>CM060458.1:0-5487500 GCA_030544415.1 Thalia dealbata
CCCTCAAACCCTCAAACCCTCAAACCCTCAAACCCTCAAACCCTCAAACCCTCAAACCCTCAAACCCTCAAACCCTCAAACCCTCAAACCCTCAAACCCTCAAACCCTCAAACCCTCAAACCCTCAAACCCTCAAACCCTCAAACCCTCAAACCCTCAAACCCTCAAACCCTCAAACCCTCAAACCCTCAAACCCTCAAACCCTCAAACCCTCAAACCCTCAAACCCTCAAACCCTCAAACCCTCAAACCCTCAAACCCTCAAACCCTCAAACCCTCAAACCCTCAAACCCTCAAACCCTCAAACCCTCAAACCCTCAAACCCTCAAACCCTCAAACCCTCAAACCCTCAAACCCTCAAACCCTCAAACCCTCAAACCCTCAAACCCTCAAACCCTCAAACCCTCAAACCCTCAAACCCTCAAACCCTCAAACCCTCAAACCCTCAAACCCTCAAACCCTCAAACCCTCAAACCCTCAAACCCTCAAACCCTCAAACCCTCAAACCCTCAAACCCTCAAACCCTCAAACCCTCAAACCCTCAAACCCTCAAACCCTCAAACCCTCAAACCCTCAAACCCTCAAACCCTCAAACCCTCAAACCCTCAAACCCTCAAACCCTCAAACCCTCAAACCCTCAAACCCTCAAACCCTCAAACCCTCAAACCCTCAAACCCTCAAACCCTCAAACCCTCAAACCCTCAAACCCTCAAACCCTCAAACCCTCAAACCCTCAAACCCTCAAACCCTCAAACCCTCAAACCCTCAAACCCTCAAACCCTCAAACCCTCAAACCCTCAAACCCTCAAACCCTCAAACCCTCAAACCCTCAAACCCTCAAACCCTCAAACCCTCAAACCCTCAAACCCTCAAACCCTCAAACCCTCAAACCCTCAAACCCTCAAACCCTCAAACCCTCAAACCCTCAAACCCTCAAACCCTCAAACCCTCAAACCCTCAAACCCTCAAACCCTCAAACCCTCAAACCCTCAAACCCTCAAACCCTCAAACCCTCAAACCCTCAAACCCTCAAACCCTCAAACCCTCAAACCCTCAAACCCTCAAACCCTCAAACCCTCAAACCCTCAAACCCTCAAACCCTCAAACCCTCAAACCCTCAAACCCTCAAACCCTCAAACCCTCAAACCCTCAAACCCTCAAACCCTCAAACCCTCAAACCCTCAAACCCTCAAACCCTCAAACCCTCAAACCCTCAAACCCTCAAACCCTCAAACCCTCAAACCCTCAAACCCTCAAACCCTCAAACCCTCAAACCCTCAAACCCTCAAACCCTCAAACCCTCAAACCCTCAAACCCTCAAACCCTCAAACCCTCAAACCCTCAAACCCTCAAACCCTCAAACCCTCAAACCCTCAAACCCTCAAACCCTCAAACCCTCAAACCCTCAAACCCTCAAACCCTCAAACCCTCAAACCCTCAAACCCTCAAACCCTCAAACCCTCAAACCCTCAAACCCTCAAACCCTCAAACCCTCAAACCCTCAAACCCTCAAACCCTCAAACCCTCAAACCCTCAAACCCTCAAACCCTCAAACCCTCAAACCCTCAAACCCTCAAACCCTCAAACCCTCAAACCCTCAAACCCTCAAACCCTCAAACCCTCAAACCCTCAAACCCTCAAACCCTCAAACCCTCAAACCCTCAAACCCTCAAACCCTCAAACCCTCAAACCCTCAAACCCTCAAACCCTCAAACCCTCAAACCCTCAAACCCTCAAACCCTCAAACCCTCAAACCCTCAAACCCTCAAACCCTCAAACCCTCAAACCCTCAAACCCTCAAACCCTCAAACCCTCAAACCCTCAAACCCTCAAACCCTCAAACCCTCAAACCCTCAAACCCTCAAACCCTCAAACCCTCAAACCCTCAAACCCTCAAACCCTCAAACCCTCAAACCCTCAAACCCTCAAACCCTCAAACCCTCAAACCCTCAAACCCTCAAACCCTCAAACCCTCAAACCCTCAAACCCTCAAACCCTCAAACCCTCAAACCCTCAAACCCTCAAACCCTCAAACCCTCAAACCCTCAAACCCTCAAACCCTCAAACCCTCAAACCCTCAAACCCTCAAACCCTCAAACCCTCAAACCCTCAAACCCTCAAACCCTCAAACCCTCAAACCCTCAAACCCTCAAACCCTCAAACCCTCAAACCCTCAAACCCTCAAACCCTCAAACCCTCAAACCCTCAAACCCTCAAACCCTCAAACCCTCAAACCCTCAAACCCTCAAACCCTCAAACCCTCAAACCCTCAAACCCTCAAACCCTCAAACCCTCAAACCCTCAAACCCTCAAACCCTCAAACCCTCAAACCCTCAAACCCTCAAACCCTCAAACCCTCAAACCCTCAAACCCTCAAACCCTCAAACCCTCAAACCCTCAAACCCTCAAACCCTCAAACCCTCAAACCCTCAAACCCTCAAACCCTCAAACCCTCAAACCCTCAAACCCTCAAACCCTCAAACCCTCAAACCCTCAAACCCTCAAACCCTCAAACCCTCAAACCCTCAAACCCTCAAACCCTCAAACCCTCAAACCCTCAAACCCTCAAACCCTCAAACCCTCAAACCCTCAAACCCTCAAACCCTCAAACCCTCAAACCCTCAAACCCTCAAACCCTCAAACCCTCAAACCCTCAAACCCTCAAACCCTCAAACCCTCAAACCCTCAAACCCTCAAACCCTCAAACCCTCAAACCCTCAAACCCTCAAACCCTCAAACCCTCAAACCCTCAAACCCTCAAACCCTCAAACCCTCAAACCCTCAAACCCTCAAACCCTCAAACCCTCAAACCCTCAAACCCTCAAACCCTCAAACCCTCAAACCCTCAAACCCTCAAACCCTCAAACCCTCAAACCCTCAAACCCTCAAACCCTCAAACCCTCAAACCCTCAAACCCTCAAACCCTCAAACCCTCAAACCCTCAAACCCTCAAACCCTCAAACCCTCAAACCCTCAAACCCTCAAACCCTCAAACCCTCAAACCCTCAAACCCTCAAACCCTCAAACCCTCAAACCCTCAAACCCTCAAACCCTCAAACCCTCAAACCCTCAAACCCTCAAACCCTCAAACCCTCAAACCCTCAAACCCTCAAACCCTCAAACCCTCAAACCCTCAAACCCTCAAACCCTCAAACCCTCAAACCCTCAAACCCTCAAACCCTCAAACCCTCAAACCCTCAAACCCTCAAACCCTCAAACCCTCAAACCCTCAAACCCTCAAACCCTCAAACCCTCAAACCCTCAAACCCTCAAACCCTCAAACCCTCAAACCCTCAAACCCTCAAACCCTCAAACCCTCAAACCCTCAAACCCTCAAACCCTCAAACCCTCAAACCCTCAAACCCTCAAACCCTCAAACCCTCAAACCCTCAAACCCTCAAACCCTCAAACCCTCAAACCCTCAAACCCTCAAACCCTCAAACCCTCAAACCCTCAAACCCTCAAACCCTCAAACCCTCAAACCCTCAAACCCTCAAACCCTCAAACCCTCAAACCCTCAAACCCTCAAACCCTCAAACCCTCAAACCCTCAAACCCTCAAACCCTCAAACCCTCAAACCCTCAAACCCTCAAACCCTCAAACCCTCAAACCCTCAAACCCTCAAACCCTCAAACCCTCAAACCCTCAAACCCTCAAACCCTCAAACCCTCAAACCCTCAAACCCTCAAACCCTCAAACCCTCAAACCCTCAAACCCTCAAACCCTCAAACCCTCAAACCCTCAAACCCTCAAACCCTCAAACCCTCAAACCCTCAAACCCTCAAACCCTCAAACCCTCAAACCCTCAAACCCTCAAACCCTCAAACCCTCAAACCCTCAAACCCTCAAACCCTCAAACCCTCAAACCCTCAAACCCTCAAACCCTCAAACCCTCAAACCCTCAAACCCTCAAACCCTCAAACCCTCAAACCCTCAAACCCTCAAACCCTCAAACCCTCAAACCCTCAAACCCTCAAACCCTCAAACCCTCAAACCCTCAAACCCTCAAACCCTCAAACCCTCAAACCCTCAAACCCTCAAACCCTCAAACCCTCAAACCCTCAAACCCTCAAACCCTCAAACCCTCAAACCCTCAAACCCTCAAACCCTCAAACCCTCAAACCCTCAAACCCTCAAACCCTCAAACCCTCAAACCCTCAAACCCTCAAACCCTCAAACCCTCAAACCCTCAAACCCTCAAACCCTCAAACCCTCAAACCCTCAAACCCTCAAACCCTCAAACCCTCAAACCCTCAAACCCTCAAACCCTCAAACCCTCAAACCCTCAAACCCTCAAACCCTCAAACCCTCAAACCCTCAAACCCTCAAACCCTCAAACCCTCAAACCCTCAAACCCTCAAACCCTCAAACCCTCAAACCCTCAAACCCTCAAACCCTCAAACCCTCAAACCCTCAAACCCTCAAACCCTCAAACCCTCAAACCCTCAAACCCTCAAACCCTCAAACCCTCAAACCCTCAAACCCTCAAACCCTCAAACCCTCAAACCCTCAAACCCTCAAACCCTCAAACCCTCAAACCCTCAAACCCTCAAACCCTCAAACCCTCAAACCCTCAAACCCTCAAACCCTCAAACCCTCAAACCCTCAAACCCTCAAACCCTCAAACCCTCAAACCCTCAAACCCTCAAACCCTCAAACCCTCAAACCCTCAAACCCTCAAACCCTCAAACCCTCAAACCCTCAAACCCTCAAACCCTCAAACCCTCAAACCCTCAAACCCTCAAACCCTCAAACCCTCAAACCCTCAAACCCTCAAACCCTCAAACCCTCAAACCCTCAAACCCTCAAACCCTCAAACCCTCAAACCCTCAAACCCTCAAACCCTCAAACCCTCAAACCCTCAAACCCTCAAACCCTCAAACCCTCAAACCCTCAAACCCTCAAACCCTCAAACCCTCAAACCCTCAAACCCTCAAACCCTCAAACCCTCAAACCCTCAAACCCTCAAACCCTCAAACCCTCAAACCCTCAAACCCTCAAACCCTCAAACCCTCAAACCCTCAAACCCTCAAACCCTCAAACCCTCAAACCCTCAAACCCTCAAACCCTCAAACCCTCAAACCCTCAAACCCTCAAA
Organism: Thalia dealbata; assembly: GCA_030544415.1. NCBI lineage: Eukaryota > Viridiplantae > Streptophyta > Magnoliopsida > Zingiberales > Marantaceae > Thalia > Thalia dealbata. The sequence goes on from CM060458.1 coordinate 5,097, forward strand.
CCCTCAAACCCTCAAACCCTCAAACCCTCAAACCCTCAAACCCTCAAACCCTCAAACCCTCAAACCCTCAAACCCTCAAACCCTCAAACCCTCAAACCCTCAAACCCTCAAACCCTCAAACCCTCAAACCCTCAAACCCTCAAACCCTCAAACCCTCAAACCCTCAAACCCTCAAACCCTCAAACCCTCAAACCCTCAAACCCTCAAACCCTCAAACCCTCAAACCCTCAAACCCTCAAACCCTCAAACCCTCAAACCCTCAAACCCTCAAACCCTCAAACCCTCAAACCCTCAAACCCTCAAACCCTCAAACCCTCAAACCCTCAAACCCTCAAACCCTCAAACCCTCAAACCCTCAAACCCTCAAACCCTCAAACCCTCAAACCCTCAAACCCTCAAACCCTCAAACCCTCAAACCCTCAAACCCTCAAACCCTCAAACCCTCAAACCCTCAAACCCTCAAACCCTCAAACCCTCAAACCCTCAAACCCTCAAACCCTCAAACCCTCAAACCCTCAAACCCTCAAACCCTCAAACCCTCAAACCCTCAAACCCTCAAACCCTCAAACCCTCAAACCCTCAAACCCTCAAACCCTCAAACCCTCAAACCCTCAAACCCTCAAACCCTCAAACCCTCAAACCCTCAAACCCTCAAACCCTCAAACCCTCAAACCCTCAAACCCTCAAACCCTCAAACCCTCAAACCCTCAAACCCTCAAACCCTCAAACCCTCAAACCCTCAAACCCTCAAACCCTCAAACCCTCAAACCCTCAAACCCTCAAACCCTCAAACCCTCTCAAACCCTCAAACCCTCAAACCCTCAAACCCTCAAACCCTCAAACCCTCAAACCCTCAAACCCTCAAACCCTCAAACCCTCAAACCCTCAAACCCTCAAACCCTCAAACCCTCAAACCCTCAAACCCTCAAACCCTCAAACCCTCAAACCCTCAAACCCTCAAACCCTCAAACCCTCAAACCCTCAAACCCTCAAACCCTCAAACCCTCAAACCCTCAAACCCTCAAACCCTCAAACCCTCAAACCCTCAAACCCTCAAACCCTCAAACCCTCAAACCCTCAAACCCTCAAACCCTCAAACCCTCAAACCCTCAAACCCTCAAACCCTCAAACCCTCAAACCCTCAAACCCTCAAACCCTCAAACCCTCAAACCCTCAAACCCTCAAACCCTCAAACCCTCAAACCCTCAAACCCTCAAACCCTCAAACCCTCAAACCCTCAAACCCTCAAACCCTCAAACCCTCAAACCCTCAAACCCTCAAACCCTCAAACCCTCAAACCCTCAAACCCTCAAACCCTCAAACCCTCAAACCCTCAAACCCTCAAACCCTCAAACCCTCAAACCCTCAAACCCTCAAACCCTCAAACCCTCAAACCCTCAAACCCTCAAACCCTCAAACCCTCAAACCCTCAAACCCTCAAACCCTCAAACCCTCAAACCCTCAAACCCTCAAACCCTCAAACCCTCAAACCCTCAAACCCTCAAACCCTCAAACCCTCAAACCCTCAAACCCTCAAACCCTCAAACCCTCAAACCCTCAAACCCTCAAACCCTCAAACCCTCAAACCCTCAAACCCTCAAACCCTCAAACCCTCAAACCCTCAAACCCTCAAACCCTCAAACCCTCAAACCCTCAAACCCTCAAACCCTCAAACCCTCAAACCCTCAAACCCTCAAACCCTCAAACCCTCAAACCCTCAAACCCTCAAACCCTCAAACCCTCAAACCCTCAAACCCTCAAACCCTCAAACCCTCAAACCCTCAAACCCTCAAACCCTCAAACCCTCAAACCCTCAAACCCTCAAACCCTCAAACCCTCAAACCCTCAAACCCTCAAACCCTCAAACCCTCAAACCCTCAAACCCTCAAACCCTCAAACCCTCAAACCCTCAAACCCTCAAACCCTCAAACCCTCAAACCCTCAAACCCTCAAACCCTCAAACCCTCAAACCCTCAAACCCTCAAACCCTCAAACCCTCAAACCCTCAAACCCTCAAACCCTCAAACCCTCAAACCCTCAAACCCTCAAACCCTCAAACCCTCAAACCCTCAAACCCTCAAACCCTCAAACCCTCAAACCCTCAAACCCTCAAACCCTCAAACCCTCAAACCCTCAAACCCTCAAACCCTCAAACCCTCAAACCCTCAAACCCTCAAACCCTCAAACCCTCAAACCCTCAAACCCTCAAACCCTCAAACCCTCAAACCCTCAAACCCTCAAACCCTCAAACCCTCAAACCCTCAAACCCTCAAACCCTCAAACCCTCAAACCCTCAAACCCTCAAACCCTCAAACCCTCAAACCCTCAAACCCTCAAACCCTCAAACCCTCAAACCCTCAAACCCTCAAACCCTCAAACCCTCAAACCCTCAAACCCTCAAACCCTCAAACCCTCAAACCCTCAAACCCTCAAACCCTCAAACCCTCAAACCCTCAAACCCTCAAACCCTCAAACCCTCAAACCCTCAAACCCTCAAACCCTCAAACCCTCAAACCCTCAAACCCTCAAACCCTCAAACCCTCAAACCCTCAAACCCTCAAACCCTCAAACCCTCAAACCCTCAAACCCTCAAACCCTCAAACCCTCAAACCCTCAAACCCTCAAACCCTCAAACCCTCAAACCCTCAAACCCTCAAACCCTCAAACCCTCAAACCCTCAAACCCTCAAACCCTCAAACCCTCAAACCCTCAAACCCTCAAACCCTCAAACCCTCAAACCCTCAAACCCTCAAACCCTCAAACCCTCAAACCCTCAAACCCTCAAACCCTCAAACCCTCAAACCCTCAAACCCTCAAACCCTCAAACCCTCAAACCCTCAAACCCTCAAACCCTCAAACCCTCAAACCCTCAAACCCTCAAACCCTCAAACCCTCAAACCCTCAAACCCTCAAACCCTCAAACCCTCAAACCCTCAAACCCTCAAACCCTCAAACCCTCAAACCCTCAAACCCTCAAACCCTCAAACCCTCAAACCCTCAAACCCTCAAACCCTCAAACCCTCAAACCCTCAAACCCTCAAACCCTCAAACCCTCAAACCCTCAAACCCTCAAACCCTCAAACCCTCAAACCCTCAAACCCTCAAACCCTCAAACCCTCAAACCCTCAAACCCTCAAACCCTCAAACCCTCAAACCCTCAAACCCTCAAACCCTCAAACCCTCAAACCCTCAAACCCTCAAACCCTCAAACCCTCAAACCCTCAAACCCTCAAACCCTCAAACCCTCAAACCCTCAAACCCTCAAACCCTCAAACCCTCAAACCCTCAAACCCTCAAACCCTCAAACCCTCAAACCCTCAAACCCTCAAACCCTCAAACCCTCAAACCCTCAAACCCTCAAACCCTCAAACCCTCAAACCCTCAAACCCTCAAACCCTCAAACCCTCAAACCCTCAAACCCTCAAACCCTCAAACCCTCAAACCCTCAAACCCTCAAACCCTCAAACCCTCAAACCCTCAAACCCTCAAACCCTCAAACCCTCAAACCCTCAAACCCTCAAACCCTCAAACCCTCAAACCCTCAAACCCTCAAACCCTCAAACCCTCAAACCCTCAAACCCTCAAACCCTCAAACCCTCAAACCCTCAAACCCTCAAACCCTCAAACCCTCAAACCCTCAAACCCTCAAACCCTCAAACCCTCAAACCCTCAAACCCTCAAACCCTCAAACCCTCAAACCCTCAAACCCTCAAACCCTCAAACCCTCAAACCCTCAAACCCTCAAACCCTCAAACCCTCAAACCCTCAAACCCTCAAACCCTCAAACCCTCAAACCCTCAAACCCTCAAACCCTCAAACCCTCAAACCCTCAAACCCTCAAACCCTCAAACCCTCAAACCCTCAAACCCTCAAACCCTCAAACCCTCAAACCCTCAAACCCTCAAACCCTCAAACCCTCAAACCCTCAAACCCTCAAACCCTCAAACCCTCAAACCCTCAAACCCTCAAACCCTCAAACCCTCAAACCCTCAAACCCTCAAACCCTCAAACCCTCAAACCCTCAAACCCTCAAACCCTCAAACCCTCAAACCCTCAAACCCTCAAACCCTCAAACCCTCAAACCCTCAAACCCTCAAACCCTCAAACCCTCAAACCCTCAAACCCTCAAACCCTCAAACCCTCAAACCCTCAAACCCTCAAACCCTCAAACCCTCAAACCCTCAAACCCTCAAACCCTCAAACCCTCAAACCCTCAAACCCTCAAACCCTCAAACCCTCAAACCCTCAAACCCTCAAACCCTCAAACCCTCAAACCCTCAAACCCTCAAACCCTCAAACCCTCAAACCCTCAAACCCTCAAACCCTCAAACCCTCAAACCCTCAAACCCTCAAACCCTCAAACCCTCAAACCCTCAAACCCTCAAACCCTCAAACCCTCAAACCCTCAAACCCTCAAACCCTCAAACCCTCAAACCCTCAAACCCTCAAACCCTCAAACCCTCAAACCCTCAAACCCTCAAACCCTCAAACCCTCAAACCCTCAAACCCTCAAACCCTCAAACCCTCAAACCCTCAAACCCTCAAACCCTCAAACCCTCAAACCCTCAAACCCTCAAACCCTCAAACCCTCAAACCCTCAAACCCTCAAACCCTCAAACCCTCAAACCCTCAAACCCTCAAACCCTCAAACCCTCAAACCCTCAAACCCTCAAACCCTCAAACCCTCAAACCCTCAAACCCTCAAACCCTCAAACCCTCAAACCCTCAAACCCTCAAACCCTCAAACCCTCAAACCCTCAAACCCTCAAACCCTCAAACCCTCAAACCCTCAAACCCTCAAACCCTCAAACCCTCAAACCCTCAAACCCTCAAACCCTCAAACCCTCAAACCCTCAAACCCTCAAACCCTCAAACCCTCAAACCCTCAAACCCTCAAACCCTCAAACCCTCAAACCCTCAAACCCTCAAACCCTCAAACCCTCAAACCCTCAAACCCTCAAACCCTCAAACCCTCAAACCCTCAAACCCTCAAACCCTCAAACCCTCAAACCCTCAAACCCTCAAACCCTCAAACCCTCAAACCCTCAAACCCTCAAACCCTCAAACCCTCAAACCCTCAAACCCTCAAACCCTCAAACCCTCAAACCCTCAAACCCTCAAACCCTCAAACCCTCAAACCCTCAAACCCTCAAACCCTCAAACCCTCAAACCCTCAAACCCTCAAACCCTCAAACCCTCAAACCCTCAAACCCTCAAACCCTCAAACCCTCAAACCCTCAAACCCTCAAACCCTCAAACCCTCAAACCCTCAAACCCTCAAACCCTCAAACCCTCAAACCCTCAAACCCTCAAACCCTCAAACCCTCAAACCCTCAAACCCTCAAACCCTCAAACCCTCAAACCCTCAAACCCTCAAACCCTCAAACCCTCAAACCCTCAAACCCTCAAACCCTCAAACCCTCAAACCCTCAAACCCTCAAACCCTCAAACCCTCAAACCCTCAAACCCTCAAACCCTCAAACCCTCAAACCCTCAAACCCTCAAACCCTCAAACCCTCAAACCCTCAAACCCTCAAACCCTCAAACCCTCAAACCCTCAAACCCTCAAACCCTCAAACCCTCAAACCCTCAAACCCTCAAACCCTCAAACCCTCAAACCCTCAAACCCTCAAACCCTCAAACCCTCAAACCCTCAAACCCTCAAACCCTCAAACCCTCAAACCCTCAAACCCTCAAACCCTCAAACCCTCAAACCCTCAAACCCTCAAACCCTCAAACCCTCAAACCCTCAAACCCTCAAACCCTCAAACCCTCAAACCCTCAAACCCTCAAACCCTCAAACCCTCAAACCCTCAAACCCTCAAACCCTCAAACCCTCAAACCCTCAAACCCTCAAACCCTCAAACCCTCAAACCCTCAAACCCTCAAACCCTCAAACCCTCAAACCCTCAAACCCTCAAACCCTCAAACCCTCAAACCCTCAAACCCTCAAACCCTCAAACCCTCAAACCCTCAAACCCTCAAACCCTCAAACCCTCAAACCCTCAAACCCTCAAACCCTCAAACCCTCAAACCCTCAAACCCTCAAACCCTCAAACCCTCAAACCCTCAAACCCTCAAACCCTCAAACCCTCAAACCCTCAAACCCTCAAACCCTCAAACCCTCAAACCCTCAAACCCTCAAACCCTCAAACCCTCAAACCCTCAAACCCTCAAACCCTCAAACCCTCAAACCCTCAAACCCTCAAACCCTCAAACCCTCAAACCCTCAAACCCTCAAACCCTCAAACCCTCAAACCCTCAAACCCTCAAACCCTCAAACCCTCAAACCCTCAAACCCTCAAACCCTCAAACCCTCAAACCCTCAAACCCTCAAACCCTCAAACCCTCAAACCCTCAAACCCTCAAACCCTCAAACCCTCAAACCCTCAAACCCTCAAACCCTCAAACCCTCAAACCCTCAAACCCTCAAACCCTCAAACCCTCAAACCCTCAAACCCTCAAACCCTCAAACCCTCAAACCCTCAAACCCTCAAACCCTCAAACCCTCAAACCCTCAAACCCTCAAACCCTCAAACCCTCAAACCCTCAAACCCTCAAACCCTCAAACCCTCAAACCCTCAAACCCTCAAACCCTCAAACCCTCAAACCCTCAAACCCTCAAACCCTCAAACCCTCAAACCCTCAAACCCTCAAACCCTCAAACCCTCAAACCCTCAAACCCTCAAACCCTCAAACCCTCAAACCCTCAAACCCTCAAACCCTCAAACCCTCAAACCCTCAAACCCTCAAACCCTCAAACCCTCAAACCCTCAAACCCTCAAACCCTCAAACCCTCAAACCCTCAAACCCTCAAACCCTCAAACCCTCAAACCCTCAAACCCTCAAACCCTCAAACCCTCAAACCCTCAAACCCTCAAACCCTCAAACCCTCAAACCCTCAAACCCTCAAACCCTCAAACCCTCAAACCCTCAAACCCTCAAACCCTCAAACCCTCAAACCCTCAAACCCTCAAACCCTCAAACCCTCAAACCCTCAAACCCTCAAACCCTCAAACCCTCAAACCCTCAAACCCTCAAACCCTCAAACCCTCAAACCCTCAAACCCTCAAACCCTCAAACCCTCAAACCCTCAAACCCTCAAACCCTCAAACCCTCAAACCCTCAAACCCTCAAACCCTCAAACCCTCAAACCCTCAAACCCTCAAACCCTCAAACCCTCAAACCCTCAAACCCTCAAACCCTCAAACCCTCAAACCCTCAAACCCTCAAACCCTCAAACCCTCAAACCCTCAAACCCTCAAACCCTCAAACCCTCAAACCCTCAAACCCTCAAACCCTCAAACCCTCAAACCCTCAAACCCTCAAACCCTCAAACCCTCAAACCCTCAAACCCTCAAACCCTCAAACCCTCAAACCCTCAAACCCTCAAACCCTCAAACCCTCAAACCCTCAAACCCTCAAACCCTCAAACCCTCAAACCCTCAAACCCTCAAACCCTCAAACCCTCAAACCCTCAAACCCTCAAACCCTCAAACCCTCAAACCCTCAAACCCTCAAACCCTCAAACCCTCAAACCCTCAAACCCTCAAACCCTCAAACCCTCAAACCCTCAAACCCTCAAACCCTCAAACCCTCAAACCCTCAAACCCTCAAACCCTCAAACCCTCAAACCCTCAAACCCTCAAACCCTCAAACCCTCAAACCCTCAAACCCTCAAACCCTCAAACCCTCAAACCCTCAAACCCTCAAACCCTCAAACCCTCAAACCCTCAAACCCTCAAACCCTCAAACCCTCAAACCCTCAAACCCTCAAACCCTCAAACCCTCAAACCCTCAAACCCTCAAACCCTCAAACCCTCAAACCCTCAAACCCTCAAACCCTCAAACCCTCAAACCCTCAAACCCTCAAACCCTCAAACCCTCAAACCCTCAAACCCTCAAACCCTCAAACCCTCAAACCCTCAAACCCTCAAACCCTCAAACCCTCAAACCCTCAAACCCTCAAACCCTCAAACCCTCAAACCCTCAAACCCTCAAACCCTCAAACCCTCAAACCCTCAAACCCTCAAACCCTCAAACCCTCAAACCCTCAAACCCTCAAACCCTCAAACCCTCAAACCCTCAAACCCTCAAACCCTCAAACCCTCAAACCCTCAAACCCTCAAACCCTCAAACCCTCAAACCCTCAAACCCTCAAACCCTCAAACCCTCAAACCCTCAAACCCTCAAACCCTCAAACCCTCAAACCCTCAAACCCTCAAACCCTCAAACCCTCAAACCCTCAAACCCTCAAACCCTCAAACCCTCAAACCCTCAAACCCTCAAACCCTCAAACCCTCAAACCCTCAAACCCTCAAACCCTCAAACCCTCAAACCCTCAAACCCTCAAACCCTCAAACCCTCAAACCCTCAAACCCTCAAACCCTCAAACCCTCAAACCCTCAAACCCTCAAACCCTCAAACCCTCAAACCCTCAAACCCTCAAACCCTCAAACCCTCAAACCCTCAAACCCTCAAACCCTCAAACCCTCAAACCCTCAAACCCTCAAACCCTCAAACCCTCAAACCCTCAAACCCTCAAACCCTCAAACCCTCAAACCCTCAAACCCTCAAACCCTCAAACCCTCAAACCCTCAAACCCTCAAACCCTCAAACCCTCAAACCCTCAAACCCTCAAACCCTCAAACCCTCAAACCCTCAAACCCTCAAACCCTCAAACCCTCAAACCCTCAAACCCTCAAACCCTCAAACCCTCAAACCCTCAAACCCTCAAACCCTCAAACCCTCAAACCCTCAAACCCTCAAACCCTCAAACCCTCAAACCCTCAAACCCTCAAACCCTCAAACCCTCAAACCCTCAAACCCTCAAACCCTCAAACCCTCAAACCCTCAAACCCTCAAACCCTCAAACCCTCAAACCCTCAAACCCTCAAACCCTCAAACCCTCAAACCCTCAAACCCTCAAACCCTCAAACCCTCAAACCCTCAAACCCTCAAACCCTCAAACCCTCAAACCCTCAAACCCTCAAACCCTCAAACCCTCAAACCCTCAAACCCTCAAACCCTCAAACCCTCAAACCCTCAAACCCTCAAACCCTCAAACCCTCAAACCCTCAAACCCTCAAACCCTCAAACCCTCAAACCCTCAAACCCTCAAACCCTCAAACCCTCAAACCCTCAAACCCTCAAACCCTCAAACCCTCAAACCCTCAAACCCTCAAACCCTCAAACCCTCAAACCCTCAAACCCTCAAACCCTCAAACCCTCAAACCCTCAAACCCTCAAACCCTCAAACCCTCAAACCCTCAAACCCTCAAACCCTCAAACCCTCAAACCCTCAAACCCTCAAACCCTCAAACCCTCAAACCCTCAAACCCTCAAACCCTCAAACCCTCAAACCCTCAAACCCTCAAACCCTCAAACCCTCAAACCCTCAAACCCTCAAACCCTCAAACCCTCAAACCCTCAAACCCTCAAACCCTCAAACCCTCAAACCCTCAAACCCTCAAACCCTCAAACCCTCAAACCCTCAAACCCTCAAACCCTCAAACCCTCAAACCCTCAAACCCTCAAACCCTCAAACCCTCAAACCCTCAAACCCTCAAACCCTCAAACCCTCAAACCCTCAAACCCTCAAACCCTCAAACCCTCAAACCCTCAAACCCTCAAACCCTCAAACCCTCAAACCCTCAAACCCTCAAACCCTCAAACCCTCAAACCCTCAAACCCTCAAACCCTCAAACCCTCAAACCCTCAAACCCTCAAACCCTCAAACCCTCAAACCCTCAAACCCTCAAACCCTCAAACCCTCAAACCCTCAAACCCTCAAACCCTCAAACCCTCAAACCCTCAAACCCTCAAACCCTCAAACCCTCAAACCCTCAAACCCTCAAACCCTCAAACCCTCAAACCCTCAAACCCTCAAACCCTCAAACCCTCAAACCCTCAAACCCTCAAACCCTCAAACCCTCAAACCCTCAAACCCTCAAACCCTCAAACCCTCAAACCCTCAAACCCTCAAACCCTCAAACCCTCAAACCCTCAAACCCTCAAACCCTCAAACCCTCAAACCCTCAAACCCTCAAACCCTCAAACCCTCAAACCCTCAAACCCTCAAACCCTCAAACCCTCAAACCCTCAAACCCTCAAACCCTCAAACCCTCAAACCCTCAAACCCTCAAACCCTCAAACCCTCAAACCCTCAAACCCTCAAACCCTCAAACCCTCAAACCCTCAAACCCTCAAACCCTCAAACCCTCAAACCCTCAAACCCTCAAACCCTCAAACCCTCAAACCCTCAAACCCTCAAACCCTCAAACCCTCAAACCCTCAAACCCTCAAACCCTCAAACCCTCAAACCCTCAAACCCTCAAACCCTCAAACCCTCAAACCCTCAAACCCTCAAACCCTCAAACCCTCAAACCCTCAAACCCTCAAACCCTCAAACCCTCAAACCCTCAAACCCTCAAACCCTCAAACCCTCAAACCCTCAAACCCTCAAACCCTCAAACCCTCAAACCCTCAAACCCTCAAACCCTCAAACCCTCAAACCCTCAAACCCTCAAACCCTCAAACCCTCAAACCCTCAAACCCTCAAACCCTCAAACCCTCAAACCCTCAAACCCTCAAACCCTCAAACCCTCAAACCCTCAAACCCTCAAACCCTCAAACCCTCAAACCCTCAAACCCTCAAACCCTCAAACCCTCAAACCCTCAAACCCTCAAACCCTCAAACCCTCAAACCCTCAAACCCTCAAACCCTCAAACCCTCAAACCCTCAAACCCTCAAACCCTCAAACCCTCAAACCCTCAAACCCTCAAACCCTCAAACCCTCAAACCCTCAAACCCTCAAACCCTCAAACCCTCAAACCCTCAAACCCTCAAACCCTCAAACCCTCAAACCCTCAAACCCTCAAACCCTCAAACCCTCAAACCCTCAAACCCTCAAACCCTCAAACCCTCAAACCCTCAAACCCTCAAACCCTCAAACCCTCAAACCCTCAAACCCTCAAACCCTCAAACCCTCAAACCCTCAAACCCTCAAACCCTCAAACCCTCAAACCCTCAAACCCTCAAACCCTCAAACCCTCAAACCCTCAAACCCTCAAACCCTCAAACCCTCAAACCCTCAAACCCTCAAACCCTCAAACCCTCAAACCCTCAAACCCTCAAACCCTCAAACCCTCAAACCCTCAAACCCTCAAACCCTCAAACCCTCAAACCCTCAAACCCTCAAACCCTCAAACCCTCAAACCCTCAAACCCTCAAACCCTCAAACCCTCAAACCCTCAAACCCTCAAACCCTCAAACCCTCAAACCCTCAAACCCTCAAACCCTCAAACCCTCAAACCCTCAAACCCTCAAACCCTCAAACCCTCAAACCCTCAAACCCTCAAACCCTCAAACCCTCAAACCCTCAAACCCTCAAACCCTCAAACCCTCAAACCCTCAAACCCTCAAACCCTCAAACCCTCAAACCCTCAAACCCTCAAACCCTCAAACCCTCAAACCCTCAAACCCTCAAACCCTCAAACCCTCAAACCCTCAAACCCTCAAACCCTCAAACCCTCAAACCCTCAAACCCTCAAACCCTCAAACCCTCAAACCCTCAAACCTCAACCCTCAAACCCTCAAACCCTCAAACCCTCAAACCCTCAAACCCTCAAACCCTCAAACCCTCAACCCTCAAACCCTCAAACCCTCAACCCTCAAACCCTCAAACCCTCAAACCCTCAAACCCTCAAACCCTCAAACCCTCAAACCTCAAACCCTCAAACCCTCAAACCCTCAAACCCTCAAACCCCAACCCAACCCTCAAACCCTCAAACCCTCAAACCCTCAACCCTCAACCCTCAAACCCTCAAACCCTCAAACCCTCAAACCCTCAAACCCTCAAACCCTCAAACCCACAAACCCTCAAACCCTCAAACCCTCAAACCCTCAAACCCTCAAACCCTCAAACCCTCAAACCCTCAAACCCTCAAACCCTCAAACCTCAAACCCTCAAACCCTCAACCCTCAAACCCCTCAAACCCTCAAACCCTCAAACCCTCAAACCTCAAACCCTCAAACCCTCAAACCCTCAAACCCTCAAACCCTCAAACCCACCAACCCTCAAACCCTCAAACCCTCAACCCTCCAACCCCAAACCCTCAAACCCTCAAACCCTCAAACCCTCAAACCCTCAAACCCCACAAACCCTCAAACCCTCAAACCCTCAAACCCTCAACCCTCAAACCCTCAAACCCTCAACCCTCAAACCCTCAAACCCTCAAACCCTCAACCCTCAAACCCTCAAACCCTCAAACCCTCAAACCCTCAAACCCTCAAACCCTCAAACCCTCAAACCCTCAAACCCTCAAACCCTCAAACCCTCAAACCCTCAAACCCTCAAACCCTCAAACCCTCAAACCCTCAAACCTCAAACCCTCAAACCACAAACCTCAAACCCTCAAACCCTCAAACCCTCAAACCCTCAAACCCTCAACCCTCAAACCCTCAAACCCTCAAACCCTCAACCCTCAAACCCTCAAACCCTCAAACCCTCAAACCCTCAAACCCTCAAACCCTCAAACCCTCAAACCCTCAAACCCTCAAACCCTCAAACCCTCAACCCTCAACCCTCAAACCCTCAAACCCTCAACCCTCAAACCCTCAACCCTCAAACCCTCAAACCCTCAAACCCTCAAACCCTCAAACCCTCAAACCCTCAAACCCTCACCCAACCCTCAAACCCCCAAACCCTCAACCCTCAAACCCTCAACCCTCAAACCACAAACCCTCAAACCCTCAAACCCTCAAACCCTCAAACCCTCAAACCCTCAAACCCTCAAACCCTCAAACCCTCAAACCTCAACCCTCAAACCCTCAACCCCAAACCCTCAAACCCTCAACCCTCAAACCCTCAAACCCTCAAACCCTCAAACCCTCAAACCCTCAACCCTCAAACCCTCAAACCCTCAACCCTCAAACCCTCAAACCCTCAAACCCTCAAACCCTCAAACCCTCAAACCCTCAACCCTCAAACCCTCAAACCCTCAAACCTCAAACCCTCAACCCTCAAACCCTCAAACCCTCAAACCCTCAACCCTCAAACCCTCAAACCCTCAAACCCTCAACCCTCAAACCCTCAAACCCTCAAACCCTCAAACCCTCAAACCCTCAAACCCTCAAACCCTCAAACCCTCAAACCCTCAAACCCTCAAACCCTCAACCCCTCAAACCCTCAAACCCTCAAACCCTCAAACCCTCAAACCCTCAAACCCTCAACCCTCAAACCCTCAAACCCTCAAACCCTCAAACCCTCAAACCCTCAAACCCTCAAACCCTCAAACCCTCAAACCCTCAAACCCTCAAACCCTCAAACCCTCAAACCCTCAAACCCTCAACCCTCAAACCTCAACCCTCAAACCCTCAAACCCTCACACAACCCTCAAACCCTCAAACCCTCAACCCTCAAACCCTCAAACCCTCAAACCCTCAAACCCTCAACCCTCAAACCCTCAAACCCTCAAACCCTCAAACCCTCAAACCCTCAAACCCTCAAACCCTCAAACCCTCAAACCCTCAAACCCTCAAACCCTCAAACCCTCAAACCCTCAAACCCTCAACCCTCAAACCCTCAAACCCTCAAACCCTCAAACCCTCAAACCCTCAAACCCTCAAACCCTCAAACCCTCAAACCCTCAAACCCTCAAACCCTCAAACCCTCAAACCCTCAAACCCTCAAACCCTCAAACCCTCAAACCCTCAAACCCTCAAACCCTCAAACCCTCAAACCCTCAACCCTCAAACCCTCAAACCCTCAAACCCTCAAACCCTCAAACCCTCAAACCCTCAAACCCTCAAACCCTCAAACCTCAAACCCTCAAACCCTCAAACCCTCAAACCCTCAAACCCTCAAACCCTCAAACCCTCACCACCCTCAAACCCTCAAACCCTCAAACCCTCAAACCCTCAAACCCTCAACCCTCAAACCCTCAAACCCTCAAACCCTCAAACCCTCAAACCTCAAACCCTCAAACCCTCAAACCCTCAAACCCTCAACCCTCAAACCCTCAAACCCTCAAACCCTCAAACCCTCAAACCCTCAACCCTCAAACCCTCAAACCCTCAAACCCTCAAACCCTCAAACCCTCAAACCCTCAAACCCTCAAACCCTCAAACCCTCAAACCCTCAAACCCTCAAACCCTCAAACCCTCAACCCTCAAACCCTCAAACCCTCAAACCCTCAAACCCTCAAACCCTCAAACCCTCAAACCCTCAAACCCTCAAACCCTCAAACCCTCAAACCCTCAAACCTCAAACCCTCAAACCCTCAAACCCTCAAACCCTCAAACCCTCAAACCCTCAAACCCTCAAACCCTCAAACCCTCAAACCCTCAAACCCTCAAACCCTCAAACACCCTCAAACCCTCAAACCCTCAAACCCTCAAACCCTCAAACCCTCAAACCCTCAACCCTCAAACCCTCAAACCCCTCAAACCCTCAAACCCTCAAACCCTCAAACCCTCAAACCCTCAAACCCTCAAACCCTCAAACCCTCAAACCCTCAAACCCTCAAACCCTCAAACCCTCAAACCCTCAAACCCTCAAACCCTCAAACCCTCAAACCCTCAAACCCTCAAACCCTCAAAACCCTCAAACCCTCAAACCCTCAAACCCTCAAACCCTCAAACCCTCAAACCCTCAAACCCTCAAACCCTCAAACCCTCAAACCCTCAAACCCTCAAACCCTCAAACCCTCAAACCCCCAAACCCCCCAACCCCCCAACCCTCCAACCCCCAAACCCCTCAAACCCTCAAACCCTCAAACCCTCAAACCCTCAAACCCTCAAACCTAACAGATCACAAACATATCACATTCATCATTCCAGACAACACATCACATCACACATTATTGCAAACCACACCACATCATACTACACCACAAATGGTACTATAACATATCATAGTACAAACAGCCATCATTCCAAAAACACTATCATATCATGCATCAAATCAGACAATATATCCCATCACAGCATATCACACCACAGCACAACAAAATAAGCACAGCAACACAACACAACACCGATACACAGAAAACAAAGCAACAACCCACTTACCACAACACTTCACAGCAAAACCCACCCCATCATATCACATCATAGCACACAACCCATCACATCATATCACACATCACATTAAACCAAACATTATACCACACCACTCATTACACTATAACACAACATACCCCAACAATCATCATTCCAAAATATCCATCACACCACATACACACAACATATAATTATTCCACATCACCACCATGTACCATGATATCATGCATCACATCAAATAATTCATCACCACATTAGAACAGATCAAACTACAGCACAACATAATATATGACCTCACGCATCACATCAAACAATTCATCGCCACATCAGAACACAGCAAACCACAGTAAAACATAATACATCACCTCACCATAGATACACAGCAACACAGCATCCAACACAACCCAAGGACCTCACCACAGATACACACCAACACAGCACCCAACACAACCTAAGGACCTCACCACATCACAACGAAACCCACCCCAAACCAACCGCAAACTAAGTCAACCCAATACAACACAACAGGACAGCAGTACACACAACTGACAAAATCCAACCCAAACAAGCCCAACTGAACCTCAACCCAAACAAGACCAACAGAACCTCAACCCAAAACCAACCAAATCCAAACACACGCCACACAACACAGCATCACACATAGCACAACAAAGCAACACAGCATGCCACACAACACAACACAACACAACACAACACAACCCCACCCCACCCCACCCCAACCCAACCCAAACCAACCACAACACACCACACCACACATCACTGCACACCAATCAAGGAAACACCATCATCAAAACAAAAAAAATAAAGAAAAATTACAATTTTTTTCAGCTCCTCTTTAGTGCCAGAATCATTACAAGCACCTGTTCATGAATATCATATTAAATGATAATAATTTTATGGTACAATAATATTCAAATTAAAAAGTTCTGAACATTAAATTTACAAACATTTGTCAATATAAAATATATAGGTATACTACAATTAGATAATTCCAATTTATGAAAAGCAACAGTTCAAAACATATATTATTCATTGTATCAAACCTACCCAATACTAAATGAAAATTAAGGGGAGAGAGGAGAAAACTGTGTTCAGTATAAATGAATAGATCATCGACCAAAGAGCACAAGAAATTTTTGAAACAGGAAATCTTACTACTATGCATGAATGATGTTTACTTTTATCCCTACACATGCTGGTAACTGTTTGTGCATCAAACTTCAAGTACACACATACCAGTCCTTGCACAAACCTCACTATGAAGCCCATCAGCAGATCACTACAACATCTTCTGCACTATTTACAAGCTCAATAATTCTTCCATTCACCTAAATACTATATTTTAAAATGTATCCCAATATTTGGGGACTTTTATTAAGATTTAATATATAATCATCTGTCAAAATTCTATTTATCCACTAGGTGTATGCTAAAATGCTTTGGTTGAAGTCAAGAAGGAGAATTCTTAGTATAAAGTGTATATTTTCAGTTTCTGTGTCTAGGTAGTGTGCCAAGGTAGTAAAAAATTGCAGGTATATGATGATGAATGAAAAAGAAATTATTGGACAAATATAACACAAGTAATAACTCACAGAAAAGCAAGCAAATTTCCTACGGCCTTTATCTGTATCTGCATTTCTATCGATCAAGAGATCAATGACCATGTGCGAGAACTGTAAAAGGAATGTAAGGATTATACAATTAGCAAAAAATGTGGGAGAAAAGATAATCTTTGGAGCAGAAAAGAAAGGTAAGAGAGAATAAAAATCTAACCTCCAAAAGAGCCGCTGGTGCATGCTTGAGCCCCCCCCCCCCCCCCCCCCAACCACCACCACCATTTACTAGACCAATGCAGCCATCATTGAGTGTAGAACTAGATTAAGCACTTTCCTAAGAAAGCTTAAACTTTTGGAAAATTAGTCATCTGATCAAACATAAAATCTACCACTGCAAAATTAGTAATAGATAGAATATCGAATATATTTTCAGACAGCAAAAACTTAATATTCCAAAACATCAATTTTCGTTGTTTTAGAATTATTATATTTTTCCTTCCTCCACCTTAATCATAAAACATCAAAGTAATTACTATTCATATAGTGGTTGCTTCAAACAACATTTTTAATTGAAAATTGATTGTAGTTCCTGCATAGTGCATAAAAACTAAGAGTTGTCTTAGATGATGTAAAATAGCAGATAGGGGTTTGATATCTTGATCCTTTTACTGTGCATGATCCTTTATACAAAAGGTCCAAAATTTGGTTGTATGAGGGCAAGAAGAAGGTGCCAAAGGATGCTCAAATGACACAAATAGCATGTCTTTTACTATATCCATATGCAAATCAACACAGTATTGTGAGACTTTCCGGCAGACAGATTAATCCAAGCATAATTTAGAGATAGCTCCTAAAATACTAAAACCAATCAGCATTAATATCAATCTTTCAAAGAAAAGTGATGGGATTATGTAATTGATTCTCCAAAACCTTTCCATAGTGGAATTAAATGCTTACAAATCTCCTAGTGTAAATTATTATACATCTATCAAATTTCCAAACGGAAGTAGTAACTCACGGCAAGCATGCAAATTTCCTAGTGCGTTTGAGGGTTTGAGGGTTTGAGAGGGGGGGTTTGAGAAAAAAACATTCAAATATACTAACATGTGGAAATCCATCAGCGTTTGGTGCAGTGGTCAGATTAAACAAAAAATAAAGGCAGAATAGGTTTGTGAATTTCTAATAACATTAAATTCAAATTAAAAAAGGGCCCAATTTAAATGAAAAATGAGGAGAGGATTATAGCGGCTAATGAAATCAATCAAATCAATCCAAATAATGAAATCTTTCAAATCATTTACAACAGAGTGAAGTGAATACCTTACTCTACCAATGTGTATATACCAAGCAGAAATACTCGAACCCTCAATTTTATTCTAGAAAGGGAGTGGAATCTAAGGTCAGCCTCTGAACGATCATAGGAGCTAGCAGAAAAAAAAAAGTGTGCATTAATTAGAAAGAAAACAGAACAAATAGAAACAAAATTCCAGCAGAACAAATAGATAAGACGGACGCATTAATTAGAAAGGAATGATCGTGCGTAGCTAAAAATTTCCAAGAAGTCAGAAGAAAGGACGAATCAACAGCATCTGAGTTCATATTTGATTGGAACAATAATATTTCTTAAAATTACCCTCAAGCTCAAACCCCCAAAAGCTCTGACGCCCAAGCTATCAAACCCCCAGAACGAGCACCCACGGGACCCTCGCACCCAAACCCTAAAAGGAAACCCTCTTCGAGGTCCCCGCAAGGAAGGAGCTTGCGTCCGCTTATGAAAGACTATGAATTTTTGGATATAATGGATGTCCGACTAATGAAGCGCCTCGATATGATACGACATATGAACAACAAACACACAAAAAATGCACACAAAAAACTTGACGGTCTCGCCACAATATCCCGGCATCTTGGGAACCAAGACCGTAAATAAATTGCAAGAAATCTTGAAGGGGCGATAGACGAAACCTTCCATAGGATTGAAACCCTGACTTGAGCATGAACAGAAAGGGTGAATCATTCAACTGCGGAAAGGGATGATCGAAGAATAGAACGAAATAATTGCTTGGGAACGAAGGAGAACGCACATACCTCTGCTTCCTGCTGTGGCGCCGCTTCCGCCGTCGGTTCCGTCGCCGCCCTTACCAGCTATTCGCCGCTTCCTCCCGTTAGTTCCCTACCCGCGGGCAAAGAATGATTCATCCCTCATCCGCCCTTTCTCCCCTATGAAAAGAAATACTCGGGCCCAAAAAATAACTCACGAGCCCCCATTCACATAGATGTTCCCTTAGCAGACCGGTGTCCCACACGAAAGGCATGACCCAGGCCCAAATCAAAAAGAACGAGCCCAATTGCTGCCTTACCCAGGCATGAAAAGAAAGATCCAGCCTTCATCCACTTCCCTCGCTTTTCCGCCGCAGGCTAAGCAGACGTCGTCACGAGCCTTTCCCCCTTGCGTTAATGTTTTAGGAAATTAAATAAATGGAGTTAAAAATAATTTAAAGTACTTAATAATGAATCGTCTAGGTTAACACAGAAAAACTTAAGGTGTTGAGATAATATTGTGTGGATTTTATCATTTAACAACATGTGGGACAAATTTAGCACCACTGCAACCATCTCACTTTTTTTTTATAGGCTAGAGTCGAATAAAATCAACATGGGATGTGAAAATAAAACAAAATAAATGCAAACATACCTCAAAGCAAATGCCACAAAATAAATCTGAACACCAAGATATCCTCGGAAACCCTACAAGAGCCACACATGGAAATAAATTAAAAGAGTTCTTAAAGGGACGGGCAAAAAAATAATAATTAAGAGATGATACACATTCAAAGGTAATTTGTTCAAAAAAGATTCAACGAATCGAATCTGAACATTTTGCCTCGGGTGGGGATTTAAAGCTGGTCCTCACTAGAGAGAAGACAAGCACTTACCGCCATGACACTTTGCTTCAATGTCTAAAATGCAGTCGCGAACTATAACCATCATAGAAAAAAGCAAACCTATGGCCACTAGTTTGAAGATGAGGACGAGAGGGAGAGGAAGGAGGGCAACGAAGAGAGGAGGTAGACTGGAGCTGGCCAGAAAGATAGATGACGCGGCAGAGGTAGAGAAAAAAAAATAAAGAGGACGCCGAAGAAAACGAGGTGAAAGAGAGGGAGAGGGAGAGGGAGGGAGGGGAGAGGAGGAGGAGGAGGAGGGGGTGGGGGGTTGGGTTATGGCATACATGGAGGGCGCCGAGTACATGCCCAAAAAAACCAAAGATGACGCGGCATAGATAGAGAAAAAAAATTGGAGGGGGCGCCGAAGCCAGCAGATAGCGGGAAGAAAGAAAACAGGGCCAAAGAGAGGGAGGGAGGGCGGGGAGGGGGGTGTGTGTTAGGGCATACCTGGAGGGCGTCGAGCACACGCGGAAAAAAATTACTAAGGTGAAAAAAAAGCATACTCCAGAACACTAACATATCGCTAACATGCATCAATGATTTTTAGTTTAATGTAAATTGGGTTAGAGTACACAAACATTTTTAGTTTAATGTAAATTGGGTTAGAGTACACAAACATACGTGTGCTTCCAAAAAATCACTGACGCCCATGACAATTCCTACGAAACAAATTTACAAAGCTCAAATATAATTAAATATAAATAAATTCTGTTAATTAGTTTAGATTAATACGGTCAATAAAATATAATAAAAATGAAACTAAATACTCATGTGATGCATGACAAAAGATTCTGATTCGAACATACCCTTCATAATTAACTCAAAAAATGTACAAATCTATTGGTATTAAATGGCCAAGACAATCAAAAACAAGGAGATTTATTAGAAAAAAGCACAGATGGAGCTCTAGAACGTCAGAATGACATTCATAAGTATCCAGGAAAAAAATTATATTATCCTGCATATCTATTCATTCATTTAAAAAATATTATATTGATTCATCAGCTTTCTAATTTAAAAATAACATCTATATAAATCAAATTAGCAGAACATCAAAACCTCGCGGCCATATATAACCAACATACTGTACCAAGAATGATCAATTGACGCAGATTGATCAATTG
Source organism: Thalia dealbata (assembly GCA_030544415.1). Classification (NCBI taxonomy): domain Eukaryota; kingdom Viridiplantae; phylum Streptophyta; class Magnoliopsida; order Zingiberales; family Marantaceae; genus Thalia; species Thalia dealbata. The sequence goes on from CM060458.1 coordinate 25,807, forward strand.
TGTGAGAACCATAATTTCATTATAGAGGAACCATAATTTTATCTAGCTACATTACATATTTTATTTACTCAAATTCAGAGTTGTGTGTGAGAATGGAACTGATCAATTTGCAATAAACTACATTACATATTTTATATACTCAAATTCAGAGTTGTGTGTGACAATGGAACCGATCAATTGGCAATAAACTACATTGACGCAGATAATCTTCATGAAGTGGAGGAGGGATCAAACCTGGCAAAGGAAATAACATGTGGATGATACTGCAAGCTGCCACCACACATATCGTTCTAGCTGCCACCGCAGGCAGGCATCAATACAAATGCAGGTAATTTTTAATGTAAATCAAAGTTAAAGTACACAAACGTACATGTGCTTCCGAAAATTAATGTGACGCCCATGACCTGCAAAATGAAATTTACAAGCTCTAAATTAAACCACTATCCTATATATTATCATTTACAAGTTCATATATTTCAATTTTAAGGTTCATAAAAAAACAAGACTGCCAATAAATACAAAAACAACGAGACTAAGTACTGAGAGGAACATATTCACATAATAGAGTATAGTAATCAATGTAGTCCGTCTTACTACATTACATTACAAAATAAGCAAAAATATTTCTACCAAGGATGCGGCTAGGAAGAACCAGCATAAATAAAATAACATACTTGCAAACAGGATCTAACTATTTTTGCACCAAAATTATCTATGTGTGCCCTTGATTAGTATAGATTTTAATATATCAATATAAGAAATTCGAGTGTAAAGAAAGGTGGCTGAAAGAAACTCATACTAAAAAAATTGACGGGGAAGAAAATCGATCAAGCAAAACGCTTAAGGTTTTAAGAGAAATTTTGGGTCGCATTCAATCAATCTAACACCAAAATATAACCAAATATGTCTCTAATGTATGATCTTTGATTGTTTAAAAAACGTTAATAGGATACACATCAGTATTTTACAATAAATATGTATCAAGAAAAATAATATTTCTAGTAATTAAATATCATAGAATGTTTAATGTGTAAACTATGATGGGTGATTATAAAATATAAGATAAGTTTATTCTGTAATTTGTTGTTTAAAATTAATAAATTAGATTTCACACGGGAGTCTAGTAGGATAGATGTGTATTATGTACGCAGTGTGATTAATAATAGCTGAAATAATATAAGAAAAATAAATTAGATTTTTAGACTTGCTCCGGAATGATTGAAGCTAATTTCTATATTTCTAACTTAGATGTGTCTATATTTTTGACTATTCTTAACATTGATAATTGTCTGCTTATAATCATGAGATATGAGTATAATTATCCGTAAATCTTGGGGAATATCAATAATTGCTCTTACAAATAAATAAACATTTAGGAATATAAGTATCCTAGTATTTATATATATATTCGAAGTGTGCACATCTACAATTATTTATTCATATTCGTGATTACTTAGATATATTTATAGTTTTTAAAAGAAGGTCAGGTGCATGGGAATACACTTGGTTAGATTCGCAATTTGGACAGTGTAATAGAAGATAGAGCAACAATACATTATTAAATAAAATAAAACGAGATAAGAAAAGAGAAGTAATGGCAAGTAAGACTAGGACACACGTGAAAATTCGATAAAATGAGTAGCTATGCGGATAGTAACCTTCGAGGAAATGAAATCTTCCAACGGTTGAAGCTCCAGATTAATTATCTTCTGTCCGTGGAACTCAATGATTAAACAATAAAAAATGAAAAGAAAAACAAACTCAGATACCAAGCACGTGACCCACTATTTGAATACATTAAGTCACCACCTATTTGCATTCATTTTTCTCTTTGTTCACCTTTTTCGCTACTTTCCAATACAGCATAAGAGCAACGCGTGCAGATCACCCAGGAAACTGTAGCGGATACATTATTTAGCAATCACCCAGGAAACAAAAAAAAAAAAGACAATCTAGAAGAAAAATGCTAAAATAATATACAGTGCACGCAGTTTTAAATCTGCACGATCACACCGTAGATGCCCTCTACGACCATTTTAAACCTTAAAAGGGCTCGATGATAAATCCTCTTGGGACCCCACGCGCACCTCTGAGCGAAGGGACCCGACCCACTGTCATTTGAACATTAGATGGTACGTCGGACTCAGCTGAATGACCAGAAATACAAAGGGTTCCAGTGTCATCCTGCTCCCAGTAGACTTCAACCATAAGACCTCTCGGGTGCTCAGAAGATTCGGTTCCCGGAATCCCAACAAATCTAACTCCTTTTGGAATCTGCAAAAAAAAAAACCTAGCAGTGAGCAATCCAATTGCTCTAGTTGTTGATAAATTCACTAGGCGGGAATAATAAAATAGAATATGGCTTGGACGCATATGTACGTATCCTTTAAAATACATAGTCGAATTCCTAACCTGGATGGAAGATCCAGAATCCAAGTTGAGAGTTACAAGGTTCTCCTCATCAGAGCTTTCCAACTCTGCTTGTTTTGCTATGTTCAGAAACACTTCTTCAAGAGTCGTAAGACCAAGTTGAATGTCTGAAATGCCAAGCTCCTTTTGTCTATCTTCGAGCTCAGCAAAAAAATGCTGGCACCAAAAAGATAACTAGATCAGGATCCATACATTGACTAACGCAAGCAAAGGAACTCGTGCATAGAAAGGAGCATTAAGATATATACCGTGAGAAGTTGCTCTTTTTGGTGGGGGATGACAAAAGTCAAAAATGTCTTGTTCTCCTCTTTAGGTTCCACATTCAGTCGCTGTTAGTTTCAAAATTTCCTTTTCAGACTATTACGTTCCTTGTGTATATACATAAGACCTCAAAGGCTATATTCACAATTTTTATGGCATAGGACTGACCTCTTTGAAGAACTGCTTCACTGGTTCAAGGTAAAGATTGCTTGTGGAGGGTATACTACCAAACACATTAGGGGTCTGACCAGGTGTATTTCCAAGGAAACTCACATTAGCTACATAACCTGTTCCGAATCTTGATTTAAGTCGTATAGAAGTGCCTATACACCGTAATTTTCCCTTGGCCATGATGCCTATGCGGTCACTTAAAATGTCAGCTTCCTCCATGGAGTGTGTTGTCAAAACAATAGCTCGTCCTTTCTTTGCATCCTCTATTATGTCCCATACATGCCTTCGAGTAATTGGATCCATACCGGTAGTCTGGAGCAATTAAGACAGGCCAACGTAATAAGGATTCACTCAAGAGAAGCAATGACAATATATTGGGTACAGCTAAAAAATAGAAGCTAAAGCTAGCATAAGGATGTTGAAGTATAATTTATTTCAGTTATGTTGCATATCTACAAAGTGATTTTGACCTGCAGCAATAACTATGTTATGGTTCAATTGATGAACATGCACGTCAATTGTCACTTCTAATCATAATGGATTAACTATACACATACCATATAAAACTAAGGACGTACATAGTATAAGATAGAGTTGAATATTAAACCCTTTCTTTCAGGATAAAAAAACCCTCTATGCATCAGTTTTCTTGTCCTGTATTGGCAATATTATATGCTAAAATGCCTCTTTCTTAATTGGCGTTAGATACATTTAGGCCTTTAGGAGGCTTACGGTTGTTCATGGGACAGATAGAAACCTATACTAGTTCCAGAAACCAACGGAAGCAAGTGGTGCATGATCGATAAAAGCAAAAAAGCACATACTGGCTCATCTAAGAAAACCATTTTTGGATCCCCAATGAGTGCCACTGCAACACTGAGCCGGCGTTTCATTCCTCCGCTATAACTTGCAGATCTAACACGAGCAGCATTAGTAAGTTTCACCTCAGCTAAAGACTTTTCAGCCACCTGCACCACCATAAACAGTGCCATATGGTAAGGAAGAAGATGGAATGCCTTCAAGAAAAATGCTTGAAGGATTTTATAACTAGTTCTGGTTGAAATAGAATAACACAGTAGACAGATCATATGCCATCGATGAGAAATTAAGGAGAGTATAATGTCCCCCAATATACTTCATTTTCACAAGTTCATGTGCATCACAGACTGCCTAGAACCGTAGAATAATTATGTCCAACTTAAAAAGAGGGACTTAATAGCCTACCGATTTTATTGAAGATGGAGGCAAACCTTTAATGCTAGCAAATAGATGTAGGTGCTCTTCACCTGATAGTTCATCCCATAATATATCAAACTGCCAAGAGAGTACTCATCAGATCAGAAAATGATTTCACCGGTTTTCTCCATTCTGGCAAGTGGCCAATGAAGTGTTCAAGAGAGAAAGAAAATTACCTGAGGACAAACTCCTATCATCCTTCGAATATTTGACATACCTGCTGAACTCTGGATTGAGTATCCATAAATTAATGCTGCAAATAAGCAGGTAGGTGATGACGGCATATGTCAATCATACATTGTTGTTAACAAAGAAAGAAAAAAATATGCCGAAAGTGTAAGTAACTACCATCTCCTCCTGTAACTGGCGTAATACCGGTGAGGCAGTTGATGACGGTAGTTTTTCCAGCTCCATTAGGTCCAAGAAGACAAAATAGCTGATCTTTTGCAAGACTTACCCATATTCCCTGAAGGCAAATTTTATTGTGACATACTGCAGGTTAATTAAAAGAAGCATGCATATATCATAAACCATCAAGCTAAAACTAGGAATCACCTTCACTGCATGATATGGTGAAGTCTTTTGACACTTGCAACAACTCAATTTGGTTGTGCCAGGATATGTTTTCGTTAGACCACGGAGTTGGACTGCAACATTTGGATCAGTCTCACCAGTAGAAACTTGATGCTTTACGCTATTTTCCTCTGCTAGAACATCCTCATCATTTGGAGTGGCATCATCAACTGGCGGAAGTGAACCAGAGCAGCTACAAAGACCACCTTCTGAAGTATATATGTTCGAGAATTTGGTAAGTGCATATAAAAAAATCGTAGAATAGAAGAGCGGTGTGCACAAATTCATAATAAAGATCAAGTAATGCAAGTTTGAAATTTATAAAATTTATCCACACCTTCGACCTTGTTACCATCGTGCCCGGTCCAGTACGAGGGATACAAGAAATAAACAATAGACTTTCTTACTCCATTTGCATTTGGGATAATATTATCCAAGTAAATTGCCAAAATGAACCACACAAAGAATGTCGATATGAGCCAACTGTAGATATCTTCCTGTTAAACATTTCGTGTCAGACCTGAACATAAAAAGGAAATTACTCATGCAAATTTTATGCTTCGACATACAATTGTTATAACACAGTCGGGTTCATATGTGGTGCATTGTCCACGCCTTTGCCAACTAATTCCTTCACCTTCTGAGGTAGCTGTCTCATTGCCGAGCAAATCAAGAGCTTTAGCAAGGAGGTTGGGGGGGAATAGAGACCATATCACTCGGAATACCTTTGAGAAGTCATTTGCATACGGAAACCCAAATACAGTAACGAGCTGCAGCAATGAAACAGGTTATAGTCTGATTTTCAATATGTGCCACTTGCTGGCTCTGATTTTTTTTAAAGCACTGGCTCTGATGTAATGATCGCTACTTTATGAACTGATTACCTGGGTCAGAAAACCAATTATGAATATTGAGAACCCAACAGTAGTGGCCGATGATGATTTGCTAATGAAAGTTGATATCATGAAGGCAAAACTTAACTGCAAAATAACATGTCCCGTAATGATCATTCTTATCCAAAACAAGCCTATTATAGTGGAGATGGAACAAAGCATTTTAGCAAATAAAAAATATTACCATGTTAAGTTGGAACAGAAGGAACAGTAAAAACAGTACGGCAAAACTGTTATTCAAGAAAAAGTCAAACTGGAACATCATCCCAAAGAGGACAGTGGAAAGTGCTGCAACCAGTGTCAGAAAAGCTTCCCAGGTCAACCAAGAGAGCCAGTAAGCTGAATCATAGAGACCCATAATGGACATAGCCTGCACATATCCATAGGAAACCAAACTATCAGCACCTGAGTTTAAGATTAAAAGAACAATTACCGAGCGAAGGAAACCTCAATCTCAGGTTTAATGAATAATTTACTTGACGAAGTTTAAGTTCTTTTTCCGCAACCAAAGAACTAATTTGGAACACAAAACCAAACATGGCGATTGCAAGGAAGAAGGTTGGTCCTGCTGTAGCAACAGCAGAGAATGTCTCTGTGGCTGGGTGCGCGAATTCTTTAAATCCCACGGTCCAGCTAAAATTTGGATCTGCAATGATAACAGTCTAATTAGTTATCAGAAACATAGATTAAGGACCGTGAGTTACATATCAAGATTGGTGCATAATAATAAATCACGGGCACTTGGGAGTTCTAGTCATGCATCAGATTCCCATGTTTGGGTTTCTATATCAAAGACAATACAGGCAAATACAATAGGGAAAATGCAACAGAAAGCACTCGTGTTTAGGCCGGCCTATTCCAATAACCTGGTAAAAAAAAGTTTCTAGTATGATGACTGGATCCATTGATCAATTTGATGCGGAACACAATCCTTGGCTACTATAAATGGAGAAAGAGAAAAATAAACGGTATACCTCCTATAAAGGATCTAGAAATTTCACGTTCTGCAGCAACTTGGAGTGGAATTTGATATTTAAATGTAGGGTCCTCAAAGTTTCCTCTCTTAGCTACAGGAGTGGAGTTAGTTTGAATCCCGTAGCTAATTACCGTTGAGTTTCTCTGTATAAAATGCAGAGCACCAGGGCATCGCATAGGATTGCTTTCAAGCCATGCATCCACCTCAAGAGGAGTTGCAAAAGATTTGACCTGTCGTATTAATTCAATCAGCCAAGGTAAAATAATTTTACTGTATAAAATATGCGGTAATTAATAGGACCGTACTGATTAATTCAGACACCACATAAAAAATAATGTTCCCAAGCATATTCTCTTCCTAAAAAAAAGTGAACTTGCACCGAGCGTTTTCCTTTTTATTAAAGAGCCATCGGTAAAGTTAATAATAAAATAAGGGATGGTAAAAGAGGGGAACTGAGTATGATGACCTTATCGGCAGGGATCTCCCTGCCAGGGTTGTTCTTCATGATGGCGGACACGATAGTGGCGATCCGAGCACTGGCGTTGCCGCTCCATAGGAAGTCGTAGCAGGGAGTCTTAACGAAAAACTTGTCCTCGCAGGGGGGGATTGGGGGAAAGGCGAGGGGTTCAGGGTCGTGTACGTTGGAGTAGGCGGTGGTATGGGAGAAGCGGGACTTGATGGCCTTATCGATGCAGAAGATGAGAAAGATGAAGAAGAGGGAGGAGAAGAGTTGCAGGGATGCTGACTTCTTGTGCCGCCACGTTAGGATGGCATTCTTCCTCAGCAGCGCCCAGTACTGCTGCGCCATCAGAGGACCTCCACTCTTCAGCTCCATGCCCTATCGATATCAACCACGAGCAGAGGCGATGAAGCTGAGCGTTTCTCTTTGAGAAATAGGCCGGCGCCCTTATTGCCCTCCTGCCTGTGTTTCTATATATCGAGTCGTGATTATTGATGTGTGTATATATATTCACACATAATGACTGAATCGAGCTCGTTCGCTGATATTATGTATTAGTTCCACGCGGTAGCTGCCGCACGATTTTCTAAGTTCCAAGTTGAAAAAACTCCTGCATGCTACTTCCTTGTTATTTCTCATGTTTTTTATTTTTTAAAGAAAATAATAGGTGAGTTGACTATTCATATGTATGGATTACTTGAGCTACAAGCACCTTGCTTTGACACGCATCCCACGTTGTTCAAATATAAACAATGGTACTTCGCTACAAGTTGTTATTTTCGGTTGATTTCTAGGCACATATATTATCTACTGGTCTCAGAAACGTTCGTCCTGGTAAGAATTTAATTTATACGGTCAGTTCCCTTTATGAACTTGATGGATAAAATGGAGTTTAATCGATCTTCATCCTCAGGGAACGGGTCGTTCTTAACCTGGAATTTTCATCACAACCAGGGAACTGTAGACTTTATAAAAGTTACGTGATGCCGACGTAGATACTTAGTTGAGGCAGAGCAGTTTAGCTTCCGGTCTAAAGGTAACGCGATGCGAATAATCAAGGGGCTACGGTTTCGGTGTGCGTTTGCGAAATTGAGTGGCCAAATACAGATGCAATTCCCAAATGATTGGCCACGAAAGGGCTTAAAATTAATCCGATAATGGGCTCACCGTAGACGGGCCTCTAACAAGCACGGCATAAGAAGTGGCTGGGCATGGGCTCACTGCAGGAGTTCTGGATTACAAGTGAGCGTCCAACTGGACCTCGGATGGGGTAAACATGATTCTCAGATAAGATACGTAAAGTTTATGAAATAGATAGATATTTTTTTATAAAGCAGATAAAAAATCTACGTTACATTTAACATTCGACCAATTAAATCCCACCGACACCCATCAATAGATATAACCACTTTCCTCTCTCCTTATACATATAATTATTCCGATTTTTTATTAAAAATATTATCAAAGTTCTTGAAAAAACTTTCTGCACTTCCTAATTAGATCATCTACCGTCGGTCAGATATAATTTCAATATAAGTTAATATTTTAAGAATAAACTAAAGCAGGCATGGATTGACCTATGCTCGCCATTCTCACTCCATTCATTTTTTCCTCTCCAGTCACGGTGACTGTCCTCTCGCGATCATTGCTTCTCTTTTTTTGAAAAAAAATTATAACGATGGCTCCGTTAATGAGTGCCAGGGAATAGGAGGGGAGTCAGAATAACAATGAGATCTAAAAAAATTATCTATTTTATTATCAACGAGATCAATATCAAATTAGACTGCAGTAAAAATTATTTTTATTACTAGAACCTGTGGTGAGGTGCCATTTCTTTTGGGATTTAGTTTCTAAAATTATTGACCTTTCACGCTACCATTATAACTTGCATGCCCTGTGACGCAGATAAGGTCAGTGAAAAAAGAGGAGAGAGATTTTTTTAAAATATTGGAATTCTCCCATATCCGCCTACACCGTACCGTCCGGCATTTGTTATTCGCCATATAATCTGATTTTACAAATATAGCCCCCAGATTGTCCCCATTTTGAAGGATTTTCACGTAATTACATTCCTAAATTATCACAAAAAATCTTCCCTCCAATGTCCAAGTTTCAAATTCCAACCCTAATCTCCATTTTCTCGATTCGCCGCGCGCTCTCCCGCAGTATACTTCGAGTCCCTTCCCCGCTTGCTGCCAGACGCTCCTGATCTCACTCCAGCGAGAGTTGCCTCATTGTCGACCTTCTGCCGCCGTATCTGATGATCATATCGGCGATCGCTGCTAAATCTCCATCGAACCTCTCTCCGGAGAACCGCTGGCGGCGAGCAACAGACTGGTACTGGTACTGAATCATTTTTCTCGTCTCCGCATTTATACTCTGCCTCTTGCCTTAACCTTCTCTGCTGTCTTCCCTGGCGCCACATACCTCCTCCTCCTCAGTTGATCTCTCGCTCTTCTTTCCCCGGAAAATCCCCCTCCAGCCCCAATCGAAAACCTAATGCTCCTCCGAGACGTAGGTCCTGCATCTCATCGACGGCAGGAAGTACAATGTATGGTGCGATACTCAAATCCTCTAATACCCTATTCCGCTCCTACGGCTAGGAAGTCCGCCTAGAAGTCCAAGCGTGCATAAGTTTAGATCTCCGAATCAAGTTGAATAAATAACGGATGCAGTGAGAGAAATTAGGGCCTAGGTCAATTAGGAAATTAGGGGTAGACCGAGGGACATGGATGGTATTTTTGGCCCCAGATTTCCTCGCGCACACGACCCTTTGCGCGGAATCAAAATTTAAAAGGGAGCAAGTAGGTGCGGCGGTCTCAAACCCTAAAAGATTTTTCCTTCCTCCCCAAACCCACCACAGTGCCGATGAAGCTTCGAATTCGTCGGTGATCTGAGACGAGGAGTTCTTGCATCTTGTCGCTAGGGACACAGAAGGCGCAGCCGCGAAGGAGAAGGGAGCCAGTGGCGCAAACTGGGAAGAAGTCGAAGTTAGGTTGGTTTCCACTCCTTTAAGCAAAAGAATTCGATGTTTAGGGAATCATGGGTAGGCACTGCGTGCTAAAAACACAAGTGAATAAGAGAGATTTGTTATTTTTATACAATGTACGATGCACAATAACTAAATTGTGTTTTATCATCATCAGAGTGGTACAAATTGCATGCCGAAAAAACAAATTCGGTTGACACTCCCACGAGTTAAATGTCTGCTTAAATGATCGTAAAGGTTGCTCTGATCTAATTCATGCTCCTGTTGCTCAGTCCGTGACTTGTTTAAGTGTGTAGATGAGGTCGCAATTGGATCACCTACATGTTACTCTAAAAGTTACATGTGAAACATGTAGATATTTTTATTTGGCCGAGTAATCTTAATCACAAATTCGACTATCCTGTTCATTTCCTATTCTGCAATATTCAAACATGTGCCGGATACTACAAGATGCAATGGTTGAAGGTAGCTATATCATATGGTAGTGTTTCAGTTAACATACATTAGTTTACCGGTAAGAACTAAACATGTAAATAGGATGTTGCAACTGACAAACAATCTAGAATTATACATAGCCACGATTACTATGATAATTTCATTTGATGGCCAAAAAATGTAAGGTAACTAGTTAGGTTCATTTAAGTAGGCCGAAAATACAAACAAAGCCTAAGCTAAACTGTTTTGTTGGTATCCAGCAGTTATGTCTTGTGTTCACATTGAATTAATTCATACTGGATCTTCAATATAGAGTGTTTTAAACTTGTTTTCTGAGGCATGCTGAATTGAATTGAATTGTTTTGCTCTGCTTCGGATGTTGAGCTGGAGAATCTACTTGATTGAAATCATTTTTTGTAATATCTCCGTTTTGGTACCTGGTTGTTGTGGCTTTGTTACATTTGATGTTAATTGGTTTCATTGCTTGGAATATGATTTCAGTGTTGATGTTGCTACTATTTTGTTCAGTATAATAGGGTATACTTCTAGACTAGGTCAGGCTAAAATAAGTTACTGCAAATACATTTAATGAAACTCATTCTGAGTTGTTGTCAAATTCTTTAGATGCTATTGAATGTAATTAACATCAATGCTACTTATTTCGTTTTTTTAAAGAGATTACAGTGTTTTATTGACTGCCGCTAGTACCTTGCTGTTCATGCCAGAACACAATATAAATTAGGGCAGAATGGATGAGTTGAGTAAATCATATCAAATAGATTAATCTTAGGAGGTTATGGTTACTGAAAAATGCATTTGGGGCACTGTTACAAAACAGCCTTGACATTTCTCGATGTTGTGGTGACTGCTATCAAATTTTTGAAGAATTTCGAATGCATGTTAGGGGTACAAAATTACAATATAAGTTGAATAATCGTGTGAAACTAAGTTCTATTTGATGGTTGTTATTTTGCTTATCCTTTTCCTTGTGTTCGGTTAGTAATACGGTTAAGAGATGAAAAAGTAAATTCTTGTTTTATTGAATTGATCCATGCTGTTCAGAAAGGTGTAAGGGTGTTTCTTTTTCTTAAAATGTTGAAATGGTTGCATAACTATAACTGAGATCGATTGTCATATTGCTCTGATGTTGTTATGTGTGAATGCTATGATTAATGTTCTGTAAATTGATTTGATCGTTGCCATGCTACAAAAGTAAAATAGTAGGATAAAGATCAACAAATAGCAAGCGTTTTTGTTAATTCACTATGACATGTTTGTGATGAAAATTTCCTCTTTGATTTTATACTATTCTTCTTTTCAAATTGTGGCTGCCGAGAAGCTATGGGGAATAATGTGATGTTGAGAAATGTTGATGTTTGCTTACTTGAGTTCATGCAGTTAGGATGTTGAAATCTATTATTCTTTTTCATTCTTACGTCCAAATACTACAACATGCCAAACTAAACCTTAGGAAAGGGAAGGGTAGGTAGAAGATTTTGTGGAGCATGGTGTAAAATCAAATGTATTGCAATTTTGTTGGGAAACCAGTATTTTGGCATCAGCAGTGATTAAACACTAGAAAGCTATGATTCATTATTTGGAAAGCTTAGGTGAGTTGTTTTTGGCATTTAAGCTTGCTACAGTTGGAGCTCGAGAGTGGGCCGGTTCATAAATATATAACCTTGTCTGTAACACTTGGTTTTAATGCCCTGTCATATTCCATTGTGTCATAATGTCTTTACGATGGATACTTACATGTTAGTTCACTTGTTTGCTGTTACCATGTTCTATGCCATAAATAAAGAACATAGCATAAGTGAACACTCATTAGGTGATAGAGACTACAACATAGCTGACACATCAACTATAGAAGTGAGATTAGTCCTTGTTCACCTGAATGATGGACCTAACATATCCTAGTGACAACAAACTCTAGGAAGAACACCTAGGTCCTTACACACTGCATTTCCCTCATGTGTGGTGGGTACCATTGTGATAGTCTGGTGATGGGTAGTGGTGGGTCCCAGTCAAACCAATCAACTAGTCTAGATGAAGCTGATGAAGGAGTTTTCTCAGCCATAACCGAGATACTCACTTGGAGCATGCACTAAAAGCTAGGAAGTTGGGATGGAGTGTGCCTACACCGTTAGGCCTAGGACGGAGGATCTGTTGACACATGGTATGTCTCACCTGGGTCTGCAGCCTAGTGAGCAATCTAGAACTTAGGGAATGCACGTGTTCATTCCGGTGTACCATGCTGTGAACAAATTTAAGTATGGTGACCCTGTCGTGGGGTAGAAGTGCAGTGCTACATGGTTCGTGTATTGTAGGGTCTATTGGAGACATACAATATGATGGTCTCGGAGTGCGGTTTGGGTATACGGTACATGAGACTGGAGGGAGAAGAACCTGCAATTATTCTTCTTCTCCGCCAATGTCCGTTGATGAGCTTAGGCAGAGACCTGAACTGGCACTAACGGGCTTGGGAGTAGTCCCCATATAGGATTTACTCCAAGCATAGGTAGGCAGCCTATAGAGAAGATTTAAAAAATAGTTTTATTTGAGTAGTCAGACATAACATATAAAATGGATTGTATGAGCTAAATATTGTTTAAAGTAAATGTCTTATCTGTCTTAACATGCTTGACTTATACTTCCTATAATGCTAAGTGTTTATACCTAGGCAATAATTATGCTAATTTAATGGCGAACTAGTTTGATAACACTATTAAAAAGTATCATTGATGAATAATTCTTGCGTAATAAACTATGCAATTTATAGGGTATTTATTCAAGGTTTGAAAATATTCTAACATTTAGAATTCTTGCTCGTATCCTTTTCCGTGTGTGATTTTTATCTTATATGAGATAAGTCTGAATGAGCTAAATATCTATTGGTAGTATCTTAGATTGTCTTTAAGATATGTGTAACGTTATAAATTTTGTTACTTTAATTCCTTTTTGTTGGTGCTCATGCTAATTGTACTTAGTACTTATCATTTGATGCTGCATGACAGATTGGAGAATGAAGCAGTGTGATATTGTGATTGTTATAGAAAGCTGCATTGGTGGGTTTATAGTTTGCCGGACACCTACAAGGTATAAATGTTTTCAGTGTTTGATTTTTTAGTTGAGCAACTCCCCAGTAACAGACATAATGTTTTTTTATCATTATTGCCTTAATTGTATTTCTTCCTCTAAGTATGTTCAGCAACTCCCCAGTAATCAACAATTAAAGTGTTGTATGATATTAATTCTCATTTTAATCCTAGTGCAAAGTGTTCTTAAATGTGGAGTTTCTGTTTCATCTCCTTGTGCTACTATTTTAATATGGTTTCTGAGATTGCTTATTTCAATTAACACTGTATTGTTATATAAGAAGTTTGACATCTAGTTTTTAAATGGAATGCCTACAGGGAGATGAATATGCTACTCGTTACTCTGCTGATCCAGAACTAAACCTATCACAGTAATTTGTTACTTTTTACTCGGTTGAGCCAGAACTAAAGCTTGTGGGAAGGTATATTGTAACGATATCATTTGATTTTTATTATTTTTAATATGCTAATTGCACTATCACTCACCTCAATGGTATATTTCATTTTATAAGGTATGTATTTCGTAGCAAGGCTTTATAGTTACACGGTTGTAGTAGTATATGGTCCTGGCGTTATTTTAACAAGGTAATAATTTCTAATAAATACTAGCAATCACATGAATTTATTTATTATTAGGATTTTGATATCTTTTTTGTAAACATACCAAAGTTTCATTAACATCTAGTGTTTCCTTGATTATTAGGATTGTGATACCTTTTTGGTCCTTAACCTCTAGTGTTTTCTTGGTAATTATCTGTCATTTGATTACTTAGAAGTCACTAGTTTTATGTTTTTTTAGAATACACTATATAGACTGTATGATTCTATAGAATTTTAATCAGTAGTTGCCATAGGTTTATTTTCTTGGATACTTATGAATGTCGTTGTGATTAGATAAAACGAAGACTTTTCAGCTTGTAAAGTTCCATCTTTATTTATTTTTCTCAAATCTGTGATTCCCTCTGCTTGTTCTCTTTCAAGGTCTTCACTCATCGTGGCTCTATCATTCATGTTCTCTTTGCTCTTTAAATACAATTGCTTCATATTTCTCTGTCATTGCCTTATTTATTTATTCAATTTCTCTCATTTCTGGCACTGTTAGGGGCAACTTTTCACTCTCTTTTGTGAATTCCCTTACAGCCAATGTTATATTTATCTTTGTGTATATTTATGTCTGATACCATTGATTTCAAATATTCCATGATATTTTGTGTAAATCCCACTTTTCATGTGTAACAGTAATGTTTTTACTCCCAAATACTAATTTTTTAAAATTTCAAAAATATTATTGTTCGGAATGTAAGTTGGCTTATTCCTCACCCCCCCTTTTTTTTTCTCTTTTGCACTGGTACCCTCAAATGCTTGTTTTTACGCCACAAACTTGTTTTTAAAGTTTGTGGAGAATGTACAGTTAAAAAGCAACACATTTATATGTTTTAGCCTCTCTTCAAAGGCCTGTCATAGTTTCCAAGAATAACATCCAGAATTAGAATTTGGGAGATTTAAATAAAGCATTTGTGTTTTCATTAGTGGGATATGCGTCGCACAAGACATAGCTTGCAATAATATGGTAAGCAATTAAAACCAATTATGACAGACTAACACAGAAATGAGTTAGAGAATATAGTCATTGTGGCCAGGTGATGGGGAAAATTGCACATAAGGTCGATGATGTTCACTTACTGATGCAATTCATCTAATATACCCTTTGTTGAGATTTTCGGTGATGCTTGTTCTGGAATATAGTTTGGTGATATATTCATATATTGCTTTTGCCTTTTTTGGGTATAATGACATATTCATGAATTCAACGTTATAGTTAATGAATTAAACCCTCATAATGGTTTGTTTGCTTGTCTATATTATTCTCCATTCCATAATTCCCTTTGCTTGTTGTCTGTCCGCAATGTCTTCACTTATTGTGGTTCTATTAGTCATGTTCTCTTTGCTTTTTAATTATAATTGCTTCATATTTCTCTGCCGTTGTCCTTTCTATTGATTTAAGTTCTCTCTTTTTCTGGCACTCATTGCGGACAATTTTTCATTTACTCTTATTTGAAGTCCCTTCCAATTGATTTTCTCTTTATTATTGCGTGCGTATGTTTATGTTGAATACCATTGATTTCAAATATTCCATGATATTTTGTGTAAACCCTACTTTTCATGTGTAATTCTTTATCAATACTATTTTTACTTATAAATACTAATATTTTCTTTAAAAGATCAAAAATATTATTCTTCGGGATCTAGGTTGGCTTTTTTTTTATTCTTTTGTCCTGGTAGTGGTACAATACTGTTTTTTAAAACTTTATATTACCAGAGGTAGAATTTAATAGTATTGTGAATGCAACTATGAGTTCTGTGGATACATGTTTAATAAGGTTTTACACTTTTTGACATTCATATGGACCAGCAAACTTTGTTGATCGTTTGATGTCATAGCTCTTTATTTCCTTTTATTACAGTCAAACTTGGTGGAGAATGTAAAGTTTAATAGCCACACGTGTATATGTTTTAGGGGTATAACTACAAAGAATATTTTCCTATCACTATATTCTATAGGTATGTCTTCGCTTATCACTGTTATCTTTGAAAAAGTTTGCTGAAGCCTCCCTTCGAATTCCCGTTATCTGAAATAAGATAGTAAGATGTAGAAGTTTCCCTCTGGGTTAGTTTCCTTTGGCTTTTTTTCTTCTACCTGAATTTTCCCCTTACTATGTCTCTTATTGGAATATTTACTAAAATGAGAATCATTGTTTTCTTTAGGTGGTTGGAGGAATTTTTTTGTCTGGCATTTGAAGATACGTAGCAGCTTGACTGTGCAAACGAACTAAGGGTTTTTGATATTTTTGATTTGTTTCCTATTCCTTAGGTCATCTGCCGACTCGTCATGGGGGTGGAGGATTACCACGTGCTAGACCTTGTCGGGGAGGGTTCATTCGGCAAGGTGTATAAAGGAAGACGCAAATACACTAGACAAGTTAGGTCGACTAGCTCTATTTTGGTCAGATATTATGATGCTTAGAACTAATTTGATTATTGTTTTAGTTCAGACGGTGGCTATGAAGTTTATTGTCAAGCACGGGAAAACTGAGAAAGACATCCACAATTTGAGGCAGGAAATTGAGGTACATCTGCCCTGCAACAAGCTAAATGTTAAGCATTAATTTTCAGGAGATTTATTGATGATTCTTAACTTGCATATAAAAATTGGATGAGTCCTCAGTTCTTGCATTTAATTTATCATTTATTTGAAGAGAAGCTGGAGGGCACTAGGTGTGCTCATTAGAAATTTTATTAAAAGATTGCATGCTATAAGTAGAAGCCTAGAAGGTAGTGAAGGCTAGTAGGAGTTGTCTAATATGGAAAGAACACTGGGTATAATCAAGGTTTGAGGCAGGGTGCAAGTCATGAAATGCTAGAACAGAAAAACTTAAGTGGATGCATGGAAGACATGGCCATTTCTTTGTGCAGGGTGGACTTTCTCCGTGCAGTTATTCTGCATAAGTTGCTATACTTCTCTGTCTCCAGTATCTCCTACTAGAGTTGTGTAAGCTATACATGGACAAACTCACCGGTGATGTTTATAAGCTATTCATTGGGTTTACTTTGCATGCCCAGTACCAAGTTGATACTGGTGTGCAGTTGGGTGTGCTTGCTTCAATTTGTTCTGGTTCTCCATAAGAAAACATACTGCTAAATGACAAATTATGTAGATATAGAAAGCTCATATTGTGAAAAATCAACATATGATATAATCAACAATCATGCAACAGAGTTATGTAGTAGTTGGCCTTATTCATCAAGATAGAAACAAGAAGAACTACATGGCTTTGGTTTCACATTGGCAGAAATCAATTGACATTTTTTGAAAAATTTATTGCAAGATTTTCTGCTTTTCTCAATTCATTAGAATATTTCTTTGACCATTTTGGTATAAAGACTTCGAACTATGTATTTCTCTTGAAACATAATAACTTTGTTAAAAAGAAAAATCAAGTGCCTTCTTGGACAATACATCTCTATCAAATCTCACTCCCTCATCAATGCTCACTTCAAAATTACTATTATAAGTCTGTCAGATAATTACCGAAAGAGATTACCTAAAATGTTTTAAAATGTTGATTGGATTGTGCATCAGAGATTACATAAGCTGAATACTCCTAGCAATACCAAGTTTATGGTTCTATAATGTTTTTTTTATGTTTTTCAATCTATGATCAGTTCTTAATGATACATATCAATGCTGCTTATGATTAATTTTAAAAAGTTATATATAATTTGATGATCTATAATGCCCCACTTTATTATTTATGTCCAACATTTTGTTTATAATTTCTACCAGATACTTAGAAAGCTGAAACATGAAAATATTATTGAGATGCTGGATGCCTTTGAGACACCTCAAGAATTTTGTGTCGTGACAGAGTTTGCACAGGTATGGATCTTAAAGAGTATCTTTTCCACTTATTCAACCCAATGATTACTTCTACTACATTTCTAGATTTCGCTTGTACAGGGAGAATTGTTTGAAGTTCTTGAAGATGACAAGTGTCTCCCCGAAGAACAAGTTCAAGCAATAGCTAAACAATTGGTATCTTCCAATATTTTGCTTGTGTCGCCACTTTTAACATCTGTTGTATAATTATGTTTGAAAGTCTAACAATTTTATATTTCTTTTAGGTGAAAGCATTGTATTATTTGCATTCTAACCGAATCATACATAGGGATATGAAACCCCAAAATATTCTTATTGGTGCAGGATCTGTTATTAAGGTTAGTTTATTTTTTATTTCAAACATCACATGTCATTCTTACTTTTTAGGTTTCACTTCTTGAAATATCATCACTAATTGTTACTTTTCATTTTATTACTTTTTAAACAGATTGATTTTCTATTTTTAACTCTTCAATCTTTTGATAGTTTGATATTAAGAAGAATTGACATTTTAGACTTTAGAGCAAGGTTTAAAATTTGTTGTATCAGTCGTTGCTTGAATCAATGTCAATAAGATACTAGTTCATGTTGATGCTCAGCATGGTGTAGGGCTTTAAATCTGGTATCGAGGTTCAAACCAGTCCTTGAAGAAACTAGTGTCAACCTGGTATTGAGCCATGCTGAGTGGTATAAAATTCTAGTTCATTGAGTACCTAGTTGTAGACATAATATGTAGGGAAGGTAAAAAAAAATTTAAATGAGTGGCATTTTCATACGTAAATGTAAATGCCATAGTGATGTTTACTATTTGATTTGGGTGGCATTTCCATCATAACTCGGATTTGTAACACTGCCACCCTGGTGTATTATGGGATGGCCTGTCTTGCATATTGTAAGGACCGATCAGTATTCATCTGTTATTGTCTTTGTTCAGATTGGTAATACAGAGCATACAAGGACGACATGCTTGGTCAATACAAAATATCAAATTTGAAATGTAAAAGTGAAAGACATAATATACAGTGTAACAAAAATTATTAAAAGTTGGATTTGATCATTAAATATTAATGTTTTGTGTAATCATGGATGCAGTACAATGTGCAAGTTCCATTAGTAAAAGATCAAAATATACCCCACTCCCCTACTCTAGTAATGACATGAAAGTCTGTGTACCATAGATAACAATGGTTTCTTACAGACCTTTACTTTTGATTGAGCACTTTGCTTCTTATTATTGTCACCTTAGCAATAAAAGGACTTTGATAACAATGGTTTATATTTCAGGTAGAATTGATCCTCATAGATAACAGTGGTTTCATGGTCAGACGCTATTATTTTTGATAGTTATATGATGATTATTCTGCTAAGTGTTTATCGATTCTCTTTTAATATACACCGACTTTTCTACAATTACCATGACCATTTAACATGATCTGGTAGTCTGCCTTAACTTAATTGAAGAACCCAAATTAATGTTGTTATAAAAAAGAAGCATAATGGTGTCACATCCACCTTTCTGGTGTCTTTGTTTGTATAACCATCATTGTCCACAACATCATCGTCATCATGCATCTGTTTCCTGAATTGCTGGTGTTACAGTTTTTTCATCATCAAATTTCTCGTTATTTGCAGTTTGTGTTTTTCCTTTATAACTAGGTAGATGCATGTTGAAATGACTTCTATGGCTGCCTTTATGACTTCTATGACTGCCTTTATGACTTCTGTTAAGTTTTTCCTAGATTACAGCTGTTTTTTTTAAAGTTTTATCGAGAAGCTTAAGATTTTTTTTTCTCCCTGATAATTACTTTACAATTTATAGTTGTTTATTCCTGCCCTAGAAAAATTTTCGCCAAAAAAAGTTTTTTTGTTATATTTCACTACTCTATGGAGATCAACATTCTATGTCTATTTCATTTTTCATTGCTTCAGCTTGAGTTGGTTAATGAGCTTCACCATCCTTCCTACGCTTTTCATTGACAGCTTTGCGACTTTGGGTTTGCACGTGCAATGTCTGCAAACACTGTGGTCCTTCGTTCTATAAAAGGTAAGCGTAACACCATAATCTATATTTTTGTTTGCTATATATTTTTAGTATTTGGTTGAATAACTATATCGAGGACAGTGCTAACACTACTCATTTTGCTGAAAATTTTCATTATTTATGACCGTACTTTTATTTGACATACTGTATGTTTATCTGCTAGGTATAGATTCTTGCATATAGAAGGCTTTATATTCATCCAGAAAGTAAGAATGCCAAGTGCACTGTAGCCTATCTTTCTTGTTTAATGAACAAAATTTTCTGGACCTTAAGATTTTGGAGAAGTCTTTCAGGCATTACCTTAATTAGCTTGACTTTCCCCCATCACGTAATGTTCTAATACATTTATTAGTTTCAAGCATCTCATGTATTGGCCAATGTCGAAAATATGATTTATTTGGACATATTTGCTTGTTTTTTAAATACTTATATATTTGTAGGTACACCACTGTACATGGCTCCTGAATTGGTGAGGGAACAACCCTACAATCACACAGCAGATTTATGGTCACTTGGAGTTATTTTGTATGTCATATTTCATTTGAAGTTCTAGTGTAACTCCTCTTTCTGATAAATGCCTTTTTCATTAACCTTGAATTGTGCCATTAGTCATAGATTTTTGTAGTCAGTAAGATGGAGATCAGCATTTCTTATCACGGACAATTCATTGACATGCTGACATGGTAGTCCTAAATAATTGAATCCCTTTTAGAGGTTAAATCATCATATGAAACCAACACCCACGTTTTATTTCCTTGAAGTTTGTGTCGATGGTTCAGTTTTGTTCCTTAGTCAAGAGGCATAAAGATTCGACTACATTAGGTTTTCATCTTATATATATGTTTTACCCTATAAAATAATATGACATAAACAAGGATATTTTTAGTCTGGAGTAACTGATCCAGACTCATATGCTGAATCATATGACTCGGTAGAATTACAGAGAAAAATACTGCTACCCAATACAGGCGGGCATGCACTCTTTTGGTCCAGGAAAAATACTAAAGTACGAGCTAGGATAATTTGGTACTCCAACAATCCAATAACGTGCGATTGTCTATTTGTTTTGCCGGATGCTCCACATATCGCTATATTTGAATCTATGATGCCAGCGAGGTCTTTAACCATTTATTAGTGTTTGAGTTTCAATCCGCTAAATAGCTCGTTGTTGAATATCATAACATAGGTATGAACTCTTCGTTGGTCAGCCTCCATTTTACACAAATTCTGTGTATGCATTAATTCGCCATATTGTTAAAGTAAGTATGCTTCTTTTCCTCCATCTGTCGTTTTGACTAAAGGTTGATCATACAGAGTAATAATTTGTTACCGTGGCTTGTAACAGGATCCAGTGAAATTTCCAGAAAACATGAGCATAAATTTTAAAAGCTTCCTGAAGGGTTTGCTCAACAAGGTTATACCTTTTCACCTTTTTGTTTTGTGTGACTAGGCCCTTGATCGCTTAATTGATTAAGTTTGTTGTGCTTGTGCACTTTTGTGGATATGGCCATTATCAGGTACCTCAAAATAGACTAACCTGGCCGGCGTTGCTTGAACACCCATTTGTGAAAGATTACTCAGATAAGCTAGATGGCATAGTTAGTTTTCTTACTCAATCCCGGGCTTGAGGCTGATCTTTCTAGCACAGTGCTCACAGCTGGAGTATTTTTGTACTTTGACCTAAATTACATTGATTTTTTTTTAAATTTTTTCTATGAAATGCCAGCAAACGGTTTCTGCGGATCATGGAGTTAGTGCATCTAATGTAGTTGCGATGGCAGAAGGTGCTCACAAAACATCTCATTTTACAACTGATAATTCAGAAGGTATGAGCACCATTTAAAATCCTTCTGTACCTCTATAAGTCCATTTCAGATCCTAGTAACTGTTTCTTGTTCTTGCGGCAGTTAAAGGTAATGATTCTATATCTGAGAGCAACAAATATAATGGTCCTTTACCTGTGCTTGACAACCAAACTCATGGATCTTCTGCAGTTGTATTGGACCATGCTCCTTCATCAGGTAAGGAAACATTGGATGGATTAAAAATTCATTGACTATACATATATATGCACGTATGCGACTGCTGTCTTAAATACATGCACTTGAAGCTATTTGAAATTGTGAGAACGTCTATATACAACTGTTGTTCAAGAAAACACATGATACATCCGTACATGTGCACATCTGCAAATACACTATTCTACAAGATAATTTACATATTCATTCAAGTAACAGACATTAATGTTAACAAATGGACATGATTACACAGACAAACGTCCAATCACGGAGCATTATATTATTCTGGTCAATGAATTATTTAACAAAGCTTATTTTATTTTACTAAATTAATATGAGAATTTGGTGCATAAAGTGCACACTTGTTAGAGTGGTAAGACTCTATAATGGATATTGTGGGTTCAAGACTCACTAAATTTTAAAAAAAGTGAGAATTTTGCACATGCAATTGCTTATGCTTATTCCGATTGCAAGCTTTTCAAGAAAGACTTGCATGCTTGGAAAATGTGATTGGATAGAGAATCTTACTCATGCAGCTCACAACCATGCAAATCTGTGACTGCATGCATGCTATCGTACCATTGCAAAATACTAAAACCAAATGCCTCTTTCGAGTTTTTGGGTAAATCACAAAGGCATCCTCTTTACTTCAGTTTTATTGCACATGGATCTCCTTTAAGTTTTTCTTGCATAAAAGAGCCTATATTTACCATCATCGCTTTTGCTATTTTTGTTGAGTAAGATGCTATTTATCTATTAAATATTAGCAACGTCATCGTCACTAAAGGACTGCATCAATTCTTTGTGATGATGAGAATGGTGATACATATTATATTCGACAAAATTTTACTTATATGACCAAGGCTTTTGGACTATAATTAGAGGAGATGTCTGCTCAATAATATATCGTGAGTTTCAATTAATCTATATTACCAGGATGGTGTTTGAAATTTATACTAATTTTTGTGAGTTATGGTATCATGCACGAGTTAGTTCTATATGAGACATAGGAATTGACATTGTGATTTATTGCAGCAGTGTCTGATTTTATGAAATTTAATCTGAAAGTGACTTCAATTCAAAATAGTGAAATACACGATGATGATTGTCTAACAAAATTTAGATTGTTCAATACGCCTAATTATGAGAAAACAGGTAAAATATTTTCTCCCAAAAATTTCTCTTCTCAGAATTTACACTCTCGTCTTTCCTTCTTGTATATGTTGTCTTTGGTGTACATTTCCCATCCCATTTAGCTAAAGTTTTTTGTTGATGCAGGACGCATCTCTTTCTTATAAATTTGAAGGTTATTAATTTTTTTTGTACACTTTTTCTAGCAGAGCATGTTAGTAGTGATGTCCAAATCATGCATGTATGTTGTTATAGCTACTCCTAAGGGCATGCATTACATTTGTTATATGCATTTAAGCTGTCATAATTGATCAACTTCAGTCCGTTTCCAAAGAACCTGATAGTTATGCTGAATTATGAAGTGAGTTACAAGTAGTGAAGTCAATAACCTAAAAATTGGCTAAAATCTTTGGAACTGACCTGAATCTGGAAATCAATGGAATCGTTTTGGAGAATCAAGTACATAATCCCATCACCTTTTCTTGGCAAAACTGATCTTAATGTAAAGATGATGGGTTTTAGTATTTTTGGAGTTATCTCTAAATTTTGCTTGTATTAATCAGTCTACCTGAAAGGATCATGTACCTTCTGTCTTGATGGGCAATATTGTCATGATTGTGCATGTGCATATAATAAAAGACAGATGTTATTTATGCGATTTGAACATCATTTGGTACCTTCTTCCTGTTCTCAGACAATCAAGTTCTGGATGCTTTGGAAAAAGGATCACGTACAGTAAAAGGTGCAAATATCATTTGTCAAGATATTGAAGCCCTATCCGCTATTTTACATCCTCTACGATCCTGGTCCAAGGCATCTCCTAGTTCTTTTAGGTAAGGCAATTCTTAGTTTTTATGCACTATGCAGGAACTAGTATGATTTTTCAATGAAAATGCTGTTTGCAGAAACCACAGTATAAATAGGAATTACTGTGTGATGTTTTACAATTAAGTTGGAGTGAAGGAAAAATATACTGACTCTAGAACAATGAAAAATGATGTTTTGAAATATTAACTTTTTGTTGTCTGAAGATATTTTCGCTATTATATCTGTACTAAATTTTGAACA
This sequence comes from Thalia dealbata, assembly GCA_030544415.1. Classification (NCBI taxonomy): domain Eukaryota; kingdom Viridiplantae; phylum Streptophyta; class Magnoliopsida; order Zingiberales; family Marantaceae; genus Thalia; species Thalia dealbata. Next base: position 50,025 of record CM060458.1, read on the forward strand.
ACTCTTCAATACTTATTTGCAGTGGTATATTTTATGGTGTATTGCAGACATCTATTATTGACTACTGTATGATCGTGTTGTAATAGTTTCTTAATTATAAGTGTAGTTGTTAGAACTTGCTCTGTACTAACAAAATCTCCGTTGCCTTTTACATTTTCACAGGGATGCTAATGTTGATGCTCTAAGCCAATCATTTAGAATTCTCACAAATCTAATTGCGGCTGGAACTCTTTCATCCTCTCCATCGTTAGATGACATAACATGCATTCTTCTTGAATTCATGACTGCCATTATCAAATTAAAGACGGTTGATGCTCAAGGCCTAGCTATCAAGGTGAGATTTATGTCACGTTTGACTGCCATTATCAACTTGTGCCTAATTTGGTGACAATTTTAACCCAATCTTTTTGCTTTGATACTAAATATGTTGGATCGGATGACTAATTTTGCAAAAGTTTAAGCTTTCTTAGATATGTGCTTAGTCTATTTATATTGTTAACAATTAGGAATTCTTCCAATTTAAATTGCAAGTTTTATACGACTTATATGGTAGAAGCTTCACATTATATGGTTGCCAATTTATAGCGATATAATCAGTTCAGCTCCATAAATATACTAAAATTTGGATAAAATTATAACTAATTCATGGCTTTGCAGAGTCTTTCAATTTTTAAGAAGTTGCTGGAATATAGCGGAAGTGAAAATCACAGTTGTTTCAGGCATTGGAGCTCTCTTGTTGAGATTTACTCCCAGGTGATTGATTCCCTTTCTCCTGCAAAAGTTGATTGCTGATTCTCGCTTTCTTGGTTGGCATTATACTCTATCACATACTCTGCAGGTTCTGACATCTGCTACTGATACATCTGGAAGGATTTACTATGAATGCACCTCATGCATTGCTGTAATGCTGTCTCGGGTGACAATGAGGTTTAAGCTTTACATGTCATCTGAAGGCTCCAAGATAGTGGAAAATGTTGTACTCAGGGTAGTTGATAATGCTAGTGCATCTGAAATTTTGGGGCTCTTGTTTGAATGCCTAGCCACTTCTGGTGCAAGTCTCATGTCAGGATCTACCAATATGGTTCCAGCTGTTTGTGAATCATGCAAGGCCATTTGGTATCTCATTAATGCAGCAGAGATTATTTCTTCAAAGGGACAACAAGCTTATGCCTTCCCTTTGGGCTATTCACGAAGGCATCCTTCAGTGCATTCTGACAATGCGGAACACCAACAGTTATTGAGGCTTCACAAACAGCCCGTTCAAGTCATTGAGCAAGTTGTCAAATCTTTCCTTGAATCAAAATCAATTCAAGTTGCAATTTACTACTGCTTTCACAATGGACTTGAGTCTGCATTAAATGCTTCACTCCAGGTATCTTCCTCTTTCCTAGGTTCCTAGATCAATTTGTTGTCTTAGGTTGCCAATCTTATCTATTCTTTTGGGACCATTTGAATTAGGGTATAAAATTCTTCTGATTTTGATAATGTTGAAAGTTTCACCGCTAGCTGTTAAGAAGATGACTGATTTCATCCTACCTAGATAATCTTAACCATCCTGAAAGTTGTTGTGAATATAGTAAGTATCTCTACCTTTTTAATATGCATGTACTCTGTACTACATTGTTCTACGTACTCTACATGATGGGAATTTGAGCATAGTTACAAACAATGAGTCTTCAAATGAGTAAAACTCTGAATCTGTGTTAGAATATATTAGATATTTGATTTATTTGATATTTATTAGCGACTTCCTTTTCAGCTTTTGTCAAGGATCTGTCTTCTGAACTCCTCTGCATGCAATGTGCTTTGTGGTTTGCCAAATTCATGTACTGGTGTTACTGAAACAGACGTTGGCAGTGATGGAACTATCGTATCGGATATGTTTTCGTTATTGTCTCTATGTGCTTCATATTTAAACAAAGCACCTGGAGAAAAATGTAATCAGAAATGTAAGCTGTCCAACCCACATGGATTGGTTGTCCATTGTTGCATAACGTTGGCCACAATTGCTGATCGCTTGAGATCAGTAGGGAAGTGTTCTGCCTCGTATATTCTTTCTAGTTCTCAGAAAAAGCAACGAGGACGTCTTTCAGTTCTTGTGCATCTTTCTTTGGCCAATGATTCTGTGACAAGTTCCGTTCAACCATACTCTGCATCAGCTATGCTAGCTTTATCTTCAATTTTGTCACTTGAACTTGGTGCCAACGGAAACTCTTGTGCCTATGAAAGCACACTAGCTTTGTTACCTTCGATGGAAACACTGCGGAACCTGCTCAAGCTTTGCCTCTCTGATGACAATGAAAAGTCTTATGATATGATCTTAAGGTGGTCTGGACTCAATGATGGCTGCATTGGTTTGGTAAATTTGAGGCTTTTATGGGGGGGCCCTCTAGCTATTCAGCAAGCATGCTCTAGCGGCATCCCTCAGCTTCTCGTTAATCTTTTGGCCGATGGAATTATAAAAGATCCGCTAGAAACAAAAGATTGCACAATCGATAGACTTGGGTTATCTCCTGCCGGTCTTACTTGGGCACTTTCTTCCCTGTGTTACTGCCTTAGTGGTGGAATCGTTCATGAGATCTTATTCAAAACAGACCATGTGCAACTAATAACTGATTTATTGTCCGATGGACACCTTAAGGCGCTAAACATCTGGGAAGGACACGCTGGTGGACGCTCAGGAGTTAGAGATCTAATAAATGCGGTTGTTGATCTATTGGCATTTCCTTTCGTTGCATTACAGAGTTCACCCATCATGCCATCGACGTCAGCATCCATTAATAGTGGCTTTCTGTTGAATACTGGTTCGCCTGGTGGAAAACTTGCTATGGAAAATAAGCAAATGGTTAAAACTATTGGCAACAACATGTCTCATTATATTCAAATTCTTTTGGAGGTTAGATTCTAGATCTCTCTTGTCTTGCTTTTTGTCACGGTTTCAAGGTATCTTTTTTTTGGTATTTCATTTGCAGGTCAACTTTCCTGGACGTATACTTTGCAGCTTGGACTATATTGACTTGAAGGATGTATCAAGGCCCATTGCTATTGTCGCAAAAATGGTCGGCTATCGACCTTTGGCATTGCAGCTTGTTAGGGAAGGTCTTTTGTCTCCAAACAGAGTACAAAAGCTTTTCAGTGTATCCATGCCCAAAGAAGCTATGCTTGACTTTCTAATGATAGTTTCTGACCTTGCTCGGATGTCAAAGGTAGAGTATTGAGGACTGTCTCGTTAAAGACATTATTGAATTATAACACTTTTAAGCGAGCAAGATCAATATGATTTGTGTTATATACTATTTTTGTATTGTCTTTTAGCCATTGTAAAATAGCAAGGAACTTGAATTTGTATTGCTGCAACCTTTGGTGCGTAATTATGGAAATTCTATGGGTGCAGGATTTCTATGAACCTATTGGCAAAGCTGGTATATTGGAGTTTCTCAAGGTATTTCTAACTAGTGACTATGCTGATTTACGTGCAAAAGCTTGCAGTGCGATTGGGAACATGTGTCGACATAGTCCCTACTTCTATAGCTCACTCGTAAGATATATGGTTAAGATTTTCTTTTCTGAGCATCTTCCACACTTTTTGCTAATTGTATAATCCTCACATTTCTTTTACAGTCAACGAACAAGGTCATTGATCTCTTGATTGATAGATGTGCTGATGCAGATAAGCGCACTAGGAAATTTGCTTGCTTTGCTGTGAGTTATTACTTGTCTTATATTTTTCCAATATTTTCTTTCTCCATCAGCATCATACACCTGCAATTTTATAGTACTCTTGATTTCCACATCATTGCCTAAGACGATGAATAAATAAGAGGTTCGCGTTCCTAATAGCATAAAGAATTGTAATTTTGGTCTTATTACTGGTCACTTGGAATCATAGCTGACAGGACTGATGTTTTTTTTGTAAAAGGGAAAACTTGTATTTATTTCACTTGAAATGGTACAAGCAAAAGTGGCCTCAATTTGTGCCATTAGATAGACAAGGAGGAGAGAGAAAAAAAACCAAAAACATGATAAACAACAGAAAACAATTGCAAAAGGGGGAAGTGAATTTAGAACAACGGCACCATAGGTGTTATTGTTCATCTACTTGGGATGTATTAGCCTACGGCACATTATCTCAGCTGCTACCACTGGTGCATCCATTGTTTTCTTTGCCGCCGACGAATCTATCCTTCTGTTCTATCCATATTCTTCATTTCCACAGCATGCTTTGATCCATTTTCCCTCTCTTTTGTTGATCTGTCATCATTATTCCAAGCTCAGGGCTGATAACTTTGAAGAAATGAACCAGTATTTATTCGTTGCAGAAATTTCTCCCACCCTGCTTCTACTACTGCACAACTGCCAAACATGTGTTCCACATTTTCTATCTCCCTTGAATTCCAATAAATATCAATCTTACTTTGGTTTGCAGCCGTCCCTTTGGACTGATATGACCGATGTTAATTAGCCTTTAAAGGAATTTGGTTGCACTTGACACTTGTAGCATGCGACATTAGTTATGCGTTGTCTTTTTATGTGTTTTCATTGCTCAGGAAATGTCTACTATTAACTACTAGGGAATTTTAAGTTTACTGCCAGATTTTGTTATTCCCTGCTAGTTCAGTATAAAACTATATACCATGAGTAATCAAATGACCTACAACACAATGGAAAACGGAAGCAGTTTAAGGTCTCATACAAGCTAAACTGATAACTCATACCCTGGAATTGAAGCACCTACAGCGACCTAATATTGCACCAATCCAAACCGACACCTGCTGAGCTCACTCAGCTTTCCATGAGGAGTGCTGATCATTGTACCTGGCTTGCGTGAGATGCCTACAGCCTGCACCATTTGTTTCCGCACGTTAAGTACAACAAGGCATTGCACTAACGCATGCTCACCAGTTTACTCTGATGGTTTATGCTGTCCCGAGTATGTCCCTCGTTTTTTTTTGATGAAAAGGGGAACACTTGTGTCCTTCTATTGTTAAGTCCCTCATAAGTCGAAGCAACTCGGAGTCTTTTATTGTTCGACCATGACCAAGTGGGCTGGTCCAATCGTCGGGTGAAAGCAGCTGTATTGTTGATTCAGAGTTGTTGTAGGTGATCCGAGGAGATAGCGCTGGAGAGGCCGAGGAGACAGCTGTATTGTCATTCCTCAACAAGAATAATGTTGCGTTCATTTCACTCATCTAAAATTATACAATATATTTTGATTTCATTTTTCTAGTAAAATACCTTCTATTTTTCTCTTTGATACTGAGCTATCTTGGTCTTGTGAGAGGTGGTAAAGATCAGAAACTTTATCTTATCACAAATAAAGTTTTTCCTAAAAAATCTTTTTATTCTTACTCTTTACTCATTTCATTCTGTTTTTGGAAATCTCTGCTAATTTAGCGCTAGGTTAATTCTATTTGTTTGTCAGGTTGGGAATGCTGCCTACCACAATGATATTTTATATGATGAACTCAGAAGGTGCATACCTCAACTGACAACGCTTCTAGTTTTGGCAGAAGAAGACAAAACAAAACTCAATGCAGCAGGTGCACTGAGCAACCTCGTTCGGAATTCTAATGCTCTATGCGAAGACATTGTATCCCAGGGTGCTATGCAGGTATGCCAACAAGAGAACACTTCTGATTCCTTTAGTAAAACTAATCTTAAACTACCATTGGATCACTCCAGAGTTGTTCAATATGTGCTACTCGTTTTTAGTACAAACCATATATATGTTTGTTTTGTTATTTTGAGCATCTCACTTACTAGTCTCTGTTTCATCAGGCATTACTGGAACTGGTAAGTAACTACTCAGCGAAAGCATTAAGCCCTAGCAGAGGACAAACTCAGAATGAGTCACCCCTTAGAATTGTGCTCTTTGCCTTGCGGAAAATGTGCGACCATTCTGTTTGTAGACAATTCCTTAGATCCTCCGAGTTATTTCCACTCATTGCTCAATTAAAGAGGTCGCCTGATCAAACCATTGCAGAATATGCATCTGTGATAACAAGCAGAGCTGCTCAAGTATGATAATTGTCATTTGAAAAAAACAAGTCTGTATTTCTACATGCATTATCTCACGCGCACAAAGCAGCCATGATTTGAATTATCCTTGATCTGTCTCCCTATCGACGAAGGATTGTGGCATTGAGTCCTGACAGCTTTTGTACATTAATTAATCCAAATTAAAAAAATATGGGTTTCCTGTACATGCCCTAGATATATAGGCAATGCCCGGGGTACGCCTGTGATAAGAGATTGAGTTCCGTTGAGATGATGATCTGGTGTAAATATGAGTTACAAGAACTAGGCGGAGGCCTACTGCACTTGTATTTTATGTGTACTATGTACATTTCGAAATAGGGGCAGAACTTTTCCATTACATATTAACGTCATTTTATAAAGTCATCTTCGTTCAATGTTGCGCATAGTTTTTATTTTTTTAATCGATGACAGTAGAGGGTGCTCCCTTTGAGGTACATTTCATGGGGGAAAAAAAGAATGAATAGGTTGATGGAAAAAGTGTAGAGATTATTCTTACAGTCATCTCGGTATAGAAAGAAAATAAAATATGAGATATCATAGGAATGCGGTGGTGGTGATCATGTTACGGTTGTTGTTCGAGGGTTTGAGCTTTGGGGGAATTCACTTACGAACAGCATTCTTGGGACCCAACAATTTTCTACCCAGCTGGAAGAGCAGAATTGAATTAATGAATGATGGCAAATAACCCTCAGCATTAAGAACAAAGCTTCTCCTCAAGACAATAAAGAATTCATCCGAGAGCTAAAGCACGAGCATGACTACTACAATAAGAAGAACCACCGACGCAGCTGAGTACAGAAAAGGTTTAAAAAATTAATGACAAAAACCTAGCTGAAGAGAAGAACCACTATGTATTAACCACTATGCATCGGGAAGGTTCACATCTCGGCGAAGACGATAGCAAACCCGAGGAGTAGAGCCAATCCTGAGCATAGATTCCTGACAGCCGCTGCACCGCTCTGCATTATTATACAATATACATAGTCATTAGTCAGTAGGCTAGCTAGATGGTTATCACAATGACATAAAAATATTCCTTTAGCTAGCACTAATATATATTACGATCGGGGATGAGGAAGTGCATGAGCATATAACCAGGACCACCGAGTACACCATCCATCAACACTAACTTTTTTTCCTTTTTTCCTTTTAATCAAGGGGATAAAATATCTATCTATTTAGAAATCATGTCACAGATAAATATTGATTCAACTCAACGGCTCAGAAGGAAGAAAAAAGAAAAAGAAAGGATGAACCATACCGTTTGGTCGGCGGCGACGCTGGGACCAGGGGAGCCAGCATCGGAGGGTGATGCGGCAACAGGCGCCGGTGGGCTTGGAGCGGGAGCCGTAGCTTCCTTCTTCCCCTTCTTCTTCTTCTTCTTGCTTGGTGTTGGAGCAGGCGTCTCCGCGGGCTTCGGCGACGCTGCTGCGGGGACTGGAGTGGAGGGGATGGGCGAAGCAGCCGGAGGTGCCAAGGACGTTGGCGGAGAAGCCACCGGAACCGGCGCTGGAGGGGAAGTGGCCACCACTGGCGCAGTGGCGGGGGTAACGACGGGTGGAGCTGCTGCAGGGGCTTTGGCAGGCGGTGCGGTAGTAGGAGTCGCTGCTGGGGAGGGCGTGGTAGGCTTCGTGGGCGCGGAAGCTGGAGCGGGGGTAGTGGTTTGCTTGGTGGGAGCAGCGGCTGGTGGTGAGGTCGTAGGCTTGGGGGGGGCGGCGGCTGGGGCAGTGGCCTTGGAGGCGATGGGAGCGGCGGCGGGGGACTGTGCGACAGAGTTGGACGCGGCGACACAGAGGAGAGCGATAATGCAGAGGAATGCTCGAAGGTGATCCATCTCGCTGCCGACAGGAAGACGCAGATGCTGGGAGAGAGAGAGAGGGGGAACCAGTGAGTGAAGAGGCGGAGTGACTGAACCCGCTGCATAAATAGCGAAGAAGGAAATGGGGAGGAGCGTCACGTGCGGAATCAAACAACACGCAAAAATAAAAAAACAACGAGAGAGCTGTCCATCACGGGTGCGGGAGAGGGAGAGGGGTCCAGTCCAGTGTGCGCACATGGGGGTGATGGATGGGTAGAGAACAGAATGGTGGGCGAAGCAGCTCGGCAGGATTAAGGAGCGTGGGTTGGGCCCTCATTCGCGATCTCGCTGCGGATCCGTCGGAAGGCGGTGGGGCACGGGGCTGGGCTGGCATTACAGGGAGCGAGCCGCATCAGGACCGTCGGATTCGTGATGGATGATGCATCCATGTTTCTTTCCTCACCTCCTTAATTTCCTACCGTTGCGCAGTCACTGCGGCAACTTAATATTTTCTCCCCACGTACTGCGGTAGGACGTTTTCAGTGACCGTTGCGGAGAGGAACGTTGGACTTGCAGAGATTGTCGTATCTACCAGCATTCAAGTGTGTGAGCTGCCGGTGCGAGGAAGATACGTTGCACTGCGGTGTCGCTTAATGGTGAGTAGAGTACCTTCCTCACCTATATGCAGTGGAATATATATACTTGTCGTTTTTTCCTTTGCCTTTTCCATGGAGTCTTTTCACCTTTCTTCTACGTTACAACCCATAAAAATAGAAATCCTCTGAGGAAGTCTGTGCTACCCGTGATCGCAGGTTGGTGGCGCTCCTATATCCTGTTGCTTCTCTTTTTGAGACTTGCTTCTTTGCTTCAGTAACGTCCTAGAATTTAGAGTCGCCAATTTACGTGCACCGAATTGATTATGCTTTAACACGGTAAAAATTTCCCTGTAGAAAAACTAACGTATTGAAAAAGACCCAAAATTTGCACTTCTATTTGAAAAAAGTGCTCGATCGAGGTTTTTATGAAAGCTTATAATTTAAATAAACTGGTCTTACCAGCAGTACATAGGATTTTTAAAGATTGCTGCTAAAATTATTAATTTGTCTCTGAGAAATTTGGTTGGCCTTTAAACATCTCATATATCAATTTAACTAAAAAGTAAGATCTTTAGCACTAAATTTGAAATTCCCACTGACGGAAAAATGAGCCCCGGGATCCACTTGTTCAGGGTATTTAAAGTGCACAAGTCCATACTCAGGCACTAAACCAAGTGTCCAAGCCGCCGCCGGCGCCAATGCCTCCTTTCCCTGCTCTACTGCTCCACGGCAGTTCCTTCAAGAGCTGCTGTTCCGCCTTCGTTTACGGGGATCTGTTGCCCGCTGTGCATGCTCCACTCTACTGGAGTCTCGTTCTCCTTTCATTCGGCGATGAGAAGGCAAGGATCACCACCGTGGCAGCCAATGCCCGTCTCGCCGTTGCCCCCGTGTCGGTTTTGACTGGGGTGACTCTGGTCGCTGCGGGCACAAGCCCTAACGGAAATACGGGCTTATATCAAGATTTACAGGTGTTTTCTCTAGTTATTCTTTATTGTTCAATCTTTTCTTGTTTCTGATTCATGATTATATTTGGTAATGAACCAGTCTTAAAATATTGGCCAGCACTAGAATGATGGTTTAATTTAGGCTCGGAAATTTTTTGAGGAAAAGAAAGTGACGGGAACCGCTGCCTATTTTTATTATACTAGATAGATACAAAAGGTTTACAATAGTATTGACAACCTACTCCTGTAAACAAATATCACCAGAACAGAGGTGAGTCAAAATTCTATCAATCTGAACATCGAATGTTCAGTCGCATGTTCAAAATAGCCTAGCACTTCCGACATTAGTACAGTTGGTCGAACCAATGCTCAACAGAACCTCATTGACAGCAGAAAATGTCATAGCAGTAAGGTTTGATTGGCACGTCAGTTAGAGGTGTCATATATGTTGATTCTAGGCGAGATGTTCTCCATCTAAGAAACCTTGCATGCCAGTTATTTTGCCCCAAGACTTTAACTTAGAGTTTGATTTGATGTGGGGATTTTTTTTCTCGAAAAGTTTCGGAGATGTGACGTATCAAACCTTGTACCTCATGGATTGAGCAGCATAAAATTATCTAACAAGCCAATGGAGCATTATCATGTACTCTTTTTTGTACTTACCGTCCAAGATATTTAGGGGAGGGGTTAAAATGGGAAGGAGAAGTCCTATAGCATGAAACTAGCATGCATAACTACACTATTTCTTAGGCCATATATAATGCATTTAACAAAAAATTAGTCAATCTTAGGAACCAAAATTTTAATTAGCAGCCTCCCTAAGTCAACACTCCTTTAACAGTTATCCTCCTCTTAGTTGACCGAACTATGCATATTTCTTCTGAGGAACAGTGATCATTTAATAATATTTTTTAATCCCATCACCAGCTCTTGCCATCCAATTTATTTAACACTGAAGAAAGGAAAAGCAATTCAATTGAATTGTTATGCAAGAATTTTGCTGTATTGCTTGGAAGGATTCCCCAGCTGAAACTTGTACTGATCTATGTGTAGCTTGAACCTTCCTGCCAGAAAGATTTATATGGCGAATAGCCCAACCTCGTTACTTATTTGAGAATCGGATACTAGAACACCAAAAAATTTTTTTTGAGGTGTACGTTGCACAGATAGATAATACAGGGGAGCAATCGCAACCACCTGTATCGCATCGTACATAACGGCCACCGTGTCAAGAATGAAAGACAGTATCAGAAATCAGAAATGTATTGCAGCTGGGTTATTGGCCTCCAGGTGACTTCTACTCAAAATGAATACTTGAGATGAAGGGTTTTGATTACTGCAGTGTGCAGCGCACTGCAGCCTAGGCTGCTTCTCGGTAGCCAGTGAATCTGCTGCAGTACCATAGTATAGCTGTAGTGAAGCTCTAGATAAGACCTGGCATTAGCGATCTGTAGAGAACCAGTGGAGCTGCTGCACATTCCACTGTTCATTCGTTGCAGCGTGCATTAGATGCACTATGAACTGCCTCAGCTGGCTTGCAGTGTTGGTGTACCACGCCTAGACCAAGATATGAGATCCACGCCACAGCAGCATGCCGATCGTCCATTCTTTGTCCCTAAAAATGAATGCATTCTTTGCAAGCAAAATATCCCATAGCAACCTTTGAGTGACTTCTCTACACATTCTCCACACTAAATGTTGATGTCCCATTTGATGATTTCTCTTGCTGCATCTTAATGCAAACTCTGCAATTCTCAAAATTCAATAATTTAATGCTCAGTCTCATGGATTCTTTAATTAAGTTATTTTCATCTCATGGGATTTTAAATCTCGTCCTTCTGAGTCCAATAGAGGACCATATTGTGCATACTGTTCAGTAGATGGGTAGCATGCTAGGCTGCTAGCTCAATCCAAGATCGGTTATTGTACGCATATTGACACTTCAAACTCTTGTTTATTTATATACAGAATCTTTTTTGTTCTATTGATGGAAGTTTACGCACGTCTTAGTTTTTTCAGAGAACTATTTACATGTATTGGTTAATCATAATATGCAGATTCAGTTTCGTCCCTTGCTTTTGCTAGTGCCTCTGATAAGTTATTCATGCTTAAGTATTTTTTTGCTCAGTGAACTCTCGTCTCTTGTTTATCTGTCTCTTGTTTATCTCTTATTATGCAAACGGTCTGGGAACGTACTGCAGGGTAAACATCATGGAACCTGTAAGGTATTTGAAGCTAGTGCACTGATTCTGATACTAGTGCGTGGTATAGATATTTTTTATGAACTGTCTTTCTGCTGTTTCAAGTTCAACAGCACGTGAATCTTGCTGTGATCTATTAAATCGTCTGCATGCATCAAATCCTAAGCAACTATTTAGAAAACACCTTTTTTTCTCAATGATATGATTAACTAGTAAAATTTAACTCACAAAATTCTCTATTTAGTATTATAATTACAACTCTATTGTTTGTAATCTTCTCGATCAAGTACCTGTTTATATATGTGCCTTTTGACGCTGCTCGTGTCAGAAAGCTAAAACATATCAGATTGAAGCAAGTGGATAAATAGCAAGTACCTGAGAGTCTGTGAAGGGGATTGAGAAGCTGGTACATGTTTCTGGAGAGCTTGTGGGCATGGGATCAGTAGGCATTCACAGCCAGAGCTTGCCAATACAGGATAGGTTGATAGCCTATATATCGCAAACAAAGACAAGTTTAAAGCATGCTTTCTGCATATCTGCCGTACTTTATTTTTTTTTAGGATTGCAAAAACAAGTGTTTGCAAGTAACTATTAGTTTAACCGCAGACAAGGTTTACAATTCCGATTGCCTATGCCAAGTAAGACAAGTTCAACAAATAATCATGGTTGATTCCAGCACAAGCATTGTTCTTTACTTTAAACTTTTTTATGGTTTAGAAAAATACATGCTTAGTAAGTGAAATTTGAGATCGTTTATCGATGGAAGACGGGATATTTACCTGTCTAACTATGGTGCTTTCATGTTTTTCCAGTTTCCAATTCAGCAAATAGTGCGTGATATTAGGAAGTAGGCATCTTGGATGTGGCCATCTTTGAAATAATTGCAGAGAAGCATCAAGAAGTGGAGGCTTTCAGATGGGACAACCTAATTAAGGCATCTCAGATGGTCCAATCTGAGAAAAATCGGATAACATGCAGTGGCAAACCTTAATATCTCCTAGCTTTCAGCACAGCAATGCTTTTGCATAATCTGCTCAAGCAAAAATCAACACGGGTCTAATTCTCGATCGATACAGATAGAAAAAAGAGTGTGCCGATGCCATCTTTCCCAGGACAACCTCCAAACTGGCACAAGACTTGTGGGACATTTTCCAGTAGCGAAGAATGCAGAGAATAATAGGAGGGGGATCATAAGAGGTATGAGGTAAATATGAATTTGATTTTCAGTTAAATTTTTTTAAGAAAGATAAGGGAGAGATTTTACTTGTCATTAAAACATTGCTTTGCATGATCAGCAACTTCCCAAAGTTGGATTTTCAATTCTATCATTTGATTATAAAGTTTCATTTCTTTTTTTGCACTAGAGCAAACTTAAGGCTCGGAAAACGCAAATATACCCAAGCTGTGGACACTTGCATTCCACAATAAAAGCTAGCGTGCATAGACAGCCAGACAAAAGAAGGGCGGAGCAGTATAACGATAAAAGAAGAATTCCTCACTGCCAAACGTATTCTAATCAAATCCTTTTAAATAAAAGAGGATTCAACGGGGCCCTTGAGAATAAAAACTGAACCTATGTACATAAGGCATCATCCCAAGCTTCTCAAAGCTACCATTTTTTCTTAGGAACACAGTAGTATAAGCAACTGATTAATTGTACCCTCGTATATACTGAAAATCTAGACTTGGACCCTCCAAATGATTTTATCATTCGTCTCATGAGGATTCTTGGCAGAAGCAGCCTTGGTCCAGTGGCTGCTGCTGGACTTCCGTCTTCCTCGTTGAGGAAACTCACAATTTTCAGTGGATGAGCCGCATCTTATATCAGCTGGAGGAATGAAGCAGTCCACGGAGAGTCCTGGCACGTTGAAGGCCACTTCCTCGACTGTCCACGCTTCCTCCATCATTGTTTTAGTGTGGTTCATGGCCTTCTCCCCAAACCTGAAGAGAGTAACCACTGAACGCCCAGAATGAGCAATCATTATGCCATCAACTGGGCGGTAGTCGTCGAGAAAAGACTTGATGGTGGTCTCCCAGTACACCGCATCACCTCCGGCATTGCCTTGGATTCTGGTGAGGTGCGAATCTTCTATTTGGAAAAGGAGCCCCGTTCGCTGACTGAAGTAGCCGAAGAGGACATGGCGAATGATCTCGGTTGGACCTTCACTGCGGGATCTGAGGGTCTGCGGATCGGCGCAGAGCTTGAGGACGAAGCAGTCCTCTCCATGGACCTTCCTCTCCCCGATGCACCGTGCATCGGCGAACATGCTTGCTGTGGTCAACGGATCAAGTCCCTGCGGGAAGAATGTTCTCGTTATTAATCCGAAGATGAATTTTTTTTTGAAGCAGTACATATACGATCAAGTGCCATGCAATCAAGTGTTTTGGCACCTGGAGAGCCCGGCGGAGAGGACGAACGGGGCCTTTGGCGGCATGAGGGCCGAGCCAGGGGGTGTGACGCCACACGACCTTCCCATTGGAACCGGCGTGGATCTTGGTGCCGCCGGCGGCCAGCTCGATGTACCACATCTCCGGGGCCATCCGCCAAAGAACGAAGCCACCGGACTCCGCGGTGTGCGAAGAGACGCAGCCGTTCTTCATGACTTTGGCCGTGGTCTCCAACTCAGAAGCCATCATTCTCACCTTCCCCATGGCGTAGGCGTTGCGGATGGATCTTTGGAGTTTCTGACCGCCTGATGCAGCCGTATACTGTCGTAGTATGTAGTGAGCTGACGAAGTTTCCTTCAGAGGAAGGATATATTTATTATAGGTCAATAGCTAATGAGAGAAACATCAACAATGATGCTTCGAGCCCAAGAAGCGGTGATCGAACCGGAGACCATAAGCCCCATTAAAAAGAAATAAGAAAGAAATCGGAGAATGCATGCTCGAGTTGAAAATCTGTAAGATACATTAAGCCCCAAAAAGGAAAAATTGCAGTTTTGCCTTGAAGGACGAGGAGGTGAAACATACGATGGGGATGTTCTTCATGCTGAGGTGAGGCAGGGGATCCGTGGAGCTGACGTGACCAGGGGCGAGCGGAGCTCCCAAGACTCCGAGCAGGAGGCGCAGATCGGAACGAACGAGCGTGGAGGACGCGCCCGTGGCAGCGGCGAAGGTGACGGGTGGAGCCCGTGAGAGTTGGCCTCGGACCCAACGATTCCACCCTTCCTTGACTGCGCGTCCGCCAGCGTCTCCGGCGCCGCCACCCTCGGGGCCCTCTGCGACCGGTGCGAGGGTCTCCCGGGAGCTCGTAGACAGAGCGACCTCTGACAACGCCAGATCCGGGGGCCGCGACAAGGGCGTATGGAGATCATGCCCTGTCTTTCGCCGCGGCTTGATCGACGGCACTGTCTGGCTCCTAGCCGAGCACTTCTCCCTCGATCTCGCGGGCGAAAGCCCTCGGGCCACCTCCTCCCTCACCACCGAGAAGAACCACTGCTTCCTCTCCATAGAATTTCTGCGGGAGTCTATCTTTGTGCCGAAATGGATTTATACATACCGGCACACCAAAGGTCGAGTGAGGAGCCGTCGTCCGGTGAATAATAATTCGAGGGATCCGAATGGGAAACCTTGTTTCTCGAGAGCGTTGTGGCGGAGGAGGAGAAGGCCCCGAGAGAAAACAGCGAACGGATTACCTACAACCGTTTCCACGTGCTTAGGAATTTAATGATTAAATGTTAATGGTAATATATATATTTTTTATAGGAAAAAAAAAGAATAAGCAATTCGAAATTTCCTTCGTATTCATTCCCAAATTTAAAGCTTTTGTCGGACACTTGGAATTTTGAGGAAAGCTTTTCTGGGCAATCGACGAGTTTATTGCCCACTGTGAAATAATGACAAAAGGCAACCATACGAGGCCTGAGTATCTGAATGGAATTCACCTCATGCCGTCCAATAATTATAATTATGCCATCTTGGACTACGCACTGCAAAGCAATCATGCATACGTACATACGTATGCTCCTCTCATTTGCAATTGCCGGGGTCATCTTTTTCTTTCTTTCGCTCACAGACGCATATAAATTCCGAAAGGGTCCTAGTCGTGACGACCGTCAATCAATTAAAGCCTCTCATGCTGCAGACCCCACCGCAATTTATTATCCATGTTGCAGATAAGACATTGTATTCGAACACCGTGCAAGCCTAATAATGTAGCCTTGCCATCGTATTATTGGTGCCACCGATGGGATGACTTGCGACCCTCCCAATTAATTTTTACCCGTGATTTTATTTTGTTCGAATTGGATCATTTTTGTACCATGTGCGAGATCTGGTTGGCAGGGAGCAAATTTTTAAAGGTTGTTGCTGCCTTGGTGGATTCCGTGAATGTGACGTATCGCTTGCCTCTAAAATACAATGGATCTGACTAATTTGTTACTAATAAAATTTTATTCGGCGATCATCGTCGTGCTATAAACCAGTTAATTATCATGGAAAAAAAATTAACTACAATTTTAAAACAATGACCGATAGAATTAAGTATCCATTGGACTTTTGGTTTGCTCATTAGAGGAGCGCGGATTAGAATTAGATTCATGCAAGGCTTAGCCAGTCTTAAATTAATATGCATGGCCTAGATATCCCTCGAGCACATGCCTCTGCCTCCCTACAATATCCATCAATCACATCATGATATAATTATGATTTGTAATTCCACAGTATTCTGGTCCACAGCGAGCGCGAGGGCAAAAGGCCAAGGGGAGAGAGTGGCCGGGCGGCTCAAAGCAAAAGGATGAAACTGTCATATATATATTATTAGTTGATGATGCATCGTTGCACGAGGACGCATCAGGTGCGGAACCACTTTACTTTAGTCTTTGAGGTCTAAGGTGATTGATCCACAACAATTTCTTAATAAGGTTTCTAGCTACTTACCCTGAGTTCCTTCGTAGTTATAAAATTAGCTGTTTCCTTTGTATTTTTATTCCGGCGTCGAATACTTGGTTCTGCCGAAACAGCGACATCACAGTTGCTTTCTACCGCGCACATATTAATATCCAATAGGACATGCAAAACTGCAACTTGATAGAAGGAGAAAAAATAATACACAAGGCTAACTTGAGCGAACCAGCCTCGTACAATAATACATTTATAATGCTTACCGGATAGGAGAGAAACCAATGCTTTCTCTCTCTCAAATTTTTTTAAAAAAAAAAACAAAGTCTCTAGAACTAGCTTGCGTTACAACAATATCTGGTTGTCGTACATGATTAGCTCTGTTATATTTTTATAAGAAGACTAAGATATCTCTCATTCACTCTTGTATAATGATTCTTCTAATAAGAAAGAAATCGCTAAAACAGCAGTCTGCCAAAGCAAACCAAGAAGCAGCACCTCATGGGGCGGTATCTGGTTCAAAACACACCTTCCTCGGGGCTGAGCTAGACACTTCCTGGCAGCAGCATGCTTGAGTGGGATGATGCCAAATCGATCTCGTGATGCTACATGGCTAGTAAAGAATCTACAAGGATATTTTCCTGAATCAGACGACGTTCACAGAGGCTGGAGTTCTTGTTCCGGGACTGCAGCATCAACTGGTCTGTACGAGGATGGGCCTCTGATTCTCTGCCTCCAAACCAGAAAGGCTGAGAAGCTGAGCATCATCAGCAATGAAAATCCGACCGTTATTGCAACCAAGTGCCGATGCCACCGCGATCTGCGTATCAGCATTAGCATTAGCATTAGTCTAGGCGCAAACGCTATTTGCTAAATTTTCATGCTAGAAATATTGCACTTGGATGGCAAAATATACGACGGTGCAATTGTAAACCTTCTTGAAGCAGGTTCAACATTCCACTCAACCAACTTATAACTTCCAAAATTCTCAGGAAGGTGAACACGGTGTTCGCTTAACCGAGATATTATTCCCTGTATTAAGAGAAAAGGGGCATTTACGACTTCTAAGAAAATTCTCCAACGTAGTATTAACTAAAAGAAAAAAAGGGACGATATTACCATTGCTGTTGTACCAGAAAAGGAGCTAGCAGACCCGGCTGGAAAGATCGCCCACTTTACCAGTGTACCATTTCCATTATTTGCATGATTAATTAAATGCACCTGTGACCATATATTTAAACCAAGTTCTTAAACAACTTGAAAATTTAGCAAAATGTGTGACGAATGAAAGCAGTAAGAACGGTCTTAGTGACAATAGAAAACCATTGATGTTGCTCCATGATCCTTGCTAGATACGAGCTTATTGTTTTGATAATGGTTTACAGTGCATCAAGCATGATAAGGGTGAATTTTTCAGGATACCATGAGATCCAGAATAGAAGTTTACTCCACCTGTTGTGAATCAACATCCAATTCATTTGCTATCAGCTTTGTTAATTCCTTTATGTGGGGCACCAGGTCTACATATGTAATATTCAAGTACATATCGAAGGTTATAGCGCCCACTCGGAATTGTCCTGAAAACAGACGAGAAAAGTTTAGCTGTAGAAACCAAGCATGCAGTCCAACAAATTGATGTACCTTATGCAGCCAATGATGGTCTTTTTGGGAATAAAAACAAAGTACATAATGGTCTTGCAAAAACATAAACATACTTTTGCATGGCTGATGGATCTAAAATCTGCAGGGTAAAGTTGAAAATAAACATTAAAAAAATGTACGAAAGTCCGCAGGCTTACCTGCCATTACAGAATCCACCAGTCCAATAGGCGATGGAGCTGGTGACTCTTGTATGGTCGATTTCGAATTCGGGTAAGCTGAAGGTGCTGGCGATAGAGTCTCACTGCTATGTAATCTCTCCCATAAGACAGAACAGTTGGTTTTCCAAAATCCGATCCTTTGGTTCTGACGGTCATAAGTCACAAGGGTATTTCGGACAATAATTCCTGTCAGCCATTAGAAAAATCTGTTAATTCAAGAAAAATATTCAAAACTCAACATGACTTTGCAAAAGTAAATCCGACAGGCTTCAGAAAAAAAACGTGGCATAATTCCCTTTTCCTCATGACATATATAATTAATACACTGAACTAATTTAAGAATACAAATGAAAATTTGAAAAGAAAAAAAATGCAAGCATGATGGTGCAGATAAAGGGATGGAAAAGCATACCCCCCAAGAGTGTGGTCGGGTCTTTGCCATTCTGAAAGACGCCGAGGCAATAAGCACCACGAACCTTCGAGTGCTTTGTTTAGACAACGTAAATATTATAAAGATATAAATTATCAGCTTGGCAACAAAGAACCAGAAGGAAACATTCTCTATTAAATACTGTAGTAAACTATATCGGCACTAGGATCCCATTTCTTTTTTCACAGGAGTAGCAATATTACCTGAAACAAGTAATTCTCTGGAGAAAGTGAGATCTTTTGTCCCTTTCCAAATACCAACTCGACCTCAGGGAAGGTCTTTGCAAGTTCAGTAATGTCACTGGTGGCATGTAATATAGGTACTTAGTACATGGTGCATAACATTTAATTTAAACAAAGACTAATGAATGTTACTGTTACAAAAATAGTACCTTCCGGCACCTGAAAAGCAAATATCTTTGTAATTTGGATCTGGGCCACGAATCTGCTTCAGAGAATGCACATGACCCGTTATCTATGAGGAAAAAATTACCAAGAAAATATTAGCTCAGAGGATCAACTTTCAAAAATTAAAGATTCTTTCTTTTTAAAAAAAACAGATTCTTCAATTATCTTTGTCCTTGATGAGAGTTGAATATTTGAATGAAGAGTAATTGTTGATCCTAAACATTTAATTGTATGCGTTTGATGCAACTAAAACATAGAATTAACAGGAGGCAAATTAAGATTGACAAAAATGCCTAAACATAAAATATCAAATGGTTGGTGAATGCAACATCAGGATGATAATCTTTGCCACTGAATGAAAAGAAAATGATATCTACAACCTAATATAATAACAAAATAAGCATGATATGGAAGCCAACTAAATATGTTGTAGGATAATTATAATAACTTGTTTTCCGAGCATGCATTTCATATCCAAATTATAGAATATAGCTCTAAATATGCTAAAAAATCTGCCATTTCTTTCTTGTAAATAAACCAGATGTACTTCACATTTGGATTGATGGATCTAAGCATGTAAAAAGATATAGAATAGACTAATATTTCTAAAGGAGGATGAAATTTGTGGAATATCTTGTGAACATTCTGACAATGATTTTACATGCATCTAAAGATTTAAATGGCATGGGAGCTTTAACCAACCATTAAAATAATACCATATGTTTAGATGCTCTGAACTACAAAAACTCCCAAACACGCCAAAAAAATCTGGAAAGAAACCAAAAATTTATCCGAAAAAAAGAGTACCACTCCTAATAAGGAAACTCGTAATAAAGATGGTTTATGTATCAGTAGCTAAGTAGGAGCAGCAGCACAGAGATATTGAGTCAATAATCTATTTCCATATCATATTACCTTATATATTACTTGAAGAATGTTAGGTAATGTTCATTTCAAGACTGTGAACTCCCTGTAAAGCACACAGGCAATGCATGCTTTCATAGATGAAGTAAATCTTACACTCCTTTTGTGAGACAGGAAATCTAAATTTGCTAATTATTGGCCTAGGTAATCAGGCATTTCATATGATTTGAAAAAGTAGTAGCTCCCAAGTGGTCATTGAATGTAACTAAAATATACTACATAGCCAAATAAAAACTTACAGCATCTCTAAATCTTTTAAAAGCCTCTTCTGGTAGGTAAGCATAGGTGGTTCCACTATCCAAGACAGTTCCATGCTTGCCATCAAATACCTTCGGATCTAATCGCAACGGCTTACCAGCTACATGTATTTCCTTCAGCTCAATGTTGTAGTATGGGCTGTTGCCATCCCGAAACTAGAGTAAATGTTTGAATTGTACCAAATGTAATTGCAGAGGAACTCTGGATGCTTGATTGTTCCTAAAACTGATGGTTTACTATACCTGCGAACAGGGTTTGAATAGGCAAAAGCCATGCTATGAGGTGGAGAGATTCCACCGAGAACCATTGCACCCCCACCAACATCCATCCCACCGTAGCACAGAGAAAATGAATTACTTATAACACCCTTTTCAACAAGCTGATCCATGATACTGAGTTGGCCACGTCCAAGTCCCATTATACCATCAGCATGCTGACTAAATAAATCACCAGTTTCAGAAGTTTCACAGCCGAAAGTGGCATGCTGCGGCTTCAATGCACTCTCTTCACCAAATGATATAATGTCTGCGCCGAGCACCCCACTGCTAGAGCTCATTTCAGCATACTGCCTCTCATAAGTACACTGCTTACTCTCCATGTCACATGTACAATGAGCATTGCATTGTAATGGTTCATAAGTGCTCGACATATCAGGTCGGAACCTAGGGTCCTAGAAGTGAACAAATAAAGAAAAGGTCAAAGGGCATGTATAAAAGTTGATGCAATTTGCAAACACATCTCACAGAAATTCAACACATTTAGTAAGGATAAAAATACATGAAAAAAAAGTCCACTACTCCGACTATGAAAAAAAAAAAAGAACTTTTAGTGATTACATTAAGTTGATATATTAAATCAATATGTTGAACTCTCAAGCATAAGCAAAGTATATTAATTTGATCCATGTAGGCATGCATTCATCCATAAAACATGTATCGTCGTAAAAAAAAGAAACCTTCAAAGAATTTACTGAAAACTCCAAGTAGTGAAAATTTAATTTCCAACGTTAGTGTTTAAGAAATACTTATTGTATAGATTTACCTACTATTCGAGAAATGCAAATAAAATTTGGGACGAAATATTAACAATAGCTGTACATTTAAACAATAAAATCAACCATACTTGCATTTGGCGGGAATCCTGATAACCAATAAATGAAAGGAAGCTTTCACTTTTTTTAAGGAAGAAGGGAAAGCAAAAAAATTTCCTTTCGAGGGAAAGGGGAAAGCATCTATTTGAACAATGGAAAATATGGTAGCAGCTGCTCACCTGATGATTGCCGCATTGCTCGCACGAGGAGCAAGGTACGTATGTAACTGTGCTCCCAGAGTCAACGATCAATGCAAATTCTTGAGGCGGTGTGCCAATCAATAGGCGGGTCGTGTAATATCTATACGAGAAAGGAAATAAATAACCAAAAAAAAAACAAAGTAGGTACGAACATGAGAGAAACATAAGATCTAACCAAAGGGGTGGTAAAAAGACCAACCCATTGGTGAGGAGATCGTCATATAGCCGCATGTGAGCGTTGGCGAGGTGGAGGTCCTCTTGCTGGAGCTGCCGACGGCCGAAACGCCTGGACGCGGAGGACCGGCGACTGGAGTTCGCATAGGCGAGGACGAGCGGAAGCACCATCGGCGGAGGACCATCGCCGTCCCCGGCGAGGGTGTGGAGGAAGGGTTCCGGTGATCCAACGGCGTGCGCCGAGACGGATGCTAGGACAAAGAGAAAGGAGAAGGAGGAAAACCAATCTCCCGCGCGCGCCATGGGGCAGCGTGCTTCGGCTGGGAGGAGGGAAGAGATCGGTGAAGGGGAGATGGAGCGGGGAGCGACGCTCGGGGGGCTTCGGTCGTCGCAGGGCAGGCTCGCACAGGAGAGGAGAGGAGGGGAAAAAGCAAAATGGAGAAAAAATAAGACGAAGAGGCGTTTTGGGGAAGAGTCAGAATCACGGAGTTAAATTTGGTCATAGAGTGGGACCCGCCGCTGATTCCGGGAGACTCTCAACGCGACTTGCATTGTATGTCTCGCCCTTGCACGCGTAAATGCAGCCCACCCGCCGAGTGTGGACCATGTTTTACTCGTTAATCTGAGGTTGGGATTCCGTCCAAGATTTTCTTTCACCAGCAAGTGTTTTCTTGGACGAAGAAAGGAAGTCCTAAAAATATATGACCCCTTCGAATTCCCCTTAGATTTAAACATAAGACTCTAATTTTTAGCACCGTGTGGATCGTGGTCGTGGAACAATATAATATATATAGTAATTTAAAAATACTCCCATAGGGTGGTCCATGTTCCTAATCCCTATGTAATAATAACTTGCAGCGTAATCAGATGGTAAAAAATGTTTTTTTACACAACATTTCTTCCAATGTAGGACCTGATCCGAGAAGCAACTACTTCAACACATTACGGAGCAATCTTTTGGCTGCCAATTCCTGAAAACAGCGTCAGCCCTTCCAGAGACAAGGTGGCATTGATTAACTAAATGATATATATATCAAGACTCCCAAATCTTTTATACTTCTCCTGAGAGAATTACTACGTCGGTCGATCAGTTGCCACAGCAGAAGCACTTTTTGATCGCCAAGGAAAGCCGAAGAGTGCATCAAGTGCTGAGGCCCCGTAAGACAAGATAAACAATAAATAGCACATACATTGGCGAGCAAAGAAAAAGAAGAGAAGTAAAGAGCAGACCATGGACTTCAGCAGAGAAAAAATCAGCAAAAAGTACCCATTGGCGACGACGAGAAATCCCACCATAATCCATGTTACGATCTGAAGCATAAAAATCAAGCAGTGTGAGAGAACGAGAGAGAATGTACGACTTGAAACACTACGAATTGGGAGCATGTTATATTGCTTTCATATTTTCAGCGACAAGCCTATGCTTTTGTGTGCAGCAGCATCATCAAATAAACCAAAGAATTTACTTGCTACATTAAAAACAAATAGCATTCGAGTCATATGACCTATCAAAAAAGAATCATACCGTTCAGTACGTGAAACGAGGAAAAACATCAAGCAACAAGAACAAAGATAACATGGACTGGAAGTCCAGCAGTCTAGGATCAAAGAAGTGGATTATCACCGATCCAGAGCTCCGATAACCACCCCGGCTCAGAGAGGGATCACGCCGCTGCTGAGTATCTCGATCGCAATCGAGCTCCCAATCACCTCCTGGATGCCAGCCCGATGAGGGCGAGCTCCGCCGTGATCCACAGCGCGACGGCGGCCCACCGTGAAAAGTACTCCTCGCGGCAGAGCTCCGCCAGGTGGCGCGCCGTCGTCACCCCGAGACTCACGGATAGCAGCTGGACACGAGGAAGCCCGGGCCGGTGAACCGCCACAGCTTCTTCCAGGAAAAAGGGTGGCAGCTACCCGTCGTCGGCATCGCTTCCTCCGTCCTCATCATCATCGGATATGGAGATTGCAGCCTTCGCCTCGGCGTCGTAGGCCCTATCGAGAGGAGGGACTGCCTCCGCCTGCGGGTTGAGGTCCGTGTCCGAGCACTAACAACACGATGAATTCGAACTCCATGGTGGTGAGATCTTTTTTTCCTTTTTTATTTTAAAAGAAGGAACTCCCTGGGGAGATGAAGCTCGTCTTCGTTTTCTCACTCACTTCGCTCCATTGCAGGGTCGTGTCGAGTCGTGTGTCATTTCATATTCGGATAACCTGGCGAGACCTATAAGCCACCATGTCCTCTGACGATCACGCGGAACTTTTTTCGATCAATTAACTGACGCCACGTACACGAATACGACGTCATCTTGACGTCGTGGCAATCGTCGATTCCTTGGCGTTCGTCCGCCAAAAAAATAGCTTACGAGTTATGATCCAATTGGGTTGAGATATCTCCGTCCGCCCTTCTTTTGTGAATGGGGGGTGAGATGGCGGAGATACGGAGAATGAGCGACCAGAAGGCAGAGCTGGAGGCGTGACGCGGCCGGATGGCAGCGACGTGGCAAGGGAGCTGCCGGGGAGTGCGCGTGGCGGTCGTGCATCTCCCGTGGCCCCACTAGATGTCTGCGGAGCTAAGTGTCGTTGAGCCCTGCAGCAGCATCTACTTGTGATTAATTTCATTTAACAAAAGCTCTTCGGATTCGGATGAATCGGCTGACGGATATCTCATCCAAATTAATTAAATACGTCTCCTCCTGCTGATTGCCGATCGGCTTGGATGCCGACGGGCCGGTTTGGGCCTCGCTTAGTTTTCCCAACCCAACCGAAGTGGGAAGTATCTTAGTCCTCCGCTCGGCGTCGGCGGCGCCCGAAGAATGCAACGACAGTGACCGCCGAGAATCGACCGGAAACACGGAAGGGATGACGAAGCAAGGCTTCGGCTATGACCGAAATGATCCAAAACTGCTTAGGCAGAGATGCCACCGTATCTTTCTTTCTACCGTGGGACAGAAGCTGATATCGAGGAGGAGGAATCGCGATGGAATGCGACGACTGCTTTGGGCTTCCTCCAACTTAATTTAACCTCTCTGCCGATGCTGCATTCCCGCGTTTCTGTTCTGTAGCTTCTCCCTGCTTTATTTAATTTATCGCAAGAGAGATAACTATTTGCTGTCGTATCGTATGGTATCGTGTGTGTGTGTAATTTGGTGGAAGATAAAGAAGATACAAGGGCTTAGTATCAGTGTCTCTTTTAAAGCCGTAGAACAAATTGAGATTGTGGTAAAAGAAAGTAGAGATAAATGCACACCTTGTTATTTAATGATTCTGAAAAGGTTCAAACTATCAAACTGAAGCACCAGCAGGGGATCTCAAATTTTCATATGTGCGTATTAGAAGGATGAGGTACCGCTGTTACAAGAGCCACAGACTGCTAATAAGAAATAGAGAAATATCAAGCAAGCCCAACATGTGGTGCACGACGAACTGCAAGGGATCCGACAATGAGGAAAATCCTTCAGATTTTCTAATTAAGTCCTCTCTATAAAGAGTCATCGAATAGTTAATTGGATAACACGATCCACCATTTCTATATATTCTTCTTATTGATGGGTTGGTGTTATTTTTACCAGTCCCTATTCGATGATAGTGGAAACTAATGAAGGAATTGCTGGCTGCTTTTTCAACAGAAAACGATAAAGGCGGAGGGTGTTAACATTGCCATTTCCCCGTGATCTGTGCCTCCCCACCTTAGTCACCGAAAGAAATGCTTGCGTTTCTTTTTGTAACCTGAATGAACAGATTTACAAGCATGTCTAACATCGGCACTAAAAGGGACATAGTGATAGGATCTTTCATTACTCACTAATTAATTAGTAAAAATCATGCGATCACTACAGAGATTTTTTGCAATCCGCAGCTCTGTTAATTATTGACTGACAGCTTGATATAATTGAACTAAATGCAGCCTCTTCCTTTTAACCAGTGAATATGGGATGTTTATACTGATTCGCCATACATTTTTCTTTCTGATTCGTTTAGTTGCCATATGAATCCTGCACAAGATACAAGTCAGTTCCTGAAATATATCATCTATAATTTCACTAGAGGAGGAGTGAATCTCATATAAAAAAATGAGCCTCAAAAAAAGGAACCAACCTTTTCGGCAAAGTTTCGATAAGAATTAATTACTTGCAGAAAACCGAGGATCATATCCTCCTACCTCTTTCTCTTGTGAAATATACTTACTTTTCTTGGACTTGGAAACAAAAAAGTAATATGGTGAAATGCACCCAGTACATAGACTAGTTTGAACACCGAGCAAGAGGAAACATGAGCTTGACAAAAGGTTTTCCAGCAAGTGGCACTTTCGGAGATGGACGGATAGGCACGCGATTCTTGAATTTATTAAAGTCTGAGGCTCAAGTCAAGGTTTTGCTGTTGTTTTTCTGATGGTTGATTCGTAGGTAGAGAGACCTTTTGAAAGCTTCCAGGCCACTTTGAACCACTGGCTTGATCAAGCGCAAAGGGCATCCTCGTCACCTGGCTGTCAGAGTTGACTTGGTAGCATCTTGCCATCGTAGGCATGCCTCTCTCTGGATTTTGGTTGAGCGCGATCGAATGAGAATGAACCGTCAGAGACTGAAGAGGAGGTGCGTAGAGGGGGAAGCCCATCATCATTTTCTGCGACTGGTGAGTCCTCCTCGTGGCACCTCTTTCCCGCTTATGCGCATTCTGGTGACCTCCCAACGCCTGCGAGCTGAAGAATTTTCTCATGCAGAAGTTACATGAAAACATCTTTCTGTTTGGAGCTGGTTTGGACTGTGAACTGGAGGAGCTTCCAGGATCAGTAGATGACGAGGGAGTCCTTCCGCCGAGTGTCAGATTGAGCCATGCTTGACAATCTTCATGGAGATTCTCTCTTCCGTCGGGATCAATCGTTTGTTTTCCGGCTGAGTACTGGTGATCCGTCGCTTCTACTACTCGGTCCATTTCTCCGGTTTCCATATTGATCTGGAAGCAATTAACCAGGAGGATATTTATCGAGCGCTGAAAAAGGAAAATATTTTATGGGAGGATACAGTAGGGAGGGATATGGGAAGATAGTATAAGCCTTTGTTGGGATTGTGTTGGTGGTTTCCCTTAAAAAGAAGTAGATAGAACGAGCTAAGAAGTGGGAACAACTGTAATGGGGAATACTTATCAGTAGGAATAGAAGTGGCAATGGATATTTTAGCTGTTTATGATCTGTTTCTTTAATTTCTATAGTGACCCCACACATCTCTGGTGATTGCTAAAGCAGCAAGGCTCGTTTTATTTTCTACCGTCGGCCAAGGTCAATTTTTCAGATTCCCTTCATCTTTTTCCCTTATCAGTTCGTATCCACTTTACATGGTTCGCTTCTCCGAGAAAAGCGTAATACAAGGTTGACAATCCACCAACTAACACCTCAATCAACATATATCTAACCTACATACATATATATATATATTATTCCTTTTTTCTCCATGTCAGGAAATTACTTTTGAGTAGACTACTTGTAATATCTATCCATCTAACAATCTATCTATCTTCATGAAGTAATTAATTAAGATACTGTAGTTTTAACAAACACTCATTGTGAAGGATGGCCTGTTCTGGTCCCCGTCACTTTGGTGGAGGAAAATAAAGGTATCTTTTCTTTGTCAGAAGATGAATCTTTTGATTCTAGATCTCCAACACATACATCTATCTAGTTAGCTCATCGTGCAACACCAATGGATAACATCCATCAACTTCGTGAGTTAATGATCTATCATATATATATATACATAGCTACCATTATGAGTCTTCTTGAATAGCCTTTGTCATGCATACATCCTCCCCTCCTGTAGGACCATTTTGTTCTTTTGGGTAAAAGTTGCGTCTAGTTTTCCATCTGAAGGTGTGGACATCATATACATATATATATAATATATATGGCAAAACTTAGAATTTCGTTTTCGGTGACGGCAAGAAAGATGGGAGTGGGAATAGGAACATGTACAGTGATGCCCACAACCTGACATGCATCTCTATTTTTATCATAGACAGGTTTTTCTCTACTGAATGCATGTTCTTGTTATCTCAACTCAAGCGTACAAGTGAAAAACAATAATAATAAAATGATCCATCCTTTAGTTTATCTTTTTCTGTACTTGGATACATACACAGACGTTGTTGTGTGCGCCCCTAAACTGATGAAAAGAAAGCTTAATTAATTATAGATCATGTATGACTGCATAACAGTCTTTAATTTCATACATATAAAAGGTAGGTAGCAATGAGGTGAGTGGAGATGGCATTAATACATTGCCATCGTCGCCCTATTTTGCATCTTAAGGTCCCCACACAAGTACCAATAATGGCAACAAAACATGGTGATAGGTGGGTGCTGCTTGCATTAAATCTTGATTCACTGTCGTTCTTTCTTAGTGGAATATTTGGCTGGAGGAGTTCCAACGTAACTTGCCGGTCCCTTTATGATTTTGTTAGTGGAGGATGTTCAAGCAGTGGTGCTTTTGGAACCACTTGTACTTTGCAACTTGTGTTGCATGCTTCGGTGGAAATACATGTCACTGTCGATTGATTGATTAATTAATTAGGAGGGCAATACATGGATTAAGCTAGGAAGACTCATGCATTTCTGTCTTGCATGCTTTCTTCTCTGTACTGATGCAATCCTCGATCAGTACTGATGCATCCCCTGAGCTGCGCTATTGAATTGATGAGTCGGACAGCCTGATCTACATATGGAGAAGAGACGGATATTTCATATGCACGCAGGAGATATGGGCATGGCCATGTTATTTTACAGGTTATATACGGACCTCGTTTAATAAATTAAGTGGCATGCATGCAAAGAACAGGATGCTCAGGAGTTCTCCTGGGGTCCCATATTCAGCTAATAACTGATCAGCTCACATTCCTCTTTTGTTCTTCTTCTTCTTCTTTTTTCTCTGCCTACACGAAGGCTGACTACGAAAATGAGATATATTTTTTAAGTTGCTTGTCAGAGAAGTTGCATGGTTATCCTGATATTATCTCAGTCATTTTGTTTCCTGATATTGTTTCGCAAAATCCGATGCATGTTAATTCGAACGCGTGTGATGCCAGATATCTCATGATTTGGAAATCTATGTATACATTGAGATGTTCCTTTTTCAATTCTGATTAAAAGTGAGATTTGCTACTACTATGAATTGACCAATTAAATCTCTAGCGCAATGGGGATGCCTACAGTATGAGAGGCAACATGTGGTCACAGGCTAAAGACGCAAAGGAGATGCCCAAAGCTGATCCTTTTTGAGTTCTAACTTGTTAATGGATGTGCGCAGAGGAAGTTGTGGTGGCCACCTCCAACTATATATATATATATATAAAGCGTCAACGCTGTGGTGGTTTATGCCGTCAGCGAACTACTGGGAAAAGGAGTTTCTGCTCCAAGGAGATGCCTGCTATCTTTCAGGTGAAGTTGAATGTTGATATATTCTCTATTTCTTTCTTTTTCGTTGCAATCCTTCCTCCCAAGTCTGTGTTATGTTCTTCATCGATGTGGTCCGACCTATAAGGAAAGAATACATACGTAGTTGTCCGCAAGTGCCTGGAGAACAAAAAATTAATATGTAATAAACATTTTTCTTGTGTGTGTGAATATATATATATAATTCAGCTCCTCTCCGCATCTGGTCCTAATCAAGTGATTTCCTGGCCAGCTCCTGTTGCTTAATTAGGCCTTGTATCATGAGCGGGAGTGGCGAAACCAAGAAACTAGGACTCAACCGATAAATTAAAGATCTTTGTGTTTCACAGTCTATGTATCTAATCTGCCCTGCACTTGTATCCAATACCTAATCTTAGCTGACAGTGACCTGTCGATTTTTAGACGCTTGACTGATCAAAATTATTGGAGTCCTGTTGGGCTAAGACAAGGAAATGCAACGGATATGGGAATTTAACCCACAGCAGCATCCAGGAGCTGCAGTGCGGACTAATCTTCTCCACTCCAATTCCACCCCCAGCAGAAAAGGCACGATCGTCATGATGCCAACTTGAAAGATATTGGGGCAGCAGGACCACCTAATCCCTCTCCCCTCCCCAGTTAGAGATAAGTACAGATCTAAAGAATCTAAAAGATAGGATCGTATGGTGATCTCCTTGTTCCCTGCATTATGTCATGTGAAAGAAACAAGCAAAGGCCAATTGTGAAGAAACATTCTTGATATTGAATTATTGTAGCGAAGCATATAATACATATATATGTGATCAGGAGAATTCGTCAGCTCATTAATATCCATCCCCCCCCCCCCTCTCGCTCTCTCTGTCTTTCTCTTCTCACCGGTCAACTATTTTATATATTCTGCTGGCATATATATATGTGCTATGCTTTGGCCGCTAGGAGCGCGTGATGGGATGGACAGGTTGCAACTTTGTCTTCCAATTAAGCGGATGACTGCTGTTGAAGAAGATGACAGCGAGCAGGTGCTCATGAGGGCAACTTGTGAGCAATATGATGATGGCAGGAACTTTTCCCAGCATCCAGAATAATACAAGACAAGCTCATATCTGGAACCAAATTTCCTAAGAAACTTGTCTTCTTCCAGAATGGCAGTCGATCGCTCCAATTGATGGTTGACAGACAACTCCCGGAAGTGGCGTCCAGTGGATTTTGCTAGGAATGTGGGAGTGGGACTTGCTGCAGATCAATCTTTAGTTTCTGGAGGAAATTCAAAGAAAAAAACACACGGACAAACATGTGCCGCTGTTTTTCTGCTGAAAGAACATATGCTACTGCTGTCAATTAATCCGTCCAGGGAACAACGCATACTGTTCCAAGAAACATGATATGCCAGTAATTCGAAATATAAACGGGTGTAGTTTGATGTACTCTAGCTATAATAATATCGTCTATCTATGCTGCGGCTACAAGTGTCTGAAGAATGTCAACTAATGATTTTTTTTACAGTCGATTCGATGTGGATGACTGGATGAAAAAAAGCACCCTTTTTCGTTTCGTTCACTTCATCGAGGCTATTCGATCACATGCTCCAACCAAGTAAAGATTAACCAGATGGATGGATGAACGAATGAATGATGCGGACAAGGTAATTAACGAGAGGAATATATAGCCAGGTCAAATCAATCGATTCGTCTGCTTCACCTCCTCCTTTCAGGATCAACCATCGAGGTCGGTCACGCATCCTCTAAAGAAGAAGGCTCGATCGAAGAGCCAAATCATGATTCTCCCAACCAAGCACTCGGTTTTGAGCGCAGGGCGGCGGCTTCACCCGTCCCGCAAACGATCGAGTAGAAGAATCCAACCAAAGGTATGATGGGGTGAGTTTTCCGAAATGGGATGGACTGGGCCGGGCTACTGCTTCGATCCAATATGTCATTCCGACGTTGTTCTTCTGTCATTATAAAACCGAGCACCGATTCAAGAACTTGAAACAGGAAAGTTAATGAGGAAAAGAAACTAAACAGCTTCCCTGCTACCTACTCTACGGCGGTCCTAATCAAATTATGGGATAAAAGGAAAACCCAGGAATATGCAGCTGAACAGACTGACAGACAAATGTACGAGACACTCGTTAATTGAAGGACCCTCCGCTAACAAAGTTAATTAGTTTAGTGGACCATATAAATTCCGCTGCCACTGCCATGTGAAATATAAGTAAAAGAGGTCGACAGAACGCAACGCTGGGACAAGTTGTGGCCTTTTTAGTAAAAGCAAGCAACCCTTTCATGAGACGCATTATACTATGCATACATATATTATACCTTCCAGACGCTCATCAGTTTGATCGTGCATGCAGCTAGGAGCCACGAGGGACGTACGTTAATAGTCTAATCGACGTCCTACCATATAAAATAAGGAAATTAAAGGTCCCCCTCCCCCCTCCCTGCTAGCTAGGTCGTTAACTGGCGCCAAAGATGGCATGCTTGCTTGATGGAATCGACCACCAACCCCATCACCGATTTATCTCTTCAGTATTTTATTCTATGACAAAGATAGCCTAACATTCAGAAGAAGTAAAAAAACAACTTAAACTTCTTAGAATTGTGATAATATAGAGAATTAACTCCCTATGGCACCGTCCTTTTTCTCCAGGCAAGAGTCGTGCTTGCCATCCCAAGCTGATACTGCAAATTAATATCGATTGGTGAAATCGGCTTAATTTACTTTCATTCGAACCCCTGATCAAAGTATTTAGCATCAAGCCATAAAATATAGAAAAAAGACAAGCGACAAACTAAGAAACTTCGAGAGAAAGTAACGGAGGCATAACTCGATCGAGCAAGAAGCCAGAGAGCCCTTGATGATACAGACATATGTACGGACACACACACACCGCATAGTACGAGACCAGCACAAAATGCGCGCCCCCTCAACTTTAGATTTGTTGCTAGTTAAAAGTAGTTGGCTTGTTCACATCACGACCAACCTGGCTGTTGTACCCTGCCAGTGCCAGGAGAATGAAACGAAAGACCAAATTAAGAGGGAGGGAGTTTGCTGCTCCCTTGCCTCTCGATTAAAAGCTCCTATACCTATTCTAACTAATTAATCCACTGCATGCTAATGCGCAGCGATCATCTCGCCGGCAGCTCGCTAGCGCTCGGCACTCGTCGTCCATGGCGGCGGCGGCGGCAATGAAGACAGTAAGGACCTCCTTCCACGCCTTGTTCAAGAGCTACCACGCCTTCGCCTCCGTGGCCGCTCTCCTCGTCTTCCCCGTCTCGGCCGCCATACTCCTCTCGCAGTCCGTTGCCATCTCTTCCCCGATCCTCGCGACGATCTCCTCGCGCTTCGCCTTGCTCTTCGAAGCCGCGGGGCTGCCTCCGTCCTCTCATTTCTGCGCCCTCCTCAACTTGAAGGTTTCGCAGACGCTCTTCACATTCGCATCGACTCTCCCCTTCGCCCTCACGCTCTTGGTCCTCGCTAAAGCTTCCGTCTGCAAGATCGTCATGCGTCGCACCCCTGCGGTGGCTTCACGTTCTCTTCTCCATCTCTATCCCTCTCTTGCGCTGACGCACCTCTTTAACTCCCTGATGGTTCTATCGGCCAACGCCACCGTCTTTGCCCTCCTCTTCCTGGCTTTCAATATGCTCGACGTCCTTCATCTGGCATCCAACTACTCCGTCATCCTCGCCTTCTCCTCGGCCGGCGTCATTCTCTACTCGTTTGTCCTCGCCAATGCCGTGGTCACCTGCAACCTGTCGATCATCATATCGGCCATAGACGGTGGCGGCGGCGGCGGGTATCTTCCTTTCCTCAAGGCTCTAGTCTTCGTCAGAGGCAGAGCAGCCACTGCCATGACGCTGAGTTTCCCGGCGAGCCTGGGAATGGCAGCTGTTGAGGCACTGTTTCAGTACAGGGTGATGAAACCATATCGTCAGTCGGCGGCGGCAGGGGCGACGCTGCATCCTTCAGTCATCTGGGAAGCATTCTTGATAATTTATATGTACTCCTTCCTTGTTGTGTTTGACACGCTCGTCGCCTGCATTTTTCTCGAGAGCTGCAAGTATAGTGTTGAATCTAGTAGGAACAAAATGTATGACCTCGACTTCCATATGAAATCAGAAGATGGGCCTGACTTGCAAGCCTGAAACTAAATTACTTCACCCACTTCTCCATGCCTTGATCTACTGCTTTATTTAATTTGCATATTACAAAACTGCATAACTGCGACCAGAATTGCTAATTTCATCACCTGATTAGATAATTTTGAGCAGTGAAAGCGTGCAAGGTATCAGGATGTTAAAAGAAGTTACGCAATATTTCCAACACTAAAATGAAAATGTAATCCCTGTGGCATTACTTTCCCAGCAACAATTGTTTATTAAAACAACACTTTACGGCACTAACAAAAATATCTGAGTGAAACTTTCTTTCTTTTTTTTTAAAAAAGGAAGAAAATAAAAGTATCTTTATCAGATGCAACGATGACAGGTTTTCTCAAAAGAGATAATTTTGATGAGAAATACTTCATGACTAGTTCAGACTGAATGCATGAAACGTTCGTACGGAACAACCTATAACTGCAAGCTTGCAGAGGATGCTGCATTATTATGACAATGTCCAGAGCCAAGGACAATGGTAACCCGCATTTGGATGGTGTGTACGATTCTCGATAATATCTGATCAGCCTTCAGCCCCTACATATCCATCACTGGTTGATCTAGAGAGAGAAATCATGTATTCCTCAACTCCTAAGGACAAGATGCTGAACGAGGTTGATCGGGTGAGACTAAACTGACACTATGAGAAGCCACGGCTTGAGACGATGGCATTGGTATGTTCTGTCAAAAAGCACTCAATAGTTTCAAGTTGTAGAGGTGCTAAACTGGCAGATAACTCAGGTCACTGACGTTCCTATCAGTTGTACTAATATTGGTACTTCAAAATTTTTGAGATATGATAATGACTAATCACTATCCCAACTTTCGTCAATCTTTTTCTTCTTATCGCCCATGCTCCTGTTATTACCATGACTGCTGTTAGAATCTCGATTGTTGCAATAATTTTTATCTTCATCTTTTGATTCCACCAAATAATTTTTATCTTCATCTTCCGATTCCCAAATCACATCCTCGGAATCTCCAAGCACGTCACCCTCCATCACGAAATCTTCATTTTCTTTCCATCCGGTTCTGATATTTCCTCTTTCTTTGAAAGCTTTCTCATGCTCAATTCTGTTATTCCTGTGTTTTCTTTGATTTTGTAATCTTTCAGGAATCTCATCATCAGTACCAGCGTCACTTTGAGTATCAGCTACAGCATCATTCAGTTCATCAACACTCTCTGCCATGATATCTCCATTTATTTCCCATCTGGTTCTGATATTTCCTCCTTTTCTGAAAGCTTTCTCATGCTCAACTCTGTTATTCCATTGTTTTCCATGATTTTGTAGTTTTTCAGGTGTCTCATCATCACTACCAACATCAGTTTGAATATCAGCTATAGCATCATTCAGTACATCATCATCGTCATCGTCATCGTCATCATCCCATTCGCCTTCTGTGGCCTCAGAGATCTCATCACCACCGTCCCACTTTTGTGTCCTTGCACTCGGTCTACTAGAAGCACTTTCCCAGCTATTTTCACGAGCCCTATTCTTGTCTTCATACATGCCATTTGACTCACTTCTCCAATTTGATTCCCTGCTTGGTATACCCATATCATCCCTTCCCCAGTACCTCATCCTTGACATTTCCTCTTGCTCTGCTGCTTCCTCCTCTGCCCACTCCTTGTCTGCTGCATCTTCAATTTCTTGAATAAACCGATCGAGTTCCTCCTTATCACTGTCCTCGGATGATAGATCAACAGGCTCCTCCTCTCGAATATCAGCAATCTCAGTTGTGGACGATCTGTCTCCATGGAACACATATGGAGTTCCTTGTTTCTCATCGATGGCCCTGAAAAAGGTAGCAGCAACTCTCTGGATGCTGGCCATGGCAATTGGGTCTTCTGGATTGACACCCTTGCGACGAAGCAGCTGCTCAATTTTCTTGATATTTAACCTTTGGGATTCAAGAGCTTGCTCAAATCTCGCTTTGAATAAGGCCTGCAATAAGATAACAAGATAAAATCGACAAATATCAATAGCAAAGCATGCTAAAGCTGATAATAACTGGCAATAAGACAGACATAACAAATAACTAAAAGATAATTAGTGTTTCCTTAGCAATGAGCACCTTGACTGTGGCACCAGGACCAGTTAATGAGTAAAATTCACAAAATAAAGCTGAAAAATAATTACAGAAATCATTGACTCCAGAAACGTAACCTAAGATGCATAGAGTACAAACGTATGGAAATTAACTCAAGAACTGGTATTCATAAGAATAAATAACAGACCAATTATATAAAAGAAAAAGACCGAAGAGAGTAGTAGATCAAAAAGGCAAAAGTATCTATAAATGAAACAAGAACCGAACTACAATGTTTCTGTCAAAAACAAGAATTCTTGCATGTTAATTCTCTTAATAGTATTTTCAAACTTATGAAAAACAACTAACATATTAGGCAGATGGTAGAAGAAGATTTTGCCTTTTCAGCATAGCAGTAATACAACGCAAACTAATGAGATGGAAATTATACCCACCTTTCTTTTAGTTAGGGTGTTGATTGGTATCAGATTTTTTGGTTGTCGATAATTTCTTCCACGAAACATGATAATAGTTTTTACATTGTGTATATTAACAACAATGCCACCACTCAACCTTGCCAGCATTGTTGCCATCTCTTTAATTTTCTCCTTGGGAAAGTTGTCACAACAAACTTGCACGGTCTCATGAAACTTCCAGTGGAGATGCATGTTCTGAACGACACCCCCAAAGACACCACGAACTCCAACAGGCACATAATTTCTATTTCTGAAACCGATCTTCTTATAAGCTTGAAGCTGTTCTGGCGTAAAAAGTTCAGGATCATGGCGAGGAGGTGGTAGCTCTGGCAATTCATATTTCTTGAGTTTTTGTAGAAGTAGAGCCACCTTTTTTTTGGCCTACATAACAATCATAGATGTATATTGTTAGTTAGACCGCAGCCAACCTTTCCTTCAGCATGATAAGCTGATCTTCCAAAAGAAGCAACTTCAGTAAAAGCTCCACGAATCTTTCAATTGAATTAAAGAGAAAACAGATGTAGAAAATAAATTTTTTGATTGCCTGATGTCTAAATTTTTTTTTAAAAAAAAGCAACAAGACCTATCAAAACCGTAACCACATACCTCATGAAAAGTTAGTTATTTTACTTAAAGATGAATAAATGGGAAAAAATAATTAATTTGGTAAAAGATACTCAATAAAATAAAATTCATTGAAAATTTCAATATTCAAAGCAAGAACTAAGACTTTCCAATATGCTTACTCTGCGTAAATTGTAGATTAGCCTCTCCTCTTCCGACATTAGCTTCATTCTAATCTTTTTTGCATGTCTCAACTCCCTTAAAGTTTTCCCTGTTTCTCTCCGCATTCTCTTCTCCACCTTGCTCTGCATACTCCTTCCTCTTGTTGTTGACATAAAACGGCACTCACAAGTTAAACCCAGTTGGATCATGGAGTTGGAGAAGATACTTTTGTCTGGCATTGATTGGATCACATCACTCGACCATGTTTTCCAGAATACATCTCCATGTGAACTCCTGCCGATGCACACTCAAACACAGACAAAGAAAATGAAGAAGGCATCACCAAGCACTGGCCACTTCAAATAAGAGAGTGACTGTTCTGAAACAAAGAAAGAATACTGATCTACCTCTTCTCTAGAAATGGAACACTCTTCAAGCACTGCCTCTGTAAGATTCTCAGAGACCACATGTTGAGACGATCAGTATTATTCAACAAAAAACAAGATAAGTATGAGCAATATCCATCGGTTTCTCAGAGCAATTTCCACGGTCCTGGAGAAAAACATACACAGTATCCTCTTATTAAAAAACCAGCGCACAAATGAAGCCACACAATGCACAACTAGGCTCACAAAATCTGAAATGGAACATTATAAATAATAATCGGAACAGAATGCATCATAGTGGAAAATACAGTAAATCAATAGGCCTAGTATGTCTGAAAGGACGATCTCATCATGCTCAGCAAGAGATGTTGCAAGAGGGCGGCCACTAGAGATACAGAAATGGAGAAAAAGAAGAATACGGGAATTATCGGGAAAGAGATTGACCTCTGGAGACGATGTGGGAAGCTCGCCGAAAGAAGAAATTGCAGTTGGGAGCGGCTGACGACGGCCTCCCCTCTTCTCACGGTCGGAGGCAAGCGAATACGGTAGGGTTTTGGACCTCCCAGTTCCTGATGTTGCCGTGGGAGGTTTAGCCTTTTATTGGGGTGTTCGGTGGGATTGCCAACGGCCCAATACTCACCGAGTTAATTTTATTATTATAAAAAAAACTTTTAGTCAAACAAACCGATAGCTTGCCACATCAAACTAAGTAACTTAATTTAAATGAGACCAGAAAATTAAGGCAGCGAGAGCAACAAAATTTTATATATATCATTATACTATTTTTTAATTATCAATTTAATTTATTTTTGTATTTCTTGTTTTACTATATTTAATTTGATATGCTGTTTTAATATATATCTTAATAATTTTATTTTTACGATTATTTTATTAATTTTAGTTTGATTATTATTATCATTTAGTAATATTATATGTTATATGATTTTAGTATATTGAGTATATATATAATACTATAAAATATAATATTAATATATATACATATATAATATTTTAGTATATTGAGTATATATAAAAAATACATATGTGAGTACCATAAATCTTAGGATGAAATATTAATATATTATACATATAAAACGACCCATATATAATTTATATATATATATATATGTGGCATTCACATATATTGAAAAAATGCTCAACGATATTTGTATGCCAATTGATCCTGTTTAGTTGACAAATTCGATTGATTTGAACTCGACACCTAATGTTTACATGTTGGCCCATATTAAACGAATGTGAATGCAGACGGATTTAGCACCATATTACACGAAGGTGAATGCGAACGGATCCAACACGAGAAGCACCCGTGCCGCGCATTCATGCTGCAGACATCTCATCCTCACCGACATATATATACATCGAAAACAATCCGACCATTCTTCAACAATGTC
This sequence comes from Thalia dealbata, assembly GCA_030544415.1. NCBI lineage: Eukaryota > Viridiplantae > Streptophyta > Magnoliopsida > Zingiberales > Marantaceae > Thalia > Thalia dealbata. Next base: position 88,353 of record CM060458.1, read on the forward strand.
GTTTAAACACGCACTTTAAACAATTAACACATTTTAACTATTTTGCACATCTTAACCGTGTACAGCTGAAAAAAACTATAATAATAATAGTTGGACAGATGTAGCGAAAATACGATAGATATATAAAGCTTTTAAAGTTTTAATTGGACTAGTTTCCAATAACAGCGTGATTTCAGGAGGGCACAAGCCAGATCTAGCAAGCGAAGGAAGTCTTATCATAGCTATGAATGCCTTCTTCAAGTCTTAAATGGCTCCGTTATGTTCTTACACAATCCACTGCTGAAAAAACAGAGCAGCAAATAGTTACAAATTACTTGGGGCCAATGTCCTTCAGTGCACAGATCTGCTCTTCACCCATTGCAGACATGACGGACACTACCAGATCCTTCCCTTCTGCAAAGCCATCTTTAATCTGCATCATTCAATGATCAATTTTTATTAGTATCAACAATCTTTACATCACGTGTGACTGACTGATACTTTAAAAGGTGGAGAGGGATTCAACTACGGAGATTCACATAAAAGCAGGTGGCCTTCATTTAAAACTTGAGAAAGATTTGAGATTTGAAATTGTTGTATATGGAATAAACGTCTATGATATTTAAAACTTATATATCCAGGTTGGATGCTACTACTCAAAAACAAAACACTCCCCTTACACAAATGTACAAACCCCAACGAATGTACCGTACTTACTAAAATTTTAAAATTGATGGACTTGATTTCAACAAAATACTAGGTCACGAATTTTTAAGATGGAATTGTTTGTGTACCACAATCTCAATGATAATCCAAGGAAATATTTGGAATACACTAACCTGAGCAAGCAGATTCTCATCAGTTGGGAGTCTAAGGTCATCCTTGGTATTACCATTTTCAGTCAACAGACTTACCTGCAATTTGCATGAAAGTATTTGTACAAGATCCATGATAAAAAGTTAAAGATATATATATTCAGGTCATACATACAAATCCATCTTCAGATATATCAATCAGCTGATAGTCAGTACGGTTGACATGAGGAACCTGCAAGCTAAGATAAAATCAGTATGGGCAGTACTCAGGGTTTGAGGCAATATTCATTGAGAATTTAAAAATTGCCTCACATCACAGTTATGAGATGATGGGACAATATCTTCGAGCTTCTTAGCATTGAAAATATCAATGCCAACAAAGTGGCATTTAGCATGACCGTGCTTCCCAGTCTTGGAGGTTGAAACTTCTACAACCTGAGCAGCAAAAACAACTATTTAAGTTAATAGTGCTGAACAAATAGCATCGTATGATTATAGGAATCATGCTTTGGTCTAGTAATGAAGACTAAAATTTCACAGCACAGTCACTTACAGACTTTAGTATAAACATAAGATAACATATGTACAAATTTAGCTTAAGAAGATGACAGTCATCATTTTTTTATAGAAAATGACATTCCATCATATTTAAAAAGGTAAAAAGCTATATCTTCAAATAGAGAACTATGAGACTATATCAGGATAAAAATAACTAGTGCTAAATGCTTCCTGTGGCACCCTATCCTGTGCATCAGAAGCATCATTTCAACAATTGTGCTAGATTTCAGACTTCTGGAGATCTTCAATTTTTACTAAGAAATTGCATTGTAAAAGTTGCTTTGGTGATAGGAAGGCACTTTACAAATTGCGTTTGATATATGTCCTTTTTACTTCTTGACGGTGAGATGTAGAAATTTCACAGCCAGAGGGCATCACCTTGTAGGTCCCTGATTTGACCTGGCACGCATTTACCTATTTAATCACAGATCATCTCTCCCCCTCAAGATGATTTCTAAATTACTTAGATATCCATTCACCCCGAATGTTCACGTTAGATAGATTGTTTACAACATGTCTTTTCAATAGGCCCCTCTCAAAATTTAGTTTTAGCTAAATGGATCTTTTCCATACATCCAGTTCACTTGGCTCCTGACATTTAATCTTTCAAATGTTACAAGGCTTGTGAGATTGGGTCACATGTTCATCTTCATGAACCAGCTCTTGTCCTATCAGCAACTTATCCCAGTCTCCTATCAGTCGACAAACCCAAAATCAAGATGTTGATACTTAAAAAATATTTTTAAATCTAGTTAACCTATATCGACATATGAAGCCATACATAATACTCTTAAATTATCGCTAATGGGTCTTCCAATGGATGCATTTAAGCATTTGACAAGATAAAACAATCTATGTATGACATAGGCAAAGTGTGTAAATTTACTGATATCAGAGGGGCATAATGCCCACAATGCGTGATATTGCAATGCCAAAGCACCTAATCAAAAGGAAAAAAGACCACAACATCAGAACAGGATGAGGATGTATTTTAACCAACACAAGATAGTGTAGTGCTTAGGGTGGATATACAATTGATTCAAACATCAACTGATTAAAGAAAAAACATAGCTAGAAGCAACTTGACTGAGTTCCGAGTAATTATCCAAAAAAAAGTTGATTTTTTCAGCCCCAAAATATTAGAACCTGAAGAATAGCACATGAACAATAACTACACAGCGAAAAGTCGTGCTATTGACCCACCAAATCTGTTGTCAAACAAAGGTAGATCAAAGAAAAATATCAGATAGAATCAGACTGAACCTTGCATGGTCGCCCCTTGATGACGATATATCCATTCTTGCGAATAGTCCCTGCCTGCTGCGGATAGGTCTTAGAAGCACCGGCATCCCCCTTGGACTCGAAGTGGTGTTCTTCATCCGACATGCTTCCAAATGTCTGAATCCAAAAAGAAAGATCGGAAATTTACAGCATCGAGTAAAAAAAATCAACTTAGGCCTAGAAATTGAATAAGGAGTAGAAAAAGGATACTGACACGGGTTTGGGGCTCCTTACCTGGTGCTGTGGCGGGAGAAGCGAAGGAGGGAAGATGTCGGGGGGAAGCCGTGGCGGAGGAGACGGCGAGAGGGAAACGGGAAGGGGATTAAATAGGGCAGGCGTCGGGGCCCGGATTTCAGCTGCGGTTTAGGGTTTGGATTAAACTCAGCCTAATCCTCGCGTCGTGTCCGGATCGGATCTGGCCGTTCAAATTGAGTGGGATTACGCGTGGACGGGGCGATGGCGACGGGGCATCTCCTCGCGTGCGAAGTACGCATAGGGGTTGATAAAGAGGACGGCCGTTGCTGGGGAATATATCCCCCGCCGTGGGGCCTTTTTTTATTTCGCCTCGCCGTTCCCCCTAACGGCATTCAGGCTTTTCATAGGATGGAACTTTATTTTGTGAATTGTTGTTAATTATTTCAAAATTTATTTTATAACGAAAGTATTAGAATTATTCTCCAAAATAAGCGAACGTCGTTAAAATTAGTTTCATTGGAGATTATTGCTTTGCCTGCAGAACAGCAAAAATGTTGATCGGCCCATGCTGTGGGACAAGTTCAATTCATTTAACAAACTGGGCTGGCTGGAGTAGAAAGGCATATTTTGACGCTGAAATCATATACTGTTTTGATTCACAGGAGACCTTGTATCCGCGCGCGCGCGCACATATATAGTAGATCCACATTTCGAAGAGTTCAAACACAGTAAGCATAAAAGCAACAAAGTGTGTGTAACATCCATTTTCTCAACTAAGATTATTGTAGCAGAGCAAGCAATCTGGCACGGCCTTGACCTTGCCAGCAATTGAAACTAAGCTAGAATGAGAAACTACTGCAGGGAAGCTCTGGTTGAGATGACATCAAACGACATCCCATTTTGCTGGAGGCGTTTCTGGAGATCAGTTGAGCCAAAAACAATTCCCGGTGGAAAAACACCTCCTTTAGGTAAGTTGACCCGTTCGCTCAAGACAACAAGAGCACACTGAATGAGGATGATCGGTGTGGTTATATATCCAATCTCAGGGCCAGAAACTCGGGTGATTATTTCAGTGTCTGGTTTTCTGTCCCTTTGAGATGCCAAGTTCTGGTCACTGTAGCCGTGCGCAATGAACCACATCTTGAAAGAGGCACTTCTCACCTCTTCTTCTGTGGGTCCGGTCTTTCTAAACCAGCCAAGAGAAAAAACTTCCGGGAACTTCAAGAGAAGTGATCTACCAAGCGAAAATGTTCCAAAGACTCCAAGGAACAGCCCGGTCACCATGGCCCGAAACATGCCGAATCTAGATTTTGTAGCTAACTTCACACCAAAATGGGCAGGTTTCACTGTTGACCAGAAAGACTTCCTTTTCTCCACATGCTCTTCACTTTCCCTAGCACCTGAAAGGCCGTGAGGATTCTCTGCTAGGATCGAAAGTGTTCTTCTGACGACAACAGCATCTGCAGAAGGTAGTTTTATTGCCCTAAGTCCAAGAGTCTTATTATACTCTAACAATGGTCCTTTGGGAGGTGCTGGACCTGGAATCTGCATGGATCCAGGATATTAACCACAGGAAAAATACTATAAATTTTGTTTAGTTTCTCACATGATGATAATTCACATAAAATAAATAATGGCTGCCAAGACATATTCACGATTTCACTGGAACATTAACTCTATCTACAAATGAACTAAGTAATATTACAAAGTAGCATTATACTAAATTATGCAAAGCCATATGTTAGTCAGTAATTTGCAAGAGAAATCATTACGTTCTATCATCCATTTGATAAATCACAGCCTTTTCTTTTACAAAATAAAGGAGGTCATTAGTGGTTAAATACTGGCGTGGCTCTCCATCAACCATTGTGCAATTGCAGCTACTAACTATAACTCTATCAACGTTGAACGGTAAGCAGTCTAGTAATCTTTTCAGATATCAAAGCTATTGTATCCTGAAACCAATATACTTAATCATCAAATGTCTTTTATAATCAGGATCTTTCATCAGAGCAATGTCCTTGATAATCAGGATTTGATATGACATCGAGAAAAGACCACACTACATCTTCCGAGAAATTTACTCTGAGTAATATTCCTTTTGGTAAATGTGCTTCTATTTAAATAAAAATTCATAAATCTATGTCAGGGTGTGGCACCAAAAATAATAGTCTGTATATCATCCTAGAAATGAATGCCCAATATCCTTTTCCTCAAATATTTGCTCAACAAAGGCCTGTCAAAGATGGATGCAAAGATTGACCCATTTGAAAAAAAAAACATAGATATGTAGATTCCTGATGCTAATCACTTCATTTAGGGAGACTAAATTTGATAAATTTCACTTGATGAATACCTATTGGCACAGTGGTGAGATGGTACCAAGGACCTGTTTCATCAAGGCCACGCGACACCAAGATCATTTCACACACCATATAAAATCCATGTAAGTGTGACATGAATGCTATACCAGAGCATTCCAGTGTTTGCCTGCAGCAGCATTCTTCATTTGAGTCTAATCATATGTTGAATTTTAAATGCCACTTTTTGTTACTTACATGTCATATCAGTGCCACATAAGAGTCAAGTAGTGTCACATATGCTATCATGGTATTAGCTCACTTCTTAATATTACATATAATTCAAATGCTATGAGGATTATTTGATGTGGGTGTTGTGTTTATATTAAACATGAAACAATGATAAAAGGGATAAGGATAAATCAGGAAAACTGTAGATGAATGACAAAATTTAAACCACAGGTTTAAACTGAAATTAAAACAAACAACGGGTGAAAGTAACTTAATGAAAAAGGGTAAAATGACGACCAACAAGAAGAGTGAACAATAAGCAAAGAGAAACGTGAACTAGGTACCCAAAAAAAAGGGCGGACGATTTACAGCAAACTGCAAACTCCCAACCATTTAGGGCTCAATCTTTGCATACCAGGGGCATTAAATCAATTTCTATATATCAAGTAAAACTGCTTACATCTACTACACCTCTCACCATTAATCTCATTTTATCCTCTGCTGAGGCTATCTCCTAGCTGAGCATGGTTTGTTATATAGAGATACTCAAGGTCAATAACTACATACTTCAAAAGAGAAATAAAAGGGAGTAAGAGGTGTTGAAAGGCTTCACAGAAAATGAGATAGATTGAAGAAAGAAGAAGCGGCCGGTGAAGACTTAACAATGATGGTTGAAGTAAAATAATCAAGTGGCAACCTGGTGAAATGTGTATCACTCTTATGAAATCATGGATGTAAATGCAGTGATTATCTCCACAAAATGTTGCATAAGGAAAAGGGCAGTTCAGTCACAAGAAATGGATGAAAAATGTAGATGAAATTTCAGAAGACCTGAAGAGCCAATAATTCAGCCACAGAATGATGCAATCAGATGTAATATCAGCATAGTTGGCACTGATATATATTTTTAGGCCATTTAAACATAACAAAAGGGCCTAATGAATCAAACCAAAAGGTATCGCGTTTACAGCAATTATTTTCAACAGAACACAATAACCTACGACTCTTGGTAAATGCTCAGGAGATTAACATCATCCTCGCAGTAAATACTCCAGAAAATATTAACAAATCACTTTCAGTTAGAGAAAAGATCTTCCCAGTGATTCCAAAAAAAAACAAAGAGTCAAGCAACTGTTAGATCTAACAACAAACGAAAACCTGACAACATCTAATGCAGAGATTCATAAGCGCAAGGAACAAAGGAAATACGAATCGAATTACCTGAGGCCGAGCTCGCTTAGGCCTCGACCTCCTGAGCTCCTGCAGCTGGCGAACATTGGCCACTCCCAGCACCGCAGACTCGTAGGTGCCTATGTTCCCCACGATCCTCCGCTCGGACTCCAAGCTTAAGTACGCCTCCACTCGGTTCGGCACTGCCGGCGGCATCCACTGCAGCGAATTGAACATAAACCCCAACTCAGCCGGCACTGAGTCAAATCCGCACGCCGAGATCACAAGAGATCCCGCCTTAACCGCCTGCTCGTGGTAATTGGCCTCCATCCGCTCCATGAACTCGGGCTCGCCGCAGATATCGAGGTAGTCGGTACCTGTCTCCACGCAGGCAGCGACGACAGGATTGCCGTAGAGACGAAAGGGGCCAACGCAGTTGAGGACGAGGCGTGTACGGCGGCAGAGGGCGAGGAGAGAGGAGGGATCGGAAACGTCGGCGGAAACGAGGGGCAAGGTCGGAGGGGAGGCTGGGGCAGCGGCCCATTGGAGAGCGGCGGCGAGTTTGGATTCGAAGCGGCCGGCTAGGGCGATGGAGATGGAGGGGCCCGGGGAGGAGAGGAATTTGAGCGCCTCGCGGATGACGTACTTGCCGGTGAATCCGGAGGCGCCGAGGATGACGAAGTCGAACTCGCGGCTGGTCGGCGGAGTCGCCTCCATCTCAATGCAGCCGATCGGGAAGACAGCGGGTCGATCAGATCAGGGTGTCTTCAGTCTTCATCAGAAGGCGACAATCGGGGTGGGGTCGAAGAAAAAAGAGAAATTTTTTTAAAAATATAAAGGATATTTTTCCTGAGGTTGTCTGAGCCCGGGTTCGAACCGGGGACCTTTAGTGTGTGAGACTAACGTGATAACCAACTACACCACCCAGACGACAATGATAAGTCTATTACCAAGCGATATTTGTGCCTTTCTGATTAAATTTTACAGAATAATTACATTATCATTATTGTTTTATTACGTAAAATTATATTTTTCCGGTGAAAATAAAATGGACCTAGGACTTGGTATATCTTATATTACATAAAATAGCTTTAAGACAACTATAATATCATTATAAAAGTATAATATAAGATAATAATAAATTTTTTAATGGTATTGAACTCAAAAATTAGATAACAATTCTTACGTATATTGATTACCATTAAATACATTGTTTGGGCTAAAATTGTAGATCAAAAATGACTTCGACTGAGAATGCAGGAATCAGGAGACGCTCTTGATTTGAATGGGTAGGGACGCTGAAGTAGTAGTCGTAGCACTCACACGGCTATCGCTCCCGGTCTGGTTGTCACCGCCCCTTCCATCCGCTATATTTAGCAGTAGCACAAGCACCTCCCTCATGTCCGGCCTCGCCGTCGGTGACTCCGTCGTGCAGCACAGCTGTAAACCCCCATCAAAAAAAAAAAAAAAAAAAAAAAAAGGGGGACCGGTTCAGGTGAACCGGCCGGAGAGCCGGCCGGTCCAACTGAACCGGCTTGGACCGGGCGAGGAAGCGAGACGGGGCGAGCGAGAAGAGCAAACGCCCTTCCCACTCGAGCCATCGCCTCGAGCACGCGACGAAGCAACGTCGCTTCGTCTTCTCCCGCACCGAGCAGCGCGACGCCTCGCCTTCCGCCGTCGATCGCTGCACATCGCCGTCGACGATCGTCTGCCCTCGTCCACCCCCAGCGATCCACTCCCGACGGAAAGGGCGACTCGGCGACGCCTCCTTTTCCCATCCCGTTCGCGCGACCGCAGCAGCAGAGGAACTGCTGCCGATCGATCGCCGTCCAGCAAATCGCAACCCCTCGGCGGACGTCTTCTCCGCCGCGGTTGGAGACGTCGGCCGTCTCCGCGTCTCCACGGGCCTTCGAGGAGTTCGAAGACCCCTCGGCGGGCGGCTGAGCTCGCCGCCTCTGTTCGAGCGATCGAACCCTACCGGCGGCGGCTGCAAATCGCGATCCAGTCGCTTCGCCGGCCGCAAACCCCGCTCCTACCTTCTCCAGACGTCCGCGAGGTGAGCAGCCGCGTTTTCCCCATGAAAAGGGGTGGTTTTCACCCTCCGGTGGAGACGCCGTGAGTTCGCCGGAGACGACGCCGGAAAGATCGCCGTATAGGCGCTAATGGACGTCCTTCTCGCAGATCGGCGTAGTCTCCGCATCGAGCCAGGAGCAACGAAGCTCGCCGGCCGTTTCGCCTTCATTTTCGCGAGTTCCGGCGAGGTGGCGGCTAGGGTTCCGGCGGCGGCGCTGAGTTTTCCGGCGAAGGTGCTTAATTAGGGCTTAATCGCGATTAGCGCTAATTAAGTGTGCTTAGTGTAAATAAAATATAATTAGTGAGAAATTATGTTATTGTATGCTTAGTTTAATTAAAAGCATGATTAGCGTTAATTAACTAAGCTTAGTGTATAAGAATTAATTAGTTAATGAAAACGGTTGGGTCGAATCAAGTGGGGCTAAATCGGTTGGGTTTGAGTTAAGTTTGGGTTCGAGTCAAGTTGGGTTGGGTGAGCCGAATCAAATAAGTTGAACCTGGTTCGAGCTCGAGTCAAATTAGATTGAATTTAATTTAGCTGAACCGGACCCGAACCGAACCAAATCGAACCGAACCGAACCGAACCGGGTGAACAGTAACTCGAACCGTTGACCAAGTCAACAGCTGACCCAGTCAACGTTGACCGTTGACCGGGTCAGAAAAATATAAAATAATAAAATAATATTAAAATATTAAAATAATATTAAAATAATAAAATAATATTAAAATATTAAAAAAAATCAAAAAAATAATAAAAATTTCTATGGGTTCTACTTGGGCTCCTGGATGACTTGGGCCAAGTTATGGGTGAGTTTGATGAGTAGAAATTGAATAAAAATTCATTGAAGTTATTAGATAAAAATGCAAAAATATGATAAATTCATAATTCATTAGGTGAGATTAATCCTAAACATGCATAGGATTAATTTAATGAAATAATTATTTAATTGATAGATTTTAATTTATTTATCTTAAGGGAAATAAATTAAATCTATTTTAAATAAATCTTATTAAATAGGATTATTTTGGGTACGCGATCCGAGAAGCTCGGCGGGTGATATTCTCCGCGCGACTTGTTTCCCAGAAGCAGATCGCTATCCCAGGTGCGTTGGTTCTCTGTTGGTAGGATTTATTCAAGCTAGGGAATTCCCGCTGGGGTTTTCTTAGGAACAATTCTTGGATGTCTTAAATATGATAAATCATAATGCTTGATAAGATTTGAATTGTATGCATGTTAGTGTAGTTTATTTTATCTAACATGTTCTACATTTCATGTCCTGCATGTTGTATTGTTTTCTATGCTTGTGCTAAATAACTACCATGCGGACATAGATAATATATACGACATGTTAGATCCTTGGCGACGTCACCGCCACTTAGAGAAAAAGGGGCCTTTTTCCATATGCCCCGGTTGACCGCCGCGACCCGACGGTGGTCAAACGGTGACGTTTCCGTTAGGCGCCACTCCCGAGGTTGATGCATAGCGGAGCACTGGGAGCACCACTCCCGACGTTATGCATAGCTCATATACTGGGAGCTGGTAGGGTAAGGGACTGTACACACTCCATGGTCATGTTAGACTGGAAATATGGAGCAAGTCCTTACCCGAAACCTTCACCCGCGCGAGTGTCGTTGTAGGCGGCCTCGTGATAGTCCTGAGATGGTTAGCTAGGATGAACCCTACCATGGACTTGGCACCGACGAAGTCGAGGGCCACATCCCATCGTGTGGATGTGCGCCAATCTCGATAGACGTTGACGGCTATTGGACTGGAAAGGTGATTCCACATGCGACGCCTTGGACAGTGGATCCGTAGACCGCACGGCTATCACCCTTGACGTCTGCAGACGATCGGATGAGTAGTCCGGATCCTAGGGTGGTTATTCCGGCTAGCCGTGGCCGATGATATTTAAGAGAGGTGACCCTGTCTGCGGGCAGTGTGTAGTACTACATGGGTGTCGTGACCCCTACGGTATCCGGGGAGGATGTAAGGGCACGACGGTTTCGCTAGGGGAGGCATGGTTGGCGACTAGTGAAACAACAGGAGAGGGACTCTGGGTCATCCGTCCTCTCTGCCAACATCAGTGCAGCGGGCATAGGTAGAGACAGAGACAGAAAGGCACTGATGGGCTTACTGATACTCTTAGCTAGGGTAGTCATTAAGCACAGGCTGGCAGCCCGAGTTTATGAAACCTAAAAAGTCTCACTATGATAAGGTGACATACTATTGATATGGACACTAGATATGATTAGGGTGACATCTAGTGACATGTACACATTTAAATATTTATTTAAGTGTTTGTTTATGCTGTCTATTTCTATATGAATTGTTAAAACGAAATGGCATGAAAGATGATGTTTAATTACCAAAGACATCCTAGAATACTCCTCCTAGCCTTTGATTTCCTTATTCGGTAGAGCCGTAATTTCGCATTAGGCCGCAAGGCTGAGCACACCGCGTTCAATGTGTGTGCAGGTGACGATGCACGAGTCGAGATCGATAACGGAGGGTTCGTCGCGGAAGGTATACGACTGCTGTTATGAGTTTTCGTATGCCGGTCTTAGATTTGTATTAGGAGATATCGGGACTGTATTTAAGATGTTATTTGAAAAATGTGGGTGTATGTAGTTTAGTATTTGTATTTATGCCTTGTATGGGCTTGTCGGGCTCATACGGCGGTTGCCACGTGTCGTCCTGCGGGTCGGGGCGTGACAACAGCCCCACCTTGAGCAGCCCCAGCATCTCCTTCTCCCCTTCCTTCCCTGCTGCTTTCACCTTCAACCCACCTTTCTCGGATGCTTCACGCCGCACCTGTTCCACCAGGCACTCTTCCTCGCTGTCGTCCTCCGCCTTTCGGCCCATCGCCACCTCCATGGCCACCACCCCGTAGCTGTACACGTCCCCCCTCGTTGTCACCTTCCACGTCTGTCCGTACTCCGGTGCGACGTAACCCACCGTCCCTACCACCACTGTGCTCACGTGGCTCCTACTTGGCCCCACAGAGCGTGCCAGGCCGAAATCTGTTATATGCGCCCGCCCCCGCGCGTCAAGCAGCACGTTGCTCGCCTTCATATCCCGGTGCACCACCACCGGCGTGCACTCGTGATGGAGGAATGCCAGCGCCCGCGCCACCCCCCGTCTCCACCTCCAGCAACCGCTCCCACCCTAACCGCCCCAAGTCGCAGATCAGCTCCTTTAGGCTACCCCCCTCCATGTACTCGTACACTAGCACCGTCGTCTCCCTTGCCAGGCACCACCCATAGAGAGGCACAAGGTTGGGGTGACCTTGCCCTCGGGCTCCTGTCATCACCTCCATTTCCACCCGGAACTCCTTTTCCCCTGCGTCATCCTCCTCCCATTTCTCTTTCCCCCTATGCTGTCGCATCTTCTTCACCGCCACCTGCCGCCCGCCGCCCATCATGCAACACTCCCTCGTACACTACCACACACCCGCCCCGCCCGATCACCTTCCGTTCGTCGAAATTCCCTGTTGCCGCCATAATATCATCGTATGTGAACACCAACCTCGCCGCCCCATTATTCAACCGAAACACCCTCACCCTTCAGCTTTTCGGTGGCATCGATGGCAACGACTAGTCGCTTCGATGCTTTAAACTGTCCAAGAACTGACCCACCGAGTCCAGATATGGGACCGGGTTCGGATCGAGATCCACCATGGCCGAGAAGACTCTCCCGATGCAGAGGAGCTTTAAAGAAAGCACGCTGCACGCGATAAAGACCAAGGTGACCGTGACGAGCACCCAGAACGATGCCGAACTCCAGCTCCCTTTAGCGGCATTGCCTTCCCCGACGCTTAGCGGTGCATCCTTACCTGGTGAAGAAACGAACCTAATTAGTGGGTCACCGAGGAAGGAGTTTCGATCGAAGGTGCTGATCTGGCCGGTCAGTGTTACGATACCGGAGAGCAGTGGATTGTGGGAGACGTTGAATTGGTTCATTTCGTAGAGTCTGTTCAGCTCCCGGGAAGCTCGCCGGAGAAGTTGTTCATAGAGATATCGAGACTTACGAGACATTGCAGGCCGTCGATCTCAGCCGGTATCTCCCCAGATAGCTTGTTGTTGGACACGTTGAGAGAGACAAGCGACAGCTTGGTGATCTCCGAGGGAAGATCATTAGAGAGTTGGTTTGCATCTAAGTGGATTAGACTGATGTTCCTTGTTTGGCCGATCTCCGGCGGGATAACACCGGATAGCCGATTGCCAGAGAGCTCGAGGTAACCGAAGATCGCTTGGGTTTGAACTCGCGACGACGAGTTAGTGCAGACGGGGATAATCCCATAACCTTTGAGGAGCCGATCCCAAATTGTTTTGCAGGTCTTCGTCGTCAATAGTGCATAAGCGAAGCTGAAAGGTGGGTAGCTCACTAGGATCCACCGTTTCATGGCGAGGCAATCACCCGACCCTGGAGCGAATTCGACAATCTCTCGGCGGTTGGTCTGAAATATCAGCCATGGATTCCTACCGATTCAAGAAATTTTCGACGGAATCCTACCGAAGAGCTGGTCATCTGCAAGGTTGAGCCACAACAAGCTGCTGCAGTTTCCAATTTGCGGAGGGATTCCGCCGGTGAGTTGGTTATCCGCGAGGGTCAGCCACAGTAAGGACGACAAGTTTCCAATGGTCGGAGGGATCGAGCCGGTGAGCATGTTGTGCAAAAGATCTAGGAACTGAAGCTTGGGCATTTTGCCGAACTCCACTGGGATGCTGCTTGAGAACTGATTCTTGGTCAGGATCAAGATTTTTAGTGTGGGCATTGTGGTGATCTTGACTGGAAGATTACGAGAAAATTTATTCGTGCTCAAATCTAATCTGACAAGGTTTGGAATGTCACGCCCCGTACCTTCCCCTAGGGCACGTGGCAGACCGCAGTGAACTCCACACATAGCCCTATTTACTCCCGAAGCTATATGGGAACCCACTAAGCGTACCTGATGTATATCCCCTCTATTTATGGAAGGAGAGAACCTAGATGACAGATCAATATAACTCTAAAAACATATATTATTAAAACCAAGTCTTTACTACACTGACACACACTTATAAACAAGTAATTTACAATCAAAATGTATATCTGCCCAATGTTATACAAAGTACCTAGCTAGTGGATCTCTATACACACAAAACAAAGGTAGAATTGTCCTACCTTTTAAAAGAAATCAGGTGCCTGACTACACACTGCGATATCTATCAGTCTCTCTCCTGCTGTGATCCTGAAAAATAAAAATGAGTTCCCCTACGGGGCGAGTAACGCCGTACTCAGTGAGTTAGATAGAAAACAATATAAAATCGAGAACATAAAATAACAAAGTCTCAAGAATAGAATCATATGACTATTCGTGTGCAATAGCCAATCAAAATGAGTAATCAAGAATCACGCGAGACTATATCTGGGGCTGGCATAATCAAAATACAGTTGTGGCCAACAACTGTTACCTCAGGGGAAGGAATCATGAATCATAAGGTACCCAAATCATAGTAGATGTGCAAGAACAGATAAACAAAACCCCCTTTCCCCCTGAGTTGCCCAATGGATTTTGCTATCTGGTGTCCATAACTAATCCATAGTAAAAAACCCAGTCAGGAGTATCCCGATCTCCCATCCTGACCTCGAGCACTAACATCCCATGCCCCTCTCACTAGGCGGCCCATGGGTGTGCTAATAATGTAATATCCTATCACTGCAGTAAAAGTGCCTATAGCACTATCCAGTATCAGATAATACTAGCAATATGTATTAACAAGTGAAAGAAGTATCACAAAGAGTCAGGCAAATGCATATGCTAGATCTAGAGTCAATAAAAGCATAATATCATGTTTATAATGAATCAAGGAACAATAATAAATAGCTTATATCATCAAGCAAGAATATCAAGGGTTATTCACAACTCATTTAAGTTAATAATCAAGATTATATACACTAGCAGGAGAGTCCAAAGAAATATCAAGCATATCTAACCAAAGGAATATAGTTCTCCTGGACTAAACATTGAGAACTATCCCGTTTATTCTACCTGGAGAATAAACACTCACTTGATTCTATCGTGATAAGCACGTTCTAGTTCGTATTGCGAATGTTCGTATCCTCGTGTTTGCTTACCGAATTTCCTGTGAATATTTCAACAAATTAAATCTCTCAATCCGGTAACAATTTTACAAATCCGTCTTCACCAACATTCTTAAAATAGTCTCTAGAATCACCCTAATTTTTATCTCAAGTTCGCCGGAAAGTTCGCCGGAGCTTGCCGGAAACTCGCCAGAACCCTCACCGGCGAAGTTCTCCGAACAGTACCAATATTGGTACCATTCGAAAGCTCTCATCACAAGGATTCTAAAAATCATATTTTTCCCCAATTATTATAGCTCGTACGAGATCAATTTCACGAATTAATCCAATTTGGGCGAAAACCCTAAGTTAGGGTTTTTAGCTCGTCGGCGGTCGACCGGCGGCCAACAGCTCTCAACTCCGGTACCAATGGAAAGCTCTCATCGAGGAGAAGCCATAGGTACCAAGTTTGCGAAGTTCCGTGGCCGGAATGGCCGGTAATCGCCGGAGAAAGCTCCGGCGACGAACTTTCGCCGCCCCCACTTCTCTCTTCTTTTTCTCCTACAAATCTCAACCAAAGTTGTAAAGTGATACCTCTAATGTGTTCTCCCCACTCTCCTGATATTGTGGTTCAAATCCCGTCGAAAAATTCGATCGGAGATGGCCGGAGCATCGTCGGCAAAGTGAAGGGTTGAAGCTGCCGTTGCTGCCGCGTGAAGGAGGAGGAGAGAGAAGAAAAAGGCTCGAGCGGGCGATGGGAGAAAATTCCGATTTTTATAAATAGTTAAAATCTTTAATTCACATTTAATCCTAGCCGTCCATTCTTGATTCAACGATTTGATCGATCAAACGACGTCCAAATCATGATTCGTCGGCGCCGTTGGATTCCTTATCAAAAATACTATCTGATGGTATAATTTTTATGTCAAAATTTTATACTACAAAAATTCACAAAATTTTACAAATAAGTCCTTCTACTATTATTTTACAAAATTATCCCTAATACAAAACTACAAATCTCACATGAAAGCTCAGGAATTCCCGACGATTCAATTCCTCCTGTGTAGTTATTCCCGTGCAGAATGAGATAATTCAACGTCGTGAACTGGCCAAAGATTTCTTGGACGTCGCCGCTGAAGTTGTTCTTGCTGAAGTCAAGAAAGAGCAGCTTGGAGCAATTCAGTAGCTCCTTGGAGATTTTTTGTTCGAACGAATTGTTCCCCATGTAGAGCACTTTGAGCTCCGAGAGAGCGCTGATACCCGAGGGAGGCGCCTCGACAAACCTGTTTCCCCACAAGTTTAAAGTCGTCAACTTAGAGCAATTGGCGATCGAGTCAGGGAACGCGCCGGAGAAGTTGTTGCTCGAAATGTCCAATACTTCGAGCTCGCAATCTAGCATGAACGCGGTTAGCGGAAAGTGTCCGATGAGGTAGTTTTCATAGATGAATAGTTTCTGAAGGCTCGTGAAGCCTGGCCACATCTGCCCAGTGAAAGAATTCGAGCTCAAGTCAAGGAATTTAAGCTCCGGGCAATCGTCGAAGCATCCAGTGATGTCGCCGGAGAAGTTGTTGGTGGAGATGTTGTGGCTAACTAGGTTGGCACAGATCGCAGGGAAATTGGAGCAGATGCTGCTACCGAGTCGATTGAACGTGAGGTCGAGCATTACCAAACCGGTGAGCTCGGTCAAGTTGAGTTCTCCTTCGATGATATTGCTGGAGAGGTTGAGGTATCGGAGCTTGCTGCATTTGTTGAGGTCGTCGGGAATGGGACCGTGGAAGGTGTTCGACGAGAGGTCAAGGCGAGTGAGCTTGGTGAGGAGGGAGAAGTTGGAGAAGAGTTCGTCAAAAATGCTCAATGCCGAGAGGTCGACACTGGTGACGCGGAGCTCATCACTGCAGGTGATGCGACTCCAGTTGCAGGGGGAAGGGTCCAACGTGTTCCATCGAGCATACTCACCATGATGTATCGGATTTCTCCATTCGAAGTAATGTTTCAACTCGAGCAGCACCTCCTTGTCCGTGGCCTCGTCGGAAATTGCTTGGGCGTCAGCTACCACCGCCAGAGATAGCAAAATTGAAATATTATTTTAGATACAAAAAGGATACAGCGCATTCTAAAACATATTTGCAAGAGAAAGCATCGATCTTGCAGTACTTGAGATGACGAGAGTTGAGAGAAGTAGCATCAAGTATGCAACACTGGGAGAGAAGATGACGACCTCTTCTGACATGTCTCAAAAACCATCGTGTGCCGAAAACAGAGCAAGAGGATACAATTACTCCGAGGACTAATTACGTACAGAAACTGTTGGTCTCATGAGAGTCAAAACCAACCAGGAAATTTCTTCTCCTCGGTTGTTCTTCTCTTTAATTTTTTTTAAAAAATCAAACTGGAGAAGTTTCATCAGAAATCATGCACCTTGCTCTTTCTCTTTTTATAAACGTGTAAGAAGTTTCATCCCGACGTGAAAGAGCTAGCAAGACAGTATCATAAATGATGATCTACGGTCACTTCGTGCTGCTTGTGTAGTTTGATTTGGTTTTGTGCCTTTTCCAAACTAACAATTCAAAGCCTTCGAACTGAAGACAGTAGCCGCCCTTATTGAGCTTCTCCAAGCAATTGATCGCGTATCACAGAAATAAATAAGTAATTGGAAAAGGAGAATTAGCATATTCATGCTTTGCAGCGTGTCGGCCAATTCATGGTTTAAATTAAGGAGGAAAGATAATTAATTAGGTCGATGATGATGGGTTCTCAGATGATGGCAGACCATAATCACCGTAAGCTTATATTGTGCATGCATGACTGTTGGCCTCTGATTTGATTTCATTTAGAATATAATATATTTGTGACAAGATACCTCCAATGTGACCTGACTGCTATCACTAGTAGAAGATTGTCTGTGGATTGCTCTACGAGCTATGCCGTCTACTTATGCTGTCATGAATATTTCTAATTTGGATGCAGTCCTGTGACTGGTTCAAGTGATCAGATTACTCTTCTAATCCATTACTTTCGGTGTCTGGTAGTTGGTGATTGATGGATGTTGGGTTTTACGATATAATTACACATTTTAATTAAATATTTTTTCCATCAAATTTAATAGACCCGACACGATTTGGTCGGGCCGGTCCGACTTCACTGATATGTACATTCACTGTAGAAACAATATGTATTAATCATTCTGCTACTTAACATTTTTGAAATATAATATATATATATAATATACTAAATCGTGTCATGTCGTGCCAGCTCGTAGGCCTGGACCTTGCCGTCCTGCACGACACAGCTACAGTGTTGGGCCCGGGCCGCCCGGCCCAATTTGCACCCCTAGGGGGAACTCTCGATGGGGGCCCATATAGACACCCAATAGCAATACAAGAAAGATGCGGGTATTCATGTGAAAGGAAGGCCCGACGTATCTACGGATTTTAATATATTTATGAAATTGCCATCATAATTTTTAAATTTTTAATAATTTAAATCGGATACGTTCCTTTTTTAAAAAACTAAATGTTTTTTAGGATCACAAATCTGGGAACGGGAACTGAAGGAAGAAGAGAGAAGAGAGTGTGATAAATGATAAAATATATAATGAATAAATAATAGGGAAATTGGAAAGGGGCGAGCTGGCGACGGCGATTGGGGGAGTGACGCGAGGCAGCTGCGACAAATGGCGATCTGCGGAGATCTCATGCTTCTTGACGGGGTTTTTTTTCTGCATCCCCATCACCTCTCTCTCAACCCGATCCTTTCTTCGTTCAAGGTTAGATACTTTTTTTCCTTTTTTTTGGTTCATTTTCCTGGTACGTTCTTGCTGTTGAACTACTGATCCCCCATGGATATTGCTTTCTTAAGTGGCGAGATTCCTACATTTCGTCGGTTAGAAAAGTGTTCCTCAAGTTCCTTTCAGTTGCGATCAATTAATTTCATTTGTTTTTATACGACATCTTTTCTGATTTTTTCATTGGGTGTAGCTGTTATTATCGAGCAGTGTTATGCTCGTTTTACTATTGCTGTGGACTGTAGGATAAGTGGTTGCACATCTAAGAATCGAGCATTACTTATTTAACAGGGGAGCTATCAGGTAAAACTTCAAAATCTAGATCGCTTCTAAGGTGGATCCCTGTCTTTCTAGGTATCAGTTGAGTACTTACCTGCTATGAGTAATAGCTTACTAACAACAAAAAAAAAGAGTTGTTTTATGCAAACGTCGCATGAGCATTTCTTTGTGCTTTATTTTGTGCTAATGTGGTAGCAGAAAAAAAGTTGCACTATCGCGTATCAGTTGTATTCCTTGGTGATGTCATTTGTCTATCAGTGCACAACTTTTGGATCTAAGATTTATGTGATCAGGGTAGAACATGGTAGTAATCGTTGGTGTCATCGGTGATCAGTAACTCGATTTTTTCTCCAGATTTTGCATTTTCGGAGCTTAATATGGTTGGTACGTATAGCTTCTCAGAGTTAGGTTTCGTTTTCATGGGCACTCATGGCTTCATTTATCTACTACTATTGTTGCTGTGAAGGTACTACTTGCATTTTACACGAACTCAGGATTTGTTAGTCCGTCCACTTTCAACCTTGGCCAAAAGGTATCTGAATCTGAAGCTTTGACCTAGACCATTCCTTTCTTAATAAGGGTCGTTTTATACTGATTGGTTTCCTAGCCTGGCAGATAGTAACTTTACAAGTTTGATTATTTGCGCGGAATTAAACAGGTTCCACATGTTACTGATACGTGTTTATTTGCTCAAGAATGCAAATGCATCGAGACTGAATATTGTTTCCATATATATTCTAACTATATCAAATTTCACTCTAACTGCAAGCAGCTCTAACAACTTGTTAGAGTGGATTGCTCGAAATGTAGTCCTTGTATTGGTTCGGCGTCCACGGTGGATATCGGAAAAAAAAACTGTACTCTACTTATAGTTCCAAAAACGCAGTAAGTGGCCATACAAGTGAACATCCCATGACTATATAATTTTTCCCAGTTATATTTAAGTAATTTCTGCAATGTAACCTTTTACTTTATATGAAGATCTAGATGAATCTCGATATTCGAGTAATTTGATTACATCTTGGTATCTTCTCTGGCATGGCATGTATTTTTATGCTTTGTTTGTCATGCAGGTAGGCTCCGGTCATTTCCTTAATGGAGCTCGTGATCTCAAGATTGCACATAAATGGCCGCAGCTGGAATCATCGGCTGCCGGTGCAGCAAACTGGGGCAAAGTGTGTTTTGCGGTGAGAGGAAACAATCTGCCACCAACCGTAAACCAAGATGCTGAGGAATTTCTACTGAATGTTGTCAATATGAGCTTCTTCGATCGTCTAGGTTTAGCATGGAAGACGTTGTTTCCCACGGCGAAAGTAAGAAGGAACTCAAACGCAAGAACTGCCAAGCGGAGGCTTAAGATGATATTATTCTCCGACAGGTGCGCGATCAGCGATGAAGCAAAGCAGAAGATCGTGAGCAATATAATTGGAGCCTTATCCGGAATCGTGAAAATTGACTCAGAGGACGGCATTCAACTTAACGTCTCCGCCGACGCAGACCTCGGTACCATCTGCTCTGTTACTGTTCCGGTCAGGCGTGTGCTGCCTGAATACCAAGAATCTGAAGAGGGATCACAAGGGAGCAATCTCAAGCATCAAGTATAAAGATGTATACTGGAGAAACGCTCGGAATCGTCAATGTTTTCATGTTTGGAATCCTGGTCAAAGAATTTTTTTTCATGTTTTAGGGAGGGATCACATGTGCTGTTGATGTAAATAGTTTTGTAAAAATATCAGGGAACTACTACCTTTTGCACTGAATAAAACTGTATGTTGAAGAATGTGGCGTTTAGTAGTCATTGAAACAGTTGACAAAGATACATTTGAATGCTGGGTTGTCGAAGTCAATTAGGAGATACATATTCAGTTTTACTTAAGTTGTAAAATTCGATCTAAAAACTCAGAAGTATGCGGTTATCGATATTATCCCTTGCCCCTACAAAATTAACTGAAGCGAATGACGCAGATCTCCCAAACACACTGAGAAACCAATGGACCTATCGACGGCGTGTAGGAGCCAATATTGATAATACGATCACATGAACATTATAATTGTAGAGGTAGCTGCTCACCAAATATATAAGGTGGTGGTGCATTTAAGCAATCTACTTTGCATCTAGCAATCAATGAACTCATGGTCTTCTCTTGACCCTCTCTCTCTCTATAGATATATAATTAATGAGACCATAAATAGCTAAATTATATATACATATTTATATAAATCAGTAAACTCATCGATCAGTATCATTAAGCAAGCTCTAATTAATCAAGCAGCCTCACTACAATTTCCTCAGAACAAATTAGCCCGCGACAAAATACAAGAGAAGCAGGTACCGTATTGAAGCCAATATACTACATATATTAATAAAATATAATTAAGAAGCATAGATTATATATATATATATATATGAGAAAGCTATCTATATTTAGTTAATTTATAGCTAGCTAATAATCAATTGTGGAGAGGGTTGGGGCCTGTTGGGACAAGCCGCTTCTCCACCCCGTATCTTGGATCGATTTCCTCTTCCGGCGGCAGCGATGGGGGAAGCGAACGTCGATGACTTCTCCAGAACCGAGAGCACCAAGAAGGCATGTGTTGCAATGAGGAGGAGGCGGAGGATGAGGAGCTCCCTTCATGCCGATGGTGATGTCGATGGTATTGATAATGGCTGCAAAGCTGGGCCACTTGCGGAGCTTCTTGCATTATTGTGGACGACGAAGCTGTAGACCGGGAAGCCGAAAGCAAGAAAAGTAGTAATGCAATGAAGAAAAAGGAGGAGGAGGAGGAGGAGGAGGAAGGAGGAGAGTAGCGCTTCATTGTTGCATGGGGCGGGCGCATGCAACAGTGAGGTCCAACCACAAGAATGAATTAGAAATTTAGAAGAGGGGGGAGGGGGGGAGGGAGAGAGAGTAAAGAGATCGAGAGTGAAAGGAATTAATAGTTGATGTGATGAAAAGGGGGTTTAAAATGGAAGGCAAGAGGTCCGTGAAGATGTAGACAAAGCAATTTCATGGTAGCTACACATTAGCTAGGCATTGCTCATCATATCGATCACCATAATTAATGCACATTAATTATGAAGCTTCTTTTTAAGTAATTGTGCTTACGTGTAGAACCAACTGATGGTGAAGATATATATAATAGCAGCAGATTGTGCTGTGTAGCTAGGACTATTAACTGGGAGCCGAGTAGCTGTAGAAAAGGGCCTTCGCATTAATTATTAGCTTTCTACAACCGGAGGCAAGGAAGGCCACAGCAGCAGACGATTCCTGTGATATAAACTACAATTCTGCAATCAATTGGTGCGCTGAGGGGCATTTAATACGAAGAGCTTTGGAGAAAAATATAATATAAGAAGTTGAGATTGTAGCTAGGTTTTTTATGGGAGCAGGAAGGAGACGTGATTCGTTGCAGATCACGCAAAATATATTGGCGCAGCTAATTAAAGAAAATTAATCAAGAAGTAGTTGGAATTGTAAAGGAGAAATAGGTTTAAGTAGTCAATTAGTTATTTTTATTGTAGGATTGAGGAGGAAGAAGATGGATCCAGATATATATACTAAGGCTAGCTCTAATTAACAGGATTAATTAATCGAGAGATCATTTGGATTGATTGATTAAAATTAAAAATAACTTAGGAGGCCGCGGGCATGTCTTTAAGCCAAGCGTCGAGTGGCTTGCCGATGGAGTAGACGATGAAGCCGATGTCCCTGAGCTTGTCCGCGTCCACCACATTGCGGCCATCGAATATGAAGGCCGGCTTCTGCATGTTGTCGTAGATCTTGGCGTAGTCCAACTTCCTGAACTCGTCCCACTCCGTCAGAATGCAGATGCTGTGGGCGTCCCGGGTGGCCTCGTACGCGTCCTTCGTCACCGTCACCTGCTGCTGCGTCATCGCCTTCGGGCTGCTCAGCGGCTGCAGGTGCGCCGGGTGATCCCAATCGAACTTCTCCAGCGCCAGGTCCCGCCGGATCTGCTCCTCCGACACCTTCGGGTCGTAGATGCTCACCTGCGCCTTGTCCCCCAGCAGCCCCAAGCACACGTCGATCGCCGGCGACTCCCTCGTGTCCCCCGTGTCCTTCTTGAACGAGAACCCCAGCACGGCGATCTTCTTCTCCGCCGCCGTGTTGAACATCGACGAAACCACCCGGTTCACGAACCGGTTCTTCTGGTAGTCGTTGATCTTGATGACCTGCTTCCAGTAGTTCGCCACCTCCCGCAGTCCGTTGCTCTCGCAGATGTATACCAGGTTGAGGATGTCCTTCTGGAAGCACGACCCCCCGAATCCCACGCTCGCGTTCAGGAACTTGGACCCGATCCTGTGATCCCTCCCCACCGCGTACGCCACCTGCGCCACGTCCGCTCCCGTGGCCTCGCAAAGCGCCGAGATCGCATTCACCGACGAGATCCTCTGCGCTAGGAAGGCGTTCGCCGCCAGCTTCGACAGCTCCGCCGACCAGATGTTGGCGGTGATGATCTTGTCCTCCCCCACCCAGTTGGCGTACAACGCCTTCAGCGCCTCCACGGCCTTCCTCCCCTCCGGCGTCTCCCGTCCTCCGATGAGGACCCGGTCGGGCTCCAGCAGGTCCCGGACGGCGGTGCCCTCCGCGAGGAACTCCGGGTTGGACAGGATCTGGAAGTTGATCCCCCTGGTATTGTTGTGGATGAGGATCCTCTCGATGGCCTCCGCGGTCTTCACGGGGACGGTCGACTTCTCGACGACGATCTTGTCCGATTTGGCGACGTCGGCGATCATGCGGGCGGCGCTCTCCCAGTAGGTGAGGTCGGCGGCCTTGCCGGCGCCGAGTCCGCAGGTCTTGGTGGGGGTGTTGACGGAGACGAAGATGATGTCGGCCTCGCCGATGTGCTTGTTGATGTCGTTGCTGAAGAAGAGGTTATTGCCGCGGCACTTCTTGACGACCTCGAACAGACCGGGCTCGTAAATGGGGAGCTGGTCGCTGTTCCAGGCGGTGATGCGGGCAACGTTGATGTCGACGACCACCACTTGGACGGAGGGACACTTCAGGGCGATCACCGCCATGGTCGGCCCGCCGACGTAGCCGGCGCCGAGGCAACATATCTTCAACATCTATCCACTTCGGCTCGATCGATCGTTTAATTAAAATTTAAATTTTCTTTTCTGCATAATAAGATAGACAATTAAAGCAGCAGCAGAGAAGAAGAAGAAGAATACTGTGTGGTACTTAAATTAATTGATTAAAATCATCACGCACCTTGAATTGCTCTGAAGACCCGGTCGATGGCAACTACAATTTAGGATGGCCGAGCAGCTACAGAGCTAGTAATGGTCATGCATCATCCACCGTCGAATTAAGCTCTATGCACCTCCACCTCTTCCTCTATTAATTAATTCTCTCAACAATGTTTTGTGAAACTTAGTAATTTGCATGCTCAGAATTAACCTAATTTTTAAGTATAACCTATATTATAACTTAAAACCTCGTAAATAAAGAGGGTATTTTTAAACAATATCCTTGTTCTAAGCTAAACAAATGTCAAGCAACTTTTGGAATACGTGTTATCTGAAAACGATGCCAGATTATGAATTTCCAAAACTTCTTGTAAGCCTCGAGTTGGGAAAATAAATAAAAAAATAGAACAACAGCAACAGTAGCAACTTTTCCCTCTGTATAACCGTGCAGTACCCGAGTAGCAGGTAAGACAAAGGGGGAGAAATGGCATCATCACATCAATCGACCGCAAAATCTTTAAACCAAAAGTATTATTGTTTTAGCAACAGAATCCGACATTTTTAATTAGAAACCAAGTAAAAGTAGTCGCATGATCGACCTCCTCGGAGAGGAGTCATCGTAATAATATAGAAAATAGGAGGTCATGAATTCATCTCCAGGAATTTAGAACAAGGAGGATTCCAACTTCCTTTTCAGTCGTTCAAACCCCAGCAATCCAAACAAACAATACGGATAACATTAATCTTCTTTCCAACACAACTTTATCACATAGAATAAGTTTTCCACGTCTCATCCAATCAATATTCTCCAGATAATTTGAGTGTCTGCGTCACCCGTAATTTAGACGGAATATGTCATTCATCACATAGAAGCTACCTTGAGGCGTCGGCATCAAGTGAAACATCTACAGAAATGAATCAAAGTCACGATCAGTAACAATCGGTGATCAAGGAATATGTAGAAGAAAACGCAACTGTGACCTTAACCACAAAGCTTGATCCACAGATGGAGAATGATAACAGAGAAAGAAAAAAGTCGCCCATGAAATATAACAGAGTGATCATAAAAGATGATCTTCAGCAACCTCAAAGTAGCAATCCTTATAAGATAACATACATTACGCAAGCCTACCTATACAAGCAGCAAGAAAATATTGCACCAGGAGGAATAAAGGCATGTCTTTTGAATTACAGAGATATCAGTGGTTACTGAAGAATGATAAGCAAATCGTTAATTTCCCTGATTTATGTGCAAGGGGGAGATGTTAAATATATGTTGTGCCCTTTTCCAAAAGATAATCTTTTGGATCATATATAAATACCCAATTTAAACTTTAACATGGTAGCATAGCTCGTGAGCTAAAGATCTTCTCCCACTGCCTTTTCTCATATCAATTGTTTGTGCGTGAATTTATTTCCGCTATTCAAGCTTAATCCACTTGGACCATCAACAAAGATGTTAAGATATAGATTTGAAACTTTCCTAAAAACTGAGAGTTTTGGAATAAGTGTTCGTCGAATCCTAACTTAATAAAAGAAATAGCTACTCCAAGATGCTTCATTATTCTTCCTCCGGGTTTATACAGTACATATAGAAGAGATTCTTGACACCTCCTGTAGAGACTAGGAGAATCTAATTGGAGTCATCAGACGGTCAATAAAATGGTCTCTGCATCCTAGGAGTTTATCAGATGCATGAAATATGGATAAATCAGTTCATGAAAGTAAAGGATTTAAAAACCACATATAAGATCAGTATACCTACATCAATTAAACATATTTTTGTTTCATTTACAAAAAAAATCCAGTTTTACGGTCCTCTGTCATCTTTCCTAACGTTAGATGAGGCAATGGTATCCAGCATTTACCTGCAGATAATCTTGTAGACATAAGCATCATGGCAACATTCACCGACATAAGTCGATCTAATCATTAGATGCATTCACCCAGAGAGAACCGATCGAGGGAAAAATTAATACAATAATAAATAGAGAGAAGAGGCGACCTGGCTGAACTTGAGGGGGTGCTGCTCGCCGCCGAGCTGGAGGGATCCGCTGACGAAGACGAGCATGCCGCCGGCGGGACCGGAAGGCTGGCAGTCGACGGTGGAAATGGCGTGCGCGCACTGCTGGAAGGGGAGGGAATTGAGCTTGGCGACGATGGAGGCTGCCCCCTGGATCTTGTCGCCCTCGAAGGTGAGCATGGAGGCGTCCTGGTAGAGGCCGCCGAGCGCCACCCGGTTCGCGTCGAACGTCCGGTAGTAGTGCTCCACGAACGCCTTGGCAACCGCTTCCGGATCCATCGCCGACACCGGCACCCCCGCCGCAGCAACGCAGCACAAGGATGAAGGATCCAAGTGTTGGAAAAGACGAACAGAGAGAGGAAAGAGGCAACGACGAAGGCGGAGGTTTATATACGGACGAGGGATTGCGTATATGCTACGCGTTGGGGCAAGGACGGCCCATTTTTTTATTTTTTTTAATTCTTCATTGGGCAATTTAAATAGAATTTTCAGTTTAAAAAACATAAAAACATTCAGATTTATCATTTTTTTGAAAAAAAAACTTTTTATATAAATTAATCAAAATTGAAAGAAGTATGCAGATGAGACTAATGAGTGGGTTGAACTTTATACATATATACTAAATTTTCATACTTGTAAGTCCAATTATTTGGTCCCTTTATACATACCCATAGAGAGTATCAGCATCGTCTAGTATCCTCTATTCACAGGCAACATTTAACTTTTTAAGTGGCTGCAGAGCATTAGGGTTTGCATTTTGAGTTAGCAGTAGAACTTATGCAGCAAGTCAAGCCACTTGGCTTTCTTTCAGGAGTGACTAAAATTATATACATTGCAGATCTGATGCAGTGCTGTCTCATAGAATATGCTGTCGACCCGTCGTCTGAAAACAAGGGGAAATAAATAGCTTGGTCTTCTGGTTCTGGGGATGGAAATCCAGAGATCGAGGACTGATTAAATCGTCCTCTACAAGAAGATCCAGAAACAGGCCTTGATTTAATTTCCCTCTGTTCTGCGGAAACATGAAATCCGCCAATTATGCAATCCTGTGGATCCCAACTAAAACGAATTGCTAGCTTTTCAAAGAAAAATTTCTGAACCAGAGACGACGCACGTATAGCTGATCACAACTCACAAGAGTTTGCTGGTAAAAATATTTCGAGTGACCATAAGGCAGATGCATACATACAGGGAAAAAGAGAGAGTTCGCCACAGAGATGAACATTTAACAGCTAAATAGCATCGCCTCCACCTCCGATATGCACATACTAGTTGCAGGGGAAGGGGGACATTAATCGATGGATCGATTTCATGAGCAGTTGAGCTGGAAGCTGGCAGGAGACATCTTGAAGGCTCGGTCCCAGGAGTAGCGGAACTTGACGGAGAGGGAGCTGCGGATGGCCTTGCCGTCGTTGACGAGGTAGCCAACGCCCTCGCGGCGGAACAGCTTGGGGTCGACCGTCATGGAGCTGGCGAAGCCCTCCGACCGCAGGAACACGCTCTCCACGGCGCACCCGCACCCGTTCTTCACCTCCACCTCGAACACCGGGTCGTATCCCACCTTCATCCCCGTGTTCCTCTGCTCTACCTCCATGCTCGACAGCTCGCACCTTAATCCCAGCAGTTCCCTCTCCTCTACATACCCAGGAAATCATATATATGTGCATCGATTAATTCGAAAACCAACCACGTCGAATCCACATCCAGATATATACGTACCTGTTGCAGAGATCATTTGGAGGACGAGTGCAGCGAAGAAGAGCAGCTTGAGGTGAGGAGGAGGAGGAGGAGGAGCCATTGAGGAGGACGCGGTCTCTCTTCTCTCTTCTATGCACTTTCTCTTCTCCGAAGTCATCGTGTATAAATAGAAGAAAGGGACGACTGGATTAAGAGAGGGGAAATTTCCCTTTCCTTGCGCCCGCTGTTAATCGATTTATTTTGGTTTCGTTGCATGTGCATGGTAAATTTTTTGAAATATCATCCATTAAATTCTCCGACTCCCTCTGGATGCGACGAAGGAGGCGGGAGGAAAGTAAGTGGAATAAATTACCTCATCGTAGACTTGAGTCAACGACTCTTCTTCCTGCTTAAAGTTCCTTCGATGCAAGGATGGAAACATGGATGCCTATCTCCTGAAATCAATCCTCGCCTCCCTATAAACGCCCCTTCTTCACCATGAAACAGAGACGAAGATTATTTTGTTTCCAATATTGGGTTTCAATTAATGTCCTCCGCGTATGCATCTATCTTTATCTATACATGTGCCAAGTCAGTCAACTCTACTATAATCTTTTTTATAAAAAAAAGATTTACGACTTACTTGACCTGCCACTAACGACTCGCTGCAAGTCAGTCAACTGAGTTAATTAGCCAGCCAATGATGATCAGATACGATGGATATAAATTGACTTGATCAGGTCTTTCTCAGCTTTAGCAAGCCAGACAATCAACGGCAATGGAAAAAGAAAATAAAGTTAAGAAATGGACCGAATAGTGGGCTTTCGGATTCCTTAAAGCATTGGATCAATAAATGCAAAAAATTCAAATTGCGTCTGCCGGGAGTCGAACCCGGATCTATTGCTTGGAAGGCAATTATCCTAACCGTTGGACTACAAACGCTTTGTGTAGGTGGTCAACATTAAAACTTCTAAATTCATACTCCTGCTTCGCAGAACTCCAAATGTGCCAAGGAAGACATCGACACTCAACACCTTAGTTATAAAGATCATCAGTTCATGCACCGGCAGATTCCGCCACTTTTTGAAGAAGAAAGAACAGATTATACAAGTCAATTTAGAACATCCACTTTGCTTTTGCAACGATAACAGGAGTTGAGTAGAGAAGAACACGACATCATGAAGGACTCAGTCCAACCGCAATGACTTCGTAGTCAATGAAAAGAATACAATCTTGCTAAGGAAATTTTAGTCTTTACAGAACGTTACTAGACAATCTACTTCAACATGCATACATATACGTACATACGTATCGACATACACCCCTCTCTTCACATCACAGCACAAGGCATACACCAGCAAAGGGGCAACACAGCAAGTCTCTTTCGTAGTATCGTTGCTCTAAGAAAAGAACCTATGAGATTTTAGCCCGCTTATTCTGCGAGTGCTCTACAATATGGAACAGAAACAGGAGGCATTCTTTGGCGCGTCGTCAACTTTCTTTTCTGCCAAAATGAATTCAGACGTGTTCTTAGTCCTCAGGAAATCATTTTAGAATGCTGAGCTCTAATTGATACAGTAGAGTGGAAATCAAATGGTAAGTGAAACTCAAGTTAATTCACCTGTTTTAGATTTGGCCAATGATGGCTGCACCACAACATGCATAGTAATAACCCCTCCAGGGAGATCGCCGAAAGTTGGTCTGCACTGAGAGACTGTTCTGCCGTTCTCCAAAATTTTACCCCCACTTATAAGTTTAAGATCATTAGCTACTTTTGGTATAATCTTCTTATCTGCAACAAGAATCATCTAAAGTCATAAAATGGAACAGCAACACACAAGCAGATTAATGTATCTAAATAAGATACAAAATTTTGAAGAGCACGGTAAACATATTTGCAAGTACAGAGAACATAGTCACAGATGATAGATAATCAAAAATTTATTCTTGAATCACGCAGGCAGTTGAACGCTGTCCGAGAAAAAGGAAATCCATAAATACGAAAGCCTGATATGCTATGCAAGACATATTGGGCCTAGTTTCATGAAGACTATCACAATCTCAACCATTTTTGATTCGGAACATGCTGATATTAGTCCCTACAAAAGCAACCGTAGGCTTACTTTTATATTGATGAATAATATTAACTGAAATCAGAATACAGATAAACCCCATAGAAACCGTTGGCACAAATGACAAAAAAATATTAAGCAGCCGTATACATGGCTTGAATAATACAGTATCTGTGAGGCTAGATACGGTTAACAAAATGCTGAAATCTAAGCAGCATTCTTTGAGCCTTTACAAAAATATATTCTGGCACGCCAAGTAAGAGGAAAGAAAGAGGAGACAGTTTCTGAAATTTTGGGCAGTAACAGACTGTCGGCCATAACTTTCTAAAACTTCAACCTTGGAACACTTTTTCAAATTTGAAATTTTTCTGGCACTTTGATCGAACCATCCAAGTCCGATGTCCACTCATAAACTTTTAAAACTAGAAGATACTGGAAGATATATCAATACTACAAATGATGCAACCAAAAATATATGTGCATCAAACACATTTACGCACTATATTCTAATAAAGCTGCCATTCTTGGCATGAAGCATCTCTATATATACCGAGTGAAAATTTAGGAGAAGTAAAATTTGTAGATTTTCTCCTGCAATCACAGAACGATGTGTGACCAACATAAACCTAAGTGTCTCCTAGTTACGGTCCTCATTTTGGTTTGGGATGACCTCCTAGAAAAAAAAAACACAGGACGGAAACAAAATGATCATCCTAAGCAGATACTAGAACACCATCGAGAACAATCAAAGGACAAACTTTCTACCTCGTGGCCATTCGGAGATTATCCTTTCCTTGAGCATCGCGACCGTAGAAGACGAAGCATACTGGATGGGTCCGATGTCGGATCCATCATAGAGTCGAAATCTGAGCTCGACCAGATCCTCCTCTGGCATTTGCAATCTGCCACATCTCAAGCGGCACGAGATCAGCGCCCAAAAAATCATCACTCTCCAACCAACCAAAGGAGTTCCGAGAGCTCAATTAAAAATCTCACCTCTACGAGAAGCCGGAAGACGAACAGGATTGAGGAACGGGAGGCAATCGCGAGATCCCGAGCCGGATTGAAGGGATTATGGGGAATCAGTGGGGTTAGGTCTCGGAGGGCGAAGCATTCTTCGGAAGAGGGAAAAGAGAGAGAGAGAGAGAGAGAGAGAGGCAGAGGGAAGGGAGGAGTGTTTTTTGTTCCGGGCTCCTCTTTGTCTTCTTTGACCAAAAGACGACAATGTGGAACGAAGCATCGCAAAAGAAAAGTTGTTCTTTTCCTCCTCCTCTTCTTCTTTTTCTTTTACATTATTGTACTTTTTTTTGTAAAATTAAAATAATATCAATCCAAAATTCCAGAAAAAAAATATATTTATTTATTTATACGTATAATGTGATTTTCCATTAAAACAATAAGCCCTTTAATTTAGAGATATAAGCTTTTTTTTCTAAAAAATTAAAATGATGTTTCACCTAACAACGAAATTTAAGAATAATAACACATGAAGGCACATGGAAAAAAATCCAAATTGGCGAACAAATTAATATTGGATTTCTTTCTTTTATTTCTATTTGATGGCTCGCTTAATTAATTGATGGTGAGAAATTAATTAATTAAATAACAAGGAAACTCGATGAATAAATTAAATTTCTTTATGTAAAGTTAGTTCCGAACAATTAATTAATTCAGATTAAGAAGGGCGTATCGGAAGGAGGACCACTTTGGATTTGACAAGTTCAGCCGATTAATACACACACACACACAGTGACGATTCTTTCTTCAGAGAAGAAGTTTGGAACACATCTTTCCGCCTTTAGCGGTATTAATAACAGCAATAATTTAAATTGCTTTTGGAACGATTAGCATCGACCTTTGCTTTGGTTTCCGAAAATTTCATAATTGAAGCATTCTGCAAACTACAACCTTTTCATTTCAAGACACGAACTATTTATAAAATAAATTTAGCAGATGGTAGGATTTTTTTCTTTATTTATTATGTATTGAATGCTGTGTCGTGCACGAGTAATTAAACAAGTCATATGCAGCGATATTTTTGTTTTTTTTAAAAAGGGGGTAAATAAAAGAAGACATGGATGCACGATTGATTAATTATTCCACCAATTAATCATACAAGCTTAATTAAGTCTAACTCATCACCCAATTAAGAGCACACACTTGACAAATTAAATGACGACAATGATATGATTCCTTACTTAATTATTCCATTTAGTCCTACACCTCATCTAATTAATTAGGCTCGAACGGCGACTGCGACCGCTCCCTCCTTGTTAATGACATCATCATCCTTCCTGCTCGTCATCATCGTCTCCTCTTTCTCCGCATTATCATCATCGTCGTCGCCGGTGATGGTCACGACGACGTGCTCCGAGCCACCATCGGCGGTGGCTTCTTCCGCTTTCTCCTTACCTTCTTCTTCTTCTTCCCGTTCTCCTTCTTTCTTGGTGCTTACGTCTTGGACCATCACCTTAATATTATTGTCCTCCGGTTCTTGCCCGTTAATCTTGGCGATGCTCACAATGTGGTTCGAGGTAAGCTTGTGCTCGGCGATGACCTTAATCCTCCGGTCCTTGTAAGCGACG
Source organism: Thalia dealbata (assembly GCA_030544415.1). NCBI lineage: Eukaryota > Viridiplantae > Streptophyta > Magnoliopsida > Zingiberales > Marantaceae > Thalia > Thalia dealbata. The sequence continues at coordinate 120,651 of CM060458.1, forward strand.
TAGAGCATCATTTGCAGCACCCCAAACAGGAAGCCCAGCACATTCGGCAGCTAAATCAATTAAGAGGAAGAGTCGATTGAGTACGGCGTGCATGGAGTGCGGCGACTGATGAAGTATGTGCGCACGTATATATATATACTCACCGCGACATACATGTCCTTGGTTAATAAACCGTACCCGAACCAGACGACGGCGCTGACCGTGAGAAAGAAGGAGAGGAAGAAGGGCATGAACTCCACGCTCTTTGTGCGTATCACGAGCCTCTGCGTACGTCCACATTAATCGATTAATCGATCAGTCAGATATATATGTGTGTATGTATACGCTGTAAAGATATACTGACGATGATGCTAAGAGGGGCAACGAAGACGCTGACGGAAAAGCTCATGCAGATCCAGCCGAGAAGTACGACGCGTTTGGGGCCTTTCGCCGAAAACAGAGTCAGGAAGACGATGAGTCCGTAGACCACCACGTTCACAAGTATCACGAGTTTTATCGTAAACAGCTGCATTCATGCAGATGCAGTCCATCGACCGATCAAATTTAGAGGACGAGGAGTTGAGTGCGTATGTGCGCGCGTGTATGAATAGTCTACGTACCTTGGTCTTCTTTGGAGCGTAGATGAGGTAGAGGATTATGTAGAGGGATTCGATGATGCAGCCGACGGAGTTGATGGTGATGAGGAGGCAGGCGTCGGTCTTCAGGAGGGCGTAGAAGATCCACAGAGTGGCGCTGAAGAGAGCCACCACGTAGGGCACCGATTGAAACCCTTCCGTCGATTTCTTCTTGTACACTCTGTAAAACGTCGGCCTGCAACATCGACGCATTCACCCCGTTCGCGTAAATCCACCGCATTCGATGTTAACTACTAAATCATTAAGATGGAGGAAGGGGGGACCGGGGCTTACAGTGGAGCGAGGTACACCATGAAGGAAATGATGTTACCTGCACGCATTCGCATATAAATCGATCAAATTGATTCATGCATGCGAAAAGAAGCTACGTGCGTAGTAATAGTTTTAAATAATCACAGTGTGCATGCACAGAGAAAGATCGAGATGGATGGATGCAGACTGCAGTCGCACTCAGGAGTGGACGACGAGTGGTGGTGGTGCATGCTTTAGTATAATTATTATACATATCGAATGAAAAGAAAAAAGAGAGATGGAGATGGGAAGTGCACTCGATATCGCACGCCAGCTAGGAGAGAGGTGAGAGAGAGATGCGAAGAGGCGAAATATTTGTAATAATTTAATCCAAGGAGAGAGGAAAGGAGGGGACGATCGCACGCACGTCGAGATGATAATAATGAGGAGGAGGAGGGAGTTAAACCGACTGCATGTCTGAGAAAACTGATAAAACCTACCCAGGATGCCGAAGGTGAATGCCCAAGGATGGTCCAGCGATAAACCTCCTGCCATGGAAGCTACTGATCCCTAATGAATCGATGGAAGCTGTCCTGTTCCTCCAGTAAGTAAGGAGAAGCAGTGAGTAGAGAGAGGCGATGCAGTGATGTGGTGAGGGACGAGGTCCGTCGCCCCCTCCCAGATTTATAGCAGGGCGAGCGAGAGAGGGAAGAGCGATCGATTTCATCTGCACGAGGGGAACGATTTAGCTTATCCTATCGTTCGCGTACGTGTGGACTCCTGGGGGGGGCAAAGGAAGATTTATAAAAATGGGTGGAATATGTATTATTATGGCTGCTGGCTGCTGCTTCCATCACTCTCTCCTCCACGATCGACTTTAATTTAAGTAAAAATAGTTAATGACGAAAGCCAAGGGTGGGTATTTTTTTAAATTTAAATATGGATGATTGCGTACGCATATTTAAATAAACAAATGCGCATGGAAGCAGCCACCTCGACCTCGCTGCGGGCTGCGGCTCATCGGGCGGCCGCTCTCCATCCTCAGCCGTCGATTAATTAATCAATGATCGATCGAGTATAGTAATTACTACGTAGCCTGCTGCCCATCGTCCAAAGCAAATTATGAAGAGGACGAGATCGATGGATATAAATATATGCACCCTCCTTCACTCCTCCTTCGTTCGGTTTATGCATAAGGAAAAAAAAAAAAAAAGGAGAAAGAAAGAGATGCGGCTGGCTTTCCATGCGAACCTCTCTTTAATGGGACGGACGAGTCGCACTGCACATCCCACTTTTTTTAAATTTTCAGCGGTGATCGCTGCCCCGATGTTTGCGACCCGCACGTATTACTTCCCTAACTTTTGATCCCCATCATCCATTTTTCTTCGATCGATTATGCATACTATATATATAGATCTACCTAGGTAGATATAGGTAGGCAAAAGGGGTGCGGCGCATGCATTCAACTTTACTTGGGCTTTGCTTTCTTCCCCTCCACAATCGACGGACGACGCTCGGCAGCTCTCAGCGAGCGAGCGAGGTTCTTCCTTGGCCATCCAACCGTCAGCTCGATTAATATATGCACATATCTTGATATGATGTTACCCTAAACATTAATTTCATCAATATTTCATTCGCTCTGTGGCCGCAGGAGGAGATCCTACCTTAATTTCTTCATTTATTTTATCCTTCTTTACGTACCTAGGTTTTCCTAGCTAATGCATGTTGAGCTCATTAATTAAGACAGGATTAATTTGATGCGACTTCTTCTCACTGGAAGGGGGGGCACGCCGATCTCCCACGAGTTGTCCTACGACGAGAGCAATCAATTAAGCAGAGGCAATCCTCTTCGCCATTCTCCCTTGCACTGATTATTAATTTCATGCACTTTTCGCTAAAACAAGTGTCATCTTGGTCCTTTTAAGTGCGTAGAGAAAAAGGGCGCATTGTGCACATAGTATTATGATAAGGAAAAAAAAAGTGCCTCAATATTGAATGATTCCACCATACATCACGAACCTCATCTTGCTGGGTTCCAGCCCCAGGGAAAGTTGTCATTTGCGTTTTAATAAATTGTTGACCCTTCCATTGTCACGCATGGATTACAGGAGCAACAGCAGCAGAGTACCTGACGTCTGTATATTTTAGGGAAGGGGAATGAAGGAGAAGGGGTCGAAGGAGAAAGCAAAAAAGAAAAGCGCAAAGAATAAAGGAGGCACTGATTAATTGGCTAAGTACGAGATCTCAGCGCCTCCAAGTGGCAGAATTGCTGGTGGTGGCCATTAAATTGGGGTTATCTCATCAGCACGGAGAGCAAAGACAGCACTAATTCAATTCTTCATGATGATGACGACGATGACGATGATGCTGATCCTCTACATGCAAATTACGCCGAGGATTGCTCAGATCCATTCCCACCTCTCATATGTTTTTACATATATATTGACCTGGCACAATGAGAACCAACCAAAGCACATATAAACACAGAGAGAGATGAAAGAAAAAAACAGCACGATGAGAATACTCACTTGCATATTTACTGCTTACATGTTAGGCAGAATAATATGTCGCTGGAGATTTAACATCAATAAATTCATTCGCATTTTGACTTTAGCTGAAACTCAGTACAATCTATGCATATTGGTTGCTTTAGAGGTAAAAAATAAAAATAAAAGTCATTAGCATGGCACTGATAAATTTAAAATTGAGCTCTGCACCTCTTAAGATAGAATTATTAGATTATCATTCGCCAAAAGTATCTTATCATGTATGAATATATTAACAAGCAGATAACAAAAAGAAAGAAGGGGGAAAAAAACCATCCTTAAATTTCATGCTAGAGTCATCAGGCCCTATCGTGAAAGGCATGTTGGCATTAATTGTGATCATCATCTTTATCTACATTTCGTTCTTATCCCTCTCTCCTCTCATTTCCGAGATGATACTACCAAACCCTCTGCATAAATCCTATGCGTTCAAAGGGATGACTATTTCAGATTTCAATGATCGCAACACCTTTTGAGAAATATCCGTAGCTGTGAGATCATCAAACTCAATAATGGGAGCTCTATTTTGCCAATAATTCTTTCCTTTCTCCACTAAGAAATTATAAGATAAAATATATGGTGATCATGAATGATTGTCTTACTACGTCATTATAGAAAAAGCGCTCACCATTAATTTGGACCCTACAGGAGCCCCACACTGAGGATGACAAGGTTGGCACATGTGTCTCTCCTTGATCTATTCCGAGGACTATTTTTAAGTGAGGGGAGGGAGTAAAATTTTAAAAGGCAGACGAATCAAGTCGAGTATCGGTTCTAAACCTTTTCTTGTTCACGGGACTAAACTTATAGTTCAAAAATCGAATCCAGGGATTCAATTTTGAGAACAGCTGGATCGCATCTGATGCAACATGCATGGACTGCCCTTGACTAAGGACTGCTTTTGGTGCATCATCATTGCTTGTTACTTTAAATACCTCTTGAGAGAACCTATCTTCCCTTTAGGAAAGGGAAGACTGGAGGAGGTACTTCAAAATTCTAAGAGAAGATCATTAGGTTATTTCATCCTCACTAAAAACTCAAGCACACAGGGGGCAGGCAGCAGGAATGAATTAGCCGAGAAGTTGGATATTTGGCCTCATTATACCCAAGAAAAATTTGTAAAATGACTGATAATTTTGTGGGAAACAAGACTGGGGTATGTAATGACTTAAGAACTGGTCTTTTTTTTTATCCCGACTTCCCTAGAAATATAATCCTACTCTAGGTCACAAGTTACACTAAGTACCTAAAAATATTGGAGAAAGAAGAAGCAGTACACGCACGAGTTTGGTAGATATTACCTAAGCGTTCAATGACTATACATTTAAAAAGGTTGTTCTCCATCAGCCCCCAAAAATTTCATTTGAAGTTGAACACCGAACTAATACGATCTCATTGAGAAATGAAAAGAGTTTCAAACTAACCAGATCTGCCCAGCAGCTATTGGAAGTCTTCGTTTGTTATCTTCCTCAAAATTTGTGCGTCCACAAACAACTTCAGTAGAGAATCAGCTTGCCTCAGTAGTCTCGAAGTAGGTTAAAATTAGGCGTATTAGATCCCACACTTGAATACTGACTCGACTCCATCGACTTAGGTATATTTTGCAGCTTAAGCTACAAATTACCAACAGACTTATGATTGGTTCTGAAATCTGAACTTTATTTTATTATCGGTGAGTTTCGTATTGATTGCCTATACTTAGTCTATTAACCAGTGAGTTGTCAAACCTCAAACCCTTGCTTTTCAGTATACAATCTAGTTTCCACACGTATGGGATTCAAACAAATATAGTCTCTCATCTCTTCAAAGTTTCAAACGCTGATTACTTTCACGTGTTTATGTTGATGGAGAATTCGTGCACCTCCCTACCTCTACCTCTACCATGCAAGCATCCTCTTCAATAGGTGGCAAATGATTGCGTGATGAACAAAATACCATTAGGTCCTGACCTAATCAATGATAACCCATTTTATCAGCAAAGGATGTTATTATGCAGATGGTTTTTTATAGAAATGGGAAACTTACCATGTTGAAGTAAGACTCAGAAACAGAACACATATTTCGAGACTTAAAAGGCAAATTTTGTAGCAAACTAAAAGCTCATCAGGGGTTTTACAGTCACGAAAAAGAAGCATAAGTTTTATTGTCCTTTATAAAACAGATATGTCCACAGTAGGAAAAAATTCTACTCCAACAAACAATTGAGTGAGAAATATTAACGGAGTGAATAACCACAAGCTGTTGGTATAACAAAATATACAAACTTAAATGTCATAAAGATATATAGTAACAATTATACTGCTCTATAATGTTGCCACTATTCTGGAAATAGGCAAAAAAAAGGCAAGCATTCAAGTAAAAATGCTCAAGATTGAGAACCACCTGAGTCCTTGTTCTACTACTGCATAATATGACCGACTAACTAGCTGATTAAGTACCAACAGCATCAAACCGTATAAACTTTTTATTACTTGCAAGAAACGACAAAAAAACATTTGAAAAGCACCGGGCTTTGCAAGGTTTTTTTTTTTAAATCAAACAAACATGGCCCTTTCATCAACTTCTTAACACTAAGATAGCTACCAACACTTCATATCGTAACAAAAAGGAGATTTTTCGTTACCTATATAAGAAAATAGAGTGCGGGCACGAATCCAGAATTCCGTAAATCTTTCTCCACTGCTACGAAGATCAACTAGCTAGAGGTCGCAAATCCACTGCGCATGAAACAAAAAATTAATTTGTACTTGGAGATGAATCGTGCTACAATCACGTGTCAATATGAACGCTCATTGGATCACAAATATGCTGCGTCGTCGAACAAAAAAGTCATCATTCTCCAGTCCTAAAAGATTTCTCATCAAATTAATAAACGGCCGAAAGAAGAAGAAAAAACAATGGTCAGAACCATATATATAAAAGAAAATTTGCAGCAGGGTAATCGGAGGATCGATTCCAGCTGCCGGAGCCCAAAACCAAAACCCCAGAAAAGCCCTAATCTTCTCACGACGGTGCGCGTGAGTGCTTGGGGATAAGATATATACATACACACACGTACCAGGCGGAAGAAAGCAGTGGAAACGTCAGCTGGGCTTTAACCGGACATAAAACCGGCCCATTCTGCCATCTCCTCGAGCAAATCCCAACTCCGATCGAGGAAACGTCGGGTTTTTTTTTTATCGTTACGTCAAACCGTGAGGAGGCATTCGCAGGAGCGGCCAAGCCATACCTCCTCCATTAGAGTTCGTAAAGGGGCAGATAATTAATTAAAACCTGCCCGAGTTATGTCTTGGAAGCTTTAATTAAGCCTTTTCTTTTGTAAATAATAAATGAATTGTTGTTGCCGAGCAAGTGAGTCACACTTCATTTCCTTAAATATAAGAATCCAATCAGATGCTAATGATGTTTAACACGGAACAACATCAAGGTGAGGAGGTTTTTCAATTAACTAATTGGAGATGACTTAAATTTCGGGAAGCAGGGAATCATATATTTATTCGTCACTTAATAATCACAGCAATCGCCATCAAAATTTCCAAGATTGTATGAGTCATTCATTAATTAGCTATAACCAATAACCAACAAATATCCTTTTTTTTTTCTCGTATCTCGCGATAAGAGAAGGAAGGAATAGAAGCCAAGATCCGCAGTCTCAAGTTGCTGGAAACTGAGGCACGATGAAGATGATCGATGGGATATATAAATCTATCTGTTAAGGGGGGAAGAGCATGAGGTAATAAGTAGAGATCGAGAGGGTTTGAGTGTGCAGTTGCGTGGTCGTTGTCGTCGGACGACGGACGGCTTCCCATTACCACGTGCAACCCACCTTCCTCTTTATTGATATTTTACATATTTATTAATTTCCTTTTTCCCCTTCTCTCTCTTCGAATTCGTAGTTTGATACGCAAGCGGCATGTGAATTAATATATGTATATATATACGCTGCAATTTCTTTTAACACAATAATTGTTCTTCTTCCTCCCTTTTTGACTTCCCTCCATCTCTCCGACCCTGTTCGATTCCCTCACGCAAACCCCTTTGACCACAAATAATATCAATAACATAACAATAAAGAAGAAGAAGATGCAGCTGGAGAACGCACCTTTTTCTTCCACTGCGTGAAACCGTAGAAAAATAATAATACTACAAATTTACTGATTATATATATAACGGCTCAAAATAAAGAAATGAAAAAAAGGGGATGACCTCCTCCTCACGGCAGCGTCAGAAGAGTCGCTCGAAAAAAATGCCGACTGCAATTAGAGTTCACCCGTACACGGATGTCGTTCCATTTTATCCATTAATATCTGCAGCCGCACTTTTTTCCTTTCCCTCGTTTGTTGTTATAAATATATCGTATTTATCAAATTCACTCGTATAACTTCGTAAAATTTAATATATGTTATTTTTATTTTTCTAGAAAACTAATAAAATAAAATTTCTCAGATTAGTTTTCTTTTTGCGAACGATGATAATAATTACATAAAAAATACTGGATGTTTCGGGTGTGTTCCTATATATTTATTTGGTCAACCGACCGAAGCAATTAGTTTCCTTCCTTTATGTCAGAGCAGATCCACTTGTTCTGTGCCAAATAATTGGGATCAGTCCCATGAATCTTCCCAATTCATAGGCTGTGCCCTATTTTAAGGCAAATTATTTGCATCAGCATCTCTTTATTTTGTTGAAACAACACCCGAAACTCTCTGTCTTCTCTTTTATGAGTCGCACTGATTAATGTCGATCGACCTTTCTGCACGTACACTCTTAACGAGTCCTAAAGATTTAGGTTAAAAATTAAAACGAAGAAATGTGGACATGTAAGGACGAGTGTGTTCTTGGAGTTCCATGTCGAACGCGGATCGCTCTTGTAATACCATTTTTTTTTGTAATTATCTAAAGCTGTGAGGAAGATAAAAATTAGAGCATTTTATGATCAGAAGAAACAACTCCGGCCGATGCGTTTTAAGATTACAATAAACAAAGAAAGATCTTGCGTTGTTCGTCACCGTCGCCGGATTTCTTCTCGTTCGTCGTTGTCGTTGTTTGTTGCTGTTGTTGTGTGTGTGTTGTGTTTTTTTCTTCTCTCCTCTCCTTCTTTTAAATATTGGCGTCCGAGATGGAGTCCGCTACACGCCACAAGGTCGTCGCTTACCGCCCGCAACCTTCTAATTGCTCTATAAATCCATAAATCCAATCCACCACTTCCTCACCTTTCCTTACTACCCTTCCTCTTCCCCTTCCTTTCATGGTGATGCTGCTGCTGCTCTTTTAGCTCCAGAGTAAGAAGAAGAGAAGAGGAGGGGCTCGGCTGGAACATGTGATCTTTCTTGTGCTTTTTTTTGGTTCCAGCTCAAGTTCAAAGATCGACATGGCGAGTGCTGCGACGACGCACCGTGGAGCATTGAGACTGCCCCCCGGGTTCAGGTTCCACCCCACCGATGAGGAGCTCGTGGTTCAGTACCTCAAGCGGAAGGTCTTCTCCTGCCCCTTGCCTGCCACCATCATCCCCGACATCGACCTCCCCAGGTTCGATCCCTGGGGCTTGCCAGGTTAATCCCTTCCTAGCATTACGGCTCAGGTGTTCGACGTTTTGCGTGCCAGAAAACGTCTGACCTTGTGGTGTTTGTTGGAATGCTCAGGCGGACGCGAGGAGGAGAGGTACTTCTTCAATCTGAGGGAGACAAAGTACCCGAGCGGGAGCCGGGCGAACCGGGCGGCGAGGTCCGGGTACTGGAAGGCCACGGGGAAGGACAGGCCGATCGCGTCTTCCAGGCTTGGCCAGGTGGTGGGGATGAAGAAGGTGCTCGTCTTTTACAGAGGGAAGCCTCCCACTGGGATTAGGACCGACTGGGTCATGCATGAGTACCGTCTCACTGGCCCCGAATCGACAGCCTGCGTCTTCCCCCAGAGAAAGAACTCCACTCATGTGAGCTCCCAATCTGTTCATATCCAAACAAAAACCATTTTTTCGCTCCCCTTTCTTATTTCTTATAGCTTGATATTTGCCCGTTTACATTAACTTGTTAATCTTCATCCTCCATTGAGCTATAGACCGCCTTGCTATGCAGCACTGATCTGTTTTCTTGGCTGTAAATGCTAGGTTGCTATCCGTAGTCTAATATTTGCTAAATTCTAAGGCTTCTTTCTTCCCACCACGCAGAGTTCTACGGTTCCAAGCGGAGATTGGGTGCTCTGTCGCATTTTTAAGAAGAAAAGAGCCACCAAGATGGAGGCTGAGGTTGAAGTTGAGGATGAGGTTCCAACTACAAACACCGGCGTCGGCTTCATTGATTTCATGGGGCAGAGAGATAGCGCGCGTAATCGTTCTTCTTCATCTTTATCAGAGTCGAGCTGTGTCACCGAGCTCTCTGATGGATCCAGCAACGGAGAGGAACCCACCTCTAGCAGTTCACTTCCATAAGGAAGAGATGCCTTGAGATTCTCTGCACCAATACCAAGTTTTAGAGCCTCCTTTTCTTTCTTTCTTTTCTCTCTCTCTCTCCCGGAAGCCAAAATCATCAAAATAATTGACCTGTGAGCTGCCAACTCTAGGGTGCTAATTTCTTCATCTCATGTAAGTGGTTCTTTTTAACCACAACTTAGATGCAAGATAGCTCTTGCGGCAGCTGAACTGATGGATTAATGTGCAAGAAATGTTCCATCTTAATGAAATCATATGTTTCAATTAATATCAGTCCCCCCTCAATTGATCGTTTCCTGCGCAAAGTTGAGGTCTGCGAACAAACACAATGAAGGGACAGATGAATTTTACTTTTCAGTTGATCGTCGGTCATGCTCTATCAAAAGGCCAATGGTTTTTTATATGCACAAGGGAGAGGATCCAATGCTGCAAAAACATAGGAAGGAAGAAAAGCTGAACAAGAAAGAGGAGGCATAAATCTATTTGGTTTGTGAAAGAGATGTGCCTTCAACCTCTGGGACCAGCTGGAGGAATAACAGGAGGTGTGAGCTCAGGGGTCAGTCAAAGACATCTGGGCCCCTCTTCTTGCCGAAGAATATTTTGCGCTAGATTTTGATTTGATATGAGGGTAAGTGGAGATCACATCAGAAGGAAACCTATAATCAATGTGAGGTTACTGCTTCAGCTGCACTTCCTTAAATGGTCAAATGGGGGGCTAAATCATGCGTGCTTGTTTTTTAAATTCATGTTCAAAACTCTTGTCCTTGTGGAAAAGGTTCGTTCAATCATGAAGCTATCTTGAACCTCACAGTGCTGATTGTTCACTTGTGTTACTAAATTCAGAAGCTTGTACAGCAATGGTTCAAGGAACATCGTGTGGAGCAAACTGTTCTTCTACAGTCACAATAATGAGCTCCAATTAATAGCTAGCGGTCTCAAGTCAAGCAGATAATTGAGATGTTCCCAGTGTTGTCTGTTTGCAGATTTGGGTTCTTTCTCTCTGAACAGTGCTTCATGGACCACTGCTGATGATAGATAGCCTTTCTGTTCTAGTCATTGGTACTGATTCAAGGTATCAGATTGATCTAGAAAATGACATCAGATGATTGACCAGCTAAATTCGATGACTTTGAGTGCTTAGTCCTCAAATTTCTACAATTTACCATCATATCGTATCATGAGTTCCTAAACTGATTGTTGAAAATTGCTTCAGCCTCTGCGCTTGCTCCTTCAGTGAAAGTTGCAGATCCCTGCGCCGGCAGATACTGAAAGTTTTCGTAATATTGAAATTGATTGCCTCTCCTGATTATGAAAGCTTGGAAAGGCCTGCTACTGGGAGAAAACTTTGCCTCACAAATTCCACATATGGATTAAATGCTGCCACACGATTCTGCAACACAGTAAAGGCCGGAACTGCTCCACTGAAAGCTATCAATGGACATTTGGTGGTAACTCTTCAGTAGCGTACAGCACAATCAAGCTGTGTGGGGCCATTGAGGAATAAATGACAAAGCTCCAAGTTTGCACAAGGTGGAGGCACATGGGGGCTGATGCTGCTGAATTCATTGCGCAAGTGCCCTATTTATTCGGCAAAGGTCTCTCTCTCTCTCTCTCTCTCTCGGTTGAACCAAAGCTTTTAATCTTCTAATCAATGACAACTTGCTAATCCTATATATATTAGTAATGCTGCAAAGTAGAAAACCACTTCTTTCGAGTTTTTTGAATAGAGTGTTGGACTTCACTTATCAAAGTTTTTATTGGCTTTAGATCTTGCTTAACTAATAGCTCTCCTACTTCAATGACATGATGCCCTAACTTAATTCGATCATATCATGTTAGGTTGGGGAGACAGCAGGCATGATAAATATATATACACATAAGGCCCTTGTACTTTCATATTTTCTTCACTTGGCTCCTACCATTTAGTTTATTTCAATTTGGTCATTTCTCCCTCATATGGCATCAGGTTTGTGTTTAGTATGTTGAACAAGTCTAACAAAAAAAATACTGTTAATAGGGAAAAGGGCCGAACTAAAACTAAACTGGAATCGGGAACCAAACTGACAAAAGCCTTTTAATTTATAGATGAGCGGTGAATGTCAATGCTTCTGAACTCTTTGGAGGGCATAAACATAGCATGCATAAGAACAAAGAAGCAAATATAGAGTGGTGAATGTAAATGCTTCTGAACTCTTTGGAGGGCATAAACATTGCATGTATAAGAACAAAGAGGCAAATATAAACTAAGTAATCAACGGCGAGGGAGGAAAAAGAAGGAAGAAGAAGTAGAAAAAATCTGTGAGAGTCACCGGCAATAATTAATTGCTTTCGTGCTTGCCATGACATGAGGACCAAAAATTAAACGGCCGGCCAGCGGAGTTTTCTTGTGAGTGTGGTTTTGAGATCAGCATCCAACTAAAGGTTTTGGAGTTCTTCCACGACACAGCCCGTGCCGCTCCTCTTTTTCCCATCCCCCATTCAATGAGAGCTCCCTTGTCCCTGTCCCCGGTAGTCTTCTTTGACCATTCCATCTGATCCCTTCATCACTACTCAATCAGCATTCCTTTCCCTCTTTATTTTCTATATTATTAGCAAACATAAGTTGTTTTGGGTAAGTCGACAGCATTAAAATCTTCTTCAGAGACAATAAAAGTAGTGACATCAAAATATCATTTACTCTTTTATTGTTTTGTTTTGTCAGACCTGAATAAGAATCTGTTTTCTTTTCCAATGGCTGAATTAGGATGAATATTTAGTGATTCACCATGTTCTCAGAACACAGTAAGTCAAGCAGCTAAAAGTCCAGAGGATCATCTGTCTGAGTTGAGGCTCATATTCAATCTGGAAAAAAGGAAAAGGTGCTTAAGTCTTTTTTTGGTTAGTACTTCAAAAGAGAGTAAAAAAACCTATTAGTTTTATTTACTTTTTTTAAGAATGAAGAATCTGGAAGACATCATCGCATCCACTGACTTTGGATTTTGCAGTTTTGTAGCAGGTTGCATGTATCCTCGTTGAGGTCAACCCCTCGAACAGTAGATCAAGCAGTGATGGATTGCTGATTTGGTCTTACTCTTACTTTTAATTCCTTTTCACCGTTCAAGATGCTTCGACTCAGCATCACCTGATGAAGGAATTTGATCAGAGCAAGGAAGAAGGACATCATCATGCATGCATGCCAAACAAGAGAAGAAGCAACTGGAGATGATGCTTTTCCATGTAAATCCAAGGCATAAGACAAAGGGAGAGAAGCATATAATATGTAGAAGAAACCTTGCTTAGGTTGAACTGCTACTGTTGTTTTCTTTTCATAAGACAACGCATACCATATTCCAACTTCACTTTTTCCCCGAACATTCCTACCTCAACGTAATAAATGAGAGTAGAATTTTATAGTACCAAAACCTATCCTCTAAATAAGACTCTTAACATGCACAGAAAAAATGACTTTGATTAAATAATGTGGATTTACATGGCATGGTAAAAAGAAGAGATCGGATTAAATTTATCAACGCACCTAGGAGCCTTAGATTATTATTATTCAAAATATCTAAATTTTTTCCTTATTCTATTATTGGGCCTCTAGTTTGAGTTGCATTCCTGTAAAGGCCCGACTATAAAATAAAAACTAAATTGATAAAAAGGTTTAAAGTACAGGCCCATTAAAGAGATAAAAACTATATTGATAAAAAAAACACTTCTCTATTTACTAATTTTTTTTAATACTAATTGAATGTGAATTTTTTTTATCATAATGTATTCATAAAAAAAAGGAGTTAATTTTGTATTTTTCTTTTTTTCTGGGGAACCAAATGTGTGTGTATATATATAGAGAAGTGAGTTCTTAACTGTCTTCTTCCTTCCCGCTATTCTACAAACCTCCGTTGCGCTAAAAAAAAACCCGCCTTTAATCATCTCCGCAATCCCCTCTCCGCCGCCGCTCGTCCGTCCTCCCCATTCCCCTGCGCCCATATCCCTACCCGGCCTCCCCGATGCTCGATCCCACCTCCCCCTCCCTCGATGGGTTGCACCAATTCCCACCTCGACCCCGAGGAGGAGGGCCGGAGTTTTCCGGCAGGAGTCCGCCGGGTCCGCGACCAACGTCGTAGGAACGGTCGGCCCCGCCACAAGGGCAGCTACCTCCGGCGGGACAGCGAAGATATCGGGGACAGATTCCCCTCTCAGAAGCCAGTCCGGAGGCCCGTCGGCTATCGTCGTGCTCTAGTCGACCATTCCCCGCCGCCGCCGCCCTCGGCGCAGGAATCAGAGACGAAGAGGAAGTGGCTGAGTGCAGGGCCGGAGATTGCGGGGGAAGGGAGAGGTCGGAAGGGCGAGGATGGGGAGGAGTTGCCCGGATCGCCAAGCTTTAGGATTTACTTTGAGGGGTCGTGGGAGGACAAGTTCGCCGCCGACGCTTCAGAGGAAGGCAATGATCTAGGTATATACATCTATCTTCCCCCCATCTCTTCTCCTATATCACATAAAAAATTAATTTTTATATGAATGAAAAGGGGGATTTTATCTTCTTCTTCTTCTACTATCACCTACGAATTTTAATATGAATCCAGAAAAAGGAGAATCGATCGTCTTTCCGTTTTTTCACTTGGGGAAAAATATATAAATTTTAGGTGCGGAAAAGGGGGGAATTGATCTCAATTCTTCTATCATCATGTGAAAAAAAAATTGCATCTATCTGCAGAAAGCGTGATCGATGTCCGTCGCCTACCTTCTTCTATCACAGTAAAAATTGATTTTTTTTTGGTATGTGGAAAAGGGAATTGATGTGTTCTATTCACGGTATTTGCCATGGATCGATTTATATTTCTTGGTAGTAAGCAATACAATAATTCCTGACCTTTGAAATCAAATTTCTGGCATTAACTCGATCGATGTCAATTACTGCAGAGAATGCTGAGGAGAAAAAGGGCGATTCAACTGAGGAGACGGGAATCCACAGCTGTGCATAACAATGATAATAAGATGAGATGAACCGAACATGTTGAATGAAACACATGCATCTCCAAATCTAATTGCTCACTACTCTTCTTTTGTTTTAGCTTTTAGCACCGACTTAATTCTTCCCTCTCTGTTATCGATTCAAATAATCAATAATAATAATGAAAAAAAAGCAACAAAAAAAAACTTCTCTCTTAATCTCTTTTGGGAGTGAAACAAAACAAAACAAAATAGAATAAAGTACGTTTCCTGCGCGTGTATTTTAAATATTATTGTAAAGAAAACACGATATTGCATTTGCTTAGCTCGCTTTCGAATGCTGCCACAACTACACGCATCAGGGAGCACATTTGCCGTGCTAACTGCACTTGAAACGGAGCCGATATGATTATTTGCATTTTTGGATTGCATCTGCAGTTAGATTTCCGTTCTCTCTGTTGCCATTCCGTATCACAAACCGTGCCGCAGGGAAAACAAAAAAAGATCTGTTATGTCGAGGTACCAGGACGGAAGCCATGATATTATATAATATATAAGCAAATATCAGATACTACATATTTTAGCAATAAAATGACGTTTCTCCAGCAAAACCAGCGTCAATAATAATAAGACGTTCTTCTCGCAGCTCTCATCTACTCAGCGACAGGTGGTTGACAAAAAAAAGTATAAAATTGGAACGCCTGTTCAGAATAGGAGAGCGTATCAGGGCAATTGAGAATGGATGTGAACATTTTGAACAAAACAGAATATTCAGCCCCTTTCTTTTTTTCTCTTTTGTTTTTTCCCCCATCAACACCATTTTTCTTCTCCTCCAAATTTGATTACTTTTTTTTTTCATATTCCTTGTTCCTCCAATATGTTTTTCCAATCGTTTGGTTAAATTTATTCGCTTCCATCAATCAGCATGACCCTTGCATAACTATCCTTAATTTTTTTTTTCTTCTTTTCCTCCAAGCAAATCTAAAAAACTAGGAAATCACACTCAAATTCGAGCAGCATGCTAAAAATGTAACCATAGATAAAACAAAAACGTGGTCATTTGCAGCATCATCAATGACTAGCTAACTACTAACGAATTTAGATAACCTACACATCAGCTTGATGGGCATCCTAATACAACTATAACGTTTGGTAATTGTGTAGTCAAGAGCATAGTAATATTTGCATTAACATGAAATCATACATGTGAATAAAAAGGGAAAAAAATCAGGATGGAAAAAGTACACAGAACGGGTGCAGGTCGCTACCAGCTCAGGCCACTTTCCATTTTTTTTCTTTTTCAATAAATGACACCTGCTTCCAAAACTTACAAGATGATCCACTCCTCCGATTCAATATTAATTTTGTTCTCCAATGCGGTGAAAGAAACACAAGTTATGTACCAAGCATCCAGGACGCAGAGACAGTTTTGCATGCGGAAACCTGAATGAAACCCAACAGATACTCCAAGGGCACCTGTACCTAAAGATAAAAACAGCTGCTGCTCGATGATTTATTGTAAAGAAAAAGAAGATAATTGCACGAAGATAACTACATGTATAAACTGAAATGGAAAATAGCCGTTTAAGGTAAAATTAACGTCTCCAACTACTCATAAGTTTGTTTAGTTACATTTGTGCAATTTGCTTCATTAGATAGGAAATCTTTAAGAAGAACATGCATCATAGATAAATAATTGCTACATAAACAAATTCCAGAGGCACAAGGGACTAATGCCATACGCTTCTTCAAGTCAAAAAATGGCTCAGCTTTGCCCCCGTCCAATCTAGTAATAATAAAAAACAGTCCTATCATTTAACTACATAATTTAACACGTAATTCATCTATTGGATGCACCAGATAAGAGCTACCCTCTAGACCATCAACGACAAAGCAACCATATGCCTAATATCATCTCGAAGGATTCCCTCTCATTGTCTTTTATGTCCGGCTCTCCCTGCCCTCTCCATTTCATGACCAGAATAAAAGGGGTACACGAGAGCCTCCTTGGACTTCTCTCTTGGAGACTCTCAGAATCAGGACCATCGAGAAATTTCAATATTGACAGTGGCAAAACAAAAGAAAATTATAGTAATTATAGTGCATTTCTTTTTTCTCTTCCCCTTTCTTTCTTTGTTTTCCATAGTATCCAACTTTATGTTCTTCATTTAATTACTTGATCTAGAAGAGCTAAGATACATCCACTACTTCTTTGCATGCCAGCACTAAGCAATGATCCTACGGGAAATCTTTTCCTTTCTTCATGCTTCTATTTTTCTGTTTCACATATAAGCTCAGATTATTCCAATAGCAGCTAGGTTGTCTTCAAAGAGAAATGACTACTGGTTAGACATGGTAATTAAGAGATCTGTAATTGTGAGTACAATTCTCAATTCTTCTGGTTTCTTAATGCATCAAGATAACAGCAAGAACACCATCGCTCATTTAATTTGTTCTTTTCTACCAAATTACAGAAACTTATTGAGTCATATTCTTATCTACACCTTAGGAAAAAAAAACTAATGCATGCAGCTGTCGAACTGCTAGATTATGTTTACTTTTGAAATCAACATGGTTACTTGCAGCATTTTTTTACTTTCTATCTTAACTTATTCAAGCTTTTATTAACATACATGGTTGAAATTTCATTTCATACCAGGGGTTTATTTTGATATTCTCAGGGCCTTCTGAAGAATATTTGATCAATTGAAGGCAGTAATGTAGGTAGGGTTTCACCTATCAGACTAGTTCTGCTGGCGGATTGATGGACTGCATCACCTATTTATGTTCCCCAAATATCATCTGTCGTGTCCCAAGTATATGTATTGACTGCATCAACAAATGACTACGTGACAAGCACGAGCTTAAGGCTTTCAGCACATGCTTGTAGATATGAGCCGGTCAACCTAGATTGTGACTTAATAGCATCTTAGCTTATAGATATTGTTTGATAGTATTGCAAGTTCAATTATTTTTCATAGTAGCGTAAATACCTCAGGATTCTAGAACCACTTTAGTCAACCATATCAATTAAGTTTTTTCATGTTTTTCTCAGCATCAACAAAAGTTAAGACTATGTGAACCAAGTATGAAACAATATTTAGTTATGAAAAAAAAAACTAAAGACAATACTTGAACATAGGCAGATCTTAAATATTTTAGCGATTAATATCTTAAAAAATCAGCATACCTCACTGTGCAAGACCGATACTTGTTTTATCTTCAACATCTGGGACGTCAGGTAGGCAACGTTCCTCATATGACAACATATTCGAATTTGTATGAGATGCCCTCAGAGGAGACTTGGGCACATCATTGCAATGACAGTGTGCACCATCCATAAGCTCAGAAGACTTCCCGTCTACAACAGCAGCTACCTCCGATATCGGACCATCTGCTGAATCTTCTTTGATTGGTGAAGAGGCAGCAAAAGCTACTTGGTCAACCTGGATGTCTGCATTTGATGCTCCAGGAGGTCCCAGGCTTTGTTTGTCATCGCAATTCTTAGTGCCACTCGGATAGCTCATCCACAAAAAGTGCAAACTATGGCCTTGCCAGTATCCCCCACTAGCATAAGCTCTCTCTGCAGAATCACACGAGGAGAATGCTACACAAGCAGAACAATTTTCAGGTGACTTCATGCCTTCATCCTCATTTCTATCGCCGGGATCTTCTAGTGATACCGAAGTGAGATCACCGAATGATGAAAAATGATCCTGTAGAACAGCAACCTACAAAGGGAAATAAATACAAATGAATGTCAAATTCAGCATACGCTGGCATCTGCACAAACAAAAAGAGAAAAAATAAAGAAAGGACCCTATATAAGAATTTCCTATAAGAACTTCCTGATGCAGTCTAGAGTGGAAGAATGTCAGACTTTAAGCAAGAGTTCAGTAAAATTTCGATTGAAATCAATAGATGTCCTGAGTGTGACATGGCAAAATTACCAAGACAATCTCAAGTCTTTTTTCCCCTACATAGGAACTATTTCATCCATACTTTTGGTTCTCGATAAGAATCCTAGAAGAAAGTCAGTAGTTAGATACATGGTCTTTCAAGACACCTAGCTAGTTATTTCCTAACCCACACAACAGAAGCCAAGAATTATGATATTTATGCAAATCATCCACCGTCAGTCAACCATGCTATTTGTACTATAGATATTAAAAAAAAATACTATACAGTACATGTCGTGTGTTTTACAAATTTTGTGACCAAAAGAATGAGAATGCACACACTTAGATATTACTTGACAAGATACATTTATGCGTGTTTGTGCAGAGATGTTATATCTATATAGAACAAATAAACTTGACTGTGCATGGTGCATTTTCATCTCTGAGGAGAGCATACATCAGCAAAACCAGCTGGAAGTGGAGGAAGAATCCTAAATGAAGTAGACTGATTATCTGAACTTGAAGTATTTAGCTCTAGCACGGGCAGATAACTAGTTTGTTCTGTGTTGGAATTCTGTGAGGTTGAGTTTGCTTCAGACGTAGATGAAACAAGAACACCAGAAATCTGTATATCTTGTGTATTCTCAATTTCCTGCTGTGAACTTTCTGTGGCAATTGACAATCCAGGCTTTCCAGCTTTTGTAGCTTCATTGCTAACATCCACTTTAAGCCTTTTAACTACTTGCTCAGAGGCTGTTTCACCCTTTTTGACTAAAACAGCCTGCACAACGATTTATGCAGATAAGAGATTCTCCTATAACAAAACAAAGCAAATAGATAGTCTATTCAGGTGCAAACTACCATAACTCACAAGGTCCTACTGCATGAGAAACAATTGAACATATCAAAAGCATCAATCAACAGTAAAACATGTGCTAAAAGCTAAGAAAATATTACTTGTTTCTCAAACTTGTGCAATTGCAGGCGGAACTCATTCCGCTTTTGTGTCAAAATCTCCTGCTTCTTGCGAAGTTCCTCTTTCAAAAGTTCCAAATCCAGCCTTTTCTGCACTGGAGAAGCTATCTTAGGAGAATTTGCAGATGAACTTTTTGGACCTGGGACTACCACCGACATTTCTGGAGTTGAAGTTTTGCTTCTAGATGGAACTGGAGATGGCAGGTTTCCTTTTCCCTTCTTAGAACCAGAAGGATGAGATGGATTAGGAGGCACCTCCATAGATGTAGGCAATTTAGCATGAACATTACTTTTCTGATCATTAGAAACTCTATCACGGTTTGCCCACCATAGTTTGATAAACCGATTACCCATTACAGCATCAGGAGCTTCAAGAGCAGCTTCAGCCTCTTCCCTTTTTGAAAATTGGACAAATGCCTTTTCACTGTTCAGTGGAATATAGATATCAACAACCTCTCCAAACTTCCGGAAATGTGAAAGAAGTGAATTCCTGGTATTGTTCTTTTGAGGAATACCATGCACATAGAGAGTACGTGAAGCTTTTTGGGACATTCTACCACTATTATGACTGGAATCTGCACGCAATCTAGACAGAGACTCTGTTCCTGTTGCTTTTTCACTCATTTCATCAGTAAATTTCTTTTCTACCACGGCAGGAGAGGAATTAACAAATGATTTCTCATTATCCTCCTTCATTTCACCCAAAAGATAACTTGTAGAAGCCAAATTGTTACGAGCCTTTACATCAATTTCTGATAAACCACCATGTCCAATCCGACCCCAAACAGATGAGTCATTATTTTGTGAACTCATTTTTTCTGAAAAGTTTCTGCTATTCTGTTCATGGCTCTGCAAAGAGGAATCTACATTCCATGAAGGTTCATTATTTCGTAAAGAAAGCATTAAGCCTGTACCAGACGTTTCTGGAGTCTCCTTGTTCCACAAAGGCTGGTCAGGATCATACACATCTGCTTCAGTATTACCAGAGGTAGATGAAATTCCCCTGAGCTTTAATGTATCATCAGCCAAGGTGGGTTTCCCATCTTTTATATGTGTGACTTTGCTGCCAGTGAATAGACCTGAAGGTGTACTAACAGCAGGCAATGACTTTGAGCCTGCTTGAATTCCCATTGCATGTGAATTTGGATCTGAGACTGAAAGATTAAACTGGGAAAGACTCTGAAAATCAAATTAAAAGTCGATTTAGTTAATGCTGCAATTAAAGAATGAATTGTATGACAAATTAGACATTAGCAAAAGTGCAAAGTGCAGAAGATTCAGAACCAATATTCCTTGAAATAAAAAATAGGCAGTAATACCACACAGAACAATTAGATAATAAAAAATACATTAAAGTAGAAGTCACTTTTATACACAGGCAGATCATGTTCTTAATAAATTATCAGACAAAATTTTGGAAAGGAAATGCACCTGAACATCTTCAACAACAATCCGGTTTACGCCATGTTCCATCGGGCACATATCCCCTCTTAAACAAAATCCCTGCTCATCAAAGTCTCTGCAACGCTGACGAGACATTCCCATATTGAATAATGGTGTGATTGTAGGCTGAAGAGCTCCTTGCAAACTAAGTGGTTGGAGTGGATCCAAAATTCTATTGCTCATTCCAGGAACAAAACCATATACACCCCAAGATGCATTTTGCGTACTTGCAGCAGTGGGTATACCAGCCCCAACAAAGAGACTAGGGTGGGTAGGCACTCCTTGTGAAACCACCTGCGTTGCAAAATCAACAGTGTCAATAGGATTAAGTCTGGATTCCTGATGGCTCCAGGAAACAGTACTTCTTCCTCGTCCTCTTCCTACCAAAGGGCGGCCGGTGGATGCAGATTTGTCAAAGTACAGACCAGCATCAGTATGAAAAGTTTGATTTAGTTTAGCTCGTGAGATGACATCTGAAGGACCCCGCACTCCATGTGCAAAGATAGACCGCCTTTTCTCAAACTTTGAGGAGCTCTCCATACTTCCATTGATACTATTCTGATGGAAAAATCTTCTATTGTCAAGAGGCTCGCTTCTTTTTCTACCTGTCTGCCGCATAGATAGTTCTCGAACATCATCATCATCATCATCGAAAGAACTAGAATGTGCCTCCCTCTTACGGTGTTTATGGTTGCGATCATCATCATCATCACTAACATCCCGGTCTTCAGAATCATTAACTGGTTCACAGGACATGGTGTGTATTTTTCCAGTAGATAACTGACTTCTCAGTTGTACAGTGTCAACAGGAGGTAAAGATAGCTTAAACTTCTTAATAATATCCAGATTCTGGCCAATACTCACTACTGAAGAATCTTCAAGAGCCTGTAGCATTCTTGTGAAAAAGTTTATTGTACCTGTGAACGTTCATAAACTACAAAGACTAATCACTGACTCATAAAAAAGAAAAATTAATGTGTGTAATCTTTAATACCAAAATACTTGCAATGAAACAAAGGATACAACTGCAACAAATATCAGAAAATTTACACTATTCTAATGAGGTTTGAAATGCTAATCAAACCAAATGCACGAGTATGAAAGGTTCTAAAAGATTTCTTATATTAGAGACCCAAGATTGTTGATCGAAGATCAGAAGGTTAAAAGTCTAAAAAAAGTGAAACACATGGTCTATGAGTGTGCTAATATCCACTCAAGAAAGAGGAATAAAATTAAAGGGAGGAACCTTTACAATACCTGACAGGTTTGTATTTTGTTTACCTAATTCTCAAAATCTTAGTCAATCTATAAAATGGAAAAAACATTTAAAAGACTATAGACTAATCCACAAAGGGAAAAGCCTAGTCTCAAGAATCGGATTAGACATCTATTGTGACTTCATGTGCAAAACATTGAACATCTCAGTACTAAGACTAATGCCCAAGTCCCACGCTCATGCCATTCAGTTGAACTGTAATCCAAGAGCTCCATTGAACATAGTAATCTTCTTGTTCTATAACATAATAAACTAGTATCTTCTTCCATTTGTCATGCCACCTCTAACATGAAACATTATCCTACAAGTATATAAATCAATGTTCCTCTAAATACATGTAAATCATAAGATTGCCTTAAATAACACTGCTGTTATGCTCATACCTATGCATAATGAAATAACCAAGCCTGTGCTTTATGAAAATAAGTTATGATGGCTAGTTAATATTTACATATAATACATGACAATCATTTGCAAAACTATTTTCACAACAATTTTTATGCAAAACTAATCCAAGTCTATTATCACAACAATTTCTTCATTCCTTAATAAAATTATACTTATGAAACGCAGACATCAAGCAGTTGTGGAAATAATTTTTTATGCAATAAATTCACCAGTTGTGGAAACAATGAACATACTTTCACAGCCACGAACATGATTTCCACCAATGAAAACAAAAGGCAATTTCCTTTGAGCAGTCCATTCAGTTAGTGCAGATTGTATATCAGATCCATCACCTTCATGCACAAGATTAAGGTCAGAAAACATAGTACTCATCATCCACATTGAAAGGCAATACAAGAAAGGCATTAGAAATGCATGCTTCTTCCTTGTACTACATGATAGAATGGAATGCTAAGAGTCTAATACTAAACTATACAGATAAAGTTATTTTTTGAAACAATGAACCTCAGAAACCTAAATCAGTAGCAGGCAGAATAAACAGAAGTAACTTTCGGAAATAATCTGAATTTAGCCATTCAATTAAAACACAGAATGCACTCACTTTCAAGGTCTAATTCAATTACTCTAAAATCTGCACCTAATTGTGTAAGCAAGTCTTTTACCCACTTTGAGTGTCCACAAATCTTCTGACTGCAGTAGCAAACACAATTAATAAAAGCCTTGTTTATAGTAACAGGAATGAAATATTAAACAAGCTTAAGAACATAGATTAAGACAAAACAACCACTGAAACTTAGCATTCAAAGAACTGGTTTTTTGCTGTTCCGAAACTTAGCATTCAAAGAACTGGTTTTTTGCTGTTCCTATGATGGGCTGGTTAAAAAATCTTGGTATTTCCAGAAGGTTCCTTTTTGTTATTCTTAACAAGCTTCCAACTTGAAATCAGTCATGACATGTTCACAAACAACTAAGTACCTACCAAGACCAATTTGAATCAAGTATATACCTAGTATTTCAATCAAAACTAGGCCTTCCACATGGTATTTTGGTTGAAACTGTAACCTCATCTGTGTAAAACAACATCATAAGCATATAGAAGCTCTACGGTAAGCTTTCTCTTAGCCTATAAGAACTATAATTTTTTTTTTGCTTAAATCCATACTTTTCATATATCGCAACAGAAAATACAAAAGCTATATAATTTTGTTGTTAAGAGAGAAGGAATCAAGGCCTTGTACACGAACCATTTCAAAATTGACATTCTTAGTTCTGAGAACCAGAAAGTATTCTAGCTCTGGAAATAGATAGTTGGGATTCTCGGCCTCAAAATAGTTGCACTATGTCCAAGTGCAAACTACTTTTGATCTCTCTATGTTTTGTTCAGTTATTTTAGATATCCATCTAGAGGCTATGGCATTTGATCATCTAGTAAGATACTGAAAACAACAGATGAGTGTGGATCCACGTAAATAGGCGGATCTTTTGAGTCGGTAAATAATCCCCATAAATTTGATGAACTCAGTTGGATGCTGCCCAAACAACGATGTATTCAAATCCCACTTAATTATTCACTTCATTAAACCAAGTAGGCATTCTCGTTCGAGCAGAACAAACAAGCCCCAACAAAGACAAAGACAACCTCCATACACTTAGAACCCAGGAAATTTTATAATTGAATTATTCGTCCCCAATTCAATATTTACCATAACAACCAAGTTTGAGAACGCTCACTCTTCGTTTTGATAAATCCGTCCACCAAAACCTAACCTAACCGATCACGGTATCATCGTCGCCAAAGGCAATCAAAATAAAAGAAGAAACATCTCCCAAATCGAAACGTGACGAGATAAAATTGGGCCCAGTGCTGAAGCGAGGAGGGAGAAGAAGAAGAGGAATCGCACCTGAAGACGACGACGGGAGCGGAAGAGACGATCTCTTTAGCCTTTGCGAGAGCCATCTTCTTGGACTTAACAACCCTAATGACCTGGGTTGCCGCCGCTCCTCCTCTGGCCTGGGTTGCCGCCGCTCGTTCTCTCGGTTTGTGTTGAAACGGGCCGGGAGGTTCGTCACCAACACCCTGACGGCCCAATTTTTCCCCCTAAAATTTGTAGCTCTTTATTTACAATTGTGGCAATTTATTTAAATAATTTGATCGCATAATCAAAGAAAGGGTCAACGGCGCGGGTACGTGGTCAAAGACTTGCGCCGTGTTCAACTTGTCATTTTCCAATCCCCCTCCTGCTTCCCTTTCCCGACTCCGCTCCCCCCCACCCAATGACGGAGCCCATCCCCCCGGAACCGCAGACCTACGGCGCCGATGCTCCCCTCGCCGTCGAGTACAAACCCCCCGGCCCCGGCCACAAGCGGCTGCGTCGCCCCAGCGTCCGCCTTGGCGACATCGGCGAGCAGCCCGCGGCCATTCCACAAGAATCCCCCGTCCGTCGTAGCAAGCAGTGGAAGCACCCCGCCACTACCGGCGGAGACCACCCCCGCCTTCCTCCTTCCTCCAAGGTGCGCCCCGTCGCCACCCCCGCGCTCGATGGATCCGTCGATGCCCCGGGCCTCCACCAAGCGGCGCCACCGTCCTCCGCGGCGGACGACAACGTCCTTCTCGCTGTAGACGACAGCCTCGAGCCCCTCGCCGTCGCCATCAGGCGGAGACGCGACACTAAGTCCCGGAGAAGCGGGGCCCAGGGGAGGCGGTCGAGCTCGAGCTGGACCTTCTCAAAAATCGACGAGGGCATCGAATCCGCCTCTGTCGAGCCAAAATCGAGTGGCTCGGAGGACATCGGAGAGAAGGGCTCCAGGGAGTTTGATGACCTCCGGGCAGATGACTCCGAGAGCCCACCCGGCCGAGGAGAGGTGGCGCCGGAGAGGGTTAGGGTTCCGGAGGCCAACGAGGTGGGGCATAATGGAGATGGCGGGGAAGGGGACGTGCCATCGGAGGAGGACGGCGAGGACTGGACAGATCGGAAGGGACAGCGTGGGCTGCTCGAGGACGGGGGAGTGCGGGCGTGGCTGAGCCGGTTGGGTTTGGACCGGTATGCTCCAGTGTTCGAGATCCATGAGGTCGACGACGAGGTTCTTCCATTTCTCACCATGGAAGATTTAAAGGACATGGGGATCAACGCCGTTGGATCGAGAAGGAAGATGTATTGTGCCATCCAAAAGCTCAAGAAGGATTCATCACATGAAGGCCTCTATGAGGAGCGTAGTTGATGGGAACAAAACTAGGAACTCTCGCTGGCGAGGCCGCCAACTGCTTGTTTGAAATGGTTTGTTGGTCTTCCTTACTCTTTAGGGATTACTCAAAAAGCCTTCAGGTTTTATGGATAGGATCACTGAGCTTCTTTTTTTTTTTCCTTTTGTTATATATATCACTCAAAAGTTTTCAGGATAGGATCACTATGCTTATTTTTTCTTTTGCTTTTTTATTATATACGATGCTATGCTATCATGATATGTGGGATTCAAGTACCTGAAGGGAAATCCACGATACTGACGTTCATGAAAATTTTGATATTAATGGCTGTTTGGTTAGCGGTAATATACTATTTCCATAGTTAAGGTTTGGGATGGGAATCCTATATTGCTTCCATAGCCCCAGGTTTTCCAAGTTAATATCTGGCCTGATGGTTTGCCAGTAATAATCGTCTTTTCCTGACCGCTATGCGTTAAGGAGCACTGATGTGGATGATAACTGATGCCCCTTCATTTACTGATGCCAATTCAGGAGATTGTACAGATGCATAGTTGCGCATTTTTAAATTTTAGAGCTATCTGCCAATTAGCCTTACCTTGGTTATCGTATGGGTCCTGGTCTGGTGAGTGCGGCATTAAGTGTTCCAAATGCAGATGCTGAAGAAGGAAGAGGACACTAAACAGGGGTGCCATAGGGACTCTGGGATGTAATCTGAGCATGAAAGTACTGAAGAGAAAGGTATTTTTTGCTCAATGAAGAATGGTTCTCCATGCTGTTTTCAGACGTTTTGTACTTTCCCTGGAAGGATTCAGGCTTTATGGGGATGATTGTTCTCCTCGTTCATGTTACATTTACTAAAATCTCTGATACCATAGAAGTTGAACCGATCACTTGTTTGAGCAGCAAATTTCTTGTATTGCATGGCTGAAGAGTGTTTCTATACATCTGGATCTCTTTGTTGCACGTGAACATACCATTTTCCTGGACTATATGATTGCCACTCATTTGCTATATGGCTCAACCACCCCATAATGGGCAATGAACTGGCAGTGGGCTTTTTGTCTATAGTTTTCGATCATATGACAGTCATGGGCATGGGGTGGGAGGGTGTGGCACAAGTGGCGGGTAGGAGAAAGGGGATGGGTGCATTTGGTGTTATCTGCTGAGCTACGCCAAAAGCCTCTGGAGAGATACATCGTACATACTTTGAGCAAAAGTGGACGTTTAAGCATATTCAGCCTAATCTGCGGTGTGCCATATTCTCTCTCTGATCCTTTGTTTCTGCATGCTGTACCTTGTTTTTTCATTTATGTTAAGAAAGATGTCTGTTTGATCTGCATCTGTCGTTGTATTGGTACATTGATACAAACTGGTTATCCATAATTTGCACTTTTTCCAAGACAAGAATGTGGAAAATGATGAGCTTCTATTTTGTAGATGTCAATGTCCAAATAGACAGCAATCAGTAGCAGCAGAATTACATGTGAAATGATGCTGTGCTCTTCTCAGTTCTTGTTGCAGACGAAGAAAGTCCAGGTCAGTATAGAAGATGGCAGCAGAAAAAATGGAACTTGTCAATTGGCAGATTAATCAGAAAAAAAGTAATCAATCCAGAAGTGGTTTCAGGTTAAATTATATTCATCTGTCTGTCATCATGCCTCGATCGTTCCTGATCAATGTGTTAGATCTGAGAAAGGATGGTTCAGAAGCATCAGGAGTTGCTGGGAGATTGAAGAAAAAATTATAGAAACTTGACTGGCAGATATATATATATGATGATCCTGATCCTGATCTCATCAGCTCGACGTGCTTCGTCTGTGATGCAATGTCATGACATGATGGACGACGGCGGTGGGGGAGACTGGGATTATCACCGGAGCGTCGCCGGAGCACCAAGTATTGCAGCGTGCAGAGGGGAGCAAGCAGGCGACCTCTGCACGTGATTTCTACCTGGTTTAATTTCATATGTTTATTCAATATCATTGCTGTAGGTTTAATTAGAAGAAGAAATGCAAATCTGTGATACATCTACAGAACTTGAGTGGTTAAACATCTCATCTCAACTGCTTCACAAGATCATGTGTGTATATATAACCAGAGAAGACTACTTGATCTGCAGGTGCAGGTGCAGGTGATGTAAGTGTGACTTTTGTAGTGTTAAGATCGTCTATATCACTATATTATACCAATACTAACAAAACTGCCTGTGCAGAAATCAGTATTAACAATAAAACAAATGTGTATTTGTTTATATAGATGCATACATACCTCCAAACCAAGCATGTTTATATATATACGCATGATTACTTAAAGAGATTAAAAAATAAACTGAACAATTAATTCGTACATGTTTTGGGCGGCTTGAATGAAGTGTAAACCAAACTCCAGTCTCTGATGATCTCCTCCTCCTCGGTGGACTTATCACGGTCACCCTCGTACTACTACTAATGCTACTATTCCCTGCACCCTCCGCGCCCAACTCCTCGGTTGCGTCGAGCCGGAGATACGCCTCTCGGAATTGCGTCGGAGGCTGCCGGAGGAGATCTGCAACCAGGAATTGAATACACACACACGCCGGCATCTACTTAATTAAACGAATTAATTGCTTTCGCTAAACTAGTGCTACGGAAGTCGAAGAGTAGCAGGAGCCAGATGAAGAAGGTAGAGGAGGAGGAGGAATGAGGTGATCGAAGGGTTCTAATTTAATAATATAATACTTTCCATTTGAATTTTTTCGACCGAGGGCTTTAATTTGCTGGTTACCTTTCCTTATCGTCAATGTATATAATTTAACATCTCACTTCCCGTTTCAGGTGGACATCGGAACTTAACAGGCGGAGATATGATGTATGGTTATCAATATCAAGACTGCGTCGCACCGTCGTCATCAACGGAGGGCAATATAATCACAACGCTCAATAAGACACAGACACCCATCGGCTTTTACCTTAAAATCTCAAAGTTAAAACCAAAATAATACATACAACTCACGGATTAATAATGATCCAAAAAATATAGATTCCTGGCTCTTATCTACAAAAAAAACAAAATTTCGATTGAACACTCTTCCACCTGCGAGTCTGATAAAAACCCAGTGATGATGTTTGATAAAATCCAAAATCCACTGAATCTTGTATGTGTGTAATAATTTTAAAAAAGCGTATGTAATACATAGTGATATTCCCAGATGCAAACTAGGCTCAAGGTGTTCCTACTTTAAAGACATCCACTATGAATCTCGATGATTTGAAAAAGGTAACTAGAAGAGATGTTCCGTAAAATCCTAAGTATGGGTGAGTATGGGGTAGGGTGACTAAAATTTCTATGATTAAAACTGAATCAAAAGAAATAAAAGAGAGCTCAGGGGCTTGAAAGTATGGATCTTGATCTTATTTTATACAGAAAGAGCTGAGGCCACGCCGCTTCCAGCAGTGAGAACAGTGACGTTCCCTTCAGCATCAACATCCACGATTGCGGAGTCACCTTCGTTGATTTCCCCGGTCAACATTTTCATAGCCAAGCTGTCCTCCAATAGTCGCATTATGGCTCTTCGAAGTGCCCGTGCTCCGTAGCTTGGGCTGTAACCTTCCTCCACAACCCTATCCTTGAATCTCTCCGTCACTTGGAGTTCGATCTCTTTACCTTCAAGCCTGTCGAACACCTCCTTCAGCATTATGTCTGCAATCTCCTTGACCTCCAACTTCGTCAGCTGCCGAAAAACAATCATCTCGTCTAACCTGTTTAGGAATTCTGGCCGAAAGTACTGCTTCAGCTCCTCAGTGACAAGGCCCTTAATCCGGTTATAGCTGCTGTCCTTGTCATCGTAGTCAAGATTAAAACCCATTCTGCCACCACCCTTCTCTATCACATTGCTGCCCACATTGGAGGTCATGATCAAGAGAGTGTGCTTAAAATTTACTGTTCGCCCCTTGCTGTCGGTGAGTCTTCCATCATCAAGGATCTGGAGCATCATGTTGAAAATATCAGGGTGTGCTTTCTCTATCTCGTCAAATAGGACGACTGTGTAGGGACGACGTCGAATTGCTTCAGTTAGTTGACCGCCCTCGGTGTAACCAACGTAGCCAGGCGGTGAGCCAATAAGCTTGGAAACAGTGTGCCTCTCCATGAACTCACTCATGTCCAGTCGGATCATGGCTTCCTCCGAACCAAAATAATAGGAAGCTAATGCTTTGGCCAATTCTGATTTCCCAACACCGGTTGGCCCAGAAAATATAAAGCTAGCAATTGGGCGATTGGGATTCCTGAGGCCAACGCGAGCTCGACGAACGGCACGACTAATTGCTACGACAGCCTCATCCTGGCCGATGATTCGCTTGTGCAGAGTTTCTTCCATCTTAAGCAGACGATCGGACTCATCTCTCGAGACTTTTTCGACAGGGATTGCAGTCCAAGAAGCTACGATATGCTGTACGTCTGCTTCTGTCACAACTGGGCCCAAATCACCAGCCTCTCTCTCCACCTTGCTCAACTCTTTCCCTTTGGCATTTAGGGATGAGATCTGAGCCCTCAGCTCCATTTCTCGGTCACGCAGCTCGCCCGCCTGTCACAAGTGTTGAACAAATACCGCCGGTTAAGCTCACAGATCTATGAAAAGCTACGTTGGTCATCGTTCAATTTTCTCTCTCGGGACATTAACAAGTTAAACAACTGCTGCATACTTATTTACATTATCAAACAGATCATTTTTACTTGGATGTATAGTTGAACAGACAATATACCTTCTCAAAATCTTGGTCACGAACTGCCTCATTCTTCTCCTTCGTGATCTGCCTGTGTTCCTTCTCAAGTTCTCTAGCCTCCTCGGGAACCTGCCAAGAAAAGTCCTAAATATATTTGGCATAAACTACGGCAGAAAATATTAAGAACTTACCTGTGCATGGAGAAGCCTAACCCGAGAACCGGCCTCATCAATCAAGTCAATTGCCTTGTCCGGTAGGAAGCGATCACTAGGACAAAGAAGAAGATAAAAAATATGTGTACAAAAATAAGAATATTTAACTGGAGTATTAGTGAGGTGCAGAAAAGCAATAGAAAATGGTATCTGTAGAAAATAGGAAGGTATTGTCTTCTAAAAGATCATTTCCGTATGATCTCAATGAAAAATGATAGGAGAAAACATTATCAAAAACCGTCAACAATGATCGACACGGAGCATTAATCAAGTATGACTATACAGACAACTTAGCATGAGATAATTATTGACAAACAAGGGCAACATTGTCCTATAGACCATTTTTTACTATCATATTAACTTTAAATCTTCAACAATGATCCACAAAGGAACATGAGCTTCGCATCTAAAGAAACCAATGATGACGGTTCACAGTTGACCCTTTTATCTTGTAAAATGAGGTATATTTCATCACATGAGTGAGGAAATATAATTAAAAAAACATTACCTAGTTCATTCCAAGCATTCAACTGGTGCAGAACTGAGGAAACAACCACAAAGAGCATAGGTAAATTGTGAACCAACTATTCTAGCAAGAATGAGCTCATGAAGAATCATAAACCACTCAAAAATGCAAATCCATGATATATAATTTACAAGCTAAATCAAGCAGATGATAATGCAATCTGGTCGCAAACCTAATATACTGATGGGACAGTTGAGCAGCAGCAACTAAAGCCTCATCAGTGTAACGGAGTTTGTGGTGGATTTCATATCTTTCACGAAGCCCTCTAAGAATCTGCAATGTTTCAACCACTGTTGGTTCTGGTACTTTTACGGGTTGAAAGCGTCTCTCCAGAGCAGGATCCTTCTCAATGTGTTTCCTGTATTCCTCCAATGTGGTGGCTCCAATACACTAAAACAAAATGACACAAACAGTTAAAACAGAGTTTTTTTGGAGAATGTCGGTGCATGCTTGGTTTCCCGTGATATGCTGTTTGGTTGTCAATCTTAAAATCAAAAAATCTTGGAACTCCATGAATAGCTTTACGTGGTTCTTAGATTTTGATATGGCAAACTTATAAATATTTCGTCCTTAAAATTGAACCAACCAAATAAGATTAGAAATTCTTACCAAAAATGGTAACCTAATATGCCATGGTAGTTTTTTTTTTTTTTGGATAAAACTGATACTAAGCACAGTGCGAAGTTTGGACTATGTAGTAAATGTATCTACTTCCCAGAACCAACGGAGATTAATAAATTAGATACCTGCAGTTCACCTCTTGCAAGAGCTGGCTTCAAGATATTGGCAGCATCTAATGCACCCTCTGCTGCTCCAGCTCCAATTAATGTGTGTACCTCATCAATGAATAGTATTATTTCCTTACTTTGTTTCGTTTCTTCCATCAATTTTTTTAACCTTTCTTCAAACTCTCCACGGTACTTGGTACCAGCAACAATGAGGCCCACATCAAGAGAAATCACCTAGACAACGCATTTAATCTTAGATTAATACAAATTTATGGAACACTGGATCAGAGAGAATACGCAATCATCAGCAACCGATGAATAGCTTAAATTAACCACTTTTATGTTTACAAAAAAGACTAATATCTTAAGTAATCTGCAGAAAACGATAGAACGATGACAAGAAATTCCTGCACAGTAAAGTCTAGGGAGGTTTACATAGACAGCACACTGCTTCAAGAAAACATGTGTGCATTGATCAAACACTGTGAGAAACTTACTGCAGCAACTGTGCTAATGATGCTTAGAAAAGGCATGGAAAAGATGTCAGAATATAACCTGCTTATTTGAGGGTAACGTCACAGGTAAAGTGAAAATATAAAATAATATCAAATTAAGAAGAAATTCAAATGAACCTTCTTTCCTTCAATTGTTTCTGGAGCATCTCCATTAGCTATGCGTTGAGCAAGTCCTTCTACAATGGCTGTCTTTCCGACACCAGGTTCCCCGATGAGGCAGGGATTGTTCTTTGTACGCCTTCCCAAAATCTGCGTAACACGTTCTATCTGCTCCTGCCTGCCAACAACAGGATCCAGCTTTCCCTGAAGCATGATCATGTATCAGATGTTGGTTATTCTATCGCAAATACATAAGCATCCAAGGTAAGAACAAGTACCTCCTCTGCCAACTTTGTCAGATTAGTTCCATACTCCTCAAGTGTGGGCATCTTGTTGCCACTGGATCCGCCTCCGACTCCGGCTCCAACAGCTTCAGTGCTTCCACCAACCATTCGAATGACCTAAGGCACATGATGCTTAAAGTCATTATGGGCTAATTTACTAGTCCAGAGAAAAAATGAAGAAAAGAATTGTTTGCCTGAGCACGTATATTGCTAGGATCAGCTCCAAAATTTCTGAGTATGCGAGCAGCTACACCGTCTGCCTCACGTAGAAGCCCAAGAAGCAAATGCTCACAACCTATAAAACCATTACCTGAAAATTTTGGAAGCTGCATGAGCACTCCAACTAAACACAACGGAGAAGGGAAGAAGCAAGGTATTCGTGTAGGCATCATTAACTCATGCCATGATTGACATATAGCAAAAATCATATCTCATTTTTCCAACAAAGAAAGTATCAGAGCAAAAATACTAAGGATCTCTAATAAACACAAGGGACATTATGTCTACTCAGGACTTCGAAACTGCAATGAGCACAACTCTTGATTATATTGGGATAGGCCAGAGTGACTTAGAAGAAGACTTTACGTGATCCAGAATTCCAATTTTTGGTAAGTGCACGATACAAGATCCATTAAATTAACAATAAATCATAATATTTAAGCACAGGTGAAATCAAATAGTAACACATTAATTTTCCGAATCCTCTAGTGCGAAAAAAATAGCCTGTCAAACATGCTAAATAGTGCCATATCAGACATCACTAATTTGAAATATTTAAAATGGGAACCTAACCATATCAAGAGACATGGTCGGTTCAACACATCAGAGTCCAGATTTTAAGCCAGAGGGAAACATGGAACTCCATTTATATGCTCTTTCCGTATTTATGAAATTCGATGGGTGGCAAAATGACTTGAGATAAACAAAATCTTAATCATGCAAGTAGCTAGTATTTCTATTTTCCAAATTCTCTTGGAAACCTATGATTTATTAAAAAATTACTCTTCTTGTTGTGCCAGCATACAAAGTTTCATCCCCATTTTATTATAAAAGAAAAAAAAGAATACACGAGCACAGTTCACATTGCTAGATATGTTTATAATTGTAAACAGTACATGCAAAGTAACATAAGCCTAAAAGCACAAATCAGCGCTATGAATCATATGACAAGAAACTGAAACCAAGTAAATATGGTCACTAGAAATTTGGCATTATAAATCGCATGACTAATAAATTTTAGTATAATGGAAGAAATTCTAAGAAAGTTGGGTTTAGGGGAACAAGAGTTAGTTCAGGAAAAGACAAGTTACCAAGGGAACGAGCTTCCTCTACAGAGAATTCTAGAACTTTTTTCGCATGTGGCGTAAAGGGTATCTCAATAGCAACAAATCCACTTCCCCTCCCAATAATTTTCTCGACTTCCACACGAGAATCCTTAAGATTAATACCCATTGATTTCAAAACTTTAGCAGCAATGCCAGTCCCTTCACCAATGAGGCCCAATAATATCAGTTCAGTTCCGACAAAGTTGTGTCCAAGACGCCTTGCCTCCTCTTGAGCAAGCATGATAACTTTAATGGCCTTCTCTGTGAAGCGCTCAAATATGGCTTTAGTAACACCACGAATGTGTCTCTTCTGTGGCTTGCATATGTATTTTGAGACCACTGAACCAAAATCATGCCGAGATCTTGATGAGAACTCCACACTGTTTACCCGCAAACCAGCAAACCCACGCAACCTCGGGGAAGGGGGCATCCGCACGCTGCAAATCATACTGACACTCGTTTTAGCCTTCCCAGAGCTACGAAACTGGCTATGGCTCCTGCTCCCGGCAGGCTTGTGAAGAAAGGCTGATTGAGCCAAAGATCCAGCCATGTTTAGTTAAAGAAGAAACAGATGATCTTTTATAGTCGCACCACCTGGAGGGAGCAATGAACTGTCAAATATATCATACCAAATGGCCGCAGCAGATATAACAAATCAATAGTAACCTTAATACTATGTGAGAACTTAAGCTTAAGACTGTTGTGAAAGAACGAAAAGCACAAAAATAACACTCGGATAGGGCGGCAAGGTACGCAACGCATGTCACGGCATAACAAAATGAATAAAATATTAAATGTGATCAACTTAACAAATGCAGCGACACAAGAAAGAAGAGCAATCCAATCCTCCGTGTCTTTATATTATTCTCCGTGTAGGGTCCGGAAGTTGTTCGTGGAACGCAGGCAGGGGCAAAACTTTTGCGCACAAGATGAAAATGAGGTGCTGATGAATAGCTCAATATGATGATCGAACGTTTTCCCTTAAGACGAGCGTAAGATCCGCGACGTGACAACGAGTGATGGAGAGAAAGTGTCGATGCAGGCAATTTAGAACAAATTTATGGAATTGCTTATGTCCTAGAAATGAATTAACCAAACTCAACGCGCAGTCACGTCGAGAATAGAAAACGATCATCAAAACTATCAAAACGAGCGTAGCAAGAAGAACAGAGGTGAGAGAAAAGGATGATGAAGACGAGAGCAGCAGCTACATTTAAGCAAAAAAGTTACCTTCGAGGAAGAAGGGATGGAGAGGATGAGGTCGAGGAGGAAGGAGGCAATGAGGCGTCGTCGCAATCTTTCTTTTCTCCTCGGCGAAGCGATAAAAAACAGGGAACGAGGGAGAGGGAGGGGGCGGCGTGACGTGGGGAGGACGAAACTAAAATTGAACATCGCATCGCGGCTAAATTTATAACGAAGCTCCCCACGCGCAGGCTTCGCATCAGGATTCGTGATTCATCATGATTCGGGAGTTGCTGAAATTTAACGGTGGAAATTAGTTCGATGGCCCGAGATGCTGAAATCTAACGGTCCCCATCGGCCCTTCCCGAGGCAAGCGGTTGTTTTGAGTTTAATAAATACACAGGATTAATTATATATTACTACTATTATCATCAACTCGGTCCAAATTAATCACTTCATCATGGAAATGAATAATTAATTCAAGGTAGAGGCCGTCAAGATTAATCACCGACTCCTCTCGGTTGTACGTACGCGTGGAATGGGTAAAAAATAAAAATAGGAACGACGCACGTTATGTATTCGATCCAATGAAATGTCTGATTAATTGATTGGGTAAGCGGTCTAATTATAAGTATTGTGAAAATTAGCACATATATATTTTTTATTTGCATCTCGCATGGACATCAAAACTTAACGGCGATTTTTTAATTTTGTCATTTTTTTATTTAGAGAGAAAAAAAAATAGACCTAAGAAAAATGTGTTGGATGGACGATGATGCATGCATGGTTGTCGTGTCAGCATCACGGCAACACTTCACCCGCAGAACGAAGTGAAAGATAACTGATGATTTAAGATGCAACCTGCGGATTAATAACTAAATCTAATGACCCAAAAAAACACAGATTGTCCCTTTTTTTTTCTTTTCCTCTGAAAAAAAAAAACAAATACTCTTCTTCCATCTTCATCTTCCTTCCTCTGACTGGGCGACGAATTTGCACGATTGATGGGCGTGAAAACATCAACATCGATCGATTTTTGATCTTATTTTATACAGGAAGAGCTGGCGCCGCACTGCTCCCTTCAGCTTCGACATCCATCATTGGGGAGTCACCTTCTCTGATTTCCCCGGCCAGCATCTTTAAGTTATCCTCCAAGAGTCTCATTATGGCTCTTCGAATAGCTTCATT
The DNA here is from genome assembly GCA_030544415.1 of Thalia dealbata. Classification (NCBI taxonomy): domain Eukaryota; kingdom Viridiplantae; phylum Streptophyta; class Magnoliopsida; order Zingiberales; family Marantaceae; genus Thalia; species Thalia dealbata. The sequence goes on from CM060458.1 coordinate 157,381, forward strand.
GCTTGGGTTATAACCGGCTTCCACAGCACTATCCTAGAGACTTAAGGATAGGATTACAACCTAAGCTATAAAGCTCGTTCGCTAAATGCTGGCACAGTCATGAATTCCTCCATCGTGCAGCTTGCCCACCTCAGAAGCGTGCTGAACAAAGAATGCTAGTTAAGCTCACAAATCTATCTGTGGTTATTTGGTTATTCCACGTATATGCTTAACTTAAAATGATGTGTTGGTTGTCATTCAACTCTCTCTCGGGACATTTAGAAACTGAACAGCTACTGCACATTTTTTTCCATCATCAAATATATCATTTTACTTGATTTATGGTCGAACAGACAATGTTCATTTCACCTCATCACGCACACCACACGTTCATTCAAGAAGGGCAAAAGCGATTGCTTTGGCCACATCATGGAGATGAGTGGGTTACGGATCATTAATTTTACACGGTTGTATCGGAAAACAGAAGGTAAACTCAATGCATAATAGGAAGAAGAAGAATTACTTCTTATTTAACATATTTTGGAATTAATTTCATTACTGCAGAATTTGTTTAATCTTGTCTCACTCCAAATGACGCCGTATCAATACAAACTACCACATTTCTCTGCACATTCTTTTCATTTGAAACTATAAAAGTTGTGAGAACAGTAATTTATGTTGATCGTAATGAGAAACTACCATATTTCCATTCCATCACCGTATGAAGATAGAGTTCGTGGGCTTGAAAGCATCGACATCGATCGATCCTAATATTATTTTATACAGGAACAACTGGCGGCACACAGCTCCCAGCAGTGATAACAGTAACGTTCCCTTCGGCATCCACATCCACTGTTGCCGAGTCACCTTCATTTAGTTCCCCGGCCAAGATTTTCACAGTCAAGCTGTCCTCCAAGAGTCTCATCATGGCTCTTCTGAGCGAACGAGCTCCATAGCTTGGGTTATAACCTTCTTCCACGACCTTATCCTTGAATCCCTCCGTCACTTGGATTGTAATCTTTTTACCTTTAAGCCTGTCGAATACTTCCTTCAGCATTATGTCGGCAATCTTCTTGACCTCCAGCTTCGTCAACTGCCGGAAAACAATCTTTTCATCTAACCTGTTCAGAAATTCAGGACGAAAGTGCTTCTTCAACTCCTCCGTGACGAGACTCTTGAGACTGTTATGGCTACCATCTTTGCCATCACGCTCAAAATTAAAACCCATTCCACCACCACCCTTCTCTATCACATTGCTTCCAATATTGGAGGTCATGATCAAGAGAGTGTTCTTAAAATCTACCGTGTGCCCCATGCTGTCGGTCAGTCTACCATCATCAAGGATCTGGAGCATCATGTTGAAAACATCAGGGTGTGCTTTCTCAATCTCGTCGAATAGAACAACCGTGTTGGGACGACGTTGAATTGCTTTAGTTAATTGACCACCCTCACCGTAACCGATGTAGCCAGGTGGCGAGCCGATAAGCTTGGAGACCGAGTGCGCCTCCATGAACTCGCTCATGTCGAGTCGGATCATGGCTTCCTCCGAACCAAAATAATAGGAAGCAAATACCTTGGCCAACTCTGATTTCCCAACACCGCTTGGGCCACAGAATATAAAGCTAGCAATTGGGCGATTGGGATTGTTAAGACCAACGCTAGCTCGACGAACGGCACGACTTATTGCTACGACAGCCTCATCCTGGCCGATAATTCGCCTGTGCAGATTTTCTTCCATCTTAAGTAGACGATCTCTTGAGACTTTTTCTACAGGGATTTCAGTCTTTTCAGTCGTTTTAGTCTTATTTTCAGTCTTAGTCTTTTCAGTCCAAGAAGATAGGATATGCTGTACATCTGCTTCTGTCACAACAGCGCCCAAATCACGAGCCTCTCTCTCGACCTTCCTCAACTCTTTCCATTTGACAATTAGCGCTAAAATCTGAGCCCTCAGATTTATTTCTCTGTCGCTCAGCTTCCCCACCTATCAAAAGAGTTGAACAAACACTGCCAGTTAAGCTCACAGATATATGAAAAGCTACAGGTTTTATAAACAAGACCAAATGTTGTTTTTTGGTTATGCCACATAATGCTTAACTTTACGTCAAAAAAAAAAACAAAGTTACTGCACATTTATTTCCATTATCAAACATATCAGTTTGCTTCGTGTGTGGTTGAACAGACAATGTACCTTTTCAAAATATTGGTCAATAACTGCCTCATTCTCCTCCGTTATCTGCCTCCTCAATTCCTCGGAAACCTGCCGAGAACAAGTCATAAATATATTTGGCATAAAACTATGGCAAAAAATATAAAGAACTTACCTCTGGATGGAGAAGGCTAACCCGAGAACCAGCATCATCAATCAAGTCAATTGCCTTGTCCGGTAGGAAGCGATTACTAAGGCACAGAAGAATATAAGAAATATGTGTACAAAAATAAGAACATTTAACTGTTGTATTAGTCTGGTGCAGAAAAGGAATAGAAAATGATATATGCAGAAAAGGTCCTTATCTTCCCAAAGATCATTTCCGTATAACCTCGATGCAAAATGATAGGAGAAAACATTTTTCAGAAATTCAAAATAAGCAAATCATCAAGAATAAAAAAGGAGGGTTTCAGGGTGGTAGCAAAACATGGAAAGGAAGACGAACGACAAAGTTGTAGAGGAAACATTGGTGAACATGGCTGAGACTAATTTTAAGCTAAATACAGTTCCATTTCAATTAAATCAAGAATACATCCTACGGAAATGGAGGCCCCCTGTTAGCAAATTAGACTTTATGATCGAACTTGTCAGAATGATTGTGCCGGCAGCAATGATCTCAAAGACAAGAAAAATGTAAGCCAATTGATGCAGAAGAAAAAACCTAGTTAGAAGACAAAAGGTTTGCACAAACTTCCTCATGGTCAAATAAGCTTTTGTTGCGATAAAGATAATTTTCAACTGCACTTGTAAATCGATCACAACAAGGGCACGGAGCTTTAATCAAGTTTTACTATACAGATAACTTAGCATGAGATAATTATTGACAAACAAGGGCAGCAATGTCTTACGAACCATTTTTTATTATCATATTAACTTTAAGGAGCGAAAACCACCAAAAATGAACATGAGCTTCACATCTAAAGAAACCAATGATGAAGGTTCACAGTTCACCCTTTTATCTTGTAAAAGGAGGTATATTTCATCACATGACTGAGGAATTATAATAAAAAAACATTAAATAGTTCATTCCAAGCATTGAATTGGTGCAGAACTGAGGAAACAACCATAAAGAGCAAAGGTAAATTGTACGCCAACTATTCTACCAAAAAGGAGGGCATGAAGAATCATAAACCACCCAAACTGCAAATCCATGATATGTAATTCACAAGCTAAATCAAGCAGATGATGATGCAATATGGCCACCAACCTAATATACTGATGGGACAATTGAGCAGCAGCAACTAAAGCCTCATCAGTGTATCGGACTTTGTGGTGGATTTCATATCTTTCGCGAAGCCCCCTGAGAATCTGCACTGTTTCATCCACTGTTGCTTCTGGTACATTTACAGGTTCAAAGCATCTCTCCAAAGCAAGATCCTTCTCCATGTGTTTCCTGTATTCATCCAGTGTAGTGGCTCCAATACACTGAAACAAAAAAAAAATAGCAGGTTTAAATAATGTTGGTGTTTGCTTGGTTTCTAGTATTTTTTTTTACTGATATGCTTTTTGGTTGCCAATCTTAAAATTTTTGACTTGGCTTTTTAAAAAATTCAGATAAAAAACTCTTGGAAATCTAAGAATCGCTTTATGTGATTTCTTAAGAAACCTATACAACAATGGGGAACTTGTAAATATTTTCTTGTCAAAATTGAGCCAACCAAACAAGATTAGAAATTCTTACCAAAAATACTATTTACCCGATAAAAATATAAAAAAATTACAGTAACCAAAGATGCAATAGTTCTTTCTTGAGAATGTTAAACTGATAGTAAGAACAGTACCAGGTTTGGACGCATTTAATTCACAAAGCCAACATAGATTGATAAATTAGATACCTGCAGTTCACCCCTTGCAAGAACTGACGTTAAGACAGTCGCAATATACGTTCCACCCAGCAGTGTTTCTCTAATTAATTTGTGTATCTCAGCAATATACAGTATTATTCCCTTACTTTGTTTAGTTTCTTCCATCAGTTTTTTGAACCTTTCTTGAAGGACTGTACTGTACCTGGTACCAGCAGCAAGAAGGCCCATATCAAGAGAAATCACCTAGACAACACATTTAATCTTAGATTAATACAAATTTATGGAAAACTGGATCAGAGAGAATACGCAATCATCAGCAACCAATGAATAGCTTCCACTAACACCTCTTATGTTTACAAAAAAGACTAATATCTAAAGTAATCTGCACAAAATGATAGAACGATGACAAAAAATTCCTGCACAGTAAACTCTAGGGAGGTTTACATAGGCAGCATACTGCATCAAGAAAACATGTTTGCATGAATCAAACACCGTAAGAAACTTACCGCAGCAACTGCGCCAATGATGCTTAGGAAAGGCATGAAAAGGACGGGTGAATTCAAATATAAAACAAACAAAATCAAATTAAGAGGAAACTCAGAGGAACCTTCTTTCCTTCTATTGATTTTGGAACATCTCCATCAGCTATAAGTTGAGCAAGTCCTCGTATAATGGCTGTCTTTCCGACACCGGGTTCCCCGATGAGGCAGGGATTGTTGTTTCTAAGCCTTCCTAAAATCTGTGCAACACGTTCTATCTGCTCCTGCCTGCCAACAACAGGATCCAGCTTTCCCTGAAGCACGATCATGTATCAGATGTGGGTTAATCGATCGCAAATAGACAAGCATCCCAAAGCCTGAACGTTAAGAACAAGTACCTCCTCTGCCAACTTCGTCAGATTAGTTCCATACTCCTCAAGTGCGGGCATCTTGTTGCCACTGGATCCTCCAACAACACCGGCTCCAACAGCTCCAGCGGTGCTTTCACCAACTATGCGAATGACCTAAGCTAGGTGATGCTAAAAGTCATAACCCGGCTAATTTACTGGTCCGGAGAAAAAATGAAGAAAAAAATGTTTGCCTGAGCGCGTACGTTGCCATTTTCCTCACGTAGAAGCCCAAGAGGCAAATGCTCAGAACCTATAAAACCATTACCTGAAAATTTTGAAAGCTGCATAAGCAGTCCAACTGAACACAACGGGGAAGAGAAGAAGCAAGGTATTCATGCAAGCATCGTTAACTTATGCCATGATTGACACACAGCAAAAATCATATCTTATTTTTCTAATAAAGAAAGTATGAGAGCAAAAAATACTTTTTAAGGAGGGGGAGGAGGAAAGCAATGAGGCGTCGCGCAATCTCTCTTTACTCTTCTAGTGGAAGCGATAAAAGCAGGGAAGCGAGGGAGGGGGCGGCGTGGAGTGGGGAAGACTGAAACAAAACGATGGAACATCGGGCTAAATTTATAACGAAGCTCCCCGTGCGCAGGAATTCGTGCAATGGGTTTTGGCTTCATCATGATTCGCGAGTTACTGAAATCTAACGGTGGAAAAGCTTCCCTATCGGCCATTTTCGGAGTTCTGCCGAGTTTATTTAGACCGGGTAAAAAACCCTTTTATCAAGCTGACCCACATCGGAAGGTTGACCTTTTTTTTAAAAAAAAAAATTTGAAGCATCGCGCCCATCGCTGCCTGTCGCTCGCTCGCCCACTGGCCCGGTCACTCGCTCCTCGCCCCCGCTCGCCACCATCGACTCGGTCGTCCGCTCGATCGATAAATAACTTTTATTCCGACTAAAAGCTGTAGAAGAAACTTGTAAATAAGATCGGTCACGGTCAGTACGGACCGCAGGTAGCATTCAGTCGAATGGTTTTTGTACGGACAATGACTTCCAAGATTTTTTATTCCAAGAACTTCCAAATCACACGGAAGAGGCATACTTCACCCCTCACCCTTCTTATTTGATGGGCCAAACAATCCTCCAAATCACACACAGGCGGCATATTTCGCCCTCTTCTTTAACACCTAATCTGGGCACATGGAGAATGCGTAGGCTTTGTTCGTGTCGATTCACCTATAGTTCGTCTCCGATCGACATGAATTAAAAATGCTACTGGTCAGGACATCAATTGCTTCCGCAATCAATACTCTTGCAACAATCTTTAGGTTGACTGCAGTATTATTTTAATAGTCTTTGAAGTATAGATACCCGGTGATTCGAAATAAGGATTTTACAGCTTAACATGTAAAGTTTGACCAGATGAACTCTCAACATGCCTACAGTTCTGATCTGATATTTCATGCTGAACTTTCCTCCGCAAGTTAGAATTTAATATCTTGCTCCTGGAAAGATAACTTAGGCCATTAGAAGAACTATTCACATGGATGGAACACCCTTTTGCTCATCAGCCACATAAGTCTTAAAAGGAAAACATCTTATAAGTTGATTCCAAATTTATCAATTCAAAAGGTTCAGTTGCTGTAAAATCTGTAAGGACTCAAGGACCTTCCTTTTGCAACCCATGCAGCAACTCTACCCTGATCCAAGCAACAAGGATAAGTTTATGCGGAAGTATAAACCCACCTATTAGTATAATCGCAGAGAACGAAAATTTGCATTGCACATATCTGAACCACCTTTGGGTATTATACAGATGCTAAATCGGTAAGCATATATTAAAGGCTGCAACAAATAACTAACGGAATTATACAATTCCCTCAAAGCTAGTGCATATTATTTAGCAAAACCAACATTTATTTTGCTCAAGACTGATGAAATGGCTACTCATATCAACTGTCCATCCCTAAGGGCTTTAAGAAAAGATAATAACGACAAGATCTAAATTTATGGATGGGTAAGTAATAAAAATACATGCTATTTGCTTAGCTTTCTTTTTTATTCAGTAATAGTTTTGATGAATAGCAAAGATATGATAAGACATTGCATTCACTAAAACGGAATATTTAGGTCATGATATCATTGTTAATTAAGAAAGTGGAACTGTGATGGTGTGCAAACATTAATTTACTAAAAAAACATTATACATCTTGTCGAGGAAAGCATTTATAACTAACAAGCAACATTTGAAGTGAATACCATTTCTGTGAAATTGCAGAAAACAACATAAATTACCTTGTTCTCGATTTTATGATGAGGTCAGTTCCATTTTGAAGTGAGCAAAAATGTTTCGGTAGCATCCCAGAAGTATCCTTTTGAGAATGGATGCAGTATCCAATTTACTGCTCGGTGTTGGATTTATCGAGAGAGGTTTCTTATTCTGTTTTGAAGTATGATCCTTCTCCCCAACATTGACTTCTTGAGCTAGTTTAATCACTGGTTTAATTATGACCTCCAATATTGGAGTCAACGTGATAGAGAAAGGTGGTGTTACAAGAGGAATTATAATCAGATCAATAGCCTTGTCACCGAGGAATTAAAGAAGCACTTTCGGCCAAAATTCCTTAATAGTTTAGATGAGATGATTATATTTTGACAACCGACCAAACTGGAGGTTTAAGAAGATCGTCGATATAAAGCTGAATAAGGCATTACACAAGCTTGAAGGTCAAGGAATTAAACTCTAGGTGACGGAGAGATTGACGGATAAGATTGTCGAGGAGGCTTACAACCTCAGCTACGGAGCTAGTCAGCTTCGAAGAGCTACAGTGAGGCTCTTAGAGGACAATTTAGTTACTAAAATGCTAGTTGGAGAACTCAACAAAGTCATGCAGCAGTGGATACAGACGCTAATCAAATCAATATTACTGTTCTTAGGGAAGGAGTCGATCGCGCGTCATGAAAAGAAGGTAAGGTACTCCCTCCCACCGTCCTCCTCTGATTTCTTTAGCTGGGGAAGGGAAGGGGATGATGATGGGAGCTAATTAAAGGTTGATGTAGGATGCCTTTCAATTCCTTGTCACACTTTGCCTCTCCTCTTCTTGTCGTCGAGAGTGTACTGCTCGCCGCGCCTACAGCAGCAGCTAGAGCGGCGCCTCTCTGCGAATCTACCCCGTAGTGCGCGGTGTGCCTCGGCGCCAGGGAGGATTCCATCGATTGCGAGCACGATTTCGATCATCACCTGCTCCGCTCAAGCTCTCCATCATCGTCCGGGTCGTTTCTATCGAAATGCACGCCGACGGTTGTGAAAGACGATGCGGCCGTAGATGGCGAGCTCGGCCGGATTAGACGATGCGGACGTAGATGGCGAGCTCGGCCGGATTAGTTGGTGGTTGCAATTGCTTAGCTTGGAGCCGGGAGAAACAATCCATCGTCATCGGCATTAAGGTTTTGCAGAGAGCAGGAGAGTAGGTCAGTGGGCGATGGGCGGGGAATGCTTCATTTTACGGAAAAAAAAAGAAGACCTGGCGACGGCCGACGGCCGACGGGCGGGTGATGCTTCATTTTTTTTATTTTAAAAAAGGTAAAAACTAGATCGATTGGTAAAATAATTTCCCGGTCATTTATGAATTGTAAAATAAGCCCGAGCGTAACGGGAAAAAACTTGCCATTTTCGATAGCCCAAGTTGCTGAAATCCAACGGTGGAAAAGTTTCCCCATCGGCCCTTCACGATTGCCTGAGCTGAGTTGTCCAGCAATCCGTTGTTTGAGCCACATGGTGATGACGGTTGGATTGGATTTTCGTTCGAGTCAGGCAAGCGGTTATTGTTTTAGCCACATGGAAACGAATGGGTTAATATAATTAATTTTACACGGTTGGATTAGATTAGGCTAATTGCCTTCGGCAAAAAAGGTATTCACAGTGCATAATAGAAGAAAAATAAGGATTACTATTTATTCAACGTCTACAAATAACACCACTTTTCGATTCAATTTCATTATTCCTGGGTTTGCTTGGTCTTCGTATAAGTTTTCTCTCTCACTCTTAAATGGCGCCATCACACACAAACAGGTGATCAATCCAAACTACCATATTTCTTTGCATTAAAATAGTTGACATTTTCTTTTCATTGGATCAGACCATGAAATTTAACTATAAAATTGGTGGAGAAAGTAGTTTTTGGTATAAAAAAAGGGAACAATCTGCAGCAAATTACGAGTTATTGCTCAGAAAGAAGATCATCGTACAAGTGCATAACATCACCTTAATTTCACACATGAGATGAGTAGTTTTAGCAGCTGATCCAAGAGTAAAAACATTTATCGTCTTCGTGGTCGATGGTTATATTCGATCTACATTGCTCCCCCTCTCCTAGTTGCGCATAGATGCTTGAGGCACAGTAGGCAATCCTAGTTCATCCTGTAGGAGCAAAAGGAACAAGTTTCAGCATTTCAAGTGAGATTTTGAATGCCATGCAAAATTAACAAACAGGAAGAGTCAGACTAAAGGTATTTATATTTGATAATAGATGCGAGAGCAGCTCGAGTGTAATTGTGCATACTATTATCAGCCAAGGAAAAAAAGCCTACGAATTCTACGGTTCTCCCGCATCAGACTATGAAACTGCTGCTGGTCCTTCTCTAAGTGAACTACAAATGACAAATGAAGAGTTTTCATTTTGAATTGCATGAGAAGTTGTTATACTGGTGGAAGAAGTCCAACCCTGATAGATGTTCCTGGACTGCATACCTAGCAGTTTATTAGAGGCCAACGGTAAATATTACCGGAAACCGCTGACCTAAATGCATACCTGCCATATCATCTAATTCTGTACTCGAGGTTGAAAACTATTATTATTATGCTTATGGTCAAATGGAAGCCAACATAACTATCCATAATTTATTTGTCTCGAAGATGCCATAAGCAACGCAGTGCAACCTTTTTCTTTTTTGTGTTCTAACATTAACATTTGAGGAAGAAATTATGAGAATATCTAATCATTTTGAACAATTTCTCTATGATCACAGAACTGTGTTCGCTTTTAAGTACCTAAAGTTGCCTTTTTATTAGCAAAAACAGAATCATGAAACAAAAGAATCATTGTAAAGCCAGCATGCCACCATTTAAGTGTTTGAAACAATTAACAAATTTTACAGTATTCCCAACATTTTAGAAATTAGAGATCGTTAACTTCCAAAAACATGTATAAGAGAAATCTATCAATATCCAATCTGTGCACTTTCTTTCCTCGTGTTTAAATTATCAGTAAATGATAGACATACCTGAGGATTCACTCTGTTGTGGACTGCTGCAGTGCCTATCGGTGCTGCAGGTAAGTTAAGCTCTCCATCCAGATCAGATTCTTTATCTGGTTGAAGATAAGATGGAATTGAATCAGACTCTGTCTCTGCTCCCATGTCCGCTTCCAAGCCATCTAGCTCTGCATTCAATTCAAACCAACTAGTAAGATATGGCTATAACTTAACGAAAAATCCAGCCAAAGCAATATATTTTACAAAAGTGATACTGCTTATCAACATCTACAAGTATAGATTAACCAAGACTACTGAGAAATGTTATCATAACATCATACCTCCCATTAGCTCTTCCTCATCTATATAATCAGGGACATTATAGCTCCTTCCAAGGGATTCTTGGATTTCCGTACTAATATCCATCATATCCATCATATCATCTTGCATGCTCTGTATGTTCCACGAATGCTTTCAGATATCAGAAAAACAAAGAACAAGCTGCCTTGTTCAAGTAAGAAAGGCCTAATATTTTCAGCAAGGAAGGACCTCAAATCAACATACATCTATGTCAGAAATATTCACAGTTTTCATTATTCCTTTTAGGTCCTTGTTTGCAACCTTCAATGCTGACATCTGAAAGAAGCAAATCACGTATCAAAAATAGCACAAGCTCTTAAAAAATAAGGATTTGGAAGCTTGTAAAACATACTGTCTCTTGAGCATCTTTAAGCCCCTCTGTAGCAAAGGCAACTTGGTCAAGGTTGAAAGTCTGGTTATAGATCATATCACGCTGCCCTTCATACCTGAAAAAGGCAGGAAACCTGTGACAATCAACTGCATAGATTTTGCTGTTAAGGATGCAACTAAATCAAGCAGGTAAGCAGCAGAAGGAAATATTACTACAGCATTTTTGTAGCTTCTGAGGCAAGTGCAAATTATGCTCTCTATACTAAATAAAAAATTAAGATATATAGAAGCCGGATACATGTTGAGGCTCATCCAATTCTAATTGTCATGATGTGGCCAAAAGAGACTCCACTTTGTCTATGACAAAACTGCTTCAGGATCATCTGAAGGTTCATTCTGCGATCCATGCTAAAGATAAATTTCAAATGAATAGAATAACCATTTATATATAAATAACAATGAAGGACCAATCCACTAGTGATCTGTTGTCACAAATATATGCACAATGCTGTGGAGTGATTGATGATGCTAATCATTGCAACCCACACTGGCAGCTATTATCTACCAGCAGACAAGGAGAATATTGTGATATGACCACGATGAACTGAGGATACACATATCTATCACACATTTTTCATACTGATAGTTACTTATCAATAAAGGGTAAACCTTGGGAAGTGGCCTTCAAACACTTCGTTCTCATTAAAAATAATAATAACAATATCAATGTAAAAACTTGGTACCATAATAAGCATACAATTTGGTCGACCAGGTTCGATGACTTCTTACACAAACGCTTCTCAAATTCTCTATTGGTGAGAACCTCTTATACACTAGCTTGAAGTTGCATATACAACCTAAGTGTATAGGGCCTAAATGAGAGAACCAGGTTACAAGTAAGATGCATCATTACGCAGGCACAAAAGTCGAAGGCAATCCGAACCAAATATTTCTGCCCAAAAGATTCCCACTAAATAGCAGGTCACCTACTATAAAATGTTGACATGCAGTAAATCTGACTTAATAGTGATTTCCTCCTTTTTCTTTTTGACACCGATCTTACTAGACTGTGATTGAAGTGAAGGAGGATAGTGGATTCTGGCAGATCCATCAAATACAGAAATCATATGCACACTGATGGTAAGAAGTCACCGAAGTTACTGCTTCAATGCACATACAACTTTGGAATCTCTTAAGCTAAATTATTAAACACTATTCAAAAGAAGCTTAAAGAGGCAGTAGTGTCAGATAGCAAATAGTACGAATATTCACAGCATAACGTATCAGATCAAACATACAAAACAGCACCAGATTAGCTTTTCAAAGTGCTTGGCAGCACAAAATGGAAATTAGCCTTGTAAGCAGGCAACTCATGTGGTAAGAAAACCGCGTAAGTAAGAATGAAGAGTTGACCTACATCCTCTTTTGCTTTAAAACCCTCATTGCTCGTGCTTTAACAGCCTCTTGAGCTGGACCAGGGCGCGTCTTCTTAATCTGCTCCTTGTACCTAGCTAATTCAGCATCCAGTTTCTGAATTTTCTCATCAACATTTTCACCCCTTTTATTAATCTGAAACAAAAGCATATTTTACGTGAAGGATAAAGAGGTTAGAAGGAGAAATCCCAACATCTATATACCAAATGAAGTACATTAGATTCAGCTTCAATAATTTAATGTGTTTAAAAAAACAACATTGCCGGCGACACGGTAGAGTTGAAAAACTAGAACTAGCAGAAAATATTATCATCCATCCATCACTATCACTAGAAGAATCTACAGAGTAAAAAATTGCCATCTACGGAGTAAGGAAGAAAGACGTAAGGGATCGGGAAGTCAAACCCTGTCGGTCGCTTCCTGAATCGTCGGTGGTGGCTCCTTGTTCTTCTTGGCACCAAAAACCCTCCTCATTTCCGAGCGATACGACCTCAGACCACGCGCAGGAATTACGGAAACGGCGGCGGCGGCGACCAGCAACGGCGAACCGGGTGGGGGTTTCGAACCTGCGAAGAAGGGGAAGAGATCGAAGAGGAAACCAAGAATGAAAGATCACCGTCCTCTTCTCGGTGTTAAAAATTAAATATTGGGGAGTCGTCGTTATTGGAGAACATCCGATATCCTTATTTTTCTTTTTGCCCAAAATAGCTTTACAGTGAAAAAAGGAAAAAAAAATAAAATGGGGGCATTCCGAGAATTGAACTCGGGACCTCTCGCACCCTAAGCGAGAATCATACCACTAGACCAAATGCCCGGTTGTGTTCAGGTTAAATAACCACTAAATACATTACGTAGTAAAATGTTTGCAAGTATTTAAAATCTTGCACTTGGGTCTTCTTTTTAAACTGCGATGATCGTTTTAATTTTGTATCCTAAATTTGAACTCTTACTTTTTATTTTCAAGCCTTCTAACAGACGTTCCACTCAAAAAATAATTTTCTTACTTTCTTCGTGCGTTATTTCTATTTTTTTACCTGCTTAAAAGCTTCATGTGTGAAAAAAATTACCCTTTGGAATGTCAATAGCATTTTGGACGCTTACATAAGGAATAGAGAATTATATTTAGTCTTGAGCATCAGATGGAGCAAGGAATGAAGGCTGGCAATTCAAATTCTAGGGTAGCTTATAATGGTGAATCTATGTTCCAACCTGATCTGTTAAGCCGATCCTCTTCGTTTATGGAACTGAAAAATCAAAGTGGAAATGCCAATGAGAGTTTTCAACTTTTACACTTTGATGGTTGATCCTATTAGATAAGAATAGACATTCCTGTGGTGTATATGACATCATGAATACTCTTCTTACAATATTATTCGATTACCTCTCTTATTTTCACTTTAGCCTTTATGTCCTATGCTACGGACAGGAAAGCCTAAGCATTATGGATTCCTTGAATTTAAGAACCCAGATGTGAGTTTATTTCTTTGAAATAAGATTCTTTCTGTTCATGTGAAAAATATGGAATTTCCTCTTCATGACCATGGGTTCTGTCCGTCGAGAAGAAGTCTCGGTGATTCAAGTTTTCAGTAAAGCTTCAATTTTTGGTTGTACCTCACAAGATTTTTTATTTTCTCATTATTTTACAGTTCTTGCCGCATTCCTCAGATATTTAAAATTTCTGGATTCAATTGTTCCAAAGTTTATAATCGCTAGTTACTAGTTAATGATCGATCCACGTGGTTCATCAGTTCAACCATTTATTCTCTTTCTGCTTTAGTTTGGAGCACTGCAAGTGCGCACCTTTCCGGTCCGATATTGTGTTAGTCATTCTCCTTATTCTGGGAACTTTTTGCAAGATTTGAAGCATTTGCTGCTTCTTCCTCCGCAGGAGCCCTTCCCTTTGCGGAGCCCTCCTATCCTATGTGCCGGCTGCAAAGGGAAGCGTCGAGAAGATCCATCCATTTCCGCTGAGACCAACTCATCTTCGTAGGGCTTGAAGTGATCCATGATGCTGCTGGCTGAGACGAACACATCCTTAGAGGGCTTGAAGTGATCCATGATGCTACTCTCCTTGGTAAGGTAACAGCTTTGAAGCTCATCCTTTGTTTCCCTTATAATTTTGCTATTAGGAAGGAGCAGAGAATTGCCACGCGTAACTTGTGCTATCTGTGCTCATCGTCAGATTTTTTTCTTTTTCGTTGATTGGGAGACCATGATTATCAAATTTCAAATTAGATAAACACTCAATATTTCCCAAGTTCGGGTGCTACGTGAATACTCTGATTCATTATTTTGTTTCAAGAATTCAATATAAATTAATCCTAAGTGAGAACGTCAAGCATTTTAAGAAAAAATTATACTACACCAGTAACCCATCATGACATTCCACTTGTAAGTTTCTCGGTGTTCGGTAATATTAACCAGGGAAAGGTGGTTGCATCATAACAAATCAGTAGAAGAATTAAAGCGGAGCATTCACAAGCTTCTATCAGAAATAAAGAATGTTGCTGCAAAAAAACCTTTATTTGCTCACAAAACGAAGATAGTGCAGAACCTAATCAATAAATACAACAAATTTCACAACAGAAGAATAAACTCAAATGTTTTCAACCGCCCCCTCCACCTGCACGCAAAATTGCTTTTCCTTCGGTGCCCATCTTTCTACTTACGAAGTGCGCCTGCATGAGTCCGGAGGAGAAAAAACACCACAAGATGCTCTCTGCAGCCCCATCTCAATGCTAATAACTTTAGTACATTTATACGATGAGACAGACACGCAGTGCCAGGAAGAGAGACGATTCCTTTTTTTTTCTCCCCGACGATTATAATTTGCAGTTTCAGACGGTCCTGTGCAGAAAGCTTCAATGCGAGGATGATGATCGTATTGATCTCGACTAAGGTATAAGTCTCAACATCAAAATTTGTTTAATGAATGGTCACATCCAGGACTTCAACCCCTAGCCAGGTGCTTGTTGGGATAGCCAACATGGTGGATTAAAATTTAAGGGCTACAAATCACGGAACATATGTGTGAGAGTGATCATGTTGATTAATGTTCTGGTCAACTTCTCCATCTTTACTTGATGTTGTTGACAACAAGGGGTTTGGCTGGGGGAATAATAGCTTCAAGCGAAAAGCATCCACACCATTCAAATAGTACCTGAACAGCCTCTTTGCCCTTATAAATCCCAGACGGCCATATAATGCAAGAGCTCCCTTATTTGTGACTTCTGCTTCTAGTGTTACCTGCATATAGTTAGAAATTCAGATGACTCTGTAAGCTAAAAATATAGATGAGCAAGGAGAGGAATCCTTGCTCTCATGCCTTATAAGTGGTTGACAACATAAAGTCCTAATGTCCCAACTATTGGGTCGACTACATAAACTTTCTCCGCACTAGTTAGAAAATGACGGATAGTTTTTATTATTTCCTCGCAAGTTTTCTTTGATGAGCTTTGTTCACCTGTTCACAGTTTGAAATACGTAACTGACCAAATAGTATCAAACAATCTCATAACTTGGGTTTGTAAAAAGTATAAATAAACCGTCGAACAGGAATAAAATTCGACTGGAATTTTCAGCACTCTGTGGTTACTAATAAATCCAATACTCCGTTAAAAAGGTGAGCATAGCATAACTGATATCTAGTTCCAGACAAAATTTAATAGTGGGTACTGTCTCCTACGATGCAGGTTAAAATTAAAGATGTTGCTCCAAGGAGTAGAATCATTAAAGAAAACTAAAATAGATCCAATTACAGCACATTAAAGAAAAGAAATGAACTAATAAGGAAAGCAAAGCGTGCAAAGGCCATTTGTAACATAGCAAGGAACAACATAGTGATGCTCGTAGAAGTTATTTGCAATAGCCATGCATAAGGCCCTACTATACATGAAATATCATAGTCAGAATATCCACGTAAGACATAAAAAATGAGAATTCAACTTAAAGTTCATTTTGATTTTTAAACAGGATCGCTTTTATATTCATAATGTATATATGATAATTAACACAAAATATTGCTTTGGTTAAGCAATTTTACCTCATCACATCCGGATTCCATCATTACTCTGATAGATCTGGTAACAAGTTCAGTTGCTGCAGTGTCAAACAGAGTTTTATGGTAAGTTGCAATATTAAAAATAGCTCAAGTACAAAAATGGTGGCGATACAGTCAACCAAGCCAAAAATAAAGGAAAAATTGTGTAAGATTAGATTAAAGGTAAATGTTAACAACAAGAGAACTTAATCCCATAATTATAACCAACATGCAAATATGTCCAAGGCTTAGCAGGCATAGAGATGCCATCAATCCTTACTTATATATCAATGCCTTCTATAACAAAAGCAAAACATTTGTAGCATAGTGTTCACGGCAAAAGTACTGAATTCTAGGGATCCAATAATTTCTATGGGCTGTTAGCTTCATCGACACTGCCTTCAAAAAATCCAGAACGCATCATGATAAGAAAGTTTTCCTTTTAACTGTGATAAACTAGAAGCATACAGATTCTTCTTCAAATCAAATGGTAGCATAATGAGGATGCAAAATACCAACTTCGAAATCCTAAGAAGAGCAAGCTATAAAAAAAAATCACTAGGAGGTTTGAAAAAATCAGATGAGATTTTGATAGCTACCAATTCCTCTTCCCCTATATGGCTTGATGACAACCAGCATCGCGATGTATCCCCTGTAGGTATTCCTATGATCCCCCGACTTGCACACCACCGTCCCCACGCACTTTTCCTTATGGAACGCCTGGATTCCACAGTAGCAATGAGGCATCGCCCGAAACTAATGGAGGAGAAGAGAGAGGAGGAGGTACCAAGAAGGTGAGGTTAGGCCAGAGGTAGACGAAGTATCGGTAGGTGAAGATGGAGTAGGGCTCGCTGAGCTCCTGGTCAACGAGACCCATTATGAGGGGGAGGTGGTGCTCTCCGCCATAGCTCACATATTCTATCTCCGACGGAGAGAACACCTCCGCTTCCCTTTCCCCTCCTCCTCCGCTCTCCGTGGCCGTCTCCCCCACCGCCGCTGCGTCCATCGCCTCCGAAACCCTCCCCCTCCTCCGAATTCGTTTGTCGTGTACATATTTGATTTCATCGCCGGCCCAAATTCAAACCCGCCTAATATAAGCCGGCCCAACTGCAAAATATTACCGGTCC
Source organism: Thalia dealbata (assembly GCA_030544415.1). Classification (NCBI taxonomy): domain Eukaryota; kingdom Viridiplantae; phylum Streptophyta; class Magnoliopsida; order Zingiberales; family Marantaceae; genus Thalia; species Thalia dealbata. The sequence continues at coordinate 174,750 of CM060458.1, forward strand.
ACTATCTTCCCTAATTCGAACCGGGTTTGATTAATTTTTCGGCCCAGAGATGATTAACGTAATTATTTTTTTAATAACCAATTTCATAAACGGAATAAATATTTATATACATTTTTTGTGTTAACACTCGTGTGCATATTTGTGTCTCACGCTCAGCCTCTTATCCAATGAAGCATGTAGAACAGAGACCTCTACTACTTAGATTTACCAAAAGACCCTCCTCAGTTATACACACCTAATTCGCCGCCTCCGCCTCGGTTATAAAAGAGCCGAAGGCAAAATAGTCTTTTGACTTCTCCAGGCCTCCGGTTATCCTCCTCCTCTCTCCTTCCTTCGCTCCTCGGATTGCGATTCGAGAATGGCGTGGACGTCGGCGGCCGCGTGCATCCTCCCGAGCCCCTGGAGCTCGCGCTCTCCTAGAGGCCCCGATCGCCTTCTGCAACTCCGGAAGGTTTGGCCTTCTGCTTTTTTTCCTTGTGGGTTCTGGTTCCTTGCTGCCCTTTTGTCGATTGATGAGTTCAATCGATATCGTAATCTTCTGCTTCTCTGTTGCTCGCTAGATGAGCCGGAAGGCGAGGATCGTCAGATCATTTGGTACGCCTGATGCGGAGGCCTCCTTCTCGGTTGGTGAGCTCGAAGGAACTTTAAGTATTTCTGGTCTTATTAATCGTAGTTGGAACGTTGGTGATACGGATAAGGAAATGTTTTGTTTGACATCATGTTCTTCGTCTGTGTGTTTGGTTTTATGTGATTCGATCAATTTCAGGTAGTCATTGATGACATTTTCTCTGTAACTAATCAAACTACGGAGATTCTACGGGCCAGGTTCAATATTGGATGGTTGTCTTAGGAGAAGTTGCTTAGATTGGTTCAAAATATGTAACTCAATTCAGCTTAATTTTACAAATGCCTCATCTTGTTCGTATGAACCAAACTAAAACTATATTTGTCTACCGTAAATTGCTTGCTTAGGATATCTGATTGGCTGTGTGTTTTCTTTGTCCTGTATAGAAGCATATAGATTGATGGATGCATCTTTTGATAGAAGAAAACTACTTTTGCTCTCCTCTATCGGATTTATGGTTGGCAATTTGAAAGATGCTCTAGACAATGGAATGGCAGTAGCCGCAGAATATACTGATAGTAAGTACTTGAATTTTATTCTTCTCATTTTGTCTTTATGTCTCACGACATCATCCTGAACATTTCCTAGTTGTATTGGTTTATCTGTTGAGAGTACTCAGTCCAAAAAGGGTCAACATAAAAAATTCCTCTTGTGTCATTCCAGTCGTTTCCGGTGGTAATTGTCTTCTGTAGAGACGACTGGAAGTAGAGAAGGCTTCATCAAACTTTAGGACGGAAACATGTGAAACCATTGTGTTTGCGTCAATTTTCTGCCTTGACTGTCCATGCTGGATGATTAAGGTGGATGGGCGCACCTGCGATCTCGTGGGATCAGTTTGTGCAATAGAGAAATAGTATTATAGGATAAGTGTAAGCTAAGACCATGTAGATTGGAGTAGTATGAGGAAACATTTCAAAGTATGTAAGAAAAGTTAAGACATTATGGCAGATGTATGGTGATACTAAGAAAAAGTGTTAATCCATAAATGCATATGTTCTTCTGATGCTATGAACGACGGGTACATGTTTTAGATGCATCAACTAATATTATCCTACTAAGTTGACTTCGAGTGATTAATAGTCAGTGCAATATGGATTGAAGTAGAACTACTTCGTGTTTAGTTTGAGAGCCAGTGAAAAATGTTCTGAAAGCTTTGGCCTCCAGAAGCTTATCCTTTGGTGCTTAAATAACTGGGTCCATTTTGACACTACTTGTTCATCCAGTGCCTGCACTTCGTGGCAAGAACTATGGAAAGACAAAAATGCGCTATCCAGATTATACAGAGACGCAATCTGGTCTCCAATACAAGGTTATTCTTGGCACATGATTCAAGGCGGATGCTTGTTATTCCTTCAAGCAACAGAAATAGAAGATTCTAATTATAACTTTTGTCTACAGGATTTGCGAGTAGGTGATGGTCCAGCACCAAAATCTGGCGACACAGTAGTGGTGAGGCGGAATTTTCAGCAACTATGATATTTGACTCAGAAATTATATTTGTCAGTGCTAAAAGCTTCTGGTTTGTTTTTTTACTTCTATAATTTTCATAGTAGTACATCACTACATCATAATTCAGGAAATTATATGCCTATGATTATTAGCTGGTCTTCTATTTGGGTTTTTCAATTTCTCGATGAAGTTGGATAAAATTTTGAGATGTGGTTGAGTTGGACAAACTCATGCAGATTTGTGAATAATGCATTGAAGGTTGACTGGGATGGTTATACGATAGGATACTACGGCCGCATCTTTGAAGCTCGAAACAAGACGAAAGGTGGTTCATTTGTGGTAATCTTACTAATCTTTTTGGCAAATATCTTTGTTCTTAAATTTTGAAAACCAAAGCTATAGATTTTTCATTCATACATGTAAATTCCTTTAATTTTCCAAACAAGGTTAGCGTGGAGGTGAAATGACATTGTAAAGTGGTGTTCTTTTGTTTAGTTGGAGTTTTTTTTTTGTTGAACAAAAGTTTGGTTGCGAAATATGAATCCTATTATTTAGTCCATTTATTTAGAGGGTTATCAATTTAGTGTATTTAGTTCTGAATACCACATGAAATTAGTTTCCACATTGTGTTTTTTTTCACATGCAGGGGGATGATAAAGATTTTTTTAAGTTTAAAGTTGGTTCAAATCAGGTATTTACTTTTACTCGCTTACGAAACCATGCTATCTTTGGATGTGGAAATTTGACCACTAAATGTCTTGTGTGATCAAAGGACTGGGTTATATGCATTTATACCTAATATGTGGAATCCTGTACTGGGGTTCAGATCTTTCTTTTCAAATGTTCAGAACCCTTTTTCACATTTTGGTATATGAAGGAACTGAAAACTAAATCATAACAAGGAAATCAACTCTGGTGGTTCTAATAGTCTATCCATTCAATTATGCCATTTTTCCACAACATATATTTTACTTTACCATTTCATGCATCTAGGTCATACCAGCTTTCGAGGAAGCTATTGTTGGCATGGCTCCTGGAGGCGTCAGGAGGTGATGTTGCAGCCCTCTTATTATTCACCATGCTAGATGAAACTATCCATTATTTAGATATTTACTGATATTTTTCATGAAACATGCATTTTGTGGGTTCCCTATATTTCGTTGAATCAAGTGATATCTGATAGTGCAAGACTTCAATCAAAACTATTATAATTGGACCTTGTAGCCACATGTTTTTCTTAAGCATAACATTATCCTGGAAACATGTATTATACATCACATGATCTGTTGACTACTTAAAGATTATAACTAATCTCACTAGACCTGTAGAGGCTTTATAGTGCAAACAAATTTGGTTTTGTTGACAGAGCTGGTTTTGAGATATTTAGCCTTTCATACGAATGCATCAGTTGATGTGCTAACATATAAGTTCACAGCAATGCAGGATAATAGTGCCTCCGGATTTGGGATATCCAGATAATGACTACAACAAACTCGGCCCCCAACCGACTACTTTCTCGGTACTCTCAACAGGAATTGATCGTTGTACTTACGAAGAAACGGCATACTAATCCATATTTGCCTCTGCAGGGCCAAAGAGCTTTAGATTTTGTTCTGAAGAACCAGGGCCTGATTGATAAAACCCTGTTGTTTGATATTGAGCTTCTAAAGGTCGTCCCAAGCTAAAATCTACCGAGGTTTGTAGTAATTGAGTTTTCTGGTCAATAATCTCTGCTCACATAATTTAATTACGTATTTACAATGGTATATGATTGCAGGGAACATCATTTACACGGTAACGTATAGTTGTGAACAGATAAGTGTGTGCTGCAGAACCTGGTTAAGATTTTTGAACCGTTTACTTCTCGATTTTGCTCCGGAGAGCAAAAACACCGTTCTGGAGTTTGATTTTTCTTTTGTGGGCAATGCGAAAACAAGGACTGTTTCAGTACGTGCTACAGTCAATCTTTGTGGATAAATTACTCGAGAACATATTCTTATGATTTTAAATAAAGTGTGATAGAGTTGATGATGGTAACAGCATATCCTGATATCAAATACTTCCATAAAGATAAATCTCACTATTTCAATCCTATCCTGTGACTATTAACCTGAGATCAATTTTGTTTTAGGTGATCGAAATCATCTTATACGCAGGCACATGTTGAATTGATGTACCAGTTGAACTGATTTAGTTCAATCTATCATGTTATTTGTCTTCCAAAATTATCCAATGCGACAATTGAAAATTAAGAAATCCATCATGTAAGAGAAAAAATTTCTATTTCCGTTTCCATCCACACACAAAAAAAAATGCTACCAAGATATTCAAAGTTGATAATCACTTTATAGAAATTAATACCAAAATTAATAAACATATATATTTTTACTTGGAAAAAAAAAGTGGGTGGGTGGGGGAGAAAAAGTTGCTGATGGGAATTCGCCAACAATGCATTGATCCACACCGCACCCTTCTATTCGCTGCACTCTTATCTCCTCCTCTCATCTCTTATTCTTCTGATTGGAGATTGGGAAGCACACGCCGCAGCGAAGAAACCAGAGAGAGGAAAAGACGAAGACGTCATGGCCCTTCAAGCACCGGCAGCAGGGCTGAGCTCCACCGTCACGCCTTCTCGGCGAACCATCCCACCGCCCCTCTCGCCGCCTCCCGGCAACGCCGGCCTGCGCGGCCCTTCCGATCGCCATGCCCTCCGCTCGGCATTCTTCTCTCCCTCGGCGCAGCTCCTGCTGTCGCCGCCCGGGCGCGGCCCAGCTGCCGCCACCGCCCCGAGGTTCTCCATGCGCGTGGCTTCCAAGCAGGCCTACATCTGCCGAGACTGCGGGTTCCATCTCCCTTCTACTTCATTTCACCATTACTTCTCCGTTGTTCTTCCATCTCTTCTGCAAATTGATCTGTGTGCAATCCTTTACCTTACCTCGTCTACTGCTTTGCAGATACATTTACAAAGATAGGACTCCGTTTGAGAAGCTTCCCGACAATTACTTCTGCCCTGGTAAGTTCAACTTTTTTATCGGCGCAATCACAGTTCAATTCCTCACTCTAATTTCACTGCTTGAAGTAAGATTTGTAGCTCTCGTAACAAAATCCAACAGAAAGTTTTCCCTTTTACTTGGGACAAAGTTGATTCCTTCTCATTTCTGTTGGAACAACGACAATTTTTTCTGCTGCTAATTAAACTTCCCAAGTTCAAGTGCAAATGCAAATACTCTGTGGCTTTATGTGCAGTTTGTGGTGCTCCCAAAAGAAGATTCAGGTCTTATCAGCCAGCAGTAAACAAGAATGCCAACGATACCGATGTCCGAAAAGCTAGGAAAGCTCAGATCAAGAAAGATGAAGCTATTGGGTAGTTTACCTGATTCATGTATATCTGAGCTAGGTTTCAGGAGTCTTCTTGCTTCATTGATTGTTCTGTTGTGTTCTGCAGGAGAGCTTTGCCTGTGGCAGCAGTGCTTGGGGTTGCAGGGTTGGTTGGTCTTTATTTCTACCTCAACAGTGTTTATAGCTCTTGATCAGAGCAGAAGCAATTGCTAGCATGCGTGAAACACATTATACCCTGGAGAAAAAATTTCCTCCTTCTTGAGTCAATTGGAGTGTTCCTAAGTTCTTCTAAACTTAAAGAGGATAAATCATCAAAACTTCTATGCCTTCAGTGTTAAATTCTCAATGCCAAACGATCAGATGTAATCCCCGGTATGAATTGTTTCTCTAGAGGCGACTAATGCAGATGCAAACAGCCTTGTGATACATATATAAGCATATCAAATTTGTTTGTAAACTTGCATTTTGAAGTAAATGGCATGAAGCAGCATCCTTCAACATACTTCAACATTCTGTTTCTTTAGATGCAGGTAGTTTGCACGTAATAACCTCATTCTCGTAGCTTTGATGATGATGGAAACACAATATTTTTTCTCTGTTGACTTCTCATAAATTCCCCTAAGCCTTATTACAACCTCCAAAACATATTTGTTAAAAATTGGAATGTATCTTTTCTTTAGATCGCTTGCTTTACAGCATTCCTGCTATTAATGTTTGAGATTTTGATTCTTATGGTAGTATCTTGCAAATGCACATTTTTCCACTATACAGGGTCCATGGTTATTAGTAAAACAATACATTTTATTGGGGTAATTTTAGGACTTTATGTACGCTGAGATCTTCCATTTTTCTTATTAAAAATTAGAAATATGTTATGCTTTAATTTTTAAATAAAAAGTTAGGATAAAAAAATAAACTTACATGGGAACTAGATTTTTTAAAAAATTTGTAGGAATTGAACCCATAATTTTTAATATAAAATTAATAGAATTGAAATATTCAAAAAAAATGTCATTATTTTTTTAAAAAAAATCTAGACCGAATGTACACCCATCTAAAATATATATCCTTTATGATCAAAGTTCCATGTGAGAGTATGTGAATCTAATACTAATAAAGTTTTTAAAGAATTTATTATAGGTAGATATATTTTTAGAAAAATATTTATAATAAATTCGTGGAAGAGTTTTTAAAAACAAAACAAATTACCAATGAAACAAGAGGATCTGTTTTTTACCCACCCTGAAGTCCTGCACCCCGAATCCGATTGCCTATCCGAATCCGAAACGTCTTAAATAAACAAATAAGAAGAGGGAGGGAGGGTTTAATCAACAGAAAACGACCCCCATCCGACGGCCCGGATCGGCCTCATCATCCGATGGGGGGGGCTGTGAAACGTACAATAAATATCGAAGGTCTCGCCTTTCGCCAGCAGATTCCCCTGCGCAGGCCGCGTATGCGGCCGCCAGCGAGCCGACGCGCGCCGCCGAGCGGGCGAGATCGGTTTGGACGGGCGCCACGGACGGCGGATCGGGAGCCCCGCAGGGAGCGCCTCCGTGCGGAAGCGGGCGGGCCCCGCACCATATCCCCGCACCGGGCCGGGACCGCGCCACGCCCCGAGTTTTGCGAGCCTAACGGTTCCAAAATCCAAGAAGCCACCCACGGGCACGGCGACCGTCGCCTTCCCCCCCCTCACCCTCTCCATCCCTCTCGCTCTCTCTATCTCGCCTTCTCTTTATAATCCCCAATCCCTCGAGGAAACCCTACCGGCCTCTCTCGCTCCCAATCCGTCGCCGATGCGGAGAGGTACGCCTTTTCTTCCTCTCCCACAATCCCCCCACTAGGGCTTTCCAGTTTCGTCTCCTCGGGGATGGGCCGCCTTTCGGTTTCCTGAGAGATCCGTTCTTGCTGTATCGGCTCTCCGGATTGGCTTCTTTCAGTCGCTTGTCCACTGTTGCTTCCTTCTGTTTCCTCAGTCTATTCCTCGCTTGTGAAATCTAGTCCCGTTAGTTTTCTTTATCGATTTCGGGTTTTTGGTTGGGTGTTCGGTGTCCTGTCATTGTGATTGGTTGTATTAGGTTAATCGGGAGAAGGGGATTGGTTTCCTTTCTGATTGAATGATGGGGTATGTGTGGGGTTGGTCGGTAATCAGTTGCTGGTCTGGAAAGATCGATTCTTTGCTTGAGAGAATCGGTTATTGATTTACGAGGGCAATGTGCTTTAGCATGCTCTCACCCAGTTGTTCGCTGTCTCCGCTGTTCTGCTAGGTTCGCATATTATCTTTTGCTCAAAGCGTCAAACTATGGCAATGCCTACTTCTTACTTGATTACTGGTATATATATGTGTGTGCACATATATATATATATACGGGGTTACATTCATAAAGGGAAAATGTCGATACTTTCTCATTGAAACTGAACTGGGAGGGTATGCTTTATTTTATAGTTGTAATTGCTCCAAATATGACTTGTTCAGCCTTAACTAGTAGTTTTTCCTGGCGGTTTCTGCTGAGAATGTATTGACAGAAAATACTGCTTATTTTATTATATTATTTTTAGCATTATGGAAAAGCTGCATGCGTTCGTCATCATGATTCGGTAGCTTAGAGAATCAATTGTTCTTTAAGTTGAATTACTCGTGTATATTTTTTTATTAATTTTGCAATTGGTTAACAAGGAAAGAAAAATAGCAACTGTGAAACTAGCATCCAATGATGTTGCAAATAGAGAAAATATCTGGAACTGGGGTCTTTACCGCATATCTTGACGTGAAGAACCTGTAACCAATGCTGCAATTCAGCCATGTTAAATCTTTGAACTTTCACTTAGTATTGAACCTTTTAGTTTTAATATTTTATTTATTTATTTTTTACTGTTCTTTTCAGGCAATGTCATTTCTATACTACTCAATCAAGGTCGTACTTACACTGAACTGCATTTATATGCAGGTCAAGACTTCATTGCAACTGAAACAAATATTACGGATGTCATGCTTAGATGACATGCAGAATGGCAGCTGGTCAGAGAAGAAAGCAGCTAACAACCTCTAATTACCATGAGCTATATAAAGGTAGAAAGAAAAAAAGGATAGACTCATCTGATTATATACTACATTTAAGATCCCAAGTAGATCTGGAATGGGATGTTAGTCAGAAGAGAGTGGTGGCAAAGAAGGAACAAGTTGGAGTAGCATGGACGGATATGACTTCTTTTGTTGGTTCGGCTTGTCAATCACATTCTGGTGTTGCTGATGTGTTCTCTGTTCCTCATGATATTTTTGATTTGCACAATTTGTCTGATGTGCTCACTTATGAGGTATGCTCGTAAAATTTTATGTTCTATATTTGCACAATCTGTATTATGGCATCCTAATGGATGATACTTATTGATGAATCCTTTTATTTAATCATATTTAGGTTTGGGCGACATATCTTTCGGAATCAGAGAGAGAACTTCTCTTGCAATTTCTTCCTTCTGGGTTAGACACCAAACAAGTAGTTAGTTCATTGCTGAATGGTGAAAATCATCATTTTGGAAATCCTTACTTAAAATGGCAAGTGATTGCTCTTAGCATTATATTTTAATTTCAGTTTGTTTTGGTCAACATATTAGTCTTCTACTTTAGCCTGTAGGTTAGATTTTATTTTGACCAAATTTATATGATTATGTTCTAATTAGATTATGAATTGCGATTTCAGGCTAAATCCTTGATCTAGCACAATATCAAACTACTTAATGTTTTTGATTCATTTTTACGTTTAAGTGCTTGTGTAGCAGGTATTTATTTTGTATTTCTCGGAAATTATAGGTTTGATGTATTATTTTCATGAGATTGAATATTGTGTTCAAGTGGTAGCTGATCATTTTGAACTTTACTAAGAGCTTTTCATCTCCAAACTGAACCGACCTAAAAAAATAGAACTTCTACTTGAAGTTTGTTTTTATGTTGTTCAATTAAATTTATGTAACCTCTTGTTAAAATGGATATGCTAATTGAAGCCAAACCAATTAGAGGCTCTTATCCTTCACTTCCTTTTAATATTAGTATTTGTTACACGATGAGCAGGGCATATATATAATAAGAATTGATAATAAAGGACAAAATTACTGATGTAATGATCTTATTTGGTTGTTACTTGTTTGGTTGGTCTTATTTGATCTGTTATTTAGTAATTTATTACACATTTCCTTCTATGTTCTTGTTAATACTGAAGTTTCATAGTTGCTCTGCTACTGAACTCTGATGGGTTTTACCCATTGATCCAATCACTTCGTTGACAAAATTACTGATGTGATGATCTGATTGAATCCTTCTCATATACATTTGTAGGTCTTCTTTACTTTGCAGTGGTAATCTTCACCCAGATTCTGTTCTACGTGCAGAGCAACAATTACGATTCAATAAGAGAGCATATTATAATGATATAAATAAATATCATACCGGGTATGTTGACTTTTGTATCAATCAAAAGCATATTTATACATTGGCATTTCATTCATGCTGCTAAACGTTAGTTGTCAGAATGCTGACTGATAGATTTGTGATGGCAGCATGCTTGAGGTTCTGAAAAAATGGAAGGCAAGATGGTTAAGTTGCAAGGATCCAGAAAAGCTTTGGAGGTTACCCATCCCCTCTTTTTTCATATTGCTCTTTGTTTTTGCTGTAATGTACCTGCTGTTAATTATTAACAATTCAGATTATGTGAAAAAGATATATATATTTTTTTGCTTATCAATTGTGAGTCACAAGCTGTACACAAAGTGTACATCCCTCTGGTTAGAGTAATTGGGCTCTATACGGGAGGATCATGAGGTATTGGGTTCAAGACTCATTAAGTTCTAAAAATTGTGAGTCACAAGTAGTTGTAGCTCTAACATTCTTCACTACTCATAAGCCACCTTGAAGAGGCTTACAGTGGGTTCTTTTTTTTTTTTTTGGTGTTTGGTGAGAATGTTTATACTTTACTATGTGTATATATTTAAGTTGGTTTTATACATATCTTTGGATGATATATTGTATTGTTTTAGATTGGTGAATAGAATGCAATGTTATCTTTCAAAAAAAATTTATGAGTCACTCGTTCCTAAACTTAATCTATTTTGCTTGCCAATTATTCACAAAGTATATCTCTAAAATTTGTTTTTTGGTGTAACTACTTGATGTGATCTAGTTAGGCCTTATCCTATCTGCACAACTAAAGTGACATTCCACTACATTTATGTGTTTTGAAATATATGCATTAGTCTTTCAAAATGATATAGTATTGTGATTTAGAAGGATGTTTGAGAATATTGTAAACTTTATTATCTAACTCAATGTTCTTGTTGCTGTGGCCATGAATTTTTTTATAGTTCCTTTGATCTGACGATATGATAGCTTTCAGAGGCTTTTGGAACACCATTACTAGTTTTAGCACTGATATATGATGGCTGGCTTTCCACTTGCAGTGAAGGATTTACTGAGAATAAGAAAGGGAAGTTAACAGTTTCTGCAGACAAGCCTAAAGCTCCTCATTTATCAAAACGGGAAATGTCATCCTCTACCATTGTCTGTGATAGTGATGTTGTTAAATACATGTCATATATAAAGGTAAGTTTACTTGTATGTCATAGTTAAGCACATCATCTCTGAACTCTAGCTGAATTCTAGTTTGTAAGTTTTACTCGTTGATTTGTTGCCACAAATAGGTTATAGAAATTCTTAAACTCCATAGATGTTGTATAGAAATAGATGTATGCAGGTGGAAGTTCCTAAGTTTCTTGAATTTTCTATCATATTTATGAATTATGGTTTTTTGTATTCAATAGATGAACCCAATGCTTCTCCGACTAAGTCCTGTTAGCCAATTTTAGTATTGTACAATTCTAGGGTAGTTCCAATTTGCAGATTGTGTTGCATGAGCAAGCTTAGGCATGTTCCAAATAATCCCTTTTCTGAAGGAGGATCATCAACTCATGATTTGGGAAGTTACTTGATTGCTTTTAGTGACCTTTTATCTGACCAAGGGAGTTAAGAAAATTGTGTTAATTTTAGTGAGAGGAATGTGGTAACTGTTAGTTATTATCAAGTTGGCCAGCCTGAAAAAGCAGGATCAGGAAGCATAAGCCACAATTTCAAAGAACATTTTACAAATGCAGCCTGGTTGTCATAGGAAAAATAGAAGCGGTTTGTGTAAATGGATAATACCCTACATTTCAGTGGTGTAGGTGGTTTATGTCCTCCTTGATGGCTGTTACTTCACTGAAGCCATTATAGGTATGTTGGACGTGAAGCCGGATAAACTTTTAAGGTCAAACCTTTTGTTTATGATTTGCTCTATACTAACAAATATGTAAACAGGTGTATATATCCATGTTCTGTATGTTTTTTAAAGAATCATGCAGATGTCTAATAAAGCAGTTTCATTACTTCATAGATTTCCCCATGGGGTGTTGATCTATTTTCTCTTTCTGAATATTTCAGGTAACTAGGTCTCAGCTCCAGATTCTTAAAAATTTAAAGCATTCTGGTGATGGCATTCAGCTAAAGTCTCTGAATCATGTGCTTGGTGATATAAATAACTTTCACGTGCATCCTTATGAAAAAGTTGAGGAGGAAGAAAATAAGAAGTTACATGAGCACTGGTTAGTAGATTCCTGAATAGCTGTCAGTTCACCTGAGAATTTTGTTTTTTACAAAACTAACTTTTGAACAAACAGGTTAGAAATTGCTAGAAATGATGTTCTGGCAGCTTACAGGATGCATCAGAGGAGGAAGTTGCTGAAAGAGCAATGTTGGAGATCTTTGGAACAGGAACTTGCGGAGAATAGCAAACAGTTAATGGATCAGGTATGCCTAAGTTATCTTTGCATCCAGAATTATTTAGTCTAAAGTTTTCAGGTTAATAACATATAATTGTTCAATTATTAAATTCTAGTTACAGCGTGATCCCCTGCATTCACGAAATTCCTGACGTTCTTAAAGTTCTAAACTGATTAGACCAAGGATTGTTGTGCAATGACATTGCAACATTAATACAGAACCTTTCCTCATGGATGCCTGTCTATTGCCATGCTATCTCAACAGTATTCAGGCACTTTTGGCAAGGATGCTCTACCAGAAATTGTGAGCATACTGTACCATTGCACCTAGATGCCTGAGAAAAATGTAATGGTCTGTGCAGTTTGAGTGTGTTCTGACAGATTTTCCAACGCGATTAGGTTTAGCAGTTTTTGTCCAATGGTAGGGAGTTTAGACTCACTGGCTTTGTAGGTAAAATACCATACAGGGAGGACTGTCATTTATACCCATAGTGCATGTACCTTTTTTTGCTGTATATAGATGATTTACATATCAGATACTGCATCAGTTTAAAGGCAGATTATTCAGTGTGCCTGTGCATGTGTTCATGTATATTGAAAGCAAAATACCTGACAGTGTGATACATGGCATACAGGACCTAACTATAACTATACAGTAATTGAAGGAACAGATGGTATGTGGTTTATCCTCTCCAAATACTTTATTCTAATCTGCCGAATGTTACTGATAGAATTCAAGTGAGTTGCATACTTGCATCTGTTATTTACACAGTATCTATCTGAAATATTAGTTTTGTCATAAGAGATCCTAACTACTAAGAATTTTTCCACAGGTCCTCTATTCCTGGAATTGCTATCAACACTATGGATTGTTTTTCTTATTTTTGATTCCTTTGGTGATCACATTTTGCTAATGTTTTTCAGCTAGAGGAAACAAATGTGTCCACATTATCCTAAGACTATCTTCCAATCAATCCAGCAGAATCTGGGCAATCCATTGTTTGTGTGATTTGACCGTTATCTGAGTCTTATTTGCTCTTTGTAAATTCTCATTGCATCCACTTCCATTTAATACCTACCATTGTTCAAACCTTATTGTGTCATAGAGTTATCCACTGGTGTCGTTGGTACAACCACATGTTATCACATTGCTATAGTATTGCAATAAAAAAAAGGGCACAAAAGACCACAATCATATAAGTCGTTGTTAAAATGACATTATACTATGTGGTTATGCTCTATTCATTTGTTTTGATGAATGATCAAATGTTATTTTTTAGTGGGATGAATGCGTGAATGAATGAATGATCAACTGTTGACAAACACTTGTAGGGCTTGGTTACGCACAGGCTTGTTACCTATGTGGGGGGCTTAAAGAAAATGTTGTCGTCCATTTTATTTATTTTTATCCTATTCTGCAGTGACTCTACTTATGAACCTTTCCTTTTTCTTATATTTTTTCCCTATAGAAAAATTTACCTCATGAACTGCAGTCCTTTAAGCATCCAATTGCTAGGTGATTGGATTTATTAATTGTTATCTGATGGTTACTTTGCAGGATGATGAAACAGAAAGTTCAGATCGTTCGTCAGAAGTATCTGCATATAGTGGTGATTTTAATCAACATGAGCACGTTTCAGATGTTGAAGATGAAAAAGATAACATCAGGCATAGGGCTATGAGTGACCATGTTCCTTCTTACAGCCCTAATGAAAAAACTGATGAGATACTCATTAATGACGAAGAGGGAGAAGACGATGATACATTGAAGCAAGAAGTCGATCTTTTACCCATGTCTGAATCGTTATATATCCAGAATGACAATATTAAGTTGGAGGGTTCCTTATCATCCGTGAAAGACATGTGGCAGCCAACAAGCCTTCCTAGTTCTAACTGCTGCTCTTCACAAGGTCATAATTACTCATCTGCTGATCGGTCATCTATAAGGGATGAACAAATAAGCAAAGGACATCCTGATCCTGCTCAAATTCTTGATCTGGAGGGAGACTTTCGGGAATCAGAAAGTGGAGAGCTTGTTGCATCAGCTTTTAACAGGGCTTCACTCTGCAATCCTTTTGCAAACCAAGACCGCAATGAGATGCTTCCAACCTTCCCAAAAGGATCCCAACTGCTATCATCTTATGCACATTCTCTGATGGCTAATGAGAGTTTGTCAGATTCTGGTCAGTTTTCAAGTCAGTTCCAAAGGCAACCTCAGTTGTTGCAGCAAAGGGAAGTTTGGGAGAAAGGGACTTACATGGATCCAACTGTACACCAAAATGTCTACTCCACTGGTAGATATCCAAGCAATGGGCATGATTTTTCTCAAATAGACCAAGGTTTTGCTGCCATCCAATCCTCTGAAAATAGCAGCGCTGTAGTAGGTTACAGCTGGGTTCCTGCTGAGAATCCGGCTTACAGCAATTGGTCTGGAGTTGAGACATTGAGCAGCAGACACGGTGATGGGAACGCTGACGGAAATCTCTCAAGTGTTTTCACAAACAGGTTGTTAGCTTCTCCGTTTGATCCTACAGCCTCCGAACAATACGTTCAAGTGAGAAATTTCATCGGCAGGGAAATGCCCGATGCTGAAAGTGCTTATACCTATACGCAAAGTCAACTCGGCAGCTCTGGCAGCCATGACTCATCTGCAGCTCCTCCACTGTCCAACGCATCATGGATGAACTTTCCCAGTCAAAATCCGAGCAGGCACAATCCCGAAGGACGACCGTTCCTAAGACCGTGGAACCTCTGATCGTCTTCTCATTTTGACTTGCACATGAAGCGTGTATGTGGAGATTGCATGCAGATTGGAGGGCCAGTTTATTTATAGCCTCACATAGACTGCTCCGAGTAGAATAATTGGAATTTTATGTTTTATAAAGATGGTTGATACACTGTAAATATGTGTGGGAAGTGAGCGAGGGGTTTAAGGTGCCTAGATCGAAGAGAAAAAAGAACAATCTCTTTTTGTTTAGTAGGTAAAAAATCGGTTTAGTTTTGCCTTTCCAATTGATGAAGGGCATATTTGTCATCACAGTGCATGATATCGCCCTTGCACAATAAAAGTCCTGATTTAGCTGCTGACAAATTGTGTTTCTCCTGTGATTTCTTTCACAATCTCTCCTGTCTTCTCTTTTCCGTGTCCAACAGTAGGGTGGTGTTCCAGTCAGGTGACTATTGAACACATTTAATAATCTAAATAGGTAAAATATTTCATACCTTCCTATATATGTTTGATCCTAACATCTCAAAATTGATAATAATTTCATAAAACCAAAATATCTATCTTTAATGCATAAATACAGTAGATTTTTTAGTAGTGTTCTTTTGAACTTTAGAGGTGTTCTTTTTTCTTTCACCATAAATAAACAATTGTATAAATAGATTTTTTATGTTTACACGCCCATGCTTTCTTGGTCATTACACGTCGCCCGTGACGCCAATCACCCTGACCCTGAATCCTTTCATGCCCACTCAACGCCTGGGATCAAAGCAAGAAGATCGTACGGCCACAATTCACTCGTCTCCACTACCATAAATCCCCGCTCCACTTCACCGTCCGTTTTAACAGTCCCTCCTGCGAACTCGCGAACACACCAAAGTCGCTCTCTAGGGCATTCTCCAACGCCGCCGGACGGCCGGAGGCTTCGACTGCGATGGTGAGTTGATTCGGTGCTCTTCAAACACGGAGTTCGATGGGTTTCTTTTAAGTGGATTTAATGTTTGATTAGATGGGAGACTTGTTGATGATTAGGTTCTGCCCAACGATATTGATCTGCTCAATCCCCCCGCTGAGCTTGAGAAGAAGAGGCATAAACTCAAGCGTCTCGTTCAATCCCCCAACTCTTTCTTCAAGATAACCATTTTTGTTTCGTCTTCCCAATGGTTCGGTCCGTTGCATATTTGTTTTTAAATTCTAATTGTTTTTTTTTGGATCTGGATTCCTTTGACGGTAGGATGTCAAGTGCCAAGGATGCTTCAACATGTAAGGTTTTATCTATACTCCCTCGTATTCTTTGCATGATCCTGAGTTGTTATTGATGCTTGGATGGATGATGTTGCAGTACTACGGTGTTTAGCCACTCTCAGACTGTTGTGGTTTGCGGAAATTGCCAGACTGCGCTATGCCAGCCGACCGGAGGGCGTGCAAGGCTCACCGAGGGATCCTCTTTCCGCCGCAAGGGTGACTGATTTTGATCTCTTTTGCTCTCCCTCCTTTTTCTTGGAAAGATTTTGAAAATATTAATCGAGTGCAGAACAGAGTTCATCAGTTACCCTTGCCTTTGGTAATTTAAACTCATCTGCAAATATAGCTGCAATGATCTTATTGCTATAGAAATTATTAAATCCTGCATCTTGCATGAATTAGAAATCGAATTTGCTGGTGCATTCTGGTATGGTTGTGGGTTCTACAATAATCTGTAGATTCAGCTCCTTTAAGTTTGCTGTGTGAAAATTTGTTAAATTTTACTCTTACGGCATTCAATTTTTTCACTCTCTGTTCCAACCATACGTGTTTGCTATGTGAAAATTTGTTTCCGACTCAAGTTGTTTATAAATTGAAACAGATTGTGTCCTCCCCTCTGATCTAGAGAAACGTGTCAGTCTGAAGTCTTATTTTTAAATAAAATAATATTGATTAAAATATACTTCTACTCGTGTTTAATTTAAATTATACTTAGAATGTGATTAGAATCATATATCAAATATGCTTTTAGGATTTGGTAGAGATTTCCTTAATTTAAGCTTATATCCAAATTGGCACTTTCGAACAACTGTGAACAATTTAGGATAGCGTCGATACATTTAAGATGCGCATTTTGCAGAATATTGTATTCCATAAATATCTTTTGAGTGCCATTAGCTGTGTTTCTACCTAGTGTAATTAATCTGTAGTGTTTTGATAAAGATTTGTAAATATATTTTCGCTCTAATTAATACAAATTATGGTGGACTGAGCCTTTCACCCTATATATTAATTATCTCGTGTTAACTCGGCTATAATCTTTGATAAAGATTTGTTAAATCACCCTATATATTAAGAAACCAATGCTTGTTTCAACGGTTTGTACTTGAAACAGCAATCCTAACTTTCGTTGGTATTTCTTTGGCTTATTAGATCAGTTTTCGATAACATGACTAATGTCCTGCTTCACCCGGGACTCACAGTAGCATATGCTCCGAGTCCAGAGAGGCTCGAATTTTAAATTCGAACTCCATCCACTTCAAAATTGAATTCCCGCTCTTTTCCCCCGCCCTCTCGCCGATGAATTGATAATTAACTAATCCGTTAATTCAGCTTGTTCAGCTGGTGATTAATTCATAATAAATTTGACCCATTTCTTAATTTTAAACATATTAGAATTTAAATCGATCCGTGTAAAACTTTTCGATATATACACACACACACCAAAGTAACAGATCGCACCTTTTATTTTAAACTTGAAGAAATTACACTTTATTTAAACCAAGAACAATCTCTCGGGACTAGAGATCATACATTTTAACAAAATAAAAAATGTTTGATAATATCGACAAAATGAATAAACTTACTTTAAATTTTTTGATAAATTAAGATTATGCGATTATACGATGACATGATAAAAATTGATGATAACTTTTTAAATCTGAATTTGAATCGATCTCCTCATTAATCTTAACCGCGTTATTTTTTCTGAAAAATATATTTTAGAAATTATCAGGCATGTCACGAGCACAATTAAGAAATTGATTGGAGAATAATTCATACTTAAGGGCATGATTAAAAACAAGGATTTGGTCGTCGGGGTGGATTAATGAGCCGCCGCAGTGGCTCGGCTTTTGCTTCGCTTCCTCTTCTTCCGTTCTGCCTTTAAAGGCCGCAGAGACCGAGCGAGAGAGAGAGAGATGCAAGCGCTATAAGGAGTTCCCTCTCACGCCATTTCTGCCCACGCTCCTTCCTAATGCTGGGATCTGCTGCTGCGTTGCCTCCCTTGCCGCGATCTTGAGGAGGAGACCTCTCCGACGAAGCGAGATCTGGCGACGCGGCGGCGATCTCGTGCTGTCGGGTTGGATCCGCCATCTCGAGATGGTACGTACGAGCGCAGAGACTTGGCTAATTGGTTTCAATCGGCTTTCTCTTTCATCTGCATTCTTTGCGTCGTTTTCGGTTCGCAATCGTTTCTTTCTTCCCTGTGTTTTTGTCCGTCACGCGCGTGTGGCTGTTTGATTCTAGGTTTTGCTTTGGATCGACTGGGTTATCAGGTTGAGATCTAGGCATTGGTTTTGCTTTGGATCGACTAGGTTATCAGGTTGAGATCTAGACATCGGTGTATGAACTTTATTGCCGAATAAGTTCCACCTTTGAGTTAAACCACAGAGCTTGTGCTACCACCTTTAGCATTTGTGCCCTTTGATTTGTGCGCTAGACACATGAATGCCTCTTTTTATTTTTATTCTTTAGAAAATGGCTGCTGGATTTTTGATGGTCAGTATAGTTGCCGCTATTTATTTCTAATTCTCCTAGAAGTATGTGTTGAATCCTATACTTTCGAATTGTTTAGTTAAGATGCTTTCTAGTTTACCCATACTTAACCTGTTTGTCCAGATCAAACTAAGTTACTGTGGATATTGTAAACATAGGTGAGAGTGGAGTTGAAACATTACCTAACAGTTATTAACTGTTTGTTTTTCCTGCTTAGCTTTTTGTATATACGTACGTGTTATGTTTATAAGTTGATGGTGTAAGTTCCACGTACTACCTAGACTCACTTTTCTAGGATGAGGCAACATGTAATCACTTTTTACACCCTTAAGCCTTCTTTGTGTTAGCTTCTTGTAGGTATTTCAAGAGTGTCACAGTGGAAAACAACTTTATTTACAGTGCATGGATTCTAAAACAGAACAACCACGGACGGAATCGCTTATTATATATTTTCTTCTTTCTAATATCCGTACAAACTTGTAATTTATACTACCTATGAGCCTTAATTGGTAAAGTACTATATACACTGCACTCTAGGTGGTTCAACATATTAGCATTTCTATACTACAATTCTTGTAACATTGATTATTTTCTTTTACTTTCGAATAATTGTCATGGTCCTATTACTCATGAAGCTTTTTTCAATTTGGCTTTTTTTATGATCCAGGATGTTACCAAAATGGATACTCGCCAAGTGAGCCTTAATTCTTCAGGCCATAAATGTCAAGATCTTCTATCTGATAGAAAATCAACGTTTTTCCACATCGATAACCAACCACATCCCGTAGAAGTCATCTGCCCTAAGCCCAGTCGGGCTGCTAGGGTTCCTTACTTCATGCATAGTCTATATAGAGACAATAGCAAGCCGAATGGGTGAGTTGAAGAAATTGTTGAATCCTTCGGTAACCTCATGTTCGTGAAGTTCGTTCCAGTGTAGCTGGCATAAATAATACTTGTTTGAATTGTCATTTTTATCTCTTGCACATTATTTTATCACTTGTTGTCAGTGTTTTTTCTATTTCAGCATTCCTCCTGTTCGTAAGGTGGATTATGTACCTGAATTTCTCGGTACTCTCCTGAACAAGGTACTGGCTCTGCATCTATTGATATGCATTTTGTGGAGAGCATTGTTCCTCCAGTAATTTGCGGTCCTTGCTACATCTCCTTAATCAATTATCGCTACTTGGCCGCACAGGCACCGATCTAAGCAATATATTTTTATTATATGTCCGTCTCAGTTTTTACACAGTTAAGCTGATTGGTATGTGCTCATCTAATTCGTGTATCATTTTTGATAGGATGATCCCAAGATTGATTTAGACTCCAGCAGTCAGGTGGAATTTTTTTGCGGTTCACCTCCTGCTCGCTCTAACAATCCCGTAGTCCGTGATGCATCATTCGGCAAGCAAAGCCGGTTCCTCGATTTTCCTATAGCAACCAACCCCCACGTGAAGCACGCAGAGAGAACGGAGAGCGTGTCTCCAACCTGCTGTTCTTCTCCTGAAGGAAGAACAGAAGGTTTTGCTTGTTGCAGCCCGGAGTCCCACTGCATCGTTCCTGCTTTTGCATGAATCACTTTGTAATCCCCTGTAAATGTCCACCCTAGAAGAAATGTCCCTCCTCCTGTTGAGTTTTTATCTGCCTCGAGGAGAGGGAATTTTGCTGCCCTGTAAATATCATATCATTGTGTATAATCCCTCAGTCTTAAGGTGAACTTGGGACAATGTAAAATGTATTTGTTACAAACCATCCTTTTTTTTGGTTGATATGCTAACAAGTTTCCAGTCTCATATTCAGCTGGTATTATAGTTTTTCATGTTCAAACTTTGCTTGCTATGAGTTCTGCTACTTTCCGGTTGTCTTAATTCCATATACGAACTGAAAGAATAAGAAAGAGGAGGTTTCATGAGTGCACATTATCAGGATGCATTGTTCCATAATTGTATTCTCATCTTGTGCAGGAATTGAATGGCGTAAGGAAGACAAGGATGCATGAATCGTTGCACTTAACGTGACAATTAAACGCACTTGGTCGGCTTTAGATTTTAGTTTCAACATCTATGACCTTTTTGTTCCTAGATGCATGGACACGGATGTTGATTAATTGTGCGTGCCATGTACTATTCATTGGTTGAATCTGTAAAAGCTAATTCATATCTATCCAACTTATAAATAAATACATGACCCATCTTTATCGATTTGGTTTATATGAGAGAAGATTGCTGATTGACCTAATCTCCACCTAGTGGGATCCAAAGTGGTTAAACCCATTTAAAGCTAATCAACCTACAATATATGTGTGTGGGTGAATCTTTCTACATCAAAATGATTAAAGAGTTGTGACAAGCACTATACCAAGATTTGTCTTCTAATACTTCAACATAAAGCACCAAAATTTTGGTCAATAATTAGGAGGTCCAACTTTTATTTGGGGTTGGAAAGATTATATTTTTTAGGTGGATGGTCCTCCATGGGAATTAAGATGCGGTGCAGTGCATGTGATAAATTATATAGAATGATTGCTCTGGGAAATATTATAAATTAAGCAGCCATCCTCCCTTGACCTTGATCTCTCTTGAAGCAGTGAATTGGTCCCTTGCAAGCAACACAAAATTAAGTAGTTCCAATACTCCCAACCCCCTTCAAAGGTGCACCTAAAGATCTCTAATTTGGAGCTACCATGCACCAAGATTCCAAGAGGCTTAGGATTAAAACTAATGATCTGATGATAAGCTTATTGTTTCATTAATCGTCCATTGGATGAGGGTGAGAATGATTGGGAATAAATAGTTGGTCATCCTAATATTTTCATTATTAAAATGGCAAGCACACATCACCTTCTTCTTCTTCCTTGTTTTTTTTTATTCGCTTCCTTTATTCTTTAACACGGATCAAATAAAATTAATTTGAATTGATTGGACCTTTATTCTAATATATGATCACTTAAAAAAAGTTTTTAAAAGAAAAATCAACCGCTTGGATTTTGACCATTAGGATTGCTTGTATCTAGTCAGTAGAGTAGGGAATAAATATCTTCTTTGGTTGGCTACCGTAGACTGCTACTTCTACTTGCATGCATACCTGAAGAAGTTGCCCGTGATTGATAAAGACTCGTACCTCTTTATTATTGTACTGTATTATTATCACAAGGGCTACATCTAACTACATCTTACCGTAACATAGAACAATGAGGTTAAATTTCTATGTCTACGAACCAACCGACGGGTATTAACAGAAGAAAGAAAGCTAAAAACGAAAACAAATTAAAAGCAGAAACGTAGTCGTCGTTTTCTTCTTCCACAATGCACAGGGTGCACGAAAAGAACTCAAAGTGCGCCGTGTCCCACGCACGCTTTGTTTCCTTTTTTTTTTGTCTTTTCCTTTCTTCGGTCTTCCTTTCCTCGGTTTCCCAACCACTTTTTTAATTTATTAACCTACGTTAATTATACATCGAGTTCATTTCAAGAGTCAAACCCATCTTTAAACTATAAACCATCAGCCAAGTCATTGCTGCCATTTAATGACGGCACAGCATGTGAATGCGATGACCAGTTCCTTCTTCCTTTGACCGTTATCATCTCCCTCTCACTCTTTATATAAATAGAGACTCATCTCATGAGCTGCGGATCAAACATGGCCCTGCAATCTCACCCACCGCCCTCCTCCGTCGCCCTCGCCGTCAATAATGGCGCCGCCCTCACTGAGCTAAGGAAGCGGCCGCGCGAGGATTCCTCCACTTCCACCAGCGGCCTCCACCAAAACGTCGCCTCCGACTTCGACGCTCTCATTAGCCACCAGGTACGTATATGTTAATTGTGCCCTTCACGAGTTCGACTGAGTTCCTTCTTTAATAAACTCTGCCGAACGGGTTGCAGTGCGAGGAGACGGTCTGTAGATTGGAGGAGGCGCGGAAGCGGCACCGCGCGGCGCTGATATCGGAGGTGAACCGGCAGGTGTCCCGGGGGTTGCAGCAGAAGGAGGCGGAACTGGAGAAGGCGAGGCGGCGGGCCGCGGAGCTGGAGGTGAAGCTCCGGAAGGCGGGGGCAGAGGGCCGGATGTGGTTCATGGCGGCCAAGAACAGCGAGGCCGCCGCGTTCGCACTACGGGCGAGCCTCGAGCAGGTGCTCCTCCAGAACGCCGTCGCCGCCGCTGCCGCCGCTGCAGCAGCAACAAACCCCCCGGCGGAGGAGGGATCGGGCGACACCGACGACGACGACGCGCAGTCCTTCTACCTCGGCGGGAAGGAGGCGGCGGCGCCGGAGGTGAGGAGGCGGTGCAGGGCCTGCGGGGAGAGGGAGGCCGTCGTCGTGATGTTCCCCTGCAGGCACCTTTGCTTATGCCGGGCCTGCCAATCCAACGTCGACTCGTGCCCGGCGTGCGGCTCGCCCCATCGAACCTGCTTTGAAGTCTTTCTCGCGTAGCGTTCACTTCAATTTTTTCCTTTTACTTTTTCCTTTTTTTTGAATGAGCCGTATCGAAAGGGGTTGATGGATTCATTTCTTTTCGTAAACAATAGACGATTCTTTAATATAGATATGGAAATATGTATATATATCATAAGCCGTAGCTTAATTTATCGCAATTTCTCGTGGGAACAGCTTGAAGCGTTTAGAAAAATAAGATGAGAAAACTTGAAATTAAAGTTCGCAAGCAAGGGGAAGGAAGAAAAAAAAGGGGAGGAGAAGGAATGATGGTGCGATCGAGCTCTTTCACTTCCATTGATTGGCAACAATGTCGGCCAAATCCACCACGCGCTGCGAGTAGCCCCACTCGTTGTCGTACCAGGCGATCACCTTCACCATGTCGTCGCCCATCACCATCGTCAGGGAGGAGTCGACGGTGGAGGAAACGTCGCTGCACCGGAAGTCCACGGAGACGAGCGGCTCGTCGCACACGGAGAGGATGCCCTTGAGCTCGTTCTCGGCGGCGCTGCGGAACGCTGCATTGACCTCCTCCGCCAGCGTCTTCTTCGAGACCTGCACTACGAGGTCCACCACGGAGACGTTGGGCGTCGGCACGCGGAGCGCGATGCCGTTGAGCTTGCCCTTGAGGGAAGGGAGCACCAGCGCGACGGCCTTCGCGGCGCCGGTGGAAGTCGGGACGATGTTGAGCGCGGCAGCGCGCGCCCGGCGGAGGTCGCGGTGGCTGGCGTCGAGGAGCCGCTGGTCGCCGGTGTAGGAATGGGTGGTGGTCATCGTACCCTTGATGATCCCTGCAGCGACGACGAAGAAGAATGATTAATTACACCTCCGCGATCAGGTCGGCTGCCTCGGTGGATGGGGATTGAGGAACTCACCGAACTTTTGGTCGAGCACCTTGACGAAGGGGGCGAGGCAATTGGTGGTGCAGGAGGCGTTGCTGATGATGGTCTCGTCGGGGCTGTAGGCGTCAGCGTTGACGCCGACGACGTAGGTGGGGATGTCGCCCTTCCCCGGCGCAGTGATGAGAACCTTTTTAGCGCCGGCTTGGAGGTGCTTCCCAGCTCCTTCTCTGTCGACGAACACTCCCGTTCCTTCGATCACCAAATCCACCCCAAGCTCACTGCAAAATTAGGGATTTAGTAGATAGAGATAGGGTGGGGAATGAGATCGATGGCGTTCTTGCGTACCCCCAGGGGAGGTTGACGGGGTTACGGTCGGTGACGACCTTGATGACCTTGCCGTCGACGGAGATGGCAGAGTCTCCTACAGGCTTGACGTCGGCTTCGAAAATGCCGAGGGTGGAGTCGTACTTGAGCAGGTGGGAGGCCTGCTTGATGCCGCCGGTGTCGTTGATGGCGATGACGTCCAGTGGGGAGTCCTTGCGGCCGTGCCAGCAGCGCAGGAAGTTGCGCCCGATCCGGCCGAACCCGTTGATCGCCACCTTGATCTTCATCTCCGCCGCGCCCTTCCGGTACCCGACGCCACCGCTGCCCACCTGCGCCCCCCGCCGTCCCCACCGAAAAACCCGCGCCCCGCCGCCGCCGGAAACATACGAATTCATCAGGTTTTCCACTTTCCGGCGCAGGATAATTTTGCTTACGGACCTACGTTTACTTTACTCTACCTCAGCACAGCAGGCCTCTTTTAAGGCCCATACACACATATATATATACACACATGGAATGTGTGTATATTGACCTTTCAATGTATATATATGAAAATTAGATCGATATCTAAAAAGATACATTTCTCTGCCTCTACAGTCTCTTTTAACTGTGAGCAGATTATAATCATGATACTGAAGAGATCAATATTCGATATACATAAGCAGTTTTATATACTTGAATTACTTCTTACCGCAGCCGTTCTGAAGCCGACGACGGAGACGAAGTCATCGGAGGTGGCGATCCTTCTCACCGGAATCGACGACGAAGCACTCCTCAGCCCGGAGAAGTCCGAGAATCCCTTCCCGCTCGCCTGCGCCGTCGCCCACATATATATGCACGGATCAAGAAGATGATGATCTATGAACACATGGACGAAGAGGACGACGAAGAAGGAGAAGGAAACGCCCGCCGGCGATCGATGGTTGACGAACCTGGAGCGAGGCGTTGGCCGCGGAGAGAGTCGCCGAGGCCGCCATTAATTTGCTATGCTGAGGAGATGAAGGCGAGAGATCAAGTATATGACGGGAGGAGGAGGATGACAAATTAATGGAAGCGGCTGGAGGATGTGGTGGGAGGAGGGCGGCGTGGGATCGAGAGGACGGAGGAGGAGAAGAGGAGATGAGATTTCGGATAGAAAGCGGGCGCAACGTATGGCTGCGGGCACGCCTACCACTTCAAGCACAAGCACAAGCACAAGCACACGCTCACGCACGTGCCTGTCGCCGCCGTGAACAGATAAATGAGAATATAAATACGATCTCTAATTAATATATATATATACACACGTTAAAAAGTTAATAAATTCTCAAAGCCGGCCCAACTAACCGGTTCAATTATCCACTAGGGTGTTTTAGTAATTTAAATGGGCCGATCCCTCGTATATAAACGTTTTTCGCGTCCCTACCCTCCTCCATCCCTTCGAACCCAACCTGCGCCGCCCGCGAACTCACTTTCCTCCCCCCGCCTCTGCTTCCCTCTCTCTTCGTCGCAAAGGTGATTTGTCTTCATTTTCTTCCCTTTCTCGAAATATTCAGGGCTTCCTCGTTGATTAGGTTACTGTTTTTTTTAATCAATGTTTTGCTATTTGTCTTATATTTATTTTTTTATGAGGTGGATCTTCATTGTGGAAATCTATTTTTGTTTTTTTTCCTTTTAGTTTGCTCTATATATTTTTACGGGAGATTCGTGTTGACCTCGTTGTAGTTTAGTTCTACTGGAGTTGCCGATTTCATGGTTTAAGTTATTTTTAAGGGCATTCGATCTTGTATGCATGGTTGCAACTTCTTGTTCTCTTTCATTTTTGGTCTTGTGAGCTTAAATGTTTAGTTTATAATCATGAGTAGCATTTAGGGTCTGGTTCGATGTTGGATGCACGTCGTTGCAGAGTAGATAATCTACTATTTCTTTAACCTGTTTTTGTGTTGCTTTGCCAGTTTAAGTTGCATTTGGTTATTTTATTATCTTTTTGACGTGATGGATCTGTTTCAGTAGTATTATGGCCTGCTAACTGGATCGTGGCTGGTATTTTTTCAATGGACGTAGCTTTTATTTTTTTGGTTTTTGGTAGACGTATGAACACTCGACATCTTGATAGTTAAACATAATTTGGAAGAGTGGCAGAGTCACCAGCATAGAATCCTGAAGCAAATTATCTAGTGGTTTCTTCCTGTCTGCCCCCTGTGGAGGTCCATAGAATGCTGACTTGATCCCATTATGCAAAATAATGGACAACTCGTCATAGATGTTGGGTTTCCCAACAAGTTAAGGGATTTCCTAATGAGCTGGGCAAACTTGAGTCGGTTACAATTCTGATGAAGTTTTCTCTGCTTGCGCTAATTGGAGGTTATCAGACATTGAAACATTTGGGTACAATAGTTATTGGAAATAACTATTTATTAGACTTGAACAAAAGAGCTTTGGCCTAAGATATTCCTTGTTATATGCCCCCAAAATTGTTTCTTTGAGACTCCTTAAATGTAGGATGAGATCCAATACAATATTAGCGAATCTAAATAATTTTGCTACTTTCTATTTGTAGCATTCTCAGATAAGGCATTGTAATTCTAACTATACAATTTTTTCCCACTCAGATGAATGTAGATAAGCTCATGAAAATGGCTGGTGCAGTTCGCACTGGTGGAAAGGGAAGCATGCGCAGGTAGTCTTTTGCTGTATCGCCTGCAGTACATGACCAGCTAGTTCTCATAGTTAGATTTAATGTCTATAAATAACTGTTGATGTTCAATTTGTCAGTTTTTCTGGATGCTAGTTGATTGCTACTGTAGTTTACTCTATGCTTTTCCTGCATTTTGATCAGGAAGAAGAAGGCTGTTCACAAGACTACAACGACAGATGACAAGAGACTTCAAAGCACATTGAAGAGAATAGGAGTCAATAACATCCCTGCTATCGAAGAAGTCAACATTTTTAAGGATGACCTTGTTATTCAGTTTACTAACCCTAAGGGTAAAACATATCATATTTTTCAGAAGAAGTGTTCTAGTATTTGGCAAACAATATATTGATTTTTTCCTTTTATTTTTTCAGTGCAAGCATCAATTCCGGCCAATACATGGGTTGTCAGTGGGTTACCTCAAACAAAGAGTGTGTATCTTTTACTTCAAAAATAACTATTCGTTTTGATCAGTATTAGTTTTTTTTTTCATTCATTCATTTATGGAAATGCTTTCATTTTTAGAGCCTTGTCCTTACCTAACACATCCTGTATTAATTTTTTGTAACAGAACTTCAAGATGTCCTACCTGGGATTTTCAACCAACTAGGTATTGCTACTGTTCTCTAGCCCTATAGTATCGCTTGATGCTTCTTGAGTATTCTGATTAAGTTATTTATTTCTTCTGGGAGACCTATCTACCATAATAGATTAGCTTAGCTATTTGCAGTAAGAGATGAAAAAGAATTATAAGTTTTCAACTTCTATAATGATGCTCCATCTTCCTATCGAGGCTGAACCAAAACCAGAGCACGAGAGATAGTTGTCTATACACTAATAAGTGATGTATGGATTTTTGAGAACAGATGAGTCATGGTCGTCCTCTCTGGATTGTTGGGATCTCATGAGTGAATAGAAAGTTAGATTTACATTGAATCTCACGTGAATCGCCCCATCTATCCTCTTGAGGAGAAGTTTGGTTTCAAACTCTGATTCAAACAGGAGTATGCCATGCAAATGAGCCTTTGATGATCCACATCTTTGGGTCATGCAATAATGAGCACATAGAACTCCCCATGTGGTTGATAGCCCTCACAACCCAGGCACAATGGCACAATTAGTAGGGGCTCACTCTACCACTGAGCTAGTATCCTTAATAGCAGGTTTAGGTTACACCTATAACCAAAAATAACCAAAATGGAAACCAAGTGTTTTGTGGTTCAAAAATGCTGAATCATGTCTCAATCATCATTTGTTAAGACTTTCTAGGGTCAGTTCTTTGGCTTGGATAGGACATTTAGTTCATGCTACTATTCTGGGATCTAGGGGACAAATACGCCAGTTGGAATAATATTTTAGATGTATTACCCCCATTCGCAAGGGTTGGGTCTGAACCTTGATTTGAGTGGCCATTTATTTGGTACTTGAGCAACTGTCATTCTAACTCTTCTCTGTGGATTCCATCCACAAATGCAACATTTATAGTTGACTGATATTGCACATCATTATTTAGCTATTGCGATTCTTTTTCTGATCATTGGTCATATGTATAGAACTAACTCCTGGATTTGGCACAATATCAAAGATCTTTTAGAAGCACATATTCCTCCACTCAGATCTCATGAGTGAATAGAAAGTTAGATCTATTCACTTGAATCGACCCATCTATCCTCCTGAGGAGAAGTTTGGTTTTCAATTCAGATTCAAGCAGGAGTACGCTATGCTAACGTGCCTTGGATGATCCATATCTTTGGGATGGGTGCTGGTGAACACATTGAACTCTCCATGTGACTTAGAGCCCTCACAGCCTAGGCACAACGATATAATTAATAGGGGCGTGCTCTTCTATTGAGCTAATAGCCCAGCATGTGGGCCTCCCAGTAGGAGGCCTGCAATGCTAAAAGCAAGAAAAACCCATTCCTCTCTTTCCTTTTTATGTCCCCACGTCCCTTTCCATGTGGTGATATGAGGATGTACAAGGGGGATCCTATCAACTAACTTGTTCCGATCTAGGATAATAAGCTTATGAGCTTAGTCTTACTTCATCTCTGAGAAACTAGAGTAGACTTCCAAAATACTCAACAAGCATAAGTATTAGCTCTCCCTAAAAAGGAGGTGATCTAGCTGCACCTTCTAGTATAGCTACCTTGTGGTTAAGGTAATGACTAAGGCCACTGGCCAGCTCACATAATGCGACGGGTGGTGCAGACAAGGCCTAGGAATGAATTCACTGTTAATGGCTGACCAGCGATTACTAGTGATTCTGGCTTCATGTGTGATTTGCAGCCCGCAATCCGAATGAGGATTGTGACCCTTTGTCCTTGACATTGTAACACAGTGTGTCACCTAGGGAGTAAGGGGCATGATTGCTGAACCAACTCTTGATTTCTGATATTTGATTTAATAACAAACTCATTAAAATTTATTCCTTTAACAAGTGTAGGTTATTTGAAAATTCATGATTGGAATCAACGTGATGAAGTCCTTGAAAAAAGTATCGTAGTATTTTATGCTATCAATCCCTGAGCGGTTTGAGCCTTGCAAAGCTTACCACTTTAGTGGGATTTGTAGTTTGTAGTTTTTGTAGTATGGGAATTCAAATCACACATGGATTCGATTGACAAGTTATCTTAGGCTTATGTCAGCAGTTTCTATTATTGTGGATGTATCATCGGTCTGATATCATGACATGTAATGATACTTTGTTCTTTCAGGGCCCGACAACTTGGAGAACCTGAAGCGGCTTGCGGAGCATTTACAGAAACAAGCACCCAATGCAGGTGCTGGTGCCAAACAGGAAGAAAACGACGACGATGTCCCGGACTTGGTACCTGGAGAGACATTCGAATCGGTTGCCGACGAAGTTAAAGATGAAACCAAAGCTTCATAAAGAATGATAAGCGTATCCTTTTCAGATGTCTCGAGACTTCATGCAGTTGCTTTCTCATTATGGTCGATCAGATTGTTATTAACCAGTTTTCATTATTTATGTTAATTATGGAGAACTGGAAAAGTAAAATGTCTTACCCCTTCAATAGAATGCTCGGAAGCAATGCCTTGTTTTTGCATGTTGTGTATTAGTTAGATCAGGTCTAATCTCTTCCTGATGGACTACCCAGGTTTTATATGAGTTGTAGAACTAGTTCAAGAGAGTCGCAACAACTGAAGTTTTTGAACAGAGCTGCTGTCAAATTCTTCTCGGATGATGAATTCATTACGGTTCATGGCTGTTATTTTTTTCTGTTTCGATCTAATTAACTCAGTAATTTGACATGCAACTTTCGTTCAATTATGTATCTTCCTTTTGCCTTCCCCACGGCCCTGCCTTTTCAACGAAACTGCAGCAATCAAACCATCATAAGTGTCAGTGAGATTTTTATTTTTTAAATTTAAAGAAGGTACAAATATATTTTTATATGTAGGAATATAATAATTATTATTATTAGTTAGACGAGTATCATAAAATTTCTCTCAAATTAAATTTTTTGGCTCATAATTCTACAGTGTTAGGGAATATAAATATCAAATCACAGATAGCAAGCCAGCCTTCCTACGAATATATATACACGCGCTAAAGCTGTTCTTTGACATGACGATGAAAAGAAGGCAGCAGTGGGGGTGAGCACGCCACAACATTCGTTCGACCACGCAGATTTATAGTACTGAACCAGTGTTCATCCAAGTGATGTTGATGCCGTTGTTGTTCTCTGTTTGTTCCCGAGGATTATAACGATGACCGTAACGTCGTCGTGATACTTTCTTCTTCTTCCCAGGGGTATGTTCATCAATTCTTCAGCAGTGAATCCTGCGACCACAAACAAAAGTTATATGCTATTCCCAGATTCCAGAAATCCAAGGATACACAAATCTCCATTCTCCCCCTAAATAAAATAAACCTCTTTTAGCTTTAAACCTGCAGCAGCGATACAATTGTTCTTAACATGAGCTGATGGGTTCTCTCCGGATGAAAGCATTACAAGAGAGTCGGTCATCGTGGCTTACCTGCGTTTTTCGCAGCTCTCAGCACGAGTTGTTCGATAAGATGCTTTGCCGGATCATCAAAAGGGTTATCCTGCATGAACCGATGAACCAGTTGCACGACTTCATCGTTCGTGAAGAAATCGAACAATCCATCGCTACCCAAAACCACAAACAAGTCCTTCTCCGAGACCTTATGGCTCTTGGTGAAGGGATCAGTATAAACATACGGTGGGCTACGCAGATCGCGAACACGAAGAATGCCCATGAGTGCGTCATTTAAATTTCTCTGCGTAAGACATTTAAATTGTATTATAGCTCAATAGCGAGGAGCTACAGAAATGGATCGCTTACCTTCTTCAAGTAGCCGACGCCAAATGCGCGCGTGAGCTTTAGCTTTCCCTTCACTCTTCCATTAACGACCGATGAAGGGTCAGTAGGATGATCTGCTAAAACTCTCTCATGCTCCGCCTCATTCACTAATGAATGAATCTCCGTCAGTTGTATGGCTTGAGGAGGACCAGTTCTTGAATCACTGCCTGTAGCTAGCACTGCTCTGCTATCTCCCAAGTTCATAACATACAGGTCCATGCCATGGAGGAGCACAGTGAGAACACAAGATCCGATGGAGACCAAGTAAGGTCGATCTTCCATCTCTTGCTCAACCCAATACATGAACTCATTCTCAGCCTCAGCCAAGGCAGAAGTAAGAGAATTCAGCACACCGGCTTGAAAAGACTCGGACGAGGACCCTTCCTTCAGAGAGTTAAGCGTAATATTCGGGTTCGGGTCTGTGTTCATGTCATTATTCAGCCTTTCTATGTCCAAAGACAACTCACTTTTAGTTATGCGCCCATTTGTTGGATGCTGAACATTTCTGGATTCATTCTCTTTCATGATCTCGCACTCCAGCAAAAATAAGTAGTAGCCTATCTTCTCATAAAGTCTACAAGCTAAGAAATCAGCAGCATCTCGCCCATTGAATCCATCATATACTCCACAGAAGAGCCAGCCATTCTCTTCAGAGCATACAGCTTGTACTCGATCCTCGCCGGCTGCTCCACCGGCCATCTGTACGTCCGTAGCATTTAAGAAACTTGAGGACTGAACCATGTCATTTTCAGGCTGAGATAGATTGCTGTGGGAGGATGGTGAAAGCATGTCCGTTCTCGAAAAAGATGCAGATGATAACACCCTTTTGAAAGACTGAGGTGAATCCAGTTCAGGTAAGATTTCCTCTCCAATTAGGCCATTGCATATTTCGGTGTTTGCAAGGGTGAGATTTGCGCTGAGGGCGGCACCAGACAAACAAGAGAAAGAACTGCTCCTCACCAATTCCTGAATGAGTATACCTGGAGAAACTTCAAAGTTGACTGTAGAAGTACTTTGATGGGTGTTGCACTGGTAGCCGAAGCTAACATTGAGATCATTTGAATTCCTCTCATATTCTTGCACATTCTCAGGAAGCAAGGGCGGAAGGCCTCTTGTGCCTTGTTGTTGGTTGCTTCTGGTTCTTTCTTCGATAGAAATCTCTGCTCCCATTTTTATTTTGGCTGACAGAATTTCTTGGGAAGAAAAGGATGACAGAACTTTCTACGCTTATACTCAAAACCACACATAGCCTGAGAAACCATATCAAGATTAGATTAGTAAACTTATAGTTGACAATTTTTAAATCACATATTTTCATGACTGATCAAAATATAACTAATCAGAGTTACAGTTCTTATGTGTACTGCATTACTAGTGGATATGCTAAACTTATCATTCTGTATGCTCCATAATTGTCATCATTTACTATTTCCATGCTAAAATAGTAATATAAGTGCAAAATTTATATTATCATATACGGTAGTAAATAATTTCTAATAAAATTGGGTCATTCCTTCTAACTTTGGACAGTCAATCAGTAAAGTCTTGAGGGTTTGAGGACATATAGAACCAAAAAGTGGGTGGGATTCTAAAATAGGATCGTTCAAATTCAGATCTTTTTCCTAAATGTTTTAGTTACAGACAAATGATTTAACTACAATCGCGAATCCAACCAAATCTGATATCTATGCTTTATTCCGAACAAGGACAAGCTGCAAAACCACATGTCTCATCACAAAATATGTAGGTAAACCGAAAACCAATGCTGCAGGACTATTGAAGCATTATATATCAGTTCCAGAAAAGGAATAAGATTTCTACAAGAAAAACCCCTTCATTCTACCCTGAATATTATCCTCCTTGAGCAGGATAAAAGTGAAGCATCACCTGCCAAACAGGACGACTTCTTCTGCTTAATGAATGAACCCATGGGTAAGATCCAGCTAGAGCTGCCTTAACGCTTGATTTCCTGTCACAAACCTTCTGACGAAGAACGAAAAAAATCGTTATGTAGAAATTATAGGCAAAAAATACAAATTATCAGGGTGAAAAATCAGAGTTGGATCTGTCGAGATAGAGAGACAGATGTACCGTTGTTTCCATCAATTTCATTCCGCGGACATCAGTGGAAGATGGAGATCCCCTGCTTCCCCCATAATTATTAGATTTGAAAAAAAAAATAAAAAGAACTAGGTTGGATTGAAGCGGCAACTACGGCAGGTCCTTTCGATTCAGATGGCTCCCAAGAGTTGTTATTAATCTGGATAAGCACATCAAAATCTGTTATTTTTCAAGTCTCGAGCACGAATGCTGCTGGAAAACAAGAAGAAGAAAAGTAAAATAGAGGGAGAAAAAACCTCGATTAAAGCAAGCAGAAATTTCTGATAACCAAAAAAAAATGAAATCTGAAAAGGCGCACTGACCACGAAGAGAATGAAGAGAAAGAGGGCTTCGACGGGGGGTTGGAAGGAGAAAAAAAAAGGACAGAAGAAAGCGGAAGCCAGGAGTTGACCTTGCTCGCTAGATGCGTGTTGGATTCTGCTGCATTTTTTTTTCTTTTTTGTTTTTCTTGGGGCAAACCAAAAAGTAGAAGCAAGTTGAGATTAAAATAAGGGAAGTGAGCTCATGGATCTACCGATCCCTCTCGCTAGTCGCTACCTCTCCGAATGCGATGGCGACGGGGGACGACAGGCGTCGTGGGGCCGCGGGAGTACGCAATGAAATGGAGAGTGGAGACGGAGGAGGAGCTGCACGAGGCGAATAGAGAGCGATGGAAAGGAGAGGAAGACGGAGAGAGGCCTTCGCTTTCGTAGGGGCTGCGACGCTGCGCACCCGCACCCGCACCCTCCTCACTCATCCTCCTTTTCCATTCCTATTTAGGCAACCCACACCACATTGTACATGTCGTTTACAAATCAGCACCGATTGTTTCGAGTCTAATCATTTATTTTAACTATTTCTGCAGCATTGTTTCTGATGTAATTTCTTCGTTTTGGGGTTGGATGAAATAACCTTTTTTTTTGGCAGGGGATTGATGAAGTAATTATTCCGGTTGATAAACTGGGAGGCTTGCAAACCGGCCCGTTCGTAAGCTTCACTTGCTTTTTAAAAAAAAAAATAGACTGATAGTAATCATGCAAAGTAGGTTCGGTTATAAAATACATCTTTAATTTTTTATGATGAGTCCTCTTTCCTTTTAGATAAATATTATTTTATTATATAAAAATGCATAACTTGTAATGAAATGTTAATTATATTTTTATATCAGATAAATTTTACGTTATAGTATTGCATTTTCTATATTTCCATGCTTAAGTAATCCCACGTATTTTCACTTAAATAATATTTAAAAACACTGTGTAGGCTAAACCTGTAATCTGCAGTATGACTTCTTCAGGCATCACTTTACATACTGATAACATTACAAAAAAAAAGTAAAGAAAAAGAATGTGGCAGCATTGAATCAATTCCTCCATCGGCTCTGATATTTTTTATTTTGGTAACAAAGACAAAAGGGGTTTCATGCCACACTTCATGATCCTCCCCTCGCTGGTTGTGGCAATCATCTTCTTCCTTTTGCTCTTCCTGGAGGTTCTTAATTAAGGACCAATTCCAATAACCTTGAGCTGTTGATGACATAAACAACAGATCAGAAACGATTCGTGTTTCTAGTTGCCATTGCACATACATAAAGGAAAAAAGAAAACAAAATATTCGATCACAGTACATAAGAAAAGAGTTTTGAAAGATTAGGTTTACTCACAAGATTGTTCTGCGGCTCTCTCCAGTAGAATCCCTGGATGAAAACAGGCAAGATGTTGCAGCCGATTAGAACGTAGATCATGAGGGCATGCATGCCCAACCATTCCATGGCCAACGTCGGCCTCCTATACCCGTAGACATCGACCTGCAGGCATCAAGATTTTTATTTCAAAGTTTCAAGTTTTATGTATTTTGGGTTTTAGATCCATTGCTATTAGCATATAGTTATGTTTCGAAAAAAAGCTTGCCATATGGTTTGGTTCTTTAGGGAAAAGGTTATGAACATGGAAGAAATTTAGACTTTCTTGTGAAGAATAATAATGCTTGGAACAGTTGAGTGTCTAACCAACACATATACTGCTGTAAAGAGCATCCCTGCAGCCCCAGCAGTGGCGCACGTATAACTTAATGAGTAAAGAGCCTTGTTCATGTGCATTCCTGTAACAAAGAGGAGCTCAATCAATTTGTACGAAGATCAAGCAACAATCTAATCTAAAGCAATTCAAAAAATAGCGGTATTTTTGATACCCAAGAAGTCCAATGAGAAGGCCAAAGCAAACAGATAGAAGGAAGGAATCATCCACTGAACTATTCGATCCTTGTGATCCTGCAATTGATTCACGCAAGTGCTAAGCATTCACCAACATAAATATATTCATGATTATTAAAGAAATAATTACTTGCGTACCGTAAAGTGTATGATAACATGCCCGAATTGCAACCCGATCAAACAAGTTACAATTGCCATTATAGAACTGCAGAATTAGCTCACCGTTAGGAGTTCACGATACAGCTAAAGGCCGGAGAATGGTACCACAGTATGTAACGATCTCTTACCTGAGCAACCCTTCAGGATCAAAAGGAGCTTGGCACCATGAGGGAGCATCAGGTGGAAGTGGTCCACTTGCCGGTGAGTTTATGCTGCATTGCTGAAGTAGCAGTAAGAAACCAGAAGGTTATAGATAGAAAAAAAACAAGGATGATCAACAAAAGAGAATTTTGGCTATAAAACCTTTGTCCTTTCATAAACAGGATGCCTATGTAGATGTTGGATGCCAAGGATTCGACGATCAATCATTCCTACAGCATTGCAGGCAGGACTTGTGTCACCTCTCACTCCACATTTTACCTAGTATTTGATAGCAAAAATTGAGAACGACATCTCTATAACAAGGTATGAAATGATGTTTTAAGCATCGACCACGTAAGGAAGAATGATAAGCAGTAGACTTACTAAAAAGGACTCGGGAGTAGAGCCTGGCACCGGTATCTGGTATTCCCAATCGGGGACAAATAAACCATATAGAAGAGTCATGTACAAGGCTGTAAGGATCAGACCCACCAACCTATATGAAATAAGCAGGTTGCATTCAAGATCAGTACTAGAGAAGCTGGAGGGTTTGTAAGAAGAATTTCTTCTAGTTAACTAGCTTTGGTTGCACTAATTTTTTTTATTTTCCTATTTTCCATAATGTTATGAATATTGTCCAAACAATTATTCATAATTGTCGAGAAGTACGTTAGGGCTTGACACCATAGATCATGGGTTCAAGACCCATGAAAATTAAAAAAATATTAATAATTGTCAAATTTATGTATTCATACTTACAATTGGTAGCGATATTTCCTCACCAAGGAAGATCCAGAATCAACATTATCACTTTTAAGCCAGATTTCACATATTGCAGCCAACAGATAGGCAATTGCGATCCTCTGTAAGAAAAAAAAGGTTATTCACCTTCGAAATATATAACAATCCACTGAAATAATTGAATGTACAAGTTTGATTAGCAGGGTACTAAGAATTGTCACTGTTTCCAATCTGATTGTTAACATTTCTTTTTAGCTAAAGAGGATTGTTTACTATAGATGATTGAGATTTTCAGTGGATTGATTAGATTTCACTGAAAAATATTTTTTATTGAAATCTCTAGTGGAAAAGTATCGCTGAACTTTCCATGAAGTAATAAAAATAACGCTGGAAATCTTACTTGTAAAATGCCTGTCCACCGTATTCGCATAATATCGACTCCATAAGATAAGTTGTGAAGACCATGGAAATAACCACCTAAGAAATAAATAATGACATCAGGAAAGCAAACTAAATTGAGAGAGAAACAAAAGTCCTTGAATAAACAAAACACCGTTTTAATCTGAGGGTTGCGCACCTTGAATGATGAGACCTACAACAAAGAGCTTTAGTGCTCGAAGGATTGCTTTCTTTGTTGCTGTGGCTTTGTTTGAGACTCTCTGAACACACAGTGAAGTTCTAAGAAATTAACTTTTGGTTCACAGGAAAATGGCATTCCAGTTGAGTAGCAGTAAACATGAATTGGGACCTTGGTCTTACCTTATACGTAAGGGCAAGAGCAACTCCAACTATAAACAAGAAAAATGGCATGACAAAATCAGCAAGATTTAAACCATCCCAAGGAGAATGGTTGATCTCAGGAAGAAATGCTCCAACATCGTCCACAAAGATCATTAGCTGAAATCAATGATGTTCTTAATTAAAATTGTGGATTTACAATTCAAAATCATGGATAGCAGTAAAATATAATGATCTTTTTACGGATGAAAAATGGAAATATTACTCCTGTTTAGGGGGAATGTTTACTTACTTAAATATTAATTAATTTTCCAAAGAAGGTAAAAGATGATACCGAAGATGTATCTGAAAATCATGACAAGTAAAATATCTCAACGTAGAACTGTGAAAAGTTGCGAAGAGAATTTACCGAGATGATACTCATCTTGTATGATCTCACGAAAAGAGAACCCAAATGATCACTGGAGAAAAGTCCAATTACCCACAAAGACCCTTTCGCTATTTCTCCTAACTTTTGATTACCTTAACCTAGACGAACTTATGAACCACAGAAAGTCAGACTATAAATCAAGCACACTCAATTGGGCCACAGACAGAATCCAAAATTCAGAGCTTTATGCATTCTCAAATATTCAAAAGTGGCAATCTTGGCAGGCTGTTACTTCTTTTGTTACATTTATAGGATCAGGATTTTTTTGGACTGCAAAAATAGTAAAGATATTAAATTGCCCAGAGTGACCATTTGCAGAACATATAGTTTGGATAAAAGAGTTGGTTGAAGCCTGCATGAGGTTTCAAGCAAAATAGAGCTAGCTTCAGCTGAGCATCTCTCTGGACACCCACTCCTACTGAAACTTTTCTAGCATGTGCTCCACAGAAAGGAATTGCACTTTATAGTATGGAAAGGGGAAAAGCACAAAAGAAAACCAAAGTTCATGTCCCATATGAAGCACTCAAAAATATATGCATATAAAAGGCCGTAGAAAGTTGAGAAACAGCACACATGGATATCACTACCTGTATTTGGCTTTATACGCCTGCTGTGACCAACCTCAGCTAAACATGAGAATGACATCACGAATGAGTACAGCCCGGGCTCCCCAACCATTTCTTATTTGTCTTGGAATTCATAAATAGGTGGAAAGAAAAGGAGTTTTGGACCACGTGCAAGCAAGTCTGCATCATTCATTATAGCTTATTCGGGAGGTCCTCAAATAAAGGAGACACTTGTGAGGGATAATTTTTTTGTATGAAGTACACAAAGCAACATCCACTTTTCAGAAATTAATGTCTGAAGACAGGGTGAACATTTGGAATTACAAACACAGTTTTTCCTACCAACATTTGGAAGTACGTCTAGCAATGTCTTTTGCTACCAGCAAAAAAAAGGAATAATAAATTATCAGTTTCAATTTTTTTTAAAAAAATTAACATTAGATTTTATTTTCTAATACTATTTTAAAATTGAATGTTAAATTCTTTATGACATCAAAATATCTTACACCGTGGAGTAGGCCCAACAAAG
The DNA here is from genome assembly GCA_030544415.1 of Thalia dealbata. NCBI lineage: Eukaryota > Viridiplantae > Streptophyta > Magnoliopsida > Zingiberales > Marantaceae > Thalia > Thalia dealbata. The sequence continues at coordinate 213,657 of CM060458.1, forward strand.
GGCCCAAAGTCGAATTAGCAAAATCTCCTCCATCAAAATACCGCCAAGATTCGTGCACGGAAAGATCCGTACAACCACTCCGACCCCCAAACAGTACCCATCTCCGTGGATTGCGACCCACCGTCCAACTTCAGGACCCACGCCTTCACATGCCTGCTTTTCTTACGAAGCCATAGGATCCTCTCCAAGCATTGCACTCTCGCAACCCCACCTCCTCCCCCTCCAAATGAAAACACAGACGGTGGATCCAACGGCTAAGGCACGGGCCTTAACGATTCCATTTACAAGTGCGGTCGTAGAGTGTCTACCTTGCATAGACCGGACATTTCCCCTCAAGGAAGGAATATAAATATGAGCTGTCTGTCGGCAGATTTTTCCTCCTTTTTAGTTAAAAATAAATTGAATCGTGAAACTGCCACCAATCAGATCGATCTATTCTGCCGATTGATGAGGATTCAATTGAACATTGTTCAATCTGATCAGTGATTGATCTGAATTTGAGGCAAAATGCCGCTGAAACTGATGATTAATTTGTCAATGAATCAGCCAAAACCTTTTACAGTACGAGTGAGAGAGTGAGAGGGTGGTCAGGTCACCAGTGAATCATCCACCGTACGCTTTCTACAGGGAATGAGGGAAACAAGCATCGCTGCTTTTTTCCGGGTCTTTTTGTGCTCTCCCTTGGGGAGCAAATTAATGGATTCAGAACGCGGAACGAGTCACGGGAATCCGTCCACTCCACTGCGGATTGATCCCACATTTGGCGTTCCATTCCATCGATGCCTTTTCGATCCACGCATTAATCCAAAGATGAAAAACTCACCACCGAATGCCCCGCAGAAATAACCCCTAAAAGGGCAAGGAACTAACGCGGATCGATGGATCAATCAGTGCAGCTCTAACGATGAATGCTCAAGACCAAAGAAAGAAAAAAAACGATCTATATACTGCAAGCAAAAAGTCACGGGAAAAAGAAATAGAAGCAGAAGCAAGATCGGTTGATAAAGTACCGCGACGGTGAGTCCTCGGAAGACGTCGAGGGAGACGAGGCGACCGCGCTTCGGCTCCTTCTCCGGCGGCGAGGCCTTGGTGCCGGCCTCGAGATCGTCGACCGCCTTGCGAGGCGACGGCGGGACGTCGTCGTCGACCGCTGCAGCGGCGAGGACGTACCTGTGGGGATCCACCGCCACGGCCGCCGCCTCCTTCTCGTCGCCATCGATGAGCTCGTAGGCCGTCGCCCTCGTCATCTCGGAGGGGGGAGGGTAGGAGTGGATCGATCGGAGCTCCTGCTGCTGCGGCCGCCCGCCTGCTCGCTAGGGAGGAGAAGAGGGGAATGCGGATCTCATGGCGTCCCACTTCGATCTCTTTATCTACAGATTTATTGTGGTTCTTATTCTGCTATATGGAAGTTGTGGGGGGCGATGGTTAGAAGAGGTTTACAAGAAGGCAGAAGGAAGAGAAGCAGCATCGGCATGTGAAGGGAAGCATCAAATTAATGAGGGAAAGAGAGGAAGGCATGTGTTCGTGGGCTACTCACTAAATAAACTAATAATGATCTGATTCGAAAGCAGAGGAGGGCAGCGGAGGAGAGGAAATGGAAGTGACCTCCTCCTTTTTTTTCAACTTTTCCTAAATCAATATTCAAAATAATAATAAAAAATCATGCATTTAATTATTATTAGGAAAATAGATATCCTTTTCGAGTGAGTAATTATGTCACCGTAAGAGTATCTTTTTTATGTAATTATTATTATATTGCTAAATAAAGTGGGATGATATCTTTAAAGAATAAATCTTTTCATCTTTTGCTGCTAGCTGATGCGATCGAATGAGCGCGTAATGTTTCACGGATCCGGTGGTTCTTCGGACCCGCATATTTTTGATGCCCAAATCATCGATTTGTCGTCTTGGACCGGTCCAATCGGCTCGTGCCGTGCGCGTTAATAAAATGGGGGTTCGCCGGTTCGGTCTGACCTGAACCAGTCCGGTTTAATAATTAATCGAGTCTTCTAATTTCCTTTTTCTTTCTTCCACATGGGCCTTCTCAAAATGGTGGGCTTCCGAGAAAATTATGAATTCGCACGTGCTATTTATAAACAAAATATATTTATATCCCTGATACCATTACTCTGCATTTTTATTAACTGTCGCAGAATTATCGTCTGCAGTGCAGTACCCCTAATTATAAATATGCTATTGATGTTGTTAACCACCGGCAATAAGATCAAAAGCTCAGCCTTTTTACCGCCATCGTATTCAGCAACTTTTTTTTTTCTTCTCTTACTAAATTATCAGTAAAAGATTTAAGAAAATAATCTATCTATTTTTAAGCCTCCGTGAACATCTGCACACCGAGCTAGGAGCACACTCATAAAAATACTTTTAACTTAATTATTTAATGAGAAAACTAAAAATATTTTATCATTATTATATTATATTTTTATATGGTAAGTACATATTATACCGCGTTATCGGACATGTTTCTTTATAGCCCAACACAATAAGCCATGGAGTTCGGGCTGTACAAAGAACGACTCGCTACGGCTCGAGCTTATGTGGCTCGTGGATGATCCAACTACATCTTGGGTTAACTACGTCAGCGGGTTAGACGAGTCCGCACTTAATTTTTTTTTTCTAATGAAAAGAACGAGAGGGAAAAAAGAGATGTTTTTATCCTGCAAATTTCCTCGGGCCGTGCGGACATTTGAAGCATCGAATACTGCGTGCGTTTACGACTACTTTTCGAACGGTTGTTTTTAATTACTTTTTCTCCACTTTGAAATGAACGGAGTATTCTTCGGGTATTCAAAGTCAATACATCTGCCCGCAAATATATATATACAATATAATATAAAAGAAGGTTAAAAATGAAGGGGGAGAAAGGAAAGAGGGTAATAATTGGGAGCGGGAGGACAGCGATGGAGAGGGAGAGGGGTGCATGCACATCATGCATCCACGTAGCTTTCTTCCTCCTCCTCCATCACATTCACGCTTCCGTGCTCCACTCTCATTTCCCATCTCTCTATTTTTTTCTTCTTAATCATCTATTCTACCCAAATATTATCAATAAATAATTCCAAAACAAAAAATATCGTTATGTACGTACATAGCTTGTGCGACATGCCAACTGAAGACGTACTCGTTCGTCCAACAACGGTATTCTCAATAATCTCAAACAAGCAACGAACCGGCTCGGGCGTGACGGGTCGAAATCACGGTGCCGAACTCCGAACCCGACGTTCAACTAATTATTTACGAACGGGAAGCAGGGGAAGGCGGTAGCCACCAAAACTGCAGTCCTCGTGGCGGATCCCGTGCTCAACGTTCTCACCCGCTCCGCATTTGCCCGCCTGCGCTTATTTGGCCCTCGTCCTCGCCCTGCCCGCCTCATTTTTCTCATTTATTTTATCACGCCTTTAATCTCCTTCCGCGCCTTCCTATTTCTGCGCTCTCCTCCTTGCGCGCACGCAAAGTCCAACCAATTTATAGAATTTTTTTTTTTGTGCAGTCTTATTTATTTATTTATTTTACTTCACCGCGACTCCTTCGGGGAGGAATCACCGATCAACGTTCAGCACCCGAGTTTATATATAAATAGAGAGGGAGGGCGTAAAAAGTGGAGAAGATTATATATTCTTCTCTGCCTCCTCCTCCCCTTCCTTTCCCTTTTCCTTTTTATTCTTCACTCCTTCTTCTTCTTACCTTGTTGCGAAGATAAAAAAGGAACATAAATGGAGACGGCGTGCTGCTCTTCCTCCGCTTCGTCCTCGTCTCCGTCCCTCCTCACCCTCCACTCCTTGCGTCCCTTCTCCTCTCCCCGCCGCGTGCCGATCGCCTCCAGATTCAAGGTCTCCTCCGCCTCCGCCTCGGTCGGGATTGCGGTCGATCTGCGACGGAGCTCCTACACCTCGATTCCGCTCCCGGCCCTCCGCCAGCGGTCCCGCCGGGTGCCTCGGAGGGCCGTATCGGCCGTGTTCGAGCGGTTCACCGAGAGGGCCATCAAGTCGGTCATCTTCGCTCAGCGGGAGGCGCGGGCGCTGGGGAAGGAGACGGTCACCCTCCAGCACCTCCTCCTCGGGCTCATCGCCGAGGATCGGTCGCCGGTTGGGTTCCTTGGATCGGGGATTACGATAGACCAGGCGCGGGAGGTCCTCCGGAACAATTGGAAGCAGGAGGGGTCCCCGCCGGCGCAGGCGGCCGGAAATCGCTTCCTCGGGTCGGCCGCCGACGTGCCCTTCTCCCTCAACAGCAAGCGGGTGTTTGAGGCCGCTGTGGACTGCTCGAGAACCATGGGTTGCAATTTCATCGGCCCAGAGCACATAGCCATCGGCCTCTTTAACACCGATGATGGCAGCGCACAGCAGCTGCTCAATAGGTAATTTTTTTGCTTTCGATTCTTCCACACCCTCCCCTTTTAGATACTGGAAGTAAATTTTTTTTTTCATAGAAGAGTTTTAGGAAAGGGCAAAAGGAAAAAGCAATCGTTCAAGTTTACGAGTAATTATGCTATTGAACCGTAACAGATGTTAATTATGTAATTAAGCCAAATGCTTGTTGGAGATATTCCGACCACTAACTTTCTGAAATTATTTTTTGATTCAAACAGTTGATAACCAACTTTGTAACATGTTCAAAACTTCAAATCCCGGAGTTGTAGAAGTTGATAATCAATTTAAAGTGTTTTCTAGGGAGAACTGATAATGCAATATTACTTGTTTTTGTGATTCGAAATTTGAACCTCTTACAAAGTTGATTATAAACTTTTGCAAGTTATTATCTTTTGAACTATCAAAAAGTAATTTCAGAAAGATAATTGCCAGAATATCTCTGACAAACATTTGCCTTATAGATGAACTACATAATTAACACCAAAGGCTTCTTTCGATGTTCACGTCTGAAGTGGACTGGACCAGAAACTAATTTACTGGTTTCGATAGATATAAACTGCGATCTAATAAGTGATTTATCATTATAGTCTGGGAGCAGATATGAGCCGCTTAGCAGCAGTGGCATTTTCCAAAATCCAAGCGGAGCTTGCCAAAGATGGCAGAGAGCCACTGGCATCTCAGAAGACGGGGGATAAATTCCCCGCTGAAAGAACAACAAGTACAAGGTCACCGCAAAAGCAAAAAGGTTCTGACTCTTCTAGATGCTATAAATCTCTGTCGTCCCAAAATAGATATTTCTTTATTAAAATATTTATGAACCTATTATTCTTTTTTCGCTAGAACGAAGTCCATTAACAGATTTCTGTGTGGATCTTACTGCCCGAGCAAGTGAAGGACTTATTGATCCGGTAATTGGTAGAGATACAGAGATTCAGAGAGTTGTTCAGATTCTATGCCGAAGAACAAAAAACAACCCGATTCTTCTAGGGGAGCCTGGCGTCGGGAAGACTGCCATTGCTGAAGGATTGGCTGTTCGCATTGCTGAAGGCAAGATTCCAGAGTTTCTTAAGGTTTGCTTCTTATGCTCTATAGTGATAGTCAACGTTTTTACTTGAACTTCATTTTAGGTTTAACTTGATGCAGACAAAACGTATAATGGCACTGGATGTTGGCTTATTAATGGCGGGAGCCAAAGAGAGGGGAGAGCTAGAAACCAGAGTTACTGGCTTGATTGCCGAAGTAAAAAAATCAGGTCAGTATCGTGTTGTGGCTCTTGGTTCTATATAGTATATATATTGTATCTTGTGATCATTCTAACTATGTGCACAAATGCAGGTGATGTCATAATTTTCATTGATGAAGTTCATACACTTATTGGTTCTGGCGTTGTTGGGAGAGGACACAAAGGTTCTGGCCTTGATATTGCTAATTTGTTGAAGCCTGCCCTTGGCAGAGGTGAATTGCAGGTAAAACACCTAAGGCGACGAATGCTTGTGAAAAGTTTCTCTGGTTGATGTCTCTTATATGCATATTCTAATTTGGGGAGAATATATCTATAAACGATGATTTTCTATAATAACAGACGAACCACCTTTTCTGTTCACGCACATAACTCATTAGTGTTTTTTTTTTTGCATTCAAACATGAATGCGCTTCTCTTTTATTACATCTATCGTTAGTGAAGATAAACGCTGTCAATTATTGCAGCATTATATAGATAAATTCATTCAAAGGTAGATATTGCTGAACTCAAATCAGCTCTTGCTTATCAGATCCTGAACTTAGCTGTACATTAAGATGTTTCCGTATCCTTTATGCATATATAGGAATCTATCTTTATGGTTTGTATTAATTCACATGTATCCCCAGTGCATTGCGTCAACAACTTTAGACGAACACAGGACACATTTTGAGAAGGATAAAGCTCTAGCTCGCCGATTCCAGCCAGTGCTAATAGATGAACCTAGCCAGGTACTCCTATAGATCTTCCATCTTTCTAATCATTTTGTTCCCCTAATGTTGGGATTTTCATCACACTTTTTGGTGCTTAACCTGCTATAGGAGGATGCTGTGAAGATTTTACTTGGATTACGTGATAAATATGAGGCCCACCACAAGTGTAGATTCACGTTAGAAGCCATAAATGCTGCAGTATACCTGTCCGATAGATATATTTCTGATAGGCATCTTCCTGATAAAGCGATCGATCTAATTGATGAAGCTGGTAGTAGAGCACATATGGATGCCTTCAAGAGGAAAAAAGAAGAGCAAATATCTGTTCTCTCAAAATCACCAGAAGAATACTGGCAAGAGATTAGGGCCGTCCAGGCAATGCATCAACTGGTAACAAAACTGGCCGTCCTAGCCTCACTTAAATTTCATTAGCTACTTGTACCTCTACTATACCAGATCCATTTTTAGTGAAGTTTGAAAAGCTTGCATGAATAGTAATTTATATGTTGGTTCCAGGAAACTGAAAACAAGCCGAAACATTCTTCAGACCAGAGCATCAAAGGTGACCCTGAAACCGTAGATGATGCTGATATCGCAGGATCTGCAACATCACCGAGTTGTACTGAGTATGCACTACGATCACTTATCACTTTTCATGACTAAAAAATGAAACCTCAACAAGCTCTCTATGGTCTAAATTTGTTTCACATGTAGGCAAGATGATGTTGTTGTTGGACCAGAAGAGATAGCCAGAGTTGCCTCTTTGTGGTCGGGAATCCCAGTCCAACAGCTGAATGCAGATGAGATAAAGCTTTTAGTTGGGTTGGAGGAGGAACTGAGAAAACGGGTAATTGGTCAGGATGATGCTGTCAATGCCATATCTCGAGCTGTGAGGCGATCACGTGTTGGCCTGAAGGATCCTGATAGGCCTATCGCAACAATGCTTTTCTGTGGCCCAACTGGAGTTGGTAAAACTGAGCTCACGAAAGCATTAGCGGCCTCTTATTTTGGGGCGGTAAATTCTTTTCTCTGTCACCCTAACTTCACGAGTATGAAGTCCAGTGTCGTATTCGATGCTTGATATATAATAATAACTAATATGTCAACCGTTCTCTTAATCAGATGGTCCTGGTACCTTGATTCTATAATATTTGTTCACGTAGCTTTATCCTATTTATTTGATGTCTCTAAACTCATTTTTTAATCTAAAAAGGAGGATGCCATGCTGCGGTTGGACATGAGCGAGTACATGGAGCGGCATACTGTCAGTAAGCTTATAGGATCTCCGCCAGGTTACGTTGGATACGGCGAGGGTGGTACGTTGACTGAAGCCGTCAGGAGAAGACCATTCACAGTGATATTACTTGATGAGATAGAGAAAGCTCACCCTGATATATTTAACATCCTCCTCCAAATATTCGAAGACGGTCACCTCACTGACTCTCAGGTTGGTTCTTAAATGCTGTAGTGATCTAGCTTGCAAAATGCATCGGCATGACAACAGCAATACGATTTCTTTTTCCTCTTGATGGAGAAGGAAGGAGCAATTGAGCTCACCACCATTTTTTAATCGCCAAGATTAAACGGAGAACAAAATGAAGCTTGAAGGGAGGATTAGCAGAGTTACCTCCCTCCCCAAGAAGGGGGCAATGTTTGTATCAGGATTCGTAGTTCTTATCACCACGTAAGCAGGATTCTGTTTTCATAAAAAATATGGATAAGACGCTTTGCATGGGGTACCATGAAGAACAATATGCTCATGCCCGATTTACCTGGTTTTTGTTTTGCATAATAAAATAGTGCTTATATATTATTATTATCACCTTCACTGATCTCTTCATTTTCATCAGGGACGGAGAGTTTCGTTCAAGAACACATTGATCGTCATGACCTCTAATGTTGGGTCGGAAGCAATTTCCAAGGGCAAGCGGAGCATCGGTTTCTTGCTTGCAGACGACACGGAATCCAACTCCTACTCCGCGATGAAAGCGCTGGTGATGGAAGAGCTGAAGGCATATTTTAGGCCGGAGCTGCTTAACAGAATCGATGAGGTGGTCGTCTTCCGCTCCCTCGAGCAAACTCAGGTATATGCTTCACCACTTCACAACCCCACCTAATTTTCAAAACTAATCAATCATATTCTCGTCCTTGCAAATGAATGAACAGCGATTGTTTCCTGCTGATACCAATAAATTTAACTTGTAACACTTTTTCCTTCAGATGCTGGAGATTTCCAACATAATGCTGCAGCAAGTGAAGAGCAGGCTTCAGTCACTGGGAATGGGGCTGGAGGTGTCCGAAGCCCTCATGAAGTTGGTCTGCGAACAAGGCTTCGATCGGAGCTACGGCGCGCGACCTCTGCGGAGGGCCATCACGCAGCTCATCGAGGACGTCGTTAGCGAGGCACTTCTCGCCGGAGATTACAAGCCCGGCGACACCCTCATGCTCGACGTCGACAGCACCGGCAACCCTGATGTGAGTCAGCTGCTGGAGCAGACCGCGGAGCTGTCGGACGCTACATCCACATTATACTGAATACTGATTTATTTTAAGTAGATGCTTTCGACAAATATCTATTCTTTATTTTACCCATACAAGATTACAAATTCTTTTCTGTATAAATCATAATGCCATTCGTAACATGTATATATGTTTATCCCTTTAATGAGAAACTCAGAAAGAAAGAGGGAACATTATGTAGCGAAGCAGTAGAATTTAATACTCCCGAAGTTGATAAATTTATGTGTCGCAACTTTGATGCACCCAGTTTCGTAGACGATTCTGGGTTGATCCTTCACATTTTTATCTTATACCGCATATAAGAAATGTAAGCGAAAATTATGGATTATACTCAGGGCAGCTCTTTTTTTTTTTTGAAAAAGAAAACTGTACGGCAAGATTCACGCAAACTCGACTCTTCCTGTGATAATATAGCCAGAAAAAAAAACATATTTACAACGATGATAAGACTTGAGTAAAAGCTTTTACAACCATTATAATACAAATAAGCCTCGAACAGCAGCCGACCGATGGTGCAGTTATGCAATGTCGTTAAGCATTTTGCTTTTTAATCCTTGAAGACAAACAGCCTCAGTCAGCAACAACAAATTTCTATAGCCTGTATTAAGAAAAGGGAAGAAAAAAAATCCTCGAGCCATTGCTTTCATCGATCGATAGTTAAATATCGACAGATGAATACACCATCATTTGCAATTACAGGGTGTTATGACAGACTAAATCTAAACACAATCACATCGGAGATCATAATGCATCTACGTCTATTATTATTCACAAGGGTTCACAAGGAAAAATGAGTTACGCCTCTGCTATCAGATTCAAGAGGCTACCTATCTGTATGCTTGAAACAAAAATGTGAGCAACATACATGCTGACGAGGTACAAAGGTTGAATGTATAAAGAAGTTTCTATCTTCGAAGCAGGAAGAAAGAAAATTATGACCACCTCACCCTGTCTATTCCTAGCTCGACCCCACTCTTGTTCCAATCTGCAACCTTTTTTAAAGAATAACTTCGCAATAGTTTGACGATCAAATGCACCATGAGTAGCTCGCAAGAAGCATACTCCGTAAGATCCATATATCCTTACTTCATTGTATGTTGAGAAATCGACTGAATTGTCCTAAAAGCACCTGCACATTTCCTGTTCAATACCGCAATATCAACTCTTCATACTTTTATTCAACAATAAGAGCTCCGATTGCCAGCTCCAGAGTATTGCTGCCACTCACTCAGCAAAATGTGCTCCTTTTACTGCCACTTGAGCTAAAAGAATTGCTGTAAAACTTAAAAATCCCAAATGAATAGTTGTACTCAAATTCACAGTTGTTCAGGCTTCCCTTGAGGCGATGTCAGCAGCCACAGGAAATTTAGAGAGCTCAAAATCTTATCTACAGGATCTGACTACAGAAAGGCAATGAACTCAGCTGCCAGGTATCAGATAGGCCTTCCTTCTGAACCCCTCCCCAACTTTACACTTTCTATCTTACCAGTCAGAAAGAGAACGCATCCAAAAACTTGAAGTTTTCAAATAGTGAATCATGCAGGAACCACAAAATTGCGATGTGTTTCAGCAAAATCTCGAATAATACGCTTGAGGGTTCTTCCCCCTTTACCCAGCATGTGACCATGATCACTTCTTCCAGTGTCACCAGTCTTGCTCTCAATATAATCTGATGCTGCACTATCTAGAGCCTTGAGCCACAGCGGCACTATAAGTTCTGCCTCTCCTTGCTTCAGATATTCCAGAGGCAGAGATTGCACCTGTTATAATTGAAAAGATTTGTCAGCAATGTAAGAGCATTAAATGAGAAATCCACACATATATACTAATTAGTCGTGTATTAGGTTTCTAAAATACAAGGAACAAAGCAGGTGTTACACTCGGCTCACCAGTATACATACAATCAGATACTGTTAGGTTTCTAAGCAACGTACGATAATTTGGAGTGAACTATATATAGGATAGTAGGGCAATTTCTTCAGTATATACTGTGAGGGAATCAATTCTAGATTAAAGAAAAATATAAAGAATTCTATATTATGAAATGCATCTTTATCACATGGGGTGATCATTGGGTTACACATAAGCAAGCACGAAAGCTTATTCAGATGTGCGCCTGTGAAATACTCTTTAATTCATTATTCCTGATAGAAACAGTAATCGCCTTAAAAGAAGATATGCATGCGAAGAATTATGTTCCTTTTGCACATCACAAACAAAAGGCAGCTTACAACCTAGGCGGGACAAGAATAATGTAGAATTTATAACTGAATTTTCTTGGGCTTGTAAATACCAGAACCAAGATGATTATAATAATAACATAACTCATTGCCAAAATGGTCAGATAATTGTTCACACAAAAATACCCACAAAGGAGGTTACATTTCTAACTCTACAGTTAGACCTCTGCTTTGAGTAAATTTAATCTTTTCCAAAATAGGAGTGGCATGCCCTTTTGGCCCACTGTACTATATACTATTGTTGTCTTGCTAGAATTTCTCTTCTTGCTCCACCTTATATGTTCACTCTTTATCCCCTAAAGTTCTGGCAGCAAAGTCACATGAATCACAATAATACACTAGAAAGACAAAAGCGTGCAAGAAGGCTACCGTTGATTGCAACCATCCACATAGGGAGTCCCAACAAAGAACAGCTTTCCACGAAGTCCTCCCAGAAAGACTGCATAATGCTGCTAACTGTTGCAATATCGTTGCAGACTTGTGTACCTGACAAAAATTAACAAAATCATTAACTTATTATTTAATTCACTAATAACAAAAGAAATTCTTCGTCATATTCCAAAAAGAAAAAAAATGATGCAAGAAACATCCCCGGTCATACCAATACGATCATAGTTCACAAGCCTGATAATATATGATGAACAGGTACTAAGAAGCCTGCTAAGAGTTTGACCGTCATTTTCTGTCAGGAACTATGATCTACGAAAGAACATAATAACGGTAACTCTGTGACTACTGCACTTGTACAACACAATCTATTTCTTGAATCTTCTGTTAGAAGTCTTTGAGTTTGTCAGACCCCAAATATATGCAAGCACATAAAGATAATATCAACTTACTAGTTGCATATAGCTAGAAATATCTGCTTGGAATTCATTTGACACATTTCATGTACTTAAGACTCACAAAATAAGAACAATAACCAATCTAGCATATTGGTTCTATTGCTGTGAATGTAAAAGGAGACAAAAAGTTACCCTTGACATTGCTGACACACCAAGAAGAGCATAAATGATATTGGATATGAGTCCTTCGCCATTTTGTCCCAAAATTCGAATTACCACTGCGCTTAATGATCCATCAGCTATAAAAGCCAAAGATTCCAACACGGAGATTAGGCTGACCTCTAAAAAACCTGCAATCAGTTAATATTTAGAAGGCTGCAACCAAACGAGAAAGACAAAATATCTGAATGTGCACATTTTCATTACAAATCTGTCAAAGAGATAATAGTATCGATTGAAAAAGGAGTAGAGAGAGAACAAAAACTTTTAGTAAAAGAAATAAAAAAGGCAAAGAAATAAGGTATATGTAGGTAATAACAGGAGAGGATCAACATAAGCAGACGTTCATGAAAGTTTTGCAAATAATTCTCATTAAAGCATCAGTAGAACCTAAGCATACCAGATTAAACAATTGCCAGTTCAGTTCAGGTCATGATTGTTGCATACCAGATAACACCACACATGTCCGTGGCTTCAAATGGCTTAATATAATTGTGCTCAAATAGTATGAACAAGGTGCATGGTACTCATGACATGCAGCAAAAAGACTGGATTTATAATACTTACAGCACATATATGACATTGCTGCAAGGGCTGCTCCTCGATGCATTGCTGTACAACATATTGCAGCCTTTTGAACTGACAATTCAAGTAACGAACCAGATGCAGCAACAACATCCTGACAGAATATGTTAAATATAATAATTAGCTTCCCGCTGCTGCTTCACCATTTTGGGCAACAGTTGCATATTAATTGTAATTAGCTAGAAGCTTAGTTAGACCTTTGGACAACAGCGGAGGAATGTTGAAGTAAAATTGGTATAGGCTTCAACCAAATCAGGTTCTTGGTCACATATGTAAGAAGAATTAAGAGCACTTATAGAGGTAGCTGAGGTGAACCTCTCAAATGTGCTTATGCATAAATGTGCATATTCCTCTCTGTGGCCAAATTCCTCAATAACAATGGCAGCTGGCAAAGTTTTCATAAAAGAAGAAAAAACACTGAAATTAGAAAATGTACGAAGAATCAAGCTACTACCACCAATTAAACAGATATGACATGACAGTTTATGCAATATGGCGTCCCTTTATAGAGTTTTAGCAAAACCAGTCCCTTTAAGCATGGTTATGAAACAAATGCATATAAATCATGGAAAGTGAAATCTGTTAATGTCATCAAGCACAAAAGCATGGCACCTCAATATCATTACTAACTAGAAGCCAATAGATGTCAAAAAAAAGCTTAGCAGTCAAATATCCAATGCACCATTATTTTGATTAAAAAATGAAAATAAATTTAATCCACATGCATCTATTCCAATGCATTTCCATGCACATTTTCATGCTATCAGCCTATTCTGTAAATTTTAGGCAGATTTGTGCGGACTGGAGACGAGATTAAACTTTGAGAGAAGATATACAAAGTGCTGACTGAGAAAAAGAAAATTGTATTTTGAAGAGCTACCAAAGTAATGAAATGATATACACAGCTGTTTTATTTCTGTTCAAAACTAGCATTGAGCTGAAAAATAGAGCTCAGTATATATTGATATCGCATAACAAATTCCAAAGAACCAAAGTAATGAAATGTTTGACCAGAAAGAAGAAAAAAGAGTGCCTTCCAAACATTTTTTTAGATGGAGAGAATAATTCCGTCAAAATTTGGAGTTTTGGACTACGTTATCACAAGGTCTTTGAAGAAACTACCAAAATTGAGTGAACTAAAGCTAGCATGCAATTAGAAATTCATATAATAAATTAAAAGTTAAAATGTCGAATACATTTTAGATAAATAACTAATAGATAAATCAAAAAATTGTTAAATACATTCATATTATCTTATTGATTGCTACTACCACGTGAAATAAAAAGGTCCCACTGTTTCCCAATTATGTAATCCAGAAGAAATTATTTTAGTAAATATATAAATAACAATAATCTATGACATAATTCTCTAAGAAAACAATAATCTAGGATAGTACGACACTCACCTGTTCTTATGTAGCATTCATGGCTTTGGAATAACAAAAAGTTTGTTGACAAGCAGTCTAGAACCTTAGGCAAAAAAATCAGAAAATGTTGTCCTGCAAGTGTTATCTTGATTTTATGACTTCAGCCTTTTGATTTACAATTTTAAAAAAAAGTGATACAAGTACCTGAAGAATGGACGGCTAGAGACAGTGACCGACATGCTGCTGTAGACAAACTACCATTTTCCATGTGAGATGACCTATAAAGTTTCTCAAGAAGTGGCCAAAATAGCCCAAGAAGAACCACAATTGTATCATCTTCCACTTGCTCAACTGAGAGAGGAGTCACTAGATGGCCAAGAACAGATCCAATCCTGAAAAGGGAAAAAAAAGTGAATTTCAGATTAGCAGAGTCAATACATGTGTGAGATTATATGCTATTTCTGTCTTCCATGAAAAAATGAATGCGGTGAACAAAATGTACAGAAAGCCTTTCTTCAGTATCCACCAACCTCTAGGTTGATTGCAAGATTATCAGCAAAGAGAAAAAAGATGAATGAAGTGTATCAAAAGTCACACCAGAAGGTACTGACTTAAGAACTTGACCATAAAATTTGATTGCTCATTGGCCAATCTGGTTTTAGCCTAAGATGTTGATCAAGTCAAATTCCAGTCCGTGCTTCAAGAAGAAATAATACAAGAATATCTATGAAGGGCAAGGTTTTTAGAATAATTAAGTCTCAATAATGATCTGATATGTGAAGATGCAGGTTTATGTATATAGCAAAGGATATTTATGCAAACATATAACATGAAGATGCAGGTTTAAGTAGAGTATGACAGCTTTGTTGAAACTAACCTGTATAAACCCCTCACGGCAGAGTTTAAAGCCTGTGTGTACATAGAAGGATTTTGGCTCAGACTTTGCTCACCATCTGCATCTATCTATTAAAGAATCAAAGCAAAATTATCAAAGCTCAATAGCCTGCATGTGTTTGAAGGAATACCAGCTGTTAAATTCAGTGAGCAATAGTACATTTCACATACTCAGCAACAACACTATTTGCATTTACATCAGATCATCTAAGTTGAAACACAATGCACAAGATTGGGTCCAGGAAGGGTGGTTGTGAACGGACTTGCATGGAATCATCTAGGTTAAATTTTCATTTCTCTATATAATTTCTAAAATAAAAATAAACTAGTAGAAATGTGTTTACCAGTTGAATGAAATTTTTTTTTCACAACGAAAGAGCTTTTTTATCTATATTAATTAACTAGCTTTGCTAAATCTCAAGTGATGTAAGCAACAACCGTTGGAACCAAATAACAAATGGAACATAAATAACGATATTAAATCTGTCACCACAAGAAATGGTGAGAAATGCCTGGGACAAACTACCACTTTGCAAGGTGAGGGCATACTTACAAGTTTCTCGATGGCTCCATAGCTTGATGAAAGCAACCTTGATAGTGAACTCTTCTTCAGCTCCTTGTTGAGAATTGAATTAAGGGTAAGTGTTATGGCACCAACAACCTCTTCCTCCTCCTCTAATGTTAGATCCCATTTTTCCAAGCCCTGGAAGGAAAATGGATTTTGTAACATAAGGGTGATAAAAGAGCAATATAATTCTCAGAAGTAGCAAATCTTGCCCAACCAAATGACCACGATCCAGAAGAGAAAATTGTGAGCATTATCAATTTACTGGAAATGTAAATTTTCATGGTCATGTTCTGCGGTTGTCCATGCATTAGATATGAAGAGCTTACTGCTCGAAGCAGATGCCTCCCTCAAAATCTTTGCAAGTTGGAGGATCCTTTACCATAGAATGAGCTAAATTAATTAAGGTAAATCTTTGATGTAACCAGCGCATGTTCTAACTTGTATTGTGAATCATCACGTTATCTAATTTGTCAGGATTTCTTTCATTATTTGTTTAGGTTAAAACTACATTCATAACAAAAGTTGAAATCATACTCCATGTCCATGGCATTACAACATAGCTATCTTATTGCTTCAGAATGTTAACTTCATGAACACCAAGGCAAACCCAAGAAATTCTGTATTATGTCCATGCAAAATACCTAAAGTATCCCTTCAAAATCCTAAAACCATAAAAAAAACTTCTCAAGAGCTTTGTTCGTAATTCTTATGTTTCAGAGAGGTATACACGAATTTGCAACTTTTACAAGATAAAATATATCAAGAGTTTTGCTGGGGTAGACTAGTATTAGTGAGTTTCACTGGGAAAAAATGTAGATTTGTCTTGTTATGAAATTTAATCCTCAGGGAATCCATGTAAAATATCTATCTTGCTATGCACAACATATTTCCCACCTTATTGTGCAAGTGTGCAACTATGTAGTTATACTAATTACCTTAAGCTTTAACATTCTGGTACTGAAAGGTTTTTTACACTGTAATCTATATAGATAGTAGCAAATTTTCAGTGTGATGCTGCTTATACAGATGAGTAAAAGCAGCAGAAAACAGTGTTCGGCAGAGAAGATAATAGAGTCAAGCCCTACTTGGCATTCATTTATAATCAATTTCCAGCTCTTGGAGCCATATAGGTCTATCTTAATTATATGACCAACGTCATTTAATCTAAAAGTTTAATCAATTAGATGTGGCATGATTAACTAGTTAATATTATTCACATTCCACATCACATGTGGGCAAGCAAACTAGAATGATCAGGCCTGCTGCAAACCCAACATGTGAAACTCACTATGATTAGGTTTTTTGTTCTAATGCATGACCTTAGTAAGTTAGATGGAACATCATCAATTCATTTATATTTTTACTAGACTAAATAAAAATTCTATGAAGCTTAACAATGATTACCAAATGTCATATCATGAGGAAGATCAGTAAAGATTTAAACTAGTCGCTTTTGAACACTTAGGTTAATAACAAAGTAGCTTTAAACCACTGCCTATTCAGAGCAATGCTTTGCAGAAACATCTAACAAATGTGAACTGCATAGTATATTTAAATCACCAGGGACAATCTTAGTTTTATGAACAAAAGCAAAACCTTTTCAATTGCCATATTATCAAAACAGTCAATAAACAAATGCAGAGTGCATGCTTGTCACACCCAATATAGCAATTTTGATGGGATAAGCAGGATAGATGTAAATGCCATTACCTCTCCTATCCATATCAGAATTTCTAGATTCTGTGGGTCATGAAATATTGCTGAAGCATCTTCACAAAGTTTACGCAATGCTGAGGAGCAAGCATGTGATGAAATTGATTCTGTCATCCCAGTGGCACAAAATAAACTGCAAAGAGCAATTGGAAAATAAGATAAGTCAGATCATTACATCAAAAGAAAGTATAAGAAAAATTCTAATAGTCGTTTAACCAGATACTCACAGCAATGGTCTAATGTTACTCAAGGTAGAACATATCCACTTAGAATACGACCCAACAACCTCAGCAACAGATTTATACACCTACCTAGGTACAGGATACATCAGTTATCTTCTCAACAACGAAGCATCTGTTATTTACACCAGAGATTTGAATGATTTAAAGCTGAATACTTGGGAGGTATTTATCTTAGCGTCTTACAAAGAACATGATGCCACCATGCTCATCAGGTGCCCTACTAGATAGAATTGTAACCAGCCGCATAACCACAGAGAAATCAAATGGATGTCCACCTTGCATAACAGTCTCTGCCACCTGACAGATAAATAATGACTTTTTTCTCCTTGGAATATATAACATGGCTTCTAAATGACAATACCATATTCTGGATGATCAACAAGCAAGCATCAAGGGAACACTTAACAGTGGTAAAGCAGCAAAAGAAAATTCAGAACCAGAATGAGTTTGCAAAAAATCATCATGCTCATTATTTTTATAAAGGATGTATGGCCCCACATGGGACAGATGCCCATGCTTGAGTAGGACAGATATGTTTAATACAAACAACAGTTAAAGTACAGAACTAGATTGTAGAAAAAAGTTAGAGAGAAAAAGAAATCATTTATGAAAGCAAATGCAAACAGGTTGCATACCACTTAACGGTAGGACTAAAAAATAAAACTGTTCTTTAAGGTTTCACTGGTACCTAAGTGTTCCCCCTTATCTGATAAAAATATTGAAATGCCTCCAGAATATCTTGTTAATTGCTAAATGGAACATGGATTTGTGGCTTCAGTATAAATAATCAGATGATTAAAAATTTAAATGAACATCATCACTTAAATCAGATATTTAAATTAAAAACAAACGTTACATATTTTCATTTAATTATGCAAAAACATAACTGTTACGAGCCTAGGTCCTTTGAAACTAAATGAAATGATGGAACATCAATTGCCACAAGGTATGAATAAGTGCTACTGCATATTGCATCCTTGACGCACTTCAAAAAGAGCATTGTTGTATGTACCTTACAAAAATCAACAAAACAGACAATAAAATAAGTTACAGATATTGAAAGTTCAATTACCAAGTCAAACATAGTGTTTTGTGTTCATTTGAAAATGCATAATCCGAAGTTTATAACCATTTGTTCATTGGTTCTGTTCTAGTGAAAGGAGAGAAAACAATGTTAAATATGAATTGAAATCACAGGACAAATGACTGCCCAAGATTTCTCACCTGGAAGTAACAACGTGCTAGATATTTATAATTGTAATTACTGTCAAAAGGCCATAGAAATGATTCATTTACTGCATATTATGCTATAGCCAGGATAGTCAACATAAACAGCCCTGCGACAAAATAGAACGAATGCCCTTTCTAGCATAAAGAGGTAGCAACAGAGGCAATTCAAATGCATAATAATAACCCTTGACTAGCATGGATGGAAGTTTATAGAATGCAAGTATTCTGCAATAAAAATACCATACCATATATAACGCGAACATTCTAGCTTCCACCTCTACCCAAGGAATAAATGAATCCAAGGAAGCCCATCCAACAGAAAGAAGCTACAACAAAATAAATTGTGAACTGAAAATTACATGCAGGTAATGGTTAAACATGAGAGAAGAAGGAAGCAACCAAATCAACAAAGATGAAGTAGCAAATTCAATACTTTGAAACTATCTAGAAATAAGTAGTTACTGATTAATGTAACAAAAACAAAGAAAAAGAAATGATGTTAAAATGATAAATCATTTGGAGCACCTTCTGAACAAATGCACCAGAGCCCAATAGTTGACAAATATCAACAAAGAGCTCTTCCAGGTTCAATCTAAAGTGTGCCAATCCATCAGGTATATCTAGATCATTGCCATCTGAGCCAGTATCAACAACCTAGTGAAAAGATAGAGAGTTCACGTTCAATAAAAGGAAAATTTTTAAATACCTCATCAATTTCTTTATTAGATACTTACAATTGACATTGCAAACTAGCCACTACTGCAAAATATAGATTGTGTTGATCATACTGTGTTTATCTTATTTTTACTTTGACAAAAAAAAAGGATGCACATGGCATACAAAATAAGTTCTTCAATTTCATATCAAGCTAACAGCAAAAAGTCCAATTCATCATAAAGAAATTATAGATTAATAACAAAGTATTCTGAAGAGTATATTCACATATTTGGATGTTGAAGTTTGTCGTTTTATAAATATTGCATCATGAAACCTTTTTTTTGGTTCAGTTACACATTATCAACCAAAATATATTCAATTAAAAAAACCATCAAGCTAAACATATGTAAAATAATACTCTTTAGAAGTGCCAACAAAGGAAGTACAAATGCAAAAATACATGCAAATAGTCTATCAATGTATTTCAGAAGGAAAAAATGGTTTATGGAAAAGAGCACTATAGGATGGTCGAGCACATGGCGTGCCATAGCTAAGTTAAGAGGAATATTCATATGTAGCCTTGATTATGAAGTTGGGAATGGGGTTGATGTAAATTTTTGGTTTGAGCCATGGAGAAACTACAAGAGAATGGCAAATGAGCATAAGGAGATCTTTTTAGCTGCTGTAAATCCAAATGCAACATTATCTCAACTAGCTACATGGGAAGATGGTGCATTCAGGGGCTGGGCAATAGCTGTAAATGATGATATCTCATCAACAGCTATGGAGAGTTTCATTGATGACTTGACAAACATACAACTCAGTGATGGGAACAAACAAATTGGGTGGAGATGGACAAAAAATAAAAAATTCTCAGTGCACTCCATGTATAACCTCATGAAGGAGTCAGGTGTAAGGGATACTAAAAGTTGTATATTATGGAAGACTAGGCTACCAATTAAAATCAATTTTTTTAATTGGCTGATGAGATACATACCAAGATGCGTTTGGTATGCAAGGGCATTGCGATTGATGAGGAATGTACCCTGTGCAAAGGGGATGTTGAGACTCGAGATCATTTGTTCTACCATTGTCCCTATACTAAAAATGGGTGGCATTTATTTTTGCAACAATTACAGTTGGAGCAATATGATATTTCACATTTCCCATGGTCCGTGAAGGGAGATAAGGATAAGAAATTGATGCAAATCACACAACTGGCAGTATGGCATTGGAGTGTATGGGGCGAGAGAAATAAGAGATGTTTTATGGGGACTTCTAAATCAGCAAGAAGTTTAGCCATGTAGGCAGCTGCTGCCTTAACTTTCTTCATGTCTCACAAGCCACCTTAGACCCCTGACAAGTAGTTGGTGTCTTTACCGGGCATTCTTGGAGTGATATAAAATCAAGGGAGGTGTTATCCTAGTTTAAGTGTTCACTCATGTTCTATTATGTTTTACTTAGCTTTGTTATGCTTTCTTAAGTTTTTATGTCTTTTTTTCAACATCCTCTAGGATGTTATTGTATCGTTTCAGATTGGTGAAATGAATGCAATGTTTCTTTTTCAAAAAAATGTATAATTGGATGGCATAACAACCTGGGAACGAAGTAAGAGGGCATCTAGCAATGCCGAAAATATAGGGAAGAAAAAGTCTTCCACAAGTTTCCTAGCAGCACTTTGAAAATCTATACCAAGAAGATAACTTGCTAAACTGCACCTGCAATAGAAACATAAAGAATCATCGTTGAAACCCAGCTTTCACCTATTAGAATAGTAAATCCTTATATAACCTAATATAAGAATCAAAACTAAAAGTAATTTACACAAATAAAAGATATTTTCTTTATGCATTGTATTAAAAATATGAGTTCCCAAGAAGATTGGATACAAGAAACAACCTAAGTATTTCCATTGCAATTATATCCATTACAAAAGATTCAACATCAAGAGCCACCTAAAAATATATTTCAAGAGAATAAGGCTAGATTTTTTCATCCTTATAAATTTTCAAGATTTATCTCAATATCACCAACAGTACCTTTTTAGATCAAGAATTTAGACAATATTAAGGACTTTCTCGCGAGCTTCAAGTTACAAAAGTGGTTTAACAATTTCACTCAGCTATGTATTCATAAATTTGAACTTATAAATTTATGACATATGGCTGTAATGAAAGTAATGAACTTATTTGTCAAGCATATGATATAGGATTTAAATGAACTGATCTTTTTAAGTTTCACTACACACATAAGGGTATGACCATCAAACATATATGGTCATTGATAAGGAATAAAGTACTAAATGCCATGCTCAAGCCAATTCATGGTCTTAACTCCTGCATGCCAACATATGCAGTCATTATGGGATGCCAAATATTACTTTCTGTTGGTGTGAAGCACCATCCTAGAACTGCCAGAAATTAGCATGACATACATACAGAGATACATGACAAATATTAATCTCTTTATAACTGGCTACCTAACAAAGATTTATCTATGTATTAATTCAGATTATCAGACACAAATGTTTTGTTTTTGGGACAGGAAAATATTTTTATTTCATAAAGACTGTTTATAATAACAAAAACTCTAAAAAGAAAAGGTAAAATATTTTACAGCTTGCTAATCCAAGATTCATTAGATGTTCAAAATTCACTCTTAAATAGTAATAGAACTGCTTTAATCCATATCTTGAGAAGATAACAGAAGGTTAATCAAAATCGTACTTACCAAAATTGCAAGGTTGAATCTGCAATATCCCAATCGTCACAAGGAAAATTTATACAACTGTTACAAATAAAAAATAATTAGAATGAAGGCTAGATGATTAAGAGAAAGAAAGTATGAAATTATGAGAACGAGATAAATTCAGAGAGATAGAGCAGGAAATTCTATTTCATATGAGAAATCTGGGTGTCTTGTAAAACAAAGCTGAGCTTAAAGTTATAATATCACCTCAGAAGAGCATCAGCAAGAGCGAGTGCTTCAGTACTTGCTTGTGCAATCAGAGCCGGTGCCTGATACACAGGGAAAAATTAATATTACTGGAAGGGCATAGCATTGGCTGTGACTGCATAATGTACAATGACTATTTAGCTTGCCAATTGTCAAACTTGAACCAATTCTTAGCATGATCCATCCAGTTCCACTAGAATCAACTTAACATGGTGATTACTTGTCAATTCCTTTCCTGTGGATTTTCTGTCAAGTTCCACTAATATAGCCAAAAGATAAGAGCTGTTTTAATTATCAGGTGTCTATGCCAACCAAGTTGGATTCAACTGAATAGTTATTCCTATATGATTTTCTATTTATATTAGTTAAAATCCAGCACAATCATGAATCTTTAGGATAAATTTTCTAGTCACTTCAAAGGAACAATTACATCAACCCAATATCTGATGCCAGTCCTCAGCCATCCAATTTCAGACACTACAGGGCTCTAACACTAGTCCTGATGCACAGAATATTAAAGGTGAAAATGATACTATAACAGTTTATATGCCGTCACAATTTACAATGTGAGGACTTACAGCTTGTCCAATTTCTGACATCAAACATGCAAGGCCACCAATTATCTTCTCGTCTTTGTTAACAAGTGCTGGTCTGAGAAGTATTTCTTTCAGATATTGTATTTTGATTAATAAGACCGGTGGCAAACCCTGTCAAAGTATATTCACATTAAGTAGTTACTTCGCATCATTTCAATAAAGGCAAAGTGCAGGGAAGTAAAAGATTTAAAACCAGAAAAATTGCCAACATGGTGATGTGATCACAATTTATAATTTACATATTTGGTTTCTATCTGAAATACTAGCCATGTGAATCATACATAGATATAAGAACAATCCCAGAAATGTTCCAGAAACTATTACAAGGTCAAATTATACTGTTATTAGCAAATCGATGTCTAGCTCATAGCTTTTGCTGGATGGGTAAGAGTGAAGAAGTCAAAAATATGAGATTAAATTACTTAGAATGATGCAAGACCAGTTCTATTGTCATCCTTCCTCAAAAATCTCACTGTTTTGAATCAAACACTATTTCATAGCAAAGGATCATCATTGAGTAATATTCATCAAGTAATATTGGCATACGACAGAACATGAATATACGGGAAAAAAATTCCATGTAGGCAGCAATCAATGTCAGGTGAAGAAAAAATATTTTCATAAAATCATAACATATCGAGAAAAACTTACGTCGTGCCTACTAACAAGCTCAATGAGGACTTCAATGGCCACATCAAATGAGGATGAAACCTTCATGCAAACATAAGATTCAAAGTTGAGTAGATGAGAATAATGTAATTGTAAAAAGATTAAAATGCTAAATCACCTGCAATGAGTTGAAAACAAAGCTAAGAATTGGATGTGTTGGTAGAGAAGCAGGTGGAATCTCAGAAAAGCATCCCACACGAACCTGCAATTCTCAAAACCAGATCATATATATGAAAATGGAGACTAGATGAGGATTCATAACTCTTTGACAAGAAGACAGAGATACATCATAAGTAGTTCACAGCATAAAAGCAAACTCATGTCAAGTACCTTCATAGCAAAATGTAAAGTAATATTAGCACAAAAGCAAATAAGACATCTCCAATTATGATACTGAAATGCCATCTAAGGGGTCCATGCCCAAGTAACCATCTTAAGGCTTCCATCTTAAAGACATTATCCTTCTGCGTCATCTTTTTCCTTTATGTAATACAGCTGGTCCAAAATTCAGTTTTCTTTATAAATGGTTAAGAATTTTTCATAGTTCCAGGAGTGACTCAATTACTAAAAATCCAGTCAATTTCCTGACTACTAACCTTGTTGGAAGACATTTTACAAGTCTGCATCGCATAAGAATAAATTACAAACTCACCCAGCTTAGCAAGCAGCGCAATATCCTCCTATTTCTCTCATGAAGCTTAGTATCATCATCAAGTCTTTGTTCTGATTGAAGCAGAAGGAACTGGAGAACGGTAGGAGTATGAGAGAGCAGCTGCACCGAAAAAGATACCACATTCATGAAACAAGTCAAAGACACAAATGCAACAACTTTCAAACTGCAGCCAGAACCTTCTCATCCAACCTCTCGTGTGAACTGGCTTCTGCTTGCAGCATCAATGCTGTTATCTCCATTATGGTCCTCAGCTACTTCTTCAGGTAGCACAGTCAGCAGCTCCAGCACTGCAAGGTTCCCATTCTCTTGGCTCTGCAGCTGGTGCAAGCTAGAGAAGAGCTGCTCAATGGGCTTCCTGTGCTCAACGGCTCGAAGAATGAGCGCAGAGAGTGCAAGACATATCTGTGTTAGAAGCTGCGACCATCAAGATTAGGAAGAAGAAAAAAAATCCTTAGTCACACACTGAAGGATAGATTAAATAAATCAAATTTTAAATTTCAAGTCGAAGACAGAATTATCCATAAATAAAGGTTCGAGTTTAGTAAAGAATCCGGTTCATCGACGTTGACGCGTAAGAAACTGATCCTCAACTAAAAAACAAATCAACAAACAGTTCCAGACGCGGAACAGCAGGCCCTGTCCCAGGGTTAAGGTGAAAGTAGACAGGATTGATCGAGCTGGGAAATGCACGCTGTCGTCTTCTCTACGAAAGTATAACAGGCAGAGCAGAGAGCAGCAGATACAGAAAGAAATCACCTGTGGAGGGCCCAAGCAGAAGCGTTGAGCAGCAACCAGAAGGGCGTTTAGTAAAGCATCTTTGGCGGCCAGCTGCAGGTAGCACCCCTCGTTCTGGATCTGATTGATAAAGTTTAAAAATAAAAAATAAAAAAACATCTGACACCAAAAGAATTTTTGTTTCTGGGTACGGAGAAAGTGTCCGAAAGCGGAGTTACCTTGCGTCGGAGGATCTGAGCGGCGAAGAACTCGACCTCGAAGTCGAAGCGGGCGAAGGCGAGGTGGTCGGACGAGGTGAGCAGCGCAGTGGCGACCTCCCATGCGGCGTCGGAGTGCTGGAACTGGACCAGCCACTGGTTGGCGGCCACCCGGTTGCAGGAATCGGCATCGTGATTGAGGACGTGCACCGCCTGGGCCACCTTGATCTGAAGGTCGCCGCTGCTCATCGTCCGGCAAAATTGCGCGACGGCGGCGCGGCGGCGGGCGGCGGGAGATGATTGCGACAAGGAGGAGGCGGGGCACAGGTGGAGTGACACGGGAGGAAGCCGTACCAACGAATTCGTCGTGCGTCGCCCGCTGTCTCGCTCGCTGCTGGCTCGCGATCAGGAAGGGGAGGGATTGGATGAGGGGAACGGGAGGGGGGAGGCGGAGGGATCGGACGGCTGCAGGGGGGGCAAGTGGAGGAAGGGAGAGTGGGGAGGGGAGGCGAGAGAGCGGATGAAATGAGGGATCAGAGCTTCGCGACCAAATCCGAGGGCTACCAAAATAAATTGGGGCTTTCTTTTTTCTCTCTCGTATCGTATCCCCCTCTTCTTTTTTTCTTTTTTTTTTCTTTTTTTTTCTTTTTTTGGAATGCCTCTCCCTTTTTTTAAATTTTTTTTTGTCGATTCATCATGAATCGGCTAAAGTGATGCAATTATTTAGAATTATCTGATGTGTTGACCTGAAATGATTAAAAAAACGTTCTTTTTTTAGTTTTCCTAATTGCATAACGTTTTTTTAATAAAAAAAAAAAGATCTTTGCTCGTTTCTTTTATTATATTATAGAAAGCCAACTAGAGTTTGATGCCCGTATCTAAGAGGGAGTTAGATGAACATACATTCTCAACGATAAGGATTGGGTGTGCATTCTACTCATACTGAACCTTTCAGTCAACAGCGAATGTTCAGGTAATAAATTAATAAAGGTGTTTTATTTGATGGTTGGAAAAATTTTAAAGCTTACAGATGACTGAAGTAATAAGATGTAATCGTGAACTGGTGGTTGGATGTGTTTCTTTTTGTCTACTGGTTTATTTCATATATATATATATTTTTAGCATGATCAAGCTCAACCTAATGTTTGCTAATTTTTTATTCCTCAGACTCTCTGTTAGGACCTGTTGTGCTGTATAATCATTCTAGTTATCATTCTCAAATCCTAAAAAGAGGCGTAAAAATTAATTTTTCCATTGTGCAAGGATTGTAAGCAGGGAGAAAAAAAAAGAATCAATAGGAAGATATTGTATGACTCTCAACAGCCACATCATGGAATTATAGTTGTCAGTCATATTTCAATGAGAACTTTCCACACACCAAGTGCAGCTACTTCGATGCCGGTGTGCACTAAAACCAATATCAAACCAATATGGAGACACTGCGGCATTCTCTTCAATGTTATGAGGTCGTCTCTGCCTCAACCATCGTCATATGAGCAAACTCTGACAGTCTCTGCATCTTCTTGCACACGTATATATAGTGCGAGTCTGGATCTTCAAGAACATAATCAGCTGGGAGATGACCATTCTCAGTAAACGGCACGGGTTCCAAGAAAGACTTTGGCGAATTATATCCATTATGGTTTTGGTATCCTGGCCGAGCTGGAAAAGAGCAAAAATTGTTGTGAGAAATAACAACGGAAATGATCCGGAGTCTCTCGGCAAACAGAATTATCACCTGCAAATTCCACCATCTAATAGAAGAAAGATGCCAGCTAAAACTATATCTTAAATTGGTAGTCTTTCTCCATACTTATCGACATATCAACTCTAGAATACCGGCAAAGAAAGTTCTCTATCTTCGTATTTATTTGACGTGGGTAAAAGGAACTCTAACAATTAGTTCTTTGTGGGTTTTTTTTCGCAGCATTAAGTAATGAAGCAGGAAAAAAACGAATTAGAATCACCACAAAGAAGAAAGGATGAAGTCTAAAGCATATAGTACATAGAAGTAAAGATCGAAAAGTAAAAATTATCAGGGAGATCTAGAGCAGATATGAACTTTATAAAGAGAGAGAGTAGGGTTTGTCCTTCACGCACCTGAAAAATTAAATTTTAAAAAGGTATATATGGCATGTAGTGGACCAGTAATGGGCAGTACTTGCCAGTCAAATACTATGTAACTATAATGGTACTAACGCAAAGCCACAGAACAATAGTTATGTCTTGACATTGACATTGTACAACTAAAACAGATGATGAGATCAAAAATCACTGGGCTTTGGAGAAGAATTGATCACCGACTAAACATCATATGGAACGTCAGGAAACTAATTACACTTGGAAGAAAAATAATGAATATCAAGATAGATGCTGAAAACAGGAACAGACAACATGATTTTGTTAGAAGAGGGAAAAGATTTCCTTACCCACATTCCCTTGGGTAGATATGACTTGAGTTCTACTTCTCCCGTTCATAATTGAGTAAATACAACTAAGCTTCATTAAGCTAGGGTTGGAGTGTTGAACCACTATAAAATAGACAAGTCTATGTATTTCTCATCCAACCTAATCAGGCCTTTCACTTGATCAAGAATCCATCAAGTTGAGCTTAGAAATTATTTGGTACTCTATCCACCTACTAACATGCCCATGGATCCCCCCAAGGCATTCAGCAGGTAGTTGTACCCATAGCCCATGGCCCTACATAGGTTGCCAGTCTGACACCTAGCTATATCCTACTCATGTTTGGTCCCATCCATGAGCTGGAATAAATGATGACTATCAGGATGCAAGATTATTTGCTAAACCCCAATGAGAGGATCAGAGTGCACAACAACAGCAATATCCCACTTTGGACACTGGCAAGACCCGACCAAGTTTGAAAATTCCTAGAAGATGAAAAGAAATATGATTAAAACTATGTTATTCTGATAAATAATAATGAGTTTCTCTAGAAGATTAAGAATATGAAAACTGCATCAAAGACATAATTTCTCAAAATTTAAGATGGAATTCTCTGCAGTTTACAAAATTACGAAAAATTTAATAAAAAGTAAATGTTAATATATTACTTATTTTCATGCGTGGGGATTCAGTAGCAGTAACTGGTAACTTGAGGTAATGAGGTCGAACTTGATTGGAAATTTGTCCATTATGCTTGCAAATGTAATAAAGGAATGGAAAGTAGGGACAAAAGGTTGGAAGGGACATCAATACTCACGTAGAATATATAGTGTTATTTTCCAATCACATCCTGGTTGGTTTATATGACGAATACGAACTGATGGATCACCATAGGTTATCTGCCAGTGACAGAAATATCTTTAAAAAAATTGATTAGTTACAATTATTAACATTCATTTGCCTAATATGGTTGCATGTACATAAGATGTAGGATTTACCAACATATAGATCCCTCCAGGTCTGAGAAGCCTAACTTGGAAGAAAATAACAACATTTCAAAATGAACACAAATATACAAGGAAAATCTTTGATAAGTATTTCACGGCTCTGATGATTGCATTTATAGAATAGAATAGAAATTTACTACTGAAGCCCAAACCTGTTCACTTCTTCTAGAATCCTGGAAGCACTTAGTGGAGCATCCATGCCACACTACCATCAAAATGAAGCTATTATTAAGCAAAAGAATGATTGCCTTTTGATTTTCTGTTGGAACTTATCATAGAGCACTTACCATTAAAGAATCCAATGTCCCTAAAGAAAATCGACATGGTGATGAGTCACTGGAACAACAGAAATTACGTAACATCCAAAATTAGACTAGAACAATAGGACATAAAGCATAGTTTACTACCTTTGTCAAGGACACAGTCAAATGATTCATCATCATAGAAGCTCATATCCCTCACATCCATTTGCATATCTATCGATCATAAGGATGCCATCTTAGTTATGGAAATTGAACAATAAATATTTATTACTAAATGATAGGATACATCGCAGTTGCGGAATATGCACATATTTCTTTCTCATCATTTCTATCACAATTGATGAAATGTCAATGTTCCAGATGTCTGCATAACCATCATTCACCATGTCCTCTGACATAACTGAAAGATCAGATAGATAGAATGAATCGACTTGTGAACAATAAACAGCCATAGTAATAAGTGGTGACAACAAACAAGCATCAGCTTGTAATGTTACATTGTCTAGTGAAGGCTGAGTAGTTGTTCATCAAAACACAAAAAGATGGGTGATATAAGCTAGAAAAACAGCACAAACATGGTAGATCGTATAGACTATTATTTGGTTGCAGTGACTGTGGACAAGAATTTCACAACCATATGCAGCAGTAGGATAGTGGCATATTTCCTATTTTAACATCTGAAACATACTGAAATTCAGATGCCTACTTTAAATTGTGACTTAAAGGAATAAAATAGCATTGACAGAGATCTATGCTTAGCATGACTGAAGGAAGAAAATTTGAGCTAAATGTACTTCAGAAAATGTTCTGTGATAATGAAGCTTGCAAAATAAAGAATGATCTAAAGTAATTGTGAGTTAATTTAAAGGTCCTGCAAGTGCAGACCTGATGAACCCCATCCAATTCGAAGATCTCATTTTGTCGATGAACCCCAACCCTGATCCCAAATCTAGTGCAGACCTCAATTCACTTCCTCGAACATTGTAAAAATGTTGCAGTGCACATATTTAATAAATTAAAAACAATAACAAAGGACCAACATTTTACATAAAAAACAATTTCTAAGATCCGACCAAAATAAGTATCATCACATTTATATCAGGACTGAATAACTTCATTTCTGTTTGTTCTATTTAAAAGAAGTTATAACCACGTAACCAATTCTATTTAAAAGATGTTTCATGGGGGTTTCAGTGTCAACAAGGACCCTAGCCATGCAAGCAGCTGATGCCTTCAGTTTGTACACTACCCACAAGCCTCCTTAGCTCTCCAGAACCTGATCCTGCTCTTAGCTAAGAGTCACACCGGGTGCACAAGTTTAGGGAAGTGTTGTCCTATATTTTGTGCCATGTCGATGATCCTCTCTTCTTTTTTGGGGCTGTTTGGCTTTTGATTTTGTTGTTTTCTTTCTAGTCTTGGTATCTACTGTAATGGTTTTCTGTTTTCCTTCTTCTCTCTGTTTTCTTTCCTTTCTTACACATCCGTTTGGATGACATTGTATCATTTCAGAATGGTGAAATGAATGCAATCTACTTTTCTAAAAAAAAAAAAATCGTGTGCTCTGATATTCCCCAGTCATACATGTGACAAATATTTCCAGAAGAAACAAGAGGATCTTGAGGTATTCGGTAATTGTGGACGGAGGTAAATTCAATTTTCACCATTTACCGATAGAGAAATTTCAACTCCAGAAGTAAAAGTACAATAAATACATAACTATTCATTTCGCGTGCAGAAATGAAACACTATTTTCTCTAGAAGGAAAACATAAAAAGAAACACTATTTTCGATCCCCCCAAAAGAAAAACACTATTTGCATCTTCACAATTAATCTCAAGAACAGTAGCATGTCAATGGCCCCTCCAAAGCACTCATGTTTTGACAGACCGATAAACATATGCTGTCCAATTAGAAACTCTTATCATATTCTCTGATCAAACATCAGACACTAACGAGAACCACAGAATCAGTAAAACAAGACACTCTTCTCTCGCAACACGGAAAAGTAGGTCAAACTCATATCCCGTGCTCCAATTGCAATGCGCAAATCGATCAATATTCCGATTGGCGACGTAACTCAAGTTTTCATTTTACTATCTCAGCATAGAATTAAAGAAACTCTTTCGTAAGGCAGCATACACTCTAGGATGGAACAAAGATAAATCCAATAGAAGCAGCCGAAACAAAAAAATCGATGGAGGTATAAGGAGGAAGAGAACAGACCCGCGTTACCGCAGCCGACCATGAGGACGCGGGCGGAGACAGGGACGTACTTCCTGACGAATGGGCGGAGGGCGGAGTATCGCTGGTACCAGTCGAAGGAGGCGCCGCCATCGGCCAGGTAGCGGGCATCCCAGTAGAGCGCGTCCCCATAGCTGCACACACTCCGCTGCGACGAAGTCGACGACGACAGCATCATTACCCTCCTCCTCTTCCCCCGCCACCACCGCCGCCGCCGCCTGCGCTCCTCCTCCTCGTCCCCCTCCTCGTTGGCCACTTGATCCCTTCGGTTCCTCCTATTCTATCCATCCACCTCAGACGCGTGCAGCGCCAGCAGCCGCCGTAACCCGTCGCCATCACCGCGCATCGCTTTCCCTCTTTTTACTTTGCCCTTCCCGGCCTCCTCCAGTTCTTCTTCCTCGCCTCGGTTGACGACTCCCAGCGGAACGACTCTTAAACTCCTACCCATCTCTCCTTTCCCTATTAGGCCGAGATGGCCCCCTGACCTTCCTGAGGCGGTAAAAGATCGGGGGTACATGAACGCGTCGACGAAGTCTCTTTCTCAACTCGGTCCTGATAATTCATTTATTTCAATTTCCACTCTTCGGCTTCAGATAGTGAATAATAACTCAATTAGTTAAATAAAAAATTAAAAGTCTAAGGGCTAAAATGAAACAAATACTTTTGACCATGCTGCGACGTGCGAATCACCCATGGGATGATCCCGAGGTGACGTCAGCTCCCCGCTGGTCTGACTCCAAATTAGCAATGGAAGCACGAAGGTGTCACCGGCCCCCCTGAAACCTGTCAGGGGTGAGTCAGCCCGACCTGTTTAGCTTTAGTTTAGTGAAAGAACAGTTTTTTTTTATAAAAGCGCACTTTAATATTTTAAAAGTTATTTTAAGTTTTTAATTTGGAATTAATTGTGGAAGTTGGAGGAATGGTCTAGAAAGTTGTCGATGAAGCCGGTGCAGCTTCCGAGCGTAACGTGTGAGAGACCTTTCAACAGACGCCGCTTGATGTGGACGATTCCCCCTTTAATTTATACCTTGCACTGAACCCCTAAAAGTCTCAATTGGATTGAAAAAATGTCAACATGGAGCTAAAAGTATGCCCGATCCAATAATGATACGGCCACGTTTATTTCTTATCAATTCGGATCCAGACCCAGCCCATTAATTCCAATATCGAGAGGATCAGAACGAACGGCTCAGATTCCGAACCACGGTCCAAAGGAGCGGACGGATGGATGCCTTCACGAACGTCTCCAGTAGTGACTTCTTGATCGATCGCCGCCAACCGGTCCTCCGCCCCTCGCTCCACCATGAGCGGTCCGGTCGATCCCCCAAACACCTCGACTCCGCCTCCGCCGCCGCCGCCGTCGCCCGCCCTCCGCGGACGCCGGCTCCAATGGCGGCCGTCGATCCTCCACGCCGCTGCTGTTCTCGCCCTCCTGCTCGCGCTCGCTCTCAGCACCAGACTCCAACACCCTCTCAAGCCCGCTCTCCTCCATCGTCTTCGAAGCCTCACCTCGATCGCCCGCACGCCATCCCCAACCCCGCACATCTCCGAACGCCCACCATGCGTTCTGTGGATGGCCCCCTTCCTCTCCACCGGTGGCTACAGCTCCGAGGCGTGGTCCTACATCATCTCTATCCGCGCCCTCGTCGGCGATCGGCTCAGGCTCCGAATCGAGCACCACGCCGACCTGGAGTCCATCGAATTCTGGCTCGGCTTGCCCGAGGAATGGCGGCTCTTGGCCCGCGAGCTCTACGCCACCGAGTGCGGCATCGAGGAGACCGTGGTGATCTGCCACAGCGAGCCAGGAGCGTGGTATCCGCCGCTGTACGAGACCTTCCCCTGCCCGCCGACGGGCTACGGCGATCCCTTGTTCGTCGTCGGCCGCACCATGTTCGAGACCGACCGCCTCAACCCCGAGCACGTCGCCCGGTGCAACCGGATGGGCGCAGTTTGGGTGCCCACCGAGTTCCATGCGTCGTCCTTCCGCCGGAGCGGCGTCGAGCCCGGCAAGATCGTCAAGATTGTCCAGCCCATCGATGTGGAGTTCTTCGATCCGGCGAAGCACGAGCCTCTGGTTCTCTCGCGCAAAGCTCCCGTTTTGGGCTCCGGGAACCCTGGATCGGCCGGGCGGGAGTTCATCTTCCTCAGCGTGTTCAAGTGGGAGGAGAGGAAAGGATGGGATGTGCTGCTCAAGGCCTACCTGGAGGAGTTCTCGCAGACCGACGGGGTGGCGCTGCACATACTCACGACCGCGTACCACTCCGGCGAGGACTTCACGTCGGCGATCAGGGCGTTCGTCAAAATGTCAAACCTGGAGGAGCCAGGCGATGGGTGGGCTCGGATTCATCTGCTCAACGCCCACATCCCGCAGTTGGATCTCCCGAGGCTCTACAAGGCGGCCGACGCATTCGTGCTGCCGTCCCGGGGGGAGGGATGGGGGAGGCCCATAGTGGAGGCGATGGCCATGGCGGTGCCGGTGATCACGACGAACTGGTCGGGGCCGACGGAGTACTTGACGGCGGAGAACGCGTACCCGCTGCCGGTGGAAGGGATGAGCAAGCTCGAGGAAGGGCCATTCAAGGGGCACCTCAGGGCGGAGCCGTCGGTCGAACAGTTGAAGGTCCTGATGAGGCGTGTGGTGGAGAATCCAGAGGAAGGGAGGAGGAAAGGGAGGAAGGCGAGGAACGACATGATCGAGAGGTTCTCGCCGGAGATTGTTGCAGGAATTGTTGTCGATCAAATCATGGACATCGTGAAGAATCGAAGTGAGAAAGCAACAGAGTGAGATGGAAGTTTAATGCTGCACAAAGAACAGTCCGATCTGAAGAACCCTGCAAAGCAATGTAAGTTTTCTTTTACCAACTCAAAAATATTACCCCACAAACAGACAAATCAACAACAACAAGAAGAGCCCGCCGGCCGTCGTCGTCTTCTTCCCCCTCTCCTTTTTAAGTCGTCGTCTCTCCAACTCCCAGACCAAGAAATCATGAGATCGTTTCTGCACACAGCAACCACCAGGGCGGCCGCCCTCTCGCAGCTCTCGCTCGCCGCCACCGCGCTCCTCCTCGGCCTCCTCGCTGCTCTCGCCGGCGGTACCCCCAACACGACCGTCCTCTCGACGCTCTGCAACACCGCGACGTACACGGGCGGGGACCCCTTCGCCATCAGCCTCGCCTACGTCCTCGCCGACCTGCTCGCCGTCGCGCCGGGCCGCAAGGGCCACGACTACTACAACGTCTCCCCCTACCCGAACGCCTTCGCCTACGGCCACGCCGCCTGCTCCCCCAGCCTCTCCGCCAGCGACTGCTCCTCCTGCCTCGGCGTCGCGGCGGAGCAGATGAACACCTCCTGCGGCATGAGGATTGGAGCTCGAAGCGTGCTCGTGGACTGCACGACGAGGTACGAGCAGTATCCATTTGTCAACTGACAAAATCCATCATCCGACGCTGTGGCTTAGATCTTGTATTGTCAGTGTCGAGCTGTCGACTGTCGTTGCTCAGATCTTCCTGTAGCTTAACGTTGTTGTTGTTGGAGGTTAAATTTGATCAAGTTTCTCAATGTTCCAGCTTTTTTTTTCTTTTAACAGTCAGACTATTCTTATTAAATCTTTTTCTTACTTTTTATTTTGAGAAGATTAAAAATAAAACAGACATTTGAACAATATTATCTCCATTTTAATCCAAATAAACATTCAACGATTAATCAAGAACGGTGTCAGATGCATATAAAAGTGTACCTTAGAACCTGATTAGAACAGACGGGAAGTATTTTAAAAGAAGTGCATAGACTCACTAATTTTTTTATAGAAAATTAAAACACTACCCTCTGATTATGCCAAGTACATAAGACCTAAATGGGTTCCATTTATTTTGAGTTCCCTTCCAAGGAAAAGAGCGTAGAGGAGCTCATTCCAAGCATCGGGAACACCAGGCAAGCACCAGTGGCTGCAATCCTGCCTTTGAACGCTCCCATGGACTTCTCCAGCAGGGAGGTAATAGAGGGACTGATGACCATCCCTCCTCTGGGCAGTCATGTGGGTGATGTTCAGCACATCCAGCTCTCTCCATGCAGAGTTAATAGTGGAGTTCAGCTCCATGAATCCTCTTGCAAATGGCTTCAGGAATCGACTCCATGGCTCCTGTGAGATTGAGATTGCATCTGAAGAGCTCATGCAATTTCCTCCACCTTCCCCATCACTTCTCTTACTGCAAAAAAGAGAAGAAAAAAAAATGACGATGAGGAGTTTCTTTAGCAATCTTCACTCAAACTCTTCTACCTCCTGCTCTTCTTCCTTTTTTTATATGAAAATTCTGAATCTTGGATCCAGAAACAACAACCATATATAAAAAGCATGGACCAGAAGAACCAACCTGGAATGTGCAGGGGAATAAGTGCGAAAAATGACTTGCGTCTTGGTTGTGTTGACCTCCTTGTGAATCCAGTCAAGCAGGGTGTTGATTGACCTCTCGTAAGCACTCTCAATGCTCATTTGCATTTTCACTTCCTTCCCTACTTGAAAATAACACCCACTTCACATGCACCACAATCCAAAATGCCATCAATGTTTCAAGCTAAAAAAGATTGGGGAAAATAGAATCAGTAAAACTGTAGTATATTACATTTTATTACATCATCACCTTCTTTCTGATAACTCTTACTCCAATCTCATTACAAACACTTCTACCTTAACCTCTATCACAGCCTAAATATAAGAACTTATAACTCAGTCTCATTTTAAAAGTTTCTACCTCAATCTCATTATAAAGGCTTCTCTCAATTTTCTACCTGGTTGTCAAAGTCTTTTCTAAGGATTTCTGCTATAATCTCATCATAAGAATTTCTATTGATTGCAAAGGTTTTATGTTAGCTTAATTTTATCACGGGAGCTTTTACTTCAGTCTCATCATTATGGAGTTTTATTAATATATATAGGATAGCAATCTTAATTTTTTTAAAAAAACGTAGAAAATCGCAATGACCTGTGTATGCTTCAGACAGAGCAAATGATTCCTTAATTAACTCAACAAACAAGATAAATATGCATTCCAATTGTTGCTCTAAGAGAAGTTGAGGTTAAATTAATTACCTTCTGATGGTCTTCTCATGATTCCACCAGTGTCCACTGTTTAAGACCAGCAGATCAGCGTCCCTCCAGCGGGCGGCCGACCAGTCCATGGCGTCCAGCTTCAGGGTGCTCCTCACCGTCTCCGGCGAGCCCGGCGCCGGGCGGCCGCGGCGCACCAGGTGGGGAGCTCTATAATACTCCAAGGTGCAGTTGTAGGCCCTGAACCTGAACACCAGGAAGCCCTTGTGCTTGGTGATGGGGTTGCCGTTCACTTCGTAGATCGAGTCCTCCTCCGCCGCCGCCGCCTCCGCCTTGCTGTTTGCTGCTGAGGAAGACAGCATGCAGAGAAGAGACTCCCACTGGTTTCGCCCGATCGAGTCGCCGGCGAACACCACCCGCCGGTTCCGCAGCTTCTCGAGCATCCATTTGGCGTCGAACCTGGTTCGATCGATCACTCGTTCCTCAATGTTTCAACTCTCATGTCTGAGTCAAACGCGAAGAGGAAAAAAGAGGATTTAACCTGGGGAGATTACAGCGGGCAGGCTGCCACCGCCACTTGGTGTAGAGGCGATCGGGCCTGCCGTTCTCGGTGCACCGCAACCCCTCGTCGATGAAGCGGCAGTTCTTCGATTCGTAGAGCGGGTACTCCTCGTCCTGGACCCACCGTCCTTCGAACAGTTCACAGCTGCCGTCCCCCGATTCATCTACAGCTCTCCAACTCCGCAGCTCCTCCTCCTCCTTGCCGCCGTCGCGGCCACCGCGGCCCAAGCTCACCAGCGTCACCGCAGCCTCCCCTCCTTCGTCGCGGAACTTGATCGGAGAACAGAAGAAGGCGAACAGAGACACGACGGAGAAGACGGCACAGGTGGCGAGCACCGGGAGCTTTCTCTCCAAGGGCGGCGAGCTCATCCGTGTTCTCCAAACGACCACCTCTATATTTGTTAATAGTTGTGGCCATGCATTTGCCTGAGAGCAGGAAAGATCAGCTCCAGTAAACTCCAGTAATTGATTGGTTCACAATTACTGGGTTGATATTGATAAAGATCAGCTCTGGTTACAGTATTGTCATAATTTTAGCGTGTTCGATCGAGTCTGTTTCAATGAATGGTTCACAAGATCTTCTAATTCGAATGGAAGGCTATGATTTAGTTTATAATTCAATAAGTGCCGGATTGGGCGTGTTTTTTGATGATGGAATTGAATTGTATCGGAGAACACGAAGAGGCGAAGATTTTTGACTTCCAAGGCCGGCGACGAGGGAAGGATTGAGACCATAGTTAATTAAACAAAGTAGGGCTAATTGGATTTGTTCACAGAGGAGGAGAAGATGCGCATCGTTGTCATTAAATTGCCATAATTTAGTGGGATTAAACAGTTTATTTGTTTAACTGATTTATTTGACGGTTTCACCCACTAATGATTCCGTGTCGATCGAGCTCATTCTATTATACCAATTAATTAATTGATTGATTTGGGGATTACAGCAGTTTATACTTTTTTTTGCCCTACTTTTTTGTAGAAGATTCCTGACAAATTAACGGGGATTACAAACCGCTCGTACAACAAACATGATATAAAAGGAATTGACAATAAAATAATTCGTAAAGTATCATCGAATATGGAGCATCAATTTATTTACCATCATGCAAGGGGCAAGTACATAACATTGCTCAACTCCAAATTCCACCGTATGTTTTTTTTTTCCTCGGAACAGATTTCTCTATCTTGCAACAAACCTGCCAACTTTTGTTTCATCAGGTAATTAACTACACCATCCGAAGAACACAGAATTCAATCAATAAAATAGTAAGCTGAGGGTATGACAAAGAGAGCGATCACTTGGAGAAAACATTTTTTTCTTCATATGTACGGCGTTCCACTTTTTCATATAGGTATGAAGCTGCTTCTTATCGGATGGATGGATGCTCCACTCTCATGAGGCGAGTTCGTATTCGCCCAAGAACTTCATAGACAAAGAATTTACACGAAAGAAATAAAATAAAATGGAAATAAAAAAAAGGAAAAGAAAGAAAATGTGAAGGGGGTTCTAATTCTCGTGTTTGTCTCCTGAAGTGTCAATCCTGATGACAAGAGGTTGGTGCAGGTCCGAGGACGGACCGCATACTGCAATCGGTAGTGAAGGTGTCACTAGGATGCTCTCCACCTCCGAGTTCTCGGCCAATGCCTTGTCTAGAGATTGCTTCGCTACCCTTGTAACGCACACCATCAGGACAGCTGCACAACGTTATAAGAAAAGGTTGATAATGTCATCTGACTTCGATCTATTATGTTTAGACTCCTTTCTTGTCTACTAAAATTATTCTGCTTCCTGCGGACCAAAACTTGTTCTAAAATCACACAGTTGTGTAGAAGGTTTGCATAAGCATTCGTAAACATCTCCACTCTTTGTCACTACGGGGGGGATGTCAATGTAGTAAAGGTGTTTCGTTAAATCATTTTGTCTGCAAGTAGAGAAATCAATTCCAGAGATCATTTCTTAGACACTAAATAAATTAACCGTAGAGATACTGCAGGAATAGTGCTATGCCTAGAATTATCTGAATTCCATGTAAACCACATAATATATCTAAGAGAACCTTGCCCATGTCTCTCAAAGCTGCAGCCGAGTAAGCTGATAAGGAGGGCCTTGGTTAATAACAGTAAGGCTTAATTTGATATCCAAATATAACCTCACTTTTGGTCATAATGCATACTTAAAATGTGGTTGGATTTTGGAAACCAACCTCAAGGCTTAAGGGTTTTGGGTTAGATGCATACCATCATTTATCCGTTGCACAGAAAAAAAAAAGGATCAAGCTCCATAGTCTCAAATAACCCCAATAACCACGGGCAATTCCATGTTGTTCGACTAACTCCACACAAAGTAATATACTACCCCCCCTTGAGCCTTTTATAAGTTGGTCAGAATCAAGCTATATGTTGCAACATCTAAGTTTGGACCGAGCAGTGCTTAGCCAAGTAGATTAAGTTTTTGAGATTTTATAAGTTCAGCCCCCATTGCAAGTGTTCTTCCTGGTGGACCCATCTAATACTGAAACTAGCAAGTGCTCTTTTTGATCAAAAAAGAAATTGACAAAAATATCAACTTAACAACAAAGAAACATGTGGTTAAAAGATGAATTCTTACCTGAAACTGAAAATCCACACACGATGATTATCTGCATCAATTTTAAACAGGAAAAAGCTGTCAGAAGATGAAACCAACCAAACTCTTATGTGAAAAATTCAAACACTTGCAACAGATCTTCTCCCTTGTCTTTTCCAAACACTTAAGCAGTGGACCAACAATCGAACTATGTATGGCCTCCTTTGAGGAGGAGGAGGAGGAGCAGTTGGAGGTGATACATTAACATATAAGTCACACCAAAGAAGAAAGAAAGTAGTGTGGTTGTTGTTTTGAACTGTGGGCTAAAACATTGAGCTGAATTCCATCAATATAACTAATGATGACTAGCCCAAAAAATTAAAATAAGACATTTGCTTGCTAACATAAGGCAGTTATTGCTTACCCAGCGAGTAGTTGAAACTTCACCCCATCCATGAGTCACATCAGAAAGATCTTTCAAGGTTGTTCCGACGTATACTAGTGCAAAAGTAATTGGCTGCCAAGTCAATTGAAATATATAAAAATTCCATTCCATGGCCAAAATGATTCAATTTTTTTAGGCCATGAATAGTGCTTCTTGCAGATTGAGGCAAAAACACGTAAGTCTTGATCCAACTTGCTTACTAGCTTTCAAGTGCATTTGATAAACACAACTTCAGTATATAGATGTAACGTACTTGGAGAGTGAAGACAGCATAAAAATATGCATATAAAGGAAAGGTTAAGGTGCTATTCTGTTGGGGCTAATATAGGGTAGGATGAGGGCTAATATACTTGCATCTGTGGAGTGGAAGCACATCCCACCCCATATTACCCCAACCATACAGGAAATAAATTGCATCCATCCTATATTACCTCCAACCAAACAGCCTCTAGAAAAAATAAATTGCATCCACCCCATATTAACCTCAACCAAACAGCCCCTGAGGAAATAAATTGCAACTGTGTTTTATGCATTGGTATCATGCACCATCACCATGCAACCAAATCAGGTGTACTAATACCATGCAACCAAATCAGGGCATGAAAAAGACCATCTCAACGCCCCTGGATGATGCATCAAAAACCAAAAAGCCATTCTACAGAAATTGAAGCATACATATGAATTTGACAAGTCAGCTTGTTGATCACGTTTAGACATACAAAAACCAGTCACCCAGGAAGTTGCTCCTAAAGCATGTACCTAGCATATGTGTGGGATGACAACTAAATTTAAAGCTTATTATACAACATGCTGTTCATGAAATATCCAAATAGTCTATGGGGTATCAAATGGTAACTGGGATAAAATAAAATCCAAGAACAAACAGAATTATACATGACGTGCACCTAAATAAGAAAATAAATATATAAGAAATAATACCACTAGTGAAATGTTATGGACAATCAACGACACATTTTCAAAATTTTCCCATGTTAATAAAAATAATACAAAGCTGCAAACTGGAAGAATGAATTTCCCTAGGCATACAAAGCATACCATCATTCCAAGCCAAGATGCCATCATATATGCTCCAATGTTAACTGGAGTAACAGATAGGAGGTAATTAAGCATGTTAAATGGAAGCAAAGGCACGAGTCTTAGCAGCAATACAATCTGCAGGAAGATGAGAAAATTACAGGTCAAAATTTGATTTTTCATCTTTTCAGACATGTTTTCTAATGATATCTGAAGCTACAGTTTACTAGAGCATGCATCAGAAGTCAGTGTTCAGTTACTACTTCCATCAAACAATCCAGTGCTCTTTTTCAACAAAAAGAAAAAAAAAAGATTTCACCACCAGTTCTGCAGGAAATTTGTGAGCATGCAGCAGTACCATTAACATGGAACTATAAAAAGATTATGTAAGAGGACAAACTAGCTGCTTAAAACTAAACAAGAGTTCTTCATAAGGTGTTTGGTTGACTAATATCTAGCTATCTGGAAATATCTCCACAGTAACTGAAGAAACCACAGCTAATCAAGGGCATCTTATAAGATTTGGCATAAAAAAAAAATCACAAGAATACATAAAATGAAGATGTTTGACCAAGCTTTGCACCTTGAAACCAGATCTCTGAATCGCAATAGCAACTGCCTGAAACTTGGGATAATTTTTCAGTTTGGAAATAACATAAGGCCGCCCTATCTGAAAAAGATTAAAAAAGAGATGCATTTTGTAGTTTTCAATAAGTAGATAATCGCTACTACTCCAAATTAAGATTAAATAACAGTAATTCTGCAAGCACGAACAGAGAGTTCAGTAAAGTCTCTATCAAAAACCTGAACAGTATACAACTAAATGTCTGTACAGGAAGTTGTATGAGAAAACTAATTTTCCAATCTCCCAGCATCAAATTAGACCACAACTTACTAAAGAATATCTATGGGGGAGAAAGCATCACAAATTGAAGAAACCAAGAACAAGGAGGAAACTGATATTGCTAAGCACCATCAGTAGCAATATCACGATGCTGGATTTTTTACCGTTCGACCAAGAAGAAATGCAGCTGTTGCACCTAGTGTTGCTCCAGTAGAGTCAGCAAGAAAGCCTACAGGCAACCCAAAAAGATATCCACCACCAAGCTGGTAAAGACAAAATTTATTAACTTTCAAACCCAGAAAAGGAAGAAAGGGCAATGCACATTAAAATCTATCAACATGAGCCAAAGGATTGATATGAATGCAGATATTTTAAACATTCTATCACAATTGTTGTCTAATATTAAACAGGAAAAATGAGATCCCCATGCTTACCGTAAGT
Source organism: Thalia dealbata (assembly GCA_030544415.1). Classification (NCBI taxonomy): domain Eukaryota; kingdom Viridiplantae; phylum Streptophyta; class Magnoliopsida; order Zingiberales; family Marantaceae; genus Thalia; species Thalia dealbata. Next base: position 255,696 of record CM060458.1, read on the forward strand.
ATCGATGCCGGAACAGCCAATACTGTTAATGGAATATAAGCAAGAGCCCTGATTATAAAAGCAAGATGAGAGATTAACTTTAAATAAAATAAGAAAAGGGAAAAAAAGGAGAAAAACCTAGTCGGACAGAATATATTTTATAAATTGCAAAATTCCAGAAGAGCATCCTAAAATTGGTTCATGAATCGAGTGGTCAAGACGGATTCTTTGAGCTAGCCAGAAATGGATTAGCAATAGGGAGTTGCTAGTAGTAGTAACGCACAGAATTAGCAGGCCAAATGTCATGTGCACTTGCAAAGCTTCCTTGCTACTTATCAATACAATCAATTTTAAACCACTACCAATCTACCATCACTAAATGAGATTAGTGTCATCTCCCTAGCAACCACAACCACTAATAGCTACATATGTTGTAGCAATGTCAAAAGGCAGTCAACATGCTGGAGGAGGAGCCAAGTTAGTGCAATATAGAAACAGAAAGCATGATGATTGATGCAGGCACCTCAAAATCAGTATAAAATGTATGTTTGTGAAAAAAGAAAAGCAAAAATATAGAAGGCAGCTAACAAAATGCAGATCCAATCAAGTTGAGGAACCCAGACATAGCTGAGGGAACCACAAGTACTTCAAAATGTTGGTCATTCCACATTTTTCTAGATATTGAACCACCTGGATACGTCCAACCATGTTGAATGCATCAAAAATGAAGTACACTATAATGCATCACGTTCTATTTATAGTTTTATACTGATCTAGGAATTATAATTATACTATAGCAATTGACAGAAAGTTATTTTCTTCTCCTAGACAGAAATGAAAAAAAAATAAAATCAATGAATGGAAAGGCAACTAAGTTACTAGACCACAATATAAAAGCACATATTAGTCTCAAATCATTTACTTGAACGGTAAAGGAATTATAATTTTACTATAGAAAAAATACGTGATGCATGATAATATGCAGTACTGAACGGTAAAGAATAACAGAATTGCCACATAGAACATGCAGAAAACTGAGTTCACATAGCGATGAAATAAATGAGATAGTGAGACTTGATTAGAGATGAGAAAAGCCATGTCTCAACACATACTGGCAGATATAAACAGCAGATGGAGTCTGAGATTTTGGATAATGTATTGCAACTTACAGTACTACTGGACCCCATGGACCAAGATTATGCTTGACCCAGACCAAGAAATCCTTCAGAATCTGTTGGCAAGCACAAAGAAAAGCATTTAGTCATCAAGACCAGATATTAACAGGATAATTGTGGAATAGTTACATAGACCACAGGACCAGCTTATGTGACACTGAATAGACCGAATAGTTATACACCAGGTAATGTAACGGAAGAGTAAGATAACCATTATACACAATTTAGAACTTCAAAGGTAATGAACCATTGTTCTCAAATTTTATGTAATGAAAATATTTGGAAATAACCACATTACAAAAATAACCCCAATACATAGATGAGTAGAGGTGAGTCAGTAAACATTAGGCTGTGTAATCAGTGGAACTTTTAGAAGCCATGAAAAACTCACAATTAGCATGCTTTAGAAAGTTAACCAACAGTGACTAATTTAGATGAAAAAAGGGATAGATCTCACTCATTTCAACTACATTTGCAGGAAAGTGAGCTAGCGCACGTGCATCAGTACTCTGAGACATAAGCCTCTTTTGGAAGAGTGTACAACTTGTTGAAGCCTCTTGACAGGACTGACAAGAATTTTATCAACCAAGAAAAACATCCGTTTCAATAACAAACAATCTTATCCATGTTTTTTTCCCAAAAAAATACACCTAATCATCAAGGTTGGGGAGCGCACATAAATGAAACTTTCCCGAGGTGAGCAAAACAACAGTGGATGAGATCTAAGAAAAAAAAACCATCGTGTTGCTTTTCATCTACTCGCACAAGGTCCCATAAGTGAAACCATAAATTCCGCGATTACGAATCAGAATCAATACCGACCAACACTGATGAGAATTAGATCCCAGCTTGAAATGAATTCGTCCAAAACCCACCCCACGGGGATCCACGCGAAAGAGAAGGGCATGAGCGGAGACTAGATACCTTCTCGACGGGGAAAGTGATGCAGGCGGTGGCGATGGCAGCGACGAGGAGGAATAGCAGGGAGACGCGGAAGAGGGCCGACCAGGAGACGGTCATCGAGGACAGCCGTCGGCGCCACGGCCGGCACTCCTCGGCGTCCTCGCCCTCCATCGCGCTCCCCGGCTTCCTCGCCCTCAACCCCCCAACGTTTGCCAGATCTGCTCTCCCTCGATTCCCCCCACCCCCACCCCTTCTTCGTCGTCGTCGTCCTCCTCCTCCTCGGTCAATCAGTAAGGAAGATCGATGCCCAGAAATCTCGCCGCAGCTTATTCCTCTTCGTTTCTGCTTCTTCTCGTCGCCACTTTTGCTCGATCGAAGAAGCGAATGAAAGCGAAGCGAGAGAGTCGGTTGGTTTTACGATGCTGCTGCGCCTTCTCGCGGTGGACTCCCCTCGCAGGCGGTGCTCGGCTGCTCGCAGGGGGAGGGGGGGATTTATTTAAGGCCGATGTTTTAATTTAGTATCTGGTATTTCACTTAAATACGAAACTAAAAGCGAGGGTGATAGCTCATGTACTCAAGTGCCGCTTTTAAGTTTCCATTTACCTTGAGGGGACTAACACGTAATTATTTACTTTAACGGGTGTTTACGCAAAATATCGGCTTGCGTCGGTGTTAGTTCCAAACGATAACGCAAATGGTCCCGTTAGTTAAATACTAAATCTTCCAATTATAGCTTAACTATAATTAAGGCGTAGCATTTATTAGGATATTTAAATACAACTCATAAAATAACATAGATATTTAAGATTACACAAAAGCATATACTTATATATGCTAACTGATAGTTATAGTCATCATTTTATTATTTTTAACTTTAAATTTTACCGTATAATATAGCAATTAAGTTTTAAAAAATAAAATATACTTATAGTGTATTTAAATTTAATTGTGTTTGTCTTATCTGAGATCCTTATTTTTTGTACAGAGGAGCATATAATTTATATATTATTATTACTATGAGTTATAAGTAACTCGATTTATTTATTTTCGAAAAGAACTTTACGTCTTATTGGGCCATGCCAGCGAGAGCATAATTCCCGGTCCAATCCGGTCCGATAAGAAACCGATAGAGTGGTGAACCGCTTCCGTCTTCGTTGCCATAACGCGCACGCCGCGGAAGAAGAAGAGGAAGGAGGAGGAGGAGGAAGGCGGCGAGTTACGCATCAAATGTTATCGGCCTCCGCTTCCCTTCTTCGCCCCCCCAACAACAAAATGTCTTTATCCTACTCCTTTTCTTTCTACTCGTTTGTCTACCTCCCTCGTAACTGAAGAAGGTCGCGGGCTCCATTTGGGCCCCACCGTATCTAGCCAATCACAACGAAGGACGAGGACGCGGGCGGGAGGATACAAAGTTTCCTTCGTCCGACGCCTCCTCGAACATTCTATATTAATGGCTTCACGGCTGCAACTTTCCCTTCTCCACCGGCTTCTTCTTCTCCTTCGTTTTCTTCGTCGTCGTCGTCGTCGTCGTCTTCTTCTTCTGGTTGTGGCCTTCGACCTCCGATTCCTGGAGGCCGATCGAAACCCCCGACCGGAGAGATCCCGATCGATCGATCTCCCCACCGTAAAGCCCTAGGTTTCGTCGGTGATCCGTCGGAACTCTGCGTGGCTCCTCCTGCCCGCCGATCGCGTGGATCTGAGTCCCCCCCCCTCCCCGGGAGATGGGTACTGGCAGTCGCAACAGAAGCGGCACCTCGGCCCTGCCCCCCTCCTCCTCCTCCTCCTCCTTGCTGCCGTACGCCTCATCGCCCCCGCAGCCGCCGACGGAGTCGGCGTCGACGTCCGTCACCGACACCGTGAACGGCTCACACCGCTTCAGGATCTCGGGGTACTCGCTGCTAAAAGGGATGGGCATTGGCAAGTATACGGCTTCGGACACGTTTTCGGTAGGGGGATACGACTGGGCCATCTACTTCTACCCGGATGGGAAGAGCGCGGAGGACGCCGCGTCGTATGTCTCGCTGTTCATTGCCCTCGCGAGCGAGGGGACGGACGTGCGGGCGCTTTTCGAACTAACGCTGGTAGATCAGAGCGGTAAAGAGCAGCATAAGATCCATAGTCATTTCGGTAGGACTTTGGAGAGTGGTCCATATACTCTCAAGTATCGCGGCAGCATGTGGTGAGTTTGGTCGGTCAAAGGTGTTACCTAAAGTTTCAGAAGTTTTTCGGCGGACTACATGTCCTTTTTTTGGACGGTTTGACTTGTTATAACTCGTTGTTGCTATGAGGTTGTGCAAATGAGCATGCTACCTTGTAGGTGTTTGGATGCTTTTGAAGCTTTACCTACTAAGAACCCACTCCTTCCGAAATAAACACCAAAAACATAGAACTCCTATTAAAGGTAGATGAAAATAGAAATTTTGTATTTAACTTTAAATTCTTATGCATGAGATGAGATACTTATCAGCATTCTTCTATACCTAGATTAACAAAATAAAGTGATTGAGGTCCTTGTACTTGGTTTCGATGGGTAATTTAGATGAATATGTTTTGTCTCCAAGTTCGCTCGTTCGTCACTGGTCGTCTTTGTCTCGTTATCTTGATTACTTTGATCCTGAATTGCTCATGACGTGGTTTTTCTATGGCCCAATATGTTCTTTTCTAGGTGTTGTGATTTTGGACTGTAGGCACTGTATGTAGTTGTCATAGATCGAAAGGTTTACAACTACATAGTTCACAGATTAAAATTACATCTTTTTGTTGGTTTAGTTTTAGTCAAGTGTATTCTATTTGTCCTTTATTGTGCTATATCTTTAAATATGAAGATTTCAAATTGTACGAGTGATCACTACTGAAGTTTAGCTTTGGCTCATGATGCAGGGGTTATAAGCGTTTTTTCAAGAGAACCTCGTTGGAGTCATCAGATTATCTTAAAGATGATTGTCTCCTAGTTAATTGTAGTGTTGGTGTTGTTAGATCACACACAGAAGGACCCAAGATTTATTCCATACCAGTGCCGCCTTCTAACATAGCTCAGCATTTTGGACAGCTTCTTGAGTGTGGAAAGGGATATGACGTAAGTTTTGAAGTTGATGGTGAGATTTTCAACGCTCACAAATTGGTACTTGCAGCTCGATCACCTGTGTTCAGGGCACAACTTTTTGGCCCAATGAAGGACAAGAATATGCATTGCATAAAGGTTGAAGATATGGAAGCTCCAGTTTTCAAGGTAGCTTAATCTATCCAGCTAATATTTATAATTTGTTTTGGTGTTGGCCCAGTTCGTGCTTCAGCTTCACCATTTAACTTGTGTATTAATTCCATGTTTATTACATTTCATCTGCCCTTGTTGTTCTTGCGTTAGTTTGTTTCTTCTTTTTTTCTCTGATGGAGTTTATGCAGATTAGTTGGATGCCTTTTAATTTTCATACACAATAATGTCAGTTTACTTCATTGCAGACTTGCCAGTTGTCTCTTGGGCTTATGGCAAGCCCCTTTCTTCTAAAGTTACATTGAGCCACAAGGGGATAACTCCTAAGGTTGATGCAAATTTTCAACTTGCTTGTATATTTTGATGAAGTTTATGTGCACTATTGACGTCAAACTGTGAGGTGTAAGGTTGAATTCGACGTGTCCTTGTTGCACAAAATTGATGCCATTCTCAATCACATGCAAACCAATTTCTGAATATTGACAGTAGGTAGAAATTATAGGATACATGCATAAACAGCTTTATGACTTCAGTTTCTGTAAAGAGCATTCTGAAAGAATGAATACTCATGGCTGGTTATTGAAATGAATGAGAAATGTTTGTGGGTTAATGTCTACTGTATATTTCAACCTGCTCAGATTGACTCTGCCCCTTTCTTGAACTCCTACACCTTGAGATCGATGGGGGGTAAAGTACAATATGCTCACTTGAGCTACTATTTATTCGCTAGGAACAATATTCTTACTTTCATTCTCAATATTCTTAAAGTTTCTGCTGTCACTTTTCAACAATTTGATACTAGAAATTATTTTCTGATAGCCTACTAATATAAATTTCAGCACCTTACGAGATCTTTTTGGATATCATTATATTATGGTAATGTTACTTTAGCCATACCCGGATTGTTTGAAAAATTCAGCATGTAAGATTTCCTTGCATGAGTTCTGGAAAAAAGTCCCAATTCAAAGCTGCATATTTTTCGTCGAGTTAATTGCTGCTTTTGCATGATATTGTCTTGGATGAAGCACTTGAGGTTTTAAGTAATGCTGCATAGCCCTATTATCTGAGGCTAAATACTTGATCAACTTAACCAAAATGTGGTCGTCCTTGTCTGCAGGCCTTGCTTCATTTCATATACTGGGATTCCCTACCTGACATGGAAGAGGATGCTGGTCTTATTGCCAAGAGTGTTTCCACGTTAATGGCTCAGCATCTACTTGTAGCTGCTGATCGCTATGCGTTGGATAGACTCAAACTGCTATGCGAGGCTAAGCTTTGCAAGGATGTTGCCATAAACACAGTGGCCACCACATTAGCACTCGCGGAGCAGCACCATTGTTTTCAGCTTAAATCTGTTTGCCTCAAATTTGCTGCGTTACCAGAGAACTTGAAAGGTATGCATTGACGGAGGTACTCCCTTATTCTAATGTGCATTCTGATGCCCTTTCTGCCTGTTTGGCGATCTTAATCAGAACGAAGATATTGGAATAAGAATAAAAACCAGATAGGAGTGGAAGTGACTCGTTATCATTCCATCAACTCCATTCCGAGTTACCAAATGGGTCCCCTTTAGGTACATGAGGATTAGTTGAACATTCTATAAGCTCGATAAGCTGCAGTTTACAATTATGTATGAGCTTACTGATTCTGGACACACATTTATACCAGATCGTAGTGATGATTTGTGGGAATGACACTAGAAATCTACACTCCTCGAGCCATGGTTAATTCGTTGCGAGTAGTGCAACGGTTCCTGGCTCTCTTCTCCAACCTTCTGATTTAAAAGTTGTGTGCTGAATTTTGCAGCCGTGATGCAGACCGAGGGGTTCGGGTATGTGAAGGTCAGTTGTGCATCAATTCTGACCGAGCTTCTGCAGTGCGTTGCTAAGATCGGAGCCAACTCGAAGGTTTCCAGAACGTATGAAGGCGAGGCGCTTGATGGCAGCGATGCGAACGGAAGGCGCGTCAAGCCCCGGATATCGTAAAATATTCTCTTCCACGTAAACATATCTACTACCTATGCAAGTTCGTTGTATTTGTTGCTCCATGAAGAGTCTTTAAATTCTTTCTTCCTAATTTTATAAAGGATCTCTGGGTGCGTTCAAACCAAAACCAAATACCGAAGTCAGGGGTTTTAGGCTGTGTAACATAATTCAAATATTGTGCAATAAGTGGCGTCCTTTTTGTTATAAGGAATCATTTATATTGTTGGATGAAGTAGGCGATTAACAGATACCATTTTAATCGGTTCCAGTGATTTGATCCGAGTTATATGAGCTACAGTGCTTTGGTTTTAAAATGATTATACGGCGTCATTCCTCTATACGTCGTTCTCTTTTCAATGTTAGAGTTGCAACCAAAGATGTCAGTCGGAAGCAAGTTTTGATTGGGGGTATATACTCTTGACTTCGAACTTATGATGAGCTCGCTCTCTCCTTTTTGAGGCGCTTGCTTGTTATTAAAAGCATGGACTGCAGGAAGGAAATGTAATGAGGCTTGTTGTTAAAACATATGAACAGCAGGAAGGAAGTATAAATTTTAAAACTTGGGTAGAGGGAAGTTTGAAAGAAGCAACAGTTGATACGATGGGACTGTAATCATAGGGAACGTGCAGGCATATTCACATCAATTCGAATGGAGTGCGCCATCCCTCTAATGAAACTTATTTTGTCACTTGGACACCGATTCTTCTTTACAATCAATGAACCAATGGGGGTATTCAATATAAAGGACACACCTGCTAATCAAGTACACGTATTTACGCTGTAGGTCACAACCCATCCAGATTGATGTATGGATGGACGAATTGAGTTGGTCTTCTGGATCCATCTCGCACCTTCACCTCCCCAAATCCAAATTCTTCTTACTTCACTTCACCTCACTTCACTCATTGTTGGTTGCTTCCTTTGAAGAAGTTGAAACTCCACCTCCGTGTCAATCCCTCCGCGATGTGGCCCGTGGGATTCTTTTGAACTACCAACGTGGCCCGCGTGCCAGCAGCAGCATCCGCATCCGGCCCTGAGGAGGTGGTGGTGCTTCCATCAGCAGCTTCTCTCTCATCGGCGACAGTGGCAGTGGCAGCGGTAGCAGCAGTGCAACTGGTGGCGTGATTTGGGGACTCTTGCTCCGTTTGTCGGTCCACAGATGAGCAGCTCCTGCTGGATGACGTGCCAGCAAGTGCTGCTCCATTCGACTGGACGGCGCAGGCCTCCACGTCATCTGCTGATTTAGACGGTGCTGTATCTGCTGCTGAGCTGGACTCAGAACCTTGCTGCTGTTGTTGCCTCATCTCCAAGTCCTTGAGTGATTCTATCATTGCTTCCATTATCATCTGTATCAAAATAAAACGCAAATACAACAAAACACGGTCACACTCCAACGTTAAAGCAAATAACAAACCTGATGTACTTAGCAGCACTTTTAATTACATCTTTTCCCCACAAGGGATACTCAATGCCCAACCAACCACCGATTCAAGTAATATTTCTGATCTACCACGATCCATGAGGCTAAATCAAAATTCAAATATTTGCAACCCTCTCTCCCTATCTTTAGGCTTTGTTTGGAATGAGATATCCGAAATGAGGTGGGATTTGGAGACAACATGCAAGTACCTTATACCAAACAAGTCTAAAGAAAGAAAAGAAAGTAATAATAGATTTTAAATACTACCAGTTAATTCTTTATGAGTGCAGTTGATTTTGGATGATCTACCTAGCAAGTGCCCACATAGATTATAAAGGTATATATATGTATTTGTCTGCATAAATAAAATTAACCTGTGCTGGTTTAGTTATATAGCATAATGGAAAAAGGAAAGGTGGCTACTTATGCGAAATATAACATGAAATAGATACTAGTAGTCATCTAATAATGCTGCTGTCTGAGGCATACCCTTTCTTCATCTTCAATACTGCACGGCACGTCTGAATAGCTATCAAATGAGTACTCCAGAAATTCACTCTCGCTTGAGATTGGGGAAAGCCACTGATACAATCCAGCATTTGAAGGATTATCAGGACACACGGTAGAAGATGGACCAACATTTGATGTCTTTTCATCATCCTGCATTACACAACCAAGACATTCACATGCCCTTCCATGTTCCCACAGTATCCCAGTCATATAGTCAATATGCTTAAAAGTACAACGTACACTAACTTGTAGGGGGGGGGGGGGGAATGAGGATCCTAGTAAAATTCTTACCAACTTAGCTAGCTGTAAAGCTGTAAATTGAGTTCACATACTTCATTGCAAATTATCCTTCTAACATGGAACAAGTACGTGACAAATAAATAAAACAATTGCAGGTACAAATGTTTGGTGCCCCTAGGAAAGAGGATCGTGACCAGTAAATACTCAGTCGTCACAAAAATGTTTATTCAGTAAATTTTAGTCCTTGACTCCTTGTAACAGGTAAAATTTGATGTAACTTTGTGCTTGAGTTTTTATTATCGCCTACTAACTTCTAGACGTACTTTGCTTCTGAATATAAAAGACAATTTTTGAGGATGGATAATCTTGTCGACCTAGTCCAACAGACATGAGTGCCATCAAACAGAAGTCGAGCTCTTTTTTTATGCTCTTTATCGGACTGTTCATCAGTCTACTTGCTTTACATGGAAAAGGCTAAAGATTCTCAAGTGAATTAACGGGCACCAAATATCAACTTTCTTAAAGAACTACTGGACCAAACTATCAAAAAAAAAACTTGTAGAACTTTCTCTGTCTATTCTCAAAGGACTTGCAAACATTTGATTCCGACCGCTGGATACCAATCAACAATATCTTTACCAGTCAGTTTAAGAAAAAAACTATAATATTAAAAAGTAACCACTATTAGAAACTTGCATGAAAATATAAATTAGATAATACCTTGTCTTTACTATTCTGTTGAGAGGAAACGTCACGAGGCACCTGCAAGGAGAACCAGGGATGGACATGTCACATCTGAACTTCACCTATAAAAGTTCAAGCAGTTTCTAGTTGTACAAAACAAATGAGAACTGTTGATGAACTGCTGCTGACAGAACAGGCTAAGGTTTTTGTAGAATCACTTACCTTTCTAGTATTTAATTAAATAGCTTAATCACTGTTAAACGATAATAAGCAGACAGCTCATGTGTTACGTTACAACTTAAGCTTTAGGATAAATGGTCATCCAATACATTCTTAACATGCTATTATTAAATTGCTGGTCACTTTTTATTTCAGCTTTTAGATGAGACATGATACTTATAACACTAGTCATGTGGGGGGTGGTTAAACAACACTAGTCATGAACCAAATGTGAAACTTGGAAGTACCTAGGATAAGCTTTTTAATACACGGCCTATACAATATTCAAGCAAGACATTCTGCTCAAATTCCATATAAATGATCCATCAATGCTACTTATCTAGAAACTCAAGCCTTGAGATGAGACAAGACTTACTCGCATATTATATATATCCTTAACAAATGGAACTGATTTTTGTGTGCATGCTTTATCCATGTAGACTATCACAAATTAGAAAGCATCCAAAAAAAATTCTTTTGTTTATTCACTCGGGCAATTATGTGTGCAGGCAACCAGAAGAAATAATAGTACCATGCATACAATGAGAGAATACAATCTAGAACTTTATCAAGACCGCTATACACTATATAGTTCCTGTACAAAACCATATACCTACCTCTGTCCGACTCATGGGCCTTCGAGAACGCAATTGTGCAATAGCATCTTCTGTGCCGCTAGGTGCAAGCTCTGGTTGATAACAAAAAATAGAATGAAAATAAGGGTACAATCAATTTGGTGCAGGGAGTTCACAGCAAATAAACATGGGGGTTAAGAAGCTTGCCTTGACCTGATGGTTCATCGTAATTTTCATCCTCATGTTCATGAATTGTTTCCCAATTGTACTAGAAATGGATTCATAACATGTATTAAATTAACCTGAAACAATTAATTGACGCAAAATATGTGACACAAATTGCACCTACCTGACTAAAAAGGTCATGCATTCTGTGAAAGCGTAACTCATCAGATTGTGGAGGGTTTAAAACATTGTGGAAGAAAATAGTTATCGAGTCAAAATAAAATTGAGGGCGTGGGGAATTGTGGTCTCCATCAAATTTGATAATGTTTTTGTCTCCCTACATTCAGAGTAGACAAATTCACATAAGAAACTAATGCGAAGTAGTTGTTATCAATTCAACAGAAAATGAAACAAACAGTAAGAGAACTTCTGAAATTTGAGTTTTGTGCATGCTTCATTACTGCATCAATGATGACATATATGCCAAACAGACACCAAAAAAATGCAAAAGTATTCTGTGCTCAAGAATGTAGAATAACCAGAAAAAGATAGGTAGGTTAACAGCATCCTCCTAGAAAAATTTTCAAGAGTAAATTCCCACAACAGAATTGATGTTGTGGGAATTCCACGTGTGAGCCCAACTGCCAACCACCATTCAACGACTAGCAAGATCACCACCCACAAAGATTTCTGGGCTTATCCAGTGGCCCTAAATAGTTTGGGCCAGAATAGCTCATGGCAAGCATTCGAATCGAAATTAAATTCTTACCACATATTTGACTTAAAAAGAAGCAAAAAATTGCGTCAATGGAAGGGAAATAATAACAAATATAAGGAAAACATCTCCTCCACTCTCTAAAACACAGAAAGAATTAACTAAAGGACAAAAATATTTATAAAAATGGAGGGAATTACGTACAAGTTTCGGCTCTTAGATCCACAATAAGTTACAGTTAAAGTGATCCAAAGAAATAGCAATTGGCATCTGCAGGCCATTTTCATGAGTTTCATTACCAATCACATTGGCGAAATTCACACATGAAATTTAGAAGATACCTATCAGGGTTGCAACAAACTGAGGGTTACAGTGATACTACAGATGAAGAGAACCTAAGCTCACCTTTGGAAATTACAGCTAAACTTAATATATGAATCATAAAAAACCATCCTTTCAAACTTTATTAATTAACAAAGAAGTTGACTCACCCATTTGGGGATGACTACATTTAAATGTTTTCTAAGGCTATCATCTAAAGTTCTTACTTCACGAGTCTAGCAAAAGTATTCATCATAGTTGTTGATTCCAGCTAAAAGATTATCATGTTCTTTGGTAATGTCATTCATGCTGATTCTGGCAATGCCAAGAAGAAAAACATAATTGTGAATTTTAGTTACATTGTTCTCCACCAACGCCAGTGGCAACCGCAAGAAGGTGGAAAGGAGAGATTTTGAAAATAAAAAGAAGGAAAATGGCTCACAGTGTAGGCATCAAATATTTGATCTGAATGGTGTGGGTGTATAAAATCGTCATCAATGGCATGCCCCAACAAGACTGGGACAAAACTTCGTTTTGCCACCTATAAGATAGCAATAATTATTTTCAAATGGAGCATAAGGCATCACAATGAACATAAAGCAAACTAGCATACTGCCAAAGATCATAATAATTGTATAAAAAAAAAAAAAAAAACACTAACATGGAGATTCTTGTTTAATGGTTCTTTCATGGGTTTATTTGACTCTAAGATCTTTCAAGTGCTAAAACAAATAGAAATTATCTACCGTGCAGCTCAGAAATCTGAAATGCACTTGTACAGCAAAATAACAAATACCAGATAGAAAACAAGAACACCTAATATAAAGAAGTAATAAGTTCTTAAGTGATAAAAAGGATTCAAGGTTAAGATATGCGGTACAATTGAGGAGGGTAAGACAAAAAATTAGATACAGATGACTCAAAAGTTGATAGAAGAACATATGCACTTTCTGAAAGCCCATAGTTCATCATGATTTTCAAGCCTGAGAAATCCAACCTTCACTGGCACCTCTCTCCTTGACGGTTATGCCTAGCACATCTAGGATGATATTAGACAACCTAAAACCCACATCCAGATGCAATAAGCAAAGGAATGCAAATGATGATTCATACCAGACATTCCAAATCAAAATGAGCTTCTAATGTCTCATTGACATCCCTGCATCTACCTGTTCTGTCCTACACAAACCATTGACATAACCCACACGAGTAGAAACTAAAGACCATAACATGTTTACAGGCTGTGCACATTTGAGCTGTGTTCGGACTAGCAACACCTGAGTGACAATATAGTTCCCATAGTTCATGATACTACTTAAATCTTCACATTGCTATACCATCTTCTAAATCATCAGATGCTAGCTAATAAAATTGAAAATTAAAATGAAACCTAATATGAAACAACTAGTCCCAATATGGAGAAACTAAGCTCAAGTGGAAACAACTGAAGCTGAGTGACTCTACATATCCAACAACCACTTGTAAAAGATAAACTATCCTACCATAAACACGAACATGGTTGAAAATGACCATAAAAGTGCCAATTGCAAAAATGACATTAATACATCTAACTTGTAGAATAGACATCTCTAAGATACTTACCGGAATTGCATCAAGATCCATGATATCAAAATTTGCTTTCTTTTTAATAACCTTTCGCATATGCTGAATTGCAAGCTTTACCTAGAAGGACATTTTGCAGAAGCCAAAGGATTATATTCAACTTCATGTATATACAAAAGAATAGAACAAATTATAGAGGAAGAATGAAAGCTATGACTTTATATAAATCCTAAATTTCCATCATGCAAAGAAGTCATAGATGTACAAAATGTGGCCACTAGAAGACAAAAGATCATTTAGCATATAGACAAGAAAGTACACTAAAGAGAGCGAATAACAAACAAGTTGCATCTTTGCTTGACCAATGGTACTGGAAATCAGGAACAACATAACACAGGTATATTATAAAGATCCCATACACTAAAGAAAGGCTGTATATTTTTTTTGTGTTAACTGATATGAAAATAAATCGTTATCCCCTGCGGTCCTGATTTCCATGATCTCTCATACCAGCATACATGTGTCATGTCAAGTTTGCCCCTCAAAGCAGTTTTCATGGCACTACAATGAAGCAGCATACAACACAGTTTTGACAAAATTACATTATAAACATTATTAAATTGGATTCTGGAACAAGGTATGTTTCATAAGCAACATTGAGACCATATGAAGGTAACACTTACAGTGAATTTTGGTAATGGATACTTATATGTGTCAACAAGTTCCATCATTAGTTCCACCAAATTAGAAAATGAGCTATCAAGAACCATGCCCGCAATTGATGGATCTTCAGCTCCATACATTAAGCTGTAGAAGGAAGTATTCACTCTGTAATATATATAAAAAAGCACATGCACGTGCGCACACAGACACATGAAAAACATATAACATGGTGTGAATTTCTCACACTTAACAGACAAATTATATTAGCTTTTAAAGATACTTAAATGATTCACAACATTATTGATACTTGAAGCAATTTCATTAGACGTGCAAAAGATTTCAAGCCATTTTAAAAAAATATCATTGAAAATGTTGCAAACATGTTGACTGCTCTATGTACTTTTGAAAACAGCTCGTCATCTTAACAAACAGCAATTTGTAAATTCAAAACAGTGGATCATCTTTTCATTATCCTGAGCATACTTTTCAAACATCAGTGTTATTCTTAGAAAGGCAACACAAACACCAACTTTTTTTACTATGTAAAGACATCATGGGGAGTCCAACGTTGTTGAAGGCACAACACCACTTGTGCAACTCCTGTGCTGACTGAAAATATGAAAAATTACCTTGACATGAAACAGATGGAACACTATGTAGCACACTATAACTGGAAGGCCACAAAGATTACCTGGTGAAAGCTCCCATTGAGCGTCCCCACAAACCAATACAAGATACATTTCCATCGGTCCTCAAATGATCAACCACAGCCTTAAGATCATCTTTCTGAAAAAAACACAATGCTGTCATCAAGTGAGATTAATGAACCACATTTTTTAGACCTAAAATTAATCAAAATTATTATGGGGATTCTTCCAAACTAATGGCTCAGACTGTCTAAATTGGCTGTCATGCTCAAGATATCTGCAGTACTTCATTCACGGCAGGGGAAATTTAAACCCATCACGACAGAAAAGTTTTTACACTCAGAACTTAATCATGAATGCAAAATTCCACAATCTTAAAAACATTCAATACAAAATATATCATTCATTTGGCTAGCCTCTTTTAGCAACTGACAAAGTTGTGTTTACTGAGATTAGCTAAAATGCATAAAAAATAATGATAAACAACTAACCTCCCAGAGAAACAACTGAACAAGATGTAGGACAATACTATCCAAGAATGAAATGAGATGCAATCAACAAAAAAGGAACAAGAACCACATAACATATGATGATTTTTTTTCTTATTCACAAGTAACAATACGACACTGAATTATTTAAGAAAGATTCTCTAGGTCCTTGCTTGCACACTTACTTCATTCCATCCAAGAGTGACATGTTCTCCTTCAGAAAGTCCAGATCCTGAAAAGTCGAGCGTAAACACAGTAATGTTTGATGGAAGTAAAACAATAGCAGCTTCGCTAGCATCAGCCCTGCATCCACTGTTGCATGAAATTTATAACATGTCACTACAAACCATTCTAAAATTCATAAATTAGTCATTTTTCACTTGCAAATAGAGCACTTTAATACTTCCAATAACAAGAAGCCAATTAAACATTCACAAAAGTAACTTTTCCCCTGATTATTTAACAAATAGAAAATTCATTGTCAATTAGATGTATTAATCAAGGTCTCATGTAAAATTTGCTTCCTGAATATAGAATTATAACAATATATGACTCACATGGTTCATGCATAACAAAGGATCATATACACATAGGTAGTAGCATTAACTAGTGAGGATCACAGCTGATCAAAGTAATACATAAAAAACCATGGACGTACAAGTTGGAAATCGACTTGATGTAAAGCATCTAAAATGTAATTTGCACAAAAAGAAATAGACATGAAACACCATTTAGCTGAATAATGCCTAGCATCACAACTACATATGATAATCAGCATTCAGCTGATTAAGGTTGCAAGTCATACAGCAATCAGCACACAAAATGCATGTTATTCTAAGTTGAATCAAGCAAACTGCCAGCATAATAAAATCATAAAGAAAGATGTAGGTGTCGCGAGCTCAATTTAAATCTTTAACCATGTTCCTCTATGAAGAGAAGAGATGGATATGGTGCAAGAAAAATAATGAAGTCCAAAACAAACGTGACAAGTAGATTACCTGTTTCCATGACAGTATATAACACAAGGTAAAGCCTTCCTTTCCGGTATATCAACAGGTACATAGTGGCTGCATTGAAGTTTCTTTCCTCGACCATTTATGACCTGCAACAGCAACTTGCAGTTATTCATGTTAACATAGGGTAAGAAAAAGGCAAATACTGACTTTCTGATACCAGAAATGCTGCTGATGAAAATAAGAGAGTACTGGCAGACCATCAAAAAAGGTAACAAGTAGCAACTATTGCACTAATTATAGCCAAAGAAAAGAAAATGCATCATCGAGTGTAATAACAAGGGCAATGCTCTGTGGTTTTATCATGAAAACAATAATAGAATTAAATAGCATGGCACAAGAATGTCATCACCCTCAGGATTGTTATGATTATTAAAAGATAATAATGTTACCAGAGAATTGCTAACAATTTTCAATTTTCAGACCAACTAAGCTAGAATCATCCATGATCTACATCTCAGTGAGGCTTCTACACACTATAGAAAATGGAAAATAGCAGCTTGGTTATTGGTTTGTTCTGTGTAATAGCTGAATAAGCCAAGCAGATAATGAATCTAAGAAACAGAGAACCATTCAGGCTCCACTGTAGCATGATTGATTAGCATTGAACTTAAATGATAACTACGAGAACAAGATGAAGATGAAAAATGAGTTGTTTCCTTTGAGCAGCAGTTATGGTAGAAAAACAAACTATAGAAAAATACATATTGATTAATTGTGACCAAACAAATAAGAAATATAGTCTAGTTTGCTTTCACTTATCAAACCATGCCTTTGTATGCCTACATCTCATAGTCTTAGAAATAGAGTGAACCACAACCAGACCAGTATGTGTCAACGATAAAGTTTAGCAAAATCATCAATATTGTTACCTCCAAGTCCTTCCTCTGAAACCATCGTCCCTTCAGCATAAACTCCTGGTCTAACAAATCATCCTCAGGACTGTAATCAGCTCTGAAATGTAGAGTGCATGACTATTGGGTGTTAGGTGCATAAATGTAAATGATGGGCTATGCAGCAAATTACATAAAGAAACACATGAATACTCCATATTTAAAATTTAGGTTGCTAGTATATCCATGAGATATAATATGTAATGCTAGCCAGCTAAGGTGGTTGGCACCTCAATGACCAAGTAAGATGCAAATAAGCTTCAACTAAACCATACCACAGTTATAGCATTTTGCATTCACTTTGGAGTCAGCATATCACTCATTAATAAAAGAGAGGGCACTCCAATAAATGCAAGGTCTGAAATTCAAACTTGGTATGTTTGAAGAGCATAGTTTTTTGAACTTTGAAGTATTCTTTCATAAATCAGTCCAGTTCTAGACTGTACCGGAAGATGTACGCTAATACTAGTTGATCTCCATATGTTTATTGATTACTTTTTAGATGAAATAGTGCCATAAAGTTTGATATACCACCTAGTGTACTAGTACCCTATATTGGACTAAATATCGTGCCAGCATTTAAATCTTCAATTACATCACCAGAGCAATCATTGACTGAATAATATGAGGCTCCGTAAAAATGATGCCTAGTTCAGGTCCGGTTATACATAACGTACCTATCAGATTAGTCATTTTAAGATATAGTCCATTTGACGAGATGAAAGTATGGAGTAATTCTCAGCAACTGAATTGACTAGGACTTTTTCCTCCCATGGAATCTCCAAGTCTATTGCGCAGCAGAAAAAACTTCATGTGATTAATATATGACGTGCATCAATTATGGCTAGTCAGCAAGGTCGTTGAATATGGTGAAGGTTTGAATCCACCAAAATCCCATTTCATCAGTTACAAAGGATTTATTTTACAATCTCGATCATTAACTGTATAATGTGCGAGGGAGGAGATAGGTGATACAACCAAGACCATAATCGACCAGAAGAAGACCGGCCAATCCCCCGACACAATCTGATCGAATATGTAACAGGACCATGCAGATCCCAGCGACCGCAGGTCAGTATATGGTCAATTCACCGTCAAAAAGTTGGCACCGACGCGATCTTAATATTCCAAACCAGCACAAAAAAAAAGCCGTCCAGCTGAACGAATTCCTTTTCAGGTGCAAGTCATCCCCCCTTTCGAAGCCGTACAAAAACAAACAAATGAAACGAAACCCTCCACCAAAAATCAGAAACCTTTCTGAAATCAATCCGACCGAAAATAAGGGGAAACACGAAGAAACCCAAAAAAAAAGGGAGAGCCGGAGGTCCTCCCGGAGCGGAAGCCGAACCTGGGAGGCCGGATGATGAAATTGACGAGCTGATCCATGGCGGAATCCCTGCGAACGAGAAGAATAACAAGCGCGAAGATCGAATTCTAATCCTTTCACCTCCGTTGCGCCAGGTCGCGAAGGAAAGGAAGGAAGATGGAGAAAAGAGGAAAGAGGAGAGAAGAGGCTTCCCTTCTTTTCGATGCTTCGTCCCCGCCGCAACACCGAGGAGGAGGAGGAGGAGGAGGAGGAGGGTGGTGGTGGTGGTGGTGAGCCCTCGGGAGGAGGGGAGGGAGGGAGGGGAAGGAGGGAGGAAGGAAGGGGGGAAGGGAAACCGAGGCCGTCCCGCACGTGTGAGACACGTGCGAGGAAGGAAGGAGGTGGGGTGGAGCGGAGGTCGTCCGTCTTGGCGTTGTTGTTGGTGGCGACGTGGAGGGGCCCGCCTTTTTCTTATCCTTTTTGGGCTTATAAAGTAACGCGGGATACTTCGCCAGATGGGAGAAGGACGCAGCGTGGACCGAGCAAGGACGGACGGGAGGCATCCTCCGCAACGACCACCACCTCGGGCGGCTCGATTTAGAAGATAAAGCCCATCCGACGGTGCTCCTTTGATCGCATATGAAAATTTTTAAAAAAAATACAGTCTCTCTTGCAGGTAATAACCTAGTTATTTATATTAATAAAAAAGATATGAAACTTAATTTGAAAACTATAAAAAGAAATCTAAAAACACTTATTAATATCATGTAAATATTTAACTTATTCTATCTATTCGAACTAAATTAAGATATATAAAATAAATTTTATTCTTTTTACTCGTGGTATTCTAAATTAAACTAAGCATGAGATAATAAATTCTTTTATTTTATTTTTATTCAATTTAATAAAAATTACTGAAATAAAAAGTATTAATTTATTTTTTACTTATTGCTTAAACAGTTTGAATGTGATATATAAACTCTCTCTTTTTTAAAATAAATTTCATTAATTTTAACTGTTTATATTTAATTAATATTTATATGAATTTTCTTTTAATACAGAAGGAATTTAATTTAAATATACTTAATGAATTAATTTAATCTAAGTATTAACTTTTAGGATATATAAGTATAGTACAAAAGAAATAGAATTTTTTTAAACTTCATTAGCATTAAATTTAAGAGAATCTAATTATTCTAATCAATCAGGAATTAAATGTTGCAGTATATTAATTTACTATCTTTATTAATTATAATTCATTATACAGTAACTATATCTAAAATATAAGTTTATAGCATCAAAAACTTATTATGCTGAGATAAAACATAATAGCCTTTTAGGGCATAGTAGATAAATAATTAGGCCATAGCTCTGGGTGCCTCGACGCTCCATGAGGTCCTGTCGATGAAGAATCGAATAAATATAGATCCAAAACAGCATAACCTTTCTACTATTATGCTATTCTATTTATACTAAATATACACAGTATCTTTCAAACCATAATTTTAGGGCTTTTAGTGAATAGAATATCTATTTTATTGGTAGATTTTTTTAAAAAAATTAAATTTGTTTATTATCTTGAAATTGTATAAAGAATTTTTAAGAGGATTCACAATTTTTTTTAAAAATAATTTTATACCAACCTTTCTTAGTTGGGTACGAATCGGGTTGGTTGCTGCCTTTTACTGGTGGGCCTGAACTTCTCTGCTGCACTGCCACTGCATTCCAACTCCACCTGCTTCACTCGGCATCTTCTTCTCCTTTGGACCGTCGCTGTCGTTGAGGCATCTGCTTCACCCGCCAGGCTCAATCCAACCCAAACCCTCCCGTAGCCCGCACTACCATGATCGCCTCCTCCCCGTGCCAACAACCCTAATGGCCGCTCTCGCGTCCTTCCTCTTCTTCGCGATCTGCGCTGTCTTGCCGGCTGCTGCCTCGGCCATCGACTTCGACTTCCCGGCCGTGTTCAACTTTGGGGATTCCAATTCCGACACCGGCAATCTCGTCGCCGCCGGCATCGGGGACCCCCTTCTGCCGCCCAATGGTCGGAGCTACTTCTCTGGGCCGGCGGGGAGGTTCTGCGACGGCCGGCTCGTCATCGATTTCCTCAGTAATTTCTCTTTTCCCTCTTCTACTTTTTCTTCCAGTATGTAGTTTTGACAAGGAAAGGCTGGACCTTACGCTTAATAAATACAATTAGCATTGCTGTTCAAACTCTAATCGCTTAATAGTATGTAGCTGAAGTAATATTGCTGCTGTCATTATCCTTTCTGCCCCATCCGGTTTCTATAGGATCACTTTGGGTTTAGACTGCATCTCTTCAATGAATGCGCGTGGTGCTTTCAACCATTTAACCTAAAAAAGTTTGAAACTTGTTACCTGGTTCAGCGTCTAACATGGCGAGGTTAGCTTTTGTATGGAGAAAATGCTTCACTTATTCTACATCTTAACAGCGTTAGCTAGCTAGCTCATATTCTGTTCCCTGGGAATGGCAAAATCTGATATGTATACGGTGAACGGTATAGAAGATGCACAGGAGGTGCTAGGTAGCGCGTTTATTCGTTTAGCGTGCGATGTAAAAAAATTTCATAGAAAGGATAAATGTTGTAGATAGAAAGTCACAAGAGGATTGATCCAATTGGCAGTCATTTGTCGAATACTGTTTGGACACGCAAAGATGCTCTGCAGTTTACTTTTTTTAGCCATTTGTTCCTTGGCCACCAGGTTTTGTTGCTTCCTCTTATCAGTTTATATTTTTAGTATTGCAGTGGATACTATTGATATGCCACTCCTCAATGCATACTTGAATTCTGCCGGGGCACCAAGCTTCCAGAATGGTTGCAACTTTGCTGCAGCTGGATCCACTATTCTTCCAGCAACAAAATATTCAGTCAGCCCGTTTTCCTTTGCTGTCCAGGTTGCTCAATTTTTCAAGTTCAAGAATGATGTCCTCCAGTTACTACCCAAAGGTAATGCAAAATCTTTCCAGTACGGCCAGCATATTATTAATTTATTACTGTTAATGCCTGAAAACCATGAAATGGTTATCCTGCAAATGAAGTTCTATATTCAGTTCATACCTACATTGTTTTTCCTAATTAAAAGAATAATAACGACAAGTGCCAAATGCTTGAGGAAGACTGATTTAATCAACATCATCTGCAAATACCATCAATCAGTTTGTTGGTCAGTGAAAATATCTGGTTACATTTCACTTGGAACATAATTACTAAGACCTTCCGATACCAAGCCTCTTATCTTTTAAATTTAGTCATTCAATTAATAAACTCAATTTATTAGTCACTTAATCCTAGCTGCATGGTATTGGAAGGTCTTGGTCAAGATGTTGAATATTTCAATCTAGCTGCAGCGTCCCTGAAGAACTCATGGGTTTAATATACTGTTCAAAAATTACACTCTAAGGCAAATTATGCTCAAGACTCAATTGGATCACCACCCTGTAGTTCTGTACACATTCTTTTGGTAGTTGATGAAGGTACATTAATAAGTAGGATCTGAAAGTGATGTTACTTTGTGCGACAAGTTGTCAAATGGTGCTTTAACATTGTGCTGAGTGTTAAAAATATTTAAGTTCAAATTTGTCAGTTACAAATTGTAGATCTAAACTTGAGCAAACACTTGAAGCATTTGGAGTTAGTTGGTTAGTTTTTTATGAATCTTGCTATGTAAATTACCCGAAGATGTTGGTGTAACAAGCAAATTTTTAAAAATTTCTTACAGGAGAACCATTCTGGAAATACATTCCTCGAGTAGATTATTTTGACAAGGGGCTTTATATGTTTGATTTTGGACAGAATGATCTTGCTAGTGCTTTCTACTCCAAAAAGGAGGGCCAAGTTATTGATTACATACCAACAATATTGTCAGAATTTGAAAAAGGATTAAAGGTAGGTATGTGTTATTTTCTGTTCTCATCAATGCAGTATTTGACACAGTTGCAGATATGTCGCAACCTGTGTATCCTCTTACTGAAATTTTTTTGATAAAGGACTTTGAGAGTTATCCCATAAATTCCTCTATTTTTGGTTCACTGTACTTGAGGTCTATGTGGCTGATATGTAACACAAAGTCGCACAAGGTACAAATTGTTTGTGGCCATTTACTTAACTTTCTTTGATAATGCTTCCAGAAATTATATGATCAAGGTGCCAGGAGATTCTGGATTCATAATACCGGTCCCCTCGGGTGCTTAGCACAAAATATAGCAATTTTTGGTAAAGATCCATTGAAAAGAGATGAGATTGGTTGTGTAAGTGCTCACAACCGAGCTGCAAGGAGTTTCAATATACAGCTTCATGCACTTTGCGCAAAGTTGAGAAGTGTGTTTGTGGATGCCAACATAACCTACGTCGATGTCTTCACAATAAAGTTCGACCTCATTATAAACTATTCTCGATACGGTAAGCAAACAGTTCACGTTTCTTAAGTAGATTCAGGAACTAAGTGGCTACTCAGGATTGGCACCAGTCCTTTAGGCTTTGATGAAAGCTTATAACTAATGTCCTCCACACTGAAACTTTTCAGGATTTGAACACCCAATCACTGCATGCTGCGGATATGGTGGACCGCCATTGAACTATGACACTCGAATCGCTTGCGGACAAAGAAAGATCATTAAGGGGCACAAATTGGCAGCTAAAGCATGCGATGATGCTACCGAGTACGTTAACTGGGATGGCATACACTACACGGAGGCTGCAAATCAATATGTAGCATCGCGAATACTCACTGGGAGGTACTCCGATCCACCATTTGCTGATGATATGCCATTCGCTCTTAAACTGAAGTTTTAGATGCACTATTTACATTTTCATTAATTTCCTACCTACATATAATGCACATATCGAGAATGCATGCCAGTTTTGCTACGAAAGCACAGCGTTTATTTTGTTGATACTTTTATCAGAATATAATGATCCCATGTACAAATTATATTATTGTGTTGGGGACAGTGGTTATCTGTTGTCTTATGCATTCAAATCCAACTTTTATTTGGTCCAAGGCATCACCTCTGGTTAAGGTAATATCGCTTAGAATCATATTTCAACCAAAATCTAACTAATATTATCCCGTCTATCAAAATTCTTTAGCATAAAGGTTTTAAATTCCATGGAAAGGGTAGAAAAGCTTGAAAATTCATCTTTGGAAGTTGAACATTCAAGTGGATTGAATAACGAATTTTAGGATATATTTGGTATAAATTAATATTAATTAGAATTTGACTCTAACTAAAATTTAAAGTTATAATTATAATTATATTGTCATCAATATTATTCCATTAGAAATATGCCATCGCATAAGTTAATATATCATCATATATCCATAAGAATATGATTCTAATTAAAATTTAATATTATCTGAAACTAAACAATTCTAATTGAGTTTTTAGGTTTTGGAATTACACTCTTAATCAAAAGATCATTGCTTATATCGAAAAGGAAAAAAAATAAAGATGTGTTAATAATTTTTTATGGAAATACAGAACTACTTAACAAGGAAAGCAATTTCCATTCTAAATCATAATTGCCGTCAACAAAAATTTCCATGACTACTATTATTTTCATTCAAAACCCGAAACAGAAAACTAATTCCAAAGGGATGTTATGATGTAAAAGAGAACCCTGTCCTGTTCTCCTACTTATTTAAGTCCATGTCTTCTCGCTTTAGTTGCGTCCGCGTCCTCTACCAAGTTCATCGGGTGCAGCTCGGGTTACACTCCACGAGGCAAAAACATCGTAGGAAACGCACTCATTCATCTCTTACAAGAGATTGGTGAAACACTAAATAATCATTTATCTTTCACAAAATACTAGTGAAATATCAGAACTCATACACAACCTTATCTAACAAAGAATTGTGGCGTAACTTTTGCTTGAAACTTTCAAGGTTTTAACTAAACACACAAGTCATGAGAAAACAAAGAGGAAGCACACAGGCATGATAGGCGCCACTTGAACACAAGAACAGATAAAGTACATCCCATATTTCTCGTCTCTTTTCCGGTTTTTGAAGTGGACCTCCTGTTGTTATCTTCTAGGGAAGTTCCCCAAGAATATGACAGTGGATTAATTAGGTTTTTTTGTAGCATTTGACACAGCTTCATTGCACCTCTCCCAGCTGCAGCAAAATTGAACAAGAAAACTGATAATTTAAGACTTCAATAATAAGGCCCAGGTTAAATATGCTAGTAAACATGTTTGAGAAATTTTAGAGCTCTTCATCTTACACGGATTACAAAAAACTTTGAGAAAAGAGAGAAATATTACACTCCAAACAATGTAGCCGACAGAAGGAGAGTGCTTAGTTTCATTTCATTTCAAGAATATAGATTATAGAAGGCTTGCATCCGTTTTAAAATAGGCATTAACCTATAAGAGGTGAACCACCAGTATAGTTTGGGGGTGCTTAGTCTCTTGTTGAGTCCTAATCTCAGCATCTAATTGTGCACTTTTGATTCAATAGGCTAAGCGCAACAGAGTTTCTTGAATTAGAGGAATCAGTGTCTGCACTGGTCAAGCAACTTAATACTTAGCGTGCATGTAGGTTTGCTTAGAAAGTTCTTTATTGTTGCGTAGAAGTTTGAGCATTTCTAAAAGTCAGGAAAGTTAATCAGGGAGCGTAAATGTTTCTCCGACTGTTAATGAAATCAGATAGGGAAGGAAAATTACGCAAGGCATAGAGATCAGATTGGAAACATTCTATTCTACTTAGAGGCATGTTCTTTTTTTAATAAAAATCTAGCAGACAACATGGGCAACCAATGATCCTAGATTCACTTTGATCCGGTATAAGAGTTGAATGATATGACAAGCAATAAAGAGATGCTACAGTTGGCCAACAGGTTTGTCACCCATAAGCAATGACCATATACAGACAGTATAGGGAATAAGCCAATTAAACAATGACAGCATACCTCGTGTATATTTGATCATTTGAAATCCTTAGAAACAATACAAGCTCTTTTTACACCTACCACCGAAGCATGACTATGTGGCCTGTATATCACCTTGGTAATTGCAAAGCACACAGGATCAAGTTTAGGTCAAACGATGTTGGATTTTGGAACCATAGCTATTCCATTCATCTGATAAACCACATCTGACGTAGAGTAGGATGAAATATCATTCATAACTTGGCAGAGTGGGGGAGATGATGAACTTATACCTATGGTTTTAGATTTTTAGCATCTACAGGGACAATTCAAACTGAAAAACCAAGGTCAGAACTCAATCAAGAATTCTCGGTTCTTTTATTGCTATTTTGTTCCAAACTTCTAAACATTTTGTTTTGACTGACAAACAAAACCAAAAGGTTCCAATTCTAAGTATCAAGAACATGACGCAGATTCATTATTGTATACTTGATACTTAGAAGGCAAAATAATTTAAAATCTCGTCACCTGCACTTCATTGGTAACCTCCGAGTCCACATCAAAGAACACCATGCCCGACCCATAACCTACTGTGCTGCATACATCATGCTCGCAAGTATGTAGTGCAAGGTCACTATCAAAAACTAAATGGTTTAGATTTATATGTTCTAAGTTTTGGATGGCATACGAAGTTATTGCCCTGAATGGATGAAGTTAATGCTTAGTGATCAACTAGCTGGATTTAGAGAATAATATCAACAAAGTTGAATAGTTAAGACTTAATAACATCAAATTAACCAAGTCTGAATTTTGAAAAGAGAGCGGAAACAAACTTAAATACAATGCAGTCCAAATCTTACAGATTCTACAAAAAATTCTCTGTCACCTATTATAATATTGATTATAATGGTCCAATCCTCTAGAATAGTTGCGAATTTGTCTAAATGAACTTGAAAATGCAAAAGAATGAAAACGTTAGACTACTAAAGTACTAGTTCAAATTTAAGCAGGTTCGCATACGGCTCAGTATTTCTGTACTTTCAAGTTTCAAGCAACCATCTGAGGAAAAATAGATACTAAATGAAAGGCTAGTGATCCCAACTACTCCATACCAGACATCAACTATCTCAATAGATGCAGGAAGGTAAAAAACATTAAAGTTTATAGCACGACAGAAGCAAAATATTGACCAGCAAGCAGCTCAGCCAATCAAATGAAGTACAGAGAACACAACTTAAACAGCATTATTATACCTGTAGATCAGGCTTGGTAGGCTCATCAGTCATCATCTTCGATATCCCAACTCAGATCCTCATCATCAACAGCACTGAGCCTCTTGTGGAAATCCACCTTAGGAGGATTTGCACTCGACTCACCAGGTTTCTTCTCATCATTATCAGAAAAATTCTCAATCTCATCCCACTCGAGATCCTCTTCGGCTTGCTTAGAAGGCTGGCTTGAGACAGTGGAAGATTTAGCGTCCATAGATGACCCATTAGCCTCAGTCTTCCCTTCTTGTTCTGTCTTATCATCCAACTTTGAGTTCATCCCCACATTAGAAATTTCAGTATTTTCTACGACCTTTCCTGCATTAGAAGTCACTCCGTCATCAATTTTGATCGTTGAAGCTTCCAATTCCTCAACCTGAGAAGCTTCAGCTTGTTGCTCCTCGCCAGCAGGCTCGGAATTCATGGCTTCTTTCTGCACCTCCTTTTTCGGTTCATTTGTCCTTCGTTCATCAGAGGTCACACCCTCATCTTTTTGTTTGACCGAAGCTTCCAAGTTCTTTAACTGAGAAACCTCGACTTGTTTCTCCACCCCAACTGGTTTATCATTCATGTGGTCTTCCTGCTCCACCTTTTCGGTCTCATCCTTTTTTTCTTCTACTATGTTTTCTTTACCCTCTGTAGAACTTTCTGCTTTCCTGTCGTCCTTCTTAACTTCTAGGTTCTCCTCGTCGTCGTCATCCACCTCCCAGCTCAAGTCCTCCTCTTCTTTCACTGCAATCACCCTCTTCACAAGCTTTGCTCTTGCATCCTCTGCTTGCTGGAGCTTATGAACACGGTAATAGTAACGACACCAAAATGTCTCGTAATCTACCGTTCGAGGCACCAGCTTTTCGATAAATCCCTCCAAAGTACTATTCTCATAGCACAACCTCTCGATCTCATCCTCCTTGTCAGCTAAATCAAACCCCGATCTCCAATTATTGAAATCCTGGGCATCCTCCGGCTCCACCGAGAACGTATTCGGGTCAGACTGGATTGCAAGAACCTGCGCTTCGAACCGGCTGTACCTCCTCGAAGAAGCGGCGTCACTCGGCGTTCCGTGATCGGATGCGTAATGATCGGTGCCACCGCCCTCGGCCTCCATCGAGAGGATCGCTTCCCTGCCCTGGGAGATGATGTCTGCAGTCCCCCGCCACACAGAGCCGCCGAAATCATCGATAGCGTGGCCAACGGACTCCAGCGACTCCTGGGCGACGGAGGCGCTCACCTCGAGGGATCCCGGTAGATCGAGGACCGCTCGGGCGGCAGCCTCCCGGAACGCCTCCGTCTCTTTCTTGAGGCCGGTCCGGAACTCCTCCAGATCCCGGCGATAGGTCTCGATCACCGACTCGGACTTGCTGGCGAAGGTCCTGACGAACCCACCCCAGATGCTGCTGTCGCCGCCGCCGCCGCCGCCAGCATCGGCGATGTCGGTGCCTCGTTCATCGTCGTCTGGCTCGCCGTGGGGGGATTCCGCCGGAGATTTCTCCTCCCGAGGGGAGGTCGGATCAGCGACGAACATGGATTTGAAGAAATCCATGGCGAGAGATCTCAATCGAGATGCTCCGGAGGGGCAGAACACATCAATTTGTCATACAAAGATTTTTTTTCACGAATTACCCCTTCAATATATATACAGAGACACATTTTGTTACTTTATACTTTTAAGAACATCGAGAACCCGATCGAACCGAACCGGTCGCTCGAACTGATCGAGCAGCGAACCGCTGCGTTTAAACCTCTTTCGAGAAAAGCCCTCGTCAGCGCTCGTCCCCTCCCACCCCAACGTTAGTAGAGAACCTGGCGGCGACGGCGGAGGCGGCGACACGGATGGCCTTGGCGCGATTCTGTTCAGTCCGGCGCATTCTTCCGCAGCATGCAGCCAATGATGCAGAGGTCGCGGAGTAGTTCTAAAAAGTTATCTCAATTTACTAAATGACAAGTTTTTGTATTTTTCAGATTGGAAAATTGACCGCCATCTTGAGCGGAGCTAGGACGATGTCAAGCCTGAAAATCCCAGAATCTGGAGAGGTAGTTAAGGAATATACTTCCTCCTCCTTATCATTTTGTTGGTGGTATCTAAAATATAACAATAATGTATAAATTATCTTTCACAAAATGCTTCCTGGATAGATTTTCATAACGCTCGAAATGTGCTACTCTTCATGAATTCTTATATTAGTTTATCTAGCTTCCTTTATTTTAGTTTACCACCATGCTGATACTCCTGCTCATTTCATGCCTCTAGGAATAGCCTTTTTTTCTTTTCATGTTTGTTTAAAGTGATTGTGGCGATCAGGAGCAAACTTAATAGTTCTGTTGCCTTATATTGTCGCCGAGAACTTAGTTACCTGCATCGGTTATAAAGAAGGGGAGGTGCTACCGGAATGCCACCATGTTCCAAGCAAGGTTTCTTAATCTGACAATAGCCCGGCTAGCACTGAGCCTCTCATATGCAAGGAGAGAAAGCAAATGCCTGCCTCAGTAGATTCTTAATGTAGTTGCAGAATTTGATCATAGGCCGTCCGTATTGTATCTAAAAGCACTTCCACTAAGAGGAAGGAAATTGCTATTTGTATATAGGATGTAAGATGCACAGTACCTTCCAGTCGAATATATAAAAGTAATGGAAACTGCATGATATCATTGGAACAACTTGTGAGGGTTTCTGTCAGTGAGGTTAATGACGTACGTTCGTCATGGTGGAAGACAACTACGGCGATGGATATGCCAAAGATTGAATGAACGAGAGATTTAAGGGTACAAGTCAAATGATGGAGATGAATACTTTGATTGTTTAGGGAGCTCGATTAACTGGAAAGACCTTTTAATTGGTCAGATGTTATTTCGTTTTCATGATAATGTTATGGTTGAAGATTTACATCCTGTATGGTCGATCTTTATGCTAATTGTTACAGTTATGGTATGCTATAGTTTATTTATTTCTTCAATATGGACTGTCCATTCAGCAAGACTACTGTTTCTTATTGAATAATGCATGCAAGTGTCCTTGACGGTGACAATGGAATGCGCAGAATCTGTTTTTGATCCTTATACGCGACGTAAACCTATTCCCTTTTGGAGAAGGTAGATTAAACTACTTTTTATTTCTCTATTAACTTTAAATATATGTACATTCTGATATTCTTTCTGTCATAGTAATCATCGGAAGTGATTCTTAAACTCACTCTAGAGTGCAAAAATTTCACAAAACGTGGAGCGTATACAAAGTACTGTGTGCGAGCAACAAATTTTAGAACTTAGACAAGAGTGGCACTAATCTCAGCTATAAAATAACACCAAGTCCATGTTCTAATTTGACGAGATTTGGCACTTAAGTTTTGAAGTTTTTTTTAAAATGGAAATTATTTATTTTGTCTAACTTGACAACATGGACTAGTTTGCTTGTATGGATCATGCTATCCAGATATCATCCGTTATGCAGTAGGTATTTTTCTCTGAAACTTCCAGATTCTCTGGCATATGTGCTTCCCTAGCAAATGCAATGAAATAGTTGTTATAGCATGTTTATTTTGAATCAGATGGTTAACACGAAGTGGTTGGAGAAGAACCCTGGAGGAAATTGTCTCGCAGGTACTTATTTCCATGCTGACTCAAGATTAGTCATTCCTTCCACAGTGCAGGTTCTTTTGTTTGATCCTTCTTAGACCAGACAATTTTATCATTCCGAGGGCATTTCTCACTTAAATTTCTTGTTATGTGTGAGAACTTCTGACATTTGATGTCCGATTCAGTGGGTATTTCAACATGATGATCGGGATATTTTAGTAATTAAAATTGAACATGTTTAATTCTCCTGAAACTATTATTGCTCTTCCCTTTTCTTTTTTCCATTGCTTAGGTTTTTGTAACTTGTCTGTTAATGCACTTTGTAATGGACTAGTTTGTTCAAATTCCAGCTGTTAGCTTGCAATTTGTACTTAGTACAACATCTTATCGACCAGTGGAAAATAGATTCATTGTGGAATTCTTGAGAAGAAAAATAGTTTTAACATTATGCTTACAACCAGTTTGTACATTGACCCAGCAGTGTACATAGCCTGCTTCGTAGGTTGAGTTTTTCGTTCACTAACTTGGATAATGAAATTCTGTTTAAAAAGTAAACATGCATATGGCCGGATCATCTCCGGGTGTATGTAGAGACGCATACGTGGGTTCTTATGATAAAATATTAGCGCAAACAATTGTCTGAACTTGATTATTGTCCACCTAAAATTCTTAGGAGTTCGTTGATAGTTGGAATAAATTCGTAAACTAGGTCGGCTAATCCGCTTTAAAATAGTTCTATGTATTCCTTTTCTGGTCTTTCTATATCGCAGAGCTAAAACCAATAAAGATTTGTTACGTTCCTGACGTTTACGTACGTTTCAATAAAACCTTCTCGTAGAAGTATTTTTACCTAAAGAGGCAAAAGCTGTCTTTGGCTTACATCAGTATGCCAAAGTAATAGGATGGAAATATGCACATCTGGGACAAAAACCTATTAGAAATAAATAAAGTGATACATCCACTTACTGATGCAAGCAAGGTTTACTCAATTTATTCACTAATTTTTTCGATGCTACCTTTATGTTGAATATGTATTCTATGAATGTGTATGGACCACAGTTACATCCTATGTGATATTAGTTCATGATAAGTGAATTTGTATATTCTCGCATGACGTGGAATACAAGTCTAGTACATGTTCATGGTAAATAGTCGAATTATGTCCATCTTGCAGTTGGAGAGTTGTGATGCCCTTGATAAGTTGAGTGAAGTTGCTGGATATTCGGAGAAGCTCTTGTATGAAGATGCCTTAAGTTTGTACAAGGAGGTATTATGACTCATCCCTCTACTTCTTTATAGCATGTCGCGGTCTTCTTTTTATTCCCCCAATAATCTGGGAGTCTATGCATGCTGTCAAGATTCCTAACTGACACTTGACTGTGCAATTATTAATTAAAGCTTTAAACAATGCGATTTGAAATGCTTGCATTTCTGCTACTGACTATCTATTTACCAATCATGACGTTAATGTGAAAATAATAGATTTTGTTAAACAGCTTTTGTTTATTATTTTAGTTGTAGGACTTTATAATGTGCAAGTTGAACATGCATACTTAGTAATATATTAATTTATCTTTGGTAATAAATTCATCTCAACATTTTTGAGTCTTCCTCTTTCCAGCTTAATACTAAATTGGCTAAAGGAGACATCACAGCTTGGGAAAGTTTTGTCACTCAAAATATGTACCCTGTAAGTTCTCTTTTTATGCACTTGCATATGAGTCTTTTGACAAAGATCTCTTTTTAATCAACCGTTGTTACTGTCGTTAAAGGTTCTGAAGAATGAACTCAAACGAAGGGAATCAATGTGGAGTTCTGCTTACTGGGAATTGGTTGAGCCCGTGGTTCGCATTCGGACACTGCAAGCTCGAAAGGTAGGTATTCTTTTTTCTTCATCGGTTCTCGTCTCTGCATATTTTTATGGGTTTGATAACCGTAGTTGACAATGATGCTAGCGAGAGTGTGTGACAGTGCAAAAATGTGTGAAAGAAAATGCATCAATATCTGTATTTATCATTGTCATAGATTTCCTTTTTTTTTGAAACAAAATCAAACTATGAGAGAACAATTGATGTATATATATGGTTATTTATATTTACTTATTTTTCATGATTTTATTTGAATCATACAGACTCCTTCGGACTTAGATGATCTGGACGAGGGTTTCATACCAGTGACACTTGAGGGTTTCATACAAGTGACACTTGAAATTACGACAAAGCAGGTTTATTCTGATTTCTGAAAACTCTACATATACATAACCATGTTTATTTGTTAGCTGTCGTCAAATTCAAATCCTTCATGTATTAAGCTGATTATATACATATACATAAGCATCCTCATAATAATCAGGGCATTGACTTTATTCCAGATATATTCATTTGTTTGTTTTCTTAACCATGTTTATTTGTCTTCCTCATTCTAGAGGTTTGAAGCTTACGATGCAGAAGGCGCTGTGGTTTTTGGAGATAAAACAAAAGAGGTGAGCACATCCCACTTTCCAAATGCGTCCTTATTCTTTAATTATGGACGCAGATGTATGGCTTGAATAATTCACATACCATATTGCGAGCAGAAATGAATTTTGTCAGCAAAATTCTGAAACTATTAGTATCAGAAAACTGAACAATTTTTTAAAATTAAGAACTTGATCAAACGACAATTTTACTTGAAGTGGTCACGTAAACTATCCCGAGAACATAAGATTAAATGAAAAACACAAAGTAGTAAAATGCTTTGGTTAGAGCAAATCAAAGACAATCTTTAATGTTACTCAAAAATAAAAAATATAATCTTTATTGTAGCAGGGTTGTAATCAGATCACACTGTTATCAAGATAGACTGTGGACTGATTGAATAGCTCAGAAGATTGCATGAAATCAGTGATGACCTTGAAAGCAGATTGATCTGGAAAAAGTCTTCTTTGCTTTTCCTATTCTTCAATAAATCTTCTTTGCTTTTCTTATTCTTCAGTAAATCTTCTTTTCTTTTTTTTCCTCGTTTGGGTACCCATCTTCTGCCAGCAAATTTATCGGTAGTTACACTCAACAACCTTGGTGATTTTCTCTTTGAATTATATCTGTTTCCAGGTACCTGTAAGAGATATTTGGGTGCTTGAAAGATGCTTATTTCTCCCTAACGCAGAATGGCGCCTATGTGGAGGACTACAAGTATAGTTTGTTGAACATGCATACTTCATGAATTCTTATACTAGTTTATCTATCTTCCTTTATTTTAGTTTACCACCAAGCTGATATAGGAATATATTTTTTTTCCAATATTTGTTTAAAGTGATTGTGACGATCAGGAGCAAACTTAATAGGTCCATTGTCTTATATTGTCTCTGAGAACTTGGTTACCTGCATAGGTTATAAAGAAGGGGGGGTGCTATCAGAATGCCACCATGTTCCTAGCGAGGTTTCTTAATCTGGCAATGGCCTGGTTAGCACTGAGCCTCTCATATGCAAGGAGAGAAAGCAAATGCCTGCCTTAGCAGATTCTTAATGTAGTTGCAGAATTTGATCATAGGCCACCCGTATTGTATCTAAAAGCACTTCCCCTAAGACGAAGGATTACTATTTGTATATAGGATTTAAAATGCACAGTACCTTTCAATGGAATCCTTAAAGGTAGTGGAAACTGCATGATATCATTGGAACAACTTGTGAGGGTTTCTGTCAGTGACGTTAATGACGTACATTCGTCATGGTGGAAGACAACTACAGCGATGGATATGCGAAAGATTGAATGAACGAGAGATTTAAGGATACAAGTCAAATGATGGAGATGAACACTTTGATTGTTTAGGGAGCTTGATTAACTGGAAAGACCTTTTTATTGGTCAGATGTTATTTCATTTTCATGATAGTGTTATGGTTGAAGATTTATATCCTGTATGGTCGATCTTTATGCTAATTGTAACAGCTACCGTATTCTACAGTTTATTTATTTCTTTCAATATGAACTGTCCATTCAGCAAGAGTACTGTTTCTTATTGAATAATGCATGCAAGTGTCCTTGAAGGTGACAATGACAAGCCCAGGATTTATTTTGGATCCTTATAGGCGACCTAACCATATTTTTTTTCCCATTTGGAGGTAGATTAAGCTACTTTTTATTTCTCTATTAACTTTAAATATATGTACATTCTGATCCTACACGTGCAATTTTTTGTCTTGGTAATCATAGGAAGTGATTCTTTAAATGACTTTAGCGTGCAAAAATTTCACAAAACGTGGAGCGTATACAAAGTACTATGTACGAGCAACCAATTTTAGAACTTAGACAAGAGTGGCACTAATCTCAGCTATAAAATAACACCAAGTCCATGTTCTAATTTGATGAGAGTTGGCATTTAGTTTTTTGAAAATGGAAATTATTTATTTTGTGCAACCTGACAACATGGACTGGTTGTCTTTTATGGATTATGCCCAAGATGGTATACACGAAGTGGTCGGAGAAGAATCAAGGAAGATTTAATTATGAAGGTACTTATTTCCATGCTGACTCATGATTAGTTATTCCACAGTGCAGGTTCTTTTGTTAAATCCTTCTTAGACCATGCAATTTTATCATTCCGAGGGCATTTCTCACTTAAATTTCTTGATATGCGTGAGATCTTGTGACAATTGATGTCCGACTGATTAGGATATTTCAGTAATTAAAATTGAACATGTTTAATTCTCCTGAAACTATGTACTCTAGCCTGACTATTGCTCTTCCCTTTTCTTTTTTCCATTTCTTAAGTTTGTAACTCATCGTCTGTTTGCACTTTAAGTTTGTTCCGATTTCCAGCTGTTAGCTTGCAATTTGTACTTAGCACAACATTTTCTCGACCAGTGGAAAATAGGTTCATTGTGGAATTCTGAGAAGAAAAATAGTTTTAATATTATGCTTACAACCAGTTTCTACATTGAACCAGCAGTGTACGTAGCCTGCTGCGGAGGTTGAGTTTTTCGTTCACTAACTTGGATAATGGAATTGTGTTTAAAAAGCAAACATGCGTATGGCCGGATCATCTCCGGGTGTATATAGAGACCCATATGTGGGTTCTTATTATAAAATATTAGTGTAAACAATTGTCTGAACTTGATTAATGTCCACCAAAAATCTTAGGAATAAATTCATATACCAGTTCAGCTATTACACTTTAAAATAGTTCTATGTGTTCCTTTTCTAGTCTTTCTATATCGCAGTCTTTGGCTTACATCGGTATGCCAAAGTAATAGGACGGAAATATGCACATCTGGGACAAAAACCTATTAGAAATAAATAAAGTGATACGTCCACTTACTGATGCAAGCGAGGTTTACTCAATTTATTCACTACTTTTTTCGATGCTACCTTTACGTTGAATATGTATTTTATGAATGTATATGGACCACCGTTACATCCTACGTGCTATTAGTTCATGATAAGTAAATTTGTATTTTCTCACCTGACTTGGAATACGTGTCTAAATAGTCGAATTATGTCCGTCTTGCAGTTGAAGAGTGATGATGCCCTTGGTAAGTTGAGAAAAGTTGCTGGATATTCGAAGAAGCTCTTGTATGAAGATGCCTTAAGATTGTACAAGGAGGTATTATGACTCATCCCTCTATTTCCTTATAGCATGTCACGGGCCTCTTTTTATTCCCCCAATAATCTGGGAGTTCTATGCACGCTGTCAAGATCCCTAACAGACACTTGACTGTGCACTTATTAATTAAAGCTTTAAACAATGCGATTCGAAGTGCTTGCATTTCTGCTACCGACTATCTATTTGAACATTAAATTACTAATCATGACGTTAATGTGAAAATTATAGATTTTGTTAAACAGCTTTTGTTTATTATTTTAGTTTCACGACTTTATAATGTCCAAGCTGAACATGCATACTGAGTAATATAGTAATTTATGTTTGGTAATAAATTCATCTCAACCTTTTTGAGTCTTCTTCTTTCCAGCTTAATACTTCATTCGCTAAAGGAGACACTGCAGCTTTGAGAAAATTTGTCACTGAAAAGATGTACGCTGTAAGATTCCCTTTCTCTGCACTTGCGTAGTTTTTTGAGTCTTTTGGCAAAGATCTCTTTTTAATCAACCGTTGCTGCTGTCGTTAAAGGTTCTGAAGAATGAACTCGAACGATGGGAATCAAAGTGGAGTTCTGTTTACTGGGAATTGGTAGAGCCTGTGGTCAGCATTCGGACACTGCAAGCTCGAATGGTAGGAATTCTTTTTTCTTCATTGGTTCGCATCTCTGCATTTTTTTATGGGTTTGATAACCGCAGCAGGCAATGATGCTAACAAGAGTGTGTGACAGTGCAAGAAATTGTGAGGAAAAAAACTTGTCCGTATTTGCATTTAGCATTTGTATTTACTACGGCAATCGTGTTTCCTTTTTTTGAAAAAAAAATTGGGAGTGAACAATTGATGTATATAATGCTTATCTATATTTATTTCTGTTTCATGGCTTTGGTTCGTACAGATTGCTTTGGACGAAAATGATCCTGACAAGGGTTTCGTACAAGTGACACTTGAAATCAGAGCAGAGCAGGTTTATTTTGATTTCTGAAACTAAATAAACCATAATATTTTTCGCATTTGATGCTTAAAATAGTATTTAGTAAAGCATACATGTTCTACTGACTTGCGACTTTCAACTATCCATGGTGCCTCATTCTAGAGGTTTGAAGCTTACGATGCAGAAGGCGCTGTGGTTTATGGAAATAAAAGAAGTGAGGTACCCACTTTCCAAATGCCTCCTTATTCTTTAATCATGGACGCAGATGTATGACTTGAATAGTTCGCATACCGTATTACGAGCTCAACCTATTTACTATTAGAAAACTGAACAATTTTTTAAAATTAAGAACTTGTTCGAATGACAATTTTACTTGAAGTAGTCAAGTAAATTATCCCGAGAAGATAAGATTATATGAAAAACACATGAACTAGTAAAATTCTTTGGTTAGAAGAGCAAATCAAAGATAATCTTTACTGTAGCAGGGTTACGATGAGATCACATTGTTATCAAGATAAACTGTGGACTGATTGAATAGCTCAGAAGATTGCATGAAATCAGTAGTGACCATGAAAGCATCTTATTCTTCAGTAAATCTTCTGCTGGCAAATTTGTCAGTAGTTATTCTTGAATATTTGAAACAACTCAACGTGCTCAGTGATATTATCTTTGAATTATATCTGTTTCTAGGTACTTCGAAGAGATATTTGGGTGCTTGAAAGAGGCTTATTTCTCCCTGACGCAGAATGGCGCCTAGCGGACTACAAGTATAGTTTGTCGGCGAAAGACTACAAGTATAGTTTATCAGCGGAAGACTGCAAGTATAGTTTGTCAGCTGAAGACTACAACTATAGTTTGTCAGCGAAAGACTGCAAGTATAGTTTGTCAGCAAAAGACTACAAGTAGTAGTTTGTCAACGGAAGACTGCAAGTAGTAGTTTGTCAGCGGAAGACTGCAAGTAGTAGTTTGTCAGCGGAAGACTGCAAGTAGTAGTTTGTCAGCGGAAGACTGCAAGTAGTAGTTTGTC
The DNA here is from genome assembly GCA_030544415.1 of Thalia dealbata. Taxonomy (NCBI): domain Eukaryota; kingdom Viridiplantae; phylum Streptophyta; class Magnoliopsida; order Zingiberales; family Marantaceae; genus Thalia; species Thalia dealbata. Next base: position 293,631 of record CM060458.1, read on the forward strand.
AGCGGAAGACTGCAAGTATAGTTTGTCAGCGGAAAACTGCAAGTATAGTTTATAGGAACATAAGACTACAAGTAGTAGTTTGTCAGCGGAAGACTGCAAGTATATAGTTTGTCAGCGGAAGACTGGAAGACTGCAAGTATAGTTTATAGGAATGTGTGAAATTTTTGAGTAAGATTTTTTACTCTATTTTTTTTTCTTTCAGAACTTTGAATAAGACAGGACCTGTGACCAATATCATAGATCGAGTACATGATATTATTTATTAATTCGCATATGTTGTGGAGTATTTAAGTAAGTTTACAATGAGAAGCATTTCTTTCGAAATTTTGCAAAGTCAAATCGTGTAGAAGTAAATTTCCACATTTTATTTTGCATTCTTGTTTATGACCGTTAACGTAATTATAGCAAATATTGCATGAACTTTAAGTTTATTATTTAGTAAAAGATAATATTTACTTAAAATATGATTCTTATTAAAATTATAAATATAATTCCTCAAACCTAAAATAAAATTTCCAATGATAGGAACAATGCTGCTAGTCCCTCATAATTTATTTCTTCAAACTTAATTAAATTTTGAGAGGAATAGAATTTTCTCATTAACTTACAACATTTTATTAAAAGTCTTCTATCAAACATGTCTCTCGCTTGGGTTGAAAACATGCTCAAACATTGAGAACCTGGTCGAATCGAACCCATCGCTCGATCGGATCGAGCAGCGAACCGCTGCGTTTAAACCTCTTTCGAGAAACCCTCGTCCCCTCCCGCTCCAACGTCAGTAGAGACCGCTGCGGCGGCGGCAACACGGATGGCCTTGGCGCGATTCTGTGCGCTCCGGCAGCCTCCACTAGGGGTCTCATTAACTTACAGGGGTATATTCTGTAGTTCTAAAAAGTTATCTCAATTTACTAAATGACTAGTTTTTGTATTTTTCAGATTAAAAAATTGACCGCTAACTTGAGCGGAGCTAGGACGATGTCAGGCCCGAAAATCTTAGAATTTTTATGGGTGTTATTTTGTTGGTGGTAACTAAAATGTGACAATAATGTATAAATTATCTTTCACAAAATGCGAATTTTTACGGGTAGTTATTTTGTTGGTGGTAACTAAAATGTGACAATAATGTATAAATTATCTTTCACAAAATGCTTCCTAGATAGATTTTCATAAGAAATGCTCGGAATGCTACTCTTCATGAATTCCTATATTAGTTTATCTAACTTCATTTATTTTAGTATATCATCACGCTGATACACCTACTCATTTCATGCCTCTAGGAATAGCCTTTTTTTTCTTTTCATGTTTGCTTAAAGTGATTATGACGATCAAGAACAAACTTAATAGGTCCGTTGTCTTATATTGTCTTTAAGAACTTAGTTTCGTGCATCGGTTATAAAGAAGGGGAGTTGCTACCAGAATTCCACCATGTTCCAAGCAAGGTTTCTTAATCTGATAATAGCCTAGCTAGCACTGGGCCTCTGATATGCAAAGAGAGAAAGCAAAATTTTAATAGCGGGTGAAGCAAGCGTGCTGCAAAATTTTAATAGCATGCGGGTCAGCCCACGGACTCTAGGCCGTGCCACGCGGGCCATCGCCCGAACCATGCTGTGCCAGGCGGGGCATCGTGTTACACCCCCAAATCAGGGACAAGGCGAAGGCCCCAACAAATCGCAAAAGTCCCATGCCAGAACCAAGTAATCGAGGCTCGCGCGCTAGAAAGGCCAAGGCAAACGGCAGACAGGCTACTGCGCGCAAGACAGCAATTGGCAAGCAGGCCGCAGCGCGCAGTACAGCAACCGGGCAACAGGCACCCGCGCGCCAGATCCGCCGACAGACAGATCCTGACGCGCGCAATCAACCCAGCCAGAGAGCAAGCAGCCGTCGCACGGAGACCAAGGGCATTCGCAATGAACCCCCAGGCTGTAGCTCTCAATCATGTCATTAGCAGATCCTCATTATGGCTCAAATCCCAGCCTTAATGTAAGAACTGCTGGGAGTGACACTTGGTGCAAGCAGCTCTATCAAGAGGAATTTCTCATCATGGAAATCTCTGCCTTAATGGCAGCCCAAGGCTTACCTTCTGCCTATAAAAGGGGCAGCTCTCCCACTTAGAAAGGGGCCCTGGCTTGCATGCTTGAAGCTGCCCTTGCAGAAGGAGTGAAGTGAGTATTGCTCTTGTTTTCCTTTCCTTTCCTTACGAATTTTCCTTAGTGTTTTGGCTCCAGCCGACCTGTGGCTTGGAGACCCCTTTTGTCGAGAGGTTTTAACGGTGCAGTAAAGCATACCTTTTCCCTCTCAACTGATCCTGGACGAAATCTCGTTTTGACCTTACGCTTCCGCACAAAGGCTTGTGAACAAAGGAGTTGTTCACGCCGGTCACGACCAGTAGCTCGCACACCGTCAAGCTACGCTAAAAAGGGCCGTGACAGACTTGGTATCAGAGCAAGGAAAGACTCACTTAAGCAAGAAGGAAGGAGGATTCTGCTCAAGGAACTTCTGAGCAACAAGGGTGAACAGTAAGTTTTCTGTACCCTTGCCGTATTTTCTGCTCCTTCCCTTCTTGTCCTCCCTACGTGGCAGCAAAGCAAGCTAAGGAGGGGGTCGAGAGAAGACTCGCCCTCTTGAAAGAACGACCGGGGGCTCCCAGCACCGAAGGGTCCTCTAGCACGGACAGCAGCACCGTCTACGACCAGATCGGGGAGCTCCAGCGTGCGGTACAGACACTGCAGGCCGAGGTGCAAAAACTCCAGACTGTGGCTGAACCAGACGAACCCAGCCAGTCGCCCAACCCCAGTATGGACACCACAGAACAGCTGAGGGCTGAGTTGGATGCGTTGCGGGCCGAAGTCCACGCGCCTCCCAGCCAGCGCCCTCCACCGCCGGCCGCTGTCCGCATCCCAGAACCGAAGATCTACTTTGGCGTCCGAGACGCCCAAGTCCTAGAGAACTTCATTTGGGACTTAGAGTCGTACTTCCAAGCCACGCAATTAGCCGAAGAGAACAAGGTCCCGACTGCAGCGGCCTACCTCGACGGCCTTGCAAAGCAATGGTGGCGCGTGAGATGCAGCACGCCCAGTTGCAACGGAAGTGGTGCACCCACAGACTGGGAAACGATGGCAGAAGAACTGCGCATCCAATTCCTCCCTGTGAACTCCGCCTACACCACAAGGAAGCGCCTCTGAGAACTGCGATAAACTCGGAGCATCGGGGAGTATATTGAAGAGTTCACCAGCGTGATCCTTGACCTCAAGGACATGGGTGAACAAGACCTTTTCTTTGGGTTTGTTGAAGGTTTGCAGGCAAACGCTCGGGACGAACTCCACCGAAGAGGAGTCTCCACGCTAACAGAAGCAATCGCTAGCGCGGAGAGCTTGACAGACTTAAGCTCGTTCGGGCCAAAGCCAAGAGGCGAGGGCACAAGACCAAACCATTTCCGGACTGAGGCGCGAATCAGAGTATGCCCTCCTCCTCGCGGCATCCTAGCCCAGCGCACTCCTGCGCCAGCCAGGCAACCTGTGCGAGGTCCCCCGCAAGGAGGAGTCGCCCAATTTGGTTGCTACATTTGCGGAGGACGACATCCTGCGCGTCGATGCCCAGGGCGTGGGCAAAGCGCCAATGTCGTCATCTCCGAAGTCTCCGAACCAGCAGAACCGCTTGCCGTGGTTCCCACCAGTCAGGCACCAGCACGCGACGGGCCTGCCCGCGCGACAACCATTCGGAGGATTGGCACCCTCAGACCTGAAGAGGGGCCCCGACTAATGTACGTATGGATCCTGCTCAACGGGTATCCATGCGAGGCCATGATCGATTCCAGCGCCACGCACAACTACGTCACTGAGAAGATGGCGCGCAGCATCGACCTACCCCTTTCTCCCTCCGAAGTCAGCCATTTGAAGACACTGAATGCTCCGACCACCCCTATTGTTGGGATCGCCAGGCAGATAAGTTTGCAAATTGGACCATGGCTAGGCAGCATTGGACCATGGCTAGGCAGCATTGATCTTACCATCGCACCACTAGACGATTTTGAGGTCATACTTGGGCTGGAGTTCCTTCTGAACTCCCAGACCATGGCAGCACCCCACGTCGGCAGACTGATCACCATGGACCCTACAATGCCAGGTTTCACCCCTGTTAACTTCTTTTCTACTAGCAATGTCCAGCCATTGGCAGTGGCTGGCCCCTACCGACTCACAGCCATCCAGCTAAGCAAAGGACTTCGTCGGGCCGAACCAACCTATGTTGCGGTTGTTCGGGAAGTGGCAGCATCAGAACCCAGATGCGTGCCAAGTGAAGTGCAGTCCCTTTTGAAGCACTTCAAAGATGTGATGCCAGAAGAGCTTCCAAAGAAGCTTCCACCTCGTCGGGCCACGGACCATCAGATTGAGTTGGTCCCCGGCACCCGACCACCAGCACAAGCACCCTACAGAATGCCGCCGGCCGAGCTTGCAGAATTGAAGAAGCAGCTCGATGAATTATTGGATGCAGGTCTGATCCGCCCATCCAAGGCTCCCTATGGAGCGCCAGTCCTATTCCAGCGCAAGAAGGACGGCAAGTTACGCATGTGTATCGACTACCGTGCGTTGAACAAGGTGATAGTGAGGAATCGGTACCCCCTCCCTCTCATAGACGATTTATTCGACCGATTGGGGCATGCACGAGTTTTCACCAAACTCGACCTCAGATCGGGATATTGGCAAGTCAGGATCGCAGAAGACGATGAAGGCAAGACGACTTGCGTGACAAGGTATGGGTCTTTTGAATTCTTAGTCATGCCTTTTGGACTAACGAATGCCCCAGCTACCTTTTGCAACTTGATGAACGATGTCTTCCACGATTTGCTGGACAAATTCTTGGTGGTGTATTTGGACGACATCGTGGTGTACTCGAAGACGTTGAAGGAACATAAGGAACTTCTTCAGCAAGTGTTTCAGAGGTTGAGGGAACACAACTTGTTCGTTCGAAAGGACAAGTGTGAGTTCGCCCAGCCAGAGATACTTTTCCTTGGGCACCGAATTGGCAACGGCCAAATGCGCATGGATGAAGGGAAAGTGCAGGCCATCAAGGACTGGCCTCAACCCAGCAACCCCACTGAACTGCGATCTTTTCTTGGGCTAACAAATTACTATCGCAGGTTCATCAAGGGTTACTCTCGCATTACAGCACCACTGACTGACCTCCTAAGGAAGGAACAGGAGTGGCAGTGGAGCCAAGAATGCAAGGATGCCATGCACAAGCTTAAAGACTGCATGACACCCAAACTTGTCATGGCATCCACCAAGTTGACGGGGACGTCAAGTTTTTCAAGGGGGGGAGAGTTGTTACACCCCCAAATCAGGGACAAGGCGAAGGCCCCAACAAATTGCCAAAGTCCCATGCCAGAACCAAGCAATCGAGGCTCGCGCGCTAGAAAGGCCAAGGCAAACGGCAGACAGGCTACTGCGCGCAAGACAGCAACCGGCAAGCAGGCCACAGCGCGCAGTACAGCAACCGGGCAACAGGCACCCGCGCGCCAGATCCGCCGACAGACAGATCCTGATGCGTGCAATCAACCCAGCTAGAGAGCAAGCAGCCGTCGCACGGAGACCAAGGACATTCGCAATGAACCCCCAGGCTGTAGCTCTCAATCATGTCATTAGCAGATCCTCATTATGGCTCAAATCTCAGCCTTAATGTAAGAACTGCTGGGAGTGACACTTGGCGCAAGCAGCTCTATCAAGAGGGATTTCTCATCATGGAAATCTCTGCCTTAATGGCAGCCCAAGGCTTACCTTCTGCCTATAAAAGGGGCAGCTCTCCCACTTAGAAAGGGGCCCTGGCTTGCATGCTTGAAGCTGCCCTTGCAGAAGGAGTGAAGTGAGTCTTGCTCTTGTTTTCCTTTCCTTTCCTTACGAATTTTCCTTAGTGTTTTGGCTCCAGCCGACCTGTGGCTTGGAGACCCCTTTTGTCGAGAGGTTTTAACGGTGCAGTAAAGCATACCTTTTCCCTCTCAACTGATCCTGGACGAAATCTCATTTTGACCTTACGCTTCCGCACAAAGGCTTGTGAACAAAGGAGTTGTTCACGCCGGTCACGACCAGTAGCTCGCGCACCGTCAAGCTATGCTAAAAAGGGCCGTGACACATCGCCCGAACTGTGCTGTGCCTAGGTGGGCTGTGCTCAGGCCCGAAAATCTCAGAATCTTTATTGGTAGTTAAGGAATATACTTTCTCCTCCTTGTGATTTTGTTGTTGGTAAGTAAAATGTAACAATAATGTATAAATTATCTTTCACAAAATGCTTCCTGGATAGATTTTTCATAAGAAATGCTCGGAATGTGTTACTCTTCATGAATTCTTATATTAGTTTATTTAACTTCTTTTATTTTAGTATACCACCATGCTGATACTCCTGCTCATTTCATGCCTCTAGGATGTTTGCTTAAAGTGATTGCGGCCATCAGGAGCAAACTTAATAGGTCCATTGTCTTATATTATCTCCAAGAACTTAATTGCCTGCGTCAGTTATAAAGAAGGGGAGTTGCTTCTCGTTTCGATGAAGAAAAATTCATGGGAAAGTGATCGTAGGGAGCTCAGCTGTTGTGATTATCCTACCGGCTTCTACTGTGCGCCATGCTTTTGGGGAAAAAATATACAACTAAAGTCTAAGAATTTCAAGTTACGAATTTCTTGTAGGACTTATTGAAGACACGAATAGATATACATTGTTTTATGAGACTTTTAGTTGGCATGGGTAGGAGAAATTGACGGACAACATTGTGTAGATTGTCTCAAGCATGTTAGGTTGATGCAGTGAAATTACATATTAGAAGGAGGTTCAAATAGATGACTTACATGATAAAAGAGGTTTCAGGATATAGATTGTTAAGAAACGTGGTGACTGATGAAAACAGTTCATTTAGAAGAAAGGATGGCTTGATATATGGCCTGAATTCTTGCAAGAGACGGCAATTATTCAATATGTCATATACACGTGTGGATCTATGGTGTAAATCTTCTGTGATGACTTTAATGTACTAAATATCACATGTAGTGTGTGTACTCGAAATACGAGTGCTTTGTTGTTGGAATTGGAAATGGGTCAAAGCTTGTATCAAATAATTTGTGATGCCCAATCCAACGTTCTTGCGATCCTCTCCTGTGCTTCATTTAAGCAGCTTATAATCAGCTAACTGGGCTGGATAATAGATTGGGCCAAATAAGTGGACTTGAGCTTTAATTGATCTGAGTGGATAGATTAGATTGGGTTATAGTTGAGTTGAGGATTAAGTGAATTGAGCTTTAATGATGATGAGTGATTAAATTGGATTTAATTATTTTAATTGGGTTGACTTAGTTGGTTTGGGTTTGCTAGATTAAATTGGGGCTTGATAAAAGTGGGCATGATAATTGGTTTGGAGATTGGACTAGGATAAATTAGATTGGGCTTGATTATTAGGTTGGACTCCATTATGGTATGGTAGTGAGGGAGAATGATATTTCCACACCTTAATTTTATTATAAAACATGTAACTAAGTGTGTTTATTTCTGGTGGGCATGTTTATTTTAAATAAACATTCCTGGAACATAATATTGCTTATTAAAATTATATATATAATTCCTCTAACCTAAAATAATATTTCCATTGATAGGATCAATGCTGCTAGTCTCTCATAATTCATTTCTTCAATATTAATTAATTCTCATTAATTTTTGAGAGGAATAGAATTTTCCCATGAACTTTCTTAATCCTTAATCTTAATTAACTTGCAACTTTTTATTAAAAGTACTGCAGAAGTATGCTCTTCTATCAAGCATCTCTCTCGCTTGGGTTGAAACATGCTCAAACAAGCCTTTCCTCTTCTCCTGCCCTTATTGCTTAATCACCGCTCAAACATTGAGAACCCGGTCGAACCGAGCCCGTCGCTCGACCGGATCCAGCAGCGAACCGCTGCGTTTAAACCTCTTTCGAGAAACCCTCGTCCCCTCCCGCTCCCACGTCAGTAGAGACCGCTGCGGCGACGGCGGCGGCGGCGACACGGATGGCCTTGGCGCGATTCTGTGCGCTCCGGCGCCTCCACCAGGGGTATCAAACGCTCCTGCTTCCCTCGGAAAGCTCGATCCTGTCCGGCTCTCTGCGGACAGGTGATACAGTTCGCTCCCAATTTCCTCGCAGTCTGTTCACTCCTCGATCCTTGCCGCGCTTTCCAGCCTCGGGTATGTTCATGGTCAATCGTTGAATTATGTCCATCTTGCAGTTGAAGAGTGCTTATGCCATTAATAAGTTGAGAAAAGTTGCTGGATATTCCAAGAAGCTCTTCTATCAGCATGCCTTAAGATTGTACAAGGAGGTATTGTGTATCAGCATCTTCCTCTGTTTCCTTATAGCATATCATGGTCTTCTTTTTATTCCCTCAATAATCTAGGAGATGCTTTTGAGTGGTAGGCAAACTGTCAAGATTCCTAACGGACCCTTCACTGTGCACTTATTAATTATGGCTTTAAACAATGCAATTAGAAATGTTAACATTTCTGTTACTGACTATCTATTTAAACATTAAACTACTAACCATGACACTAATGTGAAAATAATAAATTTTCTTAAACAACTCTTGTTCGACTTTATAATGCCCAAGTTGAGCATTCACACTTGGTAATATATTTTTATCTTTGGTGAGAAATTCATCTCACACTTTGAGTCTTGATCTTTTCAGCTAAATAATTTGTTGGCAAAAGGAGACACTAAAGCTTTGAGGAAAGTTGTCACTGAAAGGATGTACTCTGTAAGATTCTCTTTTTCTGCATTCACGTAGTAGTTTTGAGTCTTTTGACAAGGATCTCTTTTTAATGAACTGTTGTTGCTGTCATTAAAGGTTCTGAAGAATGAACTCAAACGAAGGGAATCAATGTGGAGTTCTGTTTACTGGGAATTGGTTGAGCCTGTGGTTGGCATTCGGACACTGCGAGCTCGAATGGTAGGAATCTTTTTTTTCTTCATTGGTTCTCATCTCATTGTTATGGGTTTGATAACCGTAGTTGACAATGATGCTAGCAAGAGAGTATGACGGTGCAAAAAAATGTGAGGAAAAAAACTTGTCCATATTTATATTTATTTTCGCAATCGTGTTTCCTTTTTTTTAAAAAAAAACTGGGAAAGAACAATCGATGTATATCAATGCTTATCCATATATATTTCTTTTTCATGATGACTTTGACTCATACAGATTGCGTTGGACAAAAATGATCTGGACAAGGCTTTCGTGCAAGTGACACTTGAAATCACAGCAAAGCAGGTTTATTCTGATTTCTGAAAACTCTACAAGTCATAATAATTTTCACCGTTGATGCTTTTTTTTTTTAAAAAAAGAATGAAGCTAAAATCGTCCGTAGTGTAGCATACTTGTCCTAATGACTTACGACTTTGAATTATCTACGGTGCCACATGACGTTATATTAGATACTTTGGTGGATAGTTTTTTCATTTATTCCTTCTAAATCAACTGATAAGTTTGGTATACAGCTTTTTTGCTGTTTGTTTCAGTGAGATAGCACCAATGTCACTGAACAATGTGGGGTCAATCTTTAGATAGTTAAAAAGCCTTCCTATGTTGAAGTGTGTTATTTTGCAGATGTCATGGGTACGAAATAAGGTCATACTCAAATTATTAAACTTATTGTATGCGAACAACCATCGTCTACTCTGTAAATAATTCATTTCAACTTTTATTAGTTCAGACTTTGCAGCTGTTCTCGAATTCAAATCCTTCATCTATTAAGCTGATTATATATATACAATTACTCTAACCAGAGTCTCAGTGTACAATTAGGCCATTGACATGCTTATTTTATATATACAATTACTTTAACCAGAGTTTCCGGATATATGTTTTTTTTTTTTGAGTTTTCTTCATCATGCTTATTTTTTTCCTCATTCTAGAGATTTGAAGCTTACGATGCAAAAGGCGCTGTGGTTTCTGGTGATAAAACAAAAGAGGTACAGTGAGTGCATCCCACTTTGCAAATGCATCCATATTCTTTCATTATGGACGCAGATGTATGAATTGAATAGTTCACATACCATATTACGAGCTCGAACTATTTATTATTAGAAAACTAAACAATTCTTGAATATTTGAAACAACTTAACATATTCCAAGTATATTTTTACGAAAATCTGTCCAGGAAGAATTTTCTGAAAGATAATTTAAAAATTATCGTTATATTTTAGTTAACACCAACAAAACGATGAGGAGGAGGACGAAGTATACTCCTTGAATACCTTTCTAGAGCGCCTGACATCCATTGTAAACTCCATTTTTAGAAAAAAAAAATGAACCGGTCCAAGTGAACCGGCCGGCTCAGGTGAACCGGTCTGTTCGAACCGGCCCATGCGAAGAAAAACCCGAGCCCTAGAATTTTCCCCCAATTCCTCATTCTCCTTCGCTCGCGCGCGCGTCGCCCTCGTCGCGCGTTCTCCTTCTCCTCATTCGATCCGCCGGCGACGAGAGCGACGAGCTGCCGACCCCTCCATCGCGCGTCCTCCTCGGCGGCCGACGACCTCACATCCCAGCGAACCATCGCCGCTGCGTCTCTCTCGACTTCGACCTCACCTTTTCCATGGCCGCGCGGATGACCCGCGCCTTCCCTCTTCGCACGCCTCGACTCCGATCCCTCCTCATCTCCTCCCTCGATCCGCCGGTGGCTGGAGCTGCAAACGGCGGGACTCTCTCGGCCGGATCCCTTCGACCTCTCCATCGGCGCATCCCACCGGTAGAGCTCGCTCGAAGGATCCCTTCCGGCCGATCCCTTCGACCTCCAGTCAGTGCCACCGTCCTCCTCGCACGCGGTCGGATCCATCGCCGTGAGCTCCATTCCCATCATCGACATTTCCGATGGGTGATCCACCGTCCGTGAGGCTGCCACCTGAGCAGCTCACTGCGCTCACGACGCGCATCTTCGTCAATCGCTATGGGATCCTCCACCACCTAGTCGAGCCCCAAATCCTTGATGCCAATGTTCCCATTTTACTCTCTCCTTTTCTTTCTTATTATGCTTCTCTTGTTTCTTTACTTATAGATTATTCATGTGGTATAATAATGATGAATGTGGAGAGATTCGAATTGGGGTTTGCACTAGGAAAGTGTTGTTAAGTTCCAATTAACTAGATGTTATGAGATGATGTTGATGCTTAGTTGATAATGCTTTAAGAATGTGATTTGGTGAATGGTGTGGGTGTTTGATGGATCCTAAATTGTTAGATGGTGTTGCCATGGATAGTGATGTGGCTAGAGAAGGTGGCATGGGTATGTGATTGTGGTGGACGATGATGGTATGCATGCTGTGATGTTGGTGTTTGGTTGAATGTACACTATCTCCCCCATCTTCCTCTATTGAACTTTTCTTTCTTCTCTCCCCACCATATTCTTCTTGTCTTGGTATTATTTTATTAGTTTTGATGATGGTGGTATGAGATTTATTGTTATTGTGATTTATTATTGTTGGTACTATTGATGATGGTTCGATAGATTTATGTTTCTTAATAGTGCCGCTGATGGTTTTGGGATTTATTTGTTATTATGTGGTAATGCGATTAATGGTTTTGATTGTGATGATTTGGATGAGAATGATGATGTTGGATTGATGGTGGTTTAATGGTGTTTTGTGATAGTGTTTTCTTATGATGTTATGTAATGGTTTTGATGATGATTATTTAATTATTGATTGTTTATATTGTGGTGATGGTTTTGATGATTATTAATCATTGTTTGTTTAGTGATGGTTTTGATTAATATGTTGTCGAGTTATTCGTGCCTTGTTTTTATGATAGGGTGAGTGCTTTGTTTTCTTGATAATGTGATAGGTGATTATGTGGTGGATTAAATGATGCTTTGTTTGATGAGTTGACGATGCTTGTTGTGGGCTTTTATTGAGGTGGAATTTTTGTTTTGTTGAATTTTTATAGATGTTTTATGTGGAATTATTATATGCTTTTGCTTTATGTTATGATGTGTTGTTTTCAATAATGGTAGTAGTGTGTTTATGTGTTGATGATATGATTTTGTGGTTTTAATAGTTGATGTTGTTTCATGTGGTGATTTTTAATGAAGGTGAATTTTTGTGAGCTGTTGCAATGGTATTTTAAATTGTTGTTATTTGTGATATGATGAGTTTTGAATGTGTTGGTATATTGATGTGAGGATTTAGTTTCTTCCTTCTTCTCACTCATTATAACCTCCTTCTCATTTCTCTATTTTTCTCTCATTCTCCTTGTTATCCTTCCCTACTTGAGATCTTGCATATGGTACAGTAATTGGGGATGTAGAGAGAATAAGGGAAAGTTGGCATCAATGAAAGATTGTTAGAGGGTTATTAGTCATGTGTGTGGATTGCGAGTTATTAGTGACTAAACAGTTCCTATCATATTAGATTACAAAGATTTTATTTTAAATAAAATCTTTATTGTTTTAGGGATCTTATTCCATCTTGAGAGCTGTGTATCGATATATCTGGATTGGTTCTGAAATTCAGATCTCCATACAGGTGCGTTGGTTCACTGAATGTAGGATTTATTCAAGCTAGGGAATACCTGTCGAGGTGTTCTTAGGAAATATCTCGGATATCTTAAATATAATAAAAATGAAATGCATGCTATGTTTATATGTAAATGCATATTAGTATGATTTATCTTGTCTATATGCATGACATGCCATGTTTACCATGCTACTTATTTAACATGTCTATGAATCTTATCCTGCATGCTATGTTATTTATCTTTGCTATGATAGCACGATTACCATGCAGTTATAGATAAGGATAATGATATGTTAGAAACTCCTAGGAGACATCACTAGGGATCAGGCAGGAAGGAGTACTGCTTACATACCCCGTTTGACCTTGGCGTACCGTCGATGGTCAGAATGGTGATGCTCCACCACATACCACTCCCGAGGCTACACGTAGCTTAGATACTGGGAGCTGGTAGAGAAAGGGACTCAACACACTCCAAGGTCACATTAGACCGGATATTTGGAGCAAGTCCCTACCCGATGATTTCTACCCGCACGAGTGTCGTTTAAGGGGCACTCGTGATAGTCCTAGGATGGCTAGCCGGGACGAACCCGAACAAGAACCTAGCAAATATGTCGCCGAGGTTGTAGCATTCTAGCGACAGCTAATCTGCACACCTCTTGGCAGGCATCGTTGCTCGAGGATTGGAACGGTGACATCCCTCCGCATAGCTTTGGACAGTAGATCCGTAGACCACACGGCTACCATCCTTGACGTTCTACAGACGAACGGATGGTGAGTCCGGATCCTAGGGTTTGTATTATATCGACCGAGACCGTAGTCGATGGATCTTATTGACGGTGACCCCGTCTTCGGACGGTGTGTAGTACTACACGATTGTTGTTGTCCTTACGGCATCCGGGGAGGATGTAAGGGCACGACGGGTTCGTTAGGGGAGGCATGGTCGGCGACTAGCGATACCGAGGAGAGTGATCACGGGTCACCCGTCACCTCCGCCAATATCAGTGCAGCGGGCATAGGGAGAGACAGAGATGAAAGGCACTGATGGGCTTGGTGATGCTCTTTGGCCGGAGTATTCACTAAGCATAGGCTGGCAGCCCGAGTTATGAGACTGAGAGACATAGTACACCGTAGATGACATTCCGATGACATTGATGACACAGTTACTTGAGACAGCTTAGGTGACATTGATGACATAGTTATTAGAGACAGCTTAGGCGACATCTAGTGCTACACCTGTTGTATATGATTACACAGTTATTTTGCATTTATGATATGTTTCACATGTTTTATATAAAAATGACAATTAATAAACCCAATGCATCCTAAATTAATCATCCTAGCCTTTGATTTCCTTATTCGGTTTCGAGCCGTAAATTCGCACTAGGTCGCAAGGCTGAGCACACCACTTTTCCTCGTATGTGCAGGTTTGTTAGACGATCATATGAGACGGTTGATGAGGATGAGTCCATCGACGGATCTATTCTTTATTTATTGATACATGTTATCTTAGAGTTGTACTAGGTTTATCGGGACTGTGTTGATAGATTTGTATAGATGATTTGATTACGTATTCCGTTGTGAAAATGTGTTTATGGATTGTATGTATCACTTGATGCCTTGTATGGGTCGGTTGGGCTCATACGACGGTTGCCACGTGCCCGACAGTAGGGTCGGGGCGTGACATCGATCTAGCTCTGAATTTTGCAATCTGAAAAAATACAAAAAGTAGTCATTTAGTAACCCGACCTCTGCATCATTGGCTGCATGCTGGCGAAGAATGCCACTAATGGCACAAGAGCAGCTCACGATGCATCTTCGGGAAACAAATCCTGCGACTAATTGCATCTCATTCCGATAAGTCCAGCAAGCAAAAACATAAAATCTCAATAGAGATCTGAGAAAAAAATCAACTATACCAGAGGCTGGAAAGCGCAGCAAGGATCGAGGAGTGAACAAACTGCGAGGAAATTGGGAGTGAACCGTATCACCTTTTTTCCGCAGAGAGCCAGACAGGATCGAGCTTTCCGAGGGAAGCAGGAGTGTTTGATACCCCTGGTGGAGGCGCCGGACCGCACAGAATCGCGCCAAGGCCATCCGCGTCGCCGCCGTCGCCACGGTCCCTACTGACGTTGGAGCGGTAGGGGACGAGCGCTGACGAGGGTTTCTCGAAAGAGGTTTAAATGCAGCGGTTCGCTGCTCGGTCAGGTCGAGCGACGGGTTCGGATTCTCAATGTTTGGGCATGGGATTAAGCATTTTTTTATTTTCGTTGCATGTTTCAACCCAAGCAACTTCTGCAATACTTTTAATAAAAAGTTCTGAAGATAGATAAAATTATTACGATCGAGGAATAAGAAAGTTCAAGAGAAAATTCAAAAAAGAATTAAGAGAGACTAGCAGCATTGATCCCATCAAATAGTGTTGTGATTTCACTAGAAACTTATCCCCTGACTTATTTTAGGTTAGAGGAATTATATTTATAATTTTAATAAGAATGTTATTTTAAGTAAATATTATCTTTTACTAAATAATATTGGCATTCGATAATTACAGTCATAATCAGGAGTACAAAATAAAAAAAATGGGAATTTACTTCCACACGAATACTCGCATGAGATTGCTGTGTGAGCTAAACTTAGTTAAATAACTCCACAACATATGCAAAATAATAAATAATATCATGTACCAATGTATGATATTCGTCACAGTCCTAACTTATTCAATTCCTGAAAGAAAGAAAGAAAAAAAAAATCTTACTCTACCAACAACCAAAACTACCAAAAATTTCACACATATTCCTGCCAACTATACCTTTAGTCTATACTTGTAGTCTGTATACAAAGTATACATTCCCTAGTCAGAGCAACGGAACTCTATCCTGAAGGATTGAGGTCTTGGGTTTGGGTTTAAAGACTTATGAAATTCTATCATAGATCTATACTGCCTCGCTGACATTCCATACTTGTAGTCATCCGCTAGGCGCCATTCTGCGACAGGGAGAAATAAGCCTCTTTCAAGCACCCAAATATCTCTTTCAAGTACCTAGAAACAGATATAATTCAAAGATAACATCACTAAGCACGTTGAGTTGTTTCAAATATTCAAGAATAACTACTGACAAATTTGCCAGCAGAAGATTTACTGAACAATAAGAAAAGCAAAGGAGACTTTTTCCAGATCAAATCTGCTTTCATGGTCACTACTGATTTCATGCAATCTTCTGAGCTATTCAATCAGTCCACAGTTTATCTTGACAACAATGTGATCTCATTGTAACCCTGCTACAATGAAGATTTTTTTTTTTCAAGCAACGATAAAGATTATCTATGATTTGCTCTTCTAACCAAAGCATTTTACTAGTTCATGTGTTTTTCGTTTAATCTTATCTTCTCGGGATAATTGACTTCACTACTGTAAAATTGTCATTCGAACAAGTTCTTAATTTTAAAAAATTGTTCAGTTTTCTAATAGTAAATAGGTTGAGCTCGTAATATGGTATGTGAACTATTCAAGTCATACATCTGCGTCCATAATTAAAGAATGAGGAGGCATTTGGAAAGTGGGATGCGCTCACTGTACCTCTCTTCTTTTATTTCCATAAACCACAGCGCCTTCTGCATCGTAAGCTTCAAACCTCTAGAATGAGGCACCATGGATAGTTGAAAGTCGCAAGTCAGTAGAACATGTATGCTTTACTAAAGACTATTTTAAGCATCAAATGCGAAAAATATTATGGTTTATTTAGTTTTCAGAAATCAAAACAAACCTGTTTTGATGTGATTTCAAGTGTCACTTGTACGAAACCCTTGTCAGGATCATTTTCGTCCAAACCAATCTGTATGAATCAAAACCATGAAACAGACATAAATATAAGTAAGCATTATATTCATCAATTGTTCACTCCCAATTTTTTTTTCAAGAAAAGGAAACCCGATTGCCATAGTAAATACAAATAAGTTTTTTTCCTCACAATTTCTTGTACTGTCGCACACTCTTGTTAGCATCATTGTCAACTACGGTTATCAAACCCATAAAAATATGCAGAGATGAGAACCAATACTGTCGCACACTCTTGTTAGCATCATTGTCAACAACGGTTATCAAACCCATAAAAATATGCAGAGATGAGAACCAATGAAGGAAAAAGAATTCCTACCATTCGAGCTTGCAGTGTCCGAATGCTGACCACAGGCTCAACCAATTCCCAGTAAACAGAACTCCACCATGATTCCCATAGTTCGAGTTCATTTTTCAGAACCTTTAACGACAGCAGCCGGTTGATTAAAAATAGATCTTTGCCAGAAGACTCAACAAACAACGCAAGTGCAGAGAAAGGGAATCTTACAGCGTACATCTTTTCAGTGACAACTTTCCTCAAAGCTGTATTGTCTCCTTTACCGAATGAAGTATTAAGCTGGAAAGAAGAAGACTCAAAAAGGTTGAGATGAATTTATTACCAAACATAAATTACTATATTACTCAGTATGCATGTTCAGCTTGGACATTATAAAGTCGTGAAACTAAAATAATAAACAAAAGCTGTTTGACAAAATCTATTATTTTCACATTAACGTCATGATCAGTAATTTAATGTTCAAATAGACAGTCCGTAGCAGAAATGCAAGCACTTCGAATCGCATTGTTTAAAGCTTTAATTAATAAGTGCACAGTCAAGTGTCGGTTAGGAATCTTGACAGCATGCATAGAACTCCCAGATTATTGGGGGGATAAAAAGAGGCCCGTGACATGCTAAAAGGAAATAGAGGGATGAGTCATAATACCTCCTTGTACAATCTTGAGGCATCTTCATACAAGAGCTTCTCAGAATATCCAGCAACTTCACTCAACTTACCAAGGGCATCATCACTCTTCAACTGCAAGATGGACATAATTCGACTATTTACCATGAACATGTGTTAGACACGTATTCCAAATCATGTCAGAATATACAAATTCACTTATCATGAACTAATGTCACATAAGATGTAACGGTGGTCCATACACATTCATAAAACACATATTCAACATAAAGGTAGCATCGAAAAAAGTAGCGAATAAAGTGAGTAAACCTTGCTTGCATCAGTAAGTGGACGTATCACTTCATTTATTTCTAATAGGTTCTTTTATTGAAAATGCGCGTAAAATGTTCTTGGTTTTAACTCTGCCATATAGAAAGACTAGAAAAGGAACACAGAGAACTATTTTAAAGCGTAATAGCCGAACTGGCATATGAATTTATTCCAATTATCAACCAACTCCTAAGATTTTTGGTGGACATTAATCAAGTTCAGACAATTGTTTACACTAATATTTTATAATAAGAACCCACATATGGGACTCTATATACACCCGGAGATGATCCGGCCATATGCATGTTTGCTTTTTAAACACAATTCCATTATCCAAGTTGGTGAACAAAAAACTCAACCTCCGCAGCAGGCGACGTACACTGCTGGTTCAATGTAGAAACTGGTTGTAAGCATAATATTAAAACTATTTTTCTTCTCAGAGTTCCACAATGAACCTATTTTCCACTGGTCGAGAAAATGTTGTGCTCAGTACAAATTGCAAGCTAACAGCTGGAAATCGGAACAAACTTAAAGTGCATTATCATTTTTTTTTTGAGACAGACAATGAGTTACAAACTTAAGAAATGGAAAAAAGAAAAGGGAAGAGCAATAATCAGGCTAGAGTACATAGTTTCAGGAGAATTAAACATGTTCAATTTTAATTACTAAAACATCCTAATCATCGTGTTGGAATACCCACTCAGTCGGACATCAATTGTCACAAGATCTCACGCATATCAAGAAATTTAAGTGAGAAATGCCCTCGGAATGATAAAATTGCATGGTCTAAGAAGGATTTAACAAAAGAACCTGCACTGTGGAATGACTAATCATGAGTCAGCATGGAAATAAGTACCTCCATAATTAAATCTTCCTTGATTCTTCTCCAACCACTTCGTGTGAACCATCTGATTCAAAATAAACATGCTATAATAACTATTTCATAGCATTTTCTCAGGCAGCACATATGACATAGAATCTGGGAGCTTCAGAGAAAAAGGCCTACAGCATAATGGGCATAATCCATACAAGCAAGCCAGTCCATGTTGTCAGGTTACACAAAATAAATAATTTCCATTTTCAAAAAACTAAATGCCAAGTCTCATCAGATTAGAACATGGACTTGGTGCTATTTTATAGCCGAGATTAGTGCCACTCCTGTCTAAGTTCTAAAATTGGTTGCTCGTACATAGTACTATGTATACACTCCATGTTTTGTGAAAGTTTTGCATTCTCAAGTGATTTAAAGAATCGCTTCTTATGCTCACCAAGACAAAGAATTGCACGTGTAAGATCAGAATGTACATATATTTAAAGTTCATAGAGAAATAAAAAGTAGCTTAATCTACCTCCAAAAGGGAATATGTTCACGTGGCGTATAAGGATCCAAAATAAATCCTGGGCTTGTCATTGTCACCTTCAAGGACACTTACATGCATTATTCCATAAGAAACAGTACTCTTGCTGAATGGACAGTTCATATTGAAAGAAATAATTAAACTATAGCATACGATGAAATAACGTCTGGCCAATGGAAAGGTCTTTCCAGTTAATCAAGTTCCCTAAACAATCAAAGTGTTCATCTCCATCATTTGACTTGTATCCTTAAATCTCTCGTTCATTCAATCTTTCACATATCCATCGCTGTAGTTGTCTTCCACCATGACGAATGTACGTCATTAACCTCACTGACAGAAACCCTCACAAGTTGTTCCAATGATATCATGCAGTTTCCATTACCTTTAAGGATTCCATTGAAAGGTACTGTGCATTTTACATCCTATAGACGAATGGTAATCCTCCCTCTTAGGGGAAGTGCTTTTAGTTACAATACGGGTGGCCTATGATCAAATTCTGCAACCACATTACGAATCTGCTAAGGCAGGCATTTGCTTTCTCTCCTTGCATATGAGAGGCTCAGTGCTAACCAGGCTATTGCCAGATTAAGAAACCTCGCTAGGAACATGGTGGCATTCTGATAGCACCCCCCCTTCTTTTTAACCTATGCAGGTAACCAAGTTCTCAGAGACAATATAAGACAATGGACCTATTAAGTTTGCTCCTGATCGCCACAATCACTTTAAACAAATATGGAAAAAAAATCTATTCCTATATCAGCATGGTGGTAAACTAAAATAAAGGAAGATAGATAAACTAGTATAAGAATTCATGAAGTATGCATGTTTAACAAACTATACTTGTAGTCCTCCACATAGGCGCCATTCTGCGTTAGGGAGAAATAAGCATCTTTCAAGCACCCAAATATCTCTTACAGGTACCTAGAAACAGATATAATTCAAAGAGAAAATCACCAAGGTTGTTGAGTGTAACTATCGAGAAATTTGCTAGCAGAAGACGGGTACCCAAACGAGGAAAAAAAAGAAAAGAAGATTTACTGAAGAATAAGAAAAGCAAAGAAGATTTATTGAAGAATAGGAAAAGCAAAGAAGACTTTTTCCAGATCAATCTGCTTTCAAGGTCATCACTGATTTCATGAAATCTTCTGAGCTATTCAATCAGTCCACAGTCTATCTTGATAACATTGTGATCTCATTAAAACCCTGCTACAATAAAGATTATATTTTTATTTTTGAGTAACATTAAAGATTGTCTTTGATTTTCTCTAACCAAAGTATTTTACTACTTTCTGTTTTTCGTTTAATCTTATGTTCTCGGGATAGTTTACGTGACCACTTCAAGTAAAATTGTCGTTTGATCAAGTTCTTAATTTTAAAAAATTGTTCAGTTTTCTGATACTCATAGTTTGAGAATTTTGCTGACAAAATTCATTTCTGCTCGCAATATGGTATGTGAATTATTCAAGCCATACATCTGCGTCCATAATTAAAGAATAAGGACGCATTTGGAAAGTGGGATGCGCTCACCTCTTTTGTTTTATCTCCAAAAACCACAGCGCCTTCTGCATCGTAAGCTTCAAACCTCTAGAACGAGGAAGACAAATAAACATGGTTAAGAAAACAAAAAAATGAATATGTCTGGAATAAAGTCAATGCCCTGATTATTATGAGGATGCTTATGTATATGTATATAATCAGCTTAATACATGAAGGATTTGAATTTGACGACAGCTAACAAGTCTGAATTGATAAAAATTGAAATGAATTATTTACAATATAGACGTTGGTTGTTTGCATACAATAAGTTTAATAATTTGAGTATGACCTTATTTCGTACTCATGACATCTGTAACACATTTCGTACTCATGACCTCTATAATTTAGCTTAATACATGGAGGGTTTGAATTCGACAACAGCTGAGAAGTCTGAATTAATAAAAATTGAAATGAATTATTACAAAGTAGACAATGGCTGTTTGCATTTAATAAGTTTAGCCTTGTTCTTTATGGTTGATCGGCACTGCATCATGTTAGCAGTCCTGTTTGGAAATCCATGCATGGAGTAACATCTATCTCGAGTATGACCTTCCCTTTTGCAATAGGTGCAAGGTAAGATTCCTTTAGTTGGAGATGCCAAATTTCTCTTGGAAGTTCCTCTTTTTGCTCCTTGCTCTATGAGGATAGAGGTGTGCGGAAAGTCGCAAGTCATCTGAACGAGTATGCTTTACTACAGACTATTTTAGTTTTTCTTTTTTCCAAATGAAGCATCTAATGCGAAAAATACATGATTTGTAGAGTTTTCAGAAATCAGAACAAACCTGCTTTGTTGTAATTTCAAGTGTCACTTGTATGAAACCCTCGTCCCAATCAAGTAAGTCCAAAGGAGTCTGTATGATTCAAAAAAAAATCATGAAAAAAAAGTAAATATAAATAACCATATATATACATCAATTGTTCTCTCATAGTTTGATTTTGTTTCAAAAAAAGGAAACCTATGACAATGATACAGATATTGATGCATTTTCTTTCACACAATTTTGCACTGTCACACACTCTTGCTAGCATCATTGTCAACTACGGTTATCAAACCGATAAAAATATGCAGAGACGAGAACCGATGAAGAAAAAAGAATACCTACCGTTCGAGCTTGCAGCATCCGAATGCTGACCACAGGCTCAACCAATTCCCAGTAAGCAGAACTCCACATTGATTCCCTTCGTTCGAGTTCATTTTTCAAAACCTTTAGCAACAGCAGCAACGGTTGATTAAAAAGAGATATTTGTCAAAAGACTCAGAAACTACGCAAGTGCAGAAGAAGAGAACTAACAGGGTACATATTTTGAGTGACACAACTTCCCCAAGCTGTAATGTCTCCTTTAGCCAATTTAGTATTAAGCTGGAAAGAGGAAGACTCAAAAATGTCGAGATGAATTTATTACCAAAGATAAATTACTATATTACTAAGTATGCATGCTCAACTTGCACATTATAAAGTCCTACAACTAAAATAATATACAAAAGCTGTTTAACAAAATCTATTATTTTCACATTAACGTCATGATTAGTAATTTAATGTTTAAATAGATAGTCAGTAGCAGAAATGCAAGCATTTCAAATCGCTTTGTTTAAAGCTTTAATTAATAAGTGCACAGTCAAGTGTCGGTTAGGAATCTTGACAGCATGCATAGAACTCCCAGATTATTGGGGGAATAAAAAGAAGACCGCAACATGCTATAAAGAAATAGAGGGATGAGTCATAATACCTCCTTGTACAATCTTAAGGCATCTTCATACAAGAGCTTCTCCGAAAATCCAGCAACTTCACTCAACTTATTAAGGGCAAAACCACTCTTCAACTGCAAGAGAGACATAATTCGACTATTTACCATGAACATGTATTAGACACGTATTCCAAATCATGTGAGAATATACAAATTCACTTATCATGAACTAATATCACATAAGATGTAACGGTGGTCCATACACATTCATAAAATACATATTCAACATAAAGGTAGCATCGGAGAAAGTAGGGAATAAATTGGGTAAACCTTGCTTGCTTCAGTAAATGGATGTATCACTTTATTTATTTCTAATAGGTTTTTGTCCCAAGTGCATATTTCCGTCCTATTACTTTGGCATACAGATATAAGCCAAAGACAGCTTTTGCCTCTTTAGGTAAAAATACTTCTACGAGAATGTTTTACTGAAAATGTACGTAAACGTCAGGAACATAACAAATCTTTCTTGGTTTTAACTCTGCGATATAGAAAGACTAGAAAAGGAACACATAGAACTATTTTAAAGCGTAATAGCCGACCTGGTATATGAATTTATTCCAACTATCAACGACCTACTAAGATTTTTGGTGGACATTAATCAAGTTCAGACAATTGTTTACACTAATATTTATTTTATAATAAGAACCCACATATGCGTCCCTACATACACCCGGAGATGATCCGGCCATATGCATGTTTGCTTTTTAAACACAATTTCATTATCCAAGTTAGTGAACGAAAAACTCAACCTACGAAGCAGGCTATGTACACTGCTGGGTCAAAGTAGAAACTGGTTGTAAGCATAATGTTAAAAATATTTTTCTCCTCAAGAATTCCACAATGAATCTATTTTCCACCGGTCAATAAGATGTTGTACTAAGTACAAATTGCAAGCTAACAGCTGGAATTGGAACAAACTTAAAGTGCATTAACAGACAACAAGTTACAAACCTGAGCAATGGAAAAAAGAAAAGGAAGAGCAATGATAGTTTCAGGAGAATTAAACATGTTCAATTTTAATTACTAAAATATCCCGATCATCATGTTGAAATACCCACTGAATCGGACATCAATTGTCAGAAGTTCGCACGCATAACAAGAAATTTAAGTGAGAAATGCCCTCGGAATGATAAAATTGCCTGGTCTAAGAAGGATCAAACAAAAGCACATGCACTGTGGAAGGAATGACTAATCTTGAGTCAGAATGGAAATAAGTACCAGCGAAATAAAATCCTCGCAGGTTCTTCTCCAACCACTTCGTGTTAACCATCTGATTCAAAATAAACATGATATAAGAACTATTTCATTGCATTTGCTAGGGCAGCACATATGCCATAGAATCTGGAAGTTTCAGAGAAAAAGACCTACTGCATAACGGATGATATCTGGATAGCATGATCCATACAAGCAAACTAGTCCATGTTGTCAAGTTAGACAAAATAAATAATTTCCATTTTAAAAAAACTTCAAAACTTAAGTGCCAAATCTCATCAAATTAGAACATGGACTTGGTGTTATTTTATAGCTGTGAGTAGTGCCACTCTTGTCTAAGTTCTAAAATTTGTTGCTCGCACACAGTACTTTGTATACGCTCCACGTTTTGTGAAATTTTTGCACTCTAAAGTGAGTTTAAGAATCACTTCCGATGATTACTATGACAGAAAGAATATCAGAATGTACATATATTTAAAGTTAATAGAGAAATAAAAAGTAGCTTAATCTACCTTCTCCAAAGGGGAATAGGTTTACATCGCGTATAAGGATCAAAAACAGATTCTGCACATGCCATTCTCACCTTCAAGGACACTTGCATGCATTATTCAATAAGAAACAGTAGTCTTGCTGAATGGACAGTTCATATTGAAGAAATAAATAGATTATAGCATACCATAACTGCAGCAATTAGCATAAAGATCGACCATACAGGATGTAAATCTTCAACCATAACATTATCATGAAAATGAAATAACATCTGACCAATTAAAAGGTCTTTCCAGTTAATCGAGCTCCCTAAACAATCAAAGTATTCATCTCCATCATTTGACTTGTACCCTTAAATCTCTCTTTCATTCAATCTTTGGCATATCCATCGCCGTAGTTGTCTTCCACCATGACTAACGTACATCCTTAACCTCACTGAGAGAAACCCTCACAAGCTGTTCCAATGATATCATGCAGTTTCCATTACTTTTATATATTCGACTGGAAGGTACTGTGCACTTTGCATCCTATATACAAATAGCAATTTCCTTCCTCTTAGTGGAAGTGCTTTTAGATACAATATGGGTGGCCCATGATCAAATTCTGCAACTGCATTAAGAATCTGCTAAGGCAGGCATTTGCTTTCTCTCCTTGCATATGAGAGGCTCAGTGCTCGCCAGGCTATTGTCAGATTATGAAACCTTGCTTGGAACATGGTGGAATTCTAGCACCTCCCCTTCTTTATAACCGATGCAGGTAACTAAGTTCTCGGAGACAATATAAGACAATAGACCTATTAAGTTTGCTCCTGATCGCCGTCACTTTAAGCAAACATGAAAAGAAAAAAGGGTATTCCTAGAGGCATGAAATGAGCAGGAGTATCAGCATGGTGGTATACTAAAATAAAGGAAGTTAGATAAACTAATATAAGAATTCATGAAGAGTAGCACATTCCGAGCATTTCTTATGAAAATCTATCCAGGAAGCATTTTGCGAAAGATAACTTATACATTATTGTTACATTTTAGTTACCACCAACAAAATGATAAGGATGAGGAAGATACTCCTTAACTACCTGTTCAGATTCTGGGATTTTAAGGCTTGATATCGTCCTAGCTCCGCTCAAGCTGGCGGACAATTTTTCAATCTGAAAAATACAAAAACTAGTCATTTAGTAAATCCAGAGTCCCAGTTTAACTTTTTAATATACTCCCCGACCTCTGCATCATTGGCTGCATGCTGCCGAAGAATGCGACTAATAGTACAAGAGCAGCTCACGATGCTTCTTCGGGAAACATATCCTGCCGATAAATTGCACCTCATTCCAACAAGTCCGGCAAGCAAAAATATAAAAGCTCAATAGAGATCTGAGAAAAAATATCCTATACCTGGAGTCGGAAAGCGCGGCAAGGATCGAGGAGCGAACAGACTGCGAGGAAATTGGGAGTGAACCATATCAGCGTTCCGCAGAGAGCCGGACAGGATCGAGCTTTCCCAGGGAAGCTGGAGCGTTTGAAACCCCTGGTGGAGGCGCCGGGCCACACAGAATTGCGCCGAGGCCATCCGTGTCGCCGCCGCCGCCGTGGCCGCCTCGGTCTTTACCCTCAACCAACGTGGGAGTGGAAGGACGAGGGTTTCCTTAAAAGAGGTTCATACGCAGCGGTTCGCTGCGGTCGAGCTACCGGTTCGGTTCGATCGGGTTCTGAGGTGTTCTTTAAATAATATACTAATAAAAAATGTGCGTTGTATATATGTGTATACAGACACACCACGAGATCTCCCGCCATGGATATCTTCAAATCCGTGTTCGTCGATGCTCCGCCTTTACTTTAATCAAGTGCAATTCCACGTTGTCGTCGAACTCCCCCCGGGTGGAGAAATCTCCGGCGGAATCCCCCCACGGCGAGCCGGACGACAATGAACGAGGCACCGACATCGCCGATGCTGGCGGCAGCGACGGCGACAGCAGCATCTGGGGTGGGTTCATCAGGACCTTCGCCAGCAAGTCCGGGTCGGTGATCGAGACCTAGCGCCGGGATCTCGAGGAGTTCCGGACCGGCCTGAAGAAAGAGACGGAGGCTTTCCGGGAGGTGGCACCGATAATTACGCATCCGATCACGGAACGCCGAGTGACGCCGCTTCTTCGAGGAGGTACAGCCGGTTCGAAGCGCAGGTTCTTGCAATCCAGTCTGACCCGAACACGTTCTCGGTGGAGCCGGAGGATGCCCAGGATTTCAATAATTGGAGATCGGGGCTTGATTTAGCTGACAAGGAGGATGGGATCGAGAGGTTGTGCTATGAGAATAGTACTTTGGAGGGATTTATCGAAAAGCTGGTGCCTCGAACGGTGGATTAGGAGACATTTTGGTGTCGTTACTATTACCGTGTTCATAAGCTCCAGCAAGCAGAGGATGCAAGAGCAAGGTGAAGAGGGTGATTGCAGTGAAAGAAGAGGAGGACTTGAGCTGGGAGTGGATGACGACGACGACGAGAACCTAGAAGTTAAGAAGGACGACAAGAGAGCAGAAAGTTCTACAGAGGGTAAAGAAAACATAGTAGAAGAAAAAAAGGATGAGACCGAAAAGGTGGAGCAGGAAGACCACGCGAATGATAAACCAGTCGGGGTGGAGAAACAAGTCGAGGTTTCTCAGTTAGAGAGCTTGGAAGCTTCGGCTAAACAAAAAGATGAGGGTGTGACCTCTGATGAACGAAGGACAAATCAAACTAATAACATAATTACAAGTTCCAACATGAATAGGCCTAGGATGGAACCATCATTTTTACTGTCATTCACATTATAAAGTCCTACAACTAAAATAATAAACAAAAGCTGTTAAACAAAATCTATTATTTTCACATTAACGTCATGATTGGTAAATAGATAGTCAGTAGCAGAAATGCAAGCATTTCAAATCGCATTGTTTAAAGCTTTAATTAATAATTGCACAGTCAAGTGCCAGTTAGGAATCTTGACAGCATGCATAGACTCCCAGATTATTGGGGGAATAAAAAGAAGACCGCGACATGCTATAAAGAAGTAGAGGGATGAGTCATAATACCTCCTTGTACAAACTTAAGGCATCTTCATACAAGAGCTTCTCCGAATATCCAGCAACTTCACTCAACTTATCAAGGGCATCACAACTCTCCAACTGCAAGATGGACATAATTCGACTATTTACCATGAACATGTACTAGACTTGTATTCCACGTCATGCGAGAATATACAAATTCACTTATCATGAACTAATATCACATAGGATGTAACTGTGGTCCATACACATTCATAGAATACATACATATTCAACATAAAGGTAGCATCGAAAAAATTAGTGAATAAATTGAGTAAACCTTGCTTGCATCAGTAAGTGGATGTATCACTTTATTTATTTCTAATAGGTTTTTGTCCCAGATGTGCATATTTCCATCCTATTACTTTGGCATACTGATGTAAGCCAAAGACAGCTTTTGCCTCTTTAGGTAAAAATACTTCTACGAGAAGGTTTTATTGAAACGTACGTAAACGTCAGGAACGTAACAAATCTTTATTGGTTTTAGCTCTGCGATATAGAAAGACCAGAAAAGGAATACATAGAACTATTTTAAAGCGGATTAGCCAACCTAGTTTACGAATTTATTCCAACTATCAACGAACTCCTAAGAATTTTAGGTGGACAATAATCAAGTTCAGACAATTGTTTGCGCTAATATTTTATCATAAGAACCCACGTATGCGTCTCTACATACACCCGGAGATGATCCGGCCATATGCATGTTTACTTTTTAAACAGAATTTCATTATCCAGGTTAGTGAACGAAAAACTCAACCTACGAAGCAGGCTATGTACACTGCTGGGTCAATGTACAAACTGGTTGTAAGCATAATGTTAAAACTATTTTTCTTCTCAAGAATTCCACAATGAATCTATTTTCCACTGGTCGATAAGATGTTGTACTAAGTACAAATTGCAAGCTAACAGCTGGAATTTGAACAAACTAGTCCATTACAAAGTGCATTAACAGACAAGTTACAAAAACCTAAGCAATGGAAAAAAGAAAAGGGAAGAGCAATAATAGTTTCAGGAGAATTAAACATGTTCAATTTTAATTACTAAAATATCCCGATCATCATGTTGAAATACCCACTGAATCGGACATCAAATGTCAGAAGTTCTCACACATAACAAGAAATTTAAGTGAGAAATGCCCTCGGAATGATAAAATTGTCTGGTCTAAGAAGGATCAAACAAAAGAACCTGCACTGTGGAAGGAATGACTAATCTTGAGTCAGCATGGAAATAAGTACCTGCGAGACAATTTCCTCCAGGGTTCTTCTCCAACCACTTCATGGAAATACAACTTCTTCTTCCCTGCCTCGATTACCTCCACTGTCAAGTGGTGGAGTGCTCCAGCAACCACCTGCTCTTTCGCCTTCACCACACGAGCAAACTCCAAAAGCGCATTCTGTGCACCGGGGAAGATTAAAGTCAAAGCATTGTGCCCTAACACCACCGCTGCAATCAAGTATCTTTTTTCAAAGCAATTACATCCAAGGACGACAATTTTTAAATATCCCTGATAGAACAAGGACAACTTTCAAACAAGATCATAACAGCCTTGGAATTAAATTTAAAAAAGGTTTGAAAATGAAATCTACTTCTATTTATGCCAATGTATTACATTGACACAATTTGTATAAATAACGACGACAGACAACCGACTTAGACAATACATCAGAATAGCCAATTTCTAACACCATGAGAAATTCCAGACAATTTTAGATCCATATGCTACTCCCTCAATGATACAACAGAGCGTACGGAGGAGAAAAGGAAAAAACATCACGCAGAAATAGTATAATAGTTAAACTTTCACGGAGAAAAGGTTTTTAACTCTACAATGAAGTGATTGAGCTTGCAAGGCAAGATCAAAAATCAGAAATAGTAACGTGAAAGAACAATAAAAATAAAAAGGAATCACAGAAATGAAACGAACTCCAAAGATGGCTCGAAAGGAGGACGACCGACAGTAAGGCAACATTAAAGAAATAAAAATCGAATTGCGACCTGTTTCTTGTTGTGCTCATCGACGGCGAAGCGGCCGAGGTCCTCGATCTCGACGCTGTTCTGGAACCCCTCCGATTCCCTCACTCCGCCCAAGGTAGCTTCCATCGCGATCGA
This sequence comes from Thalia dealbata, assembly GCA_030544415.1. Classification (NCBI taxonomy): domain Eukaryota; kingdom Viridiplantae; phylum Streptophyta; class Magnoliopsida; order Zingiberales; family Marantaceae; genus Thalia; species Thalia dealbata. The sequence continues at coordinate 322,729 of CM060458.1, forward strand.
GAGGCGCAGACAAGAGCCCAACAAGAAGACGATGGCAGCGAGACGGAGAGGAAGAAGAGATCGAGAACGGCGAAAGCAGAGCGAATCCGTTCGCCTCTGAAGAAGATGAAGATATTTATTACCCACCTCTTTTAATCACCCTCTTTTAGAACAAATTGGTGGTTCATTTATTCTCCTAGATCCACGTGTTAGACGCGTGGAGAACGTTGGACCGTTAGATCTTCATTTAATATGATCTAGGCCGTTCGATTAGCGTCGTCCCCAAGTTATATAATTGTTTTCTACACGGCTAATATTACCCGATGGTGTACCCCATGCAATCATTCGTTACAGCGCGTCATGTGGGATCGATGAGGGCGCGTAAAGATCGGGGTGCGGCTTTTCGTGGTTCGTGGTGGTTTGCGTTTCCTCGTCTCGAAGACAACGTTAATTAATGGTACTGGCTAAAGGCACTCTTTTGGACTACCCAAGATATGTTACCTGCTTTGGCTATGTTTAGATAAAATAATCCTCTCAATAGGATTATTGATTAGAGCTTAATAGCCAATAAATAATACACCCGTTAACTCCTTCTTCTTCCATCCCCCTAAATTAACCCACAAATTGATCAAAGAATATTTACTTTGCTCCGTCAATTGTATGGATATGATCATCTGCTGCTCGATTCATTTGGTGGCGGAGTTGGCAATGGCGATCAGCCCCGCAACTCCGAGCACTGGTCGGCGGGACGCATCGCCTGCTCCCCGACCTGGAGCGGGCATCGCGCGGCCGACGGTGGCACCATGCAATTGTGCTGCAGGCACAGAGAAGCCCCAACCGGGACGGCCGCTGTCGACGACTCGGCCTCCGGCCCAACCTCCATTCCCGTGAGGAAGTTGTGCTGGAGGTAGAGCAGCTGCATCCCTTTGCTGAGCCCCTGCACCAGGCAGCGCGGCACGTCGCCGGTGAACCGGTTGTTGTTGAGGTACAACCGCCGAACCGGCGGCAGCTGCGGCGGCACGGCCCCCAACAGCCGGTTGAAGCTCAGGTCCACCACCGAGATCGCGACGTCCCCCGTCGGAGCCACCGCCCCGGAGAAGGCGTTCCGCTGCAGCTGGAGGGCGGCGAGCGGGAACCCGAAGACGCACTCGGGGATGGAGCCCTCGAGCCGGGTCGAACGGAGGTCCAGGAAGTTGAGCTGGGTGAGGCGCGGGAGCACGGCGTCCACCGCACCGGTGAAGGAGTTGGAGCCGAGGGCGAGATATTGCAGCGTCGGCACGGTCCTGGAGAGCTGGTCGTGCTTGAGGTCGAGGCGGAGGAGGGAGGACGAGTCAGGGAAGGGCGGGAGCGGCCCGTGGAGTTGGTTGCGGCAAAGGATGAGTTGGTTGTGCTTAAGTCGAAGTATTATGCCTCCCGCGTGAAACGCACGCGCGACGGAAGGCGGTCCTTTTTCCTTCCTTTTTTAATAAAAAATATTATTTCTACTGGGGGCGTCATGGCGTGGTTAGGAACTCTCATTATTAATTAGAGGGGAAAGCTGGAGAATGTCAACGGAGGAAATTATAACTCTGGATAAAGCTGCTTGGTTTATGGGACGCTTAAACTAATCACTGTGTGCTAACGCATCGAGAGGAAGATTTAATTGCCATTAGGCATCGTTAAACTTAACATTTTTTTCTTATTGTAAGTTATTATAAAATTTTGCCATTCTAAAATATCTAACATCTCACTGCTGAGTATCTCCTAGGTAACTAAAGAAGTGTTTTTCGTATAAATTATTTTACCATTTTGAGAAAAAAAAAACCTTCTGTGCATAAATCTCTAAAGCACCGAACTTTAATTTTCTAACTAGATTGCATAAATCTCTAAAGCACCGAACTTTAATTTTCTAACTAGATTAAAGAAGTATCTTGCCGTTTTGACAATTAAAACATCTTTCAACTAGATAAACATCTTATGTGCATAGAATCTTACCATTCTGCATTTTTTATAGAATCTTACTGCAATTTTACATTTAGATAATTGAGTTTATTTTAGGTAATTTGAATACACTAAATTATAATTATAATTTTAATAAGAACCATATTTTAATTAAATATTATCTTTTACTAAATATAGCTTTAATAATTCACCGCCCAAAAAACTTAGAGTTCACCCACTATTTGCACTCCATAATTACATTACCTGTCAGAAACAAGGAAATAAAAAATAAAAAATGAGAATTTACTTGCGTCTGCAAATAAATAAGTATTGATTATGATTTTCTTCAAGAACTCTTGCACGATTTGACTTTGCAGGTGCATACTTGCAAAATTTCCAGAAAAATAATACGGACATGCGATTCTAACTGCAGTCATAGTTGAGTTGAGAATTAAGTGAATTGAGTTTTAACGATGATGAGTGATTAAATTGGATTCAATTATTTAAATTGGGTTGACTTAGTTGGTTTGGGCTTGCAAGTTGTAAACTCCGTGGTTAAATTAAAAAAATAATGATAAGAAAAAAAAAAGTATAATAGAGGAAAAAAAACAGTGAACAAAAAAAATAAAATAAATCAACGTGTGGATTATCAGGGGTATATGGGCAAAGGTGGACCAATAAGTACAAATGGAAAAGAGAAAAGGGGCCAATTTGAAAGTTTATCCCTCACATGCACGGCACGTGCATCCTACCTGACCGGTCGATTTGGGCCAACCCGGATCGGATGGACCACTCGAACCGGTTTGCGAGCAAATGACAGCGGGCGGCACGAGGAGCCGACCACATGCCCTAAAACTATCGCGCCCCTCGTCCCTCTTTCGACGCATCTAACCTGTTCGCCGCCAATCCCTTCGTCAAGCCCTTCGACCTTTCCGCCGGCGGCGCATCCCACCGGTGGAGCTCGCTCGAGAGATCCCCAGCCCTCATTCCTCTTCCGAGCCCTTTGAATCTCTCTTTACCAGCGGGGCTCGCATCCACGGTCGTCCGCACCAGCAGAAATCGCTGCCATCGTCCTCCTCCGACTCCGAAGTCATCTCAAAGAATCCTTCTCCTTCGCCCTCTTCGCACTCCATCGCTCCAGATCCCTCACCGCGAGCTCCTTCTCTTTCCCTTCGATCCGCCAAGTCGACGACCGAAACATTCGATTGGGGCTGCCGCGCCTCGCCTTCGTCATCTCACCGACCCTATCTTGGGTGATTCGAGGGCCGCCGGCGACCTCGACCTTGCTGCGTCCTTTGCTCGATTTGGGGGTTTCTTGCAACGCTTCGGCCATCGATTCGACCCGACCCACGCCAAGGTCGAACCCGTTAATTCCCTATTAGACCTCAACTTGCATGCTTACTGTTGGATGATGGTAGTTAATTCAATCTACATACTGAGTGATGATTTCAATGCTTGCGGTGCTTTCGAACGTATCCTCTGTTTTGATGCTACATGTTGTTCTATTATGCCCACTATAGTGCTTTGCTGTTGAAATACTCATGACGTTGTTTCGTATGATTGCATATTGATGGCTTTGATGATGGTGGTGGTAGTGTTGCTGATGGCTTTGATGATATTGGATTTATTGTTCTTGGTGATGCTCCTGATGTTTTGATTACGGAGAATTTTGGATTATGTTGTGTGGTTTTCACTGATGTGCTAATTCAGTTTTGTATTGTTGATTCTGATAAGGTTGTTCATGTGGTAACGTTGCTAATGACTTTAATGACTTTGATGATATTAGAATTATTATTATTAGTGATTGTGGGTTGTTTATACGATGGTTTTAACAATGTTGGACTTTGAGTTGTTTATGTGGTATTATTGTTGTTAGCTTTGATGATTTTGAATTATTGATGGTGACTATGGTATTTTTGAATTATTGTGAGTTGTTGTTTTGGTGGAGTTTTTAATTGTTGTTATTGGTGCTAATGTGATGGGTTATGGTGATGTTGCATTACAATGTATTGGTATGTTGATGTGAGAATTTGGTTAATTTTATGCTATCGCCCCCATCATCTTCCTTCTTCTCACCTGTTATGACCTCCTCCTCATTTCTTTATCTACTTCCTCTCTTTTCCTCACCTATTATGACCTACTTATGTCGGGGCGTGACGGAAGTAGTTGGGATTGATAAATTAAACTGGGGCTTGATAAAAGTGGGTACGATAATTGGTTTGGATTTGATCAGTTGGATTGGGCTCGGATAAATTAGATTGGGCTTGATCATTGGGTTGGACTCCATTAAGGTAGTGAGGGAGAATGATATTCCCACACCTTCCACCCCAATAAACTTAGTGAAATATAATAATATAATTTTATTATAAAACATGTAGCTAAGCGTATTTTAAATAAACATTGCTGATGTAGGAACATTACTCCGAAATGGGAGCTGATTAAATTTCAATGTCTTCTTCTTTCATGCTCACACCTATTATTTCATTCCCATCTTTGACTATAAGTCATATCTTATGTTTAGATGGAGCACGTTGCAGCTATCAAAATGTTGTGTGGTTTTCAGTGATGTGCTAATTCAGTTTTGTATTGTTGATTCTGATGAGGTTGTTCATGTGGTAACTTTGCTAATGACTTTAATGACTTTGATGTTATTAGAATTATTGTTATTGGTGATTGTGGGTTGTTTATAGGATGGTGATGCTGCTGATGGTTCTGAAAGTGTTGGACTTTTAGTTGTTATGTGGTATTATTGTTGTTAGCTTTGATGATTTTGAATTATTGATGGTGACTATGGTATTTTCGAATTATTGTGAGTTGTTGTTTTGGTGGAGTTTTTAATTGTTGTTATTGGTGCTAATGTGATGGGTTATGGTGATGTTGCATTACAATGTATTGGTATGTTGATGTGAGAATTTGATTGATTTTATGCTATCGCCCCCATCATCTTTCTTCTTCTCACCTATTATGACATCCTCCTCATTTCTTTATCTACTTCCTCTCTTTTCCTCACCTATTATGACCTACTTATGTCGGGGCGTGACGTTCCTCTCTTTTCCTCACCTATTATGACCTACTTATGTCGGGGCGTGACGCAAGTAGTTGGGATTGATAAATTAAACTGGGGCTTGATAAAAGTGGGTACGATAATTGGTTTGGATTTGATCGGTTGGATTGGGCTCGGATAAATTAGATTGGGCTTGATCATTGGGTTGGACTCCATTAAGGTAGTGAAGGAGAATGATATTCCCACACCTTCCACCCCAATAAACTTAGTGAAATATAATAATACAATTTTATTATAAAACATGTAGCTAAGCGTATTTTAAATAAACATTGCTGATGTAGGAACATTACTCCGAAATGGGAGCTGATTAAATTTCAATGTCTTCTTCTTTCATGCTCACACCTATTATTTCATTCCCATCTTTGACTATAAGTCATATCTTATGTTTAGATGGAGCACGTTGCAGCTATCAAAATGTTGTGTGGTTTTCAGTGATGTGCTAATTCAGTTTTGTATTGTTGATTCTGATGAGGTTGTTCATGTGGTAACTTTGCTAATGACTTTAATGACTTTGATGTTATTAGAATTATTGTTATTGGTGATTGTGGGTTGTTTATAGGATGGTGATGCTGCTGATGGTTCTGAAAGTGTTGGACTTTTAGTTGTTATGTGGTATTATTGTTGTTAGCTTTGATGATTTTGAATTATTGATGGTGACTATGGTATTTTCGAATTATTGTGAGTTGTTGTTTTGGTGGAGTTTTTAATTGTTGTTATTGGTGCTAATGTGATGGGTTATGGTGATGTTGCATTACAATGTATTGGTATGTTGATGTGAGAATTTGGTTGATGTTATGCTATAGCTCCCATCATCTTCCTTCTTTCTCACCTATTATGACATTCTTCTCATTTCCTTATCTACTTCCTCTCTTTTCCTCACCTATTATGACCTACTTGTGTTGGGGCATGGCACAAGTAGTTGGGATTGATAAATTAAATTGGGGCTTGATAAAAGTGGGTGTGATAATTGGTTTGGATTTGATCGGTTGGATTGGGCTAGGATAAATTAGATTGGGCTTGATCATTGGGTTGGACTCCATTAAGATAGTGAGGGAGAATGATATTTCCCATCTTTGACTATAAGTCATATCTTATGTTTAGATGGCGGAGGTCGTCTTTGCAAGTTTATTTTCGTTCAAGATTTTTCGAGTTGTAGATCGTGCACTTAAGAAACACTTTAACTTTGATGCTGAGGAGACGGTAATGCAGGTAAACATTTTTAACTTCATTTTTTTTATGTACTAGTAAATTAGCCGGGATATGACTTTTAGCATCATGTTTCTTAGCTCTTCCAACGCCCCATACTTACGAAGGATGGAAAAGATCTGATAGAGTCGGCCAAGAAGGTACTTGTTCTTAACTTTTCAGGCTTTGGGATGCTTATGCATTTGCAATTGATTAACCAACATCTGATACGTGATCATGCTTCAGGGAGATCTACCTACTCCTTTTGGCAGGCAAAACGAGATAGATGATGTTGCATATATTTTGGCAAGATCTAAGAGGAACAATCCCTGCCTCATCGGGGAACGAGGGGTAGGAAAGAAAACAATTGTACACGGACTTGCCAAACTAATAGCTGATGGAGGTGCTCGAAAATGCATTGCAGGGAAAAAGGTTCATTTGAATTTCCTCTTAATTTGATACTGTTTATTTTATATTTTGAATTTACCTATCCCTTTCATGCCTTTTCTAAGCCGCATAAATTTGAATTAATCTATGATTAAATGTGCTATCTAGGTGATTTATGTTGATCTGAAACTTCTTGATTCTGATGAAAAGATGCGTGTAAACAAATTCAAAAGATTGATGAAAGAGGGTAAGAAAAGGAAGGACACAATTCTATTTATCGGGGAGGTGCATGATCTGCTTGGAGTTGGAGCAGATGCTGTGAAACTCTTAGGGCAAGCTCTTGCAGGCAATGATCTGCAGGTATCTAATTTATCAATCTATGTTGGTTTTTAACTTAGATGAATTTACTACACTATCAGTTAATTGTTTTAACTGTTTGTAACATTTTGTTTCAGTGTATTGCAACTTCTACACCAAGCGAGTTTAAGAAACACAAATTGGATCAATACTTTGCAGCCATGGAAGTAGATGAAGTAACCGTAGATACAACCGTTCAAATTCTAAAAGGGCTTCATCAAGACTTTCAAAACCGCCTCGAACTCCAATTGAGTGATGGGGTTTTTGTTGCGGCTGCAACATTGGCTCATCGGCACATTAGGTATGTGACCAGATTACTAAATATTCTTATTTTTGTCCACATATTATTCTGTCTTAGTGATGGCTAAATATTATTCTGTCTTAGTGATGGCCTCCTACCGCAGAAGGAAATTTGCTTGATTAATAAAGTTGGTTCTAAGGTTAGCCCTCTCCGTGCATAGATAAGGTCTTTATATTTTCTGCCACAGTTTTATGCCAAATATATTTAGGAGTTGTTCTTACATTTTGTCTTGTTTATAGAACCTATCGCTTTTCATAGATTTGTGAGCTTAACTAGCAGTGTTTGTCTATCTCTTTTGACAGAGAAGCATGCGGAGAGAGGCTGATACTATAAAAGAAGAAGACCTGCGGCGTTTCTTAAAGTTAGATACAGTCTTCACAGGTCATCCAATTGAAGAATATCTACACAAGCGTGTCATTGGTCAGGATGATGGTGTTGGAGCAGTGACTAGGGCTGTGCACAGAGCTACTTTGGGTTTAAATGATCCAAATAAGCCAATTGCCAGTTTTGTGTTTTGTGGCACAACTGGTGTTGGAAAGACGGAGCTAGCCAAGGCACTGGCCTCTTTTCTATTTGGTTCTGATGCAGCGTGCCTTGAACTTGATATTACTAAGGTCATGCACAGTCAATCGTTTGCATGTGAACTAACTGATGCAGTTAGATGGCATCAGAAAGCCGTTATTCTATTGAAGGACTTTGAGAATGCAAACCCGGATATAGAGAATATGATGCTGAAAATTGTTCAACATGGTATGCTCACCGGCAAGAAGGGCCTCGTATATGATTTCAGAAAATCAGCTTTGATAATGACATGCAGCATTGCACAGACGGTGGTTGAGAAAGGCGATGCTGACAAAAGCATGAAGGACCTTGTCAACCAAGAGGTCAAGAAGAAGATAAATCCTAAACTGATTAACAGCATTGACGATGTTATCTTCTTTAAACGACCAACAAAACCGGAGGCAAGGATGATAGCAGAGATGAAGTTGACGGAAGCATTGAAAAAATTTACAAATAGAGGAATACAAGTCGAAGTGACACAAAAATTAAAAGAGCATATAGTCAAAGAGGCCTGCAAACCAAGCTTCGAAGCTAGTCGGCTTCGAAGAGCAATAGTGAGGGTTTTAGATGATACTGTGGCCGTCAGAATGCTTTCAGGAGAATTTAAAAAACATCAATCTGCGGTAGTGGATATCGATGTCAGGGGAGTCAATATCACTGTTCCTGGGGAGGAGCACAGTGTCTAGATTTCAGTTACTTCCAGAATACACAAGGTCTTATTTATGTTGTTGACAGCAATGGCGGAGATCGTGTTGTTGTGGCAAGGGATGAGCTCCATAGAATGCTGAATGAGGTAACTTTTTCTAATCACAATTCATCTCTTACTGTTTAATGTCAACATTGTTCTTGTATATTAGCTGCTCCTGGTAATTTTCTAACTGCTATATAGTTCTTTGTAGATTTGCCTATGTTGTCAGCAAAACATCTACTTCATTGAAAATTAGTTTCACCATATGGCACCAGGAGATTCCATCCAACCAGCTTGGACTTTGTTCTATTTTTTCACTAGATAAGGAAACCTTCATGTCATCCATGACCTTCATATACACACTCAGAAAAGATATCTTGCCTGTATATCTTATAATCAACTTAGGAGCCATTTGGTTAACAAATATTTTTTGGGGATTCCACTGATAAGGAATGTTTTGTTGATATAATGTTTTTATTTTTTTCATTATAATGATACCCTGTTGAGAACGATAAGCTCATCTTTTGACAATCTGCATGATGTCCATATGGATTGTGACAGACTTACATGGAAAGTGTGGACTCTTCTTCTTGTGGTGCTTATTTCTATCAATATATTTATCGTGATGATAAATTGCTAGTATTGTTTGTGTTATCTAATTCGTGAGCTGTTTGCTGGTTTTATATTAGGAAAGTGTTTTCTTAAATTAGGCTCGTCATGGTTTCATTTCTCTAGTATGGCACCCTGCTTATTTTCTGTGTAAGCTATTTTAATTGCCTTGTTTCACCCTTTCCAGATTGGATGATGTCTAAATACCCATAACTTGGTTAAGTTCTTAATATGCATGTGAGCAGTCGATTTTATTTTGTCCTTATGCGTGGGACTTGCTGACCATTATCTATCTTATACATTAAGCTATCTAATGTCTCTTAATTCTTTTCAAATCATACAAATAATGTTGGAGTAATTGTCAGATGATGCTGGTGAGCACCTCATCACTATAGCTGATAATTCTTTCCCCTTTAATGCATATTGATCTACTATCTGGAATCCACAGATGATTACCCTTTAATAATCGCATTTGGAGGTGTAAGATCACTCCTTAACCTGTTGCTTAAGTAAATAAAGTAACATTAGCAGCAAGACTGATGCCAGGCAACATTCTTGTGATCCTATCTTTAAAAAAAAAAACATTCTTGTGATCCTCTTCTATGTTGATTCATTTAAGCAGCTTAAAATGAGCAGATATTAGTTGGGGGTTTCAACTGCATTGGTATATTTTTCTTTTAGCAATATAACTAAGATAAAGTTGCAATAGTAATCATTGCTTGATATTTAAATGAAATGCTGATCCGGTTCTGCCATCGACGCTTATGTTCATCTGCAGCTTTTTGAGTGCTGAGCATGTACAGTGATGAAGTCAACACAGTAAATTCAAAAGATCAAAGCTTTGATGTTTCTTCCCTGCCATCCAGCCACCACCTATACTTCACCAGATACTGACTACTTTGAGCACCAAAATTACTCCATGCTTCTTGAAGTTTTGCTGAACTCCTCTGATTTCATCATGTTAAACGATGGAAAAAAACATCATATGTGATATAGCACAAGTTGTAAATATGGCCCGATGTTGATCTAATATTTGAGTAGGTCTTTTGCTTCATTGCTTTGCCCAGGGTAAAATACTCTTTTATCTGCCCTCCAGTTTCACCAGGAGGTCCACCTCGGACTTAAGTTTTTGGTCTGGTTCGAGAGTAGTAGAAAAGGTTTAAAGGTTAGATTCTACAGGAGGGAGAGAGAGAGGGAGGGGTATGCCTTCCCTCTCTGTCAAGCAAATTTGTTACAACACTCAAATATGTCAATGAATTGGATATAGATTAGTTGTACGAGGAATTTATAATGCCTGTGCTATGAATCTTAGTGGACATGCTATCCGACGCAAATTTATGTCTTTCATCGTAATTTATCTTGGTCTATTTTAACTGAGAAAATATCTAACTACATAATTTGATTCGACGATCGCAACTCTTTAACTTACCTGAATTAGTGTTATTGAATTCGAGCCCGTCGTAGACTTCATTAATTTTTTTGTATTTAAAGACAACATATTGATCGGATTCATTCGGTATCGTTATATTTTGATTGTTTAGGATACAGTACATTAACCGAATTGTACTGACTCACTACCACAGCGCTTCGGACGCAGACTACTCTTTCTTCTCTCTGTCTTTGAATTTATTCTTGTTTGTCTTGGTTTGCATAGTCTTCATTCCTTCCCACATTTCTGCTGCTCCCCTCTTTTCTATTACTTTTATTTTGAATTAATTATTGTGTACTTTCATGGATGCTGGTAGGTTTTAATGTATGTTATGATTAAAAATTGGCTGGATTAACTTAGGTTAATATTTTATTTTAGACCATCTTCAGAAATGCTTTTACACGAGCATCTACTTACAAGTCACCGTTTCTTCACACCGAGCAGACTGCTCATCTACTTTCAAAATTATTTTTGTCCTCTTATTATCTATAATTTTAAAGTAGCAAGATCAATGAAACCAATAAATCTACCCTTATTATTTCTAGCCTCTGTTTTAGCGCTTGCTTTCAGAAGGCGATCAATCCATTAAGCAGAACTAAGATTCAGGAGGAGGACGGATTATTCAACTACGAGGGATTCGATTTGTCGACGCAGCAGGGGCAAGGAAACGAACCTGCTTCGGTCATTCGGCTTGGGCCGCGGCTGAATCCATGTATCGAAGCGATCGAACCGACAGTGCAAGGAATGGAGAAGCGGGAAACCCTTTTCCTCTTGGGGGGTAATAAATACATCTGAGAGGATTATTTTTAATCGACCCTTCTGTTCTGTATGATTAATTAATTTGGTCAAAAATATTTTAATGATATCTTATGCATTAAATTGGCATCTCAAATTTTAATTGAATGTTTAAATAATTTGGCATCTTAGATAATATTAATTTTAAATCTTAGCAGTAAGGAATGTGTATAAAACAAAGAATGCAGACTTTTAAAAATCTTTAAAATGAAATCGACTTCATCGTTTGTGTTCAAAGCTCGGGTAAGTTTTTCTCTCAATATTTTTGTATTCATCCGGCTACATGAAAAAAAAAAATATGGATGAATGAGAAATACGATGCAATAGTTGCAAATGTGATAAATAAAACCAAATTTGAGGGGCATTGTGAGAACTTAGGAAGAGATCACCATCAACTTCGCCGGTCATCTTGTTCCGCCTGCATTCTCTTCTTTCGACACCTCACACCTTGGCTTAGGGATGCAGCCTCGATTCCATAATTCCTCTAACCTAAAATAAAAATTCCATCGATAGGATCGATGCTGCTAGTCTCTCATAATTCATTTCTTCAATCTTTATTAATTCTCATTAATTTTTGAGAGGAATAGAATTTTCTCATGAACTTTCTTAATCCTCGATCTTAATTAAAAGTACTGCAGAAGTATGCTCTTGTATCAAACATCTCTCTCGCTCGGGTTGAAACATGCTCAAAGGCTTTCCTCTTCTTGTGCCCTTATTGCTTAATCACCGCTCAAACATTGAGAACCCGGTCGAACCGAGCCCGAAACCCTCGTCCGGATCGAGCAGCGAACCGCGGCGTTTAAACCTCTTTCGAGAAACCCTCGTCCCCTCCCGCTCCAACGTCAGTAGAGACCGCTGCGGCGGCGGCGACACGGATGGCCTTGGCGCGATTCTGTGCGCTCCGGCGCCTCCACCAGGGGTATCAAACGCTCCTGCTTCCCTCGGAAAGCTCGATCCTGTCCGGCTCTCTGCGGACAGGTGATACGGTTCGCTCCCAATTTCCTCGCAGTCTGTTCGCTCCTCGATCCTCGCCGCGCTTTCCAACCTCCGGTATAGTTGTTTTTTTTTCTCAGATCTCTATTGAGCTTTTATGTTTTCGCTCGCTGGACTTGTCGGAATGAGATGCAATTGGTCGGCAGGATTTGTTTCCCGAAGAAACATCGTGAGCTGCTCTTGTACCATTAGTGGCATTCTTCGCCAGCATGCAGCCAATGATGCAGAGGTCGGGAGTATATTTTGTAGCTTTAACAAGTTAAGCTGGGGCTCTCAATTTACTAGATGACTAGTTTTTGTATTTTTCAGATTGAAAAATTGACCGCCAGCTTGAGCGGAGCTAGATCGATGTCAGGCCTGAAAGTCCCAGGTTCTAGAAAGGTATTAAGGAGTATACTTCGTCCTCCTCCTTATCGTTTTGTTGGTGTTAACTAAAATGTAACGATAATTTTTAAATTATCTTTCACAGAATTCTTCCTGGATAGATCTTCATAAGAAATGCTTGGAATATGCTATCCTTCATGAATTCTTATAAATGTAAAAGATTAGTTTATTTAACTTCCTTTATTTTAGTTTGCCACCGTGATGATATTCCTGTTCATTTCATGCCTTTAGGAATAGCTATTTTTTTCATGTTAGTTTAAAGTGATCGTGGCGACCAGGGGCAAACTTAATAGGTGGTCCACTGTCTTATATTGTCACCGAGAACTTGGTCAGTTGCATAGGTTATAAAGAGGGGATGTGCTACCAGAATGCCACAATGTGAAAGGCTGAACGAACAAGAGATTTAAGGATATAAGCCAAATGACGGAGATGGCTACTTTGATTGTTTAGGGAGCTCGATCTACTGGAAAAACCTTGCAATTGGCCAGAAGTTATTTCTTTTAAATGATAATATTATGGTAAAAGATTTACATCCTGCTTTGCCTGTCTTTATGCTAATTATTGCAGTGCGGGACTGCTATAGTTTAATTATTGCAGTGCGGGACTGCTAATTATTTCTTCAATATGACCTGTCCATTCAGCAAGTACTGTTTCTCATTGAATACTGCATGTAGGTGTCCTTGAGGGTGACAATGAGAAGCCCAGGATTTATTTTTGATCCTTATACACCAAGAGAACCTATTCCCTTTTGGAGAAGGTAGATTGAGCTACTTTTTATTTCTATATTAACTTTAAATATATGTACATTCTGATCTTACGTGTGCAATGCCTTCTGTCATAGTAATCATTGGAAGCAATTCTTAAAATCCCTTTAGAGTGAAAAAATTTCACAAAACCTGGAGATTATATAAATACTATGTACGGCCAGCCATTTTTAGAACTTAGACAAGAGTGGTACTAATCTCAGCTATAATAAAATACCAAGTCCATGCTCTAATTTGATGAGATTTGGCATTTAGTTTTTTTAAAAATGGAAATTATTTATTTTGTGTAACTTGACAACATGGACTAGTTTGCTTGTCTGGATTATGCTATTCCAAATATCATCCATTATGCCGTAGGTGTTTTTCTCTGAAACTTCCAGATTCTATGGCATATGCGGAGCAAATGCTATGGAATAGACGTTATAGCATGTTTATTTTGAATCAGATGGTTCACACGAAGTGGTTGGAGAAGAACCAAGGAAGATTTAATAATGGAGGTACTTATTTGCATGCTGACTCAAGATTAGTCATTCCACAGTGCAGGTTCTTTTATTTGATCCTTCTTAGACCAGACAATTTTATCATTTTGAGGACATATTTTACTTGAATTTATTGTTATGTGTGAGAACTTCTCAATTGATATCCTGCTCAGTTGGTAAACATGATGATTAGGATATTTTTAGTAATTAAAATTGAACATGCTTAATTCTCCTGAAACTATATACTCTACCCTGATAATTGCTCTTCCCTTTTTTTCCCTTGCTTAAGTTTGCAAGTTATTATATGTTCCTTTTTAAAAATTTGATAATGAACTTTAAGTTTGTTTCGATTTCCGGTTGTTAGCTTTGCAGTTTGTATTTAGTACAACATTTTCTCGACCAGTGGAAAATAGGTTTATTGTGGAATCTATGAGAAGAAAAATAGTTGTAATATTATGCTTACAACCAGTTTCTACATTGAACCAGCTGTGCACTATTACCTGCTCGGTAGGTGGAATTTTTTGTTCACTAACCTGGATAATGGGATTGTGATTAAAAAGCACGCAGGCATATGGCCGGATCACCACATTGTGTGAATAGAGATGCATATGTGGGTTCTTATTATAAAATATTAGTGTAAACAATTGTTTGAACTTGATTAATGTAGTTAACGATGCAAAAGCTGTCTTTGGCTTACATCTGTATGCCAAAGTAATAGGTCAGAAATATGCACATTTGATACAAAAACCTATTAGAAATAAACAAAGTGTTACGTCCATTTGAAAACGTCCTATTACGGATGCAAGGTATACTTAATTTATTCTCTACTTTTTTCAATGTTAGATTTATGTTGAATATTTATTTTATGAATGTCTATGGACCACCATTACATCTTATATGTTATTAGTTCCTGATGAGTGAATTTGTATATTCTCACATGACTTTGAATGTATGGCTAATACATGTTCATGGTCAATCGTTGAATTATATCCATCTTGCAGTTGAAGAGTGCTTATGCCATTAATAAGTTGAGAAAAGTTGCTGGATATTCCAAGAAGCTCTTCTATCAGCATGCCTTAAGATTGTACAAGGAGGTATTGTGTATCAGCATCTTCCTCTGTTTCCTTATAGCATATCATGGTCTTCTTTTTATTCCCTCAATAATCTAGGAGATGCTTTTGAGTGGTAGGCAAACTGTCAAGATTCCTAACGGACCCTTCACTGTGCACTTATTAATTATGGCTTTAAACAATGCAATTAGAAATGTTAACATTTCTGTTACTGACTATCTATTTAAACATTAAACTACTAACCATGACACTAATGTGAAAATAATAAATTTTCTTAAACAACTCTTGTTCGACTTTATAATGCCCAAGTTGAGCATTCACACTTGGTAATATATTTTTATCTTTGGTGAGAAATTCATCTCACACTTTGAGTCTTGATCTTTTCAGCTAAATAATTTGTTGGCAAAAGGAGACACTAAAGCTTTGAGGAAAGTTGTCACTGAAAGGATGTACTCTGTAAGATTCTCTTTTTCTGCATTCACGTAGTAGTTTTGAGTCTTTTGACAAGGATCTCTTTTTAATGAACTGTTGTTGCTGTCATTAAAGGTTCTGAAGAATGAACTCAAACGAAGGGAATCAATGTGGAGTTCTGTTTACTGGGAATTGGTTGAGCCTGTGGTTGGCATTCGGACACTGCGAGCTCGAATGGTAGGAATCTTTTTTTTCTTCATTGGTTCTCATCTCATTGTTATGGGTTTGATAACCGTAGTTGACAATGATGCTAGCAAGAGAGTATGACGGTGCAAAAAAATGTGAGGAAAAAAACTTGTCCATATTTATATTTATTTTCGCAATCGTGTTTCCTTTTTTTAAAAAAAAAACTGGGAAAGAACAATCGATGTATATCAATGCTTATCCATATATATTTCTTTTTCATGATGACTTTGACTCATACAGATTGCGTTGGACAAAAATGATCTGGACAAGGCTTTCGTGCAAGTGACACTTGAAATCACAGCAAAGCAGGTTTATTCTGATTTCTGAAAACTCTACAAGTCATAATAATTTTCACCGTTGATGCTTTTTTTTTTTAAAAAAAGAATGAAGCTAAAATCGTCCGTAGTGTAGCATACTTGTCCTAATGACTTACGACTTTGAATTATCTACGGTGCCACATGACGTTATATTAGATACTTTGGTGGATAGTTTTTTCATTTATTCCTTCTAAATCAACTGATAAGTTTGGTATACAGCTTTTTTGCTGTTTGTTTCAGTGAGATAGCACCAATGTCACTGAACAATGTGGGGTCAATCTTTAGATAGTTAAAAAGCCTTCCTATGTTGAAGTGTGTTATTTTGCAGATGTCATGGGTACGAAATAAGGTCATACTCAAATTATTAAACTTATTGTATGCGAACAACCATCGTCTACTCTGTAAATAATTCATTTCAACTTTTATTAGTTCAGACTTTGCAGCTGTTCTCGAATTCAAATCCTTCATCTATTAAGCTGATTATATATATACAATTACTCTAACCAGAGTCTCAGTGTACAATTAGGCCATTGACATGCTTATTTTATATATACAATTACTTTAACCAGAGTTTCCGGATATATGTTTTTTTTTTTTGAGTTTTCTTCATCATGCTTATTTTTTTCCTCATTCTAGAGATTTGAAGCTTACGATGCAAAAGGCGCTGTGGTTTCTGGTGATAAAACAAAAGAGGTACAGTGAGTGCATCCCACTTTGCAAATGCATCCATATTCTTTCATTATGGACGCAGATGTATGAATTGAATAGTTCACATACCATATTACGAGCTCGAACTATTTATTATTAGAAAACTAAACAATTTTTTAAAATTAAGAACTTGTCTAATGACAATTTTACTTGAAGTAGTGAAATAAATTATCCTGAGAATATAAGATTAAACGAAAAACACAAACTGGTAAAATGCTTTGGTTAGAACAGCAAATCATAGATAATCTTTATTGTTGCTCGAAAAATATATATAATCTTTATTGTAGCAGGGTTATAATGCGATCATATTGTTATCAAGATGACCTGTGGACTGATTCAATAGCGCAGAAGATTGCATGAAATCAGTAATGGCCATGAAAGCAGATTGATTTGGAAAAAGTCCTTTTTTACTTTCTTATTCATCAGTAAATCTTCTTTGCTTGTTTTCCTCATTGGGTATCATCTGCTGCTATAAATATCTCAGTAGTAATTCTTGAATATTTGAAACAACTTAACATGCCTAGTGATTTTTTCTTTGAATTATATCTGTTTCTAGGTACTCGTAAGAGAAATTTGGGTGCTTGAAAGATGCTTATTTCTCCCTACCGCAGAGTGGCGCCTGTGCGGAAGACTATAAGTATAGTTTGTAGGAACATATATGAAAATAAAAGAAAAAGATCAACCTCAACCAAGTGGTGGTAGTTTTGATTTCCTAATAGAGTAAGATATTGTACTTTTTTCTCTTTCAGAACTTTGAATAAGTCAGAGACTGTCAAAGATGGACCACTATCATAGATTTGAGTACATTGTTTTTTTATAATTACTTTTATGAGTTTTTACCAATGACACATGTTAGCGAGTCTTATTGCTTTAACAAAGTTTAGCTGAGAGTTTAGCTGAGAATGAGAACGTTTCTTTCTCGAGTAGGTAATCTATATGATGTTGAATTAAGTGATCATAGATAACTCTAGCAGGTGAAGCTTCTTTTGACGAACAGCAACGATTTCTTTCAATCATTCATCCCGTAGCATCGTGATGCGAACTCATTGACATATTTCACATGGAAGATGTAGTCTTTTGATCATGTTTTCAAGATTTATGTATCCTTCTAAGTGGTGATTTGTTGCCTGCTGTATTTAGAATCGCATGCCAATATATTATTTCCCTGGATATTTTGCGAGCATGCCGGTATATTATTTCCCTGGATATTTTACGAGCATGCCCCTGCCCCTGCAAAGTCAAATCGTGTAGAATGCTTACTAAAATCATACTCACTAATTTATTTGCGGGCGCAAATAAATTCCCATATGTTTATTTTTTTTCTTGCGAGAACTTTAAGTTTATTGGGCGGTGAATTATTAAAGCCATATTTAGTAAAAGATAATATTTAATCAAAATACGATTCTTATTAAAATTATAGTTATAATTTAGTGTGTTTAAGTTGCTTAGAATAAACTCAATTTTCTAAATGCAAAATTAACATTCATTGAATGTTAAAATTAATATGGTTTTTTTATTAAAATTAACATTCATTAAACTCAAGTATTCATATAAAAGGTGTTTTTTTACCGAAGAAGTAATAACATTCTATACGGAATATATTTCTCCGATCAGATAAGGTTTTATACATAGAATGTGCTTCTCTGATTTGATTAGCAGTAATATTTTATGTATGAAAATTGCTTCAGGGTTCTATAGAATGGTAAAACAATTTAAATAAAAGGTACTTCTCTGGTTGCCTATACTGAAAGGTGCTTCAGGATTCTATACGCAAAAAGTATTTTTCTAATCAAAATAGTAAAATAATTTATAAAAAAAATACTCCTTTGATCTACTTCTTAATCATAATGGTAAGATCGTCTATAAGGAATATAGTTAGAGTCAGATTTCAGAATAGTAAAATTTTATAAGAACTTACAGGAAGAAAAAAAATGTTGAGATTAATCATGCATAATAGCAATTAAATCTTCCTCTCGAACGGGCTTCACCGTTAGCACACAACTAATATTTTAACCGTCCCATAAACCAAGCAGCTTCATCCAAAGTTACAATAATTATTCTCATTTCCACCGTCGACATTCTCCAGCTTCCCCCCTCTGATTAATATTACAAGTTCCTCACCATAACGCCGGCGCCGCTACTTCCACCCCACCACCATTCACCCATATCAGCATAAATAATATATATACACATATAAAAGGAAACAAAAAGACCGCCTTCCCTCGCCCGTGCGTTTCACGTGGGAGGCGTAATACCTCCTCTTAAGAAAAATATAGCAAAAAATAATCGATCGAGTCGGGCTTCATATCAACGGTCCCCCATCAACGTTCCTCTCCGTGCCACTTTTACTGCTCTCACCCACCCTTCTCACCCGTCCCGTTAACGGTCACGCATAAGCGGGCCCCACGATGGACCCCCCACCGTCGCTCAGTCACCACGCAGGTGGCTCCCGCAGGGACGTAAACTTACCATTCTGGCTTTACCTCGCCGTCACGTGGCCGTCCAACTCATCACTGCGAGGTGTGACATGTCGTCCAAGGCCAGCCCGCTTGTCTTCCGAACCACCTGGCTCGGACGGCCGTTCGCCCTCCCCGAACCGAACCACCGCGGCGCCGTGATCGATAAATTAATAAAGAAGACGCTCTTTCTCTGCTACAAAATAGAGTGGAAGGAGAGGGGGCGTCGACCACGGAGCGAGCGTTGTTTTCCTCCACCTCGCACGATCGCCATTACAGAACAAAAAATTGGTAGTAGAAGAAGAAGCAGAGTTCGAGCCCGGGCGGTAGCCATTCGCACGTCCCCCGAAGCTTCTCCCTCTTCCCACGTTAGAACCCTCGCTCCTCTTTCTCTTCCGCTTTCTTTCTTTGTAGCTGATGAGGGTGATGGCGATGGAGTATTGTAGCTTGCTCAGAGCTCGCTTCCTCTTCTTCCCTGCGCTGTGCTTGACGCTGTTCCTGCTCCGGGGCGTGGCGGGGATTCTGGACCCGGTGGACTTCCTGGCGCTGCAGGCGGTGAGCAAGGCGCTCGAGGACATGCCCGGGTCGACCTTCTTCGCCGCCTGGGACTTCACCGGTGACCCCTGCGGCTTCCCCGGCGTCCGCTGCGCCGGCGACCGCGTCGTCGGGCTCGCCCTTGGCGACCCCCGTGCCGGCTCTCCGGGCCTCCACGGCCGCCTCGACCCCGCCCTCGGCCGCCTCTCCGCCCTCGTTGAGCTTTCCCTCGTCCCCGGCCGTGTGGTCGGCCCCGTCCCCGACTCCCTCATCGGCTGCGCCGACCTCCGCTTCCTTGCCCTCAGCAAGAACCTCCTCTCCGGCCCCGTCCCCGCCGGCCTCGGTTCCCTCTACCACCTCCGCACCCTCGACCTCAGCTACAACCAGCTCTCCGGCCCTGTCCCCTCCGCCCTCGCCGCCGCCCCCGCCCTCTCCAACCTCATCCTTTGCCACAACCAACTCCACGGATCGCTCCCGCCCTTCCCTGACTCGTCCTCCCTCCTCCGCCTCGACCTCAAGCACAACCAGCTCTCCGGGCCAGTGCCGCCGCTGCCGCCGTCGCTGCAATATCTCGCCCTCAGCTCTAACTCCTTCACCGGCGCGGTGGACGCCGTGCTCCCGCGCCTCACCCAGCTCAACTTCCTGGACCTCAGTTCGAACCGCCTCGAGGGCTCCATCCCCGAGTGCGTCTTCGGGTTCCCGCTCGCCGCCCTCCAGCTGCAGCGGAACGCCTTCTCCGGGGCGGTGGCTCCGACGGGGGACGTGGCGATCTCGGTGGTGGACCTGAGCTTCAACCGGCTGTTAGGGGCCGTGCCGCCGCAGCTGGCGCCGGTTCGGCGGTTGTACCTCAACAACAACCGGTTCTCCGGCGACGTGCCGCGCCGCCTGGTGCAGGGGCTCAGCAAAGGGATGCAGCTGCTCTACCTCCAGCACAACTTCCTCACCGGAATGGAGGTTGGGCCGGAGGCCGAGTCGTCGACAGCGGCCGTCCCGGTGGGGGCTTCTCTGTGCCTGCAGTACAATTGCATGGTGCCACCGTCGGCCGCGCGATGCCCGCTCAAGGTCGGGGAGCAGGCGATGCGCCCCGCCGACCAGTGCTCGGAGTTGCGGGGCTAATCGCCATTGCCAACCCCGCCACCCAGATGAATCGAGCGGCGGATGAGCATATTGACGGAGCAAAGTAAATATTCTTTGATTAATTTGTGGGTTAATTTAGGGGGATGGAAGAAGAAGAAGAAGAAGAAGAAGAAGAAGAAGAAGAAGAAGAAGAAGAGTTAATGGATGTATTTTTTATTGGCTATTAAGCTCTAATTAATAATCCTATTGAGAGGATTATTTTAACTAAACATAGCCAAAGCAGGTAATGTCTTGGGTAGGCCAAAAGAGTGCCTTTAGCCCGCATCATTAATTGATCGTTGTCTTCGAGACGAAGAAATCCAGACCACCACGAACCACGAAAAGACGCACCCCGATCTTTACTCGCACTCATCAATCCCACGTGACGCCTTGTAACGAATGATTGCATGGGGTACACGATGGGGTAGAATTAGCAGTGTAGAAAACAATTATATAACTTGGTGACTACGTTAAACGAACGGTCCAGATCATATTAAATGAAGATTGAACGGTTAGATAGTTTCCACGCGTCTAACACGTGGATCTAGGAGAATAAATGAACTGCCAATTTGTTATAAAAGAGGGGGGAAAAAAAAGAGAAAGGTGGGTAATAAATATCTTCATCTTCTTCAGAGGCAAATGGATTCGCTCTGCTTTCCCCGTTCTCGATCTCTTCTTCCTCTCCGTCTCGCTGCCATCGTCTTCTCGTTGGGTTCTTGTTTTCTCCTCTCGATCGCGATGGAAGCTACCTTGGGCGGAGTGAGGGAATCGGAGGGGTTCCAGAACAGCGTCGAGATCGAGGACCTCGGCCGCTTCGCCGTCGATGAGCACAACAAGAAACAGGTTGCAATTCGATTTTTATTTCTTTAATTTTACCTTATTGTCGGTCGTCCTCTTTTCGAGCCATCTTTGGAGTTCGTTTCATTTCTGCGATTTCTTTTTATTTTTCTTGTTCTTTCACGTTACTGTTTCTGATTTTTGATCTTGCCTTGCAAGCTCGATGATTTCATTGTAGAGTTAAAAACCATTTCTTTGTGAAAGTTTAACTATTATATTATTTCTGCGTGATTTTTCCTTTCTCCTCCGTACGATCTGTTATATATTTCAGGGAGTAGCATATGAATCTAAAATTGTCTGGAATTTCTCATGGGGTTAGAAATTGACACTTTTGATGTATTGCCTAAGTCGGTTGTCTGTTGTCGTTATTTATACAAATTGTGTCAATGTTATACATGGGCATAAATAGGAGTGGATTTCGTTTTCAAACTTTTTCTAAATTTAATTCCAAGGCTGCTATGATCTTGTTTGAAAATTGTCCATATTTTATGAGGGAAATTTAAAATTGTCGTCCTTGGATGTAATTTCTTTGAAAAAGATACTTGATTGCAGCGGTGGTGTTGCTATATTATTTTGGGGACAATTCATTGACTTTAACCTCGTGCACAGAATGCGCTTTTGGAGTTTGCTCGTGTGGTGAAGGCGAAAGAGCAGGTGGTTGCTGGAACACTCCACCACTTGACGGTCGAGGTAATCGAGGCAGGGAAGAAGAAGTTGTATGAGGCCAAGGTGTGGGTCAAGCCATGGCTTCACTTCAAAGAGCTTCAGGAATTCAACCATGTTGGTGACTCTGACTCCGTCACCATCACGGCTGCTGACCTCGGTGCAAAACGAGGTAATGTGGTCTAGCAAACACAGTTATCGTTATAATTAGTCACCTATCATTTCTTGAGAACTAGCTGATGGTGCTAATGAGGCAATGGCTTCTGTAACAATAAAATTCTGCGTGTGATGTTGCTAGAAGACTCTAGCTTCGATAGGACTTGTCCTTTCATGTTTTGCTTAGTTTGCTAGTTGTTATGTGCTCTTGTTCTGCTTTATTTTCTCAAAAACCGTTTTCTATGGACTTGGACCACTATAGTGGGAAAGAAGGGAGACCCACCAGCACTCTGGTTGATTTAATTTTGTCGTCGATCAGCTGAGAGGGGCACCAGATCTATGGATCTGAATACTTTTGAATTGATTGCACTAACTTTGCCATTTTGTTTTCTTGTTAATTTGTCATGGCACTTGAACATCTTTGGTTTCTGGTGCAAAATATTTTAATTTCTTTTCCAGCAAGTTGGAATTCTGAAAGCCCGTGGGTTGTCTATATCCTACTGGCTTCTGTTGGTGCTTACCTGTAGACCGTAGACAGGAACCCTACTATGATCCTAATGGCAAGTTTTTCTTGACAAATAGATCAAGTGCTGTGTAATTGTTTCAATAGTCTCTTTTTTTTTAGAACTTGTGAGTATTGAACCCAGACTTATTGAATAGAACTGAATTACTCTAATTAGAGGGATATATATTTTGTGTCACTTTGATAAGATGAAGACGATACAACTTAGGATTTTTAATTCTTGTTGCTCGTTTGGAATGCCAAATATTGAAGCTTGGACAGGTTTCAAGAAACATATATGATCAATATAGATTGTGTTTCTGTCAAACTTTATTAAGATGGAATTTTCATGACGTTACAGGAGAGCATCAACCCGGTTGGCGTGCTGTTCCTGTTCATGATCCTGTGGTCAAAGATGCTGCAAATCATGCTCTACAGACCATTCGACAACGATCGAACTCACTGTATCCTTATGAACTACTTGATATTGTTGATGCACAGGCAGAGGTATGCCCTTGCCTTCTGTTTCATTTTGCTACCTAATTGCCTAATTGACATCGTGTAGGTTCCTCTAAGTACATATCTCTTTTCGTTCTTCGCTGCAATTTAAAACAATGGTTTCATATATTATAGTTCTTTTTCAATTCATAGGTGGCTGAAGAAGTTGCAAGATTCAACATGCTTCTTAAGGTGAAGAGAGGGAATACGGTGGAGAAATTCAAGGTGGAAGTGCACAAGAGTCTGGAAGGCACATTTCATCTGAATGATGCGCATCTGGAGGAGGCCGCAGGATCTGCAAGTCAGTAAATGTGATGTATGTTACTGATAAATACCGACATCCATGTGCCTAACTTTGTAACACATGTTTTACAATGAGTTGCTTGTGAGATATTTTAATGCTTACTGCTACTTGGGCTGCTTGGTCAATATGTTGTACCAGTAATGACGGCCTGTCTCTAATAAATGAAATGTCCTCTTCTGATGTTGATGTTGGCTATTTATTTCTACTTGGTCGGCAGAAGCAAGGGCTTCCCCTAGTGAATTTTTTATATGGCGATCAAATTCACTGCGTGTGATAAGGATATACTAATGCCTGGCAGATGTTGTCGTAAAAATATAAAGGAAGATTATAGATCATCATTTTCTACGTACTTAAAGGATACGCGTCAGGTCACTATCTACTAATGCCTGGCAGATGTGGTCATAATAAATATAAACAAAGTGCTGTTAAAAAGTCTAAAACAAAATGAAAATTAGAAGTTGACATCTGATCCTCCAGTATGATTAGATTTGCCAGTGTGACAAATATCATTTATTTTTCTAATTAAAAAACTGTATAAAAATCTGGGTAAGTTCACCAATAAGTTCCGCAACACAGAATCAACACAACCAGACCCATATGTGTAGAGCAACTAAATCTACCATCAATGAACTGATGCCCACGGCCAAATTCAAACCCACTTGGCTAATGACTACATCAACCAACTTAGCACAAGACTGCCTTTTTTGGTTGATCCAAAAATAAAAAAAGAGCAATCTACCTGCCTTCCATGCATTAGGGCAAAACAATCACATCCAAAATCAACGCCTAGTTCTTAATATTTTCAGAACCACATTATATTGAGGTATTGACTAGCTAAACAGAGCATGAAAAACTAAAAGAATGTATATTTGAATATCATCTATGTGTCATAATCGGAATGCCGAAGAAAACGCTCGTATTGTGTCCCATTAAGGGTCTTGAAAACATCTTCCCAGTTTGTAACTTGCTCCGGTAGAGGTCGTGTGTGAATCTTAACTTGCCGGCTTACTAATCTCCTGTCAGGAACCCCGAGAAATTCTTGTACATGAGACAAAGCCTGAAAAGAGAAATATCAAAGTCAGTTAAACAATATGACTCTAAACAAGTCTTGCTGTTGAAATATTCCTTCAGATTTCCTACACTTTGGTTGTTGATAATATCCTCGTAATACAGCAATAGGTGGCGCGTGCTGCTAAAAAACTGCAAGCAGTCGGCAATTGTTTTCTCAATATAGCTGAAGTTGGCTGTCAATACTTTGGCATTGATTGTAGGCTTGAACCGTGCTAGAACCTCAGCCTGCATTTGATGCAAAATAAGCTTGAAGCCCTTCAAATAAGATTACAAAAGAAGATAAAAAAAAGAAAAAGAAAAATCCAGATTGCGAGAAAGCTACTTGGTAGATTAGATCATAAGAGTAATAGGATAAGCTGTACCACTTTTTTAAACAAGGTTAATATATCAGATACGTAAGATGTATTCAGACAAATCAAATTTCAGCAGATTTTAAATCTTATCCCTGCTGCAATCAGCAAAGCTAAAACCTACCGCATGCAACGCTTGCGTCTATCTGGATTCATAGACAAAAACATGAGTTTTTGTTTAGCTTTTCAATAAAATTTTAGACAATAGTAACTTTATAGATTTTATCTGTTGCTAAATCAGTCCCAGCATACTTTTTGTTTGCCAAGAAAGTATGTGTTATGCCCTCATAAATATATATATATATAAGACCTCACGAGGATGTCACCCAAATGATAAAAAATAGATGTACCTCTTCCCTTGAATGGACATGTGATTTGTGAGTACCATTCAACTGCTTTGCGTATCTATCATAATCATTGGCAAGCAAAGAAATAAGCCTGCGCAAGATGTTTCTTCGGAAAAGAAATATGACAGAAACATGGTTCAAGATGAAATAATCAAGTATCTCCTTGTGATAATCCATGATTCCCTGAAAAATCTCAAAGCAATAATCCCAGGTGAATCATGTATGAAGTCATTACTGTATTTGATTGCAGGAATAAACAAGAAAAAAAAACATTTGGCAAAAATATGTCTCATAATCAAACTCATAACATAATTACAATTTCCAAATGAAATAGGCTTAGGATGGAACCGTCATTTTTAATGTCATTTACAAGAAATCTCTAGAAACATCTTTTATTCCAAACAAAAACCCTCAAAACAGATGCCCGCTAGTGTTCTGGAAGTGTATATAACTTCCTATAGTTATCTACGTTTATTAAAAAAATTATCTGATAATTGGCCAAGATTGGCTGCACCTATTTCATTGTAAATCTAATGTGGTTATAGTGAGAATTAGAGTATCCATGTTTACAACCACCACCAATTTTTGCCATATAAATGTGGTGGTCTTTGCAACCATCAACTGACAAAATGACCCATGGTGTGCACTATGAGTGATCCTAAGGGATACAGGTACACAGAGAAGGTCCGTATCAAGTTTATTTATGCATTGGTTCCAATTGTTGTCATTTAGAAGATATCATATTTTCCTCTACTAGGATGATGAATAAAGATTAGCACCAACTGTCACATCAGTTATTCAAGATAATGGAACTATTGTGGACAACAAAACTCCACCTTATTGATTGAACCTTTTACTGTTGCCATCTTTTATTTTAGTTAACTAATATTCTGAAAGAAATCGAGTCAAAGGAGATCATTAGGCAACAAGTTTATATTGCTTTCTCATTGCAGATGCAGGGACATCCAAAGCAGCAAAATCACAACAATGGAAATATCATAGGAAACACAAACTAGACTCCGAACCTGATTAAGCATCCATTTGAATCCAACAGCAGCAACACACTCGTTCTTTGAAGCACTACTAAGCCAGTCCAACGCATAAACTTTATCTAATGTCTTTACTATAGAAGAGACATTACTTCTTCTTTCCGCAGCAGAAAAAATCTCCCCATTTGAACTGATATTTGGGTGGCTGTTTAGCAGAGTCTCGAACCACCCACTGCCGGACCTCTGCATAGAAAATATAGCAAAGAACCTTACAGGAGTGCATGAGCATTCGTTCCTGCATGGATTAATAACAAGGATTAGATGAAGGATGATATGTTTGACACAGTAAAGCAATGAAAAATATCACCTGCTATAAGTTTTTGGTTGAGGAAAATGGACCAAGGCGATCTCCTCAGGTGGCATGGCATGAATCTGACAGTAGTTTTCTATAATTGTGGTATCAAACATTGCTCCTAAGCTAATCTGGTTCAAACAAATGTAGCAGGTATAGGCACCAAAAATTGTGACAAAGACGACGAGAGCAAACCGAAGTGGAAGATGTGAACAATAGGTAGTCTTTATTGAATACGCATTCTGCAATTGCATAATTAATTAGGTACATTCACCAGAAATATAATCAATATTTAATCAAACTACCACTATTGAGAAGTGAAATACAGTACCATCTCTTGAACAATGAAGAGGAACCATCACTATGTTATGCAACTTCTCATCCTTTCTTTTGCAGATAAACCATCAACGCTAACCGTCTCTGCTGATATTCGAAAATAAAATGTCTTCATTATGACGCTGCACGGACAGGGCAGATTTGACGCATTATATGGATGCCGAGAATGATTCCATGGAGCTAGTAAGACGCCGTTTTTCAAATTTTGCTTTCATCTAGGAATTTATTAAATAAAGAACATCTTATTTCATAAGATAGTTAGAGGAAAAAAAACTGATAAAAATCAGGAGGAATTACAAAAAGCACCAGCAGAAACAGTTCATAGCAATGATCTCCAACAAACTAACAGCCACATACATACGATGCTAGGCCAGAATCTCCAAAAATTAGAAAGAAAGACCTCACATGATCAGAGTAAAGCTGCTCCCAACAGAAAAAAGCTCGTTTCTCAGGTCCTTACCACAGTGCGGAGGAGACCAAGGAAAGAAGGGGAAAAAACATAAGATCCAGCAAGAGTTGAGGCGGAGCTTGGTATCATATAAACTGAAGAAGTAGTTTGGGAAAACAGGGGCAAGGTCGGGTTCCGCAGGCTACCTAAGCTGCTGGATGCGACGACATTCTTGAACGCTCCTCCTCTCCCGGCTGCTGCGAGAAGAACGAGAAGGTCAAAGGTCCGAGCTTTCGCAGGCGGAGGGTTCGAACGACAGAGGGAGAGAGGTCAGAGGAGGGGCTTGGAATGGTTGAAATGGTCACAGGGGCGGGTCGAGAGGGGCTGGTGGGTCGCGGGCCAACTTCGAAAGAGCAAGCGCCGCCTGGGCCGCTCCGCCACCCGCTGCTGCGCCTCCGCTGCAGCCTGCCGGTCAGATGGGTTTTTTCACTTCTTCATCGTTCGTTCGTTTCCTTTCTGGAAACATTTTTTTATATAAAAAAAGCTACAAGTAAATAAACAAATAAAAATAATTAAAATAGAAAATAGATTTACCATTTTTATATTAAAACATTTGACCGTTTAGACTCGAGTCGAACCCAAATCCACATTATTACTCGAGCTTGATTCCGAGCCGCTGCGATCCCTAATCGCTAATCTGTTGGCTCTTTTAGCTCGACAATGAAGGTGAAGTCGAGTCGACTCACTCGGCCCATCTCCGTCCCTCTCCACCCCGCTCGCCGTCGTCCCCGCCCCGGCCGTCGCCGACTCGCCGCCCCTCGCTTTTGACTCTTCGTCTCCTGCGCTCATGGCTGCCGATGCGGGAGGGGAGAGAGCCCAACCGGCGAGGAGGCCCAGATCCAGACTCATCGTTCGCCTCGCCGGGCTCCTCGTAGGTCACAGCGTCTTCGTCAGGTAAACCGGTTCTCCCTGGTGAGGTTGATGCAGAGTTCTTTGCTGTTCCTGAAGATCCAATTCGTTTACGCTGAGCTTTTAGTGTCATGTGCTGCGTCGCCGGGTTGATCGCTTTTCTCCTCCTCCCCGTCTTGGCTAAGAACACCTATGTTTCTGAGAATGCGCTGATGCCAGGTTAGTGCAGTGTGTCGCTTTTAAAAATCCCATCATTTCGCCCTTTTCTGGTTTTTTTTTCCTGGAGATATTTCCAACAAAGTTTAAATCGTCTCCAGTTTCTTAGGCTAGGAAACACTAAAGCAGTAAAAAAAAGGAATCCATACTAGCTAGCCTTAATGGTTTTGTTGACTGTGGGAAACATACACTTGTTCACTTTCTTACCAATTAGAATGAAAAATTCAGAATACAGGGGATGTTGATGATTGTGAATTTGTTGATTATGCCTTGCAAGACAAAATGCTATTTCTATCCGGCGCTCACTCTTTCTAAAAAAGTATAGATGATTTCACACTGTAAAATCTGCTGGCTGGACAACTTGGAATACGAGGTTAAGGAGGATAATTTATAGAACATAGGTGGGCTTGATGCACCTGATAAAAAATGTAATGCCTTTGGATTGCAAATATAAAACGTGCATGTTTCTTTCAAGTATTTGAATAAGTGGTAAAGAAAATATCATCTCCAATCAAAGCTCAATCTCAATCAAGCGAAAACGAATTATTTCATGTTTAAGAGCTTTCTCTTTCTTATAAGGTCGTAGCTCTAGAGATGGATACTTTGAGTCACAATTTGCAAGATTAGATTTCTTTTTTAACATGCATGCCACTTCTAAATATGCAACCAAATCCTGAAGTGCGCCTTTAAGATAAGCTAATGGAAATATTAAAGCTGTCATAAATCCCTTTTATAATGTACCATCATCTTAATGCTTTCTGCTGACCATTGATATCTGATGCTTTTATTGATTACCTGGTTTTTGCACTATGTTGACGAAGAAATATCTCTTCTGACAGGTTCAGCCAATCCAATGTTTTCTTCTCAGGATGCACTGGAAGCAAACAGATTTGCCAAGGATATGATTAATGGAAGAAATGCAAAGGTTTCAGGAATGTATGATCATCCCTCTATTCGCCATTTTCTAATCTTTTTTTTTTCTAGGTTGTTCTAATAATGTTTCTTCATCGGGGTTGTCATTCTTCTTTTTCTAAAAAATAAAACTCTTGACCTGGTAGATGCTTGTAGTAGATCATTGTGCTTTGTTAACATTAGGTGTTAACTGCTTTTTTGATGTAACTATTCTCAAGTTTTTTAAATATTGCAGAGAAATAGCAAGATTAGTACGACAGCATATGGTGGATGTGGGGGCTGAATCTTATTACCACAAGTTCCAGCCTCATCCTAATAGGTTTCGACCTCTTCATTTCTTCTCTTCCATCGGTGAAACTATAGAGATGCCAGAAAGAAACTGTAGCTCGACATCATTTGGCCTCAATTCTGTTGGCATTATACGAGCTCCTCGTGGTGATGGGAAAGAAGCAATTGTATTGGTAACTCCTTACAATTCACAGAAACTCACACAAAGTGAGGCTTATGCACTGGGGATTGCTTTCTCAATTTTTTCACTTCTTAGTCAAGTTACATGGCTTGCAAAGGACATCATTTGGTTAGCTGCAGATTCCCGATATGGAGAATATGCAGCAGTTGATTCATGGCTAAAAGACTACCATAACCCTTCTTTCCTTAGTGATACAAGCAAAACAGGTGCTGGTGTATGCTTTGATGAAAACACTCACCATCTTCTGGATCTTATAAAGGCAGAAGGGCCAAAGTGTAATGTTTACAAACGTGCTGGAACGATGGCTGCTGCTCTTGTATTTAAGGTTATGGACAAGAAAGAAAAGGAGGAAAAAGATAGCCTTACTATTTATGCAGAGGCCTCAAATGGTCAGATGCCTAATCTTGATCTTATCAATATTGCACATTATTTGGCAGTTCACAGACAAGGTTTGCGTGTGAAGATCGGAACTATGAGTTATTTTCTTAAGGCTGCATGGCTCAAGCTTTTTGGTGAGATATTGCAACAAATTGGTACGTTGTCGAAACACTTAAATCCAAAGTGGAAAATCGACATTACATCTGCAGAATATGTTGAAGGCACTGCCACGCTTGCAAGCTCTGTTTATTATCAGGTAGAAATCGTTCATCGTCAGTTACTGCTGTTCTGGTTTACTTGTCTAAATTTCAGGTTGTTTTTCACTGCTGCAGGCACTTGGTGTGCCAACTGGACCCCACGGAGCCTTCCGTGATTATCAAGTTGATGCAATTACACTTGAATACTCTCCCAGATCATCTCTGAATAATGAAAATGTTAGAGGTGCATTTCTTCTTAGGGGTGGCAGGTTAGTTCCATTTTACATGAACATCCCTGCAAATCATTACTATATACGTTAATGAGACTTCCAAATCATTGTTGCCACTCTAATGATAGATTAGTTGTACTAAAAACAAATATTGGTTCTACAGTACTGAAAACAAATCTTGGTCTTCATATGATTATGGCTTCATCTCTAGATGGGCGTGGTTTCCTGGTTCAACTTTTAACACGGATTTTATAACAGAAATCCAATTGCTTTCTAATTATGGATTAACCAACCCATTGAAGTTCACAAGATGTGTTTCTCGTCACATGTTCAAAGTACAATTTTTTTTTCAAAGCACACACTTAAAAAATTTTAATTTGTTATGCTATCCGAAACAAATTCTTGCTAATGATAAAGTAAATTTGAAAATAAGGTTGCATTTTTTACTTAGCTAACGACACCTTCCAGAATGAGCGAGTTCTTTATCTTTGTAGCTAAAAGATTAATCAATGAGTTTTTTCTTTGATCCATCATGGCCCTTGCAAGATTATGGACTTTCACCATACAAATCTCAATCCAAATGGGTCTTTCATCTTTAGGTTCAATCTAGCTCTACGTAGAGCCACCTAGATATCTTTTTGTATAGATGGTCTGATTTTTGTTCTGCAACCGAAGTCTATTTTCCAAGCATCTTCTGGCACATATCTCGATTGGAATCGACTGTCACAATCAGAATAAATCTAACTCTTTGATGGAATTATAGATTTTCCTTTTTTTTCCTCCATGACAAGCTTAAACTTGTTTTATAAAATTATCTAACACAAACTTGTCTTATAAAAGTGGTGACAGAGTTCTACTAGAATATGTAATTGTTTCTAAACCTGCATCTTTTCATTCAAGTAGTTGAATCTGTACTTAGCTAACATCGAAGAGAAATACTTTGGACTGTTTATGCAGGTTGATTGAAGGAATCGTCCGTTCAGTAAATAACCTTCTTGAGAAGTTTCATCAGTCTTTCTTCCTCTACTTCTTAACATCTCCTCATAAGTTTGTATCGGTTGGAGTTTACATGATACCATTTGCTCTCCTGATAGCTCCTCTTCCTATAGTTGCTGCTTCTCTCTTTTCTAGTAGCAGTGGTTCCAGCGGCAAGGAAGCTAGCTCAGGGTCATGGAAATGGCTTCAGGCTGCAAAAGTAGTATCCATGATTCACCTCTGGGCGATGATTGTGTCATTGCTTCCATATGTACTCTTCCAACTCCCCCTATCAACCCCAACAATGCTCACATCAGTCTGGGCTGCCGCAGCCATATGTATCCTTGGAATTTTTAACCTAATTTTGGGTTCTAGTGCCACGCATTGTGGCTGGGAGCTTCTGAAATCCACGATGATTGCTTCTGCTTCCACAGGTCTGAGCTTAATGTCGATTATCAATTTCTCAACCGCACAAATAGGGGCCATGTTGATTGTTCCAATGTGTATGCTGGTTCAACCCGTGAGGAAGGTTATGCAAGCAGGTATCCTTGTGAAGGCCCTATTCCTAACCTGCAATGTAGCTTTGGCTGTGGTTGGGTTTCCACCAGTCGCGTTATCCATTATGAAAGGTATGATCGCGGAATCTGGAACGACAGGTGTCGGTTCTTTCTGGGAATGGGCGCAGATCCTATGGTCATGGAACAGCGCAACTTATCTGTACCTGCTATGGGTTCATCTTCCTTGTTGGGTTCTGTGCTTGCACATTTTTCTCTATCCATGTACGAGGAGGTCCTCCTGAGCATGAAGATTATTCAGGTCATCAGTGGTTTCGGTGTAGAATCAGTTGATTTCTCTCTGACTGCAAGCAAATCGAGCTTTCTTCATGAGATCAACTACTTATTTTCACCTGGAGCATGAGCTAAAAATTTCTTCATTTCATCAACTTCGTTGCCCCAGATCGCAGACCAATTATTGACCCCAGATGTTTCTCGATTAGACAAGGATCTTTACGTTGTAGCATATTGATGTGATCTTTATACGACTACTGCTTCAAAAGATAGCAAGATGTTTTGGATTGCAATTTTCTAGGTAACATTATGTTCCCATTTTCTGTTGAGCTCGTACTAAATTCATGTGCTTGATTTGCTAGTCTTAACAATGTAAAGTTTTGCTTTGTTTGGTAGCTCAAGCCCTTGTCCCCAGTTGCCAAAAAAAAAAACAAGTCTCGCTCACCTAATGAATAAGAGATCTAAACATTTTAGGTTGCTTGTCAAATCAAATTATCTTAAAATTCTCTGATCTATATAATTGCAGGTTAGCTTGAAATAATGTCCACAGTAGGGAAAGGTAATAATTCTTCTACTTCTGTAGTTCTGTTTGACTACCCCAAGATTACGACAGACTTGATGAGAATACATTTCACATTATCCTGTCATAAGAATAATGAAAATAAGTAGATGACATAGATTTCAAAAATTGTAATAAAAAAAAGTACATGTCTCGGTGGATCCTCGTCTGCATGACGGATGATTAAAGAATAATGAGCAGCGAGCATCAAGGGATTAGCCTTGTCGTGATGATGATGTTTAATTACCACACAAGAAACCCATCTTTAGATATGGATGGGTCACCACCCTTCAACCTCCTCTTTTATCTCAATCTTACGACCTCTTTCCTTCCTTTGTCCAATTTGCCGACACTTCACGATTAGCATAAGACATGCAAATAATTGATTTGTTTATTACTCGGTCAGGACATTGTTCTTCTCCAGTGCCACGCACTAAAATTCCATGTATATATTATGGCTTTAGACTAGAATTCCAACACTAGGAATCAGACAAGCTTTTTACTACTATTATTTAACAACTAAACTTTTAATAAATCGATTTAATCCACTAGACTTGATTTAACAAATATGGCTCAGATAGTTCACAAATAGTACAAACATTTGTTCTAGTTTTATTGTAAAAACTTCTTAGATAATTTTATTATTATCATAGGGCTTTATTTATTTACATCTTTTATTAAATATTATTTTTTAAAATAAAAGTTACCTAACATATTTGTTTTCTACTATAATTAATATTTTTTATAAAAAAATATCGAACTTATTTATTTTTACTATAATTAAGACATGATTATTTTGATGTAAAGGTGTGTGTCTGCGCTTAAATTGTGAAGCAAGCAATCCTGAGTGAGTGTGACCCAACATCTTTCGAAACAAACAAGAAAAAGAAAATTAATTTTTTTCAAATTTTAAAATACATTTAATTGTAAAATATCCATATTTTTCATTTAAAAAAGTAAAAAAGTGGAATTCCCCGAATTACTTTTTGTCTCCCAATTAAATAATTAAATCCCCATTGGCTTTTGAGCGCTTGACGGGTTACCCAAAGCTACAGCAAGCCGTGACAGTTTACATTACTACCCATTCGTATTTACGAGGATTAAGCAAGTCATATGGAGGGCTGCTTCGTCATTTTATTTTGCTTTAAATTATTATTCAAAAATCAAAGCATCGGTTGCCGTCGCGACGATGCGAACGCCGTCAGCCGTCCGATCAGCCGGACGGACGTCTTTTAAGTTTTAAGGTCCAATTGGAAATAAAAAAGAGGAGGGAAAGAGTTTCAGCCGTTCGATTCCCTTCCTCGTCGCGTATATAAAGTCCGCCCCGTGTGCCTCCGCTTCGCCTCGAGCTCGAGCCCTTCGATACTTCCCCACCTCTTCCGGCCCTCTACCTCCTCTCCCCTCTCGATCGGTCTCCTTCATCCTCTCTGGTGAGCGCTCATCTCTTTGCGGATCCTTCGATCTTGCTTGGAACGCTTTCGATTTCTTCGTATCTTGATTTTTTTGCTCTGTTTTCGTGGTGAATGCTTTGTTTCGTTTAGTTTTCCACCGGATTCGGGGTGATTATGCTCTGGTCTCTGTCTTGGTAATTGGATTTTAGGAGGGTTCCTGTGTTTTACTGTCATTTTGATAAAATCCTAGTTCTTCACTCACTGGATGTGTGGAGTTGTGGCGGACGATTGTTTTGGATTCCGGTTGATCTGATCCCAGAAGTTTCTGATATGTATTCTGTGTTGTTTTTCTTTTGGAGAGCAAAGTATAGCTTGATTTCAAAAAAATCTGCTAAGATCTATTGGATTAAACTTCAGAAGAAGAGAAGGGACTGGATTTGGATACCTTATTGCGACTGGAACTGATTTCACTATTACTTTGTTTCTCTCTGTATTTGATTAGGTCGAAAATGAGAGAAATCCTCCACGTCCAGGGCGGCCAGTGCGGGAATCAGATCGGATCCAAGTTCTGGGAAGTGGTGTGCGATGAACACGGGATCGATCCCACTGGGCGGTATACCGGTAGGTCCGCTGTCCAACTGGAGCGCGTCAACGTGTACTACAATGAGGCCTCTTGCGGGAGGTTCGTTCCCAGGGCGGTGCTGATGGATCTGGAGCCCGGCACCATGGATAGCATTCGAACTGGCCCCTATGGCCAAATCTTCCGTCCTGATAACTTCGTCTTCGGCCAGTCCGGTGCTGGTAACAACTGGGCTAAGGGACACTACACTGAGGGAGCTGAGCTCATTGACTCCGTTCTTGATGTGGTGAGGAAGGAGGCTGAGAATTGTGACTGCCTTCAGGGTATACGCCAACCCATCCGTCCCTTCAGTTTTACTTAAGTTGATGGAAAACATGGTGAATTTTATCTCTCAGTTTCTTCTAGATGTGAAGATATGTAGTTTATCTTGCTCTGCCGTTTTCTTGGCGTAGTCATCTTGAGCTTGTTTTATTTATGTGGAGGCGTATGTGCACAATTCTCTTCTTATTGATTTTAGAATACTCTTTCTCCAGGATTTCAAGTTTGTCACTCTCTTGGTGGAGGAACTGGCTCAGGAATGGGAACACTTCTGATATCAAAGATCAGGGAGGAATACCCTGACCGCATGATGATGACTTTCTCTGTTTTCCCTTCCCCCAAGGTATCTGACACAGTCGTTGAGCCTTACAATGCGACTTTGTCTGTCCACCAGCTAGTCGAGAACGCAGACGAATGCATGGTATTGGACAACGAGGCTCTTTATGACATCTGCTTCCGTACTCTCAAGCTGACGACTCCCAGCTGTAAGTAATTGTTCCCTTTACTCGATCAGTAATTATGACTTTAATTTCGATAACTACCATAACATATAGTTTAATGAGCTTTTGCCAAGGCCATTGTGAAGGATGGTCAATTTCTAGTCTTTCCTCTTGTAACTATTCCAGTAAAAACTGTGAATCTTTTTCATTTACTTGCTTGCATTATTAGAAAAAGGAGAAGTTTTTATCGAGGTAGTAATTTGATCACTGCTCTGAGGGTTATGCAGAATATTTCTTTTATGATGGTTTCCCTCACGAAATCAAATCATCTTCATTTGGACTTAACGATATGTTAAATCAACATTGATCAAGCGGTTTGTCGACTAGGTAGGGCATAAGTCTCCGTCATATCATTCTAGTGTGATAGCTAGGTAGCCAGGATTCATCGGGAAAAAGACCAAAATGGTAATTAAGAAGAAACAAACAACACCTCGTTAATCTTTTCAGGACGCATCACACGTCTGGTGGTCCCTA
Organism: Thalia dealbata; assembly: GCA_030544415.1. Taxonomy (NCBI): domain Eukaryota; kingdom Viridiplantae; phylum Streptophyta; class Magnoliopsida; order Zingiberales; family Marantaceae; genus Thalia; species Thalia dealbata. The sequence continues at coordinate 359,171 of CM060458.1, forward strand.
TCTTTTTCATATACAAATTTTGCCTTTTAGACTCAAGGTAGATTTCTTGGGGTAGAAAACCAATCAGGGGCATTTGATTAAATATTTGAGATTATTAATTTTATGAAAATGGAAAAAAATTATTTCTAATTATATTAATGTTATATATTATTTAAAAGGAATAAGTGCGATATACGATTATTTAAGTTATAATTGTCGTTTTGCAATTCTAAGACTAAATTGTAAGTAGAGATAGACATCAAGGAAGTTATTTATGAGGAATCAAAATGCCCCAAAAGTAAACTATTCATAGTTTTTGTATTTGTTGGTAAGCAAACAGGTTTTATTTTCGATTTGCTGCTGTGTCCTTTGCCCTTGTCTGGTTGTCTATTCTCACAGTAAGTCAGCAGCTCTGGCTAGCATTGACATAGGAATGCTCTTGTTTCCTCCATCCTTGGTAAAATAAATTGAATCAGTTCCCAGACAGTACCTGACATTTCCAAACTAGTATAGAAAAGAGTTACTGGTTGAGGCATCTCGCTTCATGTCCTGTGTCCTACTGTGTTGGACGGATCTGTATGTGATATTAAGAGTCGAATATAAACATGAAGGTACAGAAGTATACCTTCCGTAGTGATGCAGTCCTTTAGGTCAAGATTAAGTATATGATGTAGCTTTGCTTTTTGGAGATCCAACATGATCCCGGTATACCAATCTCTATGATTCTCAAGCGTTGCTAAAAAAAATTGGAGCGTTCAAGAAAATGGAATGATTGAAAGAAAATTGATATGCCCGTCTATTGATTTATCAAATATGGTATGATTAATCAGTGGTTCTTTGTTTAGTTTTGAAGTGATTAAATGTGATTCATCAGTTGGGACAGTTTGGAAACCAAATCCTTTTTATGTATTGTTGATATTTCCACTCAGTTATGTCATAATATTCGATTACAGAATACACTTGGCAAAATTAATTATTGTCCCTATCACTATCAGTTGGAGACCTGAACCATTTGATCTCTGCAACCATGAGTGGTGTAACATGCTGCCTCCGCTTCCCCGGACAATTGAATTCAGACCTCCGAAAGCTGGCCGTCAATCTGATACCCTTCCCTCGCCTGCACTTCTTCATGGTCGGCTTCGCACCCTTGACCTCGCGCGGCTCGCAGCAGTACCGGGCCCTGACCGTCCCCGAGCTCACCCAGCAGATGTGGGACTCCAAGAACATGATGTGTGCCGCTGACCCTCGGCACGGCCGCTACCTCACGGCCTCCGCCATGTTCAGGGGAAAGATGAGCACCAAGGAGGTGGATGAGCAGATGATCAACGTCCAGAACAAGAACTCGTCCTACTTCGTGGAGTGGATCCCCAACAATGTGAAGTCCAGCGTCTGCGACATTCCGCCTCGGGGCCTCTCCATGGCGTCCACATTCATCGGGAACTCCACGTCGATCCAGGAGATGTTCAGACGGGTGAGCGAGCAGTTCACCGCCATGTTCAGGCGCAAGGCCTTCTTGCACTGGTACACCGGAGAGGGGATGGACGAGATGGAGTTCACCGAGGCAGAGAGCAACATGAACGACCTCGTATCGGAGTACCAGCAGTATCAGGATGCCACTGCCGACGAGGAAGGTGAGTACGAGGACGAAGATGTGCTCAAGGAGGATATGTAACTAAGCTTACTCCGATTGAGCTCGCCTCTCTCCATATATACGTGTGTGTGTGTATGTTATCCTCATTCGATTTGGTGATTTGAGCAGCAGCAATAGGAGGTATATATTTTCTTCTCTCTCTGGCATCTCGAATTTGCACTAGCAAATTATTTCTGGTGCTATTACATTCTCTTCCCGATGGTATTCATCTTATATTGTGATTGATGTTCGCTGTGTATTCATTTATTTTCTATTCAGAAATATGCAACTGCTGGCATTTCATATGCATCTCTAAGGTTCGATTTTTTTGTTGTTGTTGACTTATGACTCCTGATTAGCTATCTCTATTAATTAGGTTCGAGTCATGGTGAAGTTTTGTGTCTGCATTTAGCTATATATAAATAAACACATTAGGATGAGTTGAAGTAAATGCGTTGGAAGGCTAAGGTTTTTTTATTTTTTGTTTTGAAGTTAGAAAAAACATTTGTGCCGGGAAAGCTTTTGGTGAAAAACATAATATTTTTTAGCTGTTTAGATTAATAAAACTCTTCAATAGGTTTATGATTCAAAAAAAGAAAAAGAAAAAGTGTAGCCTAAGATATCATTGAAGGTATACTAAATGACAGAGCGGCATCAAACTTTGAGATAGTTCCAAATCTAGGATGTCACATGGAATGGAACCTCCATTCATTCAACCAGCGTATGACTTAACATGATTGCCATGTGAATAAGGACCCCACACCCAACCTCACCTCTCCGTATTACTCTTTCTTTTACATTTATCAAAGACAACCACGTATGGCATTTATGTGGACTTGTTCAACTTAGATCTCTTTGTGTTAAAAGGCCAGATTGACATTCATTCAACACCAAATAACTTGAGCTTTTTAATGTAAAACATTAGTAAAGATTTTAAAAACCCAGATAGGGACACTTGCTCACTTATTTTATGAAAAACGTTCCGATGAAAATAAAATGAAAAAGAGGAAGAGAGTTGATAGAGATGCATCATCCACCATGCATGTGGTGGCATTGCATGGGTGGTGCAGGAGGCAAAAGAAAGGCATATGGAATAAATACACAGCTATCCATTCACATGATCCCACTGCATCCTCCACCGACAATGTTTCCATATTTTACTTTATTTATTTCACCCCCCCTCCCCTAATCATTATTTTTAGTCTGTGGGCTTCCTGAGTCTGTAAGTTGATTCATCTGTGGGCTTCCTACAGGAAAAAGATGGGAAAAAAAAAAGTTAGTCAATATTAACGTTCCAATATAAGTAAGCTCTTAGAGAATATTTCTTATCTTAAACTTCAAAGGTAATTTATTATCATGATTCAAACTGATCTAATCTGATTATATATATTACTCTAAAACGCAACAAATCTAAGATCATCGTACTTGGATTTATCATCCAATCAATCCCATTTAAGCAGGAGAGGTGGTACAGAGTCCACATCAAGCATGGCATCTTTAAAAGTTTTGATTAAAGTTTAAAGTAAAAAAAAAAAGGAAAGAAACGGCTGCACTTAAATAAAGCCTGGGAGCGAGTGCTAACACTCTGTCCATGTTCATCCTTCCCCCTTATCCTCCACCCACCTCCCATAATTTTTACAGAGAAAGAACAATACGAATAGAAGAAGAATACAAAGATGTGATAAAAGAAATTATAAACCATTCAAACAGCATTAGTCGTAGGCTCTTCCTTCCTCCTTCCTTCTTCCAAACTCTAATTAGAGGATGGAGAGCAACAAGTGGTCTTGCAGATATCATCTCAGAATGAATCCATTCTCCTCCTTCGGTTGTCTGCTTGTTGTGCTGCTTCTGAGCTGCCATGGGAGTGTGGCTTACAAGAACTACACCGTAGGGGATTCTTTGGGATGGTTTGACAACCTCATGCAGCCGAAGGTGGACTACCAGAGATGGGCAGCTGCCAAAAACTTCAGCCTTGGAGATTTCCTCAGTAAGCTCCCTCCCTGTTCTTGTTCATGTTTTATAATTCAATCAAGTTTTGCTTCACCTCCTCGATAAATTTCAATTCAGATCTGGATTTTTACATTTAAATCCATCCTTTATTTCTTCTCCGACGCTTTTATCTCCTCTTTCGCTGCCATATGCCTTCAATTCATCCATTGCGTCTGCTCCTTGTGAAAAAGAGAAAAAAATAAAGAAGGAGAATTGAGAAGAATTGGATGTTGACGAGATCGTAATACGGAGCATCGACTCGTCGTTAATCTTCTCTTACGGTTTGCAGTCTTCAACACGGACAAGAACCACACCGTCGTCCAAACCTACAACCGCACCACCTACGAGCAGTGCGACTACGAGGACGCCGAGGCCGACGACACCACCGAGTGGTCCGCCGCGGCGCCGCAGTTCAGCGCCGATCCCGTCACCGTGGCGGTGCCGCTCCTCAAGGTCGGTCCCACCTTCTTCTTCTCCGGCAACTACGACGGCGAGCAGTGCCAGCACGGCCAGCGCTTCGGCGTCACCGTCGCCCGGGGCCAGGGCCTGCCCGACAGCCTCAAGCCCCCCTCCGACGCCGCCCCCGGCCCCGCCAACCCCGACGCCGGCGACGACACCGCCTCCTCCGTCCCCGCCAACTTCGACCACCCCAAGGACGTCGGCGACGCCGACTCCGACCCCAAGCCGACCTCTCGTGCGCCGGGCAGCGGGCGCAGGTGGTGGCGGACGCTGCTTATAAATGTGGGCTTGGCCTTGGGCTTGCCGTTGGTTTTATCCTTCGCTGCATAAAGCTAATTAAATAATTAACATATTTATTTATAAGTAATTATTTGTTAATTATTTATTTGTTGAAATATATTGTAAAGATTATTGGTAAACTTATTATATAATTATAATTATATACATATTTGTGTGGAATTTTATTCTCGGAGTTGCTGTCAAGAAAATACTAATAATTAATTTTCAAAGGTAAGCAAATCAATCATTGCTAATGAAGTGAATTATTTTTCTACAAACTTAGACCGGGTTCGATAAACCGGATGATTGTCCGGTTCAATTAAAGGGCCGACCAGGTATTGCGGTGGGCGGTCCATTTCGTCGTTTTGGTTTCAGCAGCAGCAGCAGCAGCAGCAGGGTGGCGGCGAGTCTCTCTAGCCATGGATGAGCGCGAGTTCCAGCGCCTTCTCGATTCGGGAATTATTGCGTAATTTTCCCTCCGTTTCTCTTCTCCTCTGGTTTATGATTTCTGTGTTTTGTTGAGAAATCGACCGATTGGGCATTCGTTCCTCGTGTGGACTGGAGGAGGAATCATTGAGCTGGCGAGTTTGAGATTTTTCTAGAGGTTTGATCCAAGCTATAGTGCGATTTTATTGGATTTTAGCATTTTTTGCGTTCCGTATTTGTTCGTATAGAGTCGGATGGTTGTTTTTAGGGATCGTAGAAATAGGTGCTGGCTCTCACCGTCGAGAAAAAGTTGAAATCATCCAAGATTGGATGTTTCCATTTAGTTTCCGCGTTAAGTTACATTTTCGAATAGAAGGGTTGAGCGGGATGCCCGAGTGGTGAAACTTAATCAGCTCTCTTTTTGTTCAGTGGACCAATATTTGTCTGGGTTGGGTTACCTGTGAAACTTGAAAGATACTGACTTGAGGAAAACCTTTCTCATATGTGGTGATTTCGTTATGGATATGGAATTCCAAAGGGGGCATTGATGTTATATGGATCTAACTTGTATGACAGGTCGAGTGCAGTTGAATTATGGAGTATGAGTAGTTGTGGGTGTTTTACACTCAAGAATGTTAAAAATTTGCGCATGTAAATAAAACTCCAACAACATGAGCTTGTTTGAATTTTACTGAGATCTGTTTCATATGTAATACAAAGGTATTAACATGTTGCAGGAAAGCTAGAGTTACATCTACTAGGTAAGCAAATAATTCTGTTCATTCATGCAATGGTTTTGCAAGTGGATGGTATTGACTGTTGAAAAACCTGCATATTCTTAAAATGCAGCTACAAAATCACTTTTTCTAATAATATAAAGAGAAGAAATGTTCGGTGGTAGTTGATTCTTAGCTAAACAAACTGATCAAGTTTTTTTTTGAAGTGTTGATTTTATGTTGTCATGTTATTTACTGTGCAACAAATCCGGTTTCAGGCTGCATCACGTTTACTGCGCAACAAATCCGGATGCCTGGAGTCAAATGAATGAGAAAGTCGATTCAAATGAAATCAAAAACGATGGTAAGGTTACAGTTCTGGGAAGCATACTTATGCTACACATCTATTTATCTTAGCTAGCATGCCAATTATGCACGATGGCCAATAGTTAATTTATCTTCCTTATAATCGGCAATGATGCTTTGTGGTGTTTTATTTTTATTTCTTAGATGTGAATAACATATGAATTTACATGAAATTTATTTTTCCTGTTATGTGACATGTCTGTTATTGTCTGAAATTTTAGAACAAAGGAAACTTAGCCAGTGCTAATACAGAAAAGACACAATATTAGAATGATAATTAATCTATTGTCAGGAATTCTCTTTCTGAGAGAATCTTTGCTGATTAGTTTCTACTTTCACAGGTTCGTTTTTGTTGGCTGCTGAGAGGAAGCTACGATTTAACTTTCAATCGTAGTCAACCAGACACTACTGATTCTGATGATTGAAGTACCTCTGGTTTAATGCAGGTGGGTCAAAACAGGCAGATGATCTTTGTGAGATGTTCCGAATGGCCATGAGAAACTCGTCTGATTTGTTCCCTGGTTTCATTCAATTTTCTTTTCTTTCTCGCCACCTATTTGATCTCTTAATGATTAACTTATCATCTCAGGTGCACGAAGAATTAAGCTCGGATGCTGTTGGGAGCTTTGCCGATTACTAGGACCACTTAGCAGCGAAGCATTCTCTGTCTCCAAAATACCATCAATCAGGGAAGTCTCTTCTGTAGGACTTGCTTGCTTCATGCTGAGCAGATAAAGCATGGGCAAGATCATCTTGAAGGTCTGGCTCATACTATTAATTTAAAAAAGAAATAGTAAGAGCGATATGATACATCATCATTATCGGTGAGTATAAAGCATCATTTTGTATGTATTAGATTCTCTCCTCAGGTATTCCAGCTTGCGCATGAAGTGAATGCCAAAGTAACTGCACTTGTTGATTCACCAATACCCAGTGAGTGGATGAAGAGAATCACCTGACGTTTACTTGTTTTGTATATAACTTTAAACTTTTTTTTAGAATTCAATGAGTTTTGAACCCAAGACCTCATGATCCTTTCGTATAGAGCTAAATTACTCTAACTAAAGCAACGTACACAAAGTATGTAACTTTAAACTTGTTCGTTTTCTTTTCTTTGAGATAATTTATTGACAAGTGTTCCAATGACAGGTGTTAACTTCTATAAGCAACTACTTGATGGAAGTTGACCGTGTCACTTGTAGTGGGTAGGCTTGTTTCATGACAAGCTCTCATTCTCAACGATTCCAACGAGAGACGCCATTCATGAACGAGGAAGCAACACAAATGGATAACATGCACTTTTCTTCCAACTCTTCCCTCGAGAATTGGAGGCTCGCTTCACAAGGATTTGTTCACTGCACTGACTTGGTTCGATTGGAATATTATTTCAACGGATGGATTGATCTGGTCAAACCGAAAGCTATTGCCCATCTTACTTTGCTCTGGAAATACTTCTTTTTATGTGTATATTTTTTAAAACTATATACTAATTAATCATTATGCAAGTGATTTCTATTTTATTTATACTCAATGTGAAAAAAACATTGAATTTATGATCATATGACCAGCCATTTGATGTGCTCGCTTTTAAGTATCTTGTTCTAAGTGATATTTTATTTAAATTTATAGTAATTATAATTCTTGTTCTAACTTTATCTATAAAATAAAATTGATCAAGAACGTATTAGTCGGATGAAAAGCCAATCCAATTATGATCAAATTGGATACATTCTTTTTTTTGAAAGGAAAAAGGGCAAAAAGAAAAAAACTGTTCTTGCCCCAAATGAGCAGCGGCAGGTCTGAGGAATTCAAACAATAACCAGGCTCTGAATTCAGAAAGCAAGAGAAGGTTCCGGCAGACACCGAGCCTAATTATAAATGGCACCGCAACCCAATGCATTTTGACTCTCAACGCCACCATCACCGCAAAGGAAACCTATTCTTTGCAGACTCCAATGCCCTCTCACAGACTCACACAACCCAAAACAAGGAAAACCACAGCAACACCCATACATTAAATTAATTCCCTCCAACTTGCCTTAATTTCTAAGGACTTGGAAGGTTTGTTGTTCCACCCACAACGAACTCCTCTTCTTCTTCTCTTGGTCTCTCCACACTCCCGCATAAAATTTAAGCCCCTGAAGAAAGAGCAGCATGAGAGCAAATTAGAAGAAATGGCTTCGAGGAGGAACTCCATGGTGATCGCCAGCTGCTCTCTCATCCTCCTCCTGCTGCTGCTCAAGTCTGCAGTGATCTCTGCTTCACATTCCGACAGTTTCAGTAGGTCTGCGAGATTGAGAGGAGGGTTTGATTTCACCAGTCTTGTTCCTGTCCAAGGTCACCGCAATGTTAGCTTTGGGGGAGAAGAAGATGATGATGAGAAAAGGAAGGTGCACACAGGGCCTAACCCTCTCCACAACAGATAGAGAGCTTTGCTCGGTTGAGGATTTGTTGTTTGCAGTAATGTGTTCTAGGGTTTTGCGTCCTTGTACTGTAAATGGAATCAAGCAGTTCCTGAATTGTTAATCTATCATATTTTCAGTTCTGAAGCTGAAAAGAATGTCATACGAGAAAAATATGCCTGCAGAAGATTAATACTATTCATTTGATTCTTGCAACAAATGATACATATGCTGATTTCAAAAGCCTTATTCTTCACAATAGATAGAGAAATGGGTCATTTATATATTTGCTTGCTTTCTTCTCTGTTTCAGTATTTCTCATAGCAGTACTGTTTAGAGTTTTGTACTATAGATGGAAGCATTTCCTGATTCTTTAAGATTCAATCCTGAAACTGAGAGAAATGTCACTGAAGAAAAAAAAACGTATGCAGAAGGTGATATCATTTGATCGTTTCTTGCAAGAAATGATATCAAGTACTGATTCCAAAAGTCTTGTTCTCTTGCTCAAGCTTCCCACATAATTTCAGTGCAACTGATGCTCATAGAGACTGGAGAATGGCACTGAGTTCTAGTTTTTGGATACTTAGCTTAACTCTTAGACGATGGAAGTGTCAAACTGGCGTTCTCCATTTTTTTTGGGTACCTTTTCTATAAAAAGGAGCCATCTCAATGCAAGAAGTTCCTACTAATGTCAAGGATCAACGAATGCAGCGTTAACTTCACTCTCTACGACAAGCTCTCATTTCCTATATCACACTGAAGCAACTGTAGGGTTCGTCTCATGTCTCCTCCTTTTTTCTTATAACCTCCGGTTCTTGCGAGGAGAGAACTCCAGCGAGGGGAATGCTTTTAATTGTTCTGGCTTGAAATAAATGATATGTATATAAGAAGCTAATTAATAAGACTATAAATCATAAACAAGATTGTTGGTGAAAATTTCATGTATGAATTAGTTTTACGTTCTAAAAATTTTCTCCAAGATATATTATAGTATAGGAATTAAAACCCACTAAAAGGCTGCAGTTCTTTTTCATGTGGCAGTCCATATGGAGTATACGAAGATAAGACTGGTGACAATTTTAGAAGCAAATTTACGTTGGAAAAGGTATCAGAGAAAGTTTTCATAATCATCAAAGCAAGAAAACATTAAAGTTATGTCTCGCAAAAAGGAGTGCGAGCAATTAAGGCCTTTTGTCATTTTGCTAATTAAGATAAAAATTAAAATCATACCCATGAGGTGAGAGAATTGACACAATAAATGAGGTAATTAAGATGAGGTTGTGAAGAAAGAAGAGCAAATCAGACCCCAACGACACTGAGAGTACTAAACAATGTCATATATCCCCCTGCTCCTAGCTAGAATCTCTCTCTTCTCTCTCTCTCCTCTCTCCTCTCTCTCATAGAGCACACACACACACACGCAGACATGTGTACACATGTGTCCCGAGTGTTTCTTTGGAGATGGCAAGGCAATTAATGTAGAGAGAAAAAAATGTGTCTCTAGTTTGTCATAACTGGACCACTTGTGCCCTCCCCAATTGTCAATCTTGGAACTTGTAAAGAAAACTATCTATCTAATTATACTTATAATATCGAATCTAGTTTACTAAGTTAAGCTAGATCCCATTACTACCGGTCAACCTTTATGAAATCCAACCATTATATGAATTGAGCCTAAAGACATGTAGGCAGATTAGATATTAACCTAAACAAACATACGCGCTTGCTATAAATTGGTAGGTGGTAATAATATATGAGCTCGCAGGTAATCTAATTGTGGTTGTATTTGCTGTAGAAATAATAAATTCTGGAACTACTTTTTTTCAAATTGCAAGCCCTACATTACACTCCCAAACAAAAAAAAAAACAATATGAAACCCAGAACAGATAAAAGTTAAGAGCAATCACTAACTACTGACCGCAATTTGCAGGCCACTTAAGTATGCTTAAATCTCTTGAGGCATTTTAGCGAGCAGGTGCTGGTCGAAGTCGTCGAGCTACTCTTCCCATTTCTCCCAAGGTGCGAATTTGCGCTTTGGGAAGCTCTCGAGTTTTCAAGATCTTCTTCGGTCCCCTACAATAAGGCCGGATGAGAAAATGGGTTACCGGAGCAATCCACAGAGAGATGACGTCGACGGCGCAGTAGGAACCGGTCCGGACTCCGGGCGGGGCTCCGGCGATCGAGCGACCGAGAGAGGGAAGAGAGATCGAGAAGAGCCCTAAGAAGAAGGCCGGGCCGATCGCTTCTTGGGCCGAAGGACTCCGTCCATTTTGTTATATATATATATGCCCACATCATCGTTCACTATATATATAATCTTCTGAAAATAAATTTTACCTTTTAAAAATAAAATGTCTATAATTATAAATAAGCTACGAATTGATTTTTAAAAAATTATGTGAAATTATAAGAGGTGGTGAATTGTGTTAAAATAATACTACTAAATATTATTACAATTTTTTTTACTCCATGAATATTATTTAGAATCTAATAGAACATTTATTATTTTACATCTTAAACTAATTAATTAATTTACTAAAATTTTATATTATTTTTAGATGAGTGAAGTATAAATTTAAAAATAAGTTGCAAGATGAGGAGGGCCATCTAAGCATTTTTAATGACACATGTGGAAGGCATATAATCCATTCATTCATTATTATTACTATTTTGTTAATAGACAAATAAAATATACATATATTTATATATTGATACCTGCCGACTGACTCCCTCATCAGTATGTGATTTATATGCTCACCTAAAGGTACTATTTTTATTTTAGATGTACTGGAATTTAGGGTTTCATGGAACTTTCCTTTGCCATTTGAGAAAGTTAGAATGTCCACTGCCCCCCTCGTGCATGTCTCATGAGCTTGTCTGAGGAGATCAATTGACTTTGAAATAATGTGTTGTTAATATATATATATATATATATATATATATACATATTTGGTAATCATTTGACTTTAGGAATTATTTGGTAAAAGTCAAAATGCATTTTTTATCTTAATTTTTAGTGCAAATTATAATTAAATGTTAAAGATAAAATATTCATTATACCAAATGCACTCATAAAATTAATTTAAATCTAGATAAAACTTATAAGAGTTAAATGGACGATACTTCTCATGAGTTAGTTCATAATCCTTAGTGCATAAAATGATATATTTTTTTAATTGAACCAATACATAGTTTTTATTAGTCCAATGATAAGTACAAAAAGGAGGGGGACAAATATGAACGGCATGAATTTACAACTACATTTTTGTTTTTGTTTTTGTTTTTGTATGCATACACACCTTTTAAAGGGAAACCCTAAGGTGAGAGGTTGAAGGAACATGATGATTAGTCCAATCACCTCTTTATGGCATATCATTGTATAATTAATATGATGTGGAGGAATTGTGCCTTGATGCAGAAGCAAACATTTCAGTGTTTTTGAGGGCCTTCTCTTCTTCTTTTTTTTATTTAAAAAAAGAGATATTAAATTCTAGCTAGAGTTTTGAAGGATCCCTTGCATGCACAGCCTTCCATTATCCTTTTCCTTCCCTCCCCCATGTTACTCTCCATGTTCCCCACATATATCCTTTATTCTAATTGGCACAACAACTTTAGTTCCTAGTGGTTGCTTCCTTTTGGTGCCATTTCTTTCTTCCTTACTTTAATGCCCTTTATTTCCCCAATGGACTAAGAAGAGAGTGCCTTCTCTGACCCCTAATTGTGGCCTCTTGTTTTTGCTACTATTCCCCATGACCATTGGCATTTCTTCCCCCCCTGCCCTTGTATGGTGGGGGACTCTTCTTCTGCCCCATTCCAAGGGGCCTAATTTTTTGCAAAAGAATGGCTCATGGCTCCTCCCCCTGACACATTCCATCTCCTTGTTGAGTACCTAAAGTTAGAGGGAGGTCTCTCTTTGTCCAAGACCATGCATCCATCCTGTTATCATATCATGAGAAAAGGCCCTTTGGATTCTAATTCTAGGAGGGTGTGAGCTATATTTTTTTATGAGAAGTATGGAACAATTGGAATAGGGGATTAGGAAGTATGAGAGCAGTTGATTCAACCAAACAACGAGGTTGTGTGCAGATGTTGCAAGTTCCACATGGCTCATCTAATTTATATCACTGCTACTTCATCTTCCACAATGCCTTCTCCTCGTTCTCTGAGCTGTCCTTGTGATGAACTTAGATGACTTCATGCCAAAGCTAGTTAAACCACCACCATCTCAAGTTTCTCATCTACTTCAAGAATTAAGTACGTAGCAGCAGCAATAGCAGCGGTAGATATCTTTACTCTTGGGGTTTTATTTCAGCTTCAGCTTCATCTTTGGGAGTTTGCCTCTTTTACAAATCACTGACTTAATCAGATCAAATAATGTAGCTTTTATTTTTCATGTGAAAGCTAACGATTTTGTATTGAACCGAAAAGAAGCCAAGACAGGCAGAGAATGAATAAATGGCAGCACTCAAGTTTCAACAAAATTTGTGTGCAGAAGAAGCTGCCCATTTATGAATTCCTAACTAAAAGCTCAAGTTGAGTGCTGCTTGAAGACCCCACACTCCCAACTACATGATAAGAACCCTAAATTTTATCTCTTCTCTTTGGTTTGCTGATATGCGATTTAGGTTGGAAGTTTGTGGGAATTACTTCACATGGTTTGGAATTTTTCGAGGGCAGGAAAACATTCATCCCTCTTCTTCTCCTGTAATTTGTCGGCATAAGAAACACAGCTTTGGGTGATAATTAAATGGAAAGTGGATATAGTTAATTATATTTTGGTGGCAGCAGCCAGCAATATGAGTCATGCTGCTATAAACAAACTTGTCTCCTTCTGCTTTTGACCTAATCAAGTGAGGTGTTCAAGACAAAATTATTGGATCTTAATCGGAAAAAAATTTGTTTTTCGAGAAATTTCATCATAAAGTTTGACTTTACTGTCTTGGAGATACAGTAATATCCTTCAGAATAAGATTAGAAGCCTAAAGAACACAATAATTTACCTGATCTAATCGATGATCCAATGAAGAAAATTTTTCAGTCACATCATTACTGAATTTGAATGAGAAAGGATGTGAAATTGTAGAATGATGTATTTTACTTTTTTGTATACAAGTAATCTTTTTGAAAAAGCAATCTTTTTGATTACTGAAAACAGTGATGCTAGTAAATGATGAACAATCTTTTTGTTCTTCTGAAGTGTACAACGGAGAGAGTTTAATGATAAAGTATGCAAAAACAAAAGAAAAGAGAGGAATCTTTTTGATTGATTATTGCAACAGTGGATGAGTGGTCTTTTTGTTCCCCTAAATTGTGAGCGAATAATTTTACTGTAGCAAAATGCCTTTGGCTGATGAAGAGATGCGTGGCCATTAATTAAACAAGTCAAACCTCCAAAAGGATGAACAGGATACAGGAAGGAAACTAGAAAGCGCAACGAGAGGAGAGCCTTCATTTTCTTTGATCAAAGAGAGCCTCCATTTTTATGGCTGCCTAAGCTGCTACGGACAGGCTGTGAAGTGAGACGGTATCCCAAGCTGCCATTACTTTGATATGGCAGCAGCAGCTCCATGTCCTCCTCCTTCCTAATCACAGAGAAGAACATATGCCATTGCCACCACCATCAGAGCCTGCCACCACCCACAGACCAAGAGCAGCTGCAAAAAGCAAAAAAGAAGAGAAGGATTCCTTCGTCCCTCTTTTTTTCTTGTCTTTCTCTCTCCCTTTTGGACCATTCCTTCTTCTACGTCCGCTGAAGCATCTTCTTCAACCCTGACGAAGGAAGCCAGAGGTCTCCTCTTGATCCATTGCAATCGATAAAGTTTCTTCCTTTTTTTGGGGGGGGTGCAGTCTTGGCCTCTTTCTTGCTCTTCGCTTCTTGGTGCCTCCAATTCATGGTGGAAGCTTGCTTCTTTCTTCCTATCTGCTGGTAAAGTTCGGAATTTTCCTTTAGTTTTCTCCCTTTTTTGACTATCGATCTCAAAAAATTTGATCTTTTGCCAATCCCTTTTGTGTAGATCTTAGTCTTGGATTGGATTCTTTGTTCCTGTTGAAGAGTGAAGGGGCTGCGGTTCTTTGGATCCTGGAACTTGGGATCTCCGTTCTAAAAGCTCGATCTTTTTGAAGGTTGGGTCCTTTTAGTCTTAGCGGTTTTGGTCTCCATGGGACTCTGCCATGGAAAACCAAGCCAAAGCCCTCGAACCCCGGAATCGAGCCTGCCAGTCCCCAGCATTGAGGAACCCACGCCGGCTCCCGGGACACCGAAGCAGCCCAAGTTCCCGTTCTACAGCCCGAGCCCCCTTCCGAGCTCGTACAAGGAGTCGCCGGCCAATTCGAGCGTGAATTCGACGCCACTGCGGTTCTTCAAGCGGCCGTTTCCCCCTCCGTCACCGGCGAAGCACATTAGAGCTCTACTTGCTCGGAGGCACGGCTCGGTGAAGCCAAATGAGGTGTCGATCCCAGAGGGGAGCGAGGTAGAACTGGGTCTGGATAAAAGCTTCGGGTTCTCGAAGCAGTTCTTCACCAAATTTGAGCTCGGGGAGGAGGTCGGGCGCGGCCATTTTGGCTACACTTGCAGCGCGAAGGCGAAGAAGGGAGACATCAAAGGAGAGGAGGTGGCTGTCAAGGTCATTCCAAAGGCAAAGGTAGACGTGTGATCATTTTTCTCCATTTCTACTGCAAACTGTTGGTGTCTTTACAAATCTATGGACTTGCAATTTTCCTTTTCCTTTTCCTATTATCCATCAAATGATTGAGTTGTGAACAACATCCGGGTGATTTTTCCCAAATATTTCCCTCTCCTTCTTCAACTGAAGGGACTAGGAAAATCTAAAATTCTCATAAATTCTCAGCATCTTTTCATTGGATTTACTGAAATCATTGTGTACATACTTTTCCTTTCCCCATAGGTATTACTACCATCTTCCTTTTGTGCAGCCATGATCTCTAAAGTGCTTGGGTTTCCCTTTTTGTTGTTTCATTGCATTTGAACTTTTCCTTTGCTCTTGGTACATTCTTGTGTTTTTTTCTTTCAATCATTAATGCAGGTCCATGAATGCATTTGGAATCACTAGTGTGTGCATCTGCCTATGTACTCGAGATTTATTGCTTAAGTCATTCAGAGTAGGTTATATAGGAGTACATGCAGCAGTCTCAATAATATGTAAATAAACCACATGAGCTGTGTAGAGAATAGTATTTTTTTTTTTAAAAAAAAGTTCAGCTTTTAACAAGTGAAAAGCTATTCTATTTTCTTGCATATAAGTTCTCATAGTGCTAGTGAAAACAACACTTCAATCAGGCTACATATCATGTTCTTTTGCAGATGACAACTGCTATTGCTATTGAAGATGTAAGAAGAGAAGTGAGTATTTTGAGAGCGCTCACAGGACACAAGAATCTAGTGCGATTTTATGATTCTTACGAGGATGAAGATAATGTTTACGTAGTGATGGAGTAAGTGAATGCTGCAATTCATGTTACTTTATAATGTTGAGTCAATATACAAATTCTCCTGTTGGATGAACGTATATTGGCTTATATTTGTAGTTTCCTGAGTTATGTTTTTTATCTTGAAGACCCAATATTTGTAACTACAGGATCCGGCAATCAAGGAAATTACATATTAACTAGTAACTATCATAATGAGAGGATATCAGTTGTTATTTTAGAGTAGATGTCGTGGAGATTAATTGAATAGAACATACCTGAAAAGACTGGAAATTAGAAGACTAATTTGGCAAACAATCAATTGAACATCTTGCGATGACTTCTTATTTTTGGCAATAGGTTATGCAAAGGAGGTGAATTATTGGAAAGGATTCTCTCCAGGTATTTCCTCACTTGGAATTGTCTCTCTCAAATTACCTTCTAAGGATTTTTAGTTAAGAGGATCTCCTCTCTAGACTTGAATGAAATCGTTGTTCAGTGAATTCTTCGTTGTCTTGTAGGGGAGGAAAGTATTCAGAAGAAGATGCAAAGTCTGTCCTCATCCAGATCTTGAGTGTTGTGTCATTTTGCCATCTTCAAGGTGTTGTTCACCGTGATCTCAAACCGGAGGTAGTTGCTTCATCAACCTGTACTTTTTGAGAAAAAAAGAGAAAAACTTTGAAGTCTGATTTTGAGAATCAAATGATTTTTTTAATATTTATTTAGGGCTTGGGCATTTTCCATTCTTATGATTCACAACTCAAATAACTCATGTTCCTATGTTGGTGTTTTAGAACTTTCTCTTTACTACAAAGGATGAGAAGTCTGCCCTAAAGGCCATAGATTTTGGTTTGTCAGACTTTGTGAAGCCAGGTTGGTGTACAAAATTATTCTTGCCAACTATAATTCTTCTCTTCCAGATGTGTTTTTTTTCCATTTGGGTGAACTTTAGCTTGCAAATGGTGATGCTAGCATTACTGTTTCTCCACAGTTGAGAGATTGAATGATATTGTTGGAAGTGCATATTATGTTGCACCTGAAGTTCTTCATAGATCTTACGGCACTGAGGCAGACATGTGGAGTATCGGTGTAATTGCATATATTTTACTCTGTGGAAGCCGTCCCTTTTGGGCGCGCACAGAGTCGGGTATTTTTAGAGCTGTTCTAAAATCAGAGCCAAGCTTTGATGAAACTCCATGGCCTTCTCTGTCTTCTGAAGCTAAAGATTTTGTTAAGAAATTGTTGAACAAAGACTACCGAAAGCGAATGACCGCTGCACAGGCCCTCTGTAAGTTCCTCTTGACCTCAATATTATTGTAAAAAGAAAGGAAATAAGCTGGCTGATAACTGAAACCTGTTCAAATTGATCTCAGGTCATCCTTGGCTTCGGAAACCTGAAGAAGTTAAGATTACTTTGGATATCATTGTCTATAAGCTTATTAAAGCTTATTTATATTCTTCTTCTCTAAGGAGATCAGCATTGAGAGTATGTTCCCTCTTCTTAGTTGAGAATGAGGAAAATAATTGTTACATCGTGTATTATATGACAGTTTTTCATCCTGTGTCCTCGAGAATTTTAAGAACTTTTGAGCTTGCATTTCTGTGGCAAATTTCTTGAAAGATGACATTTTTTGATGCATAAAAGGTTTGAGATCTTTGATGTGTGGTCTTTCTATGTGATTGTTTGTAGTGTGTCTGTATACACTCTCTTCAGATAAGTAAACTGTATCTTTTGCATCAGTTCTTCATCTTGACTTTGAAATGCCTAAAAATTTGATCTTGTTAGGGTTTTCATACGATTTTTTTCTTCATCCATCATCTCATCCCTTTTTCTTATATGCGACAGGCTATTGCTAAGACTTTGACGATAGATCAGTTATATTACCTCCGGGAACAGTTTGCGTTGTTGGAACCAAACAAGAATGGGTACATTTTCCTTCAGAACTTGAAGACGGTTAGTCAAATACTTGGAAACTGTAGCAAACTTTCTTTCTTTTTCCACAGAAATGTTTACGATTTACTTTCTCCGAGTTTCTGCAGGCATTGGTAAGACACTCAACAGAGGCAATGAAGAACTCAGAAGTTCTTGAGTTTGCTAGCATGGTTGGTATCTTTTCTGAGAGAACATTTTGATCTAACTATGATGAAACTTCTCTGATATGAGAACAAACCTAATCATTCTTGGCCCCCCATGTTCTTTTGAACTTAGGTGAGTTCCATTCAATACAGAAAGATCGATTTTGAAGAATTTGCAGCTGCAGCTATAAGCGTGCATCAGATGGAAGCACTCGATACCTGGGAGCAGCACGCTCGACAGGGTTACGACTTCTTTGAGAAGGATGGTAACAGGCCTCTCTTGATTGAGGAACTTGCATCGGTACGAAACCAGTGGCTGTAAACTGATGTTTATGTTTTCATGTCCCCCACCTACCTCAATCATATTCCCACAACATACACTCTGAAAACTTCCAGCTATTCCATTTCCTTATCTGGCATTTGAACCCTAACTTAGTTGCAACATTGGTGATTCCAACTTGAGGCAGAAGTAGTATCAGTTCTATGCATTTTGCACCAGTTTCATACTATCATCAGTCCATCCCACAAAAACTAGATAGAACATGGCATGTCAGCAGATAATGGCAGGTATCTGGTCACAGTAGTTTACTAGGTCATGATGCAATGCCATCATATATGGCACTCGGCCATGGAGGTCGGTTGATGGGAGTATGATTTTGGTAGAACATACATGTCAAAATATTTCTGTTCTTCACGTACTAATTCAAGTCAGTGCTGCAGAAGTATCATCACATTTCTGACCTTGATAGATGCTGATTGTTATACACTGCTTGCTGCAGGAACTCGGGCTTGGTCCTTCGATCCCAGTCCATGTTGTTCTCCAGGACTGGATAAGGCCTTCTGATGGAAAGCTCAGTCTCCTCGGATTCGTCAAACTCCTTCATGGCTTCTCCATGCGCACACTTCCGAAAGCTTAACAGGGTTCGTCGAGCACGGGTACAATCGAAGAAGAAGAAGAAGAAAGCAGAAGAAGAAAAAGAAAAAGAACCAATGCATTTGCCAATTCGATGGAATGGGGGGGCCGTCATGATGCATTTTAGGATTGCCTCTCTTTCGTGCAATGCTCATCGTTTAGCTCGTCCATCGGTGGCATAGTGTTATTATTGATTACTGTCTATGAAAGAATGTACAGATGGGAATAGTTCTCAAGTATAGGGAATGTTTGAATCAAAATGAGGCCTGGGGGTTTCACTAACCTGTAATACTACCTCCTTACTCTCAATAAGATACTTGCTTTGTTTCATCTAAAGAGAGAAACTGTCAATACTTTGGGTTTAGGATACTGCCCTTGTCCAATGTGCAAAGTTTTGGTGTCCCAATATTTGATTTGTTCAGCAAGCAATCCAGTGTTACTGTGCATTCACTGTCCTTCAAATGCACTTGCATAGAGAAGGAACGAACCCAGGGAGTTTTAGATTGATTGTGAATGGGGAAAAAAGAATATTTGGAATTGGATTCTCCAGTTGAATTTAGTCAATCTGCATTGATGGTTAGCATAAAGAGAAACCTTGCAGTCAGGTAGTTCAGAGTTAGAATAATTGAAGCATTTCGTTTGGACCAGAAAGAGAGAGCACAAACCAGAAAGAGAGAGCACAAATAAATGAAATCAAGTAGACCTTTGACAAAAATGCTGCAAATGGTATGTCATTTTCTTCATTAAATGTGGATCAATTTGCACTTGAATGCTGCTGCAAGTGGTATGTTCAATAAATTATTTTGCAACCATTTCATGTGTTCTAAACTACAATGCAAATTCTTTTTTCTTTCCCCCCGAACCCCAAGAGTCAATGAACGAGCCGTGGGTTCAATCCCCATAAACCAAGAAAACATCCCCACCCCATGTGAAAACTACCTCATTTTTGTTTCTTCTCAGAAATTTCTAGCTACAAATTCACCTCTCCTGAAAGCTTCAATGCCGAGAAGGTTGCTTTGATGAGGTTGAAAAGATCACCCGGAGTAGGAGGTGAAAATTCTACTCCAGAGCATCTGTTGGCCAATGTTGTTTCCACCTGGAGATTTCATCACTGCTCTGCAGTTTCCTGAGTCCACCGTAAAACCCTTCGCTCTCGCTGCCATCTTCTCGGTGCTCCTTGCGATTGATCGATGCGAGTCTCCACCTCGAACCCTGCGAGTACTGGTTGAATTCCAGGATGATGGCGTCTGAAAGTTACAAGTCACCATTAGTTTCAAACTTTAGCTGCTAGATCAAGACTGAGCAATTCAATGATACTAACTACCTAGTTCTTGAAGGATATAAAATCCTGGAACCTAATTCCAGGATGTAAACGACATCCCTCTACCCTACAACAGTAGCAGAAGACATACTCACCACTGCGATGGCAGCGGCAGAAATGCTCATTTCCGTCGCAGGTATCCAAGTGACCGATCACTCCATACCACCACCCTGCAAAGCATAAGGAGATACCAAAATTTGTCAATTTCAACTACGCATATCCTTGCCAACATGATTGACCGTCGATAGAATTGAAGCGAATTTCTAAAGGTCTTGATAGATCTTTAAAGATATGGTGACTACGAGGAGTGAAGCATTCACCATAGGGAAACTCTTTGTTTCGTCTCCATTGGATCTCAATATGATCACCTGGGCGCAAGTCACTCAAGCAGTCTGAGACATGAAGAGAATGAGCAGGAGTATCCACTGGAATTGCCCTTAGCCTGTCCCAGTGCACATCCTCCTCCATCACTGCAGCTCTTCTTCCATGTGGTGGGTACCTGCAGGATAAGGATACCAATGATCTGATGCTGCTGTTGCGCATGCACACTTAGGGGAGAGCGAAGATTGAATGAACAAGAAAAAAAAATGTAAGCATACCTTACACGAAAAGTGTCAGATTGGCAATCGTAGCAGACTTCAGCATCATAGCATGATAGCAAGAATCCCACATGACCTTGCTGCAGAGAAGCATCGTGATACTTTTATGTTGTCAAAGAATGTTAGGAAAGAGACTGGAAAATTATTTTTAAAGTTGTTAGGTGGTATGGAAGAATCTGTTCAGATCAATTCTTTATGTCAAAGAATGTGAGGGAAGAGACCGGACTTTTTTTTTTTGCCTAAGCTGTTAAAGAATGTGAGGGAAGAGGCTGGAAATTTTTTTCTTGAAGTTGTTAGATGAATTTGTTCTGATCAATTACCTCTCGATTGTAAACTTGAGCTGGAAACCAGATTTCGCCGCTCTCGATCGCTCGATACCAAGCCATGATGGAATCATCATCACAAGCGAAGGAGCTTTTGATTCTGTTGTCATTCACAGCGGCAGATTTGAAGAGAGAAATGGGGAAGAGAGAAGAGAGCAAGCCGGTCCAGTTCAAGCTTGTGCTGATGTGGGAGAAAGCGGCGGCAGCGGAGGCTTCCCTTTTGGCAGCCACGTAGAGCTTCCACTGCCGGTGGGCGGCGAGGCCGATCACCTTCCCCCATTTCTCCCTCATGTGCTTCTCCCAGAAGTAGTCGCTGGTGCACCTCTCCCTCAGCGAGCTGCAGACGACCGCCATGTTGCACAGCCCGACCGGCGACAGCCGGCCGAGGATGCTCTCCAGTGCCAGCTCCGGCAAATCGAGCACCGACATCTCCGCCGCCGGCTTCTCCGCGGCGTACGCTTTCGCGACGCACCTCCTCCTCGGAGACATAACCGGAGACGAGGAAACCGGCGATGCCCTAATTTCTCGACCGCCGAACAGATTAGCCAGGGAAAATAGCAGCTCCTGGCAGAACAAGACGGAGAGCAGTCTCATCTCGCCCGCCCATTTTGGGAGCGGCTTCAGGAAGAGAGACTTGGAGAGGAGGAGGAAGAAGGAGAAGAACCAAACGACCAAGATAAGCATATCAAAAGATGAGATTTTGACCGCGGAATCCGTACCAAAAGAACCCCCCCAATCGCACTCCGTGAATGGAGATTCAGATAACTTTCAGCGGATCACAAGAAGAAAACCGCACTGCTTCGAGAGCTCCGAAAGCTCGGGCTTCTCAGAACAAGAATGGATCGATCACAATGCCAGCGGGGAGTTAATCCTGCAGAAGCCAACAATGATATCTCAGAATGCCGCTGCCAAAGATCCCGAAGAGAGGAACATGGAGGTGACAAGAAACCCTCCTCGATCCACAGAACTAGGAATTCTACAATGAAATCGAACACGATACAACAACAACAACAACAAAAATCGAGAGGTTCTAAACCTGCAGGAGCGAGCAGAGGCCGGAATGCGCTGCAGCAGAATGCCGGCGACGGCGATCCGGAAGAGAGGAAGGAGGAGGAGGGGAACCTGAAGGGGGGTGGCGACAAAAAAACCCTCTTCAGTTCCTCCTCAGAATCCTCTCCCTTCTCTCTCTCCCTCTGCGCTGCCCCAGGAAGAACTCCAAAGCAAATCGAGATGGGAGGTGAAACAAGCAGAGCAACCTTTATAGCAACCTCGGAAGATGGGGAAGAAGGCTAAACTTAGCCGAGCTGACCACCAAATCAAGGCCGGGAGCAAATTTAGCAGCTCACAGCCTCAAACAATAAGCCACCAAGCAAATCAACCACATCAAAAATTAGATTTTTTTTTTTCCCTCCGATCAAGTTAGAAAGCATCATCATCTTCCTCGCTTCCCCCCCCCCCCCTCCCTTCCTTCCTTCTCCTCCAAATCAAAGTTCTAACACAAAATTAATGCTCGATCAAGCTTGATCTTTTTCACTCGTTACAATTAAACAAAGCAACTGAGAGAAGCGTTGGTTGGGGGTAGCTGAGAGTTAGATGGCTGTACCCATCATCATCCAAGCATTCCCAGCAGCCGTGTTCCTCATCGTCCGTGCCATGTAATCTCCGTCCGCTGTTTCAGGGGATGGCGATCCTTATAATTAAAATGCAATACGTTGACCAAAATTTGATCTCGACGTCTCCAGCCGCAAGGAGTTTAACTCGTCCGCGGTCGAGCAAAATGCTCGATGTCGAACTATCTAAACCTTTTTTTTTCCTCTCATTCGAGCGCGAAGGAGAGGAGTCGTCAGAAGTCGTTGCAGGTTGGGTTGCCAGATTCCACTGCGGTAGTAATAATACCTGTTAATTAATGAAAAAGTGTGACCTGGGAAGATTAGCTGCCACCTGCAACTTGTTCTTCCTTTTTCTATCTTATCTAGGAGCACGGCGGATGAATCCGGCCCTGCTTTTGCGGTGATATCTGACCATTTTCGAGAAGAAAACAAAAAAGATCATCCTTGAAGCAGGGAGATGCTCCCGGCCCTGATTGCACAGGGAGATGTTTCCTAGGTGAAGCAGTTAGTTATGATTTCTTCTTGGAACTTGGAGCTATTTTGGTTTTCCAGCAGCCAACTTTTTTGTATTTTATTTAAATATCATCCTTGCTTGGATTTGGTTTTCATAATCTAAGTAGATCACTGTCTTTTTAATTAGATTTTTATCATAATTTAATTTACGCAGACTAATAAAATAACTTATTAATTCATTGTTGGAGCGAACAAGAGGAGGTTACACTGCATACTTAATTAGGTTTTACCCGTAATTAATGTGTCGAGCATCCATTTGATTGACGAATTAAATAGATTTATAATGAGTTGAATGTTAGGTCTGTATCACCACAATTTAATTAGCGTGTGACATCTCATCTGAATGTGATATGTATCTAATTAGATTATTCAATTAAATCTAACTAAAACCTAAAAACAAATGTGTTTTTTGAGTCAAAATTATTATTTTTAGTTTAAAAAGTAGAAAAAAATTCATTTTAAATGAGAGGACAGGGTTGTGAATTATAATTAAAATTTTATTTTAAAAAATATATGAATAGAATATCAATATATATATATCGGTGAGTCACCGAAAGTATTCAAATTATGATTCTTTAGGATAATTCAGTATTCAAGTTACTCTTTACTAATAAATATTTAATCTACTAAATCTAGAGATAATTAAAGGAAAAAATAACTTTTAACTTATAAATACAATGAATAAGTAAAGATAATCTAGTACCTTATACTTAGATTTAATAATGATGCTTAAATATCCTAAAAAATGAGCTTAATTTTTAATATTATCAAGGAAGTTCTTATATTTTAAGATATGATAATATTTAAGGATATACTAACATGGTGTATGCTATAGTATAATTAACATTATATTAAAAATAAATGAATTATTAGCATGGTATGAAGATATTAATTATGGATACTGAATGGGTATAGAATCTGATTTTTTCTTTAATCAGACTCGGTCCATGTTTATAATTTTGGGCCTAAAATTATTCCTCCTTTAAGCCTAGCTCTCATTTAATTTATTAATACTTTTTATTTTTGGCTGTCGTTGTTGTGCCCTGAGACCTCCCCAATGAGGCCTCTTTTAAAGTCCATCAAAGATTGGAAAAATAATCCATGCACTAAGGGGTGTTATAAATTAACCAGACCAATTTAAATCGGTTATTAAGAGAAATAGTGAATTTTTTACCCATAACCTTCAGTATATTTAATATATTATAATTAAAATAGTTTTTTTAAATTTATATTTCCCTACCTAAGGGGAAGGCTCATGTATTTTTTTATAATTTTTAAATATAAGAGAGAATGTATTTATAATTATAATATATACAGGTAATTATCCTATTACATCTGCACAGCTGCATTTCATGAGTTTTTAAAAATAATCTTTTTTCATAATTTTCATCAAAAAATTTGATCCAACCCTTTATTTTTTTTCCAATATATTAAAATAAAAAATAAAAACTTTTTAGTTTTTAGATATTCACGTTTTTTAGTTTAAAAAAAAAATCAACCAGCAAAATTCTTCCTATCTAATTCTCGAATCGAAAGCAATTTTTTTTTAAGAAAAAAAAATCATGGATCAGATCCAAGAGCCCCCTAAATCCAACCATGAGAAAGAGAACACTTGCAGAAGGAGGAAAGAAAGGAATAAAAAAAGGAAGAGTATAAGAAACTAAAAGATAGAGCAGGATGAGTAGGTAGGGTAGGGGAGTCCGCCCCACGCTTGTAGGAACGTCCCAGGTGACAAAAAATAGCTAAGAAAGAAAACCAAGTGCTCGCTACCATCAGAATTATCTTCACTTATTTGATGCGGTTAGGGCATCAATTTCCACCACTCCCATACTAATTGTGCTAATGATAATTAATAGTCGAGCATGGCCCAAGCTGAGCTGGAGGGTGGTTGGATGGGACTTGTCATGCAACTGCCGACTTGGAATTTTCTTCGAGTTTAATTTCATACGTCGGAAGGGCAGGAGGGGAGGAGAGAGCAGAGTTTTTGCGTTTTCCCAGTCAACTAGATGGCTACGACGAGGTCAGAAGTTGCACTTCCGCTGGGTCAATATCTGCCAATTTACTTGGACTCCAATATTTTGACTCCGACCTTTTCAGTCATTTTGTTCCATGAAAAATATTCTTAACATTAAAAATTAGAAAACTGGCATTTAAGGATGGATATAGAGAAAGTGATCTTAATTTTTTTTTTAAAAAAATAAAATTTAAGATATGCCGCACAGTAGTTAGAGATAAGACAGTGTAAATTATAATTTTAATCTGTCGTATGCTCATCAATTTTATTTTGTTCTGTATATAAATTATCTTCTAGTATTTTGATCTCATGCTATTTGGATTTTTTACCTCTGTTAGAACGAAGCTCTCTTGCACCTTTGGTATTCTGGTCTAAGGGTATTACACTCGTTAAATAGATATTTTTTTTATATAATGATAATAACGTAGAAATTTTTAATAAAAATAATACTAGATCTTAAATTTATCATCTTTTTGATATTTTTAGTTCCAATTAGGTGAATTAAGTAATGCTCATAATTCGTAGGGATATCATAATATCAACACATTCTTTACAGATTAAAAATGTATCATTGCTTATGTTATTCGTTAGCTTTTGGGTGCATATGACAATAATGCAACTGTTTTTAAAAAATATATATATTTAGAAAAAGATAAATCATAATAAATTTTTTAAAAACAGAACTCATTAGTTTATGATAGAAATAAAAATAATATTTTTTTAGTTTTCATATAAAGAATTCATGATATGACGTAAAATTATCAATTATGCATCCGGACTCGCGCTCTCACCGAGATCAAATACCGAAACGACGGCGAGGATCAGGGGTTTAGAAGCGGGTTTCGGCGGATCAGGTGCTATTAGTGGGCCGTCACCCTCCGTCTACGCTTTTCAGCGACGGCGTATTCTTCTTCGATGAAAAGGTCGTCCCGTTATGCGACTTAACAGTGCCGTTATCCGTCCGCCTTTCTCCGGGCAGAGCGCAAAAGCGAGACTCAATAAATGTGGCGAGCTCATCTTCCTTCCTCGTCCTCCTCCTCCCAAAGCCCTGCTCCATTCGAGGAACTCCGAACTCTTCTCCAGAGTCCGCAGATTCGCCGCTGGACTTTCCTCATCTCGCCTCCGCTCTTGACTCGTATCGGGCGACGATTTGTTTTCGCTCCGGCGAGGTGCAACTGGCTCGCCGCCCTGTGAAAGATTGGGGTTTGATATCGGTTCTCTGCTTGCGAGGTACCAGAACCCGGCCATTCAGGGTACTTCCTGGTTTTGGTTTTTTTTTTTTTCGATTTCGAGTATGGTTTTGAGCTTTTTGGTCGTTTTTGTTCGAAAAGATTGATTATTTTCGTCGAAGGTTTGCGCGTGATGTAGTTTCCTGAAGTAAATGATCTATCTATTCGGGTTTTTGTCTTCGATTCGAAGCTTTCTACTGGAAACACCTCCGTCTGGTGTCTACCTCTAGCAAACTTCTGCAACGTTCTCTGCTCTATTATTTTTATCTTTATGGTTGGTACTATCCTCATTCTGATTTTTTTTGGCCTTGCAGACCGTTCAGTTGATGAGCTTGGGGTGTTCCAGATTGTTGCCGGTGTCATCACTCTTTTGTCCTAGTTTCCTTCTTCACGAAGCCTTGGGAGTTGTGTGAGCATCACGCTTCTCGCTGGCGGCATTTGTTTCCTTTGACCTGGTAAAAATCTCACCTCGCATTCATTGATTGATCCTGTCGGAACGAATCTGAGTAATGCGTTTTGTTGTCAAACCAGAGGAAATGCAGAGCAGAACAAGAATCCACGCAGATCCTTCCCTGAATGAGGACCATTTCGATCGCATTCCCGACTCTCTAGTCCTCTTCATCTTCAACAAGCTCGCTGATGTCCGGTCGCTTGGTCGCTGCTCAGCTGTGTCAAATCGCTTCCGTTCTCTTGTCCCCCTCGTTCACGATGTGTATGTTAAGATTGATCGGGTGGTGCCCGTGGATGGTGATTCTGATGGGGCCTTTGATCTGTGTACTTCCAAACCAAGCACCCTGTTTGCCCATTTCTTTAAGGTCATGCTGTTTTCCATCCTCAAACCTTTTCACCAGCTTCAGAATTTTGGTGGTCTGAATAAGCCCCTTCGGCCCCAACTCTCCCATCACTCCCCCGCTCAGGTCCTCAAGAATTTCACCCACGTCCGCAACCTAAGGATCGAGCTCCCTGCTGCTGACGTCTGGACGGAGGATGGAGTGCTGCTAAAATGGAGAGCAGTGTTTGGAAGCACTCTTCAGAACTGCGTGATATTAGGGGGTACCAGGATCAAACACGAGCCTACTTCAGCCAATCTAGAGCAGTCAGTGGAAGACAATGGGAGCATACCCGAGTCATTCTATACAAATGGAGGGCTAAAGTTGCGAGTGGTTTGGACTATCAGCTCTTTGATTGCTGCCTCCACTAGGCATTTTCTTCTCCGTGAGATTATTGAGCAACACCCAACGTTGAGAAGCTTGGTACTGACAGATGCCGATGGTCAGGGAACGCTGGCCATGGGATTGGAGCAGCTGAAGGAGTTCAGGCAGAGGCCATCAGCAGTCTCAGCATCATCGAATAGGACTCAGGTGCCAGCATCAAGCATGAAACTGAGATATGCTCCATACATGGAGCTGGCCGGGGGTATCAGGATGCAAGGAGCTACACTAGTTGCTATCAATCCTGCTGGAGAGGGCACTAGCAATGGCAACAGTAGCAGGAGGGAGGCTGAAACACTCATTTCCGGGGCATTTGATGGGCCGTTTCATGCTGCAGCTAAGGCGTTGGTGAAGAGTCGAACTTACCTGTTGGAGATGAATGGCTTCTAGATTTATTCAGTCTCTGGGGTCAGTTTTCTTTCCATGGCATGCCTTGGTCCATTTTGCTAGTTTTTTACATGGAACCAGCGGCAGAATGCCATTTTCAAAAAATTGAGGTCTCATTTCTTGCAATATCCATATATTTTTGTTATTATGTATCTGTACAGTAAGGATATCTGTCTATCCTTTTCCTACTTAGCTCCTGGAAAACATATGTCTATGCTCTGAAGAGTGAAGATTGATGGTTTTGGTATTCATCTTCCCTGGTGCTTCATCTGATTGATGTCTCTGGTAGTTATCTTCTTCGTACTTCACATCATTGTAAAAGTTGAGTTAATATCACAGAACATGTTTCATACTGTTTTGAGGTATTGTCTTGCACAAGGGGTTTTGCATTCTGCATTAATAAGCTTCTTGTTTGTCACTTTCTTGTGGAGCTGTAGATAGTTGGATAACTCAAAAAAAGCCTTATACAGCAAAGCATGGCTTGACCTGCGTGTTTTATTGTGAGATGACTAAGCTTTTGACTGCACTTTGGAGATACTTCTGTGGGCACTCGGTGAACATCTCAAACTAACACAATTAATGCTTTTTGACTCTGAAAGGCTACCTTGTAAGTACCTCCCTACCTCTTTCATCCTTTTTTTTTTCTTTTTTTCCGTTTTACTTCATAACTAAGCCTCCAAGCCTATGCATATAACCTTGTCTAGTTGACTGATGGATGTAGGTGACCACACTCCGTCAATTTGTTTGAAATAGCTCTCTCAAGTCCATGATGTATTTTCAAAGACAATTATGAACTTATCTGTTAGGTGAGGATTGAAGAGAGACGCATGAAGTTAAATGCTGTGGATGTATAGTTGTTGACCCATTCGCTTTTCCTTTTGAGCGGATATCTAAGTTGAATAAATTAGGTTTAGTATATTGTTGCTGTCAAAGAAGTATTGGCTGACCTCGGCTGCTGCCTCATTTATGAATTGATTAAGCTCCATCATCTTTGTCAAATAAATTCAAAAATATATAAATAATAAATACTCAAAATATTCCTGCTGGTAACTTTTGGTTCAGCCAGATCAATAAAATGATCAGCAACATTAAGTGAGTCTATTTCTTTTCTTTTACAATTTTGATATGTTAGGTAGTCTATACTTGGAAGCATCAAACTAAGACACTCAGACAACTTTTCATTCAACACATGCTCCCCTCCTCTCTCTCTCCTCTCTGAGTTATGGCAGGAAAATGACATGGATAAGATCAATTAGCCAACGGCGAGGACAAGGGAGAAAGAAACAAAAGGAGGATTAATGCAATTTTAATATGCAGACTGCAGTATGCAGTAGCTCAGATTTCCTTATCATTTTAGGTACACAATGCTTAAGTGTAGGCCAGTATTAGGTATGATATGATTGTACAATACAGATACATGGATTGATTTATGGTTGGTCCTTCAAAATCATCATAATCATCAGTTTATGTTAGGTCTAGGTTTATGACTTGACAGTCACATATCTCCATACTTAATCAGCGGTTATAGAAGGCTGAGAATTTTATTATATGTACAAAAATCTACCCCGTAAATGTACAGATTCATGTTTCATGCAGTAGATACAAAGAGTTCATATAATGCAGATTAAGGGAAATGTACCAGGAAGGGCTTACAGCTACTGGCTGACAAGGTAACAAAGATTTGAGTGGTTCTAAGGTGTCATGAATGACGCTGAAGAAAGTGATCATGATGTACTTAATGACTATTACTCCGAATGTTTCCATTTTGCAGGAGAACCACAACTGACAGAGAACAGCGATATGCAGGTCTTAGAAATGCACAACTACTTAATGAGTGTGCATGCAGAAGATTTCGATGGTTCAGTAACTCCAACATGCTAAAACTTGCATCATCTGTAGAAGTCGGGTAAAGGATGCAAGCAAATGATGGTTCGGAAACCCGAACATGCTAAAACTGGTATCTATCTCTAGAAGTCGGGTAAATGATGCAAGCAAATGAAGACACACTTTGCAAGGCCAAACTGGAACAAAGCCACTTAACATTACAATGGGTGTCGACTCTAAGTGCAGTGATGTATGCAACTGAAGTATCCTAACAGATCAAGAGATTTGAATCTTATTCCTACAATACTTGATCAATTCAATCAGACACTTGTTATCTATTTTCATTGTTCAGTTGTGGAACGACTAAAAATTCAAAAGCATTACCCACCCTTTCTATCTGTCTAAAGGATGGAAGGTTAGACAATAATCTTTCTTAGTTCATGGTTTCTAGTATCTACATGTTCCTTGAGATGTCTAGCATGCACAAAGTTGCTCGAATAAGTTAAAAAATAATAAAATTTTCTGAACTTTCACTGTATTTGTTTTTTATTTAATTTCATTTTTTACTTTTCTAACAAATTACTTCAATTTAATTTATATATTGGTGAATATTGAATTTATAATCTTCAATTTCTATATTGGTGAATATTGAATTTATAATCTTTCATATAAAATTTAATTGAGTATAAACTTTGTATATATTAAAAAAAATGATAAAATATTAAAAAATGTAAAACTTTCATTAATTCAAAATTAACAATTTGGAGCAGCAACATGAACCCTACTGGGGGTGGCTCAACTTGGGCCTGACGGGTTAAGTTGAGCCGAAAGAGATTGGGATAATTGGCTCGCACGATAACCCAAAACGCCAATACAAATACGCGATCCCTCCGCTCCGCTGCTAAATGACCCAAACACCCTCTTCGTCAACCCGCTCGGTTCGATCAGTGGAGTGCGTGGGCTTTGTTAGGAATTAGGAATAACCTCGTCGTCCTTCGCTTCGCCAGATCGAGATAAGGGTTCTGCGCACGCTCTCGCCTCCTATGGCGTCTTCGGAGAAGGAGGCCGCTCTCGCCGCTGTCCCCAGCGATGCGCCGACCATGTGAGTCTTTGGCTATCCCCTCGGGAAACCCCTCTTCGATTTTGTGCGAATCCTTCCATCTTCTCTCTGTTCGCTCCGATCTTTTTTTTTTTACTTCTCTTTAGTGGATCTGTAAAAATCCTTTCCCTCGGTTAAGATCCTAGGCATGTTTTGTTCGTGGTCATCGTCTCAGTACTTTGCTTGTTGAATGGTAATATGCTCGAAGTGATGCCCCCTCCTTTACATTTTTACCCTCGCGTTTCCAATCGAGTAAGCTGAAACTACTAACTAAGCAGAATATATATATATATATATTCTTTCACCATGTTGTATCTTTGTGGAATGAAGGTCAAACATGTACTGTGCCTCGTTAATGAACAACTGCAATACAGGCTCACATATTTGAGGTGGTTATTTTTTTCTCTACTTTTGGTGCTCACATGCCAATTATTCGCCACGAAGTCACTGCAAACAACTATTCATGCAAAAACCTAACATGTTAGGAAGCTTGAAGTAAAGGTTTCATGTGCTGTTTCTTTTAAATCTGCCAGATTCTATTAAACTTTGCGATGTATTAAGCTCCTGTAAGTTTTCATATCAGTGAAATTGGCAAGCAAATCTGTTTTTTTGTTTTGCAAAGAGAATGGTATGCGCATGTCACTTTTTATCGTACTTGGCAGTTTTCATGTGAACATTTGTTCCGTTCCTGCATATTGTTTCAAGCATTCGTTTGTTCTTACCACTTCTTCTAGTGATTCTTTTGTTATCAGTTCCATTTCTGTTATGATGGATTGAATCTTCCTACATTGCAGATTTGACAAAATTATAAAGAAAGAGATTCCCTCAACAGTAGTTTATGAGGATGACAAGGTAAATATTTGTTTTTGTTCAATGTATGTAATGCATCATGCAAGTGACTCTTAGTTTTCTGCTTTCTTACATGTAGGACTTTTATAGCTTATAAATATATTGAATGTTGTGTTCATCTTTCGTCTGCAAATTTATGTATGAATATGCACACCTAGTGGGCTAGTGCGTTATATGCTATCTGGATCAGTTGTGGCTGATTTGTCTATTTTGTATTCAGTTTTTATATGTGTAGCAAATGATTGTTTATAGATGCCCATAGTAGTTAAGATTGTGAGGTGGTTTGTGTATAAATCTTTTGATTCAAGTTAATTTTTTCCATTCTCTTACAAGTAGCTGATTGCTGCAACTGCAAACCTTATTTACGCTGTCTTGCAACTGAACTAAAAGAGCTGCTGAGCATTTAGAAATTTTTTATTACGTTTTGTACCTTGCAACTTTGGCATTACCAGTTGCTTCTTGGAGAGTATGATGCCTATTTTATGGGTAGGTTTTTGATAGTTTTTGGTGTATCTTCACCAGGCTCTTGCATTCAGAGATATCTCTCCGCAAGCTCCCACTCATATTTTAATCATTCCAAAAGTTAGAGATGGGCTGACTGGTCTCTCCAAGGTATGTGACTATCGGATTTGTGCTTTTATTATTTATGTTTGATCATGAAGGAAAACCTTTCTTGCGCATAATCTGGATTGTTTAGTTGAAATACATGAGACAACTGGGTCAATGAAATACATAATCACATGTTTACCTTTTCATTTGTTATATAACCTTACTTTTCTGGATGTGAACACCTAGTTGCAGTGACATTGATTTATGTTCTTCATTTATCATTATCCTTACTATTAAGTTCATTGGTCTTAGCCAAAAGTAAGACAAACTAAGATAGTATGACCTACATGATTGCCTAAATAGTCCCAGAGAGAAATAACTTCTAGTTGTCTAGTATGATCTCCTGTGAGATTGGCACCTAACCACTCAACTTTCACTCTTTATATGTGTAAGTCCCTTAGCGTATGCTTCATGACAACTAAACACATTCGCAAAATGATGCTTGAAGGCTGAGGAGAGGCACATCGAGATACTTGGCTATCTCCTATACATCGCCAAAGTTGTTGCAAAACAGGAAGGACTAGAAGACGGTTTCAGGATTGTCATCAATGATGGTCCCAACGGATGTACGTATCATTTTCAGAGCTAAAAGTTCGACAGTCGTACTTCTGTGCTCAATCTAACTGGCCTTTTGTATTTTCTTTTCGTAGGTCAATCTGTGTATCACTTGCACATTCATCTTCTTGGTGGAAGACAGATGAACTGGCCTCCTGGCTAAGGATGGACCTTTACCTGTGGCTGGTCTTCATCACTCGATTTATCTTCTCAAATTTCAGCATAATTAAGCAGTTGACTTTTATCATTTATGATTAAAACTGCCCCAATCTCCTCCGAGAGATGCGGACAACTTTATTTTTGTTCAACTTTCTACTAAGTGCTGCTGGGACATGAATGAAACATTTGGGCTTGAATAATTACTTCATGTTTGGATATATGCTGCACGTGAAATTAACTGTATACATACAAATAAAAGGTCAAAGGAGGTTACGGACCTAAGTGAATTAAGAAAAAGAATATGGAAGCTTGAAATAATCAAGTATTATGGACCATCATTTATATTTTGAGCTAAGAAAACAAAAAAAATCAAGCCTAAATCGAAGAAAATGAATAGGTACGGCAAAGCATATTCGAGCCTTAAATCGAATCGAATAATACTAGTTTTTTTTAAAAAAAGCTAAAGTAAAACGGAAAAAAAAATAACGGAGAGGAGCGCTCTGCGATTTGAAATATATTCCCAAGCTTTTTAAGATTTTCCCTGGGCCAATAAATATTCTTAATGCCTTCATCTATTTATATTCGCTCCTTTTACCTCCTTCGCACGCGCGATCTACGAGAAGCAAGCGGAGACCCCTCGCTCCTCCTCTCTTATCGCCCTTCGAAATCGCCAGGTGATTTCTACCTCTCTTTCTCTCCCTCTCCCCCATCGATCGATTGCCATGGTTCTAGATCTTCGATCCGCTTCTCCTGTTGCAGATTCTGCATCGTTTTTTCTTCTCTTCTTTTCCTAATTCTCATGTTGCCGTCCCGATAACCGATCGGCGTTCTGTTGCTACAGATCTCGGGATTCTTCACGCTTTCGGTCCAATTTCTGTGCCTTGTTTGATTCTCTATTTTATATCGGCGGTGTTTGCTATTAGATCTTCGATCCAACCTTTGTTTCTTCTTCGTTCTGGTCTGATCCGTCTTGGGTGCTTGTCAACTTGTGGCCGCTTAGGTATAACGATGGGGCTCTCGTTCGCCAAGCTCTTCAGTCGGCTTTTTGCCAAGAAGGAGATGCGCATTCTGATGGTAGGGTTGGATGCCGCCGGTAAGACCACCATTCTCTACAAACTCAAGCTCGGAGAGATCGTCACCACCATTCCCACCATCGGTCAGTATTCATATTTTTCTTCCTGGTTTTACATTGAATGCTGAACCTGTTCTATTGAACTTATTATCTAGCGAAATTCTAAGTGGCTGCTTAGATGTGGATTTCTGTTTTTGGGTATGCATTCACTTCAGATAAGATATCATCCTGAGAAATGTCGTGATAGTTATTTGCTGGTTTGATGTTTTTATCATATCATACCACACCCATGTTTCTATCATTGAATCAGCAGTTCTAAGTCTTCGCTGCTTTTTTGTTCTTCCTTTTCTATGCTCCCTGAACGTATCCATGGCAATGGTATTCCCTATAACCCATTATCTGCAGTGAAAAGTTCTAAACGCTGTTGTTGGTTTTGAGTGCTTCCACCGATAGTCACATTCATCGGGAATATCCTTTTGATCTTCTTATAATTCGGATATGTTATCCAGAATGATGAATGACTGTTCGTGCTATCCCTTGGTAGCTGAAATGGTTTATGCTTGTAAAAATCTTCAAAACGTTATATGAATGTTAACCCTGGCTCTATTGCAGGATTCAATGTGGAGACCGTCGAATACAAAAACATTAGCTTCACCGTGTGGGATGTCGGTGGTCAGGACAAGGTACTACTGTGATTCCATTAGCCAACTTTTCATTGTCCATGCAATCATAAGTACATCATTAGGGTTTTTGAGTTTTTAAGCTGATTCTTTGTGAGCCAAACTTTCCTGCAATGACTTGTATTTAACTTAAGCTGCAATCATCAATGTTAGATTAAATATTGAAATTTTTACATGCGAAAAGCTAGTTTTATTGTTTAGCTTGATGAAGCTTAATTACTTATCTATTTTTCAATGCAAGTGTTTTAACGATCCCATTGTTTGGAATAACAGATCAGACCTTTGTGGAGGCACTACTTCCAGAATACACAAGGTCTCATTTTTGTTGTTGACAGCAATGACAGAGATCGTGTTGTTGAGGCAAGGGATGAGCTCCATAGAATGCTGAATGAGGTAACTTTTTCTAATGATAATTAATCTCTTACTCTTTAGTATCAACATTGTTCTCGTATATTAGCTCCTGGTAATTCTAACTTCTATATAATTCTACGTAGATTTTCCTCTGTTGTCAGCAAAAAACTTCATTGAAAATTAGTTTTACCATATGGCACCAGGAGATTCCATCCAACCAGCTTGCACTTTTCTATTGTCCATGACCTTCATATACACACTCTTAGAAAAGCTACCTTCCCTGTTCATCTTATAATCAATTTAGTAACCATTTGGTTAACAAATACCTTTTTGCAATTGTACTGATAAGGAATGTTTTGTTTATATAATATTTTTTTCATTATCATGATACCCTGTTGAGAACAATAAGCCTCGGTAGGAGTCTGAAGCTTTCCCTCCTCTTTTGGTGCAAAGATGTTTGTTAAGAAAGAATTGGTATGAACAATTCATCATACAAATCTTTTAAACAATTCATTAAATCATTATTAACCAAATTCTTCATCTTCCCAACAATATGGTGGTATAAACATGCTGTACCTAAGTAGTGAATTTAAACAAGAGGACGAAGCACAATATTTTGCTTTAAACTTTTATCTATTTACATAACATTTCAGAACTCTTTTACTGATCATTTAATTTGTTGAGCGTGAAATTTAGAGCAATTCAACCTTGTGCATTTGCATTTTGCTCAAAAAAGAATAATTTCCTAACTTTTTTTTTTCATTTTTCTAATATGCATTTGTGCATTGAAGGATGAACTAAGGGATGCTGTCTTGCTCGTATTTGCAAACAAACAAGATCTGCCGAATGCAATGAATGCTGCTGAAATCACTGATAAGCTTGGTCTGCATTCTCTGCGCCAGCGTCACTGGTAATAATTCCCCTCTTATAAGCTACTTGGTTCTTGTTTTCGTACCAAAGTGAGTGCTACTTAGTTTCAAACAGGTTATATATAAAATGAAAACTCTTCAAGTAATCAGAAAGCTTATGCTTGGTTGAAGAGAAATCCTTTATTTTACATAACCAGATAAACCATGCATATGACAGTCATGCTCGATTGTATATGTCATGACATCACTCTTTATTCACCTTCAATCGTCCTTTCCAAGGTTCTAAAGTGCTTGGAATTGATTTTGTTAAAATACGGACAAATTATGGATGGTGGGTGAGGTTCAACAAAAGTTAGAGTAAAAAACTGTTAAATAAAAATAAGAAATGGAATGTGATCATCTACGTATCTGGTGTTGGCCTTCCTTTCTCAGTTAGTTTACGAACATTTCAATTCCAGCAAAAGGTTTCCACATTCTTATGTAGATCTCGTGGCAGATTAACTAAGAATTTGATCCACACCACACCATACTCCTAACTGTTTTCGTCATGAACTTACTATCATCAGGTACATACAGAGCACTTGTGCTACATCTGGTGAAGGTCTGTATGAGGGGCTTGATTGGCTCTCCAGCAACATTGCCAACAAGGTATATCTACGGAGCTATTTCCTTGCCATAATAAGCGTGCTATTTTCTTCCTTCCTGTCAAGAAATCACTCTCCTTACACAACTTAATCTTTTGACAGTGAACAAGCTTTGCTCTTGGTGGCTCACAGAACACCTTTCTACGACATCTTAGGAACTTTATTTTTTGGTGCCCTTTGGCTCTTAAAGCATTCAAGCAAAATATTTCCCATTTAAAAAGATACGTATTGTCTAC
The DNA here is from genome assembly GCA_030544415.1 of Thalia dealbata. NCBI lineage: Eukaryota > Viridiplantae > Streptophyta > Magnoliopsida > Zingiberales > Marantaceae > Thalia > Thalia dealbata. Next base: position 395,986 of record CM060458.1, read on the forward strand.
CCTTTGATTCTTGAAATGGCCATCTGTGCCTTCTGGTACTATTCAAGTCATTGTTGGATGATAAACTTATCAGAATATTTCATTTTTTATTGCAACTATTACTCTCCGATACCTTGCTCACTATTTTGATCCATTCAATTGAAAATTGCTCGCAGAAGACAATATTTCCTATAATTTTTCTTATGGCAGAGGAAAAAAATACTTCATGGAGGTGGTCTCCTGGCAAATCATTAAAGTTTAATATTTGGTTACTGCTATAATTAATTAGTATATACTTTCAAGTTTCACTTTTAACTCGAAAGACTATATGCCACAATTAAGAGAGCCCACTTTCACATGATTCATGGAGGATGTCTCTTATATCAAACATTGATCAAAAGCACTCATATTGCTATAAGGCACGGCATTATTATGATGCCTTGTTCAATCTAAATATTTGGGCGAGTCAAAGGGTTGGCATTTGGACAGCCCTGGATTTGAGGCTTTGTAGATTCGTTTTAACACCCACCCTCTTTGGAGTATTCCTTGGAATGAAGCAACTGCAAGATGCAAATGAAATTAGGGTATCTTCCCCTGTCAGCTATTTTGGAACTGTTGCCATTTAATTAATCACGGAACTTATTATAATTGGGATCTAATAGGAACTTTGTTATTACTTTATTAGTTGTGAACAAATCAAATTTAGACAAATGCACACATATTTATACATATATATTCTGTTTATTAAGATTTATTTGTTATCTATATTTTTAAATTTATGATGTTTTATCCATATGATTCAGTTCAGTGAATGCTGGATAGCTTGTGGTTGTTGTCTTTACTTGGAAGATTAGTTTAATATTTTATAATGGATTAATTAGTTTAGTTGATTAAAGAAGGATGATCAAAATTATTTATATAAAACCAGTACCCTTTGGCTTATGCGCATATATTTTTTAAATAAAAAAGGGAAGATAATTAAATACTCATCAATATCAAGAAGACAATATTTGGACATAATAATATATTTACAAATATTTAGCACAAGCAAAGCGATTTGTTTTTTATTGTCCACTAAACAACACGCGCGTTAATTAGGCACCTTGAACCGACCAATTAAACCCGGTCCATCCGCTTGAACCGGCAAGCTCACCAAATCCCGGACTGAAACGGAATCAGTTCCGGTTCGTCCCCAAGAGCACCGCCCTCGCGCTCCGGCAGCCGAGGAGGCCGCCGGGCTTGCGGCGGCCCTTCCGCGCTTCCTCGGCCTCGGCGCGGCTGCGCTCCACCTGGTTGGAGGCGGCAGTCGAGAAGTTGGGGAGGCTGTCGCCGTCGAACCCCTCCGCCGTGGTGACGCTCCATTCGATGCTCGCCTCGCTCGGGGCGTAGAACTCGCGCGGCGGCGGCGGCGGTGGCGGCAGCGGCAGCGGCAGCGGCAGCGGCGTCGTTGGCTCCTCGAGGGAGTCGCCGCGGCGGTAGGTGGTCTGGGTGGAGAAGCTCTCGATCTCGAAGAGGTCCGAGCTCGTGTCGCTTGCCGCGTCGTCGTCCTCGGCCGAGGGCAGCGGGATTGCCGGGTCGCCCGATATGGGGAAAACTGCCGCGCGGCGCTGTTGCTCCGGCTGCCGGCCCGGCACCGCAGCCGTCGGCTTCACTGGTCGTAGAGCGTCCAGCGATGCCCGGGGCGGCTCTCCGGCGAGGTTCGTAGAGTAGGAATTCAGATTGGAAAAGGAGAACCCGCCGGAACCGGAGAATAGAATGCTGGAGTGGCGGCCGAACTCCGACGTAAATGGCCGCTCCAGCGAGAACCGAGTCGGCCTACCCAAAAGGTTCGGATTTTTGAGATGATTTCCCGGAGTAATCTTCACCTTCGTCATCTCCTCCTCCACGCCGAGCTCGTTCTTGGTGGATTCCGGCATTGCTCGCTCCCGTATGCCACTACAACCCGCATCCCCTGTTCGAAAGCTAAAAGTTTTAGCAGCGAGCGAGGCCTTCAAATCCAAACCAGAGGGATCGCGGTTCTTGATTCCGGCGGTGAGCCTCTCTTCGACGTTGACGGACTTCTTGCCGGAGCACGGACATTTGCAGGCAAACAGGCGGCCGCGATAGAGGGCGAACGGCGTGGCGGCGAACGGCGAAGACTTCCCGGATTCCTTGAAGGACGTGGCGGCGCTAGCGGAGGCGGCGAACGGCGGCGACCTCCCGGGTTTCTTGAAGGACGTGGCGGCTCTAGCGGAGCCGGCGAACGGCGGCGACCTCCCGGGTTCCTTGAAGGACGTGGCGGCTCTAGCGGAGGCGGCGGCGGCGGAGCCCGGCGGGAAGGAGAGCAGGCTGGACTGAGAATTCCAGATGGCTTCCGACGTCGCCGTCGGCAACGAGGAGAACGAGCCATCAACGGCGACGCTGTCCTTCCGGCGGGAAGGAAGTCGGCACCTATGGGCGGCAATGGCGCCCTGGCCTTCGTTGAAGTAGCGCTCGGCAGCGAAGACGCCGAGCTCGGCGTCGGCAATGCCGCGGAGGCCCCAGCGGGCGGTGCTGCTGCCAGTGACGGCGGGGCGGAGGTTGGAGGAGAAGGTGGAACGGTGCCGAGGGAAGCTGCCGCTGCTGCTAGAGCTGCCGCCATGGAAGCCTACCGCTGCCGCTCTGTACCTCTCCATGGGAGTTTGCGAAGGAGGAGGAGGAGGAGGAGGAGGAGGAGAAAAAGAAGAGTGAAGTGAAGAGGGACTGAAGAGAGTGACGAGCAGTTTATGTAGAGAGGAGCTCTTACAGTGAATTGACTGCATTCCATGGAATATAATTACATCACAGTATGTGAATTAATTTGGGAACTTGTCTTATTGTGCATGTCCTCTTTTTTAATAAAAGGAAAAAACAAATTTCTTTTGATATTTATGGAGAGTTGTTCTTTTTAATTTAAAATGTATCTACTCTACAATTCTATCATAATTCATTACTTGTCATCATAATTAGTGTTCAAAAAGTACCGATGGCAGCATATCATATGTAAAACATCCACTAAGAAAGGATCTACTCTTATTACCTTACTCACATGTTATCTCATAATAAATATTACCAACTTTTCTCTAAGAAAAATTCTTCAAACAGAAAGATGCATCATGCCAGATACTACAATTTTTATTAATTGAAAAAAATGCTTTCAATATTCTGCGACATTATATAAACTATCCTGAGTAATAAGAATAATATACCATATATTTGTTTGAAATTATCAAAAAAATAATTAATTAAAAAATTAGAATGTATTATGTGCAATGATATTTTGCCTGTAAACCTCTAGATGGCTGTCTATTTATGTGAGCGAGAGTACACAAGAGAGAGTTGATGATGATATGATAGAAATATGATAAATCAATTCAAGTTCAAATTCAATTATACAGATAAATAACCAAGTGGATATAGTAGAAAAATATCAATCATGGGCATAAAAGTAGATAAAGTCCCTTTTTTTAAAAAAACAAAACATGAATTAGCTACTAGAATTGATTGATTCAACTTTACTTTGAGATCAAGATTTGGATAGATTGAATCAGCTAGTCTTACGTACTGGATACAAATTTGAATATATGTGTGTGTGTGTGTGTGTGCGTGTGTGAAGTAATTAGTTGGACTGGATTCGGAAATGATTTGCAATATCCTCATATATATATTGAGAACAAAAAGGTAGAAAGGACACTACCTACCACTTCATTCAATGCCAACCTGTACTGTTTGTTTTACCGCAATTTGTCAAAACTTCTTCCTTAATTTTTGGTTTGGCATCTTCCCTCTAGATTCTGCCTGCTGCGCACTGTTTTGATGAGCCTTTGTCCACAGAAACCCTACCTTAAGGCTCTCTGTTTGCTGGTCTTCATGCATAGCAGCACTTTTATCTTCTACTCTGCAGGCACAGTTCTTCAGTTAATCTGACTTCCTAATGCCACCTCATGGAAGTGATATACTTCCAATCTATGTAAATTGATGATGACAACATAGCATGTAGCACATCGAAGGAAAAAAAAACATTTATAAGAAGTTGAGAGAATTTAAATGTATTTTTTAAACTCAAAGGAATACCAAAAGCATATGGGTTATTCCTAACTACAACAAGGGATACTCTTGTTTGTCCAATTTACACTAGGGATCATGGTAGCAACAAGATAGTTATTCAAGTGTCATAATCATATATCACTTGCCAAGACATGTCGACAATCTCAGGAACCCAACGTAGAGCACTTTTGGGGTGTGACATTGACAACTCTAAAAGGCATAATTATTCACTTGTTCCACATGTAGTATGAGAAGGTCGTTCCCTCTAAAATGACAGGCCATTCTCTCATCAGAACACCAATATACTAACATTTGTTCAAGTATGAGTAAGGTTCAAAAAAGGTTGACGCCTCTTCCTACTCTATCCTCTTATTTGAAGTGTTCAAAGTATGAGCAAGTTCAAAAAGGTTGACACCTCTTCCTACTCTATCCTCTTATTTGATGAGATCAAAAGCCAAAGACATGGAGGCTAACTTCTCTCCTTGAACCATGGAAGGAGCACCAAAGAGAGAGAACAGCATGCTTGTTCTACTGCCACAAGCTTGGTTTAAGCCGTTGAATTGGTTCTCAGCCACAATTTCTAACCTCATCCAATTACTCAAAACAAGTTCATGACTTGTAGGGTTGGCAGAAGTCGAGGTGTTCTGGTGGTATCATCTTATACTTGCCTTGCAGTATCTTGTGCCGAGAGATTTGCTAACTCATGTAATGTAAACCATGCTTTGTCCGAGTCCATCCAAGATAGTGGTGTCAGATGATCTCTGGGTTCAGCAATTATCACATAGAGAAAGCTCAAACATCACATGGACTACAATTTTAGGTATGTCCCCTTGGTGGCAGGATATATTAAGATGACAAAAGGCTGCTTCAGATACATACCAGTTATCCAAACGTTGAAGCATTATATTTTATTGATGAGAGATGTTTTCTCCATTCCGTAATGTCATCCCTGCCCAACTGGCAGCCTGTCAGAACAAAAGGAGCAATTGTTATTTTTCAGACAGATGGGTTCATCATCAGGAAACACATGAAACATCAAGGCAAAGGTTAAAGCAACCAGTATGCTGATTGGGAAACATTTCTCACTGGTTGCTACTGTTGAAGAAACTTTAACTTGGTCTCCCTACCTTTTTCTTAATGAGCCAAAGTATGATCATAAACTTGCCACTATCAACTCAGCAAATCTTGAAAAGTTATCAGAAAAAGAAAGTGAAGAGTTCATTTATGAATAGAGGTGATTTTTGATTGGCTATATGACTAGTCTTTGAGACTACAAAAACGATACAAGATTGCAGCTGGATGAAACATCAACTATTATCAACACCAGTACCCATAATGTTTAACATATTAAAGGTGTCACTTGGTATTGTAGAATGACAATAAATTTTCAAGTTCATTTGTTGAAACAATTACCAACAGCATTCCACGTTAATATTATCAGCTAATAACGAATATGATTAAATTCCTCATTTGTACAGTATATCCTTATGCATCATTCACTGTCAAGCTGCGCAAGAGAGATTTATCATTGCTTCTCACATAGCTCTGCAGATTCTGATGGTCCAGGTATACATTAAATTGACGAGGCATTATTAGCAACGAGAAGAGCAACAAGGAAACTATTTGCTTAGCAAGATTTCCTGAAGCTGCAATGCAGCCTGCTCTTGATTCTCTTGGCATAGTTGGTTAACCAGCAAATAGCATGTCGACGCTTCAAGAGTATAACCAATTTTGAACACAGCATTCAGTACCAATAAGGCGTCATCCACTCTATTGCTCTTAAGAAGGTTTTCCAATAATCTTTCAATTGTGTTTCTCTGTGGTTTGAGGTTGTTCTCCAGCATGTTCACTAACCAGGCCATGCCTTCTTCATCCTTACCAACCTTGCAGAACCCATTAATGATAAAATCATTTGTACAAACCAATGGCTCCAAATCCCTTTCTTTCATGCATCTCATCAGCTGCACTGCGCTAAGCACATTTCCATCTTCACAAAGAACCTTGATCAATGGCGTGTATGTTGATACAGTCGGCTGCAGACCCACTAGAAGCAGCTTCTCATACAGTTCGTTAGCTTTGCATATCAACCCCTCTTTGCAGAATCCTTGAATCAGAGTGTTGTAGGTGATGATATCAGGCTTGATTCCTTTTGTTGGCATATTTTCAAGCCATCCAAGTGCTTCCTCCGTCCTCCCATGCAAGGACAACCCTGAAATCATGGTGTTGCAGCTCACGGTGCTTTCCCGAAATCCATTTCTACACATCTCATGGTACAATACCTGTGCTGTACTAAGATCACCTGCTTTGCAATGGCCGTCGATAACGGCATTGTATGTGTAATTATTCGGCTTGATTCCATTTGCTACCATCTCTGACCATAGGTTCAGTGCATCATCCATCCTGCCTATTTTGCATAAACCATCGATCATTGTTGTGTAGGTGACAAGGTCCGGAGGATAACCCCTCACCTTGAGATCCTTGAAGATGCGCAGGCCTTCATCAACCATGCCATTGTCGCACAGTCCGTGGATGATGGACTGGTAAGTAAAGATGTCGGGCAAGCAACCGCCCGCTATCATCAAATGGAGGAGTTCGGATACCTTTCCATTATTCCCGTCCTTGCAGAATGCAGCGATCAACTTGGTGATGGAGACGACGTCGGGAACCAGGCCGTTCCTGGAGACCTCACAGAGAAGTCTGTAGGCGTCGTCCAGCTTATTGTCCATCCAGAAGGCCTGGACGAGGTAGCCCAGAGTGGAGGTATCGCCGGTGATTCCGGATTGCATGATCATCTCGTACAGGCGCCACACGACATCGGTCCTCCCTGCCCGCAGGGAGGCCGCCAAGGCGGAGTTCCAAATCGGGAGGGGCGGGGTGTAGCAAAGCTGCGTCTTCAACAGGGAGAAGGCCTCCAGCACATCATCCGCGGTGGCGCTTCTGCAGAGGATGAGGCGCACGAGGAAGGACTGGAGGGCGGACGGCTTGGGTTGGCATTTCGTCGAGCGAATGGCGAGAATGGCAGCCTTCCAGGCACTGGCATTTACGAAGGCGGCGAGGAGGGAGGAGAAGATCTCGGGGTCGACGTGGGCGGGGGCTGCGTGCGAGGAGATCCAGAGCAGGTAACGGAGGGAGAGATGGGGCTTGGTAGAGGAGAGAGGGCGGAGGACGAGGCGGACGCAGTCCGGGTGGAAGAGTTCCGATGGGGAAAATTGAGAAAGGAGGAAGCTTTCCCACCTGGGCCGCGTGAGGACTGCATCAAGCACCGTCTTCGCCGTATCAGCCTGCTTCTGCTGATGCTGCCGCCGCCGCCTTCCGTCGCCTTCATCGGCCATTTGTCCTTCGCCGCCGGAGATAGAAGGGAGAGTTGGGGCTGCTGGCACACCGGCGGCGATGGTGGATTCGGGTCGGCATCCTGGGAGAGAGGGATGGAGGCGGTCGCCGAGATTTCTCCAGAATCCACGGATCCTGATCGCCATCTTTCAACCTTCGATAGTAAATTAAATTACAAGGCAATTGGGTATGACAAAGTGTAAATGAATGAGGCCGGAGCTCCTCCCCGACGCAGCGGCAACTCACCGTGCTCCTCTTCGACGGCGAGGAGTGGCAGTGCGTCTTCTCCTACCGGAAGGGAAGAACACGATTAGGGCACTCAAAATTTTAGAGAGCGAATATTTTATTTAATTTAGAGCTCGTCCTATGAAGCCCAGCAAGAAGCCCTCTGCAAATGAAGAGGAAAAAAGGTTTGCAGAAATATCAAACTAGAAAACACATTCGGTTATAATTGTTAATAGGTTAAAAAGGCAAACGGATTTGATAGCATATTAATCAATGAGAAAATAATTCTTTTGTGAAAGAATTAAACACTTTCAATGTTATACCACAAAATTGCTGTTTTTTGTTTGTAAAAATATCATATGGAAACGCGATACGAAAAAGTTTACTATGAGGGAGGGAGGGAGGGGGATGTATGTATGTGTGTGTACATTCAAGTAAACAGGAGAGAGGCGAGGAAGAAGAGAGTTGAGAGATCTCATAGACATGTACTAAGGAGGGGCCTGACCTGACCTTTGATGGAGTACAGTTACTTTTTTTCTTAAGAAGAGAGGTTCCATAATCCATTCCAACATACAACTGAAATGGGGGAACTACTAAAATATTTTTGATCCGTAGCAGGAAATACATTTTATTGATCACAAAAACCTCCAAATTGGAAGAAAACTTTAAAAAAACCTCGATCATCAAACTCGAATACCGAGTTCGGAGATCTTGGTGACCCTTTCGTTCAGTTGGAGCCGCTTGCTTCTCAGATCAGATGTCATAGAAGCCACCTGCAGAGGAAAATGACATGAATGTAGATATGCTTTAGGTGTCCGGTGGAAACAGAGAAATACTTGCTGCAAGGGGATATATATATACATATATAAACTTGCCTCTGCACGAAGCTCCAGAGCGGTTCTCCCGGGCATTGCTCTTAGATCTTCCATCAGATCTGCACATTTCATCTTCTTTGTCAGTTTTGGAGTTTCCACTCTAAGAACTAACTCAAGAAATATGAAGATGAGTACAGACAACTCCCCACTTAGCCAGCAAGAAAATAATATCCAGATTAATAAAGATTCGAATATATATATATACCTGCAGCTTGAGATTCTATCTTACTGATGTACTTGGAAAGCCTTTGGATTTCATGTCCGGCAGCTCTATTCAAAAGTTCTAATGTCAGGCACCGCAATGACCAAACAGAAGACGGTGATATATGTTGTTGCAGAGAACTTACTTGATTTTACTACTCCCACGTTTTAAGTCCTCTTCGCCAAAACCTATTTTTGTTTGTATATTTTTGCTCTCTTTCTTCAGCGTTGCAAAAGATTCGCTTATTGCCCTTAAATGTGATTCAGCCTCGGTTAATCGCTTCTGGTTAAAACATGCAGAAGCAACATCAGATGTTTTGCTGAATGCACCCGATAAGAAAAGTTCCATCAAAATAGTATCATATCCATGCCATACTTCATCTTTTGAAAGGTAACATTTTGGCATATACCCATACATCGTATTTCTATCCTGGTACAGATACTACTCATGCTTTATAGATATGCTCGTGGACAACTTGATAGAAAGTCTTAGATATTTGCATTGTATAAAAGAATCTTGTTACATGAAGAACTTCAGTTTCTAAGTATAAAGGCTCCAACAATACCAAAGCAACAATTGATGACAAATATGATAACGAACAAGTCAGTGTCATGGTCATAGTTGTCTTTTGGCAAGAAATGTCTCTCACGGTCTCACCTACCATTTCCAAATGGTAACTAAACAAGACATCACAGCCAGGCATAACTATTAAAACCTCAGTTGCTACTTCCAGATAACACATCCAAAATAGATTATAGTCTAGCTATGGCCACAAATTGGAAACAATTAACATCCTGGATATGGATAATTGTCAAATGCAACTTCTTAGCCAAAAGAAATGTCACAATATAGATAATCTGTAACTTGAGAAATTCATCAAATGACTTTCTTCAAAAATCAGGAGTTTTTAGTAGCCATAGAGATTCAGACGACACTGGGAAAAAAAAACCCAAAGGGCTTACTAATTATTCTTATTACTTCCCAATAGTAGCTTAACATAGACCCATTCATCAGCCATTCCAGTCAACACCCGTAAAACTAAATTACAACTCTTCCTGTTTCTCAAGGAAGATTCTAAAGTCAATATTCTAAATAGAATACTGCAAGTCCTATTGGGTCTATCCTATAAACAAAAGAAATTTATAAATTGATGACTGTAGTACAAGCATATGCTTGACAATTTAATGGCATTAATTGCAAAAAAAATATTTGTGCCAAGAATTACCTCCTCGGTCTTAAAGCGGCCTAAAGTGTTGCGATACAAGAACCTCCTAGGCCCTGGAAAAACAAATTCCTACTTGAGTTATTAAAGAACCCTTTGGGGCATAGATATGAGCATCAATGCAAATAGTTTACATAGAAAGATAAGACTTGGCCTACCCTTTACTAATGTGTTACTAAATCGAAAAATATAGTTATTAAGGAAAAAATTGAAAATTTATGATAATCAAGAGCCAAATATATCTCGTGGATTAAACAGTATGAACTCAAAACAAGCTATATATTTGAATTTAATACACTGTTGCTTCATAATCACCAGCTCAAGATATGTGCTAATAAAATGGTTCCAACGAGTACCTCGCAAGAGTAGTACTCCAGCAATAGCAGCAACTGCACATGCCTCAACAGGATGTTCATATGCAACTAGCACCTCATCTGAAATAATCAAATTGTTAAGAAAGTTACAGAACAAAAATTCGGGCTAGTAGAAATACAGAGCAGGAAGCTTAACTAGGGTCCCAAAGGTGATTAAAATTAACAAAAGAAACTTTAATTTGGTTCCCCTACCTTTTACTTTATCGACCAAAGCATCTTCGTAAACTTTCCACTTTGACCTCACTGACTCCATAAGATCCTGCGAACATGGAAAATCTACATTGGGAAGTTTGAAATATGCAGGCTTTCAGTTGGCTATAGCTAGTCCATGATAACAACACGAATGGTACAGGATTCTGGGAGATTTCACCTAAGCTCGTAACCCAGAAACCCTTTATGCTATTGAATCAGTTAAAAAGAGACTAGAGAGCGACACTACTCAGGAGAAGGCAGAGTAACCAATTAGCCAAGCCGCCATGTATCGCATGCTTCTAATGCGCCCATGCCTTCTTGTGACCATCTTCAAAAATGCTTGCTTACATGAGCATCTACTCGAAATCTACGCGTGCTACTTAATTATCATTCTTGAAGTGCACCATTTCTTCACACTGGGCGGACCGCTCATCTACTTTCAAAATTATGCTGTCATATTCAGTTCCTCTTATTATCTATAATTTAAAGCCACAGTTTGTCCCTTCCTATTGCGGTAGCAAGAACAATCAAACCAATAAATGTACCACTAAACCCTTATCACTTCCTGCGACAAGATGGCCTTTCTGTTTCAGCGCAACCCTTGGCGCTTGCTTCCTGCGCCTTCAGAAGGCGATCGATCCATGACGCATAACTATGATACCCGAATTCGTATTTTCTTCAGTGGTTCGGAAGGAGGACGGATTATTCAACGAGGAGTGAACGCTATCACGGGATTCGAAACGAACCTGAAAGTTGTCCAAGGTCGGAGAGGAGCTCTGCTTCGATGATCGAGGTGATTCGGCTTGGGACGCGGCTGAATCCATGGATCGAAGCGATCAAACGGACGGTGTAAGGAATGGCGAAGGGGGAAAACCCTTTTCCTCCGGAGGGAGAGGAAGAGGGAAAAATGATGGGGTTGGGGGTAATAAATAGCATAACCACGGCGAATGTTAATACGTCGGAGAGGATTAATTAATTTAGTCAAACTTTTTAATTATTTTAATGGTATATTATTAATTAAATTGTCATCTCAAATTTTAATCGATTATTTAAATAATAAGTATTATTTCATGAAATATAATTAAAATTAACATTAAAAATAGTTTGTTTAAATAATTAATTCATTTATAATTTTAAATCATATAAGCAAGGAATGTATGCAAAACAAAAAATGTACTTTTAAACATCTTAAATATGAAACTTTTTAGATTGCTTCTCATCATGTGTTGGATATCTTGGTTTGTGCTCAAAGCTCGGGGAACTTTTTCTCTCAATCACCCACCTGATGTTGCTTCATCAGATTTTTGGGGGGCAAGAAAAAACAGCTTATGATTAAAATAGGAATTGCAGAAGCAAACACTTATATCAGGTGTTGTTCCAGTAATTAATCCCAAACCCTGCCTTTCACATCAACGTTACAATCATATTTTTGCTGGAACATAATAGTTCAATAGTGTTTATACGATTTTTGAAACAGTTTAAGTTATACTACACTCCGAGCATTATCTAATTTTTCAAAAATGATCTACTGATATTATAATTGTCTGCGTTGCAATGTTCAGACTTGCTCCCATTACATTGAGTACCTCTCGAATCAAGATCAAAACAAATTTGTAAAAACCTAGCTGCTTCGCTATGTGGGTTTGAAGGCCAAAAACTCATGTCGATAGCCATGAGTTCAATTCCCAGGTTAAGTTGGCGCCGGCGTCCACCACAAGATATTTGCTCTAATCCTCATCACTTTCCTCAGACGAAAACTTAATTTTCTTAGCGCAAGGCTGAACGACACCGGCCTACAGAGAATTCAAGTATATAATCAGCTAACTGAAATTTTGACAATTTATTTCAAACTGTAATTAGCATGACTTGCTATACCCAACTACGATTAAAAATAATGCTCAAGATGTCTGACGAACATTATGGTGTCATGAATTGGAACACGAGAACCAAGTACACTAGATCAACTGGTGGTACAATGCATTAAGAAAATTCATTAGAGATTTAATGGAAACAAAATTAACTGCTTTCTTTCAGGTTGATAATACTGAAACAAACGGAGATCCACGCAGCTGCCCACAATGCCAATAGTCAGCATTTGACATGCCAAGCGACGGACAAATATATATTCGCCACTATTAGACTAATTATGCCTTGTGATCTACCAAAAACCACCAGAGCGTGAAATGTTTTGATATAGTTTTTTGGTATTGTTCGCAAAATGTCATTATGAAAAAATATAGCCTATATGAGAGCGAATATATTGTTCTTGTTGATGTTTTATTTCAATATTAACATTATTTCAATTAAATCAACTATGGAAATAGATACTATGGCTTTCACTTACAAGAACTGGGCAGTCGTATTCAATGCCAGCATCCTTGATTCTCTTGCGCCGTTTCTCATCTCTTTTTATAATTCCTTTAATCATACGTTGGTGTCCTTCAACTGTTTTTTCCTGAACATATAGCAGGAGATGAATCAAGTCTAATTAGATCACAACACAAACTACACATATCAGTAGATACCAATTGTGACCTCATATAGATATAAATAATGTCTTCCAAAGAAACATATCAATAAAATAGATACATTATTTACTTACGTTGTTATGTCGTTTCCGTGCCATTTGTGTCCAATTTAATGGATGGAATCTCCAATTTACACTTCTCCATCTGGAAAATCAAAATAAGGGCAAAGTGAACACTTGAAGACAGCATTTATTCAAGAGGTTCCTTAATGCAGGAGCCAAAACAAATTTATAGTCCACTACCGAGACGTTAATACACTAAACTAAACAATTAAGAAACATGCATGAAACAAGCATGAACAACAAATTTACATACAAGTAGGGAAAAATCTACAAAATCAAGAGAGATAAATTTCAGTTATAGGGAAGGCATATGCTTCAAGACTGAAACAGAAATCATTTTTCATGTGCCAAAGAATTTAGATCCACCATTCAGCAGATCCATGTTGCAGTCGTTGTTTATGATTCATAACCATTTCATATAGCATTCGAGAAGCTTTTTATTAACAAGATCTGTCAGGATGAGAAACAAACTATTTATAGCATTCAAGGAGAGACTGTAATTAATCTGAGAAAGATTGATCTCAGCCTTACACATTAATCCATCTGATAATATGTTATCAACTTAAGAAAGAAGCTTCTTACAACTTTGAGTGAACACGCTCGGGAGGGATAAGATGAATCTGAAGATTGTGCTCAAATAGAAGATAATTATGAATCTCATCAGCCACAACCTTAGCCACCTGCAAATTATTAACAAGTTAAAGATATTCCATATTTTTCACATGAACAGAAAGAATCTTATTTCAAAGAAATAAACTCACATCTGGGTTCTCGAATTCAAGGAATCCATAATGCTTAGACTTTCCTGTCTGTAGCATAGCACATTAAGGTTTAAGTGAAAGAGTATTCGAATAATATTGTAAAAGAGTATTCATGATGTTGTATATATAATAACAATGACTATTCTTGTCTAAAAGGATCACCCATCAAAGTGTAAAAGTTGAAAAATACTGACTCGGAAAACAATAATTCAATCCTGGCAACAATAGGTATAAGAGTTCGACAGACAGCAATATGTATGACTAATGGATAAAGTGCATCTATGATGCATAAAAGTACTAAAATCATTCATCCAACTGAAGATCAATCAAGAAGTAAAACATTTGGTACCTTCTTATTCCGAGCAATCCTCATACGCTTAATTTTCCCGAATTGCTTGAAGAACCCTACGATGGTCATCTTTCAGTACTTTGTTGATCTAAATCTACTTTATTATTTTTTTGAGCGTCCTAATGGAACATAAAGGATCATCACCTTCCATTTCTTCTTCATAAAATCCATGAGGTATGTGCCCAATGTACAATACTGTCGCTTTGTTTTTGACAGGTTCATCTACCACCACCTCCTGAGTAATTTGCTTTCCGGGACCTCCTTCTAAAGGCTGTATAAAAACAGAACAGATGAAACTGGATGCTCCAAATTTAAAATAAAATAATGGAAGGAACAGATGGTAGACATAAAGACCCACCAAGAAGTCAGAAGATTCCTTTTTGTGATGAGAAATCGATAGCTTTGAGGAACTCGTCTTCCTCGTTTTATTCTTCGATGATGTCTTTGCCTTTGCCCCCATTTCCAATCAATAGCTACAGAAAAATACCCGGAATCAGCAATAATCAGAAGTTTGTGGCTGAATAATCCGTCGAGCAAAGTATTCGGAACAAAAAGAAATGAAATTAATACACGATTGAGCATGCACAGTGAGCAGCATCCAGTGAAGGGGAATTCCAGGCACGACCGAAGGAAGGAAAGAAACAAAGAGGGGATTGAAACAGTTAGAAGAATACCTCGAAGACTCAAAACCCGTGCCGGCCGGGGCTACTTCTCAGGGACGGTGTGGGCGGATGGGCGGAGCTTGATGGGAGAAGTCGGCCGCACTCTCAAAACGGTAGGGCAATGCCACTGAAAGCCGGTTAGGGTTGTGAAGGTTTTCACTTCTATAATGGGCCAAAGTAAAAATAATAATAATTGGGCCATCATCCCCCCAAACCTAGGTTTATTTATTATTTTTGTTTTCAGAATAATTATGACGAACTTATTATAATTATTTCTTTTAAAAAAATATTTATAATTATAATTATGACATGTTACAGGGAAAAATAAATGGGATTGAACTTACTTACAAGTCAATATTACTAATCGGATTAGACATGTTACAGGAAAAAAAAACTAATGAATGGTGTTTCTTTATTTAAATTTTTAAAAAAATTGATTTTAACCCTGAGTAAAAAAACAAAAAAACTTTGACCTAATGATTGGAAGATTAGAAGTATTTTAAAAATTGATTTGTCTGTTTTTGTATTGATCACCTTTAGCTTGCTTTGAGAAAACATGCACGCAAAGGTGGAAGAATAGAGGATGACCATGTGATTGGAAAAAAATTACAGCTTATAGGCTAAGTGTGCCTGAAAAAGTCATGCACTCAGCTACACAAAATGGTGAGTTTGCTTATTAAAAGAGGAGCTTCATATGAACAGCATTTTCTAATCTAAGCATACCCACATCTAACTTTCTTCTTAAAACCTCAGCTATTTATAGTTGGCTACAACATGGAGCTTTAAAGGAAGAGTGATCCTAGAAGAAAAAAAAGAGAGCAAAAGAAACCTTAACCGCTCAAGTGATACATAGTAATGCACAGTCTAACAGAAGTATTATGGATACAAAAATTTGGAAACATTCCTAAGTTTGTCCTTTGCATGTCTGCTTGTTATGCCCTACCCCCTGGCATTTGCTGCAGCGAAGTGCTCTTTTGATGGAAATCCGTGGCTCCGCAGGCTTTTCTTTGGGTCGTCCAGCCAACCGGCGAGTGCGAAGAGGAGGAGGAGATGTGCCCGGCGCATGCAAGGCATCGGTACAGACCGGGTTGCCAACATCCGGTATGGGATTTATTGACAACGAATATGATAGCTGATAACAGTCTGACAAGAAGTACTTGGAACAGTATTCATATATGCATCCACCTATGCGCTCGAGTACAGCAAGGGCATGCATGCAAGGCAAGCCTGAAACCTGCCATCTTCTGCATGTGCATTCTCGGGTCTCGATGTTAACCACGTTAGTGGATTCATCACTCACCTCAAAAACACTGTCTGTCGAGCACACGACACTGAGCGTGTGCACTTTAGTCATCTCTTCTTGTAATTTCTGGTTTGCAGAAGGCACGAGAGCTAGAGTCCAAGTGTTTGAGGAAGTACGGCGGTTGTACATCATCTCCATCAAGTTGCACCTCAGGATGTCAGTTATCTCGAGCACTGATGGTTCGTATCTCGTCGAAACCCACTCATTGAATTTCTCAGCTGCACCGGATGAATACTGGCCATATCTCAAACCCTTGAAGAAGGCATCAGACCACAATTCTGGTTTCCTGTCCATAACCCATTCAGCAAGTTCTTTGGACTGAATCCTGATGTTTTCAATTGATTCATTGAACTCAACAACTTTACAAGCGTATATGGCTCTTTTAAGATGATCGACCATTTTATCCTTCATTTCCTGCGTCCAGGAGCTGTCCATCTCTCCTTTAAACTCTTCAATGAGGTGCTCGTCGCTGTAACCATGAATACCATCCTCAAACACCTTGTGTATCTCCTCCGCCAAACCATTTTGACTGCTTGATATAAATGTGATGGCACGAGACAGGGTAAAAGCAGATTTCAGCTGTACCAAAAACCAATGCCAGTTCTCACTAGTCTCGGAATCAACAAGAGAGAATGCAACTGGATACAAATCATTGTCTCCATCAACTGCAGTGGCAGCTAATACCTTCCATCGTTTATTGGCTTTCAAAGAGAATGCATCAAGAAAAAGGAGCGGTCGGCAACCATGCTCAAAACCATAAAGCAATGCATGAAATGCAACAAAGAAACAAAATCTCGACTCATCTGATGTGTGTAACGATGCAACACTACCTGGATTGGTTTCTATTATCCTCTCACAGAACCAGGATAATTGATTGCAAGCTGCCTCTTGTGAGTTGTGAAGCTCTTTCTTGGCAACAAATTTCCCACGCCAGGCTTGTGAGTAGTTCAAACTGAGTCCATATTCTCTTTCAAGATCATTTGCAATATCCTTTGGCTTATAGTCTGGTGCCTCTCGCAATTTGTCCTTTATAATACTAGCAACCCATCTTTGAGATGCAAGCCGACGGCTTTCCTTACTGAGTTCTTTTCCACATGTATGCTTATCATTGATTTTCTTGACCACAAATTCTTGACTGGTAGTTGATTTAGATGCATGTATTCTCCATGGACAATCCTCAACACTACATACAGCAGTAGCTCGGGTTCCATCGTTCTTTGTGAATCTATACATGAAGCTATTTGCAATGGCATATTTGTGCAAAGCATCACGAAAAGCCTTTGGACTAGAGAATACCTGCCCTACACCAGTAATCATACTATCCCATTTGTTGCATACTCTTTGACGTTTAGCCTCCACAGTCAGCGAATCAGTGTTGGCATTAGTCAGGGTACCGGAGTCTGCTGCAACAATCCTAATAATCCAGCAACATATTTTTGGTCATTTTCAATTTTATTTGAGCTTGTATGCAACAAAAACACAGAAAATATATGGTAACTAACATACCTGTTTTCAGCTTTCTTCACAACATATATATCAGTTGTCTCTGTATCTCTATGAAAATTAACCATGCGACGCAGGTCCTTGTCATTAGATATTGTGATGAGTGTTCGTTTGTTTTTTGGAAGGAAGTACTTAATTGAAAAGGCATCAGTGCTGCAATTGAACATACTAGATAACTCTGACGCCAAATCATTGAACGACATTTCACTGTCTATATCAATGGCATGTGCTTCACCACCAGAATAAGACATAGAACCATCACTGCTTGTAACAAATTCTCCACCTGACTGACAGATAGCTAAAATATTGCTTGTCATAGTATAGAATGATTCCTAGAGCAACACCACAGATCTGGGTTATCATGAAAAGCAAACATAGTGATTTAGAGCATGAACATAAGTAAAGGATGGAGAAATAATATAGCTTACACAAGTTGCATACATCTACAGTCCCTCTAAATTCTGACTTCTGGCAGTTGGTATAATAATTAATATTTTTTGGATGCTCATGAAAATTCAAGTTCAAGCAATACCACTTGCACTGAGAGGAAAGTGGACACAAATTATTTGATACAAGCTTTGACCCATTTCCAATTCCAACAACAAAGCACTCATATTTCTAGTACACACACTACATGTGATATTTAGTACAGTGAAATCATCACAGAATATGTACAATGCAGATCCACACGTACATATGACATATTGAATAATTGCTGTCTCGTGTTGCAAGAATTCAGGCCATATATCAAGCCATCCTTTCTTCTATAATGAACTGTTTTCACCAGTCATTATGCTTCTTCACAATCTATATCCTGAAACCTCTTTTATCACGTAAGTCATCTATTTGAACCTCCTTCTAACATGTAATTTCACTACATCAACCTGCTTGAGACACAAAAAATCTACACAATGTTGTCTGTTAATTTCTCCTACCCATGCCAACTAAAAGTCTCCTAAAACAATGTATATTCATTCGTGTCTTCAGTAAGTCCTATAAGAAATTAGTAACTTGGAATTCTTAGACTTTTAGCTGTATATGAAGTTTTTTTCCCCCAAAAGCATGGCGCACAGCAGAAACTGGTAGGATAATCACAACAGCTGAGCTCCCTACGATCATTTTCCCATGAATTCTTCTTCACCAAAGCGAGAAGTTTATGAGTTTGTATAGTTATGAGATCCTACTCCACCGATCCTATTTGACTATATTCTAACTTCTAAGGTCTGTCCTAAAGAAAAGAAAAAAAACTAATATTTTAAATCACTGGAAGTCCATAATCGGAAGAAAAAAAAAACCAAATGTTTAGTCACAGACAAAATGGACATAGATTTCACATCAACATAGCGCTTCGAGATCGATCAAAGGACAAAACAGATCTACCGATAACCATAATCAACAATAATGCACCGCCATAAAAACGAGTAATAAATCATCTTCGAAGCTGGCAATCCCTGATTTCAGCATCACATCGCAAGGAAATCGCATGAAAAAAAAGAGAGGCAAAGTGCTGATACCTTACGGGACGAAACTGGAAATCATTAGACGGTGCCAGAACAAACGATGCTGCGGCTCAGGGCGGGATTTCTGCCAGGACTTCAAAATCATCAACCGGAAAGCGAGACGAAAGAGGGCAAGAACTCCGCGAAGAAACAAAGGGAAGACTCGAATTGGGGTTTTAGGGATTCGAATTCGTGAGGTTTCTAACCCCAAATAGTGAACCAATAGCGGCCCAAATGAGATGGGCCGGTCCGACCTCCGGTTTAATCCTGCCCTCTCTGGCCTACCCGATCAGTAACCGAACTGGTTGTTCCAGCTTTGATCTAATTGCACGACATTTGAATACTTTTCAGTCGTTTGATTAGATGCACCAAAACAAATTCAAATCTCCTTATAAGTTAACTAATTACATAATGAACACATTTCCACATAAGGGTAATGTAGACTTTTCATTCGATAACATCTCGGATGGAGACCTCCAAATTTGAAACATTCAAGAAGAAATTTTGCGGATCTACAGAGTAAAATGACGCTCCTGCCCTCTCTATTTTTGTCCTCCAACTCGGTAGGCAGCTGAAAAGAAGCAATGAAGCAATTTTTAGGGCGATGAGTAGTTTTGTTTTATTTTATTTTGTTGTATGTTATTAGGGCGATGAACAGTTGAAAGTTCCTCCGCACATCACGTCGGCTTCGTCTCTGCCCGCGACGTCGCTTCCTTTTAGTGGAGTGAGTAGAGCTTATAATTCGCCCTTCTCGTCTTCGTCCTCCTGTCCTGAACGGTGGAGTGATCGCGCGATATATCGAGAATTTCGTGGCCGAGAATTTTCAATCTATTTGGTTACCATGTGAATTCCTTTTTTACTGATTCTTCGATTTGTCGAATAGATCGCTTAAAGTTGGAAGCTCGAGCAGGAATTGCAGGTAAAAAAGAGAAAAAAAAAATCTCTTTTGAGTAATCTGTCGACTAGGACGCCTGACAGTGGATTGTGTTTTTGTTTATTCCTTTCGATTTGCAATTTGAATGTGGTTACGATGGTTGAGAAGACTGTGATATTTTTGGATTTAATGATTTATTATATCACGATGTTGTTCCTCTAGAACCGACTGAACTGTCAAAAATTGATTCTTGACTTTCTTAAAATATGGCCGCATTGCTTTTCAAAATGCATGCACTTTGTTTTTCTTATCATATGATTTATAGGCATGATGGCCAGCAGAATTTTTTGTGAATATTGCTAAATAGGATCTTTTACTTGCGAGAATGAGTTCATGCGATGCAATTGGCTGAACTCATAAATTGACCATCCCTGTGCTTTTTTCATTACATTGAACTTTCTGAATATCAATTGCAGTATTTGTGTGCTTCCGTTGAACCATATAGGCTATATTAACGGGTTCACGTTACAGATGCTCCAATATGCTGTAAGCTTCAACACAGCTTTATGATGTTTGTTGACTTGATTTTTTTTTAAAAAGTATTTTTCCCCACAGTTGAAAATATAGTTTGTGGAGGATGATCTGGGTAGGCAGATATGCTTTAGATGTACGTTATGCTGTCGTCTAGAAAAAGAAGTACTGGATATTACTCAGCATTATGGTATGGCGCAGGTTATCATTGTTACTGGCACAGTCAAGCTACTTGTGCTTCTTAGATAAGGAAATGTGTTGCAGAATTTAAATGTAAAATTGAGTTACACTTGCTTCAAGAAAGATCATTATTTCTATCATGAAGCCACCTAAGTAACTGATTTCTTGCGGCATGAATGTTTTTCTTGCAAGAGGATAAAATGATGGCTTCTTAGCTTTAAGAATACGCTAGGTGATAGTTCGGTATAACCCATAAGTTAAATGGTCGCATATACAAGTAAAATCAAATAGAATTAGATTTCTTTTGTGTAGTTCCAATTTGGAGATGTGTGGTTTGCTGAACATTAAGTGTAATTGTCTATGGTTAATAAGTTTGCGGGGGAAATTTGGTTTGTGCAGATACAAAAATGAGCTTTTCTAGATATAGGAATCTATGGGCTGTATTGACTGTCAAACAACTATTGACATCACATGCATGTCGCCCTATCTTAAGATCAAGCCAGTTGGAATAATAAATTGAAACTTTTTTATAGGAAATCCAATAAGTAGGACCAGTTCAACCATAGCTCTTTCTTGACCACCGATAGCTGATGCTCACACTTGCTTGTCTATCACCTGTTTTTTTAAGTTCATTTTTTTTCCTTGGTGACGAATTTTTCTTCCAATGGTTTCACCGAATTTGCTTATGATTCTTTACATTGTTCTCTCACTGAAGGTGCTACTGGATGGAAGCTCTAAAGGGACCCCTGGCTAACCATGCTCTTATTCATGGGAAGTTTCCTGTATATTCTGGACCATTTAGCAACTATTCAGCAGATGTTAGGTGTTTTGAAAGTAAGATCTGGGGATTTAATGTTAAGTACGAAAGGCTAGTTAAGTTCATAAGCCAATTCCCTCAACCTCGTATAGAGAAGCATCGGCCTATTCAGTGTGGATCTAGTTTATCTTCAGATGGTAATGATAGCATGGATGGAAATTATAATTTGGACGATGAGGATTATGTCCCTTGCAGTGTGATTGAAGCTGGTAATTTCATGGTACAATGATCTTTTTTTGTAATAGCTGGTTAAAACTAGTTGGTTCTTATTTGCATTGCATCCTAAACTGTCACATTTCACATTTAGGTGCCTTAACTATCACTTTGTTACTAGAAGACTGTTTGCTGATCCTCAGATGGGTGTTCATTTTTTACTTTTGATGGATTTGTAGTCTAATCTAATATTTATCTTTTCTGTTGAATTAGAACTTCTTTCTTGTCAGCCATGCTAAAGGGTATGAATGTCCTGGCTTCTGGTTAAAGAGCATATGACATCTTTTTGCTTATTAAAGAACATGGCACATGCAACAGCATTTTTATTACTCTAGTTAAATTATAATGTGGTCTATGTGATCTTTTTTTTGTGTGTGTAAATGTCGGGGATCACTGCTAATTGATCCATTTCATTATTTATCATCACAATTCCTTGCTGGTGGCTGATAACCTTTAATTTTTTGCTTCCTGGAACATCACATAAGTTGCACCATTCAACTTGTGCGAGTAGAAATTTAACCCAAAATAACTTTAATAGCAAATGTCGCTATATGGTCATGGAGTATTGAAGAACATTCAAAAATTAAATATATATACACAAATGTAACGACTTCTAATCTTGCACAGCTGTTGTTCTTTGAAGATTAAATAAGTAGTTTCAATTTAATTTGGCTCATTCTGGTGCTAATATATATTTTCTTTTGCCTTATTTTATTTGTTTAGTTGAGGTGAGAAACACACCAGATGGCTTTAAGATAAGGATGCGTGATGGCAGATATATAAGATGCATGCATAATTGCCTAAAACGAGGTTCTATAGAACATTATCGACACTCAGCCATGGTATTGAAGATGGAAGATGGAAGCGATCTTCTGCTTCCTATTCTTGCCCGTATGTAGCTACTTCGCCTCAATCTCAGAATATGTTAATTGTCTCTTAGGAATCTACTCTTCTAACATGCGATTCATGATCTAATTTGTTTCTAGCGGAGATGCCTAGTAAATTTCTGATGGCTACACTTAAGAATATTCAAACTGTAAGGTTTTTATTTGTCCAGCTAGCCTCTGGCCGTATATGATTGGTATGCTCTTTTTTTCTTGGGATAGAACACTATTTGTTCTTCATTTCTCAGGTTAGACCAACTATTTATCAATTAGTGAAGGACCTGACTGAAAAGATGGGATACAAGGTAGTAACTAATGAGAGCCATATATTTCTTTAATTTCTCTATCCAATAGATCCGTGATAATAATGTTTCTTATATGGCTGCCTTATCCTTTTTTTAGGTCCAACTCACTAGAATTACTAAGAGAGTTGATGCCACATATTTTGCAGAGTTGTACCTGACAAAGGCAATGATCTACTTCTTTAAGCTGCAGTAGATGTAAATTACACACTAAACATTATTCACATATGCAGGTTGGAAACAAGGAGTTCATATGCTTAGATCTTCGACCTTCAGATGCCATCAACATAGCTGTTCGTTGTAAGGTAAGTTTTGATTTTTATATGGCAATACTTCATTGGAAAAATGGATCTCTTAGATAAAAACAAGAAGGATCTTTAAAGGATCTTGATGGATCCTTGCTTCATATGACATTTCATGAAAGATCCTTTGAGTTGGATAGAGCAGAAGCTGGTTCTCCAAATTAAGTTTTGCTCAAATTATAATTCCTTTCTTCTTTTGACGAAGGTAACCGGTCATTTTGTATAAAGTGACTGAGGAGTGTGTATAAATGCAGGCGCCCATACAAGCCAACAAAAACCTCGTGCGTTTTGACGGAGTGAGAGTTGCTGAGGAAGAAAAGCTGACGCGAATTCCACCGCCAACGTCATTGAAATCTGGAGCACGAGGAATTAAACTTGATAGGTAGAAGTTCCATAATGTTTCACATCAATATATTTCACTTGCTAGCTATCCAAACAGTCATGATCTATGATGAGGAAAAGCCGGCTTTGTGCTTTTGCTGAAGCAGCAATTCATGGAAATTGTCCGTTTTTTCTCACGATCAATGAAAATCATGTTGCTGACAGGCCTGACGGTCGCCCCTGTGTCATGGCCAAAGAGTTCTTGATGGTTCGTAACATGCAGATTGCTGCCATGGAGGAAAGATACCAAGATGCCGGTAAGCCCTCTCTACTCTTCTCCACAACTCTTAACATTGTAATACCCTCTCTTTTTTTTCCTTCTAATTTAAAATTTAAAATTTTCTTTAATCTCACATTGGACTCTTCTGAAATTTTTTTAAAAAAGTTAAAATATCTTTCTAAATTTTAAAAATCTTTACATATACAGATCATACTAAAAATTGTTAAAATATATAATATTACTAATAAATAGTGAGTGGATATAAGTTGATATTTCTAAACGTGGAGTGAAAGTGTCTATTGTTTCAAAATAATACTTAGATTGAATTTAAGTAGAGAACTGCAGATGATTGCAATCATTATTATAATTTATAAACCTTCACTGCTATATTTCTGTCAATGGAACTACTCGCAGCATGTACGTGGAAGGACTAGCTTTTATGGTACCTCGAATCCCCTGCTTGAGAATTAATCATTTGTGTACTTTGGTAAATTCTTTTTAGTAATAAGAAGTTAAAAATGCTTTCTGAGTTTTGTTTTTGGTTATTGCAGCCCTATGGAGAGACAAGCTTGCAGAGCTGCGTGCCATGAGAGATAAGTAGGGGGCAGCTTAACCTCGCCCACAGACAACACAGCCACTCCTGCCATTCTTCTGGTTAAGTCACTTCAGAACCAACGTGTACATACAATAAGAAGAACCATGCAATTGTTTACCAATTTTTTCTTCTTCAGAATTCTGTATTTATACTTTTAAATCCTATTTTAGGATTATTTTTTAAAAAATTTGGATAACAAATAAACAAGTTATAGTGGTACATGCGTTACTTAAAAATATTAATCCTGAGGTCATCAAAACAGAGAAAACAGTGGATAGTATTGTGTATGTTTTAATTTGTCAGTATATGTTCTCGCTCTTTCAGTAATTGTTTAAATATGGGTGGATAAAATGTCTTGGTTTAATTGCTCATCCAAGTATTTTATACCACTCCCCAATGAATAATACAACCAATTGGAAGAGAAATGGCATACGAAATTGCATTGCATGCTTTTTTAGTGGTTTGTAGGCGGCGCCCCCAGACTGCGATGACAGACTTCTTCAAAAGAAGCAGATGGCAGTCGCCCCATTCACTCGAAGCGGCTTTCCCCTCTCCCCGAGTTCTCCATCTCCTCCTCATCCTCCATGGCGCTCCGAACCCTCTTCGCCCGGCGATCCCCCACCCTTGCCCGTGTGCCTTTCGTCCGTCCCCTCGTCTGTGCCGCCGCCGCCGCCGGCGCCGCCCGCGGGCTCCACATCGCGGCGCTCCCTGACCTCGAGTACGACTACGGCGCGCTCGAGCCGGCCATCAGTGGGGAGATCATGCGGATCCACCACCGGAAGCACCACAAGACCTACGTCGCGAACTACAACGACGCCTTGGAAAAGCTCGAAGCGGCCATGGCGAAGGGGGACGCGCCGGGCGTTGTTAGCCTGCAGAGCGCCATCAGGTTCAATGGTGGAGGTCTGTCCCCTCTCTTCCTCTCTCTCTCTCTCTCTCCATCTTTTCTTCGCTGAAGTTGTTGGTACTCGAGCAATCATGGAGGAAAAATATCACCTTTATTTTACTGCTCAATTTTTTTCTTACGGCCTTTGTGTTTAACATTTTTAACTACCTCGGAAATTTACACTGAATCGGTTCCAAGCAAGCAGGCCTAAGTTTTCATATTAACATAGATGTTGGGCATATCCTTAAAAGCTATCATCTACATGCAATCTGAAGTCAAATTTATGTTTTGAACAAATGACAAGTCCTTTTGTTATATTCTCTGATCATTTTGAGCAGGTAACCAATTTTTCAGTAGTATAAACGAGTTACCAAAAGATGCAATTTTGTTTATTTATGCTATATTCTCAAATGCTGATACTTCAAAAAATCTGTTGTTCTCGCACCATATATCATTAGATACTAGGAAATGGCGTAATCTATTCGTGGATATATCTTTTTTGCTTTATTGCAGTTAGCGAAGTAGGAAAAAAATATTAATGTTAGATCTGAAGGTTGTTCTCATAACATCTTGTAGGCCATATCAACCACTCGATCTTTTGGAAAAATCTTAAGCCTGTCAGCGTAAGTGCATCTGATCACCTGGTTTGCCACTTTATTTGATCATCTATGTCTGATCTTCTGCGTGTCATCTGACAAAGAAGTATTTTACAGGAGGGTGGCGGTGAACCTCCTCACGCCTCACTTGGTTGGGCGATTGATGTGGACTTTGGTTCCTTGGTTGCGCTGATGCAGAAAATGAGTGCAGAAGGTGCTGCTTTACAGGGATCTGGATGGGTGGTCAGTGTTCCAGCTCTTATGAAACACAAAACTTTTTATATTTAATCAACTATTGAATTTGTATTGATTCTTTCGTGTGATTCTTGTTGGATAGTGGTTAGCTCTAGACAAGGAGGGGAAGAAACTCCGTGTAGAAACAACTACAAATCAGGTAAGTTGCAGATCAAAAGGCCTTTCTAAGCCATCCTGAGCACCCCTATTATGCTATTATGTAATTTTTTACTTGCAAGTGTTTCTTATGTCTAGGGGCACATATAACAGGCTCGAGTGCTTACTTTGCATACTTGAAAAAATTCTAGCATCTCAATACTATTAAAAAAAAAACTTTTCTCATGTCAAGGGCAACTTGACTTGTAGTGCTGATCTCCCAGATTAGATGTTCTAGGTTCTTAGGAGTGTCTATTACTTCTTACAGTTGTCTTTATCAATATTGAAACCAGAGTTTGGGGGGGTGGAGAGTGGCGAAGTCTTTGGTCAGTTTTAGTTTTTTGGTAAACTCATAGGCTTTACTGTAATGATTATAGACAGACTTCGGCGTGCTTGTTACTTGAAACACTGATGCAGTAAGTATGCATTTTTCTTTCCTTCCGGTACTCTTCTATTATCTGTTCTAGTTTCTTTCGTCCTAGTCGCCTACTAGCAGGGATGTTAATTATTTTCAAATATGAAGTTCTGCTTGTGTAACTCACTTGTGAATCTTCCAAGTAATAGCCGTAGCTGGATTACCTCAATCTGCCTATTTGATCTCGTTCTAGTTAATTATCCTTTGTAGATGACTAAAATAAGTTCATTATATAAATATGGAGTATGCCCTCAGTTATTGGTTGGTTTCAGATCAATATACTATTTTCTTATTTAAAACTTTCACCATGATTCTATATTCTGTGGCTAACTTCGAAATAATCAGTTTATTTCATTAAAACTCTAGTTCTCGTTGCCATCAAATTTGCAGGATCCACTTGTGAGCAAAGGAGCACATTTAGTTCCATTGTTAGGTATTGATGTATGGGAGCATGCTTACTACCTGCAGGTAGATACTGATCTTCTTATTTGTACAAGAAGAATGACTCTCTCTCTTTCTGTTTTCTAATATTAGTGTTCCCTATACAAATGATTATTATATCGGCTGATCATCCTTTAAAGTAAAACGCTTGTCCGTTAATACTGAATATTTATGCTCGCTGCTAATTTAGAACTTGATATTCTTCGTATGTTCGTGCAGTATGAGAATATGAAGGCCGACTATCTCAAGAACATTTGGAAGGTCATGAACTGGAAGTACGCGAGTGATGTTTATGATAAGGAGATTGCTTGATGGGAGACTCTTCCTCATGTGAGTTATCTCATGTAGACCCTTCTTTTATGTAGCGGACTTGTCAAAATAAGATGAGCCTTTCTCTGTCACTGTTGAAACAGATGTCTTGAATTAACTATAAAGAAGTTGCAGTTTTGCTGCAAAAATTGTGTCATCAATTAGTCCATCTTTTACCATATGCTTCTGTGCACTGTTTCAACCGCTCTTCTTATTAATATCCAAGTAGCAACATGAAAGAAAGGGGAAGAGAGTACAGAGTTAAAAGTCAAATATAGTCAGCTTATGATCTGTCTTGGATCATTCCCCAGGTCATAAACAATTTTATTCTCGTGTCCTATCAATAATGAAGATAACAAAACCTTCAAATCTTTCCATGAACAAATATAACAAATGATCTATCTATAATAACTCTACATGTATTGTGTATCTAGAAGTATCAATCTCTCTATGTAGACCTACAAGCAACAAACAAAAAAGGATGAGAAATTGTGTTTATATTTTCTGTATGGTGACTACTTCCTCTTTTTCCTCTCCCCTATCTAATTCTTGTTGTTGTTGATGCCTCCAATCGGACCCGACGGCGGTGGGATATCACCCTTTGGAAGCATGGTGAAGACCATCTCAGCGAAGCCCCGCGTGAACCGTGCACCGGCGGTGATCACCTGCGACTCCTCCTTCGGCTGAGGAGGTGAGGAATCTTTAAGTTTGAGACCTCTTGTTGCGGCGGAGTGATGAATGAAGAGTAGGCAGAGGAAGAGGAACAGAAACATGGAGGCTTTTGCTCTGGTAGCAGCCATTAAAATTGAGAGGAAGGGGGAGAGAGCTAAAGAATTATAACTTGGCAAGAGAGGAAAACGAGAAGAGATGGAACTTGGAAGGGAATGAAGTTGGCAAGAGTTTTTAAAGGAACGAAGAGGTATGTTGTTGACCAATTCAAATTTCACTTGAGAGAAAGTTCCATGGAATGTTCATTCTGCTGACTTCTCCTCTCCCTCTCTCTCTCTCATACACACCAAATGCTGGAATTCTACTCAAGTGGGGCTTCAAATCCATCGAGACCTTATCAAATATGAGAACTTTTTTAAAATATATATCTATATGAGAATATTATGATAAATATGGAGTAGAAGTTAATAGATTTTGAATTTATTAGCATGTCATATACTAAAATTTCAGCCTTAGATCTATTGTTTTTTTTAATGTAAAGTAAAATTACATTTCTAATATTGCTTTCTTAGGTGTTAAACCACATATCAAGAGAGTCAAAAGTCAAAGTCTAATAAAAAAAAGAGTCCACTTGTGAGAGCTACGCGGATCTAAATTTTCACACCAACAACTTCCATGCGGAAATTACTCCGAGCTTCCCAAAGTCTTCAAGCACAAGCATGACCTTCTCACCTGGTCGTTGACCTTCTGCACTCTCCTCACTTGCCCCCTTTGACAGGTTACACGTCGGACCCCGTCAAGCTGTTGACCAAATTAATAAATTCCGGCCCTAATTAATTTTTGGGATAATTTCATCTGCAACCTACACCCACCCGTCCGTTTATTGCTTAATTGTACTTAGTTTTCTTCTAAATTTTAAAACAGTAAAAGTATTCTTTAATTATTTAGCTTATCTATAGTGTACTAAATTTTATAATATTCTATAGACAACGGTAAAAATAGCTGTAAGTGTGTCGTTAATATAATTCAGCATCATTACTATTTTACCTCAATATAACTTTTTTTTAGAACTTATTACCTCAATGTAATAAGAATAATCCATAATTCATCTTCTAAAAAATATATTTAATAATTTAATTATTCTTCTCCTATAATGGACATGTTTTTTTCTTTTCCTTATCTTAGCAACTGTACCTGATAATATTTATTATCATGTCGTTGTATTAGATTGCGTTTTAGATGGACTTGAATTAGCATTAAAGGTTCCTACTATTTCAAATATTTAGAGGGGTCAAAATGTACGGTTTATACCTTGATTGTTTTTATTCATCCGTTCGTTGTAACGGGCCGGTACGAGCTAGTATATGTCGGTCCATTCTCATACATCGAGCGCAGCGTGTTTTAATGCGGAAAACAATATAACACCCGATATGTGCGCGACACGAGGAGGACCGGCGGACCGTGGGACGTGTCGGGCGGAGGAAAGGTTTGAAAGGGCCGAAGGGGCGGTCGCATCAGTCGCCGCCGCCGCTCCCGATGCCGGCGCCGACGCGGGCGGTGCAGCAGCGCCTCGGGTGAGGCGCGCGTACGGAGGATTCCTCTCCGTCGGCGCGTCTCCCGACCTCGGACGAGGGAGACCGAGTCGACCTGATCTGCTGCTGCTGTGTGTAAATTATAAAGGATGGAGTAAATCCCCCAAGGGAGGAGCAGAGCAGAAGCAGCAGCAGCAGCTGTTGCAGAGCTACAATGGCGGCTCTAAAATGACGCAAAACGGCGTCGACGCGAGCTCCGGAAGTAAATGCACCTTGCTCTTCCTCTTTGTTAACTTGCAGATGAGGTGTTTGCTCTTCCTCTTTGCCTTTTCGCAGTCAGTATTCATATTACATGCAGAAGATCGTTGTCTAATCAAACAATCTGCTCTAACTTTCACAGAACTCCGACCACCTTCACTCTTGCTGAACAACTCAAGATTTAGGGACCTCTTCTCTTAATCAAAGGTAAAGGAATTATATCTCGGTTGTGTTGTGTCAGAATGCCCACATTTTAACGCAGGCAAGGTGTTTGTTCTTTTGCCTACCTTAAAGTTTCTTGCGTGAAGCTTAATATCCAAAGGTTTTTATGAGGAAGACATTAAACAACTGTTGTGTAAATTCTCATTCGCCTAAATAATAAAACCTTTACTGCTCCGCTACAACTCTTTAGGAAATCTGCTCATTTTCCACTCTGTTAAATCATCCAATGGCCATATTTTTCACATTAGTAAGTGTCTAAGATTTTTTTTTCCTTCCATTTCCATCAACATCTGTTTTCTTATGTTGTTCTTGCTTAATAATGTATCCTCTTGTTTTCATTGAATCTAACAGTAGTACCAGTATTATGAAGAAGGCCACAACCACGTCAAGACCAGCAACGGGAGATTTGGGCTATTTGATGACCAAACATATCGTCTTTCTTCATTTGAGCTACTGGATTTGCAGCATTTGGAGGAGGGCACTAACACTGTGGTGGAGGGAGCAGGAGAGGTTTGAGAGGCTTGATGGCCATGTCTCCTCGATGAAGAAGAAGAAGAAGAAGAAGAGGAAGGAGAGATCACTTGGTTTTATTTCAAGGTTTTGAAGCAAAGTAAAAGGTGTATTGGTGTTTTGAAAGGCAAGTCATTTGGCTATTGTAACAGGAAAACAATTACTTGCTCCCTCTTGTGAGGGCAGTTTACTTCCTCCATGTTATTTAAATTTCTTTGATCATATCAGTTTTTTTCTTCTTTATTTCCAGCTAAGAACAAAAGAAATATATAAAATATTGTAAGACTTCTCTTAACTGAGATTTCTATTACTAATACCTCTTTTTAAAGAAATAATTGCTTAATAATTATTTACCAAAAAATAGAAAATAAAATAATTTTCACTTGTCAAATTGATTGTTAAATCTAGAAAAAAAAACCCTGCATATTTATTAAATGATTATAATAAATATTGCGAAGGGGAAGAAGAGGAGGATGACATTATCCACGACAGCGTTCTCTCTAATCTAATTGGTCGGCGGATATCTCAGTCCAGAATACCAAAAATGCCCTCATGCAAATATGTGATGACTACGAGCCTTCTCTCAGTATAAGGGTATTTTAGGTAGTATGTAAATAATTATTTTATCTGGAAACCCTCCATTTATCCTCTTTTCTCGTCGGGCGTCTAAATTTTCGTTGACGGAAGCGGAGAAGCGAATGCGAGCGCGAGGGGCAGCTTCTCCTGCGCACTTTGGAGCGTCAACTTGAGGATTCCTTTCTTGCTTCCTTTTCCCCCTTCTTTTTTGTGTTTGGATCGTTTGCCTCTTATTTTTCTTGCTTCGCCGAGGAAGATGTCGTGCATTGGTTGCCCGGTTTCGCTCTACTCGCCGTCCTCTGCTGCTCGGAGGTCTGCCTTCGGTCTCCGATCCAAATCGAAGCTTCTCACCGTCCGATGCACCGTTGGAGGTACCAAACGTTTCTTCTTCTTCTCTAATTCGACCCCTTTTCAACCATCCTCATGTTAATTAGGATGAAATTATTTGTCAACCTCTTGACTTAGGGTTTTAATTCCTTTGTCGGTGTGAAAAAAATGAAAATTTTTACGTAATCAATGAGAAATGTGCTGATTATTGTGAGTAAAAGTGCAAGCCTGTTTTTTTTCTCCGTCTCCGTGGTAAGTTTGGCCGGTATGGACTACGGAGTAGACGTCGAGTGTTTCCAACAATTAGGTTGTCGTTTTATTATGATTTTTATTATTTTTTTAAGGCTTTAGCATTTCGGAAATGAATGCGGGTGCATATGTTCATGAGTCCAGTTGAAAATTCACGTTTGCTTATAAGGAGGACATCATGATCAATTTCAGGATGTTCAGGGATCACGACTAAATGGACAACCATGTTTTAGTATACTGTCCTACCAAACTGACTTGAGGATTGGATTTGATATTGTGCTGATTTTCTAATATGAACAAATTTAGAATATTCTTATTCTCCATAATTGATGACTCGACATTCGAAAATATGATGATTCAAATCTACAATTATAGTTGCGAAGAGAAAATTATAAAAATATCCAAGATGATGTGGTGATCTAATTTATCTCTGTTGCTTATTGTGTTTTAGGTGTTAACTTTTAGGTTTCTGTATATGTATAGAGTATGTAGAAGCATCGAAAGTGGCTAGTGTTGCTGAGCCACTTCTACTGAATGCCGTCCGTGGTGAAAAAGTTGAAAGGCCACCGGTCTGGCTTATGAGGCAAGCTGGGAGGTACATGAAGGCAGGTTTAGTACATGCTTTGTTCCAGCTGTAATTTGCCAAACTTGATTTAATTAGTTATCCTGCAGATATTGGATTCATTTGTCTTCTGATTTTTGATATTCTCGGATCTTTTCATGCAAAATTATCAATGCTTGAATAATTCATGGTAGAACCAAGTGGAATAAAATATCTGTAGCAGACATAAGTCTCAGGTTCTTGAACTAGACTCCGTTGGTTTTAGATGGTAATTGGATTTTTATCTAAGAAAATGACTATCATCATCCAAGGGCAGGATTCGCTGCCACAACAGGCTAGCATATATTATCGATCAATGCTATTACCAATTTCAATAAATTATCCAGCTTCTCTAAGGTACTTGACCTGTCAGCCAATTGTAGATTATTCTACAGAAGTCTGTTGCATCCAATCAGTAATCAGGCTAGAGAGAACCATCAGTAATCAGGTTTTGCCTATCATATATTTTGAAAGTTGTGCATGTTCTTGAAGACACAATTCTAAGTTGAATATGTTTTTGGAAATAATTGTCATAATATCTTAACTTTTTTGTTCATTTTTCCTTCAAACAGAGTTATCAGCTGATTTGTGAAAAGTATCCATCTTTTCGTGAAAGATCAGAGAATGTTGATCTTGTGGTTGAGATCTCTCTACAGCCCTGGAAGGTTTTCAAGCCTGATGGGGTGAGGAATTCTTTCCGGTTGCTATTTGATTTTTCCTTTATATCTTTCTAATTGCTGGTCAATACTGGTTTGCTTTTGATGATTGTCAATCCAATCGTGCATTTTATTGGTTCTTGTTTTTGCCTTCACTTACCTCATATACTTGTTCTTGGTTTTAGTTGGCATAAAACAAGCAAAGCATAAACTAATTATTATATATTATTCCATATCTGAGGGTAATAATTTGTCAAATACATTGTTTCAATAATCTAGATACAGATGCCATTTAAATTTAGGACTGAAATCTCTTTCTTGAGCCTATGGAATTAAGTTATGTGATTAACATCTTTGTACTTTCAGTTCTTCATGATTTGAGTTAATCCTTCTGTTTTCTGTCAGGTTATATTGTTTTCAGACATTCTTACCCCTTTGCCTGGGATGAATATTGCATTTGACATTGTGAAAGGAAAAGGTCCAGTGATATATGACCCTATTAAAACAGCTGCTGATGTAGATCAGGTCAAAGAGTTTGTTCCTGAGGAGTGGGTGCCATATGTGGGGGAGGCATTGACCATATTGCAGGAAGAGGTTAGCGTTCTCTCTTTGCACCTTCTTCATGGTGTCTCCTGTCCATTGTGTCAAAATACTAAGACTTTACGTTGAGCGCCTGTCTTCAATTTGTTAGTTCTATCCTGTTTTGGTTTTGACTCCCAGAAAGTACTGTTTTCACAGGTTAAAAATGAAGCAGCTGTTCTCGGCTTCGTTGGGGCTCCATTCACCCTTGCGTCTTATGTAGTTGAAGGTGGTTCCTCTAAGCATTTTTCCAAGATAAAGAGGATGGCTTTCTCTCAACCACAGGTATTTTTGCAGTTCAATAAACCGTCAAGATTATGTGAAGCAAACAAGCGGACATGAATTTCTTTTGATCTATATCCCAATTAATTGCTCAATTTTGTTTCTGTAGTTGATATTTTCCCGAGGTTGATTGGCTTTCGTGGAAACTCTAATATTCTTATACACTACAAACTAGGAGAGAACTCCAAATTTCCAATCATTTAATTGTTTGAAGCCTACATTGTTGCTAGCAGTAAATGAATGTTAACCTTGTGCACTGCAGAAGATCATGCTATACAATATAATTTCTCTTTCCTCTATTGTTTCCAGTTGTAGTTTCAAAAGGCAATTCTGTGTATGTGGTTTATGTATATCTGGTACTCGATTAATGAGCATATTTCAAGGTCATGTTCAAACCATGTTTTTTGCGCAGGTTCTACATTCACTTTTGCAGAAATTTGCAAGCTCCATGGCCCGGTACATCAAGTATCAAGCTGACAATGGTGCACAAGCAGTCCAGATCTTCGACTCCTGGGCCACCGAACTGAGTCCTGTGGACTTTGAGGAATTCAGTTTGCCTTACTTGAAGCAGATTGTGGATTCAGTTAAGAAGACACATCCTGACCTCCCTCTGATCCTATATGCAAGCGGGTCAGGTGGCTTGCTTGAGCGACTTCCATCGACAGGCGTGGACGTTGTCAGCTTGGACTGGACCGTGGACATGGCCGAAGGTAGGAGAAGACTGGGAACCGACATCGCTGTGCAGGGGAATGTGGACCCTGGTGTTTTATTTGGATCAAAGGAGTTCATAACCAAACGTATTCAGGATACAGTAAGCAAGGCAGGCAGCAGCAAACACATACTGAACCTGGGACATGGCATCGTGGTTGGAACCCCAGAGGAAAATGTTGCCCATTTTTTCGAAGTTGCCAAGGGAGTCAGATACTGAACAAAAATTCCTCAACTGGAATATATCCTAATGTGTTAGATTCTTGATTAGAGAATATTTAGATTGTTATTTTAGATTAAGAGTCTTCTCTGTTCTGTTTTTGTCCTTCAAATTTGTTGGAGGTGTAATTTTGATTGGATAATATCATTAAATCTAGCGTAATAAATCATCACCTGAGGAATTGACTGTCTATGGGGCACAGCAAACTGATAGATCAGCAGTAGGTAGGCACCAGCAGCAGTTTCATTGGGTAGCTCAATTTGTGTATTAATTTGAAGGACCAGGACAACTGGACAAGACTCTTGAACCTTGAGACAGATTTTGCATTTGGATTTTGATCCAAGCTGTGTGTTAGCTAGTTATTGCTGTGTCATTTAGCTCCAGTTCAATTTCGTTCTTTAGCTTCACAGAGGATGTGGAGTATGAGTTTTACTCAGAGCTAAAAAAAGTGCGAATGCGTGTGAGGGAGAGAGGAGTAATGGCAAACCTGTGAGAAAAATTAATTTGCATCCAACATGCAAATTCGAGACTTCTTATCCTCCAATCTGAGTAAAGTTAAACCAAGTTAAGCTAAAATCCTAACAGAGCGTGAAGAAATTAAACTGCAAGCTAAAATATCCTTATGAATTAATCACTCGAGGGACCCAAGTAAGCAAAAAACTGCAGGCCAAAGTTAATTTAATGTAATCGATCGAACTTCGACCTTCATCTACCAGTTCCTGCTCTTCTTCTTCTTCTTCTTCTTGATCTTCGACCTTCATCTACCAGTTCCTGCTCTTCTTCTTCTTCTTCTTCTTGATCAGATTAATGAATACGCTGCAGGACTACGAGTTGCTCAGCTGCAGCTCGAGGGCAGCGAGGCGGCCGCACGCTCATTGCAGAAGAAGACGCGAAGAACACGAGAAGGAGGACCACGATGGCGCCGAGGAGGATGAAGTGATGTATTATTACGGTGGATCGGTAGCCGGAGGAGTCCCCTTCTCGTGGGAGTCCCAACCTGGAACCCCAAACCACACCTCCATCGACGATGCTGCTGCTACTACTACGCCCACTGCTCACCACCTATCCCCGCCGCCGTTCGTCTCCTCCGCCTCCGACGCGCCCCCGGGCCCGGCGACGTCTAAGGATAAAAGTAACAGCAAGTACTCCTACCCCCTCCTTCGCATCATCCTTACCAAGCTCAACCACTTCTTCAGGTGTTCTTAATCCTTCGACTCCCTCAAGTGATCTCACATCCTCCTCCTCCTCCGAGAGAACTGGTGAAAATGAGTCGTACTCCGGCGATCGACATCGAAGGGCAAGCAAGAACCTGCTTTGCACTTACCACACACATATATAAAATATACAGTAATATTGCGTCGTTAAATTATTTTGGAAAAAGAAAATGTAACAGTTTCGCGGATAAATTTATTTGGTGGTATGAGTTTATAATACTGAACAATTATAGTTAAATTTGAAGAAGTTACAGCTAAATGGATGTTTAATCAATTGGTTTCTAAATGGATCAAATTTGCAAACGGATCCAACCGATCCGAATTAATTAAATAGCAGGTGAAAAGTCTCCATCAAAATTAATTAATTGCTCTTATTTTAAAAAAAATCCGCCTTTCTTGTCGATGTTTTCTTCACCATACTTTGACCAACACCACGTAATTCATACAACTACCCTTTTTTAAATCAAATTATTAACTAATTAATCCGGCAGCAGTGTATATATAAATAATATGAGCTGATATGATGTGTGATCAGCTTTCTAGTTTAATTAATTAGAGCAGCTCCCAATTAATGCATGCACCGGTTCTTCATTCCCCCAGTCCTGCTGCTACTCATCTCACCCTTTTTTGTATATATATATATATATATATATAATTGGAGATTTGGTGGGACTCCATGCTTATAAATAAATAAATAAATGATCCACCCTAAATAATATATAAAAAATATCCCATTTTAATTATTAATGCTTATAGAATTTTTAGTTATTAATATTATAGATCCTTTCATATTATTTTGGTACGATCATTTTGATGGGATTTTAGATACATATTAATTTTTTAAAATAAATAAATATATAAATAAAATATGAGATCGGCACAAGCAAATGATTAAAATAATCATCCTTACCCCTATTTAATTAATTATATTTTTTTCATGAACGAGAAATTAATATAGCAATATATATACGTATATATAATTAAAAGCAGGGACAGTTTTTTTTTGTACGTGCATGGCGAGTGCATGCGTTTACAGAGCGCACGTAGAGGTACGTAGAAATTTAAAATACACACGTGAGCGTGGGCCTTGACGCGCTGGCTCGCTAGATGGCGAGCACCAGCTCCGGCAGGGAGCGGCCGGCGACGGGCCCCCGGGCTCTGCTCCGCCACACGGCGCCTCCCCCGGAGGCGGCGCCGGAGAGGCGGTGGACCGTGAGGGCGGTGTTGAAGTACTCCCGGAAGCGGGTGATGACGACGCGCCCGGCGGCGGCGGCATCGGCGTCGACGGCCCAGGCGTGGACCCAGTAGGCGTGCTTCCCCTCCCACCCCTCCGCCACCACCCAACACTCGTCGCCGTCCCCGATCGCCGTCACCGTCCGCGGCCTGAACCGGAAGTCTCCCACCCGCCCCTCCTCCTCGCCCGTCAGCAGCCGGCGCATGTACTGGCACCGCCGCGGCCCGTGGAACCACCACTCCACGTCCTCAGCCATCACCGCCGCCACCCCCGCAGTGTCCCCGCGCGCCACCGCCGCGTAGAGCGACTCCACCACCGCCTTCCCCTCCATCTCCGATTCCAATATATAGATCGACCGAGACTCCCTTCTTAAGGAACTCCATTGCCGGTGACGGAGAAGCTCTATTTATAACCCCCCAAAATTAAATCCATTAAGAAATAATTTTTTTATTTATTTACTTATTTTAATGAGGATGAGTAAAATGAAAGGTGGGATCTGGGAATGATATTATTGAAATGACGAAATTACCCTTTTCGTTATTTAATCAATTAATCATAGTGACATAATAATTAACGATATATATATATAAAGTGTACCGACAAATATTTGGAGATTTTATCTGATCCATCGATGATTGAATTAGATAAAATAAAAGTCATGATGGATGGATATGGGCTGGGGAGGGGGGAGCAGAAGCCAGCTATTTCCCTTAACTCTTCTTCTTCTTCTGCCGACCTGAATCGACCCATCCCCCTGCTTCAATATTTAACTTTAATCTGTTTGGTTTGGGTCGCATGTCGTGGTTCAGATCAACCTGAGCCGGATTCATCGACTGGGCTCCGCTCCGTCGGATCAAATCAATTAATAAATTAGGGAATGAATGAGGGGCGAGCGAGCGAGTCCGAGTCGCCATCATCAGCACGGCAACTCCTCAGTCGGTCCAGCTCTAAATATCGGATTTGATTAATTTGATGCCTCCCCACAATATCCATATTATTTAATTATAAAAATATTGATTATTATCCGATGAAAATTGTGCAGTTTTATTTATTTTTAACCTGTCTAATAAAGATTCCATAAGATCCCCCGTAAGTATCATTTTCACCTACACTAAATATATAAAATTCATACAATGAGTTTTTATTTATCCTTCAATTAATATACTTTTAGATTTCTAAAATGTATTTTTCATAGGATAAATACACCTATTTAAAACAAGATTCATATTTTTTTTAAAACTTGATAAATATTAAATTTACAAGAATGCTACGTATAATATATCTTCATTGATTATAATTTTTATATTCTAATAAAATAAAAATAAGAAGATTCTCAGTATTTAAAAATCCTATGTTATTAATATTACTAAATTCAGGTAAACACAAGCAAATGTGTTCCTCTAATACTTATTGAGTTTTTTTATTAAATCAATACATATATACTTATACTTTTTCTGGGTTTCTTAGGTATGTATATATATATTATATATTCTAAAAGGAAATTATTTTATTGTGGTCAAAATTGTATGATAAATTGGTCGGTCCAGTTCGCAATCGCGATCGCAGTTCTTGAAGGACGGTCTTCATCGACGGTGCAACGTACTCGGCACGCATCGCAAAGCGAAGATCGTATAAATCCAACGACGTCGCAGCAGTTGCACCGCTGGTCTATATAAAGCGAGTGACTTCTCACCACGCTAAGAGGAAGACGATCGACCCGTCCGTCTTCCCCCCATCGACGTCGAAACTTTTCAAACCCAAGAAAAAAGGGGGCACTTCTTTTATTATTATTGTTTTTTTCCCTAATCAAAAAAATCCTCTCTCCCCGGAGAGCGCCCTCCGCGCTCGAGATCCTCGGGGAGGAGGAGGACGACGAGGCGGCCTCGGGGATGGACGGCGCCGGCTTCCGAAACGGCCGGGTACCGCTGAGGGAGGTGGTGACGGACTGCACGCGCCGGTGGTTCCAGGACACGCTCAAGGAGGCGAAGGCTGGGGACACGGCGATGCAGGTGCTTGTCGCGCAGATGTACCGGAGTGGTTACGGCGTGCCCAAGAACGATCACAACGTAAGGTTCTTCTGTGCATGCTCAGCTCGCGCCATTTTGTGCTGTTAGGCTTATTTTGATCGACGGCTTTTAGGAGCTTAGGGCTGCTGGGAATGTCGT
This sequence comes from Thalia dealbata, assembly GCA_030544415.1. Lineage (NCBI taxonomy): Eukaryota > Viridiplantae > Streptophyta > Magnoliopsida > Zingiberales > Marantaceae > Thalia > Thalia dealbata. The sequence continues at coordinate 435,434 of CM060458.1, forward strand.
TTGCTCATCTCGATACTCGAGCTACTGGGCCTTTTCATTTTATCCCTTTGAAATATTTTCTGATGATTGCTTTGGGTAATCTACTCTCTCTTTTTTTATCCCCAAAAATTTTGTTAGTTTTAATAATGTTTTGCTGCGGTTTGTTCCTGAATCGCGAAGCTGGGGGTAGCTAAATAACGAAGAGGTGCGCTCTTGATTGCTTGGTTAGCGTAGATCTTGGTGTTGCATGAGCTATGTAAGATTGGTGGATAGGTTTTTGCTTCCTGGGGAAGTTGGTAATTTCTGAGAGGTAAGAGAAATGTACACTCGCAAATGTGAGCGGATTATTTATTTGTGCCTCCTTGCTTTCAAATTACTTTGGATATATGGCATCAAGGTACAGGGGAAGGAACGCCATTCAATCATGAAACCGGCAGTTCAGTTCAGAAATAGATTCGGGTGTTTAGTACATATATGGAAATTAATGATGGGCCACTTGACGTTGATTTTAATTTCTGTCTGGCACCTAGTTTTAAAATTAGAAAATTAATACATCCAAATTTTTTTTGGGGTTCATCTCCATCCATCTGTCTCTTATCTTTAGGTTGACTAGCTTCCTCCACCTAGTAGAGCATTATTGCTAAGAAAAAATTGGATTCTGAATCTGCTCCTAGTATTTTGAAATGTTCTTACGGAATTGGTTCCACAGGTCTTGTATGCTATGTTATTTTTCTTTCTCATTTTTTTTTTCTGTGCGTGTTTTTTCCTTGCATCTTCTGCCCGTTCTTGCTTGAGTTTTATTATTTATGAGTCCGGTGTCTTCTCAGGCAAGCATATGGATTTCAAAAGCCACCGGGTATCTACCAACAGCATTGAAAGACAGTGATAAGCAACCAGGTATCCACCTCCCTATTTTAACTTTTTTTTTCTCGAAGAAGGCCTCCACATTTCACATTGTTCAGTAGGTACAATTTTATCGGTCGATCCTTTCATCACAATGTATTTGTTGTAGTTCTACAATCTTAGTTGCAGTTTACTCATGGTGACTTGTGTGTATTCTTTAGGTCACAAAGATCACGACTCTGATTCTATGAAGAAAATAATAACTTGAACTCATAATCAGGTATGAATGTAGAAATTCGTTAAAAGCAATTAAATTTGTATGCTATCAGTGTTGCGCTCAGCATCACTTGCATAATGCATGGTACATGCTGCTATGTTTGTGTGTATATATATTAATTATGGCATTTTGTCTTTCCATTGAGTCTGACCGGTGAACAGAAGTCACAATTTTCGTGCATAACTGAGCTATATAAAATTTCACAATATAGATTTCTCTGCTATCTGCTTTGGTATGCCCAATCCTAAAGATTTTGGATGGTCTTACAGATTGAGGTTAATGTTGTTGTTTCCTAGAAAATTTTAATATAGGATTTTGCAGTATTGTGTTTAAACCTGTAAATTATCGATTGGCTTACTACTTTGAGTTCCTTATGTGATTAGCAAATTGTGAGAAATTTTTTACATTGAGAGCAATCCGAGTGCTCAACTTGCACCGCCACCTAGACTTTTAACCTACTCTATAACATTCATCCATATATTATTACATGTTTCATTAAGCAGTTTGTTCAGACCTTTTTAGTTTTTTCAGTGATGTTGTTGTTTATGGCTCACTCCAAAAGCATCAGAGGCTTAGTCGATGGTGTTGTTTTTGGCTCACTCCAAAAATGGATCACATCCATCCTTAGTAGATGGCTGCTGGCAGCATGAACATCCTTGGTTGAAATAATATCTTCCTTTCGCTCCAAGAAGAGGAAAATATAAAGAGTTTTATATTTAATACGCTTGAAACCCCATGATGTATCTACAGTACAATCCAAAATGTTTCTCTGCTTGAGAAAAAGAAAAGATCAATCTGGTTCTAAATTCTATCTATTGTGCATTCATCATGGTTCTGTTTCGTTTCATTTTCTTGAATTTAGATCACAATAGGGCTAACAATCTTACTATGTCGTTTGCAGGGCTTGTTCACTATTTGTTCGGGAAAAGCCCGTTTTCTATGTTCACTGGGGCTACCAACATAAACTTCTCTCGTGAATTATTCTTCAAACTCTGCTGTATTCCATTAATTTTTGAATGGGATTTCTCTGTGATCCTTCTCAAGCGTTGAAAACTTCAAAGTTCTGCTTCTCTTTCCTTGATGCTGTCGATTAATGCACTCTTCATCTTCACTTCATAGCCGAACTATGTTTTGGACATGATTTGTAAAGAAATATATAAACTTCATCGATACGGTTGATGCTTTGAGTTTTGACTTATTTCTCCAACTCTAACTAATTTCAAACTCACAACTCTGACTTACCTTATAAGATAAAGACCTTCCTATTTTCTGCAAATATCTTTTTCTGCACCACACTAACACAACATTTCTTATATTCTTTCTGTATCTCTGCGATCGCTTCTTACCGGACAAGGCAATTGACTTGATCCATGAGGCTGGTTCTCGGATTAGACTTCTCTATGCATAAGGTCTTTAAATTTTCTTTCATAGTTTTATGCTAAATTCCTTTAAGAGTTCTTGCGGAGGAGGCTGGAGAAGGTAGAAGGAACTCGGGCAGATCACGGAGGAGAAGAATGAGGCAATTCTTGTCAATCCCCCTAATGAGTAATATTAAGATTTATTTTCCTAACGGGATATGTTAGCCCAAATAAAAATTTATTGGTAGGCTAGAGAGGGGTTAAATAGTTAGCCAAATAATAGGCCAGGCCCGCTGCTACCCTTGGTGCAAATGAGACGAGGTAAAATAAATAAACACAAAAGAACCCTAGCTCTCCGCCGGCCCGCCCTAATCCTCGTCCCTTTCTACGCACTCCGATGCGGCGGAGCGACCGCTGCCAGCTTCGTCGGATCGCCGCTCGCCGTGATCCCATTCTCGCCGACCCCATTTTCCTCTCGCCGCTCGCCGTGACCCCATTCTCGCCATGACCCCATTTTCCTCTCGCCGCTCGCCGTGACCCCATTTTTCCTCTTCTTTCTCTTCGTTCCTCCGCCACTGAGCTCACCGGGCTTCGCTTCGTCGGATCGCCGCTCGCCGTGACCCCATTTTTCCTCCTTTCTCTTCGTTCCTCCACCACTGAGCTCACCGGGCTTTCCGACAGGAGAAGCCGCGCATTCACTTTCCGACGCCAACTCGACGCCACTCCCCTCGTCCCTTTCTACGCACGACGGAGACCCCATTTTTTCTCTTCTTTCCCTCCGTTCCTCCCCTTCCATGCGCCACTGAGCTCCGGGAGAAGCCGCGCGAGCATTCACCTTCCGAAGCCAACTCGACGCCACTCCCCAACCTTCGCTTCTTCCGTCCCAGGTGGAGGTCTCGCACTGACCACGGACCACGGACGCGAACGACCCCCCTTTCGTGGATTCGCTTCTTCCGTCCCCTCAATCGCCGCTCGAACCCGTCGAGTTTGGGAGGAGCGGAGATGTCCCTGTCTTAACTCTGCTGCATTTCCACCTCGTTGCAGCCCCCATTCTCTATCCGAACCCGGCGGCGACATCTGCAACCGCACGCCTCTGTGGGAGCTTGGCGGAAGTCGCTGTTCGACCACCTGCGCGAGAGGTAGTCGCAGAGTCGATTCGATGCGAATCGATCGATCCGAGTGTGCGTAGCTAGGTGTTGATTTTGGTAAATTTGATTCGCAGCTCGTCCGGAGATCCTTGGATTCCTTTGCCTCAATCGAGGGATTCCGGCTGTCGCCGTTCCATCGCCGCAGATGATCAGATTCGCTCGCTGTGATCCACGATTGGTTCTGCAGTTCGCTGTGAGACGAGGAGCGCCCAAGTCGACGACGTGCGGACGAGCGGAGGAAGAGGAGGTATTCGTCTGTTTTGGAACCCGTCTCCTCCGCTACATGAAACGAGTAATTAAGTGAATCTTAATGAAACGAGTAATTAAGTTAATCTTAATTAATGGGTAACAAGTAGGCTTGAGCTTTGATTGGTTTAGGGTTGATACATTGATTTGGATTTGGTTAACTAGATTAGGGTTTGTGATTGATGCACTAAACAAAGCTTAGGAAGTGATTTGGAACAGATTAGTCGGAGTGAGTTTAACAATTGACTTGGATCCAAGTCAATCATATCTTATGTTTAGTTGGAGTACTTATGCAGCTTCCAAAATTTTCAGGCAATGTTTTACAAGTTTATAAGCAGTTTGGTCATGAGAGGCTCCACGAAGATAGGTTTTGACATACTTAGAGTCGTGGATATGCTCCTAAGGGCATGATTAAGAAGGCAAACATTTTTTTTTTCTTCATTTTTTTCTGGACTAGTAAATTAGCCAGGATATGACTTTTAGCATCATGTTTCTTAGGCCGAAAGATATAGACTTGGTGCCAACAAGATGTCCATACTTGAGGAGTGTGGAACAGATCTGACAAAGTTGGCCAAGGAGGTACTTGCTCTTAACTTTCAGACTTTGGGATGCTTAAGTATTTGCAATTGATTAACCAACATCTGATACATGATCATGCTTCAGGGAAAGCTGTCTCCTGTTGTTGGCGGGCAGGAGGAGATAAATCTTGTTACAAATATCTTGGAAAGACATAGCATGAGCAATCCCTGCCTCATTGGGGAACGGGGGGTATGAAAGAAAACAATTGTCAGAGGAGTTGCCAAACTAATAGCTAATGGAGATGTTCGAGGATCCAATGAAAGAAAGAAGGTTCATTTGAATTTCCTCTTAATTTGATATTGTTTATTTTATATTTTTGAATTTACCTGTCCTTTTCATGCCTTTTCTAAGCCGCATAAATTTGTATTAATCTAAAATTAAATGTGTTGTCTAGGTGATTTCTCTTAATCTGAGGCTTCTTGGTTTTGGTAAAAAGAACCGTGAAGGAAAAAAAAAGATTGATGGAAGAGGCTAAGCAAAGTAAGGAAACAATTCTATATATCAGTAACATACATGAACTACTTGGAGCTGGAGCAGATGCTGTGAATATCTTAGGGCCAGCTCTTGCAAGTGGTGAGCTGCAGGTATCTAATTTATCAATGTTGGTTTTGTGAATTAGATGCATTTACTACAGTTAACTGTTTGTATCATTTTGTTTCAGTGTATTGGAACGGAGCCACTACGCCAAAAGAATACAAGAAAGTACGACAAGCAAATTCGGATTAAACGGTGCAGTCTCAGAGGGTTTTGTGAAATATATGAAACCCACCACAAAGTCCGATACAATGATGAGATTTTAGTTGCTGCTGCAACATTGTCTCATCAATATATTAGGTTTATGACCAGATTGCTAAATATTCTTATTTTTGTACACATATTTCTTATATTCTTAGTGATGGCTAAATATTTTTCTGTCTTAGTGATGGCTTCCAACCGGACAAGGCAATTCACTTGATTGATGCTGATGGTTTCAGGTTAGCCCTCTCCGTGCACAAATAAGGTTTTTATATTTTCTGCCATAGTTTTATGCCAAATATATTTATGAGCTATTCTTACATTTTGTCTTGTTTATAGAGCCTATGACTTTTCATAGATTTGTGAGCTTAACTGGCAGTGTTTGTTTAACTCTTTTGACGGGCAGGTAAGCTGAGAGAGGCTGATATAGATCCGCATGTGAAAGAAGAAGACCTATAGCATTGGGTAGCTATAGAAACAGTCTCTACAGAGTCTCATCCTATTTAAGAATATCTGTGCAAGTGCCTCATCGATCAGGATGAGGCTATCACAGTAGTGACTAGAGCTATTTGTAGGGCTACTTTGAGTTTTAATAATCAAAAGCAGCCAATTGTCAGTTTTATCTTTTATGACACAACTGGCATTGGGAAAACAAAGCTAGTCAAAGTATTAGCTTCTAGTTTTTTTGGTTCGGAGGAAGCTTTTATCCAACTTGACATGAGTGAGCTCATGGAATGTCACTCAATTGGTTGTAAATTGGTTGGACAACATTATAGAACTGTTATTGTACTTGACTTTCAAAAAGCAAAGCCCGATCATGATGTTGAAGATTATTTAAAATGGTAGAGTGACCAACAGCAAGGGGCTGATAGCTGATTTCACAAAATTATTTTTTGATGATCTCAAAAAATGATTTTATGAAATCAGATATGAGTCCCTTGTTGTTGGTCAGTCTACCATTTTGAATGCATCATGATCGGGCTTTACTTTTTGAAAGTCATCGAGTACAATAACAGTTTTATGATGTCATCCAACTGCATCAACCAGTTTACAATCAATTGAGTGACATTCCATGAGCTTACTCATATCAAGTTGGATAAAAGCTTCATTCGAATCAAAAAAAATAGAAGCTAATGCTTTGAAAGATAAAACTGGCAATTGGCTGCTTTTGATTATTAAAACTCAAGGTAGCCCTACAAATAGCTCTAGTCACTACTGTGACAGCCTTATCCTGATCGATGAGGAACTTGCCCAGATATTCTTCAATAGGATGAGACTCTGTAGAGACTGTTTCTATAGCTACCCAATGTTGTAGGTCTTCTTCTTTCATATGCGGATCTATATCAGCCTCTCTCAGCTTGTAGGTCTTCTTCTTCTGTGTCTTAGTCATGGCTTCTTACTGGACAAGGCAATTCACTGATTGATGAGGCAGTTTTCAGGTTAGGCCTCTCTTGCACAGATAAGGTCTTTATATTTTCTGCCGTAGTTTAATGCCAAATATATTTAGGAGTTGTCCTTACATCTGGTCTTGTTTATAGAACATATAGCTTTTCATAGATTTGTGAGCTTAACTGGCAGTGTTTGTTTAACTCTTTTGATAGGCAGGCAAGCAAAGACAGACTCGTGATCTAGATCTGTATGTGAAAGAAGAAGACATACAACAGTCTCCCCTATTGAAGAAGAACTGTGCAAGTGCCTCATCTGTATGTGGCACAACTAGTGTTGGGAAAATAGAACTAGCTAAGGCGTTAGCTTCTTGCTTTTTTGGTTCGGAGGACATCATGATCAAACTTGACATGAGTGAGCTCATGGACAAAATATTTTTTTTTGGGATTCCACTGATAAGGAATGTTTTGTTTATATAATGTTTTTCTTTTTTCGTTATCATGATACCCTGTTGAGAACAATAAGCTCATCTTTTGACAACCTGCATGATGTCCATATGGATTGTAACAAACTTACATGGAAAGTGTGGACTCTTCTTCTTGTGGTGCTTATTTCTATCAATATTTTTTTGTCATAATGATAAATTGCTAGTACTGTTTGTGCTATCTAATTCGCGAGCAGTTTGCTGGTTTTATAGTAGGAAAGTGTTTTCTTAAACTAGACCTGTTATGGTTTCATTTCTGTGTTGATTGGTACCTGCTTATATTTTGTTGAAGCTATTTTAACTGCCTGATGTTTCACCCTTTCCAGATTGGATGGTGTCTAAATACCCATAACTTGGTTAAGTTCGTAATGTTCATGTAAGCAGTCGCTTTTCTTTTGCCCCTATGCATGGGGCTTGCTGACCATTATCTATCTTATATATTAAGGTATCTAATGTTTCTTACATTGTTTCAAATCTTGCAGATAATGCTGGAGTAATTGTCATTCCCAAGGGAGAAATGAAAGGTATGCTAAATGGAGCGTGCATGGGTCATTTTTCAAGTTAAAAATTTAAGATAGGTATTATTGCACTTGAAACAAAGTGAAGTATACCATCAAACTATAAGTGGGATGATAAAAGCCTAGTTTTTCAAACTTTAATTGTAACATGGGGATTCCGCATCTGTGAATTGTGTAAAAATTGCAGCCTGAATTTATTGATCAATGCAGGATCTGCTATTACGGGACCCATTGGGAAGGAATGTGCCGACCTGTGGCCTAGGATTGCCAGTGGGGCAAATGCAATTGTGTAACTTCATGGTGCTCGAGGAAATCAGCAGCTGGAGCTCTTGGATTGTCTTTACTGTTTGCAAGAAATAGTTAAAAGTTTAATGTTGATTGTGTTCAGTTGATTACTAGGAAAAATTTCACCTTATGGATTATGTACTTGGATGTTCTGCTGCTGTTTGGAGCCTGGTTTAATTTTGGAACTCGGCAACTTTCCCTTTTTCTTGTATTAAATTCATGTCGCCTTAGGTATGTTAAATTTAGATTGTTTTCGAAGTTCATATGCTGTGATGCCTTAATACATCCAAGAAGAGGAAAATGTAAATGGTTTTATATTTAATACGCTTGAAACCCCATGATGTGTCTACAGTACAATCCAAAATGCTTCTCTGCTTGAGAAAAAGAAAAGATCAATGTGGTTCTAAGTTCCATTTATCGTGCATTCATCCTGGTTCTGTTTCGCTTCATTTTCTTGAATTTAAATCAAAATAGGGCTAACAATCTTACTGTGTTGTTTGCAGGGTTTGTTTCACTATTTGTTCTGGAAAAGCCCATTCTGTGTGTTCACTGGGGCCTTTTCCTGGCACCAACCTCTGGCAATTTTCGTGAATTATTCTTCATCAAACTCTGCTGTATTCCATTAATTTTTGAATGGGATTTCTCTGTGATCCTTTTTCTCAGCGTTGAAAACTTCAAAGTTATGTGCTTCTCTTTCATTGATGCCGTCGATTAATGCACTCTTCATCTTCACTTCATAGCCGAACTATGTTTTGGACATGATTTGTAAAGAAATATATAAACTTCATCGATACGGTTGATGCTTTGAGTTTTGACTTATTTGTCTGACTCTAACTAATTTCTAACTCACAACTCTTACTTACCTCAATAACTACTACAATAACTACGTGATTAGATTTCTATCAAGTGAATCCTCCCCTTCATGTTCTTACAGTGACCACTTCCATTTTTTTGTTTTGTTTCATCAGGAGGTCAAACCTCTCTTATAACATCAATTTCATGTTCTAATGTTCATAAAGATCCATTATTAGATGAATCCAAATCGAATGGACAAAAAAAAAAACCTCACAAAAGACGAGGGTTTATAAAGATCTTCCATCTTCATTTTTTTATTATTAAAAAAAAAATTCCTTTATTTCGAGTTGCATCTTTGTCCTCATCTCTCAAAAATATTGAGAAAAAGCTGATGAATGCGCACCTCTCCAGAGATCCATCTGCCTCCGATCCAAATTTTTTTTTTAAAAAAAATAAACTTCTGGGTCTTGCGCCGTCTTGGGCATCAATAGATTAATCAAAGTCAGCGTTTTTGTTGGGGAAGGATAACAAAATCATGAACAAGGAGGAGGTCTCGTCTTTATCCAGCCAGTCCAACAAGCTCTAAGAAGGAAGTCGTCGATCACGGAGAGGAGACGAGATGGCGGCCATGGAAGAAGCCAACATGAGGGACGGCTTGCTGCCGGGTTCTTCGCATCAGCCTCTCGATGCATCAGCACTCGTCAGACGCATGTATGTGGGTCATTTCCTGGCGAGATGGGGTGCCAGGTAAATTGCCAAACAGGTGTTTGTTAAAATTAAGTTCATCATCATTTTGTTGCTCAAGTTTCTTTTGATGACCTTCACTAAATTTTTTCAGGATGTGGGAATTCTCAGTCGGTTTGTACATGATAAACATTTGGCCAGATTCTCTGCTCTTCACTGCTCTTTATGGCGTAGTTGAATCTGCATCCACAGCATTATTTGGCCCAATCGTTGGCACAATGGTCAACAGATTGACTTACTTGCAGGTGATTACTGTTCTCTACTGGTATTTTTTTGTTCTAATTTTTCTTCTCTATGGATTTGTGAGAACGCTTGACAGGTTCTACGGCTTTGGTTGTTCACTCAAAACCTATCATTCATGGTTGCTGGCTTCTCAGTGACTGTGCTGTTGATCTACCGTGGCTTGATGCCTACGGCAGGCGTTATGTTTATGCTACTCGTTCTTGTAATCAATATTTCTGGAGCAGTTGGGGCATTGTCAACTCTTGCCGGTACCATATTGATTGAAAGAGAATGGTAATGAGGCTCACACTAGTAAGACTGCAATCTCGGATACGTATGTTTATATTCTTGTAAGCACATTCGTATCGTTCTCCTCATCCTTCATCGATTTCGGTGGGAAATATGCGGGGGGGTTCATCAAGCACCTTCTCCACTTTTGCAATCTTTAAAACTCCTCCAAGATGCTTTTGTTCCAAGATCCCTAAAAAAAAAGAAATAGTACGGACGAAAGATCCTAGGGAGAGTTTATGATATAATGTTGAAATAGTTTAAAGAGAGAATACATGATTTTTTTTTGTTTTTAAAAATAATTTTAGTAAGTCTTGAACCCATAACTTTCAGTATTGAACCTTACAAGATGAGCGTCACTTTATGTAAATTTGAAGTGCATCTTCGTGTCAAGTTATCCGCATCACATACCTGATTCTTGACATTGCATCATAAATACTCAGCTAATGAGTATTCTGGTTGCCTTTATTCCTGTCAACTCTACTCACGCCTTTCAAACTTTAGATCACTTTTAGATTAAACAATTCTTAATTCTTAATAGATGTTCTGCCAAATTAACTGCCAGAATATGATTCCTAGGTTTATAATATCTGAAATTATTGCAGGGTGGTTGTGATCTCCACCGGACAGCCTCCTGAGGCACTGACAAAAATGAATTCAGTCATTCGAAGAATCGACCTAAGTTGTAAACTACTTGCCCCTGTTTTCAGTGGCTTTATCATGAGCTTCGTATCACTCAAAGCCTCAGCAGTGGTTTTGGCTCTCTGGAACACTATCTCGGTTTGGCTACAGTATTGGCTTCTGAAATCTGTATACGATGGTATTCCTGCTCTCAATGAAAACAATCAAAGGAGAAGCACAGCAGCAATGCCAGCTGACTACTTACCTACGGCAGTTGATGACACTGAAGGTCCCATTGACTCTGAACGAAGGAATGCTGTCCAAGTACCTGATCAAAAGGGTGCATTATCTGAAAGTTTCTCCGTAATCCCTTGCTTTGATTCCTGGGTTACATATTCCAGGCAGGAAGTGGTTCTCCCAGGAGTTGCTCTCGCTTTGTTATATTTTACGGTTCTAAGGTGAGAAAATCTTGCGACAGTTTACCTCTTTGTATAATGAAATTTTTTTAGCAAGTTCTTATTGAATGGTTTGTTCTGCAGTATGTCCTTACATTTTGATCTATGCTTAAATTGAAGCTGCAGTGTTTTCATGAAATGGGTTGTTCTTTTCTATCTTATAACTGGTTAATCAAGAATGTAAAATGAAAGTGTATAACTCTTTTCCCGTCGCCTATCCTTTCTTAGCTTTGGGACACTAATGACAGCAACCTTGGAGTGGAACGGTATACCGGCATATGTTATCAGTTTAATGCGTGGTGTAAGTGCTGTCACTGGAATAGCAGCAACAGTCGTATACCCAATTATGCATTCACATATTTCAACTTTGAGGACTGGACTGTGGTCCATATGGACACAGGTATATCATCATCTCCTAACTTTAGCACTATGATTCTGGTTCATCAACTGTATTATTCTGAAGCATAGAAAAGATCATAAAACTATAGCCACAGTGTTGTTTTTCATGAGCAAAAAAATCAATTCACATGAACTCACTAACTTGAAGCCATGGCTTTGTTTCTCTTCTCTGCTCACAGTGGTGCTTCTTGCTGGTATGTGTTGCTTCTGTCTGGATCAGTAACAGCATAGCAGCAGCATGGATGCTGATGGGTGGAGTTGCAGCGTCGCGCCTCGGACTGTGGATGTTTGATTTAGCTGTCATTCAGCAAATGCAGGTAGAGTTCATTTCAGATATCTGATGCTTCAGGGAAAAAAAAAGGAAAAACAAAATCCCTTGTGATTTAAGTGAATTTGGAGTTTTTGCACCAATCCATGAAGGCTTCAGCGTTGTTGCTTCTGCTTTACTTGATATCAAAGCGGTTCAAACTTTTTAACAAATCTGTCAGCCCCAACATCAGCACATCCTAACATCAAAACCCTAACCTAATATCTTCTTGCCTTTGCACTTCAGTTGTCCATTGATTTATCAACTGCTGTATGAAACAGGATCATGTGCCTGAATCCGACCGGTGCATCGTCGGCGGTGTTCAAAACTCACTGCAGTCGATGTTGGACTTGCTGACATATGTGATGGGCATGATCATTTCAGATCCTAAGGTGTTTCGTCCACATTATCTGCAGACTTCTCTACTGAATCTAACCACACTTTCCCATCCTAATAATCTGCGTTTCAATCTCTTGAACAGGATTTTGGCGAATTGGTGTTGCTGTCATTTTTCTTGGTATCATTAGCTGCAGTGCTGTACACACTCCACGTTTATCGAGTCAGGAAGCACCTCTTCCACTTTGACAAACTGCTGAAAAAGATCTGCTAAAGAGGCAAGATTGTCACTCCTTGTGCGCGTGTGTGAATGAAGTGGGCAATCTACTTCTTGTGGCGCCGTCAGTTCTAAAAAGTCTGGACTAGAAAAAAGAACTACACACATGAATTCAGGCTTTTGAGATGCAGCTGTAGGAAACCACCCTCGACTTAGTTAAGTAGGCAATCTGCTTCTTGTGTTTGGTTGACAAATTTAGCAAATCCGCGGAGAAGGGGATTTGCCTCTTATTTCTACTTTTTGGTTTGCACATCATTCGTTATATGAAGGTGGAATTAGCCCGAGTAGTGAACACTATTTTCGCTGACCTATTCCATCAGACCAAACATCCCCCCGTAGGGTTCTTATTCTTTTAGTTACGGAGAATTTTAGAAAAAAAGAGAGATTTTTAAAGAATAAGACCTATTCCATCAACTTATAATTATTTTAATAAGAGGAGTCGTAGTACTACTTTGGTTGGTAGTATTAATGCTCATTAAAGGACGTTCCCCGTCCGGTTCAATAATATTCCGGTCCAGTGAACCGGTTTGTTTTAATTTTATTAACATGTTCCAAAAGAAAAAGGAAGAAGTCTTCGATTTCTTCCCACGGCCTTCTTTTCTTCTCCGACTCTTCTTATCGTCCTGGAAGAGGAGAGAAGGTGACGTTTTGGATCTCGATCGCCGCTGCTCCCGGAAGGAGAGAGAGATATGGATCAAATACTCAACAAGGTCGGCTCGTATTGGATTGGCAAGCGGGCCAGCAAGGAGATCTCCTCTGTCGGGGATGACATCAACGTAAGCGCTCCTCCAATTCCCCGACCTCATTTCAGTGTTCGATCGCTTCGCCCCTTTTTTCAGGGGTTTTACTCTTCTTCGATGCTTCATCGTGCGGGAAGACGTCGGCTTGTTTTGAATTTAGGTTTAGTAGATGCGATGCGAGTAAATAGAGCCATCGGCGTCAGTGTTAGGGTTTCTTTGCGAAAAAGTTGCTGAGTTTAATTGATTGTCGTAGTCTGGATAGTAAAAATGAGAATAATTTCTGGAGTCATGTTTCCAAAATTGCTAGTTGGATGGATTGTTCATCAAAATCTGTGCTTTCTACTTATCCTTTTGGCCTCATAATTTGTTTCTTTTTTGAAAAGGAGCCTCATAATACTGCAATTAGGTTAGGTACATAATGGGCCATTCTAATCATCTGCGTTTCTTTCAGACAGTTTTATATTTGAAAACGACAAAGATGACTACTGTACACTGCTAGTACATCTGCTGCTACAGAGGCTTAGCATATTCTATCAGGACACTGGTTATATGACTCGTGCTAGTTGGCATTAAGTTGTCTCAGTTTACCTGTGGTTGTTTAACAAAGTATCTTATATGTGTTCCACCAAGTTATATGAGCTCAGCTCATGTTCTACTGCTTAGGAGGGGAAGCCTGATCTTTATTTTATGGTTATCCGTTCAATTATTTCATCTCTCTTCTGGTCAGAATAACAATATTCTATATATTCTACTGAGGCTTTTTTTTTATTAGTCACTCTCTAGCAGCATTGAAGGGGGAACGAAATGGTTGGTCAATAAGATAAAAGGTACCGCTGTTCTTCGTTACATATCGTTTCTTTTATCAATTAAAATGTGGCTTAATTTTTTTTTTCTGCTTCTTAGATGGTTTGTATGATCAAGCTTTCTTTGGCACAAATGTTTCCATATTCTTTATGTTGATACTGTTGCCTTATTGTTTTGTTGATCAAGTATCCACATATTAACTTTTTATGACTCACATTTATTATTTTTCACTACGATGTGTTTCTCCAACACATTTTGTTCCTTGTTTGTTACTTTGGAACCATTCAAGGAATCTCTTGCCTCAGTATATGACTATTTATGCACCAAGGTTCTCTTTTGATTGTTGGTGAAGGTGGAACGTAATTGTTCTGAACTTGAGTGAGCACTCGAGCAATTCAAAGTCACTAGATGGGGGAATAATCATTTCACTTCAGCTGAATGCTTGGCATAGTTTTGCTTGTCGCATGAGAATAAAAGAACTTTGCTCTTTGAAAAATTCTTCCATGTAATTTTGTTGAGTCTGCTGACTCATCAAGTAATGTTGGACTCTGAAGGACAAGTAATGTGGTTTGCTGATGCGGTCTTTATCAGATGGATTTAGATATATATATGTATGTATGTATGTTCATCCAATACCTTGGTGTTTTTGGCTGAGCTTATTCTGCAATCATTTTTTTCCAGGGAAGATGCAGAAGCCATTGCCTGACCTGCTGAGGGAATATGATCTGCCAATAGGCCTCTTCCCACAGGATGCCACTCACTATGAATTCAATGAAGAGACAGGCAAGCTCATTGTGTACGTACCCTCGATATGTGAGGTCGGTTACAGGGATTCCTCGGTCGTGCGCTTTGCAACCACTGTGACTGGGTATCTGGAGAAAGGCAAGCTGGTTGACGTAGAAGGAATGAAGACCAAAGTGCTGGTTTGGGCAAAAGTAACCTGCATATCCACTGAGGGATCCAAAGTCCATTTTACAACAGGGGTGAAGAAATCCCGCAGCCGTGATGCATATGAGGTGGTCAGAAGTGGTATCATTGTAGATAAATTCTAGGTTTGGGCTTTGATTTGGTAATAATTAATAGACTTGCAAGTGTGTGTCATTCGAATAATATCTAGCTGTAATTAAGAGGCGTCCTTGTCGAAGTGCTTGGTAGGTAAATTCTTGGATTTGTGTTGGTGAGACCACGTTGGATGAGCTGAACCACGTGAGACAAAATTTGACTGCTTGTATTTGCAATCGTTAGATTATATAAAAAAATGTACACGTCGTGCAAATCTAAGCAGTCTATCAATATATCTTATGGTCGTTTGCTTTGTTAAATTTTTAATCCTTTTGTGGGTCTTTCTCAAATCCTAACTTTACTTTTATTTTATCGGATGGAAATCCATTTTATGTTCATGATTTCCTGATGAAGTTTGGACTTTAAGCTTAAGAAATATATTGTAGCAAATGCCGACAATATACTTATTTAGGAATCTAAATCTTAAAAATTCTTAAACAAATAACATCCAAACCATAATCTTAAGATTATTAAAATAAGATTTTTTTAAGAATAGAGAAGGATATAGCAGCATAGATAGAGACCCCATTGGGGTTAGCTGAAGACAAGAAGACTACTGATCTTAGACATACACATAAAAAAATTGAAGTAGGCTTCGATGGAAATGCATTCTTTGCTTAGAGATGAGCACAATCAAACAATATCCAAGAACTGTTTTATTTCATCTCAAAAATATTACAAACAGAATCCACATTGTTAGAGTTCACATTAAGCCAGTCAACTCTGAGCGAGTAAAATAATTAGGTATACACAGTGACGACAAAATTATATTACCAAAGATAAAAGGGGCCCTCCAAGCATGACTGCACATATTATAGTGCGTATAACCTCACTCGTGGAGCTGATGGCAAATCTGTCGCAACCACGGACAGTCCGCAGTAACAAATACATCAGTGACGGTTGTATTTTCCTGAGGCGAAGAGCATATTCCTGTATGATTAAACTATCTAAGGTAACCAAAAAAACTTGCTCATGTTGAGATCTCCTTGAGATCAATTTTGGTTATTCAACTCATGGAAAAATGACTTTGATGCTTCGTAGGTGGACCAGCAAATGGCTGCTGCTGGTGCGTGGAACAGCATTCTGGGTTTCCAGCCCCTCATCAGGCCAGTATATCCATCCCGCCTTATTATAGTGCGTATAACCTCACTCGTGGAGCTGCTGGCGAATCTGTCGCAACCACAGACACCCTGTTCAATGTAGAAG
Source organism: Thalia dealbata (assembly GCA_030544415.1). Taxonomy (NCBI): domain Eukaryota; kingdom Viridiplantae; phylum Streptophyta; class Magnoliopsida; order Zingiberales; family Marantaceae; genus Thalia; species Thalia dealbata. The sequence continues at coordinate 451,528 of CM060458.1, forward strand.
TGATTATACAAACACAGTTTTATATAACAATAAAGGATGCTCTGCACAAAAATATGGCATTACAAATCTAGAATCAGTAACACAAAATATAAAGGATAGCTAACCTAGACCCACGACTCTCTCTCTGTTTTTTTTCTTTGACTCATAACAAGCCCTTCTATCTAACATTTTTAGTCCTGCATAAGCCATACACTTTGTTGATGAAGTCTTGAAGTCCATCACACTTTTCTTGTTTAAACAGTTCGGCACTGTTTACAACTCCCAAAGTTTTTATCTCATCTACACTAATGCTTATTCCACAACCTCAGTTGAATTTTGGAATGAGTGATGCTTGTTGCAAAAGCATACATCCCAGTTGCAAATCAGGAATAAGTTACACTCAATCAGTCACAACATACCAATTAGCAGAGTGGCTAAAAAAATTGTTATGGTCTGATAATCAAATAGTCTGCTCATGATGATACCTAATACGTTATGCAAACTTTATCTAGGAATTCAAAACATTTTTAGATCAGGCCTATCTTATGCAACAACAGAGGAGTAAATAGGAAAGAGAGGAAAACACAGTTGTTGACCATTGACAAATTAAGGAAATAAGGAAAAAGGGAATAGTTGAATTTGACCGTACTGATGGAATAAAAGAAACTGGCAAACATTACAGCTTTTTCCAGATGCCTCAACATTGACAACATTACACCAATGTACTTTTCAACACATTATATAAGTTTCAGTTCATATCGTCATGCCGGTTGACACTAATAATTCAGAATCTTTTATGCTATTCCTTAATTTAGAATTCTAGTGATAGTTCTGAAGTGGATACTGCTTTATGGATGAAACTTCTACCTTCTTATGTTTGCTTTCATTTGGTCAAATAATATTAATATACATCATAAATAAAATCATACTCTGCTGTTGTTTTACGTTTTTTTCATGCAATTTATTTCCTGAAGAAGGATGTATATAAAAAATAATTCGTCATCCAACACACAATAAATTAAGGGATTTGTTATATAACAAAATATTAGAATATTCTCTGACAAACAAACAATAACGGTGATCATACTTTTATGGAGAATATCAATTTTGCATGGTTGTCTCTATAGGAATATTAACTTTCATTAACAAAAGTATAAACTTTCTTCCCCTTCAGCTAATTACTTATCTGAGATAAACATTCAATTATGGTATAATTCCACCAATCTCATCGGCAACTTTTTCACTTTTTGCGAAGGGGTAATCAAAGTTCATGAAACGAACACTCAGGATAAGCAGTTCGTATGATAAAAATCAAACAAAAAGGATCAAAACTCTATCTTTACTATACTTATATCTACTGGCACAGAAGCTTTACCTGACACTGCAGCTGGGTCTTGACCACATCAAGCGGTGTGGTCAAGGCCGCTGCCAAGGCACCGGCGGCAGCACCAGCAGTGGCGTGCACCACGACCCGATCGTCTCTCGCGTTCTCCGGCGATATCTCCATTAGACCCCTCTTTGCAGCCTCATAGGTCGCGAAGTGCACGGCGGTATACGGTGCGTTCATCAGCACGGTAGTCTTATACGAGGCGAAGAACGCCCTAATTCCCTCCTCCCTCAGAACCCTGGTGACGCAATCGACCACCCCCCTGTACGGGCTACTCTGCAGCTGCAGCCGCTGCTTCACGGTGTCCATGGGCGTGAAGACCGCATCACTGGCGACGGTGGCGAGCACCCCGGATGCCGCGTGCGCGGCGGGATTGTTGGGGTTCCCCATGGAAAGCGACTCCTTGGCGACCTCGTACACGGAGAAGTACACAGCGTGGGCGGGGCCGGCGCCGAGGCCCATGGCGCCGACGCCGCGGTATAGGCCGAGAAGGCCCTCGGTGGCAAGGACGCCGCGGAGGACCTGGCGGAGGCCAAGGAGGGGTTGGCAGGGGAGCGTCCTGGCCTGCATACGGGTCTTGAGGGTGTCGATGGGGAACATGGAGGTGTGCTCGACGAGGCCGGCCACGGATCCCGCGACCATGAACTGCCAGAAGTGAAGGCCGTCGTGCTGCTTCACGCCGAGATCGGGAAGGAGCTCCGGCGCCCGGAACTTGACGGGGGCGTCCGCCGCCATGGAAAGGAGGAAAAAAAAAAAAAGAGACCTCCGGGTGGGGGGGGGGGATTAGGGTTGCAGGCGATCGAAACGGCAAAGAGGATAAAGAGGGATTTGGGAGGCGCCGTGCATCTTCTTCCCGATTTGTAGGGTTCCCCGTCGCCGTTTCCGTTACCGTTTCCGCCCTCAAGATTTATTTATATTTAATTTTTCCTCTTCGAGGTCAGAGATGACGACGTGGGCGAGAGCGGTTGCCGCCTTGAAGAGCCGGTGTCGGTTTTGAAACAGGAAACAGCGTTTGGAGCAAGAAGCCGCGTGTGGATCCCACCTGTTCAACCAATTACCGTCGTGGAATTAGGTGTACCCTGAAAGGTAAAGCACAGCTGATCCATGATTCATCCATCAGAGCCGTTCATTAACCAGATTTGAGTAGACCTTGATACGATGGACGGCCGAGATGAGAACTGCTGAGCACTTAGAAAAATAAAATTGCTTTAATTCCAACTTAACAGGCAAAGAGCATTGACCATATTTTTTTATATATATAATGCATGATGGATTAAAATACAAGGATAAGTTTTTTTTTTAAAAATGCAATTAGTAAGACATTCAGAATGTACAAGAAAAGCTTAAACTTCACATTATTTGGATTTAAAGCAGGTTACTTGAGTCTCTCACAATATGTGTATATATAAAAATTAGCTAAGAAGTCTATATATATATATATATGTCTGGATGGGATGAGAGCTCAGTTTAACAGTCGAGGAGAGTATGCAGAAACATTAACTTCAGATTAAGTGCAGATCGAGAAACAAAATCCAGTACAGTTAACGTTCTCAGCGGAAAAAGAAAAGTGTTTTGACGCCAGAGACGGTTTGTCAAATGGCACAAGGCAAACAAAGGAATCCATAAACTTTTAGGTTTCTGCAGAATTATTTGAAGATCACGGGAGGAGAGGTCTCCCAGGACTACTTGGACAGTGCCCGTTCAAATGCTTCCTGCTCTTTGCGGCAGAAATCGAACTCATTGCTGTAGTAAAACATGCAGCCTGCGTACGCATCCATCTCTTTAGGGCACTTCTGGTGGAGCTCCTTCAGCCTAACAACAAAAGTGGATCATTAGTTGCCTAACTAGATTATGGCCAGTATGTTCAGTTATTCATAGGAGGAAAATAGTTACAGTGGCTAACAATTTAAGACCTTGTTTGGTAAGTGAGATAATACGAAATAGAATCCCATTTCATAGGACTTATACCAAACGGAGACTAAAGGTTATTGGTTAAAGCACTCTTGGCAATAGTCAGTAGGAATTTAGTTTCACCTGTACAGAGGACAACTGACGCAAGCAGAGACTTCAGCCTCAACAAAAGATAGTTAAACCCTTGTTGCAGCATAATTGCAAGATTGTATAGGCCAACTGAAATCAGTTAAATGAAGAACATCAAATAGTACCATAAACAGCAATACCACAGAACTCGTCTCTATTCTCAAATACTTCACATTATTGTGCCAATTGGTATAAAACCAGCCATTGAACCAACTTGTCAATAGGCTCAAGTATAGGTTTATTGGAAAATGTTGAAGTAATTGTTAATCATCTTATATTACAAAATAATTATAGTGAAGTCCATTTTTTTCTCTATTCAACTTATTTTTCCTTCTTCCTCCCTCTTTGTTTATTCTTCTTATTCCTTCAAATAAGAAGGAATGCAAATTTCTTCTTTGACAGCAATGCAAATTTCATCTGGCATGTTATCAGACAGGTAAACTTTTATTTTGCAGTCAACAGTCCAGATGTCTAAGTCCATTTTGCACTTCATTCGTTGCCAATATCCTGGATATCCCAAGTAGAGGATACTTAACACCATGGGCATATAGAACATATCCCAAATGTCGTTGAGGATATCCAGTTTATTGTCAAATAATGAAGTACAAAAAGAACCCTGGATTTCTTGTACTCAGAAGGTACCTATATCAGAAGCACATGTTTTTTCAAGGCAAGATATTGGTAACCCATGCACACCACAATTACAACTGAACCCCTTTTCATAAACATCTGAATAACTATTAGTTAGGAGTTAGGACAAGAGACAGAAATAACATAATAATTCTTGGATGCTGCTGACTGATGGTATTTAAAATGTTTTGACGATGATTATTTGTAAAAATGGATGCTCCAAAGAGTGGAAGAATAACATAATCAAAGAACTTTCTAATCAGATACTCGCACTAGTTTGTTTGACCAAGAGTTGAGGTGATAGGATAAACTAAATTTAGCAGCAAAGAATATTATTAGATCTTAGCAAGACCAAATGAACCACTAAAAGCAAACTAGTTATAAACAAGGTAACGTGAGTTTGACATCCATGGATGAGTTCTTCTGGAGCAAGAAGAGCTACATTTCTATTGCAATCCGAAATTGCATATTTTTCGCCCAGAAGAGATCATAATAAATAAGGACCAAAAGTGAATACTAGTAATGATGCACATTGTTAAATATTATCCCAGACCATCAGAGTTATCCGTGCATTTTCATCTTATTTAAATAATATACAAAAAAAACTTTTTCAGCATATCTACTTATGCAAGACAAAAAATAAGAGACGAGCATCTTCATGGTTTATAATCTTCAGCAGACAAAAAGTCCATGGCATCATAGTAGAGCAATTTAACACTCCAGTTCTCTAAAACACTGGAAGACATAAAAGAGATTATGCAGCAAAGTCAAGGGTAAGGTACCAATTCTGAGCCAAAAAAAAGGGATCTCCTTACACTAGAAGCTAAAGTGTCATCTATCATTTACACCTCTAATCGAACCATTATCAATACGTAATCATCATTCTCAGTTTCTCATTGGTCTCATTGTAACACTTTCATATCTTTCATCTATAGAGAAAGTCAGGAGTACAGGGATCTATGCTACAGGAATGTAGGATATGAAAGAGGGGCTAATCTCTGAATAATTGATGAAAGGAAAGATAAACCAATGTCTATTATGCATAATTTTCCAAATTTACTCACCATCATTTGATAATTCGAGCTAGCATAAAACTAACCTTTTTCAGATCGACAACACAACGAGGACTCGCTTGTCTATCAAGTTAGAATCCTTTTTCACAAAAAAAGATAAAAATTGACGAAGTAGGGGAATGCAGAGCATCCTTACAGGTTCAGGACGCAGGTGGTGACCTGGCGGCCCTTGTCGAGGCATTTCTCCGGGTTGGGATCCTTCTTCTTGCACTTGAGGAAGGCCACGTTCTCGGCCCTGCAACGCGTGGCGATGTGCTTGCTAGCCGTCATGAGGACGGCCGATGTGGGAATCGGGTCACCCTCCGCGTCGACCGTGCTCGACATCTCGCCGATCTCGCCCTACTCGCCCCCCCGCCCTGCAGAAACCGGGCGCCTACAATTTGGAATCCAGACGAAGGGATGTGGGTCGATCGCGACAGGCCGTCAGGGTTTTTGAGCACGGAATCATACCTTTTACCCTGCGCAGGTTTGGCTTCTCTCGATCCCAGGACGCAAGAGGAAGAGCCGCCTTTGTTCGTTGCTGCTTGCTGCTTCTGCTGCTTTAGCCGGCCGTCGAGAAGAAGAGGACCTCAACATTTGCCGCAGGGCCTGCTAGGCCTTAAAATAGAAGCCCAACTCACGATGGGCAATATAATAAACCCGGTCTGACCGATCCGGGTTCAAAATTTATGCTCTTAGATCTTGAATCGGGTCGGTCCGAACCGGTTGAAAATGAGGGTGTCAATGTGTAACTCAGAAGATAAGAAAAGATAAAGAGGGGAGTCAAACCCGGTCTGAATCGTGTTTCCGGTTTGATCGAACCTGGTTTAGCCGAGTCGATTAGTCACTGAAGTCTCACATGACGCTACCCGACAACGAACCGCCTGTCGCCAGCCGAGCCGGGCCGACACCTTCACCTCGTCATTTCGAGTTTTCGACGAGCAGCACCTCGCCAGCGCCACTACTCATCTTCTTCTCCCTGCCTCGATCGATCGAACCCCACGCCCATTCCTGCTTGCGGATTGCTGCGGAGCTCCGTTGGACCGAGATCCGGCGGCGGCGGTGGCTTCTGACGAGATAGAGGAGGAGCAATGATGGGGGATTTCAACTGGGCACTGTTGATTGTGGCGGTGGTGGTGTGCGTGCTGGTGCTCCTGGTGAGCGTCTACCTCCTAGTCAACTACCAGCACCCAGACGATCTCAACCAGGCCTACTTCCCCAAGCTCGTTGTCGTGCTGGGCATCTGGGTGGCCGCCATCTCCGTCCTCATGCTCCCGGCAGACGTGGCCAACCGGCACGCCTGCCGGCATGCCATATACAACGGGGCCTGCTCGCTCACACTTCCTATGAAGCAGCTCTGGCTCGCCGTCTACATCGTCGACTCCATCCTTGTCTTCTTCGTCATCCCCTTCGCCATGTTCTACTATGAGGGTGACCAGGATAAGTGCGTGCTTTTTTTTACTGCATTCTTCTCGGGCAATGCTGTGTAGTTGAGGTTGCATTTTGGTTTTGAGCTGGTGCTGAGAGTTTGATAACACCTGCGGGCGGTTCTGCTTGCAGAGGCGTGGGGAGGAGATTGAAAAGCGCCCTTTTGTGGGTTCTGGCATCAGCCATAGTCTGCGGGCTTGTGCTTGGAGTTCTCTACGGTCAGATCCCCTTCTTCAGATCTTTATTTTTCTTTGTGGTGGTTGTCCTTGCTGCATTTTAAAAAAAACTTGGGGAGTATTGAACCCACAACCTCCAGTATAGAACCCAATTGTTCCAATGGAAAAATCAAGAAAAGTTGGTTGATTAGGATCATACTATAATGGAAACCATCAGAAGATGAAAAATGGAAATAGCTCAATTTTCAGAATGAAAATCCTCTGACAATTCTCTTAGGGGTTTTTTATGTATGAATGTTCTCTATGTATTATATTTCTGATATGTATATTATATAGATGGAATTTGGAGTTTTAAGTAATAAGAGTAAAACAAATGCAAGAAACAATCTTAAATAGGTCGTATCTTAAAGTGTCTACTTCAGTAAAAATGTAGATTCTTTTGATGACAAATTAAAAAAACAGTAAATAAGTACCTCTTGACAAGGAGGCGGTTACGTTATCTCTAACTTGTCATCTTCGAAAACTTACTTAATCCATTCAACCATGATTCACAATCTTCAGTTTTTATAGTCTTGGTTATTACTTTTTCTTCTGGTAATTCAGTTTCTACAATAGGAGATGTGTTAAGTTTGTGCTGAGTTAATTTCTACTATCAATTTCTTTTGAGGAATAGTTCAAAAGAGATGAGGGCATCGTCAACTCTCTTCTTTCATCGTCATAAAGCTCTCTTCTTTCACTCAACCTTTCTAGTTTGAGGGCATCGTCATAAAACTCTCTTCTTTCACTCAACCTTTCAATGGCTGATCTTGGTGAATTATGTCTTAGTCTCTGCAACTCCTGCACCTAGTCTACCTCTAGTTCTTAGAGATGGAGAAGTCAAGGGATAATGTGATATTTACACTACAAGCACACATGTACTGTTCTTAATTTTCTATCAGTTGTGTATTAGTGCAAGTGAACAACTTTCTGTATGGCTTCAAATTTTTCATAGATGTAAAAGTATATATTACTGAACTGGATAGTGATGTCTAACATCTAATATGTGAAAAAGGATGTTTCCATTGCATGGCCAAGTATGCTAGATGTTTTTCCTTCTGCATGTTATATGAACTACAATCTTTCTTCCATGGTATCAGCACTTGTAGGCAAAGTGGACTTTACAGTTAGGCACCTTTCTTCATCTGCTGGAAGTTTCCCAAGTTCTTGGACAGGATTCTCGGCTTCCCAAGCCTGCATAGGCTCAAATCATCTGGTAACATTCTGCTTTGTTCTATAATTGTACTTAAAGTTCTTGTCACAGATGTATAAAGCATAAGAAATTTCATATGCATTTGTGACTTCTGTGGTGGCATGAAAAGTAAATCTTTTCTGATGTTTTCTTGTGGTTAGTAGTAAGAACTTAACATTTCTTTTCCCAGTGTTCTCATCTTGGCTACTTTCTTCAGTGTGATGCTTATGCAGCACCTGCTTCTTCAGAAACAACTTGGACAATGAGAACTAGTTTCCCAGAATATGTGGTTGCACTTGCAACCATTGTTGGATCGATGCTTTTTACAGTATGTTTTCCTTTGTCTTTTTAGTTTGGTTATATATCATGAAAGTAGTCTTTTTTCTCACTAACTGTTGAAATTATATAAGGAACTGTTTTCTGTAATTTCATTTATATCAACCTCATTGTCTTATCACTATTATTAACAAATTTCCTAACTGCATTTATCATGCTAGATATTTGGTGGTGTGGGGATTGCTTGCTTTCCACTTAGCCTCATATTTTCCTTCATACGGCGTCCGAAAGCTGTCATAAATCGCTCACAGTATATAAAGGTTTATTAAATTTTTCCTCTACAACTTGCCGAAACATGCAGCTATTATTTTCAATCTTTGATATTAGTTGGTTTCTACAAACGGAACTACCTTAGGAGTGCTAACATTGGGAAATCTAGGCAGCAACTGAATTGGGAAAGAAAGCTAGAGAACTGAAGAAAATAACAGAGGCACTTCATAAGGAGGAGAGAAGTGGATCTAAGGGAAGAAAATGGCGCAAAAATTTGAAGGAAGTTGAAAAGGTACACCTATTCAGTCAGTAGAAGTTTGATTACAAGCAGGTTTCTTCACATAATTACTTTTTCTTCATGTAATCTCTCCTTGACATTCTAAATGGTCAATGAATAGAAACTGACATATCTTTTATACTATCATATAGCTGGTGGGTGTACAAAACAATTTAATGCAGTAAATCATGAGTTTGAACGTGAGGAAAAAATTGAAGAAATAGTTATTTTATTCCTTGCAGTGATAATATCCTTTTATAGAAGTTTAAGACTTAATGAGGTCCTTAACCTGATAATTATCCCACCTTGATAATTATCCATAACAACTTGATAATTATCTCCAACATCATCCTTAGTTAGCCTGCATTTGTTTTCATGTGCCATTCCAGAAGCTACATACTACCTTTGTTCTAAGCATTTCCTTAACAATATTATTTGTTCTCTAGTTGTGGAACAATAACCTGTTTCATGTTAGCATTCTTAATTTTCCTTTTGTTGATCTTTTTTCTTATGGCTATTATATTACTAGGAGTTGCTTCTATTAGAAGATGACATGAAAGCTTTGGAGGAAATATATCCTCAAGGAGAACAGGTCAGGGCAATTAACAGAGCATATTCAACATGGAAACTTCGTGATTATCTTATTTGATGTTTTGCTTGTATTTCTTTGCAGGCTGAGACCACATGGGCTTTAACAGTTCTTTGCTACTTAGCAAAATTTGTACTTGGTGTTGCTGGGTAAGTGCTGTTTTTGGTAGGAATTAAAATTTGTATTTCATAAAGGTCCATGACATTGAAGATTGTTTGTTTAAGACTATAAGGTGGTGCACAATTTGTATAGTCCTACCTCTCTCGGTATTTTGATGCATTTGCTGCCTTTTGAGAATCCTTTCTGACATTTGAACGGGTTCAAACTGGCAACACAGTATGTCGTTCAACCAGAGAAAAAAGTTCTTTGGAAGTTATCATTTTGCACGTTTATGTAGATAATTTTTTTGACTGGGAGATTACACGAAGGCTCTTTTTAATGATAGAAATTATGGGAAGGAAAAAATGAGAATTTGTAAGCGAATCTTGCTTTGATGCTAGCAAAAGTCGTTATCTTTTGAAATTCTTGGAAACCAATAATAAATTGAGCATTCCATGAGGACGATAGTGAAAAGATGAATTCTAACAGATGAATCTTCCTTAGGTGTATGATCTAGTGGACGGTTATATGGACTTGACACAATAATCAGATTAGTGTTTTACTCTAATAATTTTTAATGCTCAAGTTTGTAAGGTATGCTGTTTCGGTTCTTATCAATGTTATCATAGGAGTTTCTCTTGATGGGGATCTTTGTTCCTTCTTTTCATCAAGCAAACCATTCTATTTATGACCAGAAATACATACTTACGATCAGCACGTTGAAATACTGCCAACAACAATTTTTTAAGATGAGATTTATTTATCCCCTCTTCTAATTTACCTGTGCATGTGGGATTGTTTTGCAAATCTGCTTGAATTTGTATGTATGACGGTTTTAGTAAAAATTAACTTATCCACTCTTCATCATGGAATAACTAGTTGCAATTTATCCTCTCAATTTCTTGCAGGTTGATTGTTTCAGTGGCTTGGGTTGCCCACATCGTGATATACTTGTTGATTGAACCTCCTATTTCTCCTTTCTTGAATGAAGTGTTCATCAAATTGGATAGTATATGGGGTATGTTATGTCAATTGATTATATGTTGCTTCTGTTTCTGATAATAAATTATCTACCTAAATTTTTATTGGGTTATCTTCACCAGGTTTGCTTGGTACAGCAGCATTTGCATTTTTCTGCTTTTACCTACTCCTTGCAGTGATTGCTGGGGAAACGATGCTTGGTTTAAAATTGGTTTTTATCACCATCCATCCAATGAGGTAATTCTTTTCAAATTTATATTCAATAATACTGTACTTTTTGCTTCCTTCGAAGATGCTGACAGGGTGATCACTTGTATCAGGTGGGGAGGAACTTTGATGAACTCATTTCTGTTTAACGTGGGCCTGATTCTACTTTGTTCCATCAGGTCTATGTCCGAAGCGCTCTTACTGTTCAGCGTGATTCAGTTGAATTTTCCACATCCTGATATTTAAAAATCCTAACTTCTATTAATTCTTTGTGCAGTGTGATTCAGTTCTGTGCCACAGCTTTTGGGTACTACACACAAGCTACTGCAGCACAGGAGATATTTGGTCACACACTGCAATCTCTCCGTGGAATAAAGTATCTATACAAGTGAGTTGCCTCTATAATTGTTACTCAATAGCATCTTAATATGATCGACTCAAGCATCATGACGCCTAGTTGTGTTTTACTCTCTGACGGACTATTTTATATCCTCACTGTGCAGGTATAATGTGTTTCAGTATGGTTTTGTTCTTCTTGCAGTACTCACCCTCCTTTACTTTGCCGCATTTGTAAGTTCTTTTCCTATTTCTGGCACAGCGAGATGTTGATTCTTCATTTCTTAAAAAATGCCTTATGCTTAAAATCCTTGAAGGGATGGAGGCAAAGGAAAAGAAGAGGTCGATTCCAATTCTCCAACTGATGTTAGATGATCCATTGATAGTTCAGATACGGATGAATCATTGTCGTCTCATTCAACTACTGGGAAGAAAAGTTTGGGTTTCTGACGACGGAGTGAGGATTTCAATGCCAGCCCCAAGCTTCGTAAGATGGATCAAAGCATGTGTTTGTTTTGTCTTGGTTAAATTCCAGTCTCATTCAACTTACTATTGCCGTTGTACATTCGTGTGCTCGGTGAAGAAGAATGCGTTTCTTGGATCTGCTATGGTGTGAAGTTGTGTGAGGTCCCATTTGATTGAGAGTAGTATCAATCTGGTAGAATTTAGTTAGGTGGTGATCATTCTTTTGATAGATTTGTATGTAAAACTAATATATTCTCATGTTTATTTTTTTTTTCTTTTTTTCTTAACAAAATCAGATATCGCCTCCAGTGTTTTCTCTTTATTTGATAAGAATACATCAAGTGCTAATTTTTATTCAATTTTGTCTCCAATTTATTCCCATGTGAAGGTTGTGCACTTTTTTGCTTTACTCTTCTTGGAATAATTGATGATTCTGTGAGATTGTTTCCGAAGTTTTAATAGTTATATATGGATTAGATTCACAAATCCCTAATCAAATCAAAATACTTGACAGCAATCTTCAATCTATAATTATAATTATTTAGCATTTTAGTCCTATCATTAGACATGAAAATGGATCTTACCACACAGGCAGCACGTGGCTGGCACGAGTGTGCTGTATTAGGCTATAATATTATAATTTTTCTATCGACATGTTATTTGTTATTTATCAATGCTATGAAATAAATAGTGGTAAGCTATTTAGTTTTCTTGCCAATGTATACGTGATTATAAATAAATATAATTTTTAATATAGAGCATAATCAATTAAACTAATTAAGTATTTGTTATTATAAGGTATAGTATGTGTAAAGTGTAATACAGACAAAGTTATTACAATGTATAATTACTTTCCACTAAAAAAATTTAATCGATCAATTAGATTGAGTTAATAATAATATAATGTAAAAAAGAGGATTAATATGAATCAGCCACAAGAATATTAAGTATAAGTAATTGAAGCCCTCCGCCTCCACCGGCCGCCTCTCTCGCGCTGCTGCCTAAACTTAACCCTTTCTTTAAAAACAAAACAAATCTAGATAAAAAATGGAAAAATATTGATCGAATCAAAAATAAGACTTGCTTCATTAATTCCCCCTCCCACCCCTCCATGTTTTCCTCTCCTTCCCTCGCTCTCAATTCCTCTTCCTTCTCCTCCTCCTCTTCTTCTTCATCATCTTCTTCTTCCCCTTCACTTTTCTTCTCCATCTCGATCTCCCTCACTTCATGTGGTCGTCGTGGAGAAAGATCCGCCCCCCTCGCGGACGCTCCGCCAACACCGCCTCCCAGGCGCCGGTGCCGCCGCTGCGAGTGCCTCCCCGGACAGTCTACACCTCCCCGGGCTCCTCCCCCTTCATCCTCCGCTCCTCCTCCTCCATCACCGTCAAGGACGTCCGCTTCCTCCTCAGCGAAGACCACGACGCCGACGCCGACTCCGACAACCACTCCGCCGTCCCCTCCTCCTGCGCCCCCCCCTCCCCCTCCCCCTGCCCCTCCCCCGTCCTCCACCGCGTCCGCTCCGCCTCCTCCGCCCTCCGCCACTACTGCGCCCTCCCCAACGACCTCTTCGGCCTCTCCCCCGGCGAGCAGAAGCGCGTCGTCCTCTACTTCACCTCCCTCCACGTCGTCCGCCGCACCTTCGACCAGTGCTACGAGGTCCGCACCATCCTTTCCGCCCTCCGCGTCGCCGTCGACGAGCGCGACGCCTTCATGGACTCCTCGTTCCTGCGGGAGCTCAGCAAGATCCTCACCGCCCGCTGCCGCCCCCTCACCTACCCGCAGCTGTTCATCGGGGGCCGCCACATCGGCGGCGCCGAGGAGATCCGCCGCCTCTACGAGACGGGCGAGCTGATCCGGTACGTGGAGGGGGTGGCGGAGGTGCCGTCGGGGCCCTGCGAGGCCTGCGGCAACCTCCGCTTCGTCGTCTGCCGGTTCTGCAGCGGCTCCCGGCGCGTCTACACCGAGAAGCGCGGCGGCAGGTTCCGGACGTGCACCGCCTGCAACGAGAACGGGATCGTGCGCTGCACGCTCTGCAGCGTGGTCTTCACCGTCTGATCTCGATCCAACGGTCGAGAAGACACCGTCTTGTTCGCAGCCCTGCGTCGTTGTACTGATCTTGAAAAAAAAGAAGAAAAAAACAAATCAATCGTGACGACTATTTTATTTTTTCCTTTTTTCTTTCTCCTAAATTTTTATTTATATAAAATTTTAAACAATCTTTTTAAAATCTAAAAAATAGGAACTTGGGAATTGTTAATTTGACCTTAAAAAAAGTTAGGGGGCCTTTAATTAAATTGTTGTTGTTGTTAGAACTATAAATATTAGACGAGATTATGCACATGTTATTTTTCAATTTGGTGTTGTAAATTAATTATTACATATGAATATTTATATGTGCTTGTTTTTTGAACTTATGTATATGATCAAAATCTTTATATTATATGTACATATACATTAAGTCGATCTATCATTTTTAAAATTTTTAATTAAAGTATATTTTCTCTCAAAAAGAAATGTTGCTCTTTTTTATAGATTCTAAAAGTTAAATTAGAGGTTGATATAATTTTAAAAGAAAAAAAATAAAATAGGAGTCTAAATTTATATCAAATAAAGAGGAATGAAGCGGACCGGTGGGCGAACAACGCCATCACGCGCGACCCGGCGGCCGGCGCCGGAGAGGTCGAGCGTGGCGTGTAATGGTAATACTGGCGAGCCTCGAGAGGGGCGAATTACCCAACAGGGGCATTCCGTCGGAATTACCCAACAGGGGCATTCCGTCGAACAGGTCGTAGGCAAGGTCGGGGGAGGTGAGCACAGTCGGGGGCGCCGGAGATTCCAGCGCTGCTGGATAAGGCGAGGAGGAGGAGGAGGAGAAAGAAAGCTGACCTCATCGTAGAGGGCTGCGCTAACTGCTCGGTCTTGCGCCGGGCTGAGAGAGACCGACCGGCCATTCTCAGGAGCACAGGAGATTCCATCTTGACTGCGATGCAACTGGCAGCGCCGGCGGCGGCCGACATAATGCATCAGGCGATAAAAAAGCACAAGACAGATGTGCTTTTTTACCCAACAGGGGCATTCCGTCGAACAGCAAGGTCGGGGGAGGTTGCCGGCCGGATATTCGAGCGCTGCAGCAGCGGATAAGGCGAGGGGGAGGAGGAAGAAAGCTGACCTCATCGGAGGGGGGCGAATTATTCAAGAGGGCATTCCGTCGCACAAGTGGCAGGGGCGACCGACAGAAGAGATATGGCGATATAAAAAAGTGTGGCTGCTGGGATTCGAGCCCAGGTCTCTACGGCCACAACGTAGAATTCTAACCACTAAACTACAGCCACTTCGCTGTTCATCATTACACCAAAAATTAGATAGATTAAATATTTCTAACACAGGATAGAGCGAGCTCTTCTAGTACTCATTGAAATGTATTGCTCCAGATTTCCAAACGAGGAAGGTTGTTGCAAACATCACCGTGCTGATGAACACGAACGAGAAGATGATGGCGAAGAGATCGCCCTGAAACGGGAGCTCAAACGTCCAGCCCGGCTGAGGCAGCCCTCGCTTGCTGTCGTCGAAGAGGTTCGTTGGAGCTTCCGGGAGGCCCGACCTCTTCCTGCCTTTATCGCTCTCCCTTGATGCCTCCAGCACCCTTCTCCCAAATTCTCCCTTTGTTGCAGATGGCTTCGAGTCCATGTACTTGCTGAGAACTCTTGCTGCCCTCAGTTTCTCTCGTACTGTCAGAGATGACCTTCTGGGTGCAGCAGCTTCCTCCAGGCTGGTGGCAGACGGCAATCCACCATTTGCATCAAGCTGCTGTACATTGGAAGAGGATGATGATGATGATGATGATGCAATTTGATCATTAGTTGCTGCTGTTTTGGCATTACTAGATTCTGAAGTGCTTGGTTCTGCTGAAGATTTACTGCTATCTGCTGCTGAGGCAGTCTTCCTCCATCTGACACTATTTGTCCATGTCTTTGCCCCGAAAGATGTTGCCAATGGAGATCCCAAACATACTATATTCTTACCACAAGACCTTCCTTGTATTAAATGTGAGTTTGATGTCGTGGCTGCTGTTGAGATGGATTTTAACTTTGCCTGCCATAAAACAGTGCAATAAGGACTAAATAAACATATATAGTGCCTCATTAGAAGTAGACATTTAGATTGATCATGAACCACCGGAAATTTGCTCAGTCAACTATCTTACTGGTGTCAGCTTTTGAACGGATACCAAGAAAAAAGGTAGCAACACTAAAACTGAACAAAGGTATCGTAAAAAATTGACTGGTTTCTTGCGCAGGAGTTATTTCATTAGTGATCAGTTCAGGTTGACCACCTACTGCTGTAGCAAGAAGAGCAATGACAAAAACCATTTCTTTCATCGTTTAGTTTGCTGAAGGGTTTCCCACTGAAATTTTGGTAAAAGAGGTTTGTTTACATGTGCATCGCATTATTTGTCAAAAGAGTTGTTCCTGAACATTCATCTAGCATTTAGTTGTCAAATAGGAAGGTTTGTATTATACTGCATGCAAAAATGCTGTTTAGTATATGGCATTGACAGTCATTAAGTTGGTGGAAATGCTCAATACCGACGGAGGGAAATCTTTTAGCTTTCCGTATTTGGGGGAGAGGAAAAAAACCTAGATACAGATTGTTTTATTGCCTTGGCTTATTGAATGAATACTTGACGTGCCTACTGTAGGACCAAGCATATAAAATCCAGAAGTAATGGAGGCTATAAACTCCAAGCACATTCAACTGATATTTACACGAATTCTATCTTAGAATCAATAGTTTTGAATCTCTATCTACCCTTGAGGTGAAAAATCAAAAATGAAAATTACTACAAGTAATGGAGAATGCTGTATAATGGGTGTTTGCAAAAAGTTCACAGCAGGGACCTCTTTTTTCTTAAAATTCCTACTGCATCAATATCTTTGGGGGCCAAAATCATACTACATTTAACACTAGTGAGTTGCGAACTTGTTGTCTGTTGTTTCCGCAACGAACATAAAAACCATTAGAATGCCTCCACAGAGAGATTATCGAGGGAGCTCTTAACATCATCAGCCAACTAGTTCTGTGCAGTGCGCCCTTAGACACTCCGAAATTTATTGGACGCAATAGTGTGCAAGGGGAACATATCTCTTACTAGACCAAGAACATGTTATACAGAACTATGTTATCAATTACCATTCCTAGTTTATGACTTACAATAATTCGAAAGAGTCCTCCACTCTGCCTTTTAGTAGAACAAACCAATTAAATGCTCTGAAAAGATAGATCAAAGCAATAGAAGCGAGCCGAGGAATGATCAAGTTAAAAAAAAATATTTATTTCTAACCCTTGGACGGATCCAGCAAAAGTTCCTTGAGAATTCAAGTTCAGCTTTTTATGATGTCTCTACCTTCGACATGACCGCCAAAACCAAGCAGTCAACTTATTGTCTAAAATCTACCAGAAATGGAATGGCAATTTTATGAAGGACCATAAAAGAAAAGCCGAAGACAGCAGATACCACAGTAGCAGCAAAAGAAACGGGAAACGAAAGAGGAGAGACGGGGAGAGAGAGAGAGTTCTTACAGTGGGAGTGAGATTCCAGGAAGAGATCACTCCAGCGGCCATCTCTGGGTCATCTGCAGTCGGGAGAATTGCGAAGATAAGGGCGCGAGGGAGAGAAGATGTGAGGCCAGCAAGCGAATAAAGAGGAAGAATCCAGCACCGGAAGCCGTAGTATTTACGGAAATACCACCGCTGGACCGGAATTTAATTGATCCGGCCGCCGGTCTAACCATCTAATGTGATGATCTCGTTAAAAAGGATAAATCCTTAATACGAGTGGAACATATTAGGTTGATAATGTCGTTAGATAAGAGAAGAGAGGAGTTAATTTGAATGCAGTGGCAGTGCCAAATAAGTAATTATCGGCTCTAATCTATTTGATGTTTGTAATGCTTGAAGGATTATTGTTAATTATAGAGATTTCGATCTAATTTATATTCGTAGGAATTCATTTGATAATTATAAGAATACTTATTGCAATAAAATGAAAAATAGAAAAATTAATAGTGAACATGTGAAAGAAACTTCCTCACAACACCAAACCAAACCAAGCAGCATAACAACGGGAACCCCTTGTCTTTTTTCTTCTCAAGTATCAAAATTATGTAAAAATCTAGCGGCAATAGCTCAAATTTTACCCAGCAAAAGCCATGGAACTACTGAAGCACTTTGAGGTGGGATAATGATGTTGCTAAAAGCATTAGGCTACAAAATAATGGGAAGAACTTCATGATGAAGGCCCCCGAAGTTTCATTCCAAAACATTCAAGAACTCCATCGGCACAAACAACACTTTGAAAATATGATAGACTCGGTCTGAGCAAACAAAATAACCGGAAGACTACTAATTCTTCACGCAAATGGAACCTAATCAACTCAGTACTTTAATGGTGCGAGGACTTCAAGCTGAGAACCAAGTTTCTCCTCTGCAACCTTCTCCGCCTTCACCCTGAGGTTTGTCAGCTGCTTTCTCCTATCATAGGCCACCTTAGCCCTTGCTTTTCTCTTCTCCTCCAGCTCCTGTAGAGGAAACATATGGGTATTTGGTTATATGAATGTTATATAACCTTCTCTAGTTTCAGTAGACTGCCCAAGAAAGCTAATGGATTATTATCAAATTCTATTATCTATGCAAGTAAGAGCTACAGATAAGAACGAGAGCAGCTTGGAGAGGCAGGCACGAAGCATCTTAAGCATATTCTACTTGTACTCTCAAATGACTAGTTTCGATACTCTTCCTTTATTAGCATTTCAATGCAATGGCGCAAATATAAAAGTTTTGCAAAGCAAACGAACTCCAATCCCAGCTTGTTCCAAAAAGAAACATCCAATTAGTATATGATATATGGTTCCACCATTGCCAACATTGATAGGAGGCACTAATTGTAGTAGCACATAAGAAGATGGCACATTGGATAGCAGTCCACGTTGAAAAGTAAAAAAAAATTATGTGAAACATAAACAACAAAATATCGCAATGACATGGATAAAAATGAGCTAGAGTGCGTCGTTAATTGCTAAAGAATTAGCCATTAAGAAAAAAATGACATAATTTATCTAAAAAAACTTATTGCTAATCAACAACTAAAACTATTCAAGCAGCTATATATAGCTATGAAATGTAAGAGAGCCAATTCGATCATTACCTTGACGGTATCATAGTGATTCCATCCAACCTCTGATGACAGACGACCCAGCAAGCAGTATTTGTGTCCAGGCTGAAGCCTCAACACCCTACAAAGAAATCCACAAGTTCATCAACAGAACCAGACAATATTCAGCACATTGCTGCTAACAAGGATTAGAGAAAAAAAACATACTTGAGGGCATCTGGAATAACCATCCTTTTTGTCTTATCGTACGGGGGTGGCACACCCTCGTACGCCTTGAGTCTCGCCAAGGCCGCAGCACCACGCTTTGTCTTGTGAGGAATCATCCTTTAGCAAATGGAAAACAAAAGTAAACACACAACTCTCCGCATTAAGGTAATGCTGCAAATTTGGAATTTTATCATCCAACTACATGTAGATCTCCAGGACACAAGCTAAAAAAGCAAAATGGGTCATTGACGCAGGCGATGCCAACACGGGCAGGAGCATGGACGAGGAATTACCCGCGAATGGTGCGCCAGAGGATCTTGGAAGGCGCGCGGAAGTGGATGGGACCGTGAGAGGGCTTGGTGTTCATGCGCTTGCGGAGGAAGCGGAGGTACTTCATCTTCTGGCGGACGAGGCCGCCGGAGAGGCAGATCTCCTCGCAGCGGACGACGACGACACGCTGCCCGTTGAGGAGCTCCTTGGCCAAAATAGACGCCAGCCGGCCGAGCATGTGGTGGCGCGCGTCCACCACCACCCGCCTCGTGCACAGACCCGATCCCGACACCATGGCGGCGGCCTCTCCTTCACCTGCAACGACAGCTCAAGAGAGACGAGGAAACGCTTCAGTCGGCGGAGGGGTTCATTTTATATCTGGATTGACGGCTAGGGTTTCTCTTCGCTTTCTCTAAGCGGGTCGGGTTGAATGGATTCGGTTCGACAGAGAGTTCGGATGTTTATCTCGCCCGGTTCATTAAACTTCGTATTCGACACCCTTTTTTTCCTTCTTGTGGAATTTTGAAATGATTATTATATTTTTAGACACAGATCGTAGATCAGTTTAATCGTTTTCTTTTTTTATTAAATAAAATAATAAACTTATCACGACGCAAAGTGATTTAATTTGTAAGAAAAAAAAAACATGTATCACCTCTCAGCTTATTACTAATTTATCATAAATTACATATCTCATTCAACCATACTCCCACCATCTTTATATTTTTTCTAAAATTAATAAAAATAAAAAAGTACCATGTGTGGGGTAAACTAAGCCTATATTTTCTGAAATAAAAAATACCATATGTTGTTATTTTAACTCCCACGAGGTTACATTTGGAAATGGATGATAATATATGGGATAATGCATATATTTCCGATTGATTAGTTAATTAATTAAATTTAGTTTAAAATCATTTATTGGTATCATATTAAGTAAATCACTCCTTTTTATATTGGTATAGAACCATATTAAGTAGACCAGTGGATATTAAATACTTTAGAAGAAAAAAAGAATACATCAATATAACATTTAATTAAGCAAGATTGAGACAAGATAGAGCCGACTAGAGAACATAAATGAGTCATGCCTCTAAACAATTAACTGAGATAAAATATTTTGAGTTCATCATTGTTTACAAACAAGACAAAACTCCCATGTGAGCACAATTGATAACAGTACTAGAAGTTTATAGGTGATGTGGGTTCTGTTCTGGGCGGAGGACATACCTGAGAGTCCGTGACAACACGAACGGCTCCAACCTCTCCAATGAAGGAATTGAAGCCGCCTCACACTGATAGTAATAAACACAAGATCGATAGAGGGTGCCATTTATGTGATCAATGTGGGACAACATTGATGAGAGAATACAAACATGGGAGAATGTGGTAACAAGAGGAAATAGGTTACAATGGAGTGTTGTGTGTGTTGTTTGGTAAAGAGAGGGATTGAACTAGGAAAGATTTGTCAGAAAAAGAAAGATTAACTCAACTTCCAGAACAGAAATATCAAGGTGGTTCAGTCCAATCAAAATATAACGTGATCCAAACAGAAATTTCACCAAGACTGAGCAATCCAATCCCCTGATCAATGAGGCCTAGCCCACTGCAGAATATGATGAAAGTGAAAGCTTGTTTCTCAGATAATTGTTCAAAATCAAACCCTCTTCTCCAGGTTTACCTCATTGAACTCGAAACATCTACCATAATATTCAAGGATGAGCAAAGATGCCAGAAGTCAACACGGAGTATGCCCTCTCTTTTTCGTTTCTTCTTTCCTTTCTTTCGAACTAACCTTCGTACTCAACAGCCAAAAAAGATAGTACAACACGGAAGTAAGAAGAAAATGAACAACGATCGATCTCCCCTTCTCCTTTTCTTTACCTTTTTTTTCTCTCTCTTTTAGTCTTAAGAACATCAGTTCTTTGCGAGTGTGGCAACTGCCATAATCCAACACCTTATTACAAGCCTTCGCTTGAAGAGGAAGTTACCGGCATGACGGCGGGATCTGCGTTGGCCTTGACTAAGTCATGCTCGCCAGTGGGATCTGAGTTGATCTTGACTAAGTGGTGTTTCCTTTCTGCCTGCAGCGACCGGCATAGAGATTCAAGCTTTTCTTTTTGGTTCTTTGTTTTCTCCAGTTGTTTCTTCATTACCTCACGCTTTAGAATGAGGAGAGGAAAAAAAAAGAGCAGGTAAAATTTAATCATAATGAAAAGGAAAGTAATTGATTTGACATGTCGGTTGCAAAAACTAAGAATGCTGATGAAGCATATGAAGCTGAAGAAAAATCATGGAATTCACGTGGTAGACTGTCTGAACCATAATATGGAAAGATAACTTAGTATAAGCTGCAAAAAGGTTGCTCTGCTAGAAACGATTTTTGAATCACGTAATCTCTAGATGTCGGAATAGAGATTGAGCAGCACAACTTCGGATAACTACACCAGAGAGACTATGCTATTGCTTTGATTTGACATAAAACAACAAAATAATTTGAACTTCAGAAATTCAAAGAGAAAAAGGTCAAGCCCAGAAGGCAGTCTAGCTTTCCTGTCAGCTTACCTCCTCAACGAGCTTCACAAGTGCAATATCTGACTTCTCGCATTTGGCCTTCATGAATTCATTATCTTTCTTAAGTTCCTTTATCAGTTTTGCCATCTGATCAGAATCAAGGTTACAAAGAATAAGTTCCATGCCTTACTCGATATGAGAAGAGAGAAAAGCGGGATATTCTTTCACTGCATTAACATGAAACACACCAACTGAAGTCGTTCTCACCTTTTCCATCTCTAACTTAAAGGCTTCAAACACCTCGTTACTTTTTGACAAAGCATCCTGTGGGAGCATTTCAATGTGAAAAAAATTAACTAATCATCCAGAAAAAAAATTATACAAGGGATTACATCATAAGGTAGAAAAGAAAATAGGATTAGACAGGTAGAAAAGAAAACAGGATTAGACAGCTCAGAACTGATATAAACAAAACTTAGCTCCAACTGTATCCAATCTGCCTATGAAACATCAGCTCACTGTCATCATTTGGCACTGACTTCTCATGCCATTAACATATTTTGCCAAATAACAAATATCATTTTGTCTGAAACTTTAACAACAGACACATCTGAATCCAATACATCAGCATTGGGTAGATGAGGACTACACTTTCTACAACTTGGAAACTCAGATGTCAAAGAGAACAAGTAAAGTCCAATAGCTGTTTTGCTATTATGTAGTCCAGAGACAAAGCTATTAGTCTCGGGTTGCACCACAGAGATAGGTTTGTCCTTAGGGCATTTGGAAAATGGTATATATGCATTAATTTATTTTTACTTAAGTCCGAGATAACATGATATTTAATTTATATACCTGAAATTGCTGGAATCTCTCTTCATCAGATGCTAGCTGAATTCGCAAAGTCTTCTCTGTCTCCAGAAGTTGTTTAACCTGTTCAGAATACAATTGGATCTGGGATTTTTCCTGAGCAGACTGTTCTTCATGCTTCTGAAGTTTCAGGTCAGCAAGTTGAAGTTCTAGTGACTTCTGCTGCAACTGTATACTCATAGTTCATACAGACCAGACGAAACACTAGTGAGCCCAAATCATCATGGTATACTCAAAATATTAGTAACTTATGAATGTACTAAATCCTAGAAGACTTTTACCTTTTGAGAAAAATGTTGCTCAGACAGAGTATATTGGTCAGCAAGGAGCTTTAACTTATTTCTCAACCTAAAAGAAAGAAAGTATAGGGCACAACAGAATTGTTAAGAAGATAAGTGGTTGCCCAATCTAACTCATTCACAACATAATGCTAGGCAAGTAGGAAGAGGAGATAGATATTTAGAGTTGCAAGATTATCTATGGTAGTTTGTTATTAACTAGTTAATAGATACACACAAAAAAAGGGTTATATGATATCACAGTAGTAATGCTACCACAAATTCCAAAACATATGAGCAACATAGTTGTCTTAGGAACTGATAACTATATTTTTTTGCACATTACAGAGAAGATTACAAACAGGTAAAACATTTGCCTAAAGTAAAGAAAATACTCAAATAAACTACATGTTGTAGAAACTCCGCTAATCACTCCTGCTGGGGGCAGATAACACACTCCCATGTTTACACCAATGTTATCTTCCTAAGATGGTAAGTCAAGAACCAATTATCTTTTCCCACAAGAAACGAGTTGGTAAAATTGCTGTTGCAGTCAAGCCGTCACATGTCCATGCATCTTAGAGAACATGTGACATCTTAAACGGTGCCAATACGTCTATCATGTGTACAAAGTCCTACAGCAGGTCTCTACCCATACTGACTAAATGTCTTGCATGAATTCTGTGGCCCAATGTGCACCTGGTTACCTGGATTTAGTAGCTAACATTGACTGGCACATGGCTCAGCACCCCAATGGCAGCTGGCTACAAATTTACTGTAGATGAGACCAGCTGAAGTTCTAACAAATTTATAAAACCACAAGCTATAAAAAAATACTTATAAGATAAAGGAATGTACCTATCACTACATTCCTTTATTTTATAAGTAGGGATTGTGCACACACGTGCACAATCCCTACACGTGCATCACAGAGTCAGCGTCCTTGGACAATGGATCCTAAGGGGCCTATATGCAAGTACCAATCTTCACACCCGGAATCAGACTGCTCTCGGCGAGGTTTACTTCTCGGCAGCTCCATGGTTGGTCTCCGGAGATTTCAACTGTCTCGCTCGAGTGTCATTGGCACTTTTTTCCTCAATTCTTCTCTGCCTTCCTTTTTGGAACTAATTCACTCTGCGGGTCTTGTATACCACGGCTTTCAAGGTTCCCCGTTTACGTGGACTAAGAAAATACTCAATTTTGCCTAAAATAAAAGAAAATACTCAAATAAACTACATGCTGTAGAAAGTCCGCTTATCACTCCTGCAGGGGGCAGATAACGTACTCCCATATTTACACCAATGTTATCTTCCTAAGATGGTAAGTCAAGAACCAATTATCTTTACCCACAAGAAACGAGTTGGGAAAAATGCTGTTGCAGTCAAGCCGTCACGTGTCCATGCATCTTAGAGAACATGTGACGTCTTAAACGGTGCCAATACGTCAATCATGTGTAGAAGTCCTACAGCATGTCTCTACCCATACTGACTAAATGTCTTGCATGAATTCTGTGGCCCAATGTGCACCAGGTTACCTGGATTTAATAGCTAACATTGATTGGCACATGGCTCAGCACCCCAATGGCAGCTGGCTACAAATTTACTGTAGGTGAGACCACGCTGAAGTTCTAACAAATTTATAAAACCACAAACTATAAAGAAATACTTATAAAATAAAGGAATGTACTTATCTAATAACTCCCTTCTGCCAAAACATTCCTAATGCTTCCTGCTTTTTTTTTATTTGAACAATTTAAGGAAGATATTTCCAGAACAGATTGGTGCTCGACCAAAATAAGATGGTAAAATTTTCTTCTGAAAAATAAACCCACTCCAGGTTTAATAATTCAAAGATTTTATTGATGCTATTAACCTAAAAATGATTCTGAAAGAATCTTACGTCTCATTTTCCTTGAGCTGAGAAATGCACTCATCTTTTTGCATCTCAAGCTTGCTGCTTATATCCTGCAAAATAACAAAGTGGAAGTTATTGATGGATCAACTTGTTATAGTGTATGTAAGAAAATGGAGACACTAGGCCACCTAAAAAACATAATCACAAAATAAACAAAGTATGCAAAAAGTGCACACGCATCTAGTTAGAGCAATAAGGTGGAAGTCATGGGTTCAAGACTCACAAAAATAAATTTAACAAAAACAAATGTGGTGAATAATTCTAGAAATGAGCTTTGATATATGTCAGGAAACATATGACATGAACAAGTATTTATAGATTGTTATATTGAATAATATTTTTTTTCAAATGAAGTCTTGAGGAGTATAATTAAGAATAGAAAAAATATAAACGAAAACCTGAAACCCACTTTTTTTGAACTTGAAAACCTGAAACCCCACTTGACTCGAGAAAGGAAAAAAAAAAGCAGACAACAGAACTCTCTTCTTTATCTTCGTCGAAATGTTGTCCTCAAATTTAAGCTATTTTCAGTTAACTAAAATTACCTTATAAATACTAGCAAATTCATAAATATCAAAAAAAAAAAATGTTCTCAGCAAAAGACAGCTAAGATACTTGAGAACAAATTCCCACAACGTTATAGCTAATTCAAAATTAAGGTTGTTCTTACCTTAATTGCATCATTGAACTTTGTGGATAAGTCTAGTCTCATATTTTGTCCTTCTGTTGATACTCTTTGGCATTCATCCTACAAAGAAGGCATCAAGTTGAAGTTTCGAAAACAAAAAAGCAGAAAACTACATACATTTATCTCCTTCATTAGGAAAATGTACCATAAGCATCTTATTCTGTCGCTGCAGCTCCCTACAAAGTGACTCAAGCTTCTCACGAACAGCAACAGCTTGAAGAAGGAAATGAATTTTACAAGACAACTTAGATATTTGACTAACAAGATTTCTTGCCAGTATGAATTTTCACACTAAAAAAAAAGGACTTCCATGGAAAAGATAACAAAACCAGAAGAAAAATAGAGATAATGAATTTGAGATGTTAGCAGATCAAAACTCAATATAAATAATGATTTTGGCACGTCAACTACCCCGAAGAAGCAAAGATTAGATATAGATTTTCATGTCTGTCATAAAAGTGCAACAACACTTCATCATTTGCATGTGCATGAACAACATTTCAGGCTACTTTCAATTGAAAATTGGATTTCTTAATTTTTCAAACTAAACTCGAACAATTCTACATCTGGATAACTGCAAGCCCATTAATGCAACAGAATTCAATTATAATTTATGACCTATAAACAAATCAACTAAATGGTAGATAGACTTCATGCAACTTGACCATAATGAAACTAGACCATGATCAAGCCACAACCAACCTGAATTGATGAGTGATGATTTCAAATCATGTGTTTCAACAGATTTGTAAGAAGCAATTAATAAGCCAATCTAAGTACAGTTGCAAAGCTAAAAAAATAATAAACCAAAGGCTAATTAGCCAAAACAGAATAAAGACAACAAAATCAGCACTCATCTTTTATTGAGATGTCACTTATGCATCTGCTTTGCAATAAGAATAAAATCATGCTATAGATCTTCCTAATGGGAAATTCCAATTTATATTTTATAGAAGTCTGAGAAACTAACAATTGCTTTCACTAAATTGTTCAGTCAACGTTTAGCACATGACCAATGACAATTTTACGTGATTTGCTTTTAGCTATCAACAACTAAATGTAAACTCTAATTAGTTATCCAATGGGAAATATGCTGCCATCTCTTTTTCAAGTGCTCCATTCATAGTAAAGTATATACAAATGCATTTCTCAACTTTCTCCATGTTAAATTTTCTTTTCGTTTAACCCAATTTAATGATAATCTATCTCAGAGTAAGAAATTATGTCACCAATTTGTAGATGATCCATTCGGATTGGAATTTTCGAGATTGTTGATAAGAATTTTAGAAGTGAATAAAAAGAAAGTACAAACATACCACCTATTCAAAATTAAACTGATAGTCAATGACAATTTCGGAGATTCAAAATAGTGGACAACCATATTAAACATTATTTGAATTTCAACACCACAACGTACCAGTTCAATTTAATTGCATACCTGCATCTCTCTCTGCTACAACTTTTTGATAATTCAAAGTAAATTCTAGCAGCTCTTTCTCTGACTTTGTGTTGCGCTTTGCAACTTTTCGTTTTGCTTCACTAGGATCCTGCAAGAGCATCAAAATCAGATGGTATTTTCATGACATTGAAAGGGTTTATACTTAAAAATTGTTGCAGTAATTATCAAATCTATAAATGATATTAAAAATCCATCATATTCTGCGAAATATCTTCTTACCTTCTGTTTGTTGACTTGTAACTCCAACTGACCTTTAGTTTCTGCAAAATCCATAGGAAATCAAACTCATCAACTGTTTATTCGTATAGCCAGGACTCAAGGACTACATGTCCATAACATTGATTGCATGAAGTACTTTTGGCATCCTGGACCGTGCAAGAAGAGATATTAAAATGAGTCTCACTTTGGGGATTTAAGCCTATTCAAAGGTTTTTCATTTATTGATTTACACACATGAATATTAATTGATTCGAATTCTCAGCATCATTTCTCTCCCCTTTCTCTATTTTTTTCAATCTTGGTGTTGCATCAACTTGGCATAAACATTGGCATATCCGATTTTTTTTTTTTAAACCTTACTTAGGAGAGCTTTAACATAATATAAAAGAAATAGCAAGTAAATCAAATTGTTTAGTAAATTCCTAAATCTACGGTGAATTTTGAATTTCCTGACATCAGTATGATTTACTTGCACACTAAGATTTATAAGCACGTGGTCTCTTATAAACAGTGAACACACCACCCACCCCCCAGCTCAGGTCAATAAAAGCTCATTTAAATTTCAGTTGGTCTGAGCTAAGTTCAAAAGCTCACCGCGCGAACAAGGAAGCCAATTTCAAATTGTCTATACAACGTGCATCCCTGTACAATGGAAATTAGTCACAACTTAATGAAAATTAATTTAAGAAGATTTATTTTAGTTCTAGATCGATACATTTGGTTTGATTTCACTTTCATTTATTTGTTGCAAATTGAGCTTTTAAGGACAAGCACAACTGTGGTGAGCTTTCAAGACCATATAGCAATATAAACAGGCCACTAAGAGCCGAGCTTGGTATTGATTTTTGCAACCACAATTCTACTAAAAATAGGCAAGCTGTGTCTAAGAAAGCCAAAGCTCAGCATGCCAAATTTGCATCTGAGTTAATAACAAAAATCAACCATTCTATTTGATATCTGCTTAGCCTTCTGAGCTCATTGTGCTCCAAGATACCAATTTAATCTCCTTTCTTTAATCTATTAAGTAAAATATTAATACTTTAAGGCACATTTCTAAGGAGTCTATAGTTTTTTTCGGTTTTATTGAATTATATATCCGGAACAAGCTAGATCTGTTAGTGAAGCACCTTGTCAGGACACTATTGTGGCTAGTAAACTCCTACGACACCGGTATTGATATGGTTTAAGCACAATGTGGGTTACTTTCCCGGATATATACAATAGCGAGGAGAGGTATCAAGGAAAAACATAATATCAAGCTAATATAAAATGAAAGATTCTTCACCTGTCCCCGAAATTTGACAATCTCCTTGGCCGTTCTCTTCCAAGGATGTACCGACCGAGATCTCATTCTGAGGTCCACTCAACTCCTTCGAGGTATCGCCGCTCGTCTCCGATACCAAGATCCCATCTCGCGGCGCCGAGTCGCTGGAATCGCCGACGCCATCCCCTCGCGTCAGGAAGTCCGCCGAGACGGAGAGCGTCTCCGTCCCGTCCACCAGGTGGGCCGGAGCTAGGGTTTCCGGCGGTGGTGGTCCAGGGAACGCGGTGGATGTGTCGCAGGAGGGCAGGAGATCGTCAAGGAAGGCCTCCTTGTAGCCGTCGGAGGGCGGGCTCGGCGGGGAGGGTTCAGGGGTGACCTCGACGAACCCATCGGGCAAGGAATCGGCTTCCGGGAGGCGTTTCTCCGGGGAAGCATCCATCTGGGCGAAGGGGGAAAAGGCCGAGAAAGAGACGCAGAGGGAGAGAGTTCGGCGATTGATAAATTAAACGCTCTTATTATTATTACTCGGATTATATAAACAAAAATGTTAAATTTCTAATTTGCTTACCGCTATACAACTATGATTTAATTTATTCACTTCTAAAAAAAAACTATGATTTATTAATCACTATAATTATTATTTCTAAAATAATAATACGAGCATAATTATAATTACAGATTAAGATCTCAAAAATAAATCGCTAAAAATCATGAAGAGTGCAGTCAAATTTATTTTGATCGCCCAATTTCATCCAATAATTAAACCATATAAATATATATTACATTGTTTTGCTTACATTAATCTCAATTATGCTTAGTAGCCGGTAGAAGTTAATTTTTTAACGTTAATGTCGATACTAAACACCCGAATCTATTTCTGAACTGGTACGGTTGAAAGGTGTTCCTTCCCCCTAGCTTGATGCCATATCCAAAGTAATTTGAAAGGAAGGAGGCACGGATAGATAATCCGCTCACATCTGTGAATCTACACACTACTATTCCTCTTGGGTGCGGGTACAGGTGAATACGTCTCACGAGGACCCTTGGCAATAAGTCGGTCCATAATCCCATCTCTTATCCAAGATAAATTTAACGAGATTGAAAATTACAGTTTTCTGTTTATATTTTTTATAGTACGCACTACCTATTAGCAATAAGTCGGTCCATACTTAATCTCATCCCTTATCCAAGATAAATTCAACCAGATTTAAAATTATAGCTTTTTACAGTATACACTATATATCAGCAATAAGTTCGGCCCATACTTAATATTATCCATTGTCCGAGATAAATTCAACCAGATTGAATATTACAATCTTTCTATTTGTATTTATTATTCATAGCTATACCCAGCAATATTACTAAGGGACTGATCCAGTCTTGACTGAATATGGTCCAAAAAACTCTATTTTTTGACAAGAAAGAAGAGGAAGAATGGGATCATGGGGAGCCGGCGATCCAACGAAGCTGGCAGCATTCTCTCCACAGCATCATCATCACGTGTGCGTGGAAAGAGATGAGGATTAGAGCATGGAAATAGGGTTCTTTTGTTTTGTTCACCGTGAGTATTTATTTACCCAAAACTAGAATTAGTCAAATTTTAAAATTAAACGTGTTGGAGCCATAACCATAACCATACCTTCGCTTAAATAAATATTTTAACTATTCTACTATTTAATATTTTTAAAATATTTATATATTTAATATATATATATTATTCGTACCGTGCCGGAGAGGTCCGACCCACGACACGACACTAGATGTGGGTCGTGCTTGAGTCGTGTCAGGCACAACCCGCTTTCAGGTCGGTCCGATCTCATTTACATATCTAGTGAGCCAGACCTATTTCTCTCTAACCTACCAACAAATTTTTATTTGGGCTAACGTGAATGTCTCCTTACTCGATAGGAAAATAAATCTTAATTTTACTCATTAGGGGGGGTTTACACTTGGACACGAAGTGCCTCATTCTTCCCCTTAGATGATCTGCCTGAGTTCCTTCTAAGTTCTCCAGCCTCCTCCGCAAGAAAAACTCCTAAATAAATTTAGCATAAAATCATGACATATAATATAAAGACCTCGTGTACGGAGAAGCCTAACCCTCAAACCAGGCTCATATGCTCCTTTTTTCTAGATTGTAGAAGCTGTAAAATCACACAGGACGAAGCATCATTCTTTTCTAGATTGTATATCCCATTTCCTAATCTTGGTTACTGAATGGTCACATGAGAAAATAGTAAGTTTTTATTTTTTTGTAACGATGACGGTGCAAATCTCAATTTCTTAGTAACTATTGGAGAGTTTATCCGTTGGTTTTCTTGTTTTGGAAACTTCATAACCTGCACCTGATCTTTTCCAATCCTCTTTATTTCTCTATACTTTGAACTAACCGCCATGTTGTTTCATTTATTTATAGTACGCGTACATTGTCTTTGTTATCTTAGTCAAGAACTTCACGAAAGGTATAGTAATGATTTTTAACGAGTATTCTCCAACATCCATTTGCTTTCTAACTAGATCCCTTTTGAGAAGCTTCAGCTATTGCCGTACCCCACGATGCACGTAGAAAATTTTTCATATTGTCAATATCTTGTTGTTTCATGATGTCCTGCCTTCTGAAATTGTCGTGGAAAGGAGCTCCCTTCTTCGACTCCTTTGCAACAGTCATTGCTGAATCGTTTGAGGACGAACTGAATAAATTGCAGAGTGACGTTCTTGGTGGGCATCACAAATCAGGATTTCATCTCGTGATGTTCTTCTCCATATGCTCAGGTTTGGTCAAGTTAAGTTTCATAGCCCTAGATTCTTAAGAGGGGAGAACGTCCGAGTGTGGTGGCGCTTCCATCAGATGCAGAACAGAGTTCGAACTTTCCATTACTGTCTGATGAAGACAGGAGTTCGTAGAATTGTACACATGGATTGCAGAACAAAAAGAAAAAAAGTTAAGACGGTAATATTTTTCTCATAAGCTAAGATAAAGCCTTTCCCTTAATTCTTCCTGTCACTAAAAGATGAAAGATAGATCTTGTAATAAGTACTCTTCTTCTTCTGCAGCCAAAGCCAGGTATGGGGATCGAGAGCGGTACTTGAACACCCCGAGGAGCCGGAAGAACCCAAAAGGGCGGCGGCGTCCGGGTACAAGCCGATAGCTGCCGGGGAGGAGGAGGAGGAGGAGGAGCGGGGGCGGATGGCGGATTAATTGCAGCGAGGAAGGGCGTTGGTGTTCTTCGAGTAAAGAATCGTCGATGATGATGCTCTCATTTTCCAAGCCTTCCACCTCCGTGAGGGTATAATGGTTATCAATCCAAATAATTATATACCTCAACGCTGTTGATGCAGTAGGATGATGACCTTGATATTATATAATAAATAAATATTTGTTTAAAAGAAAATTATCATAATTATTATTTCTGAAAAACAAAATAATAAATAAGCCTAATTTTGGGGGGGGATGATGGCCCAATTAGATTTATCTTTTAATTTGGCCCATTACAGGAGTGTGAACCTTCACAACCCTAACCGGCTTCCAGTGGCATTACCTCACCGTTTTGTGAGTGCGGCCGACTTCTCCCACCAAGCTCCGCCCATCCGCCGACCCACCGTCCGTGAGAAGTAGCCTCGGCCGGCACGGGTTTTGAGTCTTCGAGGTATTCTTCTAACTGTTTCGATCCCCTCTTCGTTTCTTTCCTTCCTTCGGTCGTGACTGGAATTCCCCTTCTCTGGATGCTGCTCCCTGTGCATGCTCAATCGGGTATTAATTTCATTTTGTTTTTGTTTTTGTGCAGAATCCTTTGCTCGACGGATTATTCAGCCACAAACTTCTGGTTATTGCTGATTCTGGGTATTTTTCTGTAGCTATTGATTGGAAATGGGGGCAAAGGCAAAGACATCATCGAAGAATAAAATGAGGAAGACGAGTTCCTCTAAGCTATCAATTTCTCATCAGAAAAAGGAATCTTCCGACTTCTTGGTGGGTCTTTATGTTTACCACCTCTTCCTTCCATTATTTTATTTTATTTTGGAGCATCCAGTTTTATCTGTTCTGTTTTTATACAGCCTTTAGAAGGAGGTCCCGGAAAGCAAATTACTCAGGAGGTGGTGGTAGATGAACCTGTCAAAAACAAAGCCACAGTATTGTACATTGGGCACATACCTCATGGATTTTATGAAGAAGAAATGGAAGGTGATGATCCTTTATGTTCCATTAGGACGCTCAAAAAAATAATAAAGTAGATTTAGATCAACAAGGTACTGAACGATGACCATCGTAGGGTTCTTCAAGCAATTCGGGAAAATTAAGCGTATGAGGGTTGCTCGGAATAAGAAGGTACCAAATGTTTTCCTTCTTGATTGATCTTCACTTGGATGAATGATTTTAGTACTTTTATGCATCATAGAGGCACGTTATCAATCAGTCATACATATTGCTGTCCGTAGAACTCTTATACCTATTGTTGCCAGGATTGAATTATTGTTTTCCGAGTCAGTATTTTTCAACTTTTACACTTTGATGGGTGATCCTTTTAGACAAGAATAGTCATTGTTATTATATATACAACATCATGAATACTCTTTTACAATATTATTCGAATACTCTTTCACTTTAACCTTAATGTGCTATGCTACAGACAGGAAAGTCTAAGCATTATGGATTCCTTGAATTTGAGAACCCAGATGTGAGTTTATTTCTTTGAAATAAGATTCTTTCTGTTCATGTGAAAAATATGGAATATCTTTAACTTACATGTTAATAATTTGCAGGTGGCTAAGGTTGTGGCTGATGAGATTCATAATTATCTTCTATTTGAACACAATCTTCAGATTCATCTTATCCCTCCCGAGCGTGTTCACTCAAAGTTGTAAGAAGCTTCTTTCTTAAGTTGACAACGTATTTTCAGATGGATTAATTTGTAAGGCTGAGAACAGTCTTTCTTGGATTGGATTACACTCTCTTCTCGAATGCTATAATTAGTTTGTTTCTCATCCTGACGGATCTTATTAGTTAAGTACACAAATATGAAATGTTTATGAATCATAAACAAGGACTGCAACATGGATCAGCTGAATGGTGGATCTAAATTCGTTGTCACATTAAAAATGATTTCTGTTTTATTCAAGCATACTCCTTCCCTATGATTGAAACATATCTCTCTTCATATCCCACCACATTTGTAGAATTTGTCCCTACTTGTATATAACATTGTTGTTCATGCTTGTTTTGATGCATGTTTCTTAATTGTATAGTTTAGTGTATTATTGTCTTCTTTCTTAAGCCATCTCATAATAGAAGCTTCTATCTTAAGTTGATAACATGTTATCAGATGGATTGATGTGTAAGGCTGAGGGCAATCTTTCTCAGTTTTGGCACACAAGAAATGATTTCTGTTTCATTCTTGAAGCATATTCCTTCCCTATAATCTCTCTTCATATCCCACCATTTGTAGAATTTCTCCCTACCTGTATGTAAAATTGTTGTTCATGCTTGTTTCATGCATGTAATGTTTTCTTTCTTAATCCATCTGATAATAGAGGCTTCTATCTTAAGATGATAACATATTATCAGATGAATTAATGTGTAATCCAATCTGATTAAACTCAATTCTTCAATGTTATAATTAGTTTGTGTCTCATCCTGCCATATCTTATTAATAAAAGGGATGTTAGGTACACAGATATGAAATGCTTATGAATCATAACAAGGACTGCAACATGGATCAGCTGAATGGTGGATCTAAATTCGTTGGCACATTAAAAATGATTTCTGTTTCATTCTTGAAGCATACTCCTTCCCTATGATCAAAACTTATCTCTCTTCATATCCCACCACATCTGTAGAATTTGTCCCTACTTGTATATAAAATTGTTGTTCATGCTTGTTTCATTCATATTTCTTAATTGTTTAGTTTAGTGTATTAATGTCTTCTTTCTTAATCCGTCTGATAATAGAAGCTTCTTTCTTAAGTTGATAACATATTATCAGATTGATTAATTTGTAAGGCTGAGAACAATCTTTCTCAGATCGGATTACACTCACTTCTTGAATGCTATAATTAGTTTGTTTCTCATCCTGACAGATCTTATTAATAAAAAGCTTCTCGAATGCTATATGAAATGGTTATGAATCACAAACAAGGACTGCAACATGGATCTGCTGAATGGTGGATCTAAATTCTTTGGCACATGAAAAATGATTTCTGTTTCAGTCTTGAAGCATATGCCTTCCCTATAACTGAAATTTATCTCTCTTGATTTTGTAGAATTTTCCCTACTTGTATATAAACTTCTTGTTCATGCTTGTTTCATGCATGTTTCTTAATTGTTTAGTTTAGTGTATTAACTTCTCAGTAGTGGACTATAAATTTGTTTTGGCTCCTGCATTAAGGAACCTCTTGAATAAATGTTGTCTTCAAGTGTTCACTTTGCCCTTATTTTGATTTTCCAGATGGAGAAGTGTAAATTGGAGATACCATCCATTAAATTGGACACAAATGGCACGGAAACGACATAACAACGTAAGTAAATAATGTATCTATTTTATTCATATGTTTCTTTGGAAGACATTATTTATTTCTATATGAGGTCACAATTGGTATCTACTGATATGTGTAGTTTGTGTTGTGATCTAATTAGACTTGATTCATCTCCTGCTATATGTTCAGGAAAAAACAGTTGAAGGACACCAACGTATGATTAAAGGAATTATAGAAAGAGATGAGAAACGTCGCAAGAGAATCAAGGATGCTGGCATTGAATATGACTGCCCAGTTCTTGTAAGTGAAAGCCCTAATATCAATTTCCATGGTTGATTTAATTGAAATAATGTTAATATTGAAATAAAATATCAAGAAGAGTAATCTATTCTCTCTCATATAGTCTATATTTTTTCATAAAGACATTTTGTGAACAATAGAAAAAAACTATAGGAAAACATTTCATGCATTGGTGGTTTTTGGTAGATCACAATGCATAATCAGTCGAGTAGTGGTGAATATTTGTTCATCGCTGGGCATGTCAAATGCTGACTATTGGCATTGTGGGCGGCTGCGGGGATCTCTGTTGGTTTCAATATTATCAACCGAAAAAAGTTGAATTTTTTTTCCATTAAATCTCTTATGAATTTTCTTAATGTCTTGTACCACCGGTTGATCATGTGTACTTGGTTCTAGTGTTCAAATTCATGACGCCATAATGTTCGTCAGACATCTCGAGCATTATTTTTAATCGTAGTTGGATATAGCAAGTCATGCTAATTACAGTTTGAAATAAATTGTCAAAATTTCAGTTAGCTGATTATATACTTGAATTCGCTGTAGGCCGGTGTCGTTCAGCCTTGTGCTAAGAAAATTAAGTTTTCGTCTGAAGAGAGTGATGAGGAGTAGAGCAATACCTTATGGAGGACGCCGGCACCAACTGTTCCTGCGAATTGAACTCATGGCCATCGACATTCATGTAAATGTCTCCGATCGCAAGTTTGTGGCCTTCAAACCCACATAGCGAAGCAGCAAGTTTTTTACAAATTTGTTTTGAACTTGAATCGAGAGGTACTCAAATGTAATGGGAGCAAGTTTGAAGACTGCAACACAGACAATTATAATATTAGTAGATCAATTTTGAAAAAATGAGATGATGCTATGAGGGTAAAGTCTTACGATTCTTCCGGCCAAGGAGCCTCTGTGCTTTTAGAACCAGTTTGTTCCCGCAAAAATATGATGTAATATTGATGGGAAAGGCAGGGTTTGAGATAATTAGTTACTGGAACACATGAAAAGGTGGGTGCATGCCTTGTTTTTTTTTTCTTTAGAAAGCGCTAGGGTTTCTAAAGCAAAGACACGAACATACCGATGTCAGATCCTCGAAGAGGAACAAGGACAGCAAGAAAAAAGAGAGGATCAAACCGATGTCCAAGCAAAGACACGAACATACCAATGTCAGATCCTCGAAGAGGAACAAGGACAGCAAGAAAAAAGAGGGGAGCAAACTGATGTCAGATCCTCGAAGAGGAACGAGGACAGCAAGAGAAAAGAGAGGACCAAAAGCGCTAGGGCTTCGGCGGCCGCCGCACGATTATCTCCTCTTGTACGGGTTTCGGGTAGAGCCGAATAGGTTAAGGGATTACCGATCTCCTCTTGTAAGGGTTTCGGGAAGGGAGGAAGACGGACAAGCGTCATTATATAGGGCCATTGTCGGCATGTCAACCGTCCATCCTTGATCAGACAATGCAGAGAGTCAGTACAATTCGGCTATTAAATTCTAATGTATTGTATCCTAAACAATCAAAATATAACGATACCGATTGAATTCGATCAATATATTGTTTTTAAATATAAAAAAAATTAATGAAGTCTACAGCAGGCTCGAATTCAATTAAGTTAAAGAGTTACGATCGAATCAAATTATGTAGTTAACCAAGATAAATTATGATGAAAGAAATAAATTTGCGTCTGATAGCATGTCTACCAAGATTCATCACATAGGCATTCTAAATTCCTCGTACAACTAATCCTATATCCGTACACAAAATGTACATCCTTTTGGTTAGAGTAATTGGACTCTATATAGGAGGATCATGAGGTTTTGAGTTCAAAACTCATTAAGTTTTAAAAAAACTAATCCTATATCCAATTCATTGACATATTTGAGTGTTGTAACAAATTTGCTTGACCGAGAGGGAAGGCATACCCCTCCCTCTCTCTCTCTCCCTCATGTAGAATCTAACATATCTCTCCCTCCTGTAGAATCTAACATGTAAAACTTTTTTGCTACTCTCGAACCAGACAAAAACTCAAGTCCGAGGTGGACCTGGTGAAACTGGAGGGCATATAAGAGAGTATTTTACCCTGCACGAAGTAATGAAGCAAAAGACCTACTCAATGTCTGGCCATATTTACAACTTGTTTTATATAACATATGATGATTTTTTTCCCCTCGTTTAACATGATGAAATCAGAGGAGTTCAGCAAAACTTCAAGAAGTATGGAGTGATCTTGGTGCTCAAAGTAGTCAGTATTTGGTGAAGTATAGGTGGTGGCTGGATGGCAAGGAAGAAACATCAAAGCTTCGACCTTTTGAATTTACTGTATTGACTTATCACTGTACATACTCGGCACTCAAAAAGCTGCAGGTAGAAAGATGAACATAAGAGTCGATGGCAGAACCAGATTAGCATTTCATTTATAATCAACAAGACACAAGATGAATGAAAGTGCATAATAAATCATAAGTAGGGCACATTTTATTTTTTATTTTAAATATCAAGCAATGATTACTATTGTAAATTTGTCTTAGTCATATTGCCAAAAGAAAAATATACCAATGCAGTTGAGACACCGAACTAATATCTACTCATTTTAAGCTGCTTAAATGAATCAACACAGAAGAGGATCACAAGAATGTTGCACTAGCATCATGTTGCTGGTAATGTTACTTTATTTACTTAAGCAACAAGTTAAGGAGTGACCTTACACCTCCAAATGCGATTATTAAAGCACTATGGGGTAATCATCTGTGGATTCCAGATAGTAGATCAATATGCATTAAAAGGGAAAGAATTATCAGCAAGTCGCACGCATAAGGGCAAAATAAAATCGACTGCATGCACATTAAGAACTTAACCAAGTTATGGGTATTTAGACATCATCCAATCTCGAAAGGGTGAAACAAGGTAATTAAAAAAGCTTCCACAGAATATAAGCAGGGTATCATACTAGAGAAATAAAACTATGACGAGTCTAATTTAAGAAAACACTTTCCTACTATAAAACCAACAAACAACTCACGAATTAGATAACATAAACAATACTAACAATTTATCATTACGATAAAAATATTGATAGAAATAAGCACCACAAAAAGAAGAGTCCACACTTTCCATGTAAGTCTGTCACAATCCATATGGACATAATGCAAATTGTCGAAAGATGAGCTTATCATTCTCAACAAGGTATCATTATAATGAAAAACATAAAAACATTATATAAACAAAACATTCATTATCAGTGGAATCCTAAAAAAAATATTTGTTAACCAAATGGCTCCTAAATTGATTATAAGATATACAGGCAAGATAGCTTTTCTATGAGTGTGTATATGAAGGTCATGAATGACATGAAGGTTTCCTTATCTAGTGAAAAAATAGAACAAAGTCCAAGCTCATTGGATGGAATCTCCTAGTGCCATACGGTCAAACTAATTTTCAATGAAGTAGAGGTTTTGCTGACAACATAGGCAAATCTACAAAGAACTATATAGCAGTTAAAATTACCAGGAGCATCTAATATACAAGAACAATGTTGATATAAACAGTAAGAGATGAATTGAGATTAGAAAAAGTTACCTCATTCAGCATTCTATGGAGCTCATCTAGATAAACTGAAATCTAGATAAACTGTCATTGCTGTAAACAATAAAAATAAGACATTATGTATTCTGGAAGTAACTGAAATCTAGATAAACTATAATTGATATAATTTTATGCATAGTGCTCCTCCCCAAGAATAGTAATATTGACTCCCTTATCATTTATATCCACTATTGCGGACTGATGTCTGTTCAGCTTTCCTGCAAGTATTTTAACAACCACGGTATCGTCTATGTGAGACCCGTGATTTTTGAATAAGGGCAATAGAGTAATTTTAGTATTTGGAGAGTTTAATCGTAAAAAAATTCTTTAAAGGACTTATTTGTAAAATCATATGAATTTTTGAAGTATGAGATTTTGATATGAAAATTATACCATCAGGTAGTATTTTTGATAAGGAATCCAACGACGCAGACGGATCGTAATTTGGACATCGTTTGATTGGTCAATTGGACAGTCAAAATTTAATCTAGGATTTAAGATTTTAATTAATTAAAAAAAAATTTCATTTCTTCCCACCAAACGCGCGATCGCGCGCGCCTCCCCCTCTCTCTCTCTCCTCCCTCGCACGGACCGACGACGGCAGCACCAACTTCCCGACGATACTCCGGTGAAATCACGACGAACTAGGCTTCCAAATTTTAGCCACAGGCAGATCTCGACCTCCTCTTCGTTTTGATACCAAGATGCTCAAATTTGGTGTAAAGATGAGGGAGAAATCACGCGAGAAGCGTCGGCGGCGAGGGTTTCGATCACCGGAGCTTGCTCCGACGATTTCCGGCGATTCCGACCGTGAAACCTTGCAAACTTGGTACCTATGAATTCTCCTTGACGAGAGCTATCCATTGGTACCGGAGTTGAGGGCTATTAGCCGCCGGTTGGCCGCCGGCGAGCTAAAAATCCTAACTTAGGGATTTCGCCCAAATTGATTTAATCAGTGAAATTGATCGCGCATGAGCTATAAAAATTGGGGCAAATATGACTTTTGGAATCCTCGTGAAGAGAGCTTTCAATTGGTATCAATATTGGTGCTGATTGAAGAACTTCGCCGGTGAGTGTTCCGGCGAACTTTCCGGCGATCGCCGGAGAGATTTTCAGATGAACTTGGAAAAAAATGGTGATTCTAGAGATCATTCTAAGAGTAGTGGTTAAGAGAGATTTGAGAAATTATTTCTGAATTGAGAATTAAAATTCGTTGAATAATTGACAGGAAAATATAAAATGTATAAATGACGGCACATGGGTCGAGACAATGTAAGAGAATAAAATTCTGCGAACGGACCTTAGGTTGGTTCTGATGAGCAGATTGCTGACCCAGGTGCATTGGTTTATCGATGTAGGATTTATTGAACATAGAAAATTTTTGCTGAGGTTTTCTTAAGAAATTCTTGGATGCCTAAAATATGATAAAATATAATCATTGATAAGATTTGATATGAATGTATGTTAGTATATTTTATTTTGCCTAACTTGAGTGATATGCTATGTTCCAAATATTAAATATTTAACATGTTCTGAAATTGTCCTGCATGTACTTTTTTATGTGATATATACCTCACAATTTTCATCCGGATATGAATATAAATAATGACATATATAAATAACAAACATACATATGAGGTAACATCAACAATAACACCAGACACATTAAATTTAGTCTTAGGTGACATTAGATGCTAGAACCTTCTAGGAGACATCACTGAAAGTTAGAAAAAAAGGGGCATTTCTCACATGCCCTGGTTGATCACTGTATACCGTCGATGGTCAAAACGGTGATGTTTCCCTACACACCACTCCCGAGGCTATACATAGCTTGGATACTGGGAGTTGGTAGGGAAATATAGAACATGTCCCTACCCGAAAATTTATGTCACGCCCTAAACCACCTTTGGACACGTGGCAACTGCCGTATAAGCTGTACTATAATTACCACAACTTATACAATGCTCAAAGTATCACAAAACACTATAATTTTATTATTTAAACAAAACGGAAGCAATTACATTTTACAAATACACCAACACTATCACTTTAAATCTCTATCTAGATCACCAAATCGATATTGTTCGCTAAGTTATGTTCTCCCTCAATCCCCGCCAGTAGCCAACCTATAACCCGTATAACAGGGAAAAAATATGCACATTTGAGTCCCGAAACTCAGTGAGGCTACAAAGAGAGCACCCTAAAAATGGGCATAAGGTATTGTACAAACCAATCAAGAAAATATATCTACTTAAAATCATATACTAAAGTAACATATCCATAATATAACAAGCAACAAATAAAAAACATCATGAACCCGATTATAACATTGGCATATAACAGCATATAAGAAATATGATCAAATAATACCCACTAAATTAAGATCTCATATCACTTCAATTAATATCTCATCATCTAACCATTCTACATCTAAGACAGCCACTTATATTCACGATAGATCCATCGTCAGAGATTTTCCCGAACCCGTCGGTGTCAACTCTATGTCTCTATCCTATATGCCTGCACACTAACGTTGGTGGAAGGAGCTGGTGATCACAGCACCCCTTCTTTCCAATCACGAGTACCATATAGCGTTGTAATTCTGCCCTATGACAGGATCACCATACGAAATCAACCAGCCACATCAGTCTACAGCTTGGCCCGTTGAGACCCACTGCATATTCTATCAATGAACCAGGACTGCTCAGGGATCCACATCTGTTGAGCATGCCAGTATCAATCAGGTTCCCTAGCCTGGGTAGCGCATGGGACAATATTGTTCCTAGCTCACCATCTACCTAGGAGTAACACAAATCAGTTAAGCTCTACATCGAAGTGAGACTCAAGTCACCCCAAAGCATCTGTGGCTAAGTCAACCGAACGTGCATTTCTATCATTGCTAGCACGTGGCTCCTCACCACATGGCACATACCAGCTTAAGAACCTTAAGTTCTTAGTCATGTGTTTAACCATACCACTCTAGGTGTTATCATAACATGAACCTAAAGTGTCAAATTATTATCTCATGTTCTCATATTCCATTTTCTCACTAGGTGTTTCTACAACTCTAGCAACATAAACATATCAATAATAACATCACATGAGCATAATATCAACATCATGCATATAATCGCATCATACATATGCTCTCATGGTATATCTTTCAACTCACATCAGAAGTATGCATATAGCAACATTTCACATACCAGGATGGTATAACTTTCAGTTCATATCAAGAGTAAGCATGTAGATAATATCAAACATGAACTAGCATGATATCACTTTCAACTCATATCAAGAGTGTGCATATAATATCATACATGAACTAGCATGATATAACTTTCAATAATTCACATGCCAATTAAATATGCAATCAAGCAGATATATAAATTATCAGGATATACAATAATTAACAATGACCCTTAGGACTCAGCATCTGTAATAGGCCAAATAAAATTTAAAATCATAAATCCTCACCTGAGTCTCAAGCATATATTTAAACAAGAATCACAGCTTGGCCATGATTCTTTAAGCAAATAAGCAACTCATTCAAGCGAAGCAGTTCCTCTCTACTTCAACACAAATCACAGCTTGGCTGTAATTTATTCAGCAATAGCACAGCAACACAATCTCCTAAAATAATTTAAAAACAATCAAACAAGCATGCATAAATAACACATCTCAAACAATCATCTTAACAACCCCTCTACTCACAACCTCACCCAATTTCCATTTAATTTCTTTTTAATCAACCAAATGAATTAATCAACTCAAATAAACATACTATCACAATTATACATCAACTAACCCTAGCCATACTTATGTTTACATTCAAATTTAGTCATAAGACCACAAATTAAATATTCATCTCCACAAATAATTTATTCTAAAAATTTAATTAATCATATTGATCAACTATATCACTCTAATAAAACAACTTATAATAATTCTGTGAAAATTCAATTACCATCAACAATTATATTAAGTCATAATTCTCTCCATTTTATTAATTTAGAAAATCTATTTAGCCTAATTACCCAATTTAATCACAACATAAATTCATGAATTCTGTAAAAATTCTAATTAAATTATTTCAATTCCGTTTAACATGAATCAAACATAATAACATCTCCTAAAATATTCTTCATGCATATAATATATGATTAATTTATTTAAATCGTAAATTAATAAAAATTAACTTAAATAAATTAAGAACTTACACTTTAATAATTCTAAAAAATTATAATTAAATCACATAAATTATATTTAAGCATGATAAAGCATCACAAATTATTTTAGATTTTTCAGACATCATTAATGCCCTCAAAACCTAGAACCCAACCTAAAATAATCAAAGACAGGTCTAAACATATAACAAATTTTAAATAAATTTCTTAAGGCTCAAAACTCACCAGCACGTTGAACCGAATTAAACCGATCAATAAGCCGTGAAACCAGTCAACCCACAATCGAAACTCAGTTACACCGACCGTTCACCGAACCGGATCAACCAACGTGCTATGCACGTTGTCGGGCTATGTTAGGCTTGACAAGACCACAGCTTACAACCCATTGTATGGATAGATTTCATATTGCAGGTGTGAAGGAGGGCACTATCTAATAAATAAAACCAGGATGCAACTCCTTTCCAAGAATTTTCAGATGTGGGACTAAATATTTCTTAAATAGAAAATGATACAACTCCTTTTCAAGAATTCCCAGATGTGGGACTAAATATTTTCTTAAATAAAAAATGGTACAACTCCTTTCCAAGAATTCCCAAATGTGGGACTAAATATTTATGAAATAGAAAAGAATGCACAAGACCAGTAACCCGTGCAAGTATCGAACTTGCAACCTTTGTATTATTTGCATGATGCTTTTACCAACTAAGTTAATAGGCCAAGTTATAATTTCTTTTTCTTTTTTTTCCTTTTTTTATTAAAAAAACAGGGTTTACAATTTATACCCACACGGATGTCATTTAGGCGACCCCGTGATAGTCCTAAGATGGCTATTGATGATGAACCCTATCATGGACTTGATACCGATGGAGACGGGGTTGCCACAACCCATTGTGTGGATGTTTGTTTATCCCGATCAATGTCGACTGTCATTGAACTGGGAAGGTGATTCCCAATGCGACGCCTAAGATAATGGATCCGGAGACCACGCGGCTATCATCCATGACGTTCTACAGACAGTCGGATGAGTAGTCCAGATCTTAGGATTGTTATTTTTTATCGGTTAGCCGTGGCCGATGAGTCTTGT
Organism: Thalia dealbata; assembly: GCA_030544415.1. NCBI lineage: Eukaryota > Viridiplantae > Streptophyta > Magnoliopsida > Zingiberales > Marantaceae > Thalia > Thalia dealbata. Next base: position 495,412 of record CM060458.1, read on the forward strand.
TGATGGTGAACTTGTCTTCGGGCAGTGTGTAGTACTACACGAGTCGTCGTTGCCCCTACGGAGTCCGGAAAAGATGTAAGGGCACGACAGTTTCACTGGGGGAGACATTGAGGACGACTAGCGAGACAATGGAGAGTGATCAAGGGTCACCCGTCCTCTCCGCCAACATCAGTGCAGCGGGCATAGGTAGAGACATAGACAGAAATGCACTGATGGGCTTATGGATGCCCTTAGCTCGGGTATTCCTTAAGCATAGGCTGGCAACTCGAGTCTTGAAACTTCAAGTCTTATTATAATGTATGTGACATATGCTGATAACATTAACACTAGATACAACTTAGGTGATATTTAGTGAATTTCACGTCTCTATTTATTTATGTTGTTTTACCGCTTTTTATGAACTGATTTACCCAAAGCAAATGAAAAATGATGATTAACAACCAAAGTCATCTTAGAGTACTCCTCATAGCCTTTGATTTCCTTATTCGATTTAGAGCTGTAATTTCGCACTAGGCCGCAAGGCTAAGCACACTGCGTTCAATGTGTGTGCAGGTTGTTAGATGACTGTCCGAGATATTTGATGAAGATGAGGGCCACCGATGGATTTAGTTTTATTTATTAAAAACGTTATTGTAGAATTGTAGTAGGTATATCGGGACTGTGTTAGTAGAGATTTATAGATGATTTAATTGTATATATTCCGCTGTGTTGAATATGTGTATGGACAATATTTAATACTAAATGCATTGTATGGGTCCTTTGGGCTCATACGACGGTTGCCACGTGTCCGACAGGCGGGTCGGGGTGTGACAGTCTAAAACCATCACTATTGCTCTTCAAAGCCGACTAGCTTCGAAGCTTCGGTTGTAGCCTCTTCGACAATATGATCCTTCAATTTCTCCGGCACCCGAATATAGGCAATATAATTCTGACGATTGTTCAACATGGTATGCTGACCAGCAACAAGGGGACCTCGTAACTGATTTTAGAAAATCTGTTTTGATCATGACTTGCAATATTGAACGTAAGGTGATTTAGAAAATCTACTATTACGGACTGATGTCTGTTTAGTTTTCTTGCAAGTATTTTAACAACCACGGTATCGTCTAAAACCCTCATTATTGCTCTTCGAAGCCGACTAGCTTCAAAGTTTGGGTTGTAGGCCTCTTTGACAATATGATCCTTCAATTTCTCAGTTACTTGGACTTGTATTCGTCTACTTGTTAATTTTTTAAATGTTATAGTCAACTTTATTTCTGCTATCTTCCGCACCTCCGATTTAGTTGGTTGTAGAAATATGATATCATCATTTACGCTGTGAATCAGTTTTAGATTTATCTTCTTCTTTACCTCCTCAATGACAAGGTCCTTCATGCTTTTGTCAACATCGCCATTCTCAATCACCTTCCGTGCAATATTACAGGTTATTAACAAAACGGATTTTCTAAAATCAGTTACGAGGCCCTTGTTGCTGGTCAGCTTACCATGTTGAACAATCTTCAGAATCATATTACCTATATCCGAGTTTGATTTTTCAAAGTCTTTCAGTAGAAAAACAGCTTTCTGATGTCATCTAACTACATTAGTTAGTTTACATCTGAATGAATGATTGTCCATTAGTTCACCTGTGTCGAGTTGGTAATATTGACTCCCTTATCATCCATATCCATTATTGCATACTGATGTTTGTTCAGCTTTCCTGCAAGCATTTTAACAATCACGGTATCGTCTAAAACCCTCACTATTGCTCTTCGAAGCTTGTGTTGCATGCCTCTCCGACAATATGATCCTTCAATTTCTCCATCACCTGGACTTGTATTCCTCTACTTGCAAATTTTTTGAATGCATCAGTCAACTTTATTTCAGCTATCTTCCTCACCTCCGGTTTAGTTGGTTGTTGAAATAAGATAACATCATGTATGCTGTCAATCAGTTTCAGATTTATCTTCTTCTTTACCTCCTCAATGATAAGGTCCTTCATGCTTTTGTCAACATCGCCATTCTCAATCAACTTTCGTGCAATATTGCAGGCCATGATCAAAACTGATTTTCTAAAATCAATTAAGAGACCCTTATTATTGGTCAGTGTACCATGTTGAACAATCGTCAGAATCATATTGCCTATATCCGAGTTTACTTTTTCAAAGTCCTTCAGTAGAAAAATAACTTTCTGATGTCATCTAACTATATCAATTAGTTTACATCTAAATGAATGATTGTCCATTAGTTCACCCGTGTCGAGTTGGTAATATTGACTCACATATCATCCATTTCCATTATTGCAGACTTATGTTTGTTCAGCTTTTCTGCAAGCATTTTAACAACCACATTATCGTCTAAAACCCAAACTATTGCTCTTCGAAGCCGACTAGCTTCGAAGCATGGGTTGCATGCCTCTTCGACAATATGATCCTTCAATTTCTCCGTCACCTAGACTTGTATTCCTCTACTTGCAAATTTTTTAAATGCTTTAGTCAACTTTATCTTTGCTATCTTCCTCACCTCTGGTTTAGTTGGTTGTTGAAATAAGATAACATCATCTACGCTGTCCATGAGTTTCAGATTTATCTTCTTCTTTAACTCCTCAACGACAAGGTCATTCATGCTTTTGTCAACATTGCAATTCTTAATCACCTTCCGTGCAATATTGCAGGCAATGATCAAAACTGATTTTCTAAAATCAGTTACGATGCCCTTGTTGCTAGTCAGCGTACCATGTTGAACAATCTTCAGAATCATATTGCCTATATCCAGGTTTGCTTTTTCAAAGTCCTTCAGTAGAAAAACAGCTTTCTAAAGCCATCTAACTACATCAGTTAGTTTACATTCGAATGATTGATTGTCCATGAGTTCACTCGTGTCGAGTTGGTAATATTCACTCCCTTATCATCCATATACACTATTGCAGACTGATGTCTGGTCAGCTTTCTTGCAAGCATTTTAACAACTACGGTATCGTTTAAAATCCTCATTATTGCTCTTCGAAGCCGACTAGCTTCGAAGCTTGTGTTGCGGGCCTCTCCGACAAAATGATCCTTCAATTTCTCCATCACCTGGACTTGTATTCCTCTACTTGAAATTTCTCCGGTAAACAATCATTCATTCAGATATAAACTAATTGATTTAGTTAGATGGCATCAGAAAGCTGTCTTTCTATTGAAGGACTTTGAAAAAGCAAACCCGGATATAGGCAATATGATTCTAAAGATTGTTCAACATGTTACATTGACCAGCAACAAGGGCCTCGTAACTGATTTTAGAAAATCAATTTTGGATCATAACCTGCAGTATTGCACGGAAGGTGATTGAGAATAACGATGTTGACAAAAGTATGAAGGACCTTATCATTGAGAAGGTAAAGAAGAAGATAAATCTGAAACTGATTGACAGCGTACATGATGTTATCTTATTTCAACAACCAACTAAACTGGAGATGAGGAAGATAATAGAAATAAAGTTGACTGAAGCATTAAAAAAATTTGCAAGAAGAGGACTACAAGTCCAGCTGACGGAGAAATTGAATGATCATATTGTCGAATAGACCGGCAACCCAAGTTTCGATACTAGTGGGCTTCGAAGAGCAATAATGAGCGTTTTAGACGATAATTTGGTTGTTAAAATACTTGCAAGATTGCTGAACAGACATCACTCCGCAATAACGGATATGGATGATACAAGAGTCAATATTACCAACTCGACACAAGTGAACTAATGGACAATCATTCATTTAGATGTAATCTAACTGATTTAGTTAGATGACATTAGAAAGCCGTTTTTCTACTAAAGGACTTTGAACAAGCAAAACCGGATATAGGCAATATGATTCTGAAGATTGTTTAACATGGTACGCTGACCAGCAACAAGAGCCTCGTAACTGATTTTAGAAAATCAGTTTTTATCATGGCCTGCAATATTGCACGGAAGATGATTTAGAATGACAATGTTGACAAAGGCATGAAGGAAGTGACATGGTAAAGAAGAAGATAAATGTGAAACTTATTAACAACGTAAATGATGTTATCTTATTTCAACAACCAACTAAACCGGAGGTGAGGAAGATAGCAAAAATAAAATTGACTGAAGCATTCAAAAAATTTGCAAGTAGAGGAATACAAAACCCTCACTATTGCTTCAGTCAACCTGCAAATTTTTTTGAATGCTTCAGTCAAATTTATTTCTGCAATCTTCCTCACCTCTGGTTTAGTTGGTTGTTGAAATATGATAACATCATCTACGCTGTCAATTAGTTACATATTTATCTTCTTCTTTACCACCTCAGTGATAAGGTCCTTCATGCTTTTGTCAACATCTCCATTCTCAATCACCTTCTGTGCAATATTTCAGGCCATGATCAAAACTGATTTTCTAAAATCAGTTACGAGGCCCTTGTTGCTGGTCAGCGTACCATGTTGAACAATCTTCAGAATCATATTGTCTATATCCGGGTTTCCTTCTTCGAAGTCCTTCAGTAGAAAAAACAGCTTTCTGATGCCATCTAACTACATCAGTTAGTTTACATCTGAATGATTAGTTGTCCATGAGTTCACTCGTGTCGAGTTGGTAATATTGACTCCCTTATCATCCATATACATTATTGCAGACTGATGTCTGTTCAGCTTTCCTGCAAGTTTTTTAACAACCATGGTATCGTCTAAAACCCTCACTATTACTCTTCGAAGCCGACTAGCTTTGAAGCTTCGATTGCAGGCCTCTTTGACAATATGATCATTCAATTTCTCTGTCAGTCGAACTTGTATTCCTCTACTTGTAAATTTTTTGAATGCCTTAGTGAACTTTATTTCTGCTATTTTCCTCACCTCCGGTTTAGTTGGTTGTTAAAATATGATAACATTATCTACGCTGTCAATTAGTTTCAGATTTATCTTATTCTTTACCTCCTCAATGACAAGGTCCTTCATGCTTTTGTCAACATCACAATTCTCAATCACCTTCCGTGCAATAATGCAGGTTATGATCAAAATTGATTTTTTAAAATAAGTTACGAGGCCCTTGTTGCTGGTCAGCGTAACATGTTGAACAATCTTCAGAATCGTATTGCTTATATCCGGGTTTGGTTTTTCAGAGTCCTTCAGTAGAATAACAACTTTCTGATGTCATCTAACTAAATTAGTTAGTTTACATCCGAATGATTGATTATCTATAAGTTCACTCGTATCAGGTTTTAGATGATACCATGTTAAATTAGTCATGCTTTTAATCAATTAGTCGGGTTATGATCAAAACAAATTTTCTAAAATCAGTTATAAAGCTCTTGTTGCTGGTCAGCATACCATGTTGAACAATCTTCAGAATCATATCGCCTATATCCGAGTTTGTATTTTCTAAATCTTTTAGTAGAAAAAATAGTTTTCTGATGCTATCTAACTATATCAGTTAGTTTACATCGAAATGATTGATTGTCTATGAGTTCACTCGTGTCCAGTTGGTAATATTAACTCCCTTATCATCCATATCCACTATTGCGGACTGATTTTGTTCAGTTTTCTTACAAGCATTTTAACAACCACGATATCATCTAAAACCCTCACTATTGCTCTTCGAAGCCGACTAGCTTCGAAGCTTGGGTTGCAGGCCTCTTCGACAGTATGATCATTCAATTTCTCCATCACCGGACTTGTATTCGTCTACTTGTAAATTTTTTGAATATTTCAGTCAATTTTATTTTTGTTATCTTCCTCACCTCCGATTTAGTTGGTTGTTGAAATAAGATTACATCATCTATGTTGTTAATCAATTTCGAATTTATCTTCTTCTTTATCTCCTCAAAGTTGACTGAAGCATTCAAAAAATTTGCAAGTAGAGGAATACAAGTCCAGGTGATGGAGAAATTGAAGGATCATATTGTCGGAGAGGCCTGCAACCCAAGCTTCGAAGCTAATCGACTCCGAAGAGTAATAGTGAGGATTTTAGACGATACCGTGGTTGTTAAAATGCTTGCAGGAAAGTTGAACAGACATCAGTCCGCAATAGTAGATATGGATGATAAGGGAGTGAATATTACCAACTCGACACGAGTGAACTCATTGACAATCATTCATTTGGATGTAAACTAACTGATGTAGTTAGATGACATCAGAAAGCTATTTTTTCTACTGAAGGACTTTGAAGAAGCAAACCTGGATATAAGCAATATGATTATGAAGATTGTTCAACATGGTACGCTGACCAACCACAAGGGTCTCGTAATTAATTTTAGAAAATCAATTTTGATCATTACCTGCAATATTGCACAGAAAGTGATTGAGAATAGCGATGTTGACAAAAGCATGAAAGACCTTATCATTGAGGAGGTAAAGAAGAAAATAAATCTGAAACTGATTCACAGCGTACATGATGTTATCTTATTTTAACAACCAACTAAACCAGAGGCGATGAAGATAGCAGAAATAAAGTTGACTAAAGCATTCAAAAAATTTACAAGCAGAGGAATACAAGTCTAGCTGACGGAGAAATTGAAGGATCATATTGTCGAAGAGGCCTGCAACTAAGCTTCAAAGCTAGTCGGCTTCAAAGAGCAATAGTGAGGATTTTAGATGATATCGTGGTTGTTAAAATGCTTGCAGGAAAACTGAACAAATATCAGTCTGTATTAGTGGATATGGATGATAAGGGAGATAATATTACCAACTCGACACGAGTGAACTCATAGACAATCAATCATTCCAATGTAAACTAACGGATGTAGTTAGATGGCATCAGAAAGCTATTTTTTCTACTAAAAGACTTTGAAAATAAAATCCGGATGTAGGCATTATGATTCTGAAGATTGTTCAACATGGTATGCTGACCAACAAAAAGGACCTCGTAACTGATTTTAAAAAATCTATTTTAATCATGACCTGCAATATTGCATGGAAGGTGATTTAGAAAATCTACTATTGCTGACTGATGTCAGTTCACCTTTCCTGCAAGCATTTTAACAACCACGGTATCGTCTAAAACCCTCACCATTGCTCTTCGAAGCCCACTAGCTTCGAAGCTTGGGTTGCAGGCCTCCTCGACAATATGATCCTTCAATTTCTCAATTACCTAGACTTATATTCGTCTACATGTAAATTTTTTGAATGCTTCAGTCAACTTTATTTTTGCTATCTTCCTCACCTCCGGTTTAGTTGGTTGTTGAAATAAGATAACATCATATACGTTGTTAATCAGTTTCAAATTTATCTTCTTCTTTACCACCTCAGTGACATTGTCCTTCATGCTTTTGTCAACATCGTCATTCTCAATCACCTTTCGTGTAATATTGCAGGTCATGATCAAAACTGATTTTCTAAAATCAGTTACGAGGCCCTTGTTGCTTGTCAGCATACCATGTTGAACAATCTTCAGAATCATATTGTATATATTCGGGTTTGCTTTTTCAAAGTCATTCAGTAAAAAAAATAACTTTCTAATGTCATCTAACTACATCTGTTAGTTTACATTCGAATAATTGATTGTCCATGAGTTCACTCGTGTCGAGTTGGTAATATTCACTCCCTTATCATCCATATCCACTATTGCGGACTGATGTCTGTTCAGCTTTTCTGCAAGTATTTTAACACCACGGTATCGTCTAAAACTCTCATTATTGCTCTTCGAAGCCGACTAACTTCGAAGCTTGCGTTGCAGGCCTCTCTGACAATATGATCTTTCAATTACTCCATCACCTGGACATGTATTCCTCTACTTGCAAATTTTTTGAATTTTTCAATCAACTTTATTTCTTCTATCTTCCTCACCTCCGGTTTAGTTGCTTGTTGAAATAAGAAAACATCATCTGCGCTGTCAATCAGTTTCAAATTTATCTTCTTCTTTACCACCTCAATGACATGGTCCTTCATGTTTTTGTCAACATTGCCATTCTCAATCACCTTCCGTGCAATATTGCAGGCCATGATCAAAATTGATTTTCTAAAATTAGTTACGAGGCCATTGTTGCTGATCAGCGTACCATATTGAACAATCTTCAGAATCATATTGCCTATACCCGGGTTTGCTTTTTCAAAGTCCTTCAGTAGAAAAATAGCTTTCTGATGCCATCTAACTACATCAGTTAGTTTGCATCCGAATGATTGATTGTCCATAAGTTCACTCATGTCGAGTTGGTAATATTAACTCCTTTATCATCCATATCCACTATTGCGGACTGATGTCTGTTCAGCTTTCCTATATATATTTTAACAACCACGGTATTGTCTAAAACCCTCAATATTGCTCTTCGAAGCTTGGGTTGTAGCATATTCAATAATATGATCATTCAATTTATCCGTCACTTGGACTTGTATTCCTCTACTTGCAAATTTTTTTGAATGCTTCAGTCAAATTTATTTCTGCAATCTTCCTCACCTCTGGTTTAGTTGGTTGTTAAAATATGATAACATCATCTACGCTGTCAATCAGTTACAGATTTATCTTCTTCTTTACCACCTCAGTGACAAGGTCCTTCATGCTTTTGTCAACATCCCAATTCTCAATCACCTTCTGTGTAATATTACAGGCCATGGTCAAAATTGAATTTCTAAAATCAGTTACGAGGCCTCTGTTGCTGGTCAGTGTACCATGTTGAACAATCTTCAGAATCATATTGCCTATATCCGGGTTTCCTTCTTCGAAGTCCTTCAGTAGAAAAAACAGCTTTCTGATGCCATCTAACTACATTAGTTAGTTTACATCTGAATGATTAGTTGTCCATGAGTTCACTCGTGTCGAGTTGGTAATAATGACTCCATATCCATTATTGCGGACTGATGTCTGTTCAGCTTTCCTGCAAATATTTTAACAACCACATTATCGTTTAAAACCCTCACTATTGCTCTTCGAAGCCGACTAGCTTCAAAGCTTGGGTTGCAGGCCTCTTCGACAATATGATCCTTCAATTTCTTCGTCACCTAGACTTGTATTCCTCTACTTGCAAATTTTTTGATTCTTTAGTCAACTTTATCTCTGTTATCTTCCTCACCTCCGGTTTAGTTGGTTGTGGAAATAAGATAACATCATCTACGCTGTCAATCAGTTTCCGATTTATCTTCTTCTTTACCTCCTCAATGACAAGGTCCTTCATGCTTTTGTCAACATCGCCGTTCTCAATCACCTTTCGTGCAATATTGCAGGTTATTATCAAAACTGATTTTCTAAAATCAGTTACGAGGCCCTTGCTACTGGTCTGCGTACCATGTTGAACAATCTTCAGAATCATATTGCCTATATCCGAGTTTGCTTTTTCAGAGTCCTTCAGTAGAATAACAATTTTCAGATGTCATCTAACTAAATCAGTTAGTTTACATCCGAATGATTGATTATCTATAAGTTCACTCGTATCGGGTTTTAGATAATACCTTGTTAAATTAGTCGTGCTTTTAATCAATTATTCGGATATAAACTAATTGATATAGTTAGATGGTATCAGAAAGCTATTTTTCTATTGAAGGACTTTGAAAAAACAATCTTCATAATCATATTGCTTATATCCAGGTTTGCTTCTTCAAAGTCCTTCAGTAGAAAAAATAGCTTTCTGATGTCATCTAACTACATCAGTTAGTTTACATCCAAATGAATGATTGTCAATGAGTTCACTCGTGTCGAGTTGGTAATATTCACTCCCTTATCATCCATATCTACTATTGCGGACTGATGTCTGTTCAACTTTCCTGCAAGCATTTTAACAACCACGGTATCGTCTAAAATCCTCACTATTACTCTTCGGAGTCGATTAGCTTCGAAGCTTGGGTTGCAGGCCTCTCCGACAATATGATCCTTCAATTTCTCCATCACCTGGACTTGTATTCCTCTACTTGCAAATTTTTTGAATGCTTCAGTCAACTTTGAGGAGATAAAGAAGAAGATAAATTCGAAATTGATTAACAACATAGATGATGTAATCTTATTTCAACAACCAACTAAATCGGAGGTGAGGAAGATAACAAAAATAAAATTGACTGAAATATTCAAAAAATTTACAAGTAGACGAATACAAGTCCGGTGATGGAGAAATTGAATGATCATACTGTCGAAGAGGCCTGCAACCCAAGCTTCGAAGCTAGTCGGCTTCGAAGAGCAATAGTGAGGGTTTTAGATGATATCGTGGTTGTTAAAATGCTTGTAAGAAAACTGAACAAAATCAGTCCGCAATAGTGGATATGGATGATAAGGGAGTTAATATTACCAACTGGACACGAGTGAACTCATAGACAATCAATCATTTCGATGTAAACTAACTGATATAGTTAGATAGCATCAGAAAACTATTTTTTCTACTAAAAGATTTAGAAAATACAAACTCGGATATAGGCGATATGATTCTGAAGATTGTTCAACATGGTATGCTGACCAGCAACAAGAGCTTTATAACTGATTTTAGAAAATTTGTTTTGATCATAACCCGACTAATTGATTAAAAGCATGACTAATTTAACATGGTATCATCTAAAACCTGATACGAGTGAACTTATAGATAATCAATCATTCGGATGTAAACTAACTAATTTAGTTAGATGACATCAGAAAGTTGTTATTCTACTGAAGGACTCTGAAAAACCAAACCCGGATATAAGCAATACGATTCTGAAGATTGTTCAACATGTTACGCTGACCAGCAACAAGGGCCTCGTAACTTATTTTAAAAAATCAATTTTGATCATAACCTGCATTATTGCACGGAAGGTGATTGAGAATAGTGATGTTGACAAAAGCATGAAGGATCTTGTCATTGAGGAGGTAAAGAATAAGATAAATCTAAAACTAATTGACAGCGTAGATAATGTTATCATATTTTAACAACCAACTAAACCGGAGGTGAGGAAAATAGCAGAAATAAAGTTCACTAAGGCATTCAAAAAATTTACAAGTAGAGGAATACAAGTTCGACTGACAGAGAAATTGAATGATCATATTGTCAAAGAGGCCTGCAACCGAAGCTTCAAAGCTAGTCGGCTTCGAAGAGTAATAGTGAGGGTTTTAGACGATACCATGGTTGTTAAAAAACTTGCAGGAAAGCTGAACAGACATTAGTCTGCAATAGTGTATATGGATGATAAGGGAGTCAATATTACCAACTCGACACGAGTGAACTCATGGACAATCATTCATTCAGATGTAAACTAAATGATGTAGTTAGATGTCATTAGAAAGTTATTTTTTCTACTGAATGACTTTGAAGAAGCAAACCCGGATATAGGCAATATGATTCTGAAGATTGTTCAACATGGTACGCTGACCAGCAACAAGGGCCTCGTAACTGATTTTAGAAAATCAGTTTTGATCATGGCATTCAATATTGCACAGAAGGTGATTGAGAATGGCGATGTTGACAAAAGCATGAAGGACCTTATCATTGAGGAGGTAAAGAAGAAAAATCTGAAACGCATTGACAGCGTAGACGATGTCATCTTATTTCAACAACCAACTAAACTAGAGGTGAGGAAGATAGTAGAAATAAAGTTGACTGAAACATTCAAAAAATTTGTAAGTAGAGGAATACAAGTCCAAGTCCAGGTGAGGAAGATAGTCGGCTTCGAAGAGCAATAGTGAGGGTTTTAGACGATACCGTGGTTGTTAAAATACTTGCAGGAAGGCTGAACAGACATCAGTCCGCAATAGTGGATATGGAGGATAAGGGAGTCAATATTACCAACTCGACACGAGTGAACTCATGGACAACTAATCATTCAGATGTAAACTAACTGATGTAGTTAGATGGCATCAGAAAGCTATTTTTTCTACTGAAGGACTTCGAAGAAGGAAACCCGGATATAGACAATATGATTCTGAAGATTGTTCAATATGGTACGCTGACCGGCAACAAGGGCCTCGTAACTGATTTTAGAAAATCAGTTTTGATCATGGCCTGAAATATTGCACAGAAGGTGATTGAGAATGGAGATGTTGACAAAAGCATGAAGGACCTTATCACTGAGGTGGTAAAGAAGAAGATAAATCTGTAACTGATTGACAACGTAGATGATGTTATCATATTTCAACAACCAACTAAACCAGAGGTGAGGAAGATTGCAGAAATAAATTTGACTGAAGCATTCAAAAAAATTTGCAAGTTGACTGAAGCAATAGTGAGGGTTTTGTATTCCTCTACTTGCAAATTTTTTGAATGCTTCAGTCAATTTTATTTTTGCTATCTTCCTCACCTCCGGTTTAGTTGGTTGTTGAAATAAGATAACAACTCAACACGAGTGAACTCATGGACAATCATTCATTCAAATGTAAACTAACTGATAGTTAGATGGAATCAGAAAGCTATTTTTTCTACTAAAGGACTTTGAATAAGCAAACTCGGATATAGGCAATATGATTCTGAAGATTGTTCCACATGGTACGCTGACCAGCAATAAGGGCCTCGTAACTGATTTTAGAAAATCAGTTTTGATCATGGCATGCAATATTGCACAGAAGGTGATTGAGAATGACAATGTTTACAAAAGCATGAAGCACCATGTCACTGAGGTGGTAAAGAAGAAGATAAATCTGAAACTGATTAACAACGTAGATGATGTTATCTTATTTCAACAACCAACTAAACCGGAGGTGAGGAAGATAGCAGAAATAAAGTTGATTGAAGCATTCAAAAAATTTGCAAGTAGAGGAATACAAGTCCAGGTGATGGAGAAATTGAAGGATCATATTATCGGAGAGGCCTACAACACACGCTTCGAAGCTAGTCGGCTTCGAAGAGCAATAGTGAGAGTTTTAGACGATATCGTGGTTGTTAAAATGCTTGCAGGAAAGCTGAACAAACATCAGTATGCAATAATGGATATGGATGATAAGGGAGTCAATATTACCAACTCGACACGGGTAAACTAATGGACAATCAATTATTCGGATGTAAACTAACTGATGTAGTTAGATGACATTAGAAAGTTTTTTTTCTACTGAAGGACTTTTAAAAAGCATACCCGGATATAGGCAATATGATTCTGAAGATTGTTCAACATGGTATGCTGACCAGCAATAATGGCCTCGTAACTGATTTTAGAAAATCTGTTTTGATCATTGCCTGCAATATTGCACGGAAGGTGATTGAGAATCGAAATATTGACAAAAGCATGAAGGACCTTATCACTGAGGAGATAAAGAAGAAGATAAATCTGAAACTGATTGACAGCGTAGATGATGTTATCATATTTCAACAACCAACTAAACCGGAGGTGAGGAAGATAGCAGAAATAAAGTTGACTGAAGCATTCAAAAAATTTGCAAGTAGACGAATACAAGTCCAGGTAATTGAGAAATTGAAGCATCATATTGTCGAAGAGGCCTGCAACCCAAGCTTTGAAGCTAGTCGGCTTCGAAGAGCAATAGTGAGGGTTTTAGACAATATCGTGGTCATTAAAATGCTTGCAGGAAAACTGAACAGACATCAGTTTGCAATAGTAAATTTTCTAAATCACCTTCCGTGCAATATTGCAGGTCATGATCAAAACAAATTTTATAAAATCAATTATAAGGCCCTTGTTGCTGGTCAGTATACCATGTTGAACAATCTTCAGAATCATATTGCCTATATCCGGGTTTGCATTTTCAAAATCTTTTAGTAGAAAAAATAGTTTTCTGATGCTATCTAACTATATCAGTTAGTTTACATCGAAATGATTGATTGTCTATGAGTTCACTCGTGTCGAGTTGGTAATATTGACTCCCTTATCATCCATATCCACTATTGCGGACTGATTTTGTTCAATTTTCCTACAAGCATTTTAACAACCACGATATCATCTAAAACCCTCACTATTGCTCTTCGAAGCCGACTAGCTTCGAAGCTTGGGTTGCAGGCCTCTTCGACAATATGATCATTCAATTTCTCCATCACCTGGACTTGTATTCGTCTACTTGTAAATTTTTTGAATATTTCAGTCAATTTTATTTTGATTATCTTCCTCACCTCCGATTCAGTTGGTTGTTGAAATAAGATTACTTTATCTATGTTGTTAATCAATTTCGAATTTATCTTCTTCTTTATCTCCTCAAAGTTGACTGAAGCATTCAAAAAATTTGCAAGTAAAGGAATACAAGTCTAGGTGATGGAGAAATTGAAGGATCATATTGTCGGAGAGGCCTACAACCCAAGCTTCGAGGCTAGTCGACTTCGAAGAGCAATAGTGAGGGTTTTAGACAATACCGTGGTTGTTAAAATGCTTGCAGGAAAGTTGAACAAACATCAGTTCGCAATAGTGGATAAAAATGATAAGGGAGTCAACATTACTATTCTTGAGGAGGAGCACTGTGCATAAAATTATATCAATTATAGTTTATCTAGATTTTAGTTACTTCCAAAATACATAAGGTCTTATTTTTATTGTTTACAGCAATGAGGTAACTTTTTTCTAATCACAATTTATTGTTTATATTAACATTGTTCTTGTATATTAGCTGCTCCTGGTAATTCTAACTGCTATATAGTTCTTTATAGATTTTCCTATGTTGTCAGCAAATGACATAAACAAGTATTTATAGATTGTTATATTGAATAATATTTTTTTTCAAATGAAGTCTTGAGGAGTATAATTAAGAATAGAAAAAATATAAACGAAAACCTGAAACCCACTTTTTTTGAACTTGAAAACCTGAAACCCCACTTGACTCGAGAAAGGAAAAAAAAAGCAGATAACAGAACTCTCTTCTTTATCTTCAAATGTTGTCCTCAAATTTAAGCTATTTTCAGTTAACTAAAATTACCTTATAAATACTAGCAAATTCATAAATATCAATAAAAATAATAATGTTCTCAGCAAAAGACAGCTAAGGTACTTAGAACAAATTCCCACAACATTATAGCTAATTCAAAATTAAGGTTGTTCTTACCTTAATTGCATCATTGAACTTTGTGGATAAGTCTAGTCTCATATTTTGTCCTTCTGTTGATACTCTTTGGCATTCATCCTACAAAGAAGGCATCAAGTTAAAGTTTCGAAAACAAAAAAGCAGAAAACTACGTACATTTATCTCCTTCATTAGGAAAATGTACCATAAGCATCTTATTCTGTCGCTGCTGCTCCCTACAAAGTGACTCAAGCTTCTCACGAACAGCAACAGCTTGAAGAAGGAAATGAATTTTACAAGACAACTTAGATATTTGACTAACAAGATTTCTTGCCAGTATGAATTTTCACACTAAAAAAAAAGGACTTCCATGGAAAAGATAACAAAACCAGAAGAAAAATAGAGATAATGAATTTGAGATGTTAGCAGATCAAAACTCAATATAAATAATGATTTTGGCACGTCAACTACCCCGAAGAAGCAAAGATTAGATATAGATTTTCATGTCTGTCATAAAAGTGCAACAACACTTCATCATTTGCATGTGCATGAACAACATTTCAGGCTACTTTCAATTGAAAATTGGATTTCTTAATTTTTCAAACTAAACTCGAACAATTCTACATCTGGATAACTGCAAGCCCATTAATGCAACAGAATTCAATTATAATTTATGACCTATAAACAAATCAACTAAATGGTAGATAGACTTCATGCAACTTGACCATGATGAAACTAGACCATGATCAAGCCACAACCAACCTGAATTGATGAGTGATGATTTCAAATCATGTGTTTCAACAGATTTGTAAGAAGCAATTAATAAGCCAATCTAAGTACAGTTGCAAAGCTAAAAAAATAATAAACCAAAGGCTAATTAGCCAAAACAGAATAAAGACAACAAAATCAGCACTCATCTTTTATTGAGATGTCACTTATGCATCTGCTTTGCAATAAGAATAAAATCATGCTATAGATCATCCTAATGGGAAATTCCAATTTATATTTTATAGAAGTCTGAGAAACTAACAATTGCTTTCACTAAATTGTTCAGTCAACGTTTAGCACATGACCAATGACAATTTTACGTGATTTGCTTTTAGCTATCAACAACTAAATGTAAACTCTAATTAGTTATCCAATGGGAAATATGCTGCCATCTCTTTTTCAAGTGCTCCATTCATAGTAAAGTATATACAAATGCATTTCTCAACTTTCTCCATGTTCAATTTTCTTTTCGTTTAACCCAATTTAATGATAATCTATCTCAGAGTAAGAAATTATGTCACCAATTTGTAGATGATCCATTCGGATTGGAATTTTCGAGATTGTTGATAAGAATTTTAGAGGTGAATAAAAAGAAAGTACAAACATACCACCTATTCAAAATTAAACTGATAGTCAATGACAATTTCGGAGATTCAAAATAGTGGACAACCATATTAAACATTATTTGAATTTCAACACCACAACGTACCAGTTCAATTTAATTGCATACCTGCATCTCTCTCTGCTACAACTTTTTGATAATTCAAAGTAAATTCTAGCAGCTCTTTCTCTGACTTTGTGTTGCGCTTTGCAACTTTTCGTTTTGCTTCACTAGGATCCTGCAAGAGCATCAAAATCAGATGGTATTTTCATGACATTGAAAGGGTTTATACTTAAAAATTGTTGCAGTAATTATCAAATCTATAAATGATATTAAAAATCCATCATATTCTGCGAAATATCTTCTTACCTTCTGTTTGTTGACTTGTAACTCCAACTGACCTTTAGTTTCTGCAAAATCCATAGGAAATCAAACTCATCAACTGTTTATTCGTATAGCCAGGACTCAAGGACTACATGTCCATAACATTGATTGCATGAAGTACTTTTGGCATCCAGGACCGTGCAAGAAGAGATATTAAAATGAGTCTCACTTTGGGGATTTAAGCCTATTCAAAGGTTTTTCATTTATTGATTTACACACATGAATATTAATTGATTCGAATTCTCAGCATCGTTTCTCTCCCCTTTCTCTATTTTTTTCAATCTTGGTGTTGCATCAACTTGGCATAAACATTGGCATATCCGATTTTTTTTTTTTAAAACCTTACTTAGGAGAGCTTTAACATAATATAAAAGAAATAGCAAGTAAATCAAATTGTTTAGTAAATTCCTAAATCTACGGTGAATTTTGAATTTCCTGACATCAGTATGATTTACTTGCACACTAAGATTTATAAGCACGTGGTCTCTTATAAACAGTGAACACACCACCCACCCCCCAGCTCAGGTCAATAAAAGCTCATTTAAATTTCAGTTGGTCTGAGCTAAGTTCAAAAGCTCACCGCGCGAACAAGCAAGCCAATTTCAAATTGTCTATACAACGTGCATCCCTGTACAATGGAAATTAGTCACAACTTAATGAAAATTAATTTAAGAAGATTTATTTTAGTTCTAGATCGATACATTTGGTTTGATTTCACTTTCATTTATTTGTTGCAAATTGAGCTTTTAAGGACAAGCACAACTGTGGTGAGCTTTCAAGACCATATAGCAATATAAACAGGCCACTAAGAGCCGAGCTTGGTATTGATTTTTGCAACCACAATTCTACTAAAAATAGGCAAGCTGTGTCTAAGAAAGCCAAAGCTCAGCATGCCAAATTTGCATCTGAGTTAATAACAAAAATCAACCATTCTATTTGATATCTGCTTAGCCTTCAGAGCTCATTGTGCTCCAAGATACCAATTTAATCTCCTTTCTTTAATCTATTAAGTAAAATATTAATACTTTAAGGCACATTTCTAAGGAGTCTATAGTTTTTTTCGGTTTTATTGAATTATATATCCGGAACAAGCTAGATCTGGTAGTGAAGCACCTTGTCAGGACACTATTGTGGCTAGTAAACTCCTACGACACCGGTATTGATATGGTTTAAGCACAATGTGGGTTACTTTCCCGGATATATACAATAGCGAGGAGAGGTATCAAGGAAAAACATAATATCAAGCTAATATAAAATGAAAGATTCTTCACCTGTCCCCGAAATTTGACAATCTCCTTGGCCGTTCTCTTCCAAGGATGTACCGACCGAGATCTCATTCTGAGGTCCACTCAACTCCTTCGAGGTATCGCCGCTCGTCTCCGATACCAAGATCCCATCTCGCGGCGCCGAGTCGCTGGAATCGCCGACGCCATCCCCTCGCGTCAGGAAGTCCGCCGAGACGGAGAGCGTCTCCGTCCCGTCCACCAGGTGGGCCGGAGCTAGGGTTTCCGGCGGTGGTGGTCCAGGGAACGCGGTGGATGTGTCGCAGGAGGGCAGGAGATCGTCAAGGAAGGCCTCCTTGTAGCCGTCGGAGGGCGGGCTCAGCGGGGAGGGTTCAGGGGTGACCTCGACGAACCCATCAGGCAAGGAATCGGCTTCCGGGAGGCGTTTCTCCGGGGAAGCATCCATCTGGGCGAAGGGGGAAAAGGCCGAGAAAGAGACGCAGAGGGAGAGAGTTCGGCGATTGATAAATTAAACGCTCTTATTATTATTACTCGGATTATATAAACAAAAATGTTAAATTTCTAATTTGCTTACCGCTATACAACTATGATTTAATTTATTCACTTCGAAAAAAAAACTATGATTTATTAATCACTATAATTATTATTTCTAAAATAATAATACGAGCATAAATATAATTACAGATTAAGATCTCAAAAATAAATAGCTAAAAACCTTACCTAGGAGAGCTTTAACATAATATAAAAGAAATAGCAAGGTAAATCAAATTGTTTAGTAAATTCTTAAATCTATAGCTTTCTGATGCCATCTAACTACATCAGTTAGTTTACATAAGAATGATTGATTGTCCATTAGTTCCCTCGTATCGAGTTGGTAATATTGACTCCCTTATCATCCATATCCACTATTGCGGACTGATGTTTGTTTAGTTTTTCTGCAAGCATTTTAACAACCACGATATCATCTAAAACCCTCACTATTGCTCTTCGAAGCCGACCAGCTTCGAAGCTTGGGTTGCAGGCATCTTCGACAATATGATCCTTCAATTTCTTCGTCACCTGGACTCGTATTCCTCTACTTGCAAATTTTTTGATTGCTACAGTCAAGTTTATTTCTATTATCTTCCTCACCTCCGGTTTAGTTGGTTGTTGAAATAAGATTACATCATCTATGTTGTTAATCAATTTCGGATTTATCTTCTTCTTTATCTCGTCAATGACAAGGTCCTTCATTCTTTTATCAATATTTCGATTCTCAATCACCTTCCGTGTAATATTACAGGTCATGATCAAAACAGATTTTCTAAAATTAGTTACGAAGCCCTTGTTGCTAGTCAGCGTATTATTTTGAACAATATTCAGAATCATATTACTTATATCTGGGTTTACTTTTTCAAAGTCCTTCGGTAGAAAAAATAGCTTTCTGATCCCATCTAACTACATCAGTTAGTTTACATCCGAATGATTGATTGTCCATGAGTTCACTCGTGTCGAGTTAGTAATATTGACTCTCTTACCATCCATATCTACTATTGCAGACTGATGTTTGTTCAGTTTTCTTACAAACATTTTAACAATCACGGTATCATCTAAAACCCTCACTGTTGCTCTTCGAAGCCGATTAGCTTCGAAGCTTGGGTTGCAGACATCTTCGACAATATGATCCTTCAATTTGTCCATCACGTGGACTTGTATTCCTCTACTTGCAAACTTTTTGAATGCTTCAGTCAATTTTATTTCTGCTATCTTCCTCACCTCCGGTTTAGTTGGTTGTTGAAATAAGATTACATCATCTATGCTGTTAATCAATTTCGGATTTATCTTCTTCTTTATCTCCTCAATAACAAGGTCCTTCATGCTTTTGTCAACATTTCGATTCTCAATCACCTTCCGTACAATATTGCAGGTAATGATCAAAACTGATTTTCTAAAATTAGTTACGAGGCCCTTGTTGCTGGTCAGCGTACTATGTTGAACAATCTTCAGAATCATATTGTCTATATCCGGGTTTGCTTTTTCAAAGTCCTTTAGTAGAAAAAATAACTTTTGATGTCATCTAACTACATCAGTTAGTTTAAATCCGAATGATTGATTGTCCATGAGTTCACTCGTGTCGAGTTGGTAATATTGACTCCCTTATCATCCATATCCACTATTGCGGACTGATGTTTGTTCAGTTTTTCTGCAAGCATTTTAATAACTGCAGTATCATCTAACAACCGCTGACTAGCTTCGAAGCTTGGGTTGCAGGCATCTTCGACAATATGATCTTTCAATTTCTCCGTCACCTGGACTTGTATTCCTCTACTTGCAAATTTTTTGAATGCTTCAGTCAACTTTATTTCTGCAATCTTCCTCACCTTCGGTTTAGTTGGTTGTTGAAAAATAATTACATCATCTATGTTGTTAATCAATTTCGGATTTATCTTCTTCTTTATCTCCTCAATGACAAGTTCCTTTATACTTTTGTCAACATTTTGATTCTCAATCACCTTCCGTGCAATTAAGAAAATTAAGTTTTCGTGGTGGACGCCGGCGCTAACTTAACTTGGGAATTGAACTCATGGCCATCGACATTTACGTAAATGTGTCCGAGCGCAAGTTTTTGGCCTTGAAACCCACATAGCGAAGCAGCTAGGTTTTTAGAAATTTGTTTTGATCTTGAATCGAGAGGTACTCAATAAAATGGGAGCAAGTCTTAACATTGCTACGCAGACAATTATAATATCAGTAGATCATTTTTGAAAAATTAGATAATGCTCGGAGTGTAGTATAACTTAATAGTTCAATAGCGTTTATACGATTTTTGAAACAGTTTATGTTCCCGCAAAAATATGATTGTAACGTTGATGGGAAAGGCAGGGTTTGGGATTGATTACTGGAACAACACCTGATATAAGTGTTTGCTTCTGCAACTCCTATTTTAATCATAAGCTGTTTTTTCTTGCCCCCCAAAAATCTGATGAAGCAACATCAAACAGGTGGGTGATTGAGAGAAAAAGTTCCCCGAGCTTTGAGCACAAACCAAGATATCCAACACATGATGAGAAGCAATCTAAAAAGTTTCATATTTAAGATGTTTAAAAGTACATTTTTTGTTTTGCATACATTCCTTGCTTATATGATTTAAAATTATAAATGAATTAATTATTTAAACAAACTATTTTTAATGTTAATGTTAATTTTAATTATATTTCATGAAATAATACTTATTATTTAAATAATCGATTAAAATTTGAGATGACAATTTAATTAATAATATACCATTAAAATAATTAAAAAGTTTGACTAAATTAATTAATCCTCTCCGACGTATTAACATTCGCCGTGGTTATGCTATTTATTACCCCCAACCCCATCATTTTTCCCTCTTCCTCTCCCTCCGGAGGAAAAGGGTTTTCCCCCTTCGCCATTCCTTACACCGTCCGTTTGATCGCTTCGATCCATGGATTCAGCCGCGTCCCAAGCCGAATCACCTCGATCATCGAAGCAGAGCTCCTCTCCGACCTTGGACAACTTTCAGGTTCGTTTCGAATCCCGTGATAGCGTTCACTCCTCGTTGAATAATCCGTCCTCCTTCCGAACCACTGAAGAAAATACGAATTCGGGTATCATAGTTATGCGTCATGGATCGATCGCCTTCTGAAGGCGCAGGAAGCAAGCGCCAAGGGTTGCGCTGAAACAGAAAGGCCATCTTGTCGCAGGAAGTGATAAGGGTTTAGTGGTACATTTATTGGTTTGATTGTTCTTGCTACCGCAATAGGAAGGGACAAACTGTGGCTTTAAATTATAGATAATAAGAGGAACTGAATATGACAGCATAATTTTGAAAGTAGATGAGCGGTCCGCCCAGTGTGAAGAAATGGTGCACTTCAAGAATGATAATTAAGTAGCACGCGTAGATTTCGAGTAGATGCTCATGTAAGCAAGCATTTTTGAAGATGGTCACAAGAAGGCATGGGCGCATTAGAAGCATGCGATACATGGCGGCTTGGCTAATTGGTTACTCTGCCTTCTCCTGAGTAGTGTCGCTCTCTAGTCTCTTTTTAACTGATTCAATAGCATAAAGGGTTTCTGGGTTACGAGCTTAGGTGAAATCTCCCAGAATCCTGTACCATTCGTGTTGTTATCATGGACTAGCTATAGCCAACTGAAAGCCTGCATATTTCAAACTTCCCAATGTAGATTTTCCATGTTCGCAGGATCTTATGGAGTCAGTGAGGTCAAAGTGGAAAGTTTACGAAGATGCTTTGGTCGATAAAGTAAAAGGTAGGGGAACCAAATTAAAGTTTCTTTTGTTAATTTTAATCACCTTTGGGACCCTAGTTAAGCTTCCTGCTCTGTATTTCTACTAGCCCGAATTTTTGTTCTGTAACTTTCTTAACAATTTGATTATTTCAGATGAGGTGCTAGTTGCATATGAACATCCTGTTGAGGCATGTGCAGTTGCTGCTATTGCTGGAGTACTACTCTTGCGAGGTACTCGTTGGAACCATTTTATTAGCACATATCTTGAGCTGGTGATTATGAAGCAACAGTGTATTAAATTCAAATATATAGCTTGTTTTGAGTTCATACTGTTTAATCCACGAGATATATTTGGCTCTTGATTATCATAAATTTTCAATTTTTTCCTTAATAACTATATTTTTCGATTTAGTAACACATTAGTAAAGGGTAGGCCAAGTCTTATCTTTCTATGTAAAAACTATTTGCATTGATGCTCATATCTATGCCCCAAAGGGTTCTTTAATCACGCAAGTAGGAATTTGTTTTTCCAGGGCCTAGGAGGTTCTTGTATCGCAACACTTTAGGCCGCTTTAAGACTGAGGAGGTAATTCTTGGCACAAATATTGTTTTGGAATTAATGCCATTAAATTCTCAAGCATATGCTTGTACTACAGTCATCAATTTGTAAATTTCTTTTGTTTATATGATAGACCCAATAGGACTTGCAGTATTCTATTTAGAATATTGACTTTAGAATCTTCCTTGGGAAAAAAATTGAACAGGAAGAGTTGTAATTTAGTTTTACGGCTGTTGACTGGAATGACCGATGAATGGGGTCTATAGGTACTATAATTGGTAATCCCTTTGGGTTTTTTTTTTCCCATTGACGTCTGAGTCTCTATGGCTACTAAAAACTCCTGATTTTTGAAGAAAGTCATTTGATGAATTTCTCAAGTTACAGACTATCTATATTGTGACATTTCTTTTGGCTAAGAAGTTGCATTTGACAATTATCCATATCCAAGATGTTATTGTTTCCTATTTGAGGCCGTAGCTAGACTTATAATCTATTTTGGATGTGTTACCTGGAAGTAGCAACTGAGGTTTTAATAGTTATGCCTGGTTGTGATGGATGTATGGGTATGCCAAAATGCTACCTTTCAAAATATGTGGCATGGGTATGATACTATTTTGATGGAGCTTTTCTTATTTGGTGCATTCAGCAAAACATCTGATTTTGCTTCTGCATGTTTTAACCAGAAGCGATTAACCGAGGCTGAATCACATTTAAGGGCAATAAGCGAATCTTTTGCAACGCTGAAAAAAGAGAGCAAAAATATACAAACAAAAATAGGTTTTGGCGAAGAGGATTTAAAACGTGGGAGTAGTAAAATCAAGTAAGTTCTCTGCAACAACATATATCTCCGTCTTCCGCTTGGTCATTGCAGTGCCTGACATTAGGACCTTTGAACAGAGCTGCCGGACATGAAATCCAAAGGCTTTCCAAGTACATCAGTAAGATAGAATCCCAAGCGGCAGGTACATATATATTTGAATCTTTATTCATCTGGATATTTCTTGCTGGCTAAGTGGTGTGTTGTCTGTACTCATCTTCGTATTTCTTGAGTGAGTTAGTTCTTAAAGTCAAAACTCCAAAACTGACAGAGAAGATAAAATGTGCAGATCTGATGGAAGATCTAAGAGCGATGCCCGGCAGAACTGCTCTGGAGCTTCGTGCAGAGGCAAGTTTATATATATATGTGTGTGTATCCCCTTGCAGCAAGTATTTCTCATATCCACATTCATTTCATTTTCCTCAGCAGGTGGCTTCTATGACATCTGATCTGAGAAGCAAGCGGCTCCAACTGAACGAAAGGGTCACCAAGATCTCCGAACTCGGTATTCGAGTTTGATGATCGAGGTTTTTTTTTAGTTTTCCTCCAATTTGGAGGTTTTTGTAATCAATAAAATGTATTTCCTCCATTTCAGTTGTATGGATTATGGAACCTCTCTTCTTAAGAAAAAAGTAACTGTACTCCATCCAGGTCAGGTCAGGTCAGGTCCCTCCTTACTACGTGTATGAGATCTCTCAACTCTCTTCTTCCTCCCCTCTCCTCTGTTCTTGTGAATCTACACATACAAGCATCCCTCTAGAGTCCTAGTAAACTTTTGAAGGCAACCCCAATCAGGCCGGCGTTTTGGTAGATGCTTTTTTTGGCTTGTGATTTCATCATATGCTTTCCTGTTTCCATATGACATCTTGTCATGCGCTATTTTTCATTAACAAAAAACAGCAATTTGTGGTATTACATTAAAAGTGCTTAATTCTTTCACAAAAAATTTATTTTCGTTTCATGCATCAAATCCTTTTCATTTTTAATCTATAACAACTATAACCGAATGCTTTTTCTGGTTTAATATTTCTGCAAATGACAACTAATCTATCATAAGGTGTTGCAAAACGCATCTATAATAAATTAGCAGACGATTTTATTTTCACTTACTGCAAATAAGAAAAAATATAATAATTATACAGCATGAAGCATTATTTACTACTAATTTTAAAGTTATATAGAATATGAAATCTTATCTTTATGAGATACGACAGGTAAAAAACCTGTATGATAACACTCCCGCTATTTCGCATGACAAATTACCCAGATCAGCATTAGAGTCTAACTACATTTCGCTCTATATAATTAAAACAAAACAGATAGAAACTTGTTCTCAGAGTTGAACAGCCTACATTACTGGAACATCGAATTCAAAAGGCTTAAAATTTTTTAGAAAACTGTTTGCTCATGGGCGAACCGGATTTGCTGCTCCAACCGGTCGAGGTCCTTGTCCAGGCGGCCTTGGAAAATCATCCTGCAGGGCGAGGAAACAATACGATGGAATTAGATATGTACCAGAAACAATGCAGTTCTTATTCCCTTAATCATAAATTTCACTTCCAGCCTTTTACCAAAAACTAGCATCACAATAATCACATTATATGGAATAGTCCTTTCTAAATAACACCCCAATATTATATGAATACAGACCTCGTTGCTAAAGAATTATCTCATAAAGTTGTGATGAATAAAAAAACTGTGAACTCCTATTACAAGCTTCGCGTACAAGTCGCAATTGAGATTAAGATATGTAGCAATAATTGATAACTGCTCACTGAGGCTACCATCCTATAAACTACCAACAAACAAAGGGCTATCTGTTCTTGCTGATAATGAAAAAGATAATACTCACGACAGAACGATTATGTAGTATAAGAATAGGACCTACGAATTATGCTAAACAAATGGATAGGATGCTGAACATTTAGCTCATGCGGTTAATTAAAATAAAAAAATAATAATCATAAAATTGCATTTAAAAGAGCAGTGTTTCTCAGATGATTAGAGTGATGATGCATGACATTGAATAAGTGTAGGTGATTAAGGGACCAAGTGAAGATGATCAGGGGACCAGGTGAGGATCAGTAGGGGAAGTGAAGAGAATTAATAAAAAAACATTGAGCTTAATTGTGTTAAGCAAACCCTAAAATCAGATTATATACAGATAAGATTGAGAGAGACCATCCACGGTGCTATTACAAATGTTTCAACAGGACAATGGGAAAACCTATACATTAGGGGAAGTGAAGAGAATTAATAAAAAAACATTGAGCTTACTTGTGTTAAGCAAACCCTAAAATCAGATTATATACAGATAAGATTGAGAGAGATCCACGGTGCTATTACAAATGTTTCAACAGGACAATGGGAAAACCTATACAGCCATATAACTGTCGGTGCGAGAAAATTGAATGACATGAAATAAAAATAAAATTATAACCTAAGTTAATCCAGCCAATTTTTAATCTTAGCATATATTAAAACCTACCAGCATTCTAGAAAGCACACAATAATTCATTCAGAATAAAAGTAATCGAAAATATGGCACAGCAGAGATGTGCCAAAGAATAAAATCTATGCCAACCAATAAAAGCAATATTAAATACAGTGACGTAGAGAAGAAAGAGTACCCTCCGTCTG
Source organism: Thalia dealbata (assembly GCA_030544415.1). Lineage (NCBI taxonomy): Eukaryota > Viridiplantae > Streptophyta > Magnoliopsida > Zingiberales > Marantaceae > Thalia > Thalia dealbata. The sequence goes on from CM060458.1 coordinate 521,448, forward strand.
AAGCGCTGTGGTGGCTCTCGGTTCCTCCTGTCGGTGCGAGACCTGACCCTCACAACTTTCGAGTGGATGGCGCAGGAGACGCAGTACTGCATCTTAATGTACAGCTTCGGAAGAGTGTACCCTATACATCATATATTTGAAAGAGTTCAGTATAAATAATTATGTTACACCCCAAAAAACACAAATCCTATTCGGAGCGCGATCAAGGAAAAAGTACCATCATACGCGCAGGCCTCCTGCACATCTCTCACTGCGGCCTGCTCCACGATGTTTCTCACAAGGAATCTCTTAATTGCCTTATCCTACAAAAAGAGATAACCTCACAACACTAAGCCACCGTATTGAAAATACAACTCGATCCAAACCAAAGCAAAACAAACAATGATCTAAATCTAATCTCAATATGACCTAACTCGATTTAAATACTTAATACAAAAAGGAAGGAAAAAAAAACCAGGAAACCAGAGGAAATATCGCAAGAAAAATCAATACCTTAGGACAGCACTTGCCACAGTTGGAGCAGCGGATGAATTTAACGTGGCCGCGGCCGTGCTTGTTGCGTCCGCCATTCCTGCGCTTGAAGGTCTAAAGCAAAGACACGAACAAACCGATGTCAGATCCGTGAAGAGAAAAGAGGACAGCAGAAAAAGAAGAGCAACAGGAAGAAAAAGCGCTAGGGGTTCGGCCGTCACCATTTCGCCGCCGCTCGGCAGAGCCGATCTCCTCTTGCAAGCGTTTCGGGAAGGGCCGAATAGGTTAAGTGAAGAAACGGACGAGCTTCATTATATAGGGGCCTTGTCGGCATCTCTACCGTCCATCCTTGATCAGGCGAAGCAGAGAGCCGGTCCAATTCGACAATTAAATATATTAATATTATTATTATATACCTAACTCCATCAAGATATAACGAGTGTTTTTCCGTACTAACCTACTTAAAATATTAATTAATCAAAACAATTGTGTTAAAAAAAATTTAATCAAAATGACCCATCAATGTGCCATATCGGACAGTTGACCATTATTTTAATCAAAAAATTTGATCAACGAAACCTGACACCGGTCCAGCGCTCGACTGGACTCGCCGGCCCACGCCGGCTACACCGCCATTGTCTTCTTCCCCACGCCGGCACGCCCAGCCATCGCCTTCCTCGCACCTCGTTCATCCTGATCCTTAGCCGACTTTGTCGTCACCTCCCCTCCGTTTCCTCTCCACCTCTGACCTCCCCCGTCCCCCTTCCAGTCGTGCTGGAGCACGAGCTCAACTTCAGCGCCCCGAAGGATTCCCCATGTCGCACAGTGGAAAGAAAGCGCCTCTGTTCGCGAGCATCTCCTCTCCAACTCTAGCTTCAAAAGCGCCTAGAGTGAGGGGAAGAAGAAGCGACAGGTGGGGGGAGCGGTGTAGGAGGGGGGAGAGGAGATGGGATGGAAAGCATACGTGGGGAAGAAGCAGCGGGTGGAGGGAGGGGAGAGAGGAGATCGATTGGAGTGTGTCCAGAGCGGCAGAGGAGGGGGAGAGGAGATGGGGTAGGGGGAAACAGAGGAGGACGGCCCTGCATCGTCTCCTGACTCCGACGCCTCCTCCTCTCTTCCTCCCCTTGCGGCATTTCTCTATGAAGAGTAGTCGGATTTGCATTGGAGGGTGATGTCAGAACAGAGAAGAGAGCGCGCCGGAGGGGGTACCGGAACAGAGAGGAGAGCAAGCTGGCATTGCGAAGGGCAGGATGCCGGAAGAGAGTAGGGCAATCTTTTGTTCTCACCTGCGACCTTCCTTTAGCTCCTACTTGCTATCCTCTCTGGCTCCGACGATCCTGCTCTTGCGAATCCTCAAGGCCTGCACGGAGATGAAGCTCAGGTGCTCCATGCTCGGCTCTGTTCGTTCATCCAACCCGCATGGAGATGAAACCCCGATTGATCGAAGCATGTGAGGGGGAAGGCCGTCGTCGTCGCCGAGCTTTCTTCTCCTCTGCAACGCGAGCATGGTGATGGGGGATGGGCGTGTGGGGGGGGGGGGGGGGGGGGGGTGGGGGGGTGTGAGGGAAAAAACATCCCCTCCTCTACAATGCCAGCATAGGATGGTGGGAGGTGGGGGAAGAAGCATCCCCTCATCTGCAACACCAGCGTGGGGGGAAGAAGCATCCCCTTCAATGTGCGCCCAAAGTTGATCTCGCTCCAGAAAGCGTGGAAGAGGGACGGCGGTGCCGAGGGGGACGGGGGAGGTCGGAGGCGGAGAGAAAACAGAGGGGAGGCGACGGCGAGTCGGCCAAGGATCGGGATGAACGATGTGCGAGCAAGATGATCACCGGGCGTGCCGGCGTGGTGAAGAAGACGATGGTCCTGCAGCCGGGCGTGGGCGGGCGAGTCCGATTGAGCGCTAGATCGGGGTCGAGCACCGGTCATAGAATATTTTGATTAAAATAATAGTCAACGGTCTGATATGGCACATTGACCGGTTATTTTGATTTTTTTTTTTTTAGCACGGTTGTTTTGATTAATTAATATTTTAAGTAGGTTAGTAGAAAAAACAGTCAAGATATAACGATAGCGATGGAAACCTATCAATATTACAACTGTATATATACCCATTTTTATCAAAATTTAATTATTTTCGCAATTTAAATAGACCAGATAAATTAGGATGAAAGAAATAAATTTGCATCGTAGAGCAGCATGTCCACCAGGATTAATCGCACAGGGAATCTAATTTCTAAATTCTGAACTCCTTGTATAACTAATGCTCTATCCAATTCATTGACATATTTGAGTGTGGTAACAAATTTGCTTTACACCGAGGGAAGGCATACCTCTCTCTCTCACTCACTCTCCTTAAAACATGTCTGCTACAAGCGAACCAGACCAAAAACTCAAGTCTGAGGTTGACCTGGTGAAACTGGAGGCCAGATCAAGAGTATTTTACCCTGCGCGAATCAATGAAGCAAAAAAAAAAAACCTACTCAAATATTAGATCAACGTCATGCCATATTTACAGCTTGTGCTATCACATACGATGATGTCTTTTTTCTTTTTTAAGATGATGATATCAGCGGAGTGTGCTCAAAGTAGTCAGTATCTGGAGAAGTATAGGTGGTGGCTGGATGGCAGGGAAGAAGCATCAAAGCTTCGATCTTTTGAATTTACTGTGTTGACTTCATCGTACATACCCGGCACTGAAAAAGCTGCAGGTAAAAAAAATGAACATAAGAGTCAATGGCAGAACCAGATCAGCATTTCATTTATAACCAACAAATTCTCGATATATAATTAAGACACAAGATGAAAGAAAGCGCAGAATAAATCCTAAGCAGGGCGGGCGCATTTTGTTTTTTGTTTTAACTATCGAGAAATAATTACTATTGCAAACTTGTCTTAATCATATCGGCAAAAGAAAAAAATGTACCAATGCAGTTGAAACCCCGAACTAATGTCTGCTCATTTTAGGCTGCTTAAATGAATCACCCAGGTTAAGGAGTGATCTTACACCTCCAAATGCGATTATTACAGCACTATGGGGTAATCATCAGTGGTTTCCAGATAGTAGATCAACAGACATTATACGGGGAAAGAATTATCAGCTATAGCGATAAGGTGCTCACCAGCATCATCTGAAAAGTTCATCTGACTCTGCTGTGACAAGAACTGCTGCCTTGGAGTAAACTGATTTGAATGTAAACCATTTGGTATATTAGGGCCATCAATCGAGTCGTGCTGCAAGACAACCCCAGCTGGTTGATTAGGAAGAAACATTTGCAGAGGATTGTTACTTGCAGATACCAGGGGATCATTAACCAAGTGTCCAAGTGTTCCAGTATTGGGATGGAAGCCGGAAAAATCTTGGACTTGATGAGGATCTACTAATCCATCAATTAATGACAATCCATAGGTATCATCGCTTGGCGCATTAGGTAAAACATCTGGGATATCTGTTGCAAAAAGTTGGAAGCCATGCTCCATTTGAGGGCATATTTCTATTGGCCAGATTGGCATCCCAAACTCATCAGTATTGTTGTCGAATAGTCCAGGACGCATATTTACACCTGTGTCCGCACCAGCATTCTCTATACATCCTTCGGAAGCCCCAGGATGGTTGGGTGAAGGAATACTATTGTTTCTGGCAGGGTGAATGTCATACACAGTATCAAGAGACATCAGAGTCAGATTATCTTCATAGTCACTCAGAAGAACATGGGGATCCTTTAAGGGCACACTTCCTTCCTCAATATTGTATAATGGGTCAAGGTTGAAAGAGAAAGAATCAAACTGATGTGCACTGTCCAGTGATATATCAAAAGGAATTCCAATGTCTTGATTTACAACTTGATCTTCATTATCTGTAAAGCTTCGGATCTCAAAACAAGGAAGCCCATTACCTTGATGTTTATGAACCTCCAAGGATGTATTTGAATTTGGTTCCATTCCTACATTCAACCCCACGTCCGTCTCCAAAGGCTTTTCATCTTTAATATGTCTTAGCTTACTCGGGGTCATTTTTACTTCAGCATCTGTAACAGCACAAAGGGTACCAGAAGGCAAATGCCACTTAGAAAGATGCCCAGATTTTAATCCATTCTTTACACGCCAACAACCATCACTCTTCACATCAATATCAGTCACATCTTCTCCGCAATTTTGCAACTGTTATCACCATGATGAAAAGAACTTTAATAAGAAGAAGCATAAAGTCGCCTGAAAGTAACAGAATGGAGTTGCAGGGAAGCTTACCATAGAAGTTATGCGATTGAAATATGGGTCTATAATAACATTTTCAAGTGAATAGTTCTTAAGGCATACTGGACACTGCCACTGCAAGAGGAGCAAAACATTTTCTGAGCAACAGAAGGAAAAGAGAGAAAGAATACTCAGTAGTGAGAAGAAGGATAACCTTCCGAGATTGTTGATTAAGTTCCACAAAAGTTTCCAAGTCGAAGCAGTGCATGTGAACACAAGGCCTGAACCTGCCTGCAATCCTTATACGTGATCCACTCAGCTGCATAATATGAAAGGAAAATAAACAGGTAACATTTCTGAGACTGGAGATCTACCAGAATTATCAAACAGACTTCTTTTTTTTATTTTTTTGCCAAAAGCAACTAATTAGATTCTCTATATTCTAACAGAAAGCAATCGGACAGCTGGAAGGTCGCCAGCTAAATTCAATAGCGATAAAAAATTCGGTAACCTATTAAATAGGTGCAATCATCCACACGACTGAACCTTAAGGTCATTGTTTACTAACAAGCACAGATTTTAGCATTGCAATATAAACTTTGTGGAGGATGAAATATTACTTGCTTACCTTTAACAGATTTTTTTTTTAGAAAAAGAAAAGTGTAACTCCTAGAGGCTTGTGGAATGCATAATCTGTGATGTTGACTATAATTTCTGATTGCAAAGCCCAAAACTGCAAAGCCTACATAATCTTGAACATATTATCATGTCGCAAGATCAGTACTCTTTCAGACAGGAAGTTTGAATAAAAACGCAGAGAAACAAGAAATTAAATTGACATATGGATGTGTTTGTCGAAGGATTTATTTTTGCATGAGAATGCCGTAAGAAACATACGCATCCACTTACTGGGCAACGAAGATTAACCGTAACAAAATCAGACACCATTTCTAGATCACTATCACTATCTTCACACTGTTTATCACCTCCACCACCAATGCAGCGACAAACACGGGAAAGAGCATCCTCAAATTGCTCACCTTCTGCTTCCTTGGGCACCAGATCAAGGACCTAAATGAATATTTTATTGTTACAGAATTTATGTACTCAATGCATACCAACTGCCCTAGAAAAATTTATGTCTGAAATGTCAACTATACAAAATAACACCTAATGATCACTGCAGAAAATATGATCAAGTGCACAATTTTGCCAATAGCAATTTTATTCAAGACAAAACATAAATATAGCTAGCTCACCTGTGAAACCGTCCGCTTCATAGCAAGCCTAATTCCAAAGCAGAAAATACGAGCATCAGAACTTAATAAAACAACTTTGTTGTTTCCTTCTCTGCTACATGTGGTGATCTAGGAAGATAAAAAACTGTAATAAGTAACTAAATCCCATACGGAGGTAGATCAAGAAACAACACATGGTCCGTATAATTTGGAAATATTTGGTAAGATGTCTTATTTCTATTAACATTTACTGCTACCCAACTGATCACAATTTGTTTCTAATTTCCAAGCGATCTCTCATCTCTGGGAATTGACCTTACCTTGTCCTGCACAAACTTCCTCTTTGTATATATTGCACTTAATAAGTGCCTATCAAAAAAGATTTATATGTTCTACAAGGTTCACTTTTTTTTTTTTTTTTGAATAGCAGATTACGATGGAAACATTAGTACATCTGGAGTTACATAAACAGAATAAATACAACATAATAACAAGCATGTTTGTAGAAAGAACATTTTAAGCCTCGAAGACTGAAAAAAGCACTGGCTGCATGACGAAATCAAAAGATCCTGAATTGTATTTTTGAGAGGAATAGATCCAAAATTGCATTGATTGATATAGAGGTTGTACTGCATCAAGCAAACGAAGGACTAACCAATGCACCATCATCCCGTCCATTAATTCCTAATAACTGAGGGCCTGGTCTACTAAGCACTTGAACTGCAACATCTGTGACAAATAAAAGAAAAGAGATGTATAAATGACTGTTTTGAATACTATCTTAATATTGGCGCCAACAATTTATGCTCTCCTACAATAGCTGTACAAGCTGGCAGCGGCTATTGCCACCTTCTTTTTCCTCACACTACCCTTGCCTGTATACATGCTACTTGCAATTTCCAGCTGCTTAGACAACTACATTATCATAATCACATTACCCTATACATAACATGCGATGTTTTTTTAAAAAAAATTTAGACTTTCGGACCTCTCTCAATTTTAAATTGCTATCTGATGTTTGAAAGTGAAATTGTGTTAGCATCTTGTTTCTTTTTCTAGATGTAAGTGTTAGCATAGCAAATCGACATACCACAGCAGCTAGTTCTAACTCATCTTTCTTGATGTTGAGTTACATTAGTAAATGCGAATTATTCATCTTAAAATATTTTGAAGTTCTTCGGGTTCGGAATATGTCAGTTTTGATTACCAGATTGAAAATTACAGTTTCTCTGTTTATGTTTTTTATAGTATATACTACCTATGGCAAGTAGGCTTATAGGAAGGTGACTAGCTATAAATATAAGAATTACATGCACTAAAGTATTAAACCGATGAAGGCAACCTGGTAAGGAAGGATATTGCATAGCTGATATAATGAAAATAATTCCAACAGTAAAGTGATTGGTATATTTTATACCATTGATCAATAATTCTGCATGCTGGGGCCATTGCATCCTAAATAGAACCTTATCATTGAGTAGAATAGACCAAACCTGCAAAGTGTAGTGTTTGTATAATGCTACACATCACTTATTAGAGAGAACCAAAAGAAAACAGTAATACTATAATACAAGATCTTTTGTAAATAGTAAGTTTATTGCAAAAGGAGTCATAAAGAAATACAGAAGTGTGGCCATTACAAGAATCTTTAAAGAGCACAAAGAATCTTACAGTAGGACCTGTACAAATAACTCCATTTCATGAGTTAATAAGCAATTATAATTTATCATCACCAACGACAATAATATAGATAAGATACAAATTTTACATATAGTCAGTCAGGTCATGTACAGAATACAAAAAAAACTAATCAAAAGAGGCAGTTTCAATGCCTAAAAAGATACAGTCAGTTTAGTAATAGTACTAGCAGAAGACATACTACTACTAAGCTTCCTCTGACTAATGAAATTAAAGAACGAACTCATGAACAGTCGTAGAGAAAATTAACCAAAAACAACAAATATACAAATAGCATGATCCGGTTTCAATGCATGGCTATAAAAATCACCAACAGCCTCATTTCAGTCAAGATTACAAAAATTTTAAAGTTATTTAAAACAATTTAAAAAATAGCTTCATCACATTCGCTTGGCTAAATCAAACTTTTAAAATAATTTAATGCATGCAGTTTAGTTACAAGTGTACGTTATCTTTGGTATGTATGTATTTGGAATCAGAGTTCACAATATAATCCTGATAACAAGTTATTGGACATATAGGCTCATTGCAGCAAGCAAAATGGAAGCATAGTCCAGAAAGAGCAAATTCTGAATCATTTAATTGAAATGTTCATCATTACAAAAAAAGTTGCAATTCAGTAAACCAGATGGCATAAACTACTATGTGGTCATAATTAAACAAAACAAGAAAACTAGAAACCAACTTGGAGATCATATTCAGGCCTTTGTATTAGCTTCCAATCTGAACTTGACAATTGAAATATCCTATCCACACACTGCACACTTGTTCTAAAAAGATGAAACATGTTAGCAACAAAATTAGCATGCAGGAATATGAAAGTGATAGAGGATAGCAGTTTTATCAGATCATAGAAGAAATCACTAAGCATAAAGCAACCAATTGTGTGAAAAACATTTTGGAATTTACACAACTTTATCAGAGACTTCAATGAGCTATAAAAAATACCAAGGAGCATAATACAATGCCCTTATACGATAAATGATTGGTCTACTTATTTGCAATTATTGCAAATGCAACCGTATGGCATTACCCATACCCCGTAGGCTATGAAGGGAGATAGGGCACTGAATTTGCTTCAAATTAAATAATTAGTTGTATGACATTGGAGTATTTAGGGAGAGAAACAGAAGATGCTTTATAGGCAGTGAAATACCAGCAAGTGTCTTAGATACACAAGCAGTGTTAGCTCTCACTTTCTTCACTACACTTAAGTCACCCTGAAGAGGCTTATAGTGGGGTCTTTGGTCTTTTGGTTTTTTTGGCAATTGGTGATACTTTTTTTATATACTTTCTTTTACATCCATTTGGATGATATATTGTATCATTTCAGATTGGTGAAATGAATGCAATGTTGTCTTTTGAAACAAAGGAGCATAATACATGATACTAGAGATCCTACAAAGAAAAGGATAGTTCTTCAAAGCATACAACTTCTTTGAATTTTTTTCCTTCACCAAACATCCATGTGCGATACACATTCCTGTTTATCTTGTCATCTTGTGCATTATGTCCTATTGGAAACACATAATCATGGCCCTGATTTGCAATGACATTTTATAGCATTTGGTTAATTTCATTCCTGTTGTCCAAGGATGTCTACAGGAAGGCATATCCCAGTTCAAATGTCGGATCTGGTTCCTTCCTTTAGAGCAGTACTTCCTTGGTTCTCTATTGTCTTCATCTAAACCTGACGGTTGTCATTCCTTTCAACTATGCACCCCTTAGACAACCCACTTCCTCACAACTAGAGACACACTCAGATTAAGATAATACTCAAATGACTAATACCAGCATACAAATTCAAGGTACAGTACAATTGTGTTGAGGGAAACACTACATTATCAATTGAGAGCCGGCATCAATTATTAGATATTTTGATGACCATTCAAACAGAGAAAAAATAAACAGTAAAGAGAGACTATAAGTGGTTAGCCATTATATATTAGTCAGGTAAAAATAAATTAAGTTAAGGAATCTCTACCATTAAAAGCAACATGCTGGTCTAAGTACAAATAGAGCATGAGAGACGATGTGTTTGCAAGGCAGTGTTCCAAAGATATGCAGTGTTTGTAGTTATGCATATTCCACATCTCATGGAATAATGTGCACAATCCTTTAGAACTCTTCAACGACAGTTTGAAAATTGTAAATTAAATTTTAGAAAAAGGATAAAATGTGTAACTCTGAATTCTTTGTTACACAATATTATTATAACAATAGATTTTTATAATTTAACCAGCTTTAAAAGTTTCAATTTGACTAATGCTAGGTTAAGATCAAAGTCAATTGAGAATTGTGCCAATTTCAGAAAAATATTAGCTTGTCCTTTAATTATCAGGAAAAACATATTAAGATTCTCCAACAAAAAATAGAGTCATAAACAAATAGAACGATCAAAACTGCAATGAAGTTTAGAACAATTACCTATCAGCTACAACATCAGAAGGCAATAACTTTGCAGGAGGTAGTACATGCTTTATTGTCACCCAGAATCTGCAATTCACAATTTGCATTACCACAATCAATTATTTTAAGCATAAGATGATAAGAAACGATAAGGGGATAGAGAATGAAGCACATAGACCCCAATATCTTCAAGATGGCAATTGATTATTGGCTTTCTTTAGAAAAGAAGAATAATATTGAGATTTTGACAATAAGAAATGTAATGAATGGGTATAATTATCCTTATTCTATATTTGGTCCTTGAAAAAACATTATTCATCCATCCCATTAATCATGAAAGAGAAAAAGGTAAACAGCATATGAAGTTTCTACATGCTGCATTCCCCAAGAGATGCAACATCCGTACATGCCAGAATAGACCTTGAGCCTAGTCCTTGAACTTATAATAAGAACATACTAAAAAAAATGATTCATACTATGGGTTTCCTCAGTTGATTCTGCATATTACATGATTGGAGGTGTGACTTCAAGAGAAGTCTGTAGGCTTTTTCAAATGCAGAAAGTTTTAAGTTTCAAAAGGATGTAGGATAAATGAACCAATAGAGGAGATAATTTAAATATATTATTACCAAACACTATAATAAATAAAAGAGGGGCATAAAACGTACGGGTCTGCTCTATTGAGTCTGCATATTTCACAGTAGAAGTGATGTGAGATTTCAGGAGAAGCACCCTCTATAGGTTTTTCAGGTATAACTACACAAGCAATGTGTTGCCGAACTTGACATTTAGGGTCTTCACACTGCAACAAAGAGCAAAAATGACTCTCAGGCAGCAGTTTTAATGAAAAGTAATGCAGCAAATGTTCTAACTTATAGCAAACATGCATTGCATAAGACTGGGGCTGAAGAAACTTTAAGAAAATAATGGATAATCATTCTTCTGAGAAGAAACTTGCAAATCAGCTGAAAATGCAGGAAAATGTGATAGCTCTGAGACTTGTTTTGGTAGTTGGATCATGATGAAAACTAGTCTTTCCCTTTCTCATGTATTTAATAATTTATGGTGCATCTTATTAATTTCTAGTTGGCAATTTAGAGATATTTTGCAGTCTACTATAGTTTCCTAGTGAAAGTAAACAACTAACTGCTAGAAAAAATTACAAAAGAAGATATTTGAGAGTGGAGATAGATTACTAGCCCATGTGAATTAACATTTTGCTTGTTCAAAAGCTACCTAAATTCTGACACTCGTCGAGATTATATTGAGCAAACAAAAGAATCAGAGGTACCTGAATGGTTGAACCAGTAATTGGGGATTCACCACATAGGCAACATTTTGCCTCTGACATGAATAAGTCAGCTTCTTCTTTAGGTTTGGCATGATTGGAAGTGGAATTACTATGGCCTCTAGGAGTTAAATTCATAGCACCCGGAATTTGCATTTTCCTGCCAGAGAGATCCCAAAAGAACCAACTTTTACAATAATCATTCGATTAAAATGTCTAAATTATAACATCAAGAAAATATAGATAAAGATAAATATGATGACAACCTATAAGTATCATCAATTATCTTAGCTACTCCTTCTTTCCCTATAAAATTTCTCCTCCGGCATTCATGGATGTTGTGAACTGTGAAAGATAGGCAGACTTAGTAAGGTTCTATTGCAAGCAAATGAGAGCTAAAACACAAGTAAAAGAAAGAATATATGTAATAATGAAATTGGCTAACAATGTCCAACTGGAATATGTAAAATTCAAAAGTGGCAATTTGTTGAGATTCGGGCACTTTCTACGAATGAATTATTTTTTAATAATAAACATTACTCAAAAGGGATAATACCTTGTTCATCTGAAAGCAGTGCTAAAATCTTGTCCATGAGATCCTGCATAACAAATTCAAAAGGATGCTTAAAGAATATGAAATAGTTACCACAAGGCATCTATTAGAAACAACCTCAGAAAGAAAGAAAATCATGCTTGGGATGAGAGCAAACCAAGACATTATCATGGTCAATCACAAAAACACATGAAAGCTGAAAGATATATATTTGGATATGTTAAGAATGTGTAAACGTAAATTTAGCTCTTTTATGAGACTTTAAACCTTTGATAGGAGTAGTCGCCTTCAAATTTAGCATAGTCAAATAGCGAATGGTTCTACCTTTTAATATTATTAGAGTCATGTAGTACATTCAAATTCTACCATTATGAGAATAATAAAGTCGGTTTACATGTGCTTGGTTGGTGCCCAACCACATATGAGTTTTAAGAGTATTAAAATGCATATTTCTCCCTTGAGATATTGTCATGAAATCCTATTTGAATCATATAGCTAAAATACATATCCCCCAGAAGTTGAGTTCATATATATATTGGGTTTTAACCAATCTAATGCAATTTACAATAGGACAAAATAGTCTTAAAAAGGTGTAACTGTGCTTGGCAACGAGCAACAATTGATGCTCTGAATAACTTGCATATTAGAAAAAGTAATGCAAACAGAAGGAAAGAATTGGGAAACAGATGTCCATAAGGTATCAACAATTTAGTAGAGAGCCTTCATATTTTGTGCTCATCAATAAATAAACAGAACACACATATTCACTATAAATAAACAGAACACCCACATTCACTATATATAAACTGAAATACGTAACCATGTATATATTAAAGGTAGTTTAAAGCAACACAGAAAGAACTGCTAACCTGCTTCTTTCCTTGCTTTGGCAAACCAAGTTGTGCCAAGACTTCTTTAAGTTCTTTTATCCTAAAGTGCCCCAACATATCCTGATGCAAGAGAACAGAGGCATCAAAACGTGAACAGTAAAAATTGAAACAATGTTTGCAATATATGTATATAGCAGATATTAAGAAACTGATATGATCAGAAACTAAATGTGTTATTAATCACTACCCTCTAAAAGAATAAGTTATAACCATATTATCCATGTATAAACTGGGGAAACTCGTCAAGAACAAACCAAGCCATAGTCCATCCAAGATGTATTTTATAAGCACAGTGGCATCGTCCAGGAGTTCGGGGTGAAACCCTAACAATAGTACATTCCATCCATGACCAACTGAGTGAAACAGTAATAGAGAATAAATACCATGAAAATAAGATCAACAGGAATTGAACAGGAGAAAGAGAGTGGCTGAAAGCAAACAGGAAAAAAGAAAGTGAGTGAAAGCGATGGAAAACGGATGGGGTGAAGCTTGTTCAGTTAAAGTAGAAGTTGGCTGATTAGGAAACAATAGATTTCTAGAACAAAAGACAAATATAACACATGGCATATTTCTTTTATATAAAGGATAAGTGATCAAAATCAGTTTTGAATTTAAGATCTTTGCTGTCTTTACCCACTTCACAAGCAACACCATTTTCAAGTAATTCTCTGCAGGCCAAGAGCCGAGAACCAATAGAAATAATATTTTCGTTGGTAATTTTCCATTAAAAAAATAAACAAAGTAAAAAAAAATTAATTTACTCCTAAAGATTGGCGATTACATGAATAATATAGACGGGCTAATAAGGACACGCCATGAATAAACTGGAGCACTCAAAAGAAATCTTCAAAAGTACGTTGGAAAACAATTCAAATATGGAAACCCCAGATTCCTGTGGAGTGATAGAAAACATAGATAATCAATTCTATATTATACTCAACAATAACTACATTAATGCCTTCAACAAAATAAATTTGAAATTATCAAAAGAACAGCAATTCAGAAAACATGAATAGAATGCCTGATAGAAATCAACGAGTTCGAAAAACACACTTTGCAATATGGCCCAAAATACATGTTATCAGTACGCAGCACGATGGCACTAAAACATCACTCGGATTTACAACCATTCCCTTGTCCAACCTAGAAATATAACCTAGGGATACATGATGAAAGTAGCCAGATAGTAGTAATTTAAAAATAATGACAGAAATCATCAGCTTCCTCTGACTTTTGGGTGAATGCTTCAAATAGTCAAAAGCACAGCAAGTTCCACACAAGAACGCAAAATTCAAGTTCATATCTGACTTGTATCTTCTTAAGCATCCTACGTCATGCAAATTCAATCATCGCGGCACCTTCACCAATCGAACCGACAGATAAACAATCAAAAGGTAAAGAGGAGCGCGTACCCGACAAATTGGAACCACATCCATCGATTCAAAACCCTCCAAAACACACGCTCCAAAACACACGCCAAACAATGCAAATGAATTCCAACCGCCGTTCCAAATGGCCAAACTCCGATCACCAACCCAAGACGGACGATCAAATTCCCGTCAGAAAGAGGGGGCACAAGCAAATGCCCGGTCGATCAAGGAACAGGGTCGAGTCAACGATCGACGGAAAACCGCCGAGGAAAGGGATTGAGCGAGAGGATTCTCGACCCGACGCCGACGCCGAGGCCGTCGAGAGAGCGAACATTTTCTTCGGCTCGAAGGAGGCGGCGGAGGGCTTGAAAACGGGGCGGAGAGGCGGACGTGCGGCAGATTTAAATCGGGTTTTGAAGCGAGTCCACGCATCGATTGCGTTACAGCGGCCATCGACGATGTCGTCTCGTACCCTCGCGACTCACTCCCGTCGTGATTGCGCGATGCCGTGGGACGCCACATTCTTCGGCAATGAAGGGGAGGTGCACTGCGGGGTGCAACGCAGACTGGTCGAAGAGGGGATTTTTTGTCTTGTAGCGAGGTGCTTTTTCGTAGTGTCTTCCTCGTCGCGGAGCGGAACGTTAATGTACGGTCAAATAGGTCGGTGAGGATCCCGTGTCTCGTCGGGAGGTCCCGGACGGCTTACGGGGGCCTCCTATTCGAGGACCTTCTCGGGTACCATGTGATGGGAGCCAATAGACGAAGCGCACGGCGTGTTTGGCGATTGGGGCATGCACAGGAATCGGGCCGGGGATCGCTGCGCGTACGTCGGGATTCGCTGATGGGGCACCCTCCCTCCCCCCTCCTGACGAAGGGCAGCTCGACTCAATCTCGACTTCCGCTTATACTGCGAGTTGCGACACGAAGATTCAGGCGTTGGGGGCGGGACGGAGCGACTCAACCCGGAGTTTACGTGGCTCCATACGTGAAGTGAGAACTTAGTGAGAAGCCATGTCGATCGACCCATTCAGCTTATTCTCCAAATTACAGAACGTAATACTAACATTACATCAACCAATGTCTCTTTTGAGATGTGGGAGGTAGGTAGAAAAGGCGAATGAATCCCTAAAGCGTAAAAGGGGGACGTTGAAGCGATGATGAATCACGATCATTTACGCATAGCTTCCAATACAATGTCATTATAAAATAGCAACGATGAAGAAACGAACATAGCAACAGAGTAACTGACGAGACAACTGATGAGAAAATTCTAAACCTCAAGGATCCACAGATGGATCAAGCGGGAGCAAAGCCAGAATATGATTTACTAGAAAACCAACATAAATTTTTTCGAAAAAAAATAAGCAAACGGGTTTATTGAATGCAAAAGTTCATGACATTGCAAAAGATATTAAATGAGTTACCGAACTGCGTGGGAGTAGAAAACCTAAAATCTCCCCGGCAGCAGAATGTTCACAAGTTCAGACAAAAACACTAACACCTTCCGAGACCACCACAGCCACTAAACATCCAGTTACATACCATTTCCAAACAACTAGTAGATAATAAAACATACAATATCATGGCTTACTCACTTCTTCTTGGCGGCAGCCTTGGTGATCTTGGCACCGGTTGGGTCCTTCTTCTCAACGCTCTTAATGACTCCCACAGCAACGGTCTGGCGCATGTCCCTAACAGCAAAGCGGCCCAGAGGAGGGTACTCGGAGAATGTCTCCACAACCATGGGCTTGGAGGGAATCATCTTCACCATACCAGCATCACCGTTCTTAAGGAACTTAGGCTCCTTCTCGAGCTCTTTACCAGAACGCCTATCGATCTTTGTAAGGATCTCAGCAAACTTAACGGCAATGTGGGATGTGTGGCAATCAAGCACAGGGGCATAGCCATTGCCGATCTGACCAGGGTGATTCATGATAATGACCTGGGACGTAAAGTTGGCTGCCTCCTTTGCGGGATCATCCTTGGAGTTGGATGCAACAAAACCTCTCTTCAGATCCTTGACGGCAACATTCTTGACATTGAAGCCAACATTGTCACCGGGAAAGGCTTCTACGAGAGTTTCATGGTGCATCTCGACCGACTTAACTTCAGTCGTCAAACCAGTTGGGCCAAATGTAACAACCATACCAGGCTTGAGGACACCAGTCTCAACACGTCCTACTGGGACAGTACCAATGCCCCCAATCTTGTACACATCCTGAAGAGGGAGACGAAGAGGTTTGTCCGAGGGCCTCTTTGGCTCGTGAACCAAGTCCAGGGCCTCGAGAAGAGTTGGTCCCTTGTACCAGTCCAGGTTTGTGGACCTCTCGATCATGTTGTCACCCTCGAAACCAGAGATGGGGACAAAGGGAATCTTATCAGGGTTGTACCCAACCTTTTTGAGGTAAGAGGAAACCTCCTTGACAATTTCATCGTACCTGGCCTTGGAATACTTCGGGGTGGTCGCATCCATCTACAATGTGTGAATTGAAAATAAATCAGTCAAAAGCTGCAAGCAACTTATCCATCATAAAGTATGCTAAAGCTCGAACAGAGGTATAGACAGATCTAACTATTCAGATAGTTGAATAAGAGTACCTTGTTACAGCAGCAAATCATTTGCCTAACTCCAAGAGTAAAGGCAAGAAGTGCATGCTCACGAGTCTGTCCATCCTTAGAGATACCAGCTTCAAAACCACCGGTGGTTGAGTCGATGATGAGCACAGCACAGTCAGCCTGTGAAGTTCCAGTAATCATGTTCTTGATGAAATCACGATGTCCCGGAGCATCAATAACAGTGCAGTAGTACTTGGTGGTCTCGAACTTCCAAAGAGCAATATCAATGGTAATCCCTCTCTCGCGCTCAGCTTTTAGCTTGTCAAGAACCCAGGCATACTTGAAAGACCTCTTGTTCATCTCAGCAGCTTCCTTCTCAAATCTCTCAATCACACGCTTGTCAATCCCACCAAGCTTGTAGATGAGATGGCCAGTGGTGGTCGACTTACCAGAGTCGACATGACCAATAACAACGATATTGATGTGAACCTTCTCTTTCCCCATGGTGGCAGTGACTCAAGGCAAAAATACTGCCAATCGAAAAAGAATAGATTACAGACATGAAAGTAACATAAAATTGTGATTATTTAGATTGCCGGATCACCGGCATAAGATTCCGATCAAATTAGAATAAAAACACAATTTAGACACTAGCAGGTGGAATCAAGGACATTGTTCAAGACTTAATATTTCGAAAGGGTTGAAAACTAAAAAAACATTGTTATAATCAATGAAAAAAGGTATAAATTTTTGTGGAGTTTGATAAAATAATTGTGGTGATTATTCAAAGCGGTACTTGCATTGAAATAATATTAAATCTGACACTCGAAGCAGCTTATCAATAGGAGTGAGGAGACCGGAGCAAAAATACTAAATTTACTAAAAATTTGGGAATATGTTAAATCATGAAGATATAACTTACAAAAATTGCACCACGTAATAAGTGCATCACGGGTACCTAATGTGAAATAATTCCAAATAAAAATAAGCATATAAGAACCACACTGACAATATAATACAATCAGAGTCAGATGGCCAGTTCACTTACAAATCCTAAAAATGCAGATGTTAATTCGCAATAAAGGCAAGCACAACAATTCATTTTTTTGAAAAAAAAATATAACGGGACGACTCTGACTTACTCAATGGACCAAGAAAAATTAATAAATTCAGACTATAAAAATAAATTCGACAGAAATTACCCGAGGTATTGAGAGCATTTATGGCATACATGTAATCACAACTGACGTAATATAAACATTAAAACAGAATTAAGGAACGACGAAATATGTCAATATGAAGGAACGACGAAACAAGAATTTCACGTGGAAGTGTCTGTATGAAGGAACAATGAAATATGACCTTGCTCATGAGCCCTTAAAAATTTATAAGCCGCACAGGGCTTCACAAGTCATATTTCAGTTGTACATCAACATACTGGCAGTATAAAAACAGATGAAAAGTGTAATGACCTTAAAGCGTCCAATAGGATTTAAACCTATACCGGAGGTATATAAAACCTCAGTCCTTTCATTAGACAATAGACGCTATGACAATCCCTATTAACTGGATTTAAAAAAACCATAAAATTTATACAGAAAAAAGAGTAGATCTCATTTAAGCTTTCGCAGCAGAACATCACAAACAGATCAATTTTCATAAAAAATATGAGTAAGACCAAGTAACAGGATCCACGGAATATGAAGTACAAACGAAAATAAACAGAAGAGAAATGAAAACTACAGCGTTTTATAATAAGAGAACCTCAGATCTAAAATAGAAAAATAAAATTGGACAGAAATCTTCTAAAAGCTGAATTAATTCACTTAATTTGACTTGTTTGCAACGGGGAGTACAGATCAACTCAAAACATCAAACGCACAGCCAAAATAAACAACAGATATTGCGCGGACAATCTAGCTTAAGCACGACCAACAAGCTTTACTTAAACCAACTCCAAAATCTCAATATTAAGCTCCATTCAGCACGTTAAAACACGATGATAGAATAATCGAACACGAAAATCGAACTCGAAGTTAAAAGATTAGAAAATCGAGAGAGAAGAATAACCTACGAATTGCTCTCACCTCCGAGAAGGGCGGCTCCTCCTGAGAAGGGCGGCTCCTCCTGAGAAGAGCGAGATGAGCGACGGCTAAGAAGTGAGCGTGGGCGGAGAAGCGGAAGCCCTCTCGCTCTTTATATATCGATTGACCGCTGAACACTACTAGGTTTTGCTCATGCGCCGTCAGATCATAACATCGGACGGTCCAAACATGGCAGCAGTACTTATCGTCCGATTCCTATCCAACGGCATTCGAAGCTTCCGCGGAGGTTCAGGCGCGGTAAACCCTAATATCTCGTTCAGCGACGCGCCGGGGATCGTTGGACCGCCACCATCGTACGGTTGAGATTGTCGAAACGGTAAATTGATTACGTCGATATCAGTTCAAGATCTTTTAATAAATTTTGTGCTTTAATAGAAAAAATGCCGCTTATACTGCTCAGCTCATTTACGCGATATCACAGTAAATTCAAAACCCATAAATATTTTTAAAAAATCCGTTTACCTTCTACGAAAAAAGTCAAAGGATCTTCATGAAAGATAGATTGTACGAGAAAATATTCTTTTAAAATATTTTTTTAAATCCTAAACTTAAATATATTTATCAACTTTTCTTTGGAATCAGTTCTGAGAGTTTTTTTAAATTTAGTGTATAAAATTCTAATAAGAGTAGGGAGTTTATTGGATGTGGGGATACAGTGAAGGTGGAATGGCATTCCACTCTTCTAGAAGGCAAAACCAGCAACTAATACCTACTTCCAGAAAAAACAGAACAAAACATTCCAGGAAAGACAGGAAAAAAAAGATGGAAACAAAAGCTGTCAACAATTTGGGATGATGCAACGAAACATGAACACATTTCTCGTTCACCAGGAATAATAATTCATTGATATAAACAAATCAATCCCCTGTTAATTTATTCACCACTTACTACATCCATTGACAACAAATGAAGTCACAGCAAATAAATCAGCACGACAATGATGAGTCCTCCATCCTATTTTTCACCACAACCTCAATATTCTTAAGTTTCAATGGAGTTTCCTGCTCTCTCTTTCTCAACAAGTCCACTGAGATCAAGATTGGACCTCTACGTCCTTCGCGGATGCCATGTCCACCTTGGGAGGCCCCGAAGCCCTCCTCATCACGGCAGGAGACCCTGGAGCATACCTTTCACCTGTCGGGAAAGAGAGCCTCTTCTTCACAGAAGTCACAGAAGAGGCCTTATCAGGAGTGTCCATGCTCTCGCTCGAAAGGCTGTGGAACCGGGACTTGGCTCTCGCTGATTCTGTGGGCGCCATGTAGCTGGGCACTCCCGGTGAACCAGACAGGCTCAGGGTCTCATCGTCCCTCGTCGGTGCAGCTGCCAAGCTGTGCCTCCTCGTTGGCCGCTCCGACTGCGCCATGCTCACCATGCTCCGAGAGTCATCATCCAGCGAGGACCACGCTGGTTTTGGGCTTGCTGACTTTATCCTCCCCATCGTCCAAGGAGGCCTGGAGGTCGGAGTTGAGGGAGATTGGCGGCTAGCAGGGCGACTTGGTTTCAGGGCCACCGGAGAAGGCTTGTCTGGATTTGCATCCCGGTTGGCATACGCCTTCAGGATCTCTCCATCACCTTGAATGCTGCTCCTTACAGAGGCGCGGTCGTTGTTGGGTTCTTTATCTGTTGTGCTTTTCGCCTCCCATGGCCTTGCTGCCATCCAGCGCTCCAGCCAGCTCCAGCCCCATTGCAGGTTGTTGGGATCCATGAACATTGGATTCACTGATTTCGACGAGCTCTTCCACTGTTGGGTAGCAATATTTGAGAGATCAAAGTGACATCAGTAAAAGGAAGGTGAAAGTTTAAGATGTTTAATGTGATAATTACCTGATGAGAAAATGCATAAGCAAGTGCTCTTTCTCTTCTTACTGTAGCTTCCTGCTTGCTTAATAGACTTGCTTCAATTTGCTCCTTTGTCTGCAAACTGTCATCCCATTCTTCTCCCAACTGCCATGGAATGAAATGTTTAGCCAGCTGAAGATGTTTAAATTGCTTTTCTGGTGACGTCCTTTGATAAAAAAGTAAAACTTGAATGGAGAAAAATAATTGGATTCTGGCAGTCCATTTTTAATCCCATTCACCTATTTAAGATCCATTAAGTACATCTCAATCAATCATCTCCAACATATTATAAGAATTGATCTTGAAATATATATGAACTGATGAAAATATAAACAATATTTGGAATATGATTGCTGATGCCTAAAGAAAATTTAAGCTGTTGAATCACTGTATGGTGAATTGGTTTCTGGATTAGATTAGAGCTCCAAAAAATGAATTGGAAAGGAAAAGGTGCGACGAATCTGAAAGGCCACTGCAGACAGAGAGAAATGAATGATCTTTTGCATCATACAGAGTTTCTATGATGAGATAATATCAATTACAAGGACTTACCTTCAAGCTTTCGAGCTCTCTTTCATGTTTAAGCAGCATCTGTCTTTGAAGAGCCTGGTTTTCTTCCAGCATCCTGATTCTCCTTGAGCGGATCTGCGATTGAACCCTTGCCAACGTTTGCATGCATCGTAATGTGGTCGTGGCTTGGCGCTTGACTGAATTACCATCAATCAGTGACTTCAACCTAACCAATCCCCTCAAGGCCCGCAGCGCTCTCCGTGCCTTGATAAAATAAAATATAAATAAAGAACATCCGTGAGCATTTAAATCAACCAATCATTCAGGAAAAGATTTTACTCCTTTAATATAGCTAGTGTTTTTGCCTCTCTGCACGTATAGACCTACTGAGTTTCATAAACTCACAAGACCATATGTTGGTTAAAGGAATTCAATAACCACAGTTGAACACACGGTGGAAAATACTGTCCGTCAACAACAAGCCCTGAACTGCAAACTATTTAAAATTGCGTATATGGAAGCAGAACTCTATACCCTGTGAAGTATATGCATGTTTCATTTGAGAAACACACTATGATATGATAAAGTAGGGCACCGGTGACAAAAAAAAAAGGAATCATTTATGTGACTAATTGAAGCAGATTCATAAGAGAATGGGTCAAAATCTGCTAGCAAATCAAGGCTATCTTGAGTCACTAAATATATCCTGTCAGAAAGCATCTAGCGACAAATTTCTCCGTTACTGTGCAACTTTACGACAATGGTGCTTATGTTATTAAGTCTGAAAGACCAAAATCTCCAACCGCAAAAAGGAAACAAATAAATAAATAAAAACGGCAATATTTAATTGACAAAACGAAAAGATTGCTTGAGTTCAGCAAGCTCATAAATGAAATGTGAGTAACGCAAGAAGCCTCATCTCAGTAATCTCAATTATATTCAAAGGACATATAAAGCAATGAGTCCACATACCAAATGGCCTCGGAAAGCAGTCTGAATCTTGATTGCAGCAGTCTCTTCTACTGTCTTCCCCGGGAACCTTGTGAGAGTTGTAAGGCGAGCGACCTGCCTTGCGGGTTCAGCCGAGGTAGAAGTAGCTTCCGCAGGAGCAGGTGCGACTGATACAGTCTCGATCTCGACCACTTTATCCTCTTCTGGATGAGGCGGAGGCGGAGGTGGCGGCGGAGAAGGAACAACCTCGCGAACAGCACATGCGACAGAATCAGGCGGACATGGATCCGGATTTTGGGACGCCGCAGATCCCAGTTTCTTCTTCAGTCTCTGCCAAACGACCAAAGCTCACTTTTTTTTCTATCTCGGTGGCCAATACCAGATGAGCAGATACTAGTGCTAATTAAGCTCAAACCTCTTCTTTCTTTTGCTTCGATTCGGGGCTGAAGACCCTCTTCACCGCGCCGAACCACTTCCCCTTCTTCCCCATGACCTTAAAAAACAAATGTAATTAGCAATCATCGTTCGATCTAAAACACAACGCAGAAGCTAGATCTCGTTATCTCTTAGCAAAGAGAAAGGAACAGCTGAAATCAGCAAAATTATCATATACATTTCGACCAAGATCTCAGCTTCTCAACAAGAAAAATGCGAATTCATCTTAAGACTCCTTTTCTTCTACCGAGATCAAAATGAAAAGCACCAAAAGAGTTGATACCTTGTGGAATCACTCGATCACACGGTAGGGACCAGAACACTCCAAGAGCGGACAGGCAAACGAGAAAACCACGGAGTCGATCTTTTCCTTCTCCCCCAACTCCGGGCGAGGAAGGAAGAAAGAGGAGGAGGAGGAGGAGCTCGATCTCGACTCAAAAGCCAGATCTGGCCAACGCAGTAGAGAAAAAAAAGAATAAGGGAAATCAAAAAACCCACCATGACGGCGCCCCACCTCCAGGTCACAGAAAGTAAATACTTCACCTACCGCATCACACTCACCCAACTCCTCCCGTCATTCGAGGACGAGCCGGACCCCACGCTTCCGCCAGAGGAGCATCCAATGACATCGAAGGTGGAAGGAGGAGGGCAAAATAAACGGGGGACGCGAAGAGCCGGTCGGTGAGACATCCGAGCTGTCGGCTTAAAGAAACATGGTTGGATCGGGTGACCGCCCGGCCGTCTCCACGCGGCGGCTGGTTACTCGGCGAGGAGGCGATGAGGTGCTCCGCGGTGGGCGTGTCGACGGTGACCGGGGATGATTGGTGGCAGCGGGGAAGACGGCGACGGAGCACCGAACTGGCCGAAGTTTTCTTTTACCTTCCTCTTATATTTTAATGTTCCCGAACACGGCGGCGGCGGAGGAGGCTGTGAAGCTTCTGCCTTCTTCGCCGGTGCATGTGAAGTGGCAGAAGCAGCAGCAGCTGCAGAAGTAAGTGATAGTAGTCGTCCTCTGTTTACCGGCAAAGTGAGGGAGGCTCTGAAACCTGCCTTCTCATCTGCTGCTGTTCTTGCAGCGATGGCATAGCAGGAAACTGAGTTCTGCTTGCTCACATAGTATACTGGCGACGTTCTTTTCTTTTTGTTTTCCTTCTTTTGTCAGGATATGGAAGATGATTGAATGGGATTAATTACGACATATCAACTCCCCTTCCTTGTATGGGCATATACAAAACATACTTGATATATATGGCAGCGGGTAGCGTGAGTTCAGTTGTCACTTGAAAGGAACGATGCAACCAACATATAAAAATGACTTTTCTAAAATCATTCATGAAGACAATACTGATCAATATGTATATTTGAGTTGGCCGTGATAATAAAAAGATGATTTTGATGCTGCATTATCGGTGTTCGGATGATGGATCAGACTCCAATTGCATAGTACATGAAAATATATATGATGATAAACTTAGTATCACACCTCTAGCTGGGAGACAGAAGACTAGAGGTGTAAATGGATCGTGCTCAAGCCGACTCGAGCACGGCCGGACTAAGCCCGAGCAAAGGTCGGGTCCGGCCCGACACATGGCATGCCTAGGGGCGTGCCAGTCCGCTTTACCGCTGCATCATGTCAATTTGATAATATTATTTATATAATAAATATATATATTGTATATCATGTCGTCGTGCTGCGGGAGTAGCCCGACATGACAGACTTACTTGAGTGGGCCGTGCCAAAGGACGCACTCAACCAGCCAACCTATAGCAAGATCTGTGCTTGTGCGTTCATTCCATAACAACCGGGCCTCGCTAATGCATAGGGTGGTACTGGGCCTGACTATTTAAAGCAACAAAAGCCTGTTAGTTAAACAGTAGAAGTCCTCTCAAAAAATATTTACTTCTGCTAATACTTAATTTTGCTATAAATAATATATAAATATATATATAATAATAATAATAATACAATTTAGAATTAATATGTGTCGGTTTGATTCGGTAAATTGTTATTTTATTTTTTGGGGGATAAAATTTCAGATTAAAAGGAGAGACAAATAAAGTAAGTTGAAATTTTATTCAACATATTTCCACAAAGAAGCCCTTCCTTCTATAAATTAAATTGCAGTGCTTAAAAAACACGAACCTTCTTTTTATCTCCATCTCCTCCTCCTATCCTTCAAGATTAATAATTCATGGAGGATCCATCAAGTGTCGCAGCAGCAGCTGCAACAGAAACAACCATATCTCATCTCACCTGCTGCTTCTCTCGCATCTCTTCCTCTCCCTCCTCCTCCTCCACCTCCTCCGCAAACTCTTCTCCGTCGCCCGTCGCCGCCGCCTTCTTAAGGCCTTGCGCTGCCTGCAGGGCCCTCCGCCGCCGCTGCAACGACGCCTGCCTCTTCGCCCCCTACTTCCCGACTGCCGACCCCGCCAAGTTCTCCGCCGCCCACGGCGTCTTCGGCGCCGGCAACATCGCCAAGTTCCTGAAGGTATAGTTTCTTTTAATTAACCATACTCGAATTCTCCCAGACTCGGTTTTCCCGGTGATCATCCGAGCTCTGCAATAATATTCCGCAGGAGATTCCACAGAGCCGGAGGGCCGACGCGGTGGAGAGCATGGTGTACGAGGCGAACGCGAGGCTGCGCGACCCTGTTTACGGCTCCGCCGGTCTCATCTTCCGGCTGCAGCAGGAGGTGAACGAGCTCCAGGCGGAGGTCGCCCGGTGTCAGGCGAGCTGCGCCATCCTGCGGGCGGCCCAGCAGCCAAACTTGTTTGCCTTGGGCTGCACCCGAATGAACTGAGGAGGCGGCAGCTAGCGGCGGCGGCGGCTGCCGCCGCCGTGCCCTGTCGACGCATGCTTCACCGGCGGCGGCCTTCCGGGATCGGCTTAAGCCGAAGGCGTAATTAAAGCAGAACGCTTCTAATTTTTCTGAGCGATAATTATTTTATTTTTACCGCTATGTTATTTTTTCAATTATAATCTAGACATTTATGTTATTTTTTAATTATGTTAAGTGAAAGCATTGTATGTTTTTAAAAATAGAGGAAATGTCTTACTTTTTAGAACTAGAGAGAGTCTGGATTTAAATGCACTTATTTCTCTCAAACTCTCGAAGTCAAATTGATGAGATAAAAAAGTCTTACATCTGAGAGAGACATAAATCTAACAAAAATAAGTAGACATCAACTTAGCAAACACAAACTTTTATTTTTCTATTGTTTTTTATTTAATAATTAATAACGACAGAGGCCAGAAAAAGGGGGAATTTTTCCGTGTCAAATGTTAGAAGAATATTTTTCCACCCAAAAATTAGTTATTTGTCTCATTACATTTTTAATATAAAGAAGGTGGATTATTTGATTAAATAATAAATATTAAGGTTTTATAACTTTATACGTATTGAAGTTTTACCGTTCCAATTAAAAGGCGGATTCTTATTTTCTTTTTCAAATTGATAAAATTTCAGCTAGAGTTAGGCAAATTTGTATTATTTTGAGTTGACCTTAAACCACATGCTAAAACTTTTTTCTCCGAATTTCCATATTAAATTTCAAATTATATCCTAAATAAAAATACTCAATAAATATTCAATTATAGTAAACAATAATTTTATTGAAAAAAAATTACCATTATTTTTTATTATCTCATTTTAAAATATTATGTACGTTTTTATTTTGTCTACATGTATAAAACTTTTAAAGATAAATAATATTATATATTATTAACTATTGTAGGCTTATCTGTTATTTTTAGAATTATAATATTTAATCCCTGGAGGTTTTATTTAATAAGATTTATCTAATTATAGTATAAAACTTACAGGATTTAAAAAATATATGTTATTAAATATTATGTATAATTTTAGAAAAATATATAATGCGGAATATAGGAAGGTATTATAATGAGGTAAATAGTATGCATTAATCCACTATAATTTTATTTATGCGGTGTTGACTTTTAGTTTGACTGATCGGACGCGGCATCCGTTCCATTACGTGTGCCGTCGAAGGATCTCATGGCGGGCATATTCTAACCCGAATCCTTCGAGCATCTCTTTCAAAACACTCTTTATATATTCCACGACAAGAGGAGGAGCGGAAGAAGGAAGCAAGCAAAAAAGTACGCAACAACGAAACAAACACCACCGCCATCTCAATCTCATGGACCTTGTTCATCGCACCACACGCTTCCCAGCTCACATTTCGATCCGTCCAATCGCCAGCAGACGTCGTCGATCATCCCCGCCCACCTGATTCTGATCGATAAACCAAAGGTTGCAGCTTTTTATTTTTTTCTTGCTTGGTTGGTTGCGTGAGGGAAGGAGGGCCTCCTTGAGAGGGAAGGGAAAGCCTGCTAGGGTTCCTGGAAGAGCCGAAGCCAGTGTATATCCACATCCATATCCATCAAAGATGGTTCAGATTAAAGAAATGTATCGCCCTTCTTCTTCCTGATGATTGGTATTTGGATCAAGCAATCTTTCTTTTTTGCTGATATTTTTTTCCTTCGTTGATTCGCTTCTGCAGACGGATTGTTATGCCCTTGTCGCTGGAAGAGGTAAAAAAAAGATGAAGTTTTTGCTGAAGTTAAATGAGTGAGGGAGAAAAAGTAATCTGAAATTTAATCTTCATGCAGTATGAGATTGCTGGCATGTACAGCATCATGAAGATGAAGCAGCAGAATACCACCAGTAAGGAAGGGGTAGAGACACTGCAGAGCGTGCCCTTTGAGGATGAAGTGATGGGAAAGGGACAGTATTCATCAAGGGTTTATCATCTAGAAAGGTATCCTTCTGCTTAGAACTCAAGAGTGCTCGATCCAAAGATGAAACTGTTGCTTCTAGGGCTGAACATGTGATTTTTGATAACACTGTTCAGGGCCTGACTTCAGAATCCAAGTCGTCAGTAATGAATTCAATATGTATATATATATAATTGTCAATCATCTGATTCGAATACATTCTGAACTATCGATCAATCTGCAGCAAAATTCCTCCATGGCTGAAAACTTTTGCCCCAGCCAAGGCCCTGACTTTGCAGGAGGAGTCCTGGAATGCTTTCCCCAAAAGCAAAACAGGTTTCGTGTGGCTCAGTTTTCTTAATTCTGAAGTAATGCATACTTTGAATTCAGCTATCAAATCATGGAGACTAATTGTTTGTTTTCGACTGCCATGGATATGAACATCACCAAATCCAGTGATCAAGGTATCCGAATGGCTTCATCTGTCTTAGTTATTACCCTGCTCATGATACCTGATTCTTTTTTAAACTCTATCAAATTGCTTGCTCCGGCAGTGCCCATATTTCAACCAGTCTTCTCTCACCGTTGAAACTGTGAATAAGGCTGATAATGGCTGCTCTGAAAATGTAAGAACACTTCCTTGTCAAATGCACGTAGTAGTACTCAGAGGTTTTACTTTCCCGGACAATTGTGTATGTGACATATAGGTTCATGGCTTAAGCAAAGAGTTACAAGCTCAGAGAAGAGTTGAAATTATAGATATAGCTACCACATCAAGGGATTACTGGAGCAAGATCCTTGGCACTGCAAAGCTTGATTTGTCCGAGTTCGAGTCACACAAAACTGGCAGAGGTCCTCTTCTGAAAGGATGGCAGGTATATGATGTTTCTGATGGCCACAGTACATAGCGGCAGCTCTTGATTTCAATATCTACCACCAAAAAATAAAAGCAAGATTCATTTAGCTAACCTTCCAACTACAAGAACTTTGCCTCCTTTGAACATGTTTTGACAATTTAAATGCATTTTCTTTGAACATGTTTTGACAATTTAAATGCATTTTCTTTCGTATCCATGAGTTGAAATTAAGAGATGCAACATCCTCCTAGATTATAATCATCTGGACAAAGCATCACAAACTTATAGTAGAAGAATCAACATCATAGAAGATGAATCAACAAAATCATCTTGAAATAGAAAAGATATATAGGAGCATTTGGTTCCTGATATATATATATATATATTTTGTAGGCTACATGTGATCCAGTCATGACATCATACAAACTGCTTACAATGGATGCTCCCATTTGGGGCTTTGGATCTTGTCTGGAGGAAGCTATGATTGCGGTAAGGAAAAAGATGTAGAAGTGTCGTCATCCATATCTTTATTATTGAACATTAAATTGATTCCCTACTGATAGGCAGCGGCAATCTTTTGGAAGTCCTTTCTAAAGTTAAACATTCCTGTGTTTATTTGAAATGGAAAATAAACATTCATCTCGCTGCATTCCTCAGTTTACTCATCAGTAGAGTGAAGCAAGATTATAAAGAAAACCAGATATCTGCAGGGTTTTTAGCATCTAGTCCTATGAAAGCCCTCAATCCACCATAAGAGAAAAAACATGTTCTCTAGACTGCTGAAAATTTTATGTTTCTCTTATGCATTACGAGAGAAATTATCTAATCTGTTCCAACTGGTCTTTTTTTCTTTGAGCAAATTGTTCTAGAAGATCATTGATGCGCCTTCTTTTTCTCCTCCACAGAGTGAAAAGGCACTACTTTTGGAATTTCACAAGCTTTGCTTTGCTTCGATCGATGAATGGTTTGGAATGACCGCAGAACAAATCACTGAACAGGAGAAGCAAAATGATATGTTACTCAAGAAGGTAAGTATTCCGTAACTTAAACAATCACAAAACATAAGCTGCATGATAACTCATATTTTGGATTATAGTAACTCATATTTCCCTGATTGTAACACGAAAGCATCAAGTGAAATCGTAAGAAAAAATACAACAAGTATTACTTTTCAGGAAAATCAAAGTGTAATCCAACATTTTAACCTTAAAAGTGATCATCCAATCCATACAAAATTATAACAAAAGAATAATTATAATTGAGGACTAATCTAGCCCATGTTGCATTTGTTTCTTTAAACAGAGGTTCCAAATGCCACCATCCCCTGTGACAAGCAAGCAAGATGCCAAAAGGAAAAACAAGCACGACATCAAGAAGTTTTTTCAAGTTTCAGATGTTCCACCAACCTGTAAATAGTCAGTAGTCTGAAAAATTGAAAGATCTGGCCAGAAAGAATGGAAGCAGCCCAATTATTATACTGCATATGGAACGGTTGAAGGAAGGATTTCCGACAGCAACATTCACATTGACTGAATGATGAAAACAGTAAATATTCATGTATCCAGATGTAAATAAATATTCTCTCTTAAATGATCTTCGAAATACTCAATGAAATCATAGATCAAATTACTCACATGATTCTTCTAAGCATGATACTGCAATATTCCACAGGTGAAGGTCACATAATATTTCAAGCACTATTTTTCATCTTAGTACAAGAGGAAATCCATTAACACGGGCCTCATGGTCGATAAGAGAAAAAGGTGGGCATATTCCATTGCCAAAATCCATCAACAAAAACTCACAAAAGTAAAGGCTAGTTGGCCTTTCTACTCATCTCATACATCAATTAGGAGCAAGATTTTCGTAGTTCCTTTATTAATTAGGAGTTCAAAATCAAATGGCAATTGCTTAATCTCCACCATCAGTGAAGCATAATATCAAGCATCTGATGTGCATAAGCTGCAAATGCAACTGCTATGAAAGAGACACTTTAATGTATGAAATTAATGATTCTTACAGAAGAAAGAACGACATCACTTGATTTTTAGAGAAGATGAACATCCATTTAAACATAAATTCAATAGGAGAGGACAATAACTATACTACGACCAAAGTAGAATGAGGATCACGCATCCTCTTCGGTCTAATTTGGTTGTACACAAAAAGAAATCTGAAACGAATCAGAGCTGCTGGATGGAGAAAGGGAATTTGAAGGTCCCTTTTCTCTTCCTTTAATCGATCATGTACTTTCTTTAAACCAAACTTTTAGGCATCCAATATGTTTCTTCTATTGTACAGAACATTGCTACCAATCTACAGAGCCCCATCTAAAAATGTAACCTGCTGGGTCTTGATTTGGTCATCCTGCTCACTCCGAATGGCTCATCATTGTCCATCCTCCTCGCATTTCGGAAAGCTGCACAACCAATGACATAGACAATGACAAGGATTATGAGCACGACAATGTTGATCACTGAGACCTTCCTCCAGCTATGCTTGATGTTTGCTAGAACCCCAGCCTTGCAAGAATCACACTGGTAGCAAAGGGACTGCTGATCATTGCTCCATCGCATGCAGTCCATGTCGTTGACTGTAATGCCTGCTCCCTGGGTCCAGAATGTCTCATTTACATAGGTATAGCCGCAAGAACTTGGAGGCTTGCAGCAGCCAGACTGCATCGTTAGAAAAGTGTAACAATTCAACAAATGAACTCGGCTATTCCAAAAGCTACGTATCTAGAGTAAGACAAAAGGTAAATTTAATAGAAATCTCCGAGAAAATCACAAACTTCACTATATAATGGCCACAATGATTAACAGCTAGTATAAGATGTTGGTATTTATACCTTCTACGGGACTATTGGTAAAAAAATCAGGCAAAAGGAACAATAGAATGCTAGAACGTACTCGTGAAACAAGAAAATTGAAAAGCTAAGTGATTTCCAAACTTCATCAGATTTAGGTAGCAGCGTAACCATGTTCAGCACAAGATCTTGTCATCAGCGGAGGAGATGACTAGATGGATCTACCAATAATGGCTGATGGAATCTTGCACCTAAAACTCCAAAACCATAATGACAAATTGCCACATAATCCATGCTGTAGAGATTCTAGAAAACCCTAATATACTTTCTCTGTATACCTTGGCTGAGGTAAATGGAGGACCAAACAATGTCTAGTCTACAAAATGATATGATGTGGGACAGGATGTAGTGGAAGTTGCATGGGCATGAATGGCCCTCCACTTCCAAGAGAACATGTGTTGTTGGTTCTACATGAGAGTAATTTAACCACTCTTTCATGGCATCTATTTCATATTGCATTATTTTATGTTTTTCTGCATGATTCCATTACCATAAAAGGAAGACCTAATTTATCAATAAAGATAGCGCTCCTCTTTTTCTATTGATAGGCAAACCTAGTGACTTCTCCCTGTGGACATGTCTTGGCTCTGGCTTTCTACCATCACATATCGCAGAGAAGAAGATGCACGTCATTTTATGTGAACTTGTGTTATCATTTTTGCTGCCTCAGTTTTTAAACCCCAACCATGCTTTGAACCAATTGTTTTGTGGCTTTGATCAATTGAATCATATTCAATTGGTCTAAGTTATAGAAAAATAAACCTATGATTTTGACAGGTCACTCGCCTGTTTCAACTAATTCCAGACTAATCTTATCCGCGATTGACCAATCTGGCTTTAAGAAAAAATTGGATGAGATCCGTGCTAGTTCCTAATTGAATGAACAGTTAATCTGGTCGAGATTTAAGAAGACTGATTCAGAATTAGATAGGATATTATTATTTTTTTCAGGTCTTTTACTTTTGGATGAAGATAAGCAAAAGTATCTTTCAAGGGAAATCTGACAATGAACTAAATCAGACAACTGAGGAAAAAATAGAGAAAAGAAGAAAGAAAGAGAGAACAATATTCAAGTGGAAAAGCAAAGTTTCATCAGAATAAAACCAACCAAATCAAACTGGATTTGCTTGTAGCTGCAGAGAATAAATAACGTCATAAAGCAGATGGAGATCCTAAAAACATGAACTATTTTACCAAAAATGTCGTTTTAAAATCCGAAGCAAGTCCAAGATCCAATGTTCCAGATCAGTAAATTAAGCCACCCCACCACTATTAGCAGCAATGAGATGCTTTTCCCCTGTAAAAGTGCAATCTTTCACCGAATGCGGCCGTTTTTTAGACATCCCTGATTGTAAAGATCCAACTTTAACCTTAAAGATTCCTGTTTTGTATCGTCTGCTCGAGGAAATCCTATCTTTCTCCCCAAATCAAATAAGCACGTACGAAACGGAAGAGATTCCAAGCACTAACCTCGATAGGGGAAAGATTCCTCCGGTAGAACATGTCCGGCGACTCGGGAACGAGCACCCCCGTGGTCGGATCTCGGGCGTACCTCGCCATCTTCGAGCACGCATGGCCTTCGCGGAGGCAGGAGCTGATCTTAGCCCAGTACACGGGGTCGGCAACGCGGTCCTTGAGCCAGCCGGAGTAGTCCGAGAGCTGGTACTCGAGGAACGCCCGGTTCATGACGACCTGACCCTGACCGCGGTCAGTGACGGCGAACGCGAAGACGACGAAGCAAAGCAGTGCGGCGACGACGAAGAACATGGCGAAGAGGTAAAGCTGGAGCAGCCAGGCTTGGCGGTAGCAGGCGCCGGCGAAGCCCATGAGGGAGATGACCATGATGCCGACGCCAATAACGATGAGCGGCCACTGTAGGAAGCGGAGGCAGTCGGTGGAGTTGGCCTTAGAGCTGAGCCAGATGCCGCCGACGAGGATGGGGATGGAGACCAGGAAGGTGATGAAGTTGACGGCCCCAATCAACGTGTTGCTGCCTCGCATCCTTGCTATCTCTTCTCCTCTTCCTCTACTCCACTGAAAGGAGCCTGCTTTGCTTCTTGGCCTCCGAAGGCGGAAGCTCTGTGGTTCCGCTTCTCTGCAGCCTCAGTAGAACTTCTCCGCGACGAGAGATCGAGCAACTGAGAGAAGGAACAAAAAAAGAGGCGTAACAAAGGGAATGGGGCAAGCGATTTATAAAGGGGAAGAGTGAGAACGGAAGCATACAAGAACACATTTTTTACAGACACCATGGCTGGGGCCGATCGAAGGCAGGGCAGCCGACCATGGCGAGTGACAAAAACAAGTATCGGTTCCCAACAGAGAAGTGCAACAGCGAGGCGCAAATGACGCGACCTTACCACGTGGTCGGTGACTGCGGAGGAAACCAGGTATCTTTTTTCTTTCTCTCCTTCGCGTTGAAATCGATGGAGTTTTAATTCCGCCGGTGGTGGCGGTGGGTGCGATGGAAGGAGGAGGAGGAGGAGGCGCAGAGGCGGAGAGAGCACGTGGGGCGTCCCCCCCTTTGCGTTGGCGCAGATGCAGCAGGAGGAGGAGGAGGAGGGACGCAGGGGATGGAGATGATGCACCAGCAATATAAATCTTACAACGGAGATAATTTTTTAAGGAATTAGGAAAGGAAAAGAGAAGGGAAAAGTGCAACGCACGTCACTCACACTGCACGCCCTTCCATGCAAGCTTACAAGTTACCCCCTTGATCTTGATTTTGATGTATTTTTAAAGAACAAACCAGATGATAAAGACAAGGCTTTGTATATATAAACATATGAATACTTCACACAATAAGTGATGATTAATAATCCACACGTGTGTGGAGTTTTGGAGTTTTTTTTTCCTCTTTAATAATACAAGTGCAAAACTAAGCACCATTATTTTTTTTGTTTCCTAACATCTATAGCCTAAATGCATTTGAATTAAAAAAAGTTGAGCTAAGATCACTGGGGTGCTCAGCTGGTGAGAGAGAGAGGGCACCGAATCAATAAATGGAATTTTATGAAGAAGTATGGCTGTGAACTGCAGATGTATGGGTCTCCATTGCCCATTGGCTTCCTAATTAATTAAAGAAAAAAGCAGAGGGACGAGAAATAATAAATGGTGATAGAACTTGAAATAACTGTTGAAGTCTCATATTCCATGAGAAAGACAGCACAGATAACTAGATGCATTAAATATAATAATAATACAGGAGGGGAAGTAGGTTGACTCACTTAACCAGTTAAACAATGACTGCGGGCATAAATTGACTGATATCACCAAGACAAAGATTAAGACCATTAACATCATTTGCACAAGCATTACTTATTTCAGTAGTGCTGGAAGTGATCTGGCCATATCCAGCACATTAATTGATCTACTCATAGACCAGTACAGTCTTCCATGCGAACAGAACATACATGGTCTAATGAAATTGAAATCAGCAACATTTGTCGTTTGATATATATGCTTCACCACAGACAATTACAAACACAGCAAAAGTACAATCCACGACAGCCCCCCAAGCACGTCAAATTCTCACTAGTCAATGTTCTGGTCAGAGACCTCGTACAAGAACTCAATAGAGGCAGACTAAATCTCTCATGGTGTGGAAGAATTGCCGACAGTCAGCAGTTAACTTTGCTTGTATGTTTGATCAAGGTCACATCTCATGATCAGAATGATGCTAAAAACATGGAAACAAGAAAGCAAGTTTTGGCAGCATTCACAAGAAAGGAGAGAGATAGAGTATGACGTTCTTTACAACAAAATTTCTCTCGCCACTGCTTGCTTTAACATCAGATGTAACTCATGGAATGTACTGCTCAGAAACTGAAGGTGCTGGATTAATCTTTCTCATATAATCTTGATGACGAGAAGAGGAAAATCCAATGCAGCTGGCCACTGGGATAGAGAGTCTGGGCGTTTGGCCGTAACTGACAAACTGTACTGCCCAAATATCTCATGGAATGTACTGCTCAATAACTGGAATATACTGCTTTGAGGGTTTGACATCAGATGTAACTCATGGAATGTACTGCTCAAAAACCGAAGGTGTTGGATTATTCTTTCTCATAGTCTTGATGAAAAACAGTAAAATCCAGTGGAGCTGGTTTACTGGGGTGGAGTTTGGGCGTTAAGCCGTAACTTACAGAACGTACTGCCCAAAAATCTCATTACGCGACTAGGACATGGTTAATTTATCTGCGTAATGAGATTTTTGGGTAGTACATTCCATGAGTAACAGCTGAAGGCTCAGACTCTATATCACAGTAAATCAACTGCACTGGATTTTCCTTCTTTTTTTCTCATCTCTTCATCAAGATTATTTTGAGAAAGAATAATCCAACACCTAAAATTTATCTAATGCTAAAATAGGATCCTCATTTCAACAAAAAAAAAGTGCTAAAACATAATCCACATCCGCAAATTTAAGCATCATATTCAGCAGATCCTTCTTGACTAATCTTCTGGGAAATTGATTTCTGTTGGAGGGATATTGGCGCTGGGTGAAAAAAGATGTTATAAAGAGAAATAAGGATCTCGAAACCAATCAAAATAATGATTAGCCATTCCAGAAACATTGACTTCCTATTCTGAAGAATTTCCTGAAAGAAGCGAATATTATGCTGCACAGAGGTAACATTTTAAGTTCAATAACTCGGCATGAAAAGGTTTAACTATGATATCAAAATGGTTTTGCATAAATTTTTTTACCTCAACAAACTTCAATTTGAAATCAAGGCCTCCAAATCTCTGTGTTAGCTCATATTCATCCCGGAGATACTCCCATATCTGTGCATAGTTAGCATTCTTCCAAGCAATATCTGACCTGCAGGGGTGTTGCACAAAGCATGAATATGGTGCCACAGCTGCTGCTAGGTTCATCCAAATATTTTTATCCCAAATGTTAAATAGATATGATATTAAGTCAAACAAAAAATCTCATACCGGTGAAACATACTCTGGAAAAATTAGAAAATCAAAGATAACACTGCATAATATTTTGAAGGGCAAAAATATTCAAGGAGGATTTGACAATAAACTGAGACAAAAATCTCATACCGGTGAAACATACTCTGGAAAAATTAGAAAATCAAAGATAACACTGCATAATATTTTGAAGGGCAAAAATATTCAAGGAGGATTTGACAGTAAACTGAGACAATGAACTTGTGTCCATTTCCTTAATAATTGAAAAAAAAATCACACCGAACAGAATTACGTAAAAGAAGGAGTTAAAATCAGGACTTCTAAAGATTTTGCAGCCCAGTATTAGATCAGAACTTTAAGCATCTTTAGCAATGTATAGTGATGCCAATAACATGCCACACTGACACTAGACCAATCGATCATTGCAACATCAAGGTTACCTTTCAAAGAGCCTGAGTTTTAGGATGACATCTGCCAGGTTAGAATTTGCTTTACCCACTAACTGAAAAAGTTTTTTCCTTTTCATGGTAAAAGTTCCAGTTTTCTCCAAACTACGGTTGATGCCCGTGAACTCTGCGACCATTCCATCAACCTAATCAATTAGGTAAGACATTAGCATTCAACACTGATTCATTTCATAGTTTGTTGAATATTCTTCCAACATACTTGGCGGACATAGTAATCTAAAGCGATGCTTTGTCCAAGAATGCTTCCAATTGTACGAATACCATCTATATTCAAAGTCTTAAGCACTATGTAATCAAGTCCACCTTCCATCCAAGTTTCCAAAGTTGGTTTTTCAACCACAGCATAATCTGTGGACCAATAATTCAAATCATTGTCAGAAAATGTTTAGAAACTTTAGAACATTTATCCTTGAAACATAGAAATACAAAATTTTCGCTATTGCTTTCCGCATGCTGATGAGTGATAACTGCATAGCAATTCTGCATAACTAATAATAGCGAGGCTAGATGTTAGAACTGTAAGAATGCCAAATATATTAAACTCAGCAGCTTGCACGAAACAACAGAGCTAAACAAAGCCAGACATACCAACCTAGTAGGTGTGACACCCAGATATGCCCCATATAAACACAACCAAGTGTACCTTGAACAAAAGACCATCTTTGGGCAATTTTGGCTGACCCCCGTTACCTTGTTAGACATGCAATCAGATCTTAACTACTGCTTTTATTTAGGGAAGAATTTCCAAAGTTAAGAAGCACCAACACACTTTTGATGCATATGAACTGAAGTACACTCTATAAAACTTCTTCATCTTGACCTAGTTTCACTGAGCCCCTTTCCATCACCGTTGTTTCCAAAGACAGAGTTTATATCTCATGTAAAAACCTTTATCATGTAGATGAATCTTAACATTCTTACGTAAGAACCCAAGAACTATATAAAATTTTGATATAAGACGTCACACCAAAGTATCAAAGCCAGAGTTTATCGTTCTCACCGATAAGTTTCTAGAATTCAGATTCTTCCAGATAATCAGATATAATTGAAGTATATTCTTTAAGGCAACTTTGCCGTTCTTACCATCCTTTCTCATCTCTGGTAGCAAACCCGTTG
The DNA here is from genome assembly GCA_030544415.1 of Thalia dealbata. Classification (NCBI taxonomy): domain Eukaryota; kingdom Viridiplantae; phylum Streptophyta; class Magnoliopsida; order Zingiberales; family Marantaceae; genus Thalia; species Thalia dealbata. Next base: position 558,920 of record CM060458.1, read on the forward strand.
CATGTTTTTCAGCAATCTTCAGATATCTATCAACATCATGGTTCGAAACATTAAACAGAACAACAGAACCATAATGAAAAACAACCATATAGTGACAACCAGTCTCTTTGGCACAAACAGCATTCAAAACCTGAAATTTGGAAAAAAAAAATCTAATTACACAATAAAAATATACTCAATTTCCATAAAATTATCCATGAACTCTAAATAAAATTCAATAAACTCTGATACCGAGTTCATACAGCACTATACAGGAAATGCAGCTGGCGGCACAAACTTACCTTTTAATGACTTCAATCGAAGTTCATTACTCCGATTCATGAACTTTTATACACTTGATAACTGTGGCATGCTATTATAATGCCAGAGACATGGAATTTTTTTTTGCCAAACTATATAGAATACAGATAAAAGTCATAGTATGTGTTTAGATACACGCGCGCGCGCGCGCGCGAAATCCACTTATATCTCGCTCTAGATTTCTTCCAAGACAATCAAAGATGAAAAACTCAAAATAACAAAAACACCACATTAAATACACAATATATCAATTGTTTAACTCCAATTGGTTACACAAGCAAGAATTTAGTAAGACCAAATACTAAAGGTTGAAATAAATACCATTGGGGATGAAAATGGCAAATAAAAAAAACTAGAAATTGGAAATAAAAAAGAGAAAAAAATCAGCCAAAAAAGTGCCGTACTTGAGGATCATCGTATCTGAGAACAACATAGTTGGTGGCACGGGAGGTAGGCGGAATGACATTGGACGCATTCTGAGCCTGCAAGCCCTTCAAATCGATACTGCGATTCAATCCACCACCATCAGCACGAGCACGAGGAAAACCAAATTAAAGCAGACAAAAAACGAAAGCAAAATGCCGGGCCACCTGGTGCACAGAAAGTAGGCTTTGACAGGGATAAACCGGCTCTCCTCCTCCTGCTGAACCTGCAAGAGGTGGTCCTGATACTCACCCTCCACGGAGCTGGACGCCGCCGGCAGGAGCTCCTTCCAGCGCCGGAGCCGCCGGTCGGAAGAGAGCGACGGTAGGGTCCTCGGGAAGCGGTGGCGGGCCGGGCCGCAGAGGGGTTCGGCGCGGGGGAGAAGGTGCTGGAAAGGGGGCACGGCGAGCGGAGGTAGGGTTGAGAGAGGGGCGGCGACGGGGGAGATCATCGTATCGAGGACAGGGTAACGACGTATCAATGGGCGTTACAATGGCCGCCGTTATAAACACAAACCAGAACAATGAGCGAATGTAGCAGCGATATGGTAACAGCAAAAAAAGAAGCCTTTCCTTTTAATATTTTATCTGACTATTATCTTATAATTTCTCACGTGTGATTAATTTCTATAACAGATATTTGTATAGTAGTAAGTATAAGTTAAGATATCAAAATATAATTATTTTAAGTTTCTAATTACTAACATTAAAAAAATATATTTGATTTTAAAATAAATGAAATACTATTCATACGTATTTCTTAACGTTCCGTTATTGATGGAAATAATATATGTAAATCTCATCGTCCATTACCAAAATTAAATATTTTGTTTCTAAATTTAAAATAAAATTTTATTTTATAAATAAATTAAATTTCTGCTGCTAATCCCAAATTAACTTTATGCAGATTTTACTACTTTTTAAATATTTGCTCATTGGATATAGATAAAATAAAATTTTAAATATTTAAGTAATAAGTTTGAGAATAAAGCTGTATTTATTCAACACCACTTGAATATTTGCTCATTAGATATAGATAAAATAAAATTTTTATTATATAAATTATTACATAAAATAAAAAATTATTATCTTATATCTAACTTGAAACTTTATTTGTATAACTTACTCTTAATAGAATATGAGTTGAGGATCAGTATTAATACAATATAGTGTAATCATATCAAAATCTCTTGCGAATAATTTATTTTATCTATAGAAATAATTTGAATAGTCGCTAAACCGAGATAAACAACAAACTGAGGGTCAAAATGAAAAATATCCAGACTAAACGATTTTTAAAAACCACAGCGTCGAACAGTCACGCACGAGTCACGTGAGCGGGGGGGCAATTCGATTGTGAACTGGTGATGACCGCTTTCCCTCCCTTTCTTTCTTCCCTCCCTCCACCTCCTCCTCCTCCTCCACGGCGCGCGCCAACCCCCCCAACCCCAAGTTGGCGCCCGTCCCTTCCTTTCCCGCCTTATCTCTTCGCCTTCTTCCTTCTTCCTTCTTCCTTCCCCTTCCCCTTCCCCTTTCCCTTCCCATGTGCGCGACTCCGAGAGCGAGAGGCGCCGACTCCTTTGTCCCTCCTCCTTGCACTAATAAGGCAACTCCCGTTAGGCTCCCCAACCCTCTCTCGCGCATACAAACAAACACCTTCCGCGCGCACCCCCCGATCGACCCAGTTCGGCCCCCCTTCCCCAACCCATTAATGACCTCCGCCGTCTCCCACCACCGCCACCCGCCCTCCTGCGCTCCCTTTGGCCAGCACCCGCTCATGCGCCCCCCGTCGCTGTCGCCTCCTCCTCCACCGCACCCTATATGGCCGCCCGATTCGGTCCGCCGAACCCGGCCGCTCGTCCAGAAGGCAGCATGGGGTGACCTCGACGTCCCGCGATGGCGTTCCGCCGGATCCCCTCCCTCCGGCTCCTCTTCTACCTCTGCTTCCCGGTCTTCCACATCTTCCGCTTCTTCCGATGCTTCACGTACCCCTCCGACAGCGCCACGAACCCTTCATCGCTCCCCTCCTCCTCCCGCCCTGCGCCGGCCGCCGCCGTCGTCGGAGGAGGCGGCGCCCCCGAGCGGACCACCAAGAAGCTGAGAAAGCCGTATACGATCACCAAGTCGAGGGATCGGTGGACGGCCGAGGAGCACGAGCGGTTTCTCGACGCGCTCCTGCTGTAATTGCCTGCCCTTATCTCCCTCCCACTTTTGCTCGCCGTTGAGTTAAAAACTTGTTTTTTTTTCAATCTTCGCCTGATCTATTAGCAATGCAATTTCAAGTTCGCTTTGTATCATATGATGCAAAATTAAATGAAGTTGAGTTGTAAATTAATGTCATGCTACATATTTTCCACTGAAATTATATTTTCTACTACAGCGGCAGCTTCACTGTTGATGTCATGCTGACATGCTCTACTTCTTCCGCAAAGAATTTATAGTTCTTCCTCTAAAAAAATGAATTTATAGCTTTTGCAATTAAGACGATGATTGACAAAGATGTTTCCATTGAGATGATATCGAACTACAAGTTCCAATTTCCCAAATTTGTTTATATCGGAGGAAGAGAGAAGTTTGATACTTTAGAAAATTTTGGATTAACAATTGTTAGAATATTGGATATTCTTGCGTGAACTTAAACTATGTTCTCATGGTTATAAATTCCTACCCACCAAATAATATTTGTGTTTTGTGGTCTTCTTCTTGGGACAGATGATGTCAATTGCCTATTGCAAAAGTTTTCTGAGTTTTACACCGATCATCTCTGATTTTTATCTTTGATCTATTGCTTATCTCTTCTGTTGGGACGTGCTTAAATAAATATGGGTTATGATGCTAGATGACTTATGTCAGCATTACAAAAAATGCTCTCTTTTCTGTCTCTCTCTTTGTGCGTGTGCGTGTGTGGTATTTGGAGGGGATAACTAAGGAGTCTTTGCTCTTGCGGGAAAGAGGGTACAACATTTACCATTCATCATTTGCCTTGGCAGGAAAAAAGAAAGAAAGAAATTTAGCAGCCTTGAGCGTATGAGCATGGACGAATACATAAGTATAAATCTTCAAAAGACCATATTGTAAACCGTTGCATGGTTATAAGAATCATCCTTTGTTTTATGCATTTGCTTAAAAATAGTTAGAGATTTGATGGTCTTTTCCCCTACCAGACCAAAACTAGAATTGAAGAAGAGAGACTTCCTGCTCTAATTGATAATTCTTATATTCTTATGGTCTCAAGATTCCAGCATATTTCATTTATGGAATCGGAGTATGCAGTTTAGTTTAGAGAAAGAAGTTAGTGTGCATTTTTATCATCATATAATACCAAATGAATTATTATCTCTAATCCACGTTGTTTTGCCAATAGGTTCGGTCGTGATTGGAAGAAAATCGAAGATTTTGTCGGCACAAAAACAACAATCCAGGTATGTATCTGTTTTGCAATTTCTGCATCATCTACATTATTTTTTTCTATCTCATGCCAATATAAACTTATTAAATAAGAATTATCCTAGCATAAACTTATCTAATAAAATATATTGTAATTGTTATGACATCGTATCGTGTTAGTTGAGCCATTAATTTAATCCAGCAAGATCTGTCTATAACCTAAATTTGTGAAAGAGGACGCTAGTTCATATGTCTGCCAATGGGGTTATACAAGTTATTATCCTTTAAATTTATTCCAGATTACATAATTATAGTATAGAGAACACTGTTGTGTTGTTGTTCTGTTTACTTGTTTATCTTGGTTCATTTTAGTCTTTCAAGTGATCAGGATCCAATCGGTTTCAAAATTTTAATACGGAGGGATAGAAAAAGATGCTAGAGGGAATTTTTTTGAACAGTGTAGCATCCCTGAGCTAGTAAATTTGCTATATTTATTTTCTTTGCTGAAAGGTGGTAAATGACATGAATTGAAAAATGCATGAGCGTTGAGATGGGTATATACGTAAAATACGCATCACAAGGAGATCACAATAATTGTTTGTTCTAGTTCTCTTCCTTGAGATGCCTGCTAATAAAAACCTTTGTTTAATTCACATTTTCCTTTTATTTGTTTTCAGATCCGCAGTCATGCACAGAAATACTTCCTGAAGGTACAGAAGATTGGCTTAGCTGCCCATGTGCCACCTCCACATCCTAAACGCAAAATGGCACATTCAAGCCATCAGAACATCTCGAATAATGGTTCTACTTCTGATCAAGAAGCAAGATACTTTCCACTACTTTGGTCTCTCTATATAAGTTTTGACATTTGATTAATTTGTGTTGGTAGAGATATTACCTTTGCAAGCATCTGTGGCCTGCCCTTCTGCATCTCCGCATATTCTTCCTGCAAGCACTGCATGGGTTAACACCTCAAGCGACATCAATTATGCAACTGGTGAAGTGATGCCTTTTCCTGCTTGCTATACCATCCGTCCTGATATCGAAGGTCTGAATTATGTTAATTTTTGTGGAAGCATGCTTTAACTCCTTCCGGAAATACTTTGTTTTATCAACTTGGTAATATAGGTGACAGTGGAATACTTGGAAAAACAAGCATCTACAGCCAAAACGTTAATTTGAACAACAATTTAAGTGGATCATGGCACACTCAGGATGTCACAAAGCAAAGGAATCAACATCCATCAAATCCAGGTAACTTTGACACTTACAATAAAGCTTAACCTTCGTTTTCGCAGCATATCAATGCAAATACCAATACGCCTTTTTCAAAAAAAGAAATCAATTGACCTATTAAATCAGGGATTATCAATTAAAAAATGCTCCAAATTGTGGCCAATACTATGGAAATGCTGCAGATTGAGATGGATTGGATGTTCCAAGGTCCCCCTCCATTTCAATGTTGTCTACAATCTTTCGTTTGTCACTGCATAGAAATTGGCATGGCTTTACTTATTTGTTATTTCATCCATATAGAAACGCATACGTGGATATATCACTTTTCTTTGTTCTTGAGAATATATGGATATATTAAAAGTAGCATGAGACGTGAAGATCCAGCTAAGCGTTATGAGCGCGTCCACCGGTATTGTCCTCCACAAAAACATACTCGAAGAATTACTATTTTTGGTTTCAGTATAATACAAGTACAATAATCATTTTTTTAATGTTTAGAATATCGTCTAATTGACACCAAATTAGCATGGCAAGTTCCCATGGGCAAGGTAAATACTAATTGGCCATATCTGATGAGAACTGAATGCCTGAAATATTTGGTAGACAGCAGTAACAATTCCTTTAAGTGATGAGTTTATCCAATTTCTTGGGGAGTAAAATATATGCAGACAAAAATATACAAGTTTTCATATCAGACTACATCCAACTTTTATTACGGCACTGCTTCAATGACAAGGATGGGTTTCTTTTTTGATCAAAACAGCATGATGCATAAATATACTTGAAAAAAATTGTGTAAATTGAATTCTCACATTTATGCTTAGGTTTGAGAGAAGCTTTTTTTCACATGTATGTATGAAGTTCTAGTAGTGATTGCAAATGTTATGCACTGTTGATGTCTCCAGCTATTGGATCCTTGTGACACCTTAAGATGCATAATTTAATTTAATTTTCTATCTAATGGAAGCCTCTCCATTTTGGTGAATTTTCAAAATCTTCTTTTTGCCTTTCTGGCTTGTAGCCGTGCCAGACTTTGCTCAAGTTTATTCTTTCATCGGAAGTTTGTTTGATCCGGACATTATGTGGAGGATGGACATCTTTTTGGAAAAGCTACAAGATCTGGATCCAGTGACCGCTAAGATTGTAAGTTTTACTAAAAAACACTATTTCCGTTCTTAAGAATTTCCATGCCATAGAACTTCCTTCAGTTTTGAGGAATTACGGAAAGGCTCTCTGAATGCTTAGAGTTCATATTACCATTCCTTCTCATGGCGAACTTCAAATTGACCTACTTCAGATAAACTACGCTAGAGATCTGAAAACATTCGTCGAGAATGACTCTTAGTTTGTAAATCAAATCTTCTACTCTTCGACCGTTGAACTTTAGACAGCTTTTCCTGTTTTGTACCAAATACGATGAAACAAAATTGACATCCCCCCATTGGTTGTTACTTGCTGCCATTCTATGCTTATATTTAGTCCAACCCATAAAAAACTTTGGACCTTACCACTTTACCTATCTTACGATAACCATATTTCCCATCAAGTGTCAGGATCAGGGTTCTCAAATTAGTGGACATGAAAGTAGGGAAACATGGAAGGCCAGAAGTTTAAATATGCCAAAATATTTATTTCCAAAATTCAATGTCTTGGGAACGACAGTCAGTCGTTGCTTCACTGAATCGATTTTCTTCCTAAAAACTTGCAGGTTGTGATATTGATGAGGAATCTTGCCCTCAATATGTCTAGCCCCAGTGCTGAGCCTCTTGTGAGTATATATTTTGTCTAAATATAAATCCCGTACTTGGCAATTTGGATCCGTGGGTCATAACCACTTCATGACAATAGTGGTGAAGATCTCTCTCTCTCTCTCTCTCTTCGAGGAGATAATAAATTCTTCTTATTTGGATATTCGCTTGACTCACCATTTCATGTTTTTTTTGGGTCATTCAACAGCTAAGATGGATAGACTCATGTGATGCGAACACAAAAAAGATGGCAGCCATTGGAGGGCCTGCAACCTATGCAAAAACAGAAATCTAATTCCTCCCTTGGCATTATAATACCCCTATCATCTCAATAAGCTGTTTCCATACTTGATATATTTTTTTCTTCTTCACTTCATCGCCTTGATGTGATGTTATGTCTTATGCAACAGAGGAGTTCATCAAGATACATTTATGCAACCAACAACCAAAACCCTCACTTCTTTTGGTGTTCAAGCTCTGTTCATGAGAAGTCCAAATAAAGAAACCCTTCTATGCTTGTGTATATGATGATTGATATGGTGCAATTTGAATCGTAATATTCCAAACAAAGATACAGCTTGCATGCTTGCTTTGATTATTTCTGCCTAATTCTTCAAAATTTTGAGTCAAGTGGATGCCCCAAAAATGGCCAACTAAAGAATTTTTTTCATATTTATCTATTTTAGTCCAATAAATGCTAAATTCGGCCGCACACATTGCATGCATGTTTAGTTCACTCCTATCCTCCACGTGTAACTTTTCTTCTTAAAACACTAAAAAATAAGTTAATTCCATTATTGGGCCTGACTAATAATTAATTATTATAAAGTTCAAAGTAATAAATATCTTTAAACTATTTTTAAAAATTCAGTGAATTCATCACTATATCAAGTCTTATTACTCTAATTGGCGTTGTAAATTATAGAAAAAGATTTTCTATTAACTCCGTAATATTCTCAAAAAAAAGTCAAATTCAAAATGTTGAAATATAAGGGCGCAATTGAAACTTTTAAAATTTATTTTATGTAATCTAAAAAATAAAGAATTTTGGTGTTTTGGACGTATTTTTTTAGAATTATTTTCTTATTTTTTATATGTCGGATAAAGTAGTAAATATATATATATGTATGTATATTAATAAGTAGCTCTTCCTCCTCGTTTCCTCTGTCACTCTCTCTTTCTCTTCGGCTTCCCTCTTCTTCTTCCTTCGTCTCATCCTCAGTGGAGAGGCGCCTAAATGGGAAGGAAGCCACTCGGCGAGAAATCGGTGGTGGGGTGAGAGAAGATGGGAGGCTGCTTTCCCTGCACCGGAGAGCCAAAGACCGAAGAGAAGGATCAATCCGATCTCCCGATAGGTATCCGAAGAGACATCCCTCGGAAAACAAAATCCGCGCCTTCATTTTTCTTTTGAGCTTGCTCTTCTTCCTGCGTCGAGTGCTTTTCGAGTTAGGGCTGCTTGATTTAACCTGGGTGACTGGTTTTTGCTCTGACGGTATTAGGTTTGAGATAAAAACATAGGTTTTCTTCTTCTTCTTCTTTTTCTTGTTTTGTTTCGTTAGCATATGGGATAAACTTCGGGTTTTTGTTTGGGTCTTAGTTTCTGGAATGATTCTCTTGGCTTCTTGGTTGGACCCTTGTTTGATGATGATTGATCGGGTATGCTGGAAATTTATGCTGGATGCTAGAACCAAAACAGGGACTGCTCTGGCCTCCATGTTTTTTCTTTTCAGTGGATGCCTCTTTTCTTCCATGGATATGCATGCTTTATCGGATTTGTTTTTGTTATGCCTTAAAAATAACTAATTCCTTCCCCGTAATTCATAAATAAAATGGATGATATAAAATTGACCTTTCCTAAATTTAACCAAAAGTTCTTTCAGCATATCTTTTGTGTTTTAGGAGTTTTCTAGAAATTGAGACTTACTTATGACTCTGTCTTCTATATCAGATTTGATTTTTTTTCCTTCCACTCTGTAGGTTTTTTTTTGTTTAATGGTTTCCAATATATGTTATCCCTTTTAATTTCTGTAGAAGATAAATCAAAATCCATCCCCTCTTTTGATGGTAAGAAAGAGATCTCACTTGAGGAAAAAAAGGAGATATCAAACAGTGTATCAGGGGGAATTGCTGCTCAGACATTTACATTTCGGGAACTGGCTGCAGCAACAAAGAATTTCAGAGCTGATTGCCTATTGGGAGAGGGAGGATTTGGTAGAGTTTACAAGGGCAAATTGGAAGGTAGCAACCAGGTTGGTCCTTTCTGTTTGCTAGTGTATTGGTCCTTTGCTTCTTGTTTCTTTTCGTTGTATGGTGGGGAGTGGATAGTTATATCAGGTTTCCAAGTTGACAGCTTTAATATGGCCAATGTGGTAGCATTGGTTGTAATATTCTTGGCTATTCTTCATGTACAAATTTCTATTCTTGGAGGCTGATGATATCTTCAATCTTTGTTACTGCTTCATCTCTGCTTTTATATTTCATTAGTTATCATACTAGTTCTAACTTGTAAAATTAGGTGTATTCTAATATTTATAATTTGGCCGTGTATTCAATGTCCTGTGCAATGAAATTGTTTGCAAAAACCTTTTTTGTCTGTAGATTGTGGCTATAAAGCAGCTCGATCGCAATGGCTTGCAAGGAAACAGGGAGTTCCTTGTTGAGGTTCTTATGCTAAGTCTTCTTCACCACCCTAACCTTGTTAACCTGATTGGTTACTGTGCTGATGGAGATCAAAGGCTTTTGGTTTATGAATACATGCCATTAGGATCCTTGGAGGATCATCTTCATGGTAACGAATTCATCAATCCATACCCTCATGTTGCTCAAAATTACCTTCAAATACATAATTATTCAAACAAGCAATCTATTTCTGTGGTTGCAACAGACCTTTCACCAGATAAGAAACGGCTTGATTGGAATACGAGAATGAAAATTGCTGCCGGTGCAGCAAAAGGATTAGAGTATTTGCATGATCAAGCCAGTCCTCCTGTCATTTATCGTGATTTAAAATGCTCTAACATTTTGCTAGACGAGGATTATCATCCCAAGTTATCTGATTTTGGATTGGCAAAGCTTGGTCCTGTAGGTGATAACACGCATGTATCCACTAGGGTGATGGGCACATATGGGTATTGTGCACCTGAATATGCAATGACAGGACAGCTAACCCTAAAATCAGATATTTATAGCTTTGGGGTTGTTCTTTTGGAACTTATCACTGGAAGAAGGGCAATCGATAATTCTAGGGCTTCAGGAGAGCATAATCTTGTTGCATGGGTATGTTCCTTCTGCTTCTTCTCTGTCCATTTTTATTTCTGTTAGTCGATCACTTAATCTTTTTTTTCTAAACTATGCTGTTTCGTTTTTGTCATAGTTGAGCACCTCTTCTCTCCTGTCTTGTAAATAATTATAGTTATATTGTGCTTAGGAGAAAGATAAAAAAGAACTTGTATTTACCTACTCTATTCATGTCTCCATTAGTTAGTTTACAGGATGGAAAGAATCTTATACGAGTTAAACCCTTCATGAAGATGGAAAGACATTTCTTTTTCGGGTCATCATCTCTAAATTTGCTGTGTTTAACCGCAGGCACGGCCGTTGTTCAAAGACAGGAGAAAATTCTCGCAGATGGCTGATCCAGTACTTCAAGGACAGTACCCTTCTAGGGGTTTATACCAGGCACTTGCTGTCGCTGCAATGTGCGTGCAGGAGCAACCTACCATGCGACCTCTGATAGCTGATGTGGTTACAGCTCTTACATACCTTGCTGCACAAATTTACAACCCCGAAAACCAATCAAATCAGAACACCTCTCGGCTGAATGCGCCAGGTACGCCACCTCGGACAAGGAGGGACTATGAGAAGAAGCCTATAAGTGGGACCGAAAGAGGGTTTAAATAAACCACTTCTAATACACTGATAGGAGTCGAGATTAATTGACTGTTCTAAATACCATCTCTTAGCAGTAGAATCTGAGATTTTTCTTCCATGCGGCTCATCATGGGCAGGAACAACACTTGTTTTTGTTGGCTCTTTGGTTTTCGGTTCAGAGTTTGAATCATTTTTCTTAACTCGAACGCTCAGCGCATCCTACTCAGATCAGCCCTAAGTAGATTCTTTTGTTGCTGTGTATATGTGGTTTTGGGTTCTTGTCTATATGCATGTATTGGATAACCATGTCTATTGATATTTCTTTTACTTGTTACTTTAGCAAAATATATCGCTTTAGTTCTTCAAATAGTTTAGTTCTTTTGCGGTGGCGTCTTGCATCATATTCAATTCTGCATTATGGAAGGATTAAATGCTGGTCCAATGCCTGTATCATTGATAGTATTGGTCCGATTGAATGCACCATTTATGTATTAAGTTCTTTTAGCATTACTTGCCTCTTCTCTCTCTCGCTCTCTCTCTCTCTCTCTTTCTCTCTTTTATGTTTTGTTTTCTTTTGGGTATCCCATTATCATCTGCGCCAACAAATGGCTTGTTCCAAGGCATGTTCTTAAATTTTTGGCCCATGGTAGTGGGTTTTGGAATCCTAGATTGCAACCTTCATTATTGAATTGAGTTGTACAGGAATGGATCAGGTCAGCTGGCACAGCCATGTCATGCAGTGATGCCAGCTGCCAAGTAAATGCTCAGTAGTTGTGATTGGTGTACCTTGCCAGCATAAATGTTTGTGCTTACAAACTTGGACTGGCTCAGCCTCAGCTGTGCCAAATGATGCTGCTGCAAGATCTCGGATTCCTGACACTCGGTCAAGCTTGGATAATCCTTTTTCTTCTTCTTTTCAATTCAGACTTATAGAATAAATTGGACCCAACCAGGTCCATCCAAGTTTGGAAATGTTCAACCCCATTCACCATAAAGGCTTCCCACCTACTCCCACCAAGTTCTAGTTTCTATTAACTGTGATTGCATTCTGCTTGATGGTCCTTGATATGATCAATACACCTGTTCTGTGCTGTTGTCTTTTAATATGTTGGATCAGTCTACATGTGTTGTGTTGTCCTCGGGTTCCTATTGATCGGTTGGTATAGCATGAAAAATCGAACCTACTTTATCTGCTGTCTTCCTAATTATAATGTCAAGTTGACAAGTGACTCCACAGAGACATACTCCACCACCAAAGATGATGTGTCTATGAGGGGGAAGAATTTGTATTTTTCTGTGACACCACCATCATCCCTTTGGAAAGTGCTCACCCAAAGCCACTAATGCCAGTAAGTTTTTGTTAGAATGCATAGTTTTAATATATCTGACCTGGTCTTAGTGGCAGTCATATCACCTGTTCATACCTATTATTACTTATTAACAGGTATGAAAGTGATGAATAAGGTGCCATCTGGTGGGTATCTTAATGGTTTAAATAGTTGTTACATATCAAGCTTGCTAATATAGTTGGACTTTTGTTCTGCTGTTATTAATATAGTTAGATTATTTTATGATATTGTTGATGTAACTGGTCATTAATGTGTATTGGTGTTATTTGATTTTTTTAATAAAAAAACTGGGGAGTAGGGCACTCAGGTAGGGCTTTTTATTTGAGTGAATCTTTATTAGGGCATTAATTAAACTAATGAATGCTCCCTTGTCAATTTACACCCATGCATGAAGCCTACAAGTTAAGTTTAGTTGGATAGCTTTTGCTTTTGCAATAAATTCAACTTTTTCTTCTTTTTTTCACATAGTTGGTAGGTGTAGCATGAATGCTAAAGGAAGGCCAAAATCTTTGCACAATGTTGGATGGATGCTAGCTGACAACCTAATGCCTTTCCTCATTGGAGTTTTCCTTTTTTTTCCTCCCAATATTTCTGAAGTTACATCAAATTTATAATCTAAATGAACTTATTAATTGTAAGAAATTAGAATGATAGATACAGAGAAAGCAAAGGTTGAGTTGGGTGTTTATTTGCTCTCACACCGTTTTTTTTTTGTTTATGATGATAATTTAGTAGAACAACATTTTTATTCTCATTATTTTTTAAGGGTAGAATACAGCACATTAGTATTTCTTTAAAAAAATTCATATCATTTATATAAATTTATTGCCTTATATCTAGGTTATATATATATATATATATATATATATATATATATATATATATATATATATATATATATATATATATATATATATATAAGCTGAGGGTCTCAAACCTATACCTGTTGTCATCACACGTGTTAAGAGTATTTTGAGGGGCTCATTTAGGTGATAATTTTAGTTATTATTTAGAGATACAAGTATTGTCTTATATAACTAGGTCAACTTATCACCTGCCCACCCCCCACCCCCCCCCCCCCCCCCCCCCCCCCCACACACACACACACACTTTTTCTCCTTAAACAGGAGGAAGAGAGAGCCATAAAAATAGGGGGCTTGTTGGTTGACCTTCTTCATCTCTACTTGGTCAAACCTTTAAACTCCCTCCCTCTCTATTCCTGTTTTCCTTCTTCACCCTCTCTGCACCAAACCCAACCCCACAATTTACAGTAAATTTAGCAAGAAAAAGTCAAAAAAAACTCAATATTAAAAAATAATAGTAAAATCACACAAATACCCCTTTTCAAATACTTGAATTGCCTTGTTTACCCCTTTCATTTTTGGCATGAAAAATTATTTTTTTACTTTTACAAAATAAGTAAATAAATAAATGAATTCCTCTGAATTTTGATTTATTATTATATATATATCTAAAAAGTAATTAATTTTTTTAAAAAAATGTATTGTGAGGAAAAAATTAAATTTTAAAGTCACAAGAAAAGGGAAGCAAAAAAGGGTAAAAAGGTAATTATAGGATGACGAGAAATGTAATTTTGCCCTCGACCGTCCCCTCACCCGCTTTATATATATAAAAACTTGAAGCGCAAGACGAAGAAGGAGAGAGAGAGAGAGAAGGCGGAGACGACGACGACGACGACGACGAACAAGAAGAAGAACGTGTTCGGCGAGACGGAGAATTCCCGGGGCCGATTCTTACCCATTCTTGGCGGCGGAGGTGGCGGCTGCTTGACGAAGGCGTTCGACCGAGGGTCCGCATGCGTGTCGCGCACGTTCGGGCCCTCCTCGCCGATGAAGATGGTGAGACCTTGTTGGAAGCCGGCGCTGGATTGCGGACGCGGCCGCGACTCGTACGCCCGCACCGATGGCCTCATCTGGTACAAAGAGCTCGGCCGTCACGACGTGGGGGAGTTCTCCATGGCGGTCGTCCAGGCGAACAACATCCTGGAGGACGGGAGCCAGATCGAGTCCGGCCCGCTGAGCGACAATACGGTGGAGCCCGGCCTCCGAGGTACGTTCGTCGGGGTCTACGATGGCCATGGAGGCCCTGAGACATCGCGATATATCACGGAGTATATATTCCCCAACCTCAAAAGTATGTTCTTTTTCCCCTTTACTTTTTCTGTTGCGCTTTTCATAACATCAATCCTTGTATTGGAATTTATTTTACATGTTTTGTTTTTCTTTCAAGGTCTAGTAAATTTGGCCGTGGTAATTTTGCCTAATTCCAACACGGAATGTGTTATTTTGCTCTTCAGATTTTGTTATTACTGCAAATGTTGGATCTTCAAAGTGTTATTCTATCCATTTCATTCTAAATTATGGTATTTGATATGCTTATCGTACCACCTCGATAAGATATCTGACAATTGTGGGTTCCCTTTGTCTTTTACTGGTTGATTATTAACCTGATTTTTTTTTTCTGAAGCAGTTATCTCTTAATGGCACTTGTTTGTGGCTTTTATCGGCTAATTCACACATGTCATTTCATTGAAAGATTTAGGATATTTGTGTTTACAAGACATTGATCCGTGCCAATGCGTATGGTATGCAGGATTTGTTTCTGAACAACAAGAAATGTCAGCAAATGCGATAAGGAAGGCATTTTCAGCCACAGAAGAGGGCTTTCTTTCTCTTGTAAGAAGACAATGGCTCACCAAGCCCCAACTTGCCTCTGTTGGTTCATGCTGTTTGGTTGGTGTTATCTCTGGCGGAATGCTTTATGTGGCAAATGTTGGAGATTCTCGTGTGGTGCTAGGGAGATTTGAAAGAGGTATGAGAGAGGTCAGAGCAATACAAATGTCCACTGAGCACAATGCAAGCTCTGAAACTGTGAGGGAGGAACTGCGTTCATTGCATCCTCATGATCCGCAGATTGTGGTTTTAAAAAACAATGTTTGGCGTGTCAAAGGCATTATACAGGTACAGAGATCAATTTTCCATAACTTATATACATCAATCAATTTCTTTTGTTTTAGCCTTTATTAGCTATATACTTAGTAGATTAAAGCGCACTTGAATAACTTCTCAGCCTCCATATATATTATGCTTGAGAATCAATTGACAACATTGCTGTAACGAGGGTAGTATTTCTTAATTTTTTAGTCTATTTCTTGTCATTTTGTTTCTACTGTTAATCAGAACTTATTTCTATGCAATTTAATTTATTTTTCTTCCTTATGATTCTTTTGCCCTTAAATAAACTGAACTTGAATGGTCGTCCAACTATGTTTTATCTGCAAATCTCATAAAGAGAAATTGAATCATTTACTGGTTTCTCTTGATCAAGCTTTGAATTGCATGGAACTGTCAAACAAACTTGCACAAACTATATTGGAATAAGAGAATATATGCAGCATGTTTGTTGCATTCTGCAAATATATCATTTGATCTTACCCCCTATGTGAATTCTTGCATAACGATTGACTTATAGGGGGGTCAAGCATATATTTGATGTGTTATTTGAATAGCTTTTTATGTACTGTACCATGGTCATCCTATATATCTTTACTAAATTTATATGAACAACAATATTGCTGTATTGAGGGATGGCAGGGTTTAGAATTGACGATAATTTCGTTTGCATGAATTTTACTTATTAACATTTTGAATGAAGCTGCTTAAAGGTTACATTTCTGTCTGTGTATATTGTTGTATTATTTGAATAGCTTTTTATGTATCGTACCATGGTCATTCTAAGTATCTTTGCTGGATTTATAGGAACGACAATATTGCTGTACTGAGGGATGGAAGTGTTTTGGATCGACAATAATTTCATTTGCATGATATTTTACTTATTTAACATTTTCTATGAAGTTACTTAAAGGTTGACATTTCTTTCTGTTCTCTAGAACCTGGGCGACTGGGGTCTAGCCACGATAACCTGTCTATTTGAAGGAATGTGTGCATGAACTCCACTTGTATGTTTTGCTTGTGTTACAAGAAGATTTAGTTCTTAGAAATATTGGACTCGATAACTTATAAGCATTGTCAGCCACTTAATATCATTCATTTCTGCAGGTTTCGAGGTCCATTGGAGATGCTTACTTGAAAAATGCTGAATTTAATTGTCAGCCGCTACTACCAAGGTTTCTAGTGCCTCAAAGCTTCCAAAAACCCATCCTGCGTGCTGAGCCCTCGATAGTGACACATAAAATATGTCCTGAAGATCAATTTTTGATATTTGCATCAGATGGTCTATGGGAGCATTTGACCAATGATTTTGTTGTGGATATGATTCATAACTCGCCTCGGACTGTAAGATATCTTTCCTTCTTGTCCCTCATTTTTTATATGCATTCATATATTTCTTCTTCCTACGATGTCTGATTCTCTTTGATTTCCTTGTAAAAATCTTAACATCGTGGTTTTCTTTTTACCCTCATCAGTAAGAAAGCTTGGGCATCAACAGGTGCCTTTCTTTCCGCGCAGCGTCTACATTGTTTAGTAGATTTGAACCTTTGTATTATTGTGCTTAACTATTATGTTAAGTTTCTTTCACTAGTGATAAAAACAAGAAAAATACACCACGCTACCGTGGGCTTCTAGTTATTATATTAATATAGATTCATCTGATGTTCAACTTTCAGCTTTATATGCGATATGCATGTTTAAATCTGACACCAATGTCTGACTATTCAGGGAATAGCTAAGAAACTTATCAAAGCAGCACTGCAGGAGGCAGCAAGGAAAAGAGAGATGAGATACACTGACCTTAGAAAGATTGATCGCAGTGTCAGGAGACATTTTCATGATGACATAACTGTCATAGTTCTATTTCTAGATGCCACCTTGGTAAATAAGAACTACATTGGCCCTGAACTTTCACTAAGAGGAGCGGGTGCACCTGCCTAAACTGAATTCAGCATCGCGTTTCAAAGATCTCCTCCGTCCAGGGGTCCGTATGCAGAGGCATCATCCATAATCCTTTCTTCCTAGCGTGTATCTGGATATCTGCGTCTGGCTGCGAGGGACTCCGGTGGCTGAGTGTGTAGCATTGTAGGAAAGAAATTTAACCTAGCGATGTGGAATTTTGCTCGGGAAATAATACCACTTGCTATATTGAAAGGCTGGCTTCAATCATGACAAAATCTAAGTGGAAGCTTTACAGCCTCTGGGATGCAGGTACTTGGACTAGTCCAGTCTACCATTTGCATACTCTGAAATTTAAATTGCTATTGTTATTTATCATCATTATTATTTATTTTTGAATGCTTCTATCCTTTTGTAATGCCTGATTTTGCCCTATTGATTTCGACGCAGTGAGCCTGTTTCGGGCTTCCATTAATTCATTCTCCTCTTATGGGAATTATTGGTCCAAGAAGAGTGAATAGATGAAGCATATGGGTCTTCTTGGGTTGCTGAATTCTTGGTTCAATAAGTGCAAGCTATTTTAGATACTACTATACCTGGAGGGCATGTTTATTAAACCTATAACTTAATTGGAATAATATTCCAACGAATAATATCCCGTATTAAACATGCTCTGAGTATAAAGAGTTGGAACTCATAACCTCTTATCATTCCTTTTCTAGACTCGCATTATCATTCCTTTTCTTTTTTTACTTTTTCTTTGTACAATTCTCAAAGGATTCATAACCTCTGGAAACAAATATCATACTATTTTTCAACAAGCTCAAAAATGGCATGATGTTGCAGTCTGAAGACTAATCTTTTGATTGACATGTTGATTACCGAATGAACCTTTCATTTTTGTACAGCTTACCTCTTGGAATATCAAAAATCTTTTCCCTTGTCTTTTTTTTTTTTTTTTGGCAAAAAATAGAAGAAGAAAACCTAATCTACAACAGAAATATTTCTATAATTTTAAAATATAAAGAGAAATTTTTTAGAATTTCAAAACATAAGAGAGAGTTTTACTATTAACTCTATATTCGATAAAATTAAGCATAAAAATGATGCACATGGAAGACAGGTTCCGTAATGAAGTCTTTTTGTTTGGAATTTATACGAATTCCATAAAAATTTAAAAACATACAATTTACATTCTCATTCGCATTTATCAAAAGGGTTTACATACAACACATACACGTTATCAACTAATAGATAATTTAGTACACCGGCATAAAAAATGAAAATTTCCTCTGTTTTGTTACTTCTTCCAACCAAAGGAATTAGGATTTAAATTCTTAAAACACTTAAGGCACTGCGTTACTTGATGAGGAACCACCTCCCTGTTAAACATCCATACAAATGAAGTCAGTCTCAAGATAAGAAGCTTTGCACATGTCATTACTATATCCCTACCAATTTAGGCGATCATTATAAAAAAATCATGCAGAAAGGGAATTCCGCTATGAGCATAGAGATATACAAGCTGCTGTCGCGGGAGGAATTTCGAGTTACAGCTCATTGAGGAAGGAGTGTTTGGGATAAATTTGGCCGCTCGTCAGTTTATTAAATCCTCAAATGGTTGTCCTGTACACAACTTGTTGATAAAAGAGTGGAAAAGCTTTCAGCAAACATCAAATCCCCATCCATTATCTCTGAAAAAAATGAACATTAAAGTCAATCAATTTGCATGGTAGCACAAAAAGCTCCTATAAACTCATCAATGGATGTTGAATAAATAAGATTCCAAAGATGAGTAATTGCATTACCTAGGTGCCACAGCTAGGCATATTTTGGTGTTTGAAGTTTGAAGGCATCTCTGCCTATTTTGATACGAGCATACCACAGCATCCACAAGTTCTTTGTGATGCTACAAAAAGATAGCAGTGTCAGTATTGCAATCAAGGCATATTTATTGTAAATCTCTACGTGTGTACATATTTAAACCATGGCACTACATTCCATGCCACAACTAGCATAAACTCCTTTAAAATAACCTAGTCTCATTGAAGAACCAACAGAGATAAATTAGCAGCATCAAATCACATGTATAATCAACCAATCATAATTACTAAATGAAGTGACTGCATCGTACCTCTCCAACGACATTTCGATGCAACATTTCTTTGCAAAGCACAGAACTGGTGCGTCCTTCTACCATTGGAACTGGCCTCTGGATGCAAGTTTACACTATCAATAAAAGTGCTTTTAACCTGAAGCAGCACCGTAGCACCATAAAGGCTCCTCGGCTGAGTGGACCCAACTTAATCCAGGCTCCTTTCTCTCTTCTGCTCCTGCTCTTTTCCTAATATTTTCTGCATCATGATGTCTTCCCATTTCAGAATACATATTGGACATAAGAACAGCTGTAGGGACACCTTCACCATGCATTTTCATGATTTGATCTGTAGCACGCTCAGCAAGTTCTAGATTACCATGAAGTTTGCAAGCAGATAAGAATACTTGCCAAACGGAAGCATCAGCTTGAAAAGGCATTTCATCAATCACATGCTTTGCTCTATGTAGCATCCCTGATCTGCCATACAAATCAACCATGCATGCATAGTGCTCCATCCTTGGCATTATACCATGTTTGGAAACCATCAGATCAAATAGCAAAAGTCCATCATCTACTAATCCACATCGGCTGCATGCTGACAAAAGAGAAACAAAAGTTACATGGGTTGGCTGTATATTATTTCTTTCCATATAAGCATACAGTTGCAGAGCCTCACGTCCATGCCCATGTTGTGCATACCCAGTGATCATTGTGTTTAAAAGTACTATGTCCTTGTCACCAAGTTCATCAAAAAGTCTTCTACTCTCTTCTAGGGTTCCACACCTAGCATACATGTCCAAAAGAGCATTGTTGGTGTAGTTACCCATTGCCCCATGCTTAATGCAACATGCATGGAAGCATCTTCCATCTTCAGGAGAAGATAAATGGCCACAAGCCTTTAAGACACTTGAGAATGTGTAATCGTTAGGTGATACGTTTGCAGAAATCATGGTCTTGAAAACCATTACTGCATCCAAATAGTAACTGAGCTGTGTAAGTCTTGATATCACTGTAGTCCATGAAATAACATTTCTCTCTCTCATCTCATTGAAAAACTCTAGAGCTTGATCAACAGCACCGCCTTTGAAAAGACCATCTAAAAGTGTATTTTCAACCATCAAATCAGATGCAAAACCATGTTTAATTGCATGAGCATATACAATCCACTCATGCCCACAGCATGAAGATAATAAAGCAACAAAGGTTGCTAGGTCAACATCTATACTCTTATGGTTCATATCATTAAAGATTTCTACTGCCTCTTTGTAATTCCTGTTTAGCAGATGACCATAGATCAAGGAGTTGTAAGAAACAGTATTTCGGTCATGCATGTATCCAAAAACTTGACAACTTTCCCTTACAAAACCACATTTCATGTACATATCAATCAATGCAGTATTGACTACTACATCATGCCGAAATCTAGACTTCTCTGCAATTGCATGAATCGCCCTCCCAAAATGGGAAGAATTCAGACCACCGCAAGCTTTGAGTACAGCAGATAAAGTGCACTCATTTGGGGTGAAACCTCTCAATATCATATCATTGAAATAATCTAAAGCAACCATGTCAAATCCATTTCTTGAAACACCGCCAATTATAGCATTGTAAGATGCAACATCATGATGCATGATCCTCTGAAAAGCCAAGTCCAAGCTTTCCATATCCCCAAATCTGCCATACATATCCACCAGAGAAGTTCCAACAAAACAGTTTGAATCAAATCCCATCTTTAAAATCAGATCATGAAGTTGCTGCCCGGTCCTTCTGCCTAATTCTGAGCAGGCTTTAATCATACTCCCAAAGCTAAACTCTGTTAGCTTAAGATTAACACTCTTCCTTGCTCGAAGAAAAAGTCTAAGAGCTTCCTCATAGGCACCAGAGCAAACATATCCACTCACCATGTTATTGAACATAACAGGATCCTCAATCGGGCACCGATGAAAAAGAGAAACAGCACTTGCTAGATCACCAAGCTTTGAATACATAACAACTAGACCAGAACTGACAAAACTGTCTCTTTCCCACCCAGAGACAATCACCTGTGTATGGATTTGGTTGCCAAGACCTAAGTTTTTTAACTTTGAGCATGCGACAACTGAGGCTGAGAACACAAACTGGTTGGGCTGGATCCCTGTGCCATACAACCGCGACAAAAGACGCAAAGAAAGCATGGGATTCCCCAGTTTCGAATTTGCAGAAATAAGGGTAGAGTAGGAAATCAAGTTTCTTTCAGGAATTTCCTCAAACAGCACACGAGCATCATCCAGGCTGTGAGCTTTTGTATAGAAGTTGAGGAGATGGTTACAGATGGTAGTTTCACACATGTATCCGATCTTGATCACATGGGCATGGATAGATTTACCCAACAGGGGAGAACTGTCCGCTACGGCTGATTTGATACCGTTCACAATCAGATAATAAGATGTGGTGATGGGTAACATTATGGTACTGCATGTAAGAACAAAGGAATGACAGTGGTAATCAACGCAATGTTCATACACAAACATAACATTTTTTTTAAGAAAAAAAGGGCTCTTACTTGATAAGGTTTCATTTCTATGCAACTTTTATAGTTCAAAAAAATCTTTTTATTCTCATCAAACGTATAAATATGTGTATAAGAAAAGGTTGCAATACGAAAGGGGCCTCAATCCAAATAAAGAGCAATTTCTTTTAAGAAAAAAGGGATTTTACTTAATAAGATTTCATTTTTATGCAACTTTTATAGTTCAAAAAAAATCTTTTTCTTCTCATCAAATGTATATATATATGTATAAGAAAAAGGTTGCAATACGAAAGGACTCGATGCAAATCAATATCATAAGAAGACAGACGTATTCTTAATGATGTACTCACGGTGGCTCCTCGGGCCAAGTCGTCTCAAGTAAAAAAGACAACAAGAGCCCCCTCGTTTTCTCTCCGAGCGGGCGTTGTCAGCCAGGCGAGAGTGCCTTCGAGTGAGGCGCTTGACGAGGACGAGGACGAGGCTTCATCATCGCTGAGGCTCCATCGGCGCCGCAACAGCACTCGCCAGCGCCGCTGCAGCGGACGTCTTCGCTGTAGCAAAAGCCCTCTCCGCGGGCATCCTCACCACCATGAGAACTCTCGCCGTTGCAAATGAGCGTTTCCGCTGGAAGCACAGAAGCACTTTATGGGCATCGAGATCCCGAAAAGATCCCTCGTCTATTTGCCCTCTATCTATTCAGGCGACGAGGGTAATATGGTCATTTGACAGCCCCGGCCCTAATTCTTTTCCCTCGCCTCGCCCCTCTTTTGCTCTCCTTCTCCGCCCATCCCTCCACCCCGCCACCGGGTCGCAACCCGCAGCTGCTCCGGCCGCCTGCCAAGCGCGCAACCCTGTTTCCGCTCCTTCTCCTCCTTCCTTCTCGCCGGCGCAACTCTCTCTGTCTCCTATACCTACGACGCGATCCCCTCCTCACCATCAAAGTTTCGGTAAAAAAAAAAAAATTCCCCCTTTTTCATTAGTCTCATGATGGTCTGTCCTTGTCCTTGCTTGATGACTGCTAAAAAAAATATTATGCTATAGCAACTTTCTGTATGCAAATCTCATTTTGCTCGCTTAGAGGGCGTTGGGAAATCCATGAAAGGCTCTTTGGGAATCAATTTCCCGGCAAGAAACTTGTTCTTTTTTCCATCAGAAATGGTTCTCCAAGAATTTAAACTCTGGCTCTCTTCTATAGTACATCAGTTCTTGATTAAACTTTTGAAACTGCTTTTACTTTGGAACTTAAGAAGGTTTTCTCCATTGATACTTATAACCAAACTCAGTTCAGGATTGCAAATTTAAGTTCACCGGCAAATCTAAGCTTTTTCATATATTATATGCATGATGTATCATCTATTAATTAAACTTTTGAAACCGTTCCATGTTGGAATTAAGAAGGTTTGCTTCATTGTTACTTGTAACGAAACTCAGTTCAGGCTTGCTGAATCATAAAAAGAACACGACAGGATTTTTCCGAAACATCATCTTTGCAGCTTAATATGAATAGGGAGCATGAGATTTGCTTTATCAAAGTAGTGTTTGCTCTGAATTCTACGATCTTGACAGCTTCTATCGGACTGCAGAGTGCAGAGCACCTGATGGCAATAATTAGGAGTAGTTTCTTCTTTCTGCTAGGGATTGGCTGTGGTGTTTACATTGCTCAGAACTATCAAGTTCCCAACATGAGGGAGCTTTCAAGGACATGGCTGTCAAAGGCGAAGGATATAGAAGAAAATTATAAGAAAGATAAAGACTAATAGCATTATTTTTATACTGTCTTACACATACACAATGAAAGGAAGAAACCATGCTAATGCAAGCGGTGCCCGATCATTATATGTTTTACTTTGCCTCTCTGGCTCTGGTTATAACTGAGCTGCCTACGTTAACTGCTATCTATTTCCAAATGCTTCCAAAGATGAGGAATTGAAGCTGTTGTTCTTTCAAGTTTACTCATGTTGGAGTTGTTGTAGCGTTGTTTTCTTTTCTTTTAGTATTTGGCAGATTTTGTTCCGTTTATAGGTTCGAAAGGGCTTTTATTTTAAAAATACACTTATTCTCTCTACTACTACAAATTCTACCTGCCTACTCTTAAAGTTTGAAAATTACTACCCTTTCATTTTCAGCACTTCCCTCATCCAATGATAGTTTATTTTTTAATTTATATTCTGTATTTGGAAGTACGACTAAGTTTTGATTAGTAAGTCTGTTTACTATTGTTATTTTTTATATATTCCTCAACCTAACTAGCGCAGGACACAATAATGAAACATCTCATACAATATCTGTAACTAAGCTATTAGGTTAAATGCATCATAAAAAAGAGAATTTGGATTTAATCCAACATGAAACTAAGTCAAATGTCTCGTTCAAATTTTAGTATCGTTTCAACTTATCACATTACTCCGAGCAACTTGGAACAAGCTATAGTTCTATTTGAGCAAAACATTAAATCTTTCATTTTTTACTCATTGCCAAGAATGTCGTGTGAGCCACTTCACAGAACGTTGCGCAAGCTTTTATTCAAAAAACTTCCAACCTATAACATTGAAGATATTGGAAACTGAAGCATACTACAGTACCTAGAAATACTAAAGTGTTGAACATTGTAGCCATCCGGTTGCCGGTTGAGCAGGAGAAGCTATCACCACCAACTAACCCAATGCCATTTAGCTTCAAAAAATGGAGAGCCTCCATCTAATGGAGAAGCCTCACCGTGATGGGATTGCTGAGACAGAAACTCCTGTTCTTGCGACGGACGGCATTCATCGCATCAACTTGTGTTTCGAAGCCTACGATTGCGCACCTGACGGGATCAAGATTTCCTGCTCTGCAACCAATAAAGTATAGAAGGTATTAAAAAAAAGCACTATTAAGTAAAAAAAACAAAGCATAAAGATTGATAAATGCAGCTCATGGTAAGGCACCTGAGAAAGATGTTGAATGCGGAAGGATCATAGTTGCAACTGGAAAAAAAGCGCTCTATGTCCTCTTGGTTAGCTATGCGAGGAAGCCCTTCGAGCAGAACCTGCCAGCATATTAGCATACAGGTTTGACCTCATGCACAATAACTCAAGAGGTGGCCATGGAAATGTAAGGATAAACAAGATTGCAATTACTCATTAACTTGCTAAACAAAAAAGAGACTGGGAAAATGTAAAATAATCCTAGCGCGGATGAGTGGCATAATTGTAACAATCCAAATGAATGATAAGTACAGTGCAGATAAAGCCAAAAAAAATCAAATCAACGAGCATATATAGTGCTTTTTAAATATACGTAAGTAAATAAGAAAAATCTAACGCAGTATCTTTTCTTTTAATGGAAAATAATTTCAAAACCAAGTAAAGATATGACCTAGTTGAAGCAATCTTTTGAGTAGATATGCTGTTTTGATGATTACCTAAGGTTGTCTTCTACAAAAGGATATAAAGAGATATCAAAGATACTTACAGATTTACTGTCGAACTGGGTTGTTAAATCCCAATGGGAACGATTTATCTGTACCATCATAGGACTGTTATGATCAATCACATAGAAGATTATTGAGAAAAATCAGCTTATATATGCTTACCCTTTCCAACTTGTATATACGACCTTTTCTGAAATTCTGCCTCCCAGCCATGTCAAATGCAGTTTGAGAAGAAAATTGCAATAACCTATGGTTATAGAAAAGCAACTTTCAAATTATCACTCTCTTTACATACAATATAGGAATAACACGTTGACATTAGTAGAGCGATGCCAACGTACGAAGAAGAGAATAAAGAACAAAAAAAGAAGATAAAGAGGCAATTAGACAACTCGATGTGGACCCACAGAACAACGGCAGCTGCAGCGGATGTTTCACTCGTTAGTATTTCATGAAGACAAATGAGTTGAATCAAGCAACGGAACGGAAGAGTGCAGTACTCATACAGCACGCTGTGCATTTCTTGTACAGTGGATGATACAAACAATGCAAGAAAATAAAACAATGACAGCAAAGAATTTTCTTCATAGAAACATATCTTTCCTAACAGGAATGCTTGAGTCAGCAAAACATCATTGTTCCCTTCAAGCTTTATAGTCACTATAAATTCTCTAAAAGAGGCTTAAAATCACAAAATCACAGGAAAGTATAATAACTTCATTTTAATTGGAAAAAGCTCAAATCCAAACAGACATTGAAATAACTAAATGGATGAAAAATGAAAAAAAATACATCAAACAAAAGCACTAAAATTCCCACAATAGAACTACAAATAACATAGCATAGCTTAAAACAACCGAGGGGAATTCTAGTTAACTATTTACATCATACAATGTTAGGAAAGACCAAAAAACTTGCACGTAAACATATCAATTGGAAGTGCATTGTGAAGGGGAGACAATGTCCGTTCATGCAAAAAGAAAACGAGTTTGATCCAACCTTCTACATTATTTACAAAAAAAAATACAACAGGGGATGGAAGAATAGACGTACATGCCAACAGGTCGGTATCTGTTGCTATACTCATACTTTATATCACTTGTTGACAAGTTGCACCCATCAAGGAAATTAATCACATCGGTCTTCAGTGTATTTGGTCCAATGCCTGTCAGTTTTCCATAGAACAAACCTGGATCCAAAATGAACTTATCTACATCACTTCTCATAGTTTACTTTAGGAACGATCGAAACGGGAAAACCGTATATTGGTGAGGAAACACAAATTTGAAAAATTAAGCATGCGAGAGACACAACCATCAATTTTGCACTAAAATGAAGTAATATTCAACTCAATAACCTCTTTTCTACAGTTATGGCGGCTTTAAGCATCGTACTGGACTAAAAACCAACAGAAAGCAGGAACTCGATCCATTTCGACACCAACAAGATAAGAACTGAGGAGCATCGAGCAAAAACCCCTAGGCTGAGAAAAAGAATAAAAATAAACGGATACGCAGCACCTTCTTCCGGAGTTCGAAGAAATGGCTCCTCCTCCGACGGCGTCTCGCCCTCGGTCGAGAACCGTCTCAGAGAAACGCCTCCGACGAGGTGATGATGGCTCTGAGGCGGGAATCTCGATCTGAGCGCGTTCCTGAGCAGGAACAGTTTCGAAGCCGCCATTTCCTTCGCCCCCTGCAGGTGGTGGTCGATCCAGATGACCTAATTGAAGGAGACGACGAGCTTGGGCTATTCAAGTAAACCCGGTTTCCTTTAAAATAGATGGGCTTGATGGCCTTCAATTGCGTACCCATTTGATCAAAATGGACTTCACTCCGTTAGCCCGGACACAGTCGAATCCAATAACCCGATACCCAATTTAAAATATACATGAGGCTCATGTTAATATAAGTTTAAAATAAGTATATAAAAAAAACAATGGATTTTTAGCCTTTTGACCGAAGATTCAACTTTGCACTAACGAGGTGTTCAGCATTTAATTCGAATCGGATAAGAACAATTTTATTTAAAATCTACATATTTATTGCAGTTCTACAATTTCCAAGTATCAATTTACAATATTTCTTTCAACGCTAACATGCATCCCCTCGGGACCATCGAAATTAATTACCTTCAAATATGAGATCTTATTATTCACGACATTTTCGAGCACATAACAATGATGACAGCAAGTCGCATTGAAATAAAGTGCAGTGCCAGGGCTAAACCAAAAATATACATAACGTTTCGGATCATCACTTCCTCTTGTGCGCACCTCCGAACACCAAACACGCGAAGAACAGCAACCTAAACAAGAATCCCCACGCCACGATCACCAACACGCAGCTCCATTTCCCCAGCTGGCCGATTTCCTGTTGCCTCAGCACATCCAATCCCGTGACGAGACATCCGGCCTCGTCGAACGTCGTCGTCCCCAGCTCCTGTCCGACCGCCGCGAGCACCTCCAGCTTCATCGCCGCCGGCAAGACCGCCAGGGACGTTCCGTCGAACACCTGCGGCCCTCGCGTGAAGCACCGCACGGCTGACTCGCCTCCGAACTCGTTCTGCATCAGCGCCTCGTAGGAGTACTTCACCAGCGAGATGTAATGCAGCCATATCCAGTACCACGGGATATTGCTACGGCTGATGAAGAACCCGCCGAGGAGGACGAAGTAGCAGAAGGACGCCGCCGCCACCGTGTAACCAACGACGAGATGGGAGACCGCACCGGCGACGAAGGTGACTAGTCCGCTCCCCGCCCAGAACGCGGCTAAGATGATCACGAAGAAGAAGATGAGCCCCTCCATCCCCCCCGACAGCCCGACGGTGAAGAAGGTCATCGCTGTGAGGGCGAAGGCGAGGCCCACGAGCGGCAGGAAGGTGGTGATGGCGTTGGCGATGGCGTAGGAGGAGCGGCGGTAAGCGTTGTAGGCCATCTCCCGCTGGTGGATGTAGCGGTCTTGGATTACCATGGCGAGGGTGTCGACGGAGGAGAAGAGGATGGTCGAGAGGGCGACGGTGAAGAAGACGGCGCGCTCCCTCGAGTCCTCGGGCGCATCGCCCAGCCGCCAGAAGATCGTGGCGAGCAGGACGCCAAAGACGAGCACTTGGCCGAGGCTGAGAGCGTATATCTCCGTCGCCCGCCACATGTTAGTCAAAGATCTCTTAGTCAGCGCCGACAACTCCGCCCAGACCGGGTTCGCGTAGGCAGCAGGTGTGGCGGCGGCGGCGCCACCAAACATAGCGCCGGACACGAGCCTACCGCTCGAAATGCAATTTCTCACGGCGTCTCGGAGCGGAAGGCAGGGCGGCGCCTCAAGCTGTGTCCTTCGTCGAGCCTCGTGGTTCACGACGTTCAGCGCAACGAGGCCATCGGTGCCGCCGTCGGTATCCGAGTGTTCCAACTCGAAGACGACGTCGAGGGCGAACT
This sequence comes from Thalia dealbata, assembly GCA_030544415.1. Lineage (NCBI taxonomy): Eukaryota > Viridiplantae > Streptophyta > Magnoliopsida > Zingiberales > Marantaceae > Thalia > Thalia dealbata. The sequence goes on from CM060458.1 coordinate 587,549, forward strand.
CAGCCGGGTTCACTCCGTCGGGGATCGGCGCTCCAAAGACGGCGAAAAACTCTGGGAGACCGCGCGGAGGCCCGCTGTAGGCGGCGCGGCCGCGCGTGAGGATGAGGAGCCGGTCGACGAGTTCGAGGACTCGGGAACCGGGCTGGTGGATCGACATGACCACAATGCTCCCGGCGCGGGCGATCCGGCGCAGGACCTGGACCGCCATTAACGCGCTCGTGGAGTCGAGCCCGGACGTCGGCTCGTCGAGGAAGAGGATGACGGGGTCGTGGACGATCTCAGTCCCGATGGACACGCGGCGCCGCTCGCCGCCGGACACGCCGCGGTGTCCCTCGTCGCCGATGATGGTCTTCGCGGCCTGCCGGAGGCCGAGCTGGTCGATGAGCACTTGCACTCGCTCCTTCTTCCTGGAGACGGAGACGGCCCGTGGCAGCCGGACGGAGGCGGCGAATTCCAGGGTCTCCTCCACCGTGAGCATCGGGAAGAGGAGATCGTCCTGCATCACGTAGGCGGAGATCGCTCTGAGGAGGCGTCCGCGGAGGCCGTCGCCGTTCAGGGTGATTGAACCGCGGAGACGTGACGCGTCGAGCCTGTCCGCGAGGGCGTCGATGAGAGTGGTCTTGCCGGAGCCGCTGGCCCCCATCACGGCCAACACCTCCCCGGTCGCGACCTCGCCAGAGACGGAGTCAAGAACCACCGTCGTACTTCCCCCGTTGAGCTGCTTGTTCTTGGAGAAGAGAGAGGATGAGGAACACGGCGACCTTGGAGGCTTCTCGACGGTGTAGGAGAGGTCAGCGAAGGCGAGAAGGAAGGTGCATGGGTTGGCGGCGGCGGCGGGAATGGCCGGAGGATGGTGGTGGTACTGGTGGGCGAGGAGCGGGCTGGGGCTGCTGAAGGGGGTGAGGTTTGCCATGGGAGTGAGAGAGGTGTAACCTGTAAACTTGCGCTTTTTTGTAGGGGGAGCATTCATCGACAAATAGCCTCTCTTATTAACTCTGCCTTCATACTAACCCATTTAAATTATTAATCTTCAAAAACAACAAAGCTCCAAACATTATTTCCATCACTAACCGGTCGACGTGCCACGTCATCCCATTGACCAATTGTTTTATCCAAAAAAATCTGATGCTCGCCCGTCCGGTCCAACTTTTCTCACTCACCCGCCCGGTCCAACTTCGCCCTACCATCACTAACCCGCATCCGTGCCCATCGTCTTCCACCTCGCGGGGTGAACAGAGCCGCGGCCTGCAGTCTGCCGTCGATGGGTGCATGCATCTCCATCCTTCTGTTTCCTCTCTTTCTCGTTCGTCCTTGCCCCGAACAGAGGTGGGATTGCAAGTTCGTCTTCGTCGTCCTCACCCCGCAGTGGGAAGGAACAAAGAAGGAGATGCAAATAAAATAATGAGAATAATTTGTTATAAATCACATAAAATAATAGTTTAGTTTTGGATAAAAAGTTTAAAACTTTATTGTAAATATTGATAATGAGAAGAAGAATGTGCAATAAATTAACAATCAATCACAGCAGGTGGGGAAATTGACGGCAGGAATGGTGAAGCAGCTGGTAGAAGTACGTCCACTTCAAGCCCATTGACGTCGTGTCTCGGATCGTGCAGAAATAAGGAACAGGATTAATCCGAATTAAGTAACTAACAGCCTACGTCAACAACTCACTGGACTCCTGAGCAGGCAAACAAATTGATTGATGATCTAGGGTGCCAGATTGCCATTGATGAGTGAGTACAATTCCCAACATGAATTTGCTATTAATTTAAGGGGCATGCATCGACATTGTCAGATTAGCACCACATCACATTGAATGCGTCTGGAAGATTAAGATTATTATTTTAATCAGAATTAACGAGGTTCGTGGCAAACTTGTCTCGTCACCTGTCCCATTTAAATTAGTTTGGTAATGGTCTCTGTCTTGTTTAGTTGCGAACAGTGTTAAGTTTGACTCTTCCTTCACCTCATTATTTTTCAAGTTGAAGTATAACTCTAGACTGCTGCAGCATAGGGTGGCCGTCTAGGTGCATAATTATTCGACCCGTACTGCCTGCGAGCAGTCCAATACGATCTGCACGTCTATCGACACTACTGGCCTTCAAGAATACATCAATAGTAGTCGATGGAAGCTTCAGAGACGACGAGAATAAAATTTAAGGGAGAAAAATATCATTTTATTATCGCATGTAAAACTCATTAATAATCATTGTCAGCATCGACTTGAATCGATCGAATGAACTACTACACAACTCTAATGTTAAGCATGCTACTTGCGAGCGACCCAATACAACTTGCACATCCATCAGCACTACCAATACAACTTGCACATCCATCAGCACTACTAACCTCCGATAATGCATCAATAGTAGTCCATGGAAGTTTCGAAGACAGTAGAGAAATAAATTTTAAGTGAAAAAAAAAATTATTTTATTATAATATATAAAAGTCATTAATAGTCATTGTCAACGTCAACATGAATGGGTCGGATGAATTATCACGACTTTAATATTATAGTTATGCTTAAAAACCTTATTTTCTCTGAGTACACAAGATATACATTTTTAAAAAAATAATAATTAATAACTATATATTATAAATAACTATTCTAAGTATATTAGTATATATAGTAAATGCCCACATCAATCTAAGTATATTAGTATATATATTATAAATAACTATTCTAAAAAATAATATAAACTACTATTTATAGTTTTAAATAGTGACAACGTTACGATTGAAATAGTACTACACGAGTAAAATAAGAAGCGGACCTAAACATAAGATTTAAATCTTAGAATATTTGTGGTTGTTTAAATACTAAAAATTTATTGCTATTGCAGTTATCTAAGTAAAATTATACTGATATGAATATTAACCATACGCTATGAATGCACATCACCGTAACATATTTCATATGAAATTTGGTAACTTTGTATAAAGTTGTAGATATTATTATAACGAATAAAACTACTAATCAACAATTCACAATTGCTTTATATTATTTATACTCTAAGCATATATATAATTTCGAGAGTCACCAACAGAATCCTTATCGGGCTCACGACCCGATACGCGAGCTAACGGCCCTGTCCTAACGTTAAACGGAAAGATTCCGAAGCATCAATCATGGTATATTCCCCTGGTTTTTTTTTGGATGCGTCGTGGTCCACGGAAAGTGACTGTAGAACATTCCGTAGGACCATATAACTCCAAATTTGAAGTCGTATAGAATATATATATAAATATACTACAAGCTTGAAACCGACCACCGCTGCACTGCACAATACTTGCACGATATAATAAAATAATTATGTTTAATTATATTTAATATAACTATTATGTTATATAAGCTTATAAGCCGTACCTGTGCAATATGATATACATAAATCAATATAAAGTATTTAGATTTTATATAAAAAAAACTCAATTTCCGTATAACCTTCTCATATTACTATTTTTTTTCCTGTAGTTAACCACATGTTAGAATTTTTTCATTATAGAAAACTTATATTTATCACATCCGAGTTTTATTATTACTATTTCAAAATTCTAGATGCAAATAATACGATGATCATGATAACCCAGAACATCGTACATTTAAATCCATTTAAAGGTAAAAATAAGCTCGTAAACAATGGCAGTAAAAATAAAAGTGGTAGATTGAGAAAAAAAGTACTTAATAGCTGATCAATGAAGAAAAATCGAAGACTAACATGAAAGAATCGAAATGGAAAAACCCTATATTGGTTAATTGAAAACTAAGGGTGCGAGAAACACAGCGATCGGATTTGCCCTAAAATGGAGTAATACACATCACAATAACCTTCTCTTCTCTCTTTTCTCCAGATATAGCGGCCAAAAATGGACTAAAAGCCATCCGAAAGCATGAACTCGATCATTTCGACTCCGAGAATATTAGAACTGAGAAGCATCAATCAAAACCCCTAGGCTGAGAAATAGAAATAAAAATAAACGGACTCGCAGCACCGTCTTCCGGAGTTCGAAGAAATGGATCCTCCTCCAACGGCGTCTCGCCCTCGGTCGAGAAGCGCCTCAGAGCTTTGCGATCGCGTTCCTGAGAAAGAACAGCTTCGAAGCCGCCATTTTTTTCGCCTCCTCGAGGCGGTGGTCGATCCAGATGACCTAATTGAAGAAGATGACGAGCTTGGGCTGTTGAATAGGATTCCCACGGTTCAATTGCGGGCTTCCGAGTAAACCCGATTTCAAATTAAAGAGATGGGCCTCCTCCTGAGCTTAAAATGGGTGCCCATTTGGTCAAATGGAATCCAGATGATCTTGGTGCCTGATGGAATGACTAGGTGTCGTGCATACCGCGGGGTGCAGGCATAGTCGAAGGTGATGAACTGGTGGATGAGTACGGCGGCGCACGCCACCCGGACACGAGCAACAACGAGAGAGGGCGTTCGAGTGGTTTAGCAGGTCGTCGCCGAAGGCCCAATTCACGGAGAGGCGGACGAGGGACATGCGGAGGCGGAGGAAGAGGAACGATCGAGAAGACAACGAGGAACCAGAGGAAGAGGAAGAGGACCGGGCGGAGCGAGTCAGGGAGGGTGGATCGGACGGGCGAACAGCATTTGATTTTTTTTAAAAAAAAAGTTGTTAAATTGCTGTTGTGGCATGTTGACAGAAAAAATATTTGAGTTAAAATATATTTTTAATAAAATTTGAACTAACGTACAAATCCTTGTAATAAAATTGAAAATAGAGATTCTATATAAAAGATATAGATCGCATAAAATAATGGTTTAGTTTTGGATAAAAGGTTTAAAACTTTATTGTAAATCTTAATAATGACAGGAAGGATGAGCCGTAGATTAAGAATCAAGCGCAGGGATGGCGAAGCAGCCGGTAGAATTACGTCCACTTCAAGCCCATCGGTGTCGTGTCCCGGATCATGCAAGATTAATGAACGCGAGTAATACCAGTTAAGCAACTAACAGCCTACGCCAACAGCTAACTGGTTTCTCAAGAAGGCAACTAGATGGATTCATGACCTAGGGTTCCGAATTGCAATCGATAGATGAGTGCAATTCCCAAGACGAGGTCCGTGGCAAACATGTCTGGTCACTTGTCCCATTTGTATAATTATATTGGTTTGATAATGGTCTTTGTCTTACTTAGTAGTGAACAGTGTTGACCTTGACTCTTGCTTAACCACCATTATTTTATAGTTAAAATGTACCTCTAGACTGCTGTGGCGCACGGCATGTCCGGAAATTAAATACGAGTATCGAAGTGAAATTATTTACCGCATTCGTGGAGGGGCAATATTATGATTCTGTACAGCACACGTGGGATCCCATTTGTGCGGGACTAGTGCTGCGGGCAGCTACGTGTGATTTGCACGACACGAGTCACACGACCAGCCTTCAATAATATATCAATAGCAGGCAGTGAAGGCCTATAGAATAATTAATAATAAAAATAGAACGAGAGAATATATTATTTTATTAGTATATACTTCCATCGTCCAACAAATTTCTACTAAACTCTTTTAGTTATATTTAGCATTAAGTACAGTTAGTATTAGGATCGTGTTATTTAATTTATATAAAAAATTATTTTGTCTATTTTTAAAATCCTCCGTTATACTGCATTCAACAATAGCATGTATTCCCGGGGGACCATCGCAATTAACTGTATTCAAATATTTCTATTGTTATTATCCAAGCCATTCTCGTGGAAATAATAATAATCATAGTAATTGTTATTATACATAACGCTTCGGATCCTCACTTCCTCTTGTGCGCCCCTCCCAACACCAAACACGCGAAGAACAGCAACCTAAACAAGAATCCCCACGCCACGATCACCAGCACGCAACTCCATTTCCCCAGCTGGCCGATATCCTGTTGCCTCAGCACATCCAATCCCGTGACGAGACATCCGGCCTCGCCGAACGTCGTCGTCCCCAGCTCCTGTCCGACCGCCGCGAGCACCTCCAGCTGCTTCGCCGCCGGCAGGACCGCCAGGGACGTTCCGTCGAACACCTGCGGCCCTCGCGTGAAGCACCGCACGGCCGACTCGCCTCCGAACTCGTTCTGCATCAGCGCCTCGTAGGAGTACTTCACCAGCGAGATGTAATGCAGCCAGATCCACTGCCACGGGATATAGCTACGGGTGATGAAGAACCCGCCGAGGATGATGAAGTAGCAGAAGAACGCTGCCGCGACCGCGTACCCCACGACGAGGTCGGAGACCGCACCGGCGACGAAGGTGACCAGTCCGCTCCCCGCCCAGAACGTCGCTAAGATGGTCACGAAGAAGAAGATGAGCCCCTCGATCCCCCCCGACAGCCCGACGGTGAAGAAGGTCGTCGCTGTGAAGGCGGAGGCGAGGGCCACGAGCGGCAGGGAGGTCGTGATGGCGTTGGCGATGGCGTAGGAGGAGCGGCGGTAAGCGTTGTAGGCCATCTCCCGCTGGTGGATGGAGCGGTCTTGGATTACGATGGCGATAGTGTTGACGGTGGAGAATAGGATGGTCGACAGGGCGATCGTGAAGAAGACGGCGCGCTCTCTCGAGTCCTCGGGCGCATCGCCCAGCCGCCCTAAACTCGTGGCGAGCAGGACGCCAAAGACGAGCACTTGGCCGAAGCTGAGCGCGTATATCTCCCTCGCCCGCCACATGTTCGTCAACGATCTCTTCGTCAGCGCCTGCACCTCCGCCCAGGCCGGGTTCGCGTAGGCAGCAGGTGTGGCGGCGGCGGCGCCGCCAAACATCGCGCCGGACACGAGCCTACCGCTAGAAATACAATTTCTCACCGCGTCTCGGAGCGGAAGGCAGGGCAGCGCCTCAAGCTGTGTCCGTCGTCGAGCCTCGTGGTTCAAGTCGTTCAGCGCAACGAGGCCATCGGCGCCGCCGTCGGTATCCGAGTGCTCCAACTCGAAGACGACGTCGAGGGCGAACTCAGCCGGGTTCACTCCGTCGGGGATCGGCGCTCCAAAGACGGCGAAAAACTCTGGGAGCCCGCGCGGAGGCCCGCTGTAGGCGGCGCGGCCGCGCGTGAGAATGAGGAGCCGGTCGACGAGTTCGAGGACTCGGGAACCGGGCTGGTGGATCGACATGACCACAATGCTCCCGGCGCGGGCGATCCGGCGCAGGACCTGGACCGCCGTTAACGCGCTCGTGGAGTCGAGCCCGGACGTCGGCTCGTCGAGGAAGAGGATGACGGGGTCGTGGACGATCTCAGTCCCGATGGACACGCGGCGCCGCTCGCCGCCGGACACGCCGCGGTGTCCCTCGTCGCCGATGATGGTCTTCGCGGCCTGCCGTAGGCCGAGCTGGTCGATGAGCACTTGCACTCGCTCCTTCTTCCTGGAGACGGAGACGGCCCGTGGCAGCCTGACGGAGGCGGCGAATTCCAGGGTCTCCTCCACCGTGAGCATCGGGAAGAGGAGATCGTCCTGCATCACGTAGGCGGAGATCGCTCTGAGGAGGCGTCCGCGGAGGCCGTCGCCGTTCAGGGTGATTGAGCCGCGGAGTCGTGACGCGTCGAGCCGGTCCGCGAGGGCGTCGATGAGAGTGGTCTTGCCGGAGCCGCTGGCTCCCATCACGGCGAACACCTCCCCGGTGGCGACCTCGCCAGAGACGGAGTCAAGGACCACCGTCGTCCTCTCCCCGTTGATCTGCTTGTTCTCGTAGAAGAGGGAGGACGACGACCTCGGTGGCGTCTCGACGGTGTAGGAGAGGTCAGCGAAGGCGAGAAGGAAGCTGCATGGGTAGGCAGCGGCGGAGGGAGTGGCCGGAGGATCGTGGTGGTACTGGTAGGCGAGGAGCGGGCTGGGGCTGCTGAACGGGGTGAGGTTTGCCATGGCTGCGACTGCACCGGAGTGGTGTTGACACATGCGCTTTTTTGTAGCTTTAATGAAATAAATCTATATTTTTTAATCACAATAAATAAATAAATAAAATATATATTTTCAATTTTTAAGTACATATACGCTGTCAATTTCTGACTTGTCTATTTATATTTATTTGTCGGTGATCGTCTTTGTCTCGGCAATTGTTGCTGCAGCGGTGACCTTATTATAAATAATTTAGTTTTATATACCGAGCGTAAACTCTTCTTGTTTTAGTGATTGTGTTTTATAATGTGGGCTTAGTAATAGTTTAGTTTTAGATGATGAGTTTAAAACTTTGTTAAAATGTGCCATAAAATCACAATCAATCAATTATAGATGGTGGTGAGATTGACGGCAGGGACAGTGAAGTTGCTGATAGCACGTCGTACATTTGTTTGTTGCCTATCGATGTCGTGGCTAGGATCATGCAAGACGAACGGACACGATTAATCGAAATTAGGCGAGGAACAATCCGACGTCGGCGACTAAGTGGACTGCTAGGAAGTAGATAAATTGATAAATGACGTATTGTTGCAATTAATACGAGACGTTACTGCGACCCGAGATGGACAGGAATGGGGTTCCAAATTTTTGGGGACTATATAATAAAATTAACCACGAGGAACATATTTCTATTAATCCGAGGTGCATGCGTTAACTTCATATCATGTGTTGAATACGTCTGAACTATTAACATTCTTTTTTCTAAACACAACAGTGAGTTACTTAGCAAACTTATCTTGTATCTTATCCCTAAGTTTTGAAGCATTTGAACCACGCTTAACCCATCCAATACTTCGATTAGAGTCACTTATCCTATGTATAGGTGTGCTGGATTATACTATTCATAGGCGGTATTCGTCTTAATTTGTGGTCAACAAATGTACATCTGAATCAGATACTACGGATGTTTTTATGGTAGATTAATGCCTCTAAATATTGGTAGTCATGGTGTGGATTACTAAGAATTAAAATTAATACTTTTAAGATACCGACACAAGCTCTAAATAAACTAAGATCCATCACGTGAAATCACATACTACCTAACCTCATCCTGCTACGGGCCTTCAGAAATATGTCAGGAGTAGATAGTGAAAGATTCAAAATGAATGAATAATAATAGGAGAATGATGGCAACTATTTCTTTATTAGTTTACGCAAAAACTCTTGATTACCATCATTCAGATACTAAATAATTTCATTTCTTATGATACTAATTACATGCATCCTGTGTTTATATATAAATCTACTCCTACAATATTTATTTGATTTATACTGGATCAATTACATGCCTCGTATTTACTGTCGCGGCCTATGCCTCGTCTGTCGTATATTATTTTAGGTAGTATTTACATCACTAAGTACTATAAAAGTACCAGGATGTGATACTGAAACGATGCAACGATAGATATATCATTAAAAACAATATTTATATTAAATAATGAGTAAATGTTAGAAAAAGTATCCGTCACTGAAAACTATAATACATTTCAAAAATTATTATACCTATTTTTTACAGTTTTAAATAACAATATAATTTTAAAACAGCTACTAATCAACAATTCAGTTGTTTTATATTCTTTCTATTTTAAGCACGCATATATGTATATATATATAATTGCGAAATAGCCGGCAAATCAACAGGGTCCTTATCGGGCTGAAGGCCCGTTACTCGAGCTAACGGGTCCATAATCCAGATGAATTTTGTGCAAATATAGGGCGATTTTTCAATTGGACGATATAACTACAAATTTACAGGCCTTCTTCTCCTATTATTAAATGGTAAGATTCCAAAGCATCAAACACGGTGTATTCCTCTGTTTTTTATTACTATAATGGGTCGTGGAAAGTGACTCTAGAACATTCCGTAGGGCCACATAACTGCAAAGTTTAACGTATGGGATACATATAAATATACTGCACGATAAAAATGGATTACCCAACACTTGCATGATATAATAAAACATTAATGCTATTTATATCCAGCATGATTATTATATTATACAAGCTTTATAAGATTCAATATAAACTATCTATATTTTATAAAAAATTACATTTCCCATATTTATATTTAACGATAACTAATCTTTTATATAAAATTTTATCGCTTTAATTAGACGGAGGAATGTATATTTTACAAAAAATTAAAGTACTAATACCAGCAGTAGATTAGTATTTATCAGTTGATAAAAATTAATACTAATATGATATTTTTTTATATAAAAAAAATCCTTTCAATTTGGCCTCAAATTAAACTCATTCTAAACCTAAGACAAAAATGAACATACATATTAAAAATTATAGTTTCTTTATAACACGGTCATTCCATTTCACCAATATATTTTTCCTTTAATAATTTGATCAATAAAAAAAAATAGAATTCATTAAAATAAATACGTCGTAAATATAAAATAATCTATTGGACGGATGCTTCCTGGAAGCTTCCTAAAAGCGCGAAGCCTCGCTCCGTCACTGGCACTGCACGCATTTATTACACCCAGAGAATTTGGCCACGCCGCTTAAGGGAGTCGCCGTCCCCACGCGTGGTTCCCTCGGCGCTACGCAACGAACCAATGGCAAGCCGGGTAAACGATGGAAGGTGCTCGTCACCGGTGCGTGGTTCCCCGAGTTTACACGTCAGTCGGCGACGCACGAGGCGGGTACTTGTTGGGTGGTCCAAAGGGGAGTGAGGAAAGTTCGATGATAGTGGAATAAATTGCAGTTTAGCACCGTGTTTTTGAAGTTTTTTATTATTTGAGCAATGCCTCCTTTTAACTGTCGATCGAAGAGAATGGACCTGCATACATCGACGAGAGTAAGAACTAAAACTATAGGGGGGGTAAAGCGAGAATAAGCCGAATACGTGCCCGATCTATTTCCCCTCCGCAGCACGCCAAGCCATTGCTTTTAGTCATTCCAGAGAGAGAGGGAGGGCAGTGGAAGCGAGGAACTCTGCGAGAAGACAGAGGTTCTCTTCAGATCGGGTTAACGAGGGCCGATCTTTTCGTCTCTGTCGCTCGTCGTTTCGAGGTGCTGTTGATTCATTGCCGGAGCTCGAATCGGTAGAAGATTTCTATTCATTTTGATCGTAGTTTTCGTGCTATTCTTTGTCTTTATCGAGGAGGTTTTTTTGCTAGGGTTTCTGGATTAGCGATTGGTTGCCATGAGATGTTGATATCTAGGAGCGTTTCTGAGAGGGATTTGTAGGGGAGATATTGTATTTTCCTTTTCCTTTTCCGGTCTCTGGTCGGAGTTGCGTGGTGATGGGGAAAGGAGGGCAGCACGAGGGGAAGAAGAGTGGAAATGAACTCCCGACGTCGGTCTTCCCGGCCTGGGCGAGGAGCGTACAGGAATGCGAGGCGGAATTCGAGGTCTCGGCCAAGCACGGGCTCCGATCTGATGAGGTGGCAAAGCGCCGGGGGATCTATGGGCCGAACGAGCTCGAGAAGCACTCCGGGCCATCGATCTTGGAGTTGGTTCTCGAGCAGTTCAAGGATACGCTGGTCCGGATCCTCCTCGTCGCCGCCGTCATCTCCTTTGTGCTCGCCTGGTTCGATGGGGACGAGGGTGGAGAGATGGGGATCACTGCCTTTGTTGAGCCTTTGGTGATATTTCTCATTCTCATCGTGAATGCAATCGTTGGTGTCTGGCAAGAGAACAACGCTGAAAAGGCGCTTGAAGCACTGAAGGAGATCCAGTCTGAACACGCTGCCGTCAGAAGGGACGGGGTTTTGATTCCAAATTTGCCTGCTAAGGATCTTGTGCCAGGCGACATTGTGGAGCTCAAGGTCGGGGATAAGGTTCCAGCAGATATGAGGATTCTCCAACTGATTAGCTCTACCTTGAGAATAGAGCAAGCATCTCTCACAGGAGAAAATGCAGCTGTGAATAAAACCAACCACCAGGTTGAAACTGAAGACATAGATATCCAAGGAAAGGAATGCATGATTTTTGCAGGTACCACAGTCGTGAATGGTAGCTGTGTCTGCTTGGTCACACAAACAGGCATGCACACTGAAATTGGTAAAATACATTCACAGATCCACGAAGCCTCACTGAGTGAAGATGAAACGCCCTTAAAGAAGAAACTGAATGAATTCGGGGAGGTTCTTACGGCTATAATTGGTGCAATCTGTGCTCTGGTCTGGCTTATCAACTTGAAGTACTTTTTGACGTGGGAGTATGTTGATGGTTGGCCGAGGAACTTTAAGTTCTCCTTTGAGAAATGCACTTATTATTTTGAGATTGCTGTGGCTTTGGCTGTTGCGGCAATCCCAGAAGGGTTGCCTGCAGTTATCACTACTTGCTTGGCACTTGGTACACGGAAGATGGCACAAAAAAATGCACTGGTTAGGAAGCTTCCGAGTGTCGAGACTTTGGGCTGTACAACTGTCATATGCTCTGATAAGACTGGTACATTGACCACAAACCAGATGTCTGCAGTAAGGCTTGTTGCCATGGGGCGTTGGACAGATATTCTTAGAAGCTTCAAAGTGGATGGCACCACATATGGTCCACACGATGGGAAGATTTACGACTGGCCAGTCGGAAACATGGATGCAAATTTACAGATGATTGCTAAAATTGCTGCTGTTTGTAATGATGCAAGCATCACTCAATCAGGTCATCAGTTTGTAACTAGTGGTATGCCAACAGAGGCAGCTTTGAAGGTAAGAATTCATCTCACTTCGCTCTTACCCAATGATCAACCATCTCTCATCTTAAATTTTATGCGAACAGTTGGTCTGTTTTAGCAGAATGAACCTTTAGTCTAGAAGTGATTTGTTGCATACTTGATTAGATGAAATAGGCCGAACACTCTAGTTTAACTCATCATGTCAAGTAGCAGAGATCACACTGTTCAATATAATTATAAAGTGGAGTTCTTGCTGGAAAGGTGTTTAGTTGTTGGGCAATATGCACTCCTTTCAGTCATAGATGTTAACCTTATTCTGGTTTTGACTAGGAAAAATTGAACATGATTTGGGTTTTCACATTTGACACTTATGTGAACTTTATTTGTTGATAAATACATGTATATCTATCAGGTTTTGGTTGAAAAAATGGGATATCCTGGAGGTTATGATTCTTCACCAGTGGAGGAAACTGAAATTCTAAGTATGTCTTTTTGCCTCTGCTATTTATAGTTTGTATGCAAGTATGCATGGTAACAATGCATTGACTTGTTTTAATGATTCAAGAGTGCTGTAAATGGTGGAATGAAGTTGCACAGAGGATTGCTACCCTTGAGTTTGATCGGACTCGAAAATCGATGGGAGTCATAGTGAAATCAAGATCAGGAACCAATTCTTTACTTGTGAAGGTACCTTTTATCATCTCTACATGAAAGAATTTCATTTGGAACGATTATCTGGATGTCACTGGTGGACAAATAACCACTATGTTTTGTGTCATCCACCTTGAACATATTGATGCACCTAATGTGTAAAATCTGGTAGCCTAGTACCCTATATGTGGAATAGTTTTCATTACCTCAGGCCCCTCATTTCCAGAACTACTAATACAACAAGAAATGCATCCTTTGCTTAGTTTGAAATCACATGAACACATATAACTTATTCTTCACCTGCCCGAGAAAGCTTTATGATATATTGATTATGAGAAAGTTGATGTTGATCTCCTCCATATGCTCTGGAGATTTTGTTTTTGGAGCATGTTTAAAGGTTCTTAGGGCCTTTTCTTTTATCGAACACTGCTTTCTTGTTGTTCTAAATGTCTTTTTTGTCATGGGTCATATATTTCATTTGTCTAGAATTCTTCATACAATTCAACGATGAAGTATTGGGAAGTTCCTTTAATTTTTTTCATTTGAAGCTTTCCACTGGTTGTACCATCTAAAAAACCATTGCCAGAAGAAAAAAAACTAAAAGTTGCATTTTGACAGGGTGCTGTGGAGAATTTGCTAGAACGAAGTACCTACATTCAGCTTCTTGATGGTTCAGTAGTCCTGTTAGATGACAACTCAAGAAATCAGATTTTGAATGCTCTTCATGAGATGTCAATTAATGCACTACGCTGTTTGGGATTTGCCTATAAGGATGATCTTGCAGAATTTGCAACATATGACGGTGAAGACCATCCTGCCCATAAACTTCTACTTGATCCTTCAAATTACTCATCCATTGAGACTGGTCTCATATTTGTTGGATTAGTAGGACTTAGGGTGAGATATCTTCATATGTCTTCTCCTTTATGTGCAGTTAGCTATTACACAAGTTCCTGTGTTCTTACTTTTGGTACCTTTGCAGGATCCTCCACGAAAGGAGGTATACAGGGCAATTGAAGATTGTAGAGCTGCTGGTATCCGTATTATGGTCATAACAGGGGATAACAAAGAAACGGCAGAAGCAATTTGCCGTGATATAGGCATATTTGCACCCGATGAAGATATTCAAAATAAGAGCTTAACAGGAAAAGAGTTTATGTCAGCCAGTGACAAGAAAGCTATTTTGAAACAAAATTGTGGTCTTCTATTCTCCAGAGCAGAACCAAAGCATAAACAAGAGATTGTAAGATTGCTTAAAGAAGAGGGTGAGGTTGTTGCAATGACGGGAGATGGTGTAAATGATGCCCCTGCATTAAAAATGGCAGATATTGGTATAGCTATGGGTATTGCTGGAACTGAGGTTTGTGCACTTTTGTTCATCTGTTAATTCCTCATTCCGTTCTTTAAAACGCTATATCCATTTTTGCATCAAAGCATTCGTAGATAGTGTTGATTTTCTATACAAAGATTTGCAGCGCTGGCTTCATGGACATAGGCCTATTTATTTTGACTAATATCTAATGCAGCAGTCTTATAGAATGTCAAATTACTGCATAAATGGATAGGTGATAAAATTCTCTGAATCATTATGATCGGGAGATATTCTAGAAGTTATCGTTGAAATTTAGTTATGATATGAATGCTTTATCTTGGTTGCTGCATTGGCTTATTTCTATATTCCACAATTACAGTGGTTTTCAAAAATTCATTAGCATTTGCTTAATGATGTCCTTGCTATATCACTCAGACCTACCTATTCCTGTTGTCTGAAAATTATGGTATCATGATCTAGAATGTTTTACTCTCAATATTTGGATTGCATTTTCTACTTTCCTGTTAGTCAAATGAAGTACCTGCTTATGATTTTTGGAGTTGGCTTCATCCGTCTTGCTAGTTCCAGCATTTGCTGTATTTGAGTATCCTTTAACATTGTTTCTTTATCCAGGTTGCTAAGGAAGCTTCGGATATGGTGTTAGCAGATGATAATTTCAGCACGATAGTTGCTGCGGTTGGTGAAGGCAGATCAATTTATGACAATATGAAAGCTTTTATAAGGTTTTATCATTTTACTTTCTGTTACTCTTTCATGATGCCCTTAAGCTAGATAATGATTTTTGTGTATTTGGTTAGAAGTAACATGGATAATCGCTTCCTCATTTAATGTAATTTATCAGAACTATTTATAGTTACCATAAGCTGCTAGAGTGGATAGTGAAAAAACTCGTCTGGTTGTTGTGCTGCAGGCAAATGTAGAGCCTTGACGAATTCTGTTTCTGTCTGATTCCTGTTTTGTGCACTTTCCTTGCACTATTCTTTTCATGACCTATGTGATGTGTATTTTTCTTTTTCAACTGCAGGTATATGATCTCATCAAATATGGGTGAAGTTGCTTCGATCTTTCTTACAGCTGCTTTAGGCATTCCTGAGGGGCTGATACCTGTTCAACTTTTGTGGGTGAATCTTGTCACCGATGGCCCTCCTGCCACTGCTCTTGGATTCAACCCACCTGATAAGGATATTATGACAAAGCCACCTCGGAGGACTGATGATTCATTGATCACCCCATGGATTTTATTCCGATATATAGTAAGCTTTTATATTTCTGTTATACAATTTTGTGACCATATTTGTTTGTTTGTATATTCATGGTGTAATTGGTTCTCTAGTGAATCGTTGTTTTATTTCTTTGCATGCTTTTGTTTGGTTAAGGGTAATATTTGGTTTGGTTTGGTTTAGGGTAATATTTGGTTAACATTCCAACTAAAATTTAATTATAATTTGATGCGAGATACTTGGTTTACTTTTTCGTTCCCATGTTTTTCCTTGAGCACCTCTGCTTCTTAAGGAACAAAATGGAAGATAGTGCTCTCCACTTCAACAAGAAAAAAAAAAACGCAATGCAAACAAAGAACATGGGCATTTGTACTTTCTGCTTCGGACATCTCAACCTACACATTCATGCCAAGCATTATACATGTTCGTTACCGATCGGGTTTATATGCAGCACCAAGTAATAGTCAATGTACTACGGAACTTCATCTAATGAACTTTAATTTTTGCCTTGCTTGGTATATTTTAGCTGCTGTCTTCGTACCCAAATGATCAGAATGTTTCCGGCAGTTGTAGATTTACACAGACCTATATGCATGGACCAATACCATGGGCATACTTGCTATTTAAATACATGCTGTAGGAGAGAGGATAATGTTTTGGCTCATTGGCTAAGTAGATGCTTGTTCATAAGCGGCTCAAACTTTTAACATCCATCATGCTTCGCAATACAGGATGCATGATATTTTTTTGGCTGCCAATTGAGTTATGCAACTTATATGAATATGATAGCCATCCACCATTGGCTAAGTTATTGCGCTCATGATTTTGTACCTATTTGATGCTGGCAATTGACCCTTTCAACTTCATGTTCAGGTCATTGGGCTCTACGTGGGGTTTGCAACTGTGGGCATCTTCATCATATGGTTCACTCATGGTTCCTTCATGGGCATCGACCTGAGTGGTGATGGCCATACCCTGGTGACCTACTCTCAGCTCTCTAACTGGGGAGAATGCCCCTCATGGGAGGGCTTCAAGGTCGCCCCTTTCACAGCTGGAGCACAGCAGTTCACCTTCGACACGAACCCTTGCGACTACTTCCAGACTGGCAAGGTGAAAGCAATGACCCTTTCGCTCTCCGTGCTGGTGGCCATCGAGATGTTCAACTCCCTCAATGCGTTGTCAGAAGATGGGAGCCTCTTGAGCATGCCGCCCTGGGTCAACCCCTGGCTTCTCGTGGCCATGACCGTCTCGTTCGGACTGCATTTCTTGATCCTGTACGTTCCCTTCCTCGCACAAGTGTTCGGGATCGTGCCGCTCAGCTTCAATGAATGGCTCTTGGTGGTGGCGGTCGCTTTTCCGGTCATCCTCATTGACGAGGTCCTCAAATTTATCGGCCGCAGCACAAGTTCTTCGGTTGCCAGGAGGCGATCGTCAAAACGCAAGGATGATTAAAACGCTAACCAAGCTAAGTCAAGAGGAACGCCAATGGTGGCATGGGATGGTAGATGCACCTATATGCCAAAGAAGCAGAGAAGTATCACCTTTGACCATCAAAAGATTTGCTCATTCATTTTTTCTTTTCTTCCTTAAAAGAGTCAATTGAAAATTTAGTCAACGAGTAGGATCATCAACAGGTCAGTTGGGAATCAAACTTGCCGTAGATTTGGAGGCCATCTCAATTTTTTGAATCATATCTTGGATTTTTTACAGGAACTATTTCATTGATTATCTTCATGGTATTTAATCTGTTTAGTACGAGCGGAAATGCTCGAACAATATATTATTTTCAACTTTAGATCATCTGCTACATGCAAATGTGGTAATTTTGATTTATTTTAACTGATAAGTTGGATCACTGCTTACTGCTGCTGCCGCCGCTTGAATTCTTCAAAATGTCATTTACTCATGTGACGCCTCTTGCTCATCTACTTGAGATCAATAGAACGTGCACTTATAAAGGAAGTTTCATTTTAATAATGCTACCTTTGAGTTATACCCTTAAACAGCAGTCATTAAGTTCACAGGAAATAAGTGTTGTTTCTGTATTATTATTTTTCAAAATTCCAAATGCTAAGATTCCAAATCTTATACCAACAACAGTTGATATGCATTAAGAGGATATTTTTTTCTTCTACATTCATATGATTTCGTCACACTATGAAATAAATAATTTTCTTTTGAAAGTGACATTTAAATTTCTTTAGAATGTGACTTTTTTTGTGTACATCTGGGGGGCTATACCTCACCTACCTCCAGCATCAATTTATTAGGAGTACTAAAAGAATTATTAGGATTTTTTAAGTGACGATTGTTTATCTTTAATTTTTAAAAAAAATTTAGATAGTATTTTAAGAAAAAATTAAAAGGGAAATATTTCACTATAAAAAAATTAACAAACGAAATCATTTTATTCGATTAAACTTTCTTACTCCAATTATTTATATAAAACCTGTATTTACCAAATCAATTTTTTTTTCAACCAAACATGCAGTGTGATTTTTTAAATCACCCAGTTAGCCATGATATTTTGAAATCAAATGGTCGTCACTTAAACAGAGATATAGATTAGTTTGAACTTACCTGATAGAGATATTTTAGCTGACGAAGTTTGCTTCTCTTATTATTATCTTGTGGCAACATTATTATTATCATTATCCTTTTGCTAACCTATAAATGCCGTGTGCTCACACGGCCCGCTCGCACGCACGCACGCAGCACGCGCTGTTATTCTCACACCTCTTGTACGTCCCCCACCATCGCTCGTCGCCACCTCCAATTGAATCTTCGTGTCCCCTTCCTCTTTCCCGGTGGACTGCACGCATAAATCTCCGCCGGAGCCGCCGCAGATCCACCGCCCCCCCGCCTCCCTCCCCTCTTTTCCGCCTCTCTGGTCACTGGTTCCCGCGATGAAGCAGCTCCACAAGCAGGGTGGCCTCAACCAGCACCATCAGATCCCCACCCACTCCGCCAAGCCTGCCAAGTCGCAGGGCCGCCCTCCCCCCCCCTCCTCCTCCTCCCCCTCCTCCTCTTCCTCCTTCCTCCGAAGCGCCGCCTGGTACCTCCTCCGCGAGCAGCGCCTCCTCTTCGTCCTTGCCGGCGCCATCATCGCCTCCACCTTCTTCCTCCTCTATCCTTACTACCAGTCTCTCTCTGTCCTCCATTCCTCGGAGGACGTCCCCCCCTCCTTGCACCACTTCTCCTCCTACGGGAGCGCTCACGGAAGAGTCACTTTAAGCGGCGGCGGGCGCAGGGTGCCAGTGGGGCTGAGGAAGCCGGCGAAGCGGATCGTGGTGACAGGAGGCGCCGGCTTCGTGGGGAGCCATCTGGTTGATAAGCTCCTGGCAAGGGGGGACAGCGTGATCGTGATTGATAATTTCTTCACTGGGAGGAAGAACAACGTGGCACATCACTTCAGGAACCACAGGTTTGAGCTGATCCGGCATGATGTCGTCGAGCCGATCTTGCTGGAGGTGGACGAGATCTACCATCTCGCATGCCCAGCTTCGCCGGTGCACTACAAGTATAACCCAATCAAAACTATCATATCCTTCTGCGTCATTAATTATTCTATTTCCTGCAAGCTTTCTTCGATTCTCTATTTTGGGAAAGGAATGTTCTTGGAGAAGTTCCTTCGTTGAGGAAGGTAACAGCGAATCCGCATAAATTAAAACCGCTAGGTTGGAGTAATTAGCAGTGTCTGCTAAAGTAACTACTCTTACAAATTATTTATTAGTTTAGAAGAGTGATTTGAAAAAAAATTCTAGTGAAGAGGCAACGCCTTTCTCTAATTGCAGTATAGCACTTGGTTACCATCGAATTGCTTGTTACGATAGATTACTATTTCAAACTCGGGTTTCAGTTGTTTTGCTTTCCTGCTCTACAAAGATGGGGTGATACTTTTTGTTATTTTCATGCCATTCTGATTGCTTACTATAGTTTTGTTTGACGTCTTTCAAAGGATTCCTTTTTTATACTGTGAACCTAGTCTTATGTTGTGGAAACTGGCAAAAAGTTTTTTTTTTCTTTTTTTTTTTAAAGTTGGAAGTTAGAATTTCAAATTCTTAACAATTCATCACAAGACAAATGTGATGGGAACGTTGAACATGCTGGGCTTAGCAAAGAGAATTGGAGCTCGATTCTTGTTGACCAGCACCAGTGAGGTGTACGGCGACCCACTTGAACACCCACAAAAGGAGACATATTGGGGCCATGTTAATCCGATAGGTTAGTATGATTTCCATTCAGGCTCATTAATGATTTTTCTGACTAAATGGAAACAGTTACTTCATATTCAATAAGGAGACTTATAAATTTATGATTTGAATGTCATAAGTCTGTAATTGACAATAAAGTTTTCTCCT
Organism: Thalia dealbata; assembly: GCA_030544415.1. Classification (NCBI taxonomy): domain Eukaryota; kingdom Viridiplantae; phylum Streptophyta; class Magnoliopsida; order Zingiberales; family Marantaceae; genus Thalia; species Thalia dealbata. The sequence continues at coordinate 607,618 of CM060458.1, forward strand.
CAGGGGTTAGGAGTTGTTATGATGAAGGAAAGAGAACCGCAGAGACTTTGACCATGGATTACCATCGTGGTGCAGAAGTTGAGGTGACTTCACATAGTTACTTTTGAAACAAAACCCTTATTTTCTATCAAGTTGTTGCTGGTGTTGTGCAGTGGTGAAAATAGGAGCATTACAATGTCCAATCATGTGGTAATTGTGTTCAGGTTGTCTTAGTCTGTTATACACAGCACAAGCATAATAATTCAGTGCACCTATTTCTTTATCTCAATATTATCTGTTCGGTTGCTGGGAAACCTACTAATTTAGGCTTCACTATGTACGCACTCTTGTCATGGTTCATGTTGAAATAAAATTAAAAGCAACTAATGGCAAAATTGGGCTTGGCTGGAGTTTTGAGCTTGTCTGAAAAGCACTAGTGATGTCAATTAGCAGCATCGTACGTACTAGAATCAAACATGCTAGTCGATATATCAGTCTACAATAAATTGCAATATGCTCCTTTTCTCTTATGGAGAGCAGGTTCGGTCAAGAAGTATAGAGAACCTGATGATCCATACTATTTGTTGCACCCTTTACCTTCCTCCTCCTCTCACATAATGTTTGGAACAATCTATCTCAGTATCTGAAGTTTGAAGCTCTATGTTGCATTGTACATCTCTTTGCTAATATTGCAGCTGATTGATGCTTTGATTTTCCTAATAAACTTGCTCATAAAGTTGATCTAACAATGCATTTTCAGGTCCGAATTGCACGAATATTTAATACATATGGACCTCGCATGTGTTTAGATGATGGACGAGTTGTTAGCAACTTTGTTTCCCAGGTAGCTTTTCCTTCAAGTGCGATATTGCTCTCTTTAACTTTCAGTCTGCAATCAGTTTTAGTTATCGCAGAAGTTTTAAATTTAACTTGGCAGGCACTCCGGAGAGAGCCATTGACAGTTTATGGTGATGGGAAGCAAACTCGAAGTTTCCAATATGTTTCAGATCTGGTATGTAAGCATGTTCCTATAGCATTATGTTAATGGCTCATTTGTTTGTTAGCTTTTTATTAAGATTAGTGGCTGGCTTAATTACCAATTTCTTTTTAGTTTAAAACCCATTCTCTATCTATCAAATTTCTTCTGCTATCATGTATAAATTTATAGTATCAGATCTGAAATGCTTCTCATCCTTAAAAAACTTGTATTTTTGGAGATCACGAATAATGATTTAACATCCTAGCAAATGGAGGACAATACGCTGTGCTTGCTACTGAGCCTCCCTATCTTCCACCTTTTTATTGATTTTCATTTATTAGAATTATTCAGTGAAAGGATTTAACTTCTATATATCTGATTGGGTTGAACAAAGATTTTTCATTATTTGTAAACATCACTGAGGATGAATTTCGCAATGTCATAGGATGTGCCTATGCGACACTTCTGGGAAGAAGCAAACTAAAGAGTGCGAACAATAACACCCTTGATACGTAGGAATATAGCCTTGGTCTTCTCTATTTCATATAATGAGTTGCCTCTTTCCTCTCAAATTGCTACTACATTTGTTGGGAGTTTTATTAAGATTGCTCTCTTTTATCACTCTTTAGTTAAAAGTTTTAACACATTAGTTTCGTTCTGGCTGAGTTCTTGGCATCCGCTCTTTTCAAATCTCGACATCCTTACTTGCTAGGTCGATGGATTAGTAGCACTAATGGAGAGTGAGCACATTGGACCTTTCAACTTGGGTAATCCAGGGGAGTTCACCATGCTGGAGCTAGCTGAGGTATCTCATAATAACTTAGGTCATAAGATCTTATATACTTTTCAACCCTCTTTAAGTCACCAAATTTCTAACACACGATTCAGGTCGTGAAAGAGGTCGTTGATCCTTCTGCTACCATAGAATTTAAACCCAACACTGCCGATGATCCTCACATGAGAAAACCTGATATATCAAAGGCGAAAGAGCTGCTGAATTGGGAGCCAAAGATTACATTGCGGGAAGGATTACCCCTAATGGTGGCTGACTTCCAGAAGCGCGTTCTAAGTGATCATTAATAATTATTGTGAATGCTGAGTCTGTAATGTAGCATACTACCAGTTTCTGGTCGATTGAGTTATCTAGTTCAGTAATAGTGCAAATGCTTCTAGTATATATAGTACATAGTATATAGCATATCATTGCTTCATTTAGTGTCCCAGAGGACAAGTTAATAATAACTGTATTCCATTTGAGATAGTTTTGCAGGAAAAAGAATAGTGGATGACTGTAGTTTGTCAGCCACATTGAAATTTGTCGATGCCCTTTTTGTACTTGAATGGGAACAGTAACTGAGGAAGTTTTTGCTTATACTATTGCTGCTTGTTCCCTTGTGCTCATATCTAATGGATTACAAACTTTCACTCCATTTGCTATTCATCTTTTTTTATTAAACTTAAAGATATACGTTGTTGACTGCTTGTTTTCTCCTCTTTGTATGCTTTGCAAACTTCAAATATTGCAATTTGATCTCACGAAAAATCTCAATTCTCTGCACTTCTCAATCAGTTCTATGCCAAGCACTGGAATTAAGAGATTCTTTGGGAGGGGAAGATGAGAGGCCCCAGACCAAGACGTATTTGAGTGGAGATCAGCAAAGGCTTCATGAAGGAGTACTATATGTGAGTAAGCTTATTAATGAGTTGGTGTCCTTTTCTTATCGTTCAAACTACTACTTTCTATATGTTAATTGTTTCTTGAGCTGCATTTGCATGTGTCACATGCGCGACCTGGTTCTTGGACTTTGATACCATATTATTCTCTACCTTCTATAGTCTTTGACTTCCTCACCTGTAGTTGAGTCGTTCAACCCATGCATTGTAGACCAGTTTAGCAGAGACTAACTAACCATGGTTAAAATAAATGATGCCCCTACTTGACCCCTCTCATGTTATTATACATGGCTTACTCCAAGCTATGTTTTAGTTAATCAATGTCTTACTTATTACAGGATAAAAAATATGATTTCAATTAAATTTTATTTAAAATCATATCCTAATTAATCATATATCCTAACATACCTACATAGAATACTAATATTTCGTTCTAATAAGCTGAATTATTAGTTTTTAGGTTCTGTTCATTATAATTACGCTGGTCTATTAAATTAATTTTTTTTTAGAATTTAATGAGTTTTTTACTAGATTGAATAGTCATGATTATAATTATGACTTTGAAAAAGAAATAATAATATGACTTGAGGTAATTAAGGGAGTAGCTTAGTCTAAATTACAAATTAAACTCGGTCTAAGTAAAAAAAAAAATCCACGTTGAAATCTTAAAAGTAGATTTGATTTAACATTCTGGTCTCCTGCTAACTAAACCTATAATAATAATAATAATTATTTTTGGCATTTATTATTATTTTTATTATTATTATTTTGACTCATAGCGAGTGGGTCCCTTTTACCTTTTACCAATCCCCTTTCGTTGAATTTGCGGGACCCACTCAGAGAGAGTCCCCACTTGTTCCTCTGCGGGTCCCGCCTCCTCTCCAGTTGTCACGTGATCCTCGTCGCCTCGTCGCGCATCGAGCCCTTCCGGGGGAGGGGGTCGATCGGAACGGACGGTCCAGATGGACAATAGGGCGAGGACGAATCGAACGAACGGTGGAGATCGGCCCGTGGAGACGAGGATCGCACTTGACTTCACCGGCGTCGTCCCGATCCCTTTAACCGTGGTTAAGTTAAATATTAATTCCTTTCCTCAGCCTCCTCCTCCTCCTCCTCCTCGTCCGCTCTACTGCCTCCCTCCGAACTCCTCTCTCTTTCTCTCCTGCCTACGCGCGCGCTCTCACACTTTTTTTTAGGGTTGTTTAGGCTTCAGTTCTTTCTGCTTCTCGCTCTCTCTCTCTCGATTTGATTCGAGGTGCTGGGAATCCGTGTCAGTGTAAGTGATTTTGGTCCTGTTTGCGATTGCTTTGAGTTTGTTCTTAAGCTTTGATTATTGTTATTATTATTATTTTGATCCTGAATGAAAGGATGGAAGAATTCAGTCCCTCGTCCAGGTGGAAAGCTGGAATTTTGATTTGCTTTCGTGCTTCCGGATGTTTTGTTTGTGTTTTTCTAGATGGTCTGTGGCTTGAAATTGAGGGAAAAAATTGCATCTTGCTTGCTGTTAGGTACGAGGTGCCGTCGATCTGCTTCTGCTGGGCTCGAGTAGCTTTTTCTGGGATAGGAGTTAGGGTTTCCTGCAGGGGGTTGGTCGGCGGACGCGTGCGATGCTGGAGGGCGAAGAGGATTCGGCCGCCGGACAGCTCCCTGGCGGCCGGAGAACTTTTTGGAGGTCGGCGTCGTGGTCTGCTTCCCGCACCGCGGACCACTCCAGGGACTGTGTTTCGGAGGAGAAGAACGCCGGCAATGGCCAGTTCAGGCACCGCCCCGCGCCTCCCCTTACCCCTAGATCCCAGAGCCAAAAGGCACGGTCTTGTCTTCCTCCTCTCCAGCCACTCGCCATCGCTCGCAGAAGCTTGGATGAGTGGCCCAAGGCTGGCTCTGATGACATTGGGGAGTGGCCGCAGCCATCCACCCCAGGTGCCAAAGCTGAAGCGCACAAGCTGGGTGATGGCCTGAGGCTCGATCTTTCCTCACTGAAATCGCAGGGGAGAAGAGATCAGATCGCCTTCTTTGACAAGGAGTGTTCCAAGGTTGCAGATCACATCTACCTTGGTGGAGATTATGTGGCTAGGAATCGCGAAATTCTCCGCCAGCATGGGATCACCCATGTGCTGAACTGTGTCGGCTTTGTCTGCCCGGAGTACTTTAAGGCGGATCTTGTTTACAAGACCCTTTGGTTGCAAGATAGCCCAACGGAGGACATCACTAGTATATTGTACGATGTGTTTGATTACTTTGAGGATGTTCGGCAGGAGGGAGGAAGAGTGTTTGTTCACTGTTGCCAGGGTGTATCACGGTCCACCTCACTGGTTATAGCTTACCTGATGTGGCGGGAAGGTCAGAGTTTTGATGATGCCTTCCAGTTTGTAAAGGCAGCAAGAAGGATTGCCAACCCCAACATGGGTTTCGCTTGTCAGCTGTTGCAATGCCAGAAGAGGGTACATGCTATCCCACTGAGTCCCAATTCAGTACTTAGGATGTATCGAATGGCACCACACTCACCTTATGATCCTTTGCACCTTGTCCCCAAGATGTTAAATGATCCTTCCCCAGCTGCACTAGATTCAAGAGGTGCATTCATAATTCACGTATTGTCATCAATTTATGTTTGGATAGGTAAGAATTGTGAGTCTGTCATGGAGAAGGATGCCAAAGCTGCAGCCTTTCAGGTAGTAAGGTATGAACGTGTGGAGGGTCCAACTGCAATAATTGGAGAAGGAGAGGAGCCCGTAGAATTCTGGGAGAAGTTCTTGAATGCTCTACCTTCAGATGATGGCACAAAAACCGAGAAGGCAAAAATTGAACCAGCAACTAAGATCAGCATAGGTAAAAGAAGAGTAGAAGCATACGACATAGATTTTGAGCTTTTTTATAAGGCTCTTGCTGGAGGAATCGTGCCACCATTTTCTTCTTCAGGACATGAACATGAGACCCGCCTTCCTGCAAGAGAAAGTAATTGGAGTGTGTTAAGGCGTAAGTTTCCCCGCCCTGATATGTTACGGATTTTGAATGGAGAGACATCAGGTTCTCCTCCATATCCATCTCCTAGTTCTCTTACCTCGGATTCAAGCACTTGTTCAAAGTCAAGTTCAGAGTCACCTTCAGTTTCTCCTTCCACCTGCTCTTCTCCTTTGATATTATCACCTGCATCACAGAACACATCTGATGCTTTGCCACAATCAAATGGGCCTTCTCTACAAATCACAAGTAACATGGAGTCTTCCAATCCATATTTTGGAACAATTTCTTCTCCACCTAAGGGACTATCACAATCAATTGCTGAGAGAAGGGGAAGATTCTCACCTTTGAAAATTTCAACACTTTGCAAAGATGCTTCATTATTGTCCAACAAAGTTCTAAATGCATCTTCTACATATCAAAGTACATACGATACTATTGATAAATCTTCAAATCCTGATACCTTAGGCCATAGAAATAATATAACAGCAGATTCAGGTGTCAATCATGTAGATGGATCTGCAATTAGTAGTTGTAATGACTCTGGAAACACAAATGGAAATTATCAGCAAGAGGATGAGAGGTTTTGTGGTTCAAGTAGACTTGATGTAAGATCAGAGATTGGAGGTTGTAAGCCACATCTAGTATACCGATGGCCCAGTATGGAAAAACTAGCTGCATTCTCTATCAATGACCTAGACTCCAAAGAAGTGTTTCTTTTCTTAGTTCATAATATTAGAAGAAGTGGAGAGGTAGATAGTCGTGTTCTCCATTTGTGGATAGGGAGTGAATTTGAACATGTCAATGTAAATACACATCTAAGTAGTGGTGACAGTCAAATAGTTTCAGTTGATTGGCACAAAGTTGGATGTGATTTCCTTGATGCAGTTGGGCTTCCAAAGGATCTCCCTGTTAAGGTACACTTTCTTAAAACATTTCTTGTATATATATATTTCATTGTTAATAACTCTAACCTTTTGTTGGTTGCCTATCGATGTCCTTCATGTATTATTTGGTCTTTATAGTTGGTTCTTTAACAGCTGATATTTCTAGAGAAATGAGACCTACAACTAAAACATCACATTTAGATTTAGTAGCCTTCAAACATTCCCTTTGCACTGTATATAGTCTGCGAATGTGAACAATAACTTTTTTTCTAAAATAAAGTTTGAAAACAGAAGTCCTCTTCATGCCAAGTCATGCACCACTCAACTACTGCCATTATGAGCTTGTGTCATGGTGTCTACACTTCAAAAAAAAAATTAAGCTGTATGTTCAAAAGAAGTTGAACGTGTAAATAAATATTGCACCTACATTTTTTTAGAAGCAGAGACATATAAATTGATGCAATCAGGAAAATGCAATATAAATTGATGGTGTATCAAGAGAGTATATGACATTGAAATCAATGAAAATTCATACTTATTACTGACCCTTGTGAAAGTCTGTGGCTGTCATGATCACTGTGGCTGTTACAAACTCATGTAACAAGATGGACATATGGTAACCTAGAACTAGTTAAGGTAAAAAAAGACCGGTGGGATTGGAGAATTGATCAAGTTAGTGCTGGGATTTTGGTTTTAACTTTGAATTCTTGAATATATATTTATTTTACTGAACATGCCCTCTAGGTTCCCAAGAAGGGCGTTAAACATCAGTATTAACTTTGTCCATTTCCGGAGTCAAAGGAGTATGAGTACAACTTCAATGCAAACTACTAAATCATTCGATCCTTCAATTATTTATTTTTCCTACTTAAAGAGTCACATCAATAATTTTTAGTTCCAAAAAGAAGTGAACTTTGCATATGAAGATTACCATAATTATTTTCCTACTTGACACTTGAGGTCTTAAGTTCTCTTCATAGAAAACCTGATGATTGTAGGAATCATATCAAAATTGGCATCTCATATTGTTCTATTCTCAATCAAGGAGAAAATATGCTGGTGCGAGCTCAAATGGCATTTTGACTGCCTGAACCATAGTTTACGGATGTTTGAACTCAGCACTGTCCAGGAGAAAGAAAAAGAAAAAGAAAAAAGAATATCCAAGATTGGTTAAAATAAGTGCAACTTAGTTCAATACTTGAAACTAATTCCATAGTATGCAAGAAAATGATTTCATTGCCAACTTCTTTACTAGTGATCGTATATTTATTTTCTAGAACTTGATGATTGTATATGTTCTGTGCTTCGATGGATGAGAATTTTTTGTTGTCTAAGCCGAGATGATTTTTTCATTGTCAACTCTGGATGGTGGTAGGTTGTTAACGAAGAGGAGAAAGTGAAGCTTCTGGAACTCCTGAATTCTACTTAGACTGCCCCTCCAGTAAAAAGTTTTACTGCGTAATGACTTGAACATGCTCTGGTATATTTTCTTCACAATTCCACGCCGTGGAGTTACCTTTCTTGGATACTACTTCTCAGAGCTAGCACTGAGGTAACTGCAGACACTGGTCTTTTGGTATAGCCCAATCATTCCTATTGAAGGAGTCTTTAAAATGAAATAATTGTTTGCATCTTTTCTCTAACGCTTGATGACAGGAGACTGGAAGAAGTGAACTTTTTTTATATTGCTGATGTCCGCAGTATACGTGAGTGATAGCATTCTCTCCTCCATAAGCTCAAGCACTGGGACCAAAGAAAAAGGAAACACCTGAAATGTAGGCCTCATTGTACAGCTCTATTTGCTCTCTTGCCCCTTTTTTACCCTATCATTCTACTGCCTCTCAACAGGAGGCTGAGGGGCTTTTATTGTGCTCTATAGTCTATCAAATGAAATCTACTGAAACAGTTTTATGCTATTCGAATTTTGTACACATTTCATTTGACCTTATAATGCTCGTGCTGGTACTTCATAATTCTCAATTGCTGGAAACAATGTCCGTGGTATGTGCCAATCTTGCATTATTCAAAGCATGTTATTTAAGTAGGAACTCTTGGAAGCTATTTCTGATGCAATTAGGTTCTTCTGCAGTTTCATTTAATTGAGCTGTGGATTTAATATCGTAGAAGCTCTGTTACTCTGTGGCTTAAAAATTCAAACTTCATAAAGGAATAGTACAGTAAGAAAGTGTGAATGAAGAGAAGGAATTATTTAGCAACATTGCAACTCAAACAAGCAGCTCTCCCTCTATATGTTTCTTTGTAGCCTTAAACATCAAAGATCTTAAAAGACTCAACGACTGCCTGCAGCTTGTCCTTCATCTTCCCCCATCTCCTTTCATTGGAACCCGTTGTCAAAGTGTAAAACTTACCTGCCAAAAATGCCAAAGAGAATGGTAGACACATTTAGCAAGTTTGAAATTTGTTACGGAAAACTCCCTATTTTGGGGTAATTTTATCCTGCTCTTTTAGTAAGAAATCTAAATTTAACTAAATCCATCAATACAAACAATCTATTGAGGATGAACAAAAAAACAGGTGAGTAAATTGGAAAAAAAATGCAGGTTTCAGGAGGTAGGCTGTATGCTGAGAAGAGCTGCATACCGTTTCCTATGGAAATTGCCCCAAGACCGTGCCTGGTGAAATTTGGAGCCTGTGCGACGAACTCGAAGGTGTAGTAAACTTTTCCATCTACATCACGCTGAATAAAGAAATAGATAGTTGTGTAAGTTTTTGGTACCATACGTTGAACCTAACCATAGATAGTAGAAACTCAATTCAATATCCAGTTCTAAGTAAAAGCAGCTGACTTATTCCGGTGTTTGGCTGAGAAGATTGCTAAGTATATCTATTCCTCCATATATCTCATTTATTTATCATGGATCCTTTAGTTAAATTAGACCCAGCTCTTTCCTATTCCCTACTTAATCCTACTCTACTTTTATGGCAAACCAACCTTGGAATATATATATATGCTCTATAACTCTTCCCTTTGTTAATTCTACTAGCATCGACTCATTATATATATGATGAACCAGACAGTAACCAGTTTCTAGCTCTAGCGAAACCAAGATTGATACTGGTAAAATTTAGTACTTCAGCATAGTGTTAATAATAATTTGCTTAAAGCAAACAAATGCAGGTACAAGCAGAAAAGGAACCTCTGCTGCTCCAACCAGCTTTGTTTTTTGTGAAGCAGGGGCCAGAACTTTCTTGACCAAAGCCTCAGCAACCTGAAATATTCACACTGTTAATTAAGAACATTGCTCGTTACAAACCAGCAGAACATTGTCTGCAAAGATTCTTTAACTTCGATCGAAAGAGCTAACCGCTTCTGGTGGTCCAAGGTCTCTGATGTCTTGCTTGCTAGTCCCTACCATGTTGACGCTAACACTTTCTAGCGGTTCAATCACATCTTTGAAAACCTTATCTTGCCCTTGGACCACGACCTCCTGGATGAAGAAAATCCATAAGATAAGTGAACAGTCAAACAGTATTTGACTTATTGCAACACTCTGAAATGTGGATACTTGGTGTTTACTGAAATGGAATGTTCACCTGCCATCCGAATGGGTAGAGGAATGAATAACCATCCTTTTTATCTAAGACAGCTTCAAATCCCTTTTTAGACTCTGCAGCAACTGAACCATATCAAGTTTCTTTTCAGAAATCCTTCATAACTTTAGAAATTAACACACTGCACAAATTAGCAGGCAAGTGTTCGATGTTGTTTTACTTCCAAGGAAATGCAAGACATCATTTTTCAGGAAAGACCACTACAACTTTGGAATAAATACTTACATGATGTGGAAGTTATGGATGGAGAGCTAAATAGCACAATAGCTCCTAGTATCAGTGTCTGCCGCCTTGTAGTTTCTTCTACAAGAGTGAAAACATCACGGTAAGGCATGTAGCAGAAATCAACTCCCTCTTCAAAGTTGTTAAAATTAAGGGCATTTTGTTGCAAATCATACCCCAGGGAACTATTCATTTCTGAAGTGTCCACAGATAAATAGGAATCGAATAGAAGACAAAGAGTCTTCTATTCTCCGAAACTCCACAGAATAAAAGTCAATCCAACTATGGATTAATTGTCATTGTATCTAATGTGGTTTTATATTAGTGTGTCCCTATCCATGGTATCCAAAAGTGGATAGAGGTTGTTTATCTTTCTATTCTCAAGGTTACTGTTAATTTTTTATTTGAATATAAACCTGTACTAAAAACTTGAGTTATTAAGAAATGATATAATCATCTATTCTATTATAGCATTCTCTTTCATGCTCAATTTGGATTAGCCTTCAACCATGAGCATAATTACAAGAAAGCAGAACTGTGAGAGAAACAAAGCCAAAGATTCATGGCATGATGTTATAGTTTATGAAATGACAGCTTATCCCAAAAGCTTAATTTGATGCCTCAAGCTCTTTCCAAAGATGACCATAATTGAATGATAACATACGGGCAAATTAATTGCAGTATTCAAAGAGATGAAAGACATGATATTTCTGAAGCATGTGATACTTGGTATCAGAAATATCAAAAAGCATGTGCAGTATGCTACCGGGCATTGGAAAAATGTTTCCATAAATTGTAGGGCAATATTATCCAAGTAAAAAAAGAAGTACTATTGTAATAAAAAATAATGAGGCCTTAATTTTGACGCAGCTTACTGAATTAAAAACCTACGCGAGAAATAGAAAGCCCTAATTAGAGTCAACAACAGGGCAATGCGCCCATCGGCTTACCCTGCCGGAGAGCTGGAGAAGTCTCGGCTTTGACCTGGAAAGAGACCACCCTTCTACTCCTCCAGCGGCAAGGGAGCAAAACAGGTCCCCGGACAAGAAACTAACACAGAAGACAAAAGCAAACAATGCGTCAACGAATGACCACCTCGATCCCCGTTATCGCAACCAGCAGCAAGGGGAATGAACCTGATGAGATGAAGCAACTGCTGAAGAGCTCAACGGAGGCGCTCCGTGGCCTAGAGAGGCCATCTCTCGCTCTCTCAATCTCTCTCAGGGGAATAGTAATGCAATATAATAAGAAGAGGGAGACGAAGAAGAAGAAGAGGAAGAAGAGGAAGAGGAGGAAGAAGAAGCTGCTGCGTCCTCCTTATCTCATTCGAGTGATGCTGCTGCTCGATATCTGCCACGTTGTCGACGGGCCGAATTCGTTAAAACAAATCTGCGCACGCGAAGCGCCACGGACCCACGTGCTATCCGAGGGGGCCCCGCTCGTGTGGCTTGCCTTCCTGGCTTCCACGTCGACCGGGTACGGACAGGGTCCACCCTTTCGGGCTTTCTCGCCATGATGCGCCCGTGCTGCTCCGTGGGGCCCGCCTCGCTGCCAAAAGCAGTACGCTATAAATCGAGCGTTTTAGTGACCGTTACGAACGCTGTAACGCACTGCCAGCCTTATAATATACCGCCGCAATCGACTCGGCCCTTTTTTACGTTGGAAGATAATTTAAGAATTAGTTTTATTTACGCCTTTAAAATCATTCTAAATTTAAGAAGTGCTCATACTCTTTTATTTGTTTTTTTAATACGATAATATTTGTATTAATAATATTTAATATTATGGCTAGAAATTGTATCTTAATATTATTTTTATAATACGAATGTGATATAATAATCTAGATTAATTGATAAAATACTGAATTTTTTAAAAATATATTCGTTGCCTTTTTTAAATTTAATATAATAAAGTGCACCTCAGTTTAAAAATCAGACTTTTTAATCTAAGATTTTAAAAATTAACTGTCCTATTTTATTATTCAAATTGTTCATATTTTAACCTTTCGAATATTTTTTTAATATCAACTACAATTTGAGTATTTATTTTATAAATATAGTTATAAGAAAACTGTGAATAGTGTTTTTAAACTTGAATGAATAAATATTAATATAAATTATATGAAAAATCTTATAATTTTGGAGATGGTGATAATAAAATATGTATATTATATTTAAGATAAAAGAAATTTAAGATTATTTAAACAATAAGTCCTAAATAAAATAATAGGTATTAAAATTATTATTATTACTAGGTTATACATAAAAAATAAGAGATTTTAGTATATTATATTTAGTTTAGAGTACTTTGTTAAGTTAACTATAAATTTTTGTAATATATGATATTATAATAATACTTAAATACTGTTGCTAAAAGATGAGTCGAAGAATGTTATTTAAAATAACACACCATGAGTAAAATATATATTTAATTTAGAAGAAAAAATATTTAATATATACTAATATTATCTAACTCATATTATAACTGTATCTATGCGATAATAATACTATCGTATTACATTCGGATATATATTTACAAAGGATGTATTTTTAAAATTAGAGGAGTTCCAATCAAATAAAATAACGTTGGGGTATAAATATAATTATATAAATTTTTTATTTGAAGAGAACATGCTTCGTTTTATTTTATTAAACACATAATTAAATAAAAAAAGGTGGGAAAAAGTTTGTCGCAGTTTCCTCAAAGCGTTATAAACCACCCGCCACAACGGTCATAAATGCCGCCTCGCCGCCTCGGCGCGCCTCCCTCAATAAATTAACTCGCCTACCCCGCATTCCGCAGCGCTGCGGCTCCATCTGGACCGTCCATTTCGGCACAGCCACCGCACTTCTCCTTTTCGCGCCGTTGGATCCAAAAAGACCTAAAAAAATTGGGAAAAGGAGACAGCGAAGGAGGGGGGAAAAATTATGCGGCCACCCGGCGAAAAGCCAAAAAAAGCTACCCAGCACAACACCGCAGTCGCAATGATGCACTGCCCCTCGCACTCGTTCTCGCTTTACCGAGTTGAGGAATCGAATCAGGCGCGGAATGCGCCGAGTCGACCCGGCCGAGTCGAGCTACCGCTTCAGCGTCTTCGAGACGCTTCCTTTCCCCATTCCGTTTTCGAGACGGCCTCTCTCTCTGCTTCCGTTTTGCCCCCTTTCCGCCCGCCTCGTTTGACCGAGTCGGTTCGGTTCGCCCCGCTCGCCTCCGCTTCGACTCGTTCCATCCATTTTAATAACCTCCCCAGCTCACAAGTCACAGGGAGTTGTTATTTTTTTTTTTCTGTTGGGCCAGCGAGCCACCGCTGTCGAAGACGACGAGCTCGAGGACGCCGCCCGGGGGGACGAGACGGCGAGCTGAAACCCTAGATCCGGCCGATTCCTGGCTCTCCATGCGTCGGTAGGGTTTTAGCCCTTCGAGCAGTCGGGGTGGTGGACGAGGAGGCGGAGGAGGAAGCGGTCGGAGGAGGCGAGGATGATGGGTTCCAGGGGACTGTTCGGTTGGTCTCCGCCCCACGTGCAGCCGCTGACGCCGGTGTCGGAGGTGTCGGAGCCGCCGGAGTCGCCGTCGCCGTACACCGAGGGTGGGGTGGAGGTGTTGCCGGTGGAGGACGACGGAGCGGTGGATGAGGTGGAGGAGATCGAGCCGCCGCCGGCCGCGGTGCCCTTCTCGAGGCTGTTCGCGTGCGCGGATGGGGTCGATTGGGCGCTGATGGCGGTCGGGGCCGTGGCTGCTGCCGCGCACGGGATGGCGTTGGTGGTCTACTTGCATTTTTTTGGGAGGGCCATCAACTTGCTCAACTCGGAGAGCGAGAGCTCCGAGATGTTTGAGCGTGGAGATGTGCTGTTTCGGAAATTTAAGGAGGTAAGATTGATTTTTAAGTACATTTATGATCACCTCTACCTTTTGGAACCTGGATTTTGCTATATCGCTACCATAGATTATTCTAAATAATCTAGAAACTTACGCCTAGAAATTGAGATGATCAATTGAAGTTTTTAAGTCATACAAAGTTGATGGTGGAAGTTGTGACTATTGCCTGCTTAGATGTAGTCCCTTTGTTGCACACCACTCTGGCTGGATGATCCTACACCAGCAATTAACAAGTTAAGGAACTAATAATTAGAACCCCAGGGAAATGGATGAGCTCTTAAACCTTTATAGACAAATGGCTATTTTCTGTAACCCAAGTTTTAATGTTCAGCGCACTAGTTTTCATGCTTTACATGCGTAAATGATAAGAAAGTCTTAGAATGTTCATGCCAGCATCGGAGCTACGTACTCATAAAATCACACGAAGTAATCATAGAGAATAAAGGTTAATCCATGAAGTTGCTGGATGCTCGATGGTACTAGCTGCCTAGCTCAAGGTTCGTTCATAGCAAGCAAGCGGAGAATCAGAGTGACATTATCCACTGCTCCATGCTGCAAACTGTTGTAATGGAACTTGCAACATAAATCAACCGTTCACCATAATAAATCACTAATTATTGACATAATGCTCTAGTTCTTCGATTTTGCACAACCAGTCAGTTGTACTTTCACTGCCTTATAGTGCCGATAGTGTCACATTACCAAAACATACTATCATGCAAGTTACACTTGCTACTTCTCAAAGGAAGGACTTAACAAATATATTTTTCTTCATTATGGAAAATAATACCATAAGACTGATATATCAAGTTTTAAATGATACAACACTTTTTGCTCCAGCAGGTTTGACTCTTAAACTTAAACATTCTATTTTCACTAAGAGGACTTAGTCTGTTTTTGTCCAAAGTACTTTTCAGTAGAATGGAGAAACTCAATTAGTGCATGTTTTGACTTCTCACCATGTTGTTTTTGTCAAGTTAAGCATTAAGTACAATTATTTCGATACTTCAATTCTAGATATGTGAGCTTAGAAAAAACCTATTGCTTGCTACTGACAATGTGTTTTTTATGCATTCGAATGATAGTGAAACTATTTCTAGGGTTACACATTTCTTATATCCATCATGCTTCGAAAATAGATTATTTCTTATGCTGACTCAGTAATTGTCTACTCTTTGCTAACATCTGATGTTTTTCAAATTCTGTAAATATAAAGCATTACTGGACAGGTCTAGTTGCTTTAAGTTGACAGTATACACAAAATTCAATTTCTGATTGCTGAAATTAATGATGTGTTGTTGTTGTCCCAATCTAAGTCATAATACTTTGTTTTGCATTTGCAGCATGCACTATATATCATCTATATAGCTGCTGGAGTATTTGTTGCTGGTTGGATAGGTACAGCTGAATGTTTCTAACAAGTTTTCCAGTCATATTTTTCCATGAATTACTAAATATATTATTTTATAGAGGTCTCCTGTTGGATTCTTACTGGAGAGAGGCAAACTGCTGTGATAAGGTCAAAATATGTCCAAGTCTTGCTGAACCAGGACATGAGTTTTTTTGATACGTATGGGAACAATGGAGACATAGTTAGTCAAGTATTAAGTGATGTGCTGCTCATCCAGTCTGCTCTAAGTGAAAAAGTATGGTAATATATGCTTTTCATGCTGTAGGCAGTTCGATTTTTTAATGAGCAGCTTTTCTTGGAAAAATTATGTATTGTTATTCTAGTTTGGTTATTATTTGATGTCACATCTCTGCATCTGTTTTGCAGGTTGGGAACTATATTCATAACATGGCAACGTTCTTTGGTGGACTTATTATTGGCTTGGTAAACTGTTGGCAGATTGCACTTCTAACACTAGCCACTGGTCCTTTCATTGTTGCAGCAGGAGGAATATCAAATATCTTTCTTCACAGACTTGCTGAAAATATTCAGGATGCATATGCTGAAGCAGCCAGCATAGCAGAACAGGTCATTTACTGCTATAGTTATTATTCATGATACATATGCTGAGCAGCGATATCAATTAAAAGCTCTTTGAGATTTACTCTGTCTCCTCCATTCAACCTGTTTTATGAACATCTTTAGATAATCGAAGCATGTTTTTTTCCTTCAAAAAAAAGTGTCCTCATATTATGTTGCTTGCATATCCAGGTTCTTAATATCTTTATTTCTTTCTGGTAGTTATAATCATACATATTGCTGATTTTTCATTCATATTAATATATTTTTTCATCCTTCACACACTGTTTACTGAACACGTTTTCCCATGGGGAGAATTTTTTTAAATAATATGATGGGCACATGATGAACAAATAAATCACCATTTTTTTCTTGGTTGTCTATGATATTATGTGGGATTGTTATACTATGTTGTATTATTTGTTTATACAGGCGATCTCATATATTAGGACATTGTATGCTTTTACAAATGAAACTCTTGCAAAGTATTCATATGCTACCTCACTTCAAGCTACACTACGGTATGGGATATTGATCAGTCTTGTGCAAGGTCTTGGTCTTGGATTCACGTATGGACTTGCTATTTGCTCTTGTGCTTTACAACTTTGGGTTGGGAGGTTCCTGATTTCGCATGGAAAAGCTAATGGCGGTGAAATTGTTACAGCTTTGTTTGCTGTAATCTTAAGTGGACTGTAAGTAGTCCAATATGTTTGTGAAAGATACATTTCTCTCCAGAACATCATTCTTTTTAGTCTTATTGATATTTTGTCAATTACAGTGGACTGAATCAAGCAGCGACAAACTTCTATTCATTTGAGCAAGGGAGAATTGCTGCTTATAGACTCTATGAGATGATAAGCCGTTCAAACTCCACTGTTAATCAAGACGGAAATACCTTAGCTACGGTGCAAGGAAATATTGAGTTCAGGAATGTGTATTTCAGTTATCTTTCACGCCCAGAAATTCCGATACTAAGTGGTTTCTACCTAACTGTTCCCGCTAGAAAGACAGTGGCTCTTGTTGGTAGGAATGGTTCTGGAAAAAGCAGTATAATTCCTCTTATGGAGCGTTTCTATGATCCGACATTAGGTGTGTCTTATTTGACCATAGTTTCTTGCTGCATTCATGTGTATTTCTTAGATACCGGATAGAGTTGAATGGCGTGTTGATTTCTTGTTACAGGTGAAGTTCTACTAGATGGAGAGAACATAAAAAACTTGAAGTTGGAATGGTTGAGGAGCCAAATAGGACTAGTTACTCAGGAACCAGCTTTGTTAAGTTTGAGTATCAGGGATAATATAGCATATGGAAGATCTGCTACACCTGATCAAATTGAAGAGGCTGCTAAGACAGCTCATGCGCATACTTTCATTACATCACTTGAAATGGGATATGAAACACAGGTTGGTCCTCCACATGTTTTCAACATGAGAATGAGAGATTTTATTGTCTTTTTGGGTTCCCACTTACTGAACTTTTATGCAACTAGATTGGCAGGGCTGGTTTTGCATTGACTGAAGAACAGAAAATAAAGATCTCAGTTGCTCGAGCTGTGCTTTCAAATCCCTCTATTCTTTTACTGGATGAGGTCACAGGTGGACTTGATTTCGAAGCAGAAAGGGCTGTTCAAGAGGCGCTGGATATTCTCATGCTGGGAAGATCCACTATTATTATAGCTAGGCGCCTTAGTCTTATCCGGAATGCTGATTACATTGCAGTAATGGAAGAGGGTCAACTAATGGAAATGGGTACTCATGATGAATTATTGAACCTAGATGGTCTATATGCAGAACTACTTAGATGTGAAGAGGCATCAAAGCTTCCTAAGAGGTACCTTTTATACTGATACAAATTGATAAAAATCTGCTATATGACTATTTATAAAATTTGGTAACAATAATAGTAAATAGTTTTGGTTACTGATGTAGAAGATGCACGCCTTCTATACCATTGACTTATCTCTTCTTTTTCTTGAGGTGTGTAATTTACTGGCTGAAGTTAAGGACTAGAGATATTTGGTCGAGGACATACTTTTTTCTTACGCGTGGCATGATATTTGACATTTTATTTCCTCAGCGTTTGCTTGTGCATGCATGCAAATATTCATACATTTCGCAATGTGTTACTTCATTATGTTTTTGTTTCTAGATGATTCTTTTAGAAACCCTGGAATTCATTGTTGCTGTAAATTGTTTCAGGATGCCCATCAGAAATTATAAGGACTCGTCAGCTTTTCAAATTGAGAAAGATTCACCTGGAAGTCAAAGTCTTCAAGAATCATCTTCTCCAAAAATGTCGAAGTCACCTTCCCTTCAGAGAACACATGGTAATCATGCAAATAGACAGCTGGATGCTAGTTACAACTCACATGAGTCACCAAAGAGCCAAAGCCCACCTTCAGAATTAATGATGGAAAATGGGATACCTTCGGTGCCTTCAGAAAGGATCCCATCCATAAAAAGACAGGACAGTTTTGAAATGCGATTGCCTGAGCTTCCTAAAATAGATGTCAATTCCATAAACCGACAATCTTCAAATGCCTCGGACCCAGAATCACCTATTTCCCCGCTCCTAACATCAGATCCTAAAAATGAGCGTTCTCATTCGAAGACTTTCAGTCGTCCTCTTAATCAACTAGATTATGTTCATACTAAACAAAAGGAAGAGAAGGACCTTCAACACCAGAAACCTCCATCCTTTTGGAGGCTTGTGGAACTCAGTTTGGCCGAATGGTTTTGTGCTTTGCTAGGAAGTACTGGCGCTGCAATCTTTGGATCCTTTAATCCTCTTCTTGCCTACACTATTGCACTTATAGTGGCAGCATATTACCGTATAGATGTTCGTGATATTCATAATGAAGTGAACAGGTGGTGCTTGCTCATTGCATGTATGGGGGTCATCACAGTGGTTGCAAACTTTTTGCAGCACTTCTATTTTGGTATAATGGGGGAGAAAATGACTGAGCGCGTTAGGAGGATGATGTTCTCAGGTAATTAGTATTTTTTTAGAAGACATTTCATTATTATATTCACATCAAAATTCTCATTGAAAACCTTTTTGAATGTCTAGCAATGTTGCGCAATGAAGTTGGATGGTTTGACGAAGAAGAGAACAGTGCTGATACCTTGTCTATGCGCTTGGCTAATGATGCAACATTTGTTCGTGCTGCTTTCAGCAACCGGCTTTCTATATTCATACAAGACACTGCTGCAGTTGTTGTGGCTCTTCTTATAGGTATGCTACTAGAATGGAGGGTCGCACTTGTTGCACTGGCAACTCTACCAATCCTAGCAGTTTCTGCTGTTGCACAGGTCAGTTTCATAGTTTTTGCTCTGCAATTTATCTCCTTTCCAGATTTCTATCTTTATATTGTATGTTTATTGAATGGGTATTCACACCGTTCAACGTATATTGGGGAGTGAATATTTGTCGGTGTTCCCTGATGATCTCATTCTTATTCATCTATAATGTGTAGAATTCATTTTGTGATTGAGCAGCATGGAGCTCTGTGTAATATGATATCATAGTGACGTTCCATTTCAGCACGAGCCCATTCTACGCTATATTTAAATAATTGAATTATGTAATCAAAGTTTCCTGCTATCAATCGAGCTCCAATTCAGAACGTTGCAGGCTTTTTTAGTGAGGCTATCTTGCTTTAGTAAATACTGCAATAACAACTTCATAATAGGTGGGCTTGGCACTCAGAAAGTTGGCAAAAAGTCCCATATCTTTGAAGTACCGCAGGTTTTAGATGCTTTTTGTTATTGGTGATAGACTTGGAATCATTTCTGCATAACTTATAGGAGTTTCTTTTTTTTTTTACTTTTTATGGTCATCATGCGTTTTAGATATAGACTATCAATGCATGTTAGCACTCTCTTCTATGATGAAATAGTCAGAATACTTTATTTATCCAATAACTATATACAAGGAAGACGTTGGTGCAAATAAAGCTATAGAACTGATACTCTTAGCAGGAACGATATCTTTTCTTGTGCCAAGGTGCTGTGTTATATTACGTTATTTTTTCTAATAACCATATTGATTCTGTTGCTCAAAATACATTTGTCTATACGATTTCCACGAATATTTTACTGTAAGCATTTTAGTCGGAAGTGTTACAGAATCACATCAGTGCATATGTTAATTTTGGTCGAACCTAAACTTTTTATTCTAATTGCAGAAAATGTGGCTTGCTGGATTTTCAAGAGGAATTCAAGAGATGCACAGGAAAGCCTCTTTGGTCCTTGAAGATGCAGTTAGAAACATCTACACTGTTGTTGCCTTCTGTGCGGGCAACAAGATAATGGAACTTTACAGACTGCAGCTTAGTAGAATTCTAAAACAGAGTTTTATTCAGGGAATGGCAATCGGGTTTGGTTTTGGCTTCTCACAGTTCCTTCTCTTTGCCTGTAACGCTCTTCTTCTGTGGTACACTGCTGTTTCTGTGGATGAAGGTCGTCTGACCATTGCCACAGCACTTAAAGAGTACATCGTTTTCACTTTCGCAACCTTTGCCTTGGTGGAGCCATTTGGCCTTGCTCCTTATATACTGAAACGACGGAAGTCCCTTGCATCAGTATTCGAGATCATAGATCGTGTACCTAGTATTGATCCAGATGACAACACCGGCATAAAACCACCTAATATTTATGGGAGTATTGAGCTAAAAAATGTAGATTTCAGCTATCCAACTCGACCAGAGATTATGGTCCTCAGCAATTTCAGTCTTAAGGTCAGCGGGGGCCAAACAATAGCAGTGGTAGGGGTATCAGGATCTGGAAAGAGCACAATAATCTCTTTGATTGAGCGGTTTTATGACCCCGTCGCTGGTCAAATTTTGTTGGATGGACGGGATCTAAAGCTTTTCAACTTAAGATGGCTGCGCAGTCACATGGGTCTAGTTCAGCAGGAACCGGTTATATTTTCAACAACTATAAGGGAGAATATCATTTACGCACGGCACAATGCAACCGAGGCTGAGATGAAGGAGGCTGCAAGGATAGCGAACGCGCACCACTTCATTAGCAGCTTGCCACATGGCTACGACACGCATGTAGGCATGCGAGGGGTTGATTTGACACCTGGGCAGAAGCAACGAATTGCCATTGCTAGAGTCGTCCTAAAGAATGCTCCTATATTGCTGTTGGATGAGGCAAGCTCCGCGATAGAATCTGAATCAAGTCGTGTGGTGCAGGAGGCACTTGGAACACTTATCATGGGCAACAAGACAACAATTATTATTGCACATAGGGCAGCCATGATGAGGCATGTGGACAACATTGTCGTCTTAAATGGTGGTAGGATAGTTGAACAGGGCACCCACGAGTCCCTGGTTCAGATGAATGGTTTGTACGTAAGGTTGATGCAGCCTCACTTCAGCAAAGGCCTGCGTCAGCACCGGCTTGTTTAGGCAAGTTTTTGTGGTACTTGTAAATTATAGCGGAATGTCAATTTCTCTTTCTCCTATTCTTCCATCGTCAAGAGTTAAAAATGGTTGCTCGGGATGTCGATAGTTCCAGAGGTGCCACCGCTGGACGATTCACATCGAGGCGACAACAAACTGAAGAATGGTTGAGTAGAGAGCTGACGCCCTTGTGACAATGGTTAGTGTTCTCTACTGAGTTTGTGATAATTTTGACATTGTTAAAAATTCGGGTGTCATTAGGATTGAAAATAGTAGTTAGTATGATGATTGGTGGACAAGACGGGCAAGTGAGGCCGCATGGTCTGATGAGTGTTGTGCATTAATTCTTTGTGAGGCTTGCATTTTCCTCACTGAGACTGCATGCTTCCATAATGTATCAATTTGTTGATCCCGAGGAGCTGAAAAATATTTATTTTTCTGGAGGTGCTGCCTCGTTTGCTTGTGGGATGGTTGGTGCTTTTGTAGGAATTATAAATTCTTGCCTGTTAGATGTAATGTATCTTCTTTTATGATGCTTTTTTAGGAGGGGGGATGTGTTGTTATGGAATGTAATTAAGATAGTCGTGTTTGATTTAGTAATAGTTATACAGTGATTGTTCCAATATTCTTGACATTAACCATCTTCCATTAAAGATAATTTTCCATGACTGCCTTATTGAAATTTTTTAATCAAATTTAGTCATTCTTTCGTTTCTTCTCTTTCTTTTAGCGGCCACGGGTTTGGCCTTTTTCTTATGTTGGTTTACTTTCTGTAATATTCTATATCCTCTCTTCTACAGCGGCTTGTTTTATTTTAAAGTGTTGTAGAGGTATTTTAAAGATGGTGAGATGAATATTTGAAAATAATATATATCTTTTATAATTTTTTAGATTAGAAGGAATAGATATTTTGAAAATTCAAATGATTTATAAGCAATTTTTCTAATTTTTTAAATATTTTTTTTATTTATAATTCAACAGTTCGGTTACCCAGGAAAGAACGTGGGCACAATTAATCATTTTATTTTTTACTCGGCCTGCTGTATAGATATGTCGTACTCTATTTATATTTAGTATACTTTGCGATATGTCGAATTTTAAAACTATCAATTATTCAAAGTTTGTAGCGTATGAAGTATGTACAACTAATTTTAAAACCTGGACTCAAAATATATATTAGTGACCTTCAGGCTTCAGCTACACATGAACATCGACGAAGCTTTTGGCTTCTAACTGGCGCACGAGCACTATTAAATCTACATGAACCTGCTAAATGAACCTGAAGAAGGAAACAATTCAATGTTTCCCCCATCGAAGGTTGCAGATAACGATGCCCGCATGAAGTGAAGCGCATATATATATTGAACAAAATCATAACTTTCCTTCCCTACTCCCACTTTCAAATTCTATAATGTACACCTAAAGAAGAGACCCAAAAGGAACCGAAAGGAAGATGAACTACGCTTTCTTTGGTGATTTGGTGCCCTTCGCCGGCGACTTCGGCTCGCTCCCAGCACTATCACTCTTCCTCGGCAGTGGAACCGGGTTAATGCTCGGCAAAACCCCTTCGTGGGCGATCGTCACCCCGGCGAGCAGCTTCCCAGCTCCTCATCATTCCGGATGGCCAGTAATATGTGCCTGGGGATGTTCCTTGTCTTCCTGTTGTCGCACGCCGCATTCCCAGTCAACTCGAGCTATTACGGATTCAGGCAAGCAATGGACCTGAGCAGAGCAGAGATCGAAATCGAGAGAAGAAGAAAGGTCGGAGATAGGACCGATTCGAGGGAACACCTCGGCCGCGAGGTACTCTGAGGAGGACGGGGAGGCATACCGGAGCGCCAGAGCCGATGCGCTGCCCATACCGTCCCTTCTTAAGAGTTAAGATAGCGACGGATTCGGCCGACTGGGAATTGGAGGTCGGCCTTGACGGAGCAGGAGACGGGATTCGCCCTTCTTCATCTTACCGCTAGCTCCGCCCCCGTCCATGGCCACGCCGCCGGCGGAGGGAGAGCAGTGCAGCGAAAGCTTCGAGGAGAATAAAGTGGAGGGAACGAACAAGGAAAGACGAAAAGGTAGTCATTTTAATATACGCGGTCCCAGTTGAACTCGTAGCCGCCGATCGAAGGGCGTCCGCCGTCGGATCGCAGTTTTGATCTCTCGGTCGGGAACGGTTGGATAGGAGTTTGATCTGACGGTTGAGAGCAGCATCATCAGCGATCCGTGGGATCCTGGATCGGACCAATGAGGAACGAGATGTTGTTATTTTGGTAAAGAAAAGGACGAGGATCCCGTGTAGGATAAAAAACAGGAGACACGCTTTGGAGGTTTTCCATTGGCAGTATAAAAAATCTAACGGGGTTGGCGTCGCCCGGACTCGAACCGGAGACCTTCAGTGTGTTAGACTGACGTGATAACCAACTACACCACGACACCGATGCGATCTGGAGTTGTGCTAAACTTTAACTAACCTTATTTGCCCAACAATCTTTAAAAAAAAAAACCTTACTTGCCCAACATAGTATTATATAAACCGGAGAGTCAAAAAAAAAGTATTATATAAACCGACTCCAATTGCTCTTATCCTCCCGTCCTGTTTTTTCTCTTCCAACTCCCTATAATTTGTGCCGGCCTTCCCCCTTCCTTCCTTCAATCCCCCCCTTCCCCTCCCCTCCTCCTCTCTCCGCAAACTCGATCGCCGATCTGCCGCCCTGTTCTTCATCGATCGGAGATGTCGAGCGCCTTGGACATGTCCCTCGACGACATCATCAGGAACAACAAGAAGGCCCCCGCCACGGGCGGAGGCCGCGGTCGCGGCCGCGGAAGTGCCGGCCCCAACCGCCGGGTGCCGAATCGGCTGGCCAACAGATCCGCCCCTTATTCGACTGCGAAGGTACGCTTGGATCTCTTATACCTGCCTTTTTCTCTGGTCTTTTCGCTTCGTCCCTCTGGTTTTTGGTTTCTGATTTGATCTCCGATCCCAGGCGCCTGACTCGGCGTGGCAGCACGACATGTACGCGGCTCAGATTCGGGCCTTCCCTGCTCCTGCAGCTAGGGCTTCTGCCATAGAGACCGGGACAAAGCTTTATATTTCTAACCTGGAATACGGGGTCTCCAACGAGGATATCAAGGTGATTTTTCAAACTTTGTTAAATCTGACGTTAATTTCTTTGTACCTTCCGTGTCTTTTTTTGTTGCGATTTTTTGAAATTGATGCTTGTTGATCAAAGTATATTCATGTCTATATCGTGTTTTTGAACTTCCCTTCCAACAAAATACGTGGATCTGTTTATTTCGTTACCAAAAAAGTTTCGTGGAGTTTCTAATATTTTACCGGAGGCCTTTTTGATCAGGAAGCAACGTATTTACTTATATTAGAATCGAGCCCGTACTAGATATTATTTTGTGTTTTTCTAATTTTTGCTTACAATTCTTCTAATTTTCCTCAGGAGTTATTTTCTGAAGTTGGTGATCTGAAGCGCTATTCAGTAAATTATGATAAAAGTGGGAGATCCAAGGTACCTTATAATCTATCTTGACCATGGTTTTAGTTTGATCATCCTTTTTCCATTTTTCTTACTAGTGTGTGATAATTGAAGGGAACGGCTGAAGTGGTCTTTTCAAGGCGAGCTGATGCATTAGCTGCTGTGAAGAGATACAACAATGTTTTGCTTGATGGAAAACCAATGAAGATAGAAATCATAGGAACAAATGTTCCAACACAGATTGTGCCTCAATTCCTTAATGGTGCCTTTGGAAATCTGAATGGTGCTTCCAAAAGGTTTGTTGTATTTTAGGTTTTTCTGTATGTCAATTAATAAAGCTGGTTTTTGACCTTTTGGTTGATCAATTAATTTTCATATGTATGAAAACACTTGCCTAATATTTAGCATCTTTTTTGTGCATCCTTAGAATCACATCTACTTTCTTAGTTGGAAAGATCCTACAGATCCATCTTGAAAATTAAATGTGTTAGAAATTTTTTCTATTAAATTTTAAGTAGTGTCAGTTAATTGATAATTTTCCTTAATGGTTGTACTAATTAGTATGAATTTTATTATTCTGAATTGCAGCAATGTTCAAGGAAGGGGTAACTCGGGATGGCCACGTGGTGGTGGTCGTGGAAGAGGACGAGGCCGTGGTCAGGGCAGAGGTCGTGCCGAACCGATATCTACTACATCACTTGATGCTGATTTGGACAAGTACCATGCAGAAGCAATGCAAACCAACTGAGGGCCCCTAGTTGGTTGTTTAATTTACACTGTGGCTTGCGTGATGCTGCTCAATAGTTTTAGTACTCTGCAAACATGAGTAATGTAGGAAGTGGGAGATGATATTGTTTTAACTACTTACTGGGTTTTGGGGGTTCATTTTCATAATTGTTATTGCTCTTGACTTCTACTTGCCACTGAGCTTAAAGTGAACATCTGATGTCTGGCCTTAGCACGTTGCATTTGGTTGCTCAAGCTTCTTATCTTTTCTTTGTGTTTGCGGCTCAAATATTATTTGGGTACCAACTATTGGAGATGGACTTTTCATGGGCTTCCTTCCTGAATGACAAGTTCTTTGGGGGTTTTATGTCTGCAGCTTGGATCATGTAAGGTACAGAATTCCTTGAGGCTAGTTTTATAGCTAATATTCTGTCTTTTCAAACAATATTTTATTGATATTCCTTTTTCTTTTTTTTCTTTCAGGGTCGTAGCAACATAGATTTCTATCTTATCAATTTGTGGTCTGAGGTTCTAAGTTCAACCAAAGTTTATATGCTCGTCTTCATTTCATTTATTAGTTCTTTAGCCATTACAATATTTTATCCACATGGTATTTGACTGGGCTTTTGGGGAGATCACTTGTAGAAGCTCACAACTCATGGAATTTCATCAGTTTGGGAAATGAATCGTTTTTGAAGATTGAAGATGGCTTGTAATGTCTAGTTTTAAGTGGCACCAGTTACTGGAAATATAGGAAGCGCCTAGAAGTTAAGCTTTTGCTTGCCTACTGCCTATGGAGGTGGACAGAGCAGGCAATCATGGATTTTGTTGGCTTGTTTCTGAAGGGTTTTTTGTCATTTCCAGCAGCTTGTTGGAAAGGAAAGGGTAGGGAGGGACAGTTGAAAGGTCATGAGGATTTCACTGCTTGATGATTGTTGTGGAGTGACAAACTTCCTTTTAATTTATTTTCAAGTAACTCTGCGAGGGAGCTTGGATTCCATGCCCTGCCCTGGTAGGAGCCTTGTGTATTGGGACAATGGAAAATTTCAAGTGCAGAGTGAGAAACTAAACATGATATAAAGAATGTAGCAAAAGACATGATGGTGCGGAAATGTCTGTACTTCGAACATGAGACTTAGTTGCAGATGGTGCAAACCTGCTGCCTGGTGCTTTCGTTGTGCAAATATTTTATTTGCGCAGACAGCTCGAAGTTCACAACTGAGCCCAGGAGTAGAAGCTGGTTCATTATTCCTGTACTTTCTGGTAACTTGTGCTAGGTTTCATGGTCTCTCTTATGCAGTTTTTTTTATAGATGAAATATAGCCTGTTTATCTGTGCTAGGTTTCAAGGTTGATACAATTAAGTTAGGTTATGGCAAGAAGGTGATTCGTTTTGCTAGTTAGCAGCTGCAGTTTGAACATGCCATTAGTCTACTTTCTGGTGCTTTTAGGGAACACAATTAATCTGGTACGTTATTTCAATTTGGTGAGGTAATGTTCTCAACACAAAATATCCTTAGCTTTTCTTTTACATTCATTTTGAGAAGTCTTTTAATCAATTATTCATTTTTCGGCAAAATGGTTAACGGCATGGATGGTGTGCCCGGTGAGGATGCTCCTGGGAGATGAATCCTAACTGCAACATTTTTCACTGGAAGTCACCACCTGATAGATCTCTTGCTACAAGTGGCTGCAATATCCAGGGCAGCTGCATTGGCATTCATCTTCCAAAAGTAACCAATAATCACTTTTCGTGCATTGCTAGGATTCCTTGAGGTTTGAATGTTGTGTTGATTAGCCACTGTGTGCTTATTCCGAGTGATATGCATTTTCATATAAAGTTGCCATTAGAATGGATGACTTCGGTGTCAAACGTCCTCTTACAAACATTTGATCAAATGCTCTGATAGTATTACTCTTGAATACATGAAGTTTCAATGTGCCGATGGCTGCTATTTCACATCTGGTTCCACTTTTTTGCCTGTAATGCATCGTTCGTTGCCTTCGATTTCTCCGTTGGTGAAAAATATGCTGGTAAATAGAAAGTGTTGTCATGAACTATGCCCTTGGATTGTAGGGCTAACTGTCTCTTGTAGTGTTTCAAGTGTTCTACAAATGTTTGACAATTACGGTAGGGTTCGTATATTAATAATTATTTGGTTCCGTCCATCTTTAGATGGGTTTGTTGCTATTGCCTTCACGTGTATCCTGGCGCGTTTTAAAATCTACACTTGTGATTCCTACTAATTCCATCAACAATATTTAGAGGCCCGTGCGGCTTACATTTTGTACATGGACTTCAATTTAATGTGCAAATAGGGACGAAGGCGGCGATCTCCAGCGGCGCGGCTTTTCAACTGTTAAACTCGTGCTGGAGCTCCGTCTTTTCGAGGATCGCTAACTGCGGTGAGCGTGCCATGGACGACGTTGTTGCTGTAATTTTTCACCTTTCGACCAGCTTGCTTGACGCTCGGAACCTGCTCATCAAGGTTTTGAACCACAAGCTGGGAGACGGCATTGAAGGTTATACCTTGAAGCTTATGCCCTCGTTGCTCCAGGAACAGCTTCGCGTCCGCTGAGAACTCAATGTGCTCTCCATCGATCGCCGTGAAGTTCTCAAAGTAGACCTCATTTGGGATGAGCTGCATGCATGAATCGTTTACGTCAATCTAAATTATACTACGGAGAAGGAAAAGAAAAAAAATGGATTTGCCTGGTTCAGCAACCAGTTCTTAGATTTGAATTTTTTTTTTTCCAGCAACCAATTCTTAACAAAGGACATATAAATAAAGTGGCAGGTAAATCGGTTTTTTGATATTTGTAAGAAAATATTGTTATGCTTGGATTTAGAATGAAATAAAAGATATGCTAATTCTCTATATTTCTTTCCTAGAAGAATATGTGAATCTTTTAAGTGTAATGTTTGAGGAATAACCTTGGGTGAGACCCTTGGATGCTGAACAGCTTTTAGAGGCTCCATTCCCAGAATGAAGTGGTTCAGGAAAACCTGGACAACAGCTGCGATTATATTTAGTCCTCCGCTGGCTCCCACAACTCCTGCAAGCTGATTGTCCTGGAACGTATTGCAGTATAGTAGGGACAATTGCCTGGGAAAGTCAGCTTTGCTCGTGTAAAATTAAAAAAAGAGAATAAACTTTCCTCATGATGTGTGGTCATATATTTACTGACAACAACCTATCTTCATCTGCATGACTCTTCTCAAAGATATATTGTTTTACAGATATCGAGGTATATGTTTGAAACCCTGGGGTCGAATAGTTCGGTTTGTTTGGGTTCTAAAATGAGCATATGTTTGAAACCCAACTAAACTAATTCGAAGATATAAATTAAGATGGAAATTGATTGTTTATAAAGAATTATTACCTTTAGGAGGATAATGGGTGTCATAGAGGACAGTGGTCTCTTTCCTGGCTCTATAAAATTTGCTGGTGCTGGCGGGAGCTGATCAGGCGTCACATCTGTTGGAGTAGAGAAGTCATCCATCTCATTGTTCAGCACAATGCCAGTCGATGGTGAGAGGACCCGAGCTCCAAAATAAGAATTCACCGTGCTTGTCATAGAAACTGCATTCCGATCTGCATCAACTATGCACAGGTGGCTTGTTCCATGATCCGTTAACTGGCTCCATCTAGAAATAAAGGCGCGGAAACTGAGACAAACTATAGTTTGCTGCTAACGGAATCATGCTTGACTAAATTAAATGACATCTCAAAGCTCAATTTAATTTTTATCACGAACCAAAACTCTTGAGTCCGTAAATAAAAGGAAAACCAGAAATCTAGCTTTACCAAATTTAAGGTCAGATTTTGGTTTTTTGGACGCAAAGGTAACTCGACGGTAGCTTTTAGAGAAAGCATGATGTTAACTTTTTGCAGGATGCGATGGCATTCTTAAACCTGCAATGGAAATCTTCTATTAACGACTGACGGATGCTTCTTTAGCTTACTTCGCCGTGCTAGAGAAGTAGTTCTCTCCTAAGCGTTTTAGTGCACTTCATCTACGAAGCGCCCGAAACACATGAAAAATGAAACAGTAACAGCAGAAGATTAGAAATTTTAATACGACCTTTACCTTCCCAGATAGTAGGATGGCTCAAATGTGGAATTATCGACGATCTTTTGCTGGATTTTCTGGGCAAAGGTGGGAGAAAGCATATCAGATACATATTCATCGACGTCAACAAATTCAGGATCCCCAAGGTTCATCCGCACGGCAAACATGTGCTTCAGTGCCTCGATGAGGCGATGAAGACCAAGCAAACCTTTCACAGAATCCAATGACCCGTAGCTTCCTAAAATATTGAGAACCTGATTACCACCACAAAGTAAATGTTTGGTTAAGAAGTTGAAGCCGGTTTGAAACAAAATATGAGTAAACATTGAAGCTGCTCATGTGCAATAAATAGTAAACATTTGGTCCTTTAAACTATGCCTCCGATTTCAGGACTCCTAAAATGCTCGTCTTTGTCGCAATTGCATTCACAAAATATTTTATTTTTATCAATGGGGTCCCTCGTCAAATGGAGCTCAACGGAATGTTGTTTTAGGAAACAAAACATTATTATGTTGGAAAAATGAGACAAAGAAAAGATCGAGAAAAATCTCCCTTGTTAGTCACAGAAGGTGACTTGCTAACATGGACACGAGTTGGTAAGTATATGTTAATTAGGCTAGGTTCTAGAAATTGAAGGAGCGATCTAAATCAATGTTTTGGGATTCTATAAAAAAGCTACCACTAGAAGTTCGGGGGGAATTAAGGGACTGAATTGGGTAACTTGGATGTAATTATGAAGATAAAAAAGAGTGATCTATGATGCAAGGGATCGAGTCTGTAGTTTTCTCTTCCAAGGACGCAGGTTTGAAAGAACAGAGAGAAAGAGGGATCGAATACAGTTAATTTGATCCAGATAGTTGCACCATTTTCAACTATATGATGCAGCTAATTAAATTAAGAATGTGAAATCAATAAAAAAAACAAAGTCTTACCAGAGCCATTCCCACTGTTCCACTAGAAGGTGGTGGCATTCCGAGTAGCGTATATCCCATAGCCTTGGCCACCATTGCTTTTGTGACTTTCACTGAATAATTCTTCAAATCTTCCATTGTCACAATGCCACCGGCATTACTCACATCCTTAGAAAACTTCTCACCAATGCCCCCGCTGTAGAATGCCTGGGGCCCCTCAGCCGATATCGCCTCCAATGTGCGGGCGAGTGCAGGATTGTAGCATGTGTCGCCCGACTGCAGTAACTTCAAATTGGGTGCAAATACCTCTCGCAACCCAGGATCTGCTAATATATAGTCCTCTTTTGATTTGATGGCGTCTGCCATAAAAGGCACAATCTCAAATCCATCTCTTGCGAGACTTATGGATGGCTGGACGAGAGTTTTCCATGGGAGCCTTCCGTACTTCAACCAAGCTGTGTAGAGGCCAGCAAGCTCTCCTGGGATTCCCATCGAGAGCGCTCCCCTCTCCTTGGCAGATGGATTATTATCGTACATGTTCTGTTAGCAAAGGTACAAAAACTTGCAATTATGATGCAAGACCAATGAAGCAGGACGCGTTTATGATTTATCCGCTGACTTAATAATTTGAAATGAATTTTAAGCAGCAGGCATAATTTTAACTTGACCAAGATTATAAGTTTTTGATAAAAATCATATAAATGGAATGGTCACGGTGAGACAAGAAATTTATCATTATGATAGGGGCGGAGTAAAGGTGAAGATATATGCAGCTGAGACATCCGAACAGACAGAGGTTTGAACCTTTTTGTTGGATGACCTGATCGATTCGGTCGTGCATTCAACATACTTTTTCAAGTACAAAGCCTAGCGGAAGTGTCCATGAACTTCAAATTCTTAGACACTAATTTCCTTTATCTATGCTGCATACATAGTTGACATTCAGATATCTAGAACGAAATTGCCAAAAGTTCTTGAACTTTTAGCAATTTTCTCAAAAGTCTTACACTTTTTTTTTCTCTATACCTTGCCAGAACAGCCACAAAACCAGCAGATTCAAGATCGATACGCCTTAGCTATAGAATATACGAAAGAATTCGCAGACGCTTCCAATCTCAGTCCACGCACGCTACAAAGTTGTTCTTTTTAATCAAAATAATGGATACGAAAACCCTTCAACTTCAAAACTAAGCCCGCAGTTCAACCCTCGCGCCACCCGCACCAATTGGACGACGGAGACAGTGCGATGCATGGTAAAAGTAAATGGCAGAATAATTTTATTAGGATGATCAAACGGAAAAGAATAATCGACGATTACCATGGGATAATTCTTGGCCGTTCGTAGCAGAGAAGGCGAGATGGGGGAGCGTATGACTACGAAGCAGGTGAGATGATGGAAGGCCATACCGTGGACGCCGCAAAAGGTGCCGTCTCCCGGGCATCGATAGCCTCGGCCTCGCCAGAATCCGCCGATCGCACGACGATGAAGGCGCCGCCTCCGATCCCGCTCGACACCGGATGGACGACCCCCAGGCACAGCGCCGCCGCCACTGCCGCGTCCACAGCGTGCCCCCCAGCCCGCAGCGCGGCCGCCCCGACCTCCGAGCACCTCGCGTCGTCCGCCGCGACCACCCCCGCGTCCGACTCGACCGCATCCGGCCCCTGCGAGCTCCCCCACCGTTCCCGCCTTATCTCCAGCCTCACATCCTCCGCCCGGTCGCCGCCGGATGAACCGCCGATGACGACGAGGAGAATTCCCAAGGCTGCGAGAAATGAGGATTCCCCACCAACCTCACCAAAAAGAACCAAAAGCAAAAAAGCCACACAAAAAAAAAAAACAGAGAGAGACGATTGAGTCGAGAGTCGAAGTCGCTACCTACGAGGAATCCGGCTGCGACAGGCCACCAGAAGCGGCGCCGAGAGGAGCTGCTGCCGGGGTAATTCGCCGGGATACCAAGGAGGGACGATCGGAAGTCAACGGGCACCGCCATTTGGGCGGAGAGGCCGAGCGGATCTCGGCGGAGGAATCCGATCGCGTCGGCGTCGCCTTTTAGCTTTGATGCGCCACATATATATATATATATGGCCCGTCGAGTTGCTTCAAAATCACTGAAATGCCACTTCCTCTGGATGATATTTTTCACACCTTAATTTTTTTTTGGTTAAAATATTTTTATTCTTATCTCAAAATTATTCGGATAAAATTCAGAATTAAACCGTGCTACGCAGACGACAAATAATAAGCATAATAAAATCTTTTAGCACAGATTATATAAATGATTTATAATCAACTAATTTGAATGAGGTTCAAATTATGAAATTTATTTTTCTTCTACGGTATTATTATGATTATATTATTTATTCACGGGCGATATTTTTAAAAGGAAGTTATCATTTCATTTGGTGACGTCACGTGACGAGTCCCGCACGCCTCGCCGTTGCAACGAGCGGGAGGAGGTTTCGCTGTCCCTTGCGGGATTGGAAATGGAGCAAAAAAGAAAAAAAAAAAAAAACGGAACCAACCGTAGGAAGACGAGTGCAGCGGACGAAGCGTGTTAGTTGAGCTTGACGTTTCCTCGATGCGACGTGCTCGTGGCCTGCTGTGTATAAATACGATATCATAGTAATTCATTTCAAGCCGATGATGCATCTGTCATAATTAAAATGTCCTCTACTCATATTTATTTCCTGCCCAAGATGTAGGCCCATCGATAAGAATCATAGATCAGTCCAAAATACATAGATATAATAAAAAAATTTAATAAAATCACAGAATCATTAAGATCCATAAATAATGATCGTCTGATATTGGAGGAATATACTTAAAAGGTAAAATAAGTAGGTCTAACAAGAAGTCTAATGAGATCACAGAGGAACCTACTTAGATAAAGATTTGACGTTCCTTTAGTAATATTAAATAGATAAGAGGTTTTAGATTATTATTTTATTTGAATTTTATAACCTTAGGATCATTAGTTGTTATTATTATTTTTTTACTTTAATTCTTTTTAATTATACTCTTAACATACGATCGACGATATTACCTCGTATAGCTCTATTTTTTTTCTACCGTTTAAACTTAAACATGGGGATGAGCAGGAAGGCAGTGATCGGATCATATTGATGAATCTGCCACTTCATGTACGGTCCAGATGAATTGTTATTATTGTGCAGGGGAGGAAGTGGTCCTCGAAGCCCTCCCTTCACTGTAGAAAAAAACATCACTACTAACTACACTGTGACTCAGAGCTACTGAATGATGGGTGCTGCCTGTTTGAAAATAGGCAAATTTGAGCATGACATTCACATGAACATCTCAATTAATATTAGGTTAATTAGTGAATAACGCCATCTAATTTTAGAGAGTAATTCTAAATATAATCCTCTCTGAAAATTTGATAAATAGAGTTAGTATCAGCAATTACAATTACAGGATAAGCTTCTCGAAAACCTCTCATTTTATATTTTAAAATTATATATGTTTTTTCTCAATAAACTATAATTATTTTAATAATTAAGGAGTAATACATAACCCCTTGATAACACTCTTAAAACTAGGAATGTATTTAGGCTATAATCACCCAACTTAAGACAGCTCATAATACTTAATTTCAAACTTATAAAATTAATGGATGAGACTCAGATGTCCAATAATTTATAATTTATGGATGAATATAATTGGAGGAAGTTAAAAGTGATAATTATCGTAGATTCAATAATACTAAAAATAATAGTTCTAAAAATAGATAGAACTTTATTCTATAAAAGTATATCTATGTTAACATTTAAAGCAGATCAGGTAATTTAATATATTTTTTTAGAACTTTAAGTATTGAACTTAAGACCTTTCAATTTATCTATCTAAAAAGATTAATTCAAGTCCATAAAGAATAAAAAGTTTAAAAAATTTATTAACTTCAACCGATAATAACACTTATTGGATTTATAATAAATTTAAATTTATATATAGTAAGAGAAAAAATAATTATTTTTGCCGAAAATATCTATATTTAAAGACAGGTTAAAAGAGAGATACATTTAAATATTTAAATCAACGAAGCGTGTTGGTCGGAAAGCACCAAGTAGAACAAGCCATCCATTTTTATTAGCAAAAAAGTCACACCAAACTCACAAAAAAAAAAGACAGAATGCCAAGTTTGATCTCCTTGCATGAATAAACAAAGCCATGGAAAGCCAAAACTTTGCTTCACCGAAATGGTCTCCCCCTCTCTCACGTAGAAACACAAACACACACACAAGATGACACAAATATGGTCGCTTGTTTGGTTTAAAAGGCAAGCTTCAAGGAGGCATATATAGAATTTTGTGCATATGCCCTTAAATAAGTGTGAACCACAGCAGAGAGCAAAGTCGTGGAATTAACAAGCGCAGGTAAAAGCAAACCATAGCTTCTCAACTCAAGTGCCTTTAGTTTATTCCTTCCTTAGCAAAAATGGAAGTGGGTGTCCTTCCCCTCCTTACCCTCCCTGTTAATTATTTCTCTCAAAAGTTAAAAGTGTTTTGCTTGTTTGGGGGTGCGAGTGATGAGGCAAAGGATGCTGTCCCCACATGCACCCACCTTTAATTTTTTAAAAAACTATAAATTAAAAATAGGAAAATAATATTTTTAGACTCACTTGGAGGAATTTTTTTATGAAAATAAATCTTTTTGTATTTTTAAATTTTTTTCATTAAAAAAATCAAGATGGAGTATGGAGTTGAACGTTTGAAGTCCTTCCTCCACTTTTTATACCCTCTAATTCACTTAACTTTGGAGCTTCTACTCTAAAGTATACCTAATAAATATACTTAAGCATACTTTAACTACTGTAAGACTCAAATTATACTTAGTAAGATCCGCCAGTATGAGCATGCATGTCATATCAGGCTGCTGAGTATGCAATAAGATACTTATACTATTTATTTTATAATAGAGTAATTTGTAATATAGTAGTAATACATAAATACCTGGAAAGGTAAATTAGGATACAGTAGCTCTACTATGCTATTGTGTCTCATCAGTTGAGTTTTCTTTAAAATATTTGTGAAGCACTTGTGAGTTGAGAAAATATCTCAACGCACACGTCATAAGAGTCTGTTAATTATGATAATAACTGTGATCCGTGCCAACTTTTAATTTTGTTTTTTGTTTTAAGGATTCCCACGTCAACATCCGTTTGAAGGGATCCGTTCTCCCAACAAAATATCTCACCATTTTTAATTTTTTATTTATTTACTGCCCCTTGAATTGTTAATGTTCGATGTGTTTGAATCTACTAATTACTCCCTTTTCCCACGGAGAATAATTCAGTCAACGCGTGTATGCTGACTTGTTTACTCTTTCAATAAACGACTAAACAAAATTTCCACATTTAAATTAAATTGACTAACGTTTTTTATTTAATTTTTTTCCTTATACCTCTTACGTACTTAAATTTGATCTCTAGAGGTTATTTAAAAGTGTTAGCACGTATTTAATTATCATTTTTTTACTGAAAAGATATTTAACTGTCCATTTTATTGAAAAACTAATTTGTTTTTTTAATTTAGAACAATCTAAGAGTATTATTTTTTAGATAAAAATTTAAATATATATATAATTTTTTATTTTTAATATAACTTTTACTAAGGCAAAAAATTATTTTCCACAACCAACCATATGAAATAATGAAAGGATCAAATTATTTTATATCCAGACTTATAGGATTTGTACCATTAGTCAAAAAACAATTTTTTTAACAGATATTATTTAATTAGATAAAAATATCATTTTAACTGACTTAAACAACTAAAAGATGGAACATAATTATTAAATTAATTCAGAAAAAGTTATTAAGGATCTAAGATTTCAAAAACCTTTTCGATAAAAAAAAATAAAATAATAAAAGTTAAAAACAATAGCTTAAAAATAGAGGAAAATCAAAGCGGTGAACTCACCGGCGTCGGTGACCATACGGCGACGTTGAAACATGTCGAAGCACAAACGTTGAAACCTCCCGGATCCGCTGCCTCACTCCCCGCTTCGGTTCCCCCCTTGGGCCTTCCTCCGTCGCTCCTCCTCCCCCTCCGCCTCCTCCGCCGCTGGAGCCCGGAGAGATAGGTGGGGAAACGGGCGCGCTATGGGCCAGAGTCTGAGCTGCGTCGGGTCGGGACACGACCGCGATTTCTTCGCCGCCGTCCGAGCAGGCGACTTGGAGAGAGTGCGCCGAGCCGTCGAAGAGGACCTCTCGCTGCTCCTCCGCACCACCGTCTACGATCGCCACTCCGCCCTCCACATCGCCTCCGCCAATGGGCACGTCGAGGTGCTGCGAAACAATCCTTTTTGACCCCCTTCTCCAAATAAAAAAATAAAAAATCTTTGGTGTATGCGAGTTTTTGGTAACATTGGAGCTGTTTGCGAAACTTGCGCAGGTCTTATCGATGATCCTAGAAAAATCCGTGAGTCCTGATTTGTTTAATCGACATAAGCAGGTACGGAGTTCGTAAAAATTTGATCTTTTTCGCTTTTGTTTGGATTTTGTTTGGCCATATTGGTTAAAGGATTTTTTTTTGGTTGTTGTTTTACTGGATCTGGATGTCGTATAGACTCCCCTGATGTTGGCTGCAATCCATGGAAAGATTGGCTGCGTGCAAAAGCTACTGGAGGCCGGGGCAAATGTGAGCCAAACTTGTCTTCTTTGATGATTTTTCGCTAAATATATTTTGGTGTTATTGGGGGGCTGATCTGGTTTTAGCTTCGTGTGGTTAGATCCTGATCTTCGATTCGCTAAATGGAAGAACTTGCCTTCATTATGCTGCTTATCATGGTCATTCGAATTGCCTGCAAGTCATTCTCTCAGCTGCCCAATCCACTGTGGTTGCTGATTCCTGGTGGGTTCTTTGTCAAATCCAGTGATCAAAATCCTTGATTGGTGTTTCTTGGCATTAATTAGACGCTTATTTGCTCGCAATCTTGAATCAATTGTGAAACTTTAGGGGATTCGCTCGGTTTGTAAACGTTGGAGATGATAGCGGCGCGACTCCTCTACATCTCGCAGCAAGGCGAAGACGGCCCGAGTGTGTCCACATATTATTAGATAGCGGCGCTCTAGTGGGTGCTTCAACCGGTGGCTACGGGTATTTCCATGTTTTTTTTTCCTTCTCTTGTGAATCTACTTCCATGGATTTTTGTGCTTGAGCTTCTACAGTTATGGATTTTGTGGCATGAGCTTATGTTTCTCGCTTTCCAGTCATCCTGGGAGCACTCCTCTACACTTGGCTGCCCGTGGAGGTAGCCTCGATTGCATTCGGGAATTGCTCGCATGGGGAGCTGATCGGCTGCAAAGGGATTCATCTGGGTAGGGGATTCTCTGGCCTTTGAGCCTCTCTGTACTCATGAAGAATTCTGAACTAATAACCTGCGATAATTGTTTGCTGGCAGTGAGATCTTAAACATGCTGATCGACATTTTTGCTATGTAGATTATATTCCAAAGAGCCAACCTTAAGTAGATGAGACTTTATGGCTTGTTTTTGTTTTTATGCTTAAGAGATGATGTGGAATGAATTCTTTTTTACCATTAAATTTCCCATGCATATGAAAAGTCAATTGATCTCACTTTTTTTTTGTTTCATAGAGAAAAGGATATCTTTTCCTTTTAACGGATGATATGTATGATTAACAGGATATTTGATTGTTTTTGGCAGGAGAATACCATATTTCGTAGCTATTAAACGGAGATATGGAGCTTGTGCAGCTTTGTTAAATCCATCTGCAGCAGAGCCTCTGGTTTGGCCTTCTCCATTGAAATTTATCAGTGAACTCGAGCCAGATGCAAAGGCTCTGCTAGAGGCAGCTCTGATGGAGGCTAATAAGGAAAGAGAGAAAAAGATCTTTAAGGGAACAAAATATTTGTTGTCATCTCCTGCGATTTCTGATGAAGCAGTTGATGATGATGCTTCTATGGTACTACATTATTTCCTGCTCAAATTTTAACGGTCATTATCAGCTTTTTCATTAAAAACCCCAGTCCATTGTGCTACTAATTATATCATTGCATCATTTTAGAAGACAGTATGGTTCAAAATGAGTATGCCATGATTAAGTTCTTATGAGAGGATCACTTTGCTTGTGGATGACTATTGTCATACCATGATACTTTTCTTTCTACTTTCGTGTAATTGAACTTCTTTTTGTTACTTTTGCAAGCATGGATCTTTGCATTGTACAGTC
The DNA here is from genome assembly GCA_030544415.1 of Thalia dealbata. Classification (NCBI taxonomy): domain Eukaryota; kingdom Viridiplantae; phylum Streptophyta; class Magnoliopsida; order Zingiberales; family Marantaceae; genus Thalia; species Thalia dealbata. The sequence continues at coordinate 646,551 of CM060458.1, forward strand.
CAGTAAAAGATTGCTTGATGGTGTTTCTTCTATCACTGGTCCTTAGGAGACATGGTCTGAATTTGTTCAATCTTGCAGGTAAGCGATACAGAACTTTGTTCAATTTGCTTCAGCCAAGTCTGCAACATTGAAGTCCAAGACTGCGGGCACCAGATGTGCGCTCACTGCACATTGGCGCTATGCTGCCATAATAAACCCAACCCCACAACCTTGTGCATACCTTCACCTACATGCCCCTTCTGCCGCAGCAGCATTGCCCGATTGGTGGTCGCTAAGGTAAAGGCTGTAGAAGAGGGAGACAAGGGCACCAACTCGAAGCTGAGGACATCCCGGAGGTCCCAAAACATCAGTGGGGGAAGTGGAAGTTTCAAAGGCCTTTCTTTGTCTATGGGATCGTTCAGTAGAATGGGTCGCGGCTCAGGGCGCATAATGGACACCGAAGATATCGAAGACAAGCCGATTTAATCACACTTTTATAGACATGGCTACCAGTTCTGGAACCTCCAGTTAGTGTTGCTGAGGAAGTCCATTGCTTGTGTAGATTCTTTCACTCTAAAAGCTATAGTAGTCATCAAAATAAGTTCTTTTGGTAAGAGAGAAGCTTATATGTCCACATCCTCTAAGGAGGGGGATTGGGTTCCCACCTTATAGGAGATGGTGAGCGTGCCCTTTTGTAAAATGTCCTATACTATCAACATGTTCAGTTTTGGAGTTGCAAGCTTGCTTGCCTTACCTTGAAACATGATGGATGATGTAATGTAAATTAACATTTCAATTTAAAAATTCATTTGGATTTTGGCTACACTCTGACTTTCTTTTAAAAAAATAAAAATAATTCTGAGCATTGCAATTGAGGGTGTACTGTTCAAACACTAGTTTGCGTGTCCCAAGAGAGACTACAAGTGTGCAACTCACTGGGGATGATGTGATGGTTGCAGTGCTGAGGATGAAAAATAAAATAAAATGTCTCTATCTCAGAAGACCAGCCAAGTCAACTGTAAATTGATCTATGGAAAGATGTCCTCCATTTGGCCACCCATGGTTGCTGTGTGAAGGTATGCAGTTCGCAATACATGTTTGAATTGTAAGAGGGAATCAACTGGGTCCGTTATAAGTGAATGGTTGAAATATGAGAATGAAGGTCTTCAATCATGGTAGGATGATGAAGTGCATGTATCATCTCATTTTCTGCCTTTTTTAAAAAAAAGTAACTTTTGTAGCCTAAACCATGTTCACTGCAAAATTAAATTTCTCTTGGATCAATTGAACTAGTTCATTATTTCCACCAAATAAAAGAGATGTGATACCTCTAGATATCAACTAGAAAAGAAAGGGTCAAAAGGTTGACAATGGAGGGCAATATAAATAATTCAACTTGTTAGTTGTTATGCTCTCTCTATCACATTTGATGAACCATATCTTTTGGAATTTTCCCCAAATCCATGTAAACGAATGGAGTTGTGAATTGAGGGAAAAGGAACGGGATGCTTCCTTTTGACCTAATTATTTCTTAAATAAAAATGATTCATTTAATTTATTAAATATATTTTAAAATAAATTAAATTCATCCCACCTTAATAGATTAATAAATGTTTATTTTTTAAGTGACAAATTAGGGCTTTTCTAATCATGAATAAAAAACTCCCAAATGAATAAAAAACTCTTCTTTTTTTCTTCAGACTCACAGCATCATCTCTCACAATGATTAGGGTATCTGATGCATCATTAACCAGTACTTGACAAGAAGGCATTTTTGATGCCCATAATAATAATGGCCAAGTGGAGAGATCACTTTCTCCATCTATATTATTTATGTTTTTTAATAAAAATTATCTTAATATTCTACTCATAACTCACAAACTACATAATTTTATCATATTAGATTTTATTTTATTTTATTTAAAAAATAAATTTTATAACTTGTAGCTTTTAATATTTTTAATGACACGTTTCATTAGCACCTTTAGTAAAAAACATTTAAATCCAATGTTATGAGTAATAATACTTTTAAAAGTTAGATAGGAAAGTAAATTCTTTTTTATAAATTTTGATGGGATATCGTAGTTTAAACCTTATAAAAATTTTAAAAGAAAAAATTAAAATTTAGGTGAAGTAATATTTAATTAGGAATCATTTTAAAAATGAATAAATTAAATTTATTTAATTAGGAGGCATAAGTATGGATTTTTATTTTTCAAATAATTATAAAATGCCCTAAACAATTAATTATATTTTTATTTATAGCGTAAAAGGAACAAATTTGTCAATTCAAAAATACGAACTACGAAGGCGATCCAGCCATCCGTTGATGATCTGATGGAATTCTGTCCCTTCACGTGTTTTCGTCGGGGGGAGCGGGAAATCCACATCGTTCCCTCTTTTTTCTTTCGAATCATCTCCCGCGTGGAGAGAAGTATAAATCCAGAACCAGAAGCCACCGGCTTAACTCCGAGGAAGACGACGGACGACATCGACGGGGCCGATGGCGAGCGACTCGACCTCCAGATCCTCTTCCTCCTCATCCGGCGGGGGCGAAGAGCGGCGTTTCCGACTCCTCCTCCGCCCATGGCTGGTTCGTCCGTCGCATCGGCGGTGGGATCAGGGAAGGTCGATCCGGCGAAGGAAGGCGATCGGCCAGCAAGTCCACTGATGGAGGCAAGTAGCACGATCTCTTCCTCCCTTTTGTTGCGCTTGTTTTTCGAGATGAATTGGAGGAAAACATTAAGAAGATTTAGGCGACCGATGATCCAGTTCGCTAGGGCTAGAGATTTGTTGCGTGCTCGAAGCACCAGATTGGGCTTCGAATGCAAATTCGGCCAGCCCAATCCAAGGCCTCATAGATATTAAAAAAACTTAAATTTTAGATGCATCCTTAGATCCGGAGATGAATACAAGCAGTTGAATCTGATCCAGCCTCTATTCTCTGAGTAACAGGTTTGGATTTGGGTAGTAACAAAAGTTATTGATTTTTTTGTCTTAATCCCACCTGTAGAACTTCATACAAATCGATTATAGAAAAAGTTTACTTCGAGCTCACCCTATTTATTGTGGAAGGATGGCTGCTATTCATGGGAATGGCAGATTAGAAGAGGTGTCGTGTGTCGATGCTCTCTAAGACTTTTTCACCGTAACTTATTTGACCAAACTGAATCCTAGCGTGCCGTTGATTGTTGACTCGGCCAAGTCTATGTTTCTTCCGGAGTCCACTTTGCCCAAAGCGCAGTCAAAAGTCACATTCTTGTCCTGCGGATGAACAATCCATGGTGGACAGGACGCCCTTCTACCCATTTTTTTATTTCACTAGCTCGACAAATCTATCACGCCCAGGTCCTCGAGCCTGCCAGAAGTTTTAGATTTTTTGGGGGTCAAACTGGGATTATATAAATGCCTAGGCTCCAGCCAATGAACTGGAGTTTGCCCTTGTGGAACAGAATTAATTGATTCATCGACTTTTGCGCGATAGAGTGGATCGACTGTATTTAGCTCCGACTTATATTGCAGAAAATTTAGACAGAGGGTGTGGTTCTCCCCAAGTCAATTTCAATTGGTTTTTACCAAATTTTATAGAGGCTCGTTTACATCTCTTTGCAGTGACACCAAGATGATGTGCGGTGTATATTGCCTTTTCTTTTGCCACCTAGAGATCCTGTAAGATATGAAAGAATTGACCTGCATATTGACTCAAGATAAATACTGTCTAATGTTCATACCAACTAAATCTCGTCTTCTCCTTTTGAGTTATTTGCAACATATGAAAAAGTCAAAAGCATGGACTTGAATCCAACTACCATGCACTTTCATAATTTCTAGATGCAACATCGTTGTCACACAAAAATCAACGTGTTTAGATGTAATTTTTTCCCTGTCAAAATCATAGTTATAAAATCTAGACTGACTTTGTTTACCAAAAAAAAACTTTTAACCTTATATAATTTTGAAGATATGGTTATAGAAATCGATAATGATGGGATCTTTGAGCCGTCAATCATGGCAAATTTGGTCGAGAAGCAAGTATAATGTCCAAAGTTCCCTTCCAGCAACTCCCTCTTTTCAGTCGATGGATCAAAAATGCGTGGATTTCACAGCAACTATTGTTGATTTGTTTCTTTTCCTTTAATCTGGGCTTTTGTACAGATTAAATGCAATCTAAAAGAGAAATGTTGACTACCTACCAAATTTACGTGAGCCACCAACCTCCCCATCCCGGCAAGTTCTTAGCTGGGTGAGGAGTTTTAAGCTGAAAGAGTATGACAAAGGTTTTAAAGTCCCAAAGAGGGGCTTTCGAAGAGTGAAAAAGATCTCGTACGGAGGCCACGCTTCCATGTATAAGTAGTTTAGTGCCTTTATTTTGTCCGTCAGCATGTGCAGTGTTAGAAGAATTCAATTACGTCCGCCCCAAAGAAGTCGCTTGGTTTCCCTCCTCCTTTCCTCTCCGGCCGCCCCTGCTCCCTTCCCACAAGTTTGTTCACAGGTTCTCTTTTTTTTCTTGGCTATTTCGCCTCCTATTTGTATTGATACAAGATTCTCAGCTTCTCTCGAGCTCCCACGAGAGGGGGAAGTTCGAGTCATGTAGTTATTGTTTCGGAGTTTCCAAAAAGTTCATAAAGGGGAAAAAGGAAATGATTTTGCTCTGTTTACGCAAGTCAATCGTCTCTGTTTTTTTTCTTTTCTGGTTATCTGAAACTTTAAATCCAAGGCACTTGAGTTGTGGCGATGTACTTGGTACTCCTTTTCCGGAGATTTCGCTTGTTTTCTGCAAACTGTGCAAACTTTTTCTTTTGGTCCTTCCTTTTGATGTCTTTTTTGTGTTGGCTTCTATGGTTTGCTTATTTTTGTTTGGCTGCTTCTGTTCCAGGGTTGTAGTTGTGGCAACTAAAAGGGATATTTATCCCAGTCTGAGAGGAGAGATCATTCCTGTAGGGTTCCAGCCCCTCTCATGGAGGGGCTTTTGCAGCATCAGAACTCCACAGCCTCGTTCCAAAGGAACTACAAGAGTTGCATGTGGGACTGGCTTCGGGGTTTCGACTTACACCGCCGGCTCAGCGTGAAGAAGCTGCTTGAAGAGAGCAGTCATGGCAATGGCAGCCATGCTGGAAGTGAGTTATCACTTCTCCTTTTGATCTTGGCCTGACCTCCTCCCTTTTGTTACTTTTCTTCTGAACTAAGATCTTTATTTGTCCGTTTCACCGATCGTTCTGACCTAATACGGGTTTTCCATAATCTTTTTTAATAATTAAAGACACTTCAAACTTCCAAAAATTTTAAGGAATCAATTCCTAACACCGATGTCACTTCTTTAACTTGTAGGACCCAAAGGTTACAGGCCGTATGCGCCTCTAAGTGTAAGCGAGAATAAGGACTTGGGTGATGACAGAAATCGCATGGTGAGTTCAATTAAAGAGTTGATATAGTTTACTAGTTTGATACTTTGATTTCTCCTTCCTTCATATGTGGATGAGTGAACTGGATTCGACTAACCTCGACACCTGGAACTGGACTTATTTTAAACGGGAGTTGAGTTTGATTGATGGCCACTTAACCAATATGCTCCATTATGCTTCTTATCCTCTATTTTATATGGTCTTTTATGCTATTGTTGATACTTTCATACTCTTCATGATTTATATTTGATTTCAAATTGATTATGATCTGCACTAATATTAGAAATCGACCATTAACTGATGGGCAACAGATAGTACGAGCAAATTTGTCATGCCCAGTAGTGGAAAATTACCATATCTGTGTGTCAAAGAATGCAACTTGATGGTCCATATTATTGAATTTTCCTAATGAGCTATCTTTATCTAACCATATATCAATTCAGTTAGTGCTGTGCATTGCTAGTGTAATCTCGTCACCTTACATAGTATCAATAACTGTTTTATTATCATCTGCATCAGATTGTAGAAAAGGTAAACCAAACAAAAAGAAGCCCAGGCAAGGCTCTTGTTAGATCTTTATTATTCAAGAAACTGTTTAGAAAGCATCGGCAGGGACAGAAGCCTTTGAAGCCACGTTTGACACGCACCAATTCCATCCACCACTTGGAATGTGACGATTATGTTCTTCCAGATGAGATGACTTGTGACGGTGATAGATCAATTGATTATGGTTCACAAAAGACTGATTCATCTAAAGGCAATGCCCTTCCACTTTTGACCAGGAGGTTTCGATCAAGTGGCACAATGAAAGGTATTGAACTTGTTGCCCAAACTGAGGTTGAACATTTAGCTGCGGATCAAGAAAAACTGGTAAAAGAATTGGAACAGGCACATCATGATGTGTTCAAGTCTAGTGATTTGATCAATAGAATGGAATTGTTGAATGCGCAGAGTGCATCCTTCTTGGAGATGATCAGAGATCCAGACCTTATGTTGGAGAAGGATTTTCGAAGGTCAAGCTTGAGATCACGGAGAACTCGCTCGTCAGGGGAGTTGCCGGATTATTATTTGTTAAATTCTCTTGAATCGAAAAACCAAGGAAATCATGAAACTAGTTTGGATCACTCTAAGAATGTAAAGAAAAAATTGAAAGATCCAGTGAATGAGAAACATCTTCATATTTCATTGGATGGATATCTGCACAGAATCCCTTATGGTCAGTCAGTGGAAAAGTTACACCGATCTTCCTCAGCGAGAAGTCACCAAGAAAGCACAAGCGAAGATGCTATTGTTCCTCCAAAAGCATACCCATACCAGAGATTTAGAAGATCTCATTCTCTTACTGACTCCTCGTATATATACTCTCATGGTTTTGAGTCCAGTACTTTGCAAGATAGAATTGATGCAAACCCTGGATTTAAGTCCTTTTCCTGCAAGGATGTTCAAAGTGAACCATCAAATGGAGCCTTGCTGTCAAAACCAACACCTAGCCCTTGGTTGAACAACAATGAAGCAGCTGGAATCCATGTGCCTGCTGAGTTGAAATCAGGAGATACACTTACACTAAGTAAGAAGCTGATTGAACCTGATACAATTCCAGAACAAGCATTACATGCAAATGCCGATGCAACAATTGATGAAGAAATAGAACTGCAACTGATACTGAATGAGCTCACAAGGGAGGAGAACATTGCCTGTATCACTTCGCCTAAGGGGGAATCTGTGGAACAACAAGGGTCTCAAATTGAGCTTCAGCAGAGTGGACTCCATGAAGATTCAGATTCATCACAGATTTTGCACGGCCATGTTGTGGTTGAGAATGGACTTGTAGTATCTTCAGCAATCGAACCAAGCCCAGCCTCTGCTGTTGACTCGGATTACGAATGCCTTCCTAGACCAGCAAAATGTGAGTTCTCAGCAGGTGAAGTATCTTATTCTATTCATGTTCTTAAGCACAGTAACTCAATAAAAAAGGATAGAGAGCTATGAAGTAAGCTTATATATCATCAAAACGTTAGGCAGATCATGGATTGACTAATGATGCAGATTTATGTCTCCTAGTTTTATCCAACATTCTCTTCAATTTGTTTGTTAATTAAAAGGATACAGTAGCACGCCATATTTCTGGTTTTAGCAGGTTCAGGTATTATGAAATATCTTTAATTGATTCACCCATTCTTAGACACATGAAATGACTCACATACACAAGAAATGATACGATGGCATGCCGTATTTCTGATCACAAAACGTCTATTGAACCCGTTCACTATATGATATTGTATTGCCTATGTTTCTGATTTTAGCAGGTTCAGAGAATGAATCAAGAACTATCCATGTTGAGGTACCTGATCTTTTGGCCAAAGAACCCAATTCCTTGCGTCTCGATGCTGACAAACTTTGCGTTCATGTGGATCAAAAGGATGAGGTTGATTTCAACTATGTCAGATTTGCACTGATGAAATCTCCCTTGAATGGTTTTGACTTGGTTGGCCCAACACTACTACCTGGAGAGCTGTGTGACTCACCTGACGACTTCGAGGTTTCATCACATGATTCCTCGACTGATCTATCATCTGATCAGCAGGCCCTTTCTGACTTGATCAACGAGATCTTATTGGAACTTTCCGAGAGGTACTCTATCGCTAGCTGGTTCTCACGCTTCGACTCTCGCACCCGTGTGATGCCGGCGGAGTGCAATGTCCTTGAGGAGGTATGGAGAAGAGCTAGCTCTCATCTCAGTTCACAAGGACAACCCCCTCACATGTATGAATACGTGGTGGCTCAAGATCTCGCTAGAGATGAAGGATGGTTGAACCTCAAGCAGGATGCTTTGTCTCTTGGTACGGAATTAGAGAGCTGTGTATTGGATGATTTGGTAGATGAGCTAGTTATTGAGCATTTTGAGGATATCTGGGACCATCTTCATTTTGTATCTTCCTAGTATATACGGCCGTCTGCTGTGTACATAAATATACGTCTTTCAGGCACTAAGCTTGATCGATTCCATGAATTCTTCTCTATGGGATGACACCACCACACCATTCATACTTGTAAAGACTGAGAAATTTTTAATGATAAGTTTTGCAAAAGTGCGTCATTCATCAGGTAAACACATACCATCATGTATACCTTTCCAATCCATATTACATATCTTTGCTTTTGCCTTGTGCTCATACAAGTTCATGTGCATTTCCTGTTGTTCATAGAAAAGATCTCTGGTTCAAAATTGTCTTTATCCTTTTCCTTTTAGAAAACGATTCATGTGCATTTTCTAAACTGTTTCAGTTGATGCTTTGAAATTTGTCAAGAATGATATCAGTCATCAGCTTGACCTCTTTTGACCAGTCTCATTCTCATTACCTTTTAACATCAAGTTCAACATTTTTTCCCCCCTTCAGAAACTTCCCAGCCTAGCGTATTTAGTAAATACCTATATCTCTCTTTGAATTGGATGGACTAGTCGGTCTGCAGAGTCAAGTAAAATCTAGCTCATACGATCATTCAATTAACATATAACGAGTGGCACTCAAGATTAATAAGGAAGGACTAATATTAGATGAGATAGGTGAGTACAGGCCCTCATTTATTTAATTAGATAACTCCATGCTCCTCCTCCCCCTCTTCTCCCTCTCTCTTTCGCACATACATCATCATCATCATACTGCCTGCTCGCTTGATAGCTTGCATGCATGCTACTTAAAGTAGTAAAGAGGAGAAAGAGAAAGAGGAGCATGCCCTGCCCCTGAGGGGCTCGTCCAAGTTCTTATCAGTTGCAGCCGCAGCAGCTGCAGCTGCAGCTGCTCCCGCAGTTGCACTTGGTGCAGTCGCAGCTTCCTCCCTCGGCCACCTCGAATCCTTCCATTTGTCTGCAGCAGCCAAACGGATCAACTCCGGCAGATTAAAAACCTACACACAATGTAAAAGGAGGAACTGGGAAAAGATAAAGAGTACGTACCCCTTCTGGGTGCCGGAGCCAAGGTCGATGATGGTGGTGGTCGCAGTGCTGCCGTGCTCGGCCAAGTCAGGGTACATCTTGCACCTGCGCAGTGCAGTAATAAGTAAAGTAAAAGTTGAGATCGAATGATGTCAGAAGGAGCTACGAACGCACCCGCTGCATCCGCTGCCGCAGCCGCAGTTGGAGCCGCATCCACAGTTGCCGCCGCAGCAAGACATGTTGGCCGGTGGAGGAGGAGAGGAGATCGAGCGAAGTGAGTTAGTAGTAGTAGTGAATTGGGAGCTCTGTGTGTGCGGCCTGAGGGAAGGATGAAGCGGATGCCTCCTATTTATAGCCCTCTCGACCTCACTCCTTTAAACGCTTACCATCTCTCTCTCTCTGTATCTGTAGACGGCATATTTATCTTAATCTTACTTTTTTCCTTCCTCTTTATTGTACTGCTAGCTTTTGAAAAAGAAGAAGAAGAAGTAGAAGATACTAATAATTGTACATGAACGTGTAGTTGTCGTCAACGTTAATAGTGCAGGCAGCATATGGAAGTGGAGTGCACGGAAAGATGATGGAATGATCAGTTATCCATCTGATTCTGCTGTATTTAATCTGAACTTTTTGTTCATTGATTACCTGCATACTAATTAAGAAACATCATCCTGTTGTACTACTTAACCAAGTGACCTCAGGTTCAAAACTTATCGTTCTAAATACTTTCACCCTCTTTTTATTCTAAGAATTTTTGGTTATATCTTCCTCTGATGGCTAATTTTTCCATTGTCTTTTGTCATTATCAGTATAACTACATCTATCGTGATATCTTGAAATCTTCTAGAGATAGAACTTTTAGAACAATGAGTTGAGTTTTAAACTCTTGATCTATTGCTCATGCAATTACTTAAATCTTGAAATATTTTCTTAATCAAGCTTTCTTGTATAACAATCTTCTTTCTTTAAAGATGAGTATTGCTGGGAATAAAACCCCCTCCCTTTTATCAATGAATCAGTTCCTAACTTCTTATGATTTTATTTCAAAGGCGGGTACAAATTTGTATATCTAAAACGAAGATAAGCTTTGATATCCCCTGTTTTTGATTCTTTGTTCGCAGATCAAAATATTTCTCTTTTTGAACTGGGAATCAATTCTGCTTTAACCTCAATTCGAATTAGATTTTTTTTAAAAAAAACTTTGGTCAAATATTCCAATCGATTGAGTGTGTGTATATATATATATATATATTTTTGTTAGTCAATTAATACTAATTTGTGAGTAGGAAACAGGATGAGAGAGAGCGAACACTCTAAAATCCATAGCTGAAGGAAGGGGAGGCACAAAGCTTTCATCTCTTCTCTTCTCACCATGCAACAAAGCAAAGGAAAAAAAGCCGGTAAAGAGAGAAGAAGATAAAAGAAAAATCTCATGTCATTATTGAAGGCACAAGCATCAAGAAGAATGATTTGAAAGAGAGAGAGAGAGAGAGGAGAGCGTGAGATGGGAATAATAATTATGATGATGATACAGCAAGTGGAACCTGGAAAAACTCACCATGGATGGCTCCAAGCAAACGCAGACGACAGAGAGGGAAGGAATCCCATCATTAGCATTACAGCTAAAAAAGAATGGTCGCTGCGAGTTCTGGGAGCCATGCAAGGAACATCATCTTTCCATTTCTTAACTGCTCCACTCAAAATGAAAGAAAGAAAAAAGTTCCACTACATGTCAACAGCATTCTGATTGAAAGAAAAAAGAAAAAAACTGGATGCACGAGAGAATCTCGAGTAAAGAGACGAGCTGATTGACTTATGATTCCCCCCTTTTGCTTTTAATGAAATGCGACTCGTGTGGCTGGAAGAAGAGGTGCTCGAAGAAAAAGGACGACGACCAAGAAGAACATATGCCGTAATTAGTTCAATATTTTCCTCCTCCTCCACCTCCTTCAGCAGGAGTGTTATGTTGCTGAAAATGTTCGTGGTTTAGGCAAATTGGAATGCTCTTCTTTGCTTTGTATTGCTTTGCTTTGCTTTAAAAAATTAGGCCCTGTTTGGCGTAAATCAATTATAGATTACTTCTTCTTTTTTCAATGTTATGAGCTAAATTAGTAGTGTGTGGGTTCATTCATAAGCTAACCCATATTACATTGGCTGATCCACATAGGTACAGATAATTAATAGGTTAAACCCACTACGTACAGCACACTTTCTACTTAAATACTAAGGTAAGGGTGTTGTTAAATTCTTACTGAAGATACTACGGTAATATCTAGTATTGTCACCTATTATTTTAACCCATTGAAAAGAATTTATTTTTTAAAAAATTATTATTTTAATATATACACATATACTTTAAATATATCATATTTGTATTAAATATGTTATTATGTACACTATTTGTTTCAACTCATATACATTGGTGCATGCAGAGTGTGCGGCATTGAGTTCTAGCAGGAGAAATTTAAAATATGTATTTATATTTATATCTACCTAACTAATATAATATTATTTTTAATATAATTTTTATTGTACTTAAATTATATATTCTAATCAAATTACAATTATAGAATGTGAGTTAGAATTACTTATATTATTAAATAAATTATATTAAACTCAAACTTTATATTTGATTATGTAATCATGAGATGATATATTATTTTTACTAATTCATGTAATTTATTTATCAATAAAAAGAATCTTATTTCAATTAATATTAAATTATAACCAAAAAAAATATTTTAAGGCTTTTTATAGAAATAATAGAAGATGTGCGTAAGCAATTATCGCGCACTATTCAAATATAACGTATCGGTATCGGAGGAGTTAGTGGCGTCGACGCCAAACCGAAACGGACAACCCCACACGTTCCGCTCCGTGCCGTCCCGTCCCGTTTCTGGTGGTTGTGCCGTCCAAGGAAGAGACGGAACGACGCCCGCCACAAGCAAAAGTAGTAATAGCGGTAAACGGCACAAAGTCCCCCCTTCCCCCAAACGCTCGTCCGTGGCCCGCTCGCTCGCTCCACGGGAACGCCGCAGCCTGCCTCATGCCCTGCCCTTCCTCCTCCTCCTCCTCTTCGACCGCAACGGCCGCGGCGGCGGGGGCTCCCGATCTCTGTGCCCGCCGCCGAGGTCTCCCTCCCCACTTTTCCTCCGTCCTGCGGCTATGTCCGCGGCCGCATCGCCGGCGCCGTCGCTGGCCTCTTGCCCTCGCCATCGCCACGCAGGGTCCCTCCTGCCTCTTCGTGGGGCCTGTCGAGACCGCCAGCAAGGAGATGCTGGAAGCCCTCTATCAACAGGTGCGAGCGATTCTTTCCCCTCCCTCGCAGTTTTATCGCCTGCTCACCTATTTGTCGGGTGAGAAGACTTCGCACTATGAATCATGGCGTGGTTTAGCATTACAATTGCAAGAGGAGGAAATAGCACTCCGTGGCGTGGGAGTTACTGCTTTAGATTGTTAAATCTGTATTTTGCAGGTCTTATTCCACTTCACTCGGACTGTGTTTATATGATTATCGAACCAATCTGTACATGAATCATGTAGGACATGTGCGATGAACTGCGCATTCAAAGGTTTAATCGTGTTTCAGGCTTCTGAGCTATCGTCTATTAAGTTAGATAGTGAAACAATGCTTGTTTCTATATACTTTCTTGTGCGAACCATATATAAGTTAGTAGCGTGACAATTGATCAACCTATTTTTTTATGAAAAGATGATCTGATTATTGTGTTTTTTTTTTAATGAAAAATCTGTGTATTATGTTGGTACTACTAAATGGCCACCTTTCATAACTCAATTAAAATATCTAACCCATTTTTAGCTGTTGCATTTGCTGCTCTGTTGTAGGCCAGGGATTCGTACTATAGTGGTAATCCTTTGATTGTTGATGACATGTTTGATAAAGTTGAGGTATGACACCGAGAAGCCTGCCTCCGCTATTCGCTTTTTGTTCACCACTCTGATTCTCACAATCTTTTACAGTTGAAATTGAGATTATATGGTTCAAAATCTGTCATTAAGTATCCCAGATGTAGTCTCAAACGGCATTCCACCTATGCAGATGCTGAGGTAACTTCCTTCCATATTTCCCTTGCATATCTATGCTTCTCTTTTGGAAAAAAGAAGATCTTTAGTAGTTAAACACTATCATTCTACGTGTTTGAGGTTTTGAGATAATCTCTGGGTGTAGGGCAGGAAGATCCTTGGCAGGTTTTTGCTCTAGCAAGTGTATGGATGTTGCTGCTTGCTCTTGGGACATCTGCAATTATTGTGCCTATCATTTGTAACGTTACTTTGGCTTTGAACGATACGGACGACTTGAGCTACTTTCTGTTCAGTTCTAGATCACAGTTTGAGTTGCTTATGATGGTCAATGGCTTTCTGTTAATGGTACTAGGATGCCTGATTGGTTTTCCTATTGCATCTGCTTCTGGTAAGGTCTAATGTTTGGAATGCACACGGTATATATAGTAACAACCTAAGCATCATAAACAGTTACATATCGGATGTGTACCTGCAATGCCATATCAAAATATGTTATTTTTTAGTTTTGAATTCAAGCTGTTAAGTTTCTTTGAAATTCGTTTACATTTTTTAGCAATAAATCTTTGTTGTTTACATCCACCATGTGTAATTTCCAGTAGGAAAAGATTTGTCTCATCGAAAAATGCCTTCATTTTGTCAATTTAACGTAAATGTGAACTCTTGATAGTGCATTTATGAATATAAACGGAGTAAATCCACTTCTTTATCTTTAGTAGGTTGTAACACTCTATACATTGTCTCCTCGAAAGTAAAAAAACACTCTATGCGATGCCACTGGTAGATAATTTCAATTGTTGCTCCATTGTCTAGTTCATCCAATTTTAATTACTTCCACTAGCTGATTTCTTTTGTGCTCCAGTCCAAGCTCTGCAAGGTCTTTGGAGGAAAGATTTAGTTGCATTAAAAGGTTCATGCCCAAACTGTGGGGAGGAGGTTGACTACTCGATCATCTTTTTTGGATTTGTTTTCTTGTCATAAACAAGTTAAAGTGATCATACCTCACCTTGCAGGTCTTTGCCTTCGTCAAAGCAGAAAACCCAAATAGACACCGTCATCGTGCAGATTGCCATGTATGTGAGAGCAATTTGGAGTTTAGAACAAAAGTAGAGACCATACAGGTGCGTCTACATTTTTGTTTATACGTTCACAGAATATTTACATGTTAGGGTATGGTTGCATACATTTAGTAGTTCTACTAGTAATCCTTAAAAGAAAAGGACATTAAAATTAAAACAAAAGAGAAGTGATAAAATATCAAAATTTAAATGGTTACTGGGTGTGAAGGAGAAAGCTTAATATGTCTACTATGATTTTTCTTTTTCTTTTTTTGGATATATGCTGCATACTTATCCATTTATCCTCAATAAGGAAGTCAAAGATGTTATCTTTTAGCTCTTGCCCATTTCCTATTAAGTTGGCATCATCTTTTTTGTTTTGTTTTGAAAAAAAAAAAGACGAAGATGCTGAATGTGATGGTACATAAAAGAGTTCACCACGTCTATTCCATTGCGTTCCTTTCAGAATTCGCAAGTCAAAGCATGAGATTAACCAACTTTTCTAACATTTGTTTGCCATTTATCCGACGCTTAATCCAGGAAACTTTTTCAACGCCCGGAAGACGTTGGGTTTATGGCCGTGTTTACCTGGTCTAGCAGACATGAGAAAAAGGTCAAGAAATGTAGATTGTGAATAATGGATTTCCTCTTGACGTTCTTCAAGTTGTAACATTATATAGTGGTGACAATTGAAAAGTATCTATGTGTGTTATAATCTCAAAGTCAACTAATGATGATAATGCAAGCTTTGAAAGACCCCTGGCTGGAGAAAGTGCACGAGTGGTTCTTTTCCCCTTCAAAATATGCTTTTGCTGTAAGATCAGATTAAGAGAATTTTAATTTGGGAAATTTATAAGTGTATTTTTTTAGTATTTCATGCATTGTAACTAGTAACATTTCATATACATTGAAGTTATTGTTCTAATCAATTGTACATAAATTATGGAACTGGAATTGCCCCATGTTCTTAATACATCACACGGAACTGTATATAAAAAGTTTATTTTATTTGTTAGTTTTAATCACGTGGAATTATAGTAATTAATCCACTCAAATTAACAATTTTTTTTGTAATTCATATCTTTTCAAGTAGAGTTCAGTTATCAGTTACTCTAGTATTTACTTTGTGAGTAGCTGAATTCATATCTTTTAAGTAGAGTTTAGTTACTCTAATCACAGTCTTCTCATACATAATACAATTATTTTTGAACTTATAATTATTAAACACATAACTTTTTATATAGATCTCAATTATTTTAACTATCGATGATGAAAAGGGTTTAGTGAAAGTTTGAACTTAATTTCTTGCAATTAAAATATCAGGAGAGTTATACATTTATGGACTGATAAAACTTTTTTTTTTAATAATAGCATGATAAGCATGATACAATATATCATCCAAAGTACTGATTGGCTTGTGTACTGATAAAACTATTAATTATTTCTTAAAGCTGGTCTTTTTCAAGATGAACGATGCAGCTAAGAGATGGTCAACTAAGTATATCTTATAAAATAAAATAAAAAATACTTTGTAGAAATTATAAAAAAATCCCGGACCGACTTTTTTTTTTGAGATTCAAATTTTTCGGAAATTTAATATTATAAAGAGATAATATATGTGTGTGACAAAATACTGGGGACATTAAGAAACTTAAATTACTACATTTAGTGAGGAAAAAATGTCCTTCACGCGGCAAAAAGTACAACTACATGAGATGGTCAACTATAATAAGTCATTATGTGCATGTGATCTAAGGGTCATATGATTAATTAAAACATAAGTCATTTGCATGATTCAATCAATCCCTCTCTTTTATTTTATTTATTTATTTTTTTACAAATAAAATAAATATTTCACTCGGTGTAAAAATAATATATTATTTTAGCAACACACAAATATTTAGCTTATTATAACTACTGTCATTTTATAATTGGATAAAGACATCTAACTTCTTTCTAATTTTTTTAAAAAAATAAACATAACTTTTTTAAAAGAAAAACATTTTCCTAATTGCAATTTGAATCTTCATAAATTTTTATTTTAAATTTTTTAAATTTATATTTCACACTCTCTATTTAAAAATTTTAGCCCATAATTTTTTTACAATATTTAGTACTGTACTAAAGGTCATGTAAGTATAATTCGATATCAGATATGATATTATATCAACATTAATTTAAAAATATGTTCAGTGTTGTAATGTGGTATCCAATAGAAAATATATAAAGATATAGAAATATAGGATTAGATGTAATTATCTTAAAAAATATTTATAATTATAAAATCAAAGAATCTTCTATATTATCAACTAAATTTTTTTATGCTAGTGGTAATAATCAATCTTAAACTTATATAAAGGCAATTAGAATTGCAAGTAAATAGGGGAGGAAGGACTTGGTTTAACTGCAAAGAAAAAACTCCATTTCAATCCACATTCAGATGGTTCTGCAGTAAATGAGGCATCGCACATCCCCAATGTGGAACCAAAAACCTACAGCTTTTATTTGACAAGATGATTCAAGAAGTACAAGCAAAAAAAAGAAACCCTACTACACGAGCTCTCTTATGACAATATCAGAAAGTTCACAAGTGATCCTTCCTGGGAAGGAGTTCTCTCTGTATAAAATATAGAAAGTTCATCATCAAATAATAAAGTGGCTGTTCATGGCTCATCTCGGTCGAAAGCAGCAGTACCACCAAGTAGAAATCCAAATTTTTTTTAAGGGAAACTTAAGTTCCATCAAAAGCCTCTTCAGCCATCACATCTGCTAGTTTGATGGAGCACCCCTCAAGGCATCACCCAAGTTGAAGTTTATGCTGTTTCTCATGGTCTTCGTTCCGATTCCTCCGTTGCCTTTCCTCATCATCGCTGCGAATTCAGTCTAATCTATTTTCCCGTCCTGCAAACGCCAAATGAGATGGAAAGGAATTGTGTTAGGAATAGTAAAAGAGGAGATATGACCCACGTTGCCCGTATCAATTCCTCTGATCATCTAATCAAGGTGAACGTCATGGATGCCGAACTGCTTGCAAGCTTGTGAGAGCTCATCAACAGTTATGCAACCACTTCCATCTTTGTCAAAAAACGAGAAGGCCGATATGAGGTGCTCTTCCCTCTCCAACTTGTTCATGTGTACGGTAGCTGCAAGGAATTCCCCATAGTCGATCGTGCCGCTTTGGTCGATATCAGCCTGCAGCAAGTTGGAACAATATCTACTAAGGGTTCAAAGAATCAAAGCTTTTAACTTCAGCATCACTGAACATGGCAAATTCATTAAGACCAAAGGCAACCATGTTGGTCTATCATACCGCATCCATAAGCGACTTGATCTCAGATTCCATCAACTCAGAGCCCACTTTCTTCAATCCTACTTTTAGTTCATCAAACGTGATCGTTCCACTGTTGTCAGTATCAATCATCTTGAAGAGTTCTTTTAGACCACCAATCTCTTCCACTGAGAGGCTTTCAGCAATAACCTGCAAAGTTATTAGGAAACCTGTGCTTTTTAACAGGGAAATAAGGTGTGTGGCCTTTTCAACTACTATGTCACGGATTTTTATCCTCTGCTTGAGACTGATTCATCATAGGATCCAGATATGACAATTTAAATTTGCATGGCTCGGTGCATGATATGTCATGTATAAACTAGTTATAAGCATAAGCAATCCAAACATCTCAGCAGCAGGTGGTATGCTGAGTAGCTGCGTAATCATCACGTTATATTGTCAGAGGCTACTTCATTCTTTACCATACAGCAGCAAACAACCATACTAATCATTTTCCAGTAGCTCAAAGCACAGAGTTGATATCATACCTGCCTCTCGTAACAGTTGTGGTGTCAAAGAAGTACCGGTTAATAACATAAGATTATGTTTCAGGGAATCAAACAAAAATATATGCTACAGTCAAGGGAAAAGAAACATGGTCTGCGCCTTATCTATATCTCGAAACAGTAGGTGAGGATTCAGCACATGTCAGACAATTAGATTTCTGTAACATGAGAAGACTGAAAACTAGTCATGAATATCATTGATATTGAGCATACTCAGTTCAGTATTAAGGGGAAAGTCTAGTTTTGTTAAAATATCAAAAAAATAGAATATCCGTAAAGCCATCTTCTTAAGTTTGTTCGTTGCAGAGAAATGCTTGAGACGTGAAAGGACTGCAGAATCCAGGGGTTTATCAGGTGCAACACTGTCATCAATGATCAGAAGAGATAGATCAATAGAGACTCGATGTAACAATATGATAACTTTTAAGAAAAGGTTATGTTCAAAGAGCAGAATGTTCATCTAAAATGCTTACAAAGAACACGACGTGCAGAAAATCTCTTCTTTGGATCTCTATTAAGCATATTCCGTATCAAATCCTTAGCAGTCCTAGAAATTGCAGGCCAGGGTTCCGATTCAAAATCTAGACGGCCTTGTAGAATCTGCCTGAAGATCCCTGATTCAGTTTCTGAGAGCAAGACGAAGAACAGCATAAATAAATGAGGAACCAAATTTTATTTTCTTTTTAAGAGAGAGAGGGTATCAGAATGCAAAGAGAACGAAGCCGAGATTGACATCAACATACCTGCCAGGAAAGGTGGTGCTCCACTTAACAAAATATATAGGATGACCCCAGCACACCATGCATCTGCTTCCGGTCCACATAATTTGCGTAATACCTCATGTGCAACATAATATGGACTTCCAACTACGTCAGAGAATATTTCACCTGCAATGTTCAGAATGAATCAACTTCAATATCATTTTCTTGAGCATAACGAGTTTATGTTTATAGTGATTGAGAAAGTTGAGGTGAAGATATCAACTACTCAGTACAATAATTTTTCAACACAGAGCTGAAAAATATTCACCACGACATTAACCATAAACAAATTTTGATCATACGAACAATTTAATAGGACTATATCACACAACATTACCTATAATACAACTTAACCAGAAATAATGCAGCAAGATGATATGGCCCAATATGTAAAGTGTAGAATAAGTAGATAAACTTTTCGGAGAAGGATTTTCTAGAATTAAACAAATAATGTGGTAGAGAAATTTTCTTTTTAGAAAAATTTGTTGCCTGTCGCAGCTACAAAAACAGATGCAGGCGTTCTTTAGACAGAAAGAAACTATATCAGATCAAAATAAAGACCTCAAATACATATACATAAAACGAGATTAAAGTAAAAGGTGAAAATATCAGCATGATTCTGTTGGACTTGAGAAAAGGGGGTTATTTTCCTTGAGAAAAAGGAGAGTTGGACCTGTCGAGTTAACTAACTGCAGCGGCAAGGCAATGAATGGTCCAAACCTTGTTCAAAATAGAAATGTCTAATATATAAGAGCGATTATGGGGCCTTTTTTTCCCCTCTAGATCTGAAACAAAAACAAACAAGAAGATTACGGCTTCCTCGGGAAATAATAAAAGAACAAAGCTACGGTATGCCCCTGAACTACCAACTATAAAAGCCTGCAGACGGTTTTAGTAGAGAATAACTACCATCAGAAGAATCTAAATTTCCAAACACAAGATGGATGAACCATCATTGAGCCGTTGCCATTTTAAATATTATATAAAACATAGAACATGAAGGGATAATACGGTACAGTCCATTAAAACAACAATAAAGCAAGATAGAAAGAGGCTCAGTACTTACCAACTCTTTAAAAGTCATTTAATAGCAAATAAATAAATTAAATTAAATATATTATTTCATAAATCATCGTACCATATTATCAATCCTATGTGTGAGGCATGTCATGGCTAGATTTAATTTATTTTTTTTAAATAGAAAAATACTCGTTAATGATTTCATAATTAAAAATAAATTTTATACGAGTTAAATACTAACCGAGTTTTAAAAAGAACGACCATTGCAATACTTGCGCGTTAAATTACTAAAAATAAATTAATACCATTCTTCATCACCGTAATACTTTATTTTCGGCAGCGTATGGTAGTCGAAAGAAATCTTCGAAGCAAAAGAACCCAAACCCAAATCCTCCTCCTCCTCCTCCTGCTACATTTCTTGTTGCGGCCTCTCGAGATCCAAAGCCGAAGCCCTGCCAAGAGCTACTACTACATTTCTTGTTGCCCGGCCTCTCGAGATCCAAAGCCGAAGCCTCGCCAGGAGCTACTGCCGCATTTCTTGTTGCGGCCTCACGAGATCCAAAGCGGAAGCCTCGCGAAGAGCCCTAAGGAGCCGCTGCTTGGATTTCCAGCATGAAGAAGGGCAAATCCACCGCCAAGCCTCGATCCCAGCAGCCGGAGCAGCAACAGAACGGCCACACCCTCTCCTCCAAGCTCCACCATTTGCTCGATCCCGAGGCGTCGTGGGATAAGGTGCGCGTCCTGGTTTGGCGGTGCCGGGCGCTCCTGCCTTGCCTGCGCGTCCCCGAACTCCACCAGATCTAGGGTTTCTGTTCGATCTCGTTTTTCACTTGTTGTTTCCGTCGATCCGGTCTTGGCTTTGATCGAGTGCGCCTCCTTGTGGTTTTTTGCTGGGTGTAGGACAAATTGGGGGACGTCCTGCACTGGATACGGCAGGCGTTGGGCCTCGCGTGCGGGTTGCTGTGGGGCGCGATACCCTTGGTCGGAGCTATCTGGATTGCCCTGTAAGTTCCTTAGAAATCACCAATCTAGACGTCGTCGTTTATATGACCGTGATGGTTTCCGACTGTTTCTTCACTTGGCTGAATGATGGAGATGGATTTACTCGTTAAGTAGAACTATTTCTTCTCTCATTAGGATCAATTGGAAGTATGACTAGGCATTTGACATGTTGATACCAAACAAAAGCTTTTACTGGTGCAGGAATTAGAAGATGTTAGCAGTTCCCTTTCTCATGATGGTCTTGATTGCTCTGGTACTTATCGTTAGAAACCTGGTTTTTGTGATCCCATGCTGCTTCGTTCACCTAGTTTATGTTATATTTTAAACTTCTTGAGATAGATGAAGCTCTCTTTTTTCTTGGGGTTGCATGTGATTGACTTTAGGTTATCTTCTAACATCGTGCCTTCTTGAATTCCTTTTAACTCGGTGGAACAATTTCAACACCTCTCAACAACGCACAGCCATGTGTTAAACTACTTCGATGTCGTGTCTCTTGGTATTTCATAACGTTGGCATGAAGAGGCTTAATTCTTAGGAAGATGAAACATTTGCTTCTCGTCTGGATTACTACAGTTAAATGCCACTACTTCTGCAATCTGGATGCTGATAACAAAAATTATGAGAAGTTTGTGAATAAGTCTCGAGACACATATCTTGATTCCAGTTAAAGAATAAGTCTGTTATATTAATTTGTACTGAAAATGACAGCCAGATGGCTCCACAAGATGATTTCTGGATCTACACATGTGTGAATGATTCTGAATATTATCAGATTATTTGAGCTGCTAGCTCAAGTCTCTTGTAAAATTACACGCAGCCGTTGCAACTTTGTGCAGAAGCCACAGGACGTCTACGACCTGTTCTCTTGATCTTGCAATTTTTTACTAGCTATCCTCCATGGTGTTGCTAAGTGACTCCCGATATCTGCAGATTTCTGGTGCTATCTACGGGCATTGTATACTGGTACTACGCATATGTGCTGAAGATCGATGAGGAGGACTTCGGTGGTCATGGATCATTGCTTCAGGAGGGACTCTTTGCTTCATTCAGCCTCTTCTTGGTATAAATTTTAAATCTTGTTTGTATTAATTAGTAATCAGGAATCACCTATTTTTCTACGACTCTTCATTGCTGATTCCTTCTTTAATTTAGCCTTGCTGATGAGAAATATGTGCTGGATGCACAGCTTGTTTGGATCATTGTGTACAGTTTGGCACACTTTTGAGCGTACATCATCAAGGAATCTGGAGGCACACCAACACCTTGTGAGCAACATTGAGCGCGTTGTGTCTTGACGAAGAATGTGGGAAAAGCGAAAGCGCATGCTTGGTCCTTCATCTTGGTCATGAGAGCAGTAATCAAGTACAGTGAACTCTTTGAGGGTTTTTATTTATTCCCACGGTGATGACATCTTGATAAGCATTCGCTTTATATTGTTGTTGATTGCTGATGGTAGGATTCAACAATGATGATCCATGTGACTTATTACAACTCTGGAATTTTTTTATTTCCATTATATTTTCTCCCCCGCAATGATTTTTTTGACAAAATAAACACACTTCACATGTATTTAGAAGCACCACCCGGATAGATAAATGACTACATTGATCGCGACACCGACATGCGGCAATTTTTAATCTGTACCTCATTGACTAAACATCAACAACAGACAAGGATGATAAATTGAAGACTCATAATTTTTTTAAAAAAATAACAACAATAGTAGACAACCTTTTCATACAAAATTTGCATGATACAAAAATATAAAATCCCGCGCAGTAACCATCAACCTAATTCACTTGGGGTCTGAGGCAAGAAAGAAACCATCTTCCACTTGCTCAAAATTGAGGAACCCCATCGTGCCTCGGGCCTTTCCCATTAACCAAAAGACTTGCCCGCCTTTGGGTTAGGCCGGCGTCAGCTCTATTGCAGCGTCTTGCACTCTCAACGCCTCCAAACTCTGCCACAAGCCATACAGGATTTAGCCACTGTGGGCATCGCCGTTTCAGGAAGACTTCCTTCTTTTGGATGATTTAGCTTTCGTCTGATTCTTCTTCCGTTTCTTTGCCTCGACCTGGTGCGATCTCCCAACAAGTGAAGGTTGATCTTTCAGCCCAAAGCTTCTAGCTACGTGCCCCAAGTGGAGTTTCTTCACCATAAAAATTCTTTTCAGCTCACCTCGATGAGCAGTGTATGCACGGACCCAGGTGCAGAATGCGTCCTTGGCCAACTTCTTCAGTTTAGGCTAAACAATACGACAAAAGGTTAGCAGACATCAAAGAGAGGAAACTCTTAGGAAAGTTCATGATGCACTGAGACATTAATTCCATAGTGACTTCAGTTCCTGAACAGATGGCACAATGAATGATAAACAGTTAGTACCTCTGTTGAAATGAAGGTTTCAAGTGTCTTCTGGAGAAATAATACCCAAGGATGGGTCTCTATTGAGATTAGCTTATTGTTCTGGTGCTTCTGCTGATACCGTGAAAATTTGTCTAAAACCTTCTTAAGTGGATATTCTTTCAGGTCAACGCCATGTCGCTGCAAATCATGTAAATAATCAATTTCAACAGGCTGAAGGAATAGCAAAGCTTCACCTTTCTCGCCCAATCTTGCTGTTCTTCCAACCCTATCAAATAGTTAAAAGTGTCAGTCCTATCAAATAGGAAAAAGTAAGAACCAGTGCTTAGTTCTTCAGAGAAGCAAGAAAATATAGCAGGATGACTAGGGTACCTATGCACATATTCCGAAGCCTCCCCTGGTGAATCGTATTGGATGATACACCTGACTTTAGGAAAGTCCAATCCTCTTGCGGCAACATCTGTACACAATAGTAGCGCTGACTTTTCAGAACTAAAGCCCTGAAATGCTTTCCTGCGATCATCATGTTCCATATTCCCATGTAAATGGAATGTCCTACACCCAACAAATAGTTGCTCTTTCTCCGCCTCTGGTAGCCAATTAGGGGACCATTTAAATCCGTTTATAAGCGCATAATGGTAATCTACTGCATCACACGTTGAAAAGAAAACCACAATCTGCAAAATAATCCTGTAAGCAAAAATTAATACTTACCTGAAGAATGCAAACAATATACAGTTTAATATCTGAAAATTCATCTGCAATTCCGATTATGAATTCACCTTCTGGGAGGTTTGTCCCTCGAATAGAGACCTGAGAATTGACAGGAGAACCACAAGCCTTGAACCACTAGATACTGCACATGGCAAATGTGTAAGGTTTAGAAGTAACCAAATGGCAGTTGGCAAAAGAACTGATGCAATATCTAATAAGAGCTTTACCTTTTACATATTTTTGAACCAACTGAGAAGGTAGGTTATAATTTTCTGTGGACTGACTTGATAATATGCCATGGACTTTTAAATTTCCATCCAATAAAGTGGCGTCACTGTCTTTACCAAGTGCCTTAGGAGAATCCTTCCTTTGATCCATGCCAATCATGACTGGATTCTCTAAGCTGATATTGGCTAAATGGTTCACCTTTTCATTTAAAGTAGCTGAAAGAAGTAAGTTCTGTCTTTGTATTTTCACACAGTTTGCACTTTTGCCCTCTTTGGAAATATGATCGGCTCGTCTAGAGCCCAGAAGTTCTAGTATTTCTTCTACAGCTTTCCCAAATCCCAGTTCAAGAATACTGTTTGTAGACCAGGGAAGAAAAAATGTGACCAATTTTAATATCTAAGTACAGGGATGTATAACAGAGAACATGTGCAATCTTTTGTGCAAGGATATAATCTTGAACCTAGAGTTATTCTCGGTTCAGGAACGTGTAATTATAAATAGCAAGAAACGTGCATTAAGGAATAGCATAAACCTGTCTGCTTCATCAAAGACAATCCAGCGTAAATTTGTGTACTTGAACGATGAAGTATTCTTTAGGTGATCCAGGAGCCGCCCAGGGGTCGCAATTAGAATGGATATTCCTGAATATTAACATTGTTAACCAAGATTACTGACAATTCAACAGCACTTTGATAGTATGTATGATTCTTACAATAACAGAAAATACATACAAAGCTTCTATCCCCGCAAAAATAGAGAGAATTTGCTAAACGACAACTTACTAGCAAGTGAAATCACTTGATTACACTCGGTAGCAGCACACGCATTTTCATGTCATAAAAATAATTTGGTACAAAATTTTCATGAGACGAAAAAAGAATAAACTTTGTGCAGTTTACATGAATCCCAACTACTGAAACTAAGTTTAAAAAGTATCGGACCTTTGCGTAGCCTGGCTTTCTCCTTTCCCCTGTTCTCTCCACCCATGATGTACCCAGGAACTATCCAATGAAAACAATGCAACAGTTTCTGAAGAATTTCATAGACCTGCATGCATAATTCTCGCGTTGGTACCAGTACCAACGCTGTTGTAATTTCAGTGAAATTAATCTACCAGCTGGGAGAGACAAATATCCGATTACGAGTATGAGGCAAAAGTAGGGATGTCACCCCTTGCTAGGCATGGACAAAAACATAATGTGATATGAAGGCAGAAAACAACAATGTCCGAGTTATAATTTTACCATAAGTTCCGTCGGATCGCTGAATTCGAGGTTGATACATCTGGAGAAGGTGAACAATCGGCGAGAGATACACAATCGTCTTACCGGTCCCAGTAGCAGCATTAACAAGTCTAAGCACTTCAGAATCAAGGATGATAACACAATTACCCCCACACAGTGCGAGCCAGGTCACAAAAATAAACAACAGTAATAAGGATACATATGCCGTCCGGCGAGCACGACCGGGATCGCCTCCGCCTGGATCTGCGTGGGAACCTCGAATCCCATTTTATCTACACAAGAAGCAGACACAGGACCTGAGCAGGCGCTTGGGCGAGCGAAGATGGCGAAGGAGAGCGGAAGAGCGGCAAACCTCGAAGGTGTTGGCAGAGGGTGGGATGAAGGGCGAGGTCGTCAAAGGAGCATGACGCGAAGAGGCCTCCGCCGGCGGCGGCGGAGGGTTTCTTCTCCGCCTCGGGCAGTCGCATCTCCTCCTGTAGTCGACTAGGGTTTCTGCTTCTCCTTCGCAGCTAAAACCCACTTAAAAATAAGAGAAGGCGTGATGGCGATTCAGTTGGTTTGGGCTCAAATCTATATATATATAGACATCACACGCACGGCGAGTCTAAGAAGCCCATATCAAATGCTACGTGCGGACGATATATCGGACTTTTTTTCCGGTATACGCTTTTATATCTGAGTTTTGTTCGTACCGGAATATTCTGCAGTTATTTGCTTCTCGTTGTTATGTTGTTAGTATTTATTTCTATTTATCATTTTCATGAGCAGACATACTTGTACTGGATATGATATGAAGTTACTTAGTGTTGTGGCTGAGCATGATACCGTAAATTTTTTTTTAATTTGATGTGTAATGTATCTTTCACTCTTCTTTCAAGATAAAAATACCTATCTATATCTTACCTATGCTACTGGAGACCTAAATTTTTTCCTAAAGCGGGTTCAGTCTGTTAATATTTATCTTTTTTCCTAGTGAATTCTGAGGTTTTTATGCATGCAAGTATTTAACACTGATAAATAATTAATGGAGTACTTATAGTAGTATTTTCACACTATAACTCATTGAAGCCTGATAATTATGCTCGATAAAATAAACCAGTGAAGCTCCAATAGAAATATAAGCAGTGGAGTAAAAGAACGACAGAGACAGACGAATGCAGCAGCAGGCGGTGCGGTGCAGTTGAGTGCTGGCGCAGGATTCAGGATCACAAAATTTGTATTCGCATGCATCATCATAATCGTCTGCTGCAAACCGCAGGCGTACGTACGTAGAGCAGCGGTACGTGGAGTGCGACCGCAGCCGGTGCGGTAACCAACCATGCAGCATCAGCATTTATTATTGCGTCGGACGGGCATCACGGACGGGACCGACGACGTAAATCCACCTCGTATCGTATCCCCTTCTCTGCAATTCTGCAAACCTGCAACCGCGAGAGGGGGGGGGAGAGCAAAACCCCGACGCCCGACGGCGGCACTACCGATTCATTCGATCGTCACCCCCGTGCGCGCTGCGCGATGGCCGATGACGCCACCCGGATCCTCCTCCCCCCACCCCATCCTTTTCCTGCCTCCGCCGTTATGTCGCGCATTCTTTTCACGGCCCTGAAACAACCGCATGCTTCCCCCCTGCTCTAATTCGCCGAAGCAAAACCGCATTTTAGTGAGTGCACCTCCGGATTCTTCGTACGTACCGAACTTATTTAAGTGTATAATGAAATATTATGATGTAAAATATAATTAGCTGTATCAAATATTATTTATTTTTTTAACTTTATCCGTATTAAACTCAGCAACTTCTCCCATACAGTCAATTTACTTTAAAAGTGTGTAAGTGCATATTCATCCGATTAGAATATTAAAACTTTATATGTATTTAATATACGGAGTTTAAACAAAAACTAATTAATATTTGAATTATTGTTTTTTAAATATACATATCGAGAGAGAATTTTAATATATTTACAATTTTTAAAAATTATATTACATACATTTATTACCGTGTATTTTAATAATTTTATAAATATAACCATTATACTATAATTTTTTAAAAAAAAATTGATAAGAATTAGCACGTATGAATGCATCATATGACATAAAATTTACCTTACATCAACGTGCAACTTTAACTAAATTATAGAAAAAATAGTATTTTCCTCAGCAGAAGCGCATCGAACTCTTATTAGTTATGAGCATTATTAGAGAAAATACAAAAAAATCTGTAAACATAAAAGATACTAATCTATAAAAAATCTGTTAAAAAAATTATATTAAATGTTGCGTATCTAATACTCACCAAATTAAAAAATAATTATACATTAATATTTTATATTTATAGCATTATATACATGTATATATTAAAAAATATTAAATATATATGTATATATATAGAGATATAGGAAGTTAACTGAGCACTGTGCATGCATCACCTTGCCGGATAAAAAAGGCGTTCAGAAGAAGCACTCGCTCGACAACCAGCGAGCGAGAAGTCATGCAACAGAAAAAAGCGACTGCAAGGCCCCTCCCCGGTCTACTCCCCTCCCCCTCATTAGGGCTCCTAATTCTGGGAATTAGGCCTTTCATCGTTAGGTGGCAGTCCATGAGTATAGAGAATGTGGATAGGGGAGGGAGAGTCGATGTATAATTCTACTCTGCATCCCTCTTTAATCTTAATTCGCCCACTCTAAAAGTGTCGCTGATTAGCCTCACTTTTTTTTGTTTGTTTGTTTTGAAAACGAAAAAAAGGTTGCTCTGGCACGTCAAATCCAAAGAATTAATTAATCGTCCGCGAGCGAACTTAACAGCAACCGGTTATGATAATAAATATTGCATCAGAAAGCTTGTGGGGAACGCAATAGATATTAGATATCGATCGATCTGATATCCCTGCAGCAGCACATCCCATTCATGCATACATCGATCGATCGATCGGTGGAGGAGAAGGGGGAAGACGAGTCGCTTCCGATTTCCTCTTTCCGCCTCGCCTCGGGGAACCCTAATTTTCCTTCCGGGGAAATAAAGCTCCGCCATCCCCTCCCCCCCACACCACACCGCATCGATCGATCGAGCCATTTAATTGATTCGATCGGCTGCGGATGCAGTGTCATAATTGAAGAACAAGTAGGCCATTTCATGGAGTTGTAATTAGAAAGCGAATCGAAGAAGTAAAAGGCCGTGTGTGTTTTTTGAGGTGCCCGGATTGCGATGTTTAACTGTTGCTGTTTCCCCTCTCTCTCTCTCTCGCTCTCTTCTCTCCCTTCCTTCCTTCCTCTCCTTGTCTATATTAATAGCCTCTTCTGCCTTCTCTTCCTCGACATGCCCTCCTTCAAAGCTTCTTCTCTCTTCGAGCTAGGGTTAGGGTTTTGCTTCTCCGGCTGCCGGTCGTTGTTTGCTGCTGTGGCATCATCAAGATTCACAAGCTCCAACCTGACCGATCGGATCTCCCTCTCTCTTTCCTGCACCTGGAGGAGGAGGAGGGGAGTTTTGGGAATCTTGATGATGCTGCATTGGCAATAGATGGCCATCTGTACTAAAGAATTCACGATCGAGCGAATGAAATCACGCAGCGCATGCGTCACGATGATGTGCTCTTCGTTAACAATACGCTTATATTTCATTTGCACATTCTGCAGCTTCGTTATCACTACGCCGGTCGATTCAGCACCTGCTAGAAGACGAACACCTCGCGTTGATGTCGCAGGGAATTCCTTTGTCGCGGAGGAGGAGATCGATTTCGACGACCGATCGAGATGTGCGCATCCTCCGCGCCATGCGGCCTCTGCTCCACCAGACTTCCCTTCGCTGGCGGTCCGGCTTCGGCGGCTCCTGCGAACGCGTCTTCTTCGTCCGCCGCGTGGCGCGGCTGCACCTACGACGAAATGGAAGCCGGCGACGTCGAGCCACCCTGACGCTGCTCGCGTCTCCAGCGCCCTGCTCGGCGCTCCGGCGGTGGGGAAGAGGCCCGAGGGTAGGGTATCCCTTTGCATCCGGAAACGGGATTCCGGGTAGTTCCTCTCCCTCCTCCTCGTATGCAACATTAAAACCACCCCTTTTGAGAAAAAAAAGAGAGAGAGACTATTTTGTGATGAAGGCAAACGGACGAGACGACGACTCCTGTGAAATGAAGTAATTCTACTTGTCTAAGTTTTGGCGCAGTTACAACGTATCGAACACGAGCAAGATCCGAATCGGATACGACCGAATCCGATCCGGATCACACGCATCGCAATTCGCAACGCGAAAAAGGCCGGCGCAAGGCGGCCCGGCAACACCTGCGCGTTCCGCGTTCCCGGATTGAGTACCCGGGACAAAGCGAATCCGATACCCGACGTGATCGAACTTTGCATTAGCATATAATTTTAATCTCTATAAATAAATGGCACAGAAGGCACGCCTCATCATCTCATTACTGAGGAGAAGAAGACAGATTAATAGGTCATGGAGGAGAAGAGGAGGCAGTGCGGTAAATGGAAGAAGGGAAGCAGAAAAGAAGGGAGGAGGAGTTCAAGCAGAAGCAGCAGCAGCGGCAGGGAGTTAATATGGAAGTTGGTGAAGGAGCAAAGAGCGAGGTTGTACATCATGCGCCGCTGCCTCACCATGCTCATCTTCTCCAGAGATTAACTCTCCATTTTTAACTCCTCTGCTTCACCAACAGCGAGAAGAAGAGGAATCAAGGTTCAAAGAGCCTCGAAGGTTTCTATATGCTTTTTGATATTTATTCAAAAATACTGTAATATCAGGTTTCAATGAAACCTGTATAAATTAAGAATTATAGAAATATAGAGCTTTGATCCTAATTAGGGCGCATCCTTTTTCCCTTACTTTCTCAAACCACTCTCCAGATTCTCTCAGTTTCTTAATTATTTTAGTTAACTTTACTTTTTTTAATTTTATTTTATGACACCACAGTTTCACACTCAGTACATGTTTATTAGGTTCTTACCTCATAAGAAAAATAGGGATAAAGGAATTTTTTATTAGGTCTCCATCCTCCAGCCTAATTGGATATTTATTTCTTAAGATGTTACAGAAATATGGATATACGGGAAAAGAGCTGGCTATATTTAAATCTGTGCAAGTGAGTGTTTTTTTAAAAAAACTCTGGATGAAGGGATGAGATGCATGCACTGTGTTGCTCTGATGCCTGTTCTTTGTTATATTATTTGCCTTGTTGACCCTACTGATGACCTCCAGCATTTGATAAGAATAAAAAAAGCTGTACAGGTTCAGTGGCTCTGATATTTTTGATGCATCACACGAATATAATACAGTGGAAGAAACAGTTGAGCAGATGTCAAATTCGTTCAGCAACTTGGATATTAAAATGAAGATGATGCTAAACTTCATGGTCAACAGCCATGAAAAACCAACCCAAGCTAGGGGGGGCCAAGGCAGATGCAAATATTTTAAAAGAAAAAAAGTGCCAATCAATCCCCCAATTACCAAACAAGAAGACAAATTGGGATGGCATCAGGTTGAGTAAGACCAACCACCAACTCTCAGAGAGAAGAAGTGTTGAAATCAGATAAGTCTGACCAAATGACAAAAGGAAGACCAGGTTGTGTTTTGGAGAAGAAAGGCTTACACCAAAACAAGTAAACAACCGATTGATACTGTAGCTCTATGAAAGTTACACGCACAGCGGATCACATGCACAAACAACAAGCCAACACTTGAAGCAATGACACACAAGTTATTTCTCTAGAAGAAACAAAATCTCATACTCATTTAACACAATGTTCGGCAGAAGCATCTTGCCTTCCCGGCTCATATAGCAGCACCATGACAAAAGCAAATATAGTTTTTTGGCAAAATTAGGTATTGAAAAAAAAAATCTGAGTCAGCAGATGGAGATGAAGCCTATCCTGGGCAGACATGCAGATTGAATTGAAGCGCATATCAAAATGAGGCAATGTGGAGAATATTTCAGAGGGAAAATGAAGCTTATTACCTGAAAGAAGATTCATTATGCAACTAGAGAGACCAAAAAAGAGTTTGCTATTTAATTGTGCTAGAAGTTCAATAAAGATTTGCACAGGGGGCCATCAAAATGATTTGTAAGAAATTACCCCATCAAAAAGCATCAACAGGGGTTCTCTATCGCTTGCCAGAAACAAAGGGAATGATATGTTGATAATTTCAATCAATTGTTTATCAGTACCTGACCATAGAATTGAAAAACACCAAGATGAAACCACAATTCAAGATGTTGATCATACAGAAGACAAAACAATTTCGATCAGAACCACTCATGCTACAAAATT
The DNA here is from genome assembly GCA_030544415.1 of Thalia dealbata. NCBI lineage: Eukaryota > Viridiplantae > Streptophyta > Magnoliopsida > Zingiberales > Marantaceae > Thalia > Thalia dealbata. The sequence continues at coordinate 678,389 of CM060458.1, forward strand.
TAAAACAGTGGTCTAGTGACTACGAAGTTGAAGTAAATTTCCATCTAAAAGCATCAACAAACACACAAAAAAGCATAATAATGTTGATGGTGAGAGATTTAGAACAAGAAACAGATTGCGCAGGGTGCACCTTATGTAGATCATTGGACTGATTAGATTACTGAAAAAAGCATAGTATGAGAGGGCCTCTGAAAATAGAGCCTCTTATGTACCGAAAAGGAATAAGGACAAATAAGAAAGCTCAATGGAGAGAGAAATCAAGAAGGTGCTAAATCTTTTAGCTCACTATCATTTTAACTCTTGCAGGATTAAGAAAGTACAGTTCTGCAGTGGAGTTGAACCATTATGAAAAAAAAAACTGAGCTTTCTAACTTCTATCTCATCATTACCATCTTGAAATTGCATTTGCATTTCCATCATCCAATGCCCAATTTGTGGTGCGAGTTCTGGAACTCCTGCTGAAGAGTGAGTACCTCCGCCGCCTGAGAGAAGAGGTGGAAGCAGAGCGTGATTCAGAGCTCAACCTCGGTGGAGATGAAGAACGAGCTTGCATGTTCCTGAAGAATGAGAAGAAACTGCGGAATGCCCGACCAATTCTTCCACCCTCCCTCGACTGGTTTTCTCTTGAGGACCACGAGACTCTTCGAGGAGCTCCACTGGTGTTGAGCCGGCCGTCCATCTCGGTGTAAACAAGCGGAAGCTCCCCCTCCTCCGCTCTCCTACTCCCAGTGAATCGTCCAACGGCGAACCCTCCGCCCGGAAGCCTCCATATCGTGAGCCCCACCATCTCCTCCTCTTCTCCAACGACATGAGAATGCTCACCGGCGTCCGGTTCTGGCACATCTGTAGGCATCTCGTAGCGGCAAACAGGGCAAGAATTTCTGAGTGAGAGCCAAGGAACGATGCAGTCTTGATGGTAAATGTGCTTGCACGGCATCTCACGGGCCTCAGTCCCGACCTCGAAAGGGTCCTTGCAGACGGCACAAAAGGCCTCCATCACGATGTGGTCATCGCCGATTGCGATGGTAGGCATCGATTCCATGGCAGCTTTGGAAGCTGGAGGGTGCTCGAAGCCACGACCGCCGGCGGTTCCATTGACCTCGATCTGACCGAGCTGGTTCAGTAGCCGCTGAAAGCCCGAACCCATCAAGAAATCGGACATGCTCTCCGGTAAGGGGCGCAGGCCGGATCCGGCGCCATCGTCGTAGTAGAGCTCGAAGCTGTTGCCATTCGCCCGATCAGTATCACCTCGTCCTTCAGGCGGACCGCGAAGTACGATGACGGGATTGAACGGAGAGCGGTCGTTCATCGAAGCGCGACGGCCCCGGCGGACCCTGAGCTCCAAAGGTTGCTCAGGCTGCCCAATCGTATCCCCGCCTCCGCCAACGCGAGAAGAAGGAAAGCGGCTGCGACGAGGCTCCAAACCGGCACCGGCGACGGAAGGCAAGCGCGGGGGCGCATCCACCTCCTCGAGGAACCCACCGCCGCAGTCCGGGCAGACGACTGCCTCCCGGGGCCAAACCCTGACGAAGCGGCTGCAGCGGTAGCACCAGTACGACGGCGCCGCATCGACGGGAGGCATCTTGACGCGAGCGAGACAGCTCTTATCCGGAAACGCAAGCCCTAAAAATCTGATCTTTTTCCCCCTCAAATTGCCGCAGAAACACCAATCACCACAAACAACGACGACAAAAAGAAACAACAATCGCGAAACCGTAATCCCAAAAAATTCTCAACCAAAACGATACCAGCTCGAACTCCTAACTTGCACCCAAATCCCGCGACGAATCGGGGATTTGGGGAGGCGGAGGCGGGGAGGGAAGGCAGAGGAGGAGGAGGAGGAGGAGGAAGGCATTTAAGCGGAGGAAGTCAGACGAAGAAGGGCGAGATTTTGGTGGCCGCGAGCGCGTGCGGCGTGCGCCGTGATGGCGTGATTCGGACGCTAGTTTAATGGGTGGACCAGCCAACGGCGTTATGCTCATTTTATCTACGTGGCGACTCCGCTTTGGATGCAACACTGACGGCGTTGTAAACCGGACGTCTGAGCCCGTCCAAACCGATGACCCGCTGACGGCGTTATGCTTTTTTCCACGTGGCGAATTACTGTTGACCAATATCTTGACGGCGTTCCAAACAGATGAACCGGGCGACGAGAGTCGGAAAATACTCGGGATGGACCGGTCCGGTCCAGTAATTGAGTTGAAAGACATCGACCCGGTCTGCGCCTACTTGACTTGACTTGTTCAAATAATAGTGTAGATATTTAGAAAAGAAGCTCAACCAGCTGCACTATCAATAATTTAAGTATATATATATAATTTAAAATTATATGTTTTCGTTATCAATATTTTTTTTATAAAAAATATTTTAAATAATAACATGCAACTTTCTTTTTATAACTTTAATTGAATGAACATAGTAATAATAAGATTATAGAGTGATTTATTAAAATAAAAATATTAATATAAATTAGATGATAAATTATAATTAATAAAACTAATAATAGGAAAAGAGCGACAAGACTTGTGTGGTTTATATAAATAGATATTATTTAAGTAATATATGGATAAAGCATTTATTATTTGGTATATAATGACACAGTAACTTTTTTCTATGCTATAAATTAGAGAATACTCCTAAGTTATATATGTATTATTTTATAATTATTTTGTTTGTTAAAGAAAAGTTTTTGAGTATTGGAATGGATAAATAAATTTTTGAGAATTTTTCGTCTAAATTTATTAACAAATAAAAACTATGATGGCATGGATAAGTAGACGTGGATTTGTTGAGAATTTGGTCGATAAATATTATAATAATGGAAAGCCCGCGCCTTTATTTCTGCTTACCGCCCCTGCCATGTTTAAGAACGGAAGAAAAGCTTAAAAACAAAATGCCTTCTCCCAGGTGCCAAAATGGAAGCGGAAGCGGAATCCCATCCCTGGTCGCTTCCTCTCGCACCAAGAAACTCTATCACAAAGGTGCACTCTGATGCACGTTACGAGTGAGATGCTCGATCTCTTCATCCTTAGGTCTTTATCGATCTACATGCCATTTCTCTTGCTCGAGGAGATCAAAATTGGGGCTTCGGCCGTTCTTGCTGGATCCGCATGAACAGGAGTTATTATCTTACATTCTCCTTCTCAGTGTTTGGTCTGGTGCATTCGGGTGTGTTATTTTCAGCTTCATTTTTGTTTTTTCTCCTGTTTCGCCTTTATTTGATCATGCTTTAGGGGATTCAGTGGACATGGGAGTTGATTTAATCACATTTCAGGGTAATGCTTGGAACTTCACATATTAATATGTGCTTCTCCCCTCTATTTGGCATGCCATCTTTCAGGTGTGTACATTGCAACTTCATTTTAAGCTTCGAGAGTAGCTAGTTACTTAAGGCTTTCAGCATTCAGACTAAGGTGTAAAAATTTGTGAGACGAGGCATGAGTTTAGAGAAAAATCCCAGTAAGTGGCAGTGGCAGTGGCAGTGGGGGGTGTCTCTATCTCATCCTTGCTTGTGATTTCCAGAAGATCATACCTCTCATATATAGCTGTAAAAATCAGAATTACTGAAGGGATACACACCCAGTTGGTTTTGAGTCACGATTTAAAATTTCACAACCTACAGTGTCATGAGTTTCTTTTCCAATTATGATCCCGTGAAACTCAATCACTGTAAATATAGCTACATTTATTTATGTGGATAATGTGCTATTTTTAATCTACACACTTTAAGGTTTAATCAGTGTGCTAGTGCTGGGTGTGCTCGTAGAAACCCATTTATTAGAATTCCATATTTCTTTCAGCATGTTTAAAGCAGTCCCAGGTAAATTATTGTTTTACAAGTTCAATCATGTTCATTTTTGCTGTAAGAAATGCTTGATTTTTTGATGTAACCTATGCTTTGTAGAATGCTCTGTAATTCAGACACTATCAACAGTGACAATTTTAGAATGTTTTGTAGAATGCTCATCATTGATCAGCTAAGGATTAAAGGCATTAGGTTTTATATATTTGATCTTGTTTTTTCCCGGAACAATTAGAGCACTTTGAACTTATATTGGACTTTGTTCAATTTGTTACTTCATTTTACCAGGCATCACTTCTTTGTCGCACTATGAGTTTTCATTTGGTTTCTCACAATTGGTTATTAGTTCTGATAGATAAACAAGGGGAGCAAAATAATGTGATTTGAGACCCCCATTTTGTGACGTATACGTCGCTTGAAACATATCGACATGAAACTTTTTGTTGATTCACAGATTGATGCTGTGGCTATTTTTCCTATGTGTAGGTTGCTTGTCATGGAACCGAATCTGCATACTACTGTAGAAGCTACTATTAGTTAAGAGAGATTATTATACGTAAGCAACTCTATAATGTCAATGAGGCTGTTGGAGTTATCCAGTGAGGTATATCTTTCTCGTATAATGTTACATGTTGTGTACAGTAATTGGCATACGTTGATATGATGGTCCCAACACACTGTTCTTGCAAGAAATTTTCCAAAAGTGTGTTTTGAAGCCAGTTAATCTGATGTATTTTTAAAATGAGATATAGTTATTGTTTTTTCTTCGATGTAGATCTTGGTTGAGTTGGTTTCTGTGGAGATTGGAATATACATCCAAGGATTTCCTCTTCAGGCCGTCTGATATTTCTACAGTCAGTGAACCTTGCTGGAAGAAATTATGATCAGAGGCAGCACAGAGTAAAACTCTCATAGCATCTTATATTGAGTTCCATGTTAACTTACCATATTTTGCTTTTCTCTATTCCCTTCATAACATGTTACGTTTTAAAATTTCATGAGTGATAATATGCATTCTGTTGTTATAATTTCATGAGTGAGAGATGTATTTTCTCCTTGGAATTGTTTTATTCGTGTCGTGAGGCTTGTGATTCACATATTTGGATCTTTTTTTTCTATGTGCCTTAACAAGATCCTGGCTGCATCCAGTAATTTCCTGTATAATGACTATCATTTGTTTAAAGGACAATATATACATGTTCAGTTATCAGAATTATTGGATTACTAGGTAATGGAAAAATGTAATCACAAAATTATATTATTTGCTTCCTTTCAGATTTCCTTCCGATTAGAACTGTTTCCTTCTTAGGTGGTCTTCTAGGCAGTACGGTGGCGATTAAAAATCAACGAGTGGCTTACACCATCCCATTTATTCCTTATTTCTTAATACTCAGTAGGATCATTGTTGGTAAGTTTGTTTTGTATCCATTTTGATATTCAATAATGCGGATGATAGTACTCCTTTTCCAAGTTTAACTCGAAATAAGAAAGAGCTTATATTATCTCAGTGAATCGAAAGCCAAATATAGTTTACCTTATTGCTCCGTGTCTATATATATCCTGTTATTTGTCATCCCACTCCCAGTTCATTATATGGATTGCTTATCGCATGGAAAAATTTCCTTGAATGCAATATACGCAATCATTCATTATCTTATGATGCTGATCCAATTGTAAATGGCCGATTAGTGCCTTGGGTGGTTGCCTTCTGGGTCTTTAGTGAGATAAAGAAGATGACAAAAGGTTTACCTAAATTGAGTAAAGGTTGCCCTGCGCACATTGAGGTGTACGCTTAAATCCCTCCCATTTCCATACTTCCAGAAAGATAAAAACTAGTAGAGAGTTGAAAGATAATAACCAGTGTGTGTGTTTAGCTGATCCTTGAAAAGGTTGTGATTGCTTATTGATCTTGCATTGGTCCAGCACTCCAGCCAAGTACTACTGGATAAGGAAATGCCATTCTCCACTTTTTTAGTTCCAAATACGTCGGTCATAATCTTTGAGGTGATAATGTTAAATGTTTCTAAAATAGAACTTCACTGGATTGCTAGGTTTGCCGCTGGATCATATCAAGTTTTACACGGGAAAAGTATCTCAAATCCTTTGTTCATCGTCCAGTATCATCAGCACATATATATACATATGCACCACTACATGCATTATATACAGCAGCATGAAACGCTGTGTCATTGTATATTTGATTTGAGCAAGACAGCTTACAAACTTGTACATTTCAACCGGCAGTAATCTCTCTCTCTATTTCGCAGGACGAAACGAATTGAAAGAATGAAAACCCACAGCCTATCGAGGAATTACTGCGCACAAAAATTTACAGCAGTGCTCGCTTTCTTCTCTTGCTCCTCCCCATCCATGTCCTGGTGAAGTGCCTGCCCTACCTCTCCGGCGGCGTCGTGATATCTCCTGCCCGGCAACTCCTTACTCGCACCTCCAGCGTCCGCCCCAACCACCCCAGCCGCGTCTGGCAGCACTGCCTCCTCGGCGCCTGTCGCCCCCACGCAAACAAAGTGAGCAAAACAAAGGTCACAGAATGGTGCGTCTTCCTCAAGCAGGGGACTCTGCACGTACCCGTTTCCATGCGTCCGGGTCCATCTTGGACGCGAACACCCTGATGACCTGCACCCTCGATGCCGCTTCATAGCCGGGAACGCCGCTGCACCGCCGCCGATCGCTGGCGACGCCCTCGCTGCTGCTCCGGGTGTATTCCGACACAGTGGTGTTCGTCCCGTCCGGCCTCGGCTTCCCTTCCCTCACGCTCTCGAGGAAGTAGAGCAGCGGGAACTCGCAAGGGCGGCCGGCGGGGACGGGGCGGGTGTTGAACGTGAACGGACCGTCGCTGTGGCTCCTCCATGTCTTGAAGGTGCGGTAGGGAATCTCCATCTCGTTGGCCAGCAAGACACGGGGGTAGAGCTGCACCGTGTAGCCCCAGGACACGGAGACGGACCACGTGAACCTCCGCTGCCTCTCGTAGCAGAAGCACTGCTGCAGGATGCGCCCCGGGTCGAAGCGGGACGCCTCCACCACCCTCCGCACCGCGCCCAGCTTCCCCGCCGCCCCGCCCGCCGGAATGATCGGCTCCAGGTAGTCCAGGTGGTGCAGCGACAGCAGAGGCGCCACCGGGTGCGCCGCCAGCAGCCCGTACGCGTCTCCCCGCACGTCCAGCTGCAAGCATGATCGATGAGTATTGGGAGGCGGAAAGAGGAGGAGGTAGAGCATCCAAAACCTCCTCCTCCCTTTTAATTCTCCTACAAAAGTCGACAAATTAAACTGCCAGAAGGTTCTGTCTACTACTACTGCTCGATGGGTTCCCGTTTCAGGCAGCATCACAACTGGAAATGGGTACAATGATTGTGAAGGACAAGAAACAGTGCTTGGCCTACCGAGAGGAGCCCATCGTTAAGGGATGGTCCTCTTCCAAGGTTGGTGGGTAAGGACAATGGCCATGGTGGTCATGGCGGCCTTCTTTAACGCACCGGCGTTTGCTTTAGAATGAACGAAACGGGTTAGCTTAGCTTACTTGGTGGAAGCCTGGCTCGCGAGTGAGCGGAACGCCGAGCTCGCTCAAGCAGGATTGGACGCGCTGATCGCTGCCGTAGAAATTGGCGTAGCGGTCGAGGCAGCCGTCGATGACCCGGGCGAGCTCCGCCGCGGCGGGGGCGCTGATGGCGAACCCGCCGCCGCCGAAGGCCATGCCGTAGGAGTGCATCACATCCTGCTCCACGCTCTCCGAGGGCGCCCCCACGTAGTACATCTGCTCGTGGTCGTACTTCCCCAGCGTGGCCACCAGGTTGTCGACGAAGAAGACGGTGTCGTCGTCGCCCATCACGAACCACCGCACCGACGGGTCCCCGGCGTGCAGCCGCTGCGACTCCGCCACGATCCGCGCCATCCGCGACGGCGCTGCCCGCTTCCCGAACCGCGACGCGTTCGTCGACACACGGTACGGTGGCCCCGTGGCCGTCCACTCCCACTCTCCCGGCGGCGCTTCGTCCAGCCACACGTGCCCACGGGTCTGCCCCGGCCGCCACCACAGCTCGCTGTACCCCCGCCGGCGCCCCCACGTCGCCACGGATCCGCCGATGCAGAACACGATATGCGACGAATTCGTCGGCGAGACTACTCGCGGTGCGGTGGCAGCGAAAGGGGGCGACGCCGTGGCTGCGGCGGACGAAGGGGGCGGCGCTGCGCCCATTGCGGCGGCGGCGATCGTGGGGGCGACGCGCCACAACCTATAATCCCCAGACTTCAGAGCCGCGAAGCAAACGAACGCCAAGGAGAGGACGAGGAGGAGGCAGGCGGACGCGCTGATCCGCCCCCACCGCACGCCGGCGCCGGACTCCACGCCGGGAAAAAGGTACGAACTCCATCTCTGCTGCATTGTTCCTCCTCCCTCCTTGCCCAAATTGAAGAACCGCCGAATTCGACCCCACGAACGAAGGAAGAGGGAGCGCTCGACCGATTTCAATTTTTCTTTGCCCTCAGCCAGAAACCCGCATTAATGGAACCACAAAGTCGACGACGACGACGAGGGAGTCGATTGCAGAACGAACGAAGGACGGTGGTTTTACGTTAAAACCACCTCCTCCTCGTCGCCGGCGCGTGCGGGTCGACCGCCGGCGGAGGGCAGTGGACGGAGGGAGGAGGGGAAGGTGGGAGATCTGGAGTGATAACGAGGCAGACTATAAAAAAAAGAAAAGAAGAGGAAGATGAATTTTTCTAATCCTCTACGGGCCAGCCGACTACGTGGCCACACCGCGGCACTTGGTCTCGTCTCGGGCGTACACGTGGCCGCTTCGGAGATTTCTAGTCCCCTCTACTCTCGTAATATTATTTAATTGTTGATCGAATTTATATGTATGGTAATAACTGACGGACTTATAAATTATAAATAGATAATTAAGGAAGATGGGTCGGCTGGCGGTACCTTAAAAACGTATGACAACCTGTTAATAAATAATAATTCATTTGATGTTTTTTTTCGAAAATAAAACAATTTTTAATTAAAAATATTAATTATTTTATATGATGTCAATCCTTCTGGATACATGAATTATATGATATTAATTGTGATTTACCTCATGTAATATTTTTTTCAAACTTAGTATCAAGTATATTAATGTGTAACTTGTATTAGGAGAGGCTTGGTTTAACATTCATTCGTTTTAAAAAAATAATTGTTCAGTCTATTTTAATTATTTATTTATTTTTGAGAAACTAACTGCCCCTATTAAGTTATTTTATAATTGTATAATAATTCTAAATATATATTTTTAATTTATGAGATCGATATTGATCAGATGCATTCGTATATTTTTATAACAACGAAAAGAAGGAATGAATTGGTTTAATTCTCACGGGATAATACCCAAAGTGAAAAGATTACCTCCATAGACAGGTAGTTTTGGCTCGACCTTGGCAGTTGGATTCGCTCAGAGTTGCGTTGTCTCCATCGGCTTGGACGGAGTGCGAGGTGAGGGGTTCACTCCACCTAAATTGTGGGCTCCAGCTACTACCCCCCACTCATAAATATCCATTCCCATAACATTTGACAAACTATTTTCCAACCGCCATTCGATTTAGAAAGGATTTTCCAACCATCATTCGAATTAGAAAAAAACAAATATAACCTCATGGTCATGGTATACAACAATAAATATAAATTATTGATTAATTTTTGAATTATAAACTAATTAAATTTAAAAAAAAGTAATTTAATATTCATAGATTATCTTATGATAAATTATACTTTACGCTATTTTTTTTAAGGATTACGCTGTTTAATAAGATAACTTGTGAAAAAAAATTTAAATATATTATTAAAAAAATAAATTGAAAATGAAGTGAAGGGGGGAGGGGGGTGCCCTCCACTTTGTGTGAGCAAAATGAATGCTCTCCAACTGATGGTCAAAACAAGGCCCATCTTAAAAGCGAAGTCGAGAAAACAAAAACAAATAAAAAAGGTGAGAGACCACATGAATGGCCACATGTTACCCACCCCTCCATTTTCTTCTCCCTCACTCGGAGATGAAAATGGAGCAACTCCAGAGAGTGATGGGATTATTTGGGGCGTATCCGTCGATGTAATAAAATGATGTGATATGTCGTAGGAATATTTGTTATTTAATACTACTGCAAAATTAAGTAAATTTTACAGTAGTAGGCACTGTAAGATATGATGTATACGCTCAGGATAAAAAAAAATTCATATGAAGTACCATTTTTTATCTGTACATAACTCGTCCCGGCTAAAGCGATAAGTACAGAAGAAGAAAAAAAACCCAAATTTTATCCGTATACGCTGCCCATCTAACAACATCTTCCTCCCTCTTATCACTGTATAAATATTTATTATTCTAATGAGATAATCTAATTCCATCTCCCTCACTCATGTCACCTTACGTAATATTTCTTAATCTAGTGAGTTTTTTACTGTTTTAATTAAATAAACGTGTAGCATTTAAATAATACCTAGACCTGCACACTTTTGTTTTCCTTAAAATATGACCCATACACCAAAAGCTTTCCTAATTTTTTGTTCAGTTCTCACGTAGCATCTATTTATACGTAATTTAGTATAACATTTATACAACTGAAAATAGTATTTTTTAGATAAAACGATTACACTTTCTCTAAAATAAACATCAAAAAACATTTTTAATAAAATTAAATAAATTATATTAAGTTAAAATTAAAAAATTAAAATAATATATTATTTATATATATTTAAAAAATTAAACTGATAGCGATGGATCACAAAATCTAGCGGACTCTGGATCCGATAGCGTGACAAGATCCGCATATCTTATTCGGTTCCGTCGCCACGTGACCCGTGGACGTGCCGGCCTCTGCCGCAACCCACGCCTCCCTCGCGAGCCCTCCGGCCCACCTCCTCCTCCGTCACACTGCATTCCGCCCCCCGGCCCATTCGCCGACCCGGCGGCGGACCGCCCTTTCCTCCGAACCGGAACCGCTCCCCCTCCGAGCCCATTTATAACGCCGCTTTCGGCTTCTTGAGCCAGGGGAGAAGCCCAGGCTCTCTTCGACTTCTTCCGTTGGTTTTGTAATGGCGGAGATCATTTGCCAGGTCCCGAGCAAGGCGGAACGCGCTCTACGGCGGCCTCGCCGCCGCCACCGGATGGAACTGGGCCGGGTTAATCCCTTCGCGGCGGAGGAGATGGACGGAGATAGCGGGAGGTCGTCGAGCTCCGTGGCGAGGTGCGCGACGGTCTCGGTTTGCGGCCGGAGGAGGGAGATGGAAGACCCAGTCTCCGTCCGGCCGGACTTTTTCCGGCGAGACGGCGAAGGACACCACTTCTTCGGCGTCTACGACGGCCATGGCTGCTCACACGTGAGTTGATCTATTTCGATCCAGAGATCAAGTCGCCGGCCGGCCGGATGATTTAATCTCCGTCCCTGCAGGTGGCGGCGTTGTGCCGAGATTGGATGCACGAGCTCGTGGCGGAAGAGATATCGCGGCTCGAGCCGGGGAGCGCCCCGTCGCCGGCAGCATGGGCGGATCTGATGCTGAGGAGCTTCTCCCGGATGGACGCGGCGGTGACTCCGCCGCCGAGCGGCGCCGGGCAGCTGAGCTCCTGCAGTCGCTGCGCGCCGCAGGAACCGCGGGGCGACAACGTCGGCTCCACTGCCCTCGTCGCCGTCGTCGGGGCCGCGCACATCGTCGTCGCCAACTGCGGCGACTCCCGCGCCGTCCTCTGCCGTGGCGGCGGCGCCGTCCCTCTCTCCTCCGATCACAAGGTAAAAGAACAAGAAACTTTAAACACACTCCTTCCGACATGGTCATGCATAAATCCATCGATAACTGACGACCCCTTAACTTCCTCGGCGGCGCGAGCGGGTGTCGCAGCCGGACAGGCCAGACGAGCTCCGCAGGATCGAGGCGGCCGGCGGCCGCGTCATCTACTGGGAGGGCGCGAGGGTCCTCGGCGTGCTCGCCATGTCGCGCGCCATCGGTACGCGGCTTAGATCGATTTATTCTTCGTCCCAACGGAAATCTAATCGTCTCCGGTCGAATCCTCGGCAGGCGACGGGTATCTGAAGCCGTACGTGACGGCGGAGCCGGAGGTGACGGTGACGGAGCGGAGGGAGGAGGAGGACGAGGCGCTCGTCCTGGGCAGCGACGGGCTGTGGGACGTCGTGAGCAACGAGGCGGCCTGCGACATCGTTCGCATGTGCCTGAGCCGGGCGACGACGACGGAGGAGGAGGAGGACGAGGACGGCCAGGACGACGAGGAGGACGGCGGCGTAGCGAGGCGGCGCAGCAGGGCGTGCTCGGCAGCGGCGGCACTCCTGACGAAGGTGGCGTTGGCGAGGGGCAGTGCGGATAACGTCAGTGTGGTGGTGGTTGACGTCAGGAAGAACATGAAGACGTGGTTGCAGCGGCAGCAGTAGATTCGTATTCTTTTACTAAGAAGGATCCTGAGATGTTGCCCTAATTTTCTTTTCCTTCTAAGAAAAAAAATTGCTTCTGTTGTCACTTTAATAAATAAATACTTCATAATCCAAAATATAGAAAATGACTCTTCCATAAAAAAGAAGAGCTCTACGTTTCAAATAATATTATTTTAGAATTGTAGGTGTATTATAAGTACGAAAAATAATTATTAAATGATATATTCTCTTATTTTAATAATTATTTTAATGTATAGTATATAATATTACTTTCTTTACTATTTTTATAAACATTCCAAATATTTTTATATCTACCAATGGAGATATTTGAAAAAAAAAGTCGGATATAAATTTCCTTTTGTTATTATGTCTTCAAAAGTCGCAACAAGTCTAAATGGAATCAACTAATTAATTAGTAAGGTTGCAGAACCTTTTTTAAAAAATTTATTCTAGGAAAAAATTATGGTAAGAAAGAGATAGATGAATAGATAGAATGATGGATATAAATAATTGTGGACATGTTTTGTTCCTTTTGCAACAAGATTTCTTCTTGCTTTTTTTTTTTTTTTGCCCTTTTGAAGAACAAGATATCCTTCATCAGAGGATGCACCGAGCAAAAGCAAAAGAGCATTTGATTTATATTCCTGTAAGGGTGCTACGTGGCTTTTTAGGTTACTCACTGTCTCCACAGATTTCCAAAGACAAGGACATGGCATAAAATAAAGGCAGCCCCCACATCCCTCCCTTTCAAGGGCATAAGTAACCTTAGCCTTGTGATGCGGTAATATATCGATGACACTAAAATATCACATAATCACTTAACAGTAAAATAAATATTCAAAGGATAAATATTCATTAACTAAAAGGAAAATTACATAAATACTCAAAGTGAATAAAAGTTAAATGTGAAATATGTATACTAATAAAGATAAGATTACAAATGGATGAAGTGGAGTAAAGAAAGTTAACACTAGTTAGCAGAAAATTTTAAACCATCATACCAGCCATACTCTGATCTGAATTGGAGTTGAGAGGGATGCATGGCTCTTGGAGCATCTTCGAAATAATAGAAATCTTGTGTCCTTTGAGAAAAATGATCTAACGATGTACACGTATGTGAAATATAACTCCACCAATCTTGAATAAATGTAATTTCAAGTATTTATGTATACTTAAACATATCCACGATGTCCTATTGGATCAAATATGTTTTGTCCATTAATCTAACAGCTACCTATAAATCCTTTATAACTGCCACTTTAAAAAAATTTAAAAAAATCATATGCAAGTAGAGGTGAGATGCTATTTCTCTTCTTAACATTTATGCATTTGAAGTTAAAATATAGTTGTATTGATTGATTAGGCAAAGCTAATCAGACAAGCATAATTTGATAGATGAGAAGGAATAATTTTGAGAACTTATAGAGCATAATTTGATGGAACAATTGAATATTATAATACTCCATGATCCTTTGGCCCGGGTTCAATAAATCATTTGGACAAAGAAGAGAATAAGAACAAACTTTAAATGTCAAGCATATGAATTTTATTCCTCTAATGAAAAAATTGATTGGCCAAGTTAAATAAAAAACTTATTTTCAACAGGAAAAAAGGAAGATCCCTTCCTCTAAAAATCACTCCGCATTCATTCAATTTATCCAGCGTTGAGTAGTAACTAATAATTAGTTCTTAATCTAAAGGATAAAACTGGCACACCGATCGAAGATGGAGTATTGTATCGTTTCTTGTCATCTAAATCAGGATTTGAGTTGGAAAAAGCCTGCTGGGGGTGACGGGATGGAGGGGTTGGTGAGATGTTAAACCTGGTTAGAAGAAAGCAACAAGTGCAATTCATATCCATCTCTCTTCTCTATTATCTATCGCTCTCACCTCATGTCGTTTAATTAGGTAAACAATTGCGTCCAAGCATTGTTCAGTCTCTTTGCTTCCCTTCCCTTCAATTCATTACCTCCAAGGACCAACAATTTAAAAGCCCCTTCAATTCCCTTCTCCCTCCTCCATATCCATTTCATTTACTAAGCCCTCTCTATCTATCTATCTATCTCCCTTCAATTCCCCTTCTCCCACTTCCACATCCAACTCATATATATATTTCAAGAACCAACATGGAAGGGTTGCTTCCATTTGTGTATAGGGCTCTTACCAACTTGATCAACGGAGAAGGGGATTCTTTCTCATACATGCGATTGCCTGGTGACTCTGGGAGGCTTCGGTCGCCTCGCTGTTCATCAGCATCAGTATCGAGGTCGACTTGGTTATTTTTTCCATCTTCATCATCAGCATCAGCAGTACCCACGAGGCAGCATTCCTTTTCAGCATCAACTGACATCGGCTCATCATCCTCCAAAGAGTTATAGCAACAAACCTCCATCCTATGAATCCTTTGGTGCCTAAGAACTATCAAATAATTGTGTGTGCATATATATATATATATATATATATATATATATGGTTTGAAGCTTAAACATGATACGGGGCATATGAAGATGTATATATAAAGAAGCCTTGAGATGTCTTTAACTTGTTCTAATGTGATCTATGAAGATGCGTGGTAAATTGAACCTGTAATTGTAAAAATACCTTGAAGTGATATACATGTATATATATGTTCTGAGGGCTCGGTGATTGATTTTTTACTAGAGATATGTATGCAGTAGAAATTGAGGTTCTTCATTTAAAGACACAAAAATGTGCACATAGGACAGTATTGATGAAAACAAGCAGAGAGAAAATATCCAAAGTTGGAGTGCTCACTGCTGAAGTATTTGTAATTATTTCTGAACAAAAGTGCAAAATGAAGCAACTTACGCTATAAGGAGTTGCTATTTGAGTTCTTTCTTCCTCCATCCCAGGTGATATGCTCCTGATTTGTTTGCCGTTTTGCTTTGTCTGAGCAAAAGCAAATCATCCATCACGACTTGGCCTCCTTGACGACAGTAACAGGGCATGAGGCATGCGTCAGTACATAGTCCGTCACACTGCCCAACAAAATCCTGCAGAAACAATAACCCAAAATAAATCAATGGGAACAAGACAAGAAATGACTCAGGATTGTGATGACTTTGCATTTGGTTTATGCTACAATCGCAGGTGATTTAGGTTACTCCATCAAATCCACTTCGATACCCTCAACCAAACTTTTCAAAGGACCTGGTTACATTTATGCGGGCTGCTGATGTGAGAACAATTTTATTGATCATCAAAACTACATCTACATGCAGTTATTTGCTTGTCTAGTCCACCAAATATGATTCTCGTTAAGCTCTCTAAGATAACAATTTCGAGATTAGGACCAACAAATTGTCTTCCACCTATTCCACCAACTCTTCTCCTACCAAAATTACTTTGACCAACGGATAGGAGATGGATAATCCCTATCCTCATTGCTCCGCATTATTCACAGTACCGATGTCATCTGGAATAGTCTAAGAACCTCTTTAACTGTAGTCTTTGACCCATCAAAATATGCTATTCAAAAAAAATATGTATGAGAGGGTCCTAATCCTACCACCTACTTATAATCACCCTAAAAGAAAGCCATGCTGACATCAACAGAGAAAAATCGCATAAATTCTGTTCAGCGTGTGATTAATGAATATGTGAACGCGGACTGTCTGAATGATGGTTGCTACGGCTTAACTACAGGGTTAAACCAATACAAGTGCTTGCAGTTTTGATGAAGAGAACCGAAAGCATCTCAAAATCTGTTTTTCTAATGAACATAGCATTGTTTGGATAATCCAGTAATGTAGCAATTCGATAATACCAAGATATGAAATGGATCTAATGATGCACTTTTAGAAGAAATACGAGAACCACCGCTGGCAATCAGTTTGCAATGACAAACTCACTGAAGCAAATACTTCTCTTTGGAGGAAGGTTATTCATCAAATTCACCAAAGACATCAACGAGGAGTTCCTAGATTTACAAAGAACAATGATCTTTGTTAAATCAGCTCTCCCATTTAGTATGTGCCATGTGCCAGACGACATTATTAAGATCAGTGCCAATTAGAATGGAATGGGAAGGATGCAAGTCTGTGAGAAAGGAACAAAGGAGACTTATAAATGCATTACCTCTGTATTTGGCCAAGACCCCTGCTGCCCATAACCAGCGAACTCAGATCCAGATCGTGCACTGCCTGCAGGAGCTTCTCCCTCGGGTCTCCCCAGTACATCTTCGCAGTTATTATTACCTGGAAATTATTCATATTCCAAGTTTGATCGAAACATTATACCACCGAAGAATGTTTTAGGGGACAAAAAGTGGGCAAAGGAACCGAAGGCACCTCCTTCTGCCTAGCAGCGGTGTCGAGGATGTCGAGGACCTCCGGGTCGACATTGAGACCGAATTTTTTCATCACATCCAGCTGACGGAATTCCGTCAGAGGAATTAGAGCTGAGTAGAACAAACAGAGTGAGCAAATAGACGACGATCCATCGATCGATCGATCGGATTGAGGGAAATGGAGAAAGGGATGGGCCACGCACGGGAGCCGGAGGTGAACCACATGACGTACTTTTCCTCGTCGGTCTTCGTGGGCATGGGCATGATGTGGACGACGACGAGGGTGTCGTCCTTGTGGAGGGCGATGGTTTCGACCGCCCAACTCAGCGCCGCCTTGCTGCTCCTGGAGAAATCGATCGCCACACCGTACTTCCGCCCCCTCTCCGCCATGTCGAGATCTCTCCTCCTCTATCTCCCTCGCTCTCGCTTCACCTGCGGTGGTGAATGGTGAGGAAGGTCGACAATGGCGGTGAGGTGCTCTACTTATATAAAAAGAAAGCGGTTTTGTTTGTGGAGATATGCCATTTTTATTTATACTATTATTAGAAATTGCAAGAGTGCGGAATCAAACTGCTAATTATAAATGCACGGATCAAAAGGTACAAATATTACGATGCAATTAAGTGGACATCTTTATTAGTATTTTTTAATTAGGGACTTGATCTCCTGCATCACCTTCTCGAACTCCGCGGCCGAGGTCCCTCCGGCGGCTACGCTCCTCCTTGCCTCCGCCGCCATCTCAGCGGCGGACCTCCTCAACTCCTCTGCGCTCTCCCCCTCCATCGCCGCCCTCACCATCTCCTCCACCGTTCCCCTGTCGTGGACATCCTTCATGTCCATCCCCACCCTCCACACCTCCCCCACGAACCGGCTATTGATCTGCTGGTCCGCGAAGTACGGCCAGCAGATCATCGGCACGCCGGCCACCATGCCCTCCACCGTTGAGTTCCACCCGCTGTGGGTCAGGAAGCATCCCACCGCACGGTGCCGGAGCACTTCCTCCTGCGGCGCCCACTCCACCAGGAGTCCCCTCCCCTCCGCCGCCACCGCCGCGCCCCTGTCCACCCCCTCCCTCTCCTTCACAAGATCCGGCCGGACCACCCACAGGAACCTCTGCCCGCTGTTGAGCAGCCCGTGCTGGAACTCGAGAAAGTCCTCCGGCGACATCACCGCCAGGCTTCCGAAGCTGACGTAGACCACGGACCTGTCCGGCTGCGCGTCGAGCCAGCCGATGCAGCTTCGGTCCTCTTCCCGCAGGCTAACGGCCGATGCGCCGCCTCCATCGGCCTCGCCGCGGCGTGCCGCGAGCAGAGCGTGGAGTGGGCCGATGGCGTAGGTGTTCGGGCAGTAGGAGCGGATGTGCGACAACGCCGACGGCTCCAGAGACTCGAACGTGTTGAGTACGAACGCCCTCGCCCGGGCCGTCTTGGCGGTGGTGGCGCTCAAGAACTCGAGTGAGGGATGTACGAAGTCCTTCTTACAGTGCCTGCAGCCGACCGGAAGATCCCTTCGCCGGAGAAAGCCCTCCATCCCCGGCACACTGCTTACGAGCTCGTCGAGATCAGCGCCTTCTTCATCTGTCATAGTCGGTTTTCGCTCATCAGGTGGTCGACAGAAAGGCAAGCAGAGGCCGATGGGGTAATTCAGGTATCGGTTTACCTGGAAACGGGAGATCTCCTGATTGGAAGAGATTTGGGATGCAGAAATTAAACCAGATGCTGCAAGCACTGGAGGCGCGGAAGATCATGGTCGCCACTCCGACTTCACCGGCGATGTCCAAGGCGAAGGGCAGGATCCCATCGACGATCACACACGTCAGGACTGGCCATCCTTGTCCGCCGCCGAGGAGCTCGAGCAGGAGGTCCCTGAAGGAGGCCGTGGCACTCGTCCGCAGCGACGCCGCCAGGTCGGCCACGCGAAAGGCGGACGGATCGTGGTCATCGACGCCGTCGGGGATGGAGCGGAAGCGGAACGTCGGGCAGCCGGCGAGGCGCGCGTAAGAGGCGGAGTGGCGGGCGAGGAGGCGATCGTTGTGGTGGGTGTTTAGGAAGGTGACATGAAGGCCGGCGAGCGAGAGGAGCTCGGCCAGCTTCAGCATGGGGCTCATGTGGCCCAGAAGCGGGAACGGGAACACCAGTGCATGCCCTTCCGCCATGCCCTCTTCCTGTTCGACGAAATGCCGCACCGCAATTTCCACCGGGCAGCCCAAATGCCTGATGCCAACGGAAAGCCGATTTCATTATTAACCTCGCTAAACCCCATCCGACGTAGTTGCTAAGAAAAACTTAATAATTACCAAAAATAGTGTGTTTGGTTGGAGACAACAATTTCTTTTAAAAAATTCAATAAGTATTATGTCTTGCCCCATGCCCCACTAAGCATAGCTGTATGGGAACCACTCAGCATACACCTTTTAATTATGAAAGGGAGAACCTAACCGCATCAATATAATTCTAAAATTATATATTTTTAAAATTAGATATCTTACACAATTAAAATGTGACAGGACAAAGATATATAAAATACCTAACTAGTGAATCCGCCTACGGAGATTAAAATCATAACAGAGAGTTGGATAAAAAATAATATAAAACTAAAAATATAAAATAAATAAAAATCACACCAGATTATATCTGGGGTTGACATAATTAAATATAATTGTTGAAGATAATTGTCACCTCAATGAGAGGAATCATATATTATAAGGTACCCAAATCAAAATAGAAGTACAAAAATATAGAACTAAAGCTCCATTTCTCTAGAAGAAATCCCAAATCAAAGTAGAAGTACAAAAATATAGAACTAAAGCCCCATTTCCCCCTAGGTTGCCCACTGGACCTTACTACCTGGTATCCATAGTTAGTTCAGTGTAAAAATCAGTAAGGAGTAACCCAATCTCCCATCCTAATCTCGAGCACTATCACCCTACGGCTCTCTTCATAAGCGGCACATGAGAGTGCTAATAATGTAATCTCCTATCACTGTAATGAAAGTGCCTATAACATTATCCAGTAATATGTCATCCTAGTCATATGCAATCCATAAGTAAAAATTTATCACGAATAATCAAGCATTATCCACTAATATGTTATCCTAGTCATATGCAATCCATAAGTAAAAATTTATCACGAATAATCAAGCAGATGTATATGATAGATTTAGAGTCAACAAAAGTATAGTGTCAAGCTTAGGAAATATCAACAAGCATTAAAATTAAAAATTATTCACAACTCATTTATAATTATAATCACGAGTTATATTGATTATCATGTGAGCTAAATGATATTAAATATAAATAATCAAAGGGATATAGTTCTCATAGACTAAACATTGAGAACTATCACGTCTATTCTTCCCATAGAATAAACACTCACCTTATTTTATCATCATAAGTACGTTCAAATTCGTATCGCGATCCTTAGTATTATCGTATTTATTTATCGATCTTTTTGTGAATATTTTAATAAATTTTAATTCTAAATTCAGTAATAATTTCTCAAATCTGTATTCACCAACACTCTTAAAATGATCTATAGATTCACCCTATTTTTTTTTAAGTTCGCTGGAGACTCGCTGGAAAGTTCGTCGAAACCCTCTCCGATGAAGTTCTTCGATTAATACTAATATTAGTACTAATAAAAAGCTCTCTCTACGAGGATTTCAAAAATTATATTTTTCTTAATTTTTAGGGCTCATATACGATCAATTTTACCGATTAAATTAATTTAGGTGAAATTTCTAACTTAAGATTTTTAGTTCATCGTGCGGCCAACCGACAGTCAATAGCCATCTTCCTAAGTACCAATAGATATATTTTATCGAGGATAAGCCATAGGTACTAAATTTTACCCGTGGCCGAAATAGTCGGCATTCTTGGAGCAAGTTCCGACGATAGAGCTTTCACCACGGATGCTCTTTCTAATTTTTTCTCCCTCAAATTTTTATAAAAATTTTAAATTGATGCTTCTATCGTGTTCTCCTCACTCACCCAGAGCTAAAATTCTATCAAAAATTTCGATCTTAAGGTGGTTCAAACTTCGACGGCGATGGTGAGGGCGAGTTCTTCGTCGCAGCCGCTTGAAGGAGGGAGGAGGGCTCGTGTGCGTGCGATGGGAGAAAAAAATTTAATAAAATAATTAATTAATATCTTAATACTGCTGCTTACCTTCTGAGATCAGTCCACGGCATAGTGATTCAGTCCGCCGCTGAATTTCTTATCAAAAATATTATTTTGATAATATAATTTTTATATCAAAATCTTATACTTCAAAAGTCAATGTAATTTTATAATAAATTCTTCTTATTATTTTTCACGTATAACTTTTAAAATAATCACATACCCTCGTTGGTGAACTCTAATATAAAAATTAGTCCGGATAAATAAATTTCACCTCGTATTTAATATAAATTAATAATTATAAATCTATTTTAGTTGATATATGATTTATATAAGAATTTTATAGGTATCAGACATGGTAGGAAGTATAATTAATATTTATTAAAATTATATATTAGCAAATATTATTTTAAATCAAATAAATACACCATATTTTTTCAGGATATTTTTTATCTTTTTAATTTTGATAAACTGATGTTTTACTTCTTAAGGATCGATGTTGTGGTGTATTGACAACAAATAAAAAAATCAAAAGAAATGTTTGACAAATTTACGAATCATGCCCAAATATTTTGAGCTTCCTTCTCGGAAAATAAAAGAAAATAGAAGTAAAATATTATTTTCGGACTTCAAAATAATTTTGACTCGGTCAAAATTATTTATTAAAAAAATATATAATGCTTTTATTCATTTGCTATTTTAAATTCTAGGGGCTAAATTGATTACGAAATAGTGGAGAGGAGAGCGTTGAATTAGATTTGGTGAGACTAGTATTATTTTGAGAGTGACGTGGAGATGTTTGACGATTCAAAGGGACCGAGCCGGCGTTGAATCTACGGTGGCGATTTCAATCGCGGTCAAAACGAGCCACAACTCGACAGATGACCTGCAATTTTAGTTTTTTATACGTGGAATTAGATATATGACTTTGAAGTCAACGAAGAAAAAAGGTACAAATAAAATATATATTATATAACAATAATGAGCATAATAAATTTTCCTCATATTTTAAAAATAATATCTAATAATCAATGCAATACAAATTATACAAATTAAAATGCACATGAATTTTTTTTTAACTTATTACTTAAATAATCTTAATTTTTTTCTCAAATATACATCTAAATAAATTATCCTTTCTGGATCATTCTTTTATTTATTATACAGCTTTACTGACTATGATTTTTATACAGCTTGTATTAATATTTTTTTATTTTATTTTAATAAATTACTATATATAATATTATTATAACTATATTTGTTCAATAAATATTCCTATATTTATAGTGCAGTCAAACATTGAATATTTATAAATTGAAGAAGTCAGGTATATAAATAGTTTCTCTAAAGAGAACTTATAATATTTTTTTTACTTATAATTATTATTAAATATTTATCTGATTGAAAGCATTAATGTAAAATAAAAAATATTAAAAACCAGACAAAAAATATGACACCACGTATATGAATAAAGATGCATGGATGCTGCTGATTCAACAGGAAGTTGGTTTAATATTATATACATATATTCATTTAGTAATAATAATTAAAATGGCCAAATAACCGGATCCATCCACGTTCATCCCCCCGCCCATCCCCTTCAAAACTGAAATCGTTTATCTCGATCCTATTAAATTATTTGAGTCCGATAAGGAAGGGAATCGACGGAATCCGAAGTCCGAACCCACGTGACGATGCGAGAAATTAAACGCCAAAGGCGGATGCAGTCGCATAGTCCAAAATCCAATGCATTCGCATCCACACACATCACCACATGGGGAGCATCGAATGCTGTCGATTTTTTTAACTCGACCCCCTCCACTTCTACTCTTTAAACTTGGACCCCTAGCGCGACGGACTTTTTATTCTCCAATCTTCGCATTCTTGCGCGAGAAGGTTTCTTGAAATTACAGGGGGGTGAAGTGGAATTGCTCCTGCTATGGAAATGATCTGTTCGGGTCTGCTTGCTTCAATTTACAGCTCATCCATTTTGGGAGTGCAAGGCCAGCACTCCGAGACAACTCATTTCATCTGTTTACATGTTCCTCCCCTTCCCTACTTTTTGTTTTGTTCTTTTGTTTTTTTTTAAATTAAAAAATTCTATAAAAATCAAAGTCTTCATCTTTGATTCTGTTTTTCCTTTAATATAATAAATTCATGAGATAAATTAATTCCCACTTAAAAAATTATTTAAAGTGAGATTTTAAGACTCTAGTATGATATGTTCTAGTTGATAAATATTCTAAATATTAATAGATTGGTTTTAAAAAACATTTTATTCAACTATTTGGAAATTATGTAGATATTTACAACCATATATAAATAATTTAGAGGAATTTATTTTGTTTCTTTAATATATTCTGAACTCATGACTTAATGTAGTTTACTCGAGAAAAAATTTATTTTATGCAATTTAAAATGATAATAATGATTATTTATTTCTTGCTGCCTAAGAAATTTAATATGTTACTTCTACACAAATATTAAATACGGAATCGAAATGAAAAATAATAAAAAAGAGAGAAAACTATAAGAAGTAATAGACTGAGGGTTGTGGGACTTCTCCAGTGCCTTCTCCCCTTTCACGTTCCAATTTTGTTCCGTCCTCGCGTCTCCTTTTCGCCTGCCTCCTCGCTGCTTCCTTCCTCCGCTTGGCTTGGCCTTGACGGGAAGTGGGTTCGGTCTTCATCTCCTTCTTCTCGTCGTCTGGTGGTGGTCGTCGTCGCCGCCGCCGCCGCCTGCGGGGAAAAAATAATCGAAGCTTCCGAGGCTGGGATCCGTGTGAAGACCGTGTTCTTCTAGAGGGGGCTGAAGAGGAGGAGGAAGCGGAGCCCACCTGACGTTGTGACGTCCGCACAATTCTCCCCGTTTGCTTGTTCATACTCCCTACTCGGCATAAATATTTCTACCTGTGGAGAGGGGGGAGGTTGAAGAAACCGGAGGAAATAGGATTTTTTTTTGGGTGCTTGCTCTTGGAAGTTATTTGCTGGTTTTTGAGCAACTTGACATCTGAGATTGGGGAAAAATCGGAGAGTTGAGGCTCGTGAGCAGTGGACGATCGCCAAAAAGAGGCCTTTTGATTTCTGCCTCCTTTCGCCGATCGGGTTTGACTTTGAAGGAAGGTGTTTGAGAAAGGGAATTGGGAGGAAGGAGGACGAGAGATCATGAGGAGAGCAAAGCAGGTAGGGTGCTGAAAGAGTATGGGAGTGGGAGGACTTTTGGTTGCTCGTAAATGACGCTTTACATTGCTCGCGAGGCTTCCAAGGTCCCTCTTCCTTCTTTTTTGAGGGGTTCAGTGCGTATTTCTGATGGAATAAGTTGAGTATAGCTAGATGATTTCAATTGTTTTGATGGGATGGCCTTTTTTTTTCCAGCTATGGAGGAAGGTTTGCATGGAGACGTCTGTGGAGTTTCAACTTCTCATGGAGAAATGGAAACTATTGCTAGCAGGACTGATATTTCAGGTATCATTTTGTAATTTTTTCCCACAGCTTTACAAGACGGCTTCTCATATTGAAATCTTCGATTTTAAAATTATTCTTCTTGGTTGTTATTTTTGATCGGACATTATTCTTATGAATAATACTTGATTTGGGAGATTTTTCTTTTGCTTCGCTGTTACTGATTATGAATTTAATTTCGTGCATGAGGTGCACAGAAAAGATTCAGGCGTTGCTGGCGATCATTTATGCTGATTGCCTGATACGAATAACTGAGTTTTACTTTGGGTGTTTCTTTGTAATTAGAAACGTAGTGAGTTCATTGCGCATTCATTTGCACAATGATCCAAGGTTCAGCAATTAGTTTATTTTTTTGCCTTATCTACTTTTGTGGGAACTTTGTGGCAATCTTTTTCCTTTTTACCAATTCGTCACTTAGCAATATCCGAGTTCTCTTGGTGGTTCATTGGACGTGCTAAATTATGGATTTTTAACCATCTTTGAAATTTGTCTCTAGCCAATGAGCTTTTTTGAAGGATATTATCTGTCAAACCAAGAGCTATTAAATATCGTGTTTTTTCTAATAGTCTTCCCAGCTTTTCTCGTATCTCACCTCACGCCACTAACTTGAACTTATTGTCATCACCTAAACAAATTTTGCTCGTGTCCTTTCTATTAAGGCATAGCAGGATAGGTTCATCCTAACAATCCTACGTCATTTTCATTGACACTAACTTTTTGTCTTTTTATTAACAACTAAATATGCTGATATGTGATGTATAGGAGAGCTCAAAATTTAGGAGAACTTAAATATTTCCTGTCATGTCCTGATCTGATAAGATTTGATCAAGCATTATGTGAGCGTGGCATATTAGTGCACAAAGTTTTCACATAGAAAAGATATGATAATGCACTGAGTGTTATGTTTCATTGATGGAAGGCAAAAATGTAACATGTCAGATATTCAGGTTTTATGCAGATTTCCTTGTAGGATTTGGTTATGATTAATAACAACAATACACTACATTCGGATATTATGTTTCTCTTAGAAGGGATCACTGAAATTTTGCCTAGGAAAGAAATAGTTTCTCTATGGAAACATTATTGTCTACAAAATCAATAAAATGCCAATGCTAGTAGGTAGCATTTTCCTTGAAAGATTCTTCTTTTTTACTTTTTTTTTCAACTGGTACTTCCTTGATTGTATACTGGATATTCGAAAAGAATTCCTGTGGTACCTTTTCTTGTTGTCTTACTGTTTACCTGATTTTCTGATTATATTAGCATCTATCTCTGTTTTGATATCAAGTGTGGGCTTATGTTATTCTCTGAGACTATTATTTTCAGTTTATTTCATCTCATGCTACGGATGTAAGTAGCTTCTGTTGAAAAAAGTATTAGAGAATCATCGATTGATTTTTCTTTCTTTAGTATATTCATGGGCTTGCTGCACGAGGAGTCCACTATCTACATCAACCGGGTCCAACTCTTCAGGATCTTGGGTTTATGATCCTTCCGGTGGGTACTGTTGACTGGGGCTGATTAACTTCAACTCTGAGCAGTTTGTTTTGTATTGAAATGATGTAATCATTGTTTCTATTGTGACTTTAGGAACTTGGGCAAGAACGAGGTTATATCAGCGAGAGTCTATTCACGTTCCTCTTTCTATCCTTTGTACTGGTATGCATCTTTGAGTTTACTTTGTGTTACTTATGGCATTCTAGGCATTGTTTCTTTATTTACTATCATACTATGACACGGCATTGTTTTTTTTTTTTCCCTTTTACGAGAAGGGATTATGACATGGCATTTTTATTGTTGCAGTGGACCTTTCATCCTTTTGTTTATCATAGCAAGCGCTTCTACACTGTATTACTCTGGCGGAGAGTTTTGGCATTTCTAGTTGTAAGTTGGTGTTCCTTTGTTGTTCCTTTTCCTATTCTGAGCCCATTGGTTAATGCTGAATGGTTTTTTCAGGCTTCTCAAATGTTGCGAATCATCACCTTCTACTCTACCCAGCTTCCTGGTCCCAACTACCATTGCCGTGTGGTACTATTTATGTGAATTGAGTTATCAAGTAATATATTTCCTTTCCACTGTTATAATTGTAGTAATGTCATTGATTTATTTTTATTTTTCATTGTACTCAGGGATCAAAGCTTGCTACCCTGCCTCCACCAAAGAGTGTAGCAGAAGTGCTCCTGATTAACTGTATGATCCTATTCCAAGAATATCCTACATCTAAATTGTATTATTTCCATTTTAGGTATTTATTTTGCTGTTTCATTTTTTTCATTTTTGCAGTTCCTCGTGGAGTCATATATGGCTGTGGTGATTTGATATTCTCATCCCACATGATTTTTACACTAGTTTTTGTACTTACATACAACAAATATGGCTCTAAAAGGTGCACCCCTTGTCTTTAACTTTGTCCATTATCTTTATGATTCAGGAGACAACAACTATGAAACTCTGGCATCTTTATATTCATCAAAAGTTGTGTTGATTTGTATTTCTGCAGGCTAATCAAGCTTCTTGGCTGGGTTATTGCTATTATTCAGAGTTTTCTTATAGTGGCATCCCGGAAGCATTACACGGTAGATGTAGTTGTTGCATGGTGAGTGTAATCTTTGTATCCTGCTCTTTTATTTCCTCTTTTGAAGCTTTCATGTGGCAACTGATAAAATACCTCTATTTATATTCCTCTAGGTACACGGTAAATTTAGTGGTATTCTTTGTCGACAAAAAACTACCGGGTACGTGTCTGATTCATTTGCTCAACCATCGTACATGTGTGTACGAATCGATTGAAAAGAGTTTTGGATTATACTTCATATTCTTGTGACAGAAATGCCTGACCGGTCTATTGGATCCCAACCACTTCTGCCGTTGAGCTCTAAAGAGAAGGACGGAAAGTTTAGGGAGGATCACCACAAGTTATTGAATGGGAATTCGGTGGATACTGCTGCTGATTGGGTACCACCCTCCGAACATTATATTTCTAACCTA
Organism: Thalia dealbata; assembly: GCA_030544415.1. Lineage (NCBI taxonomy): Eukaryota > Viridiplantae > Streptophyta > Magnoliopsida > Zingiberales > Marantaceae > Thalia > Thalia dealbata. Next base: position 705,493 of record CM060458.1, read on the forward strand.
ATCATACTTTAGCTGGCTTTTACCCTTTTTACAAGATTGTCGTGATCCTCTCTCTCTTATGAATGTGAACACCTTTTGGTCGTTTCCAAACAGAGGCAGAGAGTGCAAGTGAACGGCAAGCTTGAGAATGGCAATCAGAAGCATTCTGAACCTGCAACGAATGGATCATAGCAAGCTTGAGGTCTGAAGATGAAGCCTCGTGTGTTGTCTTCAACAGGAGGAAGAAAAGGGCCTCGCTGCATTGTTTTTCTCGGCTCAAAGCAAAGAAAGCAACTCTGTGACCATTTTGCTCCTTACCACTTGCCACTTGTCCATATATGTTATTCTTTTAATCTTCAAACTATTCTTTTATTGTGCAGTCAGTAAAAGAAAAAAAAAAGAGAGAAAAACTTCACATCCACGGATGATTTGATTCACTCAATCGTTCCCCTCCAAAAGATACAGGGTTCTTTTTTTCTTTTGAAAAAAAATATATATATCTTGATTGAATTGGATAAATCTTTGTCCCGTGATCAATCAGACCTAGAAGTGTGATTTTTTCTTAGCAAGATTCTATATTCCAAGTATAAATATTGCTCATCTGGCTCACCCAATCGAATCGATCGGTTTCTAAAAACTAAAATCCATAAAGATTAAACCCTTGGCGCAATCAATTACTGATAGAAAATATTACGCGTATCTTCTTCAGTTTGATTTATCAGTTCAATTCCATTTAACCCCAACGGTTGCACTCACACACGAAACCTTCGCTTGTCTAACTATAACTTGAAACAAGGGTCAGATAAGTATTATTGTTTGAACGGCTGAGATCTGGGGGTGCTGGAGATGAGCGGTGACGATCGATGGATAGTGAGTTCAAAGGCAACTGGAATTTGTTAAGTTGGAACGTTGAAGTGGAAAAGCCACGAGACGACGAAGGCGAAGACGACGCCTGCGAGCACCAGGTTGACGAGGCGCCGCCCCTGCCAAAACCTCCTCCGGTCTTCAGACGGCGGAGCCGGTGAGCTCGGAGTCATCGTTTCTGTAGCAGCAGCTGCCGCCGCCGCCGTCTCGTTCCACTGCTCGATGTCGCCGGAGCCGACGGCCACGTTCTTCGCCGTAGACCCGCAGATCTCGCAAGTCCTGGAGTTAAAGCGTAAAAGACGGACGACGTTTGAGCACACGGCTTGGTTTTGATTTCGCTTGAACGAGACCGATCGATGCGCGGTGGTTTTTGAGCTTACTTGTTTCCCCTGATCTTGAACCAGGTCTCCGCGCACCGCCGGTGGGCGGCGGCCAGGTCGTCCTTGCAGGAGCACCCCAAGGCGATGGGGGAAGAAGATTTCTCCTCCAGAAAGCTCAGGTGACAGATCCTGCAATCTACTTCGTCTTCCTCCGCTTCGCCGGAGCTCTCCGAGTCGGAGGAGGATGGCCTCCGGCGGTGCTCCGGTGACGCGTTGATTTCGCAGTCGGATGAGATGTGATGTGGGGAAGAATAGGAAGAGGAGGAGGAGGAGGAGGAGTACTCTTCCGCGTCGGTGTCGGAGGAGCAGTGGCCGCCGCCGCTACCTGCTTCGATGTCGGGGAAAGGTTTGACTTCCTCTTTGGTCATTGCGCAAGAAATGGCTACGCTTCTTCTCCTCCTCCTAAGAATGAAAGAAGCAGCAGACTGGAGAATTGAGCTTCTCAATCTCTTCCTCTTCTCTTCAATGCATGAGACGATGTTACGATTCCTCTGCTTCTCTTCGATATATGAAGTGCTGCTGCAATAATTCCTCTTCTGACTCTGAAAAAGAAATCAAAGGGCAGTAACTGGAAGCAGAGAGTAGTTGTGAAACATGCAAGGAATAAAACAAGCAAGTTAGGTTCTCGCTTTGCAGCTGGGCTGCCATTACTGCCCTGTAGTGATTTATTTACTCACACAGAGAGGGGGAGGAGGAGAGAGAGGGAGGGAGGGAGAGGGCAGATTAATTGGGGCAGGTTATTTGCCCGTGAAACGAAGTAATGAAGCACAGAAGGGAATCAAAGGAAGAGTTAAAGATCGGGCAGCAGCAGCAGCAGCAGCATTTGCAGCGAGAAACTGGCAATTGCAGCAGTGTCAATGCCGTGCGGTTTGTTTGGTGATTAATTTACACCTCCCCGCTGCTGCTGCTTCTTCTTCTTTAACTTTTGCTGGTGAAGGAAGCTGCAAAGATCAAACCAAAAAGAAAAATTCCTTTTTTTTCTTGCAATGTTCTTTAGTAACTAGAGGAATGAGATTTACCAGGATTAATATGATTTAGGAACAGAATAAATGCTAAATTTTATATAGTGCAGGACTAGGTGGATGCATCTAGAACGATCAAACTTAGCATCCCTACCATTTTAGGGGTTAGGGAATACATTGTTAAGGCCTGTAATTATAATTAGAGGGAGGATTAATAAACCATCTTTAAGAATAATCTTGGAGGTGCTTTTCCAATACTCTAATCCCTCTAACTCTAAAAAATTAGAGGATTAATTGGGAAATGTATGGCCTATGTAGGCTTAATTTACAGGTCGATCTTAAGCTGCGTTATAAAAAGCAGATCCAAGTACTTTGAATTCTATAGCAAGAGGTTCATTCTTGAGCAAAACTTATATATGTCAATCAAACCGAGGAAGGATTAGCAGATGAGCGTGTAAGGCTCCGATCCCTAAGTTCTAAGGATTAGAAAAAATAAAAAAATAATAGTGATGCATTTTTTGTAAAAAAATGGAAAAAAATGCAGAAATATTTACATTATTTAGATTGCTCATGCCCATATTTTTTTTACAAGAGCAGTACATTTGCAGCCTAATCAGTAAACAACTTTTGAGCATTTAATTAAAACAATAAAATTAAGAGTTTAAGACTCACTAAATATTAAAAATAAATACACAGAAATCCTCGAACCTTCAATCTACCTTTCTGGACAAACTTTAGCAACTAAATGCAACGCTATGAGTAGTAGATAGAGTTGCAACTTGACTTGCACCACTGACACTGGAACTCAAACGAAGTCGATCGACCTTACCAGCTAACACAGCACAACCTCATTGTAGCTCAAGGTCCTTGCCTGTTACGCTGTCATCGGCCACCGTCCTCTTGTAGGTGTAGAAGCGTGCAATCACCAGATACACCAGGAAGTTCACGAAGCTGAGGATGGCCAAGAGCCAGAAGAAGTAATCTAGGTGGCCGCGGTTGAGGTTGTCGGGGATCCAACCGAGCTCCCCGTTCTTCGTCGTAACCGATGCGACGATCGTAACGAGCAGGGTGCTCAAGTAGTTGCCGGCGGCCACCGTGGTCAGCGAGAGGGCGGAGCACAAGCTCCTCATTGCGTCCGGCGCCTGGTCATAGAAGAACTCCAGTTGGCCGATGAACGTGAAGACCTCGGCCGCTCCGACGATGAAGTACTGCGGGATTTGCCAGAATATTGATATGGGCAGGTAGCCACCTTTCTCCATATCATACAAGTTGTGCTGCGCCACGACGCGCAGCCTCACCACCTCAAGAGCGCCGGCCGCCAGCATCGCAAAGATGGAGATGACCAGGCCGATACCCATGCGCGTCAGCTGGGTGAACCCCCGGACGTTGCCGGTGAACTTTCGGGCCACTTTGATGATGATACGGTCGTAGATTGGAACCCAAACGATCACGCTGAGGGTGTCGAAGATGGAGAGGGAGGCCGCTGGTATCTTGAAGTTGCCACCGATGTGGGGGTCCAGAGTGTCTCCTTGCAGGACGAACATGGTGCTCATCTGGCCGTAGACGGTGGAGAAGACGATGCCGCTCGCCCATATCGGAAGAAGCCGCAGAATGCTCTTCAGCTCCTCAACTTGGGTGACCGTGCAGAGCCTCCAGGGACTTGCTGAACCCTTGACATCGTCCTCTGGAGTCACCACGGCAGCCTTGTCAAGACACCTACGAGAGATGATTGAATGAATAATCTTCCAGAAGTATAATTTTGGATATATGAAAAGGTAGAGAGATTCACTTAATCCCCCACAAGAGCAATCAAAATTTGCAACTCAAAAGCCAAGAAAATTTAACTGTTCTATGCATGGAACACTTTCTTGAGGCAACAACACATGGAACACTCAACAGCCAGTCTAAATAATTTGCACCGTTAGTCATCCAGTTTCTCTACGTTTCATAAAAATAATATTGAGCATAAGTGTCGGATAAAATTTCCAGCTACGGGCATGAACTATGATCTCTTTAAATGCCGTACCAATTTCCAAATGTAATCAGAACTAGTCCCTTGATTTAGCACGCCGTACCAATAGTTGTGATTAAAAAAAGTGATAGCCTTATAAACATTTTCCTCTTTGATCCTAAAGCAGATGAGTTTATGTAGAAACTATGAAAAAAGAGACTAAAGGAAAAGGAGAGTATTGAGCATGCCTCATCTATCGATAAATTGGGATTTCTTGCTCGTATGAAACAACACTTGAAAATGATCCACAATGAGGACTAATGAAACCGTCATTAATTAGGAAAATTTGCAGATTTACTACCACAAGCAGGAGTTGCATACAAAGAGTTTGAGTGAACTTACTTGAATTGGTTTGTGTGATCGAGCTTACGGCTACCTTGTATGATGGATTTTGTATTTTCGTATAATTGTGAGTGATCAGCAGGGACCTTTACTCGACTCTTCCTCAAACATGCGACGGCAACCTGAGCCATTCGAGTAAGAGGGCTTCCTCCAGGTTTCTGGTGCCTGTACAATCTTGTGCCCAAGAGAAAGCTCACAAATGCAATGAACATTGCTACTGCTGGAATTCCAAACCCCCAACCCCATCCAACATTCATCTGTATCCAGACTAACACGCCAGAAGCAATCAAAGCACCAATATTTATGGAAAAGTAGAACCAGTTAAAGAAAGAGCTCTTCCTCTTCTTCTCTTTTTCATCAGATTCATCAAATTGGTCAGCACCAAGAGAGGAGACACATGGCTTGATCCCTCCGGTCCCCAGTGCAATAAGATAAAGTGCTACAAAAACCGCAGCAACTTGCGCACTTGTTGGATCACAAACACCGTCAGTGCAATGAGGTTTCAGACCTTTGATTGATGCTGTCATGGTGAGTAGTACCAGACCCTGAAGTCAAGCATCAAATCAGTCTCTGTATTTGTTTCTCTAGTATGAGATCAGATGTGAGTTCCTGATTTACATACCGTTATATAGATTATCATAAAGATCATTATTGTCCAGTATCTTCCAGCATAGGAATCAGCTACAAATGCCCCAAGGAGTGGCAAAATATAGCATGTTCCTGCCCAGTTAGTGACATTGTTTGCTGCTGCAACATTCCCTTGGTTGAGGATATCCGTCATATAGTTTACCAAGTTGGTGCTCATCCCGTAGTATGCCAACCTCTCACCACATTCATTTGCTGTGATGAGCATCATCAAATATATACATATTAGCAAAGCTAGAAATTTATCAAGCAATGTAGCAGCTAGCTGCACATATAATTACAAGAACCAGATAACTCTACCTAGTATAAAGGGACAAGCCCTCCAATTTCCAGTTTTTTTCATGATGGCTGGGTTTCCACGAATGTCCGTTGTCCCATCTTTTGTGTATATATCGTTCTTATCCTCCACAGGTAATGTCGCCATGGTTTGTGGGAATAAGGAAATTGCTTAAGGTGATTCTTTGGGACAGCTCACCTAAAAAATTCATTCATAAATTCGTTAGCCAAAAACGTACTACTATACAACATCAAGATAGTCCACCTGAGAGTTCCTACTGCTAAATAAGGTTGGAAACAAAATTTCCTGCTTCATTTAAAACATGATGTTGATTTATTAGTGCATGTTCTGTAAAGTACAATATTTCTGTCTCTGTTAGTTTGTAATGAGGCCGTTTGCTCTTTTTTTCCTTCTGCTGAGGAGATTATAGGTTCACAGAAGCGGTCAATCCAAATTTTCTCTAATTTTTTTATGAAGGAACTAAAATTTCCAAATAAAACTAGTCAAAATCTAGCATATACAAGGACAAATTACTATAAATGCTTGCCTTTTAACTTCAAATCTCAGAAGTTTTTCTGCTCGTTTTACAGTTTCTTCATATTAGTGAACTTTGTGCAGGCTCAACTGTTTAGAATGGTAAAACTCGACATAGGAGGTAATGGGTTCAAGAATCCTGAATTCCAAAAAAAATAAAGTGAAATTTATACCATCATTCATTAATTTCGATTCAAACATTACATAACAAAACAAAGTTATTCGACAAACAATTTCAAGTTGGTCTCTTAATGAAATGTGTATCGAAATTTTCAAATGAGAGTAGCAAAGAAAGCTAAGGACGAGCCTAAAGAGCCTAAACAATCAGATAAGGAACTCATAAAAAAAATCATTTACTGGTCTTTCTTTACTTATCCTCTTGTGTGCGCAACTACAGGGTTAGTGGAACAAGTTCTGGCATCATGTTGGATGAATCCAAACATGATATGATTAAGAATTTAAGCCAATAAAGGAAACAAAGATGAACCCAGAAACGGTAGAATTTAAAATAGAAGAGGCAGAAACACGGGAAAAAGGCTGGCACCGTGACCAACTCATGAGCCACAGGGTCTTGTATGACGACCTTGGATGAATCCAAAAAACCCCACCCACCGCACAAGGTCGGTATAATGACCTTGGATGAGTATCTCCAAGACTCCCATCATGAGCTAGGATGAATCCAAAAAATAAAGATCCCACCTCACGCTGTGTCAAAAAGTGGAGGAAATAAAACTATAATTAACACCATTGCAAGGTCTTCATGGTACCTGGAGATTAGGCTCAAAAAACGCGTCTCTTCAGATAGGAGAATGGATCAAACAAACCAAAGATCTCTTTCTTGATTTAATCAGGCCAGTAAAAGACTTAAAAGACAGAACCCTCGCAACCGTTCGGAAGTGTTTCCAAACAACGAGGAATCACTGAAGCAGGTGGTCTCCTATTTCCCTCCACCACCTCCTACTTCTCTCGGACTGAAGCAGGTGCAACCTAAAGAGAGGGAGACAGGAATGATATTTGAGGACGGACTGAAGGAGATGAACACATGCAACTGCGGGCGTTTAGCCACGATAACAACAACGTATATTGAGGGGGGTCGCAACGCTGGCTTTGGACCCTTGGGTTCCTTGGAATAAGATGAATCGGTTGGCGTGGCCTGGTCAACTCTCCATTACCCGGCCGCTATATGAGCCGCAATCGCATCTTGTTAGATGAGATCCTGTCAACATCCCAGACCGCAATTCTTGGATTCTGTTCTAATCTTTTTTTTTTCTATATATGCAGATTTAGAATACACTTCAAGATATACAAGCACTTCAATAAAATAAAACGAGATTCCATGAGTTGATGATGCCTTTTTTCTTTGAGGAATAATTCTGCTGGATACTTTTAATAAATGGAATTACTGAAAGATATACATGCACTTCAATAAGATAAGACGAGATTCATGAGATGATTACTTTTTTTTGAGGAAAAATTCTTCTAGATACTTTTAATAAATGGAATTACTGCAATAAAGGATGATTCCTTGAAAAAAAGTATATTTTTACAGAAATTCATCAATAACATTCACCAGTCCTTTTCTTTCTTTATAGGAAAAAAATCTTTTCATACTTTCAACAGATGAAATTATCGCAATTAAGGATGACTATTTGGGGGAAAAAAGAGGGTATTTTTATCATAAATTTGAAATTTTATTTACTTCTTCTTTTCTTTCTCTACAGGAAAAAATCCTTTTCCATACTTTTAATAAATGCACGTACCACATAAAGGATGACTCTTTGAAAGTTAAAAAAAAAAAAGAGAGGCATCTTTACAGAGATTTAACAATAACATTCATATTTGTTGGAAATTAAAACAAGCATATAACGAAGGAATCAATGTAAAAAACATCCTTATAATTACATGGAAATCATTCTTAAAAAAAATTGTAGTCTTAACTAACTGGTGTTTCGACATCATTGAGATCCCATGAAAGTAACCAAGGTTGACCCGAGTTAATTATATTTGCACAAATTGATATATTAAAACTACAATATCCAAATTTAAGATTACACGGAACCTCAGATGTCCAATTATGAGCCTCAGATATTATATTACGGAGATGACGCCTAACAAAGTGGCCGATTGCTTGAATAAATAGATTAAAAGATTCAAACTTTGGCGAATGACATGATTAAAATTAAGAATTAGATGGTCCCTGTTTTTTTTGCATTATTTTCCTTTCGGGACAAAACATTGGCTAATGGCATGGATGATGGGCATGGAATAAAAATTAAGAATTAGGCGGTCCCTCCTCTTTTTTTTTATTGTATTATTTTGCTTTGTGGCATGTTGACTCCCCACTCACATGTAGAAAGTTTTTGGTCCACTTGAAACTGAAAGAGACAGAATGAAGTTTTCTACAGTACACCGAGATGACTAGGGAGAGTAAAAACCAAAGCGCAAAAAAAAAAAAAACTTTTTCTAATCATTTGTATGACATCGCAACAACGGAGCAATCATCAATCTCGAAGACACCGAGCGGAACGATCGAAAGCAAACTCCAAAATACATCAAATGAATCGCCTCACCTGATCCTCCGATCAAGAACAGACGCTGCGCCTCCTTTGATTCGATCGGGAGCTGGCTTCAGTTTCTTTTTATCGTCGATCCTGACAGCTGGTGACAGCCGGAGACAACCGGAAGGGCGAAATCCGAGAGTTTTTGGAAAGTGCTAAAACGGAAAGAAATTTGGTGAGTTTTTTTTTTGAAGAAAATGAAAGATTTGGGGGGTGAGGAGTGGTTGAAGCATTACCTCGAACAGCCTGCGGGCACCGGAGCTCTCTCCTGCGGGGGAGGGGGATCGAGGGAGAGGGGGATCGCCTGCTACTTAAAATCGCCGTGGTGGAAGGAGAAGGGGAAATCTTGCACGCTTCATGCCCTCGTGGGGGAGGTGACACGCGAGGCACGCATCCCGCTCGTCTCCCCTCCTCGGACTCGGAAGTGTACTGGTCGAGTTCACTAATTTATCATATACGTCATCTATTTTATAAACCCGCTCTGCTAGAAGAGAAGAGTTTGTGTTCGAAGAAACCTACTGCGATTAACTGTAACAGGACAAGCATAAAAAAACAAAAACTTCATCTTATGGTTACATACTATTAATAAAAAACACTTTTTTGTTTTTATTTTTTTTTCACTTTAGTTTAAGAATTCTTCTTCCTATATTAAACTAATTTTTACGAACAAAAAATACTTTTTAATTGAATATTTTTACAAGTCATTCTATTATTTAAATTTTTTTAATCATTCTAATTTTTATTTTTTATCTTTTATTTTTAAATAAATCTCACTTAAAAAATTAAATAATATATATTATCTGTGCGATTTTTTATAAAAAAAATTAACACTTTTAATTTTATTATACTTTAAAATTATTCTCTCTAAAACAACTCATCTTCATTAAAAAAATCTCTTTAAGTTTTAATTTATATTTCTTAGATAAATTTTAAAATTTTTTATTTTTAAAATGTTTTAATTATTTTATTATATTTGTAAATTAAATTTTTGATATAAATTACGGTCCCTTAATAGGAATTTATATATATATATATATATATATATATATATATATATATATCTAACTTTAGAGTAATTTTTATAGCAATTAGAATACAAAATCTAAGCTAGCGTACTCATTGAATTTTTTAAAAATTGATATTTTCAATTTAATTAATCTGAAAAAATAGGGACCTTATAATTTAGAAGTTTTTAAGATTGATTTAACAGTAATATATATATATATATATTGAAAACTCGCATAATTTGCATTTTAGTACGATCAAAAGATGTTTTAAAATGCGTATAAAAAATTAGTAATCGTCAAGCTTGCGTGAATAAAAAAAACCATAATTTAATGTTCTTAAATTAGATCGTAGTAGATTACGTTCTTAGATTCCCACTAAATGATTACGTACCACGAATAGTTATTTTTTATTCTGCAAATATGAACGTAGCTTCGGAGCTGTTGACCTGACCTCATTGCCGGATCAAGCACACCACTCGGGCTTTCGCTTGGAATTCTTTAGTGCACTCCCTCTTTCATTCACATCCAACAACTGATCACGACGACGGAGCGTGGAAGTCGTAATTAAAAAGTTTGGCTCGTCTGGAATTTTTAATGAGGACAAGAAAGCGTGGACCATCCAAATAATTAAGTCAAAACCATGTCTCATTCTTTGACAAGTCCTCCGACTCATACGAATGATTTGAATAATCTTCATACATCATGATGGTGATCCAGACAAGGGAGTTTTTTTCCCCACTATTTCGTCGTTTAACTTGGAAAATATGCACTTCGAATGATCTGCATTCCCACCTTGAAAAGAACTGAATTAATAAAATATCCAGAGCGAATTGTTATCCTTGTCTGAGCTTGATTGTTACCCTGATAAGGAAAAATCTTCGCACATAATATAACAACGAAGAGATATATAATGAACATGTACTCTGCTAATGAATGCAAGGAAATGATTAGATAAAAAAGGAACTATTGAATTCTTTATTTAATGTTTATTTTAATATATTATTAAAGTATATGAAATAAGTACAGTCCTGTTTAAAATTTCATTATTCCATGCTCATTTTATTATATCAAAGTATATAAAAATAATTAGAGTTTTGTTTACAAATTTATTATTTCATGCTCATTTTTTAAAAAGATATAAATTTTAAAAATTTGAGTTTAAGTTATTAAATTAAAACATATTCTTATTTTATAAAAATCACCCTAAGGATGGGCAGAGATTAATGATAGTTCAGGGACTAACTTGTAAAGTTTCCCTCAGACCACGGATTTATTATACTCGTTCCCGCCAAGATGGGTCTCACCGAGAGACTTTGGCGGGCTTTTATCGCTTCATTTTCCTCACCTTTTCTCAGGTTTAGGGTTTCGGCGTTGGAGTGGAATTGGAGATGGGGATGGACATCCCAGCTGCGGAAGAACTCGAGTGGCTCGAGTCCAACGCTTTCATCGACGAAGCCGAAGAGGAAGATGAGCACTTCGTAGATCAGGAAGGCGACGGCGCCGTTGCCGATCACTACGACGATGCATCTGGCCGAGATGCGCAAATTCTCCTGCAAGGTGGAGCGAAGGGCACAGTCCAGAAACAAATCTCCGTCCCTTGTTTTCGCATTGATTTTTTTTCTTCTTTCGGTTGATTTAGTGGGCTTGTCAACGTGCAGGTCGATCTGCGGAGGACGAGGCGTTAGATCGGCAGGCAACTAAGAAGCGGCTCTGGCCGGCTGAGATTGATGGCTCAGCTGTGGGTGACCGAGATGTGAATCGTGTTGAAGGTAGAGGAGCAAAGAGGATGGCTTTGCAGGACGAGGAGGATGAGGACTGGCTTCGCTATTCGCCTCAGAAGGAAAATGAGGCTACTCCGGCTGTCGCACCGGGCGAGGATGTTTCGATTCTCGATGTTGTTGCTGCGGAAATAATCTTGTCCCGATTTGCTACAGACATTGATGGGGAGTGCATGCCTGTGACTGCGCCATCTGGGGACAGGATTTATGCAAAAATGAGCTCCGATGGGATCGGAGGACGTCAGTCGAGAGCGATGAAGCGGAGGCCAGAAAGAGGTTCGTCTATGAACGTACCATTCTTCTTCATCCATTATTCTGTTGGTTACTCGACTGCCATGCACCTTCAGATTATATTCTGGTGCCGATTTCAAAAAAAAAAAAGCATGCATAGACAATAAACAGGGGGCACCTTGCATCATACTCAGTGAGTAAGAGGGAAATTACTTAGATCAACTGAAGTAGCTTGAAATCGATGATTTCAGTTGCCTACGACAATTATCCAGCAAATCATTGGCCAAAAATGAGAAAGTTTGGGGGGGAGCCCCTAAACCGTAAGGATGCCCCTCGGCAACACGGGGGAGACTAGGACTCAGGACATGGAGACTACCTCTTCCCACTCATGGCAACATTGGGGTCAGACCTTCATGGACCGTGCAGGAGTCAACTTGCACATATATACCTTCCTCGACCACACTAACAAAAGTCCTGTACCCCAAGCCATTGCAACTTTGATTCATATTCCAAAATTTACCACAACTGTGCAGTGTTGTATGTTGGCATGTCCTGGGTGCAATTATTTTCATTAAATTGGTTCCCACTAGGAACAAATAATTATAGTTTATTTTCAGTGCACCAACTCTTTGCCTCGCACTTCAAATCATATTCAATCTGCATGTTGCTATTGTTGCTGCCACAATATGGTTGTCGGTTTAAAGTCGTCTTTTGAAAACTCAGTTGATACAGTATAATACTATCAGAGTCACCGTCTTGAAAAGTGTCAAACATCCAGCTACCTGCTCCCTGATCCTCATTTGGCACTTTTCTATATGTTATATTTTCGATCATTAATTGATAACCTTGCTTGAATTATAATAGTTCCTGTGGTCCTTACATATTATATATCTACAGGCCTTCTTTCGGAACATATAAGTACATTAAGCAAAAAGGTGGATGAAGAAGCCTTGAGAAAGGTATTATATGTTCTGACGAAGATTAGTTGTATGCCAATCTATGTACCCTTGGTATATGCTTTATTGTTTAAACTTGAAAAAACCTCTGCTTACAAACTTTTGTTATGATTGTGAAGGCCTTGAGAGATAGCCTCGATTCACCAGATCAGCCAACTCCTGCAACAACTCAAGTGGTCGATGAACAGCTTTGGGTAGAGAAATATGCACCGAACTCCTTTAAAGAGCTCCTTAGTGATGAACGGACAAACCGTGAGGTAAAACATTAATAAATTATTAAACATTAGTTAGCTTACCTTAAGTAAATCTTAGCTTTTAACTGTGAGTCTTTTATTGAGATTTATTTTCTACCAGGCTGTTTGGTTTTTCAGGTACTTCTATGGTTGAAGCAATGGGATTCCTCTGTCTTCGGATCCCAAATTAGAGCTACTGAGGATAATGTTTTATCTGCGCTGAGGCTTCATTCTTCAGTCGTCCAACATCAGAAATTTGCTGGGAATAGAAGCTCGTTTCAGAAAAACAAAGGTCCTTTAAGCAATCAATATCTTAAGACTCCAAATTTCTTATATGGAGAAGACAAGAATTTTAAAAGTGCACCTGAATCACGAAGCAGAAAATCCATAGTCAATCACCCTCCCGAACACAAGGTTGGCCAAAGCAGTTTATTATATATGCCTTTAAGAATTTATTTGTATTTCTTGGCCTCTGCCTTGAGGATTCTGAGGTATATGATTAAATCATTTGCAACTTTGTATTGATTATGAATGATGTATGGGAAGGCATTCTTTATAACAATGATAAAATAAAAAAATCAAGGATTCTGAAAGAACTGGGCCCACACAATGACAACAAAATTATAGAACCTTTTCGTAAGGCTTATATGATATTCTCATCATTGTCATTCTTGGTTATGGATAAACAAGAGTTTGCAGAATGTGCCTTGTGGCAAGCACACCAATGTTTTAACTGATATTTATCTCTTTTCCTGTGGAAAAAGGTAAGTGTTGGTTTTCATTGATGACCTCGTAATTTATTCACGCCACGACTCAAAGATCACTATATCAGCAATAGGTATTCCATGTAAAGATAAATCATCATGATACCGGCAGAAAAATTTTGGTATGAGTTTTAGACATTATGATATAGGTGGGACTTAACCAACTGGTCGGTCTTTCCTCTTCCTCAAACCAGGTTCCTATGTTGTTTTAGATGCAAAAAGTGCCAGAAATATTTCTACAGATGGATTAGTACTTACTATAAGAAAAGTTTATCAAGATGTTTGCTTGAACTCAACTAATAAGTGATAACAGCTAGGTCAGGATGCCAAGTTTGAATTATGAACTGCGTATTCCGCAAATTACTCCATGTCTGTACATGATATGAAATACTTTTCAGGGAAACTGTTTTGGTCATGTACCTTGCAAATGGACATTCTGGGTCAAGAAGATTATATCTCCCATACATGGTCCTTTTGATTTGTGCCCTTTTTTTAATTAAGAATTGACATGTTTGAAAAATATAGGTGCTGCTGCTATGTGGTTCACCAGGCCTTGGGAAGACAACACTTGCACATATAGCGGCTAGGCATTGTGGATATCGTGTTGTTGAGGTATGATATCTGGCCTTTTTTTACTTTGGGCTACCTAAATTTCTGCAGGTTGATAAGATGCTCCAATTGCAGGCATTATATTCCTTTCAATGGATAGCTTTTAAGTTGGTTTCACGAGAATATGTTTATTTCCTACAAAACCATGTCTTTGGTTATAATTTTGAGTTTTGAACAAGAGACTTGTGCTTTTAATGGAGGAATAATCTCATTATTTTGCACGTTTATGAGCCGTTGTGTCTTGAATGATGTTGTTTGGGAGATAACATTGAATGAGTATCTTTTGGTATGTTAGGTTCCAAACTAATGGATGGAAAAGTATCTTGAGGAACATTACCTTAAAACAACTAATCGCGATTTAGCACAAGTTATCCATGCAAAGAAAAACTTTACTCATGCAGGTTCATTATAATAATTTTTTGATCCCATCATAAGGTCTGATCTAGAATTTGAAATCTTACCGAAGCACCGAGTGACTAGTTCCATTCTACAAAGCACTTGAATATTAAATGGTTCACTAAAAAACTAAAATTAGTTTTATTTTGATGTACAGACATGAATGTGAAATAATGGATCTTTTCATTAGTCTTATTGTAAGATGTGAAGAACCAAATCTGGCTAATAAGTAGCACTTTGCAGATTAATGCTAGTGATGACCGTTCTGCATCTATGATTGAGTCGAAAATTCTCGATGTGATACAAATGAACTCTGTCATGCCTGATGCCAAGCCAAAATGTTTGGTGAGTTGTAACCCTTTTCAAACCTTGAAGTTCTTCATCCAATGTAATCAATTTTTACTATTTATCTTCAGATAATTGATGAAATCGATGGGGCACTTGGTGACGGAAAAGGAGCAGTTGAGGTGATTCTGAAAATGGTACGTATTTTTTGGAGTATGGGTGACTTTTAGGTTTTTCGATATTGTCTGAATGAACTAGATGGATGCTAAGACTAGCATTGCCTTTGGTACCTTAAATTCTGTAATGTTTAATGCTGCTGACAGAAGAATTCTAAGGATAGGTGATGCTACTCTTTAACCAAATTTTTTGTTATATCGCTGTGTTCTAATAAGGATGTAGAGGGACAAAGCCATTGAGAACCCAGCAGAATCATGCAAGCATAAATGCAGCCAGCAAAATTGAAGGATATAGATAAATCAGAAGTCAAAGATGCATAAATGAGTTGTAAATTGACTGAAGATTCTGTCAACTTGCATATGCATGAACGTTTATATATTTCTTGAAATTTATAATTTGTCGAGATTTCAGATATTTGGTTACACACATGCAAGTTGCATATTGAACTCAGAGAAGTTCTTTTTCTTGTAGATATCTGCAGAAAAGAAATCAAATGTTGATAAAGATAATTCCGCTCATGAAGCTCGATCAGGAAAGTCTTCGTCAAGAGGACATAAAACAGCAGCAGCACTGAGTAGACCTGTCAGTATAAAGTTATAATATGTTGCCTTCATTCATTTTGTTTACTCTATTATTCAAGTATTGCATCTCTTTAGGTTATCTGCATATGCAATGATGTTTATGCACCTGCGTTGAGAGCACTGCGCCAAGTGGCCAAGTGAGTACTTGCTTTGTGTCAACATGGAAGCTAATTTTTGATACCAGTAGATTTGTTTTCTTTCCTTGATTATTTTGACCTGAAGCTTTCCTCTAACAGGGTGCATTCGTTTGTGCAGCCCACAGTTAACCGTGTCGTGAATAGGTTGGTAACATCGCAAAAACATTATTTACATCAGCTATATTTTCTCTTTCATTTTTGTTGCCATTTATTTCTTTAGTCCGCCTTTTTTTGTTTGATAAGATTATTCTATATGTGAGAACTTTCTCGTGATAGGCTTAAATTTATATGTATGAGAGAAGGATTTAGGACAAGTACAGGCGCACTTGCTGCACTTGCTGAATATACTGGTAAGTCAACCTCTTTTGTTTTTTTCTCATTTGTTTATGGAAGCTTAATTCCAACATCATATGAACTATTGCTATTTAATTTTGTGATCACGTAGCTGTATTTGCGTGTGATCTCCCACGTACATGAACTGGCATTGAGTTTTATAAAATGGAGGATTTAAGAAGATGTCACGGTCCATCAGTAACCAAGTCATGTTGACCGAGGGATTTATTTCTTTTTTTAATGTAAAACCGAGAGGGACTTATTTCATCATTGTATTCCTTAAGATATCAGAACTGCACCCTTTATCATAAATTTGTGTTCGTTGTTCTTCCATATTGTTATTATAGGAAATTGTATAAAAAGTTTAAACAAACATTTATGTTGCAGATTGTGATATAAGATCATGTTTAAACACACTTCAATTTCTGAACAAAAAGAAAGAGGCCCTGAACGTTGTAAGTCAACAGCTTGTATCATTTTATTTTTATGGAATACCCCTTTTCAGGGGCAATTGATCCCATCATTGAAGTGTTCTTTGTCTAGTTGGACATTAGTTCCCAAGTTGTTGGCCGGAAGGACATGTCAAGAAGCACTTTTGACATATGGAAAGAGGTAGCATGATTCTCATCATCCGATTTATATTTTGCAGCAACTGTTTACGTGTTTACGATATTTTGTTTGCACTATTTTGGTTACTGTTGTGAAGGATATTCTGTCCAATATAGGTTTTCCATAAGAGGAAATCAAAGGGCCAACGGAAATTCATCAACAGTTGCAGTGAGCATGATGCTTTTGATTTTCTGTACTCCCTCATTTCCAATCGGTAAGTTTGAAACTCATGTTTCTAATTGTCGCACGCAGTTGCATTTCTAAAATATAACAGTTTTGAGCTTATCTATCTAGTGGTGAATATGAATTGACTATGGATGGCATCCATGAAAATTTTCTACGGCTGTCTTATCATGATCCAATGATGCGAAAAACTGTGAGTTTTCTTTTCTCCCAGCTTCCATTTTCTATATGATTTTTTTATATTCATCAATTGATATTTCACATCGCCTGTATACTTAAGTTTCAGAACTTACTATGATTTGCATGTGTATCATTTGAAGGTTAAATGCCTTAACATGCTTGGAGTTTCTGACTCCTTGCTTCAGTATGTTTCCAGAACTCAACGGATGTTTCTCCACGGTAAAGATTGCGAGCTAAACTTTGGAGTTGCCATCATCTTTTTTACTAAATGACATGTATTGTTTCTCTCTCTTAGTTTACCAACCTCCTATAGCCATAGTTATGAGTCGCTTGATAGCACAAGTTGAGAAACCAAACATTGAATGGCCAAAGACTTTCCAAAGGTACTTCTTCTAGACTCGAATTGTTTTTCCTCTTGGTTTACGTGTCCTGAAATTTTCTAAACAAACCAGATCACGAGCACTGCTTATGGAGAACAAAGAATCATTGAGGACTTGGCTAAGCAGGATCTCACCATTGATTTCTAGGCATCTATCAATCAAGTCTTTTGTAGAAGATGTTGTCTCCCCATTGTTGTACATTCTTTCGCCACCAACTTTGAGACCTGTAAGTTGCCTATTTCTCCTTATACCTTTGCCCATGCTAAGGGCACTTTTTTTTCCAAGAGTCCAGGATTATGAACAACAAAAACGAGGCTGAGCATTAAAAGAAATTTGTATTAAAAAAAAATCAATAACTTGGATTCACATAGTAGTTCTATTTTCCCCTTTTTTTGCCATGTGTGGTGAACCATGACTGGAACCATGTAGTTATGACTGAAATGGCCATTGGGCAGTATCCATATGCTCACCAATCCGAATATTTGCATGTCAATGAGTATGCTTATGGTGTTGGCTGACATGTGTATTCGTGATTCAGAAAGCAAAACGGCTTTCAAATATGCAGCAAGTAGCGTGTTGTGGATTATGTGCAGGCATGTGTTATGTGCATTGCGTTATATGTGGAACTTGTTGCAGTCATAGTCAATTTCGACCTCATTAACATGATAATCTAAATCTTTTAGCGCATTATGACCTTTCATCAATTAAGTTGGTTCAGATTAACCCTTTTGTGCGTCTTATCATTTTTATGACTTTTTCAGGTGGCGTTGCATCTTTTGTCAGAAAGAGAAAAATATGATCTATGCCAACTTGTGGATACTATGGTTTCTCTTTCTATCAATTATAAAAATTCAAAACCTGATCCTCCGGAAGTGACTCAAAAATACGGTGCTGCTGCTGACGCTATCCTATTGACACTTGATCCCCCAGTTCATCACTATGTGAATTTTAAGGTTTTTTTCTTGAAATAAGCAATCATATCTGAGCTTGCTACCTTGTTTAATATGAGAAGAATGTGGTTAATATTGAACAAATGCCATGATAACGACAGGACCATCAGAACGAACATTTTGGATTAACTGGACCCATGAAGCAGATATTATTGCATGAGGTGAATCCCATTCTCACTTCAAATCCTCTGTTCCTTTGAGCATTTGTTAAATTTGCTGGAAAAAATATACATAGGAATCTATAAATCACTTTGGTCCACATTAATTTGCATGTTAAGAGTTCAAGTGTTGTACGCAGAGTAGAACAGAAATGTATATATTCCACATTGATTGCTTTCATGGTCTGAGTTTGTATATACCTAGACAATGGTCATTGTTCAGTGATTTAAAATTGCTTAGCAAGTACATGACATAATTTTTCTAAAGGTCAAGCGAAAGTTGCTAGAAGTATTTTCCTTCCAGGTCTTATTGTGTTTGACATATGAGAACAATGTTGACAGATTGATAAGCAGAGGATTCTACGGGAAAGCACTGGTAAGACCGCAAATCTACAAGATGAAAACAATGTTGGGAACCCGGCCCTTGCCATTTCATCACATGAGGCAGATGGCAAAGGAAAGGTGACATTAGATCAGAGACAAAATGTAGCCAGCAAGAATCCAATTCCAGCTTCAGGCAACAAGAAGACTCTTTCTTCTGGTTTGAATTCGAGAACTCCTGGACATTTAAAGAAGCCCTCTTATCAAGCATCTAGCTTCTTTGACAGGTAACGTGGTTCATGTTCTTACATATGTGATGGATTTAACTTTGTGCAAGTAATATACTTCATCTTCTCTATGAATCAGTATGTGTTCTCATCAGAGCTTAGTGAGTAATAATCAACCATAGTCTCATCAGAACATATTTCTCATCTTAAGAAGCTTATCCAAGTCAAATCCAAGTAAAACTAAGAAGCTTATCCAAGTCAAATCCAAGTAAAACTAAGAAGCTTATCCAAGTCAAATCCAAGTAAAACTAAGAAGCTTATCCAAGTCAAATCCAAGTAAAACTAAGAAGCTTATCCAAGTCAAATCCAAGTAAAACTAAGAAGCTTATCCAAGTCAAATCCAAGTAAAACTTGTTGTAAGATCCATAGAATGATAAGTTTTCCTGTCTTACTAACTTCTACGTATAAACTGCAGGTACAAAAAATCAAACAGCACAGATTCTAAAGCTTCTGGAGAGCTTCTACAAAATGTAGCAACTATTGAAAGGGATTCCCGCCCCCTAATCTTCAAATACAATGAGGTATAATACACTGCATGGTGCCTAAATCTCATTTAATATCAATTCCTTTGCTGACATCTTCCAAATGAATGATCACCTTCATCCTCCATGAAGCTTGAAACCGAGAAGGTTGAAGTCGCAAATCCTTCTTCGTAATTATTAATATCAGAACCGAACTATATCTTGTATATGAGACTATTGGTATCTTTTTTAAAAGATTTTCTTGTAGACAAGATGGCATTTAAAATTCTCATAGTTGCGTGTTGATTGCAGGGTTTCACCAATGCAGTCAAGAGACCTGTAAAGATGCGCGATCTGCTGCTGTAACGAGGCTTTTTTTAGCATTTCTAACCCGTAAACACAGTTCTTTCAAAAAAGAAAACCTGTAAACACAGTTTGTTGAAACGACTTGAGCAATAAAAAATTATCGTGTAGTTATAGACACGATAATAACTATTTATTAATAATACGGTAAAAGTCCTACAGCATCAGTTAATATAGACATAATCAATGTAAAAAAAAAAATTGTAGAGTTGTTTATAGATAATATATTTATTTGGTCAATGTCACAAGCTAAAATGTTTGTGTGGAATTGAAGTATTTCCAGGGTTTTTTTTTCCCTTGAGAGTATGCTTCGGGTCGGGTTGGTTTTAATGATACCCAAGCCGTTAAACCCGGTTCGAATTAACTCAACTAAACCCGAACCATTACCGCCTACCGGATCGAAGGGATCGAAAAATGATCCGAATAATCCGAAAGAAGAAAAGAAAAGAAAAAAAATCTTCCAATTCCCTCCCTCTCGTTCTTTCTCCCTCAGCAAAGGATAAGATTTCTCTTCGTTGTCCGTTTACTGCTTGTGCTCTCCGCCTTCTTCCCCTGTCCGCGAAGTTTTCCTACCTACGAGCACTCTCAGGTAGCAGAGCAAGTCGAGGAACCGCAGTCTGATCGACCTTCTCTAGCTCTTCCTCCCAATTGGCGTCCCGAACCACTCGCTTCGTCATCGATCCGTCCCGGTATGAGCTTCCCGGCCGATCTCTCTCGCGGGTCGCAATGCTTCCATCTCCATTGCGGCGCACTCCGCGCCAGGCCTTACCTTTGCGCTTCCAGGAGTGCCTTCTTCTGGCGGAGCTTCTCCTCGAAGCCTCCGCGCATCCTCAGGTCTGCTATGTTGCAAGTTGAACTTTTTTCTTCTTCTCTTCGTTTACTAGGCCCATTTGGTTGATTTAGTGTTTCTTGTGTTAGTTTAAAGTCGAGAAGACATCTGATCGCTTGCCAGGCAATGACGGAGACGGAACCCGAAAGTAACGACGAAAAGGTGCGTCTTTTGTATATGGGCGGTTTGTTCTTCCTTTGCTTGTCGCGAATTAGTTTTTAACTTTTTCTCCAGTTCTCCAAGCCGAATGCAAAATTCTAAAATCCTGGTTTCACATAATTGCCTTCACGTGAAAGAGAGAAAAGAGAATTTCTAAAGCACTCAATATAGATTGCGGAATGCCGCTGGTGTCTTCGCCAATTTACTAGCTGTATTTTGCAGTCATTCTATTTCACTTCTGGTCCATGGTTTCATGAATCTTTTATTTGTGATGAAAAGTGGTCGTCGACCTTCTTATTCTAGATAAGAGGATCAAATTGGCAATCTGTATATGCTATGCTATCCTTCTAAATGTATGTTGACATGATTCTGCTACTGTCCTGCAATGCTCCCAATACAAGCTTCAGCGGTTGTCGAAATGTTTGTTCTTTGGATGAATAAAATAAGTCCGTTCTGTGCTGAGTTCTGAGCTATTCCTGCAGGAGAAGGTGTCACATTCAGAAGAAACATCCTCACAGTCTGTTGATGGCCTTGTCGCAGATAATGGCCACATGGATTCTGTTAATGATGAGGTAACCATGGATTGTTAATCACGATATTTAAGGTACTAGTTTGAAACTTCAACTTGTATGTTACAGGGGTGTATAACATGTCATACCGTCTACTGATAGAGCATTCTCATGTTGCTTTGATTGAAGTTTCTCTTACTAACATCAGAAGTAGCTGGTTTTAAGAAACTCTGTTCCATGAACCAGAAAAGATTATCATTTGGATGCAGCACAATGAAAAACGTGCAAGCTTTGGTTAAAAAAGTACTAAAATGATTGAAGAAGAACTAATTAACAACATAGATGTATCATTTCAGATTGGTGAAATGAATGCAATGTTATCTTTCAAAAAACATAGATTTTGACTTCACTAAAAGCATTAAAGAAGCATTGACTAATTAATGACCTTTCTTTCCTCCATCGCAAGATGTATTTGTTTACAAAAACTCATTAATGGTGTGATTGATCTAGGCACAGTGGTTAATAAAACATTAGAAATTGTCTAAAACTGATAAAAAAGACCTGACTTTTATTTATTCATATATGGCATACAAGATTACTTAATCCATGCTCTAATTTTAATTGAACACACCACGCATTAGATTTGTTCCTTTAGTGAGAGAAGGTTTCATGGCTATTGTCATATTTCATCAGGGTAATGATGAGACTGGAAGTAAAAAATTATTTGATCAGGAAGTTAAAATGGAGAACGAGGAAAATCTTGCAACTCAGAGTAGTAACCAGGTATTTCAACTATCTTATTGCTTTGCTTCCTATATCTAGTCTTATGACGATGTAGGTACTACAACCAATGATCATTTTGGTTTGTGTCTGAATTAAATTCCTGTTGCAGGAGAAGGATGAGGACATAGAAGTGGCAAGTGGATCACCTTTGCCTGGGATGAAGGTCAAATTTATACCGACTATGCTAATATTGCTATTCTTTTTATCAGGCATTTTAACCCCAACATTTTCTTATACAGCAACAACTTGATGAAACTATGAAGATCCCAAAGACCACCATTGATATTCTTAAAGATCAAGTTTTTGGTTTTGACACATTCTTTGTCACCAGCCAGGAACCTTATGAGGTGATTTTGCTTTTTTTAAAGTTAAATGACGAAGGAATATTTTTTATATTTAGACTTTGTCATAGTTTTCCGACATTGTTTTGTGTACTATACACTTTGCCAACTTATGGTCTCAATTTTCTAAAGCTTCACTTATCCCATTTGTCTTGTCAACATATTTTTCATATTGACAGCAAAATTTTTGTTCTTTTTTTATTTAAAAAAGTTAATCTGTTGTTCGTTTTTTAATCAGTTCAGGAAGATACTTTGTTAAGTACAAGAGGAAAATGAATACCGGTCGTTGACATGCATTATTTAATATGTAATGGTACTCAATCTTGAATGTTGGTTGTGTTTAGCAGTTTACAATATAAGCCCATCTCTCTTTCTAATAGGGTGGAGTCTTATTTAAGGGCAATCTTCGAGGGAAAGCAGCTAAAAGTTATGAGAAGATTTCAAAGCGGATGCAGGTGAACTGAGTTGTCTTTTCTTCGATTTGATTGTAAAGAGATGCAGAGCATATAATCGACTGAGTTTCCAGGATATGTAATCCACAGGATAAGTTTGGGGACCAGTATAAGCTTTTCCTTCTTATCAATCCAGAGGATGATAAGCCAGTTGCAGTGGTGGTGCCTAAGCGAACTTTGCAGCCAGAAACTACTGGTGATAGGAACTCTCCTTGCCCTGTCCTTCAGAGTATTTAAGTTTGAATTCTGCAAAATATGTTCTTTACAGACAAATAAAAGTCCTATCTAATACCATTTAAAATTCTGGATCTAGAGTAAAACTCTGGAACAAGCTATCATGTATAATAGCTTGTCTCTTTCTGATTTTTGATGTTTTATGAATTCTGATCTGCAGCTGTTCCAGAATGGTTTGCTGCTGGCGCATTTGGCCTAGTTACCATCTTTACATTACTCCTTCGAAATGTTCCTTCACTGCAGTCGAACTTGCTGTATGAGGTTCCCTCACATGCTTGCTGTTCATTTCGTTAATTAAGAAACACTTTTGCCCTTCGACTCCTTTTTTTTCTCTGTTTCCCCCCACCCAAGCTCAAGATATTGAGTACTAATATTTAGAGATTACTCTTTTTCAGATCCACATTTGATAATCTTGAGCTGTTGAAAAATGGCCTTCCTGGAGCTTTTACAACTGCTATAATTGTAGGATTCCATGAACTTGGTCATTTTTTAGTTGCTAGAGACACTGGGATCAAGCTGGGAGTACCATACTTTGTTCCTAGTTGGCAGGTAAGAACTGTACATGTTTTGATCCTTCAGTCATGCCTTGTAAATTAATCACACTGTTCAAAGTTTTTGTGCATAACAACAGAACTGTAGAATTTAAAGTGACAACCCTTCTCATACAGGGTGAGAGTTGCTCCTTAAGATTAGCTTTATTCATTGGTAGATACTTGATCTTATACTAAATGTTGGCTAAAATTCACATTAAAACATATTGTTCTCGGGCATGATTTAATGTTTTGTTGATCGGTAACATATAGCATCTTGAAGTTAATGATTACTTGGCAAGTTAGAAGGATTCTTTAGTACCTAAACTTCCGCAGTATCATCTTGAAGTTTTAAACAAGACATTCTTCTTTAGCAGTTTGATGCCAAGGAATAGGATGCAGTCAAACAGTAAAAAAAAGTCTTGTTTCTTATTCTTTCCTTATTTTGGAAATTGTAACACCAGTTGATTTCTTACAGATAGGATCGTTCGGTGCAATAACAAGGATCTTAAGCATTGTACCCAACCGTGAGGACCTGCTTAAGTTGTCAGCTGCTGGACCTCTAGCTGGTTACGCGGTGGGACTCACTCTTCTGCTCTTAGGATTCATTTTACCTCCCAGTGATGGCATCGGCATTGTGGTTGATCCGTCAGTCTTCCATGAGTCCCTTCTTGCCGGTGGTATTGGTAGGTACTTCTCTCCTACATTGCTGCTTCAGTTATCGTTTTGATTCAAAAAGTTGCATTGGGTATTTGGCATGTTCTGCGTGCAGCCAAACTTCTTCTCGGGGATGTTCTGAAAGAAGGCACACGGCTATCTATCAATCCACTTGTTCTGTGGGCATGGTCTGGGCTCGTTGTCAATGCCATTAACAGCATCCCAGCAGGAGAAATTGATGGCGGACGGATATCGTTTGCCATCTGGGGAAGAAAGGTAAACTTTGGTTCAAGTATTACATGAATTTTTAGGGTATACAAGTATCAGTGGACAATTTATTGCCGCCTCTTTCAACACCATGTTTTCTAGCAAATTTAGTTTTCAGGAATACTTTGAGCTGCTCATCTAATCCACGTAACAGACAACATATAGCTAAAGGAATCTAAATATTAGTTTGTTTCCACAACATCTCTTCCGGATAATTTAACTTCTCAATCTATTCTCTCCAACTTGGTTGCAACAGGCATCTACTCGCTTATCCGGCATCACCATTGCCCTGCTTGGAGTGTCATCACTCGTCAGTGATGTGGCCTTCTATTGGACAGTTCTAATATTTTTCCTACAGAGAGGGCCAGTTTCCCCCCTATCTGAGGAGATCACGGAGCCCGAGAACAAATATGTCGGCCTCGGCATTGCGGTGCTGCTGCTGGGATTGCTCGTATGCTTGCCCTACCCTTTTCCTTTCAGCACTGAAGCAGCTACTTTTGATTTCTGAGTCTGAGTGAAAAAAAAAAGAGTTGCTCCATCTCAACATTGTGCTCTTCTTCTTCTTCTTCTTTTTAAACAATCCACACAGTAGTTAGCTGATTTATCATGTAACAAAGCCAGTGGCCAGCGTTCAAAATAAAGCACGATTCCAATATTATTTTTAGTGCAAAGACGTTACTACCTCAACAAAGCAAACACCTCACTCACTCACTCAGTAAGAGTGAGAGTTTAAACTTGTAATCTATTACCAGTACAATCTATATTTAGATGTTTTTTTAGTATACTCTATACTCAACTTTTATTTTAAAAGTGCATCCAGTATAAAGTAATATACAATCTATAATTCATATTTCATTCTAATTTTGTAGTATTTTTAATTTTTTCTTTGATGTACTGAATATTTTAAAACTGGACAAAATATTACCGTAGTTAATAAGATATTTATGTCTTGTGATTAAATTAATTGACACAGATGGAGTCACAGATTCCCCGGCCTTGCACGTGGATTCCGTGAACCTTGGAACTTAAATATTGCACAACCAACCTTTTTATTTTTTTCACCTCCAATTTATCTTTAAAAAAATTAAAATTTCTTTACCATCAATTTATATACGAATTATTTAGCTTATTTTATATTTTTTTAATACATATGTATATATATATGTATATATTTATCAATTTATGTGAAACGCTTCATCCGCTCGTCCGTTCCGTTCCGATCCGCTGTTGGCGAGCTTTGACCGCCATCACCGTCCGCCTCGCGGCATCACAGCCGTCCATTTCTCTCCCTCTCCCCCGTTTTTGACGAGTCCGCGCCCTCCATAAATACCCGCCCTCTGCATTCAGCACACCGGCAGAACGATTCATCTCTTCCGATTTCTCACCCCCATTCGCTTCTGTTGCTTTGAGAGGCCGCTGCACGCGCAGAGGGAAGAATCGAGTGGCGGAGGAGCACGATCTCGTCGCGGCCATGGATACTTTGGCTCAGCATTTCGTCGCAGGCAGCAAAGTTCTTGCCTTGTTCGCTTACTCGTCCCCCGATCTGAGGATGAGGAGGAAGAGGAGCTACATTGTGTCCCTGCTCCCAGCCCAAAGTTTCGCTGCCGGCAATGCCGTCATCGTCCACCGGCGTCCCATCGCGCCGCTCTCCTGCTCCTCGACGGAGGTGCTCATCCGTCTGTCTATTTCTCTCCTTTTCGGTGGTTTATTTTAGGGTTTTTGTGACTTAGAGAACTTTCTTGTATGGCTGTCATCGTTCTTGTTCTGGGATCAGATGCAGGTAGATGAGCTCGCGTCTGCTGTTGAGACACCAGGTGATCCTTCGCCGTCAGTAGCTTCTATCTCTTGGTTTCATTTAGTTTAACATCTGCTGTCTTTGCCTGCTGCTGCTGCTTCTTTTCAGAGCTCACTCCTGCTTCCCAAGACACCCCTTTTGAGACGATAGGTGAGCCTTTGCCGATGCTAGCTCCAATCTCCTTCCAAGCGAAAAGATTGAAGCATTGCTAATTGCTGCTATTTTTTCAGAGGACACCAAGATTGTTCACGTCAAATTCATTCTGCAGAAGAAATGCGCCTACGGTCAGCAGTTCTACCTGGTTGGAAATGACCCAATATGTGGTCTTTGGGATCCTTCAAAAGCAGTTCCTCTACAGTGGTCTGATGGCCATTCCTGGACTGCTGAGCTTGTGAGACAAATGATCTGCTTAGTTGTATTTTGAGCTCGAACAGTTGTTTTGATTCTACTCTTTTAACTCTATGCACCTTTTAAATTAGGACATACCGGTGGAGAAGGAGCTTCAGTACAAGTTCATCCGCAAAGGTCCCTCGGGAGACATCAAGTGGCAGCAAGGTCGTGACCGATCATTGAAACCATGGGAAACCACCAGAACCATTGTCGTTACTGATGAATGGCACAAACCTGAGCATCAGAAGCTAGCTGAGGAAGAAGAAAATTTGGTCGTCGCGGTGGAGGAGATGAACATGGGCGGCGTGACTGGAGAGGCAATGATTCAGAAAGAGATTCCTGAGGCTGACAAGAACCTTGCTGCTGCTGAAATGAATTCCAAGAGCAAGATCGACGAGGAGAAACTGATTGGTGAAGGAGGCGTGGCGATTGCAGCTTCGGAGACTGCTTCAGAGTCCTCGCAGAAAATGTTGGCTGCAGGAGAGGCTGCTGAAGTCTCCTCGGATGAGGTTGCACACTTCAAGTCATCGCAGGTAAATGTCTGAAGAGATACACAACTTCACATTGCTTCAATAAAGAGCAACAAAATTCCAGAGTCCTGAGAGCTGCGGAGAGCTGTATTCCCTCACAATTCAATTCCTTCCCTGGAGTCCAGGAAGCTGCTGCCTTCTACATTTTTTTGCTTCCACTTAGATGTCATGAGTAGACATTGCTTTGTAATTTTGCCGGATTTACTAATAAAAATGAATTTGAGTATCAGAGCCTTATGCAATATAAATTAATTAATTTCTGCCTCTTAATTTGCATGACTTTGGATCAGTCATCTGAAGAGAAGGATGATGTATCAGGGGGGCCAAATGGAAGAAGTCTGGTCGAAGAGGAAATCACAAATGCTTACCAGAAATCAAATGATGGCGAAGGATGTGAGGAAGTGCATATTAGGGATGGTGGTGCTTTAGCTGAAGATAAAATCCTGGTTGAAGAACCCAGTTCTAAGTCAGCAAACTATATCCTACAGAAGGACCTCCAATGGGGTCTCCAAGCCCTGAAGCATCTCCTTACAACTCTGGGTTTCAATCCATCCCTGTATTCAAAACTTTTTGACAAGTGAGTTAGTGCAAGGAAGGATTCTGCATTCGGCTTTAATCATAAATTGTATCCATCTGTCTTAGCTTAGTAATGGCTTTGGAAACTACTTCAAATTTGTTGTGAAGTAAATAAGACGAGATTTTAATTAAGATTGATATATTTAGGGGTAATTAGATTGAAAACTCTCGTTTAAAAAAAAAAAAGTGAAGATTTTAAAATTTGAAGAGATTTCCAGTTAAATTAAACAGTCGTACAATTAACCCATATATTTATATATGCGTAACAGAAAGCGATCACATTAACCAATGTCTGGAACCAACGGTGGATATAAAGAGTCTTTAAAACGGACGAACGGGATGTAGTTTTATCCATCAAATAGGTGGGATGGGCTCCGAGTCCATTTGGGCCTTTAAATAGGGCTTTTAAACGACGTTTCTTGAATTCTTGGCGGAAGTATCGAAGGACAAGCTTCGCGAGGGTTCGCTCGTCGGCGAAAAGAAGAGCCGAGGAGGTCGTCGACCTCCATTGATCTCGCATCGGCCCTCCCTCGCAGGCGTCGCCGATTGCCGTCTCGATGTGGCGCGCTGTGTCGAGGCTTGCCATTGGATCCGCCATCCTCGGCGGAGGGGCTGCGGTCGCCGCCGTTGCCACATCCGACGACCCCTCGACTACGTTCAAGATGTGCACCATCGTCCCCGTCCGCCTCCTCCGCGATTCCTTGACGATGGCCACGATCGTTGCAGGTAGATCTCTCACTCCCTTCTGTCCTCTTGGTGTTGCTGGATAACTTTTCTAAGCATCGTTTGCCCTAGATAATACTTGAGTTCTTGGTCTTGCTCGATCTAAGTGGTTGAAACATGCTTGACGACCTCACTTAGCGTTTCTTGATCTTTTTCGTCACTTTTTCCCCTGCTGATAGGCTTCATGTTATGCTCCCACATTGTGCATTTCTTTTTTTCCCCTCGTTCGTGTTTGCTCCTCCTTGCTCTTTCCCTAATTTTCACTTTGCAGACTATCAGTATTCGTGTTGGGGTCTCAAGGAAGGAAGTCCTGAGTGGTCTGAGGTGAAGCATGAAGCCCACAAGCGAGGTGCTTATAGATTGCTGGATCTTTGCTTTCGGAATGGAGGAATATACATCAAGCTTGGTCAACACATTAGTCAACTGGTATGTTCTAGATGAAACAAAGTAACAGTTTTAACCAAATTCTAAAAAAGTGTCAGTCAACATGCCGTAGGTTGTAAAACTCTGATATCTCCATCTGTCAGATTAGTACTGAAGTGACGATGGAGACATAACGGGCCTGCAATGGATTTTAGTGATTCATTGAAGCCTGAGGTAATAGTCTTTTAATCTTTCCTGAGATTGGAATCTCAGACTAGAGACTCAGTTGCCACTTCCCGTGTAGATTTGGCATCTTTTTCTTCTTTTTGCAGAAATCACACATTTGCATGATTACTTTAAAACA
This sequence comes from Thalia dealbata, assembly GCA_030544415.1. Taxonomy (NCBI): domain Eukaryota; kingdom Viridiplantae; phylum Streptophyta; class Magnoliopsida; order Zingiberales; family Marantaceae; genus Thalia; species Thalia dealbata. The sequence continues at coordinate 734,926 of CM060458.1, forward strand.
TTTTCGCAGCTTGTGCAGCAAGCGATCCTTTAGTTGTACTGATTGCTTTCATTTGTCTATATTTCACAGGAATACGTCGTTCCTGAAGAATATGTTCAGATTATGAGGGCCTCGATTTTGAAGAGATGTCCTGTTTCCTCATATGAGCAAGTCTGCAGTGTGGTCATTAAAGAGCTTGGGGAGCCACCAGAGAAAGTTCGTTCTATATCTAGACTAATTTTTCAACACTAGGTGGCTCTAGATTCTTCCTGTCATGTACATTCCTGCAGTTTCATTCTTCATCATTTAGCAAGCTAAGGATTTCATTGTATAATCTATAGTCTTCTTTTATTTTTGAAGGATCTTCTAACTAAGCAAACATGGATCCCCAGGCTTTTGCAGAATTTGATCCAAAGCCATTAGCCAGTGCTTCACTTGCACAAGTTCATGCTGCTAGAACTCATGATGGAAGAAAAGTTGCAGTAAAGGTGGAAAATTTATGTAAAATTTTTATCCAGTGCAGATTTATGCTTATCTATTTATTTTTTTTAATTATGTGTATACTCTATATACAGGTTCAACATCTTCATTTAACAGATACAGCTGTTGCAGATATTGCTACTGTGGATTTTTTGGTGAATTTCTTGCATTGGTGCTTTCCAGCATTTGACTATAGGTATACCTCAAGAGTTTATTTGTATTGGTCCTTCCCTAGCTTCTAGTGTGTTGGCTGGCATTCTTCTATAGGTGGTTTATCTAAGGTTCTTTAATGAGACATAGCTATGATAATTCTAAATGCCTCTAGACATGATATAAATATGCTATATTTACGACAAAATTCCAAGTGTGCAGGTATGTGCTTCCTAAATAATCCAGAGAATGTCCTTTCACATTCTTTGCTGAGGGCTACAATGAATTGCATTTGTTAGCAAGTTCTTTCATTTGCTTGGATCTAGTTGAATAGTCATAGTCATTCATGTGTCTTTATTTAGAGAATTAAATTGAGAACTTCCATGTTACTTTCTGTGCTTGTTAACTGCTTCCTAGACCTTTTAGCTCTTTATTATACGGTATAGAACAGTCTATTTTCTGAATACTATTTAAAATTTAGTTGACTAATCTCACATCATTTTGTGGTAACAGCTATGAGATATTTGCTTGCTAGAAACATTTCTTAGTACAATTGCATGTATTATTCAATTGGTTAGACTGCCACAAATGAACGTGTTATCTTATTTTTGATCTCCAACTTTTACTTGTTACACTTCAATAGCTACCTGCCTTCTCTTTCTACCTAAACCAAGATGAGTGAATTTGTTAGTTTTTAATACAGGTGGTTAGTTGATGAAGTTCGTGAGAGTCTACCTAAGGTAAGGTTGTTTTACATTTCCATTTTATTGTATTTGTATACAAGTTCAATTCTGCTTCCAGTGAAACTGTCATTTATGTTACTCAGATACGTACCCAAGTCCATTGATGTACCATGTTCATGTGCCACCCATTTATGAGCCTGATAGGCATTCATTAGGCTTTGTGTAAATGTGGAGAAATTTCCTTTACATCTATGTATTAAGGATATTTTGCTTGTTCCACTTTTATCTGGTTCTTTACACTACTTGCATTTCGTTTTCAAACTTTGGAAATTTGAAAACATTGCAAATTTCAAGCAGTATCATACACAGAACTGTTTCTTATTTTGGAACATGACAACCTTAAATGTTATTTTCTTAATACACCTTATTCAATTTCTTGTTCTTTCCATTGTGATGAGGTATCATTTGTATTACTTATTTTTTTGCTTTTTCCCTCATTCAAGTGTTTTTTTCGTCTAGCTAATGCATATTAATGTCTAGCATTAAGATTTTTATATGTACCTTATTTTTCTAGCATTTATTCACAAAAAAGACATGGGTAAGTTTATTTGGGAGAAATATTCTGCAAGCAAAACTAGAGGAAATATCTTGAAATCATCACCTTCTTCTGAATCAGAACTATATAATCATTTATTTGGGAGAAATATTCTGCAAGCAAAACTAGAGAAATATTCTGCAAGCAAAACTATATACCATTACTTTTAGAATCAGAACTATGCAACTTATTGCATGATGTTTCCAGTCATGCCATCATAAGTTGTAGAACTATGCTTGCATTACTCCATGATGTTTCCATGTTTCAGTCACATGCCAGTCATGAATTGTAACTGATTTTACTTGAATACACATTGCAATATGTCACATTGATTTATTCTATAATTCAGGATGTAACTTGAAATCATCACCTTCTTCTGAATCAGAACTATATAATCATTTATTTTGGTATGCTATATTTATTTTCAATTATAACTATATAATCATTTATATAGTTATACCATTACTTTTAGAATCAGAACTATGCAACTTATTGCATGATGTTTCCAGTCATGCCATCATAAGTTGTAGAACTATGCTTGCATTACTCCATGATGTTTCCATGTTTCAGTCACATGCCAGTCATGAATTGTAACTGATTTTACTTGAATACACATTGCAATATGTCACATTGATTTATTCTATAATTCAGGATGTAACTTGAGCATCTGATAACTTGGTGTCATGATTCCAGGAATTAGATTTCTTGCATGAAGCTAGGAACAGCATAAAATGTTTAGACAATTTCAGGCGGCTGTCTTCTCATACGGCACATAGCATATATGCCCCCAAGGTGTACTGGGACTTGAGTACCTCTAGACTTCTGACTATGGAGTTCATGGATGCCCCAGAAATAACTGATGTGAAAGCTATTCGAAGACTTGGACTTGAGCCAAGTGATGTTTCAAAATTAGTATGTAAAAATTATACATCTTTGTCACTTTAAAATATAACTCACTTTCGATCCAAATCATGCAGGTTAGCCAATCTTTTGCAGAGATGATTTTTAAGCATGGATTTGTTCATTGTGATCCGCATGCTGCCAATATGATGGTCAGGCCTTTGCCATCAAGTAAATGGAATATCTTCGGTGAGAATCTTAGCCTGCATTTTGCTCTTAATTTGAGATTTTTTCATCAAGTACTGAATATTTGTGTTAGCCTAAAGAACATCATATTTGTTGCCGATGAAAGCAAATGTTTTAATTTTGTGAGTGATAGTACATACTTTTCCATAGCGGATGCTCTCTATGATGTGCAGGGAGGAAAAAACCACAATTGATACTGCTCGATCATGGTCTTTATAGAGAGCTTGATTCGTCAATTAGAATGAACTATGCTGCGCTCTGGAAGGTACACTTGATCCGCATTCTCATAAGTCGGTCGAGATCTTTTAAATGCAACTGTTAATTGCTTGAAGTTCACCTCTGTATTCCCCATTCAGGGTTTAGTTTTTGCTGATGCTAATGGCATCAAAGACAGTAGCGTGAAACTGGGTGCCGGTGAGGATCTTTATATTCTATTCGCAGGGGTTGTCACTATGAGACCTTGGAGAAAGGTCATTGATCCATCTGCAGACCATCTGGTCGTGGAAGGCAACGATGATGACCGTGCAGAACTGCAGGTAGTTTCAATACTCGGGTATTAGCCTTTTCACATATTTCGCATATATAAGCAATATTTGGTTAGAAATGAACCTTCCGCAAATTCTGGCGCAATCTTCAGTGCCTACAATAAGATTTCATGCGGTTTTAGTGGTAGCAGCGAGAAAGGCGATAGTTTTAGGAGTTCGGTTATGGTCGCTGTAGAAATTAAGCATATGGATCAATGACCTTTTGATCCTATAATTAGTTGGAATGTGACTTTTTAATTATAATTATAATTAATATTTAATTCGAATCATATTATAATTAAATATTACCCTATATAAAATAAATATAGCATACCAAACATGTTGTAAGCTCGAAAATTGCATTTATTTCATTGCTGTCATTCTTTTCATAGCAAACATGTTATAAGGTTACTTTTTCATTCTGTTCTTGAATGATTCCAGATGTATGCTGCCCAGTATTTTCCTCAGATATCAGAGCTGCTAAGGAGACTACCCCGTGTTATTTTACTAATGCTGAAAACCAACGACTGTTTAAGATCCGTGAATTCTGCCCTGGTAGGTTTTTTATCTTATCTCATCCTTCTATCCGTCATTTTGGTTTATAAATCTAGGAAGGAATTTTAAAATCAATAAATGTCTCACTTTTGATCTTTCTTTTTTTTGGGCTGGGAGCAGTTGCAAGGATCATCTCTTGATACATTTTTTATCATCGGAAAAATCGCCTCAGAAGCAGTCTTAGAGTCGAAAAGGCAGGTAGCAAAGGGCACCTTGTTCGGAAGCCTATGCATCTGGTTGGAGGAATTTTTGCTCGAGGCTCGAATGCTCAGTCTGAGGTTAGCGATGCAGCTTCTACAGTTCAAGAAAAGCTATTCACAGCAATTAGATGCGTTAGCTTAAGAAATCTTGTTTCCCCAATAAAAAAGTATAGATTATTCATACGCATTGATATTCGTCAAACACGTGAAAAAACATGCTTGGCGAAACTGTTGGAAATTGTTATACCTTGTAATCTTTTATTACGCATTGTTTTCTAAGTGATCTCAATAAAAAAATTTAATTTCAGCGTGAAATTTTAATTTTTTAAAAAACATTGTCACCAAAGTTAACAAAAATCTTAACGAAAATAATATTTTAAAAGTAAATTTAAAGTCACTTAAGTTAAAATAGTTTTAAAACCACGTCAGAAACATTTACGAGCTTTTAAGACTAATACAATATACACGAGATCCTGCATCCTCCACATTGAGACCGGCGTCCTCACACCCCTTGAAGAAAAGTCTCTCCTCCCCTCCAAGCCTACGCCGCCAACTCATTAGAAAAAATGGCCACCGCACTTGAACCTCTTTGCCTGACAATTATTAACCAGAGGAGATAATAAGATCATGAGAAATGCCGACAAATACAATGTCCATCTGTGCTACCTGAGATGGAGAGGTTAATGGGTGCTTTGTTCTTGCACTTGTACTCGTTCAGGAGAAAGCAGAGGGTTTTAATCAAGTTAGGGTACTGCTTCACATCTGCAAGACGGGAGGGGAACAGAAGTATCAGTCGGGTTCCCCACCAAAAAATTATTATGAAACCCATACGTACATAATAGGATGTCGCTAGCAATAATTAAGTCCCAATCCGGTTCAGATGTCGGAAATCGGTCTCCCCATGTATCTGACACCAGTGGAATCATTTCAATTACTTGAGATCTTATCGATACACGAAAATGATTACCAAACCGGGAAAAAAACAACATGATGAATAATATGAACAAATGGAACTTACGCTTGATATGTGGCAGAACAGGTAGCCCATTTTCTGAGCAATTATAAGCTATATTTTCTTCAATCTCCGTGTCATCAAAATCCGAGGTTGTAATGTCTACCCCAAATGACCTTCGCAAGAAGATGGCCAAAGCTCCAGTCCCACTGTGAGGTAGGGTATGTACATGTAAATATTTACATTCTACCTCCTAACCAAGAATTGAATATAAAAGATAATCAACTTGTAGAAATATAAAAGAGCCGCAAAAACTCGTTAGCATGGTGAAATTTATATAAAGATATTTCCTAGCATAATAGCATGAAGTCTGATCTCTCAGATAATTTACACAAAATATGAGACGACCTAAGCATGAAAAGCAATCTGTCAGATAATTTTTGCCGGCTTTGCTATTGTAATTATATTAAAAAAAAGAATTCATTTCCCACGCAACGATTAAGAGGTACCAGAGTCCAAATTATATTAGAGTTCATGAAGAACAGAGATTCCTCAGGAATTTGTACCGAACATTACAAGTCAATTCACAAGTGATGTAAAGCCATTAATATAATCTGGTATATGAAACTGCCAAGAAGCATCAAACTATCCTGTCATGATCCTACCTGATGCCGTAGAAGGAACCTTAGTACAATACGAAGATATTTACATTTGACACAGAGTAAAGAATCACAAGTTTCCTTTTCTCAGTTCACACAGTTTTTAAATAAGTCTTATACTACAAGAGAAGTACGGCGACATACCTTCCTAATTCCAAGATACGTGCCCCATGGAATAGAGATTGATTTTCGACTATCCAATTGCTAAATGCAAATGTCCCAGGCCATAGCAAATTGGCATTTAGCTGATGGAATGAAAATTCTCGGATCATCAGCTCCTGCATGTTAACCAAAAAAATGACAAACAGTTGGAATATGGATACACTTTCCTATGATGTATCTATAGATATAAACCAATGAACCTTTATTTATTCTTCATAAAATAGGTAAAGGTCTAAAAATAAAGAGTTTAAAAAATAAGAAATAAAAAAGGTCAAATTTCTTTAGACAATGAGAAAAAACATGATAAACACAAGCCTATTAATCTTTGAGGAAAAAATTTTATGCTTGGTACCAAAGTGCAAAGAGAGGCAAGATATATTTAATAAAATTATTGTGAGAATTTGCCACTGGATTATGATGATGAATCATTTAATAAATATGCAAAAAATTGAATCCAGACCAGACATGAAAAATCAGTTAGACTCAATTGAGAAACAAACAATTATAGGACACAAGCCATCCTGTTCTTCAAGGGACCTACGCTTGAGGAATTCGGAAAAACAGAAATTTAAATCAGAAAATGTGAGATAGGGTAAATTAGTCAAAGTTTGCGGATTTCAAAGATAGTAGACACATATGAAAAGATAACAAGTCACTTTTAAAAAGATTAGGAGGAAATTTCAAAGGAATGAATAGTACGATTTACTTTAAGAAATAAGATTTTCATTAAATGGATTTCGTACCCATCGCAGTGAGCCTGAATATCTAAGTTTAGTTCCGCAAAATAGTCCTAGGAATGATGATGCCAAAGCAAACATATCAAATGAACTTGAAACCAGTGCGAGTCTAGAAAAGAGAGGAGAAGAGCGAGACGTTACCATTCCAGGGAAGGTATGCACTCTCTGGACATGCAGCTCCGATCTCTCCATCCCTTCCTCCGTACTTCTGCTGGACGATCAACCCACCAAACAACGGTATTAGCGTTCGTACGAGTGCACAAGGGGATCAAATCGAAAAGAAAAAAAAAATAGAGAGAAAGGAAAGCGTTAACGAGCAGAGGTAGAATCCCAACCTACCCTGGCACCCTCCACCGACCTCCTTCTCATCCTCCTCCTCCTCGCTGCCTTCCCGGAAGAGATCACCGGGGGAGAAGAGCGCCACATCCATCGAACACTCCCCGCCGTCGCCTCCGCCGACGACCCCTTCTCCTCCTCCAAATGGATGAGGGTTTCCGTACCGCCCCAGGAAGTTACTACCAGAGTGAAGCAGCAGGCTTTTATACGATATTTTAGAATCCGACCCGACTGTATGTCCAGGATCCTCCTCTCACCCGCTAACCGCGCTAGAGGTAGAGGGTACGGTTCGCGGAGTCGGATTCGTTTTCGAAGACGGGGGGCGGGTCGGATGTGACTGAAGATTGATCACGTAGACGGCACGTCGGCCGACAGATGAGGCTAATTTAATACACGTGGCGCATCCATCAGGCGTCCGATCGCGACGGGTTTCGGGGGCATGCAGCGGGCAGTACGACGCCGGCCTGCGTACTGCGTAGCCAAAAAAAAAAAAAGGGAAAAATTTTACGAGTAGAGGAGGAGACGCAGAATACGGAGGAGGCGGCGGAATTAGTTGCAGTGCCAGCGCGTGGTCACAGGAAGACCGAGCAGGTGGGAGCTGTCGGGTGCAGCGACCGGTCAAAAACCCAACTCCATTCAGGTCCGCAATTTTGCACCGCCTTTAATTTCACTTTGCTCCCTCAACTTTATCTAAAACTTATTTCCCCTATTTGATAATTATCTCCTTCTATATAATCACATTTGCACCCTCAATCATTCTTTAATTATACTTCAACCCTTCCAAACTTTAAGATGGTAAAAACTAACGTTATTTTTGTAATAATACATAGTATCGTATCCTTATCATATATCCATAAATTATTAAAGGTGATGAGTAATAAATTAAAAAAAAACAATCATATATGTTTTACACATGGAAGGCAGATTTAAGTTTTTATAATTGAAAAATAATAAAGGGATATAAACGTAGTTATACATAAGACCCCGTGTAAGTGAGCAGTTAAACTAATTGTAAGGATTAATTTGAGATATGTGAGAAAGGAGGACGAAACATTGAAAAGAACTCCCACTTAATCAGCAGAAGAAGAAGAAGTATTAATCCTTCGATCCATGACATGGCCGACGAACGACGTCTCTCTTCTCCTCTCTCCTCTTCTCCACGCCCGTTCCTTGTTCATTTATGGCTTCTAGCTCTACCAAACGTTCTTCCATCCTCTCCTCTTGAGATCCCCCTCCTCCTCCTCCCCAGTTTACTTATTCCTCTTCCGCTCGCTTGATTCTTCGTCGCAGCGACGATGATCGGCGGCGGCGCTCCGACCGCGCCCGCCGGCGTCACGCACCTCCAGCAGACGCTGCAGGCCGTGGTGCAGAGCGTCCATTGGACGTACAGCCTCTTCTGGCATCTCTGCCCTCAGCAAGGGTATCGATGAGTTTTTTATAATTCTGCTTACTGTTTCTTCTTCGCTTTGCTGACTATTTTGTCCTCTTCGGTGTTAGGGTTTTGGTGTGGGGAGACGGCTACTACAACGGGGCGATAAAGACGAGGAAGACGGTGCAGCCGGTGGAGGTGAGCACGGAGGAGGCGTCGCTGCAGCGGAGCCAGCAGCTGCGGGAGCTCTACGAGTCGCTGTCGACGGGGGAGGCCAACCTGCCGACGCGCCGCCCCTGCGCCGCCCTCTCGCCGGAGGACCTCACCGAGGCCGAGTGGTTCTACCTCATGTGCATGTCCTTCTCCTTCCCTCCCGGCCACGGGTACAATATAAACATTTAATTCTACTCTTCGTTGCACCTTTGAAGAAAGATAGAAAGAAGACAACAATTCAAGCTTTTTGAGTAGTGTGACTGAATTGGAAGGTTGAATGTTAGATGAGCGGATACTTCAAGGCTTAAGTGATGATATGCATTATCCTGAGTCTCCATCGATCATCCTACCTAATTAATGAACATTTGTGACCCAGTTTACATGCAAAAAAGAACGAAAAAATAACCATCCCTGAACTTGTTGTAAGAGCATAAAATTATAAGATAGCTGATTATTAAAACCGTGTGTAACCCATGCACTTCAAACTGCTATTAATCAGTGCGTTTAACTAGCTAGCTACTGATCAGTGGTCTAGACTTTAAAACTTGATTAATATTTTAGGTAAAAATTCAGCTGAATTGGTTTACTTATATTAATTAGGCTACCAGGAAAGACATTTGTAAGGCAGAGGCATGTTTGGCTGACTGGAGCAAACGAGGTGGATAGCAAAGTGTTCTCAAGAGCCATTCTTGCAAAGGTAATTTTTTTTTGCTTTTTGAAAAAAAAGCTAAACCTCCATGGGAAGGAGAGCACGAGAGAGAAGCTCAATCACATGAATTATATTTGGATATGTGTGGATATGTAAAGCTAACACAAATCTCCTTTGTGATTCTTAATAATTGGATTGATTGATGAGGCAGAGTGCTAACATTCAGGTACTTATTTCGATTAAATTAATTCACTTTGTTTTAACTTGGAAACCAACATGATGATTAATATTTTTCAGTGTTAAATTATTTCCTTCAGACAGTTGTGTGCATTCCTCTCATGGATGGAATACTTGAATTGGGCAACACCGAGAAGGTAAGTTGTATAAATGCACAACTAAGGGCTGTCAGCTACATGCATGTTAATTTATATATGCATTGCATATAAAGGTGGAGGAAGATATAAATCTGACACAACACGCGAAGAGATTCTTCATCGACTACAACTACGTCGATGCGCACATAAAGCCAGCCCTCTCCGAGCAATCCACCTCCAATCCCTTCGCTGACCACCACCCGCTGCTACTCCAGCACCAGACGCAGGCGGCGGCGGCGGCGGCGGCGACGGCGACGGGGGTGCACCACATGCACATGGACATCCAAGCATCGAACCAGGAAGCAGAAGACGTGATCACCACTGCTCACGGCCGGCGTCACAACGACGACGACGCGGAAGAAGAGGAAGAGGATTACGAGGACGAGGAGGAGGAGGACGACGAGGAGGGGGACGACGTCGAGGTGATGAAGAACGGCGGAAGCAACCCGCGGACGGGAGAAACCAGCGAGTTGATGCAGCTGGAGATTTCGGAAGGCGTGCGGATGGGGTCCATGAGCGATGGCTCCAATAACCTGGAGATGGAGCAGATGCCGAGTTCGATGTGCGACGACGGCGGTGGTGGACTGCAGCTGATCTCCAAAAGTCAACAGAGGCAGGACGAGTACTTGTACAGGAACTGGCACCTCCTCCTCGAAGACGTCGTCGGGGGGAACGCATCGTTTCAGCAATCATTAGGAAGCGGAGTTCAAGACCTGTCGCCGGAGGACGCTCATTATTCCGGGACGGTGTCCAGCATCGTGAGGCAGAACCTGAAGAGATGGGCTGACTCGAGCAGCTCATCGTTCACCGCCATCAACCTGCTTCACTATTCCGACCCCAAGAGGTCGGCGTTCTCCAGGTGGCCGAGCTCCAAGGGATCCAACCAACAGCAGGCGCACCTCCTGGCCGTGTCCTCTTCCGTTTCGTCCTCCTCCCCGGCTTCCTCCCAGTGGCTGCTGAAGAGCGTTCTGCTCGGCGTCCGCGACCGGCACGGCAAGTTCAGCGCTGCCGCCGATGGGCCGTCGCCTAGGCCGAGAGATCAGGTTGCCAAGCCGATGCAGCAGCAGAAGTACGGCGCGGCGGCGGCGGCCGCGGGGCCGGAGGAGATAAGCGCGAACCATGTGCTGGCGGAGCGGCGGCGGAGGGAGAAGCTCAATGAGCGGTTCATGATCCTTCGAACTTTAGTGCCTTTTGTGACCAAGGTATAGAACTTATTATATATATATATAGCTATCAGATCAAGTAATCATCACTTGTGATTGCAGATGGACAAAGCTTCGATACTGGGCGACACAATCGAGTATGTGAAGCAGTTAAGGCGGCGGATTCAAGACCTTGAATCCAGGAACAAGCACCAAGCAACTCCTCCTCCTCCTCCTCTTCCTCAGAAGAATGTGATGGGGATCAGCTCAAGCAGGTTAATGGAGCAGCAGGCGATTAAGAGGCCATCGCTGGTTAATGGAACACCTGATAAGAGGAGGAGGAAGGCGGCGCAGCAAGTTGACGTGTCTTCGTCGGAGCAAGGAAACCCGTCGGCGGCCAACGTGCAGGTCTCGATAACGGAGGACGAGGCGATGATGGGGCTCCGGTGCCCGTACAGAGATGGACTGCTCCTCAAGCTGATGCACGCGCTGCAAGAGCTCGGGCTGGAGATCACCTCCATCGAGTTCGACTCGAGCGACGGCGTGTTCAACGCGGAGCTGCACTCCAAGGTTAAGGAGGTGCACGGGAAGAGAGCCGGCATTGTGGATGTGAAGAGGGCGATTCATCAAATTATACTCTTGTGAAGGTCGGTAAATTAACTTGATATTAGTCTGCTAATAAGTAGTTGATAGCAGGAAAAGAAAAATAAGTCTGGAACTTAATTTATTAAAGCACGCGTGTGTGAATATGTTGTAGTTTTATTGGTTTGATTAAATATGGAAAATAAAAAAAAAACACGCGTGTGTGAATATGTTTGTAGTTTTATTGGTTTGATTAAATATGGAAAATAAAAAAAATTCGCCCACCGTGGGGCTCGAACCCACGACCACAAGGTTAAGAGCCTTGCGCTCTACCGACTGAGCTAGACGGGCTGCTGGTGTAATTTGCTTTCGTCAATATTCTCAATTCAGCAAAACGAAATGGATAATGCTGCAATCGAGTGGCTTATGGTTGTTCTCGCAAAGAAAGAAAAAAAAATTGCAGTCTGCATCTCCGAATTGAGAGATGATGAAGGCGATCCAAGCTTCCCTGCTCCTCCCCGGTCCATCGCTCCTTGCTCGGTACCGGGGCAAGCCACGCAGCCGCCGGCCGCCGGCGCTCTGCTTCTGCGGCAGCTCCAACGTCGACGCCGGCAGCGGCGGTGAGTCCTCTCCGCAAGGCGGGGACAAGCGGCGGCAGGAGATCCTCGCCCGCATCGCCATGCTCCAAGCGCAGAAGGTCCGGCTCACCGACTTCCTCGACGAGCGCTCCGCCTACCTCACGCAGTTCGCCGAGGACGCCAACGCCGAGTTCGACCAAATCGGCGAGAGTGCCCTAAAGGAACTCGACGAAGCCAGCGCCAGGGTCCTCCCCTTCTCTCCCTCTCCCCCTCTTCCTCGATCCCGAATCCTTAGTCCCTCATCCCGGTTCCTTCGATTGTGATCCAGATAATGGAGAAGCTGGAGAGCCGCGCGCAGGCCTTCGATGAGGCTGCGGAGGTGAACCGCCAGGAGATCGAGAAGAGCGATAAGGTACTCGAGGAGTTCGAGGACCAGATCGATCGGGACCGCAACGAGGGCCTTTTCTTCAAGAATCTGACAGACAAGAAGAAGACGAACAAGAACAAACCGCCGACGCCGGAGAAGATGGCGGCAGCGGCGGAGGCGGCGGCAGAGGCGCGGAAGCTCAAGGAGACCGCCGCGGCCTCGAAGGTGCGCCGCAACATCTACCTTGCGCTGATGGCTGTGCTGGCGGCCACCATCGGCAGCGCCGTGGTGGCGGCTCCTCCTGGGCAGGTGGAGTGGCGGAAGGTGGCGGCGCTGGGGTTGATCTTCGTGGGTTTACTGGCGCAGTTCGTCTACGAGAAGAGCTTCTGGCCGTCGGAGACTCCGACAGAGGAAGCAGAAAAGTAATAATTATAGGAGAAGAAACGAAAAGAAAGGATCAGTTTTTACTTGTAGATATAAAATCTATTAGCTGAATCGAATTCTCGCAGTTTATCAACTTCAGTAGCTGAATTGAATTCCGCTTCTGATTACTTCTCATCCATTCTACTGATTTCTTTCGGGCTGAGCCTTCAACTGCGCGTTCATCCTTAACTCCAATAACTCAGGACTAAAACTGGTCAAACTGAGACCCAGCAAAGACTGCCAAAGAACTGCAGGATTGAGATCTGATTGCTGATATTAAAGCTTGCCACCTCAATTAATTTAATTTTCTATTCTAAGGGAACAAAATAAGAAACAAAAAAGAAAGAGAGAGAAAAGACTGAAGAGTTGTTTAAAGTTGTGGGAGTAGGGCCAGATCGAGCTGTTCTTTTTCTTTAATAGCAGGAAGGAGTAGAAGAAGAAGTAGTAGCGGAGAAGGGTGAAAAAAAAAGGAGGACAAAGTGGTGAAGAAAGCAGCAGAGATTGCTTGCCCTCTTCTCTCTCTCTCTCTCTCTCTTTCTTTCCTACTTTCTCTTCTTTTTTTTTCTTTTGCTTCCTTGCTTGTTTGCTTTGGCAGCACAGCAGGAATATAAAGCAACTCATCACCCCCTACCTCTCTCTACTTCTCTCTCGTACTCGCACACAGAAACATGCATCAAAAGAAGAGACATACTTTTTTTTTCTTTTTTTTTATAAAAATAATAAATTCATTTTGCTCCAGAAAATCCTGCTCTAATTGAAATTTTGTCCCCCCGTATAATTTTCACATTCTCTGGTTCCGCGTGACTTGGCTTTCAATAGCAAATAGTTTTAGTCCAATTTTTTTAAAAAACTTTTATGCATAAAAGGAATTAAGCCACACAAAAATTATATAAATATACAAAAGTATTATTAATACATTAGTATTATTTTATACTTACATATATATATATATATATATATATACACACACACGCTGCTAAACAAAGCTTAAACCTCAAGATTTTGGCTTAAAAGTCATGTGAACTGAAAGGAAGATTTAGGGCTTAAGACGAAAGCTTTTGCAGGGTAGGAAATGGATTTTTGAAGGGGAAATGCTTTTGAGAAACGGGGAGTCCAAGATTGATGATTTCCATGCAATCCAATCAAGCTTTTATCAGATGGATGGGGTCAGTTTGTGGACTCCAAGGAGCATGTTGCATCCCTGAATCATGATGATGAAGGGTGGGGGAGGGGGGAGGGGAGAGGGGAGGAAGGATGTGATCTCCTCGGAATGCTGCGATGAATCGAGCGAGTCCTCCGTCCGTCACCCCAGCTAAGGGCTCTGCTCCTTTGCTCTGCGACCTTCCCCCACCCCTACCCTTCCCTTTCCTTGTTCCCCCCAAGCAGGGATGCAAACAACGTCTTGTGTTCTTGGGATTCAGAAGATGCTGAGAGATCATGTTTTCAGGAATATATTTTTTTTCCCTTTACCCACTTATACATTAATATCTATAACTCAACACAATATACGCATATATATTAAACGTCTCTCTCCCAATTTATGCTGCAGTGGTCTCTGCCTTTTGCATCTCCCAAGCCAGGAAAGCTTCGTAAAGGATTAAAAAAAAAAGAAAAAAAAAGAAGGAGAGATTGTTTTAAGGCATCTCATCACAGTGGCACATCTACTAACTTGATAAATCCCGAGGCCCCTCCCCCCCTCAACTCTTTCTTTCTCAGTGGCCATCTTTATTTCCTTTGCAGCAACTTCTGATCTAAAGTGTTCGTAGCTTTAGTCATGACTCCATTCAATTTCTTCCTCATCATCACTTGCTTTGCTTTTATTTATTTATATGGAACCTCTTTTATTTGTCTCATTCATCAAATTCTCTGGGATTCTGAAGAAGACACACATGTCAGAGAGATTTCTCTAGCTTACAACAAAATAGTTTTCATTTTTGTTTGCTTGCTTGCCACCACTCAGGTTTTTTTTAATAATAAATTTTAATTAAATAACCTATATTATTATTATTGATTATGAAACAAGTAAATACAAAAAGTAAAAAGGGAAAGTGAAGGATAAATAAATAAAATTAAAGCGACTTTTTGTTGCTATTATTATATTATTATTTGTTGATACGGAAATCCAATTAAACCGGATCGAACCGGGTTTAAGTCCGGTTTGGTCTGCTTTTGAACCGGAACGGTCGCACCATAATCCAGCATCGGCGGCAGCGGCGAAGTGAAACTTTAAAGCAGGGAAACCGAGAGCGACGCCGTTGGCTACTTGGCTTTCCCTCATTTATTGCTCTTCTTCTTCTTCTTCTTCGCGACGGGACGCGACGGGACGTTTAGCATGGCGGCGGTCGACATCGCGAGCCACCACCACGGCCTTCAGATCCCTCCGCCTCTGCAGCCCCCGCGCCGGCTCCCTTCCTCCACCTGCGACCTCCACCCGGGCGAGCCAGTCACCGGCTTCTGCGCCTCCTGCCTTCGGGAGCGCCTTTCCGGTCTGGAGGCCCCCACGGCCTCCTCCGGCCGCAAGTCCACCTCCGCCCTACGGTCCGTCTTCTCCCGGGCCTCGGCCGCGGCTGCCGCCGCAGGAGGATCCTCATTCCTCCGCCCCGAGCTCCGCCGCTCCCGGTCCTTCTCGTTCGGGCGCGGGGCCGACGGACTTCCCTCTCAGCGCCCCCCTGCGTCCGCGGCCTTCGAGCCCCAGCGGAGGTCCTGCGACATCCGCGGCCGCAGCACGCTGTGGTCGCTCTTCCACCAGGATGACCGGCTCAGGGTGGCTCAGAATCCATCCTCCTCCTCCTCCTCCTCAATCTCCTCGGCCGCGGCTGCGGCTGCGACGGGCCCGGGGATCGAGCTGGAGTTTCGCAACCATGGGCTTCCGGGCCCCTCCGCCGCGCCTCCTGTCACCGGAACCCGCGAGAGGGAGGACACCGGCGACGAGATCAGGCCCGTTGATCCTGTTGTTCTGGAGGTCGTGACCTCCGGAGAGATAGAGGAAATAGTACAAGAGTCGGTGGAGGAGAGGGAGACGGAACTGAAGCCGATGAAAGACCACATAGATCTCGACTGCCAGCAGCAGCAGCAACAGGAGGCGGCGAAGAAGCCGCCGCCCAAGGACCTCAAGGAGATGGCCAGCAATTTTTGGGTCGCGGCCTCCGTCTTCAGCAAAAAGCTCCAGAAGTGGCGGAAACGGCAGAAACTTAAGAAGCAAGGCGGCGAAGCCGCAATGCCGGCGGATAAAGCCCCCAAAACTTCCCGGCGCTTCTGCGACACGCAGTCGGAGGCCGCCATGGACTTCTCCGGGAGGATATCCTGTGACACATTCCCCCGCTTCTCTCTCGACGCTGGCCGTATGTCCTTCGACGACCCGAGGCTCTCGTGGGACGAGCCGAGGGCCTCTTGGGACGGCTACCTGGTCGGTGGCCGGTCGGCGCTCCATCGGCTTCCTCCCATGCTCTCGGTCGTTGAGGATGCGCCCGCGCCGGCCGTTCAGCGGTCGGACTACCTGATCCCCGTCGAGGAGGATGCTGCCATCCCCGGCAGCTCGGCGCAGACACAGGACTACTACATGGACTCATCCAGCGGGCGCAGGCATAGCCTTGAGCGATCTAGCTCCATCCGGGAGCAGCCTGTTGAGATCAGCGAGCCGACGGTGTTCTCCAACAGCAAGGTAACTCCTTCCGCTGGTAATGACTTCTTCCCTCATGGAACCTTGCTCGATCGGGATGTAAAAGATTGGAGCTCCAACTCTCTGGGGGATGAGTACTTGGGCCGCTTTGAGTCAGTTTTTAGGGAACCTCACAAAGGGGATCCTGCAAAGAAGTCCAAGAGGTGGAGCAAAGCATGGAACTTTTTGGGGTTTCTTCAGCGAAGAAATAGTAGCAGGGTAGAAGCTAACGTAGTCAACAGATCTTTATCAGAGTCATGGCCGGAGCTACGTTCCGGTGGTTCCAACGGCAAAATGCTGAGGAGTAACAGCAGTGTAAGCTCTAGGAGCTCTTTCAGTGGCAATGCTGGATACGGAAGCATGAGAACAAACAGTATGAGGTCTACTGGTAATCACAAAAAGAGGAGAGATGAATTCGTTCTGGAGAGGAACCGAAGTGCTCGATATTCTCCGAACCATTTTGACAATGGAATGCTGCGATTTTACTTGACACCAAGGCAAAATAACCGGAGGAATGGAGTTCCGGCGAGCGGAAGACAGATTCCTTCCCACTATTTCACAAGGAGCATGCTTGGACTGTATTGAGCTCATTCTTAGCCTCTATCAGGTGCCTTTCCATCCTTAAGTTGAACCTGGCAACTTTATTGCTTTTTTGGCCCCATTAATTAGCTTTCAATTTGGTCAAACTCACAAACTTCTTGAAAGTAGCCTATTCTCCTAATAGAACTGACACTAAGCAAGGAGGTGAATGTTTATCCTCTCCTATTCTTGAAAGTAGCCCGTTTAGTGTTGGTAACATTTTTCTAACTTCTAGTTCTCTTCAATTGTCTTGTTGTTTATCCTAGTTTTTTTTTCATGTTTATTCTCGAATCTATTAGAGGCCATCCTTGTAAACTAATTTGTCAATGCTCTAATGATGAAGATGAATATATCCAAGGTCACTTTCATAATACAGAACAATGCAAATGTTTCTTTTGCAACTCATTCTGTTTTTTTTTTCCTTTTAGGAAGGCTATATTTGTACTTCTACTTCCCTAATTTTGGCAGAGTTCTTTAGTTCCGTTGATTATGATTCTTCCTGATACTTGGACGCTTTTCTTATTAATCATTTTTCCATTGTTTATCTAGCCTTGGTTGGTGGCGTTTGTTTTACATAATTGTACTGGTTTTTGTCCGGAACTATTTTTATACAGTATTGACAAAGATAAGCTTTGGCTGATCCTGAACATTAATAATCTGTCATATGAGACTTAGTATATTTCATTAAGTTCTTTTCTTTTTGCACTTGTTTACTGGTATAAATGTTATCCTTGTGAACAAAGGGAGCCTACCCCTTTATCCTAAAGAGGGATCATACACTTTGTTGGCCCCAATTTGCTTCAGGCCTTCGGGGCATGAACATGTACTGCTGATATTTCCTGCAAAAGTTCTCATAGGACCTCAAGCCGGCCCCATTCCTCTCTTTAGTTCAAATCAATCCAGTACTCCCCATCCATCTTTATCAAGCATGTAGGATGATGTAGCTTGCATTGCTCACTGTCTTGGATGCTCTTTTATTCCAAAAGATCGACAAAGACAGTTGGAAAGAGGTGATTTGAAGACCAAAGACAGCAGCAGCACTGATGGGCTTTAATTTGCTAGCTACAGGAAAAACACTCCGCAAAGTTACAACCAACTTTAGCTGATCAAAGCATGCAATCATTAGCCCTCATGTTGACTTCACTTTCGCTTATCTTTGTCTACTGCTTAATGCTCACAATATTTCCAAAAAAGCTCCTGATAAACTTATATAATCCATGGTTTGAGCTCTTTCCTCTTGTATTCATTTAGAAGTAAGAGAGTGATATCACCTGTCACTTCTGGCTGCAGATGATTAACTCCGTGGTTCTCTGCTCCCATTTTTGTTCTTTTGCAGGTGATCTGGTTTGCATGATGGATTCTTTATTTCCTTGTTGGTGAATACTATTTTTTTTTGGAGGACAAAACATGAAGCTCAGATTGATGCTGAACTCTCATAAACTATGTGGGGACTTGAAGTGTGACAAAACGCTGAACCTGAAGCTGGGAATCGTTCCCAAACGCACACTCCATCAGGAGACTCTGACTGTATTCTAATATCACCGCAAATTCCAGGATGGTGGAGTTCATCAACTCATTGGTCTGATAAGGGAATAATTTTAAGGATCACAGAGGTCGTTGCTTCTCGGTGGAACTGCTATTCTTTTTCTTGCATTTTATGAGAATCTTGGGAATCAAATGCTCATCTCTTTCTCTTTTTTCTTTCCTTTTCCTTCTTGGAGTCTTCTCTCCATGTATAACTGGGACTACTAGAGACAATACTGGAATCAGTGATAACTACATATATATATAATCTTGTATAATTTTATCCATAAGTTGTTATCATGAGATTTAATACTAGGAAATTGACCCCAAGACAAGTCAGATACAAATAGAATCGGCTCATACATGATAAGAAAAGATTAATATGACAAGTTGCTTTTCATTTGAATTGTTGTGAAGATTTATCTTGGTTGGTCATCTAACACAAGCTAATAGGAAATAGAAGCTAGGAAAGCTGCAGAAGTAAAACCCACTAATCCTAAAGAGGACTATTTTTGATAAAAGAAAAGAAAAGAAAATGCTCAATTATAATGCTACAAAACTAGTAA
This sequence comes from Thalia dealbata, assembly GCA_030544415.1. Lineage (NCBI taxonomy): Eukaryota > Viridiplantae > Streptophyta > Magnoliopsida > Zingiberales > Marantaceae > Thalia > Thalia dealbata. Next base: position 754,048 of record CM060458.1, read on the forward strand.
AATCCAAAAAGAGGAAAAAGCAAAAGAGAGAGATGCATAGGTAAAGTGGAAAACGTGATTGCTTTACTTTTTTATTTTTTATTTTTTAATATAGGAATTAAATTTTTATCCATTCTTTTCTTGTTTCCTTTTCCTTGTACAGTTTACAATCTCGCTCACTATTCTTCTTCTAAAACTATATAAAATATTATAAATTTAATACTTACTAAAATTTTAAAAAATTAAATATAAATTCTGATTAAAAAATAATTATATATACTAATTTAAATAGAAAAAAGATAAAAGAAAATAATAATTATTAAAGCATGGTAGAAAAATATCTGTATTTGGAATAAAAATATAATAATATATTTTAAAAAACTATATTTTCATACCGAACCGAACCGTAGTTTAATTGAACCGAAGATTCGAGCCCGGTTCGATTTGCAGGCGAACCGGCCGCTCTCCGTGGACTCCAAAGCGCAGGAGCGACGCCGTTGGCTTTCCTTCATTTATTGCTCTCGTTCCGCGACTCCGAGCCTTCTCCCATGGCGGTCGAGATAGCGAGCCACCACCACCACAACGACAACCGCCAGCCTCTGCAACCCCCGCACCGCCTCCCTTCCTCCACCTGCGACCTCCACCCGGATGAGCCCGTCACCGGCTTCTGTGCCGCCTGCCTGCGCGAGCGCCTCGCTGGCCTCGAGGTCCCCGCCGCTTCCTCCGACCGGAAGTCCACCTCTGCCCTGCGCTCCGTTTTCTCCAGGGCCTCCGCTGCCGCGGGCGCCGGGAGTGGCCCCTCCTTCCTCCCCCCGGAGCTGCGCCGCTCCCGGTCCTTCTCCTTCTCCTTTGGCCGCGGCGCCGACGGCATTCCGTCCCAGCGCCCCCCCGCCTCCGCCGCCTTCGAGCCCCAGCGCCGGTCCTGTGACGTCCGCGGCCGTAGCACGCTGTGGTCGCTCTTCCACAAGGACGATCGACTCAGAGAGGGTCAGAATCCCTCGGTTCCCTCTTCCTCTTCCTCCTCCGCAGCGGTGGTCGCGGTATCCACGGGCCCGGGAATCGAGCTGGGGTGCCGCAACCAAGGGCTTCCTGGTTCCTCCGCCGCGCCTACCGTCGCAGTAAACCGTGAAAAGGAAGACAGCAGCGATGAGATCAAGCCTGTCGATCCCGTTGTTCCGGAGCTTGTGACCTCCGGAGACATAGAAGAGGAAGGAAAAGGGGCGGTGGAGGAGGAGGAGACCGAACCGAAGCTGATGAAGGACCACATAGATCTGGACTGCCAGCAGCAGCAGCAGGAGGAGGATGCGGTGAAGAAGCCGCCGCCCAAGGACCTCAAAGAGATCGCCAGCAACTTCTGGGTCGCGGCCTCCGTCCTCAGCAAAAAGCTCCAGAAGTGGCGGAGACGCCAGAAGCTTAAGAAGCAAGGCGGCGAAGCCGCAATGCGGAAGGAGAAATTGCCCAAAGCCTCCCAGTTCTTCTGCGACACGCAGTCGGAGGCCGCCATGGACTTCTCCGGGCGTATATCCTGTGACACCGACCCCCGCTTCTCACTGGACGCCGGCCGGATGTCCTTTGACGGCCCGAGGTTCTCCTGGGATGAGCCGAGGGCTTCTTGGGACGGCTACCTGGTCGGCGGCCGGTCGTCGCTCACTCGGCTCCCTCCGGTGCTCTCGGTCGTCGAGGGTGCGCCTGTGCCGGCTGTGCAGCGGTCGGACTACCTGATTCCCGTCGAGGAGGACGCCACCACCCCCGGTGGTTCGGCACAGACGCGGGACTACTACTTGGATTCATCCAGCGGGCGCAGGCGAAGCCTCGACCGATCGAGCTCTATCCGGGAGCACCCTCACCAGATCAGTGAGTCGAAGATGTTTTCCAACATCAGGGTCACCCCTGCAGCTGGTAATGACTTCTTCCCCCATGGAACCTTGCTTGATCGAGATGTCAAGGCCTGGAGCTCGAACTCTCTGGGGGATGATTACCTGGGAAGCATCGAATCGGCCTTTAGGGACTCTCACAGTGGGGATTCTGCGAAGAAGTCCAGTAGGTGGAGCAAAGCATGGAACTTTTTAGGGTTCCTTCAGCGAAGAAGTAGTAGCAGAGTAGAAGCCAACATTGTCGACAAATCTTTGCCGGAGTCCTGGCCGGAGCTACGATCCAGTGCTTCAAAGAGCAGGATGCTGAGGAGTAACAGCAGTGTCAGCTCTAGGAGCTCCTTCAGCGGCAATGCCGGGTACAGAGGCATGAGGACGAGCAGTACGAGGACTACTGGGAACAGTAAGAAGAGAAGAGATGAATTTGTGCCGGAGAGGAATAGAAGCGCTAGGTATTCTCCTAACCATTTTGACAATGGATTGCTGCGGTTTTACTTGACACCAAGACAAAATGGCCGGAGGAATGGAATTCCGGCGAGCGGAAGGCAGAATCCTTCGCACTATTTCACAAGGAGCATGCTTGGCCTGTATTGAGCTCATTCTTGGCCTCTTATCAGGTGCCTGAACTTCCAGGTGAGTTTAATGCCCATCAGTTACACTTTAATTTGGTAGATTTCACAGATTGCTTCTCCTGATAGAAGTAGAACTTTCACTAATAAAGGAGACAGTAATAGCGGGCTGGTCTCAACAATACTCAGTGCTCTTTTCCACCTCTATGCAACTTTCTTGTGCATATCCTTGTTTTCTTTGGCATGTCCTCTCAAATCTATTAGAGTCCATGCTTGCAGACTGATTTGTCTTTGCTTAAATGATGGAGAGGAAAACATCGAAAGCCACTTTTATGATACAGACTAATGGAGTTGTTGCTTGTTTGCAACTCGTTTTGTTCTATGCTTTTTGGAAAGTTTTATGTGATCTTCTCCTACTTCCCTAATTTTGGCAGGAGTGCTTGAGTTCCTTTTGTTTTAGTTTTCAGTAGTACTGTCAGTACCATGCTCATTAATCATCTTCTGCATTATTGATCACGAATCATGCATTTAGCTTGGTTGGTGGAGTGAAGAAACTATTTTGTAGTTGATCTTGACCATTTTTTATCAATATCTTTTTTTGCACACTTGTTTGTTGGTATAAACGTTATCCTTGTGAACAACAAAGAAGCCTGTTGCTTTATCCCAAAGGGAAATCATACCCTTTGCTGGCCCCAATATGCCTCAGGCCTTCAGGGCATGAACATGTACTGTAATATTTCCTGCTGCAAAAGTTCTCCTAGGACCTCATGCTGGCCCCATTCTTCCCCTTTAGTTCAAATCAATCCAGTACACACATCCATCTTTATCAAGCATGTAGGATGATGCAGCTCGGTTGCTCATTGTCTTGGATGCTCTTTATGACGGTCCAACCAAATGATCGACAGAGACAGTTGGAAAGAGGTAATTTGAGGACCAAAGACAGATGGATCTTAATTTGCTAGCTACAGGACTTACACTCCACAAAGTTGGTAGCAACTTTAACTGATCAAAGCATACAATCATTAGTCCTCATGTTGACTTTACTTTCACCCTTATCTACTTATTTCTTACCCCTCCATACTTGAGTTCTTCCACTTGTATGCATTTAGCAGGCAGATGATTGACGCCATTGTTTTCTCTGCTCCCATTTTGTTTCTTTTGCAGGTGATCTGGTTCGGGCGATGGATTCCTCCATTCCTTAATGATATGACAACTATGAACCCAGTTTGAGGCTGAATTCTCATAAAGAATGTGAGGAATGGGAGTGAGTCAAGATGCTGAAGCTGGGAGTTATTTCCAAGTGCACACACTTCGTTTGTAGACTCTTCCCCAGCATTTCAATGTCACCGAGAATCCAGGGCGTGGAGTTCGTCAATTCGTCCATACATGGTATAAGAGAAAGAAAAAAAAAATCCAGGATCATAGAGGCTGTTGCTCCACAGTGGACTGCTACTCTTTTCGTTGCATTAGTGTCTTCTTCTGCAGTTTTTCCTTTTCCCCATGTAACTTGCACTGCTAGAAACAATACCAGAATCAGTGATATGTGCAATAAAAAATCATATCTATAAGTTGTGGAATCTTCACACTCAAGAGTGTAGTCAATAATGATACTTGTGATCTGTAAACGAGAGTATCATATGAGTTCCATTGTTAAGAAATTAGTTTATGAATTGAAATTGACTTATTCTACCTACTTAATTATTTGCCAAGAAGCATTGGATAATTAGCTAAGATGTATCTGTTATCTCACTTTGGAGCTCTCTTAGTGAATTTTTGAAGAAAACCTTGGGAAGGGAATTTTCTTTGAGAATATGAACACGAGAAGAAAAAAAATTGAAAATGAGTTGAGTACATCAGGTAACTCTAGAATAACACAGAGTGACAGAGATAATTAAAAATTAGAAGATAGATAGTAAATGGAGTGAGAAATGATAGAAGTGAAAAAGAATGGTGTTTCGGCATGCATGCTTCTTATAATTACTCTCTCTCCTATATCCTTCATGATTCAAAGAGCTGGTAAAATGATAATGATAAATCCCACGGGAAAGAATTGCTTGCAGCAAAATATTATATTCACATAAACGACCAAAGATTTGAGGACGAACAGTGTGCTTTCTGGACCTACTTCTAGGGATTAAAAAAAAAACAAAATAAAGGTTCTGCAGCAAAATAGGGACACATCGTACCTGTTCTGCTCAGTTATCTCAGTAGATAACGAGGATGATGATGCATACCACATCTTAAACTCATGGCTTCATCCTCGAACTCTGGTGCCAAACAAAACTTAGCTCGTTTCCTCGTTCCTGTACTCGACCACAGGAGGCAGCTCAGGAGAGAAATTGAGGGTCACAGTTTCACTCAGTGGTCTTGCCCTGGGGATGGAGTTCAAAAACCACAAACAGAAGGTTGAAGTTACAGGATGGTTGTTTCCTGTGGCTGCAGCACCACAAAATTTCATAATTATCAAAAGTGCCTACAGATATATATGCTTTTTTGTAAAGAATATTCATCAAATCCATTTTTTTTATAACCCACATTTTTGTTTAAGTTCCACTGATTAGTAGCAAGTTAATTCTCAAGTATTTTTTGTGCACTTATTGTTTCAGCTAATGGGATTTGAGTAGACTGATGTAGTGACTTCCTTGTAAGATGGAATAATCTGAAATGCCCAGAGGATTAGGCAGGTGTGCTTTCAGGACCCACAGTAAACAGATATGTCAGTGTCTTTATCAATCCAATGACCTTGTAGTCTTGACATAATTTGATGGACTTACTGATTTGATTTAATGTTTAAGGAGGTAATCTGACACAACTCGTTGGGTCCCAAATTTTATTGGAGCAAAGAAGAGATGTGCACATCTTTGCACAGAGGACAGGCCTTGGGCTCTTGAAAATGTCATGAGCTGAGATCTTGTACTGAGATTTTCTAGCAAACACTTTGGTCCATGTCAGTGTTAATGAAAAATTACAGTGATTATGAGAAACAAAGCAAGAGCAAAGGCACCTACCTTAGCTTGTCCACAGTCTTATTCTGCCTACAAAGACATTTGCAGTTCCAGTGTCGCCTGAAGCTGAAAACTTCACACCCTACTTGGTCACTGAAAGAACAACTTCCATTTTCTTCCAATATGAAGCATTAGATGAATAAAAGAACCTATGATTTTGATTAAGAAACCCAAGTATGAAGTGTACCGATATCCCCAATGCTGCTAAGATCATGTGCATATCCTTAAAAATTCAGCAGATGATGACGTTCACACAACCGATTGATACTCTGCATCTGGAATTTGAAATCGCTCCTCGTCAATTTGCATTAGCTTCATCTCAATATCAGCAATCTTGTCTAGATCTGCTCAAAACTCAGACCAGAAGCAGCAAAGCATGAAGGACAAATTAGATTGACAATCCATGCAGCCCCCTTTCAGATCGCAGACGCAGCATCTTGGCGACGGCGGCAGTGGTCGAAGCAGTCGGAGCGGAGGAGGACAGTGAGATTTCCCTGCGGCGGATGAGTCGAAGTTGGCGTTGGTGAGCAGCTACTTGATGGAATCCAAAACCTTCTTCAGTATGCTGTGCCAGCTCCAACATCTCCATCTCCTCCTCATCTCTTCCGATGGGTAGCGAAACATTCAACCTCTTTCTTTCTTTTCCCTTCTGGTTGTAATTATTTGGTTCAAACCTCAACAGCTTATTCATAGTGGTAGGAAGAAAAAAAATGAACAAAGCAAATATATTTACCTAAATATATGTCTTTTTTTATAACACTTAAAAAATCTTTATTTTTTTTCTACTGAGAATTTGGTATATTAGTTTTACTGTATACAATATTAAAGCAATAAAAAAAATCAAGTATCTCAATAAAAGTTTCCTTCTTTTATAAGGGATGATATATACACTTGCAAGGAATTACTAGTCTAAACTTCATCAGCTATAATAAGAGTAATTTTTGGGGGCCTAATTTGGTTTTTATGATTCAGAAAACGTTTAATTTTGATGGCATTTTTTTAGGAGGATGAGAGTTTTTTTTTTTAATACTTACCGGTGATGTGAGGTTATGGTTAATAATACGAAGTGGATTAGATTTTACTTTAAAAAATTTAAAATTCAGAAAACTTTTTTTTGAAAATATATGCATAACTTTGAGTTATTTTTAAATTAGCAAACTTATACAACTAAATATTTAGTTGTAAAAATTACACCAACTAAATAAAATTAAAAATTCTTACTAAAAATAATTTTTACTAAAATATATTTTCATTTTTACCCCATCAGAAATTATATAAAAAAATTGACAATCTAATATGCCATAATATTTCCTATTTCACGATTCTATAAGAAGAGGGTAAATTGTAGTATAGAATTTGTAGAGTTTGTGCCAAGGTACATTGGAGAAAGCTTATAAGAAGAGGGTATATAGTAGTATACAACTTGTAGAGTTTGTGCCCAGGTAAATTGGAGAAAGCTTTAGTGGAAATAGTGTTTTTATCACCTCCACAGCAATAAATATTATCTATATATCTATAGAGGACAAGAAAGATCTACAGAAGTATCGTGAACCTGGCTGTAATCTGGCACCGGGGCGGAGGATTAAGCCCTTCCAACAGGCGAAAGAGGTGGATGATTTGGTACATAGCTCGTAGAATCACCAGGAGTTTCGTTAGGAGCTCTAGCCAGCTGATTGTTGACAATATGTTCACGCAAGCTTTTAGGTTCGGCCGAATGATTGCTTAGCTTCTTGCTCTGTAAGATTGCGACACATATGGCAAAAGTCTGGAGCAGAGAAATGGATGGTAGGAAATTGACAGCATATTGCCCCTCGCTGAAAGGAACCATGCTGAATGCTTTTTCTTGCGATCCACCCTGGGAGAGTTCAATTGTTAGTGTGCTCTTAATGGAAACACCAACACTACTAGAAAATCAACAAATGATTCATTTGAAAGTTAAATGGCTAGGAGGCTCCCATACCTCAACAAACAGTTCGAATCTACAAGTGCTATATGCGTTTTGACAATCTCGCAACGAGCTGAAAGCATTGTGTTCTTGAAACTTCTCGTTGAGGATGGTTAACTTACAACCCTCATCCCAACCACCACAATCACATCTTCCCCCTGATCTCCATCTTTGAATCAAAGGCGAGGGTTCGCCATCGGTCGATGAGCCATGAACACCACTTGGAAGTATGACGGATATACCAGGTTTTGCATTATCATCTTCCATTGGAACACATAAGTCTACTGAATTTGTTGGTAACGAGCCTCTATATTTACCGTTACACAACATGCCTATGTTTATTTTTTTTGGCTTGTGCAGTGGTACCTTCAGAACAATAGCAGCTAACTCACCCTTAAGCGGAGAGTCAGTAGGTTTTTGAGGTGTTGGTGCTAGTTCAGGACCAAGCAAAACGAACTCTCTCACATCATGAGAACTATCATGTTCATAGCTCTTCAATTTGCGGAGTGAAACCTTCAACTGACCAACAACATTGGAGATCAGTTGATGACTCTTGCTCTTATTTCCAGGGTTGCTCCAAAACTTGTTTTTCTTCTTGGAATCCTTCAAGGAGAATATCCTATATTCCAAATCATCATTATTGTTGATACTTCTCACTGTTATCATTGCAGCAAGTACTTCATTGTCACGGGATGAGAGCATAAACAAAGGAAGTCCATTCTTCCAAGCAAGTTGAAGAAAAGCTTGGTTCATCTGCACCGCATGGCTTTCACATTGTTGCATTTCTTTACTGTTTTGTGATGATTGCTTTGAAGTGTCCATGCTTCTCCTCACTTGGAACGCAGAATCAACACCAGAAATTGATAGTTTGCGCAAACCATTAGAGGATTTACAAGTTCCACCTAGATCACAAGAATGGCGACTGGGTACTGCTGCACTGTTCTTTGGCTTCAGTAGAGGATCTAGTAGCCTCCTCAATGGGCTTTGCCTACTTCTGCTATTTCTGATTGCTTGATCTCCATGTGAATTATATAAATAAGAAATTGATTCACATTGTTCTCCCTTCAAACTGCAACTTGCACTCACCTGTTTTAAACCAGCATAAGATGCACTATCAGATGTTTTTTTTCCAGTTGCAGGCATTGCTTTTGGTTCAGACTTTACTAAATCATGGGATGCACAATTCTCACGACTCCTGAAAGGACTTCTAGAAAATAACTCATCAGTCATGAGTTTCTCTGTTTGTGCAACAGTTTCTGACGGAAGAGTACTTGATGTATCAGGTTCATCATTCATAGTGGCACAGGGGAGAGGACACGAGTGAGGGACATGAGGATATCGACGGATGACATCAAAATCTTTAGCTAAATTACCTGAAAGGTTGTTGCAATTCCTATCATCTAGCCAGCCATCGGTCATAAACGGGGAATGAGAAATAAGGCCTAGATTGCCAACAGTCCCTTGAAGATACTCCCAGCTTTCTTGGCTATCCTGTGAAAATCTTGGGGAAACATTGGCCATTTCTGCTCGATCAGGGTGATCGTTTGACATTTCTGCTTTTGCCAATCTACCATTTTGGCCGTCTACTACTCTACTTGTGGCAGCATCCTCAATCTTGTATCTTGAAGGTGAAGCTGTGGAATGTGGAGCTAGCTGTACTTCATGGGTCACTGCTTTCATATCTGAGCTCCTACTGCAGCCTTTACTCTGTTTATCCATGTCAGGTTGCTTATCAGGTTGAGTAGGAAACTTGGTGAAAGAGATCCTTGAATCATGAAAATCTTTTATATGTTGAGAATTTTCTCTTGCACATGTCTTAGTTGTACTGCTAACAGCTGACTTTTTCTTCCGAGGTAACCCAGAATGAGATTTCTTCCCCCGAGAAAGAGAACTAGGCCTGGTTCTACTATACTCTCCGCCTCTCAAATCACTTGCACAGTTTTGGTGGTACGCCCATCTCTCAAGGAGCCCCCACTCAAGAACTCCAAAGTTCAACGCCTTTTCATGAATGTTATCTCCTTTATCTGTGCGCTGAAGATAACGTGGTACATTTGACATGTTTTTAACTGGTTCATCAACGCAGGTAGCCTTCCTACCAGGCCATGGCTTTTGAGAAGTCCACGAAGGCGGTGCAACCGAGTTCTTCCCCTCAAGCTTATCCCTAGCTCTTTGTCTAGGAAGCCTTTCAGTTTTGAGGGATCCGACCTTCTCCAACCGATCAATGTTCTTAATCCCAGTTAGAAGGGAACCTTTCTCTTTGCATGATTCTAAAGAACGATGATGAAGTGATCTCATTTTTCCACGTTGGCTGAAATCTTCATCTTCTTTAAATGCTGGTACCTCAGATGCCATGTTTTGTTACTTCTCTTTTGAAACTTCTGAAACACTCATTTTCGCAAATGCAACTTGCTTGTTGGTAGGTACAATGCTGGAACTGCTAGGAAGACTCTACTCAACTACCTTTTTTTCCCTTCCTGTCGAGAGAGAAATAACGTTCACATCTGACTCTTGTAATATACTTCAATTTTTTAAAAAGAAAGCTCAGTGTTGCTTAAATTTGCATCAGAAAAAGTAAAATTGAGATTTTTTAAGTAATAATACAGAAATGTAAGCGCAATCTAAAACCAAAACATTTTCTATAACAAGAAGAAGAAAACTGTATATAATCAGTTGGCGAAAAAAAAGTAAGAAGAAACCGTATATCATCAAGTGATCTCCAATATTTATTGACAAACTCAATCCAACTCACAGCATGAAGAACACCAGGATTCCATCATCAACCAATACGAAGTCCGATTCATCCGCAAGCCAAAAAAATAGCAGGAAAGGAGAAACAGACCAGTACTGATTGAGAGGAACAGGGTTCAAAAGCAATTTCAGTATCTCCAATTCTCCATAGAGAAAAATTTCACATCTCAGCGGTATAAAAAAAAAGTTGCTTTAATGTGAAGCTATCACCCATAGAGTTTTCTTCATAAAGGAAAAAAAAGGACAAAGATTCGCCAACAAAAAAAAATAAGGTGAGCGGAAACAGCTAAAGGAAAGAAATCGCACAATTTCACCGTCCTCACTAATCCAACGTCAACCGCATCTGCAGTCTCAAGCGATCGAAACAACGGGCAGCGAGATCAGGGGCGCGTACCGCGAGGGAGAAGAGGGATTGCCGACCGCAGATCCGGCTTGCACCAGCTCCTGGGCAACCTGCAAGAGTGAGCCCGCGATCAAGGTAGCCTCGCCGACAAAGGAACAAGGGGAGCCCCTCCAATGCAGGAGGGAGGAGCAGGATCAACCGGGAGAGCGTGCGATCAGCGGCGGAGGGAGGAGGAAGGAGTCGGATGGGTGGGAAAAGAGGGGGGAGGGGTTTCTTCGTCGAAGGTGGTGGGTGCGGGGAGAGGAAGAGGAAGAGGCGGAGGGAGGGAGGAAGAGAGCGCGGTCGGGACGGGGCGTCGTCGCTGAAATGGAGCGCCTGCGAATGAACACGGCGGGCCCCGCCTGGCGCAGCGTTTCTCCGGTCACCGTCACGTGGACGTTGGACTGGAAGCCCATCACCGCCTGCCCTTCTTTCTGTTTGTTTATTTTATAAACCTACTGACGTCAGATGGTAAGCGGCAAGAAGAGTTTTTTTTTTCTCACGGTGGACAGAGTTTATGAAGTTATAATAATAAGATTCTAAACGAAAAAGATTATAAATTTAATATTTACTAAAAAATATTTTTTTTAAAAGAAAAAATTATTACTGTAAAAAAGAAAAAAATATAAGTAAGGAATAAAATTTATGTAATATTCTATTAGTAAATGATAATTTAATTTATTTACTAAAAAAAAAAATCGATTCTAAATCATAGAAAATAAATATAAGAAATTATTATTACTACCATAATATGAACTAGTATATTATAATAAATAATATTCTAAGTTAAACACTATCATATAGAAAAATTAATTCTAAGTTAATTAATAATTTGACGTTTAGATGAATTATAAAATTATATACAAGACATGAATTATAAAATTATTGGTCCTTTTTCTACTTCTCATTAATTATTTTTCTAAGCAAAAAAAAGATATAAATCAGACCATAATTAAATAAAAAAATTAGCAATGATTGCTTCAATCACAATGAACGAGGAATGATTGCTTATTTGCTTTTCCCCTCTTTAAGGGAATCTCTATAGCTTCTAAATCTGGTTTTATCTATCTTTCTAGCGCTTCTTTGGCATCAACGCTTGATAAGACTACTCAATTACAAGGTTCCAAGTAAAGAACTTTATAATTTCTTTTGCTTTAATAAGTGGTCTGCTAAAAGAAGCATAATATGATTTAATATAGCATAAAACATATAATCAATCTCCTTTTTTTGTTTTAAAGAAAAGACATCAGCCCAAAGTAAAAGTTTTTATTTACCCTACAATTTATTTTGAAGGTGCTAAAGATAAGACACCAAAGTGCAGGTTTGTAATGATGTATTTCCTTTGTTTCCTTCTTTAATCCTCTTTCAGAAGCATCCAAAGACTAAGATTACCGAGCATTAAAAAAAGTTTTCATTTTTCTAAAACCATTTTTCATATTTCAATCATTTTAAATCTGTGGTAGAAGAAAAGAAGTACGATTGAAATTAAGTATGCGCTTATAATTTATTAAAGACAATTTTAAACCTTATTTTTTTTAATTCGATGAATCTTCAACTCATAATTTTCAGTATGAGGTCTAACTATCTAAGTACTCTGTGTATCATAAACCCTATTATCTTGATCTTTAAGACCACAATTTTGATGACTGTTTATATAAATTATCATCTCTCGTTTTAAAGCATTCAATTCAGCAGATTTTGATACTGGTTTAAGTCTTTCAATATTCAGTATAATGTGTTTAAGTTTTATATAGCGTACCGTATGATTAGATCATTTTAAAAGAGATGTCTAAATATAAATAGGTAATAATATAAGAAGACTATATGTAATTGTTCTAAAAATAATTTTCTAAAATGGGCTGAATTATTGAGACCCAAAAGACACGTTCATTAGATTAACAAAACTTGGCCCAAGTTACCCAATTCTTATCCTCTTCGTAGTTTCTACGATAATTTATTTCATTATAATAATGTGATAACCTATTAATAAGGGGTAATCAGTGGATGATATTTTTTAATTAAAAATATTATTTAAATATTTTTATAAATAATATAATAATATTAGTTAGTGTCCATTTCCACGATAAAAATTAAAATATTTTTACCTTTAATGGTATATTTTTATAAATCCTATTTTTATATATTCCGAAAATGATTGCTTAAGAGACTCGCAAATTTAGACCGGACGGGGATGAGGAGGTCATTTTGGGAAACTATTTTGCAGTTGGGCCCTCGGACGGCGTATTCGTTTCAACTTTGCCCCCCGGTTCATCCACCGTATAAATAGTCGTCCGGGGGAATGAGTAGCTCATCGCTCTCGTTGCCTTCGTCTGCCAAGAAGAAGAAGCACCCGAAGAAGAAGAAGAGAAGAAGAAGCACCCGAAGAAGAAGAAGAGAAGAAGAAGCAGCAGCAGCAGGATGTCTTGGCAAACCTACGTCGACGAGCACTTGATGTGCGACATCGATGGGCAGCGCCTCAAGTCCGCTGCTATCATCGGCCATGACGGGAGCGTCTGGGCGCAGAGCCAAGACTTCCCTCAGGTATATACATTCCGCTCTTCGATTTGATCGTCCCCCTTGATCCATCTCGTTCTCGCTAGGGCCGACCGGGGGGATTCAGCTCGTCGTGCTTTCCGGTCCGGTTGATGAGGGTTTGAACTGGAGATTCGCCCCATCGGCGTTCGCTTCTGTCGATTTCTCTTCTTGAAACCAATGATTTGGTATTTCTGCTGATCTCTCATCTTGGTTCGTGATCGATCCCGTTTGCTTGATGCAAACTCCTCACATTCGATCTGATTTGGGATCCTCCTTCCCGATCATTAGGAAAGTGGCAAAAAGAAAAAATAAGATGTGGCGCAATGGAGTGTTAATTTTCTATTTCCCGCAGCATTATTGGATTAATGCATGCGATGAATAGTGCATGTATAAAAGCAGGAATTGTCTATCGAACTTGTCGTGGTTAATGCATGCAAATGTATATTGTGCACACATTTAGAAGTGAACTGTCTGATCCTATGTCAATATATTATAAATGGGCCTGCATTTTTCTGACTTTTTGATCAGCCTTGTATGCTCTGAAAGGTCTAAACTTTTTCCTATCTATAAGATTTCTGGTTTTATGGTAGTTGGAGCATTTTCTCAGGCTTTGCCTGTAATTATTTTCTAGTCAAGAATAGACTAATCTGTCTCACTTCTTCAGCTAAAGCCCGAAGAGAGTGCTGCCATCATGAAGGACTTTGAGGAGCCTGGATCCCTTGCTCCAATTGGTTTACACCTTGGTGGGGCAAAGTACATGGTCCTCCAAGGTGAGCCAGGGGCTGTTATCCGAGGGAAGAAGGTAAGGACTTGATTGTTTATGGATTAAATTATGTTTTCTTAACCTTGTTTCGCATGAATCTGTAAGTTATTACTTGAAAAATGCTATACCTTCATAATAATTGCTGAAAATTTCTAAATGCAGAGCATAAGATATAAAAGGGATACTATCGTATTACGGTGTTTTCCAACTTTTTTCATAAAAATGTATTTAAGCCCATAGCTAGTATATGCCGCTATGGAGTCACAACAGTAGAAACTTCTTGCATCTGTCATCCTTGTGACAATACGTGCTCCTGATACTCACTGTAGAGGCAAGCACAGGAGTGATGTGGCATCCATGGTGCTAACATGACAACTGTACAATGATCTTATTCTTCTACAGTCGATATATTCGTCTGTTTCCACTTGTGACTTCTAGCAAAGACCTTCGTGGTTGGAGTTATATTTAGGTTGGTTTTGTCATCCACTTAGGCTGTATGCTCAGGCCAAGAGCAAGGCTTTGATGTTGAAGTTTCCAAGTGCTCCATATGCATTTTTGTTTAAAATTTTTCTATTATATGATCAACTTCCAAGTTAGGATTTGTGGGCCACAAAATATAGTCAGTTGATCAAACCTTCTCCATGCATTGTGACCTGTTCGCTCACATCCCTCGTTTTGTCTTTTTTAGGGTTCTGGTGGTGCTACCCTCAAGAAAACCAACATGGCTGTGATCATTGGAATCTATGACGAACCGATGACACCCGGTCAATGCAACCTGGTGGTCGAGAGGCTCGGCGACTATCTCTTTGAACAGGGTTTTTAAATCACGCTATTGGAGCTTGAATCCCTTCATATTTATGGCCTTCAGTCCTTGAATGGCCTTTCAGTTTACTCATAAGTTGCAATGAGCATGTGGAATACCACGCTCGAGGTGGACATCTGTTTGCAATTTGTCTTTCAGAATTTGCTTGATTGTTTTGTTTCCTTATAAAAAATCTCGTCTTTGTAACATTTATCATTACTGAATGTCTATGAGACCATTTATAAAAAAGCTGGGATATATGTGAGATGCATTTTGTTAATATGTTTCTATTCCACGCATTCCATCAAACTGGACTCGCATGTACAAACGACCAAGTGCAGCACTGTTAGCTGCATTGGATTGACCTTGCGATGAACACGACAGTATTGATTCAGCTGAATTGAGTCTCCTCTGAACAGCTAAATAAGAATTAGGTATCTACGTATATTTTTAGAAGGAAAACAATTTAAAGTGAATAGAACATTATCAAATCCAGTTTTGAATGTTCTAAATTTTCTCACTGCTTCCAGGCAATGATGATGGACATTTGAAGTCTTCATCAATTCATTCCTCCTCACCTACTGGACTACTGGATTTCTGAATTAGAGTGAGTAAAAAATTCCTGCCTCATAATGCCTTCTGCGCAGCACTTTAAGCTTTAAAGTTATATTGCATGACTCCTTTTATCCATAGATGGCCATTGGAGAAAACACCTTGGTTGCTTGGCCCACCATAATCTATACATATTTTTCCCTTAACTTAAATTTTCATCATTCTGGTCCCCCAGCATCTCTCCCAGAGCCCAATGGCAAACTGTTACTAGGTCTTTTTTTTACTCCCAATGCTACCAAACCAAACACTGTTGGGATACCCACATGATGTCAATTATGTTTAAATTTTGAAAAATGATGCAAATCAATGCATGTAAATAGTATAAAGATTATGGGTATAGTCCAACCAAATATTAAGTTGTATCTAAGTTAAAAGAACTGATGTCAGCACTGACATTTCATGATCATACCAAATACTGTAGCCATGAGCTAATGACAAGGTGTGGCCCCCCTTAAACATGTGCCTCTTGAAGTGTGAGATCATGCCCCACATATTCCTCCTGCAATAGGCGAAGAATACAAACCAGTGAGTACTTTGCTTGACCCTGAAATAATAGTATATAGTGGTAGCTCACACTCATGGACCCCCCCTGACCTCACCTTGCTTGCATACCAGACTAAGTTAGTTTTACCTCAAAATGTTGCAACAAGCTATGGTTATATTAGTACTGTTCACTCTTATCAATACGTATAAGATATAGTTCGTCCTTTGTCCTTAATGAAGGGAAAGGGATCACTTTCCTTATTTGAAGCGAACAGGTGTTAAAAATTGTTGCATTACCTTTTCCAGCTATATTTGTTTAGATTTGCTTCTTCTTATGTGTAGCTTCTACATCCTTTCTGTATACAACAGTTATAATTTTTTGTTACCCCTTATAAAATATAGTATCATGTTAGATAAAAATGAACAAGTTATCTTTACTTATTTGACCACCTAAATTTCAAGTGGAATCTCATACTATCCCAGTAAATTTAATTTTAAAATAAAATCTTAATGTCATATAATACTGGCTAGCTAATGCAGTCAAGCTTTCAAAGTCCTGCTACTGATCTACCAATTATTGGGAGGAACCCCCAATGAACTAAGAAGAAGGGCCTAATGGGAGTTTTGGAGGGAAATTTTGAAAGTTCCATAGGAAGGGTAAGGGAGAATTGCCTATCATTAATAAAAACCTTTACTGGATTCCCCATGTATCTCTGTACGGAATCTTAATTTTTTCCCAGCCTCTTTTTATGAATTTTAAGAGTAAGTTGTATACCATTAATTATATATGCTTTTGGTGAAAAAAAAGAGGGAGAATGAAAAGATGATCGCATATTTTTTGAAGCTTTTTTTTCCTTATAAAAAAGGTCAGGTGGAAGTTGAGATAAAGTTAAGAATAAATTAAACATTTAAGGTTAAAATGAAGTCAAAAGAACAGATGGTCAAAAAATTGATTAAATTTCGAATTGTGCATCCACACACATTCCCAAGCCTTTCACCTCTCATCAGTCAAATCAAACCCTAATCATTATTGAAAAGAAACCTAGCAACCTAGAAAGTCTTGCATCTAGAGATTCCATCTCTCTAATAAATTATACATACAAATAGACACAGAATGAAAGAGCAGGCAAAATTATCAAGTCAGCATCATGCTGAGGAGGCTGCTGTTCCTCCCCCCATCCTGCTGGTTCAGCTGCCTTGCAGTACTACTACAACTAATACTAATAATAACAACGCAGGTCTCCCACATGACCTCAGAAGCCTTCTTTCTCCTCTGTAATGTCAGCTTTCGAGCCCATGCATCTCATATTTTAAACCTGTACAATTATTTCTTCCATTTTTTCCACTTGCTTTTTTAAAAAAGAATCTCCACTGGTTTTCTTTCCATGGATTTCCTTTATTAATCTGCCGATTTATGTTTCTTTGAAGCTAGCACTGCGTCAGTCTTATTAATCCCATTATCTAAATGTTCCTGTTTTATTTTGATACTAAGTAAAAATTAATGAACAAAGATGTATTTTTATCATTGGAGAAGTAACCAAGTTATGTATGCTGATCTTATGAAGTAAAATGAGGATATTATTATGATTTATGATACTTAATATTATTTTCAAAACTAGTCAGATAAATGATTCAAAACCATTCAAAATGCATCAGGCATCTAATGTGAATTAATTTACATACAACCCGCATAACATCATCTTGTGATAGCAAGAACAGGAAGAACAAAATGATCAAGAGACTCTCTTTTTTAATTTTCCTCCTCTTATTTCCATTAATCCTTAAACCTTCTTCTTCTTCTTTTCGATGGGCGGCGCGCACGTACTACCATTTCCTGTGCACGTAGAACTCCGACGACCTGTCCAGCTTACCGGCCACCGCGCTCTTGAAGCTAAAAGCTTCCTCCGGCGCCCGACACCACGACGGCCTCTGCGACGTCGCCATGGCCTCCACCACCACCTCGCTCAGCGGCACCCTCTTCCTTCCTCCGCCCGCCTCCGGCCGCTGCTTCGGCGCGCTCTGCGACCTCGACTTCGCCTCGAACGACTGCGTCTTGCCCATGTAGCTCGGGGCGCCGCAGAAGAACCGCCGGAGAGCGCAGTCTTCCTCCACGGCCAGCACGTCGCCGGAGTGATTCCCCCAGCGAGGCGTACTCTGCGCCGTCACGGACAGCCGTCCCTTCTCGCCGCCAGCGAGGCACCCCCAGTCGCCGTCCGGGATGGAGATCCTCGCCGGAATCTGGAACGGAAGCGGGGAGGAGATGGAGCTCGATTGGTGCGGGTCGTCGGAGGGATCCGAAACGCACGGGTTGCTCCGCCGGGACGAGCGCGACTGCGGCCGGCCGGTGTCCACCTCCACGGTCCTGGGGCTCCGGTCGAATGTGTTCGACGAAATGTCGAGGGTGGCCGAGAGCCGTCTGCTGTGGAATGACGGCATCGTCTCGCTCTTCGTCTCGTCGAACCGTTCCTGTGATCGAACACACGTTAATCGTTGCCGTGATTTCGAAGCAGGAAGGAGGATTTGAAGCGAACCAGAGATCGCCGGGGCCGAAACTCCAGCGGCAGTTTCCGGTCATTTGGTGGCGGAGTTCGAGCTCGCTGGGTTCGGACTGCGGCCTGAGCTCTGATGAGCGCCTGCATGCAGAGGAGGGTGGCCGCCGCTTGCTTGCGGACGAGATATCCTCTCACTAAGGCTTGGAGCTTCACGAGCGCTCGCAGAGCTCGGAAAGCCTTCCTTGCCTGCAACAGGTTTGATTCACAACGGAAGATATTAAGCACCGCCATTAATGCCCGTCGCAAGAACAAAGCAAATATTACAAGGGATGCCTCGTTACCAAGTATCTCCTGAATGCGGCCTGGATTTTGACCGCCGCCGTCATGTGACGCTCGCGGAAGGCAGCGACAGCGGCGGCCGAAGAACCCCGCCCCTGGCTCGTTAGCCGGACGACCGCGACGGCAGCTTGGGCGGCCGCGACCGCGGCGTCCGCTGCAGCGGCTGTTGCTGCGGCCACGGCAATGGCGTGCTTGCTCTGCTCCGCGTCGTTTTCGGCGCAGAAGGACCGCATCCACGCCGCCTCCACCGCCGCCGCCGTCGCGGCGTTCTGACCCAGCACCACGTCCCCGGCGGCCGCGTCCCTCGACGTCTTCCCAAAACTCCACCTTCTCTTCTCCCGCCTATCCTCGCTCCCGCCGCCGCCGCCGCCGCCGTAGCAGGTGAATTCCTTCGGATCCCTGTTCTCCCGCTTCCCGCCGCCCAAGAGACTGCGCAGCCACCGCGTCGCCCGCCCCATTCCGGACCCTAGGAGAACCAAAGGAGCTCAGCAATGGCGGTTTAGCCATTAAAGAAGGAACCAACAGGAAACGCCATTACCGATGGGCCGAGCTGAGAGGGAGGGGATTCGAGCTTCCAAAAACTCAAGAACGAATCAAAAGCAGAAGAATTGGGGGACAGAAGACGGAAAGATGGGATCTTTTTGAAAAAGAAAAGCCTGCAAATCCCTCGTGAAGAAGGAGAAGCAGAGCATTAGAAGACAAAGGAGGTGAATAAACTCCATTAAAGTAAAGCTCGCCCGCTCGCAGTCACAGGTGGGAAATCCATTACACAACAAAAAGCGCAGAGTACACGGAGGAGAAATAAATTGGGCGTCCGAATTCAAAAACTTGAACGCCGAGCAAGCCCCAAAAGATCAAAAAATAGAAGAGAGATTGCTCCTTCTGGTGAGTTTGAACCGAACATGAGTTGGAAAGATCATTAATGACAAGTTTTGCTTAGAGTTGTTCAGTCTCAATCAATCAATTCCAGCTATGATCGATCAAACATACTGGAGATGGAATCTCTGCTTCTTTTTGAGGCGCACTGGTCTTTGAGCCCCCTACAGCTGAAGTATGTATGCTTTATCGATCGCTGTTCCAAAAATTATTGATCCCAATCCCACTGCAAAAAATAAAGATGACCTCAGCTCTCCAATAACTCATCGCAAAACGACACGGAGAGGATTCAAAGAAAGAGAAAAGTTTTAATTCCTCTTTTCCCTCCAAGCTGAACTGAAGCTGCGGAGGAGGAAGAAGGAGAAGAAGTCGATCTCCATGGATGAGAAGGAGAAGAAAAGAGATTGTCTACCTCTTATCTTTTGTTCTCCAACTTCTTTCTTTCTTCTTCTTCTTCTCCGTCCTCTCATCTAGTGGCCGCCCGCCGGCCTAATTGTAGGATTTGTGGAGGGATCGAGCGAGAGAGGAAGAAAGACTCCCACTTCCTTGCTTCGTTGAATTAATCATTAATCACGCAGCCGCTGACAGAAGCTTTTAAGAGCTTCTGAGCTCGGATTTAATTCGATACGGACGCAGCGCTTTCGTCGATCCATCCGCCCGTCATCTGCCACTGCGGCCAAAGTTTGCAGCTTTTTCTTTTACCCAGCTTGCGCACTCGAAAGGACGAGGCCTTAATTCTTGAGACAGGAGGAGGAGGAGGAGGAGGAGGAAGAAGAAGAAGACGACGACGAAGAAGACGTCATGATATTGTAAGCGAGGTGGGATCTGAAACCAGCTCAAAGTACTCTGCGGCATGCAACTGCACCCCTCTTACATTAAGATTTTTTACTATTATTATTAAGGATGGACGTACTCACTCACTCCTCTTTTTTTTACTTCAGACCTAATTAGAATTAAAATTAGGTTAAAAATAAGTTTCAATTTCTAATGAAAGCATTCTAAAAGTTTGGTTTTATTTTTCCAGTGTAATTTTCAATTTTATTTCTCATAAATTACTAGCAAACAAATTTTATTTGTAGGTAAAAAAATATGAAAATTAAAGTTTTTGCATTGCACTGATATGATTTTTTGAGGCTAGTTTTTATTATTTATTTATTATTGGAGAGGAATCTATTTTGGATTAGATTTTCTTTAGATAATTGACATTTTTCATATTATAGTATTGATTAATGGTACCTTCGCTGTAGAACTTAATTCCTTTTAGGTTTTAAATTCATGTTTATATTAATTTAAGTAGTTCAATTGGGTTGTGCTTGAACTTAGTCTTGGTATGACAATATGTACCGTAAAATAAGACAGAGACTTCAATATCTACACGACATGATGTACCGCTAGGCCACAATATTATGGCTGATAACGGAGTGCATTTAGTCATGACCCTATATATATACTAACATTATTTTTTTATAATATCTAATAAAATAATCACCTCTATATCATCCCCCCAAAGTTGCATCCTAGGTGAAGTTAGTGGAGTATTAAATTTTTTTTTAAAAAAAATTATCACATAAGTAACGTTAAACAATAGAGGCGTATAAATATGATTTTTAAAATTTAAGGGATTTAAGTGCAACTAAGTGATTAAGAATAGTAAAAGTGTATAAATGTTAATTTTTTAAAAATAAAAAAATCATCCCAATTTAGGCCCAAAATTAATCCCCAAGTCATTTCAGCCCAACCCTCAGCACGAATCTCAAAGCAGAACCTTTGTTCATAATAATAATAATAATAGTTAGATTCTTATTATTATTATTATTTAATGACTTTATATATATATATATATATATATATATATATATATATATATATATATATATATGTATGTATGTATTATAAATATGTTTTCAGGGGGTTGGGGTTTTCACTGCCATGATCTGGAATCTCAAGGAGCATCTTTGGTTCTTTTTATGCACCCCTTGCCCCCTACTGCACTGATTGACCACTGATAAGTGAAAAAAATAACAAGAATTATATTAAGGAAACAAAAGAAAGAGAGAGAGGAGAGCGACATGGCGATCACTACAATCCCTTAATCTGTTGGATGGATAATGAGTTCACAGGAATCTTCGCAAGACCCGAGATGGACTTCCTGAGCTTAAGAAGAGACCACCCACTGGCCACTGCCAAATGCGATGAAGATGTGGATGCTTTTGCAGAGGCATACAAACTTCTCCATATAAGAAGAGCACGAGAAATGAAGAATCTTCGTTAGATTTTGAATTCACTTCCCTTCTTCTCTCAATCTCTTCTTCTTCTTTTTTTTCTTTTCTAAAACTGCAGAATGTGGCCTCATCCTCCCTCGTCCGCCCCGACAAAACAATTCCATGAACCACAGCAGCCGCGCGCCTCATATTCCATTTTTAAAAAACAACATGAGACCGCCGCCGCCGCCCCAACAATTTAGCAGCAGCTGCTGCAGCAGCAGAGGCGGTAATGGCAGGCTTCCTCTAAATCTAACAACTACACGCCCACAAAATAACACCGCCCGTCGCCAGCGGGATTTACTCCCACTGCCCGCACGACGCCGGAGGCTCCGTCGATGAAGAACCCCTCCCCCTGCGTGCAACGCCGCCCTCGGGGAAGAATCTCGTCTGCAGCGGCCTGGCGGGGAGCGAGGTCTTGGCGTACGGAACCCCGTCGCCGCCGCTGCCGGCGGCGTACTCCGGCGGCGCGTAGAAGGGACTGAACAGGGCGGAGGAGATCGCGTCGAGGGCGGTGCTGCCGTCCCCGTGATCCACCGTGCTGAACGAGTCCCTAGTGCTCTCGGTGGTGAACGACGAGTCGTCGGAGCTCGTGAAGAGGGACCAGTCGCTGGACGCTGCGTCTGAGAACTCGGCGCCCCGCGCGCCGGCAAGGCCGCCGCCGGTGTCGCAGGCCTCGCCTTCGCCCCCCGGCCCTTGCGGCCCCCCGTGCTTCCAGCCCTTCTGCTGGCTCTTCGCCGTGCTCCTCTTCGCCCACGCCGGAGGAGGACGCGACAGCAGCCGCCTCTCGGCGTAAGCTTGCGGCGGCCGCGGGAAAGATCTAAAGAATTAGAAAGCGACCAATTCAGCGAGCTCCACATCTCCCCGACATCACCATGAATTGAAGAGCCTCACCATACCTCAAGTAGAACAGCATGTACGCCCCCTCCGACATCACTTGGCTCGGCGGCACAACCTGCACCTGCTCCAAAGCAGAACACCATCACACTGAACTCGCTCCGCATTAAGAAGCAGAACAACTGACTGCAGTGTAGTTTTTTTACCTCGGAGTCGTCGATTCTGAACCATGTTCCTTCGAGATCTTTAACGTAGGAGATGTAATGCCCGGCGAAGGATGCGTTCAGGTTGTCCAGGTGCACGACAACGGCATACAGCAAGTAGAGGGGCGGCTTGTCGGCAGCCCCGGTCACAAACGGGATCATATCGAGCATGTCGGGGAAGGTAACACATTTGTTGATCTTTCCATACTTCCCTGTCTAATGAAGCAAAAACGAGTAAGAAGAAGACTACAGGGAATGAGGTTTACCTGCAGCAGCGTTAGGAAACTGATTACCTGAAATCTCTTCAAGACAATGGTCAGTATGTTTGGCACCTCATGCAAGCTCAGCTCTTTCCTCGCTTTGACATAAGCCAAACACCTGTTTGAGGGTGCAGAAATAAAAGATCAACTATGAACTGGTACTTCTCGGTTAGTTTGAGTGGTAAGGTTTGATACTAAAGGTTGTATTGTGGAGAGGAATGTGGATCAAATACCTTCCACATCGATACATGTTCTCCCCATCCAGGTCCTCAGGAGCAGTAAACTGAGTGAGAGCATCCTCCAGCGACTCGACCCACCCGTGTATCTCCAGCGTGAGATCCATGATACTGTCGTATCGTTCCGACTCGTGATGGCATCTTAGGCACTTGACCTTGATTCATTTCAGGTTGCATATGGTAGTACTAAACGTCATGTATCGTTCGTGAAGAATGCAGTAAATGAACATATGAACTTTTTGCGAGGTTGAAGTTAGTAGTCACCTTGGATCTGAGACGACCACCAAATATCTGCTGTATGAGTGTAGTCTCTTGCAGCCTTGGATCGACCTCCTTCTCACCACCCAGTTCTTCCAGGCAGACAGATTGCATCGACATAACAAGCAGCCTGGATGTTTTTGTATCAAGATGCATCAGTAAAAGAAGGGATTTGCACTTCCCAGATTATTGTACAGCTTTGCAAGGAACTATTGTTCGAATTCGATATACCTAAGAAACTCATGTGCATCTTCTTGGTTCCCACCACCCATTCGACAACCGATGTTTCTCATGTTTGAAAGGATCCTACTGGGAGACAGAGGACCGCCTCCTTCCCGCAGCATCGAAACATGTTGTTCGAGTTCGCACATGAGACACCATTCCTTGGCACAACCTAACAATGGAGAATAAGTGAGCAGTGAAAGGCGCAAGATAATATGATAAAATAACCGTAGTTTCTACTAAAAAATACATGAGTTAGATATACATGTTCGAGAATGCAGTCCCCGAAGTAGGTAGACCATGAGAGGTTTTGTGCCAGTCAGGCATTGCAAAACAGCATTAGCATAACAACTGCAACGAATGCAAAATCATAGAAGTCAGAGAGATGCATCAAAATGCTGTATGATTTGTGATAAGACTAAGATGTCAACCACATGCTTCAAGTGTATAACATTAAGGAAGATATCAAATTCTTCTGGTGTATTCTGAGATCACATATGCATAAAGATACATCCATACATTCAAATGATAAGTTTGATCTACTTCATCAGTTTGATCCACTTCAAAAAATAAATTTTTTTATCTACTACAACAATATTAAGCTGAAAATGACAGAATCATCAGTATTCTCACAATCTGACAGGGGCAAGTTTGCTCTGCTTGTAAGAGAATGGGTGAACATGTTTAAACTGGTTGTCGCAAAAAGTCAACCTACTATAAAAATCATTGAAGGAAAAGCACTTGCTAACTGCATACCTATTTCCACAATTATGAAGTCCCCTTGGCAATATGCGCCACTCTTCACATTGGTAAAACTTCACAAGATCCTCATAGGGAAATAACATTTGGCAAAGCTGAAATTTGCAGAACATGAAGAGTAAAAATATCTTTTAAAAAAAATAACCATGAACTTTGTTATCATTTAGTCTCTTTGATAGAACAATACCTTATTCTTCTTGTTGTCATTTATCAATCCCACAAGACTCCGTTTAAGAACTGTTGGACTTTTCTTTGAGGTTGCTGTCCTCCCTTCAATGCTTGGGTTCCCATTGAGGCCCTCTACATGGATGTTCAATGAAACATTCTTTTCTTGGGTTCCTGCACAAGTTTTAACAAATAAGAGTAAGAAGAAGAATCACAGCAAGAAACTAAATGGTCAGTAAAATGCATGAAGAAGCTTCAAAGAAGTTCTCTTTAGCCTACTAGATCCATTTTCCTTGTCACCATTTCTTTCTAGTCCTGGGCAGAGGTATTCCCTTGAACCATTCTCTGCCAACTTGTGAGATGAGGAAGTGATGTGCCCCAAGGTGTAAGGAGGTTTCCTGTACACTATGCTTTCTTTGGCAGGTCGTTCAACAGGATGACTAACATGGATTGTTTCATTAGAAGAAAAACCAGCCTCACAGGAATCTACTTTCTCTGAACTGATATTTGTTCCATTTTGGCACTCGGTTATTATACGTTTGTCCAAATGGAGTTGAGAGGACATAACAGGGGAACCACTTTGTCTCACTCCTTTTCTTGCTTCACTAGCTGACTTGCTGTGCTGGGCCAACCCATTTCTGGAATTAGATGAACCGTTAATTTCTTGGTTCATATGAATTTGACTGGGTAAATGGGTAAGGCTTTCGCCAGCTAACTGTAATCAGAAATAAATAACAGCAGTAGTAAAAGAGTGAAACGAAAAGTAGGGGTTAATCATACTGATCAAAAGCAATACAACATAAATTGGATTTATAATGACCTTATGCCCTGCTGGAGCATCCTCTGAAACAATCTCAGTAAAATGGTTTGTCGACAGGACCTGAGCACAAGCTTCATGATGGCCATATTCTTGCTCAAATGCACAGGCAACATTATCATCAACATTCGATTTAAACATTTTTAATTTACTAAAAGCGGACTTATCTAATGACTTCCCTCCAGTGTCGGAGTCTAGAGATGTATCAGTGGTCGTGAGGATAGGATCATCCATGTCACTATGAAGATCGTAATGCAAGGGTTCTGGGACACCATTGCAGAAATAAGGTGATTTATTGTTATTTGAGAAAGTCTTAAGAGGTAACCCAGCACAAGAATTGAAGGAGCTATCATTCCATTGTAGACATTCATGCTTGTGCCCCTGCCTCCAGTGCATTATTTGACACTTTCCAGAGCTGTAAACGTAATGAATAAAGATCAGAATGATAGAAGTTGTTCAAATTGGACAATTTAATTGCCAGGTTCTAAGCATAAATACAAACAAGTGCATCACGATCAAAAGTCCCATTTCGATAATATATGTTTTGTAGTTTCTGGTCAAGATTACCAATGATTATGATGAACATACTGGATTCTCTTTTGATCCATGTCTTCAGGAGATAAATCTTCAGTGTACAAAAGTAAAACTGTTAATGGTCTTTCAAACTTCTTGATGTTTGTAACTAGAAATTAGGTCTGAGAATTCTTATATGAGATCTACATCCATTTAGAATACTCTTTCCAGGACTTTCAGACTCTTTATTATTGTCTTCTAGTGGATTATCAGGCTAGAAAATCAATCAAGTTCATAGCAACATTCACCATAAACCTTTGGCATCTTTTGATGAAGAAAAATACTACTAATCAGCAAGTAATGTATAGATAAAAAGAACAGAAGAAGAAGAAATAGCATTGACACTTATAAATGATGACATCCTTAGAGATCAAAGGATTTAGTTCTATGCATACCAGTATCTGACCGACTTGCATCTGGCGCAACGTGTTGTAGCTGGGGCGAAGCACCTAGCACATTCATGAAGGCCAGTTCTTGGAGATGGCAACACTGGAAGAACATCTGCAGATGCCATTACTTCTACTTGGAAAGCTTCTTCAGCAGCAAGCTGAGCAAGCAAACTTATCCTAGCCTTCTTCCTTGAAGCTTCACTCCATCTCCCAAGAAAGATGTAAGTCAAAAGAGGAATCACGACCAGGAAAATGATAAGAGCAGGTACATCAGCTTCCCTTGGCTGTAGCATGTCCCCACCAACATATTCATGTCCAACTACAACCTGCACTATATCTAACTATACACTTCACCATCATTCCCACAATAGATATATCGAAGTCATCACCACCTGAAGAGAGAGTTGTTTGGAAGGTACAAATTTTCAACATTTCACCAAGGGAAGAATGTATTTCTAAAGCATGGAAGGATCCACAACTTTTGCATTCACTACGAACTTTGACAACGAAATAAATAATAAATGATCATATTTTCCTTATGATTGATGAACACACATTTACCTTAGCTGAATCGATCACGAAAAACCAAGGTTCAGTAATTGTTCCTTCTGACAGGAGAGGGTAGAAGGACCGAAGTAAGAAAGGAAGACTTCATTATGTGGAATAGTAGAAGCATCATGGATTCTTTGTAGATAAACACAAGGGGGTGAGTTCTTACTTGAAGTCTCCAAATATCCAAGTTTCATGCACCTTAAGATCTCAAAAACATTTATCCAAACAAGAAGCGCAGCTAACCGAGAGCCCGACTCTTCAATCTTCTGAACAAAGTAGCTGAGAAGCAGTGCGCCTAAAAGATTAAGATCAGCATGCAAGTAATCCAGGATCAAGTTACAAAATAGCATCTCAGATTACTGAAAACGAGAAGCATCAGCGGAGACTGAAGGTAAAGCTGTTCTTAAGATCCAGCTCTTCATTAGTGAAATATTCCACGAGGACAAGCTCAAGAACAAACCCTAACGCTTTTACAAAGCCACAATCTTCTGGCATTCAAAGCACACGATATCGAGATAAAAAGAAAGAAACAGCTGAAGGAGATGCAATGGTGTCAATGATGACTCTGGAAGAAGACCCAGAGGCACGGAAGCGAGGGAGGCTTTAGGAGAAAGGGCCATTTCACTTCACCAAGATCCCTGCTTTACGGCCACCAGAAGCAGAGAATCAAATCAAAGGCCATCCCCCGACATGGTCACATGAAGCCCCGTACGTTTTATGCCCCTCGAGCACACACATACCCCTTCCACCTCAACCCACCTGCCCTATTCTCTCAATTTCTCCCCCACAAAAAAAATAAAATAAAATCCGTCCTTTGCCGAAGCACGAGCAAGAAATCATCGCAGAAAGAGCAAAAACCAGCAGCGGAAACGCAAGGAGGAGATGGACTGCGGAAGGAAACCCTAAAACTAGCATTTTCCAACAGGTTGAAGAGTTCAATGGGGCGGAAGAAAAAAAAAACTGGGCATTAAACTGGAAAAAGGAGGCGGCTTTCGCCCTTACCTCGGAAGAAAGACAAAATCTGGAGCACCAAAGCCCGGCGTCCTCCCAAGATTCCCCCAAATTCCTCCCGCAGGAAGCTATTTAAACCCAGAAAGAAGAGGCTTTTCCTCCAAGCTCCTCCTCCGGAGTGCCTGTGTGGGTGTTTGGCTCACTGGCTCAGCAGTACCCTTCACAGTTCACACAGGCATCCTCTCCGCTCTCCACAAGCCAAAGCAGCAGCACATACGAAAAGAAACAAAAGGTAAATAATATATATTGGTATTCTCCAACGCATCCGTCGCCACCTCACTCACAACCATTCGCCACCACCCGCCCTCTTGCCTTGCTCTCTTGGCCTTTTTCTACTTACAAACTTTGGCTTTCCTTGTGCGTCCTCGGCGATGAGTTTTGCTGCCCAAAACCACCAAAAAGTGCTGCTGCTAAAACTGGGAAGAGGTGTGGAAGTAGTGCAATGTGGAATTCCTTCTTTGATCTCGTTCTTTTTCTTTCTCCTTGTTGGAAGCCAATGAAGAGTGACCACCATTCTGTCTGCATAGTTCAAGCTCCAATTCCTTTTGACGTCTTCTGTAAACTACAGATTAAAGAAACATCTTTGCAGATTAATTCTAGATAAATTGAAGTTTTTTTTTCCTTTCTCTTTTAACAACGTCGATCGATGAGCTAATCATTGTGAATGATCGATCCGACTCCGTGGTCCCTGCTGCTGCTTCTCGTAATTGAGTTTAAATCTCGATTACCTACTACGCGGCAGTGAGAAGAATGTAACAAGACAAAAAATAAAATTGTGAGAAAGAGAAGCTTCACTCTAGAGGGTTCAAGCTTTTGATTAGCTCATCCTTGTCGGACGCCATGGATTCTGCTTGAAGATTTAAGCCCGCAATCGGTGAAAAGCGTGATGAATGGACGTCGTCATCGACGACGGAAGACGGAGGAAGGACAGACATGCATCGAGGTCATCAAGAACATATAGTTAGGTTTTGTTCGTTGACTGCGTTTTCATGTCATTCATGCAGTTGTACACCAACTCCGGATCAGGTCAGCGTTAAAAAACTTTAATTTTTTTTATTTAATATAAAGATGGTGAGCGATTAAGATGGAGTTCATTTAGAATCTAACTTTCGAGAACCGATTCATTCCACTCATATCCGTTGAGATATATATTGACCTGTGTCCAACATTGAGTAGGTCAATGATTAAGTCAACTGCAAGTGTGGCTCATCTTTTTATATTATAGTTTAATTATTACTCTATCTAAAGGAATGTATATATTATATATATATAAAAAATATTTTTTAGGTAAATAAAAAGATATATTCTAGTTTCAGTATAGTTATACCATCTTTTATGAATTTTTGATTCTTATAATTTATTTGATAGTGCTCAATTCACATTCTAAAAATAATATTTGAGCATCATTGTGATATTATGTGCTATAAGTCATAGAAGAAGTAAATACATTGAAGATGACCATCTCCAATAGCAGTAGTATTATAAGCTAAATATGAGATAATAAACTCTCTGATTTTATCTCTATCCAACCTGTTAATATTACTATTTTGATGTATCTAAGAAAAATCACTCCATCCCTTATCTTCAGTTATTCCCCTCTAAAATATGATATATAAACTCTACTATCATCAGATGCTAAGTTGTCATTTTTATTTTTTTTTTAGTTATTTAGAAAGTTGCATTAATTAATTTACCATTTGCTTGTATGCTTAGTGTAGATATTATCGGTATTATTTTAAGATTTTTATTCAAAAGAAATAAAACTCCCGTCAAAAAAAAAGTTTACAATAGGAATAGGATTAAGACTCATCAGCATGCATACATACATGTATGTTCTAATTAATTAACAGCAATAATATAAACTAATTAAAAAAATTACGCAAGGGATATTAATTAAATGCTGTGCTGCGAATAATTAAATAGATTGATAAAAATATTGTTATTCATTGCTGCTGTCCTCGTCAGGGACGGGAGGTTCAGATGTGGGGATGCCATCCTTCCCCAACTTCTCGTAGTCCGCCCATTTATGCTTCGCCTCCTTCAAGAGACCTTGCACCTGTGGATGAAATATAAACATCATCCAACTCTTTTTTTTAAAAAAAAGTTCAAAATCGGATACTATATACAATTAAAGATTCACATATATACGTGTGTGTATATATTCACCTCGTACATCAACTGTTTATCATCAGGCACCACCCTCACTTGCTGTATCGCCAGCATAATGGAACTGATCGCCTATCACAGCGATAATTCTTTAAAACGTTATAAATCCTTTTTTTATTATTATAGTGAGTTGAGACTGAGAAGAAAGAAGAAGAAGAAGAAGAAGACTGATCACCTGGAGAAAAGGTATCCTCGGATCGTTTCGAGGGCGACAGCTTATTTCGATGGCCCTCAACACAGCTCTTGCCTTCCCATGTTCAGCCTGTACATATATTTATTGTTCAACCGATCATATAAGTATAATTATGTATATATATATACAGGTGATAATTTGTGAAAAGTGGAGTAGATGAATGAAGGAGGAGGAGGAGATTAGGCTGCTGCTGGGTTGAGTTAATTACCGAGTCAATGTATAGTTGGGCCAAAGCAATTCCTGCTTCAATTTTTTCATGAGGACCGATCCATCCATCTGAAGGCGCTTTTTTGTATCGTTCTTTCAGTTCTCCATCGTCTGTGAGAGGATCCTGCAATTTGGGGAGGAGATATGAGAAGATGCATAGAAAAATGAGGGGGTGTGAGAGAGAGAGAGAGAGAGAGAGAGACATGTCCGAAGACAAGATAATGGAGGTCGTCCACGGAGACGACTCGCCGATCGCGGACGTCGGAGGACTGATGTAGCAGCAGACTTCTCAGTGGCTTCTCCGCTTCCGTCCCCACTGTCTGCTGAACCGCCCGCAGAATCACGTCCACCAGCCTCGTCAATGGCTTCTCCGCTTCCATCCCCACTGTCTGCTGCACCGCCAGCAGAATCACGCCCATCAGCGATGACGTTGTCGGCCCGGAGTCCTCGTCGATCGGTATTTCGTACTCCCCAGGGGACACGTCGTCGCCGCCGCCGCCGCCTTTGTACTGCGCTGAGATCGACGAGGATGACGACGATCGCCGCCTCGCGGCTCCCGCAGTCAGGATCGGCGCTCTGGGGGGCGACGTGTAGAGGTAGAGCGCGTCCACGGCGCAGGCCACGACCATGGCGGCGCCGGCCGCGCTGACGACCCTGCGGGCCGGCGGCAGGGCGTGGGAGAAGGAGACCCTGAAGACGCCGGGGCGGAGGAGGTGGCGGGAGGAGGATCGTGGGGCTGCGGGGAGAAGGAGGCGGGTTCCAGGAGTAAGGTTGACGGCGGCGGGCCGGAGGCAGAAGGTGGCTTCCATGGCGGGGCGGGCGGAAGCAGGGGAGCTGCCTGCCTCTGCCCAGTTCAAGCTGCGCTGGGCTGTGCATGGCTTTATTTAAACTTAACAAGTAAAGTGCGAAGAACGGAGAGAATAATTTGTTTCCTTGCCGTCGGTCTCTGTCATTCCCCCCTAATGTGTGTTAGCTTTAAAAAACTCTTCCTCTCTTTTTTTTTATCAAAGAATTGAGTGCCCTCGTAGTGAATACACTTTAAATTTTGCTCAGGCGTACAAGCAAAGCATCAAGCAAAGAATATCTACCTGTATGCACCAATGACCCATCTAAGAGTTTTACTGGTAACAATTAAAGTACTGATTTAAAAATATTCTTATTTCTCAGAAATTAACGTGATCCCGTATTGCTAGGTTCTCGTAAACAAGAATCATTTTTAAATAAATATCTTCATCATCACTAGCATATTTATTATAAATAGACTATCGGGCCGAGTTATAAATGGACTATCGGGTCGAGTTAGGCCCAACATCTAACGTATTCATCTTATGTTAGGTTTAAGTAGGTGTGACGGGGGCTCAGTATGAGCAAAGCCCGTTAACATGCCTAGTCTTATCAACTTAATTAGCTTTGAGCACGTGTTTTTCTTCGTTCAAAGCATTACTTACCTTCATTGTTCAGTAGTCCAAGATCGTGAAATTTGAGTCTCAATGACTCATCTCAGATGCTGTACCAAAAACAGCATCCAATGATGGACATATCCGTCTCCTTTGCATCCATTGCACCAACAAGAAGGAAGGAATGCACTCTCTGCAAGCGAAGTCTTCTCATCTTCCTGCGATTCATTTATGCGTGGTGGTCCTAAACCTTCAATTCATGAGTTATAGCAGATTCTACTAGCCTTTCAAAGTTTTCTATATGCTATCATATTCCTATAATCCATACCGTTTGTCTCTTCCTTTGATCCATATTCATGTATATAGAAATCCAACTAAAAATGCAAGAACAATCGAACCAACAGAGAGGAGGAAAAAAGAAAAACAAATGGAGCTGGAAGCAATGTTTACAGGAACTCATCACGCTACATCCTTGCTCGAGTGTCAGCAAATGACGCAGACATGGCCAGCATCATTTGCTCTTCAAACGTCTCTGGAACAAAATGTCCTGGAGCCATAGTAGCACCGTTTGCGAATGGAATTATCGCAGCCTGCGGATCGAAGGTAGCATTAGAACTAGCATTGCCGCTCCCTGCTCCGGCCATGGCTGACCAGCGATCGGTTGAACATTCACCGACCTCGGCCCAGCACCATGGACTACTCTGCATAAACCTCATGGTTCCAGCAGGTATGCAGCTTGATTGATAAAGAATGTCAAAAGCAGGAACCGAGGAAGTAGTACTGCCGGTTATGTTGGCACCATTTTCAACATTGATATGTTGCTGGTCAGCTAGAGCCGCATTCGTACAAGCTAGCCCTCCGTAGGGAGGTACTTCAGGGGTTATTCCATGGGAATTGTAGCATCCTTCTGTAAAAGACGAGCCAAGATAACCTGGATATCCTTGATGACCCTGTTCCTGGTCAGAGTGAATGCCCAGTTAGAGATTGGGTTCTCAAAACCATAAATAGTGATCATAAATATAGCATACATTCTCCTAGCTATATATATGAAGAAAGTATATTAAATGGTTATATTGTATCATTGGACTTGATCCAAACTGTACTCAGCGAGGCACATTAAAGACGTTTAACAAACGGTTCAGCAAAATCGAAACAAGTAATGACTTGGAAGAACCTGTAAAAATGTCAAGATATATGAATACCACACACACACATGCTGGATATGCACTTTAAAGTATGGTAAATTGAGGTTTTCTACACGTGGCAGTATAGTGCTTTTCTAATGGCAGCACTTGTATAAGATCGAAACAGGTAGCCGTGACTATAAACCCGCATTAGGAAAAAAGGATCCTGCAAAGCCTATGTCATAGAAGAGGAAAACTGTGCGACAAGGCAATGGGTGGGGTGCTTGAGGTTCCTATTACAGCTTGCTGATACTTGTGGAACAAGTG
Organism: Thalia dealbata; assembly: GCA_030544415.1. Lineage (NCBI taxonomy): Eukaryota > Viridiplantae > Streptophyta > Magnoliopsida > Zingiberales > Marantaceae > Thalia > Thalia dealbata. The sequence continues at coordinate 787,406 of CM060458.1, forward strand.
AATATACATAAAGTTTAGATATCCGAAGGACCTTCTCCACCATTAATTTAATCAGAAAACAACTAAAAGAAGAGTTGTAAAGTTGGGTAGGAAAAGAGATAACAAGGATGATAAAAAGAGAATCAGAGAACACGGATATTGTTGACTGTAAATATTTAAGTAAACGTGAAAATAATTCTGTATGCTCCAGTTAGAATTATCTTTGAAAGACTACATAGACCTTCACCCTTAGTACACCATGGCAGCATGAGGCAAATTGAATTGCTCGATCTAAATGCAAGTTACTAGTATGTTTTCGGATGTTGGGTAAGTGCCAGAGGAACCCAATGTCCATTAGATGTAAAGATAAATGTCCGTAACATATAATATATAAATTCGTGATTGCAAAATTCAGGAAAACCGATGGCTAGGAAATGTTAAGACCAAATGTATATATTGTCAAGGATCAACTTTGCTGATTTTTCCTGTTATGCTACAAGAGAAGTTAATACCTTAGTACGGTTTATACCAGTGAATGCATACCATACCAACAAGGACATATAACTAGGAGAACAAAAGTGCATCCTCAAAGAAAACTACGTCCCCTGAGTATAGAGAAAGCGTTATCAATTATCTGCCTTTTGGCGGTTGGGAAATTGTAGGTTTCTTATGGTGAATTCTGCAGATGAAAACATACAAAAAGTGCATGCATAACATACTTATTTAAGAAGCTTCATCCCAGAAGTCTGAGATCATATTATGAATAATCACTGTTTAAAAAAGTGAATGAAACATAACCAGGAGCAAAAGAATAACCTAAGAGAAGTTCAGATGTGTGCGACTAGTGTTCATTTTCAAACTCATGCAACTCAAGTTCCTTGGTTTTAACTATTAACAAGTAATCAAATTTACCTGAATTGAAAACCAGATCGTGTCCATGACCATTATGTCATCACGATTATGATCAAAACTGTACGTCCTGCATTTTAGAAAGTTTTGATATATAAATGAGACGAAGAATAAAAAAAACATGCTCTATAATAAAATGGATGCTCATTGCAACTATCATAAATTAGAAAAGGTAAAAAACCAGGAAAAGGATTTCAGAGCTTCTGCTGATCATCTGCTTAGTATAAGTAATAGACATTGCTGAAGGCCATAAAAACCAACAGGTTTGTCACGACCAGATTTCAACACTGTGGATCAAATCACCTAAAATAAAAAATTAGAAGTTGCTATATGCCATGACCTACACCTTCTTTCATATTTATCACATACGATCTGTCTAATATACGATGCCCTTGTCAAAATCTCATGCATTATACGCAAATCTACATGGATCAGATGATTCAGATTTATTACAATTTTACAAAGATCAGCGAATATTTGAGTTAAAGTGATATAGTATCTTGCTTTTCTTCTTTTCTTTGGTCTTTTCTTCAGTGCAGTAAAAATGTTCGTTTACTCACCAGACGGAAACTACAAGATGTTAATAGTAATGAACATCAAAATAAGTAGAAAGAGAAAATTATGAAGAGAGGGATTCAAATAGAATTATCTTCATTATGGAGAGTTTGGCCGCAACATTACAAAGAGAAATATCATTGCTATCCATGTCAGAACAAAACCATTAAATTATAAAAAAAGGTTGAAAACAAATAACTCAACTGTGTACCTGTTCTGTCTGGCATATAAAGGGAGCATGCCTGCTGGTACAGAACATGAGGCTTGAGATGGAACAAAGTCATTGTTTTGTGTTGTGCATTTAGAAGAGGGCACTGTCGAATTTTTATGCATTATCGATCCAAGTTAGTACCAACGTCAAAAAATTGAATAATAGTGTAAATAAGCCCTATGGAAGAGGACATGTAGTGGAAGAGGATCTGCAGGCGCGGTCTACCTATGCCATGATTTTCCAGCTCTACTGGATTCATTGTTCTGCTCCATGAACTTGCATCTTGTCTTTTCTTCAGCCTTTCTTCTTCATCTAGAATTTCTTGCTTTCGGATCCGTATTTGCGCTTCAATGACCTTCTGCTGCTCCTGCATTTTAAGAAGGGTTCTTTATAAATAAGCCCCACCTAAGAACAAGCAATTATACACTCACAACCCTGGAAAAGTGTTGTGGACTAGGAAGCTTACAACTTCTTCCATGCCCTTCTCCTCTTTTGTCTTCACACCACGGTACTCGACAGCGTAATTTGAAGTTTTGCAAAAAGGACACCTATATATTAGGTTAAGTAATAAAACTTACATGACCCAGAGCCTCAAACATTATTGCAGTAAAAACAATATAAAAGGATACTGTGCTGGGCGAGTTGCATGAGGTGGCTTCATCTGAAGAAAACATTCTGCGAGAAGTATCAAAATATAGAAAATATGAAATCTATCCGTTTGTGTGGGGAAAAAAATTACTTCTCAACATCAGAAAGATCGCCAGTACCTGTACATATCCCCTTCATGCAACACCTTGACCGATTTAGACTCGGATAACACTGCAAAAATGATAAAAAAAAATAAGTGGGAGAATGGCATTCGAAAACATCTTGTAAGTTACAATGCAGTACAAATTAATATGTTAGGATAGAAAGTCCAGAAAATTACATTATGAATTCATCGCCAATTGGTCATGCTCGACTGGTTAGAATGAAGTAAAGACGTATAAATACGAACCAGAAAACAAATGGGACACTCTTCGAGATCAAGAGCGCATTCGTCAGTTCCGGGGTAGCAAGGCGCCAATTTGGACTCGAGAATGAGCTTCCTGAGCTTCTTCTGATCGATGTCGGGGTGATGGTACAGCCCCTGAGGCCTCGTGTACTTATCATCCACCACCTGTCTCCTCCTGCCGATCTTATTCCCCATCAATCTCACCTCCTCCTACAGCGAAAACCTTTTTTCTTTTCTGCCGACCGCTATAACTATTCCGCAAATCTATCAAAAAGATGACCAGGAAACAAAAAAAATACAAGAAAAAAAGAGAGATCGAGGCAAAAGACCTAATTCCCCTCCAAGTATCCACATTTCACCTCCATTCATCCATCCAAACAGCCGGACGTGCCAAGCCCTAAATCCCCATTCCAGATCGAAGCAGGAAGCAACTTCCCACCCGCCCCTCCCCAAAGTCCCACCCCCTAACACCAAGACACCCACATCGAAAGCCGGAAACCCCTACAAGGAAACCCGACCAAGGTAGCTCAATCCGAGCCCCAAACTGGAAGAACACTCGACGGCGGAGCAACGAGCAGCAAGGAGACGGACCCCTCGCCGTTGCGGACAGGTCACCCGCTCACCCTTCCTCCGCTTATCTCGAGGCGATACGCCGCCCCGCTCATGCGCGAAGGAGAAGGATTGTGAGCCGGCGATCGGTGCAAGGAGGGAGAAGCGCGGAAAGCGAAGCGCCGGAGAAGAATGCTGCTTCTCCGCTCGCGAGTTGAGGGGAGGGAGTCGTCGTCGCCGGTCGTCGTCTTTACTCTTCTTCTTCACTCTCTCTCTCTCTGTGGGTCGCTCTCGATATAAGAACGATGAGGCGGAGGAGGAAGGGGTTAAAAGTTAATAATAACCGTAATAATAATAATAGAGTTTGGGGGGGCATCGTACGCCGTCCATTGATCTCGCTCTGACATCGGTGCCGTCCGCTGATGACGCGTCGTGGTTCCGTATGGGGTACGACTTGGAGCGGATCCTGATGCGGCCGTGGAGGAGTGCGATTGTTCCTGCCGTGCTTTTTATTTTGTTTTTTCTAATAGTAGTATTAAAATTAAGTAATAAAAAAATGGAGATCGCGTGGCGGTTGGGTGCACGTTTCTATTTTGTCCCATCTCGGGAACTCAACTTATTAATATTAACTAACAATATAAATGTAAATTTTGAGCAAGTAATTTTTAAAAAAATATATATATTAAAATTTTCTAATAGAACAATATTTTTTATTAATATAATTATGCATGTTTTTTATTTTTTAAAAATTGGATAAACAATTATCGTAGTTAATTAAATAAGTTCGGGGAAATAAAATAGAAGATTCAGTGAGTGTGGAAGTAGTAGTAGTACTGGGAGGGGGGATCTGACAGCGTGGATTGTGAACGGTGGACTGCAAGATTCTGTTTGATTCGGCAGGTGAATTGATTTAATTAGCCGGCAAGTGCAGTTAATCGATGTGAGATTTTATTTGCCGGTTGCGTGGTTAATTTTTCCGTGGGTCGAATTAATTGTTGATCCCAATTTTTCAAAATCTGCAACCGGACTTGAAAATTTTGATAATAGTACCAAAATAAATAAATATAAACCTAAATATACGGTCTTAGGAGGTAGTATAGGATTTCATTTTAATTTTTAATTTTTTAGGCCACTTTTATCTATAAACACATAATGTCAATATAAATACTCCACCGTACTCCAAGGTTATCGTAGACTTTTTCAATCTCTAGATTAAAATGAGCCATCAATGATGTGGAGAGAAGAAAAAAACTAAGTTCTTCCTCATAAATAGATGGTGCAGAACAAAGCACAGTTGGTGGTTATCGCACATGATGTGGATCCTATTCCTGCCTTGTGTAGGAAGATGGAAGTCCCCTACTGTATTGTCAAAGGAAAAGCCCGTCTTGGAACGGTTAGTTATTCAGTGCCATCATTCTAAATTTTTTAAATAGAATCCATCATCTCATTGGTCCTCACATGACTTTTTTTTGTAAATGTTTAATTTCCTACAGATCGTACATAAGAAAACAGCATCGGTCTTGTGTTTGACAACCGTTAAGAACGAGGATAAATTGGAATTCAGCAAAATCCTTGAAGCCATTAAGGTGGAGAACTGACTTCTAAACAGTTTGTTATGCTTTTCTACCTGTCGAATTCTACTTGTATTAACTTTTGAGTCTTCTTCCAGGCCAACTTCAATGACAAGTATGATGAGCATAGGAAGAAGTGGGGTGGTGGAATTATGGGTTCGAAATCTCAGGCAAAAACTAAGGCCAAGGAGAAGGTTCTAGCCAAGGAAGCTGCTGAGAGGATGAGCTAAGGGCTCTCGGTCATGTCATTTGGTTCTACACTATAAATGTCAACTTGTAGGATTTTGTTTGTTCCTGTAACAGGAGAGACATCAGAATGTTCTGAAATTTTTGTTAGCCAATTCAGTTTCTCATTTACTGTAAGCTTTGGTAGACTTCTTTAACTTGACTGTTTTTGCTCTTCAATATTCAATTAATATGAATGCTAGGTTTGTGTGGGTAATTAAGTGAGATGCATGCAATATCTAAAGCTTGGAAAAAGCATCGCGCTCGTTTCAATTTTGTTTGTATCAATATGATTAATGCTGTTTGCGCAGTTCATTATAAGGTGTTGCTCATATGCTCTATGTTTAACTCTGTGTATCAACCGTTCTACCTGCCGGAAGTAATGGATTTCAAATCTATTAAAGTTTAAAAAAAGTTTAGATTTGTTTCAACTGAATTGCTTATTTTTTTTATATAATGTTTTTAGAAATAATCTTTATAGATGTTATCTATCACAGATTGATCTGATGCTGATTGGTATTATTTTCTTGATTAATTACACTAAAACTAATAAGCAGTTTTTTTTTTACTTCTGTATCAACCTGACTCTGTTTACTGACAGTGAAGCAGATATTGTCTGATGTAATTGAGACTGCTCAATTGACCTCCTTTTTTTTTTTTTCTAATGTCGACGTATAGAACAAGATAAATTAAAAAAAAAAAATTGACATCAGTGTTTTGAAGAGGGTTTTGATCCGATACTTTTTACTGCAATTTCGGAGTGGGGAGCTTTTTTTCTTTCCGGAGCATAGTTAGTGACTGGACTATTTATAGGAATTGGGTGTTAAATTCCGTAGTCCTTTTCTTTTCTTTCTTGGTATGTTTTGTGTTGAAGTCGTCGTTACTATTCGACATCAGATATTTTAGGCCTTTCTCACTTTATGGTGCTTCTCATGATTACAAAAAATAATAGAAGACCCAGTAGCCCCACCGATGCTGCCTCTCTTCTCACGGATCATGTTGCTGACCAAGCCCCAACCACGAGAAGAAGAGGCCGCCCTCCAAAGGTGCGTCTGCTGCGGGATATATATGCCCGTGCGCCAAGGATCGAATAAGCATCATTATTTCTTTGCCCACTTCTTGCATTCTGAACAAATAAGAATATGAGAGAGAAAGAGAGGTCTTGTCCTCCGGCAGGGACGTTCCCTACCCCTGTTCTTTTGTCCGGACCTTTGAGTCCGCTTTCTTCTGGAGAAATAACAGATTCGATTCTTTATCTCTATTCCTTCCTGCCTCCCTTATTTCCCTTCCGAAAATCAGAGGAGAGGCTTGAGGGCAATGTCACCACTGTTACCCACGCCGCACGGGGTGCCCGTTCAAACAAAATCTCCCCTTCGGACGGACCCCGTGACAACTGGTATCAGAGCGAAGTTACGACTGTGGCAATTACTTGAGGGACAAGGCAGCTCCCTAGGGATCACCCGACGACGAACGACACCTGGAAGAGAGGCGGGAACCGCAACACCCAGCCATCCGGGGAGAACCAAAGCAACGCCCCCTCCCTGCCCTCCGAGCATAGTGACCAAACAACAACTCGAACAATTGTAGGAACGCATGGCGGGGATAGAGGTGGCGATTGGTCCGCCCCCTGCTCAACACGAAGGCACCTCGCAAGAAGGCGCGCTCAACACGCGCATTGACGAGCTCCTCAAGGCCGTTACCCAGATGCATGGAGACCTTGAGGAACTACGTCGCACCACCGCCCGACTCCTCAATGTAGCCCTTCCACCCGGACTCGTCTCCATGGAAGTGCTCCAAGAGGAGCTCCAGAAAGTCCGTCAGGAGCTCCGACTCGGCAGCGAGGTCCGCGCCCGGACCCCCGCGAAGATCCGAGAACCCCAAACCTTCTCCGGGGCTAGGAATGCGAAAACCCTAGAGAACTTCATCTGGGATATGAATCAATATTTCAGGGCGACGAGAACCACAGAAGAGGACAAGGTCCCCACGGCGACCACCTACTTGGACGGGGATGCAAAGCAGTGGTGGCGAATCAGGTGCGAGGTGCAGCCCGATGGTGAGGTCGACGAACCAGAAAACTGGCAGGAGATGACGAGGGAACTCCGTCAGCAATTCCTCCCGGGAAACACCACCTGGATCGCACGCAAGCGGCTTCGGGAGCTGTACCAGAACCGGTCCGTACGAGACTACGTCCAAGAATTCAACAACCTCTGCATGGACATCCGAGACATGTCCGAACAAGACCTGCTATTCGCCTTCATCCACGGACTTCAGTCGGCTCCCCAAAACGAGCTCATCTGCTGCGAGGTCACCTCCCTTCGCGAAGCAATCTCCCTCGCCGAAAGCTTATAGGATCTCCGACTAGGGACGACCCCCTCACCTGCAGGCAGCTCGCGGACGACTCAGTACCGACCTCCCGGCCCGGGAGTATCGAGGCGGGGCGGCGACCACCTGCTCTCCCACCTCCAGCCCGCAACCCACACCGAGACGCGAACCCCGGAGTCATACGGAACGAACCTCATCGCCAGGAAGAGTACCCGATGCTAACCTACCCCGACGCGAGAGGACGGCCGCCCCGATCATCCAGGAGGAGGAGGAGGCAGAAGCGCTCGAAGAAGATCTCACGATCGGAGAATCGGCTCGGGCGACTCAATGCGGTGAAGACCGAACCAAGCCCTCGCCTGATGTACGTCTCACTTCAGGTAAACGGACAACATTGCAGCGCCATGGTGGACACCGGAGCCACCCACAACTTCATGCGCGAGGGGCTAGCGAAGAAGCTAGGGCTGAAGGTCGAACCCAGCAACCTCCGGATGAAGACGGTGAATGCGGCAGTCTCCAAAGTGGCGGGGGTGGTGCACTAGGCCGCCGTCCAAATTGGGCCATGGGAGGGACGAACCAACCTGACGATTGCGACGATGGATGACTTCGACTTCATCCTAGGGACTGAATTCTTATTGACGTCCAAGACCGCTGTCGTCCCTCACATGGGCGGCCTCCTTACAATGGACGACCGCCAGGTCGGCTTCACTCTCGCCCTACTACCACTCGAAGGCAAGACCACAACCTCCACGGATCGCTACCTCACTGCCACAAGCACACGATCGCCGTCGCCATCCTAGCAGCAAACAAAAAGTCGGAGAACCCCAACCCAACGCCGGCGGCCATCAGAGAACTCGTGGAGGAGTTCCGGACCATTATGCCGGATAAGCTCCCAAAGACCCTACCTCCCCGCAGGAGCACCGATCACCACATCGACTTGATTCCCGGAGCACGCACGCTGGCCAAAGCCCCTTACCGGATGGCGCCAGCGGAATTAACTGAACTGAAGAAACAACTCAAGGACTTCCTCGATGCTGGATTGATCCGACCCTCGACGGCCCCTTACGGAGCCCCCGTCTTATTCCAAAAGAAGAAAGACGGGAAGCTCCGAATGTGCGTCGACTACCGAGCTCTCAACAAAGTGATGATCAAGAACCGGTACCCGATCTCCCTCATCGCCGACCTCTTTGACCGGCTCACACAAGCCCGGATCTTCTCGAAGCTCGACCTCTGTTTCGGATATTGGCAAGTTCGGATAGCAGAAGGAGACGAGGCGAAGACAACGTGTGTCACCCCGTATGGTTCCTACGAATTTCTTGTCATGCCCTTCGGCCTTACTAATGCCGCCGCTACATTCTGCAATCTTATGAGCGACATATTCCACGACTTCATCGACAAGTTCGTGGTGGTGTACCTGGACGACATCGTCGTCTACTCGGAATCCGAAGCGGAGCACCTCCTACACCTCCGCCAGGTATTCGAAAAATTGAAAGAGCACCAACTCTACGTTCGGGAAGACAAGTGCGAATTCGGACAAACAACAATCCCCTTCCTTGGCCACCAAATCGGAGAAGGAACCGTGCGAATGGACGAGAACAAAATACGCGCCATCCAGGAGTGGAGACAACCCGGCAACCCCTCGGAGTTGCGCGCCTTCCTCGGCCTCACAAACTACTACCGGCGCTTTATCGAGGGGTACTCAAAAATCACGGCGCCCCTCACCGACCTGCTGAAGAAGGATAGAGGATGGATATGGACGGAACCCTGCACCACAGCATTTGAAGACCTCAAGATTCGCATGACCTCCACCCCAGTCCTAGCCTTACCGGACTTCCAGAAATCCTTCGAGGTGACAACAGACGCATCGAACCAAGCCCTTGGGGGAGTGCTCATCGCGAACTCCTCTCCGCAGCAGCGAGCACGCCCGTCGCAGCCCATCGCGAGCAGCGAGCAACTCCTCTCCGCGGCAGCGAGCAACTCCTCTCCGCAGCAGCGAGCACGCCCGTCGCAGCCCATCGCGAGCTGCGAGCAACTCCTCTCCGCGATGCGTTCTCCTCTCTGCAGCAGCGAGCACGCCTGTCGCAGCCCATCGCGAGCAGCGAGCAACTCCTCTCCGCGATGCATTCTCCTCTCCGTGGCAGCGAGCACGCCCATCGCAGCCCATCCCGAGCAGCGAGCCACTCCTCTCCGCGAAAGCGAGCAACTCCTCTCCGCGACAGCGAGCACGCCCATCGCAGCCCATCGTGAGCAGCAGAGCACGCCCATCGCGAGCCGCAGAGCACGCCCATCGCGAGCCGCAGAGCACACCGTGGCGGGGGGCGGCAGCAGTGGCGGGGGACGGCAACAGCGACGGGAGAGGGGGCAGCGGCGGGGGGCGGCACCAGCGAGCGAGGGGGCAGCGACAGAGCGTGGCAAGGGGGGAAGCAGTGGGGGCGGCACCAGCGGTGGAGGGCAGCGGTGGGGGGCGGGCGAGGAGGCGGCAGCAGGGGCAGGCGAGGGGATAGCAGTAGGGGCGGCATCAGCGGCAGGCAAGGGGGCAGCGGCGGGGCTCGTGAAGACTGCATGAGTCGTGCCATCCGGGCTGATTGTGCCGAGCTAGGCACGACTCGGGCCCGGGCTAAGCACGGCACGGGCTCGTGCCCGTGCCGTGCCGTGCCGTGCCATGGGCTGCGGAAGCGTAGTCCAGCACGGGCAAGCGCAGGAGGCGGACCGCGCCAGGCACGGCCCGCCCATTTTCCGGCCAGTTTTGCATCACTAGCTGTGCTTTTTATTTTATTTTTTCTAATAGTATTATTAAAATTAAGTAATAAAAAAATAGAGATCGCGTGGCGGTTGGGTGCACGTTTCTATTTTGTCCCGTCTGAGGAACTCAACTTAATAATATTTAATTATAAATATAAATATAAATATTGAGCAAGTAGTTTTTAAAAAAATCTAATTTTCTAATGGAACAATATGTTTATTATTATTATAAAATGTTTAAAGGGTATTAATATAATTATATACTTATTCTTTATAATAAAAAAGTGATTATGCATGTTTTTTTAAAGAAAATTGGATAAACAATTATTGTAGTTAATTAAATAAATTCGGGAAAAAAAAAGATTCGGACTGAAAGATTCGATTTGATTCAGCAGGTGAATTGATTTAATTAATGGGCAAGTGTGGTTAATCAATGTGGGGGTTTTTATTTGCCGGCTGCGTGGTTAATTATGGCGATTAATTTTTGGTGGGTCGAATTAAATCGAATTGATTGTTGATCCCAATTTTTTAAAATATGTAGCCTGATTTGAAAATTTTGATAGTAGTACCAAAATAAATAAATATAAACATAAATGTATGGTCTTAAGAGGTAATATATTTCATTTTAAAGACCACTTTTGTCAATAATTACATCTCTAATTTAATTTCATGAACTAAAACCAATTAACTCTAGACTAACTCAATTGAAGTCACAGGCCTCCTTTGATGGGATGCATGAACCTTCTTTAATTTTAGACTAAAATGAGATACTGAGGTAGATGAGAAAATAAATATTATCCATCTTTCTAATTTAGAAAAAATAAAATATTATTCATCTTTAAAAACTCTCTAAAAAGTTGTCCTAAATATATTATAAAGACTAATTTAATAAACTTTTTAGTATGTCTTGCTTTTTAAGGGATATATGGGCGACTGCTAGAGTTTCATGAATAATTTTATTAAATGAAAAATAATAATCAAGCTTTATCTTCTGTAAACTCTGACAGTTAAGCTTATTCCTCACTTGAGATGATTGCAATTAATTTTTCATGTAGTTACCGATGAAGATTAGAGCTAATTTTGTTTTTCTTAAATTAGCTTGGTCATTGAATATTTTCCTCTTTAGATGCTTGACTACCCTTCTCTACTTGCAACGAATATAGTCAACTTGAGCCGTTTAACTGAACTTGAATCTTAAGTATGCTTAAGCTGGTATTGAGTTGTGCTCCTTTTTGATGGAATCACTTGAGTTGGATTTGGGCACAATAATAAAAATTTTAAACTCAATAATAAAAATTTATATATGGACTACAACTCTATTCACTAAGTTATAATACATTAATTCAAGTGAGTAAAAAAAACATTATTCTAAGGAATTTTCTTATTAATTTATATATAATCAATCAATATTAAGTTATAAAATTTTGTACACAAAGTGTACACTATTCTGATAGATTAGAGTAATTGGTATTAGGTTAAAGGCTTATTAAATTCTAAAAAGATATATTAAGTTATAAAAATTTGATATCCTGCGAGAGTAAACTTTATTCATAATTCCCCTGCATACATAATTATTTTAAACCATCTCTCTATATATATATATGTATTACATGATGGAGCAGGCGTGAGGGTTGTCGTCGCTGAAGCGGGCACGAGCGCCGTCGTCGATGATGTGATTGTGCGGCGGCGGGGGCCGGTATTGGCCGTACAGGGTGGCGGCGGCGTCGGCGCTGCCGCCGTAGCCGTGCTTGTAGTAGTTGTAGGATCGGGGGTCGGCGTCGAAGATGAGGTGGTGCGGCGCGGCCGGCGCCCCTGCGTTGTAGCCGTGCAGGCGGTAGTACTCCTCCGTGTAGATGCCGCCCGCCTCCGCCCCCTCCACCCCCGCCGCCGCCGACGGCCACAGCACCGCCCGCCGCCCCGTCCTCCGCACCGCCCGCAGCACCTTCTTCTGCTCCGCCCACCCGGTCACCGTCACCTTCTGCATCCCCATGTCGATCTCCACGCTGTCCACCCCTGCAAATACATATGTGCAAATATTTCTTCTTCTTCAATCCCTCTTCGACGACTCATCACATAAAAGAAGAACTGATTGCTCGAACCTTTCAGCTTGGAGAGGGCTCTTCTTATCTTGCTCTCACACCCGGAGCAGTCCATGTGCACGCACATCTCGACGATCTGCTCATCAAAACATTAATCGAAGCAAGAAGACTTCCAAATACATATACATATGAAAAGTTAAGGTGCTTACGGTCATCGTGTAGCTTAATCTGCAGTCCTCGTAGAACCTCTTCTCTGCATAAGAAAAGGCCCGCTGGGTTTTGGGACATGAACGCACTTCAATTAGCTTGCAGTATGTCTCTGTGTGAGGAGAAAGCCTAACCCCTCTTCTGCTATATTTATAGCGCCGGCCGGCTCCTCATCCTTAGAGGAGAAGGAAAAAAAGAAGAAGAAGAGAGAGGTAATAATTTTAACGTAAAAGGAGATTCCCTGCCTTGCTGAGTCAACATTCTCTCAGGAAAGCAAAGCAAAGTTTGATGCATGTATTGGAATATTTCTCTGTTTTTAATGGATATGCATATAAATCCAGCATTAAGGAAAACTTGTGAAGGCCTGCAGTCACGTATATTGATGGATCATCTCCTACGTGCATGCATTTGCATGGCCGGGCGACCGCGTGCGCGAGGGACGACACCGAGCACCGGAGTCGGCCGCGCAGACGGCGCCGCGTGGCCCACGGGGGGGGGGGTCTTCGTCTCCGGCGACGGGAAACGGCGGCTCGGTCGACTGGTCCGCCGCCAAGTCGGGGGGGGGGGGGGTTGGGAGAGGGGGAGGATGAGCACGAATATTTTGCTTTAAATATTCTCGTTAGAATGACCGGCCACCTGGAAAGAGTTGCAGATACGTCGACGTCGAGGAGGATATACATGTTGATGGTTTATCATCTGCAAAGATTCCTTTTTTTAGGGCTTAATTCTTCCGTAATCATTGATAGCAACATGCATAAAAAGTTTAACTTTGAATCTTTCATCCAACAGGTGAAGTGCTGTGCTGGGCTCAAATCCAACTAAGATCCAACTTGTTCCTAAAAAATCATTTCTACCATCCTCATCGTTATCTTCATTGATTTAGTTTTCAACAGAATCTTTATTTCTCAGTAAATTTCTAGAGGAACGCAGGTTGAAAAGAGAAAATGTGAAACTGAGCATTTATAGACAACACTTAAAAAGGAAGTCTTTTTTCACTGGCAGATACCGAGCATACAAGACATATATATATATGAAACAGTTGGTTTTACAATTATTATCTTCAGTACTCAATGGCAAGTAGGGCCAAAAATACAATTATTTGGAAGTACTCATCGGCAAAGTAGAGCTAATTAAAAATCCACACATACAACGCTGGAAGAAGGAGAAGAAAAAACAAAAATATAGATCGGCCTGAACTCAACTCAGCCGGTGTTCCTCATCCCTGCAGCGATGCCCTTCATTGTGAGGATGAGCGTGTCCTCTAGCCCAGGAGCGTACTCGCTGGTGGGGTTCAGCTTCACCAAATCCGCCGCAGCATCGTTGGAGTCGGCGTCCTTCGACGTCTGCGGGCGCACGTTCAGGTTGAAGTTTGGGTCTCTCATCCTCTTCAGCGTGTACGCCTGGTACACATTGAGGGTTGTGATGTAAGCATGGCGGAGCCGAAGACGCTGCTTCAGGTAGGGATCGCCTTCAAGAAGATCCCTGTGGCCGGCGACCTGCAGAAAGTTTGAAAAGAGTTCATGATCATCGATCCTGAAGAAGAAGAAGCTGGTAATGTGAAGCTCACCTGAAGAAGAAGCTGCTTTGTCTCTTCATAGTTGGTCCTGAGTCTCTCCCCAAATGGCAGCAGTTCTTGGGAAACAAGTAGCTTGTCGTACAGAGCAGCGATTCCAGGATCTCCCTTGGCGAAAACCATCTCGACAAGATCGATGGTGACCCTGAAGAAGGGCCATTCCTTGTACATCTCCCTCAGCGTCTGAACATTCCTGATGTCTTTGTCAAGGACATGCTTGAAGGCCGCGCCGAAGCCGAGCCATACGGGAAGGTGAAACCTCGTCTGAGTCCACGCGAAGATCCACGGGATCGCACGGAGTGTCTCAATTCCCCCACTCGGCTTCCTTTTCGATGGACGACTGCCGATGTTCATCCTGCCGTATTCAGTTTCAGGTGTGGCCTGTAATATTATTCACAGAACAGGTGTTCAAAACATGCATTTGAAGAGAAGGAATTTGATTTGGTTGGACTGGTTGTGAGGCCAACCGAATACGGGAACCAAAAGTCCGCAGCTCATGGGATGAGCTGCTGACCTCGATTCCCATGAAACCAAAAAAATGGAGTAATAAGTCGAGGGAAAGACTACTTACAAGTCGGAAGTATTCGACGAAACGGGGTTCCTTGAAGACGATGGAGCGGTACTCTTCGGTGGCCACCACGGCCATCTCATCCATCAGCGTGCGCCATTCCGGCTTGGGAGATATGGGAGGGTGCATCCCGTGCTCGAGAGTGGCTGCTGTGAAACGTTGGAGTGTTTTGAAGCACAAGTGTTCCTCGCCAAACGACTGCTCAATGACTTCGCCTTGGACCGTCACACGGAGTGATCCGTTGATCGTCTCCGGCGGCTGGGACAGCAGAGCAAGGTGAGTAGGGCCGCCGCCTCTTCCGACAGTTCCACCACGGCCGTGGAACATCGTCAACTTGATCCCGTACTCCTTCGCGACCTTCACGAGCTCCTCCTGAGCTTTGTACAACTGCCAAGCTGCAGAGAGACGGCCGGCATCCTTCCCGGAGTCGGAGTAACCGATCATGACTTCTTGTTTTCCGTTGATTCTGTTCATGTACCAGTCTATCGAGAACAGCCGAGCCAAAGCAGCAGGAGCTGCCTCAAGATCTGCGAGCTTCTCAAACAGTGGCACGACTCTCAGCGGGGTCTTGACGTGACACTCGCGTTGCAGGAGCTCGACCGCGAGCACGTCGGAGGGAGCAGTCGCCATTGAAATTATGTAGGCTCCGAAGCTATCGGAAGGAAGCTCCGCTATGACATGGAACGTCTGGAGAACGTCTGCAATCTCCTCGGTCTGTGGAAGGTCGGGACCGAAGAGGGGCCGTTTCCCTCTGAGTTCATGCAACAGCCATTCCTGACGTTTCTCCTCGGGCCATTCATGGTACGATCCGATGTCGAGATACCTTGTGACAGCATCAAGGACATCGGAATGCCGATCGGATTCTTGCCTGATATCGAGTCTCACAAGGGAGAGGCCAAATGTAGAAACTTGGCGCAGGAAGTCAAGGAGGGTTCCATCAGCAATAGTTCTATCACCACATGAACAGAGGGACCTGTAACAGAGCTCAAGGGGTTCCAGAAGCTACACAAAGTAATGAAATAATATTAAGCAAATGCTGTAAGACAAAAAAAAAGTACTTTACATGAATGAACAAAAAAGACAAAACATCCAAGTAAATGCACAAATCTATCCACTTGAACACAGCACATTTAACAACACAAGTACTATTTTGACATTATTCTACTGGGAAAACATATGCATGAGAAAACAAACATGCTTCTTAATCTCCTATGATGAAGTCATGGCATGACATGAATTGATAAGCACGTAACTAAAGGAATCTTCTTTATATGACTATTTGATATTACATCGAACCAAAGCAAAAGAGTTGAGAGTAATAACCTGCTCGACATCAGTGAAAATTGCTTCCTCGGGTATGTCTGAGACACCATTTGTCAACAAATGGCGAGAGCGTTCGCGTGTGCTATAAAGCTTATCCCTCACATCACCAAGTATAACACGATATGGCTCGTTAGGAGGAATTTGTTTCCAGAATTCTACATTCAGAAAGAGCATTGCTGATGAGAACAATCAAAGCCCTATACTGACAGACTGAACATATCCAAGCAAGAACTTCGGTCTGAATGATCTACTTGGGAGCAGTTCAGTTTGGAAATGGGAAAGCTAGGCCTTATAGAGCTAAATAATAATAAAAAATGCTCAAAAGTTGAATTTAGTTGACAAAATAGCTCATGTCATCAATGATATTACAAGTCCGGAAAACATGAAACACCTAAACCCACACAGGGGAATAAACAGAATGTGCTAAGGACTATTTTTTCTTAACCTGAACTATTTGGTGCTCTGAAATAGAAAGAACATGAACTATTTACTTCTATGATTTGGATCAGACAAAGTAGGTAACAAACTACCAGGCTGCCACAATCCCTCTCCTCAAACTTAAGCAAATAAGAGCGACTGTATCTTTCAGGACCACATATTTTAAGTAGTCCACTTCACAGGGTCCAGTTGCAAACGAGTAATTAATTGACAAGTAACAACTACATTTCAATTTTTCGTCATAGCACATTAATCATACCTATGTAGTGCTTTGCATCTTTCTTTGTTAACTGGTGAAGTTCACTTGCTCTTTCTCGAAGTTCATTGGAGCAGCGCCACATAGATAACTGCAAGTTTAAAATGTTAGTAAAGCGTAACAGAAAATTTCTCTGCAAGTAATGTTACTCCAGAAGAGCTAAATTTTGTAGGCGGTTTGTACCTCAAACATCAAATCTTCTATCTGAGAATAGTATAAACTAGCAGCTATCATTCTTGCTAATAAGCATACATCTCTTGTGACTTCTGGAGTGACTCTGGGATTGCCTGAATAATATACAAACAAATGTAAGTACCTAAATAATTAGAGAATTCAAGTTATATCATTGCATATAAATTCTGACAATGTCATGAATTATCATAATGTAAGCATATACAAAAATATTTGAAGAGACTATATCCAAGATAATGAAAAACTTGAGCAGATATTGCAGAAATGTGTCTTACCATCACGATCCCCACCCATCCAGGAAGAAAACTGAATGAGAGGAGCATTATAAGGAACACGTTCGGTAATTCCAATGTTCTTCAGAGCTGTATCAACACGACGTAAGAACTTCGGTACACCTTTCCATATAGTTTCATGGAAGTAACTCATTCCAGCACGCATCTCATCTTGTGGAGTGGGTTGTGTTCTTCTGATTTCATCAGTTCTAAATGCAGCTTGAATCTGCAAACTAGCAACAATCATACGAGAACGCATCCAGCCCAGGTTCACAATAACCAATAACTATTGCAGATTTATTATTATTTTGAACGTTATCCACATGGTGAATAAAATTACCTCTCTCTGAAGGGCCTCATCAAGCTCATGTTGATCATCAGGGGTAATGTCCTTGGCAGTCAGCTGTGTCAAGCAATTCCTTACTCTGCAGAAATATCCAATATTCTAAGAAAGTTCATAATGTCTGCATAAATAAATAAGAAGGCATGCAGTTCATTTTGCAGAACTGAAGAACATTTCCTGGACTAAACCATAGACATGAATGGAGCATAGATTTTATGATAGATAAGAAGGATCCACTTGGGATTTTATGGAAAAGCAAAAAACTTTTCCAGGAAATTTTAGAGAAGCACAATATTGGCAAAAAAAAAAGTCTGAAGTTTTCAGAATGTGATTTTTTTAAGGAAATTGTCTGAAGTGCACAGTAGAAAAGATTTATTGAGACAAGTTTGTCAATGAACCTGGCATGTTTCTGAAGCAATGATCTCCGGACCGACTGTGTTGGATGTGCGGTTAAAACTAAATCAACCGTCTGATTCTTCAAAGCATCGAAGACCTCCTCTGGGGACTTATGCAGCTGCTCCACAAGCCTTTTAAGTGTCTCCTCAATATCGGATTCAGTGGTGGCATTATTCTCATCAACAAAATCTCCCTTTTTCAGCTTGTTCCTCCTGCGGTGGGCAATCTGGACCTCCTCGGCCAGATTGCCCAAATTGAGCATGTGGGAGAAAGAGCTGGCAACCAAGATAGAGTCCCCAGGTTCCAGGCTCATCAGCACATTCCCCAGCTCATCCAGCTTACTCAAGTCGCGTGTCCCTTCATACTTTGCAGATATCTCATAGCACTCTTGAACCTGTAGTGTACATGCCAAATCAACCGAGTTTCACGTAAAGTGGATGCTAACACGGTACGAACTCTAAGAAGATTCTTTACTTTCTCTTCAAAATTTGTAAAAAACGCATCGTTTTTCTACGTTGACTTTGGCACTCAAACAAGATTCTGGAACCATTTTCTTCAGATGCAAACAGGAACTAAAATACTTAAAAGTTTAATCTTTACTCGAGTTTTTTTGGTGGCGCGAAGCCTAAATTACGCACAGCAGGACTTACAGGGCACTAAAAATTATGGTGTTTTATCTTTTTTGCTCTCACTGTGCGCTAGGACTGTCTTGCCCTAACAACAAGCTCGGAATTTTAACAAGATTGAGAAAAAAAGATGGCATCTACATGAAAGAAACATATAAAATCGGCCAGAGTTTGAGTACCGTTTCCCTGAGATCTTCGCCGTGCAAGCATTGAAGGATGTCGAGGAAGCGATCCACGAGCAGCGCGTCGTACTCCACCAGCTTATCGTCCTCGGAGACCTTCGCCGGCGCCAGAAGCCTCAGCTGCGCATCGATCGACGCATGCCTCTCCAGTGAGTTCCCCGACATCTTACCGGCCCTAAAGCTCTCACCTTCCTCCGCTCTTCCTCCTCCGCCTCCGCCTCTTAAAGCGAGAGGCGACGCCTAATCAGAGGACACGGGAAGCTCGACTCTTAGCGTGCGGCAAGGGACGGAAAGCAGAGCCGAATGCGCCCCCCAGCACGCCCTTCAATTTTCCACCACAAAAAGAAAAAGACACGGAACTTTATCCGATCTCCGCTGCTTCCGATGAGGCGGAGCAACTCCCCACCCCCAAAGATCAAGCGAGCAAGAAAGCAGCTTGATCGGATCAAAGAAGGGATTTTGGCACCGACTGAGCAGAGAGGGGTTATGGGAGCACCACCAATCTGGATCGATCGGTGTGGGAAGCGAGGAAGAAGTTTGCCTGCTCTCCACTGCTTTTGACCCTGTGGAAGTGAACTTGCTTGCTTATATAGGGGGAGGCGTATCCATGTGGTTTGCTTGCACTGCTACTGTGAATAAAGAATATGCTGAAGCTGGATCCACTTGGGACTTTTTTTAACTTTTTTACCATCCGTCGTGGCACTTTTGATTCAAGTTGACTACTTGATGTTCTTCCATTTTGATTAGAGCAAAAAAAAAAAAAGAGTAAATTTTAAAAATATATTATTATATATAGATGCAGATATGATTTATCTATTGCTTTATTATTATTATTATTATTATCATATTCTATATATTAAAAATAATTTTATATATTTATATCTTTTTCTTTAGCAGTAGATTTAAAATAATATAATTGTTTTTTAATTTTGTTTTGGTGTATATGAAATACTATAATGTAGTATATAATATGAAGATTCAATATCCAGTACTAGTTATATTTTCTTTAGGAACATATTTAGGAACAAAAGGAGTATAAATTTTAGATTCATATTAATTTCATGCATATTTTTAGATTGGCAAGCTTATAAAAATGATATAAATCTTGACTCATTGCTAATTATTTTTTGAATGACTTTAAGGTTGTTTGGTAAGAAGAAATTAGATTTTGGTTTTTTACTTAAAATGCAATATTATTTTTTATTATAATTTATACTTAAAATAATGTTAGACTTAAAAAACCAGCATTCAATTGCCCAAACTAAACATTGCCTTAATTGTAATTGCTCGGAATTGACAAGAATTATCTAATTAACTTTGGCCAATGAAGTGGCTTCCACTGGCTTCACATGGCGACATGTATTTTTAACTTGCAAGTTGGGCTTTGAAACTTTTGATTTATATATGAGAGGAATCATGTTATGTTGGAATCTACTCACATGAACACCACCATCACCTAATTTAGCAACATGCTCTCAATTGTCTGTCTCATTCAAAAGATAGAAATCGAGATTGAACTAATTAGTTTTTTTTTTTCCTCTTGTTGAGTGACGAATTTGAGCACTCCCTGACTAATTAAATCGTGAGAATTGTGGAGTTGTCTCCCCTTATAGAATTAAATCAGATAAGTCCTGTTATGTGACCCTTATTTTTAGGGATCACATCAAGCATGCAACGTGACATTTTATGACAATGAGTGATCCACATTTTGCAGCCGCAACTGCACGCTCCATCATTTCACCAAGACAAACACAAACAAGCCTTGCACTGCATTTTTGTTCTACTACTGTTGACTTCGTCAGTTGACATGAACCCTTGACGACACTAAACATTGAAGAGCACATCTAGAAAAAAAGTTGATCGACCATACTTTCTAAAAAGGGCCGTTTATTACACTGTTGCTAATCGTGGAATAAATGGAATGAAAACACAGGCTAAGTTTGAATCCCCGAAGAATTAACCTACACCAAAAGAATAAACTTAAACTAAATCCTAGTTTAGCTGCAACTCTAAAGGCCCATTGATTTCTCGATCTTCTGAACCTGATTCAAGAAAATCCACGTCATCTGCAAAAAACGACATGATGCGATTAGGGAAGCAATGACAAGAAGATTTGGCTAGAAGCAAACTGTGATTTGATTACCATGACATGTGGGGCAATTCTCACACAATATACAGGAAACCCACTGTAAAACTTGAGAGGGCCACCACATTTGAAGGTCTTCATGGCACAGTCGAACGATCCCGTGAAGGGGTACTTCCCGGTGGCATCAGGCTGCATCTTCTGTATTTGCGTTTTCACGAAATCAAATGGTAAACTGCAAGCAGAAGCAAAGAAACCTGAAACAGCACTTGCCCCTGAAGATGAACATAAAGCAGCATGAGGTCAATTTATGCAAATATCAATATCCTGCACCTTACCGTGAAGTTTAATTAAAACATTTTAGGTTTTGATAGTATGGTTCAAATGATTGACGCACACAACTAACTGTAGTATTGAGTTTTATTTGGTCAAGACTGTTCCCCAAAGCTTAACTAGGTACGAGATTTTCTTTTGATTGCTTGGAGGTTACATAACTCCCTGGGTGCTATTCCAGATTAACACTTGTGTTAACAGGAAATGTATGAACTTTTATGACCTAAACTGTCAAAAAACAATATAAAAAATGGAAACTACTGAAAATTTTTCATTCAGCAAACAAGGTCAAAATATTCTGATCTAGAAGAAAGACAAGTTCAGGCATCCAATGTCACTTGTTATATAGAGTGAAAAGAGGGTTTTCTGATATGGAAAAATAAGACCTAACCCTTGCACACGCAAAATTTCTAAAGAAGAGGTACTGATTCATCACTTACCAACAACAGTGCTAATTTCACCAAAGCCAAAAGAATCCCTGAATAGCTCAACGCTCTGATCATATGAGGAAAGCATGCCCATATTCAATGCCATTGCTCTTACTACTGTAGGACCTGCACCTTTCCATAGAGACAGAACTCCTTCATCAGCAACTATACGGTAGAGTGCGTTGAATGCATTTGTGTAGTTTCTTCGTTGTGCTGTCGGTAAAGTTGCATCAGCTTGCATCCTAATGAGTGCTAAATCTGCTGGACTGCCAACACTTGCTCCAATTGCTCCAGCAGTAAGACCAATAGCAGCCTTTTGAAACAAAGGCAGTGGTTTTCTATCATTAGCCTCGACAGCTTTGTTTGTCAGCATCCTAAGCAAAATCATCAAGAATGGCATTCTTGTAGTGAACACAAAACAAAAATTGCATCTAGTAGTAAAATACAACTTTTTTTCAATCAATCTAGATACATGCATAGCGCTAACAGATAGTTATTTTTATCCTTTTAATACATTTTAGCTCAGATACGTAATCACAATGGCTACATCTTTTTCCACAACAATCCAGATGCATAGCAATAATAGATGGCAATTATATCCCTTAATCCTTTTTTGGCCCAGATGCATAATCACAATGGCTTATCATGAAACTATATGAAAACAAAGCCTCATGCCAGTAATTCATAAAACAATCTTAGAACTATTGCATTATCAGTTGGACTGTTGTCTGAACCAAGCTAAATCCGTAATTTTCAAACCTCACGAACACATCAAAAGGTCGGATTTGATTAACAAAGAATGCCAAATTCTCGCATGGATTCCAGTATGCCAGCTTTAGCCACACTTCCACGAAAGGAGAAAAGAGGATAATTACCTGAAGGTCCCCAACCGTGCAGTCGTATACGTAGCTTGCCTGAGTAAACCAGCGGATAATCCCTGCAGAAGAACATATCAGGAGGCCAAAATAAAATCAGTTAAGAACCAAATCACTTCCTTAAGTTGCAGATATAACACTAGGAATATATATGTTCTATATATATACATATATATGTATATGCAAGT
This sequence comes from Thalia dealbata, assembly GCA_030544415.1. NCBI lineage: Eukaryota > Viridiplantae > Streptophyta > Magnoliopsida > Zingiberales > Marantaceae > Thalia > Thalia dealbata. Next base: position 809,782 of record CM060458.1, read on the forward strand.
TCTTTTCACATTTACACTGGAATATTTGATTAAATTAGAATATTCAGTGGAAGGAAGGTTTAACTCTCCATTACTTGTGTTCGTTCTCCATACCCACATTATTTTGTTATGATACGCTCCGCGGAGAAGACACGACTCTCAAATTAGAAAAAAACAGAGTACAGAAAAAAAAAAAGAGCAAATGAAACCTAAACAATAATTATGTGAAGCGGACCTTGTAAAATGAGCCAAAACCTTCATTGACAAACATATTCCTGGTAACTTGGACAGCCGATCCCTGACCCAACTGGATCCTCACCTGGAAAATCCATATAAAATACCATCAAACGCCCGAATCATAACCCCCCAAAAAAAAAGCTACGCAGCATCAAGACAATACACCCCTCATACACACGATCTCTAAACCTAGCAAGATGTACATGTCCAAGGAGTACCTTCATACCTTGATCATGTCAATGGGCTGAATAACGCAGGTGGCCAGAGCGCCGGAGGCGCCGCCATTGACGAAGGGCTTGATGGTTCTCCAGACGCCGACCTGCTCCTTGGGCTTCCCCTCCGCCATCTTTAAGGCTCGAGATCCCGAGAGGAAGGGAAACGAGAGGGGACGAGAAGGAGAACGATCGAACGGATTCGGCAACTTTAAAATCAAGTGAGAATTATAAGTATCTCCCTCCATTTATAGACACAGTATTTTTTAACTTAAAGTCCCATAAATTTCTATTTTTCACCTCAACCTCCCTATAAATCTGAGGATAATTTTATTTACAAACCTATATTATTCCGTAATTGAACTTGTGCCCTTATATTGTTATGTAATACGACGACCTGGTAATAATGTAGCGTCCTATTAAATATTATTAAGATATTAGTATCTTAGTAAATTAAGTGGTGAAGATATACTAATATGATGGGAATTAAAAAAACTAATTAACGAATACTAGAAGGGTGTAAATGAAATTATCCCCGATGAGATGGCATAAGTCCCGACTCCCCGTGACAGGCGGTGGCGCGGCTGCCGCTGTGGAGCCTCGCTTGTTCGTCCGCCCGGCCTGCCGTTGACGAGCGCCTAGTCGCGAGAGCAGCAGCCTCTGCCTCCGCCGGAACATCTAGAAGTCGTGCTAGACGTCGGTGACGCCGGAACATCAGACGCTGCCTGCCGGATGACGCGCCGGGCGGCGCCGACGGTGCAGCCAAATGAATTCTCCGTTCTTGGATGAGATCAGGAACGCATTTCGATAAGGAATGGCTCTCAGCGATAGAAATATCTCGTGATGCGGACCACTTCGTAGTTTTTTGTTCGGCAATCAGTAGTTTCCTCAAATTAGGATTTTTAAACTGAGAGTTCTGTGACTTGGGTGTGGATGATGATTAGTTTTAGTATGTTTGATTCAACTCCATCGCATGCCAGTTCTCCGAATATTCCCATCGTCAATGATTCTGATATGAAACAAACAAATTAATCGGTAGATAAAGAACAGATGAACTATTTGCAGTGGTCCTCTAATTGGCCTTCCTGCAGTTTAATTCGCCGGGCACCGGCCCCGCCGGCGGAGCAAGGTTGCCCATCTGGACCATGGCCTCGGCCCGGGCCATCGCCACTGAAGAGATCTTCGTCGGAGTTGTTGTAGATGTGGCCACGGTGAGCGAAGCCGATGGCGTGCGTGCCGGACATGGCGACTATGTCCTGCGAGCTGAGGCCCTTCCTGGCGAAGGAGGCATTGATGTGGACGAGGTCCAAGAACGGCCCGGGGAGGTCACCACTGGCGCTGTTGTTTGCCGTCCGGAGTCCCGGCGGCCGAGCGACACATCCCAACCTGGTCCTCCAAGCTATATCGGCGAGGGCCAAGATTTCGGCGCAGGACATGGTGGCTGGACAACCTACTTCGACGGCGCACAGCAAGGGCCAAGATATTCGACTTGATGTCGTCAATGACTTCATATCGCGCTGCCTTTTCGCCTTTAAACGATGGATCGTCATCGAGAAGAATGGATGCATCACAACCCTAATGACGATGAGATATTGAGAAGAATGAATGATAGATGAAGCGTGCATTGACGCAGTCATGGAAGAAGAGGCGAATGATGGAGGCGCCCATCCTCGTTTCCTTGAAAACTGCAGTGGCCATGGCCGCCCGCACGATGAGCTGCAGGATGGGGGCATGTGGCGTCGTAGAACGACGGCGAAAGGTGTGCTTTACCAACAGCGGAGGCGAGAAGAGAGACGAGGACGATGGCGAGGGCGAGGGCAAGGAAGGTCTGCAAGGATACGGCCATGGCGATCCAATACTGTGAAGATCTTAACATAAGTAGGTGTGACAAGTAGACAATAGGTTCTAAGAACCTTTTTTTTTAGAACTTGAAAAATCCTGAACCACCAGAGGGTCAGAGCCTACAGTTTGTGTACAATAATAATATATAACTTAATTAGACAATAGTAGGATGAAAGAATAGGAAATAATAAATGCTAAAGTGGTAATTATTCATTAGAAATCAACTGTCATCAGCAAATTTAATTTCTAAAATGGAGTCGGAAACAAAGGCAAACAAAGAAAGATTTGTCCAAGGATTCCAATAAACAGATACTACAACTTAGTACCTATAGAACACAAAGCACGACAAACATCGAATCAAACAAAAATTTCATGATGAGACAAAACTCAATGCATATAAGATGATATATATCCTTCCGGTGCTTTTAACTCTTTGAGGACTGCTTATCTTTAGCCTTTTGAATCTTTAAGACTTTCTTCACAATCTTCTGCTCCTCAACCAAAAAAGCTCTGATGATCCCGCAATTCCAATAGAGAGAGAGATCTTAAGCATCGAGAAGAAACAAGGGATAGCAGCATGGAAACCCAACTAAAAGCATTTTGGAATAAAAATAGATATGGATAGAATGTGCCTTAAGTTTAGGATGCCAACCTTTCCCTGACAGCACCTCCAGACAAGACTCCACCGTAAGCACGGTTCACTGTACGCCGATTCCTTGCCAATCGAGACCTCTTGTATTGAGTAGGTCTTAGATGAGGAATCTACAAAAAATCACATTGTGAGATCAGGATAAAATTCATCATTATTAATAGAGAAAAGAGAGATAAAATTCATCACTACTAACAGAGAAACAAATTATAGAACACTGGGAAACCGAAATTAAACAATGGTCTATTTGCATTTTGTACAATAAAAAAGAATGAAGTTGGCACAACATAATAGACCAACATTCACACACATAATTTACAAGGGTATTTAGTGTGCAGTGCCCAGTATTTTTCATTTTTTCTCAGCTATGAGACTCCAAAACTAATCCAGCTCCCTTTAGTTGTTCTAATAGAATGACAAGAACAACAACCTATTCTCAGTTATGCTGATGCGATAGTAAGCACTGTACATCATTTGCTACGGTACACTACAGTATGGAATCAATATTGCTCATTCTGCTGTGATTACTCCTCCAAAGCAATAATTAACTAATCCTTCTTAATGCAAATCGTATGAGGCAATGTACTCCGAAGTCCCAACTGCCTAGTGATACTTTTCTAAACATCGCAAACTGTCATCCTGTTCTCATTCTTTGCAGATAGACAATAACCTCTTCTCTTAAAAAAAGCAGACACGCTAGCAAAATGGTCCAACTACCTGCTGTTAGGTAACATGAAGCAGAATGGCACCATTGAAACTCCCACCTTTAGCAGATGAACTACATGGTGGCAAAACTAAGGTATACAGACTCAAATTTGGCCATATATACGAGATAAAAAAATCTTGAAAGTTATGGTCTCGATTTAAGTTGCGAATCTTGATCTCATTTTGTTTGCAGATGATATCAATTAACAAAATAAATGAAAAAAAGCAAACAAAACATTATACAGAATCATAGACTTTACTACCACAGCGTAAAAAAAGATAATTTGTGAAGACATTTTACTCTATCAACAGTCAGCAGGCAGTATTTTACTAATTATTACGTTCTAAGCAATAAACCCAAGGAAAATTTCATTATCTGAAAAAAAATGACACCTACGAAAAGGAGAATAAGCTTGTTAACTGCAAGGACATTACAAGTGAATCCGAGCACAATCGAAAATATGAAACAGTCTGAATCACCCTATTTGTCCATCCAAAAAGGTAAGGAGAAAATAATGACTCACTCCCTGAATTCTCTTGCCAGTCACCGGGCATTTCGGCCCGCTAGCTCTCTTGTGCGCATACTGGTACACAAGCTTGCCACCTGCACTTCCAAATGAAACCAAGTTAATGAAAGTTTAGAATTTGCGAAAACTCTATAACGTCATAAACCCCAGCCCCGATCATCGGGATCTAAACGGAGCCTGTTCAAGCACAACAAATTACAACAACAGGAACGACGATATGACCAATAATTAAAAAAAAAAAAAACAACACCAATAACCAAAAGCGTAATAAAACCTATCAAAATCAGCAACAATGCAAGGCCATAAAGGAATCCGCTAAATCCTAGGACGTGAAGATGGTGTAAGATCAGATTTTTTACCTGGGTTTTGACAACCCTGGTTTGATTCCACGGATACAAATCTTGAGTCAAATTTAATTCATTAGGAAAAAAAAAAGAATAATGTTTAGTATCATGTAAGAAAGAGAATTCACCAAAACTATTGTGAGCCACTGTGTCAAATTCAAAATTAGAATTCAGATAAAGTCACTAGTGTTATTATATCAAGAATTCAATCTCATGACTGCGATTGCAAGCAGCGTTCGTCTTCTCATAGCAAGAAGCATTCATATCCAATTTCTACCATCAATATCAATAGAGCTCAGGATAGCAACTAGTGTAATATTAAATCACCACTCTTGATGCAAGGGTCTTGCTCTACACTATAAGCAAACATACCACGACCATCTCCATCAAGAGAATGAGGTGAAATCTTCAGGACGAGCAATGTAAACCTCCTCGAATTCATTGTCTTCTGTAAAGGAAAATTTTACAAGTTTTAGAATTATAAGGTATAAAAACAAGCAATGACAAGAACGTGTCCTCGTGCATTAACTTTTGATCCCTAATCATATTCATGAACACAAATGGAACAGATTGCTTTTTTCCATCTCCTCTATCTCCCCACCCTGAATAGATTGGTAGATTGAAAGTAGAGGATTCTTAATTTAGTTTTTGGATCTTCATAGAATAATAAATTGTGAATTGAAGTTCAATTACATTGTGGCAGCAAAATTATCCGCCAAAAGGTGTACTTCCCCATAGCAATGCACCAAAGAAAAAGATTCATTAATTGTCCAACAAAAGTGTTAACAGTATATCACCAGCATAGATATGAATTGATGTGAAGCACAGAATACAAACAAACTTGCATCTCATGAAATGCGTATCAAACCTTGAACATCAACAAACATGCATCATTATTCCACAAGAACATTGAGCAAAGGCAAACATAATTAGTTAACAAATAAAAGAAGATAAAATAAATAAGCACGCATGAATTGTGACATCACTAAATAAGTCTAGGGAATGCAGACCTTTCCGAAGGGTCAAAGCCACAACAGCATCATTTTCAACCTGCAAAAGGACAAATAAGAAACGGTGAGATTTAGGTTGGTCTTATTATTCATGTAAACAGCTCTGGGATAAACAAGAGTGCAAGGTATTGAATGGTTGTAGAAATGTATTACCCTCTGTTCTGCTAATGTTTTTGAATCTTCTAATATATCATTACTTGCCACTAAAATTAATCGCTGATTATCACTGGGTTGATCAATCAAGCTTTGCAGTTTCTGCTTTATTTCCAAAGCTGTGTCAGTGGGATCACACTGCACAAAGTAGGTTGTCTTGTTGCGCTTCACCCTGATGTACATTGCCTGTTGCCAATAGAAGATGTAATCAAAGTTACATATATGAAACAAGGTACTCATTGTGCTGAAGCCACTGAACGACAGTACTGTCAAAGCAGTATGGCTTTGTTTTGTATAGGATAATTAGAGGGCATTTTTGGAAATCACCCTCATTTTAAATATAAAATTGTACTTAAAATAAGAGCGGTCTCCAAATCTACCCTCTAAATAACCCATACCAAACAACGCCCAGGCACCATAAAGCACCAATAGTCTTCTATCGCTCAAGTCACTAGGTGCCATACATATTCTTAAAACACAACACTATACTTAAGAGTAAAGATTATCATTCATAGGTAATTGCACATGAAAAACAAATATGAACTATAAGTGATTGCACATGAAAAACAAATATGAAATATAAGTGATTGCACATGAAAATCAATACCACCATACCATACTATGTCAAACATGGATTGAAAACTACAACATGAGTGTTTGTAGATCTCCTACAATAATTTTCATTTTTTGGCTCAATGGATGTTAGTGATAAATTTGATAGTTTTTCAGGCCGATTTAAAAATAAATGGGATAGAGACAGAGTCAACTCCGTTATTTAGCATTTTCTTACATGAAAGCTGAACAGGCTCAGGGCGGATCTAGCTTCCAGTGTTACATCTACATGGGCATAAAATCTTTGATTGGCGACGTGGGGTGCCTCCACAAGGTGTTCCGATGCCTTGAGAAGTGGGGATTGATCAATTTTGGGGCGAAGACCACCGCGGTGGTGCAGGTGCCGGAGGAGGTGGGACCGACCGTTTTGGTGGAGGAAGGGGCGCCGCCAGGCGTGCAGGTGGTGCCGGCTTGTATACCGCTGAGAAAGAGGGTGGGAACGGGAACGACTCCCTTGGGCGGAGGGAATGGATTAAAGTTGCCGCCTTTGACATCGTACACTGACGTATTTGGAGATCGGGCGCCGAGGGTGGGAGTAGTCTGTGGAGTCTGCGGGGAGCAATCTGCTGCTGCAGGGTCTGAGTCGCTAGAGGTATCATTCAATCTTCTTCTATTGATGCTGTGGGGAGCGATTTGTTTTATTTCAGATTTTGAACCATTTGAGCATCTAAAGATTGTCATTGTGATTCTGCTTCCATTTTTTATCATAGCTAGTTTCCTGAATTCGGAATTGGCTGCGATTCTAACATACAATTAGCTGACATACAATTAGGATCAAATGAATGTTGCTTGAACTCCTAAAAACAGCTCATTTACTGTCAACTTAGATAAATGGGTATTGGTGTGCATTTAAGCCTGAGCCCTAGTATTTGAGAGCACATGGATGCCTTAATTTGACCTTCTTGTAGTTATTTTCTTTGTTTGATCATCACTGCAAATGTATCTCTATCCGAGCATTAGTGTTCTTCAAAGCTAATTCCCTTCTACTAATTTGGTTAATCAGATCCATACTAATCCAAGGTCCAATAAAGTGAGAACTAGTTATTACTATTATATTGGTGTTTCTATCATGTGCTATTTTCCATGGATATGACGAACCTAGGTAGATTGATGAATCGTGACGTATTTATGAGCTTTGTTTTCATCTTTGTTATCTTTCTGCAGGGTGGATTGGCTGTATGTCCAAAATGTTCTAAAGATAAGTCTCATATTGATGGCAATACTACGGAGAACTTAAAGCATGAGACAGATGATAGTGCTAACCATGTGACTAGCACATGGACAGATGCAGAGACTCTGCTTCTTCTAGAAGCACTCCTGAAGCTTGGAGATGACTGGGATCTTATTGCTCAACATGTACGAACCAAGAATAAGCTTGATTGTATTGCTAGGCTTATACAATTGCCGTTTGGTGAACATATTTTGAGCTCCATAAGTGGTACACTTGCTGGCAGTGGCTTAAAAAGCAGCCAGGCAACAGATGTCGAAGGAGTGCAATCACCAGAAGAACCTGTTAAAGCAGATGGAGATACCGAAGCTAATGAAAAAGATGTCTTGGAAGAACCCGCTGATGAAAAGCCTTCCAAGAGAAGATGCTTGCCATCCTCTGTACATGCTGCAGATTCACTAATTAAACAAGTATATGATGGTTTTTTACATTTTCTTCTTATCCTAACCTATATTATCTTTGGTGGAATAACTGCATAAGAGATAACAAATTAATGATTTTTTGGTTAGGTAGCTTCTTTGTCTACTGTCGCCGGCCTGCAGGTTGCAGCTGCAGCAGCAGGTGCGGCTGTAACAGCATTGTGCCATGAAAATCCATCTGCAAGGAAGGCCTTTCGTATCAAGGATTCAGAAAATGATTTAATTTGTACTAATGATGATCCTAACAGGTCAGTCTTCCCAACTGTGTTGACATTTCTTCTAAAAGATGTGAATTTTCTTATTTTGGTATAGTCATTTCAGTAGCCTAAACAATGAAGATCGGGATTTCGAGTTGGATAATGAGACAGGTACAAAACTGTTATTGTTGTTCTTGCATCATTATCTCCTTATATCTCCTTATGTTCAAATTATTTCTGCTACCATTTATCCTATGATGAATTTTTCTTCTTGCGCATTATAGAGTGATGTGAGATACAGGTTTGGACTTTCGGTTGTCTATACTTCTGTTGCAGATTATTGTAGATCAAAAATGGTCGTGGAAATTTTAGCACAAGGTTCTCATATACCTAAAAAATATAAGAGGCAGTTGTGTTAAAACCATCAAAGCTTAGCATAGGATGGAAGGGTGCTGATGATAAATAGAAGTGGTGTCAACAAATGTATATTAGGTGTCAATGCAATTATCCCTAAATTAAATTGCATACGTATCTTCCAATTGAACTGTATCTTTTGCATGTATGGAACTTTACTGAAGTGCTATTTTAGGAAAGCTCTAAGAAAGAAGAAAAATCAGAAACCGGCTATGCCTCTACCTTGCTTGAACAAAGAATGACAAGAAGGGCATTTCTGAAGCAAGAAGGGCATTAGAATGCAATATTTTTTTGATTTTCATTAGGACATATATCTGTTTATGATAAAGTTAACTTTCCTTGTATAAATTCAAGGGAGCAATGCATTTGGATCGGTTTGTTGCCATGTTCCATGTTCTTCATGATGTTGTCTTGTTTCAGTTTCAAGCCACTTATTTTCTTTCTGCTCTGATATGACTTCTTCCAGTGGAAACCTTTTGCTATAACTGCCCCCTCTTAAATCCATCTTTCTTTTGCAGATATTTTTGAACCTTGCTCACAAAAGAGTATAGGTGGAAGAGCGTTTCAAGTAAGGGCTGCCATTGGAACGGCACTGGGTGCAGCAGCTGCTCGTGCCAAGCTACTAGCTGACCAGGAGGAAAGGGAAATGGAACTGCTAATGGCGTCAATTATCGAAGCACAGGTTATTTTAGATGTGATTTATAATACTTCATTCAAATAATTAATTTAAATTGCAGCAGAGCAAGGAAAACCGACCATGCTTCGTCATATTGTTCACTTGCCTTTTCCTTGTGCATCTGTTCTATCATGTAGCCAGCTCCCTTATTGAAAGTTTGCATTGCACTTACTATATTTGCATCCGAAAACGATGCTTATTAGTCCTGTTCTGCCTCTTAACAGCTGAGAAAGATAAAATACAAGATCAAACATTTTGAGGAGTTGGAGTCTGTGATGGAGAAGGAATACGCCCTCCTGGAGAAGACAAAGGAATCAGTTCTTGAAGAGTGGATAATGGTGCTTGAGCACTTGTTTAAGGCTGGAATCCCAAGATGGAGGGATACTCCCTTGCCGAAACCTCTCTTCAACAGTACCCCAACAATGTAGCCTCGTCCGAACTTCGATTTTGAAGTTATCTGTATCCCTATATACAGTGCTTCATGTAAAGGAAACACCCCAAGTCATTTGTACAAAGGAGGCATTCCCCAAGTTAGAGAGTTTGTATCAACTAGATCTAGTAGTTGGCATGTGCCATGATGACTGTTGTCAATTGATAAACAATAGTGATGGCTTAGTCGAAAGTGTTAATTCCATTTCCCTTGCCTCTTGTTTACCTAGTTTATCTTCCTCGCTTTGTGTGACAGGCTCTAGGCTCTGGATCACATGAATTTTGGCCTAGTCTCCTTTTTTCTGCATCCATATGACTTCTGAGTTGGGTCATCTGGCTAGGTGCATGGGCCAGATGTCAATCCAGTCCCATCTGACCATACTATTCATTAAAACAATTAGAATTTGATTTAATAAAAAAAAAATTTATATCAGATTCTTCTAAAAGAGTCGATTGCTTTGTATTGCCTAAAGGGCCACTTGTCTGCGTAACAACATTAATTGTTCTTTGTGGTTCGTCTACAATAATACAAAATTAATATTATATTTTTAAGATCTCAAGATAAAAATATTGGAATTAATATTATATTTTTAAGATCTCAAGATAAAAATATTGGGGCAAAACTATTTGTTAAACAATAATTGTCATTTTGAATCTATTGACATGATACTATTTGTTAAATATATGCAAAAATTAACGCATGAAATGGGCCGTGGGCTGTAATTGGTCCGATGCCCATCTCCTTTACTCATATGGACGAATCCCAGCCGTTTGATAGGATGGGTTTCTACCGTTGGATCTAGGTCATTGTTGGAGGGCTCCTCTTTTTTATAACCATATCTATATGGAAGAATACCTAATGCTTCTCTTGCTTCTGTTAGTTTCGGCGTTCGCCTCCAGAGCAGAGAGAAGCAGCCGACACAGTGAGGATATCGCGAGGCAATGGTGCAGCGGTTGACCTACCGGAAGCGGCATAGCTATGCCACCAAATCAAATCAAACTAGGGTTGTCAAAACCTCAGGTGAAAAATCCGATCTTACGCCATCTTCACGTCCTAGGGTTTAGAGGATTCCTTTATAGCTTTGCATTGTTGCTGATTTTGATAGGTTTTATTACGCTTTTGGCTATTAAGATTGATATGGCATATAAATCGAGTAAATTAGAGTGGAAGGTTTTGTCTTTTTTAACTTCTGATGATTGGGTTTTATAATAATTCTAAAGTAGAAGGATTGTTTTGGGAATTAAACATTCCCTATTTCCCATAATATAATAGAGGTTTCAAACTTCAAAGCGTCAAACCCGTTCTGGTGCCCCTCCGTCGGAACCCTAGTTTCCCCTTCGCCACCATGTCCAATCCTGAAGAAGAAACTCCTTTGCTCGCTGGCCCCTCTGCCACCACCTCCTCATCGGACCCCTCCGCCACCACCTCCTCTTCCTTCCTTTCAAAGCTAAACCCAATCCAACATCTCTTCTCCGCCAACATCGGCGCCTCCTCCTCCTCCCCCCCCCCCCCAACGACTCCGCTTCCGAAGGTATACGCATACTTTATCCCGACACTATTCCGCCCTATCTGGTTGCCGATTTCACGGCGGCGTCCGCCAATCAAGTGGCCTTCGTCCTCAACGACGTCAAGAAGGCATCACGTGCCCTCTCTCGAATTATTTTTGAGTTCGAGAAGGTCGTCGACATCGCCGCCGAAGCGGCTCCTCTAGTCGAGGAAGCCGCAGTACTCTCCAAGGAGATCGTTCGTGACCCAAGCAGCGTGTCGGATCAAAAGTATATGACGGCATCAAGAGCATTTGAAAAGGCTGCCACGGCAGCCTGTCGTGTTCGAGTCCTGGCAGAAGCCTTCGAAGCTGCCGGAGAAGCCGTGAAGGTAAGATTTGCTATCCTGAGCTCTATTGATATTGATGGTAGAAATTGGATATGAATGCTTCTTGCTATGAGAAGACGTACGCTGCTTGCAATCGCAGTCATGAGATTGAATTCTTGATATAATAACACTAGTGATTTTATCTGAATTCTAATTTTGAATTTGATACAGTGGCTCACAATAGTTTTGGTGAATTCTCTTTCTTACATGAGACTAAACATTATTCTTTTTTTTTCCTAATGAATTAAATTTGACTCAAGATTTGTATCCGTGGAATCGGAGTAAGATGCCTAAATTTCTTCATTAGATCTGGATGCTACAAATTATAACTATATAAGTAATTTTCTTGTAGAAGAATAGTCTATTTTTCTATTCATTAAATTATTTATTCTCAAGGTCCACCTTTCTAGAGATTTGAAGAAACGGTGGAGGATAATTACATCCCCTATTTCTTTTGCACTCTGACCTATTTTTTAGGTGAATATTTATCTGACCTATTTTTCAGGTGAAAAATGTGAGTATGGTGTTAGGTTTTAAATTTTTTTTATATAATAAAGGCTTTGTTATAAAATATATAGGTTCTGAGTTTAAAAATATTGGTTGATATGAATCCAAAGTTAAACAATAATACCATGTATGCACTCTTGCGTATTACCTTATACTCGTTCATATTTTAAGGGATGCTCTTCCTTATGTATAAAGTCAAAATTTATTCAAGATTTTGGCCACTCTATTTGTCTCTATCTCCCTTCATTAATATTCATGACTCAACAAAGTGATGATGATATTGTTAATCACTTGCCCATGAAGCAACTTTACCTTTTTATTTGCATAATTAATTTAGAGGTGGGTGCACATGAATATTAATGAATGGAGATAGAGACAAATAGAGTGGCCAAAAATCTTGGATAAGTTTTGATTTTATACATAAGGAAGAGCATCCCTTAAAATATGAACGAGTAGAAGGTAATACGCAAGAGTGCATGCATGGTATTATTGTTTAACTTTGGATTCATATCAACCAATATTTTTAAACTCAGAACCTATATATTTTATTACAAAGCCTTTATTATATAAAAAATTTTTAAAACCTAACACCATACTCACATTTTTCACCTGAAAAATAGGTCGGATAAATATTCACCTAAAAAATAGGTCAGAGTGCAAAAGACATAGGGGATCTAATTATCCTACACCGTTTCTTCAAATCTCTAGAAAGGTGGACATTGAGAATAAATAATTTAATGAACAGAAAAGTAGACTATTCTTCTACAAGAAAATTGCTATATAGTTATAATTTGTAGCATCCAGATCTGATGAAGAAATTTAGGCATCTTACTCCGATTCCACGGATACAAATCTTGAGTCAAATTTAATTCATTAGGAAAAAAAAAGAAGAATAATTTTTAGTCTCATGTAAGAAAGAGAATTCACCAAAACTATTGTGAGCCACTGTGTCAAATTCAAAATTAGAATTCAGATAAAGTCACTAGTGTTATTATATCAAGAATTCAATCTCATGACTGCGATTGCAAGCAGCGTTCGTCTTCTCATAGCAAGAAGCATTCATATCCAATTTCTACCATCAATATCAATAGAGCTCAGGATAGCAAATCTTACCTCCACGGCTTCTGCGGCAGCTTCGAAGGCTTTTGCCAGGACTCGAACACGATAGGCTGCCGTGGCAGCCTTTTCAAATGCTCTTGATGTCGTCATATACTTTTGATCCGACACGCTGCTTGGGTCACGAACGATCTCCTTGGAGAGTACTGCAGCTTCCTCGACTAGAGGAGCCACTTCGGCGACGATGTCGACGACCTTCTCAAACTCAGAAATAATTCGAGAGAGGGCACGTGACGCCTTCTTGACGTCATTGAGGACGAAGGCCACTTGATTGGCGGACGCCGCCGTAAAATCGACAACCAGAAAGGGCAGAATAGTGTCGGGATAAAGTATGCTTATACCTTCGAAAGCGGAGTCGCTGGGGGGAGGGAGGAGGAGGTGGAGGCGCCTGTGGAGGAGGCGCCGATGTTGGCGGAGAAGAGATGTCGGATTGGGTTTAGCTTTGAAACCCTCCAACAATGACCTAAATCCAACAGTAGAAACCCATCCTATCAAACGGCGGGAATTCGTCCAAATGAGTGAAGGAGATGGGCATCGAACCAATTACAGCCCACGGCCCATTTCATGCGTTAATTTTTGCATATATTTTAACAAATAGTATCACGACAATAGATTCAAAATGACAATTATTGTTTAACAAATAGTTTTGCCCCAATATTTTTATCTTGAGATCTTAAAAATGTAATATTAATTTTGTATTATTGTCATGGAGGTAGACGAACCACAAAGAACAATTAATGTTATGCAGACAAGTGGCCCTTTAGACAATACAAAGCAATCGACTCTTTTAGAAAAATCTGATATAAAAAATATATTTTATTAGATGCAAGGCAACATGAAGTACTTTACTGTATGGCACAAGATTGGTATGATTAAATCAAATTCTAATTGTTTTAATGAATAGTATGGTCAGATGGGACTGCCATCAATATGAGACTTATCTTTAGAACATTTTGGACATACAGCCAATCCACCCTGCAGAAAGATAACAAAGATGAAAACAAAGCTCATAAATACGTCACGATTCATCAATCTACCTAGGTTCGTCATATCTATGGAAAATAGCACATGATAGAAACACCAATATAATAGTAATAACCAGTTCTCACTTTATTGGACCTCGGATTAGTATGTATCTGATTAACCAAATTAGTGGAAGGGAATTAGCTTTGAAGAACACTAATGCTCGGATAGAGATACATTTGCAGTGATGATCAAACAAAGAAAATAACTACAAGAAGGTCAAATTAAGGCATCCATGTGCTCTCAAATACTAGGGCTCAGGCTTAAATGCACACCAATACCCATTTATCTAAGTTGCCAGTAAATGAGCTGTTTTTAGGAGTTCAAGCAACATTCATTTGATCCTAATTGTATGTCAGCTAATTGTATGTTAGAATCGCAGCCAATTCCGAATTCAGGAAACTAGCTATGATAAAAAATGGAAGCAGAATCACAATGACAATCTTTAGATGCTCAAATGGTTCAAAATCTGAAATAAAACAAATCGCTCCCCACAGCATCAATAGAAGAAGATTGAATGATACCTCTAGCTAAATCCTAGGACGTGAAGATGGCGTAAGATCAGATTTTTTACCTGGGTTTTGACAACCCTGGTTTGATTTGATTTGGTGGCATAGCTATGCCGCTTCCGGTGGGTTAACCGCTGCACCATTGCCTCGCGATATCCTCACTGTGCCGGCTGCTTCTCTCTGCTCTGGAGGCGAACGCCGAAACTAACAGAAGCAAGAGAAGATCTGCTCTGATGGCGTAAGACTTTCTACACAATCTTCTGCTCCTCAACCAAAAAAGCTCTGATGATCCTGCAATTCCAATACAGTGAGAGAGATCTTAAGCACCGAGAAGAAACAAGGGATAGCAGCATGGAGACCCAACTAAAAGCATTTTGGAATAAAAGGAGATTTGGATAGAATGTGCCTTAAATTTAGGACACCAACCTTTCCCTGACAGCACCTCCGGACAAGACTCCACCGTAAGCACGGTTCACTGTAGGCCGATTCCTTGCCAATCGAGATCTCTTGTATTGAGTAGGTCTTAGATGAGGAATCTAAAGAAAATCACATTGTGAGATCAGGATAAAATTCATCACTATTCACAGAGAAAAGAGAAAGATAAAATTCATCACTATTAACAGAGAAACAAATTATAGAACACTAGGAAACCGAAATCAAACAATGGTCTATTTGCATTCTGTACAATAAAAAAGAATGAAGTTGGCACAACATAATAGACCAACATTCACACATAATTTACAAGGGTATTTAGTGTGCAGTGCCCAGTATTTTTCAATTTTTCTCAGCTATAAGACTCAAAAACTAATCCAGCTGCCTTTAGTTGTTCTAATAGAATCACAAGAACAACAACCTATTCTCAGTTATGCTGATGCGATAGTAAGCACTGTACATCATTTGCTACGGTACACCTACAGTCTGGAATCAATATTGCTCATTCTGCTGTGATTACTCCTCCAAAGCAATAATTAACTAATCCTTCTTAATGCAAATCGTATGAGGCAATGTACTCCGAAGTCCCAACTGCCTAGTGATCCTTTTCTAAACATCGCAAACTGTCATCCTGTTCTCATTCTTTGCAGATAGGCAATAACCTCTTCTCTTAAAAAAAAGCAGACCCGCTTGCAAAATGGTCTGACTACCTGCTGTTAGATAGCAGGAAGCAGAACGGCACCATTGAAACTCCCACCTTTAGCAGATGAACTACATGGTGGCAAAACTAAGGTATACAGACTCAAATTTGGCCATATATATACGAGATATGACAGAATCTTGATCTCATTTTGTTTGCAGATGATATCAATTAACAAAATAAATGAAAACAAAGCAAACAAAACATTATACAGAATCATAGACTGTACTACCACAGCGTAAAAAAAGATAATTTGTGAAGACATTTTACTCTATCAGCGGTCAGCAGGCAGTATTTTGCTAATTGTTACGTTCTAAGCAATAAACCCAGGGAAAATTTCATTATCTGAAAAAAAAATGACACCTACGAAAAGGAGAATAAGCTTGTTAACTGCAAGGACATTACAAGTGAATCCGAGCACAATCGAAAATATGAAACAGTCTGAATCACCCTATTTGTCCATCCAAAAATGTAAGGAGAAAATAATGACTCACTCCCTGAATTCTCTTGCCAGACACCGGGCATTTCGGCCCGCTAGCTCTCTTGTGCGCATACTGGTACACAAGCTTGCCACCTGCACTTCCAAATGAAACCAAGTTAATGAAAGTTTAGAATTTGCGAAAACTCTATAACGTCATAAACCCCAGCCCCGATCATCGGGATCTAAACGGTAGCCTGTTCAAGCACAACAAATTACAACAACAGGAACGACGATATAACCAATAATTAAAAAAAAAAACAACACCAATAGCCAAAAGCGTAATAAAACCTATCAAAATCAGCAACAATGCAAAGCCATAAAGGAATCCGCTAAACCCTAAGACGTGAAGATGGCGTAAGATCGGATTTTTCACCTGGGGTTTTGACAACCCTGGTTTGATTTGATTTGGTGGCATAGCTATGCCGCTTCCGGTGGGTCAACCGCTGCACCGTTGCCTCGCGATATCCTCACTGTGCCGGCTGCTTCTCTCTGCTCTGGAGGCGAACGCCGAAACTAACAGAAGCAAGAGAAGCCTTAGGTATTCTTCGGATATGGTTATAAAAAAGAGGAGCCCAACAATGATCTAGATCCAACGGTAGAAACCCATCCTATCAAACGGGGCGGGGATTCGTCCATATGAGTAAAGGAGATGGGCGTCAGACCAATTACAGCCCACGGCCCATTTCATGCGTTAATTTTTGCATATATTTTAATAAAATTATCTTAAAACAGTAATATGTGCAGTTGATAAAATAGTATCATGACAATAAATTCAAAATTTTCTCCTTGTTTTTATACCTTATAATTCTAAAACTTGTAAAATTTTCCTTTACAGAAGACAATTCCCTTCAATCTTAGCAAGACCAGCTCTCCATATTTATTACTCCTTAACTATCGGCTCTGATATCAAAACTTCTAATTTTAGCAGTCTATTATTCTCAAGATCTAGAATATACTCTTCAAGTGGAATAAACTGTTTGGCTAAGAAAATAAGCTCTCTGATTAGTATTACAAATGGTTATTAAATAAAGCCTTTTTGACTATTTGTTATTTATTAATAATAATAAATATTTTATTTATCAATTTTTTAATATTTTTGAAAAAAATTGGGGGGGTTTTTGATTTTTTTTACTTCATTCATATGTAGCCGGAATTTATCACTGTAATTTCTCTTTCATGCGAAAAAAATTGATTTTTAAACTCAAACTATTGCGATCGAAATTTTTTTAAAACAATTTTTTTTATTTTTAAAAAAAAGATTTTACTTTCTAGATGGGAAAAACTCGAGGGCTTTGATTCGAACTTAACGCTCACCGTGCGGTGACCATATCAAATAGTATAAGCATTCTCACTGCATATAAATAGGCGATTAGGCGGCACAAAGACGACCTCAGCCGAGAAATGGCCGTTCCCGATCGCTCCTCTGCCTCCGTCGCCTCTCCAATCCCTCGCTAGAGCATCTGAGATTGGTGCCACTCATGGGTGCATTTCCAATCGCGAGATTCCCCGCCGACAATCCCTGCTTCTGTAGATATTATTAAACTTTTCTTATCTTACTTGGATGCCATGATTTCTAATTTCTTCATTCTCTGCTCTTATCGTTCACTTGATGAAGTGAAATGTTGGAATGATTGTTCCAGTTTTTTTTTGTTATCCCCGGTTGAAATTTCCATTTCTGATCTGCAATTCTTTTCTATGCTTTGTTCATCTTATACATGAAATTAGTGGAGAGCTGAGCCCTAATGCTTTTATTGCAGTTGCTTCTGTGCGTTTGAATGCTTTTATTATCTTAAAAAAACATAACATTATCGTTTTTTTTTGTTTCAACGTAATGGAACCCTAGAAAAAGTATGCTCAATAGAATTAGAAAATAAATGTTACAGCCAAGGCTGGTTGCAGTAACTTGGGCTATTGTAATTGGACTCTATTACTGAATTTCATTGAAGATGATCTTAAGAGTTTGCTCTGGTGATTTGAGTAATTAAAGGCTATATAAATATGTTGCTTATCTAATTCCTGTATTTACTAATTCACATCGTTAGCTAATAAGTAAAAATGTTAAAACTATGTTTCTGTGCTCAAACGAGTCACAAGGTTCTGTTTGGACATTCCAGTTCTTCTTTATGTGATTACTGAACAAAAAGGTACAGTAATTCATAATGAGCATTGAGCATGCATCCTGGAGTTGAGAAAGGTCCGAGTTAGCTTAGAAGTAGATCAAATAAGCAGGATTATGTATTCATATGTCTTTTCTTTTTTAGTGATGAGTGCAAATCTATTCAACATAGCTGGGCTGGGGTTTCATTCACAGACTCCGAAATAGACCGTAAGCTCTTCAAGGAGAAACGTCTGTAGATTTCTCCAAAGAGATTGGCAAAGATCTAGTCCACATTAGAGAGTTAGTAACCAGACTCAAATTGATGGATGTTTAACGGTTAGTGGCTGCCATGCTCAAGCATATGATACACAGGTTCTCAGTATGTCATAATTTCAAATACAGCATTTATTTTATTATTATATCGACAACAAATTGAATAAGGAATGTGTTCCGTAGCCTACAAAACAAAATGAATGAAAGAATGACACTGCTCGTTCCCTGTTTCTCAGGCAATGGAGCACTCCGGAGGCAGACCTTGAGGGTACCTCTTGAGGTCACTGCAGTAGTTGTAGATCATGTAGTTCTTCTGCACCCACTTCATCTTCTGTTGGCCTGTAGAGTCCAGATCTTGGTTCCACCACCCGCGGTTGCTGGGAGCTCCACTGGAACCACACTTGGTGGCACTGGAAGATGGAACACAAGCATCAGCCTTAAAGTTTCTGTATGAAGCCACGAACGGTGCTTTCGACCAATCGGTCTTGATGAGGCCGCCTCTCGTGGCCCAGTCATCTGCATTCCAGAGGCTGGAGTAGATCCTCATGGGCTGTTTCTTAGGAAATGCAATGTTTCTTGATTCCAGGTTCTTGAACTCTCTAATCGGTGCTCCATCAACCATGAAGCTGAAAAGATATGACAAAAAACAACAGTGAGCTTGACATTAACTTTTTTTTAATAAAATCTTAGAGACAATGATTTGAATTGTGTGACTTACGTGATATGTCTTGGGTTCCAGAGGATTGAGTAGGTATGGAAATCCACCGTGGGATCAAACCACAGCTTGAACTGCATCTCCCTGTTCCCCTTTCCCTGGGTAAATACATTGGTGTGTAGAGTGTAAGGGTCTCCACTGAGGTTTCCCAGGAATTCAAAGTCGATCTCATCATGAGTTGGGCCTTGAGAAGATAACTGCAAACAGAAACAAGTAGCAGCAAAAAGCAAAACTAATTAGCTCCTGAAGCCACCAAGAGACAAAGGGGGAAGATCATGCCTTAACAAGATATGCTTACATAGTAGGCGGTGACAGTGCCGGCAGAGTTGCCAGGAACAAGCTTGATCTGCATGTCAATCTTGCCAAATAAATATTCATCCTTGGACTGGAAGCCGGAGCCGGAGGCCTTGTCGAGTGACAAAGTCAGGAGCTGGCCATTGCCTGCGATCTTTGCCCGTCCATCGCCCCATGTGATGTCGAAATCTTGGTTAAAATTGCCGGCAGAGGCAATGACCAGCAAGGAACAAGTGAGGAAGGGAATCAGGAAGGCCTTCATCGCAGTGGAAGATTGGAGCAGCAGCTGAGACTTATCGGATTGCTCTGAACTGAGTGAGAATAAGAATTTGTTTGGGGTTGATGGAAGAATGCAAGCCGATGGCCTTTTTATAGCCGAGGATTGTCTGAGAAAATCTAAGCATGTGAAGGAGGATTGGGATCGAGTGTTGAGTGGAAGCTTCCTCTTTTAGCTGGCAACAGGTGCATCAGTGATCAGGGAGATGTACGATGGTTCAAGGGCCTATGGCGACGCGGTTTAAATCTATGGCTTGGTGCGGAAGGCTGGCAGATTGGCGAGCTGTCTTCTATTGGATTGCTGGACCAAAATTCCATACCTTCTTTAATGCCTACTTCCTTGGTATCCAAAGAGTCAAAATACGTGAACCACAAGGCTGACCAATACGTGTGGGATCCTGAATAATGAGATTGGCCCAGAGGTGACGCCATCCGTGACACCCTTAGGTCCCTTACTGGTTAATTTTCTATTCCTCAATGCCGGTGCTTTTTTTTGGGAGTGTAGATAAAGCTCATTTGTCTTTTCCAATGGGATGCAAAGTCGGTGACTTCTTGACATCGGGGCAAATGTAGACAGGTGGCAAGGTTCGTCAAGACCGTCGCACCAAAATTAACTTTTAGTGGGTTAGATTATAATGTGATGGTGTGATTAAGACCTTTAAACGTATACTTTAAAAAAAGCTTGAGCAGATAAATAATAGTTTTTTAAAATGTATTTTATAGTCAGTAAAGATCTGTATTCAGTTTTTTTACAAGATAATAGATAGGAGTTTACTGTTTATGTGCTGTAAATATGCTGTCATCGATTTAAGCATCTCTTTTATATGAATTTATTACGGCTAGTAGGGAAGGAGATTTTGATAAGCATAATGTATATACATTATTTAAGAAAGTGATTTGGAGAAACATACCTAGAATTGCTATTGGTACATGTTAGCACTGAACTGCAGTTTTATTAAACTAGTTTTCATAGTTGAATTTGTATTAAAATGCTTTTAGAACCTTGCAAATGAAGAGTGCAGTTTATGAGTATAGCAGGAGCAGATGTTCAATGCACAAGCTCTGAAATCGATAATCTTCATGGAGAAATGGTATCCAGTTCAATTTGCGCTATTGAAGTGATCGAGCAGATCTTTAAAAATATAGTCAACTTCAGAGGGTAAGTGATATACAGACGAAGTCTCCACATTTTGATGTTCCATTTTTCCTTTTTTCAAAACGTTCACTTGCATTATTAGCTTTGAAAAACTTTAATGGTTTTGAATGGCAGCTGTGCTGAAGATGTGAAGCATTCATGAGAAACGAGTAGTCAAAATATGGTATCATTTAACTTTTTTTTGTAAGAAAATGGTATCATTTAGAATTCGACGTGTATTTTATTTTGTCATTGACAACGTACAAGATATAAAGTAGGATGTATTTTGTAGTCTATACAACCAAAAGAATAAAAGAACGGAATGATTGTCCTCTCTCTATTTTCTCAGGCAAGGGAGCATTCTAGAGGCAGACCCTGAGGGAACCTCTCGATGTCACCGCAGTAGTTGTAGATCATGTAGTTCTTCTGCACCCACTGCATCCTCTCCTGTCCCACAGAATCCACCTCTTGGTTCCACCACCCGCTGTTGGCAGGAGCATTGGAAGCGCACCCGGAGGCACTCCAAGCTGGAATGCAGGCATCAGCGTTGAAGTTTCTGTAGGAAGCAACAAACGGTGCTTGTGACCAATCGGTCTTAACAAGGCCACCTCTTGTCGCCCAGTCGTCGGCGTTCCACAGACTCGAGTAGATCCTCATCGGCTGATCCTTTGGAAACGCAACGCCTCTTGATTCCATGTTCTTGAAGTCTCTAATGGGCGTTCCGTCGACCATGAAGCTGAAAACGATGGCAGAAATCCATTGTGAGCCTCGAGTAATTTGAACTGAAGCTGCAAGAAAATTACTTGTCGAAAGAGTTGACTTACATGACATGTCTTGGATTCCAGAGGATGGAATAGGTGTGGAAATCTGCGGTAGGATCGAACCACAGCTTGAACTGCATCTCCCTGTTCCCCTTCCCCTGGGCGAACACATTCGTGTGCAGAGTGTAAGGGTCTCCACTGAGGTTTCCCAGGAACTCAAAGTCGATCTCGTCATGCGTTGGCCCTTGTGAAGATAACTGCAAACAACAACAAATTAGCATCCTTAATTACCTCCTGGCTATCATTCCGAAGAAACAAAACATCATCCGTGTCTTAGAAATAAGAGCTCTTACGTAGTAGGTAGTGACAGTGCCGGCAGAGTTGCCAGGAACAAGCTTGATCTGCATGTCAATCTTGCCAAATAAGTACTCATTGTTCGACTGGAAGCCGGAGCCGGAGGCCTTGTCGAGCGACAGAGTAAGGAGCTGCCCGTTGTCCCCGATATTTGCTCGGCCATCGCCCCATGTGATGTCAACTTCCTGGTAGAAGTTGCCGGCGGAGGCAACAACCAGCAAAGAGCAAGCAAGGAGAGGGAAGAGGAAGCCCTTCATTGCAGCAGCACGTAGATGAAGAATATTTTGATTGATTGCTTGAGGCGAAGTATTGAGAATGAAATGTGATGGATGAAGAAGAGGTCTGAGTTGATGCTCTTTTATAGCTGACCATGAGGGATGGGGAACTGCAAGTGTCATCCAAGTGGAATCTTCCCTTTTTGAGCTGGCAAAAGTGCATCCGAAGAGGTGTATGGCTATTGGCAACGCGGTTCTTCAAGCAATTGCCCCGGTTTAAGAATCCGGTGAGCTGTCTTCTTGCATTAGTCGGCAGCTTTTATCTGATTCCCATCTTTAGACTCTCACAACACAAGCCCTGCTTCCTGCTGCCTTCGTCCGGTGCACAGCAATGGACGACTCACCAGGTATCAACTCCATGATTTCTTTTAAAATTTCTACAAGCTTTACTAAGTAGTCGCTGCACGTGATGGTCTTTTACTTAGGGGTTAAGGGTTGATAGTATCTTTGCAATAAGAACATGGTCTCCTAGGAGGACAACTAATATGTTCTCAAGGCCGATTCAACCACTTGGAGGAGACCTGCAGTGTATTACCCACACATGCCCCGCTTTGCTGTTCTGTTAGGTATGGCCAGTTTAATACATTCAACTTAGCTACTACATAATAAAAGTTCTAGGGGGGTAATTGCAGCTAAATACTTTATCCTAATTGCATTAATTTTTTAAAAAATTAAATTTGGCATACTTGGGAGACGGTTTTATGTAATTAGAAAAAATGCTTATAAGGACCTATACAATTAAATTAAGAATTAGGTCGGGAATCAAGAGTTGACTTCATTCACTTAAGTTGCAGTCTTTTATTCCCTTATCCAAAGAAAGATTTGGTGCCGGTGATATTTAGATGCATTGCACATTGCTGACATGTGGCAGAGCCACGTGAGATCTTAGCACTGATAAGATTAAATTTTGGGATATTAGATACACAGTAAATTGTAGCTTATAATATGATCGTTGAAGAGAAAAAGGTTTAAAAATATATTCGAAGAGTTCAAATGTTGCACTGGTGGTGGTAACGTAAAGGAGACAAATAGCTTTAGCGAAGGGAATGTACACCGACTTGTTCATAGACATACATAATTAATGGCTGGGGGTTTTATCAATGTGTGGGTTAGATTAGCTGTAGATTTATTATTACCTAGCAGTTTAAAGTAGGATTACTTCTTTTTGATTTAGGTCGACATATTAATATATTTATTAAACACTCCTGGATGATACCTATACCTATACTATATTAGTATTCATTATTGAACAAAATTCAAAAAAAGAAGATGATTGGATCAACTCTTTGATATGTAGGAGAACTAAATTAGTTGTGATTAAAGCTTCTATGCTCTTTGAATTTTGAATGATGACTAGGAAATCTATGAATATTGGAGAGACATACGTATAGCAGAGTTTGATAAGATTTTGTGACACGGACATTAAAATTCTGCTGATTGTGTATACAGAATAATTGTACTTAAAATACTATTCATTAGCCAAAGTAACGTGAACCTGTTAAAAGATTGGGTGAAGGATTACGCACAGTAGAGTGACTCTACCATTATTTTGATTAAAGTACATTGATGGCTTGTAAACATCGTTATCTGGTTGATGAATTGTAGGAACTTAGAATTCTGTCAAGTAAGAACTGCAGATTATATTGATAAAGATCTCCTGTATATACATTAGAATGCAATATCTTCAACTACGGACTTCTCATTCATCACATTTGATTGCACTGTAGAATTATCTGACCATAGAATGCAAGTGGTATTGATCTTTTCTTGCTTGTTGATTGTTTTTAAGTAACAACAACTCTGCTCAAGCATATTTGACGCAAGTAGCCAACATGTCATAATTTTGAATTTATAGCATTTTGTTGACATCAACTGAAGTTACAACAAAACCAAAATGAATCAAAGAATAACATCTCCTGCTTTCTCAACTCCTTCATTCACCTCTCAAGCAGTGGAGCACTCCAGCGGCAGCCCCTGAGGGAACCTCTCGATGTCACTGCAGTAGTTGTAGATCATGTAGTTCTTCTGCACCCACTTCATCCTCTCCTGGCCCGTAGAATCCACTTCCTGGTTCCACCACCCGCTGTTTCCGCCGGAAGACGCCGCCGCCGCGGACGCAGCATTGGCAGCACACCTGGAGGCACTTGAAGATGGAAAGCAAGCATCAGCGTTGAAGCTCCTGTAGGACGCCATGAACGGAGCTTTGGTTCCAGAGAATGGAGTAGGTGTGGAAATCCGCGGTGGGATCGAACCACAGCTTGAACTGCATCTCCCTGTTCCCCTTCCCCTGGGTGAACACGTTCGTGTGCAGAGTGTAAGGGTCTCCGCTGAGGTTGCCAAGGAACTCAAAGTCGATCTCATCGTGCGTCGGCCCTTGCGAAGACAACTGCCGCAAAAGCATCATCATCAGCTTCCTGAACTCCGACCCAAAAGGACAAAAACAAGCAAACAAGAAGAGGTCTTACGTAGTAGGCTGTAACGGTGCCGGCAGAGTTGCCAGGAACAAGCTTCATCTGCATGTCAATCTTGCCAAACAAGTACTCATTCTTGGACTCGAAGCCGGAGCCGGAGGCCTGGTCGAGAGACAGGGTGAGCAGCCGGCCTTCGTCGGAGAACTTCGCCCGGCCGTCGCCCCAGGTGATGTCGAAGTCCCGGCTGAGGTCGCCGGCGGAGGCAACGATCAGCAGGGAACAACAGGCGATGAGAAGAGGAACCGAGAAGCCCGACATTGCAGTAGAGGGAGGCAGTGAGGTAATTAGCAGCTGCAGCCTACAGAGGAATGCGCTATGCTGATGAGTATGTGTGAGACTGAACTGAGCTCTCAATGGGGTTTTATAGCTGATGGCTGGCAGGCAAGTGGAGCTCGAGCTCTCCTTTGGAGGGAGGGAGATGCGAAGGTTCCTTGGTTTAGCTGGCAGCAGGTTGCAAGGCTGTGAACAGTGAGCAGTGAGGAGCGAGGACCAAGGCAGGCTGTCTCCGGCTGGGCCATTTTGCCAGCTCTCTCAGTCAATGGCCACAACGTTATTTAAATGGGGATGGTGCTCGTCGTACAAAGAGAGGACTAAAGGAGGAAGCACAAGGTACCAACTCTCTCTTGCTTCCTTTCTCTTTTCTGCTTAAAGCAGGAGTTATCTAGGGATGGTTAAATGAGAAATAGAAAAAGAAGAAGGAAGAGTTAAGTAGTAGATAGCAAGCCACATTGGAATTGCCTTGGAACTAGAGTAATACTGCTATATGAACTCATCAGATATATAAAGTAGGATCCGAGCTTAAGTAGCTGAGAGAAATTAAATTGCTCGGGTGTTCAAAGTTTAAATGAAAACCTAAAGTTTGGTTTTGCAGTCGGCTTATGTAGGAATCAAAATTATTATCCAGTAGGCTTTTTACCGAATTGAGGTGGAGTGGGTTGTGGGCTGGCTCTGCCTTTTAGATTTGCTTTTAATTGGTCGTGTGGAAGACGAGGGGTTTCTTGTTTTGTAGGGAATGCAGAGAGGCAGCTTCCGGGTTGGGCGGCCGAATTCGAGTGCTAAGTTGATGCCAGCGAGGACGTTCACGTCTTGCTGAGGAAGACTGCATTTTTAAATACAAATTATTGGATAAATTTGTGAAGATATAATTTTTCATAGAAATATACTTTTATTAATAACATATATGTAACCAGGATAAAATTCTGTACTAAAAGTAATGATAAATTTTGAATATGTGATGATTATTAGATCAAACGCTAGCGTTTTATCTGCGTACGCTGTATAAAAAATTACAAGTCACATTGAAATTTTAATTCATACTTAAAAATTATATTGCTTTCGATTATTCTTTACTATGCCAACATGATTATTAGATCAAACTTCATTTATAAAAATTTCAATCAATATTATCTTAAATTAATATTAATTTATATAACATTACTGGCAAGACAACATCAAACATAAATATTTTTATATAAAACTATTTGAACTGCGGTAGATATGCTGCAGGCTATCGATATGTTCCAACATGACACGTCAAGGTCCAGCACAGCTCGATTTGCACCTCAAACTACATCTATATTTTATCGATCAAAAATAGGGAGAGATAGGGAAGACACAACAAATAAGAAGTAAAAGGATGTGATTGGTTTTGAAAGATCTAATAAAAGGAGCCACAAGAACCTACATGTTAAAATAATACAATCAAGCAGGAGAAATCCCCAACATCACCAATTCTCATCGTCATCACTGCCTTGTTCAAATATCTGGTATTCGCCGTCGCTGTCGTCGGGACCTCCGGCGTCAGCTGTTGGTCCATCGGTGGAACCTTTGCTGAACGGGAAACTGCGCAGCAGCTCCCCCAGGTAATCGTTCCCGAATCCCTCTCCAACTCTATCTGCTTCATGCACAGGAGGAATTCACTATTATTGCAAATGCATTATCGAGATATGAGACAGTTAAATCCCTTGAGAAAAAAAACATCGGTTTGTGTGATCATGGAACAATACATGTAACCATGATATGTCGGATGACAGTTCATTATGTTTATATAGCAGCACTGTGTTTATATACGGATCACAGGTTTGTGGAACAGCGTATATGAACTTAGCCAAGTTAGATGATAAAAGTCTTCATGAAATAGCCGCCTAAAATAACGTGAAGAACACTCCATAAATGCTGACAAGATTCTTCGTACAATGGATACCTACTGAGAGAAACTAAATGTTCGAGGAACGGTAGACATGAGCTTAGCTAAGTTAGATGACAAGAATCTTCATAATAGCAAAATAAAATAAACAGCAACCTAGAAATGTTTAACTGAACAGGGTCCCTCTCTACGAGTGAAGGATTCATATTATCCTAGCCTCCTAGGTTTATTATTTAGATCTAACATATTGTTTCAAATCCTTTTGTTTTTGGTACTACTAAAAGGGCCAAGGAGAAGTAAAATTTTTAAAGTAAGAAAATTTGAACCATGCCACAGAATCAGCAAAGGAATTCAAGATTATATCTTTATGACTAATTAGCACTCAAGAGTAATATGCAGGCTGCAGATTGGATTTGGAAGTTGCATATGAGCAAGGATTAAACATTTTGCTATGGAAGTAATACCATGTAGTTTCGGCCAAAAAATATCTCACAAAAGATTGGAATGCAGAGAAGAAATGTAATAGTGGTGCCCTCTTCGATGGAGATCATGTGACCATCATAAAAGTGTGCATGCATTTGATCAACAGCACGAAAAAAAAAGCATGGGATTGCAAAACACATTCTAGGTCAACTGAGATTGATTGCTATAGACTGTTCTACTAGAACAAAAAATAGCTTGCTCGGACTTTCAAACCAAGACCAAAATGTACTGACCTACCTCAGGCTAATATTCTACATTAAGTTTTGTTGAGGCAAAATGATCGTCACAAAGTGTAGATAATCTACGTGATATATATATATATATAAAAGTCTGTGAAAGATACAAGACATACCACCGCCAAAAGAGTATCCATCCTCACATGTCTGCAGTCAAAAATTATAAACCGCAGTTATAAATAAATGCTTGAGACGGAAAAAGATTGCACAGAAGAAAGTTGTCACTTGTTATACCAATGCCGGAGATTCATATCCATCAAGTTCCTCTTCCTCATCTTCATCCTCAATGTCACAATTATCAGTCCCATCTTGATCCACTTGCCTGTGTTCATTAGCTAGAGTGGACATTGCCTCAGCAGAACCATTAGTATCTGCGAAAAAAATTTAAGATCCAACATTCCATAAAAAAAAAAAAACTATTTGTGCAGTGCTTGTCATGTCACAATTAGTTGTAATGCCAGAATGCAAGGATAATAACCGTCATTTATGTGCTGATCCCCTTCAGATATATGTTTTTGTTGTCTCCTTAAAGGTTCATCTTTCTTAAGCCTGTCTAGAAGGTCGTGTGTGTGCATTATCAACACCTCAGCATCTCCGGGATATAATGACAGAAAGCGAAGACTCACATGGACCCGCATAATTCTTAGGATGAAACTAGAGAACCAACCTGTTGCACGCTACAAACAAACTAGTTAGGTGAATGCAAATGGTAGAAGGTTCCAGAAATGAGGCAGTTCCATAGGTTGATACATGCTAAAGTACTGAAAACAAATAAGACACATGACCTAATAACTAGAAATAGCACATGACTTTTCCAGGCAAAGAATCAAGAAAGTGGCTGTTAACTATATTTACACATGACATTATACCAACGGATGCCAATATCCTCTCTTCTGAAGTAGCAGATTAGGTAGCTGGATGGAATGCCAAGATGCAAAGAAATATATCTCTCTGCCTTGGAGCACTAGCAAGCTCATTTATTATCCTTCATATATTTATTGGTAGTACTGAACTATGTGAATGCAAACAATATGCAATCGATTAATCATATGAAGTCGACAAGCTTTAATTTATGTTGATGCTGTAACTCCTCTAGTATTCATGATTCCAAAGCTTAAGATACTGGTCCTATACTGATGCACCCCACAATTTTTTTAATAAAAAATACATTTATTTTACCAATCAGAAATGATACAACGTGCATTCCAAATAGAGCACCCAAGAAAAATAAAAGAGGCACAGGGAACAACATGAGGGAAGATGAGAAGAAAAAGGCAAAACGCAAAACCAGCAACAAGCATTTCATGGAGGTAGATGTGTGTTGAAGAAAACCATGAACGCAGCCTCCTGGGAGGCAAGCATTCTGGTTGATTAGCTCTCTTGGGGATTGCCCAAGGGAAGGGAGGTTTTACCGGAGCTCTAATAAAGCATCCTTTTGTCCTCCCACTTCTCGGTGTTCTCTTTCCACATGCTTCCACATTCCGAAGGCTTGTGGACGATCGGAGATCTTCGAAGGACGTCCACGCCGCACGACTCAAGCGCAACCTTGGTGTTCCGCAGAAAATTGGGCCGTGACAGTTGGTATCAGAGCGCAAGTTGGCATCAAACTTTCGAGTTGTCACACTCCGAAGTTGATCCGCAGCGGAAGAAAGCTATCCGAGAAGACAAGATCCTACCGGCGAGCACGTTGAGGTACTCCTTCGTCGTATCTACTCCCCTACCTTATCTATGGCAGGCAAACAAACTAAGGAGGCCGTGGAGAAGAGGCTGTCCATGTTGGAAGGATCCATCGGAATCCCTCTACCCGAGGGAGAGAAGGATCTGGGTTCCGGACTACTGTGGAGTCGTATGGGCGAACTCTACGTGGCTATGGCAGAAGTGCGGGCAAAGCTCGATGAGCTTCTAGCACGAGGGGCCGGCCGGACATCCGACGTTGGGACATCAAGCTCACCCTCCCCGGTCGACTTGAGTTTGGTCGAGCGCAAGTTCCGTGAAGAACTAGAGGGTCTCCGCTTGGAGCTCAGTTCTTCAATCGTACCAAAGGCGATCTTGCGCCCAACGGCGCGGATACCGAAACCACAGAAGTATTCCGGTGCACGCAACGCGAAGTTGCTGGAGAACTTCATATGGGACGTGACGCAGTACTTTAATGCCGCAAAGATCGCGGAGGAAGATCAAGTGTCAACCGCGGCGGCATATCTAGAAGGGGACGCGAAGCAGTGGTGGCGCGTTCGTTGTGAAGCACCAGCGTATCGGACACGCACCGAGCCGGATACTTGGGCGACCATGGTCGAGGAGATGAGACGCCGATTCCTCCCGATCAACACGACGTACCAAGCAAGGAAGAAGCTCCGAGAGTTGCTACAATCTCGTAGCATCAGTGAGTACATCCAATCCTTCAATAGTATCTCTTTAGATGTGAAGGATATGGGAGAGCAGGACCTCTTCTTCGCATTCCTGGAGGGTTTACAACCCGGAGTCCGAGAAGAGCTCCACCGTCGCAGGGTAACAACACTTCAGGAGGCCATTGAAGCAGCAGAGGGCCTCACCGATCTACAGTTGATGCCATGGAGCGCACGCGAAGGAGCTCCGCGCCCAAGTCAGGTGCCTACAACAGGCACCCTACGACCCCATCCAGGGATCGTAGGCCGAAGGCACATCACGAGTGCATCGCCGCCCCAGCAGCCACCTCCGATCGCGACGAGGCCGATCACCCGAGGACGCGGGTGCATGATCTGCGGAGGACCGCACGCTGCACCAAGATGCCCGAGGCGCGAGAGCAATGTCGCAGCGGCGCAAGAAGAGGACGACGACTCGGGGTCGACCCTGAGCGACCCCTCGGAGGCGTCCGACACAACCGCTCGAGCCACGGTGGTGCGGAGGCTCAGCACGATTCGGGCTGAGCGCGACTATCCGCTGATGTACGTGCTGGTGATCCTGCAAGGGCGATCATGCGCTGCAATGGTGGACACCGGAGCCTCACATAACTTCATGCGGGAAGATTTCGCTCGCATGCTTGGGTTACAGATGGAGCCGTGCACCCTACGGATCAAGACCTTGAACGCCGCATCCGCGACCGTCGCAGGTATCGTCCGACAGATCCCCTTACAGGTTGGATACTGGTGGGGGCGCACGGACCTGACTATCGCGCCATTGGATGACTTCGATTTCATCCTCGGCACGGAATTCCTGGTGCACGCACAAGCGATGGTGTCTCCTCATCTAGAGGGCCTCATGATCGCCGATGCGACCCAGCCGGGATTCGTTCGGGCAGTCGATTACATCGACGTGCCTGCGAGTCCGGAATACTCACCCAGCAGCAGCATGGAGGGCGACTCTCTCCGGGCAGCAAGTATGATCAGCCCGGAGTCATCGTGGAGCCCGATCCACTACGCGGCGGCCATCCAAGTCACCCGCCGAAATGGAGCGCGGGGATTAATCCCGACGCTCACCAACGGAAGAGCCCGTAATTGGGCAAACGTAGAATGGAGATCGACGGAGCCAGCACCACGAATTCGTCGAAGGAACGCAAGGATGCGCGTTCTTCCGCCCACGGTGGTATTCATCCGGAGGATTCCTGAAGAACCATCAGGTACAACCTTCCCCGACTCGATGTATCGTTTTACAGTCGAGCAACCACCAAACGGCGAGGAGGAAGCAATTGGGAAGGAAGACTTCCCAGAGCAGCAAGGCAGCAACCCCGACGAAACGGACCAAGGACAAGACGTCAGGATCCGGCTGCACCTGAACCTGAAGTTGACGAGGACGTCAACGGGTTTAGGCGGGGGAGGATTGTTAGACCCAATTCCAGTGGGTCGAGCCCGAGGTGCACCGCGAGCCTCAAGGGGTCAAACCCAAGGGGGTGACCCGCACGCTGTGCACGAGACTGCTTCAAGGCCACAACCGTCCGAGGCGAGAGGTTCGAGCCAAAGGTCCTTTTGGCCGAGCGATCAAGGCACTCGCACGGGCCAACTGGCCGAGGGGCGAACAACCGAAGGGCGCGCGCAAGGCTGGCGGAAGACAGCCAAGATTCGAAGGGCGCGCGCGAAGCAAACGAGCAGGCAGCCGAGGAACTCCGAAGGGCCAAGGCGCACGGAGGCTGCACTCGAACCGTGGAGGTTCCGCACGGAGCAAACACTCGGATGGCCGAAGGGTCCCGAGGGTCAGACGCGCAAGCGCGCGGAGCTGGCGCCCGAAGTCCGGAGGACGCACGGGGCGTGCGGAACCGAACAACAAGGGGCGCGCAAGGAGTTGGCGCCCGAACTACGGGTCTTCGCAGGAGGCACACGCGCGGAGACCAAGTCCGAGCCCGGAGGCGTGCGCGCGGGCGACAACCCGTTGACGCGCGCGACGAAGCAAGAGGCGGGCGCGCGACCCGCGCCGAGCGATCCCGGATCCGAAGGCGCGCGCGAGTGAGCGACCGAGCCGCGCGCGGGAGAGTCGCGAGCGCCGCAGCCCGCCGAACCAAGGGGCGGAAGACACGGGCGTTACGCAGCTATTGGAGCGGGTGGCGCGCGCGTAACCGTCGGCCTTTAAGGCCCGACACTTCAAGCTAGCTTCAATGCTAGTAATAAAAGGAGGTCATCAAAGGGGCAATCAAGGCGGCAGCTGAAGGGTCATCCTTCGGCCTATAAAAGGAGCCGATCCCCCTTGGAGCAAAGCATCAAGCGATCAAGCAACAAGCAAGATCAAGCTTATTCGGTGACCGTCCACCACAAGAGTAGTTCGTAGTTTGTAGTAGGGTCGCTCTAGCCTTCGGCTAGAGCCTTGTGAGTAGAGTAGGTCTTGTAATAATCCTCTCTTGGGGATTGCCCAAGGGAAGGGAGGTTTTATCGGAGTTCTAATAAAGCATCCTTTTGTCCTCCCATTTCTCGGTGTTCTCTTCCCACACGCTCCTACACGCTTCCGCATTCCGAAGGCTTGTGGACGACCGGAGATCTTCGAAGGACGTCCACGCCGCACGACTCAAGCGCAACCTTGGTGTTCCGCAGAAAATTGGGCCGCGACACAGCCACCATCGCCGCGAAAGCTTGCCTCTCCGCCTCCATTGCAGCCGCCGCCGCGGCTTCTAGCCACTCCTCCATCGCTCCTCTCTCCTCCGCTTCCCTCTTTGTCTCCTCCTCCCGGACGCGGTCCCCCTTCCTGGGCCTGCGTCTCGCAGAGAAGCCCGTGACCGCCCCACCTTCCTCCCACACGCGGACGTACGGGCGGGGCCTCCGCGTGGAGGCGACGGCCGACGGTCCTAGTGGCGGAGAAGCCGGGGGAAGCCGGGCTGGAGATGCTGCGGGAGTTTGCCAACGTGGACTGCTCCTACAACCTCGCGCCGGAGGAGCTCTGCATCAAGATCTCGCTCTGCGATGCCCTAATCGTGCGTAGCGGGACGAAGGTGACGCGGGAGGTCTTCGAGGCGTCCAAGGGGCGCCTCAAGGTGGTGGGTAGGGCTGGGGTCGGGATCGACAATGTGGACCTTCAGGCGGCCACCGAGTTCGGCTGCCTTGTTGCCAATGCGCCTACCGCCAATACCGTCGCAGCGGCGGAGCACGGGATTGCGCTTCTTGCCTCCATGTTGAGAAACGTGGCCCAAGCGGACGCATCAATGAAGGCTGGTAAGTTCTTGGTTCTCTTTCTTTTCAGCATTATGGTCTTCATTTTGTGCTGCCGTCCAACTCAGATTTGCATGATAATGAATTCAAGTTATGATCTCATGATTTGAATTAATAGATCCGTCATGTGCTTGTTTCTTTGATTTTGATCCCAGCCGAAAGGGTTGTCCGATCGAGTCATTTCAAATTTTATTTCTACTATTTCTAGTTACCAAAACGTGTTCCTCAATATTTTTTGAAAATGATGGTAAATTGACCGATAGATTAATTTTATTTTTCCATTACGAGATATAACTGGCGGGTTTTTGATTTCTCTGGATCCAAAAGGTGTATCTCATCCTCGTTTTCAATTGTGTGTTCTCTTGATTCTTGTTTTTTTTTTCCATCAGCCAAAAAGAAGGCCATCCATTTCTAACATTTCCTATCACCAGTTGAATGACCTTATGCTAAGCAGTCAAAATTAGGATGTATTGATTCTCCGCCAAGTCCTGTCTAATAATTATAATAAAATAAGATGCGGTAGTAATGAAACAATTTCAACCGTCCATGGGATTCTGATCTAATTATTGGGTAGTTGAGTTAATATGCGACAAATTTAAAATTGTTTCTGTATTATTTAATATTTTTCAAATCCGCTAATGAAGGTTTCCAACCTTCAAGATATTGAAAATATGCAAATACCCTCCCTAAACAGGTTATTGCTAGCTTGAGTTGCACAGTGTATTTGTATAAAGATGAGTTCATCTTGGTGGAGGACTTGAAACTTATATTGTGTATATTTTTTGTCTAATCATGAACCCCTTTAATACCTTTTTCCTGGCAATTTGTCATTGTAATCTATTTAGGTCCTGTCCGCACCAGTAGTAACAGACCTAATTAGAATTGACAGCTGTTAAAAACCCAGCTCTTGGGGTTCAAGACCTAATCACTGTATATTCGTATGACCAGTTATCCACATTTGTTTCTGTTTTTAGTATTATCCTATGTAACCACACCACAAGCATTCAAATATTTAGACTATTGAGCAAGTAAGTTGCTAATGCAGTCTTGATGTTCAGGAAAGTGGCAGCGGAGCAAGTACGTAGGTGTGTCTCCAGTTGGAAAGACTTTGGCTGTCATGGGATTTGGAAAAGTTGGTTCAGAAGTCGCTAGACGTGCAAAAGGACTAGGAATGCATGTCATTTCACATGATCCTTATGCTCCTGCTGAAAGAGCACGTGCCATTGGCGTAGAACTTGTGTCATTCGATGAAGCTATTTCTACTGCAGATTTTATATCACTCCACATGCCACTCACTCCTACCACTTCAAAGATGTTTAATGACGAAACATTTGCAAAAGTAAAGAAAGGACTTAGGATCATTAATGTTGCCAGGGGTGGGGTGATTGATGAAGATGCCTAGATAATGGGACAGTTGCTCAGGTACTTTCTATCCTATTGATCATATGGCTTGACTTTTTTGTTCAGGTTTCGTTATGGAGCAAACTTATTATGTTCTCCTTTTTTCTAAAAAGTCACAATACATTTTCTTACATTGTAATATCTGCTCAACTAACTGATGCTTCAACTGTCTCCTACAATATAGAAGCTATCCATTGTCCATGAATTCATTCTTGAATTATCTCCACATTGCTGGTTTCGATGTGCAAATTAGCCTTTTATTCACTTTAATGGTGAACCAATCTTCTATTTTTCCCCCCTTTTTTTATAAATGACTTCGAGCAGGCAGCATTGGATGTATTTACTGTGGAGCCCCCACTGAAGGACAACAAGTTGGTGATGCATGACAATGTTACTGTAACTCCTCACCTTGGAGCTAGTACCGTGGAAGCTCAGGTATTTATTTTGAACGGTGTCACCACTCTTTGGACTTGCACACTAAATTTTTAGTATAACAAACATCACAAAAATACCAGGAAGGTGTAGCCATTGAAATAGCAGAGGCTGTCATCGGTGCTCTGCAAGGTCAACTTGCTGCTACTGCTGTGAATGCACCCATGGTTCCTGCTGAGGTGACTACTTCTAAAAGAAAAATTCTTCCTTCAAATTCCTCCATTGTGCTCCGAAACATCTCACCTGGGGTTGTGAACTTTCCATTTCAGGTTCTCTCTGAGCTTGCTCCTTTTGTTATCCTGGCAGAGAAACTAGGAAGACTGGCCGTCCAACTTGTAGCTGGTGGAAGTGGAATCAAGGGGATCAAGGTGGTATACAGAACAGCTAGAGATCCTGATGACTTGGATACAAGGATCCTCCGTGCCATGATCATAAAAGGAATTATAGAACCGATATCCAGTGCATTTGTCAACATTGTCAACGCAGACTATACCGCCAAGCAGAGAGGCCTCCGCATCAGTGAGGAAAGGATTTATCATGATGACTCTCCTGAAGTCCCTCTGGACTCCATCCAGGTTCACCTGGCTAATGTGGAGTCAAAATTCGCCAGTGCCTTGTCTGATGCTGGGGACATTCGAGTAGAAGGCAAGGTGAAAGATGGCATACCACGCCTCACCCTCTTGGGCTCTTTCAGCGTGGATGTCAGCCTTGAGGGGAACCTGATCCTCTGCAGGCAGGTCGATCAACCTGGCATGATCGGACATGCAGGGAGAGTGCTCGGAGAAGAAAATGTGAACATCAACTTCATGAGCGTTGGTCGAACAGCCCCGAGGAAGCAGGCCATAATGGCGATCGGCGTCGACGAGGAGCCCAACAAAGAAACACTCAAGAAGATCGGTGAGATACCAGCCATCCAGGAATTTGTGTTTCTTGCTCTATAATGAACCGACTTCCACCATCAATCGTTAACTGGCGATTGCAGCAGATGCGGCACAAATGATTGTATGCTTGACGGTAATTGTTTTCCAAGTACTGCGAGATCCTTTTCCTCAGTTTCAATAAATGTGGCCATCGCATTCCAGAGGGAATACAATGAAGGCGTCTTGCGTTGCATTTTTCGTTGATAGTGTATGTAGAAGATGAATGATGTTTGGTTGATGAGCCTTGTACCTGATTGCTGCTTTGTTCCAAGCAATTTTTGCCCACTGAATAATAACGCTTATGCTGTCGAACATGTACTTGAATACACTCTTGCAACATGCTCTCTTTTGCGTTCATTGCTTGCCAAATGAAGCCAATTGTTTTCCTGTTAACCATCTGACGTGGGCAAATTTGCTTATGCCCATGAGAGAGGAAGAAAAAAAAACTCTCTATTAAAAATAAATTCCTCCACTCCAAACCTGTGCATTCTAATTCTAATTCATATTTAGTTGCTAGCGAAATACTAATGTTAAAGGCGGCACTTTCCATTTGTCTGGTTCTAACATAAGTTAACTGGAACTCGACTTAGACATAATTAATTTTTATTATTATACTCTTCTTCTTTTTTTTTCTCAACAGAATAGATTTTAATTCCAACTCAATTCCTAATTATGACTAATAATATTCCAAGTGGATATAAAATAATGCTTTGATCTTCTCGGGTGGGTCGACCAGAAGCACCAGGCGATCCTTTTCTTCTCTCTCGCGTTTCCTAATTATGACTAACTATTGTGGTTTGTAACGTAGGATTTCTGGATAGTAGTCATATTGTTCATACTTCAAAGCATGTCTGCAAGATGCAATGGGGTAGCAAAATAAATTTCACATCTGGGTTTGCACTATGCCATGGGCAAAGGAAATTTTCTGGTTTGGTTTGTTAGAATCAGAAAGAAAGCAAGCATATATTTGAGATATCAAATTGCACCTAATTTGGCTGCCCAGTGTTTCTGGTTAGCTGTCGATATTATGTATACTGTGCAGAAAGAACACATTGACAATAGGTTCTAAGAACTTTTTTTTTAGAACTTAAAAAATCCTGAACCACCTCTAGCCCCTCTAACCAGAGGGTCAGAGCCTACAGCTTGTGTACAATAATAATATATAACTTAATTAGACAACAGTAGGATGAAATAATAGAAAATAATAAATGCTAATGTGGTAATTGTTCATTAGAAATCAACTGTCATCAGCAAATTTAATTTCTAAAACGGAGTCGGAAACAAAGGCAAACAAAGAAAGATTTGTCCAAGGATTCCAATAAACAGATACTACAACTTAGCACCTATAGAACACAAAGCACGACAAACATCGAATCAAACAAAAATTTCATGATGAGACAAAACTCAATGCATATAAGATGATATATATCCTTCCGGTGCTTTTAGCTCTTTGAGGACTGCTTGTCTTTAGCCTTTTGAATCTTTAAGACTTTCTTCACAATCTTCTGCTCCTCAACCAAAAAAGCTCCGATGATCTTGCAATTCCAATACAGTGAAAGAGATCTTAAGCAACGAGAAGAAACTAGGGATAGCAGCATGGAGACCCAACTAAAAGCATCTTGGAATAAAAAGAGATTCGGATAGAATGTGCCTTAAATTTAGGACACCAACCTTTCCCTGACAGCACCTCCAGACAAGACTCCACCGTAAGCACGGTTCAGAGTACGCCGATTCCTTGCCAATCGAGACCTCTTGTATTGAGTAGGTCTTAGATGAGGAATCTAAAGAAAATCACATTGTGAGATCAGGATAAAATTCATCACTATTAACAGAGAAAAAAGAAAGATAAAATTCATCACTATTAACAGAGAAACAAATTATAGAACATTAGGAAACCGAAATCAAACAATAGCCTATTTACATTCTGTACAATAAAAAAGAATGAAGTTGGCACAACATAATAGACCAACATTCACACACATAATTTACAAGGGTATTTAGTGTGCAGTGCTCAGTATTTTTCAATTTTTCTCAGCTATAAGACTCGAAAAGTAATCCAGCTGCCTTTAGTTGTTCTAATAGAATCACAAGAACAACACCCTATTCTTAGTTATGCTGATGCGATAGTAAGCACTGTACATCATTTGCTACGGTACACCTACAGTATGGAATCAATATTGCTCATTCTGCTGTGATTACTCCTCCAAAGCAATAATTAACTAATCCTTCTTAACGCAAATGATAGCGGCGGACGCCTCGGAAGGCGCGCTGGGCCTCGGCGAGGCAGCGCTCGTACTCGGCCCCGGAAGGCGCGCTGGGCCTTGGCGAGGCAGCGCTCGTACTCGGCCTCGCAGGCGGCGTCGAAGCCCGGCGAGGAGGTCAGCGTTGCCTCCACCCGCTTCGACGTGTTGAGCCCCATTTCTACTGATTCCTGTTTCCTATCTCCCTATCGAAGAAGACATCCACCCAAATAAGAGGACTTCCCCTTCCATCGTGCTCCATATATTAACATCTTCTTATCCACATCCACAATGTTCCATTTACAATACTGCTGGCCCATATAATATTACAGGACTTTAACCCATTTAGCCCATTTGATGCTCTAACCCATTTAATGTTGTAAAACTAACTTTGACCCCTTTGATACTGTGGAAGTTAAATCTTTAGTATTAAGAACTACTGAATGACCCTAGGTTGACTTGGAGTTAGTAAGTATTAAATGCTTTTTATTTTCTTGTTGTTCCCCATACTTGTTTATTTATGCAGCGACATCAGGAAGACTTCATTTTATGCAAAGAATCAATAGGATTATTAAGTGAAGTAGCAATCCTTATACTTGCAATACATGTACATTTACTGGAGCAACATAATGACATAAAATTGTCACAAATTAACGCCTGTTAAGAATAATAATGCCATCTTTTATCTGTTGTGGCCCATACTTGTTTATTTATGCAACTGCATAATGTAAGGGAGACTTCTTTTTATGCACAGAAGCAAGAAGATTATTAAGTGAAGTAGCAATCTTTATACCTGCAACACACGTACTAGTCATTTGCTGGAGCAGCATAATCACACAGATTTCTCACAGAATTAACACCTGACAAGAATAATAAAGCCATCTTTTATCTGTTGTTGTCCATACTTTATTAATGCAACTACATCTAAGGAAGACTTCTTTTTTATGCAAAGAATCAAGAAGATTATTAAGTGAAGTACCAATCCTTGTACTTGCAGCACACGCACTAGTCATTTACTGGAGCAACATAATCACATAAATTTCTCCCAAAATAAAAAATACAATTTCTGATGAGAAATTAGAAAATGTATTCGGGTTGATCGAGAGGAAAAGTTGCAACTTTCACATCAAAGAATCTTCCTTCAGGCTTGCTGATCCTGCGCAGCACAAAAATAGCCAAACAAGAGGTCCGATGATTAATCTCAGGATAATACCAACTGCCAAGAGTGTTTTAATTGGAAATGGATTTACCTGCCAGGAACAAATGAAAACGAGCCCTCCACCGATCCAGGAACGCCCGGCATTGGAGTGCAACTTTGGTATACAAATTCTTCTCCTCCAGGTAAAAGGAGGGGGTACTGCAGAAACGAACAGGAAGCAAGGCAGAGTTTAATCGAGAGATTACATCTGGTCTAATTTTTGAGAACCAAACCAAACACTGCCTTGCTTTCCCCCTTGATCTAGTAGCTTCTCCTAGTTCAAACTATGTCAAGTAAAAGAATCAGTACCTTTCCTATCACAGCTTCTCTGCATACATCCGATACAACGGCACCTCTGGAACGGAAGATCCAATGCCGTGAATGAAGCTGGCACGACGAGTGACAGACGACATCCAACATACACCCCTCGGGGAGGAGGGAAATGCGGATTGAGTAGGTATAGTAGTAGCTTTCCTCCCCTCCGTTAGGGTCAGAGGCTTCTGGCACAAAAACAGCAGAGGCACGAACCTGAACATGCCAAACATATGAAATCAGAAAAATGAGACTCTTTACCTGCTTCAAGAAACACCTAAAGACATAGGATTCCATCTAGAAGTAGAATGTAAAGGCCATCAGATAGATTCACATAAAGAAATAAATATTTGGAAAACACATGAAAACCAGAGTTAAGGGGATTGACTTTATACCTCTTCTTATAGTATGTGCTACCTTATTTGTATCACTGTACTAAAGCGCACGTGATCTGGTTCTTTTCGTGAATACATTAGTCGAGATGGCAGCATCAGATTCTTCGGGGCAAAATGTGATTGTGTACGTTGGAATATTGGAGAAGCTCAAAAATACTACAGAAACAAGATACCATGGGCTGTTTTCTTTATTGAACATGAGATTTCCAAATAGAACATCAACTATATATTTTTTTTTAAGAATGGGCAACCAAGTTATGAGACATGACAACCAAACTATCATTTCAATTTCTTGATTTGAACTTCGTTCTTGTAGGCAGAACAAAGTTCAAATCTCAAGCAAAAGTAGATTTTTTTTACTTGGGATGCAAAAAACTCCATTGTTTACGGAAGCAAACATGAAAATAGTCTCACTTGAAAACAAATTATATAACAGATGAGTTTACTATACCTGAACACCATTGGTTACTGCAACAGAGCAATAAGGAGGACTTTCTGGAAAAAGACATATATACCGATGGCCTCCCATTTCACGAGCTTTGATCATGCCACTTTGTAGGCGTCTGCTGTGCTCTTCTAACCACAACAAAAGTGCATCTTGTGTCGTATCATGAGTAACATTAACTGTTTGCCTGAACAACGCTTGAGGTACGCATGGCATCATCTCTCCATCTTTACACACATTTCTCGTACCAACATAAAGCTGGCCATTGGCACAATTTAGGAAAAAGTACTTTTCGGCATGGTAGGCTCCTGCAACAGCAATGTATTTGGATCTCGCCAAAAACCCTAGTGCTCTTGCTAAACTTTTTGTTTCTGCAACAATTAGATCGAGAGACAACAAGTGCACATTTACCACGTAATTGTAGAACTCATAGCCACCTATGATTCCCAAAGGAGCCAGACGCCTTCTTTCATCTGATGTTAGTGGTATTTGTAGAGCTGTCTGCTGACCGTCGCACAACCTATACAGAACCTTGGTCGGAGCAGGTAGTTTGACCCCTAACCATTCCTCAGCAGATTTTATATCATCTTCAGAAGCACCCTTCCTCAAAGTGCCATTGACTTCAGGAAAATTAACAGCCGTCCAACTTTTGATCGAATCCCAACATTCTTTTGCTCTTCTTACTAATGGAAATGGGTACATGCCAAAAGATTCAAACCATTTATTGTATGCCTCCTGCATAATCGGGTGACAATTTACATAATTTTCACATTTATCTGGAAGTAAATGTGACAGAGAAATATCTTTAGGTCATATCAATCTTTAAGGTGAAGGCCTTACAATAACCCTAAGTTTCTAGGGTTTCTTTGCAAAATAGCCCACAAACTATGAAACTACAAGTGTGCAGTAATTATAAAACTAAGTCCCAGTATATATAAAAAAAGCTAAATAAATGAGTAAATTGAGCTACAGACCAAGTCCCTAGTAAACAATCAAGTGTAGAATGGAAACTATTACTGCTATCAGCATGCAATTTCTCCTTGGGGATGAACATTAAATTAAACATCATCACATAGAAAGCAACACTTTTCATACTTGAAGGAGTTGCCAGAGTACAACTTAAAACCCAGGAACAACTTTCGTTTGTGAAAAATGTTAAAGATAGAGCATGGAATCCTCCATTTAGGAATCCGAGAAAAAAAAATTGTGGATTATGGAGACGCTTTGAACAGAACCACTACAGAGCCAAATTTTACACCATGGACTTTTGAGATAGAAAACTTTCATAACAGTTCAAAATCTACTACACTACTTGGGGGTCT
The DNA here is from genome assembly GCA_030544415.1 of Thalia dealbata. NCBI lineage: Eukaryota > Viridiplantae > Streptophyta > Magnoliopsida > Zingiberales > Marantaceae > Thalia > Thalia dealbata. The sequence goes on from CM060458.1 coordinate 851,841, forward strand.
ACGATGATGTTTTTTCAGCCTCCTTGTTCTTCATTTGCTCAAACTTCTAAATTGTTTTTAACATCTAGTTTCCTTGTACAACATTTTATTATCTTCTGAATCTGCAGTTTTCTGAATCCTGCACCGGCGACGAGCTACACGGTAGATGCCTGTCGAAGGGTCATACCCACAAAAGAAACCATGTTGTAATTTAAGTTAGCAGTTATCAGTAAGCACAAAAATTAAATCAGGGAAATTTAAGCAATTTTTTTCTCAATTGACTATATGAACATAGGAGCAATGCAATAGATAATAAGATTCTCCTACTAGAGCTTTTGAAAGGGAAACTTGTATTCATTTTTTGAAATGATAGAATGAGGTATTGCCTTCAAGTTGAAGGGATATAGGATAGGAAAAGGTGAAGCCACCTAAGAGTTTTAGCTGACCTGACCCACAATTTAAATGATATCATGCAGCAATATGTGAAGGTGCAGAATAAACAGCAAATTTAGGGAATCTGCAGAAAACTAGTATATACCGTATGCAACTTGAATTCACTAAATAAAGGCATGAAATAAAAGGGTGAGCAACAATCAATCAAAATTATTTTTAGCAACTAGTAATAGTGGAAACTTTGCAAGCTTGCAATTATCAGGGCTGTTGGTGTTTATCCTCAATAATAATTCTAGTTCACTGTAACCTATGGAAAACTTAACTTGATCAATTTATTCTCATTCCCATTATAACATGTAATCATGCATCACTTTTGCTATTTGTTTACTGTGCTCAGCTTTGATTGCTGATGATTGTAATGTTTCTTTCCCCAACATCTACGCCCCAGATTGATAGTTGATTTTGGTGTTTATCCACAATAATAATGATATTCTAGTTCAATGTGGCCTATGAAAAACTTAAGTTGATCAATTATTCTCATTCTCATTTATGGCATGCAATCATCCATACCAGGCAAGTATACTTAATTTATGCCTTATCCTATTTATGCTAACAAAAATGTTTTAGAAAAAGAGAGAAAAAGGTATCGATGAAGAATTGATACGATTGATTGATTACATGTGATCACATGATGATGTTTGTGTCTAGTTAGATAGCTTTTGGAGTATAAGGAGTTGGAAGACTCCAAGTGGACGAGACAAATCTTTGCACTCCATTCCTTTTACGTGCCACCATTTCTATCTCACTTACTGGTTTCCGCAGAATCATCTGAATCTCGCTATGGGAGGGGAGGAGGAGGCGGAGGTGCCGACCCGAGCACAAGCCCGCCTAGGTAGGCCCTCTAGCGTGCCGGGCCAAGCCTAGCACGCAACACAGCACATAGCACACCTCAATGCGTGCCGGGCTAAGCCCGACCCACTCACACCAGTACACTAGTACTAGTGAAAGTATTGTCTTAAATATGCAATGTTTTCCCCTAATTATATGATGTGGGATTAAAAAAAAACCACACTACACAAAATCAGGCTAATAAAAGCTAGTCCATTTTTTTTAGAAAATTCATCTTATACTCGAATCTTAAAAAATTAATTACATTTTAATTTTATTAAGGTATATAAATTTTTAAAAATATATAATATAATTTATAAAACATTGCATTCCAGTACTTCAAAGAATAAATCAATCATTATCTTACAAAATTAGCACTTTTAACTTAAATTAAACTTGATCAACTCCTCCTCTGATAAGATCTCTACTTTAATATTAAAATCTCCAGAAAGAAGAAGATTCCTCCTCCTGCTCCAATATTAAAATCTGCAAAAAAATAAAAAGATCGAACCCAAAATTAGATTTTGGGCTGCCTATGTATCTTCTAATTGAAATTAGAAGAATCAGGTCTCCGTAGTTCTAAATTTAAGTTAGATAGTTAAAAAATAAATAACAAACGAACTTTAAAAATAAAAATTACCTTCCAATATATTTTTGTACTTATTTTTTTAATTATTCATCACTGATCCAGATTATTTTCTATTGAAGTTGAAGCTCATTCGGTCAAGCACATATCATAATTATTTTTATTTTGAAGTTTATCATCCGCATCCAACCAATCTTTCATACAAATACAAGCTTCAACACTTAAATTATTCACGCATAAAAAATCACGAGCTATCATCGACATTATAGGAAAAGATTTTTCATTTATTCTCCACCCATCTAAAATATTATAGTCATTAATTCCATTAAGATTCCAACTACTTTCATGATTTTGTTCAATATAAATATTTATTTCAGTAATTCTCAATATAGTAGACGTATTTTGTTGACATCTCCTAGTTATATTAAAAATATTATCCGGTAATCCAATTGTATGATTTTGATAAAGGTGTTGTTTGTTGATGCACTACACCGTATTTATTTGAATATAAATTATATACATTATGAAATAATTGAGTAAATTTTATTTTTAAAATCAAATACATTATCAGTTAATGACATATTATCATAATATTCATCTATCAATAGGTAAAGTCCATATAATTTAATTCTAGGATCTAAAATTGTACCAAAACAATAAATAGGAGCAATAGTAATATTTTTTAAATTTTAATTCCATTGCAGTAAGTGCATTATTAATAATAAATTCAGATCCATTCGACTGACTATTTCTATAATTATGAAAAAAGAACTAATATTAACTATTTGCATAAGAAATTGATTAAACGAAATAAAATTGAACATATAAACGAAATAAAATTCCAATCTGCATGAGTAATAATATTTTCTAATATTTTTTCATTATAATAGATAGAAAAAATATCCTTATATGGCAGAGCACATTGTAACATGTCATAGGTGGAATTCCAGAATGATCAGATACCTATATTATTCCATAATTGTACTTGTACCCTTATACCTTATATCGTTATATCATACGACAACATAATGAGGGTTGCAGTGTTACAAGTTTATTTTGAGGAGAGCCTGCCGAGTTAATGAGCCATATTACTTGCTTAATTAGAATCGATGGAATTTGAGACAAAACAGATCTGAAAACAAGTTTCATTCATTGATTAATCAATCAATCGTCAAATAACAAGAAATTATTGATTAATCAATCAATTCGCAAAGGAAGCTCCATGAAATGAGCACATTGACTTCTTCTTGATCAATAGTTGACCTTCCTACAGAAGGGGACCACGAGTGATAATGACTCGGTAAAGATCTTAACATAAGTAGGATGAAAGAACTTATGTTAAGCCCCTCTAACCAGAGGTTTTACAATAATAACTTTATTTACAGAACTTAAAAAATCTTGAATAGGAAATAATAAATGCTAACGTGGTAATTGTTCATTAGAAATCAACTGTCATCAGCAAATTTAATTTCTAAAATGGAGTCGGAAACAAAGGCAAACAAAGAAAGGTTTGTCCAAGGATTCCAATAAACAGATACTACAACTTAGCACCTATAGAACACAAAGCACGACAAACATCGAATCAAACAAAAATTTTATGATGAGACAAAACTCAATGCATATAAGATGATAGATATCCTTCCGGTGCTTTTAGCTCTTTGAGGACTGCTTATCTTTAGCCTTTTGAATCTTTAAGACTTTCTTCACAATCTTCTGCTCCTCAACCATAAAAGCTCTGATGATCCTGCAATTCCAATAGAGAGAGAGATCTTAAGCATCGAGAAGAAACAAGCGATAGCAACATGGAAACCCAAGTAAAAACATTTTGGAATAAAAATAGATATGGATAGAATGTGCCTTAAGTTTAGGACGCCAACCTTTTCCTGACAGCACCTCCAAGCAAGACTCCACCGTAAGCACGGTTCACTGTACGTCGATTCCTTGCCAATCGAGACCTCTTGTATTGAGTAGGTTTTAGATGAGGAATCTATAGAAAATCACATTGTGAGATCTGGATAAAATTCATCATTATTAACAGAGAAAGGAGAGATAAAATTCATCACTACTAACAAAGAAACAAATTATAGAACACTGGGAAACCAAAATTAAACAATGGTCTATTTGCATTCTGTACAATAAAAAAGAATGAAGTTGGCACAACATAATAGACCAACATTCACACACATAATTTACAAGGGTATTTAGTGTGCCCAGTATTTTTCATTTTTTCTCAGCTATGAGACTCGAAAACTAATCCAGCTGCCTTTAGTTGTTCTAATAGAATGACAAGAACAACAACCTATTCTCAGTTATGCTGATGCGATAGTAAACACTGTACATCATTTTCTATCGCGCCGCCTTTTCGCCTTTAAACGATGGATCGTCGTCGAGAAGAATGGATGCATCAGAACCCTAATGACGATGAGATATTGAGAAGAATGAATGATAGATGAAGCGTGCATTGATGAAGCAGTCATGGAAGAAGAGGCAAATGATGGAGGCGCCCATCCTCATTTCCTTGAAAATTGCAGTGGCCATGGCCGCCCGCACGATGAGCTGCAGGATGGGGGCATGTGCAGGATGGGGGCATGTGGCGTCGTAGAACAACGGCAAAAGGTGTGCTTTACCAACAGCGGAGGCGAGAAGAGAGACGAGGACGATGGCGAGGGCGAGGGGAAGGTCTGCAAGGATACGGCCATGGCGATCCAATACTGTGAAGATCTTAACATAAGTAGGTGTGACAAGTAGACAATAGGTTCTAAGAACTTTTTTTTTAGAACTTGAAAAATCCTGAACCACCTCTAGCCCCTCTAGCCAGAGGGTCAGAGCCTACAGCTTGTGTACAATAATAATATATAACTTAATTAGACAATAGTAGGATGAAAGAATAGGAAATAATAAATGCTAACATGGTAATTGTTCATTAGAAATCAACTGTCATCAGCAAATTTAATTTCTAAAACGGAGTCGGAAACAAAGGCAAACAAAGAAAGATTTGTCCAAGGATTCCAATAAACAGATACTACAACTTAGCACCTGTAGAACACAAAGCACGACAAACATCGAATCAAACAAAAATTTTATGATGAGACAAAACTCAATGCATATAAGATGATATATATCCTTCCGGTGCTTTTAGCTCTTTGAGGACTGCTTATCTTTAGCCTTTTGAATCTTTAAGACTTTCTTCACAATCTTCTGCTCCTCAACCAAAAAAGCTCTGATGATCCTGCAATTCCAATAGAGAGAGAGATCTTAAGCATCGAGAAGAAACAAGGGATAACAGCATGGAAACCCAACTAAAAGCATTTTGGAATAAAAATAGATATGGATAGAATGTGCCTTAAGTTTAGGACGCCAACCTTTCCCTAAAAGTACCTCCAGACAAGACTCCACCGTAAGCACGGTTCACTGTACGTCGATTCCTTGCCAATCGAGACCTCTTGTATTGAGTAGGTCTTAGATGATGAATCTATAGAAAATCACATTGTGAGATCAGGATAAAATTCATCATTATTAACAGAGAAAGGAGAGATAAAATTCATCACTACTAAGAGAGACAAATTATAGAACACTGGGAAACCAAAATTAAACAATGGTCTATTTGCATTCTATACAATAAAAAAGAATGAAGTTGGTACAACATAATAGACCAACATTCACACACATAATTTACAAGGGTATTTAGTGTGCAGTGCCCAGTATTTTTCATTTTTTCTCAGCTATGAGACTCGAAAACTAATCCAGCTGCCTTTAGTTGTTCTAATAGAATGACAAGAACAACAACCTATTCTCAGTTATGCTGATACGATAGTAAGCACTGTACATCATTTGCTACGGTACACCTACAGTATGGAATCAATATTGCTCATTCTGCTGTGATTACTCCTCCAAAGCAATAATTAACTAATCCTTCTTAACGCAAATGATAGCGGCGGACGCCCCGGAGGTCAGCGTTGCCTCCACCCGCTTCGACGCGTTGAGCCCCATTTCTACTGATTCCTGTTTCCTATCTCCCTATCGAAGAAGACATCCACCCAAATAAGAGGACTTCCCCTTCCATCGTGCTCCATATATTAACATCTTCTTATCCACATCCACAATGTTCCATTTACAATACTGCTGGCCCATATAATATTACAGGACTTTAACCCATTTAGCCCATTTGATGCTCTAACCCATTTAATGTTGTAAAATTAACTTTGACCCCTTTGATACTGTGGAAGTTAAATCTTTAGTATTAAGAACTACTGAATGACCCTAGGTTGACTTGGAGATAGTAGGTATTAAATGCTTTTTATTTTCTTGTTGCTCCCCATACTAGTTTATTTATGCAGCGACATCAGGAAGACTTCATTTTATGCAAAGAATCAATAGGATTATTAAGTGAAGTAGCAATCCTTATACTTGCAATACATGTACATTTACTGGAGCAACATAATGACATAAAATTGTCACAAATTAACGCCTGTTAAGAATAATAATGCCATCTTTTATCTGTTGTGGCCCATACTTGTTTATTTATGCAACTGCATAATGTAAGGGAGACTTCTTTTTATGCACAGAAGCAAGAAGATTATTAAGTGAAGTAGCAATCTTTATACCTGCAACACACGTACTAGTCATTTACCGCAGCAGCATAATCACATAGATTTCTCACAGAATAACACCTGACAAGAATAACAATGCCATCTTTTATCTGTTGTTGTCCATACTTTATTTATGCAACTACATCATCTAAGGAAGACTTCTTTTTTATGCAAAGAATCAAGAAGATTATTAAGTGAAGTACCAATCCTAGTACTTGCAGCACACGCACTAGTCATTTACTGGAGCAACATAATCACATAAATTTCTCACAAAATAAAAAATACAATTTCTGATGAGAAATTAGAAAATGTATTCGGGTTGATCGAGAGGAAAAGTTGCAACTTTCACATCAAAGAATCTTCCTTCAGGCTTGCTGATCCTGCGCAGCACAAAAATAGCCAAACAAGAGGTCCGATGATTAATCTCAGGATAATACCAACTGCCAAGAGTGTTTTAATTGGAAATGGATTTACCTGCCAGGAACAAATGAAAACGAGCCCTCCACCGATCCAGGAACGCCCGGCATTGGAGTGCAACTTTGGTATACAAATTCTTCTCCTCCACGTAAAAGGAGGGGGTACTGCGGAAACGAACAGGAAGCAAGGCAGAGTTTAATCGAGAGATTACATCTGGTCTAATTTTTGAGAACCAAACCAAACACTGCCTTGCTTTCCCCCTTGATCTAGTAGCTTTTCCTAGTTCAAACTACGCTAAGTAAAAGAAGCAGTACCTTTCCTATCACAGCTTCTCTGCATACAGCTGATACAACGGCACCTCTGGAACGGAAGATCCAATGCTGTGAATGAAGCTGGCACGACGAGTGACAGACGCCATCCAACATACACCCCTCGGGGAGGAGGGAAATGCGGATTGAGTAGATATAGTGGTAGCTTTCCTCCCCTCCGTTAGGGTCAGAGGCTTCTGGCACAAAAACAGCAGAGGCACGAACCTGAACATGCCAAACATGTGAAATCAGAAAAATGAGACTCTTTACCTGCTTCAAGAAACACCTAAAGACATAGGATTCCATCTAGAAGTAGAATGTAAAGGCCATCAGATAGATTCACATAAAGAAATAAATATTTGGAAAACACATGAAAACCAGAGTTAAGGGGATTGACTTTATACCTCTTCTTATAGTATGTGCTACCTTATTTGTATCACTGTACTAAAGCGCACGTGATCTGGTTCTTTTCGTGAATACATTAGTCGAGATGGCAGCATCAGATTCTTCGGGGCAAAATGTGATTGTGTACGTTGGAATATTGGAGAAGCTCAAAAATACTACAGAAACAAGATACCATGGGCTGTTTTCTTTATTGAACATGAGATTTCCAAATAGAACATCAACTATATTTTTTTTTTTAAGAATGGGCAATCAAGTTATGAGACATGACAACCAAACTATCATTTCAATTTCTTGATTTGAACTTCGTTCTTGTAAGCAGAAGGAAGTTCAAATCTCAACCAAAAGTAGATTTTTACTTGGGATGCAAAAAACTCCATTGTTTACGGAAGCAAACATGAAAATAGTCTCACTTGAAAACAAATTATATAACAGATGAGTTTACTATACCTGAACACCATTGGTTACTGCAACAGAGCAATAAGGAGGACTTTCTGGAAAAAGACATATATACCGATGGCCTCCCATTTCACGAGTTTTGATCATGCCACTTTGTAGGCGTCTGCTGTGCTCTTCTAACCACAACAAAAGTGCATCTTGTGTCGTATCATGAGTGACATTAACTGTTTGCCTGAACAACGCTTGAGGTACGCATGGCATCATCTCTCCATCTTTACCCACATTTTTCGTACCAACATAAAGCTGGCCATTGGCACAATTTAGGAAAAAGTACTTTTCGGCATGGTAGGCTCCTGCAACAATAATGTATTTGGATCTCGCCAAAAACCCTAATTTTGTTGGTATACTTTTTGTTACTGCAACAATTAGATCGAGATACAACAAGTGCACATTTGCCACGTAATTGTAGGACTCATAGCCACCTATGATTCCCAAAGGAGCCAGACGCCTTCTTTCATCTGATGTTAGTGGTATTTGTAGAGCTGTCTGCTGACCGTCGCACAACCTATACAGAACCTTGGTCGGAGCAGGTAGTTTGACCCCTAACCATTCCTCAGCAGATTTTATTTTATCTTCAGAAGCACCCTTCCTCAAAGTGCCATTGACTTCAGGAAAATTAACAGCCGTCCAACTTTTGATCGAATCCCAACATTCTTTTGCTCTTCTTACTAATGGAAATGGGTACATGCCAAAAGATTCAAACCATTTTTTGTATGCCTCCTGCATAATCGGGTGACAATTTACATAATTTTCACATTTATCTGGAAGTAAATGTGACAGAGAAATATCTTTAGGATAACAAACAAAAAAAAGGAACACGGATCGCTAAATTAAAATGAGGAAGAGTATTAACTTGGCTTTCTCAACTTTAGATCATAACCAGATCTTAGTCTGTTACTAGATCCACTACAACTCTTATATCCTTTGCCCATGATATCCACTAAAAGGTGACCAGAGCCAAAGCAATTTGAAAAACCAGGAAGAAATAGAGTATTTTGATTGGTAAACTTGGACATAGGAAGTTTAAATCCTTCGTTTAAACAAGAATACTATCATAAAGAAAATAAATAACCACCCAAAGCTAAAGCATAATAAACTTAGGTCTAAACCCCCTGTTTTTCTTACTAAAAGTCTAGCACAATAGCTATTAACCAAATTCATAAGTCATATAATCAAATTCCAGGCTCATTAATAATTCCTGTTTTTCTTCACCTCAAACAATTCTCTCACAAATTTGCTTCTCCTTTCCAGAGTAAGAGCCCATCAGCAATTGTCTCACCTGCAGGTGTCAGTTGTCTCCAGATTGAATCGACTCAAGCCCTCTTAAAATCAAAAGGTTCCAACTTTGGATCCATTTATCCTCTAAACCTTTCAACTCTAGAAGAAGAACTCACAGCGGAGCATGGAAGAAGATCTACCACCTTCTTCTTCCTCTCCCATACATAAGCCCAAATATCCATCTCTCTCCCAAATAACCGATATCGGAATCCTCAAGCTAGCGACCTTCCGCCACAAGCATACTACCATGCACCGGCGCAGGGAACTCATCCACGCTCTCGACCTCGATCCCTCCGCATATTCACCAATCCAGTATCCCCGCACCGGGCCTTGAAGAGATAACACGAACTTTAAAGGGAGGCAGGGAGCGAAAGTAGGCGTAGAACCTTGAAGGAGGGGCAAGGGTTGCCGTCGGGGTCGAGGGGTTGGTCGCGGACGGCGAGGTCGCGGGCGCAGAAGCGGCGCCAGAGGGCATCGTCGGAGGCAGCGCAGCGGAGCCTGGTGCTGATGCAGGCACAGGCGGCGGCGTCCCTGGCCTCGACCTTGGAGAGGATGCTCTCAAGCACCAGCGGCCCCAACGCATCCATTCCCTCGGCCATTCTCCGCCCCTTCTCTTCTCGTCTCTTCTCTTCACTTCGGCTACCCGCTTTTGGTTTCGGGTTTCGGCGTTCGACGTGTGTATTGTTTATATTGTTTCTAAATAATACACTCTGTGCTAACAAAAAAAAAATAATAATAATAATTAAACTCTCCGATTAAATTTACTCTTATTTTATATTATTTCTAAAATTAGATTATCTACTAGATAGTTAATAAAAATTAAAAAAAATCAACTTTTAAAATAAAAATAATCTTTTTAAACATATCTCTGTACTTATATTTTTTATACTCTTTCTCATCAAAATATACATTATAGACTCTTTCTCATCAAAATATACATTATAGTTATTATTACTTTGAGATATTTAAATGAACTTTTATTGATAGGGTTTGATATTATAAATATTAAGATTTATTAGAATATAAATAGTACAATTATCATAATGTATGTCCTAATTTATTAATATAAAAATTAATAATAGAAATAAATGGATGATTATAAGAATTTTAAGTAATATTTTAATAAAATAATATGTAGAAAATGATCAAAATACCCTTTAATAAAATTATAAAATTACAGCTAATAAAGATTAGTAGACTTTGAGATATTTAAATGAACTTTCATTGATAGGGTTTGATATTATAAATATTAAGATTTATTAGAATATAAATAGTACAATTATCATAATGTATGTCCTAATTTATTAATCTATGATAAGAATTAATAATAGAAATAAATGGGTGATTATAAGAATTTTAAGTAATATTTTAATAAAATAATATGTAGAAAATGACCAAAATACCCTTTAGTAAAATTATAAAATTATAGCTAATAAAGATTAGTAGGGTAATTTTAATAGAATGGAAAATTTTGATTTGAAAAGGCGAAGGATTGGAGTTTTAAAGAGGAGTGAAAATGTTTAAATGAGTTTTTAGTCCCATATGTGGTAGTCTTGAAAAGAGAGTTGCTTTATTTTCTATATAAGAGATAGCATCTTTCCTACCTACAAGTATGCCTATGTAATAGGCTATAGGCTACGGTTGGGCGTTACCTGGCACGACTTGTCCACAGGTCGTGCCATGCACGGTCCGACCACGGGCTCGAAAATGTGGCCCGGCATGGCACGTTATATACACAGTGCCGTGCTAAGCATGACCCGATTGGGCACGGCTCGATAAGCATGGCTACTTTTGAGGAAAAATTAGAGTTGTGCGATGCTGCTGACGGAGGGGCACCAGAACGATCGAATAGATTCTAGAGAAGTGTATTTTTTAACTTAAAGTCCCATAATTTTCTATTTTTCACCTCAATCTCCTTAGAAATCTAGATAATTTTATTTATAAACCTATATTATTTCATAATTGTACTTGTATATTATTAAAATATTAGTATCTTAGTAAATTAATTGGTGAAGATATATTAATATGGAAATAATGTAGCGTCCTATTAAATATTATTAAAATATTAGTATCATAGTAAAAAACTAATTAACGAATACTAGAAGGGTGCAAATGAAATTATCCCTGATGGAATGGCAAAGTCCCGAGACAGGCTACGGCGCAGCTGCCCGCTGTGGAGCCTCGCTTGTTCGTCCGCCCGGCCTGCCGTTGACGAGCGCTTGGTCGCGAGAGCAGCAGCCTCTGCCTCCGCAGGAACATCTCGAAGTCGTGCTAGACGTCGGCGACGCCGGAACATCAGACATGCTGCCTGCCAGATGACGCGGCAGGCGACGCCGAAATGTCAGACACGCTGCCTGCTGGATGACGCGCCGGGCGGCGCCGACGGTGCACCCAAATGAATTCTCCGTTCTTGGATGAGATCAGGAACGCGTTTCGATAAGGAATGGCTCTCAGCTCGTGATGCGGACCACTTTGTAGCTTTTTGTTCGGCAATCAGTAGTTTCCTCAAATTAGGGTTTTTAAACTAAGAGTTCTGTGATTTGGGTGTGGATGATGATTAGTTTTAGTATGATTGATTCAACTCCATCTCATGCCAGTTCTCCGAATATTCCCGTCGTCAATGATTCTGATATGAAACAAACAAATTAATCGGTAGATAAAGAACAGATGAACTATTTGCAGTAAGCGAACGTGTGTGTAATCTTCGTGATCGTGGTCCTCTAATGGGCCTTCCTGCAGTTTAACTCGCCGGGCACCGGCCCCGCCGGCGGAGCAAGGTTGCCCATCTCGACCATGGCCTCGGCGTAGAGCGAAGAAGACCGGGCCGTCGCCACTGAAGATGTGAGATTTGTATTCTTGTATTAATGATAAACTTGTAAAATAATAATAGAAGGACTTATTGGTAAAATTTTGTGGATTTTTTTAGTATGAAATTTTGATATGAAAATTATACCATTCCATAGGATTTTTGATAAGGAATCCAACGGCGCAGACGGATCGTAATTTGGACGTCGTTTGATAGGTCAGATCATCGAATCAAGATTTGGACGGCTAGGATTAAACATGAATTAACGAATTTAATTATTTATAAAAATCGGATTTTTCTCCCCTTCACCCGGGCGACACCTTCTTCTTCTCTCTCTTCCCCTGCTTCGGCGACACCTTCGGAGCTCACTTTGCCGACGACACTCCAGCCACCACAGTTGGAGTTTTTCGACAAAATTTCAGACAAAAGTTTAGGTGAGCTAGGAGAACACGTTAGAACCATCATTTTCAAGTTTTTGTGGTGATTTGAGGGAGAAAAGAGGAGAGAGGCGTCGGTGAGCGAAAATTCCGTCGCCGGAGCTTGCTCTGACGATTGCCGGCCATTCCGGCCGCAGAACTTCGCAAACTTGGTACCTATGGCTTCTCCTCGACGAGAGCTATCTATTGGTACCGGAGTTGAGGGTTGTTAGCCGCCGGTTGGCCGCCGGCGAGCTAAAAATCCTAACTTAGGGTTTCGCCCAAATCGATTTAAATTGTAAAATTGATCGCATATGAGCTGTAAAAATTGGGAAAATATGATATTTGGAATCCTTGTGGAAAGAGCTTTCGATTGGAACCAATATTGGTGCTGATCGAAGAACTTCGCCGGCGAGGGTTCCGGCGAACTTTCTGGCAAGTCTCCGGCGGTGTTCCGACGAATTTTCCGGCGAACTCGAGATAAAAATTAGGGTGATTCTAGAGACTATTTTAAGAATGTCGGTGAAGACGGAATTGTAAAATTGTTACCAGATTGAGAGATTTAATTCATTGAAATATTCACAGGAAATTCGATAAGCAAGCACGAGGATACGAACATTCGCGATACGAACTAGAACGTGCTTATAACGATGGGATCAGGTGAGTGTTTATTCTCCAGGTAGAATAGACGGGATAGTTCTCAATGTTTAGTCCAGGAGAACTATATCCCTTTGATTAGATATGCTTGGTATTTCTTTGGACTCTCGTGCTAGTTATATAACCTTGATTATTATCATAAATGAGTTGTGAATAATCCTCGATATTCTTGCTAGACGACATAAGCTATTTATTGCTCATATTCCTTGATTCATTATAGGCATGATACTATGCTTTTGTTGACTTCAGATCTAGCATATGCATCTGTTTGATTATTCATGATATTTTTTTACTTATGAATGCATATGGCTAGCATGATTTAATACTGGATAGTGTTATAGGCACTTTCACTGCAGTGATAGGACATTATATTATTAGCACCCCCATGGGCCGCCTAGTAAGAGGGGCGTGGGACGATAGTGCTCGAGGTCAGGATGGGAGATCGGGAGATACTCCTGACTGGGTTTTTACTCTGGACTAGCTATGGATACCAGGTAGTGAAATCCAGTGGGCAACCCAGGGGGAAAGGGGGCTTTGTTTATCTATTCTTGCACTTCTACTATGATTTGGGTACCTTATGATTCATGATTCCTCCCCTGAGGTGACAGTTGTCTGCAGCAACTGTATTTGATTATGCCAGCCCCGGATATAGTCTCGTGTGATGCTTATTTACTCTTTTGATTGGCTATGGCACACGAATAGTCAGATTGTTCTATTCTTGAGACTTTGTTATTTTATGTTCTTGATTTTACATTGTTTTCTATCCAACTCACTGGGTACAAGCGTACTCACCCCAAAGGGGAACTCTTTTTTTTTCAGGATCACAGCAGGAGAGGGACGGATAGAGTTAGAGGCGGTTAGCCAGACTCCTGACCTATTTTGAAAGGTAGGATTGTTCTACCTTTATTTTGCGTATAGAAAGATCCACTGGATAGATATTTTGTGTATCATTGGGCATGTGCCCTATTTTGATTGTAAATCATTTGTATATAAGCGGTTCTCTGTGTAAGAGATCCAGTTTTATATATATGGATGTTTTTAGAGTTATATTGATCTGTTATCCAGGTTCTTTCCTTCCATAAATAGAGGGGATATACATCAGGCACGATTAGTGGATTTCTATATAGTTCCGGGGGTAAACGGGGCTATATTTGGAGTTCACTGCGGTCTGCCACGTGCCCTAGGGGAAGGTACGGGGCATGACAGAAGAGCTCTTGGTCGGAGCGTAGCAGCCTGCGTCGGGTGAGCAGGTTCTTGTAGTAGTTGTTGACGAATTGAGCGCCGTCATTCTGGAACTCCAGCGAAGCGAGGTTGTGCTCGGTTGATATCAGAGGAGATGTCGATGCAGACGCCGGTGTCCTGGAAGAAGGCGGTCGTTGGAACATCCGGAGAAGTCACATCTAGATCCTCCTCGGTGGTAGGAGGGAGTCACAACACAGGCCTGTTGTTGATCAAAGGAGGAGACTATGCTATGTGGGCTGTGCGGATGAGATCGTTCCTTAATGCGCAAGGTGTGTGGGATGCAACCGAACCGATCGGAGAACCCGTGCAGGTAGATGCGAAAAAAGTTAATATGGCTCTATCTATGATTCATCAATCTGTGAATGATGAAGTGCTGAGGCAGGTTGCTAATAAAAGAACAGCAAAAGAAGCTTGGGATACTCTGAGAAATCTCCGTGTTGGAGATGAACGTTTCAGAGATGCCAAGTTGAGCAAATTGCGAGGTGAATTTGAGCAATTGAAGATGTCAAACTCAGATTCTGTTGAGGAGTATCTTGATCGTTTCACTGCTGTGGTAGCTGACATGAGAAGTGCTGGATCAAAGATGAAGGAGCAAAGAGTTGTTGAAAGATTGTTGCGGTCACTTCCATCAAGGTTTTATCAAGTTCTTTTGTCACGTGCAGATGCAGAGACAAAGCACCATAGGGATCCTCCAAGCTATTGGTGTGGTAGAGGCCAAGGAAGAGCAAGAGGTTTTGCTCAAGGGAGAGGAAGGTACGGTGGACATTCACTCAGCCGCATCGATGGAGAGTGGGATGATTCATCTCCGAGGCGTGAGAAGAAGAAAGATAAATCTCACATCAGATGCTTCAAGTGTCTTCGCCTTGGACACTATGCATCAGAGTGTGAGAAGGATGAGAGGGTGTTCTTGGCTGAAGCCAGTGACAAGGAAGAGCTTCATCATGCGCATCAAGTTCTGCTTGTTGTAGAAACAGAAATTGAAGAAGACAAAGATAATTTCTTTGAAGAATTTATTTTGCAGGAATTGTCTCTAATGAAGGCGCAGGACGTGAGCAGTATGTTCGGCGAGGAGTTCGGCAAGGAGTTCGGTGAGGATGAAGCAGTCACGTTCGTGTGCGAACGCAGTGAAGACGGAGGCCTCCTCGATGGTGATCTTGCTGTAGAGGAGCAGATCGACGCCAATCACCTCGCTGTAGCTGAACAACCCGATGCGAAGGAGTTTCTGGCACCACTTCTTGTAGAGGCAGCGGCGGTGACAGCGGAGAAGGCCGGGGAGACGATAGATGCTGCTGCAGAAGGACCTCTCGACTTTCTTCGCAAAACCTTAGTAGAGAGGACGACGGAAGGCGAGGACGTCCACGAGGAAGGGTGCGTGACGTCGACGTCTTCCGGCGGAGAGCCTCTTACCGACGACGATGAGGACGAGTAGTGGGCGCACCTCGTGCCGGAGCTGAACGCTGTGGTCGAGCTCCCGAGGAAGCTAGCAGACCTCGCGGACCTTCTCCTCGAGCGCGCGAAGACCGTTCTCTTCGGTGATAGGAGCGCTTGTTTCTTGTCAGCCGAACAGGGTGTTCGGCATGAGGCGCGACGAGACCTCCTCCATCTCGAGCAGGGCCTGGCGGAAACGACGGAGGAAATCTGCCTCGTCGGGGAGCTCGCCATACCAGAAGGCGCAGGCGGCGCCTGTGAGATTTGTAATTTTGCATTAAGAGTAATTATGTAATAGATTATGAGTTTGAGGATTATTTTAAAAGAAAATAATATGGAGGACTTAATTGTAAAATTTTATGAATTTTGAAAGTATGAAATTTTGATGTGAAGATTATACAACCAGATAGAATTTTTGATAAGGAATCCAACGTGGTAGACGGATTTTAATTTGGAGATTTATGATTGGTTAAAATGTTAAACCAAAGATTGATCCAAATGGACGATCCAGATTAAATCAGGATGGACGGCTAGGATTTATTAGTTTAAAAAAAATGAAAAATGAGAGAGAGAAGAAACACAACTATGGCGGCAACCTTATATATATATATATATATATATATATATATATTATATATACATATTACTCATTTCTTCTCATCCAAGTTTTCTTCTTTTCTTTTCTCTCTCCTTCCCTTTCAACGGCAGCTTTAGCTCGTTACTTTGCTCTCAATGGTTCGGCCACCACAATTAGAATTTTGCGATGAGATTTTAGACACAACCTCAGGTAAGCCAACAGAATACATTAGAACCTTTAATTTTAAGTTTTGATTGAGATTTGAGGAGAAAACGAGGAGAGAGGTGACAACGGCGAAAGTTTCATCGCTAGAGCTTGCTCCGACGATTACTGGCTATTCCGGCCACGAAAGCAAACTTGATAAAACTTTGATCCATTTGATACTGTGGAAGTTAATCTTTAGTTTTAAGAACTACTGAATGAACCTATGTTGATTTGGAGATAGTAGGTATTACATGCCTTTTCTTTTCTTGTTGTTCTCCATACTTGTTTATTTATGCAGCGACATCAGGAAGACTTCATTTTATGCAAAGAATCAATAGAATTATTAAGTGAAGTAGCAATCCTTATACTTGCAATACATGTACATTTACTGGAGCAACATAATGACATAAAATTGTCACAAATTAACGCCTGTTAAGAATAATAATGCCATCTTTTATCTGTTGTGGCCCATACTTGTTTATTTATGCAACTGCATAATGTAAGGGAGACTTCTTTTTATGCACAGAAGCAAGAAGATTATTAAGTGAAGTAGCAATCTTTATACCTGCAACACACGTACTAGTCATTTGCTGGAGCAGCATAATCACAAAGATTTCTCACAGAATTAACACCTGACAAGAATAATAAAGCCATCTTTTATCTGTTGTTGTCCATACTTTATTTATGCATCTACATCATCTAAGGAAGACTTCTTTTTTATGCAAAGAATCAAGAAGATTATTAAGTGAAGTACCAATCCTTGTACTTGCAGCACACGCACTAGTCATTTACTGGAGCAACATAATCACATAAATTTCTCCCAAAATAAAAAATACAATTTCTGATGAGAAATTAGAAAATGTATTCGGGTTGATCGAGAGGAAAAGTTGCAACTTTCACATCAAAGAATCTTCCTTCAGGCTTGCTGATCCTGCGCAGCACAAAAATAGCCAAACAAGAGGTCCGATGATTAATCTCAGGATAATACCAACTGCCAAGAGTGTTTTAATTGGAAATGGATTTACCTGCCAGGAACAAATGAAAACGAGCCCTCCACCGATCCAGGAACGCCCGGCATTGGAGTGCAACTTTGGTATACAAATTCTTCTCCTCCAGGTAAAAGGAGGGGGTACTGCAGAAACGAACAGGAAGCAAGGCAGAGTTTAATCGAGAGATTACATCTGGTCTAATTTTTGAGAACCAAACCAAACACTGCCTTGCTTTCCCCCTTGATCTAGTAGCTTCTCCTAGTTCAAACTATGTCAAGTAAAAGAATCAGTACCTTTCCTATCACAGCTTCTCCGCATACATCCGATACAACGGCACCTCTAGAACGGAAGATCCAATGCCGTGAATGAAGCTGGCATGACAAGTGATAGACACCATCCAACATACACCCCTCGGGGAGGAGGGAAATGCGGATTGAGTAGGTATAGTAGTAGCTTTCCTCCCCTCCGTTAGGGTCAGAGGCTTCTGGCACAAAAACAGCAGAGGCACGAACCTGAACATGCCAAACATATGAAATCAGAAAAATGAGACTCTTTACCTGCTTCAAGAAACACCTAAAGACATAGGATTCCATCTAGAAGTAGAATGTAAAGGCCATCAGATAGATTCACATAAAGAAATAAATATTTGGAAAACACATGAAAACCAGAGTTAAGGGGATTGACTTTATACCTCTTCTTATAGTATGTGCTACCTTATTTGTATCACTGTACTAAAGCGCACGTGATCTGGTTCTTTTCGTGAATACATTAGTCGAGATGGCAGCATCAGATTCTTCGGGGCAAAATGTGATTGTGTACGTTGGAATATTGGAGAAGCTCAAAAATACTACAGAAACAAGATACCATGGGCTGTTTTCTTTATTGAACATGAGATTTCCAAATAGAACATCAACTATTTTTTTTTTTTTAAGAATGGGCAACCAAATTATGAGACATGACAACCAAACTATCATTTCAATTTATTGATTTGAACTTCGTTCTTGTAAGCAGAACGAAGTTCAAATCTCAAGCAAAAGTAGATTTTTACTTGGGATGCAAAAAACTCCATTGTTTACGGAAGCAAACATGAAAATAGTCTCACTTGAAAACAAATTATATAACAGATGAGTTTACTATACCTGAACACCATTGGTTACTGCAACAGAGCAATAAGGAGGACTTTCTGGAAAAAGACATATATACCGATGGCCTCCCATTTCACGAGCTTTGATCATGCCACTTTGTAGGCGTCTGCTGTGCTCTTCTAACCACAACAAAAGTGCATCTTGTGTCGTATCATGAGTGACATTAACTGTTTGCCTGAACAACGCTTGAGGGACGCATGGCATCATCTCTCCATCTTTACACAAATTTTTCGTACCAACATAAAGCTGGCCATTGGCACAATTTAGGAAAAAGAACTTTTCGGCATCGTAGGCTGCTGCAACAGCAATGTATTTGGATCTCGCCAAAAACCCTAGTGCTCTTGCTAAACTTTTTGTTTCTGCAACAATTAGATCGAGAGACAACAAGTGCACATTTACCACGTAATTGTAGAACTCATAGCCACCTATGATTCCCAAAGGAGCCAGACGCCTTTTTGCAGCTGGGCATTGTATAAGTGTCTGCTGACCGTCGCACAACCTATACAGAACCTTGGTCGGAGCAGGTAGTTTGACCCCTAACCATTCCTCAGCAGATTTTATATCATCTTCAGAAGCACCCTTCCTCAAAGTGCCATTGACTTCAGGAAAATTAACAGCCGTCCAACTTTTGATCGAATCCCAACATTCTTTTGCTCTTCTTACTAATGGAAATGGGTACATGCCAAAAGATTCAAACCATTTATTGTATGCCTCCTGCATAATCGGGTGACAATTTACATAATTTTCACATTTATCTGGAAGTAAATGTGACAGAGAAATATCTTTAGGTCATATCAATCTTTAAGGTGAAGGCCTTACAATAACCCTAAGTTTCTAGGGTTTCTTTGCAAAATAGCCCACAAACTATGAAACTACAAGTGTGCAGTAATTATAAAACTAAGTCCCAGTATATATAAAAAAAGCTAAATAAATGAGTAAATTGAGCTACAGACCAAGTCCCTAGTAAACAATCAAGTGTAGAATGGAAACTATTACTGCTATCAGCATGCAATTTCTCCTTGGGGATGAACATTAAATTAAACATCATCACATAGAAAGCAACACTTTTCATACTTGAAGGAGTTGCCAGAGTACAACTTAAAACCCAGGAACAACTTTCGTTTGTGAAAAATGTTAAAGATAGAGCATGGAATCCTCCATTTAGGAATCCGAGAAAAAAAAATTGTGGATTATGGAGACGCTTTGAACAGAACCACTACAGAGCCAAATTTTACACCATGGACTTTTGAGATAGAAAACTTTCATAACAGTTCAAAATCTACTACACTACTTGGGGGTCTACGATGATGTTTTTTCAGCCTCCTTGTTCTTCATTTGCTCAAACTTCTAAATTGTTTTTAACATCTAGTTTCCTTGTACAACATTTTATTATCTTCTGAATCTGCAGTTTTCTGAATCCTGCACCGGCGACGAGCTACACGGTAGATGCCTGTCGAAGGGTCATACCCACAAAAGAAACCATGTTGTAATTTAAGTTAGCAGTTATCAGTAAGCACAAAAATTAAATCAGGGAAATTTAAGCAATTTTTTTCTCAATTGACTATATGAACATAGGAGCAATGCAATAGATAATAAGATTCTCCTACTAGAGCTTTTGAAAGGGAAACTTGTATTCATTTTTTGAAATGATAGAATGAGGTATTGCCTTCAAGTTGAAGGGATATAGGATAGGAAAAGGTGAAGCCACCTAAGAGTTTTAGCTGACCTGACCCACAATTTAAATGATATCATGCAGCAATATGTGAAGGTGCAGAATAAACAGCAAATTTAGGGAATCTGCAGAAAACTAGTATATACCGTATGCAACTTGAATTCACTAAATAAAGGCATGAAATAAAAGGGTGAGCAACAATCAATCAAAATTATTTTTAGCAACTAGTAATAGTGGAAACTTTGCAAGCTTGCAATTATCAGGGTTGTTGGTGTTTATCCTCAATAATAATTCTAGTTCACTGTAACCTATGGAAAACTTAACTTGATCAATTTATTCTCATTCTCATTATAACATGTAATCATGCATCACTTTTGCTATTTGTTTACTGTGCTCAGCTTTGATTGCTGATGATTGTAATGTTTCTTTCCCCAACATCTACGCCCCAGATTGATAGTTGATTTTGGTGTTTATCCACAATAATAATGATATTCTAGTTCAATGTGGCCTATGAAAAACTTAAGTTGATCAATTGATTCTCATTCTCATTTATGGCATGCAATCATCCATACCAGGCAAGTATACTTAATTTATGCCTTATCCTATTTATGCTAACAAAAATGTTTTAGAAAGAGAGAGAAAAAGGTATCGATGAAGAATTGATATGATTGATTGATTACATGTGATCGCATGATGATGTTTGTGTCTAGTTAGATAGCTTTTGGAGTATAAGGAGTTGGAAGACTCCAAGTGGACGAGACAAATCTTTGCACTCCATTCCTTTTACGTACCACCATTTCTATCTCACTTACTGGTTTCCGCAGAATCATCTGAATCAATGGATTAACTAATGTGTAAATATGTACTTCCATGATAACATCCTCAATTATATCCCCTGATCTAAAATTTAAGATAGTAAAAACATTTAGCTGGGGGGGGGCATGCTAGCCCGAGCACAAGCCCGCCTAGGTAGGCCCTCTAGCGTGTCGGGCCAAGCCGAGCACACAACACAGCACATGGCACACCTCAATGCATGCCCGGCTAAGCCCGGCCCACTCACACTAGTACATTAGTACTAGTGAAAGTATTGTCTTAAATATGCAATGTTTCCCCCTAATTAAATGATGTGGGACTAAAAAAAAACCACACTACACAAAATCAAGCTAATAAAAGCTAGTCCATTTTTTTTAGAAAATTCATCTTATACTCGAATCTTAAAAAATTAATTACATTTTAATTTTATTAAGGTATATAAATTTTAAAAAATATATAATATAATTTATAAAACATTCCATTCCAGTACTTCAAAGAATAAATCAATCATTATCTTACAAAATTAGCACTTTTAACTTAAATTAAACTTGATCAACTCCTCCTCTCATAAGATCTCTGCTTTAATATTAAAATCTCCAGAAAGAAGAAGATTCCTCCTCCTGCTCCAATATTAAAATCTGTAAAAAATAAAAAGACCGAACCCAAAATTAGATTTTGGGCTGCCTACGTATCTTCTAAATGAAATTAGAAGAATCAGGTCTCCGTAGTTCTAAATTTAAGTTAGATAGTTAAAAAATAAATAACAAACGAACTTTAAAAATAAAAATTACCTTCCAATATATTTTTGTACTTATTTTTTTAATTATTCATCACTGATCCAGATTATTTTCTATTGAAGTTGAAGCTCATTCGGTCAAGCACATATCATAATTATTTTTATTTTGAAGTTTATCCTCCGCATCCAACCAATCTTTCATACAAATACAAGCTTCAACACTTAAATTATTCACGCATAAAAAATCACGAGCTATCATCGACATTATAGGAAAAGATTTTCCATTTATTCTCCACCCATCTAAAATATTATAGTCATTAATTCCATTAGGATTCCAACTACTTTCATGATTTTGTTCAATATAAATATTTATTTCAGTAATTCTCGATATAGTAGACGTATTTTGTTGACATCTCCTAGTTATATTAAAAATATTATCCGGTAATCCAATTGATTTTGATAAAGGTGTTGTTTGTTGATGCACTACACCGTATTTATTTGAATAGAAATTATATACATTATGAAATAATTGAGTAAATTTTATTTTTAAAATCACATATTATCATAATATTCATCTATCAATGAGTAAAGTCTATATAATTTAATTCTAGGATCTAAAATTGTACCAAAACAATAAATAGGAGCAATAGTACCCAATATTTTTTAAATTTTAATTCCATTGCAGTAAGTGCATTATTAATAATAAATTCAGATTCATTCAACTGACTATTTCTATAATTATGAAAAAAGAACTAATATTAACTATTTGCATAAGAAATTGATTAAACGAAATAAAATTGAACATATAAACGAAATAAAATTCCAATCTGCATCAGTAATAATATTTTTTCATTATAATAGATAGAAAAAATATCCTTATATGGCAGAGCACATTGTAACATGTCATAGGTCGAATTCCAGAACGATTGGATTCGGCTACCTATATTATTCCATAATTGTACTTGTACCCTTATATCGTTATATCATACGACAACCTAATGAGGGTTGCAGTGCACCGTTTACAAGTTTATTTTGAGGAGAGCCTGCCGAGTTAATGAGCCATATTACTTGCTTAATTAGAATCGATGGAATTTGAGACAAAACAGATCCGAAAACAAGTTTCATTCATTGATTAATCAATCAATCGCCAAATAACAAGAAATTATTGATTAATCAATCAATTCGCAAAGGAAGCTCCATGAAATGAGCACATTGACTTCTTCTTGATCAATAGTTGACCTTCCTACAGAAGGGGACCACGAGTGATAATGACTCGGTAAAGATCTTAACATAAGTAGGATGAAAGAACTTATGTTAAGCCCCTCTAACCAGAGGTTTTACAATAATAACTTTGTTTTCAGAACTTAAAAAATCTTGAACCACCTCAAGCTCCTCTAACGAGAGGGTCAAAGCCTACTGTTTGTGTACAATAATAATATATAACTTAATTAGACAATAGTACGATGAAAGAATAGGAAATAATAAATGCTAACGTGGTAATTATTCATTAGAAATCAACTGTCATCAGCAAATTTAATTTCTAAAATGGAGTCGGAAACAAAGGCAAACAAAGAAAGGTTTGTCCAAGGATTCCAATAAACAGATACTACAACTTAGCACCTATAGAACACAAAGCACGACAAACATCGAATCAAACAAAAATTTTATGATGAGACAAAACTCAATGCATATAAGATGATAGATATCCTTCCGGTGCTTTTAGCTCTTTGAGGACTGCTTATCTTTAGCCTTTTGAATCTTTAAGACTTTCTTCACAATCTTCTGCTCCTCAACCAAAAAAGCTGTGATGATCATGCAATTCCAATAGAGAGAGAGATCTTAAGCATCGAGAAGAAACAAGGGATAGCAGCATGGAAACCCAAGTAAAAGCATTTTGGAATAAAAATAGATATGGATAGAATGTGCCTTAAGTTTAGGACGCCAACCTTTTCCTGACAGCACCTCCAGGCAAGACTCCACCGTAAGCACGGTTCACTGTACGTCGATTCCTTGCCAATCGAGACCTCTTGTATTGAGTAGGTCTTAGATGAGGAATCTATAGAAAATCACATTGTGAGATCTGGATAAAATTCATCATTATTAACAGAGAAAGGAGAGATAAAATTCATCACTACTAACAAAGAAACAAATTATAGAACACTGGGAAACCAAAATTAAACAATGGTCTATTTGCATTCTGTACAATAAAAAAGAATGAAGTTGGCACAACATAATAGACCAACATTCACACACATAATTTACAAGGGTATTTAGTGTGCATGCCCAGTATTTTTCATTTTTTCTCAGCTATGAGACTCGAAAACTAATCCAGCTACCTTTAGTTGTTCTAATAGAATGACAAGAACAACAACCTATTCTCAGTTATGCTGATGCGATAGTAAGCACTGTACATCATTTTCTATCGCGCCACCTTTTCGCCTTTAAGCGATGGATCGTCGTCGAGAAGAATGGATGCATCAGAACCCTAATGACGATGAGATATTGAGAAGAATGAATGATAGATGAAGCGTGCATTGACGAAGCAGTCATGGAAGAAGAGGCAAATGATGGAGGCGCCCATCCTCGTTTCCTTGAAAACTGCAGTGGCCATGGCCGCCCGCACGATGAGCTGCAGGATGGGGGCATGTGGCGTCGTAGAACAACGGCAAAAGGTGTGCTTTACCAACAACGGAGGCGAGAAGAGAGACGAGGACGATGGCGAGGGCGAGGGCAAGGAAGGTCTGCAAGGATACGGCCATGGCGATCCAATACTGTGAAGATCTTAACATAAGTAGGTGTGACAAGTAGACAATAGGTTCTAAGAACTTTTTTTTTAGAACTTAAAAAATCCTGAACCACCTCTAGCCCCTCTAGCCAGAGGGTCTGAGCCTACAGCTTGTGTACAATAATAATATATAACTTAATTAGACAATAGTAGGATGAAAGAATAGGAAATAATAAATGCTAGCATGGTAATTGTTCATTAGAAATCAACTGTCATCAGCAAATTTAATTTCTAAAACGGAGTCGGAAACAAAGGCAAACAAAGAAAGATTTGTCCAAGGATTCCAATAAACAGATACTACAACTTAGCACCTATAGAACACAAAGCACGACAAACATCGAATCAAACAAAAATTTCATGATGAGACAAAACTCAATGCATATAAGATGATATATATCCTTCCGGTGCTTTTAGCTCTTTGACGACTGCTTCTCTTTAGCCTTTTGAACCTTTAAGACTTTCTTCACAATCTTCTACTCCTCAACCAAAAAAGCTCTGATGATCCTGCAATTCCAATAGAGAGAGAGATCTTAAGCATCGAGAAGAAACAAGGGATTACAGAATGGAAACCCAACTAAAAGCATTTTGGAATAAAAATAGATATGGATAGAATGTGCCTTAAGTTTAGGACGCCAACCTTTCCCTGACAGCACCTCCAGACAAGACTCCACCGTAAGCACGGTTCACTGTACGCCGATTCCTTGCCAATCGAGACCTCTTGTATTGAGTAGGTCTTAGATGAGGAATCTATAGAAAATCACATTGTGAGATCAGGATAAAATTCATCATTATTAATAGAGAAAAGAGAGATAAAATTCATCACTACTAACAGAGAAACAAATTATAGAACACTGGGAAATCGAAATGAAACAATGCTTTATTTGCATTCTGTACATTAAAAAAGAATGAAGTTGGCACAACATAATAGACCAACATTCACACACATAATTTACAAGGGTATTTAGTGTGCAGTGCCCAGTATTTTTCATTTTTTCTCAGCTACGAGACTCGAAAACTAATCCAGCTGCCTTTAGTTGTTCTAATAGAATGACAAGAACAACAACCTATTCTCAGTTATGCTGATGCGATAGTAAGTACTGTACATCATTTGCTACGGTACACCT
Source organism: Thalia dealbata (assembly GCA_030544415.1). Classification (NCBI taxonomy): domain Eukaryota; kingdom Viridiplantae; phylum Streptophyta; class Magnoliopsida; order Zingiberales; family Marantaceae; genus Thalia; species Thalia dealbata. The sequence continues at coordinate 877,734 of CM060458.1, forward strand.
ACAGTATGGAATCAATATTGCTCATTCTGCTGTGATTACTCCTCCAAAGCAATAATTAACTAATCCTTCTTAACGCAAATGATAGCGGCGGACGCCCCTGAAGGCGCGCTGGGCCTCGGCCTCGCAGGCGGCGTCGAAGCCCAGCGAGGAGGTCAGTGTTGCCTCCACCCGCTTCGACGCGTTGAGCCCCATTTCTACTGATTCCTGTTTCCTATCTCCCTATCGAAGAAGACATCCGCCCAAATAAGAGGACTTCCCCTTCCATCGTGCTCCATAAATTAACATCTTCTTATCCACGTCCACAATGTTCCATTTACAATACTGCTGGCCCATATAATATTACAGGACTTTAACCCATTTAGCCCATTTGATGCTCTAACCCATTTAATGTTGTAAAACTAACTTTGACCCCTTTGATATGTGGAAGTTAAATCTTTAGTATTAAGAACTACTGAATGACCCTAGGTTGACTTGGAGATAGTAGGTATTAAATGCTTTTTATTTTCTTGTTGCTCTCCATGCTTGTTTATTTATGCAACGACATCAGGAAGACTTCATTTTATGCAAAGAATCAATAGGATTATTAAGTGAAGTAGCAATCCTTGTACTTGCAATACATGTACTAGTCATTTACTGGAGCAACATAATGACATAAAATTGTCACAAATTAACGCCTGATAAGAATAATAATGCCATCTTTTATCTGTTGTGGCCCATACTTGTTTATTTATGCAACTGCATAATGTAAGGGAGACTTCTTTTTATGCACAGAATCAAGAAGATTATTAAGTGAAGTAGCAATCCTTATACCTGCAACACACGTACTAGTCATTTGCTGGAGCAGCATAATCACACAGATTTCTCACAGAATTAACACCTGACAAGAATAATAAAGCCATCATTTATCTGTTGTTCTCCATACTTGTTTATTTATGCAACTACATCATCTAAGGAAGACTTCTTTTTATGCAAAGAATCAAGAAGATTATTAAGTGAAGTACCAATCCATATACTTGCAACACACGCACTAGTCATTTACTGAAGCAACATAATCACATAAATTTCAAACAAAATAAAAAATACAATTTCTGATGAGAAATTAGAAAATGTATTCGGGTTGATCCAGAGGAAAAGTTGCAACTTTCACATCAAAGAATCTTCCTTCAGGCTTGCTGATCCTGCGCAGCACAAAAATAGCCAAATAAGAGGAAAAAAAAAGAAGTCCGATGATTAATCTCAGGATAATACCAACTACCAAGAGTGTTTTAATTGGAAATGGATGTACCTGCCAGGAACAAATGAAAACGAGCCCTCCACCGATCCAGGAACGCCCGGCATTGGAGTGCAACTTTGGTATACAAATTCTTCTCCTCCAGGTAAAAGGAGGGGGTACTGCAGAAACGAACAGGAAGCAAGGCAGAGTTTAATCGAGAGATTACATCTGGTCTAATTTTTGAGAACCAAACCAAACACTGCCTTGCTTTCCCCCTTGATCTAGTAGCTTTTCCTAGTTCAAACTAGGCTAAGTAAAAGAAGCAGTACCTTTCCTATCACAGCTTCTCTGCATACAGCTGATACAACGGCACCTCTGGAACGGAAGATCCAATGCCGTGAATGAAGCTGGCACGACGAGTGACAGATGCCATCCAACATACACTCCTCGGGGAGGAGGGAAATGCGGATTGAGTAGATATAGTAGTAGCTTTCCTCCACTCCGTTAGGGTCAGAGGCTTCTGGCACAAAAACAGCAGAGGCACGAACCTGAACATGCCAAACATGTGAAATCAGAAAAATGAGACTCTTTACCTGCTTCAAGAAACATCAAAAGACATAGAATTCCATCTAGAAGTAGAATGTAAAGGCCATCAGATAGATTCACATAAAGAAATAAATATTTGGAAAACACATGAAAACCAGAGTTAAGGGGATTGACTTTATACCTCTTCTTATAGTATGTGCTACCTTATTTGTATCACTGTACTAAAGCGCACGTGATCTGGTTCTTTTCGTGAATACATTAGTCGAGATGGCAGCATCAGATTCTTCGGGGCAAAATGTGATTGTGTACGTTGGAATATTGGAGAAGCTCAAAAATACTACAGAAACAAGATACCATGGGCTGTTTTCTTTATTGAACATGAGATTTCCAAATAGAACATCAACTATATTTTTTTTTTTAAGAATGGGCAATCAAATTATGAGACATGACAACCAAACTATCATTTCAATTTCTTGATTTGAACTTCGTTCTTGTAAGCAGAACGAAGTTCAAATCTGAAGCAAAAGTAGATTTTTACTTGTGATGCAAAAAACTCCATTGTTTACGGAAGCAAACATGAAAATAGTCTCACTTGAAAACAAATTATATAACAGATGAGTTTACTATACCTGAACACCATTGGTTACTGCAACAGAGCAATAAGGAGGACTTTCTGGAAAAAGACACATATACCGATGGCCTCCCATTTCACGAGTTTTGATCATGCCACTTTGTAGGCGTCTGCTGTGCTCTTCTAACCACAACAAAAGTGCATCTTGTGTCGTATCATGAGTGACATTAACTGTTTGCCTGAACAACGCTTGAGGTACGCATGGCATCATCTCTCCATCTTTACACAGATTTTTCGTACCAACATAAAGCTGGCCATTGGCACAATTTAGGAAAAAGAACTTTTCGGCATCGTAGGCTGCTGCAACAATAATGTATTTGGATCTCGCCAAAAACCCTAATTTTGTTGGTATACTTTTTGTTTTTGCAACAATTAGATCGAGAGACAACAAGTGCACATTTACCACGTAATTGTTGAACTCATAGCCACCTATGATTCCCAAAGGAGCCAGACGCCTTTGTGCAGCTGGGAATGGTATAACTGTCTGCTGACCGTCGCACAACCTATACAGAACCTTGGTCGGAGCAGGTAGTTTGACCCCTAACCATTCCTCAGCAGATTTTATATCATCTTCAGAAGCACCCTTCCTCAAAGTGCCATTGACTTCAGGAAAATTAACAGCCGTCCAACTTTTGATCGAATCCCAACATTCTTTTGCTCTTCTTACTAATGGAAATGGGTACATGCCAAAAGATTCAAACCATTTTTTGTATGCCTCCTGCATAATCGGGTGACAATTTACATAATTTTCACATTTATCTGGAAGTAAATGTGACAGAGAAATATCTTTAGGATAACAAACAAAAAAAAGGAACACGGATCGCTAAATTAAAATGAGGAAGAGTATTAACTTGGCTTTCTCAACTTTAGATCATAACCAGTTCTTAGTCTGTTACTAGATCCACTACAACTCTTATATCCTTTGCCCATGATATCCACTAAAAGGTGACCAGAGCCAAAGCAATTTGAAAAACCAGGAAGAAATAGAGTATTTTGATTGGTAAACTTGGACATAGGAAGTTTAAATCCTTCGTTTAAACAAGAATACTATCATAAAGAAAATAAATAACCACCCAAAGCTAAAGCATAATAAACTTAGGTCTAAACCCCCTGTTTTTCTTACTAAAAGTCTAGCATAATAGCTATTAACCAAATTCATAAGTCATATAATCAAATTCCAGGCTCATTAATAATTCCTGTTTTTCTTCACCTCAAACAATTCTCTCACAAATTTGCTTCTCCTTTCCAGAGTAAGAGCCCATCAGCAATTGTCTGACCTGCAGGTGTCAGTTGTCTCCAGATTGAATCAACTCAAGCCCTCTTAAAATCAAAAGGTTCCAACTTTGTATCCATTTATCCTCTAAACCTTTCAACTCTAGAAGAAGAACTCACAGCGGAGCATGGAAGAAGATCTACCACCTTCTTCTTCCTCTCCCATACATAAGCCCAAATATCCATCTCTCTCCCAAATAACCGATATCGGAATCCTCAAGCTAGCGACCTTCCGCCACAAGCACACTACCATGCACCGGCGCAGGGAACTCATCCACGCTCTCGACCTCGATCCCTCCGCATATTCACCAATCCAGTATCCCGCACCGGGCCTTGAAGAGATAACACGAACTTTAAAGGGAGGCAGGGAGCGAAAGTAGGCGTAGGACCTTGAAGGAGGGGCAAGGGTTGCCGTCGGGGTCGAGGGGTTGGTCGCGGACGGCGAGGTCGCGGGCGCAGAAGCGGCGCCAGAGGGCATCGTCGGAGGCGGCGCAGCGGAGCCTGGTGCTGATGCAGGCACAGGCGGCGGCGTCCCTGGCCTCGACCTTGGATAGGATGCTCTCAAGCACCAGCGGCCCCAACGCATCCATTCCCTCGGCCATTCTCCGCCCCTTCTCTTCTCGTCTCTTCTCTTCACTTCGGCGACCCGCTTTTGATTTCGGGTTTCTGCGTTCGACGTGTGTATTGTTTATATTGTTTCTAAATAACTAACTCTTATTTTATATTATTTCTAAAATTAAATTATCTACTAGATAGTTAATAAAAATTAAAAAAAAAATCAACTTTTAAAATAAAAATTATCTTTTTAAACATATCTTTGTACTTATATTTTTATTATACTCTTTCTCATCAAAATATACATTATAGACTCTACATTATAGTTATTATTATTTTGAGATATTTAAATGAACTTTCATTGATAGGGTTTGATATTATAAATATTAAGATTTATTAGAATATAAATAGTACAATTATCATAATGTATGTCCTAATTTATTAATCTATGATAAGAATTAATAATAGAAATAAATGGGTGATTATAAGAATTTTAAGTAATATTTTAATAAAATAATATGTAGAAAATGACCAAAATACCCTTTAGTAAAATTATAAAATTATAGCTAATAAAGATTAGTAGGGTAATTTTAATAGAATGAAAAAATTTTAATTTTAAAAGGTGAAGGATTGGAGTTTTAAAGAGGAGTGAAAATGTTTAAATGAGTTTTTAGTCCCACGTCTGGTAGTCTTGGAACGAGAGTTGCTTTATTTTCTATATAAGAGATAGTATTCTTCCTACCTACAAGTATGCCTATGTAATGGGCTATAGGCTATGGTTGGGCTTTACCTGGCACGACCTGCCCACGAGTCGTGCCAGGCACGGTTCGACCACGGGCTCGAAAATGTGGCCCGGCATGATATGTTATGTCACGCCCCGTACCTTCCCCTAGGGCATGTGGCAGACCGCAGTGAACTCCATATACAGCCCTGTTTATCCCCGGAACTATATGGGAACCCACTAAGCGTGCCTGATGTATATCCCCTTTATTTAAGGAATGAGAGAACCTGGATAATATATCAAATATAACTCTAAAACCATATACTTTACAAACTTAGGTCTCTTACCTAGAGAACCATATATATACAAATGATCTACAATCAAAATGGGCACATGCCCAATGATACACAAAATATCTATCTAGTGGATCTCTCTGTACACCAAATAAAGGTAGAATCGTCCTACCTTTCAAAAGTCAGGAGTCGGCTAACAGCCTCTATCTTTATCCGTCCCTGTCCTACTATGATCCTGAAAAAAAATGAGTTCCCCTTTGGGGTGAGTACGCTTGTTCCCAGTGAGTTGGATAGAGAACAATGTAAAACCGAGAACATAGGATAACCAAGTTTCATGAATGTAACCAATTAGCTATTTAAATATAATAGCCAAGCAATAAGAATAATCAAGAGTCATACAAGACTATATCTGGGGCTAGCTATATCAAATGACAGTTGCGGCCGCAACTGTCGCCTCAATGGGAGATATCATGCATCAGAGGGTACCCAAATCATAATAGAAGTGCGATAATACAGAAACAAAGCCCCATTTCCCCTTGAGTTGCCACTGGACTTCGCTACCTGATATCCATAGCTAATCCAGAACAGAACCGGTCAAGGGAAATCCAGCATCCCATCCTGACATCGGTTACTATGACCCCACGCCCCTCTTCACAGGCGGCACATAGGGTAAGGCTTCATTGCAGTGAGGGTGCCTATAGCACCATCCAGTATCAGATCATACTAGCTATATGCATTTATAGATGAAAGGTATCATGGATAATCAAACAGATGCATATGCTAGCTGTAGAATTAATCAAAAGCATAGTATCATGCTTATCATGAATCAAGAAACACAAGCAATAATTAACTTATGTCATCAAGCAAGAATATCAAGAACGATTCACAACTCATTTATAATAAGGATCAAGATTATATAAACTAGCAGGAGAGTCCAAAGAAATACCAAGCATAGCTAATCAAAGGGATATAGTTCTCCTGGACTAAATATTGAGAACTATCCCGTCTATTCTACCTGGAGAATAAACACTCACCTGATCCTATCGTCACAAGCACGTTCTAATTCGTATCGCGAACGTTCGTATCCTCGTGCTTGCTTATCGTATTTCCTGCGAATATTTCGATGAATTAAATCTCTCAATTCGGTAACAATTTTACAAATCCGTCTTCACCAACATTCTTAAAATAGTCTCTAGAATCCCCCTAATTTTTATCTCGAGTTTGCGGGAAAGTTCGCCGGAGACACGCCGGAAAGTCCACCGAAACCCTCGCCGGCGAAGTTCTTCGAATAGTGCCAATATTGGTACCATTCGAAAGCTCTCTTTACATGGATTCCAAAAATCACATTTGCCCTAATTATTATAGCTCATAGGCGATCAATTTCACGGATTAAATCAATTTGAACGGAATCCTAGGTTAGAGTTTTTAGCTCGCCGACGGCCAACCGACAGCTAATAGCCCTCAACCTAAGTACCAATGGATAGCTCTAGTCGAGGAGAAGCCATAGGTACCAAGCTTGCAATGTTCCGTGGCCAGAATGGTCAGCAATCGTCGAAGCAAGCTCCGGCGATAAAACTTTCGCCGTCTCTACCTCTCTCCTCATTTTCAACTCAAATCTCAGCCAAAACTTAAAATTAAAGGTTCTAATGTGTTTTCTTGGCTTACCTGAGGTTGTCTCTAAAATCTCATCGCAAAATCCGAACTATAGTGGCTGAACCGTTGAGAGCAAGGTGAAGGAGCAAGTTGTATTCGTTAACGTGGAGAAGAGAGGGAAAATGAAAGAAGAAAACTTAGATGAGAAGAAATAGATAATATATATATATATATAAGGTTACCGACATAGTTGTGTTTCTTCTCTCTCTCATTTTTTTATTTTTTTTATTTTTTATAAACCAATAAATCCTAGCCGTCCATCCTGATTTAATCTGGATCGTCCATTTGGATCAATTCTTGGTTCAATGCTTTAACCAATCAAACAATATCTAAATTTAAAATCCGTTTAGGACGTTGGATTCCTTATCAAAAATTCTATATGATCGTATAATCTTCACATCAAAATTTTATACTTCCAAAATTCATAAAATTTTACAATAAGTCCTCCATATTATTTTCTTTCAAAATAATCCTCAAACTTATCATCTATTATATAATTACCCTTAATGCAAAAATTACAAATCTCACATCCTACCCTCCTTAAAGAAATTTTGTCCTCAAAATTTAGTTCAAATCATCCTTTCAAATAATCAAGGATAGTTCTTCTTCACATACTTCTCCGATTCCCAAGTATTTCCTTCTAGTTTTGCACTTATTTGTGATCCTCTAATGATTCATACATGTCAATTACTTAAGATTTTCATCTTTCGTTTCAAGATTTATTATAGGCTATATTTTTAGATCTTCCTCAAACTCAATTGCAGTGTTTGTAGTATTTCTCCACGATCCCCGATATCTCCTTAATATAATTACATATCATGTATTCTAACTGTTTCTTCAAACGATTCCAATATATATACCACCAAACAAATTCCATTAATGATTCTGAAATGTCCACTATATCTTGGACTCAAGTTCTCTTATATTTCCAAACTATAGGATTGCTTCTTAAGCATCTATTTTCCAACACATTACATTCTTAAGTTAAAAATTCTAATTTATGCCTTCTTTCGTCTACATAACTGTTTTGTCTATCATAGGATACTTTCAATCTTTCCTTAATGATCTAAACATTTTCTGTCATAGTTTCAATCAACTCATTCCCTTTTATTTATCTTTCCGCAACCTCATCTTAACATAGTAGTATTCCACATTCCTTCCTGTATAAAGATTCATATAATAACATTCTTAATGCTAGCTCGGTAATTCTTATTACAATCAACCTCAATCAACAGTAACTATTATTATACTCAACCTCAATCAACAGTAACTATTATTATAATCAACATCAATCAACATTAACTGTTATTTTGACTTTCCTAGAATTCAATCACCCATATTTTTAACATAACCTTCAGATTGATCATCAATCTAAATATAGAAGTTGTGTTAAACAATAAAGTATCTAAAGCCTTATGCATGCTTAGTCCAAAATAAATCTGGGATTTCGATTCAAACTCATTGTAATACGAACCCCATAAAGTTTCATGATTTTCTAAATATGCATTCTGGCCAACTTACTCAATGAATAAGTATTATGAATGCTAAAAAAAATGTTTATCCACAATTACTCAAATCATAATATAACTTAATGTGCAGAATAATCCGATCATAGGTCTATTATTATATGTTCGTATTTCCCCTTTTTTTTTATACATTCTTGTAATTCTTGAATGTACTGTATATACCAAGAAAGGTGCTCCCTTCAGCATAGATTTCCTGAGTTCCACCTTCTCAGGAATAGAGACTCAATTGTTATGTGCTAATAATCCACATTCCTCATGATGACCTCAATATTTGCTTCTATTTTCATTATTTGAAATACTTTCATCAATTCCTTTATTTTACCATGTAAATTAAATGTCTCCACGTATTGTAGATCACACCATAAATATGGTTATATCTTACCAGATGTGTAACTGTCTTACTAAATTCCCAAGGATTTCAATTTTCTCACTAATTGAAATAGTATGGTAGTTCGAATAATTGACGATATAATTAATTTTCTATTTGATGCATATATGATCACATCCACCATGTCTAAAAGATACTAAATCATAAAATCATAACCCTTTATTACTTCTACTTATCTCCTATGCCTCAAATTTAATCCTTCTTCGATCAAAATATATTTCAAATTCTCTATAACCAATATCATCATACTCAAAAAATAAACATTGCTATTATTGATTCTAAATTTTAGGCAAGGTAATTCCATTTATAGTTTCTTAACTGACAAAATGTATAAGTAATAACTTTTTATAACTGCATCAACATGCATCTCCAATCATTGTCTAAAACACCACTATGTGTTGTAAAAATTTTCTTAGGCTTTAGTAAGATCGAAACTAGGATAGAAATAACATGATCACAAAGTTCTTTGTAGACTCCTTTCACAATCCATTCCATTAAAATTCTTCTCCCTTTCTAGTTACTCTTGTGAGTAGCTCAACTATCTAAAAAAAATTTAATGAATTATTTTGTAATATCAAGTCAAGCATGAGAAGTTTCAGATTTCAATAACATTTCTCAAGTATTTACAATTCAAACTGCTTTCATTTTACTAGAATCTATCATAGTGCCCCTTTTTTTTTTTATAACATGACATGCCTCTAGAACCCACTTTTGAGAAATTTTACATATCCTTTCTTATTTTGCAATGCTTGTATCAAATGTTTTATAGGCTTATTCCCTCTAAAAGAGTATATCGAAAATGTCCTCTATTAGTCAAAATAATAATTTCATTCAGGCATCAATGAAATATTTTATTCCTTGAATTTCTAACTATCACTCCGACATTCGTCAGTCCATAAAGAATTATAACAACATCATAATATCATTATTTGACCTTAGAAGTAGTTTTGAATATTTCTAATTCCCAAATTCTCATTTGATAATATCCTCATATGAGAACAATCTTTGAACATATTTTTCTCTCATTATAGTTAATCCAAGAGATTATTACTCCTCAATAAAAATATATTGTTGATGATCACCTTATCTGATTATTTATAAATAATGCACCCTCCAACTATATCATCTTTCTCTTTTCCAACTAATATTGATGCTTCCTAGAATAATGCGTTCAATCAAATAATCACTTTAAATAATAATAATTCTGATAAGTGTATCATTCACACATTAAGTTTTGTGACTATCCTTCATTGTGACTGATTAGTAATATGGGGAGTGCCTAGTTGTCATTCGCTAAAGCAATTCACTTTCCCATCAAGCAGTAACCTCGATAAATCTCATAGAATATATTCAAAAATTTACATACCATTGATATCTCCTTTAACTTAATTTTAGTTCTAGACGTGTCAATTAAATACATCAAGTAAACTATGCATCCATTCATAATCTACTTCGAAGCTTGAAATGTCAAAATTATCTAAAATATAAAGTTCGATAGTTCTAATAAAGTGTATCTCAAGTGTAATAGTTCTTACTAATCCTGCTTCTTTGATAAGAACCAATAACATTTTTCAAACATCTAATTTATCGATCAACCTCTAATGTAAAATCAAGATGCAACGTTTCTAAGAATCTTAAATTTACTAATAATATTGTATTTCCCAACTTAGGATCACAATCCACTTCTAATATTACATATACAAAAAGTTCAAATTCTAAAAGATTTAATAATGTATCACTGTATTTTGCAAACTCCAGATAAATTTCAAATTGATATACTCCACTATCAACAAGTATTCTAATAAAATGTTGAGATAATCGTACAATATCTGTAACTGACTTGGAATTATTCTTGACTCCCTTTCTTTGATTACTCGAAATCCTGGTTTATTTCTGAAGTAGAACATTAGAGCTACTGTAAAGTCCGCTAGTACCGTCTTCTCCCTTATTTTCTAAGTTTCTTATTATTACCAATGATTAGTTGGTTTGACCATCTTGTCTTTTATCCTTAGATCGTTATATATGCATTTCCATACTTCCCTCACTACCTTTTTATTAAAGACCTGGGTAAATCCTTTTTAGATGACCTATCTCATAATAATAAAAGCATCATAAAGAAAACTTATATAGTCTAGGATGGAATCTTCCACAATTTTCACAAGCCTTTCTAATTATGGTTTAAGCATGAAATTCAGGATCAAGAATTTGTAATGCTTGTGAACAGATTTATTGTCTAAATGTGCCACTAGAAGATTTTCTCACCCATTATTTTCCTCTATTAATGATTCTCTTTTTTTAAAATGTGGGACAAAAAGACTTTAACCTTTTTTCTCTCAACATATATTTCTCTTTCCTTCCATTGCTTTAATGAATTTGTTTACATAAAAACTAATGGGAAAATGATCATTACTTGTGGGGCAACAAGTAGTGTACAGATTGGTAGGACAGGTAATTGTAATTATGCAGCCCCACTTTGTATCATCTTAATGGTCACTTAGACTTGTTTACGAGTAAAAGTTACTCTTTCACACGATATTGACGCAACCTAACATGTCTCAAGAGGCACGACATAGGAGGCAGAAGAACACTCTTGTCCTCGTGGTGCCTTATCCCTTTATTTACCTTTATCTGGCTGCATTCTAAATTTCCTACAATAATATCATGATCAAAATCACGTATGCGACCCAAATCCTAGGGCCACTAGACTCGTCCTTATTTGAGATCCACTAGAATTCTTAGATATTAGTTCCAAATACATCTAAACAATATCCCTATATACCCAGGTTCTCAAATGATCTTTATTAGGATATACAAATGTCCTAATATAACCTGCTCTAATACCACCAAAATCTGTCACGCCCCGTACCTTCCCCTAGGGCATGTGGCAGACTGCAGTGAACTCCACATACAGCCCCGTTTATCCCCGGAACTATATGGGAACCCACTAAGCGTGCCAAATGTATATCCCCTCTATTTAAGGAAGGAGAGAACCTGGATAACATATCAAATATAACTCTAAAACCATATACTTTACAAACTTAGGTCTCTTACCTAGAGAACCATATATATACAAATGATCTACAATCAAAATGGGCACATACCCAATGATACACAAAATATCTATCTAGTGGATCTCTCTGTACACCAAATAAAGGTAGAATCGTCCTACCTTTCAAAAGTCAGGAGTCGGCTAACAGCCTCTATCTCTATACGTCCCTCTCCTGCTATGATCCTGAAAAAAAAATGAGTTCCCCTTTGGGGTGAGTACGCTTGTACCCAATGAGTTGGATAGAGAACAATGTAAAACCAAGAACATAGGATAACCAAGTTTCATGAATGTAACCAATTGGCTATTTAAATATAATAGCCAAGCAATAAGAATAATCAAGAGTCATACAAGACTATATCTGGGGCTGGCTATATCAAATGACAGTTGCGGCCGCAACTGTCGCCTCAAGGGGAGATATCATGCATCAGAGGGTACCCAAATCATAATAAAAGTGCGATAATACAGAAACAAAGCCCCATTTCCCCTTGAGTTGCTACTGGACTTCGCTACCTGGTATCTATAGCTAATCCAGAACAGAACCGGTGAAGGGGAATCCAGCATCCCATCCTGACATCGGTTACTATGACCCCACGCCCCTCTTCACAGGCGGCACATAGGGTAAGGCTTCACTGCAGTGAGGGTGCCTATAGCACCATCCAGTATCAGATCATACTAGCTATATGCATTTATAGATGAAAGGTATCATGGATAATCAAACAGATGCATATGCTAGCTGTAGAATTAATCAAAAGCATAGTATCATGCTTATCATGAATCAAGAAACACAAGCAATAATTAGCTTATGTCATCAAGCAAGAATATCAAGAACGATTCACAACTCATTTATAATAATGATCAAGATTATATAAACTAGCAGGAGAGTCCAAAGAAATACCAAGCATAGCTAATTAAAGGGATATAATTCTCCTGGACTAAACATTGAGAACTATCCCGTCTATTCTACCTGGAGAATAAACACTCATCTGATCCTATCGTCACAAGCACGTTCTAATTCGTATCGCGAACGTTCGTATCCTCGTGCTTGCTTATCGTATTTCCTGCGAATATTTCGATGAATTAAATCTCTCAATTCGGTAACAATTTTACAAATCCGTCTTCACCAACATTCTTAAAATAGTCTCTAGAATCCCCCTAATTTTTATCTCGAGTTTGCGGGAAAGTTCGCCGGAGACACGCCGGAAAGTCCACCGAAACCCTCGCCGGCGAAGTTCTTCGAATAGTGCCAATATTGGTACCATTCGAAAGCTCTCTTTACATGGATTCCAAAAATCACATTTGCCCTAATTATTATAGCTCATAGGCGATCAATTTCACGGATTAAATCAATTTGAACGGAATCCTAGGTTAGAGTTTTTAGCTCGCCGACGGCCAACCGACAGCTAATAGCCCTCAACCTAAGTACCAATGGATAGCTCTAGTCGAGGAGAAGCCATAGGTACCAAGCTTGCAAAGTTCCGTGGCCAGAATGGTCAGCAATCGTCGAAGCAAGCTCCGACGATAAAACTTTCGCCGTCTCTACCTCTCTCCTCATTTTCAACTCAAATCTCAGCCAAAACTTAAAATTAAAAGTTCTAATGTGTTTTCTTGGCTTACCTGAGGTTGTCTCTAAAATCTCATCGCAAAATCCGAACTATAGTGGCTGAACCGTTGAGAGCAAGGTGAAGGAGCAAGTTGTATTCGTTAACGTGGAGAAGAGAGGGAAAATGAAAGAAGAAAACTTAGATGAGAAGAAATAGATAATATATATATATATATAAGGTTACCGACATAGTTGTGTTTCTTCTCTCTCTCATTTTTTTATTTTTTTATTTTTTATAAACCAATAAATCCTAGCCGTCCATCCTGATTTAATCTGGATCGTCCATTTGGATCAATTCTTGGTTCAATGTTTTAACCAATCAAACAATATCTAAATTTAAAATCCGTTTAGGACGTTGGATTCCTAATCAAAAATTCTATCTGATCGTATAATCTTCACATCAAAATTTTATACTTCCAAAATTCATAAAATTTTACAATAAGTTCTCCATATTATTTTCTTTCAAAATAATCCTCAAACTTATCATCTATTATATAATTACCCTTAATGCAAAAATTACAAATCTCACATGTTATATACACAGTGTCGTGCCAAACACGGCCTGATTGGGCACGGGCCGTGCCGAGCACGGCCTGTCACGGGCCGAACTCGTGCTGCTCATGGGCGGCACGGCTCGATAAGCATGGCTACTTCTGAGGAAAAATTAGTGTTGCTCACGGGCGGCACGGCTCGATAAGCATGGCTACTTCTGAGGAAAAATTAGTGTTGTGCGGTGCTGCCGACCGAACGATCGAATAGATTCTAGGCAAGTGTATTTTTTTACTTAAAGTCCCATAATTTTCTATTTTTCACCTCAATCTCCTTAGAAATCTAGATAATTTTATTTACAAACTTATATTATTTCATAATTGTACTTGTATATTATTAAAATATTAGTATCTTAGTAAATTAATTGGTGAAGATATATTAATATGGAAATAATGTTGCGTCCTATTAAATATTATTAAAATATTAGTATCTTAGTAAATTAATTGGTGAAGATATATTAATATGATGGGAATTTAAAAAACTAATTAACGAATACTAGAAGGGTGCAAATGAAATTATCCCCAATGGAATGGCAAATTCCCGACTCCTCGTGACAGGCTGCGGCGCGGCTGCCCGCTGTGGAGCCTTGCTTGTTCGTCCGCCCGGCCTGCCGTTGACGAGCGCTTGGTCGCGAGAGCAGCAGCCTCTGCCTCCGCAGGAACATCTCGAAGTCGTGCTAGACGTCGGTGACGCCGGAACATCAGACACGCTGCCTGCCAGATGACGCGGCGGGCGACGCCGAAATATCAGACACGCTGCCTGCCGGATGACGCGCCGGGCGGCACCGACGGTGCACCCAAATGAATTCTCCGTTCTTGGATGAGATCAGGAACGCGTTTCGATAAGGAATGGCTCTCAGCTCGTGATGCGGACCACTTTGTAGCTTTTTGTTCGGCAATCAGTAGTTTCCTCAAATTAGGATTTTTAACCTGAGAGTTCTGTGATTTAGGGGTGGATGATGATTAGTTTTAGTATGATTGATTCAACTCCATCTCATGCCAGTTCTCCGAATATTCCCGTCGTCAATGATTCTGATATGAAACAAACAAATTAATCGGTAGATAAAGAACAGATGAACTATTTGCAGTAAGCGAACGTGTGTGTAATCTTCGTGATCGTGGTCCTCTAATGGGCCTTCCTGCAGTTTAACTCGTCGGGCACCGGCCCCGCCGGCGGAGCAAGGTTGCCCATCTCGACCATGGCCTCGGCGTAGAGCAAAGAAGACCGGGCCGTCGCCACTGAAGAGCTCTTGGTCGGAGCGCAGCAGCCTGCGCCGGGTGAGCAGGTTCTTGCAGTAGTTGTTGACGAATCGAGCGTCGTGAACTCCAGCGAAGTGAGATTGTGCTCGGTTGATATCAGAGGAGATGTCGATGCAGACGCTGGTGTCCTGGAAGAAGTCGGTCGTTGGAACATCCGGAGAAGTCGCATCCAGAACCTCCTCGATGGTAGGAGGGAGTCACAACACAGGCCTGTTGCTGACCAAAGGAGGAGACTATGCCATGGGCGAAGAGGTGGCTGGAAGCGGCGATTTCGCCGGTGACAATGGAGCAGCGGACGGTGGGGCGCTTTGCAAGGTTTCTGGCTCGGTTGGCGGCAAGGGGTGCTCGCCGGTGGGACGGAGAAGAAGCGGAGACTTCATACATCTCGTTCGGTCGCGTGGCCGGCGATCGGCAAGAAGCGGCGAGAAGAGGTCGAGCGAAGAAGAAGAAGGAGCGGGAAAAAAAACTCTTGTGCCTAATTAATAAATAGGCATCTTGGATGACCAAAGTCAACTTCTTCGTTGTGTGTGTCAGAGAGAGGGAGGAAATAAAAATAGGCTTCCATAATTAATAAACTTTTTTTTATTAATATTTAAAACAGGGAGCCACATCACATGCAGTGCATTTAGGGGAAAAAAAAACACACTTCACTTCACTTATATATCTCCTTCCTTCATTGATTGCTTATACTGTTAATAATTTATCTCTATCCTTTCCTCCTCCTCCTCCATGTAAGCAAAGCAAAGCAGAGCAAAAGCACAGCGAAGCGAAGTGCCTTCGGATGATGCACTGCGTATAATTACAACATCCTCCCTCCCTCCCTCCTTCCCTTCCCGATTAGACAGGCACGCCATGAAGCCTGCACAGGCGGCATTCAAGCAAACGCTTCTCCGGCAAATGCTGCTCGGCCTCCGCCCCCCCCTGCGCTCCTCTCCAGGACGACCGCAAGGCCGCCGTCCGCCTCGCAGCCGACGCCGCCCTCGCCTCCGCCCGCGGCCCCGGCCGTCCCTGGACCCGCGCCCTCGCCTCCCGCCTCCTCGACGGGGACAGCCTCCGCCGCTGCCGCTTCCTCCACTTCGTCCTCGGCAGCCAGTTCGCGACGCTCTCCGGGCCCCCCCGGAGCAAGAGCACCGCCGTGAGGAGGAGCAGGGCAATGCGCTCGGCGGCGGAGGCGAAGATGGGGAGGAGGAGGAGGAGGAGGAGTTTGGTGGAAATGAGGACGCGGGAGCTGAAGAGGCTCGTGCCCGGCGGCGAGGCCATGGATGGGGCGTGTCTGCTGGCGGAGAGCTCGGACTACGCGGTGGCTCTCAGAGCTCAAGTTGAGCTGATGCAAAGCCTTGTCGCAGACTTGGAAGCCTCAATGTTCAGGTAATTAATCATTTCACCATTGAATATTTAAATATCTGATTTTTTTTGTTTTAAAAAATAATAAAATAAAAATTTGTTGAAAATTATATTTGTTAGGGGGAAGAAAGGAAGCACAATTTTGGGAGATGGAAAAGCTTCATTTGTTGGTAAATGAGGGATGAGAAGGTTTAATTTGCAGGATAATTAAGTTTCAGCACAATATTGTAATAGCTTGTCGAGTGAGTATATATATATATATATTAATGTGATGCTGCAATGTATATAGAATTAAGGATAAATAATAGTTTTCTATAAAATATCTAACCAAGTTCCTTCTCATAAGATTATAGAACTAATGTTCTGAATGCTGATGTATGCATACCATCATTCGATGCTAAGCAATACAGTGCTGGTTATCATTCTAGGAAGTTTTGTTGAAGCATGGATTCTTTTCTTTGGTTCAGTATGTAAACTGCGTGGTTGTAGTTCAAATTTCATGGTACTATCAAGAAATTGAATTAAAGATAAGAAGCTAATTTTTTTAACGAGTATGTAAATTTTTTCTCCGTGTTGTAGAAGGCCTTGTGTTCATAGAGTGCAGTGGAAGAAGGCCATGTGAACTGTCCTAGTATTATTCCTCAATTGCTTAGAAATGATTTAACCATGTCAATCTTTTAAGCCTAGAATTTTAATGCGCAAAATTTATTGTCTAAACCGAGAGACAAGCAAACTGCAGCAGACGCAATACCTCCGCAAGGCAAGTCATTAGGATACCATTCTCTTGATTTTTCTCAACATCTGTGCTTGTTGTATGTGGCCTTGCAGCACCAAGATGTTCCATCATTCTCCCCAACAGCTGCGTCTGCTCTCTGCCTCTTTCAAGATCCTCCTGCTTCATTCTCCTCATGTCATCTTCAAGCTGCTGCATCTGCTTCTTTAGTTGTCCAAGATTAGTTTCGGGTGCAGTAATTTCGTCCTCGAAATCGCTTGCACTTGGATGACAAATGATTGGAGCCTTTCCCAATGCTTCGTTCAAGTTGTCTTCCTCCAGAAGGTAGTCGTTCATAGCTTCTTCCTCACTTGAATTGAGCTTTTTGTTTATACAATTGCTCTTGAAATGGTTGCCTGCTCCACAGTGACTGCACCCATAGTGATTCTCCTGGAGAGTCAAGGAGCATACTGCTGATCTTGTTCTCAAAATGCTCGGCTCATTCAATGTCACCGTATCATCCGTACACCATGAACAACCAGGCATTTCTTGTATTTTCACAGGAATGAACGTAGAGGTCATCACCTGGAAATCATCATATGACTTAAGTTTTTTCTCTTTGATCTTTCTTACAACTGGAGACCATCTTGTAGATCTTCTCCTTGCATCTCCTTTCTCCGGTCTGGTAAACTGTATGAAGTCATGCAATTTGGCTAAGTCATAGTCTTCTGTGAACTGCATCACATTGTCTGCGCCAACTGATATTCCATCAGAAACGAAGGAAGACAGTTCTTCCAGCGGAGTTGCAGGTAAGGAGATGTGCCTGGCCAAGCTTTCCTTCCTCGAAAAGGTACGACCTCCACCGAACGAGTGGCGATCATCAATTCTCATCACACTCAGCAACTGCTTATAGTTCTGTAGATGATACTTGAGAGACACAATCTCCATTTCTTTCTGAAACATGAATTCTCTAAGGATTGCCAGCGACTCGTCGGCATGCTGCAGCTTCTCCTCCGCGATCCTCCTGTAATGGGACGCCTCCATCTTCGCAGCCGCCTTCTCTTCCTGGAGTCGCGCGATCATCGCCAGCGCCTCCTGTGCCCCGGACGAGGCCGCCCTCCTTTCCTCCTCCAGCTCCGCGTAAAGCCTGCCCAAAGTTGCAGATTGAGTCTGAAGCTCTTTCCTCAGAGCAACCACCTCTTCCTCCTCCATCTCAGTTTGGACAACTAATGAAGGACATCTGCAAGAGATCAAAAAGGAACGGTCAAGCAACACGACGCAGCAGAGAAAGGTTTAGAATTTTACCAGAGGAACAACTCGAGACTGAAGGTGGAGGAGGAGGACTTGGATTCAGAGAAAGAAACAGATCGCCTCTTTATGCAGAAGGAGAATGGAAGAAAAAGAAGGACAAGAGAAACGAGAAATGAATGCAAGTATGAGAATAGTTCAGGAAGGTAAGTGAAACTTTTCTCAATATCTACTTGCTTCCAACTTTGGGTGATTTTGACAGAAGTGCATTCCCTTTCTCTTCTTTCTCTCTTCTTTGCACTCCCTCGTTCATTCCTCCGTCGCTATTTTCCTTAACCGTCTCCTTACCACTCCTGGGAAAGAAAACATTATTTACCTTTTCTTTCACTCTTTTTTCTTTCCCTTTTCCTCTCAATCCAAATCCCTGCGAGCTGCCAGTAGAAGAACCACATTTTTTTTGGGTTCAAAATTCCAGCAAAAATATAAGGCGGCCGGCCTTCCCCGTTGAAGTGACATGCTCTTTATTATTTAAACTCCAAAGTGGACGTCGGTTGGCGGGTCCGGCGCTCTCGCCGGCCACCCAATAAGAGACTATTTATATAATTTTGTGCAGCTTAAGCTGTTGAAATTGTTTCTTATGTTGATCTTTACTTTTTCTTCAGCGGTGGATGATCCATTTGTTCAAGGCAAAAATAGCAACTCTTCTGGTGAATGAAGCCTTCCATGGACTTGGCTGGTGGGTTTTTTTAATGTTGAAAACAACTTGGCATTCCATCTTCCTTCAGATGGAATTCGACGTTGAGGTTTCTTTTTATTATTATTATTATTATTTGTATCGTTCTGGGTTTGCCTAAAAATTTAATTTTATTTCTCCAGCTGCTTCCGCCTCAACTCAACGTGTGCGCGGCGTGACGCTGCCGTCACCTCCTCTCCTGTCTCCTCCGCCTGAGCGTTTTCTTCGGCGTGGCCCGCGCGCGGCCACGGCTTCACATGGGCGGCGAGTCAAAGGAGGAAAAGAAAGAACTGCTGCGTCTTAATCACTCTATTTAAACTTCCTTTGGCTTTTGACTGCATCCAAGGTCAGTGTAAACTGATGCGGAGTAAATAAGACTCAAAAGTTAGAAATGAGCCAATAAATATTATACCTAGATATTAGAATTAGAGTTGAGAGGATATGTCACCAACTAGAGATGACAATTCTCTCAGTAAAAATTAGAGGTTATAACAGTGACTTACCACAAAGTAGATTTCAATTTATTAAAATTAAAGCTAATTTTTTAAATTAAAAAAAATCTAATTTAAATATAAACTATTTATATTCAGGTATAACCCAATAATACGATGACCTACTAATATAATAACATATTAATTTTATTAATATGATACAATTTGACTTGAATAACCTATCAACGACATTAATTTAAAAGCTACTTAAACTTTTGGCATGTTATAAAATTTGAAATGTAAAAGGAATAGAGGGAGGGGGATGCAACTGAAAAAAATATTGCTAAAAAACTCTTAAATATATTTTTTTAAAATTTTAACTTTAATTTTTTGAAAAAAAATGATTTTTTTACTTTATCTGTTGGGAAACAAGCCTGACAATTTGGATTTAATATTTAGTTAAATCTATTATATATTTGGATTTAATATTTAGTTAAATCTATTATATATGACTCTTAGGCTATTATGATAAATTAAAAAAATAAATTATGCCAAGTATGCATTAAAAAAATAAATAGCATCAACCTATTTAGTTAATTATGACTCTTCAGGATATTATATTAAATTAAAACATAAATAAATTAAGTCACACTTCAACTAAAGAGCATTGTTTAGAGTTTATATAAATTCTCAATTTGATATTAACTGGGTTTTAACTCTTAATCTCATAAATAGTTTTTTTTAAATAAATAAATAAATAAAAGTATGCATGCAAAAGAAATTCACCGCATAAACATTAAATAAAGAAAAGACCATCCGTCCTATCATGCATCTTAACCCTTTGATCTTAATCTAACGGTGTAGGTGAGAAGCCCCAAACGTACATCAATCTTCCTCGGTCATTCTCGCGTCGATCGACCACCGATCACCTTCCTGCTCCCGTCCGCTTCCTCCTTCCACCACCGACGGCCGGGAACCCCGTCAAGCCTGCATCCTCTCGACGTCCTCCCCCTCCCTAAACGCCGCCGATACTAGCAGCGGCGTCCGCCGTCCCAACTCTACCTTCTCAGTTTTCCCACGAATAGGCGGCCTTCTCTTTCCGATCGTCAAGGTTTTTTCTCATCTTCTTTATTATCTTCTTTTTCGGGTCGTCTTCGAGGAGATTTTTTGGGTTACAAGTGCATTTGTGCGTTCGTTGTTGTATTCTCCTCGGCGTTCTCGAGGGTGACGAGGGAACAAGTGCATCACTACATTTTATGTGTGGCCTAATGCTATCGTCAAAGGCCTTCAAGTCCCTTGTGTTTTTTCATTCGGATTACTGAAAGAACACTGGATGACGTTCCTTATTTGCTGATGATTGTTTTGCCACTGTAAATTGTTCAAGAGGTTTGGGAGATTACTTTTATGAAAAATGTATAGAAGATCAAATACAACAATAAGTGGCGCTTGACGAAAGTTCAAACACGTCCTTTTACTCTATTTGCAATAATGGTCGTTCCGGATCTCTGCTCAAGGGTAGAATGTTTTAGCGGAATGATCCTCCACGTGTGAGGTCATGATTTAGTTTTCTCTGTTTATGTAACAATCGCTCTGTTTTTAGTTTGAAGAAAGAAAATTTTGTGTTGAAGTAATTCTAAAAGTAAAGCAGATTATATAAGCTGGTCAAAATCAACAAATCTGATATATGAGAGCTAATCCAGATTTATTTTGTTGGTCTTTGAATACTTGCATCTGAACGTAGCAGTGACTAATTATTGGTTGGATCTCACTCTGTTGGCCGCTTCTTGGTCCATAAAGTGACCAGGTTGGTGAACCATAAAAACAATAACTGTTCTTACTTGACCAGTCATTTAAAGTTCTTGGGCTATATTTTAAATTCCTTGTACATTTGAGATCGAAGAGTTTTATTTATCTCTTTTTAGAAGTTTCTATAGGGGCATTTTGCTTTGACAAGAAATTCATCGCTAACATGTTATTAGATTCATGTTGTTTCTAGTTTGAGCCTCCCAATTATAATGAGGAGCTATTTGCACAGCTTAAAGCTGCCTCAAGTGAGCTTGAGGTGGTGCCCATTGGAAAAGAGAAAAGTGGTTAAGAGACAAGTGCCCACCTTTTGCTGGGGAAGAAATAGGTCTACCAACAAGAAATGGTAGATTTTATGCCCATGTAGATGTAACACTGGAAGCTATAGATCCGCCCTGAGCCTGTTCAGCTTTCATGTAAGAAAATGCTAAATAACGGAGTTGACTCTGTCTCTATCCCATTTATTTTTAAATCGGCCTGAAAAACTATCAAATTTATCACTAACATCCATTGAACCAAAAAATGAAAATTATTGTAGGAGATCTACAAACACTCATGTTACCTGTTTCTCAAATATGACCGCAAGGACACCTCATTAGACAGGCCATGGTCCTCCAAAACAATTGCTGCCACATCATATCCTCTGAAAACTAGAGACTCGTATGCAGCTATGGTTCCAGAAATCCCACCCAAATGGCCATCTCCAACTAGAATAGAAGGCAACCTGAAAGGCCTGATCCATATTGTATGTATTAGAATTAAGTTATTTGATCAGAATTAAGGTCCTATGATCAAAAGAACATATTTGTTTCCAGCATAGAATTTTTGCACGATCAATTTCAATCTTAAAGGGATAATTAAAACCTTTAGTAAACTGCATAACTAAATGTAAAAGAAGCCAAGAAAATGCTTCATAATTATAAACATGAAGCACTGACCATTAACAGATGGGCCTACTCTAATGAGGTTTGCATAACAAGCGAATCAACATCAGCAAGCTTAAATAGGCAATGAAAGATTTTCTTGCTTTTTAATGACTTCCAGATTTGTAACAATCCTGTCACCTTAGCAAAAACACGTCCAATTTTTCAATCATTAGTCTATCAATTTTTAATAAGTTCAATGCATTGACCTGGCTTTCTTTACTCGGCTAGAGACAATAAATTAAAGCTAAATACACTGCGTTTTGCATAAAGGATAACCTGATAATGGCACCGGCAAGCAAATGCAGCAATCTAATCCTAATTGTCTTACTTTTGCAATCGACTACGACATAATAAAAGGCATGTGAATTATGTTAGTTGCGATCTGATCGGTTATCTATTTTCCATTGTTACTCCATGTGTAGCCTTCCAGGTAAAGAATAATATCGATAGTTCAACAAGTGGAAAAATATAAACACTTGTCATGTCCATTATTTGGAATGATGTCAGCAAATAATAGAAACATTAGGCATTACCTGTACAGATCACATTGAAGAGTTCCCGAAGGCCCAGGACTTGCAACACCCCCAGCAGTCTCAATCACCCTCCAAATTCCTTGCTTATTGTCCTCGCCTCCACCCTGCAGCGAAGACCCCAAATATCCTCCCAGTAACTCCCTCAAAGATGAATCGTCCACCATCAGTCCCTCCCTCTCCGCTGCAAGGTGCGGCGAAATTGCCTCGTTCCATCCGAACAACGTCTTGCAAACCAATCTAAACTCACCTTGCTTTCCTTCTCCACTCCCTACACTCGTCTCCTCGTAAGCACAAAGACGTCTCGACGCCGCATCGCCTTCCTCTGCTCCGTCCGGATGCTCAGGCCTACCCCCAAGCAACTCCCTGGCGGCAGCGGTCGAGGAATTCAGGAGGTGTTCAGAGGCAAACAGCCTCGCCGATGAGCCGTCCTGGTGGCGGCGGAAGAGGGCGGAGACCTTCCGGCAGACGAAGCGCGCATCGGAGTCGCGGGGGAAACCGGTTTGAACGGGCTTCAGGTAGAGGAAGGCGGACGGGGCGGAGGATGACGGGGAGAGGACGGAGGCAGCGAGGCCGGCGGATATGACAGTTTTTCCGACGCCGGCGTTGGAGCCCCATACGATGTAAGTAGGGTTGGTGAGGTAGACGCCGGGGGCAGAGGCGGAGAGGAGGGATCGGGAGGGGAGCAGGAAGAGGCTCGGAGGGCGCAGGAGAAGGATACGGAGGAGATGATTGCTGCGGCGGAAGGAGGGTGAGGAGGAGGAGGCGGCGAAGATAAGAGGCGTCCTCGGTGTGACCAGCTGGGGAGAGGCGGCGGAGAAGCCGAAGCGAGGAGGAGTGGGGAGTGAGCGAACTATGAATGCAGATGCCGCCACACACACTCGTATAAATAACTATTATTTTAAATGCCAAATGTGCTCGGCCCGCTCCTCCGGCCCAGATTTTTCTATAAACTATTGAATTATTTTTTTATTAAAAAATTTGAATCTTCATCATGATTTAAAAAATAATTTAAATGTTTTAAGGTTACCAAGACAATACCACACTCTCTCTCATGCATCCTAGTTAAATCTGGGTATAAAAGTAAAAAATAATAAACATGTTAGTTCTGTTATAAAAATCCTCAATTGTCATCCTCAATAACTTTTTTTATATAATAATCCATCTCAGTTATTTTTAAAATCATTAGGTTTACATAAAAAAATATTTACCTAAAAACATTTAATTATTTGATTTTTATAAATATTAAACACAAAAATCTTTGGTGTTAAATATAATATCAATAATTATTTCTTATTATAGTATCTCTTCGTGTGTTTAATTGTGACTAAAATTGATCAATAAATGAGTCCATGAAAAATCATAGAATCCACGTCCATCGAGCGGAAACTAAATGTTCCTCGGTATTGTATTTAATTTTGATTCTACAAGTAAACTTGCTCTAATTAGTATTATGAAGTAACTAAACAAGAAACATTGATGGTTAGGTCATGGAAACTCTCGAAAATAATGTGATCATCCCATCCCCTAAGAAATAATTAACGGCGCGCCGTGCATTCTGTTGCAGAAAATAAATATCTAACTATTTGGTTACATAAATATATTTATTATTATTATTATTATAAATATAACTTTATACTTATTATAACAAGGCTTTTATCGAGATTCATGAATATATATCCATCGCTAACAAATATTTTTGACAGTATATGATTATTTTCTATATATTTTATATTATATTTTACAGTGAGAATGGTTTTATATTGAAAATTTAAACATAAATCATAATTAAAAATTAAAACTAAATACATACGGCTTTAATGCCATGACGAATGGTATTATATTTTACTGTGAGAATGGTTTTAACGCCATGACGACTCCAGCGTCTGCTGCTCTGCTCGGCTAAGGACTCGGGTACCAACTTCGGGTGAATCAGGAAGGAGTAGCAAAAGTCGACTTACTTTTTTGGCCAATGACCACGCTGGCATGGGACATTCGGATCAGGTGCCATTACAATTCGTAGAACACTGAATTAAACCAATCACCGAGCTTATGTCTTGTGGGACAGTCATGATTTTTTTGTGTTCCGTGTTCTGTAGAGAACATCCGATCCGCGCACACAGGCCTCGCTTGCCTTTTTAAGGAGGCGCCGGAGGAGTCTCGATTCGTCACTCTCGAGTCTGCCGTAGGTCGACCGAGCAATCTCCAAGCCATGGTGTTAGACCCAATTCCAGTGGGTCGAGCCCGAGGTGCACCGCGAGCCTCAAGGGGTCAAACCCAAGGGGGTGACCCGCACGCTGTGCACGAGACCGCTTCAAGGCCACAACCGTCTGGGGCGAGAGGTTCGAGCCAAAGGTCCTTTTGGCCGAGCGATCAAGGCACTCGCACGGGCCAACCGGCCGAGGGGCGAACAACCGAAGGGCGCACGCAAGGCTGGCGGAAGACAGCCAAGATTCGAAGGGCGCGCGCGGAGCAAACGAGCAGGCAGCCGAGGAACTCCGAAGGGCCAAGGCGCACGGAGGCTGCACTCGAACCATGGAGGTCCCGCACGGAGCAAACACTCGGATGGCCGAAGGGTCCCGAGGGTCAGATGCGCAAGCGCGCGGAGCTGGCGCCCGAAGTCCGGAGGACGCACGGGGCGTGCGGAACCGAACAATAAGGGGCGCGCAAGGAGTTGGCGCCCGAACTACGGGTCTTCGCAGGAGGCACACGCGCGGAGACCAAGTCCGAGCCCAGAGGCGCGCGCGCGGGCGACAACCCGTTGACGCACGCGACGAAGCAAGAGGCGGGCGCGCGACCCGCGCCGAGCGATCCTGGATCCGAAGGCGCGCGCGAGCGAGCGACTGAGCCGCGCGCGGGAGAGTCGCGAGCGCCGCAGCCCGCCGAACCAAGGGGTGGAAGATACGGGCGGTACGCAGCTATTGGAGCGGGCGGCGCGCGTGTAACCGTCGGCCTTTAAGGCCTGACACTTCAAGCTAACTTCAATGCTAGTAATAAAAGGAGGTCATCAAAGGGACAATCAAGGCGGCAGCTGAAGGGTCATCCTTCGGCCTATAAAAGGAGTCGATCCCCCTTGGAGCAAAGCATCAAGCGATCAAGCAACAAGCAAGATCAAGCTTATTCGGTGACCGTCCACCACAAGAGTAGTTCGTAGTTTGTAGTAGGGTCGCTCTAGCCTTCGGCTAGAGCCTTGTGAGTAGAGTAGGTCTTGTAATAATCCTCTCTTAGGGATTGCCCAAGGGAAGGGAGGTTTTACCGGAGCTCTAATAAAGCATCCTTTTGTCCTCCCACTTCTCGGTGTTCTCTTTCCACATGCTTCCACATTCCGAAGACTTGTGGACGATCGGAGATCTTCGAAGGACGTCCACGCCGTACGACTCAAGCGCAACCTTGGTGTTCCGCAGAAAATTGGGCCGTGACAGTTGGTATCAGAGCGCGAGTTGGCATCAAACTTTCGAGTTGTCACACTCCGAAGTTGATCCGCAGCGGAAGAAAGCTATCCGAGAAGACAAGATCCTACCGGCGAGCACGTTGAGGTACTCCTTCGTCGTATCTACTCCCCTACCTTATCTATGGTAGGCAAACAAACTAAGGAGGCCGTGGAGAAGAGGCTGTCCATGTTGGAAGGATCCATCGGAATCCCTCTACCCGAGGGAGAGAAGGATCTGGGTTCCGGACCACTGTGGAGTCGTATGGGCGAACTCTACGTGGCTATGGCAGAAGTGCAGGCAAAGCTCGATGAGCTTCTAGCACGAGGGGCCGGCCGGATATCCGACGTTGGGACATCAAGCTCACCCTCCCCGGTCGACTTGAGTTTGGTCGAGCGCAAGTTCCGTGAAGAACTAGAGGGTCTCCGCTTGGAGCTCAGTTCTTCAATCGTACCAAAGGCGATCTTGCGCCCGACGGCGCGGATACCGAAACCACAGAAGTATTCCGGTGCACGCAACGCGAAGTTGCTGGAGAACTTCATATGGGACGTGACGCATTACTTTAATGCCGCAAAGATCGCGGAGGAAGATCAAGTGTCAACCGCGGCGGCATATCTAGAAGGGGACGCGAAGCAGTGGTGGCGCGTTCGTTGTGAAGCACCGGCGTATCGGACACGCACCGAGCCGGATACTTGGGCGACCATGGTCGAGGAGATGAGACGCCGATTCCTCCCGATCAACACGACGTACCAAGCAAGGAAGAAGCTCCGAGAGTTGCTACAATCTCGTAGCATCAGTGAGTACATCCAATCCTTCAATAGTATCTCTTTAGATGTGAAGGATATGGGAGAGCAGGACCTCTTCTTCGCATTCCTGGAGGGTTTACAACCCGGAGTCCGAGAAGAGCTCCACCGTCGCAGGGTAACAACACTTCAGGAGGCCATTGAAGCAGCAGAGGGCCTCACCGATCTACAGTTGGTGCCATGGAGCGCACGCGAAGGAGCTCCGCGCCCAAGTCAGGTGCCTACAACAGGCACCCTACGACCCCATCCAGGGATCGTAGGCCGAAGGCACATCACGAGTGCATCGCCGCTCCAGCAGCCACCTCCGATCGCGACGAGGCCGATCACCCGAGGACGCGGGTGCATGATCTGCGGAGGACCGCACGCTGCACCAAGATGCCCGAGGCGCGAGAGCAATGTCGTAGCGGCGCAAGAAGAGGACGACGACTCGGGGTCGACCCCGAGCGACCCCTCGGAGGCGTCCGACACAACCGCTCGAGCCACGGTGGTGCGGAGGCTCAGCACGATTCGGGCTGAGCGCGACTATCCGCTGATGTACGTGCTGGTGATCCTGCAAGGGCAATCATGCGCTGCAATGGTGGACACCGGAGCCTCACATAACTTCATGCGGGAAGATTTCGCTCGCATGCTTGGGTTACAGATGGAGCCGTGCACCCTACGGATCAAGACCTTGAACGCCGCATCCGCGACCGTCGCAGGTATCGTCCGACAGATCCCCTTACAGGTTGGATACTGGTGGGGGCGCACAGACCTGACTATCGCGCCATTGGATGACTTCGATTTCATCCTCGGCACGGAATTCCTGGTGCACGCACAAGCGATGGTGTCTCCTCATCTAGGGGGCCTCATGATCGCCGATGCGACCCAGCCGGGATTCGTTCGGGCAGTCGATTACATCGATGTGCCTGCGAGTCCGGAATACTCACCCAGCAGCAGCATGGAGGGCGACTCTCCCCGGGCAGCAAGTATGATCAGCCCGGAGTCATCGTGGAGCCCGATCCACTACGCGGCGGCCATCCAAGTCACCCGCCGAAATGGAGCGCGGGGATTAATCCCGACGCTCACCAACGGAAGAGCCCGTAATTGGGCAAACGTAGAATGGAGATCGACGGAGCCAGCACCACGAATTCGTCGAAGGAACGCAAGGATGCGCGTTCTTCCGCCCACGGTGGTATTCATCCGGAGGATTCCTGAAGAACCATCAGGTACAACCTTTCCCGACTCGATGTATCGTTTTACAGTCGAGCAACCACCAAACGGCGAGGAGGAAGCAATTGGGAAGGAAGACTTCCCAGAGCAGCAAGGCAGCAACCCCGACGAAACGGACCAAGGACAAGACGTCAGGATCCGGCTGCACCTGAACCTGAAGTTGACGAGGACGTCAACGGGTTTAGGCGGGGGAGGATTGTTAGACCCAATTCCAGTGGGTCGAGCACCAGGTGCACCGCGAGCCTCAAGGGGTCAAACCCAAGGGGGTGACCCACACGCTGTGCACGAGACTGCTTCAAGGCCACAACCGTCCGGGGCGAGAGGTTCGAGCCAAAGGTCCTTTTGGCCGAGCGATCAAGGCACTCGCACGGGCCAACTGGCCGAGGGGCGAACAACCGAAGGGCGCGCGCAAGGCTGGCGGAAGACAGCCAAGATTCGAAGGGCGCGCGCGGAGCAAACGAGCAGGCAGCCGAGGAATTCCGAAGGGCCAAGGCGCACGGAGGCTGCACTCGAACCGTGGAGGTTCCGCACGGAGCAAACACTCGGATGGCCGAAGGGTCCCGAGGGTCAGACGCGCAAGCGCGCGGAGCTGGCGCCCGAAGTCCGGAGGACGCACGGGGCGTGCGGAACCGAACAACAAGGGGCGCGCAAGGAGTTGGCGCCCGAACTACGGGTCTTCGCAGGAGGCACACGCGCGGAGACCAAGTCCGAGCCCGGAGGCGCGCGCGCGGGCGACAACCCGTTGACGCGCGCGACGAAGCAAGAGGCGGGCGCGCGACCCGCGCCGAGCGATCCCGGATCCGAAGGTGCGCGCGAGTGAGCGACCGAGCCGCACGCGGGAGAGTCGCGAGTGCCGCAGCCCGCCGAACCAAGGGGCGGAAGACACGGACGTTACGCAGCTATTGGAGCGGGCGGCGCGCGTGTAACCGTCGGCCTTTAAGGCCCGACACTTCAAGCTAGCTTCAATGCTAGTAATAAAAGGAGGTCATCAAAGGGGCAATCAAGGCGGCAGCGGAAGGGTCATCCTTCGGCCTATAAAAGGAGCCGATCCCCCTTGGAGCAAAGCATCAAGCGATCAAGCAACAAGCAAGATCAAGCTTATTCGGTGACCGTCCACCACAAGAGTAGTTCGTAGTTTGTAGTAGGGTCGCTCTAGCCTTCGGCTAGAGCCTTGTGAGTAGAGTAGGTCTTGTAATAATCCTCTCTTGGGGATTGCCCAAGAGAAGAGAGGTTTTACCGGAGCTCTAATAAAGTATCCTTTTGTCCTCCCATTTCTCGGTGTTCTCTTCCCACACGCTCCTACACGCTTCCGCATTCCGAAGGCTTGTGGACGACCGGAGATCTTCGAAGGACGTCCACGCCGCACGACTCAAGCGCAACCTTGGTGTTCCGCAGAAAATTGGGCCGCGACACAGCCACCATCGCCGCGAAAGCTTGCCTCTCCGCCTCCATTGCAGCCGCCGCCGCGGCTTCTAGCCACTCCTCCATCGCTCCTCTCTCCTCCGCTTCCCTCTTTGTCTCCTCCTCCCGGACGCGGTCCCCCTTCCTGGGCCTGCGTCTCGCAGAGAAGCCCGTGACCGCCCCACCTTCCTCCCACACGCGGACGTACGGGCGGGGCCTCCGCGTGGAGGCGACGGCCGACGGTCCTAGTGGCGGAGAAGCCGGGGGAAGCCGGGCTGGAGATGCTGCGGGAGTTTGCCAACGTGGACTGCTCCTACAACCTCGCGCCGGAGGAGCTCTGCATCAAGATCTCGCTCTGCGATGCCCTAATCGTGCGTAGCGGGACGAAGGTGACGCGGGAGGTCTTCGAGGCGTCCAAGGGGCGCCTCAAGGTGGTGGGTAGGGCTGGGGTCGGGATCGACAATGTGGACCTTCAGGCGGCCACCGAGTTCGGCTGCCTTGTTGCCAATGCGCCTACCGCCAATACCGTCGCAGCGGCGGAGCACGGGATTGCGCTTCTTGCCTCCATGTTGAGAAACGTGGCCCAAGCGGACGCATCAATGAAGGCTGGTAAGTTCTTGGTTCTCTTTCTTTTCAGCATTATGGTCTTCATTTTGTGCTGCCGTCCAACTCAGATTTGCATGATAATGAATTCAAGTTATGATCTCATGATTTGAATTAATAGATCCGTCATGTGCTTGTTTCTTTGATTTTGATCCCAGCCGAAAGGGTTGTCCGATCGAGTCATTTCAAATTTTATTTCTACTATTTCTAGTTACCAAAACGTGTTCCTCAATATTTTTTGAAAATGATGGTAAATTGACCGATAGATTAATTTTATTTTTCCATTACGAGATATAACTGGCGGGTTTTTGATTTCTCTGGATCCAAAAGGTGTATCTCATCCTCGTTTTCAATTGTGTGTTCTCTTGATTCTTGTTTTTTTTTTCCATCAGCCAAAAAGAAGGCCATCCATTTCTAACATTTCCTATCACCAGTTGAATGACCTTATGCTAAGCAGTCAAAATTAGGATGTATTGATTCTCCGCCAAGTCCTGTCTAATAATTATAATAAAATAAGATGCGGTAGTAATGAAACAATTTCAACCGTCCATGGGATTCTGATCTAATTATTGGGTAGTTGAGTTAATATGCGACAAATTTAAAATTGTTTCTGTATTATTTAATATTTTTCAAATCCGCTAATGAAGGTTTCCAACCTTCAAGATATTGAAAATATGCAAATACCCTCCCTAAACAGGTTATTGCTAGCTTGAGTTGCACAGTGTATTTGTATAAAGATGAGTTCATCTTGGTGGAGGACTTGAAACTTATATTGTGTATATTTTTTGTCTAATCATGAACCCCTTTAATACCTTTTTCCTGGCAATTTGTCATTGTAATCTATTTAGGTCCTGTCCGCACCAGTAGTAACAGACCTAATTAGAATTGACAGCTGTTAAAAACCCAGCTCTTGGGGTTCAAGACCTAATCACTGTATATTCGTATGACCAGTTATCCACATTTGTTTCTGTTTTTAGTATTATCCTATGTAACCACACCATAAGCATTCAAATATTTAGACTATTGAGCAAGTAAGTTGCTAATGCAGTCTTGATGTTCAGGAAAGTGGCAGCGGAGCAAGTACGTAGGTGTGTCTCCAGTTGGAAAGACTTTGGCTGTCATGGGATTTGGAAAAGTTGGTTCAGAAGTCGCTAGACGTGCAAAAGGACTAGGAATGCATGTCATTTCACATGATCCTTATGCTCCTGCTGAAAGAGCACGTGCCATTGGCGTAGAACTTGTGTCATTCGATGAAGCTATTTCTACTGCAGATTTTATATCACTCCACATGCCACTCACTCCTACCACTTCAAAGATGTTTAATGACGAAACATTTGCAAAAGTAAAGAAAGGACTTAGGATCATTAATGTTGCCAGGGGTGGGGTGATTGATGAAGATGCCTAGATAATGGGACAGTTGCTCAGGTACTTTCTATCCTATTGATCATATGGCTTGACTTTTTTGTTCAGGTTTCGTTATGGAGCAAACTTATTATGTTCTCCTTTTTTCTAAAAAGTCACAATACATTTTCTTACATTGTAATATCTGCTCAACTAACTGATGCTTCAACTGTCTCCTACAATATAGAAGCTATCCATTGTCCATGAATTCATTCTTGAATTATCTCCACATTGCTGGTTTCGATGTGCAAATTAGCCTTTTATTCACTTTAATGGTGAACCAATCTTCTATTTTTCCCCCCTTTTTTTATAAATGACTTCGAGCAGGCAGCATTGGATGTATTTACTGTGGAGCCCCCACTGAAGGACAACAAGTTGGTGATGCATGACAATGTTACTGTAACTCCTCACCTTGGAGCTAGTACCGTGGAAGCTCAGGTATTTATTTTGAACGGTGTCACCACTCTCTGGACTTGCACACTAAATTTTTAGTATAACAAACATCACAAAAATACCAGGAAGGTGTAGCCATTGAAATAGCAGAGGCTGTCATCGGTGCTCTGCAAGGTCAACTTGCTGCTACTGCTGTGAATGCACCCATGGTTCCTGCTGAGGTGACTACTTCTAAAAGAAAAATTCTTCCTTCAAATTCCTCCATTGTGCTCCGAAACATCTCACCTGGGGTTGTGAACTTTCCATTTCAGGTTCTCTCTGAGCTTGCTCCTTTTGTTATCCTGGCAGAGAAACTAGGAAGACTGGCCGTCCAACTTGTAGCTGGTGGAAGTGGAATCAAGGTGGTATACAGAACAGCTAGAGATCCTGATGACTTGGATACAAGGATCCTCCGTGCCATGATCATAAAAGGAATTATAGAACCGATATCCAGTGCATTTGTCAACATTGTCAACGCAGACTATACCGCCAAGCAGAGAGGCCTCCGCATCAGTGAGGAAAGGATTTATCATGATGACTCTCCTGAAGTCCCTCTGGACTCCATCCAGGTTCACCTGGCTAATGTGGAGTCAAAATTCGCCAGTGCCTTGTCTGATGCTGGGGACATTCGAGTAGAAGGCAAGGTGAAAGATGGCATACCACGCCTCACCCTCTTGGGCTCTTTCAGCGTGGATGTCAGCCTTGAGGGGAACCTGATCCTCTGCAGGCAGGTCGATCAACCTGGCATGATCGGACATGTAGGGAGAGTGCTCGGAGAAGAAAATGTGAACATCAACTTCATGAGCGTTGGTCGAACAGCCCCGAGGAAGCAGGTCATAATGGCGATCGGCGTCGACGAGGAGCCCAACAAAGAAACACTCAAGAAGATCGGTGAGATACCAGCCATCCAGGAATTTGTATTTCTTGCTCTATAATGAACCGACTTCCACCATCAATCTTTAACTGGCGATTGCAGCAGATGCGGCACAAATGATTGTATGCTTGACGGTAATTGTTTTCCAAGTACTGCGAGATCCTTTTCCTCAGTTTCAATAAATGTGGCCATCGCATTCCAGAGGGAATACAATGAAGGCGTCTTGCGTTGCATTTTTCGTTGATAGTGTATGTAGAAGATGAATGATGTTTGGTTGATGAGCCTTGTACCTGATTGCTGCTTTGTTCCAAGCAATTTTTGCCCACTGAATAATAACGCTTATGCTGTCGAACATGTACTTGAATACACTCTTGCAACATGCTCTCTTTTGCGTTCATTGCTTGCCAAATGAAGCCAATTGTTTTCCTGTTAACCATCTGACGTGGGCAAATTTGCTTATGCCCATGAGAGAGGAAGAAAAAAAAACTCTCTATTAAAAATAAATTCCTCCACTCCAAACCTGTGCATTCTAATTCTAATTCATATTTAGTTGCTAGCCAAATACTAATGTTAAAGGCGGCACTTTCCATTAGTCTGGTTCTAACATAAGTTAACTGGAACTCGACTTAGACATAATTAATTTTTATTATTATACTCTTCTATTTTATTTTTTCTCAACAGAATAGATTTTAATTCCAACTCAATTCCTAATTATGACTAATAATATTCCAAGTGGATATAAAATAATGCTTTGATCTTCTCGGGTGGGTCGACCAGAAGCACCAGGCGATCTTTTTCTTCTCTCTCGCGTTTCCTAATTATGACTAACTATTGTGGTTTGTAACGTAGGATTTCTGGATAGTAGTCATATTGTTCATACTTCAAAGCATGTCTGCAAGATGCAATGGGGTAGCAAAATAAATTTCACATCTGGGTTTGCACTATGCCATGGGCAAAGGAAATTTTCTGGTTTGGTTTGTTAGAATCAGAAAGAAAGCAAGCATATATTTGAGATATCAAATTGCACCTAATTTGGCTGCCCAGTGTTTCTGGTTAGCTGTCGATATTATGTATACTGTGCAGAAAGAACACATTGACAATAGGTTCTAAGAACTTTTTTTTTAGAACTTAAAAAATCCTGAACCACCTCTAGCCCCTCTAACCAGAGGGTCAGAGCCTAATAATATATAACTTAATTAGACAACAGTAGGATGAAAGAATAGGAAATAATAAATGCTAATGTGTTAATTGTTCATTAGAAATCAAATTTAATTTCTAAAACGGAGTCGGAAACAAAGGCAAACAAAGAAAGATTTGTCCAAGGATTCCAATAAACAGATACTACAACTTAGCACCTATAGAACACAAAGCACGACAAACATCGAATAAAATAAAAATTTTATGATGAGACAAAACTCAATGCATATAAGATGATATATATCCTTCCGGTGCTTTTAGCTCTTTGAGGACTCCTTGTCTTTAGCCTTTTGAATCTTTAAGACTTTCTTCACAATCTTCTGCTCCTCAACCAAAAAAGCTCTGATGATCCTGCAATTCCAATACAGAGAGAGATCTTAAGCAACGAGAAGAAACTAGGGATAGCAGCATGGAGACCCAACTAAAAGCATCTTGGAATAAAAAGAGATTCGGATAGAATGTGCCTTAAATTTAGGACACCAACCTTTCCCTGACAGCACCTCCAGACAAGACTCCACCGTAAGCACGATTCACAGTACGTCGATTCCTTGCCAATCGAGACCTCTTGTATTGAGTAGGTCTTAGATGAGGAATCTAAAGAAAATCACATTGTGAGATCAAGATAAAATTCATCACTATTAACAGAGAAAAGAGAAAGATAAAATTCATCACTATTAACAGAGAAACAAATTATAGAACACTAGGAAACCGAAATCAAACAATAGCCTATTTACATTCTGTACAATAAAAAAGAATGAAGTTGGCACAACATAATAGACCAACATTCACACACATAATTTACAAGGGTATTTAGTGTGCAGTGCCCAGTATTTTTCAATTTTTCTCAGTTATAAGATTCGAAAAGTAATCCAGCTGCCTTTAGTTGTTCTAATAGAATCACAAGAACAACACCCTATTCTCAGTTATGCTGATGCGATAGTAAGCACTGTACATCATTTGCTACGGTACACCTACAGTATGGAATCAATATTGCTCATTCTGCAACGATTACTCCTCCAAAGCAATAATTAACTAATCCTTCTTAACGCAAATGATAGCGGCGGACGCCCCGGAAGGCGCGCTGGGCCTCGGCGAGGCAGCGCTCGTACTCGGCCCCGGAAGGCGCGCTGGGCCTCGGCGAGGCAGCGCTCGTACTCGGCCTCGCAGGCGGCGTCGAAGCCCGGCGAGGAGGTCAGCGTTGCCTCCACCCGCTTCGACGCGTTGAGCCCCATTTCTACTGATTCCTGTTTCCTATCTCCCTATCGAAGAAGACATCCACCCAAATAAGAGGACTTCCCCTTCCATCGTGCTCCATATATTAACATCTTCTTATCCACATCCACAATGTTCCATTTACAATACTGCTGGCCCATATAATATTACAGGACTTTAACCCATTTAGCCCATTTGATGCTCTAACCCATTTAATGTTGTAAAACTAACTTTGACCCCTTTGATACTGTGGAAGTTAAATCTTTAGTATTAAGAACTACTGAATGACCCTAGGTTGACTTGGAGATAGTAGGTATTAAATGCTTTTTATTTTCTTGTTGTTCCCCATACTTGTTTATTTATGCAGCGACATCAGGAAGACTTCATTTTATGCAAAGAATCAATAGGATTATTAAGTGAAGTAGCAATCCTTATACTTGCAATACATGTACATTTACTGGAGCAACATAATGACATAAAATTGTCACAAATTAACGCCTGTTAAGAATAATAATGCCATCTTTTATCTGTTGTGGCCCATACTTGTTTATTTATGCAACTGCATAATGTAAGGGAGACTTCTTTTTATGCATAGAAGCAAGAAGATTATTAAGTGAAGTAGCAATCTTTATACCTGCAACACACGTACTAGTCATTTGCTGGAGCAGCATAATCACACAGATTTCTCACAGAATTAACACCTGACAAGAATAATAAAGCCATCTTTTATCTGTTGTTGTCCATACTTTATTTATGCAACTACATCTAAGGAAGACTTCTTTTTTATGCAAAGAATCAAGAAGATTATTAAGTGAAGTACCAATCCTTGTACTTGCAGCACACGCACTAGTCATTTACTGGAGCAACATAATCACATAAATTTCTCACAAAATAAAAAATACAATTTCTGATGAGAAATTAGAAAATGTATTCGGGTTGATCGAGAGGAAAAGTTGCAACTTTCACATCAAAGAATCTTCCTTCAGGCTTGCTGATCCTGCGCAGCACAAAAATAGCCAAACAAGAGGTCCGATGATTAATCTCAGGATAATACCAACTGCCAAGAGTGTTTTAATTGGAAATGGATTTACCTGCCAGGAACAAATGAAAACGAGCCCTCCACCGATCCAGGAACGCCCGGCATTGGAGTGCAACTTTGGTATACAAATTCTTCTCCTCCACGTAAAAGGAGGGGGTACTGCGGAAACGAACAGGAAGCAAGGCAGAGTTTAATCGAGAGATTACATCTGGTCTAATTTTTGAGAACCAAACCAAACACTGCCTTGCTTTCCCCCTTGATCTAGTAGCTTCTCCTAGTTCAAACTATGTCAAGTAAAAGAATCAGTACCTTTCCTATCACAGCTTCTCCGCATACATCCGATACAACGGCACCTCTCGAACGGAAGATCCAATGCCGTGAATGAAGCTGGCATGACAAGTGATAGACACCATCCAACATACACCCCTCGGGGAGGAGGGAAATGCGGATTGAGTAGATATAGTGGTAGCTTTCCTCCCCTCCGTTAGGGTCAGAGGCTTCTGGCACAAAAACAGCAGAGGCACGAACCTGAACATGCCAAACATGTGAAATCAGAAAAATGAGACTCTTTACCTGCTTCAAGAAACACCTAAAGACATAGGATTCCATCTAGAAGTAGAATGTAAAGGCCATCAGATAGATTCACATAAAGAAATAAATATTTGGAAAACACATGAAAACCAGAGTTAAGGGGATTGACTTTATACCTCTTCTTATAGTCTGTGCTACCTTATTTGTATCACTGTACTAAAGCGCACGTGATCTGGTTCTTTTCGTGAATACATTAGTCGAGATGGCAGCATCAGATTCTTCGGGGCAAAATGTGATTGTGTACGTTGGAATATTGGAGAAGCTCAAAAATACTACAGAAACAAGATACCATGGGCTGTTTTCTTTATTGAACATGAGATTTCCAAATAGAACATCAACTATATATTTTTTTTTAAGAATGGGCAACCAAGTTATGAGACATGACAACCAAACTATCATTTCAATTTCTTGATTTGAACTTCGTTCTTGTAAGCAGAACGAAGTTCAAATCTCAAGCAAAAGTAGATTTTTACTTGGGATGCAAAAAACTCCATTGTTTACGGAAGCAAACATGAAAATAGTCTCACTTGAAAACAAATTATATAACAGATGAGTTTACTATACCTGAACACCATTGGTTACTGCAACAGAGCAATAAGGAGGACTTTCTGGAAAAATACATATATACCGATGGCCTCCCATTTCACGAGCTTTGATCATGCCACTTTGTAGGCGTCTGCTGTGCTCTTCTAACCACAACAAAAGTGCATCTTGTGTCGTATCATGAGTAACATTAACTGTTTGCCTGAACAACGCTTGAGGTACGCATGGCATCATCTCTCCATCTTTACACACATTTCTCGTACCAACATAAAGCTGGCCATTGGCACAATTTAGGAAAAAGTACTTTTCGGCATGGTAGGCTCCTGCAACAGCAATGTATTTGGATCTCGCCAAAAACCCTAGTGCTCTTGCTAAACTTTTTGTTTCTGCAACAATTAGATCGAGAGACAACAAGTGCACATTTACCACGTAATTGTAGAACTCATAGCCACCTATGATTCCCAAAGGAGCCAGAAGCCTTTTTGCATCTCGGAATGGTATAACTGTCTGCTGACCGTCGCACAACCTATACAGAACCTTGGTCGGAGCAGGTAGTTTGACCCCTAACCATTCCTCAGCAGATTTTATATCATCTTCAGAAGCACCCTTCCTCAAAGTGCCATTGACTTCAGGAAAATTAACAGCCGTCCAACTTTTGATCGAATCCCAACATTCTTTTGCTCTTCTTACTAATGGAAATGGGTACATGCCAAAAGATTCAAACCATTTATTGTATGCCTCCTGCATAATCGGGTGACAATTTACATAATTTTCAC
Source organism: Thalia dealbata (assembly GCA_030544415.1). Classification (NCBI taxonomy): domain Eukaryota; kingdom Viridiplantae; phylum Streptophyta; class Magnoliopsida; order Zingiberales; family Marantaceae; genus Thalia; species Thalia dealbata. Next base: position 916,225 of record CM060458.1, read on the forward strand.
ATTTATCTGGAAGTAAATGTGACAGAGAAATATCTTTAGGTCATATCAATCTTTAAGGTGAAGGCCTTACAATAACCCTAAGTAGAAAGGGTTTCTTTGCAAAATAGCCCACAAACTATGAAACTACAAGTGTGCAGTAATTATAAAACTAAGTCCCAGTATATATAAAAAAAGCTAAATAAATGAGTAAATTGAGCTACAGACCAAGTCCCTAGTAAACAATCAAGTGTAGAATGGAAACTATTACTGCTATCAGCATGCAATTTCTCCTTGGGGATGAACATTAAATTAAACATCATCACATAGAAAGCAACACTTTTCATACTTGAAGGAGTTGCCAGAGTACAACTTAAAACCCAGGAACAACTTTCGTTTGTGAAAAATGTTAAAGATAGAGCATGGAATCCTCCATTTAGGAATCGGAGAAAAAAAAAATTGTGGATTATGGAGACGCTTTGAACAGAACCACTACAGAGCCAAATTTTACACCATGGACTTTTGAGATAGAAAACTTTCATAACAGTTCAAAATCTACTACACTACTTGGGGGTCTACGATGATGTTTTTTCAGCCTCCTTGTTCTTCATTTGCTCAAACTTCTAAATTGTTTTTAACATCTAGTTTCCTTGTACAACATTTTATTATCTTCTGAATCTGCAGTTTTCTGAATCTTGCACCGGCGACGAGCTACACGGTAGATGCCTGTCGAAGGGTCATACCCACAAAAGAAACCATGTTGTAATTTAAGTTAGCAGTTTCAGTAAGCACAAAAATTAAACCAGGGAAATTTAAGCAATTTTTTTCTCAATTGACTATATGAACATAGGAGCAATGCAATAGATAATAAGATTCTCCTACTAGAGCTTTTGAAAGGGAAACTTGTATTCATTTTTTGAAATGATAGAATGAGGTATTGCCTTCAAGTTGAAGGGATATAGGATAGGAAAAGGTGAAGCCACCTAAGAGTTTTAGCTGACCTGACCCACAATTTAAATGATATCATGCAGCAATATGTGAAGGTGCAGAATAAACAGCAAATTTAGGGAATCTGCAGAAAACTAGTATATACCGTATGCAACTTGAATTCACTAAATAAAGGCATGAAATAAAAGGGTGAGCAACAATCAATCAAAATTATTTTTAGCAACTAGTAATAGTGGAAACTTTGCAAGCTTGCAATTATCAGGGCTGTTGGTGTTTATCCTCAATAATAATTCTAGTTCACTGTAACCTATGGAAAACTTAACTTGATCAATTTATTCTCATTCCCATTATAACATGTAATCATGCATCACTTTTGCTATTTGTTTACTGTGCTCAGCTTTGATTGCTGATGATTGTAATGTTTCTTTCCCCAACATCTACGCCCCAGATTGATAGTTGATTTTGGTGTTTATCCAGAATAATAATGATATTCTAGTTCAATGTGGCCTATGAAAAACTTAAGTTGATCAATTGATTCTCATTCTCATTTATGGCATGCAATCATCCATACCAGGCAAGTATACTTAATTTATGCCTTATCCTATTTATGCTAACAAAAATGTTTTAGAAAGAGAGAGAAAAAGGTATCGATGAAGAATTGATATGATTGATTGATTACATGTGATCACATGATGATGTTTGTGTCTAGTTAGATAGCTTTTGGAGTATAAGGAGTTGGAAGACTCCAAGTGGACGAGACAAATCTTTGCACTCCATTCCTTTTACGTGCCACCATTTCTATCTCACTTACTGGTTTCCGCAGAATCATCTGAATCAATGGATTAACTAATGTGTAAATATGTACTTCCATGATAACATCCTCAATTATTTACAAGGATATCCCCTGATCTAAAGTTACTTGTAAATTTAAGATAGTAAAAACATTTATTCTAATATTTCTAAATTAAAACTATTCTTGAATGAATATTATTATAGCATTATGTGAGAACTAATTGAGATTGAATTTTAAAAAAATTAGTGATAGGGCGGAATAATAGAGCTGGGATAAAGTATGCGCATACCTTCGAAGGACCTGGGACCTGGGATAAAGTATGCGCATACCTTAGCATTCAGGATTGGATATGGTGGTGCCGTGCCTGAATCAATTGATTAACTAATGTGTAAATATGTACTTCCATGATAACATCCTCAATTATTTGCAAGGATATCCCCTGATCTAAAATTTAAGATAGTAAAAACATTTAGCTGGAGGCGGGGGGGCGGATTAGGCATGCTAGCCCAAGCACAAGCCCACATAGGTAGGCCCTCTAGCGTGTCGAGTCAAGCCTAGTACGCAACACAGCACATGGCACACCTCAATGCGTGCCCGGCTAAGCCCGGCCCACTCACACCAGTACACTAGTACTAGTGAAAGTATTGTCTTAAATATGCAATGTTTCCCCCTAATTACATGATGTGAGACTAAAAAAAAACCACACTACACAAAATCAGGCTAATAAAAGCTAGTCCATTTTTTTTTAGAAAATTCATCTTATACTCGAATCTTAAAAAATTAATTACATTTTAATTTTTATTAAGGTATATAAATTTTTAAAAATATATAATATAATTTATAAAACATTCCATTCCAGTACTTCAAAGAATAAATCAATCATTATCTTACAAAATTAGCACTTTTAACTTAAATTAAACTTGATCAACTGCTCCTCTGATAAGATCTCTACTTTAATATTAAAATCTCCAGAAAGAAGAAGATTCCTCCTCCTGCTCCAATATTAAAATCTGCAAAAAAATAAAAAGACCGAACCCAAAATTAGATTTTGGTCTGCCTACGTATCTTCTAATTTAAATTAGAAGAATCAGGTCTCCGTAGTTCTAAATTTAAGTTAGATAGTTAAAAAATAAATAACAAACGAACTTTAAAAATAAAAATTACCTTCCAATATATTTTTGTACTTATTTTTTTAATTATTCATCACTAATCCAGATTATTTTCTATTGAAGTTGAAGCTCATTCGGTCGAGCACATATTATAATTATTTTTATTTTGAAGTTTATCCTCCGCATCCAACCAATCTTTCATACAAATACAAGCTTCAACACTTAAATTATTCACGCATAAAAAATCACGAGCTATCATCGACATTATAGGAAAAGATTTTTCATTTATTCTCCACCCATCTAAAATATTATAGTCATTAATTCCATTAGGATTCCAACTACTTTCATGATTTTGTTCAATATAAATATTTATTTCAGTAATTCTCGATATAGTAGACGTATTTTGTTGACATCTCCTAGTTATATTAAAAATATTATCCGGTAATCCAATTGTATGTTTATCTGATTTTGATAAAGGTGTTGTTTGTTGATGCACTACACCGTATTTATTTGAATATAAATTATATACATTATGAAATAATTGAGTAAATTTTATTTTTAAAATCAAATACATTATCAGTTAATGACATATTATCATAATATTCATTTATCAATGGGTAAAGTCCATATAATTTAATTCTAGGATCTAAAATTGTACCAAAACAATAAATAGGAGCAATAGTACCCCAATATTTTTTAAATTTTAATTCCATTGCAGTAAGTACATTATTAATAATAAATTCAGATCCATTGACTATTTCTATAATTATGAAAAAAAAACTAATATTAACTATTTGCATAAGAAATTGATTATTAATTCTAGGATCTAAAATTGTACCAAAACAATAAATAGGAGCAATAGTACCCCAATATTTTTTAAATTTTAATTCCATTGCAGTAAGTACATTATTAATAATAAATTCAGATCCATTGACTATTTCTATAATTATGAAAAAAAGAACTAATATTAACTATTTGCATAAGAAATTGATTAACAGTAGGATAATGAATACCTGAAAAGCAATTAGAAGCATCTCTAAATAATTTTAAAATTGAACATATAAACGAAATAAAATTCCAATCTGCATCAGTAATAATATTTTCTAATATTTTTTCATTATAATAGATAGAAAAAATATCCTTATATGGCACAGCACATTGTAACATGTCATAGGTCGAATTCCAGAACGATCGGATTCGGCTACCTATATTATTCCATAATTGTACTTGTACCCTTATATCGTTATATCATACGACAACCTAATGAGGGTTGCAGTGCACCGTTTACAAGTTTATTTTGAGGAGAGCCTGCCGAGTTAATGAGCCATATTACTTGCTTAATTAGAATCGATGGAATTTGAGACAAAACAGATCCGAAAACAAGTTTCATTCATTGATTAATCAATCAATCGCCAAATAACAAGAAATTTGTCGCAAAGGAAGCTCCATGAAATGAGCACATTGACTTCTTCTTGATCAATAGTTGACCTTCCTACAGAATGGGACCACGAGTGATAATGACTCGGTAAAGATCTTAACATAAGTAGGATGAAAGAACTTATGTTAAGCCCCTCTAACCAGAGGTTTTACAATAATAACTTTGTTTTCAGAACTTAAAAAATCTTGAACCACCTCAAGCCCCTCTAACCAGAGGGTCAGAGCCTACTGTGTGTACAATAATAATATATAACTTAATTAGACAATAGTAGGATGAAAGAATAGGAAATAATAAATGCTAACGTGGTAATTGTTCATTAGAAATCAACTGTCATCAGCAAATTTAATTTCTAAAACGGAGTCGGAAACAAAGGCAAACAAAGAAAGATTTGTCCAAGGATTCCAATAAACAGATACTACAACTTAGCACCTGTAGAAGACAAAGCACGACAAACATCAAATCAAACAAAAATTTTATGATGAGACAAAACTCAATGCATATAAGATGATATATATCCTTCCGGTGCTTTTAGCTCTTTGAGGACTGCTTATCTTTAGCCTTTTGAATCTTTAAGACTTTCTTCACAATCTTCTGCTCCTCAACCAAAAAAGCTCTGATGATCCTGCAATTCCAATAGAGAGAGAGATCTTAAGCATCGAGAAGAAACAAGGGATAGCAGCATGGAAACCCAACTAAAAGCATTTTGGAATAAAAATAGATATGGATAGAATGTGCCTTAAGTTTAGGACGCCAACCTTTCCCTGACAGCACCTCCAGACAAGACTCCACCGTAAGCACGGTTCACTGTACGTCGATTCCTTGCCAATCGAGACCTCTTGTATTGAGTAGGTCTTAGATGAGGAATCTATAGAAAATCACATTGTGAGATTAGGATAAAATTCATCATTATTAACAGAGAAAGGAGAGATAAAATTCATCACTACTAACAGAGACAATTTATAGAACACTGGGAAACCAAAATTAAACAATGGTCTATTTGCATTCTGTACAATAAAAAAGAATGAAGTTGGCACAACATAATAGACCAACATTCACACATAATTTACAAGAGTATTTAGTGTGCAGTGCCCAGTATTTTTCATTTTTTCTCAGCTATGAGACTTGAAAACTAATCCAACTGCCTTTAGTTGTTCTAATAGAATGACAAGAACAACAACCTATTCTCAGTTATGCTGATGCGATAGTAAGCACTGTACATCATTTGCTACGGTACACCTACAGTATGGAATCAATATTGCTCATTCTGCTGTGATTACTCCTCCAAAGCAATAATTAACTAATCCTTCTTAACGCAAATGATAGCGGCGGACGCCCCGGAGGTCAGCGTTGCCTCCACCCGCTTCGACGCGTTGAGCCCCATTTCTACTGATTCCTGTTTCCTATCTCCCTATCGAAGAAGACATCCACCCAAATAAGAGGACTTCCCCTTCCATCGTGCTCCATATATTAACATCTTCTTATCCACATCCACAATGTTCCATTTACAATACTGCTGGCCCATATAATATTACAGGACTTTAACCCATTTAGCCCATTTGATGCTCTAACCCATTTAATGTTGTAAAATTAACTTTGACCCCTTTGATACTGTGGAAGTTAAATCTTTAGTATTAAGAACTACTGAATGACCCTAGGTTGACTTGGAGATAGTAGGTATTAAATGCTTTTTATTTTCTTGTTGCTCTCCATACTTGTTTATTTATGCAGCGACATCAGGAAGACTTCATTTTATGCAAAGAATCAATAGGATTATTAAGTGAAGTAGCAATCCTTATACTTGCAATACATGTACATTTACTGGAGCAACATAATCTCATAAAATTTTCACAAATTAACGCCTGATAAGAATAACAATGCCATCTTTTATCTGTTGTTGTCCATACTTGTTTATTTATGCAACTGCATAATCTAAGGGAGACTTCTTTTTATGCACAGAATCAAAAAGATTATTAAGTGAAGTAGCAATCCTTGTACTTAACACATGTACTAGTCATTTACCGCAGCAGCATAATCACATAGATTTCTCACAGAATAACACCTGACAAGAATAACAATGCCATCTTTTATCTGTTGTCGTCCATACTTTATTTATGCAACTACATCATCTAAGGAAGACTTCTTTTTTATGCAAAGAATCAAGAAGATTATTAAGTGAAGTACCAATCCTAGTACTTGCAGCACACGCACTAGTCATTTACTGGAGCAACATAATCACATAAATTTCTCACAAAATAAAAAATACAATTTCTGATGAGAAATTAGAAAATGTATTCGGGTTGATCGAGAGGAAAAGTTGCAACTTTCACATCAAAGAATCTTCCTTCAGGCTTGCTGATCCTGCGCAGCACAAAAATAGCCAAACAAGAGGTCCGATGATTAATCTCAGGATAATACCAACTGCCAAGAGTGTTTTAATTGGAAATGGATTTACCTGCCAGGAACAAATGAAAACGAGCCCTCCACCGATCCAGGAACGCCCGGCATTGGAGTGCAACTTTGGTATACAAATTCTTCTCCTCCACGTAAAAGGAGGGGGTACTGCAGAAACGAACAGGAAGCAAGGCAGAGTTTAATCGAGAGATTACATCTGGTCTAATTTTTGAGAACCAAACCAAACACTGCCTTGCTTTCCCCCTTGATCTAGTAGCTTTTCCTAGTTCAAACTACGCTAAGTAAAAGAAGCAGTACCTTTCCTATCACAGCTTCTCTGCATACAGCTGATACAACGGCACCTCTGGAACGGAAGATCCAATGCTGTGAATGAAGCTGGCACGACGAGTGACAGACGCCATCCAACATACACCCCTCGGGGAGGAGGGAAATGCGGATTGAGTAGATATAGTGGTAGCTTTCCTCCCCTCCGTTAGGGTCAGAGGCTTCTGGCACAAAAACAGCAGAGGCACGAACCTGAACATGCCAAACATGTGAAATCAGAAAAATGAGACTCTTTACCTGCTTCAAGAAACACCTAAAGACATAGGATTCCATCTAGAAGTAGAATGTAAAGGCCATCAGATAGATTCACATAAAGAAATAAATATTTGGAAAACACATGAAAACCAGAGTTAAGGGGATTGACTTTATACCTCTTCTTATAGTATGTGCTACCTTATTTGTATCACTGTACTAAAGCGCACGTGATCTGGTTCTTTTCGTGAATACATTAGTCGAGATGGCAGCATCAGATTCTTCGGGGCAAAATGTGATTGTGTACGTTGGAATATTGGAGAAGCTCAAAAATACTACAGAAACAAGATACCATGGGCTGTTTTCTTTATTGAACATGAGATTTCCAAATAGTTAATCAACTATATATTTTTTTTTTAAGAATGGGCAATCAAGTTATGAGACATGACAACCAAACTATCATTTCAATTTCTTGATTTGAACTTCGTTCTTGTAAGCAGAACGAAGTTCAAATCTCAAGCAAAAGTAGATTTTTACTTGGGATGCAAAAAACTCCATTGTTTACGGAAGCAAACATGAAAATAGTCTCACTTGAAAACAAATTATATAACAGATGAGTTTACTATACCTGAACACCATTGGTTACTGCAACAGAGCAATAAGGAGGACTTTCTGGAAAAAGACATATATACCGATGGCCTCCCATTTCACGAGCTTTGATCATGCCACTTTGTAGGCGTCTGCTGTGCTCTTCTAACCACAACAAAAGTGCATCTTGTGTCGTATCATGAGTGACATTAACTGTTTGCCTGAACAACGCTTGAGGTACGCATGGCATCATCTCTCCATCTTTACACACATTTTTCGTACCAACATAAAGCTGGCCATTGGCACAATTTAGGAAAAAGTACTTTTCGGCATGGTAGGCTCCTGCAACAATAATGTATTTGGATCTCGCCAAAAACCCTAATTTTGTTGGTATACTTTTTGTTACTGCAACAATTAGATCGAGAGACAACAAGTGCACATTTGCCACGTAATTGTAGAACTCATAGCCACCTACGATTCCCAAAGGAGCCAGATGCCTTCTTTCATCTGATGTTAGTGGTATTTGTAGAGCTGTCTGCTGACCGTCGCACAACCTATACAGAACCTTGGTCGGAGCAGGTAGTTTGACCCCTAACCATTCCTCAGCAGATTTTATTTTATCTTCAGAAGCACCCTTCCTCAAAGTGCCATTGACTTCAGGAAAATTAACAGCCGTCCAACTTTTGATCGAATCCCAACATTCTTTTGCTCTTTTTACTAATGGAAATGGGTACATGCCAAAAGATTCAAACCATTTTTTGTATGCCTCCTGCATAATGGGGTGACAATTTACATAATTTTCACATTTATCTGGAAGTAAATGTGACAGAGAAATATCTTTAGGATAACAAACAAAAAAAAGGAACACGGATCGCTAAATTAAAATGAGGAAGAGTATTAACTTGGCTTTCTCAACTTTAGATCATAACCAGATCTTAGTCTGTTACTAGATCCACTACAACTCTTATATCCTTTGCCCATGATATCCACTAAAAGGTGACCAGAGCCAAAGCAATTTGAAAAACCAGGAAGAAATAGAGTATTTTGATTGGTAAACTTGGACATAGGAAGTTTAAATCCTTCGTTTAAACAAGAATACTATCATAAAGAAAATAAATAACCACCCAAAGCTAAAGCATAATAAACTTAGGTCTAAACCCCCTGTTTTTCTTACTAAAAGTCTAGCACAATAGCTATTAACCAAATTCATAAGTCATATAATCAAATTCCAGGCTCATTAATAATTCCTGTTTTTCTTCACCTCAAACAATTCTCTCACAAATTTGCTTCTCCTTTCCAGAGTAAGAGCCCATCAGCAATTGTCTCACCTGCAGGTGTCAGTTGTCTCCAGATTGAATCGACTCAAGCCCTCTTAAAATCAAAAGGTTCCAACTTTGTATCCATTTATCCTCTAAACCTTTCAACTCTAGAAGAAGAACTCACAGCGGAGCATGGAAGAAGATCTACCACCTTCTTCTTCCTCTCCCATACATAAGCCCAAATATCCATCTCTCTCCCAAAAAACCGATATCGGAATCCTCAAGCTAGCGACCTTCCGCCACAAGCATACTACCATGCACCGGCGCAGGGAACTCATCCACGCTCTCGACCTCGATCCCTCCGCATATTCACCAATCCAGTATCCCCGCACCGGGCCTTGAAGAGATAACACGAACTTTAAAGGGAGGCAGGGAGCGAAAGTAGGCGTAGAACCTTGAAGGAGGGGCAAGGGTTGCCGTCGGGGTCGAGGGGTTGGTCGCGGACGGCGAGGTCGCGGGCGCAGAAGCGGCGCCAGAGGGCATCGTCGGAGGCAGCGCAGCGGAGCCTGGTGCTGATGCAGGCACAGGCGGCGGCGTCCCTGGCCTCGACCTTGGAGAGGATGCTCTCAAGCACCAGCGGCCCCAACGCATCCATTCCCTCGGCCATTCTCCGCCCCTTCTCTTCTCGTCTCTTCTCTTCACTTCGGCTACCCGCTTTTGGTTTCGGGTTTCGGCGTTCGACGTGTGTGTTGTTTATATTGTTTCTAAATAATACACTCTCTGCTAACAAAAAAAAATTAAACTCTCCGATTAAATTCATTTTTATTTAATATTATTTCTAAAATTAGATTATCTACTAGATAGTTAATAAAAATTAAAAAAAATAATTAACTTTTAAAATAAAAATTATAATTTTTAAACATATCTTTGTACTTATATTTTTTATACTCTTTCTCATCAAAATATACATTATAGACTCTTTCTCATCAAAATATACATTATAGTTATTATTACTTTGAGATATTTAAATGAACTTTCATTTATAGGGTTCGATATTATAAATATTAAGATTTATTAGAATATAAATAGTACAATTATCATAATGTATGTCCTAATTTATTAATCTATGATAAGAATTAATAATAGAAATAAATGGGTGATTATAAGAATTTTAAGTAATATTTTAATAAAATAATACGTAAAAAATGACCAAAATACCCTTTAATAAAATTATAAAATTATAGCTAATAAAGATTAGTAGACTTTGAGATATTTAAATGAACTTTCATTGATAAGGTTTGATATTATAAATATTAATATTTATTAGAATATAAATAGTACAATTATCATAATGTATGTCCTAATTTATTAATCTATGATAAGAATTAATAATAGAAATAAATGGGTGATTATAAGAATTTTAAGTAATATTTTAATAAAATAATGTGTAGAAAATGACCAAAATACCCTTTAGTAAAATTATAAAATTATAGCTAATAAAGATTAGTAGGGTAATTTTAATAAAATGAAAAATTTTTGATTTTAAAAGGCGAAGGATTAGAGTTTTAAAGAGGAGTGAAAATGTTTAAATGAGTTTTTAGTCCCACATTTGGTAGTCTTGGAAAGAGAGTTGCTTCATTTTCTATATAAGAGATAGTATCTTTCCTACCTACAAGTATGCTTATGTAATGGGCTATAGGCTACGGTTGGGCGTTACGTGGCACGACCTGTGGACAGGTTGTGCCAGGCACGGTCCGACTACAGGCTCGAAAATGTGGCCCGGCACGACATGTTATATATACATTGCCGTGCTAAGCACGGCCTAATTGGGCACGGGCCGGGCGCGTGCCGCCCACGGGTGGCACGGCTCGATAAGCATGGCTACTTCTGAGGAAAAATTAGGGTTGTGCGGTGTTGCCGACGGAGGGGCACCAGAACGATCGAATAGATTCTAGACAAGTGTATTTTTTAACTTAAAGTCCCATAATTTTCTATTTTTCACCTCAATCTCCTTAGAAATCTAGATAATTTTATTTACAAACCTATATTATTTCATAATTGTACTTGTATATTATTAAAATATTAGTATCTTAGTAAATTAATTGGTGAAGATATATTAATATGGAAATAATGTAGCATCCTATTAAATATTATTAAAATATTAGTATCATAGTAAATTAATTGGTGAAGATATACTAATATGATGGGAATTTAAAAAACTAATTAACGAATACTAGAAGGGTGCAAATGAAATTATCCTTGATGGAATGGCAAAGTCTCAAGACAGGCTGCGGCGCGGCTGCTCGCTGGGGAGCCTCACTTGTTCGTCCGCCCGGCTTGCCGTTGACGAGCGCTTGGTCGCGAGAGCAGCAGCCTCTGCCTCTGCAGGAACATCTCGAAGTCGTGCTAGACGTCGGCGACGCCGGAACATCAGACACGCTGCCTGCCAGATGACGCGGCGGGCGACGCCGAAATGTCAGACACGCTGCCTGCTGGATGACGCGTCGGGCGGCGCCGACGGTGCACCCAAATGAATTCTCCGTTCTTGGATGAGATCAGGAACGCGTTTCGATAAGGAATGGCTTTGAACTTGTGATATGGACCACTTTGTAGCTTTTTGTTCGGCAATCAGTAGTTTCCTCAAATTAGGGTTTTTAAACTGAGAGTTCTGTGATTTGGGTGTGGATGATGATTAGTTTTAGTATGATTGATTTAACTCCATCTCATGCCAGTTCTCCAAATATTCCCGTCGTCAATGATTCTGATATGAAACAAACAAATTAATCGGTAGATAAAGAACAGATGAACTATTTGCAGTAAGCGAACGTGTGTGTAATCTTTGTGATCGTGGTCCTCTAATGGGCCTTCCTGCAGTTTAACTCGCCGGGCACCGGCCCCGCCGGCGGAGCAAGGTTGCCCATCTCGACCATGGCCTCGGCGTAGAGCGAAGAAGACCGGGCCGTCGCCACTGAAGATGTGAGATTTGTATTCTTGTATTAATGATAAACTTGTAAAATAATAATAGAAGGACTTATTGGTAAAATTTTGTGGATTTTTGTAGTATGGAATTTTGATATGAAAATTATACCATTCCATAGGATTTTTGATAAGGAATCCAAAGGCGCAGACGGATCGTAATTTGGACGTCGTTTGATAGGTCAGATCATCGAATCAAGATTTGGACGGCTAGGATTAAACATGAATTAACGAATTTAATTATTTATAAAAATCGGATTTTTCTCCCCTTCACCCGGGCGACACCTTCTTCTTCTCTCTCTTCCCCTACTTCGGCGACAACTTCGGAGCTCACTTTGCCGACGACACTCCGGCCACCACAGTTGGAGTTTTTCGACAAGATTTCAGACAAAAGTTCAGGTGAGCTAGGAGAACGCGTTAGAACCATCATTTTCAAGTTTTGGTGGTGATTTGAGGGAGAAAAGAGGAGAGAGGCATCCGTGAGCGAAAATTCTGTCGCCGGAGCTTGCTTCGACGATTGCCGGCCATTCCGGCCGCAGAACTTCGCAAACTTGGTACCTATGGCTTCTTCTCGACGAGAGCTATCTATTGGTACCAAAGTTGAGGGTTGTTAGCCGCCGGTTGGCCGCCGGCGAGCTAAAAACCCTAACTTAGGGTTTCGCCCAAATCGATTTAAATTGTAAAATTGATCGTATATGAGCTGTAAAAATTGGGAAAATATGATATTTAGAATCCTTGTGGAAAGAGCTTTCGATTGGCACCAATATTGGTACTGATCGAAGAACTTCGCCGGCGAGGGTTCCGACGAACTTTTCGGCGAATCTCCGGCGGTGTTCCGACGAATTTTCCGGCGAACTCGAGATAAAAATTAGGGTGATTCTAGAGACTATTTTAAGAATGTCGGTGAAGACGGAATTGTAAAATTATTACCAGATTGAGAGATTTAAATCGTTGAAATATTCAGAGAAAATTCGATAAGCAAGCACAAGCATACGAACATTCGCGATACAAACTAGAACGTGCTTATAACGATAGGATCAGGTGAGTGTTTATTCTCCAAGTAGAATAGACGGGATAGTTCTCAATGTTTAGTCCAGGAGAACTATATCCCTTTGATTAGATATGCTTGGTATTTCTTTGGACTCTCCTGCTAGTTATATAACCTTGATTATTATCATAAATGAGTTGTGAATAATCCTCGATATTCTTGCTTGACGACATAAGCAATTTATTGCTCATATTCCTTGATTCATTATAAGCATGATACTATGCTTTTGTTGACTTCAGATCGAGCATATGCATCTGTTTGATTATTCATGATACTTTTTTACTTATGAATGCATATGGCTAGCATGATCTAATACTGGATAGTGCTATAGGCACTTTCACTGCAGTGATAGGACATTATATTATTAGCACCCCCATGGGCCGCCTAGTAAGAGGGGCGTGGGACGATAATGCTCAAGGTCAGGATGGGAGATCGGGAGATACTCCTGACTGGGTTTTTACTCTGGACTAGCTATGGATACCAGGTAGCGAAATCCAGTGGGCAACCCAGGGGGAAAGGGGGCTTTGTTTATGTATTCTTGCACTTTTATTAAGATTTGGGTACCTTATGATTCATGATTCCTCCCCCTGAGGTGACAGTTGTCTACAGCAACTGTATTTGATTATGCCAGCCCCAGATATAGTCTCGTGTGATGCTTATTTACTCTTTTGATTGGCTATGGCACACGAATAGCCAGATTGTTCTATTCTTGAGACTTTGTTATTTTATGTTCTCGATTTTACATTGTTTTCTATCCAACTCACTGGGTACAAGCGTACTCACCCCAAAGGGGAACTCATTTTTTTTCAGGATCACAGCAGGAGAGGGACGGATAGAGTTAGAGGCGGTTAGCCAGACTCCTGACCTATTTTGAAAGGTAGGATTGTTCTACCTTTATTTTGTGTATAGAAAGATCCACTGGATAGATATTTTGTGTATCATTAGTCATGTGCCCTATTTTGGTTGTAAATCATTTGTATATAAGTGGTTCTCTGTGTAAGAGATCCAGTTTTATATATATGGATGTTTTTAGAGTTATATTGATATGTTATCCAGGTTCTTTCCTTCCATAAATAGAGGGGATATACATCAGGCACGATTAGTGGATTCCTATATAGTTCCGGGGGTAAATGGGGCTATATTTGGAGTTCACTGCGGTCTGCCACGTGCCCTAGGGGAAGGTATGGGGCATGACAGAAGAGCTCTTGGTCGGAGCGTAGCAGCCTACGTCGGGTGAGCAGGTTCTTGTAGTAGTTGTTGACGAATCGAGCGCCGTCGTTCTGGAACTCCAGCGAAGCGAGGTTGTGCTCGGTTGATATCAGAGGAGATGTCGATGCAGACGCCGGTGTCCTGGAAGAAGGCGGTCGTTGGAACATCCGGAGAAGTCGCATCTAGAACCTCCTCGGTGGTAGGAGGGAGTCACAACACAGGCCTGTTGCTGATCAAAGGAGGCGACTATGCCATGTGGGCTGTGCGGATGAGATTGTTCCTTAATGCGCAAGGTGTGTGGGATGCAATCGAACTGATCGGAGAACCCGTGCAGGTAGATGCGAAAAAAGTTAATATGGCTCTATCTATGATTCATCAATCTGTGAATGATGAAGTGCTGAGGCAGATTGCTAATAAAAGAACACCAAAAGAAGCTTGGGATACTCTGAGAAATCTCCATGTTGGAGATGAACGTTTCAGAGATGCCAAGTTGAGCAAATTGCGAGGTGAATTTGAGCAATTGAAGATGTCAAACTCAGATTCTGTTGAGGAGTATTTTGATCGTTTCATTGCTGTGGTAGCTGACATAAGAAGTGCTGGATCAAAGATGAAGGAGCAAAGAGTTGTTGAAAGATTGTTGCGGTCACTTCCATCAAGGTTTTATCAAGTTCTTTTGTCACGTGCAGATGTAGAGACAAAGCACCATAGGGATCCTCCAAGCTATTGGCGTGGTAGAGGCCAAGGAAGAGTAAGAGGTTTTGCTCAAGGGAGAGGAAGGTACGGTGGACATTCACTCAGCCGCAGCGATGGAGAGTGGGATGATTCATCTCCGAGGCGTGAGAAGAAGAAAGATAAATCTCACATCAGATGCTTCAAGTGTCTTCGCCTTGGACACTATGCATCAGAGTGTGAGAAGGATGAGAGGGTGTTTTTGGCTGAAGCCAGTGACAAGGAAGAGCTTCATCATGCGCATCAAGTTCTGTTTGTTGCAGAAACAGAAATTGAAGAAGACAAAGATAATTTCTTTGAAGAATTTATTTTGCAGGAATTGTCTCTAATGAAGGCGCAGGATGTGAGCAGTATGTTCGCACAGGAGTTCGGCGAGGAGTTCGGCAAGGAGTTCGGTGAGGATGAAGCAGTCACGTTCGTGTGCGAACGTAGTGAAGATGGAGGCCTCCTCGATGGTGATCTTGCTGCAGAGGAGCAGATCGACGCCAATCACCTCGCTGTAGCTGAACAACCCGATGCGAAGGAGTTTCTGGCACCACTTCTTGTAGAGGCAGCGGCGGTGACAGCGGAGAAGGCCGGGGAGATGATAGATGCTACTGCAAAAGGACCTCTCGACTTTCTTCGCAAAACCTTAGCAGAGAGGACGACGGAAGGCGAGGACGTCCACGAGGAAGGGTGCGTGACGTCGACGTCTTCCGGCGGAGAGCCTCTTACCGACGACGATGAGGACGAGTAGTGGGCGCACCTCGTGCCGGAGCTGAACGCTGTGGTCGAGCTCCCGAGGAAGCTAGCAGACCTCGCGGACCTTCTCCTCGAGCGCACGAAGACCATTCTCTTCGGTGATAGGAGCGCTTGTTTCTTGTCGGCCGAACAGGGTGTTCGGCATGAGGCGCGACGAGACCTCCTCCATCTCGAGCAGGGCCTGGCGGAAACGGCGGAGGAAATCTGCCTCGTCGGGGAGCTCGCCATACCAGAAGGCGCAAGCGGCGCCTGTGAGATTTGTAATTTTGCATTAAGAGTAATTATGTAATAGATTATGAGTTTGAGGATTATTTTAAAAGAAAATAATATGGAGGACTTAATTGTAAAATTTTATGAATTTTGGAAGTATGAAATTTTGATGTGAAGATTATACAACAAGATAGAATTTTTGATAATGAATCCAACGTGGTAGACGGATTTTAATTTGGAGATTTGTGATTGGTCAAAATGTTAAACCAAAGATTGATCCAAATGGACGATCCAAATTAAATCAGAATGGACGGCTAGGATTTATTAGTTTAAAAAAAAAATGAAAAATGAGAGAGAAGAAACATAACTATGGCGGCAACCTTAAATATATATATATATATATATATATATATATATATATATATATATATATATATATATATATATTACTCATTTCTTCTCATCCAAGTTTTCTTCTTTTCTTTTCTCTCTCCTTCCCTTTCAACGGCAGCTTTAGCTCGTTACTTTGCTCTCAATGGTTCGGCCACCACAATTTTGCGATGAGATTTTAGACACAACCTCAGGTGAGCCAACAGAATACATTAGAACCTTTAATTTTAAGTTTTGATTGAGATTTGAGGAGAAAACGAGGAGAGAGGTGACAACGGCGAAAGTTTCATCGCTAGAGCTTGTTCCGACGATTACTGGCTATTCCGGCCGTGAAACTTCGTAAACTTGGTAAAACTTTGACCCATTTGATACTGTGGAAGTTAATCTTTAGTTTTAAGAACTACTGAATGATCCTATGTTGATTTGGAGATAGTAGGTATTACATGCCTTTTCTTTTCTTGTTGTTCTCCATACTTGTTTATTTATGCAGCGACATCAGGAAGACTTCATTTTATGCAAAGAATCAATAGGATTATTAAGTGAAGTAGCAATCCTTATACTTGCAATACATGTACATTTACTGGAGCAACATAATGACATAAAATTGTCACAAATTAACGCCTGTTAAGAATAATAATGCCATCTTTTATCTGTTGTGGCCCATACTTGTTTATTTATGCAACTGCATAATGTAAGGGAGACTTCTTTTTATGCATAGAAGCAAGAAGATTATTAAGTGAAGTAGCAATCTTTATACCTGCAACACACGTACTAGTCATTTGCTGGAGCAGCATAATCACACAGATTTCTCACAGAATTAACACCTGACAAGAATAATAAAGCCATCTTTTATCTGTTGTTGTCCATACTTTATTTATGCAACTACATCTAAGGAAGACTTCTTTTTTATGCAAAGAATCAAGAAGATTATTAAGTGAAGTACCAATCCTTGTACTTGCAGCACACGCACTAGTCATTTACTGGAGCAACATAATCACATAAATTTCTCACAAAATAAAAAATACAATTTCTGATGAGAAATTAGAAAATGTATTCGGGTTGATCGAGAGGAAAAGTTGCAACTTTCACATCAAAGAATCTTCCTTCAGGCTTGCTGATCCTGCGCAGCACAAAAATAGCCAAACAAGAGGTCCGATGATTAATCTCAGGATAATACCAACTGCCAAGAGTGTTTTAATTGGAAATGGATTTACCTGCCAGGAACAAATGAAAACGAGCCCTCCACCGATCCAGGAACGCCCGGCATTGGAGTGCAACTTTGGTATACAAATTCTTCTCCTCCACGTAAAAGGAGGGGGTACTGCGGAAACGAACAGGAAGCAAGGCAGAGTTTAATCGAGAGATTACATCTGGTCTAATTTTTGAGAACCAAACCAAACACTGCCTTGCTTTCCCCCTTGATCTAGTAGCTTCTCCTAGTTCAAACTATGTCAAGTAAAAGAATCAGTACCTTTCCTATCACAGCTTCTCCGCATACATCCGATACAACGGCACCTCTCGAACGGAAGATCCAATGCCGTGAATGAAGCTGGCATGACAAGTGATAGACACCATCCAACATACACCCCTCGGGGAGGAGGGAAATGCGGATTGAGTAGATATAGTGGTAGCTTTCCTCCCCTCCGTTAGGGTCAGAGGCTTCTGGCACAAAAACAGCAGAGGCACGAACCTGAACATGCCAAACATGTGAAATCAGAAAAATGAGACTCTTTACCTGCTTCAAGAAACACCTAAAGACATAGGATTCCATCTAGAAGTAGAATGTAAAGGCCATCAGATAGATTCACATAAAGAAATAAATATTTGGAAAACACATGAAAACCAGAGTTAAGGGGATTGACTTTATACCTCTTCTTATAGTCTGTGCTACCTTATTTGTATCACTGTACTAAAGCGCACGTGATCTGGTTCTTTTCGTGAATACATTAGTCGAGATGGCAGCATCAGATTCTTCGGGGCAAAATGTGATTGTGTACGTTGGAATATTGGAGAAGCTCAAAAATACTACAGAAACAAGATACCATGGGCTGTTTTCTTTATTGAACATGAGATTTCCAAATAGAACATCAACTATATTTTTTTTTTTAAGAATGGGCAACCAAGTTATGAGACATGACAACCAAACTATCATTTCAATTTCTTGATTTGAACTTCGTTCTTGTAAGCAGAACGAAGTTCAAATCTCAAGCAAAAGTAGATTTTTACTTGGGATGCAAAAAACTCCATTGTTTACGGAAGCAAACATGAAAATAGTCTCACTTGAAAACAAATTATATAACAGATGAGTTTACTATACCTGAACACCATTGGTTACTGCAACAGAGCAATAAGGAGGACTTTCTGGAAAAATACATATATACCGATGGCCTCCCATTTCACGAGCTTTGATCATGCCACTTTGTAGGCGTCTGCTGTGCTCTTCTAACCACAACAAAAGTGCATCTTGTGTCGTATCATGAGTAACATTAACTGTTTGCCTGAACAACGCTTGAGGTACGCATGGCATCATCTCTCCATCTTTACACACATTTCTCGTACCAACATAAAGCTGGCCATTGGCACAATTTAGGAAAAAGTACTTTTCGGCATGGTAGGCTCCTGCAACAGCAATGTATTTGGATCTCGCCAAAAACCCTAGTGCTCTTGCTAAACTTTTTGTTTCTGCAACAATTAGATCGAGAGACAACAAGTGCACATTTACCACGTAATTGTAGAACTCATAGCCACCTATGATTCCCAAAGGAGCCAGAAGCCTTTTTGCATCTCGGAATGGTATAACTGTCTGCTGACCGTCGCACAACCTATACAGAACCTTGGTCGGAGCAGGTAGTTTGACCCCTAACCATTCCTCAGCAGATTTTATATCATCTTCAGAAGCACCCTTCCTCAAAGTGCCATTGACTTCAGGAAAATTAACAGCCGTCCAACTTTTGATCGAATCCCAACATTCTTTTGCTCTTCTTACTAATGGAAATGGGTACATGCCAAAAGATTCAAACCATTTATTGTATGCCTCCTGCATAATCGGGTGACAATTTACATAATTTTCACATTTATCTGGAAGTAAATGTGACAGAGAAATATCTTTAGGTCATATCAATCTTTAAGGTGAAGGCCTTACAATAACCCTAAGTAGAAAGGGTTTCTTTGCAAAATAGCCCACAAACTATGAAACTACAAGTGTGCAGTAATTATAAAACTAAGTCCCAGTATATATAAAAAAAGCTAAATAAATGAGTAAATTGAGCTACAGACCAAGTCCCTAGTAAACAATCAAGTGTAGAATGGAAACTATTACTGCTATCAGCATGCAATTTCTCCTTGGGGATGAACATTAAATTAAACATCATCACATAGAAAGCAACACTTTTCATACTTGAAGGAGTTGCCAGAGTACAACTTAAAACCCAGGAACAACTTTCGTTTGTGAAAAATGTTAAAGATAGAGCATGGAATCCTCCATTTAGGAATCGGAGAAAAAAAAAATTGTGGATTATGGAGACGCTTTGAACAGAACCACTACAGAGCCAAATTTTACACCATGGACTTTTGAGATAGAAAACTTTCATAACAGTTCAAAATCTACTACACTACTTGGGGGTCTACGATGATGTTTTTTCAGCCTCCTTGTTCTTCATTTGCTCAAACTTCTAAATTGTTTTTAACATCTAGTTTCCTTGTACAACATTTTATTATCTTCTGAATCTGCAGTTTTCTGAATCTTGCACCGGCGACGAGCTACACGGTAGATGCCTGTCGAAGGGTCATACCCACAAAAGAAACCATGTTGTAATTTAAGTTAGCAGTTTCAGTAAGCACAAAAATTAAACCAGGGAAATTTAAGCAATTTTTTTCTCAATTGACTATATGAACATAGGAGCAATGCAATAGATAATAAGATTCTCCTACTAGAGCTTTTGAAAGGGAAACTTGTATTCATTTTTTGAAATGATAGAATGAGGTATTGCCTTCAAGTTGAAGGGATATAGGATAGGAAAAGGTGAAGCCACCTAAGAGTTTTAGCTGACCTGACCCACAATTTAAATGATATCATGCAGCAATATGTGAAGGTGCAGAATAAACAGCAAATTTAGGGAATCTGCAGAAAACTAGTATATACCGTATGCAACTTGAATTCACTAAATAAAGGCATGAAATAAAAGGGTGAGCAACAATCAATCAAAATTATTTTTAGCAACTAGTAATAGTGGAAACTTTGCAAGCTTGCAATTATCAGGGTTGTTGGTGTTTATCCTCAATAATAATTCTAGTTCACTGTAACCTATGGAAAACTTAACTTGATCAATTTGATTTTAAGTTAAATTAAGATGATACAAAGTTAACTTATTACTTAGTCTCTCGTTTCTTTGATAAATTATATCATCATTCATCTAATACTTGTATTAATTATTATTTCTTATGCAGTTAAATTCTTCAAATTTAAAAGTTTAATATTATTTAAGAATTTACGGTAAAATCATTATTAGAATAATTAAAAACATGTTAAAATATACAACAAAATTTACAAATAATTAAAAAAAATCTTCTTTCATTATTTTAGTGGATGAGATAAAATATAGGGGATAGATAGAATTGTTTAAAATAAGATATGATTTTATTAATATTGTTATTCGAATAGGATAAGTAAATAAAAAAATTTAGCAGGTAACTCGTCGATTAATTGGCATTTAGGAGATCAAATGCATGGATAGCTGGGGGAATTCCACGGGGGCTGAACTTGGAACGGAATCAAACATTTGAATGAAGTTTATTAATCTCCATCAGAACTCAAATTCACATCGGCTTTGAATTCTCCCAGCATGTCACATGATGACAATTTTAAACCGCCGTCTAATCATGCAGAAGACTCCCTATATCATTTTTATTGTCACTATCAAATTAATTAGTGATTCAAAGGTATTTTATTTTCTAAAAAATAATATTTGTTCCTCAGTTTGATGCAATGTGCAAGTTGGTGGACTCAAGGGCCTGACTCTACTCTGCAGGTCAGTGGTGGAACATTTAACTTGCTTCACGTGTACTAAACTAAATAATATGAAGGTTAATCTGCTAATTTTTGGGGGCTCTCTCATCTATTGAGAAACTTAATTTTTCATGAGATAACATATAAAGCTGATGAGGTCTTTATGGTTGGCAATTTGCTATCTCCCTTCTGAATTGTGCTTAATCGGACTGCCTGTTTCAATAACCATCTGAAGGCCCTGAAGTTAAAATATTGTCTAGGTGCTCTGGAAATTCTTGATATTTATGATGATTTTTTATTTCCGATTGTGTCAATAAGTGAAAGTTATGCAATGCAAAATTACTGCATGTGCTATAATGTAAACCTGCATTTTTTGTGATGATTTTTTTTGAGAAATTTAAGAAAAGAGAACTGCTAAGGAAATGTGAACAAATTGAAAGACTTTGAGAAAAAATGTCACTTTGGAGGAATTTAAGGAAAAATATTCATTATTTACAATTAAGGTAAAAAGTTGTTATAGTAACAACAAAAAAGTTCAAGATTGCTGGAGTAGAATAATGAGATCTCCACAGAAGCTGGAAGGACATAGTTTGGGCTCAGTATAGAACATGCAAAGGATCAGGAGTTAGTAAGTATTCTTTCTTCCTCTTCTTTTTGATGGCCTTTTCACTCAAATTTTGTTTCAGCAGCGAAGCAAAGAGACTTATCAATTTCCTTTGCTAGGCTGAAATGGTATCTCATAATCTCATAGGCTCTTGTTCAATCAGTTCGTATCAACTTAAAAGTAATCCATTTTAAGAAAACCTGGTTTTACTCTTCTGGGGTCCATTGCTCATATTTTACCAAGTTGGAACTTATTGCTATATTAACCCCACACATTAAAGGAATGGAAATCATCGATACTTATGAAAAGATTTGAATAAAACAACTAATTTCTCAATACTTAAGAGCAAGATGATGTCGACACTTTGATGCTTATACTCAAGTTTCTTTATATACACATTTATCATTTTGTTTCATATTCAAATTGTTTTTTGGTTGTGGTAAAACCTTACCTATTTCCATCTGCTAAAAAATGTAAAAGAGCGCACAGATTTCTTCTTTTGGGTAAATATTCTTTGTTGCTTAGGTGGTTCCAGATTGAGCTTGCAAAAGATATTGGTTACTCTGCTGGAAGATATGGGCACGAGATGTTTCCAGAGAATGTATATGAACCTGCATTGCAGTGTGCAGAGCTTTTACTTGATGGGGTTGGAAAAGGTTTGAAAATTTATTTTCAGTTTCTCGAGTTGCCAAATAAAACTTTGATTGATTAAATGTCTATGAGATGCTTGTTTAATTTTCAATCTTCCTTATCTTGTTTTTACTCCTCAGGATGGGCATCTCGAACTTACTTTTCTCACAATGGGTCCACGGCAGTTGAAATTGCATTGAAGATGGCTTTCCGTAAATACATGTTTGATCATGGGATCTATGACAATTCTCGTCAGCTTAGTTTAGACAGAAGTACTGAACTCAAGGTACATTCTCTGTTTGATGCATCTATTATTAAGTTACTCATTGCACCCATGCTGATCTCCTCAAGGAAGTATTATCAGTAAGAGATAGTTGGAATGGGCTGAGGAACTATTGTTACAAATAGAAAATGAAGAGAATGTTATATGACAAAATATCTTGATGTCGTTGTTTTTTCATTAGCAAAACATAGTTGTTCAAGTTCCATGATTTATAATTTGGAACACACCTGCTTTATATAGTAAGCACAGCCTTGTGAATTACCCTTTTGATTTGGGCTCTATGTTTATGCAGGTTCTTGCTCTCAATGGATCGTACCATGGGGATACACTGGGAGCTATGGAAGCACAGGCTCCATCATCATACACGAGTTTTATACAACAACCATGGTATCGACTTCTTGCCTTGTCTTACATCCTTTATTAATAAGATATAAGTAACAGTGTAGTAGTCTCACCTTCTTCTTGGTGGTATATTGTTTACTCTGAGTCAATTCATATCTGTTATTAATGAAAACCTTGATCTTAATAGGCATGTTCTTGGTCCAGGGCTTTTGATGGCTTAAAAGAGTTTTATTTGGAGCTAATAAAATCAATCTAGTCAAGTTATCCTCCCACTTGTCAAAAGATTGTGTTCCTTGTCTCAATCATGCATAAGGCATAGTAATCGAGAACCATGTCCTTGGCAGTATGAAACTTTTTTATTCTCATAGGGAGTAGTGCTCTGAGTCTAGTTTCATTTTTACGTTTTTCGTGTTATATTGTTCTCTGAGAGATATAAAATTTAGCCAAATTGCTATGTTAACCATCGTTTCCTTCTCTTGTAGGTATTCAGGCAGAGGTCTTTTTCTGGATCCTCCTGAATGTTTTATTTCCAATGGGATCTGGAATCTTTCTATACCTGATTCTTTACAATCTAATATGAAGCTGAAAGATATGAGTATGATGACTATAATTCATTTGATAATTACAAATCTTACATGTTACTCATAGTTATTGTTGACCTCTTTCAGGATTTAGCTCGGGTAGTGAATTATTTTGTCGAAGCAGGGATTCTTCACCTATTGCTGATGACTATGCCACTTATATATCAGAGCAGTTGTCTGATTTTGCAGCATCCAACCGTTCCATTCAGGTTGGAGCTTTAATCATAGAACCAGGCAAGTATACTTAATTTATGCCTTATCCTATTTATGCTAACAAAAATGTTTTAGAAAGAGAGAGAAAAAGGTATCGATGAAGAATTGATATGATTGATTGATTACATGTGATCACATGATGATGTTTGTGTCTAGTTAGATAGCTTTTGGAGTATAAGGAGTTGGAAGACTCCAAGTGGACGAGACAAATCTTTGCACTCCATTCCTTTTACGTGCCACCATTTCTATCTCACTTACTGGTTTCCGCAGAATCATCTGAATCAATGGATTAACTAATGTGTAAATATGTACTTCCATGATAAGCGTGCCGGGCCAAGCCTAGCACGCAACACAGCACATAGCACACCTCAATGCGTGCCCGGCTAAGCCCGACCCACTCACACCAGTACACTAGTACTAGTGAAAGTATTGTCTTAAATATGCAATGTTTCCCCCTAATTATATGATGTGGGATTAAAAAAAAACCACACTACACAAAATCAGGCTAATAAAAGCTAGTCCATTTTTTTTAGAAAATTCATCTTATACTCGAATCTTAAAAAATTAATTACATTTTAATTTTATTAAGGTATATAAATTTTTAAAAATATATAATATAATTTATAAAACATTGCATTCCAGTACTTCAAAGAATAAATCAATCATTATCTTACAAAATTAGCACTTTTAACTTAAATTAAACTTGATCAACTCCTCCTCTGATAAGATCTCTACTTTAATATTAAAATCTCCAGAAAGAAGAAGATTCCTCCTCCTGCTCCAATATTAAAATCTGCAAAAAAATAAAAAGATCGAACCCAAAATTAGATTTTGGGCTGCCTACGTATCTTCTAATTGAAATTAGAAGAATCAAGTCTCCGTAGTTCTAAATTTAAGTTAGATAGTTAAAAAATAAATAACAAACGAACTTTAAAAATAAAAATTACCTTCCAATATATTTTTGTACTTATTTTTTTAATTATTCATCACTGATCCAGATTATTTTCTATTGAAGTTGAAGCTCATTCGGTCAAGCACATATCATAATTATTTTTATTTTGAAGTTTATCATCCGCATCCAACCAATCTTTCATACAAATACAAGCTTCAACACTTAAATTATTCACGTATAAAAAATCACGAGCTATTATCGACATTATAGGAAAAGATTTTTCATTTATTCTCCACCCATCTAAAATATTATAGTCATTAATTCCATTAGGATTCCAACTACTTTCATGATTTTGTTCAATATAAATATTTATTTCAGTAATTCTCGATATAGTAGACGTATTTTGTTGACATCTCCTAGTTATATTAAAAATATTATCCGGTAATCCAATTGTATGTTTATCTGATTTTGATAAAGGTGTTGTTTGTTGATGCATTATACCGTATTTATTTGAATATAAATTATATACATTATGAAATAATTGAGTAAATTTTATTTTTAAAATCAAATACATTATCACTTAATGACATATTATCATAATATTCATCTATCAATAGGTAAAGTCCATATAATTTAATTCTAGGATCTAAAATTGTAAATAAAATTGAACATATAAACGAAATAAAATTCCAATCTGCATGAGTAATAATATTTTCTAATATTTTTTCATTATAATAGATAGAAAAAATATCCTTATATGGCAGAGCACATTGTAACATGTCATAGGTGGAATTCCAAAATGATCAGATACCTATATTATTCCATAATTGTACTTGTACCCTTATACCTTATATCGTTATATCATACGACAACATAATGAGGTGTTACAAGTTTATTTTGAGGAGAGCCTGCCGAGTTAATGAGCCATATTACTTGCTTAATTAGAATCGATGGAATTTGAGACAAAACAGATCTGAAAACAAGTTTCATTCATTGATTAATCAATCAATCGCCAAATAACAAGAAATTATTGATTAATCAATCAATTCGCAAAGGAAGCTCCATGAAATGAGCACATTGACTTCTTCTTGATCAATAGTTGACCTTCCTACAGAAGGGGACCACGAGTGATAATGACTCGGTAAAGATCTTAACATAAGTAGGATGAAAGAACTTATGTTAAGCCCCTCTAACCAGAGGTTTTACAATAATAACTTTATTTACAGAACTTAAAAAATCTTGAATAGGAAATAATAAATGCTAACGTGGTAATTGTTCATTAGAAATCAACTGTCATCAGCAAATTTAATTTCTAAAATGGAGTCGGAAACAAAGGCAAACAAAGAAAGGTTTGTCCAAGGATTCCAATAAACAGATACTACAACTTAGCACCTATAGAACACAAAGCACGACAAACATCGAATCAAACAAAAATTTTATGATGAGACAAAACTCAATGCATATAAGATGATAGATATCCTTCCGGTGCTTTTAGCTCTTTGAGGACTGCTTATCTTTAGCCTTTTGAATCTTTAAGACTTTCTTCACAATCTTCTGCTCCTCAACCAAAAAAGCTCTGATGATCCTGCAATTCCAATAGAGAGAGAGATCTTAAGCATCGAGAAGAAACAAGGGATAGCAGCATGGAAACCCAAGTAAAAACATTTTGGAATAAAAATAGATATGGATAGAATGTGCCTTAAGTTTAGGACGCCAACCTTTTCCTGACAGCACCTCCAAGCAAGACTCCACCGTAAGCACGATTCACTGTACGTCGATTCCTTGCCAATCGAGACCTCTTGTATTGAGTAGGTCTTAGATGAGGAATCTATAGAAAATCACATTGTGAGATCTGGATAAAATTCATCATTATTAACAGAGAAAGGAGAGATAAAATTCATCACTACTAACAAAGAAACAAATTATAGAACACTGGGAAACCAAAATTAAACAATGGTCTATTTGCATTCTGTACAATAAAAAAGAATGAAGTTGGCACAACATAATAGACCAACATTCACACACATAATTTACAAGGGTATTTAGTGTGCCCAGTATTTTTCATTTTTTCTCAGCTATGAGACTCGAAAACTAATCCAGCTGCCTTTAGTTGTTCTAATAGAATGACAAGAACAACAACCTATTCTCAGTTATGCTGATGCGATAGTCAACACTGTACATCATTTTCTATCGCGCCGCCTTTTCGCCTTTAAACGATGGATCGTCGTCGAGAAGAATGGATGCATCAGAACCCTAATGACGATGAGATATTGAGAAGAATGAATGATAGATGAAGCGTGCATTGATGAAGCAGTCATGGAAGAAGAGGCAAATGATGGAGGCGCCCATCCTCATTTCCTTGAAAATTGCAGTGGCCATGGCCGCCCGCACGATGAGCTGCAGGATGGGGGCATGTGGCGTCGTAGAACAACGGCAAAAGGTGTGCTTTACCAACAGCGGAGGCGAGAAGAGAGACGAGGACGATGGCGAGGGCGAGGGCGAGGGTCTGCAAGGATACGGCCATGGCGATCCAATACTGTGAAGATCTTAACATAAGTAGGTGTGACAAGTAGACAATAGGTTCTAAGAACTTTTTTTTTAGAACTTGAAAAATCCTGAACCACCTCTAGCCCCTCTAGCCAGAGGGTCAGAGCCTACAGCTTGTGTACAATAATAATATATAACTTAATTAGACAATAGTAGGATGAAAGAATAGGAAATAATAAATGCTAACATGGTAATTGTTCATTAGAAATCAACTGTCATCAGCAAATTTAATTTCTAAAACGGAGTCGGAAACAAAGGCAAACAAAGAAAGATTTGTCCAAGGATTCCAATAAACAGATACTACAACTTAGAACCTATAGAACACAAAGCACGACAAACATCGAATCAAACAAAAATTTCATAATGAGACAAAACTCAATGCATATAAGATGATATATATCCTTCCGGTGCTTTTAGCTCTTTGAGGACTGCTTCTCTTTAGCCTTTTGAATCTTTAAGACTTTCTTCACAATCTTCTGCTCCTCAACCAAAAAAGCTCTGATGATCCTGCAATTCCAATACAGTGAGAGAGATCTTAAGCAACGAGAAGAAACTAGGGATAGCAGCATGGAGACCCAACTAAAAGCATCTTGGAATAAAAAGAGATTCGGATAGAATGTGCCTTAAATTTAGGACTCCAACCTTTCCCTGACAGCACCTCCAGACAAGACTCCACCGTAAGCACGGTTCACAGTACGCCGATTCCTTGCCAATCGAGACCTCTTGTATTGAGTAGGTCTTAGATGAGGAATCTAAAGAAAATCACATTGTGAGATCAGGATAAAATTCATCACTATTAACAGAGAAAAGAGAAAGATAAAATTCATCACTATTAACAGAGAAACAAATTATAGAACACTAAGAAACCGAAATCAAACAATGGCCTATTTACATTCTGTACAATAAAAAAGAATGAAGTTGGCACAACATAATAGACCAACATTCACACACATAATTTACAAGGGTATTTAGTGTGCAGTGCCCAGTATTTTTCAATTTTTCTCAGCTATAAGACTCGAAAAGTAATCCAGCTGCCTTTAGTTGTTCTAATAGAATCACAAAAACAACACCCTATTCTCAGTTATGCTGATGCGATAGTAAGCACTGTACATCATTTTCTATGGTACACCTACAGTATGGAATCAATATTGCTCATTCTGCTACGATTACTCCTCCAAAGCAATAATTAACTAATCCTTCTTAACGCAAATCATACAAGGCAATGTACTCCTAAGTCCCAACTGCCTAGTGGTCCTTTTCTAAACATGGCAAACTGTCATGCTGTTCTCATTCTTTGCAGATAGGCAATAACCTCTTCTCTTAAAAAAAGCAGACCCGCTTGCAAAATGGTCCGACTACCTGCTGTTAGATAGCACGAAGCAGAACGGCACCATTAAAACTCCCACCTTTAGCAGATGAACTACATGGTAGCAGAACTAAGGTATACAGACTCAAATTTGGCCATATATATACGAGATATGACAGAATCTTGATCTCATTTTGTTTGCAGATGATATCAATTAACAAAATAAATGAAAACAAAGCAAACAAAACATTATACAGAATCATAGACTGTACTACCACAGCGTAAAAAAAGATAATTTGTGAAGACATTTTACTCTATCAGCGGTCAGCAGGCAGTATTTTGCTAATTGTTACGTTCTAAGCAATAAACCCAAGGAAAATTTCATTATCTGAAAAAAAAATGACACCTACGAAAAGGAGAATAAGCTTGTTAACTGCAAGGACATTACAAGTAAAGCCGAGCACAGTCGAAAATATGAAACAGTCTGAATCACCCTATTTGTCCATCCAAAAAGGTAAGGAGAAAATAATGACTCACTCCCTGAATTCTCTTGCCAGTCACCGGGCATTTCGGCCCGCTAGCTCTCTTGTGCGCATACTGGTACACAAGCTTGCCACCTGCACTTCCAAATGAAACCCAGTTAATGAAAGTTTAGAATTTGCGAAAACTCTATAGCGCCATAAACCCCCACCCCGATCATCGGGATCTAAACGGAGCCTGTTCAAGCACAACAAATTACAACAACAGGATCGACGATATAACCAATAGTTAAAAAAAACAACACCAATAGCCAAAAGCGTAATAAAACCTATCAAAATCAGCAACAATGCAAAACCATAAAGGAATCCGCTAAACCCTAAGACGCGAAGATGGCGTAAGATCGGATTTTTCACCTGGGGTTTTGACAACCCTGGTTTGATTTGATTTGGTGGCATAGCTATGCCGCTTCCGGTAGGTCAACCGCTGCACCATTGCCTTGCGATATCCTCACTGTGCCGGCTGCTTCTCTCTGCTCTGGAGGCGAACGCCGAAACTAACAGAAGCAAGAGAAGCATTAGGTATTCTTCGGATATGGTTATAAAAAAGAGGAGCCCTCCAACAATGACCTAGATCCAACGGTAGAAACCCATCCTATCAAACGGCGGGGATTCGTCCATATGAGTAAAGGAGATGGGCATCGGACCAATTACAACCCGCGGCCCATTTCATGCGTTAATTTTTGCATATATTTTAACAAATAGTATCGTGACAATAGATTCAAAATGACAATTATTGTTTAACAAATAGTTTTGCCTCAATATTTTTATCTTGAGATCTTAAAAATGTAATATTAATTTTGTATTATTGTCATTGAGGTAGACGAACCACAAAGAACAATTATGTTATTATGCAGACAAGTGGCTCTTTTAGAAAAATCTGATATAAAAAAAAAATTATTAGATACAAGGCAATATGAAGTACTTTACTGTATGACACAAGATTGGTATGATTAAATCAAGTTCTAATTGTTTTAATGAATAGTATGGTCAGATGGGACTGGATTGACATCTGGCCCATGCACCTAGCCAGATGACCCAACTCAGAAGTCATATGGATGCAGAAAAAAGGAGACTAGGCCAAAATTCATGTGATCCAGAGCCTAGAGCCTGTCACACAAAGCGAGGAAGATAAACTAGGTAAACAAGAGGCAAGGGAAATGGAATTAACACTTTCGACTAAGCCATCACTATTGTTTATCAATTGACAACAGTCATCATGGCACATGCCAACTACTAGATCTAGTTGATACAAACTCTCTAACTTGGGGAATGCCTCCTTTGTACAAATGACTTGGGGTGTTTCCTTTACATGAAGCACTGTATATAGGGATACAGATAACTTCAAAATCGAAGTTCGGACGAGGCTACATTGTTGGGGTACTGTTGAAGAGAGGTTTCGGCAAGGGAGTATCCCTCCATCTTGGGATTCCAGCCTTAAACAAGTGCTCAAGCACCATTATCCACTCTTCAAGAACTGATTCCTTTGTCTTCTCCAGGAGGGCGTATTCCTTCTCCATCACAGACTCCAACTCCTCAAAATGTTTGATCTTGTATTTTATCTTTCTCAGCTGTTAAGAGGCAGAACAGGACTAATAAGCATCGTTTTCGGATGCAAATATAGTAAGTGCAATGCAAACTTTCAATAAGGGAGCTGGCTACATGATAGAACAGATGCACAAGGAAAAGGCAAGTGAACAATATGACGAAGCATGGTCGGTTTTCCTTGCTCTGCTGCAATTTAAATTAATTATTTGAATGAAGTATTATAAATCACATCTAAAATAACCTGTGCTTCGATAATTGACGCCATTAGCAGTTCCATTTCCCTTTCCTCCTGGTCAGCTAGTAGCTTGGCACGAGCAGCTGCTGCACCCAGTGCCGTTCCAATGGCAGCCCTTACTTGAAACGCTCTTCCACCTATACTCTTTTGTGAGCAAGGTTCAAAAATATCTGCAAAAGAAAGATGGATTTAAGAGGGGGCAGTTATAGCAAAAGGTTTCCACTGGAAGAAGTCATATCAGAGCAGAAAGAAAATAAGTGGCTTGAAACTGAAACAAGACAACATCATGAAGAACATGGAACATGGCAACAAACCGATCCAAATGCATTGCTCCCTTGAATTTATACAAGGAAAGTTAACTTTATCATAAACAGATATATGTCCTAATGAAAATCAAAAAAATATTGCATTCTAATGCCCTTCTTGCTTCAGAAATGCCCTTCTTGTCATTCTTTGTTCAAGCAAGGTAGAGGCATAGCCGGTTTCTGATTTTTCTTCTTTCTTAGAGCTTTCCTAAAATAGCACTTCAGTAAAGTTCCATACATGCAAAAGATACAGTTCAATAGGAAGATACGTATGCAATTTAATTTAGGGATAATTGCATTGACACCTAATATACATTTGTTGACACCACTTCTATTTATCATTAGCACACTTCCATCCTATGCAAAGCTTTGAGGGTTTTAACACAACTGCCTCTTATATTTTTTAGGTGTATGAGAACCTTGTGCTAAAATTTCCACGACCATTTTTGATCTACAATAATCTGCAACAGAAGTATAGACAACCGAAAGTCCAAAACTATATCTCACATCACTCTATAATGCGCAAGAAGAAAAATTCATCATAGGATAAATGGTAGCAGAAATAATTTGAACATAAGGAGATATAAGGAGATAATGATGCAAGAACAACAATAACAGTTTTGTACCTGTCTCATTATCCAACTCGAAATCCCGATCTTCATTGTTTAGGCTACTGAAATGACTATACCAAAATAAGAAAATTCACATCTTTTAGAAGAAATGTCAACACAGTGGGGAAGACTGACCTGTTAGGATCATCATTAGTACAAATTAAATCATTTTCTGAATCCTTGATACGAAAAGCCTTCCTTGCAGATGGATTTTCATGGCACAATGCTGTTACAGCCGCACCTGCTGCTGCAGCTGCAACCTGCAGGCCGGCGACAGTAGACAAAGAAGCTACCTAACCAAAAAATTATTAATTTGTTATCTCTTATGCAGTTATTCCACCAAAGATAATATAGGTTAGGATAAGAAGAAAATGTAAAAAAACCCTCATATACTTGTTTAATTAGTGAATCTGCAGCATGTACAGAGGATGGCAAGCATCTTCTCTTGGAAGGCTTTTCATCAACGGGTTCTTCCAAGACATCTTTTTCATTAGCTTCGGTATCTCCATCTACTTTAACAGGTTCTTCTGGTGATTGCACTCTTTCGACATCTGTTGCCTGGCTGCTTTTTAAGCCACTGCCAGCAAGTGTACCACTTATGGAGCCCAAAATATGTTCACCAAACGGCAATTGTATAAGCCTAGCAATACAATCAAGCTTATTCTTGGTTCGTACATGTTGAGCAATAAGATCCCAGTCATCTCCAAGCTTCAGGAGTGCTTCTAGAAGAAGCAGAGTCTCTGCATCTGTCCATGTGCTAGTCACAAGGTTAGCACTATCATCTGTCTCATGCTTTAAGTTCTCCGTAGTATTGCCATCAATATGAGACTTATCTTTAGAACATTTTGGACATACAGCCAATCCACGCTGCAGAAAGATAACAAAGATGAAAACAAAGCTCATAAATACGTCACGATTCATCAATCTACCTAGGTTCGTCATATCCATGGAAAATAGCACATGATAGAAACACCAATATAATAGTAATAACTAGTTCTCACTTTATTGGACCTTGGATTAGTATGGATCTGATTAACCAAATTAGTGGAAGGGAATTAGCTTTGAAGAACACTAATGGTCGGATAGAGATACATTTGCAGTGATGATCAAACAAAGAAAATAACTATAAGAAGGTCAAATTAACGCATCCATGTGCTCTCAAATACTAGGGCTCAGGCTTAAATGCATACCAATACCCATTTATCTAAGTTGCCAGTAAATGAGCTGTTTTTAGGAGTTCAAGCAACATTCATTTGATCCTAATTGTATGTCAGCTAATTGTATGTTAGAATCGCAGCCAATTCTGAATTCAGGAAACTAGCTTTGATAAAAAATGGAAGCAGAATCACAATGACAATCTTTAGATGCTCAAATGGTTCAAAATCTGAAATAAAACAAATCGCTCCCCACAGCATCAATAGAAGAAGATTGAATGATACCTCTAGCGACTCAGACCCTGCAGCAGCAGATTGCTCCCCGCAGACTCCACAGACTACTCCCACCCTCGGCGCCCGATCTCCAAATACGTCAGTGTACGATGTCAAAGGCGGCAACTTTAATCCATTCCCTCCGCCCAAGGGAGTCGTTCCCGTTCCCACCCTCTTTCTCAGCGGTATACAAGCCGGCACCACCTGCACGCCTGGCGGCGCCCCTTCCTCCACCAAAACGGTCGGTCCCACCTCCTCCGGCACCTGCACCACCGCGATGGTCTTCGCCCCAAAATTGATCAATCCCCACTTCTCAAGGCACCGGAACACCTTGTGGAGGCACCCCACGTCGCCAATCAAAGACTTCCGGACCTCCGTGAAGCTGAGACGCCGGGACGGGTCCTCCCGGTACTTGCTGATGACGAAATCGCGGTACTCCTTGTACACCCTCGGGTTCCGGGAGGCGGCCGAGCCGTCGAAGAACTCCGGCAGCGCCTGCCGCTCGGTCTCGTGGATCTCGTCCCATCGGAACCAACCTGGACCACAGAGCCAACAAAAAAAAAACAAAAAAGGGGAGCAACGTCAAGGTCAAAAAAACCCTAACCCTAGCTTCAACGGAAGAGGGAAGCAAACCCAAATCGGCATGGGGAAGCTGCAGTACTGGAGGAGGCAGGGATGGAGTAGAGCTCGCGGTCGGCGAGGTCGCTGCCTTCCGAGCTCGGCGGCATTGTTTTCTGGTGGGGGCGCGCGGGAAGGTGGGAGAGGAGGGTGCGGACGGTGATGAGGGCTGCTGAGGCGAGATCGGACGGCGGGGAGCTGCTGATTTCGCAAGGAGGAGAAGGATTCGAACGCCAAGAAGGAGAGGGGAAGAGGGAGAGAAGGGAGAAATAAGAAAAGGTCGGAGTTTTAAAGGGCTTTCTATTTCCTTCACGAGATATTAAGTTGGGCTTTTAATGAGCCCGTTTCAAAGCCTTTTAATTAGCCTATATAGAAGAAAGAAAAGGGAATCACGTGCATGGCACGTGAAATAAACCCTAGTCGTCTCTAAACCGGGGCCGGCCGTAGTATAAAACGAGTACCCGGCTCTCTGCCTGCACTCTCTGCGCCGTCTCTCGAACCCTAGCTCGGAAGGAAAGCAATGGTACGTCGTGAAATCATTCCTTCCTCTTCGTCTACCTTGCGATCCTTGATCGACGTTTAGTTCAATTCCAAGGATGATATTTTGATGTGATTTTTTTTCCTGATTTAGGCTCCCAAAAGGGGTGTGAAGGCGCCCGTTGCAGCAAAGAAGAAACCGGTGATTCTCCAAAAAAGAGTTTTTTTTGGTGGGGTATCGTTTTTTTGTTTGTGGTAATTACGACTGAGTAGTGGTGTTTGGATCTCTAGGAGAAGGTTGTGAATCCATTGTTTGAGAAGCGTCCGAAGCAGTTTGGAATAGGAGGCGCATTGCCGCCGAAGAAGGATCTGCACAGGTTCGTGAAATGGCCGAAGGTGGTTCGGATCCAGAGGCAGAGGCGGATATTGAAGCAGCGGCTGAAGGTTCCACCGGCTCTCAACCAGTTTACTCGGACTTTGGACAAGAACCTTGGTAATTGAGTATCCTTGTTAAAATTTATACTCCTTGTTAAAATTTTCACCTTGAGTATGAGAGAACGGGTATTTATTCTCATTTTATTAGTTTGTGCAATATGTCATTTTTGTCTGTGTTATTTAATCGTCCTCTAATGGAGGTTTTTTTTGTACTTTAGGAAATAAATATGCTTATTTTATTTGTCTGTAAATTGTAAAGGTTGCTTAGAATCAACTTAGGTGATGCAACTTTCATTGATTTTTTGACCACTAAATCTAACATAGGAACATGATCAATTTTAGCTGAATACTAGTATTGATAGAAGATCATGTAGCGTGTTTTATGGGAAATCGTTGTCTTAATTTGATGAACTATATAAACCCTTGGATAAAGTGTTAGTCTGGAAATCTTTGGGTTGAGGAGTAGAGTCTGCCTTCTTGCTATTCCAGCCTCATTTTATTGCTGCTTGAAATTTCTTGAATGCTTTCGTGATTCATCAATGAGAATAACAGTGTTAATAGTTATCATGAACTGCTTGATTGAAAACTAAAGAACTTGTGCGTCAGGAAACTGGTTTGTGTTTGACTAAATCATTGCTCAATTAATGTTTGTTATCTCTTGAATAGCTATGGTGTTCTGCTGTATCTTTTTTCTCATGCAATTGTCAGCTGGATTTTTGATATGTACAAATTTTTTTCATCAAGATTTATGCTTGTGTGTATATCTTTGTGAATTTGGTACCAATATTTCTGCTTAATTTCTTTGTATTTTTTAAAAAATTTGAATTGGACTTCTAATGAATTTATTTAAAGATCAAATAGGTGAAGTTGTATATGCTAACTATTTTCATGTAAACATTGGGATTTTTCTCCGCAGCTACGAATCTTTTCAAGATGCTTCTGAAGTACAGGCCAGAAGATCGAGCAGCAAAGAAGGAAAGGCTTTTGAAGAGGGCACAAGCTGAGACTGAAGGAAAGACTGTGGAAGTTAAGAAGCCAATTGTTGTTAAGTATGGGCTCAATCATGTCACTTTCCTTGTCGAACAGGTCTGCCATTTCAGTTCATTATGTATTTAATTTTTCTGGATGCGTTAGTAGTTTCTAATTGTCCTCAATTAATAACTATCAACTGGAAGGAGCTCCAATACAATTATACCAGGCGAGTTTGACTTTGTTCTCATGTACCTTTTTGCAGAACAAAGCACAGTTGGTGGTTATCGCACATGATGTGGATCCTATTGAGCTTGTCGTCTGGCTTCCTGCCTTGTGTAGGAAGATGGAAGTCCCCTACTGTATTGTGAAAGGAAAAGCCCGTCTTGGAACGGTTAGTTATTCAGTACCGTCATTCTAAAAATTTTAAATAGAATCCATTATCTCATTGGTCCTCACATGACTGTTTTTTTTGTAAATATTTAATTTCCTACAGATCGTACATAAGAAAACAGCATCGGTCTTGTGTTTGACAACCGTTAAGAACGAGGATAAATTGGAATTCAGCAAAATCCTTGAAGCCATTAAGGTGGAGAACTGACTTCTAAACAGTTATGCTTTTCTACCTGTCGAATTCCACTTGTATTAACTTTTAAGTCTTCTTCCAGGCCAACTTCAATGATAAGTATGATGAGCATAGGAAGAAGTGGGGTGGTGGAATCATGGGTTCAAAATCTCAGGCAAAAACTAAGGCCAAGGAGAAGGTTCTAGCCAAGGAAGCTGCTCAGAGGATGAGCTAAGGGCTCTCGGTCATGTCATTTGGTTCTACACTATAAATGTCAACTTGTAGGATTTTGCTTGTTCCTGTAACAGGAGAGACATCAGAATGTTCTGAAATTTTTGTTAGCCAATTCAGTTTCTCATTTACTGTAAGCTTTGGTAGACTTCTTTAACTTGACTGTTTTTGCTCTTCAATATTCAATTAATATGAATGCTAGGTTTGTGTGGGTAATTAAGTGAGATGCATGCAATATTTAAAGCTTTGAAAAAGCCTCGCGCTCGTTTCAATTTTGTTTGTATCAATATGATTAATGCTGTTTTCGGAGTTCATAATAAGGTGTTGCTCATATGCTCTATGTTCAACTCTGTGTATCAACCGTTCTACCTGCCAGAAGTAATGGATTTCAAATCTATTAAAGTTTAAAAAAAGTTTAGATTTGTTTCAACTGAATTGCTTATTTTTTTTATATAATGTTTTTTGAAATAATCTTTATAGATGTTATCTATCACAGATTGATCTGATGCTGCTTGGTATTATTTTCTTGATTAAATACACTAAAACTAATGATATACATGTTAAAAGTTGTGACACAGTATAATAGTGTTACTTTATGTCAAATAAGCAGTTTTTTTTTTTACTTCTGTATCAAATAAATTGAAAAAAAATAAAAATAATTTTGACATCAGTGTTTTGAAGAGGGTATTGATCCGATACTTTTTACTGCAATTTCGGAGTGGGGAGCTTTTTTTCTTTCCGGAGCATAGTTAGTGACTGGACTATTTATAGGAATTCCTTTTCTTTTCTTTCTTGGTCTTTTTTCCGGTGTCCCTTGCCTTTAGTAGTGTTTTTTTTTTTTTGCTTTGCTGAGAAATAGTACCTAAAAATCTTAGAATATTTTTTAAGTTTTATAGTCGTCGTACAGATATAATGGTTCAAAGACAATGAAAATTAGAAAATAGTTCTTGCAAGATCTGCAAGATCGAGTGTAGAAAATATAGAAAATATGAGAATTAAAGAAGAGAAAACAGCAGATCGGCAAGATCGAGTGAGAATTAAAGAAGAGAAAGGGGAGGGGAGAAATTACCTCGTCTTCTCCACCTACTGAGCCAGGCGCCGAGCGAGGGGAGGCCGCCACGGTAGCCTTCCCAAATGCTTGAGAAGCACTCTGGCACTCCATCTCTATGTCTTCACTTAGATTTCGTTGGGTTTACATCGAAATTGTTGTCGCTACTTCAGCAGATGATGCAGCTTCTGCTGCTAGATCGAGTAATCTCTCGAATTGAATCATTAATCCGGAAAGGCCCCCCAAGGCCGTCTTTATATCTCCTACAATGAACGCCGCTTGTGATGCAGATCCAGCGGCGAAATTCGCCGTCACTTGAGGTGCGGTAGAATTGGGGAAGAGCTTGAGGATGGCGCTCGCGTGGTCGGAGTCGGAGGAGGTGGTGGTTAGGCATGAAAATGGACCGTGCTCGTGCCAGCCCGAGCACGAGCCCGCCTAGGTACGCCCTCTGGCATGTCGGGCTTAGCCCGACACGATAGCACTCCATCTCCATGTCTTCACTTGGATTTCATTGGGTTTGCATCGAAATTATTGCCGCTACTTCAGCAGATGATGCAGCTTCTGCTGCTAGATCGAGTAATCTCTCGAATTGAATCATTAATCTGGAAAGGTCCCCCAAGGCCGTCTTTATATCTCCTACAATGAACGCTGCTTAGGATGCAGATCCAGCGGCGAAATCCGCCGCCATGTAAGGCACGGTAGAATTGGGGAAGAGCTTGAGGACGGCGCTCGCGTGGTCGGAGTCGGAGGAGGTGGTGGTTAGGTATGGTAATGGGCCGTGCTCGTGTCAGCCCGAGCACGAGCCTGCCTAAGCACGTCCTCTGGTGTGCCAGGCTTAGCTCGACATGATAGCACTCCATCTCCATGTCTTCACTTAGATTTCGTTGGGTTTGCATTAAAATTGTTGCCGCTACTTCAGCAGATGATGCAGCTTCTGCTGCTAGATTGAGTAATCTCTCGAATTGAATCATTAATCTGAAAAAGCTCCCCAAGGCCGTCTTTATATCTCCTACAATGAACGTCGCTTGGGTCGCTTGGGATGCAGATCCAGTGGCGAAATCTGCCGCCACGTGAGGCGAGGTAGAATTGGAGAAGAGCTCGAGGACGGGGCTCGCGTGGTCGGAGTCGGAGGAGGCGGTGGACCGGTGGTGGTCGTGGAGAAAAAATTGAGCAGAGGATTTATTTTAAATTTGGATACGATGGATGAGATGGCGTCGGTGGAGGAGGAGGTGGCGAAATCTGCCGCCACGTGAGGCGCGGTAGAATTGGGGAAGAGCTTGAGGACGGCGCTCGCGTGGTCGGAGTCGGAGGAGGCGGTGGACCGGTGGTGGTCGTGGAGAAAAAATTGAGCGAGGATTTATTTTAAATTTGGATACGATGGATGAGATGGCGCCGGTGGAGGAGGAGGCGGAGGAGGGGTGGAGGAGGAGAGGAATGAGATCAGACATGGTGGAGGAGGAGGGAGGAGATGGTGGAGGAGGTTATACACGGTGAAAACTTTATTTTTCGAATTTTTTATTCTTTTAAATTATTTATTGTTAATAATAAAAAAAGAAAAAAAAGGATGATGAGGTGAGAAAGTGAAGCCTCTTTCTAATTCTCCTCCTCCGCGTCCCTGGTGAATGGTTGGGTGCCACATAAAACTCCGGCTCCACACCACTTGTGGAAATGTTGAGAGCGAGAGGATTCAATCTCCCACCCTTCTCCCTAAGAAGAAGAAGAATACATCTCTTCCTCTCCCTCTCTCTCTCGGCGGACGCTGCTGCTGCTGCTGCTGGTTTCTCTCCTGCCCACCTTATCCTCGTCGATGCAGAACTGGCCGACCTCTAAGCAACCAAAGTATCTGTAGATCGTTTCAATTCTTTAGTGATCGATACGATGCATGCTGCGAAGTCGTGATCTGATTATGTAGCAAAATCTTGTGGAAGATCGGCTGACGGAGACCCGGCACAAGATCATCAACCTGGACTTCTACGTGCCGCCCTTCACCTGTCGGAGTTCATATCGAGCTCGGTGAGCGCGATCGTGCACTTCGTGATCCCCGAAGCGAAGTCGGTGCTCCAAGGAGCCGTGAAGAACTTCAACTCGCTGGAGCAGATCTCGAAGGACCTCTACGCCCGCCGGACGCCGACCGTCATCGAGAGAGCGATCGTGGAGCGGCTGAAGGCGTTCCTGCCCGAAGAGCTCCACAAAGAGATCGCCCGGGCCATCAGAGAAAACCCAATGAAGTTCCCCGTCCCGCAAGTCATCGCCGGTGAGGCGTAATTTATGCAGTTTTGATCATTATTTTCTTTGTTGGAGCTGATTAAAGCCCCCTGTTCATGCGTCGATCAAAGCGGACGAGAATGCGTGGAGGACCGACGAGGAGTTCGCCCGAGAAATGCTCGCCGGGCTGAACCCGGCTGTGATCAAATGCTTGGAGGTGGATTTAAGCTTCAATTAGTTCAAAAGTCTTGAGATTTATTCCGCTGACTGATTGATGATCCATCAAAAAACAGAGCTTTCCACCCGTGGGAAAAGGAGGGAAGAAAAGTGCATTCACAGCTTCGCATGTAGAGAAGAATCTTGATGGTCTCAGCATCTCAGAAGTAATCACATATATACACACACATAAATCTTCTCCGATCCTCTTATAAAGATCGTGAATTGATAAGTTTTTGATATTTTCGAAGGCGATGGACGCCGACAGGATCTGTGCAGGTTGATGATTAGCCACTGCTGAGTTCATGA
This sequence comes from Thalia dealbata, assembly GCA_030544415.1. NCBI lineage: Eukaryota > Viridiplantae > Streptophyta > Magnoliopsida > Zingiberales > Marantaceae > Thalia > Thalia dealbata. The sequence goes on from CM060458.1 coordinate 956,705, forward strand.
TCTGTGCAGTTCAATTGCTCCATCGTTGATGAGTTGAAATCTGTATTTGCAGGTTGCATACGCATGCAGCGGTGGAGCCCTTCGTCATCGCCACCAGGAGGCAGCTGAGCGCGATGCACCCCGTCTACAAGTTGCTCGATCCAGACTTTAAGGACACCATGCACATCAACTCGCTCGCTCGCAGCGTGCTCCTCAACGCTGGCGGCATCCTGGAGATGACGATGTATCCCGGCAAGTGCGCCATGGAGCTCAGCTCGGCCATCTACAAGGACTGGCGGTTCTGCGAGCAAGCTCTGCCTATGGATCTCCTCAAACGTGGCGTGGCAGTGGAGGACCACGGCGAGCCCTCCGGCGTGCGCCTCCACTTCCAGGACTACCCCTTCGCCGCCGACGGCCTCGATGTGTGGGTCGCGATCAAGACGTGGGTAGACGGCTACTGCACCCACTTCTACCGCGACGACGCTTCCGTCGTCGCAGACCCGGAGCTCCAGTCGTGGTGGCACGAGGTGCGCACAGTCGGCCACGGCGACGAGAGCGACGACGACTTCTGCTGGCTGCCGCTCGACTCCGTGTCCAACCTGTCGCAGTCGCTCACCACGCTCATCTGGATCGCCTCTGCGCTGCCCGCCGCCGTCAACTTCGGCCAGTTCGGGTACGCGGGGTACCCCCCGAATCGGCCGACGCGGTGCCGGCGGTTCATCCCGAAGGAGGGGACGCCGGAGTTTGCGGAGCTGGTCCGCGACCCGGAAAGGTTCTTCCTGGAGATGGTACCGGACCGGTTCACGACGACGCTGGGGGTGGCGCTGATAGAGGTCCTCTCGGGGCACACCGCCGACGAGGTGTACCTGGGACAGAGGGCGTCGGAAGCGTGGACGGACGACGGCGAGGTGCTGCGGATGTTCAAGCAGTTCGGGGAGGGGCTGCGGGAGGTGGAGAGGAGGATCGACGAGAGGAACGACAACCGGAAGTTGAGGAATAGATGGGGGCCTGCTCGTGTTCCCTACACGCTGCTCTACCCGGACACTGCAAACATCGGCGGCGAGAAGGGCGTGACAGGAAGAGGAATTCCGAACAGTGTCTCAATTTAGTTGATCATTAGCAGCATTGATTCATGATCTTACATTGTGTCATATGATATATGTATATACTGTGCGTTGATTATAATGCGAACAAAAAGCTCAGTGAAGTCGATCACATTAATCTTCTTCTCCTCCTCCTTCTACATCAACATTAACTGGAGGCCGTGAAGATTCCCTCCTTCATCATCCGCTCGAACTCCTTGAAGTTGACCTTGCCATCGCCGTCGGCGTCGACCCTGCTGATCATGTGCTGGCAGTCCTCGTTGGTACGGCCTTGCTTGAGGCCAAGGGAGCTGAGGATGGAGCGGAGCTCCTCGACGGTGATGAAACCGTCACCGTTGCGGTCGAAGACGTTGAAGGCCTCGAAGATGTCCTCCTCCGGGTCATCCTCCCGCTCGCCACCCGTGATTGTCTGCTAGAGCGTCGCGAACTCCTCGGCGCCGACGCGGCCGTCGCCATTGGCGTCGATCTTCTGGATCATGGACACCAGCTCCTCCTCCGGGATGTGGAGCCCCAGGTTTCCGAGCGAGTCCTGCAGCTCGCGCTTGGTGATGCTGCCGTCGCCGTCGCAGTCGAACATCTTGAAGACCCGCTTCAGCTCCGACGACTCCATCCCCAACGACGATGAGGACGACGACGCCGGTCTCCGGCTACACCGCTGGGATCGATGGACGAATGAAGAGGACGAAAAGGAGGAAAGGCAACTAGTGGAGGGAGGCGGCGATCGACGGCGAGAGAGCCCTTTTAACTGTTATCTGCTGAGGAAACAGAGGAGGAGGAGGAGGAGGAGACGGCGGATTGTGTTAATTAAGGAGGCCGACGTCTCCTTATTCCCCTTGCTGGATGCAGATGAAGGCGCTGCGCCTCCTTCGCTCCATTAATCGCCGCCCCTCCCGCCCGCTCGTCTGCAGGCGGAGAGGCGGCGAGGAAACGATGCTAACCTGCATATGCCCATCGGTATAAAGTGGATCATGAAGTTATGAGATGAACAATGAAAGGTTCTTCTTTTTCTGAATGTGTTTTTCTTATGCTTATTTGAGTTAGCAGTCAGTACGCGCGCGACTGCTGATGGTAAAAATTCGCTTTTTTGGTCTGTATATACTGAATTATGCTAATTGACGAATGGATTTCAGTTTGTGCATAGAATTCTGTTGCTCTCTTTAGCATACATATTACCTCTATGTAAAGCACTATTGTTTCTAGATTATTGCTTTTGTGTTATTTTTCCTTGGTACCTGGGAATTTTTATTTGAGAACAAAATGCAAGGAGCTCCATGCACCTCTCTTGCTTGCGTTTTGTGCATTCATCATTTCTCATTTTGGAGTAGATTTAATAATTTCTGCAAGGTCCCCAAGGCCGATTCAGAGCTCAGTATGTTACCCAGCGAATAGCAGGACTTGCTTTTATATCAGTGGGTTTCGTAAACTTCGTACCAGTGAGCCACTTACCAACGCTGGCCAAGATGTACTGGAGCTCCTAAAGAATACACAAAACAAGGAGCTTGTTGATGACCAAGGTGCTGTAAATACACAAAACAAGGAGCCTGTTGATGGCCAAGGTAGTGCAAAAGTAAAGAGGAAAAAATTGAAAGGAAAAAGAGCTGTTGTAAGGTGGCTAAAGTTCTTTAGGTGGAAGAAGAAAAAGGAGTATGAGAGAATGACTGCTGAAGAGAAGATATTATACAAATTGAAAAAGGTATGACTGTTGCTTTACTTTTGCTATATATGACAGTTTTTTTTAATCTTGGATTGGTTGTATCCGATGTGGTTGTCTGATCAATTAGTCATATATCTAAATGCATTGTCGGGAAAATAATTCAATAATTTGGGGATGCTAAGTATCTTTATGCAACATATCTTAGTTTTGAAAAAAAAAAATCCATGATCGCAGCAAATGTGAAAATCTTTTTTCTTTATATATATGGTATACTTTTAAAATAAAAAATAATTTATGCACTGTACGAAATATATTATAAAATTTAATAAACATCAAAATAAAAAAAATAAAATAGAAGAGAGTTTTTTTATTTTTTAAATGATACTATAATTTATTTAATAAATGTTATTTTGAACTCACGTTAAGTATTATACGTTTTCGTATAAAATAATCATTTAGATGTATACATGATTAAGTACACCGATGTTCTTGAAATTTTATGAACTGCTCTTTTATTGTTTTAAAAAGAATAGCCAGAAAGGTGCACCTCAATTGATCGAAATTGAAACATTTAACCACTATTGTAACAATGAACTTAAGTTGTCACAGCTCGAGAAATAATATCCTCCTCAAGAACAAGCAAAATTTGGGTAAAGTTCTATGGACCAACTAACTAAACCGCTAGAAAAAGGCACAACATGAGATCAAAAAAATTGCAAGTTCTGGTTGTTTCCTTAGGCAGTGGTTGCCTGGGCCTTGTTAAGGATCACGCCCTCATATTTGACCTGGAACCACTTCATGGCATCCTCCTTGGTAACCCTGTGCTGAATTCCTACCCGCGACTTGCACCGGCGACGACGAGCTACACGGTAGCCGGCGCGTTCCAAGACCACATAGAAATCCATTCCGTAGATGCCTGTCGAAGGATCATACCTACAAAAGAAACCATGTTGTAATTTCGCAAACAAAGAAAAGCTAAGTTTGCACAACAATGAAATTGTTCCGGTGGTTACCAGGATGAAGCCTTCCTACTTTGCAGTAAAAAAGAAAATTAACCTACCTACCAACCTGATATAGCTTTTATATCAGGTTTACCTGATATCACAGGGTGAAAATTGGATCAATGCATCTTTCAGTAGAAATCTAAAAGGAAAGAGCCAGAAACTAAAAAACTTACAGGGGGTGTTAGAGGTAAGAATACAAACCCATCCTAATTTTTAAGTATAATTTAACTTGAAAATTAGGATGGTATGTGAATTCCACCCCACACCAAATACATCCATAAAATATCTATCAATCAGTAGTGGATATAATAAATTACACTCCACATATCCACAAAGGAGTAGCTAATTATCTGAATAGCCTATGAAAGATAATTTGCATCAAGAAAGGAATATGCCAGGAAAATTAATGTTTTACTTCAGTTATCTTTTCACAATATTCCATGTATCAAGCATACTTTGTCCATTAGAAGCCAGATAAAATGCACCAGTTCCTAGTGGTAATCAAAATATTTGACAACTTGGCTCCAAAAAAAAGAAGAAAACGATTGTTGTTTGTGTTTTTGTTAGTATTGCGCCTTACTTTTCTCCCATTGTACAGTAGTAGATGTAAGAGTTGGATTGTAATTTGGAGATTGATTTAGAGCATTAGATTGCATCTCTCTACTGGAATTATTTGAGTCCAACTCCCTTTCTCTCCAAATAAAGAAGCAAGTAATATCAAAACTCATATTAAACACTAGCTATCTACTATCTTAAACTTGCAGGACAGATTTATTCAATTCAGAACACAAAAGGATAGATGAATCATAACAACAGGTAGAAGTGCTATCAATCCTAAGAAAATGTTCCGAGTCACAAACAGAAGTGCTATCAATCCTAAGGAAGTGTACCTAACCACAGACAGAACTGCTAGCAATCCTAAGAATTTTCCTAACCACAGACAGAACTGCTATCGATCCTATGTATTTTCCTAACCACAGAAAGAAGTGATATCAATCCTAAGAAAGTGTTCCAAAATTTAAGCATCCTGAATCCAAATTCGCACAAGCCAGAGAGCAATGCATTTCCTAACAGAGATATTGTGATAGTATCCAGTACCGAAGCAGAGTGTAACTTTTGACTTACTTGATGCCAAGATCGATATGCTCTTGTATGCCAAAACCGAAGCAGCCAGTATCACTGAAGTTCCTTCTCAGCAGCTCGTACTCTTTCACTTTCAGTCCACTCTCCAGAAGCTGCATTGCCTTGTCGCCCCTGACCGTGACGTAGCATGCAATCTTCTCATTACGACGGATTCCAAAAGATCTCACCGTGTATCGTGCTGCACAGAGAATGAACAAACCAGGAATCATGAAGAAGATCGAAGCTTGATGTCAAATATTGAATTGAGACTCTGAGGAGGATTGTTACCCTTGGAGAACACCGGCGTCTGCCCGCTCAATTGCTCCAAGACCTGCACGCAAGAAGAGAACAAGATCATGTATGGAGCATCCGGCGCTAGGTAATCTGAAGAAAAGATTACGCAATCTCTACTAGTAAGGTAGGAGCTCTGGTTTTTTGAGAACCTTGGAGGCTCTTGTGAGGCGGTCGCCGCTCTCACCGACAGATATGTTGAGGACGAGCTTCTGAACCTTGATCTCCCTCATCGGGTTCGAGAGCTTCTTCTCCGAAGCCTGCAACGGGCAATGAAGGCATCAGCGAACGTAAAGAAAGAAGATGGAAGGTAGGAGGAGGAGAAAGGCATCGACCATTGGTGAGAGCTCGGTGAGGGGGAGGGCGGCAGCAATGGAGTCCGGGAGCGGTGGAAGACGGAGCGAAACGAAACCCTAAATAGTGCGCCAACTGCGAATCCTGATCGTAGATTTAGGGTTTTGTTCGGCTCGTAGGCGGCACAACGAAATGACCAAACTACCACCTCCAATGAAAAATCATTCTTTTTTTTTAGAAAAAAAAGAAGTAAAGAAAAGAAATCCTGATAGCTTCACTTCGTTCTTCTCCTCCCCCTCCAAATTCCAGTTCGGAATCCAAATGGCAGTCGCTTCGCCTCTCGCTTTGAGTTCAAGTCTCCATCATCGATGGCCAATTTCCAATCCCACTTCGAAGAGGAACAACCGGAGAGTCTTCGGTTTCCGACGACCATCAAAACTCCACCTTTCTCGACCGAATTCATCGTCCCCAATCACCACCAGAAGATACCGCGCTCTGATGACCGAGACAAATATTACCGATCATGGTGCAGACATCCTGCGACTTTGTGCGACGGGCAACCTGAAGGAGGCCATCCGTCTGATGTGCGAATCGATATAGGCATACATTCCATTTCTTCTTACTGCATCATTAGAGAGACTTGACAAAACAAAACACTAGGATGATGAGTCGATCATGATTTATTATAGTCGGGAGAGTGCATCGAGGGCTTTTGGGCTACAATGTTTTTTTTTGAAGAAATAATTAATTTGCATTTCATATAAATGGTCAAATAACTAGTTATCACCATGACTTTCAAAAATTATTGTCCTTATCTACTATAAGTGATTTCCATAAGTTGGTCATATCAGTCATTTTATAAAAATTAATAATAAACATGATTGCATAAATGGGCTGCCTAAAATATTCTCTGATTGTGCTTGTAAATATAAACATAAAGCTCGCTAGATTCTCTGGATGCTTTGCAGGATTTAAAACTAGGTACTAGGGAAATGGAGAGGCTTCGTGGAGCAGATCTCGAGAAATTATTGCATGAGAAAAAGTTGATTTTGATATTAGATTTGGATCATACATTGCTCAACTCAACACGTCTCATTGACATCTTTCCTGAAGAAGATTATTTGCTAAGACAGGTTGATTCCACAAAAGGTATTTAACATCTTATTTTGGTTGAGAATCATGTTGGGACTTCTTTTCTTCTTTTTATAGACCTAGTATCCTTCCTCTCTGTGTATTCAGCTCAAAAATTAGTTTTTTATGAGGATTTAGGGGTATTCTGTCACCTACAGTTGTAAATTGGGATGTTATGAAGTGTGGTGTTGACTCATTGGTAAGGGTCTCTCCATTACAAAGGTCATGAGATCAAAGCCTACCTTCACATATACCTTGCCAAAAAGGGATATTCATGAACTTTAGATTGTGATTATGATAAAATTTTCATATTCCTATAGATTACCTCCAAAATTTAGAGATAACCATATAATGACTATACTTTTCCCGTTTGGTTCTCCATATTTCTTTTACAAATATTAGGCTTTTATCAAGACCTTCAATTTCTTTTTTATACCTTAACGACTTCCTCTTCTGCACAGTGTAGATGATCCAGACAAAAGCTTATTCAAGTTGGGCTCGATGCATATGTTGACAAAATTTAGGCCCTTTGTCCATAACTTTCTGAAAGAAGCAAGCTCTATTTTTGAGATGTATGTTTATACTATGGCTGAGCGTTCCTATGCAATGGAGATAGTCAAACTACTTGACCCTGGTAAAGTCTACTTTGATGCAAAGGTAGTTACCCAAGCTGATTGCACCCAGCGGCATCAGAAAGGCCTCGATGTGGTATTAGGTGCTGAAAGCATTGTGGTGATTCTTGATGACACAGAAGCTGTAAGTTTTTGCTCCAGTGCAAGTTTCATGTTTGTTTTATGGATTATACATGCCAATTTTCCTATCATCATTGTTTCATCAGTTGTCAATTTTCCAATCATCGTCTTTTATTTGTTCAAATGGAAGTCCTTTTCTTTGTCAAGATAGTCAACATTCAGACTCTTGTTTAATTGAACAACACATATGAGCCACTTCAACTTGTTAATTGAACAACACATATGAGCTCAGACGACTCCATCCCCAACGACGGTGAGGACGACGACGCCGGTCTCCGGCACACACCGCTGGGGTCGATGGATGAATGAAGAGGACGAAGCGGAGGAAAGGCAACTAGTGGAGGGAGGCGGCGATCGACGGCGAGAGCGCCCTTTTAACTGTTATCTGCTGAGGAAACAGAGGAGGAGGAGGAGGCGGATTGTGTTAATTATGGAGGCCGACGTCTCCTTATTCCCCTTGCTGGATGCAGATGAAGGCGCTGCGCCTCCTTCGCTCCATTAATCGCCGCCCCTCCCGCCCGCTCGTCCGCAGGCGGAGAGGCGGAGAGGAAACGATGCAGGCTTGCCATATAAATTCTAATTCTGGTCGTCAGGGAGAAGACTTTGACTTGCATGAAGAATTTTATTGTTTTTTTAGGAAATAATTTGATTTGTTTCAAAATTATAATTACCTCCTTTATAAATTCTAAAACCTATTTCAAATGATGCTAACCTGTTTTATAAATTTTAAAATTATGCTCATAATAATTCAGAAACCTATATTTAATATCTGTCATCCTAGTATTAATTTTAAGATAGATTTTATTGATGCTAATGTGAATATTATATTTAAAATCATAGTATAAGTATATATCTTAAAATTTAAAAGAGATTACTATAATTATAAAAGTGAAAGACATCTAGGTTTATTTGTGATATTTAATTATTAATATTTTTTAAAAACCATTTAATATTTTAGAATAAATAATTAATGGTCAGTAATCATTTTAGTGTTTATTTTATTTTCTAATAATGTGCATAAAAAATGTTTTATTGATAAACTATAATTATTTTCTAATAATTTTAAAGTGGGATGCCTAATCAACCAACCTCACTTTGATATAGCAGGATGTTTTAAGGGTTTAAAATGATATAAAAAATACTGTTTTAGACGGCAGGGTTCAAAATGAAATAATCCCAAATTGAAATTGAAACGCCAAAACCTCTCGAGGGTTTTTTCTAAACGCGACGGCGACGGCAGGGGGCGGCGGATGCTGGCGGAATGTGGAAACGATGGGAGGTTGCTCGGGATCTTAGGGCATGGACGCTGGAGCTTCTCCGCTGCAGGTTGCAACTTCATGGCGGTACCGGACAGCTGCTTCCCAGCTGTTTGTCGGCGGACACAGCTGTTTTCGTGGGATCGCAACGGCTTTCCGGCGGATTTCCCGGTGGGCAAAGTAATCAAAGTATCTCACTTATTATCTCCTCCTTCTCTCCCGGTTCCTCCTTACTCGTGGTTTGAGATACTGGAAACTTACTGCCCCAATTTCGTTTAGACTGAAACATGTCTCCTTGATGTAGTCTAAGATTATAATTTTTTTCTTTGTAGCGTATTATAAGCGCCTTGGACAAAAATAGTCGACCCTTTCCTCTGTAGTTTCCTTTAAAATTTGTACCTTCTGCATGTGGCCATCGGTATAAAGTGGATCAGCCACTTACCAACGCTGGCCAAGATGTACTGGAGCTCCTAAAGAATACACAAAACAAGGAGATTGTTGATGACCAAGGTGCTGTAAATACACAAAACAAGGAGCCTGTTGATGGCCAAGGTAGTGCAAAAGTAAAGAGGAAAAAATTGAAAGGAAAAAGAGCTGTTGTAAGGTGGCTAAAGTTCTTTAGGTGGAAGAAGAAAAAGGAGTATGAGAGAATGACTGCTGAAGAGAAGATATTATACAAATTGAAAAAGGTATGACTGTTGCTTTACTTTTGCTATATATGACAGTTTTTTTTAATCTTGGATTGGTTGTATACGATGTGGTTGTCTGATCAATTAGTCATATATCTAAATGGTTATCTAGTACTATATTTTCAGGCATTGTCGAGAAAATAATTCAATAATTTGGGGATGCTAAGTATCTTTATGCAACATATCTTAGTTTTGAAAAAAAAAAATCCATGATTGCAGCAAATGTGAAAATCTTTTTTCTTTATATATATGGTATACTTTTAAAATAAAAAATAATTTATGCACTGTACGAAATATATTATAAAATTTAATAAACATCAAAATAAAAAAAATAAAATAGAAGAGAGTTTTTTTATTTTTTAAATAATACTATAATTTATTTAATAAATGTTATTTTGAACTCACGTTAAGTATTATACGTTTTCGTATAAAATAATCATTTAGATGTATACATGATTAAGTACACCGATGTTCTTGAAATTTTATGAACTGCTCTTTTATTGTTTTAAAAAGAATAGCCAGAAAGGTGCACCTCAATTGATCGAAATTGAAACATTTAACCACTATTGTAACAATGAACTTAAGTTGTCACAGCTCGAGAAATAATATCCTCCTCAAGAACAAGCAAAATTTGGGTAAAGTTCTATGGACCAACTAACTAAACCGCTAGAAAAAGGCACAACATGAGATCAAAAAAATTGCAAGTTCTGGTTGTTTCCTTAGGCAGTGGTTGCCTGGGCCTTGTTAAGGATCACGCCCTCATATTTGACCTGGAACCACTTCATGGCATCCTCCTTGGTAACCCTGTGCTGAATTCCTACCCGCGACTTGCACCGGCGGCGACGAGCTACACGGTAGCCGGCGCGTTCCAAGACCACATAGAAATCCATTCCGTAGATGCCTGTCGAAGGATCATACCTACAAAAGAAACCATGTTGTAATTTCGCAAACAAAGAAAAGCTAAGTTTGCACAACAATGAAATTGTTCCGGTGGTTACCAGGATGAAGCCTTCCTACTTTGCAGTAAAAAAGAAAATTAACCTACCTACCAACCTGATATAGATTTTATATCAGGTTTACCTGATATCACAGGGTGAAAATTGGATCAATGCATCTTTCAGTAGAAATCTAAAAGGAAAGAGCCAGAAACTAAAAAACTTACAGGGGGTGTTAGAGGTAAGAATACAAACCCATCCTAATTTTTAAGTATAATTTAACTTGAAAATTAGGATGGTATGTGAATTCCACCCCACACCAAATACATCCATAAAATATCTATCAATCAGTAGTGGATATAATAAATTACACTCCACATATCCACAAAGGAGTAGCTAATTATCTGAATAGCCTATGAAAGATAATTTGCATCAAGAAAGGAATATGCCAGGAAAATTAATGTTTTACTTCAGTTATCTTTTCACAATATTCCATGTATCAAGCATACTTTGTCCATTAGAAGCCAGATAAAATGCACCCGTTCCTAGTGGTAATCAAAATATTTGACAACTTGGCTCCAAAAAAAAGAAGAAAACGATTGTTGTTTGTGTTTTTGTTAGTATTGCGCCTTACTTTTCTCCCAAGATAATACAAGAAACAAAATAGAAAAGTGCGGTAAATTAGAAGAACTAAAGAAAAAATCACCTGATCACGTCTGTGGCGTTGGCAGCAAGATCACCGTCAATGGCGTCCGCCAGGACGCGAGCCCGATACGCCGCGGCCTTCTCAAAGGCGGATGTTGCGCTAGCGGCCCTCTTTTTCGGGTTCGTGATTGGATCACGACAGATCTTCACAGCCTGCTCTGCCTCCGATGCTGCTTCTACGACTATCTCCGCCAATTTTTTTATTTTCCGACTAACCTTTCCGCCAATTTTTCTAATTTTCCGACTAACCTTTTCAGTCCGCCTCTACCTCCGTCTCCGCCTCCGCTGCCTCTGCCTCCGCCATCCCCTCAGACTCCGTCACCAAAGCCATGGAAATACTCTACCCAAACGTTACGTTTAGGTAGAGTATTTTCATGGCTTTGGTGGCAGAGTCGGAGGGGATGGCGGAGGCAGAGGCAGAGGCGGAGACGGAGGGAGGCGGAGGTCCCTCCGCCAGGCCTCCGCCGTCCCCTCAGACTCCGCCACCAAAGTCATGGAAATACTCTACCCAAACAAACGTTTAGGTAGAGTATTTCCATGACTTTGATGGCAGAGGCGGAGGAGACCGAGAGGGAGGCGGAGACGTAGGCGGAGGGGGAGAAGAGATGAGTGATGGGATTTATTTTGGACAGTAAGGAAATAGCTACGGATGAGGAGGTGGTGGAGGCGGTGGTGAAGTCGGCGCTCAGGGAGGAGGTGGTGGAGTCGCCGCCGCCGAGCAATGGACTGGTTTCCGACATCGTGGAGGAGGAAAATTAGGGTTTGAGGAGAGGGGGGGGACGGTCTTATATAAAACATGTGACCGCCTATCACCGGTGACCGCCATAACAGCATAAAGTAAAAAAAAAACACATATAATTAGTTCACTGCAGAAAGTATCAGATAAAAGGATGGATACAAAATCAAAAGAAGAATTGGCTGATTAGCTGTTAACTCATAAATATCATTTTCAAAACAATTTTTACCTGCTTGTGGATTCCTTTGTTTCTACTCTAGTTGGCACTATGCAGGCATCCACTTTCTTAATGCTGGCCTCCATCTCTTTCTGTTAGCAATAAGGATCATCTATTAGTTAAAGAAGATAAAATTAAAATGAAAGTAAAATGAGAATTCTAAAGTGTGAGATGAGGCATTTAGTCTTTCAACAATGCATATGCAAGTCAAGCCAATCTTCCAGATATATCTACATGATCTCCTTATCAACAAGTGAAAAGTTGAAATATGTCAGTTTTCAATTAAGTTGTATTTTTGTAGGGCTGTCATTAAAGTAAGAGTATAACTTAGGACATTTAAGGATCACCAAACAACCAACTTTAACAACAAGATAAGACATTTAAGATTGCCTCACCGAAAGTTTCTCAGCTTCATCATGCTTTCCTTTCATACGAAGCTGTAATATCTTAGCTGCCATTTGATTCGTACTCAATGCTTATCTCTGAGTTGAACATTCTTCATCTGGTATTCCATCTTTTGAAAAGTGCTATTTGTTCTCCCCATGATCTTTTGCTTTTGGACTTGCATCAGAAGAGCAATTAGAAAATTTCACATCTTTACTTTGCTGTTGGGCAATACTATTCAGAAAGCTCCCATCATTTTGAAACTTATTTATATCAGATATTGCAGCAGAAATTAACGATTTATCATCTGAAGACATCCCACGACCCTTACGGTTTTTCCAGGTAAAATCTTGTCTGGGCCTTTTCATTTCATGATTTTGAGAAGAAACATCATGCAAATATTCACGCCTTCCAATATGCACCTCCTTTTTTTTTTAAAAAAAAAGAAAACATTGCATTCATTTCACCAAAAACGATACAATATAAACGATACAATATGTCATCCCAAAGGAATGTAAAGGAAAGAAAAAAGAAAGAACATAGGGATTAGTTAGAGAGGAAAGAAAACAGCAAGAGGCAAATACAAGAGAGCAAAGTACAACATGTACGGGAACAGCCCCTCCTGAAAACATATAGCATTAAGTCGATAGGACTCTATGGTGGCTTGTAGGATGTAAAAAATGTGAAAGCTTTGAAGTCCCCATGAAACATCTCCTGTTTCTCTCACCCCATACACTCCAATGCCATACAGCTAGTTGGCTAATCTCCAACAATTTTATTTTCTTATTTCCCTTTGCGGCCCATGGAATGTGCCATATGGCTCCACATGCAATAGTTGTACCTCCTGAATGCCTCTATTAGTTTCATCACATGGGACGCCTTCTGAAAATTCAGTTGCCCCTTCCTTCGATCTCTTATAGCATGCAAATGAGCACGTCCATGGGCAGTTCTAGAAGCTACCACAGATGCAGTCGAATGGCCCAATGAGCCCCATCGTTCCTCCACAACCTTCCCAATAGAAAAGAAAAAACTTATCATAAAAAAATGCATTACAAGTTACTGACGTCAAAAAAAGCATATACCTCATCAAGTCGACGCCCTTCACGAGCTGCTTGCTCTTTTGCTCGCTTTAAGGCTTTGAGTCTCCAACTTGCCCCCCCATCACCAACAACAGATGGAGGAGTTTTTTCGCTACCCTCATGCATAGATGCTTCGTTTGGATACCCAGTTCCATTGTCTTTTAGATATGGGTTCAATTCCTTTGGATTTGGTTTTTGCATCTGCTAGTCAAGAAAGAATTTCAGCAACTGAAAACAAAAAGAAGCATAAAATAGCAATGCTAGATGGCCATTGAATAGTTCTGAAAGCTATTATTATAAAAGATCACTAGGATTATTGGTTGCAAAAGAGGTAATTAAACTAGGTTAGTTATCCAATAGTTCCTTAAAATTCCTAGCTACAGTAAAAATGGCACAGATTGAGATAGCAAGGAAACATTTATGAAATTGTTTTTCTTGTTAAGTAAAAAACACAAATTCTTAAGAGAGAAAAATCACCTCCACAGATTTATGTTCTTCGGTCTCTTCTTCCGCTTGTATGTTAGTATTATTATCTATTGACTTTGCAGGTCTCAGCATCCAGTCCAATCCCAACTCCTTCCTAGCCAACTCTTTGGTATTTCTATAGTCATAATCATCATCTACAAACCAAATAAATAAAGCAAATGTATACCTTCTCTACCCAAATAGCCATAGTAAGAACAAAAGCAAAAAAAAAAAAAAAAAAAAAATACAATTTATACCTTTTGATTTCCTTTTCTCCTTATGCTTTTTATGTTTCTTCTTTTTACCCCTCTTTTTTTCATACTCATCAGATGATGATGAATAATCATCTAATAAGTCATGTCTTCTCCTCTTCTTCCTTCTAAGAGTGCTTTTCATGCTTCCAACATCATCGCTGTCCGAGGAACTATCATTTGAGCTTGACTGAGGCTTATCCTATCAAAATATTAACAAGTTCAGGAAAAAATCAATTGGTTGGGGAAGAATAAATTGATGATAATAAGGTAAACATTTACCGATGATGATGAAAGGAGCTGATCCCTAGGTATAAATTTGATGCCTGAAAGCATTGTTTAGTAGTGCTGCAATATTCAATAAATAATCAGAAATTAGGGTAATTAATCTCAATCAATTAAAAATAAGCGGAGATAGAGTGGGAACTAAAAAAAACTAAAACATAAAAATTGCAACTCTACTGAAACCAAGAGCAAGAATTACACGCTTTGAATTCACCTGTTAACATTGAGTGGCATGAAATAAACAAACCACAAACAGAGAATTGGCATTAAAATTATAGTTTTTTTGTGTTTTAGCTGTGGTTTATAAATATGCCATGCCTTCTAGACTGGCTGCACCAGGACCCTCTTTTACTATTTAGTTATCTCAAATGCATAATCATCATTCAAATCTCATATTCACCTTGCTTTGGCTTTTCACATTTCTTTCTGTATATCTTTAAACTTTACATGGATAGAGATGAGATGAGATGAGATGAAAGAGAGAGAATGAGAGATGTGTGATTATTAATTCCATGTACAATTGCACCCATAACTGGTGATGCAGCTACAATACACCAAAACACCAATAATTTATCATTCCATTAAATTTCCCCAATCATGCTTTCCTTCCTTCCTTTTGCATCAAACCAATTAAATAGTGCATCATCCATCCATCCATCCTATACAGACCAACACCACCAATAATGATTCTTCCATTCATCTTAAATTTTTTTCTTACACCTACTAATCTTTATTTTTCTTCTAGCATCTATAGTAAATCTTGAATTTATGATCATTTCCTATAAACTATTCTTGAATCCATCTGAAATGGAAGGGAAAAATAATTCTCTTTACTATGATCAAAAACTATAATAAATTTATTAATCAAGAGTATATTTAAAACTTTATATTATTTTATCCTAATATTTATTATATCAAATGGGATTGTGTACTGAATGAGAGCAATCACAACTTTTATGAAAAAAATCTAATAGATCCCTGGTTTACCTTTTTTTTTTGTGGTAAATATAATTTTGAACATGTTAAATTTCTATGATATTGACACTATCTTTTAACACAATTTAGAAAAAAGAGAAAATTTTACTTATTTATGATGATTTTTTTTCCATAACTTGAAAGGTGAGCACATTACATCTTGTATCTAAAGTGATCAATCACTCAGAAGAAATTAACTTATCAACATTTTATTCATTTCTAAATCTCTCTCTCTAATATTAGCTTTGCTGGGCTTCAGCCTTTTTATTCAATAATTTAACACACTACAGAGAAATCATCATACTTGGAATAATGATTTTGGATTTAGCTATTTTATATGAAACAAAAAAACTAGCAAGCATTATATATCCTCAATGCATCATAGAAACTGTAATAAATATATCATGAGATAATTTAACAATTCTAAAATTAGATTTCAAAGATTAATGTCGAAGCAATAGTTACTTAGTATCCATCTAACCAAACTAGCATGATTTGTATATTTAATGATGTTTCAAAATCTTGTCCAACTTAATCATTCACCCCTAATAAATTTTATTGTTTCATAAATTTAATACAAATAAGAATCCAATAGAACTCAAAGAGTGGACAGTTTGGTCAATCCACCCAAAAAGTTAGTATTGTCCTCCTCAGTTGATCAAACTCCATATCCCTCTCCTCGGTATTTAAATCTCCTCTCACCCCTTCCAGCCCAGCAATCATCAGACAGCCAAAAGCTAAGTAGTCTCTCTTCTTCAGGTTCAGGGTGCTACCACCACCACCCATGACAACATGTCTCAGCCCTTCAAACCCAAGCTCCTCCTCCTCCTCCCCCTCATGGTCCTTCTCATGGCCCCTGGGGCCTCCTCCGTCCGGCCACTGCAACCACCTTCTTCAGTGGCCCCTATGGAGGAAGCCCTCGAGGCCCTGAAGCCATGTTCGCCAGCGGAGAGGGTGGAGGCCCTTCATGTCATCGCCGGAAAGCGCAGCAACATCCCTCCTTCTGGCCCGAGCAACCGGGGCCACGGCGCGCCGAGTTTGGCATCGCCGAGGCATCTACTGCTGTAAGGGGCGCTTCTCCGGCGATGAGCTGAGCTCATGAAGTAACAAAGGCAGCAGAGAGGAACGAATGAATGAATCAATCAATCAATCAACACACAAATCCCAACCCCTACTCTGTTTCTTTTTCATTTTTAATTTGATATTTGAAATCTAAATTCTTCCTTTTTTCTGGTTAATGTTTGAATTCTTAAGTTTTGAACAATTTTTGGCACGGTCTTGTGGTTTCCTATGATGTACACATTGAGCTTGTAAGCCCATTAATATTTTACTACTCATTTCTCTAAACCTCAACAAATGTGCGCTTGTCATTCATTTTACCATGATCATCTCTTCTCTTCTCACTATGCACATGCACAATGGATAAAAAGCGTTGACCATTTTATTTTTTGTTTTACTTTTTTTTCCCTTACTTTTACTCCTCACAAATAATTAAAGAGCTTGAAATGTTTCAGATATTTTTGTGAATGACATTGGTCTCCTAGGGCTCATGATTAAGAACAACATGACATGACAAAACTAGGAACTCCAACATAATGAGTTTGTTTGTTTTAGAGTTAAATTGAGGTGACTAGATTCTTTGTTTTAGATAATGAACTGCCCTAATTAATTAATTCTGGTTCAAATAATTGCTGAGGTGATTTCTGAACCAACTCATGAATCATGTTTTATTACATCAATGATAAGAGCATAAAGTCATGACAACTAAAAAATGATGATAAATTGGTTGAATAGACATCATTATCCATTAATGGCTTTAAATCATTCAATTTGAGGTGTCATATTACGGCACGGAAACAGCAAGAAAAGAAAGAAACAAAAACAAAAACGAGAAAACAAAAGGCACTACTGTTTCCCCTCTTTTTCTTTACGGTGCTGCGAAAGTAAGCTCAATAACAGTGAGCATCACAACACAAAAAGGTGTTTTTTTCATTTTTTTTAAAAATAAAATTTTAAGCTGTCTTATTGCTTTTAAAATGCTTTTTTTTTCTTTTTTTATAATACCAAGTATCATATAACTTTTCTAAAAGCAAATTAACTTTTCGATATAAATATAGTAATTTTCTATGAAAAAATCTTCATTTTGAGAAAGATAAAAAATGCTTGAATTGTTGATGGTAAAAATTAACGGGCAAGAAGGGATCGATGTTATTACCTGGAAAATTTACGATATCCAAAGCGCAGGCCGTGATGAGCAGCTTCGTCTCCATTCCTCGGTCTCGCTCCTCCACGAAGGATGAAGGCCTGCAGTGCCGATCGATGCACCACCAGGAAAGCAGGAGGTTCATCTCCACCTCAGGCTGCCGGCAGACCGGCCGAGCCGACTTGTGGGAAGCATTACTTTATATGGGATTTCCTCCGGGCTGAACTCAGGCTGAATTGTGCCCTTGGCGATCTTCTAGCAGCGGCCACAGGCTCACCACGATTCTGAGGACAGCTGCGTTTAAGCTCGCGGGGCCAGCGAGACTGGCGATGGAGCTGCCTTTTTCCCATCAAAAAGCACAGAAGGTGAAGAAGCTTTGAGTTAAAGTTTTCCAGTTCATCCATTATTTCTTTATCTTCAGGTAGATCTCAAAGCGAAGGTGCTGTCCTTTTCCCAATTCGTGAAGAGTTCGATTCTGAGAAGATTTGATCTTATTATTTTTCTTCAGATGCTCGATTCTGAGACGGGGAAACTGAATCCGAAAACCCTCGATTAGGAAAACAAAAAAACCCAAGCAAATACTAGAAATCTCAGTTTAGTGAACGCAAATCTCGATTCCAAAAGCGAAGGTACTTACCGGTGCTGCGGCGGTGGTCAACGAAGGGAGTCGGAGAGTGGAGTCATGCGCTCCTCCTCGACGGCGCAGAGCGCCGCCACCGCTCGGTTCATCCACCATCAACAGCGCTCCGCCGACTGCCTTCGAATCATTTGATTTGATTTGATTTGTTTCCAATTTCGAGTCGTTCTTTAGTCGAACCGCGGTTTATCCGGACCGTCATATTTCTGTGGTTTTTCCTCTCATCCTGGCCGATGGTCATTGATTTAATCGATCATCCACCGTCCATTTTTTCCTCGAACCCTCTCTATTCATCGATCCTTATCTCTTCCTTCCTCCTCCCCACTCTGCGCGTATGTCTCTCGCGAACCCTAATTCATCGGTCGATCGCTCGATCGCTCGATCGATCGTTCGATCAAAATTGAAGTGATAGCGGTGGAAGCAGCACGAGCAGAGGAGTCAGAAACCCTAGGGCGGGATGATGTCAGTGGAGAGATCCTTCGAGGTGTGGGAGGAGGTCCAGCGCCACGGCCTCGACCTGGCCGACCGCCTCTCGCAGGGCTTCAACGGCCTCCTCCAGTCCCACAACCACATCGCTGCTCCCCCCTTCGCATGGCCGGCCCCGACCAAGATCGATCCCGTCCTGCTTCCCTCCGCTGCCGCAGCCGACGGTGTAACCGCGATCCTCGACATCGGCAACCGCCTCGGCCAGGCCGGCGCCGAGCTGGGCGCTTGCATCAACGGCGTCGTGCAGCAGTTTTTCCGACAGCTCCCCGTGCCATTCTGGCACGAGGAGGACGAGGTCCAGCGTGCGGCGGCGCACCTCAGAGTGGAACTCGATGGTACCAGGCGGAGGGAGGGGGATGCAGACGTGCGCCACGGCTGTGCCGCCACTGGCGCCTCTGAGGAGTTTGGTTTCATTGCGGAACAGTTGGGTGGTCGGGGGTTGCCCGACCCCGTGCCAGCAGCAGGAGGCTTGGATGGGTTGGAAGATGAAGACGACATTGAGCTTGATTTGAGAAGTATTGGGCGTTTCACTAAGCCGCAGGTTGGCATATGACACATCCTTTTGGTGGTTCGCTTTGTTTTCTTCCTGTTTATAGATTTTTTTTAAAATTTTACCAAGGATTGATGAAGAAAATAATATACTTTTGCAAAATCTCATAGTTGATCAGGTTGCTAAATGTTAGAAAACATTTATAAAAATATGTTTTTGTAGGTTACTGATTTTGCTGTTATCATATGAAAATGATTGCATCGTTAGTAGCTGATTTGGTTCACTTTATATGCACAAAGCGCAAGCATTCTGAAGTAAAACAATATATGCTGAGATCACTGGATAGATTTCTACATAATAATAGCTGTATGTGAAGAGCAATTCCTTTTAACTAACACATTGAATGGATTGGGGGATATGTTTGGAAATTAAACAGAGAATATAGAGAAGTGAAGAAAACAGTGTGATTGCTTTGAACAAGTACAGCATTGTAAGAACCGAGAGCAATTCAATTTCAAGCATGACTCAGTCAGTGCTAGCTTTCCTTGTACTTTCAAATGGTACTGAGTCATGTCTGAGCATTTCTTTTCATCCTTCACTTCTCTTTGAATCATTACTGCAACTTGCTGTGGTGTCTTATTTGTCTTTTGTTTTATATGAGAGCTGAAAATGGATTTGTTTTCTAATATTGGTGTATTACATATGACACAGGGCATCATTAACATTACATCAACATATGATAGTAGGACCAATGACATTGAAAGTTCGTTGGTTGCAAGGGGAGACCTTTGGAGGGCAGAGGCATCGCATGGTGGATCATCTCGAAGAAATGAGAGTTCACCCCTTTTTCTTATCCAGCTTGGACCTGTACTATTTGTCCGGGATACAACACTTCTTCTACCAGTTCATTTATCAAAGCAGCACTTGCTTTGGTATGGCTATGACCGGAAGGTGATAAACAACTGTTTCTTCTGAAATTAGCCACGATACACCAAAAACACCAATAATTTCCCCAGTCATGCTTTCCTTCCTTCCTTTTGCATCAAACCAATTAAATAGTGCATCATCCATCCATCCATCCTATACAGACCAACACCACCAATAATGATTCTTCCATTCAAATTAAAATTTTTTCTTACATCTACAGTAAATCTTTATTTTTCTTCTAACATCTATAGAAAATCTTGAATTTATGATCATTTCCTATAAACTATTCTTGCATCCATCTGAAATGGAAGGGAAAAATAATTCTATTTACTATGATCAAAAACTATAATAAATTTATTAATCAAGAGTATATTTAAAACTTTATATTATTTTATCCTAATATTTATTATATCAAATGGGATTGTGTACTGAATGAGAGCAATCACAACTTTTATGAAAAAAAATCTAATAGATCCCTGGTTTACCTTTTTTTTTGTGTGGTAAATATAATTTTGAACATGTTAAATTTCTATGATATTGACACTATCTTTTAACACAATTTAGAAAAAAGAGAAAATTTTACTTATTTATGATGATTTTTTTTTTCCATAACTTGAAAGGTGAGCACATTACATCTTGTATCTAAAGTGATCAATCACTCAGAAGAAATTAATTTATCAACATTTTATTCATTTCTAAACCTCTCTCTCTCTTATATTATAGCTTTGCTGGGCTTCAGCCTTTTTATTCAATAATTTAACACACTACAGAGAAATCATCATACTTGGAATAATGATTTTGGATTTAGCTATTTTGTATGAAACAAAAAAACTAGCAAGCATTATATTTCCTCAATGCATCGTAGAAACTGTAATAAATATATCATGAGATAATTTAACAATTCTAAAATTAGATTTCAAAGATTAATGTCGAAGCAATAGTTACTTAGTATCCATCTAACCAAACTAGCATGATTTGTATATTTAATGATGTTTCAAAATCTTGTCCAACTTAATCATTCACCCCTAATAAATTTTATTGTTTCATAAATTTAATACAAATAAGAATCCAATAGAACTCAAAGTGTGGACAGTTTGGTCAATCCACCCAAAAAGTTAGTATTGTCCTCCTCAGTTGATCAAACTCCATATCCCTCTCCTCGGTATTTAAATCTCCTCTCACCCCTTCCAGCCCAGCAATCATCAGACAGCCAAAAGCTAAGTAGTCTCTCTTCTTCAGGTTCAGGGTGCTACCACCACCACCCATGACAACATGTCTCAGCCCTTCAAACCCAAGCTCCTTCTCCTCCTCCTCCTCCCCCTCATGGTCCTTCTCATGGCCCCTGGGGCCTCCTCCGTCCGGCCACTGCAACCACCTCCTTCAGTGGCCCCTATGGAGGAAGCCCTCGAGGCCCTGAAGCCATGTTCGCCAGCGGAGAGGGTGGAGGCCCTTCATGTCATCGCCGGAAAGCGCAGCAACATCCCTCCTTCTGGCCCGAGCAACCGGGGCCACGGCGCGCCGAGTTTGGCATCGCCGAGGCATCTACTGCTGTAAGGGGCGCTTCTCCGGCGATGAGCTGAGCTCATGAAGTAACAAAGGCAGCAGAGAGGAATGAATCAATCAATCAATCAATCAACACACAAATCCCAACCCCTACTCTGTTTCTTTTTCATTTTTAATTTGATATTTGAAATCTAAATTCTTCCTTTTTCAGACGACCTTCATCCACAGAAACAGCAGTGTACCAGAGAAGAAGAGCGTTACAGGCAAAGAGAAGGAACTGTGAGAAGCCAAAACCAAAATCCGATGGCCATTCCATGTATAAAACTCTGTTTTAGAATTCTACTAAGCTGCAGTCTGTAAAGTTCCATTATCTTGTTACCCGCACAGAAGGCAACAACAGTGTAGATGTTTCTAACTGCATCTTCAAGGACCAAAGAGGCTTTCCTGTGCATCTCTTGAATTCCTCTTGAAAATCCAGCAAGCCACATTTTCTGCAATTAAAATAAAAGTTTAGGTTCGACCAAAATAACATATGCACTGATGTGATTCTGTAACACTTCCGACTAAAATGCTTACAGTAAAATATTCGAGGAAATCGTATAGACAAATGTATATTGAGCAACAAAATCAATATGGATATTAGAAAAAATAACGTAATATAACAGAGCACCTTTTGGCACAAGAAAAAGATAGCGTTCCTGCTAAGAGTATCAATTCTACAGTTTTATTTGCACCAACGTCTTCCTTGTATATAGTTATTGGATAAATAAAAAATTATGATTATTTCATCATAGAAGCGAGTGCTAACATGCATTGATAGTCTATATCTAAAACACATGATGACCATAAAAAGTGATAAAAAAAGAAACTCCTATAAGTTATGCAGAAATTCCAAGTCTATCACCAATAACAAAAAGCACCTAAAACCTGCGGTACTTCAAATATGCCAACTTTCTAAGTGCCAACCCACCTATTATGAAGTTGTTATTACATTATTTACTAAACCAAGATAGCCTTGTTAAAAAAGCCTGCAACGTTCTGAATTGGAGCTTGATTGATAGCAGGAAACTTTGATTCCCATAATTCAATTATTTAAATATAACGTCGAATGGGCTCGTGCTGAAATGGAATGTCACTATGATATAATATTTACAGAGAGCTCCATGCTGCTAAATCACAAAATGAATTCTACACATTATAGATGAATAAGAACGAGCTCATCAGGGAACACCAACAAATATTCACTCCCCAATGTACCTTGAACGGTGTGAATACCCATTCAATAAACATACAATATAAAGATAGAAATCTGGAAAGGAGATAAATTGCATCTGAGCACAAATTATGAAACTGACCTGTGCAACAGCAGAAACTGCTAGGATTGGTAGAGTTGCCAGTGCAACAAGTGCGACCCTCCATTCTAGTAGCATACCTATAAGAAGAGCCACAACAACTGCTGCAGTGTCTTGTATGAATATAGAAAGCCGGCTGCTGAAAGCAGCACAAACAAATGTTGCGTCATTAGCCAAGCGCATAGACAAGGTATCAGCACTGTTCTCTTCGTCATCAAACCATCCAACTTCATTGCGTAACATTGCTGGACATTCAAAAAGGTTTTCAATGAGAATTTTGATGTGAATATAATAATGAAATGTCTTCTAAAGAATATTAATTACCTGAGAACATCATCCTCCTAACGCGCTCAGTCATTTTCTCCCCCATTATACCAAAATAAAAGTGCTGCAAAAAGTTTGCAACCACTGTGATGACCCCCATACATGCAATGAGCAAGCACCACCTGTTCACTTCATTACGAATATCACGAACATCTATTCGGTAATATGCTGCCACTATAAGTGCAATAGTGTAGGCAAGAAGAGGATTAAAGGATCCAAAGATTGCAGCGCAAGTACTTCCTAGCAAAGCACAAAACCATTCGGCCAAACTGAGTTCCACAAGCCTCCAAAAGGATGGAGGTTTCTGGTGTTGAAGGTCCCTCTCTTCCTTTTGTTTAGTATGAACATAATCTAGTTGATTAAGAGGACGACTGAAAGTCTTTGAATGAGAACGCTCATTTTTAGGATCTGATGTTAGGAGCGGGGAAATAGGTGATTCTGGGTCCGAGGCATTTGAAGATTGTCGGTTTATGGAATTGACATCTATTTTAGGAAGCTCAGGCAATCGCATTTCAAAACTGTCCTGCCTTTTTATGGATGGGATCCTTTCTGAAGGCACCAAAGGTATCCCATTTTCCATCATTAATTCTGAAGGTGGGCTTTGGCTCTTTGGTGACTCATGTGAGTTGTAACTAGCATCCAGCTGTCTATTTGCATGATTACCATGTGTTCTCTGAAGGGAAGGTGACTTCGACATTTTTGGAGAAGATGATTCTTGAAGACTTTGACTTCCTGGTGAATCTTTCTCAATTTGAAAAGCTGACGAGTCCTTATAATTTCTGATGGGCATCCTGAAACAATTTATAACAACTATATGCATCCTTTCTTCATAGACGATATGTATGAATATTCGCATGCATGCACAAGCAAACGCTTAGGAAATAAAATGTCAAATATCATGCCACACATAAGAAAAAAGCATGTCCTCGACCAAATATCTCTAGTCCTTAACTTCAGCCAGTAAATTACACACCTCAAGAAAAAGAAGAGAGAAGTCAATGGTACAGAAGGCGTGCGTCTTCTAAATCAGTAACCAAAACTATTTACTATTATTGTTACCAAATTTTATAAATAGTAATATAACAGATTTTTATAAATTTGTATCAGTATAAAAGGTACCTCTTGGGAAGCTTTGATGCCTCTTCACATCTAAGTAGTTCTGCATATAGACCATCTAGGTTCAATAATTCATCATGAGTACCCATTTCCATTAGTTGACCCTCTTCCATAACTGCAATGTAATCAGCATTCCGGATAAGACTAAGGCGCCTAGCTATAATAATAGTGGATCTTCCCAGCATGAGAATATCCAGCGCCTCTTGAACAGCCCTTTCTGCTTCGAAATCAAGTCCACCTGTGACCTCATCCAGTAAAAGAATAGAGGGATTCGAAAGCACAGCTCGAGCAACTGAGATCTTTATTTTCTGTTCTTCAGTCAATGCAAAACCAGCCCTGCCAATCTAATTGCATAAAAGTTCAGTAAGTGGGGAACCCAAAAAGATAATAAAATATCTCAATCTCATGTTGAAAACATGTGGAGGACCAACCTGTGTTTCATATCCCATTTCAAGTGATGTAATGAAAGTATGCGCATGAGCTGTCTTAGCAGCCTCTTCAATTTGATCAGGTGCAGCAGATCTTCCATATGCTATATTATCCCTGATACTCAAACTTAACAAAGCTGGCTCCTGAGTAACTAGTCCTATTTGGCTCCTCAACCATTCCAACTTCAAGTTTTTTATGTTCTCTCCATCTAGTAGAACTTCACCTGTAACAAGAAATCAACACACCGTTCAACTCTATCCGGTATCTAAGAAATACACATGAATGCAACAAGAAACTATGGTCAAATAAGACACACCTAACGTCGGATCATAGAAACGCTCCATAAGAGGAATTATACTGCTTTTTCCAGAACCATTCCTACCAACAAGAGCCACTGTCTTTCTAGCGGGAACAGTTAGGTAGAAACCACTTAGTATCGGAATTTCTGGGCGTGAAAGATAGCTGAAATACAC
Source organism: Thalia dealbata (assembly GCA_030544415.1). NCBI lineage: Eukaryota > Viridiplantae > Streptophyta > Magnoliopsida > Zingiberales > Marantaceae > Thalia > Thalia dealbata. The sequence goes on from CM060458.1 coordinate 981,952, forward strand.
ATTCCTGAATTCAATATTTCCTTGCACGGTAGCTAAGGTATTTCCATCCTGATTAACAGTGGAGTTTGAACGGCTTATCATCTCATAGAGTCTATAAGCAGCAATTCTCCCTTGCTCAAATGAATAAAAGTTTGTCGCTGCTTGATTCAGTCCACTGTAATTGACAAAATATCAATAAGACTAAAAAGAATGTTCTGGAGAGAAATGTATCTTTCACAAACATATAGGACTACTTACAGTCCACTTAAGATTACAGCAAACAAAGCTGTAACAATTTCACCACCATTGGCTTTTCCATGCGAAATCAGGAACCTCCCAACCAAAGTTGTAAAGCACAAGAGCATATAGCAAGTCCATATGTGAATCCAAGACCAAGACCTTGCACAAGACTGATCAATATCCCATACCGTAGTGTAGCTTGAAGTGAGGTTGCATATGAATACTTTGCAAGAGTTTCATTTGTAAAAGCATACAATGTCCTAATATATGAGATCGCCTGTATAAACAAATAATACAACATAGTATAAAAATCCCACATAATATCATAGACAACCAAGAAAAAAATGGTGATTTATTTGTTCATCATGTGCCCATCATATTATTTAAAAAAAATTCTCCCCATGGGAATACATGTTCAGCAAACAGTGTGTTAAGGATGAAAAAAGATATTAATATGAATGAAAGGTCAGTAATATGTATAAATTATAACTACCACAAAGAAATAAAGATATTAAGAACCTGGATATGAAAGCAACATAATATGAGGACACTTTTTTTGAGGAAAAAGACATGCTTCAATAATCTAAAGATGATAATAAAACAGGCGGAATGGAGTAAATCTCAAAGAGCTTTCAATCGATATCGCTGCTCAGCATATGTATCATGAATAATAACTACAGCAGTAAATGACCTGTTCCGCTATGCTGGCTGCTTCAGCATATGCATCCTGAATATTTTCAGCAAGTCTATGAAGAAAGATATTTGATATTCCTCCTGCTGCAACAATGAAAGGACCAGTGGCTAGTGTTAGAAGTGCAATCTGCCAACAGTTTACCAAGCCAATAATAAGTACACCAAAGAACGTTGCCATGTTATGAATATAGTTTCCAACCTGCAAAACAGATGCAGAGATTTTCCGTCAAATAATAACCAAACTAGAATAGCAATACATTATTTTTCCAAGAAAATCTGTTCATTAAAAAATAGAACTGCCTACAGCATGAAAAGCATATATTACCATACTTTTTCGCTTAGAGCAGACTGGATGAGCAGCACATCACTTAATACTTGACTAACTATGTCTCCATTGTTCCCGTACGTATCAAAAAAACTCATGTCCTGGTTCAGCAAGACTTGGACATACTTTGACCTTATCACAGCAGTTTGCCTCTCTCCAGTAAGAATCCAGCACGAGACCTCTATAAATAATATATTTAGTAATTCATGGAAAAATATAGAAACAACTGGAAAACTTGTTAGAAACATTCAGCTGTACCTATCCAACCAGCAACAAATACTCCAGCAGCTATATAGATGATATATAGTGCATGCTGCAAATGCAAAACAAAGTATTATGACTTAGATTGGGACCACAACAACACATCACTAATTTCAGCAATCAGAAATTGAATTTGGTGTTTGCTGTAAACTTAAACCAACTAGACCTATCCAGTAATGCTTTATATTTACAGAATTCAAAAAACATCAGATGTTAGCAAAGAGTAGACAATTACTGAATCAGCATAAGAAATAATCTAACATTTTAAGAAGTGAAACTGTGATTTTCGAAGCATGATGGAAATAAGAAATGTGTAACCCTAGATATAGTTTCACTAACATTCTAATGCATAAAAAACACATTGTCAGTAGCAAGCAATAGGTTATTTCTAAGCCCACATATCTAGAATTGAAGTATCAAAATACTTGAAGTTCTTAATTCTTAACTTGACAAAAACAACATATTGAGAAGTCAAAATATGCACTAATTGAGCTTCTCCATTCTGCTGAAAAGTAATTTGGATAAAAACAGACTAAGTACTCTTAGACAAAATAGAATGTTTAAGTTTTAATGACCTCAATTTGCTTCTTTTCCTACTTCAGTCATCAACAATGCTGGAGCAAAAAGTGTTATGTCACTTAAAACTTAATATATCAGTCTTATGGCATTATTTTCCGTAATGAAGAAAAATATATTTGTTAAATAAGTCCTTTGAGAAGTAGCAAACGTTACTTGCATGATAGTTTGTTTCATAAGGTAATGGTAATGTGACGCTATAGGCACTATAAAGAAGTGAAAGTACAGCTGACTGGTTGTGAAAAATCGAAGGACTAGAGCATTATGACAATAATTAGTGATTTATTATGGTGAACAGTTAATTTATGTTGCAAGGTCCATTACAACAGTTAGCGGCATGGAGCAGTGGATAATGTCAATCTGATTCTCTGCTTGCTCGCTAAGAACGAACCTTGAGCTGGGCAGCTAATCCCATCGAGCATTCAGCAACTTCATGGATTAACCTTTATTCTCTATTATAACTTCATGGGAGTTTATGAGTACAAAGCTGCAATGCTAGCATGAACATTCTAAGACTTTCTTATCATTTAGGTTCAGTTTGGTAACCCTGCATGTAAAGCATGAAAACAAGTGCGCTGAACCTTAAAACTTGGGTTACAGACTATAGCCATTTGTTTAAAAAGGTTTAAGAGCTCATCCATTTCCCTAGGGTCTTAATTATTACTTATTAGTTCCTTAACTGTTAATTGCTGGTGTAGGATCATCCAGACAGAGTGGTGTGGCACAAAGCCGCTACATCTAAGTAGGCAATAGTCACATCTTCCACCTTCAACTTTGTATGACGTAAAACTTCAATTGATCATCTCATTTTTAGGCGTGAGTTTCTAGATTTTCTTAGAATAATCTATGATAGCGATATAAGAAAATCCAGGTTCCAAAAGGTAAAGGTGATCACATAAATGAAGTACTTAAAAATCAATCTTACCTCCTTAAATTTCCGAAACAGCACATCTCCACGCTCAAACATATCGGAGCTTTCGCTCTCCGAGTGGAGCAAGTTGATGGCCCTCCCAAAAAAATGCAAGTAGACCACCAGCGCCATCCCGTGCGCGGCAGCAGCCACAGCCCCGACCGCCATCAGCGCCCAATCGACCCCATCAGCGCACGCGAACAGCCTCGAGAAGGGCACCGCGGCCGGCGGCGGCTCGATTTCCTCCACCTCATCCACCGCTCCGTCGTCCTCCACCGGCACCGCCTCCACCCCACCCTCGGTGTACGGCGACGGCGACTCCGGCGGCTCCGACACCTCCGACACCGGCGTCAGCGGCTGCACGTGGGGCGGAGACCACCCAAACAGCCCCCTAGAGCCCATCATCCTCGCCCCCTCCGACCGCTTCCTCCTCCGCCTCCTCGTCCACCACCCCGACTCCTAGAAGGGCCAAAACCCTACCGACGCATGGAGAGCCAGGAATCGGCCGGATCTAGGGTTTCAGCTCGCCGTCTCGTCCCCCCGGTCGTCGTCCTCGAGCTCGTCGTCTTCGACAGCGGTGGCTCGCTGGCCCAACAGAAACAAAAAAAAAAAATAACAACTCCCTGTGACCAGTGAGCTGGGGAGGTTATTAAAATGGCTGGAACGAGTCGAAGCGGAGGCGAGCGGGGCGAACCGAACCGACTCGGTCAAACGAGGGGGCAAAACGGAAGCGGAGAAAGAGAGAGGCCGTCTCGAAGACGGAATGGGGGTGGAAGCGTCTCGAAGACGCTGCAGCAGCTCGACTCGCCCGGGTCGACTCGGCGCATTCCGCGGCTGATTCGATTCCTCAACCCGGTAAAGCGAGGGCGAGAGAGCAGCAGTGCATCATTGCGACTGCGGTGTTGTGCTGGGTAGCTTTTTTTGGCTTTTGGCCGGGTGGCCGCATAATTCTTTTCTCCCCTCCTTCGCTGTCTCCTTTTCCCAATTTTTTTTAGGTCGTTTTGGATCCGACGGCGCGGGAAGGAGAAGCGCGGTGGCTGAGCCGGAAAAGACGGTCCAGATGGAGCCGCAGCGCTGCGGAATGCGGGGTAGGCGAGTTAATTTATGGAGGCAGGCGCGCCGAGGCGACATTTATGACCGTTGTGGCGGGTGGTTTATAACGCTTTGAGGAAACTGCTACAAACTTTTTCCCACTTTTTTTTTATTTAACTATGTGTTTAATAAAATAAAACGAAGCATGTTGTCTTCGAATAAAAAATTATATAATTATATTTATACCCCTCTGCCATTTTATTTGATTGGAACTCTAAATTTAAAAATACATCCTTTGTAAATAAATTCAGTATTATGATACAGCTATAATATAATTTTTTTAGAACTTAGCCCAATTATACTCTGATAAAAAAGGATACACACTTAGTATATATATTAATTTTTTTCTAAATAAAATATATTTTTATTAGTAATATAGTAAAAAAATAATATATGATCGTACTAGCTAGCTACTATAGTAAATAATATAATATAGTAAAATATTTTTTTTCATCCTAGTTAAAAAAAATAATTTTAATATAATTATTTTTATTTAGAACTTATTATTTAAATAATCTTTAATTTCTATCTTTTTGGCAGTAACATAAAATTTTTTTATGATTTTTAAACCCAGGCATACTTTGTTAGGCTAAATTAAAAGGAGATAATGAATATATTTTTTAAAAAATCAATATTTTATCAATTAATCTAAATTATTATATCATCTTCGTATTATAAAAATAATATTAAGATACAATCTATAGCCATAACATTAAATATTATTTAATACAAAAGTTATCATATTAAAAAAATGAAATAAAAGACTATAAGCACTTCTTAAATTTAGAATGTTTTTAAAGGTGTAAATAAAACTAATTCGTAAATTATCTCAACGTAAAGAAGGCTGAGTTGATTGCGGCGGTATATGATAAGGTTGACAGTGCGTTACAGTGTTTGTAACGGTCACTAAAACGCTCGATTTATAGCGGACTGCTTTTGGCAGCGGGGCGGGCCCCGCGGAGCTGCACGGGTGCATCATGGCGAGAAAGCCCGAAAGGGGTAGACCCGGCCCGTACCCGGCCGACGTGGAAGCCAGGAAGGCAAGCCACACGAGCGGGGCCCTCTCGAGTAGCACGTGGATCCGTGGCGCTTCGCGTGCGCCGATTTCTTTTAACTAATTCGGCCCGCCGACAACGTGGCAGATATCGAGCAGCAGCATCACTCGAATGAGATAAGGAGGACGCAGCAGCTTCTTCTTCCTCCTCTTCCTCTTCTTCTTCTTCTTCTTCTTCTTCGTCTCCCTCTTGTTATTATATTGCTTTACAATTCCTCTGAGAGAGAGAGAGAGAGCGAGAGATGGCCTCTCTAGGCCATGGAGCGCCTCCGTTGAGCTCTTCAGCAGTTGCTGCATCCCATCAGGTTCATTCCCCTTGCTGCTGGTTGTCGATAGCGGGGATCGAGGTGGTTATTCGTTGACGCGTTGCTTGCTTTTGTCTTCTGTATTAGTTTCTTGTCCGGGGACCTGTTTTGCTCCCTTGCCGCTGGAGGAGTAGAAGGGCGGTCTCTTTCCAGGTCAAAGCCGGGACTTCTCCAGCTCTACGGGAAGGTGAGCCGATGGGCGCATTGCCCTGTTGTTGACTCTATTTAGGGCTTTTTATTTCTTGAGCAAAATTTAGGTTTTTAATTAAGTAAGCTGTGTCAAAATTAGGGCCTCATTATCTTTTATTACAATGGTACTTTTTTTTCACTTGGAAAATGTTGCCCTGCAAGATAGTGGTATTAGACAATTTATGGAAACATTTTTCCAATGCCCGGTAGCAGATGTTCTGCGGTGGGCTGCACATGCTTTTTGATATTTCTGATACCAAGTATCACATGCTTCCGAAATATCATGTCTTCATCTCTTTGAAAACTGCAATTAATATGCCCGTATCTTATCATTCAGTTATGGTCATCTTTGGACAGAGCTAGAGGCATCAAATTAGGTTTTTGGGATAAGCTGCCATTTGTAAAATATAACATCATGCCATGAATCTTTGGCTTTGTTTCTCTCACAGTTCTGCTTTCTTGTCATCTTGCTCATGGTTGAAGACATGAAAGAATAGATAATTTTATCATTTCCTAATAACCTAGGTTTTTAGTACAGGTTTATATTCAAATAAAAAATTTAACAGGAACCTTGAGAATAGAAAGATAAATAACCTCTAGCCACTTTTGGATATCATGGATAGAGACACACCAATATAAAACCACATTAGATTTAATGACAGTCAATCCATAGTTGGATTGACTTTTATTCTGTGGAGTTTCGGAGAATAGAAGAGAAGAGCCTTTTATTCGATTACTATTTATCTGTGAACTCTTCAGAATTGAATAGTTCCGCGAGATGTGATTTGCAACAAAATGCCCTTAATCATTTTAAGAACTTTGAAGAGGGAGTTGATTTCTACTACATCCCTTACCGTGATGTTTTCACTCTTGTAGAAGAAACTACAAGGCGGCAGACATTGATACTAGGAGCTATTGTGCTATTTAGCTCTCCATCTACAACTTCCACATCATGTAAGTATTTACTCCAAAGTTGCAGTGGTCTTTCCCGAAAAATGGCCTGACTTGCATTTCCTTGGAAGTAAAACAACCATCGCACACTTGCCTGCTAATTTGTGCAGTGTGTTAATTTCTAAAGTTATGATGGATTTCTGAAAAGAAACTTGATATGGTTCAGTTGCTGCAGAGTCTAAAAAGGGATTTGAAGCTGTCTTAGATAAAAAGGATGGTTATTCATTCCTCTACCCATTCGGATGGCAGATGAACACCAAGTATCCACATTTCAGGGTGTTGCAATAAGTCAAATACTGTTTGACCGCTAAATTATCTTATGGATCTTTTTCATCCAGGAAGTCGTGGTCCAAGGACAAGATAAGGTTTTCAAAGATGTGATTGTACCGCTAGAAAGTGTTAGCGTCAACATGGTAGGGACTAGCAAACAAGACATCAGAGATCTTGGACCACCAGAAGCGGTTAGCTCTTTCAATCGAAGTTAAAGAATCTTTGCCGATAATGTTCTGCTGGTTTGTAACCAGCAATGTGCTTAATTAACAGTGTGAATATCTCAGGTTGCTGAGGCTTTGGTCAAGAAAGTTCTGGCTCCTGCTTCACAAAAAACAAAGCTGGTTGGAGCAGCAGAGGTTCCTTTTCCGCTTGTACCTGCATTTGTTTGCTTTTGGCAATTTATTATTAACACTATGCTGAAGTACTAAATTTTACTAGTATCAATCTTGGTTTCTCTAATGAGTAAATGCTAGTAGAATTAACAAGGAAAGAGTTATAGAGTATATATATATATATTCCAAGGTTTGGTTTGCACTAAAAGTGGAGTGGGATTAAGTAGGGAATAGGAAAGAACTGGGACTAATTCAACTAAAGGATCCGTGATGAATAAATGAGATATATGGAGGAATGGATATACTTAGCAATCTTCTCAGCCAAACACCGGAATGAGTCAGCTGCGTTTACTTTGAACTGGATATTGAATTGAGTTTCTACTATCTATTGTTAGGTTCAAAGTATGGTACCAAAAACTTAAACAAACTAACTATTTTTTAATTCAGCGTGATGTAGATGGAAAAGTTTACTACACCTTCGAGTTCGTCGCACAGGCTCCAAATTTCACCAGGCATGGTCTTGGGGCAATTTCCATAGGAAACGGTATGCAGCTCTTCCTCCTGCAACCTGCATGCTTTTTCCAATTTACTCACCTGTTTCTTTTTTCATCCTCGATAGATTATTTGTATTGACGGATTGAGTTAAATTCAGATTTCTTACTAAAATAGCAGAATAAAATTACCCCAAAATAGAGAGGTTTCTGTAACAAATTTCTAGTTAAGAACCTGCTAAATGCGTCTACCATTCCTTTCGGCATTCTTGGCAGGTAAGTTCTACACTTTGACGACGGGTGCCAATGAAAGGAGATGGGGGAAGATGAAGGACAAGCTGCAGGCAGTCGTTGAGTCTTTTGACGACGGGTGCCAATGAAAGGAGATGGGGGAAGATGAAGGACAAGCTGCAGGCAGTCGTTGAGTCTTTTAAGATCTTTGATGTGTAAGGCTACAAAAGGACATACAGAGGGAGAGCTGCTTGTTTGAGTTGCAATGCTGCTAAATAATTCCTTTTCTTCATTCACACTTTCTTACTGTACTATTCCTTTACGAAGTTTGAATTTTTAAGCCACAGAGTAACAGAGTTTCTACGAGATTAAAGCCACAGCTCAATTAAATGAAAATGCATAAGAACCTGCTTGCATCCGAAATAGCTTAAAGGAGTTATTACTTAAACAACAGCATGCTTTGAATAATGCAAGATCGGCACATACCACTGACATTGTTTCCAGCAATTGAGAATTATGAAGTACCAGCACGAGCATTATAAGGTCAAATGAAATGTGTACAAAATTCGAATAGCATAATTCTGTTTCAGTAGATTTCATTTGATAGACTTATAGCACAATAAAAGCCCCTCAGCCTCCTGTTGAGAGGCAGTAGCATAATAGGGTAAAAAGGGGCAAGAGAGCAAATAGAGCTGTACAATGAGGCCTACAATTTCAGGTGTTTCCTTTTTCTTTGGTCTCAGTGCTTGAGCTTATGGAGGAGAGAATGATATCGCTCACGTATACTGCGGAAATCAGCAATATAAAAAAAGTTCACTTTTTCCAGTCTCCTGTCATCAAGTATTAGAGAAAAGATACCAACAATTATTTCATTTTAGACTTCTTCAATAGGAATGATTTGGGCTATACCAAAAGACTGGTGTCTGCAGTTACCTCAGTGCTAGCTCTGAGAAGCAGTATCCAAGAAAGGTAACTCCACGGCGTGGAATTGTGAAGAAAATATACCAGAGCATGTTCAAGTCATTACGCAATAGAACTTTTTACTGGAGGGCCAGTCTTTAAGTAGAACTCAGGAGTTCCAGAAGCTTCACTTTCTCCTCTTCGTTAACAACCTGCCACCATCCAGAGTTGGCAATGAAAAAATCATCGCAGCTTAGACAACAAAAATGTCAATCATCGAAGCACAGAACGTATACAATTACTAGTAAAGAAGTTGGCAATGAAATCATATTCTTGCATACTATGGAATCAGTTTCAAGTATTGAACTTCGTTGCACTTATTTTAACCAATCTTGGATATTCTTTTTCCTTTTTCCTTTTTCCTGGGCAGTGCTGAGTTCAAAAAATGCGTGAACTATGGTTCAGATAGTCAAAATGCCATTTGAGCTCGCACCAGCATATTTTCTCCTTGATTGAGAATAGAGCAATATGAGATGCCAATTTTGATATGATTCCTACAATCATCAGGCTTTCTATGAAGAGAACTTAAGACCTCAAGTGTCACGTAGGAAAATAATTATGGTAAACTTCACATGTAAAGTTCACTACTTTTTGGAACTAAAATTTATTGATGTGACTCTTAAGTAGGAAAAATAAATAATTGAAGGATCGAATGATTTAGTAGTTTGCATTGAAGTTGTACTCATACTCCTTTGACTCCGGAAATGGACAAAGTTAATACTGATGCTTAACGCCATTCTTGGGAACCTAGAGGGCATATTCAGTAAAATTAATATATTTTCAAGAATTCAAAGTTAGAATCAAAATCCGAGCACTAACCTGATCAATCCTCCAATCCCACCGGTTTTTTCTTTACATTAACTAGTTCTAGGTTACCATATGTGCATCTTGTTACATGAGTTTGTAACAGCTACAGTGATCATGACAGCCACAGACTCTCACAAGGGTCAGTAATTAGTATGAATTTTCATTGATTTCAATGTCATATGCTCTCTTAATACACCATCCATTTATATTGCATTTTCCTGATTGCATCAATTTATATGTCTCTGCGTCTAAAAAAATGTAGGTGCAATATTTCTTTGCATGTTCAACTTCTTTTGAACATGCAGCTTAAATTTTTTTTGAAGTGCAAACACCATGGCACAAGCTCTAAATAGCAGTAGTTGAGTGGTGCATCACTTGGCATGAAGAGGACTTCTGTTTTCAAACTTTATTTTAGAAAAAAAGTTATTGTTCACATTTGCAGACTATATACAGTTCAAAAGGAATGTTTGAAGGCCTACTAAATCTGAATCTGATGTTTTAGTTGTAGTTCTCGTTTTTCTAGAAATATCAGCTGTTAAAGAACCAACTATAAAGATCAAATAATGCATGAATGACATCGATAGGTAACCAACAAAAGGTTAAAGAAACCACCTGATCAGCGTCTGCGTTGGCAGCAAGATCACCGTCAATGGCGTCGGCCAGGACGCCAGTCCGATACGCCGCCTTAGCGGCCTTCTCCAAGGCGGCTTTTGCGCTAGCGGCCCTCTTTTTCGGGTTCGTGATTGGATCACGACAGATTTCTGCAGAAATAAGTGCAGCCTCGGACGCCGTTTCTACGACGATGTCCGCCAATTCTTCTAATTCGCCTGCTAACCTCTTCAGTCGGCCTAAAGCCCTCTTCATGTCTTTTGCAGCGAACATGACTTGGTTCGCCGCCGCCGCCGCGTATTCGGACGGGATATGCGGGCGATCAGAGTTTGGGAAGAGGATGTCCATGGCTTCCGTGACGGAGTCGGAGGGTTCGATGGTGCCTCTGTCTCTGCCTCCGCCACCAAAGCCATCGAACCCTCCGACTCCGCCACCATCGAACCCTCCGACTCCGTCACGAAAGCCATGGACATCCTCTTCCCAAACTCTGATCGCCCGCATATCCCGTCCGAATACGCGGCGGCGGCGGCGAACCAAGTCATGTTCGCTGCAAAAGACATGAAGAGGGCTTTAGGCCGACTGAAGAGGTTAGCAGGCAAATTAGAAGAATTGGCAGACATCGTCGTAGAAACGGCGTCCGAGGCTGCACTTATTTCTGCAGAGTCGGAGGGTTCGATGGCTTTGGTGGCGGTGGCGGAGGCGGAGGCGGAGCCGGAGGCAGAGGCGGAGAGGGAGGCCGAGAAGGGGGCCGAGGCAGCAGAGACGGAGAGGGAGGCGGAGACGGAGGTAGAGGCGGAGAAGGAGGCAGAGGTGGAGAAGGAGGCAGAGGGGGAAAAGAGATGAGCGATGGGATTTGATTTAGTTAGAAAGGAAATGACTACCGATTTGGAGGTGGTGGAGGCGATGGTGAAGTTGGCGCTCAGGGAGGAGGTGGTGGAGTCGCCGCCGCCGAGCAGTGGAGTGGTTTCCGACATCGTGGAGGAGTTAGGGTTTGAGGAAAATTAGGGTTTGAGGAGAGGGGGGGAGGAGTTAGGGTTTGAGGAAAATTAGGGTTTGAGGAGAGGGGGGCGGGGGGGGGGGGGGGGGGGGTCTTATATAGAACATGTGACCGCCTATCACCGGTGAATTCTACACATTATAGATGAATAAGAACGAGCCGCCTATCACCGGTGAATTCTACACATTATAGATGAATAAGAACGAGCTCATCAGGGAACACCAACAAATATTCACTCCCCAATGTACCTTGAACGGTGTGAATACCCATTCAATAAACATACAATATAAAGATAGAAATCTGGAAAGGAGATAAATTGCATCTGAGCACAAATTATGAAACTGACCTGTGCAACAGCAGAAACTGCTAGGATTGGTAGAGTTGCCGGTGCAACAAGTGCGACCCTCCATTCTAGTAGCATACCTATAAGAAGAGCCACAACAACTGCTGCAGTGTCTTGTATGAATATAGAAAGCCGGTTGCTGAAAGCAGCACGAACAAATGTTGCGTCATTAGCCAAGCGCATAGACAAGGTATCAGCACTGTTCTCTTCGTCATCAAACCATCCAACTTCATTGCGTAACATTGCTGGACATTCAAAAAGGTTTTCAATGAGAATTTGATGTGAATATAATAATGAAATGTCTTCTAAAGAATATTAATTACCTGAGAACATCATCCTCCTAACGCGCTCAGTCATTTTCTCCCCCATTATACCAAAATAAAAGTGCTGCAAAAAGTTTGCAACCACTGTGATGACCCCCATACATGCAATGAGCAAGCACCACCTGTTCACTTCATTACGAATATCACGAACATCTATTCGGTAATATGCTGCCACTATAAGTGCAATAGTGTAGGCAAGAAGAGGATTAAAGGATCCAAAGATTGCAGCGCCAGTACTTCCTAGCAAAGCACAAAACCATTCGGCCAAACTGAGTTCCACAAGCCTCCAAAAGGATGGAGGTTTCTGGTGTTGAAGGTCCCTCTCTTCCTTTTGTTTAGTATGAACATAATCTAGTTGATTAAGAGGACGACTGAAAGTCTTTGAATGAGAACGCTCATTTTTAGGATCTGATGTTAGGAGCGGGGAAATAGGTGATTCTGGGTCCGAGGCATTTGAAGATTGTCGGTTTATGGAATTGACATCTATTTTAGGAAGCTCAGGCAATCGCATTTCAAAACTGTCCTGCCTTTTTATGGATGGGATCCTTTCTGAAGGCACCAAAGGTATCCCATTTTCCATCATTAATTCTGAAGGTGGGCTTTGGCTCTTTGGTGACTCATGTGAGTTGTAACTAGCATCCAGCTGTCTATTTGCATGATTACCATGTGTTCTCTGAAGGGAAGGTGACTTCGACATTTTTGGAGAAGATGATTCTTGAAGACTTTGACTTCCTGGTGAATCTTTCTCAATTTGAAAAGCTGACGAGTCCTTATAATTTCTGATGGGCATCCTGAAACAATTTATAACAACTATATGCATCCTTTCTTCATAGACGATATGTATGAATATTCGCATGCATGCACAAGCAAACGCTTAGGAAATAAAATGTCAAATATCATGCCACACATAAGAAAAAAGCATGTCCTCGACCAAATATCTCTAGTCCTTAACTTCAGCCAGTAAATTACACACCTCAAGAAAAAGAAGAGAGAAGTCAATGGTACAGAAGGCGTGCGTCTTCTAAATCAGTAACCAAAACTATTTACTATTATTGTTACCAAATTTTATAAATAGTAATATAACAGATTTTTATAAATTTGTATCAGTATAAAAGGTACCTCTTGGGAAGCTTTGATGCCTCTTCACATCTAAGTAGTTCTGCATATAGACCATCTAGGTTCAATAATTCATCATGAGTACCCATTTCCATTAGTTGACCCTCTTCCATAACTGCAATGTAATCAGCATTCCGGATAAGACTAAGGCGCCTAGCTATAATAATAGTGGATCTTCCCAGCATGAGAATATCCAGCGCCTCTTGAACAGCCCTTTCTGCTTCGAAATCAAGTCCACCTGTGACCTCATCCAGTAAAAGAATAGAGGGATTCGAAAGCACAGCTCGAGCAACTGAGATCTTTATTTTCTGTTCTTCAGTCAATGCAAAACCAGCCCTGCCAATCTAATTGCATAAAAGTTCAGTAAGTGGGGAACCCAAAAAGATAATAAAATATCTCAATCTCATGTTGAAAACATGTGGAGGACCAACCTGTGTTTCATATCCCATTTCAAGTGATGTAATGAAAGTATGCGCATGAGCTGTCTTAGCAGCCTCTTCAATTTGATCAGGTGCAGCAGATCTTCCATATGCTATATTATCCCTGATACTCAAACTTAACAAAGCTGGCTCCTGAGTAACTAGTCCTATTTGGCTCCTCAACCATTCCAACTTCAAGTTTTTTATGTTCTCTCCATCTAGTAGAACTTCACCTGTAACAAGAAATCAACACACCGTTCAACTCTATCCGGTATCTAAGAAATACACATGAATGCAACAAGAAACTATGGTCAAATAAGACACACCTAACGTCGGATCATAGAAACGCTCCATAAGAGGAATTATACTGCTTTTTCCAGAACCATTCCTACCAACAAGAGCCACTGTCTTTCTAGCGGGAACAGTTAGGTAGAAACCACTTAGTATCGGAATTTCTGGGCGTGAAAGATAGCTGAAATACACATTCCTGAATTCAATATTTCCTTGCACGGTAGCTAAGGTATTTCCATCCTGATTAACAGTGGAGTTTGAACGGCTTATCATCTCATAGAGTCTATAAGCAGCAATTCTCCCTTGCTCAAATGAATAAAAGTTTGTCGCTGCTTGATTCAGTCCACTGTAATTGACAAAATATCAATAAGACTAAAAAGAATGTTCTGGAGAGAAATGTATCTTTCACAAACATATAGGACTACTTACAGTCCACTTAAGATTACAGCAAACAAAGCTGTAACAATTTCACCACCATTGGCTTTTCCATGCGAAATCAGGAACCTCCCAACCAAAGTTGTAAAGCACAAGAGCATATAGCAAGTCCATATGTGAATCCAAGACCAAGACCTTGCACAAGACTGATCAATATCCCATACCGTAGTGTAGCTTGAAGTGAGGTTGCATATGAATACTTTGCAAGAGTTTCATTTGTAAAAGCATACAATGTCCTAATATATGAGATCGCCTGTATAAACAAATAATACAACATAGTATAAAAATCCCACATAATATCATAGACAACCAAGAAAAAAATGGTGATTTATTTGTTCATCATGTGCCCATCATATTATTTAAAAAAAATTCTCCCCATGGGAATACATGTTCAGCAAACAGTGTGTTAAGGATGAAAAAAGATATTAATATGAATGAAAGGTCAGTAATATGTATAAATTATAACTACCACAAAGAAATAAAGATATTAAGAACCTGGATATGAAAGCAACATAATATGAGGACACTTTTTTTGAGGAAAAAGACATGCTTCAATAATCTAAAGATGATAATAAAACAGGCGGAATGGAGTAAATCTCAAAGAGCTTTCAATCGATATCGCTGCTCAGCATATGTATCATGAATAATAACTACAGCAGTAAATGACCTGTTCCGCTATGCTGGCTGCTTCAGCATATGCATCCTGAATATTTTCAGCAAGTCTATGAAGAAAGATATTTGATATTCCTCCTGCTGCAACAATGAAAGGACCAGTGGCTAGTGTTAGAAGTGCAATCTGCCAACAGTTTACCAAGCCAATAATAAGTACACCAAAGAACGTTGCCATGTTATGAATATAGTTTCCAACCTGCAAAACAGATGCAGAGATTTTCCGTCAAATAATAACCAAACTAGAATAGCAATACATTATTTTTCCAAGAAAATCTGTTCATTAAAAAATAGAACTGCCTACAGCATGAAAAGCATATATTACCATACTTTTTCGCTTAGAGCAGACTGGATGAGCAGCACATCACTTAATACTTGACTAACTATGTCTCCATTGTTCCCGTACGTATCAAAAAAACTCATGTCCTGGTTCAGCAAGACTTGGACATACTTTGACCTTATCACAGCAGTTTGCCTCTCTCCAGTAAGAATCCAGCACGAGACCTCTATAAATAATATATTTAGTAATTCATGGAAAAATATAGAAACAACTGGAAAACTTGTTAGAAACATTCAGCTGTACCTATCCAACCAGCAACAAATACTCCAGCAGCTATATAGATGATATATAGTGCATGCTGCAAATGCAAAACAAAGTATTATGACTTAGATTGGGACCACAACAACACATCACTAATTTCAGCAATCAGAAATTGAATTTGGTGTTTGCTGTAAACTTAAACCAACTAGACCTATCCAGTAATGCTTTATATTTACAGAATTCAAAAAACATCAGATGTTAGCAAAGAGTAGACAATTACTGAATCAGCATAAGAAATAATCTAACATTTTAAGAAGTGAAACTGTGATTTTCGAAGCATGATGGAAATAAGAAATGTGTAACCCTAGATATAGTTTCACTAACATTCTAATGCATAAAAAACACATTGTCAGTAGCAAGCAATAGGTTATTTCTAAGCCCACATATCTAGAATTGAAGTATCAAAATACTTGAAGTTCTTAATTCTTAACTTGACAAAAACAACATATTGAGAAGTCAAAATATGCACTAATTGAGCTTCTCCATTCTGCTGAAAAGTAATTTGGATAAAAACAGACTAAGTACTCTTAGACAAAATAGAATGTTTAAGTTTTAATGACCTCAATTTGCTTCTTTTCCTACTTCAGTCATCAACAATGCTGGAGCAAAAAGTGTTATGTCACTTAAAACTTAATATATCAGTCTTATGGCATTATTTTCCGTAATGAAGAAAAATATATTTGTTAAATAAGTCCTTTGAGAAGTAGCAAACGTTACTTGCATGATAGTTTGTTTCATAAGGTAATGGTAATGTGACGCTATAGGCACTATAAAGAAGTGAAAGTACAGCTGACTGGTTGTGAAAAATCGAAGGACTAGAGCATTATGACAATAATTAGTGATTTATTATGGTGAACAGTTAATTTATGTTGCAAGGTCCATTACAACAGTTAGCGGCATGGAGCAGTGGATAATGTCAATCTGATTCTCTGCTTGCTCGCTAAGAACGAACCTTGAGCTGGGCAGCTAATCCCATCGAGCATTCAGCAACTTCATGGATTAACCTTTATTCTCTATTATAACTTCATGGGAGTTTATGAGTACAAAGCTGCAATGCTAGCATGAACATTCTAAGACTTTCTTATCATTTAGGTTCAGTTTGGTAACCCTGCATGTAAAGCATGAAAACAAGTGCGCTGAACCTTAAAACTTGGGTTACAGACTATAGCCATTTGTTTAAAAAGGTTTAAGAGCTCATCCATTTCCCTAGGGTTCTAGAAATGGCCCAATGAGCCCCATCGTTCCTCCACAACCTTCCCAATAGAAAAGAAAAAACTTGAGTATCATAAAAAAATGCATTATAAGTTACTGACATCAAAAAAAGCATATACCTCATCAAGTCGACGCCCTTCACGAGCAGCTTGCTCTTTTGCTCGCTTTAAGGCTTTGAGTCTCCAACTTGCCCCCCCATCACCAACAACAGATGGAGGAGTTTTTTCGCTACCCTCATGCATAGATGCTTCGTTTGGATACCCAGTTCCATTGTCTTTTAGATATGGGTTCAATTCCTTTGGATTTGGTTTTTGCATCTGCTAGTCAAGAAAGAATTTCAGCAACTGAAAACAAAAAGAAGCATAAAATAGCAATGCTAGATGGCCATTGAATAGTTCTGAAAGCTATTATTATAAAAGATCACTAGGATTATTGGTTGCAAAAGAGGTAATTAAACTAGGTTAGTTATCCAATAGTTCCTTAAAATTCCTAGCTACAGTAAAAAAAAAAAGGCACAGATTGAGATAGCAAGGAAACATTTATGAAATTGTTTTTCTTGTTAAGTAAAAAACACAAATTCTTAAGAGAGAAAAATCACCTCCACAGATTTATGTTCTTCGGTCTCTTCTTCCGCTTGTATGTTAGTATTATTATATATTGACTTTGCAGGTCCCAGCATCCAGTCCAATCCCAACTCCTTCCTAGCCAACTCTTTGGTATTTCTATCGTCATAATCATCATCTACAAACCAAATAAATAAAGCAAATGTATACCTTCTCTACCCAAATAGCCATAGTAAGAACAAAAGCAAAAAATAAAAATAAAAAAAAATACAATTTATACCTTTTGATTTCCTTTTCTCCTTATGCTTTTTATGTTTCTTCTTTTTACCCCTCTTTTTTTCATACTCATCAGATGATGATGAATAATCATCTAATAAGTCATGTCTTCTCCTCTTCTTCCTTCTAAGAGTGCTTTTCATGCTTCCAACATCATCGCTGTCCGAGGAACTATCATTTGAGCTTGACTGAGGCTTATCCTATCAAAATATTAACAAGTTCAGGAAAAAATCAATTGGTTGGGGAAGAATAAATTGATGATAATAAGGTAAACATTTACCGATGATGATGAAAGGAGCTGATCCCTAGGTATAAATTTGATGCCTGAAAGCATTGTTTAGTAGTGCTGCAATATTCAATAAATAATCAGAAATTAGGGTAATTAATCTCAATCAATTAAAAATAAGCGGAGATAGAGTGGGAACTAAAAAAAACTAAAACATAAAAATTGCAACTCTACTGAAACCAAGAGCAAGAATTACACGCTTTGAATTCACCTGTTAACATTGAGTGGCATGAAATAAACAAACCACAAACAGAGAATTGGCATTAAAATTATAGTTTTTTTGTGTTTTAGCTGTGGTTTATAAATATGCCATGCCTTCTAGACTGGCTGCACCAGGACCCTCTTTTACTATTTAGTTATCTCAAATGCATAATCATCATTCAAATCTCATATTCACCTTCAGATATGCGGACAGAAAGAGAAACAAAAGCCCCGTGCAGAACCCGATTAATTTATAGAATATATAAAAAGTTATCGCATGAAAAGAAAAGGGAAAAGATGGAAGGTGGTGGATCTGCAAAGGTTGAACCTTGGTAGGGCGGTGGAGGAGAAATAGGAGAAAGAGGAAAAGAGGAGTGAAGTGGAAGAGGAGCTCGCCACCATGCGGCTCTGATCGGGGTGGCCATTGAGGGCGTGCCGGTTGCCGGGCAAGGGAGAAATAATTTGCAAAAAGAACTTCTCAAACATCTAAAATGTATAGATATAATCATCAAATTGAGCACGGGTCGGTTGGCCGAGGTAGATTACTGCTTGTACTGGCACGAGAGGACCTAGGTGCCGAATCCACAAGGGTTATACGATCTAAATATTGCTGCAATCCTCCAAACCCAGTAGCTCAGAGTATATTTTGGTCTGAGAACGCATGGTAATCCACCCATCATCTGGGACGGAGGCCAGAATCCATAACCATGGAGCAAGAACAGGGTCATCCAAAACCTAATTTCTAGACTGAGGGGTCATTTGGAACCTAATTTTTAGACTAAGAGCAGCACAGTCAAGACAAATAACAAGTACCAATAATTGCTGAGGAGGAGGAGAGGTCGGGAGGGCATACCTTTGTGAAACCCTAGCTTGTCGCGGCGATCGTTGGAACGAAACGGGGGGAGGGGGATTTGGGGGAAAACTCGTCGTCGCGTGCTGCGGCGATTTGGGGCCGATTCGATTGAGGAAAGGGATATTTTTTCCTCTATATGTGTATTTATTATTATTTCATCGACCGCTAGCCTTAATTAATAATTAAATTAAAGTTAGTAATATTAGAGATGAACTGATCTTAAGGGAAAATATTAATGATGATCCGTAAGTAGTGATCAATATTAGGGGGTTTAACCTTTGCATACAAACTTTTACTGATTTTTTAAAAGTACATGAGTACTATGTCTATTTTTTATAGAATAAATTGACATTTGGGGTTGGGGGAAGGGGAGAAAGAGGAAGAAATGAGGTTGAATGTAATAAACATTAATTTATTTAATATAATGTATGGTCTTAAAATTAAATTAGATATTTTAACTACTTGTTTTTGAACTCAGATTCTACGCTAGAATGCATGTGATGCTCTTTTTCCAGTCAATTACTCTGTAGTTTTGGTGATTTTTTCAAATGTGATGATCACCCCTCTTGCCATGATCTATTCGATCGTAAACTTCAACATTTTGAGTATTCTCCATTCATAATACTCATGAACGTAAAGTTAAGTTACACTTTCTAGAATACGACATGGACAGGAAAAAAAAAAGTGCCTGCTAAAATTTCATCTTCTCATGTCAATCCTGTAGACCATCTGCTCCGGAAGGCAGTGGTTTAAATAAATGATCCGTCCATTTTTAGTATAAGATGGTCCTTGTTTCACTGCCCTTTTGGCACAGTGGTAAGGTCTCATCCCTTACAAATAAGTTGCTTGAAACTTTTTTTTGTTGCATGTGATACTTTTTTCAAATAAATACAAGCTTGAAATGCCAAATTAATCTTATCTTGGTTGCATTCAAGCAAGGGGACTCAGAGTGAGAGACTGTTCCCTCAACTATCCCAGATTCTTTTTCATATATCCCATTTAGGGCCTTGTTTTTACCAGATGTTCAGCTTTCTGGCCAACACATTCAACTTCAGTAGAAGAAAACCTCCTCTCCCTCTTTTTTTTTACTGTCAGTTTCCCTGTTTAGCTCATGTGCAGCTTTTAAATTCAATTCAGTAGCTCCTGTTGATATTTTGACCTATTAAACTACAAATATTGTTTTTTTTTTTTAAACTGAAGATTGCATTCTTTATGAATTAAAATTAAAGAAATAAAGAAAAACAGTAAGTAAATAAAATAATAAATCATTTGAGAAAGCTTTCAGTCAGTTTTCCTGCTGCTCTTCTGACATGTCTAAAGCTCAGGTCAGTTTTCCTACTGCATCTTCTGACGTGTCTAAAGCTCATGTACAACTTACCTGAAGGGGGCACACATTTAAATTCAATTCAGTAGCCTCTAGGGGTTCTTGTTCATATTTTGACCTATTAAACTACAAAGATTTTTTTTTTAGAAAAAATCATTTCACCGTTTCGATGCATTTCCAAAAAAAAAAAAAAACATCAGATCATTACAGCAAAAGCTATCTTATGGATGCAGATGTGTGTTGAAAAAAAAGGATAGGCAGATGCTTGTGATGCTAAATATCAACTGCGAAGATTGTTTTACGCAGTTGAAAAAACTGCTAGACTTGGAGAAAAAAGAATGTGGAGATGTTTTCCAAGGTTTCAAATGATGCTGTTGCAACTGCCGCTGTGCAGGCATGTCCTCTGTTTGCTTCTTTTTAACTTGCTGGACTTGAAATAGGCAGCATGCAAGCACTGACCATAATTAACCAAGCTAGTAATTTACTCTTCCGACTGGAACATAATGTTTTTGCTACATTCTGTGATGATAGGCCATGGCCACATACACTTGTCTGTTGTTGATCGGTAAGGCAACTCAAACCCGTATTCTAGAAATTACTAGTGACTTTGACAATATTAAGTGGTTTCTGATTTATCTCCACACTGATTCATGAGCAGACAAGGAAGCTATTTTCCTGGGGAACTTCAACATGTTTACTTCACTGGAGAGCAAGTTTAACTCAGCAAAAAGGACAAATCAATCCTGACGTTCCCTACAATGCGTGGACGTGCATATTTTTGTGAATGGAGTCAACATTACTACCTAGATGACACGATAGGGGCTTATGCCAGAGAATACAGGACAGGAACATATCCTATCGCACTAAAGATGCACGAGGACGGGGAGTATATAGGATTCCTTTTGCATGTTTCTTCCCTTGATGTCTTATCTGGGAGCTAACTACAGATTGCAGCACTTCTTCTCCTCTCACTTTTACTTTGCCTGATTGTCAACATATGGGTGAGGGATAGATCATTTGTTTTACTTCTTTTTCCTTCCTGGTTTCATCTTGAAATTGAGTTTCTTGTATCGTTTTGGATGAACACAAGTTTCCTTCTTCAAAAAGAAAGGAGGGAAGGGGACACATTCGATAAAAGGATTAAACAGCAAAGAGAACAACAACAAATGTCTGTGGTCCTTAACAATCTTATCATCTTATTAGCAGAGATTGATGTGGCCATGTTCCAAAAAAAAAGGAAAAGAAAAGAGGGTAACAATTGAGTGAAATTTTAGTCCCATCTTTGAAAGAGATAAGAAGGCTAAACATATGTTCTAGATATGTGGCCATTACTCCGTTATAACCAGAATGCAAATCTTGTTATAAATGTGAACCA
This sequence comes from Thalia dealbata, assembly GCA_030544415.1. NCBI lineage: Eukaryota > Viridiplantae > Streptophyta > Magnoliopsida > Zingiberales > Marantaceae > Thalia > Thalia dealbata. The sequence continues at coordinate 1,003,514 of CM060458.1, forward strand.
AACTACCAAAGAAGAAGAAAAGTATCAAGCACCTTTGTCATTAATTTTCCAAACCATACGAAAAGTATGCCATTCATAGATAATCTTCAGAAAAGCAGCAGCTAATCCACTGTAAACAAAAAGTAAAGCTCCCTTGTATGTTTATTGAAACTATCTCAGGCAAAACGCAATTTTTTCAACAAAATTGCGTTTCTATTACAGTCTTACAGTAAGGTTGTTGGCATGGATTTTGAGCAAGGTCATCGGGGTATCTATTACTTTCCAAGTTGGTGGATGCAATTGTTTGAAGGATGTCTTCATCACTTTCAGAAAGGTCCTTGTTATTTTCTTTCCAACTCACTGTTGATCAATGCTAATTTTTAATATTTTCATGACCAACGCAAATGTACATAAATAACCCATCTTCTAGGATACATAATGTTATTAGTCTTTTGTGCTTTTGAGAACTCATTTCACTTATGCCAATGTTAGCGCTGTTGGCTTTCATCCTAGCCTAGCAACAATCGCAGTAAATCTTAATTTAATGGGTCAAACAATTGGAGGCTTTCTGATGCGATCCAAGTATTCTGTATTGGTTTCAACCTCCTTAAATATCTCTCTCGGACAACATGGTGTAATGTTGGCCGATAAAAAGATTTCCAGTTTTTTTCTTCTATTGGATGGGTGGGTTGAGTGGCAATTTGATGGTTTTGCATGATTGGATTTTTTTCTCCCACCTTTTTCATGGTCATGCAGATCGTCTAAGTCCTTGGTAGACCTATGATCTACATACTATCTCACCTAAATATGATGTTTCTTAATTTAATGGGGTTGTGTGATGTAGTTCAGTTGAAATCAATATATGTTAGCCCAAAGACATAACAATGCAAAGGATACAATCTCATCTGATGAAGCATACCACATTTCATGGACTTGGGAACCGGAGGATCCGTCAGCACCAACATTAGAGCTGTAACTTTTTTTGTCTAATTCATTCTTCTGAGTGGTTTTGTGCATTTGAGACAACTGACGAAGAAACATTTTTTGTCAGAGATTTTAATTCCATATTGTAGTTTTAATAGACTGGATTTTGTAGTTTTTTGAGTTAATTAGATTAATTTTTTATGATAGAACAATTTTTACATACTTTAATACCACAACAGTTAGTAATTTTTTAAATTATCAGTATCTCTTTAACTTACATGACACAAATGTTCCTTAATTTCTGCTTCATGTTTCTTTTTTTTTGTGGTTTATATTGTTTGATCTTTTCATATACTTAGAATTTTGATCGAGATATGTGATTATTCTCAGGGTACCATTGAGTCCATATTGATTGGTGAGATCAAACTTAGTCTACGGAAATCATTGGTCAATCAGGGAATTAAAATACCACCTGATCGTAGATTTAGGGTTTTGTTCGGCTCGTAGGCGGCATAACGAAATGACCAAACTACCACCACCAATGAAAAATCATTCTTTTTTTTAGGAAAAAAATAAATAAAAGAAATCCTGATAGCTTCGCTTCGTTCCTCCTCCCCTTCCAAATTCCAGTTCGGAATCCAAATGGCAGTCGCTTCGCCTCTCGCTTTGAGTTCAAGTCTCCATCATCGATTGCCAATTTCCAATCCCACTTCGAAGCGGAACAACCGGAGAGTCTTCGGTTTCCGACGACCATCAAAACTCCACCTTTCTCTTCCGAATTCATCGTCCCCAATCACCACCAGAAGATACCGCGCTCTGATGACCGAGACAAATATTACCGATCATGGTGCAGACATCCTGCGACTTTGTGCGACGGGCAACCTGAAGGAGGCCATCCGTCTGATGTGCGAATCGAAAGGTCTCTGCTTGGATGCACAAGCCTACTGCTCCATTCTGCAACTCTGCGCGGAACTGGGATCGCTAGAAGATGGCAGGATAGTTCACTCCATCATCTCCTCTTCAGGTGTATACATTGACAGCAATCTGGGGACGAAGCTGGTGTTCATGTACGTCGAATGCGGCCGCTTGTCTGAAGGAAGAAAGTTGTTTGATGAAATTGCACACAACGAGCGACCTTTTCTGTGGAACCTGTTGATGGATGAGTACGCGAAAGCTGGGAATTACAACGAAGTCTTCTTCTTGTTCAAGCAGATGCGAGACGCCGGCCTGATGCCTGATTCATCTACCTTCTCGTACATTTTGGAGTGCTTGGGCCGTGTTGGCGGAGGCAAAGCCAAAGAGGTCCATGGCTTGGTCGTCAAACTCGGCTTTGCTGGATGTAATGCAGTTGGGAATCCTCTCATTGCCCTGTACTGCAAGTGCCGTGAAATTGATCATGCGCTTAACCTTTTCGACGAAATGCCCGAGAAGGACGTTATATCTTGGAATACGATAATCCGCGGACTTGCTTCGAATGGTCTTCCTGGAAATAGCATTGAGTTATTCAGCAACATGCTGTCTTCCGGTTTGCTTGTGGATGTAGCAACGATCGTGGGCGTTCTTTCAGCTTGTGCTAGAACAGGCTGCCTCAGAGTAGGAAGAACAGTTCATGGCTACTCAATCAAAGCTGGGTTTATTGAGGATGTAGTTCTCCAGAATTCTTTAATTGACATGTACTCGAAATGCTGGAACTTGGATGGTGCTGTCCAGGTTTTTGAGAAGATGAACAGAAGGAGCGAAGTGTCTTGGAGTTCACTGATCTCAGCATATACTCGAGCTGGACATTTTGAGGAAGCAATTGCGTCGTTCAGACGAATGGAGTTTGCCGGAACCAAACCAGATCTGTTCATCATCGTCGGCGTCCTTCATGCTTGTGCATGCAATGGTTCACTGGAAGAAGGAAAATACATCCATGCTTATATGATGGAAAATGAAATGGGGAAGGATCTTGTTTCTGCAAACGCACTGATGGACATGTACGCGAAATGCGGGAATATGCTGGAAGCTAGGAAAGTTTTCGATGGAATGGAAAGGAAGGATATCATCTCATGGAATACCATGATCGGTGGTTACTCGAAGAATAATTTGCCTAATGAAGCATTCAACTTGTTTTATCAAATGCAGTCTTTCTTGAAACCTAATTCAGTGACCATGGCCTGCATTCTACCTGCTGTTGCAAGTCTTGCAGCCTTGGAAAGAGGCAAGGAGATCCATGCCCAAGTATTGAGGTCAACTCACTTGCTAGATGGTTATGTTATGAATGCACTCGTCGATATGTACGCAAAATGTGGCGCATTACTGCTTGCACAAATGCTGTTTGATAGGATCAGCAAGAAGGACCGTATCACTTGGACAGTGATGATTGCTGGTTATGGCATGCATGGGCATGGTAAAAGTGCTTTTGCCCTTTTCAAAAAGATGAGGCGCAAAGGCATGGAACCAGATGAAGTTTCTTTCACAGCCATACTGTATGCTTGCACTCATTCAGGACTTGTTGATGAAGGATGGAGGATTTTTGATATGATGAGAAATGAATGCAGAATTGAACCGAACTTAGAGCATTACGCTTGTATGGTTGATTTACTTACTCGCGCTGGCCATCTTAATAAGGCGTTTAAGTTCATCAAATCCATGCCCCAACAAGCAGATTCCACCATTTGGGGTTTGTTGCTCAGTGGTTGTAGAATGCACAGGGATGTGAAACTTGCTGAAATAGTTGCTGAGCAAATTTTTGCCTTGGAGCCAGAGAACACAGGATATTACATCAGTTTGGCGAACACATATGCAGAGGCAGAGAAGTGGGAACTGGTGAATCAGATGATGAAGAAGATCGATCGCTGCAGGCCGCAGAAGAATCTTGGCTGCAGTTGGATCGAGATCAGAAATAAAGTTCACATCTTTGTTACAGGTGAGAAATCGCATCCACAATTGAACAAGATAAAGCTGTTTCTTAAGGATGTGGCAAGTCATATGAAGGCTGAGGGTCCTGTCTCACATTCGAGGTATGCATTGTTGAATGAAGATGATGCTAAGAGGGAAGAGGCTCTTTGTGGCCACAGTGAGAAACTGGCAATTGCTTTTGGCGTCCTGAATTCCTCCAAGGAAAAGCCTATTAGAGTTGCAAAAAATGGAAGAGTTTGTGGTGGTTGCCATGAGGTTGCAAAGTATATTTCAAAGGTGTCGAAGAGGGAAATCATATTGAGGGATTCCAACAGGTTTCACCATTTCGAAGAAGGTCGGTGTTCCTGTAGGGGTATTTGGTGAAACACCTCACAGTTCAGTTCCAAGGTGATCCTTCTGTTTTAGCAGCATTTGTTTCAGAAATCAAAATAACATCTGTAACTTCTGCAAACAAAAATTTTGAGGAATTCTTTTTCTACAGGAGAAGAAGTGTGGAATATCTGAAAGAGTTTTAGTGATTATGAATCTTGTCATATATTATTAATCATAATTTTGGTGGCAGAATTAGCTACTCAAAAGATAAAACCTTTGTAAGGTGGCATTCTCAAACTCTCAGAATGTAACAACTAAGAGTCCTACTGCTGCCGTCAAAGGTGTTTTGTTAACTTAAAAAATGAATCAATAGTTCTGAGGTATGCTGCAGAGTTTGGCAACTAGTTAATGTTATTGCTTTTCCATTTGATGTTCCTCATGGACTTTGCAGAGGCGAGACGAATTTAAAGAGAGTTACGCCTCATTCATTCTGCAAGATGCATGAACATGATCGAATTGTGATGTATGACCGTGGGGTATTGTGTTCTTTTTACAGGCAAATAAAGGTTTGAAGTGCTTAGAAGCAACAGCAAGAGACTTCAATCAGGAAAAGAAAGGAACCCCAATAGCTAAGCAACTGGAAGTGGATGCCTCTTTCAGATGCTTGTGATAAAAGTTTGATTTGAATTGGGGACAAGTATTTGTGAGGGAAGGCACACAAGCTGTGGTCCTCAAGCATTTGCAATGTGTGTGTGGTTATTGGTAGTGTTCTGATGTCCTTCTCGTAGGGTCAATTTTCCTTCACCACAACTGGCTCAGGCTGAACACAACCACAGGAGATGGCCCAGACAATGGAGTTCTTGGATTCAAGAGCCAGCTTTGGTGCAAAGTTAACAACAGTGTCCTCAATGGCGACGTGGTAGATCAGACCTAATATCCTTACTTTTCAGGAATATTTCGTCTTTTGATTGATTGGAAGCAGATAAAAGGTTCAAGTTATAGAACAGCAACTTTGCTTAGGAAAAGAGAAACAGTGCTTATAAGAACCAAAACCTTTCATGTACTTCATACCAGTGAAGATTTCGTGTGCTCTTTCTTCACACAGTTTCTTGAGGTGATTGTAGAACGCATTAAAACTTTTTGTCTTTTAATTAGTACTACTCCTCTTGGAGAATCTTTTTGCCTTTTGCTTGGTGGAAGTGGATTGAAGTTTGAGCCGTGGAATAACATCTTTGGCTAAAAATAGTGATGATGATAGCAAGATCAGCTCTTCTTTTACTTTTGATTCATTTCTGGAAAATTCGGTTTCCAGATAACACTGTTCCAAATAATGAGGGTGTAACCTCTGCATCATTCAATTGCTCCACATGAATGCTAGGCTTCACTGACAAACGTGATCATCTAATAATTCAATCTGTGTTCATCTTGAGTTGATCAATAATAGATCATATATAGTATAAGTGGGATGAGATGAGAGATAGAGGTAGAGATAAGATTAGACACTTATATGTAATTGTCAACGTAAAGATGGAGCTCTTTTTCCTGCCTTCACTCAATTATTCTTCCAATATGAAGTGCCCAAGGCTCTTCTCTGAGACTTGTCATTCACAGCATCAATCATCTGCAAAAAACCACACCATTGCTTGTTATTGTTTAACAGTAAAAGATTATAGATTTAAAATCTAAGGGCTACGAACTTTCCCCTCACCTGTAGTCTAAAAATCTTATTTCCAAACTTGCAATAATTTTTGCCAAATATGGACACAACTTTAAACATTTTATGAATTATACAAAAAAAATATAATTTAAGCTCAAAAGGTATGTGATTGAGAATAAAATTCTTAAAGGAAGCAAATAAAGGAAGAAACTATGTGTTAATTAATGAGTCAACGGGAGACTCATCTAAATTTATCTATTCTAATGGTGTGCATTTACATATTTAGTTGGGATTTGGGTTTTCTTGATTGTGACTCAAATTCTTATTGATTGTGGATTTATGGTGGATTGCTAAATAGAACAATCACCATTTATATAATTATTTGTCATAATATAAACATGTGCCTTTCTTAAGTTTTATTCAAAACTTTAGTCCACCATCTGCTAATTCTGTGTTAGCTCTGATGTTAACATTGCTGACATGATGTAATAAAACTAATAAGATGTAGACCTGACATCTTTATAGGCACCTAACTTTTAAATTTTTCAAAAATTTCAAACTCTACCAATCTTGAATTCTTTCTCTTAAAATTTCTGGGTTTACAAGTTAATTTATACATTCGTAGCTAATAAGTAACAGTTAATGACTGATAATGAGTGAAAGCTCACAAAATGAGATAAGTGTCAGATTAAAGTACTAAGAATATAAATGCATAATTTAAAAATAATAATAATAAAAAGTAGGACAAGTTGGATTTCAACCTTGATTAAAGTTGTAAAATTTGGGGTTAAGAAGAAGAAAAATAAAAACTTTATTTATTCTAGTCTATCTATTGTGTGATGATCATTCCCTTATCCTTGCTTTGGCTTTTCACATTTCTTTCTATATATCTTTAGACTTTACATGGATAGAGATGAGATGAGATGAGATGAAAGAGAGAGAATGAGAGATGTGTGATTCTTAATTCCATGTACAATTGCACCCATAATTGGTGATGCAGCTACAATACACCAAAACACCAATAATTTATCATTCCATTAAATTTCCCCAATCATGCTTTCCTTCCTTCCTTCCTTTTGCATCAAACCAATTAAATAGTGCATCATCCATCCATCCATCCTATATAGACCAACACCACCAATAATGATTCTTCCATTCATCTTAACTTTTTTTCTTCTATCTACAGTAAATCTTTATTTTTCTTCTAACATCTATAGTAAATCTTGAATTTATGATCATTTCCTATAAACTATTCTTGTATCCATCTGAAATGAAAGAGGAAAAATAATTATATTTACTATAATAAATTTATTAATCAAGAGTACATTTAAAACTCTATAATGTTATTTTATCCTAATATTAATTATATCAAATAGGATTGTTTACTGAATAAGAGCAATGACAACTTTTATGAAAAAAATCCAATAGACCCCTGGTTTACTTTTTTTTTTGGGTAAATATAATTTTGAACATGCTAAATTTCTATGATATTGACACTATCTTTTAATACAATTTAGAAGAAAGAGAAAATTTTATTTATTTATGATGATTTTTTTTCCATAACTTGAAAGGTGAGCACATTGCATCTTGTATGTAAAGCGATCATTCACTCGGAAGCAATTAATTTATCAACATTTTATTCATTTCTAAATCTCTCTCTCTCTCTCATATTATAGCTTTGTTGGGCTTCAGCCCTTTTAATTCAATAATTTACACACCACAGAGAAATCATAATACTTGGAATAATGATTTTGGATTTAGCTATTTTATATAAAACAAGAAAATAGCAAGCATTATATATCCTCAATGCATCATTGAATTTTTTTAACAAATATATCATGAGATAATTTAACAATTCTAAAATTAGATTTCAAAGATTAACGTCGAAGCAATAGTTACTTAGTATCCATCTAACCAAACTAGCATGATTTATACTTTTAATGATGTTTCAAAATCTTGTCCAACTTAATCATTCACCCTTAATAAATTTTTATTATTTCATAAATTTAAAAAGGAATTAGAATCCGATAGAACTAAAAGTGTGGACAGTTTGGTCAATGCACCCAAAAAGTTAGTCATGTCCTCCTCAGTTGATCAAACTCTATCTCCCTCTCCTTGGTATTTAAATCTCATCCCACCCCTTCACCCTATTCCAGCCCAGCAATCATCAGACAACCAAAAGCTAAGTAGTCTCTCTTCTTCAGGTTCAGGGTGCTACCACCACCACCCATGACAACATGTCTCAGCCCTTCAAACCCAAGCTCCTCCTCCTCCTCCTCCACCTCTTCCCCCTCATGGTCCTTCTCATGGCCCCTGGGGCCTCCTCCGTCCGACCACCGCCACCACCTTCTTCAGTGGTCCCTATGAAGGAAGCCCTCCAGGCCCTGAAGCCATGTTCGCCAGCGGAGAGGGTGGAGGCCCTTCATGTCATCGCCGGAAAGCGCAGCAACATTCCTCCTTCTGGCCCGAGCAACCGGGGCCACGGCGTGCCGAGTTTGGCATCCCCGAGGCATCTCCTGCTGTAAGGGGCGCTTCTCCGGCGATGAGCTGAGCTCATGAAGTAACAAAGGCAGCAGAGAGGAATGAATGAATCAACACACAAATCCCAACCCCTACTCTGTTTCTTTTTCATTTTAAATTTGATATTTGAAATCTAAATTCTTCCTTTTTCTGGTTAATGTTTGAATTCATAAGTTTTGAAATTTTTTTGGCACGGTCTAGAGGTTTCCTATGATGTACACATTGAGCTTGTAAGTCCATTAATATTTTACTACTCATTTTTCTAAACCTCAACAAATGTGCACTTATCATCCATTTTACTCCGATCATCTCTACTCTTCTCACTATGCACATAGATAAAAAGCGTTGACCATTTTATTTTTGTTTTACTTTTTTCTCCCTTACTTTTACTCCTAACAAATAAATAAAGAGCTTGAAATGTTTCAGATATTTTTGCGAATGACATTGGTGTCCTAGGGCTCATGATGAAGAAGAACATGACATGACAAAACTAGGAACTCCAACATGATGAATTTGTTTGTTTTAGTTAAATTGAGGTGACTAGATTCTTTGTTTTAGATAATGAACTGCCTTAATTAATCAATTCTGGTTCAAATAATTGCTGAGGTGATTTCTGAACCAACTCATGAATCATGTTTTATTACATCAATGACAAGAGCATAAAGTCATGACAACTAAAAAATGATGATAAATTGGTTGAATAGACATCATTATCCATTAATGGCTTTAAATCATTCAATTTGAGGTGTCATATTACGGCACGGAAACAGCAAGAAAAGAAAGAAACAAAAACAAAAAACGAAAAAACAAAAGGCACTACTGTTTCCCCTCTTTTTCTTTACGGTGTTGCAAAAGTAAGCTCAATAACAGTAAGCATCACAACACAAAAAGGTGTTTTTTCATTTAAAAAAAAATAAAATTTTAAGCTGTCTTATTGCTTTTAAAATGCTTTTTTTTCTTTTCTTTTTTTATAATACCAAGTATCATATAACTTTTCTAAAAGCAAATTAACTTTTCGATATAAATATAGTAATTTCCTTAAAAAAAAATTCATTTTTGAGAATGATCAAAAAATGCTTTAATTGTTGATGGTAAAAATGAACGTGTAAGAGGGGATCGATGTTATTACCTGGAAAATCTACGATATCCAAAGAGCAGGCCGGGATGAGCAGCTTCGTTTCCATTCCTCGGTCTCGCTCCTCCATGAAGAATGATGGCCGGCAGTGCCCGATCGGTGCACCACCAGGAAAGCAGGAGGTTCATCTCCACCTCAGGCTGCCGAGCCGATTTGTGGCAAACATTACTTCCTACTGCCGGAGATGGGATCTCCTCCGGGCTGAACTCAGGAACCTTGATGGCGCCGATGACCGCCCGGGCTGAATTGTGCCCTTGGCGATCTTCCAGCAGCGGCCACCGGCTCACCACGACCTTTCGCGAGGTCGCCGGCACTCCATCCTTCCGCCCTTCATCGGACGAAAGCGGCGGCGGCGGCGGCGTCGTGGGTAGTAGGCCGCGATTCTGAGGGCAGCTGTGTTTGAGCTCGTGGGGCCGGTGTTGGCGAGACCGGCGATAGAGCTGCCTTTTCCGATCAAATAGAACATAAGGTGAAGAAGTTTTGAGTTCTAAAATTCTCCAAATCATCCACTATTTTTCTATCTTCAGGTAGATCTCAAAGCGAAGGTGCTGCCCTTTTCCCAATTCGTGAAGAGTTCGATTCTGAGAAGATTTGATCTGATTATTTTTCTTCAAATGCTCGATTCTGAGAAGGAGAAACTGAATCCAAAAACCCTCGATTAGGAAGACAAAAAAACCCATGCAAATACTAGAAACTCAGTTTAGTGAACGCAAATCACGATTCCAAAAGCGAAGGTACTCACCGGTGCTGCGGCGGTAGTCAACGAGGGGAGTCGGAGAGCGGAGTCACGCGCTCCTCCTCGACGGCGCAGAGCGCCGCCACCGCTCTCTGTTCATCCACCATCAGCAGCGCTCCGCCGGCTGCCTTCCAATCATTTGATTTGTTTCCAATTTCGAGTCCTTCTTTAGTCGAACCGCGGTTTATCCGGACCGTCATATTTCTGTGGGTTTTTCCTCTCATCCTGGCCGATGGTCATTGATTTAATCGATCATCCACCGTCCATTTTTTCCTCGAACTCTCTCCATCCATCGTTCCTTATCTCTTCCTTTCTCCTTTCCACACTGCAGTTACGTCTATCTCGAACCCTAATTCATCGGTCGATTGCTCGATCGTTCGATCAAAATTGAAGTGATAGCGGTGGAAGCAGCACGAGCAGAGGAGTCAGAAACCCTAGGGCGCGATGATGTCCGTGGAGAGATCCTTCGAGGTGTGGGAGGAGGTCCAGCGCCACGGCCTTGACCTGGCCGACCGCCTCTCGCAGGGCATCAACGGCCTCCTCCAGTCCCACAACCACATCGCTGCTCCCCCCTTCGCATGGCCCGCCCCGACCAAGATCGAGCCCGTCCTGCTTCCCTCCGCCGCCGCAGCCGACGGCGTAACCGCGATCCTCGACATCGGCAACCGCCTCGGCCAGGCCGGCGCCGAGCTGGGCGCTTGCATCAACGGCGTCGTGCAGCAGTTTTCCCGACAGCTCCCCGTGCCGTTCTGGCACGAGGAGGACGAGGTCCAGCGCGCGGCGGCGCACCTCAGAGTGGAACTCGATGGTACCAGGCGGAGGGAGGGGGATGCAGACGTGCGCCACGCCTGTGCCGCCACTGGCGCCTCTGAGGAGTTTGGTTTGATTGCGGAACAGTTGGGTGGTCGGGGGTTGCCCGAGCCTGTTCCAGCAGCGGGAGGCTTGGATGGGTTGGAAGATGAAGACGACATTGAGCTTGATTTGAGAAGTACTGGGCGTTTCACCAAGCCGCAGGTTGGCATATGACACATCCTTTTGGTGGTTCGCGTTGTTTTCTTCCGGTTTATAATTTTTTTTAATTTTACCAAAGATTGATGAAGAAAAGAATATACTTTTGCAAAATCTCATAGTTGATCAGGTTGCAAAATGTTAGAAACATTTATAAAATATATGTTCTGTTAGGTTACTGATTTTGCTGTTATCATATGAAAATGATTACATCGTTAGTAGCTGCTTTGGTTCACTTTATATGCACAAAGCGCAAGCACTCTGAAGCAAAAGAATATATGCTGAGATCACTGGACGGATTTCTACATAATAATAGCCGTATGTGAAGAGCAATTCCTTTTAACTAACACATTGAATGGATTGGGGGATATGTTTGGAAATTAAACAGAGAACATAGATAAGTGAAGAAAACAGTGTGATTGTTTTGAACAAATACAGCATGGTAAGAACCGAGAGCGATTCAATTTCAAGCATTCTCAGTCAGTGCTAGCTTTCCTTGTACTTTCAAATGGTACTGAGTCATGCCTCAGTCATTTCTCTTTATCGTTCACTTCTCTTTGAATATGCAACTTGCTGTGGGTCTTATTTGTCATTTGTTTTATATGAGAGCTGAAAATGGATTTTTTTTCATGACGTCTCATGATCCATTTATATTGAAGCTAATATTGGCGTATTTCACATGACACAGGGCATCATTAACATTACATCAACATATGATAGTAGGACAAATGACATTGAAAGTTCGTTGGTTGCAAGGGGAGACCTTTGGAGGGCAGAGGCATCACATGGTGGATCATCTCGAAGAAATGAGAGTTCACCCCTTTTTCTTATCCAGCTTGGACCTGTACTATTTGTCCGGGATACAACACTTCTTCTACCAGTTCATTTATCAAAGCAGCACTTGCTTTGGTATGGCTATGACCGGAAGGTGATAAAAAACAGCTTCTTCTGAAATTAGCGCTAATACCTTCTAAATTAATTATATCTGTCCTTTTTATGGGAATCATATTCATTAGTTGTCAAATGAGTTCTGTGCAAGAGTCAGTTACTGCTTTTGCTGCTTAAGCTTGTAAATTACGTTCATGTTCAATTTAAACCTTCTACAGATGAATTTCTTCTTTCATGTCAAGTATACCAAAACTGATTTTTATATCCATAGTTTGACTTATGTTTTCTGTCAAACAAAACCTCTCTGAAGGTTTGCTGGATTGCTCGCAAAGATGATTTTTTTTTAGGAACATTATTTATGAAAATTAATATGATGGTTATCGTCTCATTTTAAAGACGCTTATGTTACAATATATCTGCAGAATGGGATGCATTCCCTGTGCCCCGCTTTATGGTCAAAGCATAGACGATGGCTGTTGATGTCAATGATCTGTCTCAACCCATTTGCTTGTGTAAGTTTGAAATTTTTTGGTCTTATTTTGTAAAAGATTTTGCATTTCTGATTCTTCTTTTAAAGATTGTTCTATTATTTCCCTGTTTTGCCATTTTTCTTAACCGTGGGACATGATTCCCTTGAGCATTTATGGCCATAGCAGCTCCACCAGAGTAAGATACTGTCCTGAGAGTAAGGCATGGGTGCGCTTATATAGTGTGACAAGACAATAGATTGGAATAGGGCCTGTTGTCAATACAATCATTGGATTTACTTTTGTCCGTAGCAGCATGAGTAGTTTTTCCAAAATTGTTGAGACTGTAGCATTCTTTGTCTAATTTCTCTCATCAACGTGGCTTCCAGACGTTCATGGATGTGCAGTTCCCAAATGGGCAACTTACTTACGTTGCAGGGGAGGGGTTGACTACCAGTGCTTTTGTTCCATTTTTTGGTGGGCTTCTTCAAGCTCAAGGCCAATACCCAGGAGAAACAAAATTCAGCTTCTCTTACAAGGTCGGTATTCTTATCTATTATTGCTTCTTGTGGTATTTTGCTTCTTACTGTGTCCTCAATTCGGATTGTGCTTACTATTACTCATGATGATCTCTGCAGAACAAAAGAGGCACTCGTATTACTCCAATGGTGCAGTGGCCTGACAAATCAATTTCACTTGGGGTCGTACAAGCTTTAGCTTGGAAGAGATCTGGCCTCATGCTTCGACCAACCATCCAACTCAGGTTGTTGCTAAATTGGTGTTAAACTGCTCCAGCTAAATATACATTCCACCTCAGAATGTCATGAGTGTTCAGACTATCTTGGAAGTAATTAAAATATTCTAATGTTGCTCGCTCCATTTTATTTCCATTGCCAGTGTGTGCCCTACTGTTGGAGGATGCAATCCTGGGTTGCAAGCTGAACTCATCCATACGTTGGAGGAGAAACTGACGCTAAGTTGTGGCGGTTCTGTCACGGCATTTCCGTCTGCCTTTGCATCTGTTTCTGTAAGTTTATTGTTTTTATCGATAGTGCTTGGTCTCTTACTTGAAAGTTTGTGTAGCATATGATCATCTCTGTTTTTGACTCTATGGATCATGCTGTCTTTGCAACTTGCAGCTTGGAAGATCGAAGTGGAATGGAAATGCTGGGAATTCTGGAATAGTTTTTAGGGTTGAAGCTCCTCTTAGCTCTGTCGGCAGGCCTGCCTTCTCCATTCAGTTGAACAGCGGTGTGGAGTTCTGATCCTTGTTCAGTTTCATTGTACAGTCGATGATGATGTACATATTAAAGCCATTGACCTGCATAACAATAGGAAGAAGATATACTCTAATGGTATACATATATACAAAGATTCGTCAGAAAAAACTTTTCGCCATCTTGCTGCTTCACCAGGCGATCCACTTGTTGGAAGAATTACTCAGAACTACCAGCAGAGAATCCATCCACCCTCATATCAGGTTTAAGCTCAATTTTCAGTTCAGCGGTGTTGGATTTATAAATGTATTGCTAGCCATTGCCTGTAAAATGCTTATTAAAGAGGGGTTTACCCATCCGGTGATGTTACAACTTTAAACGAACAGAATACATGATGTGATTAGCATAATTTGGATGGAATTGCACTAATGATGTTATGTTGTGTAGTAAGCCTTTGTAATCGTTTTAATTGGAGTGAGTGTTCCATGCATTTGTCAAGAGGTAGAACAAAACTACTATTTGCATCTATCATTTGAAGTAATTAAAATGCTTTCATTTGTTGTTGCAACTCTCTTTTGTTTTTAAACAATCGCAACTCTTTTTCTTTTCTGAACAATGTTTACACTCATACATGGTACATTTTCATATAAATACTAGAATTATATCAGAAAATTTACTTCTCAACGCATAACATCAGAGCCATAAATAATATAATACACATACATCTTATTAGAAAGTTATTCGTAAACGAACATGTATTTTAAAATAGGTAAAATATCATCAATAGAGCATTTTGTGTACAAATTCCTTACAAGATATCAGGAGCAAAATAGCCTTGAAAATAGGTATCCGTGGCAACCCTGCACGGTATCAAGCAGAGGAGCAACCTGGCAAGCATCCTCAACGGGGCGATCCATCCATTTCTTCAGAATCCCTTCAGCAACAGGGGTGATCTGGTGCTGCAGCACTGATGCGCCAAGAGGACCTATCAAGTTTAACCTCGTCGCAGCTGAAATGGCATCTCTCATTGTGGTGAACAAGTACATCCTCTGAGAAGTTTCGCTATCAAAGCCAACCAGACCACATATGAGACCAAAAGTAGGTGCATGGTGGAAGTAAGTAGTTGCTGACCCCAAATAAGCGTTCCTCATTTCCTTTAGAGATGGGATCTCCACATATACAGATGCAGCAACTCTTAAAAGTGCTGATCCCTGCGACGCTGATGCCTTTCTACTGACTTCATTTGTTAATGTTGCTTCAAGCAACCTATCTAGCTTAGACCAGTTTGCATTGCCTGGATTCTTGGATGCGCAATATACAAATGGAAGAAGTAGGCTACCTGTGTTCTCTAAGACTTGTATGATGTAGGACTTGAGATCAAAAGGGCTGTTCACAAACTGAGTTTGGACAGCAGCTTCGAGACCGCATGAATGAGCAAAGCCACCAGTTGGAAGAACTGAATCCAATATTTGCCACTGCTTCCACTGCAGAAGTTCCCTTCCTGGTGCATCGGTTCCTCCATTTTTACTTATCTCCATATCGCGGTCCATGAATAAGTTAACCGAACTGTTAAAACATATAGTACAGCATCATCTATAACAATTAACAAGCACTGGAACAATTTTTATACTAGATTGTAAACCAAAAAAAAGACATAAAAATCATCAGCTTATCAGAAATATATACACCACAAAAAATTTCATTCTTGTAGATGCCTACGTTGTTTCCAGTTCTGTCATAAGCTATCACCGTGTTGTTTTTAATGTTCAAGTTTTGAACGTAGTAGCAAGTCAATACAACTGGCAATGTTGTGATGTTCAAAAGTCTTATTAAGTTTCTAATTCCTTCACAGCACTTAAATTTTTCCTAAGTTCGGATAAGCACTCGTAATGATACCAATTGATAGCTCTCCTAGGTTCCAAAAATCATATTTTTCCATCATTCAGAGCCGGTCCTCGCTGGGATTCTAAAAATCATATTTGCCCCGTCATGCGAAGCTCACCGGTGATCAATTTCGCCGGAAAAGTTCACGCCGGCGAAACCCTCATTTTAAGTTTTTCACTCGCCGGCGGCCGACCGTCGACCAATCGCCCTCAACTGCGGTACCATCTGATATATCTCGTCGGGTTGAATCTATAGGTACCTATTTTGTCAAGTTTCACGGCCGTAATAGCCGGAAATCGCCGGAGCAAGCTCAGGCGACGTCATCGTCGCCGCCGACGCCATTTCCTCAATTTCTCCCTCAAATCATCACCAAAATCTACATTTTACGGTTTCAATGAGCTCGCACGGCTCACCTGACGTTATGGCTGAAATATCTTCCAAAAATTCCACCGGAGTTAGCCGAATAGTCGTCGGGAAGGAGAGGTGCGTGTCGCCCGCCGCTGCCGTCGTGCGAAGAAGAGGAAGAGGAGCTCGTACGGAAGTAGGAAAAAATAAAAAATAAGTGATACAGCCCGGTTCAGCCAAAAATAAGGCAACCCACCACTTAAAACGTTAACACGGGTTAAACCCGAGTTAATGAGATCAGATCTCCACCGTCCGTTGCTTTAGTTGAATTTATCTTAACGGTTCATTTGGTTTTTATCTTGGTTCGACTATTTGACCGCATCTAAATTACTATTTTTTGCACTGTTTGATTCCAAATTCAAAATATTATTAGATGGTATAATTTTTTATATCAATATTTAATATTTTAAATTTATATACATATATTTTTTATATAATTCCTCAAAATAATCTCGTATTTTATGTTCATCCTTAATAAATCTCATAAATCTCGTATTTTATGTTTGGGGTTCCCTTCCAGTATACACTTAGCAGGTATCTTTATAATTGTAATGTTGTTGCAGTATATGGACCTCATGCAACATCTGATGTATCCAGTAGTTGATCGGATTGGATTATTAAATGTTTGATTGATTGAGGTGGAGAAAGTTCTCAAGAGCATCCCTACAACTATGCAATGCTCATTAATGGTTTGGTGCTAATTTTCTGGGAAAGGTGCATCGTGACAGATTGGTGATTACGAGAGATAATACCTCTACCTATCAATGCTGTTAATTTTGTAGTTTGTTCACGTCGCCAAGGTCATGTCTGTTTATCTCTGAATGGGGATATTATACTTCTTAATACGTCAACAAAAAGAGCAACAACACCCTTAGGTCAGTAACTTCTGAGGTATATCCATAGCAAACTAATGGTCCTAGGGAAATAGTCTACTACTACTTGTTCAATCTTTTGGCTGTCTTATCATAAGATCATATTTTATGATCTATCAAACTGTGAATGCCAGACAATTGCTTTCGTTTATGTTCAGTTTTAAGTAACTGGCTATTGTCTATTGAATTGGATCCCACACCTCCTCGAGTGAACAAGATCCAACCATGATGTGAGTTTCAATTACTAATCTAAATGTTTCTGTCATTCTAAACCTCTTATAGCTGATGACCAGTGAAGAGATATAAAACTCATATATATATAATCATGGTAGATCATATACCGTCGTCAAGATGGCCGAGTTGGTCTAAGGCGCTAGTTTCAGGTACTAGTCCGAAAGGGCATGGGTTCGAATCCCATTCTTGACATCTTAATTTTTTTTATATCGGGCATGGGTGAACGATCCAGATCATCTAACTCGAAAGGGTCCCAGAGATCCAACGGCCACCGTGCATTTGTTCTCTTTTAACTCATTATCCGCTGCAGCGAGAAGGCCGCGGGCGAAGCGAAGGAATCGGGAAGAACGATGGGGAAGGGGACTGAGAAGATGCTGAAGGCGGCACAGCGGTTCGCCGAGGTGCAGTACAAGACCTTCACCACCCGCTACGGTCCGCAGGTCATCGACCTCCTGGAGCTCCCCATCCGCCTCGTCCTCTCCCCGTTCACCCTCGCCTGCGACATCGCTGGCTCCGCGCCCCGAGGCTTCGGCATCCCCGAGCTCGCCTCCAAGCTCTCATTCTCTGCGATCTTCGTACGAGTTCGAAGCATCGCCCGTCTGATTCTTGAAGCATCATAATTTCTTCTCAGTGCGTGCCATGCTTTTTTTTTTTTCATTTGAGTTGTCTGGCTTCAGGTTGTTGCCACGCTTGGGACGTATGACATTGCCTTGGAGTTGGGGAAGAAGGTGGTGTGCCCTAGGTAATTTTGCTCCTTCGTGCCGATTATGGCTCTAATTGCATTCTTATAATCAAGCGGAATTTTTCTTAATAATTCTCCTACTGAGGAAGATTCCTTGTCAAATTTTCTACTGTTGTCTTGGAATGTTCTATCAAAAATGTCTTTTCTGAAATTAATTGAATGATTTATTTTAGGGCTTACGGTGTACACAATACTGTTTATAGAAATGTCACATATTTTTGCTCAAGTAAAAGCTCTTACACCGGCATATGTTCACAACTTGCTGTGTTCTTTGTTTTAGAAATTGTCGTAC
Source organism: Thalia dealbata (assembly GCA_030544415.1). Lineage (NCBI taxonomy): Eukaryota > Viridiplantae > Streptophyta > Magnoliopsida > Zingiberales > Marantaceae > Thalia > Thalia dealbata. Next base: position 1,021,687 of record CM060458.1, read on the forward strand.
TTGTAACGGCTGGCGGGCTCTACGGTGTACTATGTGCAAGGGTACAGGGAAAGTTCACTATCAAGTGAAAAATTATAGTCCCAGAATGTAAGTCATTCTTGATTTGGTGATCATTGCTGGCGTTTCCTTGGTAGATTCCTGTAGATGATGGACTACGAATGTAGTCTCTATAAGCTTTTGAATTTTCTTGTTTATACTACTTTTGAACAAAATAAACTAATGCAATACAGGACCGATTATTAGATAGTTGAAGTTTTATTTAGAAACTGCAGTTGGTTATCTCTTAATTTCTAGATTTATGACTAAACCGTTGCAGTGGAGAGAGGCCCACAGCTGAGTGTGTGGCGGAGGCCATTGTTGAAAATCGTGCTGAGTTAGTCCACCTTCCTGCTTCTATTGATCTGTCTGTACCACTTCCATCTAAAGACTGTCCAAGCTGTGATGGATCAGTAAGACATAAACTACTCTGTCTATGTACTCTCTTGTCAACCTTTCTTTTTGTTATTAGTTGGAGTACCAGAGGGGTATTGGAAGGAAAGATGAAATGCTACGAATGATTTTTGCAAGGGTCCATAGGTTAGAAATATTCTAATCTTCAGAATATTCTTTTAATGTTGGTACCTTGATCCTTATGGTCAATGTAACTGGCCCTACCATTTTCCTGGTTGACGCCTGAAAGTATGTGGAGTCAAACGAAGTCCCGATACTATTTAGTACTTCATTTTATCAGTTGGCACCTTTGGGCCTTCTACGTTATTGCATTCCATCTCCTTGGCTGATACAATGGCCAGTAGGCTAGATCAATGGTCTGGTGCATGCAATAGATCACCAATAACATGATTTTAAGCGAGCATATCAACTTGTATATATTTGCCTAATTGGTGTTCATACCTCCTGTGGACTATTATACTTACAATCTTTCTTGTATGCCTATTTTCTCTTCCATAATCATCAGTGCTTCTAAACTATATGATATTCTATTTGGTTTCTTAAACATACCAACTGTTTGGAAGGTTTTTCTCATACCATATACCTTTAGTAGTCTTTGAAGCCTTTATCTACCATGAGCTCTTTAGTGGAATGGTTAGAAGCTGATACTCATGGTACATAACCTTTTATCTTGCTATCTTTCTTAATATCCAAGAGGGCAAACATAAGTTTTTTGTTTTCTTTAGTTTACATCATGCACTTATGTTTTTCCTAGAAGAACTGAGACACTTGTGTATCAATTTTCAGGGTGTGATGAGCTGCCCGGAGTGCAAACATAAGTTGCAAGTTAGGATCTCAGCAGATGAAGTAAGATTACTAGTTGTTCTGTGGAGTTCATTCTCTCAAGGAATCCGAGAACTTGTGCTTGCTTGAAATTCCAACTTGGTGGAAGCATAGCTACCATGATCTTCACATGATATAAGACAGACATTCTATAGACTACAAATTCTGAATGTCTTACCATAAAACTGGTAGTATGTGAAGCGATATTACGACATATTTTAATCATCTGTTGATTTATTTCTTCTATATCATCTAGCTCTCTATATGCATTTACAACTGAAAAAGATTTGAAAGTCCAGGACAGAAAAAATGGAGAAAGTCAGTGTTTAACTGTATTTTTTTGTACATTAAGCATTCACCTCATATATCAAGAATGCATTGTCCATTTGAGAGGTGAGCTACTGTGTCCTTTACAAAGGACCAATCATCAATAAATTCATGAAGAGGAAAAAAAACAAGTTGTTAGAAGGACCTATTTAGATAGTGACAGCAAGATCTGCACGTTTTACATATTTTGTAATCCTCCTCAATTTGTTATTAGTCTTCTATATAGGTTGTTGTATGTCATCACTGTCCATTTCATTTGTAAAATATAACAGCTCAATTAAGTAATAATATTAATTAATATTGCTTCATTAGCATGTCATATTTAATTGTGAAACCTTTTGATATTCGAGTATCAGTTTAACATAATGAAGTCTCTTGGTCTCCTAGTCTCCTTCCTATGAGACTGGTTCATTATCCGTGAAATTTCTACTCAAATTTGATCAATCTATAGACCATTGTCTTTTCTGTTGGGTTTGTGTTCTTAAGTTGAAGGACATTGTTAAAGTAATGCATTTCGAGATTATGTATTGTCATATATGTTTTATTGCAGCGTACTTTTTTATCAATATCTCAATGTAATTGCATCCTTCTATTGATCAAAGCTCTCAATTATTTACCTCAGATAATGGAACCTCCCTGGAAAGCATATAATGTCATGAGGAAGATGGATTATCCCTATGAGGTAAAGTACCCTGATTCCTTTGATTCTTTCACATCTATGGCCAAACTTAAGCCCTCAAGTCTCATTATATCATTGTGCTTGTCATTAAGGCACTGGGTTACCGCAACTGTGTTTATGAGTAGGTTATTTTTTTATAGTTATACACCATATCATTCAGTAATCGAGTCACCTGATTTTTTTTTTCATTAAGTTCATGTGCTTATTTGACTATTGTCATTATTCTTTCCTTTGGCATGCATTGTGGTTTCTCAGAACATTGCCAATAGCATGAAGGATCCAAAGATTGCTGCCTTCTGGTTGATTACCATGCCCCAAATATTAGGTGGATTTCACTACGATGAGGATGTCAAGCAAAAGATTTGGTGGGCTTACAAGGTTAGTCTAAATCTAGAGGTTCATGCATCTTTTGCGATAATGGCAGCACTTCTAATCTGTAAACTATTATCCATTTTCCAAATGCTGGTTCTGCAATTTGGACATTTAACCAGATCTGTTTGTCATGTATGTTTTGATTCAATCCATCAAACTGTTTGATTTTTCTAGTGACCTTAAAAGCTAAAACTATTCTTCTTTGCAATGATCAATCTCAAGCATTTCAAAAATGAATTGAACAATTGGGATCTCTATATATTCAAGTGCATAGAACATCTCTTGATAATTTTTATTATGCAATATGGTACTATGGAATATGACAGAAAATCAGGGTTTGGGGAATTGGAATCAGCTGGTTCTCATTTAAATAGATCGCTAGGCTTGTTGAAATTGGGTTAGACATAAACCATATCGCTGGTAATTCTTTTTGAAAAATGTTTATATCTCTTATATTGATACATAGCTCACACCAAAGCAACAGATACTATTTAGCTAGTTTTTTTGTTAACTTTTCTCTGTCCACTTCGTTTGGTGGATTAAAACTATTAGGAATGTTCCACTAATTTGCTTTCTCAATTTTTGGGGGTTTCCTGGTACGTTTTATTTAGATGTAAGCAAACTTTCTACGTCATTTCACATCTAATCTGTCCACTTTTGATGTTCAAGGATTCTATGAGGTATGATCAAGTACGAGATTCTGTTGCTAGACGAAAACCTGGATGGGAGGTCCTGCAGGATGTGAGTAGGAACCTGATTCAAATTTTGAATTTTTTTTTTTTTTTTTGGCAAACAAATTTTTTTTGAATAGTTAATAATATTTTGTATTTATTTTTTTAAATTAGTATCTATTTGATGTTATTATTCTGTCTCATTATATTCTATCAAGATGAATGTTGTCACTATCACTTTCATGTTACGATCACTAGAATAAACCAAAAATAGTCTGTCGTCAGCTTTTTTTTTTTTGAAACTGCACTACCAATATAATCTCATGACGGGGCAATGAGTATTGTTTCTAAGTGACAATCAAATGGAAGAATCTGATTACAAAGGACTTCACTGTGTTGCCATAGAGGCAAGATTAGTTTGGGTAAGTTATAAGTACTCAACAGCAGTATAATGGAATTAGACTAGTTGCTCTATTATTCACATCTTTGAAAAAATTCTCTATATTCTCTCACTTTTTTCCTGAATAGCATATAAAATTTCTTTTGAGGTCTTGCAACCTATATTCCATTTTAAAAAGGCGCAATAAGCAAGGCTTTTATCTGGTAACCATAACGTAAGGAACATACAGAATTCGTCAAGTTAATATTCCACATGACATTCATTTAATTTTTTGTTTATAATCTCAGGCCCTTATCTCACTGGATCCTGTTCGTGCAAGAGATGATCCAGTAATTGTTAAAAATATTCCTTACTACAAGGCAAGGAAAGCACTTGAAGCAGAGGTAATGAAGATTGATGTTCCACCTCGACCTGCTAGTTGGGGGGTAAGAGCGAAAATTTCTGATTGTTACTGCACCAGTTACAAACTTGCAGCTAACTTATTATATATGATGATTGTGCTAATTCTAGAAAGCTATGAGGCAATTATTGATTGATAATGAACTCAGTCCAATGATAATTCTTCAGGAGTTGGATCTTCCACTAAATGCATCTTCATGGACAGAGGAGGATCTTAAAGATCCGAAGAAGTTATTGGAGGCCACCTCCCTTCTTAATGCTCAACAAGAAATTGCAGATAAAATTTTGGATGCACAATGGGAAGTAAAATGGCGCCAAGACAAGGTATGAAGTAATTCTGTCTTTGTTATTTTTCTAGCACGGTAATAAACCTTCTTTGACAGATATGTCTATTTACATAGACATGAAGCCTGAATTATACAAGGAAGCTCAGATATATGCTCTATATTTACTTTGGGCATTATTCCTATGTCTCTCTTTTTTCTTTGTGGCCCTTTGCTATTAATAAAGGTGGGTGAGTGACTCAGTGAGAGATTGATGCTCTTTTCTATCACTCGATATATTTATTTGAATGGAAAACATTACCACTGTACTATAACTTTCTTGTCCTTATTTTGCCTTTTGCATTCTATATACTGCTAGAGACGATTTTTATCATTTGTCCTGTAATACTATTAGTAGAATATAAAAAATGCACTTTTATGACTGGGCTTGACATCATTCACCAACTTCAGCGTTACTTTGTTCTTGTGTTTAATAATATTACTTGTCATGGCACTGTTTTCTTTATAGCATATATTGGGTCTTGGCATTGTCCAAATTAACATATTTGTGTATGCTGTTTGCACGCATAGTTCTCCAGTATATAGATAAATTAAGTTGGCTGCACTTTTTTTCACCTTTCAGCTGAACGACTTATTGAAGGAAAAGTTACAACCATATGCAAGTGCTGCTGAGAAGGCTGGTCTTCCGCAGCCTATAGTCATCAGATCCAATGATCAAGGCAAAAAGGTTGGTTGGTTTGATACATCAAACATTTTTATCTTCACGATACCTTTCTATCAGCAATATGTCGAGTCTAACATAACAATAGAAAAGTGCATTTTTTATTTTTCATAACCTTTGCTAGTTTTTTCCTTACTCCTGATGATGCTTCGTGCGCTAAATATTTGACATCTGATCCATGCTAATAAAAGGGGAATAATAGTGGTCCCTCACCTTATGTTTGAAGTAGTTCTCTTGTGACCTTATTGCTTGCTACCGCTATTTTTACTGAAACAATCTTCATACTGAGTAAACAAAGATGATACTGAAATAATCTTCACACTGAATTGATCCACGTGTTCTACAACGAATTAACCAAATGTAGACGATATGCTTATCCTATAAATTTGGCATTCCTTGACACACTTTTATGGACACAAAAAGCACCACGGTTGGTGGTCAATAGAATTTTTCTCTTACCAGTAAGGGATAAATCTACAGGGCCTTTTCGTTCTTCTTGGTTCTTTCACTCAAATCTGTTTCCTTAGTGCTTTTGATAGCCAAACTATTCTCAATTCCTTAGCTGCAACGCATTTCTCATTTCCCAGAAGAACAGCCGAAGAAGATGGTTTTTCTTTTAAAGCAATATCGGTGAGAAGCCAACGAGAAGTCCGAGTTATCAACTCGATGCTCTTTTTTGACCTGAGCTTTATTTTGTAAGAGTTTGATTACCTCTTTAATGCATGTATTTCTGGTTGAATTCATTGACATATTTGAAAAACCTCACATGTAATTTGCGAGTTAGCAACTGCAGCTTATAATTAAATTCCTTGAACAATGCCGCTGGCTACTTCACAATTCTGCCTTTCCCCTGATTAAATTACGATCGCATTTGTATACATTTGTGCAACAGCTTAATTAGTGTTTTAGCTCATTGAAGAAAATTAGTGTCTGAGCTCACTATTTTGTGTTCACAATTTTATAACAGCTCAAGTATTGGAGGTTGGAAAATTAATCAAATATTTTACTAATCAACCATTGGGTGAAGATCCTATAAGCAGAGTAATTGAAATTAAATCAACACTAACAAATTTAAACTCATAATAGTATTCATGTAAGTCAGTATAATATAGAATTAAATAATTTTTCGTTCTTCTTAGTTTTTAAAAAAATTAATGGTGTATATGTAATTATTCTAATTTCGAAGGTAGGGTGCACAATTAAGGAGAGAAGCGTTATCTTGCAATGCAGAAAGAAATAGAGGGGTCTGGATACAATTATAACGGAATATTTCAGTTTTAAAACAATGTAAATTTTTCTGCTAAATTTAGCATTTCGAAAAAAAACTTAAGCTGCAGCGGATGAGGAGTTAAAAGAGAACAAAAGGGGTTTGGGGTTTTCTAAGCAGGCGACAGAAATGCACGGTGGCCGTTGGATCTCTGGGACCCTTTCGAGTTAGATGACAGAAATGCACGGTGGCCGTTGGATCTCTGGGACCCTTTCGAGTTAGATGATCTGGATCGTTCACGCATGCCCGATATAAAAAAAATGAAGATGTCAAGAATGGAATTCGAACCCATGCCCTTTCGGACTAGTACCTGAAACTAGCGCCTTAGACCAACTCGGCCATCTTGACTTCATGTTTCCTTTTTCCCATTAAATTTATATAACCAGTGTGTATTCTTTAATCATATTTCCTTTTAAGGTTTTATGTATGGATATGTGCTTATAATATTAGAAAATAAATTATTATTTTTTAACACATAAAATTATTAAATACGGCGAAAAATTTTTTTTGTCCTCTTCGTTTTTTTCTAATATGAAGACGAAAAATAAATCTGACCCATTCCGTGCGGTTATCAATTGAACGCCTCCACAATCTGACGACGCCCTCCTCTTTACCCGATCGACCCAACTCCTCCGGATCGGGTTTTCCCAACTACCCCAAAAGTGCTCTATCCAATTGCAGCCCAGGTAATCCGAGCAAGTAAATATCTTCCCCTTTCCCAGCGCGCATCCTGCTGAGCTGGCGCTAAATTTCAGCCTGCGGAGGCCACGTTTCATGTCTTTGCATACCCCCCTTCGAGCACCCCAACCTTTACCCCCAGCGGCACAAATCTCGAACGAGAGATCGGGATGAGTAGGGTTCTTTTTTTTTCCCTTTTTTTGGCTTCATCTGTTTCTATGAACCATTTCCAAAACCTTCACCCACATCTTTCCGATCCACCCTTGTTTACACGCTCGTTATTACTGGGTAGGAGACGCGGGCCATCTTCGTTGTGTGTGAGGGGATGCGATCCGGGTTGGTCGTTACCGAGTGCGTTGTTTCTTTCTACGCATCGCCGCCTGGTGGAAATCTAGCTGAATATATATACACTCTTTTGTATATGTTTTGTTTCGGCCTCTTGTTGACAATTCCTCAATTAGGGCCGCTTCCCTGTTTGGTTTTCCCGAAGCGAGGCAACCCCCCGATCGCAGAGGGAGGAGCATCCCTACCCCGCTCGCCCGTCGTCCGATCCGAGGTGAGGATCTCGATCCTCTCGTCTCGATCTGCAATCGTCTCTCGTGCTGATGCGGCGATCTGCTTGGTAATCAGATCGCGGTGCTGCTCATGGTTTCTCACCTTGGACCCGTTTGCCTTCGTCTAACTTTGGCATTTGGGTGAATTTTTGTTGCTTTCGGGGAAAAAAAAGAGAGTTTTTTTTGGGGGGCAAGGGGATTGGGTCCTGATTTAATTGTGATTGAGGATATGGGGTGTGGCCTTCCAGATCGGTAAATGAGAGTCAAAAATAAGATAAATCGGATGTGATCTGACGAGGACGGTGCGGAGGCTGTGGGGGATAATTGTCTTAGACCGGATCACCGGGCAGGATTTAGTCGTGTATTTTTTCCAACAGAGCTCTTTTTTTTTTCCTTTTCTGATGTTAAATTTTTCGAGTTCTAGTTGTCTTCACTTCAGAAAATTTCAGTTATTGAGAAATTATAGAGCTGTAGCTGTTCTTGCATGCAGTTCACCTTTCAATTAGCGCAAGCACATGATTGAATCATAGTATACATCCAAAACTTTCTGATTTAGCACAGATTTTCTCACTTGATATACTCAACATTTGAATTCTGGCAAGATGAGACCGTGATACTGTTAGTTTAAATTCCAACATTGATTAAAGGCTTGTTTGTATTGAGGGATTTGGAGGGTAAGGGAGACATCTCTCTTTGAAAAATACCGTCCATGTGATCATACCAACTATCAGAAGTATGATCTTTGATAATTTTTAAGATTTCCATGATCGATGTATTTGAGCATTTTAATTGAAGAAAAGATAACAAAAGAGTTGGCTTTTATGGGCACATCTTAAATGTTGTTCAAACTTATCTTTCAGAAAGTATCTCTTGATTTTACTTGAAAAATCTGAGTTCGGCTGCTTGTGTTCACATTCACACTTTTTTAATTAAAATTTTAGTGATTATTGAACTCATGATCTCTAGTGTGAAGCCTTATTGCTTTAACAAGCTGAGCTGGTACGTTATGCATGGTTCACATTTAAACTTGAAATCGAGTTTTTTTCACGACCACAAACAGTGAAATTTCATCTGTGTTATGCTTTGCTCATCATTAGTAGAGCTATTAAAGTGTTTATTCATCATTTAACATGAATATAAACATGCTCTAACCTAGTTAAGCATCAAGTTTTTGTGATTAGTTTGATTGATTTATAGCCATATCCAAAAGTCAGAATTATAGCCCTACAGTCGTCACAAGAATGTGAATATGCACAAACAGAACTAATTGATTTGCTCCTATCTTGAAGAATGAGTTTCCCAAGGTTTGGATCAAGCCTAAAATTTTAAATCAGAAGATTTCATTTTCTCAGAATAAATATTTAGAGATTTAATTTTGGGCTATATTTAAGTGTTGGTGACAGAAAGTTGTCTATTTTTTGGTCTTGGGAGTGTTTTTATTTGGATCTAAAGTAATGGTTATATTAATAGATTTTAGTTAGGGTCTATCTTATCAAAATTTTATGTTTTTGATTTGGGAAATTGGACTCTTTGCTACCCTTATGCAAGTATTGAGTTACGCTACTCCTTTTTGCAAAGAAAAAAGTTTTGTTTTTTTGTCACATATTTATAGTCTTTTTCCTCCTCCGTAGTTTTTGAGAGTCTAACCTACTACTAATTTTTGCATGGTCCTTGCAAATTCTGTTTGTCATTGCATGTTGATACACTAACACCACTTTTTTGGTGTTCCTTTAACTTTTGGCTTATTTGTTTGTGGTGATAATTTCATATCCATGTGCTTCAGTGAAGAACTCACTAGGCTGAAACTTCTTTTCTTGAAACAGTCTCAGCATTTTAATTCACTTGCTAAAAAGATTTGGGACACTTGTAATAAGATGTTTTATTGAACCCTTTTGCAGGATCATGGTCATGGAGAGCGTAGTAAATGATGCTATGCAAGAAAATCTCAATGAAGGAATTGAAGGGGACAACAAGGCAGGAACTAAACAGGGACATGGACCAGACGAGACATTGAAAATTGGTTTGGTTGATAATTCAAATGCTGCAAACGGAGATGTCAGAGAAGGGGACAAAATGGCTGATGAGAATATTCCAAGGGATGCAGTGGACGAGTGGCCTGCTGAAAAGAAAATCTATAATTTTTATGTAGTCAGATACAGGACATTTGATGACCCCAAACTTAAAATAAAAATTGACCATGCTGATAAGGAGGTTACAAAATGCACTCAGACGAGAATTCAAATAACTGATGCACTAAAGGCAAAAAGGGTATGCCATAATAACTTACTAGTAAAGACATTGTGATGTCTGTTGGAGAATTGTATAACAAGTGAGACACTTCATTATCACAAACCTTATTATCTGTATTTAATTCTGCGTTTGCAGTCTGAAAGAGCACAGGTGATTTCACAACTAAAGCCCTTGACTGCTGAGGATAAACAGTACCGTATGGTTATGGATGAAAAGAGAAAGTCAATGGAGCCACTTCAAGATGCCCTGGGAAAGTTACGCAGTGCAAATAATGCTGTTAGAGAAAAAGGCATAGGTTTGTGCTCTTCAGAAGAAGAGCTTAATGACCTGGTAAGTATTGTTGCATCTTCTGATTCTTACCGGTTAAGTTGCTTTGTTTGTTGTTTACCTCACTCTGTTGTCTTTTCATGACACAGATCTATAGCATGAACTACCGAATGCAGCATGAAAGTCTGACTTTGTCTGAGGAAAAACAGATGATCAAGGAGATCAAACTACTTGAAGGAACAAGAGATAAAGTTATTGCAAATGCTTCAGAAAAAGCTAAGATCCAGGATTCTCTTGGTCATAAAGAAGCTATTCAAGATCAGGTCAAAGTAAGTGGCAATACTTTTTTTCCCATTATTATGTGCTCATTTAATAAAACTTTAAACTTTTTTTTATCCCTTATTTATGCATTTTATGCCTTTTCGGAATCCATTATCTTGTATGCAACGTGTTTTGATATTACTGATATTGGTTGCCATCTTACAGTTAATAAATGATGACATTGGTGGAATTAGAAAGGAGAAACAAGCAATTCGAATGAAAATTAAGGAGCTTGAGGATGAACTGAAAGTTATAGATGATGACATCAGCTCCTTACAAGAGGAGTTGGAAACTGTCAACAAGAAAAGGAACAAGGCATATGAAACTCTTGTGGAGTTAAGAAAAGGTCGTGATGAAGTGGTATGTGTTTCATCTAACGTCAAAACCTTCCCATTCCCACTAGTATAGTACTATTTTATATTATACTGACCAATTTGAAATATTTGCCAATTTCATGACATGAGGTACAGAACGTGTGTTTCTATTGCTAAGATATGTTACAAGGGGTTCATCAGGACATGGATTTGATTGTTCATAATTGTTCTATTATATTGTGTTTTCTCATCTTTAATGAAAGTTTTTAGTCAATATGTAGACTTCAAGATTTAGCATGCTAAATTCCAACTGTTTCATGGCCTAGGGACCTAGTTATTTTGTGTGATATAAGAGGATTTGTCGTGGAGCTCTGCAGTTCCATTTAGGTTTAACCTCACTTGGGGCTTCGTTTATTTCTTCAAGCCCAATGGTAGTAAAGCAAGGAAGAGAATAATATATGGTATTTAAATTTTAGAGACTTTCCATTCAACGTGCAATATAATAGACTTCAAATTTGTTCTAGTGGATTATTTGAGGGTGCTTGTATCTCTTATTTTCACGTACGTTCTTATGCAACGTTTGAATGATTATGATTTCACCTTTTCTTATCCAACTTACTGCTGTTGTTTAGGTGTCTCAAATTTTATCAATAATGTCAGAAACACGTGCTTGTCTCTTCTTATTTCTTCTTACATATGTTTTTTTGTACAATGGCAAATGTTGGTTACCGGACAATGATGTAACTTCCAATGAAGTACCTTATACTAACTTCCTTGAAGGACGGCATATGGACGTTTGTATTTTTTAAGTGGCTCCTAGCAACTTGCTCATTAAGTTCCCAACTAGAAAAAATCAGGCTATTTGGTTCGTGCTTATATAAGTAACTCCTAGCACTTCGTATGTGAATCAACATTTTGCCATAACCTAAGATGTTTAGTTTACAAAATAATGTTTTCAAGGATCGTCTAGATAAACTGTAGCGAGAAGGAGGTTGCTTGTCATTTTGCATATGGTAACTGATAAGAAGTTCTCAGTTGATTAGAGTGGTAAGGTTTAGCACCAGAGGTCATGGGTATAGGACCTACGAAAATCAAAAAGAAAAGTTTGCATATGGTAACTTACGTGCCACTTAGTAAGAAACTGATGACATGAAATGTTAGTGCATGTGCTTCTCGTCTATCTAATCCAGTTTCTTATCCGCCTCTATGATATTTCAGAATGCTTGTTTCTACCAAAACCGCTCTTTGTTAAACCGTGCAAAGGATTTCGCAGCAAAAAAGGATGTAACATCACTTGAGGAACTTGTACATAGTGAGGTCAGTGTCTCTGTAGTTCACTTTCTCTCCATAATCGTTCGAGTCTCATAGTCTTCTCCAATGTTAGATGGAGAAATTCATGTCTGAATGGAGCAGTAAAAAAGAATTTAGAGCAGATTATGAGAGGAGGATTTTGTCATCACTTGATAGCCGGCAATTGAGTCGGGATGGCCGGATGAGAAACCCGGACGAGAAGCCAATAGTTACCGTTGAGGCACCAGCAACCAGAGATCTGGAGCCCGCCCCAGCAAAAGTGAGCACCAAACAAGTGGAGGTACACGCTCCTCCTCAGCAGGATGTTATCCCTAAGAAGAAGGCACAAGATTCCAAATCTAAGAAATCTACTGATGAGGTAGAATCCAGAGACAAAGCAGGAGATTCTGCCGGCACTGTGAGCGCTTCTGCCCCTGAGAAATCACAGAAGGAGACCCAGAAAACTAAGGAGATCGATGCCGCGAAACTCAAGGAGATGAAAAGAGAAGAGGAGATGGCAAAAGCTAAGCTGGCTTTGGAGAGAAAGAAGAAGCTTGCTGAGAAAGCAGCTGCAAAAGCAGCTGCAAGGGCTCAAAAGGAAGCCGAAAAGAAATTGAAGGCAAGTATCGTTTACATATTTCCTTGCCAAGTTTTCTTTTTTCTCTGGTGTTGCTTCGACTGAATATGCTCTGTCTAAATCTATACAGCAACAAGAGAAGAAAGCTAAGAAGAAGGCTGGGGCATCAGCACCTGCCGAATCCACCGACGAGGCTGAATCAGAAACCAAGGTTTCAGAACCGGAAGAAGCTGCTGCTCCGGAGACCAACGCACCAGTTGCAGAAAAACCAAAGGATCACAAAGAAAATGTAAAGTACAGAAACCGAGCGAAGGCTAGAGATCAGTTGCCTAGGATTATTCTGAAGAGGAAAAAGACACAGTCCTATTGGATGTGGGCTGCACCCGCGGGAGCAGCCGTTGCTCTCCTACTCGCTGCCGCCGTAGGCTACTACCTGTCTTTCATTAGAAAGTAATGGTAGATCATCACTCGGCCAAAAATGTGTTGACCAGTTTTGCAGTTGGGGAAGAAAACTAAATTTGCCATCGATGGACTCCAAATACTCTTTTTATCCGATCCTGAAGGAAAGAACTCTTTAGCGATATAGCATAGGGGAGGTGCTGCTGCTTGTAAACTTGTGATATTTTCCATTTAGTTGCATGAACCGGAACTCCACTGTTTTTTATTTATATTTATTTTTTTTTCTTCTCCTTTTAATCTCTCTAGGACTTGAGACTGACTGCCTGCTTTTGTTATCTGGAAGCCAACGACAAAAGTTTTTTTCTTATCTCCAATAAATAATCTGTATGATTATGTCAGTCATCCTGTGCTTTTTCCTGCTTGCAAAAGTTCTGTGTGGTCCGTAAGTCGTTAACTGACCTTTCATTCCAAACTTATTTTGGTTAATTTGCTTCTTTCTGGTGATCTTCTTATGTACATATTTACGTGGGCTTCACATTCTTTAAACCTCTTAATTCTTCACAGGAGTCGAAGACACTTTTTTTTACCTGGAGCTTTGTCGGCATATGCGCAGGATATTGCTCCATGGCAACGCACTGCAGGAATCCTTTTTTTCCTTTCCACCACCTCGGTATGCTTTAATTTTATCTTTACTATTTTATCAAATAAGAATTTGTTTATCATGGGAGTACTACCTGCTTCATGTTCATGACGTTGAATACTGAGGGGGATGAATGAACATAACTAATGAGCGTACAAGACTATGCAATATAAATTATTACTCTCCAACACCAAGAAATCATCCGAGGTGTTGCACATTTGGAGGGCTCTCCGGAAGTGTAAAAAATATGTTGCAACGTTGACTTGAATTACAACTAATCTAGTTAATAAAATATAGCTGCTCACCTCATCATAAAGATTGGAATGATTGATTAGTTAATCAGTTTTGGTCTCAATTAGTACTCACGGATGCCTTGTGTTTGTTCCAACCCATGGATCACCCTAATCTTCTTTCCTTCCTTATCCTTGAAAGAAAACATTTCCTTGACCTTCCTAGCTATACACATGGATTATTTATAGCAAATTTGATTCATTGAACTTATACGGAGGGGTGGATGGGTTAGTTTCACTTAGCCCCATTTAAATTTAAATTTTATTATATCTTGCAACCGAGATTGAACTCATGGCTTTTTGCCAGAGTTTTGTAAAAAAAATTTAAAAAAAATATTTTGAGTTTGTGAATTTAGTTTAGTATGATGATTATATTTATGCTAAATTTATATTTTTTTAAATAATCAGTAGGATAATGACTCGTGAATTTTTTTTCTCTTATATATATGACTATAATTTTGGATTTTTAAAAAAAATAATATTCTTATATAATTAAAATGGGCAATATTTGACCCATAAGAAATCATAGGATATGCATTATTATAGAACTCAAATTTAAAAGAAAAATAAACCATAAAAACTACAACTACTTTCTACTATATATATATATATATATATATTGGTTTGCTTTTTCTACTATATATGTATATATATATATATACGTGTAAAGCTTTGCTTTTGCATGCATGCAGGAATGCGTGTTCATGTTTCCGTCGTTTTTTGTGTGGAAGGTCAAATGCTCGCACTTGGTGCATGATCCGCTATTGTTTTTATGCAACTTTACGTAACTTTTTAATTTATAGCTCCTCCTCTCTCTTTACTTTCTGGTGTTAGGGTTAGGGTTAGGGTTAGGGTTTACCTTTTTTCTCGAATTTGATCCTTCCATGACACTCAACTCCATGACTTGGCACCCTACCCAAACCTATAAAAAAGACAAAAAAAAAAGATGCATTAATTATTCTATACAATTACTCTCTATATATATATATCAATCTTTTAACTAATATTGAGTTTTATTTATTAATTATGTGAATAAATGCTTTTTGATAATTTTAGATTTTAAATTCATGTATCGAGATTTAAAAAAATTAATTATTAATTATGTGAGTGAATAAAATACTGCGGTGATAATACTAATAATGATAATAGATATTTTAAAAATTAATGATCTGGGGGGGTGGAGTGAAGACGTTGAAACCAAGTCATTAATTAATTGCCCCGACAGTGACTTCACTTCACTTGCACATAATTCACATCATCAATTAATAAATGGATGATCCAACTCACGAGATCGTTGAGAATATAATATGCATTTTTAACTATATTTCATAGAATCTTTTTTTATCTATGAATTAATATTGTATATAAAAAATACCCTTTTAATACTTTTTTCTCTGTAAAAAAAATGAAGTTATACTGCATCAAACACCGTAAATTAAATATATTACATGGATGGATTACAGAGAGATAATAAGGGTAGGACAATATTTTTAATATATGTATATATCTAAGTATGACCTTTTGTCCCTTTAAATTATTCGTGTTATACTAGGATTTTTTTTCTTAATATTATTTTTTAATTACTTCTGATTCTTTTTTAAAAAATTAAAAAATGTAATAATCCAAAAAAATTAATTTTGTCAGCCAAATGAAATTTAATTAATTTAGCTCGTGAGCAATCACAAGGATGGAGATCTTTTTGGAGTCAAAAATTCCATGATCCCTTTTGTTGTTCATTAAATACAGAAGATTCAAAGAATAATGCTGTGTTGTTATCTCATCATAGCCTCTCCCAGCCGCAATCATTTTTAATATAAACTTTTCTAGAATCTATAGGTTTAATACTTCACTGAGTTTAAAAAAATTAAATCTCTCTCACTTATTAATAACTAGAATATGTAAATTTAATAAATTTAAGGAATTAAAATAAATTATGACTAATAAAATATATATATAAGTTTAAAAGATGCATGTGAATAAGTTGTAAGTTGATGATGTTATAGATAAAGTCCTTATTATACTTTAAAATTCACTGTGTGATTTTTAAAACCTATATTTTTATTTTTTAGAAAAAATAATGAGAATATTTAATTGTATATAAATTAATATCACATTTAAGGTAAATATTTTTATACCTTATTATTCTAAAATTTAGAGGAGATGGGACATAATTAGGAAAATGCTTTAAAGGAAAAAAAATCACAATTATTAAAGTATCAATCCCTTTCACTGAATCCATGCAAATCCACCGCATGAAAAAGCTCAAATTTCAACTTTTTTCTAATGAGGAAGGTCGTCTCTTCATCTTCGTCTTTAAATGGAAGGTACGTCCTTCCCGAATAAACCCTAAAACTGAACCCCCCTAAAGGAAAAGCTAAGTTGGATCGAAAGCTACTACTGGAAGAAGAGATGATGCAGCAGAGCTTGGTAATCAAACAAGACGATCGAAAGCACTCATCGTCTCCAAAGGTATATATATATATATAGACACAGGAGATCGAGCTTGGTTTTGTTTGTTGACGTATTGAATAATAAGACTAAAGAATAGTAGTAATTAGCAGAAGGATCAAGAGCAGCTGAGAAGGGCCTTCTCTGAGATGGTCCTCAAAAGCCATAGCGGCGGCGGCAGCAAAGCCACAGAGATCGAGAGGGCGGAGTGCGAGTGCTGCGGGATGTCGGAGGACTGCACGCCGACGTACATTGCGGGCGTGAGGGGCTTCTTCTGCGGGCGCTGGGTGTGCGGCCTCTGCGCGGAGGCGGTGAAGGAGGGCGCGAGGCGGCGGACGGGGACGGGGACGGGGACGGTGGCGGAGGCCATGGAGGAGGCGCTGCAGTCGCACATGGCGCTCTGCAGGAGCTTCAGGTTGAGCCGCCTCAACCCGCAACTCTCCCTCGCGAGCGCCATGCGCGACATCGCACGCAAGAGCTTGGAGCACCGCACCGTCGACGACGACGACGAAGACGGCCGTCATTACTTCCGCGGCAAGGTCTCCCGGACTACCAGCTGCTTCCACAGGACCACCGCGGCGGCGGCGGCGCCGGGAGTTAAGCTCCGGCGGGCCTCGTTCCAGTGACCGCCCGGCCCGCGCCATATGCAGTTGGTTAATTAATTAATTATAGACATAATTTATATTATGTGAACCACTTTTTTAGTAAATTAGATGGATCCGCTAATTAATTAATTACCTACCAGTGTTTCTAATTAATTTCTAACTGCGCTTTCATCAGAACCAAACACAGTAATAATAATGTCATTTTTCATTGCAATTGATGTTTTTTATACATATATATCTACAGCAATTGGAACTAAAAAGGAATAACCTACAAAATGCCGGAATCATCTGCCAATTGAAAGCAATCCTCTTCTTCTTCTTCACGCCCAGTCCTACCTCTGCTGGAAGTTCAACTTCTTGATGCAGAAGGCGAACATGAAAGCAAAGAAGGCAGCAAATCCGACGAGCGCGACGGCGACCACCGGCTTGAAGTCGGTGGTGTAGCCGAAGTAGTCCCTCACGTAGTTCTTTATCTTCTGCTTGCCCTGGCCGGGCACGTCGATGTAGCTCTCCAAGTCGCCGTACTGCGTCATGATGAGCCCGTACACCGTCCATTGCAAGGGGCAGATCCAGTAGTACCACACCCACCATGGCGGAATCCTCTGCGAGTTTCAAACCGAAGCTTTGACGTTTTAGGAGGAGGAGGAGAGGAGGAGGAGTTGCAGGTTTTAAGAGATGGATCACTTACTGGTCTGGGGATGAAGAAGCCTGAGAAGAGGTTGAAGACGGAGTAAAAGGTCGCGGCGAAGATGGCGGCGATTTGATGATTCGGCGAGAGCGACACGGTCATCATCCCGTAGTAGGTGAAGTAGAGGAAGGAGAAGAAGGAGACGAAGTAGAACCAGAGGAACTTTGCTGCCGTCCACTGGAAGCTCATCATGGAGTAGACGATAAAGGAAAAGTACATGGCCTGAAACAAGACATAGGGAATCTCCACAAGCACCTGCAACAACATCACAAAAAAAAAAGCATGCATCCTTGAGATGATGGTTTGATTTCATCTTCGAAAGAGAAAAAAAAAATCCAGTTCAAACTACCTGAGCCATGGCGTATGGTAAGGCAGAGTACATTCCAGCAGCTCTTTCCCGGTAGAAAACCGTCCTCTCAATCGCCACGAGCGGCTGCACCGTCGAGCAGTTATTAACTCCGACGAACATCACCGATGCGTACATGGCTCCCATGACGATCCTAAGACTGTTTGCACTCCCCCTGCACCACCACCAAGCAGTGTTTGCACTTAGAGCTTAGCTCCAATGACGATCCTAACTGTAGTAGCATGTCGTTTGGTATCGGATGTACCTCTTATGACCAAACCTCCAAAATATGGTGCCGAGTAGAAAGGCGGTGAGTAATGTGAAGAAGAACCTCACGAGGTTGTAATCAGGGCTCCTCCAATACGTCCACCACTGCTTCCAGATGCAGGCTTTGAACTGCCCCAAGGCAGATTGAGAGTACTGTGTGGAGAAGTACAAATCACTTGTTCCTGGCAAAGGATTGCTGAGCTCATTCACCAAAGCTTTGCTGCGCCTGATTGCAGAAGTGAAACGGAGCATCAGTAATAAGTAATTAGTAATCAATAGATCAGTCATCAGTAATCAGTGACCTCAAGTTTGAGCTTGTTCTTTATCTGAAGGTTTGCATTTTCATCACTTACTGGTATACATCTGTTGTTTTGTAATATTCGGCAAAGTCAATCTTCAAACGCACTTCAGCAGCAACTGAACTGACTTCTAGCATCCATGTTGCTGGATTGTATTTGTCCTTAATCTTTGGAACTCCGGGGATTGCCTGATACATGCAAGAGATTGGCAGGTTATTCTCTGAGATCAGGAATTATGAATTCAACCAAACTCATTAGTGTTAACAATATTTCTCACCTCAAAGTATTCAATTATCTTTTGAGAGTTCCTTCCCAGTGGCCCTGTGTATATCATCTGGCCTCCTCTTTTCATGAGTAGCAGCTATTGGAAAGACAAGGTCTGCACCGTTAGCTCCTAAACGAGCGTAAATTCTACATAAGAAGAATTAGAGTGAGGGGGATTATTTTCAAATTGCTTTTACCTCGTCAAATGACTCGAATATATCGATACTGGGTTGATGGATTGTGCAAACAACGGTTCTTCCAGTGTCAACTGTGTTCCTCACAGTTCTCATGACGATAGCTGCTGCTCTAGCGTCAAGGCCTGATGTTGGTTCATCCATGAAGATGATAGAAGGATTGGCAACAAGCTCCACTGCTATTGTCAGCCTCTTCCTTTGTTCTGTAGACAGCCCTGTGACTCCTGGAAGTCCAACAAGGGCATCTCTTAGGTTGTCAAGCTCTACCAGCTCCATCACCTCATCAACAAATCGCTGCCAAGTGGAGAAAAAACACCCTTCGATCAGTTCATTGAGTTGTTGGTAAATGGAGAGAACAATTAGAATTATGTAAATGAAAGCATCATTATCTTACCAATTTTTCTTCTTCACTGACTTCCTTGGAGAGGCGAAGAAACGCAGAGTATATTAAAGATTCACGGATTGTGACCTGAGGTGAGTGGATATCATTTTGCTCACAGTAACCGGAAATCCTTGCAAAAGTCTCTTGATTCTTAGGATACCCTGAGATTCTGATATCTCCTTCGATGTAGCCACCGGTCTTTCTGCCTGCTAAAACATCCATCAGGGTAGTTTTTCCAGCACCACTCACTCCCATGAGAGCTGTCAAGACTCCAGGTCTAAAAGCCCCTGTCACATTCCTCAACAGTTGGAGCCTATCTTCCGTCACCCCTTGTTCTTTCATTTCCTGATCAACAGAAACTGGATATTCAATGTTTGTTCTTACTATTCAATTCAAACAGCAAGGCTAAATTTCAGGCTCGCTTAGAGCAGATTGGCTTGTTCATCCACAAACTTCACTGAATGTCATGAACTTAACTACTTACTACTGGAGGAGGAAGAACTTACTGCAGGCATGTCAACATAGTAATTGACTTCATCAAAGGACATGGAAAGAGGTGTGAATGGAAGAACCATTCCTCTCTTAAGAGCAACACCACTTGCTGCTGCATCGATCGACATATCACGATAAAGCCTATTGTTCCCACTAGTCATTTGAGCCATCATCATTTCTCCTGGAGCATAGCAAGGGGACATTGTAAGTTGCAAGTTTAAGTTAAAGGTTTAGCTGGTAAAGTTAGTGCTCCTATCGTGCATCTTACTAGTGTTGTTTCCATCCTTTTTCGATAGGGCATGAGGTAAAGACTCGCTCTTGGAGTGTGCCCTCCTTATTCTTGGTGACTCCTTGGTTTCATCCTGGTTTTCTTCCATTTCGCTTGCTGTTTCTTCAGATATCACAGCTTGAGGTCCTCCAACAGCTGCGTTGAGTTGGAAATGCAAACATCCAATGTCAGGTGAGCTCGATTAAGTAGGGTGAGAACAAAGTCTTTGCTCATAGTAGGTCAACTACTTACGATTCAGATACATGAGGAAGAAGGTGAATAGCAAATTGAAGAGGATGCTGAACCCGAGAAGTGCACCAGCTCCAATCCAGTACCATCTGGCCTCTGTAAAGACGTTCGCATTGTTGAGGATCGTCAATCCTAATGGCTTACCGTTTGATGGCGCCTGTGGTCAACAAAGAGATGCAACTCTCTTGTATCAGAAAAAAATTAAGCTCACGTTATGATCCCCACGGAAATTTCAAACTTACAGGTTTGTCCATCCATCTGGGAGACAAGAACTCGTTCACTGCTAAAGCATTGTATCCGTAGCTAAGCGGTGAAGCCCAATATCCCCAGATCCACCACTTCGGAATCACATCTACAAGACGACCATGGAGTGAGACAAGAAACTGATGAAGAAGCAAACCAAATGCAACTGAATCCTGTGAGATGTGGATGAATGCATACCTTTGGGGATAATGAAGCCTCCAAGAATGAAAAAGATAAGGAGAGAAAGAGCTCCACCAGTGTTGGCAATGATCATGGTCCTACAAAGACCTGCCAAACTCCTGAACAGCCCTCCTGCCATTTGCTGGATCAAGAAGATTAGGAGCAGGTGCTTGAAGAACCTGTTAATGTACAAGAGAGGTGAGAATTGTGCCGAACACTCTAATGCATCAATTCCAGTGTCTCGAAAGCTGGGATGGTGCTACCTGCTCGCTTCCGGGGCAAAGCCGATGGCGTAGTAGGTCATGCCGGTCCAAACAACGGATTCGAGGACCGAGATCGGTATGCGCAGGAGAGTGTTTGGTAAGGTGAAGATCCACGCCGGATAGAAGAGGAGGTCCCGGTGTTTGTAGAACACTGGCAGGCGCTGGATCGCCATCGACAGCTCCGCAAAACCATTGAAGATGTTCACCAGCAAACTGAAAAGGAGCGCTCCGATGAAGATGATGCCATCGTTCTCGTTCCTCGTGTGCATTCGAGGCTTCACGAACACGGTCGACGCTATGAACGCCACGATGATGATCTGCGCACGGACGGAAAACGAGAAGCATGGTTAATCAATTGTCAGCAGAATTGCGTCGAACACTTGGGGTGCATTACCTGCATGGTCTTGGTGATGTAGACGATGGAGTTGCGCTTGATGAGGAGCCACTCCTTGGCGAAGGAGGTCCTGAGGAGCTCGCCGTAGGAGACGCACTTCTCGGAGAAGACGAGGGCGGCCTGGTGGCTCTGCGACTTGTCGAAGGGGACGGAGAGCTCGTTCTCGAGGCCAAGCCCAACGTGGAACCGCCGAAAGCGCTGAGCGAATTCGGAGACCGAGATGTAGCGGTACGGCCTGCTCTTGTCCGCCCAGTACTGCTCCTGGTCCTTCCTCGATGTCACCTGAGAGCGAATCGAAGCCCGGCCGTCACGCGCGGCGCACTGAAACCAAAGCCTGGCGGCCGGCGAGATGATGATGGTGGTGGTGGTGGCCTACCTCTTGGAGGAAGTCAGCGGTGCCCTTGCGGTCGGGGCAGCGGAAGCCGCAGGAGTCGAAGAAGTCAAGGACGAACTGGCGCGGGCCCTGGTAGACGATCTGGCCCTCGGAGAGGAGGATGATGTCGTCGAAGAGCTCGAAGGTCTCGGGCGCCGGCTGGAGGAGGGACATGAGGATGGTGGCCTCCCCGAGGTGGACGATCTGCTGCAGGCACTTCACGATCTGGAAGGTGGTTGAGCTGTCGAGTCCGGTGGAGATCTCGTCCATGAACAGCACCTTCGTCGGACCGACCATCATCTCCCCTGCGGAGATCACCATCGACGGCCGCGCATGTATGCATTGCCATGGCGAGTTCAGAAACAGAGTTCCAATTTCCAAATATATACTTCTCTGTTTCTTGGTTTAATCCTTTTCAACATTTTTTGTAATTTTTAAATGGAATAAAAAATACTATTTATTCTTTCTATTTTCCATCTTTCATTCATTCTCTTCACTTTTTTATTATAATAATAATAAAATTGAAGGAAGATAGAAATAATAAAATTAATTAACCTGTTGTGACACGCTTCTTTTGACCTCCGGATATGCCCCTTTGCATCTCATCCCCCACAATTGTATCAGCACATATGTCCAACCCAAGTATCTGTAAAATTTTAAAATTTTAAGATGTTAATGATCAGAATCAAAGGTGATCAATCAACTTCCATGAGATTAAATTTTAAAAATGATATCAAAAAAGTGTAGATAAATATTTTAGATTTATTAGTACTTCCTTATAAACTCTTTTAAATTAGATAAATCTTTTTTAAAAAAACTTACTAATTAAGATTAATTAGTATTTAATCAGTACTTTTTTTAGATCATTAAATATATATTATAATTAAAAATTAAGATGCATAGTGATAAAATAATAAAATTTATTTAACTTAAACTACTTCTAGTATAACTATGAGTTGAGAGTAATGAAAATTATCTTTTTTATTTATCAAAGAATTTAGGTGGAATTAGTATATATTACCTCAAATTAGTTTATACTAAATAAAAATAAATACGGGGACGTTTTTTGCATATTACAATTAATTCCCGACTCATAAAAAAATCATCTGATCCAAACCGGTTCCCCAAACCCACGTCAACCCCTTCCGCACTTCCCATTGGTCGGACCGGGGTTGATGAGCGAACTGGGGAGGGATCCACGCCCTCCCACCCAAATTGACTTTTTTGGTGAAAATACATTGACTTGGTCAATGCGGAGGACGTATTCAATGTCCTTCCTCGTCATCCTCCTCCCTTCCCTGTTTAAACCACTAATCGTTCAACGACGGTATTAAAAATAAATACGCACCCGTAGAGTGTAGTCGGTCTGCAGACTGCTCTCCACTCCCTCCATCGCTGTGGCCTTCAAATTTAAAGAACACGTCAAAAAAAAAAATTTAGAACTGAATCATGAGCCAAGTCAGAAATAAAAAAATAACAATTACCTTCATGAAGAGATCAACTTCAGGTTCAGGGTATATCCTTGCTTCCTTCTCCCTCTTCGCCAGCTCCGACAGGAGATCTGGAAGAAGCATTTACGCAGGAACAATTTTAATCCCCCATCGATTTCCCCTCAAATCTTGGTTAATGCTTTGGATTCAGATGGATCGTACCGTATCTTGCTCCGACTCCTTGGCACCTTGCCGAGAAATCTAGGGTTTCCTTCACCGTCATCTCGCCGACATGGACGTCGTTCTGGCTGATGTAAGCTGCTGTTTTCTGGGGGACGAACTCCTCCAGCTGATACCCGTTGTACGTGATCTCCCCCCTTCTCTGTTTCAGTTCATTCGATCTCCTTCTCCATTAGCGACTGCCCATTCGATCGATTCCATCGACCAATAATTAGTAGCAGCAGTAGTAGTACCTCAAGGGTGGGGTCGAGCTTTCCGGCGAGGGCGAGCAAGAGGGTGGTCTTGCCGGAGGAGGGCGGGCCGAGGAGGAGCGTCATGCGCGAGGGCCGGATGATGCCGGAGACGTCCCTGAGGATGGTGAGAGTCGTCCGCTTCGCTAGGCCGACGCCCAGCAGCCGGAGGATCGACTCGCCGATATCCCTCGCCGTGTTCGCCAGCGTCGGCAGAGCTCGGTCCCCGACGTGGCACTCAGCCGCCACGTTGAGCCGATCGAACCGCACCTCCACCGTCGGCAGCTGGATTCCCACCCTGCACGAGCCACCTGACGTTTAGGTCGAAGTCGAGGAGGTGGAGGAAGATGAAGAAGAAGAAGAAGAGGTTTACCTGTCGATGCGATTGCGGAGCTTCTTGAGGAAGCGCTCGTTGTCCTCCTCGGCGACGCGGAAGACGCGGTCGATGAAGTCCTGGCGCTCGCCGGGGCCGAGCTTCCGGACGTCGACCTCCTTGTGCTCGAACCGGCGCCGCCCCTGCTGCGGCTGCGGCTGCTGCTCCGCGGCTTCGGGGGCGACGACGGAGCGGAGGATGCCGGTGCGGAGGCGGTTGTAGGTGGGGAGACGCTCGATGGCCGCCCACCGCAGGGCCTCCTCGTCGTCGTCGACCCCGCCGCCGCGGCCGCTCCCCCTCGAGGTGCTCGTCCGTGAGAACGCGTCCTCCATCCCCCAGCTCATCCTGCGGCTCATGTTCCGGCTCGCCCGCCGCCCCGATTCCCACACCCGCTCCATCGTCCCCTCCATTGTGGACCAATAAAAGGGAGGGGATGGAGGAGGAGTTGGCCGGAGAAGTGGAGGAGTTGGGGGGTTGGTGAATGGCAACTAATGGAAGAAGGGGTTTATATAGACAATTGGATTTATCAGGCGACGACGGCTACTGGTGTTGACGGAGAGAAATAATGAGCGCGGTTGGTGGCGGAGAAGGATTTGATTGGGGTTTTATTTTTCTTCTTCTTCTTCTCATTTTCCTTTTTAGATCGAATAAATTGCAACAAGATAATTCTTAGTTTGGTGGGTGAGAAATATTAGTTTCTTTTATACTCTCTTTTTTCTTAATTTCTTGACCTCCTCTTTAGGGAGAGGGGGGAAGGTGACGGTTGACTTTTGTGTCTCATCAGTCACATTAGAAAAAGAAGATCCGCATGCTTTTATTTTTTTTTCTTTTTTTTCCTGCTTGCTTGATTTATTTTAAAATTATAAAATATAAGGCTTTTATAGTATTTCTAAATTATAAAAAATAATATTTATACTTTTTTAATAAAAAAATATTTTAATATAATTACACTGTTACGTACAAAATTTAAATAAAACATCAAAACTAATTCCAACTTATTTTTTCTCATTTTCTAAATGGTATATTTAAGTGTTATAGTGAGCAAGTATAATAATAAATAATATATTACTACTTAACTCTCAAAGAAAAAAAAAATGCAGTAGTACTTTAAGTTAAATTCTTTTATTGTTTAACCTAATAAAAATTAATAAGTACGAATAAAATTAATAGAAAATAATAGGTTTTAATCTCGCGAGAGTACTCAACACATTTAATTAAATTTCTGGGTTGAATTAACGATGAGGAAGGAACGAGTCAACCGAGACGGTCGTGCGTGGCACGCGACCGGGAACTACTGATTCAACTAATTGGCCAGCATTCCCAATTTGACTATCTTTGAGCACACATGCCTTTTAATACTTCTTTTATTAGGTTATGAGGACTCCATCTACTCTTTTCTATTTTCCCATTCGAGCCAATCGACTCAATATTTTGTTTTTTGTTTTTTTCCGTGTGAAAGTTAATGGTCCAACTACTTCAAACTGCTGCGACGTATTTATTTGCGATCTATTATTCCTTTCTTTATTAAATGCTAATAATAAATACCTCTCAAAATTCAAACGTCCCCACCTTGACTTGTTCCTGTGTTTTTTTTTCCTTAAAAAATTGTTAAAGGTTTTTTTAGCTAGTTTTTATAATTAGCTACTGATATAAATTCTAACTGTTACTGACATTTAATTTGATTCCTATTCAATAAATAATTTGCGATCAAATTGAGGTCTAATTTGACGTGCCGATTAGATCCGCAATCCTGACCACAAGACTATAAGTTGGAATCTGTACGATTATTATCAAAATAAAATAGTTTAAATATTAATTTAGTTGACATAAGCACAAAGTGTAAGCCCCCTAGTTAAAATAAATAGATTCAATATGTTAAATACTTCAGAGTTTTAACATCTGCCTTTAAATTTGTGAGCTTAATTGATATAATTGAAGTAGGTTATAGTTTATTACGTGCAATAGTTAAATTATAAGTAATCATAAAAATTTTACATTATTAAATTAATTACAACTTAATGTATTTTTTATAGGTTTTAAATTCATTACATTTAGGGTGTCATTGTTATATGGAATTAGGAAATTAATACTCTACCTAATTTCTTATTCTTACCCAGCACTTCATCAATCTGAAACCTTCCTTGCTTCAGCTGATGATGTCGTAGAGCAGCACAGCTTTTTTCAAGTTTTGATGCTCGGGGTGTGACAGGTGTGGAATGGTTCTTCCTGGTGATATCAACAATTTGACCTTCTCACAGCAGTTAATCAACCTTTAAGAAGGAAAAAAAAAGACCGTACTTTGCACCTCCGGTTGTCTACCACGTTGAGTTAGTTAAATCCCTTTTTCTGGGAGAAAAAAGAGAGAGTAGTTAACCATCTTTTTGACAAAGACCAATCAAATTTTAAAAATACTACATTTACTTCAACAAATTACTGGTTTTCTAAATAACACCTACCCGGTATTATTCTATTTCTATTGTTTGAGGACCATGCTCTCTCCAAGAGCTCAACGTAAAGTCTTGGAGGTGGTGTCCTTTATAGTCTCTGATGACAAACGTTTTAAATTGACTGCCAAATGCCAAGCAACCCTCCAACCTTTTTCTATGATCCTTCCCACTTAAGAGATTAAGCTGGCTGCTGTCGTCTTCCCGGTTTAGAATTCTGCACAAAACAGTACAAATGTAAGCATTGAGCATACGTATGGCATTTATTTCTTTTCTTTTCCCTCTACCGTGTGGGATCATAGATAATTCAATTTAGATCCTCAGTGAAATTTTGAGGAGCATGGTCTGAATTCAAGTCTATCTATTGCATTGATCAGATGAGTGCCCATCAGGAAACGAAGCAGTTTCCTACTATCTTCAGCACAAGTGCTCTGATTTCTTAAAAGCTAATGAATGAATATGCCTAACTCTCTCCTCAATATGCTCTAAATATCTCAATCATTCCCTATCTAGTTCATCAGCCATTTATCCTTTGGAAGATGATAGATTTTGTCTTTATCAAAACCCTTACCAGCTAAGCCAACTGACATCTTCAAAGAGAATATATCTAGCCCTCGAAAGGCGTATGTCAGAATAGTAGGTATGAAGTATCCTCCGAGTTCCAATTGGACCAAGTAAATCACTGAGATACAGGGAACATTGACCCTGTCAAATCACCGAGAGACAGTTGCGATGCCTTGCAAAGTGCTCTAATGCCAATTCAATCTCCATTGCATTCAAGTTGAATGTCTTTCTCTAGCTAGTCATGAGATGGAGCTACACTGATAACTGAATACTAAAGACCTGAACTTGAGTTCAGCAATCGTTTCAATATGCTCTGCAAGAAAAAGGAAAGTGCTGTCATGTTCCTATAAATACCTTCTCAGCCTTGAAGACGTTGGCAGGTAATTCCCTGGGGGCCTGCAAGCTAGAATGCACAATAATCTCCTTCCTCCAGATCGTTGTCGTGTGCAAGAGCACTCCAACTCGCCGATAAATACCGGTGCTTGAAGAGTACCGTTCCTGTTCGTAAGGTTCTTCAAAACTGGTTGAGAAGTTTTCATTTGACGACCTTACATCTCGAGATGGGGGGCAATCTGTACCAAGAAAATAACTTTAAAAAAAAAAAATTTAATCTAACGCTAGGTAGGACTCGAACTCATATTGTCAGATTAAAAGTGGAACGCCTTATAGACTAGACCAGAGCAGCTATCGATTGTAATTGTTCGTTACAACTCCTTTACTAGAGGTAACGGAAGTCCTTCGGGGACATTTCCGCGATGCCCTAATCGTCCCTCCCTATAAATATACGCTGTGTCCATCGAATAGACCTAAAGAGTCAAAAGCCTTCCGTCGAATGCAATACGCCCCGAATTCCTCCTCTTCCTCCTCCTACAGAGGTGAGTCCTTTTTTCTTTGATTAATTTTCGTCGGTCGTCGATCGAGATTAGATCTATTTTTTTGTCTAATGATTTTGGATTTGCCAGGATTATGATTAGTTCTGATTTTTCGTCTTATGATTTCCGCAAAGATACGGCTCTCACAGCAGGCGATGTGCTCCCGCATCTCACAGCAGGCGATGTCCTCCCGCTTGTCAAGAGCGAGATCCAATATGTTAAAGAACACCTCAAGGAGCGTGTCGCAGCAGGCGAGATAGGAAAATGTGGTTATTACTCAATGATTGTTGGAGTGTCGATCTTTGGTACGTTGGGAGCCTTACTTGGAGTTATTGTCGATTTTTCTGTGGAAGGTGTCAAAATGATCTGCAAAGGCGTGACCGGAGCAGCAGGACCTCCTTCCAACTGAATGTTAATATGCTTAGCTTTTATCTAGCGCTTGATCCACATCATGCGAGGATGGTACTGTTTTCTTTCCTTATGTTTTTGGTGGACGTGTTATTTTCTTTCAAGCGATCGATCGATGTCTTTCTCCTTACACGACTTACACTTTTATCATATCAGGAGTAATATTTCTGTACAGATACTATCAATGAGAAAATAGCAGAAGTTTCGTTGAGATAGATCCTTGTTTCCTAATTTTTATTAATGGCTTGATTGTAATCAGTACATTTTGATCGGAGAACCATACTTGTTCCACTTAGCCAAGGCATAGAGAAGTAAAGCTTTAAGTTGTTCTACTGAATAAAACAACAATTCCCCGGAGGACACTTGCTCTCTTCCTTCGTCATTGCGAGAGGAAAACCCCCACCTGCCGGCGCGCGTGCGAGAGAGAGCGAGGGAGGCGATCGAAAGAGAATGGAGAAGGTTTTTAGGGCAGACGCGTCGAACGAGAGGTGGGCGATCAGACGAGAATGGAGAAGTTTCTTAGGTCATTGCGCAGTTGAGGAGGCTGCAGTCCGCTCTCGCGTAACGTCGCTCCCCTCCCTCCTAATAATTGTAAAGGGTATTATTATTAATTATTAATAAGTTTCAGATCCGGATGAACCTGGACGCGATTCTAGTTCGAGTCGTTCCCCACACCTTACCTTCATTATTATCCTTAGTGGTCGTCGTTTTCTTCTCTGCACATCGCGTCACTCCGCCATCGAGCATCAATGGCCGTGGAGGATTTCTTCGCGGAGGCCGCGATCCCAGAGCAGAAGCCCGTCGGCGACGCCGGCGTCCTCTTCCCCGCGGTGGTCACACCCGGCCCCGCTGCCGATCTCGACCCTGGCCGCTTCGCGGCCGCCGTAGCGTCCCAGAAGCACCGCCTCGAGGCGCTCCTCCGGTCCAGCGGCGCTCTCCTCCTGCGCGGGTTCCCGGTGCGCTCTGCTGCCGAATTCGACGGCATAGTCGACGCCTTCGGGTACGACGAGCTCCCATACGTCGGCGGCGCAGCCCCCCGCACAAACGTCGTCGGCCGCGTCTTCACCGCTAATGAGTCCCCGCCCGACCAGAAGATCCCCTTTCATCACGAGATGGCGCAGGTTCTTCCCCTTTCGTCTCCCACGCTTTTTTTTTTTTTTTTTACCAGTAATTGGTTTGCTTTCCAGTTTTCCCCTTCCTCCAATCTGCACCAAGTGATCTAGATTTTGGGGTGTGGCCAGGTGCCGGAGTTCCCGGCCAAGCTGTTCTTCTTTTGCGAGGTGGAGCCCGGAAGTGGCGGAGAGACTCCGATTGTTCTGAGCCACCTGGTTTACGAGAGGATGAAGGCGAGATTCCCCGAGTTCGTGGAGCGATTGGAGAAACACGGTTTGATCTACACGAGGGTTTTGGTTGAGGGGGATGATCCGTCGTCGCCCATCGGCCGCGGATGGCAATCTACTTTCTTGACAAAGGATAGAAGCGTGGCAGAGGAAAGGTTCATAACACAATACGCTTAATTACGAAGAGCTCCTCCTCTGATCCCTGTTCGTTTGTGTTTATATGTTGACGCAATCCCTCTGCATTACATTCAATTTCGCATTCACACAATTCTTCCAACCATCTAATGCAAATTTATCATCTTCTAGCCATCATTTTAGTCAATTTCGTTATGCATGAGCAAAACTATCTCATATTCAAATATTTATTTGTAGCTATGTGTGGACGATGAACTAACGAATAAGATTTTATCTCTGATTTAAAGATAGTAAATAATTTTAGTAGAAGATGTGATTTCAGCGTACACTTAAGTTCAGAGATGGATGGACAAAGAATCAATTCGTACATCCCTGGAGTGGTGAATTAGATAAGAAACTATGAAAATATGAAATGCTACCCAAGGTAAAGGGTAATATCTTAAATGTGGTGTTCAAAATAAGTGAAGGGGTGAAGATTTGTATTAAGAAGTTTAGGGTTGAAAGTAATTACATGAAGTAGAAGAGTCCTCTTAGTGGTGGATTAATTGCAGCTGTAGAATGATATCTCAAAATTAAGTTTTTGGATGTCTTTCTTTTGGATTACTGTTATTGTTACTGTGAAGGAAGAACATAAGATTGATGGATAAATTGCAGCTGTGGAATAATTTGAAAAAATAAGGCAATTGGAAGAATCCATGGATGAAAAAAATCAGTTTGTTTAATTCTCGATGGGAAATATGCTATAATCCAAAGCAAAAGGCATTTCTGCAATAGATGGTAATTGTGTAGGTTGATGCTGGATCATGTCTGGTTACACAAAAATGTTACATATTTCATGCCCAACCTCTTTGTCATGCTTGATTTAGGACATTTTTGTTCTTTACTTCTTTTCTGCTTCTATCTCATCTCGAGCTTTACACTCTTAGGTTGGCACTAATAAGAACATATAGGCAGGACTGTTTTGAGCTTAGACCTATTTTGGTTCCCTTTGGCTCCAATAAGAATATATAAGCTTTTTGAGCTGCTAGACCTGTTATTCTGAGAAGGCGACATGACATATTTGTTCATTGTATCAGGCTATGAATTTAACCTCCCCTTGCTTATCTTATATTGCTGAAACTAACAATCCTTTGATGCACAGTTACCTAAAGAGAACCAATGCTTCCATTTCTCCATGTACTTTGGTTATCTTTAAAGTCGTTGCCTCCTATCAAAGATTCTATTATTTTCTAGTCCAATAATTTTCTGGTAGGAATTTCTTCCATGAATACTTTCTTTGCATATAGCCTGATAGTAGGACTGTAAGAGCTTCATCTGACTGTACCTTTTCGTGTATTTATACACAAAAGAGCTTTTGTTTAAAATTAAAATTGTTTATGTTCGATTGCAGGGCGGCTAAACTGGGGGTGAGATTGGAATGGTCGGAAGACGGAGTGAAAACGATCACCGGTCCAATTCCAGCGGTCAGAGTTGACCATACGAGGGGAAGAAAGATATGGTTCAACAGCATGGTTGCTGCATACACAGGATGGGAGGACGTCCGCAACGATCCCGTCAAAGCAGTCACTTTTGGAGATGGAACACCTTTGCCTGCTGATATAATATATGAATGCTTAAAGATCCTGGAAGAGGAATGCGTTGCCGTAGGCTGGAAGAAGGGCGACATACTTTTGCTGGATAACCTCGCTGTTCTCCATGCTCGTCGATCATTCGATCCTCCTCGGCGCATTCTCGCATCCCTTTGTAAGTAGAAAGAATCTGCTACACTTAGACATGTATAGATGGATAGATATATATTATTCAGCTGCGACAACCCCAAAAAAATTGATACCTTTTCCCTCAATTCCTCCTAAAGTTCGAGTGATTTAGAAATGGTACTGTATATGCTTCAGCACAGCTATAAGACTCGTATGCAACTGGGCATTGTTATTATATACTCTGCTCTTCTCCGTAGCCAAAGCTGATATTTGTGTCCATGTTTACAACCATGGACAAATCAAAATCTTCAGCATTTATATGATTATGAGAAGCAAAACGTGGCAATTCTTGTTGCCTTGTACGGAGAAATAGTTATAAAATATTACATTGCACTGTTAACTTCCCTAGCACTGCCAGTTAATCTATTATTTTCTCTAATAGCAATTCTGTAGATTTCTATCTTAATATTATCTTCCATGCACATTGATCGACCTCGATGGTGCTCCTAACAATTAATTTGATGATACATCGGATTTCATCATCTTGATCGCTGCTGTCGCCGCTTTCTTCCCCTCATCCTCCACTGCTGCCACTACCTCAGCGTTTACTTTCTCCGAACTGGCCGCCGGCGTGGAGGCGCCGTCGAAAGCCTTGCCCGTCAGCAGCCGTGCCCGTTGCGCTGGCACGTCCTAATCGGTGCTTCCGACGGCGTACAACATAAAGCCAGCGCAGCAGATTTGGGCCGCGAGGAGGCCCATCCAAAGGCCGACGAATCCCATTCCCAGACAAAAGCCCGACCCAACAGCCACCGGAAGCCCGACCAGGTAGAAGGCTCCTAGATTCACGTGGGCCGCCCGGGCCGGCCGTGCGCTACCGCGCAGCACCCCGCCGCCCACCGTCTGCGGGCAGTTCCCCAGCTCGCACCACCCCACTACCGGCAGCGCTGCTGCTGTCAGCCGCAGGATCTCCCCGTCGCCCGTGAACATCCTCCCCCACCTCTCCCTCACCGCGGCCGCGAAGCCCATCGCTGCGACGCCCATCCCGACCGCGAGGAGTAGCGCCACCGCGGCCGACTCCCGCGCTCGCCTCGGCCGTTCGCTCCCAGCTCGTTCCCGACGCGCGCAGAGACGCCGAAGCCGAGCGACGAAGGGAAGACGTACATGAGGGCGGTGGTCTGGATGAGGACGCCCATGGCGGCCCCGGCTGGCCGCGGGTCCGGGAGGAGGCCGCAGAGGAGGATCATGAGCTCGTACCACCACCACTCGAGGCAGACGGAGGCGCAGCTCGGTGCGGCGAGGCGAGCGAGCGGGCCCCAGCCGGAGAGGCACTCCTCGGTGGCGCCCCGAGGAGCGTGGGGAAGGAGGATGAAGAGGAGCGCGACGTTGGACACGGTGGCTGCCGCTTAGACCCCAGGGGCGCCGAGGCCGAGGCGGGCGACCAGGAGGTAGTTGGCAGCGAGGTGGACGGCGGCGGCCGCGGCGAGCGGCCGCGTGCTCCCTCGCGAGCGGAGGTAGACCCTGATGGGGTGTATGAGGGAGAAAGATAGAAGGTCGCCGACGGGCTTCTGCTCGGGGATCGCGGCCTCCGCGAAGAAATCCTCGACGGCCATTGATGCTCGATGGCGAGTGACGCGATGTGCAGAGAAGAAAACGACGGCCACGTAGGATAATAATAAAGGTAAGGGGTGGGGAACTATTAATTAATAGTTCATTCGGATCTGAAACTTACTAATAATTAATAACAATACCCTTCACAATTACATGGGAGGGGAGCGACGTTCCGGCTACACGAACGGCGGATTGGCTCTTCAGCGAGAGCAGACTGCCTCCAACTGCGCAATGCCGGCAGGTGGAGGTTTTCTGACGGGGGAGGAGGAGGCGGAGAGCAAGTGACCTCCGGGGAAGAAGCCCCATTTCTTCAAAGTGCTGCTGGGGGACTTCGCTCGTTATCTGGTCCATGTTTTTTATTCTTGTTTGTGTGATAGTAATGTGTGTGTGAGAGAGAGTTTGTAAGTACGTATAACATATGTTTAATTAAATAATTGTTTCAGTAAAGAACTATAAATAAGATTGTACAAAAGGCTGTTAACTGTTCACAAGCTTCGTTAATGAATGCTAATGAGTTGAGCTCACCTATTTTCAAGCTTGTTCATTTATCTAGCCAAGCCTAGTATTCTGTCAATGTTTGTTCTTTTATTATATTGCACAATCATAAACGATTGCTAACAGAATAATCATCAAAACCATGAAATAAAGCAAGCATGCTTTTGGCATATTGTCACATGCTTATGCAGTCATTGTACAAACAGAGATGTACATTGAAATTTCTGAGGCATCAAATCTAGCAGGCATTTCAATCGTTTTACTTAGAACTGCAGCCTGCATCTGTGTTACTATAGGGATAAACACTTCAACCTTGTTTCAGAGCCTCCTTGTAGACTAGTTGATCCCTCAACATTGGTTCCTCCCATTAATTGTACGATAATTCCCCACATTCCCCTCCCCTAATAGCTTATTAAAAAATGTAATAATCCGGTTAGAGTGAAAAAACCAAACTAAATGGTCATGGGTTTGAGACCCATTGTTCTCAATATAGGACTTCTGCATATTGTCATTGTAGAGCTTCTGGCCTGTTGATATTGTAGGGCCTTGCCCATATCCTATCATAACAAAGCTACTGCTTTAGAGGAAAAAAAGGAGAGATAACTGCAACAATCTTTGGCTGTGATAGATCAATCCTGTTTGCTTTGGCAATTAGTGAAAATCATTTTCTTGGCTCATGTATTTTCTGAATCCATAATCAATGGCTAATGTTTATCATGGGAAGATAAGTTGATAGCAAAGTCCATCTAATTGGCTTAGAATAAGAATACATAATAAAAGAATCAATACCTTTTTGGCCTTTGAACTAAACGCTCTGAACCCCTTGCTGGCACACCACATCTCTTGCCAGAGAAGTTGTATTGGGGTCTCTTTCATAAGCTCCAAAAAAACCTTCCTTTTGACTTCAAGAGGCCAATCCATTCGTGAGATTACTCTTTTGATGCCTTTTTCCTTGAGTGCAGGTATGATTTTGCCATAGAACATATCGCTGGGGCGAGGAACAGGTGGCAAACTGTTCATATTGCCAGCATCTGCAGCAGTAACCTGAGCTATCTGAGCGTGTATCTGCCATGACTTATAGACACTATATATGCTTGTTACATTATCTACCCACCGAATTAATCCAGCACGGCCACTAATTGGAGACACAGAGTAATAACGAACGACAAGCTCATGCCCACAGTCATCAGTGCATGAAGACGACAAGCTATTAATTGCTTGCAACAATTGCATGATGCGAGCATCAAGACGTAGATCTTCTCGGCCTTTAAGAAGGTATGTGTACTTCTGACCATCAGAACCTTTTAAGATGATTTTCTTAGGTTTTGTCTTTGTTGATAAAATTGGTTCACAGGAGGAGGAAATCGTAACAATCCCTCGGTTGTCGACAGTAGAGCTTCCTGAGGTATCAAGTGTTGAGATTCGCCTCTCCAAGCCAGGCATTGGAACATCAGAAGATGAAAGAGATGCCAGATTTGGAGCCACCTCACTTAAAGAGACACATGACTTTCGATGATGTGTAGCTAAAGATGCTGCAATAGTATCGAATGGCCGCCAGACATTTCCCAGTGCTGTTGCAGATTTAGGAGGAGTTTTAAAACATAAGATGGCTGATTTCAGTTGTTCAAAGTACTCTTCATGGAACCACAGCTCATGAGGTGTTCTTGGTTCATGTGATGTTGATGCCAAACGACGCTCTAGTGCAACAACACTTGGAGACATCATCGCTGAGTATTTGGCTGCATTTATTTTGTTCTTTTCAGTTTGACTGATTGTTGAGTTTTCAGCAACTCTTGCTGCCTCCACTTTTAGCATATTTATGCGTCGTATTACATCTAGGTTCATAAAACTAGTTAGAACCATTCAGCCTATTGTACTAAGGAGTGTCAATATCAGATAAAAAGCTAAAACGCATCGTATCAAAAATTTACTCATCCATGATGGATATAATAAAACTCCAGCAGCATTTCAATTTCATGTATAATTAGTTTTTATCATCTTTTGCATCTTTCCCATGTTTATTCATGATAATACAGATAATATTTAACTATTAAGAATCTTACAACTATCTCAAGCAAGATAGACATGAAAGGACATTCCTTTCCGATTCCAACAGCATATAAATTATATTCACTACAAATGCTCTTTCTTCAACTTTAGTATCTCGTGTCCAGGTATTTATGCCACATTTCTGAGTGATAATCAAAATTCATGCATCTAAATTTATTTTAACAATAGCAACTCCGTCATACTTTCCTATCCAAATTGACCAATACGATGCACAATATGAGCATCAGAAATATAAATCCAAATTCTCCCCTAAGTAATCCACTAAGCATTCTTCATATGTGATCCATGACTAGAACCATTATGGCAAACCCTAGAGGTCAAAATAGGATTATACATTGCTTCTGTACGACTACTTGTCTTGCGTCCACAGCAATATCTAAACTGACTTCAACTTTTCTTTTTGAAACTAATACAAGTATCCAGATTTAACAATCGAGAAACTATTTGTAAGCGTCACATATTATATTCTACACTCTTGATAATTTAGTAAGAAGAATCAGATATAAGATAAGAGGAAAAGAATAAAGCAACTGAAAGTTATTTGGACAAAAATCAAATGCTTCATGATTCCAACTCTGTTACCAGTATGAAGATCCTGAAGTGTGCTCAGCCGGAGCTCCTCCCATAGGACAGTTATCATCCCCAGCTCATTTATTACTAACTGAACATCTTGGATTAATTTTGGATAAAGCTTACACTGCATTTCAAAGTAAACTTGTTGAAAATTCTGAATCGGAAGCGATACTTCATCAACTACCTATTTGGGAAAGTGGACTATAACTAAACATAAATAAAGGAAAAAAAGTTTAAAACTAGTGCAAGTGTATAAGAAGGAACTTGAAAGCAACCTGATTAAAGAAAGATTACATACCAAACAATCAAATATGCGTTGAAGCTCCTCTTTCAGCCCTCCTTCATTAGCATTTAGATCAACTAGTGTAGCATATACTATAGACCAAGGACACAACTTTGTTAGAATCATCACTAGTCCCTCCAATTGCTTCCTAACAACCTTTTTAGGATGAGAGCTTAAACGAGCAAAGAGCTGAGGGATCACATCCTATACACATCAATGACAATAGGTAAGTGATCATGAATAAGGATAAAGCACAAAAAATTCAACATCTGACCTGCAACGGTAACAGGGGAACTCTGGGAAGACCATGTCCTAAGGTATCTCTTAACTCAACTCCATAATTTACAACAGTGTGAAGGATATACAGCATTGCCCTAAGGGTGTGGGTCTTGTTTTTTTCTTTTACAGCATCAGTCGCAGAATAAGCAAGAATTTTGGAAGAGTGCACAAGGTACTGAAAATAGCCATGTGTAGCATGTCCATATAGCGAGACCCTCCTTTGCCTTTAATGACCACCATATGCTAACCAACTCATCTACCGCAGGCATTATGTCATGTTTCCTCATGACACCTTCTGTATGAAGAAAAAGTGCCTGTAGTTGAGAAGATAGAACAGCATAAGAACGTTCATCGTCAGATGACTCAAATCCAGGTGCTCCAACAGCAGCTTGCATTATGCATACAACTTTCTCAACCAAGGAACTTATAACAGCATCTTTTTCCTGAATATTAGTGAACTTTGATCTGTCTCCATCTGAATCCATTGTAAGATTTACATCTCTGTCATGGTTGCAAATGTTCCTAACTATAGTTTCCACCTTACACATTTCCCCTTCTGTCAGTTTGCATCGATCTGGAGAAAGTTCAGGGGCAAGAATAGGAGACAAAGAAAAAGTTTGAAGAACAGCTCCACCTGGAGTGGATCCCTGAGCTTGGTTAAAACACCAAGATGCATAAGAGAGCCAGGTCTTGGCTAGAGCAGGGTGGAGACTGCAGGATACTTTACTAGCTAAGCCAACTATTTCTTCAAGAATTACATTATAGTTTGGATCATTGGGTAGGCTGCTGTCACTCAGCCCAATCTCATTAAATTTAGTGTTTTTGCTGCAGTCACTGAATTCTTGATGAATCTTGAGAAGAACATTTCTGGTTTCTCGACCTGGGTAATCATATCTCAACCAAGTGGAGAGTTTCAAGCAGGCCTTGGCCTTTATAATGCTCCCAGTACCAGAAGAGATACTTGTTTTAGCAAGCATATTATCACTTACCAGTGACCATATGTCAAGCATTGCCTCTTGACAATCTCCTTTGAATACTTGAGTAGGATATTGTCATACTGCACATTCAGAGCAAGAAGATCATTCTGCAAACCTTCTGAACTCATCTGAATATTATCTCTGAGATACTGAATAAGGCGGTCTGCCAACATGAAGTTGCTCTGCTTTCGAGCCACAGTAAGCAGCTTCTGAGCAAGAAATAGAGTGGTTGAAGAAGTTGGCAACAAGGCACGATATACTCTAAAAACTTTGATCCACAAGCTACAGTCTTGGCAAACTCTACTAATAGGGGTATGAAGAATTTGATGAAAGGATTCCAGAAAGGATGGCAATTTCTTTCCTTGATCTTGGTTTTTCAATCTTGCGCCTTCTTCGTGTGCAAGGATGCAATGAAGTTGGATAGTACAAGCTGCTGCCTGATGCAACCTATCAAGAGGTACAACAGATAATGCTTCCTCTAACATCAATTTTTCCTTCTCTAGTTCTTCCTCAACCTTATGGAAGGATTCATCCTCTCTGAGCATTGATCGTAGAAGCATCTGCTCACTCCTTTCTAAAGCAACCTTAGGATCAAGGGCAATCTCACAGCT
Organism: Thalia dealbata; assembly: GCA_030544415.1. Taxonomy (NCBI): domain Eukaryota; kingdom Viridiplantae; phylum Streptophyta; class Magnoliopsida; order Zingiberales; family Marantaceae; genus Thalia; species Thalia dealbata. The sequence goes on from CM060458.1 coordinate 1,060,243, forward strand.
ACTTTTAGGTGCCAAATCTAGATAGGACCAAGCTGCTTGAAAATCTCCAATGTCATATCGTGCCAATGCATGAACAGCATTTATTTCATTACCTGCTGTAGTTAAGGCTCCAGAATAAGATTTCCCAGCATGCATAGCACGAAGTAACTGTAACTCAGCGAGCCAGATCTCTAGAGCATTCCAATCGGAGACTGATGTATAACACTCGATGATCGGAGCAATAACAAATTGTACACCATCAGAACCATAAGAGTTAGTGCAACTTCAGACTGAAGCAAATGAGAAAAATATGCAGCTGCCTTTTCATATTGGCCCTTAGCCTGATAGACAAGTCCAGTCATCCATGAAAAATGCCCAAAGTTTTCAGTTACACCTGGAACCATATGCTTGTCTTCTTTAAACAAGATAGAAAACTGTGCTGCAACCCATTTCTCAAGGCCAATTAAAGCCTCTGGTTCATAATTCTTGCACAAGGCCAACGATGCATATCGGACAACCTTCAAGACATCTCCTGAGATCCTAGTTCTGATGCTGTTATTTTCAGAAAGAGATGCCCCACGTGCTCTCTCCTTGATGGATGATGCTGCCAAATTCCTAAGATCCTGCAACCGTAAAAAGCAGTAGTGGACAGTAGCATCATGACAGAGCAACGCCCGCCCAGCATTCATCATAGGCTCACATATTCGGGAAAACCACTCCTCACAAACTTTCTTGTTTGCTCGGAAGAACAAGGAACTTTGTCGGGTGCAAGGAGGTAAAATGAAAGAACCTTCATAAGCATTGTAAACATTTTTCTTTAAAGCCTCAACAAAATGTAGTAGCAAACGCATAGGTAACAGGTGCCATCCTTCCTCTGTAAGGACACTATTAGGATTTTATTCCCCTTTATCTCAGCTCCGTCTGCATCCAAATAACCTTATAGTTGCAAGCTCCGCTGCAACTTATCTTTTCTTTCTTCAACATGCATCAGATCATGTTGTTTCTGAAGCCATTACCTCTTTGACTGAAGAATTGGAATTGTTAATAGTTATGCTTGGGTATGTTCATGGGTTTGACCGACATCAGATTTAGGTTCTAACAAAGGTTATGCAGAACATGAGTTAATTTCCTTAATAAAGTTTAACATAAATGCATTACTGTCTTCAGTTTATTGTGGTGCCTTTGATCGCTTGTCAGATCAGGTTATTGCTGATACATATAGATATGAGCGATCAGTGAGACTAGCATCTTTGATCTTAGAGAAGCTCAATCCTTTTCAGTCTTCTATTAAAGTTTGTTGTGAGTTGCAAGTCCTTACTGTTAAAACATTAAACAAACTGAGTGATGTTGAATTTCTAAGTAAGCTCGCATTTCTGGAAGCTGCTCTGGAGGAGGATTCTAGTAATTCAGTTGGAAAGTATCAGAGAAACCTTCAAACTAAGTATGATCTAATTATTGAGTATAAAAAGAAGTATACTGCATGCATAGTAAGGGCACTTGGCCCTGATTTACCTATATCTGTCAAACTAGAAGCACTTGATTGGATATATTCATTTTGCCAGATGGTTACAGCTATGGACAGAGATGCGTATGTGATGTCTCTATGTGATCCAAACGAGGATGCTGGTTTTGGTAGTGATTTACTCGTCGCTGTTTCTGATGCAGCATATGGGAGGGAGTCTAAGGTGAGATGTCGTGCTGCATCTGTTTTGGAAGCTCTTTTGGAGGCTAGGCTAATTGATCCTACATACCTCCACTTTGTGTCAGAAGATGTGCTTGAAAAGTTCATGACTTCCACTGTCATGAACTATGACTTGAGTTGGAAGAATGCACTTGCCCTAAAGCAGTCTCCCAGAGAGCTGCATACACATCAATTTGTTTCTATTATGAGTTATATATCACAAAGGTGGAAAATGTCCCTATCTTCTTGAATCCAGCGATTAGTTTCTGGTTGCCGCTGCAGAAAGGATTCACTTTCTAGTAAAGAGGAAACAGTTGGAGAATCTGGTAGTGGCTAGATGTGGTACAATGACAAACTAGATATTTGTGTACTGGATAAAATATACCCAGTTAATAATATAGCTGCTGTTTGCCCAGACTTTTGCAGCTTTAGAACGTACGCTTTTAGATCTACCCAATGTGCTTTTGTTAGATGCTGAGCAAGGTGACAGCAAGTACATAGATTGTTGCATAACGAGTTATAGAACATCAAAGACCAGCTTCTGTGTTTCTTCTTATTGCTGGGATGTGATTCTTTGAACTGCAATTTCAGTAGAGTCACTGGAATTTGATTTTCCGAGTATAGACAAGTAAGAGGAACGATTGAAGCAGCAGGATGGCAAAGACATGTATTGCCAAATGGTACTCAGATCGAAAAAATACTAATTACAATCATTCCATTGAGAAAAATCAGGAAACAAGGATCTATCTCAAACGGAACTTCTCTGCAGAAATATTATTCCTGATACGATAAAAGTGTAAGTTGTGTAAGGAGGAAGATATCGATCGATCGATCGCTTGAAAAAAAAAAGAACACCATCCACCAAAAACATAAGGGGAAAAAAAAACAGTACCATCCTCACATGTAGATAAAAGCTAAGCATATGAACATTCAGTTCAGTTGGATCAGTTGGAAGAAGGTAGATTGTTGCGGAACCCCCGTCCTGCGGGTCCGGTCACACATTTGCAGATCATTTTGACACCTTCGACGGCAAAATCTGCAGCAACTCCAAGTAAGACTCCTAACGTACCAAAGATCGACACTCCAACAATCATTGAGTAATAACCACATTGTCCTATCTTTCCTGCTGCGACAGGCTCCTTGAGGTGATATTTAACATATTCGATCTCGCTCTTGACAAGCTCGAGCATATCGCCTGCTGTGATAGTTACCATCTTGGCAGAAATCAAACGACGAAAATTAGATCTAATCATAATCCTGGCAAGTCTAAAATCATTAGGCAAAAATAGATCTAGTCTCGATCGACGACGAAAATTAATCCTGGTAGACCGAAAGAAATCATAAGACGAAAATTAATCCTGGTAGACCGAAAGAAATCAAAGAAAAAAAGACTCACCTACTTTGTAGGAGGAGGATGAAGGGGAATTCGGAAGGGGCGTATTCGACGGAAGGCTTTCGACTCTATAGCTCAATTCGACCGATACAGCAATATTTTTATGGGGGAGCGACGATTAGGGCATCCCGAAGGACTTTCCTTATCCCTAGTTTAGTAGGACAATATCCCTACTCATTATGGGGAGGGACGATTAGATCCCTACTCATTAATTTTTTTTAAAAAAATGATTATATTAAGCATAAACATGCACGTGAAAATTTAACGTCAATTTTATATGATCATAATTAATATTATCAAATTTGTTATAAATTAATGTATTTTTTTATTGGTTTTTAAATTCATTGTATTTAGGGCGTACTTGTTATATTTTGCCCTAATTTGTTATCCTTACCCAACACTTCATCTTGAAAAAAAAAACTTTTCTACTGTATATTTGTATCTGTCCAGTTCCATTAATTTGAATCTAAAACCTACCTAGATTCGGCTGATGGTGTCGTAGAGCAGCACAGCTTTTCAAGTTGAGATGCTCAGGGAGTGACAGGTGTGGAGTCCTGGTGATAGCAAATACAGTCAATCAACCTTTAAGAAAAAAAGAAAAGACTGAACTTTGCATCTCCCATTTTCTACAATATTTAGTTAAATCCCTCTTCTGGGAAAAAAAAAATAGTTAATCATCTTTTCAAGTTGAAAAATACTAAAGCAGATTGATCTGCTTACTCTAACAATTGCTGGTTTGCTAAATAACACCTGCCTAGTATTATTCTATTTCCATTGTTTAAGAGCCCGGCTTTCTCCAATAGCTCAACATTAAGTCTTGGAGTGGCTCCTTTCTAGTCTTTGATGATAAAATGCTTTAAATTGACTGACAAATGGCAAGCAACCCTCCACCCTTTTCTATGTCCTTTCCCACTTTTAAGTTATATGCAATGCTAAACATATTTAGTGGGCAAATTATTTGAGTCCCAAGGTAATTCCAGGAACATCCAGTTTTATACATTATGGATCAAAGTAAAACACAGGGAACCTATGAAAGAAAACACAATGAGAGCGTCCTCGTCTTATCACTGCACATCAAATACAAAAACATTCAACAGCATTTACTCCCACTAGGCAGCAAGAAACACAAAGCAAGTAGCAAGAAGGGGAGCAGATTAATTCACATCACTGCAGAAGAAAAGCAGCTCAAGTAGTTTAGTGATTTCCGTACGAATGTACGATGTTCCTGTAGACGCAAGCAAAATGGATTAGATTAGATTAGATCTGTTAACTTCCATAAGTTACCTATACGTACCTTCAACATGCAAAACCAGCTTAAACTGGTCGCTGTCGTCTTCCATGTTCAGAAATCTGCAAAAGAAAATACAAATGTATGTGTTGAGCATACATATTGCATTTCTTTCTTTTCTTTTCCTTTACTGTGTGGGTTCACGGGTAATTAATGTCTGAATTCAAGTCTAATCTTGGGCACAGATCAGATGTGTGCCCATTAGGAAATGAAGCAGTTTCCCACTATCTTGAGCACAAGTGCAAAGGAACATAGAAATAAAAGGAACACATATCCGTACAAGTTTACCTGGGTGAATCAGAAAATATTATCAATAAAGAGAAGCACATCTTGTCCTTCAGCATCTCTGAAGTGCTCAGCAACAGTCAGCCCAGTCAAACCTACACGTGCACGAGCACCGGGGGGACTCATTCATTTGCCCATAAACAATAGCACATTTGCTCTCAGCCTTAGGGACAAAGTATGATATTACACCTACATTCCAAAATTAAATACTTCACAAGAATTCACCTGTTTGTCTCCAAGCTTGATGAAGTCATTACCTTCACCAGTGCGCTCATCCACACCAGCAAAGACAGAAAAACCACCTTCGCAACAAAAAAACAATATAAAGATAAATATTAGAAACTCAAGAAAAAGAAAGCTCATCATAAAGAGCAACCATGAGCCTTTGCGGCATTACCGATCGGTTCGACGATAAGAACAGTCTTGCCCACACCAGCACCACCGAATAGCCCAACCTTTCCGCCCCTCTGATAAGGTGCCAGGAGATCTACATCCTGTTGATTTCAGATGGGTAAACAAAATTCTATTATATAATTTGCAAAGTTCTAGGCAGAAAGAGAAAGAAACATTCGATTCTAAAGGCAGAATGACTAAAGAACAAGTAACCTTGATTCCGGTAACAATGATCTGCTGTTCTGTAGCCTGATAAACAAATGCAGGAGCTTCACGATGGATGGGAAGGAAGTGGTTGGTCTTTGATTATAGGAGAGAATTAAATTCGCAATAAAAGAAACATAACTCAGTAGCACCATCGAGTTAGAATGCAAGGCGCCGAAGCACAGCAAAACAGAAATCTAACTTATTTCACCCTTCTCATCAATTGGTTCCCCGATAACGTTCACGATGCGCCCAAGTGTCGCCCTACCGACAGGGACCTAACCATTTAATCAACCCATAAACAGAATAGAAAGTCAAAAAAAAAGCCAGATATTTACCGTTTTAGGAAGTTGTAAAAGCCCACAAGTCAACAGTTAAAACACTAATACAATCTGGTAAAAATATGACTGCTGGTGGTTAGTCATTTCATATTGTCACTACACCTATATTCAAAAGGTACATATACTGAATGTGGTGAGACTGCCCAAGTACTCTGTACTGATTCCAACAAGCAAACGATCGGATATGTAAAAGAGATCTGCCTTGAAGACGAATCCAATCCATCCATGAGGAAGGAACCTAGCTGTTACTAAACATGTTAGGAGGCACAAAATAGAATGAGCATAACAAACTTTTAGTGATCAACGATGAAGAAATATGAGAAAGTACCATGTCGGAGGGAAGGTCAAAAGATATAATGGTTTGTAATCACCAGTGAGCTGCAAGAGGCCGGGGCCAAAGAGCTACTGAAGTAAATATCTTGTGGATACCTGCATGCCAAGGGAAATCAAATTTATCATTGTTGCATAGTAGCAAAAACAAAGCTTCAGTTAAGACCTAATACATTTTGGAGCCTAGTCAATCGTATGGAGGCCGTGGAGTGGCACCACCGGGGAGGGTGCTGCAGAAACAGAGGCCGAGAAGAGGAGAAAGAGAAGAGGAGCACTCGGTGGCTCCTCGTCTTCAGAGACCTTTCAGGTGCATTCTTCTTTGCTCTCACGACCTATGTGAGAGTGATCTTGCGAACTTCATCGACCTCGGTCTATGACTATGAGCATACAACAAGTTCTCCATGTCGTCTTCACTTGAGCTCAAATCGTACTCATCCATCCTCCTCAGATGCTCTTCTTTCATCTGCTTTGAGTTCCTCAGCTTAATCTCCAAGAGCATGCATCCGTACTCGCAAGATGAGTAGCATGAACCTAAGCATGCACAGAGAATCTTGCATGTGGCCCTGCATACGCACTGACAACAACCAATTTTGTACAGAAGGTAGAATAACAGCAGCACTGTTTTGGAGATGTCAGGATATAGAGGTGAGAAAGATGATCATGGTGGATATATATTGTCACGCCCCGACCCGCAGGACGACACGTGGCAACCGCCGTATGAGCCCGACAAGCGCATATAAGGCATAAATACAAATACTAAACTACATACACCCACATTTTCAAATAACATCTTAAATACAGTCCCGATATCTCCTAATACAAATCTAAGACCGGCATACGAAAACTCATAACAGCAGTCGTATACCTTCCGCGACGAACCCTCCGTCCACGATCTCGTCTCGTGCGTCGACACCTGCACACACATTGAACGCGGTGTGCTCAGCCTTGAGGCCTAATGCGAAATTACGGCTCTACCGAATAAGGAAATCAAAGGCTAGGAGGAGTATTCTAGGATGTCTTTGGTAATTAATCATCATCTTTCATGCCATATCGTTTAAACAATTCATATAAAAATAGACATCATAAATAAACAATTAAATAAATAAATACATGTGTACATGTCACTAGATGTCACCCTAGTCATGTCTAGTGTGCATATCAGTAGTCTATCACCTACGTCATGGTGAGACTTTTAGGTTTCATAAATTCGGGTTGTCAGCCTACGCTTAGTGTCTTCGTCTCTACCTATGCCCGCTGCACTGATGTTGGCAGAGAGGACGGATGACCCAGAGTCCCTCTCCTGTTGTTTCACTAGTCGCCAACCATGCCTCCCCTAGCGAAACCGTCGTGCCCTTACATCCTCTCCGGATACCGTAGGGGTCACGACACCCATGTAGTACTATACACCGCCCGTAGACAGGGTCACCTCTCTTAAATATCATCGGCCACGGCTAGCTGGAATAACCACCCTAGGATCCGGACTACTCATCCGATCGTCTGCAGACGTCAAGGGTGATAGCCGTGCGGTCTACGGATCCACTGTCCAAGGCGTCGCATGTGGAATCACCTTCCCAGTCCAATAGTCATCGACGTCTATCGAGATTGGCGCACATCCGCACGATGGGCTGTGGCCCTCGACTTCGTCGGTGCCAAGTCCATGGTAGGGTTCATCCTAGCTAACCATCTCAGGACTATCACGAGGCCGCCTACAACGACACTCGTGCGGGTGAAGATTTCGGGTAAAGACTTGCTCCATATTTCCAGTCTAACATGACCATGGAGTGTGTACAGTCCCTTACCCTACCAGCTCCCAGTATATAAGCTATGCATAACGTCGAGAGTGGTGCTCCCAGTGCTCCGCTACGCATCAACCTCGGGAGTGGCGCCTAACGGGACGTCACCGTTTTGACCACCGACGGGACGCGGCGGTCAACCGGGACATATGGGAAAAGCCCCTTTTTCTGTCTAAGTGGCGGTGACGTCGCCAAAGGTTTTAACATGTCGCATATACTATCTATGTCTGCATGATAATCATTTAACATAATACTGAAAGCAATAATACACGCAAGACATGATTTATAAAGCATGTTAGATACCTAGCAGATAAACATATTAGATAAGATAACTATGCTAGCATGCATACAATTTAAATCTTATCAAACATTAAGGTTTATCATATTTAAGACATCCAAGAATTTTTCCTAAGAAAACCCCAGCGGGTATTCCCTAGCGTGAATAAATCCTACCAACGGAGAACCAACGCACCTGGGATAGCGATCTGCTCCTGGGAACCAAGTCGTGCGGAGAATATCACCCACCGAGCTTCTCAGATCGCGTACCCACAATAATCCTATTTAATAAAAATTATTTAAAATAGATTTAATTTATTTCCCTTAAGATAAATAAATTAAAATCTATCAATTAAATAATTATTTCATTAAATTAATCCTATGCATGTTTAGGATTAATCTCACCTAATCAATTTTAAATTAATCATATTTTTACATTTTTAGCTAATAACTTCAATGATTTTTTATTCAATTTTTACTCACCAAACTCACCCATAACTTGGCCCAAGTCGTCTAGGAGCTCAAGTAGAACCCATATAAATTTTTATTATTTTTGTGATTTTTTTAATATTTTATTATTATTTTATTATTTTATTATTATTTTATTATTTTATTAATTATTTAATTTAATTTATTTTTTTATTTTTCTGACCTGGTCAACGGTCAATGTTGACTGGTCAACGCTGACTGGGTCGGGAGTGGGCCCGGTCAACGCTGACTGGGTCGGCAGTGGGCCCGGTCAACGCTGACTGGGTCGGCGGTGGGCCCGATCAATGCTGACTAGGTCAGCTGTTGACTCGGTCAACGGTTCGAGTTACTGTTCACCCAGTTCGGTTCGGTTCGGTTCGATTTGGTTCGGTTCGGGTCCGGTTCAGCTAAATTCAATTCAATCTAGTTTGACTCGAGCTCGAACCAGATTCAACTTATTTGATTCGGCTCACCCAACCCAATTTGACTCGAACCCAAACTTAACTCAAACCCAACCGATTTAATCCCACTTGATTCAACCCAACCGTTTTCATTAAAGAAATAATTTCTTATTCACTAAGCATAGTTAATTAACGCTAATCATGCTTTTAATTAAACTAAGCATACAATAACATAAATTTTCACTAATTATATTTTATTTGTACTAAACACAGTTAATTAGCGCTAATCGTGATTAAGGAAATCCTTAATCGAGATTACGAAAAGGGGCGAAATAACACCTTCGCCGCTTCCTTCGCCGATCGTGCCTTCGCCGATCGTGCCTTCGCCGACGCCCTCGCCGGCCCTTCCGCTGCCTACGCCCGAACGAAAACTCCGGCCGACGACCCCCGGCGTCCTCGTGCGCGAGATGGCCGGAAGCACGCTCCAACTCGCGCAGAGATCGTGGAACGCCGACAGCTTCACTGTCGAGGAGGTGGGGCGAGGCGGCACTGGTGGACGCAGCCACCGATCGGAGTCGAGGTGGAGGCGACGACTCCTCTGTGCGGGCACGGTGGAGAGGCTTGCAGGTGGCGTTCCTCCGGCTGACGCCGCTGCCAAGCTCCCCTCCGATTCGACTCCCGGCGACGGGGACGAGGACCCGCGGATGGAGCGCCGACGAGCTCGTCGGCGCTCGAGCGAGCCGCGTACAGGGGAAGCAGGGGAGATGGCGACGAAGGGGGGGGGGGCTCGACCGAAGCTGCTGCGGATCTCTCCGACGGTCCTCCTCTCGACGGTGGCGACGGGGCTTGGTCGGAGCAGCAGCAGCTCGCCGGCGATGCCCTCGTCGGTCGCCGCTGCTGCGAAGTGGGTGAAGAGACGAAGGAGACGCCGCGCGATTAGGGCGAGCTCCTTCGCCCTCTTCGCGTCTCGACTTGACGGGGTCGCTTCCACCGAACCGGTCGTGTGGGTCGGTTTGGGTGGACCGGTCGACCAGGCCGGTCTAACCGAACCGGCCGGTCTAACAATTTTTTTTTTTTCAAGGTGGGGATTTACATATATAGCGTATTGCATGAATAAAACGATGCATACCGATATAAAAGAGAGCCAGCACTGCGACCATCTTCAGAAAATTGGCAACAAAAAAGTTTTAGATGTAACAGATCAGGTCCCATGTTGATCCGCATACAGAGCTGATAAAAATGTTTCAGGAGTCGGAGCATGTGACTATTTGAAGTCATTATGTCAAAAGATGCACAGGATTACGGCAATACGGCCTACTACACTTTGGTTCATGCATCACATCATTATGCTTCTTTATGCTCTACATAATGCGCTCAAAACTTGTCCAAAACCTTTCTGCCTATAATGTTATAATGTTAAAAAAAAAATCCTAAACAATGCACACCCACAGCAAAGGAATTTGTTGAAGACTTAATCCAACTTATTTGCCATGAGAAATATGGCTGTCGTTGCTGTCTGTGAATCAAAAGCTACCTGTATTTTTGCTACTTGTAGCTGTGAGAGAAAGGCTGAATATTTTTCATGTATATGAAATAAAGGTACACAGTGCCGCCAAAATTATTCACCTGCACGACTTGCCAGAAATAAAATCTAGAGGAGGTCCAAAAATGTCACCGGCAACTTTAACAAAGCCTGATACCAACGAACTAACAGCATTCCCCATTGATTTGACTTAGCCGTAACTACATACTCTATTACTGAAAGATCAGGGATCATTTCAGTATCCCTTTGCCCGTTGATTTTTCTCTTCAAAGAAAAATGATGATGCTATTAGAACTTAGCGCATGTAGATCACGAGGAAGAAACAGAAGTAAGATTAAGAGCACTCACGTTGTTTACTGAGCATGAAGGTTATAACAAGTTGCAGCATGAATTAAGCCTCAAAAACATTAATTATTCCTTCATAAATATGATATAAACTCGGAGCAAATCTAACATGGAGTTTAATAGCTGAAGACCAGTTCATTCAAGGCATATTATTTCAAGAAAGAAGATAAAGGTTCAAGTAAGGAAAGCGAGAAATTTAGTTGATTCCAACACAGGATGCTAATGTGTAAAACAACTTACTGTACAGTAAACAGTATATCTTTGATTGTTAATCTAGGCTGTAGGATAACACATCATAGAAGGGCTACTCTTCGTTCCTACTGCCTAGCATCAAATATAAACCGCTCCACTTACCCTGTCATCTTTCACTAGTTTGATGTAAATTTGACCCAAAAAAAAAAAAGCCATCTTACTGTGGAATGATAACCATCTTTCAGTCTGAGGAAGCAATCGTTAGATTCATATGATAAGCTAAATCAACGAGTAAATCTTGCATGGCCATAAATGTGACAATGAGAGTTCCCATTTATTATTCATGCTCATGGAGCCTTCCTTTGTCCTTCTAACCATAATATGGGTAGACTTAAACTTCACATTGCCACAGATCAGGCATCATTTCTACAAGGAAGACAAAATTAAGTCCAGGAACTGGTATTACTCGGCACGCCACACATATTGACGAAAATGATTAGTAAAGCAGGCTTCTATAGAACTAGAAATTTAATCAGCAGGCCGTCCCCCCCTCCAGAGCTGCCCCCTTCCAGGGGGTTGCACCCATTTCCAACCCTCCCCTGGCAGATCCGAAACAATTTGCACAACCAATGGCAATGCAGCAGTAACTTCCTTTGAGGATGGCAAGCCCTAGTTCAAATATTCCTCCGATAATGCCTCCAGTGCAAACTCCGCACGTCAATCCAATCAATGCTACTTTATATCCTAAAGGCCCCATGTATGGTGGCCTCCTAAAGGAGAAGTGATCAGGTGTCCCTTGAAACATCTTGCGCCCTAAAACCCATAGATCAAACATTGTACACATATTAAAGAAACAGTAAAAAAAGCCCTAAAGATCTATCTAGAATTATAAAAATAACAATCTCATAGAAGGAAAAAAAATCCGTAACAGGGAATCAATGGAAGAATGGATTGATCTCATGCTGTACAATCAAAAACAAAACAAAACAGATAAATTATAATCGCACAAATCAATGCAAATAATAAGAAATACTGCAGAATCGAACATATACAAGAAAACTCAACTGCAGATACAAGAAATGGATCGGATCTGATGAACGAAGTCTCCGTCGATCAGTAATGAAAAATAAAATGCATAAAGTAAAGAAAACGATGTCTCACCTTGCTGCCGCCCGCCTGGGGAGAAGAGAGCGCCTCTCCTTGGCTGCCGCCCGCCTGGGGAGAAGAGAGCGCCTGGGGATAACAGAATGAACTGTGGAGCGATGGGAGAAAGCGCAGCGAGTCATATATAGGGGTCAAGAGTCCAACGGCATCCTCCTCAAATCCTTAACGAACTCGTCGGGCCCATCCGCGCACGTGTAACTCGAACAATTAACAAGCGGCACGTCGATCTGGTCGGGCCCATCCGCGCACGTCTAGCTCGGACAATTAACAAGCGACACGTCGATTGGGTCGGGTCCGTCCGCACCTGCTCTCGCTCGGACCAAGTGAAGTGACCTTCCCTATGCATCTCGAACGCCGATTGTGCCATGACCCGTTAACGTCGATAGCGGCCTTGAGTGGCGTCGCCCAATCCCGCTGCGCTAGTCGCCGACGATCTCCGCTCCAGCGGCGTCCTCCTCCTGCGCAGTTTCCGCTGCCTCGACGCCTTCGGGTACCACGCATTGCCTCAGAGAACAAAACCCTCTCTGCTGCCTCTGTCATGAGAGCTCTGCTCTCCTCTTCCTCCTACGATAAATCCCACGCCAACTCCATCACCTTCAAGGCTCTTACTGTGCGCATGGATTTCTTCATCGAAGTCTAAGAGGGACATCCCGAGAGAAGCAGCTAAAGGTACTCTTTTTTTTTTACTGTTCTAACTACTTAGTAAAAAAGTACACAAAGTGTACACCACTCTCTGGTTAGAGTAATTGGGCTTTATACGGGAGGATCATGAGGTCTTGAGGTCTTGAGTTCAAGACTCATTAAGTTCTAAAAAAAATAAAAAATCATTAAAGTTTAGAAATCATTAAAGTTTTAGCATAAATTAAATCTTACTTAAAGTTGAATTTGATTCTAGTGCTATAACAATTATACTCTAATTTTATACTGTTGCTAAATGCTGCAGGCATTAGGAATGGACTGGTTCTGTTTAAATTTTAAAATACAAATGTGAATTCATTGAACCATCCTACACCCTAACATGACACAAATTATTTCATTAGGTCAATCAAAATATAAAATTAAAGTGATATTTAACACGTTTGTATATATATATATATCTGATCTGATGCCTATTATTTTTTTACCTAATAAAATAATAATAATAATAACTGCTTTCAATTTTATTTCTAAATAAAACTTTTTATTGGACAAACGAAAATAGATGCATAAAATATAAGAAAAAAATACAGAGTGATGCTGGGTCATGTCTGGTTACACAAAAATGTTACATATTTCATGCCCAACCTCTTTGTCATGCTTGATTTAGGACATTTTTGTTCTTTACTTCTTTTCTGTTTCTATCTCATTTTGAGCTTCACACTTAGGTTGACTCTAATAAGAACATATAAGCAGGACTGTTTTGAGCTTAGACCTTGTTTGGTTCCCTTTGGCTCCAATAAGAATATATAAGTTTTTTGAGTTGCTAGACCTCTGTTTTCTTAGAAGGCGAGATGACATATTTGCTCATTGTATCAGGCTATGAATTTAACTTCGCCTTGCTATATATCTTATATTGCTGAAACTAACAATTCTTTGATGCACAGTTACCTAAAGAGAACCAGTGATTCCATACCTCCATGTACTTTGGTTATCTTTAAAGTTGTTGCCTCCTATCAAAGATTCTATTATTTTCTAGTCCAACAATTTTCTCGTAGAAGTTTCTTCCATGAATACTTTCTTTGCATATAAGCCTGATAGTATGACTGTAAGAGCTTCATCTGTTTCGTATTTATATACATAAAAGAGCTTTTGTTTAAAATTAAAATTGTTTATGTTCGATTACAGGGCGGCTAAACTGGGGGTGAGATTGGAATGGTTGGAAGACGGAGTGAAAACGATCACCGGTCCAATTCCAGCAGTCAGAGTTGACCATACGAGGGGAAGAAAGATATGGTTCAACAGCATGGTTGCTGCCTACACAGGATGGGAGGACGCCCGCAACGATCCCGTCAAAGCAGTCAATTTTGGAGATGGAGCACCTTTGCCTGCCGATATAATATATGAATGTTTAAAGATCCTGGAAGAAGAATGCGTTGCCGTAGGCTGGAAGAAGGGCGACATACTGTTGCTGGATAACCTCGCTGTTCTCCATGCTCGTCGATCATTCGATCCTCCTCGGCGCATTCTCGCATCCCTTTGTAAGTAGAAAGAATCTGCTGCACTCAGACATGTATAGATGGATAGATATATATTATTCAGCTGCTACAGCCCAAAAAAATTGAAACTTTTTCCTCAATTCCTCCTAAAGTTCTGGAGTGATTTAGAAATAGTATTGTATATGCTTCAGCACAGCTACAAGACTCATATGCAACTGGGCACTGTTATTATATACTCTGCTGTTCTCTGTAGCCAAAGCTGATATTTTTGTCCATGTTTACAACCATGGCCAAATCAAAATCTTCAACATTTATATGATTATGAGAAGCAAAAACGTGGCAATTCTTACGGAGAAACAGATATAAAATATTACATTGCATGTTAAACTCCCCTAGCACTGCCAGTTAATCTGTTCTTTTCTCTATTAGCAATTCTGTCAATTTCTCTTCTCAATATTATCTTCCATGCATATTGATCGACCTCGATGGCTCCTAACAATTAATTTGATGATTCTTCTCCTTCCCTTCCTCTTCCTCCAAGGATTTCATCATCTTGATCGCCGCTGTCGCTGCTTTCTTCCCCTCATCGTCCACTGCTATCACTACCTCAGCGTTTACTTTCTCCGAACTGGCCGCCGGCGTGGAGGCGCCGTCGAAAGCCTCGCTCGTCAACAGCCGTGCCCGCTGCGCTTGCACGTCCCAATCGGTGGTTCCGACGGCGTACAACATAAGAAAGGCGCAGCAGATTTGGGCCGCGAGGAGGCCAATCCAAAGGCCGACGAATCCCATCCCCAGCCGAAAGCACGACCCAACAGCCACCGGAAGCCCGACCAGGTAGAAGGCTCCCAGATTCACGTGGGCCGCCCGGGCCGGCCGTGCGCTGCCGCGCAGCACCCCGCCGCCGACCGTCTGCGGGCAGTTCCCCAGCTCGCACAACCCCACCACCGGCAGCGCTGCCGCCGTCAGCCGCAGGATCTCCCCGTCGCCAGTGAACATCCTCCCCCACCTCTCCCTCACCGCGGCCGCGAACCCCATCGCTGCGACGCCCATCCCGACCGCGAGGAGTAGCGCCACCGCGGCCGACTCCCGAGCTCGTTTCGGCCGGTTCGCTCCCAGCTCGTTCCCGACGCGCGCAGAGACGCCGAAGCCGAGCGACGAGGGGAAGACGTACATGAGGGCGGTGGTCTGGATGAGGACGCCCATGGCGGCCACGGCTGGCCGCGGGTCCGGGAGGAGGCCGCAGAGGAGGATCATGAGCTCGTACCACCACCACTCGAGGCAGACGGAGGCGCAGCTCGGTGCGGCGAGGCGGGCGAGCGGGCCCCAGCCGGAGAGGCACTCCTCGGTGGCGCCCCGAGGAGCGTGGGGAAGGAGGATGAGGAGGAGGGCGACGTTGGAGACGGTGGCTGCCGCGGAGACGCCAGGGGCGCCTAGGCCGAGGCGAGCGACCAGGAGGTAGTTGGCAGCGAGGTGGACGGCGGCGGCGAGGGCGGTGGCCACGGTGAGCTGCCGCGTGCTCCCCTGCGAGCGGAGGTAGACCCTGATGGGGTGTACGAGGGAGAAGGATAGAAGGTCGGGGAGGGCGAAGAGGAGGTAGGTCTGCGCGAGGGCGACGATCTCACCGTCCTGGCCGAGGAAGAGGAGGATGCTCGACATGTTGAGCCACAGAACGGCGACGGGAAGAGCGGAGCAGAGGAGGAAGAGGACGGAGCGGTGGAATGTGAGTGCGAGGAGGCGGGGCTGCTCGGCGCCGAAAGCCTGCGAGCAGAGCGGCTCCATGCCGAGCGAAAGACCCGAGAGGACGGAATAGCCGGTGATGTTGGCGAAGGCGATGGCGAGGGAGCCGGCGGCGAGGGCCAGCTCGCCGTGGGCACCGAGGAAGAGCATGGAGAGAGCAGAGCGGGAGTAGAGGAGGAGCGCCGTGACCGCGATGGGGGAGGACAGCCGGATGAGCGAGCCGGCCTCCGACAGCAGCGGCGGGTACTCGTGGTCCTCCTCGCGATGAGGATGTGGTTTGGAGATGCCATGGAGGAGGGGGTTGTGGTCGCCGGAGGAAGCCATGGAGGCGGCGGCGGTCGAGCTCGTGTTGTTGCACGTAGAGGGAAGGGAGGGTCGCGTCTTCCAGGTGTTCGACGTTGGTCGCCTGAGCTCGTTCGTCTTAGGAGGGGTATTAATATATAGAGCAGGGTGGGAGGGGGATGAGGGGGAATTAAATTTTAATTATGGGATTTGAATTATATTTACTCATCGACTGTTTCACTTATTTAAATACCCTCATATTATAATTATTATCAAAAAGTATATAGCTTAATTAGATTATATAATGAAAAATAGAAGATTAAGGTTGGAAATAGAGGGCGTAATTTAAGTAGGTTAAGCAAAGTAGGGTTGGGTAAACATGTCCGGGAGAAGGAAACAATTGTCACCAGTCACCGCCTCGTTAACTGCTTGAGGACAGAAGGAGACCGCAGGAGCATCGCCAGCCGCACGGCGTTGACTCGAGGGATGGCCGATAGTCTCAGTGTAAATATAAGCACCAGCAATAATACATCTTATACTAGAAATGCTTAGGACATTTTTTAACATATATATTTATTTTTTAACATTTAGTGTAACAATTAAATTTTAATTTTACTTAAAAAAGTCTGTAATAAAAAAATAAAATAAAAATAACAGTTTATATCCATGGTTGGTGAGAGTAGAATATACTTATTACATTTAAGAGAAAAAAAATTATAATCTATTTAAGGACAAAACAATCTTTTTTTTAATCAATATAGTAATTTTTATTATGATATATATAAGTAAGAGTTTACTACTATTATGATTTATGATGTGTCAATTCTTATAGTGATATGATATCTCTTATTATTGCTCTATCGATTTAAAATAGTAATATTTAAATATTCTTCATATTATCAAATAAATTATATTAGGTTAAAGTCTTTCTCGTAGAAGTGTAATCATATTGAAGTTTAATATTTATTAATTTTTTTAAAAAGTATTTTATAAATACATTATCTATTATATTTATTTTAAAAAATATTAAATTTAAATACTAGTTAAAAATAAATAATAAATATTATTTGAGGTTTTCAATTCGCTCGAGGTGTTCATGAAAAATTAATGGGGGGGATCCGGATTTCCAAAAAGAAGAACGAAACTTTTGGTGCCTCGTGCACGTTATAAACATAATACGTGTGATTTGCTTAGTCATGTCAAGACTTGCTATGCATTTACATGACTCTTTTAAGGGATAATTTATTTTTGAAGCCACCGACTCCAACTTCCTGATCTGATTCACGTTGGTTAATCGGCTCTGCCCAATTCACACCTACCTTTTTTTCCCAAAAACAAGAAGAAAACGAATCATTAGCCAGACGCAGTCGCAGTCGTCCTCTAATTTGACTATGTACTAAAATTAGTAGGTTTATAAATCATTAATATAAAAACATAAACCATATAAGTTTTTTCTTCCTATTTTAACAGTACTAATATTTACTAATATAATATTATTTTATTGATTATATATTATCGTGACATTATAGTAATATCATAAAAAACATAAAAATGACAAGTTTTAAATGCAAAAACTTAATCGGTGATAATATTAAATAATTAATTTATTTTTAAAATTTATAAACATACGTGAGTCTTAATGCTTTAACAATATAAGTATATATTTTGTACCGATAAGTTATAAATTTATTTTTTTTTAAAATAAATGATAATTATCATATGAATATTTTTTAAAAATTTAATCAAATTAGATAGAAGTTTGTACACAAAGTGTACTGCTATTTTGAAATTCTAAAAAAATAAAAATAATTAAGAAATATAATAGAAATTAGGGTATAAAGTTTTATTGCTCTGATAAGAGTAGCTTTCTAGTGTGAGGTGTAAATTAGACTAGAATTTTTTATTATTTTTAGTTATAAAAAATTTAATATTATTAAAAAATATCACGAGGTTGCGACTGAAATTATTAGTCCATGTAAATTAGAAAAAAGAGGTTCCTTCACGCAGACAAAGGATAAATGTCGGTTGTCGAACTCAAGCTTTTTCATTGCTTTCAAAGCGGTTGAAATTTGACTCGTTGAATGTTCATCCCACGTTAAAAATAAAAATAAACTCATCCTCATCTCCCTCCCTTGCAAGGATAAGTGACGGTACGTGGAAATATGCAACTATATATATATATTATTTATACGCATGATTAATCATATAGATTGATCAAATAAATTTGACACCGAACCAATTCATTGACCAATTTTAATATGACCTTTTTTTTTTATTTTGACTTGAGCACCTGCTGATATGTATTGCTGCATTCCGAAAGCAACCAACCCACTCATACATATGAATTATTCATAAGTTTATTTATTTATTTGTTTGTATCGGGCTTGATGGGCACCCATCGTTAGTTGGGCCCGTTTCACTGTTTCGTGACTTCGCTTTCGAAGTTTCAATCCCTCGTGCTTCCCCCGACGTCCGGCGGCGGCGAACTCCTGGAAGTACTTCGCCTTGAGGAGCTTCCCGTGAAAATGTTCCGGTAAATGCCGCTTGGCGTAGTCGTCGTCGCGTTCGCAATGCGAATTTGGCCGAATTGCCGCTGGGGAAATGTTCCGTTCATCACGGCATCGTATGTTTTGTTTGTTTGCAGATCTAGAGTTTTTGATCGATAGGGATTCTTCACTTCTTCGCTGCAGATGGATTGAAATCGTCGTGGAAGTTGAAGGATGACGAAGGCCTAGTACGCGCCCCCTCCGTCGAAGCGATCGCCGACGAGTTCGTCGGCCCAATCGAGAAGGCGCGTGACGTCGTCGATCTCGGCGGTGGTCCCGCGTGAGGGCTAGTCGGGGGATGACGGCGGTTCGCGGAGCAGTCGACATCCTCGTAGACGATGCTGATCCTTCTCCCAACACGAGGGGCGGACGATCGCCTGGGAGTGCCGGTTGCTGGCGGCGCGGACGAGCTCCTCCGCGATGAAGGCAACTTCTTGCCATGCCCGTGGGCGCCGTCGATGGCTTTCTCGTTGACGAGATGCATCGATGCGTTGAAATATCCCAGCAAAGTGAATCCCGGAGCTCTAGATCCGGCCTCCGGCTGGTGAGGTGGTGGAGGTCGTCGACGGCCATCTCCATCGCTGCCGTCATGGCCACTCCGATGCGGAGCACATCCTCGACCGAATCGGCCAGTCCCAAGCTCTCATGCAACCGAAGCAGTGAGAACAGAAAGTGCACGCAATATGTTCGACGCATTGCCTCAGAGAACAAAACCAACAGAACCCTCCCTGCTGCATCCGCCATGAGAGCTCTGCTCTCCTCTTCCTCCTACGATAAATCCCACGCCAACTCCATCACCTTCGAGGCTCTTGCTGTGCGCATGGATTTCTTCATCGAAGTCTAAAGAGGGACATCTCCAGAGAAGAAGCTAATCAAGGAACGCAACAAAGAAGGTACTCTTTTTACCGTTCTAACTACTTTAAGAATCACTTGATTTCTTTTGAGTAAAAATTACAAACAATATATTTGTAAAATAAGAAACGAGATAGTTGTTTAGAAATCATCAAAGTTAATCTCTTTAGCAAAAATTAAATCTTACTTAAAGTGAATTTGATTCTAGTGCTACAACAATTATACTTTAATCTTATACTGTTGCTAAATGCTGAAGGCAGTAGGAACGGACTAGTTCTGTTTAAATTTTAAAATACAAATGTGAATTCATGCGAACCATCCTACCCACTAACATGACACATAAATTTATTTCACTAGGTCAATCAAAATATAAAATTAAAGTGATATTTAATACGTTTGTATTTATTTACATCTAAGGCAGAGTCTGGTATCCATCGTTCTCATAAATTTAAGATATATATATATGATCTGATGCCAACATTTTTTTTACCTAGTAAAATAATAATAATAACTGCTTTCAATTTTATTTCTAAATAAAAATTTTTATTGGACAAACGAAAATGGATAGATAAAATATAAGAAAAAAATACAGAGTGGAGTTTTGACTAAATTAATTAATTTGGATAGGAAAAATAAAACAACTCTTCATCCTAATGGAAACCCACATGCATCCATATGGGGAGTATTGAACATTTATTGACTAATTAAACAAACGAGAATATTTGGTCAAACAAATTGTTTTAAAAAAAGAGTATCTTTTACAATATAATATCGGTCTATTTAAATAATGATTTAAAACTTACTAAATTTCAAAAAAACTAAGCTAGAAGCTCTTAAATGTTAATAAATCAGCAAGGGGTAAATTATTATCATTATTTTGCATAAATGAGCCGACCCATCATTTTACATCAATTTTATCGGTCTAAGTTTTGGATTGAATTTTATTATTTTTTAATAAAAAAATCACTATCAACTTTTGGACTTTCCTTTCCTTCTAAAAAACTCTCACATCCAGAACGCGGTCACCACTCTGCCCCCATCGAATCCACCGTCCGTTTCCGGCCTCCAGATGATCTCAAGCGTTCGTCTCAATCCGCGGTGATCACGACGGTGATTCCGCGTCGGAGCGCCGTTCCCGCATAATGTTTTTTCGTTTTAGCCCTCCAATTTAACGAATATTACATAGTAGTTGACATCCCCTATACTTTAGTCTGGGAATTAGATTCTTTTTGTCATTTTTACAATTTTATCTAATTGGATGAATGAGTGCTTACTTTTTTTATCAGTGAGGGGCCAATGGCAATACCAAATAATTATTTGACTTATCTTAAGATTTTTTCTTAGAAAATAATTTAAAATATAGATTTTTAAAATAGATTTTAATTTATAAAAAGGTGGATTTTTTTTTTTAGGGGCGGGGGGGGGGGGGGGGGGGGGTTCAAGGAATGAAATTTTCTCCCAGCAACTTTCTACAATTATCTTCTCGTAAGTTGGGCTGTTAAGATCAATACTTTTAATTTTGGGTTGTTTTTTGTTAAAATTCCAGAGCCGCGTAAATATAAATGACGACTCTTCTCTGCTTCACTCACTCCGTCCGATCTCCTCACCTTCCCCTTCCATGGCGACCACAAGAATCGCATTGCCTCCTCTCCTCCTCATCCTCCTCCTCCTCTCCGCCGGCTCCGCCTTCTCGGCCCGCTCCATCTCCTCTGCGGCTGATCCGGCCATCTCCGATGGGGTCGGCTCCTCGGTCGATCGCGGCTCCGGATTCCACCCCCTTCTCCTGCTGCAGCGCCCGCGGAGCGCCCGGCTCTTCGCCGCCGAGCAGTGCGAGCAGACGTACGGGTTCCTGCCCTGCACCACCACGGTTGTGGGGAACTTGTTCCTCGTCGTCGCCTACGGGTTCCTGATATACAAGGCAGCGACGTACCTCTCCTCCGGGAGCGAGCTCCTACTCGAGATCATGGGTCCCGGGATCGTTGGCGGTCTCTTTCTCCCGATCCTTGGAGCACTCCCCGACGCCATGCTTATCCTCGGTAAGGCTTTTCCCTTTCACATGGTAGAACTGTGATTTTTTAACATTCGAGGCGGATCTCGTTTGCTTTTTTCGGGAGGAGTGGTTGAGAACATCCCTTCTTCTTCTAACCTATGAACTTTTTTCAATTTTTCGATCCCTTATAATTGATGTTTGTATATCTACTTCCGTAGTACGTCTAGAAATTTGGGAAAAAAAATCCTTTTTCCTTTTCATTCGATTTGGCGTTCTTGGTGCCCTCGTCCGGATTTGGTCACTTATCAATGGATTTGGCAAGTTGTTGTGGTTTTGCTTGTGGTTTAGGGTCCTCTGGAAAGAAAACAACTTTTTCCATTTGTTTGTTTCCTTTGTTTACTAGTGGCGACAGGAAGGGTCGTTAAGTGAGGGCGTCGGTGCAGGCTACCGCACAGGGATTGGTCAAGACTCCAATTTCCATCTCAAGTTTTCATTTTAAGGAGCTTGACAAAAAACAGTCTATATTTATTTGTCGTTTTGCAACCTTGATGGCCTTCGTTTCTTGTGGGAAATATATCTTATACAAAGAGAAAATTTTCAAAGTCCTTATTCTGCATTCTTCTCCATGTTTTTTTGACTTCTTCTGGCGTTGTATTCACCTAATCATGAGTGCTTGAATCCGTGGGTTCAACCATATTTGTTGACAAAGCATAGCTAGAAGTACATGGCATTTTTGACCTGTACGCAAGCGCAGGCATAGTGAGATAATGGGCACACCTCAATTTGGTTGGAAGTACACGGAAAGGTCAAATTCTGACGTGTGATTTGAGTTTAATTTAATGAATGTCAATGCTTTGTGACAAGGGATAAGAGTAAATTGCCCTCATATAAAGTGATGTTCAATTAGTTGTTCATCTCTGTGGACAAATATTGTTCAACATAATCAAGAAATCATCACTTTCGGTACAGTATTATTCAACTGCACTCCAATCTAACCAATTTCTATGATGTCCTGTAGTTTCTGGCCTTTCTGGGAGTAAAGAAACTGCTCAAGACCAAGTCCTGATTGGAATGGGTTTACTTGCTGGATCAACCGTGATGCTGCTCACAGTACTCTGGGGATCTTGTGTTATTGTTGGAAAATGTGATCTTGCAGAAAATTTAACTTCGATTGATTCACAGGACACAAAACGATTCAGCCTTTTCGGTTAGTGCCTCCTCATTTTTTCCTTTTGCAGTTTTTTGAGTCTCGCGATCCGATTAATGCGCTCTTTTTCATTGTTTCTAGCAAATATTTAACTGCTAATACCTTATAATTTTCCTGAACTTCGTTTTGGTACCAACCTATATATAGAATTGAGCTATTTAGAAATAATTTTAGCAGTAACCTTTTCTTGAACCAGCCCCTTTCCGCAGGATCTGCCGATTCACTTACGCGTTAAAAACTACCCCATTTGGTATCTGATCCTCTCACTAGCCACTCACTATATACCATTTTGCAAACAGATACAGTAAGTCAAGTGCTAGAGACACCAGTAACTCTGTGAGTTAGAATTATAATGCGCATTCCACTAGTTAGACCTGTGCACAGCGCTGGCATCGCCCAACAACACATGTGAGCCCATTTTCACATGGTATGGTGCTGCAGGAGCCATAATTTTCCTCACTGTTTCGACAATGATAGTTGGCTTCTTTACCAAATTTGTTCTGTATATGGCCCCCCATATCTCATGCGACTGCTTCTTTACCATCTACTTTTATCTTCAGTGAAAAAACTATTTAAGTGCTGGATTGCCTGTGAACTATATCCACGTTAGTCTTTTCTCTAACTTGAGTGATTATTCGCTGATCAGTTCATATACTATCGTTCTTCAGCTGTTCCAGTCTGCTTAAACTGACTTCTTGTCTTTGTATGCATGAAGGTTCTGGTATTTCAACTGATATCCAGACGAGCTACGCAGCAAGAATTATGGCCATATCCATTATCCCATTTGTAATCGTGCAGCTGCCCAGAGTTTTTAACTTCCCTTCTGGACAACGTCTTGCGGTCTTGCTTTCTCTCATCGTTGCAGTCATCCTCTTGGTTTCTTATTGTCTTTATCAAGTAAGGAAATATATGTAAATTAATATTTTTTTCCCAAACATATATAGCTTCTCCACTACTCGTCATCCGTATGGATACAAGTCTTACAGTCTCAAAAGCACATTGAATTAGTATGCCTTATAATGTAAGAAATGTAACCAACACATTTCATCTGCAAAATGACCAGGTATTCCAGCCATGGATTCAGAGGAGAAGACTGGCTTATGCAAAGCACAAGCATGTCATATCAGGACTTTTAAAACATGCTCAGATGCAAGCCCTTGGAAGACTGATGGATGAGGATGGAAATCCTAATATAGATGTTATTAAAAAGTTGGTATCTATTCTCTATTTGATGATTATAGGATGCTTATTGGTTCAAGTTAGTATCCTAATCCGTTTCATCACAGGTTGTTCCGACGAGTAGATTCAGATGCAGATGAATCACTATCGCGTGCTGAACTAACAGCACTTATCATAGGAATCCAGATTGATGAAATAGATTTTGACAGGGATGATGCCGTTGATAAAATCTTGAACGAGTTTGATACATCTGGAAATTCGTCCATCGAAGAAGATGAATTCATTGCGGGAATCTCAAAATGGCTCAATGAGGCTAAACACTCTGTTTCGACTGGCGCATACTCAAAAAGATTCATGGATGATTTTCACTTGGTAAGTGATGTTTTACGTATATCCTTGGCAAGGTATTTAATCATAATCTATCAACATCTTTGCAAAAGGGGATCATCCACAATCATGGACCTTTACTTCACGCAGAAAACAAAGCAGGAACACGATCTGCTAATCGATCAGAGCGATGAAGTTGTGGAAAGCGTCGATAATCCCGCATGTGTCTGCTTCAAAGCTGTTCTACTTTTGCTACTCGGAACAGCTCTTACTGCTGCTTTTGCTGATCCCCTTGTGGATGCTGTTGACAACTTCTCAATTGCTACAAGCATACCTTCCTTCTTCATATCATTCATTGCGATGCCTCTGGCTACCAACTCCAGTGAGGCCGTCTCAGCCATCATTTTCGCAAGGCGAAAGAAGCAAAGGACTTCCTCACTCACTTTCTCCGAGGTTTGTATTTCAAGATCTTCCATACTAAGAATCCTAGGGAGAACTCCTTGCATAATTTCGCATCATAAACCCGTGCATTTAACAACACTAGCATTATAATCTAAGAACATCAAATTAATTGTGCAGATATACGGAGCGGTGACCATGAACAACACTCTCTGCCTGGCTGTCTTCTTGGCTATCGTCTACCTGAGGCACTTGACCTGGGACTTCTCCTCCGAAGTTTTGGTCATCTTGATCGTCTGCGTCGTCATGGGCCTCTTTACAAGCTTCCGGACCTCGTTCCGGCTTTGGACTTGCTTCGTCGCCTTCTTGTTGTATCCCTTCTCCTTGGCCCTCGTCTACGTCCTCGACTTCATCTTCGGTTGGTCATAGAGTGCTTTCCAGTTCAAAGTAAATTTGCAACCCATATATATATATATATTGCTAGCTTTCTCTTACACTTTTGTAAACTTGGTCGTGTTTCTACTGATCTAATGCTCACTCCATATCAGAGTTGTGTTAACTTACTGTCATCTGCAAACCCCTAATTGTGTTTTCCCTTATGAATGATGGTTCGGACAAGCAGTCGAGCATGTATCACATAATTCATAAAAAGATTGACCCTTTTTTATCTTTTATTTTTTAATTAGTATCATTTCCTTGAACTATTTATCTTTACGTATTGTATACCAATTGATTACTGTCTCAATTGGGGCAATCACTTCCGTAAACCTAAAGAGTTCGACCCACAATGACACCTCCCGGGTATATCCACCACAATTGGCGAAGCCCTTTTGGGGCCCACATGCGGGTGAGAGGAGTTCGCCCAAATACGCAGAAAGCAATTAAGCAAACTCCTTCGCCTTCCTTTTTTTTTTTTTTTTGAAAAAAAAGAGGAAAAATCTCCTCGATAGATTGATAAATAGAGCGGATCCGGTGACGCCCTCCGGCTCTCTTCCCATGTCTCCTGCCTCCAAGACGGAGGGGAAGAAGAGGAGGAGGAAGAAGTCCACCAAGTCCACCTCCACCTTCAGGAAGAAGAAGAAGACGATGGCGGCGGAGGTGGAGTTGGAGGCGGCGGCTGCGGCTGCGGCGGCCTCCCGTTCTTGCCCTAATTCCCCGTCTTCCTCGCCCTCCTCTTCCCCTACTCGGCCTCCTCCTCCTCCTCCTCCGGTGGCGGACTCCCCCGAACCCCTCGTCGATCCTCTCTCTCCCCCTCAAGAAACCCTCGTCCCACCACCGCCTCACCCCGAGGCACCCGACGAAGATACCCTAGAACCCGCGAGGCCCACCTCCGCCTTCCCGGACGACGACGACGAGGACGACGACGACGCGGAGCCGCCGCGATCCGCGCCTCCTCCCTCCCCCGATCTTCCCGCGTCCACCCCTCACCGCCCCCGGAGGCCCTCCAACAAGCGCAGGAAGTCCATCTCCACCAAGCAGCGCGCCGCGGCCAAGCAGAGGCTTGCCCTCCTGAGCGCCGACGGCTTCTTCCGCATCGTCCCTTTCTCCGCCGCGGCGGCGCGGGCCTCCCTTGATCTCGCGGCTCACGAGGCGCTCTTCCGGTCCCTCGGGCTGTGGGACTTCGCCGGCCTCGCACTCGACGGCGACGTCCGCGCCGACCTGGTCGTTCCGCTCATCGCCAACTACGACCCGCCCCGGCGGCGGAGTTTCGTGCAGGACCTCCGCATCTCCGTCAGTCGAGCCGATCTTGCTCGGGCCCTCGTGCTCCCGGTCAAGAAGGAGAAGGGCAGCTGCGCCGAGCTCGGGGCTGACGACCCCGCTCGGACGATGTATTCCAGAGAGGGGTCGGTGGCCGCCGTCATGGACTTTATGTCGGCATTCATGCTTTTCCAGTTTCAGGATGATGCTTGCATTCTACCTCAGGAGATCGCGGCAGCGAACCGTCTTGTGAAGGAAGGGCAGCCCTACAAGGTGGATTGGGCGGGGTTGATATGGATGTTGGTGGAGAAAGAGTTGTTGGATGCATCCAAAACTGGTGTTTGTCATTATGCTTCGCATCTTCAGTGTTTGATGAAGCATCAGCAGCCAAGGTTGTTCAAAGAGGCTGAATTTAAGCTTGAGCCAGTCCCTGAGGTGGAGGAGGTTGAGGCTGAAAACCCGGCAGATGTTCCACTGGCGGAGGAGGAGGAGGACGAGGATCCTGAAGAAGGCACGGAGGATGACGCTCTAAGAATTAGAAGTTCAGCAGATGATTTTAGGGACGTTGGTGTTGAAAAATGTGGACCAGGATTATCTTTGGAATTGGGTAGAGATCTGGCTGTGGCAGAGGGCTTTGAACAGTTGAAGGAGGGAGAGGAGGTCCGGTGGCTGCAAGAGCAAGATAATGAAGGTCCAGAGCATTGTATGAGGCCGTGCAATTCTAATGGTGCGCGAAATATGGAGTTTGAAAATTTATGTAAACCAGATGAGGATGGGAGGGGAGAAGATGGGTATGCTGATAATCTTCCGGAAAAGTATGCTGCTTTCGATAGGATGTCTTCTTTTGAGAGACTAACATCGACAGATCTCCTGCATGTCCTGGACAATGATAATTCTTCGTACGGTCAGCCTGTCAATCCCCTCCTGTCTTCTGGTGACTTCTTGACAATGAGGACTGATTCACAGAAGAGCATGGCTGTGGAGCTTAATCATGATAGGTCCGTATTTGTTGAGAACAATGGTAAACGACAAATTGGTGAGATTGATGATGAAGAGGATGATGAGGACGCTCATCAGTTCACTCAGAACAATCGGCAAAAGAGGATGAGAACTGGTGCAATCTGGGATGGTGCTGTTGAACTTGATGCCATTCTGGGTCAAATCGAACTATTTGCAGGAAAAGCTAGGATGCTTTGTGCAGAAAAGGAGCAGGGCCGCATGAATGCTCAGTTGCAGTTGCAGTATTTGTCTGAGGTAGTCCAGCAGAAGGATAGGATCATCCAGTCTTTAGAGAAAACAAGGATGGAAGAGCAACAAAAGTGGCATGTTGAAGCTTGCCGTTATGAGCATGAGATCAGTGTCATGGCTAATTTGATAATTGGGTATAAAAAGGCATTGAAAGAAACACGCAGAGCTTTTACTGAATATAGAAAAAACTACCCGCAGGATATTGAGCCTCTTTACAAGGATGCTGGCTGCGGTGGTCTAGTTCTTACAGCGAAGGAGTTGGAGATGCAACGCTTGGAAAAAGAGGAGGAAGTTCGCCATACTGTCGTGGAGATAGTTGATGGTTTTGAGAAGGTATGGCAGCAGAAACTTGGAAATTATGCCTCAGCGCTCGTGATTCTCTGCAATAGGATGGTTGACCTTGAGGAAAATATCAAACTTCTAAAGGGAAGGTTTGCAAAATCTGGGACGTCAGATGGTTAGATAGTGATTCATGTAAATGAACAATTGCTTTATGATCCTTTTTTTGGCATTAATCAATTTAGGAATAATTACAGTCATGTGCTTTTAGTATTTTAGAGCATGCCCGATAGCTCTGTATCATTATCTCTTATTTTATAACTTGAAGTTATTTTGATGATTATGTGTGCGTTAGTTTTATAGCTGTATTTATGAAATTCTGGTGTCTTATTTGATTTTCACTGACATATAACACGTCTTTTTGTCCTTCAAAGTCGATCGTTTTCAAGTTTATAAAGGAAAACTGTTATCTTTTAAGAATACTTGTTTTCATCTTTACTGTTCAATAATCAATCTTTAACTTGTGATACGATTAACTTTGTTCTGTAGCATACTATTGATTGATTGCCAACTTTGCATTTTAGAATCGAATAAGAATGCAGACAGTGTTTGGATTGAAATATTCATTAGCTTCTAAACTATTAGAAATCCGTACCTTTTAACAATACCTGCTTTCATATTTACTGTTCCACAATCAATCTTTAACTAGTTGCGATACTTTTAACTTTGTTCTGTAGCATACTACTGATTGATTGTTGGAAATCTATATCTTTTAAGAAAACATTCGGTTGTTACGTGGGTAATTTCTCTAAAAACTCTGAATGCCCAAGTGAATCCTTTGCACATTTGGTTCTGTACATTTTAGGGTGGCTATGCTTTTTCATAAGTAGCTCCCGGCATTGCATTCTCTTGTTAATTCTCACATTCATTTTGGTGTTTAATGTATTAGCTTTGTGTTAGAAAGGACTTGCCGGATTCATGAATTGTAGTGCTTTGCTAGGAAGGAACTAGATAGGATCATGAATCAGTGACAGTTTGAATCTTGGACCATGGGAATGGAAGATGTTCCTGAAAGGAGGTGGCAAGCCCCCTGCCTGATTTACTCCCATAAATGAGTGCCAAAATTCTACTAGGGATGTCCATCTCCGCACCCCAGTTAAACCTACTCAACTAGGAGGAAATGCTGACCTGATTCCAGCCATGTCTTTTTTCAGTTGGTCTCAGCTCTGTGAACAAATTATATTCATCGTTGTCATGTTTTCTGGTACCAAAGATGGTATTGATCGTTGCCATCCTCCCGGTGCTGTGTCGAGGGCAAATTTTGCATGCTAGTGTAGTAATGTTCTTCTATGGATTTAACCATTGCCATGGTGTGCTGCTTGTGATGTATACCTTTTTTGCTATCTGAATATTTTCGTTGCATTTTTGTTAGTGTTATGAGTAAAAATATATAACATTCCTGTGGTTGACACAAGCACTGGATTTCCCTTTTCCTCGTTCATTTTCTTTTCCGACTGATGTCAAGCATTGCTATGATGTTGAATTAACTTCTTTTTTTTTTGATAAGGCGTTCTTCATTTACTGCTCAACTCAACTCGAAGGAAGGTGATTTTGTCTTGAATGTAATGTAATGACAAGGCCAAAAAAAAAACAACTCCCATCGACGTGACTCGAGTTGAGAGAAGCTACGAAGAGCATCGACATCTTAACCTACACCTAACACCCACGAAATGCCCTTTTGCATACAATCTCCCCCGTTTATGAAATTTTTTTTACTAGGACTAAATTACAACATCACCCGTCCCATTTCACAGCATATCCTCCATCATGTTCCTTAACATAAATGCAATGGTGATGCAAAAGATCTTTCACGGTTTCCTTGAGAGTCTTCAGTAAGGAGCAAAATTTGGTGCCCGATGCTGATAGAAGCTTGGTGCAGCTTCAATGAGCCAGGATGGATCTACAGCGATGACATTGCGCATATAATGCTTGTCCGTCGACACAAGGGAGTGAAAGACTACCCACTTGGGGTTAACCCTGCCAACAATAAGCATCCGTCACTTGATACTTCAATAATAATGCATAAGCATGAGACAATCGTCAAACATATAAATTCTTGCTCCACAAACCTGAAGAGTACGGAAGATGGATGTATGTACACTTCTTGAGAACTTCTGATCGTCTTGTACAATCCACCGTGGCCGTATTCCTAAGACGAAAAGTGAAAGAAACTTATGCATGAAGCTTCAAGATAGTGCGTAGTACGACAGTAAATGACACTTGGTTACCAAGGAGTAGTCTATATTTATAACAAGGAAATGGTACTAGGACTTTTTTTTTTGCACCATAAGAAATTGCAACCCTGTGACTCAAATTCATCCAGTCAAAAGTCTGACCCAGGTTTATACTCGACATTTGGCTAAATGTGAAACTCGGCCGGCAATGCAAGTCATATTGACTTTCTTTGGGAGAAGACGGATCCTAAAGGGAGAAGGAGAAAAATGGGCATGTCAAACATAGGGCACCTAAGAGTCTCCAATCAATGTTGCGATAAGCCTATAAACATTCAGCAAGCACCGAGAAATATTTCGTTTCTGACATTTAGAGTTATGATCCTTGAATTGGCCAAGTTAGAGCAAATTGAGGGGTACTGAGAGGAGGAGGGAAAAAGGTTGAATCCCTGACAAGGAAACTTTTGTCACATTTAACTAAGATTCAATATATGAGTTGTGATTTTTAATAAATTTTATCAAGTTCTGCTTTTAGATATTATGATATCCTACCAAAAAGATGAAATACTAGAGATAATGGTGCAGCAAAATTATTATGATCTCTTGCAAGGAGGCTTAGGCATCAAAATCATAGTTTTGTTTGTTCTCTTCATTTTAGCTCAACATGTTAAATAGTCTAAAACTTTTCTTGAAAGCTTAAACAATTAGCAAGACAAAATTGCTTATAAAATAACATCTTCATTTCGCCTACTTCATAGCACTATAATGGCATGATACGGATTGCTGGCCCATAGATGTTTTAGGAAAAAAAAACTGAATAGTTCATTAAGCACTGATGTGATTAGCATACCTCCAAGCGGCATGAATTTGCAAAGAATCCGGCAATTACGGCCTTTCTTAGAATCTGCAAAAGGACAATAGTGGGCTTAGTTGCCAAATGCATACACAATTTAGTCATGTCAACATTTCATAAGAGATGCATGCAGATTTCAATTTCTCTACTTGAACTTTGAAATGAACAACAAACTTGGAGATGAAGGGTATTTAACTAAATTACAAGTGAAACATACCACTGAAGCAGTCTCAGTATTTCAACGGAGTAAATTGAAGTTCACTTAAGTAACAAAACTTTGGTCTCATGTCCCTTCAATTCAAACATGTTTCCTTAACGCTAGTTTTCCATAAATTAACGATAAGATTTTTAGCAGCCAAAAATATCTACCTGCCTAAATTTCAGTTTACCTATATTAATTTATTGCTAATTTCAGTTACATGCCTGTGTGTCTTTTTCGCAAGACTTGAGAGGCAAACCAAGTTGTCTTAATAGTCGACTGAGTTGTTCCCTGACGTGCACAACCTTCTTCTGCACAAATATTTTCAGGCAACAAATTAACAAAAAATAATGGATTGTGTGCAAAACAAAGGCTATGAAGTATAAAGAAAATAACGTATATGACCAACACAAGTATTACAAGTTAAGTAGACAAGGAGACTCACCATAGCTTGGTAGTTGATGTAGTTTTTGTAACACCATTGTGAAGATTTTCCAGAGTCAATAAATCCTTTATAGACATTAAGAAATGTAACATGATCCCCCTGCACATGAGACCTTTATTATGTATTTCACTTGTGTAAGATTGATACGATCTATACAATCATAAAGGAGATTTTCCACACAACCTATGAAGCATACAGTCAGCAAGACACCCCTCTATAGCGTGGAATTTACACGACAATATGATGTATACACATCAAAGCACAAAACATGATATGCAGAAGATGCCAAATATTTGCAACATTGAGCATGCAGCTAAATATTCTTTTAGATTAAGCTATAACGAAATAATCATAATAAACATAATGGAAGTGAAATAACAAAGTATTTAAAGCCTATTTAGCTATTGAAATTTAATGCTGGTTGTTAATTGGGCGCACCTCCGCAGCAGCAAAACGTAACTTCACTTCATCAGCTTCCTTCTGTATTCCCCTCGCAGAAACCCAAATAGACTGCAAACAACCATAAACATCAAGCACCTTCTTCGGATAGTAACTAAAATATGAGGCAACAAAGAATCACCTGGACGGACAGAACCCCAGCTACAGTTACTATCTCCTCAGAACAACCCAAGGTGCATGCTGACAAGATCATTTTGGAGATCATAGGGTCCTGGAATTTTTATTTGAAACTAGAATGTTAGGAAGGATGAAGAGAGAAAAGAAGAATTAGATAATCCTATAGAATACATGAGAATCAGTGACTAAGAAGTGCCAGGTCGAGCAGCTAAGACTTGGTATAAAGTCCTTGTGCCTGCCGGTGCAGATGTAATTCCAAATAAAAATAACTTGCCGCATTGTAATACAAAATTTAGCTATAATAACTAACAAACATACATAATAACTATGAGGTGGTCAAACAACAATACGAACTGTGCAAGCACGTTACTAATTTACAAGTCATGTTTAGGCACAAGTTTGAAGAGGCTATCTTCTTGACTGCAGTCAATCTCAAATATCCTTAAATCAAAAAGAGGATTGTTTCTTTACTACAGGTACTGCAGCCAATCTCAAAGTAAAATTTAGAAATTGGTAATCTAAAGGAGGGCCGAGGAAAGGGGATTTTCTTTCTTCTCCCCTCTTCTCAATCCTTGGCACAGATGTCGTTACTTAAAAGATCTGTAGATGAGGTTAGATGGCATAAAAATCGGATAATATTGCAAATAAATCTACAAGGGACACTGTTAATTTATGTCCTTCTAGTGATCTCCAATTAAGCATTTTGGATTGTGCTTTAAGATAAATTTTGGGTTTCTATTTTGAAGATCATGCAAGCCACTAACATGCACCAGAACAAGAGCTATAAAGGCTAGAGGCTAGCCAACTCACTCCACTACACTTTGGTGGTTTTGCAGTACCACAGCTTTCCACATGGACCTATCCTACAGATCAGACCGGAAGTTCTTGAAGCAATTTCAACTCAAGTGGCAAGCTGAACCTAACAGACAGATTTTTTACAAGTCTTCATTTCCAAATATTTAAAATATAAACTTCATACCAGCTAAGATTTATTTCATTCGCAAAAAAAGCCAAGAACAGCAAAAGACCCAATTAGCTGATAAGTAAAGGAAAAAAATGGCGAGTAACTAAAAAAAGAATGTATGCTTTCATGTTGTGTCATTAATAGTTTTTTCCCTCAAGGAGCGTATTATTAATTTTTGAACTTAACAGGCATACCAGTGGAAGCTCGGCCACTTGATAACCAATAGGTGACGTCAGTTTGGCATCTTCGTCAAGAATTCCAAGAGAGTACAGAACTTCAAGCGCTCGCACCATGGCCTCCGGAGGTGGTGAAGCTAGCCAATCAAAGCCCAATATATTGTCTATACCCAAGGCCTTTAGCTGTACATAAGAATCACGAAATTACTTTGTGCATTTAGTTTGAAGTTTAGTGAAAAAAGAGATTTAAAAAAGTAACCAACCAGCAAAAAAAGCAACTATGAAAATAAGTTATTATCGTCTTTTATTAATGATTACATATTAATTTACCTTTAACTATTCAGGGGGAAAAAAGCTATTTTTACATCACGATAATAGACAATTGAGCAAAAACTTATGTCAAACCAATATTATATATGAATAATAGCTTTCAAAATTTTTGTATTTGCCTTCCAAATCCTAGATCCTGGAAACCATAATGTAAAAATATTCACTACGTGATAATAAAGCCTTTATTCATGTAGAATCATGAGCAATATTTATATTGCATGCTTCTGGAAGGACATTTTCATGTCTGAAAGATTTAGGATAAAAAAATATTGCTTATCTAGTATGGGAGGTAATACCACCTAAGCCACTCAGGAATGAGGAACAGAGCACAATTTTGAATAACTACAATGAGCACGAGCACAAAATTCACAATGGCTTATGCAGAATATGTAAAGTCAGCTTCGAATATAGAATAATAGAAAGAACTTTAAATTCATAAGAAAGAATTAACAGGAATAGAAATCAATGAGCTAGATACCTGTATCACACAAGAGACAAGGTTTGACCTTTGCATTTCTGGAATTCCTTGTGCAGGCATTTCCTTCAGGAAGTAATCTTCAGTATACAATCTGTGTAAAATCATAGAAACAGACTAATAATCCAATAAAAAGGACTGATCTTACTTTTGATAAGCTTAACCACAAATTTAGAGTAATTAGTGTGCTTAGTACCACTGTAACAAATCAAAAAAAAAAAGAGAACAGTTTCGTCAAGAGTTTCTGCTAGCATTATGCAGCTAGGAGTGCTTAAGGCATTGCATTATCATAAGCATCAGTTTACAAGGCATAGGAGAAATAAGAGGGGGTTGAGACTAGAGGTTGGAGCTTGTGTTCAAAGTTTAAGTGATTAGTTCACCATGTGCATAAGTGATTGGATTGACCTCTCTCTGCTACAGTGATGATCAAGCTGAGTAACAACTGGTATAGATCAGCAGACTAGCACATTAAGACACATACGCCTGCAAATTCAGTCGTTGCTAACTTGCTAATGAAGATAGTATCAGCTAACAGTTGCACAAGCACTGCTGCACTGTTTAAACTATCATTGCTGTACAACTATGAAAAAAACAAAATCATGTGCATACAATAATTAACAATTTGCCCCCTGATATTCAACATAGAAAACCAAATTTACTTGCACATGGAGAAAGAAAATTCTAGATAGCATGATCTGTTTGCACTTCAACTTTCATGTCTGGCAATTCAAGTTTAAAAATTAATTAGCAAATGGAAGACTTTAAAGTACAAAAGCAAGAGGTTTACAGACCAACTGAAGGGCACTCTTGTTTATAACAGCAATTAGAACATAAAAGAGAGAAGAAATAAGCATCAATAAGAACTTTTTCACAGTGCAAATGCATTGCCCTCGATGTCTTCAATACATTATAAATTCAGAGGATCACAACAGATGAAAGCACTAAAACACTGCTAAAAGAGATCTTTACATTTACCTAAAGCATTTTCCTGGCTGTACTCTTCCAGCTCGACCAGCTCTTTGTTTTGCAGAAGCTTTGGATATTGGGGCAACCACCAAGCTCTCCATGTCAGAAATCTAGGACAAGCATATAGGCAACAACCTATAATGAAAATTTTGATTTTCCTAATCAAGTAAAACACAAATCAACTAATTCTTGGAATTTTTACAGAAAAAAAGTAACATCAAGATGTTATGCAAAGTAAATTAACGAAATAATTAGAATTAATAGGAATTGCAACATGATAAAACAAACTTTGAAGGACAATGTCAAACTATGGAGTACTTCTAACTCAATTACAATTCTTCACCACCATTCCTTCCTCACCTGAGTTAGAAGGACCCATTTAATTTGATATTAGTCTAACATTTGACAAAAATTCATGACAAGCATAGCATATCCCATTTATCTACTCTACACACTTTAAGGAAGCTCAATAACCAGTTAATCATTGAAGTGTCTCATTCCTCATGAGAGATATCGAGCATATTATGATGCTTGAAAAAAGAGTGCAAGTAATCCTTCAATTTATGTATGATAGATAACCAAAACCATGAAATTATTCAACACATCTTAGCCAAATGAAAATCTATCAAAATTACGCATGATGAATTACACATTTACCGGGTTGTAAAATCGCTGCTTTGAGAATCCGCTATCCACAACATAGACAACATCCTGTATGAATGAGGTAGATAACCAATTTAAACCATCAGTATTGAGGAGTTGAAGGCTTGATGTCTAACTGAAAAGACATAAGTTGATACCTCTAGGGTCAAGGATGTCTCTGCAATATTAGTTGATATCACAATTTTCCTCTTTCCCCTAGGAGTGGGAGCAAATACAAGATCCTAAATGCAAACAGTAACCAAAATGAATCAAACACAACTGACTTTTGCTAATATTATACAAACTGGTTAAACTCATGGTAATTGATATGCAGTAGTTACCTGATCAGCACGTGAAAGCCCCGAGTATAGTGGCAAAACCAGCAAGCCTGATCATGTGGTGGCATTTTGCATTAATCAAAATATGTGAATGGCACCAAGGATCTATATAGAAACAGAACATGAAAAATTACAAACAAAGCTGTCTAATTGTATGCTTTTTCAAAGGAAAAATATAAAGAATAAGCCAAAAAAAAGGATGCAGAAATATTTTTGGGCTGCAAATCTTCATAGATAAATTCAATCAATACTGTAAATCCACAGTTCAGAAATGATGCTGCTCAAAGGCAAGTTCATTCATATAGTTTCCCTGAAGCCTAGAGCAAGGGCCGCAAAAGAACTGAGCCAAGTTTTGGCTTGCTCAGGCTCAGCTCTCCAAATCCTGGCTGAGCTTGATTTAAATTGCAAAAAGACTTGGCTCCTATAAATTTCTTCAAGCAGTCTTGACTCATCTGCCTTTATTTACATAGTAAACAAATATTCTTTGCCAAGAGTTCTTCAATTTTTATTCTTTAACAAAATCAAATGCAAAAATGTGGTTCAGAAAAATATATAATATTACCTGGTGTGCGTCTACGGTCAGCTAGGTTACTGTCATTCAATAACTTTACAGCGGCATCAATATCATCCTCCCCGGTAAGAAAAACCAAAATATCTCCAGCTGGCTCCTGCACCATATTAAAGAGATGTCAGGTTAAGATGACTTCAAAAGAAAAAACAAGTTGCTGTTAAAATGATTGTACATGGTGCTATCTAAATAAATCCACTATTGTCATAGTAAGCAGATATAACTAGGCAAATGCATGGTGTTACTCGAGGGTGCCACTTGTAACTATTAGATGTCCAATTAGGAAAGGTAAAACACCACATAGGAGGAACAGGGAACCTTGGTTTCCAAAGGGTAAGGAATCCAAAGTTCAAAAAGAGATGGCAAAATTGTAAGCAACGTATCCAACTTAGTCTTTCCAATATTGTGGATCAGAAATATTATGTACAAAAAAAAAATCCAAATGCCATAATTTGCCAATTAGGATACCTTATCATTGATTGACAGTACCACATCAACGGCAGCTTGCAAATAGTCAGGTACTGGCTCTTCAACATAGTGAATTTCCACAGTGTATGCTTTACCCTAAAACACTGACAGTCAGATAATGATAAAATTCAGCTTCAGTAGAAGTTTAGGAGCGCCCTAAACTGGTTAGTGTCTTGACAAACTGGTCCATAACAACCAACCATATAGATTTAGGAGTAGCACCCAAGACAAACCTCAACAGAAAGTATGGCAGGCTGCTGATTTGGTGCACTCTCCTGAGCAGCATGATCAAGATTCTTGTTCCTGAATGAAGCAAATAACAACCAAAAACTTGGTTGATGAACAAATAAGTGACTTATAACATGGATCTAGGAGTTGCATCCAACAAGAACACTTGGTTGATGAACAAATAAGCAACTTATAGCAGCTAAAACTTTTTTTTTGAAAAGATTTCAGAAAACAGTCAACTGGGACCAAATAAAGTGTAATATCATCATAAGATAGAAATCAAAAAGGGCAACTATGATGACCTAGGTTGAAAAAATTTCAACATGGACTTTGCCTCAATTGTTGCAGATGATATAATTATTCGCAGCTCAGGTCTCCGCCGCTGGATCTGGTAAATCAATGAAAGAAATAAGTTAAACAACATGGTAGAAATCAACACTAGAATAGATTTTTTTTTAAAAAACACACTGATTCAAATTTACCTTTTTCAAGAGGCCTAACAAAATATCAGTTGATAAGGACCGCTCATGAGCTTCATCTACCATGATGATACTAGAGGAGGCG
Source organism: Thalia dealbata (assembly GCA_030544415.1). Taxonomy (NCBI): domain Eukaryota; kingdom Viridiplantae; phylum Streptophyta; class Magnoliopsida; order Zingiberales; family Marantaceae; genus Thalia; species Thalia dealbata. The sequence continues at coordinate 1,098,221 of CM060458.1, forward strand.
AGACAAGTGGACAAGATGGTAATTCAAGTATGCAAATAACAGAATACCATCAGCATCAATAAATTAATAAAAAACGATAAAGGTGTAAGATTTAGATGCAAAAAATCCATGCAAGAGTAAGCAACATGCATGATTAGAACTTGAAAAACAAATCAATGTATGAACATAACTACATCTTCGTGGATAATGCACAAATGAATAAACAAGCAACAAATGTAAATTGGGGTTAGTACCTATACTTAGTTAGAAGAGGATCATCCATCATTTCTCTAATCAGCACACCATCTGTGAGAAACTTTATCATAGTTACACCCTACACGAGAAGCACAGTTCAGCTACCTAATTTCCAGCTCAAAAAAGTGCAAGTCGACATAGAACAATGATGACAAACTATCCTTCCAGCTAAAAGATTCAACCATGAAAAGAATACTCTTACTGGATTTGTCTGATCTTCAAAACGGATGGTATATCCAACTTCTTCTCCAATCTTGACACCCATTTCCTCAGCCACCCTTGACGCAACTGACTTTACATGAGTGCAATTTAAAAAATGAATTAGCATTCTAAACAAGTGACTACGTTTTAAGTTAACTTTTACAATATCATAAATGAAATATTTAGTTACACCTCCATCAACAAATAACCTGGCATTCTGTTGAAATGATAAATTCAAATTGCTTGCAGCCAAATGTTCCATGGATGGAAGTAGTAATCACAGTTTGGTACCAACAACTAATCTAGACTCTAGCATGGCAGAGAGATGTGGAAGCCTTGCAGTTGCAACAAAAAAAAATGTGATGGGAAAGATGATAACGAAATTTCTAAGACTGCAATGAGAAAATATGTTATAGATGAAGCAATGCTGTCAGAATTGGACCCAGTCATCAAACCAACCAAATCACCAATTCGAGGGTCAACCTATCTAGCAGTATAATACCAATTCAATTGAACTCAGTTTTAAACCCTAGTTCTGATCAAGTTCCAACACTGTTTTGATCGTATTTGATGAATTTACCATCACAACTTTCGGAGCTGAAACAGACCATGTCCTAATCCAATTATCAGCCAATATAGTCTAGGTTACAGTGGAACTGTGGAAGTAGGAATGACGAGAAAGGGTTAGTTATTAAAAATAACAGTTACTGTACAATATTTACCATATATATGTTGTACGCAATTAACGTCTCCATCATAATAATTGGTACAATAGAATATTGCATCACCAAATATAGTGTATTTAATCATTTACATGAAATGAAGCATTACTAAACAGTAATGAATTAAGCATTTATGAATGGGATCTTATTTATATGTTTCTTGACCAATAACATAAATGATCCATCAATTCAGAGAATAACAAAATAACTAGAAAAAGTTAAGAACCTAATGATTGCAAGTCTAATAAGCAGAAGTTCATAACTATGTTACAGTAATTACCTGGACAGCCAATCGCCTAGGTTGTGTGCAAGCTATTACTCGACCACCTTCAGCCCAACCTGCCTCTTTAAGATACTATTAAGAGACAACCGATCATTCAATAAAACGAAATAATCTTCAAAAAATTATGTAACAGACTATATGGATCACAAAGGAATACAATCAAAGTTCTCCTTAATTGCACCTCTTCCAGTTCCAGACAGAAGAGAAAGGAGAAATTCTAGTTATCCATCTTTTAGCATTCTGTTATTTTATCATGAGACTTCAGCTCTTCCAACAGCAACGACCATAAAATTTTGACGAGAAATGCAGAAAAGTGACACGCTTAAACCTCTATTAATGGATGCTGTTGCTTAATGGTTGACTGATTACATTTAAGTAAATAAGAAATCTCAGATTCTTCGGGTGTTCTCCTTGAGCATCACCAAAACAACACGCACAGAGAAAAAGTTTTAGCATTAAAACCTGAGGAATCTGGGTGGTCTTCCCGCTGCCGGTCTCACCGACGATGATGGTAGTGGCACGATTCTCCACCAGATAAAGGATGGCATCCCTGTACTTGAACACAGGAAGCCGCTGCCGCTGCCGCTCAAAGCCGCTGCGCCCGGACCTACCCAAATGCAGGACGAATCCTCCCACGACATCAGGATTTACCAAAACAAGCTCAAGCGACTCAACGTGAAGAGAGAGAAGAAGAAGCGCACCCAGAGGACGAGGAAGAAGGGAGGGCGGAAAAGAAGACGACGCCGCCCTCTTCGTCGTCGATGAGGGTGGCCCGCGGCCGCTCTGATCCGGGCCGCCAAAACTGCGCCATCTGCCGCTCCCCTCCCCCTCTCGCGGCGGCGCTCAAATCAAAACCTACTGACGCCCCGACCGGCCAACCCTCCACCACGGTCCGACTCACAGGCCCGGTCTAATCTGCGGAGTCGAGCCGGTCGTTGGGTTCGGACCAGACCGCTCGATCCGGGTTTAACTCGAATAAAAAATGATAAGAACTCAGAGTGATTGACCCATATTTTTTAGCGTTCTTAAAAAAATGAGGTACGTAATCAAGACGGATGAGTTATGTTTACTTAGCGTATAAAGAGACAGGGAAAAATACAAAGTAGTGTGTGTATTATAATTCAACATGTCTCGATAATAATATCCTGCTGCTTAACTTGATGGTTAAGGAGTTGTTAATTTATCGTGCAAGAATATGCATTTGCATCCATTTTTTATTCCATAATTGCACTATAAGTTTTTAAAAGTTTTAAAATGAAAAAAAAATAATTCTATACTTTTAAAATTTACTTCAGATGATCTAGATGTAATTAAGAAGTAATAGAGGGGTGTAAGTATCAAAGTTCACTCTTGATTCTTGAATTGTTCAGAGGGAAATTTCCATATATTTATATACAAAAATGAGGCAGAAATAAGTTGCATAATTAATCACAAGGCGATTACTACGCTGGCCGGCGGCGAGGGTTGGGACTTCGCCGGCGGCGGCGGCTTGGCGTCGGTCCGGCAGAGCGGGCAGGTGGGGTGGGAGAGCAGCCACATGTCGACGCAGTCGACGTGGAACACGTGGCGGCAGCGCGGCAGTATCCTGACCTTCTCCCCCTCCGCCATGGCGCTCAGGCAGACCACGCACTGCGCCGCGGCGTCGCCGGCCCAGCTGCAGCCCCCGCCGCTCCTCTCGACGGGGCACCGGTAGGAGAAGGTGGGCAGGGAGGCGATCTCAGCCTTGCCGAGGCCGCCGCCGATGGCGGCGGTGACGGTGTGGAGTGGCTGCGAGCGGTCGTGGCGTCGAGTGGTGGCGGCGGCGGTTGCAGCGGCGATTCGGCCATGGCGGCGGCTGCAGGCTACGCAGACGGCGACGAAGAGGATGACGCAGACGGCGGAGGCGAGGGCCAAGCTCATGACTCCGCCGCTGTGGTCGGAGATGCTGTTTTGTGGAGGGGAAGACATAATAATTGTATGTCCGGCGACTGTCAACTGCGTTTAGACCCACCTTTTATATTACCCAAAAAGGGTCTCTCTATTCCTATTTATTTATATATATACTCTACATTTTTTTATTTTACCACTATAACCCTTCTACTGTTTTATTGATTGTTCTTACGCATTTCTCTAAATTTTAAAATAATAAAAAAATTTGTCCTATTATTAGAATATTAATATAGCTTTTAAAAGACTTAGATGGATAAATTTATTATTTTATAATTTAGAGTAAATACACTAGAGAAGGTGAGTTTAATTATTTCTAATATATATACATAATCGTGCCAAATAGATTATAAATTATAATAATATGAGATTTTGACTGATAATACTAATTTAAGATGTGTTGATTGAGGAAGAAGCTAATAAGTCTTAAAATGATATATTTATATAAAACAAGGATATGCTCGCCTAAGTTTAATAATGTTGAGAATATGAATTTAAAATATTACCTAAGAGAGCTCAATGCTTTGAGATTATATCTACATGGCCTATTTAATTAGCATACGTAGCACCACCGGCACTCCACTATTTAAGCAGCATTTTTTGTGTTTTTGTTTTTTTAGTATTCCCAAAAGATGGAGAGTTCAGACTTGCTAATACTTCTCCATTAATTAATAAACAATGGGTTCATTTTTTAAATTTACACACAAAGTTTACGCACTCATAGCATCACTGAAGGTATAAAAAAAAAGGTCAAATATATTATCTAGTAAAACCCAACTGAATGTAGAATATGTATAGCTTTTTAGTTTTATTTTTAAAAAAAAAATTTCCAGAACAAATTCATGCAGATAAAACTTAATTTTCCATTTTTCAATTTAAAAAGAAATTATCTAATCGGGCACACTAATAAATAATACCAGGTCATTTGAAATGATAAATTTATTATTCTAATCATAGTATTTAAAATAAAGGTTTTTAACATGTATTTAATTTTTTATATTTTGTTAAAAACTGCACTTCAATCAGAATCAAAATTTATAATTTTATACTAAATTAAAAATTCTTAAAAAAAATTTACAGTCAGATCAAAAAAAATTACAACTTTACAAAATTAAAAATTCTGGTAAACTAAAAAAACACAATCCGTTCTTCTCTTCCCCTTTCTCCCTTCATCGATGAATGCAAAACTCCCTTCCTTCCATCATCAATGAATACAAACTTCTTCGCACAACCAGAAGACTGCATCATTGAAAAAAAAATCAAAACACGTCGAGAAATTTTAATCTGATGAAAAAGCAAGGCATTAACTGATCAGAATAATAATACTTAACATTTTACCTTGCTTCACAACGGGATGAGTCCGAACTGCGTCGCCAGCGGCGGCGTCGTGGCGGCCGTCGAGGCGCCGCCCTCCTCCGGCTTCAGCAGGTCGTCGCGGCAGATGGGGCAGGTCGACCGGCTCCGCAGCCAGACGTCGATGCAGTCCCGGTGGAAGACGTGGTCGCAGCCGGGGAGCCTCTTCATCACGTCGCCTTCCACCATGGCGCAGAGGCAGATGCTGCATTCCGCCGCCGCGGAGGCGGCGGCCGACGCCATGAGGGGGGCGCCGTCGTGGTACGCGAAGGTGGGAAGCGCCTCGATGGACTTGGGCCCGAGGTGGGGCGGCGGCTGCGGCTCGCTGCGCGACACGAGATCGTTCAGCCACTGGAAGATCCAACGGACGTAGAGGAGGCCCATGCCGAGGACGATGAAGCCGCAGACGACCATGGCGACGCCGCCGGCGAGGCTGATCCCCGAATCCGTCGAACCCGGCGGGATCGAGGTAGAGGTGCCGCCCCGGCGGCTGCTGCTGGGGTTCGCAGCTTGCCCGTCGCCGTGGATCCATTGGGGGTTCGACATGGCCGCCGGATCCAGCCGACGTCCTCCTCCTCTCTCGCTCTCATTACATCCGCAATTATTTAATTACTATATATATCTATAAATATATATATTTAGGCATTGAATTATTTAAATTGAAAGATAATGATAAAAATGGATAAATATAGCATCACTTCAAAAAATTAGAAACCTTCTGTTTAATTCATTAGTTAATTATCTAATTATAACGGAATAAGCTGTTAAGTTTTTAAATTTTAGGAAACAAGTCGTTGATTAAACAGTTGCCATGGCAACAAATAGCAATACAGTAATATTTTTTACTATTTAAATAGACAAAGGTAAACCATTAAATTGGCTACGTACTTATTATAAGTTAGCTGAGTAAATACTTTTTCTACTCTCAGTAACATTTTAATAAAATATTATTGAGAAATTCTAACATTCTAATTTAAAATATCATCCGGCATGTTTATTGATTAGAGTGATCCAAGCTTCACCTGGGTATTATTAATACCCTGCTCTCTTGTCTAAATAAATAACTTACCTCAGTATTTTAGTATCACAAAAACAGCCAATGATCTTATGTTTTAAAGTCGAAATTATTGATTTGGCTAACTTATTATAATTTATAAGTTATTCTACTAAATACTTTTATCTATCCAGCTTAACTCAACGATCATTTTAATCTAACAAATATTACAAATAATATTACATTTTAAATAATTTCATATTTGATATTTTAACTCAATTATATAAAGAAGGATTATGAGGTCTCGGGTTGAAGACTCATTTCGTTCTAAAAAAAACTCAATTGGTTAGAGTGTTCAAGGGACCAGCATCTTATTTTATATCTATTCTGAGCTCGTTTGTAAATTTAAAGTCTTCATTTGTAACTAACAGTTAGATTAATTTAAGGTTAGCTGACTAAATATGTTTATCTACCTAACTATTTCACAGAAATAAAGTTAAAATTATCAATACTTATTTCCACCTTATTACCTGATTAGCATTTTAATATCATAAAAATGGCTAAAAGATCTTCTGTTTTAAACTACCTTAGCATTTGGTTTTATTAGGAGTTCAAGCACTGTGAAGACCAACATTTGGTAGAGCATTGGTATGATAAGTTAAATATTGGGTTTTTAGACTTGTCCTATCTCATGCTACCTAGACTGATACCCTTAGATGTGCAAATCCATGGTTAGTGCAGATGGAGGCAGCCCATCGGACCACAGCACAACGGGGGTGGACCTTACTAAAGCGCCTCAAGGACTAGAATCCTCTTCGTAGCTTTGTTTTGCAAGCATTGCTCTGATTGGACATAATATTTTCTTACTTGCGTAGGGCATTTTAATCATCAAAATTAGGTATTACTTCTGGTGAATAGTTTTGCCGTCTGGTCCCGTAGCTCAGTTGGTTAGAGCGTTGGTCTTATGAGCCGAAGGTCGCGGGTTCGAGCCCCGCCGGGACCAGCAGAGCAGCAGTTTCTTCGCAGGTGTTCGTCTTCCTTTCCGAGGGTTTCGTATTTGATCTCCGCCGGACTATTTTTTTTTGTTGTTGATCTCTTTACTTTCTTTATTTTAATTAATAAATGAGGAAAATAGACTATTATTATTATCAAACATAATGTGCATCCTACATTTTATTTCCTGTTTTCACCTTTTAAGCATAATATCACTGTTACCATTTCTCTCTGCACTTATTGGTTTATTCCCTACAATGAATGCAACGAAATAAGATTACAATAAATAATTTTGTTTATCTTTTTTATAAAAAAAAAGTAATTTACCTTGCTTATTCCAATTGGAAATTGGGTGGAGCCAGAGCTGAATATACTTTCAATATTTTTTGAACGGCCTATTAATAATTTAGGGCACTCTCATACTGCAGTCCCTTTTCATGGATTTGCACAAAGATCTCCTATTCATACACTTGCACACAGAATGCTTTTAAATAGTCAGATGTTAGATGACTATTATTATTTGTATGGTCTACCGTGCATCCTAAATTTAAGAACAAATTATACTCTTTGATAAATGAGTATAATATTTCTGAAGTGCTTAATAAAGATTATTTGTTAGGGGTGATATTGTCGTCCAAAACATTATTGGTATTTTTATTATTATTTTAAGATAGTTTTTAATAATTTAACTCCTGTACGATCTTATTTTTTATTGAGTTTTAAATCCATGATTGAGTAAAACAGTAGCACGGTTCTTGATTGAGGCTGATGAAATCCATGGAAGGGGCCTTGAATTAATTTTTCCACTATTTCAGCAGCAGGAAGGGGAAGACATGCAGTATAAAGCTGATTTGGACAACTCCTTCCTTTCCTCCTTTTGCATTTCCCCATCTCAAGGTAAAACTACTGACTCAACAGGACACTCGAATATTGTTCGACTGTTCTTCCTGTCTTTCTTTCCATTTTTTCCCCTCAAAAGCACTGATTTAATTCCAATTCATAAATCCATTGTTTTTTATATTGAACGAGTCTTACGATTTCTACAGCACTTTCTGTATAGAGCATGGATGAGCACAGTGTTGGGTCCTGTGGTGATAAAAATCTATTATTCATTAGCTAGATTTAGCTTGTGCTTGATTGATGCTTGATTAGACTTAAAAGTTTTAGATTTCACTGTGACCGAATAGATCAAATATAAAATATGGATTTATGTAGTAGATATGAAACACCAATGTGATTTAATATAGCATAAATAATAAGGTCACCCCTTTTTAAGCTAAATATCAAACTCCACTTCTCAAAAATAGTTGGAAATGAGAAAAAAATATTAATATTTTTTATTAATAACTTCAATATTTTTTACAATAACTTTATTAGAAGTATAGTTTGGATATTATAATAATGCGTTGTCACTGCTCAAATGATGAAGAAGAAGAGTTGGAAAATAAAATTTTCATATTTATTCTCAAGCAATTAAACAGAACAATTAATTATAATTATACAGAGAGAGAAGCAGCACAAGAAGAGGAAGAAGGAACGCCGCTCTGTATGCGATGATTACAGCAGCCTCAATGGCGAATCAATCAAAGGCCACGGAATGCGAGACCAAAACAAGCCAAACCAAAGAAGGGCATGGAGAGTTGGGGATGAGATGGAGATGAGAGTGGAGGAAGAGGAACCGAACCAACCCTGCAGAGGAATCCGTCATGGCGTTTCCAGGAGGTGCAGGCAATCTTTTTTTTTTCTTTTTCTTTCGTCATATTCGTCCACAAAAAGACACAGTTGGTGGTGTTCGAGTTCTCTTTCGCTGCGTCAATGGCGAGAAAGCAGAAGGCGGCTCGTCAGAGACGCCGCCGTCCTCCTCCTCCTCTCCGCCCTGAAGCCGCGCAGGGATGCGAAAACCTGAGAGGCCAGCTTTCGACACGAACCCCATGGGCGAAACGGAGGGTTGGAGCGCCGCCGGATGCATCTGGAGCTCGGCCGGCGGCGCGACGGGTTCCGCCGCCCAGCCGCGGGCAGAGAGCGGGTTACTGGACTGAAGGGGTCCCCTCTGAGAGAAAAGCTGGCTCGAGCCGAGCATCGCGTGCGGCGGCGCTGCCTCCGGCGACGGAACGTTGAATGCGAATCCTTCGAAGCCGCCGCCTGTCTCCGCGACGTTCCATGGAGCCATCCGCTGGCTCTGCTCGGTGGCCCAGCCGCCCGCGATGGCGTCGAAGCCCAAGTGGGAGGAGCTCGCGAGTAGTAGAGAATTGTGGCTGAAAGGATCTTGGAAGGATTGGAGGGAGAGGCGGAGGTCTTGGAGGTCCGGCGGCGAAGCAGCTGCGGCCGTCGGGAAGAAGGTCCTGAGGGTGTCGGCAATGGCGTCGGAGTCCAATGATGGCGGCAGAAAACTAGCGCCCTCGCCGCAGCCGTCGCCGAAGGCGAAGGCAGCAGATGGAATCGGCAGCGCGTCGGACTCCGAAGAGGGCTGCTTGGGGGCGGCGGCGGGGGATAAGCTCGGTCGAGGAGGAGCGGAAGAGGTGGAATCGGCAGCGGCGGCGGCAGCAGCAGAGACGGCGGCGGCGGGCGTCCATCGGGGGAGCTCAGCGAGCTGCTCGATGGCGGCCTTCGCGTTCTGGATGAGCCAGTCGACGGCCTTGCTGGGACGGTCATAGCCGAGGCGGTCCTGCACGTCGTAGAACTGGATGGCGGTGTGGGCAGCGAGGCGGACGCGGCGGTCACGGGGGCCCTTGGCGGTGCAGACCTTGCTGTGCCGGTCCTTCCGTCCCGTCGATCGCACAATGTGCCCACCTTGGACCTCCATGATCTCCCCGCCGCCGCTCCTCAGCCGCCCAATCCTCCGCCTCGGCTCCGCACGCTTCTGCAGCGACGGCGGCGGCGGAGGAAGCGGAGACACGTGGAAGCCGAGGCCGCCGCGACCGTGGTCTCGATGGCGCTCCCCCATCGTCGTCCCCGAGAGATGGGCATGATCAGAAGACGAAGCCGTGGCAGCGGAGAGCAAATCCTTCTTCTTCCTCCTCTTCTTCACAGGGATACAGAATTAATCAACGGACGATGTAATCTCTATGCTGCAGCATTTCCTGCCGCTCTCTTCCGCCGCCTCCTCCTTCCTGCAGAAAGCTTCGGCCTTCATGTTCCAGAATTCCTTGATCGATGACCCTACTCCCCTTCTCTTGCAATTGTGTAATCAATTTTCTAGCTTGCAAAGTAGTACAGCAGCTGCAGCAGCAGAACCAGAAGAAGAAGAAAGGAAAGAAGAATAGAACAGATGGGGGGAAGAGGGGATTGGGAAGAAGAAGAAGAAGACGGAGGAGGAAGCTTCAATTTAGTCACTGACTCCATTCCTGGGCCTACAAAAACAAACACTGTAGCAGAAGAGAGGGAGATGAAAGATGAAGGTCCGTAGAGATCAAGTAATGCTCACTGTTCAATGGTAACTGTTCTTCTATTATTTCACCCATCTGATTCCTTCTTCCAGGAGAAAAGATTAATAACACCGAGACACTTGTTTACTTTGATGAGGAAGACATTTAATAAGCAGCTAATGGGCCGAATCACGCTGCATGTCCTTCCCTTGTCGAATCAATGGTTTGTTTTCAGCAGAAGTGCAATTTTTCCATGAATCATTAATTTTGTGGAAAATACTCATCTGATGCATGGTCAAAAGTTTTTTAAGGCCTTCTTTAATAAAAGAAGAATAGCCTAGGATGAGGCTGGTTCAATCTAAGGATCAGATGCAGAGGTTCTACACTGGATACATAAATATAATGAAGATATTTTATTAGTAAGTATATAGTGAGCCATTTTTGTTCCCCAAACTTACCCACTGTCATCAATGCCAGAAACATAGCACTTTTTATGGTATGCTATGCTTACTGCTCTTTCCTCTTTAACTGTAGATAGAGAGCTACAGTATTCCACTTTAAGTGACTGGTCAAAGTTCAAACTCACAACATTTGATTAACTTATAAAGTGCATACATAAATCACAATAATATAAAACTAAATGATTAAATAATTCTTCTCGTCCTATTTCATGTCATAAAATGAACATTTTTAAAAATGAAATCTCTTATAACACTTCTTCTCTCTTATATGCACAGTGGATGAGTACAATGTACAGTGTACTTGGCGTCAGTGGCTACAGAAGCATGATATGATCATAACACACACATCTGCCCACCACGCCCAGGGTCCCATTCATTTTCCAGCCTTTTCCTGGTCTACTTATGCAACTCTAGTCTTTTGTTTTTCCAATTTTTCTAGAACGATAAACTTTCTGGGGTCATAATAAATTTTCAGACCTTTTCAATATAAGAGCATATAAATAATTTCTAAATACATGTAAATTGTGCGTATATATAACAGCAAATGAAAATAATATGTTTTATTTTTTATCAACTGGGGTGAAGTAAGATAAATTTACAGAGCAAAGCATGGATAAGTAAAAAATAACAAGTTGTACGTTGATATGGTTAATGACTTACCATGAACAGACAAACCACAGTGAATATTCCTATCAGGACAAGAAACGGGGGGCCTCCGAAGAGCAAAAGGGATGATAATGTCGTAGTAGTAGAATCTCCAGCATGATAAAAGTGATTTATAATGATTAGATGTCACATGGACCTGACTTGTAATTGATTCTTTAGTTAAAACATTGGAAAAAAGAAGAAGAACTAAGTGTGAATGCTATCAAAATTTAATAAAAAATAGTTACTTGTAGTACGAACTGGTGTTGATTCATTAAAACAAACTAGATTGCGTTCACCTTTGACTTGCACTAGTTAAATCTTCTGTACCACTGAAATTTTAAAAGCAACCAACCACTGATTTGAAACCAGGAATACAAGAAGAACCACTCGTTGCTTCTTATATAAGAAAAGATTAAGGCCGCCACAATGAATAAGATACATTATCAATGACATGAGTTCCTCAAATATTTGACACAGGCATTTAACTATTTCATTCCCTTTTTCCTAGCAAAAACAAATATATACCTTTGAATCTTCCTTCACCTTTGAGAACTCCAAAGTAATTATAAATATCAATTCTCAAGCCTGCACTGATACACAAAATAAAAAAAACAAAGGACAGACATGCAGCTTTAGGCAAAGCTTTAGGGAAATAGGATTAATGAAAGGTATTGAGTACAGGAGCAATTAAAATTAGAAGCACTACTAAACTGTAAACTGAGCATTAGTTTACATGAAAACTGTAAACTGAAAGTTTATGATAAAAGTCAGATGTCCGGTGGATACTTGGGAAGTCTAAATCGAGCATTAGTTTCATCAACACAAAGTAAGCAGCCCCCACCTTGACTCCCTGAGAAGTAGTGGTTGGTAGGGATCACAATTTGTTTTGTCTTGATCCCATCTTCTTACCTATCAAGTCCGCGCCTGTTTTATCCTACCCTATATTATTGACAAAATATTGCAGAAATGTTATCAGAAAAAATAAACCAAATCTCTTTCGATTGGCTTAATATTTTTTCCTATATACTCAGGGGAATGATTATTTTGCATTAAGACATGAGAGGTATGAGAAAGGGCATTGTCCCCATACCATTGCCATCCTAGGAGAGGGATAAGGTATGCTCATAAGAGACAAGCGGATTGACTATCACATAGCTTAAACTATCCTACTTCCTTCTTCTTGTCCCTGTTTTGACGTTAAAAAAATATAGAAGCAAAACAAATGGCAAAAGACTTTCCAGTAGTCTATCCAGATATTGAGAAAAACCATGAAATATTGATACCCAACTAGTACATGGTTGTCCAGGACAATACTGTTGATCTTGATTCTAGGTTAGTAGGTTTTCTTATTTATTCTTAAAATTTTGTTTTTATTCAAATAAATTGTTAATATCTTTAATAAAACGTTCGTCAAGCACCCAGTCTAACTTGCTGATTTGTATAAGGTGAAATTTTCTCGGAAATAATATTTTAATTCAAAGAATTGCTGACTAAGAAAAAGATCGTCTAAAATTTCCAACTACAGATAGTTACCAACATGGGGTACTCATCCTAAAACTGAATATGACGGTGGTAAACTCAACATTTCTTGATTTGATACATTGTAAATTGGACAACTCAGCTTCGGAAATAGCTTACTCTACTCATTTGTATTTCTTGATGCTTCTTACTTCCAAGTACTCACTTTCTCATAAATGCTTAGAACCAACTACAGACGGTTTATTATAATTTTCACTACCAGTTCAAGTAAAATGAAAAAAGAAGGCATCGAGTGTCAAAAAAAGTTGCCTCTGCCTAACACACCATGAAACCAGTTCAAGTAAAATGAAGAAAAGAAGGAAAACATCGAGTGCCAGAAAAAGTTGCCTCTGCCTAACACATCATGATATATGTTGCACTATATTACGTAATCAAGTCCCTGGTTAATAGATTGCTCTCAGAATAATCCAAGTTTAAAGACCTAGAAAGGTGTTTTATTGTCAGTAGATAGTATATACATACACACACACATATATGTATACGCATCACTTATAGCTTATTTATAAGATTTTGGTTATAGTGGCTCACTAGCTGTATGAGGTCATTTAACTTCGATGAGATCATTATTTGCAGCATTATCATTTGCATGCAAGTAATGAATGAAATAATATCTAACTACATGCAATCAAAAGTTAAACTACTCGCTTGAGCTGGTCAGACTAAACCCCACCACCACTTAGTACCTACACTTCTCGTCAATGTTCTCAGAGACTTACTTTCTTGACCTTGAAAATCATAGGGTCGAAAACGTTGCACAAGATTTTACTCACACTTGTCATTTTGCATTAATTAAAGACTGCATACATGTCAGCTTCTCATTATCACATTAATCAAGCCTCGTATCTTTCGCGGTGTTATTTCCTTAAAGGATCACTCCTTAAAGGATCACTGCTTTCTTGCTGAATCACAAGGTAAGGTGGTAAGGTTAATCTAGCTATACTACGTATTGGAAACCTAGAAATCAGTCTCTAGGTACGAAGGCTTCCCTATTAACTAAGTGAACTTGAAAAAAAAAAATACTCTATCAGTCTTCATAACAATGCAAGTTTTTGATAAAAAACTATTTGTCAGCAATCATCGTATGTTCAATTTCTACAGTAAAAATTCTTGCCAAGGACGTTTGTTCACTTTACTACTACGACACTCCATTCCATCTAACACTCATACACTCATTGCTAAAGGTACACAAACATCTCTCTAGGAAAAAGGTGCACGATAAAAACCAAATAAACCTAAGCATTGCAGTTTCTGTAACGACAGTAGCAAATTGAAATATCAAATTTGCGTTATAAACATTTCAAAACTTCGAATATAACCAAGCACTTCGATCCAAGACAAATTGAAGCAAGACAAAAATAATCCTAGAGGTTGAATTCATGGATAATTCTTAGTAAAACATAGAACACTGAGAACAAATGAAGGCCTGTAGATTAATCTATGCCAGAAAGATCTCAAATAACATTTATGCAGTAATTGCAGGGGTTTTTCAATTTAGTATTACCTCTCAAGATGAGTTGGCTCAGCTGAACACCTCGTAGAACTTCTCGATGACGAGCACCCCGGAGTCAATCGACTCCAGGGGATCCTTCCGCAGTCGGTGCCTCAAGCAGTTGGGGATGACAGTGGCTATGTCTTCTGCAGTCACTTGATCCCTCCCCTTTAATGCGGCCAAAGCTTTGGCAGCTCTGTTGGTGACAATGTCACCCCTCAGCCCGTCGACATTCAGCTCTGCGCAGACCTTGGAGATCTTTACTCGTAGGTCGTGATCGATTTGCACAGCTGCAAGCGAGCTCCGTGCAGCAGCAATCTGCTGCTGAAGCTTACCCTGCTCGTCCAGGTATGATTCTCTGAATCCCTTGGGATCCCTGTCGAACCGAGCTCTCTCCTCCACAATCTTGACCCTCAGCTCGGCGTCCCTCACCGTGCCCACCTGCGCGTGCATTCCGAACCTATCGAGGAGCTGCGGCCGCAGCTCACCCTCCTCGGGGTTGCCTGAACCAATAAGGATGAACCGGGCAGGGTGGGAAATGGAGATGCCCTCCCTCTCCACGGTGTTCCACCCGGAGGCGGCGGAGTCGAGGAGCACGTCCACCAAGTGGTCATCCAAGAGGTTTACCTCATCGACGTAGAGGATGCCCCTGTTGGCCTTGGCGAGCAGCCCCGGCTCGAAAGCCTTGACGCCTTCGGTGAGGGCCTTCTCGATGTCGATGGTGCCGCAGACGCGGTCTTCGGTGGCGCCGAGGGGAAGGTCGACCATGGTGATCTTGGAGGAGGCGGTCGGGAGGGGCTCCCCGCCGTTAACGCGCTCGCGGACTTCCACGCTCATGGACTCGGGGTCCTCGGGGTCGGAATTGAACGGGTCGCCCACGACCACCCTGATCTCTGGGAGGAGGTCGACGAGGGAGCGCACGGTGGTCGACTTGCCGGTGCCGCGGTCGCCCATGATCATGACGCCGCCGATCTTGGGGTCGATGACGTTCAGCAGCAGGCACAGCTTCATCTCGTCCTGACCGACGATGGCTGCAAACGGGTAGACCGGACGCTGGCTATCACTGCTCAGCAGCCTCTTACCCTAGCAAAAACCCAGCCACAATTACACAAACACCTGGTGCGCAGGACACAAAATTCGACAAGCGGCTTTACCTCTTCGGTGGAGGCGAGCTCCGTAGCGGCGGCATTGACTCGACGGCTGCGGTGCTTGCAACCGACATGGACGCCTCCAGAACTGAAGCTTCTCCGGAGGCAAACGCGGACTAAGGAGGGAAGCAATTGAGGCGAACGGGAAGCGGAATCCTTCGAATAATCGAAAACCGCAAGAGGACTTACCAGGAAGCAATGATGGAGAGAGCGAGGCTGCTGCGTAGGAAGAGGGCCTGCGGACTCTGAAGGTTCGGAGGACGGGGCAGGTGGGAGCGAGGAGACCCGCCATGGGAGGAGGATGCGAACTGCAGGTGCTTGCGGTAATGCCGGGGGGGAGTTGGAGCGGAGTTGAGTTGGGTGGAGATAAGGCGATAGAGAGGGAAGCGGGGAGATTGCACGCGAAGATTTCCTCCATGTCTATGTGGAGTTGGGCCGGGTTTCCCTGGCTCCTTAAAACCCATTCCGGTTCAAATAGACCGATCCGATTCAAGCCCAACTCACATTAAAATGGGCCGGATAACATTCGATCACCTTACTGAACCGGGTTCATTAACTAAACCCGGCCTGATCCAGCCCTCATTGGTTTAATAGGTTTCGGAGTTTGTAAAGCATATACTTTATGGCTATTGTTTCAACATGGATTCTTTATTTTTTCTTTTTGTCCGAGTCAGAACGAAGAAGATATGTTTCGAATTCAAAACCTCTGTTATTGTAAAAAAATAAATACCAACTAGAATTTTAGCTCTTCTAAATACTTATCAGATTTTTTTTAATGTATTAATAAGTAAATCTTAAATAAGAGTCAAAGAATCATTCTAAGCCAAAACTATATAATATAAGTTAGATAATATTATCGAAGTAACTTTAAAGAAAGATATAGTGTAAAACTCAACAAGTATATCTATTTAATAGAGAGTTTAATAAATTGTGAATGAACATATTTATAGATGATAAAAATGATGTTCGTCGTAAGTTCAATCATATTGAGAATAAATAATTCTTAAAAAATAGATAAAGTATTTTCTTATTGAATCCATTAGCTTTAATATCAAATGAGCAGATAATCTAATAGGATAATTTAAAATTTTCATAATCTATTATTTACTTGCTGTACTCGGGAAGGCTCGTACTATCAATGATATGATTCTATTCAACGTTATGGTTTTCTCAAATATATCTCAGTGTATCAATTAATCTCACTGTGAAAAATTATTTTATAGAAAATAAAATCTTAAACAAGTGGCCTAGATATATCAAAATGGATGATAATAATAATAATAAGCTTAGGGCCCTAGATGGAGTAGTAGGGCACTCTGTGATGGAGGTATCAAATCATTTAAGAAAAAAAAGAAAGTTGATATCTATTGGAAACACTTTTTTCCTTGGCTCCATTAATCGGAGGATGAAAACTTGGAGAAGGCTTCCTCCGGTTGGTGACTCATACTTCCCTAGTGCTTCCCTTTATATATGTATATATCCTAGGACTAGGACTCACTTCCCTTTCCTTCCTTATCTTTAAGGAAACAAAGGCCTTCACCTCATCACAATTCCTACCAAGTTAGTGCCTCTGCATTAGGGAAGACAGCATGAGCTGGTTGTGTGTGTGATTGCACCCATGCTTCATTTTTTTTTTATTCTTTATCAGAATTAATTAGGTTTGTTTTTTTTTAAATTAAATTTATAGAGAGATGGACGTGTCATCCATGCACCGGTACGACCCATCATGACTAAAAGCCTTTACACATCATATAAATAAAAAGTCCAATACAGTAAATACCAGAAGATATATATATAAAATATCGATAATATCATGATTTTAAAGTAAATTTAAAATATTATATTTTAATCAGGTAAACTATTTATCATATTAAAATTAAAAGTAAATTTATAAATAAAAATAAACATATTTAGTTACGGACGAAAGCACGTAGAAAGCTAATGCAATCACTCCTCAATTAATTATTTTTTAAAAAAAGATGGTGTGGCATGCATCAAATTTTCTTTTTAGTTATAAAAATAATTTAAAGCTGGAGTGTAATTATAATTACAATATTAACTAATTAGATTGTCGTGTTATGAATGATTGCTATTAACTTTTTCATGGAGAAAATCATAATATAAACCCCCTTCAATCTATAATATTTATCGTCCAATCATAGGTTAACTAAATAATAATAATAGAAAGAAGGATGGTCCTCTTATGGAAGGACTAAAGTATTAAATTTTAGAAACTACACGGACCACGTTGAAATCAACTGCCACCAACTTCCAACCTCCTCTTTTCTGCTAATGGAGTGCCCTAATTGCAATATTCTAAAGTACTACATTTTACTTGTTATTTATCAATCTTATATATTTTTTATAAAAAAATAAACTTTTGGTAGAAGTTTGAAAGCTATGCATATTGCATATAATATACATATATATAATTAAATATATTATTTATTGAGATTTTATGATTCATCGTTCAAGTAATTTAAAATCATTTTTTAAAATAAAAAAATAAAAATAAAGAGTGAAACTGATTACACTATCGTATATAAACTTTGAACTTAATATAGCTTAAAACTCATTTTATGAAGAATGTATATATTCTATACTGTAATATATAGAGGAAGCAAACACGTAAAGAAATAATACATCACCATAAGAATTAGTATATCAACAGTAGTACTCTAAATTAAATATAAGATGATAAACTATTTATCTTACTCTATTAAAAATTAATGTATTAATACGACAAAAGATTATTTTATCAATGACTTGTCTCCTTCTAAATATGATACATAAACTATAGCATGCATAAGCTACTATTTTTTTTAGTATAGTATTTATAAACATTTCATCATTATATTTTAACAAATTACTTGGTATAATCTTAGTATATTTATATTTATTCAACAAATAAATTAAGATTTCTACCAACGTCAAAATATATATTTATTTTAAAAATATAATATTAATTAAAATATGTGGTCTTATTCGAAGTAATTTCAGTAACAAAGTAAATTTGGAAAACGATATAATAACCACCGGGTAGCTGATTCGAGGAACGCCTCCATCCAGAGACTTCGATGAGTAGGATGGAGAGGATAAGGTTGGATGTGGTGGCTCGACACTACTCGGAAAGGGATTGGATTTGGATTCTGGAACTTTATTTGATTTGATTTGTTTTGCTGTTAAGGTGTAACTATATATAAACTTTCTCGTTACACACGTACGTGCGTAGCAAAATTTGTATTAAATTTTGTAGTGGTT
The DNA here is from genome assembly GCA_030544415.1 of Thalia dealbata. NCBI lineage: Eukaryota > Viridiplantae > Streptophyta > Magnoliopsida > Zingiberales > Marantaceae > Thalia > Thalia dealbata. Next base: position 1,116,838 of record CM060458.1, read on the forward strand.
TTGTCGCGTAACGTCATGCACGATGATTAGGCCGCCGTTGAATTCGTCGTCGTGTCGGGCCTTTAATTGGATCGCCCATCCGACATAACCACGTATATATTGCTCGGCTTCATCATCCTGTCACCCCAATGTGGATATAATTATGGATAAACACATCCAATATTTAATTCATTTATTAATTAATACGGGAATATATGCGCTCCATGCACCCTGCTCTTATCACCTCACCCTTTCATTTTTTTCTTATCCTATTTTCCTAGAATAATAATATTCTCTTGAATGTATTTTATTTCAGTTAATAATATATTTTTTTTAATTAAATTTAAGTAACATATCTATTGGTATTTACTTACTTATGGACATACTAAGTGGTTAAAATTAATATAAGATTTTTTCACGTATCTTTTTCTAATAAAATAGATCTTATCGGATTATACCATCATGAACTAGTAAATTAAAGTATTTATCCATAATTTATTACTTAAATAATCTTAAGTTTCTCTCGTCTCATTATCTTTGTCCGGATAAATTGTTATTTTTATGTTCTTTTTTATCTATCATAATAGTTGCATTAATTATAATTTATCATATAATGTATATTCATATACACGAAGTGTACATTAATCCGATTTGAGTAATTAAGCTCTATATGGGGTGATCATAAGATATTGAGTTCAAGACTTATTAAATTTTAAAAAAATATAATGTATATTCATGCTTCTTCGTTCATTTTAACAAACCATTTGTATACCCTACTTAATAATTTATCAACAGTTGTAAATTTTTGATATAAAGTACATCGTATAGTTATAGGGAATCTTTTGCAATCTTTGGATTTATTTTTTTATTTTAAAAAATCATCGTGATCATTAGTTATGTTTCTTATTTGTTATTATTATTTTGTATTACCCCTAGTAGTTATCTCCACATCATAAAGTATGAGATGCCGTCAACTCCTTAGTGGGATTGGAATTGAACGACCACACATGCATGCCACCATTTCTTTTTTCCCCTTCCCAACAACTATATTATATATATATATATAAAAGTACCGGTGATAAGCGGAAAGAAGGTAATAAGGTAAGAATAATTTAATCTCATTATGCCCCCTTATATTATTATATAGATAGGGCAGTAGGCATACTGTTGCAGTATATCTAACTAGTAAATGGATGATATGTGGTTGCTTGGTAAGGGGCATCAGAGAGATATATACGATCGATTTGGCCAGTGAAGCAGCAGCAGTCAATCCCCACATGAGTTGAATCCATCATCAATTCTTCGGGTTCTTATCCTCATATATAATGCACAGGAACATGCACGCGAGCAATAAAGAAAAAGGAAGAAACCGAGTAAATGGAGGGCGCAACAACGTACGCCGCCCCCGGCAATTTGAGCAACTCCTTGTCTGCCGCTTCCCTTCGTCTGCACCATTTTAATTCCAACACTCCCATCTCCTGCACTCCCCTCCCTATAAATACGTGCATCGATCGCCACTCCTCCATCGCTGCACACACTCACAGACGGAGAAGTCGATATATATCGCAGGTGAGAGAGCATGTCGTCGTCCGGAAAGCTGGTCGCGTTCGCTGCGGTGTTGGCGGTGGTGGCGGCGTGTTTCATCGCCGACGGAGCCGAAGCGAGAGTGCACCGCTTCCACGTCGAGGTGGGGAGCAGGAAGAATGTGATCTTCCACGGCGGAAGCGGCCCCGTGGTGGCGGCAGCCGCCGAGGGTTGGGCGACGATGGAGGCCAGTACCAAAAGGGACGTCCCCGGCGGACCCGACGGCCAGCACCACGGCGCACCGCCGTCTCCGTAGGAGGAGGAGGAGGAGGAGGGAGGGAGGGAGGGAGTAGAGGTATACGTATGGCAATAAGTTAAGCTCTTGCTTATGTTGTCTGGTTTCGTGCGGTCATTTGCTCGGCGCTGCAACCAAACCGGCGAGGAGCAAAGCGATGATGTTCTATGTAGTTTCTTTGATTTTTACTGATGCGCAAAGGTGAACGGTGAAGGAGAGGAAGAAGAGACGCTGTACTGCGTATCTTTACTTATCAGCGACAAGTATATCGTATTATTTATTATTAGGGTTAATTCCCATAACACCCCTCCTTTTTTCTTATCATTATCATTATGAAGCACACCTACATCACTTATGAAATAACAAATATATATTTTTTAAAAAATTAAAATTATAAAGTTACTCCCGAATAATAATTTGTAAAACTTTTTTTTAAAAAATAGGACAGATTTTTTTATTAAAAATAATATATATATATATCCATCGAAAGGGAGATGAGCACGTGCGCTAACGGCACACACGTGCCAGAAAGCGAGGCGAGAGCTTTTCCGTCGGTTATTTCTCACTTTCCTGTGTACCTTCCTTGTGATTGGATCATTTTCTGCGCGAGCCCGAGTCGTGCAATCCAGTGCCAAGCCGGGTAGGACAACTGAGTATATATTTGCATGTTTAATATGCGGAGGGACGAGGAGGCGGAGCGACGAAGACGACGGTCCGACGAAGCCTTCCTCCATGATCTCCTCCTCGAGGCGTCTCGCTTCACTCTCGTCTTCCTGGCAGTCATCTCGAGGTGATGGCCGCCGATTTCATCGACGGAGTACGGTGAGATTTTCGCGGATCAGGGTCTCTACCCGTCCACAAAACACCTTGCGCTGCCCCTGCCGGAAGTTCCAGCGAAGCTGGAGCAGGAACGCTCCGCTCCCTCTTCCGGCGGCTTCCGGTGCACACACCAGCTCGTCGCCGGCACTGGGGTACACTCGCTCGCAGCTCCTTGCCACCGAGTCGAACACGAAGATCTCGGCCATCGCACCGGCCGTCGCTCATCTCCCCTACTACATGACCTTCCTCGGCAACCCGATCGGCCGATGCCCCGACGGGCGCATGATCATCGACTTCGTCGGTAGTCATCTCCTCACCCTCTCTGCTCTTCCATCACTTGCAACTAAAATGCTCATGGAGTTATATATACACACACGTGTATATGTATAGCGGATGCAGTTGGGTTTCCATTTTTGCCCGCATCCTTGCTGCAAAACGAGAGCTTTGCCCGCGGAGCAAACTTCGCAATGGCCGGGGCGTCGACGAGGCTTCCTAGTCAACGACTTCACCTTCGATCTCCAACTACAGTGGTTCGTGCAGCTCATCCCTTCTCTTTGCCCCGCAGCCATCAGAGGTATCCTAAAACCTCCCATTTAGCAGATCCAGACCTGTTTCTTCCACGCAGAGTGCAGCGAATTCTTGAGCAGATCCCACTTCTTCGTCGGAGGGACCCTTTTTCGCGGGCTTGAGCTTCGAAGAAGTGGAAACATTTTTCCCCCTCGTCACCGAACTCATCTCCAACGCTCTCGAGATGGGCGTCGCAGTAGTATACGCACGCAAGAGGTTCGACGAAGTGCCGCTGTGATTCCCGTCGACCGATATGATCGATTGTTTAGTTGCTGTGCAACTCCGCGGAGGTTGATCGGCCTCGGAGCCGTGAATCCGGTGGTGCACGGCGCGGATCCAGACGCTGCTCGGCGGCCCTGACGAAGATGATTACGAGGCCGGCGCCGGGTGCTTGAGGAAACGCTAATGAACTGGTGAAGCGCCACAATTCTTTGCTTCGTGGCGAGGCTGCGCAGCGAATACCCTCGTGCAATGATCAGCTAGTCCGACTTGTACGAGTCCGTCATCCAATTTGTTCAATAGCCGAATGACTGCGAGAGCCTTATAATTATATCATCTTGGTGCATAATATAAAGTCCACATTTCATCTGGCTAGAGGCACTTTATTTGAGCAGAAAGCGGAAAGAGGAAACGAGACAACCCAAACGTAAATGTTTTCAGTTTTCACGTCGGCGAGCAAAATGTGTTGGTTGTCCGTAATTGCACAGAAAGCCAACTCCAATTCAGGTTTTTCTTACATCTGTTATATTAAAATCACACGCATTGCCCTTCTCTTTTGCATCTTGAGCTCCTCCCTTTAAATTCAAAACCCTAGCTGTGCACGTCCACCCTACGCACGAACTGCAACCAAAAACTTCCAGCTCTTCTTCTCTCCCGATGCAGCTCATCGTCGTCCTTTTCCTTATCTTCTCATTCCTCCATTTCTAATCCTCCTCCTTCGACGCCATCTTTTACTTCGGCGATTCCCTCTCCGACGCCGGCAACTTCCTCCTCGACGACGGCGCCCGCGCCTTCCCCAGCATCGGCCGCCTCCCTTAAGGGGCCGACTTCTTCGGCCGTCCCACTGGCCGCTGCTCCAACGGCCGCCTCATCATCGACTTCATCGGCATCGATACCTCACCCTCTCCACCGCCGCCGCTTCATCGTCCGGTTTAATTGACAATACGTGCATATAGCTCAGGATTTGGGGCTTCCACTTTTGCCACCATTCCTAGCGAAAAACCAGAGCTTCGTCGATGGCGGAAACTTTGCCGTCTTCGGAGCGGCCGCGCTCGACGCATCCTTCTTCGATCAGAGCGGACTCGGCTGCCTCCTGCTCACCAACCACTCGTTGAACGTCCCGCTCCAGTGGTTCGAGCAGATGATTCTTCCTTTCTGCCGCACACCTCGAGGTCATCGATCGATCCATCTTCGAACATTTCATCCAATAACTAGTTAGCCCGTTATTTTTCTCACAGATCAAGTGTTTACAGGATGCAGAGAGTTCTTGAGCAAATCCTTCTTTGTCGTCGGCGAGATCGGGGGGAACGACTACAACTACGCGCTGCTGGCCGGCGTGGGCGCCGACGAAATCAGAAGTCGAAGCCATCTCCGACGCCGCCGAGGTAGGGTAACCCGATTAAGCGCCGAAGCGTTGCATGCCCGCAGGGCGTTTGACGAAATGACGAGCCATGATTGCAGAGGTCGATCGAGCTCGGGGCGGCGAACTTGGTGGTTCCGGGGAATCCGCCGGGCGGGTGCATGGCCCTGATCCTGCCGGTGGCCGGCAGCGCCGCGGAGAGCGACTAGGAGGGCGACACGGGGTGCTTGAGGACGGTGAACGATCTGGTGAAGTACCACAACGCCCTTCTCGAGCTCGGGGTGGGGAAGCTGCAGTGGAGGTAAGGATCAGCTTTGCCGACTTCTACGAGCCCGTCATCTAATTTGTTCGATCTCCTGCTTCATACGGTGAGTCCTAGCGCTGAAGGATTACTATACATCTGTATATATATATATATATAACTGTCTTTATTTACGTTATTTTTATTTTTATTTTTAAATTATAGTAGATATTAAACATTGTGCAGCACAAGTTTTTCGTTGATGGGTTTGCATGTGTTAAAATCCCGCAGGATTCAGGCCGTATAATTGCAACATGAGTGTGAGGTGCGGGGGAGCCGGGATCCAGTGTTTGTCCCCAGTCATCGTCCGCCGTGGAGTGGGACGGACTCCATCTGATCGAGGCCGCTCACCGTCAGATCGCGCAGGCCTGGATCCACGGACCCCACTCTTATCCGCCAATCAGGTTGCTCGGAAAAGACACGTGAGACGCATCGCTGGTGCGTCGTTAATTAATTTAATTGCTTCACATGAAGGCTCCTGTTATTTTGCCTGCCTTAAGAATTAATAATAAACTTATCTGCAGGTCTGAAGAATAATTAGGTTATTATTATTATCATTATCTTTGTTTTTAATTTAGCACGACTCATCTAGGGGCGCACACACACGCATATATAATATCTTTCAAAATATTATATATATTTTGTAATTAGCCAAAAAAAACTTACATCATATTGTTCTTAATCATATATTCCATATATAGAGGCAAGGATGGCCTGTTACGTGGTCAACAAGTTGAACAAATCCATCTCTCGATATATAAATGTATATATATCACGTCAAATTAGCCTTCACGATTGATCTGATAGCCAGAATTTTAATTTATCAAACCGATAACATTTTTAACGTAAAGATCGAACATATATAATAATAATAATAATAATAATAATAATAAGTCAACAGATGATATCAAAGCCAGACTTGGCGTATTCCTCACTCTGCTCCAATCTACGTGCGTCGAATCTTTCACTGCGTTTTTTTCAGAACGATGCGAGCGTGTATGATTCATGCATGTTCCGGGAATTAAATTATGTTTCCCCGTGCATGAGAAGCTAATGATATCGCATTCGATCTTGTGTTCGGAATTTGCTGGAATTCGAAGCTCCTTTTCGCTCGAGGTTAGAGCACGCTTTCAAATGTCATCAGCTTGCGGAGATTAATTAGTTTGGTCAACTCTGATGGGTGTCCAACGAAGCAAGCAAGGCCGCCATGGCGGCCACGCTGCATTCTTAATCCCCCATGCTTGAATCGGAAGCCTAATTTTGTGGGCGATCGAATCTTTTAGTCTGCATATCTTGCTCGTCATCTTTCACGCACTGCGTCGGAGTTCATGCCGGAAGCAGCAGATCGGTTCAACGCCGACGAAGAGGCCGATGTGCACAACAATGCAGCAAAAAGGTGAAGAAAAGGAAGAGGAGGAGGAGGAGAAGAAGAAGACGACCGTGATGGTGGGCTTCAAGATGGACGCCGACGGCCGGGAGCTGCTCACCTGGTCCCTCGTCAAGGCCGCCGACGCTGGCGACCGCGTCCTCGCCCTCCATGTCCTCCCTTCTTCCTCCTACTCCTCCGCCGCCGGCCCCTCCTACCAGTTTCTCTCCCTCGTGAAGACCTTCGACGCCGTGCTCGAAGCGTTCGACGGATTGTGTGAACTAAAACAGGTTGGAGTTGCAAAATCCCTTGTTCTTCTTCGAATTGGCTTCCCCTAATTGCAAGCCGAGCTCTTCATCTATTCAATTCGATTTTGTTCTGGGTCGATTTAGGTTGATCTGGAGATGAAGGTCGCTCGAGGCTCCTCCGTGCGGAGGGTTTTGGTCCGCGAAGCCGTCGCCAACGGAGCGAGCAAATTGGTCCTCGGCGTCTCAAAGGGCAACCATTCCATCATGTAAAGATTAACCCTTAGCTATCTGATTAGGGATTTTAGCGATTACTCCCTGTTTTTTTTTTGCGTTCTACTCGTTGATTTCTTCCATCAGGTATTCATCCACCTCCGTCGCCAAGTACTGCGCGAGGAAGCTGCCGCAAGATTGCTCGGTGTTCGCGGTGAGCAATGGAAAGAACTTGTTCAAGAGCAAAGCTTTGTGTTCTTCGCCGCAGCAGCTCATCCCCAATCAGAGCAAGAGCAACTCAAATTCTGGTAGCTTCCAACCCGAATCAAAGGCTACTTCCACAATCAAAATCCCGGAGGAACTGCAACACCTTCAGGAAAAGTATTCACCAGCTTGCAGATTGTTCAGCTCCAAGGAGGTCCTCCGCATGACATCCGACTTCTCACCAGGTTCATCTCCACGCCGCTTTCCTGGTAAACTCCATCTGCTTTCAATGTGTTGTGCGTGTAAAATTGTGGTCACCGGCCACTGCAGAAAACCTAATCGGGAAAGGGGGCAGCAGCCATGTGTACAAGAATCGTCTTCCTGATGGCCAGGAATTGGCACTAAAAGTCCTCAAACCATCCGAGACCGTGATGGAGGAGTTCGCAGCCGAAATCAAAATCATCACATCCTTGCACCACAAGAACATCGTTTCCCTGGTTGGATTCTGCTGCGAGAAAGATAAGCTCACGTTGGTCTACAACTTCTTGTCAGGAGGCAGCTTGGAGGATAACCTGCATGGTGCTCAAAGCTCACATCATCTTAGATTCTTGTTTCAGTCAATCTATGTCTCACCTATTTGATTCACCAGGCTGGAGTTCGAGCAAGAGAGCTCTCGGCTGGGCCGAGAGGTACAGGATTGCGGTGGGGGTGGCGGAGGCACTCGATTACCTGCACTGCTCCGTCTCCGACGGTCCTTCGTCGCGGTCCGTGATCCACCGCGACGTGAAATCCACCAACATCCTCCTCTCGGACGCCTTCGAGCCGCAGGTATCATCGTTCTGTTCTTGTGATCGTTGAAGTTTGCTTTCTCGTCGTTCGGATGTATGCTTGATCGATCTGGTGCCTTCAGCTGGCTGACTTCGGACTTGCAATGTGGGCATCATCTTCGGGATCTCAATTGATCTGCAACGATGTGGCAGGAACATTTGGGTGGGAAATCCTTGAAAAAGATGACCTGACACTGTTCGTTTTCAATCAAGATCGCTGATTGAGGATGCATTCATAAAATTTGCAGGTATTTGGCTCCAGAATACTTCATGTACGGGAAGGTCAATGAAAAGATCGATGTGTACGCATTCGGAGTGGTGCTTCTTGAGCTTGTTTCAGGGAGGAAGCCCGTGAGCAGCGGCATGGGGAGTCCTCCCAAGGAGCAGAAGAGCCTGGTCATGTGGGTACGTCCTCCATCGTTATCCTCTGTCTACCTGGAAGAAAGTAGATCGATGCGTATCTTTTCAAGTTTGAAAATTGCATCGCAGGCGATGCCAATCCTGCAGGGTGGGAAGCTCGAGGAGCTTGTGGATCCATGTCTGGCTTCAAGTTACGAGAGGGATGAGTTGGAGAAGATGGCATTGGCTGCTTCTCTCTGCATCAGGCGATCTCCACGATTGCGACCTCCGATGAACCTCGTAATAGTCAACAACTTATTTTTACACTGCAGCTCGAAGTTTTAGATCGAGTGATTGCTGCTAATCTTCTTGAGTGCAGGTGCTGAAGCTGCTCCGAGGCGATGAGGATGTGCTGCAATGGGCGAGATCGCAGGTTTTCGCTCCCAAGGAGAACGATGATGACGACGACTTGGATGATGAAGAAGCAGCACTCGAGAACAATAACAACAACAACAACATACGATCTCATATCACTCTCGCCTTGCAAGAAACAGAGGATGATACATCATCGATCAGCAGCATCGAGCCGCCGACGGCCAGCATGTCTGCGGAGGAGTACCTGCAAGGGAGATGGAGTCGAACATCCAGTTTTGATTGATTGAAGAACTTGCTGACGTTTTTTGTAAAGGGTTGTATATTTACATAGTCTTTTTTTGTTTCTTTGGGCTAATTCAAATCTGCTTGCCGATGTTTGATGTAATTGAATTGAACCTCCTCGGTCCCTCTGTGGGCTTAGTACTTCTTTAAGAAGGCCAATTTTGTTTTCGGCACAAGCACTGTTATCAAAGAATGAGGGGGGGACAATAGAGAGTTCTTAGCTTGTAAATACAGTTAAAAATAGAAAAGAAAGCTGCCGCAATAATCAAATCTGTTTTCTGCAATCATTGAACACTTTTGGAATTGAATCTTGAACTGAAGAGCGGACCATTTTTTTTGTCGAACCAAATGACCGATAGAACAATTATGCTTTTCCATTTTGGATATCAATATTTCTAACTGGCCCCTTGAACCATTTCCTTGCATCAAGAACCCACCACAGCATCACCAAAGACAGACAAATAGCCAAGGCAATGGGTGCGTAGTTGAAGGTGTCCCATTTGATCGGGTAAAATGTTGGCAGCAGGAATACCGAGCAGGTGTAGCAGATCCATAAGAATGCAACAAAGCAAATAGGCCTTCTTGCCCTTCCCAGGTAAAAGGGGCCAGGCTTGAAGTTCTTCTCCTCCATGACCATCCTTGCAAAGATTGGAACTGCGTATCCACCAACCCAGCCAACAGTGCAAATGGAGGTGATGGCAGTGAACACCACATTGACCTTGAGGATGGGAAGGCCAAGGAGAATGCATATGGCTGCGCACAGCCAGACTGCATTAGCCGGGACCTTGTGCGTAGGATGTATTTTCCGCCATATCGACGAGAAGGGGATTCCCTTGTCTCTTGACAATGCATACACCTGGAAGTAGTAATTCATAATGTTCAGAATTCAGCTGGAATAATAGTGTTTTGGGTATATAGTTGATGATAACCGGATGTAAGCAGACTCTGAAAAAGTTGAGAGTTTCCAAGAGTAGTCAGATTTGAATGCTTCAGATGCAGTGATCATCTTACCACTCTGGCAGCACTGGTTGTGATGGAAAGGCCACCAAAGAAAAAGGAACCCCAAATGACAAACAGCAAGACGATGGCTCCAGCAGAGTTATGGTATCTCCCATGGAAGGCATCATACAGAATCTGTGCCGGTACAAATGCTCCAGCGGTCTCGTTGTTAGGATCGTACAAGTAAGCGAAGTCCTGCACAAGGGATGCTCGATTTAACACATAATATGCAGGCAATCAACATATGATGATTATAAGTGGTACCTGAATACTGAAGGTGAGGGCCAAGATGTATGCCCATCCAAATACTGAGATGATGCCAATACTTGAAAGAATAGCTATTGGGCCATTCTTGTCCGCACCTTTTGTTTCCTCTGTTAAATGGGCAGCAGCATCGTATCCGTATAGAGAATACTGACTGACGAGAATGGACAAGACGACAGCGTATGCTTTGCTGCTTACTCCAGTTGATTCTGGGGCGGTTTCAAAATGAGTGAACACATAAGAAGCAGGTTTGGTGGTAAGAGACACCAAAGGAAGCATGATGACTATAACAGAACCTCCAATCACCTGCATGATTTAGCAGTAGTTAATTGTGATAAACTAAAAGAAACAAAGTCAGAAAATAAATGAAAACCACTGTCCAATTGATCAGTCTTGAAATAGTAATATACAGTTCCAGACACTACAACATATATTCTAAGAAAACATCAAAACAACGTTTTCTACAGCGATGGCTAATTTTTAGTTCCTTTCTGAAAAAACATGTTGATGAACTTAGTTACTCTACAAAGCCAAGAAAACACGGAGTGGGAAATATGAGAAATAACATTCTGGGAAAGGGTACCTGCCACCAAATAGAGACTATATCAACTATGGCAATGACTTCCAGTGCAAATGTGTTGAGTATCGCCCATATAATTGTAAGGCCAATGTACATAGCAAGAAAGACTCCTCGAGGAGCAAGGTAGCCACCACCCTTATGTGTCCCAGTGCATAATAAAATGATACTTTGTAACACTTGTGAACCCGCAAAAGCCTGCACCAACAACTTGTTCAGATTGATAGCCATATTAGTAGTATATGTACCTTTCTGCTAATGATAGACCAACTGAAGGACATTAAAAAACTGAGGCCTTCTCTATAAATATCTAAACAAAATAGCTACAACAAATACAAGACATTTAATAAACTATGTAGAACTCATTTCAGCTAAAGTAAACTGCATTAATTAAAAAATTAACTTTTCTGACTTTTAATACCACAAGCAGTGACAGACTGCAGATGGCAGATTGATCTCTGTGAAAAATATAACACTTTCCAAAGTACAAGTGAAAATATATAACTAAAAGAAAGCTCGAAGAATTTGACCTGAGTGCCTATTCCGGCAATAAGTCCGATGGCCTCCAGCCAAGCGCAGCACCATGATGCAAATGGACCCCAAACAGGTCCAGCTAAATGAGCAGCCCAGAAGTATAGAGAACCAGTAGTCTGTTGACATTAACATTAGAATATCAAAGCATATATTGAAGTATTTATGGTTCAAAGGACTTCGCAAAAACAAATTTTACAATATAATTTACCTTGTATTGGGAGAATATTTTCGATCAAATTCTCTCATAAAACTAAAAACAGTTGAATATCTCCCAAGTACTTACAGGGAAAGAGGAGCAGATCTCGGCCATGGCGATTCCGACGAACCAAGTGAAGAAGGAGACAACGACCCACCCCCACACGAGACTCGCCGGTCCCGCATACAGCAAGCTCGATCCATAGAGCGGTGTGATCCCCGTGAACAGGGTCATCGTTGAGAAAGATATCGCCAGAGTCTTGAACAGAGTCTGCACGCAGAAGCATGTCAGACTTCATGCACACAAGAAGACACAATAATCCAGGGAAGAAAGCTAACAAGTGAGACTCACCATCTCTCTTCTGAGCTCCTGCTTGTAGCCGAGCTCATTGAGGCGCTTCTCCCCGGAATCCATTTCCAACATTTTTCCTCTTCTGTTCCTCTATTCAGGCAGGGAAGAGATGGTAGAGAGATACTGTTTTGGATACAAGATGATGCTCACATATCTTTAGGCATGAATGACAAATACTGTCAAATAGACAAGGTAGAGGTGGAGGAGCAGCAATTCAGCGAAATCTGGTTTGGAGACCCTCCCTACAGTTTCTATAATGCTTCAGGTCTTGGGATTCACACCATGTCCTATCTTGGACGAATATTTCTTTTCTTTTTCCAAAGTCAAACGGCCAATCCAAACAAAGCATTGAAAAGAGGAGGCTCTTCTCAGTCGATTGACTTGGCGCGATCGCATCCGGTTAAAAAACAAGCAGAGAGAGGAAATTGGAAAGGGGACCAAGATGTTGCGAGGTGGCAATAAACGGAGCTGCCGCTCGGTGTGTGCGAGGAGCGCCAGTGAGGCACGCAATTTCTAAAGAGGAGGCGCCTCTGTTGACGGAGTTTTAAAAAAATCGTTCACATATGAACGACAGCACAACTCGATCTTCATCTTCCCCGATTTAACTCTTTAACTCAAGACTGCAAGAGTTGACCAAGAAAAGAAAAAGATTGCGGCATTACTTTTCAACCATAAAAATGGATTTTTGGTGTGTTTTATATACAAATCTCACTCTGTCAAGTAGATCTGCAAGAGTTGACATCATGATCAAGTAGCAGTGTGCAGATAGTGATTCACCAAGAGCAAAGGGATACTGATTCAAACGATCCATATCGGATCGAGTACAAAAAAAATGGCATAAAGTTTTAACAATAAATTATAAGAGGCTCATCGTGCGGGGTCATCGTGCCACAAAAGTCATCGATTGAAACCTGCAAGAGAGCTACTAGCAATTGAACGCTTACGGTAGACTAACAGCATCCAACACCAAGTTTAGTTAGCTTTTCTCATTTTTGAAGCTAAAAGTTCTCACAACAAATTGCAACACCCATAAACAAAATGCAACGGGAAACAAAATTAATAATCTCTCCTTGCTTGCTTCTTCAGAAAGTTACCGCCTCATCACCCTTCGCGGAAACATCGTCCAAACAACCAGGCCAAAAAAAAACTAGACTTTTCCCGATTGAAGGAATGGAGCAAACCTCGCAGATGGTGCCGTCGTCGTTTCCGGCGTCGCTGTCGGAATTCCTCCTCCTCCTCCACCCTCTTCCTTCTCGGAGCCATCAAGGTCGCTGGGGCGAACGAGCGAGCCGGCGAAGCGACCGAGAACGTCACCGAGAGAGACGACGACGACGACGACACTCAGCCCATGGACGTCATCCTAAACGGGCCTTTTTATACTCAATCACCCAATTAGTTAATTCATAAATTTTTTTCTTACAAAATTAATTATTTAATATAATACATATTTTTTTAAAAAAATATTACAATTCTTCGGAGCACTAATCTTAAACATTTCCCGTTAATTATAGCAAGAAATCCATAAATCTATTTTTTTGGATTAAATAAAAATCCACCTAACTTTTTATTCATCCTTCCTTTTATTATACATACATATATATAAAGTGTTAAATTTTAAAAAATAAATAAACAGGAATTGATTTGGAAAGGCAGGTGATGAAGGGAAGAAACTCCCGCTAATTTTTTGATTTTTATTGGAATTCCCTTCCCGTTTTATTTAGAAATATTTATTTTAAAATTGTCCAATTTGTTTTCATATTGGACGGGGTCGTCTTCCACTTCCAGCTAGATGGAGACACGTGTCAGCCGGGCTCCGCGGAACCCAAACCACTTTCCCAATCCGCTTAATTAATTCCATCGGGAGCACCTCGCCAGCAGGTTTGGAAGGCGATCCCTTCCAACACCACTTGTAGGGTTCCTCCTCCTCCTCTCCCTCCTCCTTCCCCTTCCACCATTCGAGCTCGCTTTGCGGTGACGACTGCAGGGGCTTCCATTCCACTGCAACCCATCGGCCCCTCGCGTTGAAGCTCCGGGTGAGCCTTCTTCTATTTCTGCTTCGATCTCTTGTTCACCCTTTTTGTTTTTTTTTTCCTTTTCGATGCTGCAAAATTCGAATTATCCCCCTTTGTTCCGCTTTGGCTCTCGCGAATTTTGTCTTATTTATTCATGTCTTCCTCGTTTTCAGCTGGTTGTCGTCCTCTGGCCTGCTGGGTTTTGTTTGCGCCGAATTGGAGTTGGATTTTGAAGGATGTAATCTTTCCTCTGAAAGGAACAGGATTTTTTTTATGCCAGGGGAGGAGAATGGCGGAGTTGACGGAGAGTAGCCCTCCTCCTGTGGAGGACGATGAGGATGCGAATTGGCTGCCGAAAGTGGATATGGAGTTTAAGACTGATGAGGAGGCTTACCAGTTCTACAACAATTATTCTAAGGTAGTGGGATTCAGTGTTCGGAAAGCTTGGATTAACCGACGGGCATCTGGTGTTGTCATATCCAGAACGTACGTCTGCCATAAAGAAGGTTATCAGGGAAACAGGAGAGATGAGAGTGAGGTGAAGAAGCCCCGGCAGAATGAGCGGACTGGCTGCCTTGCCCATTTGACGATCAAAATTACGGACAATGGCACATACCGGATTAGTGAATTCCACCCGATGCACAATCATGAGCTTGTAGTGCCGACGAAGGCTCACACTTTGAAGTCACATAGAGCAGCGAAGAGGTCCCGTGCTGCTGTTGCTGGAATGATGGCATCACAGAAGGCAAAGATTGAGTATTTGGTGAGGCAGGCTGGGGGATACCGGCAAGTCTCGTTTTTCTCGGTGGAAGATGCTGCTGACAAGAGCTGGGCGCCAAAGGTGGACATGGAGTTTGAGGATGATGAAAAGGCTTACCAGTTCTACAATGAATATGCTAGAAGGATTGGTTTTGATGTCAGAAAGGCTTGGATTAACAGAAAATCGTCAGGGGTGATTATATCCAGGACGTACGTCTGCTACAAAGAAGGATTTCATGGGAACAAGAAAATTGAGACTCAGGTTCAGCATCATCGCCTGCGATCGAGTGAGAGGACAGGCTGCCATGCACGAATGACGATCAAACTTGCCAAGAATGGGAGATATCGTGTGAGTGAGTTTCATCCGATCCACAACCATGAGTTTGTAACAGCACGGACAGCTCACACATTAAAATCACACAGAGCTGCTAATAGAGCTCGCTATAATGAAGTCAAGGAAGTGGATCTTATAGAGGACTCTGGAGTGGAACCTAATGCTAAGGATGAGCATTTGAGAGAACTAGTTGTCATCACGGCAGATGATAATCTACTTCCTTTACACAGTGGGAATTACTTGCATGCACAGCGTAAGGTTGCTCCAAAGCTAGGGGACGTAGGGGCCATTTTGCAGTACATGCAACAAAGACAAGTTGATGACCCAACATTTTATTATGCCATACAGCTTGATAGGGAAGACCAAATTACAAGCTTTTTCTGGAGGGATGGGAGGTCTGCTATTGACTATCAGTACTTTAGTGATGTGGTCTGTCTCGATACATCATATAGAATAAACAATTACGGAAGGCCCCTAGCACTATTCTATGGTGTTAATCATCATAAGCAATTAGTTATGTTTGCTGCAACATTGATGTATGATGATACTGAAGATTCTTTCAAGTGGTTGTTTGCTACTTTCAGAAGTGCAATGAATGGGAGACTACCAAATGTAATCCTAACAGATCAAAATGAAGCAATGAGTAATGCTCTTGATCTTGTTTGGCCTGGTACCAAACATCGACTTTGTGTATGGCATGTGTACCAAAATGCAACAAAGTACTTGGCTCAGGTCTTTCAAGGTTCCAGGACGTTTGCATCTGATTTTCGCAAATGTCTCTTTGAGTGTGAGGATGAAGAGGAGTTTACCTCTGAATGGATAAAGATGTCAGAAAAGTATGATCTTAAAGGAAATGCATGGTTGAAGAAATTATTTGATGATAGAGAAAATTGGTCAGTAGCATGTGGACGAGAAACATTCTGTGCTGACATGAGTGGCATACAACGTACTGAAAACTTGAACATCATGATGAAAGAACACCTGAGACTGGAGCATGATCTCATACAATTTTTTGAACATTATGAAACAGTGTTGTTGGAACGGAGGTATGCAGAATTAGTGGCCGATCACCATGCCACTGAGAGTAACTCCTTAGTAGCTTCTTCAAGAATGTTGAAACAAGCTACAAATATCTATACACCAGCTGTCTTTGACATGTTTCAAAAAGAGTTTGAGATGTCTTTCGACTGCATGGTATTCAACTCCGGTATGGTAGAGACAACCTATGAGTACAAGGTTACATCTGAGGGGAGCATGAAAGTGCATCTGGTAAGATTTAACCCTCTTGATGGTATGCTGGTTTGCAGTTGTAAAAAATTTGAGTTTGTGGGAATCCAATGTCGGCATGTGCTAAAAGCACTCGATGTCTCAAATATCAAAGAGCTCCTACCAAGATATTTCTTGAAGAGGTGGAGGAAAGATGCTAAGGTTTTCCCCTTAAGAGACATGCATGGGCTTGCAACTAGCGAACTTAAGTCGGCCGGAGTCAAACGATTCAGCTCCCTATGTCGTGCTTTTAGCATAATTGCATCGAAGGCTGCAGAGACCATTGAGGGACATAAATTTATTGAGAGCCAGTCAGATCAATTGTTCACGAATGTATACCAAAGTTTACAAACAAGACTAGAAGAACCTCAATTTGCTTAATTTGGTCTTTTTCCAATCCACATTTTGATATTCTTAACTGAGGAATGCTGCTTTCAAAGTGTCATGCAGGAATTTTCTGATTTAACCAGGTACATTCCCCCCTTCTTTGGATATTTTATTTCATTTTCGATAGAACAGGTAAGATAGATGAAACCTTTCTCATGGTATTTCATGTGCATTGAGGATTACGGTGGGTATAGGTTCATTCTGACTGTTGGTCATCTTTCAGTGCCATTCAGAACTCGTGTGACTCGTGTTCTTACCAGTTCATGCCTACTATTTCATGACAAACATCTAACCAATATAATTGTCAGAGATGGCTAGATAGCAGAATACTCGAAGGTCTGCGCTGTAGTTCCATATGATTGGTTGGGTTTGGAAAGAGGAACCTTTCTTCCGTTGCTAATCAATCTGCACAAGTTGTAACCATATATTGAGTAGAATTCTTGAGATTTTGTTGCAAAGAAGGAAGTGCTGGTGTCTTGCAAATAAAATATCAGTCACCGCCTATACTAATTGATTTCCATTTCAACAACTTTACGTCACCTACAATCGTCGACAAGCATGATCTTGAGGATTTGCAGGTCTTTTGTTTAGCATCAAGTTGGTAATCCATCCAGTGAAGCTATTGCATAAATATTGCTGTGAAGCCCCGAGTGAGAACCTTTCATAATCGATCAAACCTAGGCAGGCAACTTAGTATTTTTCATTTTTCCTTTCGTCTCCTGAGTTTGCTGTAATGTCTGTTTGCGAAGTCCGGGGTTGGAAATGTTAGTTATCATTTGTTGTGTCTCAGCAGTAATTTGTGCATTCCAAGTTAAAACGAGTGCTGCACATGTAATATCTACAGAAGTTTCTCAGGTCCAATTATAAACCCTGCAACTGGTTGACCTGGTCTTGTCCAAATTTCTAATTGATATATGCGAAAGAAGAGATGCCGTCAACCTGAATCAACATTGAATGGGTTCAGAATGCTGTTTGGATGTCATCCTTTATTTCGCATAATACAGTTTTGTTAAAAAAGTGAAGAATCTGCTGGTGCAAAATGTGGGATAAAAACCAGAGGAAAAAAGTACCACAGTTGTTGCTTCTTTTGATAGGCTCTTCCCGGAGCTTCCACAGCTTTTCACCTTAAACTGCATTGGTTTGTGGATAAGGCTTTGCCTCTGCAATTCACTGCTACTTTGCAGTAGGATGCGTATGAGGAGAGGTGAGTCCTTTGGTTGATGAACTTCAAAGTAGATGGGTTCGATTTCTGTGACGGGCCTACAGCCCGGCCCAATGTTTTCTAAAGTGGCTTCTAATTTTGGTACATTTATCAGATCTGAAGGCTGAAGCAGACTGAAGAAGAAGAAGATGAAACGATCGAGGAGAAGGGAAAGACAATGGAGCGGTACCTGTCAACTTTGAAAGTTTATATAAGTCCTATATTTCGGCTATTTGAGATGTCATAAATAGTACGAATCATAGCAGCAAAAAAGTGATTTTGAGCATTGAATCTAAAATATATCATGTTAAGAACAGCGACCTTCATACTCATACTTTTCTTCATGAATTGAGATATTTTCTTGAAATATGAGCAGATAAATTCCAGTTCTTCTTTCCTTTTTCTGATAAAGAAGGTTTACATTGCGGAGGATCAACTTTCTACATGGAAAGACTCAGACGCTTCAGATAAAGTAGTATTTTTCACAACAGCTGCAAACACTGCAGCAGAATAATAAAATGACATAAAAGTGGAATGGTCCTAGTTGTGATCGTGATGCACAATTAATTAAATGGAATTGCAAAATGTTTCCAACCAAAAGCCAATAATTTTCCTGCACTGTTGTCCTGGTCCATCAAAATTAAGAACAAAAAACACATCCAACTAGGGGCTCCAACTCATATGAACTACTACTATATACCCACATGCCTCCATTGTCCCATTGTCCTTCATCAAAGAAAATAGTCCTACTCCAAGTATTCACCTTGGTCTTTCATTATCATTATCATACTTATCATACTAGAAATATTGAAGTGAACTCCACTTCTTAGATATGAGAAATCAGTTGTATCAGTATGCATTATGTAATCTAAGGATCAAATATGAATCCTGAATAGAGGATTCCTCTTTACAGTTTCTATGCCTTGGACAACTTCAGGATGCATCCTTGCTCTCTCAGCATTTGGTGAATACTCCGTGGCTTTATCCTACAGTCTGAGAAAGATAAACTCGGTGGAAAATTCTGCAGAAGTCCAAGTTCCATGGCATTAGATTCCTGGTGAGGCAGCAGAGTGGTAGGGTGGGGTAAAGAAAGAAAGAGAAGACCTGCACATGGGAGCATAGAGACAGCATGGAGAAATCAAATGATGATTCTCTTTTGAGTTGAGACTGGTGTGGAGCCACTTTCTTTTTTCCTCTCTCTCTCCCTCTATGTGAGAGAAATCATTACCGAAATAAAATGATATATTTTCTTTTGGTGTTAAAAAAGATGTTTTTGACCAAATCAACTAAAGCTAAGGACAGCCTTTGCCGCAGAGAAGATACCCTAAAGTAGGTGTATGCAGTGTGGGCTACCTGCCATCATTTCTCAGTACAAACACACATCTTATGGCTGCCAGTTGTGGAGTTGATCAAGAACTTTACAGCTGCAGCTGCTAAAGCTTTTGAGTTAGAAATGTTTCAAGTGCATTGGATTTAAGCTTAAGAAACTCATGTGGCCCTGGCCCTTCTCTAAGTTTCTTCCTAAACAAAAGGTTGAAGCAAGAGGAAGAAGAAAAAGAATTGACAGAGTAATGCATGGCATCATTCCCTTGCATAAGGTTTATGCCATGTCTTACTGTAAAGATGAAATGAGTTGATGAAATGTAAAGAACAATGTTAGAATCTAGTTGACAAATTCAAATGCTTTCTTATCTGGTTCAACATTTATAGAAAGAAAAAAGTCCCAACGGAGGAAATGCTGCCAAAGAATAAAAATTAGCTCTTCCAGCTGGCTGTGATATTTTGGCTCATCCACTTGCTCAGTACAACTCATAAGGAAGCAGACCACCTGCAATTGATAGCTAGTTTGATACAAAAACCCTAAATTAAGGACACAAAAGGGTCCACTAGAAATTTATGGGGACTTATCCCCGATAATTCACTGTTTTGAGCTGATTAATCTAAGTTGACTAAGAATTCAATACCCTGACAATAAATTTGTCATATATTCATCGAGATCGATTGAATCGGTTGGCATAACTAGATTCAAATCAAAACCTTGCTCTAGATTGTACAGACATTAAATTGCTATGACCTTTAGGGAAGGACCATGCCAAGAGATGAATTCTGCACATTGAACACCTGTAGGAAAGAAGAGGTACTAATCTCAGAGGAAACCCCATATTCATGCCTTGAATCTAGGAGCTGACTTCTGTCTTCTTCACAGAGTCCAGAAGATATGAACAAACCTAACACATGGCCGTTGCTCTCCATTGTAATATCTAAATCATCCATGTAGCTCCATCACTACCATTCTTAAATCCAGCATACATAATTGAAGAAGACAAGATTCAATAAATAATGCACTTCCAAATTACAACAAAATAATACATGTGTATTTCTAGTTTTAAGAGATGAAGAAAACAGCAGAGTTAAAAATGCAATCATACGACAGACAAAATGTATAGATACGATCTAATTTACACGGCAGCAGGTATTTCCACAAAATGAATTTAGACTCCAACAGAAACAGCATCATCATCAATCCATTTACATAATACAAACTAATGAAAAAAGAGGGGGAAATAAATTCAAAGTGAATCATTCAGTTTATAATTCCTTGCTCCATTTGTGTCTTCTTCTTTCAGGAAACTCCTCAAAATGGAGTTCAGTTCAATCAGTGGAGCTCTTGGCCTTATACCTGTAGAGGAGCTTCTTCTTCTTGGAGGTGGCGTTGTCCACTGTGAGAACCACCTTGCCGGCCTCGCCAATCTTGAAGCTGTCCTTCACTACGGGCTCGTCGGCGGCCCCCGCCAGCTTCCTCGCCTTCTGGACGATCACCGTGTACCCGTCTTCCGAGCTGGGCACGAACTCAGCCCCGTAGCTCACGTCGCTGCCCAGGACCCGCAGCTCCCAGACAAGAAGGCATGGCTGCAATTGAAGAATTCGATTGGCATCAATGTTAGGTGAGTTGGGAGATGTCTAATTGCTTGGTAGCTTGGAGATGGAAAAAGTTCCTTCCTACCTCATTAACTGGAATCTCTATGCATTGCTTGGTTGAGGGTTTGATGGTTATCTCAGTGACAGCATCAGCAATGCTGAAGTCTGGATCGTTCTCCTTGCTCAGGCCCCCAAACTGAACTGGAACTTGCTCAGGAGCAATGTATCTGGGAAATTTGATTGCAGCAGAGTAAAGGTATCAGCTGAGAAGCCAAGGTTGTTCAATTTTTGCAACGAGGAAAAGTTAGATTGAAGTGTACTAACTTGAAGAGAGTCTCGGCTGATTTCGATGGCCCTGCGAAAACAAACTTGCTCTTGGTCCTCTGCGTGAAGAATGGGCTAATCATCCTGTTGAAAGCGAGGTACCACCATGGAACATTTATGAACACCTGCAAAAGCAACTCATCGATGGAGATTACACTAATGGCGGGTGATTTAGAGTTGTATTCAGGAGAAATGAACTACCTGCTTGGCGGCGAACTCGGGGTAGTTGTCTTGGAGCAGGTCGAGAGCCTGGCGGAGCTCCTTCTTCGCCAGGCCAATGGAGTTCTTGAGGTCCGTGACCTGCACCATCGTCGAAACCCCCTCCGGCTTGAAGTCCAGCGAGCTCCTGATCCCCTTCTCCAAGTATTGGATCCTCCATCGCAGGAACCTTTTCCGCTTCTCCTCGTCGGCGAAGGCGGCGGCGTAAAGCTTCTTGTTTTGGAACTCGCCGTAGACGTTGTAGCACACCGGGTGGCCCTCCTTGTCCGTGCCGTGCATGAATACCACCTTCTCCATCTCCGGGATGCCGAGGTCCTCCTCGAGGAGAGCCTCGATGCCGAAGTCCTTCCGCCAGAGCACCGCGTTCTTGAGCATGGCCATGGCTTCCTTCACCTTGAAGTCCCGTGCGCGGAGGAACTTGAGGAGGACGGTGTCGCTCCTCTCGTCGCCGAGGAGCGGGACTCCCCAAATGAAGATCTCCTCCAGCGTTGGCGCAGGCGGCTCGGTGGTAGCAACAGGTGGCTTCTCGTCTTCCTTCTCCGCCGCTTCCACCGCCGGCTTCTCGGCCTCAGACTCTGCGAGTTGTGGAGCGACGACAGGGACCACGGTTTCCTCTATGGCTTCAACGGTTTTGGCACCGTCATCATCCACCACAACAGACTTCTCCTCGTCGGAACGTGCTGGCGCTGGCTTCTCGGCCTCTTCCACCTTGGCCGGCGGTGCCGGTTCCTCCGCTGCGGTCTTCGTAGGTTCCTCTACCGGGACAGCAGCCGGCTCGCCTTCAGCCTCGACCTCCTCCACCTTGACCGATGACGCCGGCTCCTCCGCCACGGCCTTCGGGGGCTCATCCGCAGGGGCAGCAGGTTCGCCTTCAGCCTCGTCCTCCACCTTAGCCAAGGGCGCCGTCTCCTCCGCCTCAGACTTCTCGGCCTCTCCCACCGGGGCGGCAGCGGCTTCGCCTTCAGCCTCGGCCTCTTCCACCGCGGCAAGTGGCGCAGGCTCCTCCGTCACGGCCTTCTGGGACTCTTCCACCGGAACAGCAACAGATTTGCCCTCAGACTTGGCCTCCTCCCCTTTGGGTGAAGGCTCCTTAGCGGGTGCCGGCGGCGGCGGCGGCGGCAGGCTAAACTCGTTATTAGCAAGGGCAGCCTGGACGAGCTGCTTGAGCTCCTCGAGCGCCTTCTTCTCAGGATCCTCAAGCTCAGCCACGATGTTACTCTCCTCCTTAAAGGAGACGGCTTGGAGAACACCACCTGTTTTGGCGGCCTCCTCCGCGGCGACCTTCTTCTCCTCCGCCTCGGCCGCGGCCTCAGCGGCCAGTTGCACTTCCAAAGCCGTATTCTTGTGCTGCTTCTGCGCCTCGGCGGCAGCCGGCTCCTCCCCGACAACCGTCTTCTCAGCCGCCGCCACCTCAGCCACGACTACCTCTGCCGCAGGGGCGGCCCCTTCCGCTGCCTCGGCCATCCTCTCCTCCGCCATGATCCCCCCTCCCGCTGCTTCAAGCCACAGATAGAGAGAGAGAGAGAGGAAGAGAGAGAGAGAGGGGGGGGGAGAGGGAGAGAAGGGGGAGGGCGTAGTGGAGCAAATGGGCGATGTGGGAGGAGTTGGGTGAACTCTGCGGCGTTGTGGTGCGTGAAAGAGAAAGAGAGAGGAGTTCAATATATATACACGCAGGAGGACTGCAAGTGTCCGTTGCACAACTTTGACGAGGGTTTCGGTGGTCACATAATTTTCACCAAGTAACCGTTATAAATGCGATGAGAGCGGCACGTTACGTTTTTATAAAATAACGAGACCCGGCACCCGAGTGCATGTTATTTTGTACTTCGAATCAAAGACTTCGCTTATATCAATTTTTTTCATAACGCGATTAATTTTTAACGATATATATTGACACGCCCGTAGTATTATTAATTATAACGCAATTGTTCCCGTAACACGAAGTAAAATATTGAAATGGATGGAAAGGGCTGGGAATCTGAAGACGGGAGAAGATGACAAGCGAGATGATGGAGTATCCAATGCATCATCCTCGCAAGGGATGGAGGGAAGGCGAAGACGACGACGAGCTTTGATCTCCTTTTGAGGGAAGGCAGGAGGAGGAGGAGGAGGAGGAGGAGGAGACACGTCCCTTTCCCACTTTTACTTTGCAATTTCCAAAACCCTCTTCTTCTCTTTCCATCTTTTTATCTTTTTCTCTCTTCCTTCCTTCCGACCCCCCATCGTCATCATCATCGTCCCGGTTCCCGAGCGGATCTGCGCCATTGAGCTCAGGTAATTTGCAAATTTTTATCGACACTTCAGCAGTTGTTTGATCGTACGAATGGGGCTAAATTTGGAGATCACATGTTTGCTTACGCGAAACGGGGGGTATTTTGGAGCCTAACTTTGGATTCTTTTAGACGGCAAGATTTGGAGGTTTCCATGACCGAACAACGTTACGGATTGGTCGATGTTTACCTTAAATTAGGAAGTAATTATTGTTCTAAAATCATGCATTATTCTATCTAATTTTTTTTGTTTGATCTGTAGGGAAAATGGTGGTCTTGCCCGGGCGGTCGATTCCCGGTTCGGTTCGATAGCTAGAGCGCATTATTTCTCTTGCTGCCCTAGTCGGCCGTCGCACCGGCCGCCGCCTTCCCTTCGCAAGCAAAAGCCGAAGCCATCTCCGAGTTTGTCGAGGCTGCCGCCCAGGTATCAGTTCTCCCCCCTTTATCCCTATCCTCTACCTCCTGTTGTTTCTTCTCCTCGATTTCCAGCCGCCAATCGTCCATACTTTCTCCTACGTCGCTCGACCAGCCCTGTTGGCTTCGTAAGCTGAAAATTTTGGTTATGGTGGATTCATCGTATTCCATGGGAAATTAGGTACCTACACGGGTTCGAAATCAAAACATCGTGGGCTGGCTTGCATTTGCGATCCAGCGCAGCCTTATCGATGCCTTGAGCAATCGTTTTGCTTGTTATAGCAGGATAAGCTACGTAATTGTATCTGCTGGGTTCATATGTATACCCGTCACTAAATTGAGTTAAAACAACAAACTTGGGGTATCCTTGTATTATGATGGACCCGATTATTTTTTGAGAATGCAATGCTTGCAACGTATAAGTGCAAATTTATTGTTCATTGATCACTTAAAACATGGAGCTTAAGAAGAGTTACTTTTATTTTTTTTCCGACATCTCTAGCTGGACTTCTCCTGTATTGAATCCGAAGTTTAACATGTAACAAGTTTGATTATGGCAACCTGGTGATGTGATTTTTTAAATGAAGGAAGAGGTTCAATTGCCTGAAATTGGAACAGAAACAGCAAATATTTCCCTGCTTATGTGATATGAGCTGAAAATGTCTGGTTTTCCTGATAAAGTCCCTCTAAAATACGATGCTCTATATTTGACAATGGGGCTTAATACTTTCTGCCACCAGGTAAACACACTGTTCGAATCAAAACAGATGAACAGATTTCTATATCTCATGGAGTTCTTCTGAACAAGAAGTGAAGGAATCAAAGAAGCTTCTTATGGATACCATTCTGGTTGAGAAAAAATATTTTGTTTTAAACTATCTAAAAATTCTGGTATCCTGAGCCTTTTTCATATTACAATTGTTGAGAAATTTTCGTTTACATTAACAGAGGAAGTTGAAGGAACCAAAGAAGCAAGCAGATGAGGAGCTTCCTCATTTCCCCAAATTCTGGATTGAAACATCTGAGTCCATCTCCCAAGTTTGCAGTTTTGATGCCAACGACCGTCTCTCTGTAACTTTTTTCTATTCCTCTATTATGCTGTACATGTTTGTTATCTATCCTACACTAGTCAGATTCCTACAAGAATACTCTTTGCCACTTCTTATCATTAGCATTGGGTAATAAGGGATTAGATGGCCAAATGTCTAATTGCTATTTGGCTTGGCAATTTCCTGTAAGAAATGTCTCGGTTCCAAATAGCGAGTAATTTTGTTGGGTTTGTGAGTTTCGACAGAATCCTCAAGCCACATGGATAGGCTGTCTTTTCATTAGGGAGAAACTACAGTCTCAATGAAAGCAGTATTCTTTTGGGATGAAAGATGATGCCTTCTACTATTCCCTGTCAACCATATTTAAAACAATGTTACATACTTAGATTCCTCTTAAAATTATTATGTTTTTTTTCTAAACCATGAATAGTAAAATATACGTTGACTTGGCTGATTAACCAAATAAAAACATGAAATTGACCAGAAATATATCAAGATCTAATATAGGATTATTACAAAATAACTCACCTAAGATCAGACTCTTATTTGTCATCCATTAGGAAGAATTCTTTTTCTATTTTGGGAAACACAAGAATGAGATTTTGAGGTTTTTCGCTGATGAAATCATGAGACTTCGAGGATTGATTTCACCTTTTCGAACTAATTCATTGCCGTATGATGTTTTAACTACTTCACGTGCTTCTTGTAAATATAATTTAATTTTCTAATGAGTCTGCGAACTATAGTCATTTTTTCTACATCGGTGCTCATGCTGAGTTGCTTTTAAAAAACCTTTTATTTCACCGGAATGGGAAAGTTTTGATCCTTCTATGACAACATGATGGTTCTTCACAATAATTTGTTTAATTTGAATTTTAAATTGGATTGTAGGTTAAAATTTCCAGTGACTCACGACCAGTGGTACAGAGAGTAGTTGAATCATTTGTTAATAAATTCTTTCCATCGGGATATCCATATAGGTAAGATTTTCACTTAATGAATGAAGTTTAATGCATTTAGTAAGTAGTTGCTGTGATTTTCAATATTCTTTTCTTTTCCTATTGAGAACATTTATTGGATATGCAGTGTGAATGAAGGGTACCTGACCTATACTCAATTCCGAGCATTGCAACACTTCACAAGCGCTGCATTATCTGTGTTGTCTACTCAGGTCTCTTCTGTCATGCTGCACTGAATCCATTGTCATTGCATGTAATATAGTAGTAACATTTAATCTAAGCTATGCTGGACTAACAATTTTTAGGAAAAAATATATATATTTTCTCACTAACTTGTACAAATTCAACCATAAAGTTTGTTAATTGATTAAGATCTAAGTTAGAATGTTCATGTGGGTTCAGAACCTACAGGTTCATCTCAGTGGCTTCGTAGATAACACATTTATAGTTGGATTTGTGGTCTTTGTATTTTTTGGAAAAATACTGTATGCATAATTGTGAAAATAAAGCCAAATTTGATGATGTGAAATACAATAAATATCATTTTTGGATACTGTTTTTACTTAATCATGCATGTTGTATTTATGAATTTGTAGAATGGTTTTGACTGACAACAATTGTGGGCTATGCCTCAGTCGCTGCTTTTTGCTGCAGGTTTGCGACCTACCCCTGCACAAGCAACTGCTGTGAGCTGGGTAGGGGATATAACAGATTACAATGTTATTATCATCATTGGTTTTTCTCCTATGCAATTTGGTTGACGCCTAAAATTCTACTCAGATTTTAAAAGATGGCATGCAACATGCTGGGAAGCTTATATGTAGCAATATGGGGGCGAGAATGGATTCAGAGCCAAAAAGTTGGAGAATACTAGGTAAGTTGTTCAAAATATGATCAGTTGCCTGTCTTTGCTTCTATTAAGTGTGAACCATAATAGCATTATATTTATGGTAGATCGTGTTACTCTTTCTCATTTTACTTGCATTTTCATAAAGCATTTACTTTATGGTGAATCAAGGATTTTGTAGATTCCTTGCTTTAATTGTCACGTGCCCTCTTGGATTTGTAGCTGATGTGCTTTATGATCTTGGTACTGGATTGGAGGTTATTTCACCCTTATGCCCACATCTTTTCCTGGAAATGGCGGGTTTGGGAAACTTTGCAAAGGTATATATGATTCTCTCAGTAACTCGTTCGTTTTATCCTTCATACTGTGTCTTGGGTGAAAGTGTTGAAACATCATCATCTCCCAGTGGCAGACTTGATTTTTCATTTTCTGAACGTGCATTTTGGCTTCAATAGCTTATAATTGTTTGTTCTATTTATTCTGCATTGGTTGCAATTTGGTATGTACTTGTGTTATTAAAATAATTAACTGCTTAATAGTTCCTTAGGTTTTATTAGATAATGATTTTATGAATGCCATTTTTAGGGAATGGCTGTTGTAGCTGCAAGGGCTACCAGGTTACCAATTTATTCATCTTTTGCCAAAGAGGGTAATCTTAGTGACTTATTTGCAAAAGGGGAGGCTATCTCAACCCTTTTCAATGTTGTTGGGATCGGAGCAGGCATTCAGTTAGCCTCCACTGTATGTTCGTCAATCCAAGGAAAGGTATGTTTTCTTCTCAAATATGGTACTTATAAAATTGATTTCAGCATCATAACCATAACATAAGCAAACATAAATTTAACCTGCAGAAACAAATGACATCTAAATTATTAAGTTCATGCAGTTATGAATGTTTGATTTCATTTTTCATGGATAGTATGTGGCCTTTGGGGAAGTGGCAAGAAGTGTGCATGTTTGTAATAAATACTACTAAGAATAAATATGCTGTTGAGAAGATACTATTCATTACCCGGAGCTATTTTCTTGATATTTTGCTTAATACCAGACCTTGACATAATTATAGTTTATCCTTGGTTTATAATCGCTGATGGTATCCAAGTGAGCTAGAAGATTGGAATCCGAAGGCTGAAAATTGGCTCGTGTTGTGTGTCCATTTCCATGATAGCCATTATTGTAGCAGATATGTCTACACGTTTTTTTAGCTGGCAAGACATGTGTAATCGCTTCTTTCCACTGAAGCCAAGATTAATAGGTTATCAAGAATTTGTAATTTTATCTTTATAACGTGCCATGCAAAGTAGTCAATGTAAATCTGTCGTTACTTCCTTGCAGATGATAGTGGCACCTCTGCTCTCTTTGACTCATATTTATAGTGTGGTAGAAGAGATGCGAGCAGCTCCAGTGAACACGCTCAATCCCCAGAGGACAGCCATGATTGTAGCAGAATTTCTCAAGGTTAATCCACATCACTCAACATACATTCCTTGCTTGTCTGCACACCTTGCGCTGACCATTACTGTTGCATCTCAACCAGAGTGGAAAAGTTTCGAGCCCAGCTGACCTCAGGTACCGCGAAAACCTTATTTTCCCCGACCGCATTATAGAGGAAGCAGGAAGCGTGATGGTTGGGCAACCACTACGAAAGGTCGCTAAAAAGCCTTCCACGCTCAAGGAGCTGAGGGACATGTTTCCTGACGAAAAGTTTCTGGTAAACCGAAAAGATAAGCGCACCTACATGGTCCTTGAGCAGAGTGCATCGGGCGAGGATGCACTGAGGGGTTGGCTGGTTGCTGCTTTAGCTGCGGATATGGAGAGCTCAGGCCATGAATCCGGGTTGCCAGCACTGAATGCAGCTTACCAGAAGATGGACAGCGTTTTCCCATCCTTCCTTTCTCAACTAAAGTCGAGAGGGTGGCACACAGATCAGTTCTTGGACGGAAATGGTAGGCGGTTTGCGTTCTGACTGATGATCGAATAGTAGCGGCAGGTTTTCTGCCAACACACCCGCTTTTCTCCACCAATTTTGGATCAACGTATGCAGTGGATACGACTGTATCCACTACATTCGTTGAGGCGTGCAACCCTCCAAAACATATCAATGTCTCAGATTACATAAAGTAGTTTGCCATTTTTTTTTTCCTTAGCCTCCTTGTACTTGTAATTACTGAAATCTTTGTTTCCTGCATGTCTTCTTTATTCAGTGAATTGTAAATGGTGAGTTTTGTTAAATGTGGCTCTTTTAAATGTGATTGATTTCAGAGTTATAATTATAATTAAAATTTTAGGAAAAATTGCATTCTGCCGGATGATAATATTCATTTTGAAACCAAAGCAGAAGATTATTCGGCAAACGACACAAACTGCAGCCTCGGTAGCTGATCAAAACATAAAGCAGGAGTCTCAATAATGCATGACGTAAACATTGTACTCGACGACGGCGTCGCCGGCGGTCGTCGAGGACCGAGTGTGCGCCAGCGCGTACCCCCTCGCGAAGCGGAAGAGCCCGCTGCCTCCGATCACCGGCATCTCGCGCACCTCGTGCAGGGCGGCGTTGCGGCCGAGCACGGCGACGACGCTGCCGTTGTACTTCCCCTCCGTGAACACGAGGTTCATGGCCTGGAGGAACGCCAAGTCCCGCTGGTCCGCCGACGCGTACATGCCCTGCGCCCGCCCTACCGGCCGCGACGTCGGCTCGAGGCCCTCCGTGAGTAGGTCGTCCATCATTAAGGCCATGCCGAAGGTGCTCCCGGCCGGCTGGTTCACCGGTTTGCTGATGGGCACGGCCGTGGGGTTGCGGCCGCTGACGACGTCGTGGAAGAAGAAGTGCAGGTGGCTCATCTTCTGCTGCCTCTTCTCCGCGCGGACCCCCACTCTCCTGGCGAAGCTGGAGGCGGCCTCGGCCGCGGAGGAGGAGGAGGAGGAAAGGAGGACGGCCGTGACGGCGAGAACAAGCACGGCTGCAGCGCGAGTCGCCATTGCTGTGCCTGCGGACCGTGAGCTCCGAGTGCTGCTCCTCCCGGCTCAGCCGTCACTACTTATTCAAAAAGTTGAGTTGGGCGGTGCAGCTTTGGCAGGCAACATGAGGAGTAATTGCAGCAGGAATTAGAAAACAAAATGGAGGCCTTTGCTTCCCTTCTACATCACCCTATGGATTCTGTCAATAACAATAATAGTAACCTTGTAAAGTAATCTTCACAAGTAAAAGTTTTAAAAAAGAAAACAAAAGGTCAAAAAAAAAATGATGATGATGCGGGCAGGAGCGCTGTAATTATTCATAATAATTAAAATTGCAGAGGGGAGGCTGCCGGCCGGCCAGTTGAGACTAATTTTTTGGATCAAATTCAAACCCAAAGCGGTCGCAATCAATCACATGTCTCACGCCTCATTGCAGAGCACCATCGATATTGGGAACCCATCCTTTCTCTCTTTATCACCTTCTTTTAATACTTTTTTCATATATAACAATTGATATCTGATTCAATATAAAAACAATCCATTCTTTTACTATAAATATAATATTAATTAATTAATCCTCAATTATATTATGAAGAAATCAAACTCTGATAAATAACATATTATTTTATTACTTAAATATCCTCCGATTACGGATTACTAAATCTGATACAGACTTCAACTCTAGCTGTAGTTTAAATAAAATAAGCATATACATTGCAGTGACGTTTTATTATAATGTTAAAAGTTTAAGAGTAAAAAATAATATAGAATAAAATTCCCTTACACTTAAAATTGAGGCCCATGCCCATACAAAGATATATATATATATATATTAATTATCATAAATCTAGCAGCTTTAAATGCCTGGGGCCCATGTTCCTGATATTACATGTCAGTGAGGTTATCCACACACACACACCACACTAAATTAATTGGGAACCCCATTTTTTTTATATGCACATTTCTTTTCTTGTAAAATAATATACATCATCTATACATACACCTATCCCTTATTCCCTCATGGTGGGCCGTTAATTAGCATTAAAAATTAAAACTATCATATTAAATATAACACTAAAAGGAGCACTTTTCTTCAGTTTTAAATTAAAAATATGTTGCATCATGTTAACGAGATTCTTCTGCGACAACAAGCAAACCCATAAAATTAATTAGGTAGATAATTATATATATATATATATCTGAGGAGGAGGAGGAGGAGGAGGAGGAGCAGGGAGAGGAGATGGGTCGACGGTGGTGGCAGCGGGCGCTGCGGTGCACAGCGACGAGCGGGCGATGGAGGAGCTACCTGCTGATGCTGGCCGTGCTGGTCTGCTCCCCGGTGCTCGTCCCCCTGGCCTGCCTCTCCCTCCCTCTGCTCTGCGTCGTCGGGCTTTGCCTCCAGCTCGGGCGGGGGCGGGGGCGGGGGCGGCGGCACCGGCACGGGGGCGGCGCCTCCGAGCTCGGCGCGCTTCGGGAGGATGGGGCGGAGGCGAGGCTGCTGCAGCGCTACCTGGAGGAGCAGTTGCAGCTCGTGGGAGCGGCACCGGTCTTCGTCTCCGGCGGCGATTGAAAAAGGAAGGGAAAACAAGAAAAAAAAGGCGTCTTTTTTTATGGCTGCTTTTGATCCGTGTTGAGCGGAAACACAAACATGTATCCAGAATAAAGAGAAAAGAAACCATCGAAGAGTGCGGATTGTAAGATACTGATCTCAGTTTAGAACAGGAGGAGAGTGGATCAAGAGCGAATGTTCAAACTTCCCCCCCCAAATCAGCACAGAAAAAAAAAAGTCCTTCCGCTCATCCCTTCTTTTCTTCCGCCGACCAAAAAAATATATTCTTGCGTTCCCATTGCCGATGATTCCGATTCGAAGAAGAAACCACGAAGCTTCAAGGATGATGCAACCGATGAGTCTACGTTTCATCAAAACGGCAACTTGTCGACCGAGAGATGAAGCGGGGTCTCGATCAATCCCTCCCCTCCCCCCAAAACGGGTGGGAACCCTAATTAACAAATGCAACTTGCAGAGATGGGCCGAGTCCCGGCGACGCCGCCCAGAATTGAAGGCCTTGCATTGCTCGAGCTCGCCATGAGAGCAAAGTGGAACTCCGCGTAACCCACGAGGAAGAAGTGCTAATATGACATAAATCCAACTTTTTATACTGGATAATAAAATGAATTAAACAAATTACTCTGATTCCATGTAGATTTAATTTTTTTAATTATAGTTATATCTTATCTAATTTAGAATAATTTTTCTAAAATTTTAAATTATAAAATATCTTTTTATAATTTTAAAATATTAAAAGTCTAGATCTTATTTTATTCTAACAAAATTTGTTTTTACCGCTGACCGTATTTTACATTTATTGGTTTGCTTATTTTGCTTGAATGCTTTCTCGGATAACTCCAGAAGAAATAATTAATCAATGCTCTACGTGACGAAACGTTTTAATAAATTCTTTAATTTCAACTTGTGGGAGGGGCTGATCCGAAACCATGAATCAAAGAAGAGAAATGGTTGGTTTGACTTTGAACAGTGATCGTTCAAATGTGGTGTTCTTGCAGCACACCATAAGATCTCCAATCCTCCATGGGCGCGTCGCAAATTAGACAAACCCTAATCTCAGCATCATCAATCCGAGGACCAACCGACCAAGATGGGGATGCATGGAGTTTTGAGGTAGAAAAAAAAAGTCTCACCTTTTTTTTTACTCCCATCTCTATTTTTGAAGCCCCCCGACCTCGCCATATCCCCGTTTCTTTTGTCCTTGATCCGTGAATCGAAGAAAAAAAACACCCCCTTTAAACGTCGTGCCCCGGAGATTTCCATGTTCTCCCCACTAATCGGAATAAAAATGACATTTTTGATGGTGTTTTCTTGACTCTTCTCTCCTCTCTTCCTCCCTCTTTCCCTCCTTCCTTCCTTCCTCGCAGACCGCCTCCTCCTCCTCCATCCGTTTCGTCTCCATCTGTTCTGTCTCCGTCGTGACCTCCTGCGTAATCTTATCCCGGAGAGAGCGGTTTCGAGAGCTTTGTCATAATTAAGACCCAACATTCGTCGAGCATTGCTGTTCCGACGAGGAGCGTCAACGCCTGCCGCACGAATCGCGGTTTCCTTCCGA
The DNA here is from genome assembly GCA_030544415.1 of Thalia dealbata. Taxonomy (NCBI): domain Eukaryota; kingdom Viridiplantae; phylum Streptophyta; class Magnoliopsida; order Zingiberales; family Marantaceae; genus Thalia; species Thalia dealbata. The sequence goes on from CM060458.1 coordinate 1,149,714, forward strand.
TCGAGAAAAGGTCATTACTTTTGAAGGATTTGTAACTGAGAACGAGAAAGGTCCAATCGTTTTGATAAAAATTCCATCTTGGCGCGTAGTGTCCTGATCTCGCCTCCGTTGTGACCATTATCACCACCGATGAGTAAGCCGTCCGAGAATCAACCTGCCCAGCGGCCCGCCAAGCCCTCCTCCGTCCTCCCGTACAAGACCCCCAACCTGCGGGACCAGTACCGCATCGGGAAGAAGCTCGGCCAGGGGCAGTTCGGCACGACGTACCTGTGCGTCGACAAGACCGACAACAAGGAGTACGCGTGCAAGTCCATCCCCAAGCGCAAGCTCCTCTGCCGCGAGGACTACGAGGATGTGTGGCGCGAGATCCAGATCATGCACCACCTGTCGGAGCACCCCAATGTCGTCAGGATCAAGGGGACGCACGAGGACGCGCTGTTCGTGCACCTGGTCATGGAGCTGTGTGCGGGCGGGGAGCTGTTCGACAGGATCATCCAGAAGGGGCACTACAGCGAGAGGAAGGCAGCGCAGTTGATCAAGACCATCGTGGGAGTCGTGGAGGCCTGCCACTCCCTCGGCGTGATGCATCGGGACCTGAAGCCGGAGAACTTCTTGTTCGCCGGCAGCGAGGAGGAGGCGGCCCTCAAAGCCACAGATTTTGGGCTATCTGTATTCTATAAACCAGGTTTGATCTCAATTCGCCTTTTCTTCTTATCGCTGTTCTGTTCCTATATCTCGATTCTTTCTCTATTGGATGCTCAGTGAAGAAATCCTATTCTTAGTCGATCAATTCATATTAGAACTGCAGCATCACACCTAAATAAACGAAGCCATCCACTCTAAAATTTTCTCAATTCCAGGTTTGAATTTCTTCCATTTTTTAAATCAACAATACGATCTTTTTCTTGGTCATATTGACCCTTTTTATGCGGATCTGGAAACCAGAGACTCATTTGTATTTTTTTCATTAACTCTTGAAGAGCTTATTCCGTCCCGTGCCTTTAATGCTGGTGGAATAAGAATGCCCAAGTGATTGTTGGTTTCTGTCTTGTTTTATTGTTGTTTTAATGGACTGTACCACATTATCCCTTCATGTTCTATGTTTAATAGAATATTCAAAATGGCACGCCTCGTATGATGTCAACATTTAATGTCCATGTTTGTGTGGGTCATCCATTTTGTGTTTAGAAATTTAGATTCTTCTGATTGTAGTTATTCTCTACTAAAACCGTCTGCAGGCTTTTATGGTTGGTAGTTCAAGGGCATACCATAGCTTTGTTCTTTTATTATTTACTGAGGAAGTCATAATCATCTTGTTTGTTGTGTATTATTCATTGACTAACATAAATTAAGGCCACTGTGTCTTATTATTCAGTGACAACGCATCCACTTTTGTTTCAGATCTAGAGGGGAAAAAAACCCCATAATCCCTCTTATATATTAGACATTTCTATTTTGAACAAGGTTTGGACCATTCATTGCCTTGCCACTGCAGTTAGTTTTAACTCGACAGGTCCAACTCTCTTTTTCTTAAGGAAATAACCCCCTTTTCTGACTTTTAACAGAATCATGCTGATATTTTTCACCTTTTACTTTTATCTCGTTTTATGTATGAATTTGAGCTCTTTCTTTTGATCTGATATAGTTTCTTTCTATCTAAAGAATGCTTGCATCTGTTTTTATAGAAACGACAGGCAACAAATTATTGTAAGATAAATTTTCTCCAGAACGTTATTTGTTCAATTTTAGAATATCCTTCTCCGAAAAGTTTATCTACTTATTCTACACTTTGCATATTGGTGTGCTCGTGCCATATCATATTGCTGCATTATTTCTGGTTATGATATATTATAGGTAATGTTGTGTGATATAGGAAAGCCTTCTCTAGTCCTATTAATAGTTCATATGATCAAAATTTCTTTATGGTTAATGTTGGAGGTGAATATTTTTCAGCTCTGTGTTGAAAATTTTTTGTACTACAGTAGTTGTTATCTTCACCTCAACTTTCTCAATCACTATAAACATACACTTGTTATGCTCAAATAAATGGTATTGAAGGTATTTCTTTAGTTGATTCATTTTGAACATTGCAGGTGAAATATTCTCTGACGTAGTTGGAAGTCCATATTATGTTGCACCTGAGGTATTACGCAAATTATATGGACCGGAAGCAGATGTATGGAGTGCTGGGGTCATCCTATATATTTTGTTAAGTGGAGTGCCACCTTTCTGGGCAGGTACGCTGATGTCAATCTCAGCTTCGTTCTCTTTGCATTATGATACCCTCTGTCTCTCTTAAAAATAAAATACAATTTGGTTCCTCATTTATTTATGCTGTTCTTCATCTTGCTCTCAGAAACTGAAGCAGGGATCTTCAGGCAGATTCTACAAGGCCGTCTAGATTTTGAATCGGAACCCTGGCCTGCAATTTCTGAGAGTGCTAAGGATTTGATACGGAATATGCTTAATAGAGATCCAAGGAAGAGATTTTCTGCACATCAAGTTCTTTGTAAGCATTTTAGATGAACATTCTGCTCTTTGAACATAACCTTTTCTTAAAAGTTATCATATTGTTACATTGAAAAAAGCCATCAGAGTCTCTATTGATCTATTACTTCTGCTAGGTCACCCATGGATCATCGATGACAGTGTTGCACCTGATAAACCCCTGGATTCTGCAGTTCTTTCACGTCTCAAGCATTTCTCTGCAATGAACAAACTTAAGAAGATGGCTTTACGGGTATTCTAGTTTTTTTGATATTTTAACAAAACTAGACTTTCCCCTTAATACTGAACTGAGTATGCTCAATATCAATGATATTCATGACTAGTTATCAGTCTTCTCATGTTACAGAAATCTAATTGTCTGACATGTGCTAAATCCTCACCTACTGTTTCGAGATATAGATAAGGCGCAGACCATGTTTCTTTTCCCTTGACTGTAGCATATATTTTTGTTTGATTCCCTGAAACATAATCTTATGTTATTAACCGGTATTTTTTTGACACCACAACTGTTACAAGAGGCAGGTATGATATCAACTCTGTGCTTTGAGCTACTGGAAAATGATTAGTATGGTTGTTTGCTGCTGTATGGTAAAGAATGAAGTAGCCTCTGACAATATAATGTGATGATTACGCAGCTACTCAGCCTATGCTTATAACTAGTTTATACATGACATATCATGCACCGAGCCATGCAAATTTAAATTGTCATATCTGGATCCTATGATGAATGGGTCTCAAGCAGAGGATAAAAATCCGTGACATAGTAGTTGAAAAGGCCACACACCTTATTTCCCTGTTAAAAAGCACAGGTTTCCTAATAACTTTGCAGGTTATTGCTGAAAGCCTCTCAGAGGAAGAGATTGGTGGTCTAAAAGAACTCTTCAAGATGATTGATACTGACAACAGTGGAACGATCACGTTTGATGAACTAAAAGAAGGATTGAAGAAAGTGGGCTCTGAGTTGATGGAATCTGAGATCAAGTCGCTTATGGATGCGGTATGATAGACCGACATGGTTGCCTTTGGTCTAATTTGCCATGTTCAGTGATGCTGAAGTTAAAAGCTTTGATTCTTTGAACCCTTAGTAGATATTGTTCCAACTTGCTGCAGGCTGATATCGACCAAAGCGGCACGATCGACTATGGGGAATTCCTTGCAGCTACCGTACACATGAACAAGTTGGAGAGGGAAGAGCACCTCATATCGGCCTTCTCATTTTTCGACAAAGATGGAAGTGGTTACATAACTGTTGATGAGCTCTCACAAGCTTGCAAGCAGTTCGGCATCCATGACGTTCACCTTGATGAGATGATCAGAGAAATTGATACGGACAACGTGGGTCATATCTCTTCTTTTACTATTCCTATCTCATTTTCTTCTGATTCTTTTCCATCCCATTTGGCGTTTGCAGGACGGGCAAATAGATTACGCTGAATTCGCAGCGATGATGAGGAAGGGCAACGGCGGAATCGGAAGGAGGACCATGAGAAACAGCATAAACTTCAACTTGGGTGATGTCTTGAGGGGTGGTGCTCCATCAAACTAGCAGATGTGATGGCTGAAGAGGCTTTTGATGGAACTTAAGTTTCCCTTAAAATTTGTATTTCTACTAGGTGGTATTGCTGCGTTTGGCCGAGATGAGCCGTGAGCAGCCAGTTTATTATTTGATGGTGAATTTCTATTGGTCTTCTTCTGCAAAATATATATTTTATACAGAGAGAACTCCTTCCCAGGATCACTTATGAACACTATTTCTGATAATGTCATAAGAAAAGCTTGTGTAGTAGGGTTTCTTCTTCTTCTTCTCCTCTTTCCTTTTACCTTTTTGCTTGTACTTCTTGAATCATCATGTCAAATGAAATCTTTAGGTTTTTTTTTGGTTCCACACTGGAGATGGGTGATGCCTCATTTACTTCAGAAGCATCTGAATGTGGATTGAGATGGAGTCTTTTTTGCAGTTAAACAAAGTCCTGCTCCCATATTTACTTGTAATTCTAATTGTCTTTATATAAGTTTAATATTGATTATTGCCACTAACATAAAAATTTTCAGTTGATAATGTAGAAGATTCTTTGACTTTATAATTATAAATAATTTTTTAAGATAATTACATCGAAACCTATTTTTTATGCCTTTATACATTTTCTGGGATATCACATTACATCAATTGAATAAAATTTAAATTAATGTCGATATAATATAATATGTGATGTCAAATTATACTTATTTGACCTTTAATACCGGTACTTAATATTATAAAAAAATTATGGGCAAAATTTAAAATAGAGGGTGTGAAATATAAATTCTAAAAATTTAAAATAAAAATAAAAATATTTAAATTGCGATTAGTAAAATGATTTTTTTAAAAATAGTTGCTTGTGTTTTATCTTTGTTTATTTTTTAAAGAAAAATTGAAAATAGATTAACTGTACTTATCTATTTTTACTCTAAATGAAACATCTATTTCCTTTGTTAAATAAACAAAGAAAGAAATAAGATCAAATAAAATGAGAGGGAGTGATTGAATCATGCAAATGACATATGTTTTAATTAATCATAAGTATTTATTTAGATCACATGCGCATCATGTTTTATTATAGTTGACCATACCACGTAGTTGACTTTTTGGCCGCAGGAAGGACATTTTTCCTCACTAATTGTATTAATCACGCATATTTTTTATCACACGTATATTATCTCTTTATAATATTAATTTCCCAAAACTTTAAAACACAAAAAAAAGAAGGAATTTTTTAAAAAAGTCGGTGCGTGATCACTGGGCAAACAAATCACACCTGCAGCGAGCGCACCCAACTTTGTACACCACGTCGGTCGCGGTGGGACCCATTTGACAGGCCAGCATTCAGGCCGGTAGGTGGTCGGGCGTGGAGTCGTTGCTTTCTCGACGAAAGCCAAGCGCAGCCTGGCCGCACACCCCAACAACGACACAAAAAAAAGGGTTTTCCTTTTTGTCACTAAATTTCTCAGAGCATTATTAAGCTACTGCCCAAGATTAGGGCTGAAATTTACGAAAGAACCACCCATCACTGCCTAAGTAGTTGATATTTTTGAGGATTAAAACGTCAAATCGTAAGAAAATTTAATGTTACAAACCAAAATAGAGAAAAGATTCAAACGCAGGCGCTGCTTGTGCTTGACGAAGACGCAGCGAAGTAATCAGCGAGAGGACGAGCCAAAGCCAGCAAGCAAGCAAAAGGGAGGGCGGTTTAAAATTAAACCCTCGCTCCCCCTCTCTCCGCCTCTCCTTCCTTCCTCCCCATATCACCCTCTGCCCCGTTCCCCACGACACCCGCCACAAGAAGACCAAACCGCGAGGGCGGAGGGCTCCTCCTCGATCTCGATCCTCCCGTATCCTCAAGCCCTAATTCGGTCGGTCGATCGATCGACCGATCGACGGAGAGGAGGAGGAGGATGAGCACCGCCGCTGCCGCCGCGCCTCCCCCGAGAAGGAGCAACCTCGCCAACCGCCGCCCCCCTGCGGCGGCCAAGAAGTCCGCCTCGTTGGATAATGGCGCCGCCGTCGACGCCAGGCCCATCTCGCCCACCCACCCCCCGTATGAAACTTTCCCTCGTCGTCCCGGCTATGAATTTTTATTTTTTCCTCTTTTTTTTTGTTTGAGAATTTTTTTTTTTGTGGGGTTCCTGGTCGTGATTGTTTGTTCTTTCTTTCTGGGTTGCAGTGGGGAGAGAACGGTGAAGAAGCTGCGGCTTTCGAAGGCTTTGACTATCCCGGAGGGCACGACCGTCTCCGACGCGTGCCGGCGGATGGCCGCGCGTAGGGTGGACGCCGTGCTGCTGACGGACTCGAACGGGCTTCTCTCTGGGATTGTCACAGATAAGGTTGCTTCGAGGCTGCGTTTTTATTCATTAGATAGAGTTGTGTTCTTCGGTTCTGGCTAACGAGTTGGGATTGGTGCTTCTATTGGTAGGATATTACAGCGAGGGTTATAGCGGACGGTTTGAGGCCGGAGCAGACTTTTGTTTCTAAGATCATGACTAGGAATCCATTGTTTGTGATGGCCGATACTCTTGCAATTGAGGCTCTGCAAAAGATGGTCCAAGGTTAGCTTTTACTCGAATGTGCTGGTCCTTATCAGCCATTTTACCAAAAGAATAAGTTCACATTTGCAGTATTCAATATTCTTCCTAAGTTAACTTGGGGTTTTTCATTTCACTTGTTTGCAGGAAAATTTAGGCACCTTCCTGTTGTAGAAAATGGTGAAGTGATTGCTATGCTGGATATTACGAAATGCTTGTATGATGCTATATCAAGAATGGAAAAAGCGGCAGAGCAAGGTAGTGCCATTGCAGCTGCAGTTGAGGGGGTGGAACGACAATGGGGAAGCAATAATTCAGGTATGTGATTTTCTCAAGTTGTCATGTTGAAGTTCTTTATAAATCATGGGATATGTAGTGTTCTTACGTGACAGATGCATGTGAATATGATTAATTGCTCCGAACCACTTAATTCAACACAAATCACAAGGATTCAACAACGGACCATCTTGATGTCTTTAAGATATTTTGCCCAACTGATTTTATTTCCTTGAAAGGATATACTAAGTTCAAATTTGCTACCAGACGTGTAACTAAGACCATTAAAAAATGTTCTTAGATGCCTGGAAACAAGTTTCAATGTTCAGTATTTTACTAATATGCTGGATGTATGAGAGATGGCCGTTGCTCATGTTGCATTTGCATGACTACTGTCAATGTTAAACATGCATGAACATGATAATCTGCTAGAGATGTGTACAAGGTGCCTAATTAGATAAGGAAATAAATGAACGGTGAGAATTCTCATTAGAAAAGGTAGTTGTGTTTTAATACCATTAAAATGATAAAAATTGAAATTTTGGTTGATTTACCATACCTAAAGTATTTGATTACCCATGCATTCTTTGTTTTGATATTTGAGTGGTACAAGTTAGATGATATGATAATTATACATATGGATTTATACTTGACACACACAAACTTTGATTATGAGTGCATGTAACCTTGATTTTAAACTATCTTTCTAGTGCAAGATCAAAGGTCGCTTGATTGCAAACTTAACCTTATTAATGTTAAGATGAACGATGGGGTTTTTAAATTTAGTACTTGCAGGATGTAGGTGCATATCATCAATGGGTACACTTCATTTCTTGTTATAAACATCCTGATGCTACTGTCAAACTATCTAATGTAAAAGTTATCCAGTATTAATTTATAAAAGATAATCAGTGCCATAAGAGTTGGTTAGAGTGGTTCATTGAACTTAAATACATTTTCTTATTCTACACTACTATGGTTTCTACCATTGAACAGAAAAAGGATTTTGTTTTCTCACCGTTGCTTTATAAATAACCCTCTCTCTCTCTTTTTAATTTATTTATCATGAATTCATTTTCCTGGATGCAGCCCCTTATGCTTTCATTGAAACCCTCCGAGAACGGATGTTTAAGCCAACCTTGTCATCTGTGGTAACAGAGCATTCTAAGTATGTCTCAATACCATGTTTAAACTTATCTGAATTATTTGTTTGTTTGAATTGGTATTCTTGCTAATATGCAGTCTGAAAAACATTCTATATACCACCATGCAGAGTTGCTGTGGTGACTCCTTCTGATCCTGTCTCTGTTGCCGCTAAAAGGATGCGTGAATTTCGAGTTAACTCCATCATTATCATGGCAGGAAGCAAGCCTCATGGAATTTTGACGTATGTTCAGTGGGATTTTTAAAGTTAATGATTCTTATTTTTCTTGTATGGTTATTTATCAATTTAGCTCATTTGATGATTTTCATAGTTGATAGTGGTTTTTAACCTCTGTTAATTCCAATACACTGCAGCTCAAAAGATGTGCTTATGCGAGTAGTTGCTCAGAATCTCTCACCTGAATTAACTCTTGTAGAGAAGGTAGATTTATGCTAAACCAATTCCGAAAGCTCATGCTTATTTCTCATTGGCTCTGTTAATTTCACAAGCTTTCAATCTTAAATAAGGGATGTGAGGATAATTTGTCAATGATTCTCTTCCAAATAGACACATCAATGTTTTGTGGATAAAAAATGTCTAACTTTATAAGAACATAGGTTAGCTAACCTGAGAATATGAAGATGGCCAACTAATGTTGGAACCATATCAATAATATTGGTACTGTTGGAGCAACTTCACTATGTGGGAATTGATCTATTTCTAAATTTTACTTATCGTCGACGGTTTAAGTACATTTCTTGTGCCACTGGTTGCATTTCTTTGGACGTATTTGTCATGAACTCTTGGATGAACATAAATTTAATATTATTTTTTGAAGGTGATGACTCTTAACCCTGAATGTGTCACGCTAGACACGCCTATTCTTGATGCATTACACATGATGCATGACAGAAAGTACTTGCATCTTCCAGTATTGGATAGAGGTATTGAGTTATATATTTCATGTATGATAAGCCTCTTTTGTTGATTATTTGACACATTCTTGGAAACAGATGGCAGTGTTGTTGCCTGTTTGGATGTTCTGCAGCTAACACATGCAGCAATTTCCATGGTAATCATATTATGCTTTAATATATTTGATGTACAAAGCTATGCAAATTGAACAATATTTATAACAAATATACTGGTGCGTAACTCCTTGCAGTTTCTGTCTAGAGAAAAAGGTTACTTATGCTCCTTGTAATTTATTGTCATCACATTCAATTTTCATTTAGTAATACTTCAAACTAGTTATATCATTTGTGCATCTCTAATAAAAGATGTAAGTTGTTCTGTTATATTTTCTAATGCACGCCTGGGAACTTTTCTACATCTTGATTGTATATAATACAACATTACAATTACCATTGTAGGAAGAAATAAGAATGGGAAACGCTGACAAGTTCATCTTCTATTTAAGGTCTAATTTAGTAATTCTGATTATTATATTATTCATGCTGGGTTGCATTTGAGATTACCAAAACACAACCATGTGTCTGATCGGAAGGGACTATGCATAACAACCTATGCCTACAGATTCTTGTAGGTTTATAGTAAGTTATCAAATTTTAAACACTAAAAATAAATAATTTCATGCCTATAATATTAAACTGTATGGTAAGCGCCACATTTGGGGTTCTTCCTATATCCGAAGCCTAATATTCAAACAAGTTTCAGATAGTTTATTCATATTTTTTTGCGTGGAATTGTCTATCCTTATATATATATATATATATATATATATTCTTGAAGGTTGAAGGAGGTGCTGGAGTTGTTAACGACATGGCAAACACCATGTTACAGAAGTTCTGGGATTCTGCCCTTGCTTTGGAGCCAGCCGAGGACGAATTTGATAGACAAAGGCATGTTGTATTATTTTAGTTAAGTAGAGAAACCTTCTCTTTTTCTCATTTTCTTTACACTCCATATGTTATTTGCAGCAGTGAGTTGTCGGCATTTATGACAGAATATACTGAAACTGGAAAGTCTATCCATCCCCCTCATGTTGGAAACTCATTTCCTTTTAAATTTGAGGACCAAAGAGGACGCGTACACAGAGTCAATTGTGGTTAGTATAATGCGAGAATCATTATCTTATTGTAAATTCTCACTTGATTTGACTACGATCTAGTATGTAATGCTGAAAGGCTTGTGTGTCTGTTCTCTCAGGTACAGAGTCTTTAGACGAACTATTGTCTGTTGTAATGAAAAGGATAGGGCTTGATGGCAACAGTGATAAGCTTCTACTTTTGGTGAGATCACAATCCTTGTACGTGTGCATATGCGTATTCGGTTATGCCCACACGTTGGTTAAATTTAGTGTAGCTCCTAAGATACAACAATTGCTGGTTGTTTCGTGCAGTATGAAGATGATGAAGGCGACAAGGTTCTTCTGACTTCAGATAATGATGTTGTTGGAGCTGTTAATCATGCCAGATCTGCAGGATGGAAGGTACCTATTCCTTTATTTGCTTACTTGAAATGATTTAATATCTACATACCCTATGCGTGAAAAAAGGCTTTGTTGCAGTTCACTGTATATATCTTTTTTTTTTGGTAGTTAGAAGTTCTGGGCTAATCTTGTTTTGGCTCATGTATATGCTTAATAAAAGTTGATGCTTTGCCTGATTGTGCACGGTACCCCTGCTCTTTCCTGTGACCTCTTTTTTTTTTTTAAAACTACAATCACACATCTGCTTCCAATGATTCAGTCGTTCAGAGTTCAAGAAATCTATCTTTGTGGATTTGTTCCACAAAGAGACTATTAATAAGCTTTCTTTTCAATGCATCGTCATTTTCTTTTCTGGTTCCACTACTGGCATCAAACTATGATCAGATTAGTGAAAGTATACCTTTGTTTGCTGGCGTTGTTCAGCAGTGATTAAGATGTTACCAGTGCGTTCATCATTGGTCCTTACTGTTCTGTTCTGTGCTTCATTCAGGTTCTAAAGCTGCACATCGATCGTTCAGAAACCACACTGGAAACGAAAGCGCCGTCATCGGATCTTGCAAGAGCGCGAAGCGGCAGAGTGACGTCTCTCCAGTTGGGGATTTTGGCTGGAACCGTAGCAATAGCCACCGTAGGAATCATGGTTTACTTGAAACGAGCCAAGGTCTGATTCAATTCAAACTTAGAATTAGTCACTCCGATGCAAATGTGTAAACAGATATATTTAGCCTGTTCATTAGTACTGTAAGTTTAAGTCCACAGCATCTCAAGCGTGAAAAGGGAGCTGCTTCAACCCAAGAAAAGCTCCATCCAATTTTGAGCTTATCACATCCAATATAATATTCTTCAGTTGATTAGGTCATGTTTGAAATGGCCAAACAGGAGAATCAATATTTATATCTAAAAGGAAAACCTCAAGAGTTCTACTGTACTGCCTATCATTGCAAGATTTCTATGCTTTTTTATTTATAGGTATTATTAGTATGATATGAACGGTTCTGTTTTTTTGTTTTTCTCTTTTAAAAAGTTTTTACTTTTATGAAAGCAATCGATCCAGGTTGTTTCCGCAACAACTAAACCGAAAATGAAAAAAAAAATCGATCAAAACCAGCTACAGTTTAATTTAGTTTGAGTTGAACAATTAACAGTCATTTTTATTATTTTGAATGAAGAGGAGATCTATAACATAAACCTATAACTAGAAAAAAAATTGTACATTAGATGGGCGAAAGTTTTGTATCATCAATTGGATAGAAATCGTGTAATAATGACAATATGATCAGGAGCTTTTCTACTTTAATTATATAATTATCCTTTAAACACGAGGCTTCCGTCATTTTCTTCCTCCTCGTTGGATTATGGATTACCACCTTCTTCGGCTACCTCGGCGACGCCGCCGCGCTCTTCTTCTCCTGTAATCGCCCTCCTCCTTTCCTCGTGCCCTTTTTTTTTTTTTTTTTTTTTTTTTTTTTTTTGCTTCCTTAGATCTGGTCTTCCAAGTTCGTCCTCCTCCTTTCCTCGTGCCTTTTTTTTTTTTTGCTTTCTTAGATATTCAAGTTGTGATTCTGACCGTGGGGCGGTGTTCAAGTTGTGATTCTGACCGTGGCTCTCGGCCCCATCTTTGTTTTAAGCATTGGGGCGGCGTACGGCTGGTGTCGGCAGTTAAAAATAGTCGGCAGTTAAAAATAGAGTGTAGATTTAGTCAAAATACCAGAATCAATCATTTTTGATTAAAAATAAAGCTTTCTAATTTAAGGGTCTAAATTAGGCTACTTCACCTTTCAGTTATAATATGTATCTGTCTCACATTTATATCTTTCTTCATTTAGTAAAGTGATCTGCAGCAGATTCGAAGACGTAGTCAAAATTAGCTGAATTTCTTAATCAAATTTGCTTGTGTTCTTTCTTTTCCTATTTACACTCCTCTATATTCTGACTTACAGAAAAATTTTACGCAATTTTTCTCAACAATCTTTTCTTTTACAAAACTCTATATGGGGCTTGTTTGATGTTTCTATCTTTATTTTACAAACCTCTGCATCATAGTGATCTTGATTTCTCCCTTACGGCTCGGTTGCAATGCTTTCTTGTGTTTAGCATTCGCTTCGCAAATTATACTTAGTGAGGAACTTACCAATTAGTGCTAGTAAAATTGATTTATTAGCATCTCAAATCGGATGAACTTGTCTGCTAATCTTCTCCATGGTTCAGAAATATTATCTGCACATTTCATCATATCAATGCCTCATTTGAGTGACTTTTGCATGATCCACTATCTCGTTTCCATTCCTCCTTGTTTCTTCCTATCATGCCCAGATAACAACTTCCCTCTCTCGTTTCCCTCCCTCTCTGTTTCTTCCAATCATGCCTACATAATAACTTCTCTATCTCAATATATGGAGAATGTATGTGTATTGTATGCTAAATATTTATGGGTTATGGTTTGCATTTATTTTTGCCACCGCCAGTGTCACGCCTCGATCCGCAGGACGACACGTGGCAACCACCGTATAAGCCCGACAGGCCCATACAAGGCATAAATACAAATGCTAACATACATACACCCACATTTCCAAGTAACATCTTAAATACAGTCCCGATATCTCCTAATACAAATCTAAGACCGACATACGAAAACTCGAAATTCGCGATCGTATACCTTCCGCGACGAACCATCCATTAACGATCTCATCTAATGCGTCGACACCTGCACACACATTGAACGCGGTGTGCTCAGCCTTGCGGCCTAATGCGAAATTACAGCTCTACCGAATAAAGAAATCAAAGGCTAGGAGGAGTATTCTAGGATGTCTTTGGTAATTAATCATCATGTTTCATGCCACATCGTGTAACCAATTTATATAAAGATAGACAACATACATAAACAATTAAATAAATAATTAAATACATGTGTACATGCCACTAGATGTCACCTAAGTCATGTCTAGTGTCCATATCAGTAGTCTGTCACCTACGTCATGGTGAGACTTTTAAGTTACATAAACTCGGGCTGCCAGCCTACGCTTAGTGACTACCCGGGCCGGGGGTATCAATAAGCCCATCAGTGCATTTTTGTCTCTGTCTCTACCTATGCCCGCTGCACTGATGTTGGCAGAGAGGACGGATGACCCAGAATCCCTCTCCATTTGTTTTACTAGTCGCCAACCATGCCTCCCCTAGCGAAACCGTCGTGCCCTTACATCCTCCCCGAATTTCGTAGGGGCCACGACACCCATGTAGTACTACACACTGCCCGTAGACAGGGTCACCTCTATTAAATCTCATCGGCCACGGCTAGCCGGAATAACCACCCTAGGATCCGAACTACTCATCCGATCGTCTGCAGACGTCAAGGGTGATAGCCGTGCGGTCAACGGATCCACTGTCCAATGCGTCGCATGTGGAATCACCTTCCCAGTCCAATAACCGTCGACGTCTGTCAAGATTGGCGCACATCCGCACGATGGGCTGTGGCAACCTTGACTCCATCGGTGCCAAGTCAATGGTAGGGTTATCCTAGCTAATCATCTCAGGACTATCACGAGGCCGCCTAAACGACACTCGTGCGGGTGAAGATTTCGGACAAGGACTTGCTCCATATTTCCAGTCTAATATGACCATGGAGTGTGTACAGTCCCTTACCCTACCAGCTCCCCGTATATAAGCTATGCATAACCTCGGGAGTAGCGCTCCCAGTATCCAAGCTACGCATCAACCTCGGGAGTGGTGCCTAGCGGGACATCACCATTTTGACCACCGTCGGGACGCGGCGGTCAACCGGGGCATATGGAAAAGGCCCCCCTTTTAATTTTGTCTAAGTGGCGGTGACGTCGCCAAAGGTTCTAACATGTCGCATATACTATCTATGTCTGCATTGTAATCATTTAACACATAATACCGAAAGCAATATAACATGCAAGACATGATTATAAAGCATGTTAGATACCTAGCAGATCAACATGTTAGATAAGATAACTATGCTAGCATGCATATAATTCAAATCTTATCAAACATTATGGTGTATCATATTTAAGACATCCAAGAATTGTTCCTAAGAAAACCCCAGCGGGAATTTCTTAGCGTGAATAAATCCTACCATCGGAGAACCAACGCACCTGGGTTAGCGATCTGCTCCTCGGAACCAAATCGCGCGGAGATAATCACCCGCCGAGCTACTCGGATCGCGTACCCACAATAATCCTATTTAACAAAAATTATTTAAAATAAATTTAATTTATTTCCCCTAAGATAAATAAATTAAAATCTATCAATTAAATAATTATTACATTAAATTAATCCTATACATGTTTAGGATTAAACTCACCTAATCAATTCTTAATTAATCATATTTTTAAATTTTTAGCTAATAATAAATGAATTTTCATTCAATTTCTACTCATCAAACTCACCCATAACTTGGCTCAAGTCACCTAGGGGCCCAAGTAGAACCCATAGAAATTTTTACTATTTTTATGATTTTTTAATATTTTAATATTTTAATATTATTATATTATTATTTTATTAATTATTTAATTTTATTTTATTTTTTTATTATTTTCTGACCGGTCAACGGTTGACCGGTCAACGCTGACTGGGTCAACGGTGGGCCCGGTCAACGCTGACTCGGTCAGCGGTTGACTCGGTCAACGCTGACTGGATCAGCGGTGGGCTCAGTCAATGCTGACTGGGTCAGCTGATGACTCGGTCAAACGGTTCGATTACTGTTCATCTGGTTCGGTTCGATTTGGTTCGGTTCGGTTCCGGTTCAGCTAACCCAATTCAACCTAGTTTGACTCGAGCTGGAACCAGTTTCAACTTAGTTGATTCGGTTCACCCAACCCAACTCGATCCGAACCCAAACCTAACTCAAACCCAACCGATTTAATCCCACTTGATTCAACCCAACCGTTTTCATTAAAGTAATAATGTCTTATTCACTAAGCTTAGTTAATTAACACTAATCATGCTTTTAATTAAACTAAGCATGCGTTAATACAACTTACTCTAATAACATATTATATTTATACTAATCATGCTTAACGCTTAATTAATCATGCTTAACGTTCACTAATCGCGATTAAGCCATAATTAAGCACATTCGCCGAATTCACTATGCACCGCCGGAAAAAGCAGCGCCGCCGCCGGAACCCTAGCCGCCATCTCGCCGGAGCTCGCGAAAACGACGGCTAACCGGCTGGCGAGCTTCGTAGCTCCTCACACAGCGCGGAGACCACGCCGATCTGCGAAAATATCGACCATCAGCGCCTAAACGGCGATTTTTCCGACGTCGTCTCTAGCGAACTCACGGCGCCTCCACCGGAGGGCGAAAACCCCCCCTTTACATGGGGGAAACGAAGCTGCTAACCTCGCGGACGTGGGGAAGGGGAAGGAACGGAGTTCCGACCGGCGAAGCGAGCGGATCCGCGACTCCACCTGTCGCCGGAGGGGTTCGGTCGTGCGAGCAGTAGCGGCGAACACAGCCGCCTGCTGCGAGGTCGTCAAACTCCACAAAGACTTGTGGAGGTGCGGAGAAGGCAGACGTCTCCAACCAGGGCGGAGGAGACGATCACCGGGGGGTTTCGAGCGCTGGGCGGCGACCGGACGGCAGCAGCTCCTCTGCTGCGGTGGTCGCGTGAATGGGGAAGGAAAGGGGCGTCGCCGAGTTGCCCTTTCCGCCGGGTGTTGCTCGCTGGGGGTGGACGAGGGCAGACGGTCGTCGACGATGGCGTGCAGCGGCCGACGGCGAAGGACGAAACGTCGGCGCTGCTCGGTGCGGGAGACGACGCTTCGTCGCGAGCTCGAGGATGAAGGCTCAAGTGGGAAGGGCGCTTGGCTCTTCTCGCTCGCCTCGCCTCTTCAACCAGTCCAAGCCGGTGCAGTTGGACCGGCCGGTTCACCTGAATCGGTCCCTTTTTTTTTTCCCCATATAGTGGGGGTTTACAGCCAGCTTAACATGAGTAAAGCTAAGCCAGTCAGCACACCCTTGGCTAATCACTTTCGTTTATCCAAGGATCAATCCCTTCAGACGGAGGAAGAAAGAGATTTCATGGTTAAAGTCTCATATTCCTCAACCATTGGGAGTTGGATGTATACTATGACCTGTACAAGACCAGACATTGGCCATGCAATGGGAGTTGTTAGCAGATTTATGTCAAATCTAAGAAAAGCTCATTGGGAAGCTATAAAATAGATTTTGAGGTATCTACAAGGCACCACAGAGAAGTATTTGTACTTTGGTAAAGGCAAATTAAAGGTACAAGGCTATGTAGATGCAGACTTTGGAGGTGAAATCGATCACCGGAAAAGCACCACTGGTTATATATTCACTGTTGGAAATATAGTTGTTAGTTGGATGTCGCGTTGCAAAAGATTGTCACACTATCCACTACAGAAGCTGAGTATGTAGCAGTAGCTGAAGCAAGTAAGGAGATGATTTCAAGGTTTGTTAACTGAGCTAGGATTCAAACAGGAGAAGAATGTACTGCACAATTATAGTCAGAGTGCAATACACTTGGCAAAAAATTCAACATTTCATTCCAGAACGAAGCATATTAGACTTCGATATCACTTCATCAGATCTTTATTGAAAGATAAAGTGTTAATGCTGAAGAAAATCAAGGAAACCAGAATCCTGCAGACATGTTGATAAAGACAGTAGCTAATGACAAACTGAAGTTGCGTTCAACTTCAGTTGGTCTGCAAGAGTAATCAGACTAGAAAGATCTGCTGCATAGATCGAGGTGTGAAGACAGATTGAAATCAGTTTTTAAGTGAGAGATTGTTAAAGATAAAAATAGAATACAACTAAAAATAGGGTGGAGACTTAGTCAAGTACCAGAGCCAATCATTTTTGGCTAAAAATAGAGCTTCCTAATTTAAGGGTCTAAATTAGGCTATTGTGGAGCCTTTATAAGCCCCATTTGCTTTCAGTTGTAATGTGTCTCACATTTGTATCTTCCTTCGTTTAGTAAAGCGATCTGCAGCAGATCCAGAGACGTAGGCAAAATTAGCCGAACTCCGTAATCAAATTTGTTTGTGTTCTTTCTTCTGCTATTTACACTCCTCCCTATTCTGACTTATAGAAAAATTTTGTGCAATTTTTTTCAACAACCTTTTCTTTTACAAAACTCTGTATGGGGCTTGTTTGATGTTTTTATCTTTCTTTTACAAACCTCTACATCATAGTGATCTTGATTTCTCCCTTACGTCCCCGATTGCAATGCTTTATTGTGTTTAGCATTTGCTTCGCAAATTATACTTAGTGAGGAACTTACCAATTGGTGCTAGTAAAATTGATTTATTAGCATCTCAAATCGGATGAACTTGTCTGTTAATCTTCTCCATGGTTCAGAAATATTATCTGTACATTTTATCAGATCAATGCCTCATTTGAGTGACTTCTGCATGATCTACTGTCTCGTTTCCATTCCTCCTTGTTTCTTCCTATCATGCCCATATAATAACTTCCCTCTCTCTTTTCCCTCCTTGTTTCTTCCAATCATGCCTATATAATAACTTCTCTGTCTCAATATATAGAGAATATATGTGTATTGTATTCTAAATATTTCTGGGTTATAGTTTGCATTTTTTTGCCACTGCCAGCTTAATGATAACCATTATTTCTCGGTAAATGCACAACAGCCAAAGTTATTCGTGGACATGATTCTTATTCTCATTTTTGCTCGCCCTATGCTGTCTTATTATTGGCATCATTCTTTCATCTCGTGTCGGTCAATCCAGAGTAGAGTAAAATAAATCAACTGGTTTCTAGTATGAATTCCCTCTGCATATATGTTAAACTTTGAGGTTTTTAGTTTCAATTACTTTCCATCAAAAGTTCTTATTTTTGCTGACGCTCTCACTCTAACTGGGTCAATCAATAGTAGAGTAAAATAAAGCAGCTGGTTTCTGGTATGAATTTCCTCTACATACATGTTGACTCTGCTAAAAGTTCTTTGCTTTTATTTGGTCTAAACTTTGTTGCATGCTTGATAATTATGGTAGCACAATGATCACATGAAATTTTGTCTAAAGAATATAAGAATTTCTTTACGAGCAATTGATGCATAAAGGCAAACGCCAAAGAAAAGAAGGCACAAGAAAATGCAATACACTTATCCTCTTTTCCTAAAACAACTGATCTGGTTGATGAGGTTGACGATCTCATTTGCTTAATCCTGTTTAGTTTGCAAAGTGAGGAAAGGTTGGAAAAGTATAATTCTATTCTCAATCTAATAGAAATTTTATTGTCATTGTTGTTGTTTTCTGCTACCTCAATGAACTACCCGATACTTGCTCTGCTCATGTACTAGATGCTCTCCAACAGTAGAGTAGTTCTTATGTGAAGGTGGTAGTGTGTGAGAATGGATTCACTTACTTAACGATCCCAATATAACATGGTCTGCAAACACTCTAGATAAGGATGAACCAATTTAGAAAAGAAAAAAATGAGAACAGGGACTACCTCATTTATTTGTGCCGGATTGCAATTAATATCTTGCTTTTGCAGCCTGCAAAATTCTCTAGTCATTCCGTTATTACTATATAAAATTATATTAAATATTGTTAGAATAATTAGATTTAATATGTGTTATAGTCTCTATACGATGAATGACTCAAATTTATCTATGAGTGTAACCCTAAGGTTTAGCCTCACTATAAATATGTAAAGCATGCCTATGATATGAAATAGGAAAATTAATCTTTTCTCCTCTCAAATTTATTACATGGTATCACAGCAGGTGAAACCCTAAAATTACACACCACCGCTGTTTAATTTTTTCTTCTTCAAAGCAACGTTTGCTGACTTTTCCAATGCAGCCTCAGGTTTTATCTGTCCTCGTTGATTTTTCAGCATCAAAGTTTAATTTCAGCCACTTTTTTACCAACTATTTGCGAAAAAAAGTTCAATTCAGCATTAATTTTGTTGCTCAAATTTGCCCCACAAATCAAATTCTATTTTCTCTCTTCTTAAGAACTTCCAAAACCTACGTACTTCTATCTTTATGGAGCAAGTAGTGAAAGGAGGAAGTTCTAAGAGAAATTTGATTTCCTTTGCCTTCTCCGGATCCCCAACTATCACATCGGAGAAACTCAATGGGAAAAATTATTTGGACTGGCATAATGCAATAGAAATATGGTTTTTGGGTCAAGGATTATTTGACCACCTTACCACAAGAGTTGATGATGTAGCTGATGTAGAGAAAGAGGAGTGGAAGAAAGTTGATTATCAGCTGGTATCTCTACTTTTGCAAGCTATTGATCCCAAGTTGATGGTGTATTTT
This sequence comes from Thalia dealbata, assembly GCA_030544415.1. NCBI lineage: Eukaryota > Viridiplantae > Streptophyta > Magnoliopsida > Zingiberales > Marantaceae > Thalia > Thalia dealbata. The sequence goes on from CM060458.1 coordinate 1,169,434, forward strand.
AGGCCATACAAAACATGCATTGATATTTGGAAGAAAATACAAAATGTCTATGCAAATGATGTCCAGAGACTCTATGAATCTATCCACAATTTAGCAACACTTCAGATGACAGATCATGACCTATCAAACTACTTGAATAAGGCATAATCTACCATAGAGGAGCTGAAGTTAAATCTTGTGAGCGATGATCTTCAAAGAATATTAAGGAAGCTGGACAACATGTTCATAGTCTTTGTTCTTCATGGTCTTCATAAGGATTTTACATAGACATATTATTGACATCTTACATCAATCTAGCTGCCCTGATACTCCTAAACAAAATGGTTAGTTGAAAGGAAACATAGACATATTATTAATACAGCTCGAACCCTTTTGATTAATGCTAATGCTCCATTAAAATTTTGGGCTGATGTTGTTCTTATAGCTGGGTATTTAATTAACAGAATGTCATGCTCAGCCCTCAACAATCAAACTCCACACTCACTTTTGTTCCCTAGAGAAACTTTTTATATTGTTCCCCCTAGGATATTTGGCTCAACTTGCTTTGTGCATAACTTATCTCCTGATCATGACAAACTACAACCTCGTTCAACCAAATGCATATTCCTAAGGTATTCTCGATTACAAAAAGGGTATCGATGTTATTCTCCACCTATAAATAGGTTTTATATCTCTCTAGATGTCACATTCTTTGAGCATATTTCCTATTTTTCAACCCCAATTGAATCAGTGTCTCTAGAACAAGTCTTTCCAGTACATATCCTTAATATTCCTAGAGGTCAGTAGCATACCGTAAGACAAATTGAGACTCTAGTTCCTAAGATTACTAAGCAGCATGAACTAAATAATAGTGGTACAAACCCATCTAATCAATTTGGTATCACTTATGAGCATCGACCAACAATTGAAGTTCCTGCTGAGAATAATTCTACAATTGATTCAGCCCCTGCTCCAGCTTCTCCACTTGTTGAAGATCATGTTTCAGCTCCTCCAATTTCAGACCTAGCTAACCTACCCATTGCAATTCGCAAAGGAAAAATGTCCACACTTAACCCATATCCAATATATAATTTTATGAGCTATCATCGTTTATCTTCAACATACTTTGTTTTTGTATTCACCTGTCTTCCATTGCAATTCCTAAAAATGCCAGGAAGCTCTCTCTCATTCAGGATAGCGACAGACAATGATTGAGGAAATGGTGGCTTTGGAATCAAATCCGACATAGACACTTACTCCTCCTCCTCCCCCTGAAAAGTTAATTGTGGGTTGTCGATGGATATTCACAATCAAAACTAAGCCTACTGGGGAAGTTGATAGATTGAAAGCAATACTTATAGCAAAGGGATATACTCAAATTTATGGGCTAAATTACAAAGATACCTTCTCTCCAGTTGCTAAAATTGCCTCTATACGATTCCTTTTATCAATAGCAACTATGAAAAATTGGTTATTATATCAACTAGATATTAAGAATGCATTCTTACATTGGGACTTAGATGAGGAGATCAACCTCCTGGATTTGTTGCTCAAGGGGAATCCAGTCTTGTATGCAAGCTAAAAAAAATCTTTATATGGGTTGAAGCAATCACCTAGAGTATGATTTGCGAGATTCAAGTAGGTTCTGAAACTATTTGGTATGAAAAAATGTGAAGCTGATCATTCAGTATTTTTCAAGTCATCTTCAAATAACAAGCTCATATATCTTGTTGTGTATGTGGATGATATAATCATTACAGGGAATGATCAAGAAGGGATCACAGATTTAAAGCAGCACTTATCACAACATTTTCAAACCAAAGATTTAGGTCAGTTACAATATTTCTTTGGTATTAATGTGGCTCAGTCAAAAATAGGAGGGACATTTATATCTCAAAGGAAATATGCTCTAGATCTATTAAATGAAGCAGAAATGATGAATTGTAAACCACTTGATAGCCCAATGGATCCTAGTGAAAAACTTCTTCCAGATCAAGGGGAACTATACTCAGATCCAAATAGATATCGAAGATTAATTGAGAAACTAAATTATCTTACCATAATTAGACCAGATATATCATTTTCAGTCAGTGTGGTAAGTTAATTCCTTAATTCTCCTCGTATTAGTCATTGGAATGCAGTTATGAGAATTCTTAGATACATAAAAAGGTCCACAGGGAAATGAATAATATACCAAGACAGAGGTAACACAAACATTGTGGGTTACATGGATGCGGGCAGTATCACCATATAATAGAAGATCAACTTTAGGATGTTGTGTGTTTATTGGTGGAAATTTAATTTTATGAAAAAGTAAGAAACAAAGTATTGTAGTCAGGTCAAGTACAGAGGCTGAATATAGAGTTATGACACTTACAACATGTGAACTTATCTGGTTAAAGCAACTACTTCAAGAATTAAAATTTTGTGAAGTTAATTTTATGGAGCTAGTTTGTGATGACCAATCAGCTTTATACTTAGCATCAAATCCAGTGTTTCATGAAAGGACAAAACATATAGAAGTGGATTGCCATTTTATCAGGGAGAAGATTGTGTCTGACATTATCAAAATAACTTCAGTTCAATTAAAAGATCAACTAGCAGATATTTTCACTAAACCCTTACAAGGATAGAAGTTAGTAGATGTTTGTAACAAGTTTGATACATATGACATATATGCACCAGCTTGAGGGGAAATGTTAGAATAATTAGATTTAATATGTGTCATAGTCTTTATATGATGAATGACTCGGATTTATCTATAAGTGTAATCCTAAGGTTTAGCCTCATTATAAATATGTATATCATAGGAAAATTAATCTTTTCTCTTCTCAAGTTTATTATAAATATGTCCCTAAGATCAATGCAAGTGCAATTTTTCAAGCACACAGTATGTGACCTTATTAGCAAGCTGAGGGACACCACGATAAAATATCTCCAGCTCTGTACCTCTCCTCCCGAGATGAGGGAGATTCACTTATATAACTTAGCAAGGTCATCTGCATGTGCCTTTTTAATGGCTTCTCTTTTGAGCTTGAGCGCAGCAGTCACCAGACCTGTTTCAGTAGTCCACGGTTCTGGAATCAACTTTATCTTGGCAGGGATCTCTAACTTTTCCAACCGAGCTTCTCTTGCCACCTTTGTTTAAACAAAAATCGTAGTTATCAAAGGAAAGACTGAATATTTTCTATAGGTTTTAATTGTAGGTTGGTTTTCAATTCTAACCTCTCTTTTGGTTATAAAGCCTCAGTGAATATATGTTCACATAATTTTAGATTTTGTGCTGATAAATTTTAGTACAAACAATCTTTAATGAAATTTTATGAATGTATAATGCACATACGGCAATTCAAATACATGTTCAAAGACAATTATGAACTTGAAAGAATTAAGGAGTGATGGGAAAATGGCAAAAGACAAACTTGAGCTTATATCACATGCGCTATGTGGAAGAGATTACCAACCTTGGCTAGTGAACCTTGCACTTCTTTGATGGTCTCCTCTTTTTGACATAAATCTGAGAAGTCGGTATACTTGATTCCTTTCTGAGAAGCCCAAGCTTCCAAGGTATTTTTTGCAGCAACCACAAGCGCAACACAGAAACTATGAAAAGGATCAGCATGCACCATGATGTTGTCGACGTACTGACTCGTTACTAATGCAGCTTCCACCTGAAAGAGAGAGATTTAGTCAGGTAATCTGCAAATCTCTTTTCTTTATAGGCAATAAGTGATTTTTTTTTTCTATGATAACTATGTGGACAAAGGTCCTAATGGGTTTCTTCCTTACCTATAATATCAATTAGATACAGACATCATAATATCTATTAGGTAGAAGTCTTACTACCTACCTTTCCCAAAGAAATGTATTCACCGTGCTGAAGTTTCACTATGTCTTTTTTCCGATCAATAATTTCTAGGCATCCATCAGGGTGTATCCTTCCAATATCACCAGTGTAAAACCAGTGCGTTCCTTTCTCATCAATCTGTTCGGTTAGACATTGTGCATCAGATTAGTTGTTAAAAAAACACACACGCACATCCAACTCTGCAAGCAGAACCTCCCAAGTTACCTACTTTGTATGACTCGTTTGTTTTCTCCTCGTTCTTGAAGTACCCAGCAGTAACATTTGGACCTCCAATAAGGATCTCCCCTCTTGGCATTGGTGAATCTGTAACTAAGTAACCCCCTTCTGGCCAATTGATCAACTGGTAACATAAATTATTCATCAATTATAGATCAATGATAAATGTGATCTTAAGAAGAGAAGTGTCATGTATGGATAAGATGATGCACCAAGAATGTCCTTTATGATAGACAATATAAGTGAAACATTTTCAAGAATTATATCTATCACGAGGAGGTAGCATTATATACTGAATTATAAATCTTCCAGATATAAAACCGCTGCTACTAAGAAGGTAATTTCATTGAAAGGTGTTCCTAAAAAAAGGGTAACAAAGGAAATAATGTTAAGCTAGTTTAACAATAACAATAATTTCATTGATGCCTTTTAGACCAATACAAATGTGAAAACTGATCCGCTATCCTGATAAATGTCCTCAAAGTCAATGTTATATCATTACAGTTAAAAGTAGCTGCTGACTCTTTTCTCACCTTGATGTATGAACCAGGAACAGGAGGACCAACACGGCCAACAGTTGTATCGTCGAACTCTGAAAACGTACCACCAGCACATGTTTCCGTCAGCCCATATGCTTGCCCAATTGGAACCCTGCATTATGAAGTCGTATGGCATTCAAGTCCATATAGGTCAGTACGACCATATTGATATCCAAATTGATCGAACAAATGCAACACCGTGAATCAAGTTATGGACATCCAAGTCCCGCCTGTCATCATTTTTCTACCATCTTAAAAATTTCTCTTTTAAGTATATTATTCAGGTTACTTATCTACTTGACTTGAAGGAGAAAACATTTATGATGTATCATTTAGTTTTAGTACAGGATAAAATAATAAGTAATCTCTTTAGGATGCTATTTTCCATCCCTTTGAATTATTAATGTAGTTGGGGTATAAGTAAACTCATCTGAATACAGAAACCAAAAGTGAGAAGGGGAACCATTTTAGCCGTCACATATTCCTCAACCAAGGTAAGAATCATATGCCTTCAGTTCTTCAAGTACAAACATAATTTTCCAGTACACAAACATAAAACATTCAGAATTAGGATGATCATGTATAGATGAATCGCTGAGTGAATAGTGTGGAAGCATTTTAGGTGGCAAAAGCATTTAAACAGATGTATTAGTTGCTGAGTTTATTAACCTTCTTTCTCTCCTTTTTTAAAAGTTTATTAACAATCTTTAATATCAGCACATTTATGCAGATTAGTACTTTCTTCCTTGAAACTAGAATATATATATATATATAAACACAAAGAAGACTCTTGAAAATAGGTATAAAGGTATACTAACCCAAAACATATATATATATTATCCTAACAAATATAAGACAAATTGATTGCTAGACACAAAGAAGATTTTATGAAAATAGGTATAAAGGTATACTAACCCAAAACATATGTTAATAAATCTCTGAGTATCATCAGATAAAGGAGCCCCACCAGATAATACAAATCGCAGGCGACCTCCTAAAATCCCTTGGACTTTTCTAAATACAAGAAAATTCCAAAAGATCCTCTCTAAACCCCATGCTCCAAACCAGCTTCCATTAATGGCAGCCAACCGACGACCGTATGCAACACCGAACAATTCCTTCGGGAGTCCACCCTTCGCATCCAGCTGCAAGAAAATAGCGTAAAAGCGATCCCCTTCGGTACGATTAAATCATGTGAAAGTAAAAGTTGCGACCGCAAACATTCGTTGAAAATTTTGGCAAGCACCTGTTTCCGCACACCATCGCGAACGCGATCAAGGATGGCAGGCACAGCCGTCATAAATGTAGGTCTCAGGGCCGAAGCATCACCTTGTGTTCCTTTCTTTATCTTGTTTGATGTGTCAGTGAGGGTCAAGGGTGACCCATATCCTAAGGCCGCTCCAGCAGCAACCATTACGTTCTGTGCAATGGGAAATTGTCACTAAATGAAGAGAACAAGACTGGAACATAAGATGACCTTTAAGCATCCTCACCTCTGCTGCTAACTCGAGAATGTGGGCTAGAGGCAGGTATGCCATGTATACATCTTTGCTTTCAAGGAAAGAGAGAATGGACCTAACAGCTGAAGTTGTAGCTAGAACATTACCATGTGTCATCGCTACTCCCTGTTTGGAAAAGCCAAATGAAGAAAAATAAAATTTGTTTCCTGGGTGTATGATCTACCAAAAGGACCAAATTCCATACCATTTACCGTTACTGTTATCATAAAAATAAGCCTTCACGAAACTAAAAGTATTTTAGAGCTCAACGGACCTTGGGCAGGCCGGTGCTACCGCTTGTGTACATGATCACAGCAGTGTCACCTGAGACAGGCAGATCTGGATCTACCGGCTTTTCAGCACCAAAACTTTCTACTTCGACGAACGATGTGACCATCCAAGTAGTCTTTTTCTTAGCCGACAGCACGGCCTCGGAGACACCTTCCTCGTCTATGTAAATGACCCGTTTTAACGAGCCAAGTCGTTCGCTTACATCGATCAGTTTCTTCAACTCCTTCGGTCCGCAAATTATAGTCGAGACCTCCGTCTGAGTCGATCGCAGACAGACCAGATTGATGAGCAAAGGGGGTTGGAGAAAAACTATTTCCTCGTTAGACAAGAATGAGGAAAAGGAAGTCGCCACAATCAGATTGTTGACTAAAATTTATAAAAAAAGTTAGGGGCATGAGAAAGCCATGTGTTAACAGATCCGACTGGAACATGAGTGTCCATGGAAATACATTAAAATGCTGAAAAAAATAACTCTTTTTCTTTGTAGAACCGATACTACCAAGAATCAAGGAGATGAACGATATAACTCTGAAGAAGTTTTTAGAGCAAACAAACCTCATTCAAAGAATGACAAAGAGCGTCCAGCCCCAGCGAGGCGTATACAGTAACAACTGGGGCATTTATCCTGAAGCAACCCTAGTAAGAGAAGAAGACAACTGCATCAGACAGTAAGTTAAGCGAAACCCAGATCATTAGTACATGTGAAGCATAAGGTTAATTCTTTTTTACTATAGCATAGATTAGAAATTAAATGAAGAACTGGCGTCGCAGATTATAGTAAATTATAGTATCAAATTATTAGCATAGGGTCTGCTAATAAATGCTAACAATGCATGACAAGAGAAATCCACCTGTAAATTATAGCTGAGCCAGTAAATTATAGTATCAAATTCTAACATTGCATGAGAAGAGAAATCCACCTGCAAGGCTATGAACCACTCAGCTCGCGTATCAGAAAATATTGCGACTCTACTCTTCTTTTCATGGCCAATATGCACCAGACCTGATGAGAAACTGCACGCAGATCTGAAGGCCTCTTCATAGCTGAGCCACTCGTAGTCTCCCAGGTGGAGCTTCTCAAAGCATCTTCCGTCCTGGCTCGTCTGCGTTTCCCTTGCTATGAACTTTCGAGATCCAAGTAGAGGCCTGCACGCGAAGCGCTTGCAGGATCGCTCGAACAGCTCGGCAAGCGTTGAGACTCCTTCCCAGATACATTCCACCGGTGAAGTGAAACGCGGGTTGCGAACTGCATATCCTGGCTCTCCGCCTGTATCAGCTGACACCGCTCGTTTCTTAGAACCCTTGGATCTTCCAAACAGTAGCGAGAGTAGAAGTGGAACGAGGATGCCGACAATGTACGGATTCATTCCGCACAGATGAGCAAGTACTCAGTATGCCCAACTCTTTCTTTCACTGCAGAAAGAAACAACAGTAAGGTGACAGCAGATAATAATTCTTCTATTTATAGAGGAAAAGTTTAATATTCTCTAAGAGTAATTGAAATAGGAGATTTCCTGTCTACTTTTGCAGCCAATTCCCAAGAAGAAGAAAAAAAGAATCCTACCGACGTGGATGAACACCAATTCAGTAAATTCCCTTTGTTCCAAACAAGCTGGAGAAATCAATGTGTCTATTTTCGAAGGGATTGAGAAATCATGCACGTCTATAACCAGATGTGCATCTACGTAACAAAAACATACTAAATTTTAACCCACAAACCCTCAACCTTTCAACCTTTCCTCATGAGAAAGGTCTCTTGAAAAAGGAAAGCAAATTTACAACTTTTAATAGAAACGTTCGCATCACATTGCTCGAACACAAGCATTGGGGGAAGACTAAAAAAAAAAAGCACCCGCGCATTAGAATCCAAATCAAAGTTTAAGAGAAAGAAGATCGAGGGCGTACCAGAACCGGAAGGAGCCGCCTCCGGTGGCGGTGGGTACCTCGCGCCGCCTTGGGGAAATGGGGAAGCGGAACCGATCGATGCGACTCGGCACTGCCGCCGCCGAAGGCGATCGAGAAGGGAAGCCACCAGATCTGAACCGACGAGAAAAATGCGATCAAATGCGTACAACGATTATGCAAAAAGGAGGAGGAGGAGGAGGGCTGGAGGAATCGGAGGAGGCCGGTGGACGTCAATAACTTGAGCAAATTGTGGGAGCAAGGCGATGCGCAGGTAATGATGGAAGCACAAATATATCATGTGGTGGCTTAAATGAGTTCAATAATAACACTCTCTTAAATTTAATAAAAAAATACATAAAGAAGACCCCATGAATATTATTATAATAGGCGATTTCAAAATATATTAAAATACAAAATCCACGTTGGACAGTGCATCTAGTTGGCAGAAATAAGTGACTATCATGATATTAAAATATGTTAGACGTTTGATATGGATCTTCCTTTTTAAGTTGTGAATAATATTTTGACTTAAAATTTAGGGGGATATTTGATCGAATTTGAAGGGATAAGAATATTAATGGGATATAATTTACAATCAACGATTTTTTTTTAAAAGACAGCTATATTGATTTCTCGATTCAGCTCATGAAACTTTTAAATAATACAAAATTAAAATACTGTTCAACTAATACAAAATTAAGACAGCTATATTGGATAACATTTGAAGTTTTAAAAACAAAAGTTTATCTTACGCGGGTATATATATATTGCTGGTTGCCTACGTCCCACGTTACATGAGGAGGTTTCAAAAGACAAAAAACAAAATGTCTGCAAAAGGGAGACATCAAATAATGAGCACTCATCATTTTACACATGGGAAATAAACCAAACATCCATATGATCTCTGTCAGATTTTATTTAATTTTTTTATGCTCAACTATTGCAATTGATTAAAATAAAAATATCTACATCGTATAATCACTCATTTAAGAACCATTTTTAATTTATCTAATAAAAACCTTCTGCACCAATCATATCTTATAATTATAAATAATTATTTAAATTTTTTTATTAAAAAGATAAATAATTATTTAAAATTTTTTATGTCAGATTTTATTTTTGTTTTTTTATGCTCAACTATTGCAATTGATTAAAATAAAAATATCTATATTGTATAGTCACTCATTTAAGAACCATTTTTAGTTTATCTAATAAAAACCTTCTGCACCAATCATATCTTATAATTATAAATAATTATTTAAATTTTTTGTTTAGCAAATAATTACTTACATTTCAACAATTGACATGGAAGGTGATGCTCATGGTTTCCAAAACAGAAAGAAAAAAATAGAGAGGGAAACAAAACTCTTATATATCAAATCATACATGGCTTTTTTTTTTTTTAAGTAAAAAAGAAAAGAAAATTCATTCATGGAATATTTGGCAGGAGTTTAAATGGGAATCCCATATCAAATTTTTTAAAGTATAAAACGTAATATAAATTCTAGGAAGAAGATACCTCTCTGTCATGAGCCAAACACACACACATCTCCTTGCTGGCATCCATTCTGAAGCAGAGCAGGGACCAAGAAGCTTTTCTGCGGCAGTAGCTCTTGACAGTTTACAACTAATGGCAAAGGGATAGAGCATGCATGGACAACAGTATTAGCTTGATGTCAAAGTAACAAGGAAATGAGTCACATTGCAGGTACACATCATGTCTGTGTGCAGTATCAACTTGATCAAATTGAAATGCTTTCAGGCATAATGGGATAAATAATCTAAAAGATGACTCATCCCACTGTAGATGGCTAATAATGAAAGTACTGAGGACAAGAATTATCACCGAAATAAATTGTAATCCAGTTCTATATATGTACTTAGATGGATTTTTGTTTTTCAATCATCAACCATTAAAATTAAAAGGAAATTGTACGATTAGAGTAATTGGACTCTATATCACTAGGTCTTGAGTTAAAAACTCATTAAGTTCTTAAAAAAAACCATTAAAAGAAAACCCATAAATATAATGCCCGCCGTTTTATCTTCTCGATAAAAACATTCCATTGCGAAGGAGCATTTATGCACTGAGATATAGCTTGGAAAAGGCTTGCACGCAATTAGCAATATGGTAGGTATGGAAAAGGATATATCAAAAGTACATAAATGATAGCACATGCTACACATCATTGCAAACCCACCACAATGCATACACTGAGAAAAAGGAGTAACAATCAATCAATCATCACAACTAAGGACCTACGTATAACAATCTAAATAGTTTGTGCTAAAAACGGCATTGAGATAAAGCTAAAAAGCAACGAAAACCAAACAAGGTTATTAATAACTATGCTAAGTAGATATACTGCTAGCCTAAATGGAATGTTAAGAGTTACTACCAGACAGCACAAATAGCTGTGGCAACTAGATATGATCAGACAAATACCTAAACGAAAAATAGATCTGCAGCTGACCACTGTGACAGGCGAAAGAAGATATCTATGAAAAGTATTGCCACAATACCTAAAATCATGTTATCAGAATCCTCTTTAGTACCGAAATGTGAAAAATGAGAATGGAGTAAAAGGAGTAAAAACCTTGATACATGGCTACACACCACGGAAAAAATTCATATTGTGAATGATTTCAGAACAATGTCAAATCTTTCCGAAATGAAAACTGAAGATAGTAATCCAAAATAACCTTGTTAACTAACATCACTTCATACTCCCTTCTTATTTCCTGGAACCAGCAACTACCAGGTGTGCAGGATCCTTCTCCTACCCCTTTATCTATATGTGCAATGCTCACATCAAAATTTGAGGTCCTTTGGCAAAAAATTGCTTTTTCATTGCAAGCATGGAAATTTACATAACAGAATTCCTTCAACTGATGCAGAAAAGATGTATCAGAATGAACGACTTCAATAGATAAAGATGATCCCTTTGCTCAAGGCTCCCGCTGACATGGAGTCTTGGGAAGGTCAATGTTGGCAGTATTATGTTTGCTCGTCAAAGAGGTAGTTTCCATAATTCTAACACTGATATCAAACTTGCAAAGAAGTCTCAAAATTTGTAACAGGCAACAACATTAGCATGGAAGTTACTAGAATATGTAAAAGTAGTTGCAAGAGTAGAACAAAGCAAACTAATTCATTGAGAGGGTGTGCCCTGTACAGGAAATATCATCTTAAATTATCAAGAATTCAAAGTTGCTATTTTGGTTTAGGTATTTGGATAAGACAATCACATGGAGCTTTTTAGCCATAAGAAAGGAAGATACTCAAATTTATTGTAAAGGCATTGGGAAACACCACCTCGTTTCCAAGATACTAATTGAAGAAGTGCAAACTTATCGGATACCACTTATTAGAAGCAATTACTACCACAACAGCTGCCATTGTGTATAATTATGTTGAAATTATTCAACTATTACATTCAAGAGACCAGAAAAAAATGTGCATGATATTTAAGAAAGGAAGTAATTTTAGTACTTTAGTATGCACCAGGTATCAGGCGAGCTTTTACAAGTTTTTGCTGATTGAGGTGCAAGTTCAATAAAACCACACAAATAATGAATAAGTTAAACCATGGAAACAATCATCATTCACTGAATTATATTAAAAAGATAAATTATAACCATAAAAAGACATTACTGGATTAGAATAAAAAACAGCCATCATTACATGGAAAGAGAAAGAAACACATGCAATAAGCAATAAAAGCAGTAATTGAATTGCACCTATTTGAGCATATGCAGCCTGTATTATGGTTACAACAGTTGATACACAATCCTCAACAAGAAGTTATTTACTGTCTTTAATCCTAGACGTTTCTAATCAAAATACTGGGACTTACTGGAGGATAAGTAACAGGAAGCCTTACATATAAGGTGTAATGTTACAATGTGATTTCAAGGTCAAAAGAACTTCTCATAATCTTGAGTCTGCTGGTCCCAAACGTCCATGAATCCTGAGAATGCAAGTATATATTTTGTTGAGGACAAAACAAAATGTTTAGTTAATCTAAATCAAGGTTTAAAGTATCAGTTCCTAAACAAATATTTAAATATACTGAAAGACTGTGTGCTTTTATCATCCACACAGCCAGGCATGCCTCGGCTGATGACTCCAACTGTAGCTATTTGACATGACTGGCCATGTGTTCAACTAACTATCCGATGCAGCAGTGGATCATGGCTAGATGCATAGAGAAATTCTCCTTATGACTGGGACGACGAGAAGTCAGTAAGCACAGAATGGACAACAACTTCAACTGTCTAGATTGGAATTAATTCATACATCACTTTACCTACTTGGATTTGGCTATAAATTTAGGAGTGGATTAAAAACCTATGGCTGGAAGGACTGTAGAGGACTTAGGAACAACTGATCTGCACTTCCAATCCAAATTTTGGAAGGGAAGTGGGACTGATCCCTATCTCAAGCTAGCTGCCTGGTAGCACCTATTGTAGCTGGCTCACTACATCTGTCACGTAAGTGATCCAGCATTCTCACAATGGAATGTTTAGCAGGAGCACAGCATTTCATAGAATTATGAGACTAAGTTGTGGCTGTTCCAGGATGTAAAGTGTGATAATAGAAAATAGTAGTAACTAAGATTTAGTGGGAGCAATGGTGCAAGGCAGTTGAGGACTGGATATTTATTTTTTTCTTTTTGCAATAAATTAGCCTAGAACATTAAATATTAAAATATTTTGTCTAGATACAGAGGCACTTCTCTCCTGAAAGGAAGGACTACATCTTTCAAAGCTTTACTAATTACTATAAACAGGTCCTGTCTGCCCATCCTATGTAATGCTCCAAACTTTCTGTTCAAGCCTTGTACTCAGTTTATGTTGAACTGCTACGACTCCTCTTGATTCTATTGAATGTTTTTATCAATATCATTTCATTTAAAAGCTTAAGACATCATTATAATCAACTAAACTTAGTATATGAAGTCAAACTCGACAACAAATTATATTTAAAGTGTACCATTTCATGTGATCTAAAAGCTCAAGTTGTTGAGGCATGATCTATTCATTTAAATTCTTAACATTTTTAATTAATATAAACCAGATAATAATTTAACTACAGTAATGACAATGAGTTACAATATATTGAAAACTTATGAATTGATAAATTTGATTGAATTTTGGAGGACAGAAAAGGCTAATTGCTAATAAGATTACATTTGCAGTACGAAAAAAAATGGCAATTGATCAATGGGATAATCAGTTAACTAAAATGTCATTTTGTATAGAACTAGTAAAAACTGCAGCAAGTTAGTACAAACCTATATCTCCAAGTGATCCATATATTGAATCATCAACAACAGGAAACCCCTAAAAGAAGAGAGAAGCCAAAAGAATTAGTAGCTTCAAATTTGTAACAGCAAAACCCACCCACACAAAATGCTTTGCTTTCTCATTGTAACTATCATGATGGTGTATCACAGAAAATGGATAATTTGGCCAAAAGGATTTATCTTAACAAGCTGGAAATAATACCTCTGCACCATGAAGACTCATTCCAACTTGAAGGTTATTGAGGTCTGCTTGTGCTGATGGGCTGCATGACATATCAGTTCCCAGGTAATCAGAAATAGCTAGACTATAAGTATCCTGGATCACGGGAAGATCATCAGGATGTGCTGTGTGGTTCAGAACATTTTCCACTGGATAAATCATTTCGTTGCTGCTCCATTATGACATTGAGATTAAAAAAAATGGAGTTTAGTCATGTACTGAGATAGGACTTAGCAGGTAGTGATGAAAAAGATATAAGATAAATCTAATTTCTCATGAGATGACTGGTTATTTGGTATCAATGACTGACAACTTTAGGTAAAGAAATTGTAAATTTTCACTTAAGTAAATGCTTACTTAGATTTTGAAGAATCATTCACTTCCACTGGGGAGTCATCTTCCAAATCAATGACTGGAATCACCTTCTCATCACCTGAAAGTTGGTTGAAGTCATAAGAATCCTTGGCCTTGTTATTTATTGACAGACCGTAATCAACCGAATGTTTCTTATCAGATTCCAACGACGGAGCTGAATTACGACAATCATCCACAACATGGTCATCAGGAATCTCAGTTGTCTCAGGAGCCTCCATCAGGTTCAGGTCACAGATCTTAAAGGAACTTGGTTGACTCTGCTTTATTTCCTCCATGCCCATGAATGATTCAGTCTCAACTTTCCGAACAAAAGAAGTGGTGATTGGTTTCAGTTCATCACCTGCCTCAATCATTTTCTCATCCTGTGGTGGAATCTCAATGGGAAGGTTAGCCTGTTGTTGTGTAGCATCATCAAGCTGAGAAATCTCTTTCTGCTTCTGCTGAGATGCATTTGCTGGAGATGTATTAATTTGTCTCTCGAGTTCCTCCTCCCTACCACTTTGCTTAACTAAACTATCCCGATCTACTGAATCTACTTTCATCATGGAGGTTTGTGAACAAGGGAGACTTTGTTGTGCTTCACACTGCGGTTCTACTGATTGTTCGGTGAACTGGTTCTCATCAACATTGCCGGAATCAAGTGGTGCTTCACATTTTGGAATATCTGTGTAACCTGTACGGGGATCCTTCAGAGATTCATCAGTTGGAAGTTTTTCTACTGTCATCTCTACTTCCCTTCCAGAAGCAACATCAGCCCTGTTCCCTCCCTCACCATTGAAACCAGGATCAAACGGATTTCTCTGTGCCAGTGATGACCGCCGTCTGGTTGGAACTTTTGGGAACCCAGTTAGTTTTAACAGATCACTGTCATGATCACTAACAGAGCCGCCTTCCTCATCTCCATTGGGCTTCACAGCCAAGTCCTCTGCCACACAATTATTCTTCTCCAACTCCATAGGGCTTTCGCTGCTCTTAACTTCTCCAGCTTCATTGTTCGAGACCTTCCCATCATCTGCCCCTTTGTTCGTACCGACGTCCCCTTCGGATGGGACATCTTTCCTGGTACTATTCGAGCTCGCCTTCGATCCAGTATCGTCAAGCTCCGACCCCGATTCGCCTACCACTTCACTCTTGGAATGCTGTTCGTCTCCGGCAACCCTGGAGATGCTGCTCCCAACTTCCTCGTGCCCGCTTCGTCGATCTCTACCGTACCCAGGGGCAAAATCCTCATCATCCTCTTCCATGCTATCGGAATACCCCCTACAGCGTTGCACATTTCTTCCCCGCTCCCCGCCCCAATCCAGACCACCATACCCTCTATTGTACATCCCAGTCCTCCTCCTCCCTCGCCCGTTCTTCCTCGACCCAATCCGATCATAGTCGTCGTTGAGCCTTCTCCTGCCGTACGCAGCACCGGAGCCCGCGTCCCCCAACCTGGCGAGGGCGGGAATCCTGCTCTCGTTAAACTGAGATGCGGCGGCGTTTTCTCGGCCTTGCCCTCTGAATTCCTGCAGGCTGCTGCCATTGGAGAGGTTGCGTGATAGAGAGCCAGCTGGAAGCACGCCTTTAGACACCAAGTACTCGGCGGCGAGTCGGCCGGCCTCCATTAGTACCTCCAGCTTGGTCGTCGGCGGCGCGTAGGGTTTCGAGTAGCTGCGGCTGAAGCCTCCGCGCCTCTGGTTTCGTCCGAACGGCGATCCCAGCCGGAACCCATCGCCGGCGTTGCGGTACTTGTGTTGCATTCTTCCGAGTTCTCGATCCAATTCCTTGGCGAAGCTTGGAGAGAGATGGATCAAATCCCAGAAAAAGAGCACCAAGACATCGAATCGAATTGGGGCCGAAGAAGAAGAACCCTCGTCGAGCGAGCCCAATGTGGGCAAAATTGCACATAAATGGCCTTTTATACTCGCGCACACAGAATTGGGCACATCACACACCTACTGTATTGACCAATTTGGAATAATAATAAAAAAATGTTAAAACCTATCACGGATTTTTTTTTTCGCTCCACTCCCTCTATGTATATAGAGACTTAATTTTATATAACATTTTGTATTTAGAACTGTGCATTCCCATTGATAATATCTTAACTCTATTGACGGTGTTCTTCTTGTTATTAGGACTTTTCGTTAAAAAATCTAAGCTAGTTATCTAAATTATTATTAAAGCGTCCGTTAAGTTCAGTATTAATTACAAATTTTTTTATAAATAAAATATATCTTCTCACATATTTAAGTATTTTTTAAAATAAAATAAAATTATTAAAATATTATCAGCTTACCATAATACATTAAATTTTTTGATAGCATACAAGAGTAACCTTTAAATTTACTCTTTAAGTATTATTATAATATTATATGCTATAAGTAATATAAAAAGTAAATATATTAAAAAATAATTTGTACAAGCTAGTATATTCCAATATTAAGCTAATAAGATATAAACTCCAAATATCTATTTTATCTTTACTTATTATTTAATTCAATTTTTTTTCTTCTCTAATATATAATACATGAACTCTATTCACTGTCTACTACGTTACATAAGTTGTTATTTTAATATTCTTATTTTAACTATTTTTTACTATTATAAAAATTTTGCTTCTTATTATTTATTAGATAGTATTAAGATTAATTATCAACTAATTATTATATAATATGCTACCAATCATAAGAAAAAATATATTACCGTACGAAATAGTAAATTATAGTAGTAATATTTTTATACTAAATATAATATAATAAATTCTACTATCACGTATAATAATATATATAGTTTCAAAAACATTTTCTTTCCCATAAATAAATTTTCCTATCACTGTCAACTTTTAAGCCCTCCTTTTAATTATTTTAAAATGTGCATTAATTATCCGTGTTTCTGATCATTATAAAGAAAACTTTTAATTAAAAATAATAATTATAAATAATTTAATTATTTTTACTGTTAAATTTAGGATATAATATATTTTAAAATATTTTAATGAGAATAACGAATCCAAAATTAGAATATTAAGATGTGATGTTAATATTTTTAATTAATTAGGATTAAACCTATATTTTTTTAATATAAATCATAGTTTTAAATTTTAATAAATATTTAAATTGTAAGAGTTTTATCAACACTATGAAGTTGTATAGTTTTTAAAAGTTAATAAATATTAAATTCATAATTATTGATATTTTAAATTTTATTAAAATTAAAAATGCCAAAGTGTGTAAATACAATTATTTTTAATTAAAAAAGGGAGAAATTATCCATAATTAATTGCTTGCTCACGGACGGCGTTCATTACGATGATCCGACCGGCTCGCCTCGAAACCTCCACCTGAAGACTGGACGACGTCCGCTACGGACGGCTGCCATCACGCCTCGAAGGCGGGCCCCTTTGCTCCCAGATCATCCTGACCGCACAAACTCATACTAAAAGGTGCACTGAGTCAATAGTGAGAATTTAATTGACGCTGCTCGTCTGCCAACGCAGCGGTAGGCCACCGATCTCTCGCCCTCGCCGCCGCCGCCGCCGCCCTCCGCTCTCCCTCCGCTCCCCCTCATGGAACCCTCGGCAATGGTGAGATCCCTTCTCTCCGCCGCCCCGCCACCCCTCCACCACCCTCGCTCCGCCCGCCCAGTGCTCCTATCCTCGCCTTCGGCTCAGCGTTTTCCCCTCTCGAGCCTCAGGACCCCCGCCTCCGCCCTGCGACTGGAGACGAAGAGCCGGCTCCTGACCCGCTGCGCCGTCGAGGGCGCGGCCGGGAAGGTCGCGGAAGTTCCAACCGAGGGGGCCGCGGAAGTTCCTATCGAGAAGAGTTAGTTCCTTTCTTGCTGTTTTGCTTCTAGATTCGTAGTTTTTTTTTTATGCTGATTTATTCTGCTGATTGTTTCTCTCAAGGGTTTGCTCCGTACCCAACTGTGATGGACATAAATATGATCCGCAGTATCTTGCCTCACCGGTGAGGGCATCTCGGCTCTTATGTTATGATTCATATTCTAGATCCGAGTATGTTGCTTGCTGCAGTAGATCTCAAGATGGGTCTTTTTTTTCTGGTGGCTTGACTTTTAGGTTTCCATTTTTATTGGTTGATCGAATCATTGAATACACGCCTGGAGTTACAGCTGTTGGCATTAAGAATGTTACGATTAACGATAACTTCTTCCCTGGACATTTCCCCGAGCGTCCAATAATGCCTGGTGTTCTCATGGTCGAGGTATCGATTTGATCACTTGGTTGTTGCATTTTTCATTTTCCTTCTGGCTTATGATTACGCCTGACAGATGTAGAGAAAATGTTGATTTTTTTGTGATTCAACAATGCCTCGCTTTGAAATTGAAGTTTTAGGGCAAATTATAAGACCAGCTAAATTGGCAACCTAAAACACAGCTATTTAATGCCGACCAAAATGGTAATTTTTTGGAGACTGAACATAAATTATGAACTTCTGTATCACCATTTGGAACTTCGGATTATGTACGTAAGGCATTTCTTTAAACTTCTTCGGTTGTCAAGTTGTAAATTGTTAAGGGTGTATTAGCCATGCTATGACAAGTGGTGCAGAACATTCTGAACACCATCGTGAAGTAGGTTATATTTTGTGACTCAATGATTGTTAAACAGCCCAAAGGCTTTGTTATAGGAACAATGGGAGTGATGAGGTTGGATTTCACAACCTGATTTGTCGCTTGTACAATTGCAGATAGTAGGTCATTTTCTCCTCTTGCTGTCCTGGAGCTTGGCAGAGCACCCTATTGGGCCTTTGTTCATGCATCTAAGTTCATAGTAGTTGGCCATTCGAGAGAGTGAGAGGGGGTAAAGAAAGATTGTGTTTGCAGTTGATCATTCTGCTGTTCCTAAGAATCATTCTAATGGCCGTTAGAAATTGCAACCGAATTATACATTAATCTTCCTATTTATTATCCACTGTCTTCATATTCAATTCCAGATCCATAGCACCAGTGGTCATAAAGAATGGATTCTCATGGTGTAGAGGCAAGTTGACACAATTTCTATTCCTAGAAATTTTAAAGAGCTGAATGTCCCTTTACTGCCAAATGTCTGTAGGGCCATCCACGGTCGTGTCTCTCGGCATCTTTCCAACCTGGTTCGGCATGAAGGAGTTGGAGGATCATGGATGACCGTAGAGGTTTGAGTGTGGAGGGAATTCCAAGTATCACAAGAAATTTGGGAAGAGGGCTAAGATTGAGATAAGAAAAGGGAATAATAGTGGATTTTCAGATGTAGTAGTGATGATTTGAGTTGGGCCTTAGTCGGTGGAAATTCATTTGGTTTATTAATCCTGGCTCTCTGGATTTTTTGATTTGGCTTAGATAACTAATGAAAAAAATATATTTATTGTGCATATTTTAGACAGGCTTCTGCTTATATACCTTCATTATCTCTCTTCTCATACTATACAAAAATTTGTGAGAAACTTATTTTCTTCATCTAATATGCACACATCTTGATTTATGTTAACTGGTCAGATATCCGGCTGTGCTATCATGTTGTACTGACTTGCATGTATTTTTTTATGAAAAAATTGTGATAAGGTTAGCAATATTTGGCAATATTGGTACTTTTTATTGTTTTTAGTGTAGTTTTCCCTCTTTGTGCTCTATAGTGCAATCTGAACTCTTCATTGGCCATTGTTTATCCTATTTTACTTGGTTTTGAGAACATTGATCGAGACGTTGTCTGGCATGTTACATCCTCTAGTTTGTTTTCGTCCATTTTGCTTGTTCTGTAGTTGCAACATAGTGACGCTTGCTGCATTATTCAGTGTTATGCATCGGCTCTGACAACCTTTTTCTTGTTAATTTGGATTTGATGAGTGTCTTCTCAATTATTGGCTTCGTTCAAATGGTTGAGAAGCACGAGAGCTAGTTATCCAATGTTTAAAAATGACTTTCTGCTAGGGCTTAAGATAATTACACGATCTTATTGTACCAGCAAAAGTAGTGCCCATGTGACCTTAACATGGTCTATCTGGCAAAAATGTAAAATAAAAAATTTATAGTACAATTTAGTCTAACACAACAATTAAATTTGCTTTTCCTTAAGCCTATTTAGGAATATATATACCTTATAACATGGTTTCTGATTACCTTGCCAAATCCTGATGTTCGGTGATACTGATAATGCTAGTTTATTACAAGCAACTTCAAATACACAACCAACCAAGTAATTCTTCTTATTTTTATAACAACATCAGGATTAACTTGCTGTATTTGGTTTGCCAATACTGATGGTTCAGTGATACTGAAAATGCTAGTTTATTACGAGCAACCAGGAAATACACAACGAACAACCAATTCTTTTGATCTTTATAACGATACCAGGATGAACTTGCTTTGTTTTTTTGTCATTAACAATGAGTTGTATTTGATCACGCAGGCAATGGCCCAGGTTGGAGGCTTGGTTATGTTGCAGCCGGAAGTAGGCGGCTCTCGAGAAAATTTCTTCTTTGCTGGAATTGACAGAGTGAGGTTCCGCAAGCCTGTCATCGCAGGGGACACCCTGGTCATGAGAATGACCTTGGTCAAGTTGCAAAAACGCTTTGGCATAGCAAAAATGGAAGGGAAGGCCTACGTCGGTACAGACCTCGTATGTGAAGGTGAATTTTTGATGGCCACCGGAGGTAGCGAGTGATTGTCTTTAGCTGATGCAGGCAATCCTCTTTTTCCTCTACTTGCCAAGAGAGGGAAAGAAAGCTCCTTTTTGTCTTATTTCAATCGTCAAGACTGATCGCTGTTAAGAACTCCATATTTGTCTTTTGTGCTGCTGCACACGTACTGGAACCCTCTGTTGTGAAATAACTTGACTAAATCTTCAAGTGACGTTGAGATCTAATGGACACAAACATCTTGGCAATAAGAAATTTCTGATTTCATGTGTATTTATCTCTGGGTGTTTTTTTCCCCTTTTATTTGCATTTCTATACGAATAGTTATGGAATGGAATGCAATTAGAATTTGAATCGTTTGATTCATGTTATCATTTTCTTACCATCTTAATAATTCCTCTTTTAAGTATATTTTCCAGGTTAATTATCTACTTGACTTGAAGGAGAAAACATGTATGATGTATCATTTGACTGAACCAGTGTTTTGCTTTGCTTTGTTGGAATGGGCTCATCGGCTTCACCCCCAAACTTTCCCACCAACTTTTTAAAAGCGCGCACAATATATAACAATAATACTGTTTATTAAAGATTATAAATTTTATATTTATTAAATTTTAAAAAATTATAAAAGCTATATTTACACCCCCTCCGTATTATATATATATATATATATATATATATAGTCTTTAGAATATTATTATCACCTTTTTTTATATTTGTCGCAACCCCAGATGGTCAGAATAAAAATAAAGAAAGAACGGGAACCGAAGCATAGCTAATAAACCTTATTATAAAAGAAAAATAGTTTGCTGCAGATTCTTGCTAGAGGCAAACTCTCTCAGAATATTAGTCTACTGCCCCACCACTAAAGGAGGCAAGGCAAGAAGAGGATTTGGAGGAGGGGGGAAGGGGAAGGGGAAGGGAGAAGGCACGATTTTTTCTCCAGGGAGGCGGGGAAGGCAGACCGTCGGACCGACGAGAAGAGGATTTGGAGAGGGGAAGGAGAACGTTTTTTCTTCGGCTAGGGGAAAGGCACAGGGCGATTTTTTTCTTCGAAGAGGCGGGCGGCGGCACCAGCGGCAGCAGTCGTGAGGGATGGCAGTAGCGGCAGGTGAGAGGGCAGCGGCGGGCGGCTGCAGCGGCGGGTGGCAGCAGCGGCGGGCGAGGGGAAGGCAGGTTATGGAGAAGTCGTGCGCCTTTTCCCTCGCCGAAGAAAAAGTCATCCCCATTCTCCCTCTTCCAAATCCTCTTCGGTCCGCTTCTCTGCCTCTCCGAAGACCCACCTTCCCTTCCCTACCTGTTCGCCCATCCACCTTTCCCCCGCCGTCTGACGAAAGGAATCCGATGCAGGGATGCCCAGCTCGCGGGTGATGTCTGTACCAGTGGTCCGGCATCAGGGTGGTGGAGGGGACGACCGCGTCAGGTTGGAGAAGAGGATGCGGATGGGGAGGCCGGATGCTGGATGCGGACGGGGAGGCCAGATGCTGCGGCCGTCGACGATGTCAGTCGATGATGCGGCTGGTGGCGAAGGATGGGGGAGGTGCCTCGGACGAGCTTCTGCCTTGGCGGTGGCCTCCACGACGACGAGCTTCTGCCTCGGCGGTGGCCTCCACGACGGCGGCCTCCTCCGCGATCTCCACTGCTTCTCTCCTCTCTGCAGGAAGCGTCGTGCCGGTACGACTTCGGGCCGTGCCGGGCACGGCCCGGCACGTCAAACAGGCGTGCCCTGTGCCGTGCTGGGCGGGACGAAACTTGGAGCGTGCCGTGCCAGGCACGGCACGCCTCAAGCGCGTGTCGTGTCAGGCACGGCACGCTCCAAGCGCGTGCCATAGCGGGCCGTGCTCGGGTCAGCTCGAGCACGGCCCATTTACATGTCTACCAATGACCATTCCAGTCATTGCACATTATAGCCTACTGATCCCAAGTATACTCGCTAATCCAATGTGATGCGTCTTGGGAATTATAATTTTTTAATCATTTCAATTACTAAAACCAAATATAAAAAGGAGATCAGAACAAAAATAAATTAAATAAAATTAGGTCTAAGATCAGATATCACCTTTTTTAACACGGTCGGCGATGGATCATTCAATACAACATCAACCTAATTCATGAAATCCAGATCTATCTAAAAATGATTTACTATCAACGATTTAAAAAAAAATTAAAGAGACAGCTATATTGATCTCTCAATTCAGCTCAGTTTATGAAACTTTTTAATGCATGATTTTAAATAATAAAAAATTAAAATACGGTTCAACTAATAAAATGTGTTGGATTAAATTCGATAACATTTGAATTTTTAGAAACAAAAGTTTGTCTTACGTGTGTATATATATACATTGCTAGTTGCATGAAGTCTGTTCCACATTACATGAGGTTTCGAAAGCAAAAAAAAAAAATCAGTCTGCAAAAGGGAGACATCAGAAGAGCACTCATCGTTTTACAGATGGAAATATCAACAATCCAACTTGTAGAAGGATGCAGAATGGTCCAAGATGCTTCACATGTTCCATGTAAAGCGGCTGAAATGCTTGCAGGCATAATGTGTGATGCATCATAAAAGGATAAATAATCTAAAGGATTGTTCTATCCCAGTGTAGATGGCTAACAACGGAAGTACTGAGGACAAGAATTATCGCCCAAATAAATTGCAATCCAATTCTGTATATCTATGTTGAGTCAAGCCAATACAATGCCCACCGTTTTATCTTCATAGATGGAAATATTTTTTTTCAACCAAGGAAACCCCATCAATACAATGCCCACCGTTTTATCTTCTCAACAAACACTTCATTGAGAAGGAGCATTATGTACTGAGATATGAACTTCTGTATCACCATTTGACACTTTGGATTATGTACGCAAGGCATTTCTTTAAACTTCTTCAGTTGTCAAGTTGTAGATTGTTAAGGGTGTATTAGCCATGCCATGATGGTACAGAACATTCTGAACACCATCATGAAGCAGGTTATATTTTGTGACTCAACGACTGTTAAACAGTCCAAAGGCTTTGTTATAAGAACAATGGGAGCGATGAGGTTGGATTTCACAACCTGATTTGTCGCTTGTACAATTGCAGATAGTAGGTCATTTTCTCCTCTTGCTGTCCTGGAGCTTGGCAGAGCACACTATTGGGCCTTTGTTCATGCATCTAAGTTCATAGTAGTTGGTCATTCGAGAAAGTGAGAGGGAGCAAAGAAAGGTTGTGTTTGCAGTCGATCACTCTGCTGTCCTAAGAATCATTCTAGTGGCCGTTGGTTAGAAATTGCAACTGAAGTATATCTTCATCTCCCAATTTATTATCCACTGTCTTCATATTCAATTCCAGATCCATAGCAGCAGTGGTCATAAAGAATGGATTCTCATGGTGTAGAGGCAAGTTGAACTTTAGAGAGCTGAATGTCCCTTCACTGCCAAATGTCTGTATGGACATCCATGGTCGTGTCTCTCAGCAAATCTGGGTCGGCATGTAGGAGTTGGAGGATCATGGATGACCGTAGAGGTTGAGTGAGGAGGAGAATTCAAAGTATTCTAAGATTGAGATATGAAAGGGGAATACTAGTGGATTTTCAGATGTAGGGTCTTGGTGAAGAATGATTTCTCTTTCAACCTGAGAGCAGAAAAGCAAGTTCGGATGGCTTTAGCCAAACAAGGCCTGAACCCCTTTCTAATGTTCAACCCAAGTAGTTATGAATGGAGTTGAGCCTTACTGGTCGGAAATTCATTGGTTTACTAATCCTGGCTCTCTGGATTTTTTGATTTGGCTTAGATAACTAATGAAAAAAATTTCTTTATTGTGCATATTCTAGTCAGGTTTCTGCTTGTATACCTTCATTATCTTCTCTTCTCATACTATACAAAAATTGTGAGAAACTTATTTTCTTCATCTAATATGCATACATCTTGATTTATGTTAACTGGTCAGATATCCAGCTGTGCTATCATTTTGTACTGACTTGCATGTATTTATATGAAAAAATTGTGATAATGTTAGCAATATTTGGCAATATTGGTCATTTTTTATGGTTTTTAGTGTAGTTTTCCCTCTTTTGTGCTTGATAGTGCGCTCTGAACTCTTCATTGCCCATTGCTTATCCTATTTTACTTGGTTTTGAGAACATTGATCGAGTCATTCTCTGGCATGTTACATCCTCCATTTTGCCTCTTTTTCTGCTAGACAAACCTTTTATCACAAGTCATTTTAAGAGTTCCAACATAGCGACACTTGCTACAGTATTCATAGCGTTCTGCATCGGCATTGACAACCTTTTTGTTGTTAACTTGGATTGGATGAGTGTCTTCTCAATTATTGACTTCGTTCAAATGGTTGAGAAGCACGAGAGCTAGTTATCCAATGTTTAAAAAGGACTTTCTGCTAGGGCTTAAGATAATTACACGATCTTCTTGTACCAGCAAAAGTAGTGCCCATATGACCTTAACATGGTCTATCTGGCATAAATGTAAAATAAAAAATTTATAGTACATTTTAATCTAACAGAACAATTCAATTTGCTTTCCCTTAAGCATATTATATATATACCTTAACATGGTTTCTGATTACCATTGCCAAATCTGATGTTTGGTGCTACTGAAAATGCTAGTTTATTACAAGCAACCGTAAATACACAACCAAGTAATTCTTCTGATCTTTATAACAAAGTCAGGATTAACTTGCCGTATTTGGTTTGCCAATACTGATGGTTCAGTGATACTGAACCAGGAGATACACAACCAACAACCAATTCTTTTGATCTTTATGACGATACCAGAGTTTGAGGGTTGTATTTGATCGCGCAGGCAATGGCCCAGGTTGGAGGCCTGGTTATGTTGCAGCCGGAAGTGGGCGGCTCTCGAGAAAATTTCTTCTTTGCTGGAATTGACAGAGTGAGGTTTTCGCAGGGGACACCCTGGTCATGAGAATGACCCTGGTGAAGTTGCAAAAACGCTTTGGCATAGCAAAGTTGGAAGGGAAGGGAAGGCCTATCTCGGTACAAACCTCGTATGTGAAGTGAATTTTTGATGGCCACCGGAGGTAGCGAGTGATTGTCATTAGCTGATGCAGGCAATCCTCTGCCTCCTCAACTTGCCAAGAGAAGGAAAGAAGGTTCCTTTTTGTCTTATTTCAGTCGTCAAGACTGCTCGCTGTTAAGAACTCAATATTTGTCTTTTGTGCTGCTCAACCCTCTGTTGTGAAATAACTCGACTAAATCTTCAAGTGACGTTGAGATCTAATGGACACAAACATCTTGCAATAAGAAATTTCTAATTTCATGTGTATTATTTATCTTTGAGTGTTTTTTAGAATTTGAATCGTTTGATTCAAACATGCCACTCACTCTCTCTCTCTCTCTCTCTCTCTCTCTCTGTGACCCATTTATATTGAATTATGAGGTGAAAACTTTTGATAGTTCATGGTGGCATTGAAGAGATTTTTTTCATCCCACTCAGGATAGTAGCATTTATTCCATCTCACTTTATTATTTTATTTAGATTATGTGTTCATTGCTTGATCTATTTTCTCGGATGGCATTATTTTGCAGGTAGACGAATTATTCCAATGCCACTTCCATCCCAAAGCTGACACATCAACTCATGGGTCATGGCATGTGTTAGGAACCTTCTCACTTTCCCTGTGCCTTTTCCTTTGAGCCTGTTCGTATTTCCACGTCCATGAGATGAGAGCAGAGCAAATGCGAAGTTTCCTGGTAAAAACTAGAGCAATTTCTTCGTTAAAGCATTCATTCTAACAAACACAAGGGAGCAGTCATGAGAGCACAACAGCATCTGAATCTGATATGATATGAGCAACTATTCACACACAAACACACAAAGGTAACACTAAAAACTTCTGTAGATCACAATAAAGCAAGGCAAGATCGCCTTGGGACTGAAAACGAAGAGCTCGTCCACACTCGAATGCCCTCCTCCCAAACCAGTCACTGAATCGAACTCATCATCAACAGCAGCGGCATTGACGACGTCTTGACTCCTCTTCACTCTGCCCGCAATCACCCTGCAAACGAGCATCGCCCGCCTCTCGGCATCCTCCGGCGATCCCCGGGACGTGTCGTGCGCCCGCCCGCTCGACGCCATGGTCCGTATCCGCCCGCACTCGTCCAGCCTGAACCCGTCCCTTATGACGCTGCATGCGCCGCACTGCCGCCCGCCCTGGCACAGGCTGGTGGATCCCCCCAGGCCGAGGGCGCACGCGAAGGTCGCGGCGTGGAACCGGAGGAGCTCGTTCCCGTCGGCGATGCACCGGGGGTGCTTCTTCCCGAGTCGGGCGGCCTTCATCTTGACCGAGTCCCTGTACTCCTCGAACCTCGCGATCGACTTCTGGGGGTTGTGGACCTTGAGGATCCTCTCGATCCTGCAGAAGGGGCTCTGGTTCTTGAGCCAGCTCGACTGGAAGATGATCTCGATGATGTTTCTGCTCGAGTCCTCCGGGCCCATTTCTGACACTGCTCGCAGATAAGCACAGAATCGAGGGGTTTACAGAGGTCGGATTTTGCCGACGAGGAATCAAAGGATTGGGATCGAGCGTTCTACCTGCGTGCCTGACGGCCTGGTGGGACTCCAAGGACTCCGGCCGGAGGAAGACCTCGCCGCACTCCGGACAAGGGCACACGGTGGCGGCCCTCATCGAGGAGACTTTGCAGGGGCCGTTGACGGGGTCGAGCATCACGTTGCACTCGTAGCACCCGGAGAGCTTCCGCAGGTGGCCGCCTCCTCGGAAGGACCCTCCGAGGGAGGAGGCGGACGAGGAGGAGGTGGTTATCGAGGCGGACGAGTGAGAGGAGTGGGAGGAGGAGGAGAAGGAAGCGGAAGCGGCGGCGCCATTGACGCACTTGGAGGGAGACCGCAGGGACCTGCTGGAGGCGCTGCTGCAGACGGTGGTCTCCGGGCTGATGACGCTCGGGCCGCCGCCCCTAATTCTGCAGATGGAGGCGGAGCAGCCAATCCTCTTGCAGGAGAAGAATCTCCTGAGGAGTTTCCAAGAGGAGGTTGAGCTCTTGGACTTCCCACCTCTCCTGCTTCTCTTGCAGGTTCTGCTTCTTTCTGCCATTGCTGCTGTATTTTGGAGTTCTTCTCCTTGTTAAGACTATATATATATTTTTATATAGACACATCACACAGACATACGATGCAGGTGATGTGGAGAAATACTGCTACGATACAACAAGGAGAGTGAGAGGACAAGCAGGTGGTCCTTCCCAGGAGACGACTGGGAAATAGAGGTGGTAATAATTCTTCGGTGCAAAAGAGCATGTCCTCATTTACTCCTGGGATTAGCAGGGGCAGGCAGGGAGACATGCCCTCTGCATGGTATACAGTAAGGCACTATTTCCTCCCTCCCTGCAGATATGCTGAACCATTCCTCCTTACCTTCATAGTTTTAGTTTCAAAATTATATAAAAAACTCCTCACTTAACCACCTGAGATTGAGATTACAATCATCGCCACTTTCTTAACTCATTAAGCCCTAACCACATGAAAGTAGAATCATCACTTCCTTAACTTTATCAAGCTATTAATTTCTTGCATTAGCTTTCCAAGTCAGCATTACGGACCAAGTGAATTTGGTTTAAAAAATCAACTAGTTGCTCTGTAGACCATAGGGGGGTCACATGAACGATTGACTTTAACTCAAATCCAGATAGAGATAAACACTTTCTTTTATTCGTTTTTTCTTTCTTTTCAGTTTCAAGGGGGGGCCATTGGAGGAGGATTACGGCATCATTTGCTTGACTTGGGAGTTGGGGGTGGGCCTTCCAAGTTTCTAACCACGGCTATCTTTCCCTTACCAGAGAGAGAGAGGGAGATGAACGACTAAGTTCGCTTAACTACTACATGGCAGGTTCAGCAAAGTAGATGTACCGGCTCAAGAATATGAAAAATAAAGAACGTGATGATTCACATCAAATGCGATGTCTCAACAACGCGACATGATTAGGCTTGTGCAGGAAACCGAGTCATGCATCTGATGCCCCTCATCAATGCAGGAAGAAGAAGCGACCGTTTAAATGGGGGAGGGAGGAGGAGCTCCAGCTTCCTCCTTGGCAAGAAAGACCTTGACGTGTGATGTGCGAAGGGGGGGGGCCCGATCCCATTCACTGTGAGAGGGCATGTGGTCATCATAATGGCGAGGTTGGAGGAGGTGGAAGCGAGCTCGTGGTGGCCGATCCCAGAGGAAACACATGACCTAATTAATCATTATGGTTGAATTAATTAAGGGGCGGGAGGAGGAAGAGGACGGAGGAGGTCATGCGCCGGACGTGGCTTCGTTCAATGCACGCTGCGGCCTGCGGGGGAGGCGGAGCACACAACATGTGAGAGCAGGTGCGGAATCGTCCGCGCCTTTGCCTATTTTTTCGGTGCTCGCACGCCGATCTGTCGTCCAAGGAAGGAAGAAGAAAACGAAGGAACGGCTTGGACTACTCGGAGTTGGAGGGGAGGAGGTTTTTGTCGTCAGACGACACTTCAACTTCAACTCCAACTCCAACTTGACTCGATTAATGGACGGACCGGATGAGAATTGGTTCGATCGAACCGGAATCTGAACCGGTGCTTTGCTTTGTTGGAATGGGCTCCTGGGCTTCAGCCCCAAAACTTTCCTGCTAACTTATTAAAAAGCGTGCAAAATATATAATAATAATACTGTATATTAAAGATTATGAATTTAATACTTATTAATTTTTTAAAAACTAAAATGCAGATGATATGTATTAAATATTGTATAAATATCTAGACTTTAATAGTATTTAGTATTATATTGTCACTTTTTTTAAAACTTTATTAACAACTTTTACTTCCCTTATAAAATCATATTTATAATTTTGAGAGGATTTAAAAAATACTAAATAGGAAAGGGAAGGCAGAAGAAGAGAAATTACCATGTTTAAAACTGTTCCTAACTTGAAATAAAATATACAAATTTACAATGGGACGGTGCAACTCTTCAGAATTTATGGGATTACGGAGTATGATAATAATGTGAAAAGAACACAATCATGCATCTCCCAATATGCATAGACATAACAGAGAGCCAAAAAGCTATTTCCATTCAGCAGAAGAAACGTAAGAAAGAACATATTTAAAACAGAAAATAGGAGAAAGTAGTGACATATTTAAAACATGCTGATTTAAACTTGTAAGGTTCAGACGCTGCATGGTCTGGTTGATGATTTAGTTCATAATTTGAAGAACCCACCCTATTGTCTAGGAGCAAGTCTAGCATGAAAACAAGCTTACACAGAATGTTTGTTTTTCATGATGTAGTCCATTTTATTGTTACTGCTATATCTTTTTTTTTCTTTCCTACAAAAAGATCGTCCATATTGAGACATCCTCCATCTTCAATGCCGACGCCGACGGAGTTAGGGGCCCTGGGCGAGGTGTGGCACCACACCTTCAGCTTCAGCACCTTCATCTGCCTCAAGCAACCCGCCGCCGCCCACCCCGTCGCCTCCACCAAGCACGACGCCCTCCGCCGCCTCATGCGCATCCTCGTCCACAACGAATGCTTTGCTAAGACCACCGCCTCCGCCGGCGGCTCCGGTCGCACCTTTGTAGATCATTTTCGTACGTTCGACAGCAAAATCGACACTAACTCCAAGTAATGCTCCTAACGTTCCAAAGATCGACACTCCAACAATAATCGAGTAATAACCACATTTTCCCATCTTGCCTGCTGCGACATGCTCCTTGAGGTGTTCTTTAACATATCGGATCTCGCTCTTGACAAGCGGGAGCACATCGCCTGCTGTGATAGTCATATCTGGGCAGAAATCATGCGAACGAAAATTAGATCTAATCATAATCTTGGCAAACCTAAAATCATTAGACAAAAAATAGATCAAATCTCGATCGACGAACTCTGCTCTGCTGTAGGAGGAGGAGGAAGAAGAGAAATTGGGAAGGGGGTTTTGGTCTATTCGATGGATAGGGGACGATTAGGGCTTTGCGGATGTAATCCAAAGGACTTGTTTTTTAACTAGTTTATTAGGTTGAACAAATTCTCCTGGCCCAGTTGTTTTACTTCTAATTGGACATCGTGGATTCGAATCCGTCACTCTGATTCAAATGGGACTGCGATCGGACCTAGTTTGACATTTGGCTCGCTTATTTGTCATTCCTTTATTATTATTATTATCGTCGCCTTCCTTAAATTTATTTTTTGAAAAACTGTAAGTCAACCTTAATGAATATAAAATAAATAGTCTCACAAAATACATTTTACAATCAAATAACGGTACAATTTAAAAGAATATTAAGCTCAATTAATGAAAAAAGGAAACAAATATATCTAAAAAAATTAGATGTAATATTTTTTTCTTTTAAGCTCTCAATCCTCCGTTCAAGAAAAAAAAGGAAAAGAAGCAGAAAAAACGACTACCGTCACACTGCGATTAGGTGAAATGGTGAATGGTCCGACCGATCAAATCTCTCCTGCAAAAAATGCAAGTCCACCAACCCAACAGAGCAGAAGAGGAGCGGTGAGGTTTGACTCTCGTCGCATCCCCTGAAAGCCAAAGAGATCAGATCCACCGCCTGTTCGACCTTCCCGAGTTGCTGCTGACTGAATCCTGTACAGTTCGTACCTGTTCGTGGATTTCTCCAATCCTGCACCGCAATAAGAGTGTGCTGCCGCTGCTAACATCACGTTTTCTCTCCAGGAAGATGTCATTTCACCAACCATCGATCAGTGTGCGGGCGTCTTCTTATTCAAATCCTTTCCGAGTGCAGAGACAGCATCCAAATCCTTCTTCTTATTATTTTTCTCTCACTTCTCAGGGAGAACCATCTTCCCCACCGGTGTCATTTAAGAGAGCAAAGGAAGCGGAGGAGGAGGAGGGCAGGGGAAGAAGAAGAGGGTGATCAGATATCAGAGTGATGGTGGTGGTAGACCAGAGTGGGTTGGACTCGTGTGGGTAACAAAGGGGACCTTCTCCTCTTCCCCATGTCCTGCCTCCTCTCCTTCCTCTCCCCACCACCACCATCACATCGGTGGACCCGCCCAACCTTACAAAGCGACCTCTGCAAGGCAGAGGGCGTCATGTCCAGCGCTCACATTTGAATGCCCAGCTGATGATGTATGGTGATCTCTTGAGCACGCCTTTTCCTTCCTTCACTCCTTTCCTAGGAGCTGTTAAGCTGCAGGACTCAGGTCAAGAAGCTGGAGACATCTTTTCCAATTTTGATCCCTCAATGCATCGCATGCTGTAGAAAGCATGATCTTTTTTCCTCTTCCCTTCTTGAGGTCAGATAAGAGCTAGATTGAAGGAATGCAAGGATATAAAATGAAATTAAAATCCAATTTTATCACCGACATGTTTCAAGTTCTGTCTTATCACAATTTTCTTTTACAAACTCATCATGCATAACCTGAATAATTATTTTCTCTCGTCTTCAAGCATAACTAGAATTAACAAAAGTAGCTCTATTCTTGATACAATAATTATTAGCCGCATCACAGTTTGATTCTACAAACGATTTACCACAAGAATGTGTTATCAGGCGGGTTTTCGAAAGCTCTACTGGAGAGGAATGCTCGTTGCTGTGCGCACTTGGAATTAAATTGATCTCCTCATTGCACTCTACTTATTTGTCAGCTTGACTGACCAACCATTAGCTGGAGCCCGGAGGAAAGATGGCTGGCTTGCTTCCTCGCTTTTCTGATTACCATCTTGACCTGGAGTGAAGAAACGGGCATCCTCTTCCTATTTCCTAAAGCGAGTGGAAATAAAGGCGAGTATATTTATCTTTCATATTTAATATTTATATTCAAACAGAGCGAGCTTATAAGAATACATGAACTTTCTAACTCGAAGTAATTTGTGTAGATTTACTTACATTTCTTTGTGCCTAGTCTGGAGTCTCCTTATCCAACAACTGGCCTGCACAAGTAAAAACAACTGTCCCATGCTAAATAGGATTTCAATACTTAGAACTGTAAGAACTAAGGAAACAAATTTTGAGTTTAGTTATATAAAGAAAATAGAAGCATGCCCTCACGGCAACAAATAAAAGTGGATCAGATGGTGTGTACATCATATAATTAGTTCCATCCTGCAAACCAACATGAATTTTGCCTGTCATAACTACTGATATCTACATATTCCATGACAAACTTGAAAACCACATGAATTCGGTGCAGTTCCTTTTGTATCAATCTATAACAGCAGCATTCCGATTATGTATATAAAAAAGATAAGCCAACCTGATGTGTGTTAGTAGCCAAAAGTTTTCTTCAGGTGCTTTGAGAAACTTGAATTAAACTGTTTAGTGAACAAGTGTGTTCTCTTTAGTGAAAATTGTATTATTATAAGATGAGGAGATCAATTGTTTTGGCTCCTCCTCCATCAATAAGATAAGATGGAGGAGCCGATCGTTGAAGGTGTCGGTCATTAGAGGGGGTCACACTCATACACTCTTCCAGAATCAGGTTCCGAAACAATTCATCTCCTGCGTAACTACGATCGATTCACGTTGTTTGTAGAATTCATTCTTGGTTGTATTCCTACAGATTTTTTTTTTTAAATCTATCACGATGAATACTGAGAGTATTCTATCAACTGAATCAACTAACCTGGTTGGTTATCTTAAGTTTTAATAATGAAGTGTAAATTAAAATTAATTTTTAGATTTTAATTGGTTGAATAAATTTTTATAAATAGTGAGGCTCAAAGCTTTAACAAACAAACATATAATCTCGTATTCAATATCCAGGAAAGAATTGTGTTTTTATAATCAAAAAAATTGGATTCCATCCACCACCGTATTATCTTAAATGTAAATGTAAGAACAAAACAAAAAATTAGGATTTGTTATTCTAAATGTAAGAAGATAATATTGCAAACCGAGTTGTTTTAAAACTCATCATCAAAAATATTCGATCAGAATTCAGAAGCTGCCTCCAGACGGATGTAATCATTTCTAAGCTTCCCTTCGCAGATCCCCAACAATTTATTGCACCGTCTACGATCGTAGTGCAGCTTCCTTTCAGAATGCTCCAGACCAGTTCGACTACACCTCCGATAACACATCCTACAGACATTCCGGCCATCTCTACCTTACAGCCCAATGGCCCCATGTATGATGTATTGCCTTTTAAACAATAGATCAGTTAATGAGATTGGTAAATGGAACAGAAGGATCAGTAAAACAAATGGAACGAGATCAGTAAATGGAACAGAAGGATCAGTGAACAGTAAATGGAAGGATCAGCAAAGCCGGATCAAATGCATATAAAGTCCCACCTTCGCTGCCGCCTGCCTGGGAAACTCTTGAAGATGAGAGAGGGGAGTGGAGCCGATGGGCAGAGGAGCATCAGCAATATATAGGGATCCAAATAGTCCAAGGGTACCCTCGTCAGACCCTTAACCAACTCAATCAGGCCCATCGATCTCCGCTCCCCACCGCCGCCTCTTCGGCGTCGACGCCAGAACCAGCGTTTCCTCCTCGGCCACATCTTCTGCTTCCTCGTCGGAGATTTGGGATCGGAACCCGAGTCGGATTCGGGGGAGGCCAAAGAAAGACAGGTCGGTGATCGCTCCCATGGAGAGAAAAAAAAAACGCCTTTTCTTTTCTTCTGATTCGTGATTGTGCTTCTGCTTTTTGGTTGGCTGCATCTCGCTTTTTGATGAATTTTCCGCTAATATTTTATACCCAAAAAGAAGTTTCTTTTCCTCTCCAAAAGTAGATCAAAAAGAAAAAGAAAGAGTTTTACTGCCTCGTTCATGAGATCTCTTCGATGAGAACTCGTCGGGACGGCGTTCCTGTTTCCTCCTCATGTGGCTCACGAGAAAGAAGAGGTTGTTGACCTCTTTTTTTTTTGTGAATAGTATATATTTTTTGGCTTTTAATTTTGATCAGTGGAATTGCGCAAGCATCATCCTATTAGAATTTGGCCGAACGTTTGGGATGGTTTCAGGTTTTATGACGTGCTTGGTAATAATACCAAACATACTCAAAATCTTGGAGACATCGCATTTAGCTATCTTGTTGATGGCCATTTAGAGTCGTATTATTTGAGACATTGCTTTTAGCAAATTCTTGGAACAGAAAAAGTCTGGACGAAGGACAGATGCAGTGGTGCATGTCATGTATGGAGGGACATGAACGTAGTTGGGGGATCAGGAAACAAGTCGAGTTCTTCAGCTTTGGAGGTGAAAACTGTTGGAGGGTTTTTTTAGGTGATAAAAAAAAAGCATACAAATTTCCATGCAGATTGGCTGCTATGAGGCCTATATAATGTGTCTGTATGACGAAGAACATCAGTAGTTGCCTATTTGGTTTTATCCTCCCTGCACAGCAACCATCCTTCTCCTGTATGTGATTTTGTGGCTTGGCCTGTCTAAATTTATTTGAAAGTTCAGTTGCTGTGGCCATCTTTGCTTTCTCTATTTGTTCTTTCGAAAATGTTCGACTCCATCCTCAGTGTTTAATGACATGAGGTTTTTAAGTTTGCCATGGATATATAGATATCTGTAGACTGTAGTTATGACAGGCAAATTCACGTTCATTTGCAGGATGGAACTAATCATATGATCCACTTTTATTTGTTGCCGCGAGGGTATGCTTCTATTTTCTTTACTCCATTCTATTCACTAATTTACTAGGACGAACAAATATGCTACTATCCTCAATTAATTCCCTAGTTACTTACATTACTCGATTCTATTCAATATGATACATTGAAATAATAAATTATTCTGATTATTTTATCTGATAAAAAGAAAACTCAATCTACGATAATATAATAGTTGTTGTTTTTGACGAAGGCTAACGCACATGTTATTAATTATTAAAGACAGCGGAGGCGCCGTTTGGGTGGACTTTTTGGAATAAGAATAAATAAGTTGGCGCCTGTTTCTGTTCGCACCAAACCAAACTGTGGCTGCGAATGCCAATCCAGATTTGACCCGGAAGCCCAGCTCCAGCTCCAGCTGCTTGCTTCGCCGATCGATGCGAATGCTCCGCGTCCCCTATCTTCTGGGTTTGGTTTGAATCCGAGCCGATCGCAGATTTCGAGGCCCAACTCCTCGTCCTCCGCCGCAACGGCGCGGCGGCGGCGGAAGAAGGGTCTTCTTCCTCGCCTCCGTTCGCTGGACGCCCTGGTCACCCTGGTGATTCGATCCATCTCTTGCCCCTTCTTCTGCAGGTCGGTGATCGCTCCCATGGAAAAAAAAGCGCTTATTTTTTTCTTCTTCTCCCCACTTCTGAATACGGTTGCTGATTCGTGATTGTGCTTGTGCTTTTTGGTTGGTTGCATCTCGCTTTTTGATGATTTCTCCCCTAATATTTTATGCGCAAAAAGAAGTTTCTTTCCACTCCCCAAAAGTAGATCAAAAAGAAAAGGAGAGTTTTGCTGTCTCGTTCATGAGATCTCTTCGATGAGAACTCGTCGGGACGGCGTTCCTGTTTCCTCCTCCTGTGGTTCAGGGGATTGCGTGGTGATCACGATTAGACCAAATAGCGGGACGAGATGATCCTCAGCAAAACAAAAGAAGAGTCGCCGTGCCATCCAATTTGGAACTCGTTCTTCTGTTTTCAATTGTGTTTTTTGGAATAATAAAAACATTTCGTAGTGCTGCAACTGTTCATCAGTCTATTCAATCTATGGCCTACTGTAAGTCTCATTATTAAATTGAGCAGTTTGATGATTCCTTTTGGTAATAATTTAATCCTCTAACGCCAGTACGTCTCCTTAATCAATGAGAAATCCATCGTTGACCACAAATACTTGATGTAGCAGCTTGTCTGATCAGGAAAAAAAATAAATTACTGTCTTGTTTCTCCGGGAATCTTCTATATCCACAAAAATCACGTATTTACATGTCAGTGTCGATTGAGCTTTATATTAATCTTACAGCCATCCAAATCTTTGTTTATTCATGTGGTTGAAAGCATTGTCTAGTGTGTATGCTTTACTTTATGCTCAAATGTCATTGTCTGAGGGCAACAAGGGATGAGGTCCACAGACAACCAATCTTTGTTCATCTCCTTCCACACTTTTAGCTTCCATTTGGCTTACCACTATAAACTCAACCTGTATCCACCTCTCCTTTTGCAGCAAAAGTGAGCTTCTTCTGTAAGCATGGACCAGGAGCATGACAAAATTCACGAGTCAGCTCGAAGGGATGCTGTTAGTGAACATAGCAGTCCAGCTGCAAGAGCACGTAATACTCGCTTGAGCCTAGATTTATCTAGCCAGAGGGTTCCCTTCAGGACTGCTTCATTTGGTAGGAGCATCGGCACGGGTTCCTGGCGGCTTAGTTCTATCAGACCCAACCTGATAGTTGAAGGGATTCCTGCTGCTGCTGCTGCTGCTGCTACACTATCAGGAGCTGCTGCGGATCAAGTAGAAGGCCTGGAGATGGCTGAAAATGGCTTAAGACCAGGTTCACTGAGTAGGATGAGCAGTATGGTGTCTTCTCACAGGGGTTCGTTTAGTCTTTCCAGTGACTATCAAACAATTGATGCCGTGGGAATTCCACAAGAGTTATTGGATAGGATAGACAGTTCAATGGCACAGGTAGGATGCAGAGGGACCCGAGTGGATGATAAGGAAGTTGAGGATGGGTTTGTGACCTTTGCCGATGATGCGCTCATTCTGTCTTTTGGTCATCGGTCACATGAAGCAAACTTTCCATCAGTTGTGACTCCACTCACTCAGGAAATTGTATCTCCTATTCCTGCCGAGTCCCTATCATGCACAAAGGAGAAGAGTCAAATACCGAACGTTGCATCATTCAATGTGAGTTTCATGGGTGATTAATTATAATTTATATTTGGATGAAAATAATGCCTTTTTGAACTGTACTTTTTTCTTGCAGGATAAACAATATAAGCTTCCTCTATGGCTGGACTATATTTCCTACTTGAGTCACCTGGCTATCTTTGGAATTCTTGGGGTAAGCTTCTCTTTGCTATAGTTATTGGAGATTTTGAAGGACATTTTTATCAACAAGTTTAATCCTCTGATGTTGTTCCATCAATTTACCTGATCATGTGGAATTCTTATTCTTATAACTTTAGTGAATTCCTCTCTTCTGAGTTTAAAATTTATGGGAATGAGTTCTTGTTTTTTTTTTCCTTCTTGTAACAGCAGTTGAAGACAATGGAAAAAAAAACTTATTATCTTCTTGCTAGTGTAAACAAAATGTTAGCAAGGTCTCTTCTTGCATGAGATGGTAGATTCATATAATGATCGACAACACTCCAAAATGTATTAGGTCGTAACTGAAACTTTGTTTTTGCTACTACGCAACGATGATAAATTTGATTTCCCTTGGCGTGCAGGTATACACAAGATATTTACTTCAGAAGCTATTCGGCCCCGGCCTCTTGCATCTCACTGGCGATTACAATCCATTGTACCTTGACCTTCCCTCCAACATGGTACTTTCTCATATTTCTTCATCGTGGATCACTAAAAGTTTGTTATGCTCATTCAATTTTGTGCCTCCTAACACGTTTAGTAACAGCTAGGTTCCTTCCTCATGGGGTGGATTGGATTCGTCTTCAAGGCAGATCTCTTTTACATATCCGATCATTTGCTAGTTGGAATCAGCACAGGGTACTTGGGCAGTCTCACCACATTCAGTGGATGGAATCAGAAGCTGCTCGAGTCGTCTTCCAAGGGCCACTGGGCGTACACCGTTGCTGGCTTCATACTCGGTATTCTAACAACGTTTGAAAAGGTCAATGTAGAACCTGACGAGGCTTTATCCTCAGGCAAACTATGTTTTCCATGAGCAGGAACTTTCCTTGTTAACTACAGCATCATCGTTGGAGTCGGATTTGCCGGAGGGCTCCGAAAAAACATCACGAGCATAGGAGAAGCATTGAACCTGGAAAAGTGGAGGGTCGATAGCTGCAGAAAGCACATGACGGTGTTGGCTGCTGTTTTACTGATCTGGTGCTGCTTGTGGGTTCTGAGTGGGGAGTTCTTCAGGCTCAAGTTGGATGATCTCCATAGCTCTGCTACTCTTTGGTTAGCCTTCTTGGTCGGCCCTCCAGGTGTCTGGATCCGCTGGCGCTTGGCCAGGCTCAATGGCCAAGGTCTTGGAAGGAAGAGAGTCCTCAAGTGGCTACCGGTTGGGACACTGGCCGCCAATGTCCTTGCAGCATGCATCATGGCTGCTCTTGCTACAGTAAGCAAAGCGGTAAGCATTTGATGCATGACTTAACATCCCTTATGAACTTTTTCTCTCTTCCCATTTTGATAATTAGATTGCGGTTATGCATAACTACATTCTATAAAAGAAAAAAGTAAAAGAACATACCATAGAAAACGGCAAAAAAAAAAAAACTTGTTTCCTTTGTGCGTGGTTATCAGCCACATTAGATTCATTGTTGGACAGCTGCATGCATACTAACTGCTAAAGAATGCTTTACCTATGGAATGGCCACTCATTGAGCTCTCAAACTAAACTACGTTGGAGTATGGTTTGCATCCTGCTGATCTGGTTTTCGTTACAGGTGAACACGAGAAGGTGCACGATCGTTGTAAGCGGAATCCAGCTGGGGTTTCTTGGTTGCCTGAGCACTGTTTCCACTTTTGCTGCTGAGATATATGGAATGTGGAAGACTGGGCATGGCTGGAGAGCCTTCTCGTACATCGCAACAACCATACTCGTTTCGTTTGGGCTCGGAACGCTTGTGTTCTCGGTGCCCGTATGGGTGAAAAATTATCAATGAGGAGGATGCCATTTTGCAATCAGGTTGTTGACCTCTTTTTTTGCGTGTGAATAGTATATATTTTTTGGCTTTTAATTTTGATCAATGGAATTGCGGAAGCATTATCCTATTAAAATTTGAATAACTTTTTCGTTTGGCTGAACGTTTGGGATGGTTTCAAGTTTTATGACGTGTTTGGTAATACCAAACATACTCTTGGGAGAAAGATGTTTAAAATATTCACTTGTTGCTTCTACCTAAACAGGGCTACCTCCTCATCCTCTTTTTCCAACTTCTTCATGACCCCTTTTTACCAGCGTTCATCCATATGAGTAGATGTGACAATTCAGTATGGAAGTAGGTTTCAGATGGATCTGAACCTGACCTAAATTGTTTGACAGTCAGAAGACTCATTAAGGAAATACAATTGCATCAATCCAAACCAGACAATTTCAGATCTTGGGGTCATACCAAAGTTATCGCTTTAATTTACCAACCTATCTTCTGGTAGAAAAGGATGTGGTTTGCAATTTGCGTTTGCTAATTGAGTTTTCGTCAACAGCTGAGCACAAAAAGGTGTAGCACTATTATCAATGGTAGCGGAATCGAGCTGCGGTTTCCTGGTTGTGGTTTGGGCTAATGGGCCCGGGCAAAAAAAAGTACAATTACTAAGTTTTATGACGTGCTTGGTAATACCAAACATACTCTTGGGAGAAAGATGTTTAAAATATTCACCTGTTAGCAATAACTCTTGCACGCAGTTAGATAGGATGATCTCTGTAGTTAATCCTAACAGTATTCAACACAATTGTACATCAATCAAATCGTTAACTTCCTGAAATATATACCGTACACTATCGTAAATAGTCAAAAACTTTAATTTAAATGGGGGCCGTATAATATGTGGAGGAGGAGGTGCAGACTTGTGAGGAACAATGTGGACCAGTAATTAACTATAGAAAGTAACTTTGGCAGGAAACTTCTATATACGATCATCGTATGTGAGCTAAAAAAGATCCTTTTACACAGACAGCCCCCCCAATATTAGCTACCGATGGCATATCCTCTGTTACTGCAACTCACCAACCGGTGCCTCGCTGAGCCACAGGAAATGGATGAAGTCGTATAGCTTCCCGCTGACGCTCACCTGGTCAATCATTCCAGCGATTGTTAGAGCATCATAAGCAGGGAGTCGATGAGACAAAATGACATAATTATTAATCACCGAGCAGACCTTGTAAGGTGTCGGGTTCAGCCTCCTCATGTGATCTGCCCTCATCTGTTCTAGTTGTTGCATGCAACGATTTCTGATCTCTTCTAGTGAAGGTAGCTCTTCTCTTGGTGTGTCTGCATGGATGTAGCAAGCAACGATGAGGTGATAATCCAAGTTGTCATCCACATCGATCGTGACTGTGAACCTAATGATGCTAGAAATTTGTAGCTTATGTTCCTGGGATGTTTAAAAAGATATCTAATGCTTTTACAAGGGAGGATCCACATCACTATATATACTGTGACCAGGTACGGAAGACCTCTAATTAAACAAATTACTAAACAGTAAATAAAAATTTTAAAAGTTCGGTACCCGATTTCCCAGACCAATAGCATTTCAGAAGCTCCTCCACACGCTGAGGCACAACATACGCTCTCTTTGATTCAGTGAATGGATGGCGACATAGAAGCCGCTCTCCTACCTGCGGTGTGTGACGAAGACCACCCATGATCAGACAGACTAAAGACCACATCTGAGAAAAGAAAAACATAATAATGTGCCACTTACTTTCGGAGGTCTTTCATCCTCTCCGGTCATGATATCAACCAAAGCATAACCCTCTTTTCCATATAATCTAAAACATCGCTTTTTACAAGGTATGGAAACCTAGAGGAAAAAACAATAAAACACTGTTAGAGAAACTAGATCATATTTGCCAGTTCCAAACCTTTGCCATGCTTCCAAACCTTTGTAACATCCTCCGAGAGTTTTATGCGAGGTTGATTGTTTATCTCAACAAGTTTAAACACACATCCAAGTGCTGCTTGAGCATAGCATGTGACGAGATACGTGCCAATCCCAAAAGCATCAATTTCATGTCCCTGCAGAATGTATCAAACATGCAGACAATCAAGATATCTCAGACTAAGAATGAGATAGATTAATTTTCAAGCATCCTGGAACATTTTTTTCTTTTATAGTAATGCATGATTTAGAGACAATACGATGTAGGTGTAATCGGAGTGCCTAATTACCCACCCAGATAGATTCAGCCATCCTGTATTTTCTTAATTTGATTGTATAATACTTATATAGGATCAGAAAGCTGCATTTATTATTGGATATGAAGCTGAATTTTCAAGATTGGATATATCAGCCTTTATTTTCACACTAAATTTAAGCGAGTGAAGGATACCTGCTTGTTCAAGGCATCAAGGGTTTCCTCATTCAAGTCATTGCTAGCTGTGATGGCCATTTTACCGAAATCAGGGATGTTGAATTGCTTCTCGATCCCACGAAAGAATTTTCGAACTTCAATAGATAGGTAAGCTAGATCACCAGAATCCAACCTAATTCCAGAGGCTTTATACCTGCATCGTGAATTTATAGGACTTGCATATTACTATTACAATAAAAGGTTAAATGGGCATGGATGTCTTCTAACTTATCAATAATCATTATAAGAAACAAAACCATTTATATTCTTTATTAGAGCACATAGCATGTAAATCATGCTAAATTGAAATTAGCTTCAACAGACGAAGACTTTCAAACTTACCCCAAGTCGTTTAGGGCTAAGGCAACTGCACAAAAATTGGGAATGCCACTCCTCATAACCTGATTCAAAAGTCGTTAGTATATGCAACAAGATTCTCCGAAGAACATAAGAGACTTCGACATTCATCACTCACATCATATGTGTCTACAAGAGCCAGGAAGTTATTTGGAAAAGCCAACGCATATGAAGCGAATGCAGCTAGCTCACTTCTATTTGTCTCTCCAAAAACACCATGAAGTGATTCTGACAACTAACAAGCATAAATCACAAATTGAGACAATTGATATGTGAAAGCAAGCTAGACAGACTATAGAAAACTAAAATAATTCTGATGCAGAAACCAAGAACATAACACTGAAAAATATCACTCACGACATTATGTAGAAAAAAACAGAGATTGCATGATAGTTTGTCAAATCAGCAAAACATGAAAGACATATCACAGAGAGCCAAAGGCTCAGCCAGCCAAAAAACTCTTTCCATTGAGCAGAAGAAACGTAAGAAATAACATCTTTAAAACAGAATAGGAGAGAGTAGTGACAAGGAACTATTTATAATGCTAAGATAAGGACATAGCTATACTTCTTCCAACAGCCACGACAAATAGCAACTGAACTCTACAAGCCTCGTATAAACGCTTGGTCCACTAAATAATACCAATGACTATATAAACCTAAAATTAGTTATGGTCAAGAGATAATAATTTCAGAATGACAAACAAATATGAAGACAACAAAAGAAAAGCAAGGTAATGCATTCAACTACCTGAAGTTTGTTGAGCCAAGTCTTCGCCAGGCTATAGAAATCCATACAAGTACTTGAACCATCACGATGAGGAAGTGATTTGCCTAAGATCTCATCAGGGCACTACAAAACCATCTAGTAAGTTCTAGTAAGGATGGCACAAGATTTTATCCAATAAAGTAACGCAGCACATCTCGTAAGTAGACAGATGAATAGATGCAGGAAAAAAGGCAGTAATCAGACCTCCGGAGAGGTTTGCATAATTATATAGCATGTTAACTACCGGGCATACGCACCATATATGAGCTAACAAAAGCATGTGAATGTGTTCCTCGGAGGGGTATGCCGAACAAATTTCCAGCTGCAACATTGCTGCCATCCAATAAGAAAAATCAGTAAAAGCATTTGGCAGCTTTTTTTAATCAAGAACTATGAAA
This sequence comes from Thalia dealbata, assembly GCA_030544415.1. NCBI lineage: Eukaryota > Viridiplantae > Streptophyta > Magnoliopsida > Zingiberales > Marantaceae > Thalia > Thalia dealbata. The sequence goes on from CM060458.1 coordinate 1,212,891, forward strand.
TATCTTGCCTTCATTATTCTACTAGCTAAAGCTCAGCATACTCGAGAAAAACAAGAATGTCATTCCAAATTAAAAGAACATGAAATTATCAGGTCATGTTTGATGATAGACAAGAGTAACAAAATCAGAAACTATTCAAAAACAAGAAATAATCATGTTTGTCAAAAAAGGACAACAAATAATGAAATTACTTGATTAAATTCATATTTAAAAAGTTAACTTCGTTAGAATGCTCTGCAAGGTTCAAACTTCAAACCACTAGCAGCAGAGGAAGGAAACAAAAACAGCGGCTTGATATTGTCATTTACTCTAAAGGAAAAATATTTAACAGCCATTCTAGACTCAGGTTCACATTAATTACAGTGACATGAAGATGGACACATGGAACATGCGGAACCATATTCCAGAGCAAGTCACCTCGTTGCATCAAACCCTCCCATGTAGCAGTATTTTGACGCACTTATTCCACCATCAGGGCCCTAGGAATCAAGTAAATAAAAAACCTAACATTACTTTAGCACTTGACATTTAAAAGTTCATTTATAGGAGGGATAAATACAGAAGCTCACTTGTGCTCGTCTGAGTCCAAATTCAAGTAAAATTTTTGTCTTTCCAGCGACAAAACGGTGTCGTGCAGCATTTGTAGCTACTAATGATGCATAATTTACAAGATTAACAAATGGAGTCTCAAGCAGTTGAACAACCTAAATACATGGAGCAAATTATCAGTTACGATATAAATGAACACATATAATTTGAAATTATATTTGCCAAAAGAATAAGATCAAAGAGAACAGAAAGCTCCCAAGGAGAGTCAGTAACACATTTCATACAAGCTGAAACAAAATTACAAGAGGATTCACGAGGCAAATTACTCCAATTACTCACCGCTACTGGTCCTTCAATTCTTATCAAGGGTACCTTCGGGAAAACAACAGAACCCTCAGGAATAGCGTAAACTTCAACATCAGAGCAATCAACTTCCCTGAGATATTCAAAAAAAGCATCCTAGGAAAAGAAGTGAAAAGGATATAAGATATGAATAAGGAACCAAATGCAGAAGTAAAGATTTGGCAACATAAGGCCGAAGTTTACATTTTAGGTGAGCATGTCAACGGGGGCAAGCAGAGACATGAATGCCAAGAGATTCATCTTTCCATTTATATGAACAGTTTGCTAGAAAAGAGCTGATAATATGATAGAACAATATTGAATTCTTCTCATGCTCATTAATGGCACAAAGGCTTGGTTCAAGCATAGCTTATATAAAATGGAAATAAATAAAAAGGACTTGGATGGCAGAAACCCTGGACAACCGGCTTCTGCTTCTTTTGCCTCAAAACAAAAAAGAAGAAGAACAGAAATTAACGAATAAAATTCAGGGGGTCATTTTTAACCAAACAAGAGGAATGAATGAATATAACGAAGCAATTCAAAGAAGAAAAATCGAAAGATATCCTAAGATTACTGATTTGTATATCATACCTCGCAAGTGGGCATGACCGAGCGCATAAAAGAGATGTCCTCCTCCTTAAAATGGAAATTAGCAATGAGTCGAATGCATTCCTCCAGACCAGCAAATACTGTGTATTCACCACCAAAGGGATTCTTACGAAAATATAAATCAAACCTGCAGGTAATTAAAGTTCATGAGCAAATGCATGTCCTAAATGTAATATCTCCCAAGAGGAAACTTTGAAACAAAACATTTTACCAGCACATGCAAAGGATGAAGTTCAAATGTCGAATCTCCTAGATTTGTGGTCATACAGGGACAGAGTTACCAGAACTCTATATTCTTCATTGAAAGGTTATTGATCTCCTCGGAGTAAAAAGAAATTTTTTAATGAATGTCTAATTATTGCAGGTGGAAACTCTGTATAATTGTATAGTTAATAACGCAAAACCTTGGTGGTAAAGGACATTTTCCTTAAACCTACAATATATTCTGATTCCAAGTCTCAGAATTGACTAGTAACAGTCGATAAATATATTGAATCAGCACAATCCTGTTCGCAGTTTGGGCAAGAACAGACCAACTAATAGGAAGCCAACATCCAATAGATTTAAACACTTGTCTTTTTGTAGAAGAAGCATTTAAAACACTCGCCTTTTTGCAGAGAGGCACTTAAAACACTGGCCTTTTGTCACCGTATGATTAAAATAATTTAATAAAACAAAATTTACCTAAACAACTAGCACGGAGGAATATGATCGAATAATTTGACGTAGAAATTAAGACCAAAAGATAAATTATTTAATAACTTATAGAGGCAACAAAAGATCCAATTGATTTCCAGTTTAAAAAAAAAAACCTAGACTAATCCAATCATCCCATTTGATCTCAAACCAGGATAGCAATCGATACCAGCCAGCTAATCGTAAGCACTAGAAAATCCCAAAAATATTTCCAAAAAAAAATTAAAACTCTCAAATATGATCTGGAGCAAAGACAGTGATCAAAACCAGCACGCCAACTAATAGTTACCAGCAAAAAAAATCATTGAAAACATAAACCAGCATCCCGTTAGCAAGTCGGCACCGAAGGCGAAGGCCAAAGGACAGCCCCCAACCCCGACACGGAAAGAGGGAACCAAAAGGAAAAGTGCAAGGTCGGAAGCAACTCACACGGCGCGCTCGAGATGCTTGCCGGCTTTCCAGTACGCATACGCCATGGTGAACTGGTACAGGTCCGTGAGCAGCGGCGTGACCATCGGGTTCGTCGCCCCGCGGATCGGTGCCGCGGCGGCCGATCCGTTCTCCCTCGCGCTCGCCTCCATGGTCGGGATCCCTCCGCTCCCGCTAGGGTTTTTTCCGGCCGCCGAGGTTGGAGAGGAAGGGGAGAGAGGAGCGAGGGCGGAAGGAGGTTTGACGGTGGAAGGAATGAAGGAAGGGCAGGAGATGTCAAATGAATGAGCGTCCAACCGCGGGGGCCGGCCGTGGATGTATTTATAGTTGGCCGGCCACCTTCGGTGAGTTTTATCTCACTCGTATAATTATATTTATACCCTTTTCTTTTACTATTTTTTAATTGCATTTTATACCTACTTTAAACCTTGCACTCGATTTAAAAAAACTTACGCTTCGCTAAACAAAATAATAATAAGAATTGTTAGAGATGTTTAATCCTTACGATGGGAATCGGTGAATTATTTAAAGATCAAGTGGTGGGAGGTGGAGGAAAGAGGGGGGAGGGGCGGCGGCTGGGTTTCGATATCGGTGGGAAAAGGCGACGTTTGATTGGCGTTGAAGGGGGAAACCTGCGCCACACACACGAGTCAGTCGCAGCCTTGTGGGATGACGATGAAGAAGAGGGACCCGCCTCGCAACGCTACCGGAAAAGCTCCTCCACTCCTCCGTCCAATCTTCCTATGGGAAAAAGGAGAAAAGGTCGTTAGTGACTCAAAAAGGGTGTCGCCCATTTACTCCCATACTAATTTATTTTACTTGAATTATTTTGTTTATATAGAAAAAAAAATTGTTTTACGGATCTTCCTATATGAAAAAGGAGAAAAGGTCGTTGGTCTTACTAACTTACTGCCCAATTATGAATACTGAAAGATGTGCAACTAATCATCATTAAAAAAAACAACCATACAAGCCTACAGTACCAAAGACAAACTGATAAAATCTTTAACTTTATTAAATAACTTGTTTTTTTTTTGGATTTTATATAACCTGTTATATTTTTTAGATAAGTGCTTATCCACATCACATGTATATAATATTACGATGTTTATGTGACTCTATGTAGTAAGTCTCACATTTTATTTTAATATTACTACATACTCTACTTAGGTACTGTGGTATGCCTATAGATACTAGAATAAGTCTCAAATGAGTCCACACCTTTAGAGGGTATGACATCCAGTGGGATATGTTTATTATTGATAGATTGAAAATTAATCTAAAATAGCTATATATTAAATCAAACCAAACATAAGCAATGAACTAAACCGATCCCTAGGGGCATATCGGCCCAGCCCATTAACCGTGCCCTTTCAGTTTATAATAATGAGAGGAGCAAAAGAAGATACCTGCCTGCCTTATCCAGTTGATTGCCAGGCGAGCAGTCAGCGGTCGCAGCAGCCAACGTCGCATGATCCACCGCCCCCTCCCCCTCGTCTCATTCCCGACGCGCGTGGAAATTGCCTCCTCTCTCACGTACGCCTCCTGCGACTTGGACTCCACTTCACTTTCCGCGGACGCTTTTCCAAGCTCGGCCGTTCGATGAAGGCGCCGGCCTCATCCGACCGCCCGCAGCTCGCCGAAACCCAAGGCACGGATTCGGGGGCCGTCGGACCCCACCGCCGGGGGAGAGAGAGGGACGGACGGTCAAAGAAGAGGGCTGAGGCCGCCTACAGCTGTCGCACGTGCGCACGCTCTGGAGGCCGTGCCGGGTTGACCGGGAACAACACGCACACGCCGACCGCGCCCAGATTAAAAAAAATAGCATTCGTTCGACGTACGAGCCGGACGTCCCCACCTTGTCTTATCCGTCCGATCATGGTGTGGATGGCTGTGATTTGTCTACATAGGTTCGGATCGCCGTGGCTGGTGAACGCCTTCGAGCTCAAAAAAAAAAACTGCACGTGTGGAGGAGAAGGGATGATAATAAGGGCTATAAAGAGGAGAGGAGAGGGAAGGAGGGAGGAAGGGAAGTGGATTCGCACCTCTTCGTCGTCGCTGTCGCCGCGGACGCAGTGTGGAGAAGAAAAGCTGGGAGATCGAGTGGGGCGATCATGCCGGGGAGCTTGGCGCCGCTGGATGTGGCGGGGGTGACGGTGCCGCACCACTTCAGGTGCCCCATCTCGCTGGAGCTGATGCAGGATCCGGTGACGGTGTGCACGGGGCAGACGTACGACCGGCCGAGCATCGAGTCGTGGATGGCCACCGGGAACGTCACCTGCCCCGTCACCCGCCTCCGTCTCACCGACTTCACCCTCATCCCCAACCACAACCTCCGCCGCCTCATCCAGGACTGGTGCGTCGCGCACCGCTCGCTCGGGGTGGAGCGCATCCCCACGCCGAAGCAGCCCGCCGACCCGGCCCTCATCCTCTCCCTCGTCGCGACAGCGGCTGCCGGCGCTCCCGCCTCGCGCGTCGCCGCGCTGCGCCGGTTGCGGTCCCTGGCCCGCGAGCTGGATAAGAACCGAGCGGTGATGTCGGCCGACGAGACCCGCGCAGCCCTCCGCGAGATCGCCTTCGAGGAAGGAGACTGGAGGTGCCCGGACTCGGACTCGCCGTCGACCGAGGCGATGGCGGTGCTGGCCATGCTGCCGATGACGGAGGACGACGGCGAGGCGGTTGCCACACGGCCGGAGAGGCTGCAGATGCTGGGGGAGATGGTGAGGAACCACCCGTCAGCGGAGGCACGGATCAACGCGGCGGTGGTGATCGAGGGAGCGGCGGCAGGGGCGCGGTCGGCGGAGACGCGGTCGGCCATCGGCGGAACGGAGGGAGTGATGGAAGGGTTGGTGGCGCTCGTGGAACAGCGGGGGAATGGGCGGGCGTTACGGGCGGGGATCCGGGGGATGTTCGCGCTGTGTCTGTCGAAGGAGAACCGAGGACGGGCGCTGGCGGCGGGGGCGGCTGCTGCGGTAGTGAGGAGGGTGGCTGAGCTGACGTCGAGCGACGCGGAAAGAGCGCTGGCGATTGTGGAGCTGCTGTGCCGGGTGGAGGGGGGAAGGGAGGCGGTGGTGGCCGGATGGGGGGGAGGGGCGGGGGCGGTGGCGGCGCTGGTGAGGGTGATGGCCGGGAAGGCGTCGGGGAGAGCGGCAGAGCACGCGGCGGGGGTGCTGGTGGCGGTGCTCGGCGGCTCGGAGGCATTGCAGAAGGAAGCGGTGGCGGGCGGAGTGGTGATCCATCTGCTGCTGATGGTGCAAGGAGGGTGCTCGGAGAGGGGCAAGAGGAAGGCGCAGGTCCTCCTAAAGCTGCTTCGCTCAGCGTGGCCGCACCAAGACTCCATCGCCAACTCCGACGACTTCCTCCAGCAATTCTGATCGAGCTCCCAGTACCTTCTCTCTAACACACCATCTTCTCTGCAACTGGAAAAAAAATACTTCAAAAACTGCTGTGGTTAAATTTAGTCTTCCTCCCTCTTAATCACCAGAAAGAATGCTTCCAGTATTATCCGGCATAAGGACGTCGGACGAAAATTTGACGTGTTTTTTTTTTTAATTTTCTCTGTGGATTGTTGATCGGTTTGGCGGAGTGCAAAACTGTAATTATGTGATCTTGGATTTAAAATGAGTGCATAGATTACTTCACTATAGTTGTCTCTTCAGATCTTTTCAATGTTCTGCTGTCGTTCTTCACAACAATTTTCCTTTCCCTATTTTTTAATTGAAATTTTCGTACGACTATATACTTAAAAGAAATTAAAGGAAAAAGTACAAGAAAGTGGAGGAAGAATAAAAGTTGTTCCGCTTTGCTTGGTTGGTGTAGAATGGAATGTTATCTTAACAGATATGAGAGAGAAGAATAGGTGTTCATGACTGAGTGCTTTACCTTTTTTGACTCTGACCGGTTGCAGTCTCGAAAAGATTAATTAAAGTCAACAGTGACAATTGAGTTGAGCAGAGGATCAGGATGCAATAAACAGGATATTTATCTAAAATACTTCGGACGTGATTAAGAAAAAAAGGGAAAAAAAGCAGAACAGTGCATGGTGAAAGATACTGATCAAGAGATAGTACATGTCAGAACTTGATGTGAATTTTCCTGGTCATAGGGCTTAAGCATTTCATAGCTTAGTAAATGGGCTATCAGGGAGGCTACATTTAATTTTAAAATGTTAGATGTGATGAGGCCAATGAGGCACTGACAAAGCAGGTCAAAGCTAAAAGCTTCAGCATCACTGTAGCTTTATCAAAACATAAAAAGGGACTTTTTCTCTAATCCAAGTGTTGGTGAGTCATTTTACAAATGGCAAAACTTTAGAAAACTCCACGCAAATAATATGCAAAGTCTTCAAATCATTGATGAAAAAGCGAGCAATCTCTATTATGCGTAGAAGTGACTCAACTAAGGAAGCGTGAGAAAGAGTCAAGGTAATCCGGCCCATCAATCCAAGGAACCGGATGAGAGAGTGAGATGGAGTTTATGATGATGGTTGGGAGCACACCAATGGAAATGACAGGAGTGTGGAATCATATAGTGGCTGCGCTGGAAATGCAGGATTGTTCAATCGGTGACTGCAAATTTTTCCTAAGCACGAAACCAAATTCCGTAGAAGAATATTGGCCTAACAACCAGAAAGCCCAGAAAGATGACAAGGGAAGAGAGAAAGAAAAGAAAGATTTAAGATAGATTGGGACACATCTGGTGTCACTGTTCAGTAACCCTAATTTCTCTTGACCTCAGTTGGCCCTTGCACATTCAGTGATTCTTAATGATAATGTTTACATTCCACACGAAATAGTACTATCACTAGACAGATTCATATCTGTTGCTTGTTTCTTTCGTTGAAGGGATATGTTTCTTCCTATAATTAGTGAAACTAACATGATCGTATTAAGATTTTCTGCAGTCTTGTCCTTCTTTCCTCTGGATCACTTCATTAGATTCGGATATAGTCTTATGAAGTTACGAGTACTGATTGGTACATCAAAATAAATCAATATATGTTTATAGCTCAACAATTTAAATTCTCCTTTTCTTTGGGTATTTCTGAGTTTGTGCCACACTCCCATATGTTCCTCGATCTGCTTACTTCTCTTTTCACTTCTCCTTCACCCACTGCACTTTCTAGAACATGGATGTGCTGTCTTCATCTAATGTTCATCATCTTAAACATATGGGTTATGACACAAGAATTCTCTCTGGACTATCTGCGATTCTCTAGATATCAAATGTAGAATCCCTAGACTATGATATGACGGAATTTAAAAGTAACGAAATATTTTAGGGGAGAAAAACCAAGTAATAATGCATGGCAATGTAAGAAAGATAGAGTTTATAGCAGGTCAATTACTGGCGGTGATTGAGTCAGATAAACTATTCATATGACTAAAGGAACAAGATGAAATTTAAGTAAAGAAGCCGGGAAAATACCTAGATCAGGGCAGCATCCTTATCCATGCAATGGTGAGACTATCGTGGATCGCTGGCATCAAAGTACAGGACATCATTTTTTTTCCTCCAGTTTTGGCCAATTCCAAACCCCATTTACAAAGGCCTCCACTCTCCTGCAGGAAGGTAGCGCGCATCAGAATAACACATCGGGGTAGACGATCCATTATGGACAAGACGGCACTGCCGCTACCTTATCGGGGGGGCGATTGGAGGGCAGATCCATGAGTGGCGATCCCGCCAGCGTCGAAGGATCCAGTTGAATCCGCCAATCCAAACCGGGGATCTGATAGTCGAATGACACAGATTGACTGGCTGCAGCCTCGTTCTCGCAGAGGGCGATTGATCCTGCCGAGGCCGTGAACGGCGGGATACATGGCGGAGATCGAAAAAGTAGCCGGCGGAGGAGGAGATCAAATAGGCCTCGGGGGAGAGAGATAGTTGGCAGCTCGATCGGAGGCCAGCGGTCGCGGAGCAATCGAGCGTCGCCGTCGGAGATCTACTCCGCCGTGGAGAATTGCGAGGAGAAGGCGAAGACGAGGAGGAGAAGAAGCGGATTCGATTTCCTCGTTAGGGATTTTAATTGGAGGGAGTGAATTCTTCATGGTATGTCCGTAATTTAAATACTAAATGGGGAGGGAACGATTTAATAAGGCGGGAAAAGAAAAGCCTGCTCTGATGAGCTGCTGGCTGCTGCAGTGATAAATGTTATGATATTTATTATAGATAAACTTATATCGAAAAATATCCAAGCATATAATTAATTATAACTTTATTCAAAACTCACAAAATTTTAAAAATATTTCATAATTAATATAAAAAAATTAACTTCTAAATATATTTATGTTCTTATTTTTATTGATCTAATTTTTAGTATCCAAACTTTAGATGGTTTTATTACTCCCACTAAGTAATAAATATTTACTTATTTTCATTTTTATTAATTTTATAAATAAGTATGTGTAATTTGCTTTTTATTTATAATCATAAAACATAAAAATGCCTTAATTATTGTTCAAAAAAAATTTGCTTGATGCATTATTATACTCATGCATTACTATGTATATCTCTACTACGTTTGTAAATAGATAGTATATATTCTAATATAAGGAAGTCAAATCTGGAGTTGACTTTTGGTTAGAAAGTCAAACTGTCTTTGACCGACCTCTCATACATTTCGGACTAGGGATTTGTGACTCGACTCGACTCGAGTCAAATAAGGTCAATTCAATTTCACTTTATTTTTGCTTTTTCTCCAAGCTCGCTCCTATTCTTCAAATAGGTTTTTTTTTAAAAAAGGTGTGAACCGCGTCACAGGCGGAGCTCGGAAGCCGCACCCGCCAAACGCAGACATCCCAATGGACGGATCACCAAGCGGCTTCCTCCCTTGCGCCCATCTCGCCTTCCCTCCTCCTCCTCCTCCTCCCTCTTCCGGCCTTCCCTCCCTTCCCCCTCTTCAACGGGCAGAAGGAGAGAGAGAGAGAGAGACGCCCGCCGTGTCCCCGCCCTCTTCCTTCCCCGATCGCGTCCAAAACCCTAATTTCCTTACCGGCGAAGAGGAAAGGCGCCCCCGAATCGCCTCCGGGCACCGGCATTGCTCGATCCCCCACACTAGGAGATGCGGAACTCGGATGAGGATTGGTAACGAAGGACGTCGCTGTTCGTGGGCGGCGCAGGGATGCGAGGCCTGAGATCGATTGGGTCCTCCGTCTCTGATCGATCATGTCGCAGAGCATCAGACGCCGCGGCAGCCTGGATTCCAGGATCCACTCGTCCAAGCGATTGCTTAACACGAAGAAGCGACGGCCTGAATTCTTCGGGCCGGACATGCTGGAGACCATGCATGAGATCGCCATTTACGTTCATCGGTTCCATAACCTCGATCTCTTCCAGCAAGGGTGATGCGCTAAGTTCTGCTTCTTTTATGTTTAAATTTGCAGGACGAGAAGAAGCGTGAACCTGTCGGTCTGGGATTTGAGTGTGTTTGTTTTAATTAGCTTTGTTTGAATAAGCAGATGGTATCAGATAAAGATAACCGCGAGATGGGAAGATAGCAGCAGCCCGTACTCTTGTGGTATTCCGTCCAGAGTTATTCAGTATGAAGGTACTTGTTTTTTGTGTATTAATTTATTATTTGCTCTTTGCCACCACAACCTCTGTATTTTGTTGGGACGTTTATCATCTGCCATTGCATAAAATGGAGAGCAAATGGTAATGCTATTTTGAGAATTACTATTGCCATAATACTGTCCATCGTTATCTTTGAACACACAAGCAGCAAGTTTGGATTATTTAATGATTTTGGACGTTTTTCATCCGCAATAATTCTGTATAGCTAACAAAAGGTAGACTTAACTGATCCACTTGCCGCTGGGAGGCTCACTGAGGGATGGAGGAGCAGCGGAAGGATTTTTTTTTGTTTGTTCTCTGTTTTCTAGTTTTTCTCTGTGTTCTGTTCGTTTCTGTATTATTGTTATTATTATTGTTTTATGCATATGTGCTGTTGTTTCCCCATCCATTTTTGATGACATATTGTATCATCTCATATTAGTGAAATGAATGCAACGTTACATTTCAAAAAAAAAAACAAAACAAAAGGTAGGCTTAACTGATTTCCATTTTTTTAATTTGGTACTTCTAGTCTTTGGCAGTCATCTGATGATATATGAATTGGTCTGTCAAATTGGTTCTTAGTCATGGTTCCTTTATTTTTTGATAAAATTGGAAAACGAAGCCTACTTTGATATAATTTCCTGATATTTAACATTTAAATTTCATTTTTCAACATTCTTCATGCATGAACTTTTGTGCATCACTTCCACTGACATATTAGGTAATTATACAGCTCCGAGTCTAGTTTCAAATGGTCTTTTTGCTATTTGGAGGATCAATGATGTCGATCATAGTTTCTCTACCCAGCCATTTAATATCAAATACGCTAGACAGGACGTTCCCCTATCTATTATGGTGTCTTTCAATTTTTCTGTAGGGAAAGATGAGGTTAGTATCATTGTTAGCCTATTCATTTTGGTATCTTGTCTTATCTGGATCACCTAACACCTTTGCAAATCATTTTCAGAGACCATCAAGATCTGGAGTAATTCTAAAGTTTGAGCTCATGTATGCTTCATCATTGAAAACTGGGTAATCCAAAAACATGATCACATTTCTGAGCTATATGCAGGCTCTGCTGATTTAGATTTCTTAGTTCACTGCATGAATAATGTGATGACAATCTGATTGCTTTTCCTTTTACAGCCATGAAAGGCAGGCCACTTTTGATATGTTTCCAATTGCTGTCCATGAATTCAGGATTCCTCCTAAAGCACTTCTTGGACTGCATTCTTATTGTCCTGTCCATTTTGATGTTTTTCATGCGGTGCTTGTTGATTTAAGTGTGCACATTGTTTATCGTAATGCTACCAGCATACAAGAGAAGGTATCGAGGTTTGTGAAATTTCCAATTTCTTTGATTTTTTTAGTTTATTTTCTAAATTTTAATTACTCTCTCTTCGTGTTTCACTGATTTGAATTTTGTCCTGCCAGTGCTTCTCTAAAGAAGAAAAGTATTGGTGATGAATTTTATGATGGGCCTAATCAGGTAAGTATGCATTAACACAAAAATCTAAGTGACCTTTGTGTTACCATTTCTATCAGATCTACTCTTGGATCATTATTGTCGACTCTTCCCACCTGTACAACATTTTTATCCTCCTTATATGCGATAATTTTCTGTGATATTTCTAACAATGTTCAAATTCTACTATTTTCTTATTTTTTTATGACTCTTAGATCAAGTTATCTGAAATATTTCGTCCATTCATCTAGAATACCTTCATCCATTTGTCAAATAGGCCTTTTGAGGTACCATTATCCTTGATGTCCAGCATATTGCTGATTTATGATATCTACTTCAGATATTAGGTCGTGGATGGAGCTCAAAAGCGATCGAGATGCTGAAATCATTGTTTGTTTCGCGTGAGCTGCTACTGGAAGAAACAAAAAACCTAAGCAAAGCAATTGATCGAACAATTGACGATTTACATAATACTGACCTCAATCTTGGTAGATATGAGTCTATTGGTTCTTCACTAGTAACAAAGTTATCTACTAGCAGCGCTGGAAATGGCATTACTGCATCGAAAATGGGTGTTGGACATTTAGCTGGCATGTTGCACAATGTTCTGGAGGTTCCCGCTTGGCTTTGTTTTAGTATAATTCCTTTGCATATTTTGGAGTTTTTATCACACGTAAAGTAAATATCATAAACCGAGATTCAATTCCCATTGATATTTATTGCTTATTACGCAGAAATCAGATGTCCCTGTTGATTTTGGAAATGATCTCATGCTTGACACTTTGTCCAAGGAAGAATTGTTGGACGTATTTTTCACTGTAGGCAACCAATTAACTTTCATGTGGAATACATTTTTGAAATTCCAAAGGTACTGAAAACACGATCGCATTTGCAAATGTCTAGATTCTTATTGTTTAGATTGCAAACGTTTCTAGAATGAACTGTTCTAAAGTAGCATTGTGATATGCATACATATAATTGGTTAGCTTAGTTTTATCTTGTGATGTCCATAATCATGAATGCTATAAATAAAAATAATTCAAAATGAAATGAATATAGTTTAAAAATAATAATTAAATGAATATATATAAATTTCATGACTTATAATATAAATGTGATCATAACTAGGCTTTCTGCAGAAGCTTCCGTGGTGTGCAAAAGCTGAAAGGTTCAATAGTATTGGATAATGTGGGAAAATAATTTAAATATTAATGGCTACAAGTGAGAAAATTATATGGTATTAATTGTTTGTGAAGTGTGTCTAATTAAATTTATAATGTATAGAAAATTAAGCACTGCTAATCGTAAAAGAAATCATCTATGTGTTGAACAGTGGTAGGCCCAATAGTATGGTCTGGAGGACCCGGAAGTAAAATTTAGGTTGTTTGGTTTTGATTTCATATACAAATTTTTTGCTGCTTGTCTATCTGCATTCAGACAAGATTACTTTAAATGGCTATACAAAATCTGTAAACAAAGATTTTTATGACTCTAGGATAAATAGAACTTCAATCCTCGATCATCTCCATGGGATTTGGGCTATAAATCGTAAGACAGAATGGTCCATATGGATGGTTAATTCGAAGAACGAAGTTCACCAACATTACTTGAAAAGTAAAGCTGATGATTGTTCTAACCACAATGCACTTGGAAAAATAGGTCTGAAGAAGGTCAATATTGAGGTAATCGTGCTATTTTTAAAAAAATAATCAGTTATTTTACATTTCTGTTAATGGTTACTACTTGGTGAAGTAATATACTGAGCGTCTGGAGACATATAACTAGTTATTTCTCTTTGATATACAGCCAGCTCAAAGTGCACTAACACGTGCGGAACTGCACCGCAGAACTATAGCGCAAATGAAAGTGAGATATCATAATTGTTATGGATTTAGTGGTTTAGTACTTCTTTTGTAGATATTAAATTACATATTTTGTATGCAGTTTAACAGTCACTCTATTCAAGACATGCATATTTTTAGTGATCCTTCACGTGTACCTGTTGTTCTGATAGAACAACATGTCATGACACTTCCTAATAATACATCTGTATCATGGCATACTCTGGATCTCAATGATGCCGCAACACTGAAAGATACCCGAGAAGGTCTTGTACCTAAATTTAGCCTGGGACCAAGAAGAAGTAGTGGTATATTACGAGCAGTTGTTTTTGTCCATGGATTTCAGGCATGTCCTCCATTCACTTGCTGTTTGTTCTTAGATGCATGTGCTGTTATTTATCTATCGCAGTTCACATGCCACAGAAATGTCATTTGGAATGGTCTATGTGGTAAGATTTATTTATCTTCATTGCTTTGTGGATAGGGTTCATTACAAAACTATCCCTCTAACATGCAAATATATGATTGACTAATTCAGCTGCCAAGGACATTTGCCACTAAACTCTAGGCCTTGGGTTCAAAATCTGCCTTCATAACTACCCTTGGCAAAAAGAGTTTGCGTGTGCATGTTTGTGGACCTCCAGCAGTAAAATTGTTTTAGGGCATCTTGTGACTGCTTTTATTGTAGAATCTTTCATTACATTGGTCTGATTTGTCTATGCTTTATCTTACAAACATGTTGGTAAATATTCTGCCTTGTGCATATCTCTCTTGCTATCCGTTTAGCTAGTCTTATGCCGTTACCTCAAATCATTTTGGTTCAATATAACAACCAATCTTCCGGTTGTGACAGAGTCTTTGCAGAATTTTATTATCACTGGAAATCGTACCATAACAATTGAACATATATTTAAATATGATCTAATTTATTTGATTGTAAGATTGCTTCACAAACCTAACTATTTCATGAAAGGCAGCAGAAAGAGAATTTAGATTGAATTAGCAATCCCCGTGTCTATACTCATATCTATTTCTAAACGACCTCTTCAGTTTATAATTACTAATGATGGTTGAGCCTCTGCATATTCACTATTTAGCTGAGTTATCTGCAATATATTTCTTCTGGTTTAGTTTTTCAAGTCCATGAGAAAAATTAGCACAAACTTAGATGCCACTACATGTATGCAAAAGTAAACTACTTCAATGTTTTCTTTTCCAAGCTGAAATTTTAAATGAGATTGAAACTCCTGTATTTTGACTAATCTCAAAGATTGGGTCATGGTGGACGTTTTGTAAATTTATTTGTCACAATAGGGGCACCATCTGGATCTACGGCTTGTTAAGAACCAATGGCTTCTGATAGATTCTGGGGCTGAATGTCTCCTGTCAGAAGCTAATGAAGATAAGACGACGGGAGATTTTAGAGAAATGGGTAATAGGTTGGCTCGGGAAGTGATTGCCTTTCTGAGAAAGAAGATGGATAAACTTTTAAAATATGGAGGCTGTAAAGGCATAAAGCTTAGTTTTGTTGGGCATTCCATTGGAAACATAATCATAAGATGTGCCTTAACAGGTAATTTATCGTAGTTCGATGATTTTTGTGTTTATCTATTGATATTATTAATAATAGTGTGTAATGTGCACCTTTTGCAGAGACTATAATGGAACCTTTCTTGAAGCACTTGCATACATATGTGTCTGTATCGGGACCGCATTTAGCGTACTTTTACAACTCAAATTCTTTGTTCAATTCAGGACTATGGCTTCTGAGGAAACTCAAAGGAACTCCTGTCATCCATCAACTTACTTCTACTGATGATCCAGAGCTTCAGAATACATTCTTTTACAAGCTCTGTAAGGTATGCAAATTTCGCATGTGCTGGAGTTTCTGCAGAATGTATTATTGAATAGAGTTAAACCTTGAAACAGATACGAAATCTATTATTGAGAATGCTCATTCTGACGAATAGTTATTATCTCAGAAACTAGAAGAAACAAGGAGAGATTATCTTCTACTTAATAATGTAGCTCATCCTACATGAATGAAGAATTGGTTTCCTCCGAAACGGAATTCAGCTATAGATAGGAGTGGGAAATAGAGGTGCATTCATTTTAGAATGCAACATGTGTCACCTTTCTTGAGCACCCGTTCCATATCATATTAGCTTTGAAATGGTTACAAAATGATAGATATTTTTGACAATACATCTTAATAACTCATTTAAAATCTCCGAAAATATAGGAAGTCCCATCACTTATTTTTTCTTATCCTTTTTCCAGCGGAAAACTCTGGAAAATTTCAAGAACATTATTCTGCTATCCTCCCCACAGGTATTCTGTTCATTAATTTCCTTCCTTTATGCACTAAAACTTGATTGTTTTATTTACTTTAGAGCTGGATGAATGGTGCAATAGAACGAACACCTTCATTTGCTTCTCCAATATTCTTTTTTTTCAGTTCAGGACATAATCATTCTCTAGTTAAGACTGGATACTATTCTTTTCCGACATGGGTTTTAGGAAATTTACATTTCTATTATTTGAATGAAAAAATCAAATCATTCTTAATGCTGTAATATTAAATCCAATGATTCATATATGCACTAGTGAAATATGATCTAGGCTTTCCATGTCAAATGAATAGTTATTTATTATAATTCATGTTCAAGAAGAGACGAGCACTTGGTCAAACATTCCTTCGCTACCTTTCGTACAAAGTTGATATGCATAATAAATGAATTCTTGATTTAGAGTGCCGCTTTTTCTAATTTATTGTTTCCTTCAATTTGCTAGGATGGTTATGTTCCTTACCATTCTGCCAGAATCGAACTGTGCCAGGCAGCCTCCTGGGACCAGTCAAAGAAGGCACATATCTTTATGGACATGCTCAATAATTGCTTGGATCAGATTCACGCTCCCTCATCGGAAAGGCGAGTGTTCATGCGATGTGACGTCAATTTTGATACATCCAATCAAGTGAAAAACTTGAACACGTTGATCGGGCGAGCAGCACACATCGAGTTCCTTGAGACCGACATATTTGCCAGATTCATCATGTGGTCCTTTCCGGAGTATTTCCTTTGATCAACCCCGTCGATGAACACCTGCTCAAATGAACACGGGTGCAGACACTGACATTAAGGGCAAAGGACTCATTTTTCCACACAATTCATATGACTCAATCCCACATATCTAATGAATGTACATATGTACCGATATTCTGATACAGGGAGCTGTCAACTGTAAATATCAGCACTGAAACATGTTAAGGCATCAGAATAACATTAAAAATAAGGGCTTCATTCCAATTCGATGGATACCCATGTTTTATCTTTCAACGTTAAGAACTAGTATGGCTTGCTTGGTGCGAACCATGACCCACATATATAGAATTCTTAGAAACATATAAACGATTAAAAATTTAAATAGAATCGTCCATAATTTCCGTATCAAGAAGTAGCAAAACACTCATCGGATGTAAACGATATTGAATTAATAGACTGTTGCAGCATCCTCAGAAAGAACGATAAGGAACCAAATGGACACCAACTGAGACTACTAGAGCAATAAAAACAAAAGGAAAATAAGACTTTGTTGAAGCAGCATCCGGAAAGGCTGCATTCCTCGTTTTTGGCAAAATGAATCTAAAAAATTAGTTCAATTAAATGAGCCCTCAGATCTCATAGCTTTAGCATTCATCGAGGCTTATGCATTGGCTTTCCAGATCAAGCAACTTAACAGGCACCAGAGCGAGGATGGAGATGACAATAATGACAGAGGAAGAATAAAAGAAGGATGACGATGATAGTGATGACGGTGTCGGTGACGATGACGATGAAGAGGGTGACGAGCGGAGGTGATGAGATGCCTGCATCGTTGTTCAACAGGAAGAACCACAGCCTCTAAAGTAATTAGGTTTTCCATCATCGGGCATCGAATGAAAAGATTGAACATTAAAAAAAACTAACACAGAAAACGATCGTTAGAAACAAAACAAAAGGTTAATTACAAAACCAGCAAACAAATCCGAAGGCCTTCCTCAGAGGAACGCACATACGAAAACTAAGTGAATAATGTAACCCGGAAAAGGGGATCTTTTGGGTGAGAGAGACAATAAAAGATGACCGAAATCAAATACAACAATAACAGCTCGAAATCTTGCGATTCCCAAATGACATCAAAAAGAGGGGGAAAAAGGAATCAGACGGAAACAAAAAAAAGGCAGCGATCGAAATAATGTCGAGTTGCAGCCGACATCAGATTCCTCTGTTTCTGGACTAGAAATCCTGAAAGGAGATCTTACCAGCCGGCGGCTCCGGCCAACTCGAGGCGATGCATGAAGGAAAACCCTAGCGGCGACATTGAGATCTTCCCACGCACGAATATATATATATATAGCCCGCACCTTTTGTATTTACTTAACTACCCCTCCCACGGTCCCACGTCACAACGTGTTACGATCCACGTTATAAACGTCACAACGTGTCGCGTTCCATGTGGTGACCGAATAACGTTACGTTATTTATTCGATCGTATATATCTATAAGCTAACGAACAATACTTATTGTTGTTTCTAATATTTTATTTGTTTATGGGCGACAGTTAATTTAATTTCACCCATAATTTTAACTAGGTTTATATATTTTTAAATTATTATTTTATCTATATTGTTATGAAATAACTGAACAACCTAAATAAAAAATAAAAAAACTAATAAATACATATATGAGGATAATTTACTTACGTCGACAAATTAGTAGTCCCAGTTAATGAATAGTACTTTTATTTACAATTAATTATCAATTTTTTCAAGTCTATTACCATATGCTCGTAGTAAAAATATGGTGTGTAAACAGATTATGATCCTCTGCTATTAAGTATAATTTATACTTCATAATAAATTTTTAATTGTCTTCTATTTAAAATCAAAATTATATCAAAACATATGAATAAATATATTAAAAAATAAAATGTATACGATAGTGATGACGTGAGCAGAGAGGGCCTTGAGTTTATCCATCACCCACTCTCAGTACCTTCCCCCCTTCAGGCGCACACAGCCACATCTTTGGTAGATGGATACAAACAATAGTGCTCCGCAAATATTTTTTATACTTAAAAAATGAAACGAATATTGGACCACACTTTCAAAAAAGCGAAAGGAAAAAACTCTATATCTTACCACATGGATTTTTGATATGAAAGAAAAAAAAAGGCAATCAATGCCTAATCCTACCAACTAATTTTAGTATTATCTTATATCTCAAAACATGGAAAATAGGTCAATACTCTAAAAGCATACCTAATACGGAAAAGCATTAAATTAAAATATACTTATAATTTAAATTATTTCCATTATTACGACTGAAATAAAGTTTTTTTTATAAATAAAACTTTTGAATTAGGATAAAAAAATTCCACGACCGCAAAATTTTTTATAATAATAATCTGTGCTTATTTTGTATATTCGAAAGGAAGAAATCATAATTAAAAAGGACAGCTTTAATGTATTATATTTAGATTATTATCTTTATAATTTATAGTAAAATAGTAATACATAAAAAATGTAAACTGAGGATTACTTTTTTATTATAAAAATTATATTAAGATAAAATTTATTTATTAAAATATTGTAATAAAAAATATACATACAGTTTTATAGATTCAATACTAACCTAACCTAAGTTAGAACGGTTTAACAAGGATTCTAAAAAAATTCCCACGCTTATGATTTTATAAGCATGCATGCATGTGTGCGCTATGTATGCGCTGCGTCCAACTTGCACCCAACCCATTGATTGTGAGAGAGAGAGAAAGAGAGCACATGCTCCCTTTGCCAGCCTCAGATTCCACCCACTGTCTTTTTTTTTTTTTTCCTTTCTTTATTATATAAACACAAAGAAGAAGAAGAAGAAGAACAATGGACCCTTTTTTTTTCTTTCCTTTCTTTTCCCCCTCCTTCCCCAGCCTGCTCCTCTCAATTGGACACACACACGCTGCCATTAAACTATGTGCAAATAACGCTCCCTCTAAGCGCGCGCGCGGGCGCACACAGAGCAATTATTATGCCTGCCCCCTTCCTCACTCGCCCATCTTTATTATGTCACTCCCTCCTCCCCCCATTCCCCATCGTTATCAAACACCGCGTACCACCAACCAACACGACAAGCCCAGCATCTTCAAATAAACAAAAACGATGTCCGGATTAATGAACTGATTAAACTTTATCCGACCCTTCAATGCCGTGCTGCCCACTTTTATTATTACGATAACGCCCCCTTCACTTTACAATAATTACAGATATTATTTTTAATTTTCTTTAAATAATAAAAAATTATTTAAAACTAGCGTAAGCATCTTATATATCGTATTCAGTAGCTATAGAGATCTTTTTATAATTTTATTTTTTTGTTTTGATTTTTAAGATGATTTGTGACGGTAACACTCGAAAATAACTTATTTTTAAAAAATACAAATACTATATATAGTTGCTAAAGTATTATGTCATATTTATGAAAAAATAGATAAAAGGTTATCTAAGTGAGGAATGAAATATTTTTTAATATATTAAGATAATGACTATTTATGGATAAAATAAGAGAATTTATGGACCTATTTACTTAATATTTAAATATTATTTTTAGAAATAAGTTAGGATGATAAGGTAATTATATTCAAAATAATATAATATTATTAAGATTATATTTTATTTAAAAGAATAAAAAATCAATTTTATATAATAAAAATTAAACTGTTACAATATTTTTTTAAAATTCGAATCATCGAATCTATGATCAGAATATGATCACGATCTTCTACGTAGTGTCATCGTTCTGATTTCAGAAGAGCATATACAGCAGATTTTTTATGATTTAAAATTTTAAAATTCAAAGTCCTTAGGCCCTCACCATAACTGAAGGGGGTGGACGTGCAATTAGCGTAGAGTAGGAGGGGGTTCGGACGATATCACCGGCCGGGGGTCGCTGGCGGTGCCTGCCGGGGACCAGACACGAAATTAACTCCGGCAGGCAGCCCCCGCCCTGCCCCTGCCGCTGCCCGTCCCTGCAGCTCATGGCCGCCCTCCCCGCCGGCCCCCCTCCCCGCCGGGAAGCGGGCAGCGGGCAGCGGCCCGGAGCGATGGTGACCCCGGATCGCGTGACGGTCCCCCGACACGCGACAGGCAAAACGCCGCTCTCTGAACCCGGCACCGCTGCGGGCCGTCCGATCTGCCTCGGACGCGGCGGATTCCTCCTGGCTGGCTTTCTAAGAAACCCCCCGGTGAAGCCGCGCTGCGGACCGGCGGGGAATCCCGGGATCCCCTGCATCCTCCCCACCGCGCGGATCCCGTGGGGCACCCGGTGTGCGGTGAGCCTCCCGACCTCGTCAAGGATGCGGCAATAATTGGGGGGGTCCTGGGGAGGACCGGTGAGGAGTGAGAGTTCGCTTAGGTTTACCTGGGCGTAATGGAACGGCCCTCGTCAGGGGGACCGTGCAGGGTCTGGCCGAGACAGAGAGAAAAGGAAGAAGATAAAAAGAGGGATTAAAATATTGGAGTCGCCCTTCGTCTTCCTTAAAGTCGCGGTGGTTCTGCGGCGGCCCCCGCTGTCGCTGTTCCGCCCTTTTCCTCGCCCTCTCCTCGTTCAAGGCGGCGACTCACGGGGTACTTCTTCTCGTTTGGTTTCCCGATCGCCCGGCCTTCGAGCTCTCCCGCGTTGGATCGGAGCTGGACGGGGCTGGAACTGCCTGTTTTCTCTCTTTTGTGCTTGGATTTGTTCCGGGTTAGTGATGCTGCTTTCTTGCTGAGGAGATTTGAGTCGAGCTTGAAACTTTGAGGTGAGTTCCATACTTCATCAATTTTTTTTTGCTTTCGGTGTTGGTGGTCGGATCTGGTTTTAAAGCTTGGATTTGCTTGGTTTCTCTTCGTTTTCCCTAATTTGAGAAGATTTCTGGTGGTATTTAGTTCGGGTTGAGAGGTCTTCTGCGAATAGCTGATCGGTTTGCTGCTCCTTGTCTCAGATCTGTTCTCGCAGAGGAGAATTCCCGCATAGGGCTGCGTCTTGGTACTGCAGCGCTTGCGGTCAGTCAGAACGAGTCGAGGAGGAGGCGCTTTCACAATTCCAGCCAACGCAAGCGCTAAACACTTGCGTCTAAGGGTGGGTCGACCGAGGCGCTTCTGCTAGGGTTTCTCTGACCTGAGCAGAGGCATCAAATTCGGGGGACGAGGGTTCAGAGATAGGGATTCAGATCCTATTTTAGGCGTGGCAGCTTTTGCGAAGTTATCGAGACGTCGTTGGCCTTTTGCTCGTGGTTGTTTGAGGGTGGAATTCTCGGAGCTGCTTCGTAGTTAATGCGGTGATCAGGAGGGCTTTTATGAGTATTTAAACTTTAAGTACATCGCCGGCAGCTTTTGTTGTGTTCTTATATTAAGCGCTCTTTGACGTTTGTGGATATAATTCAGAATATTTTCATGGCTTTTTCGCCTCCAAAGAGTTCCTCTGCTGGGCTTGATTCAGGTCATCATTTCTTATCCCTCTTCTGTGATATAGTTTTTGCCTTTTATACTTAGCTTCGTCCTGGAGAGCCAAGGTTATCTTCGTTCTTATGCTTTCCGTCCTTTCTTCTGTTTCCTCTTTCTTTCCGTCTTTGTTTATTTCCACCTTTCGATGGTCTTTTCCTTCAAAAAAACTTTTCTTCTGCCGGTAGTATAGATGTTGCATTGGAATATGGTTTCATGATTGATTATCATGCTCTTGGACCTCGTGAAATCTCTTCGAATATATTTTTTTTTTCTTTTGCTTGTATGTTAGAGTGATTCACCTTCATGATTGTTTTCTTTACTTTCCAGATTTCCTCATAGGTCGTCGTTTCCTATTTGTCACCATTATTTCTAGAAACGTTGAATATGCTCATCAAACTTGAGATTCTTCTTGTGGACCACGAGCAATTTCTGCGTCATTTAGTCAAACCAACCTTCACTGAGGATGCTTTTCGATTTCTCAGGTTTTGTAAAATTTTACGTATTTGATCTCCGGATATTCGAAAAGTTTGGAATTCAGACATATCGTTTTATCAACCATTGCTTAATTTTCGAATTCCTTGGTTTTAGATTTAACATATTCTTTTGTTCCTGACTATGTAAAATTTCTAAATCTAGGGTCATTTGGAGATGTATTATACACAGAACTATGGAAGGCATGTGCGGGGCCTTTGGTTACTCTACCTCATAAAGGAGAAAGAGTTTATTACTTTCCTCAGGGCCATATGGAACAGGTAATTTGACTAGCTATCATCGCGTTTTGTTTAGCAAGACCCACTTGCTTTAACATATTTAGCGATCCACATCTTCTTACTTCCCTCATTCGGAACCTGTAGATTAAATATTTATCATTTGAGTTGTTTTGCGTTTGAATGATTTTTAGGATTTGTAAACTACTAGTGTAAAAATTTCTTACTGTTATTACTGGGCATAGTGTTGATTAGTGTTTCCATAATACATGTAGACATTTCTTCATCCTCATTGAGATTTGAGCTTAACCTGCTATGTTCTATTACGTTTTTTTCCCAAAAGAACTTACTCGAGTTAGATGCTCATATCTATCTTCTAATTTCTTTTTCATGTTGTATTTTAGCTTGAAGCATCAACTAATCATGAGCTTGACCAGCAAATGCCCTTGTTCAATCTGCCATCCAAGATCCTATGCAAGGTTGTCCATGTTGAACTTCGGGTACGTTGCTCTTTGGTTTACATGTTGTATCACCAATTGTTTCCTTTAATATTTTATCACACCTGAATCTCTTTCTAGAGTGAACTGTCTTATGTCTTTCACAACCATGTAGGCTGAACCAGAGACTGATGAAGTGTATGCACAGATCACGTTACATCCTGAAGCAAAGGTAACTAGTTCTCTACTTATTCATTTATTGTTAGATTCTACCATAGTGTGTATGTATCAGATGGAAGTTTTAGATCCTCTCACTATGTTGTTTATATTATGCTTATAGATATTGATTACTCTGTTAAACATTATTCACCTTGAAGTACAATCAAATTTCTTGGTTTCAGTTTATGCTACTTTATTGTCCTTGTTGGCATTTTACTTGTTCTGTTGACTTTCTTTTCATTTTCTTTTTATTTGAAATCAGCAAGAAGAGGTTATGAGTCCTGATCCTCCACCGTCTGAGCCGGAGAGGTGCAATGTTCGGTCTTTCTGTAAGACCCTTACAGCATCAGATACGAGCACTCACGGAGGTTTCTCAGTCCTTAGGAGGCATGCAGATGAGTGCCTTCCTCCTCTGGTCAGTTGCTTTCACGAAATAAGCATTGTTTACATGATAGCTAATTTGGCTTTCTGTGACTGTTGCCAGCCATTTCACTGTTCCTTATTTGTTTCCTCACCATTTTCTTTATTTCGTATAGGACATGTCCCAAAATCCACCTTGTCAAGAATTGGTTGCTAAAGATCTTCATGGAAATGAATGGCATTTCCGTCATATTTTCCGAGGTATAAATCTTATCAAATTGCCACAAGTATAGAAATGTGCGACATTTATAACTATGTTCTGAAGTTATTAACTTCTAATTTACAGCTTCACATTTTTTAAGATCGGAGAGATACTGATATTACTACATTTTATTATTATCTTATTAGTTTCTGCCGTAGAATATGGTGTATGACATTGCAGGAATAATGCTGTCTTCCTGTCACGTTTCCTGTAACATCACTTTGATTACGTAGGTTGTTTAATTTATTAAATTATTCTGATTTTTTTTGGTTTATATTAATCTGAGTGATTTAACATGATTATTGGAAAATTACTGCTTTTTGATTGTAGGAAAATGCTTGGTTGAATATTTATTCATGCAATTAGTTTACATATTTGTAAATGTCTCCGTACGCGTGTTCTTTTGTGCCACATGGAGGGTGTATGCTAATTTGAGTTTCTATTTTTCAGGGCAGCCTAGACGGCATCTTCTTACAACTGGTTGGAGTGTCTTTGTTAGCTCAAAGAGACTAGTAGCTGGTGATGCATTTATTTTTTTAAGGTAAGTTATATTTTTGACATTTACAATATTTGTCCATTTATCTTTCACAATAGATGTTTGTTATGCATTAGATAATTTCTTTTTTTCCTTGGGAACTCAATGGAGTGCTTGTATACGTGTGTGCACATGGCAGAGGTGAGAATGATGAGCTGCGTGTCGGTGTCAGGAGACTTATGAGACAGCTGGTTAACATGCCATCATCGGTCATATCTGGTCATAGCATGCATCTTGGAGTTCTGGCTACTGCATCCCATGCTATTTCTACTGGGACTCTTTTTTCTGTTTTTTACAAACCAAGGTAAACTCTTCAAACTTTTTAAAGGTCTGTTACAATTGTGATGCACCCTTTATATACTCTCTCTCTATGTATATCAATATATATAAATATATACTTGCAAGCATAATTCAACAATAACATTGGTTTAGTGAAAACAAAAAATCTCTTGTTTCTTGAACTTCCTCACCGAAATTATCTTTTCAGCATCCATTTGGAACCAGTCTTTTGTATAGACATTTAGTTTTCTATTACCTGCTTCGGTTCACCCTGTTTTTGCTGGATGTCTAATGCTTCTAGATTTGTAGATTTGTAAGATGCGAGGAGCTTCTTGATGCATACTTTCATTTTTGTGTATTCCTCTAATGAAAACTAAAGAACATAGTTTTTAATAAATTTCATGTTTCAGGACAAGCCGGTCAGAGTTCATTGTAAGTCTTAACAAGTATCTTGAAGCCAAGAGTCAGAAATTCTCTGTTGGGATGAGATTTAAGATGAAATTTGAGGGCGATGAAGCTCCGGAGAGAAGGTAACATAGACTCTTAACAAGAGCCAAAATGCAGTTGCAGACGTACTAAGCTATGCTTGTATGTTTTTACAGGTTTAGTGGCACCATCATTGGTGTGGATACGACACTATCTCGATGGACAGAATCAGAATGGAGATCCTTAAAGGTAGGAATTCTTCCTATTAATGTTTTTAGAGAATTATGCTAATAAAACAGATATTCTTTTATCTGTTTATTGCTTTCGTTGTCGTGACTGTGTAATTTGAATTATATTTTTTAGGTCCAATGGGATGAACCCTCATCTATGCCACGGCCAGACAGAGTTTCACCATGGGAGTTAGAACCTCTTGTGTCAGCGATTCCTCCGACCCCTCAACCAGCTCAGAAGAACAAACGGACAAGAACATCAGCTTCACCTGCTATAACTACAGATGGTGCTCCTGTATTTGGTATTTGTGCTCCCAGCTTTGTGCTTTTCTTTTTCTCATCACTTTTCTGTATACTATTCATCACTTCAGACTGCTTTTGCTCGTCTCCTTTCTCTTAAATTACAGTACATGTGATAAATGCGTACTTGCACCCATTATACGGTGGTGACATTCTCAATGTTAGGTGTCTTATGTCTTCAAATCATGGATTACCTCATGCTGCTGTATTTGTTCCTTGTTTCAGGTTTATGGAAAAGCCCTGCTGAGGTCACTCAAACATTCTCATTTTCAGGGTTGCCAAAGCGACAAGAGCTGTATACACCATCCTTACCAACATCTCTTTTCTCGTCAGCATCAAATCCCACCTCAAATGAATTCAACGCAAATAATGGATCATCAGCAGCTAACAGGTCCATGAACTGCTCAATTAGGACAGAACATTACGAACCAAGCGAAAAGAAGCAGGAAACTGGCACTGGTTGTAGGCTGTTTGGGATCGAGCTGTTCGAGAGCTCTGTTGCGGAGGAAATCTCTCCACCTACTACTACTGACATGGGAGATGGCCCGGTCGCGTCTTCGGACGCGGAATCGGATCAACAATCTCAACCATCAAATACCAACAGGTCTGACACTCCTGCTGCCAGCAGCGAGCCAGAGAAATCTTGCTTAAG
Source organism: Thalia dealbata (assembly GCA_030544415.1). Lineage (NCBI taxonomy): Eukaryota > Viridiplantae > Streptophyta > Magnoliopsida > Zingiberales > Marantaceae > Thalia > Thalia dealbata. The sequence continues at coordinate 1,239,307 of CM060458.1, forward strand.
GTCGCCGCTAGAGATTCCATCGCGGCAACTGAGGAGCTGCACCAAGGTCGCTCGAACTTTACTTTTCTTTTACCTGTCCGTGAACTAATAAAACTCGACAGGTTGCTTAATCCCGTCTTATCCTTGCAGGTTCACATGCAAGGAATGGCAGTTGGTAGGGCGGTGGATTTGACTAGATTATACGGGTACACGGAGCTTCTTCAGAAGCTGGAAGAGATGTTCAACATCGAGGGAGAGCTTTCTGGTTCAGTTAAAAAATGGGAAGTTGTTTACACCGACGATGAGGATGACATGATGATGGTTGGCGATGATCCATGGCAGTAAGAATCCACACCCTCCCCTCCCCTCCCTCCCATTAACCTGAATCTATGAGGAACCAACTGGATTAAAATTAGGTGGCACTAAGATATGGATTCTGTTTATTTCATTTGCAGCGAGTTCTGCAGCATGGTAAGAAAGATTTACATCTACACATGCGATGAAGCCAAGAGGCTGACTCCAAGAGTGAAGCTTCCGGCCGTTGGTAAGGTCACGAGGCCCGGGTCGAAGAAAGCCTCGTGCAACGCCGACGCCACAGGCAACAACAGCCTGGAAGATCGTCAACCCTGCAACACCAGCTAATCCACTGCTGTTTTAAAATAGATCGGATGCCACCTGCCCAGGCGCCTCCCCGCCGACACAGCAACCACTCTTTTCATCTTTTCTTTTTCCACCGAGCTGTGGCTGTGCTGGCCACGCCTCTACAGTGGGGCCAACCAAAAATGGATGGAGTACCTCGGTTGAGAAAGATAGCTGCCTGCTTTCCTTGCTCTAGCATGGGTCAAGGTCTTCTTCTTAGCTGGGCAGTGCCAGGCTCTCACAGGGCACATGAAAAAAGGCAAGGTGACCGACAGCAGGGTTGATGCTTTTTGCTACTAAAATCACTCCCGTCTTCTTTGCTTCCCTTATCTTCTCATTACTAATACTACTAGTACCTAATGAGGGGGATCTTGTACATATTATCTATCTGCATCAATTAGATACCGCATTATTTGTGCTCTCTTTGTCCAATTTATCTAAGCTGCTTTCCTCAGGTGGGGCTACTTCCCATGTGCTACTACACATCACTCATTTCATGCTTATCATCAATCAATTGGAGAGATGCTGTACATAATTGATGGTAGAACTCTTATTGGCTCCTTATCCTCTTATTGCTCGAGTCTTTTGTTTCTTCTAGCTTTTACGAGCAGAACAATGAATGCAAAGCTAAAATCGGTGGCTAACTATTAGGAACATTTCAGACTCCTCGTCTGAACCGGGGCTTGTATAACACCGAACTGACACTCTAATACTTCTTTTAGTAGTTTTATCTATTTACCACATTGCCTTCTAAAATAGCAATCAGTAATTGTTATAATTATCCCAATTTGTTTTGAGCGAGCCTCATTTTAATTATCATCATCTCATAGTAATAGTAATAAATATGCTCTAAAAGATCTACGTGGTATTGAACGAACGAATGCAACTGACATTGTGATTATTGTTAACTGAGATCACTCCACTTCACTGCTTAGGAAAAAAAAGCATGGAGGAGTTGGTGGTAATCGATAATATCAATAATACACTGACAGATGCCCAAATTTATTTCAAACAAAACTGCTGGCGCTACTCAACACTTGTTACCTCAAACAGCACCACCGGCTTCCATGGCAACTGCCGCTAATCCTTCTTCCCCATCATGCTCAGGAGGTGGTCGTTCAGTCTCTCTTATTCTGGCACAGATGAGTTCGGCAGCCTCGTTTCTTTGCTCATAACCTGCTTCGTCTTCGGAAATGACGTGTCTCGAATCCGTCACCCTCTCTGCCGACTGCTGCTCTGAGCTCCTTCGTTCAGTTCTCTGGTCAGATTGCTCGGAGTTACTAATAATAGTACTGGATTTGGTCGCTGGAAGTGGAAGGAGGGAGACTCTGCAGAGAGGGCATGTGGTGTTGGATGCGAGCCAGTGATCGATGCAATCAACATGGAAGGTGTGCCCACATGCAGGTATCCTCTGAAGGCGATCGTCTGATTGATAATCCCCTAAGCACACAGAGCACCTGCAAAATATCATATGATGATGATGATGATGAGAGACAATTGTAGGATCCTCAGAGCAACTGACATACCGCATATAATATTCAATCTCAAAACACAATGGGGTGTATTAGTTGCAGAATATATTTTAGTTGAGATAAATATCCAAGAATCATAAAGACCAAGTGTCACACCACGAATACGATCTGATATAAATTAGATCGTTCATGGAAGAGGAAAATCTTTGCATCTTCTACATTTATATGTATATACATATACAACTTGACGTTATCTTGATATTACACAACAATCTGTAGCTGTTATTTGCTACTACATAAGCAACCATGGAAAGAACAAGTTTTTCACCAGAATTTATATTGCTTTAAGTTCTGCTTAAGTTGGAATGGTCTAAACTGAGCCAATAACATGGTATCAGATTCACTATGGATATATCTCAGGCGATTTATTAAAAAAACCCCACTTATGACCTTCATCTCCTAAAATATATTTGTCTTCTGAACGAAATACCCGAATCACTAACATTACTTATTAACTCTCTTTGTTGTTCTGGGAGTGTAGACATCCAATTTCAACAACACTACTACCATCATCCGCACATCTCCTCCACAACCAAAACATGTAGCAACCTGCTGGCAGAGGTGAAAGAGAAGGAAAAGTGCTAGGGGTTTAATATTTGAACTTGCAGCAAATTTTGCTAAGAGACTTCCCTGACTTCAGCAGTTTTATATAGCAAAACGAAGCCATAATCTACAACCTTTTCAGGTACTTTCTACAAAAATTCAGAGTCAATGAGACAATGTTGCTCGAAATGTTAGCAGCATGCTTCACTTCTCGTAGTTTCATTAGATGTTACCCATGCCAAATCACATAATTTTATAGCTGATGTTGAGGCTCATGGGGAGTCACGTCTATACAACTTTCCCAAAGTATCCTCTGATGTTGAAGAAAGCATGCCCAACAAGCAATCCTACACTTCTAAGAAATCCACACCTTAACATATGAGTCTGATAAAGCTATTAACAAAATTTTGAAGACTAAATAAGGGAGCATATTTTGTGGTTGGATTAGTGAAAGAGACTTGGATGATTATGCTGAAAAGTCAAAACCACTAACACACGCTGCAACCTACTACCTTGCACGCCAAGATGGCGACCAGGCAGATGCAAGGCACGCAAGTCCTGAACTTGTACTATGTTGATGTAAGCCCTTGATCTAACTTGTGCAGTCACTGATCAGTACTGTAAAACAATATAGTAGATACACCCAAACTGGTCTAAGATTTTATGATTCGACATCCATAAAATCAATGATAAACAAATTTCATTGCCTTAGGCAAGGGGAGTACTACTCACTGCGTCTCTCTCACCAAGAAGCTCTCCTTGAACACGACAACCGGAAGCATCTCCCTGACCTCCTTCTTAATACCCGGCTCTGCATTCTGGAAGCATCACGAAATCAAGAAAAATACAAAAGAGTGTGCCTTAACCAGCCCCAGTACTTAAAAAACAAGAACAAGAACTCACTCTCGGCGCCTCTCCTCGGCTCAGCTGGGCAGCCCTCAACCTCAGGGTCTGCCAATGCGCCCGCCGCCGCCGAAGGTAGGACAGATAGAACAGCAGCAGGAGCACGAGCGTGAAGAAGACCGGCACCGAGAAGATGAACGCCTGGTAGAGCTTCAGCTCAGGGGAAGCGGCCGAGCAGTAGGTGGGCGGGTCCGAGGAGCCACAAGACATCAGCACCAACCACCCGAGAAAGAAGAAGAACCACCAACAGCAGCAGCAGCCACGAAAACCCTAGAACGCCCCCGGATCCTCGAGAGACGAAACCCTAAAATAGGGCTCGTGCTCCGATTACGCTACCGCAGGGCACGGCGGGAGGGATTCGACATCAAAGATCGACCCTCGGGGCTCATTGGAGTTAGACGGCGATGGATCTGGGAGAAGAGTGGGCTGGAGAGCGGGATTCATGAAGGTTTTCTCAAATCCCTTGGCTGGTCGAAGCTGCTTGCTAACTGGGGAGGTAGGAGTTCCACTTCGATCGTTTCCTCCGCATCTTTCTTCCTATTTTTTTCCCTTAACCTCCTCTTTATCGATCGCTTCTTGTTTGCGTTCTGCGTATCTTCTACCAGCCTCGTTAATATAAATTTCTTATGCGAAGATTCCATGTAGATCGATCAAATCGATCGATGAATACAAAATTAAACAAAGTAGATTTGAATTTAATTAAACCTATCGGCATCTAATTATTCTCGCGTTTATGTAATAAGATTTTTTTAGCTCTATTAATTTATATTTTTCGAATAAAATAAATTACTGACCAAAAGTAAAAGAAATATTACATCTACTCACAATTAAGATAAACTGAAAAAATTGCTAACATAATGATCGCAACGACAAATCAAGCCCAACTAAAAGCAGAGAAGGAAAAAAAATGATGATAATGAAATCATTAATCCAACGTATAATTTATAAAAACATCACCATAAATGAGTTAAATTGTCTATCGTTTCTTTATTAAGTTCAAAATTATTTTTATTGATCTCAATAATCTAAAAATATATATTTTCTAATTATGTAATATTTTTTAGAATTTGATGACTTTCGTATATAATTTAATTATTCTAATTATACTCTACGTACTAATTATAATTATTTAATATTTGATAATACTTTTTCTTAAACTTATTTTTATCTTTTGGAATAAATCAATTATCATAAATTAGTTTTAATATTAAATTATACAGTTACATAAAAATAGTTATTATAGTTTTATTATATTATATCATAATTTATGTGATAAAATGTAAATATTCAATAATTTGTTTATTATTATGACATATAAAGTACTCAAATAACTGCCAAAGATAAGATGAGGACTTGTGATGGTATAATCAAATGATTTATAATTCTGATTAAAACATCTATTTTATTTGAATTTTTTTATTAGTTTTATGGTATGAGGTCTCCCATCAGACATGTCAACACCAAGTGAACGAACCTTATCAATCAATCAATACTTAAACCATTATCTAAGATCAAATGGGTAACCCTAATAAAACAATTCTTAAACTGTCTAAGTTGTAATAAATGTGGACTTCTTAGGTTAACTTGTTAAACTTACAAAAGCGAGAGCAAGTGAAGCTACCTTAACCTTAACCTTACGCACCAAGTCAATAATTAAACTATCTCTATTTTGAATTATTTCTTCCATCTCCTTCCCCGTTCCAAATCCTTGGAAGCTACTACGACCATTTAGAATGATTGAAGGGACAAATATTACTTGTTTTATTTTACTACTACGCCACTCCATCCATCCCTTATCCTTCTACTTTGGCCGGCGGCCGGTGGCGATCGACGAAGCCCCTCATCTCCTCCATGAGCGCCCGCGAATTCTTCAGCTCCGGGAAGACGTAGAAGGCGTGGATGGCGTCCGGGTACTCCAGAAGCCGCACCGCCTTCCCCCTCGCCTTCAGCCCCTCGTGGTACCGCCGCTGCCAGTCCTGCAGCGGGTCGAGCCCTCCCACAACCAGCAGCACCTCCGGCAGCGCCGCCTCCAGATCCCCCGCCGCGCGCGGCCCGAACACGTTCGCCGCCTCGTGGTCGCGGTCCGCCCCCTCCGGCAGGAACGCCTTCCACATCCAGTCGGTCCGCTCCACGGACACGATCGGCACGTTCACCAGCCGCAACTCCGCCTCCGTCCGCTCCTCCCCGCCGAAGAACGGCTGTATCAGCACCATCCCCACCAGGCGCACCCGCTCCCACCCGCCGCCCGCGGCCCAGCGTCGGGCCACGTGGTGGGCGATGTTCGCCCCGGCCGAGTCGCCGGACAGGAAGCAGGTCGAGAGGTCGGCGAGCCCCGCGGCGGCCGCGTCGGCGGAGGCGAGGCCGCCGCGGTCGAGGAAGCGGAGCACGTCGGCCCCGTCGTCGTACTGCGCCGGGTAGCGGTGCTCCGGGGACAGGCGGTAGTCGACGGACGCGACGACGACGCGGACACGGCGGCAGATCCGGCGGCAGACGGCGTCGTAGCTACGGGCGTCCGCGGAGAGGAAGGCAAACCCCCCGCCGTGGAAGAAGACCACGACGGGGAGCCGCTCCCCGGCAGGGGCGTCGGAGGGGACGAAGACGCGGAACCAGAGTTTGCGGGAGGGGTCGACGGTGACGTCGAAGGAGCGGACGCCGCGGACGGGCTTGGAGGAGGGAGGGGCGCGGGAGTCGACGAAGGAGAGGAGGCGGCGGTTGATGGTGCCGTCGGAGCGGCGGGTGGCGTCGGTGACGGCATTGAGGGCGGCGAGGAGGATCCGCGTTCTCCAGGGGAGCTGGGTATCCTGGCGGGGCCGCTTCGGCGGCGTCGATGGCGTTTGCATCATTCCGGCGGCGGAGGCGGCGGCAGCGCGGCGCTTTAACGCTTGGGGTTTTTGGATTCTTCCGGAGAGAGCGAGGAAGAAGGGCAGAGAAGTCACGCGGACCGATACAGTTTTTATATATAAAAAAATAGCACGTGAGATACACGTGTTTAGGAGAGGGGGATGGAGAAGATAATAATTGATGCCTTGATTACGAGTTAAGACACGAATGGCGTCACGCAGAAGACACGTCTCTGCGTTCGCGCCGATGGGTGGATGGATCGACGGCTTGACAGAGAGAGAGGGAGAGGAGGCGGCCACAACATATTAAAAACCGCAACCGTGGAAGTTGCAGAAGCCGCAGAAGTAAAATTGTACTAAAAATAAAAAAACTATTCTAATTTACTCATCTAAAAATCATCCCAACTACTAATATTAAATAACGATAATAATATAAAACAAGATAAAAAAACACATTAGATCGTATTACTTTAAATATTAATTTTTTTTAATGAAATTAAAATTATTAAGTTTTTTATATTAATTTTTATTTAACTAATTATAGCATGTCATCTTTTTTTTTTAAAAAAAAGAGAGTAAATATCTGTAAAAGTCTGCCGACCAATTTGTTTACACATTCATTCGCATTTAATTTCTCGCTTACCCAACCGCTCACATTTGTTGTCCATTGCCCCTTAAATTTGAACACACTTTTGGCAAAAGAACCTAATTATTATAATATAATTGATGTGGCTTGAAAGCAACCCAACACCACAACAATCACAATCAAAGCCCTAGCAAGTTCCACATCCCACCATGTCACTCGCGTGAATCCTCAAGTTTCCCCGGTTGTTCACCTAAAAACATACATTTGATTTGCCTTAGAATATATTCCATTCCAAACCCCCAGTTTAGTCCAATCAATTGCTTAGGTTTGCCTTAAAAATATTCATTTTTTTAAGAAAAAATTGACAGGCAGTTATTCTTATTTTTTTTCTTATCAATCACACTCTTATCGTACAAAAACCCCTCATAATTATTTGATTGAGTATTATTATTCTAATCAAACGTTCCACTCATCTCTAACATTTGAACTATATGTCAATGCCATCGTCTGGATTGAGTTGTCTGTTTCCTGAATAGTTAAGGACATAATGGCACCAGTTAAAGACAGTGGTAGGTACATCAAAGATGGGCACCAGAGACAACTACCACCGACCCCTTCTTGTAAATGCAATTCATGAGTCCATGCATACTGCATCTGCTCAATTTAAAGCTATTATTAACTGCTGCCAACTCGGAGTGTCGACAATGCAATCAATAACTCACTTAATATATCATATGCCTCCTCTCATGCCTATGTTTCCTAAGGATCTCAAAGCTGCAGAGTCTGGTCCAGCAGCCACTGTTCTCAAACTCCACCAGTTACAATTCAAGAGGAGGCAAAATATGTAGGATCCATCAAGCTGATCAATAAGAAACCATACATGATATAGTTAAACTTTAGAACAACAGTTAGACATTTTTCAAGCTTAGCAGATGTAGGCTATGTGGACATTTTTGCCTTTTACTTGTCTCTGATCTGTGGGCATATACACAAATGGGATGTGCAGGAGTAACTGTGTCCACTGCACAATGCCAAATCAGGACCATCTTTGATTCTAGACTCATCCAAAATAAGAATAACTATGCTTCTCTCCTCTCCTCAGGTAATCCACAAAATGGTGGGTCATGAAAACCACATGAACTTATGACGAGAGCTAGTGAACGAAAATAATTATGAAACAAGTAACAACATGAGAAAAAAATTCAACGTTAGTCTACAAACTCGATCATATGTAAGACCAACTAAACAACTAACGAAAAGAGATTATATTGACAGTAGTTTCTAATAAGTTAAGGCAAAATTCAACATATCCATAAGTTACTTGACCATTGGTCTAAATATGTAAGACAAGTGCGATAGATCAGTAGCTCAGAGAGCAACTCATACACTCCGTTGCAACTTGGTTGATATCAACATTACCCTCCAGCACATTGTACTGCAAGTGGATGTTTACAGTCAAGAAAAGTAGCTACTGACGTACCGATTCAAAATGGTCGCGTTTCCCCATGCATTCTCGATCTGGCCTGTATCATTTCTTGGTCTTATCCAGCACCTCAATGTATTTCTTTGGGATACCATAGTGGTCCACGAGGTGCTTAGCAAGGTCATCAATCACGCCTCCTTGCACGAGCACTTCATGTTGTCCCTTCTTACCTGAACATCGATTAACCATTAGAAAATTATTCAAAAAATGCAAATCTGATGTACATAACCACAACGATGATGTTTTTACAAGCGACAAATCACTCAAGTGGAAGGGGTAGCATCAAAATTATGCAAAACACCGATCAATTTCATTTATCTACTATTTATTATAGCATAAATTCCCTGATTTTAAACTAGCAGCAAGTACATGTCAAAGTATTGTGGTGTAGAAAAATTCCTGTAACGAAGATAATCAATCTTATTCTGATTTGATCAAACCTGGAAGTTCTGCCACTGATGTACTGCATGCAAACTTTTTCTGCAGTTCTGAAGCTATTGAATCAGCATCCATCAAGAAAGTTTCCAGCCCCGAGACCTTTGTCACCTTCTTGTTACCTTGACGACGTTCTGTCATAATCTGAATGGGTTTAACAGCACCCTTGCGGATAGTAGCCTCATTTCCTTTAGATACCCTATGATGGACTTGCATCCTGCTTAAAAATGTGGATCCTAGATCCTTCTTATGGATCTCTGTTGGGTAAGCAGAGCCCTTTTTTATGGCCCCTTTGAAGAGAGCATCACATAGTGTAGCATCCAGAATTATCCTTGCTTTATCAGTCTGCTTAACCAAATTTTCCTTCTCAACATACCTGATTTTCCAAGTTTCACAGAAAATAGTGTCTATTATATATAATGAAAAGTAATGAACAAGCCATGAACTTCATGACTCCATTGAATTTATAATACTAAGCAGATTTTATATCAAATACACCTGAAGACAACATCAGAGGCCTCTGATGCCATATAAAAGCTTCCAGTGTCGGCTCCCATAGCCGTAAATATGGAATTCACATGATTGCTTGGCTTGTAGATTTCAACCACCTCAAGTTGTAGTTTCGTCTGTGGACCTTCACTAACAGAGTTATCATGCTTTTTTTCTGAATTCTCTTGTACCTGCTTCTCTGGCCTAAAGGACATGTAGTCAGGATGACCACGGTTAACACCTAATAAAATGATCTCCTTTTTATGCTTATCTTCCTTTGCTGATATCTGTCCAAAATTAATAATCAACAAGCATTATTCTTTTGCATCAGGTAACTAACATCAAATGCCCACTGAATTCCTATCAAACCTCTCACACACATAAAACTAAGGAAATTAGATCAAGGAAAACAAACTCATTTAGAGACCATAGTACATCCTGCCTAAATAATTTCCTACATGCGGTGCTAGCCTAGAAGCTACTCTTTAACAGTTCTTTGCTCCATTACCAGAAAGTGTAAGAAAAAGTCAGAATGGAGAAAACAAGGAGGATCTCGTTCATTGCCTTGACAAAATCCAATTTACAAACTCATGATAGTAAATGACCTTAATCAGAGAAGTACTTGATTAATGGTGAAAATTGCTTAAATGCAGACATTCATCCACCAATATATTGCACAGCACAGAGGAAACAAGACATGATTCTGTGTGAACCATCTCCTAAGAATATATTTGATCGTAAAGGATAGGTTGAGCGTCTAGTACTGCAGGAGTAAAAAGAATAATGAAACCACATTTTTGTCTACAACAATGCATATTTCAAGAACTTCAAAATCACCTGCTGCCAGCTGTCAATAACTATGGATGTAATGCCCAATCTGGTAAATTGCTATAGTGTTGAATAAAAGGCAAGGTATAAATTCAACAAAATTCCTTTTCAAATACTATTTCACAGCAATAAATTCTTACCAGCCCAGCAGAAGATTTGGACTGCAACCACTTAGAAAGTTTCTTGTGAGAAGACTTTTTAATGTCCAAAGTAACACCTGAAGGTCTGCATGGTAGTATATGGTTGGACCTATTCATAGAAGAATCAAAAACTGATTTCACATGACAATTGAAGGACATATATGTAATGTGCTTAAATAGAAGAAATATATGGATCGAACATATCATACTCAGTGCTAAAAAGGTGCCATGAAAGAAAGGACTTAAAAATTTGAACTAATGTACTCAGTAGATCTCATTAGTTTTTTCTCCAAATAGGATGGAGGTGAAGCACAGTAAGTCCCAGGGATTCAGGATTTCAATATTAGTTTCAGGAGTCACCTTATGTTGTAATAACTTGCAATACATCAACAAAAGACAGTACAAGCTGATTGATTGTAGCTCTCATGACTCTAAGCAAGAATATGTTAAATATAACTCCAACAGATGGAGGTATTTTGATTGACCAAAGAAAATTTTTAACTTTTAGAAGATTAAAAATTCTGACTAGGACATGACATCCAAAGTTTATAAATGGCACTTCTCTTTCGACCTTGGTGATAAAAGATGAACCAGTTGAATACTGCATAGGCTACATATTACTATATGAATGTGAACAAGCTTTGCAAGTAAATAGCTAATGCAAGTACTAATGACAGGAAGTAAAACAGGAATTTTTACTGGAAAATTTTGGAAGTTTTACCATAGTGTGCTTCCAGGCATTGGAAGATCTTTAACAGTTGTATGTAATGCTTGTAAAAGACATTTGTCCAAAAGGGCATCGATATCTTCGCTTGACAAAGTTTGTTGTTCCTTCTCATCAGTTGGTACTTCAGCAGCAATATTTTCTGATATCTTCAAGCCACTTATTTCAGCAGATGCATCTTCAGAGTTTTGAACATTAGTATCCAAATTTATTGGAGCATCAACATCTCTACCAGCAACCTTTGATGAATCATTAGATTCTCTTTCAGTATCATTAACATCTTCATCATTTGAATCTTCTGGAGGTACATCTGATGGCTGAGCAACCAGCAAAGAATTAGGATCCTCCATGACAACATCTTCGAGGAATCCAGCATTGGGAACATAATGACCTTCAGCTGATTGCCTGTATAGAAGTTCAAGTAGTGTATTAAGAAAATGTATCTCCCAAATTAGAACAAAAATTCCAGTTTTCGGCCATGATACTTGCCAAAGAAAATCACGATAAGAATGCGTTATTCTTAGAGCTTTCCCTCGCAAACCAGCTTTTAGGGCTTCTGAACTACTCATCATGGTGGCTCCAACCTGTCAAAATTTGTATCATTAAACTTAATAATAATGAATTTTCACTGGAAGTAGAAAGAGAACGAACTTCTAAGAAAGCAAACTAATTTATAATTTAGACGTACTGCAATTGGTGCTGGATTGCCAGGAACTTTTACTGCCCATGGTTGACCAGCCAAAAATGAAGGCAGGCCTTCAGGAGGTATACTAATACCTGGGAACATTAAATCAGCACCTCCAATCACATACCGGGAAACCTCACCACCCTTGAGAAGAAAGGATGGCAAGAGTTCAGGAACTTTCCACAGCGCATAAACTGCAAATTTAACAAAACAATAAAGTCCAGTATTTGCAAGAATACAACAATCGACAGACTTTTCATGTCCACATATCCAATAAATGCAATCAGAATCACAACAATGATTTAGGATCAGCTAGAACATTGGCCATATGATCACAGTCATGCCCATGCTACTCAGCAATAAGTATAAGAAATGATGGATCAAGAAACATGACATTCTGCTAAAGATACAATCATTTCACCAATTGTTCTAGTTGTAAGAAGTATACAGCAAGCAATTGTAAAATGATTGGTTACAGATTCTTAAAAATATCCAAAATAGACATCATAGACGTTCTAGTTTAAGATTACAATCTTCTGAAGTTTATTATTCCATCATGCTACAGATTTGTTTAATAGACCCATCAAACCCTTCTTTAATCAATAGACCATAGATCACTAGTCAAAGAACTCAAATTCTAATTTTATGGAGAATACTAACAGCCTCATTAGGGCATGTGATACGAATGCTTCTTAAGAACCAAGAAAATCAGAGAAACCAATGGAAAACCATAGCATATTACTTAGCATTCAAATTTTGAATGTCCAAAAGTTGATCTGTCCTTATGTTTTCAGGTTATGTGTTTGTTTTTCTTCTCTTTTGTCCCTCCTTGTGTTTTCTTGGAAATGTATGTTGTATTATTTCAGATTGGTGAAATGAGCAATTTCTCTTTTCAAAAAAATATATTAAAATGCCCAAGGACAAATAGAGGTGATGATCCATAAACAAGACAGAAGCAACTCATTCATAATAGACAATTAGACATGACCAATAGGTTACAGACGCAAACTTAATTGAAGGGTAAAGTACATCAGAGTACAAGAAGATGATAAGTTGCAAAAACCTGTTGGGTATATCTCCGTGCCTCGACCATCAATATCAAAAAGCATAGGAAGCTCTCCTTCTATAACATATACATGAACCCTGTTTGCGTACTTAGCTACTGTTATCTCAGCCTAAAATATTTTGATGAAAAGGAAAAAGATGTGTAAGCACAGCAAATCATAGATTAAGAAAACAATAGCAATAGAAAATAAGAGAGGAAAAATGAAGTAAATAGATTGATTGTGTACATCCTTAAAACTGCAAGCTACAGAGTTATACTATTTGTTGATGGAAGAAAATCTTTACACAACTTCATTAGTGAATAGAGAAAACTTTAGTTTTTGAGTGGCCTCTTATAAGTTTTCCTAGGCATGCAATTCCTGAAGTACAATACAGTTTGGGTTTCATGAGTTTGATTGAAATGAGTTCCAACTCAATTACACAAGTTTAGCTTAAAGCATGGGCCCGAGCAAACTAGAGATTGCAAATTTCCTATAAGATATTTCCCAAAGCTACAGAAACTAGTGAAGCAGGATTAATTAATCTCATGGAATAAGCCCTCTAATAACATTTATAGACACCATTTGTAATGTATCAAGGGCATGTTTGGTTCCTAATTTTTTTTTTACAATTTTTGATTTGGTAAAAGATATATTTGGATAAGATTTTTTAATCTGATGAAAAACTTGTTTAGTTGGTTAATTTTTATAACCGAATATTTACAAATTTACCACTATGTTATAGGCTTCTTCAGAAGTCAAGTCAAAAAATCTAAAGGCAGCTTAAAGGTATCCTTGGAGTTCCAAGAATTTTATATCTAAATATTTAAAAATCCAAGTAATTTTTTAAAGATTAACAACCAAAAAACTTTTACCGGATCAAAAAATTTAAAAAAAATTTGGCAACCAAACATGCACTAGTGGTCCACTCAAGATTTCAAAAACTTAAAAGTATAATGATTTATAGGCATTCATCCTTCAGTATAAAATTTTGGGCATAAATGCATCCACCATCAGGGTTAAGTTTCAATTAAAGCTTACGCTGGAAAAATACATTTTCTTTCTATGTGCTGTTAGCAACTTAGCATAAAACCTATTAATCGACATGTGCACTTCCGAGTATTAACTTCATAAATCCACGTACAAGAATTATTATATTAAAAGAAAGCTTAAGCACTATTATTTAATTATTGTACAAATATTATACCCTATAATAATTATTATTATCAAAACTATGATCTAATACTACGCAGAAAGTGGTACAGAATCCCAAAGTGAAAATTTTGCAACATTTCAGGATTTAGTGCAAAATAAAACAGTCTAGCAAAAACAACGCATGCTTGAACAAATATCAGAGGATTATTTACACCCGTTGCATCCTTGAGAATATAATATCACCTTTTACCTTAGAGGGAAGAATTTCATCAATATCAGCATCTGAAGCATGTGGAAACCTCTCCTTTGCTGTTCTTCGCAGTTTCTTCTTGTCTGCTCCTGACAAGCGCTGAGATAATTTTGCCTCGACTGGTTTCTTAAACATTATTACTGGACAGTATTGCACAAATTAGGCACAAACGTGATGCAAGGAGTGCGGTTAATCATATCAATCAGTCGATGCGTAGCTTTCCATAAAGAAGTATGAAAATCCACAAACGGTGGTCCTCTGTTTTATAGCCACAGGTATTTTTCTTTAACTACCCATTGAGAAATCCTTACCTCATGCAACTAGAAAACGACTAACACTTCATGAAATGCTCGGGCACAGAAGTTGAAAGTTGCACCTAAAAACGGTGATATCATTGCGAACTGCATGAACGATAAAACCGCTGCAAACATTTTACACGACACATCTTCTTTCAAAACCAGTTTTCTTTTAATTGAAAATCGAGCATCCAGCTAAAAATACCTCAGCGCACAACCAATGGCCTAAAAAAGAAAATATAAGAAAGAACCAAAAAAAACTAAAAAAGAAAGAAGCAATCCCAAGCTTGTCCAATAAAATGGAGGATCAAAAAGCACTGAACGCAACGAAATCCGATCAAAGAGGTGCAAAGCTATAGAACTTATGCTGAGTACGACGAGTACAACAAATCTCCAAAGGATCGAAGAGGCGACAACATTGGAATAGATTCGAGGAGGAGGAGGAGGAGCAGGAGGAGGGACAGGATTGGATTACCGGAGGAAGCGCAGTGCGATCGATTGTGTCAGCTGGAGAGAGGGGCGAAGAAGAAGAAGAAGAAGAAGAAGAAGATTCTGGAGATGAGATCAATAGCGGCGCTGCCGGGTGATGCGTCCCCCTATTTTTCCTGGTGAGGTAAACAAAAAAAACAAAACAAAAATAGAAAAGAAAAGGCGTGAGGTTGAGACCGGCGCCGCGCATTGCTTCCGGCTCAGCTAAACCCGGTTCGGAATCGGTCCAAATTCTGGACCAACCCATGCTATGTGCCTGACTTCGGCCCGGCCTGGTTTCATTTTGCTTCGAAAGTCGTGCAAAAATGATTTCTCCCCTGAAAATTTCTTTTCACCATCAAACAAACTTATCAGGAGTGGAGGATTTCTACTCCAAATAAAATGGTTTCTAATTGTAAGGTTTTCTACCGTTGGTTTCTAAGAAGAATAGATTGGGTTGAGCTACTTGTCTTGAATTATCAAGAAATATACTCTATCTTTTATAATACTAGACTCATAAGTTAATCCACCGATTTATTTTTCACTTTGAGCTACTCGATATTGTATTTCACTTTGAGCTATTCGATATAGTATGATCTTAGGGATATATTATCCTAGTTGTTTTACACTTTTTTTATTTTCTTTAAGCTTCAAATTCTATTGGATAGCTTAAATTCTCCAGGATGATATATTTTATTATTTTAGATGGGTAAAATAAATGTAATATTATTTTTTTAGTAGAAACTATTTAAAATAATCTTAATTTATACAATTTATAGCATCAGAGGGAGGCGGCTCTGAGTAAAATCTTTAGATTTGGAGGATATCAAGACATTTAAACACTGAAGATGCTTCTGTAATTTATTTCCGCTAAAAGATTTGAGTAATTGGTGAGAGGCTTCACCCTATGTTTCACTAAATCAACCACACTGTTGGTTACGTTTTAAAGGAGACAAACTGATGATTACAAGTAAAAACTGTTGAAGATATTTGCATTAAAAATCCGTAAAAAGGAAAGATACCTTTAAGATTCATATTGGGGTGCACTGCCATTAGTCAGCTCAATCTGTAAAGTAAAATTGAGTACAAGTTCCATGGTTAAGATGGATTGACCATAAGGAAACAAAGACATAATAAATATATCCGACGTTGTTGGTATTCATTAATATACAACCAAAATCCATATTTTGTTATCATGCATCAAGCAAAAGGAGTGGAATCCAGGTATTCGACGGTACGATACATTCTTACATACGTAGAAGTGTATATTTTAGATGTTCCAACCTCAGTGGCAGGACTGTTACTTAATTCTTGCAAGATGAAGCCAATACAACATCAACAGCTTGTGAAGGTACCTTCGTCTTCTCTTTCTTTTGCTTGGCTCTCTGCAGGATCAACGTTAGGGGCACAGTATCTCTCATTTAAAGGATCGGGGAAGGATGCCCCACTGGTGCAGGAAACCTTCCCCTGTGGTTACTTCCAGTACCAGAAGTGCGAGGACTGCTAACATGGCTGCTCTTCCATTCCAGGTCTCGGCGCTCCTCGTCCAACCCCATTCCCACACCGTCACAGGAGGAGGGAGTTCGCCGCGCTTGGAATCATATGTTGCCAGGAGCTCCTCCACGCTTCCAAGGGGAACAAGTGACTACATTTCACCAAAAACACAATGAGACTTTTTTTCAATATACAGATGATGAGAATGTAGCAGGCTGATGATCGAACTCTGGGGATTTGTTCTATCAATCCACACTGTTCTATCAATCTGGGGCTGATTAAAGGAGTTCTAAATCATATTTCAATGGGTGGAGTTACATATGTTGGTTTTGCAGATGACATAGTTCTTTTCCTGCAGGGAAAAGAGGAGTACATCAAGAACTTAAAGTTGCTCATTGATTGTTTCCATGCTGCATCTGGTCTCAAGATTAACTTGGCTAAATCTGCGGTTATTGATTCACAGGGGAGTCAAGAAGTATCAAGGAAATTTGCTGCAATATTGGAATGTCCTGCTGGAAATTTCCCAATTAAATATTTGGGATTGCCTTTGAGAGAAGGTAACCAAAAGAAGGAGGATTGGAGAAACATTATATCGAAGATAGACAGTCACCTTGCAGGATGGAAGGGTCGTTTGTTGTCCAAGGGAGGTAGGCTTATTTTATTAAATTCGGTGTTGTCTTCAATTCCATCCTATTTTTCAGCAGTTTTTAAAATTCCTCAATGGGTGGTCAAAGAGGTGGATAAGCACAGAAGACGCTTTTTATGGGGTACAAAAGAGGAGCAGAAGTACACGCTGAATCCAGTAAATTGGAGGCTAGTAACTATGAAGAAGGAGAATGGTGGGTTAGGTGTACTTGACATTCGTGTACATAACAATGCTAGATTGGGCTCTTGGTTGTGGAAGTTGATAACAGGAAATCAATCAACATGGGCTAAAATTGTGCAATGAAAATACTTCAGGAGGAAGAATTGGTTTATGGATAAGGGTACTGCAGGATGGTCGAGCACTTGGAGGGCTATTGCTAAGCTGAAAGAGGTATTCATGTGTAGCCTGAAATATGTAATCGGCGATGGGGCTGATGTAAGTTTTTGGTTTGAGCCATGACATAATTTCAGAAGGATGTCAGATGTCCACAAAGAGATTTTTTCAGCAACTGAACAATCAAATACAAAAATTTCTCAATTGGCTAGGTGGGAAGATGGTAGATTCAAAGGTTGGACAGTTGCTGTAACAAATGAAATTTCTTCAACAGCTTTGGAGAGATTCATGGATGACATGAAGGACATAGAAATTGGTGATGGTAACAAACAAATCCAATGGAGATGGACAAAAAGTAAGTGTTTCTCAGTACATTCTATGTATCATCTTATGAAAGAGTCGGGTATAAAGGACTCGGCAAGCTGCATTCTATGGAGACCAAGGCTACCACTTAAAATCAACTTCTTCAACTGGTTAATGCGAAAGGATAAATTGCATACCAAACTACGTTTGGTATGTAAGGGCATTGTGGTTGACGAAAAATGCAGTCTATGTAAAGAAGAAGTTGAATCTCGGGACCATCTGTTCTATCATTGTCCTTACACAAAGAATGGATGGTTTATATATCTACAATTATTGCATGTGGAGCCATATGATGTAGCGCACATTCCATGGGCCAAAGGGAAATAAGAAAACAAAATTGTTGGAGATTAGCCAACTAGCAGTATGGCATTGGAGTGTATGGGGTGAGAGAAACAGGAGATGTTTCATGGGGACTTCAAAAACAACAAGAAGTCTAGCCATACAAGCAGCTACTGCTTTCACATTTTTTACATCCTACAAGCCACCATAGAGCCCTATCGACTTAATGCTATATGTTTTCAGGAGGGGCTGTTCCCGTACATGTTGTACTTTGCTCTCTTGTTTTTGCCTCTTGCTGTTTTTTTTCCTCTCTAACTAATCCCTATGTTCTTTCTTTTCTTCTTTCCTTTACATCCCTTTGGGATGACATATTGTATCGTTTCAGAATGGTGAAATGAATGCAATATTTTCTTTTCAAAAAAAAAAAAAATCGACACTGTCTACCGTAATTTGGCGATGAAAAACCAACCAGAGATATCTAATAGGGTTAGAATACTAAAAATCAGGAATGCTTGAGTCTTAAATAGAGTGAAAAAAAAAGTTGATTTCAGTTTGTTGCATCTGATTATAATTACCTGGCGAGCCTCAAGACTGGAAGCTGCCATCGCTCCTACATATGGAAGACTTTCTATGACAGCATCAGCGAGATCTGAAATGAATGTAGGCTCGCATCCTAAAGCGGGAACACGTCCCCAATTTTGAATGCCTGATTTCAGAGCCAATTCTTTATACTCTACATCAATTTCTTCGAGGGTTTCAATATGCTCACTAACGAAGCTGCACATTGGATACCAAAAGGAGAGCAAGTTTATAGTAGTGAGCAGTAAAGCGAATTGGATCAGGTATCATCTGCATGAAGACAATAATCGAGGAACCACTATATTCTTTTTAACATAAACGGGAATGATTGGATGAAGTGCAAGTATACCTAATTGGAACAGCCAGAAGGCTTTTCACTCCTTTTTGTCCAAGCTCAATTATTGTCTCATCAGTGTAGGGTCTCAACCATTCCACAGGCCCAACTCGACTCTATTAAACAATCCAATGAAACTTAGTTGCATGATGATATTTTAACGATCGTGAAAGTCTCTACAATATCACAAACTTGTATAGAAAGTATTGTTTTGCAGTGGTTAAAAGAAGAGGGCATTGGAGCAATAGGGCATACAAGTTAGTTTAGAAACACAAGAAGTCCAGATGCATATCTCTATGCAACATAAGAATGGAAAATAGTCCAAATCATTTTTTCTTTAGATCTTCAACATATTGTCAAAATGAATGCCAGAATAACACCTTGGGCTTACAATTGACAAGGAATTTAGTTGTATCTGCATAATAGTACTTCTACCAACTTCAATTTTGTGCACAACTGCTGCAAGACATGAACAATAATCAGATGGAAGACATTCTGACTGAAAGGATGCATAAACGGAGAAGAGGGTAGAACAAAAGGGTAATAAGATTGAGAAGATGAAAAGGAGAAAATGGAAATTAGAAAATTTACGGAAGGAGAGATGAACAGATAGAACAGAGAAATTATAAAGGCAAAAAAAAGGAACAGAGACGGTGAACTGTGATCTAAATTGAATTTAAATTGAATATTTCTGACTGTTCGATGTAAGGCCCATATCTCAGACAAGAAACACCAATTAAGGATGTAAAATGAAAACAAGTCCTCATGCCCAAATGAAGCATACTTGCTGCCTTACGCTGCCCATCTGCCAAATTATGAGGAATATGAAACTATGATGTGCAGGAAATCTATGGTCCATATGTCAAAATATGTAAAGTTCTCCAAGTATTTGTTAATACATGAAGGACATTATATTTCTTGATAAATCTTGTCAACTTGCATTGAGAGGATATACCATAAATGTACAAACAAATACCATTTTTTGTTAAGTATAACATGGATTATGGCAGGTAGAGCAAGATAATGCAATTTTAATTGTGAAAATTTATACCTAGAGTGTCTGGAGTCATCAGTAATTGAAAACAAGAGAAAGGATAAACTTATGAGTATTTATCTATAAGTGTTCTAGCTAGATGTACTGAAGCGCATGGACATAGTACATCTGTGTGAATACATGTTTGCCAGTGGGAAAGCTTGTACGCAAGCAAATGATTTCAGGCATACAGGCATAAACGGAGAAACAGAGAAAAAAAATATTGCAAAAGGATATAAGCTATTGATATTCAAAATTCATATATCAATGAACTTGTTTTACCTGGTAAGCAAGGGTGTAAGGATTAGTTATTCCTCGCTTCTCAAGCTCTTCCATAATTAAATCAATGCATTCCTCCATCTCTGCTTTATAAGGATCTCCAGCTTCTTCCACGTAAGCTAGTGGAACACCATGAGCACTAAAAAATAACATAACCTATAACCAAGTTTTTTTTTAGTTAAAAGACAAAGGTGGGATCAGTTGACATTTTCAATCTAAAGGCACAAGGAGCCAACAAGAACCTGAAGGGAAAGAGTTCATTCCAACTAAAAATGGACATCTACAGGACCCAAACGGCTACTCAAATGTCGAAAGAAACAGTCCAATAACACACAAAAACAGTGAACTTCAATGCAATAATTTCATTTTGACATCCCTTGCAATAATGGTAAACGATTGAAGTACCCCTTTTTCAAAGAAAAATAGACAATATGTCATTTTATTTTATCACACTGGATAAGAACTATGCAGTCATTACAAGACAAATTTAGCATTAAACTTAGTTGATTAGGAAAAAACTCAGTCCTCAAAAACCATTCTAATGCTTTTCATTCCTCAAAATGCACCCCAAAATATGTATAATAATTCCTATGACTTCTATGTTTCAGAAATCTTATGATCAAGAAAGATTTGGTTACCATGCGGAATCTAGTCATACATTTCCAACTGGTCCTAACGGAGCACTATGGTGCAAGGCATTTCTCACTTTCCTTATAATTTACGTTCAATCATTGCAGAATAAGTATGTGCAAAAGAATACAAAATAATAATTAGAAGCAATTCACACCTTTAAAGGTGATTCAAACTTCTGCAACTCCTTTTCTATCAAATCTGCCATTGACTTGATATAACCTTCTCGCTGATACCACGAAGGTATAACTGTATGTTGCATATTGACCAAATACTCATCATCCCTACATACCCCAAAATTTTGTCACAAGATGATTCAGAAGAAACAAACAACAGTGGCCAAGTTTTGGACTCACTACCTGAATATACTTTCCAGCAAACGTAGACTTGACCCACTAGTTGAAATTGAGAATTGTGGATATAGAGGAAGTACAACAAGTTTAGTGATCCCATCACGTTTAATCTGTTAGCAGAAAAAAACGTAGAAGTTATCCCATTGATATGAGCTAACCTATATATATAATCATGTAGTGTTACAGAGACGTTTGATGTGCATTTCAGTCAAATGTTTGTGCTAAGAAATTTTGTTCACAACAATGAGATGAGAATATGCCAAAACTGCAATCTGACACTCTTATGCATAAATGAGGTAAGACGAGACCTGTTCAATAGCTTCTTCTGTAAATGGATGCCAATACCGCATTCCCACATAAACCTTTGCAGGAACATTCTTGTCGCACAAAGCCTTAGCCAATGCTTTTGCCTAAATAATACGTGGACAAAAATTAAATTAAATTTGCAGTGACTGCAACAGAATTTTAAAAAATATATATAAACAGATAAATCTGAAAGGCTGCAACAGAAATAATGAAATTTAATACATGAGATCTGATGTCCAAGCCAATTGGGCAGAAAATGGAACATCTTACCTGTGCATCAGTTATCTCTCTGAGCGGAGAGCCACCACCGATGGAGGCATAGCCCTCTTTGCTTTTAGGTGCTCTGACAACAGAAATGAATTGTGCCAAAGGCTTCTGAAGAAATCGGAACAATCTAGGAAGCCGAATTATGTCCTGTCAATTAAATCAATATGACCACATAGCTTTCCAGCATTTGCAAAAACACTACTTATATGAACAATACTTAACAGTTTCTATGGTGTGTGTGGAACCTAATACTTACTATGATGTGGGGGTGTATATATACATGTGTGACAACCTTAAACCATCAGCAAAAGAATATTTCTGTGTTACAAGATATTTCTCACGTGAAATGAATAAACACCATATTGCTTACAATCCATTAGTTTCCCACATACTGTGACCATCATAATTATCATAACAGCACAGGAAGTCTAGCATAGTGTCCATTGTCCAACTTCAAACTCAAAGGACATCAAAAGGAGAAAAAATTAAACTCAATTAAATTTACCGGGTCAGCAAATAGATTAAACAAGAATGGTTGGACATCTTCGAGGGTCTCTGGACCACCTAAATTGAGTAACAAAACTCCAACTGATTCGTTGCTCACAATAACTGAATCCTGTGATGTCTGAGATGTAGAGGTAAGCAATGCCTCAGAAGATGACGAGTATATTTTTGATGGCAGCCTATGAGTGGATGAAGACACATCGTGCTGCCATGGATAGCAATTTGAAACTAAATGTTTTGCTGAGTAACGTGGGCTAATACGAGATTCCATGTGGCGGCCTGAAGACTGGTTCAACGTCTGAATTGAACATGTCGCTGGCGTTATGACCCTGCCACAACAAAAAAAAATATAGTTCTCTGATGCCAAGAATGTTTTTTGCCTCAAGAACCATGGATCTAGACAGTGAACATCATTAAAAATAAGCACAAGTGAACTACAGGAATTGGACAGGAAAAAAATGGCACATAAGTGACAGAAGAAGTATGACTACTGAAAGAATGACAGGTGAGACATGGATAGATCATCTATCAACATACTGAAATTGGTCATTCACACGTAAAACAAATAAAGGAAGACAAGGACAGGGTAAAGAAATTCACTAGAAAACAGTATGGAAAAAACATCAACCAAGTGGTTCTCTTTATCTTAAGTTAAATGCAGTTATTAATTCTAAGTTTACCTAAATCTCTAAATGCTTCAGGCACACTGCTAGAAAAATATATGAAAAGTCAACATCCAAAATATGCAGAAAAATGAAATGCATGATATGATCCTCCATTACCAGATTCTGAAACAAACATGCCACATTAAATACTTGCATTATCCTACTAGCCTACATCAAGAGGCAAGAAATAGTAGTTCTATTATCAACGGAAGAGAGTATTACCTGAACTATAACGTTGTTATTCATTGATTGAATGCTCAATAAAACTAAACCAGCTAGGAAGATAAGTTTTTGCTACTAATGGAACCAAGTAAAAGTTGGACCACCATCTTTTTCCCTGCCGTAGAGAACTAGGTCATATCTCAACATCAATAACTTGGGGTTCCATATATCACTTTGATCAACGGAAGATATGCAAATGCAAAATGGTCATACTCAGAGGCACTAGGTCCGTGCTAACGCAACATTGGGCAAGGGAGAGGTAAGTATCGCCTCGTTTTATAGTATTTATGGAAAGAAGTAAAAAAAAAAAAAGGACTTTGATGAACATACTCGAAAATTGATTAAAATGATGCATTATTCACTGAAAGAAAATTTCTACATTATATGCTAGATGCTGATATATGACAAGGTTGTACTGTGAAAACAAAAAACGGTGGACTAAGCTTAAACGATCACATTATCAAACTAAAGCTGCAAACACACTTGTTCCTCTTTTTGATATAACAACGCTCATGTGTTCAGTTGCACAACAGAATCAGATCTCACTACAATAACAGATTACACGAGCAAAATGACAATCAGAATCTCGGGCTAAGAAATACTTCTGTGGCAGCGATTTTGTCCAAGACAAACTTGAAGATCCAAGCTGCAGGCTCGCCATCTCTATGTTACCCCTTGTACTAGCTTGATGAGACGATGACAACCGCTCCCCTGCATAAGAACACAAAACAGTAGAAATTGTGAATTGAACTTTGTCCAAGAGGGTACACAGTACCAAATCAAGACAAACAGACACTTGTCCTTCCAAAACCAACACACCCTGTCCTACGTACCACACATCAATCATCTTAAATCAGAACCAAAAAAAAAAAAAGAATTAGTAAGAGCGAACGAGAGAAACCGACCATCAAATCTGCAATCAAGCTCTCCAACAGAGTTACTTCCTATATCGAAAACCAAAAGCTTAAAAAAAATAACAGTGACTTGAAATAGCTCCCTCTTTCCGTACATGTTCGATCGGCAAGTGAAGAAGATGAGAGAGGTAGGTCTTACACTGAGATGCAGGAGAAGGGAGGGAAAGCGCCAAGATCTCTATTCCCATAAGGAAACCTGAGCTCCGATTCGCTCTATTCCTGCTCCAAATCGAGGGATTCGGGAGAGGAAGGCGATGAAGAGCTCCAGAGGAGCAGGAGAAGCGAGCGAGGGAGCGAGCAAGAAGAAGGAAGCAGATGAGCGTTGAGATTTTTTTATTTGTGAAGGGAAATAAAATAAAATACTTTATAATCCTGAATGGTTGGTGGGCCGTTTCCCACCGCAGCGAGCGAGGGATGCATTTTATACGTGGAAAAAGAAAGCATCGCATCTCGACCGTTCGATCTCTCACGGGTACTCTCATCCACAGTAACCAGCGCTCCACGTAGTCACCCTCCTCCTACGCGTCGCGTCTTGTTACCGGGTTTGCCCCAAAATGCTTTATCCACGTATGACCCTTCCACGTACCCGCCTCCCGATTGAGTCGGTCAGCTTGTGGGGCCGGCGGTTATGAGGGCAAGTGAGCGGACCGAATGCTGAGCTGGTGGAAAAGTGTGTGG
Source organism: Thalia dealbata (assembly GCA_030544415.1). NCBI lineage: Eukaryota > Viridiplantae > Streptophyta > Magnoliopsida > Zingiberales > Marantaceae > Thalia > Thalia dealbata. The sequence goes on from CM060458.1 coordinate 1,264,204, forward strand.
ACTCCACGTGGCTCCATGAGCCCACCACCTTGCGCCGCATGGCTGCCAAGCGTTAATTGCTTTTATCTCCAGTTAATCGATATCTTAATTCATTATAATTTTTTAAAAGATATTAAAGAAAATTAATATATATAAATACGGTACAGAGTGTAATAATAAATATTCACTGTATTTTTTTAAAAAAATATAGATAATAAATATAAAAAATAATTTTTTAGTTATTTTTTTTAAAAAAAAAGTGTTTAAGAAATAGATGGAAAAGGAGAGGTAAAAAATAATAAGCCAGTGCATTTAAATTTAGCAGGAAAGTTTCACTCTCGGATGTCTACGTGAAGCCAAAAGGGGTTCACATCCTAAAATTATCTCGTCTAGTATTTAAGTACTCTGCACTCGAGTTCTTATCTTGTATTGATAATTTTGTCTCCCTACGAATGTCAACCACATCCATTTTTCCACGGCTGATTTATTTCCGAAAGAAACCCCCGATGTGGGTCATTCATTTTTTTTTATCTGGTGGACTAATTTAGTCAAAGCTTTGGCCTACGGAAATTAAATAAACAAGGAGTGTATTAAATATATTATTTAAAATTAATAACATAGATAAAACTATTTAAATGTGATATATAGATAGAAGTAAAATATAAATTGTATTTTATTGTAGCAGAAGACCTAGAGTGAATAAGGAGTAAGTAGTTGAAACAAAATAAAAAAGTATTAATATAGATTATATAAGAAACTATAATTAATACAGTTATAATATATAAAAGAAATATAAAATAAATAAAGACAGTTTATATAGATATAGTGATAACATAATTTATTAAAAATTATTTAAATAATAAGAAGATGAATCAGTTCTTTTTTTACGCATTAATATAATAATCATTATCATACACTGATTAAATATTATTGTGTAGTCAGACTTGTAATTATAATTTATTTTAATAATTTCCATTTTTATTTATTGCCAGTAATTAAAATAATATTCTAACTAAATATTATTTCAAATTTTCTAAAAATTTAAAGTTAAACAAAATCATATTACAAAAGCTGATTATAAATATAATTATTCTATAAATATTAAAATATTATTTATCCTAAGCTCAAATCATAATTTTAATCTACTAAAGTATGATCCAAAAAAATTATATTAATAAAAAAAAGTTTGGTGGTAGCAGAATTTTTCTAAAAAATATATATAATTTTATTACTCTAATCAAACCAAATTAGCATCCACTTTCTAGCTAATGATAAAATATATTGATTCATTCAAACACACAATTAACCTAATCTAAATAGGACAAAAAATAAACATTCGATTATATTATATACTAATTAGGGCGGAAGAACCCATGATCTGATCTCATCACGAACTCAGAATGATATTAATAAACTATACGCAAGTCCAGAAACCAGCTCAGATCTCGAAGAACATGCGATCGATCCTTCTGAACGCCATAAATGGAGATGATTCATCGGAAAATTAAGCTCTGACGGTACAGAGAGAGATCAAGATCAAGATCGCCGGAATCAGACAGCAGAAGCCAATACGGCCGCGGCGGCGGTGGCGCACTCGAACCCGCAGCGGCACCGGGGGGACTCCTCGAAGTTGGAGGCGGGGAAGGCGGCGGAGAGCGGGCCGACGAAGAACTTGAGCTGGCCGTCGTCGGTCAGCACCACCCTGTCGATCCCGATCCACAGGACCAGGACCCTCACGGCGACGCCCTTCAGCTCCGCCACCTCCCCCCGTCGCACCGTCCCGGACAACTTCCGGCCGTACCGCAGCGTGTATCCGGCGACCCGGAACTCGCAGTCGCCGCCGGCCATGTAGACGTCGAAGCTGCCGTCGCTCCGCAGCAGGTAGCTGTGCACGCCCTCCGGGAGGATGCCCCGCGGGAGGTCGTACTGCTCCAGCAGATCGTACGCCGTCGGCAGGTCGGAGACCCCCACGGCGCCGGCAATCGACGCCGCCGCTGCGGAGAGAGCCGCGACGAGGAGGACTCCCGTAAGAGTAGTACTCATCTTGGGCGAAGCCATCAATTTTGGGAGGAGGAAGATTTCGACCTGCGCGCAGAGGAGAGGCGAAGCAGTTAAATTAATGGGACAATGATAGAATAAAAACGAGATATTCTAATAGAAGATTCCTTCTTCTTTTTTATTCCAATAAATAAATTGTGGCATAGAATTGTCCTAATTGCATTTACCAGCTAATTCCACCTTCAATATAAATTTTAAAAACTAAGTCTACATCTTTTTCTTGTTTAAATTTAGCTATATAATAAATTTTTTATAAATATTTAATATTATATCTAATATGATGTATTATTTAAAATATATATTTATCTATTTAGAATGATAATATTTTTATTAGCTATTAAAAAATATTATTTAAATATAAAATAGTTTTTATTAAAAAGAATATATTCACTTATAATAAATAAAGTGCTTAAAAATGTACTTTCTGTTATAATCATTAATACAAAAATAAAAAAAGTATATTTAGAATTTATTTGCACCGCGACGTTTTTAATTGTTATGTCATATTTTTAATTTAATTTATTTAAACAACTTAACGATGATGATATTTTTTTAAAACCAATTTGACATAAATTTCGACCGTTACGCGCGAACGCTTCCCTCCCCCATCGCGGATGAATCGGACGGCCGAGATTTGATCTCGTTGGTGATTGGCGCGCACGGAGTCTGCGGCGGGAGCCACCTAGCGAACTTCCGCCCCGGTTGGAGGACCGCGTACCCACCCGCAGAGCGGCATGGGAACCGCAAGCACGGAGAGCCAATCGGTAGACGGGTAGGAGTTGGGTGACGGTTAGCGAGTGGGAGCCCGCTGGATCGTCGTGTCCTCCGCTCTTTTTTAATGGCGCAGTTCGGCGGCTGTTAAAGCCAAAAAAAGAAAGAAAAAAGAACAGTAAAAGGAAGGGAGGGGCATCGGTTTGGCAGGAATTTAGGGCTCGAGGATCCGCAAAAATCTCTGCGCTTTCCTGCATCTCTTCCGATCCCAAATCATATAAAGAGATTTTTGATTTTGGATTCGATTTGGCATTTTTTCTATCTTCCTTTTTGGTTTCGAGATTCAAGAGTGAGCTTCTGTTTCCATTCTCGATTTGAATTTTCTTTTTTCTTGGAAAGAAAGTTTCGAAGAGGGCGATGCTCATTTTGTCGTGCAATGCTAGAGACGTGGTTGTTTTGATAGAAAGCTTCGGGTCGCCAGTCGGAGCTTGCTGTTTGCTTTGGATGTTCGTATGAATTATTCTGCTTCGAAGCTGAATTTGTTGGAACGATTGGAATCCGCTGATTGCATTCGTTTCTTGTTTGGATTCTCATACAGCGCACTTCGAATTCATTGAATGCAAGGGTCCCTCTAGTGGAGATTGAAGTCTGTGTAATGTTCGCCTTGCACCATTGAATTTGGGGAATCCACCCAGGATAAATGCATTTGTGCTGTTAGCTTTCGATCGGTCCGGTGGTGATTGCTGGAAACTGCTTGCTAGAGTTGTGCTTATGGGCTGCATCTGCTCCAAAGGCATTAACCCCAACGGTGATGGCGAGCCCCACCGGACACAATACCAGAAGAAAGGGGCGATTACAGCAGCCGTCCCTGATATCGCTATTAGCAGGTGTTCATCAGGGTCGCAGCGCAACGTGGTGAGGTTTCCACCCCAACCAGTTGCAGAAGGGGAAAATGAATGCGAAGATGGTAGAGATAGCCATAGGTCAAGGAAAGGCCGCCACAAATTGCAGACTGTGGGTAAAAGGCCGAGTAAGGATGGTTCAGGAGACGTAGATACGCCGAAGGGGTCTAACGCCAGTTGGGAAATCGTCGATGTGCTAAGTGAATTGTCTGGTGAATATGCTGCAGTTCAGTGGCCTGCTTGGTTAACTTCTGTAGCTGGCGAAGCAATAAAAGGGTGGCAGCCCCGGAGAGCTGGATCATTTGAGAGATTAGATAAGGTAAGAAAATGTTGCCTCTTTATCTCCAATAATTGATGTTCCGTTTGATATAGGCTTACACCCCTTCACATTATTATAGCATCATGGTAATCCCAATTTACCACTAGTCTAAAGAATTATCTGGATTTGCATGGTTGAATGTCATTTATATCTATTATATCAAAAAGATCAGCAGTGAGCAACAGCAGATATATTAGGTTATTGGTTCCTCCCTACCTTGAGGCTGTTGTGACTCCTCCCATGTGATAAGAGGATGCCTTTTATTGTAATTGCAGAAATATGCTAGATTCTATTTCGACATATTTATTTTGTTACATTGTTGGTCATGGGCATTAATGTTGTATGAGGTTCTATTTGGTTCTTCTCACTGATGACACATCACGTTTGCAGATTGGACAAGGAACTTATAGCACTGTATATAGAGCTCGTGATCTTATAACCGGTAAAATCGTTGCACTCAAGAAAGTGCGTTTTCTTAGCATGGATCCTGAAAGTGTCCGCTTCATGGCAAGGGAAATTCATATTTTGCGTAAGCTTGATCACCCAAATGTAATTAAGCTTGAAGGCATAGTTGCATCGCAAAAGTCAGGCAACTTGTACCTTGTTTTTGAGTACATGGAGCATGATCTTGCTGGACTTGCTGCAAGGCATGGCGCCAAGTTTACCGAGCCTCAGGTCTGCGTTGTATATACAGAACTTTATGCTTGATTGTCAAATATCATAGTCCTCAGACATCCTTCATATGCATTCCAGGTGAAATGTTATATGCAGCAGCTACTTGAAGGGCTTGCTCACTGCCACAGTAAAGGAGTTCTGCACCGAGATATCAAGGGCTCAAATCTTCTGATTGACAATAATGGCACTCTCAAGATAGGAGATTTTGGTCTAGCAGCAACTTTTGATCCTGATCACATACAGGCATTGACAAGTCATGTGGTAACGCTCTGGTACCGACCTCCTGAGCTATTGCTTGGTGCTACAGAGTATGGTGTGGCTGTGGATTTGTGGAGTTCAGGGTGCATCCTTGCGGAGTTGCTTGCTGGGAAGCCAATCATGCCCGGAAGAACAGAGGTAGTACAATTCTCTTAACTTCTTAAATGCAACTGATCTAAGCAGGCATGATTACCACATGTATTCTACTTGAATATCTCCAAATACCTTTTAGCAAAAGCTCCTCCATTTGCATTCACATAGGTTCATAATTATCATTTCTTCAAGTAAAAGATTTAAAAAATTTATCTTTTTTTTTAACACAGGTGGAGTGAATTCTAAATTACTCCTTAAGCTTTACTATTATGTATTGGTTCATTAATGTTATATAGTTCTGATGGTCGTTGATCTTAATTTATTGATTTCTCCTCTGGTTTTTGGTTGGATACATGGACTTCCAGGTGGAACAATTGCACCAGATTTTCAAGCTCTGTGGATCACCCTCGGATGAGTACTGGAAGACATCAAAATTGCAAAACGCAACTGTTTTCAAACCGAAGCACCAATACAAGCGTTGTGTTGCAGAGACATTTAAGGATTTTTCTTCTTCAGCTTTAACTCTCTTGGATTCCCTACTGTCAATAGAACCAGAAAATCGTGGAACAGCAGTTTCAGCCCTCGAGAGCGAAGTAAGATTTCATTGATCCATCAATTCATGCAATGGACTTTCTTATTTGTTTGTTCGGGTCATTTAAAAGGTCAAAAACCTAGGATGCTGCTATGTTTTCTAGAGCTGATGGATTTTTTAAGCTCACCAGTGTGTTTAATTCCATAAATGCTATTTGATGGATTTTGACTACTAACATGATCTATATATTTCAGTTCTTCAAAACTGAACCATTTGCTTGCGATAGATCAAGTTTGCCTAAATATCCACCAAGCAAGGAGTATGACTATAAAGTTAGAAATGAGGAAATAGTGAGAAGGTGAGTCTTAATTTGTAATGAGATTTTCAGGAATATGGCTACTCATCATTATACAACGATTTTTTGACTTTAAACCATGAAATTCGACTTGATATCGACATAATTCACCTTTTCTTCTTTACTCTTTCTAAAGACAAAAATCAGAAGTTAACAGGGAACGATCGGAGTCTACAAGGCATGGAACAAGAGGAACCAGAGCAGTGCCAGATGCAAATGTAGAGCCGCGGGTAACTTCTTCATTACAACTTTTTAGTAACCTGAGTTTAGATTTCTGTTATCTTCGTCGTAACAAAAAATAAAATATGGTGTGCATTAAAGAAAGATCTACTCGTAACATTAATGCCAGATATAGGCATCATTTACCTGGTAATCCTTCTTATTCAAGTTATGTGTCAACCGATGATAAGGTGTCAGCCAAGCCTGCTTAGAATAATTGATTATGCGATTATAATTATGCAACAAAGTGCTTGCCATTAGGGAGTTTATGTTTACCATGATGTCATTGTTTAGATGCTAATGAAGAATGCCAATGTTGGATCACATCTCTGGCTGATCGCATTGGCTAATTAACCTATTCTCCTCTCCCTATTGCTGGTGCAGAAGCTGCAGTCACGGGCACACAAAAGAAACAGCAGAAAGCACAATGCAGAAAACGGAGGTGACGTTGGGTCTCCAGCTGATGTTCCTGCTGGAACTGCACAAGCTGGCGTCTGGACTTCCGGCATGCACCGTGCTGAATTTGGTTCCTCATGGAGTAGAAATGGGAATCAGCAAGATCCCCGGATCCCCAGCCACTCTTACAGTTCCGTGCGAGTGTTGAACGGTCCTCAGTTGCGGACACAAGCATCTCACAGGTTTTCAGATGCAACAGTAACAAGAAGCATATCGAACTCCAGATACAATCGGCTATCGGACAAGCGTACGCTTGAAAGAATTGGCTCTACCTTGAAGAAAGAAGGCATAATACGGAGCGAGGAGTCTACAGTTGTAAGTTATTCTACACCTACCCGAATTTGCAATTCCATCGTTTGCAGTTTTAGTTGAATGCGATGGAAATGTTCATCCTCAATAAGATCATTGCATTCTGTTCAAGCCACGTTGCTAACAATTATAGGAACCATCGATCAGTAGTGTTATTTTCATATGTTTCTTGCAAGTTTTTTGGGTTGCAAATTTCTGTCACCACAATTCTTCTAAGTTCCTCCTATGACGAAGTTTTCGAGGGATAACAATGATAAATTTGTCAAAGTTGAGCTCCCTTACTAATTGCTTGCACTCTTTTATGCTTTCAGGGTTATCCCAGAATGAACAAAAGAATCCATTACTCCGGACCATTGATGCACCAGGGAGGAACTACCGAAGATATGCTCAAGGAACACGAGAGGCAGATTCAAGAGGCTGTGCGCAAATCTCGCCTTGAAAAAAGGGTGAAGAAGTACTAAGGACAGCTAATAGAAAGAACTCGCGAGTGATGGAAACAGCAGCAGAAGCTTAATGCTCTCAATGGAATGTATTCAAGCTCGACGGTGGAACTTGATGCACAATATATTGCCAAAGGTGAGAAATCCCCACTTGTTTCTGGTTCCCTTGCACAATATAATGCACAATGCATAATGATTAGTTCCTTTGTGCATACTTGTAGTTACTGGGAGCAGCGTACCTACGCATGGGTCTAGTACAATGGACTCTTGAGCACTGAAAGATTGAAGGTAGGCTTCTTCTTAGCTGCAATTCCTTCTTGTAAATTGTGTCAGGCTTGTCAAATACTAGATGTATATAGATGTTGTATCAAGATGTAAGATAGAGTTTGCCCTGTGTACTATGGGGCATGAAATCCTTCGTGCTCCAAAAGTTTACTGTCTATATAGCTCAAAACTTTACCATTGTGTCGATCCTTGTTAATTTTTCTTTTGAGCAATGTTAATAGTGATTAGTGAAGCTAATGCAGCATTTGACGAAGTGATCAATATACTTTCCTTCTACATGTTGGATTGCAGCACCTCAGATCATTGCACAATACATATCTTATTTCTCTCGTGTACCTTGTTGAAAAAAAATCATATCATATAAATGACACGATGTTAAAATTCCAATGTCTTCGGACATACAATAATAATCAAAGCTTTCTCGAGATATAACATCTAAGGAATATAGCATAAAATTTCTAAACATGATGGGAAACCAACAGAGGGAAAAATAACGCCTCAAGCAATATCACCAGACCCTGATGGAGCACTAGAACATAATCCAGAAAACCAAGCCCTAATTAATAGCCAGTACAAGCACAAGAACAAAGGGATGATCACAAGCGACTATGTTGAGCAGCATTGCTTCTTTGTGCTGTTCGACTCCGGTGTTGAGACATCAATCGTCTTCCCTTCTTTGAGACCTGCATTATTTCCTGGCCCAGCTTCATCAGAAGAGATGTTCTTCTTACTGATGACTCGGTATACCTCTGCAAGGATCATCTGGAAGGCCTGCTCCACGTTTGTGGCCTCCAAAGCAGACGTCTCGATGAAAGAAAGCCCTTCCTTCTCAGCGTAGCTTTGTGCATCTTCTGAGGCCACTGCACGCTGGTGCTTGAGGTCGGTCTTGTTACCAATGAGCATGATTGTGATATTAGAGTCGGCATGGTCTCGAAGTTCCTTGAGCCACCTACTGATATTCTCAAAAGTGGTTGGCTTGGTTACATCATAGACTAGAATGGCACCAAGGGCTCCGCGGTAGTAGGCACTGGTTATCGCCCGATATCGCTCCTGGCCGGCTGTGTCCCATATTTGAGCTTTTATAATCCGACCTTCTACCTAGAAATATTAGGAAATCAAAGATGAACTCAAGATGAAAACTTTAGAAGTGAATACTTTCATCTGGCTGAAACTAGGTCCACAAGGGTGAAATTAAATCATAACATGTTTTATGAGTTATGCTGCTTACCTTTAAAACATATGCAGAACGCTAAAATGAGAAAATTCAAAAACATCATCAATAGCTTAAGCAACTAAAATTAGTAACATCAACGTGTGAAGTGCATGTCTCAGAAAATAAAAGGATGGTAAGTGCAACACTTAGCTGTTAAAAAATTAGAATACAGAAAGATATACGCTTCAAATCTTGCAAACAAGAAAAAGATTATGCGAAGAAATAGAGAGAATAGAATGTAAACTAGCTTGACATGTGTGACAACGCGAACTTCCTCTTCTGCAAGGATGAGTTATTGGTCAATGGATTACTCTATCCATGCAACTTCAACGTAGCTCATTGCTAAGAGCTTAGAATGTCTGTTTTGAACATGGAACATTCTCTATAGGGACACTTTCTCTTGTCTATCATCAAAACAGCATATGCCCAAGGCCGTAACAGAATTTCACATGTTGTGAAATTGTTCTTCTGCATTAAACCATGTGCATATACTTTTTGACCAATAAAATCATAAAGTAGTTGGAGTAAACTACAATCACAGGGCGAAGGTAATATTATATATGATTACCAAATGTCTAAAATAGGTTTCAGCATCAACATTGGAATCAAAAGGCTGAAACTAAAGCATCCTCTCAAATCGAGGCACTTTCACAAACAAAAATATAAATTTATATTGAGACAATTATAAGTATCAGGAAAAACTTGTTCCTCATCACTTCACCATTCTAGTTGTATAGATATAATCATGAAATTTCATGACTAGTCCCATTTGCAAATTCCCAATAAAGTGGCAGGGAAGCCTTTTCTATCCAATCCAACTTTATTGCAGATATTGTAGAAAGATAAATGATGTAATTGGAAGAATAACTGACGGACCAATCTTCTTGTTGGTTGAAAATGTATCCATAGAAAAACAGCATAATCTCTCCAACAGAAAATGAACAAAGGAATGCGTTCCGGTGCCACTGTTGGTGATGATGAAGGATAAAGTGACACCTAAACAAGTTGTATAGAATATGAAGTTGCAACTTCTTTCTAAATTTACCAACTATATCAAATGGCATGGGAAGCAAAAAGAATATGCCATAATCAAGGTTGTCGAAAAGCCTGTGATGTGCCTTCTCAGCACCTGGGTAAGAAGCATATATTAGAAATACATCTATACCTTATAAATGAAAGTAAGTTAAAATATTTTCCTTAGAAGGTTATGCTTATGTAAGACTAGTCTTTTGGAGTGAATGATGAACATGATATATGGATCAACTAACAGATAAATATAAAGTATTTTTAGCCCAAATTGTTGCCCTTTAATATCTCTAATAGTATCGAGCACAAGAATGTATAGAAAACTGATCTTGAAGTGTTTTTAGAACTTTTAAGTGGAAATTGAAAATGAAGGAAAGTTCGGACAGTTCAATGCCCCATAACTAAAAAAATCAAAATTAGAGGGCAACTTTGGGAGCCAAAGTTGCTCATGTGCCAAAAATGATAGGGCTGTGAAATTTGACCCTTTCAGACTCTCCTATCAGTGGGAAACTTCATGCCAACAACGCAATATAGATGATGAATACCGAACATCAACCCCAAGCATTGGCTTCCGTGTAAGAAAAGATATGATATATATTAATACATTTGGTGAATGAAGCAGCACAAGCTCAGAGGTCTCAATATTTTAGCAAGCCAGCACCACCGGGTCACATATTATTCGAAGAGAAAGCACAAGGAAACCATAGAAGTCTAAAATAAATTCTTGCTGCATAATAGAGAGTGCAAATGGTTAACAATCGAAATGATCTCCCTCTACTAGAAGAGCTTAGGACAAGCCACAAAGGAAGTGTTTATCGATATGATGTATTATTGTTCATCTTTTGGCCAACAACATCATACTATACAACCAAGCATCAGTTAACAATAACCCGGAGATATTAAGCAACCATCAGCACCAACACGAATTCGTTGTGCTTCTAAAAAAAAATACGGACATCCACATATTTTAGTAAAAGTGAATTAGAAGAAGAGCGCAACAAGACAATTGCAGAGATCAAGAGAAGGAAGAAAAAATCGGAACTCAGCTAAACATCTAAATCTCATAGTTTAAATCCATAAATCTGTGATCTTGAACATCAAAAGGAAGAAAAGACAACCACACGTCAAAATTAAACTTTTAAAATTTTTTCTTTAAAAAAAGAGCAATACGAGCTCAGAGATCCATGAGATCAGTACCCCCAAAAATCGATCTGACGACCACGAGACCAGAAACAAGAGATCCGGAGGAATGCCGACAAGGGAGGAAAGAAGGTAGCGTGGCGTGAGATCCGGTACCTGGAGGGTTCGAGTGGCGAATTCAACGCCGATGGTGGACTTGGACTCGAGGCAGAACTCGTTGCGGGTGAAGCGGGAGAGGAGGTTGGACTTGCCGACGCCGGAGTCGCCGATCAGCACCACCTTGAACAGGTAGTCGTACTCCTCCTCCGCTCTCCTCGCCATCTCTCCTGCTCCCCCTCTGTTTTCGCCCAAAAGTTCCGACCTTTCACTGCGACCAACACCTCCCTCTTCTGGACTCGCAGTGAGCCCACTGCACTAAGACTACATATTATATATATATATAATTTTATTTGAACAAATTCCTAATCCTCATCCTTTTAAAAAAAAATTATCTCTATCTGACCGCCCGTCTGTGACGCGAATCTTAAAGGAAATCAGAGGACCGACTTATTTACCAATATATATATATATAAAGAAGAATATAAGGAATTTTAATATGAAAAATTCTAATTACATGAATAATTAAAACAACTGCTGTGTATTAATTAATTACGAAGAACTTAATATTAGTCGGTCCTTATTGCAATAAATAGATAATTAATATATATAAATGTGTATATATAATTTACACGCATATATATATATATATGGATGGAAATAAAAATAGAAACATTTAATTAATTTACTTCCCATATCCCCACAAGTCCATCTCACCGCCGCGTTGGTTCGCCATCTGGCTCATCTGCTGCTGCTGCGCCGCCGCCGCCGCCGCCCTCCCGTCCATCCCGTCGAGCGCCGCCCACGCGTTCGGGCTGGGGTGCCTGTGCATTCCGCCGCCTGCGGCCGAGGCAGCCTCCATCCCTCCTCCTCCCTCGACGTCGTCGCCGGGGAGCACCGCGAAGTCGTAGCCGCCCCCCGCCGCTGGTCGGTGGACGTTGGTCAGCAGGTCCTGCAGCTGGGCTGCGTGGGAGTAGGAGCCCGTCGGTGGCGCCGCCGCCGCCTGCATGTACGTGGAGTAGTACAGGTTTGGGTTGTGGTGATGGTGGTAATAATGGTGGCCCATCAGGTTAGGATGCATGCCGGAGAAACCAGAGCTCATCTGCCCCACCGCCCCCGCGCCCATGTGGCTCCCGACGACGGCCGCGGCGCTTCCTTCTCCGCCCCCGCCGCCGCCTCCTCCTCCGCCGACCTTAAAGAAGCATTTCTTCTTGAAGACCCGGCACACCACCCACCCATCCTCCTGCTATATAATGAAGAAGCCACGGACACGCGGTCAGTTTTAATGAAGACCTGAAAGCGATAAGCTAAAGACGAGAGGCGTACGGCGGCGTTGGCGGCGGCGGAGGGATCGTCGTCGGAGTCCTGGAGGCGGTACTCGTGCATGATCCAGTCGGTTTTGTGGCCGTGGGGCGCGCGGCCGCGGTAGAAGACGAGGGTCTTCCGCATGCCGATCTTGCTGTAGGTGGTTCGGATGCACTTGTCCCGGCCGGTGGCCTTCCAGAATCCGGCGCTGGTGGCGCGGTTGGTCCGCGACCCCGTCGGGTACTTCCGATCCTTGTGGCTGAAGAAGTACCACTCGTTCTGCGGCGTCGATCCGATCCTACACCGCTCTGCATGCATGCAACCTCTTCGCTGATATTTCATACGATCGACGGACGACACACATCAATGGAGATCAACCAATTATACCTTGCAGCTCCCACGGCTCGACCTTGTTCAAGTCGATCTCCCTGATGACCTCGAGCTCGAACTTGTCGAGCGAGATCTTCTTCTTGAGGTAGTAGAGGAGGAGCTCCTCGTCCGTCGGGTGGAAACGGAACCCCGGAGGAACTCCCCCGCTCTCCGACGACGCCATGCCCGCGAGCGCGCCGCCGTACGTCTCTTCCCCTGATCACGGCCGCAGCTAACCGGAGATGGAAGTCATTGACGCGAGGAGGGGGGCGGCTTAAATTTATGAGTGCAAAAGTTGACGCCGGCAGCTGCGCCGGTGGACTTGGACGAAAAAGCTGATCGGTGGAGTAGAAAGCAAGACAAGCCCATGAGATCACTCGAGCGCTAGCTGCATAATTCCTCTTTTTAATCGGTAAACGATCCCGAGGAGCGGAATGAAATCATAATTAAGGGATCATTTTATTGTTCCCGAAGCAAGTGCAATTAAGAGGAGGAGGAGGAGGAAGGAGGAAGGAGGAGTTCGTCGCTGCAACACCCATTGAAAGCTTCAGCAGATCGAAGCTGCATGTGATCGACATTGGAGTTGAAGCGGACACGTGCACGGCCTTCTTCTTCTCCATCCCCAACCTTTAAACAATCAACCTGGAGCAGCCGGAGGAAGAGCATGTGAAGATTACGAAGAGTTTGAGTGCAGAGCACTCTGTCAACGATTAATGTTACTGTTTGAGTGAATTAAACGACTGCATCGGTGTTATTATTAGTCGTAATATTATTATCACTACGTCCGCACAATTCACGGCGTTGGATAAGAAGCGAATGGACCATAAAATTTGAAGGGAAAAATATATAAAGAATATATATATATATAGTGAGAGGGGGAAAGGTGAGAAGAGCAGGAGATTTTTTTTAAAAAGAAATTATTATTCTGGAAGGTTCTTGTGCTGGTTAGATGCAGATGGCCGGCACGGCGATGGCGACGGCGGTCGCGAATCGGGCGAGCTTCCCGTTGGGAGTCGCCGGGATCGCGACTCGGCCGGGGGATCGAAGGAGGCTGGTCTGCTTGCAGGTGAGGGCGGAGACGGCGGCGACGGAGAAGCTGGGGATTAGGGTCGAGCGGAATCCGGCCGAGGTTAGGCTCGCGGAACTCGGCGTCCGCCAATGGCCCAAGTAATGGCTTCTCTCACTTTCGTTTTTGCTGCATCTTTTGTTTCTTTTTTAGTGTAGTCGAACTGTGAATTGCTCAACTAATGGCATTTTTCCAGCGTTTTAAGATAGAGGGTCCATGGTTACTTTGTGGACATGGCATAATGCTTGATTCTTGTTCGTATGTGTTTTTTTAAGATTGATTCACCTGTAGTAACAAAGAAGTCAAGATAACTTTTTTAAGCCTATAATTCCTTCAAAATTTCGTTAAAATGATACCTTTTTGTATCAGGAGTTCTGTGTTTGCTAGACCTGAAGTGCTATGCTAGTTGCCCATGAAGTCGTATAGATTAAGAACATTTATTCTTTCAAGTGTCCTCCTATAATGAACTTTTACTAGATTTCTAGCATGTGCATCCTATGCCATAATACAGTTGATTCTAAACCAAATCATCTGTTCCCTGTCACTAAGATTCTGGCTCTATCCCTAGCCTGGCAAAACCTAAATTTTTGTGTGTGTGTGTGTGTGTGTGTTCGACGTATTAGGAGATTAGTTGCATGTAACTGTTGAGGCTACCTGGTTAGAACCAACTCAGCAAGGCCAGATTGATCAGCCAAGTCACCATGAGTTGGTTTGAGATTACATGCCTACATTACAGAGGTAGTAGATGTAAGGAGATTGGTTGCGTGTACCTAACAACATGTTATCATTCAATACAGAGCTGCCAGGCTTGCACGTATAATAATGACAATGCAGATGCAAATGCCTGAAAAGTTCCCAGCTAATGTTAGATGTTTTTCTATGCATATTAAGTATTTCGATTGATTTCAGAAAAGTAAACGGTTGTGCACTCTTCCTTTTATTTGGATAGGTGGGGGTGTCCTCCAAGCAAATTCCCATGGACGTACAGTGCAAAGGAAACATGCTATCTGCTGGAGGGCAAGGTGAAGGTTTTTCCAGAGGGGCATGGGGATAAGTTTGTGGAGATCCAGGCAGGTGACTTGGTGGAGTTCCCCAAAGGAATGTCGTGCACTTGGGACGTCTCAGTAGCTGTGGACAAGCATTACAAGTTTGAATAGTATCTTAGATCAACTGCAATGCAGCAGAAGCTTCAGATGGACTAACATGTGAGCTTATATCAGTGTCTAATCTAGTATGAAGTTGGTCTACCATGCTGATGTCTTTCAAACAGCATGAAGATCGATCTATACATGATAATATTATATATCTGGTTTAAGAACCGTTTAAGAACTCTTAATATTCTTCATAATGGATTCATCACAAAAAATTTAGGGACAATTTATTGATGCGAGATGATATGAAAGAAAGGAAGCTGGGAAGCAGCAATTTTGCCTACTGTTTAATGCAAGGTTTTTAAGCAAAACCAGGCATCATTGTCGACTAAGATTAATGTAATTGCTCAGGTTATATCCCGTCACTTGGTAGAGTGCAGGATATGTCAGTAACTGCCCAAATTCCCAGCTCCTATACTGTCTAAAATTCCTCGGTCTTTTAGGTAATCATGCGTTTCTTCATGCTTGTGTGTTAGTATAAGCACATGAGACCTATTAAAGTCTCCTTCTGCCAGTGTATTGATTCATAGCATTAACAGTCTTCTTATTAGTAATGAGAACAGGTGAATCCCTGTTTCTTAGCCTTCCCTTGCAAAACAATGCTCTCCTAGGTCACTACAACATAGCAATGAATTGCAATACCTAGGTTTCCTCTTCCTCTAGTTTTCTTATGTACCAGCATCACCCATGATGAAGATTTGATCAAGATTGAGAGAGTTAACCTATGAAATGCATCATTAATTATGCATATATGGCCATACACAAATGCATATAAACCTAGGTTTGGAAGGCTAAAGCTGCAGTAGCAATCCAGGATTGATGATGCAATCCATTGAAGTGGAGCAGAGCAGATGCCCTTTTGTTATAAATGCCATTGAATGAGTTGGCCTGATATGGTGAGTCTTTCTTCTGTAGTAGGATTCGAGTACTTGACTTACCTACTATTTGGAGAACTAATGATTCAGGACCTAACTTTATCTTACCCTGTCTACTGAATACCCATGCTACTGTAGGAGCACAAAACCTCAAGTCTAGGAATTTACACCATTGTTTACCAAACCAAAACTGGCTCTAAATTCAGTCTGTGGCTTTTGCTCTAAAAACCAAATAGGAACTGGGCAAACAGTATATACTTCCACGTATGTACATTGAAATGTATTGTACACTATAATCTCATAAAATATTTTCTTCTCTTTTCATGTGTAGACTGAATAAACATGACAGTGGACATGAGGGCAAAACAGATGTTAGTTTTCATTTTCAACTTTGAAATGCATGTTATTGATCATTATTCTGAAGAATATTAGGGGCCATTTTGCTATACATTCCACAAGTGATTTAGCTAATTCTGTTTTTATGCATATATATATATATATATATATATATAATTGAGAGAGAGAGAGGTCAGAGATATCCCTGGGGAGGTGAGGCGAGGTCTAATCACAATATACAAAGCAAGGGCATAATTATGAGGCTGAAGGAGTTGTGACTTTATGGTGACAACAATATCTTGTCCGAGCAGTTTCTTTCAAATAAACAATGATGATGCATCAATTTTGTGGCCTTACTCAAAGAAGAAAGAATTCTCTTTTCCTAATTGAATGAATGAGGTAAGATCTCTTAGTTTCATATCACGTACGTATCTGTGTGTGTATATATATTAATTATACTTGTGCAACTTGGCTTCAATGGCAGTACATAATGCTTGATAGTTGGCAGCAGCTCTAGTGGTTTTTCTTGGTCAATAGTGCAAAAGTGCACTCTTGCCTTGTACAAATTAGATCAACTACAATTTTACTCGTGCAGAACCCACTGAAGGAGGAGGAGGAGGAGAAGAAGAAATGGCTTCATCCTTCCATCATAGCAGCCTGCAACATCGAAGAAGGTGATGTCAACTAGTTTTAATTGGCAAAACCTCATTTATATAGTAAATTTGCTTCCCAATCATATCTTCACCATTTATCTTTGTGGGAAAAGAGTTAACTTCATGTCTACTTTGTTCCATGGAATATAATATGCTTTTAGCTAAACAATTTATTAGCTCATGGTCTTGTTCAAAAACCCTTGCTGGCTCAAGCTTAATTAATTTATATGTGACGGGTGAATTAACTACACGCGCAGAGAGATGAATTAACTCTCATTATATATGTATGTATAATATAAAATAAGAGTTAATTATGTACCAGACAGCATAAATAACTCAGTAGAGTAAAAAATTATCAAAAGGAAAAAAGAAACATAAATGAAAAGTAGCCTCACCTTCAAGCAAATTTAACAATTAACCAATCAAAGCCAGCCAGGGGGGAGATAGATAAACTCGCTGATGATAAACTAATTAATAGACGACCATGAAATGTTTTTTTAAAAAAAGAAGAAGAAGAAGCAAAGAAAATTTACTCCTAACATAACTAAGATGAGCATTAATTTGCATTTGCTATGGAGATGGGAGGAACACCGGATTAATTGAATGAGAGAAAATTAACAGGGTGGTGGGGGGTTGGGAGAGTGAGGAAATGAATCAGGTGATGGGCGATCCTTCTGCTGCTGCGCTGAAGGTCTTCTTGGGCATGCCGTGATGATGCTTGTTGTTGTGCATCCAGACCTTGAGCACTCTCCTCTTCACCCCGATCTCCTGGCAGAACTGCTGCACCACCCCCTCCTCCTGCCGCTGCAGCCGCCACCCCAGCCGCTCCGCGAAGCTCAGCATCTTCTCCTTCTGCTCCGCCGTGAACTTGGTCCGGAACCTCTTCTTCGCCGCCCCCCCCGCCGGAGGCGGCGGCGGCTGATGATGTCCGTGGAACACATGATGACCGCCACCCCGAGACATCAAGGCTCCGCCGCCGCCGCCTTCCATCTCGTCGGACTCGGGGCTCCGCATGGCTCCCAGCGGCATGATCATCCCGTGCGCCGCGTAGGTGCCGCAAGCAAATGCGGCGGCGGCGGCGGCCAGGGCCTTCCGCCCGTCCGTCTCCTTCCGGTGGAAGTTCCGGTGGCAGCCGCAGGCGGAGCACTTGAGGGCCTCCAGCGTGCCTTCATCCCCGCTCGGCATGAACTCTCCGCACCCGTCGGTGGCGCTCCCGCCGATCGCGGCCGCGTGGTTCTTGAGGCACTCCCGGTACTTGGCCGCCGCTCCCCCTCCTTTCTTGGGGACGTATCCGCCGCCGCCGCCGCCCGCGCCGCTGCTGTTGTTGGCGCCGGAGAGAGGAGGAGGAGGGCCGTTGGAGGAAGGAGGCGCGTCGTGGAGACCATGAGCGCCGCCAACATACGCACTGGATATGGGGATGGGGATGGGGATATCTCCTCCTCCGGCCTCCATCTTTTTTTTTTAAACAAAAGAGAGCTCCTCCTTCCGACAAGGATTAGGATAAAAGGTCTCAACTTTCAAGGACAGAGATTTCTTCTTTCTTCTTTTTTTTTACCCTAAACCGGTGGAAAACGATTCAAGGAGCTCGAACTCGGCCACGCTTCAGGATCAAAAATGCCAACTTCTCGGGACTCCCAAATCTCAAAGAGGAACCTTCTCCTTCTCCTCCTTTCCCAGCCTCGAAAACCCAAAATCTAGGGTTCCTCCTCCTCGGACT
This sequence comes from Thalia dealbata, assembly GCA_030544415.1. Lineage (NCBI taxonomy): Eukaryota > Viridiplantae > Streptophyta > Magnoliopsida > Zingiberales > Marantaceae > Thalia > Thalia dealbata. The sequence goes on from CM060458.1 coordinate 1,282,742, forward strand.
CGAAAGCAGACAACCAGAAGGAGCCGAAATCAATCAAGAAACCAAAAAAAAAAGAAATCCTACGACTCAAAAATACAAAAAGAAACTCGAGTGACTCCACGAGGAAGACAACAAGTAAACTCCAGCAGTGGGGGCGGAATCATATCTTCCAGCACCCGAGCGATGACCACCTCTCCATCGTCCGCGACCACTCACTCCATGATTCCATGCAACGGACGCAGGATGCCCCGAGAACAGCAACACCCAGGACCAGACAAACGGGATTAATCCATCAGCGGTTCCTCCTCCATGGCATGGCAAGTAGGAAGAAGAAGAAGAAGAAGAAGAAGACGGAGACGAGGAGCGGTGCAGGAGCTTGGAAACAACAGGATAGATGAAGAGGATGGAGGAATGGCAGCAGGAATTCTTTGCAGGGCAGTGGAAAACAGAGGAGTAAGTAAAAGAAGGGTTGTTTTTTCCCCCCCTCCCCCCTCCTCTCTTTTCTTTTGGGGTGCTGCGTCCAAAGAGAGACAAAGGGAGGGATGGTGCTGTTTGCTTTGCTTTGCTTTGCTTGCACCACCATGGAAGAGGGAGAGTGAGAGAGAGAGGAGTGTCAGAAGGAGGAGTGTGTGAGGAACAACATAAATTTATTTTTCTTAGAAAAATACTATTCTACTATTATTTAATTACACTCAGCATCCTCTTCTACATTTTTAAATACTAAAAATCTCTCTACTTTATAAATCTTTTTAAAAAATTTAAAAAATATTTTTTCAAAACTTAGTAAGCATTCAAACCCACTATCTCTCAAACCTAATTATTAATTAAAAAAAGTTAATTTGCATCTTAATTTTTCAATTTTCGTATTATTTTATGTCTCTCTTGTAATAGATAATATTTTGCATAATTTCCTTTCTGAAAAGGACTTCAGTTTCAATGTTAAGAGCTTCTACTTAATGTGAGTTGAAATTGAATGTAGTAGCATAGGATGAGAGATGAAACTACAGGTGGTATACTCCAAAAAATTATCATGTATGAATAAATGTGCAAACCAAGGCTTGGGATTTGAGCAAAATGGGCAGGAGAAAAAGATGGATGAATCGGATGGCCCCTTTTTGGTGGATCGTTTACTCATTCATCCTTAGCTTTCCTTGTTCACACATGTTTACATTACTAATTAATCTCCATCGCAGGGCAGCCTTTTCTTTTCTTGGAAGGAGAAGATGATGAGAGAGAGAGGGAGATCCTGCTTCATGCGTTGTTTTGTTGTTGTCTTAAGGAGGTGGAATTTTATGACAACGGAAAGCTTCACCAATCCCCATTGACAAATGGTACCCCCCTAAGATTAATGGTAATGCTTTTTTCCTTTGCATTGATGTCACTTTATTCTTCATCAATCCTACTCTTCAACTTTGCTTCATTCAAGGCATATCCTTTTCTTCAGCCTTTCTCACTCTCTTATTTTGTTATTTTTGTCCATTTATTTTTCTATAATTTCTCCATCACCATCTTGTTAAAATGTGTTTCATTAAATTTTACTAGTATTTTTTGAACATATTTAGTTGTATACCACATTACCACTAATAGATTCTGAAAAGTGAATTAAACTCAAAGCTCAATGGGGATTTTTTTTTATTTTTAAAAAAAAAGGAAAAATGGAAGAGGGAAAGACACTATAACTCAAACCAAAGATGAAGGGTCAAATTCAAATTTGCCCTATAAAATTAAATGCCATAACTAGAAGAGTACTTTTTCAGCACACAGAAGGTGAAAAAAGACAGGGAGAGAGAGAGAGAGAGAGATTAAGGTGGGAAAAAGCATGTGATGAGAAATTAATTTTGGTTCCTGCAAGAGGAGGAAAACTGGTGGTTGTGGCAGCAAATTAAATAGATGCTAATTGAATGGTCAAACAGGGGGGAGGGAGCCCAGAAACAAAATGCTTCATTAATTTTTTGATCTCTTCTTCTTCTTCTTCTTCTTCTTCCTTGCCTTGCGGTAGTACGGGGTTGAAGAAGATGGATGACATCTTAACTTCTTATCATCTTCTCCCCCTTCTTCCTCCACAAATCCAATGCAGGTGAGATTGTGACTCCATCCAATCCTCCTCCATTTTTTGGTGGTTCTACAAGGCCAAATTGATCAACTCAGATCACCCATGAAATAAAACTTTAATTAGATAGCATACTATCTAAAACTAAACCCCTCATTTAAGCCAAAGTTAATTGATTCTTGATGGGCAGTGAGTAGTTGATGTGAATACATGATGAAATGGGCATTGGATACTGGATGGGGTGTATGCCAAAAAATGGGACCAATTAAGGGTGTGGTGTTGTTTTCAAATGTGAGGTAAATAGTATCCAATGCCATGCCAAGTGTATGAGTGCATTTATTTCTTCCTCCTTGTGTCATAATGAAGAAAAGCATTCAGAGGTTTTGCTATAAATTGTACAGGAAAAAGATAATTATTGTTATTGGGTCAAATAGGGTTAAAACTTATTAAACTTGGTTTCAAGATTTACTTAGAAACTAAAAGAGCAATACGATACAATAAATATCACTTGGTTTATTAGAACAAAAGGAATACCAAATAGATTGTTGTTTGTGGAATGGATGAGGACAAAGTGAGTGGGATGGCAAACCCAATGAAGGGATAGGTTTTGGAAATTTCTACCAAGTACTTTGAAAATTTTGTCATGGAGTGGCAGAAGAAAGAAGAGGGGGGGGGGGGGGGGGATGAGGACGAGGAGGTAAAGATGACAGAATTATTCATTTCAATGGATTTTATCTACATTATGGACCACTCACCACCTCAAGCTTTCGTCAAACTTTTCCAAGCCAAATTCTTTGCTTGGAAGAAAAAAAAAACGAAAGTAAAGTCTTTTATATTTTAAATAAATTGGTCGTATATATGATCCTTCTCTCTTTGAACCCTGAGAAGAGCTTCTCCCTTATGCTGCAGCAGCAGCTCGGCAAGCAAACCCTACAAAAGGTGAGCCTGCTCCTTAGGAGGTGATGCACGTTCACCCAAATGATTAAGTTAGTTAAGTAAACAAGAAGGAAAATTGATATCAGATGATGGAGCTGCAAGGAAAAAGACAGAGGGAAGGAGCGCAGCATTCATTGCGGATTAATTTGGTTGGGAGCAGCAAGCAAGTAAACAAGTTCTGGTGGTGGTGGAGCTTGCAGTGCAATTATGCAATTTGCAGGTTGCAGCTGCAGAAGCTGCAGCCGGTGAGTGATCCAAGAATGCAGAGGAATCCTCTTTCTTTCATCATCTTCCTCCCTTATAAAGGAAAAAAAAAAGAATATGACAACGAGGACTCAACATTCACTCATTTTTTAAAAACACAACTCTATAAATCACTATTATCATCACTGAAGAAATAAATCAGTCGCAAGAAAGCAGAAACATTTGTCCATGGTGGCACAAGTCAGAAGCTGGTCCATGCTCAAACGTCGTAATAAAGCAACATGTTTCTGAGAGCAGCAATGTAAAGCCATCTCAGGGATACATATTATGCAGATCAACCGATGCATTCCACAGTTGGATGATGAAGACAACCATGCCACTTTGCACCACTTATTTCTGCAGACCGCTACCATGATAACCTGCAAAACATACGATGGCTTGCGAGTGAACAGGCAACTTGATAAAAGTACGATGGGGCTAATAAAATACGAAAATACAACTCATGTTGGAGCATTGCCAGCAAAATTCAACGCGAGGTATCAAAACAAAAGTCAATAATGGAATGTACGGCATTAGGGGTAGGGAATGACTACTTCAACCATTGCCAAGTGATGGATAAATCATGTCAGAAGCTGATAGTATTAGGATGGTAGGTCGTATATACTATATGGGGGATAGAGAAATATGAGAATCCAAAGGCAAATTTACAAATTAAATAATATATTAAGACAGAATAAATCTAGTGCCTGCATAAATTTACAAATTAAATACTATATTAAGACAAAATATAACTAGTTGTGGATTCTAGTTTCTTTTATCTTTGCTATCTTCCAATATTATTCTTGTACTTCCTACTCTATTCTACTTTTACCATATTTGATATCTCTCATACTACAGCTATATCAATACCTCATTGATGCAAATCAGGGTTTGGTCCATAACACTTAGACTAACACAGTTTAAAAATAAGAAAAAAGATAGAAAAGAAAGCATATCAAGAAGAATGAAAATAAATAAAGAAAGCATATCACTGAGATTAATGCAGGTGAAGAAGGAAAAACTTTACACCCAAATCTGAAACCTACTACAAAAAGAAAAAAAAAACACTGAACAGGCTCCAGTGAATCACACTTTTGCAGCTCACAGATTTCGAGACAGGGAAATGAATAACCTAGATAATCATATTGTTTCAACTTCTAAAAGATCCTATAAGCACCAGGCTAGAGTGCAAAGTATGGAGAAAATCACATACCTAGTTTAGATGAAAGCTTTATTAAGTCAATAGAAAAAACTAAAATGCAATAACCATGAATTAATAGTGTTCGTGTCTGATAATTCTTGCTGCTATTGTTGATTGAATACCCTGAAAGAGTTGTTTTGCAAGAAAATGAAATCCATGCAGCAAGATCAAGATAAAATTTCCATAGGTTTATCTTAACTTCCAGATCAGAAATGAACGAGTACTATATTGGAAGGGACCAAACGAGGTCTAGTTAAGCAAATATCACTTGTGATATATGCCTCAAGGAACAACATTAATTGGAGACAGCTACCATAATATACAACATAAAATGCTTTCACCCAACTATATTATAGAACGTTGAAAGCTACAATGTAATACACTCTACACTAATATGGGTGTCTTGTTTCTGGTTCCTCAAAAATAATAAGCCTGGGAGGAAGCTGACAAATAGCTGCTCGATAGGGATCTGATCCAGCTATGAATAGACCTGCTCATTCTAAGATCGCAGTAACGCAAAAAGATGAGTATAAATTTGGATTATTTTAAATTAATTATAGCATCTCCAACTCAACCATATTTCTCATTAGGATAGGATCAATATCTATAAAAAGAATTAAATTTAGATGGACATGGACAAACAAAAGGCCGTTATCCATCAATAAGATATCATCTACATCTATATAAGTAATCAGATTATATTAAAAGGCAAACATTTGGTGGTACAACCCTGCAGAAGATGCTGGAAGTGAACATATAAAATATGATTACGAATAGATAAACACCATGATTCAATACGCATATGAAACAATCTCCATATCCAATATATCAGAAAGAGGGAGCATGGTGGAGTAAAAAAAAGAGAGGACGCATCAGAGTGAACTTGAATCTCAATAACAAGAAGAAAAAAAATCAAGGAACCCTAAAAGTTAAGCCGTATCCCAGATCATTGATCCAGGAAGATTGCTTCCATCAGGAAATAAATAAGCAAGCTATCGCCAAACGATTTCAAGATAAAAAGCTAGATGTAAACGTAATTCACTATCAGACACGAAATCCCAAATCCATCTACAAGACCACTATATCATCCATCCTGACGAACCCAACAGGAGAAAGGACATTTAAAAAAAAATTCCATCCTGTGAGTTAAGGAGAGAAGCGAGTACATGCCGTTGTTGCATCGCCCCCATCCCCGTCAGTGGTGGGAGGAGGAATGGGAGTCGGGGCCGCGGAAGTGGTTGTAGGCAGCCTCGCCGACGAGGTAGACGCCGAAGGCGAAGAGGCCGATGCCGAGGCCCGGAAGAGCATTGCGGAAGCCACTCCCGACCATCGGGTGCTTCCGCCACTCGTCCCTCCGCCGGAAGAACTCCCCAGTCGGCCCTAACTCTTTCGCCATTGCCAGATCTCTGACGACCTCCTCCTCCGCCGCCCCCCCTCGCAAATAAATACTACCCGAATCCGAACGGATCCGAGCTATTTTTCGGTTCGTAGATCCGACCCGATAGTCCGATCGACGCATGCTGCTTATGTAGATTAATATTCCTTCCACTCGAACATGAACCCGAACGGATCCGAACTGCTATGCTTCTTTGATCCGACCCGAGTCCGATCAATCATAATCCATAACAATAAGGTGAGAGAGTTTCTCAACTTATTAAACTAATAAACCTCTAAGTCAATAAAGATTTAAAAAACAATAGAATCATATGCACACCCTTTCTATTATTCACTCAATATACTGGAATTCTTGATAAATTCTTTAGATATGATACTATTTTTTAGGTAATATTTTAATTTTAATAAAACTTATAAAATAGAATTACACAGAATTATATTTCCATCTCCCATGTTCTTCTTAGCAATGGCAATCCATTATGAAGAAGGGAAAAGATTCAACATTTTGAATCAAAATGCAAACTTGATGTTCTCTTTATCTTTCTTAAAGTGAAATTTATTGTGTTCTGGAAGAAGATTTGAAAAAAGTGCACTCTCCGAGCTCATATTTGAATGAATAATGTCATTCCTGCAAATTAGCTAATCATATCATTGTGATAAAAAGAAGCAAGTTGATTGATTACATGTTTCCTGCTTACATTTACAACCAATCCAACTATTTCATTGTGTGATTTCCTGGTGTTTTAAGTATCCCGCAGTGGCTTCATCCAATTCACCTCCTGTCTCATGAAGAAGAGAATGCAGAGGGTATGTATGTGAAGAGTGTACTTTCTTTCTTTCTGGAACCTAAACAATCTTCAGAATTCCAGTCTTTCTTCTCCATTTCATTTCTTGCATTTGCTCTCTGCCGGCTCTGGCTTCCCACACTGACCAAACAAGGAGAGACGGCTCGGCATCTGCGATCTCAGATGGATCCTGCGCTTTACCTGCAAAAAGGAAGGAGTAAAAGACCTGACAGGATTCTTGTTCTTGATCACAAGCGCTGTATGATGAACTCATCACACTACCTTTCCTCCATGGGTTTTCAGCGGTTTCCAGCAAAGGAGGCCGTTGCAACTGGGTCCTGATTCATATCCCCTGACATGAAACAATGAACACTAGGATTACTACATAAGACAAAGGATTCATAAAAAAGAAATCACTTATTTGTGATTAGTAATGAGTGCTAAGTGTGGTCAGAACAACTTTTTAACAAACTAGTATAAGCAAATAGAGAACCACTTGTGAAACCAGTGTCAGGTATTCAGGAAAAAAAATTTGCATCTATCATGTCCTGATTTAACCTGGTGCACTGCAATTTCTTAGATGCATTCCATATGAAATGAAGCGACTTACATGGTTTCTTTCTCGCAATTGATTGTCTTGTTGCTACAATGCAATAAACTTGGAGAAATGGCATAGTGATCGACCCCTTCGATGCGTTCCTTGTTGTCGGTGTCGATGGCACCAAGCTTTAGCGCTCTGATCTTATGATCCAGTTCGTTATCCCTAGGCTTTACTGATTTTGCCATTTCAACTGAGGGTTGCTCACTAAGCTGATGGTTGACACCATTTTGAGGAAGAACTTGGTTCTTATCAAGTTTTGGCCGGCATAAATTTCCAACATCTGCAGCTTGAAGCCATGCAGACTCTAACTTCTGCTCATCAATTCCTGCTCTTGGACGTCCCGGTGCTGGAACTCCATTGCATTTTTCTTTGTCGCCGTGCGAACCATCTTTTCTTTCCAGATTCCCTTTACAGGAATCCAAAAGTTTATTCTCCTTGATTCTGAGGTTAGATTCCAGTTCTCTTTTATTGTCATTTTCGGTTTGTTTGCTGAGTAGAGACGGCACTGGTACAAGCCCAATCCTGACATCCACATTGCATCCTAAAACTATTTCCATCGAGTTCGTGATGCTGCTCAGGAATCTCTCAGCTCTGGACTTCATGATGGGATTCTCAAATCCAATAACAGCAACCAGTATACCTGCGACTTGCAGAAAAAGACCATGCTTATAGGCAAAGCAACTTGAAAAAGAGGATATAAGCACTCGAGGAAACAAAAAGAAAAGGCACTTAGGAATCGCTATATGATCATAGACTACCTTCGTTTTCACTAATTGATAGAAGCCTTCCACTGGCAGAAAGCAATTTTCTAAGTGTGTTCGAATGGCATCTATGGATGCACAGGCTCCAGATTTCATCCAGCTTTTCTCTCCTGTTTGTAGGCAAGAGTTCAAGAGTTAGCTACAGATGAGTGAGGAACAGCTGTGAGAAATAGAAGATGTGGTTGTTGTGGGAAAATGAAACTAAACTTATGTTTCTGAATCCATCAATGGACCTGTTCTCACAAACTGTTGATAGTTTGTCAGCATCAGACACAACATTGCTGATTCTTCTCGTACTCTGCCTGCTACTGCTGCTTGTTCGATTAGGATCTAAATTATGACCAGAACCAAGCTGTAGCAAAGCTGCAGTAAACCATGTTGATCGCTCACTCGAATGTCTTAGCTGCTTTTCAGCATCAGAAAGAATCTTTAGCGCCAGCTGCAATCTTTCTAACTCTGCTTCGGTTACTGAAAGCATTTGGCGATGAATGAAATTAATCAGAACTCAAAGGAACAGAGAGCTTCATCCAAACTGACAGAAAATTAGCAAGCATGGGAATGAAAAAAGAAGATGCACTTACAACTCCGCCCAGCAATAGCCGTATCACCACCATGTGAGTTGGTCAGCCGGTGAGTTCCAGCAATTATGTCCATTATAAGTCCAGCTAATTGGGACATCAAGGCGATCGGATCAACTCCAGAGTCTATCAATTCTCTGGACCTCTTGACAGTCTCAGCAGTATCTGATGACATGGCTATCTCTAGAAGATCAAGTAATTTCTCATCTGGCACAACTCCAACCTGTAAAGAGAAAAGAAAGAAAAAGTTATCATCTTCGGGAAGATGTTGGTTTCCTCCTAATATCAGAAATTATAGCATTCCAAAGTCTTGATGTGGGTAAAATTAACAAGGAAGATTATAGATGCACAGAAATGTGGAAGCAGCTCACCAAGTCATTTACAAGTGAAGTGGTTATTCTTTTCCCCAGCAAACTCAACTGATCCAACATGATTTCTGCATCCCTAAGTGATCCGTTTGAATTTATGGCGATCGAATCCAGAGCATCAAGTTCAATGTCAAGATTCTCTTTTGCTGAAATTTTCCTCAACCTGGAAACTATATCAACATCTTTGACCTTGGAAAATATGTACTTTTGGCATCGTGACATAATTGCACGAGGCAAGTTGCCTGGATCAATAGTTATGAATATGAAAACAACACGAGGCAGTGGCTCTTCAAGAAATTTCATGAACATGGACCAATTTTTTGAAGATAGCATGTGGCATTCATCAATGGCAAAGACTTTATGCTGTGAGATTGTGCTTGCCAATGCTAGACTCTTCAACAGTTGTCTAACTTGATCTATGCTCATCTTGTTTGCTGCACTTACTTCTTTCAGATTAGTTCCATTTCTACTGGAAAAAGTGGAGCATTCCCTACAGGACATACATGGTTTGTTCTCCTTAGTAGATAGACAATTCAAAGCCGCAGCGAATATTCTGGCAGCTGAAGTTTTTCCTGTCCCACGAGGGCCATGAAACAGGTATGCAGGGGCTATTTTTCCTCTTGAAATGGCATTAGCAAGTGACTGAACAACAATACTCTGTCCTATAATATCATGAAAAGTTCTAGGCTGGTACTTTTGGCTTAAGGTTCTTCCCTCCGTGACCTCAAGAAATCCCCCCCCAGGTATGTCAATCTCCACTCCCTCTTGGCTTTTACAGCTAGACCATCTTCTTCCATCCAAGCGGCTCAGAGCCTCCAAATCCAGCTCCCCAAGTTTGCTTGAGAACTCATCACTTGTAGCATCTAAGGAGCGATGGTCCACATCAAAGCTATTTGTAAGCAAAGGCACACCTTGATAATACTTTGCCAAGTAATTTTGCTTGAGGCAACTAGAAACTTTCTTCTTGTTATACAAAGTCTGACTCCCACAGAGAATGCTGCTGCCTTTTCGTTTGAGAGTATCCGAAAGGGAAGGTGAATTGAAACCTCCAACTCCCCGATCTTTGGTTTTCTTTGACCAATAGCAAGGAATGCCACATCTCTGAGACTTTTGTAACTCCAGTTGATCTAATTCGTCTTCATCAGCAGTTCCATCCCAAGAACCAACAGTGCTGGGTTCATGGCCACCGTATTTGTAGTACGAGCTAGTTGAAGCAGGAGTACAAGATCGGGATGATGTCACCTTTTTACTAGTTCTAGGGATCTTTGAGAAATATGACCGAGTTCCGTAAAATGGTGATGCGGACTGAGAAATATGACCAGTCTTTTTGGTCAGCTCATGTGGCAAATGCTGCAAATCCTCAGAGTTATAATCTTGACTGTCATCAGAGTGCTCACCTGAGTCGAGGATTCCTAAGGAGCTTGATGCCGTATCAATAACCTTTGAAGCAGCTGAATGCTTTACAGCCCCCCTCTTTGAAATCATTCTTCTTCTAAATTTTCTAATAGTTCTTCTAACAGGAGTTCCAGAATCAGTTTCTGCAACGTTGTACATGTTTGCAGGAAGTTCAAGGCAAATATCACTCCTAGAATCAACAATGAGAGACTTGGTTAAGCTGAAGTTGTTCCCTGGACTTCCCTTATTTGATCCTTCTCTGTTCTGCATTCTTTCACCGGATCTGATAGAACTATGCTTCCAATTACAGGGATACAAATTTTGCTTTCCATTTCTAACTTTTGAAGGCACTTTGAGTGGTGACCCATGGTTAATTTCACCTGCAGACTGCTCTGTCCTTCCGTTTGGATATGTTGGCTTAGATTTTGCAACAAATGACCTGGAACTCAAAGGGGATCTCCAAGACGAACAAGTTTCAGGATCACGCAGGTATCGCGCCTTTTGGAGAGCAGAAAGCTCCCTCTTCAAGTGAAGTTCACTTTGGCCAACAGAAGTCTTCAACATTTTCTTGCAATCCAAATCACAACCAAACCCCACAAGTTCAATTGATAAGGCCAAAGGCCAAGAATCCAGTCACTTGCTCCATAAACTTCTGCAAGGAGGATTCTTGTCAAGTCACTAAAGAAAACAAAAAAAGTGAGCTCCACATATTACACAATCGATTAATAATCAATGTAAACACACCATTAATCTGATGCAGCTATATATATACAAACAATTCCATGGTACAGGAAACAAACATGGGATTCATGAACAAAGGACTGACTCATAAACCAAATTGCCGCCAGCAGAAATGAAAAGTGGAAAAATATTTATGGGACATGATGTCCTGAATGCACCAAAATGGTAATTTGCTTCTTGCACTTTGAACTTGTAATTATGTCCTTTTAACAGGACACAATGTCTAAACAACAATCTTTAAATGCATGACTATGTGTAACAAAAAGTGTTACTGAACAAGCATGGAGAACTGCTGTCCGGTAACTTTGCCATTCTGCTCTTTTGCTACACAAACCATTCTTTTGGCGTACACAAGAAAAAGCACCTGATATTATTGCTTGCAAAAGGAACCAACAAAAGTACTAATGAGCTGTGTAGGATATTGATACATCTGAAAACTGAGAACAACTAGCGATGAATTTCAGGCCGAGTTAAAATCAACAAGACTCAACAGATCCACATTGAGCAAATAATTGATCTAAGTATGAGAACCTGTTGTCATCTTTATATTGGTGCGTTTGACACTAACAATAAAAAAAGAGAAAAGAATCCATGCATCAAACTATCTAGTCTTAGAATTTAACAAGACCAACAAATTCTGCCACTAGAAAACTCAGCCAGTTGTGACAAACAACAAATCAGAATTCACGTCTGCTACGGTGATAAGCATCAAACTAGTTAAGATATTGATCAGAAGCTTTGAAGTTTGCTAAGAAGTAGTGGTTAAAATCAGATCTCATAAATTGAAGATCTGAAGATACTTGTGGGACGTTCTTATGGTTCAACTGGTCACAAGCTTTCAAAAAACATCATTGTTGAGTTCCTTACAGGAGCCAGTTAAACCAGCAAGAAAATCCAGCAGCAATATGGTGCGCCTAGATTCAAATGAAAAAAACATCTGACTAGCTAAAAATAAAAGCTACCAGGATGCCAGTGGGAGAATTGGAGATAACACTCATGACAAACCCAGTTTCTCAATACCAGGCAAATTCCCGATGAAAATTAGGTTAAAAACAAGAGCAAAACCCAAGAAAGCTCAAACAAGGAGAAACGCAAGAAATCTTCGCGGATCATGAATGAAAAATCAGCATGCTCGTCTTCTATTCACGAAAAAATCCAAAATATTTCCTTAATCATATACCAAAACCGCGTGATCCCGTGCCTTGATTTCAAACAAGCGCCCAAATCCAGTAACCACGGCACGCCAAAAGCAACATTTTTTGGTGAGCGAAGGAAAAAAGATCTACCAAGTATCAGCAGCCAAAAGAAAAAAAAAAAGAGATAAAGGAGCGATCTTTACATCTCACCTCAAATTCCCAAGCTGATGAGGTAGGGGACGCATCCACAGAAGCAGCAACCGGAAACTGGGGGTTCGGATCAGAGCCAGTGGAATTTTCCACAATGTGGTCAACTGAGCGCTTTGGATGATGATCTGTGGAAGGGTGAAAACAGTCTTCGATCCGAGAGAACTTCACAAGCTACAAGTGGGAATCGATCTTTTGGAGCAGAGAATAATAATCTTCTCTAGGGTTTGAGACGCGGGCCCTCTTTGTGGCTTCTCACAGTCTTCGAAATTAAAAAGGCTTCCCCCCAAACCTCGAGCTCTCCTTCCTCCTCCCCTCTGGAAAAATACCGCCTTTACTTTACTCTCTCTCTCTCTCTCTCTTTATATATATGTATATAGTATTCTATTATCTTCACACTTGGCTGATGCTTCCTTTGATCTGAGCCGCTGCGATGCTTCGCCTGGAGAAGAAGATGAAACATGCAACGATCTGCACATAAGAAGACAATGGCATGAGAAATGAGAAGAACCTGAAGCACACTGGACCAAAACGATCTCATCAACAACAGTTTCAATAAAGTGAAGTATTCTGTGGTAGTCCTCCTTGTCCGTCCCCAAGAAAAGCTTGAGCTACATGCATAGATGATTCTTCCTCATAACCTCGATTGAATGAAGGTACAAACAAGCCCAATAAATGAGGAAATTTAATGCGCGGTCTCTTTCAAATTTGACATTTTTAGAGAATATATCTTGAAAGGCAGGGCAATTGAATTGCTTGGCTCAGCTACCTGGAATCAACAAACTGTTCTTGAACTTAATCTGGGTTTTACCCAGAGCTCTAACTTAAAGAGATCATTTTGAGTTCAAAGATATATCCTTTGAAGGTGAACTCAATAAACAAGGAGATGATTTCAAGAACTCTATATCAGATATAGCTGGAATCTGTTCATCTAAGGGGAGAGAGAGAGAGAGAGAGAGAGAGAGAGAGAAACGGGCAAAGGTGAGTTGCCATTTCAAATTCAAACAAGATGTAGGGAAGGCACCCCCAAACCTCCTCCCCCTTTTGGTAATTTGTTCTTTCCCAATTGCTGAGACCAATACTTGATTGGAGCTCAGCGACAAAACTGTTTGACTTGCTCGATATTGAACATCATTTGGTCAATCAGCTGATCGCCACTCTCCAATACTCAAAAACTCAGTATGGGTTCCCAAGATTGAACCCCATCATCAACATCAACCTGGAGCACAGATTTTTATATCATGAGAGTAAAAAACATACCTCTGGAATAATTATTAGAGTTCTGAATGACCTCATATTGCTTGGAATCACTTTGTACACCATATTGATTTCCATGACACTGCCAAGCCAAAATGGCACATCAAAATGAGTCATCAGTGCATATCATCATTATCTACTGTATTGAGCAATAAGAAGGAAGGACCACTAAAACATGCTCTAAATCATCTCAGCACTGCAATCATTCCAATCTCTGTCAGCAAGTCGATCAAGAGACATGATCCCCTGTTAATTGTGATGGAGATACCCTAACCAACTTAGCAAAAATTACCATGTAAATCTGTATGTTTGAACCAAAGGTAGTTTCACATAATTTTTAATGTTGCTGCATCTGCACTTGTCTAGGAACTGAAATTTGAACCGGATTTTATTACATGGTGGCAAACGCACTTTTTGAATTTGAACTGGATTTTTAAAGCCTATGGATTGGTTTTGTTGTCCAATCCATCGAATCAACTTTCAAGATAAAAATAAAAAGTAGAAAAGACTGAAAAGTAGACAGATTTTGTTTTTTCACCTAGTTGAAGTGCAATGGATAGATAAATCACGGAAAGCCACCTCCTTATTTTAAAAATATTATAAAGATTATTTTAAAATAGTAAAAAAAAATTAAATTATAAGAACTAACCTTCACTATCCTATTGGAATGGGATGCTCCATATGGTGATCCACCTCGGTATGATATGATAGTAAAAGTATTAATATAATATATTGATCAATTACATTAGGGTGATTTTACATCTTATTATATAGTATCAAATCACTAACATAATATATGCTATCACCACGTGCTTATTGAATATAAAATCTGCAGTTAACTCTACTTTCAAATGATGGAAAAGTTTTCTAAAGCTTTAGCAGCCTTTCGACAGTCCAGACGCATGCCATGAACTTGAAAGGGCCAAACCTTGTTCCTCAGCTCTACCTAAGGTAGTTTCTTGATCATGGAATCTTGAGGACAGGTTATAAATTCCCTGTTTTGACCAAGAGTTTTTTTTCCCTGAAGAAAAAAGGAACACCTGGTAGCATGCACAACTAGGGCTAAAAATATACTTAAGCAATCATACAACAGATGTGATCAAAAGAGCTTCTTGTTATTTGATAAGATAATATATGGAACTTAGGGCATGTGAAGCCATGTTCCGGACCTAAAATGAGATCCAAAAACAACGCAGGCAAAAGTTGGTGCTTAAGGGCATGTTAAAAAAAAAATACTTCTTAAAACGCTATTTTAAATTGCCAGCTTCTGGTCGAGTTTGGATCAAATAGCCTGAAGAAATCGCATTACATGGTCATCAGACTCAAAATTTATATACCTCATGTGGATGGCTTCAGAGCAGGAACTCCTTGGATTCCCAGCAGAAGCTACCAAGTCAACAGAAAACAAAGATCATGTGTAGAAGCAGATATGAAGTATAGTAACTACACTGCAGAAGAAGCAACCAAGTCAACAGAAAACAAATATCATGTGCAGAAGCAGATAAGAAGAAACTGCATTGCAGAAAACATCAGGACATTATGGTTCACAAATAACCAGGATCATGCACAAAGGCGCTCAATTTATTTAGTTTAAAAAATGATTTTGTCCATGGTAGGGAGAATCTTTGCAAGTGTTCGGTTAACTGATTCTTGCACCTCCTTTGATTAAAAAATCACAACAAAAAAGGGAAAGGACAGTTCACAATTTACATGTTTTTCTTTCTGGTTTTCAAAACTTTACCACAAGAGTAGAACAATTTCCTATGAATTTGTCAAAGAATAAAAATGAAAAAAGTCAACTGCAGAGATTATACACAAATCAGGTTTCTATTGTTTTACAAGTCAAATGAGCAATAATTACTCACGACAAGCAGGTCTTCTCTTGCCCAACATGCTGCTGGAAATGGGACACTTGCAGCATCAGCATAGATCTTAATCTTATGCAGGGTGCCCATATTGATCAACTGCCTGAATTCACGTCATAACCATCCTAATTGCCATGCAGATGATTTTGGTAGTAGATAAGTGCAAGAAAACGTATCTTCATCAATAGAAACCATCATTTCATCAACTATGATCTAATTTAGTCGTCTCATTTCGATGCAAAGAGGAACACGAGACGTTTTACACTTTAAAAGAAATAATAAATGAACTAAAGAGCTATAAATAGCTATTCCACAATAAGTTGCTCTTTTAGCATCAACTGCAATGATATAAACTATAAAAATAAACAGAAAGTGCATGTAAGAATTCCATAAGCCAAAAATTATGAGGATTAGCAAATTACAAACAGTATTCCATTGCTGGACTTGTTAACATGAAAAATAATACAGGTCAAAAATACAAAACCTAAGTATAAATTAGTATACTTTTATGAATCTTACTGCCCAGTTCATGAGTAGAATATAAGCATAAGCATCACAAATCCTCGAATATCACACTGAGTAGGTGTTCAATTTGTAGTTCAAAGAAATTAATACCATGTAGAGCAATAGCAGTTACAGGAATAGCATCTTCAGAAGCACTAAAGGGTTCTAAAGCATTACATCAGAAGAAAAGTCACGATATAGACAGACACAATTACATATCAGTAGATCCGGTTTTCTAGTCCTAACTATTCATAACTAGCCAGTGAGCCATAAACACAACAATAAATTAGTCATTAAGTAGATGAAGGAGACTCCAGCGTGCAGTCCCATTCGCTGCTGCATCCAAAATGCTTCCTTTCTGAAGCTCCTATGTCATACACAAAAAACACATACTTCCTATTTCTTCATGCTCGGGCCCTCTTGGTGCTGCAAGCAGGGCATTTGTACTGTTTGATGTGCTCAGCCCGTGCGGGAGTGATCTTAACACATTTCCCGTGGAACCATTTTTCACAAATGTCACAGCATATCCAAAATTCATCAGCAGCGTAGTTGTCTCCACATGCACCACACAGTGTATTTCCATGTTCTTCCTCCTCTTCCTCCTCTCCTCCTTCACTATCCTCCTCTTTTGGTGGAGGCATCTTTGACGACTTTGCATGGAACTCTGGTGGCCTTGATGGCTGAAAGTAGGGAGGAGGTGAAGTAAGCCTTCATCAATTACACAGAGACAACAAATTACCAAACAATCACCCATGTCTCACCTTTGAGCCAGACTTGTTGCTCTTCCCATTATTACTACGGTTTTTATCTTTTGTCTGTTTCTTAGCTATGCCCGTCACAACCTCATATATGGTTGGAAGACCATTGATCATCTGGAAGAGCCTCTTCCTGGTATTTCAGTGCCAAAGATATCAAACAGCACATTTATCTCCTCATGATTTACTAACTCAAATGCTAAAGAGATTTGTAAAAGGCCTAATGATGTATATCAGCAGAAACAAAGTCTGCTAATGGCAGAAAATTCAATATGATTCATATATTTGCTGTCTCAAACATTTGATGCGTGCACGTATAGAAAGGAAGTTTGGTCCCATAATCATGGATGAAGAGAGTCTTTATTAACAATACTTTAGAATCTAGATGAGAAATAGCATATTTTTTAAGACAAGCATGAGCTAGCATGACACCATACTATGCAAGATGATGGCAGGCAACTAGTTCCCCAAATAGCTTCAAGATATATGTATACATATGAAGTTATCCAGACCTATTTAATCGTACCAACCATGTTGACCGTTATTTTATAGCCCTTGACCAAGAAAACTGTGATTTGTAACAATATAAAGTTGACTCAGATGGTGGGAGTAACATTAAATAGGATAATTTTCCAAAGTGTTGCCCACCAAAACCTTAGTCAGGAATCTAGTAGAACAAGGAGAGTAATTGATTATTAGGAAAGTGTCTATAGAAGCAGATCCTTTCTTCACTTCAAGTGGTCATCTAATTTGGATCTTTGAAGTTCGGATGATCGAGAAAAGGGCACTTAAGCCCCATTCAAAAGATTATGACTGTGGCTGGCCAAGTTTGTGCATGCTGCCACTCTAATCAGGTCTAATAAGCTGGGCAGACCCGTTGATGTGGCTGGCTGATCTGTTTGAGACAGGTGGGGTAGGTGGACTGTACTATGTACTCGTACAATTTACCAATAGGCATTGAAGCAAGCTTTCAATAACCTGAAACAAGCGATTGCAAATGAACTATCAATGAGATAAACACTAGTGCATACATGTAATTTCTCACGTAAAATTCATAATGAAATTCAAACAACGATTGTCTAAAAAGATCCCTTGGCACTAAGAATCCAAAATTAATAAAACTGATAAAGAACAACGATTGTTATAGTACCTTGATTCTTTATCAAACCCAAATCGTGCCCCAAAGTAAAAGGAAACAGCCAATAACCATGCATCACTATGAACTGCAACAAGTGACAACCAATCTTTCACATCCATTCCATCACGGGCAAAATTTATACCTAATGCTGGTTCAGGAAGCTCAGGAGGAACTTCCTCAGCTGGCAAGTTCACTTCCCAGGTCTCATTAGGCAGTCCATATAGGCATAAGTTTTCCTTCTCTATAAAAGTACAAGAAGAATCTCATAGTATTAGTACAATATTTGGTCAAACAATTCCCTCAAAAAAAAATTGGCCAAACAGGTTCCACTAAATACTGCAACATTTAGTTGCTCCATGAATTAATGCAAAATCATGCTGAGAATGCAATGCTAAAAAATAGGCCAATTTGCAAAAAAATATAAAAGGGTCAGTTTCACGCACCTGCATTTGCCATGTTTGTGAATATGAAAGAAAAAAAACTTTTGTGTCATGAGGTTGATATGAAAGATAATTTCCAAAATAGGGTGAATCTTCTAAAGTTTTAAGCTAGTGCTTCAACGAAAGAGAAAGTATAAACAAAGTTAAACAATATGGTATCTATTTCGGAATAAGAATATGTCACAAGATGCAAACTATACGCAAGCACTATTACTGGACATGCCAGAGCCGTTCATTCCTTGGGCAGGAATTACGACCGCTAACCATTGTTGACGTACAAAGGAGTAATCTCGTCGATACTCTTTCATTCTTCTTGCGATACGAGATGCTAAGATCATAATGGCAATCAGAAGACCCCTCACTTCTATTATTTCGATTCTTTTCTTACAAGACGAAAAGGGAAACAAGGTAGGAAAAAACCAATTTTTGTAATCATGAGAAGCGACATAAAGTGATAAAGGCAGAAAGGTCAAATCATGGGTAACTACTATCCATACTCTGTTTAAGTGTGGTGCTAAAATGAAAATTTTAAAACGGTTGAGAACAGATTTTAAGTAGGCATTGGGTTCTTCTTTTTTAAGAGCAATAAACTCTCCTTTATTTTTCATTGTCTTTGAACCCATTATGTCTGATGTCGAGTAGTAACGACGAATATAAAACTTTTGATGCTTCAATAAAAAAAAAATCTAAGATTTTTAGGTACCAGTTCTCAGCAAAGCAAAAAGAAAACACTACTGAAGGCAAGGGACACCCGAAAAAAATACCAAGAAAGAAAGAAACGGACTACGGAATTTAACACCTAATTCCTATATATAGTCCAGTCACTAACTACAGTCCAGAAAGGAAAAAAAAAACTTCCCACTCCGAAATTGCTACGACATGGAAATTGCAGTAAAAAGTATCGGATCAAAACCCTCTTCAAAATACTGATGTTAAAATCTCGAACAAGAGCATAAGACTTAACCAGGATCGCAGAGCTGGTAGAACTTCTCAAAATCTGCATCAGAAAAAAAAAAAGAGGGAGAGGGGTGAATTACTCCAAGCAAACCAACAGCACAAATGAATGAGGACTCGATGCAAGATTTTAGAAATAGGAAAGAAAAAAAAAACTTCTTTACCGGTGGTAAGAGCCTTGACTATTCCGGCCCGTCGACCTCGGAAATCACCGAAGACCTCCTCCGGCGTCCGCGGATTGTAACCCCCCGCAACCCCGTCCATCTCCTCAACGGTGACGTAAGCTTAATGTCCTCCCTCTGTGTCCCAACGGCACCGCGGAGCAGAGATTTGACCGCCAAAGACCTCGCCGGCGACTAGAGGACAGAGAGAAAAAGACAGAGAGGAAAAAAAAGGTCAAATTCTGGCCCAATTGGGGGGCAGAACTTCCCAACCAGCCGAGGGAGTGTCGAATTCGTGAAGGAGAAGGAGGAGAGAGGAGGAACGAAGAAGAAGAAGAAGAAAGGGGGAAAGGAAAAAGGTGAGGGTTTTGAAGGGTTTCTCCACCCACTCCCTGGTTTTACCTTCTCTTTTTTTTCTCCCTTCTTTCTTCTTCTCTTCCTTTTTCTCTTCCGAATCGATGTAACGCTTCTCATTTATGACGTCTCATAAATGAACGCCTTTGTAGCACTACGCGTTATATTTACCATATCCAATATATCTTATATCACATATGTTTTTAAAAATATCGTTTAAATGTTTCAAATTTATGTTGGACGAGTTATGTTAAATTTTTTTCAAACATTTATTTTTCAATTTATCTTGTTCTATACATTGACATTAGAGAAAAAAAAAGGGGGTCAATTGAGCAGTCTCAATTATATCAGACAATATCTGCTTCACTGTCAGTAAACAGTGTCAGGTTGATACAGAAGTCAAAAAAATTACAATGTCTGAAGAACCCTGACAATAAAATGTGATGAAAGGGAATGCTGAATGAGCTTATCATAAAACTGGTCAAATGTATTTCTAAAAAAAATTATAGATAAAGAGATTCACCAGCGATGATAACAAGGGAAGGAAGAAAAGAAAGTTTTTTTTTTCTAGCTAGAATTGAAACAATGAGCCTTCTTCTATCCCACAAGATAGACATTTAAATGGAACAAAAAAGGAGGAGAAAGACATTTAAATGGAACAAAAAAAGAGGATCCGAGGAGAACCTCGGCCATCATCTCCCTACATGCAGAATATACATGAGATTTATTGGCGACCATGGAGATTAATCCAAGTAAAAGAGAGTCACAATTTTCCGCATGTTCTTGGCTTCTTGACAGGTTTCCATGAGCAATTTGCTATCGTGAAACGCAAAGCATATGACTTGCTTCACCTTTGACAGGATATCCATATTGCACAGCCTGGTGTTTCAGAAATCAAAATATGAGCAAGAGATGATCCTGGAGTGGAACAAAGCATCCTACTATGGACATGTAGAAAAGAAGTAAGCAAAGCATCTGATCTTATCTTTTGCAAAATAATGAAAATTGGCAGATCCTACTGCATATGCTTTTACATATTTGCAATAAATAACTTAAAATCACTACTTCTCTTCATGATGTTCCATCAAGTTCGAAACACCCATGTACTACTGGATCAAAATGACCATACATGCTGTTATGCTTTATACTTGACCAAGTAAAAAAGGATGTTGAAGCTGCGTTTTCACAGGGGGCTGGAAAGTAATTAGGAAAATATGAAAAAGTGGGTTTGACTACATAAGATGCAGTCAGTCCATATCTGCATACAACATAAACATAAGCAGATACGACTATATACAAACTAGTGACTAGGTATATGTGTGTTTTGAAAGCATTATGACGAGTATGGGTCTATGTCTTCATTTGAAGATAAGCGTAGAGTATATTGAAGATTCACAACAAAAAATGATCAAAGATTACAGTCATACTAAACTTTTTACTATATTACTTCACCCAACCATTATCATAATGTACAATGATGTGCTTGCCAACACTACTGTGATATGAGCTTGCAAGGCTGATCTTAGCTGATCCATATGTAATGGCAGCATGCACATTTCACTAGCAACTTTCTTCTTTTCCTTCAGAAAGAAGAGGCCTTTTCAACTGAATACTTTAGGACTTCGCATCAAAGTTAAAACCTCTGCTGTTTTGATGAAATTTGAGAGATGGTATTAAGTCATATTATAGCTGTGAATACTCATTCTAGGAGTTGATGCCAGAATTATGATGATAATGCACTCATTTTACTCACAAATCTGTTTTTTCCTTCAGAAAATATAGGCCTCTAAAACTGTGGATACTTTCAACATTGGGGCTGTTTGGGGGAGGTGATATGAGACTCCCACCTTAAATCTTAGTTATAATTAAGATTTAAGGTGGGAATCCCATATTACCTTCAACCGAGAAGCCCCTTGGTGTTATACTTCTGCTGTCTTGCAGAGACATCACCGTTAAGATAGAAAAGAAACATGAGCTAGAATGTACCTGCTAGCCTCAATTAGTGGTAACTGATCATTTTCGGGTTTCTCAATCAGATTTTGGACCTGAAAGAATTATAAGAAAACAATCAAGAAAGATGGAATTACTTCACTAATGGACTTTTTGTTCAATATAGAGATACAAATAAATTCTTTCCAGCAGAACAAGAATAAAGTGTGTCAATAGTTGTATACAAAGCTATGTTCACAGTGACAGCTATACAAAGATGACAAAGGAAATTCTTTATAGCAAAAAATTTTACATTCCAACATTGGATAAGACCCAAAGAATTTGAACGAAAAGAGGAGTGAACATCAGAAAGGATAGCATCAGGTGCCTGGTGATGTTTTAATGGAAAACAATCATCAGATAATAAATAAAGTATTGATCAATGAGAGATGATGAATAGTTGGGCAATAGAACAGGACATACATAGATACTTCCTATCCCAGAAAACAGATCTTTTCACGAATGTGTTACCTTAGACAACAACTCCTGACTCTCAGGTGGTTGCATCTTTAAGCTCTGAGGCAAGATCACAGTAAGCAACTCGGGCTTCTCTGCTCTTAAAGCACCTCTGATAACAGCTGCATTAGTCCCAGAAGCTCCTGAAGTGAAAATGTGATTCTTCTGCATAAAATTATGCATTTCCAGGATTAATAGTTGCAAGTGAGAAATAAAGGAGTGGAAGATTATGCAATATAGTAACAGCAGGAAAAAAAGAAACATACAGTTATAACCATCGCATAACTCAGAATCTCGATAAGTTGTTGATGCATGAACCCCATATTGCGTGTCCCAAAAAATCCAATTGCTCTGGGTCCTTGCTGTTGAATGGCCAATAGTTCCTGAAAACATATGAAAATCTAATCAATCACCAATAGGTGTACTTGTGAAATACCAAAAAAGTGATGTATGAACTTGCAAGTATTCATCTACTATGCATCTCCTTGACTATTTCATCCATGCTCAATAACACTACGTTGGAGATTTCTGGAGCTCGTAGATTAATTCTTTCCTAAAGCAAATCATTAGAGCTAAGTGGAAAGTAGGTTTCAATACTTGGGCACGGATAATCAGACAACTAAACTGAAACTCATTGCAAATTTACAAGATGAATCTTTTATGAGCCAAAACAATACCTGCAGATAATCAATATCGGGAATAGGCTTGTACTCTGACACAAGGACTGTGCCTGAACCTTCAACTAGAGTCTGAGCTTGAGTTGGAACTTGGATGCCATTCTCATCCGATGACATAAATGCCCCATCCTTGTCTCGAATACTCCGAATACTCCATCCATTATCTCTTCTTTCGTAATCGTATCCAGAATGCCACTATACCATTAGATAGAAAAAAAAGTCCCTGGTAGTAAATCATCAGTGAAAACCAAATATTTTATATTTATCGAGAAATAGAAACATAAACAGGAGATCTTGTGTGTGTGTGTTTTTTCCTTTCTTTTTAGATCTTCGCACATGCCAATTGAAGAAAAGGATACTGACTATGCTTAAGTTGATCAAACAACAATGTCCAACAGTGTGCGAAACAAAATCTTAAATGTATGTTGAAGTATTAAAACCTACTTAACCTAAGTCGCACTAACTGACCTTATTCATTGTCGGAAAGAATCAAAGCTCCGGTCTCTTCTCATAAAAATAAGTGGGAGCACTAAATAATTTACCTGGAGAAAAAAATTACAAACATTCATACTTTATAAGTAGGAATGTTTTCTCTATCTGATCGAATCTACCAACTGAAAATGAAGCAAAGTGGTGCCGTTCGATTTTTCTTTTTCATTTCATTTTCCAGTCCATTGTCTTCCGCATAAAAAGTCGAGCTTTTCCCACCGAAACATTTCGTTATTTAAAAAAAAAAATCAATGTGAAACCGGAATCGGAGCAACTAAACTTTGGGTAATAAGTTAGAAGAATGTACTCTTTGATGTCCTATATATTAGCACAACAACTGAAACAACGCTGAACGAACGCCAAACCATCTTCTTTGGGATTCATTTTTTTTTTGTTAAGAGAATCTAACATGAAGATGAATTAAAAGATTACCCTGGTTCTAGAACGGGCGTTCCGCGGCGAAAGGAGACGTCTTTTGCCACCAATCCACACGGAATCGGGTGAGGAACCGAGGGAAGCGCAGAAGGAGGTGGGGATTCGGCAGGCGCTGGCGGTCGGGTCCAGGAGGAGCGATTCCTTGGGCGGGCGCAAAGCCATGGGCGGAGGGCGCATGGGAAGCCCCAAAGGAGGAGGAGAGGAAGAAGAGAACATCTCCCCTTCCTTTTCGTTCGTATCGCTCAGATCCTGCTGCAGCTATATCCAAAGGTGGGCAGGAGAGAAACCAGCAGCAGCAGCGTCGTTCGCCGAGAGAGAGGAGGAGATGTAGTCTTCTTTTTAGGGAGAAGGGTGGGAGATTGAATCCTCCTCTCTGTCTCTCGCTCTCAACACTTCCACAAGTGGTGTGGAGCCGGCGTTTTATGTGGCACCCAACCATTCACCATTGCCGAGACAAGGAGGAGAATTAGAAAGAGGCTTCACTTTCTCACCATTTTATTTTTAACAGTAATAATTCTAATAATATTTCACTTTCTCACCTTATCCGTATAATAATTCAAAATAATACAAATATCTATTTTATTTTAGAAAAAAATACCTAAACATGACCTAGTTCATCAACTTACCATTAGATAGAAATCTTGAAGCCAAAACGATGCCCCTATTACTAGGAGGTCTAGTTCACCCATGTACCATCCCGAGAGTATCTTAGAGCTGAAACAGTACACATATTGGAGGATCTTAGAATCAACATACAATTCGATCCGAGCACTCTGAAAACATCATGCATCTATGATCGATAGGCACAATACTAATCCATCAAACTCGACGCATTGTGCCTATGGATCATGAAATTAGCATACCGACTTATATACATCGGCACAGTATCTTTGACCCTCAGTACCACGAGGTCTAGTTTACTCATGTACCGACTGGATACGCTGGAGCTGAAATAACGCATGCATAACCTCAATGGTAAGAATGGATCACCGGAGGCTTGGCCATGCATGGATTTAAACAAATTAAAATATTTTTTTTAGAACTTAAAATAAATTAAAATATTGATCTACAGCATAGTATTTTTTTAAGTTTATTGCGTACTAAGTGTAGTGCATAAATTATTTTTTATTTAGAAATGTATAAATGGCATACGATATATATATATATATGTATATAATGCTTTTAAATTTCTAATTATACGATAAGTTCCTTTAATATAAATAATAATAATATTTCTAATGTATTTATCCATATTAAAAACAATACTGCATTAAAAGTCTAATTTAAATTTATAATAATAATAGATGGAATTATTATTATTCTCCGTAAAGAATTAGAAAAATAAAGATTTATCTCTGCCTCAAGCTCGGTGTCTTAATGGTTGATTCCTTATTAGGGGTGCTGCTCGTCTTCGCGTTCGAGGGTTTCGGCGATGGCGGAGTCTGCCTCCTGGCCGTGGATCTCTGATGTTGCTCCCCTCTTCGTGGTCATCCTCATAGTCGCTCATGCCTCCGCTCTGGTAACGTGGATCGATCGCCTCCTCCTCCTCCTATTGATTTTGTTGATGGTATTTATCCTCCTACCGTTTGCTGTGTTTTTAGGTTTATTGGATCTACAGGTTGGCCTCTGATAAAACGCAGCAACGAGCTAAGACGCATTAGGTAGGAGGGTCATAATCATCACCGTTCTTTTTATGATTCCTTCCTACTTGCTGAAAAAAATCCCCTTTCTTGCGCCCCTCGACAAAATAAATTAGAGCTTTCTGCTTTAATCCCGTCAAACGACATTAGGAAATTTTGTGTTTTTTTTTAACGTTTTGCTTCAATTTCTAGTGCGAGATTTTTTTTGGCCGCGCATGTAATGCGTTGATATATGTCATAAGCATCATAGTAGTAATTTTCTGCACTCTGTTATTCTGCATCTTGCCCATGTCTTTGACTGCAACCTCATGCTGTTGATGAGCAGCTTCATATCTCCTAATCAGCAGCAGATCTTATTTGGACAGAACAAGATTCTATAAAAACTTGTGCTGTGATCAAACTGCTCCCAAGTAATGGTACTATATGTCGGATACTTGTTAACCTTTCCCAAGACCAAATGTCAAGTCATGTTCTTTGGTTCTTCAAACCTGTCTTTCTTAGGATGCCATTGCTTTGTTCATAAAGTTTTAGCTTTAATATCACAATAGAATTCCTTAATGAAGTTTCTTATCGCAGAAGGTTCGATCTTTAAGAGTTGATGCACCCTTTATTTATTGTCTTTAAAAGCTCATGTGACCTACTGTGCCATCTCTGTACTTTTTTTTATTACCATTCTGCATAAACTCCATGCGTGCCTCCTCAAACTTTTTGACAACCCTTTTTAGGCAAATCAATAAGACTTAGTACACAAGTGTCATTCAACCTGTGATAGGAGAATAATCTACTATCCCATGACAGCTCTTACTGCAATTTCTTTCCCAGCAGAACCTTCAGCAATAGTTGAATGTAAAAGTAGTATCTTTGACATGCTGATCCACGCTCAAAAGGTCTCAGTTTCTGTGTGACCATCACATTAACCTGATAAAAGACTGAAACCGTTCGGTTCCTTACTTAGGAATAATTGCACATGTTGTATGAACTTTAATCTCTTTCCTTTGCTGACAGTTGAAGATTCCTAGACAATATACATTGATGATGTCCTGGTGAACATTGCTTGATTTATTATCAGGTCTCTTTGAGATGAGTGATACTTAAGGAGCCTCCTGTTGGTTTATTGATTCTATGATGGCTATATATATAAGCGGACTGCACTCTATGTCACAAATTCAATTAATATGAGATACGGGTTCAAAATCTGTCTTAAAATTAACTGAGTATGCATCAGTAAGGATATGGGAAAGCCTTTTGAAGCTTCCTCTCTATTCACGGTGTTTCTGGTTTTCTTTTTCTCTTCTTCTTTTATTGCGTAACATGTTTGATTCTCAAGAAAGTGATCGGAAATCAACTGCATCTCAAATCTTTAAAGGAACAAAAGAACTCTAGAGAGGCCCCAAGTAAAGCCCCTATGTGAAGGCTTCATCTTGACCGCCTATCATGAGTGGGTCAAGATTTGTACGGTCCATCTGACCTCAGGATATAAACTGAGCTGCACGTGGGGTTGTTCGTGTCTTGATCTTTGCAGTATGTTGAAGATGAGCTGTTAAAATTAAACCTTCATAGAAGACACCCATGCAGAGGCCTCTTTAGATTATTTTTTTTTGTTGTCACTACAAACGGCAGTACCATATAAATTTTTCATTGTTAAATTTTTTGGCTGACAATACTTAATTGTGGAGAAGCCTGTTAATTTTGTCAAATTTAAAATTGTCTTCAGCTTGGTGCATCTTGTTTTCTGGTCAGCAGGCTTGAGAAGGAACGGCGATATGCAGATAGAATGGAGTTCCTTTCTCGGTATCTCTCTGCTCAAATAAATTTTGATTTCTTTCCTTTTTCTTTTTGGGTTCAAATTTCCTGTCACCAGCAACTTACTGTTAATCCACCTTGATGTTCAGCAGCAGATTTTTAGGTACAGTAGATAGGGTTCAAATTTGGTAGCTGCATCTATGATTTTATCCGCTCCTTCCAATAATTGCTTCGAAAGCTGGAAGATCCTCAAATGGAGTAAAATCTTAAACTATTTAAATTGAAATCCTCCTCTGAGGAGACTTCTTCGTTAAACATTTGTTAATTGATTATCTAATGATATTTATGTGATACAATTTTGCATAATGGTAATATGGACTTTATTGTAGTATTAGAGATGATGTAACTCTGGAATGGCTCAAATGTATCCCTACCTAAAAGTAAATATCTTTACTATTTCCTGTGGCAAATGACTAAAAAGTAAATAATTAAATGATAGATATCCCAGTTTAAATTTCATGTTATAGTTAATTCTGGATAAAGCTAATCAATATGATTAGTATTAGCTGCCTATCTGAAAATAAGAAATATATTTTCTAACTTTTTTTTTTAAACTTGAGTATTAAATTCACACCAAAATGAATTAACCAACCTAGTTAATTAGCCCTGAAGATTTCATCATCAATATTATAAATAACAATTGACCAGATTATAAATAGCAATTGACCGAGTTTGATTGGTCCATTAATGAATAAGTTAGCTTGATCATGCTCAAGTATAAAGCGCAAGGAATAATTCTTATTATCTCGTAGCAGTTGGATATGGTGTAACAGAGAATAGTAGACAGATTCAAAACTCAAAAACAATTGATCCATCCCGAGACATCCACAGTTAAAAGCTATGAACAAAGGTGACATGCAAGACCTGAATTCTCCGCATTTTCCCATGCATTTTGAGGAAATTTGCAGTGTCTCATGCGCAGCTTCAGCGGATGAGAAAAGGTCGGGGACAAAGAATCAAGATAAGTCAGATAAATTACGAAGAATAAATCTGACAGTGAAAGGTAACCCAATATGCAGCAGACGGACAAAAGCCAAGCCAAAACTAAGGACGGCCCCCCACAATTTAATATCATGAATACTTGGATGAAGAATTATCTCTCTTCAAAATCTGTTGCTCGTCTCTGATCTCTGCAGCAACTTGAAATGGAAAACTTCGCTAAAAAACAAAAACAAGAAAGTAGACCGAGTTTTTCTTATTGGACCTTGACACAGAGAATCCAGGTACAAAACCAAAAAGAAAAAGATCAAACTGGACATTAGATGAAATATACGCAAATCAGTCGACAGGATAAACACATACATAGGGTTCCACCACCAGGGTGGAACACTTCAGCACAACAAACAGATTAACCTCCTCTGTCTACATGGATTTAGTTAATTAACATATTAAGTAGCCAATGAACTAGAAGGCTAATAGTTAGAAGTGAACATTGGTCGCTGTAGCTTTTTACCATTAGTGCAAGTAGGCAGTTTGGTACTGGACCTGGTAGCCATTTCCATAGTAGGTGTTGTGTGCCTGGGAAATGGCGTATCCAGCAGAGCCCATCAGTGTAGGATGATGCATTTCAGCAGTGTAGGCATACTGCCTCTCATATGGGTACGGATACCTCTCCACGGGTGCTCGGTAGAAGCTTTTCTCAGGCATGCTGTTAATACGGGGGTAAATGCTGCCGCTGGCGCGGGGTCTCTTGGACTGAGGTTTTGCAGCTTCAGCATCCCTCCGCTTGTCAGCCTTGGCTTTCTCAAGCTGAAGAATACGCTTCTGAAGTGGATCGATGGGGTATTGCTCCTGGAGCTTGTGCTCCTCGATGCACTTTATGACAGCTTTGAGGGCAGATAATTCTCGTTCGTTCATTTCATTCTGAGACAAGTTCCATTGTAGAATCCATAAATTGATCCCATAGGAATTCTAAATTATTAAAATTTAGACAATTAAAATTGGAGAAGAACGTGAAAGATCAACAAGCTGTCAGGTGAAGGATCCAACAGACATTCACTGAACAAGAAAAAAAAAATTGATGTAGAATAACTAATCATTTGTAGCCAATTCAGAAACATGACTATGCCCAATAAATGCTCAATGCTTTCTTAATGTTGTTATCGGTTACATTTTTAGAGAACCATGCCCAACTAATGCTCAAACCTTCCATGCATGTACTTAGCAAGAGTACCATCGAAAAAATAAAGCCACAAGTAACTAAATTAAAATAATTTTTCATCAATTACAAACTAGTACCTCTTACATCACAATCCTCTTACATAAACTATTTTACTATGGAAGGAGTACCAAAAGATGTTATCAAACAACAAGAAGGCAATTGATTAACACCTAAAGCATGTTCAAGAGATTCTCAACTTAACCTACACATTAAACAATCCACAAAGGCATAATACTGTAAATAGGAGCCGAACTACAAGTAGTTTATGTTTCAAAATTTTATTTGGAGATATCAACCACACATGAAAGATACGGTCATGATTGCAAGTAGGAAAAAGCAATTAGAATAAGATTTACAAAAATAAATATGAAATTATGAACAGAAAAATCAAAGATATCATTGCAAATATTAGTTACTATGTTCGAGTTATAAAACTACCAAAGCATTAAAGATAAGGCTTTCCCCTTCCATCATTAGCCAGATCATATTAGCAGGTGGCAAGATACTCTGAGAATTGACGCATATATAAATAGAACAAATTAGCAAAGGAAATAAGACCTGTGCACCAGGAGACATGCTTCCAGCTTTGACCTGTGACACCTTTTTTACCTCCTTCAGATAAGCTTTGAGTAATGGCACTGGTGTAAATTGCTCAGTAAGTTTGAATGAGTATGCAAGATTTATACCCTCTATTTGCCTCCCACTGTTCACTAGACCTTCGATCAAGCCTATGAATAAAAAATACCACTCAGTAAATATTATGGGAACAGGAAATTTTAGCCTTCATAAAGAATCTTAAGGCCGACATAAGGAAATAGACAACTGACATAATGGAAGCATAGCATGGTTCCTAAAAGAGATTGTAAAAACATACTATGGTGCACTCAGATCAGAGATTACAAAAGCTAATCATGATTTATCAAGTGAAGGAAACAAAAGCATCACAGTGATTGATGGCCCTAGAGGAACTTGCTGGTGATATGCATGAATAACAGATGATAAACATAATGTTGGGAATCATGGCCCCTGGTTGAAAGATTCAAAAATCCAAAGTGTCAGATGAAGAAGCTGTTTACTAATATTCTGAATCTTTAATGGACAAATCCAAAGTGTCAGATAATGAGTCCATTTGTTAATGTTCTGAATCTTTAGCTAAACATGACACTGACAATATCTTCATGCTTGACTATTCAACACTTCTGATTTTACAAACATGTGAGGATGTAGAGTGTAAGAATAGCAAATCCAAATTGTCATCCAAAAGAACAAAAATCATTTGGTTCCTAAAAAGGTAATAGATTTTTTATATGTTCAAGTTAGCACACAGCACCTGGCATTTTATGTGACAAGCCAAGTGAACGACACAAGTCTACAGTCTGACGACGCCGTGTAACAGCTGGAATAAGTTTGCAGATTTCATCTTGGTCAAATTCTGAAACAATATCAAAGGTAGCCAAAAGCTGTAGGAATGCATGTGCTTCCAATGAGTTTCCACCACTAGCTTCAGTGTCAAGATTATCTAACTTTGGCTTCCATTCTTTAGCTATACCCTTTGCTTTCTCTTTAATGTCTGATGTAAGTTTTTGCTCATAAGAAAGCAAATTGCCTACACTCTCTACAGACAATTGTTCAAGGGATTCCATTAACATTAGGCAAGTCCTTCGCTGGCCCAGTAGGCTTACATCTTTTTTCCCATCTGAACCTAGAATTTCTCCAGCATAAAATCCCTTCAGTGAATCCAAAACTAAGCTGAAAGGATTTGCTGCACTTCTTAGTGCTGTTGGTATTTCTTCACGTATGGAGTTTAAGTTTTTACGATTATCTGAAATGTACCTATGAAGCCCTTCTGCATCCATTTCTACACACAGTTTCAACAGTTCAGAAGGAGGCTGAGTGCACACATTTCCATTTTCTGGAGAACAAACATTTTCCAAGCCAGATTTGGTTGCACCAACATTAGAGTTTATTTTTAGAATAGCACTAGGAGCACCGCTGCTTACACCCTCAGCAACAGGTTCTGGAGAAGACATTTTATCTTTGTGAAAAAAAGCAGATAGATAAGCATCTCTTTTTTCCTGTAATCGATCCATAGATGAAAGCTCCTTAGCCACAACAGCAGCCTCTTGTTTCTCCAACAGCTCCTGGGATTCTGTGACCTTTGTAGCATATTCCTTTTCCTGGTCTTCCAGCTCATGAAACCTTCTCTTCAAAGACTTCTCAAGACCATGAAAATGCTCTTCAAGTTCTTTCCATTTCATGTTCAAAGATATAGCACGATGACTTTCAAGTTCAGCAAATGCTTGTTGCAACTGTTGTATCTTAGATGTTGTATAGTCAATAAGAGTAGCAACAGATTGTGTATCAGCCATATCTTAACCCTGCTGAAGCAGAAAACAAGACCTTAGTGCCAAGAAGTAAATCAAAGCATAAACCAGTTCAAATGCATTGGAAATTGCAGAACAAAAGAGCAAACGTGACACACAGACATACAAAAAAGGGAATGTCATGAACAAGATACACGGTGATGCAGAAGTAGCATAAACAAAAATTATCCTTCGCATGTGAAGAATAAAAACAGTATATAAAATTTTTTATTTAGTTTTTGAAACTAGGTACCTGGTACAACAAACTCTATTGCATCTGATTACCAAGTCACAATTTCATAACAGTTAGGGCTTACTTTGTAAAACCAGGTTTGTGGTGCTCCATGACTAGAGAACCATACTAAGAAATTAGCATCTATGGTATAAGTCTCGACATGTACCAGCCAGATAACAGGAGTACACATTTAGCACCTACGATACAAGTCCATGACTGTCTAACAACTTATCCCAGTGTTTCAAAGGTTATTTCAGATAAGATAAGTATGAGAGCATCTGAATAATTTTCAGTGTTTTGAGAATGCGAGAAGTCCTGATTATACTCAGAAAATTCAGGATAGAATCAGGGGCTTTCAAACTTTAGTCTAGACCTCTAACCAGCATTTGTGTCCACCTGGGTATGTCATGTTTTGGCAGTCAGGAAACAGTATATAACTGGTACTTAAATTCTCTTGTTCCCAAACTAGTCGACTGACAACGACCCAAGATACGGATGCAAAGATGGTGCATTATTTCATTGGACAATGTCAAACTGAAGTATCCAAACGCATGCTTAGAACTAAAACCAGACACTAAGCACCGAAACCACAGTAGTAGAAGTAGACTGAACTAACCTAGACTTAGGACCAGATTTTACGACTAACAAAACTACAAGTATAATTTGCTGCTATTTAACTTTAATCAGTAGTACCATTCAGAAAAAAAAAATGTAGGTATGCTAAGAACTCCCGCATAGAAGAAAAAAAACATGCTTAAAGCTCTAGCGATAGGGTTTCACTCTCAGCGATCAACTGAGAGCAAATGGCGATCAAGTCCGAGACATAGATGGATTGCCCAGTTTCCAGCTTCCGGCAAGCAAAAAGTCGGTTCCACTTTCCGTTTACTACCAAACCCTAGAAAACCACTGAAGCAAAAAAAAAAAAGAGGACCCCGATTCCCCGCACCCCGTCGCCCAATTCGACAGCTCCAAAACAACACAAGAACAGAACACTGGTAAACCCCACAAATTCGACCCTAATCTCCGGAGCAATCCACCAAGAGACTTAAACCGGTACGGTAAAAGCTGAGCACGAATCCGCCGATGGAGAGGAGCGAATCGACGTGGGAAAGGAGAACTCACAGGAGTCGCCGGCGGTCGGGATCAGGGGAGCGGCGGGCGTTGGCACGAGCGGAGGCCACTCGCCGGCATGAGCTCGGATCGGCTGATGCGCGAGCGAAGGGACGAGGGAGGGGGGAGGGGGGGTGGGGGGGGGGGAGAGGAAGGAAGGGGCGTCGTCGGGTGGTGCTGCCCCCTCTTTATTAAAAAGCGCGGGGGTGAGGGGGAAGGAGGGCCGCACATCGAGAGATGGGCGGGCGAGATTGGCGTGGAGTTTAGCCGTTGGATGGTTGCGCTTTTGGCGATTGGATTCTGCGTGGGTGCAGTGATGGTGGCGCGGGCCCGCGTGGATGTCATCATGGTCATGGTGCGCATGCACATCATGTGGGAGTCGATGCCCTCCGTGCCAGCTGGCACCACTCTCCTCCCCGGAACCCGGCCGGCCGATTCGCTCGAACCGCGCTCTTTTCTAATCATTCCCGACCGGTTCGACCGCTGCTCTAAAAAAATTTAAAAAAAATTGAGATATCCGCAGAGAAAAAGTGTGGGATAACAATTATATATGTGTATTTCTACGAAGCTAGTGATTGCATAAATAATCATCTCAAATACAAAATTATTACACAAGTAGTATAACGCTGATTTCATTTCTATTTTGAAAAATATGAAATAAACTAATTTTCTTAATATTTCAATGTTTTTTCATTGATGTTGATATATTTTAAATACTTTTATAAATTCATAAAATTGAATAATAATACAAAGTGAATGTCTAGAGATCCGACTACTCGTTAAAAAAAAATTAAATATTTAAAGGTGCAAGAGGATCATACCTATATACGAATGACCAGGCATATGTTAGCAGCATAAAATATAATATTAAAATAATAAATATACCGAGCCATTAGGTCATAAGCATGCTTATACGGCACAAATATTGCTTGGCCTTGTTCTACGTGTTTTTCATGCAAAATTTTAATATTAAATTAAAATACACGCCCATAATAAATAATAAATCTTAAATCTATACTAAAATTTATTTGTTTTCTCTATTTATCTATTCTCAGATTTTTTTTAAGAATATTTTTTTTTTAAGATTAAAATATATATAATTATTTGATATAACTTATGACGTCATTCTTATGCACCTAACATCTTAGACCGCAACTTAGTCCCCCACCAGTCAACTAAGTTGACTCAAAGACACGTCACATATGCGGAAAAGTCAAGTATGTTTTGACGGTTCCACACCTATTTACTTACAATTAAAATACATATGCGCGCCAAGCTCCTAAACCGTGAATTCAATATTTATTAAGTTTTATGAAATAAATTTTATTAATATTCGACTATTTTTTGTATTTTTTTAAAAAATAAATAAGAGATAAAATTATTTACAAGAATAATATAAATATAGATAAAAAATCTTATAATAATAACAAGATAACGAGACGTAAACTTATAATAATGATAATATATATATTTAAACCAAAGTTTTTAATTCTTTATTTCAACTCGGCCAAAGCAAGGAGCACCCCGTGGTGAGAATAAGGAACATCTACCTCCCTCCTCCGAAGGACCCCACACGTCTTTGCCGCTCGGTCTTTGTTGAGGTCCTCAGCCATCACATCGACGGTCGAGATTCACGATCTCCCACTGACTCTGGATAAATCGACGGCTTGAATTCCATCATCGTGCAGCTTTCTCTGTATGTGAAACCACCGATCATGTGAAGTTTCCATTAAACAGGGGAAAAGAACGGGGAGCGTTGACAGTCGTCGCACGATCGCAAGTCAATCGCACAGCACACGATGATCGCTTTTGGATTTTTGGTGGAATTTGTTATCGCAACAGGTCAAGATTGCTCCTTTTCATTTCTTCTCGCCAGTGAATCTTCCTTCTTTAGCGTGTCTGCGTATATTTTTTCCGGGGAGGCGGAAGTGGAGACGACGCTGCGGGCAACGAGGAGGCCTCCGGATTGAGGGTCATCGGGCTCAGGGAGTGAAGAAATTCCAGTCTCGCTCTGGTTCTTAGCAGTCCTGGTTAGTTCGTGAAACCGGTACTTTTTCTTTTTTTAATTTTTTGGGGGTTTTCTTTATGTATCATTTGCATACGAAAGCGTACAGTTTACTAGTCGATGAGCTCATAGCTTATTTATTACTTTTTTTTTTCTATTTGGTGGCTGCTGGAATTTGAGAGGTTGATGGGTGGGAGCTTTTTAGGTTTGTTTGGCCTTCAAGTATGAAGCATGAGAAAAAATATAAGGCCTGTACCTTTTAGCTTTATTTCTTTGATCTCGAAATCAAAAGATTGCCTTGGTGCTTGATGGATTAATATCCTGATGTATTTTGATAGATTATTGCTGGTATAATTGAGGTTTATGATGTGTATTCATCAGCGGATTCTTTAGTTTTTCCTTTTTGTGGTTTGTGTACCTGATGTTTACTTTTGTCCGTGGCCATTGGAAGGTCGTGATAGTTTCACTGTTTCTTTATGTCTGCCTTTTGATGATTCGTTTGGTGGAATCATCGCTGGAAGAATTATGAACTGGTCGTGTTACGCACTAGGCAGTTGGTTGACTGTTTTCTATACCTGAATAATTTTGTGTCTGATCAGTCTGGATTTTGCTGGTTGTCCACTGGTTTGTTGTAAAAAATTTCTTACAATGATTGCTTTCTTAGTGAAAGTTCCATCCTTTATACTTCAATTGAATCCCATTGTTAGGGATGGCGTGGAACTCTCTCTGCTTCTTCGCATAAATCAATAAGTTGCTTCTTCCAATATAAATCCTAAACTTAAAGATGTTTGAAATGTTTGTTATCATCATCAGATCAAGAGTATATAAATTAGATATCAAGCACAACTTTAACTGTCATAATTTTTTCACGTGTAAAATTTACTTTTCATCCATCTTGTCAAAAAGCCCTTAATGGAGGCATTATGAAACATTTCGATTTTCTCCAACACTATGATTACTATGTTTTTTTTAGCATGTAGACATCCAACATATCTTATCTAGAAGCTGTTTTTATGAGAGGTTATGTACATAATTGCTGGATATTGGATCATCATACCTGATTTGTTTAATTCATGATGCTAATTAATTAATGATTTCTCCTAAAACTTTAGATTTATAGATTCTATATCCACAGGATATGATATATACTTCAAATCCAATCTGCTATATCTGTCCCTTTATCAATTTAGAAACTTTTTTCAAGGATAAGGAGCAGTAACGTGTTTGCTTGTGTTCCCTGTTCATTACTTTTGGCAGAGAAGAGAAAAAACCTGAATTTGCAAGTTGATGGCCATGAAAAGCAGATTTATTAGGCTTCTTCAGATTGTCTATTGGTTTTTGCTCAGCAGCATCTGCTATGGTACCGAGAGTGACATTGAATGCTTAAGGATCTTAAAACAATCACTGAATGACCCGGAAAAGAACTTATACTACTCTTGGATTTTCGAGAACACAACAGAAGGGTCGATATGCAGGTTTACTGGTGTAGAGTGCTGGCATCCAGATGAAAACAAGGTCCTTAACCTGCGTCTCTCCAACTTGGGTCTTCAAGGTCGGTTTCCTCAGGGGCTTGAGAATTGTAAAAGCATGACCGGGCTTGATCTCTCAAGCAATAATTTCTCTGGGCCGATTCCTGCTGATATTTCAAAAAGGATACCTTTTGTCACATCGCTTGATCTTTCATCCAATTCTTTCTCTGGTGACATCCCGGCAAATCTTTCTAATTGCACTTATCTTAACAGCCTTAAGCTTGACCGCAACCAATTGACTGGCCTGATCCCATGGCAACTTAGTCGCCTTACGCGGTTAACAGCTTTTGATGTTTCCTTCAACCAGTTATCTGGTTTTATTCCTTCATTTCTACGTTCATTTCAAGCATCGGGCTTTTCAAACAATCCTGGTCTTTGCGGGGCACCTTTGAATGATTGTGCAGGCTCTTCGAAGAAGGCTAATACTGGGATAATTGTAGGCTCCGCTATTGGTGGTGTTGTGATCACCGCCACTGTTGTCGCAGTTGTATTATACTTTTGTATGCGGAATGTGCCTATCAAGAAGAAAGAGAAGGACGTAGCAGAAAACAAGTGGGCAATGTCTA
This sequence comes from Thalia dealbata, assembly GCA_030544415.1. Taxonomy (NCBI): domain Eukaryota; kingdom Viridiplantae; phylum Streptophyta; class Magnoliopsida; order Zingiberales; family Marantaceae; genus Thalia; species Thalia dealbata. The sequence goes on from CM060458.1 coordinate 1,320,004, forward strand.
TCAAAGGAGTTAAAGGGGTCAAGGCAGGCTGACATTGTCCTTCATCTTTTACAATTATCTAAACCCTTGCTTAATCATGCTAAGTTAATCTAATGGTTTCTCCTTTGGATCCATAGGTTTCCATGTTCGAGAAGTCGGTATCAAAGATGAAACTGTCTGACCTGATGAAAGCAACCAATGATTTCAGCAAAGAGAACATGATTGGAACTGGTAGATCAGGGACAACGTACAAAGCAGCATTTCCAGATGGCACTTCTCTTGCCATTAAGAGGCTGCAGGACTCCCAGCAATCGGAGAACCAATTTGCATCAGAGATGGCAACACTGGGAAATGTCAGGCATCAAAACTTGGTCCCCCTGTTGGGTTATTGTGTTGCAAAGAAGGAGAGGCTCTTGGTGTACAAGTACATGCCCAAGGGGACTCTCCATGATCAGCTACATCATTCAGGTGCAGATTGGAGTTTAGACTGGCCAACTAGGCTTAGGATCAGTATCGGCTCTGCCAAAGGATTAGCATGGCTCCACCACAGCTGCAACCCTCGCATTCTTCACCGAAACATCAGTTCCAAATGCATCCTACTGGACGAAGATTATGAGCCTAAGATCTCAGACTTTGGGTTAGCAAGGCTGATGAATCCAGTCGATACACATCTTAGCACTTTTGTGAATGGCGAGTTTGGTGACCTGGGCTACGTTGCCCCCGAGTATGCTCGCACACTCGTCGCAACACCGAAGGGTGATGTTTACAGCTTTGGAATTGTCCTTCTCGAATTGGTCACCAGTGAAAAGCCCACGCAAGTGTCTAATGCTCCTGAGAACTTCAAGGGCAGTTTGGTGGAGTGGGTGTCTCTTCTCTCAAAGACTTCCCGGCATAAGGAAGCGATCGACAAGTCCTTGATCTGCGCAGAGAACGACAGTGAGCTACTCCAGTTTATGAAACTGGCTTGTGTTTGCACTCTGTCAGCTCCAAAGGAGAGGCCAACGATGTTTGAAGTGTATCAGATTCTACGGCAAATTGGCGAGAAGTACTGTTTTAGTGCGGCTGATGATGAGATTCTTTTGCCACCTGAGAGCTCTGAAGCAGGCAATCTGGATGAGCTAATTGTTGCCATCTAACGGAGAGATCTGGTGAATGATGGAGATCAGGAACCTGCAATGGCGCTTCTGAAGGAAGTAGCACAACAATGTGAACCTTTTTACTTTAGCTATATGTATGTCCCTTGTGTATGCATTATATTATATTGGACGATAGTTTATAGATGTCGAATGACCCCAGTTTGCATATGCACTAAGGTTTTCATATTTTGGATTTTACAACACAAACTTTGGTCAGAGCAATGAGAGTTTATACAATTAAGTTTTACATTAGAGTTTATAAGTTCAATTCTTTGTACGGTACCAATTTTAAAAATAGAATTTTAAATGTCTTTTTATTTATCCTCTAAACTTGTAGAAGAATTTTTTTAATAATAATATAGAATTTTTTTTATAATAATATTTTTTTTTTTTTTTGCAAAAGTTGAGGATAAAAAGTTAAAACTAAATACAAAAGTTGCTAAAAACATTATCTGCTGCAGTGCATGTGGGTCACAAGTTATTTTTGTTTTTTAAAATGATTTCAATTTTTTTAAAAAAATATAAATTAATAATATTTTAGTGTAAGATAATATTTGATTATAATCTTCTTTTAATTAAGGTTATAATTGAGAATATAATTCTAATTAAATATACCTTTTACAAAAGATGTGGAAAATATTTACCTAATCTTTTTAAAGGCATCTTTAAGCAAACTTTCAACATGAATTTTCACACTTTTTTTAAAAGACTAAATTTCTATTTTGTTGCGTATTAAATAATAATAAAATCAAATTCTTATTTATCATATTTCTAAATCTATTATTAATATTTTTCACTTAATTATATAAACTATCGCTGTTTCTGTAAATGTAAATTTTCTATTTTTCTTATTTAAAACTATATATCGAATACAGTATTTTTTTTTTCGAAAAAAAAGAACCGGTTCGTTCGTTTCCATTCGTTTCCTTTTCACCCCTCCCTCTTCCTGTTCTCCTACTGGCGGCGTCTTCTTCCATCGATCGAGCAAGGCCGGCCGGGGACGGCGTGGTGAACGGTCTTCTTCTATCGATCGAGCAAGGCTGGCCGGGGCGGCGTAGTGAACGGTGTTGAATCGGAGGAGGTAGTGATTCATTCTTCTTTTTTCCATTCATTTTTTTTTTTTTCGCATTTGCCCGGTCGATGGGACTTCTTCTCGGTCTCGGTCCGACCTTCCTGTTCAGGTCGTTTCGGTGAAATGGGTCAAGATCAAATCACTACGTATCCCTCGGGAGACTCGCGAGAACGAAGAATTCAGAACAAGTGGAGGCGTGGAGCATAATCCGGGCTGGATCCCTCTTCTTACCCATAGGAGTAGTAGTGTTTTAAGAACCCGACAGTTGCCGTCGACATAGTGATAGAAAAAAGTTATCTTCCTTGTTAGATTTTTCTATATTCTAATACTATCGTGGTTGCTGAAGCTTCTCCTCGAGCGCCGCCTACTGCTAGCACGCCTCCGGTAAGCCTCCTCTTTGTCTCTTGTTTGCCGCTCGCAATGGAATTGGAAAAGGAGAATGAAGGAGGGTTGCTCTTTATATTGAGATTTTTGGACTTGTTGTCTAAGAACAAATTCCACAGCGGCTTATATAACCTGTGCTGCGATCATTGTTGCTCTATTCCCTTTTTTATTTTTATCTTTGAGCTTGTTGTTTATGACTTGCAAATTTTCTGGTGTCAGCTAAATAGTCTTCTTAAATTAAATTGATTTCTTTTGTTTTTTATGCTCATGAATTCACGAATAACCTAATCGGATCAGTACATAATTGCTTTTCTACATAAGAATTTATATAGTGCTCTTCTGGACACCTGCTTATAAGAATTTGTTTTCAGGTTGATAAATAGCAATCGAGGATGAGGCTTTTGAAGGTGGCAACTTGTAACCTAAATCAATGGGCCATGGACTTTGATACCAATTTGCGGAATATTAAAGAATCAATCTCTAGGGCTAAGGAAGAGGGAGCTACACTTAGGATAGGGCCAGAGCTCGAGATTACTGGTTATGGTTGCGAAGACCATTTTCTAGAGCAGGACACTGTTACACATGCGTAAGTCCTCTCTATCTCTATGGTGTTCAATGTTTTCTTCTTATTATATGTTTCAGGTATCTTTTATATGTGCTTGGCTTATGCTACTAGTTTAAGTAGCAAGCGAGGTAACTTAAAACTACCACTTGACTAAGCACAGTAGAGGTAGTGTGAAAAATATATGTGATAGCTGGGATGATACATCATTTTCTATTTGCTAAATTTGAGTACTTGTTAGTTCAAATGAGAATGCTTGATTGGATGTTTGAAAAGTGTTTATGATCAACAATCTTCAGATGCTATGGAATTTCTAGCCCAGCAGCAAAGTTAGCATTAGTATGAGTCTCATGAGATCTCAAAATTCTAGTTATTAGATAACAGAACTATAATCTTAGTTGTTTTACTTTAAGCTAGAAAGAAGAAAAAGAGAGGTTAATATATACAAGTTGAGTGAGGCAGGTAGTAACTCCAGGTTGTGGTAACACAAGGTGAACCTGTTCGTGAAGACTTCTGAAATCAGTTAATACTTTTCTTATTTTGGCACCTGAATGGAAATTCTAGCAACTTGCATCTTTTACAGGTGTATAATCAATAAATTATCTTAGTGCTCTTGGAGCTAATCAATGTTTTTCTACAGCATGCCTTTTTATTGTAGTATCAACAGCACTCATGTTACTATTTTAGCTAACAGACATTAAGAAATTTTGTTGCAGGTGGGAGTGTTTAAAAGATATTCTCATGGGAGATTGGACAGAAAATATATTGTGTAGCATAGGCATGCCTGTTATTCATGAAGGTGTAAGATACAATTGCCAGTTTTTCTGCATGAATCGAAGAATACTTATGATCCGCCCAAAGATGTCCCTTGCAAACGATGGAAATTATAGGGAATTCCGTTGGTTCTCAGCTTGGACTTTCAAAGAAGAGCTCATAGAATTTCAACTCCCGACAGAAGTGGCCGAGTCTATATCTCAGCAATCAGCACCCTTTGGCTATGGTTACATTCAGCTTTTAGATGCGTAAGTAGATCTTTGATAATTTTATAGGGCAAGCAGTTTGTACTGTGCTTCCTTAAAGATGTCCATGATCTTTATACAGCATTCCATTTTGTCCACTTGCTATATCGAGTAGTCATCAAGTTATCTATGTGTGGTAACTTTTCTTCTCTCTGGGGTTCCTTTAACTTTTCCTTCTAATCTAATGCGCTGCTTAATTAGATAGCGGTAGTTTTCTAGTTTTGTGCATGAAGTTAGACAACTTTGTCTTGGGAGAATGAGCCAGTGGATGAGAAGATAATTCTCTCACACTAAAATAGATGTCAAATTTGCCTTATAATTTTGGCCTCTTCCCAAGTCGATACACCATCAAATGAATTGTAAGACATTTAATGACAGATGAAACTTAGCTTGTGATATCATTTGTAGTTTGGCTTAAATGTCAAGATAGAAGATGATCTGAGGTCTATGATCCCAGGCATAGTTTTCCTTTTTAACTCTTGAACCATACTGCTATACCAGCTAGTATAGACCAGTTTGACAAGAAAAATACTGCCTGTACCATTACTAGTCAGCAGACTTATTACAACATTATTTAATTTGTCCCAGATTTTATGACTCGGTTATTGCTGTGTGTACTGAATACCATACCAGCCCAAGATTGGACCAGTGTCAGTATGGATGTTTTAAACCTTGGTCAATGTAAATTATTTTTCAGATTACTTGCATTTAATGTCGTCATTAGAAATTTTGTTTCAGTTGCACCTCTCAACCAACTTTCAAAAAATCTTTCCAAACCTCCACTATAACCATGTTGGCTCTTTTACCTGGGATTATTATTTAAAACAATAAGCTGGGTTCAGCCACCATGATTTCATTTCTGGATGGACAACTTGGTATTAGAGCTTGCTTGCTTTTATGCCCTGGAGAGCATATGGAGAACCTCTGACAAAGTTATCGGGTATCCTGCTTTAGTTTCTGTTAATTATCTGTATTTCTTTGCGTTGGAACTAAAAGCTATGTTCATATTTACTTTTAAGCCTATTTGTTGCTAAAGAGTTTACTATATATGTGTAAAAACCCATGTCCTGTTCTCAGATTTGTTGCTGCTGAAACATGTGAAGAACTCTTTACTGCTAATAGTCCTCGAATTGCACTAGCACTAAATGGTGTTGAGATTTTCACTAATGCTAGTGGAAGTCACCATCAGTTGCGAAAGCTTAATCTTCGAATGGATGCAATAAAAAATGCAACCAGATTCTGTGGAGGTGTTTATATGTACAGTAATCATCAAGGGTGTGATGGTGGTCGCCTTTACTTTGGTGGGTATTTTCTTTTTCTTTTGATCATGCAATATTTAGTTTCATGATTTTCTTTCGTTATTTGTGTTATGCACGAAATAAAATGAGAATCCAGTTTTGCATCTACCTCTTCTGTTTATGCTATGTGCCGACTGGGTATGCATAGAATGAGAGATGCCATAAACATGTCAAATGCATGCCAATACAATCATGCTTGTTTTGAATTAAGTGAGAATTGAACTCATGACCTCCCATATAGAACCTTACCGCCCTAACTAGAGGAGTGTGCACTTTGTGCACAACCAATACAATCATGCTTATGAGATTGAAAGGTGAAAAATAAAAATGGGAGAAAGAACCGAAAACAAAGCATGTTTCTTTATGTAATTTACTATGTTCTTGGTTTTGTTTTGTTTTCTTTACTAGTGAATAGCAAGCCTGGAGCCTGCTTACATTTTTAACATGCTGTGTGAACAGATGGATGTTCTTGCATTGCTGTCAATGGAGACATTGTTGCTCAAGGGTCCCAATTTTCCTTGAAAGATGTTGAAGTTTCAACTGCCATTGTTGATCTGGATGCTGTAGGTGTTGTATCTTTTTGTTTTGTAACTATAACTAGGATTTGGGTTGGGTCCCATACTCCCATACCAAACAAGGCTTAACATGCATATTATTCATCCTAGCTCATCCATTTATTACTCTAGACCTTGAAGAGTTCATCATTCACAGGTTTCTAGTTACCGGGGATCCATAAGTAGCTTCCGAGAGCAAGCAAGTCACCAAGCCAAGGTTCCATCAGTTACAGTACGGTACAAACTTTGTCAATCATTTAATCTAGGAATGGTTCCTAGTAGTCCTCTACAGGTCAGTTTCTGCCTCATTGAAGTCTTCGTTATCTGGTATTTTCTGAATTACTTCATAATTCTTATATATAATTCACCTTGATATGCTTCCTGGTTATAGACTTGGTGTACATTAACTGATATGATGAATGTGAATCTTGAGTCAGTGCACATGCTATAGTTTGGTTGTTCACTACATTTAACTATTTCCTGGAACTTCCAAAGAAAAATCTAGTTGCTTATTTCATATTGCAGGAATTCAGATAATTCAGATCATCTTTTAATACCCATAAGCCTCCCTGAGTATCATAAGTCATTGGGTGTATCACTCAATTAGGTTTGGGAAGTATTACTTTTGTTGATTGGGATGAAGTGCTTTATATAATGTGACGCTATAGTTTTTGCAAATTTTTCTGTATTTTCTTTTCTTCTCATCCTTTTGGATGACCTATTGTATCATTTCAGATTGGTGAAATGAATGCAATTCTTCTTTTCAAAAAAAAAAAAGATAATAGGCGGTTGAAATCCTTAGAATGTGTTTGTGCTTTTATATAGATATTGGTCTTTGAATGTTCTACCCTTATATGAAAATATTACCATGAGATTAGTTACATGGTCATGCTACTTTCTTAAACAAGCTTCTACAATAATTTGGATGAGTGAGATGGTAGCATGGAAAAACTACTCCCTTTGAACCTGGGCAAATTTGATGTTACTAAAAGTCTATTTTTTTCTGCAAGTGAGATGGTGGCATGGAAAAATTACTCCATGACCCATGCATAGAGTTCCTCTTTTATCACGTACTTTTGACTTTTTGACAATAACTGTATGTCTGGATCATAGGCGAAGATTAGTTGAACTGTGCCCCTACCCTCGTTTTGAATGTTAGTTGGCAAAGGACAAGGATTTGAAAGAACACAATAAAAAATCATGAAGAGAATCACACAGTCTGGCTTAATGAAATTTCTACCAGGATGGGAGTCTATTTGAAGTTTAAATTCTCTCTCCAATTTATGTATATAGTGCATCCAACAATCTTAAATTGTAACATGGATGCTGCCAAATGATATATCATGACATACAGATTAGGTATCATTGCCCCGAGGAAGAAATTGCTTTAGGTCCTAGTTGTTGGCTATGGGATTACCTACGAAGAAGTGGAGCATCTGGATTCCTGCTTCCTCTTTCAGGTGGGGCAGATAGTTCCTCTGTTGCAGCCATTGTTGGTCGTATGTGCCAACTTGTATTAAAAGGTCGGTTCTAAATCATAGCTATTTCTGGATTTTGATGTATTTGCTTCAACTAGGAGTTCTAGTTTATGAAACTTTAGAAAAATTGCCATACAGTGAAATTGTTGCTGTGCATCTCATTTCTATTTTAATCAGGACAAGACTCAGTGCACAACCTACGTTTATGTTTCTTTGAAACCTATATCTTCAATACAGATCTGTTGACTTGATTACAAAAGTTTGAAACAAAACGCCCTTTGCTAGGATCATTTGTTTTATTTCAATGTCGAATCCTTGTTATGAAGATTAGGTGGCTAATCAATTTGCTAATCGTTGACCAAACTTATTGAAATGTGCAAGAGCAGTAGGAAGTTTTTAAAAAATCATTCAATATGATGTCAACGATCAGTGCTTTACAACAGGCACTAGAACCTGAAAATTTAATGAAGCTACTGACTGGGCCTTGTTCAAGTTGGCATCAGATACTTCAGTTTCTTCTTTTAACTTTGCTGGTTAAATGACTTGAGCCTGTTTGACATAATCTGTTTAGATTATAGCTATATATAACACTTCAGCTTCCTTCCATTTTCACACTAGTAGCCTTGAACTCTTAATAGATCCAACATTCATGATTCATTCGTTTTCATCCTCAATTTCTTCCTTCTTGAACCTCGAATGTGATTCCAATGCCCTATTATAATCATCCTGACTCAACTTATTATCTTAACCTATTAATTACATGGTTAATGGTGGTTTGCTCCATGAAACCTACTGTCTTTTCTCCTCTGGTCTCCTAAGGCATCTGATGGCTGCTTTTCACGACCGTGCAGCATTGTCAAAAGTATCAATGTCCTGACTTTATATGCTTTAAGGATTTTTCCTCACCTCCTAAGATGCAAGAGCATCATTACCATCTCAGCTTTTGGAGATTGTTATGATTTATATTATATCATCTGCATTTTGATCAGTTGATTTGTAAAACTTGCAGATATCAAAGATGGAGATGAACAGGTAAAAGGTGATGCAATAAGAATTGGTCACTATAAAAATGGAGAGTTTCCAACAGATAGCAAGGAGTTTGCCAAGCGAATATTTTATACTGTCTATATGGGGACTGAAAACAGGTATGTCTGCAAATGAGATCTAAAAACTAACCGACTGATCAATGGAGTAAAAACAATCACAAGTCTACAACTCCTCGTTTCTATCTAGTGGATAGTTTTCAGTTCTTGTCCTTCTATCAACATACATACCATAAAATCTTAATTTTATTACTGATGTCTTGAAGCTGAACTTTTTGTACATACCTGTTTATTCAATAACTTTTACGCTTTTTTTTTTTTTCAAATTTGTTTCGGTGGCCTCAGTTCTGAAGCAACTAGATCTCGTGCTAAGAGACTGTCAGATGAGATTGGTTCATGGCACCTGAATGCAGACATAGACAACGTTGTTTCTGCACTGCTTTCTCTATTTCAAACTCTTACTGGCAAGCGTCCTTGTTACAAGGTCATTATCATGATTGTCACCAAGTATTCTGGCATCATCTTCATTTTTTCTCTCCATCATGGTTATGTTTTGGTCTCTGTCTCATTCCTCTTATGTGAAAATTAATAGAGACAAACGCCAGTTACAGCAGACTTTTCTTTTTATTTATTCCATATACAGGTCGACGGAGGATCTAATACAGAAAATCTCGCGCTGCAAAATATTCAAGCCCGAGTTAGAATGGTGCTTGCATTTATGCTGGCATCTCTCATGCCATGGGTCCATAGTAAACCTGGCTTCTTTCTTGTCCTAGGCAGTTCAAATGTGGATGAAGCCTTACGTGGTTACTTGACCAAGGTAAAGATTATTTCGCTGGTCCAAAAGCAATCGCTTCTTGCTCTGTAAAATTTTGTGAATGTTAATTGTTTAAAATGTGGCATGCTTGACCTGGATGATTTATTCTAGCATTCGATGTAAAGAATTTCTTGTTAGTTCCTTCTGACCTGATGATATGTTCAACTGATTTGATGAGCTTGTATTGCTCAAAATTAAGAAAGGTGGTACGTTCATGAGAATAACTAATACTTGCAAATTCTTCAAAAGTATGACTGTAGTTCAGCGGATATAAATCCTATTGGGAGCGTGAGCAAGCAGGACCTTCGATCTTTTCTACGTTGGGCTGCGGTACATCTTCACTATCCTTCTTTGGCTGAGGTGGAAGCAGCACCTCCAACTGCAGAACTCGAGCCTATTCGTTCTGAATATAGCCAGGTATATAACTTCAATTCAGTTATTGCTTTAATTAATCGATTTACTTAGTTTACTCCATGTTCTTTCTATTCTGATACTTTTGATGTATGAAGGCCTTTTACAGGCATTTATAGTCTAAGATTTTGCTGATGCCACAAGTCACGTGTATGTTGTTTTCTGATATCTACATTGGAGATATTTCAGTGGTCATTGGCCTCTTCATTCTGAAGCGTATTATGCAATGATCTTTTAGGATATGATTACATATAATTTATATTCCAGTCTACATGACCTCGTACTATATTAAATCTAAATTTATACTTACATAAGATTGTTGACTGACATTGTTTTCCAGCTATAGTCATTTCGGTTTTATTGATCATACTTTTATTCGACTATGAAAGGGAATTAACTAAGAATTTGTGTTTGCGTGCTCAGTTGGATGAAGTGGACATGGGCATGACATATGAAGAATTATCAATTTATGGGAGGCTGAGGAAAATTTTCCGATGTGGCCCTGTGTCGATGTTTCAGGTAACTTTCCAAACAATATAATTAATTATTGTTCATCAGTCACTATTAATATAAAATAACGATCATATACAAAACTATACATCATGTAATCCCCTCTCAACTGGTCTTTGTGGGTTTCTTTTCTGAACTGCGAATTCAATCCTTAAAAAAGTGGAAGCATCATGTGCTGGAGTTTTTAAAGACGTCCGAAGTTTGAGGTCTCTTGTTTCTTTGTATCTAATGATGTTGTTTTACACCGCAGAATCTCTGCCACAAGTGGTACGGTAGATTAACTCCATCGGAAGTAGCAGAGAAGGTGAAGCACTTCTTCAAGTATTACTCGATCAATCGGCATAAGATGACCGTGCTGACACCTTCCTATCATGCTGAGGTAGACTCGCTTCTTTATCAATGTGCAGAAACTCTCCTCGATCCTATTATTATCTTTTCCTAACAAGAATTCAATCACTGCAGAGCTATTCACCTGAAGATAACAGATTCGATCTGCGCCAATTTCTGTACAACTCCAGGTGGCCTTATCAGTTCCGGAAGATCGATGAACTCGTCGACAAGGTGGCGAAGCAAACAGCTGCTCCTCCTCCTGATCCAGAACAGCAAGATGCGGGCTTCAAGTCGGGCTGCGGAAGCGGAGCAGGAGTTGTGGCAGTCGGATCGAGTGACCCGAATGCTGGACTTTAGGAAAAAGGAATACGACGGATTTAATCACTCGGGTGCTGCAGATCAACTGTGATTTAACCCGGTAATTTAGGAGCGTCTTATGATTTGTTTCTGGGGGGGTTCATTATAACCATAAGGGTGCAAAATATTTGATTCATCGGCTTAACTCGAGTCGAGCCCGGTTTCAATAAAATGTAAAAGGAAAGTTAATTATGTTAGGCTTTGACTTGATTGAAGATGATAAAAATATTATCTCCAAATACACACTCTTAGTGGTTGTGCATTTATTAGTAAATTATCGATTGATACTTTTTAGATTTTTTATATATAATATTACATATTATAATAGAAATAAATATTTTTAAAAACTATTGCTATTATCTTAAGATTTAAAGGGGATCCAAGTTCAGTTAGGTGAATAAATAAAGGGTGGAAACATAATAATTCAGAGACTTTTGAGGAAGTGATGAATCCAAGCATTATAACAATTTGTTCTAAAATATACAGCATATGGTGGGCGGATGCCACCGTCCAGAGCAAACTAACCTAGGAAGTTATGTGCAAGTTCGCGATACTTAAAACTATTACAAATTTACATTAGAATCATAGCATACGTAGAAGAAGTTAAAGAGAGAAAAAAAACATGTACACTTTCAATCTCTCTGACGACCAAAACGATACAAAACTAGTACTAAAATGATGGAACCCTACTGCTGATTTCTTCGGCTATACCTATTTTTTCCTTTTTTACAGTGGTCGCCGCAGGCGGCAGCAGCCGGCAGGCATATGGCCATGGCCAGATCAGACCAAGTAGGAGGAGGAATCCACTTGATTGTCTCATATCCCAACATTTTGGCAATAGACTATTTGACCTCGTGATCGTTCCTCTTGCCACCACCTGTGAGGATGGATGTAATTAGATCTGTGTACGCCCCCACTTTTGAGACGACCAATATTTCGCCATTTCCACTACAGAAATGGAGTCATCACAGGAAGGCTGCCATGAACCATACGGGTGATTGCTCTTCAGGGGTCGGTTCATTCACACCGAGCACTTACTGTAGATCGAGGTTTATGCTGTGAGGTTTCTTTAGGTTTTTCAGGATTCGCAGAGCTCAGTAGCTTCGTCTCCCGTCGCCAGTGCACCTTCTACCCGGTCCATCCAGGTGCATTTGGTGACTGAGTCTCCTGCAATAGAATCACACCAAACAGTTCTAGAATACAGGTGGCAATTCAAAACCACCCTTCATATTAAGGCCAAAAAGCTGGAGTAGAGGATAGTGAAACAAACCTGCAGCATTTGCTGATAGATCCATTGCATCCTTGGTTGAGTTCCAACTGCTTGTTGCTCGAATGGACCCTAAAGTGCAGGAACTACTCAATGAGAGATGCTGGAGTATATCAAGCTTAAAGATGAGGCCTTGTCAGAAAGCATCGATATCAAGTCCTGACTGTTGCATCCATCAAAACTGACGAGCATAACAGAGCGAGTAGTGGATATTGTAAGAAGAAACCAGAGATACACACCTGAAATATGCCACCCAAAGACATCGTTGATTGATTAGTAGTAGTTTGATGCGAGTGGTTTAGTTGTGTTCCATAACGGCAACCAAGCGAGAAATCACTCGCACTCACTTCCCCCTGCAGCATGTACAGATTTTTATGGTCAAATGTTATTTGTTCATACGGTCAAAACAGTATGCAAAAATAAAGAGAAATCGATAACTAATAAACTGTCAGCACAAAGGTTTCCACCAATTGCAGATCTAGGAACAGCACAAGCAGCCCTGTAAATGAACAGACTGCTTCTGTAACAGAAATCCTTGACATCTAGGTCTCAAAGAATAAAATATATGGTGATTTGAATCCCCCCTGAATGAATTCTCAATGAGGTATTGGCATTTACCATTTGCGTTAAGCTTTCCTGTGCATCAATTTCTGTGCCAGCATTTGAAACAGAAGGAAAGGCTAGATTCATCCCACTATGATTCTGGGAAGGTACAGTTCCTTGATCATCCTGTGTGGATACTAGAATAAGACATGGTACATTTACAAGAAAATTTGAACAAATTCTTAAACAACTAAATTTGAATTCACCTCACAACTCAAGTAAATATCATATTTCACAAAGGTGTAAAGAAGGTCGGATTTACCTTTTTCTTAGGTGGCCGACCTCTCCGCTTCATTTGTGGGGAAATTTGGACCTTACTGCCTGCAGAGGTGACCGTTTGCTGTACAGCAACATCTTCAGAATTATCACTTGCCCTTGTTTCAGAGGGGACAATCTTGAAGTTTAAGTTTCCAGAAATCTTATCATTTGACAGAAACTTCTGAACCTCCCCTACCATGTTTAAAGCAAGATGGTGTCTATCACCAGATGTCATTCCAACCTCTGCTAGTTGGAGGCAACACCTGATTAAACTGTGATAGCGTTCCAAACGATTGCTTGCAACCATCTCATCAGTAGGACAAGACACTACATGCAATTGTCTAATGTCCTTTCTCCAGCGATCAATTATGTATCGGGATGGAATCTCATACACCTGCTGTAGCTTAAGCACAGATAAAGCATGTCTACACAAAATGCCCCTGGTCTGGAAAGAACCGCAACAACATTGGACCTCAGGTTCACGTACACTGTAAAGAACCTTGAAATCTTTGTAATCTGCAGGGATACTATCTTCTGAGAGAAGAGACTCCTTAATCTCATAAGTCGAAACCAGCCCATCTTCTTTGACCAGTGAAACATTACAATACATGGTTGCCTTTAGCTCGTCTTGGAATTCCTTGAATTTGTTGTAAGTGTAAAGTTCAACAAGCTGTCTTTCCATATAAAATTTTGACACCAAATTAGGATTTTTGTTGAAAGACTCGAGTTCAGCTTGAGCTTCTTTCTCATACTTACTCTGTAAAGCAACCTCATATACATTAAAAAATTGCTTTATAGAAGTTTCAGGATACAGGAATCCATCAAAAAATGAACTCAAGCATGCACCTCTTTCAGTAAAAGACATTCCTGCCCAAAATGTGTCTTTCAGATAAACAGGGACCCAAGAATGTCTGTTTTCATACAACCGATTGAGCCATTCATTAGTTTTGAGTCCGTAGTCCTCAGTCATTTTTTTCCAATCCTTCTCCAACTCTTCATTTGTGTAGGAGTCGTACACTATCTTTTCTAGTGTTTTCTTTATTGAATTGCAATTTTCATGTTCTCTAAAGTGCACGGTAACCTTTTTCACCAATTGTGAAAGACATAGACGATGACGAACATCTGGTAACACTTTTGCCAATGCATCTTTAATGGCCTCGCACTGGTCAGTTATTATCGAATTTGGGGGTTGTCTTAACATACACGTCAGCCATGTCTTAAATAGCCAAAAGTAGGTCTCAGCTGTCTCATCTGAGAGCAAGCCACAACCAAGCAAAACTAACTGACCATGATTATTAACACCAACAAATAGAACAAGAGGTATATCAAAATCACCTGTTAAATAGGTTGTATCAAGTAAAACCACATCTCCAAAGAACTTGTACGTTGCCCTGGATATAGCATCAGCCCAGAAGACATTCCTAAGTCGACCTTCCTCATCCAAATCCATTGAATAAAAGAAATTTGCATCGTTTGTTTGCATGTGGGTAAAGAATTGATAAATAGCATAAGCATCTCCATCACGAAGCATCAAATGACCTCGTTCATCAGAGATTTTGCAAGCTTTCTCACCAAACGATATCTCTTCAGCTGGTTTGAGCGTAGGTGATTGAAACCTCTTGAGCCTTCGTATTGTGATTTTCCCGTTGTTCTCCTCATGTTTTGGTGAAGCATAAGGCATCTTTTTTCTGCGCTTTTTTAACTCAACCTTTAATGGGTCCATTGGATGATTGTGCTCTAGAACGGCTTTCTTCACATGCAACAATCCATCAGCCCGCAACTTCAATAGTATTGTAGCTTGACAGTTCGTTTTAGCTGTAGGCCTACACAGGTAGCTGGGATCATCTGTTCGTCCCTTGCCTCCCCTAGAACAAATAAATTCAACCGACTGGTACTGGCCGAACTTGTTATAATTTGTTCTTTTCAGACGTGCACTAAATCCCACATTTCGAGCATACTGCCTGTAGAACTCCAAAGCTTCCTCATAGGACTTAAATTTCATCCCAACCATGGGAGTTTTATCATCCCCTACACTAATTGTTACATTCTCGCAACAAGCATCATCACTGTCTGGTTTCTCATCTAATGCACTGGCCATCGCAGACTCATCACCCATTTCCTCCAACAGTAAAAGCACTCAAATTGCTGCAAATAAAAACCTCAGAAAATTAAGAAGATATAGGAAATCAACAAAAGTCGGACGTTTAGAAGTACTAAAAAGAAGAAGAAATGTAAATAGTGCTAACTTATTCGAAAAGCAGCAACATCTATAAACAACTACGCATATCACTCTCAATAGAAATAAAAAGGCAGTGCAGCCAAATCACTAAACCAACTTTTGAAATTGAAAACTAACGAGGTTCCAAACATGAGGAGGCACTGAGCGGGCAGCTACCCGAGTGGGAACGCCAGCCCCGTCGGGTCCGCGCTGGCGAGGCGAGAAGCGTGGCCCTGAGAGGAACTCAACCACGAATCGTTCGGTCGGTCAATCCCGCCCAATCAATACCGACTCAGGGCGATTCTGTCAGATCTGTCATCAGGAAGAAGGGAGAAAAAGAAGAACAGCAGCGGGAGTCGGAGGAGGAGGCAGAAGAGCAGCAGGTAAAGGAGGATAAGAAGACCACCTGAAGCCGGTAGTTCGCCGCCGCCCGCCGTCCGCCGTCCGCCGCCCTTTCCCTTCGCCTCTTTGACGCTCCGCAGGGAGTGAGAGAATCACGGGATCGAAGACATCTCAATTCCGGACTTCCAATTTGCTTTAAAAAAATCAATCAATCAGGCACGAATCTTGATGCCCGACTCGGCCGCCCGGCCCAACCGGTTGATGGCTCACTGGTTTAGTGCTCAACTCGGACCTGGGAACTGGCCCTTGGACCGCCGGTTTAGTTCGCCCTGCAGACCACATAATTAAATTGGAAGTCCGGAATTGATATGTCTTCGATCCCGTGATTCTTTCTCGGCGCAGCGTCAAAGAGGCGAAGGGCAAGGGCGGCGGACGGCGGGCGACGGCAGACTGCGGGCTTCAGGTTAGTCTTCTTATCCTCCTTTCCCTGCTGCTCTTCTCCCTCCACCTCCGACTCCCGCTGCTGCTCTTCTTTTTCCCCCTTCTCTCTGACGACAGATCTGCCAGAATCGCCCTGAGTCGGTATAGATTGGGCGGAATTGACCGACCGAGCGATTCATGGTTGAGTTCTGCTCAGGGGCGCGCTTCTTGCCGCGCCGGGGCTGGTGTTCCCACTCGGGTAGCGGCCCGCTCAGTGCCTCCTAATGTTTGGAACTCGTTAGTTTTCAATTTCAAAAGTTAGTTTTGTTAATAGAGTTGCTTCTTTTCGATTGAGTTAGCACTATTTAATTTTTGGTTCGATCTCCAGTTTGTAGGACAAGTCCCCAAAATGATACATTTCTTCTCTTTTTAGTACTTCCAAATGTTTATCAACATGTTTAGTTTACCGACTTATTGTTGATTTCGTATTTGCTTTAAATTTAATTATGTGGAATTATATTTCATTTTACATTACCTCATACCAAACATCTGATCATGGGATCGAAGACATCTCAATTCCGGACTTCCAATTTGCTTAAAATTTATCTGCATGGAGAACTAAAGCGGCAAACACCTGGTGAGCACAGCAGTAGCAGGATCTAAGAGGAAGCGGTCCTCTCCTTGCAGGTGTTGCCTTTGTTTTCCCCTCATATTTCTTCCGGTTTCAATAGGTTTAATTTTTTCGGTTCATTTCTGCTGGGTTTTAGAATCAAGGTTGCTGTTTGCCGTGGTTGTTCCCTCTCCTTCTTGGATGATTTTAACCTAATATTAATTCGTAGAGGGAAAGTAGTCCATTTGCTGAGATTCTACCTATTGTTGTTGTTTTCTTTATCATTTCTGTCTATTTTGGTTCTGTCTGGATTTGACCACCGTCGTCGCGTGCGTCTTGCTGCAACTGCTGGGTATAGTCACCTGTTGACTCCATGAATTTGGTTTTGAAGCTACTTTTCTGATATGGAGAATGTTTGTAGCGTCGTATATAGAGGAGGGCACAATATCATTCTAGAAATAAGAGGCTACATTATCTCTCACAAGATCGACAAGACAGTAGCTAGCAAAAAGGTATTGATGAAAATAGTATTTTTGCTAGGTGAGCTCGAGGTCTAACATTGCATTTGCCAGCCTAAGGGTAGATCAAGTATAAGAGGAACTTTTGATATCTGACATTTAGAATTTATATGGTAGAGGTCATCCATGAGTAGTACTTTCTCTTTTTTTTCCCTCTCCTTCAAGTGGCAAAGGGCCTTAAGTGGACCTAAGCACAAACTAACCTGAAGGTTAACATGGAGAGGGAAAAGAAAAAGAGAAACTACTACTTATGGATGGCCTCTACCATATGAATTCTCAATCTTAGAGATCAAAAGTTTGTCTTATACTTGATCTAACCCTTAGGCCTGCAAATGCAACGTTAGACCTCGAGCTCACCAAGCAAAAATACTGCTTTAGCTTTTTGCTAGCCACTGACCTGTATATCTTGTGAGAAAGAAAATGTCACATTTCATATGTCCTCTTATTTCTAGAATGATACTGTGCCCTCAATATACAAAGCTACAAACATTCTCCATATCAGAAAATAGCTTCAAAACCAGATTCATGGAGTTAACAGATGACTATACCCCTAGCAGTTACTGCAAGCCCCCAGCAACGGCGGCAGTCAAAATCCAGCCGTGTTCATTGCTAATACATCAAAATCGAACCAAAATAGACAGAAATTATAAGAAAACAATAACAATATGTAGAATCGACTGCTTTCCCTCTAAGAATCAATATTAAGTTAAAATTATCCAAGAAGAAGTGGGAACAACCTTAATTCTAAAACCCAGCAGAAATGAACCGAAAAAATTAATCCTATTGAAATCAAAGAAATATGAGGGCCAAAAGAGAGCACTGCTTCCTCTTTGATCCTGCTACTGTGCATATCCCAGCAGCGTTTATTTTGCGAAGAGGTTTTCCATGGGGGCCCTCCTGAGCCCCGGGCAGAAGCAGTTCAGGCTCAGCTGCCTGCACCACTGCCCCTCCTCATGCTTGGCCACCACCCTGGAGTAAGCATTGAGCTTCCATGTATGGCCACCGCTCTTGTTCCCGAATTCCCTGTGCTGACATGCTTGAGAAAAGGTGCGCCCACCAGGTGTTTGATGGCTGCCTCGCTCATGAGGTGTTCACCAGTTTAGTTTTCCATGCAGACCACATAATTAAATTGGAGGCCCTGAATTGAGATGTCTTCTATCCTGTGAATCGACATTTGGAAGTATTAAATTTAAATTTCAAGTTTAATTCTGTGGAATTATATTTCATTTTACATTATTTCATACCAGCTATGACCTTTTTGTTTACTATTTTCTACCATTATGAATCTTTGATGACACTGTTTGCATTGTTTCATTGGATTAAGACCCAATCACTTTATTATACATTCAGATACTGAGGTTTACTTGTATTTTTCCATGATTACTACCATCAGCCATTTCCTATTCTTGTTATCCGTAGTTTGGTTGTTTTTCATCGGTAGATGATAGAAAGGTTACGAATTCTTTTCAAACATGCCAACCAGAGTTTTTTTTTTCACCGATTAAGAACTGCAGCTTTCCACATTTATATTCCCGTCAAATTGTGATGTGCTCACTTTTTTTTTCCCTCTTTTTCCTGGCATGGTGTTCTATACAGCAAGAGTTCTAGAATGGCAGGATTCAAAAGCCTTCCACCAAAGACCAGGAACTTGATTGTTGCGCTTGGGTTGTCAGCCTCTGTCTTCGGGGTTTACTTCTACACCATGAGAGCGGTCGGGGGCTCGGATGAACTGCAGGTTGCCATTGACAAGTTTGAGCAAATGAAGAACAAGGAGGCTGAAAAAACATCTTCGTAGACCCAAGTAGTGTGGTAGCTTTTGAACTGTTATGAAAGTTTTCTATCTCAAAAGTCCATGATGTAAAATTTGGCTCTTTAGTGGTTCTGTTTAAAGCGTCTCCATAATCCACACAGAATTTTTTTTCTCTGATTCCTAAATGGAGGAATTCATGCTCTATCTTTAACATTTTTCACAGACGAAGGTTGTTCCTCAGTTTTAAGTAGTTCTTTGGCAACTCCATCAAGCATGAAAAGTGTTGCTTTCTATGTGATGATGTTTAATTTAGTGTTCATCCTCAAGGAGAAATTGCATGTTGATAACAGTAATAGTTTCCATTCTACACTTGATTGCTTGCTAGGGACTTGGTTTGTAGCTCAATTTACTCACTTGTTCAGCTTATTTTATATATACTAGGACTTAGTTTTATGCGTACTGCGCGTTATGTAGTTTTGGGTTATTTTGCAAAGAAACCCTTTCTACTCACGGTTATTGTAAGGCCTTCACCTTAAAGTTTAAAAATAGTTAATATAATATCTAGCAACTACTGACTGACGCATAAATTGATTCAATTAGAGAGGAAAGTTTTATTATTTTTAACCTTTTGATGAGTAGGTTTTATAATAATTATAAAGTAGAAGGATTGTTCTGGCAATTAAACATTCCCTATTTCCCTTAATATAATAAGGTTTCAAACTTCAAAGCGTCAAACCCTCTAACCCGACCCATTAATTTTTCTTTTATTCCTCGTTGCACGCACATTTCTACCTGGATAACTGCGAATAGATTTCCGACACTTAGTCGCTTCCTCAACCTCCAACTAGAGACGGGTTTCGAGGCGGGTAACCCATCATCGGGTGGGAAGAGCAATTTTTATTGGCTACAGACGTCCGACGCCGACCCGAAACCAAAAGCGGGTCGCCGAAGTGAAGAGAAGCGAAGAGACGAGAAGAGAAGGGGCGGAGAATGATGGCGGAGGGAATGGATGCGTTGGGGCCGCTGGTGCTTGAGAGCATCCTCTCCAAGGTCGACGCCAGGGACGCCGCCGCCTGTGCCTGCGTCAGCACCAGGCTCCGCTCCGCCGCCTCCGACGATGCCCTCTGGCGCCGCTTCTGCGCCCGCGACCTCGCCGTCCGCGACCAACCCCTCGACCCCGACGGCAACCCTTGCCCCTCCTTCAAGGTCCTACGCCTACTTTCGCTCCCTGCCTCCCCTTAAAGTTCGTGTTATCTCTTCAAGGCCCGGTGCGGGATGGTGGATTGGTGGATATGCGGAGGGATCGAGGTCGAGAGCGTGGATGAGTTCCCTGAGCTGGTGCATGGGAGTGTGCTTGTGGCGGAAGGTCGCTAACTTGAGGATTCCGATATGGTTATGTGGGAGAGAAATGGATATTTGGGCTTATGTATGGGAGAGGAAGAAGAAGTTGGTAAATCTTCTTCCATTCTCCACTGTAAGTTCTTCTTCTTCTAGAGTTGAAAGGTCTAGAGGATAAATGGATACAAAGTTGGAACCTTTTGATTTTAAGAGGGCTTGAGTTGATTCAATCTGGAGACAACTGACACCAGCAAGTGAGACGAATGCTGATGACCTCTTACTCTGGAAAGGAGAAGCAAATTTGTGAGAGAATTGGTAGAGGTGAAGAAAAACAGGAATTATGGATGAGCCATGGAATTTGATTATATGATTTATGAATTTGGTTAATAGCCATTGTGCTAGACTTTTAGTAAGTTTAAATGGGGGGTTTAGACTTATGTTTATTAGGCTTTAGCTTTGGATGGTCATTTATTTTCTTTATGATAGTATTATTGTATAAACGAAGAATTTAAACTTCCTATGTCCAAGTTTACCAATCAAAATACTCTCTCTTTTTTTCCTGGGTTTTCAAATTGCTTTCGCTCTGTTCACCTTTTAGTGGATATCATGGGCAAAGGATATAAGAGTTGTAGTGGATCTAGTAACAGAGTAAGATCTGGTTATGATCTAGAGTTGAGAAGGCCAAGTTAATACCCTTCCTCATTTTAATTTAGCAATTCGTGTTCTTTTTTTATTGGTTATCCTAAAGATATTTCTCTGTCACATTTACTTCCAGATAAATGTGAAAATTATGTAAATTGTCACCCGATTATGCAGGAGGCGTACAAAAAATGGTTTGAATCTTTGGGCATGTACCCATTGCCATTAGTAAGAAGAGCAAAAGAATGTTGGGATTCGATCAAAAGTTGGATGGCTGTTAACTTTCCTGAAGTCAATGGCACTTTGAGGAAGGGTGCTTCTGAAGATGATATAAAATCAGCTGAGGAATTGTTAGGGGTCAAACTACCTGCCCCGACCAAGGTTCTGTATAGGCTGTGCGATGGTCAGCAGACATTTACACAATGCACGGCTGAGAAAAGGCGTCTGGCTCCTTTGGGAATCATAGGTGGCTATGAGTTCTACAATTACGTGGTAAATGTGCACTTGTTGCCTCTCGGTCTACTTGTGGAAGAAACAAAAAGTATAACAACAGCACTAGGGTTTTTGGCTAGATCCAAATACATTATCGTTGCAGCAGGCTACGATGGCGAGAAGTTCTTTTTCCTAAATTGTGCCAATGGCCAGCTTTACGTTGGTACGAAAAATCTGGGTGAAGACGGAGAGATGATGCCATGTGTACCTCAAGCGTTGGTCAGGAAAACAGTTAATGCCACTCATGATATGCCACAAGATGCACTTTTGTTGTGGTTAGAAGAACACAGCAGACGCCTACAAAGTGGCATGATCAAAACTCGTGAAATGGGAGGTCATCGGTATATATGTCTTTTTCCAGAAAGCCCACCTTATTGCTCTGTTGCAGTAACCAATGGTGTTCAGGTATAGTAAACTCGTCTGTTATATAATTTGTTTTCAAGTGAGACTATTTTCATGTTTTCTTTCGTAAACAATGGAGCTTCTTGCATCACAAGTAAAAATCTACTTTTGCTTGAGATTTGATCTTCGCTCTGCTTACAAGTTCAAATCAACAAAAATTGAAATGATAGTTTGGTTGTCATGTCTCCTAACTTGATTGCCCATTCTCCTAAAACAAATACATTGTTGATGTTGTATTTTGAAATCTCATGTGCAGTAAAGAAAACAACTCATGGTATCTTGTTTCTGTAATATTTTTTAGCTTCTCCAATATTCCAGCGTACATAATCACATTTTGCCCCGAAGTCTCTGATGCTGTCATCTGTACTAATGTATGCATGAAAAGAACCAGATCATGTGCGCTTTAATACAGTGATATAAATAACATAGCACATACCCTAAGAAGTGGTATAAAGTCAATCCCCTTAACTCTGGTTTTCATGTGTTTTCCAAATGTTTATTACTTTATGTGAATCTGTCTGATGGCCTTTACATTCTACTTCTAGATGGAATCCTATATCTTTTGATGTTTCTTGAAGCAGATAAGAGTCTCATTTTGCTGATTTGTTATGTTTGGCATGTTCAGGTTCGTGCCTCTGCTGTTTTTGTGCCAGAAGCCTCTGACCCTAACGGAGGGGAGGAAAGCTACTACTATACCTATTCGATCCGCATTTCTCTCCTCCCCGACGGGTGTATGTTGGATGGCATCTATCACTCATCGTGCCAGCTTCATTCACGGCATTGGACCTTCCGTTCCAGAGGTGCCGTTGTATCAGATGTATCCGCAGAAGCTGTGATAGGAAAGGTACTGCTTCTTTGACTTTGAGGGTAGCTTGAACTGGGAGAAGCTACTAGATCAAGGGGTAAAGCAAGGCAGTGTTTGGCTTGGTTCTCAAAATTTGGACCAGATGTAATCTCTCAATTAAGCTCTGCCTTGCTTCCTGTTTGTTTCTGCAGTACCCCCTCCTTTTACCTGGAGGAGAAGAATTCGTATATCAAAGTTGCACTCCAATGCCGGGCGTTCCTGGATCGGTGGAGGGCTCGTTTTCATTTGTTCCTGGCAGGTACAGCTATTTCCAATTAAAACACTCTTGGTAGTTGCTATTATCCTGAGATTAATCATCAGACTTTCTTTTCTCTTATTTGGCTATCTTTGTGCTGCGCAGGATCAGCAAGCCTGAAGGAAGATTCTTTGATGTGAAAGTTGCAACTTTTCCTCTCGATCAACCCGAATACATTTTCTAATTTCTCGTCAGAAATTGTATTATTATTCTTGTCGGTGTTATTCTGTGAGAAATCTATGTGATTATTATGCTGCTCCAGTAAATGATCAGTACACGTATTGCAAGTATATGGATTGGTACTCACACTTAATAATCTTCTTGATTCTTTGCATAGAATGAGGTCTTCCTTTGATGTAGTTGAATAAATAAACAAGTATGGACAACAACAGATAAAAGATGGCATTATTATTCTTATCAGGTGTTATTTTGTGAGAAATTTATGTGATTATGTTGCTCCAGTAAATGACTAGTACGTGTATTGCAAGTATATGGATCGTTCGCTTCACTTAGTAATCTTCTTGATTCTTTGCATAGAATGAAGTCTTCCTTTGATGATGTAGTTGCATAAATAAACAAGCACGGACAACACCAGGAAAAAAAATGCATTTAATACCTGCTATCTTCAAATGAAACTAGGATCATTCAGTAGTTCTTAATACTAAAGATTAACTTCTATAATATCAAATGGGTCGAAGTTTCACAGCATTAGATGGATGAGAGCACCAAATGGGCCTGCAATATTAAATGGGCCAGCAGAATATTAAATGGAACATCGTGGATGTGGATAAGAAGATGTTAAATATGTGGAGCATGATGGAATTGTAAGTCCTCTTATTTGGTGGATGTCTTCTTCCATAGGGAGATAGGAAACAGGAATCGGTAGAAATGGGGCTCAACGCGTCGAAGCGGGTGGAGGCAGCGCTGACCTCGTCGCCGGGCTTCGACGCCGCCTGCGAGGCCGAGTACGAGCGCTGCCTCGCCGAGGCCCAGCGCGCCTTCCCGGGCGTCCGCCGCTATCAGCTCGTCGACGCCGCCTCCGCCCTCCACGCGTCGCTCTCCGTCGCCGTCCCCCTCGTGCGCCGCTGGGTCCCTGCGGCCCCAGGTCGCGAACAGGTGGACGCGGCGCTGCGCAGGGCCGTGCAGCCGGGCGGCTCCGAGGACCTCTCCCCGGCCGAGTTCCGCGCCTTCGCCGCCGACCTCTTCCGGGACGCCGTGCTCGCCGGCGCGGGGCGGGCGGTGCTCCGCGGCGTGCCCATCGGGTTCGCCGGCATCGCGGGGATCGGGGCGGCGGCGCGGGCGGGGGCGCAGGTGGTCACCGGGGTGATGGGGGCGTACGCCGTCGGGGTGGCGGCGGCCGTCTACCTCGGCCTGTCGTGAGGTGGAGGGGGGTAGGGATGTAAATAGGAGGCATGGCCGGTGGCAATCAGTAACCCCTGAAGGCGGTTGTGATGAGCTTTTGCGATATGTGGACGTTAAATAAACGGCCGTTATGTCAATTAATTATCCGATCAAATACGTTTCTTCTATTTTTATATTTTTACGATTAAAAAATAGCCCAATTCACTAAAATCAAATATCTGAATAATTGTAGATGTAACATCTTATCAGGTTTCTTCACCTAAATACTGTATATTATTAATTAGAGTGATGATAATGATATAAAATGTCCGCTGATCCAACAGTTTAAATATATATAATAAATACCTCCTCCTCTCAACAAATAAATTGATATATATATAATTTTATAAAAAAATGCTGTCAGCGATCCAAGAGAAGAGAAGAAAATGTTAAGAAAGATTAGAGAATTCATACGAAGCAAACAGCAGCAGCAGTAGTTTCATTACAAGACAAAAGGGAATAATGAAAAGAATATTAGGAACAGTAGTTCGTAGTTGGTAGTATCCTGACCTGCGCTGCGCACACCACAAATCACGGTCCAATTAGGAGGAAATATTTTAACTAAATTAAAAGAGGGCAGGGAAGAAGAAGGCACATGCCGCGGGTTACGGGGACGGAGACCCGACCCGAACGAATACTTCTTTGACGGACGAAAGAAAAGGAAAAAAAAAAGTCCAAAAAACGCACCGCACGGCGCATTAACTACGAACCGATTACGGAGCGGATCGAAGAAGAGCGGATTAGAATTAAATAAATAATCTCAATCGGTGCCTTCCTTTTCCATCCTTGCTTGCTTCATGGCTTTAAACACGTCATCACATAACATGCCCTGCGACGGTGATCGTTTTAAGTTCGAACTATTAGCCTATATATATATATATATAATTGAGGTTAACGTGGGGGAGAAGGGAAGGGGCAAATGGGATTATGGGATGGAGAAGCGCGTGGAGCCCCCCCATTTCCAATTCATCCGTCCGTCCATCGCACGCGTCGCGTCCTCCCTTTCTCTTTCGTTCTCTCTGTTTTTGACGCTTGGGTTTGGGCCCCGCCTCATTAAAAGCCTTCTGGGTGGGTACCTCCATTTCGAGTCAGAATAAAATAACCAGGGAAAGCCTAATCCTCCCACCACCGCTTTTTTTATTATATTATTATTGTTAAAACAGTACAAACTTATATGGTTTATTATGGATTTAATATTTATCACTACTTATAAGTCATAAGTCATAACAAGAAGAGTAAATATATTCAGTAAAATTTTAAATTTCTCGAATTTTAAAAGTTTATTATTATTTAAGAATCTACGGTAAAAATATTCCAATATATACAACAAATTTCAAAAATAATTTTAAAAATGATAGATAAAATAAACTTTTTCATTATTTTAGTGGATGGAATAAAATATAAGATATGGAAAGAAGTCTTCAAAATAAAATATTATATTACTGATATGGTTATTCTGATAGGATAAGTTAATCATTGTTTTTTTTAAAAAAAAAGGCAGATAACTCAACAATCAATTGGAATTCAGAATATGATAAATTAAATTAAATTTAGGAGATCGAATGCACGAATAGCTGGAATTCCACGGTGGTTGAACTTGAACCGGAATCAAACATTTGAATGAAATTTATTAATCTCCATCAGAACTCAAATTCACATCGGATTTGAATTCTCTCAGCACATCGCGTGATGGCAATTTTAAACCGCCGACTAATTTGAAGACTCAGGAGAAAGATAGAATCGCTTCATTTAAGATGCTTAAAGTACAGCAAAGAGCAATTCAAACACTGCAGCAATTTAATTGTTGCCTCGTATGGCCACCGTGCATGCAGAGCATGTGGATTTCTACTGCCCGTGAATTGAAGAGCTCAGGTTCGTGTTGAAATTTTGCAGCTCCGAGTGAATTGAAGAAGCAAAAAAACAAAGCTCGATTGAGGTCAAACCCACCACGGCACAAGGCCTCACAAACCCCTCCACCTGGCTCAGTCCAACCTGCCGCTGATGGCTGCAAGAGCTCGGAAGCTTGCCGATCCTTATCACCTCAATATCTGTGATCCTTTTTCACAGAGGCAAGGCAGAGACAAAAAAACAATGATCGTAATAAAAGGTCTGCAGAGAGAGGGAGGGAGGGTCATCAGCAAAGACTAAAATTAAGAGGATGACATCAACCCTCTGCATGCAGCAGGGGCCCCCTCCCTATGGGTTGTATATTAGCTGTCACAAAAATCCATGAAGGTTTCTTTCTCCATTTTTAATTGAAATGAAGGCTCCTCTTTGTCACTGCATGCCCTCATTTGTTTATATAGATGTGACGCATCCGCTTCCTCCTCTGACCTCTCCTCCCTCCCTGCTTGTATCATATCAATGCTTAAACCCTCCGCCCCTCTGCCTCCTCTCCGCAGCAGATTCCAAGCTCTGTACTTCTGCTTGATCCTTTGAAGGCCCTCCTCTTCTTTCTCTCTCCCTGGATCGTGGTGAGTTCTTGAATTCCATCCCTCACTTTGATTAGTTCGGTCTTTTTGATCACAGAAACTTGTGAAGTCTGTGGAGACATCTGCTGGTTTTGTTTAATTTCCTGCGATCATCTGAACCAAAAGAGGGGGATGAGGAAAAAGAAAGAGATTGACTCGACTGCTTCCAATGCTGTACTTCTTCTACAGCTTATAGTATAATTTCAATAAGCTTACTATGGATTTAGGGTACACGTGTAGCAAGAAAACATTCCTCTTCCGTGCACGCACTGAATGCAAAATTTATAAGCGTGTATCCCCCCCTGCACATAGTATGAGAGATGACATTATTTGAATGACAGCACAGTTTAATGTTGGATATTGAGAGTTCTTAAGATGTGTTGTGGTCTGACAGATTGAAGATGATGATGATAACAGAAGTGGTTGATCACAAACGAAGGATGCATGATAGCTTTGTTCTCAACAGAAGTTCCAGTGAGGAGAAGCGGCTTAAAACTGGTGAAGGTAGTCGAGCAGGAGGAGCTCACATACCCACCAAGGTATCCTGTTGAAATATCTCGTCTTCCACTTATGCTTTTAGATCGATTGATTTCATAATATGCAAGTGGAGGAATGAGATGATACCTGATTGAGATTGGTGATCAGGAGAAGAAGGACAAGGTTGGGGAGAGAGTGGCGAAGCTGCAGCAACTGGTCTCGCCCTTTGGGAAGGTAGGTAGACATTAACTTGGACCACCTGTCATTTTGTTTGAATTATACTTAAAAGGAACCTCTATTCCTTTATTTAATGCAGACAGATACGGCATCAGTTCTTTCAGAAGCAACCGATTACATCAAGTTTCTCCACGATCAACTCCAGGTTAATTCCATTCTTGGGTCCTTATTTCTACTGTTAATTTGTCGATCCTAATTGGTGAGTCCAAGAAGTATATTACCTCAAGTAGATTTTAAGTAAAATTCAGATGACTTAGAACGATTCAGCGTTAATTGCAGGTGTTGAGTACTCCTTACCTTCGGACAGTAGTGACAGGCGAGATGCAGGTGAGCTCAGTTTTCATCATCTATTCTCCTTTGAAGCAAAGATACCAGGACCTGAATAAGTTTAAGAGTTCACTCACCTAAGCAAAGAAAACGATGGAAACAGGATGGTCTATTCAAACTTCAAACAGAATCAAATCAAACCAAAATTTGAGCCAAAAACAATTTCTTTCTGTTATTTTAAAGGTTTGGTTAAGTTTAGTTTCCTGATTCTCAATCAAACTGAATCAAGAAAATTTAAGCTTTTTAAAAAGCTGTTTTATAATAATTTGTCGGCCTATTTGCTATTTTTAAATGTTCCTTTTTTCCTGATAAAACTCGTACGTTGTGAATCTAGGAGGGTGATTATTACAGCCTAAGAAGCAGAGGCCTCTGTCTCATGCCTATAGCATCCACGTTAAAGATTGCTCAAAGCAACGGAGCAGATCTCTGGGCACCAGTGAACTCAAGCAGAAATCCATAGAACAATAAGATTTTTGTTGAAAACAGCAAGTAGTTTACTTTCTTGGGATACGAATGAGATGCGTTTGCTCATTGGAGAAACATCACATCGGAGTTGCTCATTGGAGAAACATCACGTCAGATTTGGGAGCCATTGCTGAACTCATAAGATCCTAACCTAATTCGTTCTCTCTTCTAACCTAAGAATTTGTTGTATTATATTACGCGTAATGCTATCAGACAGTCAGACTTGCATCGAAGTATAAATACACGTGTAACCTAGTGTTCCATATGCCTACATGGTGGTCTTGCTGGTTGGTTGTTTAAACTGCATGCGCTTCTAATAGTATACTGCTAGTGGAGATTCGAAAAGCTTAAGAGCTATACTTATGCTAAACGGAAGACCTGGTTTCAGCATTGCCATTTTTTGATCCTTAGCTACAACAATAATGAACTGCAAGGTGAAGAAGTAGAGTGCATTTATATTGCAAAAGTTGGAAGATGCAACAGATATGAAGCAGGAGATAAAAATGTAATGCTCAATTGCTCATGACAAAATACCAAGAAATTGACTGATACAATGGCCAGGAGAATCATACCTCTTTCCAAGTTCTTGTCCTGCAATCTTGGAAGTTCTCCATCCTAACCCCTGCAAAATGGACGACTGAAGATAATTAGGCAGGGAAGGTTTGATATGCGGATGCAGCATAGATGCTTTATTTTAAAGGACCAGCAGCTGGCTAATTGCTCATCAAAGTTACCTGAGAGCTTGCCTCTATTTGTTTCCCAGAGGTATTATCAGAATCAGGTCTATTTTCTCTAGTAAAATAGATCAACAAATTCTGCTAAGATAATGTCCCTGTAAGAAATTTAATGCTAAACATAATAGGGTTTGTATCCAAGGGAGGAGACCTCGCAATAGGTCACAAAGAATTTATTGGAGCATATAATGTAATGGAACAATGAACTCCAAACTGAAATTAATAAAATAAAGGTGCTTCAAATTTCACATCATCTTCTTTTCCTCAACAAGGAGCTAGCTCTTAAGAAAATTTTATCAACATCATCCAAATCTGCCAACTTTACATCTTTAGTAGATAAGTCGGCCCTCCTTGAGGCAGCAGCAATTTGACGTAGGTGTTCTTCAAAATCCTCTGGCTCCTTTTCAATATTTGATGGAAATTTTTCTATTTCGTCTAGATATAATGGACGCTCTGGTTTCTCTATCTCTTCTTCAGAATCTGTCTCAAATATGTCCGACAGTTCTTCTGTTTCTGACCAAGAAGTTGATTCCATCAATGAATCATCTTCCACTGGCTCATCATTTCTACGCTCCTGTTCCTCAAGTGCCACAAAATTTTCCAACAAGTGATCGTCGGTTACTTTGTTCTCAACAGCATCTGAAGATGCCCCTTCAGTTGCTGCCATGGTTTTTGTTTCTCGGTTTGTTTTCATCTGCTCTTGTAGATCTTCAAGGTCTTGATAAAGTTTTGGGATGTATCTCCTAACGGCCTGCAGGGAATCTCTGTACTTGGACTTATCAAGGGCCTGAAAAATACATTAAACAGTTTTAATAAAAGACATGCAAATTTGCAGCTAGTACATCTCATAAAAAGTTAATGGGAAAGCATCTTAAAAGAACTGGTTATACCTTCTTTCTTGAAAGAGTAGCCTTCGGTGACATAATTTCTGGTGGTGGTTGTGCGTAGTTTTTTCCCCTATACATAATAATTGTTTTTTCCTCGTGTATATCAAGCACAATTCCTCCACTTAACCTTGCTAATTCCACAGCTATCTCACGAACTTCCTCTGGGGTAAATGTCTTCACAATTACCTGTAATGTCTGATGCTTCTTCCAGTGCAAATGCATGTTCAGAATCACTCCCTGAAAAATGCCACGCCTTCCAACAGGTACATAATTTTTGCATTTGTGACCCATCTTCAGGTAGTAAAAATGCTCTTCTGGAGTAAGTATCTCAGGATCATGAGTAGTTTGTGATGAATCTGAAGGTTCAATTTTCTTCAATGCCTCAACAATTTGTTCTTCCTTCCTTTTAGCCTTTTAGCAATTATAACATAGTCAGAATTACCTAAAGTTAATGGAATATTTTAAGCATACAGAATAAAACAGAATAGAGAGTTGAAAAAATGAACTACCCAAAACAGCTACAAACAACACAGTAGTTGTGTTTTCTCTTTTCTTCTCCTTCTAAGTTTGATGTTTTATTTTATTTTTTCACATCCCTTTGGGATGATATATTGTATCATTTCAGAATGGTGAAATGAATGCAATGTTTCTTTTCAAAAAAAAAACACAGTAGTTGAGTTGACAACTTGTCGACAGAAGGAAAAATTGATCTCTGGAGATTCATCATGATACACTACCAACCATAAGTTCAGTTAGTAGCTGTCTACTATATGGTTTGCATCTAGCTAAATGAAAATGTTACATTCATAGTGAACAGGTTAAAAAATGCAAAAGATTGTTTGATTATGGAACAACGGTTGAAAGACATTATAATCAGCATATATAGTTATACAAGGAAAATATTTATGCTCCACTACCACAGGCTTGAATCTCAAAAAAAATTTTACTATGCAAAAGTATGACAACCTGATTGGAACTTTGTGCATGTAAGATAATGCTTTTTTCAGAAAATATTTATTTAGACGCTATGCTCATAGAAATGTACCCATCAGTTTAAGAAAAAAAAGGAAAAGAACAAGCTTTCACCATGCAATATTTTATGTTCATAAAGGACCATTGAGAAATTTAATTTTTGCTCACTATTGATGGCATAATGCAAGGGAAGAAAAAAGGCATCTTCATCGTTGATATACAAAAACTTACCAGATGGGAACATATAAAACATTGCAGATCAATGTAAGAAGGCAACATTCAATTAAAATAAAGCAAGAAAAAGCCTGAGCAGCATAGTCTTTCGTGCTGTTTATCGATTTTTCACATCAATAAAAAAAAAAGATTTTCACATTTGCTGCAATCTACAGACCTGAAAATATAGTACTAGATAACCATTTAGATATATGATTAATTGATCGGACAACCACGTAGTATAGAACCAATCCAAGATGAACAAAAAAACTGTCATATAGATATAAGGATGCAAAAGTAAAGCAACAGTCGTACCTTTTTCAATTTGTATAATATCTTTTCTTCAGCAGTCATTCTCTGATACTCCTTTTTCTTCTTCCACCTAAAGAACTTGAGCCACCTTACAACAGCTCTTTTGCCTTTCAATTTTTTCCTCTTTACTTTTGCAGTACCTTGGCCATCAACAGGCTCCTTGTTTTGTGTATTTACAGCACCTAGGTCATCAACAGGCTCCTTGTTTTGTGTATTCTTTAGAAGCTCCAGTACATCTTGGCCAGAGTTGGGAAGTGGCTTACTAGTATGAATACTACGAAACCCACTGATGTAAATGCAAGTCCTGCTATTGGCTGGGAAACATACTGAACTCTGAATCGGCCATAGGGACCTTGCAAAAATTATTAAATCTACTCCAAAATGAGAAATGATGAATGCACAAAACGCAAGCAAGAGAGGTGCATGGAGCTCCTTGCATTTTGTTCTCAAATAAAATTCCCAGGTGCCAAGGAAAAATAATACAAAAACAATAATCTAGAAACAATAGTGCTTGAAACTTTCATAGGTAATACGTATGCTCAAGAGAGCAACAGAATTCCATGCACAAACTGAAATATCTTCATCAACTAGCATAATTCAGTATATACAGACCAAAAAAGCGAACTTTTACCATCAGCAGTAGCACGCATAACGATTGGTAACTCAATAAGCATAAGAAAATCAGAAAAGGAAGAACCTTCATTGTTCATCTCATAATTTCATGATCCACTTTATACCGATAGGCATATGCAAAAGGTAGGATTTTTAAAGGAAACTACAGAGGAAAGAGTCTACTATTTGTGGCCAAGGCGCTTATAATACGCTGTAAAGAATGAAATTATAATCCTGGACCAAATTAAGGATACATGTTTCGGTCTAAACGAAATTGGGGCAGTAAGTTTCCAGTATCTCAAACCACGAGTAAGGAGGAACCGGGAGAGAAAGAGGAGATAAGAAGTAAGATAGATGGATTACTTTGTCCACCGGGAAAGCCGCCGGAAAGCCGTTGCAATCCCGCGAAAACAGCTGCGTCCGCCGACAAACAGCTGGGGGGCAGCTGCCCGGTACCGCCATGAAGTTGCAACCTGCAGCGGAGAAGCTCCAGCGTCCATGCCCTAAGCTCCCGAGCAACCTCCCATCGTTTCCACATTCCGCCAGCAGCAGCCGCCGCCGCCGCCACCGTCGCCGCCCCTACCGTCGCCGTCGCGTTGAGAAAAAACCCTCGAGTGGTTTTGGCGTTTCAATTTCAATTTTAATTTGGGATTATTTCATTTTGAACCCTGTAGTCTAAAATAATATTTTTTATATCATTCTAAACCCACAGACTATTCATTAAAAGCCTCATTAAGTTTATTGCACCCCTAAGATTAAGAGACTGTAGTATCAATAATATTAAGTCTCACTTATAAGCAGGGAGATTTAATTGAGAGCGCATTAACGTCAATTCAGAGACTATTAGAAAATAAAATAAACACTATAATTATTACTAACCTTTTTAATTATTTTTCTAAATAGTTTTTCTAAAAAATATTAACTATTCAATATTAAACATAAACTTATTCAATATTGTTTTATCAAATTATACTTAGACGTCTCTCATTTTTATAATTATAGTAATCTCTTTTAAGTTTTAAAATCTCTTTTAAGTTTTAAGTATAATAAGTTTTAAAATATAATATTCATGTGAAGTCTTCGGTTTAAAAAATATCAGCATCAATAAAATCTATCTTAAAGATAATATAATATAATATTATAAAAAAATATTATGAGCGTAATTTTAAAATTTATAAAACAGGTTGTTATTATTATTTGAAAATGAAAATGAAGGAGTATAAATAGAGGTTTTAAAATTTATAAAATAGGTAATTATCATCTTAAAATAAGTCAAATTATTCCTTAATAAAATTCTCATTGCGAGTCAAAGTCTTCTCCCCGACGAACAGAATTAGAATTTATATGGCAAGCCTGCATCGTTTCCTCTCCGCCTCTCCGCCTGCGGACGAGCGGGCGGGAGGGGCGGCGATTAATGGAGCGAAGGAGGCGCAGCGCCTTCATCTGCATTCAGCAAGGGGAATAAGGAGACGTCGGCCTCCTTAACTAACACCATCCGCCTCCTCCTCCTCCTCCGTTTCCTCCTCCCCCAGCAGCAGATAACAGTTAAAAGGGCTCTCTCGCCGTCGATCGCCGCCTCCCTCCACTAATTGCCTTTCCCTCCGCTGCCTCCTCTTCATTCATCCATCGACCCCATCGGTGTGTGCCGGAGACCGGCGTCGTCGTCCTCATCGTCGTTGGGGATGGGGCCGTCGGAGCTGAAGCGGGTCTTCCAGATGTTCGACCGCGACGGCGACGGCAGCATCACCAAGCGCGAGCTGCAGGACTCGCTCGGAAACCTGGGGCTCCACATCCCGGAGGAGGAGCTGGTGTCCATGATCGAGAAGATCGACGCCAATGGCGACGGCCGCGTCGGCGCCGAGGAGTTCGCGACGCTTTACCAGACAATCACGGGTGGCGAGCGGGAGGATGACCCGGAGGAGGACATCTTCGAGGCCTTCAACGTCTTCGACCGCAACGGCGATGGCTTCATCACCGTCGAGGAGCTCCGCTCCATCCTCAGCTCCCTCGGCCTCAAGCAGGGCCGTACCCACGAGGACTGCCAGCACATGATCAGCAGGGTCGACGCCGACGGCGATGGCAAGGTCAACTTCAAGGAGTTCAAGCGGATGATGAAGGAGGGAAACTTCACGGCCTCCAGTTAATGCTGATGTAGAAGAAGAAGAAGAAGATTAATGCGATCGACTTCACCGAGCTTTTTGTTCAAATTATAATCAACGCACAGTATATACATATATCATATGACACAATGTAAGATCATGAATCAATGCTGCTAATGATCAACTAAATTGAGACACTGTTCGGAATTCCTCTTCCTGTCACGCCCTTCTCGCCGCCGATGTTTGCAGTGTCCGGGTAGAGCAGCGTGTAGGGAACACGAGCAGGCCCCCATCTATTCCTCAACCTCCGGTTGCCGTTCCTCTCGTCGATCCTCCTCTCCACCTCCCGCAGACTCTCCCCGAACTGCTTGAACATCCGCAGCACCTCGCCGTCGTCCGTCCACGCCTCCGACGCCCTCTGTCCCAGGTACACCTCGTCGGCGGTGTGCCCCGAGAGCACCTCTATCAGCGCCACCCCCAGCGTCGTCGTGAACCGGTCCGGTACCATCTCCAGAAAGAACCGCTCCGGGTCGCGGACCATCTCCGCGAACTCCGGCTTCCCCTCCTCCGGGATGAACCGCCGGCACCGCGTCGGCCGGTTGGGGGGGTACCCCGCGTAGCCGAACTGGCCGAAGTTGACGGCGGCGTGCAGCGCGGAGACGATCCAGATGAGCGTGGTGAGCGACTGCGACAGATTGGCCACGGAGTCGAGCGGCAGCCAGCAGAAGTCGTCGTCGCGCTTGTCGCCGTGACCGACGGTGCGCACCTCGTGCCACCACGACTGGAGCTCCTGGTCGGCGACGACGGTGGCGTCGTCGCGGTAGAAGTGGGTGCAGTAGCCGTCGACCCACGTCTTGATCGCGACCCACACATCGAGGCCGTCGGCGGCGAAGGGGTAGTCCTGGAAGCGGAGGCGCACGCCGGAGGGCTCGCCGTGGTCCTCCACGGCCACGCCACGTTTGAGGAGATCCAGAGGCAGAGCTTGCTCGCGGAACCGCCAGTTTTTGTAGATGGTCGAGCTGAGCTCCATGGCGCACTTGCCGGGATACATCGTCATCTCCAGGATGCCGCCAGCGTTGAGGAGCACGCTGCGAGCGAGCGAGTTGATGTACATGGTGTCCTTAAAGTGTGGATCGAGCAACTTGTAGACAGGGTGCATCACGCTCAGCTGCCTCCTGGTGGCGATGACGAATGGCTCCACCGCTGCATGCGTATGCAACCTGCAAATGCAGATTTCAACTCATCAACGATGGAGCAATCGAGCTGCACACATCGTGAACTTACCAGTGGCTAATCAGCTGGTGATGGCCGGAGTCGTTGACGGCGACATGCGTCTTCGCAAGCAGCCATAGAACTGCGTCGACTCCCTCGGTCGCAGGCAAGAACACCCTGCTGATCTCCCTGGAGCTGCCTTCCGCCGCCGGCGAGCTCAATTCGATCGCCAGCGGCTTCAGCGTCTGGTTCTGCCGGAGGAAGAGGAGGGTGCGGGACGCGTACACGCACACACCCTGCTCGTTTATCCGCCGGAGGTACGGCATGAGGTAGTCATGGTGGTCGAGTATGAAGATCCTGCCGGCGTCCATGGCCTGCAAAAATATCAAAAACTAATCAATTCATGATCTTTATAAGAGGATCGGAGAAGATTTATATGTATAGATATATGATTACTTCCGAGATGCTGAGACCACCAAGATTCTTCTCCACATGCGAAGCTGTGAATGCACTTTTCTTCCCTCCTTTTCCCACGGGTGGAAAGCTCTGTTTTTTGATGGATCATCAATCAGTCAGCGCAATAAATCTCAAAACTTCTGAACTAATTGAAGCTTAAATCCACCTCCAAGCATTTGATCACAGCCGGGTTCAGCCCGGCGAGCATTTCTCGACCGAACTCCTCGTCCGTCCTCCACGCATTCTCGTCGGCTTTGATCGACGCAGGAACAGGGGGCTTTAATCAGCTCCAACAAAGAAAGTAATGATCTAAACTGCATAGATTATGCCTCACCGGAGATGACTTGCGGGACGGGGAACTTCATTGGGTTTTCTCTGATGGCCCGGGCGATCTCCTTGTGGAGCTCTTCAGGCAGGAACGCCTTCAGCCGCTCCATGATCGCGCTCTCGATGACGGTCGGCGTCCGGCGGGCGTAGAGGTCCTTCGAGATCTGCTCCAGCGACTCGAAGTTCTTCACGGCTCCTTCGAGCACCGACTTCGCTTCGGGGATCACGAAGTGCACGATGGCGCGCACCGAGCTCGATATGAACTCCGACAGCTTCACCGGGCTGAATCGATCGTCCGGCGGCACATAGAAGTCCAGGTTGATGATCTTGTGCCGGGTTTCCGTCAGCCGATCTTCCATAAGATTTCGCTACATAATTAGATCACGACTTCGCAGCACGCATCGATCGATCCCTAGAGAATTGAAATGATCTACAGATACCTTGGTTGCTTAGAGGTCGGCCAGTTCTACATCGACGAGGATAAGGATAAGCCCTGGAGCCTCCAAGAACAGGCCTCGCATGGTGTTCTCCCTTGTTGGGATCTCCCAGATCATTGTACAAGTCGTAGTCGTACACACGCTCCCATTTCTCCCTCTGCCCTCTTCCATTGCCTCTCAAGTTGGTGAGCTCTTCCTGGCGAAGGCTTCGCAGGCCGGCCGGAGTTTGACTCGGTAGGTAGCTCTGCAACCGAATCAGATTAGGAAGTCAATTCTGCTTCAGAGAAAGCATGCATGGATGCGTGAAGATGGAGAGATCGCTCACGATGTTGGCGAAGAACAAGCGGTCCGAGTTCGTCTTGGCCACGGGATACACCCAGGAATTGCAATCAAAGTTGACGGCCCGACCATCCGTCTCCACGGTCACGGACTTGAGGAAGAACTCCTGCTGCGCCTTGTTCTCTACAGCGATGGCTCCGGGCGATCCGAAGCCCTCCGAGAGGTGGAACGCGACGTCGTAGGTCGTCGTTTCAACGTCGCCGTGCTTCGTCTTCTTACCGTTCCGGAGAGTCGCCGACCCGGTTTGCTTGGCAATGCCGGAGTCTGCAGCTGAGCTCTTGTTAATTAATTGCATCAATAACAACATCCACTGCTAAATGCTAATCCAAGAGAAGAACGTCCACTGCTTACTTTGATCGACTTCGGTGGCGCTGTAAAGGCTGATGCCGACGGACTTGCCGAAGCTCGACGGGCGAGAGGTTCGGTTGATGACGACCTTGCCTCTGGTGGAAGGCTGAGCTCCATGACGGTCGCCATTGCCGCCGAGCAGAAGATTGAGGTGGCCGTGGATCTTTTGATGCAGCTTGGCACAGCAGTCTTGCAGCATTTTCTTTGCAGGAATTCTTTTTTTGCTGGCAAATTGAGTTTGCTTGCTGCTTTGTTAAGTTATTGCAGAGCTTATATCATTCTAGCGAGAGGAGGTTGGATGGGGGGGGTTTAGGGATCGCTTTGTCCTCAAGGAATCAAAAGGAGAGAACGAGAAGGAAGGGAGTAGAGTAGAGGAGAAGGAACGGAGGGAGGAAGAGGATGCACGTCCCATGGATTTAGCTTTATCATGGGAATGTGTTCTTTTGCAGGTTTAGGGTTTAAGAATCACGGAGAGGGAGGCTTTCTTTTGGAGGAATGTAAGATGAACAAAAGCTTTAAATATGAAATAAGAATAATTATATCCATTAATTTATTTTTTACGTTTTAAGATTATATTTTCTTATTTTCAAATTTTAATATCAGAAAGATTTATTTCTTAAGTTATAACATTAAACTTTGTTTAAAAATTTAATAAGTATTAAATCTGTAATAAAATATTGATAAATATTCTTAAATCTCAGCAAGTTTTGAAATAATAAAAAGCATGCATTTAATAACATATTATTTTTCTAATTTTATTAATACATTAATATCATAATTATTAATTATTAAATGAGTGTATGTACACAGAGTATATACACAATTCATTCTATTTAGAGTGAATGAGTTTTATAAAGGAGATTTTAAGTTTAATACTCACTAAGCAACGTGTATAAAGTGAATATTATTATCTGGTTAGATCGGTAAAATTATAGAACGGTAAAACTTTATATCTAAGATTATAAGCTTGTGTAAATAATTACCTTAAAAATTATGAAACACTTAACTCCCGCTTTATATATATAAAAATTGAACGTGCCTAATTGACCTTTTATTTACAAATTATTGTCCGGAAGTCAAAATGCATCATCCCGACCGTTCATATCTTTTCGTCCCACCATCTCATCCGCACATCCTATTTTTCCCAAATCTCTCCC
Organism: Thalia dealbata; assembly: GCA_030544415.1. Lineage (NCBI taxonomy): Eukaryota > Viridiplantae > Streptophyta > Magnoliopsida > Zingiberales > Marantaceae > Thalia > Thalia dealbata. Next base: position 1,358,394 of record CM060458.1, read on the forward strand.
CGCCCTCTTCCTCGCTCCCGCTCCGTTGCGGTCTTTAAAAGGAAGGGAGGAAGGAGGTGAAGCGAGCGAGCATCGCGTGCGAGAGCAAAACCCTAGTGACGGTAGCGATCGGCACCGCGGACGCCGACGGCGAACGCGAGCTACTGCAAGAGAGCAAATCCGCACCCTGATGGAGGAGGTGATGGTCAAGCACCAGGATTACGCCTGGGAGTTGGGCGTCATCCGGGTGGAGGAAGTGGGAGAGGAGATGGATGAGGGCCGAAGTTGGCGATCCATGGATCGATCGATGGTGGCAGGCGCGGTAGAATTAGGGCCTGGGAAAGACAAGCCTAAGGTGGGAAGTGGGAGGAAGGTGGAAAGCCAAAAGGTCGGCGGTGCTGCCTTTGACGAGGTTTTGCCACCGGCATATTTTGTGAGATAAGAAGAAGATCTCGTTTAAAGCTTGTGGTCACGTCGCCAAGAGGTATGGAATAATCAATCCCTTGCATATCTGGGCTTTTGTGCTTCTGAGATCTCTCGGATCATTTGAGTTCTCTCCTTTTGATGTATGTTGCCATGGATTAGAAACACCAGATTTCTTTTCACCAATGAGATTTAAGTATTGAAGGAATCCTCACTGGTCCAAGATTCTGGAAAACCATACCAATTCTTCTACTACAATGGAAGAATTTTTCGCGTTTGACTTTTAGTGATGTCTCTTTTCTGGTAAGTTATTCTTCAAATTTTAATTTTCAGTATAGAAAGCAGCCCCGCTGGTCCAGGATTCTGGAAACCATACCGATTCGATGACTACGATGGAGGAATTTTTCATGTTTGACTTCTGCATAACTCCTCTTTTTAGTAAGTTGTTCTCCAAAACTTTTCATCCTCTGACTTTGTATTCTGCCAAAAGAAAAAGAAAATCCTTTTGTAGTTCTTTTCTCGCAAAGGGAATCCACTTGTAGTTGCTAGTATACAGGTGTAAACTTTATTCAACTTGAAGATTACAGATTGCGTTATCGGCTTGTCGCATACCAACTTCAACTTGTGCATAATAAATATTCCGCAATCTGAAAAGGATAAACGTAGTATATTCTCATAGATCCAGAAGAACAGTTCGTCAATATTGTTTAGCATTTCTGGAATCTTGTTTCTGACTAGATACTCATAGTTATTTCTTCTGTCTGCTGCAGTTTAGCATTGTTTTCAAAGTATGCAATTCGAAGAACTTGCAGTTAAATGGTATTAAATATCAGGTTTTGAATAGTTAAATGATTCTATGTGCTTGTATTATAGAAGATTTTTTGTGGAAAGGACGAGAAGATATCACAGTAGATGCTTGCGCTTTTGCCTCTTTCTTGGGTGTCTCTAGTTAGAACTAGAAAGAGAGAGCTATATACTGCTTGCCGCTTTGTGAGGAGGAACTAATAATTCACAGAATCGGCACTTTTTTTTATACAGAACTATGAATTATAGCTGAAAACTGCACATCTAAGCCTGGAGAAGAACCAAACATGTTCGTTGCTGAACATGCATTAGTCAACCGCAGATCAAATACTTCAGCCAACATGGAACATGGAGTTAGTACAGAATCAGCTCAAAAACACAGTTACAGCAGTAATGAAATTTTTCAGCAGTTGAGCAAATGGTTTAATAAGTTGCTTAGTGTAAACAGTAAATCCTAGAAATGGCTGGGTATTATTAGGAAGTCTTTTTTCCCTATGACATATGTAAATATATATTCGCCTTGAAGTATTACTGCTGCACATTGTAAATGAAAGTTTCTGCCTACTTCATAGTGACGGATGCAAGTGCAATGTTAAGGCTTGTTGTTCCTACCCGGCTCAGCTGAAGATTATGCAAGCCTCTGAGATCCGTGCCTTTGAGGCCATTCGGGGCAGGTGAGCGATTACTTCCAACTTGCTCGATTCTATGGTTGATTTTAAGTCCCAACTAAATTCCGCTTCCCTTTCTTCCTGATTGATCAGGTGCACGTCGCAGGCTTACTGATACAAGAAAGTAGGTTCAGTCGGAGATTAGCTCGCTATAATGTGGACTGTCGGCAACAGACCAGTTGCATTGCGCTGGCATGATTCTTGAGGTAAGGTTTGAAGCCCCCAGACACTCACCAGAAGACAACAAGAACCCGATGGACCTGATTGTCAAGGTTGAGATATCATTGGGTAGCCTGCGTGGTGCCCATGGCCATGCCAGGCTATGAAGTCGTGGCTTGACACGACACATCCTATAGGCCAGTAAGCAGCATGAGTAAGGATGGCCCCTGCCTCCCCCCAAAATGTGAGGCACCCACATGTAGGTGTAGGTTTGAGCCTACCACAATTGATTACGGATCTCTAATGACCTGTTACAGGTATGATCCATCAACAGGCTTACTGATACAACAATATAATAGGTAAAATTCACTTGTACTCTGTACTTTCTTTTTCATCGTTTCTCCCTACTAGTCCAAGGGTTGCGTTGGGTAGAGTTAGGTAAGTTTAAACACCTGAGCATATATTTTTGTCACCCAAATTTGTGTTGGCCCAAACATCCAACACTAGATCTCTTTGTTATAGGTTTAAGACTCATATTTGGTATGAAAAAAAGTTATTGATTATGATGTGATTAGTTAGATTATTTCTTAAAACATTTGATCGGAAAATAAATAACAAGGTCAGTTTGATGTGAATATTTAGATGGATGATGCCTATAGAAAGAATGAATACCCACTATTTCTTTTGTCATTATAGTAATACTAACGCTAAAACTCTCAACATCTTTTGTTAAATATTTGCTCCATCTATGGTTTCCGTGACATGTTAGTGGTTGGATATCTCTACCTAATCAACGTTGCACTCTTTATCTGTACCTTCTTCACAGATCACATATTCTTCCAAACCGATCACAAAATTCTGATGAACCCCTCCACTTGCTCGAGTGGAGAATTTAATCATCTATTTTGACAAGCTCAAGCTCAAGCGCATCAAAAAAAGAGGGAAAAAATGGAAATGCCGCAAAGAACATGTTGATGATACTCGTTATCAATCACAGAAAGGAAGCACAAGAAGGCGACAAAGCACAAGTTGAATGGAAGAAGCCCGCAATCCTCAACTCTCCTTCCCCAGCCGTATCTATCAATATCAGATAAGGCTGTGCCCGCCTCCCCCAAGCAATGTGAATGAATGCGCTAATAAATTCCCTCTCCCACTTTGTCCAATTCAATCTCTAATCCCCTCGATCGATTGAAGAAAGAAATGGTTCTTGTACGGAAGATCAGCAAGCATGCTTTTTAGGGGAATCAATCAATCAGTCAATCGATTGAGGGTCTGACATCACAATGAATTGATGAAGAGGGGAGGGGAGGTTGTCTTTCCTCATTCTCGTTGTTTATCTCAAAAGAAGAAAAAAACAATGCATTCCTGGAGAATAATATATGTATATAGCCAACTTTCTCTATGCTGATTGGTTGGAGCATCTTTTATCCTACTTAAAGATTCCCAGTGTTGTGGGCTTTTGTTCTTTCTTAGGTGGGGGGCACAGGAGTTGCTTGGCACTTGGTAGATTATAATTAAAGATGATGATGATAATAACAAGGGCTAATCACAATTTGGCCTTTATAGGTTTGTTCTGTCAAAATATATCATCTCGATTTGTGAATATTTTGATGAAGCTACTGAGAAAAAGATGACAAATTGCCAGTTATATTTTTTAGAGGAAGCAAGGTGCAGCATGACAACTGATTCACCTATAAGCCTTGTTTATTAAGGGGGAAAAGGGGTGTTCCACCCTAAGATATAGGACCAAATTAATGATTACAGTAACCCTACAAAAATCTATCATAGGGGCCAAAACTCAAAATAATCCGCATGAAAATAATAATCAGCGCTGCTTTAAAGAGGGATTCCAAGGCAGTCCATCTTATGAATCCCTCCTCCTTGGGTGGCTGATGGATGGCTCAGGATGGGAGTGACAAGGACTTGAGTACAAAAGTCACTGTGTAAAGCCACTTTGGCATGTGATCACGGTATCTTTGTATTTGTGAGTGCTTTGAGTGCCATTATTGTTTCAACAACCAGTTGAAAAGAGAAACAATAACCAATATCAAGCACAACAAACTCATTTGTTTTCTACTGTGCTGAGCCACACACATTCCATGAGATCAAATCACATGTAGATATCCCAACATATAAAGAAAAATCCAATGAGGTCTCTCTCTCTCTCTCTTTACAAAGCCCCTCATTCCCATGAGGGCAAACAATCAATAGCATACAAGAAGCAAATGAGTAGATAGACATAGATTGTTTCTGTAAACTTGAACCCAAGTTGTTACAATTTCCTAAGCAAACACGATTTAGCTTAATAGTTCCATAATCAGTCAACAAAAGTTCACACTCTTTGAATTAAGCTCCTGTGGCACTTGGGATTTTCCCTCTTTTGTACCATGTAACTCATGTGATCAAGTGAGTCAAATTCTAACGGCATCTCTGGGTTTGCTGTCTAAGTACATCTTAGGAGACTGCAGTGATGGAAGCCAATGATAACACCAAAAGCAAATCAATCATTCTGAGAGCAGAAGATAATAATTTTTTTTCTCTATTAGTTATTCTAGCATGTGAGATGTGACCACAATAAAGGCAAAAGCATATCAATCAATAACCACCACCAGTCAAAATGAGGTGATAGAAGCGGGGGGGATATATGCCTAGATATGATATGTTTAAACATAAATTAGCAAAAGTTACTTCCATAAAAAGATAACCAAACCAAATCAGACAAAATAGTCTAAGTTGAAAAAAATAATTCATGCATAAAAAAATATAGGAATAATTATATACATACTACTCTACTAGTTTCTAACTATATTTTGATCCCCTCTAAATCTTGAAACAACAAATATATCCCCTCTAAGCTTTGCACTTGGACCATCTTCTATGTTTTGAAATAATAATAAAAAATTCATCTAAATTTTACAACTTACACTTTTACCTCTTACCATATTCATTTGTAGATATGATATTATTTTTTAATAATATTATTACTACGTTCATGACACATTAAAACTAATAATACAGTCATGATATGATAAAAATGTTATTAACAAATAATACTAAATAATAAATTAATAATATAAAGGTAAAAATACCAATTTTAAAACTTTAAAGGAAGTTTTTTTATTGTATTAAAATTTAAAAATGATTAAGTGTAATTACGGAATAGTAAAAAGAATTTACATGCAATCATTTTATTCTTAAAAGAGATCTTCTTTTCTCTCCCATGGACTCTGTGGATTTCTCTTTCCTCCAACCTTCTGACTGTTGTTCTAAATATTCCATCTATCTGCTGAACATATAGATTCTGATGTAACAAAGGTTTCTTTGTTCTTAATCATGTATGTTTTTGTTGATAGTAAGTTAGCATATGCAAATAATTTCCGGAACAAAAAGGAAAGGAAAGAAATTTTTTCTTCTTTTGCAACAACGTTGATTCATTATCAATTTATCAAGCACAAAGTTTAAGAGGTAAATCTCCTTTCTGACCTAGAATTCAGGGAACTAAAGTTCACATTGTAGGCATATATTGTGTCTTTTTCCAACAACCTCCTGGTGTAGGATAACTAGATTGATCATTGACAAGATCTCCCTTTCCACACACTAACTAAAAATTAGATCTTAATATGGTGTATCAAATTTCTTCATGATTAAGGTAATCAAAGCATCCTATCTCTCATTAGGTAATCATGCAGCTAACATACCTCTTTCAAAAGAAAAAAGATCAGGATGGTCAACTCAAAGTTTATTTTTTCTTTATCAGTATAAACAAAGATTAAATAAGGTATTTTCAGAGTAACTGAAAGGTGTCCTTGCATTTTACAGAGCTCACTTGCCACCATGAGACTGAAGTAGAGATCAGGATGATAACATATGCTATCTTTTCTTTTCTTTTTGTTATCTGTAATTATTTTCTCTTTTTAAATTCTTTAATTTTCTTTGCTGTCTTTAATCAATTTTAGGTTGGTGAAATGAATATAACTTTTCATTTAAAAAATAAACAGCAAACAAATAATTTATTTATTGTCCAGAAGGACTAAGGATAGTGGCTCAAATTCTTCTCTACCTAACATTTTATTAATCTGATTGTATTTTCCAGAAAGTGACAACACTATCACCAAGATCTGTTACCAGTACATTAGGCAAAGAAACTTCAGTAGACAAATATTTCTACACAAATTCTTTAGCTAAAAACTGGGCAAAATTATGTTACCATTTCGAGGTACATGCAACCTACCAACATTTTCTAAATCTTCAGCTAGCTTAAGGACATCATTTACCAGCCCTTTCAATTCACAATACCTTGTGTTTTATATGGATTCTTAATTTTTCAGAGGAAAATCTGGCTCAACAACCTTTTCCACTTACTGAAGTGATAGGAGGTGGAGGACTAGGGGAAGTTGATGACAGGGGTGAGGGCAAAATGTCCTAAGTTGCATCTGTCATTTTTGCAGAAGAAAGTACCCTGACATTACCTCTCCAGCTTTCTACCTCACCAGATTTGGCATGCAACAGGACAGCTGACTTGATATCAGTGTTTAGAAATTAGCCATTGTAGGACAAATCTATCACTTTCACTTTGTTAGGATTGGCTTTAGAGGCCCTACATGGCTTTCGTTATGTATATCTCTAAGCCTCCAACCTCTGTGCATTTGCTACCCACCTATCTGCACAGGGAAGAAGAAACCAGAGGCCATCCAAAAATTGCGGCATTGAGTAACCAGTGCGCAACCTTTTTTGCATGGTTTGTTCACTGATCCCAAATAATAATAACCCACACCAATGGGGATGGGACCCTACAAAATCTCAGGTCATGATTGGCTAGATATGCAGGACTGCATTCTGCACCATTTACTGAATCCCTACCCTGAAAGTTGAGAGGTGGCAGAAAAAGGAGAACAAAAGCCAGAGTCTGATCATTGGCAGAAAGTTGTGGCCACCAACTAAGCAATCCACACTAGTAGCATAGTATATTAGTTATCACCTAAGTATAATACTTGTAGATGCAACACAAATTTATGATGTGACCTAAGCAATTTTTTTTAACTTTGCAAATATCTAATGCACCTTCTTCTTCTTTTGTGTCAAATGCATACAAAGACTTAATATATATGCATACATTTCTGAATATGAGAAAAAAAAGTGTAGATGTTAGCATAGGTTATGCTTGAAGAGACCACAAGACTTAATATTACAGATAAAAAAGAAATAAATAAAGATGACTACGGATGTCATAATTGTACGGATCAAGAAAATGAAAAAAAAAGGATAGAAAAGAGTACCTTTAGATCCCAAGCAATTTTCACGTTACAATTAGTCCATGAGTACCCCATGATGATGGCCAGAATAAGAAGAGCCTAAGACTAGATCAAGATTTTGCAATAGGTAGAACAATCAAGTCTAGTGCATAGTGCGCATATTCAAAAGTGAAACTAGATGTACGAAAAAGTAGTTATAACTGGGTGTCATAAACATTTCTCGAGTCCTAGGCAAGATATGGCAGATTGGTTTATGTGAAGCTAATCCAACAAAAAATATAAGCTTATTTGCAACGTTCTTAAGGAAGAAATTTCATCCATACCTGATCAAGTTTCTGCCACGGATTCAAAAAATCACTGAAGAACTCAGCATTCCAGGTGGAAACAATAACGGCAGATTTTTTTGGGGGAAGGCGGCTGTGAGTGGCATGCACCATCCCCTGCATGATCAACCTAGATTCCTCACTATCCTTTTTAGATCATCACTTTTCTCGTGCATTATCTTCTGCAAATCATTTTATCTTCCAAACTAAAATCATTCATATATATCGGACCTTTCACATCAAATTACATGTCCATCCACTCTGCAACGCCATTGACTGAATGCTTTGGACTCTCTTTACGCAGTAATCTTTAGCAACTTGCATCACGGCATGCACTTCTAGCATTTCCAGCCTCCCAGTAAGACGGCAAAGATTAAAGAATAATTCAGTGCTTGAACTGAAGTATTGACCATGATGTCACATATATTCCTACTTTTGAGCCCACAAGAATCACTCACTTTAAAGCCAATGCAGGTCAGTACGACTCCTTCTTGCTCTGAGCATGCAAAGATATTCCGAGCGCCGTCGGCTTTCTTAGATTTGCAACAAGGGATTGGATGAGGGAAGGTCAAAAGGCAACCCACTTTTGTGCTGAACATATCATTCTCCCAAGAGGTTCCAGATTTAGAGAATAAGTCGGCAGATTTATTCACTATGCCGTAATCCACTAGCCCTTGTGGAGCTCAAGGGGTATGTAGATCATCAACATTTCCATTTTCCAGTGACAATGGCTCAAACTATACTCTATAATGAAAAAGTAGATTCCAAGTCCTATGGAGGAATTTGAGGCCTGGACTTTGAGTGAGTGCTTCTCCCAATCATTTAGCTGCTATATAAATGGACATTTCATCTCTGCCAACGCTACCAACAAGCAAGGAAGAAAAAACTTGAGAGTCTCTCTCAATCCAAGTTAACTTCTCTGCTCTAGTACTACAGCTAGTTCTTGTAACCAATCATGTCCAGGGATCCTCTTGTTGTAGGCAATGTCATTGGTGATATTTTGGACCCATTCGTCAAGTCAGCAACACTGAGGGTGTTCTATAACAACAAGGAGGTGACCAACGGGTCTGAGCTCAAGCCGTCTGCGGTTGCCAATATCCCGAGGGTCGAGATACGTGGACGCGATATGAGGACTCTTTACACACTAGTAAGTATCATCATAATGTAATTGATGAGATGTCTCAATTGAACCGTGATCAACCAAACACTTACAGTTACTAGTATTTGCCTCAATCGTTGCTCAATGAGGCCCAAGTCGAAGAGCAAACACCCAGCCTAGCCTAGACCAGCCGAAAACCATCCCTTTTCTCTTTTGTCCTTTTCTCCTCCAAAAGAGAAAAATATCCAGGACCATCCACATCCCTAATGATATCACTACATTTTTTCTTTCTTGTATCTTTTGGGTTGATAAGTCTGATTGACTTTCCTTTTCCGGATTCCCAATCTTCTTATCCATGTTAACATCACACAGTTACCTGTCAATACCTTATTTACGAAAAAACAGAAAAAAGAAGAAGATTTCATTGTCAATATCAGTCCAACAGTGTAGAGGTATAGGTTGAACAGTCGATTGATGGTTATTAGCCGACTAGGTGGTTGGGATAATCTATGATTCTTGACAATGACCCAGGTCCTCTGTGGCAAAATGAAAATGAGTGATAACGTTTTATGCTATCTACGACCAAAGCCAAAATGAGGGTGTGTATTCTACATGGCTACCAAAGCAGAATTATTCATAAGCACCTATACATATCATATATGATTTCCTAGGAACAAATAGTCAAGTTTACTAACATGGTTACTTTGCAAGGTCATGGTGGATCCAGACGCACCGAGCCCTAGCAATCCTACCAAAAGAGAGCACCTGCACTGGTAAGAGCGAATTGCATTACTGGAATGTATAAGCAAAACAAAAATCATAAATAGAATACACTGATTTCTCCTTTTGTGGGGCTTCAGGCTGGTGACGGACATACCAGAATCAAATGATGTAAGCTACGGTGAGTTGAGCACCGCAACAATGTTCATATAATGTCTCTGATTCATCTACATGCATTTTATTTTTTACAAGTTCTGTACTTACAGGATCATGTTTAACAAATGGTTGTCAAGTTTTGAATTGTGCTAATCGAAAGGCATTTCTATGAACCTTTCATTAACTTGCATGAGTGTCGTAAGAAGGAAAAAAAACATTAATTGCACATGAAACTATCTATCAGTCAATAGGATACATATGAGGCCACAGAAGTAGTAGTAGAACGATAATAGATGTATGGGAGAGCAATGTCATGTCGAGGCAGCTGTAATACTCATGTGATGTAATCTACAAGACGCGGCAACTCGACAGCTATATCATTATGCGATGCACTCAACAAATCACTACAACTTTATTGATGCAAAACAAAAGTTGCTGCTAATATGACACAATCATGAATTCAAGTTTTCTTCCTCTCTATTTTTCTTCTTTCAGGGAATGAAATAGTTTGCTATGAGAGTCCACGTCCAACAGCAGGCATCCATAGATTTGTCTTTGTGTTGTTCAGACAATCAGTTCGGCAAACAATCTATGCACCTGGATGGAGACAAAACTTTAACACTAGGGACTTTGCAGCTCTTTACAACCTGGGAGATCCTGTTGCTGCCATGTTCTTCAACTGCCAGAGGGAGAATGGCTGCGGTGGAAGAAGGTACATATGACCACAGATTTACGAGAGCAATTTCAGTTTGCTTCTTTGTGCACAGACATGCAAGCATGATCAAACGCTACCAACAGATCTGACTCATCCGCAACTTAACATATCTACTCATTGAGTTGTTGTCGACTTAACGAAAAGACAGAATAAAAGCCCTTTTACTACCATGTAGAAGAAGCTCCACCTCCTAAGACGATCTGAAGTGCAATGAATCTTTAGATCATTCATTGTGGCAAGTGAGATTTAACGCTTAATAAATGTCTTTATAACAAATTTTTGAACTTGCTTCATTTCCTCACAGGTGATCGCAAGTCCTTAAACCCTTGATTTGGACATTCCGATAGCTCAACTGCTAATAATATGCAGCAATGAAGCAACTGCCTTTCTCTTAATAATATCAGACCCATTCTAAAAGGAACTAATGGATTGTATGCATTATCACACTTCCGCATGGAAATAACGTATATTAACTCGAGAAAGAAGGAATATAAAATTTTAACCAGGTAATAGCAGATTATGGTTGATAGTGATAAATAAGTCCCTTAATACATGGAAAGTTCATTGCATTTGGATTAAAGCTAAAACAAATGTTTGGCAATGCAATTTGCAAGTGTGTTTTGGTATATGAACACGTTTCTTCTCTGGCATGCAGGTATCATTCTGGCAGCGGATGGGCATAAATGATATTTCAGGAACTGAAAAGAGGCTAGTTAATACTGATTCAATTGAACATCAACTGAAGCAATTTGGAGAGTTGATGTCCAACATGACTTGTCATTAGCAAGTAAAATCTATGTAGACATTTAATGTTTTCCTAATCCTACTTTATGCACAAGTTTGCTTCTAATATATGATAATTTTGCATCCGTAAGTACACTAGTTATCTAATTCAAAACCTGAAGAAGGTAGTGCTTCAAACATTTTCTAAGCATTATCATAGGATGTACTTCATTGGCATTTGAACATGCTCATGAATTGTAATTGCTCTGAAAATATTCCAGCAACGTATGCAGGAGTGCAATTGTTATGACTAGTGAGCATCTACCAATCTTGAATGTATAGTTCCATTCACAAGCACATTTAGAACTTATGGTGTGCAGCAAGTTCATCGCTTACTCCAATTATGCATACCAATTGGTCAATAGATTAGAACTTATCTAACGGTAATCACACGTCTCCAGGCAGTAATGGTGACTCTAAACTTTAACATACAATACACCAAGACACCAAGACAAAAGATCAATTCACCAACCAATTTCTTAAAGAAGAATGATATAAATCTCACCTCAGGGGTGAACAGTTTTCATTGCTTCTGTTTGGAATGCATTTGCTTGTTTTAATTTTGATAACAGAACTGCGCGGATATAATGTTCGGCATTTGACATGCTTTAGGCTCCGTCTTATCTGACAGTTCAACTTGAGCATTAGAAGCATAGCATTGCCGATGAAACTCCTTGATGCTAGACTGCATTCTATCATCATCAATCTTAATTTGAACCAGGCAATCTAGGGTCAAATCCAGCAGTGCAAGGCTCAAGAACATATGCGTCACATGCATTTCATCAAACAAGAGACCTGCTGCGTTCTTCGTACTTCCCAGAAACATCCAAAGACATGAGACAATTAAGATTAATTGATCGCTAAACCACAGTCTGTGCATCTTAGGACACAGTTGAACAGTAAAAGACATCCATGCAACATCTACCGAGATTAATGGTTCGGGCATATCGTCGAGAACTTACCGTGCAACATCTAGATAGTCATTCGCCCACGAGAGTCCATTAAAGAACCTCCACGGTCGTTCTACCCTCAGAAAACTTCAAAAATTTCAGCTGGACCGACGCCTCTCCAAATACATATCGCTCCATCCGGAGGTTATCCCAACATCTTCTATAAATGAACTCCTGCAAAGTGAGATAATAAAATTAAAGGAGACATAATTCTACTTATATTCCTATGCTATGCTTCATTCGGCTGGTATACTATTACTTTTTAAATATATTTATCATGCTATGTGTTATTATTATCTTAAGATACATTCACTGCACCTGTGCAAAGGAATGTATAGAACAAAGTTGAAAAAAAGCATAATAAAGTATAAACATATACACTAAACCAACCATAAGCCTCTATCTTAAGATAGCCTATGAGTAGTAAAAAAATGTTAGATCTATAATTACTTATTAGTTAAGGTACTTGTTGGTATTGAATTGTTAAAAAAAATATCTTCTGTTTCTCTCTTCTCATACATTATATATCTTATTTGCAATTGTTTAGTATAGATAAACCATCAATTTATTATAACTCTTCTCATACATTGTTTATCTTATTTGTAATTGTTTAGTATAGATAAACCATCAATCTATTATATAAGTACTTTGATAGTAAAAATAATAAGATTTAGACTCGGTGAAGTGAGAGATACTTATTTTTTTAGAACTTGGTAAGTCTTGAACCTAATTACCCTAACTCATGATCCTCTTGTATAGAACATAATTATTCTAATCAAAAGGATGTGGAGTAGTGATAAGTATTGATAAACTCAGATTTAAATTTCAACTGGGCAGGCTAGAAGGAGCATAATCCATTGGCATGCCTAAGTGGAGTGTATACTTTAAAATGTTTTAAATGAAGAGTTCATCCTCATGCTGGAAGAAATCATTGGGATTTCCTGTTCTCATTATTGTAAGGATTACGTGGCGATGCTAACGAATGTGTTTCCCATGGCTGCTCCACTCTACACGCGTAAAAAGGGGCGGGAAGAAACTATTGGGACTCCCTGTTTTAAATGAAGAGTTAAAAAGGCGCTTCCATTTCCGTCCCTTTAGCGATTTGATTTGGTTTAATGCTCCTTCTAATGGCCTCTGCCGCCTTCCGCCTCCCGCAGCCATTTCATTCGCTTCCGAAGCCGAGAGGGGTGATGGCCGCTCCCACCAGCATCTGCGCCGCCGACGCCGCCGCCACCACTGTCAGTTGCGCTGCCCCGCCGCAGCGCCAGCGGAAAGCTGCCGATCTTCCTCTTCGATGTGATGGACACGCTCGTCCGCGATCCCTTCTACGACGTCATCCCGGCCTTCTTCCAGTTCGGTTTTTCCCTACTTGATCTGGTTTCGTTTTGTCTTCAATGTCGATCGGTTCTTGCTTAGCAATAGATTGTATCTTATGGGATCATCCATTCGTGTTTCTTTTGTTGCCTGATCAGAACAGGTGACCTCGTAGATCAGTTGGTCGCACATTTAATCAGGTTGATTTCTTCTTGGTCTAAAATGATCGAGAAGAGGGATCCTTTGGTTTCATGGTTTCATGCTTCATGGTTTGCTCTTTGTTAAAGTGTGCTTATTCGTGTTTTCCTTTTCCTTGAAAGGTTTGAACCAGGCCATTTTTGAGGTTTTTCAAAGCACCAATAACCAAAAGATTACTAGCTGAAGCTAAATAGAGTTCACGATGTGTTCTCAGTTTCTGCCTCTGCCCACTTATTGGAAATGTTAAATTTCCTCCACCTTCCTGTTTTTGCATCACTGACATGTTGAATTATCCCACCATGTAATGATATGGAAGAGGATCTAAGTTCTAGAGAAGCTTTTGGAATTTACGAGTAGGAAGTTTTGTTGAAAATTTACATTTACAGAATGTCCAGGAAAGAACTTACAGAGGAGAAACACCCCACTGCATGGATCGAATTTGAAAAGGGACTGATTGATGAGGTATTGATTGTAATTCTAGAGCAACTATCGTCTGCACCTACCATAGTAATTCTCCAATAATTTATTCGACTTTTTTTCTGTCGTATTGACTTTTTTGAATCTATATTAGTAGCATATCTAATGGTCTCTCCTTCTAGATTTCATTCCTTGTGCCGAACGATCTTAAGAATCTTACAGGACCCGGCAAAAATCTCTCAATATCTTTTTTGTCATGACGATATGAGAGTGGTTGATTTTTCTTATTATACTATGTTCTAGATGTTGCACTTGTTTACTTACGTGACGAGATTAGATGAGATGGTGTGTAACGGGGAATATTTGTCTTAAAAATCTGATTTTCTACTGTGGATGAAAAATGATTTCAATTGATCTCATATTACTTCAATATTCTACCTGCATCAAACTATCTTAGCACAGCACCAATTCTATCTGAAAAACCCTACAAGAAGACACCACCACATCAACCTGGGATTCTATTTTTTTGCTGATCGTTTTTATATGCAATTATGATCATTGTAAAATGAAATAATCAACTAATGGACCTTATCTCTGAAGATGTTGAACATTAAATTTCTTACCAACCTGTAGATGCTTAGTCTCGCAAATAATTACAAGGATCCTTTCAACATGTCCCATGAATGATAATCTTTTGATAATTCTGTACAGTATATGATAACATGAAGTGTATCATGTCTACTTTTCTGCTTGTTATGTGGATTATTATACTTCTCTCCAATTCTCAGGCAGTTTCTAATACATGACCAACTGGCCATGCACTTGTCTTTATGATTCAGTACCTCATGATTTTGTCCTCTTTGTCATTGGTAATATGGTGTCTGATTTTATAATAAATTCAATTCTCCTTCGGAATGAGCTTGCTAGAAAGTTTTTCAAAGATGGAAGATCTTTTGATCTGGAAGGTGAGGAGCACTTATTTATCTGTAGCTATCCTAAAGACAACTCTACTTTCTACTCTCTATGACATTCTGAAATTAGTTCCTAAGATATGTTTATGAAAATTCCTTTGTTAATTTCTTACTATTTTCATAGTCAAAATAGTAAGAAAAGTTGGACTTGATCGTCACAAGGATGTTATGATCTTCTGAAAGAAAGTCTCTCTTGTACCTTTCCGTAATTATAGAAGTTGTAGTTTAATATGCTCTTAAATGTATTGCGGTACTTCTAAGTTGGTGGTCCTGATTCTTCTAAGTTGCTTTTAAAGCTTGAAATAATTAATTTACATTACTGCACATTGTTGGTCTGTTGTTCATCCCAGTATTATTGGAAAGTCTAAAAAAGAAAGTAGGGGTTTCACCATGGAAAGAAATTAATTAGTTGTCCATCATACAAGGATAAATATCATTAAGTAATTACTGATCTTCTCTCAGTCTATCCTTTTTTTTTGAAATGTAACATCATTTTGAAATAATACAATATATCATCCACAAGTATGGGAAAGCAGAAACGTTGGAATATAAACATAAACAAGAAGTAAATAGAAAAACAAAGCATAAAGAAAGAACAACAGAGAACAAAGAAAAAGGACAGCAAACAAATCCTTTAAAATGCTCAGGCGGTTGCTAAGGACACTGCTCAGTCTACACTTGAACTCTCTAAGGTGATACAAAAATATATAAAGGACGTGTGACTAGCATTAGTTCCTGTGTGCCTGATGTCAAATTCCATTGAACTTCTTTTATTTAGAGCTTCTTATTCTCTTTCTTTAATTATGTTAGTGGTCAGGTGTATGATTATCATTAGGATAGTTCGAAAATGGAAAATGGATATGGTTAAGAATAAGATTACCATTGTGAGATGACCGTAATTAGTGTCTATTTTATCCATATATTGAAGACGAATCCTCATATTGACTGAGCTCGCTCATTTGGCCATCTTTTTCAGGTCTAAAAGAATACATGATTAGAGGATATTCCTATATTGATGGCATTGAGGCATTGCTCCAGAATTTGAAGCAGAACAACTACGAATTGCATGCTTTTACTAACTATCCAATCTGGTCGGTTAAAAATCTTCTATAATTTGATGTTTGCTTTTTTTATTTTCTCATTTTTACTTTCCTGTATAGGCACACGATGATTGAAGAGAAGTTAAAATTGTCGAATTATTTGTCTTGGACATTTTGCTCGTGTGAAATTGGTAATATTTCTGAAGTCTGGCTAAGCTATAATTTTTTAAAGTCAAACGAATCGTTGTGCGTTATATCCTATTCTAGGCATATCTTTAGCATCCACCCTTAATTAATCAATCCCTTGGAATTTGGTCTTCCATGTCAAATTATAATGCACTGAAACATCCGTTATCTCAAAACACTGCACCTTCAGTTGAGTACCTATTTATTTCAACATGCCATATCCATGGTTCATTCCTACGCTAAGAGTGAAGTACAAAACCGGTTCTACCTTACCAACAGAAAATAAAATAAGGAATAAACGCAATAAATCTGAAAAAAAAAAATCCAGAAGAAGAAACCTTCACGAATCAGGTAAACATCAGGAGATTTCAGGTTCGTTCCGATGATATCGATCGATCCTGATAGCATCCAGAGCTAAAACAGAGACAGTTGATTCTAAAGCAGAGATCAACAGCAAAGAAGAGAAGGAAAAAAACCCAGATAATACGAGGGAAGACCGTTCTAAGAAAGGGCGTGCTCCGGAAACCCTAGAAATCGAGCGCACGCTGCGCGTGGAGATGCAAGAATTAGAGGGGCTCTTTTATTTTATAAACTCTTTTATTTGTTTTACATGGCTCGTCAATCTCCGTCGCAGATGTGTCAGAGAATCCTCGTCGATCTCCGCTGCAGAGGTGGCAGAGGAAGGGCGTGCTCCCGACGAAACCCTAGAAATCGAGTGCAGCGAGTGAAGATGCAAAAAAACAGAGGGGCTCTTTATTTTATAAGCTCTTTTATTTGTTTTACATGTCTCGTCAATCACCGTTGCGGTGGCAGAGAATCCTCGTCGATCTCCGTCGCAGAGGTGGCAGAGAAAGGGCGTGCTCCCGAAACCCTAGAAATCGAGTGCACTGCGAGCCTTTGCATCTGCAGTCTGCAGAGGTGGTTGAGATGGCTCTCTTATCTATTTCTTCATCTAATTATTCATCTTAGTTCGTCGTTGCATGTTCTTTGAGTGAAAGCTCGCCATCACATATTAATTAAGTCATTCTGGAGAGAAAGGTAAGCCTTTTAGTATCACAGTGTAGTGTTTCACTCTTTACTTATATGAGATACAGCACATGATAGGAATACTTTGTGGTATCAAGCTATTGATCGTTCAATGAGTTTAGAGACAGGAAGAGCTCACCAGGGAAATGTTACATCTCCACCTTCCAGCATGATATGAATGTGTGATGCATTGCAATGGTTAAAAGCTAAAGAGTTTTTCTAGTACAATGATTTCAGTCAGATGCTAAACATAGAGTAGTTCAGTTTTTGAGAAAACTATTCCAAATGCATCTATACAATTAACATGCCAACTAAAGCAGCAGCAGGAGGAAGTGGAAACAAGCAGTGGCATTCACACGGAATTGCAGATAATATGGGGCGATGGAAGAAATATAGCTGCTGAATCTCTGTTTCTAAGAGCCATATTCTAGAAGGCTAACTGTACAGACTTGTGCAACGGATGAAGGAAATTTACAGAACAAGTTGGATATCCATGCAGATATTCCGGGAAGGACAGGCTAAAAGCATTTCGGTATTTTGTGCATTAGCACTTGCGCCTGCATTTATTCCTCAGCTCTGAAAAAAATGCAGCAACTTGAAAGACAACAATGTCCTACAGCACCAAGAGCAAAAAAGGTAGATGAATAAATCCGAAGGGAGTTAATATTTTGCTGAAGAAACACAAAACAAATAAAAAACAAACCTGGGCATTATCAGCAGGGGTACATGGAAAATGGAGTCCGGCGGAGCATTTCTGAAGAATTTCAGGATTTTTCATCCATGCTTTGTTTGCTTCAATTTCAGGACATAGTAGTGTTGAATGTCACATAGGAGACAAAGTGCGGCGGGTCAAAGATGATTATACAGGAGCAAGGTTCACAACGTTTGGTCAATAAAGTCATATAAAGTCATGCACGACATAGAATCACTCAGGGTAAGCGCTAAGCACGCTCATTGACTCCATTTTCTTCTACTACACGCAAACCACTCTTTCCCTAAAACACTTGCTCCATTTTTTTCTACGCCTGGTGGACATCATATATCTACATCGTGGAGAGGAGGAGGATGACGGTCGAATTGGTGCGGGGGAGCTCCGGTGGAACTGGTGGACACGGCCAGTATGAACCAAGCTAGCGGGCTAGGCGTTATACTGGCTCATCTAATCCATGTGTTTTCTACTATTTCTTGATTGCAAATAAAAAATAAAAAGATATATCTATTAAAGCACTCTCTCACTGGGCTTTCCATGCCACCTTCTCGGTCTCATAGCTAAAAGTAAGCCAAACATGCACACATGCAAACTGCGGCAACTAAATTATAGCAAGTAAATAAACATGCATAACAATAAAGATACAAGCTTAATTATCCAATAGTTTGTGCTTCATCAGCACAAATTACATTCATTTCCCGCTTGGGTGATCTCCGTTTGGTTGTGGCTTTCTTGGGGCGATGAATGAATCTCTCCTCCCTTAGAGAGTAGTTAGATTTTGTTCTAATTCCTCAGTAGATCTATCGAATGCTGAAGCTATAAAGTCTCATTGTTGGCCTTTTAAACCAAAACCTTTACTTCTAACTGTTTAGTCCATGTTTACCTCCAGTACTCATCTATGTTTGGAACTCCGTATGAGTACAGCTCCGGTTCCGTTGCTTCATTACCTTGAAGACTTCCCATGATTCTATCAATTCCCACATGGATGAAGTCTTTTGAAATGGTAACTGCACCACTGCCAATGTTGATGCAACGGAGGAGTGAAAGGGATCATTTAAAGCACCCGCAGCAGCGTCGGCGCACCTGAAGCAGCGGCAGCGATGGCTGCGTTAATAGCGTCATTGGGCTCCGAAGACAGCTTGTTAAGCTGCATCAGCAACGACTTGATCCACTCCATGAAAACGAGAAAGGTGGACGAGTAAACAGAGCAGGGCATAGTGCCTAAGCTTTGTCTCTTAGATATGAGCTAAATGAGCCGATCGAAGGTCGTGGGACAACAATCGTAAGCCTGGTTGAGTAGAAGAGGATCATAACTTACGAGCATCATCGAAGTGGGTGAGGATCAACAGAGAATAGTAAACAGAACAGAGGATGCGATCCTCGCCAGTATTGCCGGAGCAACCCATCACGAGGCAAAAGTGGACATAAGGCAATGCAATATAAATGGATTCGTTTTGTTTTTCTTGAACTCGCTGTTTCTGCTCGCTGTGAGCTCTTGTAGCATGTGCACTAATTTCTCCAAGCATTTTTTTCTTTTGGTGGTAGTGTCCATGTAATGGCCTCTGTGTGTAGCTTGACCTTGCGACTCCTGGAAGTTGGAGGGATTGGTCTTTACGGTGCATGCATCCCGAGCATAACTTTCGGCCTCCAAAGTTCTAACTCGGCATTGAGGTTGATCACAAAGGCAACCTTCAAGAACTACAACCCTGAGTATCGTCGGAGCCAAGTGAAGGTCGTCGGTGAGGATGACGGACGACAATCGCGAGTAAGGCCGAACCAAAAATAATCTTTGGCATTGCCGGGCAGGAGAGGAGAGCAACTACCTACAGTTGAGCTTTCCCTATGCATGAATGCTTAATTCAACTTTCCTCTTATTCTCTTCTTCCAAGTGGGTGTGGGTGTGTTGAACTTTGCAGCGAAGCAAGGGAGTCTTGAGCATCACCGAAAATCATCATATGGACCCAGCGAGCGGGGGAAGCTCGAATTTTTATGATTAAAAAATAAGTTTACTTCTTGACACGTCGAGTCACCGGTGACAAAAATATTATTGCTCCGTGGTTTTCAAAAATTATTATTTTAAGTTTATCGCAAAACACTCGAAGTAATTAAAGCGATCGCGTACTTTGAAAATGTTTTAAATTAAGAGAGCGGTTTGCGCCCTCACGCTGGAATAAATTATTGGTCGGGATTCCCTGTTCTAATTATTGTACGGATTAAGGCGTGATGTTAACGATTGGGTTCTCATGGCTACACGCGTAGTCGCATAGAGGGATCTCCACAATCACCATGGTTCTGATGCGGCTCTTGTAAGATTCTACTTATAAGTGTATTTGGAGCGGATCCGTTTATATATAAATGAACGCAGAGACCAGACACCAGAGTGTGGGCGTGAGAGATGAAGATAAAATTAAAAAGGGGTTTCGATTTCCGTCCATTTTGCGATTTGATTTGGTTTGGTAGTCCTTTTCATGGCCTCTGCCGTCTTCCGCCTCCCATCGCCATTTCATTCGCTTCCGAAGCCGAGAGGGGTGATGGCCGCTCCCACCAGCATCTGCGCCGCTGACGACGCCGCCGCCGCCGCCGCCGTCAGTTGTGCTGCCCCGCCGCAGCGCCGGCGGAAGCTGCCGATCCTCCTCTTCGATGTCATGGACACGCTCGTCCGCGATCCCTTCTACGACGACATCCCGGCCTTCTTCCAGTTCGGTTTCCCTACTTGATCTGGTTCCATTTTGTCTTATAAGCCGATCGGTTCTCGGTTAGCAATAAATTGTATCTTATGGGATCATCCATTCGTGTTTCTTAAGTTGCCCGATCAGAATAGGTGACCTCACAGATCAGTTTGTTGCACATTTAATCAGATTGATTTCTGCTGGGTCTAAAATGATCAAGAAAAGGGATATGATCCTTTGGTTTCATGGTTGACTTATTTTTCGCTTTAGGATTGCTCTTTGTTAAAGTGTATTTGTTCATGTTTTCCTTTTCCTTGAAATGTTTGAACTAGACCGTTTTTGAGTTTTTTTTTAAAGCACCAATAACCAAAAGATAATTCAACATGTCGGTTTCTGCATCTGCTCACTTATTGGAAATGTGAAATTTCCTCCACCTTCCTATTTTTGCATCTCTTACACGTTGAATTATCCCACAATGTAAAGATATTGTAGATGATCTAAGTTCTAGAGAATCTTTTGGAATTTATGAGTAGGAAGTTTTGTTTGCTTGTCTTGACTCTTGACTGAACTTTTTTTTAAAACTTCCATTTACAGAATGACCATGAAAGAACTTTTAGAGGAGAAACACCCCACTGCATGGCTCGAATTTGAAAAGGGACTGATCGATGAGGTACTTATTGCAATTCTAGAGCAACTATCGTCTGCATCTACCATAGTTATTCTCTAATAAGTTATTTGATTTTTTTTTCCTGTTGTATTGGCTTTTTTTGAGTCTATTTTAATAGCTTATCCAATTGTCACTCCTCGTGACAAACAATCTTAAGATTCTTACAGGACCAGGGAAAATCCGTTTCAATATCTGTTTTTTCATTGCGATACGAGAGTGGCTGATTTTTCTTATTATACTATTTTGTAGATGTACTTGTTTACCTGAGTGATGAGATGGTGTGTAAAGGGGAATATTTGTCTGAGAAATCTGATCTTATAGTGTGGATGAAAAATGTTTCCGATGATCTCATATTACTTCTATATTCTACCTGCATAATACTATCTTAGCACAGCACCAATTTTAGTTCATCAACTGAAGAACCCTACAAAAAGACACCACCACACTATCCTGGGAATCTAATTTTTGCTGATCGTTTTCATATGCAATTATGATCATTGTAAAATGAAATAATCAACTAATGAACCTTATCTGTGAAGACATTAAATTTCTTACCAACCTGTAGATGCTTAGTCTCACAAATAGTTACAAGGATCCTTTCAGCATGTGTCCCATGAATGATTGTCTTTTGATAATTTTGTTCAGTATATGTTAAACATGAACGGTACCATGTCTAGTTTTATAATCTCGCTTGTTATGTGCATTATTATACTTCTCTCCAATTCTCATGTTCAGTGCCTCATGATTTTGCCCTCTTTGTCATTGGTAATATGGTGTCTGATTTTATAATAAATTCAATTCTCCTTCAGAGTGAGCTTGCTAGAAAGTTTTTCAAAGATGGAAGATCTTTTGATTTGGAAGGTGAGGGGCACTTATTTGTCTGTAGTTATCGTAAAGGCAACTCTACTTTCTACTCTCCATGACATTCTGAAATTAGTTCCTAAGATATGTTTATGAAAATTCCTTGTTAATTTCTTACTATTTTTATAGTCAAAATAGTAAGAAAAGTTGGACATGATCGTCACAAGGATGTTATGATCTTCCGAAAAAAGTCTCTCTGGTAACTTTCCGTAAATTCTAGAAGTAATAGTTTAATATGCTTTTAAAAGTACTCAACATAGTAGTGGCCCTGGTACTTCTAAGCTGCTTTATAAAGCTTGAAATAATTAATTTACATTACTGCACATTGTTGGTCCGTTGTTCATCCAGAGATTATTTGAAAGTGTAAAAAAGAGATTCCACCATGGAAAGGAATTAATTATTTTTCCACCATAAAAGGATAGCTATCATCAAGTAATTACCGATCAACTTCTCTCAGTCTATACCTTTCTTGAAACGAAATATTGCATTCATTTCATCAATCTGAAATGATACAATATATCATTCACAAGGATGAGAAAACAGAAACGTTGGAATATCAGCATAAACAAGAATGAAATAGAAAAACAAAGCATAAAGAAAGAACAAAGAAAAAGGACAGTAAACAAATCCTTTAAAATGCTCCGGCGGCTGCTAGTGACACTGCTCAGTCTACGCTTGAACTATCTGAGGTGATATATAAAGGACGTGTGACTAGCATTACTTGATGCGTGTCTGATGTCATATTTCATTGAACTTATTATTCCCTTTCTTTAATTATTTTTGTGGTCAGGTGTATGATGATCATTAGGATTGTTCGAAAATGGATCTGGTTGAGAATAGGATTACCATTGTGATATGACCACAACTAGTGTCTTTTTTATCCTTATATTGACGAAAAATCCTCATATTGACTGAGCTTGCTCACTTGGCCAACTTTTTCAGGTCTCAAAGAATGCATGATAAGAGGATATTCCTATATTGATGGCATTGAGACATTGCTCCAGAATTTGAAGCGAAGCAACTACGAATTGCATGCTTTTACTAACTATCCAATCTGGTCGGTTTCCTCTATAATTTGATATTTAATCTTTTATTTACTCATTTATACTTTCCTGTATAGGTACACGATGATCGAAGAGAAGTTAAAATTGTCGAAGTATTTGTCTTGGACATTTTGCTCGTGTAAAATTGGTAATATTTCTGAAGTCTGGCTAATCCATAATTTTTTTCCTTCAATAGATTAACTATTCAAATATTGAATCTGTGGGTCATCATGTATCTCTGCCACACATCTGTGCAGAGAAAGAATTCATACGAATTGCTGTGTGTGATGTCCTATTCTAAGCATATCTTCTGCATGTACCCTTTTTTTTTTAGAACTTGATGAGACTTGAACCCAAGACCTCATATATCTCCCGTATAGAGCCCAGTTGCTCTAACCAGAGGATATACACTTTGTGTACTCTTTTGTATGTACCCTTAATTAACCAATCCCTCTGAATTTGGTATTCCATGTCAAATTATCATGCACAGAAACATCCATGTTATTTAGAAATATAGGTTATTCGCACATATATAGGCTGACCGAGACAATGACATCCTTTACCTAAAAACACTGCACCTTCAGTTGAGTACCTATTTATTTCAACATGCCATATCCGTGGTTCATTCTTACGCTAAAACTGAAGTACAAAACCGGTTCTACCTTACCAACAGAAGTTGATTCTGTTTCATTCAACACGACTGTGTCCTTCTAGTTTCCTTTGAAGAAGTTAACCGTGGAGTTCCCTTTTGTAGGAAAACGCAAGCCTGCTTTAGATTCTTATATGGAAGTTCTTAACCATCTCGGAGTGGAGCCAGCGAGCTGCATCTTTGTCGATGACAGGTTATTTCTCTCGACATTGTTTCATCAGATTTTTGAATTTTATGCCAGTAATTAATATTCATATTACCTCAATTATTCTCTAAATTACATTTTTACATAAACATCAAATCATTCTCTTAAGTTGTATAATTGGTTTGATAGACCAAATAGCTCGAAAATATGATTTTAAAGAAACTTTTTTCTTTTCTAGTTTACCTTGTTTTCTTAGCGATTCATCGAAAAAATTTCTTCACTTCTTTTACTGGACCAGCTGTTGGTTGAACATGCATTCACAGGAATACTGCAATTTCATCTTGATCATGACAGTATTAAGTATGATTCCGAGGTTGGTGAGTCTGCTCACTGTAACTGAATCTGACACAATTAGTGTGTTCATTGTGGAAGTCTGCAACTCATTCTACTTTAGTAAAGCAGAATTCCATGACGAGCATTTGAAAATTCTGTTTACTGCAACAAAATACAGCATGCTACTTTTGAATCAAACCAAAAAAAACAATAGATGGGAAAAATTATATGCACCTTGGATGGTGCATTTGTTAGAACAAATAGAGTATAAATATCTAATTATTATTTAGTTACAGTTTCGAGACCCCCTATTCAGGTGAGTATATGTTTACAATTGATCGTACAGGATTTCTACCTAGTTGATGTTTAGGATTTTTAATGCTCATATGTTACTAAGATAGTATGGTACTTAAGATCTCCCAATTTCAGGATGACAAATGTGGAGGCAGCTAGAGAGGCGGGCATGGTTGGTGTGCATTTCAAGAACGCAAGTGATCTGGGCGAAGATTTGAGTTCATTAGGGATAGAGCTGTCGACTTCTGAAAACGCATAAACATGCTTCTTCGTTATTCTCGTAAGTCCCATGCACATAGCTCTTTTAAACAGTTAACTTATTCATATTCCTAATAAGTAATTTTTATTCGGCAAATCTACTCGATTTTGACTGCAATCAGAATATTTTATATTTGCCAGTACGTTTCCTCTCATTTGTGAAACATGTTGCGGAAACACAAAATAATGGTAAGGGTGATTGACCAATTACCTAATATTAGGAAATATTAAGCAGTGTTTTAAGGAGTGATTTTGTTTATAGGAATGCATCATCACATCTTGAAACCTTCACCTTTCTCCCTTTCTCCCCTCATATTATATGATCCTATTATTTACAGGCCATATATAAATTCCTGCATAATTTATTATCACGCACTTACGCTGGACTCTCCAGCTGTGCTCTTCCTTCCCATATCATCTCTCTCCGCTCTAATTAATCATTGTGGCAATTTGGGGCCAATTTAATTAAAAATAAATTAAATACTACGTCGTCTCACTCTCATCCTCTCGAGTCTGGACCATCATCATTTGATCGCAAGAAGAAGCCTACCTCCCGATCCTGTCGAGGTTTTCCGACACCGTCTTCATCCTCGGCCTCGCCTCCGGATCGATGTCCGTGCACGCGAGGGCGACGCCGAGCGCCGCCGTCACCTCCTTCTTCGCGTGCACGTCGTCGAGCAGCGCCGAGTCCACCAGCTCCGCCAGCGGCCTTGCTTCCTCGAGCCCCTTCCTCACCCACCTCACCAGCCCCGGCACATGCTCTCCCGAAGACGACGACGGCAGCTGCGGCGGCGGCGACGGAGACGACATCTCCGGCGGCTTCCCCGTCAGCAACTCCAGCAGCACGACACCGAAGGAGTAGACGTCGGACTTCTGCGTGGGCCGGGCGGTCGCCCCTGCGGCGGCGGCGCGGGCCTCGGGAGCGCGGTAGGGGTTCGGGACGTCGATGTGGGAGGACTTGGCGGAGGGGGGAAACGCCGCGCCGAGGAGGCCGGTAGAGGAGGAGGAGGTGGCGGCGGCGGCGGCGGCTGAGGTGGAGGAGGTGAGGGAGAGGAGGCGGAGGAGGCCGAAGTCTGAGATGTGAGGGCTGAAGTCGACGTCGAGGAGGATGTTGGAGGGCTTGAGGTCGCCGTGGACGAACTTGTGGGGGCTGCTGCAGTCGTGGAGGTGGGCAAGCCCACGGGCGGCGCCTCGGGCGATGCGCAGCCGCACCGGCCACGTCAAACTCGGCTGCCCCGACCGACCTGAAGCTATAACGTAGCATTTGAGTCTAAACTATAATAATTATTCACTAAAAAAAAACTTATTACAAAATTACGGACGAGCCACAAGAATAAAATTTGCAATTATAACACAACAGTCAAATCTATTAAAAAAATTATATGATTAAACAAACTTATTCAATTTTTCTTTTTTTTGCTACTAACAGATGTGTATATGCTAATTCTTTTTCATGATTGATGGTTTTGCAAAACGACAAGACACATCCATAAAGCTTTGCTCGAGCGCATGGCAATTTGGGTGACAAAAAATAATGTGCAGAATGCATTGCAGGTATCTCGGTACGGATGAGACCAACAAGTCACGTGGATATTACCGTCTTTAAGTCACTAAACTCTTTCCAAAAACAACGTCAGCAACAAAATCCAAAAAAGCAGAAACAAACTACCTTCTTTAAGATTTTTAAAATTAGGTCAGGGGTTTAGTGCACAAAAAAAATCATATCTGGTATTAAATTTTTATTATTCTAATATTTTACTTACTCTTCCTTACGGCGATTTGGATCCGATCCAATAAATTGATCAGATCCGGAAACAGACGTACCCAATAAACCAACATGATCTCCCTCTCTCTCTGTCACCGCGTCGTGTCATCCAGTACAAGTCCCTCTTAGGGGATGTCCCTGCGGATTCTTTTTCCAGACTTCTTTTTACGAGGCACAGAGGTTTGGGGATTCGTCCTATCTAACTCCCATACGACCCTCTGTGCTCCGCGAGAAAGAGGCATCATCCCAACACCCTCCCTTCCTTTTTGCTGCCTTTTGTTCCGCCCAAGGGTAGAGCCATTTCCCCATGACACCCTTTTTACCAAAGGTAGAGACAAAAAAAAAGGTCACTCAGGTGGGACAGCTCATCACACCTACCATATATCAAGTGAAATAATTCGATCATATTAGGATTTTATATCCTAAATCTTTTAAATTTAGGATCAAAATATACTAAATTAACATAGAATTTTAACTAAAATTTAAAGTTTTTATTTAAAATTATATTTATATTCATCTTAATATAAACATAAATAATACATCATAGTCAAGTCGTCCCTTATGCCTTGACCTGTAGGTAGATGTTAATAATAGCATTAATAACATCTCCTACTCCTCATTCAATGTGTCCTCCCCACACGACCCACCTGCGCCCTAAGAACGAGGGCAGGACGAAGACTCTTCTACGCACCCCACCCCTGTAACTAAAATTATCTACATATATTATATGTTAACTTCATCAGGACCACTGTCCCTCTTCCTTTCCGCCTCAAGATTCGCGCTACCGAATCATCAGGGGAGGGGGGGTCCTTTCTTCCTGAGGGAGTCCTTCCCTCACAGAAATTGCGGGTTCGACTCGAGTCCGATCGAATCAAATTATGAATGACGGGATTTAATTAACCGACATGCGTATAGGGAGGGTTTGAGTTTACTGACCTCGTAAGGCGGCGGCGAGATTGCCGTTGGCGACGAAGTCGGTGATGAGAAGCTTCTCGTCGGCCGCCCAGTAGTACGCGCGCAGCCTCACCACGTTGGGGTGGCGCACCCGCCCCATCGCCCGCACCTCCGACGCGAACTCCTTGTACCTGCCGCCGCCGCCGCCGCCGCCGCCGCCGTCGCTTCCCAGCCTCCGCACTGCCACCGCTGTCCCGTCGCCCACCACCACCTTGTACACGATCCCCTTCGCCCCCTTCCCAAGCACGTACGCCGACGCCCGCAGCAGCTCCTCCAGCTCCACCTTGAACCCCTTGTCCATCGAAACCAGCTCCCCCTCCGCCCCTCCGCCCCCCTCGTCCTCGTCGTCCGACGACGACGAGAACCCTCCTTCCTCCCCCTTCTCCGCCCCGCAGCAGCCGCACCGCCGACACATACGGTCGGCTCCTCCGTTCCCGCCCCTACCCAGCTTCGCGCATCCCTTGTCCTGGTCCTTCATCTTCCAGTATGCGCACACCAACACCAGCCCCACCAGCGCCACACCGGCGGCGTCCGCCACCGAGATCAGCACGATCAGCCCCGCCCTCATCCCCTTGCTCCTCGCCCCCTCCTCCCCGTCCGACGCCGCCGCTCCATGCATCGCGCTGGGCGCCTCCGGCGCCGCCGCCGCCCGCACCTCGCAGGGGATCAACAGCGGGAAGCCGCACAGCCCCGGGTTGTTGAGGAACGCCGTGGGGCCCTGGTTCGCCAGCGACCCTGCTCCGGGGATCTCTCCGGTAAGGTTGTTGTAGCGCAGGTCAAGGCTGACCGTCGTCGGCAGGTGGCCGAGCGCGGTGGGGATCGCTCCGGAGAAGCGGTTGTGCGAGAGGTTGAGCGTGCCGCCGAGGGAGCGGAGCTCGCCGAGGTCCGGCGGGATGGGCCCCTCGAAAGCGTTGGAGGACAGATCGAGCTGGACGAGATCCGCCATCTCCGTCCAGATCCCGCCGGGGATCACGCCGGAGAGCCGGTTCCGGGCGAGGATCAGCCGTTGCATCTGGCGGCACCCGCGGAGCTCCGGAGGAAGAGGGCCGGCGAGGGCGTTCCCGGAGAGATCAAGATTCTGGAGCCGGGGGACGCCGCAGACGGCGGCGGGGAAGGGGCCGGAGAGCCGGTTGTTGTACAGGAAGACGGAATGGAGGGAGGACGCGTTGAAGAGCTGGGCGGGGACGGGGCCGGAGAGCCGATTCCCGTGGAGGTTGAGGCGGCGGAGGTAGAGGAGCGAGCCGAGCTCGGAGGGGATGTAGCCGGAGAGGTTCTTCCCGGAGACGGCGATGGCGACGACGCGCGGGTAGCGGGATCCGGTGACGTTGGCGCAGGAGACGCCGGGCCAGCGGCAGGGGTCTTCGTCCTCCTCGCTCCACCCGGCGAGGGAAGAGGACGGATCGTCGGACACCGCCGCCTTGAAGGCGAGGAGCGAGAGCCCGTCGGGGGACAATGCCGGGCACGTCGGCGGTAGAAGAACCAAGCAAATTGTGGAAAGAACGATGGCATGCAGGTACGCTCTCCTCCTCCTCATCTAGTAGTAGTAGAAGAAGTAGCATAAACTCCTCTGCTATCACCCACACACCACACCGTTGTGATGCCGAAAACAAAAACGGAGGAAGAGAGCGTGGAAGAGAGGAGGTTGAAGTAGCGAGATATTTAAAGAGCGTGGAGTGATGAGGTAAGTAGTGGCGTTGGTTTTAATTGCGTGGGGGCGGAGAGGAGACCCAGGCGTGGGAAGAGGAATGGAGGAGAGCGGGAGAAGAGTAACAGCAGCAATAGTAGTAGTAGTAGAAGTAGAAGAAGAAGAAGTAGAAGGAAAGCAAAGTAGGAGATGTAATAATTATTCCCAAGTATTTGAGGAGGTGGGAGAGATAGGAAATGATGATGATGATGATGAAGAAGAAGAAGAGAAATGGTAGTTGGTGGGGTTGGTTTTTTGATATATTGCAATTGGGCAGGGGTTGCGGAGTGCTGATTGCTTTACATTTGGGTAAAACCACAGTTGCATATTTGCTCTTTTTTCTGGACTTGCAGAGAGTTTGTGTTAACTCAATTCAAAACTTTAAAAAGGGATACAATTATGAATCAACTTTTACTATACTACGTTTTAAAAAAATCTTACCTTAGTAAAGAGGGAAGAACAAAAAAAAAAGGAAGTGGATTGAGTTTTTACTATCAGGGTAAGGACGAGTCTTTAGACAAATAAAATATAGACAAGATACCCATCTAGCCCAGCCCATGCTATTAATACAAAAGAAGATAATACAAGTGATTTAATTATAGCTTTCCTTAATATTAGATTTTTCCCTACGATAATGACAAAGGTGCATGCTCTGGCCTCAATGGAAGGGTCTAGTTTTCACTACTGGGGGCAATGACAAAGAAACATGCTCTGGACTCTATGGAATTAAATTCCACCTTTAATCTGACAACCATGACATCATCATAAAAAGGGAAGCAGATGATGTATTCTGGCTATATGAATATATGATACAAGATTGATACAGGACTCATGGCCTGTCCTCGAGCTTGAAAAGAGAAGAAACAGCTGATGAATCATCAATACCGAATTTATTCAGAACTCACATGTCCAGTCTGTGCGTATTATGATTAAATTGTGTCCCCCCCAGTTTAAATTGGTATATATCGTCTCTCAGGCTGCTTCGGCTTCAGCCATTGCCGGGTCCACAGGATAATACTTGTAGTGAAGCTCGCTAACATCATCTCCAGAGAGTTTCTTCCAGCCATCAGCCCCAACGCAATAAACTGCAAGAGAAAGGGTCAGCGATCCATAATGGTTTCTCCAAAATACAAGTAGCGAGGTAGAGCCATCAGATAAAGTAGATGATCCGCATGTTCCTTATCTTTGAAGGTGACGAAGGGAGTAGGTCTCCGCTTTCAATGGAGTAAGAGTAAAGATCTGATCAACGGGTGGTGCTTTTTTATGGCATAATTGCCACTTTCTCTTCATATGATTATGATCATTGGCATGCATAGTGTTTGAGAAAAAGGAAAGAGGCATGAGGCGCACATACCACTAGCAACTCCACCACTAGCTCCATCGCGAAATGCTGCATGATAAATGGCTCTGCGAGCTAGTTCGGCAGCTTCCTCGATCGCCATATCGTAGCGATAGCTAAACAAAAAAAAACGGAAATTTTAGTTACAATCGATCTATCACTGGAGTAAAGTAGAGCTTATATTTACCCATCATCCAGGACACCATAAGCAAATGGGCTTCCTGATCCAACCGAGAACCGCGTTCCCTTGAGCCTTCCTCCTTCACTGTCGATGTAGTACAAATCTGGTCCCTAAAATAAGAAGAACCTTGTTATATGACTTCATTCAGCTTAAAGATATCGATCTTAAACCAAACGTGTATATATATATATATTGTGTGTGTGTGTACATTTTCATCCCAGCCAGCAATCATGGTCCCTATGGAAAGACCCATTTTTCTGTAGGGGTAGAGCATATTTGCTAGAATCTTGGAAGCACCTGCGACTGAAATCCGTCTCTTGGTTCCCAATTCGTAGAGGCGACACTGCGACGGTTAAAATGTAAATGGTGAAGGCAGAAGTTGAATCCCAAGCTCTAAGAAAACGCTTACAGACTTGCGAGAAACTCAAAATAGATATGGACAGGTGCCAGAAGTGACAGTTTTTACCTTCATTCCCAGAGTCCTGTGCCAGAACTGGCAGTCTGCAGCAACTCCAGCGATTGTACCCAGCATATAGCGATTGATTTCGACGATTTTGTTGGCGTTCTGAGAAGCTGCAAGTGAGAAAAGGGGGGGGGGACTAATTAAGAGTGCAAATTTGGAGAAATAAGATAGTTCTTATGTTTAATTGATCCTTTTATTAGAGCAAGCAAATACGACCTACAAGCATTAATAAAAAGGGCATTCTTACATAAATCATGACTTTTAAAAAATAATAATAAATAAACTAATGTCACATATCATACTAATTAGACTATCATTTAAGATAAAATATCCTAAATGAATTAATTATATCTCTCACAAAAACCTAGTTGATAAATATATGTATTAATTTATTTTTAACTGTAGAAATGCAGCAAATGCTAACATGTCTGGATGAGGGGGTTGGAAAATGTGGAGGTGGTATATTTATTTTTTTAAAAGAGTAAGCATTTGTAATTGGTATTTAGTGGTAGTGAGATGGATTGTAAGTAGACCTACCCTATGCAGCACAGTCTATTCCACTACCATCCCTTAATGGGGCAAAATGGCACATCTAAAATTTAAAAGGAATTTTTCATAAAATATAAAAATTAGTATCTTCAAGTCAGTATCGGTCAACCAAAGAAAGTTACAGAACATATGCACTTCCACCTATTTATCAAATCCAAATACAAATCCCTCCGGGCCTGAAACTAAGAAGCTATACCTAGGCGGGTTCAGCACATCTAAATGATGCTTTTGGTGATTGCTCCCCACTGCTGGGCTAATGCTGTTCTTATTATGTGTACTAGCATAACTACTGGAAGCCCAAGCAAAGTGGGCTTGATATGAAGTAAATGGTCATCATCCAGTTTACCGTTTGGGCCTTTCCCCGATATCCTGACGTCTTCTTTATGCATATATTATGATTTTTTTGAAAAAAAAAGGGAGAGTTAAATTTTTGTTTGAAATTTCACTCCTTACGCTGATTGATCGATTATTCGGTATTCTATGACAATTTGTATTAGATTCGAATTATTCTAACTAGAGGTATACTAACACTTTGTGTACGAATTATTTTTCATTTGGCCCTCTAAATGTTACTCTCAAATTTGGATAAAATTTTTATACTGGGATATTTAAGAATTAAGGGCAAAACGGCAGAAGTTGCAAAAATTATAAAAACCTCTCCAAGTTGGGATAAGTTAAGATTCAAATTTCGAACAGAGATGAAAGTTAAGAGGAAGAACTAAGAAATGCTTACAGATGCGTGCTCCCATGCTAGTCCGCGATTCGGCGGCGACGATGATCCCGTCCTTGAAAACGAAGGCAAGCGTGGTGGTCCCCTTCGCCGGCTTCATCTCCTGGATCACTTCCTTCTCGAACCCATCGAACTAAACCCCAATCAAGGAAAAGAACAAAACACACAAACAGCCAAAAACGAATGCATCAAGAGGCAGATCGGTTCCACCATCATCACCACCTCAAAGGAACTGGAAAAAGAAAACGCAAGCACAACTCACATCGGAGCAAGCCGGGATTCGGAACGAAGGCGGAGCGAAAAGGCGATCCTCCTCCTCCGCGATATCTCCGCCGCCGCCGATCGGAGGAGGGAAGGATCGGAGACTGATCGAGTCGAGCTTCATCGGATCACGAGTACCAGGTGCGAGGAAGGAGGGAGAGGCGAAGGCGAACGAAGAAGAAAGAAGCGGAAAGAGAGCGGGATGAGAAGCGAAACGAGTGCGACGGGGTATTTATATATTCCACGGATGGCTTGGGAAGAAAGAAAGAGAGGGAAATAAAATTACAATTAGCATTAAAAAAAAGATCCGACCCACCCGACCCGACCCGTAAGGTAGCGGACCGGGCTTTGACAACGCACGGATCCGTTTGATTAACCAAATCATTTTTTTATTAAAAAATATTTATTTTTAGAAAAATGATAAATGAATTTATGAGTAAAATTAATTCTCAAAGCTGTACATTTTCTGCGCTTCGTTCAAAGGGAAAACTCCTACGGTGAGGAACAAGAAATATTTACTCTTCAGCGGAAATGCCGCAAAGTGTTCCTAAGCTTCCACATGGAGTTCAAAGCCCTCCCAAGTCTTCGGGAACGCCCCCTTCTAAATGGCTTCGGCTTAAGGGCACTTCCGTCGACCTCGTCCCCGC
The DNA here is from genome assembly GCA_030544415.1 of Thalia dealbata. NCBI lineage: Eukaryota > Viridiplantae > Streptophyta > Magnoliopsida > Zingiberales > Marantaceae > Thalia > Thalia dealbata. The sequence continues at coordinate 1,391,778 of CM060458.1, forward strand.
CTCCACCTTCGCCGGCGACGAACTCTTTGGCTATCCGGTGCAGCTGCTGCAGTTGCTCCTGCACCGGCTGCGAATCCCGCTGTCTCTGCTCCCGGAACAGCGTGAGGAGCCGGTTTGCCTTCTCCTTCCCCCTCGGCGTCCCGTTGATGGACATGCAGACCAGGGCGGGGATCACGCCTTCCTGGAGCACCAGCTGACTGCAGCTCTTGTCGGCTTCGCAGATGGCCAGGAAGCAGGCAGCTGCTTGCTCTTGCTCCAAGGGCTCCCCGGTCTCCAGGATGCTGGCCATCGAGCTGATGAGGCCGTCGGTGGAGACCAGCTCGTCCCTCCCCGCAGGGCACGCCGCCAGGTTTGTGAGGATCGCCAACGCCTTCTCTGTCCAGATGATGTTGCAGACGGACCCTGCGGGGAGCGTGAGGAAGGAGTGGATGCAGCTTATGATGCCGCAGCCGAGAAGGAAATCGATGTTGGCCGGGTGGGCAGAGAGGTTGTTGACGGTGAAAAGGGCGTCATGCTTGCAGGCTTTTCTGCAGGTGGGGGACTGCAAGAGCTGGAAGAGGAAGGGGACGGCTTTGCCGGAGCCGATGATCGGCTTGGCCTCTTCGAGGCAGGACAAGTTGAGGTAAAGAGCAGCAGAAGCCTCGTGCATCCTTGGATTTTTCATCATCTGCTCAATGAGGGAAATCAGTCCGGCAGCAAGAAGCTTCTCTTTGTTCCTGGTGTTCCACATGGGAAGAACAGCTTATCATGCGACGAGATGCAAGTGGAATGTTGAAATATGACATGCGCAAGAAGAGTAGCAGCGTTGAGGATTACTTGTCATTGTTGACGGCAAGGTTGAAAAGCGCCAACGCTCCGGTTTCCTGGGCGTGTTCTTCGCCTTCGTTTATTGTTGACCTCAAAAACTGGACGAGCGCCTCCACAAACCCATCCGTGCCCATGTAGACCCTGGCATCCTCGTCATCTCTCAGAAGAAATCTTATCTGCTCCACAGCTTTGAGTTGATCCTCCAACGTTTCGGCCTCAGTGAGTGCCTTCATCAAGTCCTCATATTTTTGAGGTTTCCTCAACTCATCAGCTTTGCATGCGCCATTATCCACGGAGGCAGCATGCTCAACTACTTTTACTTTCTCCACCTCATCACTCTCCTCTATGGGAACAACCAGAGCACCCTTTGATTGGCTCAGAGTGAAGCTTCCTATAAGTTTTGAAAACGAGGACTCCCTCACGGATAACGCAAGCCTCCAGTAGTTCAAATCGAGTGATTCCGGTGGACCATCAGGAGCAGGGACCCCATTCTGCTGACACCAACTAAGAATCAAGCCTTTGATTCCATTGTTTGGAGTGATACACAGATGAGGGAGTTGCTGCCGGGTCTTTGGACAAATACTGTTTCCATCACGGAACCACCTCTCGATGCACACTCGCTCATATGTCTGTCCAGATGATATTACAACCGGATCATACATGAGCTGCAAGGAGATCGGGCATCTAAACTCTTCTGGGGGTACCAAGTTGTTGCCTGATTCTACGCCCTTTTGCCTGAAGTTAATTGAACCATATTTCGACATCTGCCTCTGCAAAGACTGGCCATTCCCACGAAGCTCCTCAGTTGAATCAAAGACAGCAGGTGAACGTGGCGTAGAACACTGGGAACTGAAATCGCTCGCATCGTTTCTGAAGAGTTTTGAGTATTTCCTCATGAGATGTAACAGGTAGGCAACAACTGATTCTTTTCTCTCGTCTTGCTCAGCTCGGGCTTTTAATATCAGCCTCTTGAGGGCCCTTCTCTCAGTGAGAGCTGCTCTGGAAGTCGTGATTCCCAGCTTTATAGCAGCTTCACGGAAAATTTCGAGTTCTTCTTGCTCGTTGGAAATGCTGTTGAATCTTTTCTCCATCTGAAGCAAAGAGATGACCTCGTCACCGACTTGCTTCTCTGATTGATCCACAGTGAAGACAGTCACCTCCAACTCTCCAACAATCTCCATAATCTAAATTGAATGAACCACAACGATGAAACTGTTAAACCATGAGTATGTTCAACACTTTTTTTATATCTAAGATTGTCACAAAGAAGGTCATATAAGAATAGAATTGGACTATTCATCCACGTAGTGACATGCTTATTTCTTCCACTAGGTGCTTAACTGTGTAACAAAGCAAATTAAGTATTTTAACACGGCAACCTTGGTTTCGGACACAGGGGATTTGTTTTTTAAAACAAAAAATTATGAAAAGGAAGTGAACGTGGATGCTCACTGCCATCTGTTATTTAGGGAAGAGGATGCGTTTTTTTGAAGCAAGGACTTGGGTCAGATTGCTCGTATGAGTTCTCAGAAAGTGTAATTTAAACCAAAGGGCACACATCCAATTCCAATTTGACCGGTGGTTTTGGAGAAGAAAAAAACATGTCCAATGAACATAAAAATATAAAGAAGTAGCCTGTATAGAGAAAGAAATTACATCGTGTTGATACCTGGGAACCAATTGTTTGTGGAACCATGCTTTCTATACGTGTAAGACTTTCCTCAAGAGCGCATCTGACCTTCCCAAACTTGGTAAGTACAGAATCTGCGGTTATAGCCTGCAAAAACATAGGAAAAAAATGTGCATAAAAGATCCTTCAAATGCTTGAAGTAATTTTCAAGCACTGAAAAGAAATGTGGAAAGGAGATGAATAAATGTGGTATTGAATAATTTTTTTTAAATAAGAGAATTTTTATGCTCGAGTTTTTTTTTAGAACTTAGTGAATCTTGAACCCAAGACCTTATGATCCTTCCGTATAGAGCTCAATTACTCTAATTAGAGGGATGTACACTTTGTGTACATTTTTATGCTCGAGTTGACAGACAATATTGAGACCTTGGTTGACTCAAATTTATCCCACCAAGTTTGCAAACCAACGTTCTTAAGGATGTTTATTGTGACCTCAGTGTTCCTACACTTCAACAACAAAGGACATTGAAAAAGATTGGCAGAGAAACTCACCAAGTAAAGCTTGCTGCATTCTGAACAATGTTGTAGAATGCTCTTGGCTTTCTCTATTGCTATGTGCAATGAACATAATGCTTGTAACTCATATGTTCTGCCCGGCCTTGCTTCTTCTAGCAATGGAAGTATTCCCAAAATTTTGTAAATGATGATGGAAAGTGTTTTACACATTCCTCCATGCAACTGCAAACAAGAAAAAGAAAGTTGCATCAACATTTAATTTGAGCAACATTTTGAATGTAATAAAACTCTTTCCAACTGAGCTCATCAAGACATCAAACAGAAGATGATATATTGATGAGCTTATTTTCGTTTTTGAACTTTCGCATAAGTAACTGATATGCAAGGATAAATAAAAAAAATATCCTCAGTACATATGACTGATATGATTGTTGGTAATAAACTTCTAGTAGGATTAGTAACATAAAAAAATGAAAAAGAAACATATACGTAGACCAAGAAAAAATAGTTTATATGGTACATTTGAGATATGTTTCTCAATTATAATTCTCATTTTTCAGCCATCTTACAGAAGATTTAAACCTCCAAAGCGATTCAATACAACAGTTCTAAGTATAAAACCTTCGCATCGCTGACAGCGAATATATTCTCCTCAGCCTCGATTGAATCCATGACATAGAAATAAATTTGGTCCTCTGTACAACCATAAAAAATAAAATAGTAGATTAGTCTCAACCACGATGGGAAAAAAAAAACTCAAAGAAGAATCATATTTTTTTTTAAAAGAAAAAGAATCATTGTTGACAATTTAATCAGCAGCTAATAATTCGACATTCCAAAAACTAAGAGGACCAAGCAAGAACAAATTGTGAATCCAATGAATGCATGCATCTCCAGTTACCGAATCGGAAGGAAAACAATCACTCATTTGAATTTTGCAAAAGAAACGCCGGAATTTGAAATAAATCGCATTTTTGATGGAGCTAATCAAATCATTTAACAGGACCTAATTAGAAAGATAAAGACTTCTTCGATTGACGCGATACCAAAAAAACGACGATTCAAAAGAAAAAGGAAAAAAAATCTCTTTTGCGTAGAAAATGCATTATACACGATGGAGATTCGAAGGATACCTCACATGAAGACGAAACAGTAACCTAAATTTCTTCAGGCCATGAATTCGATGCGGACCTGAAAAAGAAATGACAGAAGGTAACGGATTCTTTGTTCCGCGGAAAGTCATTCAGAATCGAAGAAGGTAGAAACCCATGGAGATCGATTGTTGGCCCGGCAAGCCCGAATTAGGGCATCCCAGCGCGGAGCTCCCTTTTTCCCTCTCTTTTCGCAAGAGAGGGGGAGAAGAACGAGATTGTAAGGGACGGAGTTCTGTGGGGAAGCTCCATATTTCGTATTTATACATAGGCAATTATTCAATTTAGCCCGTCTAGTTTGACCAATTGATTATTTTGATACTCAATATTATTTTTTTTCCACAATCTCAAATTTTATTTTTCAAAATTTGTCCTCATTTGTACAATAAATAAATAAGACACATTGAGATACACATTTTTATTTGGCTCAATTATCTAAATTTTAAAATTATATAGTTAATTAACCTTACATGTTTATTCTACCTATTTTTATATTAACATCCAGATTTTAAAAATAATTTTTATTTACAATACTACGTATATGTATAAAGTGAACTCCTCTCTAATTAATACGATAATACTCTATCCGAAAGTATATAAGTTACAAAAAAAAATTATCTATAAAACTTAGTCAAAATACTAATTAGAAAGTAGATCATGATTTTATTTAATATCAAATTATTAAGAGTACTGTATTGATAAATATTTATAAGTAAATATATAAATATTATATTAAGTCGCCTCATTGATTGGTGTTTTCTTAAAAATTTAATAAATAACTAACTCATAATCTTTGTATATAATCTAATTATTTTAAGTAGATAAGCTTACACTTTATACACTTCATGTACAACTCATTAGTATAGATGAAAAGGTATGTATTATTTTTCTTAAGAATATTATCTAACTTTATTATAACGTTGCATCTTACTGCACTTCATCAAATTCATTATCATTTTCTCCACATCTACCATGCTACATCCTTGAGATGATTTGGATCCATCATATTTACCATAGAGGGAATGACAGATGAGGAAAGATGACTGGTATCATAATAGTAATCTATCGCACAAAATATAACATCAATTTAAATTTAGAACGACGTAGGAGTAGATCTGACATTTGAACGCAGGCAGTGACAGATTAAGGCCAAGCTTCACAGTAATCAGTAATTGAACTGTATTTTCCACCGCCGGTAGCGGGATTTGACATTATAATTTTGGAAGCAGGCGATAAATATGAAAGAGACAAATAGTGAAGGCTCAAATTAATGCGCAGGGCGGGGTCATAGTTTGGACACGAAGGCGAAGACAGGATGCTTGCGCAATTCGCGTCTCAGGATCTTCCCTGATGGTGTTTTTGGCAGAGAGCTGGTGAACACAACCTTCCGAATCTTCTTGTATGGGGCCACCTACAAGATTACAAAACAGACGGAATCCCACTTTTAAGTCGCTTGGTAGCCAAACTGCATGTTTGTTGTTCCAACTTGCAAGATTGTAAGCATTCGAGTTATTAAAATATTTTGAAGCTACTAGCTTATTTCTGTAAAGAATGTTTGGGAGGAGGTCGGGTTCATTCTATATCTTAATTTATAATTACGACGTTGAGTGAAATAATCTAAAATCAACTTTGATCAAAGCAAACTATATATATCTAAGAAACCTAAAATATAGTCAGAGTTACCTTCTTTGAGATAAAATCCATGACTTCAACTTCACTCAGGTTGCTTGCCGACTGTCTCACTACAAACGCCATTGGTATTTGACCCGCGTCCTCGTCGGGATAACTGTTCGATATTTACAGACAATTAACCACATATTAAGAGGAATTGGCCGGTGTAACTTCAATCCAACCTACAAGCAGTAACTTAGCTAAACTTCAAAATTAAATTGATATTGCCTTCTTTAATGCAAGAAGAAACTAGGAAGTGCATTCATTAGTATTGTAGCAGAGATTTCATCCTCTCCCCTATAACTGAGAACTTACGGGACCACTGCAGCATCAGCAACTCCTGGTAGACATTGAAGCAAGTGTTCTAACTCGGCAGGTGGAACCTACAGAGCACATGCAAGCATGCAGCATCAACTGTGAGATGACCGGATTAAAATGTAATCTACTATACTCTTTCAAAAACTGAAGAGAGTTCCAGGACAGACCTGGTATGCCTTATACTTGATCATTTCCTTCAGCCTATCCACGACATAGACAAACCCATCTTGATCGATGCAACAGAGATCGCCTGTCTTCAGCCACCCCCCACTTGAGTCGAAGGTGTTGGCATTTGCGTTGTCATCCCCCACATATCCTGGTGTTCAATACAGAAACGATATGTTGCTTCCTTTCCATGTATCAGTTGATCGGCTCGTAGGAATTCATCATTTACCTTTCATGACCGATGGGCCTCGAATCCATAGTTCTCCAGTCTGGCCGACTGAGAGTGCCTCCCCCGTGGCGATATCTACAATTTTTGCCTCAACGGTTTGGGAGAGGCGGCCGACGGACCTCATGCGGCGGCACTCCTCGTGGCCCATCGTTCTTGATATGCCGCCAGCTTCGGTAGATCCATATCCCTTCCATTAAGGAAGAAGCAGATGCATTAGTGTGCGAGAAATAGAATATTCTACCAGCACACAGTCAGAACTAAAGCCGCTCAACAAACAAAGAAGATGATGATGCACCTGGATGAACTAACAGAATTTTTCAGAGAGAACAAGAGCGTAGATGCTGATGCACCTAGATGTAACAATTTTTTTCAGAGAGAACAACAGAGAAGATGCTGATGCACCTAGATGAACTAACAGAATTTTTCCTGCTAATTTTTAAAAATGCTTCGAGTTCTAAATTCTGCAATAAGTTACAGACAGCAGTGATCATAGCCAAACCTTGGTTCTGCGCCAATAAAGTATTATCCAGTCAAAAAGGTTCCAGAAAAGGGTATACCAAGTTGGGTTTTCACTTTGTAGCCCTTTCGAAATGAGAAAAAAAACTCTCAAAAAATTGAATTTGAAAAAAAAAAGAGTTTTCATTTTTTTTCTGCCTTGTAAAGCTCTACGGATTTAAACTTATTTGGAATTTGGATAAAAATTTAGGTTATATAAATTCTGTAAAAATTTTAAACAAGATTGGTCCATGATGAATGAATTTAGAAAAATTTTTACTATGCCTATGCCCTTCTACCCATACCCTTCTATAATTTCATAATTATAAAAATTTTATCTTTAAGTTTTAATTTTGATAATGAAATATTTTCTAATAATATTTTTATTTGTAAAAAATGGTATATTATTATTATTTCATATTACTATGATATTGTAAGAAAAATAGTACCATCTTTCTTAAAGTAAAAGTAAGGAATGGTAAGTACATGTTTTATAATTGAAATGAGTAATGGAGATAAAATAATTAAGAAACAGAGGGGTATGAGTGTAAGCACGGAAAAATTTTATCATCGAGAAAACTCTCTCAAATCCTTGTGTGACAACGTAGCCCGACGTCTACGCTATGTTCCACTTTCAGCCGACAACTTTTGATTCATGTGCGGCATGCCAGCGACAAAACTTATATATGCAGCATGCATGATATTATATGCAGGGGCCAGTTTGTCGCCTGAGAATTCTAGTACTAAAATGATATACAAGTTGGAGAAGTAAAACGGATTCGAGGATGCATACATCCTCAAACTCCCAGGACTCCGTAGGATAAATTCAAATTATTTGGGAATGTGGTGGATTAGTTCATGTTCCTAATGAAATATTGGAATGAAGGACCTGGAGGTGATGGTAGTGGGTATTCAGCCACGGAAATGTCGGTGTTTAGGAATCAGGGGCTCAAAATTATCCTCCAGGAAAATGGGCAAGTTCACTCCCATCCTCGCAGTTGATTCCTTAAGATTGGGCAAAGACATGAGGAGCAGGATAAATGTTTAGTGGTTCACATCTGAAGCCTACAATAATTGATGGTTCATGTTTTTTATAAGAAATAGTGGTTCATGTTCAATTTGTATTTAAAATCCTAGGTAATGTTGGTGGGTGATACTACTGCTACTAAAAATAAATAAGAGTATCACAGCTTGAGCGAGAGATCGAAATAATGAATACTTTTGGAAGTAGCTAAAATTAGCACCTGGCGGAGCTCGACAGCAGGAAAACGCTTCATGAATCGCAAAGCCGCAGTCTCGGAGAGGGGCGCACCGCCGGTCGTCACGTGCTCGAGCGCCGACATGTCTACCTGCTCGGGCCACCTCGCCATCTCAATCACCACTGGTGGCGCTGCCGTCATGCCGGTCACCCGGTACCTCTCTGCCACCCGCAGCATCTCCCTGACGCCGGCGCGGCCCCCGATGACCACCGTCGTCTCGCCAAGCGCCAGTCCTTTTAGCAAAAAGAAGAACCCCATAGAGTGGAACAGGGGCGCCCCCAGGAGCGACACCTCCCCCTCCGCCCGCCGCCGCAGAGCGTGGAATCCAGCCGTCATCACGATGAAGCTCCGGTGCGACAGAGCCGCCGCCTTCACCATCCCCGTCGTCCCCGAGGAGTACTGTATCGTGGCCACGTCGGACTGCTCGATCTCCTCCTCCTCCTCCGGATCCACCTCCCCGTCGCCGTAGTTGAGATGCGACCGGAAGCGGGGGGAGTCGAGGAGGATGGTGGGCAAGCGGCCGGGGAGCAGAGCGGCGGTGGCGGAGGTGGCGAAGGCGACGCGGGGTCTGGAGAGGTCAAGGAGGCGGGAGATCTCGCCGGGGCTGGAGAGGGGGTTGGCGGCGGAGATGACGACGCCGACGGAGAGGAGCGCGAGGTAAATCACCGGCACGTCGAGGCAGGTGGGGACGAGAATGAAGGCGACGTCGCCCCTGGCGAGGCCGGCGTCGGAGCGGAGGGCGGAAGCGAGGGCGCGGACGCGGGAGATGAGGCCGGGGAAGGATACGGACTCGCCGGTGGAGGCGTCGACGAGGGCGGGGCCGGAGGGGAGGGGCGAGGGGAGGAGGGAGAACGCGTAGGAGGCGAATGAGAGCGGGCGATCGGGCGGCGGCAGGTGGGGGAGTGGAGGGCGGAGGCTGTGGAAGGTGCGGGAGGAGGCATCGAATCCGCTGCGGGGGTCGGCAGAGTGCGGCGGCGGAGGTCTGGGGAGGACGAGGCGCTCCTCCATGAGTGGAGTTGGCCTCGTCGTCGCTTCGCTGCGTGGCGTGGGGTTTTCTCTTCGGACGAGGCGAGCCAGTGGTGGCCTTTTGCCACATCGTTTAATATAAATAAATTTGCTTTCGCAGGGGAGCGAAGCGAGTAGGTAACGGCCGATGGCCGCATAAAATGGACGGCCGGGAGGACTCGTTTCCTTTTACGTTTACGTTTGGTCCAGATTAAATCGACGTCCAACGCGGCGGTCATCCGTAAACTTTCACGTAGCACGTGGCTCGAATCCGGCCGCACCCCGACATGAGACGATTAATTCTTCTGCTTATTAAGTGGCGTTTGCTTCTCACGAGGGAGAGGGGTGTGTGTGAAAAATGGAATTTATTTTATTCTCCTTCAATTTAAATTAAATGCAGACGCGCTGCGTGTGCGTTGGGTTGGAGACAGAAAATGCTTCCAAAAATTAATAGAAAATTTGGAAATATATAAATAGGTAGCTAAAATAGTTAGTTCTATCGGCACACCTTATTTTATCTTCATTTGATATGCATCCTCCATTACTTTTGAATATATATATTATTTATAGGTAGAATGATCGATCGCATGGATCCACCAAAATATTCGGAGGACAGAACAATTGTTGGGCTCCTAATCGGTGCTTTTTTTGTACATTCGAGTATTTTAAAACAAGTATAAAAATGAGAGATAACTCTATAATACTTATTTCTCTTTAATCCTAACAATTTTTGTAGTTGTTCGTAATAATAATTTTTAGAAAAGGTACATTCATTTTTTATTTTATAATTAAACTATATCTTATTTAAATTTTAAGATAATAAAAATTTTAAGTAACTATACTTGTTAATAATTTTTTTATCATATAAGTACTGTACAGCGAGCGCTTATCATGCCTGAATCTTTTTTTAAACATACGGCGAATCACAGTAAATTACTATGTCTGCACAAAATAAATATGGCAATAATCTACCTTTTAAAATCTTATCTAACGTATGAAATAAAATAAATATAATAATAGTCTATCTTTAATGTGGACCAGAGAGTAGGAAATGAAACGGGTGAAGTACGATGAGATCTCGCAGAAACACTTGGCCTGCATCTTGGAGTTTTGTCTTCCCTCGACGTATTATTATATCTCCATCTCCTTCGCACGCCTTTTTTTTTTGAAAAAAAAATTCACAGTTTTGTTCTTATTATCTCCATCCGCTTCGCACGTGCTTAACCTAATCGTTATTTTATCAATATCCGATGTAGAGTCTCGTCCATTCGATTTTATTACTGCTATATTATTAATTTTCAATTACATTTAAACCTCGCTAAATTTAAAATAATAAAAATAATCTAATGTTAATTTGAAAAATTTTAGGAAGTATTAGAGCGTAATTAAGTCTTACAACTTTACATTAAACGATAAACGATAAAAATATAAATTTATTATAAAACTTTAAAATGTTTGATACTTACTGCGTCGTATGTTAAAAGACATGCTGCAGTGCAGTATACTGAAATATCCTACGAGTTTATGTGCACGATAAGATATCTTACGAGTTCATGAAAAAAATTTTGTTCCCATCTACTGGGAGACCGGGTTTAGAATAATTTATTGCTCCGAGGAGATCCGAACCCGAGGTGCACGTGGCACCTGCGTCGGATAATTAATATACCGTCCTCGTGCATCATGCATTGCAGGGGAAAATTATGATGAGCCCATCTCTAATATTCTCTATGACCAGTATTAATTATGTGACGTGCTACCCGATGATTATTTTATACGGTTCGAAAACAGGTCATCGGACCTTTTTTTTCAACATAACAAAAATCCCCCTAAAGGACGGTGCATGTAATTTTATTTTCAAGTTTTCTAACCTTAACGATGGATCGTCGTCCGGTTGGATTTAGTCCGGATCTCATTTTTAATCTAGTTATAATAATTAATAATAGAACTTTACATAGTTCAAAATTTATTAAATTTATTATATAAAATGCGAAGTTAAAAAAAATACTTCTTAAATTTTAATATATATATTAATCCTGTTATTTTGAATTTATAATTATATAAGAATACACATGGGAGATATTATAAATTTAAACTTAAAAAAATAAAGGTGTATTTGAATATAACAATAGGAGGATAAATAAGAAAATATGCATTAATTATCATAAATGAAATATTTCCTAAGAGACATATTTTAAAAATTCAAAGTTTTACACTGCAGATGTTTAGTATCGAATCAATTAACTCAATCAATATTTTTTTTTTTATCTATAATATCAATCTTATCGTTGTAATTGGATAAGTTTTTTAACAATATACAAGAATTATTGCTATCACCAAGTTATACATGACATGTATATGCCGTATATGCGCCTATAAATAAACGGCTAACTTATTCACAGGCTTAAAACATGGGCCTCCTCTCCTTGCATTATCCGGTCCAGACGTGGCATGATGTTATATTTTGTTTTCTAGCTCTCCGTGTTCAGCGTAGATTAAAATTCAAAGTCTTGGCTGATTTATTTCAAGTCTAACCATCAGAAGAAGTATTTATTTCTTTTTTTAAAATATAAAAATATTTAAGTCTTCGGTCAATTTGGCAAGGTCAAATATTCATCAGACGAGCACGTCTCGTTCGTGATTCAAGCAGTCAACTCCTGCTCTTCGTTGAATTCACTTTTAAATTTTTTATGTATATGTTTATTTATTTTTAGACGACTTTTCAAAATCAAGTGCCATGCCTTGAGATGGGCCGCAACCAAATCATTTTAACCAGAATCCGGATCCGAACGGAGATCGAATCAGCTTAAAGTGGGATGTGCGTAATCATTTTAAACGGAGTAGGTGCAGTGCAAGCAAATCATTAACCCGAACCCGAACTCACATATATCGTGTCAAATCCACAAAAATATTACCATTTTAATGCACCAATCGGCGTCTCCATCGCTCACGCTTCCGACTTCCAAGTCAAAAAGTCCATCGCCCTACTTGGACGTTGGCTTCCCCTTCCCAATCCCACCACATCGAACTCCAATCCATCCCCAATTCGTCCCCTTCTCCTCCTCGTCCTCCTCCGATCCGTTCCCTCGCCGGCGAGAAGATGAGGACGAGGGCCCTCTCGCTGTGCTTCCTCCTGCTGCTGCAGTCGGCGACGAGTAGGGCGGCCGACGCGACCGTGGAGGACGACGTCCGGTGCCTGCGCAGCGTGGAGGCGGCGTTGGATCCCGGCGGCCGCCTCAACTGGAACTTCTCCAACACCACCGTCAGCTCGGTGTGCAGCTTCGGCGGAGTCTCCTGCTGGAACGATCGGGAGAACCGCGTCCTCGGGATCAATCTCCAGGACATGTCGCTCGCCGGGGTCATCCCCTCCGATATCCGCTTCTGCGTGTCCGCCAATAACCTCGACCTCTCGTCGAACGCCCTCTCCGGCCCGATCCCCTCCGAGCTTTGCACCTGGCTGCCGTACCTCGTCTCCCTCGACCTCTCCAATAACCAGTTCACCGGCGCCATCCCTCCGGAGCTCTCTGGCTGTCGCTTCCTCAACTCCCTCAGCCTCGCCGGGAACCAGCTCGAGGGCCCCATCCCGCCCGCTCTCGGCCTGCTCGACCGCCTCAACCACCTGGACCTCTCCGGCAATCGGCTTTCCGGCACCGTGCCCGCTTCGCTCGGCAAGTTTGATTCCTCCTCCTTCGATGGCAACGACGGACTCTGCGGCCGCCCCCTCTCCGGATGCGGTTCCCAGTCCCGGACCAGGGTCATCATCATCGTCGCCGCCGGCGTCTTCGGCGCTCTCGCATCGCTCGCCCTCGCTTACCTGATCTGGCGGTGCTGGTCGCCGTCCGGAAAGCAGGCTGCTGTTGGGCGCGGGCGGGAGGACGGGAGGTCGTGGGCTGAGCGGCTCCGGTCAGCGCACAACAGGCTCGCGCCGGTCTCGCTGTTCCAGAAGCCGATCAAGAAGGTCAAGCTGGCCGATCTCATGGCAGCCACCGCGGACTTCCATCCGAACAATATCATCGTCGCCGGGAGCTCGCGGGCGGGGACCTCGTACAAGGCCGTGCTGCCGGACGGGTCGGCGCTCACCGTGAAGCGGCTAAACTCCTGCTCTATGCCGGAGAAACAGTTCCGAGCTGAGATGGAGCGGATTGGGCAGCTCCGCCATCCCAATCTGGTTCCCCTCCTGGGCTTTTGCGTCGTTGAAGACGAGCGACTTCTCGTGTACAAGCACATGCCCACCGGTGCGCTCTCTTCAGCCCTCGAGTCGGCAGATGCTTCGCTCGATTGGTCGACGAGGATCAGGATAGCCATCGGCGCAGCTCGTGGTCTCGCTTGGCTCCACCACGGGTTTCAGATCCCCTTCCTCCACCAGAATCTGAGCTCCAAGGCCATTCTTCTCGATGAGGACCACGAGGCAAGGATCACGGATTACGGGTTGGCGAGGCTTGCGAGGACGCCGGCTGCGGAGGGTGATGCCACGAGCGCGTTCCTGAGTGGGGGTTTCGGGGAGTTTGGGCATACGGCGCCGGAATATGCCACCAGTTCGGATCCGACAGTCAAAGGGGATGTGTATGCATTTGGAATTGTTCTAATGGAGCTTGTGACGGGGCAGAAAGCCACTGAGATAACCAGTGATGCAGCAGGGGAAGGGTTTAAGGGTAATTTAGTGGACTGGGTGAATAGGCTCACGGTTACGGGTAAAATTCACGAGGCTATCGATCGATCACTTTGCGGGAAGGGCAAAGATGATGAGATTATAAGTGTTTTGAAGATTGCTTCTGGTTGTGTGGCTGCTCAACCGAGGGAGAGGCCTTCCATGTATAAGGTTTTCCAATCACTGAAGACCTTTGGAGATGCGAATGATTTATCGGAGCAGTTCGACGAATTCCCTCTTGCTTATGGGAAGGATGAATCGGATTCTCAGTAACACGCTTTATGAAGCTTCAGCTGTAAAATGGTATGGCTTAGCTGGGTCTAGGTTGCTACGATTTTGAAGTCTTCATATCTATTTGATCAATCTGTATGGTTGTTGTTGTTTGATCAAATATTATCACACAATGTAGCTTTATCAGTCTCATGAATTGCATCCTCTAACGTTTGTACATCCCCTACTAGGGAATTTAATTTACTTCTCGAAAATCACCAAGTACTGCCTCTTTCTAGTATTGTGCTAGGACTGTCTTTGACGTTGGTTGAATTTATCATTCTCTTTGGGGATATACTGATAGCCGAAACTCCATTTCGATTGTTATGTAAGATAGCTTCTGTTGCTACTTCATTTCTGCTAGTTAGTTGCCAGTCAACCGGTGTATCAGTTCAGTGGGTTTTCTACCAAAACTTGTTGATTCTTATTAAATTGCATGTCAACATCATCTGCTAATGCTTGCAAAAACTGGTAAAACACAAGCGCTTTTCCATCTCCTTTCGAGTATTTGCAGACAACAAAAGGTGCTTTGTTATATTAACTATGTTAAATGTTATGGTGCTGTTTCACTAATCAAAACTGCTTGTTATCTTATTTGTTTTCCTTTCAATGAAAGTTAAGCTGAATACTTTGTCCAAGCATGGTTTATCTGTAAGTTAAGCTGGGCTTAGTTCATGCATTTAATTAAAAGTTCAGGAACGAGAGAAATATTTCTAGTGCCGACAATATGAGTATGAAAATAAGAATAGATCATATGGGTTCTCAGTGAAACTGTATGTGAAGGTTTGGAATTTGTTTATCATCTGAAATAAGTAAAATGTTTGGCCAGCTGATGTTTAATCACTTCCACTTGTGGTAGTTGATCAGCTGCCCTTGCTCCTTGATCCTTGTAGCTTCTGCCCAATCCTTCATGCCTTTTGATTTAGAGAAAGAACTAAATCACTTCCACTTGTTCTAGTTGATCTGCTCCACTTGCTCCTTTTGGTCCTTGCAGTTTCTGCCATAACTTTTATGCCTTTCGAATAATTCAAGTTGAGTGAATTTAGATGATTATCAGCTTCATAATGCACTCATCGACTTCATATTAGAGTCAGGATTTATGATGGAATAGACAAAAAGACTGATTCAACTATGACAAGAAGGCTAGGGTAGACGTTTCCTTATCCATTTACAGAGAAAAATATATATCATCACAAACTTAATTGTCGTGGTTTGTTATGAAATTTGATCATCATAGGTGATGCGTCATACTCTCCTTTTTATCAAATTTACACATCAATTGGGGAATGCATCTTATGATCTATTTGGACCCTTTTTTTCCTTGGAATCCTTGTTTCCTGATTAGCTTATTCTTAAATAATTGTTGCAATCTTGTATCTTTATGAATCCATCTTTTCCATTCATTGATAATGGACAGCTATTCAAAACCAGTAGATTGTGCTTGTATCTTCTTAATAGTGGATGGAAAATTTTATCGAGTAGTCATCCAATTGTTTCCAGGTACTGGGGTTATCAGCCATCTAAGAAGACATGGCTATGATCGATCAGGTGGATAGTCTGTGATGAAAAACATGTTACTATTGGTAGGATGCAATTTTTTTTTCTTGCTACCATACCCAGATGTATGCTAGCATCTCCCTGTGCTGCTGCTGATGTTGGGTTCTCCACACTAAGACTTGTATGGATCTAATAGAATGTTAAAATCTTGACATATAGGGATCTCTTCTACTTTAGTACATTTATGACATAAATCTCTATATGATTTTTCCAATTCACGAATTGATGTTACAGGTAGGATTGCAAGCACATTATTATAAGAAAATAACACTACAAGATTGTGGAGTTTGGCTTGTTTTGCTTGTCCACATTATGATGTAATACTTTTATTGGTTGGCAACGGTGCGGTGTACACATCTAACTACTTGGCCGATTGTTGGCTACTAAATTGTTGGAACAAATGGATCAGTTAACATGTTTTTGTTGTTTGCTCAGGTTCACTATTTTTTTGGTACAGAAACCTTCATTCATTCATCTCATATACTGCTTTCTAGCTTAGTATCATTATCTTCATTCCTGGTACCTGCTAGAAGTTATTACTGATGTAATGGTTGTTTTAGCATTATCTCAAGACATCCAATTATTCCTTGTGGTTTATGTTATTTCTCCATCCTTCCTACTGCTTGATGTTCATTCTTGTCCTCGGTGCTTACTATCTCTCCAATTAAACCTTTACATGCAACCTGAAGAAATGGAATATATATGCAGATTGATATCTTACAACCAATGCTTCTGATACTTTAAATATCTGTACTGGCTGATCATACAGATACTCGTACTGGCCGGCGAATCTTCGTTTTAGCCAGTGAGCATTTTGCGCGTTTTGCAGGCCATGTAAATATTATCATATATTCGACTCTTGCAAACATCTTGCTTTCTACAGTTTATGCCTTTTGTTAAAGATCAGATCCTAAAAGCACCAAGTAAGGTCTTCTTTTCCAAGTAAGGTCTTCTTTTCCGGCGACATCTCTTGTTGGATCAGTAGATGGATGTTCTTTTCCGGTGACACTCATGTTTGTTGTGATGTTCTGTGGATGAAATGGTTTCACCTTTTGAATGAAGTTTGTTTTCACATCTGTGCATCAGTTCTCACTGCATTTGCTCTTTACCTTATTTTCAACTTCTCAAGGAAGTTTGGGAGGCATGCTATTTCTGAATTACTGAACATGCTACTTAAATGCTTTCAAAGTTGAATAGCTACAGGCCATAAGTGTTCTATTTGCTGATTGCGATGTCTGCTGGTTCATAAGGGGGAAGAGAGGAATATAACGTGAATTTTGGTTCTGTAATAGCCATGAAAACAATTATTTATCGACAGAGGTTATTTACAAATAACCTGAATGTTTACTTAGAATACTTCTTAGTAATAAGCTTAAAAGCAGCTTCCAAGAACGATGAAAAGGAGGATGAGATCGACGACCGTCTTGCTGCTGCAGCTGCTCACGGTGGAAGACGACGGCCTCGGCTGGAACTTATCCGGCACCACCATCAGCTCCGACCACCCCCCTCGGCGAAAGGTTTAACCCTTCCTCCTTCCTCCGGACAGGGTCATCGTCATCGTCATCGTCCGCTCATGCGTTGTTCCTCTCTCGCCCTCGCTTACCTGATTCGGCCCTCTCTCGGTCGCGGACGCAGACGACAGGATGTGAAACCTTCGGCCAAGCGACTTCGAACAAAGTGGAACACTCGCGGCGTCACGGAAAGGGCAGCGATGGTATACAGGTTCTAAGATTTGCTTTCGGCTGTCTGCTCGCTCGACCGAAGGAGAGGCCTTCTTGAATTCCTCCTTGTTCATCATGGTATGGCCGAGTCAGATTCAAGTAATTGCTGAGAATTTATGGCTGTCGATATTAGCCTTCTAACAAATTTCATGGACATGGTCGTGAAGCTTCATCTGCTAAATGATTTTGAAGCCTTATACAGATATGTTATATTAACCTCGGACTTAACCTCTTCTACGTATACAGCGTCTCCTCAACATTGGTTGGGTTTATAATTTTATTTTGGATAGTTTAACCTCTTCTACGTATACAGCGTCTCCTCAACATTGGTTGGGTTTATAATTTTATTTTGGATAGTTGCTATTCCTTCTGCAATTGGAATACCAGATAGACTCGGAAGATGGTAGAATTTGCTGGTTCCTTTTACTGTTTTGTCGCCACTGGGCTCTCTCTTCTAGAAAAGGGCCAACTGTTGTATCTCGACATTTCCTACCCAAACCTTGATTTGGGTACTTTAGTATAATATCTTAATATTCCATTTACATATCCTGTTTCACTAGGTCATGATTGTTTGTTAATTTTTCTCCTAGTGGTTTCCTTTTAAAAAAACCTAAGCTGATGTCATGTGATCCTCATTACCTTGTCCTGGTAGTTTTATCTGTAACCTCTGCTGGGCTCAGCTCAGGCTTTGAACTTAAAATTGTGTACATAGGAACCAGCAAAATGAAGGAAAGAAATATTATCTTCCCTCAGTTCAGAAACTGAGCATAGAAATAGGACAATGTCAAATGGGTTCTTAATAAATTTGGAAGTAAATGAAGTTTTGTGAATCTGTTCCCTTCTCTGAAAGAGCCAAGATGTTTTGAAAGCTGAAGGTTACTTCACTTCCAGTTTTGTTCTAGTTGATCAGCTCGATCTGTTCTTACTCTGTAGTGAGCTTTTTGATTTTTTGCTTCAAAAAGATGATTGTACACCGCATCATACATTTGACCAAGGACGGAAGATGAACATAGCAATTGCATGGACTTTTAATGGCTTGGCTGTGGATGCTATTGATTCTGTTGATGAACTTATGTTAGTCACGCGCTCACCGGAAAGTGCATCATCAATTCTTCTAGAGCTGTTGGTTTTGTTGATGAACTTATGTGAGTCACGAGGTTAGGAAAAAATGTCCATCATTATTTCTGGCGCCAAGAGTAGCCATTTATTAATCCTTCTTGCACTGATAAAATTATCTACAAACTATCTTTCATGGTTTGTTCTGAAAATATCTAACAACATTGATCACTGTTGGATACCAATTTGTTTGAACAATTGGATCAGTTATCATTCTTTAGATGCTTTGTAATTTTTATGGTGTAGAAGCATGCATCTATGTACTGATTGTTAGTTCATCCTTGTGTCCATTCTTCCTGGTACTTACTAGAAGTCAATGCTAATGTTAAAATTTCCTTCTACTTCTTTACCCAATGCGTCTGAAAGCATTCAATTGTTTATAGAGATTTATATACAGTTCTATCCTGCTGTTACTCATCGTTTATATGTTTTTTCTCTAACGTTTTCTGTTTGATATGTAGATGGATTTAGAATTATGCTTGTGCATCTCATTGCATGTACCTTGCAAAGAATGACATGTTCTGTATTATTGTCCTTTACATGTTTGAGCATTAGCCTTTGTCTGTTCACTCTTTACCTTGTTCTTTTTTGGCAGTAAGTATCTAGGTCACAGTCCAAATGTGAAATGTTTGGTAAAGGCAAGATTGGTCCCAGCTTGCAAACTGTTCTGAAGTTGGAACAGCAAATCTACAGTCAGAAAAAGCATTCAAGTTTCATGTTTGCTCCAGAGTATAAAAGGCAGTGAGGATCAACTTCAACGCACATCCTTTTCAAAGTGAAAAGGTCGGTGCTCAGATCTCTTCTCCAAGTAATCAATGCATTTTGGCTGAACATTATTTACATTTCCCGGCCTTCTATCATTATCAACTCTGCAAATTTTACAACTTAGTAGTACCAGCTTGCGTTTTACTTCAGAAGCACCCTTCACTAAGAAAAAGAAAACAGCAGCACTGGCACAAGGCAAGAAAAGAGTGCAATATGAAACATTATCTTTACCAGATCAATTGACACAATTTATTTGCTTATTGATGCCTTTCTGAAAAGTGCATAACAAATATTGCTACAATTGGATGCCAAGGAATCTGACTACATGACGGTACAATTGCACTTGGATTCCAGCTTGGGAGGTTTCGTTATGTCATTGGAAAAGGCAAGTTCTTTAGTTCTAGCATTAGTAGCTCCCGATACCTTCTTGCTATCAATTTCCTGCCTTTTCTTCTTCAGCTTCCGTGAATACTTGATGCGCTTGTAGTACATTTCTCGAAAATTCTTTTGGAATGAAACGGATTGAGTTAGATGTGTAACTGTTGGATGGGAAGCCTCCGTGGTGGGCATCTCCTTTTCTACGACCATGCTTGCCACCCTGCAGGCCAAATCATGAGCGATAGAACTGCAGAAGATTATGTTGTCGGCTGTTTCTTCCATGGTGAAGTTTTTATGAGTTCTTTTCCTCAGAGCTTCAGTGGTTACAGTTGCTTCTGCCAGATAAAAAAAGTTCCGGTAATGAGATGAAGCATGAGATCACGGTTGATCTTGTTTTCATTGAAAACGGCATCAGATTGAGAGTTGAGTAAACTTGTTGAAGTTAAGGTATCAAGGCATGGATCACTTTTTAATAGCTGACAAATTAAAAAAATGCAAAAGTTAAACCACATACTGAAGGGAGGATGCTTAGAGTAGCTAGATGTATTCTGGAAACAATTCTCAGGTTGCCTCTGCGGTATCATGTCGGAAGGGTTTTGAGTTGCAGCACCTGAACTACTGTCTTGATGCCCAACATCATCCTGCAGATGATTGCCCTCAACAGAAGAGTCGTCCAGCATGCCATTTCTATGATTCTGGAGAAACACCTCATCGCACTTCTTGGATTTCTCATCATTCAAGTTGCCTGCTACTGGTGAATCAGGCAGATGAAAATAAAACTCTGGACTCGGAAATTTCAGGTAAGAGGTATCTTGATCTATGCATGCTTTATCTGCAACGCTCAAGTTGGCCTCTTCACAGGTTTTCTCATGCTTGGAATTACGTTTGCTGCTCCTCTTCTTTACCCTGCCCTGCCCACCACCTGTTTGCTTAAATGCTCCAATTTTCCTGGATGAATCAGCATCATCACCACCACCAGCAGATGGCTTAACATTCTTCTTTACAAGTCTCTGCGATGAATCGGTTGAGCCTTTAGATGTTTCCAGCAAATCCTTGGGAAAACCAGGAGTGCTTCGTTGCCTGGCTATCGATTTCGTCGTTGAAGATGGCTTCACCGGGGATGTTCCTTTTCTCATACTCTGCAACGTGGGAGTTGAAGGTCTGCTTGGAGTGGAACTGGATTTGGGAGCCAAAGATGAACCTAACCTGCTGCCTGTCCTCTGAGTCGTCTTCTCATTCTGCAACATCAAATGCCTTGCACGAGAAGTCCACCGCATGAAAGCAAGAAAATGTCAGGAGAGTTAATTCTTACCTTGGTTTGGGTTCTTCTCATTGCCCTCGAAGTATTGGCAGGTTGAGCACCATCACCATCCGGAGAAATCAGAGGGGTACCAGGAGGAGTCAGAAGCCTGTCTCACACAGTTTTTTTTTTAATAAAAAAGGAAAAGAAAAGGTATATAACATGGACTAATTACTTTGAAACTTGAATCCGATTAGTTTAATGCTTCAGCTTAGAACTTACCAATTATATTCATCCTGTCCACCATCTCCTTTTGCTGACAACATCATTCACAAGAAACAGTCAAAACCCCACTCTTTCTAAAAGTTATAATACATAACACAATTTGCAGGAACATGATGCAGAGGTGTTGCCTGATTCACGCTGCTTCATCTCACTGAAGAGGACAAGATCATCATCTCTGGACCTGCGCAGGGGGGATCCCGTTTCCAGTCTGCGGCCTCTCCCATGGGAGCTCATCCCCTTCCTCAGCTTATCACTTCCAGGTGAGTCTTGCGCCATCATCTCATAAAAAGAATTCTTCCTTTCTCCAGTGCTTATCAAGGTCTTTTACATCATTAGCATCAACTGTTGTCATGAAAGCTTCGTAACACCTGTCATCTGCCACAATAAATTTACTGCCTTTATCCTCCAATCATTTCAGCAAGAGAAAAAAAAATCAAAAGAAGAAGAAGAAGAAGAACAGCAGCAAGGTAGGAAGGGAAAGCAAAAACCTAGGAGAAATATTTTAGTTCAGCACAAGGATCACACAAACCAGTAGAGTTCAGCAATGGAGTCGACCAGTTGGTCTTTCTAACTTCCCTTTCCTTTTGGTGACACTTTTAAATCTTTGGTTGTCCTTTCATGTGCCCCCAGTGATGCTGCTTCTTGATTCTTCCTCCTCTGTTTAAAGAGTGCCGTTTGAGGTTACTGAAACGCTACTGAGTTCAAAAAGATTGAGGAAAAAAAAACAGTGAGTGAATTAGGAGGAGGGAAATGTCGGTGAACTTGATTAGATAGTTAATAACTGTCATCTTAGGAAAAAGAAAAAAAAAAACTCCTCCTCCACCCAGGGAAGATCTTCACCGTCAGTTATTAGGGTTCTTAATCATCTGATGATCCTAAGCCATCAATTCCTTCATGAGGGTCTCTATGGTTAGGGGTGGTTTTAGAAACCACCGAATTTAAGTTCAAATTGGTGGTGGTTTTCAAAACCACCCTCTATAATTCCTTCTAATCAAACAAACACAGCATATATATATATATATATATGAAGGGATTGTCTTAGTCCTCTAAAAATGATTCAAAGAGGACTGATGGATGAAAAGAGGAGAATGACACCATTTATCAATTATCATATAATTTAAGTGCACAAATTGAATGTTCATCCCCTCACTTATCCAATCAGTCACTATTTTCTACTCTTTAGTAGATAAGAGGTTTCAGATCACCCCCCTTAATTATTCAGTCAGTAAATTTTTTTTACTCTTCTCTAGCAGATAAGAGGTTTCTATGATTTTAAAAGATTAATGGAGATTTCTACTGTTTTCAGGGAGGGGGGGATGGTAACCTTAATTAATCCTAATCCTAAAATAAAAGAGTTTGTTCGCCTACTGATGGATGGGAGAAGACGCTGATGATTGACACCACCTTTATCTGCTGTCGTAGATGACAAATGATAGCAGAGGAGGAGGCAGAAGGTTTGAGCACATCCACAGCATTCTGAACAAGCGGTGTGGGGGAATCGGATGGAGGGTCAAGTTGGAGATATAAAGAAGGTCGATGGGTGATCCAAATCATTTGGATAAACATAGTATTGAATGTGGTTTATGTGCTCAAATTGCCAACACATCCGCTGCTGATCCATCGTGGGATCGGATGGAGTGTGGCTTTCGGGTTTTGGGGGGTTTGACTGATTTATTTTAATTCATTAGTCCCAACGTACTGCTAATTTTGTGAAGAAAACAAAGAGAGAGTAGGTCGGATGCGGGCAAAACCATATATCGGATGGAATGTCATAATGGATGTGGAAAATGATTGATATCCACCTCCGATTGGCCTTTTTTCTAAAAGAAAATTTATTTTAAAAAATATGGATTGTCTTTTTAATATTTATTTAAAATTAATAGAGAATTTTGTAAGATGGAACATGATATACAATGATTTATCTCTAATTAAATTATTAATATGAAGGAAAATTAGGTTGACAAGTGAATTTTTTTTAGAACTTAATGAGTTTTAAACTCATCTTATGATCCTTCTAAGTAAAAATCCTCTAACTGCTAACCAGAAGTCTATTGGTTGGACATTCTCTCTTTGAATTTTGTGTTGATATCTACCAAATAATATTTACTAATTTGATTAATTTATTATTATTATTATTTGGATTTTGATTTGATTGAACTAATTGGACCCAATTTGACTCGGTAATCCGGACCGAGGAAAACATCGCCCACGGCCCGGTTCGCTTCGACTCGGTTTAACTTCTTAACAAAATGGACGAAGAAGGGGAAACAAATCGGGTTCGACTCGATCTCTCGCGAAGCGAAAAAAGAAGAAGAAGAAGAAATGTTGGCAGCCCTGCGAGCACGATCTGCTTCGGCGTCTCTCGCCTCCTCTCCCAGCCATCGCCCATGGCGGCGGCTTCGGCTTCTCCGCCCCTTCTCATCCTCGGCGCTCTCCCCCAACTCGGCCCTGCTGGAGCTGGCGGAGGTCGAGAAGATCCTCGACGACGTCAAGGCGAGCGACGTGAGGGTGATCCCCGTCGGGGAGCAGTGCGAGTGGACGGAACACATGGTCGTCGCCACCGGCCGCTCCACCTGGCACGTCCGCAACATCGCCCAAGCCCTCATTCACAAGGTAGGGTTCGATCATTTCAAATGCTTTAAAAGGAAGGGGTTTGTGTTCTAGTAGATAATAGTCGATGATTAGGGGTTGTTTTTTGCAAGCAAAAGATGATTGCTTAAGAACAAAATCTGCTAACCTTTGCAAATAGAATCGAGGGTTTGTGTTCTCGTAGGTTGTATTGAATTTTGGGGGTTTTTCTGCTAGCACCAAAATCTGTTCAACACTTTGTGATCATAATATTTATCGCGCCTGTGTTTTTAGCTTGATTGTTTATACATCATAATTCTGCTACATGGTTCTGTCTCTACTTGATGTCAACTCTTTCGTTGGTACTTGATCAAATTGGAACCTCGGTGGTTCACACAGAAGTGGCTAAACAAGATTTAAGGTCCGACAGTTTCAGTATAACTGGCATTTTGGACATCCCTGGTTGATTTTTGATTCACCAACCTAATATCATAAGCAGCATTTAATGAGTAGTGAAGCATGACACTACATATCCTTCAAAAAGATAACGAACCTACAAATTTACAATTTTTTTGACTGCCACTGGATGTGCTTAATAGTTTAAATGAAGTCTTATTGCCCATCATTAAGCTCACTTATAATCTTCTCCCCATTGTCTCTAAGCATAAGGGCTTTGTAATAGTTACCGTAACATCTTACAGGTGAAGCAAAAGCAAAAGGATGCAGAACGAATAATGCTTCCTAGTGTAGAAGGCCGCGAAGGTGGAAAGTGGATTGTAATTGATTCTGGTATGCCGTTTATATTCATCGAAATCTCTCAGTTGGTTAACTTGCATCTTGTTCTTGTTTACTTTATTGTGACTAGAAATTATGATATATCCAGCTGCTCGACTAGAGCTGCTGCTACCTTCCCCTTTGCCTCATTGATTCTTAATGTCCAGGTAATGTTATAGTTCATGCACTCGAGGAGAAGGCAAGGGCATACTACAAGCTTGATAGTCTTTGGACTAACGAAATGACTGCAAAGGGACCAGACGATGTGAGCTTTTAATTATGTATCTTTTTTGGGGGGGAGGGGCACTTTTCATTGGTCTGTATATGTTATGTTTTCATTTGTTAGTTTTGAGACAGAATCATAATGTGTAAGCATTGAATTTTCTCCAGGACTTGGAGAAATCGCTGGTGAAGATTCGCCCTGGGAACAAGCCAAACAAGGAGATGAAGAACATCTAGTGAAATCTACTCTCTGTATGATTACTGCAAGTTGCAATATGTTTTAGAAGTGTGATAGCATGTAGGCTGTGTGCCAAACCCCTGCAATGTAGGAAAAAAATCTTGCAAAAGCTTGGGCTTTTCTTCACATATTTGTCGCATAAATTGCAGGTTTCCCAAGTTACAAATATTCGTCACATATTTGTCTCTTCACCTTTGTGTTTGAGAAACTGTACCAATATATACCTCTATTAGGGTAACTACAAAAACTATTCTAAAATAAAAGATTATTTTTTTAAAAAATAATAAAAATATATGAAAAATTAAGTTTTGTTATATATATATTAAAATTATAAAAGATTATTTTTAAATTCTAAAGTCTTTAATTAAAATAGTGCTGCAATCAATCCATGGGTCTTACACATAAAGGAAACATGGAAAATAAAGTCTGATGCAATCTAAAGGCAAAGTTTTTACACAATAATAAGTTTCAAATGTTGTTACAAATTGGAGGTGCACAAAGCTCACGGAGAAGTCTATACAAACGAATAAACTAAAAATGTTGTTACAACAAACGCAAATCCTGTATGCCAGCATCAGCATAAATGTGTGTAAGCAAGTAGGGCAGTTGGGGAAATCAGAAACTCCAGCTTTGCAGGATTTTGTCAGATAATAGCGATCCAATTTAAGACTCATTAATTTTTTTAAAAAATTACTTGAATACTCCCTTGAAAAAACAAAATGCATAAATGCAAATTGTTCGTGGGACTACAAAGGAAATAGATAATTTGAACTGGTGGCAATATGCTCAATATCATGCTCTCCTGGTGATCAATGTCCATAGCGGCAGTGCACTGAAATGATACGGGTGATTCCTTCTGACATAAGGCTAGATCCTCCTGAAAAATAATGATTCCTAAATGAGTGGAGAACGAACAGGATTTTTTATATATATAATAATTTTTTGATAAGACTATAAATGACATCTCTTAGTCTAAATTTAGAGTCTCTTGCACTTGTCAATAAAGACGGCTTACTTATGAGGCAAAACTATTCGTCTGTTGACGACCAGAGTTTTTGAAGAGACTTGCCGTTTTGGCATGTTGATATACAAGCCAATGCGAGCTCTCTTACCTGTTCCTCCACTGCTTCCATAGGGAGGCACGCATCAACCATCTGCTGTGGCATGAACAGATCAGTGTGACTGTAAAATTAGTGAAAGTTGCAATTATAGCGGAAGATAAACAAGATTTGATCGTGTTACTTCCTAGAACACCATGGAAATTTCTTTCACTCAAGGAAAAACAACACTTTGGTAACAGAAAGGATCAACGGCAACAGGAATATATCCAGACTTTCCTCCGTAGAACAAGACGAAGATATCATGTTCTTCCATTTGTTGATGTGCTCCTAAGGAAATTTCTTTCAGAGTTGAGAGCAGCCAGTTGCTTTATACACGACCAACTTTGATTTCATTTTTGTGTTGAAGAATGCAGTTAAACATATGACATGAAACAAGAAAAGAGAAGATCTTTAGAACAAAAAGCAAGAAACAACTGGACCAATAATTTTTTTTGGCTGTTCTATTTAGACTTTCGCTAAAAAAACTTCTATTTAAACTAAGGGCAAGTACATCTTATAGTTAAGTTTTCTTAGATCTTTCTTTGCCCCTCTCCTATCAAGAATCATAATGGATTCATAACTATTGATTTCTTTTGACATGATGATGCCATCTCAACCTATTTTCTCTGATTTTGTCCTGTACTGGGGAGATACCTAATTGCATTAGCAGCATAAAACCATTGGTTAGGGCCAATACCGATCATGAGCCCCAAATCTCTCACTTTATCTATACAATTGAGCTTAATATTTAAAAACAGCTAGAGCTGGCAAATGTTGCCTTGCAAGTTAATTAACAACTTACACTAAATTATGTTCATGCCATAACAAAATATGTAGCAAGAGTTAAGTCCAATACGAAATTGTGTCACTGTAGGGAGAACAAATAAAAGAAAAGAAAGTAAATATACAACACATAGTCAGAATACTTTTGAAATGGAAGCTACCTTCCAAGAAGAATCACGAAGGGCACGATAACTGTCTGCAACTTTCTTCTGGAATTCCAGCTTCTCATATCTTTCAGTGCCATATCCTCCTCTTTCTGCTGCTTTCTGAATAGAATATTGCGAACAATTTTTCAGGAAAATGAACATCAGACAACTTGTTGAATGCCAAGCAATCAACTTCATGACCGAGCTTGCAAGAAGTTAGAAGTCATTGTTCGTCACATACGGTTGATAAGGAGTGTCAAAATGATAATTTACCTCTGGCGATATATCAAAGTATAGGACTAGATCTGGGGCTATCAATCCAACTTCTGGAGCCTGCACAGGAAGGATATTAATATGCCTAATAGCCAGATCTATGACAAAAAATATTAATTGTTCGACCTAATGCAACTCACCTTGCACCACTCGACATTAAGACCCTTAGCAGCTGAAAAAGCCACCCCAGAATATGAATAGCGATCAATAACGAGAGTGGTTCCAGTCATCAATTTGCTTTCCATTAATGATCTGTTTGAGAAGGAGCCACTCACAAATGCATTTAAACAAATATATTTCGGTGTATGATAGCATGAATAAAAGCATTGAAATATCTAGAAAGCTATTTAAACGCATATATTTAGGTGCATGATAGCATGAATAAAAGCATAGCTTTCCAAAAAAAAAAGCATGAATAAAAGCATTGAAATATCTAAAATCCTATCATTTAAAAAGTTCCAATTTACAACATCAATGAACTCTTACATTTGATAGAATTTAGGTGAAGCAAGCACACCAGTGTCCCATTAACATGAGATAGAAGACCATGATGACTAACTTTACAAACCTATGTACAGCCTAGCATGCGATAGAGCAAGATAAGCAATCAGACAAAAAAAATGATATTAGTAACATATTATACTTTTAGAATACAAACTGACCTGTATAATATTTCTAACAAAATTATTTATAATAAAAAAAAAGAAACTTGTGATAGGTATCAAGATGGTCTTCTGGTACTGTCATCTAAAACATTGAAATCTAAACAACAACAAAGGCTTGATAATACTAATACAGAGTGGTATTACCTTAAAAGCCTAGAATTAAAACAATTAAATGTCTGAAAATTAGATCTTTCAGTAGTTATTTGATAACTCCTGGAAGTTCTATGGTGTAAGGAACCAAAAATAATATGATGATGAGAAAACTAGGCCTGCTTCACTAACATGGAAATGAACAAGGACAACCATATCAGAGATTACCATAAAACATATCTTGTAAAAAGCAAGGTTAGTAGTATCAAAATTGAGCCATAAACGTTACCTTTTCTCCCAGCGATTTGCACTAAAAAGCAAATGAATTGCTCTATCATCTAACTGTGATTCATTTGCAAGATATGCAGATATCATTTGACCAGTAGAAGTAGTCCTATCCGGGAACCGCCATGATTCAACTGATAAACCTTTGTCCTTTAAGTATGAGACAAGTCTGTTAGATTGTGAAGTCTTCCCACTCCGATCTAGCCCTTCTAGAACGATCAGAGAACCTCGAGATATATTCCTGCAGAAAGTTTCCATATCTATCTTCCTGGATGAGTTCCTGATAGGACCACAGGTACAGATCTTTTTATTTTCTAGGCGTCCAAATCCAAAGTTCCTGAAGGTTAAAGACAAATTGTCAATCACACAGAAGATGTCTGTTCCATCATCAACGTGTTAATTATTTCTTCAGAAACCAGGATTAAAAAGATTATGCAGCACAAACACAAAATGTATTAATGAATGTAAAACGAATTACAACATCCACAAGTTCTAGAATTGAATTTTTAGTTCACACAGTGAATTTCATGCTCCTTAAGTGCCTGCTACCGTTGTACTGTATTCAAGCCAAATTCTAGTATAAATCAACCAGGATAGTGAAAATGATGTTACTATAATGTCCATCTACCAGATAAAAATTTTAATAAAGCACCTAACAGGGTCGTCATAAATAGTTATGATTCCCTTTTTTGTTTGAAATTAACTAAGACAACGAAAGAATATGGGAATAGCACTTTTTCACCAAGAAAGAGAATGCAATACAAGAATTTGTTTGGGCAACCTCGCTCTATCTTACCACCACAATACAAGTATATGGGCAGTGAAGTTACTGTACTGCTAGATACAGCAACAAACGTGTGCTCCAAGTTCGACCATTTGTCAGACTGGGATGTACCACCTGTATCAGGTAGTATATTACAAGGTTTTAAGTTAGGAAAAGTATCTTTGTGACTTAATCTGATCCTCCTATTGCTTTCTGTGTTGCCACAAAACTGTTATGAGGAATTACACCAAGTTGGGATGGTACCGTTGGGAACTAGGAAGGCTCATATTTATGTTTATATGCACATACCCCACACGTTATATAAACCTGCATTAGTTATTTCAAGCCTGCCCAAAGGTTAACTTGATTTTAATTATTATGATAAATAGGTTATTTATTTTTATTCGACCCCAGTGAAGTTGGTTATAACTTAGAATGCAAGCAGACTGAATAGCGAGGATGCACTATGACATACACCAGTAATGCACTGTGCCAATGAACTCAGATCTCAATTCAATGACGGAAAGCCTTCAATGGCATGTGCCATTGCAAAAAATAGCCCAGTTGAAGGTCTGCACCTAAACACAAGATGAAAATAGAAGTCATCAAAGCATTAAGTTTTTACAACTGGAGAGTCTGCAATGAAGTTCTGTGATGATAGAATAACATGCAATTGAGATAAACATAGCATGTATCCTTTTAAGCACATAATCCACTTGTGCAAGAAAACATTTGCCTTTAGACATTCTGTTTAATCAAGTATAACCAGGTTTTATAAACACAGTTAACAGTGGATTTCTGTGCATTTGCGTGCTTATAAGCACCAACTTTTGCACTATGCCTCAGATTACTATAAAAATGCTATGTTGATGTATTTTCCAACAAAATAGTGATCCATGCCCTTGCCCTTCAGCAGATAGGTACACCGACCCATACAAACCACATATGCGTCAACATATATGTTGGCACATTGGGCATGTATTAGAAAATTAAAAAAATTCGCGTCATATCAGCATTTCCTAATTTTCTCTAGTTTCGCTCCAGAAACATGTAAGATCAAATCTCAAGCACAATCTAGGAATGCAAAGATGAGAATGAATCGACGTTCAGAGACCAGCAGCTTCCAAGTCTTCGCAGAACCAACGACTTCAACCCCCACGACGAAAAGATGGTAAAGCAGGATAGAACTCACAGGCGCACTCCGGAGGTCCTGGCAGCAGCAGCGGTGGCGGCGGCTCCGGACGGAGGCGCCGCGATCGTTCCACCTCGGATGGCCACGGCGGAGGAGTCGCGACTGGCGAGCGCCAAATGAATTGGGGCGGGCGGCCGGCGACGGGGGGCGTAGGATTTCAAGTGTGCACTCAAATAAACTTTTCATACCCCAAACGAACTCACCATCTTCTCTACCTGGTTGATGGACGGAGATCTTCCAACAATTTGCGCCCGAAATCCTCGATCTGAAGGCCAGTATTTTCTTGGGTAGAAGATGCCAGTGGTTTTGTTGAGTAGGGTTTTGTAGGGAATCCGGACCAACACAAATACAAATTAAATGTTATATTATTCTTTTCATTTGTTAGCTTGTAATTATTATATATAAATAAGTCTAATTTTTCTCCTTTTTCATATACTAATTTCATTTTAAATAATTATATTTATACCACTTCCATTATTACTTAAATATTTTTAAATTTTAAAATAATAAAATAAATTTCTATTATTAGATCTGCATGTGCAATAATTAAAAATATGATATTAATGTATAAAAAATATTATTATTAAAATCTAGAGACATATATTTATAATAATAATATGATTCTAAGTGTTATTAAAGAAAAAAATATTATTCTATATATAAATTATATCTTAAAATGATGTAAATATATATATTAAAATTTAGATGGTAATTTTTTTTTTACTTTTTATAATTAGAGGTGTTTGAGTGCAATTAAGTATATTTAGGGTGTAAATATAATTATTATTTTTATGGATAAATTTTAACGTCCCAAATTTGGTCATATCAAGTCTCTTTGAATTTGCAGGTGCCGCCTCGCCACGTTAACGTCCGTGATCAAAAGCATCACAGCCATCGCAAATATTAAAGCACGCAGAGCGTTGTTCTCCTTCGGGTCCTCCGCCCTCCCTCGCCTTCGCTTCGGAGCTTCCAAGAGCTTCCTACGTCGCTCTCCTATTTAATTCCTCCGCTCCTCTTGCCGACCATCCATCCCTCGCTGCTGCGCTCGTCTCTCCGCGGCTCTCCTCTGCGGCTCTCCTCTGCGGCTGTTCGGGATCCACAATGGCGGCGTCTTCGATTGCCTTCGGCGGTGCTTCTCTGATCACCGCGAAACCCGTCGCTCCCCGGATGACGGCGCCGCTCCGGAGCTGCTTCCCGTCCTCCGGAGGTGGACACTTCTCCAGGCCCCTGGTGCTCAGCTCGGGATTTAGATCCGATGGCGGTGTTGCCGTTTCTGGTATTTTGCTTTTCCTTTAGAGTGCTTCCTGAGTTCTTTGGATGACTCCTCATAATCAACTCAATAAGAGATCAATTTGATCGGACGCAGACCCCATTGATCCCACGAGCTTCATTGTTTGGAGTGTCCTAGGAGGTGGAACAGAAACGATGTTCTTTTAGCAGAATGATTCATGTTAGCTGCAATTCCAATAGCTGGATATTTTCAGCTCAAACGAGTGTCCATTTCAATATATATGATGTCATAGTTAGTGGACGTTGGAAATTATAGATATTTTTTGGGGGTGAAATGCTTCCCATTTTACGTATCCAGTAAATGGTTTTTGATGTGTATAACTAAAATCAAGAAAATAGTACTTTAGTCGGTAGTTTTCTAAGTTGCTTAAACAAGAAAACCCATCAGAGCAATTTAGTGCTGATTTTTTTGCACCAATGATTAGTGTTAGGAAGTTAAAAAATTGGCGTACCGCTTTGATTACGTATACTTGATACCTCCATTCTGTGTGTCATTGTCTTGTCAAAGGACTAACCTTGTTCATATCTTTTGGTTCATTTCGTTCATTTCTTGTACAGGTTTAACAACTCGTGTTGCAACTGTTGAACAAGCAAATACTGTAGAGTCTCAGAATGTGGAAGCACCTGTTGTGGTTGTCACTGGAGCTTCCAGAGGTATAGGAAAAGCAGTAGCCTTAGCTCTAGGCAAATCTGGTTGCAAGGTCAGTCGATATACAATTTGATCCTAGTAAATAATTTACAGTGAATCTAATTGTGATTATCTTGAAGTGAAAGATGAATATATTTTAGGGTTTATCTTTGCTCCAAGAACCTTTACTCAAATGGAAGCTTGCTCCAAGTTCATGAGAATAACAAAGTAGGTTTGAGAGAGACACTTTTCCAGTTAGTATTGAAACACTACGGCCCTCATATTGTGTATCTGACTTGATCTGTTGTGACTGATACCAATATCAAAATTAACCAGTTCTTCCCCTGCTTTGCTTCTTCCAGTGTCAGCACTTTAGTCCTTGTCTACATCTTTACATCTGGGATTATGTTGGTTGAGCTAAGTAACTCAAATTGAACTCAAGTGAGCTTGAGCTTTCAGCTTCGTTTTCCAGTGCATTTACAAACCTCTAATTTTCTTTAGTTTAATGTGATGACTAGTGGGTTTCACTGTGAATTATCAATGAATGAATGAATGCTTAATTCCTTATGATCTCGTAAAGGCTCATATTTTAGTTCTTGTGCAAGATATCTTTTCTGAATTTCAGTCACAATTATAGTTCTCTATGGGACTCCAGGTACTTGTGAATTATGCAAGATCCTCAAAGGAAGCTGAAGAAGTTTCGAAAGAAGTAGGTCCAAGTTATTCACTACTACAATTTCATGTTTCATCATACCTTATATTATGTTTACTTGTACATTGTCTATGGGATTCTGGTTTTTGAATTGCATCTTCATACCATGTTATGTGATATATGCTTTCAATACTAGCAAGCAATTTTTTGGTTTTAATATTTTAGGGTATTATTGTATTGATTCAAGAAAAGATATTTTTTCAATCTGAGATCCATGCTTCTACCTAAAGTATAGGTTAGCAACCATAAATCTGTTGTTTCTTTGCTCTTTTACATGAATCTTGCGACATCTCAGTGATGCCACAAGTGAATATCAGAATTCAAATACCAGTGCGTACCATGTGCCTCAATGGTACAGTGTAGCATGTAATACCACTGGAAAAAGTTTATTTTTGTTGGTAGAACTGGCATGGCATGAATCTCACTGTTATGTACTAGCTGATAACTTCAGAGATGGTACCGGAATCCATGAGTAGCAAGCATATAATTTATTTATTGTTTTCTGTATCTTGAAGTTAACTATGATTAGGGTAGGGGTAGACTATTATACATATTACACATGACTAGTAAATACATAATATTAGTAGTTGTAGACTTTTGGCTGTTGCACTTACTGTTACAAAATGATGGTTTTTTCCCATTTGCCACACCTTTTCATCTTAC
Organism: Thalia dealbata; assembly: GCA_030544415.1. Lineage (NCBI taxonomy): Eukaryota > Viridiplantae > Streptophyta > Magnoliopsida > Zingiberales > Marantaceae > Thalia > Thalia dealbata. The sequence goes on from CM060458.1 coordinate 1,425,393, forward strand.
TTTGCAAGTTGTGGCTTATGACTAGATCTAAAATGCTGGTTTTTCCATGTAAATTTGCAGATTGTAGCGAATGGTGGTCAGGCAATCACTTTTGGTGGGGATGTTTCAAGAGAAGAAGATGTGGCATCTATGTTTAAAACTGTTAGTCAAAAATTGTTGCTAAAATTGAATGATCGCTTCCTTATATTTCATCCCTGATTTTATGTTATATTTGATTCTTCTAGGCAGTTGATGCATGGGGAACTGTCGATGTTTTAGTTAACAATGCAGGTGCTTAGGATTTTACCTCTCAATCCCATAATGTTTCCTTGATGGAAACATATATAAACTGTATGCTTTTCAGGTATTACACGGGACACACTGTTAATGAGAATGAAAAAATCACAATGGCAGGAGGTTATTGACCTGAATCTTACTGGTGTCTTCCTTTGCACACAGGTGTGCCTACTTTTTTAATTGTCTTTGCATCCTTTTCAACGATAATTTATTAACTCAATCTTTGTGGAACAACCTGCAGATGGCAGCAAAAGTTATGATGAAAAAGAAAAAGGTATCATCTTCATCTTTCTTTTTTGCATGTTTGTTGTTTATATTCAGGTGGAAGATTGAACCAGGAAAAAAATTATCAAGTTTTTTGTTGTTTTAATTTAGCTATTATAACTAAATGACATCGCATATACGTACTGAACATCTTGGAGTCTACAGAATGCAATAATTAGCTAACCTTTCAATTATCCGTTAGTTTACAGGCATGCTACTTAAATATATTTTCAAAATTCTGGAGTTTCTTGATAGATTGGTGGTCCAACTTTACTAGGCAATTCATGTGGTGTGTCAGTCTGTTTTTTTTAGAACTTAATGAGTCTTGAACTCAAGACCTCATGATCCTTCCATATAGAGCTCAATTATTCTAACCAGAGGGTGTACACTTTGTGTGGTGTGTCAGTCTGTTGAACAGTGAGATACAGAAGTGTTCCTTCTGCATGTGACATGGCAGAAAATTGACAAATATTTTTTCTAAATCGAGGTAACATATGCCTGAATTGAAAGTGTTGGACCATCAAGTTAGTTACCCTTTTTTTTATTCTGTAGATCCTCGTACCACCTTGCTGCACCATGTTGCTTCACTAGATTAACATAAACTTAACTTCTTATTTTGGCTGAATCAACTATTCATCTTTGTAGGCAGCACTAAGTTTCAACCAATCATAAGGACAGTAGCAATATGTGATGTTTCTAGCACTATTAAATTACTTCAAAGAATTGAAAATAGTACGTATTAGTTCAAGATCAATAGAGGCATCACAATTATCACGCATAGAGAGTTTCAATTTGGTAACATAATCTCATCGTAGAGAAACCAGCTTGTATGTCAGTCGGGAACAAATGAAGGTCTGACTATTAGCCGATCAATGTATTTGGTGCACGCTTATGCCTTTTTCTTTTTTTGGTTGAGATCATTATAGAAATCTCATTCAAGTCTCATGCAATATATTCCTGAGCAGGGGAGGATCATCAACATAACATCTGTTGTTGGCCTAATTGGAAACATCGGTCAAGCTAATTATAGTGCTGCAAAGGCTGGAGTTATTGGCTTTACCAAATCCATTGCAAAAGAATATGCAAGCAGAAATATCAATGTAAGGTTACTCACTTAAAATTGTAGGTTATTTTGTAGCCATTATTTATATTTGTTGCATTTTCATTTATAGGTGAATGCTATTGCTCCGGGGTTCATTTCATCTGATATGACTGCTAATCTAGGAGAAGACTTAGAGAAGAAAACGTTGGAGATCATTCCATTGGGTAGGTTTAGAATAGTTTTCTCTGTAACATGATCAGATCTAGCAAGTCTTCAGACCCTTTAACATGCGTCCGGGATAAATATTAACACAGTTATTGCTACCTAAAATGACTTCTCAGGGAGATTTGGCCGACCTGAAGAAGTTGCTGGTTTGGTGGAGTTCTTGGCCCTTAATCCTGCGTCGAGTTATATTACTGGTCAGGTATGACAAGAATCATCATGCCTGTTCGGTTGGCAATAATTTCGGTCATTTCGGGATTTCCTTTACGTAATTGGATAACTCACCTTACTGCATTTTAGCTTTTACTAGTCTCAGAATGTTCTCATTGCTAAACGTTGCAGGTCCTTACAATTGATGGTGGATTAGCGATGTAATTTGTTCATGAGCAATCTCGTCCTCAAGCATATGGATCTGCAGATAATGATTACCTTTTGTTTTCTAGTTCAATGTTGCAGATGATAATTACTTTTGTAAACGTTATTTTTCTTTCGACATTGAATAAATGTCTCTTAATCTCGATGGATAACAGTGAATGAACTAGCTCATGCTAAAGATTTTTATTTTTTTAAAAAAATGATGTACTATCCTTGGACCAACTAGAAAAAAGTATAAAAAAATTATACTTTTTTATCTTTAAAAATTTTAGAGCAATGTTGAATTATATATATTTGTGTGTGTGTATTGGTTAGTTGTTTTTAGAAGCTGTATCTTGAAGTGTAAATTTACTTATATCTTTAGGTTGAATAATTAAGTTATACTAGTTTTTTTAATGAATGAAAAAAAGGGTTTCTAGTCAACTGCAAGCTAATTGACCTTCTACCTTACAATGTTGGGTGGATTTTTTTTTTTAAGGGTTAAATAAAACAATCTTATTTAGGTTAATAATTAAAAGAAGAGAGAGTTGTAGGCAAAAAAAAAAAGAATAAATTATTCCTTCAAAAGGGGGCATTTATATTTTTTATTTATCCGCCCTCACTTTTGAACCTCCATCTTTAAAAGGCACGAAGAAAACCCTCAAAATAATCTCCGCCTTTCGCCCGATCGATCTCTCTTCTTCTCAAAACGACAAACCTGGTCGCGTCGATCCACCGAGTTCTTTATTGTCCCCGGCTTCTCTTCCGCCTCCGCCTCGCAGATGCTCCATCGGTTGATGGTTGATGCTCGCCGCTCTGTTCTGTTTGCTTACCGTCGGGTCCTCAAACCCTAAAGTCCTCTTCCGTGCCTTTCGCCGCGTTGGCGCTGCTTCGAGGGCGACGCTTTTCTTTTTCTTTTAATCTTTCTGTGGAAAAGGTTCGTGCCCTCCGTCTTGGCCCCCTGGATTTGGTGTTCGATCGGTTCCTTTCGCATTGCGTCGAAAAGCTGGAGCTCTTCTTTTCTTCATTTTTTTCTCTCTTTTGCTTTACAAGTTGTTTGGCCTGGATAGTTGCCTTTTGATTTAGGCCTCTGGATTTGGTGTTTGATAGGTTATCATCTTAGTTACTTCGCATTGCTTCGATTTTTCTTTTTGCTTTACTACTTGTTTGCTCCGGATATTGAGCATCCGTGGATTCCCAGCTTTTGTCGTGAAGGTTTTCACTTTTTATGTTTACGAGGAAAGAAACGCCATTCTTGTGGTTGTTTTTTTTAAGAAAAATGGAAAATAAATGGCTAATTGATCTGGGAGCGTTGTTTTGATGTTGGAAACTTTTCTTTAGGTTCTCCTCTGGTTGAGATTGATAGAAAAGGAAGGCAGGAGCTTCATCATCCTTGCTCCGGACATTTGGATATGGAGGTTGTGATCCCTGATTACTGGTTCCTTCCATATATTTTTGGAGCATTTTGCATGCTGTATTTGCTCGGTTACTTCGTGATCTTCCGCAGCTGGAGTCCGAAGCATCGCCCGGAAGCATCTAGTTGCTTCATCTCGTTGTTCCATGGCAGCCCAGCTGCTCTCTTGGCTGTCTCTGCGATCCTCGACCATCCCGATCGCGGCTTTGCCTCTCCGAATACGAACTTTCAGAACCTTGTCTTAGACTTCAGCATTGGCTACTTCATCGTTGATCTCCTCCATTACCTGGTCCTTATCCCGGAAGACTATCTCTTCATTGCCCACCATTTGGCGACGCTCTTCGTGTTCATCACCTGCCGCTACCTTGCTGCTCATGGTGCATTTTCGCTTCTGGTCCTTCTCGTGTTAGCAGAGATCACCAGTGCTTGCCAGAATGTGTGGACCCTGGCAGGACTAAGGAAAGCAGAGTTGCCCATCGCAGCGAAAGTGTACAAGTACTTGTCTGTCCCTTTCTATGCTTTGTATACTGTCATGAGGGGATTCATTGGGCCAGTTTTCTTCTTCAAGATGAGTGCATATTATTTGAGTGGAAAAGCCAGCAATGTGATACCCATCTGGGTTTCTGCTGCGTGGATTGTTGTAGTTGGTGGTGCAATCTTCGTCAGTATCCTGTGGATTTCCAACTTGTGGTTGGAGTTCTTCAAGAAGAAGGAGAATGAGGAGAAAAAGATCAGATAGTTGTGATTTATTGGACGATCAATCGCACAGGTACATGCTTTTTCAAGTACGATGAATTGCTTGGGGGTGGTACATTGTATGTCTAGCTGGCTCCCATGTAAAAAAAGCTGAAATTAGTGTAGTGCAAAAAAAAAAGTCAAAACTTCTTCTATTCTGAGTAATTGGTCGCTGGTGATGGAGGATATATTTTCAACGTAGCTTCTTGATGAAGGTAATTCTGATCAACTTCTTCTGTTTAGCTTAGTTTTCCTAAATAATCATACCCTTTGACGTTCATTGTCAGTGAGACATTTTTGTGTTATATACAAGAGGGCATCTGATCCTTTTTAATGCTAAAGAACAAGTTAGTGATGCTACTCGAATCATATTATCTTTTCTAATCATTACATCAGTAGCTTTTTCTTTGCTATTTGTTTGGTAAAGATACTCTATTTATTCAACGAGTAAGATGACATTTTTCTTCTTAAGTTGAAAGAGGATCAGGGAATGGTGCATAATTCTAGAGATTAAAATACAACCATTAGGAAAGAAAAAATAATTTCTCCAATGACCTAGGTTAGCAAGCATGGAACTTCAGGTCAGGACTTCAAGTACAACTTTTGAAACCTCTTCTTTCACATGCTTACTCTTTTGGCAAGGTTTCTTCATTCACTAACCTTTCTAGGAGTACAAATGTCTCAAGTTTTTGTAGATTATATAGAACTTCGAAAAGCTCCAAGGGTGCACCTGAGTAACTTGTTTAATTCCCTGTGAATGAAATGATAGAATAAAGTTTCTTTTCTACAGAACAGAACATGCACCTCGTATGCTTCTCGGTATGTGCACGACCTTGACACTTGCTCATCCATGTTGAGAGCCTCCTACCTTCCAAACAATCAGTATAGCTCGCGAGTGACCTTGTTTCCTTCTGCTTAAAATGATGGCAGGTTCCTTAACCAACCTCTCTTTGTGCATGGTCTACTTCAGCCTAGAATATTAACTGTTTTTCTTTTCTTATGTTATAATCTTACTAGGGTGAAGAGATAAAATTGTTGACTGTGAAACCACAATGCGAGTCTTTCGCTTACAAATTTTATGTATGCCCTTGTTAAAGTGAGAACGGCTCATTAAAATGATTTGAATGCTGAATGGCTACCAGAACTTGTGGGGTCTGATGAATGCCTTTTTTCTATCAGCTCTCTGTTGTTCGTTACATTTACCATTGAGAAATGCTTATTGTCTATTAAATTCTATCATGCTGTCACTTTTAATGTATGTTCGGTGGCTGAGTGAATGCATCCTTAATTTAATCTTGAAAGGTATATTTACTAGAGGTCAAAATATATATTTTATTCATAAATAATTCCTATCTAAAATTAGGATATACGTGTATTTTATTCTCTAGCTCACTCGTCTTAAACATGCCAATGAAACTTTTTAAACAAATTGTTTGTATTCAGGAGGAAAAAGTGGTGGACTTCTGATTAATTATCAGACATAGAAGATAGGGATAGATAGCGACAGCCAAACCGAAGCCTACCCCAACTCATTTAGGACGAGCCCCCCAACCCTCGCTCGTTTGCCCTGCTGCTCTCTGCTCCATGTACGCTGCTGCATCTTAATGTGAGCATCAAATGATCAGTTATTGTGGGGATCAACCGGTAAGTTGAAATTAAAAAAAAAAACATCTAAATCGATCCGAGTATTTTTTTTTTGTTAAATAAAAAAGAAAGAATATTATCCGTTAGGTGTGTGATTAAAACCCCCAACCTCCGTCATCAATTTAGAGGCTTAAGACACTCCATCATCAACAGGGCCAGAGAGCCCTCTCCCACCCTCCGAAGTAGTCTAAGTAAGGCTTACGTTTGTTTTCATGTAAATATTAATCGAAGCGATCGATTCAGGCAGGCACATGGACTCTCTCGATGAGTCATCAATTTTTCTAAGGAGTAGGGAGGGGGACCAACCAAACAACTCGGAGTTGAATGCGCCTTTCTGCAGGTGCCCGCCGACGTGCCCCGGCAGGTCACTCAATGAGACGGCCTCGAGGCCGCCTAATTCGATTTCAATCCCCGTGTCCCCGACTCAATGGGACGCCCGCCGTGCGGGGGTGGCTCACACGGGCGCACGGCAACAATTAATCTACAGTAATTGACGCCCGGCCAAACTCGCATTTAGGATTTATAGCTCCTTTTAACCCCCTCATTTATGGGGGCGGGCGGGCTTCCATTTTCAATCATGCAGCCGATGCTGAACTCTTGATTTATCAGCGGCGGGGTTAATAAATGCACGCGCCCAATTAAGTAGTGTAGATTTAGTTAATTCTTAAATGCCTCCAATGTGGTTAGTTGGTTTCCTGATAGCGTTGGGCTTCTGCCGATGGGGATGTCTGACCCGAACCGCATGATGAGCCCCCCCGATCTCATTTTGCACGCATTTATTTTGACCTAATTTCTTATTATGTCCATACTGAATCTTATCTCACTCTGCCACTGTGCTATTGATATATCTGCAATACTTTTTTCTTTTTTTTTTACTCCGTTGATGTTAATGTATGATATCTGAGACCGAGGTAGCAGTTTTTTACAACGGCAGTGGCCAGTGGGTGGACTTTGCACGGTGCATGCTTGTATATATATGTATGCTCACACATGAGACTTAACATGGATGGATCCATAGATGATACATTAAGCAAAAGCTCTTGATAATATATATATATATATATATATAGCAAAAGTAGTAAAAGCCCCGGCTCCATTACATGATATATATATATATACTCGATGGAAGAGGTCTAGCGGTCGGTCGGCCATGGCGTTCTTGATCCCCAAGCTCTGGTTTCTCCCTTACTCCCTGGCCACGTTTGCCGTCGTCTACCTCATCGCCTATTTCCTCGTCTTCCGCCGGTGGAGCCCCAAGCACCGCCCCGAAGCCTCCAGCTGCTTCATCTCCCTCGTCCACGGCACCCCCGCCGTGGCCCTCGCGGCCGCCGCCATACTCTGCCAGCACCGCCACGCCCGGGGGTTCGCCGCGCCCAACACCGCCTTCCAGGGCGCCGTCGTCGACTTCAGCACCGGCTACTTCGCCGTCGACCTCCTCCACTACCTCGTCTTCCTCCCCCGCGACTGCTGCCTCTACCTCGCCCACCACCTCGCCACGCTCTTCGTCTTCGTCACCTGCCGCTACGTCGTCGCCCGCGGCGCGCTCCCCGTCCTCGTCCTCCTCGCCCTGGCCGAGGCCACCAACGCCTGCGAGAACGCGCTGCTGCTCGCCGGGATGAGGAAGTCGGAGTCCTCGGCCGCCGCGGTCGTCCACAGGTGCGTCGCGCCCGCCTTCTACGCCTCCTTCACCGCCGCCAGGGCCGTGGCCGCCCCGGCGTTCTTCTGCAAGATGTGCATGCATTACTTGCGCCGGAAAGGAGGAGGAGGAGGCGGCGATGAGTTGCCGGAGTGGGTGGCGATATCGTGGATCGTGGTGGTGGGCGGGGCGATCTTAGTGAGTATATTGTGGATAGCTAACCTTTGGATGCAGTATATTGGTAGTGCGAAGGAGGAGAAGGATAACAACAACAGTAACAGTAACAGTAACATCATGGTATAATTAATTATACCATTTATACCTCAACAGTAACTTCCTTGTTGGTTGGGAGATCTTAAAATTTGATAAAAAAAAGAATTGCATACTAATTAATTAATTAATATGGCAAACTCAAATTTCATTTCTGTATTAATTAATTAATTAGCATAATTACTTATTATTACATAATAGTAAAAAACTCTTTTTAATATTTTTAAAATTATAAAAAAATTATTGGAAAAATGCTTTATAATTTATACATATATAGAATATGAGATTAATTCCCCTTCTAATTTAATAAATTTATAGAGATTATCTGCTCCTTATATTTCAGAAATAGTAATATTATTTTAAAGCTAGTAAAAATATATATTATTATATTTTTAAAATTTCAGAGATTATCTATCATTTATCTTATTATTTTTGAAATATAGGAAAGAGAATTACATACATCGTCTGTTTGTTTGAATTATTATATACATCTCAAGTTCACGGTCCTTCCATCACGAACCAGTCTCCATCGAAGAGCTCGCAGGATTCCCCGGCCCTCCGCCGGCAAACCACCTTCTTCTTCCTCCTCCTTGTCTTCTTCATCAGCAGCTTTGGCAGCACCGAATTAGGCGCCCAGAGAGGAGTCCATGCTCTCCATACAATCTCCACACTCTTTCTTCTCCTTCTTCTAGGCTGGCCGTACAGGCGATCAAGGGACTCCGCTCGCGGAGAGCGCTGCGCGATGGTTTTCGCCGGGGGGCTTCCGGCCTCCGGCGACCTACCACGCCGGGCGCCCTTGGCGTTGTCCCTGGGAGACTTTTGGAGACGGGGGCGCTCGCTGAGATCCGGCGATGGAGTCACCGTCCTGGCAGCGGCGGCGGTGGCGGGCGCAGGGAGTGCCTCGGCCGTCGCCGGCTGCGCATTGCACCTTTTTGTGGCAGGCGGAGGTTGGATCACTCGAAGTTGGCCGCCCTTTGTCTACCTCGATCGATCTCTTAATTTCTCGGCTTACTCCATCACGAGGGCTCATTAAATTTTGTGATCGATTTATAGGTTGAACAGTTAATGATTCATAAGAGTACGAAACGATCGACTTTATTATTATTATTTGCAAAATTCCCATTTGGTGTAAAACGGTAATTAATCGAATCTAATTATCTTATTGCGCAGTAAATGAAAACTAGTAAAACTCCAGACTAAAAAAAACTCTAATTATATTATTTTAACATAGGAGAGTTTTAAAATTACAGAGACTATCCATTAATAATTTAAAGCTTGATAGTAGGACTAAATATCACCATCTATTTATCTAATTCAGTTATTTTTTTTACAATTTTAGAGGACATTATCTAATCTCTTTTTTACAATTTTAAAATATATGAGAGTTTTTTATTGTTTGTGAACTATAAATAATTTTTATAATATTTTAAGGGAGAGTAATGTTGAGATTAATATTATTTTATTAATAATTTTAAATTCTGAAATGCTATAGAAATTTTCATTGACACCTTTAAATTGAAACCATCGGTCTGCCATTAAATGAAGAAGGAGGGACTTCGCCGCAAAATCCTTTCCATCGAGCTCATTTGCTCTTCTCCTCTCTCCCATGTCTTGTGGTCAGAAAAAGTTCCATCTCTTCCCATTTCCGATCTGCTTCGGCCGCATCATCTTCTCCGTGAAGCGACGACGATGCTTCGTCTCCTTCCGGTTTGCGATCTCTTCCCTTTTTGTAAAAGCAGATTATTGAGCTGCGACCTCCTGGGGTCTGCATCCCCCTCTCATGGATCATAGATTGATGGATCGAAACTTGTTCTTGCTGTTGTAGGGATAAGAGGTGATGTGTGGTGCTGAGATGCTGATGATACGTGAGATTTCTTGTGCGGGAGGTGGCATTCGGTTGCTCCGTTCCCGAGGTTTGTGCACTCCTTCATGTTTGTATTTTGCTGGGAAGGAGTCGATACGTTGGGTTTGGTTTTAGGGCTTTTGAACCAAAGTTTTGATATGCCTGCTATTATTTACTGAGAACTTTGACCGTCAGCTGTTTGTGGATTTGTCTCTGTCGATAAGAAAATGAAGAATATATTTGTCACGCCTGTGCGATTGAACATCAATGGAGTATTATAGTTCTGTATCATCAGAAAGCGAAATAGGACTAACAGCGTCAAATTAAAGACCGATGAATTGGAAGTGTTGGCCAAACTTAGTATAGGCTCATAACTCAGGACAAGTTCTTAAGGAATTTTCTAATGTATGAGCAAGTTATAATCAAAAACCAAATCACCGATGTGAGATTTACCCTTCCAGAATCTGGTGGAGCTGAAAGTTAGTTTTTGTTTGTCGCCTCTAGTATAAGATGGTTCTTCTATAATAAATCCCTCCAGTAAGTATCAGGTGTAGAATGAACAAACAATGGACGAATTCCTTGTAAAATATGAATCTCCATCCATGTGGATTTTGGTATAATATTATTTTATTACAGGGAAGGTTGGGCATGCCAGGAAACACTAGTTTCTGGTAAAATAATAGATGGAAGATTTTTAAATGTTAGGTCAAATTTGTTGTTTCATAACTTACCCTTTTGCTTTATATCGTTGAATTTTACGCTTTCCAGTCACTTTAGATCTCGCATATTAGTTAAATGCACAATAATACGTTTGCCATCTGCTTCACTTCATCATCATCAATTTCATATAGTTTAGGTCCTAGCTCAACGTAAGGCTTCTGAATGAGCATGCAGTTCTAGATCATCTGAACAGCCTTCTGACCTGCAACAGAAGGTCTAGATTTGTGCCACATATATGTGCCATGTTATCATAAATTTATATTTCACAACTTTTTTTTTGTTTTACAGTACTTTGTTAGTTCTGGTTTTATTTTCTTACGTAGTATAGAAAAATTGATCAGGTAAGAAGTGTGGACATAGCCTTTTTCCTCAAAGGAAAATTCTGCCTGCAAGTATCTGCCGAGTAAGTGCTGGACTTCATTTTATCTGCAGAGAAGTTTGGTTTGAAGGTTCATTTGCCAACCAATTGTCTTTACCTGCCACAATAAGCTAAAGAAGGTTCATGGTTCTCGCAGCTTGATTACTGTTCTTGTTTGAAAATTACTTAGGGTTATGGACTACAACCGAAAGCCTTTGCATCAAAAAAATCAGAGAAGAAAAAGAAAAACGGTGGGAAAATTTCCAAGACTTTGCAAAGGAAACAACTTCTACAATATGAAGATATAAAGAGCATGTCAGATGAATCTCCTACAGGAGATGAGACAAATTCTAGCACCAACTCTGAGATGATCGCAAATAATCTAGGAGCTAATAACTCAACTTCCTATCCCACCAGAGGTCAAGTGCTTCAGGCTTGCACTATTACTTCTGGTCTGTTAGTTGCAGCGAGTGCATTGATTCGACAGGTAGCTTTCTTCCTGTTTTAGTTTGTTCTACTGTATCCTTTTAGAAAAAAAATTTTCTTTCCATGGGTTGATATTACATTGTTAGATAGAATAAATTCTTGAGGTAGAAAAGAAACAACAAAAATGCAAAACATATTTTGTGTAGTAGGCAACCACGTCCATTATCATGCATTTATTCTCTTTATTGTCACCTCCCATGCTAGCATGGAACTACACATTGTCCATGTTGACCACCACAAACCATGCACAACGAGAACATTTGCAATTGTACACTTCCTGTATGTTATATAACTTTCTTTCTTCACTAATGTAACATTCAGGCACTCCATGTTGCATCTGAGGAAGGTTGGGCACAACTTGATTCAGTAGAAGTATCATGTAAGTGCTTGAAGCTTATTATTTAATTGCATACAGAAGCCTGAGAAATCTTATCTTTGCTGTTTCTTAATTTAAGTGCCAATTTTAATATGAAATCCCTTCAAACAATCAACATGTTTGAAGGGATTAACAAAAGGCTTTATTTGACAACTAAACGGTTAGGACCAATACAACACACACACACACACACACACACACACACACACACACACACACACACAGTATATTTTTCAGTTTTATGTAGCCTGTATTTCACAGATATTTTACTTGTAGAATTTTAACAACTCTTTTCTTAATCAAAAATTTTGTGACTGCAGATTCAGACTGTTCTTGTCTAGCATTTAGGCATATTCAATGATCAACTACGCAACTAAGAATTTTGACGTTTTGCTTTCTAGTAAACTAATATCCAGTTAAATTAATGAGAGTGCATGTAAATTTCAGAAATATTCACCCTCCTGAAAGAAACATATTTTATCCAGTTACTGCCATGAATTCCATGTGTGCACTTAGGCCTTGTTTGGTACGAGGGAGGGGCACTTAATCAGGGGTTTGATCGGGAAACAATCCCCTAATTCCCTCATATGAAATTAATGTTTTCTATTCTTCAAAGCAATGCTGATTATTTCACAACTTACTTTCTTTTATCCTTTACGGTCGGGTGGCTTCACTGCAGTTGGTTTTGAGATGTGGCATCTTGAACTGATCTTGGGGCTTGTTGTGTTGATATCATCTAGTCGCTACATATTATTGGAGACTTGGCCGGACTTTTCAAAATCAAGTGAATCTGCCAACCAACAAGTATGATTAGCTTTTGAAGAACATTTCTTAAGATGCATTTTTCATTGTACTTATCATGTCCCTTTCCTCAATAGTTCGTAGAGACTAAGACTATAAAGATCTTTCAGTTAAATTTCGTTTCAAAAAATATGTTTGTCTAGCTATTTCAGAAGGATCAGATCATTCATTTTGCATACTCCTTCTTTAGTTGACTTCGATCATATCTAACTAAATTTCCAGGGAGAAAAATAGGAATGAGAAAGTTTCATCACTAAAAAGGAAACGCCCAAGTCTTTTGTTTCTTTAACTGGGACTTAATTCAGTTTTTTTTTGAGCTGTCAGATCCTCGGTTCACTCCAACCCTTGGATTACATTCTGGTGGCATTTTTACCTGGAATTAGTGAGGTAATCCGGTTCTGCATTCAGTTATATTCTTACTTTAATTTATCTTCCAAAGATTATGTTGCTTTCTGTGTGAAACTTTTACTCTTCTGAGTTGAAGTACTGATGACCACTGAGAAACATGTTGGCACCATGAGTACCAAATATGGTACATTTTGTATAGCCATCTTTGCACATCCACCATGTGATGACCTTTTCGGTATACTTGGTGTTGGCTAATATTTGGTTAGAATGTAATCCAACCAAAATTTAATTATAACGAAAATTTAGTTAAATTTATATCCTAACCAAACATTATCCCATGCCAAACATATACTCTCTGAATTTTGTAATTTCTACATCTCTAATAATCAATTAAGCTAAATCAGGAGTTGCTTTTCCGGGGGGCATTGCTGCCACTGTTTGGACTTAACTGGATCGGTGCTCTGGCATGTGGTGCTATTTTTGGAGTTCTTCATTTGGGCAGCGGCAGAAGATACTCATATGCAGTCTGGTATGCTCTTCTAGTTGCTGCAAACTCACATCGTGTAGAACTCTAGCAAATTGACAGCTCAAAGGAAAAAAAAAACCTTGTTTTTTCACGGCTTTTAACTGGGATAGGATAATCTTCATCGAATTAATCCTAAGACGATAGAAGAATGCCATGCTTAGTTGATTGAATTGATATACATTAAAATTCCTTGGGATAATATTTTGTACAAAATAATATTAGTTAAAATGACATTCATATTAAATTCTAGTTACAATTATAATTAAAATTTAGTTAGAATCATATTCTAACTAATGTTATCTTATGCTATGACTTGTATCTGGTGGAATTCAGGGCTACCTTTGTTGGCTTTGCGTATGGCCTGGCAACAATTAGTTCCTCAAGCATCATCGTTCCGATGGCCTCGCACTCCCTCAATAATCTTGTCGGTGGCCTGATGTGGCGTCTCGCATCCACCTCGAAGATGCAAAACAGGTAATTTGGTCGGTCTTGTGATGCCTTACATTACATGATCTCTTACTACTCCCTTCCATTGGTATTTTGAAAAAAAACTTTTCTTTGTCAAGGAGTATTGTCGTTATTTATCCAAGTTTTAGTCTCTCCTCCACATTCACCTTATATTGCATATACCTTTCCTACAAAATGCATCTCAGGAACAAACGACCTTCTATTTATTGTGTGTTTGTTTGCTAAGTATTCAAAGTCTATAAAAATCAAAGCATGATGAACATGTTGAATTTAAGATATATTTAGTATGGGATAGTATAAGATGGAACGTAGTATAATTTATATTTAAAAATAAGAGTGAGAATATATTCCTACTTTTACCAAATATATCTTCCCACATTCTACAAAATATATTTTTAAGATCTTGACTCATTAGTAGCACCTATTTTCGACCTTTCACCCTTATTAACAGACCTTTGGAATCTTGATCACTTAGTTGAAAATGGAGCATGCCAATTTTGATGTGCATCCCATCTTTATGCAACACAGTTTCCCACACCTACTAAACTTATTTTCTTACCGCTAGCAAATACACTTTCATGAGCTTAACTTCTTAATAACACTTATTTTTAACTCTTTATGCATATGAACATTAGAATTAATGTGAAAATGCAAGATAGTTTATAGACTTTGAATTCTATACAAATAAATGCTCCTTAAATAGGGTACAAGTGCATACTTATTTGGTTGGAGGGAGGTTATGGGTTCAATTACTGATTAAATTTATAGACTTTGAATTCTATACAAATAAATACTCCTTAAATAGTGCATAAGTGCATACTTATTTAGTTGGAGGGAGGTTGTGGGTTCAATTATTCATTAAATTTTATAGACTTTGAATTCTATATAAATAAATACTCCTTAAATAGAGCACAAGTGCATACTTATTTGGTTGGAGGGAGGTTGGATGTTGTAGGTTCAGTTACTCAATAAATTTAAAATAGTTTGATCATAAATTGAAAAAAACAAAGAATAACTAAAAGTAAGAAATTAGTCTTTAATTATCTCTAAAATCATGCCTGATGTGTGCAATCTTTCGTATAAAGTTGTACAAAGTCTTACCCCTCCAAAGGAGCTACTTTATAGGGCTTTAAACGGCCCGGAACAAATAAGTAGATAAAATGCAAATAAATTCAGAGGAAAATTATAGATATAAAGTTCGATAATAATTTTGTTAAAAAATAAAACCATCTTATAACTTTATGGTAAATAAATTTAAAGTAATTATTAATAATAATAATAGTTAAAATGAAGTTATTAAAAATAAATATAATCTAAGCTATTAGATAATTAGACTCTAATATGGTGCATTAAGAATAAATTTATGACTAAATAATTTAATTAAGTCGATGTTTTCGTAAGACTAGAGTTAAAAAACATAATAACGTAGGTTAAATACTCAAATTAGCTTTAAAATAATAGTTAAAAGCAATGAAGTTAAATGATTTGCCGTATAAGAAGAGAAGAAACAAATAAAGACGTCAAGAGAAGAAAGTAAAACAAAATATTAAGCGACCGAGGAGTTCGATATGTGTAAGCTAACGAGAGACGGAAAGAGAAACAAAAAAATGTGGCAAAAAAAAAAGTGAAAACAAAAACATAAAACATTTAATGATCAAGGATAAAAGATATATATTTATAAATAAGTCCTAAAAGCTTCTTTGCATTTATTATTATTTATGATACATCGACATTTAGGTGGACCAAATCGTTCCTACTTCCAAACTAATCGAGAGGAGTCTCAACGTGGCATTAATTGGTCTACCGCCGCCCGCAGCCAAATTCATCGTTGCCCGCACGAATCAACAAGCCCCCATCGGCAGGAGGTGAGGCCGCTGAGCTGCATCCTCTGCCGTCGATCTCCCTGAGTCAACGTCCAGTGTATCATCCATCCCCCCGCTGCTTTAAACCTACCGCTCATCTACCCACAACCGCCTCAACTCCTTCCTAATTCCGTCAATTAATACCCCTGGGGCAATAAATCTGCGGCCGCAGCGGCGGCGGCGGTGGCGGCGACGGTGAACTCAGCCCGAGCAAGAAGCGACCATGGCATCGGCCTGCTCCTTCCACCAGCACCTCCAGGACGTCCCCTCCTGGCTCCTCCTCATTGCTGCCGTCGGCCTCCTCGCCCTCCTCAAGCTCTCCCTCTTCGTCCTCCGCTGGGTCTACGTCACCTTCCTCCGCCCTGGGAAGAACCTCCGCCGCTACGGCTCCTGGGCCGTCGTCACCGGATCCACCGACGGCATCGGCAGGGCCTTCGCCCTCCAGTTCGCTCGCAGGGGCCTTAACCTCGTCCTTGTCGGCCGCAGCCCCGACAAGCTCCGGGATGTGTCCGAGGCCATCCGCCAGAAGAACCCCGCGGTCCGCGTGGAGACCGTGATAATCGACTTCGCGGCCGACCTTGCCGAGGGCATCGCCCGCCTTCGGACCGCCATCCAGGGGCTCGACGTCGGGATCCTGGTCAACAACGCGGGGATCTCGTACCCCTACGCCAGATTCTTTCACGAGGTGGATGAGGAGCTGCTCAGGAATCTGATAAAGGTGAACGTGGAGGGCGTGACCAGGGTCACGCAGGCCGTGCTGCCCGGAATGCTGGAGAGGAAGCGGGGTGCCATCGTCAACATCGGCTCCGGTGCTGCAATCGTCATCCCGTCAGATCCGCTCTACTCTGTTTATGCCGCAACGAAAGCGTAAGATCCGTGCTTTCTCCTCTTCTTTTTTTTTTTCTTTTCAAATCCGGAAGATCTGTTCTCTCTTCTCTTTTGGTCGATTTGTTGCGCCTTCTAGGTGTTTGCGTTAATGCCTTGAGGGGGATGCGGCTCTGGTCTCCCTGTGCTATGTGTCCCAAGTAAGGTGCATTTTTAGTGGATGGAGGTAGATGCAAAATCTGTACTAACTGGTAGGAACAAATGGTTTAAAACTTGTAGTTAGTCTCCTACATTACGGTTTTTGTTATAAATTACAAAGGAGGCTCAAAAGATAGTTTTCCATTAAAAGCTTGATTTTGGTTGTTTGATGTCTAATTTAAGGTCTAGCAAGTCATAATCGCCTATAATCTGCAGTGCCTAAGAAAAAAAATAATTCTAAGCTAAGGTGCTTGTTGCACGTGATGGATGTTTAGATGAAGTTAGAAGAGCCAAGATTTGATTCTAGGTTTATGTTATCTTCACTTGGATTGTTTACTTATCCTATTTGGAAGGACCCTCGTTGTTCTCTTGTTTGACATGTCCAACTTTCTAATTTTCTTCTCAGGTACGTTGACCAATTCTCAAGATGCCTCTATGTTGAATACAAGGGCAAGGGAATAGATGTGCAATGCCAGGTAGAATTCTTCATACCTCTTTTATATATCTTTGATAAAATCTACATGTGGGAATTGTGTTTTATTACTCTGCTTGCCTCATATACACAAAGTTTTTCTTAATCCCCTTCAATACTTTTCCTCTTTTTCATTGCCTCATCTAGCACGATGGTTTCTTTTCTTTGTAGGCTAGGTTTCTAACTGAACTCTGTATGAAAACTTAATTTTCCTAGTCTAGTATTTGTTGATTTTCTTCATATTATTTCCTTTATGTATAAATATGCTTGATTACCCTTGCAAAATTTCTTCATTATCTCTGTGTAAGCATGTTTGGCATTTGGTGAAATTAGGTCTACATTTCATTTTATATTCAGTCTAATGTATGATTACCCTGACAAAATTTCTTCATCATCTCTATGTAAGGATGTCTAGCATTTTGTAAAATTAGGTCTAAATTCCGTTTTACATTCAGTCTGATGTATAAACAAGGATGAAACTTGGAAATTGGAATTAGTTTGGTTTTTGTTGGATTGAAAATCTAATGTTACGAATGACCAACTCTTTTGAGATAGATTAGACAATATTCAACAAAAATGGTCTTGGTGTCAGTAAGAGGTACCTTATGAAAGTAGTTTGAATGGTCTAGACAAGGATCCCCCTTAGTGGAAATCTTATCTGCTTTCCCTTGAACTTTTTATTCCCACCTAAACAGAAGTTCACAGATAATGCTCCTAGTTGAAAAATACATCTCTTCTATATATCCCTTCTAGTTGAGTTTAAGTCAAGTGACATTTTTTTTGAATTTTGGTTATTATATAGTATTTGATAAAAGAGAGAAATTGTTTTTCTTTCTTTTGGTTGGTTATTTTAATTTACATTCAATTATGAAGATGGATGTTTCTGTATGCAAAAGGTCTCACTCAGAAAAATGTTATCTACTTTTATTAGTCCAATTCTTGGGATTTTATTATGTCTTGTAAACCAAGAGTTTATTCTATACTCTGTTTCTCCCATTTTAATTTTTTGGAGGACTTTCTCTCTTTTATTTTATTTTATTTTCATAGGTTTTAAACCTAGGATCTCTGATGTCGAGCCTTACTACTCTAACCAACTAAGAAATATTGCTTTTCCTTTGAGAACTTTCCTTCAGCTAAATTTCCTTTATTAGCAAACCATATCTTTGTCCTTAAAATTTTAGTTTCAAATGGTAAAACAAGGAAATTAGTGCTACTTGGTTACCCTATGTTCTTTTGAGTTATGAAAAGATGGGTAGTGGATTGTTAAGAAAAAAAGGGCCCTGACACTTATACAAATAGGTTATCAATTCACTAACAATTTTAGTTGTTCATATCTACTTTTCAATCATTTCTACTTCCTGGTTACCGCTCTTATCTGCATAGTTATTCCTTCGATAACTAATTTCATCAATGGTCTCTTTTAGCATTCCCTGTTCAAGCCGGTTATCTAATTGGACCCACCTTTATTTAATCTGGTTTTGTTGACCTAAAGTTTTCATCAAGGCTATGTTAAGTATGATAAACATGGGCCACACTCTGTATAAGCGGGCTATGGTGCTTTGTTCACTTTTGAGCATGATGCTGAAAGTACGATACTCTATTCCATGTGACAACTAGTACATACGCTCTATTCCCTTTCATCATATGATCATCCTTAGTTTCAAGAAATATATACGCAAGAGCACAACAGATCAGATGACCAAAGAGCTTTTCGACTGCTCTTCCCTCTTATCCACATAGATCTTCCTTCAACAAACAATGAACTTTCTGTGTGTTATATGACTCAGCATTGTTGAATGTAGGTGCCCCTGTACGTTGCTACCAAGATGGCATCCATCAGGAAATCTTCCTTCTTCGTGCCCTCGCCGGACGCTTATGCTCGTGCGGCCTTACGATGGATCGGCTATGAGCCACGGTGCACGCCCTACTGGCCCCATTCACTAATTTGGTGCCTGCTCTCGAAGCTGCCCGAGTCGGTCATCGACCAGCAGCGCCTGGGCTTCTGCATGAAGATTCGCAAGAGAGGGCAGCTCAAGGACGCCAAAAAGAAAGAACAGTAGTAGTGCGTTTGACATCCAAAATATGTCAAGTGACTTGTTCTCTTCAGCAGCAAAGAACAGTAGTGCCTTATGTGCCCACAATGCCAAATGACTTTGTTTTTTATTCAGTAAGAAAAACGTGATGTCCTACTTAGGAGAGATACTATTCATTTTCACTTTGGAGGTTTTCTAGTTACTTTGCTTCGCGACCTGGCCTTGTTCAATTGTTTAGATAATTAGACATGCAAAGCTTCATCCAAGCTATTATGCCATGATAAAATGCTTTAAGATGAGTCTTGCGGAGGTCATATTCAATTCAACTAAGTCTAATAGTAATCATGAGGTCTCTCTAAGTTTTTTTTATTGGCCATTAACCTGTGCAATTGATCTAGATGATGATGATGCACAATCAAGCAAGAAACGTCATAAAAGTAGTGCTCAAAATGAAAACCCATTTCCCATCTCTCTGTCGGGAGAAGTGATGAGAGCCACCAGAAATGAGTAAATATCTTCTCATGCTCTCCCGTGAGCCACATCATTTTTATTTCCAGGAGCTTCCCCCCTGTTTCTCTTTCTGTGTCATTCCACTGCCTCCTTCCGCCTGCGGCAAACAGCAGCAGAACCAGAGCTGCAAGGATCAAATATGGCCATGACCTCCAGCTCTTTCTCTTATCACAAGGTAAGAGTAATGTGCTCAATTAATTGGTACGAGAATTGAGGTTTAAGATGGTAGACGACGCTGCTGCTGCTCGTTGCTCAACTGGCAATTGGCAGGCTCGGAGTGCAGGATTTCTTCAGCAGCTCAAGTGCAGAAGGAAGGACAGGGATCTGCACCACCCTTTCGAGGTCGTCGAGATCACGCCGCCGCCGAGGAACCTCGGCGTCCGCTGCTTCCCCTCGGTCTGCACTGCTTCCCTTCTCTTTTGTGGAAATTAGAGTTGCCCGTCAACCGTTTGATATAATGCTCCAGAGACACAACTAAAGAAATGACGATTCATCGTTAGCTTCCTATACGTACATTTGCTGATCTTGATTCAATACTGAAGCTGAGAAGGATCAATCGATCAATAATCTGGTGGCATATATTTGTGCAGAATATACACTGCGGCGAGAGTGTGACCATAGAAGGGCAAACGTACACGGTCTCTGCAGTAACGCACCGGTACCAGCTCCGCAAAGGCAAGTATGAGCCAAGAGAGAAGAGGCTCGACGTGCAGTCCACCAGCAGATACATCCTGAACTTGTACTTCGAGAATCTGCTCGACAAATCCTGATGCTAAATCTACTTGATCCTCCTCCTCCTGTAGCACAGTTTAAACATCAAATGTAGAACTTTTCATCTCTATCCAATCTTAATCCACCGATGCTGTTAATTTTTACACATGAAAAGGTCTCCAATCTTTCTTCATTAGTATGCCATCTCGAAGACGAAGCAGCAGGTGCCGAAGCAAAACGCATCCCGCCGGCCGCCAACACCACCTGCCCCTTTCTGCACCCGCATCGTCGAAGAAGACTTCGATTTCCCAGGATGCAATCGAAAGGGAGAAATTTGAGGAGCCGCCGCCGTGCCGCGCTGGTGGACAAGAACACGCCTTCGTCGACGGAGCTTTTTTTTTGGGCTCCTCTGCGTGCTCCCTCGACGGGGCAGCGCAAGAAGAAGAAGAGGCGCCGCTTCTGCAGCAGCGGCAATAAGTCTTCGTCTTCGACGAGGGCGGCGAAGGTGAAGCAGGTCGACGCCGACCTCGCCGTACGCGGCCGGCGGTCCAGTAATCGTGTAGGATCTAAAACGGGGATCCGAACCCGAATCCGAAAACATCGGGTCGGGTTCTTCTGCCTTATCAATTCAGCAACGCTGCTCTCCGCCGCGCCGCTTGATGCATAGAGCAGCAATTTTTGTTCTCTCTTTCTCTCTGCCGTGGACCGTGGCCCTCCGCCGCGGCTCTGCAGCTCGATCGTCGAGCTGCGAGCACCGTCCCCCTCCGCCATGAAGAGCGCCGTCTCCCTCGCTAATCAGGCCACCGCCCCATTCCATTGCAGCCTTCTTAGCGCCGGGTTTCGACGCCACGGGTTTCGCGCGGACGACGCCGTGTCGGCAACGCAGCGGAGGTGAGATGCTCGACCAATTACTTCTGCGAAATCGCCCAGATAACCTCGCCCCCGATGCTTTTCGATTCTTCTTCCACATTCAAAGTTTGCTTCATTTGTCCCATTTCGATGGGTTTGCGACTACCGAGGTATCTTGGATTTCTCCTAATGCGATTCCTTATGTCTGCGTGTTTCTTTTGTCAACAAGGACCTCTTCGAAATATCCGGCGCTTCAGATCTCGTCCAGTAGTTCCTGCATTGAAGTACGTAGCCTTCACTTTGTAGAAATTTGATCCTCGCTTTATTAAATGACTTGAACAAACGAAGGGTTCCTGCGGCAATGAGTCTGCAATCACAGAGCTCGATGTTGCTTCACCTTCAACTCTTACTTTAGTTATAACTTCAGCAGCACAAATTTCAGTAATTTTTTCTCCTAATTCACACATCTGTTAGTACTGTAATCTCACTTAACAATGCACTTTGTTTTGATGTTGCTTCACCTCCAGCCCTTATTTCAGTTAGAACATCATCAGCCGAAACTTCAATAATTTTCTCTCCTAATTTTCACATATGTTGGCACTGTAATCTCCCTTGACTATGTCCTTTGCTTTGATGTTGCTTCACCTTCAATTTTTATTTTAGTTAGAACTTCATCATCGCAAATTTCAATTTTTTTTCCTCCTACTATTCACGTCCGTTAGTACTGTTATCTCCCTTAACTATGCACTTTGTTTTGTTTAAAATTTCAAGGTAAGAAGGGTCAACTATCGGCCGCCTGGAACCCATCACAACCTCTTGAATGAAGTTAGTTTTTCACTTCCTGAGAAAAGGTACATAATAAAATAATCTAGTCAACTATCAAACTGTTAAAATTCGCAACATGTAAATCTCTTCATTCATGTGAATAGACTGCTTTTGCTGGTTGCTGCAGCTTCGGTTTGATATTTGGACGAAGTGGAAGCGGAAAAACTACTCTCTTGCATGTTTGCTTTCCGACTACAAACAATCATGGAAATTAGATGCTCTTGCATTCCCTTTCCTTAGCTCACTGTTCTTGATTTCTTAATGCAGCTTCTAGCTGGATTGACCAAACCTACATCGGGGTCAATTATCATACAGAAATATGGAAATGATGGCAACCCATGTCAATCCACTGAACCATTAGCACCAGAAAGGGTTGGTATGGTGTTTCAGTTTCCTGAGAGGTAGCAAATCGTTCTTAGCTAACCGTTACATAATGGATTTACATGCATATAGACGTTATGCATTAAAAGATCTTATTATTAGTTGATCTTTTAATAATGTTATATTGGCGTTCTAGGTGACACTACAGCTACAGGTTAACTGCTTTATTAAATTTCATGCAGTGGGCTTTACATACTACATATGTCTTGCTAAGGACGCAAGTTGCTCGTTCCTTTGGAATGTTTGTGTAGTTTTGACATTCTACCTAATTTAGCTTACTAGTTTGACAGATAAGATCTCAACAACAGTTCTGGTATCAAATGATTGGATTTTTCTGTAATCGCACAATAGAACTAACCAGTTGGTGGACCATTTCGATCAAAACTTGTCCCTTGGTCCATCTTCTAATGCTTCGTAGTCTTATTTCTTTCACATTGTATTCCCTGTGGAATTGTTTATTGTTTCTTTTTTTTAGATATCTTCATAGTAAATTTTAAATTGAAATACATTAGGTACTTTTTGGCTGATACCATTCTTGAGGAGGTGACCTTTGGTTGGCCAAAGGAGAAGGCAGATTTTGCATTGAGAGAACAACTTGCTTTAAATTTGAAATATGCAATCAATTCGGTAAAAGATTACTCTCTTGTTGCTATCTAGTTATTTTTTCAAAGCATTTTTAAATTTCATTCTTTTTCCTTACAGAATTTTCTATTTGACACTATCTTGAAGAATTCTCCTTAGATGATGCTTCTGTGCTAATCGTTCGTTGACAGACTTCTAGTTGCATTCCCTTTTTAAACCTTTGGATGGTACTTGTATTTGCTTGGCATATGCTTATATTGGATTTCCAGGTTGGTTTGAATACAATCTCTTTGGATGAAGATCCTCAGGCACTGAGTGGTGGATATAAGCGGCGCCTTGCCTTGGCAATTCAATTAGTAAGAAAATTTTGAAGTAACTGATGCTGAAAATTTTGGTGGGATGGGTGGCTAAACCGCTGCTTCTTTTCCTGGGATATTATCTGACCTTCCTATTTTTTCAGGTTCAAACACCACGATTATTGCTACTGGATGAGCCACTTGCAGGTCTTGGTATGATCTGTGATGTGCACTTGTGCGACAATATTTGAAATCCTGTTAATTTTATTAATCCTAAATGGTTTTCCAAAAGATTGTAGTTGCTGCGAGTGGTTTTTAGCGGGCATGCTTTGCATCCATTTTCCATTTATAGATACAGCGCTATATATTGAAATGACAATTTCTTGTTCACTCTGGTTCTTAATCAGATTGGAAAGCTCGTGCTGAAGTTGTGAAGTTGCTAAAGCATCTGAAGAAGGAAATAACCATACTAGTAGTCAGCCATGATCTAAAGTATATTTCGCCTTTTCCTTCTGTCATTTTCTGTTTTAAGAATCCTTTCATATGTCGCTGTTCTGAGTTGATGACAACTTTGCTCCTCGCTTTTTTACTAAGGGAAGAGAAACATTCATTAGTTAAACACCTTAATCATCAAAATTTTCTTAGCATGCCATTGTATTGATCTACAATATTTCTGGGTCCCTGGGCATTCATAAAAAATTGGCTAAATGTTCTGTTACAATTGACTTCTTACATCACAGAACTGCTTATTAGCTATACAAAAACGATTGAAAAGTGTTACCATAGCCTGAAAGATTTAAAACTCTCGCAGGAAGACCACATGTACTTAGCAGGCACCTGTTTTAACCACTCGGCCAAAGCGACCAAGTGCTTATTAGCCATACTGATTATTAAGTCAACAATTGCCTTTTGTGCTTATTGATAATACTGATTCGTGAGACAATACTTATTTTTTTCTTCTTGCTATAAAATTTCAGTAAGCATGCTAGAGCAGTTTGAATTATCTTATTTTGTTTGCATGATGCTGATGCGGCAAGGTCATGTTGTTTCTGTTCAGAGAGTTGGCATCTCTAGTTGATAAATCATGGAGGATGCAGATGGGAGGTGTCCTCAAGGAAGAACCCCTACCTCGTTAATTCTCAACTATTCGCCTTTTTTTTACCAAGGTGAATTACCTCCACGGTGATGCATTGGATTTTGCTGGACCAGCAAGTCGCAAATCTTAACTAGAAAAACATATTGTTCCTTCCATTTGAAGATGAAATATTATGTACAAATTAGAACCAAGCAACCATCATAACTTTCCATGGAGGATCCTTCACGTATCCTTCAATGACATCATGTTCCTGGGTATATATATATATATATATATAAAGCTATGATCATGCTACCAGGAACATGGTTTTCTTCTCTCTCTATATGTATCTTTTTCAATGGATCATTTATTAACCATAATAGAAACAAGATTATCTATTAATAATAGGAGGACCAAATGGGTCGGTTTGCTATTTATCATCAACAAGACATAATGTATGGTAAATGAAGTAAAGTATATTATCATTATGCTTTATAACAGAGAACATGAGTTCTTTTATTTTGTTCCTTATTCATATCAAATCAGATTAAAACTCTATAAGAACCAAATAAGCCAGATGCTTTATCCATGTCTGCAGTAATCTACTCTTTAATTTACTTCATATCAAATATAAGAACTAGTTCCAGTAATCTACCCTTTAATTACTCCATATCAAGTATAAGAACTAGCTAGCTTTTTCCATGCAAAGCCAATGATTTCACATTCCAACCAACCACGGATTAACCAGAAACAATTCATCCTTTTTTAATTCAGTAGGGTACAAAATTGATGTCACCTCAATTTTGTCCACTTCATCTTAGATTTAATACCAACTAGTCGAATAATTCAAACATAAATAGCAATCAAACAGAGAAACAAGTCTTCATTTATCCTCTTTTTTTATATATGTAAAAAGACTACAAAGGAAAACGATTCCGGCGAGGAAGTCGGTAGTTGATGCCAAAGATCACGACAACATGCAGCCTTATAATTTATAATCGAAGAACACCAGTTGATGAACTCATCAACTGGACTTCACCATCCAAAAATTGCATTTTAGCCGGCTATCTCAATGCTTGCACGCTAAGAGATTTGCTCATCTCCTTACTCAGGTACAGCAGTTTAATCTGCAGAAGCAACCTGCGTCCTCGATTGACCATGGCAGCTTCGCTGCTGCAGCTCGTGTTCTGGGGAATCAGCTCCTCCGCAAGCCTACTGACTGCCCTTCTCTTCCGGGCCGCGGCCGCCGCCGTCGTGCAGCTCGTCTACCTCCTCAAGCTCCCCGGAGAAGCCTGCAACGAGGCGATCGAGCTGGCCCGGGAGTTCATCGCGTCGCTCTCGCAGCGCGCCATGGAGCTCGTCGCGGACGCCGCCTGGGCCGTCGTCTCGGGCCTGCTCGACGCCCTCGTGGCGGCCGCGGCCACGGTCCTCCAGCTGGCGGCGTCGTCCGTCGCCGGGGTGGTGGAGATGAGCCGGAGCGCGGCCGACGGGCTGGCCGAGCTCCTCGCTCAGGCGCTCGCCGGCGTGCTGGAGATGGTCGTCGTCGTCGTGCGGAGCGTTTGGAGCAGCGGCAGCAGCGCTGTGGGATACATGTTGGAGCAAGCTTGATGTTAAATCCGCTTTCAAAGTTGGAACTTTCGAAGCAGGAATTAGAATTGTTAATCGACGAGAAATGCTTCTTCCGTCTTCTTCCCTCTTTCTCTCGTTGCATGACAAAATTAAAACGTCAAAATTACATTTTTTTTCTGGGTTCAATGAAGAATTTGGTGTTTCATGGCTTGGGCTGAGCGAATTGCTACGACCCAAAGCCCATTTGAATTGTGTGCTATAAATGGAAGTAAACATTTAAGGACAAATGAGCAGGGCCATCAGCAATGTACATGAGGCAGTGAGGACGTAAGGGCGCAAGGGGGAGCCAGAAGAACAAGGAGCCTTCTGAGTCCGATAATGGAGGATGTGAGGGATGTAAGGGCGGCGCAGGGAGAGGCTTAAGAACGAGAAGCTTCAGAGTCGATAATGGAGGATGCAAGGTCAGCTGGAGGGGATAAGGGCAGAGAGGGCATGAGGGCTTGAGACGAGGACGAGGATAAAGAGATGCAGCAATGGGCAATGGTGACGACGACAGCGGAGACAACTAGACGGCAGGCGGCGAGGAGCACAACAATGGCCGGATGGGGGTGTTTAAGGTCTTCGTCTCAGGTATGCTGCAGGCGTTCCCTGCCGGGCCGGGCAGAAACTTGGGTGACGATGTCTTGCCCTCTCGTTTGTGCCAATGGGCCGTGCGAGACACAGCGCGTCGGAGCACGGGCTGTCCCTCGCGCGTCCGATCTGAGCCTGGCGGGCGCGGCCTGGGTGGGCAACGATTTTGTTTTCAGATTTGAACATCTCGATCTATCCGCCGTTTTCAAATTCGATGGGCGGATGAAGTTGAGGGCAGCACTCAATCTCTCGGAACACGCAGTTGAATCTGGACGCGGTCGCCGTATTCTTCCATGGCGCCTGCTGACGCGAGAGCATGCGTGGGAACGAAGCTGCGGTGGGCGGTTCCGTCATTTCGTCGAGCGATCTGCAGGTCAAAAGACGTACGCTCGTTGGCCACTCCGCGACATCTGCAGACTTGTCGCGCTCTCTCACTCCGCTCGTCCATCCTCCTCGTCCTGCCATGGCTGGGAAGACCATGCGCGCCGTCCAGTTCTCCGGCTACGGTGGTGGCGCCGCTGCTCTCAAGGTCAGTGACGAGTTATCACCTACTTCAGGTGTTCTCGGAATCGCCCTCTCTTCTTCTTTGATAAAAAGCTGGATGTTGAGCACATATATGCTAGTGGGCATTTTACAGTTTAGCGTTTATTATGGTTGAAGAAGAATGAAGTGTTCTTCTTTAGTAAGTAATACTTATAAGCATTTAGGGTTTATTATGGTTGAAGAAGAAGAAGTGTTCTTCTTTAGTAAGTAATATTTATAAGCAAGACATAAATTTTTAGGGATTTGCAATCTCATAAGGATGCCTGTGACTGACTTTTGTTTAGAGACTGAAGGCTACAGGGCAAAAAAAGTTTCCTTTCTTTTGAGGTTGGAAAGCATAGAAGTTATTTTGCAGGGAAGAACATCAATTTAATTTGCAAACTCTTCTCCTATGTATTACTTGCATCATTTCAGCTTGTTCAAAGAAAGCATCCTCCTCTATGATCATTTCTTGCTTCTTCAATCTCCTTTTTTTTTTCCTGATATGGCGTGGCCACACATAGATCACACAGATCAATAGCCTAATTTCTCATTATGCCAAAATTGTGGATATTTTTGAACTTGTCGCCGTCGTAATCTGATGACTTTATGTACCAAGGAAGAAATATTCACCGGAAGACAACAATTTAATGAATGGTAGGGATATGCAACTGCAGGACTCATCCAGGAGCTTCCGAAAACACAGAGGGTGGTTTTTCTTTACACAGAGATCAGGAAAACTTAGTCAAGTGATATGATAACCTCATAACGAAAAGAAAAAAAAAAGAGCTTTTCTTTGAATACCATAGATTTTAATCATCCTTATCTTTCCAAGGTTGGGAAGCATAAATTATGTTGCAGGGAAGAACACCAATTTAGTTTGCTGATAGTTTTCTTTTTTCAAGAGAACTCTGCTGATGCATATTACTTGCGCTATTTCAACTTGTTCCTACTTGTACGCACAAAACATCATCTCTCCTCTATGATCATTATTTCTTGCTTCGATCTTTTTCATTTTTTCTTCTCTGATGGCGTGGCCATACATCGATCTCAGAGAATAAAGTGTGGATAGAATTTGATCGCCATTGTGTCTGATGTTTTTTTGAGCACGAAAGAAATCTATATTCACTGGAAGAAGACAATTAGAATGATAGGGATATGACAGCTACAGGACACATCTAGGAGCTTCCGTAGGAAAAAAATTGGTGATCTTTGTTTAGACAGAGGTCACAGTCGAGTGATGTGAAAACCTTTCATTAAAAGGAAAAAAAGGATATGTAAATTCCCCTAGTGCTAATGTAATATGGTGGAGACTTTTGAATAGTTTTGGTCTCTAATTCTGTAGCTGAGCTCCTTATGTGCACTACGACTGAAGGTTTCAAGAACCCTCAAAAAGGACAAATTTCACTTTTCTTTGACTGAAATGCATTGTGGATGCAGCATGTCGAGGTCCAGGTTCCATCACCAAAAAAGGATGAGATCTTGTTAAAATTGGAAGCAGCGGCCATCAATCCTATTGACTGGAAAATCCAGAAGGGGTTGATTAGGCCTATTCTGCCATCAAAATTTCCATACGTACCAGGTATAAGTGCCTCTTTACTTAAGATATATGGTTGACTGGGTGAATAGGATTTCTTTTTGTTATATATTCGAAAGTTGATGTACTTTGATCTGATCCTTCTTCTCTAATGCTATTTTTCGGATCAAATGAAAAGAGCATGTATTACAAGTAAAGAAAGAAAACATGTTTCCAACATAGGGGAAAAAACAAAATTTGAAAAGAAAAACTTCAGCCTCTGATCTAAGGTTCTGCACAAACTTTTTATTCTCTCTTCAACAAGATTGGCGAGTTTTATGCAATTCTTCAGCATCTCACTTGGTGCGGCCCTGCTCGTCTTGAATTACTTGATTCCTTGTAGGCTGCTGTGTACTAAGAGCATCCACATCATCGGAAATGGGTTCTCAAGCGAGGGTTTACTGAAGCCCTCTCAGCTCCAAAATCCCCCAATCCAAACAAGCCCTAAGTCTTTTTACTCTTTGATCGACAGGGTCAGAAGTTGCTGGAGAAATAGTCGAGGTTGGGCCCGGAGTTGATGGTTTCACGACTGGCGACAAGGTCATCTCATTCCTAACAGTGGGAGTAAGTGTTTGCAAAATTTAAGTCTCATTAAAAACATTCGAGAAACAGCTCATATCTTAGAAGAATATGTAAACATTTGTTGCAATCCGTCTAAATTTTGAGTGATGCAATGGCAGAAAGGAGGTGGCTTGGCTGAGTATGCTGTTGCATCAGCTAAATTAACAGTCCAAAGGCCTCCTGAAGTGTCAGCAGCCGAAGGTTCATGCCTACCGATAGCAGCTCTCACCGCTTTCCAGGCACTGAAGCAGATTGCAACCAAGTTCGACGGCACCGGTGAGCCAGCAAATGTCTTGATCACTGCTGCCTCTGGCGGGGTGGGAACCTACGCGGTCCAGCTCGCCAAGCTCGCGAACCTTCACGTCACCGCGACCTGCGGAGCCCGAAACTTGAACTTGGTGAAGAGCTTGGGTGCAGATGAGGTAGTAGACTACAAGACCCCGGAAGGCCAGAACTTGAGGAGCCCCTCGGGCAGGAAATATGACGTGGTCGTCCACTGCACTACCGGCATTGCCTGGTCCATCTTTGAGCCAAATCTAGCAACTTATGGAAAGGTCGTAGATCTCACTCCTGGTCCTGGCACCTTCATCAAGTCTACCATCAAGAAGTTGACCTTCTCCAAGAAGAAGTTGGTGCCACTGTACGCTGATGTGAACAAGGAGGACTTGGAGTTCATGGTTGAGCTGACGAAGGAAGGGAAGCTTAGGACTGTGGTCGACTCAAAGCATGAGCTGGGCAAGGCAGAGGAAGCTTGGGCTAAGAGCATGGACGGTCATGCCACTGGTAAGATCATTGTTGAAATGTAGGTGCTTGATGCTTCGAATTAGAAGAAACAATGTATCAGTATATGACTATTGTTGAATTGTAGATGCTTCCAAATAGATTAAAAAATGTATCAGCATATGGAGCATCTCTGAATTATATTATATTCCCCCAGAAACAGTTCTGAATTTTAGATGTCCCATGGATTACATGATGAATGTAAACATTCTAGATATCTCTTCTTTTTTAAAGAAAGATAAATAGAAGATGTGAACTTAAAGAGAGACAAATAGAAGAAATCTCATGATCTCTTGAAGAAATCTCCATGTTAAAGAATCATGCTTGAATTGATTACACGCAGATGTACAGATAACACAGCATGTAAGGGAATGTTTTTGCAGTCCAAGGTTGAAATCAAGTAGCTAGAGAGATTGTTCCTTCATTAATCATCCATGGAGAGAGGGGTAATAATACCCATTCATCCTCCCCGGCAGGCAGTGATGGTCTCGCAGCCCCTGCTGTAGGGGCCGGCGCTCGGCAAGGCGTAGCAGTTGTAGTAAGGGACTCCGGCCTTGCCGCAGGGCACCACGTCCCCCCTCAGAGCTCCGTAGCTGATGTACTTGGTCTCCCTGCCACCCCATACCAGCAGCTGCCGCCGCCCGCCGCTCTCCTCTGAGCTCATCAGCTCCTCCACCTCCATGGCTGCCGCCGCCACGGCCACCTGATGGTGGCTTCCACTGCTCTGAGGGACTTCTGGCGGTGGTAGAAGGAGGAGGAGGAGGAGCATTAATGGCGGAAGGATGAAGACCTTCATCTCTTCTTTTTGGTCCTGTGTTGAGATCTGGAAGAAGGGAGGGCCTGCGATCTGTGTGGGTGCGCGCGCGTTTGGTGTCACAGTGGGAGGCTTTAATGGGTTGTCTGCTAGCAGCAGCAGCAGAAGAAGACTCGAGGTAGAGATCAAGGGGCAATTGCATGAAGAAGCCTATTTCTGTCGGAATGAGACGAATGTGGGTTTCTTCGGAATCAAATCAGCTGAACCAAACAGCTACTCGGATTAAATTCAACTCAGTTAAAAAATCATTCCCAAAGAATTATAACACCTACCATCAGAATGATCCAAGCAGCCTCACAAGTCTTATTTAATTAAGGATCATTAACTATCCTAACCAAACAGCCTCATGATTTGGTTAATATAGATTGGTAGAGGCATAGATAAAGAAAGGGGTTACTTCTTCTGTCCTAATTATTTGATTGTTTCTCTCTGTGTACAACCATCTTACTCCAATCTGGCAGCAGAGGCAGACAACGTATGAGCAGTATGAGTACAGTTCTCCTTCTCCTTCATTCCTTGATCTTAATTGGTAGCCGACAAACTTGGTGCACTACGTCCATGGATGTCTTAGTAAATGCTTTGAGAGGGATGGGTGCCCTACACTCACATGGCCATGCCCTTCCTCCTTCAACACTCAAATCTATCAACGTTAATATATACAAACACGCACGTATACGTAATTTTTGCTGAGGGCTTGGGGCTGAAAAGTTAGCCTGATCTGATTGACCTCCTTCCTTCTGAAGCTGCTGGGTGAAATAACCCCTCCTCCTCCTCCTCCTCCTCCTCCTCCATGATCTTTGAAGAGGGCAAGAAGAAAGTGCCCTTCTGTGGGGTAAAGTTGGAAACTTTTACTCAATTTCGGCCCATTTGCAGCTGCCTCTCTCACATTCCTGCTCATGAATGTGAGGGGGCTAGAAGTGCCTGACAGTGGCAGACTGGCAGTTCTTGTTTCTTTTATTGTGCAAAAAGAAGGGCAAGGATTTTGTAACTTGAAGCTATCATCTACTCATACGCCAACAGTAGACGAAGAAGCCTCAGAAAGATTTTGAGGTTCCTACTGAGTGAAAAGAATCTCATCTCATGTATGTTCTTGAGAACCCTTCTTTTTTATCTAGTCTTTCAATGGTGTGTTCTGGTACAAATCTCCAAAAAAAAAAAGATTCTAAAAGTCCCAAACAAAACACATGACAAGATTAATAGGAACAAGACCAATCTTTTCAGTCGACTCAACCAAAACTTAGATTCTTCTTCTTCTTCCTCTTCTCCTCCTATATCTTTACAGCATCAGTCACCAAAAAATATACAAAAGACTACCAAAAAAAAAATTTACAACCCGTTAGTTATAACGAAAACAAAGCGGATTTTGTAGCAAATCCAAGTATAACTGATAGGTCTATTCCATCTTAATTATCACTCATCATTGATCTCCCCCATTGTACATACCATGGAAATTACGTTGAGTAAGACAAAAGCTCCGTGACCAAGATGGTTCTTTATCCTCCATTGCAGAAGAAGAACCCTTGTGAATCTAATCACAGACTCCTGATGACTTCATTTAGAATGTGCTATCGGATGTGTCTGTAGTGTGGCTGCTATCAGAATCCTGCCATCTCCTGATCATATCCGAGAGGTCCATTCTCGATTCATCGTCATGATGATCATTAGCATCATTATTGTACGTGGAGGCCGGCTTCCAGTGTTCTACCAGCGGAGCCAGGCAGTTGACGCAGTGGCTCATCTCAGGCCTCTGTTGGGGCTCCCGGGCTGTGCAGTGCCATGCGAGGTCTGCGACTTCCCTTAAGCTCTGATAAGCTTCCTCGTCAAGATCAAGAACTGGATCTGCCATGATGTTGAGGAAGTTATCCTTTTCTTGAAGGAGTCTTCGTCGGAAAAGCGCCACCAGATGGCAGTCCTCAGGAGGTAATGATTCATCCAGAACTTTGCTTCCGGTGATCAGCTCCATCAGTATCACTCCATATGCATAAACATCCACCTTTGTCGTCACCTTTCCAGTGGCTATCATCAGAATGTATATGATTCTCAAGGTTATCCCAGCTACAAGAGCAGGAAGAGAAGAAAGCCCCATTGCCTACTTTTATTGTAAGGAAAGGAATGCAAAAGTACAGCATATATATAATTCCCGAACATGTTCAGGAATGCATATCCTGCAGCAAAGCAAAGTAGTGCCAAAAGGACTTGGAATTGGTCGGTTGTGTGTCCGTTCGGGGGGCAAATCCTGTACCAGGACTTGCGTTCTAAGAACCACATAGTCTGTTGATCCTTAACTCATCCCATGGTTCATTCTTGAAGAAAGTGTATGCATTTTCTACATATCTCCGCTAATGCTCTTCTATTGTGCCTTGCAATTGAGTTATGCTACCAATTTGATGCAAACAGAAACAGAAACAATAGAAAACAAATAGCTAAACTGTGCAGAATTTTAAAACAGTAGTCCGATACTCAAACTTCAAACTTCAAGAATTATTCAAGAAAAAATCTGAAACAATCTTAAAGTGAATACTGTTCTGGAGCTGATAATGAATATAACAATTGTTTCTGCTAGCCCTAACTTTCTTAAGAATCTAAGTTTCTTATGTATTCTATAACTGCTGTATTTTCTATCTATTCAGCAGTCATCTTTCTGAAAGCAGCATTCTGATCTTAGCATCCTTTCTGGTAAACAATCAATAAAAGAGGGCCATGATTAATTGTGTGCACAAACAGTGAAGTTGCTGTTGGTTGCTAAAAAACTAAACTTTTGCAGCTTGAAATCAGTAACCAGTTCAGATAGACAAGTTGAGTTACTTACTAGCATATTCAGGAGCAAGATACCCAAATGTCCCTGCCAGACGTGTCATGATGGACTTCTGGTTGTCTGCAGCGAGCTTGACAAGGCCAAAGTCAGAAACTTTGGCCCTCATGGACTCCTTGTCCAGTAGAATGTTGGAGGGCTTGAGATCCCTGTGAATGAAGCTCTCCTGGCATAAGCTGTGGAGGTACTCGATGCCCCTGGCGACGTCAAGAGCAATCGCAAGCCGCTGCTTCCAGGTGAGCGGCGCTTCGTTCCTGCTCTGCCATTCATAGAGCTGCTCCCCGAGCGTGCCCCCGGACATGTACTCGTACACCAAGAGCTGCTCGTGCCGCTCGTTGCAGAAGCCCAGGAGAGCGACCAAGTTCTTGTGCTTGACCTTCCTAAGGAAGTCGATCTCCGCTTTGAACTCCTCGTTTCCCTTCTTGTCCGTCACACGGCACTCGTTTCTCTTCACGGCGAACTGCGCCCCGTTCTGGCTTCCCCTATAGACGACGCCGAACCCGCCCCTGCCCAAAACGTTGGCCTCGCTGAAGTTGTTGGTGGCCCTTTGGAGGGACTGGAACGTCATCTGCATCCCCAGTGCGTCCGGCGAGTAGAGGCTCGTGCCCCGTTTGCTGTTGCTCCGGGGGTTGATCAGTATCCCAAGTCCTTTGGTGCTGATGTGCAAGCTCTGGAACCCCTTCTTGTCGAATTTTTCTGGTTCGGTGGGCACCCTGTGCAGTTCCTTGTTCTGGTTCTTCTTGCGACGGCGCACGAAGAGCGCCACCCAGAAAGCAGAAAGAACCGCCGCTGCTACGATCGAGCCAGTAATCCATTTCCGTGATGGTAATTTACCCGGCATATCAGGTACGGTGTCCTTGCTCCCGATCCCGGGGTTTTTGTCGAACTTCACGATGACGGTGCCGGGAAATGGGGGCAATTCGCCGGTGAGCCTGTTATTGGTGACGTCAAGCACCTGGAGATGCGGGAGCCGGGCCAAGCTCTCCGGGATGGTGCCGACGAGGTTGTTGTCGCTCAGGATCAGGTGCCGCAGAGAAGTTATGTTGGCGATGGCCGGCGAGATCACCCCGTCGAAGTGCTGGTTTGCGAAGTTGAGGACGACGATGCTGTCGTTCGGGTCGCAGGAGACGCCGAGCCACTCGGAGCCGCATGGCTCGTCTCCAGTCCACGACCTGGCGAGGATAGCCGGGTACTCGAAGCCCTCGGCGACCTCGAGCAGCACGGTGACGCGAGGATCGCACGGACCGGCGGCGGGCTTGCAGAAATGGTTCCGTTTGACGTCGGCGGCGGCGGCTTCGGACCCGGGGGCGAACTCAGGGAAGGGCCCCTGGAGGAGGTTGTTGGAGAGGGAGATGTTCTTGAGAGTGGGTATGGCGACGAGGGACGGGGGGACGACGCCGGTGAGGGCGTTGTCGCGGAGATTGAGGGACTCGAGCGTGGTGAGGTTGGAAAGGTCGGGGATGGGGCCGGTGAACCTGTTGGAATGGAGCCAGAGCACGGTGAGTTGGCTCATGAAGCCGACGACGTCGATGCCGCCGGAGAGCTTGTCGTAGGACTTCTGGGAGTTGAGGTGGAGCTGCTTCACGTACGAGCCAGCGAAGGAGGAGGGCAGCGTGCCGGAGAGATGGTTGTGGGAGAGGCGGAGGTAGCGGAGGTTCGGCAGGGATCCGATGAATTCGGGGAGGGTGCCTTGGACGTTGCAGTTGGTGGCGGAGAACTCTTTGAGGCCGGCGGCGTTGGCGAGTTCGGGCGGGAGGCTCCACGGGGAGAGGGGGAGGTCGTCGAGGGAGAGCGACTGGAGGGCGGTGAGGCCGGCGAAGAACCCGTTCGGAAGGGAGTCGAAGGCGTTCTCGCTGAGGGAGAGCGTTTGGAGGGAGGAAAGCCTGGGGAGGAGGGGGAGGGCGCCGGAAATGCCGTTGCGCTGGAGGCGGAGGGAGGAGAGGGCATCGAGAGAGCCGATGGAGGTTGGAAGGGACCCGGAGATGCCACGGTAGGCGAGGTTGATGCTGGAGACGCGGCCGGCGGAGCAGCTGACGCCCTCCCAGGAGCAGGGGTCGGTTTCGGGCTTCCAGGAGGATGGCAGGCCGGAGAGGTTGCTCTTCGTCAGCTCCCACATGGCGACGGTGTCGGACGGCGAGGAAGAGGCATCACGGCATTGGCACACGCGGAGGCCGAGGAGGACGAGGGTCAACGGGAAGAGGAGGCGAACCTCCTTCCTCCTCTCCATGGCTGCGGTGGAGAAACAGGAGATCTAGAGATTGGCCCGGCCGGGGCGGGCGGGCGGAGAAGGGGGAAAAAGAAAGGAGAGAGGAAGAGGAAGGTGACGATCGAGAAGATGAGCCCGCGCCTCCTCCGCGTTCGACGACGACCACCACCCTGCAAATTTTTTTTTTTCGCGTCCACGTCATTGCATGGGAACAGTAAAATTCCATGAAAACTTTACGTGGCTTGGGAATGCAAGCAGAAAAATAAAGAGTATCTTTTAGGATGATTTATAAATATTTTTATTTATTAAAATGTTTTTTTTGAAGAATTTGATACATAAACTTATATATATTATTATAATGTATTATACCAAACATATCATATATTATTTAATAATAAAATCAATCCTAAAAATTTTAAAATTATTAAAGACTACCTCTATTTAGAAATTATATAAAATATATATTTTAAAATTATTAAATTTATTTTCTAACTAGGAAGTGTACTTTTTTTTTTGAAAGTAAACTAGGAAGTGTACTTGATAAAAGATAATAAAAAAAAGCCTTGAGGACGGCTCAATTGGACTCGACTTGGGTCCAAAATTAGGGCATGGCAGGCTCAATTTTGTGCCGAGCCCACTTAAAGCCCAACATTTCACCGTTGCCTTCTTCCTTCCGTCCCCCCTCCCCATCTCCCCTCCCGCCCTCGAGCCCGACCGCATGGCGAAGAGGCGAACCCTCGATGCGCGGCTTCTCCCGGAGGCGCACCGCATCCGGCGCCGTCGGAGACCGCAGAGCCGACGCGATCGAAATGCTGACGACGGGATGCAGTTCCTCGGCCCCCCGGCGAAGCGGGCGGGTTCATCAAGAGCGCACACGCACTTGCTAACCAGAATGCCCGAGTGAGTGTTCGATTTACTTCCGTTCACGAGCATTTTCTATATCGATGTTTTCGTATGAACAACACGCGATCAATCCTTTGCAATGCGTGAGGTGATGCACTGGCAGCAACAAAGTTCTGAATCTTGTGTAGTAGTTTTATGTTGAGTGACAGTTTTACCGAGGTGCTATGAAAAAAGATTTTGAGATCGCAATGAACTTTTAACACAAAAACTAAGGTAGTACCAAAAGTAGGCGACATGCTCAATCAAATATGAGAAGTTTAAGGGAGGAAAAAAGAGAGATGATCACTGAATCTTGTGGGCTGAGAAGGAGCACATTACCTGTTTGTTGGAAAGATACATTAAGGTTCAAGCACATAGTTTGCAGGTAAACCATAAAATAATATGGCTGGGAGCTACCGTCACATGGATTAGATAGTCATTGGAAAAAAATAATCAGTTAATCACCTTAGGATTCTTACTGTATATAGTATTATAATAAGGAGAGCAAATTATGAATCAGAGGAACACTAATCAAGTGACATGTGTACTAACAACTCCAAAATCAGGGGGCTTTCTTGGACATGGGAACAGAGAGGACTGAACATATAAAGAATGGGTCTCATCCATGCATAATAAAAGTGCACAGGAGACATGGATTTGTGTTGTTTGCTTACATTGTCTTTGATGCCATCTCTTATTCTATCAACAAAGGGAAAAGGGAACCTAGCTTCTTTAGACGTTGGTGGAGGCATGAACCCGGCAATAACCTACTCTACTCACGTTGCATCCTACTAATTAATGTATTCTTTAGTTCAAACCAGTTTTGTTTGTGCTATTTCGTACAAAAGTTTCTAATATCACCAAATAGATATAGTTATTGTGATGATAGGAGTTTTCTTCTCCAAGCTCATAGGATGGAAAGATAGAGGACAGAAAATTTCTCGGGTGAAGATAACTAAGTCAAAAACTCAACAAAAATTCACAAGGGAAAGAACATTTGGGTAGCACTTTAAATATAATGAGTAACCTCAAGGGCACATGAATGGAGTTTTTCAGGGACTCGTATGTAAGACTAAAAGATTATTTTAAGAACCTGTTTTTGTTATATCCTACTTATGAAGGGCTTTTTAAGATCATGTTGTGCTTGTTCTGTCAGCACTATGCAGGGGAATCGAGAGAGAGGCATTTTAACCTTTATATAAGGAGAGGGTGACAACAAGGGAACCAACTTTATAAAAATGTTAGTCGGCTCATCTAAACATAAATTAAGCAGCAACTTTGGAATCATTCTTATAATAAAGAAAAATAACTAAAAATATGTTTGTATAGATTTTATTATGAATGATTAAAGAACTACGTATTTGGAATACAAATGGTAGCAACGTAGAAGACAAAAATGGACAGGCGGCCCAGAACACTGTGCTTCTAAATGTTCGCACACATGGGATGCTATTCAAAACGAAGGATGGAAGAACATTCTTATATTTCTTCATCACTGTGTTGATTCAAAAAACAGTAACCTTTTGCATTGGTAATGGAACCTTTGTTGGAAAGATGTTATTGATTAAAATTAGACCTCATAGATAGGAGAGAAAAAAAATAAGCCTACAAATCTATGGATGTGCAGCCAAGTGGCGATGTGGTTCATTTTCTTTTTTCCCTCACCTCCATGTTAGTGCGTTGGCATTTGTACTCAACTGGAGGTTGGAGAAGATAGGCTTTAAGAATAAAGATAGAAGGGAGAAGATAAGTAGAATGTGATTTAATTAAAAGATAAACGATACTGATCTGCATACAAATAATTATAAAGAGTTGGCAATGTTTGATTTTCTGCTTTATGTAATTTCTAAGATTAAAAATGGCAAAGAAAAGCTGCCCCTTCTGACACACTTTTTTAAGGTGTAGCTATTAAGCATGAACTCGAAATATATAATTGAGAAGTTTTTCAACAGCATTGATCTACTCCATCACATTCCTCATTTACATTTTGATCACTAAGTCTTATCTTTTATTTACATGCAGAAAGTAGATATATTGGCGAAAATGCTAATGGTGGAAAGGTTAGTTTTCAATGTTCAATTGATACTAGACAATCTTGGATGGAAATTCATTTTATTAAATTATCATATTTAAGTCGGTTCAAAGTTTCTCCTTAGTCCATCTCGATTGGTCATGGAAGAAAATATTCACAGAATTGAACTTAAATTTGTTCTAGAAGTGAATCTTGAAATAAATAAATTAATCTCCAATGAGGATGCTGGACATTTAGGATTTTTTTTTGTCCGAATCCATTCTCTGCTCTGCTCAAGCTATCAGTTACTAGACCTATCTTAAAATTGAGCTATCTAACAGCAGGTCGAACGGCTGGATTTTTTTCTCTTTTTTTTTCAGACAACATTGTCTCCCAAATCTAGATATTTAGGAATTTTATCTATAAGTGAATCTTGAAATATAGATTGATCTCCAATGAAGAATCTGGAGATTTAGGGATTTACTTGCCAGACTCCACCCTCTGTTCTGTTAAGCCATGAGTTGCCGAGGTTTAGTTGGCTTATCTATCTAATGACAGAGCAAGTAGCTGGTTTTTATTTATTCATTGTACTGAATATTTTTTCGCAAGTCTAGTGCTGAAATCAAATCAATAGAGTGCCAAAATACCCCTTACAAAGGCAGAGGGAAGAGAAAATATCATCACCCCAAACAATCTACTCCAATAATTAAATCCCTGAGACTTTGATGCCATAGATTTTGTTGGACACAGGTGTCATTGTTTTCAGTGAGGCCTCTAATTCAGATTTAAAAACCGAGTAAAAAGAATGGCCAAACAGAATCCTCCATCCTTTCTTTCAATCGCCATATATACTGTATGTATACAATGAATATTCAAGCTTCTTGGGCGGTAACAAGTGTGCAGCAATCTAAGCTTTTTCATTGCCTCTTTTGATCCTCCCCATTAATCCCTGAGTACTTGTATAACTACAGAAACACATGGGTCTAGACATCTCAATCATTCAAGGCTACGTTATCCAACCCAACGGAGGGGCAAAATTCATATGGACTTATTGAAACACAGGCACGTAAAACAGGAGCAACTTTTAAGCATGAACAGTAGATAATAAATATATTGCTACGATGCATGGAGTTATTGAAGCACAGTAAACTGAAGTAGGAGTAACTTTAAGGCATGAAGTGTAGCGAGTAAATATTCTGGAATATTACTGGTAACATTTCACGAGAAAGTAAAGGAAAAAGAGAATGAAGGGTAGCATCTAATGGTGGATATTGGTTGGATGCAGTCTCCGTTTGTTTATTTTAATCTTCCTCATATTGTGTTTATCTATGTGTCATGTGACCCAACTCCACATAAAAGTAGTAATTCGCAACTGCTTAAAAGTTCTCTAGGGTTGCAGAATTATCACTTTTTCTTTTGTTTCTCTGACAGATGTGGGTTTATTACTGCAGGCGATTTGTTATAGATGCTGCTTAATCAGAGTCTGAATGCCATCTGCGTATGCTCTGGGTAAGAAATTTTCCATATTGCATGGATTTTTTGATCTCTGAATGTTTCTAATCCTTACATACCAGTTGGATACTGGTTTTTGGTTTGGAAGTGCAATTGATCAGTGATTAAAATATATATACTTGGCTCGACGATCGAGGTCTTTTTGGGGCCTCTTCGATTCTGACCTAATTCATTTCGGATCAGGTTTATTCGATTGTTGACCGATTTAATTTTGAGACAAATATTTTCTTCTCTTGCTCAAACCAATGGAGCTAATCACTTCGCTCCAATTTAATAAAACAAATGCAAGTATAGCTCCTAGGAGAC
Organism: Thalia dealbata; assembly: GCA_030544415.1. Classification (NCBI taxonomy): domain Eukaryota; kingdom Viridiplantae; phylum Streptophyta; class Magnoliopsida; order Zingiberales; family Marantaceae; genus Thalia; species Thalia dealbata. The sequence goes on from CM060458.1 coordinate 1,465,976, forward strand.
CAAGGATGTCAATAGGAAAAGGTGGATGTTGAGAAAATAAGGGTAAAGATTCTTTTGTTCTAGAGCAAATTGGTTGAAATGCATCCGAATGATTGGTTGACGGGTCTATAATCAAGCTACTAACCTATGTAGAAAACATAACTAATCATCAAAAGACACAAGAATTTGACTTTGTTTCACCTGATTTATGGCCATTATGTACCCAAGATTTTGACTTTATTGCCCCCACGAATCAACTTGTATTCATACTTGAACATTTTATTATAAATCATCTGCAGTGCACAATAAACAATGAAAGGATTCTACATCAGTCAATAATCCCAAAAACTGGTTGACTCACTTTATATAATTTCCATAATGCAGTTCTCAAGGGGCAAAATATTATAGTGGAAAGATAGATGGCTTTATAGATATGTTGAAGACTCCATAACTCTACCAGATGCTGAGTAACCCGAGGGTCTGCAGGAAAGAGATGCAAAGATTGACCCGCGCTTGAAGTAGCTTTTCTTAACCAACCCATAATCCCCTCAACTTTAGCACCACTAAACTGCAAGTGGGGATAAATCATAAAACCATGTTGAGTCTTCTGTTTTATTAACCTTCACTCCACTCTTTACCCTCTCAATGGCCATCCTTTTTTTTGTTTCCAATCATTGTTGTTGGGAAAAAATAGCCAAGAATATTCCCCATAATTCACCTTGGTTGGGATTAACAATGATTTAGGGTGGAAAATAGGAGAGGTGGTGGATGCATTAAACTAAACTTCTTCTTTAATGCATTAGAGTAAGATGTGGGGGACAAAAGTGAATTGGTGGAAAGCCACCTCCAATCAAATCATAAGATGTCTATTTTTTTCCCTCCAATAGCATGTGATTGTGAGCAACCCAAAGGAGGCACTGGTGATAGAATAAGAATAAGAACACTGTATAGAGTTAGGTGAAAGAACACCTCAAACTTTTACAGCTAATGAACGTTTCATTTTTTTTTCTTTCTTCTTCTTTGTTCCACATCTCTTGTTTCTTCCTAACTGTACAACCTGGCAAGACTAATAATTCAACTATAAGCATAATTAACTCACAGGGGATGAATTATTTCTGAAAGCTGAGGACGGCTTTTCTCAATCATAATAAGAGCTAGTTCTTGCCATTATTGATGAGTTTTTGCAGAGAAAGCCAATTTTGTCTCTTTGCTGCCAAAAAAAACTGCTTTTACTATTTGCAGTGATGTCTTAATTTGTTTGTATTACTTTTGTTAATCAACCATCTTGTTGGAGAAACTTATCAAGTTCTCACAATTTCATAATCGAGTTGTTTTTGTAGCCGTAGTAACTAATACACATGTTTCCCCAAAGTGTCATTGTCAACTTATATTGTAGTATAGTAATTAATGCATATATTGCATTATGCCATTTTTTTTCTCATTTTCCTTTTATAAGAAGCAAAACTCAATTTTCTTTTCCGAATAATGCTATAATCCACTGCTATAAGGATGGATTTTTATACCAAAACGTTTACTGCCAAATAATATTTTAGCAAAAACTTCTTTTTGCTTTCTTTAATGAAGTAGTGAGAGAAAGAATTTATTTTAATTTTCTCTTGACTTATTATTTATGTTCTGTTCTCTATTAAAATTAATGATTGAGAGCAGTCCAACTTGAAAATAAATCGAAATGCTTACCAAATACCATATGAGATCCAACGATGACGGATCCTAAAGTGAGAACCATTTTTAATTAGTTTGACATTCTTATATGTGCACATTTTATTTTATTTATGTGGAGGAGCAGCATGAAACTTCTCACAGTCAACCTGACATTGTTCTCTATATTTTACCAAAGTTTGAAATGACTTAGTGCAGCTTGCAAGCATTCCAACACCGGCCACCAGCTAATGATCAAGGTAATATGAAAAAAAAAACAAGGTATCATATCATGACTTCTTTGGCCTCCCTTTTCAACCAATCAAAGCAACCTGAGACATATCTGAATCTGGATTCTAGCTATTCTTCTCCATGCATGGAAAATTGTTCTTTCCTGTTATTTGAATAGAAATCAGAAGATTTATGCCTTTCCAGTAGAGAGATAAGTAGAAACTGTGGGCTGGGATATTTTCTATTCCATATACTATTTCTTTAGAACTCTGACCAAGAAACCAGAAATGTTGAAACTTATTATGTAAAAGTTGGATAATTTTTTTTCATGTTTGCCATAAACTTTACCACAATGTCTCTATTTCTTTGATCATAACTGTATCATGCTGTTTTATGCATAAATAGACTTGGTTGAATGTAAGAGTTTGATTAAAGTATTACTTTGTAGAATTCAAATGTTATTTTTTTGGACGAGGACAGTTAAAGCCATTGTTTCACATGAATAAATTTACCTTCTGTTTGTTTCACACTGTCTCCCTCACTCGCACGCAGGTCTCAAGCACACGCACAAGAGGCAACCACAGAGCCCAAAGCAGAGCTGATTCCCATGAAAAGGCTTCCGACGCAGAGGGGCACATACGGCTCCTCCTCTCCTCCTCTGGCGTCCAACGCCCGGCATCCCCTCCGCCTATTGCGCGGATTCTAATTCGCCGGCCCCCCTTTCTATTTATACCCAAACCTCAACTACTCCACCTTTCTCCCCCGCTCTCCCTCCTCCTCCTTCTCCTCCTCCTCCTTCTTCTTCTTCCGTCCTCACTCCTTCCTAATCTTGCCCCCAAAAGCCAGCTTTACGCCTTTTTCGCTCTTGTTGCAGCTCCTTTCTCCCACCGGAATGGAAAAGGAGCGATTTTTCTGTCTCAGCTCGCCGTCACCGGAAACGGTGATGCCGCCGGAGGTGAACTGCGGCGCGGCCGCCGTCCAGCTGCCGCAGCCTTTCCTGAATGTTGCCTGGGAGCAGCTGATGCAGCATGGCGTCCGCTTCGAATCGGTTCTCGGCTCCCTCGTTCCGCCTCCGCCGGTGCCGCCGTCCTCCCACCACCTCGTCTCCGGCTCTGGGGAGGAGATATCCGCGTCCCCGCGGTACCATAACGCTGGCTCTTACCGTTATGGCGCGCTGCTGAGCTCGCCTCCGAAGCTCAACCTCGCGGTGACGGATCACCAACCAATGACGGGGAGTCAGATGGTGGCGGGGCAATTCGCCGCCCCGTTCGCCACCAATCCGGGGTTCGCAGAGCGGGCCGCGAGGTTCTCTTGCCACGGCGCAATCCCGGGGCACTTCGTGCTTCCCAATGCCGGCGAGCTCTCCAGTGTCCCGATCAGCCAACCTCTGAAGGCAAACAGCGCGCTTCCGCTGAGCATTCCGGACAATGTAAAGGAAACAGCTTCGACGCCGGAGGAAACGGAGTTCAGCAACGCCCAAGAGGCAGCAACGCCATCAGACTCGACGCCGACGGGCAGTGCCGTGAACAATGCCCAGAAGAGAAAAGCGGCCACCAAAGGGAAAGGAAAGGCGACACCTTTGTCATGCTCTGATACAAATCCTTCAAAAGTATCCTTCAAATTGAATCCCGTGCTAAGTTTGTTGGCTAATTTTGCGCACTAGTCGCTTACACGAGCTGGATTGCAGGAAATGGAGGAAGAAAATTACGGAGCAAAGAGATGCAAAACAGCAGAAACCAGTGAAGCTGTAAGGATGGCAAGAGCAAAGCCGAAGACAGAGCAGACCGGCGACAATGACGGTCAAAGACAAGGTAAAGAGAATAATGTGAAGCTGCCGGAGCCCCCAAAGGACTACATCCATGTCAGGGCAAGAAGGGGGCAGGCCACCGATAGCCACAGCCTCGCCGAGAGGGTAAAATACAGAAACCCCCGTGCTCAATTTTTTGGAGATTCCTCATCCTTTTCTTTTGCTAGTTCAGGTCAGAAGAGAAAAGATCAGCGAGAGGATGAAGCTCCTGCAAGATCTTGTTCCAGGCTGCAATAAGGTCCGACCACAAAGTTCAACGTTAAGTTTTTTTTCCCCCTCCAAAAATATGAACTCATCATGCCTTTTAAACTGTAGATTACTGGAAAAGCCTTGATGCTTGATGAGATCATCAACTACGTGCAGTCGTTACAGCGCCAAGTCGAGGTATATGGAGTTCACATCGAAGTAGAATCAAATGTTTTTTATTTTCCTCTGAACATTCAGTTATCCTTTTTCCCAGTTCTTGTCGACCAAACTGGCCACATTGAACCCCCACCTAGATTTCAACATAGACACCCTCCTTCAAAAAGATGTAAGTTTCTTCATTCTCTTTGATTTCATTTTCCATGTGTCTCCATTTTGTGTGCCATGTGTTACCCTTACCTTTGCCCTTTGCCCTTTGCCATTAGACACATCAAGAAGATGGAAGATTGACAGAGCAAGTGTTTCCTCAATTAGACCTTTCAAGCACGGCATTCTCATATGCTCAGCAACCCCCGAGCCTCGGCATGCAGTCACCATTAAATAACCCTTCGGTCTCCTGCCTGGATCCTCTTGATGGATTTGCAGGTGCCACCTCCCAGGTAATTAATGGCGTTGCCATTGGATGCCAACAGGCAGTCTTAAGAGCAACTTTATGATTAAAATCAATGCGGTCTTCTTTTTTTTCAGCTTGGGAATTTCTGGGAGGATGATCTCCAGTATGTTGTGCAGAGCGCCTTCTCTTCCCAGGGTTTGTGTGCTGAGTGAACTGGAAGACTGCTGATCTCATGGTGCGCAAGTGTACTTTTCAGTTCAGCCTAAATGAGGAGAAGCAAATTACTCTGTAGAACTTTTTTGTATATAACCACTGAGATTTGATGTTTAAGCAGCAAGAGGAAGATTTTTGAGCCAACAGTGCCACAAATTTGTTCTTGCTTGATGAGTCAGATGATCACAAGCTGAGAGAGAGAGAGAGAGAGAGATCACGGTGCTGCTAATTTGTAATGTTCTAATTAAAATGTTGAGTCAAAATATGATTTCAATATGGTTGTTTATCAAAACTTCGGCCTCATTTTTGGAGCTTGTTTTATGTGGAAGAATTTCTTCCCATCACTTGATTTTGGAAGATTAGTGCAGCCGTGAATATGATGCAAAGCTGCCTCTATCAACATTCAAAGATGAACAAGATGTCAACATTCAAAGTCTCCACAGTTTGAAAAATCTATGAACAATTATTTAGTTGAGGGGATTGTGCTGTATATTCCTCACAGCAATTAAAGTATCAACATCTAGTAATAAAGCTTGCTATAAGAGAGGCAACTTCTCTGCTACTCTTCCATGTTAGATTAGCTGTGGACATCACCTCATTACTACTACCCAAACCAAAAAACTAAGCTTCTCCTTTCTCAAGTGGTAACCAAATGAAGGGTGATGTGTCTTTAACACTTTGTGACCAAACTTGGACAATCAGCCTTTGTATGATGATAGATCCTTTTCCCACATGATAATTTTTTTAATATTAACTTTTACTGTTCTAAGTAGCTCAAAAATATTTTTTTCTCATTCCACTCAACAACTTGTCCTCTCTATTTCTAGGTTGATCCTTTTTCTTTTACCTTGTTTCTAGATGATAAAAACCTCCATGAACAAGTTCTCTCTCTAAGGAGTGCTTTGAGTTGCTCATCCTCATCATATAACTGTGTGTTTAAAACTCTATATTATTTCTACGTTATAATTATTATAATTATAAGTAGAAACCCATTATTAATGTTGTGGGATATTTACTTAATTCATATATGTAAGATCTCTGCATAATTACTAATTGATTTTGTAAAGTCTTTATTTAGTGATTCATTGACGTTATATAATTTATATTATAAGTTGTTGCATGTTGTTTAATTTTTTATTATTGTTATAACTAATAAATAGATTTTTTTTAAAAAAAAATTACAAGCATTTATTGTTGACTTCACTTGTGCCATAATTGTCATTCATCCCTGTTCGCCTCCTCACTGCTGCTGAGTTATCTGTATATTAAATTGGAATCTTCCTACGCTCATAGTTATGACCTACAAAGAACTTTAAACTTCCTCTCATCAGGACAGAAAGAGTCACCAACCATGACCTCTTTCGTTTTCACCTCAAAAGTTTAAGAAGTATGGTTTCTCAATTCTCATCATCAGATCAGTTGGTAGAGAACAGCCTGTGAGAAGAGGAGGCATCATTAGCTTCACCAGCCATCCAAGTTAGGAACAATTTCCACCCCTTTCCACCCAACCTGGAGAACAAGATGAAGAAGAGCAGCTCAGACTTGCCTGTCACAGGTATATACACACACACACATACAAATTGGGTCTTGGACTACTTTATGTCACTCTTCAGCACCCTCCATTTTAGTCCCTTGTCCTCTTCTTCTTGCTCTCCACTGATTAAGCTTCTGGACTTTCGCATTCATCCATGCACTCTGGACCTAACCTCCCAAATCACACCCCACTGATTGAGGCAAATTTTAGGTTAAATTTTAAACTGAAGTCCCAGAGGTGGTTGGGTCATCATTTCTCATGGCTTTTGGAGTTATGCAGAAACTTGGTCAGCACCTTCTCCTCCTCCGAAATGTTTCCAGATCTTGTGTCTGAAATTATGCAGACACGAAATATTTGCGATGCATGCCTTTCATCACACTTCGGTCCTAACTCTTCATTGCTCTGTCTCCATTACCATCATCCAGTCCTGTGCATTTAACAAGGTCATGATCCACCCGACATCTGCATTCAGTAGGGTCAGCCAATCTTCAACCTTGCTTGAAGAAATGTTTAGGTGATCGTTACTTTTTCAAATTAATTATATCTCAATTCAAAGTAATATCAAGAGTCATTATTAAGTGGGGACAGAAATGCTTTTGCTGCATCAAACTTCAATTCAGTTTAGGAATTTTTTTGGAGTTAATAAATAATTAAGGTACTCGTTAATGATTAATTAAGATGGGCACGAATCATTATTAATTATGAGATCCATTTTAAGTGTGCCCCAAATGTGGGAAAGTGACATTGCCAAGGATTGATTATATTTACCTAGCACTGCAAAATGAACTTTCCTTTCTAACTTCAAATTCAGTTTTTAAGATCAGATAAGAATTACTTAGGAAAGAGAGCGACTTACTTGCAGGTATATACCATACTTGGAGAGGAAGGGAAAGAACTGCCCCTGATACTGACCTTATCCATTTGTCTATTGAAAATAATGACTTGTTCTGACTTTTCCAAGAGGAGAGGAGATTGATCTCTCGATTCATTCCAATGACAAAGACACCAAGTTTGATCGTTCATCCATTTCTCCATAACAAACAGGCAGAGTAGGAGCATTGAATCCAGCTAGAAATGTTCCATCACTGTTTACTTGCAAGCAGATACGAAACGTTGTTAAGCACATCATCTTTCAGAAGTCTTAGCCATGAAGCTACACAACCACCAGTTGGTAGTTCCAGAGACTTTTAAATTGATAGCTCCCTACGTCCAAAGTTTAGCATGGGTTACAATGATTTAAGCTTCACCAAACAAGAAGATAGGGAGGCCACATGTTACCCAGGCTATCTGCTAAGCTGCAGCAAGGATTTAATTTAACAAAAAGGTGAGTCAGAAGAAAGAGCACAGAGACTTTATGCTTGTAATGGATCGAAGCAATTTTATAAATAACATGTTTTTACAACACTCCAGTAATTGAGAAGCCTACGATACAGAGGCCATAATAAACAATAAGATCGTATTTTGGTTCACAGAGTAGGTAGAGATCTTGGTTCTCTAGCATAAGTTAAGAGAAATCTCAGAAGAAGTAAAAAGGAAACAACTTCACAAACAAAAACCATTGTCTCAGAGAGAAAGTAGGGGAGAACAATAAAACTATTGAGACTATGTCACGTTGGATGAATTCTAACAAAAATCCTCTTAGCAGCATGATGACTTGCCGGATGTTTTCTGCGTCTCGCTGTTACCATTGTTGGTAAGACTTACCCTGTTGACAGACAATTCTGCTTTGTAGGAATCTGAGTTCAGGACCTTCCTGCTGACATTTTTGTATATCTCCCTGATGACCATCTCAAAGGCCCGATTTACATTTGTGTTATCCAGAGCCGAGGTCTCAATAAAAAACAACCCTTCAGCTTCTGCGAGGCTTTTTCCTTCTTCAACGGATATATTTCTGATGTTATCCAAATCACATTTGTTGCCAACCAGCATCTTCGCAACGGTGGTATCAGAATGTGCTGGTGCAGTACATTTTTGGTCAGTAGTTAGATGGACACAGGAACGACAGATTTTATCAAATACACTAAAGAGAACATGCATGTGAGCCCCAAAAGGACACCAGAAAACCTGCTGAAAAAACAAAATGTCAAGTAATTGGACATCTATAATGATTTAATCTCACGCTTCCATCAATTTTTTTGTCATTCAAGTTCAATTGAATACGTTCCTTCCTTAAATTTCATTTAAAAATAACTAAATAGTTTGTTGTGATAAATTATCAATCATGGTTTAAAGTTTAAGCTGCTATAAGTACATAGTATCCTGAATAATAGATTTCTAGGTTGAGAACAATAAATAAAACTGTGATATTTACACCTCCGACCTTCAAGAGCTAAGTAAATAAAACATATTCTGGTTTTTGTTTTCTCATCGAATGATACCCATTTCCTTTTGGTGCAAGTAATTTTATATTAAATTCCTACCGAACAAAGGCCAATCTACAAAGATAACCAAAAAGATGATGCATGAAGCTTTCACCATATGGAGACTGAGTCTTTTTGGAGCAAGGGAGACTAAGAAGAATTGTTGTACGCCACTATACAAATTTACTCTAACAAAATTCAAACATTACCAAAAGGAAGAAAGGAGTGTAATAAATTGAACAAAATTGACAATAAATAAGTATTTGCAAGGTCAGCATTAGCTATGGCCGTAGCTATAACCATGGAGATAGTGAGTTTAAGAAACCAATATAATAAGAATATTATTTAAATGATTTAATCTTCTCCGAAAATAATTTCCTATATAAACTATATGACTTATCAACCTAGAAAAAGCTACATAAGTTAATATAACCAAGCAACAACATGTATATAAGTAATACAAAGTAGGTCCAAGGGCATGAGGTTCCTTGTAATGAGAGGTCTAAGGAGCATTCATGTTTTTAGTTCCACTCATTCTTATCGAAAGAGCATCCGGGGACACAAAACATAAGATGAACCAAAATATTATCACATAAGAATAGAAGAAAAACTTAAACTAAACAGACAAAAACTACAAATACAGATATTATTTCCATTAAAGTTGTGGAGTTTTAGGATTGTGCATGAAAGATAAAGCCTAAGAACATTTCCAGTGTTGCTGTCAGGTTGAAAAACCTTCAAAAATTCTTGAATTTGCAACAAAAGATGCATGCAAAATCAAGGATAAAAGATAGGAACAGTTAACCATTGCACTCAAAGTAACCTCTTTTTGTTCTTCAACAAGCCAATAAACCATCATCTTTAGCTACGTCACAGATCTCACCTTCCTGTTCTTTCCTATCTTAATCTTACTCTATGCTTAATCAAGCATGTGCAAATTTAATGAGCTCGATGATTGTATAATATATTTGATCGAATGGTTATTGTACATGGAATCTTCTTCTTCCATATACAGGCTTATCGGAGACAAAAGAAAATATCTTATACTGACTATTTGATTTGCCACAATTTTGTAAGACTGTACAATGAAACTTTCTTTGCTAGAGATGTTATCATCAGCTCTTAGTATGCTGTTAATATTACAAGCTAAAAGTAAGGTTTGCCTCGTGATATTTTAAAGAGAAGAATCAGACATGGGTAAGATGGTCATAATGGCATCAGCATCCCTTCAGTTTCTTGTTATGAGATAAATCAAAATGAGGGTACTGAAAAAAGAAATTTTATCAACATCTTCAGACTACCCAACACGAGATATCATGCTGGCTTTTAGCTAATTAAATAATGGGTAAAGATTCAGACTTGACAAAGATAGTCTTAACAAAGACATCATGCAGATAGTGTCCGGATGGATTTGCTGAACGAATCCTAGTTCACTAAGCCATTTAGGCTACCCAATTAAATGATCCAATTAGAGAAACAATTCATGAAAGGACGATTTTCTACAAAGTCCATGCTTCGAACAACTCAGTCTTAACTCCAGAATTGTATTGCCAAAAAGTCCATTCATGATGTTGGACTTCAGTTGCTTTGAAATCCCATCGGCAACATGCTTCTACTTGTTATATGGTTAATAATCAAGGAAGTTTCATCAAGATCCCAAGGAATTAAATTAACAGCAAGAGGAGGTGAGGCAAAACAATTACCCATGAGTTCTTTCTTCAATGTTTCTAAAAATCATGAGATCTGACGAAATAGGTTGGAAAAGACTAAATTTATATGCAATTCTCTAGAAAAGCTTCAACCTTTCATCGTCTACCAGATGGAATAAAGGAAGATACACCTGGTCAGGCAAGAAGTCAGATCTACCCCAGCAAAAAGATGGCATTTTTGGCGAAATCTCAACTCGGATCCCGGAAAAAGAAAAGAAAAAAATAAAAAATCTTGGAAGCACGTACTGTTGAGCTCCTGCAGCCACCGGGGGACGCCCTCGAAGGTGGTGCGGCGCGAAATGTCGTAGACGATGAGCGCGCCGACGGCGCCGCGGTAGTAGGCAGAGGTGACCGCGCGGAAGCGCTCCTGGCCTGCGGTGTCCCAGATCTGGGCCTTGACCTCCTTGCCGTCGATCTCCATGCTCTGCGTCTGGAACTCGACGCCGATGGTTGCCTTGGAGTGGAGGTTGAACTCGTTCCGCGCGTACCGGGACAGGAGGTTGGATTTCCCCACAGCGGAGTCGCCGATGATGACGATCTTGAACAGGTACTGCTCGCCGTCCTCTCCTTCCTCCATTGCTCGGTTCTTCGTCAATCTCCCTCCCTCCCTCCTGTTGATCTCCGCCGCTGTGCTTTGCAGGTAGAGTGACTGCCTTTGACTACAAAAACAAAAAAGCAAAGAAGAGGCCGAGGGCGGTGGGTGCTGCGTCGGCTCTGCACTTAAATTATCATTCTATTTCTATTTCACCACCTCTTTAATTATATTAATTATTACTATTACTTTTCAAATAGTATTTATTCTATTTTATGCCCCCACTTAAATTATTCTAATTTTTAAAACAAAAATCTCCTTATTAAATTTTAGAACTTCATGATTTTTTAAATAAAATAAATCAATATAATTTATTAATAAAATTAAAAAAAAATTCCTAACACATATTTTATTATTTTAAGTGTTATAAGTAATAAAGAGTATTAGAGTAATTGTGTTATGTACGGAAGAATTATAAGATCTCATAATGTTTGAAAAAAATAAGTTAATATTTTTTTAATAAAAAAATTATCTATCTCTTATATTTACCTTTAGTTAGAGGGTTAAAAATATACATGCCTTATTATTATATAAATTTTTTAAAATTAAGCTATATATATATATATAACTAGGGGTTGTGCCTAATAATTAATAAATATAGTTTTGGTAACTTCACGTGTTAAGTAGTGCATATGAATCATAATTCTTATGGCATATAAAGGAGGAGCGCTCATCGAGTGGGAACGACGAAGTCGAGCAGTGACACCAACTCCGATCGAATTCAGTCGGAGTGGATCTCAAGAATTGGAATCCTGCAGTTGTCGCCTTCCCAAGCAAACCCCTCCGATGACATTTTTTGCCTTGTTCTTTTCTTCATTTCTAGAGATTTGCTCGATCGACCTCCTCCTCCCCTCTCCTCCCTTCCCTGCTCTTGCAGACACCCACTGCGGACGACAGGAGGCAGCGTACAAAGTATGCATCCCTTGATGGAGAAGTTTAAGCTTTAGAGCTCCTTGACCGACCGCAGCTTTTGGAGCAGTCGCCAGAAGTGCCGCAAAGCTCTCTTTCCACTGGCCAAAACGTCGAACACCTTCCGGGCGCGAGATTCCAAGCGTGGGGGAGGCGCCATTAAATAGCCCGGCTAATCGACAAGCTCCCCTTCGGGGTCATTGCAGCGCCCGCAAAGCAAGCAGAGCAGGTAGCTGGTCGCCGGTCGGGTGAGCCTCCTCCCATGCCCACCACCACCCCTCTTCTCTCCTTCCTCTTCTTTCGAATGGATTAAGGTTTCTGTTGCAGGAGATGAAGAAAAAGAGCAACTTTCCGGCGTTCGGGAGCTGGGACTACTCCGACGAGCATTCCTTCACGCGGTACTTGGAGTCCGCCGCAATGCCCGCTGCCAGTGAGGACGCGGGTCGCCGCCGCCACCACCACCCGATGAAGGTTCTCGGTTTCTAGCTAACTTATGGGTTAAAGGCTGCACCTTGCTCCGTGCTTCCATGCTGTATGTCGTCTCTCTTCTTGTATTTTGCAGAAGAAGCAAGGGAAGAAGGTGTGCGACGTCGCGAGGGCACAGGCCGCCCCAAAGAGGAGCAGCAGAGCTCGCAAGGCCGTGGACGAGGACCTGTACGAGATCCCACCTGAGCTGCTCTGCAAGAAGCCCAAGAGGGTATCAGAAAAAAAAAACTATGAATCTTTTGTTTATGTTCTTGTGAAAAGCTACTTCAGGTGATCGAGAGCAGATTGAGGATTATACATCTGAAATGTTTGTGCTGTGTCCATTGAACGCAGCAGAAGGGGCTGCTGAGGATGATGTGGTCAGGGCTCAGCTGCATCTGCACTGCATGAGTGAGAAAGAGAGAGAGAGGACTGATGGAGTCAGAATGTGTCAGAAGTTTTAGCATCCGGAGGGAGGAGCAAAAGACTGTACAACTTTTCTGCTTGTTTCCTGCCTTTCTTGCATCTTTCACCAGAGTGGGAATGTGATGTATGTAATGTAGCTAGCTGCTAGTGAAGTGATAATACAGCAATCTGAAGTTTTAAGTAGAGATGCAAGTGAAGATGCTTTCTTTGTGAATTCTGTGTGTTTGCTTCTTGCTGGGTAAAAAAACAAAAGTTTGCTGCCAGAACTGATAGCAATTTGAAAGTGAAAGGTATCTTCTTATTGTATCCAATGTAAGGTGCTGTGATCCCCATGAACAAAACTGGAGCATCCAGATGATAACGTGTGACTTTTGATCTGGAACTGGAAGAATGGGGCTTTGCTTTGGATTCATATTTGATCATCCAGCAGCACAATGCAGCATGTTGCTTGGATCATTTTCACTTTTGTGTGAGAAATAAAGTTGGATGGTAACGAAGCTTGTCAAGCTAGTAAACTTTTAAATTGCATTTCTAATCCCCAGTAACAAATAAGTTTGAATGTGGCTGTTGATCCACAGTCCATATGGAAAAAGAAAAGAAAGTTTGATGGCAACTGCTTGTAATTTAATTTGCTGGAAGAGAGGAGGATTCCTGCTCTTCTTCTTCTTAGCACTCTGCAACAGTATGACTGATGAGACCAAACTTCTATAAAGTAAAGAAAGATGTAAAGGGATTTTTTTGAAGTCTAAGTTTGCGCAACCTCAATGTCCGGAATCCTCTTTTCTTGTTGAGAACTACGATGTGATTGAAAATTTTCTTTAGTTTGGTTCATGAAACGGCCACAGTTTTCTTCTCTTTTTGTTTCCTGTCCTGGAAGATAAAGTAGTCCCCAAGCAGCTTTTACTTGAAGGGTACTAATCACATCTGAGTTCAACGCCTACAGTTGACCAACACAGTAGTTTGTAGGAAATTTTAGGTCCTAGTAACTTGAACTTGCAGAATGTAATGGACATGCTACCATCAGTCAGTTGATATGATTGAAGATGATTATATCTGACAAGTTGTAAGAAAATAGAGTTCGCCGTAGTAGATAAGTTTGATGGGATCAACTGATTTGCATCACATTTGGTTCAGAGAATCTGAAAGCAGGTTACAAGAGATAAAAGTAGGATGTTGCCGTTTCTCAAGTAGACGAACAATTTGGATCGCAGTACATTGATGCTTGCAGCTGCTAAAATTTCAAGATTCTTTTCTTTTTTGTGACCAAGCTTAACTACATGTCTGCAAGCGCTCATGTTTGGCATGAGATGAGCTGCTCTCAACTGGTCATAAGCTCTAAGTACTTGATCAGTGCAGGTCATCAGTTGCCCGCCGATCGCTTAGTCTTTGGAAGACCGGAGAAAGAACCGCTTGGCATCGAAAGAAGACTCAACTCTTGGACCTTGAGAGTTGAATCTGTTCGGCATATCCATTGGAGCAAAGGCTGTATGTTTTAAGAAAATGTATCAGAGAACCACAAGAAAGAACCAAAAAAGTTGTGCATGAACCCCAAAGTGACCTATACTTGAAATGTAATGGTGAAATGCAATTCTATGAATAATTGCGCCAACATGGAAGGGACCTCCTTCTGTTGTTTGACTATTCACGTATTATCTTGACTCCCAAACCTCACTTGAAAAACCAAACTGACGTACTCAACTTGGGAGTTAGGATGACATGTTACAAATCAAGAACAGGAACTTACTTTACTTTTTTAGACATCTACTAGAATAGTTGAGTACTTGCACTCGTGATAAGGAAAAAAGAAACGAGAGAAGAGGGAAATATCAACAAAGAAATATGGCTATGGAAGGAAGGAAAGAGGAAAATTTGACCGTGACACACTAAATTATGTGAAAATTCATTCATTCTTCAGTTCTTCTATATTCTCAGTGAAGGAGGACAAAGCTCCTCCGCTACTTGACTGCCTTTCCCAAGGAACAAAACCCTTCCAACTCTTTCAGAACATCAAAGCATACTTTGATGTAACAACAGTAACAGTAAACAAATACAATCTCTGTGCAAGAGCGTAACACCTAAGTTACTCATAAATAAACTTGGCATCTAACTCATGGTGCCCTTAGAATTAAGGCACGCCATTGATATAGTTCAATCACCGTGGAGAATTTACTCAGTTCTCTGTCAATTTGTTTAAAAAAATATTTACCTAACCTTTTTTAAATAAGGTTTTTAATGCAGTATCGATGAACAATTTGACTTCTTATCAAATTAACCTATTTACTTGTAGCACCATTCGTAACCTGACTTGGCAATGAGTTATAGCGACATGGGCAGCAGTCATTGTACACATTAATATTTTCCACTAAAGATATATAAAAATAAACATTATAATTTCTTGAAGTAGTAGAAAATACAGGGTCTTCAGGTGCAAGAAAAGGGCATACCTCTCTCTCTCATTCTTCTTTCTCTGTCATATTCAAATTTATCTCGTATTTGGCTAACCCTTTGCAATGTCACATTCCCCCGTGGATCTTGTTCCTGCATCCCCAATATATCAATTATTGCTTTAACAAGATGACATCATATCCATTCCAATTCAACGAAGCTTTCAGTGGATCACTAGGCTCCTATCACTTGGATCTCCATTTTTATGGTAAATACTGATCCACAAGTAAAATATAACAACGAATGAAATGAAGAGAAAGTAAATATGCCTTTACTTGCAACCAAAACTTTTAGGTCACTCTGAGTATGCTTACAAGAAACAAGTAATCTTTATCAACCAAAATCAGCTTCAATATAACACTATGAGAAACCTGTTTGAAGGAAATGGAACAAGTACTATAAACCAATTATGTTAAATGTAGAAACCATGCCAGGATATTCTGGATACAAATGTATGATATTTGACAGAGGCAGTACCTACTGA
This sequence comes from Thalia dealbata, assembly GCA_030544415.1. Classification (NCBI taxonomy): domain Eukaryota; kingdom Viridiplantae; phylum Streptophyta; class Magnoliopsida; order Zingiberales; family Marantaceae; genus Thalia; species Thalia dealbata. The sequence goes on from CM060458.1 coordinate 1,481,546, forward strand.
AAACCTAAATAGCAATAAGTGTATAGATTAAAGCTTCCAATTTTATCAACCAAGAAAATTAGCAAACAAAATAGACTTATTTTCCAAAATAAGCACTTTATTTGCTGACCTTAAAGATTTTCTGATGTTTCACTGATCTAGCATATGCAGAAGCTTTCTGACCTAAAGATAGATAAAGGTTGATCCATTCAAGTTCCCGTTTTGAAATGTTGGCTATTCACATCAAAGCAAGTTTTCTGTGGTGTATCTTTTGAGGTAAATTCCTATCAGTGTATTTACATCAGCTTTAATCTCTTCCTGAGCATCTATCGATATCAATGATCCAGAAGAACATCAAACAAACATTAATTTACCAGATATTCCATGTCATTTAATTTGAAGATGGAAAAAGAATCTATGAGTTGGTCAAAAGTAGATATGGTATATTGTCCATCAAAAAGACCGTCACTGTAAGCACACCAAAATTATCCACAGTAGTACCTTGTTCAGTTCAGTATGTGATTGTCTTCTCCTGAAACAAAGAGAGCAGTAACTATTATAATCTGCAACTATTGATATCTACAGATAGAAAACTACTTAACCACAATCTCATAAGGAATAAATGTATCAAGGAAGTGATGCAATCGATCCAGATATTAAATTCATTGTAGTAGGGCAATAGGCAACAGCCGTGACCAATTATTTTATTTATCAATTGCTTTGCTCGGTGTCACAATATGGACACAGCCATAGCCTCATGATTCATGAACTGCTTTCATGAAAAATAGGAACTGCAAACCCTTTGCTATGACACAGCTCTTTGGAAGTCGTAGAGCAAAAAAAGTTGTCGCCCTTCTTTTCATTTGACATCAAAAAATTGCTGCATCTTAGAAATTTTTCCTGTCTGTAATCCTCCGGTTATAAATTTAACATATCAACTAAAATTGCTTGAGAAAACGAGGCCATATCTAAGTAAAGATCGAAAATGTATGTAATTCATTATATAACTATGGCAGTAGAACTTCCAAATAGAATAGTTTTCTATACCTGTACGGCGAAAAATCCAAATCATCATCTTCAGAAGATTCATAGTTGGCATGATCTTGTGCCATCTTTTTTGAATAGCCTTCATCCCAATAAAGCCTTTCCCAATTTTCTCTAAGCTCTTCATACAATTCCATATACTTTTTGCACCAGGGCTCATGCTCCTGTAAGTTAGTTGAACTTGGAATCTTCAAACTAAAAAAACTATGAATTTTTTGTTGTTGTTGTTTTGATGATAGTGTATGTACGTCACCGGAATGGAAAAGCTTAACAAGAACACGAGTCAATTTTACTTAGACATGCATATACACACTCAAGAAGCAATTAAACCAGTTATTACTGACCAATGTGTTTTCTAGAAGATAAATAATCCAATTTCACATATAGTGCAAGCTTAAGATGATCCCAAATTGGTCACTATAATAAACAACTGAACTGAGCTAAGTCTTGGAATCTGATCCCGACACGACAGAAAAATAACCTTACAAGAACAAACATGGAAAATCTAGTCTCGATTGGATCTTCTGTAGGTTAAAAAACAGCATACTATTAGAAGCAACTTTTTCAGTAATAGCTGAGCACTTCCTCATGTATTCTCAGAGTTAGAATTTTATGCATCCCCGAAACTAAACGACTTGTTCCGGCAGAAATTATTTTTTACTAGAGATCACCAACCAGTAGAAAAGAAGTACTAGAAACAAGATGGATGCCAATACTACCAGTTTAATCAACACAATAACACGGACTTGCAAAAATATAAAGGTCCAAACATAAACATAACATATGCAGCAAATGATCAGCCGCAGTTGGTAAACACAAACATGACATTTGCAGATGTCCAAGGTGCACATATCTTCTGCCACCGAATTGCCTCCCGTGAACGGACGCAGAAACAGCAGGCAATGCGCAAGGCTTGTGACCAATAATTAACGAACAGTCTAGATGAGATTTTTCGGTTAATAAAATAATCAAGGACAAGTTCTTGAAGCAATCACGTCATCCCAACGACATATCAAGTCGTGGAACGTCGCCTGCAAACAATTTCTGCTTACGCTTGCTTACTTTTCGTCCATTTGCCTCAAAGAGGTTCCCAGCACAAGCATTGACAAAAATAGCTTTAAAAACACCTCCTTTATATCGATTGCCCGACTACTACTCCCTTCTCTTTTTTGGGACGGTGGAGAGAGAGCGGAAGCTAAAGTAGACAGGGAGGTGCCTTACCGTGTCCTTGAGGGCGAGGCGAGTGCGACGCATGAATTGTTCGCGCATCTGCTTGCGGCGCTTGTTAGGGAGATTGTCTCTGGGGATGACAAACCGCTCACGGTGGGGGACGTGCTCGCCGATCTCGTGCATCTCTCCGTCCACCGCCCACCACTCCGACTTCCCCTCTCCATCCTTCCTGCCCAGCGGCGGCGCACGATGAGGGCCGGACCGCGCCCACCGCAGCTGCTGGAAGCGGAAGACGCCGAAGGGTAGCGGCGGCCGCCGCCCGACGGCTCCCCGCAGCATGGAAAGGACGCGAAAGGAGGCAGCAAGCGAGGGCCGGACTGAGAGGCAGAGCTCACATCAAATACATCTTCGCTTCGCTTTATGCGAAGTAAAGGTTTCAAATTTATTCATGGGTCGGAGGCCCAGCCCAATTACCTTTCTCTACGCCTTCTTTCCATTCTTCAGCTTGTTCTTTCTCCATCGCCGTTCCATCATCTTCTCAGATGATATGATCATCTGAGCTTAAGGTGGAAGATTTCATCTCCATTGGTATAATCAGCAAACGTCTCAGAAGCAGTTCTATCTGACCCTCATTTCTTCCACCATTCTTGCATCTGATATCAGTTCTTCCATGCATTGGATTCAACACCAGCTCAACATTCTCGATGTTTGTAGATCATCCATGCGGCTCCTGCAAACCCATCTTCTTCAAACCACATGAGCGCTGGAAAAAATCCCGCCCTTCCCCGACCAAGCGAAAACCTCCGGCATTGGTGGAAGCTCTCATCATCCTCTCCAAGCGCTAAGAGAATCATCCGAAGACGAGCATCCGACATTGATTCTTCATTTGAATCCCCCTCCATCCCTGTTTTCTCGGTCGGTTCCACTTCGTCTTCCGCAGGCCAGCTCAATCGCCACATGCCGGCGGATCTTTTCTAGCACCAAGCAAATCTACTTCCATCAGCTCTTCTACTTCGTTCGGCTCAACTTCATTACGCGTCTCATCCTCCTCCTCCTCCTCCTCTCTAAAGCAGTTATCTGGTTCAGCGGACTGGAACAGAGGAGCGACCTCATGAGCTTCTCAGCGCAGACAAGACCGACGAAGTGCACGCCCAAGAGAAGAGGACGAGGGAAGCGAGCAATGAACTGGGCGCGGACGCAGCGGTGGTTCCATCGACGGCGGCATTCTTCCTTCCCGATCGACCAACCCCTCGCCTCGCATGCTCCGGCCACCGGCCTCCGCCGCGTCTCTTGGGCCTCCTCGAGGAGCTCGGGCATCAGCTTCGGCTCCATGCAAGCATGGCCAAACAGGTTGACCTCAAGGTGTGCTCACGTCCTGGTACGGTCAAACCCAGGATAAGAATAAGAAGTCTTTTGAAAGGAGAAGGGAAAAAAAAAGAGTTGACTCAAACCGGGGATGAACAATTACTGCGTGAAGTGGCACATCCTCAGCGGCAGGAATTGATGAATACAAAATTAGTCAAACATCAGCTCGCAATTTCGATCACTTGCAAACCGTGATCGGAGAAAATAAAAAGTTGGATTGAAGATTAAGTGTCAGGTAAAAAGTGGCGGAAGAGCGTTGCGAGCATGTGAATCATTTAAATAACCAGAGGCGGCCGGAGGTGGACTTCATGCACCTCCCCTTCCCTTAAATTAATTCACACCGCCACTGGCGCTCCCCGGCCCATCTCCGGTCATCTCCCATTTAACCCCCTCCCCAGAGCACATGCATGCTCCTCCAAGATCTTGTCTTCTTCCTGATCTCTCCCAGGATCGACAATGAAACTTCTCAGCACCATCACCTTCTGTGGTCTCCTACATGTACTGATCCCCAGCTTCATCTTCCATGTCGACCAAGTCTGTTAAAAGTCAGCTCGATGGATAAAGAGGTAGCAGAACGTAGTAGATTCATTTAATTACTTTTGTCTCGCTTAATTGTGTGTGTGCATATATATATGTATATATATAATCTTGTTGGGGCAGACGACGAGCAACAATCCTGCTGACTTTGCCTCGGTGGTGGACTTCCGGCCGCCAGAGAGCTCGGAGAGCGGCGGCGCCGGTGTCGAGATGGTGAACTATATGCTCAGCAATCCTACTCCCCAGGGGCAGATCTCCCTCGACAAGCTTAGCTTCGCCGACGTGATGCAGTTCGCCGAGTTCGGCCCCAAGCTCTCGCTCAACCAATCCAAGTTGATGTCCGAGGACGAGAGCTACTTCCTCAAGTTCCAGGTAATGGGCGACAAGCTGCAAGACGACGAGGATGAGGACGCCGGCGACCCTTTGATGGGCACCCACCTGCCGCTCCTTCCTCCTGGCCCGTCTCCGGCAGGCCCCGCCGGCCTCACGATAGGGGAGGACGACGGGGAGAAGAAGAAGCTGCAGGCGGCGGCGGCGGCGGCGGCCGGGGCGGCCAGGTCGTCGACGGAGAATGCGGCGTCTTCTGTGCAGCAACAGCTACAGTTTGCGGGCGGCGGTGCCGAAGCGGAGGTGGCCAAGGGGACGGGTGGTGCTGGCGAGGCGGCGAAGAACCGGCGAAAGAGGCCGAGGGCGATGAAGACGAGTGAGGAGGTCGAGAGTCAGCGGATGACGCACATCGCGGTGGAGCGCAACCGCCGGCGGCAGATGAACGAGCATCTCCGGGTTTTGAGGACTCTCATGCCCGGTTCGTATGTGCAGAGGGTAATCCATTAAAACTATACACGCCTTTAACAGTTGCAAATTCGAGGAGAGATTTTGATGTGATCGATCGATTTGAGCAGGGAGACCAGGCATCCATAATTGGAGGAGCCATCGAGTTCGTGCGGGAATTGGAGCAGCTCCTGCAGTGTTTGGAGTCGCAGAAAAGGAGAAGACTGTTCGGCAACGGCGCCGGCGACACACCAATAAGGCCGGTGATGGACGCAGCAGGTCAGCCACCGCCATTGCTGCCCAACCACCAACCCCACCAGCAGCAGCCGCAGCCCTTCTACCCGCCCGGCCTCCCGTTCCCTAACGCCCTCGTCGACGTCGACCCCATCACCGGCGCCGCCGGCGCCCTCCGGGAGGAGATGGCCGAGAACAAGTCCTGCCTCGCCGACATCGAGGTCCGGCTTCTGGGCTTCGACGCCATGATCAAGATCCTCTCCCGCCGGCGGCCGGGGCAGCTGATCAAGACTATCGCTGCCCTCGAAGACCTGCAGTTCACCATCCTCCACACCAACATCACCACCATCGAGCAAACCGTTCTCTACTCCTTCAACGTCAAGGTACGTAGAACTTAATCGATCGCTCAATTGATCGATCACGCAACTGCGTGAAGATTTTAACTTCCTGTGGAATTTAATCGACTCGACAGATCGCAAATGAAACGAGATGCAGCGCGGAGGACATCGCAAACTCGGTGCAGCAGATATTGAGCTTCATCGATGCCAACACAAGCTAGCAGTTAATCAATTAGCAGTCTCCGAGATTAAAAGAAAGAAAGAAAAAATGCTACAGGAATTGTAAGTTTATATATATAAACATTCGGCCGATCGAGCTCATTAAATGGCCCTGTACGTAACTTGTTTCATCAAGATTGATTCAAACAATAAACATTGCATGCAAGTGCCCCGGTTGGCCATGCGTAGCAGAGTCAAGATTCAAGAACATTGAGACATGGAGCTCCGGGGAGAGACAGAGATATGGGTGGACTTATTTGGGGGTCAACCACGCACGTACTTGCGCCAGGGGTTGACCTGGCAGGAATTGCATTTGTTGGTATTAGGGTGGCCATTGCGTTTCTGTGTTGAAGCTTGTCAAATCAGTTGTGGGGCTGTGGAGTTTGTCTCCGATGAGGCTCATATTTAATTTAATTGTTTGCAGAAATGGGCCACCATTGGGACTGGCAGAGAGCCTCTGTCTCTGATCCAATCCTCTCTCTCTCTATCTCTATCTCCATATTATAATTAACTGATCAGGTTTGATTAAAAATGAACACATCTGCTGCTAGCACCAGCAGGAGTGGGGGCGTTAACGAAAAAGGCAACGTTTGCAGCAGAAGTAAGGTTGGGAAGAGGATGAGGAACTTGTATATATTACATACACGGACACAAACAACATGAGATCAGAATTGCTCCAGCTGTGGATTGTAAATATCCTCAGGCTGAGGCACTTGCTGATGAGGAAGGCCTTTGGGCTTCTCTTCTTCTTCCTCTCCTGCTTTTCCAGAGTGCTTCCCCTTCTTGGATTTGGAAGCCTCTTGCTTGTCTGTCTTCTGTGGAGACATCTCCTCCTCCTTCCCCTCCCTCGGAAGCCTCCTCCCCTCTCCCTTTTCTTCTTGCATTGGGACTTTGCTCGCTTTTGCTTCAGTGATCTCCTGTTACATGGTTTATCCCTTGCCGAGGTATTAGGTGTCCTCCCACTGTATGCATGCTCGCCCAGTGGTCACCTCACCTTTGAATTTTTTTGTGTCCATCTTGTTTCTTCCTGGATCTTCCCCTGCTACTTATCTTTGTTTTAATTATGATTTTATATTTGTTTATCAGAAATTTTTTAAATTTATTCAAAAAAAAATTTGAGAAGCAAACACCTTTCTAAGCCATTTGCAATTTTAACTCAAAGAACTCAAGCAGACTGCAGCTTTAATGCAACTGGCTACATAGCCAACCATCTCAAACCCGCATGTAAACCAATGAGACTCGCAAAAAGGAATCCGTAAGCACCACCAATGTTTTTTTTTTTCCTTTTCGACAGCGCATGCTGAAGTGAATTGACATACACTTGAGTTCTGCTATCACAATCAGCAGAGAGTGGGAGGAGACTCGAGAAATAATTGACTCCATGGCCACGAGCATGTTGAGGATAGAAGGCAGAATGTTGTGGCCTTTGAAATGAGTAGGGAGTGTTTCCAGTCAACGAAGAAGGCATAAACTGGGGCATGCATGGAAGACGAGATAAGCCTGCACGTCATATTACTGAACAAGTGTGGTTGCAGTCAAAGTGAGCAATTTAGGATGAAGTGCAACCCATGGTGCTGTTTCTGATTCTACATCTTCCCTAAAAATTCCTACTGCCAATTACCTACTGCATGTGGGGCATCCATGGAAAGCCATGTAAAGTAGCAGTGATTAACTTTTTTATACTGAAGATGGCACTGAAATGTATTGGAGGAGGCCAATTATTAATTACCTGTATGATACTGTTGTTTTGAGAAAGACATGCTGCTATTTTCATCATTTAGTTCAAGCAAAGAGGATGCAAAAATGAGATGCTTCATCTGTTGAAACCTGCAACAGCCACAGTTGGTTTGTCAGCAAAACATGGAAACAACGTATCCTTATTCCAACAATAAGTTAGTCATGGACAGCATCTGCTGAAGAACCATATATGCAGAGAGAGAGATGACAAGCATATGGAAAAAAAAAAAAAGAGACCTTATAAAGAGAGATGAATGGCAAGGATAAAGTTTTTCCATTCACTTACCCACATCATCCCATTGCAGAGCTTTGATGAGTGTAACCATGTAGTCAGCCCTGTAATCCAGCATGGACGTGCCCGGACTACTTGATGAAGAGGCTAATAGTAGAACCAGAGGCTTATTCTGTAGACTGATCTCAGGCTTTCTGCACTGATCTTGCTTCTACCTTAATAATGCTCACAGTTGTTGATGACAAAGCAAATATATTTGAAACTGAATTTAAGCTGGTACAAGGGAGAGAGGTGAAAATGGGATAACACTTCTGTTACAAACTCATGATTCACATGGATGCCAATCTATATTCTCAAAAAACATGTCTGAAAAAATAAAACTCTAAGAAAATCAATACCAAAGAGGATTGCAACTCTTTGAGATGTCTAGACTTTTGTGATACTTCCTACAAATAATTTCCTCCTAGGTATCTGTACTCTGTCTTCTCGTTGCAATATCAGGATAGCATGCAAAGAAGAAACAAATTTCAAGAACAAGCACATAGAAGGACACCCATATACCTTGTGTTTTGGTTCACTAGGTTATTTCTGATGCATTTACCACCTGGAAGAGATAAGTCAAACATAAATGCAGAACTCAACAAATTGCATCGTGAAATTTAGAGTGGATCTGATTAATCAGGTTGAAAAATACATGATATATTTGTTTTCTATGAAAGATGAAGTGTAAAACATTTCTCTGGAACCGCACTTGTTACTGAGCCTACAGCAATTTGGTGTCATATAACATAGCAAGATGGAAATGAGCGGGCTCCCAGAGTAATTATAATCTTCCCAGCTCAATTGTGCCCAGGCAAGTTCACGAAAAGTATCATCAACTCTTCGGTAGTATATCATCGCATATAAGCATCAGAACTCTCCGTGCTCACTCTCTTCTTTGTGAGAGCCATCCACCTCAGTCAAATGTTTGTCTCCAATGCAAGGCCGCAAAAAATCAGTTCATCAGCAGGAGTTTTCTGTGCTATCTAAATCAGCCTACTTATTTGCTTAACCAATTTCTCGCTTACAGTTCCCAGGCAGAAGGTATCCGTACTGATCAGCATTCTGAATTAGATAACCAGGAAGATGTATGGCAGAATATGAACTAGGAATTGGTCCTAATTTGGCAATGATCTTCTGGAACGTATACTCCTCAGGAAACATGTCAAAAAGGTCAGCTCCACGACATATGATGTCCTGGATTCTGGAGGGATTTAAGTAGTAGGCAAATCTGATACGATCGACATGACTGTATGCCTTCATTTTGAATATAAAGTCACTGATTTGCCTGAAGCAGAAGCTACAGTGCCACCCAGAATCAGCTAATAGGTCATCAGACTGCCGGAAATGAGCATATCTGGTCTTCCCAGCTCGGTAACGGTGAATCGAAGCCCTCCAACTGTCATCATCAAGGTAGAATTCAAAGGAGTATAGATAATTCCGGAGCTGGAGATGCAGCTTCTCTGGTATCTCCTCGCACCATCTGAGCAAATTGATTGTATGGCCACTGGGGATCTCATCTACATCCGACATGATGAGCAGGTCATCATCACTGATACCAGCAATCCTGATAAGCTGATCCAGAGCCACCCGCTGGTAGGACTCCTCAACAAAAGGATTCTCTCCTTTCACAAATCTCCCTCCGACAGTCCCATAACTCAACCTCGATTCCACAAACTGGAAGCGATGGCGGTTCTTCGCAAAGAAGAGGGGCTTCCTCAAGCCCGTGAAGGTGGAATTCGACTCCAGCAGAATAAACTCCGAGACATATGGACTGAGCTCGTTCCACCGGACCCCAAGGACGTCGATCTCATTGCTGAACAAGACAGCGTCAAAGACACGCCTCGGCGTCTCCCGCACGCCCCAGCCGTGGAGCTTGCACAGGTTCTCCATGGAGACGTCCTCGTGGTAATAATGGGGTATGATCCTGAAGGGTTTAGGGGGAGACTCCCACAGCGGACGAAGGAAGTAGGTGATCTTCTGGCCATGGACATGAATGATGAACACGACGATGGGAACGCTGACGAGGAGGAGCAGCAAGGCCTTGAGATCAAAGCCCCGGAGGGCGCACCGGAGCCGCCTCGACATGCTCAGCACCCCCCTCGAAGCCTTCATCAAAAAGACGAAACGTAACGTTAGACCACGCATTGAAGAAGAAGAGGCAGATGAAAACCGCAGCAACCGACTGAATCAATCGATCAGTAAGATCCCTAATTCGTTCAAACACCAGATCGAACGCCGCAGATTGCAGACGGAGACGCGAAAGGGAACAGAGACCTTACCTCGCCGCACCGATCGCAGATGTCGTCGCTCTTCTTGGAACAGACGTAGGGATATCCAGCGTCCGGCATACTGGTCGTCAAGCAAACAAAAATCGATCTTTTTTTTTTCAGAAACGAACGAGAAAAAAAAAAGAAAAAGAGGAAACGATCGCCTTCTTCTCCCAACCCGAGACCAAGATTTCGATCAGCCTCTCCTCCTCCTCGACTGCTCCAGCAGTAATGCCCACAACCCGGAGCTCAAGTCGCAGAGCTTCGCACTGAGGAGGAGTTGGAGCGGATTGGGGGAGACGATTGCGGGTAGGAAAATGGGCGGAATTTAAATGGAGGGGGAGGCAAAGGAAGGAAGGAAGGAGACTTGTGCGGCTGGCGATGATGATAGCGAGGAAGAGACTCGCTCGCTCGCTCGCACCGCAGGAGTGTCGTGTGCCCCGTCCGGCCGCCTACGTTTATTGTGCTGCTGCTGCGTCTTCGTTCGCGTCGACGGCTCTCGTCTCGACCGAGGACAGCGTGCGCAGCTGTCCGGCTTCGGTGTCATCGACACGGAATGCAATCCACGACAACCCAACGCCACGGCGGTTACTGCTGGCCCGGTTCTTCTTCTTCCGCCCGTTGCAAATCCAATGATCAACCCGGTTGTTGGATTCTTCGTATCCAGCGAAATATCTACCCCCCGTTATATTCCACAACGTGTTGACTGCGTTGACCTGGCGAAATATCTGCAGCGGTAGATTTTTAAACATCCACTCCATTTAATTTATTTATATCGGTATTAAAATTGAAATAAAAATATTTTTATTGTTTAAAAAGAATATGAGTATAATAATATGGCATTTAGAGGGTGGTAGTGGTGCACTTGACCTGTCCTTCCCTCTCATTTATTTAGTTGACGAAAGAGGATATACCTAAATGGCTCATTTTTGGATGCTGAGTTATTAATTGGGGGAGGGGGAGGGGGATGGCTTAATTTATTGCAGGTGTTATGTGAGACAAATGTGATGCTTATTATTAAATTTATTGGAGGTGTCAGATCGAGACAAATCGGATGCATCATCTCATCTCATCCCCCGTTCCAACGGAGTCTTCAATGACTTGATTAATTATCAGCTTCATATGTGCATAAGGGTAAGTTTTTGGTAACAGCAGGGAGTTTAGTAGAGTCATTTCCTACAAAAGTTGAATAAAGAAAGGAAATTTGATATTGAGCTTAATTATATGTTTTATGAATAGTTAATAATATCTATTGTTTAATTGACTCAAAATCAACCCTAAAACTTTGTGCTGTCGTGAATAAATGCAGCAGAAGGAATTACTCCTACTTCCTTACGAAGAAGGGTATGCAGATATATATATATATACAGAGGGAAAGAAAGGGAGTCATCAAAAGGAGGATGAAATGACATGACCTTCCTCCGAGCTCCTAAAACTTGTGGCCGCTTGTGTTCATGCTGCTTCTGCTGCCGCCCAGGTCTTGACATTGACCCAGAAAAAAAAATCCAGCACTGCTTTTTTATCTATCATTCGCTCCACTGATTTCTTTAATCCATCGTCGCGCAGTGGTTTGGTTTTTATTGTCGCCATCGCCTTGGCTTCAACCTTTGATACCTAAAATTATATATTAAAGAGTACAGTTAATTCTAAAATTATATTATCGTAAAATAACTAGAAAAACATTGATTTCTTTATCACAGTACTCCTAATTTACGGCTAGATCAATTGCATGTCTCCCCTATTTAAAGTCAATCTTCCCAAAATAAAAAGGGCCAAAAGCGAGTTGAATTTTGTGTCAGATATCTACTACTCTTCCACCGGTCCTTCTTATTCCACCAGTGGCATCTTTCTTTAATCATGCCTCAAAAAAAATGAGGTTGAATACAATGTTGGTTGACTGGCATGTACCAATCCAAGGTCAACCCTCCATGAATACATCTTCAAAATATTATATATATATATATATATATATAATTCACATCCCTCTTAAAGTGTATTATAAAAAAATATATCAAATATAAGAGAGGAGATAAATTAGAAACTATTTAAATAATAAATTAGAGATAAAATAATTATTTTTTATATATTAAGATAGTAATCTTATCAAATTAGATAATAATAAAATAAAAGAGTTTATTATCTTATGTTTAATTTAAAATATTATTCTTATGATGGTGCAGTGATATGTTCGTATTTACTTCATTTATAATTTGTAATATATCATATAGTAATGATACATCAGTAATATGTCTGAGAATATTATTTTATATTATATTTTTAAAAAATTTAGAGATATACTATAATACATGACTTATACAATATCATACTCTATATTATATTTTTTTCTATTAAAATTTAATCGTGCATTATAAAGTGGTCTTAAGATTTTTTTAAAAAGACTAATAATACTGTATTTTGAACACAAAAGCCAACGCTAAGAAACGTAACTATAAATAGGCCCAAGCTAACAACTATTTCTTTGGTGAAGGCCCAAATTTGACATTTTTTTAAAAAAGGAATTCTTTTACTACTAGATTCTTTTTTCAACTCTATAAAAAGAAAATTTTAAAAATAGTAATATAACGCATCAGGAAGTCCAAATGCATCAAGAAGCGTGCAAAGACGGATGGGCGGCTGGATGCGCCTCAGACGCGACCCCCGGAGTTCGCTCCAAACCGTTCTCCTCGTTTACTCTCCGTCTCTTCCGACCTCGCAACGTCGTTCACAGAGGAAGCGAAGCGGCTTCTCCCATTTCCTTCTCTTCTTCTTCTTCCTTCTGCCGCTCTTCTTCTTCTTCCTCTTCTTGGTAGATTGAGCTCGAGATCGAGATCGAAGCCATGAATTCCGTTCCTGAATCGTGCCCCGTCCTCTCCTACGTCCTGTATCGCTTGACGAAGGAATCCTCCTTCAAGAACGCGCGATCGGAGCTCCTCATCGACATGGACGAGGATGCGTCGGACGTCGGCAGCCCGAACAGCAGCCCCGATGAGTACGTCGAGCTGGTGGAACGGATGCCCCGGCTCGAGGAGCCCGCGCTCCTGGCGTCGCTGACCGACGCCGTCTCCGACGTCGCCCGCATCCGCTTCGTCCTCGAATCCCTCGGCACCCTCGGCTCCCGCCCCGACCGCGAGACCGTCGACGCCGCCCGCGCTCGCCTCACCGTGCTCGAGGACGACTTCGTCCGCCAGCTCGATGAGGTCAACGGGCCGGTCCAGTGGCCGAAGGAGCGGGAGATGGTCTTCCTGCGCGCTGTGGTCAAGCTGGACCATATGCACGAGTGTTACCAGAAATTGCAGAGGGAGGCGGAAGAGAGGCTGGTGAGGATGTACGAAGCCGGAGTCGCCGGGCACGGCAAGGAGTTTCCGAAGGTGGAGGAGGAACAGGAAACGGTGGATGAGGAGGTCGTCGCCGTCCTGCAACAAGCGGCGTCGAATCAGCATTTGGAAACGGTGAACCTCTCGAATCATCAGCTGAAGCATCTCCCTGAGACATTCGGCAGTCTGCGAGGCCTGCTCTCCCTCAATTTATCTCACAATCAGTTATCTGTAAGTTTCTTACTCCTCTCTAATTGGGCATAATTACTTGAAATCAATGATCTTACGATTGATGCAGCTATACAATTTTCATCCTGTCATTGAATTGATTCCTGGACAACTAGGTTTCTTGGAACCGTCTTCTCCCTCAAAATGGAAGTATTTGGGCACATCACATGTTGTTCGCGACTAAATCTCCAACATTTATCATGAATTGTTGTTTATATTGTTCCTTATAGTTTTTTTCTGTCTAACTGATTTTATGCTTTTATGCATGTAGATGACTAATTTTATTTTATTTTTTGATAGTCATTCAGCTTTTGGTGCTAATTCAAGTTGATTATCAAACAAATGGGTTCTTGAGCTAGAAATAACTCAAAATTTTCACATTTGACAGTGAATAAACCGAGGCATTTTAGTCACAACTAACTTTGTAGTTCCTTTTTTTATTGTGTTTAGTCATATTTGACTATCCTCTTATCTATTAGGTCACTAGGGAAAAGAGTTTACTGGTTAACGATTAGGACAACTGGGAAAACATTCTGTTTTTATGTATCAGTTTATTGCAGGTGTAGGTTGGTGCCCTCAAGCCTTTATATCTATTGGTCTATTACAATATTTTGACGTGCATCTTATACGTATTACTCAAGGATGTATGATTAGTTCAGAAGGTCCATTATGGTTATGGTTTGACTTAGGTGAGTGTTAGATATGAGAGGCTCCCATATGTTTATGACTTCTGTCAATGTGGAAAGGATATGAACATATATCCAAGAGAAACCCATGAGACAATGAAAAGATTCACCAGTTTGTGTGTGCAGTATGATCTGGTGACTTAAATAGGGGCAAAGTATAGTGCTTTCATACTCTAGTTTAGGGACAAAGTGTCAGTAGTTTTTATTCTAAGTGATTATTAACTCAGCAGAACTGCTTAATGATATGGTTGCTACAAGGAATTAACCCAGCATCTTGGATTGCTTGGATCATGCCACAGGCTATTCCAGATGCCATTTCAGGACTAGAATGTCTTGAGGAACTCCAGCTTTCTTCCAACTTCTTGACTTCATTGCCTGATTCTCTTGGACTGTTGTTGAGTCTCAAGATTCTTAATGTGTCTACTAACAAGCTCAAGTCTCTTCCGGATGGCATCTCAAGATGCAGGTACACAAGAAGATACTTTCCTGTCTAGTATCTTTCTGATTGTTCTTTGAGAGAATTCATGTTCGTTTATGCCAAATTCAGGTCTCTGGTTGAGTTTGATGCGAGCTACAATGACTTAGCTTATCTGCCAACTAATTTTGGACATGAGCAGCAAAAGTTGGAAACTCTCTGCATCCATCTCAACAAGATACGTTCTCTTCCCACATATTTCTGTGAGATGAGATCTTTGCGTAAACTTGATGCCCACTTCAATGAACTTCTAGAACTACCAGATGATTTCGGGAAATTAACTAGTCTCGAGATTTTGGATCTGAGCAGTAATTTCACTAACCTGCGAGAGCTTCCCGCATCATTTGGTGATCTCTTCAACCTTAAAGAGCTTGATCTTAGTAACAATCAGATACGTATGCTGCCTGATACATTTGGGGGGCTATACAAGTTGATCAAGCTCAATTTGGATCAGAACCCGTTGGTTCTTCCCCCACCTGATGTTGTGGCCGACGGTGTTGAAGCAGTGAAGGAGTACATGGCGAAGAGATGGGACGACAACTTGCCATTGGGAGAGAGGAAGAATCCAGTTGAAGAAACCATGCCATCTCAGAATACTTGGTTCTCCCGCAGCACCTCATGGATAAACTCAATGGTTTCTGGAGTTTCTGAAGTCACAGGGTACCTTGGTACTGGGCACGGCAGTCAGAAGTCTACGTATAAACTAATTGCGTAGTGAACATTTTGATCTTTCAGTTTATTAGTGTTCTTGCAGATGTAAATGAACTGGTTGTACCCATTTTTGCATCAAGATGAATAGGTATGGAGTCTTTCTCTTTTCAGGAATAAAAAAAGGGCATTCTAACATAAATGCTCGTAGTTGTTGATAGCAAGCAAGTCAGATATGAAGTTGGACCAAATTTGGTGCAAGAGAAGAGAAAGATGCCTAATGAGAGAATCACCTTTGTTGTAGACTTATATAATATGGAGGAGGCTGCCAATCTAGATTTTAATGACTTGAATTGGCCTAGAAAAAATCATCCACTGATTGGCTATTTTTTCTAGGGTTTTTTTCAGCCCTTATTTTTCAATAGTTAATATTGACAGAATAGAGATGTAGTTGTAATGAAAATATTGTGGATCATCATCGTCCGCTGGTTTGGTTTTTATTGTGTGCATTGTGTTTTGGTTGTGCCTTTTCCTACTTGAAAATGATGGCCATGATTCCTCCAAGTCTAAAATCTAAAAGGAGGATCTCCCTGGATTCATCCAATCTTTTTACAAGTATTGGTTTACGGAATAGGGTTGCAATTAATTCCCATCTACAATAATTCTCCATTGAACATCTAAATCCAGTCTCTCCTGTTATTCTTAGGTTCATTAAACAAGGTAAAATTATGACAATTGGTTTGACTTTTAAGTAGATCGTTGGTTAGCTAACATTGCACCATTCTATCATTACAATGACATGACTAGGTCAACCATCCGTCATTAAAATAAGGAAAATAGTATATCAAATGTCAATATGGTACGTAAATATAAGTTTTTAAATTTAATAAATAAAGAATTTTTTTTAAAAAACTTGAAGAGTATTGACCGCCCAGCCTACCCATGGATAATCTAGCCTATGTTTGATGATCATGACAGAGAAAACCTCGTTGTTGTAGACTCACTTGGAACTTGTCTAGTCCCATCCACAGTATCCAACATTTATCACTCCTGGCGATCTATCTTCGCCTTTTATCATAAGGGGAATCATGCATATCTAGACCTATCCTATTTTCACCTCGAGCTAATCCCTCGATCAATTAGCTCGATCCATTTCATTATTCTCACAATCTTATCTTTTCATCGTCGACCGTTGCGACTCTCACCCATTGAATAACTTAGACCGAGCCTAGGGCCTTACCCGTACTACCTCATGTCATACTGAGTTGAGCATAGCTCTATGCTTTCCATACCCAATAAGTCACAATTCGTTATGATGCTGGGCTTCGTTCTCCATGACAGTGGCAGTGCACGAATGGGCTGGGCAAGCAGTAGCTTAAAGTAAATACAACATTTATTTTTCTACTACTTGATTTCTTTTACAACCGTTAGAAAGGAAAAGAAAATAAAACTTAAATTTAGTAAAAAAAATAATGAACGGATTTAGTCGTCCAACACAAGTCCAAGTGCACCAAGAGTCGTGCAAGGCCGGATGAGCGGCGGGATGCGCCTCAGAGCCCAACCCCCGCAGATTGCTCCAAACCGCTCTCCTTTTTTTATACTTCGTCTGTTCCGATCTCTTCACCGAGAAAGCGCGACTCGCCCTCTTCCAATTCTTCTTCCTCCTCCTCCTCCTCCTCCTCCTCCTCCTCTCGAGAGATTCAGATTGCCATCGGGATCGGAGATCAAGACTGAGATCGAGATCGGAGATCGGAATCGAGATCGAAGCCATGGATCCGAACCCTAAAAACTACCCCATCCTCTCGTACGTCATGTCTCGCTTGGCCAAGCTGCCCTCCTTCAAGTCGACGCAGTCGGCGTCGGCCACCGAGTTCGACCCCGAGAAGGGGACGCAGGCCGTAGGCCACACCCACAGCCGCGATGAATACGTCGAGCTGATGGAGCGGATGCCCCGCCTCCAGCACCCCAAGCTCATCGCATCGATGGCCGCCGCCATCTCCGACGTCTCCAAGACCCGGACCGTCCTGGGATCCCTCGGCGAGCGCCCCGACCACGAGACGGTCGACTTCGCCCGCGCTCGCATCGCTGCGATCGACGATGAGCTCAGCCGACACCTCGAAGATATCCGCCAGGCGCCGTGCCCCGATGGGGTCGATCCGAAACAGTGGCAGAAGGACAGGGAGAAGGAGAGCCGAACCAGGTTCGAGCGGGAGAAGGTCTACCAGCGCGCGATAGTCCAGCTGGACGAGATGCACGAGTCTTATCAGAGATTGCTGAGGCAGGCAGAGGACAAGCTGGTGAACATGTACGAAGACGGTGGTGAGGAGTTCATGGACGCTTCTTCGATCGCAGAGGAAGAGGAAGTGGAAAAGGCGAACGAAGAGGTGATCGCTATCTTGCAGGAAGGGTCAAACAAGTGTTTGGAGAGAGTGGACCTCTCGAGCCGTCAGCTGAGGTTTCTTCCGGAGGCATTCGGCAAGCTGCGAGGCGTAATCTCGCTTAACTTGTGCAACAATAAGTTGTCGGTGAGTTTCTACCTCCTTTCTAATTGGCATCTTCTTTACTGATTTGGGTTACGTGAATTTAAGCATGGATCAATAGGAGTTTTGTCCTGATTCGTCGAAATTTTTTTATAGTGTATTAATATGAGTTAATTAGAATGCTGAAATTTATCTTCATTTCTTCTACATGTCATTAAGTTCATTGTTTGTAGAATGCCACCTTCCAGTTTTAAGTTTCTCAGGATCCTAAGTCATTATTAGAATGCCACATTTCATTCTCATATATCCTATGCCCATTTTTTGCCACAGAATACGAAAGATATATCACGCACAAATATGTTTTATAGAAGCAATACCTAGTAATTGAAAATGTAATTGGAAGAGGCTGATTTAGTACTTCGGAACTTCATTGCGAACAATCTACTTACTAATTAGACCTTTTTTTTAAAAAAAAATTTGATCAAAGACTCTAACCATAAGGTCCTTTGACATTTTCTTTATAGAGTTTTTTTTTAATCATTTAATTGAGGTATTGGTTGGACGCTTAGAAAAAGCAGTCGGTGGACATAGAGTACGACCATAAACGAGATCTCTGGCTCAAAAGAAATTTAAGGATAGCTGATTCTGTGATCCATTGTTTGTAGCTAACTTTGGTGCGATGATATGCTTGCACTTTCAGACTAAAATTTGATTCTCAGAAGAAAAAACCTCATATTTCGATAGTTTTATATTGACAAGATATCTCAGCCATATCTTAAAATAACAGTAAGAGTGTAAATGTTACATTGAGGTTTACTTTGACACACATATTCAGTAGGATTCCAAAGTTATTTTAAAGGTTCTTTCATTCAGTTAAGTTGAATTCTTAAAATTTAGTTTAAATTTCTTTCATTTTCACTATATAAGCATTCTTAAGTGTTTTTGGCTCTTATATCTCTATGTATAGTAGATGTGGGCTTGTTGCATATTAGACTACTTGCTCTAGGGCTTGTTGAGTTTGAAACAAATTTTTTAGAGATAAACCATATTCTAACCAAACTATGCCGAATCCAATATCTATATTTTGAGACTGAACTTATGTGTACGTACATGTATATAACAGTAGAAAAATTCTCCTTAAGTCAATTAGAAAATGAGAAATGTGAAATTTTTTGGTCAGGCCAAGAACCTATCAATTACTTGAAATGAATGATCTTGCAATTGATGCAACTCTACAAGGCTCATCTTGGGATTGAACTAATTCCTAAATGACTAGGTTTCTTTGCTTCTAATCATAGGAAATAAGTCACTCACGTTTTTATATTCTGTTGAAACCTTCTTCACCTTCAAAATAAGAGAATATGAACATATCACATGGTGCACTTGACAATTTAATTAATTATAACTAAGTCCAACGTTTACCATTATTTGTATTCTGTTGCATTCCTTGTAGCTTCTTTTTTTGCCTCTAACTGATATTATGTGTTTATGCATATAGATAACTAAATCCCTTGGATAGTCCTTCAGCGTTGGATAATTCAAGTTGATTGTTAATCAAATTGGTTCTTGAGCTATTATATCTGATAAGAATAGAAGACTTCAAAAAGGTCCAATTCACTTCACTGTCTTGTCTGAAATGAAGCTAGGAAATGCCAGCCTATTTCCTTAGTCGACAAGACAGAAATACCAGCTATCAGCATGATCTATTGGATGACTGATTGGATTTTCTAGGCTTCCATATCACGATATTTATGACTTCCCTCAGTGTTCAGATGCTGTCTAGGTACATATCCAAGAGAAACCCACGACATCATTAAAAAAAATCACTAGTGGGTGTACATTATGGCTTGGAGGCTAAAATAGGGCCAACACAATAGTTTCATACCCTAGTTCTCAGTTGTTGCCAATTCAGCAAAACTGCCTAATGATCTGGTTGTTAGCCTAATATCTTGGATTTCTGACAGGCCATTCCAGATGCCATTGCAGGACTAGAATGTCTTGAGGAACTTCGGCTTTCTTCCAACAACCTGACTTCACTGCCTGATTCCCTTGGACTATTGTTGAACCTAAAGATTCTTCATGTACCTGCTAATAAGCTCAAATCTCTGCCAGATAGCATCTCTAAGTGCAGGTACACTAGGAGTGACTTTTCTGTCTAATATCTCTTTGATTGCTGTTGGAAAGAATTCATGTTCATTTATGTCAAATTCAGGTCTCTGGTGGAGTTAGATGCGAGCTACAATGAGTTAGCTTATCTGCCAACCAACATTGGATATGAGCTGCAAAAGTTGGAAAAACTTTGGATCCATCTCAACAAGATACGCTCTCTTCCCACATCTGTCTGTGAGATGAAATCTCTGCGCCTACTGGATGCCCACTTCAATGAACTTCGAGGACTACCAAAGTCTTTTGGCAAATTAGCAAACCTCGAGGTTTTGAATTTAAGCAGCAACTTCAGTGACCTGCAAGAGCTTCCTCCAACATTCGGTGATCTCCTCAGCCTTAGGGAACTTGATCTTAGCAACAACCAGATACGCGAACTGCCTGATACGTTTGGGCGGCTCGACAAGCTGATCAAGCTTAATCTGGATCAGAACCCACTGGTTCTTCCACCACTGGAAGTCGTATCACAGGGCGTTCAAGCCGTGAAGGAATACATGGCGAAGCGATGGATCGACATTCTGCTTGAGGAAGAGAGGAAGCAGGCTGAAGAAGGCACATCGCCTCAGGCCGGCTGGTTGACCCGCAGCACCACATGGGTATCATCCGTGGTTACTGGAGTCACCGAAGGTGTCACAGAGTACCTCGGTGGTGCTCCAGAGAGTCCCGCAAAAGCCCGTAAGTCTCCTAAAGATCCCTATCTCGATCAACTGTTGTGAAGTGGATGCTGCTCACTACATTACCGGCAATCTACTGGTCTTTCTAGTTTGTACAGTTATCCACCGTTGAAGAAGACAAGCTAACTCATCCTAATAAGTTTGTTTGACCTGTAAACTTCTAACTACTATCCGTGCGCATGTAGTAGAGAAGTCCCTACGGTGTTTTTGTGGTTTCCTCCCTTTTTTTTCTCTCTTCTTTTGGATGAGAGGGTGGATGTTTTGTTTTCTCTATTCTCTGCTCTTTCTCTAACTCTGGATGTTTTGCAGCCTTCAATTCATATCAAACTCTTAGAACTCTCATCTGTTTTTGAGCAGAGCTTTCTCCAGTTCAGGGCAAAGTGAGCGTGATGCATTCACCATTTGCCCTGCCGTAGTTGCAGAGGAATTTTGTTGATGGAGTCGGACATGGCGCCGGCCGCCGCGACGTCGACAGAGCTGGCAGAAGACGACGACGACAGCATCACCACAATTCCTCTCTCTTCTCTTTCTTCCTTTTCTTTTGGTTATTATGTTCTCAATTTTTGGTTACTTAATCGTCGGTATAACACTGCAGCAGTCAGCAGAGCAGAGGAAGTGACAAGTCTTTGGTTCTTATTTATAGATTAAGAGAGAGTAAATTTACTTTTACTTAGATGCATCACGTATCATGTAGAACAAAAGAGTCCAAGCAATCTTATAGAGTTAAATGCCACCCAATAAATGTAATGCTTAGCATTTTATTTATTCAACCCAATCAGTTTCAATTTTTTTTGCATATACTTAAAAGAGTATGATTATATTTTGAGAAAAGATTTGTATCGTTTCAGACGCTAGTGGGTGTAATTATTTTTCTATACTAGATTTATGTAACTAGGAGGAGGACATGTCTGCGGAGTATATAACATTGTTACGATGATTATTTATAACAAATGTCGGGCAAATGAAGCCGATATAAACATAGTCCGTGCACCGTCGCTCCACCTTGAGGGTATTATCGTCATTTCAAGGTTTCCCCTCATCATCTTCACCTTCTTCTTCCTCCTCCCAAGTCAAATGCCGTCCCCCTTTTTCTCTCCTCTGCAACCCTAATCCCCCCCTCCCTCCGCTGCGTCGTCCCCCTGCCGATGGCCCGGCGAGCCGCGCTGCTCCTCCGCCACCTCCTCCCCCGCGGAGCGGCCCCATCCCCCGCTCCGGCCGCGGGCCGGCGGTGGGTGACCTACATGCCCCGGCCGGGCGACGGCAACCCGCGGGCCGTGACCTTGATCCCCGGCGACGGGATTGGGCCCCTGGTCACGGGCGCGGTGCGGCAGGTCATGGAGGCGATGCACGCGCCGGTCTACTTCGAGACCTACGAGGTCCACGGCGACATGACGTCTGTGCCGCCGGAGGTGATCGAGTCGATCCGGAGGAACAAGGTTTGCCTCAAGGGCGGGCTCCGGACGCCGGTGGGAGGAGGCGTCAGCTCCCTCAACGTGCAGCTGAGGAAGGACCTCGATCTCTACGCGTCGCTCGTCCACTGCTTCAACCTCGAGGGGCTGCCGACGAGGCACGAGAAGGTTGACATCGTCGTCATCAGGGAGAACACCGAGGGCGAGTACGCCGGCCTGGAGCACGAGGTTGTTCCCGGCGTTGTCGAGAGCCTCAAGGTCCGTCTTATGCTCTCTATTCTTCCCCTCCTTTAGGCTTCCATTTGATCTGTTCAATCTTATTCCAAGATGCTCTCATCCTTTGCAAAGAGATGCAAAGATGCTTCTGAAGAAAAATATTTGACCACTTTTGAAAAAAGACGAAGAAAGTGAATCCAGGCGTAATTGTAAACGATGCCAGAGATCTACTGGAAGCAAGAACATCGTCACATCACCGAGTTACCATGATCTTGTTCCTCTATTTTTCGTGTATAACTTGATTCTTTCTTCTAGGTGATAACAAAGTTCTGCTCCGAGAGAATTGCCAAGTACGCATTCGAGTATGCTTATCTTAACAACAGAAAGAAGGTCACCGCGGTGCACAAGGCCAACATCATGAAGCTTGCAGATGGTTTGTTCTTAGAATCATGCCGCGAGGTTGCAAAAAGATATCCGGGGATCAAGTACAACGAGATCATTGTTGATAACTGCTGCATGCAACTTGTTTCAAAGCCTGAACAGTTTGATGTCATGGTATGTGTGCTTCACCTTGCACTTGATTACTACTGCTGGTACTCAGCTTATTTTAACCCTGCAACTGCATAAGACTACTGATGCCAGCATGTCGAATGTTTTGGATCAGTGATCGCATCATCTACAGTTTAGAATCAAACTTCATTGCCAAACTATAAAAATCAAACTGAGGTTAGTAAAAAATGGAGGCTATACTTGTTCTTTTAGAACAAAGGAGCTTAGATGCTAGTTCTAGCTAGAACAAGGATCTTGAATTTTCTAATAAAGATGCAAGCTTTTTCCTACAAGCAGTAGAAATTTGCTGCTTTCATTCTATTAGATCACTAGATCCTGTTAACACACACGCAGATAGAAGGGGGGCTCTTTATGAGTATAAGAACTCTCCTCTTCTTCCTACCAATCTGGCCTCTGCTTTATCATCCCTTTCTAAATTTCTTATTTCTGTATCCCTCTTGCCTTTTTTCTCGTCATTTATGGTTACGTAGATGGATACATTGAGAGAATTTGCAGTCCTTTTCTTTTCTATCCATGAGCTGCTCTTTCTTGCGTTTGCAACCCATCTGCAGAATGACCTAGTCTATATTTAATTTTTTTTTTGATATCAACCTTGGGTTTTGAATCTGCGATCATCTTATGTAGAGCTTTTCATTCTATTTAAGTTTTTTAGATTAATTATGGCAATACCCCTTTAGTTTAGGATAATTGCAGAGACTATCTCTCATTATTTTAAAATTAGTATAAACCTCTTTTCTAAGGTTTCAAAACTGTAGAGATTGACTCTTCTAATTTGGAAATAGCAGAATCCTCCTCCATTTTATATTTCAAAATCGTAGTTTGGAAATAGTAGAAAACTTCTCTCTAGGTTTCAAAATTGCAAACACTATCCCTTATAGTTTGTAAATAGTAGAAACCTCTTCCTCTTATATGTCAAAATTACCATTTGAAAATAGCAGAAATCTCTCCTCTAAGGTTTCAAAATTGCAAAGACTACCCATTATAGTTTGAAAAAAGAGCAGAAATCTCTCCTTTTATGTTTCAAAATTGTAAAGACTGGCCATTAAAGTTTGGAAATTGTAAAAAATCTCTCTTTTTATATTTCAGAATTGCACAGACCAACCTCAGTTATCTAGTTCGCCCTAATTTTTAGGGAGAGGTTTCTGTATATTTTTAAAAACATTTGTTGGTCTCGAACACACTATCTGAACCTTACTGCTTTAATCAACTAAGAAATACTTATTTTTCCTACAATTTTGAAACATAAGAGGAAATATCTCTACAATTTTAAAACCATAAGAAGGGAAGTTTCTGCTATTTTCAGACTATGAATATAGTCTCTAAAATTCTAAAACCTTATAAGAAACATGTCCTTTATTTTCAAACTATGAGGGGTGGTATTTTCTGCTATTTTTAAAGGGCTTAGTCTCTGGAATTTTTAATTTTTAAATATGAGAAATAATATCTGTAATTATCCTAAACCTTCTAAGGCAGAGGAAGTGTGTTAAGTGTTGTAGTAATTAACCATAAGATTTTTGGACTGGCTTATATTTGTCTGCAAGTGTCCTGAAACATGGGAAGAAATCATGATATAAAATCCTATGAGCATCTATGATATGATGCATTCACGTCCATCCATTAATCCTTTTTCCATTGGCAAGCTTGAATAATAAGAATCATCCATTTATTTACTTTGCAGGTGACGCCAAATCTCTACGGCACCCTGGTGGCAAACACAGCTGCAGGTATTGCCGGAGGCACCGGCGTCATGCCGGGAGGTCAGTTCGACAAACTCGTCACTCTTCTTCCAGTTGTGTTTCCTTTTTTGCTTCATTCACCGCGGGGAGTGAATTCTATTTTCTTGCTATGTGGGGGTGATGGTGTTGCAGGAAATGTTGGCCAAGACCATGCGGTGTTCGAGCAAGGTGCTTCGGCAGGCAATGTGGGGAACGAGAAGATACTGGAGAGGAAGCGAGCTAATCCGGTAGCCCTGCTGCTGTCGTCGGCGATGATGCTGCGGCACCTGCGGTTCCCATCTTTCGCCGACCGGCTCGAGACCTCCGTCCGGCGTGTGATTGCAGAGGGCAGATACCGGACGAAGGACCTGGGAGGTAGCAGCACCACGCAAGAAGTCGTCGACGCGGTCATCGCAAACCTCGACTGAGTGCAGGTGCAGTCGTGGTCTCCCATTTTATTCTTTTTACATGTATACTTGTATTGCCGTTACTTGTTGCTATTGATTTGTTTTACCTATTTCCACACACAATTGTTGGGAGATTGAGATTTCCCCTAGCGGAGTTCCTTTTTTTTTGCACAATAATAATTGAAGCTGAAGAAGGATGTTTCATGAAGAGGATTAATAATTGTTGTGTCTTCTTCTAAACGTTTATTGCAACTTAGTGGAAAGTGTTATTCTCCTCTCCTCTGCAGAGTTTGCCTGCCTCACTGCAAGTCATCGCCTTATCCGCTTAGCACATATTTTGAAGTATAATATGAATAAATCATTCTATCTTCCGGCTCAAATAATTATACTAGGTAACATTTCATAGTTTTAAACCTAGAGTCTAATTATACTTTAATGTATCTTTATTTAATTTAAGAAGAGATAATTTAATAAAATTACTCATATTATTATTATTTACTAATACAATGAGCTAAATGTTAATCATATCATCAAATTAAGATTAAATCAAACCGTATATATTTATCCCTTTATTATTTTCGCAATCAATCTGTAGAACCGTGGCGTGCCGCCGAGGTGAAGCTACCGAGCGATGAGACCAAAACGACACTCCACTCCACCGAATCCCCTCCCTCCTAATAATACGCTCAGCCTCATCCAAATCTTTTACGATTTAACTACAAAAGAAGAGAGCGGAGCCGCAGCCGCAGCCGCAGCCCTCCCCCCCGTCAAACCGGCCACCATGCGCTATTTGCCACTCTTCTTCCTCTTCCTCCTCCCCTGGAACTCCTCCTCCGTGGCCGCCGCGCCGTCGCCCGCTCCCGTCGCGCTTCCCCTTTCCACCAGCTCGCGATGGATCGTCGACGCCGGCGGGCGCCGCGTGAAGCTCGCGTGCGCAAACTGGGCGGCGCACCTGGAGCCGGCGATCGCGGAGGGGCTGGGCAAGCAGCCCCTCGACGCCATCTCCAGAAGCGTCGCCGCCATGGGATTCAACTGCGTCAGGCTCACCTGGCCCCTCGACCTCCTCACCGACCGCGCCCTCGGCTCGCTCACCGTCCGTCAATCGTTCGAGCGCGTCGGCCTCGCCGAGTCCGCCGCCGGCGTCCGCGTCAACAACCCCCACCTGCTGAATCTCACCCTCGTCCAGGCCTTCCAGGTCGGTCGGTCGGCCGCCCTTGTTGTCTTCTTCTCTCACCTTCCGTTCTTCGATCTGCGAAGTTCCTCCAAACCCTAGATCTGACTTAGGACACAATGAAATCGAAGCAGGCAGTAGTGGCCAGTCTCGCCAGCAACAATCTCATGGTGATACTGGACAATCAGCTGACGAAGCCGGGCTGGTGCTGCAGCAGGTACGATGGCAATGGCTTCTTCGGCGACAAGTACTTCGACCCGGACGAATGGCTGCAGGGCCTGGAGACGATGGCCGCCATGTTCCGTGGCTCTCCGGGCGTCGTCGGCATGAGCTTGAGGAACGAGCTCAGAGGCC
This sequence comes from Thalia dealbata, assembly GCA_030544415.1. NCBI lineage: Eukaryota > Viridiplantae > Streptophyta > Magnoliopsida > Zingiberales > Marantaceae > Thalia > Thalia dealbata. The sequence continues at coordinate 1,507,991 of CM060458.1, forward strand.
CGAATCAAAATCTCACCCTCTGGTACAGGTATCAAACATCAACCCCCGTTAACAAATTCCATCTTCTTCCTCAAGCTCGATCTTCTTCTTGATATCACAAGAACTCGATCAAGGTACATGCAAAGAGGAGCAGAGGTTGTGCATTTGGCAAACCCGGACGTCCTCGTCATCCTATCAGGTCTGGATTACGACAAGGATCTCAGCTTCCTGGCCGAGAACCAGGTGGAGGTCAGCTTCTCAGGGAAGGTCGTCTTTGAGTACCACTGGTATGGATTCTCCGATGGGGGCGATTGGGGCACTGGGAATCCCAACGAGGTCTGTGCAGCCGTGACGAGGAACATCACCAGGAAAGGAGGTTTTTTGCTGGAGAGAGGGTGGCCTCTTTTCCTGTCTGAGTTTGGGATCGATCAAAGCGGGGCAAATGAGGCTGACAACAGATTCTTCAGCTGCTTTCTAGGTTACGCAGCTGAAACGGATGTGGATTGGGCGCTTTGGGCATTGCAGGGAAGCTACTATGTCAGGGAAGGGCAGCTGGGCTTTGATGAGACTTATGGAGCTTTGAGCTGGGACTGGTGCAAGGTCAGGAATTCTAGTTTTATTGAGAGGCTTTCTTCCATTCAATCTCCCTTCCAAGGTTAGTAAAGTAATCAAAGTCTCAGCTGGTTGGGAGCACTGTGAGATCATACTAAAACTTTAATTGTGTCAAGCAGGTCCTGGCCTTTCTACAAGTTGCTCATCACCATGCAGTGTGGTCTTCCATCCGAAGACTGGACTTTGCATTGTGTTGAACTCTCAACTGCAGCAACTCCAGTTGGGTAAATGTGCAGACGCAGCAGCCTGGCGCTACACAGGGCAAGGAAACATAATGGTAAAGGGAAGCAGGTCTTGCCTGCAAGCTCAAGGTATGGGCAAGCCAGTGAAACTGGCATCAGATTGCAAGGATGACTCTGCGGCAAAATGGGAGCTCGTATCGGCCTCCAGAATGCACATCTCAGCCAATCTCACCGGCCTTGGCAGCGGTAATGTTTGCTTGGACGTCGCCAGCGGCGGCGTTATTGTGACGAATCCCTGCAGATGCCTCTGCAAAGATGGAACCTGCAATCCTGAGTCCCAGTGGTTCAAGATCATAAGAAGAGATAGGGAAGTCAAAGGCCAAATATTTAAGCAGCAGCAGCAGTTTATTACTAGGTTTGTGAAGAAGGTTCAAGAATGGTGTCATAATGTATGGAGGAGAGGAAGAACTTCATTGGATTAATGGTTGCAATGCTAAATTTGGAGAAATAAATTTGTTCTGGTGAATTGTCCCCCTAACTTTGAGGACGATTGCTGTGTTCTAATTTACCTGTCACGGCTAGTGCTTTATTTGCAGCAGCATCGATCTCATCTCCTTGCTGTTGGGGCGCTCCTTGGGATCATCCGCAGTGCAGAACAGAGCAATCCGAAGCACCAGCAGCATCTGCGTCTCGAACCCACTCCCCACCAGCTTCCTGTCCACCGCCGCCGGCGGCTCCGCCGTGCCCATCACCTGCCGCAGCCACCGCACCAGGCTGACCTCTTCCCTGTCCTGGAAGAAGCTGTCGGACGGCATCCTCCCCGTCACCAGCACCGCCAGTATCACCCCGAAGCTGTAGATGTCGCACATCGCCGTGAACCGTAGCGTCTGCCCGTACTCCGGCGCGATGTACCCGAACGTCCCCGCCACCTTCGAGGCCGTGACGTGGGTGTCGGCGTCGGGCATTTCCTGCGCCAGCCCGAAGTCCGCGATCCGGGGCTCCATGTCATCGTCGAGCAGGATGTTGGCCGGCTTCAGGTCCCGGTGGATGATCTGGGGCTTGTGGTGGACGTGCAGGTACTCGAGTCCGGCGGCGATCCCTAGCGCGATCCGGTAGCGGGAGAGCCAATCAAGCTCGCGCTTGCCGTCGCGGACGCCGCGGAGCGCCGCCTCGAGGCTTCCGTTCTCCATGAACTCGTAGATGAGGTAGTCGCAGTCGGGGCGCGTCAAGTGAGCCAGCAGAGGCAGCAGGTTCCGGTGGCGGATCTGGCCGACTGTCTGTACCTCCGATCGGACCAGCCGCATCCGCTTGTCCAGCTGCCGGCTCTGCTCGTCAAAGGTCGGCCCGGCGCCGTGAGTCGAGCGATTCGGTATCTTCTTGACGGCGATGACCGTGCCGGATCGATCCGGCTTGCTCGGGTCGGCCGGGAGCTGGGCCTTGTAGACCTCGCCGCACCCGCCCCGGCCGATGATCTCCAGGGAGTCGAGCCCGTCGTCCCTCTCGAGGAAGGCGAGGTCCTCGGCGTGCTTGATATGATTGGGGCTAAAGATAGAGGGGCCATCAGGCTTATTGCACCGCCTCCGCAAGCCCTTCACCAATCGCCGGAAGAGCACGGAGAGGGCGGCTCCGGACACGATGCCCACGAGCGAGCCGGCGAGGAACGCGACGATCCACTTCCTTACCCGGTGCTTCTCGCCGTGCTTCCCGTTGTCCTCCGACGAAGGTGCGTTGTTCGAGAGCATCAAAGGGGCGGCGGAAACGGAGGCCACGAGGAGGAGGAGGAAGAGGGGCGGAATTCGAATGGCGATGGCGGCCATGGCGTAGCGCGGGGAGACGACTGCGGTTGGAGGCTGGAGCTCGGCATTTGGGATTAAATAATTGGAAAGACCGGAAATATTAATTCCACCACCGTGTACGCGGTCCTTCGTACCCGGTTTCTGATTTGAGGAGCTGAGCCGGGACCCACATTGTCTCCAATGAACGGGGCGGGTACCGGTGAAGGAAGGTGGTGAGATAAAAGTACAAGCAAAGCGAAGCGAGCGAGAAATTGATGCTGCTTTGAAAAATTGTAAATGCAAGGGGGATGGGAATTACAATTGGACGGTCGGGATTAGATGTGGCTGCTGCTTGATCTGCGAAGTGGAGTATTCCAACGGACAGGATCGTAGTCTCCCTTTTGACCGTCGACTTTGGAATCACGATGAAGTCGTTCGAGGGTTTTGAAGGTCATTTGAAGAAGCTTTTGATAAGTTTAAGTTTTACCGAGTCATGGACGACGATTTCATGCGTAAGCAAAAGGAAAAAAATTAGGCAGGAAAAATTTGATGGCAGGAGTCGTCCACATCCAGTGCTTCTTTATCATGAATGCATGGTATAGAATAATAATATTTATATTTCTGGGCTATATTTCTTCTAAATTTTAAAATTATAATTATATATTTTTTCACATACATATATATTATAATATTTTTTTTAAAATATTTTTGAAATTTAGAAAGTTATAAGTGTAATTAAGAATAAGAAAAATAACGGAAGTAACCGGTATCCCCAATAATAAATTCCATCAGGATAAGCCTACGCATCGCCCAGCAATTCCAATTCCTAAGGAGAAGACACGGAGATGGCGTCGGCGTCGCCGGCGACGGAGAACCCGGCCTTGGCGCCGGACGTGGACTCGCCCGAGCAGCCGGGGTTGGAGCTGGCGCAGATCGCAGCAGGGTGCTTCTGGGGGGTGGAGCTGGCGTTCCAGCGGCTCGAGGGCGTGGTGAAGACGGAGGTCGGCTACTCCCAGGGCCACCTCCCCGATCCCACCTACAAGGCCGTCTGTGGAAACGACACCGGCCACGCCGAGGTGGTCCGTGTCCACTTCGACCCAGCGGTTTGCCCTTACCCCCGATTGCTCGCCCTCTTCTGGTCTCGCCATGATCCCACCTCCCTCAATCGCCAGGTATTTTGTTCGGTTTCTCTTCTTCCTCCATGCTTTTGTTTATTTAATTGACGTCCGATTGCGATGTGGATCCAAGGCTAGAAAAAGATTGCTTTTTGGGGAAGCAAAGGGGCACGCCCCAGAAAAGTTGTCTTTGCTTGCAGATGAGATCCTCTGAGACTGCTGTGTAATCAATAAAAAATGAATCAAAATCGGACCAAAATTTTCTTTTTTTGTCCCAAACAATGATATTTTCTGTAGTCTATTAGTCTTGACTTCTTTCGAAGGTAGTTTAGTCCAATATGCCTGTTGCATCTCTGGTTTTTCTTTTCTATGCATATATAACTGGCAGAGTAGCTGATGAAATCAGCCTAAACACAATAGTTAATAGACTTGAATTTGCCCAACATATTCAATAAAATTAAGAAAAAGGGTATTGATGTATACTCTTAGGCGACTTTTGGGTGCATACTTGGATTCAGACCAGCAGAATAACTAGATGAATAACAGTCCTGATGCTAATTGCTTTGGAAAGATCATTTAGGTATTGGCAACTTGTGCTGTGGTGGTACCTTGTGTTAGTCTGAATTGATTGTTCAAAAGGTTTTGTCAAAACTTGCTTTCTTACTATATTGAGAAAAAGGAAACATGTAAGAAGACTGAATCCTTAAGGATTAAGGACATGTTTGATATCTGTGTGTGTTCAATGGCAGGGAAATGATGTGGGCATACAGTATCGATCCGGGATCTATTACTACAATGAGGCACAAGCTAAATTGGCAAGGGAATCAATGGAAGAAAAACAAAAAGAGGTCAGCAGTAAGATTGTGACAGAGATTCTTCCAGCAAAGAAGTTCTACAGGGCAGAAGACTACCACCAGCAGTACTTAGAGAAAGGTGGAGGAGGTGGACTGAAGCAATCTGCTAGGAAAGGATGCAATGACCCTATCAGATGCTATGGCTGATATGCTTTCACCAAACTAGACTTATGATGTTGTCTAATATATTTCCTCCGTCTGTGTTTATAAATAAAGCATGCAGCTTCTTTTCCTTCCGAAAGACTCCTGCTTAGCAGTAGTACTATATAGAACTATTGTGTCACGAAATAAAACATACTTATTCATGTAAGTGTGAGCATGTTGTACAAGTTATTATTAGTCAATGTTTGATGAGCTCCGGTTATTATATCTTATCTCTTTTCTGATTCCACAGAGAAAAAATGTTTGACTTCTCCTCATTAAGTTAATCATCAATGAGAATTGTGCAATTTTTGTTATGCTATTTAAGTTGACAGAAGATTGGAATCTTAGTTGGATTAGATATCTGTGCTTTTTTGCATTGAATGTGCCACTTGTTCTCTGCAATCTGAAGCAAGGTTTGAGCATAAGTTTGGGAATTGATCTCAATCAAGATTTCATCTTCAATCTTCATCAAACAGTAATAAGCTACTACATAAATTACTGCTCATCTTATTTAACCTGGGGAACTAGTAGCAACTAGCACTAAGGATATAGTAATCTAAAACAATAATAAAAGCAGCACAGTTTTATCGCCAGCAACCATCTTCATCAGCATCCTCAAAGCTCATCAGGCATGCAGCTGCTTCTGCACCTTGTTGGGGGATGTCTTCACAGGATATGATGCCATCATTGCAATGCCGCAGAGCCCCTCCTTGGCTGCAACCCCTCTCTGCATCCTCACATACCCCTGCTCTCCCCACTCTGCTCCCCATGAGTTCTTCACTACCCAGTAGTGGATCCCATCAGGAGAAGTCCCATACCCCACAATTGCCACTCCATGGTCCAAACTTGTACCGCAGCTCCCTGAAAACACTCCCTGTCATGGAAACACAAACGCACCATTATTTTTAATGCAGCTTTGAAATTTTTCTGAGAACAGTTCATGCATGCAGACCTCGGCGTAGAACATGAAGTCTTTGCCCGCTGCTTCAATGGCGACTGCGATCGGTTGGTTTGCCACTGCCTTCATCAGAGCCGCCTCGTCGTTCGCCGGAACGTCCTCGTGCCCGTCGATCTCAACCGCATGATAATTCTCCTGCCGTGGAGGTTTGAAGTTTATACTTCGAACGGATCAATCGACCCGAAAGAAGAAAAAAAAATTGTTTTTTTATCGATTCTGAGGCTCTCGGTCGTCACCTTTGCAGCGTCGCACTGTTCTTGCTTTGCCATGTAAGGGTAAGAGGCCTCGGTCGTGATTCCGCCGTTGTTCTTGATGAACTCAAAGGCGGCGTCCATCAGACCTCCGTCGCATCCTTTGGCATCCGCGTCGCAGTCCACCAGTTCTTGCTCCGATAAGGACACCAGCTCGTTCGTCTTGATCTGGTTTATCCCTTCCACGGCGGCCACGGTGGAGAAAGCCCAGCAGCTCCCTGCAGATACTTCGGAACATGGTTAAGAAATTTCGAATCCCCCGAAGCACAAACCAGAGCTCACCATCGGTCGATTCTCTCACCGCATTTGCCTTGGTTCTTGACGCCGGTGACGGCGCCCTTAAGACGCCAGTCCACGGCGGGAGGGAGATCCGTGACGTTCCAGTACCTGAAGCTCCGGCTGCCGGTGATGGCGGCGCTCCGCGCTCCGCGGAACGAGGCGTGGCGGCGTATCCTCGACCCGGCCCACGTCCTCGCGAACTCCTCCTCGGTGGTGTCCCCGAACTTGTTCAGGCTCAGCTTGTAAGGCTTGTCCCCGATGTTGGATTCGCGGATGTAGTTGGCGTTCTCCTTGAACACGCCGAAGCGGGCGCGCTTTTCGTCGTGGCTCCTCCGCACGCCGTGGTGGCGCTGCCACCGCTCGTACAAGCCCCACAGGCTCTCCTCCGTCGCGAGGTCCTCCGCCGTGAAGGGGATGCTCTCGGCCACCGCGAAGGCAAGCGCGAAGACGGCGGCGGCAGCGAACAAGAGCGCCTTCCCCATGGCCGGCGGAGCTCGATGGAGTGAGGAAGAGCTCGGATGAGGATGGCTTGAGAGGATGCATGCATGCACTATTTATAGACCCTTGACGAGCTTAAGTTGCAGAGATCGATCAGTTCGAGATTTAATGGGGAGACGAGTTTGTTATGAACTCTGCATGCGCGACAAAGATTGATGAACGCGGAGAAGGTTGTCGCGATCAGGGTTTCAGAGACCGATGAGATTTAGGCGATTAAAGCAGCAGGCTTTTACGTAACCGTGCTTGTCATCATCTTGCTCGAGATTGAGTGCATATCCACTGATTAAATGCAGCATTTATCCTGAACAAATAGTAAATACATATCTCTACCGTATAGATATAAATTAAGTCAATGCAACACAACTCTTAGAAAAAAATCTTGAATCATGCTCGGGAAAAGGGTTCATGAGAGGAGAGAAACAAGTTTGTTCATGGATTGAACAATTGATCTCGGAGGTTGGAGGAGTAAGACTGAGACAGACTAATAACGAAAGAGCAGGAGAGATGGAGATCTAGCTAACTGCTCAACATGCAGCATTAATTGCAAACTTCAAGTTGTTGCTTTATCTCTATCTTTTCCACAGCCAGCCATTGTGTTTGGAGAACGAGCTATCCGATTGCATCATCCACGTCATTGGGAGCTTCTCTTCTAGGGTATTTATTGCGAAGGGTGAAGAAAAAGAGAGACGGAGATCTGATAGAAATTTAGTTGACAGCATTTGTTTGGATCACCACTTAAACGGTGTTTGCTTTTGGCAGAAGTTGTAATGGACTGTTAGACTAATTTGGTAGAATTAATATTCTCATATTACTCTAAACCTAATATGTTATAAATAAATATAGAAGAGTATAATATATGACACTTGAAGTTGCTTATAGGCAGTAGTTGTTCTCGGAACAGAAAAGAACAGAAGAGATCACAAGTACTTGAAGAAAAGTCCTTCAATACTTTGAGAACTCCAAATCACGATTCAGGTTAGACTAAGCCACTGCCTGTTTTTATCATCATAGGGGGTTTAATTGCAATAGAGATATTTACCATCATATGCAAAGTTGAATAAAACATGCAAGTGCAGTAAAAAAAAAAGTTATCACTGAACATACTGCATTCAGCCCCCAAAAAACTGATTCGATGGTTATCCCAAGCTAATCTTTAAGATAATAATACTCAACAACCAAGTTCATAACATCAGAGGTTTCCCCCACAATACTTTTAAGATCAAATTTGAAAATGTCGGTGGCCTTTCTGCAATCAGCATTCTTCCCTGCAATCAAAGGATCTGCATCAGCATAAACTTTGTGAGGGTCTCTAAACGTGCATGGGCAACGACTGAGACAAAGATAGAAAATATCGAGTTTTGCCCTGATTTCTTCTATCAAACAATAAAGAACAGAACAAATCCTCATACCTCCATTGTCTAATCTGATTCCTCCTTGTCTCAGTAGTTACCCGTTCACATCCCTTATCCTTCCTAGTTGTTGTTCTAATGATTTTCCCTTTCCAAAGAACCTTGGCTCAACCATCTCCTCTTTTTAACCCTATTCATAATATATATCTTTTATGTGTATATTCATCCTTAATAATAAATCCATCATAAATCATCCCTCATCAAATTTAATTACATTAATAATACGTTTATTATAAACTTTATTTTCACTCATCATCGTCCCTCTTTGTAAAATAAATAAATAAATACTCTTTTAGGATAAAGGTAATTAATCTACCTTAATTTGTTTGTGCCTCTGCTGGGATATCCTGCACAATTTGCTGTTGAAGTTGCTGAAGATATGTGCTGTAGATATGTACCGTGGAGTTCAACTTTCTCCTTAAAGATGAAAACTAATCTTTAAGTGTTTTCTGTACTTCTTCAGTATGCATTCCTTCAGATCTTTCTCTGAAGCTTCAGATTCCATTCCCTGGCTCTTGCAGAGAACACTAATCTTCCACCACCTTTTGGCACTCTGACTGACTGCAGTCAAATCTCAACAAATCAAGGCATTTCATATTCCAGCTTTTTATCTTGCCATCCCTGCAAATCGAGCATATACCTGCAAACTTGGAAATACCTTTTAATGTAGAGATCATAGTCACAGCTATTGAGTTTTCTAGTTCTTCTTATCAGTGTCTGAATCTATACAGTAAGACACCTGTTACTCACTAGTATTTCAGCAGTTTCTGGATCATCCATGGTGGACTAGGATTAGGTTGGATTGATCAGATGAGGTAATTTGCTTGTTTATCTTTCTGGAGAAAACATTATGATTCCATCAACAGATTCTCTTCACATACCCTCTTCCAGTTTTGGATCTCACTTTATTGAACCCTCACAATGGGCTTATGGATTGAGATGATCAATGTATTCAAGACTTTGATCTGCAAAAAATGTCTGGTCATTGCTTGTGCCTACACTGTTCATACTGTCTATGGAGATTCTAGAATGTAGTGTGATAGGGAAGTTTTAATACAATACGAAGTTAATCATAATGATGCATGATATAACTATAATTACTTTTTCCTGTGTGATTAGATAGGATACGCCCAAACTATAATTACTTTTTCCAAAATAGTAAACAACAGTAGTAAAAATAAGATAAACATAGGATCACAATAAATCTTCTTAAGGTCACAATCTTTGATTTGATGCCAAAATTTCACAAATACTTTAAGAATAATTTTTGGATCAATCATAATAATAATAAAAAGAAACCTCACAATTCAAGAGAACGCTTTGCCCTAGACTGAGTATTTAAAAAGGTATCTAACTTGTCCCCTATACAAACTTTAATCAGTTAAAAAACTAATCTCGTGAAAAAATTGTAAGCTAAAATTTCAGTCCGATCAAATTAGTTGAATTATGTGATAAAGACTCTAAAATTACTGAACTACTGTAAGAAAATTATGTAAGAAAATTATACTCTATTCTTCCTCCATCTTTTCTATGATGCTACACTATTTGGATAGACATCTCAAACTCAGCAGAGGACATCGAAGACATATTCACCTAATACTATTCATCCATGGGAGGGAATAATCCAACAGTGTTGACCCACGGGTGATGGATGATATATATCAGGAAATCCAAATGTGTGTCAGGGGCTCTGTCTTTAGATACCAGGGCTACTCTTATGCTTTCACGTCTTTAGATGAACTTTGAGCATTAATTTAATGATCCTGTCAGTCTCCTGCGCATCTTTCAATCTCCTCAGAGTCCACCCCCCTCCAGCAGAAGCTGTGTGCAGCTCTCCTACCTGAAGACCTCCTTTATCCCAGTCCTCTAATCAATCATTGACCATGTTGATGATCTCAGGAAGATCTAAACTTTAACTAATCATGCTCTTCATTCTACCTGATAGGGTCTTCCTAGAAGAAATCAGCATAATTTAAGAAGGCACTTCACATCTTCCACATGTAGCTGCAGTGCCAGCGACAAATAAAAATCTCTTTTTTAAAAAAAAAAAAATCAGCCAAGAACAGTTCGATCCCAGCACTTTGATCGAACTAAACCACATGAAAGATCCAAAGCGCGGCCGGAATCCAAGGCATTAGCTGCAGACAATTGGCCACAGACGAGAAAATTTTGCGAGCAATTTTTTTTTTTGAAGAGAGCAAGAAAACACGGGGCACATGGACTGGAGCTGCATGCATCCAGAACATGGCAGGGGGAGCAAGCGGCGACAGCGAGCAGAGGACAAGATGGGCCAATTATTTATTGCTGCCGTATTGGGGAATCCAAGGACGACGTCAAGATTCAACTCCCCCCCGTTCGCAGAATCCACCGCTTCGGCCCGGCGGAGCCGTCCGCGTCGTCGGATGGACGGCGGAGATGCGCCGGCGGAATCCCGTTGCGCTGTCTTCCTCCTCCGCCAGGCTCCGAACGTGTAACGGCTTTTTTTTTGGTGGCGGAGAAGGTCTGTCCCTGGCGTTGCTGCTATTTACGAGATTGCCACTCCGCTGCTTCTCATTCCCGAGGCGGCGGCCATTGGGCAGCGGCGTCCGTGGAAAACCCTCTCCACCGGCCGAGATCTCCCTTTCGCAGCTCTGCTGCCGTCGGCTCCGATCTGTCACCATCCCCCTTGGCATTGTCTTGTTTCGGCTTCCGCTCTACCGTGAGCTCATCGACGGCGCTTGCGCTTTTGCTTGCTGCTGGAGGTGACGATGGGGTTGGCTTCTCCTCCCTCTCTCATGGTGGATTTCAGGGTTCTGGCCTTCACGGAGCAATGCCGGTGGTCGGAAGGCTGCGGACCTCTCTGGTGAGTGCTTTTGCTTTGTGGGGGTTGGACCGGTTGGTGATGACCACCTTTTTTCCTTCAGTTGTTTGGGATATGACGGCTTTTGTGGGGCTTTTGCTGTCTTCCCTGAAGATGTGACTTCAGGTGGAGGGGTGATGATGAGAGTGATGTGCTTTATTGGGTTTCTATCATTTCGCCTTTTTCTTGCTGTTTTTGTTACTTTTACGGCCTGTTAATGTATTTATTTCGTGTTAAAGATCGGAACTTGTTCTTCCTCTTCTACTTTTGTCTTGATTGCTTACCTACTTCGTTCACCATTTAGCATCCGAGCAAAATAAAAAAAGTTAGGTCTTTCATCTCAGTTTTTGATTTAATTGCAGCAGTTTGCATAGTTTGTCGAGTACCTCATGGTGTTTGGTGAAAGTAAATTTACTCGGTTGCATTTTAACAAGCAGATAATTTTTCATAATATTTAAAATATTGTCTCTCATTGTACCTCCATAGATATCTTGGGTTGGTTATTTAACCGACTGTGTTGCAGCTGATGTGCATTTTGCTAAGTGAAAGGCAGCAGCTGATGCCTGATAGGTAAGCAAAGCGCCTTATTCTGTTGTTTGATTGGGTTTGCGTTGATGCCTTCGCTGCTGTATCAGTCCAACTTGCTATTTTGCTAGGTTCACAAGCTACTGGCATCTGAATTTACAGTTTTGAGAAGAATGATGGAAGCTCCGCGGGCTTCTGTAGACATCCCTCTTTCAAAAACTCTAGTAGCATTGAAGAGAGTCAGATCGCTGAGGGATCCATCAACCAACTCAATGAGTAAATTTACTGCAGTTATAGAAAATCTGAACTTGGTGGCTAATACTTCAAGTGTCGCTCATTTAGATACGAGCAAGCATAAGCATCATGCTATCCAGACAGGGAATTATCATTTGAAGGAAGAAAATGAGGATGCTCTAAGTAATACAGGTTCAAATTTTAGTTCCAGAAAGCCTTTTCCTAGAAACAGTATCCCTGAGAAGCCTTGTGGAGCAAAAGTTCGAGGATCCAAACCAACAAGAACTAAACTAGCTCATAAATCACGCCGAAATCGTGCACGTAAAGCATTGGATTCAACAAGAGGTCAGCATTTCACAAGGCATGTTGAAGAGGAAGTAGATTCTTATAGAAAACCAGAAATCGACTTGGCTGACAGAGTCACTGCAACAGGAAAGAAGTCTCTTTATAGTAATTTCAAGAAACCATCTCCAGCAGTGAGCCACACTGGAAGTCCATGTATGTCTGCAAGTGAAGCTCATACAACTGGTTCAAGACGGCACACCATGGGAATTACGACATTGGATTCACAATCCAAATCCAATGATGTTGTTGGTTCAAACTTCAGCGGATGTGGAATCAGTTATTGTTGGTCAGGAACACCAAAGTACAGGGGTCGGAATATTTACTCTGATGATGAAGAACAAGAAAAACCTTTGCTATCTGTTGAACAGACAGAGACAGCTTGTATAAATGCTGCAGCATACCCACAGAGTCCCAGAAATTTAAGTAAGAAGTTTAGGCCAAAGTCCTTTGATGAATTGGTTGGGCTGAATGTAGTTTCACAGTCCCTTCTACATGCTGTAGCAAAACGAAAGATTGCTCCAGTGTACCTTTTCCATGGCCCTCAAGGTAATGGTAAGACATCTGCAGCAAGGATTTTTGCAGCCACTTTAAATTGCCTAAATGATAGTGAACATAAACCATGTGGGTTCTGCCGAGAATGTGTGTTGTTATTCTCTGGAAGGAGTAGGAACGTGAGAGAGCTTGATGCTGCTAAAATAAATCACAAAGAAAGGCTTAAGTCTCTTCTACAGAGTGCTTCAGTTGTTCCATGTACTGCTCGCTTTGAGGTGTTCATAATAGATGAGTGCCAATCTTTGAGAGAGGAAGCATGGGCAGCCATTTTCAAAAGCCTTGATGAACAGCCTGGACATGCTGTATATATTATGATTACATCAGACCTAGATGCACTACCACGCAACTGTATATCACGGTGTCAAAGGTACCACTTTCCCAAGATAAAGGAAGTTGATACAGTTCACAGGTTGGAAAAGATAAGCATAGAAGAGGAATTGCAAATTGACATGGATGCTCTAAAACTGATTGCTACTAAATCAAATGGTTCAGTTCGAGATGCAGAGACAATGCTTGATCAACTTGCATTGCTTGGAAAGAGAATCACTGTGTCTCTTGTAAATGAGCTTGTGAGTAGTCACTGTTTTCACCTTGGCATAGCTCTTCAGACTTGTCCTTCTTTGCAATTAGATGAATTTTCCTCTTAGTTCTTTCATTAGATAGCTGCACCACATTCTAATTGATTACTTCACTGCAGATAGGAGTTGTTTCTGATGATGAGTTGCTGAATTTGCTAGATTTGGCACTATCTTCTGACACTGCTAATACAGTTAGAAGATCTAGGGAGCTAATGATTTCAAGGATTGATCCTTCGCAATTAGTATCACAGCTTGCTAATGTTATTATGGATATTCTTGCTGGGAGATCTGCATTTTCTGAAATGGGAAGAAGCTTTATACAGAGGCATGCTGGTATGCATCTTTTAGTGTTTGCTGCACTATTGCACTATTGTACAACAATAGCTAACATTGATTTGCTGGTCTTTGATGGTGGTCATTTGGAACAGAAAACCTTCTGATTCGTCAGACAATTTCCATAGTACTGATATTGGTGATTATCCTTGGTTCCACATTGTGGAAATTGAATAAAGTTCCTACATGTCCTAGTATGCTGTAGAATTTAGACCTGTCTTTAATGTTAAATCAAACACTCAATACCTTCATCTTTCAAAAAAAAAAAAACACTCAATACCTTCACATTTTTTCTTGCCTGATGTTTTGCATAATGCAACAAGAAACAAAAGCCAAAGAAGTATCACAGATAGTTATTAGTTGTAGGGAAACTTTGGAAGATTGCTTCACATATGATCAATTTAGTTATGATCCTCACATTACTTCTAGCCTACCAGTTTATATATCTGGAAGATGATGTTATACAGATTCGCATCTTTCTAGACTTGCTGCTGGTTTTTATTCTCCCATTTAATCTTGATGGTAGTTTTTCTGATCTCTTGCAGCATCTGACGTTGGCATGCAGAAACTGAGGCATGCTTTAAAAGTACTTTCAGAAACTGAAAAGCAATTAAGGTCATCAAAGAATCAAGCAACATGGCTCACCGTTGCACTTTTACAGTTAAGCACAGTCGAATCTTCTCCTTTAACAGAAACCAACAGCTCCCACGCACGCTCAGAAGTAGCATACTCAAGAGGTAACTGGTACTGCATTTTTTTTATTTCCTAATGAAATCAAAACATCCTACTTCTGAAGTCTTATATGCAGAGGTTCAAATGAAGATATAGGAATCCTCAACGATGTTATCTATTTGGAAATTTCTGTCATCTAAATGCAGATCATGGTATACTAATCACAGGAAAGGCATGGGAAGCTAAGGGTACAGTTTGTTATACATGCAACCAGAACAAGCCAGGCTGTTCAGATGAAAACTGCTACAGAAAGAAATTGGAAGTTTTGTGGAGACAAGTTACACAAAGATGCCAACCACACTCCTTCAAGAGCTTTCTGCAACAAGAGGGTTGCTTGTCGGCAGTTTATGTGCATGAAGGTATAATAATCTCATGTCTCTATCATTTCAACATTTGCATCTAAGTTCGGTCATTCTGATACTTCTATAACAACCTGAGATGATCCAATTCTTTATAATTCAACTTTTGAAAACAGTGAGAGCTGAAGCATCACTGGACCTTTGTCGATTGTCATTGGATAGGATGCTTATTCTCCATGTTTATGAGATAGAGCCTTCTTTGTTACAAGTTTATGCAACACATGGGAAGGTGATAACTTGTTTGTCTCTCTAAATTTCAGGTGTCACAGTAGCTGAAATAGAGTTCTATCATCCTGACCATGCATCCAGGGCAGTGAAGTCACAACAATTAATAGCATGTGCACTTCAGCACGTGCTGGGGTCCAATCTAGAGATCAGAATCAAATTTGAACCCAAGTCAATAAGAAAGGTCTCCAAGCTGAAGAAGCCATCGTTTAGTTTTTTGAGCTGTTCTGGCAGGAAGAAAGAACGATCACTTTCAACAATTAGTGACGACTGCGAGACTGATGCATCTGCACAGATAGAGAGCTCTTTTAAGATTTATTCAACCCACCAAGCTCAGAATTCTTCGCCCTTCATTTCACAATTTGGGGGTGATCAGCAACTGTCAGATGATCATGACGCGAAAGCAATGATCATTAGAAAAGCAGAAGACAACGGAGGTGCTGAATTAATAGCAGCTGATGGACAAGGCCACTTGCAAAAGGATGGAAAGGTTATAGCTGATTGTTCAGGAAAACTAAGTGAAGTAGGTGAATACATCAGTATTGCAGAACCCAAAACTCGGCCTACATGTTTCCCTCGGAAACTAAGGTTTCAAACGAACTTCTTTTCCTCTAACACTTCTCCTACAATATGCTTAAATGTACAGCAGCAGAACAAACCAGAGCTATCAGTCCCTGACAAGGAAGCATCTGAGACATACTTTTGCATGTATGAACCTTATGCAATAAATTCTTGTTCTGCTTCCCAGTTCACCTGCAGTTCCAGAGAAGATAACCTGTAAGTTTCCACATATTATACCGTGTATAAACACAAGTAATCTACCATTCCATGATATTAGAGATTAGTTGCATCTCAATCATCCTGCGTATTACATGTATAAATCTTAAAAGAGATTAGGAGTTCATCAGTCTGCTTACGTAACTTAACTGATCTGAGTACATGAAGATAAGACATCAACAACAAGAGAGGAATGGCTGAATACTATATTAGTAAAACTGATGCTGCATATACTATTCGATCGTTGTTTTATCGGCTTTCACAGTTGTTAAAGCAGTCATTACTGAACCCAACATTTATTTTGTAGGACTCCTCAAAAATAGCATTATTTGTTTCTTCTGTTGACTTGGTTCTTTGCCTTCTCGCTTGCAGGCCTTGCAAGGACTCGAGGTTTCGATCAAAATTATTCTGCTGGAGGATGCCGAAGCCCCAAATCATTGACTAAGAAGCTACAACCACTGCTTCTCTCCATCTGTCTCTCCAGCAAAACAAAAGACATGGGAGATCACATCACATGCTGCCTTTTCTGAGATTTGTTGCTGTCTGATTCCTTGATTGGTTCAGAAAACTTTCCAAAGCAAACTGCACAGCACAGATCAGAATCTCCTTGATTTTTAGTGTTGACCAACATTCTTGATCACTTTCGAAGTATTTATAAGGTGCAGCGTCACCAAGATCAGCAAACCTGTATCTCCATGTTGTTTTGTCAATGCCCTGGGGGAGGAGGTATCATCCAGTGTGTAAAAATAAATTCTCTGAGATGAAAAGAACAGCACCTTATCTAAAATAAATGGAGCTCTCGAGCTCTCTCTCTTTCTCTCTCTCACTAAAAAAAATTGATGAACTCGGACCCTTATTTGGTGGCTAAAATTACCATATTTTAAAGAAGAGCTGCCTAAAACCTTAATTTCTGTGTCTCAATTTTAGTTCTGTTATGACCTGTGATAGGATTTATACAAAAATTATGCAGAAATTAAACTGAACCGGGCGGGTTAAATACCCAGTTCGATTTCCTCCTTAAACCGAACCGGGCGGATGAAAGGGGACGGCTCCTGAGTGGGTCGAGACACCACCCACGCGACGGAGGCTTCTTATTGGATGCCTCCGTGGGAGCCACAAGTGGACCGCCAATGGGAGAAGACTGCGGAGGGAAGGCAAAGCCCCGAAAGCAAAGTGGGAAGGAAGAAGAGGGGAAGGATAGATAAGAGAGGAGAGAGGGGGGCGCGACACGAGAGAGCGCAGCCGAGGAGGTGACGGATGGCTTCGCACGCCGTCTTCCAATCCGCAGCCGCCGCAGCCGCCCCTCCGCGGCCGGCCGCTGCCCTCCACCGACCCCGCCTCCTGGCCGCCCCGCCGGGAGCCGTCGCGTTTCCCCCGTGCCAGAACCCTAAAAACCTCCGCCGTCGCCTCCAGCTCCCCCTCGTCCTCTCGCCCGCCGGTCTCGGCCCGAGGAGGGCTCGCCTAGGCCTTAGAATCTCTGCTCTCGGTGTCGGCAACCCGTCGCTCGACGACTCCATCGTCGGTAGTGACCTGCTCGAGCGGTGCCTCGCGCTGTCGCCCCCCTGCTCCTCCTCTGCCGCGCCGGCGGCGGCGGCGTCGTCTTCCGGAGCCGTAATGAAAGGAGGGAAGTATGGAGCGCTTGGTTCGGTGACGCTGGAGAAATCGAAGCTTGATCTGTCGAAGGAGACAAGGAAGACTAGCCCCGAGGTAATTCCTGCTTTCGCTCTGCTTAGGATTTGGAGATTTAGGAACTTCCAGTCTGTGGATTTTTCACGATTTCCTTTATTCTATTTTTTGGTTGGCCTTTGGACCACAATTTCTTGCTCATTACGGTCGATCTTTACCTTCTCTATTCTTGGCATACTGTACCAGTCTGAGTTTTGCCTATATATTTAGGTTATTTTCAGTTTTTGGATGATGGTGGTATCGGCCAATGTCATGTTCATCTATTCAGATGCTCTATGTTGTTTATTTTTCCGACCTAGAACTTGCTTTGGTTCTAGTGGGGGTTAGGAGGTCTAAGCCTATTCAATTTCAGACATTGCAGTTCATATTGACGTTGCATTTATATTGTTCGTGGAATGGGTTAGCATCTCATAGGATACTTTCCAACCCGTATAAACGTGATCTTCCACTTTCAAACCTCATGTTATATCTCAATCATATATGACGGCAGTCCTCACGTATAAACATCTAGTTGGCTGGCACATCTCAAAGAGTGTTATCAAACAGTGGGTGCTGGACGAAGGAGTGCATCTTTCTTGTTGGAATAGTTGGACATTTATGATATGTGGTGGATCTAGACTCTTAGGAAAACAAATTAACCGTGTCAATCGACTCATGATTAGCAGCTTGGTACTGACACTTAGATCCAATGCCATGCAGATTATGAAGGTTTAATAATCTAACATTTGGTTCACACTGAATGCATGCAGTTTTTGTAATGGTCACTTGGCATACATTCTTACCTGTAATCTTGCCAAGTAACTGAAATATCTGTACCTATTCATTGTTTTGCAGAAGATCCTTAGGGACAAGTTTAATAGTTTTTTTGTCAAGATTGTTGCCTTTGATACTATTTTCTTACAACAAGTTATTTGATTTAACATCAGTCTCTAATCTTTCATTTTGTATGAATTCAGATTTATACTTGTATTTTTTTTGAAAAGAAAATACTTGACCTAAAAAGGCAATCTCAACACTATCTCGAAGATTGAGAGGCAAAAGTTCATTGAGCGTTCACTCTGTATAGGAAGCAAAGAGAACCATCCCAAACAATTCAGTCACTATTTTTAATTTGATCCAAAACAATGTTCATACAATCTAAACCATCATAGGAAATCAAAAAATTACAATCAACATGATTTGTACTTGTAGTAATTGAAT
Source organism: Thalia dealbata (assembly GCA_030544415.1). Lineage (NCBI taxonomy): Eukaryota > Viridiplantae > Streptophyta > Magnoliopsida > Zingiberales > Marantaceae > Thalia > Thalia dealbata. The sequence continues at coordinate 1,526,432 of CM060458.1, forward strand.
ACAAAAATGCATTATTTTGACATGGATGGATTACTGGGTTAGTCTAAGACATTGCTTCACATTGCTTGGAAGGCCTTAATGTTGTCACTTGTGTTCTGCAGACAGCAGTTGGTGGAGGAGGGGGAGATATTGGAAAGAAAAATTTCCATGGAGGAGGTGATGGTGGAGATGATGATGGTGATGATGATGATTACTTTGATGATTTTGATGATGAAGATGATGGAGAGGAAGGTGGATTATTTAGAAGACGCATAGTTCTTCAAGAGGTTTGTAAATATTTAGTTTGCTTCTCAAATTAATCATTACTTTTTATCCACTAACAGTATTTTCTTCATTTGCCACCTTTGTGGCTTTTTAGGGAACCATGCTTTTGTGTTTATCTGTGAATCTAATGTTCTCTTTATACTACTATCAGCTTTTTGACAGGAAGTTTGTAGATGCTGTGCTTCAAGAGTGGCACAAGACTGTGACAAACTTGCCTGCCGGCCTTAGACAAGCCTATGAAATGGTACTTTCCTGTTTCAAATTCTTCTCTCTGATAGATATTTAGAACAAACTATTTCCTTAAGATGCTAAATGGACGGACGTTGTAGGGATTGGTCAGTTCTGCCCAAATGGTACGCTTTTTGACAATCAATGCAAGACCGACTGTTACACGAGCCATTTCTCGCACACTTCCTGAATGGTTATCTAGGGCTTTCATCGGAAGGTAAAATACATGGTCAAGCAATATATACATGCCTGTTGAATTGAGCACTGTATTTCTTGATCAGATGCCATCGATTTATTTCTGTTTATTACAACATGATTGTGCTAGTAAGCAAACGAAACACTCTTGGCATTTGAACTTTGATTACTTCAACATGACTTTTTTTACTTTACAAAATGAGCGTGTTAATTGATTTACAATTTTCACAGTTGATAAAATAAAGTACTTGATGTGAATGTACCTAGAGTGATTATAATTGTTCAAAATCTAGAATAGTGTTTTCTTTTTTAATTCATAGGAAATGATATCCTTGACTATGTCATTTGATTTTTTATGGGCCTGTCTAGCAAGGATGAAACAATTAGGTCTTGAAGAACTATTTATAGGCATTTAGGTTTTGAAGAACTATCTGTAAACATGAGAGTTTGAGGATTCCCAAAACTCAGTTTTTAACCCATCTCTTATATCTATTACTCTGTTCTTATTTGTTAACATCTGTTACCCTGTTCAGGATGATTGCAGATCCATCGTTCATGTACAAACTATTGTTGGAAGAAACAGTGACTTGTGCTTGTTCTGTTTGGTGGGAATTCAAGAATCGCAAACAGAGGTAGTATTTCAATCACGCAAGGAGAGATGCATTTAGATGTGTAGATTATTTTTCATTTTTTATATATCGTAACAGGATCAAGGAAGAATGGCAACTGGCGCTCATTAATGTCCTTACTGCAATGACTTGCAATGGAATAATTGTTTGGTCCCTGGCACCTTGCCGTTCATATGGGAATACTTTCCGCTTCGACTTGGAAAACACTATTCAGAAACTTCCAAACAATATTTTCGAGAAGAGTTATCCTATGAGGGAGTTTGACTTACAGAAAAGACTCTATTCTTTCTTTTACAAGGCCGCAGAGTTTTCTCTACTTGGATTGACTGCTGGAACAATTCAAGGTTCCTTGTCAAAATTTTTGGCTGCCAAGAAGGACGGAAGGTGTGCCCATACTATTGATTTCCTTCTTATGAATTATTTACCCCTCTGACGTAAATCTTGAATTGAAACTTGCTTGGACTTGTTGATCTATTATGGTAGGTTGTCGGTGACGATTCCTTCTGTGAGCACGAATGCTCTTGGATATGGTGCCTTCTTAGGGCTATATGCAAACACGCGTTATCAACTCTTAAACGGAATCGATAGAGCTATGATCAGCCACTTCGATGTTCTTGGGGTTTCACTCTTTTTTGGCATAGCATTGAGGTACATTCTTATTCCACATCCTTTTCCCGCTTTAGTGGTACAATTAAGATTGTTGTTTTCCTACCTCTGGGTGGTTACAGCACTTGCAAAAAAAAAACTTTTTATGTGCAGAATTTTGAATGTGAAACTTGGAGAGACATCGAGACTTGCTTGGCTTGGGGTGGAACCTGATCCTCTACTTCAGTCAGAGGACCTGTTGAAAGCGTACAACAGACCTTCAGATTCCACCCAGAGCTCATCTTCAAAATGGTTCATCTCCAAGGATGCCGTGACTTCAGGCCTGGGGTTGCTCGGTCTCAAGCAATCTAGCGGTGAAGGTGAACCCGCACCCGCACCCCCGAAACCACGCCGCAAGAGAGTCGTCAGGAAAAAGGTCGACGTTAGCTCATCGTAGTCTCGGCCTCGCGCTCTCCCTCCCTCACGACGGAATCGGTTTTTTGTGTTGGGAGGTTAAACCTACCGCACATCGAGGATGCAAAATGATCCGAGGATGTCGGCAATGTTTTCGGCTCTTTTCCTCGTACAGAATGCTGCTGCTGCTGCTGCCGCTGCATCTTCACTTGACATGGAATTTTTGAGATGCTCTGGTGATTACCGAATTATCGCTGCTGCCCAATAAATTGTTAAAAGGTGTTTTTGCCTTCCTTTGGTATTTGAATTGTAGGTCATAGAAGTGGATGTTTCATTGAGCGTCAGGCCAATTTTATCTTCTTTTTTTCTCAATTTGCAAGCCAATTTTTATATATTTTTTGAAATTTGAGGATCCACTGCTACTTTTATGTAACGCTCCGCTCATATTAAATGTATCCATTTTTATTAGGATTATTCATTATTTTCCATTCAGATTCAGTTTGATTTATCCATTCAAAATATATTATTAATTTTAACATGTGTAATTACAATAAATATAATATTAATTTTAAATAAATAAAATTATAGTGGAGTCGTATTTTCATACATAATTTAGTCGTATATGAGATTAAATTTTCTTCGGAAAAAAAAAATCTGTTAAAAGGAAAAGAAAAGGTTGGCAGCATATACATAAATCAACAGCAACTGGGCAGTGCACGGTGGTTGTTTCTGTTTAGAAGAAGAACGATTTATAAACCTTAATGGCGCAGAAACGTTCGCAGGAATGTCTCGCTCGCGCTCACTCGAGGCTTCCTGCAGCTGCTTTGCCCTTCTTCGCAATCTTAGACCACTCCGTGTGGAACGACCCCGGGTGATCAACCCGCTCGTAGGTGTGCGCACCGAAGTAGTCCCTCTGCGCCTGAACCAGGTTCGCCGGCAGCCTCGCCCTGCGGTAGGTATCGAAGTACGAGAGGCTCGCGCACATCCCCGGCGTGCTGATCCCGGCTCCGACCGCCAGCCCCACCACCCTCCGCCACGCCGCCTGCCTCTTCACCATCTCCCTCGCGAACTCCGGATCCACGAGCAGGTTCGCTAGCCCCCGGCTGCGCTCGTACGCCCTCTCGATCCTCTCCAGGAACCTCGCCCTGATGATGCACCCGCCCTTCCAGATCCTCGCCAGCTCCCCGAGGTTCAGGTTCCACCCCTTCTCGCCGCTCTTCGCCCTCAGCAAGTTCATGCCCTGCGCGTAGCTGCAGATCTTCGACGCGTACAGCGCCTGCCTGACGTCGTCGATGAGGCGCTCCTTGTCGATGCCACGGCCTCCCGGGAAATCGTCGCTTCCGATCCCGGCTTCCTCGAGAGCCCTGGCGGCCGCCTCCCTCTCCTCCTTGAGCCCGCTGAGGTACCGGCAGTCGAGCGAGGCGGCGATCGTCGGAGCGGCGACCGATAGCTCGGCTGCCTGCTGCACCGTCCACTTCCCCGTCCCCTTCATCCCGGTCTTGTCCAGAATCTTGTCCACGAGCTCGCCTTCGCTGAGGTCGTCACGGACGCCGAAGATGTCGGCGGTGATCTCGATGAGGAAGCTCTCGAGCTCTCCCCTGTTCCACTCCGCGAAGGTCTCCGCGAGCTCGGCGTTGGAGAGGCCTCCCACGATCCTGAGCACGTCGTAGGCCTCGGCGATCAGTTGCATGTCGCCGTACTCGATGCCGTTGTGGACCATCTTGACGAAGTTACCGGCGCCTCCCTCGCCGACGAAGGTGACGCAGGGCCCGTCGTCGACCTGCGCAGCGATGCGGGCGAGGACGTCCTCGACGTTCCTGTAGGCCTGAAGGGATCCACCGGGCATGAGGGAGGGGCCGTGCCGGGCGCCGTCCTCGCCGCCGGAGACGCCCATGCCGAGGTAGAGGATCCCGCGGGCGGCGGCCTCGCGGATGCGGCGCTCGGTGTTCTCGTACCACTCGTTGCCGCCGTCGATGATGGCGTCGCCCGGCTCCATGAAGTGGGAGAGCGCGGCGATGGTCTGGTCCACGGGGGCGCCGGCCTTGACGAGGATGACGATTGTTCGGGGCCGGCGGATGGAGAGGACGAATTCCTGCGGGGATCGTTGCCCGTAGAGGGGGAGGCCGCCTTCGGCAGCGGCGCGGGAGACGGTCTCGTCGACCTTGGAGGCGGTGCGGTTGTACACCGAGATGGGGAAGCCCTTCTCGGCGATGTTGAGCGCCAGATTCTGGCCCATGACGGCGAGGCCTGCGAGGCCAATCCGAGACAGCGCCGCCGACTCCATCGCCGTCTTTTCTTAGTCTTAGGGTTCAACGGGCGAGGAAGAAGAAGATTTAGTATGCAAATATTTAGTACCTCAAAGAGCCCAACGGAGGCCCAACTCTCAATGTGGATCCGTTTTGGGCATTCTACTTCCATTGAGGCACTGACGCACGCACCCCTCTCGTCGATCAAATTGGGAATCGGTATCTTGCTCCCACATCTCCGTTTCATCAGGTTCTTGATTACTCCTGGTCTCGTTTTGCTTGCATGTTCAGTTTACCTTTCTTTTCTTATCATATTTCGACACCAAGCTCGATCCTTTGTTTTGCTAGATCGTTGAAATCGCTTTGCTTGGTCTTCAATTGGCTGTTCTTTTGTTCTTCTCAGCCGATCATGCTCCTGGTGGCCGCGGTCGTTGCCTTCGGGGTCGGATGCGCCGTCGGCTCCTTCAGGATGATGCTGCTCGCGTATGCTGGTGGAGTGGTGCTTACCGCACTAATCACCACGCCCGATTGGCGCTGCTACAGTCGCCATCCCTTGAACTGGTTGGAGCCGAGTGAAGCACAGGTAAAGAAGCTGCCCACAGCTCAAGTCCATCGTGTAAGATGCTTCGAGTTAGCAAGTTTGTTTGAGGTTTAAAGAGGAGCAAATTATCTAAAACATCATATTTCAGTTCATTTTTGGTGATGCAGAGAAGATGGATATCTTATCAACTGAAAGTTGGTATAAATATAAGACTTGTGGCCTTGTAAGAAGGTTAGACATCTTTAAATGGTATGGCTATTGAAATCATCCATGATTAGGCACGATAGTAATGCCCAACCAATTACTGCTGTTGCAAAGCCATTGAAACCCCTCTATTTAAGGAGCAGAGGCTAATGAAGTAGGTTTTTAACCTTTAAATTGTAGTAGTGTTATAGCATTTACTGCATAATAAACTACAGCTAGAAATATGATGATCATTAAAAGATTAAGCGAGAAGGAGAGTGCCTTGTTCTTCCTCTGCTGCTGCTTCTCTCGCTGGGGAAGGGAAGAGGGTGATGGAGGGCGCCAGCAGCTCCACCCCGCGGTGCGTCCTGAAGCGAGCACGATTTCGATCATCACCTGCTCCGGCCAAGCTCTCCATCGTCGTCCGTCTCGTCTTCCGTGATCTTCATCGTCGTCGGCGTCGCTGCGTGGTACGAAGGAACATGGCAGATAACACATCGAGCTCATCTTCCGTCGTTTCGATCGAAATGGACGCCGACGTTCTTGGAAGACGACGCGAAGTCGAATCAGTGGGTGGCTGCAGGTGCCAAGGACAGAGGCCCCTGCAGTGGCGGCTGTGCCCGGCCGTGTGCGCCCGATCGATGCCTGCGCATTCCTGGCAGGAGCTGCCGCTGGATCTGCTGCTGCTGGCCTTGGACACCCTGAGGAATGCGTTGCTGCCTCCGTTGTTGGTGAAATGGATGACCCAGTTGCCTCTGCTGCCTCCGACGTAAATGCCTGCATCCAGATCGATATCGACATCGATGAGCAGATTCAAGTTACATTTACACACACACACACACACACCGTGATGCGCGTAGATGAAGAGATTTCTCCAGACGTAGATGTGATCACCGGCCACCAGGCTCTCTCGCTTAACCCTAATGCATTAGAGGGATTAATTAGCAGCTATTTAATTATATATCTAGCTAGCAAAATAATGAATAAAAGACAGGCACACATATATATATATATACTCGTTGAAGAGCAATCCCATCCTCAAGAACAAGTTCTCCGTTGCTGCAGGAAACGAAGAGCAATCCCATCCTCAAGAACAAGTTCTCCGTTGCTGCAGGAGTTGGATTGCAGCTTACAACACCGTAAGGACGTGTACATATAGAAGGGAAAGAGGGGATGCATGCAGAATCAAAATTATTTCTAGTTTTGTTAATTATATGCGTAAGTTTAGGGCTTATAAAGGGCAAGTGGCTGTTTGGGTTGATTTGGTACCGTGTACCCTCTTGGATAAAGTTCAATTCACAATCTCTGTTGTTTGTGTTCTTATGCAGGGGAGCCAGTACAAGGGGTAACATAGAGATGACGAGCCTGCAGCTTGGATCTTCAGGTTTGTCTTGAACAAAAACGCTGCCGCAAAAGTATTGCTTGGCCCGAGATTCTGATTATGTCATTTTGCTTGTGTGATGTGTTATTGTAGTGAGATTTGATTCTGTTGTTATATCAAAAAGAGGAACAAGTGTTTGCAGCTTTAGTTGGATGATGTGATTGTTTAAGCTTAGTCCACCGTTTTTTGTTTTCACAGTACAACCTTGTTATATATCAGCATCTAGCATATAATGTAGAAATTTCCGAGTATGTTCATCAAAGTCCATTTCATTTTTTTTGTTCTTCTTTCCATAAATACTATAAAATGAGGTGATTCCTACCTCTCCCTTGTCCATTGTTGTGTTAGCACGGACCTGGTGCCTCTGAGTATGAGCATTTTGTATTTTGCATATCTGACGTTGATCAAAGTGATATATGGAACCCCAAGTTGTTGATGTTGAGATATGACCTAAAAAATTATTACGCTAGTAAAAAAAACTATTGAGGAACAGCCAATCTCCCCGTCTGCTCGAAGAAGCAGAGAAGCCCCCTCTTTCAGTAGACAAAAAAATATCACACCTGCCATTATGCCGTAACCAAAGTTCTAGAATACATTCCATAACTTCTCGCGAAAACACCGAGGATCATCCTAATGTCATTGAGATAGTGAATCCTTAAACAAAGGATAATCCTGGCAGAAATCATGCAACCAAAAGTAGATCGAATCATAATCAGACAAATATAAATCTAATCTCGATCACGAAAATTAATACTGACGGATGTAAAAAAATCATACGAAGAAAATAAATCCTGGCAGATCTAAAGAAATTACAAGATGAAAGTTAATCCTGGTATCTAAAGAAACCACAGGATGAAACTTAATATATAGAATGATATATATATAGTTCAAAAAATTATAGACAACTGAGATATAATTACTGATCAAAGCCTTCCAGAATTCTTAGGCTAATTAGTTACTGATGCTACATATATTTAGAATCTAGAACGCTGCAACACATTGCCATCAACACTCTAAATATCATGACTCTCTATGCAAGTCATGAGCTTGGAAAATTAATCTTTCTTTTATAGCGATGCTCTGCATCATTTAGAGACAATACGATGCAGGAGTGATCCGAGTGTCTAATTACCCACCCGGATAGATTCAGCCATCCTGTATTTTCTTAATTTGAATGTATAATACTTACATAGGATCAGAAAGCTGCATTTATTATTGGATATGAAGCTGAAAATTTTCAAGATTGTCGAAAGTCTATAACATCTTTATGGATGTATCAGGCTTTGCTTTCACACTAAATTTAAGCAAGTTGAAGGGTACCTACCTGCTTGTTCAAGGCATCTGAGGGTTTCCTCATTCAAGTAATTGCTAGCTGTGATGGCCATTTTACCCAAATCAAGGATGTTGAATTGCATCTCTATTTTCCAACTTCCATAGATAGGTAAGCTAGATCACCGGAATCCAACCTAATTCTAGAGGCTTTATACCTGGACTTGCATATTACTACTAAAATAAAAGGTTAAATAATCATGAATGTCTTCTAAAATGTCAATAATCATTATAAGCACCAGAATCTAATCAGCAGAAAGTTTATACCTTTATTAAATAAAACTCCTAAGATAGTCTCGATGTATCTTCTACCACTAGGATTCTTGTCTACATCACTGTCTTCTAATAGACTTGTACATACATTGAACACGGCGTGCTCAGTCTTGTGGCCTAGTGCGAAATTATGGCTCAAACCACATTAGCACAAACAAGACTAGAGAGAAATATCTAGGATATCTTTTGTTAAATTATATTACAATATACTTAATTAGCTCAATATTATCAATCAAATTGTTATGGTATCAAGAGACGTCATAATATAAATATCTAACTATTATCTAGGTTGTTATGTCATATCATGCACCTAGGATATGTATATTCCAAACTTAAGTATCATGTGAGCTGGGCTCCACCTAACTATGTTCAAAGGGTATCTTGATCAGTAATGACCTATGAACCTATCCGCACCAAGAGTGTCTATGTCTCTCCCCATAGCCCACATAAATGTTGGTGAGAAGACGGGTGACCGTGTGTCCCACTCCATCTATCTCTCTAGTTGACTGCCCCGACATCATATCCTAGAGAGACGCGCTAAGTCGTACTGCCTCTCCAACGTCATATAGGAATAACATAGCCTACTATGTAGTACTACATTGTACTGCCTCTCCAACGTCGTATAGGAATAACATAGCCTACTGTGTAGTACTACGATGATATCCTATGGCAAGGTCACCATTTAAAGGAAACATGTCATCGGCTATGGCCAACCAGTTCAAACAACCCTAGGATCTAGACTATATCATCCGTATGTCTGCAGAACATTAGGAATCATAGTCGTCTAGTCTACGGATCCATTGTCCAAGGCTCACGGCAGGTCCCACCTCTCCTGTCGAGGAACTTAAACATGCTCATCATAGTGAGCCTATGAGATTATCGCTATTGGAGTGCTCATTGTTGACTACATTTAAGCAACGATCAAGAACCATGCGCTTTCACAGACTAACACAATGACGTTCAATCGTCGCACGTATGGGTAGATTGTCCAAGTATAGACCTATCCAAGGATCACAGGAATCATATACCTTCCGTCCAGAAGCTAGCCATGCATGTCAGTTGTGAGCCTCCGAAATCCCCAAAATTAGAGAGCTCGGCATTAACTGCATGCAAGCAATGGTCAGGTAGTGGTAGCGTCCTCGCTTAAATTCAAGGACCAGCACGATGACAACCAATCATCACACATATGAGTAATGTATCCAAGTATGGATCCACTAATTGATCCATCCTATACCGGTCCACTCCTTATCTCTAGGCCTCACTTAGCCTCTAGAGTGGAGCTGGTGGGTGGACATCTTATCAGGAACTAATATAGCCCATGATGTCCTCTAGGTGCATCGTTGTACACTCTCAACATTTATATAATATATGCTCGGGAAATTTTGGTTTCCATGGGTAAAATCTAAATCAATAGGGGCACTTAAGCTAGTACCTTCTAAGTTAAATTGTCTTATCTTTGAGTATATCATTATATTGTTCTATGTTGATTCGATTAAAGGTGAATATTTTAATATTATTTTCACATAGCAGATCATTTAACATGTAAAACATAACAAGCACATAAAGCATGCTTGGACTAAGAACATTCAAGGCATAAGGCAAACATGCTATGTCAATATGTAAAACTAGCATTCAAAGTAAAAATAATATTATAATAATCATGGCATTGAAGGATGCATGCTTCTAATATGTACTTTTTAAAAATTTCTAACAAAAGTTTAATTTGAACTTTTTCATGACTTGCATAAGTAACTATTGCAGTGAATCTTATACACATACACACGATAGTTGTAGAATTTTTACTTTAGAACCAGCCCAAATATAATATATCAAACAAGTGATGCGTCACTCTTATCTTTTAATATTTACCCTACGTCAAACCAAATTTATCTCAACATCTTTGTCAATGCAATTAAATTATAGGCTAATCGGAACTCCTGAACAGCTCCCTTGTGAAGAACTCAATTTGATTCCTTTTGAGGAAGATGAGGAAGATGGAAGTAAATTACCTATACATGCAATGGACCTCTTCACCCGCACATTGCAAATACTTAGCTGCTGCCACTTCGAGAATGATGCACTTCCCCTTCCCACTTCGAGAACGATGCACTGCTTCAATAAAACGGGGCCGACGGTGATTAGGTATTAGCTAATTTACAAGATAAACCCATGAATCCCATTTATGGTTGAAGGCCAATGGGCTAGGAATAATTAATGCATGACTCATACGCTATCATATCTAACATATACATGGACTAAGGGTTTTAATAGGTTCCACCTTATTAATTAGCCTAATATTAACTATGATTAGAAAGGGTTAGGTCCCACCTTATTAATTAGCCTAATATTAACTATAATTAGAGAGTGTTTACAGATTACATGTGTACTTAATATTTTAACATATTTATCTTTCTAATACACTGAGATAAAATTAATAATGGCATCCTAAATATTTCATTCATTTGAAATATTTCTAAAGCAGTTTGAGCCGCTTGAGATTGAGCATACCGTTGTTTAATGAGTGTATACGTTTAGTAGGAGAGCGGTCAAGATAGTTGGAGGCGACTTCTAAACTTATTTCATACTAGATGACCTAAGTTATAATATTTCATTTAGACGTTGTATCGTGGGAATGATAGTTGGATTTTAGTGTGATATCTATTCAAATAATTTATATGGATTTTTGGATGCATATGGTTTCACACATCAATTCGAGTGAGAGCGTTTACCAGTCGTCTAGATCTGACTCTCCCTCGACTGAGCAGGCAAGAGAAAGAAAAGTTCTTAGGAGATGGTTAGCTGGCTCTTCCCCAAGTGGGCATTCGAAGAAGGAAACAAAAGAGAAGAAGCCCTTGGAGAGGTTCGCTGGCTCTTCCCCAAGCGTGTGAAAGAAAAGAGGAAAAAAGTCCTCGGTGATGGTTAGCTCTTCCCCAAGTCGTCGGTATAGTGGCAAAAGCCCCAAGTTGACCTAGGAGAGAGGAAAATTTTTTCATAAATTTCCAAATCAGCGCTCGCAGGACGAGATCAACAATGGCAGCTCGCTTGAGTCGATGATGCAGAAATGGATTTTAAAAAATTAAAAAACATGAGACGAGCACGAGATTTCAAACTGAGCTTTTCTCTCTTTCCCCCCTCTATATATATGCGACCTTCCAGTGGTAAACTGCAGTCCAACTCATTGTCTCCTTCTCATCCTGCAGCCTCGGAGAACTTGCTCCTGGAGGATGGGATTGCTCTCCAACAAGTATGTATATATATATATATATGCCTGGCTTTTATTCATTATTTTCCTAGCTAGATATATAATTACATAGCTGCTAACTAATCCCTCTAATGCATTAGGGTTAAGCGAGGGAGCCTGGTGGCCGGCGATCATATCTACGTCTGGAGAACTCTTTTCATCTACTCGCACCACGGTTCGTTCGTGTATATACGTAAATGTAACTTGAAACAGCTCGTTGATATCGATATCGATCTGCATGCAGGCATTTACGTCGGAGGCAACAGGGTCATCCATTTCACCAACGGAGGCGACGGCGGCGGCAGCAGCCGCACAGTCAACTGCCAGGAGTGCGCCGGCATCGATCGGGCGCACGGCCGCCAGGTGATATGCAGCTGCCTCGACTGCTTCCTCGCCGGCCACAAGCTGCGCCGCTTCGAGTACGGCGTCAGCGTCGACCGTGCACTCCTCAAGCGGGGCGGCTGCTGCAGCACGCTGGCGGCGGAGGCGGATGAGAAGGTCATCCACAGGGCGACCTACCTGCTGCAGCACGAAGGGTTTCCGCCGTACGACCTGATCAACAACAACTGTCAGGACTTCGCTCGCTACTGCAAGACCGGCTGCCTCCGCTGGGAGTTCGGGGGCATGAACGGCCAAATGAACGGAATGTTTGCGGTGGCGGGATTCACCGGAGAAATTATGGCGGCCCCATTTACCCGGAACGGCCAGGGGCTCGAGCGAGCCCGGGAGATGTTCGTTGAGACCAAGCTCAGGGGGGATAAGCCGGAGAACCTGAAGCGGGTGGAGGTCGAAGAGTTGGTCTCACGGAAGACGAATGCAGGTCGTCGGAGTGAGCAGGGTGATATTAATTAATAAGTGTGAAGGAGTCCAAGATGTGGCGTCCGCTTTGGCTTTTACAATTCATCGTTTTTAATTGATCTGTCTTCGTCGTGCACAATAAATGCACACACACACATGTATATCTGTATGCATACTTCAGTTGATTGGTGTATAAAACACACACGACAAAAGAATTTTATTAAAATATACTGAGAAGTAATTTCCCTTCTCACCTGATTCGACTTTACCTGGGAAGAAATATGGCTTGTATTTAAGGTATGAAATAGAAAAATAGAGGATCTTAATGTGATGCTCAAAAAATCTCTGTCAGTCCAAATTAATATCCCTCATTCTCTTAACCTAGTATTGATTTTTGCTATGGGTTAATTATAACGAGACTGAAACTCTAGGCAAGAGATATTTTAAAGATAACTTACGATGGAAATAGAAATATAGATAACTCATGTATCCGCTCGAGATGTTCTTTGGTAGACCCACGCCCTTCTCTGCCACTGCCGGTCCCCTGGAAGGCGAGAACGCTCGTGGGGCTCTCGTCGGTTGGAGGAGGTCCGACAATGTTGAGACGACGAGCTCATCAACGAAGGCTGCATCCGCGGACGACGAGATGCGACCGGCTTGCTTCCCAGCGAAGAGGGTGAGACGCCGGACAAGCTCACCGTTGGCGGTGCGGAGGATAGCGTTCTCGCGACGAAGTGATGTGACCTCTTCGGCAGCGTCGTCGAGTTGCGAGAGGCAGGCATCGCAGTTCTCGGCGAGATCCTGGTATTGGGGCGAGAGGTGCGCAAGGTAGAGGCGTGGGCTGCTTTCAAACTCCTTGGCTAGCAGCAGAGCATTTTGGGACGCTTTGGCTGTAGGGATGTATGGCAGCAGCGGCGTGAATACATTTTGCTTCCGCTTTGAATTTTTTAGGGGCCGGGCCGTGCCGTGCCGTGCAGGATCCGGCAGTGCTGGGCCTTGCTCGTGCCGTCCTGGGTCTTGCCCGTGCGGAGCCGTGCCAAGCACGACCTGGTACTGTAGCGCGCTAGGCGGCGGCAGACGTTGCTTGCGTCAAGCAGTTTTAAGCTTCTCGGCAAGCAGCATTACGTTATGGGCAGCCTTGGACGGTGGGCATTACCTTATGCTTTCACGGAGGCATCTGGATTCTCTGTTGCCTCCATTGAATGGTGGGCAACAGTTTGTGTAGCCTTAGTCGTTGATGCAGCTTCAGAGATCATCTTGGAAAGGGCTCTGATGCCCTTCTCGGCAGCGCCGATGGTGAGGGTAGCATTGCACGCGCTCGCTGCAGCATAGTCCTCTGCGATGAAGGGAGGAGGGATGTTTCCGAAGGAAGAAGGGAAGGAAGGAGGCTTGGACATGTTGCTGGGTAGAGTGAGATAGGTTTAGGGGATGCCTGATGGCTTATTTATAGAGGTGAGGGGTAACCACCCTACTGACAGAGGTTATCGTCATCACAAGGAAAGCGAAAATACTTAACCATTTGAAGGGTACATAAATGTTATATATATGCTATTTAGTAGTCCAAAACCCGTTAATGAGGCGGTAAATAAGAAGAAGATAAGAGTGAGACTTAAGGCCAATAAATCAACGGCCGCAGAATCACCCACGTCGCCAAGCTTCGCAAAATGCAAGGCTGGAGCTGGAGCAGCTGCGGCAGTCACAACTTGACCCGTAATCGAGCTAACCCAAAATGACGAATCCGGCCCAAACTTTGGTCCCGTCGTGATTAAACTAATCTCGCCACAACTCGACCCGTAATATGGCTAACCCGAAATGATGAACTCGGCCCGGACTTTGGTCCCGCCGTGATTAAACTAATAGAGGGATGTGATTCAACTAATTTGCTTCGAGATTGGTGAGGGAAGAAATCACATGCATTATCCTTCATGACGATCTTAAAATTAATTTTCAAAGTAAAAAACAAACTAAGACTAAAGTTGTTTATGTTTTATTTAATTAGGAATTTGGACGGGACCGCATGCAAAGTCCCTTTTGACTTGGACCCTCCTAGTGTGCCGCGATGCTGCCACGTCGCCCCTCTTTTCTGTTGGATTTTCTAATTTAAAATCTTTAGGCTCAATAATCACAAAAATAGCCCATCTTTTCGCACGAATCTCAACGCAGATGACCAAACTCCACCCTGGGCGAGCCTGCACGTGTCCTCCACGTCGCGCATCAAATCGACCGGATCAAATCTCCACGTGCCTAATTAAACACGTGGCGACCTCCATGAACCTCCAATACCACCTTCAAAAACCCAACGGCATCCTCCGCCGCCACCGCCAGCCTTGTCGGTAGTCGACCTCAACGCCATCCTCGGTAAGGCCTTTGAGGACGTGAGGTTCTCCAACACCCTCGGCAAGGTGCTCGGCTGCGGCCAGTTCGGCGTCACCTACCACTGCCCGACAAGAAGACCGGCGTCCAGTACGCCTGCAAATCCCTGTCCTAGCGGAGGCTGGCCGGCAAGGGCGGCCGCGAGGACATCCGGAGGGAGGTCCAGATCATGCAGCACCTGACCGGGTGAACCAACATCGTCGAGTTCAAGGGGGGCGTACGAGGATGCAGACTCAATGCACCTGGTGATGGAGCTCTGCTCCGGCGGCGAGCTCTTCCACCGCATCATCGCCTCGGAGCGCGCCGCCGCCGCCGTCTGCCTGGCGATCGCGAATGCGATGAGCATCTGCCACTTCATGGGGGTGATGCACCGCGAACTTAAGCCCGAGAACTTCCTGCTCGCCGCCAAGGACTAGGGGGCCATGCTCAAAGCCTCCGATTTCCGTCTCTCAGTCTTCATCGAGGAAGGTAATTAACTGCATCTTCCTATAAGATTTCTTTCTTTGTGCTTTGCCCATTTGATGAAAATTTCATTTGTTTATACTTATCTAAGAGTTTACCGGAAAATTGCGGAAGCTCCTTGTACATTGCACCTGAAGTCCGACGACAGCAATAGGGGAAGGAGGTGGATATCCGGATCACAGGTATTACACGGTACATTATTCTCAGTGGTGTACCTCTTTTTGGGGCTGGTAAGGAGGCTGATGAACTTATCAGATCTAGCTGTGTTTCTTTGATTTTGCTGAAATACTGATCCCTTTCTACACCATGTTCTCCTTTCAGACACAGAAAGAGGATATTTGATACTATTTCAAGGGAGTAATCTACTTTGAGAGTGCCTCCTGGCCATCGATAGCAAGCAGCGCCAAAGTCCTAGGCAAGAGGATGCTCACGCAAGATCCAAATAGAAGAATCTCTGCAGCCCAAGTTCTTCGTTGGTGTCTTGTTCAATCCTGCGACTATTTCCCTTAGGAGGCTAAATGCATGTCTTTATTCTTGATGATCAGAGCACCCATCGCTTAGAGAATGAGAAGCATCAGATAAGCTGATCGACAGTCAGTTCTGAGCGATGAACAAACTCAAGAAGATGACTTTGAAGGTTGATTATCGATAGAGGGCACTTAATTGCACATCGTACTTTATTATAATAACAATTCGCTGCCACTTAGGTCAGCGCTGAAGACCTTTCTGAAGCGGAAATCAAAGGGCTCAAGCAGATCGTATACGAGGAGCTGAGGTCAGGGTTTGCTCGAAGTTCACTGAGGCAGAAATAAGGCAGCTCATGGATGCGGTAAGATGATCTAGATACAGTAAACTTTGATCATTATACTTGGTACTCAACCGTATGTTTCTTGAACGCTGGATTACATCGAACTTATAATTGTCAGGACTCATCGACGGAGACTGGAAAAGGATGAGCCCGTGGATGTAGTTTTTCAGCATTTTGATAAGGATAACAGACAAGATGTTCAATGTTAACGTAGAAGCTCAATTAAGCTGCTAGTCCTTCTATGCTTATAAAATTAAAAAGGATATAGGTTAAATTTTTCTTTTTTAAAAAAATAAACTTAAATAACCGCCGCTGCGCGTACACGGCCGGGCACGGCCGCCGGGTGATATGCAGCTGCCTCGACTGCTTCCTTGCCGGCCACACGCTGCGCCGCTTCGAATACGGCGTCAGCGCCGACCGGGCACTCCTCCAACGGGGCGGCTGCTGCAGCACGCAGGCGGCGGAGGCGGATGAGAAGGTCATCCACAGGGCGACCTACCTGCTGCAGTACGACGGGTTTCCGCCGTACGACCTGGAAAACAACAACTGAGAGGACTTCGCTCGCTACTGCAAGACCGGCTACCTCCGCCGGGAGTTCAGAGGCATGAACGGCCAAATGAACGGATTGAAGGCCGCGTTGGGGTTCATCGGAAAATCTATTGCGGCCCCCTTTTCCGAGCACATCGTCCAAGCCCTTAAGCGAGCCGGGGAGCGGTTCGTTCGGGTCAAGCTCGGGGGCGATAACACGAAGAACTTGGTGCAGGTGGAGGTCGAAGAGTTGGTCATTTATGCAGCTTATACGAGGGCGCAGATGAATCAAGATGAATCAATAAGGTGAACGAGTTCAAGTTGCCGTCCGCTTTATCTTTTACCATTTATCGTTCGATGCTGTACTGCCGTTGATCTGTCCTCGTCGTGCATAATAAATGCATATATATGCATAGTTCGATGCTGTACTGCCGTTAATCTGTCTTCGTCGTGCACGATAAATGCATAGTTCGATCCTCTATTTTTCTATTTCATACCTTAAATACAAGCCATATTTCTTCCCAGGTAAAGTCGAATCAGGTGAGAAGGGAGATTACTTCTCAGTATATTTTAATAAAATTCTTTTGTCGTGTGTGCTTTATACACCCAAGCAGCACATATCAATCGGATCATGCCCCCGTTCATGCCGTTCATTTGGCTGTTCATGCCCCCGAACTCCCAGCGGAGGCAGCCAGTCTTGCAGTAGCGACCGAAGTCCTCGCAGTTGTTGTTGATCAGGTCGTACGGCGGAAACCCGTGGTGCTGCAGCAGGTAGGTCGCCCTGTGGATGACCTTCTCGTCCGCCTCCGCCGGCAGCGTGCTGCAGCAGCCGCCCCGCTTGAGGAGTGCACGGTCGACGCTGACGCCGTACTCGAAGCGGCGCAGCTTGTGGCCGGCGAGGAAGCAGTCGAGGCAGCTGCATATCACCTGGCGGCCGTGCCCGGCCGTGTGCGCCGGATCGATGCCGGCGCACTCCTGGCAGTTGACTGTGCGGCTGCTTCCGCCGCCGCCGTCGCGTCCGAGGGTGAAATGGATGACCCTGTTGCCTCCGACGTAAATGCCTGCATGCGGATCGATATCGATATCAACAAGCTGATTCAAGTTACATTTATGTATATACACGAACGCACCGTGGTGCGAGTAGATGGAAAGAGTTCTCCAGACGTAGATATGATCGCCGGCCACCAGGCTCTCTCGCTTAACCCTAATGCATTAGAGAGATTAATTAGCAGCTACATAATTATATATCTAGCTCGCAAAATAATGGATAAAAGACAGGCATATATATGTACATACTTGTTGGAGAACAATCCCATCCTCCAGGAGCAAGTTCTCCAAGGCTGCAGGATGAGAAGAAGAAGACGATGAGTTGGATTGCAGTTTACCACATTATAAGGTCGTGTATATATAGAGGGGATGCATGCAGAATCAAAATTCATTTCAGTTTTGTTAAATGTGTGAGTTATGTAGGGCTACAAGTTGCCTCCCTTTTTATACACAAGTGGACTGCAGCTTACAGCATTATAGAGGGGATGCACGCAGAGTCAAAATTCTTTCCAGTTTTGTTAAATGTGCGAGTGATGTAGGGCTACAAGTTGCCTCCCTTTTTATACACAAGTGGATTGCAAGCTTACAGCATTACAAGGAGGTGGTGTGTATAGAGGGGATGCATGCAGAGTCAAAAATTATTTTTAGCTTTGTTAATTACATTGGGGAGTTATGTAGGGCTACGAGTTGCCCCCTTTTTGTGCACACGTGCAAATGCAAAGTATTTGATGATGAGCTGGTTACCCCAAGGACAAAGTGAATATGAACATGCCAACCTATATAATTATTTTATAAAATTTGCTTGCAAACAAGTTGGTATCGACCCTGTTCAATACCGAAGGGCCCCACTTGCAAAGTCACGTCTTCTTCTGTCAAATAAACGTTCGGAGAAGAACCGGGTCGAGGAAGATTCGAACCTTTCATTGTCAAGTTCGTGGGTATTTTCCCTTGTCGCAGTGCACGGAGATCCAATGATTCCGACAATTCCGATAGATTGATTTGGGTTGACCTCCCTGTCCTTGATTACTAAATTAATCATGATCAATGATTAATTTAACTATGCTTAGTGGGTTGATTAATTTAGATATACTTAATTAATGCATGAAGTAATAAATCCACTTTATCATAGTTAACTAGTTGGTTAACTAAGGTGGATGACTAATTAAATAGGGTTTGGATTAAGTGAATCACACTTAAGCTTAGGTCAAACTTAATTTGAATTAAATTGGTACGAGTTTATCCCAAGTGGAGTTAATTCGGACT
The DNA here is from genome assembly GCA_030544415.1 of Thalia dealbata. Taxonomy (NCBI): domain Eukaryota; kingdom Viridiplantae; phylum Streptophyta; class Magnoliopsida; order Zingiberales; family Marantaceae; genus Thalia; species Thalia dealbata. The sequence goes on from CM060458.1 coordinate 1,545,220, forward strand.
GAGTTAGCTTCATATTTAATCGAATCAATAAGTGGGTCAAAATAATCAATTTAGATCGATAAGAATCAATGAGAACCAATTTTAAATTGGACGACAAGAAATTGGATTGACATGGATTAGATGGAGTTGGGTCTAGTTTAACCGGGCCGAATTAGATCAGATCATCCTATAAATTGAGTTGATTAGAATTGGGTGCATATGAACTTGAATTGAAGATGAGCTGGGCCTTAGATTGGGTTCAGTAAATTAGATGAGGCTAAGGAAATGAGTTGAAGTTAATCGTGTTGATTAAACTGAGTAAGACATAGTAATTAAATTAGCTTGGACTACTTCACGTGGGGTCAGAGCACTTGGGCTTTCTGTTTAAAGTGGGTGTGGATCATGGCTTAATGATAAGTTGGATTGATTAAATGAAATTAGTGTTAATTAATTAAATGAATGTTGATAATTAAACTAAATTAGATTGATTGAAATAGAATCATAAGTTTATTTATATTTGGTTAATTAAATATAGTCAGTATGATTAAATAAGTAAGAGGAAGCACGTAATTTGATTTAATTAAATTGATTGATTCTACTATTAAATTGGACCTTGGGCTTATTTGGATATGGTTTTGGATTATTTGAATTGGATCTTAATTAAATTGGATTAGGTAGTATGAGTTGAGTTAGATAATTAATTTAGATATGACTAAATTAATTTGATAGCTTAATTATTTATTTAAAAAATTAAATTTATTCCAAATAAATTTTATTATATAAGTTTATTGCTTGACATCAAAGAAATTACAAGGCTATTGGTTAGATTAATTTAAATTAGGAAAAATATTAATAAGATTTTATTGGAAAAGTTACAGATTCCCAGGGTTAGATGGTCAAAGCGAAGCTCATCGCTCTTTTTGATGCTTCCTGCTCCCTTCAATAAGCTCAATGGAACGTGAATCTAGTTGCCCTAATATTGAAGCTCTTTTTCCTGAATCCCCTTGGCTTCCCCTTATCAAAGTTCAGTCGTAGACGTCATACCACGTTGAAAGCTCTATGTTGGCGCTCCTGAGAAAGGCAAAGGACCCGACCGTTCTTAGTCATAAGCCCTGACTCGAAGGCCGACCACGTAGTTTCAGTTTACTCTTTCCAGTCGTGCATACTATCTAAGGCGCACCGGGTTCTTATAACTCCTACCTTTATCTATTTGCTACGTGGGTTTCTTTTATTTGCCACATCCGGTGCAAGATAAACCCATGAATCCCATTTATAGTTGGAAGCCCAATCCTTGATCCCACAGTAACATTAGACCAGGAATAACTAATGCATGACTCATACGTTATTATATCAAACATATATATGGACTAAGGGTTTAAATAGGTCCCACCTTATTAATTAGCCTAATATTAACTATAATTGGAGAGGGTTTACAGAATACATGTGTACTTAATATTTCCATATTATTTTAATATATTTATCTTTTTAATACATTAATATAAAATTAATAAAAGCATCCTAAATATTTTATTATTTGAAATATTTCTATTGCAAGCTCGGAAGGGGTGCATGAGTTTAGTGGGAGAGCGGTCAAGATTGTCGTCTAAACTTATTTCTTTCAATCTTCCAGATTGTGCAAGCCAGATCAGAATTACAGTAAACGAACTCGAGATTTCGAGCTAAGCCTCTCTTTCCCCCTCTATACATACACGACCATATAATGTAATAAACTGCAATCCAAATCATTTTCTTCTTCTCATCCTGCAGCCTTGGAGAACGGAGGATGGGATTGCTCTCCAGCGAGTATGTGCATATATATATATATATGTGCCTGGCTTTTATTCATTATTTTGCTAGCTAGATATATAATTATATAGCTGGTAATTAATCCCTCTAATGCATTAGGGTTAAGCGAGATAGGCTGGTGGCCGGTGATCACATCTACGTCTGGAGATATCTTTTCATCTACGCGCATCACGGTGTGTGCGTGTGTGCGTAAATATAACTTGAATCTGCTTATCGATGTCGATATCGATATGGATGCAAGCATTTACGTCGGAGGCAGCAGGGTCATCCATTTCACCAGCAACGGAGGCAACGGCGCAGCCCTCAGGGTGTCCAAGGCCAGCAGCAGCACATCCAGCGGCAGCGGTAGCTCCTGCCAGGGATGTGCACGCGTCGAATCGGAGCACACGGCTGGGCACGACGGCCGGGTGATAGGCAGCTGCCTCGACTGCTTCCTCGCCGGCCACAAGCTGCGCCGCTTCGAGTACGACGTCAGCGTCGACCGGGCACTCCTCAAGCGGGGCGGCTGCTGCAGCACGCTGCCGGCGGAGGCGGATGAGAAGGTCATCGAAAGGGCGAAATACCTGCTGCAGCACAACGGGCTTCTGTCGTACGACCTGGAAAACAACAACTGCGAGGACTTCGCTCGCTACTGCAAGACCGGCTGCCTCCGCCGGCACTCCAGAGGCATGAACGGCCAGATGAACGGACTGAAGGTCATGTTGGGGTTCATCGGAAAATCTATTGCGGCCCCCTTTTCCGAGCACATCGTCCAAGCCCTTAAGCGAGCCGGGGAGCGGTTCGTTCGGGTCAAGCTCGGGGGCGATAACACGAAGAACTTGGTGCAGGTGGAGGTCGAAGAGTTGGTCATTTATGCAGCTTATACGAGGGCGCAGATGAATCAATAAGGTGAACGAGTTCAAGTTGCAGGTCCGCTTTATATACGAGGCATCCCCTTTGCTCTTCGTCTTTCCTCTGCTTTCCCCTGGCGTCATCGTCATCATCACTGAGGCATAATCGGAGGGCGGGAGGGAATAAGTACAAAGAGGAATACCTAATAATGTAATAATAGAGTCAAAAGACTCAAAACGGGGCATGCATATATATATATATATTGGGATGGAAGAAGTATTTCCAAAGTAGATCAATTAAGACGAAAGTAAAGTTTACAAGTACTTTCAAATATTTCAGGTGGCAATTTGATCATAATTGGTGATATCAATTATACATAAAGAGCAGTTTACAAGTTTTATTTTGTTTAGACATCACATAACAGTCAGAAACATTCTCATACCATATATGTCGTATATGTACACGAACAAACGTACTTATTCAGCATTACAACTTCTAGTTTAGCCTACCAAGCTGATGATCTACCAGCACCTCGCATGCTTGCTTTTGCTTTAAGTTGAGTTGCCAATTTCTGACCAAGAGACTTGCCACACTGCATGATACATAAAGCAATCATACTTGGCTCAACCTTCTCAGGCGTGCAAGTGATTTATGCTTCTCCACTATGGAAACATCACCACTAAACTGTTTTAATAGGCATGGGATATCTGGAATGAAGGAAAGGCATTGGAGATAATGGAGTCATTGCTGGAGAACAGATACTCGAGCGAGGAGGCACTGAGATGCATCAACATAGGCTTGCTCTGTTTGCAGGAAAATCAGAGGAAAGACCTACCATGTCCACAGCTGTTCTGATGCTGATCAGTGATGCAATGATGTTTTCCCAACCTGGTCAACCTCCAAACTTAATAAGGAGAAGAAATGAATCAGATGAGTCATTGCAAACCTCCTCAGCAGCTCCATCTGCACCAGCATTGTTCCTAGATAGCTTTATTGATCTGGATTGGATGTCTTTGATGGCTGTTGGTCAAATTATTTCTGCGTTAGTGAAAGAAAAAAAGTCAACCTTGGATCCTATACACGCAATCAATTGCATTTACTTTTTATGCTTTGATGTTTTCTCAGTTGTGTTTCTTAACAGATATTCTATCGGTCAGCGATCCAATAAATTGACAACAAGCATGGACTTTTTTCAATCATGGTATTAGCTACGAGATAACATTAAGTGCAGGCTTTTGCAGTTATGTTTTATTTCTAAGTGGTTCAATAAAATCTTTCATTTTTGTGTAGTTCTTCGATAGAAATTCTCTACGTATGAGATTCTGGTGCATGCGCTGTCAACTTTTGATGCCCATTTATCCTAAAAATTAGATTATTAAAAATAATCCAACACATAATATACATTCATCTAATTATATTTCAAATAAATAATTGACAACTATTGCTAGGTGCCCACAAATTTTCGACTTACAAAATCTGTTTGCAAGTGGCATTTTCAAACCTTTTTTAAAAAAAAATAGAGATATATAATACATAATTCTTTGAAAATAATTTTTTTGCATGAAATATTATTTCTTTACTACGCACATATTAGCACCCATATGTATTGAATCGAACACATTCTATAATGCATAGCTTTTGAGTATAATGAGAATGAGATCAATTGGATAAAACAGCAGTATTTTTATCTAGTATTTATATCCAAGTAACCTTGTTCTTTGATGCTGTTATGAGGCAGGATTTTTTTTTCTAATATAGGACAGCATGAAAAGTATGCCAATAGATTAACAATACTTGCATAGTGAAAAAAAAAGAAGTTATGAAGTTTTTACAAGATATGTGTGGACTTTCTTCAAATACATCAGCTCCAAATGCCCAATAATTTTTTCTCGCACTCGAGACCAATAGAAATTATAGAATATATTAGACGGCAAAGAAAATGCTCTCTTATTGCATATATTAATGGATGTTGGGCGGTTTCCACATGATCATTTATACAGTATCATCATTCCACTTAGCATGAATGCCATCGTTGGTAGATCAATACATTCAACTTGACTATGGCATACATATAGTTTTGGCCTAAACAAAAATATAAATTTTTGTCATTGTCGTTGAAGGATCTAATACATGCAACTTGGTAGACTAATACGTGCAACGTGATGAATGATATCCTGTCATCGTTGCTGTCGAAGGATCTACCTGCTATGTAAACGAATACTTAAGCGCACAAGGTAATGTCGTAGACAAGAACAGTCTTGCTTACCAAATCTCCTAGGCTTCCTGTACTTGTACATGATTTCCAGGCAAACTGGGATCCCTACAAAATTCATTGTTTACTGTTGATGACTTCTAACAATCCCCCTAATGGAACTAGTAAAGAAAGTAGTATGACTATCGACTAAACTTTCCAAAGTTTAATTTTATGTTTCCAAAGCTTATCCATTTGTGCTTTTGTGGGCTATGAAAATTAAAATAGAATAAATGATCCTGTCCCAGATCTGCTCCAATCGAAGCAGAGGAAAAGGTATTAACCATCGAGAAAAAAATTTCTGTATTTCAGCAATTCTGCCGCAGAATTGAAAGAGAACTACTTGTACCTACAAACAGGATGGCGCAGGGCAAAGGCGTTGGGAATGGACATGCAGTGGCTTCCTGATGGAGGGGTGAAGACTATTCTGGGTCCGCGACCGCTGATCCGGGTGTTCCCGAAGAGGAAGGGGAGGAGAATGTGGTCCAACACCGTGGAGATGGCCGACGGATCGGAAATCCCGGAGGACGTGGTGAAGAGGTGCGGGGAGATGATCGAAGAGGAGAGCATCCAGTTCAAGTGGGAGAAGGGGGGCGTGCTGTTCCTGGATACGCCGAGAAGGGCGTCTGCTTTTGTGGGAATATGACGCCGATGGCCTCTTAAATTGGGCTCCTTAATAAATTAAATTAGGGCATTCGGTCCGAACCCAGTATTAAATTATAGAACCCAGTATTAATTTATAATAAAATTAATAGTTGATTTTAAAAATATTAGTATTGTAAGGAATTAAAATAATTTCTAAAAAACTTGAACCCAAGACGTCATGATCCTTCCGTATAGAGTCAAATTACTCTAACCAAAGGAATGTACACTTTATGTACCCTTTCTAATTCAACTTGTTCCATGCTCTTGGTAGATGCATAATCTAAATATTTATTATTTCCCCTCGCCCTATTTCGTAAAGATTTTCTTGATAAATGTTATATACTTGCATGTACTGCTTAGCTAATATTGTCTAAATAGGCAGATTTCTAGGATGTATATAAAACTTATCAGAGATGGGAAAGAGAGGACTTGCTGGGCTTCATTTTTCAAATGGCCTTCTAGTAGTTATTGATATAAACAACGAAAGTCTTGATTTTAAGACACACGAAGATAAAAATTCTTTTTTTTTGGAGACTTAGTCCCATTTAGGGGTGTAAATCGGGCCGGACGGCCCGCGGGCGGCCTGGGTCCGGCTCGACCCGGTCCGTGTCTGGCACGGCCCGGATCAGACGCGGGTCGTGCCTGGCACAGCCCGCCACTGTAGCGGTGTCGTGCTAGGTCGCAAGGTTTAGGCCCGCGGGCTGGCACGGCACGGCACGATACGATTTAATATATATAATATATATATATATATTTCAAAAATGTTGAGTGGTAGAATGGTTAATACATATTCTTCCCATAATAAAGACGTGAATTCGAATTGCACGTAAAAATGCTAATATTTTTCCAAAAAAAAGCGGACCGGCTCGCTCGAACCGGGTCGGGTCCGGCTCGGCACGGTTTGCAAAATGGTGACGGCCTGTTCTAAGTTACCCTTCCGTGACTCCGGGTGCTGCACCCAAAGATGGCGTTGAGCTGTCCATAAGATAGTTTTAATCTGCTATTCGACAGTACTATGTTATCTTCATCATAACTTTCAAATCTTTCCATCACCAAGTGCTGTTATTTCTTTGGTTGGTTGCACAAAAGTGATGAGAGTTTCATTGTCTCTTTTTTCCTCCAGTTGGTGGCGATGATGTCGGTTCATCATAACTTTCAAATCTTTCCATCACCAAGTGTTGTTATTTCTTTGGTTGCACAAAAGGGATGGGAGTTTCCTTGTCTCTTTTTTCCTCCAGTTGGTAGCGATGATGTTGGTTCCTTTAGGCACAGTCTTTGCCCGACGGAGCTTGTCATACGACACAGTAACAGTGTCGAGCTGTGCCAGACATGACTCGAGTCGAGCTGGGCCCGAGCTGCACAGCTCGATTTACACATCTAAGAGCAACTATTTATGTGGGTATGTTTGCTGAGTATGCAGTGAAGCATACTGTGGATGCTGGTATCCATCCTATTGGCTTCATGCGAGGCTGCCACTGCCACGATGACTGTTCGAAAGGCAGTCATGCTGTAGGAGGAGTTTGCTCCCGATGCCACCGTTGCTTGAGGCTTTTGCCTCCACCGCTTTAGAGGCGGCGATCTTGCGGTCTGGCCACCCCTCCCTATTTGAGGTAACTATATCTATAATAAAAAAGAAAATGACTCTATCTGTTTGAGTATTTTTGTGACTGGCTCTTTATATTGTGTTTTTTCTATTACGGTATTCATACGTTCTCGGTTTTTTCTTTATATTCCGTGAATGGATTCATTCCATTCAGTTTTTTCTATTACGACTGTTTTGGGTATTTTCCTTTTTTAGTTTTTTTTATTCTGGGCGTTCTGGGTTTTTTTTCTTTTCTATTCCGTGTTTAGGGGAATGGACTCATTCTATGATGCGGGGTTTAGGTTTCTGGGTCTGACGCTGGGTCCGAGACCACTCAGCAGAGGTGAGTGGCGTCAAGCTCGCTGGTGCCCCGTTTGCTGCATCGGCCATCTGCCGTCCCCATCGTGGTTCGATTGATCGGTTCTATTGAAAGGGGATTCATAACGATATCCTGCTCATCCTAGTTGATTTTATTCACTCATCCTAGTTGCCCAGGTCAGATTCGTAAGTCGCTTATAGCAATCTCTCAATCTATTCCAGATGTTCCTCTTAGGCCAGAGGAGCTCCCTAGTAAGGCAGCTAATGCTATTGCTGTTGATCAAGATGGTGGTGGTGATAGAATGGAAGAAAGCAGGTATAATCATCTACTGTCCCATTGATTCTAACTTCGGTGGATAACGTTAATGAATAGTTTGCAAGAGAACTCTAGGAATATGTTTTCTTAAGTAAAATCTTGATGTGCTTTTGTTTGTTATGTCGATATGGAAAAATGGGAGATGTGCATTTTAGTACAATAACAAGGGCCCGAGTGGCCCGTGTTCAGCCTACTACTGTATATAAAAATCTGTGATGGATGTAACAATGGCGACGACCTGGCCTCCCTCTACGCAATGTTCACGCAAGGATCTACCGGGTTTTGGTCTTCTGCAGCGACCTTCTCACGCTCCTCTGTTGCTGCTTCTGCTGCGGAGGTGATGATCCTCGTGTTTCTTATCTTTATTATCTTAATTTTCGAGTAAATGGTCCCAGGATACGATTTTTTTTTCCCTCCTGAAAGTATCTTCAAGTTCTAAATGATCACTCGAGAGTTTATTTCAGCCTATTGTCCTAAACAGATAATACGATCGCAAGACTTAGTTTGCTTTGCTTTGAAGATTGGTTTAAAGTCTTCTGAAAAGGGCACGATGAATTGATATTCTAAAACCAAAAAAGTATCTTGCCTTGTGCTTCCTTGGACTAGCTATTAAAAATTTACTTCTTATTGTCTACTTTGGTGCTTGTGCTGATGTTAGGGTTTCAGAATTTGCAGCAAACCAACTCTGTTTTATTACGATTAGCTCCAACGGCAAGCACTCGCTTTGTTTTATTACGATTTTTGTTTGAATAAAAACTTTGTTACAGAGGATATTTCAATTGCTTTTGTTTCTAGGTTATCTTTCTGCAGCACCAATCTTGATTCCAATTGCCCTTCCTTATTGAAACCTTTAGTAGGTTAAGAGTCAGTTGAGAGAAGTGATCTTGCTTTATGGAGCCGTAACTTTAATTTGCATAACTTCCAATTTTCGGTGATATATTACCAGAATGATAGAAGCCATGTGTTACTAGCAAAGTGTAGTTTTTTAGTCAAAACCACTTCAGTCCTTCTAACTCTTGCCATGATGTTTAACAAATATTAGATTACCTTCGTTGCTGTTTCATGGTGCGAGGGCCTATTCTGATATCCATTTTACATAATCAGGTCGGCCACTTACCTGGTCATCCCTTATGATGGCATTCGTAGTTGTAGGCCAAAGTTTGGTCTTGCCATATATGTCTGTGCAATTCAACTCTTCTGTCTTTATGCTAGCAAACCTTGGGTTAATGGTACCTCCAAACTTCAATAAATCAGATCTTGATTTTCCTGTTGTATTTCAAGACATTTCACTGTAATTTTGGTTGTCTTTAGTCATACTTCAGTAAGGGCATAGCCTCGAGTTCAATGATATTTAGATAAGCAAGAAAGATCTATTGATATATGCAAATAGGATGACTTTTTATCTTAGAGCGCAAGATAAATACCAATTAAGGGCTTCGCCTTAGTGTCCAATGATTTTTGTTTTGTGTCTTGATAACATCGTCTTGGGTTTTTGAAAAACAATGAACTGTTTCCAGATTTTTGTTTGAATAATAACATTGGTACAATATATCATCCAAAAGCATGGGAAAACAAAAACACACGAAGATAAGATCCAAAGAAGGAAATACGAAGGAAAAGGGGGAAAAGAAGCAGGAAAGGAAATCCCAAAGAGTTGCATGAGAAATCATATTCAAAGAAACCAAACGGAAGTGTGAATGAGCCCCCAAGCGAGTCCTACAAGTCATGAACTGTTCCCAGATTGTAACCCTTTATTTGTGTATTTAAGTTATACTCTTTTGCTCTACATGTTAAATTTCTGATTTTCCATCATTGATTTGAGAACTCTGGGGGTTAAGTACTCACTTCTCCGTATCTGTAGCTTTTAAAGTAATCTTTTGTGGTTTTCTCTAACAGAGTTCTTATTTTTCATACTTTTTACAAATTATTCGCAATGCGTGTTTGAATCTTCATCTTACTTATAGCAGCTCCGACTGTAATTCCTCTTTAGCTCCTTTTGTTTGACCTTATTTTAATATGGATTTCCTGGACATGTTTTTGATTAACAGCTTGTGACGATGAGAAAGAAGACCAAACTTTATATTAAGAAGAACTTTCGTCTGTGGAATTTGTGCAGTGCTTTAGGTAAGTCAGATATCAACTGTGGATTTCTGTGCTTCTCTTTTATCCTGATTCCGGATGAGTGCGGTACTTAGGCAGGGTGCTTTACCCTAAATTTATCAGTTGTGCAAAACTTTCTTCCTTGAGATTGTACTTGACCAGAATGTGAAAAGTTACTACCTTGTGTCTTGCCCGCAAAGAGAAAGAATTAGGAATAGATGCATAGAGAACAAACTATTTTGTTTGAGAAAATGTTGCTTGTAGAGCACACATATCGATTTGAAATGAAATGACTAACTTGTTTAGATGAATCCATTTCTTCCATGTTCCATCTTTTTTGACTTATCTGCACCTTTGTGTAAATGCAACTCTCTTATATTTCGCACAAGTTATTGCAGGCATTCATGTATAAGGTTAGATTAAAATATGTAAAGTACAAGTTCATTCACTAGGTCGTTTCCATTTAAGGTATTCAGTTAATTGCATAGGAAGATTAGTCAGTGAAAAATATATTTGCAGTACATTAAAGAAAATATTTGATTAGACTTGATGGCAACAGTCTCGAGATTGAAACAAACTTTTCATCTATTCCTTCTTCTCAACGTCAACGTTTTTTTTTTTGATGAACCACTTGGCAACAGTTCCTCTAAATCCTAGTCGTTCGCAAGATAGTTGATTGAAGGATCACGAATCTTAAAGCGAGGAGGAGGGCAACGACTCCTGTTTTGTTTGTTTATAGATTCTCGGGAAAACTCTTGCCCTCACTGTTGTGTGTCTGTTGCAGTGATGTACAAATGTTGAAGCAATTAGATGCTACTTGCTCCTGTTGCCTCAGGCAAATGATATGTTTATGCATTAACCTTTTTAAGGTGCTAAAATGTGAAATAAAACTCATATGTAGATTTTGGGTATTTGTATGGTGAAACTGAATATATTGTCCAAGTTTTGTAGTTGCATTGGCTAGAAGATACCTCTGATTTTTGCCTACTCCTGTTCCATACACACCCTTTTCCATTATTATTTCATACTCATTCCAGTTTTGCTCCATATTTGCAGGTAAACTGGTGTGCATGTCAAATGAATGCTCCGCGTTGGTCCATTCAGTAGCTACCTTCTCGCAACCTTCCACGGCTGTCCCTGGATCTCTTACAGCTTTCATTGAATGCTCCGCGGCTCGTTCTGCCGCCAGAGCCGCCTTAGCGGCTTCATCGAGGAGATGATCAAGCTTCGAGAGCATCATACCAAGTGCTCCCACCCCCTTCTTTGCATCTTGTAGCGATAAGAATGAAGCGATAAGAATGAAGGAGTAAGAATGAAGCGATAAGAATGAAGCTGCAAAGAAGGGGGTGGGAGCACTTGGTATGATGCTCTCGAAGCTTGATCATCTCCTCGATGAAGCCGCTAAGGCGGCTCTGGCGGCAGAACGAGCCGCGGAGCATTCAATGAAAGCTGTAAGAGATTCAGGGACAGCCGTGGAAGGTTGCGAGAAGGCAGCTACTGAATGGACCAACGCGGCCAATGCGGCTCAAGCGGCTATGCTGCTGGTCGCAGAGATGGATAAAGCCATGCTGCCGGTGGAGGAGACCCCTGAAGCAACTTGAGTTGCACTGCCGCCGCCCCACCCCTATGATGATGCTGATGTTCCCTCTGATGTTTTGATTTTGATGTTCCCCCCTTTGATGTTTTGATGTTGATGTTCCCTCTGATGTTTTGATGTTACGATGCAAACCTCGCCGCCTATGAGCGGCTCTATAATAAAATAATGGTTTTTCTTTATGCTGTGATTTTTGTGCACTGCAATGTCTGCCTCTCCCAACTTCGTCGCGAGAACGCTATCCTCCGCACCGCCAATGGTGAGCTTGTCCGGCGTCTCGCCCTCTTCGTCGGGAAGCAAGCTGGTCGCATCTCATCGTCCGCGGATGCAGCCTTCGTTGATGAGCTCGTCGTCTCAACATTGTCGGACCAACCGACGAGAGCCCCATGAGCGTTCTCGCCTTCCAGGGGATCGGCGGTGGCAGAGAAGGGCGTGGGTCTACCAAAGAGCATCTCGAGCGGATACTTGAACCCGAAGTTGAACCGGCCTGGCGAGGTTAACATAGTTTGCACGGTGAGCAAACTACCCGGTTTCGAATTGGGTTGGTATGGATCAGATGGAGTGTTTATTAAATTGAGTAAGACCATAGTAATTAAAGAGTTGGGTCGAGTTGATTAAATTGAGTAAGACCATAGTAATTAAATTAGCTTAGACTACTTCATATGGGCTTAGAGCACTTGGGCTTTCTATTTAAAGTGGGCTAACAATGTGGATCATGGCTTAATGAGTTAAGTTGGATTGATTAAATGAACTTAGTGTTAATTAATTAAATGGACGTTGATAATTAAACTAAATTAGATTGATTGAAATAGAATTATAAGTTTATTTAGATTTGATTAATTAAGTATAGTTAGCAATCCAATTGCATGATTTAATTAAACGATTAAAATATGTTAGTTGCTTGTTTCTACTATGAAATTGGACTTGGGCTTATTAATTGATTGCCGTGGAGTTTACGTTACTTTGAATTTGAAAAGATTGGATTAGGTTAGATAATTAATTTGGATATGATTAAATTAATTGAAAATTTTAGACTCTATTAATCGCTCGCTAGCTCTAGAAAATTGTATTAAATTTATTACAAATAAATTTTATTATATAGGATTATTGCTTGACACGTGAACCGAATAAATTATGGGGCTATCTTATATTCTAATTAGATTGGTTCTCAAGATAAAACTATCTTGTTTTATCCGAACATAATTTATTCAAACTAGGAAAATTCTTAATATGATTTTATTAAAAAAATCTTAGATGCATTCAATTTTACTAATAAAATACTATGCTTGTTAAATATTTAATATAGTACCGCTTGTTCCCCTCTTATCCTTCGCTCAATCCGTCTTCACGGCTCTTTCGAGAGTTCACCAAGAGGGTAGAACAGTTAAAAGCGATGTTGAATAGTTGAACAAGAGAACTGAGATAATTGTACTGAGTAATCAGAGCATTACTACTATTGTTGGCATCATATGATGTATAGCATATTAAACAATATTTTCAAAAAGAAAAGAAAAAAAAACAGCCAGTCAAACAAGTTATCATCTTGGAGAAAATAAATATTCTCCTTTGGAACTATCACCGTGTAAACTCCCACAACTCTAACCTAGAAAAAAAAGAAAGAAAAAAAAATTAAACCGGACCAGTCCAACCAACCGGCCGGTCTATCGGTTTGGATGGACCGACCGTCGAACAAAAGAACTCACGAATGAGCCGGGCGGGCATTTCGCCCTAATCCACCTGACGGCCGCCCTCTCCTCGACTCGACGCAGCAAAGGTGAGTGGCGTCAAGCTCGCTGGTGCACCGTTTGCTGCATCGGCCATCTGCCGTCCCCATCGTCGTAAGGTGACCGCCGGAGAAAACTCGGCAACGATCTCCTCCCCTCTCATTCGCGCACGCCATTGTCCTCGTCTCCACATCACGAATCGAGCACCATGGAGTTCATCGATGCGTCGATCACTGCGCCATCGTTCTCCTGCTTCCCGTTGCTGCGAGATCAAATCGTCGGAGGAAGGTTGGCGACGAGATCGTCTTGCCTCGCAAGCCATTGACGTCTGCATTTTTCCCCTCTTCGCGGCACGCCCAATTGGTCCGCCGCCCCCATCATCGTGAAGCTAAATTAAGATTAAGCTTAATTTAATCATGCTTAGTAATTTAAGTATGCTTAATTAATGTACGAAGTAATAAATCCACTTAATCCTAATTAACTAATTGATTGACAATGACTAATTAAATGGAGTTTGGATCAAGTAAATCTGACTGCGCTTGGGTCCATCTTAATCTGAATCAGATTGGTATCAGTTGAACCCAAATCAAGTTAATTCAGATTGGGTATATTTAATCAAATCATTTGATGGGTTAAAATAATCAATTTAAGTTGGCCATGGTCAAGTGGACCAATTTTAAATTGGATTGGATTGAGTGAAACTAGGGTCTGTATTGACCAATTTGACCTAGGCTTTATGAATCGAATTGGGTTGATGTGGGTCGGATGGAGTTGGGTCTGAGTTGAGCTGGGTTGAACTGGATCAGATTATATTATAAATTAAGTTGATTAAAATTGGGTGCATGTAAATTTGATTGGGCTAAATAAGAGTTAGGACCTCATTAGGTAAATTGGATTACCTTAGAGGAATGGGTTGAAATTAATTAAGTTGATTAGATTAGATTCGTTCGCGTGGGCTCAGAGCAGTTGGGCTTCCTATTTGAAATGGGCTGGCAATGTGGATGACTCGATGAGTTAAGTTGGGTTGATTAAATGAACTCAGGATTAATTAATTAAATGGGACTTTGACAATTAATTTAAATTAAATTTAAATAGAATCAAGTCTATTTGTATTTGATTAATTAAATAGATTTATCAATCGATTGCATGATTAAATTAATTAGAGTAAGTAATTAATTTGATTTCGTTAAATTATTAAATTTAGGTTAAATTATTTGTATTGGATCTGGTTACATAATTTCTATGAGTTAGATTAGATAATAAATTTGAATATGACTAGATTAATTAGATAGCTTAGATACGACTAAATTAATTAGATTCTCTGCTAATCACTTTTTATCATGTGCAGCCCCGTATTTGTTCTGTATCTTTCACAGCCCTCGAATGCATGCACGCTTTGAATAATAAGCATAATTTTTTATGAAATGAAATGAAAGGTACAATGTAATGGTATTTCGAAATGGATGGATGGGTAAATGAGTGCAAATCATTTTATTATTTTTTATAAAAGAAATTCTAGGCAAAGTCTTGGGCAGACATAATAATAACAATAATAATAATAATAATAATAATAATAATAATAATAATAATAATAATAATAATAATAATAATAATAAGGCAACGAGTATCTGCGTTCATATGGCAAAAAGCAAGATGTTTGCTTCTCCAAACTGTAAACATCCCACCAATTCGCATCGCAGCGCTCCCACCAATTCGGATTGCGGCGCTCATCATAACTACGATTTGAAGTAAAAGTCGTGGTATATATGCAGTTGCTTTGACATGCAGCCTCAGCGGCCTTCACGGAGAAGCCGTGGAAGTGGCGATTCAGAAACAGTGCTTGATCGCCGATGTCCTTGACTTCGACCCAGAACTCTCCGTCCAGATTAAGGCGGAATAGCTGAAACGTTCGGCTAAGTACATGTCGGGCAACCAATAATATGTCTCCAAAAAATTCAACCAGATAGCGAAAGTCGTGAGGGACGAAGGGTGGGGGTGATCTCACATCCAGCGTTCTGAAATTGGTAGGAAAAAACTGGAGCAGCATCAGTCTGTCAGTGTCGCGGCAAAAGCAGACGAATCCTCGCCCTCTTATAAAGGTAAGAGAGGAGGAGAGGGGGCACGGAGGGTCCACGATCATCCAGCCAGACTCTCCTGGCCTCCAGGCGTACCATTTGGTCGTTCCATCGAAGCACGCAAGGAAGACGCAATCAGTGTCCGTGGGTGGGGCTGACAGGCATGCTCGCCACATCTTCTTCTCGAGGCGGGAGCGACAGGGGACGGGGACGCCCGGGAGGTCGACGCGTGCTCGGGAGAAGGGATTGAAGAGGAAGAGGGATGCATCGTGGGAGAGGAGCAGCCAGCCGTGCCAGGAGCCGCAGCATAGGGTTGTGCTAGGTGAGAAGCCAGGGGGGAGGCGGAGGATGAACGACCTCTGCTTCTCTGCCGACCATAAGCGGTAGCTGTCGTCGGTGAGCTTCAAGGTGAGCATCCATGGAACCTTTCTGAGGGTTGGATCGTAGAGCGGCGCGGTGGTTCGCCAGGATTTGCATAGGCAGCTGAGACGCACGGCTTCCGTCACGCTCAGGCGCTGCAGAATCACGGCCACGAGGTCGAGAGGAATATCGCGCCCAATGACGCTCATGCACTCGTACTCCAGATTCGCATCATCATCATCCCCTTTGCTCTTCGTCTCCAGATTCAGATCACCATCATCATCCCCTTTGCTCTTCGTCTCCAGATTCAGATCATCAACATCATCTTCGTCTTTCCTCTGCTTTCCCCCTGGCGACATCGTCATCATCACTAAGCATAATCGGAGGGTGGGAGGGAATAAGTACGAAGAGGAATACCTAATAATGTAATAATAGAGGCAAAAACGGGGTATGCGCGCGCCCACACACACATATATATATTGGGATGGAAAAGGTATTTCCAGAGTAGATTAATTAAGACTTTATATATAAATATACACTCACAAACTTCAACCTTTTCTACATTTGATTTTAATTATATTAATAGCATCATGGTATCTATATAAAAAAAGTCTTAACTTTTATATAATAACAGTCACATCGCATCTAGAGATAGACTTGACTAAACTCCAATATTAATTACATAATAACTATTTATACTATTAAAATTTCTTCACCAAAATATAAAAATAATTCATTCTTTATTTGTTTTCTTTTTAGAAAAAACCGAATATATACCCGGTAATAATTTATTACTAGCATGGTGGATATAAAAATTGCCTCAATGAAGCAAAGCAAAGGCCTTCATGCTCCTTGCTATATAAACATACGATGGCTTGCAGCTCAATTGAGCTTCTACATTAACATTCAATGACTTGACTTGTTGTCCTGGATAGACTGTTATCCTTATCAGAGTGCTGAAGTGCTCATCCCTTTCCAGTCTGCGTCGACGAGTCGTGGCAATCATAAGTTTGATGCTGCTGGGTTTTTGAAGGTGGTATTGGAGGTGGGCGTTGGTTGCTCGCGTTCCCACCGGGCTTGCCCTTGCTCAAGCACCTTCCCATCTGCTCCAAGAATGCAAGCATGCAAAAATCCCAAGAACAAGGAGGAGGATTTGAAGGTCCACTTGGTTACAAATTTGATGAAGACCCGATCAGCCCATATCCTAAGCCCTCCCTTCTAATTATGCTGAGAAACCCCATTTTTTTATCCAAATAATCGAATCTATCCTAACCAAAATTCTCTTTCAGACTGAATTATGTGATCCATTATATGCTTGTCAATTAGTCATTCAGCTTATAAAAATCTAACCGCTGCTGAGCAAGTCAAGAGTTTTTCAAAGGGGAATAAAAGAAGCAAGGAATATAGAGTGAACTCAAGCATTCAATCATAGGAGAGATTGCTTGGTGTAAATTCAACTTTCTGCTGCGAGTGAAAGTAAGGCAACTGTAATGTTATGTTTATGCCACATCGTATATGCCAGGACACGAAGCATGAGAACTTCTACATTGATAATAGGGAGTATCGTTATACTGGTTATTGTAGAACCGTCAGAAATATAATAAGATAATTCCTCGAGTGCTTTCAATTGATCAGCCTTGACGATAAGACCACAGGTGGATACTGGATGAGATATGAAAATGAATTTGTTATGGGGTTGTATTTCTAGTTTACATAGAGGTTTGTGTTATATTGAGACCACAATCAGTAGCATTTAGGTAATCCACTGCATTCTTAGTACAAATGCACCCTACTGAGAAAGGGAGGAAAGTCGAAACATTACTTACTTTAGATATCATAATCCATCAATTTACTCTGCAAAAGAGCACTAAAAGAAGGAAATTTTACACAACACAAATAGCTGAATCGTCTTATGTGTAAAAAGCAAGATTTTGAAATGTATTTCCTGAAAGGTACAACAAACTCATGAAAAAGAATATGTTAATTTCCTGTACTTAAATCTATCAGAATTTATGATAACACTAAAGCCTAGTAGGGAGACTGATATCATCACGCATCAAAGACTCAAACTTAATATAACCCAAAAAAATACTACAATGGCAATGCACCAAAATCTATGAAGCAGCATACGTGAAGCCCATATTTCGGTTCTCTCAAAATTTTCTTTTCAAAGTGCTGAACAAGGAAGCAAGAATTTAGACATTTACTTTGCCACCAGCTGTTCCTAGTGGCTGATGGGTCATGACTCTAGCATCTGGCATGCAAAACCTCTTTCCTTTTGTTCCGGCAGCAAGCAGAATCAGACAAGAGCAACTACAGGTGGTTATAGCTCGTGAAGGATAAGGGCCTACAACTAACTACTAACACACTCACCATTTGAGAATGAACAGAAATAAAATACCTTCATTACAACCAAAAAAGAAAGGAGAAGGTGGGTTACTACTTCATTGAGATCTAACCTCTGTTAGCTCTGTTTGCTTTAACGCATACTCCTATCACGAATTCCCTATTGATCTATAATGATGTTGTCCAACTAAAAGAACAAATGCATAATTTTTTTTAAAATAATAATATTACATTCATTTCACAGATCTGAAATAATAAGTCATCCAAAAAAAGGAAGAGAAGAAGAAAAAAAAGAAGATTACAGTCTAGAGAATCACAACTCATCAACAATACTTCCCAAGCAAATTTGAATAAAACACTCAACGACTATTTGATACTCAATGAGGCTTATGAATATTAAAAAATGATAGGGTTGCAGCTGCTTCGAAGGCTAAGGTCCTTGTTGATGTTGTTTTTCTCACAAAACATCTCCTATTTCTTTCACCCCATACACTTCAATGTCATACAACTAATTACTTAATCTGTATTAGATTCAGATTCTTATCTTCTTTCACCATCCATGAAATATGTGAGATGTCGTATGACTGCATTTGCAAATATTGTAAGTATATAGGTCATTCATTTTTTGTGTAAGGGTATTGAAAGAATAGATGATCTCTTGTCTCAATTTATTCATTGCATAAGCTATAATTTTCATCAACCATGATGCTCTTGCTTACTAAACAAATTTTAGTATGCAACTTATCCTTCCTCATTAGCCAGTTAAAAAAATTAATTTTTAATGAAAGCCTAAGTTTCCATAAAATACAACATTCTTCGTCAGTAATATCAATATCTGACTCCTTCAAAAGATTATTGAAAATAATATCTGACTCCTTCAAAAGATTATTGAAAATTATTTGGTTTTTGTCCATCTCTACCTAATTTATTTGTTTTGTTTTCTTCACTGATGTAAATGTCCTTCTTATTTTCAACGAACAAAAGAAATATTATTGCCACCGAACAGACCCCTTTCCACCTTACAAGTTGCCGTGGGCATGCCCATGCGCAACTGCAACTAAATTGAATGGCGAGAATAATAAAAAGGGCGTTGGAATTCACGTGTACGAAGGTTCAACTTTCGGTTCACCAAAATCAGCGTAGGGGGGGAATTCGAACTTGTGACGTAATTTGAAGATGAATCGAATTAATTAACGAGGGAGTGAGGAAGAAGCGTGCGGGGGAAAGGAAGGAAGCACGCACTCCGCCAATGCGTCGCAGAGGAGGAGGAGGAGGTATATATTAATATTAGAATAGATGCATTTAGTTTTGATGATTGTGATTAGAGGCGGTAATTTGTCATGCTTTGGATATGAACTATTTAAACTATACCTTGATAATATTTTATATTATAGGTAATAAATCTGATATTTATTATTATTTTTTAAAAAAAAGTTTTATTTTTAAGCATGCAGATGGATTTTATAAAATTGTTAGTTAAAAATATAATATTAATATTATAAAAAAAGTAAGTTCAAATTAAATATGCTAGTAATATCATTAACAACTAACATCAAACAAAAATTTAGAATCATCTGCAGACCAAATAAATCTTTATTTAATTTATTTAGCTTAGTTATTCCACATAATTAGTTAAATATCACATGTTTAGAAATAATTTTAATTTAAAAATAAGATTTTGAAAATTTTTGTAGTCAACTTATGCAGCTGCAGTATTTAGTAAAACATTAGCTGTCATAAAGTGAGCATCATCAGCTACTACTTTTTCCATTCCACTTTGTTTTCTTTCGGCTTCTCAGCCGTTCAGGATCCTTGGAATTAAACCGGCGAAAGTTGTGGCGCACGGTATTGTTTGGTTTCACTGTATGGTGAGAGATGATGTTAAATTTGCATGAGACAAATGCTCCTTGTGTTCTTGATGAGTAGAAGATGATAAAAGAAAGACGCCGACCGCATACTGTCGAGTGATGATACTGATGCGATGAGGACGACAACCACTGGGCCTTCTTATGCTAACATTTGCCACAAGTTTCTGCAAGATTCTCTCCTTCCTGCTGACATTATTGTGGTTAAGCCCACTGTACAGGCAAATTGTTGATCAACATGCGGTCCTTCTCTACCTCCACCAGAAACTTTTTTTTTTCTTGGTCCAACCTCTTGTTATCTGAGTTGATGTCCGTTCGTCTTGATTACTTAAAGAAGGGACCATTCTCCAACATGGATTCTGCGCCACCAAATATTTCTTGCTTGTGGTGAACATACTGTCACTGCAAAACAAGCAGAATGTGGGAAGTTTTTATTGTCATCTCATGATCTCTCATTCCCTGCTTTGCTGACCATCATCAGTTGCCACAGCATCATCTCCTAGTAGATCCACACAGCTTCTATCAAAATCCCCCTCCTTTGTTTCTGTTGCTCCCATTTAATTGGAGGTTTGGTATGTGTTGAATCAACAGCTTCACATGCCATTTCAGGTCAACATTCCATCCGAATACTTGCATTTATTTATTTACTCTTATCAAGCTGGCTTGTGGTGCTCTCTCTTCCTTTCCCAGGATTTTTAGAGATCCTCACCAACCCCCCTCAAGCTGTGCAAGTGGTCATGAGTTTAAGATTAATTATTATCTTTATGGAGGACTTCTGGACTAATTCTTTTCTGATTCAATTTATATAAAGTAGAATCTTAAATTCATAATCTTCCATAATTTTACTGTTCTAACTAAATAGAGATTTTATTTTTATCAGCATTTTTCAACCCATTTCTACCTCAAACTGAATGCATAATAATCCCATTAAATATTAGATTTGATTGGGATAAAATTTTAAATTCCACATCCCTCGTTTCCCGGAAAAGGAATATCTCATAACGTTACAAACCATGTAGAAATGGATAAATAATTCTTTAAGTGTTTTGTATTAATTTATATCGCACGTTTTAATCTCCTCGCTATCCTCCTCCTCCGCTGCTTTAAATACGCTTCCGCTCTGTGCCTCCACCTCCGCCTTCCGCTCTCCTCTCCCACCCTTCTTCCTTCATCTCATTCGCTTCCGCTTCAGCGTCCGCTGCTCATTCAAATCCACGGGGTTTGCTACGAATTCGGGTAGACTTCTCTCGCCTTCTTCGTTTTTCAATATTGTTCGAATCACACACACTGCTATGGATCGGAGCCCTCAATTTTTTTTTCCTCTGGTTGTGCTGTGGTGATCGATCTTCACTTTCCTCACTGCGATCTTACCCTTCAGGTTTTACCTTTTTGTTGGACTTGTTTCGTTGATTGCGTCTCTAGGTCTTAGGAATTTGACGAATGGTTTTTCGATTTTGCCGGAGCAGCCCTCCCCTGAATACAGATCTGTTTTTTTTATAAGTGCGTGTACTGGATCTGAAAATTATCTAGAGATTCTTCCTTATCTAATTTTCTTGCTTACTTCTCTGATTAGTCGATAGGTTAACATATCTTATGCCGTAGATTGTTTTGAAATTACAAAGATTCTCAGCTTTCTTCTTCTTGAAAATATCCAGTTTAGATGAGAAGAATACTGCATAAAACTGTGGATTACTGTCCAGTTTCTTATGTGATCAACATGATCTCCTGCCTAAACCATCTAAAGAAATATCTAGTCGACATATAGAAAACTGTACAAACTAATGACCCAGATGGACCAAGAGTCCCTCTGTAAGGGAATTAAGGATGAAAACAATCTCTGTTGCAGGCTCCTTTTAGCCGCTGATATGCATAGGCTCTTGATCAATATAACTTGGCTCATTATTCTTGGGAGAGGCGAATGCTGAATTTTTTAACTGCAAACCTTTATTTTTGAAAAGAAAGTTTTTAAGATAATCTCAGCTTATCTTCTTTCAGAAACAAAGAACAAATTTTGGTGAGAAAGTTGAAGCACATAGCACTCGTCAAGGTCAGTTCAAAAAACACTGAGCATTGAAAAGCAATTACCAGATACAACCACCTCAAGGAACACCCACTGTGTATCATGCACTCACTACATCATAACTGAAAGGCGAGTTTTTTTTTCTCTCGCAACAATTCGTTAATATAAAAGCCATGAAAATCATTTTCCAAAACCATTGAGTTGAAGAAAGCCGGCATTAAAATCACAATTAACTCGAATCTAAAATAACTTTCTTTTCAGCCCGCACTCAAGCAATCCTAATCTGTTTTGTTAAGCGTTGTTAGCATAAGTAGAACAGAATTTTATCATGTGGGATTATGAAACATCCGTCTTCAGACGTACTTCTCCGTTTGTTGAGATGTCTCTTTGGTATAGATCCATTGTAGACCACTTCATTCCCATTTGCACCAATTCTTTTCAAGGGAGCATATCGTGCATTAAATAAAGTTTTTTTTCCTTCTAGAAAATATAAATCCGAGGTATAGTGCTTGAAAATATTTTCTGGGGATTGACAAATTAACTTTGGAGATGGAGGAAAACATGAAAAGAAAATGACTTGTTTCGTTGTGTTTCTTTCAGTTAGTTCTAAATGGATGCTACTGCCGGTTAACAATTATTGAATTTTATGGCCATTGGTAAGAACATCCTCCTCTCTCTGTGTCCATGCCTTTATTTCCAGCCATTTACAACATCTGCTATATATAACTCCTTTTACCCTTTTCTGGGATAAATTTTTGTAGATTTTGGGGTCATGTTCAAGGGAGAGAACAGTATTTACATCAAATCAAATCCAAGTACCCACGTATTGATCCAGAAGACGCATTTTAAGGGCAGCAACTGTGGAATGGCCTTCAGAACGACCATAAGAAAGCAGCAAATATCTCTGGGAGTTGCACAAGTATTATTTAAATCTTCACCATCATTCATACTGTGGTCTCCTAAGATTCCTTTAAATGAAGGATATCACGAATCTCTCTCTCTAGCTTGCTGCTTTTTGTAACATTAGTTGTCGTTATCTCAATAAGCTCAAAATATTGGTTGAGCCAGGAAGTTCTTATATTTAGGCCATTTTCAAAATGCTCAGTTTAGCAATGGCTGGCTCTATTGGTTCCAGAAAAAGATTTGCTGATTCAAAGGTGCATTTGAATGCTCCAGTTCAAGCTGGTCAGACCACTGGGCTTAAATTGCAATCACCAGAAGAGTTCTACTGCCCAGTTATACCTGGATTATCTGATGATGTGGCTAAGTTTTGTCTTGCACTTGTGCCACGTAGATACCTCCCTACTATGGGTGCTGTTTGTAAGAGATGGAAGTCTTTCATTAGAAGCAAGGAATTCCATGTTATAAGGAAAAATGCTGGAAAGCTTGAGGAATGGATGTATATCTTAACTGGCGATGCTAGTGGAAGCGAGAACCATTGGGAAGTATTAGTTGGCTTAGGGGATAAAAAAAAGGTGCTTCCTCCGATGCCTGGTCCTATCAAAGCTGGGTGTGGAATTGTTGTTATTGATGCCGACCTTTTTGTTATGGCTGGTTATTCAGTTGATATAGGAGAGGAGTGCGTTTCAGATGATGTCTATCAGTATGATTCTCGGCTTAATAGGTATATATATTTACGCACATGATTTCTCATTGTTGCCTGCTGATCTGAATGAAGAATGATTATAACTAAATTTCCTTTTTCTCCCATTTTAAATCTTATGCTGAATCTTCTTCCTATGTTATTCTTTATACAATTTGATAGATATTCCAAAAATGAATATCATCGATTTAGTTTTCTGCTTTCCTATTTATGTTCCGCCTGTGCTTAGTTTCAGTTGTTGAAGCCAATTGTAACTAACTATAAGTGGTTTCCAGTTATAGTTTTTTGTCATGTCTTGTTCAAGATGGATAACAAATTTATCATGTACTTGAAATCACAATAACGAGTGGAAGTGGTAGCCATCATTTTTTATGTAAGTTGGTCACTGAACCAGTGCATTATTGAGCTTATTTCAGTATAAGATTAAGAATGGCAGTGACACACTTTCTAGGTATAAACCACTGGACATGCTTGCACTAAATGCAGAAAACGTTATTATACTCGACAAAAAATGTATTGATGGTCACGACTGATTGAAGTGGTAGAGATAATTATATTTTATTTGCTTGAGATTTCATGCTAATCATCATCTTATCTGAAGTATTTGCATAAGCCTTAGCAAGATTAAGAATGGCAGTGACATACACTATAGGTATAATCTTTGGGTTGTTGCTAATCCAGTTAACTAGGTAAACGGTGTATTTATGTAGTGAAGGATTAAGATAGGGTATTTCAACCAAAACATCTTTGGGCAAATGCTCTCAACTTTGAACCCGTTCAATTCTGTATATCAGGTCACTGGACCTTACAAAATTATATGCCTGTCATCTATTTACCAAACTATCAGGGATGATGTTGTTCCATCTACTTTCTCTCACCTAAGACAGTTCCATTTTTTTTAAAATTCTTTGCTTGAGCTCAATTGAGATGCATGACATAGAATGTGATGGTAATTGTGCTTCCTACAAGACAATAGGAAAAAAAATGGCTTTGAGAAATGGAACCCCATCCGGTTCATCTTCTCTAATAAACCTAGAAGTTTCAATTTCTTTAGTGCAACCTTAGCATAGAAGTGATACGTACTTTTCGATGCTCTGTGGTTGAGATTGTTTAAGCTTTTCATATTATGATGACCAAGAAGCTCTTTTATTACAGATGGAGCACATTAACCAAGATGAATGTTGCTCGCCGTGACTTTGCCTGTGCGGAGCTTGATGGTTTTATATACGCTGTGGGTGGGTTTGATGCCAATGGTGATAGCCTATCAAGTGCGGAAGTTTATGACCCTAACAAAAATAAGTGGACTTTAATTGAAAGCCTTCGCTGCCCAAGGTGGGGTTGCTTTGCTTGTGGCTTCGAAGGCAAGCTTTATGTAATGGGTGGGCGTTCTAGCTTCACCATCGGCAATTCTAGGTTTGTCGATGTGTATAGCCCGGAGCACCACTCGTGGTGCGAGATGAAAGGTGGGTGTGTTATGGTCACTGCACATGCGACGCTAGGCGAGAAGCTCTTCTGCATTGAGTGGAAGAACCAGCGGAAGTTGGCGATATTTAACGCAGTTGACAACTCGTGGCATAAGGTTCCGGTGCCCATTACGGGGAGCTCAAACATCACATTCCGGTTCGGAATACTTAATGGCAAACTATTGCTTTTCTCGCTCGAGGAAGTACCTGGATACCAGACACTGCTCTATGACCCTGATGCTCAAGTGGGATCCGAATGGCAAACTTCCTCTCTGAAGCCTTCTGGCTTATGCTTGAGTAGTGTGACAATCAAGGCATGAAGAGTACAGAAAGTATGCTGTCTGTTTTAGTGTTAGACAATGTCTGCTGTTCTTGTCTGTATGCTATTTCTTATGTTTGAGAATGTTTGTTGTGTTTGTCTGCAGGTTATTTCTGATGTTTCCCTTGTATCTACTGTGATCTTATGGTTCTTCCTCTTGCTTAATCAACAATTTGTTTACCTCTGTCACTGATGTTTCCCATGAGATTAATGTAGCAAGTTAGAATTTTCTTAGTAGCATTTGCTACTTTTGTACCATTTTAATGCATTCATGATTGATTTTTAAAACTATTGATTTGGCAAATATTATTTTTGCTTAATCAACAACGCAGTGAGAGTAAGAAGTTGGTTAAAATGATAAAAAAATATGGATGAAACTATAATTTAGCTTATGGATGTGTCTCTAAAATCTTAATGCATCTCAACTTCTTCAAAACTTGTACCTTAACAAGATTATACATATTTTATCACATTAGAAGTTTTTCCTACATGTCTTCTAATTTTTCTTAGGTTGTCAGATTAAATGCACGCTGAGGTAATAAATGTCAACAAGAACTTTGCAGAAAAAAATCAATAAATAAAATAAAAACTATTCAAACCTTTAAAAATAAAAAAAAATGCAAAACAAAAAAATAATATAAATATGTTAACATATTGACGTAACTTGATTTTTTTTAACTTTATAAGTATATTTACCTACAAATAAATATTTTTTAAGAAAAATATTTTTGAATTATATATATATATATATATATAATATTTTTAAAATTCCTTGATATATAAAGTTTTATTTAATAACCCCGGGCTTCAGAAGTAGTCGTCTGTTAAAAGTATAAATATTAATCACGCACTGGAAACCAAAAGAATTCTCTCGATCACTTCGCGTGGTTGCGTGCGCATCTCCTCCTCCGGGGAAGCGGAGAATGGCGGAGAAGCTTGCACCGGAAAAGCGCCACAGCTTCGTCCACGCCGGTAAGGAGCTTTGATTCCGCCGCCGTAATCCCCCTCGCCGCCGCCTCTCTGCGGATCCCTCTCTCAATTGGGTTCCCTTTTTTTTTTCTCGATCCCCCTAGGGCAGAAGGTGTTCGAATGGGATCAAACCCTGGAGGAGGTCAATATCTACATCAACCTGCCTCCCAACGTCCCCAAGAAGCTCTTCTACTGCAAGGTCCAGTCCGAGCACATCGAAGTCGGCATCAAGGGGAATCCGCCTTATCTCAATGTCTGCAAGAGCTGTTCCTTTTTTCTATTCTTTCGTTTTCGTCCTGTTGGATTGACGACTGACTAGATTGGTTTGTTTGGTTCTTAGCACAAACTTGCCTGCCCGGTGAAGACTGATTCCTCGTTCTGGACCCTCGGTAATGTGTCGCTGCTCTTCTATTTCATTGTTCTTGCTGGTTTTTTAGGATAACAAAAATCTTATACCGTGAGAAACTATGGGGAAAATATAAGGGATCTTCTTACTCCTGATGGAGCTTAATGATAGTAAATAACCATATAAGCGAAACCAGAATAATCTTGCCATCTCATCGCCTGTCTATCATATAGATGTCCTCCCTTGATTAATGAAAAACTGTGACCTTGGCTTACGCACAAAATGAATAATTAACAGCTAAATATGGATTTGCTGCATATTATTTCCTGAACAAAAATTTATTTTGCCATTTTACATTTTTTTTGTTTTTAGGGACAACCTCATATTTGGATATGGGAATCTTTGGAACGAGTTGATTCTTTGCTGATGCCACTCCCCCTTAATCAAAAGCATGTCTTATTTCTGTAGTACCTCTCTCCTAGTTAGTCGTAGGTACTAAGGAAGATAATTCTGTGAAGGCAGTTTCTGGCTTCCATGCTGGTAGCCTCATACATTTTTTTCATAAATAATGTTAAACCTACACATTCCGTTTCTCTCTTAGCACCTCTTTTTATATGTCAAGCATAATTCTCTCTTTGCACCATAATATATTAGAGTTCAGTTGTTAACTGCACTTAGCATTTTGGCTGGCAGCTAGTTTATTACTTTTTATTTAGTTCCACCCTGCTGTTAAATGAAGGAAATCCAGTATATGCAACTTATATACTAGTGAAACCCATGATTGCATCAGTTAGGTGAGGCAGAACGATAGAATGCTAGTTGGGATTCGTATATTTGATATATCTCTACAAGTAATGCTTTCAAAAGACATGCACCTTTCACATCTTTTTGTTGTGCTCAATAAATCCTTGAGTTCTAAAGTCGGTGCTGATTTTTTTTACTTTATCTGCAAAAATAGAGGACGAGACACTGCATGTTACACTGCAGAAGCGGGACATAGGACAAACCTGGTCATCTCCTATACTTGGGCAGGGTCAGCTGGATCCACATTCAGCTGATCTTGAGCAGAAGCGTCTTATGCTACAGAGGTTCCAAGAAGAGGTACGGCCCTCCGTTCTTGATTTTTATCTGTTTAGGTGTTTTTGCAGGGCATTTTGCTTTTAGTACAATTGTTTCAAAGTCCCAAGTGGAGATAATATCTTATGTTCTAATTATAAGTACCTTCTGACGCGCAATCGTACATCCTAACACGATCTGGAGGTATCCCTGTACATTCAACAGTTCTTATTGTCATCATATATACATGATTGAAATGGTACGTATGCTCTTAAGAAAAGCTATGGGCTTGCATGACCTACCTTTTTTGCACTTTTAGTGCCTTAATTACATCAGTTGCAGAATGAAGTTGCCGGTAATTTTCTTTTAGAGCTAAAAAAATATATTTTTTTGGAATGTGATAATTACTAATTTGTGATTAGAGGTGATGGGCAACGTGACCTTTCAAAGCCTCTTTTTAGCATGGGATAATTAGAGGGTGGATTCGGAGACCACCCTCATTCTAATTACTCCATTCTAGACATACTAGCCGATGCCTAAACGTACAAACATTTGAAAATTCAAACTATTATATGTATTTTGTGATCAGCTCTATTGCTGCGAACATCAATTTTCCTTTAGGACATACATACAACATTTTTCGTTCACTATTCTCTACTTACGCTTCAACAGAAGGATGCAACCCAATATTCTGTTTCTGATATCTCCATTTCATTGTCATTATGCAGAATCCAGGTTTTGACTTTTCTCAGGCCCAGTTCAATGGAACCTGCCCTGACCCAAGAACCTTCCTGGGTGGCATGCGCTCAAGTTAAAATAATTTGATCGTCAAGCATACATTTGATGTGGTCTCTTCATCGTAACCCCAGCTTGTTCTCTTAATTATCACATTATTCTAAAAGCTGGTAACGGAGATGCTGTGTAGATCTTCGTATGTTGCAAAGTCATGTGTTTAATTACAATATTTGTGGTAATCAGAATGCATTTTGTAAATTTAGCCTCACTACGAAACCATATAAGGTTATGAATAAACATGCATGTTTCCCATTTCTTCTTCAGCTGTTGGTTTCCTAGTTGTTAATGAACGAAGGCAAAACATAGTTGGGACGTTCATGTATTTTAAGTGTCGTCACGTTGATTGCCCATGACGTTTGCATCTGCTGCCATTTCTTTTTTGCCCCATCTACTTAACTGGTTTCCTCCCAGCTTTTTGTTTTTACTATAATAACATTATTATCGTACATATGTGGATGATGAAGAGTGCAAGCATCTAAAATGGGGATGTAGCTGGGAATGTAGCTCAGATGGTAGAGCGCTCACTTAGCTCAGATGGAACATAGTTCCTGGTGCTCCGCATCTCCATACTTTTAGGGGTTTAATTGCATGCATAGATACGATAT
Source organism: Thalia dealbata (assembly GCA_030544415.1). NCBI lineage: Eukaryota > Viridiplantae > Streptophyta > Magnoliopsida > Zingiberales > Marantaceae > Thalia > Thalia dealbata. The sequence continues at coordinate 1,574,188 of CM060458.1, forward strand.
TTAAACAGAACATCATGGGCACTTGCAACTTATTAGCCTCCTATTCCAGTTTTCAATTAATTTAATCAAAACTGTTGCCCTTTTATGTGAAATTTAAATCAAAACCGGGCAGTTCAATCACGTTACGTTCTAAACGTAAATACTTGGAATAAGAAACTTACCGAGAAATCTTCTTTTTTATCAGGACAAATGAAATGTAAACTTCGACTACAGGAAAAAAAACCATTCAAATTATTTACATGTGAAAACTCTTCAAATAACATCTTCCACACTAATCAACAAGTTATCTCTCGCCTTCTCAAAAGAATTAAAAACCCAACCCCTGAATTCAGTCAGATAATTCCGAACAACATCCTCTGCTGCTTCGTAAAGATCATCTCCCCTTTCACCCGCTTGCTTGCTCTTTGAAGAACCAAAAAGCGACGAAATTTTTTTTTTTTTTTAAAAAGAAAACGTATATGCATCAGTCCATAAACTTTTTCTTTCCTCTGGGAAGAACCCGAACTCGATCCATGCGAACTATAATAAGGAACTCTCAAATCACTTGCGGCAGAGGAACTCCGGAGTAAAGACCCCCATGAAAAAGAAGATTCATCCATCCCTCACAAAAATATCTATAAACTTGTGTAACCTACGTCGTCGATCAGGATGTGGCAAACCAATGTTTCGGTAAAGACGGTCAGAATGAAATGAATTCAAAAAGAAATGGATGACTAGCCAACTGTTGGCCCTCGCAGCTTGTTAGCGATGTGCAGGATGTGGCTGATGTTTGTGGTGGGATAATTCTGCAACAGCTTGAGGTTAGCAATGAAATCGCCAGCCAAGAGACGCCTTCGCACAAGTATCAGCATCGCACAGCATATCCGTAGCAACGTCTCCTGCAAGAGAATGAAGAGGGCATATCACTTCCAAAAGTTGAACGAGAGTCAATTAAGCAGACAAGTTGTTGCAGGGTGCAAATTATGACTCGACTCATTACTTACATGAGGCCCCTCCGGATCACTAAACAGAGTATCCCAGATGCGAAAACACTCCGTAAAGCTGAACTCTCGAGTCAATAGTAGTGTGATCCATCTAAATGCATAGAATTGAGCACTCACCTGAGAAAGAAATGATCGAAACCATCAGAGGAACCATTAAAAACAAAGTAACTAAAAGAACAAATGCAAAGGAGGAGGTTAAAGTCCCAGCATCAATTTGTAGATTAATGCAGTAGCACTTTTAAAGTGGGCAACTATGATTAACTAAATCACATGATAGGGTGGTGGAAAGCAAATTCCAGAGATTTTTTAAAACAAGAGGATTATAGAAACTTTCAAGGACTTGCAAAAATCTCTTACTTTTGTAGTGACCTCCAAGTGACGCCAGAGCTCTTCGTCATGCTTTTTTAAAAGCTGTGATAATTTAGCTATTGTGGAACGGATGCCAACAACGCTACTACTATCAAGTTGCTTGCAGAAATTATCCCTGAATACACTGAGTATCTCAGTGAAACAGAAAAATGTATCCACTTCTGCACAAGCCTGCATACAACGTGATCAGAAAATTGTAGGAAGAAATGTTCATTTGGAACGTAGATATAGCATCAACATAAGAAAGCATATTTCACCAGGACTCGATCTAACAAACTTTCTCCAACTATTGGGCATCAACATAACATTTGCCACAAATGAACCTCCAATGTAAGAAACGTTTGGAAAAAGATCAAAATAATGAGAGATGAAAATTTAAGAAACCAAGATCAGCCCTAAATGACAATAACTCGAATCACAACAAAGAAGGTCGTGAGGCAAACCAAGAGCCAAATATTTTCAATAAAAATAATAATCCAAGATGACCTTGCCCACATTTTCCACTTTTATCAAGAACCATTCATAATTACGATCATTAGAAGCTTAAGTGAATTGGTTTTTCCCAATATGATTACAACACAGACTGCTCCACTTATATGTAGGAAGCACGTTAATTATTCTCATGGTGGTACCTTGATTTCAACTCGCATGTGCTCAAATGTGGAAGATTGAGATTAACCTAAAAAAGCCTATGAGTAATAATACCCCTTATTCTCTCGGTCATTCATTTTCTTTACATATTTGATCAGTATTTTTCTTCTTACAAGGAGGCAAGAAAACAGCAAAAAAGAAGGAAAGTGGCACTTATGTGTACAGAGAAATTCTACCACACTGTCTGCTTTATTAAATAACAAGATCAACAAATTAACTGAACTGTCCTAATCCATTTTATACTCAGATTGAAAAAAAAAAACAGCAAGGTGCTATCGATCAAGAAGCAATGAACATAAACATAAAATTGGTATGGACAAGGAAAAACATTACTGTAATGTTTTCATAATTGTAGCATTAGCCTTACAGCATTAGTTTTGTCTGGGTCATTCCTGAATACATAGAAGAGCAGTGCTAAAATTTCATTCATTCCCTGAACGTATCTTATACCAGGATTTAATTTTGCAAAGATTACAAGTATGTGCCTTAAAGCATCCTGAAAAGAAAGAAACATGAGTCAGAATTAAAGAAAACGCCTCAAACCTATAGATGAACATCAGAATGATAACAAGGTTATTTGATAACCTGATTAGCCTTCACTCCAGCAAAAAACTCCATCTCTGGATGAGTGCGTTTCACATCTCGATCAATTTGTTCCAGGAGCTCCAGCTCCTGATTAATGTAAATTGTTTAAGTTATTAACATGTACATCACTCCACAGAAAAGATAACAAAAACAGATCAAACAATACGTCTGCAGAAAAATCATATGCAAGAAGAGAAAATATAAAAAGGACCAAAATTCCATCAAATTTATCCAAAATATCATCGATACGTTGTTATCAACGAACAGAAGTCAAATTTATCCTCTTACCCATCATAATATCTTGCTCTTTTTTCAAAAAACTGAAGTTTAATCCTAGGTCTTTATGACTTCACCAAGATCTGATTAATCTATACAAGCCAGTCAAAAGATACAAATAACATCTAATGCTATTATGTTTCACACCAGATAGGCTGCTAACATAAAGCTTAGATATAATTGCCCCCGTCACTGGAGAGCAGGTTCCATAATCATGATGAAAAGCCTTTCTTTGAGGACAATTTCAACTTGTTTTCCCTGTATATCAGTACATATGCACTACTTCCACTCATGAACTTGTAGGTCAAAGTTTCAAACAATAATATAACAACTCAAACAGCAATATTGCAAAACCAACTTGCTCAAAACAAACCATCCAGCCAATGGGTGACAAATTAAGTTAAAACTTTTGCAGATAAATGAATGGTTCACTTCCAAGAGCTTTTAATACACGAAATTACTGAAAAAAATGTGATTGTTCTTCATGTAATATATATAATGCACTAAGAAAGTTCTTAACGAGACTAGGATTAACATGGCAATTCTTTTAACCAAAATTTTAAATTTGATCTAAGATAATACCTGGAAGTATTGGTTCCATACACTAGTTTCATTGAGGCTCAGTGGATGCTCTCCATTCTTAATCTCCAACCTGGAAAGCAAGCCAGTCTTTTGGTAGCAATTTAACACTTCATTCTTGGAACCAGTTGTTGCTGCCATTCTGTTCGTGATTTCTGACTGATTAGCAACATAAAAATTCAGAAAGCCCAGAATTTATAGGAAAAATTAAATAATCTGATGTTGTTCAAATTAATATAACCTATAGGCGTGTACCTTGTGGGATCATATAGTCCTAAATCAATAATGGTGCAACCAAACAAGATCACTTGCTAAAATCCATGTCAACTTACCGGGTTTAGCAGAAGCTCATCCTTAAAAGTGTTATACTGAATCTGCTTCTTTTCCAATTCATGTGCCCACAGTGTATGATCGAGCGGCAAATAACCCAACAAAAGCTGCTCACTACAAAGTAAAGTCTCATAAATTCCCATAAAAGAATAAAGAGAACAATATACTTTTAAAAAAAAGCAACATAAAATGTAGCGTTCATTTTTCATTTGTGACTGCATGTAGTTAAAGCTCGACTAACGTTGTTCCATATGGCTGATATTTTCAATCCGAACTACTAACTGACTTGCCAAGTATTGGATATGGAAGTGCTCATCGACTGATGGTTGTTCGGAGAACAGGACATTTTTGTAAGGTTTTTCATGCGTATAAATGCAATTCAAAATCAGTATGACCGAGGCATAAATTTATCCGTGAAAAAAAAAGTCTTATTAAATGGTGTATATAGAAAAAGGGAATCGATCAAGACCTTCCAGACTGGGGGGCGGACACTCTGCGGAATGCCTTGGCACGCCAGCCTCCGCAACTCCCCAAGATTAATGATCTTCTTCGACAACTGGTCCATCAATGCGACCGAGTTCAGTGACGCCGAGTCAAACGAAGTCTTAGAAAATAAAAAGGGTAAAACAGAAGCCAAGGGCGCGGCGGCTTCGGAGAGGCAACCCTACCGTGATCTGGAAGTCGAGCAGGAGCTGGGCGTCGCGGGTTTCCTCCTCCGGGGAAGATATGGACGGGATCGCATCACCGGCGGCGGCGGTCCGGATCTCCGGCCCGCGGGAGGTCCCGGAAGGCGGCGGCCGGGAAGAGGACGGCTCCGCCGGAGGCGGCGATGGCGGCCGCGGAGGAGGATCCGGCACTAGGGTTCCAGCGTCGTCGTAGAGGGGAAGGAGGAAGCGTCCGTTGGCGGTATTGGAGGACCAGAGAGGGCTGTTGAGCCACTCCGGCACGCCCTTCTTCTTCCCGACCATGTTCGACGGCGTCTCCGCTCTCTCGCTCGCGTTCTCTTTCTGGAGACTTCGACAGCGGCGGCGTAACCCGGAAGAACTCCCTGCACACTCACACGCTATAAACCTTTATAACGAAATCCGAGACCCGCTAAATTTGTCGTAGCGGTTTCGGAAGTGACTCTCCGCGCGTATCCGTTACGTTACGTTGGAACACATGACGTGTGGTAGATATTATTATAAAGTATTATTATATAATAATAAAATCTTCAAAGACGTATATGAATTTTTATTTTAAAATATATTTCTACTTTTTAATAATAATAAAAATATTTAAAAATGGTTTTTTAAAATAATACATATAAAAGGGAAATTATAAAATTAAATATATATGCTAATAAAACAAAAAATAAAAAATGTGTTTATAATTTGTCATTTATCATTTTCCTAAACAAACGGACACCGAAGGAGCCAGCGGGTACCTCCATTTAAAGCGTTGGCCCACAATGGATTCTCCGGGCCCCGCAGCGAACCGACCTCTAGAAAGCCGGGTACGTGCCGGTTCACCCACGGGTGCAATTTCGGCCGTTAAAGGGCGCACCGGGAGGATGACCAATCGGGAGCGGAACACGCGCGGGGGAAAAAGGACCAGTGGGAGGCGGCCACGTGCGGTACGGCGACCTAATTCGTGGTCGTCGAGGCGCTAGCTATATAAGGAATGAGTACGCAACGGATGGGTTTCGGAAAACCGACTCCGCCCTCGAAACCCTCGCGTGGCGCCTCGTCGGAGGAGGAGGAGGCGAGGAAGAAGAAGACATCACCGGATACAAAAACGTTGCATCCTATTCTGGTGGGCGGGCGGCGATCGGAGCGCGTCCGCGGACATGCAGCTCCAGGAGAAGAAGGAGAAGTGGGAGGAGGCGGAGGAGGAGGAGGAGGAGGAGGAGGAGGAGAAGGTGCGGCGGGGCGGGGTGTTCGAATGTAATGGAGTTCCGCGGCGCGGTATACAGGACGACGCCGGAGACGCCAAGTTGCTGGTTCCGCCCTTCAACTTCGGGATTGTGGACAGGGGGATCTACCGCTCCGGGATCCCGGCCCCTTCCAATTTTGGGTTTCTGGAAGAGCTGAACCTGCGGTCCATCGTGTGAGCGCTCGTGATCGATTTGTTTTGTTTTCGACGGAGGGTTGTTTTTGTTTCGATCTCCTTTTTTTTTCCTTCACTTTTCTTGCCCATGTGAGGGGCGAAGGAGGATTCGTGATAATGCGGTGGTCGATGGGTTTGCAGCTACTTGTGCCCGGATCCGTACCCGGAGGAGAACCTGGAGTTCCTTCGCACCCATCGGATTCGCCTGTTCCATTTCGGCATTGAAGGGAGCAAGGTAATCAAAGATGCTTTCTTTATGCTCTTCTGTTTTATGTTGTTGGTTAGTTCATAAACTTTGTTTGAAGGTTACGTGGTTGACGTGTATTTTGATTGAAGATCAGCGTTTTCTTTGATTTCCTTACTCTTTTATTCAAACTGTATACTATATTTTTAATTTGCTCACCTTTTAGAGATTGTTTTTTCCTGATTTTGATTGATGTGCATTGGTTCTGAGAAGATATGTCTTAAGTCGGAAATTAAATGGATCAGTCAGGACATGCTCCTTGGTGGATATATAAAATGTAAAACAAGGAATTTAGAAACATCTTCTTTGAAGAAGATTGTTGCTAACAATATGACGGCTCTATCGTGTGAATGTAGGCTCTACAAAGTTTGTTGGTTTACAGAGATATAATGTGTTAAGTGGAAATTTTCAAGAACGTAGCTATTACCACCAAACTGACTTATCAAAATATAACATTCCAGGTCTAATTGATTCTACAGCATGTAAGTTTAACTAACTTGTAGGGATGTACCAAACTTGAGGAGCCAAATAACTCTCGTAAATCAAATCAACTGGTTTTGCTAGATATTTGTCATTTCAATCACACCCATTTGTTGGTCCTAACTTTCTTGTGTCGCTAACCTCTGTAAGTTGTGCTACCAGAAGCTTCACTATGGTGTGATAATAGATAGAGTCAACTATATTTTGTTGTGAATTAATTGTCATGATGTGTATATATAGTGCTGAAAGCTGTCAACAATTTATGTGACAAGCACTTAGTCTGCTGTCGTCTGCTGTCAACCTTACTATCGTTGTACTTTGTATTTATTTTCCCAAGGTTCATCTGCAGGAGCCTTCTTCTTCCTCTTCCATATCTGAAGATGCTATCTTGGCAGCTCTCAGAATTTTACTTGGTACTAGAATAGGCAGATACAATTTGCTCTCTCTCCCCCTCTTAATTTTTTTATCTGCTGCACTAATATTATCGCTCTTCATTGCTACAGACGTAAGGAACCATCCAGTTCTAGTCCACTGCAAGAGAGGGAAGGTACGTGCGTGAGATAATAATACACACCAAACATAAATCAATCAAATGCATGCTTCTGAACTCAGTATATATTGCTAGTTTGCTGAACTTGAGATCATCTTTGTTCTCTCTGCAAATGATTACCCCACGCAGCACCGGACCGGCTGCCTTGTGGGCTGCTTTAGAAAGCTACAGAATTGGTGCCTCCCGTCCGTCTTCGAAGAGTACCAACGATTTGCCACTTCCAAAGTCAGGGCCTCGGACATGAACTTTATTCAGAATTTTGATACCTCGTCCATGTCCCTGGGCATCCTCAGCGTCATCTACCGCTACTACGGATGTGGTTACCAAATGAGGCGCCTGGTCTACGACAAATCCTCATGACAGACCCATATCCTGCGTCCAAAGCCCCGGCGGCCGGCCACTTTGCCACTTCAGGCGCATGCTTTTGAGACGTCAACTTGATTCTTTTGAGGCAAAACTAACGAGAGACTTAACTCAGTGGTTCAAATTCTTCTTCTTCTTCTCAAATTTTCTTTTTTCTTCTTCATATTGTTGATTGATGTTTCTAACCATGCACGAATGAATACGTGGAGAAACAAACTAAATGCCACATCTAGCTGCTATACCTCATTGCTTTCTTATACGTACAAACTTCTATATGTACTATGAGATGCCTCTTGTTGCAAGACAATATGCAGTTATTCCTCATTTGATGGCTCTGTTCCGGATATGTATCCTATTGTTTTCCAACCTAATTCTCCAATAATTCGATCATATATTATAATCATTATTTAAAGTATGAGCAAACGGTCACCAATAATTCTCCCATTTATTATAATTATTATTTAAAGTGTGTGTAAACAGTCGCCTAGAAAGGGACTCCAAAAATGTAAAGTAAAACGTCTAAATAATCCATAAATAATCTAAAATTATGTATAGATTTAATTTATATAAAAATATTAATGTGTTTAGATAATTAATTTTTTTTAACACTTACAAATATTATTCCAACAAATATTTGCACCCCTCCCATCTGTATTCGTAGATTTATAATTAATCGCATGTATGAGAGGCGCATGTATTTTATACATATACTACTCGGTAGTTAGTTAGTTAATTGTCTTGCCCATCTTATTGCCCTCGTCCTTCTTCTCCGGCGCGGAGCCGTCGTTGCCGGCGAGAGCCTTATACTTGTCCCTCCTCGTGAAGCCCGTGCACCGGTAGCTCAGCGCCGCCGCTATGCTCCTCTGTATGCAGTTCGCCACCTCGTGGCTGGTCTTCCCGCCGCCACCGCATGTGAGCGACGGCGGCAGTTTGTCGAGGAACGTCACCTCGTACGACGGTCGGGGGTTCATGAAGAAGTAGAACGCGTCCATCCCCTTCCATCCCCTCGCCGTCGTCCCGTGGAACATGGACATCCCGTTCTCCATGGCCACCGGCACGATCTGGTCCGTCAGCTCCGCAAACAGCGCCGAGAACCGCAGCAGGTATGGCTCCCGGCACGTCGTCCCCTCCGGACAGATCACCAGGTCGCCCTCCTCCAGCAGCCGCTTGATCATGGCGGCGTCGCTGGCACGGTTGCGGGTGAGGGACACGGTGCGGATAGGGGCGAGGATCTCCGAGAGGCGGGAGAGGGAGTAGGTGACGGCGGTGATGGGGCGGCCGAGCGCGTAGGAGAGGATGATGGGGTCGAGGAGGGTGCGGTGGGAGCAGACGAAGAGGACGCCGGAGTGCCCTACCGACGTGCGAGCCGGCGGCGGTGGGGTGCCGCGGGTGGTTACGCGGAGGCCGAGAGCTCGCAGGGCGAGTACCGCATAGGGCACGGGGATGAGCGACCCGGCGGCAACGCGGAGGCAGCTAAGGAGGAAACCGGCGGGGATCCATAGGACGGTGAGCAGAGCGAGCAACGGAGTTGGCCGGAGGACGAGGCGGCCATCGTGGAAGATCACCGGCTTCGGCAGCTCGTCCACGGCGACAGGCTTCAATTCGTGGTTTCGTGGCACCACGTACGCCTCCTGTTACCTCAAATTAATCAGCATGAAGTCGAAGACGATGATGAAGGAGGAGGAGGAGGAGGAACCTGACAAAGACGCATGAAGGGGAAATCGCTCTCCCTGTCGCCCAGGCCGACGTCAGGGACGACGTCCGGCATCTGCTTCCGCAGCGCGGCCGCCTTCTTACGGCCAACGAGCACCCCGGGGCGGCAGACAAGACCCGTCGCCCGCCCCCGGTACGTCTCCAGCTCCGTCCCCATCACCAGCCCCACCCCGAGGTACTCCTTCAGGAACGCCTCCACCATGATCCTGGGGTTCGCCGTCAGCACACACCGCGTCCCGCACGCAGAGAACACCCGCCAGCTCTCCGGGTGGAGGTCCTCCAGGTAGAACTTCGGCAGCACCGCTCGCGCCGCCGACTCGATATCGGTGACCCGCGCCCCGGCGAATGACGCAAAGATGAGCACCTGAATCCCGGCCGCCTCTGACACCAGGTAGTACAGCGCGGCGGCGAGCGGGGCCACGGCGAGGAGGAGGAGCAACCGGAGCGGCCCGCCCACATCGTACGCCACCAGCGCGAAGTAGGGGAAGGAGCTGCGGCTGAGGAGGAGCGTTCCGTCCATGTCGGCCACCACCATGTGCCCCTCCCTTCCCGCAGAGCTGCACTCCTCCACGGTCCGGAAGGCCGCCGTACCGCCCATATCTAAAGTGAAGAAGAAGAAGCTATTACTTGAACTCTTCTTTCTTTTCTTCTGTTCTTCATATATATACATAGACACACACATCGAGAGAGAGAGAGAGAGAGAGAGGGGAAGGGAAGGGAGGCGATAGCTGATAATTAACTCATGAAGAAGACAAGCCAACCCTTTTCTTCTTCTTCTTCTTCTTATTGACGGATGACGAATGCAAAAAAATTCCAAGTGTTGGTGGGAGTCGAAAGCCGTCCGCTTTTATTACGGTTAGGGTATGGGCCTGCAACGCATTTAATTCATCGGACACGGACTACTATTTATATAATAGGAAGAATGCATTAAGACCACGTTTGATTTTTTATGAGTAAAAACATGTTTGTTTTTGTTTTTGAAAAAAAAATTACAGTAATTTTATTAATTAAATGTCACACAGAAGATTATAAATTCAAAAAAATTATAGATTTAGTAATTTTAAATTCTAAAAAGAAATATCTCTTCCATTTTAACGTACACACTTTACTTTAATTAGAGGAAGTACATCATATAAAATCTTTAACCTACTTTAATTAGAAAATTTGTACACTTTATTTATTTTTTAAAAAAATATAATAAATTAAAAGATAGGTAGTGAAAAAAAATTATCGATAAATAATTTTTAATATTTTTTAAAAAAAAATCCTAACTTCGAAGTAAGTGATTTATTGTGTTTATTTATATTTAAATAAAAAATAATTCAAACGGCCTTTTTTAATTGCCAGATCATTTCCATAAATAGTTTAATAAACTTCAATAAACAGATTTTTTTTCAATAAAATGACTTGACAATTTTACTACAATAGTTCATATAAATTGTTTTTAATTATAGGTTGATTATATCTAAAGTTTTAAAATTGCATAAGAAAAACCTTTAAATTTGTAAAGTCGAAATTTAAATATATTTTAAAATTATAAAATCCATACCTGAATTATTTAATCAATCTGTTGGAATTTTAAAAATATAATACTAGATTATTATTTTAAAATATATATATTTTTATGTAAATTTTAAAAAAAAATATGAGATAAATATATATATATATATTATAAATTTTAAAATTATAAATAGAGGTTAATGATTCGGGTGGACGTAAGATGTTATTAATTCGACGCACATTGGAATTAATTGGGCGGGTAAATTAAAGTGGTGAAACAGCAATTGTTTCTTCACCTACATCGATCTGTCATAAATTGGAAGCAGATATAAGTCATTTTTTCTCATTTATTACTCATGCTTCTCCTAATTCGTACTATTATGTTTTAGTTGTTACGTGGATTTATCGGAATAATTATGGAAATAATTGAGCTTGCAATGAATAGTTCACACCTTCCGGCCACCTAATTAATTCATTCAACAATGATAATAATATTTTTATTTATTTATAATAATTATAATAATTTTAGACATGATCTCTAGATAAAATACACTAAAAAATTAGGATAAAACGTTAGACGAAGTTAAGTAAAGTATGATCCATCATAGTATGACATAGATGTCACATAAATGAATACTTATCCAAAAGATACTAAGTCAAACTACAAATTCTTATAAGTTAGTAGGCTATATAAAAATTCAAAAATTTTTGTAAATCATCAAATAAGAATAAAAAGATAATTAAAGTTTTTACCATGGGAGAGAGTTGAGTATTTAGGATTTTATTGATACTTTAAATAAAATTACATTTCTATTTCTTCCATTCTCTATTTTTTTCATATCCTTTTTGTTTTTACTATGTTAACTTTCTTTCAATGATGTTATACTACATGATTCTTCATATTCATTGTAACTTTCAATAGTATTCATTGCAACTTTCAACATGAAATTATTGAGACTATGATGGTAGGTTATTGATTGAACCTCTTAACAACCTTATATCTTATTCTTTTTTTATAATTTTTCTCAAGGAGTAATAAATTGTATTAATCTCTTCATCTACTCAAGATAGAAAGAGGGTAGATAATACGATATAAGTTGAAATAATATATTACATAATATTTTTTGGAAAAAAAAATCTATATATACTACAAGAATTGCTGAATTGAAATAAAGAAAAAGTCAATATACTTATAAAAAAATGCCACATCACCTCGGAGATATGTTGATCCATATCATGTAACATTATTCCTAATGTATATATACAGAAGATGCAGGGTATCAAAATTAACTTGAATAAATTTCTTGAGCAATATATAGTGTTCAATTTCCCCTGAAAAATCAAAATAAGAAAAAAAAGATACACTTTATTTGAAACCACTTATATATTTTTTTTAGCAATATATAGTGTTCAATTTTCCCTGAAAAATCAAAATAAGAAAAAAACGATGCACTTTATTTGAAACATGTATATATTGAGTTGTACCACGTATATATTGAGTTGTCCAGATAAGTATATCATCCCAGGATGATGTCAACAACTGTTGATGGAATTATTGCCTGGCTGCTGAAGCATACATAAATATGGATCATGACAAATAATTGCTTAGCTAGCTGTTGCTCATCATGCAGGGATCGCTATTTCAATCGCAAAAAAAGAATAATAAATTAATCATATATCAAAAGATAAGCCAAAGTCTAAGCTGAAGGATGGGTGCATGATTAGGATGTCAACATAGGCAATAATAAATATGCAAAGGCCAGTATTATCGCAGGGATTTGGATAATTCTTCGCACAAGTTTGAGTTTTCAACGAGGAAAAAAGATGGAAGAATGCGTGGGCATCCTTTTTTGAAATCATCACACCAGGAACGGAAGGAATTGGACAGAAAAAAAAATGCACTGGTAAAAATGTGGTTCTATACATAAAATGAAATATTAGAGTATATCGTTAGCTCACCCAAGAGCAGTCGACAGTGCAAATTGCAGAGATGATCAGTTCTAATGTCAAGCATCCCTTTTTCCATCTTCTGACATGTACAAGGAGAGAACCAAATAGGGCTCCCCCCTCCCTGGGGTTTCCTTCGTAAAGATCTTTTGCTGCTTAACTGGTCCTCGTCCCAAAGCCGCTGGAAGAACAAAATAATAAATGAATTCGGTAAGGGATGTTTGAGCGGATCATCCCTTCTCAGGTCAAAAAATTGGCTTCTGAGCTATTACTCGCACAAATATCATCTCATGTTGCAACAGTGAGGTCGCCCTGCAAGTAGTTTCTCCCACATGCATATCATCTGCCTAGGAGACTGGTAGTGAGCGGTGTAGTAATCATTGATGCACCCGAACTGGCAAAAATTTATGTTGTGGACATACTCCACAGGCTTCGAATTGTTGAACTTCTCAACCCACATGCCCATGCTCACGTCTTCCATCTTGAATAACTGCAATTAAAAAGGGAAAAAGAAGCATACTTGTTAGAGCATACAATGAAAGAATATACTTTAAATAACTATGCACTTCCTGTTATTAGCCAAAAGAGCAGGATACCCCAAAGTGAAGAAACATGCATCATTTTTGGATACTTTGATAATATACGACTCTATCTTCAAGAGTCAAAATTTCATGCTATTTTCAAAGAACGTAACGCTTGAAAACCAGTTAAATTCAGTAGCTAGAAATGAAGTAACATTCGAGACAAAGAGACTTGCTTTTAAAGTTAAATGTGAAATAGGCGTCATTCAGCCCACATTTCAAGTGGAGAACCAAAATTTGAAAAATGCTCAAATGGACCAGTAACTCTGAATGAACCGAACTCCAAGAAATAATGAATCTTACTCTTAGTGAATGCTTTTCAAATTCCGATGTCACGAAATGTGCAATATCAGCCGATACAACATAGCCTGGACCATTAGCATAGGGTGGGTAAACCTCCTCTGGCCATTCCTGAAAAACAACGTCAACATTACTTAAATGACTTACAAACGACAGCTCTCCATCCACACATAGCCATAACGTATAACCCTACTACTTGTTAACAGGACAACTAATAACACCAAGAAAGGGGACACAGCCTGTTGGAGAAATATAACATTGCATTGCCGATACAGTGTAAGCAATATGATATACAGAAATAGAGAGAATTGCAATTAGAACAACGAGGAACAGATAGCTGATTACCAAGTAATCAATTGAGGCTGTACAGATGATGTTGTTTTCCAAAAGCATAAGGGTAAGCAATAATCTAGAAATGCATCCTATTAATTGAAATATAGGATCGAATATGAATATCACCCCAGACGAAATCCAACATGTTTATCTGAATCCTAGGGTTTTGAAAAACTTGAAAAGTTAACTGGTTTTCTTGATCAGAAAGAACAGTTCAGAATCATTCAATTGGTTCAAGAAAATGGATTGTGGAATGCTGTGATTAATTGAAACCTCGAGGCTAAAACAGGTATACAAACCAACGACTATGTATTATCATATCATCGGTATGCTCATAAATATGTGTATTCTAATTTAATCTGATATACGAAAACTAAGTGGAGAATATATACCTCGTATGTGACAGCCCACTTTCCAGAGCGCAGAGGCTTGTGGTAGTAATTGATGTTCCCAATATAAAGACTTCTATCAGCTGGGACCTTTCTCACCTCCTTCAGCACCGACTCAAGCCTCACAAAAGTGTCATCATCACACTTCATTATATACTTTGCAGATACCGTTCGAACCTATTTTACAGGAAAATAAAAGCAGAAAATGGTAAGCAACTAAATAGGAGACATGACTGCTGTTTGAGCAGCTAACTTCAAACATTCACAGGCCTAGGACACTTACCCCATACTCACATATGGCAACTGTCTTCAGAACAACCAGATCATAACTATCCATGAAAGGCACTATAACAATATCCCTAAAGAATTCTGCCTCCTTCATCAACTCCACGTTGACTTCCTTCCGTCCATGCTGATAATAGTAACTATATTAGATTCAGCATTGTTTAATGAAGAACTAAAACAACATGGAGAAGATGCAACAATTACCAGAGCAACAAAGAACCTTGCTACAACATTTGATGATCCCCTAACTGCAGACATCCATGATTTTCTAACTGCCATGCGTTCCGCAAAGTGATTTCCTGCAGAAAGTATGCCAATGAAAAGTTCGACGGGCTCATCAGGAAGTGGAAGAGCCTGCCACTGAGCAGACATTTCCAGAACCCTATGTGGGCCAGAACTAGGATGTGTGGAGGGCAATGAAGCAGCATATATTGAGTTGATCTCAAGATCTCCATTCAATGACAAGCCAGTGGCATCCTCAAGACCAAAACCCTGCAGGCAAGATCAGATCTTTGGATCATTAGAATTTACAATTTTTACACAACCTAAGTGACCTGAGGGTAAGCCTTGGAGCTGAACTCACAGTGTGGTAAGGGAAGGATGTTATATGCCTCCCACCAACATTCACGTGATAGCCCTCCAAACCAGCAGTAAGTGTTAGAACAAACAATTTGTCTTCCACAAATGGATAGGGCCAATCGATTGAGGCTTTTGTCCGACCAATTAATCGGTTGAACCACCATGACATCTTTGATTCTTCCCCGAAATTATCATCATCGTGAATCCATTTTTCGCACTTAACCAGACCATCAACTGTAAGAAATTTCCATCCAAATCAAACTCACGACAATAAGAAGAGACGAGTTAAAATAAAGGGGCACTGCAAGGTAATTCCAGACGTGTTCGATCCATACTCTCGTCAGCATCACAGATTTTTACTAATAACACAGTTCATAAACTGATAATATGGTATTATAATATTCAGGCCAGTGAGTATATTAGAGTGCTTACCAGTCTCCTCATCAGCCTTCGACTTCCTGCCTTCGCACCGCTGAGGCGTTCCCCACTGCATGCGATAGCAAGTGTTCTGCTCGATCACTGGTTTACCACTCCAGTCCCCCTTCAACCGGGGGTTGAAGTGGAGTATCCTTGGAGGGTCTTCCCCGTCCACCGCCTTAAGTCCTTGAAGTTCCATCATGAACTGCGACACCAACAGAGCCCGCTCCCCTTCCTTCAAAGCTGATATCTTGGGGTCATAATCGGCATGCGCTGGCCGCGGCCTGGCAACCAAAGTGATATGGGACCCCAGCGTGAGCCCACAAGGTAGGACCATCAATCTCCCTCGCTCCTGAAACTCCGCCCCAGTTAACATGACGGAGTTCGGGCAGCTCTCCTCCAACCGGCTCTCCTGCGCTGGAGCTGCCGCAGACGGCGCTGGAGCCGCCTTCAGCCCTTCAAAGACGCCTTTTCCCAACTCCCACGCGTCGCTCGCCGACCTGTGGAGCTCAGAGAAGGCTCCAGTCCAGCTGGCGTTGAGCTCCATCTGCGCAAACCCCGAGACCAGCGGAGAGTACCGGCTCCTCCGATCAGGCGGCGGATGGTTCTGGGGAGAAGCGGTGGAAGATTCGGGATAGGGGAATATGAAGGGGCGAACCGGGGCATGATTTCGCTGCGCATCTTCCTTGATGTCAAGGGCGAACCGGCGAGATACACCGTCACGGCCGAGTCTCCTACCAGCAGCTCCGGCGGGCGCGAAGCGGCGGGAGACGAAGGGGAACTCGCAGAGGAGGAGGAAGGAGAGGTAGAGCAGACCTAGAGCGAGCAGAAACTGCAGGAGCCTCCTCCGGCTCAAAGGGATCGAAGACGACTCCAGCTTCGATCTCCTCATCGCCCCACCTCCACTGCCTCCCCCCATGAGGATCAATGCAGGAGCGACGGGGAGCGAGAACCCTAAAAAACTGAGTGCGGTGCTGCCGACGGAGGGGGACGAGGAGAGGAGATATAGCCGTTTGAGAGGAGGTCTCCCCATTTCTTGTTGCTTTCCTTTCCTTTCCTTTTAAATTAAGTTGGAAGAAATCGAATCGCCAAAAATCTTCCTCCAGCTCCGCTGCAAATGACACAACAGCACGTTCCCAAAACAGCGACCAACGAGGCCAAGCCACGTCAACAAGTTCCGCGTGGGTCCCACCATAAATGATCTCAGGCCAGCTGAGGGGCGTTCGAACGTTGCGTGTGGAAGTTGTTTATTTTTGGCTGACCGGCTTCGATTAATTATAATTTTGAGATCAATTGAACGTAAAATGAGAAATTAATAATGCAGCGTAGAGGGAGCGAAGGATGGGTGGGGGAAGGAAGGAGGTGAACGACTGCCACCTGGAGACAGATTGGCTCGCCGAACGCGGGGGCGGGCGGTGGTTCGGCGGCGGCGGCGGCGGCAATCGATTCGTTGGGTTGGCGTTGGCCCACCGCCACCGTGGCGTCGATCGCTCGTCATGATTCTTCTCCTTACCGTTATAAAAAAAAAGGAAGCGAAATAATTAAATATAGGAAATATATTTGTCTATTTAAAGTTGGCTGAATTGATTTATTAGTTTATTTAAAATTATAATTGTCGTGTGCCCCACTTATAGGATGATAATAAACATTCTTGCTCGTTACGGTTAAACGAGAGCTACAGTGAATAGTAAGTTTTAAAAGATATGAGCGAGTTTTTTATTATTGTAATTGAGTTAAGAAGTATTTAATTATAAGATAGAATAAAGAATAATATTTTTTAAAAAATTTATTTATCCTAATAATTAAAATTATGAAAGTAACAATTTATTTAATATGTATTGAATCTATAATCTCGCCGTAGTAATTCAATGAAAAAGATAACTTACACTTAATCATCTAATTGAGAAATCTATTTGTAGAAAAATATATATATAATCGGATCATAAACTCGTTCGGATTTGGACTTTCTTTTTCAAAATTGGATTCGGGTTGAAAAAAAAACTGGAGTTACATCCCTCGCTCGAGCCCGAGAGATCGCAGGCCCTGTGTTACACCCCCAAATTAGGGACAAGACGAAGGCCTCAACAAATCGCCAAGGTCCCATGCTAGAACCAAGCCATTGAGGCTCGCGCGCCAGAAAGGCCAAGGCAAACGGCAGACATGCTACTGCGCGCAAGACAGCAACCCGCAAGCAGGCCGCAGCGCGCAGTACAGTAATCGGGCAACAGGCACCCGCGCGCCAGATCCGCCGGCAGACAGATCCTGACGCGCGCAATCAGCCCAGCCAGAAAGTAAGTAGCCGTCGCACGGAGACCAAGGGCATTTGCAATGAACCCCCAGGCTGCAGCTCTCAATCATGTCATTAGCAGATCCTCATTATGGCTCAAATCCCAGCCTTAATGTAAGACCTGCAGGGATTGACACTTGGCGCAAGCAGCTCTATCAAGAGGGATTTCTCATCATTGAAATCTCTGCCTTAATGGCAGCTCAAGGCTTACCTTCTGCCTATAAAAGGGGCAGCCCTCCTACTTAGAAAAGGGCCCTGGCTTGCATGCTTGAAGCTGCCCTTGCAGAAGTAGTGAAGTGAGTCTTGCTCTTTGTTTTTCTTTCCTTTCCTTACGAATTTTCCTTAGTGTTTTGGCTCCAGCCGACCTGTGGCTTGGAGACCCCTTTTGTCGAGAGGTTTTAACGGTGCAGTAAAGCATACCTTTTCCCTCTCAACTGATCCTGGACGAAATCTCGTTTTGACCTTCCGCTTCCGCACAAAGGCTTGTGAACAAGGAGTTGTTCACGCCGGTCACGACCAGTAGCTTGCGCACCGCCAAGCTATGCCAAAAAGGGCCGTGACAGACTTGGTATCAGAGCAAGGAAAGACTCACTTAAGCAAGAAGGAAGGAGGATCATGCTCAAGGAACTTCTGAGCAACAAGGGTGAACAGTAAGTTTTCTGTACCCTTGCCGTATTTTCTGCTCCTTCCCTTCTTGTCCTCCCTACATGGCAGCAAAGCAAGCTAAGGAGGGGGTCGAGAGAAGACTCACCCTCCTGGAAGAACGACTGGGGGCTCCCAGCACCGAAGGGTCCTCTAGCACGGGCAGCAGCACCGTCTATGACCAGATCAGGGAGCTCCAGCGTGCGGTACAGACACTGCAGGCCGAGGTGCAAAAACTCCAGACTATGGCTGAACCAGGCGAACCCAGCTAGTCGCCCAGCCCCAGTATGGACACTACAGAACAGCTGAGGGCTGAGTTGGATGTGTTGCAGGCCGAAGTCCGCGCGCCTCCCAGCCAGCGCCCTCTACCGCAGGCCACTGTCCGCATCCCAGAACCGAAGATCTACTTTGGCGTCCGGGATGCCCAAGTCCTAGAGAACTTCATTTGGGACTTAGAATCGTACTTCCGAGCCACGCAACTAGCCGAAGAGAATAAGGTCCCGACTGCAGCGGCCTACCTCGACGGCCTTGCGAAGCAATGGTGGCGCGTGAGATGCAGCACGCCCAATTGCAGCGGAGGTGGTGCACCCACAGACTAGGAAACGATGGCAGAAGAACTGCGCATCCAATTCCTCCCTGTGAACTCCGCCTACACCGCAAGGAAACGCCTCCGAGAACTGCGACAAACTCGGAGCATCGGGGAGTATGTTGAAGAGTTCACTATCGTGATCCTTGACCTCAAGGACATGGGTGAAAAAGACCTTTTCTTTGCGTTTGTTGAAGGTTTGCAAGCAAACGCTCGGGACGAACTCCACCGAAGAGGAGTCTCCACACTAACTGAAGCAATCGCTAGCGTGGAGAGCTTGACAGACCTAAGCTCGTTCGGGCCAAAGCCAAGGCGAGGGCACAAGACCAAGCTATTTCCGGACCCAGGCGCGAATCAGCGTACGCCCTCCTCCTCGCGGCATCCTAGCCTAGCGCACTCCTGCGCCAGCCAGGCAACCTGTGCGAGCTCTCCCGCAAGGAGGAGTCGCCTAGTTTGGTTGCTACATCTGCGGAGGACGACATCCTGCGCGTCGATGCCCAGGGCGTGGGCAAAGCGCCAATGTCGTCATCTCCGAAGTCCCCGCACAAGCAGAACCGCTTGCTGTGGTTCCCATCAGCCAGACACCAGCACCCGACGGGCCCGCCCGCGCGACAACCATTCGGAGGATTGGCACCCTCAGACCTGAAGAGGGGCCCCAACTAATGTACGTATGGATCCTGCTCAACGGGTACCCATGTGAGGCCATGATCGATTCTGGCGCCACGCACAACTACGTCACTGAGAAGATAGCGCGCAGCATCGACCTACCCCTTTCTCCCTCCGAAGTCAGCCATTTGAAGACGCTGAATGCTCCGGCCACCCCTATAATTGGAATCGCCAGGCAGATAAGCTTACAGATTGGACCATGGCTAGGCAGCATTGATCTTACCGTCGCACCCCTAGACGATTTTGAGGTCATACTTGGGCTGGAGTTCCTTCTGAACTCCCAGACCATGGCAGCACCCCACGTCGGTGGACTGATCACCATGGACCCTGCAATGCCAGGTTTTACCCCCGTTAACTTCTTTTCTACTAGCGGTGCCCAGCCATTGGCAGTGGCTGGCCCCTATCGACTCTCAGTCATCCAGCTAGGCAAAGGACTTCGTCGGGCAGAACCAACTTATGTCGCGGTTGTTCGAGAAGTGCAGCATCAGAACCCAGATGCGTGCCAAGTGAAGTGCAGTCCCTTTCGAAGCACTTCAAAGATGTGATGCCAGAAGAGCTTCCGAAGAAGCTTCCACCTCGTCGGGCCACGGACCATCAGATTGAGTTGGTCCCCGGCACCCGACCACCAGCACAGGCGCCCTACAGAATGCCGCCTGCCGAGCTTGCAGAGTTGAAGAAGCAGCTCGATGAATTGTTGGATGCAGGTCTGATCCGCCCATCCAAGGCTCCCTATGGAGCGCCAGTCCTATTCCAGCACAAGAAGGACGGCAAGTTACGCATGTGTATCGACTACCGTACGTTGAACAAGGTGACAGTGAGGAACCGGTACCCCCTCCCTCTCATAGACGATTTGTTCGACCGATTGGGGCATGCACGAGTTTTCACCAAACTCGACCTCAGATCGGGATATTGGCAAGTCAGGATCGCAGAAGGCGATAAAGGCAAGACGACTTGCGTAACAAGGTATGGGTCTTTTGAATTCTTAGTCATGCCTTTTGGACTAACGAATTCCCCAGCTACCTTTTGCAACTTGATGAACGATGTCTTCCACGATTTTCTGGACAAATTCATGGTGGTGTATTTGGACGACATCGTGGTGTATTCAAAGACGCTGAAGGAACACCAAGAACAACTTCAGCAAGTGTTTCAGAGGCTGCGGGAACACAACTTGTTCGTTCGAAAGGACAAGTGTGAGTTCGCCCAGCCGGAGATACTTTTCCTTGGGCACTGAATTGGCAACGGCCAAGTGCGCATGGATGAAGGAAAAGTGCAGGTCATCAAGGACTGGCCTCAACCCAGCAACCCCACTGAACTGCGATCTTTTCTTGGGCTAACAAATTACTATCGCAGGTTCATCAAGGGTTACTCTCGCATTACAGCACTACTGACTGATCTCCTAAGGAAGGAACAGGAGTGGAAGTGGAGCCAAGAATGCGAGGATGCCATGCACAAGCTTAAAAACTGCATGACACCCAAACCCGTCATGGCATCCACCAAGTTGACGAGGACATCAAGTTTTTCAAGGGGGGGAGAGTTGTTACACCCCCAAATTAGGGACAAGGCGAAGGCCTCAACAAATCGCCAAGGTCCCATGCCAGAACCAAGCAATCGAGGCTCGCGCGCCAGAAAGGCCAAGGCAAACGGCAGACAGGCTACTGCACGCAAGACAGCAACCGGCAAGCAGGCCGCAGCGCGCAATACAGCAATCGGGCAACAGGCACCCGCGTGCCAGATCTGCCGACAGACAGATCCTGACGCGCGCAATCAGCCCAACCAGAAAGCAAGCAGCCGTCGCACGGAGACCAAGGGCATTTGCAATGAACCCCCAGGCTGCAGCTCTCAATCATGTCATTAGCAGATCCTCATTATGGCTCAAATCTCAGCCTTAATGTAAGACCTGCAGGGATTGACACTTGGCGCAAGCAGCTCTATCAAGAGGGATTTCTTATCATGGAAATCTCTGCCTTAATGGCAGCTCAAGGCTTACCTTCTGCCTATAAAAGGGGCAGCCCTCCCACTTAGAAAAGGGCCCTGGCTTGCATGCTTGAAGCTGCCCTTGCAGAAGGAGTGAAGTGAGTCTTGCTCTTTGTTTTCCTTTCCTTTCCTTACGAATTTTTCTTAGTGTTTTGGCTCCAGCCGACCTGTGGCTTGGAGACCCCTTTTGTCGAGAGGTTTTAACGGTGCAGTAAAGCATACATTTTCCCTCTCAACTGATCCTGGACGAAATCTCGTTTTGACCTTCCGCTTCCGCACAAAGGCTTGTGAACAAGGAGTTGTTCACGCCGGTCACGACCAGTAACTTGCACACCGTCAAGCTACGCCAAAAAGGGCCGTAACAGTGCGCAAGCTTGACGGTTTGAGGGTTTGAGGGTCACGACCACAAGCTATGTTATTAGTCTGTCACGACTCTTTTTGGTGTAGCTTGACGGTGCGCAAGCTACTGGTCGTGACCGACGTGAACAACTCCTTATTCACAAGCCTTTGTGCGGAAGCGGAAGGTCAAAACGAGATTTCGTCCAGGATCAGTTGAGAGGGAAAAGGTATGCTTTACTGCACCGTTAAAACCTCTCGACAAAAGGGGTCTCCAAGCCACAGGTCGGCTGGAGCCAAAACACTAAGGAAAATTCGTAAGGAAAGGAAAGGAAAACAAAGAGCAAGACTCACTTCACTCCTTCTGCAAGGGCAGCTTCAAGCATGCAAGCCAGGGCCCTTTTCTAAGTGGGAGGGCTGCCCCTTTTATAGGCAGAAGGTAAGCCTTGAGCTGCCATTAAGGCAGAGATTTCAACGATGAGAAATCCCTCTTGATAGAGTTGCTTGCGCGAAGTGTCAATCCCTGCAGGTCTTACATTAAGGCTGAGATTTGAGCCATAATAAGGATCTGCTAATGACATGATTGAGAGCTGCAGTCTGGGGGTTCATTACAAATGCCCTTGGTCTCCGTGCGACGGTTGCTTGCTTTCTGGCTGGGCTGATTGCGCGCGTCAGGATCTGTCTGCCGGCGGATCTGGCATGCGGGTGCCTGTTGCCTGATTGCTGTACTGTGCGCTGCGGCCTGATTGTCGGTTGCTGTCTTGTGCACAGTAGCCTGTCTGCCGTTTGCCTTGGCCTTTCTAACGCACTAGCCTCGATTGCTTGGTTCTGGCATGGGACCTTGGCGATTTGTTAAGGCCTTCGCCTTGTCCCTAATTCGGAGGTGTAACACCCTGCCCTGACCTTTCTCTCTCGCTCTCGCTCTCGCTCTCACTTGGAGGCTCCGACGAATTCGATGTCTTCTCCCTCCCCATGGCGCTGCGTCGCGGCGCTCCTCCTCCTACAGTGCTTCCTCGTCGCATCTTCCGCATCGCTTCCTCGCGAGCGCATCTCCTCCGCCGTCGCTGCAAGGTCGTCCAGCCCCTCTTTGTTTGTTCCTCTCGGTCATTGCTAACTCCTCCGTCGTTGCAGCTCAGATGCGAAGGCGCTCAAGGTCGGCGAAGAGATCAAGGGGGAAACGATGCCACTTAGATCCGGTCGACGTGTTTACGAGCTGCTCGGCCTCCGGCGATCGGTGTCGTACGAAATCAAGATATCGTACCCAGCTTCTGTTTGTTCCTTTGCCTCAATGCCCTCTCGTTTATTATCCGCATAATCTGGAACTTACTGAGCTCAATTCTACAACAGATACCTGCCAGCTTCTCCATTCAGCTGCGCAAGTCCGTGCCAGAACTTCTGTTGAGGAAGAATAGGAGATTGCTGAATACGGAGAAACTAATTTTCAAGGCTGATGATGATGAATCAGTAAGTAGTCATGATTCGTGGGATCAGACCGTTTTTTGTTTTAGTGATAAAATGCGAATATTTCTTTGCTTCCAGGGTTTTGCAATTTTGGCCGTGGAAGCTGAGGGTGTTGTTGCCATGAAAGATGTGCCAGAGCGAGAACTGGTCATCTACAACATCGGTACGCATCCAGTAGTTTGTTTCTTGTGCCAAAATTGAAGTGTGTATAATGAACAGTTTTGTCCTAGGATTTGGATTATCATTGTGTAATTTTCTTCAGTTACATAATCAACTTCAGCCAAGGAAAAATCGTTAAGAAGTTTATGAAGTTTGATTATTTAGATGCATTCCGAGTTGCTTCCTGTTCGTTAGGCTCAAAGAATAAGGCGTTTGTGCTTAATTCAAAAGCTTGCTGTCATTTTAGTTTGGATTTTTCTTGCATGTTTGTTCTTATCCTAATTTAATATATGTAGATATGTAATATCTATGTCATAATACTGGAACATGCCTAAAGTTTTTCTTGGTAGTAGATGCGCACGTGGTGAATCTTCTTAACTATGAGTTTGGGTCACTTCTTAATGCATTACTGTGTGTAAAGTCTACTAAAGTTTCTTGCTTCTCCAAAATTAGAGGAGACATGATCATCAAATAATTTTTAAGCATTTTCTATCTCACATCTATTTTTAAGACATGTAAGACCCACTCTTAGCGCACCTTCATTTTGTCATGATCTTTTAGAGACAGCAAAATCACTACAAATGATAAAAGGGATTAGTCTTCTGTCGTTGTTTGCTTTTTTCGTGTCAATCCTTGTTAACATAGATGAGCATAATATGGCTGCTTCATTTGAAATGCTACCTAAAGGTGTTCAAAATCACATCTCACTAAAAATGACTGAGTTCAATGTTTAGTCAAATGATGGGAGTATGCGGCCCACCCACCCAAATCCACTGTTTTGAGGCTTAAGAAAGATTGCACACTTCTTGCAAATAACTTGTAGAATTTTTCTTTATACTAATATAAGGATTTGTGCGAACTCTTAAAACACATGAATCTCTCAACTAGCTTCTTGATCTAACCCGAACAGACCTGTCGCACTCTAACCACCTATCCAAACTGATTTGGTGCAATTTAAACTGCCACCAAAGGAAGCAAATTTCCTCGTGAGTTATTATCTTAGGAATGATGTAGTAACCATATTCAGGTAAAGAGGCCTTGAAGATACAACAGTTGCTTCAATCATCAACTGTAAGAGGAAGAACGCTTCATATCCGCCATAGTGACTTTGCCCACAGAGGTTATGCACAAGAGAGCTTTTGTCCAACCAAAAAAATTGAAGAGTTGCTTTCGATGATCTCTGAACTTTCATTCTAATTTCATCAATACTGATCCCATGTAAATATAAATCCATCTCACTGTTTTATGCTTATTGTGGGAATAACGTATGGAAGCATCAATTTGCATTTTGTTTGTTGATTACTGTCATCTCTGAATCCCGATTCCTGCAGTTTTGGCTTTTTTTTCAGGGACAAAAGCTCCTCTTCTCCTTTTTAACACTAATTTTTCTGGTTAATTTCAATTATTTTTTGGCATGACATTTTTAGTGGATGCTGATTGTCTTGCAATATGGTATTATGATGAAAAGCAGTATTTCTATGGAACAAGCTGGAGAATGTAAAATCTTATGACTTACATGAAATGATTGCAGGCCTTTTAGGTCTGAAGTAATTAACATTCAGCTGCATAGATCAACTTGGAGTACTGTCACTTCTTAGTGTTATTCTCATGTTTTGCCATGTTTAGATGCAGTGGTTCCATTTGTATCTGACATGGTATCGCTAATCCTAATTGCGAATATCGAACCCTAACGCAAAAATTCATCTCCCTTTTTTCCTCAAATCTTACTGCTGCTTCCTTGTTTCTACAGTTTGCGACGAACTGATGCTGGGGATTCCCCATGGAGCCTGGTGGGTTGGAGTCGCAGCACTTATGTGTCTGTTGCTGGGCATGTCCATTCCCTATTTATTTCCACTGCATCGACTGCTGAAAAATGAAGCCTTGGAAGCAGAAGCAGGTACGAGCAAGCTTTCATGAAATGAAGCAAGTCAATGAAGACACTCAAAACCTCTACTGCTTCACACTTCAAACTCGCAACTTGTCAGTGAACAGACAATACTCTGCCTGCTGTGATCATCCCAGGAAAGTCAATCAAGACACTGTTCTGTTGTCTTGAATACCAAGCTAAGCTCCTCTTTGTACAGCTGAAAATATCAATGCATTTATAGTTATTTGAACTTTAGCTGCATCTTGGAGACTTGGACATAAATAGGCTGACTTTTGTTGAACTAGAAATCAGTTTCAAATAGAGAAGAAAAATGCACAGATTTGTTGCTGCCCCTTCACTATTTACTCTCTGTTTCTTTTCCAATAAAAAATATACATGATTCTCCAAATATAACAATGGTCTCCCTTTTAAGCATACGATCATAGTATTGATGATGGGCTCAAATCAATGTCCCTTGACCTTCACCATCAAAAAGAGCCCTTCCCATAATTGACCAGTGACCACCCTTTTGTCCATTGACCTTCCTTGTCCTCTCCTGCACTCTCTCAATCACTACCAAGCCGACATGATAAAATGTCAAAAATTGCTTGAACACGAATATATTGTTGTGTTTTTTATTTACATCTAATTCATACATTTTCCCCCTTGCAAATAAACACAACAAATTACAAAAAATATCAACATTAAAATGGACATTAACAAATGAAAAATGTTATTTTAATTTGAATAAAAGTATTCTTCCACATTACCCACTAGTTAAGTTTAATAATGATTTCATACTTCCTCCTATCCGTTTTCATAGACCAAAGAAAAAGGTCTGATAAATAAATCAAACTAGTAGTGCTATGAATCACTCCCTACATAGTGAATAAATCGAATTGGTAGTATTATGCGTAATTAAATAGGAAGAATACTGTGTTAATAATGCATCTTAATTGTACATATTTAAAAAAAACTATTTATTAATCATATGAGCATAGATTTTTATCATGGATGATAAGTTTTATGATAAGAGGAGCAAGTTTTTCTATTCATAAATATTTTTTTGCTTTAATTGGATAAACTATATATACTATTTTAAAAAAAATGTGTTGATTGATGTCTAGGATAATATATATATATATTTATAAAAAAAATCAAATATATATATATTGAAAAAATTGCAAGATTCACTTTTGAGCTAAGATCCTCTTATATCTCCCTTTTAAAAGAGCCGAGAGATAAAATAAAATGAGAAAGAAGAGAGGATTGGGGAGAAAGAAACCACCTCAGAGATAGAAAGAGAAAGCAGAGATAAAAAGGAGGCCGAGAGAGCGATCGCTGTACCACGCTCGCAACCACTGCCGCGGCGCCCAGTCTCGGCTTCCCCACTCCCCTAAACCCTAGCCTTCGATCCCCCGCCGCTCCTCCGCCCGCCTCCGCCGCCGGCTCCCGATCCCGCCCCCCGTCGTCGCCGGACCTGGAGCGGCAGATCGATCCCCCTCCCCTCCGCTTCCGCCCGAGACAGCTCCCCCCTTCTGCCCGCGTCCCGGGTTGTCGATCTCCGTCCGCCGCCGCCCCTCGTAGGGCTCTCCGGCACCGCTCTGCACATTGGGCCCCGCCCTTAATCCTCGCGGGCCGTCCTCGGATTGGTCAACCCTGGAGCGGTCGCGCTGATGGTGATGGCGATTCCGGTTTGCCGCGCCGGATTTGCCGAGGGAGTTTGAGGAGGTGGGTGGCAGGTCTGGTTGGTTGGTTGCTTCCGGGGTGTTGAATTTGGGAGTGGGCGGGTGGAGATTGTGGGAAGATAAGTATGTTGAGTGTGTTGAGGGTTCACCTGCCGTCGGAGATCCCAGTCGTGGGCTGTGAGATTACCCCGTACGTTCTCTCGAGGCGGCCGGATGGTAGTATATCGACTGATGACGTTCCGGAGATAGCGCCAGTTAATGGATATTGCCTGAGATACAAGTGGTGAGTTCTGGTTCTGTGCATTTTTGGTGTGTTCGTGGTACTTGGCCGCTCGAGATTCAATTTTACATACGTACTTCTTTTTGTAATCTTTTTCTATTTGATATGCATCCATCTCTATTCTCCTTGCCTTCCACTTCCTATTATCGTGTAAATAATTATCTCTCTGAAGAAGAGGCCCAGTAGTAACAGGATGAATAGCTAGAACAATAGAGCTTTTCTTTGTTTTTTACTCGACAATGTAAAGCTCAACTCACTGTGCACTGATATCATAGTGGAAATAGTAAAAAGATCAGTTATGGGCCATCTACGTAGTCTTTTTAGCATAAAAAGATTACTTGCAATATCTTTGAGAAATAAAAGAAGTAAAAGCCAATTTTATCATATGGAGATAACATAAGATGGCAAGGATCATGTGCTATCATCCAGCATGTAGATAAGCTAGATAAATTGACTGAAGAATCAGTTCGCCTTGTTAGCTTTAATTGGTCTTTGCACCTCAAATATCCGATCTTCCTGGTATTAATTTTACATTATTTGGATCCTGCTCGTCTATCGTCAGCAATCATAATCATGAAATTCTCTTTCGATTCTATGAATATATTTCTTATCCCATGAACCTTGTTAGATAGGATGAAAATGTCAGAAAAAATACTGAGGTTGAAACGAACACAATGATTGGATTGATGACTACGACTATTATATCATAAGTTGGGTGTTATTATATGAGCATAACCTTAAACTTATATGCATCACTTAAACTTACATATCATCAGACATGTGATCCCATCAGTTCTATGAGTTGTACGAATCATACAATTTATGGTCTGTCATTTGTACTTATAGATTTTATTTGACAACTATTCGTGGATGACATAAGTAGATGATTCTGTAATGATCAAGCCGTTTTCATTAATTGTTTTTGGACTTTCTTGCAGACACGATCTAGGTTGCATTCAGAAACTCTCTTTCTATGTATGATGTAAAGCATAGCTCTGGTTTAAATAAAAATGGAATTTATCATCACATTAACAAATTGCTCAATTTTCTTCTTGTATACCATCATAGTTGGTTCTATGTTCTAGACTACTAATCTTTTCTTGAATGAGTGCAGTTGTTTCTGTGGATCATAGTTGTTGATAACAATTCCTTAATATAATGCAGGTATCGTGATCAAAGTGAATCAAAAGTTCCTGTATGCAGTGTACATCCAACTGAGCAAGCAACATTGCAATGTGTGGTTTGTGTAAAGGAGAAAGTGCCTATTGCAAAGAGTTACCACTGCAGTTCTAAGTGTTTTACGGATGCTTGGCAGCATCATCGCTCTTTACACGAACAAGCAAAAAAAGCTTTTAAGGAAAATGGGGTTGAAGAAGATGAAATATTTGGGCGCTTTAACAGTGGTGGGTCTGCAAATGTAAATGCAAACCTTCCTGTTCCAGTGTACCCTTCAAGTGTAGCAGAAAGGACTGGTGATGCTTGGTTTGAAGTTGGACGATCTAGAACATACACACCAACAGCTGATGATATTAATCATGTTCTTAAGTTTGAGTGTGTGGTTGTAAATGTAGAGACTAGGACGCCTGTTGGAAATGCAAGTAATATCTTGACATCACGTGTGATTCCAGCCCCTTCTCCTACTCCACGACGCATGATTAAGGTTGATATGTCAGGGCAGTTGGATGCATCTTCTGGAACTTTCTCAATTCTTTCGTACAACATTCTCTGTGAAGCATATGCTTCAAGTGAATCCTACAGCTACTGTCCATCATGGGCCCTCTCATGGCCTTATCGGAGGCAGAATTTGCTGCGTGAAATCGTTGGCTATCGTGCTGATATTCTTTGTCTGCAGGAGGTATATCTCCTAAACTAATCCTAGGCTTCTAGTGTTTGTGGTCTTGTCCTGTTTTGCATTTGAAGCATGTGTTCTTTTATCATTTGTAACATGCTTTATTAATATGGAGCTTATTAGCATAGACTAAAAAATTTGGACCTTTCTATTTTTCTCACTTTCCACATCTTCCTCACAAGAAAGAATGCTTTCCTTATTCAGTCTTATTTGTATTTCTATGTTGATGAGAAAAAAACTTTTAAAGTCAGCTAATTTTTTGTTTTTTTCTACAACATTTTCCTGTTCAAAGTTCATCAACTTATACTGACACTTAAATTTTCCACCGTATAACTGGGGCATTTTTGCAGGTTCAATATGACCATTTTGAGGAGTTTTTTGCTCCAGAACTTGATAAGCATGGGTATCAAGCACTTTATAAGAAAAGAACATCAGAGGTTGACTTTCACATTATTGATTACTTCTCCCCATATCTCACTTTTTGTTCATAGATGTAAAAGGTTTGATTTGCCATGATCCAGGTTTACAGTGGAAACCCAAACGCAATTGATGGCTGTGCTACATTTTTCCGCAGGGATAAATTTTCTCATGTCAAAAAATACGAGGTAGTCATACCATATTTTAACTTTTACTTTCTTTGATTATGATCTGGCAGATTGAGATAGTATAGTTCTGCAGGTTGAATTTAATAAAGCTGCACAGTCGATGACAGATCAGGCAATGGCAGCTAATCAGAAGAAAATTGCTTTGACTCGGTTAATCAAGGTCTGACCATTTTATTTTTCAAATCTTTGGAGTTTATTATAGTTTCTCCTTTTCCTATATTTTATATAGATGTATAATTCTCTCTGTAGGATAACATTGCTCTTATTGTGGTTTTGGAATCAAAATTTGGTAACCATGGGGCCGATAATCCAGGAAAAAGGCACCTTCTCTGTGTAGTGAGTATCCTGTTTTCTTCTTGCCCTGTTTCAGATTTTCCAAAATAACTTCTCTTGTTTGTTACACCCCAGTATGCACTATGAGGGTTTTTTGAGTTCAGGGTGCTGTATGAGTTACTCATGTGATAAGGCACTCAATATTTGTTTACCTTTTTCATTTGAATATTTTTCTTCTTAGGAATTCTTTTGTAAAACCAATAATTTGTAAAATGGAAATGAAACCAAGCTAATGTTTCTAAAGGAAGTAATCTTTGAAAGAAAATTTAATCGAAATCTTGCAAAACGGGAAAAAATGATTGATTGATATTGGTTGGAGGAATACCAAAATGCTACTGCATGACTATATAGAGAGGAAAGGTTGTAATTAAAACAACGGTATAATAATGTGGACTTATCAGTGTGCCTTTTTCCTTCACAACCTGGGCAAATATGAGTCAGTGTGGCAACGGTTTGCCGTCTTCATCATTGGAGTTGGCTATAATCTCTGCCAAGGATGTTACTGTGGTTGACGTGGTTGCACCTGACGTTGCTATTGTAGACATCTTTGCAATGCCCTTGGGATGACTAAAGCCTTCATTTTGCTCATGGAAACTTCATTCCACAATATCCATGAATTAAGTGATGCCACATTTCCTGATGATGTCATTGTCATGAACTAGACATTTCTTGTTCAAGGTCATGTTCCCAAGTCTCCCTGTATGAATCCAAAGTGAATCTGACAATTATCATCTCCTCTAACTCCACCAATCTACTGAAAAAAGAGAACTATCATGCTTTCGTTCTATATTTCATCAGCAAAGTATAGATTTTTTTCTGTAGAAAAATGGATTGCAGATCTTTTTATTATATTTTGACTTTATATAGTGGTAATTTACATGGGCTAAAATTAACAGAAAAGAATTCTACCGATATGACATTTTGATTTTCCAGAGGTTTTTCCTTTTAAAACATCATTGATGTGCTTTCATTTTGTCGGTTTTGAAGTAGAATTATGTCTTTTTTATGGATATAGTAGGCAAAGGTGAGGATAGTGGTTATTATACAAATTAGATCTGATCTGCTAAGTACATTTTCGAGATATAAGCAAATATTAGGTAAAAATCCTTATGTTGTCTTGCATCGATTAGTTAATTAACTTTTAAAGCATAAGGTGCATCTTTTGTTTTGCATGATGTCCGATCTTTTTCTCAAAAATAGAATAAGGAATATTCAAATTTATTTTAATGACATCATAATTCTTGTACTATACTGCATGACATCATAATTCTCTACCTTATCCTGTATTCAGCATTTCTTTTCATATACTTGTCATCATGCTCTTGTACTATACTGCATACAACTCTAATTTTTTTGTGTATTCTTTACTCATCATGATTACAGTTTTTTTGTGAATTTTTTTTGCTATAAAATGCAGGCAAACACTCATGTAAATGTCCATCATGAGCACAAAGATGTTAAGCTCTGGCAGGTTTCATACTAGCTATCTTTGGTTATGATAATACTTTGCCAACATTTCCCCACCTCTGAATTACTTGGTGCTGTTGCTTTTATGAACGCAGGTCCATACACTTTTGAAAGGACTAGAAAAAATTGCTGTTAGTGCAGACATCCCGATGTTGGTCTGTGGAGATTTTAATTCAGTTCCTGGAAGGTTTAAACCTCTTTTCCTTTGTCTTCCATGTTGTTTATACCAAAAAGCAGTATTATCTAAATGTGTCATAAATATAGTGCACCTTATTCACTTCTTGCAACGGGAAAAGTTGATCCTTTGCATCCAGACTTGGCCATAGACCCTATTGGCATCCTCCGTGCTACAAACAAGTTATCTCACCAGCTCCCGCTGGTATTTTTTCCTTTTCTGAAGTTATAGTTAAATGACAACTTAAGATGCTATCCTCTGGTGATTAAAAATTGCACCTCTGTTCAGGTGAGTGCATATTCTTCTTTTGCAAGAATGGGGGGAGTTTCTCCTGCATTGGAGCAACAGAGGAGGAGAATGGATCCTAGAACAAATGAACCTCTTTTCACAAATTGCACTAGGGATTTTATTGGCGCTGTTGATTACATATTTTATACAGGTAACTTGATTGGTGCTATGCTCTTCATTTTATTAATTGAGTGCTTTATTGCAAGTAACAATACAGGAAGTATAAATATTGCTATCTCTTCTTTCTTTTTTAGTATAAGATATTGTTAGAACATCTTTTGAGTTTCTGTATGATTTATGTTCTTATAGCGGACTCATTGGTGGTGGAATCTCTGTTGGAACTGTTGGATGAGGACAACTTGCGCAAAGATACTGCTATTCCTTCTCCTGAGTGGTCTTCTGATCACATAGCACTTCTAGCAGAATTTCGATGCAAGCCTAGAAGACACTGAATTCAGACTAGAAGTAAGTTGAAATAAAATTCTGATAGTTAGCTTCCGCATTTGGCTGTTGCATGTATGGACTTGTGCAAGTATTACTGTTTGTATATTGCCATGCTAACCCTTTCAGAGTTGTCTTTTATACACACCTCCTGCTTATCCATTACTAAAAGCTGTTGGAGAGAGAACTTCAAAGGTTCAAAACCACTTTAAAACAAGTCTAGGTCCACCTGTCAATTATGTTTCTGCCCATATAAACCCTATCCCTTATGCGTATATATATAGTTTTTTAATTGTTTTTAGCTTCTACTGATTATTTTAAGAGGCGCAACCAGGATAAACTGCTGGTAACGTATGGCTTGATTAGATGCCCTGTCAATGGAAATCCACAGCAGGACCTCCATGCACGAGACTCGAGTGGCCTTAACTATTCTGTTCTTTTTCACCTTTTAAGCCTAGCTGCCCTAAGAAGACTGATCTAAAAATAAGTTGACCTTAGGATTTTGATGTTGATCATACGTGAAAAAAAATTGTACTTTGAATAAACTGATAACTTGAATGTAATGGAATTTTTGCAATTTGATGGCGTATCAGTTAATTGTGACATACGGTGAAAATTTCTGATGCAGCCTGTATCAGGTAAATTCATCTGATAAGTTGCTGCAGTTTATTATATCAGATTCATGTTCCAACTAATTTGGTTGTAAGCTAGAGTAACTTCATTGTTATTTGCTTTATATAACAGTAGAACTGTAACTTTTTGTCATGGTTATCACTCTTTAAATGGTTGCCAAATACAATCATGATTATGCTTTCGGCATGCTCTCCCTTGTTCTCTATGACTATTCTTCCCTTAAAGAATTCTTATAATTTATTATTGCATATTTCTGCATGTTGTATTTTTATCTAAGCTGTCTTTTATGTTTTATTCTTCTGCTACCTTAGGTCCTTTAGCCTGACCTTGTTCGCGTAGCATGCAGAAGAGATGTTAGATAGAGATTTCACTTGGTACCATTCTCAAAGGAGGTACAGTGTCCTCGTGCTCTTCTATTACCGTCTATAGTTCCCTTTTTGATGCGTATCATTGTACCATCCCGGCATAGAAAATTGTGCAAAAGGTCTTTTTTTTTCCTCGTGTTTCTTGTTTCTTGATTTATCGATAATCTGGAAGAGAATTTACAGTTTTCTATTAAGATCGTGGAACTTCCAGTTCGAATGGCAACGACAGAAATGTTCCTTTTTTCGATTGAGTTGTGTGCAAGCTTTATGTGTTGTTAGTTTGCTACAATCCTGGCAGCATGGAACAACCCTCCTTCCTCCCAGGAACTGCCGCAGTGCAGAACACCCTAATTAAGTGCATGTGAATGTAAATAGCAGTAGTTTTATCAAATTTGCTTACTAGTGTTAACAACTCCTGATAAATTGTTTGGGCATTCATGAGAGGTTATAGATCTATCTGTTGGGTATCATCATGGGCCACCTTTTTCATATTGGAATAATTTGTTCAGATGGGAAAATTATTGGTGGACGAGCACCGTTTCATTATAATTATATTCATTTCTATTCTCTGCCCATCTTTTAGCTGGTAAACCATGCCACTTATTGTTGAGGATAGAGACAACTACAGTTTCATATCCTGTACGTTCGGGCCTTTTCCATGTATTGTAAATAGTGTATTAGATTTCCTCAATCTTGCAGTTAATATTCCCTCCCGTGAATGCCCCAGAAGCTTGCAATTATTTCAGAACAATGGGATTATATTAACTGATATGTAAAATTCCATGTGTACTTGGCAATAAGTGTTTGTTTTTATATTTGATGATGTGTGTGTGTCTGTGTGTTTGTTTGAGGGGGGGGGGGGTGCTTTTTCCCTTCTCCTTTTAATTTCCGTTTACATATAAACTCTACTGCATTTTACATCTGCGTTTACGCTGCTTCAAAACAGGTGGTGTTTCGTTGCAAGTTCAACTGGAACTCAAGATTAAATTTCTGGTCCTATTTCTTGTTCTTTTTTCTTGCACCAATTGGTTTGTATTCTTGGCGACTCGGAGTTAAACAAGTGACTGAAGGGCGGCTGAAAAAGATGGGAGTACGTAGATGACGGTCTTCTACCGAAACGTTTTTTTTCCTTTTAGCGGGAGGATTTGCTTCCATCGTTCTCCTGCCTATTTAGAAATCTTACTGTTGGAAATATTATGCCCGTGTTCATAGTTTTTGCACCGTTATATTTTGATTGCCAAAAATTTAAAGAGCTGTGCAGTGCGATTTAACTTCATAAATAAAGGGAGAGAGAGTTGGCTTGTTGGCACGGGCCATTGATAGGCAACGAACAACTCCCAGCTTTGAATTGAATAGAAATTTAGATATCAATCGACGTTGTTGCTGGTATATGGTAGGATTTGTGCGAGGTCTGGCAACCGCCCCATTCTTCCATCTACCTCATTTATTAGCTATCCCGTCACTGCCTCCTCTTTAGTAAGACTCTGATCGGGTCTCTTCCTCATCGCTTTAGCACTGATATGATATATGGGGTTGATTAATTAATTAATAACTAAAAAAAACAAGGATAAAAGGAAGACTCAAATCCCTTCATCTCCTCATTATTAGCTTTAGTTTTAATAATATTTTAAATTTTGTTTGTGGAATCTCTCTTTTTTATTTATTTATATATTCTATCCACCTTTAAAATATTAAATACTTATTCTGATTCTGAATCAGTAGAGCTGCATGCACTAAATAATTGTGATGAAAATTAATATCAACCGTTGGATGATAATTTTTTCTTTTTGCATTTTATATGAAAAAAATAGAACCTAACACATGATCTCTCATACATTAATATTTCTTTTGGATCCGGGTAATCGGGTTTAGTTCGCATAACACCTAATCCTACCTCATAAAATAAAATTAAAAAAAGAAAAAAAAAAAGACAACGGATCGGGTAGGAATTCCTTCTACAATCTTACAGGTCTAACCAAAACAATATATATATATAAATGGTCAAAATATATATTTTGAATTTTATGAATTCTTATAAGAAGGAAGTAATAATAATTTGTCTTCTATTTTTAAGTATTTTATTTTAATCAAACTATAATTATATTATATCATGAGCTGCTCTCTCCCATTCACGGTTATTTTTATTAATCATTTTACGAGGGACGAAATAAAAAGCCGGCTTTCCTCCTCAACTCCGCCCAACCAGGTGGCTCCAATCTGACGCTTTTGCCCCTCCCTCGATCTCTCTCTCTGCGCTCCCTCCGTAGCGCAAGGAGGGAGAAGACGCCACCGCAGACGCCGCGGAGAGCGCCGCGCCGCACCGAAAAATTAGTCGGGTTGCTTCGAAACATCGATTTCTGCCAACCGCCGCCACGCCGCCCGAAGGGAGAATTCTTCCTGAAGAAGCAAGTCATCCAGTTGTTTAGGTGAGGGGTGGGGGTGCTCGGGTTCCCCTGCAGCGAACCACTGCCCTCTTCCACCACCCTCCTCTCCCTCCGGTTGAAGGATGCGTTGTTTCCTCTCCCGATCGAGCCGTCTGTAGCGGGATCCGTGCGCTCTGTTTGGTGGATTGGAAGGGGGGAGGAAGAAGCGAGATCGGTTTCGGAATTCGTTGGATTTAGGGGGGGGGGCGGTTGTTTTGGGTCGGGGATCGAGGGATGGCTTCCGCGAAGTCGTCTCGATCTAGGGCTTCGGTGTCGTCCGGACTCGTCCATCCTTCGGGGGCGCATCTGGTGAATGGGGGCAGCGGCGCGCAGGAGGCCGGCGTCCAGCTGGCCGACAAGCTGAAGATCTTCAAGACCGATAATTTTGACCCGGATGCTTACGTGCAGTCCAAATGTCAGTCAATGAACGAAAAGGTCCGATCTTTCCTCTGTTAGATTTGTTCGAGGGGTGAATTCCCTTTCAGAATGTCCTTTTTTTGGGTGTCATTAGAAGCTTTTTTTTTGTTTCAACTAGTTTTGTTTCGATTGACACTTCCAACATTCTTCAGTATTGCGCCTTTCGCTTCCCTCATATTTCTTCGGGTCGTTCAAAATGTTCCGATGCAGAACTTGTTATCCTTCTGCTGCTTCTTTTAATTGATTCTCAGAAGATATATGCCCAAATTTTAATAATTAGTGTATTTCCATCCTCGATTATAATGTCAGAATTAGTTGTGTTGAAAAAGTAATTTGCTTGGCTATACTATATTAAGCCTGAGCAGACCCCAATTTGGTAAAAGCTGTTAAAAACTGCTGCCTAGATATGTTTTGCAACATGCGAAGTTTTAAGTCACTAGTCCATCTGCACAATGTAAGACCGTGATTGCATGTGGACTTGCTGCAATAGCCCTTGCTGCAACCAAAAATGGCCTTATTACGAAAAGAAGTGAACATTATTGTTTAGATATTGGTATGTGCATTGGAGGAATTGTTGTCTGATATACTTTATAACTTAGGTTCATATATCCCTTCAATTCACAAAAACTACTATATAGCGTTCCCCACAGGAAAAAGAAAAGAACGTTGGTGTTTCACCTCTCCATGGTTAGTCGTTCATAATAAGAGCCTCCATTTTTGCTTTAAAAAATGACAACAATATGTGGTTTACTCATTTATGTTATCTAACATATGATTGCTCCCTTCATCTAGAACTTGCCAAGTCAAGTTTGTTCAAAAAAATCCAGCAGTTGCCGTAGCTTCAAAGAGTTTACAGCAATCAGTAAAGTTATAACCATTTGCGGTTGGTTATAAAGCTTTTCCGGCCTTAAAGAAATTTTAAAAAGTGTTGATATTGCTATAGAAACTAGTCTTAAAGAGCTTTCAGATGATGCCTTACTTCATTTTGGACTAAAAAAAGATTCTTCATAATTTTCTTGTACAAATGCTCCTCGCTCTAGGGAATCTTATGCATCTTTTAGAATTCATTGGATGATACTCATCATTTGGATTCGTCCATGAAACATACATCAATTAAATATTATGCTCTTTGGTTAATCATGAATGCAACTATTTCTCGTTCACTTGGAATCTTTACACATTGTTGCAGTAAAAATATCAACTTAATTTCTACTTGTAGTTATTTGTTCTCGTGTTTGTAGTCATCAGCATTGTTGCTTTTGTTACAATTTATGCTTCCAAACTCTACTTCTTTAAACTTTATATCTTCTATGGTTTTCTTACTTTACTAGGTTCTTTATTCTTTATTTCTTGTTATAATTATAGTTTTCTCATTAAAGATTGTCAATAAATTGCATGAGAAGTTTTAGATGAACAGGTATCAATGTGTAAAGTAAAATTGTGTAACAAAATGCTAAAATATGAATTTTTTTTCGACTTATCACGTTTGCAGGAAATAAGACATTTATGCAATTATCTGCAAGATCTGAATAAGGCTTCTGCTGAAGAAATGCGAAAAAGTGTTTATGCTAATTATGCAGCATTCATAAGGTGAGCTAAGACATATTTAGTTTATGTCCATTGTTCATGGAGCCTATCAAATGCAAATTGTAGTATGGTTTGCAAAACAAGTTTGTTATTATTGTTCTTTTGAAGTTCATGATGATTTCTAATAGGCCCCTAATGTTTTCAAGAACTTGGAATTTTCTATTTCATAATTTTTTATTTATATCCTCTATTTATAAATTTTATATTTTACATCTGTATATTAATAGTTACATATTTTTCCAGGAAAACGCTAAATATAGCAAATAAGAAATTTTGTGAATTTAAACAAAAAATTCTGTAAAATACGAATTTTAAAATTATATATATATATATAATATAACATGAAGCAATAGTTAATTTTACCTTCTGGAGAATTCTAAAAAATTATCTATTGGATATTTTTCTCCAATTTTTTTACTTTAAGATGTTATATTTTGCATTTATGCTGAATGATATTGCATTAAATGTATCTTCTAATTTTAAGGGGAAAAACCAAGCATATAGTTGTTTTTGAATAATAGTAGTCATTCTATAATTTTTTAAAAGGAAAACATTAAAATATAATTTTTAAATAACTCGTCCGTTATTTTATATAACTATATGAAAAAAATTGTCATTCTTTGTTGCAATCACTAGCCGTATTTATTAAATTTATAAATTCTAAAAAAATTGTTTTAAATTTATAAAATATCTTTTCTACTTTTTTAGAGTGAAAAATATCTTATTTACTTTTTTAACATTTTTTTTAAAGTACAATATTGTGTCCCAATAGCTAAGCTCCAGATTCGAATGTAGTTGGTTATTATAATTCTTTTAAAAATTCATGTTGTTTTAGTATTGGCTTGCTTTTTTTAAGGTACAACATGTTTGAGTCTTTTTATGTGAAATTAATATATTCGTTTATTATTATTTTTTTTACTTTCCCTATTGTGTCTGATATGCATCGGGTACTGGTCAATGCTTGTTTCGTTGATTAAGGCAATGAATGCAAGGGTAAATTAATTGAAGAGTGTAGCTTGATCAGCGCTTCTTGGCTATGGCAAATGGGCATCGAGACCCAGAGTAAAAGCTATAGGGAAAGCTTTCCATATAAAACTAGTACGTTAGTCTTGTGAAAGCTTTCCATATAAAGCTGTTCTTAATTCTTTGAAGTAAGTTAATCATGCTAGAAACGTCACATTTTGCTACTGTCCTTATGAGAAATTTAGTGCCGCTTTCAAAGATGAATGGTTGACTCCGCCAAAATAAGAAGTTAAGTTTATGTTAGTCTAGTGAAGCAACATGGTGCAGCAAGGTGGTACGAGGATCTACAAAATAAAATTGACAGAATAAAAAAAAAAAGGATAACTACCTTGATGGTCCAACACTTTCAATTCAGGCAGATGTTGCTCAACATGCTAATCCAAAACCATTGCAATATAATCATATTTCCTCGATTTAGAAAAAAAATTGTCAATTTTCTGCCATGTCACATGCAGAAGGAACACTTCTGTATCTCACCCTTCAACAGACTGACACACCACATGAATTGCCTAGTAAAGTTGGACCACCAATCTTTCAAGAAATTCCAGAATTTCGAAAATTTATTTAAGTAGCATGCCTGTATGCTAACGGATAATTAAAAGGTTAGCTAATTATTGCATTCTGCAGACTCCAAGATGTTCAGTACTTATATGCGATGTCATTTAGTTATAATAGCCAAATTAAAACCACAAAAAACTTGATAATTTTTTTCCTGGTTCAATCTTACAGCTGAATATTAACAACAAACATGCAAAAAAGAAAGATGAAGATGATACCTTTTTCTTTTTCATCATAATTTTGGCTGCCATCTGCAGGTTGTTCCACAAAGAGTGAGTTAATTAATTATCGTTGAAAAGGATACAAAGACAATTAAAAGAGTCTGAAGAGGCACACCTGCGTGCAAAGGAAGACACCAGTAAGATTCAGGTCAATAACCTCCTGCCATTGTGATTTTTTCATTCTCATTAACAGTGTGTCCCGTCCAATACCTGAAAAGCATACAGTTTATATATGTTTCCATCAAGGAAACATTATTGGAACTCAACTTGAGAGGTAAAATCCTAAGGACCTGCATTGTTAACTAAAACATCGACAGTTCCCCATGCATCGACTGCAAAGAAGAATCAAATATAACATAAAATCAGTGAAGGATGAAATATAAGGAAGCAATCATTCAATTTCTGCAACATTTTCGACTAACAGTTTTAAACATAGATGCCACATCTTCTTCTTTTGAAACATCCCCACCAAAAGTGATTGCCTGACCACCATTCGCTAAAATCTGCAAATTTACATAGTAAACCAGCATTTTAGATCTAGTCATATGCCACGACTTGCACAGTAAGATGAAAAGTTGTGGCAAATGGGAAGAAACCATCATTTTGTAACAGTAAGTGCACTGCTTCTCAATATTCACAGCAGTCAAAAGTCTACAACTATTACCATTATGTATTTTCTAGTCATGTGTAATATGTATAATAGTCTACCCCTATTATAAATTATATGCTTACTACTCATGGATTCCAGTACCATCTTTGAAGTTATCAGATAGTACTTAACTGTGGGATTCATGCCATACCAGTTCTACCAACAAAAATAAACTTTTTCCAGTGGTATTACATGCTACACTGTACCATTGAGGCACATGGTATGCACTAGTAATTCACTTGTGGCATCACTGAGATGTTGCAAGATTCTGTAAAAGGGAAAAGAAACAACAGATTTACAGTTGCTAACCTATACTTTAGGTAGAAACATGGATCTCAGATTGAAAAAATATCTTTTCTTGAATCAATACAATAATACCAGACAATTGCTTACTTGCTAGTACTGAAAGCATATATGACATAACATGGTACGAAGATGGAATTCAAAAACCAGAATCCCATAGACAATGTACAAATAAACCATATATGAGGTAATGATGAAATGTGAAATTGTAGAAGTGAATAACTTGGACCTACTTCTTTCGAGACTTCTTCAGCTTCCTTTGAGGATCTTGCATAATTCACAAGTACCTTATCCCATAGAGAAGTATAAGTGTGACTGAAGTTCAGAAAAGATATCTAGTACAACAACTAAAATATGAGCCTTTACAAGATCATAAGGAATTAAGCATTCTGTCATTGATAATTCACAGTGAAACCCACTAGTTCATCTCATTAAACTAAATAAACTTAGAAGTTTATAAATGCACTTTGAAAACAGAGCCGATAGTTCAAGCTCACTTGAGTTCAATGTGAGTTACTTAGCTCAACCAACATAATCCCAGATGTAAAGATGTAGACAAGGACTAAAGTGCTGACACTGGAAGAAGTAAAGCAGACAGAACTGGCTAATTTTGATATTGGTAACAGTCACAACAGATCAAGCCAGATACACAATATGAGGGCCGTAGTGTTTCAATACTAACTGGAAAATTGTCTCTCTCAAACCTACTTTATTATTCTTATGAACTTGGAGCAAGCTTCCATTTGAGTAAAGGTTCTTGGAGCAAAGTTAAACCCAAAAATTCATTTATCTTTCTTTTCAAGATAATCACAAATGGATTCTCTGTAAATTATTTGCTAGGATCAAATTGTATATCGACTGACCTTGCAGCCAGATTTGCCTAGAACTAAGGCTATTGCTTTGCCTATACCTCTGGAAGCTCCAGTGACGACCACAACAGGTGCTTCCACATTCTGAGACTCTACAGTATTTGCTTGTTCAACAGCTGCAACACGAGTTGTTAAACCTGTACAAGAAATGAACCAAAAGATATGAACATGGTTAGTCCCTTGACAAGACAATGACACACAGGATGGAGCTATCAAGTATACATAATCAAAAGTGTACGCCCTTTTTTTTTTTTACCTCCTTACTTAATCATTGGAGAAAAAAAAACAGCACCGGAGGCCTGGAGACGCTTCCGCCTCCGGCGGACTTGAAGCAGCTCCGGAGCGGCGCCATCATTCGGGGAGCGACGGGTTTCCCGGTGATCAGAGAAGCACCACCGAAGGCAATCGAAGACGCCGCCATTGTGGATCCCGAAAAGTCGCAGAGGAGAGCCGTGGAGAGACGAGCGCAGCAGCGAGGGATGGATGGTCGGCAAGAGGAGCGGACGAGCGGAGGAATTAAATGGGAGAACGACGTAGGAAGCTCTTGGAAGCTCCGAAGCGAAGGCGAGGGAGGGCGGAGGAACCGAAGAGGGAGAGCAACGCTCTGCATGCTTTAAGATTTGCGACGGCTGTGATGCTTTTGATCACAGACGTTAACGTGGCGAGGCGGACCTTGCGAATTAAAAGAGACTTGATTTGACCAAATTTGGGACGTTAAATTTATCGATAAAATAATAATTATATTTACACCCTAAATATCACTTAATTACACTCAAACCCTCTAATTCTAAAAAGTAAAAAGAAATTACCATCTAAAATTTTAAAACAAATATTTACATCATTTTAGGATCTAATTTTATCTATAGAATAATATCATATTATCACTATATTATTATTATAAATATATGTATCTAAATTTTAAGAATAATATTTTTATAACAACACTTAATCTCATTTTTTTAATTATTGTATATTCAGATCTAATAATAGAAAAAATATTGTTATTATTGTAAATTTTAAATTATTTAAGTAAAAATTAAATAATAATGGAAGGGTATAAATATAATTATCTTAAAATAAAATTAATATATGAAAAACTTATTTATATATAATAATTACAAGCTAGCAAATGAAAAGAATAATATAACTTTTAATTTGTATTTTTGAGTTGGTCCGGATTCCCTACAAAACCCTACTCAGCACAACTACTGGCGTCTTCTACCCAGGCAAATACTGGCCTTCAGATCGAGGATGTCCTGCGGGAATTGGTGGGAAGTCGATCAGGTAGAGAAGATGGTGAGCCTGTTTGAGGTATGAAAAGATTATTTGAGTGCACACTTGATGAAGAGTCTCGATATCGTCACACCCAGACGATATTTTCAACGCTCCCGCCCATTCCATCCCTGGTGCTTTCCCAGCTCCTGGGATCCCCTCCAACGGATCGTGCAGGGGAGACGCCGAAGAGGAAGAGGAGGAGGAGGAGGAGGAGAAGAGGGAAGGACTATAAATAAGCCCGCGTCCCCCCTCTAAACCGTGACTTCCTCCTCCTCCACCATGTCCGAACGCGATCCCCTCCTCAGCGCCTCCTCCGCCAGTGCCTCCTCCTCCACCAGCGGCGCCACCTCCACCAGCTCCCTCCTCGTTCTCTTCCCCAAAGCTGGTCCTCCGTTTGTGGCTGCTGATTTTGCAGTCGGATCAGCATCCCATGCTGCCTCCACCATCGGATCCCTTAAGCTGGCCGTCGGAGCCCTGTCCAGGCTAATCGGCCATATCGACAAATTGGTGGATCTTGCGGAAGAAGCCGCTTCGTCTGCAGAAAGAGCATCATTGATCTCGATGGACATTCTTCGAGATCCTAATCTACCCGTGAAGACGATGTGCGGCGATGCAGCTGGCGCATTCCAGAAAGCTGCCAACGCGGCCACCAGGGCTCGGTGTTACACCCCAAGTCAAGGACAAGGCGAAGGCCCCAACAAATCGCCTAAGTCCCATGCCAGGGCCAAGCAATCGAGGCTCGCGCACCAGGAAGACCAAGACCAACGGCAGACAGGCTACTGCGCAACAGGCAGCCGCGCGCCAAATCCACCGGCAGGCAGATCCTGACGCGCACACTTAGCCCAGCCAAGAAGTAGGCAGCCGCCGTTCGGAAACCGAGGCCATTTGCAATGAACCCCCAGACTGGCGTCCTCCATCACTTCATTAGAAGATTCTAATCATGGCTCAAATCCCAGCATTAATGGAAACCTGCAGGAATTGACACTTGGCGCCAACAGCTTTACCAAGAGGGATCTTTCATCATGGAGAGATCTCAGCCTTAATGGCAGCTTCAAGCTCACCTCCTTGCCTATAAAAGGGGCAGACCTTCTACTTGGAGAGGGACTCTTGTTTGCTTTCTTGAAGCTGCCTTGCAGAGGAGTGAAGTGAGGGTCTGTATTTTCCTTTTTCATTTCCTTACGAATTTCCTTACGAATTTCCTTAGCTTTTTGCCTCCAGCCGACTTGTGGCTTGGAGGACCTTTTGTCGAGAGGTTTTAACGGTGCAATACAACGCATACATTTTCCCTCTCACTCGATTATGGACGAATTCTCGTTTTAAGCTTCCGCTTCCGCATTAAGGCTTGTGAACTTGGAGTTGTTCACGCCGGTCACGACCAGTGGCTTGCCGCGCCGTCATGCCACGCAAAAAGGGCCGTGACAGATTTTGTATCAGAGCTAAGGAAAGAACTCACTTAAGCAAGAAGGAAGGATGATCCTGTTCAAGGACTTTCTGAGCAACAAGGGTGGACGAGTAAGTT
This sequence comes from Thalia dealbata, assembly GCA_030544415.1. Lineage (NCBI taxonomy): Eukaryota > Viridiplantae > Streptophyta > Magnoliopsida > Zingiberales > Marantaceae > Thalia > Thalia dealbata. Next base: position 1,618,676 of record CM060458.1, read on the forward strand.
TCTGAACCCTTGACGTGTTTTCTGCTCCTACCCTTCTTGTCCTCCCTGAATGGCAGCTAAGCAAGCAAAGGAGGGGGTCGAGAGGAGACTCGCCCTCCTGGAAGAACGACTGAGGACTCCCAGCACCGAAGGGTCCTCTAGCACGGGCAGCAGCTCCGTCTATGACCAGCTCGGGGAGCTCCAGCTTGCGGTACAGTCACTGCAGGCCTAGGTGCAAAAGCTCCAGACTGCGGCTGAACCAGGCGAACCCAGCTAGTCGCCCAGCCCCAGCCTGGACACCTTAGAGCAGCAGCTGAGGGCAGAGCTGGAAGCATTGCGGGCCGAAGTCCGCGCGCCTCCCGGCCAGCGCCCTCCACCGAAGGCCACTGTCCGCATCCCAGAACCGAAGACATACTTTGGCGTCAGGGACGCCCAAGTTTTAGAGAACTTCCTCTGGGACTTATAGTCGTACTTCCGAGCCACGCAACTAGCCGAAGAGGACAAGGTCCCGACTGCAGCGGCCTACCTCGACGGCGATGCGAAGCAATGGTGGCGCGTAAGGTGCAGCGCGCCCAGTTGTCGTGGAGATGGTGCACCAACTGACTGGAAAACGATGGCAGAAGAACTGCGCGTTCAATTCCTTCCTGTGAACACCGCTTATGCAGCAAGGAAACGCCTCCGAAACTTGCGACAAACTCAGAGCATCCGGGAGTATATCCAGGAGTTCACCAGCGTGATCCTTGACCTCAAGGACATGGGTGAACATGACCTTTTCTTTGCGTTTGTTGAAGGTTTGCAGGCAAACGCTCGGGACGAACTCCACCGGAGGGGAGTCACCACGCTAACCGAAGCAATGGCTAGCATGGAGAGCTTGACAGACCTGAGTTCGTTCGGGCCAAAGCCAAGAGGCGAAGGCGCAAGGCCAAGCCATTTCCGGACTCAAGCGCGAATTAGCGTACGCCCTCCTGTTCGAGGCATCCTAGCCCAGCGTACGCCTGCGCCTGCCAGACAACCTGTGCGAGCTCCGCAGAAAGGAGCAGCAGCCCCGTTTGGTTGCTACATCTGCGGAGGACGACATCCTGCGCGCAGATGTCCAGGGCGTGGGCAAAGCGCAAATACCGTCGTCCCCGAAGACTCCGCACAAGCAGGACCACTTGCTGTGGTTCCCCTCAGTCAGGCACCAGCGCGTGACGCACCTGCCCGCGCAACAACCATCCAGAGGGTTGGCACCATCGGACTTGACGTTGGGCCAAGACTGATGTTCGTTTGGGTCCTTGTCAACGGGCACCCATTCGAAGCCTTGATCGATTCTGGCGCCACGCACAACTACATCGACGAGAGGCGGGCGCGCAACATCGACCTACCCTTTTCTCCAGCACCAGGCCGTCATATGAAGACCTTGAATGCTCCGGTTACCCCCATCGCAGGGTTTGCTGAGCAAATAACATTGCAGATCGGACCATGGCTAGGCAGCATCGACATCACAGTCGCGCCCATGGACGACAAGGAGTTCATCCTTGGTCTCGAGTTTCTTCTGAACTCTCAGACCATGGTTGCACCCCACATCGGCGGACTGATCACCATGGATCCAGCCATGCCAGGTTTCACTCCCACCAACTTTTATTCAACTAGCAATGTTCAGCCCCTAGCTGTGGCTGGCCCCTATTATATCTCAGCCATCCAGCTAGGCAAAGGCCTTCGACGGGCAGAAACAACCTATGTCGCGGTTGTTCGCGAAGTGGCAGCATCAGAACCCAGATGCGTGCCAAGCAAAGTGCAGTCCCTTCTGAAGCACTTTGAAGATGTTATGCTAGAGGAACTTCCGAAGAAGCTTCCACCTCGTCGGGCCACGGACCATCAGATCGAGTTGGTCCCCGGCACCCGACCACCAGCACAGGCGCCTTACAGAATGCCGCCTGCCGAGCTTGCAGAGTTGAAGAAGCAGCTCGATGAATTATTGGATGCAGGTCTGATCCGCCCATCCAAGGCTCCCTATGGAGCGCCGGTCCTATTCCAGCGCAAGAAGGATGGCAAGCTACGCATGTGTGTTGACTACCGTGCGTTGAACAAGGTGACAGTGAGGAACCGGTACCCCCTCCCTCTCATCGACGACTTATTCGACCGACTGAGAAGTGCGCGAGCTTTCACCAAACTCGACCTCAGATCGGGATATTGGCAAGTCAGAATCGCAGCAGGCGATGAGGCCAAGACGACTTGCGTGACAAGGTATGGGTCTTTCGAGTTTTTAGTCATGCCTTTTGGACTAACGAATGCCCCGGCTACCTTCTGCAACTTGATGAACGATGTCTTCAACGACTTTCTGGATAAGTTCGTTGTGGTGTATTTGGACGACATCGTGGTATATTCAGACACATGTGACATCTCCAGCAGGTTTTTCAGAGATTGCGGGAACACAACTTGTTCGTTCGAAAGGACAAGTGTGAGTTCGCCCAGCAAGAGATACTTTTCCTTGGGCACAGAATTGGCAATGGCCAAGTGCGCATGGACGAAGGAAAAGTGCAGGCCATCAAGGACTGGCCTCAACCCAGCAACCCAACTGAACTGCGATCTTTTCTTGGGCTAACAAATTATTATCGCAGGTTCATCAAGGATTATTCTCGCATTACAGTGCCGCTGACTGACCTCCTAAAGAAGGAACAGGAGTGGAAGTGGAGCCAAGAATGCGAGGATGCCATGCACAAGCTTAAATACTGCATGACATCCAAACCTGTCCTGACCCTGCCAAACTTCAGCAAGACATTTAAGGTAATCACTGATGCCTCTGACCGTGCCTTGGGCGGAATTCTTATGTAGGATGGACATCCCTTGGCTTATGAAAGCCGAAAGCTCAAGAGCACCGAGCAAAAGTATGGGGCGCATGAGAAGGAGATGTTGGCTGTGGTGCACTGCCTTAGGGTATGGCGAGTATACCTTCTGGGCAGTCCCTTTGTGGTTCGCATAGACAATGTGACGAACACGTTTTTCCAGACCCAGCGCAAGCTTTCTGCCAAGCAGGCGCGCTGGCAAGCACAGCTCGCAGAGTTCGACTTCACTTGGGAGCATAAGGCCGGACGCCACAACCAAGCGGCCGACGCTCTTAGCCGACGCACGCATACCATCACCCGCGCGCATGGCACCTTGATCGAGCAACTGCAAGCCTATGCCAAAGAGGACACAGCTTACCAATCTTTGTTGCAACAGGTCACTAAAGGGAAGAACCGGCGATTCTGGAAGGATTCAGCCAGACTATTGCAGATCAAAAGGGGACGAACTTATGTGCCAAACTCAGTAGACATCAGGCGTGAGCTGATAACTGAGTGCCATGACACCCCTTGGGCAGGACATCCGGGCGTGGAGCGCACCCTTGCTCTCCTCGGGCGTTTGTACTACTGGCCCAACATGTAGAATGATGTTGAGGCACACGTCAAGACCTGTGCCACTTGCCAGAAAGACAAGACCGAACGAGCCAAAGCTGCAGGCTTGCTCCAGCCTTTGCCCATTCCGTCCAGACCTTGGGTGTCCCTTTCTCTAGACTATATCAAGTCTTTTCCCAAAGTTAATGGATTTTCTATAGTACTTGTGGTAGTGGACAGGTTCAGCAAGTTTGCTGTTTTCATCCCCACTACCGAACATGTTACAGCCGAGGAGACGGCTGAACTGTTTTTCAAGCACGTGGTGAAGTATTTCGGCCTCCCAGAAGACATAATCAGTGACTGAGATGGACGCTTCATAGGGAGATTCTGGACAACATTGTTCAAGTTGCTTGGGAAGGTTGAAGTTTTCAACAGCAGGACACCCCCAAATCGATGGACAGACGGAGCGCATAAATGCACTTTTGGAAGAGTACATTCGGCACTTCGTCACTGCAAGTCAAGGTAACTGGGTTGAGCTGATTGACTCAGCTCAGTTCTGTTGCAATAACCATCGGGGGTCAGCAACCGAGAAGTCTCCTTTCGAAGTGGTCTATGGGCATGTTCCAATCTCTCCAGTCGAATTGGCACGTGGCACAGCTGATGACAGGTGCCCAGCAGCCACCAAGTTTGTCTTGAACAGACAGGACCAATTGGAGGACACGCGCGCAAGTTTAGAGAAGACGGCGCGTCGCATGAAGAGGAACACAGACAAGCGTCGCAGGCCCAGAGAATTTCAAGTCGGGGATGAGGTTCTGCTCAAACTTACCCCACAAATGTGGAAGAAAGCAAGAGGGACGCGCGTACACAAAGGGCTTATGCCAAAGTACGATGGCCCTTTCAAAGTGGTGAAATGCATTGGCAAGGCAGCATATCAGTTAGAGCTGCCATCTCGCCTAAAGATTCACCCCACCTTCCATGTAAGTTTCCTCAAGCCCTTTCATAGAGATACTGACCCTTCCAGGCAGCAAGTAGAGCGAGCACCGCCAACAGTCGTCAAGGAGTTTAGACGACAAGCTGAGCGCATCCTGGGGTGAAGGAAGACGCCATCCGGAGGACATACTGAGTTCTTGGTTCAATGAAAAAACTCAGCACCGGAGGAAGCAACCTGGGAAAGGGATGCATCTTTGTGGCAGTATGAAGACCTGATTCATCAATACTTAGCCACTGAGTCGACAGGGACATCGACTCTTTCAAGGGGGAGAGAGTTGTTACACCCCCAAGTCAAGGACAAGGCGAAGGCCCCAACAAATCGCCTAAGTCTCATGCCAAGGCCAAGCAATCGATGCTCGCGCACCTGGAAGACCAAGACCAACGGTAGACAGGCTATTGCGCAATAGGCAGCCGCGCGCCAAATCCACCGGCAGGCAGATCCTGACGCGCACACTTAGCCCAGCCAAGAAGTAGGCAGCCGTCGTTCGGAAACCGAGGCCATTTGCAATGAACCCCCAGACTGGCGCCCTCCATCACTTCATTAGAAGATTCTAATCATGGCTCAAATCCCAGCATTAATGGAAACCTGCAGGAATTGACACTTGGCGCCAACAGCTTTACCAAGAGGGATCTTTCATCATGGAGAGATCCCTGCCTATAAAAGGGGCAGACCTTCTACTTGGAGAGGGACTCTTGTTTGCTTTCTTGAAGCTGCCTTGCAGAGGAGTGAAGTGAGGGTCTGTATTTTCCTTTTTCGTTTCCTTACGAATTTCCTTAGCTTTTTGCCTCCAGCCGACCTGTGGCTTGGAGGACCTTTTGTCGAGAGGTTTTAACGGTGCAATACAACGCATACCTTTTCCCTCTCACTCGATTCTGGATGAATTCTCGTTTTAAGCTTCCGCTTCCGCATTAAGGCTTGTGAACTTGGAGTTGTTCACGCCGGTCACGACCGGTGGCTTGCCGCGCCGTCATGCCACGCAAAAAGGGCCGTGACAGATTTTGTATCAGAGCTAAGGAAAGAACTCACTTAAGCAAGAAGGAAGGAGGATCATGTTCAAGGACTTTCTGAGCAACAAGGGTGGACGAGTAAGTTTCTGAACCCTTGACGTGTTTTCTGCTCCTACCCTTCTTGTCCTCCCTGAATGGCAGCTAAGCAAGCAAAGGAGGGGGTCGAGAGGAGACTCGCCCTCCTGGAAGAACGACTGAGGACTCCCAGCACGGGCAGCAGCTCCGTCTATGACCAGCTCGGGGAGCTCCAGCTTGCGGTACAGTCACTGCAGGCCTAGGTGCAAAAGCTCCAGACTGCGGCTGAACCAGGCGAACCCAGCTAGTCGCCCAGCCCCAGCCTGCAGGCCTAGGTGCAATACAACGCATACCTTTTCCCTCTCACTCGATTCTGGAAGAATTCTCGTTTTAAGCTTCCGCTTCCGCATTAAGACTTATGAACTTGGAGTTGTTCACGCCGGACACAACCAGTGGCTTGCCGCGCCGTCAAGCCACGCAAAAAGGGCCGTGACACTCGGTTCCTGGCCGACGCTGTAAAACACCACCTTGAAAAAAAAATTAATTAAATTAGACCGGCCGGTTTGGTTAGACCGGCCGGGTCAACCGGTCCACTCGAACCGGCCCCATCGAGTAGAACCGCGCAGAAAAGGATGAAGGAGCTCGCCCTAATCGCACGATCTTTGCTCCCCTCTTCACCATCTCCGCAGCAGCAGCGACCGACGAGGGCATCGCCGGCGAGCTGCTGCTGTTCCGACCCATCCCATCCTCGTCGTCGAGAGGTGGACTACCGGAGGGAGTGCGGCCGCGACCCCCATTGGCGCGCACGCCGCTCTGCTCCCAACTCCTCCGCCGGAACCTATGGCTGAGTCGTCGCCACTACTTCGCCGTCGCCGCTACTTCGCCTCGACCAGCCGCTGGAATCCATCGACGTCTCCTCGCTCGGTCTCCTAGGAAGCGTAGCAGCCGGCGATCGACTTCGGATCGACCGACAGAGTCGTCGAGCGGCGGAAAGCTCGGGCGGATCGAGCAGGGGACGGTGACGAACAAGTCGAACCTTTCGCCCATTTCGACTGCCGCAATCCCTGATGACGCCTCGCCCCACCTCCTCGACGGTGTAGCTGCCGGCGTTCGTCTCGGACCTGCCGTGAAGGATTCGATCGGAGGTCTGCAAGCGGAGCCTCCCGCCCACTCATCGGCGACGGGTCACAGAGCCTTGTCTCCCGTTTCTGCCACTCAATCCGCCCCCTTTAGGTGTCTGCGAACGCGTTGGTGAGTAGTCTCGCCCCTATCGGCCCTCTGACCTCCGATTTCACGGATTCATGCTCGCCGTCCGCAGAAGGTCCGACGACCTTCGAACCCTTCGAGGGTTTGGTTTCTCATGGCCGGATCGGATGCAGCAGATCCCAGCATCTCGCGTGCGAGGACGCCGTGATCTTTGGTCGGCGTTGCGTCGGGCGCGGGAGGCGGAAAGGCCGGCGAAGGCGTCGGCGAACGGATCGGAGGAGTCGACGAAAGGTTCGACGAAGGAGCGGCGAAGAACGCGGCGAAGGTGTTATTTCGCCCCTTTTCCTAATCGTGATTAAGGATTTCCTTAATCACGATTAGCGTTAATTAACTACGCTTAGTATTAATAAAATATAATTAGTGTAAATTATATTATTTCATGCTTAGTTTAATTAAAAGCATGGTTAGTGTTAATTAACTAAGTTTAATGAATAAGTAAAGTTAAGTTAATGAAATGGGTTGGGTGAGCCGAATCAACTAGTTAAAACTGGTTCAAGCTCGAGTCAAACTAGATTGAATTGAGTTAGGTGAACTAGATCCGAGCTGAACCGAACCGAATCGGATGAACAGTAACCAACCCGTTTGACCGAGTCAACAGCTGACCCAGTCAGCATTGACCGGGCCCACCGCTGATCTAGTCAGCATTGACCGAGTCAACAGCTGACCTTGTGAGACCCGTGATTTTTGAATAAGAGTAATAGAGTAATTTTAGTATTTGAAGGGTTTAATCGTAAAAGAAATTCTTTAAAGGACTTATTTGTAAAATCATATGAATTTTTGAAGTATGAGATTTTGATGTGAAAATTTTACCATTAGATAGTATTTTTGATAAGGAATCCAACGGCGCAGACGGATCGTGATTTGGACGTCGTTTGATCGATCAATTAAACAATTAAGATTTAAGATTTTAATTAACAAATAATTTTTTTTTTTTCATTTTTCCCCCTCTCTCTTCTCTCTCCTCCTCCGCAGCGGCGACGGTGAAAGGCGACCATTTTTTTCCGTTGATGCTCCGGCGAAACCACATCGAATTAGGCTCTCAAATTTTAGCCACAGGTAGATCTCGACCTCCTCTTCATTTTGATACCAAGATGCCTAAATTTGGAGTAGAGATGAGGGAGAAATCGTGTGAGAGGCGTCGGCGGCGAGGGTTTCGTCGCCGGAGCTTGCTCCGGCGATTACCGGCCATTCCGGCCGTGAAACCTTACAAACTTGGTACCTATGGATTCTCCTTGACGAGAGCTATCCATTGGTACCGGAGTTGAGGGCTATTGGCGGCCGGTTGGCCGCCTGCGAGCTAAAAACACTAACTTTAGGATTTCGCCCAAAATTTTAATCGGTGAAATTGATCGCGTATGAGCTATAAAAATTGGGGCAAATATGATTTTTGGAATCCTCATGAAGAGAGCTTTCGATTGGTACCAATATTGGTGCTGATCGAAGAACTTCGCCGGCGAGGGTTCCGGCGAACTTTTCGATGAACTTTCCGGCGACCGCCGGAGAAATTTTCCGGCGAACTTGGGAAAAAAATTGGGGTGATTCTAGAGATCATTCTAAGAGTAATGGTGAAGAGAGATTTGAGAAATTATTTCTAGATTGAGAATTAAAATTCGTTGAATAATTGACAGGAAAATATAAAAAATGCGTAAATGACGGCACGTGGATCGAGGCAGACCTTAAGTTGGTTCCGAGGAGTAAACCGCCAAGTCAGGTGCGTTGGTTCTCCGATGGTAGGATTTATTCAAGCTAGGGAATTCCCGCTGGGATTTTCTTAGGAACAATTCTTGGATGTCTTAAATATGATAAATCATAATGCTTGATAAGATTTGAATTGTATGCATGTTAGTGTAGTTTATTTTATCTAACATGTTCTACATTCATGTCCTGCATGTTGTATTGTTTTCTATGCTTGTGTTAAATAACTATCATGCGGACATAGATAGTAAATAATGACATGTTAGAACCTTTGGTGATGTCACCGCCACTTAAACAGAAAAGGGGCCTTTTTTCCATATGCCCCGGTTGACCATCACGTACCGACGATGGTCAAACGGTGACGTCCCGTTAGGCGCCACTCCCGAGGTTGATGCATAGCGGAGCACTGGGAGCACCACTCCCGACGTTATGCATAGCTTATATACTGGGAGCTGGTAGGGTAAGAGACTGTACAAACTCCATGGTCGAGTTAGACTGGAAATATGGAGCAAGTCCTTACCCGAAATCTTCACCCGCACGAGTGTCGTTGTAGGCGGCCTCGTGATAGTCCTAAGATGGTTAGCTAGGATGAACCCTACCATGGACTTGGCACCGATGGAGTCGAGGGCCACAGCCCATCGTGCGGATGTGCGCCAATCTCGATAGACGTCGACGGCTATTGGACTGGGAAGGTGATTCCATATGCGACGTTTTGGATAGTGGATCCGTTGACCGCACGGCTATCACCCTTGACGTCTGCAGACGATCGGATGAGTAGTCCGGATCCTAGGGTGGTTATTCCGGCTAGCCGTGGCCGATGAGATTTAATAGAGGTGATCTTGTCTACGGACAGCGTGTAGTACGGGTGTCGTGACCCCTACGGAATCCGGGGAGGATGTAAGGGCACGACGGGTTTCGCTAGGGGAGGCATGGTTGGCGACTAGTGAAACAACTAAAGAGGGATTCTGGGTCATTCGTCCTCTCTGCCAACATCAGTGCAGCGGGCATAGGTAGAGACTGAGACAGAAAGGCACTGATGGGCTTACTGATACCCCCGGCCCGGGTAGTCACTAAGCACAGGCTGGCAGCCCGAGTTTATGAAACTTAAAAGTCTCACCATGACGTAGGTGATAGACTACTGTTATGCACACTAGACATGAGTTAGGTGACATCTAGTGGCATGTACACCTATATTTAATTATTATTTAAATCGTTTATGTATGTTGTCTAGCTTATTATAAATTGTTTAAACGATGTGGCATGAAATGTGATGATTAAGCATCAAAGACATCCTAGAATACTCCTCCTAGCCTTTGATTTCTTTATTCGGTAGAGCCGTAATTTCGCACTAGGCCGCAAGGCTGAGCACACCACTTTTCCCCGTGTGTGCAGGTCTGTTAGATGACCGTCCGAGAAATTTGATGAAGATGAATCCGTCGACGAGTCTATTGTAAATTCTCGATGTCTTTTATTATAGAATTGTAGTAGGTTTATCGGGACTGTGTTAGAAATTTTGAGTTAGATAATTTAATTGTATATTCCGCTGCATAAACGATGTATATGAATGGTATGTATCACTTGATGCCTTGTATGGGTCTGTCGGGCTCATACGGCGGTTGCCACGTGGCCGACGGTTGGGTCGGGGCGTGACAGACCTAGTCAGCGTTGACTGGGCCCACCGTTGACCCAATCAGCTTTGACTGGTCAACCGTTGACCGTTGACCGGTCAACCGTTGACCGTTGATCGGTCAGAAAATAATAAAAAATAAAATTAAATTAAATAATTAATAAAATAATAATAAAATAATAAAATAATATTAAAATATTAAAAAATCATAAAAATAGTTAAAATTTCTATGGGTTCTTTGGGCCCCTGGATGACTTGGGCCAAGTTATGGGTGAGTTTGATGAGTAGAAATTGAATAAAAATTCATTTAAGTTATTAGCTAAAAATTTAAAAATATGATTAATTAAGAATTGATTAGGTGAGATTAATCCTAAACATGTATAAGATTAATTTAATGTAATAATTATTTAATTGATAGGTTTTAATTTATTTATCTTAGGGGAAATAAATTAAATCTATTTTAAATAATTTTTGTTAAATAGGATTATTGTGGGTACGCGATCCGAGTAGCTCGGCGGGTGATTATCTCCGCGCGACTTGGTTCCGAGGAGCAGATCGCTAACCCAGGTGCATTGGTTCTCCGATGGTAGGATTTATTCAAGCTAGGGAATTCCCGCTGGGGTTTTCTTAGGAACAATTCTTGGATGTCTTAAATATGATAAACCATAATGCTTGATAAAATTTAAATTGTATGCATGTTAGTGTAGTTATTTTATCTAACATGTTCTAAGTCCATGTCCTGCATGTTGTATTGTTTTCTATGCTTGTGTTAAATAACTATCATGCGGACATAGATAGTACATGCGACGTGTTAAAACATTTGGCGACGTCACCGCCACTTAGACAGAAAAAGGGGCCTTTTTCCATATGCCCCGGTTGACCGTCGCGTACCGACGATGGTCAAACGGTGACGTCCCGTTAGGCGCCACTCCTGAGGTTGATGCATAGCGGAGATATTGGGAGCATCACTCCCGACGTTATGCATAGCTTATATACTGGGAGCTGGTAGGGTAAGAGACTGTACAAACTCAATGGTCGGGTTAGACTGGAAATATGGAGCATGTCCTTACCCGAAATCTTCACCCGCACGAGTGTCGTTGTAGGCGGCCTCGTGATAGTCCTGAGATGGTTAGCTAGGATGAACCCTACCATGGACTTGGCACCGATGGAGTCGAGGGCCACAGCCCATCGTGCGGATGTGCGCCAATCTCGATAGACGTCGACGGCTATTGGACTGGGAAGGTGATTCCATATGCGACGTTTTGGATAGTGGATCCGTTGACCGCACGGCTATCACCCTTGACGTCTGCAGACGATCGGATGAGTAGTCCGGATCCTAGGGTGGTTATTCCGGCTAGCCGTGGCCGATGAGATTTAATAGAGGTGATCTTGTCTACGGACAGCGTGTAGTACGGGTGTCGTGACCCCTACGGAATCCGGGGAGGATGTAAGGGCACGACGGGTTTCGCTAGGGGAGGCATGGTTGGCGACTAGTGAAACAACTAAAGATGGATTCTGGGTCATTCGTCCTCTCTGCCAACATCAGTGCAGCGGGCATAGGTAGAGACTGAGACAGAAAGGCACTGATGGGCTTACTGATACCCCCGGCCCGGGTAGTCACTAAGCACAGGCTGGCAGCCCGAGTTTATGAAACTTAAAAGTCTCACCATGACGTAGGTGATAGACTACTGTTATGCACACTAGACATGAGTTAGGTGACATCTAGTGGCATGTACACCTATATTTAATTATTATTTAAATCGTTTATGTATGTTGTCTAGCTTATTATAAATTGTTTAAACGATGTGGCATGAAATGTGATGATTAAGCATCAAAGACATCCTAGAATACTCCTCCTAGCCTTTGATTTCTTTATTCGGTAGAGCCGTAATTTCGCACTAGGCCGCAAGGCTGAGCACACCACTTTTCCCCGTGTGTGCAGGTCTGTTAGATGACCGTCCGAGAAATTTGATGAAGATGAATCCGTCGACGAGTCTATTGTAAATTCTCGATGTCTTTTATTATAGAATTGTAGTAGGTTTATCGGGACTGTGTTAGAAATTTTGAGTTAGATAATTTAATTGTATATTCCGCTGCATAAACGATGTATATGAATGGTATGTATCACTTGATGCCTTGTATGGGTCTGTCGGGCTCATACGGCGGTTGCCACGTGGCCGACGGTTGGGTCGGGGCGTGACAGACCTAGTCAGCGTTGACTGGGCCCACCGTTGACCCAATCAGCTTTGACTGGTCAACCGTTGACCGTTGACCGGTCAACCGTTGACCGTTGATCGGTCAGAAAATAATAAAAAATAAAATTAAATTAAATAATTAATAAAATAATAATAAAATAATAATAAAATAATAAAATAATATTAAAATATTAAAAAATCATAAAAATAGTTAAAATTTCTATGGGTTCTTTGGGCCCCTGGATGACTTGGGCCAAGTTATGGGTGAGTTTGATGAGTAGAAATTGAATAAAAATTCATTTAAGTTATTAGCTAAAAATTTAAAAATATGATTAATTAAGAATTGATTAGGTGAGATTAATCCTAAACATGTATAAGATTAATTTAATGTAATAATTATTTAATTGATAGGTTTTAATTTATTTATCTTAGGGGAAATAAATTAAATCTATTTTAAATAATTTTTGTTAAATAGGATTATTGTGGGTACGCGATCCGAGTAGCTCGGCGGGTGATTATCTCCGCGCGACTTGGTTCCGAGGAGCAGATCGCTAACCCAGGTGCATTGGTTCTCCGATGGTAGGATTTATTCAAGCTAGGGAATTCCCGCTGGGGTTTTCTTAGGAACAATTCTTGGATGTCTTAAATATGATAAACCATAATACTTGATAAAATTTAAATTGTATGCATGTTAGTGTAGTTATTTTATCTAACATGTTCTAGGTTGCCACAGCCCATCGTGCGGATGTGCGCCAAATCTTGACAGACGTCGACGGCTATTGGACTGGGAAGGTGATTCCACATGCGACGCCTTGGACAGTGGATCCGTTGACCGCACGACTATCACCCTTGACGTCTGCAGACGATCGGATGAGTAGTCCGGATCCTAGGGTGGTTATTCCGGCTAGCCGTGGCCGATGAGATTTAATAGAGATGACCTTGTCTACGGACAGCGTGTAGTACTACATGGGTGTCGTGGCCCCTACGGAATCCGGGGAGGATGTAAGGGCACGACGGTTTCGCTAGGGGAGGCATGGTTGGCGACTAGTGAAACAACTGGAGAGGGACTCTGGGTCATCCGTCCTCTCTGCCAACATCAGTGCAGCGGGCATAGGTAGAGACTGAGACAGAAAGGCACTGATGGACTTATTGATACCCCCTGCCCGAGTAGTCATTAAGCGTAGGCTGGCAGCCCGAGTTTATGAAACTTAAAAGTCTCACCATGACGTAGGTGACAGACTACTGATATGCACACTAGACATGACTTAGGTGACATCTAGTGGCATGTACACATGTATTTAATTGTTTATTTATACTGTCTATTTTTATATAAATTGGTTACATTATGTGGCATGAAAAATGATGATTTATTTACCAAAGACATCCTAGAATACTCCTCCTAGCCTTTGATTTCTTTATTCGGTAGAGCCGTAATTTCGCACTAGGCCGCAAGGCTGAGCACACCGCGTTCAATGTGTGTGCAGATGTCGACGCACTAGACGAGATCGTTGACGGAGGGTTCGTCACGGAAGGTATACGATCGCGGATTTTGAGTTTTCGTATGCCGGTCTTAGATTTGTATTAGGAGATATCGGGACTGTATTTAAGATGTTAATTAGAAATGTGAGTGTATGTAGTTTAGTATTTGTATTTATGCCTTGTATGGGCTTGTCGGGCTCATACGGCGGTTGCCATGTGTCGTCCTGCGGGTTGGGGCGTGACAGACGCTATCGAAACAGCTACATCGCAGGTGGTATCTGTCCAACTGGCGCCGCCCCTCCCCTCCCCCCGCCTCAGATGTTTTAGGCGCAATACCGAAACGAGTTTTTAGTTCTCTGCTATTAATTTTTTGGTTCTTGGTGTTGCATAGGCGCAATACCTCCCCCCGATCTTGCTATATTCTCCCGCCCGCCTCAGATGTTTCTGGGAGAAACTAGTTATTAGTTCTCTGCTATTAATAAATAGCACATATTAATCAATATGAACTCACAGATTTAGATGTCTACAGTTGCAATGACTTTTCTTTAATTGTGGCATCTCCACGTGATCAGATCCGAAGTTAATAATCATATGTGAAGATTGATTTGAGATGGAATCTGTATTGCAAATCTTTCTTATTCCAGTAGATGGGTTTTAGGTAAAATATTAATATCGTCTCGCCTCTGTCATTTCTTAGGCAAACATAAGCATGAACAGTAAACATCCCTTGGCTACTGTGCGTACTCAATAGTAAAACTCTATAGTTCACAGTGTGCGTGCTCAATAGTAGCATATTATATTGATCAGAGTGTGTATGATTTCAAGCAAAATAAATTCAGGAGGACAATCCGTGCTGATGTGGGTTGCATCAGTCTATTTCTACTCATGAATAGTTAAAATTTAGTGGGAGGCGTAATGTGTTGGCTGCAAGAGCATGTGGAATGGCATGTTCAGTTCAGCTCTTTCACAGTAGTAACAAGTCTGTATATAGAGCCGAAGAAGTTGATGATTCACCCTACTCTCTCCATCGGATCTCTTCACTGAGACCTAGATCTCAGACATCATTGAATCTTAACTTGTTGCTTCCGGATATGCTATTCACGGCTGTGACGGTAGCATTCCAACTTTTTTGTAGTGAAGACAGAAGTATTAATGCTCGAACTTCTTCGTCAAATTCAATCCCAACTGAACTCAACTGGGGTATAATTATGTTGAGTTTATCGAGATGCTGAAGTGCGGATGCGCCTTTCGACATTTGTAAGTTAAATAACTGCCTCATCAAATGAACTTTGTTTGAGGCCGATGGCTTTTCATACATTATGGAGAGAACCGCCGTAAGACCCGCCGTGGTCTTTTCCTTTGCGATGTTGAAAGCAAGATTCCGAGGATAGCGTCAGTCGGATAACTCCAAGGGTTTGTCAGTCAAGAAGAGCCCAATTTTTATCTTTCATATGCTCTGGCTTCTTTCCTGAGAGAGGTTGATAAAGATTTTTCTGATACAGATAATCTCCGATCTGCATCTTCCAAAATCCAAAGAGCCATTGAACTTCTCAAGTCTCAATTTTCATTCGTTTGCAGCCATCACTCCAACTCGAATCTAACTTTGATCAATTCTGACGAGTCTTCGACAGAGTTCACAACCAAAGCTCTAATACCAGTTGTTGAGAAAAATTATGCAGAATTTTTCTATAAATCAGATTAGGAGGAACATGAAATAGCATAAGAAAAAACAAAAAAAAAAATTGATTACGGAATTCAGCCAATTTTGTCTGTCTCTAAATCTACCTTAGAACACTTTACTAATTGAAGGAGATACAAATGTAAGACTCATTACAAATGAAAGGAATTATATAGGCTTTCGAGTTGCCTAAATTAAACATCCAAATTAAATACCCTCTATTTTTAGCAAAAATGATTAGTTGTGGTGCTTTGCCTAAGTTAAGCACCGTATTTTTGACCAAAGACTTGGTGGTGCTTACCACAGGCAGCCTCGGATGCATTTGAAGTGCCATAACTGGATATCTGCAAGGAAGAATATGTGGAGTAAAAGGGAAGGGGTGGTTTAGAAGAATGGGTAGGGTGGCTTATTTATACAATCCGCTAGGGGGTAAAGGTATCGTTTGGCAGGACTATGATTGCCTACTGTCGTCTGCTGCCTCTTCCCTCTTCTCCTCCTCTAACCATGATTTGGAAGTCGAGCAGGAGCTGGGCGTTGCGGGTTTCCTCCTCCGGAAAAGACGCACCGGTGGTTTGGATCTCCGGCCAGCGGGCGGCCCCGGAAGGCAGCGCCCAGGAGGAGGAGGGCTCTGCCGGAGCCGGCAATGGCGGCCACGGAGGAGGATCCGGCACTAGGGTTCCACCGTTGTCGTAGAGGGGAAGGAGGAAGCATCCCTTGGTGGTAGTGGAGGACCAGAGAGGGCTGTTGAACCACTCCGGCATGCCCTTATTCTTCCTGACCATGTTCGACGACGTCTCCGCCCCCTCGCCCGCATTCTCTTCTAGAGACTTTGACAGCGGCGTAACCGGGAACTCCCTAGATACTCACACGTTATAAACCTTTATAACGATACTCTAGACCCGCTAAATTTTTAGTATCCGTTTCGGAGGTGACTCTCCACGTGTATTCATTACGTTAACGGGTGGTAGATATTATTATATAGTAAAATAAAATCTTAAAAGATATATAGTCTTTTAATTTAAAATTAATTAATATAATATTATTATATAATAAAATAAAATCTTAAATGATGCATATGATTTATTTTTCTAAAACAGTACATATAATATGGAAAACAACCAATTAAATATATATAATATTTAATTAGATAAAAAAAAATGAAATAATAAAAAAAATTGGGGGCGAGGGTTACGGATGTAATGGAGTTCCCGCAGGGCGGTAAGCACGACGACCTTGACCTTAGTTTGACTCAATCTAATTTCTTTAATTTAAAATTGGGCCGACCCTAATCAATCTAAATTGACTATTTTAACCCATAAATTAATTCTATTAAATATTAAGCTAACTCAATCCAAATTGACTCTACTTGGGCTGAATTAATACCAATTTGATTCATGCACCTTAGTCAACGAACGAGTTAATTAGGATAAAGTAAATTTATTACTTAATGTATTAATTAATCTACCCACTAAGCATGATTAAATTAGCACTAATCATGATTAATCAAGAGTAACTAAGGAGAGGGAGGTCAAATCTATACCTCCGCCTAAATCAACCTGCCGGAATCATTTGCTTTCGGAGAAAATACCGACAAACTTGATAGTGGAAGGTCTAAATCTTAGTGTGCGTGGAACAATGGACATGCTGCATCAACAGCATGCGAAATGAAATAAAAACAAATTTACCTACCTAATTAACTCGCCAATGAGTGATGAAGACGGATTGATCAGCGATAAGAGGGGAACTGCATGCTGCATCAACAGCATGCGAAATGAAATAGAAACAAGTCTACCTACCTAATTAACTCGCCAATGAGTGATGAAGACGGATTGATCAGCGATAAGAGGGGAACTGCATGCTGCATCAACAGCATGCGAAATGAAATAGAAACAAGTCTACCTACCTAATTAACTCGCCAATGAGTGATGAAGACGGATTGATCAGCGATAAGAGGGGAAACTACAGTACTAGATAAAGCAAATCATTCGTATTTTATTACGTTGAATGCATCTAAGATTTTTTTATTTATTTAATAAAAATCCTATATTATAAAATTTATTTAGAATATTAAATTTTCTAGAGCTGCTGATTAACAGAGAATGTTATCTGATTGATTAAGTCATATCCAAATTAATTATCGAACTTAACTCATTCAATTTAACTCAATCTGATTAAGATCCAATTCAAATAATCCAAACCAATATCTAATTAATAAGCCCAAGTCCAATTTCATGGTGCAATCAAATAGCTTTTAATTATTTAATTAAATCAAATGCTTCCATAACTTAACTCATAGGACACGATCCACGTTGCACAAATAGGAAGCTAACTGCTCTAAGCCCACGTGAATAATTCTAAGCTAATTTAATTACCGAAGGTCTTAATCAATTTAAAAATCTTAATTAATTTCGACCCATTTCTTTTAAGCAAATTAAATTTACTTTAACTTAATCTGAGGTAACTCCTATTTCTCAATTCAAGTTCACATGCACCGAATTTTAATCAACTAAATTTATAACTCTCTGGCGTAGGAAGCCCGTGTTGTAAAATTAAAATTGGGTGCACGTAAACTTGTTTGGGCTAAGTAAGAGTTAGGACCTCATTAGGTAAATTGGATTACCTTAAAGAAAAGGATTGAAATTAATTAAGTTGATTAACTAAGGTGACTTTAGTAATTAAATTAGATTAGATTCATATGCGTGGGCTCAGAGCAGTTGGGCTTCCTATTTGAAGTGGGCTGGCAATGTGGATGGCTTGATGAGTTAAGTTGGGTTGATTAAATGAACTCAGGATTAATTAATTAAATGGGACTTTGACAATTAATTTAAATTAAATTTAAATGGAATCAACTCTATTTGTATTTGATTAATTAAATAGATTTATCAATGGCTTTATGATTAAATTAATTAGAGTAATCATGTAATTTGATTTAATTAAATGATTGAAATATGTTAGCTATTTGATTGCGGGATCAAATTAAACTTAAGTTATTAAATTATTTGTATTGGATCTTAATTAAATTGAAATTATGAGTTAGATTAGATAATTAATTTAGATATGACTAAATCAATTAGATAGTTTAAATATGACTAATTAATTAGATAGCTCCATGTTTAGAGAGTATTTGTTCTATGTGCGTGTGCATCTTTTATCGTTCACAGCCCCCGAATGCATGCTTGAATAATAAGTATAATTTTTTATGAAATGAAAGATAATGCATGCTTGAATAATAAGTATAATTTTTTATGAAATGAAAGATAATGGTATTTTGAAATGAATGGATGGGTAAATGTGTGCAAATCATTTTTATTATTTTTTGTAAAAGAAAGACTAGGCATTGGCCCAAGAACTATTCTTATTCCCGGAAGACCCAGACCCATGAGCAGACTTATTCTCGTCCAACCCGCTTGACCTAATAAACAATTCCGCGAATCATTAATATTTTGATGAGCTGCTGTGTAGACGCTGCTGCTTTTTGATGAGCTGCTGTGTAGACGCTGCTGCTGGGTCGTCTAAATAGCATTGCCTCTCTCTACGTTCATACGGCAAAAAGCAAAATGTTCTCAAAAGAAGAAATTAAATTTTAGATCAGCTTGGAGCGATCCAATAAGCTTCATCGAATTCTCTCGCGTCCGAGATGATTCTGAGGGTTTGCTTCTCCAAACTGTAAACATCCCACCAATTCGTATTGCAGCGCTCCCACCAATTCGCATTGCTGCGCTCATCATAACTACGTTTTGAAGCAAAAGCCGTGGTATATATGCAGTTGCTTTGACATGCAGCCTCAGCGGCCTTCACGAAGAAGGCGTGCCAGTGGCGATTCAGAAATAGTGCTTGATCGCCGATGTCTTTGACTTCGACCCAAAACTCTCCGTCCAGATTAAGGCGGAATAGCTGAAACGTTCGGCCAGGTACATGTCGGGCGACCAATAATATGTCTCCAAAAAATTCAACCAGATAGCGAAATTCGTGAAGGAAGAAGGGTGCGAGTGATCTCACATTCAGCGTTCTGAAATTGGGAGGAAAAAACTGGAGCAGCATCAGTTTGTCGGTGTCGCAGCAGAAGCAGACGAATCCTCGCCCTCTTATAAAGGTAGGAGAGGTGGAGTTGCGGCACGGAGGGTCCACGATCATCCAGCCAGACTCTCCTGGCCTCCAGGCGTACCATTTGCTCGTTCCATAGAAGCACGCAAGGAAGACGCAATCAGTGTCCGTGGGTGGGGCTGACAGGCATCCTCGCCACATCTTCTTCTCGAGGCGGGAGCGACAGGGGACAGGGACGTCCGGGAGGTCAACGCGTGCTCGGGAGAAGGGATTGAAGAGGAAGAGGGATGCATCGTGGGAGAGGAGCAGCCAGCCGTGCCAGGAGCCGCAGCAGAGGGTTGTGCTTGGTGAGATGCCAGGGGGGAGGCGGAGGATGAACGACTGCTGCTTCTCTGCCGACCATAAGCGGTAGCTGTCGTCGGTAAGCTTGAAGGTGAGCATCCATGGAGCCTTTCTGAGGGTTGGATCGTAGAGTGGCGCGGTGGTTCGCCAGGATTTGCATAGGCAGCTGAGACGCACGGCTTCCGTCACGCTCAGGCGCTGCAGAATCATGGCCACGAGGTCGAGAGGAATATCGCGCCCAATGACGCTCTTGCACTCGTACTCCAGATTTAGATCATCATCATCCCCTTTGCTCTTCGTCTCCAAATTCAGATCACCATCATCATCCCCTTTGCTCTTCGTCTCCAGATTCAGATCACCATCATCATCCCCTTTGCTCTTCGTCCCCAGATTCAGATCATCATCATCTCCTTTGCTCTTCGTCCCCAGATTCAGATCATCATCATCTCCTTTGCTCTTCGTCCCCAGATTCAAATCATCATCATCTCCTTTGCTCTTCGTCTTTCCTCTGCTTTCCCCTGACGACATCGTCATCATCACTAAGCCTAATCGGAGGGTGGGAGGGAATAAGTACGAAGAGGATCGGAGGGTGGGATGGAATAAGTACGAAGAGGATGAACAAGATACCTAATAATGTAATAATAGAGGCAAAACGGAGTATGCGCACGCCCACACACACATATATATTGGGATGGAAAAGGTATTTCCAGAGTAGATTAATTAAGACTTTATATATAAATATACACTCACAAACTTCAACCTTTTCTACATTTGATTTTAATTATATTAATAGCATCATGGTATCTATATAAAAAAAAGTCTTAACTTTTATATAATAACAGTCACATCGCATCTAGAGATAGACTTGACTAAACTCCAATATTAATTACATAATAACTATTTATACTATTAAAATTTCTTCACCAAAATATAAAAATAATTCATTCTTTATTTGTTTTCTTTTTAGAAAAAACCATATATATATCCTGTAATAACTTATTATTAGTAGGGTGGTTATCTCCATATTAGTGTAAAAATTGTTTCAATCAAGCAAAGCAAAGGCCCTCATGCTCCTTGCTATATATTGAGCTTCTACGTTAACATTCAATATTCAATGACTTAACTTGTTGTCCTGAATAGACTGCTCAACCACTTTTATCCTTATAAAAGTGATGAAAGGCTGCGTACAAGTGCTCATCCATGAGCTGCCTTATTTCTACCACAGTGAACTTCGAGGGACTTTAACCTCCTTGTTTGCTTTTGTTCTTTCAGTTATGTTGTTTTTAATGTTATCTCTGATGGTTTCGATCATTTCTTTCTCAGGTGAGTGCCCAATTCTATGCATTTAGATGGATCACACTACTATTGACTCGGGAGTTCAACTTTATCGAGTGTTTTCGCATCTGGGATACTTTATCTAGTGGTCCGGAGGAGCCTCATGTAAATCTCATGTAAAAAAATGAGTCGTACTTTGAAGCTCAACATGTTACAGGATTTGAATGATATTTATTACTACCTCTTAATCTAGAATGCTTACATAAATCTGCAGGTTGTATTGACTCTTTGCATGTAGACATGGACTCATCAAACAAAGAAGTTTACCTAGGTCGGATTAGATGCTCGATCCAGTAAACTCTGGCGCACCTTTATTTGCACTGATAATGATGAAAGGAGTAGAAGATGCTACAGATTTAGAAGTTATATGTCCTATACGAGTGTTTGCAAAGGTGCGTGGTAACTATTTTGAAATTTACATTTGTATTTAGTAAAAAACTAAAGTTGATTTCAAAAACTCATTTTAAGACAGTCATCTTTTAATTCACGTGTTTTTATTTTTACAAAGATTTTGACAATAAAAATCACAGAAGATTTTTTTGTTACAAAAAATTAAAATTATGATCCAAGAAATTCCTCTAAGGAATTATGCAAAAACTGTTAAATATTAATATATATAAACATTGAGTTTCTACGTTAACATTGAACTTCTTGTCCTGGATAGACTGCTCGCCCACTGTTATCCTTATCAAAGTGCTGAAAAGCTGCATCCACGTGCTCATCCATTTTCAGTCTCCATCGATGAGTCCTGGCAATTATAAATTCGATGCAATCTAACGTTCAAGAAACGTACAATTGAGTACCAGGTATAATGATCAAAGTTTACTGTATCTAGATCATCTTACCGCATCCGTGAGCTGCCTTATTTCTGCCTCAGTCGACTTCGAGCGAACCCTGACCTCAGCTCCTCGTATGCGATCTGCTTGAGCCCTTTGATTTCCGCTTCAGAAAGGTTTTCAGCGCTGACCTATTGTTATTACAATAAAGTACGACATACAATTAAGTGTCCTCTATCAATAATCAACCTTCAAAGTCATCTTCTTAAGTTTGTTCATCGCTCAGAACTGACTATCGATCGGCTTATCTGATGCTTCTCCTTCTCTAAGCGATGGGTGCTCTGACCATCAAGAATAAAGACACCTCCTAAGGATTGAACAAGACACCGACGAAGAACCTGCGCTGCAGAGATTCTTCTCTTTGGATCTTGCGTGAGCATCCTCTTGCCCAGGACTTTGGCGCCGCTTGCTATCGATGGCCAGGAGGCACTCTCAAAGTAGATTACTCCCTTGAAGATGGCATCAAATATTCCTCTTTCTGTGTCTGAAAGGAGAACATGGTGTAGAAAGGGATCAGTAGTTCAGCAAAATCAAAGAAACACAGCTAGATCTGATAAGTTCATCAGCCTCCTTACCAGCCCGAAAAGGAGGTACACCACTGAGACTAATGTACCGAGTAATACCTGAGCTCCGGATATCCACCTCCTTCCCCTATTGCTGTCGTCGGACTTCAGGTGCAATTCACTAGGCGCTTCTGCAATTTTCCGGTAAACTCTTAGATAAGTATAACAAATGAAATTTCCATCAAATGGGCAAAGAACAAAGAAAGAAATATCATAGGAAGATGCAGTTAATTACCTTCCTCGAAGAAGACTGAGAGACCGAAATCGGTGGCTTTGAGCATGGCCCCCAATCCTTGGCGGCGAGCAGGAAGTTCTCGGGCTTAAGTTCGCGGTGCATCACCCCCATGAAGTGGCAGATGCTCATCGCATTCGCGATCGCCAGGCAGACGGTGGTGGTGGCGGCGGCGCACTCCGAGGCGATGATGCGGTGGAAGAGCTCGCCGCCGGAGCAGTGCTCCATCACCAGGTGCATTGAGTCCGCATCCTCGTACGCCCCCCTTGAACTCGACGATGTTGGTTCACACGGTCAGGTGCTGCATGATCTGGACCTCCCTCCGGATGTCCTCGCGGCCGCCCTTGCCGGCCAGCCTCCGCTAGGACAGGGATTTGCAGGCGTACTAGACGCCGGTCTTCTTGTTGCTGCAGTGGTAGTGACGCCGAACTGGCCGCAGCCGAGCACCTTGTTGAGGGTGTTGGAGAACCTCACGTCCTCAAAGGGCTTACCGAGGATGGCGTCGAGGTCGACTACCGACAAGGCTGGCGGTGGCGGCAGAGGATGCCGTTGGGTTTTTGAAGGTGGTATTGGAGGTTCATGGAGGTGGCCACATGTTTAATTAGGCACGTGGAGATTTGATCCGGTCGATTTGATGCGCGACGTGGAGGATACGTGCAGGCTCACCGAGGGTGGAGTTTGGTCATCTGCGTTGAGATTCGTGTGAAAGGATGGGCTATTTTTGTGCCTAAATATTTTAAATTAGAAGATCCAACAGAAAGGAGGGGTGACGTGGCAGCATCGCGGGACACTAGGAGGGTCCAAGTAAAAGGGACTTTGCATGCGGTCCCGTGCAAATTCCTAATTAAATAAAACACAAACAACTTGCGGTCCCGTGCAAATTCCTAATTAAATAAAACACAAACAACTTTAGTCTTAGTTTATTTTTTATTTTGAAAATTAATTTTAAGGTCATCATGAAAGATAGTGCACTTGATTTCGTCCCTCACCAATCTCGACGCAAATCAGTTGAATCTCATTCCTCTATTAGTTTAATTACGGTGGGACCAAAATCCAGGTCGAATTTGCCATTTCAGGTTATCCCGATTACGGATCGACTGTGCCCTCGCAGCACCCTCGGTAGGATAGCTGGGGCAGCAAAGGAGATATTGAAAGCAGCCGCTGATGCGGTTTCGTTTGCTAAATCTGCAGCACCCTCGGTAGGATAGCTGGGGCAGCAAAGGAGATATTGAAAGCAGCCGCTGATGCGGCTTCGTTTGCTAAATCTGCTATGCAGCATGTTGTGAATGCTGCAGAGATCAACGTCGAGCCTGCTACCGCAGAGAAGTTTGCCACTGCAGATGCCGACGCTGTAGGTGGTCTCGCCGACCGTCCCTGCTTGAGGCTTTTGCCTTAGAGGCAACCCTGTCTCTTATAAAAAAGAAGTCGCCTGCGGTCCTGCCACCCCTCTCTAATTGAGGCTTTTGCCTTGCCTTAGAGGAGACCCTATCTCTTATAATAAAAAATTGACTATCATTCTGCTGGCTTTTTACATTTCGTGTTTCTTCTTCTGCATTTTATTATTATGCTGGCTCTTTACATTCTGTGTTTTTCTATTCTTTTACCTTCTCTGTTTCTTCTTCTGGATTTTATCATTCTGCTGGCTCTTTACATTTTGTGTACATTCTGTGTTTTTCTTCTGAATTTTTTTTCCTTTTTTCTTTTTATTCCGTGTTTAGATAAAAAGATTCATTGTCAAAATAACGTTTCCACGTTATTTGATATTATGTAATATCATGGATAAAAAACTACATGCATTTCCAAGTGTTCAGCCATAAAATGTTAAAGCATGTGTATATATCGTGGATAAAAAACTACGAGCATTTCCAAGTGTTCAGCCATAAAATGTTAAAGCATGTGTACATTACATACGATCCAAGCCTCATTCCTGTTTATCCCAGCACCACCATTTATCAAAATAAAGATTCAAAACTAACTATTAACTTTAGGGGTTTACGAACAGAAGAATATTATTTGCTGAAAGGTCCTAATTTTTAATCCCAGCACCACCATTTATTGAAATAAAGATTCAAACTAACTACAAACGTTATGGGTTTATGGATAACAGAAGAATATTATTTGTTGAAAGGTCCTAATTTATAATCCCAACACCACCATTTATCAAAATAAAGATTCAAAACCTAACTACTACCTTTGTGTTTTCAGATAACAGAAGAATATTATTTCCTTAGAGGTCCTGATTTATGCCCATATGTCACGGGAATACCATCGTCGCACTGCTTTAAACCTCCTACTCCTACTGCTAGTTTTCCTCCTCCATCTGGTTCTCATGTTGCTTTCTATTTCTAACCTGTTTCTAGAGTTAAATGCAGCAGTTGGACACTGATCACAAAACCAAAGTATTTACTCTGTTCAACCACTTGTAGTGCCCAGGTCATGCATGGTTATGTTTTTTTGTTTAGTTGATTTTTTGAGATTTCTTTTATGATGTAAATTTTTGAAAATTTTCAACGGCAGCATACAACATGACCCATGCCATCATACAGGAGCATAAACACCGAGGTAACAACAATGAATATAAGGGGTACCAAAGAAAGCCTATTTCTCTGATGCTCTTTTACTGTAGCAGGATCTTTTTTTCCCTTTTGAAAAAGATAGCCTCTCTGTTCATACAATATCCAAGTTTTGGGGATGTTTGAAGGGCTAAAGATAAGAACAACTAATAAGTGGCTGCTGATGAGAACTTGGTGTCCTTAGCTATTTGTTTATATACTTGAGTCCTACTCTTATCTTGGTAACTGGGTCAAACTTCTCATTCATGTACAGATTTAGATCCTTCTAGGAAGCATTTAGGGTGTATTTGAGCAGGGGATTTGGAGCGGAAGGGAAGAAGAGAGAACTCTAATACTTGTTCAGAAAGTTTTTCTTCTATGTTACTGTATGATAAAATTAATTGGTTTTAGTATGTTAAAGCAAATGAGATAAAAACTTTCTTGCCTCTTTGATTTAATGAAATAATGGCTCTAGTCCTCATCCTTGTTGGAAACTCCCATGTGAGTCTCTTAATGATAGAGAGTACTTGAGGATCCAAAATACGAAACCTTCCCTACTTACTATTATTAAAGTAGACAGATTTATGTGCTATTTTTCCTTTGCATTATGAGAATGAAGGAGTCCTAAGAACTAGCATGACCTTGATCCACCTCCCTTAGCTCACATATATCAGAAATACTTTTTCTCCTTGATCCTGAATTTAAAATTTATTCATTTAATTTGTATTCAACCAATCACAACCTGTGATTACTTCAAGTCAGTGTGATCCCACCGAACAATAAAAATTCTAAACTCAAGTCCATCTGAATTTGACCCCAGAACTAATACCTTACTAATCAATTCAAGATCTATTTATTTTTTCTTCTTCTCTTTTTTCTAAAAAAAAAAAATCACACGTGTACCGACTCGTGCGGCTTCCCCCGTGTTTATATTCCTCACCTAAACGAAGGAGAAGGACCACAGCGAGCTCTTCTTTTTAGTTTTTATTTTTGACCCCTCCCATTTATTTTTTTATGTTTTGAATTAGCTGGTGAGCCTTTTAGAGTTCGGACCTAACTATAAGAATAATAATGTTTTTATTTTGTTGAAAAGATAATAATAACAAAGTTTTAACTTTTAATATATATATATATATATTTATCCTAGTCATCTTAACAACACAAGCAAAATTTACTTTAAAAGAACTTAATTTGTACTAAATAAAAACAGGCTACCGACTCCGGAAGGGTGAGAGGGAGCTACCAAATACCAATCAATCATTGCAAGCCAAGAATTAAATTTCTCCCTCTCTTTTTCTAAAATAAAATAAAATAAAATTTTAAATAATAATAATAATATTATGGTAGATGATCATATTGTACTTCTCCATTAATTGAATTATTATTATTTATTGTGGTCCTCCCTTTTTTTTGGTTGGATCCTCCTAATCTAATAATTATTTTAATTAACTAATTAATCGAGCATAATTGAAAAGTGAATAAATGAGCAAAATTACAGGCCGTCGGATGAGGAACGGCGAGCGCGCGCGCGCGCGCGGTTGACCCACCGCGAGTCAACTCACCGACGCCCCGCAGAATCCAATCGGTCGGATTTTTTTCTTAAAAGGCAAAAGATTTAGAAGATTAATCGCAGATTAATACGTGAATTTTTGGGTACAAAGCAAGGAATGCGACGGCGCCCCCCTTTTAATTAATCGACCGGTGAGAGGAGGAGGAGGAGGAGGAGAGAAGCATTAAAAAGAAGTCACATCGGCCATGGAGGAAGCGAGGAAGGGAGTCGCAGAGCAAGACAGTGCTCCGAAGGCACCACCTGCGTCCTTTTCCTTCTCCTCCACCTTAATTCCTTCTCCTCTTCCTTTCCCAGCGTGCTCTGTCAAAAGCCCGCACCGAGCAGCTTAAAGCCGCCGGCCTGCGGAGGAAGAGGAGGAGGAGGAGGAACTCATTCCGTTCGTATCTCTAGAGCAAAGAAGTAACATCGGCTTGCAATTGACAAGAAATAAAATTTCTAGAGCGAAATGTTGGACATCAACCAGAGTTTGCCATGAGACGGCTTTGGAATTTAAATAATTAATAAAATAATATTAAAATAATAAAATAATATTAAAATATTAAAAAATCATCAAAATAATAAAAATTTCTATGGGTTCTATTTGGGCCCCTGGATGAACTTGAGTGAGTTTGATGAGTAGAAATTGAATAAAAATTCATTTAAGTTATTAGCTAAAAATGTAAAAATATGATTAATTTAGAATTGATTAGGTGAGATTTATCCTAAACATGTATAGAATTAATTTAATGTAATAATTATTTAATTGATAGATTTTAATTTATTTTATCTTAGGAGAAATAAATTAAATCTATTTTAAATAATTTTTGTTAAATAGGATTATTGTGGGTACACGATCCAAGTAGCTCAGCGGGTGACTATCTCCGCGCGACTTGGTTCCGAGGAGCAGATCGCTAACCCAAGTGCGTTGGTTCTCCGATGGTAGGATTTATTCACGCTAGGGAATTCCCGCTGGGGTTTTCTTAGGAACAATTTTTGGATGTCTTAAATATGATAAACCATAATGTTTGATAAGATTTTAATTGTATGCATGTTAGCATAATTATCTTATCTAACATGTTTATCTGCTAGGTACCTAACATGTTCTACATTCATGTCCGGCATGTTGTATTGTTTTCTATGCTTGTGTTAAATAACTACTATGCGGACATAGATAATACATGCGACATGTTAGAACCTTTAGCGACGTCACCGCCACTTAGAGAAAAAGGGGCCTTTTCCATATGCTTCGGTTGACCGCCGCATTCCGATAGTGATCAAACGGTGACGTCTCGTTAGGCGCCACTCCCGAGGTTGATGCATAGCGGAGCACTGGGAGCACCACTCCCGACGTTATGCATAGCTTATATACTGGGAGCTGGTAGGGTAAGAGACTGTACAAACTCCATGGTCGAGTTAGACTGGAAATATGGAGCAAGTCCTTACCCGAAATCTTCACCCGCACGAGTGTCGTTGTAGGCGGCCTCGTGATAATCCTGAGATGGTTAGCTAGGATGAATCCTACCATGGACTTGGCACCGATGGAGTCGAGGGCCACAGCCCATCGTGCGGATGTGCGCCAATCTCGATAGACGTCGACGGCTATTGGACTGGGAAGGTGATTCCATATGCGACGTCTTGGACAGTGGATCCGTTGACCGCACGGCTATCACCCTTGACGTCTGCAGACGATCGGATGAGTAGTCCGGATCCTAGGGTGGTTATTCCGGCTAGCCGTGGCCGATGAGATTTAATAGAGGTGACCTTGTCTACGGACAGCGTGTAGTACGGGTGTCGTGACCCCTACGGAATCCGGGGAGGATGTAAGGGCACGACGGGTTTCGCTAGGGGAGGCATGGTTGGCGACTAGTGAAACAACTAGAGAGGGATTCTGGGTCATTCGTCCTCTCTGCCAACATCAGTGCAGCGGGCATAGGTAGAGACTGAGACAGAAAGGCACTGATGGGCTTATTAATACCCCCGGCCCGGGTAGTCATTAAGCGTAGGCTGGCAGCCTGAGTTTATGAAACCTAAAAGTCTCACCATGACGTAGGTGATAGACTACTGATATGCACACTAGACATGACTTAGGTGACATCTAGTGGCATGTACACATGTATTTAATTATTTATTTAATTGTTTATGTATGTTGTCTATTTTTATATAAAGTGGTTACATGATATGGCATGAAAAATGATGATTAATTACCAAAGACATCCTAGAATACTCCTCCTAGCCTTTGATTTCCTTATTCGGTAGAGTCGTAATTTCGCACTAGGCCGCAAGGCTGAGCACACCGCGTTCAATGTGTGTGCAGGTGCCAACGCACTAGACGAGATCGTTGACGGAGGGTTCAACGCGGAAGGTATACGACTGCTGTTATGAGTTTTCGTATGTCAGTCTTAGATTTGTATTAGGATATATCGGGACTGTATTTAAGATGTTATTTGGAAATGTGGGTGTATGTAGTTTAGTATTTGTATTTATGCCTTGTATGGGCTTGTCGGGCTCATACGGCGGTTGCCACGTGTCGTCCTACGGGTCGGGGCGTGACATTTAGCACCTTCCAACATTATCATCTTGAGTTCACCAACAAACAAATACGGAGAAGGTGTTGTCATGTTTTGCTGAAGGAACCATGCAATTAGCAACTTCAGTTTGTATTGCTACCTGGTCATGAATCCGCAACTGGAAGTTTCCAAGCTGTTCAACTTGTTGCTCATAGAGTCTCTTCCTCTTCAAACATCGTATGGCAGCTAATGCAGAAACAAAGAAAAAACATGATTTATAATAGTAGAGACATAGTAAGTTAATAGAGGATATGTTGCATGTTGTCAATAGCTAGCACGGTAATATTTTCAGTAACTAACAATATTACTTGGTTTGTTAACATGGCAATATTTGTCAATAATTAACATGTCTAGACATTACAAACTTTCAAAGCAGGAGAGAAATCATACCTCTCTTATTCTTAGCTCTGGTAAACTCCTTAGCTCTTTCAACCTCAGCATCAACCTTCTTCAAGAGAACTTTCTCCTTTTTCTCAAGCATCTCAAGTGTCTAAAATGTGCAGAGAAACAACTTCAAATCAATTCATCCATTATTGAGGCATCATAAATCTTACAAGGAAATAGAGACCTTAGAGAGGATCCACAAGCACACTAATAAAAACATCTTAGATCATCTAAGTTAGAGATCATGCATTAACAACAACTTCGAATTTGTCCTGCCTACTATCCGGTGTGGTGCATCCATGTGACAGGCATTAATTATTTAATGCCAAAATGTCTAAGCATGTATACTTTAGTTGATGGAACTAGATACAAGACAATATGTTTGACAGCATCTCATGCTCATCCATACTTCAGCATTTATAGCCCTTATCCATGCTTCACACTTTTCTTTGGTTTAAAGCAAGGAAAAAAATATATTTTCTTAGTTAAGTTAGACTGATCCAGGAAGAAACTATCACCAAGATGGGTATGGATAAAATTCAGACATAAATGCAAAATTTGCCTGAAAAGATGAAACAAGAGTAATTTTCTATAGGGTACACAAAGTGTACATCCCTCTGGTTAGAACAATCGAGCTCTATACGGGAGGTCATAGTTTCAGTACTCACCAAGTTCTAAAAAAAGAGTAATTTTTTACGTGTGAACAGCTGTGATGGTCCCCATTAAGGGTAAAATGAGGATAAAATCATTCAAAAAAAATTTAAAATGTTCGGAGGAGAGCTGCAAATGCAATGTTCAGGCAAAACGTGGTGTAAATTAGAAACATAGAAGAGAATGGATAAACTTTTATAGTGAAAGAGGATTAATCTCCTAGGTTTGTCAGTTTGTGTTCTTAAACTATAATATGCTACTAATTTCATTCTTTTTTGTCTGATTGCTTATCTTGCTTTATCACATGCTAGGCTGTAGATAGGTTTGTAAAGCTAGTCATCATGGTCTTCTTCTCATGTTAATGGGACACTGGCGTGCTTGATTCACCTAAATTCTATCAAATATAAGAGTTCATTGCTGTTGTAAATTGGAACTTTTTAAATGATAGCTTTTTAGATATTTCAATGCTTTTATTCACCTAAATATTTTTGTTTAAATAGATTTTTAGATATTTCAATGCTTTTATTCACCTAAATATTTTTGTTTAAATAGATTTTTAGATATTTCAATGCTTTTATTCATGCTATCATACACCTAAATATATTTGTTTAAATGCATTTGTGAGTGGCTCCTTCTCAAACAAATCATTAATGGAAAGCAAATTGACGAATGGAACCACTCTCGTTATTGATCGCTATTCATATTCTGGTGTGGCCTTTTCAGCTGCTAAGGGTCTTAATGTCGAGTGGTGCAAGGTGAGTTACATTAGGTCGAATAATTAACATATTTGGTCATAGATCTGGCTGTTAGGCATATTAATATCCTTCCTGTGCAGGCTCCAGAAGTTGGATTAATAGCCCCAGATCTAGTCCTATACTTTGATATATCGCCAGAGGTAAATTATCATTTTGACATTCTTTAATGAAATATAACGTCAACCTCATCAATATTTCTTTTAATAAAATCTCTTTGTATTCGCACAATTGAATGTTTCCTTATACAACACCATTGCTATTAAGATGCATGTGGCTCTAAAAAACACCAATGCTGACAACCAGCTGCAAATTGGCAACCATTCGAGGCTATTGAGATGCATGTTTATGTCTTTTGATCTAGTCAGTGGTCTATCATACATCTTCATCTTTTTCCTATCCAGTTTCATTGGCTGTATTGAATGAATGCTTTTATTGTTTTATTGATTTTTCTTTTTGTGTTTTGTACTACGCTCGCTGCCTATTTGGACGTCTAGGCTTCAACGGTTGACGTAGACCATATGTGATGAACAATGACTTCAAATTTGTAATTCCTGATACAAGATCTTCTATAGTTAAAATTGGAGTTTAGGTATATCAACCGTATGTGACGAACAATGACTTCTAATGTCTTACAAACTCTGTCGTGAAGTTGATTGCTTGGCATTCTACAAGTTGTCTGATGTTCATTTTCCTGAAAAATTGTTCGCAATATTCTTTTCAGAAAGCAGCAGAAAGAGGGGGATATGGCACTGAAAGATATGAGAAGCTGGAATTCCAGAAGAAAGTTGCAGACAGTTATCGTGCCCTTCGTGATGCTTCTTGGAAGGTAGCTTCCATTTCAAAAGTATTCTGACAATGTGTTGTTTAGTTACTTTCTTTTCTTCTATTTGTTCTCCCTACAGCGACTCAATTTCCAGTTGGACTTATCTCCCCGGTATAGGACAATGTCAGAGAAAATAGGTTTAGATGGCATCATCATGTCAAAAGGAATCAATAGTTATGAATCCATTATGATTAATGATAGGAGAGGGGAAAATAAAGATCTAAGAAAACTTAACTATAAGATGCTGTTGCCCTTAGTTTAAATAGAACTTTTTTTAGAGAAAGTCTAAATAGAAGTTGGGTTTACATATAGCTCATTGGCCAAAAAAAAAAAAAAAAATCCTTGTCCAGTTGCTTCATGCTCCTGTTCTGAAGATATTCTCTTTTTTTGTTTCATGTTGTATGTTTAACTACATTCTTCAACACAAAAATGAAATCAAAGTTGGTAATGTATAATGCAACTGGCTGTTCACAACTAGTACTCTGAAAGAAATTTCCTTAGGAGCACATCAACAAACGGAAGAACATGGTATCTTCGTCTTGTTCTAGAGAGGAAAATCTGGATATATTCCTGTTGCGGTTGATCCTTGCTGTTACCAAAATGTTGTTTTTCCTTAAGTGGAAGAAATTTCCATGGTGTACATGTCCATCATGAGCACAACGATGTTAAGCTCTGGCAGGTTTCATACTAGATATCTTTGGTTATGATAATACTTTGCCAACATTTCCCCACCTCTGAATTACTTGGTGCTGTTGCTTTTATGAACGCAGGTCCATACACTTTTGAAAGGACTAGAAAAAATTGCTGTTAGTGCAGACATCCCGATGTTGGTCTGTGGAGATTTTAATTCAGTTCCTGGAAGGTTTAAACCTCTTTTCCTTTGTCTTCCATGTTGTTTATACCAAAAAGCAGTTTTATCTAAATGTGTCATAAATATAGTGCACCTTATTCACTTCTTGCAACGGGAAAAGTTGATCCTTTGCATCCAGACTTGGCCATAGACCCTATTGGCATCCTCCGTGCTACAAACAAGTTATCTCACCAGCTCCCGCTGGTATTTTTTCCTTTTCTGAAGTTATAGTTAAATGACAACTTAAGATGCTATCCTCTGGTGATTAAAAAATTGCACCTCTGTTCAGGTGAGTGCATATTCTTCTTTTGCAAGAATGGGGGGAGTTTCTCCTGCATTGGAGCAACAGAGGAGGAGAATGGATCCTAGAACAAATGAACCTCTTTTCACAAATTGCACTAGGGATTTTATTGGCGCTGTTGATTACATATTTTATACAGGTAACTTGATTGGTGCTATGCTCTTCATTTTATTAATTGAGTGCTTTATTGCAAGTAACAATACAGGAAGTATAAATATTGCTATCTCTTCTTTCTTTTTTAGTATAAGATATTGTTAGAACATCTTTTGAGTTTCTGTATGATTTATGTTCTTATAGCGGACTCATTGGTGGTGGAGTCTCTGTTGGAACTGTTGGATGAGGACAACTTGCGCAAAGATACTGCTATTCCTTCTCCTGAGTGGTCTTCTGATCACATAGCACTTCTAGCAGAATTTCGATGCAAGCCTAGAAGACACTGAATTCAGACTAGAAGTAAGTTGAAATAAAATTCTGATAGTTAGCTTCCGCATTTGGCTGTTGCATGTATGGACTTGTGCAAGTATTACTGTTTGTATATTGCCATGCTAACCCTTTCAGAGTTGTCTTTTATACACACCTCCTGCTTATCCATTACTAAAAGCTGTTGGAGAGAGAACTTCAAAGGTTCAAAACCACTTTAAAACAAGTCTAGGTCCACCTGTCAATTATGTTTCTGCCCATATAAACCCTATCCCTTATGCGTATATATATAGTTTTTTAATTGTTTTTAGCTTCTACTGATTATTTTAGGAGGCGCAACCAGGATAAACTGCTGGTAACGTATGGCTTGATTAGATGTCCTGTCAATGGAAACCCACGGCAGGGTCTCCATACACTAGACACGAGTGGCCTTAACTATTCTGTTCTTTTTCACCTTTTAAGCCTAGCTGCCCTAAGAAGACTGATCTAAAAATAAGTTGACCTTAGGATTTTGATGTTGATCATACGTGTAACAAAATTGTACTTTGAATAAACTGATAACTTGACTGTAGATGGAAATTTTGCAATTTGATGGCGTATCAGTTAATTGTGACATACGGTGAAAATTTCTGATGCAGCCTGTATCAGGTCAATTCATCTGATAAGTTGGTGCGGTTTATTAGAGCAGATTCATGTTCCAACTAATTTGGTTGTAAGCTAGAGTAACTTCATTGTTATTTGCTGTATATAACAATAGAACTGTAACTTTTTGTCATGGTTATCACTCTTTAAATGGTTGCCAAATACAATCATGATTATGCTTTCGGCCTGCTCTCCCTTGTTCTCTATGACTGTATTTTTTCCTTCAAGAATTCTTATAATTTATTATTGCATATTTCTGCATGTTGTATTTTTATCTAAGTTGTCTTTTATGTTTTATTCTTCTGCTACCTTGGGTCCTTTAGCCTGACCTGAAAACTATAAGAAAATAAAATCACAGAAGAGAGACTGGAAGATCAAGGAACAAATATTTTTTTCTATATATTATTCATTTGTCTAATATACAAACATTAAGCCGTTTATATAGATACGAAGTATACTAAAAAAAAATTAATTAGATCTAACAAAGATAATGTACGATAGCCAAGTGTCACTCTTATGTCTCCACTACGAGCACATATTACTCCTTGACTATTTACCTTTTCAACCAAATAAAAAACTAATAAAATGTAGCATTTAAAGTTTATTTAACAAAACTCCCCCGTAAACTTAAATGCTTCTACCGTCCACTACTCCGATCATTTTTTTGAATTTGTCAAAAGTCTCTTTTGGAAGCGGTTTTGTGAAGATATCCGCAACTTGATCTTGACTCGCCACGTGTACCAACTCCACATTTCCTTCCTTCACATGATCTCGGATAAAATGAAAACGAACGTCAATATGTTTGCTTCTTTCATGGTTCACTGGGTTCTTTGCCAACTCAATTGCTGACTTGTTATCAACTTGAATTATGGTTGCACCTAGTTGCTTTAGTTCCATCTTGCTCAATAAATTTCTAAGCCATATTGCATGACATACACACCAAGATGCTGCAACATATTCAGCTTCACATGTTGAGAGCGTCACGATTGGTTGCTTCTTCGAGAGCCAAGTAAATGCAGTAGCTCCCATAAAGAATACATAACCCGATGTACTTTTTCGATCATCTATGTCTCCGCACCAATCGCTATCGGAGTATCCAACTAACTTGTAATCTTCTACTTTCGAGTAGAACAACCCAAGTGACACAGTTCCTTGGATATACCGTAGGATTCGCTTTAATGCCTTCCAATGTGAGTAAAGTGGCTTCTCCATGAATCGACTTATAATGCCAACGCTTAATGAGAGATCCGGCCTTGTGCATGTGAGATAGCGAAGACTTCCTACTAAACTCCGATATGTACTTGCATCAACACGATTTCCACCGTCGAACTTCGAAAGTTTTGCACCTGGTTCCATGGGTGTTGAAACTGGGTTGCAATTTGTCATCTTGTATTTCTTCAAAGTTTCCTTTGCATACGCCTCCTGTGATATAAAGATACCTGTATCTTGTTGTCTAACTTCCAAGCCAAGAAAAAATTTCATCAAACCCAAATCTGTCATCTCAAATTCACGTGTCAGCGTGCTCTTAAACTCTTCTATCATTTTATCATTGTTTCCCATAAAAATGAGGTCATCAACATAAAGAACAACAAATATCATGTTACCTCCATTCTTCTTTGCATAAAGGGCATGCTCGTAGGGAGATTGCTTGAACCCGCTCTCTTTGAAATATGTGTCGATGCGTTTATTCCATGCTCGCGGTGCTTGCTTTAATCCATAGAGCGCCTTCTTCAATTTTAGCACCTTTTGTTCTTCTCCAATTCTCATGTACCCCGGTGGTTGTTCGATGTAGATATCCTCTTCGAGTGCACCATTCAAGAATGCCGATTTGACATCCATTTGAAATATCGGCCATTTGAATTGAGCAGCATGTGAAAAGAGTAATCGGATTGTCTCCATTCTTGCAACAGGAGCAAATACCTCATCATAGTCAACTCCTGCCTTTTGTTTGTATCCTTTCGCAACAAGTCGCGCTTTGTATCGTTCTATCTTGCCTTGAGCATTCATCTTTTTCTTGAACACCCACTTTACACCAATAGGTTGGCTTCCTTTCGGCAACTTTGCTAGCTCCCATGTGTTGTTGTGGTTTATCGCCTTGATCTCCTCGTCCATAGCAATTTGTCAGTTCTCATCTCGCACCGCCTCTTCAAAACTAATATTTTTGGTATCTGCAAGAAGACATACAAAATGCATCTCACTTGTTGAATTATATATATCTTGTAAACTTCGCATTTTGGGTTGTTGAGGTTCCTCTTCATCATCATTGGTTTCAGAATTTGTTGGTATGTTTGTTGGTCCAGTAGTTGATGATTCTTCAGCTTCGATGATAACCTCTGTCGAATTGTTCCAATCCCATTTGCTTGCTTCATTTATTTGCACATCACGACTCACCAACACTTTCTTGTTTATCGGGTCGAATAATTTGTATCTTTTAGTCTTCTCATCATAACCAATAAAGATATATTTTTTGCTTTTGTCTTCGAGCTTCGTCCTTTGTTGATCTGGTACGTGTGCATAAGCTACATTACCGAACACCTTGAGATGAGAAACCGTTGGCTTTTGTCTGCTCCATGCCTCTTGTGGTGTTTGATCATCTAACTTCATATGCGGACATCGATTTTGTACATAGATGGCACATTGCACAGCTTCTGCCCAAAATTCCTTTGGCATTTTCTTGCTCTTGAGCATTGATCGAACCATGTTGAGAATAGTTCGATTCTTCCTCTCTGCTACTCCGTTTTGTTGAG
This sequence comes from Thalia dealbata, assembly GCA_030544415.1. Lineage (NCBI taxonomy): Eukaryota > Viridiplantae > Streptophyta > Magnoliopsida > Zingiberales > Marantaceae > Thalia > Thalia dealbata. The sequence goes on from CM060458.1 coordinate 1,655,554, forward strand.
GTGAGTACGGTGCAGTGAGAAATCTTCTTATGCCTTGCTCCTCGCAATACTCCATGAAGGCCGTCGAAGTGTACTCGCCACCTCTATCAGATCGCATGGCCTTGATATGTCTACCTGTTGCCTTCTCCACCATCACTTTGAAATTTTTGAACACCTCAAATGCCTCGGATTTTTCCTTCAGAAAATAAACCCAAGTTTTTCGTGAGAAATCATCGATAAAGGAAATAAAATATCTTTTACCGCTGAAGGATTTAGGAGTGATTGGTCCACATATGTCGGTATGAATCAACTCGAGAATATGTTTAGCTCGATATTCTGCCCTCTTTTGAAACGAGGTTCTCTCTTGCTTGCTAAGCACACATTCTTCACAGAATTTGCTATGAAAATCCATGTCCGGCAGCCCGCGCACCATGTTCTTCTTTGCTAACTCTTTTAGACCACCATAATTTAGGTGACCAAAGCGAAGATGCCACAATGTTGCTTTATCTTCTACGTTGAGTCGCAGACACTTTGCTTGTACACTCCTCAAATTTAATTTGTACATTCGATTTCTTCCCATTTCGACTCGAGCAACCATTCGCCCTTGCTTGTCCTTCAAATGTAATAGCCTGTCTTGTAAAAGTATCGAGTAACCTTTCTCCGTTAATTGTCTTATACTCAAAATATTAGTCTTAAGATCTGGTACGTAATAAACATCTTGGATTGATCCTAATAAACCATCCTTTTGTAAATAACAAACTGTACCTCGACCTTTTACCTCAACTTTTGATGCATCTCCAAATGACACATGACCATGATCTATCTTTTGCATTTCTTTAAATAGGTACTCGTGGCCGCACATATGGTTGCTTGCTCCCGAGTCGAGATACCATAGCGTGTCATTGTTGATGTTGACTTCACTTTGAGCCATCAAAAGAAAACCTTCATTTGCTTCGTCTTCCAAGGTTAGGTTGATTGTTTCTTCCACCTTTTTATCGGTGCAATAATCTTTTGCATAATGCCCCATTTTTCCACAATTATAACATCTATCGGAGTTGCAATCCGATGCGTAGTGACCATACTTGTAACACTTGTAGCACTTGATATTGGAATAATTTGACCGGCCGCCTCTTCCTCGACCGCGTCCTCTTCCACGCCAATTTGGTTGGCTTGACAGTCCCTTCTCCTTATAGAATCCTCCATGATTGCCGCCTCGACCACCACGACCATTTCCATGACCTCCACGGCCACGACCTCTACCTACAAAATTTTGAGAATAGAATACCTTTTCGTCTTTGATTGACGCCTTGGTCTGAAGTGCTTGCTCGAGTGGCTCCTCCTTCTTTTTCTTACGTTGTTCATGTGCCTCCAGAGACCCAGCAAGCTCGTCAACTGTGAGTGTCGCAAGGTCCTTCGATTCTTCTATCGCGCAAACAACATTCTCAAAATTATCAGTTAAAGATCTCAGGATCTTCTCGACAATACGCGCATCAGATAGCGCCTCGCCATTACGAGCGAGTTGATTTGCCACAACTTGTACGCGGGTGATGTAGTCGGATACACGGACTCCTTCATCTTCATCCTCTCCAACTCGCCACGAAGAGTTTGGAGACGCACTTGCTTGACTCGGTCGGCTTCTTTGCACACTTTCTTTAAAGTGTCCCACGCTTCTTTTGAAGTAGTTGCACTTGCAATCTTCTCAAAGCCTGACTCGTCAACAGCTCGGAACAGCATGTACAGAGCTCCTTTATCCTTCGCTCGTGCCTCTTTCAAGGCCTTGTTTTGAGCCGCCGTATAACCCGTGGTGCTTGTTGGTTCTTCGAAACCTTCTTCGACCGTCTCCCATGCACCTTGAGATCCAAGGAGAGCTTTCATTTGAATGCTCCAATTCTCGTAGTTTATTTTCGTTAATCGTGGTAGCGGCATTTGCCCCGTTACAGATGCCATTAGCTCTGATACCACTTTGAAAACTATAAGAAAATAAAATCACAGAAGAGAGACTGGAAGATCGAGGAACAAATACTTTTTTCTATATATTATTCATTTGTCTAATATACAAACATTAAGCCGTTTATATAGATATGAAGTATACTAAAAAAAAATTAATTAGATCTAACAAAGATAATGTACGATAGTTAAGTGTCACTCTTATGTCTCCACTACGAGCACATATTACTCCTTGACTATTTATCTTTTCAACCAAATAAAAAACTAATAAAATATAGTATTTAAAGTTTATTTAACATGACCTTGTTCGCGTAGCATGCAGAAGAGATGTTAGATAGAGATTTCACTTGGTACCATTCTCAAAGGAGGTACAGTGTCCTCGTGCTCTTCTATTACCGTCTATAGTTCCCTTTTTGATGCGTATCATTGTACCATCCCGGCATAGAAAATTGTGCAAAAGTTCCTTTTCTTTCCTCGTGTTTCTTGTTTCTTGATTCATCGATAATCTGGAAGAGAATTTACAGTTTTATATTAAGATCGTGGAACTTCCAGTTCGAATGGCAACGACAGAAATGTTCTTTTTTTCGATTGAGTTGTGTGCGAGCTTTATTTGTTGTTAATTTGCTACAATCCTGGCAGCATGAAACAATCCCCCTTCCTCCCAGGCACTGCCGCACTGCAGAACACCCTAATTAAATGCATGTAAATGTAAATAGCAGTAGTTTTATCAAATTTGCTTACTGGTGTTAACAATTCCTAATAAATTGTTTGGGCATTCATGAGAGGTTATAGATCTATTGTTGGGTATCATTATGGGCCGTCTTTTTCATACTGGAATAATTTGTTCAGATAGGAACAATTATTGGTGGATGAGCACCGTTTCATTATAATTATTTTCATTTCTATTCTGTACCAATCTTTTAGCTGGTAAACCATGCCACTTAGTGTTGAGGATAGAGGCAACAACAGTTTCAAATCCTGTACATTCTGGCCTTTTCCATGTATTGTAAATAGTGTATTAGATTTCCTCAATCTTGCAATTAATATCTCCTCCCGTGGATGCTCCAGAGGCTTGCAATTATTTCAGAACAATGGGATTATATTAACTGATATGTAAAATTCCATATGTACTTGGCAATAAGTGTTTGTTTCGATATTTGATGATGTGTGTTTGTGTGTGTGTTGGGGGGGATGGTTTTTTTTTCCTTCTCCTTTTTAATTTTCGTTTGCATATAAACTCTACTTCATTTTACAACTGCGTTTACGCTGCTTCAAAACAGGTGGTGTTTCGTTGCAAGTTCAACCGGAACTCAAGATTAAATTTCTGGTTCTATTTCTTGTTCTTTTTTCTTGCACCAATCGGTTTGTCTTGGCGACTCGGAGTTAAACAAGTGACTGAAGGGCGGCTGAAAAAGATGGGAGTACGTAGACGATGGTCTTCTGTCGAAACGTTTTTTTCTTTTTAGCGGGAGGATTTGCTTCCATCGTTCTGCTGCCTACTTAGAAATCTAACTGTTGGAAATATTATGCTCGTGTTCATAGTTTTTGCACCGTTATATTTTGATTGCTAAAAATTTAAAGAGCTGTGCAGTGCGATTTAACTTTATAAATAAAAGGAAAGAGAGTTGGTTTGTTCGGCAGGGGCCATCAATAGGCAACGAACGGCTCCCAGCTTTGAATTGAATAGAAGTTTAGATATCAATCGACGTTGTGGCCGGTATACAGTAGAATTTGTAGGAGTAATTTGGCCAGCAGCCCCCTCCCCTCCATTCTTCCATCTACCTCATTTATTACCTCATCTTTATTAAGGCTCGGATCGGGTCTCCTCCTCATCGCTTTTGCACCGCCCGCTCTCTTTCCACTAACTTGATGCCCATGGCGACTGCGACTAAGCCTCTGGTGGTGATAGCGATGGTGATGGTGGTGGTGCTGCTCGGCGGCGAGCGGGCGAGCGGCGACATCACCAAGGACCGGGCGGAGTGCCAGGACGCGCTGGTGGGGCTATCGACATGCCTGACGTACATCCAGGAGAAGGCGGCGATGCCGACGCCGGACTGCTGCGACGGCCTGGCGCAGGTCCTCGCCTCCAACAAGAGGTGCATCTGCATCCTCATCAACGACCGCGACGACCCCGACCTCGGCTTCAAGTTCAACGCCACCCGCGCCCTCCTACTCCCCGCCGTCTGCCACCACCCCTCCGACAGCTCCGAGTGCATCAGTCCGTCTTAATTCCATCATTCCTCCTCCTCCTACTGCAAATTACTGCTTTAAGAGCTCAAGTGATGGCATCTGTGCAGCGCTGCTGGGGCTGGCGCCGCACTCGCAGGCAGCACAAATCTTCGAGCAGTTCGGGGCCGGAAATATCACCGCCGGATCATCCGGTACGTTCACACGCATACCCCCACACAATAAAATTAATATGTAAAAAATTCCTAAGCAATAGTATTAAGAAATGAATCCAAGCTCAAGGTGGAGTGGAGAATTAAGGCCAAATTTTAAATATTTCTCCTTTTTTTTCTTGGTTTAACCGGATTTCACAGCGTGAAAAATAAATCCCTGATTATTTCAAAATACAGTAACTCAAATAATAAGAATTTAGGAGCAAGGAGTTATTGATGATTAAGACAATAACCTAATTTTTTTTGTATGACGGTGACCAGATAATTAATTGTAATTAGGAGGAGGGTAATAGTTAGCGGTAGTCAGAGGGCACAGCGACAGTAGAGTTTATTATTATTATGGATAATTTTTACAGACAATTACTTGCTCTTCTTCTAAATCTTACACTCTATTCTTTTCTTGATATTATTTTCTTTTAAAAAAACAAATTTTAAAATTGTATAATTTTTTATAATATTTTTAACATAGAAATTCTTAAAAATATTATTAAAAAATAGTGTGATGTACTAAAATAAATATTATAGAAAGCATAATAGGAATGTATTTGTTGTTGTTATTGTTATCCTGAGCTATTAATTATTTTTTCCTTAATTCATCAAATTATCTTTCTGCATTTATTTTAATATATATATATATAAATCTTCTAATTCATTCATGCACGTGCGGCCGCGGGAACGACGACACCGACAGGGAGCAGCCCGGCGGCGGCCCGGGGCGCCTCCGGCAGTGCAACCGCAGCTAACAGCGGTGGCGGGTGGCCGCTGAGGGTGGGCGGCGGCGGCGGCCTCTTGGTCGTCGCCAACCTTCTCCTCGCTGGCTTAATGATATGATGTGTGGGGTTGATTAATTAATTTATAACTAAAAAAAACAAGGATAAAGGGAGACTCAAATCCCTTCCTCATCTCCTCATTATTAGCTTTAATTCTAATAATATTTCTAATTTTGCTTGTGGAATCTCCTTTTTTATTTATTTATCTTTCTATCTATCTACCTTTAAAATATTAAATAGTTATTCTGAGTCTGAATTAGTAGAGCTGCATTTCAAAAATAATTGTGATGAAAATTAAAATTAACTTTTGGGAGATATTTTTTTCATTTTATATTAAAAAAATAGAACCTAACACATGATCTCTCTTACATTAATATTTCTTTTGGATCCGGGTAATCGGGTTTAGTTCGTATAACACCTAATCCTACCTCATAAAATATTTTTAAAGAAGTGCTGATAGAATAAAAGGAGATAAAAACAGACAGATAACGGGTCGGGTAGGAATTCTTTCTTACAAGCTTACAAGTCTAACCAAAACTATATGTATATATATATATGCATTAAAAATGTTCAAAAATATATATGAATTTTTATAATATAAGAAGGAAGTAATAAGAATTTGTCTTCTATTTTAAAGTTTTTTTTAGATATTATATTATGAGCTACTCTCTCTCACTCACGGTTATTTATTATTAATCATTTTACGTCGGAAGAAATAAAAAGCCGGCTTTCCTTCTCGTCTCCGCCCAACCTGGCGGCTCCAATCTGACGCTTTTGCCCCTCCCTCGATCTCTCTCTCTCTCTCTCTCTGCGCTCCTTCCGTAGCGCAGGGGGGAGAAGACGCCACCGCTGACGCCGCGGAGGACGCCGCACCGAAAAGTTAGTCGGGTTGCTTCGAAACATCGATTTCTGCCAACCGCCGCCACGCCGCCCGAAGGAAGAATTCTTCCTGAAGAAGCAAGTCATCCGGTTGTTCAGGGGAGGGGCGGGGGTGCTCGGTTCCCCTGCAGCGAACCACTGCCCTCTTCCACCACCCCTCCTCTCCCTCCGGTTGAAGGATGCGTCGCTTCCTCTCCCGATCGAGCCGTCTGTAGCGGGATCCGTGCGCTCTGTTTGGGGGATTGGAAGGGGGGAGGAGGAAGCGAGATCGGTTTCGGAATTCGTTGGATTTAGGGGTGGCGGTTGTTTTTGGTCGGGGATCGGGGAATGGCTTCCGCGAAGTCGTCTCGATCTAGGGCTTCGGCGTCGTCGGGACTCGTCCATCCTTCGGGGACGCATCTTGTGAATGGGGGCAGCGGCGCGCAGGAGGCCGGCGTCCAGCTGGCTGACAAGCTGAAGATCTTCAAGACCGATAATTTTGACCCAGATGCTTACGTGCAGTCCAAATGCCAGTCAATGAACGAAAAGGTCCGATCTTTCCTCTGTTAGATTTGTTCGAGGGGTGAATTCCCTTTCAGAATGTCTCTTTTTTGGTTGTCATCAGAAGTCTTTCTTTTGTTTCAACTAGTTTTGTTTCGATTGACACTTCCAAACTGTGGGTTGCTAAGATTAGCTAGGATGGTGGGCGATGAAACATTTTTCAGTATTGCTCCTTTTGCTTCCCTCGTATTTCTTCGGGTCGTTCAAAATGTTCCGATGCAGAACTTGTTATCCTTCTGCTGCTTCTTTTAATTGATTCTTAGAAGATATATGCCCAAATTTTAATAATTAGCGTATTTCTATCCTCTATTATGATGTCAGAATTAGTTTTATTGAAAAGTAATTCGCTTGGTTATACTATATTAAGCCTGAGCAGACCCCAATTTGGTAAAAGCAAAAAAAAACAAAATTCAAATAATACATGTCAACTGCTTCTTAGATATGTTTTGCAACATGCATAATTTTAAATCACCAGTCGATCTGCACAATGTAAGACAGTGATCGCATGTGGACTTGCAACAATAACCCTTGCTGCAACCAAAATGGCCCTTATTACGAAAAGAAGTCTACATTATTGATTAGATATTGGTTATGTGCATCGGAGGAATTGTTGTCTGATATACTTTATAACTTAGGTTCATATACCCCTTCAATTCACACAAACCACTATATAGCGTTCCCCACAGGAAAAAGGAAACAACATGGTGTTTCACCTCTCCATGGTTAATCGTTCATAATAAGAGCCTTCATTTTTGCTTTAAAAAATGACAACAGCATTATGTGGTTTACTCATTTATGTTATCTAACATTTGATGGCTCCCTTCATCTAGAACTTGTCAAGTCAAGTTTGTTAAAAGAATCCATTAGAAAAGATTCTTCATAATTTTCTTGTACAAATGCTTCTCGCTCTAGGGAATCTTATGCATTTTTTACAAATAAGTCAAGTTTGTTAAAAAAAAATCCAGCAGAAAAGATTCTTCATAATTTTATTGTACAAATGCTTCTCGCTCTAGGGAATCATATGCATCTTTTAGAATTCATAGGATGATACTCATCATTTAGATTCGTCCATGAAACTTACAACAATCAAATATTATGTTCTTTGATTAATCATGAATGCAACTATTTCTCTTTCACTTGTAAAAATATCAACTTAATTTCTACTTGTGGTTATTTGTTCTCGTGTTTGTGGTCATCAACATTGTTGCTCTCGTTACAATTTATGCTGCTAAACTCTACTTCCGTAAACAAGATATCTTTATGGTTTTCTTACTTTAGTAGGTTCTTTATCCTTTATTTCTTGTTATAATTACAGTTTTCCCATTAAAGATTGTCAATAAATTGCGTGAAAAGTTTTAGATGAGCATGTATCAAAGTGTAAAGTAAAATTGTGTAACAAAATGCTAAAATATGATTTTTTTTTTTACTTATCACGTTTGCAGGAAATAAGACATTTATGCAATTATCTGCAAGATCTGAAGAAGGCTTCTGCAGAAGAAATGCGAAAAAGTGTTTATGCTAATTATGCAGCATTCATAAGGTGAGCTAAGACATATTTAGTTTGTGTCCATTGTTCATGGAGCCTATCAAATGCAAATTGTAGTATGGTTTGCAAAACAAGTTTGTTATTATTGTTCTTTTGAAGTTCATGATGATCCCTAATAGGTCCCTAATATTTGCAAGAACTTGGAATTTTATATTTCATAAATTTTTATTTATATCCTCTAAATTTATAAATTTTATATTTTACATCTATATATTAATAGTTACATATTTTTTCAGGAAAGGGCTAAATGTAGCAAATAAGAAATTTTGTGAATTTTAAAAAAATTCTGTAAAATACGAATTTTAAAATCACACACACACACACACACAACATGAAGCAATAGTTAATTTTACCTTCTGTAGAATTTTAAAAAATTATCTATTGGATATTTTTCTCCAGTTTTTTTTCTTAAGATGTTCTATTTTGCAATTATGCTGAATGATATTGCATTAAATATATCTTCTAATTTTAAGGGAAAAAACCAAGCATATAGTTGTTTTTGAATAATAGTAGCCATTCTATAATTTTTAAAAGGAAAACAATAAAAATAAAATTTTTAAATAATTCGTCCGTTATTTTATAATGTTCATTCTTTGTTGCAATCGCTAGCCATATTTATTAAATTTATGAATTCTAAAAAATTGTTTTAAATTTATAAAATATCTTTTCTACTTTTTTTTAGAGTGAAAAATATCTTATTTACTTTATTTAAATTTTTTTAAAAAAATACAATATCGTGTCCCAATAGATAAGCTCTAGGTTCGAATGTAGTTGGTTATTATAATCTTTTAAAAATTCATGTTGTTTTAGTATTAGCTTGCCTTTTTTTAAGGTACAACATGTTTGAGTCTTTTTATGTGAAATTAGTCTAGATATTCGTTTATTATTATTTTTTACTTTCGTGCCTGATATGTATCGGGTACTGGTTAATGCTTGTTTCGTTGATTAAGGCAATGAATGCAAGGGTAAATTAATTGAAGAGTGTAGCTTGATCAGCGCTTCTTGGCTATGGCAAATGGACATTGAGACCAAATGTAAAAGCTATAGGGCAAGCTTTCCATATAAAACTAGTACGTTAGTCTTGTCAAAGTTAAACATAGAGGCAAACTACTGTTTTGGATTTTATTTTCCAGGGGTTCTTGGAGCTGGAGGTTATTACTTGGATTGTTGCATCCATATTTCTTCTCCAAACTTCAAAGATTGAGCATTGGTTTTCCAATTGTTATAGATTATTTGAAATTTTCTTGAGCCTTTGGGAACCGACACTAGTGATTTCTCTGGTGGAATACATACTTTATTGGGAAACATCTATTTTTTTTAATATTGCATTGGTGCTCTTTTCCTAATTATGCTGATAAATTATAATTATTGATGAGAAATCTTGTGCGTTACGATAAATACAGAACATCCAAGGAGATATCAGATCTAGAAGGAGAGCTTTTGTCCATTAAGAATATACTTGGTGCCCAGACAGGGTTAATCCATGGTTTAGCTGAAGGAGTTAATATTGATTCACTATCTGCTGGTTCTGAAGGCAGCACAGAGAATGCTGTACCAAGTGTGGAAGAACAAGACCCTTCAGATCTAGAGAAATGGGCAGAGGAGTTTCCCGATATGCTGGAAGTTCTGCTAGCCGAAAGGAGGGTTGACGAAGCTTTAGAAGCTTTGGATGAAGCAGAACAACTAATTGCAGATGCAAAACACAAACAGACTCTGAGCACCACTGTACTTTCATCATTATGCAGTGCTATTTCAGAACATCGTCAGAACTTGGCGGATCAACTTGCTGAGGCTGCTTGTCAATCTTCTACTCGTGGTGTCGAACTTCGTGCAGCTGCTGCAGCTCTTAAGAGGCTTGGCGATGGTCCTCGTGCTCATACTTTATTACTTAGTGCTCATGATCAGAGACTTCAGTACAACATGCAAGTTATTCATCCTGCTAATACTTCTTATGGAGGAGCATATACAGCTGCGCTGTCACAGCAAGTATTTTCTGCCATTGCTCTTGCTTTAAATGACTCTCAAGCTGTCTTTGGTGATGAATATGTATCAGAATTGGTTGTATGGTCTTCAAAGCAAGCAGAGGCCTTTGCATATCTTGTAAAAAGGCATGCGCTAGCCTCATCAGCCGCTGCTGGAGGCTTGAGAGCCACTGTGGAATGTGTACAGATAGCCATTGGACATTGCTCTCTGCTTGAAGCTCGTTGGAGATTGTCACTTTCTTCTGTTCTTCTGAAATTGTTTAGGCCTAGTGTTGAACAAGCACTAGATGCTAATTTAAAGAGAATTGAAGAGACTACTGCTGCTTTAGCAGCTGCAGATAATTGGATGCTTACTTATCCACCTACCAGTTCACATGCGTCAAATAGATCATCTACGACAGTAGTAGGTTTCCAGCCCAAACTTTCAAGCAGTGCACATAGGTTCTATTCAATGGTTCAGGTATTTGATGTTTTCCTTTAAAATATTTTATAATCTAAAATTTATTCTTTGTATTTGGACTTTATTCAAATTTGGCATTTGTCAATTATATTTCTCTTGTGTGCATACTGATACATTATTCTTTAAACATTATACAAACATGGAAATGGTACATGTATGTATAGCATAAAACAGAACATTCTTGCATCATCCAATCTTATCCACGTTTACTGTCTCAAGATTCAATATCCTTTCTGAGACCTTTGTAGAAAAATATTGGGTTTTTAATTTATCATAAATTGTGTAAACTATATCTGCTTGTTTGCTTATCTTAACATATATGCTGCTTTATGTTTACTAATAAGTTAATCCGGGGCTTGAATAATTGGTCTTCCTTGCTACATGAACCATGTTTCACCTATTTTTGAGTCCATGAGTGTAGTAAGCAAGCTACAAGTTGCCATGCATGTAAAGGACACAAGCGATGTTGCTGCAATTAAATGATGGGTAATTATATTGGGCTCATATTTTTATTTTTTTTGCTCATATCGATCTGCTTTATTATCTGAAATTTGCATGCCTAAGATGCATCTGACACATTAGATGTTACCGCTGAAATATCATCACAATAGTAATAGTAAAATTATGGCTTTGAAAAATAGAATTGTAGAAAGTCATACGTTCATATTTTCATATATAATTTCCAATTGTTTTGCAGGACTTTTTTGAGGATGTAGGGCCACTCTTAAGTATGCAATTGGGGGGCTCCACATTGGATGGCCTTTTGAAAGTGTTCAACTCATATATCAGTCTGCTTATAAATGCATTGCCAAGTTCAATAGAGGATGAAACTAATTTAGATGGTTCTATGAATAGACTTGTGCAGATAGCAGAATCTGAAACTCAACAATTGGCTTTATTAGCAAATGCATCTCTACTGGCAGAAGATTTGCTCCCTCGGGCTGCTTTGAAGTTGTCTTCAATGTACCAGAGTAGTGGAATGGAGGATGCTCGCAGACGAGGGATAGATAGAACCAACCGAATGCCAGAACAAAGAGAATGGAAAAAAAAGCTGCAACGAACTGTTGATAGACTAAGAGATAGTTTCTGTAGGCAACATGCCCTTGATCTCATATTCACAGAAGATGGGGATTCCGATCTAAGTGCAGAAATGTATATAAGCATGGATTCTAATCCTGAGGAACAAGATTGGGCCCCTTCTCCAATATTTCAGGTACTTTTATGAACATGTTTAAACATTCCTGCATCACTGGAAATCTTCCTTCTTCCATTTCAAATATTGCCTTCATATTTTTTTATTTGTACACAAAACATTTTTTCAATGAATTCTGTGGGTTCTGGTAAAGTCAGTTTTTTCATTTGATTGCATATATTATCAAATACAGTAAAGATTGACCTTAATTACTATGTTGTGGAATGCATAAACTACTTCCTTGCATCGGAGACACTGACACTTGCACAAAAGGTAATTAATCATGGAATTCAGAAGGGAATAAGAATGGGAATGAGAATCAATTCCCACTATTTTCTTTGAAAGATAACATTGCATTCATTTCACCAATCTGAAACGATACAAAATATCATCCAAAGAGATGTAAGAAGAATAAAAAGGTGTAAAAAGGAAAGTATAAGTATATAGTAAGTATAAACAATATCACCATTTACCACCAAAAAAAAAACCAAAAGACCCCACTATAAGCCTCTTCAAGGTGGGAATCAATTCCCAGTATTGTTGTTTTGGTTGTACAATCTCATTTTCTTTCTCATCAGGTTACTGTTGGTACCTGCAATGTGGTTGAATATTCTGCATGCATGAGGCTTCCACCAATGTAAGGTCTTGTGATGGTCAATATGCATCACTTTACCCTCTAGATTTACTTGCATTTGTGCAAGTATATGTTACTTGATTGATTTTATCTGTCAACCATACTTCAAGTATGACTTTCATTTATTTGTTTCAATTTCAATTCAATTCCCAATCCAATATTATGAAGTTTAGTTTTAGTATCCAAAGGTTTCACAGTTTCAGCTATTCTCTGTAGTCTGCATTGTAGGACAAAATTGAGTGTTATGTAAAGCTTTTGTATTTTATTTTGAAGCATACTGGTTTTAGGAATGCTGCTTTGCCAAAATCAGCAACCTTCTAACCATTGTTTTTGCTCAGGAACTATATGCAAAATTGAACAGAATGGCAAGCATAGCCTCAGATTTATTCGTTGGTAGGGAGAGGTTTGCTACCTTGCTAATGATGAGGCTCACAGAGACAGTCATATTATGGCTTTCGGAAGACCAGGGCTTTTGGGAGGAAATTGAAGATGGACAAAGAACTTTGGGTCCCCTTGGCCTTCAGCAGGTAATGTTCACATCTATTTTGTATTGTGAGTGCACCACTCTGGACAACCAGAAATTTCCTACTTTCCCTTGATTTCTTACTTGGTCCTTCTTTTTTGCAGTTTTACCTGGATATGCAGTTTGTAATCCTTTTTGGACAAGGTCGATTCTTGTCTCGGCATGTCCATCAAGTTATTATAGACATCATCGAAAGAGCTATGGCTGCATTTTCTTCAACTGGAATGAATCCAGACAGGTATGCCGCTGTATTCACACCTGGTACCCGACCTTGCACTGGTACCGTGCCTATCTGGTTGAGAACTAGTGTGGGTATGGGTTACCGGTATTGATGCACAGCAGAACCAAACTTTGGTTGAAGCACATACGTGTCTTAGAATAGCATGCCGTTATCCTTGTACAGTCGAAAAGGCTACAAATAACAACCTGTTGTTCTTCTAACAGTGAGCAGCTGAAACTAACTAACTCTTATCATCATGCAGTGTACTTCCAACCGATGATTGGTTCATCGATGTTGCTCAAGAAAACATAAGCAGGATAAGTGGGAAAGGAAGATACGGCAACGGCGAGAGAGAGCTTAACAGCCCCACTGCATCCGTCTCCGCACAGTCGATATCGTCGGTCCGATCACATGGGAGTTCCTAGAATGCAGCCTCTTCTTGTAGGCCCTTGTATGATAATTAAGCAGCCATCCCCTTTGCTTTCTTTCTCCCTGTTGCACATTCCATGATTGTGTTAGGTAGCTAGCAGTGGTTGTTCATGCTGAGCACATCATCTAAATTTTTGGAGTTTTGAGCCTGTGTATGTGTACTCCCTTTCAATCACTCAGTCGAAGCTCCAGCTTGTACCATTCTTTTCTTTTATTTCCTTTTTCTTTTCACCTTGGCATCAAGGATCATTGATTCATTTTCCATTGCGTTGGGACAAGCGGATCATATGGGTTGTGTACCGCATGTTATATCCCCCACATGGGTTCTACTCTCTTTTATTTTCTTTTTCTCTGAATGTGTATTCTCTATTCTGATGGTGTCGTTTTGTTTCTTGTTTGTGAAGTATGGTGTGTTAGTTCACTGCTAAAGAGGGTCTTCTTCGTATTTGAGTTGAAACATTCATACTTAAAAAAGATTGAATGAGTCAATTCTATCACCCAAAGGGAACACAATGCAGTCTGATGAAACTTATAGAGATCAACTTATATATATATATATATATATAAAAGAAAAGAATGGTACAACTTATAGAGATCACAATGCAGTCTGATGAAACTTATAGAGATCAACTTTTATATATATATATATGTAAACGTAGAAGAGGAAGAATTCAAGGTTGAATAAGGCTTTCATTCTTCATCATCTACCAACAAATATAATTAATGTTGAAAAATCATGCACTATATGACATCCCCAAAATGACTTTTTTATGCTAATACCGGGTCTTAATTGATCTCTAGTCCAGGTTTGTTTATTTGCTCACCCTAAATTACAGGAAGAAGATTTCTAAATTGATTTTTCAACATTAATTTGTGCATGATTTTTGAATATTAATGAGCATGCATTCAATTATATATATATATATAATTGAATTTTAAAAAAATTAATCATCATGTAAATATCATCCAAATTTTGTATATTTTGCTTATCCCTTTTTTTTTTGGACAATGTACATCAATACTCATATTACAGCATAAGAAGTGTGTACATGGTGTAAGCCTCTCCATACTCCTTTCCTCCCCCAAAATATTACCATGTAAACGTAGACCAGTTCATACATGCGTCTCTTGAAATTTGAATGTTCCATCAACAATTTGTCAAAAGGCAATTTAATTTCTCTCCAAGCAAATCAATACAAGAAAGCAAGAAACCCTCGTTGACTCCTTCAAATCCAAACTCCCCCCTTCATCCATCTCTCTTTCTCTATATATATAATTAAAGCTCACGATATTTATCATAACGAAAAGAAGACCTCCGCTACTGCGACGATGGAGTTTGCCAAAACCCTCCTCCTCCTCTTCGTCTCCTCCGCCCTCCTCCTCGCCCCCGCCCGCGCCAGCGACCCCGACCGCCTCCAGGACTTCTGCGTCGCCGACAACTCCTCCGGCATCACGGTGAACGGCTTCCCCTGTCGCCCGGCCTCCGCCGTCACCGTCAAGGACTTCGTCTTTGACGGCCTCGTCAAGGAGGGCAACACCAGCGCCACCCCCTTCGGCTCCGCCGTCACCTCCGCCAACGTCCTCACCTTCCCGGCGCTCAACACGCTCGGCGTCTCCATGAACCGCGTCGACTTCGCCCCCGGCGGGCTGAACCCGCCGCACAGCCACCCGCGCGCCACCGAGCTGCTGCTCGTCCTGGAGGGGCGGCTGCTCGTCGGGTTCGTGACGACGGGGAACGAGCTGTTCACGACGGTGGTGGGCGCCGGCGAGAACTTCGTGGCGCCCAAGGGGCTCGTGCACTTCCAGCTCAACGTGGGGAAGGGGACGGCGAAGGCGGTGACGGCGTTCGACAGCCAGCTGCCCGGGGCGGTGGTGGCGTCGCTCAGCCTGTTCGGGACGACGCCGGAGATCCCCGACGAGGTGCTGGAGAAGGCGCTGCAGCTGGACAAGGAGGCCGTCAGGATGATCAAAGCAAAGTT
Organism: Thalia dealbata; assembly: GCA_030544415.1. Lineage (NCBI taxonomy): Eukaryota > Viridiplantae > Streptophyta > Magnoliopsida > Zingiberales > Marantaceae > Thalia > Thalia dealbata. The sequence continues at coordinate 1,671,033 of CM060458.1, forward strand.
TGGAAATCAAATTAAATATTGAATTAAACCTTATTAATATAAATAAATAAATAAATAGAGGAGGAATTAATTATTGTTGGGCTAATTCTGAGGGGGTCTGGACTACTCATTTATTCTCTCATTATTAATTACCTAACAATTAATTACTTCTCTTTGTGCTATTGATTTCTTAATTAATTGTTCTTCATTTCTTCTCTCTGTATCCATCTGTTACTCTCATATACTAATAAATAATTTTATATTTCGTGAGTATTAAACCCACGGTTTAGAGCTCAATTACTTTATCAAAATATATTAATAAATAATTTAATTCAATGATTTATACGTATATAAACTAAATTCTAATCACTCTAATTTAATTAGAATCTACCTGAGTACATAATATTTAAATAAGATATATGCTTTAACTTTTTCTCTTTTTAAAAAAATCTAACTAAAATATTTGACGCACTCTAAAAGAATCAACTAAAGCAGTCAAGATATCGAGATCTACGATATAACATCGTCTTAAGATCTTTCTTAAACTATTCCAAGAATTATTTGGAATATCTCTTTGCTTAGGTGCCTTTTAAGGTTTAAGTTGCATCTATATTACCTTGATAGTTGATTTTATTTTACTTAAATGGTGCTATAAGGTGACACCATGATTGTTGATTATATCCTTTCTTTTTAATACTATGTTGCATTTTTAATGATGGCTCTCCACTTATGATTAGTGAATACATTTTAAATATAATAAAATTTAAAATTTTAATATGTTATAAATATAATAAATTTTAAATTTTAAAGTGATTCATCGTTCCACGAATTTATTAGTATTTTTATTATAATTATAAAGTACGAGGGTTGATAATAATTAAAAAAATATAATTATTTATAATAATAACAATAATAATAATAGAGTAAAATTTGACAATAATAACTATAAAAATCCATAATTACTCCTAAGAGATTAAGTTTGAAAACAAATGAATAGTAGTAGTGCACGAAGTATTTAATTAATTGAAGGTAAAAAGTCATCGTGCATATAAAGTTTTGAAAGTTCTTCATCTCTCCGCTTTAATTAAAATTTTGACTTCAACTCCCGCACCAACTGCTCATCCACCTGAAAGGCCTTGGCCAACACCTCGTCGGGGATCTCCGGCACCGCCCCGAACAGCGCCATGGCCGCCACCACCACCCCCGGCAGCTGGCTGTCGAACGTGGTCACGGCCACCGCCCTCGTCTCGCCCACGTTGTACTGGAAGTGCACGAGCCCCCTCGGCACCACGAAGTTCTCGCCGGCGGCCACCACCCTCGATAGCAGCCTGTTGGCCGTCGTGACGAACCCCACGAGCAGCCGCCCCTCGACGACGAGGATGAGCTCGCTGGCGCGCGGGTGGCTGTGCGGCGGGTTCAGCCCGCCGGGGGCGAAGTCGACGCGGTTCATGGAGAGGCCGAGGGTGTTGAGCGCCGGGAAGGTGAGGACGTTGGCGGAGGTGACGGCGGAGCCGAGGGCGTTCGCGGTGTTGCCCGGGGCAGACAGACCGGCGAAGAAGAAGTCGTCGGCGGTGGCGGCAGCGGGGGGCTTGCAGGGTAGGCCGTTGACGACGGCGTCGCCGGTGAGGTTGGCCACGCAGAAGTCTTGGAGGGGAGCGGGGTCGGCGGCGAGGGCGGCGGCGGCGGCGAGGAGGAGGGCGAGAGAGGGGAGCAGATGTTGGGCTGCTGAACGAAGAAGCTCCATGGCGTGTCGTCGATGGAGGTCGATCGATCGATCGATATGATGTGGTGATTTCGTTTACGTAGTGGAGACGGAGTGAATTGAGCGATTGATTTGATGAAATTAAAAAGAGGGGGGTGCGTTCAAAGTCCAAGCCTTCTGCATCAATTTACCTCCTCTTTTTTTTCTTCTTTCTATCAAGTGGGGTGTAATGTCTCACCATCACTCACCAAATCCCATTGGAATTTGGCACTCACCAAGAGACTTCAACTCTACCCATTGCTATCTTATCTTCACATATAATAGTTCAATTGATACAGGTAAAATTTGAAAGACCCAACGTCCACACTCACAGGACTGAATACCAGGTATGACCCCAAAAAAAGAGTAATCAAGATTGACCATCAAGAAGATGAGGAATAAGCTTCATTGCACAGAGGGAAATAACCTAGATCACTAGCTAAGACCCCTAAATTATCGGTCAATGGTAAAGAAGATAGGGGTGCAGAGATAAACCTAAGATTTGCCTAGAAGTAACTACCCTTGAAAGAGTGCGTAATAGCTCACCGATCGAGCGCCCTTGCATCGAAGATGAATGGGGCTAAGCAATCTACCAAAGCTGTGGGATGTAAAATTGCATCAGCAGGAGAGCATTCTATCTCAGAGCGAAGCACTCGCATAAGCAGATATGGACTAAGTTAAAGCGAGAATAAATACACTACAGGTAAGACTAAGTCAAGATACACTCGTTTAATAGAAAATAGAAAATGATTAGTAGAAATAAGGCGTTAAGTTCAATCGTACTAAAACTAAGAGATTCTAAAAATAAATAAAATATTCTCTTATATAGATATAATAACTTTAACACCAAATAAAAATAGGTAATTGGTGTTGAACTACAGTCCAACCTATGAGTAATAGTAATTAAGGGATTTTATAAGTGCTAATAAAATAGTCTTTCCCTTCTGTATTTGTTTCCTATATAGACTGTTGAGTTATAATAAAATGCAATAATTATCACTGAAAAAAAATCCAAAGTTCAACACATGAGCCACACATCTTAAGTAACTTGCAGGCAATTTAGTCCCTTTCAAATCAAATCAAAGGGAATAAAAACACAAAAATGTGCCTGCCCCACAACATTCGAGTACAAGTGAATCAAACAAACACAAAGCTGCTCCATCCACTTCAATTCCCTCGTCCTCCTCCTCCTCCTCCTCCTTGGCTTCATTCATCACCTTAAGAAGCTGTTTGGTACAAAATTATTGATGGTCGGATTGGATTCTAATTAAAATTTATACTGCATCCTTCCTTTCTTCTAGGATGATAAATTTTGAGCTTAAGTATTCTATAATCAAGTCTTATCATTATTTTTTTAAAAGTAGGATTACTTATTGATCTAGTTTAATTAATCTTCAAATATTTTTAACCTAGCAACCATCTTATATAAATTTATATTGTTTTCTAAAAAATAATAGGTTATTTTTAAAAAAATAAAATAAGGGTATGTTTTATATATAATAATATTAATCAGAATATGATTCTAATTATAATTATAACTTATTTCAAATTATTCACAAATATTATATAAAAAATAACATTTATATGATTTTTTAATGGATTAAAGGTTTATTAAGTTTTTTTAATAAGGTTATTCACGAGTCTTATCATTTTATATGAATTTTCAATGGATAGTTTTTCTAAATCTTAAAATACTTAAAAAATATTTGTTAAGTTATACTACTTATTATAATATTAGCTCTTGAAGACATTTGAGCTTTTCCTTAATTTTAATTTAAATCTACCCTCTGACGGTCATATAAAGCCACCTAACCGACCCCAAAACGCAGGGCTTTCTCCCAATCGCCATTGCCGTCACCTGCCCACCATGTCCTCCTCCTCCTCCTCCTCCCCTGGTCTTCTACTCCTCTTCTTCCTCCACCTCCTCCTTCTCATCGTCCTGCCATCGCCCCCCACCGCCGCCGCCGCCGCTGCTGCCGCCGTGGTCCAGTCCAACGGCACCACCATATACGACCTCCTCCCCCAGTACGGCCTGCCGCCCGGCATCCTCCCCGACATCGTGAAGTCCTACTCCGTCGACTCCAATGGCCAATTCGTCGCGGAGCTCTACGCCCCCTGCTACGTCGACTTCGAGTACGTCATCTACTACGAGACCCGCGTCACCGGCCTCCTCAGTTACGGCGCCATCTCCGCCCTCGAGGGCGTCCAGATCCGCAGCTACTACATCTGGTACGGCGTCAGCGCCGTCATGGTGGATCTCCCTTCCTCCGAGTTCGTCTACCTCCAGTTCGGATGGGTCACCCGCAAGCTCAGCATCGACCAGTTCCAGACCATTCACTCCTGCAGGGCGAGCCTCTCGCTGTTCCAGCGCGCCAAGAAGGTCGCCCGCTCCATGTTCGAGGTAATGCCGCTTTGGAGGCTTCGCTTGAAATTTGCATGCCTAGCTAGTTTTTTTTTTCTGATCATAAAGAGGGCAAATATGCTTTATACTCCTCGATGGAGTCGATCGAACAAAGAATTTGTTCCCCGATCAGTTCAAGGTCAACTTGTTAGGGTCCAAAGTCCAGTACGTTCTGAATCTCTCAAGCTGAATCTTCCAACCACCGTGACACTAAGTTTTTATATGATGCGATTTGGAAAATAAGCCTACTTCCACAGGCGACGAAGAAATCATTACAACGAAGCCCATGGATTATAAGAACACTCCCTAACTGAGAACGACGGGAAAGTCTTCTCGCGTTCAAGTCATTCACCTGTCAAGTCTTCAGGACCACAGCGTCATTCCCACAACAGCGCCTCAAAGGAGAACTTTGTGTTCTCCGTCACTCTATTATTTTTTCTGCACACTAGGAGCTCTTTGATCTTCACAGTCGCCACAATCTCTGTGTATTCAACCAAGGGCCCAAAGACCATTATTTATAGCATCAAGATACTGCACATCTTTTCTAATAATAGCAGAGAAAGAAAACGGAGTTAATTTTCTTATCTGGTCATAGTAGATGGAAATTGGAATTAAAGCCTTCCAGCCTGAAGCACTACGGAGAATCTTATGGTCAAATTTATGCATGGGTCAGAAATCCAGAATGAACAATTTGGCTTATTGGATTTCCAAAAGGTATTTCCAAATTACCTTAAATAACTAATGAAAGATGTTCCACTTAAGCATTTTCCAATTTGAAGCCATACTAATCTCAAGCTTGGTCGAATCAGGTGGTCTTGTGTCAAATTCAACAAAGAGAAGTCCCTGCTTCCTGATTAGTAAGGAAATTGAGATTCTATTGGACTTCAAGCACAAAATAACAATAGAAGCAGAATGATATATATATTGCTATGAAGGAGCATACAATGAAAAATTTACATCCATTGCGGTGAACCTTCATTGGTTACTTGTTGGTTAACCTTGCAAGGTTAAAGTATCCAATGGCGTCGTTATCCTCATTAAAAAGAATATTGATGCCTTGTGTCCTGAAAAGTTAAATTATACTGTATAATACCTTTAATAATTGGGATCTATTCATACAACTGACTGAGGTTTATTCATGCTGGTTTTTTGTATTTGGGGCATGAATATGCAGTGCACCAAGGGGTATGTCTAAGAGGCTTCTAAAGTGACCTTTCTAATGTACTTTTTCGTCTGTTTGAGGCATTAAAATACAGTCTACCAAGGGGTATATCCAGGCTGCTTATGAGGGTTTTATAGTTAACTTTCTTGTATATTCTTTATGTATTCGAGTCATGAATATACAGTGCACCAAGGGGTATAATGGGGCTGCTTATGATGGCTTTGTAATGAACTTTTTTGTATATATTTTCTTTCTTTTCCTTGAGATATTTTAAGAAAAATTAACTTTTTATTCCTTTTAAAATATGTATGTCTGTGCCATGTATTTTGGTATAGGTTTAACAAAACATTTGCTTCTTCCATTTCAGACCATTTTTGCACCTCAAGTTTGACCGAGCTATATGAAGGAAAAGAGGCGTACCGCAAAATTCATGGAAGAACTGAAGGTAATTTGTGCTATACTATACGATTTTGTCTCTTACTTTTACTTTCCTTTTGCTTTTTTTCCTTTCTCTTGTCTTGACTGGATTTATAAAGGGCAAAATTAAAAATCCAACTTGAATCCTTTTTATTGATGGTTGTACGGTCAGCTAGTGATACACATCTGAGCTAACTTGATGAAGTACAGTTAGATGGTCGTATTGTTCTAGATCCTTTTTATTTTTTTAGTTTCCTTTAAGTTTTATTTTGTTTACTTTTCACATCCTTTTGAATGATATATTGTATAGTTTCTGATTGGTGAAATGAATACAATATTATCTTTCAAAAAAAAGAAAAATTCTACACGGCACATCAGCATATTATAGGTCAATCAACAAACAGGAGAGCCAACTTAAATCATACCACACGAGAATTATATTTAAAATTCGGATGGTAAGAAAGCTGTGATGATCACGATCTAGATCTTGTCGGATCTGTGCTTGGCCAAATGCCACAAAACAAGATATTTTGCTGCTCATTCAATCGATATGGAGAAAGAAGATGACCATGTCAACATCATGACTGAGCTACAGCTTTAGTCCTTAGTTTATCATTCAGAGGAAGACAACACATTTCTTCTGGTTTCTTTTATTTCAGGCACCACAACTTTAAAAAAATGATCAAATTAGAGCCACAAAAAACAGATCTGTAGCAATTTATTGAGAGATTATCCGATGACAAACATTCTATGGCCGACCGCGACCAAATTTTTGCCTTTTTTTGGTCAATTCCTGTCATATTCAATCAACTGTTTAATTTTCTGGTGAATCTTAATGTATGTTGAAGGAACGACCTGCAGTCCGAAGCTTTTGTAGTATCCTTTCCAGTCTTTACTTCTCTAAGACAAGTGCTAAAATAGTTTGGCTGTAACTAATGTCTTGGTTTTTGTGTACTGTCAGCGGGGGAAGCTTCAAGGACCCGTGTGAGGTTAGCTTATTCAAAATCCTTAATCTGAGGGATTGTGCAGCTTCAAGAACTCATATGAGATTAGTTTGTGCCAAATCCTTAAGTAGAGCCTCTATGCAAGTAAGCCTACTTTGCTCAATATAAATATGGCTATGTATCATAGTTGTTGAACTAGTTAGTAGTTGTATCCCCAGTTAAATAAGCAAACAGAACTCATCAGTGGGACCCCTCTTACCATGTTCTTGTGTTAGATTTCTGCTGTTGTTCTCTTAGTCTATTCATGGATCATTAACTAGCGATCAAATTCTCTCCGTGCAGTAATAAAAAAAAATTGTAAATTATGGGTAAATCTGTCCTCTAGCAGTTCTTATGGTACCAAAATAATTGGCCTTTTAACTACCAATATTTAGTTTTTTTTTTTAAACTGAACCTAATTACTTTAACCAAATGTCTTCATCTTAAATCTTAATCTCTTTGTCTTAAAAATCTTAATTCAGAATCTGTAGCATGTTGACTAAAAGAATTAATTAGAGACCGAGAAATTTATAGCCCATCACCAGCATTTAATATCGCCATAGAATCATTTAAGACTACGTGTTTCTGGTAGGCGTTTGGAAGTAGCAAGTGGACTTGCCATTTACTTACTGTTTGGTCTAATTGAATAAATCTGCCTCTTTCTTTTGTTATTTTAATTTTATTTTTCGAATATTAAAAATGCATAAATATAATAATATTATAATAACATGTTTAGAACTCGAACATATTTATAATAATAATAAATTTTAAATTCATAATCACTTAGTTAAAATATTATTAATTGAAAAATAATATATTTACTTTTAAAAAATTAATCATAAATCTATAAAACCTAATTACTCTGACAGAGACGAGACAGAGAGTGTTTGATGCGTAGAAAATTATTCAATGCGATGATGAGATGCACTAATTTATTTGCCCTAACGACACACCAACTTTCTTCACATCTATTTGCTCACATCATAAGCGACTCCAGTGGGCGTGGGCGACAGCAGGAAGAGCCAAACTTTTCGCCGGCTGTCACGGGAGCGTCGCGTACGCAACTTGGAGAATCCGCGGCGTAGCCCTGCTGACTTCGTCTGTCTCCCAATTTGCAGTCCTTTGTTTCGTTTCCTCCTCTGCGAAATCCATCCGATTCTTCATCGTGTTCTTTTTTTTTTTTCTTCCCTTTATTGGGGTTGTAGAATTCGCACGATTGGTGAGGGGAGGAAGAGGAAGAAATGGGAGTGTTGAGGGCGATGGTGGAGCACCCCGGCGAGTTGTACCCGTTGGTGAAGATGAAGCTGGCCATGGAGCGCGTGCACCGCCAGATCCCGGCGGAGCCACACTGGGCCTTCTGCTACTCCATGCTCCAGAAGGTCTCCCGCAGCTTCGCGCTCGTCATCCAGCAGCTCCGCCCCGAGCTCCGCAATGCCGTAAGCCCGATCGCCTTTCCTTGAGCCCGGGAAAACCTTCGTTTCTTTTGCGCTCGCACCTGATCTGATATCTCGAAGTGCGGATTTCTCTTCTTCTAGACTTGGTTTGTTTATTTTTAGTTCCTTATAGATTTGATGCAAGTTTGTGGATGTTGAAGTCGGGTGATCGAAGTGCAGCCGCATCGAGTCTCGATTTCTAGTCTTGGATAATGGTTTATGCTTTTCGTTGAGATGCCGAAGTATCATCCCGTCTGGATCCGCTTTCCTGGTTTTTGAATACGGACAGGGGGGAAACAAAAGTTAGTTGGGCTCACTGCAAAAATCTACCAACAACTAAAAATATAGTTATTTAGGAAAACCAGCTGATAAACTTTCTAAGCCTGTCTGAGTATTACCTGGAATGAGCCGCCAGCTGCTTCATGGAACCGTACTTGGTTGTGTACTGCTAGAATTTTCTACTAATAGTAAGGAGATGTGGTTTGGTAGCAAAAGCCAGTTCTTCATTCGATTTTGTTCAAGTATGGCCTAGTTTTCTCACAAATAAATCACTATATTGATATTATCAGAGTTCACACAGGGATTAGTTTAACATCACGGACCTAATGGATCAGATCAGGTTACTTGCATGCACATGTCATAAACAGGAAGCTTGCCTGGTTTTTTCCTTCTAAATCTGACCTGAATGATATGTCTTGAGTGACCACTGTTTATCTGGGACAATAAGCAGTGAAAATCTATTAGTCAGGCTTGGTTTTTGATAAAAGTAAATTAGTTTCTCCTTGTCATTTTAAGTAAGCATGATCCATCATTCTCTATGTAAAGGGGTATTAATGAAAGTTTGTGAAGCATTTAACACTCAATAAGATTCAAACCTATAAGGTGTGTCCTAAAACTGGTTATGTTTGTAGGATGAGACATAATTTTGCTACTGTTTGTGTTTGCTATAAGTTCTTTTCGGCTCAATTTGGTTCTAACTTTTCTATTTGTTACTTAACTGAATGTTTTTCTAGCATGTACATTCGTCAGTTTTCATTTTAATATATTAATATGAATTTGAAAAACTTTTGATCATGCAGTAGCTTACTGTTCAAGAGTTTGTTTCCTGTATTTTTTCTTAGACATGGTCTTTTTTTGATTTTTTTCTGCATTTGATATTGTACCTGATGATCTGCATAGTTCTTGCATTTAGATTATGCACTACTAATTTTGATAGGAGATCAGAAGAATGCATTACAAGTCACTTGCTCTTTAGTTTAGGATATGCATGGGTAGGTTCATAGGAAGTTGATATCTATTCTACAGTCTAGTCAGTTATATTTATTGTTGGCATGTACTATCTTTGGGCATATAAATAATCCGCACCTCTTGTTATTTATTCCTGGATTATATTGGTCTGCACCATTTTATACATATGCAGCATCTATATTATTGATAAGTTAACTATCCATTATGGCACATCATAGAGAAATATCAGCAAATGCAGACTCAATAATAATAACCATGGTACTGTTACTATTTCCTTCATATTAATCTTTCACCCTTTTTTCTTATTCAAATTGTTTTCTGGGTATGCAATGCTATCTTGATCGATATATTTGATTCACATATATTCTGCCTTTTAGGTCTGTGTTTTCTATCTGGTTCTTAGAGCCTTGGATACTGTTGGTATGTTCTCAGCCCTTCCTCCATATTTTATTTATTCTCGCCAAATGCATTGTTCTTATATCTATATTGCATATAATGACTTGAGATTTATTTCCTTGTAGCTTTTCTTTACCATTGTTATCGCCCGAGGTTGCTAGTACCACTTTTTTTTTCTTTAGATAAGTTGACACATTAGTTCATCGTTGACAGTGAAAGAGAAAGCCAGGTACTCAGCCAAACCTGGTCACAATTTCCAAGTAGATGTTAATATTGCATAATTTGGAAAAAGATATAGATCATTGTAAGCATGAACTCCGAAGTGGGAATCTGTTACTTTTCAGCTTCCTTTAACTAATATGCATAACTTAAATCTCAAGCTGATTCAGTTAACAAATGGACTAAGAAAATACTACAAAGAATTTCCACAAAATATTGAATTTGTATATGGTATTTTCACTGAACAAATGGTTCAAATTGAAGTAAATTCTTGAACAATAATTATTGTGGAGTGGGATTTCTTGTCCAACTTTTTATTGTCATGTATTTTGAGCTTATAAATCAAAGAACTTTTTAGGAAGGTTTTCAGCTGAACTAGAGCTCGTGCCTGATTATTTATATTTAATTTTAAAAATAAAAAAAATGCTTTGGCCTACGTTAACATATTCAAACTCGGGATTGATTGGTAAAAGAGATGTAATTTGCTATCATGTTTTAAGGCACTCCATAGAGTACGCAATAAGCCTAAAAAAATGTTTTGGATAATCTTGTTTCTAGTTTTGTCCTGTAACATCATGCACAACTTCGTTCTATTTTCTTTGTAGATAGTTGTCCAGAAAGCATTTTTGTTTTTGTATCTTGTTCCAAAATCAGATTGAAAACATATGAGCAGCATTTACAGCAGATATTATAATTTTTTCAGCTTTGTATTATCCTGAAAAATTTTATATTTTTTTTGGCGTAACCTGTATTCTAACAAATTGCAGAGGATGATACAAGCATACCTTCTGACATCAAAGTGCCAATTCTGCAGAATTTTTATCACCATATATATGATCGTGAATGGCATTTTTCATGTGAGCGAATCTTCTAATAAACTTCTTTTTGATTTATTATTATTCCTTGAGCTATCATGCCCAGCTTTTAGCAGCAAACTGTTTTTCATTATAGTCATTGTATATCTAGACATGAGCTTAACTTACTATTTGTTGAAGTCAATGGTAGATTAGTAATTTCTAATTGCAGCAGTTATCTTATTGCTAATTTTGCTTATCTTGGATTTTTTTTATCCTCCTGATAAACTTTGATATGTAATCATTTTGATCTGTTTAAAACTGCATACAAAAAAATGCCTGCGTGTTTATATCTTAGAAACTGTACAAGAATAGGTTACTTAACTTACTCAAATGTCTATTCAAGTTGTTTTATAGTTATGTCAAGAAACTGTATCATACTCTTGGTGTTATTGCTGATTTACAGGTGGTACGAAGGACTACAAAGTGCTGATGGATAAATTTCATCTTGTCTCAACTGCTTTCTTGGATCTTGATAGAAGGTCATGCCACATTGACTTTTCATGCTTTCTCAGTTTGATAGATGGATAAATTCAATGCTCTTATGTGAGATAGCTTTAACAATATTTTGTCTCCTTCAAGGAAAATCTAATATCCATTGTTCTGATATCATCAATTCCATTGCTTTTATGGCTTCCAGTTATCAAGAGGCAATTGAAGATATTACCAATAGAATGGGTGCAGGAATGGCAAAATTCATATGCAAGGAGGTGTAAACTCAATTCTGCAATTTCTTCTGGATCCTTAGTTAACATGAACATTCATGACAGAGAGCATCCATATAATTTACTGTATGCCTCAGACTGATAACTTTTGATCTTTTGGATATGTATGCTAAGAGTAAAATGAAATTTCTCTTAGGATATCCATTTGTTCTTGCTAGTAGACGAGTTCCATTTTCATATATTAGCCTCTTGGATATGTATGATATTATACTGATCAATACACTGATCTGACTGGGTTCTGGTACTGCTACCAGAACGAATGTTAACCCTGTAGGATATCTAAGAATTCTACAGTTTATGAACAAATTTAATAATTCTTCTTGTCCAAGTAATCTGCAACTTTCTCTTGCATCATTCTTTTATTTAAAATGTCATTATTCAAATGTCTGTTCCTTCTTGTTTTACAGGTAGAAACAATTGATGATTATGATGAATATTGTCACTATGTAGCAGGACTGGTGGGATTAGGACTATCTAAGCTCTTTCATGCATCTGGTTCAGAAAATCTGGCATCAGATGCACTGTCCAATTCAATGGGCTTGTTTCTTCAGGTGTGTGTTAAACTATGTGGCTATGGTCGTATTCAGATTACTTAGTGAACAATTAATTTCTTTGGAATTTGCCTCTTATTTATGGTCTTTCCTAAAATGCAGAAAACAAATATTATTCGTGATTATTTGGAGGACATAAATGAGATTCCAAAGTCACGTATGTTTTGGCCTCGTGAAATATGGAGTAAATATGCTGACAAGCTTGAGGTTCATTTGCTGTAATTCTTTTTTTAATTACATGATGTTGTTCTGAACTTCTATTACATATGCTTTTTTATAGAAATATTCTACTACAATTGCTTTGATTAGCTTAAAGAAAAGACAATTTTAGAAATAACTGGCCACAGATAAAGAAAATATAGAAATCTGTTACAATTTTGAATCTACTTGTTAGTTGTATATATGCAAATTTTCCGGTGTCAATTGGTAATTAGAGACATTAAATCCCAAGTACAATCGCCTATAGAGAAAAAATAGTTTTGTTCCTTTTCCAGCAAGAGACAGTTTTAAATTTCATATAGTAAAACGGCAACACTAGGCTGTATTACTAGTCCCATAACATGCAGTGCTTATTTTGAGACCATTTTTGGATGGGGTAGGGAAGGGGGGAGGAGGAAGATGCAGGGTGGTATTGGGAAGTAGAGCTTGGATTTAGCACTTGTAAGCTTGGACTGGCATTAGTATGACCTTTGATATAGATTAGCTCTTCTTTGGTATTGCAAATCTATATGCAGTTATTAGTTATTTTTAAATTCAGCCTTTTATCCATAAAAATCAGTGCACAGATCACTCCAATGATTTTAAATCTATATTGAGTAAGCATTCCTCTTTGATTGATGTATCTTTTAAATTTTAAATAAATATAAATATTCTTCATACTACGTAACAATAATTGATGCAACGTGATACTACATACATAAAAATTTTACTCAGTATATCACTCGTTCTTCCCTCTGATTGTCATCATAGACATTTCTTGTTTTAGTTCATTCAACATCCATGTTTACTGTTTAATTAGGACTATAATGATTGACCGTATTAAGTCTTGCACCAAATAGGTGCAGATAGCATATATTTTATGATCTAAAATAATTCTTGATTTTATTCACCTTCAGGATTTCAAATCTTCTGAGAACTCAACCAAGGCAGTGCAATGCTTAAATGATTTAGTAACTAATGCGTTGATGCATGCCGAAGATTGCCTGACATATATGGCTGCTTTGAATGATATTTCTATCTTTCGGTTTTGTGCAATTCCACAGGTATGTTAGAAATTTATACTATTCAAGGACATACCACATTCATAGAAAACATAATACACGTAGAGATTGTTTTGTAATTATTGACCTGTCCACTTGTTTGGCTTCCAACTGACAATTCAATCTGTTCCATCTATCAAAGAACTTACCCCATGCCAAGATGGTTTTGCTATGGCATCTGGGTCATGGTTCTTGGTCAAACAAGATCCTAAGCAGTTTGATGAAAGTTGAACCTCCAAGTCTACAAAAATTCAAAGGCAAAATGTTGCCTGGGAATGTACTTGAACCTTGATCCATAGAAGTACATGTGAAAGTAGCACCGATTCATTTCTTTGTCTGAGGTTATTTGTTTATGGTACACGTGTGAATTAAGCTCTAAAACCAAACCTGTGAATATGGTGTTACTGTATAGACCTGTTTCAAATTTAACCTTTATGGTTGCTGGGATCCAGTGTAAGGTTGAACGTTTGACTTCATGCATTGAATTTCGTCATCCAATGAGCACATCGTAGCAGGATATTTTGATTAGCATGTAAGCTCATGTTTTATTTTCCATCCACAGCTTGAGCATTGAAATGCTTGATCTTTCTCTCTTTTCAATTTTTCTTTTTCCTACAAAGCTCAAGTATATTACTGTTGTTGGTACAGTAATACCTGTTGCCTAATTCTGTGGACTATTATCATCTTTAACAGATTATGGCAATTGGAACCTTAGCCTTGTGTTATAATAATGTGGAGGTCTTCAGAGGAGTTGTGAAGATGAGACGTGGTAAGTTTTTGTTGTCAAGATTATTTGACTAATATTCTTATTCATTCTCTCTATAGTGCATTTTTGCATCACCTAGTCATTTCATCTATGTTGATTTATTTATTTTAGTTGATCTCATCTTTTTTTGAGCCACTGCTTTCTGTCATATACCGTAATTATCTTGTCTGGCCATGTTCTTATCCAGGACTAACAGCAAGGGTTATTGACCAGACAAACACCATGGCAGATGTATATGGCACCTTCTATGACTTTTCTTCTATGCTGAAATCAAAGGTAAGAGGACTCTTTTATGTGGGTAATATTATTTGAAACTTTCTTATCCACAAAGAAAGTGTTAGAAATACTAAATCTCTAGAGCAAAATGTTGGACATCAACCAGAGTTTGCCAAGAGACGGTTTTGGAATTTTGACCCTCCTCTAAGCCAGCCTTCTTATCCCACTTACTACTGAAGTCAGTCGGTAATCATAACTTTAGTCATTGACTAAAAATTAAAACTGGTTATGCAGATTGATGATCGAGACCCAAATGCCAAATTAACTCATCTGCGCGTAGATGCAATACAGATTGCTTGCAAGTCTTCCGGATTGCTAAACAAAAGGTCTGTCGTTGCTTCGTTTATCTTTCACATGAACTTCGTTTGTGGCTAACCTAACCTTTCTGCAACAACCGGAGCTCTTTCAGGGGTTTATATGTGCACGAGAGCAAGAACCACCAAATTTTATTGCTGGTGAGCTCACTTTCCACCCACCAGACTAGTTATCGTTCTTTGATTCAAAATTTTTAAATTATCTGGTGATGCTCGCGCAGATCATCTTGGTTCTCCTGTTGGCGATCTTACTTGCTTATGCATACCCCGAACCCAAATGGTTCTGAGTAGGCAAAGGCTCATCCTTAACTGTCTGAACCTTTTACATTCTTGCCATGAAACACCTATCGATCCTCGGTCTGAACTGCCTCAGACCTTGAAATCTAAAGCTTTTCTCGTAACCATGGGATTCCTGGCGGCTGACTAATCGGTGTTTCCCAAGATCAGGCCATCATCGTGCCATGTTTTCGTCCCTTTCGCGTATGCAGTTTTCGGTACCAGGGGAAGTTCCTTTCTTTTTCAGCATCATCGTGCCATGTGATTTTTGTAGATGTGCAAAGTTAAATGCAGGCTTGCAATGTGAAAAAAAAGATTTATATTACATGAATTTACTTTTTCCGCTGGTATGAACTAAGCAGGAAAATATCACTAGTTAAGAGTTGTGTAGTATGGATTAATTTTTTTACCTGTTACTGTTTAAGTTTGTTCCATTCTGCAGTTTTATCTAGGGTTTGCAAATATATATGTTTGATTCTTGACCTAGATCAGTTGACTGATGGCGACATCATTATGACTTGACATAAGTTTGCCCAACCAAACTTGCAATGTGATAATTTAAAATGTCTCTTGTGATTTAAATAGTCATCTTATTGATTTAAGTAGTTAATATGTAAATGATTAAGTGATGAATTTGAAATTTATTGTTTGCATAGTCTAATCTTTACTGTGATATTATTATTGATGTAATCAATAATCATGATAATATGGTAATAGGGCTATGAATAATAAATAATTTTTTGTCAAGAAAAAAATATGATTATTTAATATCCTGTCGCTCTCATTTAATGAGAAATTATTGCAGATGTCTTGTTGTAATTAATCAGACCTCACTTTTGTTTCTTCTTTTTGACTCGATCTTGTGGACGGAACGTGTTCTTCTGACCGGCCATACACTCGTTTGAGTCAATCTATTTATATATCATCATCAGTTTTCCTTTTCTCACCAAAATTAATTTAAGTTCCGTCCAGTTCACGCGGATGCCTATGAAATTTTTATAATTAATTTGTTTATGTGTTTGATTAATGCCCTAATTGATTTGTTCCTGCAGATTAAGAAGACCTTTTTGAACTCTTATGTCACCAGATGATGATTCCATTGAGAGACTCATTCACACTCAATTTTTATATTTTATGCATATATTTTAGCTATTTTTATCGACATCAATTTTTTATTCTTTTAAATAAAATAAAATATGAGTATGCGTGTTTGTCCTTTTTATTCTTAAAGGAATAACATCAATTAAGATAAATCCATTTGATAAGGTTCGAATTAAGACTAAATAATTTGTAGTGGATTGATTCTATTTGATTTCATTTCTAGCTTTCCACCAGCATTAGATGCTGTTCACATTTACATTTCACACTATATAAACGAAAAATAAAAAAAGTAAAGAAATCAAAACCTTTATATATATGATAAAAATAGCTCAGCTGACGTAGAAAAATATATCTCATGTATCGTCATATTTAAGTTTTACTAAACAGAGTTCCTATTATTTGCTGAATGGTTAAAAAAACGGCTCACTTATGTGCACACTTTGTCGTAATAATATCAATTATTATAGTAAAGCTGGGTAAAAAAAGCAGTTGACTAATAGTTTAGTTTTAAAAATTAAAAATATATATTAAAAGAAACGAAATAAAAATAATAAGAAGTGGGGAAAAAAAAAAGAACGTGCGAGCAACGGCCCCCAGAAGCCGGACGACCCACCGTGGGGCTCAAGTCGCCCGCACGTGCCAACTTCTCGGAAGCGAAGCGGTCCCCCTACCCGTCGCCTCACCGGTCGCACCACTGTAGAGAGCTCCCGCTTCCGGATCGGCCCCACACCGACCGTGCAATGCAGAGGGAGGTAGGATTTCGGGTAGAAATAAAGTGGAACGACGCTCCGCAGCAAAAAATTGACATTTCGTCGTCCGTGTTGAGCTAATCGACTAATTATTAGCAGAAAATTTTAATAATTATATATATATGGTTGTGATGTTATAATCGATATGGGAGTTGCAACTTCCAGTACTCCTCCTCGGTCGGGCCGCTATTCTTCTTCTGCTTCCGCGATCTCGGTGCCGCAGCTGTGCAGACGCCACCCACCCCCGGGGGGATCGTAGCGGAAGGAGGAGGAGGAGGAGGAGAAGGAGGGAGTGCGGATGGGGTCGTGCGTTTCGAGGCCGGATAGATGCGTCGGCGGAAGGGGGAGGTCGACGGGAGAGGCGCGGCGGCGGCGGAGGAGGACGGTCAAGCGGCGGGCGTCGTTGCGGAAAGGGATGGAGACGATAGACGAGACGCAGGGGATCGACGGCGCCGATCCGTTGGCTTACAGCAACCCCGCGTTCCAAGGTTGTGGCTTTACTTGACCTCTTTTTGGGGTTTTGATTTTGATCGGATTTGGGAAAAGTGGGCATTTCGGGTCTGGATGCTGATCTCTTTGCTGGTTTTCTGGGAAATCTACGGTTGTTTCTGAGACCTCGTCAGTGGCCTTTGCTTGATTTCTCGATAGGATAACATCGTAGTTGAGATTCCCGGGATAGAAAAGCTTACCCCTCGTCGCTGTTGCAGTTTATACGCAGCATAATAGAATATTCTGACCTCTATATATATGGCCTGCAAAATGCATACTTAGTAGCAAAGTTTTCTTGATCGCTTGCAAGTTCTTAAGGCATGAATGTTGGTCTTGGTCCTTCTTTGTTGACTTGCCCCGCGCTTATTCATCTTTTTTTAACGAATTTTTTGTACTCTTTTGGCATTACTCAGTTGAGCAATCTTTTTGGTTGAAGTTATGAAGGCAAGGGGGAGTGTTGAGGAATCTTGGTTTGACACATTCTCCGTGATAGAATCTGACGAGGAGGACTTCTGCAGCGTTCAGGAGGGTATGTTGCACGCTTAAAATCAGTATCGATTGATGGGTCTTTGAAATGGCTTCTCAATTTTTAGCTTCTATTTAGTTCTAGCCTTTCTTTTCCTTTCTTATCCATGAATGGGTATACTTTTTCAAAATTCAGCAGATGCGCTATCTGCTAATGGTTCTGAAGGTGAGGATGTGTTGAGCCCTTCGTTTTCAAGAGACGGGAACCTTGGAGCAGGAGTCATCCACTCAAATGCTTCCTCAATCTCTTCGATTGACCGGCAACAAAAGGGACGAAGAGTAGGGCAGCATTCTTCATTGGATAGTACAAAAGACTTTGTGAGTCATCAGGATGTGTCGATCATTTCTGCAGATGAGGATGCTGGTGTGGATAATTGGGCCATGTTGAACAATTGTGGGATCCTACCGCATAACTGTTTATCATGCCTTGTTACCACCACATCAACAGCTGAGAAAAGAAAAGGCCTAAGCTCTAGTCCACCAAACTCGGCCAAAAAGGCATCCTTGAAGCTTTCCTTCAAGTGGAAATCAGGGGAAGGTCATTCTACATCAACGCTGTGTAAGTTTGATTACCCTTTTTTTCTCTGTGGACGCTGATTTTCAGTAAAATAACTTTAAAATCATATGAAATCTTATTTTACTAGAATTATTGAATCATTACATTGAGATTAATTATTGAAAACTACTCTTCAAATGCCTTTGTATTGAAACGTACCCTTCCAATGCCTTTGTATTCGTCTTTCAAATTTTTCCCTACTAAATTTAATTCTAGCATCGTAGACTCCTATTTGTAGAATCTTCTATTTGGTTGTCTTGTACAATGTTAATTGTCTAATTATCTTCTCTTATGTTGATTGTTTTTAAACCGTGCTAAGGAATTTCTTCTGGCTGTCTGGAAGTAGAATTGATTTTTATTTTACACCTTCAAAAAATTGTTCAAATAACATTAACTTTCAAATGATTAGATTTCGTATATTTCTTATTAAGTCCATTGTATTTTCCATTTGCTTGGAGTTAGTTAATGTTTATGAATATCTTATTAGGGCCTCTTTCTGTAATCAATGATGGACTTCTCTTTTATTTTCATGTAAGTTTCCGAGAAGGCTTTCCTTCAGAAGCCACTAGCAGGTTCTCAAGTACCTTTCTGCCTGCTGGAGAAGAAAATGCTTGATAGCTGGTCACAGATAGAGCCCTGTACATTTAGAGTTCGAGGGGAACATTACCTTAGGTAGTTATGGTTCAATTTTCCACTGTCTTTCATCTCATTTTTTTGTACAAGTTGAAACCATATATTTGAAGTTTGACATGTTGTGTCTGTGACTCAATTTCTTACACCGATGGCAGGGACAAGAAAAAAGATTTTGCTTCAAATAATGCAGCTTACTATCCATTTGGTGTTGACGTCTACCTATGTCAGCAAAAAATTAATCACATTGCTAGATTTGTGGAACTGCCTAGTTTAAATCCATGTGGCAAGTTCCCAGCTATTCTTGTTGTTAATGTACAGGTAATGTGCTCAAACCAGCAGCTGTGGAAGTATGCATACTGCAGGAATTTTACATCTCGGTTCATTTCGCATGCTCTAGAATATTAATGTCCATAGTTTCATAATATTTCAGTGGCTTGATATGGAGCATGATTTATCTGCTTGCTAGGCAGGTGCTGTTTTAAAGGGTTTAGTCAAATAGATGCTGTTAAAGGAACAAGTTCTGCCACAAACAGACTTGGTCCTGCATAACATGTTCCAACTGTCACATCTACTTAACAAAATTTTCCACTAAAAAGCTTAGATCTGAAAATCAACTGGGATTTACATCGTGAAGAAATGCACTTTTGTTTCTTCATATCCGCGCTTTTGAAGCATCAGTTGATTTTTGGAAGGTTCCTTGTCTCTTGCAGATCCCCCTATATCCTGCAACTCTCTTCCAGAGCGAAACTGATGGCGAAGGAATAAGCTTTGTTTTGTATTTTAAGTTATCTGAAGCTTATGCAAAGGAACTTCCACCTCATTTCTTAGAGAATATCAGAGTAAGAATTGCTTCAGGGGTTTAAACCAAATTTGAAATGTTATGAAGCTTATGCCCTTATACTTCTATGTACGGTAACTTAAATGTTGTAACTTCTGTAATAGTGAGTATCCGGTGTTTTGGCCTCCAATCAAGTAAAAGTCCTAACCACTTGTTATTTTTTTGTCTCTCTTGTCAGAGATTGATTGACGATGAAGTGGAAAGGGTCAAAGGTTTTCCTATGGAGACATTAGTTCCCTTCAGAGAAAGGCTAAAGATACTTGGCCGTGTGGCAAATTTGGACGAACTTCCTTTGAGCAATGCTGAGAGGAAGCTCATGCATGCATACAATGAGAAGCCAGTTTTATCCCGTCCTCAGCACGAGTTCTACTTGGTAGATATATCCCCTATTTGGAGATTAAGAAAACTCACATCACTTGCATGCAACATCAAGTTTCTTTTTATTTCTCTGGACTTAGAAAACTAGTGCAACAACTCTTATAAGGTAGAAGTATAGTACATAAGCGAATGCACTACTTGATTGATTGTCAGCAGGATCTGTTGACAAAATCTAGATTTTAAGAAAAATACTATGGCAAGTACTATTCACATTGTGGAGCAACTCATTTGAAACTTCTACGATCAATAATTTTTCACTGGACTTAAACTGTATCCTGCTGTCCGGACTTCACTTCAATGCACAATGATCTAGCAAACCTTATGATTAATTTCCCATTTGCAGGGCCAGAATTACTTCGAGATTGACTTGGATATGCATAGATTTAGTTACATATCACGGAAAGGGTTTCAAGCATTTTTTGACAGACTGAAGCTCTGCGTCTTGGATTTTGGCCTAACAATACAGGTAAACCTCCTAAGATCATACAACCTAGAGAATCGACAGCCTACAGCAACTTAGAACATGTTTTCACATGATCAACCTAAGCACTGAGGAAATAAGTTTCTTCCTTTCTTTATGCAGGGAAACAAGCCTGAAGATTTACCGGAGAATATACTTTGCTGTGTGCGGCTGAACGGAATCGACTACACGAATTACCTTCAGCTGGCAGTGAATTGACATCGAGTACATTTAGCTGCCAACCAATTCAAGCGTTCCGTGTCCATAGGTTAACAACATTTGAATCTTTGCTGCTCATTTCCCGCTGAAACAACCCTGGATGAACACACAAAGGGGACTTGTCGTAGCAATTACCAATACACACAAGGAAGAATTCTACAACATCTTCCAAAGACTCAGCTTTCACAATGGATGAATTCCTGGAAGACAATATGTACACCTTGTGAAGAAATAAAGATTGTTTAGTATGTCGTTTAGTTCACATAGAGTTTCCAGCTTCTCATAAGTTTTAAAATTTGTAGCTATTGATAGAACAGCAACAATTGTTAAAGCCGCAGCAGATTACAACAACCTCCGCAAGGCTTGAAGAGATGAAAAGATCCCCCCTTCATATCTTGTTGGAACCCAATCCCTCATTATGAAAAAATTGTTGAATAAATATTTTAAACATCCTTTTAGCAAATGGTTGCTATTAGTTCACAGCAACTGGTTAATTTCCTAAAACTATTCATGTTTCAGTTTGGTTTGTAAATTTTGAAGCATTTCCATCGATTGAGTCCTTAAATTTTATTTTTATTTTTCCTTTTTAGTCTGATTCACATGTCTTATCATCATTTGCATTAGTCAATAATAGTCCAGGGATTTAAAAAAAAGAAGAAGAATAATAAGGTAAAATGAGGGTAGATTACCTGTTTTAGGGTTCCCGCCTCTTAATTTATGTTGATATAATGAAAAATAAGGGTATGAAAAATGCAAGAAACAGAAACAAACTTCTCTAAGATTCAAATCCAAACACTTTAAGCAAACTTGAGAAATCAAAAATAAAGTAAATAGTTAAGCAATTATTCCCGGTTAACACAAAAAAAGAATTAAATCAAAACCCCAATCTTGATCGTATATATATTCCAATACGTACAGAGAAATAAAGCTTGATTCAATCAGTTTCTCTATACATTTCTTAACAATTCACTTGTTATGCTGAAAACTATCGATTACTTTGTTCAAAGTTTACATGCATACACGAAGAAATCGAGAAGAAGAAGATGAAGAAGAAGAGAAAAATAAATAAAGTTAAAAGGAAAACCCTACTGGGTCGCCGGAGGACCCATGCACGAGCAGAAAGCGGCGAGGCGGCGCCTGGCCGGCTTCTGCTTGGCCGCCGGCTCCGGCGAAGGCGGATCCGACGGCGGTTCGACAATGGGGCCGTCGCTGTTCATGCTCACGTGCCCGAGGGTCGACGACGGCGCGGGATGCTCCGTCGCCGTCGCGTCCGGCCTGGAGGCTCCGCCGAGCTCCATCGCGCGGAACGGATCGTTCCATATCCGACCCGACGACCCCTGCCGTCGGAACGACGTCGTCGACCGCTGCAGACTCTTCGACATTCTTCCTCTTCTCCTCCTCGATTTCAACCGCTTTCTTAGGGTCGATGGATCGCCGCCGAAGTTTAATTCGTGTTCCTCTTCGATTCGGGGATCGTAAGGCGCATGTTTTTTTTCGTGAAAGGGGCGTCCGCTGGAGAAGGGCTGTGTCTTGTTCTTTTTCTTTGGAGATTTGTTGCTTAAAGCCGTCAATATTTTTAGGAATGCCAATGAAGAGAACAAGAAGCCTTTGGTTATTCATAGCTTCTATTTAGCATCAAATTTATGTATTCAATTTTAAAACTATACAATTATCTCAAAAATAAATTTTGATTTTTTTTTTCTTCTTCTTCTCATTCGTTTTTATTTTTTGTTTTTTGGTTTGTAAATAAGTAAGAGGCAAAATTGGAAAGTTCCGATACGAACCACATGTTATTTACTAGTATATAACGGCACGGAGTCGCGGCGGACTCGGTATCGGTATGTGTATTGGTTATAAATGAGACTGAAGAGCTGCGAGTCCACCCACCACAAGTCTTCTTCGCCACTGCGGACAAAAGATGGCTGCGAACTCCGCCTCCCTCCGCCTCATCTCCGCCGCCTGCCTCCTCCTCCTCATCGCCTCGTCCGCCGCCGCATCCGACTCTGCCCACGACCTCCTCAAGAAGTTTGGCCTCCCCAAGGGCCTCCTCCCGCACTCCGTCAAGGAGTACAGGATCGCCGTCAATGGCTCGTTCGAGGTGCGCCTCAAGAAGCCCTGCTACGTCAAGTTCGAGGACATCGTCTACTACGACGAGTCCGTCAGGGGGAAGATCGAGTACGGCGTCATCTCCGGCATCAGGGGCATCCAGGTCCGGAAGTTCTTCGTGTGGTTCCCCATCACCGATATCGTAGCCGACGAGGACGAGAAGACCATCAAGTTCCGTGTGGGGTTCCTTTCAGAGACTTTCCCCGCAAAGATGTTCAAGGACATCCCTGATTGCATAAAGGAGGACGACCTCTCCCGCGACGCCGACGGCTCGATCCATGAGGAATCGCTTCCGGTTGCGGAGGTATGTTGATTTCCCTCTCTTAATTTATCTTGTTCTAGACCTAGATCTGTGGTGTGGTGAGTTATTTAAAGATCAGATGAATAGGATTGCTCTATCTCGAATGATCTTTGTGCATGACTATAGATTTCATCAACTTCGTTCACGATCTTTATACCAACCTGCTAAATTTCCCTTGGCTCAAATCTGTATGCTGGAAGCTGAAATGTCATTAGGAATCTAGAATGAGATTTAAAAAGGGTTGGTTGGATAGGCAGATTGCATAGAAATCCCCAAATCCCCCATCTTCGTCAAGTCAAAGGTCATTAGTCAAGCAAAACTAGCTTTACGATCAGCAAAGTTTTTTCAGGTAAATGGACATTTTCCTGCCATTGAGCTCTGATTGAAGTCAGTTAATTGTGTTGGTCTGTCATGGAAGTGGATTACCTTTCAACTAATCATCTAAGCTAGATAGATAAAACAGTATTCATTCTCTCACTTTTTCTTGCATTTGCTATATACCTTCAAAGAATTTATTTCAAGAACTGAAACAGATTGAACTTACGCTTGTAGAAATGTGGACATCCTTAATTATGTAGCTTGAAAATATTGTTAGCATATATGGACCTCCTCCTCAATAATGTGCTAACCTAGTGGTAACTGTAACAAAAGATTCAATGATGGCATATGCCATTATGCTGATTGAATCTTAAGAATGATGATGTCCACATGATATGCCTATCCTATTTATTCCTTGAATATCCACTTGCTTAAACCACTCATTTCTCCTCTCTTCTTGTTGGTATTGATAAATTTTATTCATAATTTGCAGGTTTGAGTAGGAAGTTATGTTGGTCGTGTTATGCTGCAGACTTTTCATAATGCACTTGTATTTCTCTGTACCTATGCAATAAGTGCATCCTTGAATCGCTAGAACTATGTCAGAATAGAGAACCACCGTATGTTGCATTCATGAGACTTCGGCACATAAATAAAAAACAATGTTGGTAGTAATTTTCTGCTGGTGTTTTTGCCTGCTTTCCACACTTTGATCATGATGTTTCAATGTCTGCAAGGAGAATATTATGCTGGAATGAATTTTTTCTTCAAAATGCATTTGGGCAAAAACAATTAAACTGCCTCTCTTGTCGCGAAATCTAATTCATTTTTCAGCTTCTAAATAATTGAAAAGGTGAACAGTAAAATGGTAGCTGCTAAATAATTTGCATTATGTTTATAATCCATATACAACACAATATAATTGTACATGGTTGAAGCTTAGAAATAATTATTTTGATCACATACAATGAATTGCGTGGTGGTAAGCTAATGCTAAATTTAACCATCCTATATAATCTCACCTGTATACGTATACCTGATTTGCTAAGAAATCACCCAGTGAATACAACTACACGTTAGGGGCTTGGAAATCAACTTCACAACATGAATCGAGAGATTCAAAGATGTGAAGAAGAAGAATAACATGGAGAGGAACATGGAAATTATCATTCTTGGCTCTCATCCCAAAAATTATGCAAGAAGAGGTTCCACCAGCGCTGTGGAATGGGTTCCAGGGAGCTTCATGGTGCAGGTGATGATAGCTGAAACAAATGCACAGACTGCAGGAATCATTCCCAAGCCATATCTTGTGACT
Source organism: Thalia dealbata (assembly GCA_030544415.1). Lineage (NCBI taxonomy): Eukaryota > Viridiplantae > Streptophyta > Magnoliopsida > Zingiberales > Marantaceae > Thalia > Thalia dealbata. The sequence continues at coordinate 1,696,021 of CM060458.1, forward strand.
GAGTAGTTTGTACCACCAGTGAGTCCCTCCTTGACATCAGGTGAACCTGAGGAGAATAAAATGTTGTGTATCATTATTGGGGGGTTGAAATCTGAATCCAATTGACAAATTAGGAAGCAGTGAATGTGATAAGTTCGGAGGGGATGGGATGTTACAGCAGACAGAAGTTAACTGATCCCAGTGAGAAAAACAAAATAGATGTCTGGCAATCAGTATTGCAGCATAATTGTATTCTCCCCACTTGAAGCCAATGTGATAAGGAAATTGACAATGATGTGTGCACTACGGGAGCCCATTGATTAGACGAGATTGGATATCTGTGATCTATTTAGTATTTTACCTTGATATGACTCGAGAGCATATAAAGCAAGGCCACACGATAATTTATCCAGAAAACTTAGCGATCCGTACACAAAACCGTTTCCATTTAGATCTTCTCCAACCAGCATGCTCTCCATGCTAATTCCAGTAACCTGCCTCAGAAAAAAAAAAAAGAGGTTTTTTTTTAGTAAATTGCTCGAAGAATGCAGTGAAGTGCAGACAGACAAATTTGAAGTTCCACACCGTCATCAAAGCATTAGCGACGCCAATGGATATGGAGAGAATGTACATCAAGTTGCGCATTCTGCATGGAAGAACAAACACTCCTACGCCAGAAAAAATCCACAGAATTGCTCCGGCAGTGTAGAAGACCTTGAGGCGCCATCCAGACCATCTAATCTCCTGCAGAGCGTCCATGCTTCACCATTGAGAACAGCAACAAGCATTATCACCAATAAAGGATTGCAGCTATAAAATAGTTATGTCAGACCTGCAGGATGATAGACACCAGGAAGCTGCAGATATATATAATGGCAGGCACCTGAAATGGGAGAAAAATCAGCATTTCTACTATGATTACTCAAAAGTTCATAGTTGCTGCCAGAAAACTGAGGATCCTTACCAAAGCCTTTGATGAATGACCCATGCCCAACTCAATAGTAACGTAAGAAGCAAGCAAGGCCTGACCAAAACCAAAGTCATTGTTAAAATTTAAAGGGCCAGAGTCAAAACCATTTTCCACCAGCTTCCAGCATAGAATAGCGACACCTTTTATTCAGCTTACAGTCCCTTTTATCTAAATAATAATAATAGTTAAATTGCATATCTAGCTTGTATGAAGAAGTCTGAGCATAAGCCTGCCTAGGTCCAGAATAAATATGTGAACAGTTCCTCATTAATATATTCTTCTTCACATTAAGTCAGCATAAAATTAGAAACAGTTCAATATGAATGCATGATTGTTTATTCTTCTGGTATAGAACTTCGAAACGATGTAGACTCCTATTACTCATATATCTAATTGTCAAAATACCTCCAAAAGGAGGTTAATATGGAAAATACTGTCTTAAGCTACCATACTTTGTCAAAAAGCAAACTAAACATTATCAAATGGAAATATATTGACCTGTGAAACATTTGTCACCAGTCGTGTTAACATATAAACAAGAGCGACTTGATAGTAGAGTATTTTCTTGAACCAGTGAGCCCATGAGATACTTGCAACTTCTTTAGATTCATTTTGCAACTTCAACCTATATGTCAGAAGAAAGCACTTAGTTCAAGATGGAAAATTATAATAGGTTATAAAAAACTACTCTGTTGAAATGATGACATTACATAAGTGGCATTAGACTAAACAATCAGCTTACTGAGGTTCTTTGGTTCCAACAAGGAACAGGGTCACAAAGCAGCATCCCATGAAAATGGACAAGTATGCAATCCAGCGGTACTGATCAATTGAAGGAAAATATAAGACAAAATAGATTAAAAAAAGAAAATTATGGGGTGTGAATGTAAACCTACCTGAATCTTGACCTCAACAGAGTCCTTGGAATATGCACTAAACACAGCTAATGCAACAGCGTAGAGACTAAGATTCGCCACCTTCATTAACAAGCAAATTGACAATGGATGAGATTAAGAAATTTAGAGATATAACCACTCCACATTTAACAAACAAAAAATGAAAGAAAAGGAAAGGACCATCGTGAAGGCATTCCGGCAACTTGCAAGAGAAACTCTGCTTGTTGGATTAAGAGTCATGCAGTTCACCATTGACCTTAAACAAAAAGGAAGAGAAAAACATGGATAAATATTTAGATACAAACTTACAGAGGGAAGTAAAATAATTTTCAAAATGGAGTATTACATGTGTGAAACTTGGGTAACAGCCCATCCCACGTTGAAAATTGCCGCAAATGTGCTGTAATCAATAGTTTGCAGCGTGAGTGAATTGTCACTCATAATCTTACAGGGGAGGCAGCTACCGAAAACAGAGGAAAAGGACACAGCAACTAATAATGATCCTCCAGCATGCCACAACTTGAAATGCCCAAACCGGTCTATCTGATGTGAAGAAGAAAAAATACATAGACAAGGATGTCACAGTCTACACTTGCAAACAGTATAGCTGAATTAGCATATTAGAAGAAGCAGCATGAAAAAACTTTGCTTTCACTATCATTTTTGCCTTTGCCTTAAAAGGTATTTGTTCAAATTTTGCCATTGCAATAAAGACAAAGGAAATGAAAAGAAAATTTCCCCTTCTGAAAAATTAGTTCCATGCATAAGATTGCCAAACCAGTCTCATTTAAGGTAATATAGACTTTGTTGCTCCTTGTATAACTAGATATCTTCGAATATAAAGGAGGTTGCTCAGATAGATAATTGCATCAATTGTAATAAAATTTGTGGTTAACCATAGTTCTGTTTGTTTCCTCTAGAAACAATAGTCCAGTTTGTCTCAAAAAAAAAACATATAAAGAGACAATTTCCCTCAAAAATAAAACATATAAAAAGACAGGGGCTCTATGATTGGGTCGACTAGTACCAGTCATAATGAAAAAAGTACGATGAGCATTAATAACATAGATATCGTACATGAACAACGTGCTGGTCAGCTATCTACAGTATTCCAGAGTGGTAATCTACTGACAAATAAATATTGTAACAACTTGGCAATAGTGCTAGGCAAAAAACAGCGTTCAGAAACTTGGCCAAAGGCTAGCGTTAGATGAAGTTGACAGCTGCACAGAAAGAATAACGACTTATAGACTGTGACCAAACACTTAGAGGATAAAAGAGATCCATACCAGCTCTCCAACAAATATAGTAGCAAAGGCATCAGCAACTTGGCCAGAAAGCATGACGATAGCAGCATCCCTGAATGTAAGGAAGTACGATTTTAGAAATTAGATCCTAATATAACTAGAAAAACTAATGCCCAATTTGCACAGAAAGTCTCAACAAGGATTTATCGATAATATCGAAAGTGCTAGGTTACATGTATATAATTTCTACAATTACAAAAATATAAAATTCATTACTTCAGAAGCCTACTAGAAGAAAATTATTCAGGAAACACTTATTCCTGGAAATGACTCATCTAATGATATCGATTTCCAGGTGAAGACAATTTAATTCCTTTTCAATCTCAATTGCTGATATTGGTTGGTTCTTTAAGAAACACCAAATTAGATGCATGAAGAAGTCATCCCAACTATACAATTTATATGAAGAAAAAAAAAGACTGTAGTATCTTATTTTTCATTAAGCTTACTTTTCGTTCCCTATAGAATTATCATTTTCCAAGAAGCTATGTATAAGATAAAAGAACATTGATGGAGTCAATAGCTCTTGGCTGGAAGGTATCCTCACGACAACTTTTTCTTATCCTTCAACAAATGAATACGTACTCAGATAGACCAAAGAGCGTAAGTACTAGATAAAACAAAAGACAGACTTAGTGAAAAAGGCTAGGTAGCAATTTATTTAGATAAATATTTTTTTTGCATAGGATCTTGGATCACTTGATTTCTATTGTAATTGAAAATAAGTGGAAAGCTGCAGAATGACCGATAAAACAAAACAAAACTGAAAAGTGATTTAAATACCTTGGAGTTAGTCCTATATCTGTCAGGAACAACAGCAGGTAAGTAAACCAACATGCTGAAGTGATATCATTGAGCATGTGACCAGAACCATAAGATAATGTAGCTAATCTTCCCAATGGCTGATCATGTTGTGCTTCTCCGGACAATTCATCACATCTTGAATGATGCACCATCGTAAAATGATGCAGGAAAATTTTCGTGAAAAGTGTCTCTAATCATGCAATAACTGGAAGAGGAAAAAGGATAAGAAGGTTACAGATTGAAAAATTACATTATAGTTACAAAACTATTTTGAATTGCTTGTATAAGTGAGATCCGAAAGGTTTTTGCTAAGACTCCAAGCCAAGCTTTTTTTTTTAGCATCAAGGCAGAAATCAAGCTAAAAGAAACTCAATAACGTTTCCAGAATGGCTGACAACACGAGTATCGATTTATTTAACCACATTTGAACTGGAAAAAAACGTAGATGAACTTATCGACAATTAAGTAAGTAAAACTAGTACAACTACCGTGAGGAACAGGCTACAAATGAGTCAGAGAATCGTGAATAAGGAGAAATTTCTATGGAAATTCTAGACCTTCTCCTCGTGATCCCTCAGACATAAACGGAGCAACGGGGTTATCCCCATCAGCCACATTCATTAGTTGGTAAAAGAGATGCCTTTGCGCAGAAGACAGCGACTCCGACCAAAAAAATCTTGGTTTTGCAGTCGCCACAGACAGCGACTCGCCCCCATCCAACCAGAAGAGGGCAAAAAAAAAAAAGAAAATTTCAGTTTTGCATCACAGCCTATGTTCGTAAACCACAGATGTATATATTCATCCTCCTCCGTTCCCCCATTTCTCCCAAAAGACTCGCAAGAAAGCTCAGAAACAGAGGACGAATAAGCTTCCGAATCCTCCTACAACAACAGACCCCCTGATCAAGCCAATATATAAGATTGCAACGGGATTGAATTTTCACTTTCTCTCACGAACACACCCAAAAAAAAAAGGGGGATCCATCTATAAATAGACCACAAACTCCAATAGCGGCAGCAAATGGCACGACCAACGCAAAAACTCACCCCCACTATAAATAATAAATTTAAAAAACCTTTTCTACATCAGCAAGACCAAAAAAACCAGAGGAAACCCCTCACGAGCACGCACGCACCCAATCGGAAGAACACGTTACAACGCAAAACGATTCAGCAAACCGTTCCGCGCCCGGCACAAGCAAGCAAGAGGGGCAACAGGGCGCACCTCCGAGATCGCGGGCAGAAGACGGACCGCCGCCGCTTTCCTTGTGCGGAGAGGATTGAGGAAGACGAAGACGAGAGCAACCTCGCAGATTTATTATGGCGTGAGAGAACGAACTCTCCATCGCCTCCTCATCCGCACCACCAACGCCGCTCCCCCCGCAATGTTTCGAAACAATACAAAAGGAAGACTCCCCTTTTTGGGTTCCGGATTCCCTCCAACACCAACTCCTTACGAGCTCTCTTACAATTCTCCCCTCCGACGCCTCCTCGCCCCTCCGCCGCTGATCGCGACCCCAGGCGGACGCCCAGACGAACGCGGCACGGCGGATGGGCTTGGAGCGAATCCGAACCCTCCTCTCTCTCGACGCTCGGTGGATTCCGCATTTGCGGATTCGTTTCAATTCGATCCCTCAATTTCTGCAGATTCCATCTTTCTGATCCCTCTATATTTTATTGATTAATTTCAACCTCATCCAAATTAAATATTTTATTAATTAATTCTAAGTTCATCCAAATCAGATATTTTTTTAGTTAATAAATATATTATTAAGATATAAAAATCTAAAGATGAGAAGATAAATGCGAAGTGATGGATGAATTTAGAAAAAAGACCGGCTTTTTGAGAAAAAGTTGAATGATAATTAATGAAGTGGATTGGAGGTTGAGCAGACTTCTCCTCGTTTGATTGGCCGCAGAGAGCGGCCGCCGCCCATCAACTTGGCCTCCGCACTGCAAAATGAACTCATAATTTTGGGAGCATTCAGCAAAAGAAATGAAAAGGAAGGAGAAAAAAGGTGGACACAAATTTCCAAATCTGGAGATTTTTTTTAAAATATTATGGATATTGAAACTGGAGATAGTTGAAAACTTTGTGTGATGGAGAACTTTTTTTCTGTAACTTATTGTTTTTTTGGAAAAATAAAAAACGGCAACATTTTAAAAATTAAGATTTGTATTAAATATATTTTTTAAAAAATAATATGTGAAAAAAGGCTTGAAGGATCTGAATGCAATTATTGGAAAATATAAATAAAAGGGAAAAGGAATCAATTTGAAAAGTCTTGGGAGAAATTGCACCAACATCCCCTTTTTATTTTATTAGAAACCACTTTTTTTTTTAAAGTTTGAACGTTTTATCACTCTAATAATTCATATTTAGAATGGTATATTTATACTAATTTTTAAGTATAAACTCTATTTTAAAATTAGGATGAAAAATGTATATTATATTTTATTAAAATATGACCCCAAAAATATGTATAATTTAGTCTAAATTATATTTTGATAAAATATTGCTTTATACTAGATAAATAATAATATCTATTATTTAATTAAAATAATGTATGTTCAGTTGTCCTTAAATTTTTTATTAGTTTGTTGAAAATTTAATAAAAAGTTATACATACCTTTTTATATCAAAATGTTGAAAAAAATAAAAGTTTCACCCTTGTCAATTTTGACTTGTTTATGTGAAAATTTGGGTTCATCATCGTGTGCTTTTTTGCCACGAAATTTTAATTCTAATTCGTTGAAGAAAATTGGGGGTCAAACAAGTCGTTAATTAATAAATGGTATATTGTTTTTTTTATTTGCTATTTTAAATATAACCTATTTTGACGTATTAATTATATAAGTGAGAGTTATGCATAAAATATATATTCATTTAGTTAAAAGAGATATTGAAATTTAAGACTAACTAAAAATAAAGAAAATATATAATAACTTACTTTACTTATTTCATTAAAAGTAAAATTTAAGGTAACAGTTAAACTGGTATGATTAATAGTATTATATATTTAAGGGGAAAAAATAGGGAGATGTTAATTGTTAATGGAGTGTGGATGAGTTATAATTTGTTTGGTATAACAAATAGCTTTTGTTTTATTTGGACTTGGATGTTTTAAAAAAATAAACAAAAAAACGACTTTGAAACCTGAATAAATTCTTTGTTGAAAAAAAAAAATGAAGTCTTGGTTGATGAATTCAAATTACTTTTTTTCCCAACAATTATTCAGTTACTTTTTTGACTCGTCATAATAGTCCAAGTTAATTTTGTTAAAGTGAATTGTTATTTTTTTTTTGGGGAAAATTGTACTTTAGCTCTCTATTATTTCTTAATATTGAAATTTCTTTACTATTCTATTATAATTCAGCTCTTTAAATTTTAAAGTAATAAAAACCTCTCTTTAAATTTCAAAACATCTATTTATATCCTCACTTACAGATGCGATATTATTTTTTTAATAATGTTCATCCCCAAGAAGCAACCATGATATCAGAGAATTTTGCAGAATATATGATCCAGAGTATGATTAAGAAACAACAATGATTCCAATGTATGAAAGATATAAGGTAGTAAAAAAAAATTTCATATATAAGCTCATGTTCACTTCCCCACACAGCTTAAAACAGGTTGAAAGGTGTTTGAGATGGTGCAAAACACAGCCCAAAGAGGACCCCCTCAAGTTCTCATCACATATGCTGCAACCTCCAAGGGCACACCCAACTGGGAAAAGGGACCCCGGAATGAAAAAATAGAAAGAAAAAAAAAAGAAGGAAGAAACATATTGGAACATGAGGGCAGCACCTAGAGAATTAGGGATGATCACTGGTGCCGCTCACACATTGGACTCAATACAGACAATTGCATTCAAAGGTGGGGGGAACCAACACAGTGATAGGACTGGGGACAGCAAGGGATGATGTTAAGCCCCTCTTCAGGTATGCGGCAGTGGTATCAAAATTATAACCCCCAGGAAGGGGATGAGTTCGATGACCTAAAGCTACAGCCAGGTGATGGAATAAGAGAGTTGTCTCTAATCCCAAGCACTAGCCATCCCTGGATTGGCATAACCGCCGGCGTAACCAGTAGGTGCCGCATACGCTCCGGGGCCAGCATACCCGCCGCCGCCGCCGCTGTAACAGTCACCAGCTCCACCGCTCCTGGTAGTGGTCTCCCTCCGGAAGTCACGGCTGCCGAAGCGAGCTCCACCCGACCGACGGTTCCTACCACCGTACGCTGGACGGGAAGCGGCATACCGAGAGAGCCATTGCGGCACCTCCTGGTTTGCTTCCTGCATGAGTTCAGCCAATGCCCTGGCCAAGGATGAATTACCATCGTTGAAGAAGGCTGTGGCCAACCCAGACTTTCCGGCTCTCCCGGTTCTTCCAATGCGGTGCACGTAGTCATCGATGTCATTTGGGAGATCAAAGTTGACGACATGTGCGACGTGGGGGATGTCAAGTCCACGGGCTGCAACATCAGTTGCAACGAGAATTGGAGTTGCACCGCTCTTGAACGATCTCAGGGCGTATTCCCGTTCCTGGATGCATCCGAACAAAAGATTAGCATCACACTTCTAGAACCAGGAAACATAACTAGCACTAGAACTATTTACAGATAAATGTAACAAAATTTATTTTAAACAACGTAAAATAATTATGAGGAGGAGAAGTGGACCACTTGAGCAAGTAAAGAAGATTAATCCGATTGCCTAAAATTCAGATGCACATCTCGGTGATCAATTTTATCTGGATTTCCAACTATAGAAGTAGCTGATCAAACTCAACTCTTTGGGGACAGATTATAAAAATCTGATCACAATAAATTTTTCATGAAACAGACATCTTGTTGAATTTGTCTTCTAGCAGTTTTAAGCTCCAAAACATCCAGCAAGGTACTATCTAGTATCTACAATTCGAAGATGATACAAGTATAGCACCGAAATGACGATAGAAAAACAAAAGGCTTGATTTTGCAGATGGAATCAGTAAGAACAAAGAAAAAGGTGATACTTAAACAACAATTGGACCAATGATGATTCATATACCTGCTGTGTCCTATCACCATGAATGGAAGTTGCAGGAAATCCATTTGAGAATAACCAGTGTTCCAATGAATCAGCGCCTTTCTTTGTCTCCACAAAGACCAAAGTTAGAGCTTGCTGCAACAATTGGAGTAACAATATCACACATTTTGGTGATGCCAGAATCATAAAGGCAAGAATGCAGCAAAATATTGATCAAGTTAGATATTCCATGAAAATGAAAAAGAACTTATGCAAGATAGTACCTTTCCACGGGCACCGTTAACCCTTTGGGCATGAAGAAGATCCATTAGATGGCTTCTTTTGTCTGACTCAAGAACAAACTCTACTCTTTGGAGAATCAGATCAGTACTAGAACCAACCCTTCCAACAGCAAGAAAGATGTAATTGTAAAGGAAATCTGAAGCCAATCTCTGCCGATAAGGAAATAGTCAAAAACATCATAGTTTAGAAAAAGGCAGAAAGTTAAAGAAAATTATACCAAACATCATCGAACATACATTAGAAAAATGGCTTGAAGCTAATTCAACATTAAGTCACCGAAAAACCTCATAGGTTTACTTAAGTATATTCTGTTAGCTTATAAAAACTCTGCTCACTTTTTAACCTGTTCCCATAATCAAAAGAAAAGTCTCGTAGAAACAATAAAAGAAGGATAAATTTCTAACTAACTTCAATCAAGTAACTGAAATAAACAATATAGAAGAAACACCCAATATAACAATATATCTTCTACAAATAAGACAGCAAATTCAATCAAGTATCATTGTCAGAATTCTCTAAATGTCGAAAAGCAAACCTGTATCTCTCTGGGAAATGTGGCACTGAATAACATTGTTTGTCTTTGACCTCGTTCAGGCATGTCCATTTGTTCAACAATTCTCCGGATTTGAGGCTCAAAACCCATATCAAGCATTCTATCAGCCTCGTCCAGGGCTAAAAATCTAATATTTTGCAATGAGACTCTAGCCCTCTCGAGCAAATCAACCAGGCGGCCAGGAGTTGCCACAAGAATGTCAACACCCTTTTCCAACTCCCTCAACTGCCAGTAATTATAAACATTGAGAAGGCACACTCATCTAATTGAAGAAAAAATTACTGCAACTGTATCATATTAAGATTCCAAAATTAATTTTTCCTTAGCATAAATAACTTTTATAATCTTATAAATAGTTAACCATATGGCAGAGAGAACGATCCTCAACAAAGCATACATCGATATAAATTGATAAATCTAACTAATAGCACTAACAGTATCAAAGAAAACCATGAAGCTGCCGCTACCGTCTCTTTTTCATTGTTGTTTGCTCTCAGTATCCCATAGCCACCTCCTCAAGCTCACACCAACAAGTGCCGATCTCAAACTGTTAATACTGCCTCTTTCTCCAACCAATGGCATAAAAAGAAATTTTGAATCCTTAATTGAGACATTATAACTACCCCATAGCCTATGTGGTTGCTTTTATATAACTACATTAACCTAATGCACTAAGTTGCGTGTTTTGACAAATCTAATACATACGAGAGAAAGCGTGGAATGTAAACAACCACGTTGCCGTAGATATCCCAATGCCTTCACTGTTTTCCTTCTGTGCTATCTCTTCTAACAAAAAAAATTCAAGCCAAAAGGGGAAAAATATTCAAAAGATAAATTGTCCGAAATGACCGATGTGAACAAGACATTCCATGTAGAGAATAATAAACAGCTGGCTTCCACAAGCAACATTCATCAGGAGTTGGTGATTGAGAAATAAGAACCTGCTGATTGATTGGAGCTCCACCGTAAGCAACAACCACTCTAACACCAGTTTGGAATGAGAACTTCCTAGCCTCCACATGTATCTAAAAATGCAACAACAGAAATAAGGAACATCCGAGACAAAAGAGTCAAGTAAACAAGGAATTCAACTGAAGATGTGGACCAATGGATAATAAATCAGTTCACACATTCTAACCCACCAAACCTATGTCATGATTTGATAGAGACGTACTTGAATTGAGAGCTCACGGGTGGGCGACAGAATTAGTGCAAGTGGATACACAGTCCTTGAGCCACGCTGCCGTTGCGAAGGTGGTCCCCTTAAGATCCCACCAATGATTGGAAAGCAGAAAGCTGCTGTTTTTCCTGATCCTGTCTGAGCACAGGCCATGAGGTCCCTCCCTGAGAGCAAGATTGGAATCGCATGGCGCTGGACTGGTGTGGGCTTCACATACTTGCACCTCCTGATGTTTTCATTCACCGCATCCCCCAAATCAATCTCATCAAACGAATTCACAGGCGGAGGGACATTATCACCGCTTGTCTCCACAGGGATATCCTCGTAAGCATCGAAGTTTATCCCCGTATTCTCCTGGCCATCAAAAGCAACCTCGGCGGCATCATCCTCGTATGTGAAAGGGTTCACCTCGCGCTCTCTCCTGTCCCAGCCGCTACCCCTCGAGCCCCCCCAGCCGCCACTTGCGCCGCGACCACCACCACTAAAGCCAGGGCGTCCCACGTCTCGGCTGGGGGCACCACTCCATTGGCTTCCTCCAGAAGCTGGTGCTACTTTCGCAGCAAAAGAGCCATCAGCATGAGATGGCGCGGCAAGGCGTTCCGAGAAAGTCTCACGGTTGCGCAGATGAGGAGGAACGTAGGCAGCGCGACCTCCGCGAGGGGCGTTGGCGGTGGTGCTGGTGGCAGAGGCGCCCGTCGCAAACGCCGAGCTTTCGGCGTTCGCAACGGAGTCAGCCCATGAGGTTCGCATAATTCAGATTTCTTTTTTTTGTTCTTTTCTTTTTCTTCTTCTTTTTTTTTGATTATAAAAATTCGATCTTTAGACTCCAATCTCAAGCTGATGAGCAGATCCGACGCAGCGAAGGACGAACACCCCGACGACGTAAATCTTCCTGCAAAAAATAATGTGCAAGCAAAAGACCGTATCCTCCACTCAGACCGGGGCCATACAAAAAAAAAACCCTTGACTGATAACAAAAAAAAGAGGGCAAAAGAAGGAAACAAAAAAAAAAGCAACGAAATCCCAACTTCGACGATGATGGGGAGGGGGGTCTCGGAACAGTAATGTGGGGCAAATGCACCAACAAAAAAAACAATTTATTAGGAAAGAAAGAGGGGAAGGAGGAGGGGAAGAGGGGGGGAGGAGGAGGAGGGGGGAAGGGGGAAGGGGAAGAAGGGGGAAGCTAACACGAGCAACTACGGGAGGAGGAGATGAGAGGATACCTGGGGGGAGGGATTTGAGGTAATGGAGCTGGAAGAAACCCTAGAATGGAACCCCCTGTTCGACGGTGGGAGGAATCGAGGGAGCGATCACCTTGAGCCACGAAAAGGAACCCTAATTAAAGCGCATTCCAAAGCGAGAGAGGGAGGGGGGGAGAGAGATGGGGAAGGGAAGGAACGGAGAGGGGGAGGAGGAAGATGAGCCAAAGACAGAATTATATCCTTTTTCTGGACCTATTTATAAATAAACACTGCAACTTTTTATATATATTTGCTGCAATAATTTTTTATGAGCTTTAGATATATTTTTTTATGCATAATATTCAGACAACAAAACTAGCATCACTCTATGCATAAATTTCTATGTTTAAATCTACAATTAGAAAATTAAATGAATAAAAAAATGTTTTGTAAATTAAATAAATATAAAACAAAGGCCTTAACGACTAACGTGAAAATTAAATCATTTTAAATTTATATAATTAATTATAATAATAAGCCTTGGGTAGCTCGTAATTTAGCATGAAAGGTATTTTAACCATGTAAATATAAATCAATGATGAAGTGCAACCATAAATCAATCGTTTTATTTTAATTGTAAGGGGGCTTATGATTAATGTATTAAAAAAATACCGAGAGTGAAAATAAAACAAAATAATATCAACTAAAATAATAATACATATGCACTGTAATATCAATGCAGAAGTGGAGACGTTAGCTTACTATACTATATAAAGGGTTTGTTAAATAATAAAAAAATTATATTAAAAAATCATAATTAACACAACTAAAATAACTACAGAGTTTATATATCATGTTTAAAAAGAAAGAAATTAAATAATATTTAAATAATAATTTGGATGAAGCATGAAAATTTAGTAATACAGTAATATTATTTATATAGAAGTTATAATTACAGAGTTTATATATTATATTTATATCACTTGTAAAAATTATAATTACAGAGTTTATATATCGTATTTATGATAAAAGTAACTAGGTGATGTTTAAATAATAAATTATAATAAAATAATTTTCATTAGACGTAGCTTATTAGGTTAGATGTCGGGTATATATATATTCACTGAGAAATCGTGTAAAATGGTAAAACTTAGATTCTAAATTTGGGTACAATATCAACAAAATGTAACAATTGATCAACATTTATTCATTTTCAAATTTATATCTAGTGATAATATATCTGCTAATTTTTTATATAAATATATACAATTTTCTTAAATTATTTATCTTCATACTAAATGCATAAAAATAGGCGTAGTAAATTTTTTATATCCTTCAAAGTATGCATGTTTATCTGATAGAAATGGGATTATAGAAATTATTTATATGAATATTAACCCCATACTTATTTATTAAGTAATTTTTTTACGACATAGATGATAGTGATCTTAATATAAAATACAAATATATGATACATCAGGGGAAATATTTAGATTTATGGCGGTATATGATAAAATAAAAATATCAATGATTTATTTACATCACTTCTGGCTTAAGAGTAATTGTCTTATTTCATTTTAAAAAATATATCTAAATTTCACCTGGATTTTAAGTGAGAAAATTTGAATATTTAAAAATACAGCGAACAGCAGATAACAATTATATTATATCAGGATAATAATAAAAGTTTTATTTAATTCAAGCAGCTGCATCAATCTAACACCCGACAAAATAAAAAAAGAAGCAATAAATCAACGAGCTCGAGGATAACCCTAAAACACAATACACCTAAACATGGATCGATTCCACCTCGCACATTAAGCGAAGAAAATTACACCCAAAAAAACCCCTAATTCTTCCCCCTCATCGACATTTTTAATTCAGACGACGGAATGGAATGGAATGGAATCAGCTAGCCGTCGACTCCGAGGGCGTACTGCATGAGAAGCTGCCCGCAGCTGGCGAGCGGCTTCTCCTTGAGGAAGCCGAGCGAGTTGGCGTGGCGGACGTCGGAGTGCATCCCGACGTTTGCGGTGACGACCACCGGCGCGTTGTTGCGTTCCTCGGTGATCTCCGAGCAGTCCGGCCGCGAGCTGCTCACCAGCTTCACCATGCACGAGGCGTCCTGGTAGTCGTGGTGCACCACGATCCGATACACCCCGTCCTTCTTCGACACCGCCTCGCCGCTGTGCACCACCTCCCCCGTCGTGTAGTTCTTGCACTCCAGCTTTACCTTCGCACCTGCACCACCCACCCCTCGCCGGCCGCCGCCGTCAGCGCTCACCATCCATCCCTCCGCCTAATATGTATTCCAACTGCTATGCGTACCTTCCATGTACTCGGTGGCCGACGTCTCGAACCCGGCGCGGCAGGTGTCGCAGTAGACGCGGCCTTCGATGATGATCTCATTGTCGTCGACGGCGCCCTCGGCGGGGTGTTCGGGTTCGACGGTGTGATCGGGGCCGCTGGGGGTGTCCGAGGCGGTGTGGTGCATGAAGTCGGTGGCGTGTTCCGGGGCGGTGGTGATTTCGGGGGCGGTGGGGATGTCCAAGCCGGTGGCGTGTTCGGGGGCGTTTGCGATGGGGCTGCCGGGGCCGGAGGGTGTCTGGGTGACCGTGGGGTTGTAAGGGGGGGTGGCGATGGGGTTGTCGTGGGCGGGGGCGATGGTGGTGTCGATGGAGGTGGCCGGGTCGGCCAGGCCGAGGAGCGCGGCGGCGACGAGGAGGCAGAGGGCGCCGAGTCTGCTCTTATTTGACATCGTTAACGGAAGAGGAGGAGGAGGAGACGAAGAAAAAAATTCAAGTGAATGGGTTTTCTTATCCTTCTCCAATATATATATATATATTATATACTGAATGCTAATTTTGGCATGCCCGGGAATACTTGAGGTGGAGGAGCTATTTATTTTGGGGAGAAAATTAATTTGAACGGTCCGGATTGGCCTTCTTCCAAAACTCGCGGACTTTGCGGCCGCTGAGGACCGCTGATTTTTTTTTTTTTTTTTACAATTTTAGTCGGGTTAATTGATTTTTTTAGCATAATTTAAAAATAGTAAACAAAATTAAAAAATAAGGAAAATAAATATTTTTACTATTTTTTGAATTAAAAGGTAGAAGGGTATCAGTGTAATTTACAGATTTAAATGTCTACTGCAAAACTAATTTGTAGTAAAAGAATACATATCAAATTCAAGCCCGGTTCGATTAAACCGGAACCAGACTGGTTTAAGAAATGAACCGGAAGTCTTAGTTATATATCTTGAAGATGAGATGAATGATCCAGAACAGGATTCACGGAATAAAGGATACGTGCTGCTTTGGATGTGCGTGATTTAGCAACTGAAATCTCGCCATGCCTTGTGAAAGGATGCGTGCTGTTGGACATGGTGCAGCTAATCCTAAATGGTTCGAGAGTTCAACCGGGAGTGTCTGTGGCCAAGATGAGTTGAATGATCCTGAACAGGATACGCTCTTCATAGCCACTGGGATTTGCCTGCTCCTTATTTAAGGTGGACCCTGTTGGGGAAGATGCATCTAATCTTGGCAGGTTGAATGTGCGGAAGATGAGATGAATGATTACGAACAGGCTACATGATATTAATCCACTGAGATCTTGCTCCACCTTATTTAAGGACGGATGCTGTTGGAGACGACGCAGCTAATCCCTGATGGTTCGAGAATTGAACCGGAAGTATATGTTGAAGATGACATGAATTATCCTAAACAAGATACACGATCGGTGATGGCCGGTGCCCACTTTTAGGCCGCTGGGATTTCGCCACGACGTATGAAAGGACGAACGCTGTTGGAGATGGCGCAGCTAATCCCTTGAGATTTGGAGGACAATTTTTTAAAAAACAATTCTAAAAATTTCTACGATCGATGTGATTTGATTAAATGGAGGAAAGATGAAATTTTTTTCTTTATTTTTGTTTTATTTTTTTCTTCCCCTTTTTTGCCGTCTCCTTCTCTGGTCTCTACGGAGGAAGTATTGAGGATTCGTCGTACAGAGGGGAGGAAGGCTTTGGATCCGGGGAGAGGCGACGGAGGAGTTCTAGGGTTCGGGTTTCGGGGTACGTGCGGCTCGTGAGAGGCTGGAGGAAAGGAGAAGATGAGCGCGAACGCGGTGCCGGCCCCCAGCTCGCAGGGGAACCTCGACGAGCAGATCGCGCAGCTGATGCAGTGCAAGCCGCTGTCGGAACAAGAGGTTTGTTCTCTCTGCTCAACCTCCATCCCTGCGCGATTTTGGTTTCACGTTTTGCTGCGCGCCGCATTTCGGTTCGTCGTGCTTTTGGTGCTCGAATTTGAGAGGATCTGGACGGATCGGCTCTGGGGCGTTTGTTTTGTGACATAAAGTTTTGGATTTTGGAGGAGATCTGGGTCTTGCAGTGTGATTTGGCTTGGGAATGATTTTTTTTTATAAAACAAATAAAGATCCTTCGGATGGAAATTTTGGAGGAGTTCAAACTTTCTTCTTGGCTTTGGTTATTTAAGGTGGATCTGACGCATTCCTTCTTCGAGTTGGAATTTTCTATCAGTAATGGTTGAGAGAGGTCAATCTTTATCCCGGAATAATACATCCGGTTATTTTTGTTTGAGCTATAGTTTTTTAGGAACACCAAGAACCTCAATCATATGAAATAGCCTCTGTTATTTAGCTTGCGTCTCCCTCGCGTTGTTATGCTTTTGGTAGCATTTGTGGAATCTCTAAAAGACCCACAATCCGCAGATTTGAAACTGTGCTTCTCTTGCATAACAAATTTCATCTGGTTTGCAAATTCATGAAAAAGTTATCTCTTTGCTAGAAACAGCTTAGTTATTTTTTAGCGATTCTACGTATTTCAAAGTTGTCTTATATTTCTCTGCAAAGGTTTTCTCTTCTTACAAAGCCTTAGAAGGCTGTATTAAAATGTTAGACGGCTAACATTTGTTTTAACATCTCGCTATATGCACCTTTATTTGACTTCTATGTCTTAACTGAAGTTATTGGATCAATTTCCATTACATATAAACTTGGTGCTCATCTTTTAACATGGGACATTGTGATATAGGTTAGATCCTTATGTGAGAAGGCCAAAGAGGTATTGATGGATGAAAGCAATGTCCAGGTAAGGCATTAGCTATTTCTTATTGGCACATAATCTCGACCTGTCTTTATTATTTTACAATATATGTAAAAAACAGGGCTCAGGTATGTTCGGTTATGGAAATATGATTATCAGATTTTAGGACCGCAGAGGAATTGTTGATTAAGGTTCAAAGTAAATGAAGCATCTCTTTTTTTCTTAATTAATTCATGTTCGTCTATTATATACATTTTGTTTATGTTCAAACACATAATTGTTTATCACCCAGGAAAATGTGATTCCAATTATGAAGTTGCTTCATTCAATGACATGATTTTATATTTTCTATAATTATTTCTTGAAAATAACTTTTACTGTTTTCCCTTAATATTGACTAGTTAAAAAACTACGGATGTTCTTGTGTGTCTCTACTTTACTAGACAATTATCATCTGTATTGTATTAACAAAAATCTGAAAGTAGTTTTATCTATTGTTTCTTTCTATTGAATTATTTTGCTATTTTAACTTGATTCTGATGATGTTAAGATAAGCATGATAACAATATATTTTCTTCTATGGAAATTCATATATGGTTCTGGAAGCCCTGCATGTTGAAATCCTATTCTGCTTGGTATATGATGTTCATGATTTCAAATGAATTGTTCAGTCTTGATTTACGTGGAAACCTTTAGCATGGTTTAACCTTCTGATAGATGGAATTTGATAATAACTTTTCTCCTAGTTCTTCTATACTTACCCAGTGAAAAGGAGTGTTGTGTGATCATCAGCTAAGTCTTGTTGCTCTGTTTCCTTTTAGTGATGACATGTTAAACATTTCCCATAAACAAAAGGAGTTTTATGTGATTGCTTATTGCCTTGTTTTCCATTTTTGGTCCTGGTCATGACATGAATTTTCTGCTGTTATATGGACTTGATTTACATGTGAGATAGATGTGAGGGATTGGCAAGTTCATGATTGAACTTTATTCCTTATTCTTTCTGTACCTCGTGAGCTACAAATGATGGTCAATCCCAGTCTTCATCTGATGAAATAATTGATAACATTTGGCCATTATCAATTGAGACACTGTACTCTCTTGCAGCCTGTGAAGAGCCCTGTGACAATATGTGGAGACATTCACGGGCAATTTCATGATCTTGCAGAATTATTTCGCATTGGCGGGAAGGTATTCAATGCTTTGCATAAATGGAATGTATTTCTTTTAGTACAATGTACTCTTTGATTTTCTGACAATAGATTATATAAGCTGTCATCCAAGGTGCCTCTGTGCGATTGATGTTGTTTTTCTTTTTGTCTAGTGTCCAGATACAAATTATTTGTTCATGGGTGATTATGTAGACCGTGGTTATTATTCTGTTGAAACTGTCACGGTATGTGAGCACCTCTATTGTTATTGTGCTGTGAGCTAGATCATTATATGTTCCTGTTCAATTTCTTGGATGTCACCTTTACAAAGCCTTGATCTTTGTTAATGCATATCATATGTTATCAATTATAACATCCTTGGATGAGTACCTGAAATAAAACATTGAATGGCATAATCAGCTCTTGGTAACCCTCAAGGTGCGTTATCCTCGGCGAATCACCATTCTGAGAGGAAACCATGAGAGTCGCCAGGTAAAAAAAACATTTTATTTTCTTTATTAATTTATTACTGAAATTATTCAGGCCTGCTAATTGTTGGTGAATTCATTACATGAACAATCATTGCAAAGGCTCAAACTAGATGCACTTGAATGTATTTTTGTGGTCTTAATATATATTGCTGATTGATCTGAACTGGAGATCATTCTATGTCATTGCAGATTACTCAAGTTTATGGATTTTATGATGAATGTTTAAGAAAGTAAGTTATTTCTGGAACCTACTTTTGGTCATTATTTCTTGTATCCCATGCTTGTTCTTTCTCACAAAAATGACAGGGCAGAACTGTATTTTCGTTGCCAATCTTCACCAGATTTTTAATTTTCCAAATATGTAACATATGAAATGATCTTTTAGAGTGTGCTTGTTCTTCTTTTTTTAATGATATCTTTGTTTGTACAAATTCACTTCAAATTTACAGAATATCCATTTATTGTCTGATGGCAGATATGGTAGCGCAAATGTATGGAAGATGTTCACAGATTTGTTTGATTATTTTCCCTTGACAGCACTGGTTGGTACTCCAATCATCTCCTAATGGCAATGAACTTCTGATGTTTTTCATATGCTATTATCATGCACTTATCTTGATATATTGGTGGTATTTCAGTTCTGATATGGATTTGCTATAAATCAAATTTGGAAGCTTTTATTGCCACTTCATCTAGGAGCGCGATTCTTTTGATGTAAAATTATCACACAATGTACCAAATTTTATTGCTTTAATTTTATTCATCAGGACATAATGCTCAATAAATAAATTGTACATAATATATCTGATTGCTTGCACATCTAATTAAATCTAACTAAAATCAATATGTGGTCAAAGCTAAAATGTTCCATTATCTGCGGGGCATCTTCCCAGTGTCACAAATATTTGAACAGAAATCATTTGACAGCACTTCGCTAATTGTATCTGAAAAATCCCTAATGGATACGTCATGCAATTTCAGATATCTGTATTTGAAAGGTTAAAACTAGCCTTTATGATATGGTTAGCAAATTGGTACATCGCATTCAATTTTGCATATTTCTTGTTCTCCGTCTCTTATGGTCCAATATATGATTGTAGCTTAAAAGCGGGTTGTTGTTTCTGCCTTTAATTTCATGATGATTTCTTATTTATCCTTTTTTGGTAGTTTCTCATCAATTCTTTGTAGGAAAATTAATATTCATTAGACTAGTCCTTTTGGATGTACAATTTGTGTGTGCTGTAATTTTCGACTTGATTAGCAAGATGCCCCTTAATGCCTGTACATTCATATCGTCACAATTGACCACTCAACTGACTTGGACGTGCATCTCTAAAATTGTGCAGGTTGAATCAGAGATATTTTGCCTGCATGGAGGGTTGTCTCCATCTATAGAAACCCTTGACAGCATCCGGAACTTTGACCGTGTTCAAGAAGTTCCACATGAGGGGCCTATGTGTGATCTTCTTTGGTCTGACCCTGATGACAGATGTGGTTGGGGCATTTCACCTCGTGGTGCTGGATATACCTTTGGCCAAGTATAATACTAAACCTTCTACTTTCTTACATTTGGTTATGTTCTTCCTCTAATTTCTTCCAATTTCAGGACATATCAGAGCAGTTCAACCATACCAATAACCTTAAACTTATAGCCAGAGCCCATCAATTAGTCATGGAAGGTTATAACTGGGGACATGTAAGGAACAGCCTTTTGCATGATTCTTCTCTACTGACAGCAGTGTTTCTGAGTCTGAATTACTTTTTATTGCCCTCAACCAGGACCAAAAGGTGGTGACCATATTTAGTGCTCCAAATTATTGCTACCGGTGTGGGAATATGGCCTCTATCTTGGAAGTTGATGACTGCAAGGGACATACATTCATCCAGGTCTCTCTCTCTCTGTATATGTAATTATATATTTCTAGCTCTCCCTCTGACATATTTTGCATCTACTGTTCGTTCTCAAATCTAGTTAGTCTTCACATAACCACATCATTGATAATAGCCATTACTTGCAAAGAACAAAAATTGTGGTACTAATATGGACCTTCATTTAGCAATGGATTAAAGTAGGCTTCCATCGTATTATTATCTCAAGTTTCTTCTATTCTTCAGAAATGTTGTTTGCCCTTGAGGTGGTTGCTGCATTTAGGTTCTTCAAAGTACCATGTTGTAATGTTTAACTTTGATCATCGGTTTGTATGACAAAGGAATTCCTAATCATATTTAAAGTTTTGACGTATCCATTTGGATTGTTGACTTTTTTTTTTCCTCTTTTTGGTTCAATATGACTTGTGTTAGTATCAGGCTGAAACTTTTGATCAAATATTTTGAAGTTGTTCCAGTGATTCTCGGACAAGTGCTCTTATCATTCTGACAACTGCTTGAAAAAGAGTTTCACTAGCAATTCCTTTTGTTGCAGTTTGAGCCAGCCCCAAGGAGAGGGGAGCCAGATGTGACTCGCAGAACTCCTGATTACTTCCTGTGAATAAGCAAAGGGACAAGTTACATGCTCGATCCATCACAGCAATTACTGCTTGCTCAATGGTGTTGCGATCGCGCATATTCCTCTGGATCCTCCACATTCAGTTTGACATTTTTATTCAAAGCTAGCTGCCGCCTGGCTTTGCTATGATTCAAGTGTTTCCATTGCGGTTGGAGGTGCAGCTTCTAAAGCCACAGCTTGTATCGTTTGGGAATCCAATTTTCTTTTCCTTTTTGCTCCCTTTTTATTATCTAGTTTTATCCTTTTTCTCTCTTTTTCCTTTTATTCTCTCCATCCTTTAGTGAGAGGAACTTCACGCTCAGTATGCTGCTTTGGCAGAATTTATAGATTTATCTAATATTTTCTGGATCAGTTCTAATCTTATATTTTTCTAGAACATGTCTTTGATTGACCTCTATGGTTGAACCGATTATTTTATCAGTGATCTAAGAATTCAAGGTGGCGTAATATTCCTGGGGCGGGGTGCTCTTTCTTTTTTCCAGTAACTTGTTTGTCCATGGATCTTTATAATTCTATGTTGCATGTACTACGTTAATGCTACGCGGCCTTATATATATACGCCAGGGATGACTGCTTTTTATTGTTATTATTATTGTTTGAAGCAAGTTGGTGGTCTGCTGGAATTAGTTTTGCTATATTTGAAAACTAATGCTAGTTCTTATTTTCTTTGCCATTACTGCTGTGATTATTGCTGTCAATTTCAGTTGTTTTGACATATAAGTGAAAAGTCTATTTGAAATGCTCGTACTTGTTTTTTCAAGTATAATTTAAAGAATGGTTTTTAACCTTTTGAGATGAATGCATTTACTTAGAGGGAATTATACACACCATTACTCTATTTTCATTTAACACCTCAGTACTACACCTGAGTAACGAAATGCTTTACTGGAGTTGGTCCATTGGCTGAGAACTTGTTTATTGTATTTTATATATTAGTCTAAAAATTAATTGTTATATTTAAACATATATAATTAGCCAATCTGCATAAATTATCATTTTGATACTCATTAAATTAAGAGAAAAAAAACATTCCGTCCAAAATATACAATTTTCTTTTATTTTTTTCTAAAAAAAATAAAAGTATATGCTCAGTAAACATATTACAGCATGATATTAACGTAATAATCGTCTACTAGTTCTACTTTGGAATCCCTGGAGTGCAACTCAGGTATCAAGAATTGTATAAGAATTCTAATACCACAAAGATGGAATAAACTGAGGTGTGTTCTGTATGAAGATTTCACATGTTTATTTGCATTGCATTTGGGCATTTCTTGGAGTAAACACAACTGGAACAATATAGTCAAATAATTACATTCACAATCTCTAAGTAAGTTGACCCAATAAGTCTTATCTGCAATATCGCAGAAAATATATGATCAATCATATATTATTTAAACATATATGTACGCGTGACAAAATAGACAAAAGAAAAATTCAAGGAGAGGAAAACTTACCTGCTACAAACCCAGACGAGAGAAGAGAGAGGGAACCAGATCCACCACTGACCACGCCAGGCAAGCATACTGGAGAAACCTAATTCCCGTGTCTACATCATATGCTTTATGAGGGAAGACGCCCATAAACTTCGGTGGATAACCTGTTTGGTTGCCGCCAGGGTTGCCCTTTCTGCCATCGGAGTTCTTCAATGTTGGCAAATGGCATGATGATACTATCGGGATACCGAACATGTTGCAGGCGATAGGGAGTGACCATTTAGCTATGGACTTGCTGCAGAACTTCATGACGAGTATCGTAGGGATTCCGACCAGTATACGCCCCAGGAAGACAGAGACTGGCAGCTGGGGGCTAAAAATGCGCGGAACGTCGTCGTGGTGAAAGTGAAAATATGTCTGTTGAATTCCGCTTACCTGTAGAAAGGTAATTTCATGGTTAACATTACGCAGATCATGCTTACAGTGAGTATCAAAAACCATGATTTTAAGCAACTTTGAACTGCATTTGTGCTGGTACACATTTAATCTTGATTAGTGCAAGGAAAAGAGGAAAAAGTACATAACCTAGTATGCAATGGTTTAGTATTTATCTGAATGGTATATGCCACCTGTACGCGAGGTGGTACAAAGAGAGACCTTAAACCATGTGGCTGAAATAGGCACAATCTCATTTTTCTTAGTTTACCCTCAATAGCTAACCCCAAGAACAATATATTTCAACGAGTAAGGATTCGTCTCAAGAAATGGTGACCATGAGAAACCACCACCGGCAATTGTTTCATATGATCATCCGTCATAAAATATGTTGGTTATTATGTTTTTCTTTCCCTCCCCTTTTATTCAGAAATAACAAAGTGGCAGAGGTCCATCAAATTTAAGCTGTTAGAGGCTCACAAACATGATCCGATGTGAAAGACCTCAATGACTTTACCATAAGAAGCAGGGTAAAGGAAGAAATGTTGTGCTTACTATTCCAAATGCAACACCATTGAAGGCTGTGTGGTACCCAAAACTTGGGGTTGAAAATTCTGGAGTAGGATATGCAAAAGACAACAGGACAGAGAGGCCTGCCCAGAAGGATGTAACTGCAAGACAACAAACCACCAGAAATTTGAACAGTGAAATTGTCTTAAAGGGATTCTTGTTAGATCCTCTATGCTTACCGTTCTTCCCAGAGGTAATAAAGTCATCGATGCCTTGATGGACCATCAGCCAAAAAGAAAGGATGACTAGCCCAAAGATGACTCCCGAAGCAACATCAATGAAGCTATGCATACCTAAATATACTCTTCCTAAATGGAAAAACATTTAGGTCAGAGTTTGTAGTTAAAGCAGAACTCGACTCATAAACCACTTCTCCTCTAAGTAAAATCACCAGTCTTAGTAAGAGAAGGAAGGAATTAGAAGTAGTCTCACCTATTCCAATTAGTAGAACGAGCAAAAATGCTAGCCCAAAGCCACAAATGATTATAATTCCATCCCTTGGTGCATAATATGACAGGACATAGTCTAGCAAATACCTGCAAAAGGCAGAAAAATAGTCATCGAACAATGTTCATTCTGCCATGTTTCAGGCATCATGTATAGTAACATTATTAGACCCAAAAGGAACTTGTGACATGACAGGTGCTTTCAAGTCCATGCTTCAATTTGATTATTGACCTAGACTTAGAAATTAACAATTCAGTTCCAGAAAGAAAAATACCCTGATAGGCATATCGTATTTAGACAATGTGAAGAAGGTAAGCCGTATTCCATGGCGTGCTCCATTTCATCCTTCGTAGCAGTGATTCTTCTCACAGGTGGACAACTCGGTCTAGGAGCTGATATCACATCCTATATGTTATACAGAAAAACTAGAACTAGTAAGTATGGATGAGATGGTTCCTACGTAGTAAAAAATTGAGAATATTTTAATTTTACCTTTACAGAATTCCCGATGTAATCACAGAAAGCCATCAGCAGGGTCATCTGTCTAGCCAATTTACTATGTCCACTCTACAAAAATTACCAAAAGAATTTGAAGATAACTTCAGAATCTACTCTTCATTCAAATAAAATGAAGGGTACACGGTAGGAATAAAAACACTTACCCAGAAAAGAATGGGAAGAAAACCTGTGTAGAAGGGCACTGACACAGCACAAGACAGCACAGAGAACATACCGTCCAGGAACCCATTGCGCAATCTCTGTAGTCGATAAACCAAGCAAACCATCAGAACCCAAATCTCATCTCCGAAAAGCCTCCAGATTTCTTTACACACACACGAGAGAGAGAGAGAGAGAGAGAGAGAGAGATGCCAACTTTTTTTCCCACATTAGAAGAAGAAAATAGAGCAAGAAAGAAAGATGCCAACTTTTTTTCCTAGATTAGAAAAATAAGAAGATAGAGAAAGATCCCAGAAAGATGATTTCGGGTTCACCTGCAACCGAAGGATGGCCGGAGTATCGGCCAGCACGCGGCGGCCGACCCAGGGCTGCGTCAGGGCTCTCACTTTCCTGGTGAGGTCGAGCGAGGAGGACACCACCACCCAGCCCAAGATCGCGGAGAGGGACAAGGCCTGCCAGGACGACACAACCGCTTCCATCCCTCCCTCTCTCTCTGCTGCCGCAGATCGAAGAAGATTCACGGGCGGGGATGTTCGAGGGCAGACTCCGTGGGATTTGAAGAAGACGAAGAAGAAGAAGAAGAAGAAGACGAGGAGGAAGGCCGTTGGGGTTTAATGGGGGCACTGCTGGGCTCAACTATCCCCTCCAAGTCTAATTTGACACAGCCATAATCCGACGGTGGTAAGCCCATCAGTCGCTATTTATTTTGTGATGCGGACGGCTGAGATACTACGGAAGGAGGAAATGTGCCGCGATGATTGGAATAGATCAAGGGGTTGAGTGCGAGCCGGTTTATTAGGCACGCTGAGTTCTCTATACTCCGACTCTACCCGGCTTTGTGATTGGATAATGCATGTGTGGGCTCCGCTTGACTATTAACACGGACTTATTTTTATCAGCTGTACGAATTAACGGAACAATAAAATGAAACGCAAAATAATACAACTTTTTATTCGCTATCAGTTCTCAGGACACTGAGCATTTTATTAGATTGATAGATCATCTACTACAAATAGAAATTCTAAGAACTCAGACAACAATATCACCAGAGGATGAAGCATTCACCACCCTCGATGAGAGGAGAGCCAATGCACTACGACCAACCGAATCTTTGACATCGAGATGAATGGAATAACGATCAAAGTCTGGAGATTTATCCATCCTGGTGAGGAAGACGCAGAAGAAGCTGCATACGAGTATGATCGGTGTGATAGGTGGAAATGTTCAGCATTGCGATGAGGATGGCAGGTGGAACTCCTCTCATAGGCTGCTGCGAACTGAGAACTCTTGTTTCATCCTATCTCTGAGGACTCTTCGCATCAATTTGTTTGAAGCAGTCCGCGGAAACTCTGGAACAACTTTCACAAAGCTTACCTGCGGTTGAGAGAAGTCTTAAGCATCATGATATTGATCGCTCCAGTAAGAACTTAAATTGCTGAAGATATCAAGGGCAGCGTTACCTTGAACAAAGGATTGAGGTTGTCCTGGATAGCTTTCTGGAATTTAGTCCTCAGAGCGTCAGGAGCACAGTTTACTGATCCATCTTTGAGGACAGCCAACACAACCAGCAGTTCAGGTCCTCCAGCTCTGGATGTAATGGTGACGGCTGCTGTCTCTAGCACATTTTCATCTGCTCTATTGCAGACGCGTTCTATCTCCACCGAACTTGTCTGGTATTCGCAGGAGGTGAAAAATTTGGTGTTAATACATATATTTGACGACATGTTCACTTAAGAAATTGAAGATTACTAAAAAGAAGTTGGCAGCACCATTACCTTGATGCCTCCAAGATTCATGGTATCATCTGCTCTGCCATGGACGAGGTAATAGTTACCCACAGTTCTTTCGATTATATCTCCATGTCTTCGAAGTTTCTGAATCAATCTCATGTGGTTGTATTATAAAATTTAATAGACAGACAAATAGATAGAGAGATAGGTAAACATCATACCATTCCTTTATATGTAGGCATTCCATCAAAGTAAACCTTGTCGTGATCAGCATTCAGTAATCTGTCAGTTGCGCCAAGGTATAATGGGAACAAGCCCACTTCTCCGATGCAAGGTTGATTATTTGGCTGTCATATAGACCACAGTCATTCATTTGTATACTTCGGATAAAGATCTGCTGTTTTTTTTCTGCCGGATATATTTCACCTTCTACCGGTAAACATAACTTACATAAGGAATGCCTTGCTCATCAAAAATGACAAATGTTGTTCCCATTGATGGACCGCTAAATGCCCCAAAAGCTTGCGGCTGCAATAAGCTTCCTTGAATGTAGCTTGAGGCAAGTTCAGTTCCACCACAGCATTCAATAACTGGACAGTAGGATGACCGCGAAGAGAGCCATAGGTCATCATCGATATCGGATACTTCCCCTGTGGTTGCAAATTTCCTGCATGGAGGAATTGCATAATGTGTGCAACAGCTTCAGGAGTAGTGCGTCATAGAAAGTTATAGTCAAGCAAGAGCATCTTCTCCGTGTACCTGATCTTGGTCCAGTCAAGGCCTTCCATGCATTTGCTGCTCTTCCAGTATTTTACTAGGCTCGGCACTGTTCCCAACAACGTCACAGATGCATCCTAAGGATAATCCAAGAGATCGCTCATGAATATCGTTCAAAACGAAGCATAAAATGAAATAAAATATTCATTAATGTTTGGGAGGATGCTTCTTCTTGCAATTCTGTAAAGTTCTAATTGTCCTTACCTGAACGAACTTTCCAAAACCGCGTCCAAGTGGAGATCCATGGTAGAGAGCCAAAGTAACACCACTTAAGAAACAGGAATAGAGTAGAATTGGTCCCATAACCCATCCTAAATTCGTTGGCCAGCAAAAAACATCTCCTGGTTGGGTATCATTATGTGCCCATGAATCAGCTGCGCATCTCATTGGAGACTTTTGCGTCCAAGGAATAGCTTTCGGTTCTCCTGCATGAAGTTATGGCAATAGGCAATCAAGTATGCTGTTGAAAAGGATTTGCAAGAAGTTAATAATGGAACACACCAGTACCTGTTGTCCCGGAGGAAAAAAGTATATTGGTTATACAATCTGCTGACTGATAAACCGGATGATACTCATATGGTCTGCTGATAGAATACGAAAGCTACACTGGTCAAAGACAGATTTCTCATTTATATCATCATCCAGAGTCAATAAAAATACTTCTGGAAGCTAATATAAGAGAAACATGCATTAATCATTTGATCAATTATTCAAACCAGCATGTTGCAAACATGTCATCT
The DNA here is from genome assembly GCA_030544415.1 of Thalia dealbata. Classification (NCBI taxonomy): domain Eukaryota; kingdom Viridiplantae; phylum Streptophyta; class Magnoliopsida; order Zingiberales; family Marantaceae; genus Thalia; species Thalia dealbata. The sequence goes on from CM060458.1 coordinate 1,724,228, forward strand.
ATTGTTTAACAAGATGTAGGTTCTGTTGCAAGTTCAATAGACTCCTCAAAGCAGCTGAGCAACTTTCTATCAAAAAAGATGTTAAGCAACATTACAGCCTAAAGTAAATAGAGTCTTAGGAATATACATCCAGTATATTTTTGTATAAACTTTTAGAGAAAGCCAAAGCATGCAAGGCTGTGCAAAAAGCTTTTAAGACAAGAGTTATCAACAACACAGGTTAGGCATAGAATATGGTCATAGCAAATGAATGAATTTTCCATTCTGTGATGTAGAGATGTGGATATGTCAAATTGCTCTCCGTTGGTTAGTGCTATTACAAACTATATAATAAATTTATCTGGAAAATGTAAAATTAGAATTACGAAGAAATTATAAATCATCAAGCATAAGATTAAAAAAAATTAAGTTGTATCATCCATGTAGGTAAGTTTCCAAAATTGGAACAAAACCATAAGTAATTGTGAGTTCACAGAGACACCCCTGTTTGATGATTTTGGTTTGCATGACACAGTTTGCCTATGTAAGAATGGGGGTCAGAAGTTTCTTTCGCACAATATAAAAAAGGAATAACACATCAGAAACTTGGTCTATGCTCTTAAAAAACTAGTGCAGAATGTTTAAGTAAGCAGAAGTTGTGCGGCATACCGTGGAAGTGAAGCAGCACTCGAGAGAAAATCATTCCATGATAAGTCATGGTTTCTTAGCTGAACTCCTACATCATTGCCAAGGGCAGGAACAACAATAGCAGTACGTGAGGTAGCCATCGCAACACGACTGAACAAAAATAAAAAAGCATTGGAGTTCCATATCCATAAATTTCTAATTTTCTCACAAGATTTGTATAAGAAAAAAAAAGTAAAAGTAGCACGAAAAATTAATATTCTAGAGCACAGTATAATAGCAGAAAATAAGATTATCATAAACAAAATATATGACCTATTCACTCATGAATTGGCTATGGAAACCATTATATTAATAGATGCATCCAATAGAACAAAAAATAAGACAATATGCTCAATTTCAGGATTTGAGAAGAAGCAATGATATAAACAAGAAGAATGATGAATTGATAAAATTTTGTTAAGTGAATACAAGGCAATACATTGTCCATTTTGCAAAAGTTTTGGTGAGAATTAAAATCAACTGATAAATCTAACCTGTAAAGAGGGATTTTTTTTCCTCCTCGGAGAATGAAATCCTGTAATTTGCAAACAAAATGGTCACAATTTTTTTTTTAATTTTCAATATTAGCAAAATAAAGGACAATGAATAAAGAATACTATGTGATTGCCAATCTACTAACCAGCAAGACCATATATTAGGAATATTTTTAAATCAATTTTACCTCCATTGCTGGTAGCTAGAACTTCTTGCAACATACGTATGCACAGTAGACAAGAAAATAATTACAGCTAAACACAGGCCCAGCTATATTTCATATCAAGAAGCTTAACTTACAAAGATAACAAATTTATACTGAAAAATCTCCTTAGATTTGGTTTTTGTTTTTGGTTAAAAATCTTGACAATGATTAATGCTCACCTGTGTAAATATTCCTTTGGCTTTTGCAACTTCCATTCTTTTTGCGACTTCATTTGCTGCAAAGCTGTCAGCTATAGATACAACGATACATCCAGCAAGGACTATTGCAAGGTATATGATCACTGCAGTGCATGTCATTGGCATATCGATGGCAATAGCATCACCCTTGGAAAATATTCTGTCAAGTGCATTTGCAACTAGCCTGAAATTCATTTTGTAAAAAACAATAAGCAAGATTGTCAAGAAAGTATTAAGCAATTACAGTAAGTTCAAAGATGATCAACAAGGAAGATTTTAGTGATTCCTATACATGAGGGTTCAGTAAGTGCTAATAAGAATGAAATCATCGAATCATACATGACTTGATTGCGAAGTTCCTTCAATGACAAAGAGTTAATTGGGCAATCATCAGAGCCTTCATTCCTCCAGACAATAACTACACTTTCATCTGTCTTTTTCTGGATGTCCACCGGCAACAGACAACATTCAGCAATGTTCAGAACTGCACCTGGCAACCAAGTTCCACCAATCTTGGAGCTGTCTGTAGTATCCAAGACAGATTTTGGGGCCTCGTGAAATACCACAGAGAGTTCTTTCAGCACAAGCGGCCAGTATACCTGAGAAAATCATAAAATTTCAGAAACAAACTATGATGAAAACTGTTTGAGGAACCCGCAGATATAAACTCCAGCCATGCCTCTAAAAAACTCTCACTACATGTCGGTCTGGTAGTAACTAACTACTACCAAGATCCACAGAGCAAATCACCTCTGGATGGGAAGCTGAGAACTCTTGGAAGAGACTAAAGCTTGTAAGTGGATCACTATATGATGCACCTAAAAGCTTAGGACCATGAAGTTCCATCATTTTCCCGATATTTGTCTGTTTGGATTGCACCCTGCCAAAAATATCAGTACAAGACTATTATATGATATGAACATCAAAGTTCTTAACTAAAGCTGTCCCCAGAGTTGTTTTTTTTTATTTTAAAGAAAGAACAATATAAAAGTGTACGCTCCTTGGTAGAGCAACTAGGGGAGTTCTCAACTAAAGCTGATCCCTGAGTTGATTTTTTTATTTTAAAGAAAAACAATAGAAAAGTGGAAGCTCCTCATTGAATTCTGAGTTCAATACTCAGGTGGCACTAAAAAAATTGTCTCGGATTAAATCAAGCGATCAAGTCGCAATCAGTCAGATTGGACAGCAAATTAAGAATTTTGCTTCTCCGGACCAAATGAAATTCCGAACAAAAAGTTACTATTAACCTTAAAATAAGTAAAGAAATTATGAAACATGCTGTTTAAATTGAGTTCTTTTGTTGAAAATTTCAAATGTCATCTATAAATCGTAAGCATTAAGCCTCTGCGCCCACAGAAAAAGGAAAACACGGGACCTGATCGACCTCCACTATGATTCATTCATAAGATGAGAATTGGGGGAAAAAAACAAAGCGAATCACCAGCGAACCGAAGAGAGAGAGAGAGAGAGAGAAAGAGAGAGAGAGGAGGTTACAGGGAAGGGAACCAGTAGGGCGGCGGGCCCCAGGCGGAGCGGTCCCACGTGGCGTAGACGGAGTAGTAGACGAGCTGATGGAGCGGGTGGGGGTGGTCGGGCCGCAGGAGGCCGCTCTCCGCCACGGCTCGCCACACCTCCGCCTCCGGCCGCCGCCCTCCGCGCGGTGCCGCCGTCCCAGCCAGCAGCCGGAGCTCCGCGCGGAAGGCCCGCGCCTCCTCCGGCGGTAGCCCCGCCGCCACCACGTCGTCCACGCTGATCTCCCACACGGTCCCCTTGGCCGCCGCCGCCATCGCGCTCGCCCCCGTGCCGCTTACCGATCTCTCTCCGCCGGGGGTCGGTCGCTCTGATCTCTAAGTAGGGCGTCGTGCTTGAGGGGGTAGTTGAGGTGTGCGGTCCACGGCGGTGGGAGTGGCAGATCAATTAGTAGATGAAGGCGACGGGGGAAGCGGAGGCAGCGAGTTTATATTGCAAAGTTTCACCAGTCTAATTAATAAACTAATTTTTAAAAATTGCACTTAGTAAAATTAGTTGTAATGCACGTGCAGCTGCAACAAAATATCAGAAGTGGTTACCAAAATAAGTTTATTTATTTATTATTTAAAAAAAGAAATGTTGGGATGAAATTATTCTTGAACTCCAAAAAAATATGAAGAATTAATTAACTCGATCATGAATAAATAATGAACAAAAAATTTATTATTCCGATGGCTGCCTGCCGTTTAACGCCATTCGATCTCTCGATCGATCCATCCGTCCGTCCGTCCGTCCGTCCATTGAATATTAATTAATTACGAGCTCCATCTTCTTCTTCTTCCTCGAGCTGCGCCGCCTCGCCTTCATCAGCCCGGCGAGCAGCCTCACATACCGGGCCACCGTCGTCTCCCCGCCCCCCTGCTGCTGCTGCAGTGCCACAACCGCCAGCTGCTGCTCGTTCCTCTCCCCATGCACCGCCGCCTTCCTCTCGTCCTCCTCCCGCATGACGTCCACCAGCTTGCGCACCGCCCTCCCGTCGCCGCCCTCGCCATCGTCGACTCCCCGGGCGTCCGCCGTGATCAGATCCTGGAGCGACACGCGCTGAAGGGTCCGGCCGTCGTCGGACTTCCCCTCCTCCGGCTCACTGGAGCCGCTCGTCGCGGCGCCCGGCTTCCTCGTCCTCCTCGACATGCTCGGGTCGAAGCGGCGCGGGCGCTCGCCCGGGTCCGAGATCGCCGCCGTCTCCATGGAGCAAACGTATGCGCAATGCGCATATATATATATATAATATACATATAAAAGGGGGAGGGAGGGTGCGCCTGCTTCCTCTCTTAGCAAGGGAAGGATCAGCAATGGCGGAGGAGAGGAGAAGGGTTGATTAATTAGAAACATTCTACAGTGAGGAAGGTGGAGCATCAATTTTGTCTGTGCACGGACGAAGTGAGAGATGAGCGGCTCCTCCACCGGCCTTCCGAGGAGGGGAAGGGAGGAGGAGAAGAGTGAGGTTCAAGTATTTGATTAATTGGCCGGGGAGTAACGCAGTTAGGCGAGGGAGAGAGAAGAATTGATGTGGCCTTAATTTGGAGGATGCCTGCGTTGTGAAGCATCATCATCATTACTGGCTTTTTCTTCAACTTAATCGTATAAGTTTGATCGATCGAATCTATATATATATGAAGATGTATCTTTCATTTCAAGCAAAAGTAATTTTTGTGTGGAGATATGTTTTTTATAGTTTTATAACACAAGATGATGCCCTTTTTACGGTGAAAAAAGAAGAAGAAGAACGTAAAAGTGCATAAAACTTTATAAAATGGAAGAAGATGTAGTGGGAAGCATAAAGAGTTCATCATTTGCCCATTCTCCCAAGAGCAGACGGAAAGAACAATAATAATAAGTGGCTTTACGAGTAATCAATTCCCATAACTTTCTTCCTTCCCATCGTCTTCACCAAGGAAACGGGAATTGTGCAGATAAAAGAGAAAGAGATGATGACTTCCTTTTTTTCCTTCTTTTTTCCCTTTTCCCCAAGGTCTAATTAAGGAATTAATCAGGTTGGCTCCACCTTCAGCTCGGCGGAGGTCAACCACCTCTGCTGCGGCGCCGCCCATCTGCGCTGCCGTCGACCTCCTGACCGCAGCAGCGCCACCGCATCTGCTGCTTCTTCGCATTGGTTGGCTCTTCGTTGCCTCCGGGGCCCGCCCCACAAAATAAAAATATACTCACTATGTTTGAAAAAAAGGAGGGATGTGTAAATTTATAAATATGCGTGTTATCTTAAAATATCAATTCGATTATTATATAAAATATATTTAAAAACTTTACTTTATAGATTATTTTCATAATATTTTTATTGCATAATTATCTTATTAAATAATAATAAACTAATTATTAGATATTATAAAATTAAAACTTATTAACATTGAAAATATATAATATTATTCTTTTTAGAAATGAACGAGTATTGAAGTAGTTAGTCTGAAATGCTGAATAATTTTAATTTTGTACTTAAATTTACAACAGATGTGATAAAGTGTGTGACATAATATTGTTGAGAAAAGTATAGATAATATAAGTTTAAAAGCAGAAACAAGAAAGAATACTGAATAATAGGAAACTAGGGAGATGTAAATTTATTCTACACCGATAAAATCATCAAAACTAATCATTCACAATCTAAACATCAGCCACTCAACTCTCAATTAAAATACTTGTGATTCTTAATCCATATTCGACCCCTCCTTTATCTCTTTTGAAACTTTATTAGATGATTTATTAATTTTTTTTGGGGCTTTATATAAACTCTCAACACACGAGAGTTCTAAGAGACATTACCTCTCCATTTGGATTTTGTCCGTTGAGTGTCCATCCACGTAGCATTAATATTGCACTTTGCTTACATGACTTAATGTAGTAGATCCTACACTTATTATCCTGAGATTGTAATATATTCTACTTAAGCATTATGTCCCTTGAGTAAGTGTCCCTCCACGTAGTATTAATATTGCACATTGCTTACATGACTTCATGTGGTAGATCATACACTTATCATCTCTGAGATGTAATATGTCCTACTTAAGCACTGTATCCCTTGAGTAAGTGTCCCTCCACGTAGTATCAATATTACACCTTGCTTACATGACTTCATGTGGTAGATCATATACTTATCATCCTGAGATTGCAACATGTCCTACTTAAGTACAGTGGTGCACCACTATGAGTATCATTGTCATTAGGAGAATAACTCTTCTGTAATATTATTTAATAGTATATTTAGTTCACCTAAATAATTAACTCTTTTGTATAAAAAAGTTATTATGTTATTTAAAATAATAAGTTTAATATATTAATAATATTTTATCTGTATAAAACAATTGAATGAATAAATTAAAAATTATTTTAAATAAAAACATATAAGTTTTTTTATTAATTTTAAATTAAGAGGAAGGTGTAGTTAGTGGTAAGTTTTAAAATTTATAAAAATATATATTATTATTTTAATTAGAGAATGAGAGATTTTTTTAATGTGAATGGAATTATCCTCTAACTTACTCATCTCCCAACGGCACGGCAACGGCAACGCTACAATTAATTAGTTAAACGCAGCTGTTTGAGTACTACTTTTCAACCGCATTCGATTTGGGGCGTACGAAGTATGCACAGAGGAGTTTATTTTTATACGATCGGTTTAATTAGGAGGGGATTAATTATTCAGTCGATGAAATCTGACCCCATTTAATTGTTTCGCCCGAAGAAGAAGACTTCCAATTTGTGGGCAATAACAACTTAATTAACAATATCACAAGTCAACATTAAGTACATTCCAACTGAACCATAAATATCACCGTACACATTTGTTGCCAGGCCTGCACAAAAAGAGCGTGACATATACATGCGTATGGGGGATCGAGTTGTTTCCTTCTCAGTCTTCCTCTCGATCTCTTCGATCGGAATGGAAGCGGCGGCGGCGGCGGCGTCCGTCGATTCCGGCGAAGGAGAGGTGAGGAGAGTGAACTTGATCTACTTCCTGAGCCGGGGGGACGGCCGGGTCGAACACCCCCATCTCCTTCGGATTCATCGCTTCCGGCGAGATCGCGTTCGCCTTCGCGGTATTAATTCTGCATTTTCTTCTTTTTAATCTGTTTGGTTGAGTTGGAGGGTGTGTTTGACGAGCTTTTGGATGTGCGTGCGGTAGATGTGAAGAGATGGCTGGGGGAAGTGAGAGGGAAGGAGATGCCGGATTCCTTTTCTTGGTCCTACAAGAGGTATAGATTTATACGTATGCGTGTGTGTCCGCTTCGAACCGCGTTGAGTTCTTCCCCTGTCTCTGTTTGCAGGCGGTATCGAGGGGGATACATATGGCAGGATTTGTTGGAGGACGACCTCATCACGCCCGTCGCCGGAGACGAATACGTCCTCAAGGGTTCCCAGCTGCTATCGATCTCAAGTAGTACTCCCAAGAGCGGAGTCTCTCGTGTGGATAGGAAGCCGCTGCCGGAGATCCACGGAGAGTTCTTGTGCAGGGAGATGGACGTGGTTTTGAAGGAGGAGGAGGATAAGAGAGGAGCATATTTTGTCGACGGCTGCGGGAATAATAACAAGAAGAAGAAAGCAAGAGGGAGGATGCTGCTTACCGTCCTCGGATGCAATTCTGCACCACGGACCTCCGAGCCTGCCGCCGGCACCGGCTGCGGCGGAAATAGGTGGAGGAAGGCGGCGGCGAAGCAAGAAACTGCGGCGGTGGCCACCTGCTCGTAAGTTTATAACGAGTGCTTGTTATCGGCTTAACGACGGCTTAATTGGTTTTGCAAATTTTTGATGCAGGCAATGCGGGAAGCCATTCGAGCCCCAGAAGCTGCACTCGCATATGAAATCATGTAAAGGAATTGCGAGACGAAGGAGACGCTGACAAAAAGATGTGGAAGGAGTGGAAAGGCATTTGCTGCAAAAAAAAAAGTGTTGCCTCAAATTTACGCACTGTAGTTGACTTAATGATGGAGTCAAATGTTAGAGAACATTATGCAAATAGCAACAACCAATCATTCGCACGGTAATTTGAACCACAGCAAGAAGTAAAGCACCAAGGTTTTCATAAGAATACAGCAATCCCATAAAGCAGTTGGTTAATTTTCAGCAACGAGACGCACTCACAATGTGAAATGAGAATATTCTCGGATGCAAAAAAATTGAACTACGAATTGGGGAAGAAATATGTTTGTAGTGTCTACTGGAAATATCCTACTTAAGCTAGTGAAGCAGGCCATTGTAGTGTTCATTTACTCATCAACGCAATCTCCTAGCCTCTCTTTCGGATTCCAGAAGGGTAAGGATATCACCTTCCCTCACAGGGCCCTTCACATTTCTCATGATCAAACGGTTTTGGTCGTCCAAAAACTTCACCCTGACCTGCGTGACCTGACCTCTAGATCCAGTTCGGCCCATCACCTTCACCACAACTGCAAGTTTGGCTTGAGCATCCATTCTGCTCACGAGGTCAAACAGAGAGCAAAAATTAGGCAAGGCAGTCAGCATAAACACAACTTTCCGAATAATGGAATAAGTATAGAAAAATATTATAAGAATAATGGTTTACCATTTGTGTATTGCACCATTAATTTCAGAAAGTAAGAAGCCAACAGAGATAGAAGAATGTACAAATAGTGTACTTGTTGTTATGACAGCATATGCAAATCTACTCATGGCATTCTGATGCATCACTACAGTAGAATACTAATGAATTGACTGACAAAATGTACAACAGAGTTATTTACTGCAGTGGAACCGAATAGCACCACATCGAGCATTTAGAGTTATCTGACCAAGAATTCATGGGATTTTTAACAGGCTCACAAAATATGGTAACCAGTTATTCACAAGAACGAATAGCATTCTTGAGGTGAAAAATTCAATTCAAATAAATAATAATAGAACATAAGAAAGCAACGCATATGCCAAAAAAACGCCTGAAGGAATTCAGTTATCTAAATCATCAGCTGAACCACCAACGATACAGTTCTTATTGTAGCATGCTAGGAGATGGTTAGTTCCCTTACAAAGTATTTCTGGTCAAGAAGGAATTTGACACCAACACCTTGCTTATCCGACCTTTAAAATTGCCAAATACTATGAATCATCATGGTCGAACCCATTCCAAGTAACTTAATCTTTAGGTAATGCCTAACTTGTTTTTTTTCAATAATCAAAATAAACAAGACAAGTGATCTATAGAGAGACAATGGACTCGTTCTACGTGATTACATATGCACTCAAGCGTCGCATCATCAGAAAAATAAGCATCGGTGCATCGACGACTACAGATTATGAAGCTTAAAACCAAAGAAATTGAAGGATTACGAGATAAGTAGAGATATTTTGACAGGCATTACTTTGCTCAGACCTCTAAAGACGACTGCGACGAGTCACTGTTTATAGCAATTAGAATCTAACACCTCCAAAATCCAAAAGAAATTAAAGGAAAACGTCTTAATCTGGAGAAGATAAAGTAAAAAATAAAAAATAAAAGGGCTTTCCGAATCAGAACCTTGGCGAGGTCGACCGCGGAAGAAAGGGAACACCTCGATCGCGCTGTAGCGTTCAAAGAGTTTGAAGATGAGGCGGCGATAGAAAAAACCCTAGCTGGTGTTCGGTTGTATTTATAGCCACCCTCAGCTTACGGCATCAATTAATGATGGATCAGTTGTGGAGGCCTGTTGGATGGTGGATCCGACCCGAATCGACCCGAATCAATTAATTTATTATTGTCAGGTATTGATGTTTTACCCGATAAAAATACAAAAGACTAATTTTACAAGCACATTGAATAAAAATAATTATTTAATAATTAAGATGGTTGAAATTTAAGAATAAACTTAATAGTTTAAATAATATTTATAATTTTTAAACTCAATTAGTATTAAATCTGCTATCTCCCATATAGATTCAACTAGAATGAATATATAATTTGTGTACAAATAAGATTTATAATCGATAAACACTTTCATTGTATTTTTTTAAAAATAGTTTGAATTATATTAATGGAAGCCATACAGAGCAATAATAATATTTTTGTGAAAATAAAGTGCTAAGAAATTAAAATTCTCCCTTTTATATATTAGTATAGAAATTACTTGCTCTCTTCTCTGAGAAAGAGAGAGAGGCTTATTACAGCATTAAGTTCTGATGCCAAAGAGGCAGCTAACTTCAAACTCTTTCCCTCTGCTAAGCCAAAATGCTTCAACAATGGCGGATTAAGTCCGTCCCTACGTACAACACAAATGGCACAGCGGCGGATGCCACGACCCCTCGGCGGAAGGCTCCTCCTGCACCATCTTCAGGTACTCCTGCACGCCATTCATGGCGTAGAGCGAGGCTGAGAACTGCCTCTCCACCTTCATCCTGTCGAACACCGACATATCCGCCCCCACACTGCTCACGGGCTCGAGGCACTCGAACATCCACGAGTTGTCAACCACCAGCAGCTGCGAGTGCGGCGGCTCGAGCTCGAGCTCCTCCTCCTCGTCCGCAACCAACGGGACACCTTTCTCGCTGCCGCAGTCTTCAACCTCGGGGACGGATCTCGCAGCAGAGGTGGCGGCGGGTGGATTCGGCGCCGAGCCGCACTTACTCTGGTTCTCGAGAGAGAGGAGGCCCCGGATCCGGGAGGCGAGCGGGGAGCCGGCGGCGGCCGGGGGGTGGGAGGAGGCGAAGTTGGTGCGGGTGTCGGCGCCGCGGAGAAGGTAGGCGGCCTGGTCGTAGGCGCGGGCGGCCTCCTCGGCCGTGTCGTACGTGCCCAGCCACATCCTTATCTTCTGGATCGTGTCCTTGATCTCGGCGACCCATCGCCCCGACGACCGCTGACGGACGCCGACGAACTTGCCCTTGCCCTTGGTCTTCTTCTTTTTCTTGGGATTGCAGCAGAGATGGGGGGCGGGGATTTGGAAATTGAGCTCCATGACTGGCAGTGGAGGAGGGGCAATGGTTGGTTGGGACTTCGGCCTATAAATAATCCAAAAGATGAGTGAGGAAGTGGAGGGCTTGTCAATGCATTCTCAATCTCATGATGTTTCTGTTGGCATTTATTTGTTTTGGAATTATGTGGTCTCTGAGAAGAGTGATTAGTAGTTTTCAAACGAGGAGATGAATTATTTAATTGAGACATCACTAGATAGAACGCTGCTGCAAGGGACATACCTACCAAAACAATGGAGAACAAGAACAATATGGCCAGAAAAAGGTTCCTGTAACTGGCATCGACTCACAGCAATTTGCCACATGGAGGAAATTTAGAGCCCCGAACTATGAGACGATGCAGATGCGTACAAATGATGAAATCCAAAAGTGACTCAGTAAATTAATATCCACACTTGAGTACAGCACCGAAAAGCTCAACTCCAAACTGACTTGACTTTGCTTAAATGTAATGATAATGATAAATTCACGGTGCCAGAAACATTTCACAGCGGCATTCAGCAATTGATTCACCTGGGGTAAAAAAAAAAACATTACAATAAAAAACACAAATGATGCAGACCGACCTCTTGGACCAACCCTTGCACTATAAACCAGGAAGATCCATCATGATACAAACTTAATTCACCCTTCACAATGTACAGCTCAGGCAACGAATAAATACTTTGGCTGTCAATATTATACACCACCACCCCCACCAAAATTGCAAAATTCTCTAGCAGATGAAAAAGAAAACTCAATCGAACAATGCCCTCACACTTCAATCGACTGGACGAGCGGACATAAAGAATGATATGGCGATCGAAAGCAATAATGGGGTGAACTGGGAAGACATGCGACCGACCAGGAGAAAGAGCAGTTTGCCAAGTTGCGGCGCCATGGAAGGATTTATGATGACAGAACAGATTGCAAAGCAAGCTGCTGCTGAGGCTGCAAGGCGGACCAGGTTGAGGCGAGGACAGAAGGCGGCAAAGTCTGTTGAATTTGTCTCAAGATGTTGATCATCCGGCTAACAGTTTGCTCCGTCGCCAAGTCCGTCCCTGCACACAGAACCTGGAGAGAGACGAGAGAAAGTAGCACGTCAGATGGCAGGCAACCATCTGATTCAACCATCATATAATGCCCAATCGGGTAGCAGAACAAAAAACATTTCGAAGTGCGATAATAGAACACTAATGGTATAATTCAAATTAGGAAACATTTTTCAGAAAAGAAACGGGTTAAATAGTTTACCTCTGCAAACACAGATACAATTTTTGGAATTTGCTGATTGTTTGGACCTAAAAGATCTCTATCTGACCTGCTAATAAAATCGATAGTTAGTATTCCATAAAATACTATCAAGCAAAGAGAAACAAATGATGAATGAAAAGGGTCATCTAGCTTCTGGTGACAGAATAGGATAGGGTACCTTTCGACCATGGAACAAAGCTGTTCGTGAACAATTTTTGCTTCAATTACATCATTTTTTATTGGCAAGCAGTTCAACCAAGCAGGAACAACCTGCCAAATATTCATGCAGCGGTTATCATACCAAAATGTGACACCAGTCTGATTGCATCCATTCAAACATACAAGAAAATAGAAGGATAAGAACTAGAGCTACCTTAGCCGCATCGATGCCATCACGATGGCTCTGACATATTTTTCCAAGTGCTGAAACAGCATTGTCATAGGCCATTACATTGTTTTGGTGCAACGCATCAGGTTGTCTAATCACATTATTCAACCTTGAGAGAGCCTCTGCACAAGGGAAGTAAAATGTCGGACAAAAAGATGTCAGAAATTATACAGGATATCAACAATTTTACGATTAACTTCATTGGCAACAAGCTACCTCCAACCAAAGGCCGAAACACAGAACCACCAAATTCAGCACAAACGCCAACACCATAAACAGCAGCCTAGAAGAAAAACATGAATTAGCCATAACCAGGTGATGTTGAAGTTGTCAATATTACATTAGGAAAGAAGAGAATGTAACCAAACCTGTCGAACATCTGCATTCTCATCATTGCATGCTTCTAATAGGAAAGGAAGATAGGTATCGTAATATCTGAAAGATTTTAATAATAAACAAAGATCAGCTAATAAACATGAAGCAAAGATAATGAAATTAGCCAATCAGTCGATTGAAAATTAGTACTTGAGAGCTGCATCCTGGCATTGTTCTGCAACATCATCAAATATGCAAATGGCAATCCTTCTCTCCTCAGCTGATTTATCCTTGCCCTGCAGGAAAAGATGATGATTAAACATGACAAGAGAGATATATTTTAAATGGATGAATTGATGCGCTAATAACTTGTATTCCTTGTCCCAAAAGAATCATAAACTGAAAATAGATCAAGAACCATAGTACAACAACATTGAGCAAAACTTACCAGCATCGGAGTAATATAAAGAGAGAGCTCATCAAAGAACGGGATGAAAGAAGACTTGAATGTTTTGATCAGAGTTCCTAGGCAATCACCAACCTGAATTGGGATTACAAGAACAAATAGACACAAATCAAGATTTGATTTACCTCATTTACTATAGTATTGCTATACAGAGTTGGAACAGAACTTTGCAACAAAAAATAAAACAGCATCCTTTCATAGGCTTCATTAACAACCTGATCAAACACTTCTTCCTCCTGCTCATTTTCTTCTTTAAGCACTTCCTCTTCCTCTGCATCAAAATCTTCTGCCTTTGTTCGTTCTGACCTTTCTTTTTTCCTAGCTACACTAGCTGTTATAACATGCTTTAGTTGATCAACAATGCTTCTAACCTGGTTTTCACTGAGCAATAACCCCGCAAGCTGCACAGCACCAAAAGCACAATTAACTATCCAAGGGTAGCATTCCTTATCCTCTTTGCATTTTTTAAAGGAATTCCTAAAGGTTCAATAATTAATATCAATGGACAATACCTTCTCACAAAAGACAACATTCACAATTATTTTTGATAAATTTATGCATATTTTATAAAAAAGAGAAGAGCAATAGTTTGAAATTACAGCATCTAATACAGAACCAGAACTATAATTACAAAAGAAATCTTGATAAGTTTATATTTAATTATTACTCAAAAAAATATAAATTTTCATTAAAATTTAAAAGCAGTCTTTAAGTAGTAAAACCAAATGGGTCCATGAGATTGACGAATTATTAGAATTAACACTAATTTTACAGTTTAGGATACTGAAAAACGATTGAGCTCCATCTTGCACATTCAGCTCTAAGGATTTTAGATCATGTGCTTAGTGGGCTGTCACCTACGTGTGCTCTAGAGCAAAGAGGAGCCTATTTTCCCTTGGAAAATACTACGGACAATAATAAAGAGGCATTCAGATAAGAAAATACCTGCATGCATTCATTCAGTGAATCAAGCATGCTTGCGCAGATTTCTGCCTCAGGCTCCTACAAAAGAAACGACAGAAGTAAAAATTAGTAACCAAATACATCAGCAAGACAACTAAAATCATTAAATCAGCAAGTTAGGAAAGAATAACCTTTTGCAAAGCATCAACTAGTGCCGGAATTATGTAATCCGCTAATTGCTTGACATATGATTCGTCACGACCTTGTGCTTGCCCCTTTTCGACTGCTAATTTTGCTGATCGTAGTAGCTCAGGCATAGCTAGAGACATGAAAAAACAGAAAGATCATTGAGTACATTAAAGAAAATAAAAAATGAAAACAAGATTATGAAGAGGTGACAAAGCATACCTGCAACAGCAGCCTTCCTTACTTCTTCGTGGAAATAAAATTTAAGAAGAGGCACCAATGTAGGAGCAACCTGTAGTTTGATCATATGTTGTAGCATTAGTATACATAGAAGCAACTCAGTTCCGCATTATAAATAGACATGCAACGGCAATAAACCTGATCAATCCAGGGATAGAAGCCCTCTTTGAGTTCATCTGCATAGCAACAAAGCATATTACATGCAGTGGCTTTCTCCTCCAAGACACTAGTCCGAATACCTATTCTTTTGTCTCCAAGTGTAATGGTTTCGACACTGCAAAGTAAATGAGATACTAAGAAAAACAGTAGCACACAATGATAAAATCTTTGGATATGGCATGAAGTCCAGGTTTGCCTCATAGAAAAAACAACCTATCTGCATATGAAGGTAACCAGGTTTGCCTCATAGCTCAAGACTGATTTTAGGCCTTTTTTATTAATGAATTTTGGAAATCAATTAAGCAGAAAGAAGGCTGATATTGTTTACTATTTCCTTGAAACCAACCTTTCATCATCTGAGTCTTGTATATCATCATCGGAATCTGCCGAAGTAATAGTTACATCTGGTTTCAACTGAGCAGACTGAAGCAATGGGGGCATAACAACACTCATGTACGGCAAAAAATCTTGTCCTAAGCACTTGCATAACCGGGCCCATGCCTATGAAAAAGAACAAGTTAAAAATAGGCATTACATCTGAGCATATTAAATTACTATTCTGCAGGAACCCCAGTACACCTGAAGCATGTAACTTGTGGTAGGGTCATCTGTCTCCATCTGTGATCCTTGTAATGCCATCAAAACTTCCATCACCTGGCACAAAATAAAGACCAAAATTAACAGATTATCAATCTAATCAATAATAAATCTTAAAAAGAGGACAATTGATACAAAATACAAAATACAAAGAGACAAGAAAATTTCTGCAAAGACTAACACTTCACGGATGAAAGGAAACAAAGAGTTAAAAACACTATTAATGATGTCTTGATAGTCCAAACAACTAGAGGACTATCGAGTGCTTAATTCAGGGTTAACTAGATATCAACTGTACATAGACATTCACCTTCATCGAGATTTCTGCTTAAGGAATCTCAACACTATAATGATTCTCAGTCCTGACTATTCTGAAAATTACCATGTGACAAGCTACAAAATTACACATAAGTTACATGTGCTCATTACTTGCTTCAAATCATTGAAAAAATTGAAAATCACTATTCTAGGTCATCATACCTACACTCCTCAGTCTCATATGAAAACAATCAAAAACAGAACATTAATGAAATCAATAAAGCCAAGTTGCCCATAAATCATCTACCTTTACTAATTGAGAGGCATTCCAAGGATTAAAAAACCTGAAAGTGTATGATCATACCTGTTTAGCATCATCTCTGAACTTCTCCTTACCCACTGCCATCCCGACCAAACTTATGCACTCCATTGATTTTGCGCGAAGCATCCTGTTTGACTTATTGGTTGCATTCATTAATATAACTTTGAGGTAAGGCATGACAGCATCGTAGTACTTTTGGAAGTGTTCCTGCAATGCAAACCAATTTCAGAAAAAAAATCTGGTTTAAGCATAAAGAGTGCATCATAACAGCTATAACAATTACTTGTGATGAATCTGCCACTGATGCCAAGGCTGTTAAAGCACCTTCTTGCACCATCTGCTTCCCATTCTGCAAGTCAATTGCATCCAACAGTTATATATGATCACACAAAAATTGAGCAAGGATATTGGAATTTTGTCAGTAAATTTAAAGATATACCTGAAGCAGCACAAGCAACTTGCTGACTATCCCATCTAGATAAGGTGTCAAAATATCAGGAGTGCAATTTTCACAGAAATTTAAAACAGCAGAAGCTGCATGCGCCTGCAAAAAAATTAAATAATTTTAACAGAGAAGAATCATGCAGGAAGAGATATACAACCAAGAGAAATAGTAGAATCAAACAAAACCATATCACCAAGAAGCATACATTTACAAGAGAAAATATACAATATGAAGAATTATGAGTGGATTCAGTTGGTAAATATAAAAATCAAGACAAGCACACGTGGAGCAATTATAATTCAAACAGAATTAAATACAACATAAGAGAAGATGAAGAAAAAGAAAATGAATAACTAGGATTTGAACTCAACAAGATACAGGGGCACAACTAAATCCTAGTCTTTGAGAGTAATATCAAAGCATCTCATACTGCATTAGTGAAGAAACAAAGATGAAATCAGAGGACAACAACAAGAGCGTTGCAGATGTAGACCAACTTTTAGAATTTAATGAAACAAATAGCAAATGCTCATATTAAGGTAATGAATACATGTTACATTATGCTTACAGCAGAAGAAAGCAAGAATAATGCTTAATCATTTCCAAAAAAAATTATGCTTCCCCTTCACCTATATAATAACCTTTCTATAACTATTTTCTCTGTTATTTTATTTTCTCATAATAAACATAACATTTCAATTTCTGTGGAAACAAATGACTTTGAGTCTGTACGCTACAGCATATTGGTAATGTCCAAAGCCAATCTTCTCTCCTTAGTCCGCACTGTTATAAGTAGGAATAGATCAAAGTGGCTCCAATATGATAAATACTACACATTGTATATTGTTCTTATTGTGATATTTGTCAATTGGGGATAGCAACGAAGAAAGGACAGTAACCTCTATTCTTCTCGGCAAAATAGGAAAGATATCGAATCTGAGAAGTCAATATGAGAATCATAAGCATGACTGGATGTTTACCATCCAACAACTATATACCATATATTTGAACCTACACATATTTTCATATATCTTACTCGTATTTTTTCTCATACAGTTGAAAAATATGCACTTTATAAATTGTAAAGATTAAAAAAATTTATCCTGATATGGTCAACTTTATTTGGTTCCTTCAAGTATTTTCATTGGCATATTTCAACCATGCAGTGATGCAAGTTACCTTGAAAAGGTCATAGAAATATCATAAACTGAACCACTAGCATAAAAAATATTATAGCATTATCTTCTTTCATAATGGCATTGCTCCATATGGAATTATGAAAATAGAAGCACTTCAATGGCTCCCCCCCCCCTCAAAAAAGTGAAGAAAAGGCATCGTAGTTTATATACGAAGATTACTAAGCTGCAAATTGATCTACTTGCCTGCACTCGGGGATTTTGGAAATCATCCATTGCTGATGCCAATGCTGGCAGCACCCGCTGGTGATATTGAACTTGCAAATCCGGCCCCAAATCGGTAGATAATTGTCCGATAGCATTAATTGCAGCCCAACGAACGCGTGGATGAGGATCCTGGAAGGAGCTTAGGACCATGGTCACAACCTGCTCCAGATTTTTCAACATCACCTGCGCAAGGGAGGAAAATAATCAAATGTTAAAATAAACCATATTAAAGTTATTCTTACGGTAAGCAGAAAATTAACAAAGCTAAAACGGATCAATTCAAGAACGTTGCGGTACCTTTGAGCAACCTTCAGCGATCTGAGCAAGGGTGATGAGGGCTGCATGGTGTTTCTGCCACTCAGGAGCAGCAAGGTAGGCTGGTAGAAGCTCGGATGCAACTGGAACGATTGTGTTCCCACCAACAGCAATGGCAAGACGATCAAGGCACTCCTGGGCCACACCATAGTTACTAGTCTCCCCAGCATCCTCATCCTGAACCTCAGCAGCGTGCCACGCAGGATCGTCCTCGATATCAAGTAGCATCTTCATAAGCACGCCAAAGAGCCTGCTGACAAACTGGGGGAGCTTCCGCATCATCCCCGGGGCACGCTCTCTCGCCTCAGCAAGCGTGATGACAAATTCAATTGCGAGGTGGCGGGTGCCCTCTTCGAGCCCATCAGCCTCAGCGATCTGCAGCATGGCTCCAACAACATCAGTGATCTGGCGGCGGAGGAACCGCGGCTCAGCACCAGCAAGCTCAACAAGGAGCTCAAGGGCGTCCTGGGCGGCAGCCTCCTGCCCAGAGTTGAGCGACTCAGTGAGGGTTCTCATCATCGCAGGGAGGAGGTCAGCAAGGCGGTTGCGATCGGCAGCAGACTCGAGGGAGGTGACGAGGTTGACAGCAGCGGAGAGAGCAGCAACTCGGACGTCGGGGGACGAAGGGTGCGATAGGGCGGCGAGGAGCAGGGAGTGGAGGGTGGGGAGGTGGGGGCCAACGAAGGAAGAATCATCGGCGAGGACGTAAGCGATCTGGGCAAAGATGAGGAGGGCGGACTCCTGGAGGCGGGGGTTGGAATCGGGAGAAGAGACGGCGTGGAAGAGGAAGGGGAGGAGCTCCGGCCAGGCACCATCGGGGAGGAGGGAGACCGCGAGGGCGGAGACGGTATCAGCCACCTTCTTGGCGATGGAGCGGTCGGGCTCCTGGTGGAGGACGGCGAGGACGAGGGACTTGAGGGAGGCCTGGGAGGAGGGGGAGAGGCGGGGCCAGAGGGGGACGTCGGTGTCCGACGAGCCCCCGCGGTGGGTGAGGAGCTTGCGGAGGAGGACGGCGGACATGGCGCGGAGGTCAGGCGAAGGGGAGGCGTGGAGGAGGGAGGCGAGCTTGAGGGCGAGGGCGTCCGGGTGGTGGTCACGGCAGAGGTTGAAGAGGGACTCGGCATGGGAGCGCTGCTCGTTGGAGGCGGACATCAACTGGCCGATCAGGGATTCGAAGGGGCCGGATTCCGTCGCCCCGAGTATGGCCGCAATCTGCTGCTGCTGCTGCTGCTGCTGCTGCTGATCCATTGCTCCGGTCGACGCCCTTCGACTTCCTCTTCCGCTTGCTGCCCGGCGAGATTAGGCGGATGAGAAGAAGAGATTGGGATTTGGGATTCGGAGCAGGGCGAGAGGAGGAAGCAATTGGCGAGGATATCGAGCGCGCTCGCTGCCTCTCTCGTCGCTTCTCTCCGGTTCGCGGAAGGGGAGGAGGAGTGTGCGGAGGCCTTTTATGGTTAGGGTTTAGACGTGGGGAGGGGGGAGGGGGGAATTGGGCTGTAACTGTTTGACCTCGCGGCGCAGCAGAGAAGGGGATTCCGACGTCGACTGGGGAATTGGGCCGCCCCCAACTCGTTTTTTTGACTCGGGAAAAGCTTTTTTTTTTGGTCCGATTTCGCCGAGTCCGGGGCGCTAAAACTAAGAAGCTGCTGCTGCCCCTGCGGCTTATTCTTTTAAATCATGTATTCGGGGATTTTAATTAATAAGAGTTTATATTTATCGTTAATTATCTATATCTCTCTACCTTCGACGATGTAATAACATTTTTTATTTTAAAACACGTTTTAAAATAAATTAATTTTAATATTTAATCTTATAGTAATTATGGTGAAGGTAACAATTTTAAAACTTGGAAACTAGGCATGCATAATCCTTAGCAATAAGTAGAAGGTTAATGACTATATTTATCCCATGAATATATATTTAAAAAAAGGTTAGGACTTTACTAATTTGATTGCCTTTTTTTGGGGATGACATCTGTATTTAGTAATGCATATGATACGATCAACTGATGGATCCACCGCACCAACAGCCAGAATGGCTTTAATAATTTTGCATGACGAAAGGGGGGAGTTGGCAGAATTAATTAAAGACAGAGAGCACCAATGATGAAGACTTTGTTTAAACAGATATGCTATATCTAGAATGACCCAGATGAAGACTATAATTATGACTAAGTACTGCTGCCATATCTTTTTTTTGTTTTCTTACCATAATTCTCGCAATTCAATTATCCTAATCTAATTTGGAGAGGCAGGAAGCAGTTTCAGAGAGGGGGGATTAGATTTGTGGATTGTAATCTGTTTGAGCAAAACTATAAATTATGTTTTATTTTATTTCCCTGTTCTCTTCAATTTATTTTTCATCACACACCCTCACCTATATCTAAATCATATCATATACTACTCACTGATTAATGTTTCATAAAATTTTTACTACTTTATGCTAGTTCTATTCAAATTTTTTAAAAAAACTACCTCTTGTAACTTAAAAAAAAATTAAAATTAAAGTACTTTAATGAAATCACCCTGACATACTACACTCCAGAGATATTTTACCAAATTCTCTCTCACCTATTTTATAAAGCTTTACTTCGTACGATACTTTGTTTGTAAGATTTTAAAAATCATAAGAATTACTTAAAATAATAAGTTTGTCTCAATCTTTCAGTATTTTCAGTTGGCATATATAAGAGGAGTTCCATCGGAAGATAGGATTTTTTTTACTGAAAAAGATAGAAATTTATGTTCCTATAATTTCTAAGAGTCTCCGAGTAACAATTAGCCCAGATGAGAAATATGAGCACTACATCTCCTGCTAGGACAATAAAAAAAACGCCTTCAGTTTGGCCATAAATCACAAAGTAGAGAACAAAAACTTGAAACCGACGGGAGCACCACAAAAATAAAAGAGCCTTCAATTTGGCCATAAACCACAAGGTAGAGTATAGATAGAGAAATATGCACATATATAACGATTCAAAATCTATCAAAGTATCTCTTTGTTGTTTGCTCTACAATGGTGGTATTAACATGCCAAACAATATTCGAGCCTAGTGAATAACAAAACATAGTGAACTTAAACAATAATCACAGAACCAAGAACACTGAAATAAACACCACTAACTTATTTCCTTATGACTCGGCTTGCTTTTGCCCTTAAAAGAAGCGCCACAAAGTGGAGCAGCTGCTCAAGTTTAAGTGCTCCATGGGAAAAGGTCAAAGAAAAAAAAAAGTAGACATAACAGTTTAAAAGAAGGAAAAAAGACTCAATAATCTGCCTCTAATCCTGTATTGTATTTCTTCAGAGAATAGAAATTGCGCTACCATGGAATGCATATCACTAGAGATATCTGATTTTAGCATTTCAAAGTTCTACAAAACACAAATAAATGATTTAAACATCTAAAATTTCTAATAACGAAAGAAAACATTCTTAACTTAGTTACCTATGCCAGAGAATAAAGCTTATGATAACATGCCCAACCTAGATACGTTGTTCTGCAAAATGGGTTTCATACGAAGAAAATTGATAATACCCAAGGAATGCAAAAGGAATAGTATCAGCTGCGGGTACATTTGAAGACTAGATAGTTACTAAAGAACTTAAAGGTTGTAACCAAGGAAAATCTACTGAATCATTGACAATGAAAGAGGGGCACCATGCAAGCTAATAGAACCGATCGTTAACTATAGAATGGATTCAAGGTTTACAAAGGCACCAAGCCAGTTTGTGATTATGTGCGGAGATGAGTGATGTTATCTGCTCGACTCTCGTCACATTCTTACACTGCAAAGCCTTGTGTAGAGTATGGGAGTAAGCTAAGTGATTATTAAACTAGCCATGTGAACAAACTCAAAGATGATGAGCACAGCAACCTTCAATTGATGGCGATGAAAAGTTCTTACCCATGACTTCTATATCCACTAGAAAGGAGGCTGACTGTCGTATTTAGGAAAAGTGGTCATATTGGATCTTGTTCTATAACTATATGTCTTGATCCAAGGGTCTTGAAACACAGCCAACTATGAAAGAGGAGATGGAATAGAGGACAAACTATAAGGGCTGAATGACTGGTTGAAATCCTTAGCAGGCATAGCATTGACCCGCAATAGAATGAAAATATTCTAAGGCATGCAACATCAATATAGCAAATATTCTAGGGCATGAAACATCGATATAGCAACGAGCCATTATGAGGACTTCATACACGTAGTCTCTCCTCTACCTTTTCCCTATTCTTAAATTGATTGTGTTAAGACGCACACCCATTTTGACTACATAAACCACCAGCCTGAAAAATGGTCATGGGTCAGAAAGACCCATTTGGAATCTTCTCTTCTCAACTCATTAAACCTGCTCGTGGTGTCATGTATAAATGGTAATGCTAATGGATAATGACACCAAATATACCTCGATATAATAACCTGCAGTAATCAGGCTAACCCAAGTAGAGCCTAAAATTTCCACACAAAGAATACAGTCTTCACAGTGGGCAGAGATCAGGAGTCTGAAAGGACTACAAAGTCACTCAGAAGGCAGAGTATGGGGGCTAGAAAGATCTAGAATTCATTCAAAATATTCCGGTAAAGGAATGCACTACTAACAGTTTCCTTTTATGGAGAAAGAAAGATCAAATTAATCTCGTCAAAGGACAGCTTAATTGCATTCTAACTCCAATCCCTATCTCCAACCTTATCCATGCAGGCATTGGCAGTGCTACCACTTTGATACATCAAGCAAACATCCCAGTCAATATGGCTCAAGAACTAACAGCAACAGAATGACAATGGGCTGCCACCCACTATGTCATTGGGATTGAAAGGCTCTGGTCCACACTAAGAAACACAGAATCTAAACTCACAATGCTTAAACATCATCTTTTCATACATAACAAACGTGATGAGGGCTTATACCAACAAAAGAGATTTATATATAAATGTAATCCGTACTCAACGATAAAACATGTTAAAAAAATAAAAGATATAAAAAAACTATACTAATTGCATAATTGAGCGAAAAACAATAGAGATAAAGAAAACATTGCAAGTATTATGTCTTTCTCAATCATAACTCTGCAGAAAGCAAGCCCAGTCTTGCTCGCTGTTTTGCAAAGAGATCATGAACTTTTTTCTTGTCAACGTTCGGCTACACAGGATGGCTATGCATTTTTAGTTCTTTCTCTTTCTTTTATGTTTTCCTCCTTTCAACCTAACCACTTTAACTTCCTATAGCATACAAGAAATTTGCAAACACACACTTTCTCATCTCCTAATTGGGTTCCTTTCCTTCGCCATCTATCTTACAAAATATACAATTTACAGTTGACTACTTTGCTGTACAATGTGGCTAGATTCAATCTGAAAGATCACAGGAAACTTAGCAACATCTAGACAGGAGAAGAAACTACAATGAACTGGATGGGAACAATTATTCATTTCGAATTTCATGTTGATTTTTGACACATTGCTAAACGAGAGGTATAGCTATTAGATGTTCCATGTGTACATGTTAGATGCCTTTGTTGAAGCCAAAGCCAAGGAAGAAATAGCAGAAGAAGGAACGAAGAATAAGATGCCCATGACTATAAAGTGCATGAGAAGGATATCGTACTGTCAAGCATACAAAATGAGCAATGCTTCTTGGCAGCTGCTAGTGAAAGTAGGGAACATGAGAGAAACGATAGACAAATACCTCAAAGTACGTTACTGCACTTTAGGATTCCCCTTAAATTGTCATCATCGAGAACTCAATAATGGACAAGATTAATGTGCTTGGACGTAGGATCACCTACAACATCAAATGAGATTATCTTGCTAATATACATAAAATTTGGTCAGAAAGCTCACGTGGTTGGCATTCAAGCACTCCAAACTCCACAAGTGTATCTTTGCAAACATCATAACAAAACTCCATTATTTACCAATAGCATATGCATAGCAAAATCTTCTTATGCATGCAAATCGTCAGCCTGCTCTAAGAACGTTCAATGAACAAAGCTACAGAAGAAATCATGACTAAGAAAAGCACAGCAATGTACAAAATCACATCCTGCTATCAGAAATGTTAAACTGACCCTAGAAGCTCTCACCACCAATTATTGTCAATTCCAAGAATAGAAATACAAAGAAAACTCTGGCTTACCTAACCGGGAAAATTCTTTTCTTGAACAAGCAACCGAACTCTATGGAACAAGCTCAAGGTCACAATCAAACTCACAATAGTCCCACCTCCTCACCACCATCCATCTGCCCCAAATCCACTCCTCCAAACTGCTCCACCTCAAAGCTTGGGCTTGTCGTCACCATCTCGCCGGGATCTAATGGTTTCAGCTGTACACCGGGAAGATCAGACTGAGCAACAGCGTTGGCCCCCGCATCCTCGCCTGAGCCGGCTCTAATCACATGGCCGCCGCTATCGAAATCTCCTCTCCCAGCACCATCCTCCCCTTCTCCCCCATCACCTCCCTCGACTTCATCAGCGGCATCATCCGCCGTCTTCACAAATTTCCCGCCGACTCTCGGCTTCATTTCCGCGTGCACCTTCCTCGACTCGTACCGGATAGTCTTATCAAAATTCCGGCTTTTACGCTTCTCCTTGTACCTCATCACGCTGGCCTCGCGCCCCGCTCCGTCCCCTTCCGAGGAAGGCCGTCGTCGTTTCCGGCCGCCGCTACTCTCGTCATCCTCCCCCGGATCTCCAGCGGACTCATCCTCGTCCGACGAAAGCTGCACCACGTGGACAGGATTCGCGACGGGGCTGGGGCTAGGGTTAACCTGGGAGCTAGAGGGAGGGGCCGCGGCGGCGGCGGAGGCGGCCGGGGGAGGAGGGTTAGGGTTAGGGCCGGCGCTAGGGTTGGCATGGAGGGGGTACTGATAGCCGTAAGGCATGGAATAGGAGCCGGCGGCGACGGTGTTCGGGGCGGGCGTGGAGCTGGGGGGGACGGCGACGATCCAGCTGTGGCCGTGGACGACGGCGGCACAGCCGGTGCAGAGGAAGGACCATTCGACGCGGCAGAAGGGGATGCCGGGGGCGGCGCGGCAGGACTCGCACTCCCTGGGAGCGATCGCGGCGCCGAGGTGTCCGGCGGCGCCGCCTCCGCCAGCACCGCGACCGCGGCCGCGCCCGGCGCCACTGCTGCCGCTGGCCATCGAGACTGCGGGGGGGTTGGTGGGCTTTAATTTTGGTCGTCGGATTTGGGGTGCGGGGGGGTTGCGGGTTGGGGGACGGGGGATATGTTTACCCACGCGATGGCGATGGGGGTGCGGTGAGGGAAGGAGGGGAAGCGGAGTCGGGCGAGCGCGTACGTGGAGGCTCCTCGTCCACAGATGCGGGTGCGGGGCGAGGGAGACGTGGTTTTACGCGAGAGTGCGCAGTGGTTTCCTTTCCTGGGTGTCCATGTAGGTTGCACTTGTTGTCTGGGGCGGGGGGCCCTTCACCTCACTCCGCAGTGCGCACTGGGTCGCCGCCCACGGCGTGATGGATCTCGCCCGTGGGTCAACCCTCCTCGACCGGTCATGCCCCAGCGATCCGGACGCTGATGCACGGAACCGAATGCTAAAATTATTAGATATATCTTATTCGATATCTACGTATGTAGACATCAGGATAATTGCATCTCCTTTTTTTTTACTGCATGCGATAAAACTTTTTTATATTTATTCGTTATCTATTCCTTAAAAAACGATATATTTTTTTTATAAATTAAAAAAAAATCATTCTAATACACTCTGTCAGTAATACTATCTCACCTTAAAAATATTTAAGCATTACGCTGCATTAATAGAAAATTTAAATATATTAATAAATAATATATCAAACAATGTATTACAGATACTAGTACTTTAACTTTTTTTATTTTATTATTATCTAGCTTGATAAAGATTACTCTCTTAACTTACCGAATAAATATTATTCTATTCATAATTTATTACTTAGATAAATTCTAATTTTTGTTTATTCTTATTTTAATTATTATAGCAATTAGATTAATTATATTTTCCTACGTAATATTGTAGATATTTCTTCATTCTATTTTTATAAATTATTCGTTATAGTTTTATAATATATTTTTACTGAAATCAAACATAGTTCACATATCATTTCTCTTTACTAGCTCCATACAAGTAGTTTATCCACATCTGATGCAAAGAAAGTTACATATAGCTCTAAGCAAATAATTAAACTATAGATTAAGTTATTCTAAATTTTACTCAACAATATACCTATCAATTTAATGTAAATTATGTTAATAATGATCATTCTAATTAGTACTCGAGGATAGCATTGTAATACTTTTTTACTTATTATTATTTTTTTTAATATTAAATATACCTAGTTTATCCAGTACTATTAAGACCCATAATTTTGACTAGTAGCTTTACATCATAAATATATTAATTTTTAATTATATGTTTTAAGATCTAGATATTTTTTTATTACTTTAAATTTCAGAGAATAATCTTTAATTAGTCAAGAGAATCTGAGCATTATTAATTTTATTATTTAAAAAAATGTATAAACGAAGGTTAATGCTCATAATTTTGTTTCTTTTTTTATTTAAAAGAAACGGCCTCGTCCGCCGGCCCAGTTTATTATTCCGGAATCCGAACCCCTGGCGGAGAGGAGGGCTGGAAATGGCTTCGCTCCCCTCGATTTCTCTCATCCTCGCCGGCCGTCTCCGCTTCGCCCTCCGCCGGAACACAAGACCTATCGACTTCCTTCGCGATCCACGGGCGAAAGGCGGCGTCAGTGTCCGGAGGGCCTTGTTCCGCGTGGCAGCGGAGGGCAACAACGGACTGAAGCAGGACGACGATGGCGGTGCGGACCCGAAGAAAGACCGGCAGCGGCCGGTGGGGTTCAGTTTCCGGTGGCGGGATCTCTTGTCGCCGGATCCTGATAACTTGACTGCCGTCGCATTGACGGGCCTCCTCACCTGGGCCAGCGTCCAGGTCGTCTTACAGCTCTTCTCCATCTCCGTCGCCATACTTCTTGCTGCTCTCAAGTACTCCTTCATTGCCGCTCTTCTGCTCTTCATACTGATCACCCTCCTTTGAATTCTATCTCTCTTCTTGCGCGCCACCGTATCCGCATCGCACCTCTGTATCTGTAAATGAATAGTTCCTAAACTGGATTAGCTATTCTATTTTTAGCTCAATCATATATAATTCTTTTACCGCAAGTTTTATTTGCTAATTTTATCTGCAGTTCTCAACAACATTGGCTCTGTTCAGTACTTAGCTCTAAATCAACTTCCAAGTGTTTTCATTATTACGCATCTGCCTACTAGTGCTGCTTGTTATTGTGACAATTTTATTATGACTTGATTTACAAACTTGAACATTCATAATGACCGGATAAAAAGCTGAGTTGTTTTTATTGTAAAAACATTTTTTAGATAGGATTTGTTGTGAAAATATTGGTAAAAGATAAGCATATAGGCGTATACTTATGACAAATTTTAATTATTGAATTGTGACTAGATTTGGTAGTATTTTCAAAGAAAGAACACTGGAGACTGATTGTGTCAGCAGAAATGGATGGAGATGCAAAACTTTCTGGAAAGAACGTTCATTATCCATATGGTTATTAGTGGTTGGTATGATTTCAGTTCTTCAACTGACTTGCATACAAATGCACCACAGTAAAATTTTAGGGCGTCAGGGACATGTCATTCTTAGTTTAACTTCATATACATGGGGGCCAACCTTCAAGACAAAATTAAGTTGCTGAGCTTCAACATCCCAATGTGGGGGAAGGTCTCTGTTATTGTTTTGTGGTTTAAATTTATTTTGCCAACTAGGTAAGTTGGTAAAGACATCTATTAGCCTAATGAGTATCCCAAACACATTTATGCACCAGAAGGAACATTACAAATATAAAGTGAAGGGGAAATTAATGGAAAAAAGACTTATTCCTGTAACTGTACAAACTGAATGCTGAAAGGTGAATTGATATATCATGAATATCCAAGCACCGAGTTATTTAATTTTCAGGTAATCCTACTCAACCATGATAAGCTCATATAGTCATTCTTAAATGGTGGACTACTTGTGCTATAGCAGCTGTTGATTGTGGACTCGAAGCACATACAAATACCAGTGGCCTTTCATGGTTGAGTTTGACTATTGTTTCGAGTCTTTTGACATCCTAACTTGGTCAACAAAATCACCTGGCTAAGTATCTTACAGTAGGCTGGTTAAACTGATACACTGGCCCTTTGAGCATTGGCATATATTGTGCCATGTATATTATACATACTCTTCCATATTTAAGTGGTTCTGAAATCATTGAACCCTACTGTGCAACTTATAGTTGATAAATAGCTAGAGGTTCAAAATGTAAACTCATGAAATTGGCCCAAAGTTTCTGTTCTCTTTCTGCTATCCCTTTCTTTGTATACATTTATATGTCTGTCAGCTGTACATATTTGTACATGCTCTATATACAAATTTGTTTAGTGCTTATGCAGGTTAGCAGCTTTCAAGTTTCTCGAAACATGCCCACTTGTGACTGAAACAATATCCTTTTACTCGAGGATATTATCTTCCTCAAACTCTTCCTTAGAGATGTGAGTTTGAGTTTCTGTGGCATATGTGGCTTGCACACCACATGAATAGTTCCCATCAGCTTGAGGATATTGGACTTTTAATTTCTACTCAAGGAATTCTCCACTTTATATCCCCTTCAATTTTAGGATTTCTCCCTGGGCTGGGAATTCATTGCTACTCATCTGATGCATTTTCCTAAAGCAAAAGCCATTCTACTTGAGGAGAATAGATTCCATTTAAAGCAACAGTAATTTTGGAATTTGATGACAAGGAGTTCTGTCATGATTATTCACCTCCGGACTGTACTGGGTGCAACAACTGTTTCTTCGGATGAGGTTTGATTTATGTAGTGCACATCTAAGCTGTTTGAAGAAGTTTATTTTTGTTTTTGTTTGTTGAGTTTGTTAATATTCTTTTCTGCAAACATAATTTCTAGTTTCCGTTTTTGTGTCTTTGATTCCCTGAGTACTTACTGTCTTATTTTAGGGTGGATGTTTGTTATAGTTTAATACAACCAAATCCATAACACAAAAATAAAAACAAAAATAGACTAACATCATGTTCGTCTTATTTATTTGTTGGCTCATTGGTAAGGGCCTCTAATGTTACTATAGAAGCCCACTGTCAAATTTACCTCGTCACAAAGAAAAAGATGCTACCATGTTTTCTTACAGCTCTGCTTGAATACTAATGTTTCTTCTGTAGGCTGAACTGGCTAAGTCTGTTGGAATTCTCAAAGTTGACTAGTCTAGTTTTGAATTTTTTCCATAAATATGTCTGTCATTTTTTGGCAATCAATATCATAGGGTGGAAAGACAACTGTGAATTAGATATTGTGGAAATCTCATTTTACCAATTATGTTTCATGAAGAAGTGATAGCTAATATCTCCTATTATTAGCATTGTCGCAGCATTATTCCGCCGTATATTCTCTCGTTGAAGCTTTGGGAAAAGGCCCAGTGTCCAAATAAGACTTTCAGAAAATGATAGCCATGATCACTTGCAAGAAAGGCCAGCCAGTGAGCTTCAGAGACACTCGAGGATCAGCAGTTCAATAGGATATTAAGATACTCGATACTAGTCGGGCCATGGCACCCCATATATTGTTAGGTATTCTGGAGTGTGCAATAAACTACAGCGGGCTTTGTCATAGAAAACATAAGTGCTGAAGGAATAAGACATTTCTTATGATGAGGCAGTACCATTGGAGCTATAACTGCATAGTGTCGGGGGCATATGGAACAATGCTCTGCGGTTCTTTTTTTAATTTCACATAATAATTGTTGGCTTTGAGGTGATTGGCATTCAGTTGAAATGAATACAACGGTTGGAAGTTGCACTGGTGATCTCATAATTAATCTGGTGAAAATTAAATGAATTGCTTCTCATGGATTCTCTTTTAGCTTTCTACATTACTGGCTAGTTTTTCTAGTTGCTGCTCATCGTTGTATATAGGAGACTAGGTTATAAATGCAAGACATACTTGATATCACATCTTTTTACTCCATATCATCTGCTACCTTTCCATGTAGGTTTGTGGTGTTTTGGTATCTCTTTATACATGAATCTTGCATGGTGCATCATCTACAGTCAGATGAATGTGACATTTTCTGTTCGGTTTCTCCTGGTTGACTCTCGTTCTGTGTGCCAAACATTGCCCTGTGCTGTGCCGTGGGCAGCTCTTTATCCACATACTAAACATATTTGACTCATTAGGATGATTGTGCTTTTACACTCATTTTCAACTTTAGCTATCTTATGTCTCCTTGAGCTTTCTAGAGTTCTTCAAAGATTTGTTTGTCACACGGAACCAAGTGCAATGTTTCCTGGTCCAATGATTTTGCTCCTGTTCCTATCACGTTCCACAAATTGTGATGACAAAGCATAATGCCTGCTGATACACCAATTTCATTTCATAATCACTGGAGAAAGATTGTGACAGGACACTGCATGCAGGTTGCACGGGATAATTTCTGGAACAGTGCAAGGAGGGGGGATGGAAGCTCACTGACATGATCAACTCAGAAGTGGGATCCACTCACGGTATGGGTTCAGACACCAGATTGAAGCCTGATGCAGGCAACCTTGATGGCACCCCTCCCCACCTGATACAGGTAGCTCTGCTTATTTTGGTCTCTAATCCTCTTCTTGCTGTGAGTTTAAATAGATTAATGCATGATGTAGGGTCATAATTTGTCATATTGCTGAGATGATTAGTTTATTTCTTTCAAAAACAATTTGTTTCACAGTTAAATTAAATATACTTTTGGTTAGCTACGAACAATAATTAACCCTAAAATAGCGAGTTTACAGCATAAATTAATGCTAATAAATTAGAAATTTATTTCATCACATACAAGATACAACTCCTTTAGTTAATTCCATTATTTTATTTTTACAATATAGCATGTAGAGTATATATGTATTTTTTAATTATGAGAATATATCATCTGTGAGACGGTCTTAATTTTCAAATTTTTAAGAAGCTTTGAATTAGGAATAAATGCGATGGTAGAGAAAAAGGTGGGGTATTTAACTTAATCGCGTTGCGTACCACGTCAGCGTCAGTTTGTTATTTTCTTTGCCCACCACCATACTATTTTTAATGAGGGTGCTGACGTGGGCGTGTCGGCAAAGCGCCACGAGAACGGGAAATAAATACGGAATTTAATCACCAAGCAAAAGTGAGGAGCGCGGCGAGGAAGACGAGAGAGGGGAGCGAACCGACCGAGAGGGAGAGGAAGATTAAAACACCAAAAAAGAAAAAAAAAGTAGAAAAATAAAGCCCATCCTCCTCCTCCTCCTTCCGTTCTTCCTTCCTTCCCCAAATCTTCCCCGATCGGTCGCTGATCTCCATGGCCGCGCCCTCTCTCCCACTCCTCCTCCCTCTCTTCCTCCTCCTCGTCTCTTTCGCCTCCGACTTCGTTCCCCGGTGCTTCGCGGCGGCGAGCACCTGCCCCCGATCCGGCGTCTCATTCCTCAACGACATCAGATCGGAATGCCCTCGCTGGATCGAACTGGCATCGCCGCTCGAGGTACGCCTTTCCTTTCTCTTTGGTTGCCTTTTAGATGATCCTGTTCAATTTTTTTTTGGAGGGGCTTGTTTAGCGCATAAGCTTTGCTATTGGTGCGGGTGCTTTCCTGGGTCCTCGTGAATCGTTGGAATATGTGATTTGATTCATTTTATATAAGATCTTCTGGGCGTCTGCAAAAGAGTAGCAGCTGAAAATTTATTTGATTTTATTTTCTCGGGACGTCTTATTGTTGATGTAGGATTTGCTACCGTAAATGTTCATATAACTTTGAATTCGGTGGAATTAAATTGGCTGTGGTTTTATGATTCATCATATGCCTACATGGAGAAGAATATGATTCTAATGCGTGCAGAGAAGAAAGGAAAGGGTAGCTGACAAATGGGTTGATGGTTGGGTAGTACGATTTTAAGTTATGTTGTTACTAACGATTCTGGATTTGTTATGTGTATGGAGTAATGGATAAGTAAAGCTAATTTTTTAATCTTGATTGGGCAATGGAGGCTAATGCCAACTTTAGTTGACTTGAAAAGTCAGAAAGGAAAAAATAAGATATATAAAATATATATTTTTCTAAGTAGTGTAGTCTGAGCTTTACTTGCTTTTGATTGCCATTGGCCAACTGAATTTTAATCGTTGCACCCAGAACTGAATATATTTTGCTTTAGGTAGTCATTTGCCAACTAAAATTTAATCATTAAACTTGGAACTGACTGTATGAATTGTTCATTTTTTGTCTGCTTCTTTATGCAGATGGTTTTGTACTTATTTTATCCTTGTGTGGTGCAAAGTGAACATAATTCACTAGCTCATTAGCCTGAAGCTTCTTTACTCTTTCTGATTCAAATTGGCTATACCTTCAAGTGAACTTAGTTTCTTAATACTACTTGATTGACTATAAGAAAGTCTAAACAGAATCTCTAGGTTCTAGAAAATTATAATTTATATCACCATTAGCCTATGTAAAAATAAGATACAATGTGAAGTAAACATGATTATAGTTAATCTACATTATTAGCAAGTTCTTCTCGGTTGGTTAGAACAATAAAGCTTGCCACCAGATATCATGGGGTATTTTGCTCTTATAATATTTTCTGATTTGGTTACACATCATAAGTTCATGATTTTTCTCAGGAACTCTTTGATCATGGCCACCATTTATGGACCACTTAAGCA
The DNA here is from genome assembly GCA_030544415.1 of Thalia dealbata. Taxonomy (NCBI): domain Eukaryota; kingdom Viridiplantae; phylum Streptophyta; class Magnoliopsida; order Zingiberales; family Marantaceae; genus Thalia; species Thalia dealbata. The sequence goes on from CM060458.1 coordinate 1,757,214, forward strand.
AATGATATTTGATTTCTTTTTAAGAGGATGATTAGTCAAACTCACAAGGAACTTCAAACTTGTGTGATTACTCCAGGCACCATCTGTTTAAACCAGAATATCATAACTATAGGAATTTTGTTGCCACTAATTATTTCATACTCATCTTATGATATAACTAGGTTGCTTGGAATTCATGTACATTGTTTGTTGATGTTAGGAATAGATTTTAGAAACTAGATACTTGGGCATCAATACATTTTCATGGGGAGAGTCAGATCAGGAGAACATGAAAGTTGACTGGTTACAAGGCGGTGCATGCTTTCTGTCCTCATCTACTTCAGTGCTGAGTTGTTAAAATTCTGACAAGTATTGCAACCAAACAAAATTTTATATCCCATTCTTTAAATGAAAATAAAAATATTTTTGCCAACCAAATACTACCTTGATAGTGCACAACATTTTAGATCTTAGCTCTTTCAGAAAATAATTAGTCTGCTCAACAAATGCCTGATTGGAATTTATCATTCTCAACCGAGATGATCCTTAAAATGATCGGTGCACTTATTTTGATAATGTAGGAATAAGTTGGCATTCAAGAATATGTCATGTATTAAAAAGAAAGTATTATGTACCTTATGTACTGAAGCATACTTTTATTTTTGGCTTTACAGGTACAATCAGTTAGCTTTATTTTGGTCAAGTTTCTAGATGACACTGTGATTTTTTATTATTATTATCATTATGGAGTCTGAGTTTACTGTCATGTGAACAAGTTCTCTTTACCTTATTACATGGGTTGTGTTGGATTTGTGTTACACTTGAAACATCTATCAAGAGCAAAGGGATATGATCTCGCTTGTGGTGCCCCCTTATATTTACATGATTACATCTGTTGATTTTCAAAGTTAAAAAATTTGATATTTTTATGATAGGCCTCCTTTGTACCTTCATTTTCAGGTTGATCATGTGTCTTGTATAAATCTCATATGATTATGTCTATGTTATTTGATTTCGCCTGTTTTCCATTTCTGGTCTCTTTCATTCTTAGTTGGTCATGTATCTTGTGCAAAACGAGAAATGATGCTTTCTTATAACGTCCGCAAGCTTTTTGTTGGCCTAGGTTGACAGTTTGGACCATGTGAACAATCTGATCATAGTCTTCTTTTTTTTTTTGTTCATGAAGGTGGACGGGGAGTTTCTTAACAGAGAGTTTACTCATGGTGACCTTGACGCTTATCATTCCATCATGTTCTATGCTTCTTGGTGTCCGTTCTCGGCCAATATGCGCCCTCTTTTTGATGTTCTTAGTTCCATGTTTCCTCAAGTAAAACACTTGTTACTCGAAGAATCTGCTGTCATGCCAAGGTATGTGCAGATATAATCATTTCTTGAGTTCCTTCATGAAGACCTTGTTCTTTTTCTCTAGCTGAACGCTGCTGTTTCTTTTTCTTTCTTTTTAAGCTGTTTAATTAACTTCATTATCTCATTTGGTTCCACGCAGTGCTCTCTCTAGATATGGCATTCACAGCTTTCCGGCTATTATTCTGTCCAACCAGACAACAACAGTTCGTTACCATGGCTCTAAAAACCTTGATGCTCTTCTCCGATTCTACAAGGAAACTACAGGTTTGTTGCAACTAAATTCTCCTCACAATACGCCTATCCCTGTCTTCTTTGAAACCTCTAGGCCAGCCATATAAGAAGGAATTACACATGGTTAAACATCCAAGGTTCTTTGGTTCATTAGTTAAGATCCAGGTTTAGGGTCTTGAGCCTGATGATTGATTCGAGAAATAATGTTTCAGATGTAGAGATGTTCTAGCGGTTTAGTGGGATATCTAGCAACCCGTTTCCCTTTATTTATCATTTTAGGAGTTACTCACCTCTCCATATGACTTATTTGGGAGGAGGGAAGGTAAATTCTGACGAGTCAATTTCCTACATGGGAACTTTTAGAATTATGAACTGGAAAAAAACTAGTTTCCTTTAATATTAAGAAAAAAATACTGTTAAAAAAATAGGGAAAAATATACTTACTACCATTTTACTTGTATAGCCTTTTACTTATCAATATATGTCTACCCTTTAAAAATCGAGAATTGCAAATATCATTCCTGCATTTCAAAACAACACCCTCTCATCCTACATGGTAATTATTTTTTAAGTTAAAAAATAAATACAACATTCTGCCACTTAAGATTATTATTGATTTGCTTGGATTAAGTTTTCAACACATGATATTTTCATACACGGTAGCTTATTTGGTAGTATATATAATATCTATTTATTTATAATTTTTAAAAAAAGACCTGTCATGTAGGATGAGGGAGTGTTGTACAATTTCTAAAGTTGGATGGTTGGTACAGTGGGATTAGTAGTGAGTAGATAGGTAGTGAGTTTAGTTATCCTTGAAAAATAAAAATCCACCTACACTTATTTGCCTCCTCTGTTTCTCATCCAAATCCTTTAACTTGCTAGTTTGTACAGTCGTCACACTGGATCTCATCAAGTACCATCTCATCTTATGGTTTCCTCAATTGCAGGTTTCAATCCGATTTCAAACATCCATGTCGACCAGCACTCCCGTTCATCAAACAGGAGACCATCCCCACCGCATCAAGCTGCATCCTCACGGGAACTAATGGCAAAGGAACCCTTTCTAGTTCTCGCAATGTTGTTCATCTGCCTGAGGACGTTCATCTCCATCCTCCCCGTCACCTACTCTCGTCTGAAGGCCGCTTGGCTCTCCCACGCCTGGCATCTCAACCTGCACATACCCTACGAATCACGTCAACTGTTCGCCGGAGTGCTGAATGTGATTGACTTCAACAGGTTGTGGACCAGGCTCAAGCTCTGCAACAAGACTAGGAGTAGTTTAAGGGGGCAAACGATGCTGGGCTCTGGACTTCTCCCCTAACCATCCGCTGCTCCAGTATGTGAGTCATCCTCAACATCAACCTCCTCCCACACCTTCAGGATCATGATCTTGAAGAAAGCAAGGAAGAATCATGTGAACCGATGAACGGTCACCCCGCTTGTGCATCGTCCACCTCAATCTAATGTATAATCTCGTCTCCTTCCTATTGTTAACAAGATTGGGAAAAAATGGTTCGTGTGCTCTCGTGTAAAATTTTGAGCACCGCACAAACGCACCATCCTACTGTAACTTGGATGCATGCTGCATTGCCACTCTGCCGATGTGATGATCCAAATTAAGACAAAATGGTCCCGTCTATTTTATCTCATAGATGAAATCCCCACCCTTATTCTATCTTTTATTTCTTTTAGGGCTTATTGTCTATCATTTAGGAACCTTTACCCATCAATCATACTGTTCTATATTTGTGGTTATTTTTAGAATGAAAATAAATAAATATTATATATACATATATTTGTTAATTAAGTTAATACATAGGGTATAGCTAGTTTAATCATGCAGTAGTTGACATCTCGTATACAAAATTATATATGATTGATTACATAGAGTAGTTACGTAGAGGAGTAGTGATCCCATGTATTTGCACACACCAACAAAAAAATGTGCAAAATAAATTGGAATCCACCACCACAAGTGGCTTGGCAGAGGTCTCCATTACTGATCAACAAGCTTTTGCACCCTCAAATCTTGCATTGCCATCTCCATCAGACTTATTCCAACCCTGGACTCAAGCAAACCCCCCACATGCCCTCCCATTCCAAAAGAGAAGATAAAGATGGATGTGATCTCAATGCATCTGTACCTTGCCTCCCCCCTTGGCCCATCAAATTGTTCATGACTGTTCCTACAATTATCATTAGGCAATAAACCCAAGGGGAAAAAGGATCTAACAATTGCTGCAACAAATGCCTACGACATTAATCATGCAATCAGGTATTTTCCCTTCATAATCCCACACCACCTCCTTTCTTTTCCACATCCATATGTTTGTGCGTATATATGTAGTTGGTGCCACTGACCATCAAAATTCAATGCATAGCCATCACATGCCTAATCTTCACGGTGGTCCAGAAATTTTAATCTTCTACCCTTTTGTGATCAAGTCAGCTATCCATGCTTGGATTTATATTTATATATCACAACAAAATGATAGATGCCTAAACAATCTGGCATTCCCCCTGGCAAAAAGGAAGGAATAAGCAAGCTCAATTTTTTTTTCTAAGGGATAATTGTAGGGGACCTCCCATTTAGTTATGATCTATTTATAGGAGCATCAAGTCCCAGATTGTTATAAAAAAAAACTCCTATTATAAAATTGAGAAGACTTCTCTTTCCAAGCCCAGGAAGGAGGGAGGGAGGGAGGGAGGGAGAGAGCGCTAGATACAATAAACTATTTTTTATTATAATTTATTAAATATATCTTATCATTAAATGAAACAAAAAATGATTATTTAACGTTATGACTTGATTGATGTGATATATTAAATTATTTTTTAATTAAGAAAATATACTCACCGCAATTAATAATAAATATGAGTTTTACTGTTCAATTAAGAGTTCTAATGCCTTAAATTAGCTGATAAGTTACAACTCCTTGATGGAGATATTTTTTTTTGGGGGGTGGTTTGGCAAATGATGGATGATTGAGAAATCAATTAACTCATCAACAAAGGCAGGAAATAGACTAATAGAAGAAGAAGTCTTTACCTGTGGGGCCAAACTTGAGCTTTCCTCAATTTGTCACTTGCGCAGGGGATAAGCCCTTCAAATATCATCATCATCACTCGGTGGCATGGAGAACCACTACGCATCAAATTCTTCGATCACTTCCACTTCTTCTTCCTCCTTCTCGATCTCTTCCACGACCCCCTCCTCCCGAATGCAGAATTCTTGCCTGGATATGGACATCGAGGAGGACTGGGAGTTCCTCCCCGATACCAACAAGGGCTTCCTCGGCTACGGCCATGGCAGCAGCGCCGAGAACAATTTGCTGCTCAACGAGCTCATCGTCGACATGAACTACTTCATCTGCCCCCTCATGGAGGACGATGTGGAAGGAGAGCGTCCGCCTTCGCCCCAGCTCGCCCTGCGCTCGCCCGATCCGGCTCCGGACGGTGAATCCGACGACAAGTTCTTCAAGGACATCGGCGTCGTCCTCCCGCCGCCGGTGATCCTGGTGAGCCCCCACCACCACCAGAGCGACGCGGCCTCGCAGATCCTCTTCAAGAAGCTGAGCGTCGCCGACATGAAGGCGGGGGACTCATCCCCCATGTCGAACGCCGGATGGGCGGCGGCGGTCATCTTCAGCGGGGACGACGGGCAGGCGCCGGCGGAGGATCCGCCATCGCCGGAGGAGGATGCGATCCGGAAGAAGGCCCGCGGCTTCGCCGCGTGGAGGTGGAGATTGGCCGGGATCGGGGCGTTCTGCTCCATGGGCGCTGCCGCAGCTGCGGCTACCTTCTGCATCTTGGTGTTCGGCGGCGGGGGCGGCGGCCGGCCGCAGCAGAGACGGAGGATCCAGTTCAGCATATGCGCCGACGAAAAGGTAGGGCTCGTTCGCCGACCCAACATCCGAACGAAATTGACATGGATATTTGATTGATTCCCGGGGGAGGGGTCTTGGATTGCAGAGGATGAAGGAGGTGGTGCAGCAGGCGACGAGGCTGAACCAGGCGATGCTGACGGTGAGCGGGGCGGCGTCGAGGGCGGACATCTCGTTCGGAGGGTACTTCGCGAGCGCTTGATCTGATCAATTCTCCTAATGGAAATGGAGGAGGAGGTATTTGCAGATTCCTGCTGTATACGTATAAGAAGAATAAATCAGAAGCAGCAGAGAAATTTATTAGCAGATGAAGCAGCAGATGAAGGAGGTTTTATTTTTTACTGTGTCATACTACATCACTTACATGCGTACAGAATGGAATGGAGGATATATTGAATTATTGGTTACAGAAAATTTTTATCCTAGCAATTCAAGAATCTGCAATCTACTACGACTCATTTCTTCATCATCTCCTTAATCCTGCATACAAATAACAATCTTTTTCTTTTAATATCAACTGCGATATGCTTATACTGTCAATTTGGTCGGCCTTCTAGAAGAAGAAGAAGAGAAAAAGATTAGGGCAAGTGCTGACCCCAAATCCCACAGATTAACAATTGATTTCTTTTTTAGTTTGAGTAGAGCTCCGATCCACTCATAAAACCTACTTTAATTCAACTGCAAACCATCAAGGATTTTTTTTTAGTGTAGGTGTTGAGTACAAAGTAGGAGGAGGATGAATCTATATGTCATGTGGGGGAGGGAGATAAGTTCAAAAACATCATCATTAATTAATTGATAAGCCCACTATATAGAAGAAAAAAAAATCCCATGTCCTCCTCAGCAAAAGAGGGATCAAACTACTGAGAAAACAGCAAAATATATAAATATCTTTCTCGTAACGCAACAAGAAAGAAAGAGAAGAAGAGTAAACGGAGGCAAAAGAAGCCACGCTCGACGTTGATTATTAATTGCAAAAAAAATTTGCAGCTGCAGTAACGCACAAGGCAAACACTTGTGACCGTTTCTTTTTTCTCTTTTAGTTGCCTACTGCTTCACGTTAACTTTTTATTCTGGTTCAGATTAAATTAAATTAAATTAAATAATAAAAAATAAGGTATCCTTTTCTTTTTCCACGTGGATTAATCTACTACTGAGTTGTGCCGTGTGGGCGCACAGGTGGATCTTCAAAGAATGCCCTAAAATAAGATTTAAATCATTGACAGGAATAAATAAATAGATAGATAAAGGAAGATGTCTAAATTATAAAATTAATGGTGTTTGGCCACCTAGAATTGGGCAATAAAGACATGTTCTGTGAGTGGTATATGGAATATGCACTACAAGCAATGGCACATTGTATTGGAATTTACACTGCCGTATAGAGTTTGGCATTCTTTACAAAAGAACAAACAGATGGTGCTTGATCTGACAACATGAAGAAGAATAGTTACCGATTTAAGATTACAACTCTTCCTTCAAGTACCTTTGTGAATGCATAAAGTCCTGTTTTGGTATGGACTAATCATTGTAAACGGTGTATACACTGCTGTACAGCTCTGCACAAATGAAACCGCACAAGGAGGTTATCATGCACCATCTAAAATGGCTAGCAACGCATCAAGTGTACAACACACAGCAAGTTTTAAGAATTCCGTGCAAGAATTAGAAAAAGTAGTCTTGTTGTTGACGGAAAGCACAAGATTATGCTGCATGACCAAACATATTCCCTCCTGAGATTTGCAGGCACTTAGATAAATCAGTTTCTCATGGTCATGCTTACCAATTACATCGGCAGCTTTTATCATCTGTGCAGAGGTCAACTCGGGTATTTTCGCAATCCCTTCGACCAGTTCTGCCATTGAATCGCCTTAACACAGCTGCCGAATAGATACTACCACACGCACAATGATTGTTAACAGTTCACGCACCCTATCTAGTTTGTCATCCGCCATTGCTGAAAACGCTTAGTATAAGAAATAAAACATAACGGCAATGGTGAGAGTTTTCAAATCTTGCCATGCAAGTGGTAGTTGTCAGGTTTAGCAATGCAACATGTAAATAACATACAATGGGAATATAGACTTGCAAAGATAGGATCAGAAGGATGTGATGAATAAAAGCACACAAAATTTTGAGCTAGAAAGGGGCACTCTTGTCTCCTTATTTCACACGAATACCTTTCTACAAAGAAAACTCAAAAAGAATGTACAGCTTCGTAGCATCAAAACAAAAATAAAAATAACCAAGGAAGAAATTCCAAATGAATATATTTTGCATCTGGCCAACATGGAAACAGCTTAAATTACATTTGATTCAATTCCTAGTCTAGGTCACAGGCAACCGCTGTTCCTCCATATTTCAAAGAAAACGCAAAATGCAGGCTACTTCATTATAATCTTTTTAACGTTTATAAATTCAGAAATCTTTGCATTATAAATCTAGAAACCTATGTTATTAACTCGATGTTTTAATAAAATGAGTTCTTCATGTCACCATCTGACTTGGAGTCTCTCCAATTGACCCTGATCTCTTTTTATAGTATCAACGGCTGCGAGTACCGTGCACAAAATAGATGCTCATCTAGTTAGGGTGGGTTAAGACTCACTGAAATTAAAAAAAAAAATACGGCGGCCATTAACAGGGGAGAACTAAGAAGAAATCCCAGCCCTGGGAAAGCGCCCTTCTTCGTGTTCCACGGCAAACAATGACACCTAAACTTCAAATTCTAAGCACAGATTCAGTGGAAAGAAAAGGAGTATTTTTTACAGATAAAATATCAGTTTTGATGAAAGTATCCGAAGCCATCTAAGAAAAGAACAACAGTGGGTTCTTCTCCCTCAAAAAGGATTCGCATTGCTTTCCGCCTCCGTCTGAACCGCCTGCAGATCGATTATCATCCTGCAGTCGGTTATTCGAGAGGCGAAAAAAAAAAGCATCAATGAATCACAGAAGGAAAAAAAAAGCCCTTCTTTTTCAAGGAGATAAGAGAACACAAGAAATTGAATAGAAGAGGGATGATGATGATGATGATGATGATATCTAAGGCTGCTTGGGGGATTCCGCATTGAGATCAAAATGGCGGAGTCCCCTCAAAAGGCCCGAGCGGACGAGAAGTCCGTCTCTCTGCGCCCCCTAACTAAGCCGGGCGGTATACAGAAACCACACGGCTACTCAGAGAGGCCAATCGTCGAGCACCTAACAACAAAACAGAGACAACGAAAGGGAAGGAGAGGAGACGGAGATCGGCGGCGTACAACGTTAATTCTGATCTAGAAGACGCATAGCTTCGAAGCTCTTATAGGCATCGGCAGCAGCTGGGCCTGGCGGCGGCGGCGGCGATGGCTAGGGTTTCATTGAGAACAGGGAAGAAATGGGCCGTCGCCTCGGCCTTCGCCTCGCTGCGAGATGGGCCTTTATAAAGGGTCCGTGGGCTAACGGGTCGGGGGTTTTTTCGATCCGATTCAAAATAGCAACTCCGAAGGCCATAATTAAATTTCTCCTCTCGATTAAATTATAAGCACAAATACGACGCGAAGCAATACAAATTTCGATCACCGTCATCACCTCATCATCACGCACAAATCACATCGAGAAAGGAAGAAAACGCGAGCAATGTGGGCGGCGCGGGCCGGTGGCTCAGCAGAGGAGGAACCCGAGGAGGAGGGCGGAGCAGGAGGAGGCGAGGAGGGCGACGGGGGTGGCGGCGGCGGCGGCGGAGGAGGTGGGGCCGGGGGAGGGCGCGTCGACGGCGGCAGCCTTCTCCACCAAGGAAGAGGCCATGGCGACGGCCGCGGCGACGGCGACGATGAGCCTGAGCTTGAGGCCGGCCTCCATTGCGGATTACTTTATTTAGAAAATTCTACGACCGGAGAGGAAGGGAGGAGGAGGAGGAGGAGGTGATGCGGTGCGAGCAGAGGAGGAGGAAGAAGAGGAGTTTTATACTGGTGAGGGAGGGAGAAGCGGTCAAAGTCAAAGGGAATTACTTGTACATTAACCCCTCTTGTTCTATTTATTATACTTTGATCCAGAAGTATTCAACATTAAAGGAATTAATCGTTAATGTTTAACTTTATAGGGTTTAAACGAAAAGTGTTTTTAATCGGATCGGGCATTCGGGCATACCCATCGGAGACGGGTCGGACTTTGGAACTGGTCCATTCACCGAATGGTGGAGTTACCGTCAGAGTACTTATGACCTAATCATCGATAGGCGCCAAACCTGAAGGGAGTCATTTTGGATATCTCGCCGCATCCACTCGTCCGTGCCAAAACCTACGGCCCAAATTGCGCCTTCACGGCATCCTCCATTTCTACTCTCGCAGATAAGCAAAGCAGCGACCAACGCAGCGAGCGAGCGGGCGAACTCTCCGACTCCTTTCAATATTCTCAAAATTTGTCTTCCTCGTTGATCATCCAGCGCAGGATTTCTCCGAATCTTGGTAAATTTTATTGTTCTCCCTTGTTTTTTTGATGGAAAGGTCGGATCTTGGTTTGGGGTTTCTGAGGGGTTGCTCCGCTCAGATGGAGAAGGAACCGAAGGAGCAGAGAGATCTGGCGCTGCGGACGGCGCCTCCGGAGCGGGATTTCCCCTTGCAGTGGGGCAGCCGGAAGCGGCTCCGCTGCGTCAAGGTCAGAGAGGAAGGGGCGTCCCCGGCTAAATCCGACGGCAGGAGGAGGGCTACGTCTCGGATCAACCGTCGCATCGTCTCCGGAAGCGACAAGGACTTCCCGGCGCCGAGGTTTCGTCACCCCTTGCCACTCCCCAACAGGTAATTCGACCAGGCAAACTGAGAAAGGAGGGATTTTCTAGTGAAAGGCCGGAAAGATTGACTTGTCGATGACTTGGATTTTGTCGGCAGGCGCTCCGAATCTGCGGGGAGCGAGAACCACGTGTCGTCATCGCCGGAGAAGGAGGACCGGTGCTACACGACGCGGGGTTCGGTGGCGCACGGGTGCGAGGGGGAGAACGGGGCGGTCGGCGCCGCAGCTGTCGGCGATGAGAGGGGAGGGGCCGCAACACTGCCGAGGTTCTTCGTCTCGCTGTCAAACAAAGAAAAAGAGGAGGATTTCATGGCGATGAAAGGGTGCAAGCTGCCGCAGAGACCCAAGAAGAGGTCCAAGTTCATGCAAAAATGCATACTTGTAATGACTCCTCAGTCCTCCCTTCTTATCTCCGTAGATGTGACATGGAAATTTTGAATTTTTTTTTGCCCACCCAATTCTGTTGGCATGCAATTGGGGATGACACCCTATATTTTTGTTCAATATGTCGTAGCTGGTGAGTCCAGGAGCATGGCTGTCTGACCTTTCTCAGGAAAGATATGAAGTGAGGGAGAAGAAGGGATCAAGAAAGGTATATATTTTGTTTTCAATTTTAATCCTTTTATTTTCGTTTCAGCTTCTTAATCCTGTCCTTTGTTCTTTTCTTTACCCACAGTTTAATTTGAATTGGTTCTTCTCCTCCTACTGTTCCTTTCACTTTCTTTATATTGAATTATAGTTCTCACTTTGTTGTTATTCTTTGCAGAGAAAGAGAGGATTGAAGGCCATGTCCTTGGATAGTGATTCAGAGTGAATCAAAATAGGATTAAAAATTTAATTTCTTCCATTTGTTATTATGTGATGAATAAGAGTTTGCTCAGACGCCTTTAATGCTTTCCATTCTTCCCCTCTACTGAGAGGAACAATTTTGAGTTTTGAGCACACGTGTATGAGATTAAGCAAACCTTAAACAGTTATAGCAAGACCTAGACAAGCCCTTGTTCTAGCTTGAGCAATTTGTATGGATAAACTGTTGAACTCTCTCTTTCATGTATCACCAATCTCAAGTCTCTATCTATTGATAAAACCATTGCTTGGTGAAATCTTTGTAAGTTCTCTTTCAGGTAGTGCAACCTAACTAGCAGTAGCACAACGTAAAGAATTGAAAAGGCAACCCAGAAACAAAGTGCATGGAGGCATCTTCCAGGTTTAGAAATCAGTAACAGCAGATTATTTCTTGAGTTTATGGACCTTCCTGGAGAGAATTGTCTTACAAAAGCTCAACTATCTGCTGCACACTCAATGCGCTGCCCTTTTTCCTATTTGATGAAGGTGGGAGTTGTCACACAGATTCCAAGATTGAACTTTAAAGGGACATTGTAAGCTACTAAGGATCCAGGAACGGGTTGTAATCCTAATTGTTTTTTTTCCATTGCACATGAAATCCTTGTAGTCCTTAACATTTGTGTTCTAGCAAAAACACTGATGTCACTCATGTGTTTTGTTGTAGGAGTGGATAATATTATTATGCAGTAGAACCATGTTACAAATTGCAAATCTCTTCTCATTTTCATTTGTTCTTGACTTGTTGGTAATCACCCATAGACATTCGTTACTTCATAATTACCATAACTTTTTTAAAGCAAGATATTTAGATAGCCTTCACAATAGGCATTAAGAGTAAAATAAAATGGCACAAAAGGTTAAATCTGTTTTTTTTTAAATCAACGAATCATTTATTAATCAATACATTGAGCATAATTTATAGTAAATACAGTATTAGTATTAACAAATTGGACCTCTTGATTTTTTAGTGGTGCAATAAGCATAGAACCATTATATTGTAAGAACAAGGTGAACACTTCATTGGAAGCATTTACAAAATGCTTGAAATTTACCTTATATTATTAATATTAATAGAAAAAATCCAAAAAAGATATTACTATCTATGAATAATTTAATCCTATAAGTATGAACTTAAGTCATATATTATTTTTACTTACATTAAATGTAATAAATTGATATAATAATATTTTATTTAAAACCTAATATATTTTTATAATAGTTTTTCTTGAGTGATAAAATAAGATACCTTTAAATTGAAATTATATTTCAGTAAATGGATAAAAGGAAAAATTGCAAACAAACGAAGACTTGAATAAATAAGGAAAGGAGAAGGGAAGAAAAAAAAAAAGGAATCGAGGCGGCGTATAAGCATGAAGACCGTGCTGCGAACGCCACCCGTCCGCCTCTCCGCGCCGCCGCTCCGCTTCTCCCGCTTCCTCAATGGCCTCGCGTTGCTGCCGCCGCCGCCGCTTCCCGTCTCCCGCCTGAACACGCTTCTTACACGTTCTCCTCCACGCCGCCGCCTCTTCGCCTCCTTCTCCCGTCCTCTCGCCATGGCCTCGTCCTCGTCCTCGTCCGCGCCCGCGCCCGCGTCGTCTTCCTCCTCCCAGGTCACCGATCCTTTTTTTTTTTTGGAGTTTTTCTTTTCCTCGATCAATCAAGCATGTAATTTTCATGAGGAAGATTAGTGCACTGAGAATGCCATAATTTGGATTTCAGGGTGAAGCCACGGAAATTTCCGATGCCTTTGAGCAGATTCGGGCTCATCAGGTGTGTCTCTTGTCGGAATTGATTGGTATTCTCTGACCAAGTTATCTTAATTTGGACTCCTGTATTAGTGTGGATTTTGCTATTATATAATCAAGCTTAACACGTACTGATGATGACCATTCTGACTCACTATGCGTATTTTATTAATGTGGAAGAAGCCTTGAACAGCCCTAAATATCTTGTTGCAGGTGCAAGAGCCAATCACATAATCAATAATCCCATAAAATGACATCAGAATTCCCAATTGTCCTAAACTACATATTACTTAGTTTTATACTTTTGAGTAATAAAATTTAAGCAAGTATATATGAGTGTCGCTAGAAAAGCTAGCTATCTGATGCACAACATCTGCTTTCTTCTTTTTCATGTTCTTCTCTCTCTTTTAATATTATTTGGGTCATTTTGGGGCCTCTCGTGGATTCAATTTATCACGAGCTGTAGTCAGGTTGGACATATCATTTTCTTTTGTCACAGGAAGCAGCTGCTCGACTCTCCCCTGTTGAAGAAATACGAACATTACTTGATCTTAGCATTCGAGGTGTGCTTTCTACCTTTTCTCAGGTCAGTTACTCTAGTGCATATTTGATATGTCTATCAGTTTTAGACAATTATACTATGGATTCGATGAATTAATTTAAGTTCATCAATGATTCTCACAGAATTTATCAATGATTCTCGTAACTGTTGTTGTTTACCCTATTCTAGAAAGAGATAGGAATGCCAGAAAGTATATGAAAGAGAAGGGACAAGTGGAAGTACCAAAACCTGTAAAAGCACTTGCCCTGTCCTATATCTAGCTTGTTGAATTTGATTCCTTGTCTTCAGTTAGGACTAGAAGAGTCTGAGCAGATCTCAATTTTAGAAATGACATCTCTAACAAATATCTCCTCAAGAAAAGGCCTCCATGCTATCAACTTTTTAGTACACAGAAAATGAAGAGGTTATTCAAGAATGAGCTCTTATATTTTTTCATTCTAGTACGTTACTATTTCAATTATTAGGTTGTCTGACTTCTAGATCATCAGGAATATAAAGTGCTTCTTTATTACTATATATCCAACCAAATTGCTGACTCCATTTGATTGAAAAATATTATCTGTTTGAATGCAGGACCACAAGGGTTATCCTTCTGGGTCAATGGTTGATTTTGCATGCGATGATGATGGCTCACCCATACTAGCAGTTAGTAGTTTAGCTGTCCATTCAAAGGTTTGATTATCATGCTGTGCTGTGGCCTAATCAGTCTCGTTCATGTATTCTTGTCCTTTACAATTTTCTAATAGCATATTTATCGATGCACGCAGAATCTCTTGACCAATCCTAAGTGCTCTTTGCTCATAGCGAAGGATCCTGAAGATAGGACCGACACAATTGTCACCCTATATGGGGATGCTGTTCCTGTATGTACAATTTGTCTTTCTTCTTTCTTAAGGTTTATGGTGATGATCATCGACATTTTTCTTCATCTTAAACTGTTAAAAGTACATGGTTATAAACACTACTGTAAACTAACATGTGGTTATGTTCCAAGATTGGGTATTTTTTGTCTATAATTGCTAATGATATATTATTTAGATAGATAAATTATTATCAGGTGCTGAAGCCAACATATTTATCTCATCGATCTGTTCCCTTCACTTGGCACTCAATAATCTCTAGAATATTGAAGTTCCCAAAGTTGAAGTGTGCAAGGCATTGTTGCCATCAAAATATTAACATGCAAGCTAACACAACGCAAGTTGATTTTGAATGCTCATGGTATATGGCTTTTAATCTTTTGCACTTTTTTTCAGAAGTTACTAGATTCGGATGACTTTCTGTCTGATTGTATGAAGTAATATCATTTTCCCAATGATGACAAAGTTGATTAGTATATGCGTCTGAAGCTTGCTTACCTCACCCTCTAAGCCTCATTTCTGTTTATCATCTTCTAATATGAACTCCTCTCACTATATTTTATTTTATTTTCTTTTTTTGGACATAACCTAATGTTGCTATTTATTGATTCAAACCTTTTTTTAGGTTTCTACAAATGATAGAGAATCTGCACGTAATGCATATCTAAGAAGACATCCTGATGCATTTTGGGTAATGAGCAACTTAAAATTCTCAATGCATTGTGCTATCCTATGCAATTTATGAAGTGATGAAAAGAATTGTTTGCTATTTAAGGTTGACTTTGGTGACTTCAGTTTCCTTCATATCAAACCAAAATATGTACGCTATGTTTCTGGCATTGCTACAGCTCTACTGGGATCAGGAGGTAATGTCGACATTGTGTTTGGTTCTTTTGCTCCGTATTTATTGTAGAGACTGCGACCCATGTTCTTAACAGTGATTATTATTTCATCACACCCATTATTTGATGATCTTAGGGTGGAATCATTCTGAGCTCATCTTAAGATTAATAATCATAATGCTATGACCTTATTGGTAGTACATCTGAATAAATTCAATTGTTGATTGTGTTGCTTTGTTTTTTATGCTATTATGCATGTTAGTTACGTGAGAGTTTCCAATGGTTCAGAAGCTTGAGGCCAGAGATGTCATGATTATGATCAACATAAATTCAGTTGATTCTACTTAACTGATTATGCACCCAACATTACATCAAATTTATTTTGTTCCTCATGATTTTTTTTCCCTAGAATTTGATGGTGAGGAATATAAAGCTGCAAAAGCTGATCCAATAGCTCAATTTGCAAAGCCTGTCACTGTATGCTCATTGTCTTATTTCCTTCTAAAAAAAATTATTTCTTGAGTGTTCTTGTTCTGAACCTGTTCATCTGTTGTTAGTCCCACATGAATAGGGATCACGCTGAAGATACAAAAGCTATTGTGCAACATGCAACCTCAGTAAAGGTATTCAAGGAAATGCTATGTTTTACTTTTTTAAAATCCTCATAACAATAACCATGTCTAGGTGGTTGTATCACTAGGATTGCCTAAATTTGTGTATTTTCTTTGACTAGATCCTAATTTAAGAATGATGTAACAGGTCGACTTTGCTCACATGCTGGACTTAGATAGCCTAGGCTTCAATGTGAAGGTACTTATTTGAATGCATTCTACTACTGTACACTGGTTTCGGTAAAAGATTTTGACATTTTGTGCTTCATTACATCAAAGCAATTTACTGCAATTGATATCACATAGTTGCATTATTTTAGTGCAACAGCATTTGTCTGATCGTGAAATTGTGTACATGCCAGCAAGTATTCTGTCTGAGTGTGTCGTGAATCCCTATAAAATTAACTTAAATTGATCATAGTTGGAAGAGAAAAGCACGACTGCCTAAATTAGTGTCAAATTTGGAGCCGTAAATCATATTCTCAAATCATCAGCTCCGAGATGTATTCTTTGCAACTTCTGTACTTTTTTGTTTAGTCATCAATGCATCGAAGAAGAGTTTGTATAACTTTTTTGTTTAGCGTAGAGTGAAAACCAACAATACATCTTTGATGCAGGCTGGATATCAAGGGAACACTCTGAAGCTCCGCATCCCTTTCCCTAGACCTGCACAAGACAGGAAGTAAGCCATCCTGAGGACTACGTTAATGTCACGTTTAGTTTTGTTTCTTCGGACAATTGTTTAGTGAGTCTTCTTGTTTGGTGTAGGGATGTAAAGACTCTAATTGTGGAAATGCTTCAAGCTGCTAAATCCGAAGAGAGACCATGATAGGTTCCAAACAGGTGACACCATGCTCATTCTTTCAGTTCTTGTGCTATTATTACGTTTGACATAATTGATGCTACTCTAGAGGACATTCACATTTTTTGGCAGAATTTGCAGCTATAAACATGAATGGTATTTTCCCTGTCATTTTGGCCTCTTTGTTGGAATAAAAAGAACTTATTTAACAACGTTATCACTGCATATCTACGGAGAGCAAAGTTAGTTTTATGCTGATAAATTGAAAGAAATTCTGGAGTTTTATGTTATAAACTGAAAGGAATTATAGGAGCCCCAGGAAGTAAAGTGTTCTGTTTTCTCATGGATGCTGCAGGCTTCTGGGAGGTAGCAGAAAGAAGGAAAATGACGTACAAACAGCTTAAGACCGAAACAAAGATACTTCTAATGTGTATATCCATGAACTCAAAAGCTGCGTTCCAACTCACAAAACCAAATATGAGAAGTGCCCAGTATCTTTATCTGCACAGTTGCCTTCCGTACAAGTCTTTAAACTGTGGCCTTGAAAGGCAAGGAGAAAAATAGGCAATTAGCACCTCACACCATACTAGATACTGAATCATGATAGATATCAACATTTCAGTCTTTAATTTATAAATAATTTTCCACTGTGAATCCAACTGACAACACTGTTTCTGGTTTTATTCTTATGTAAATACAATTACTAGTTTTGGCTGTGTTGTGCAGCAGAATCAATTGAGCTCCATTTTGAAATTTTTAGCAAAGAGTAAATGATATTCACTAAAATCCACACATTTTGATGGCACACTGGAACTGCTCATACTTAAATGCCTCGTTCAGGTCTGAGCATAGATTCGGTTGGTTTGACTGGACTCATTGAGATGAATCAGTGAATTTATTTTTTAGTCCTATTTCAGGAATGTTTTTGCTCCTTTTGGAAATAAAATCAAACACCTTTTCCACATTTTCATGTAAATTTTTTATACAAATACAAGGACCAGGAGAAGAGAAGTGTGCCTTTTCTTATGTGATTAATAAGATAGAAGAGTATGATTTAATATTAGAGGTTTAACTAATATTAGAGTAATAATATTACCTTAATATTAAAATTTGAGTTATAGAATTAGAGATTTAGTTAATTAGAGTCATAAAGTAGAATAATAAAAATTTAATGCTCAACATGTGGACTGAATATTAAAAAAAAATTAAACAAAAAGACCCAGCTCAGTTTATTAATTTCTCTCATCTTAACACTTGTTTCTGGGCACACAGTTCAAACAAGGGGCCTCAATTGATTGGATCAATAATTGCAGGTTTTGACAGGATGATCTCTCCAAGAGAATCCAAAAACATGATTGTATAAATCCATCAAAAGGCCTCTGTAGACCATATTTTTTATCACATCATTATGAGGGCCATCTCCCTGTCTAGCTCACCTCTCCTTTTTCAACCCCCAACTGCTATATATCTTTAAAGAAATGGAATGTGCCAGATGGGCCATTGAATGCCCTTTTAAAATAAGAACTAGGTCATAAAAGACTGAATAAAGTTGAGGTTTTAAATCAAAATTGATTCACTGGATTGTGATATTTTTAAATGTACGTGATTATAGTGTATTTTTTTAACTCTAAAGCTGCCAACAGACAGTAAATGTAGGTCTGAATTCAACCAACCCTCACTATATGTCACAGGTGGCATGCCTTGTTTTTATCCTCCCCAACCCAATGGCTCTCTGTTCCTGAAGCATGATACTATTAAAAAAGGCTGCAAAATAACAAGAAGATGAAATTGAAAGACTGAAACATGGAGAGGGCAAAAGCCTCAGTGAAGGAGGACCAGCATGCCAATCACTGCCCTAAAAGATAAAGTTTTGCTGCAGAGGAAAAAGCCATGTCAGGGTGGCTCACATGCATAGCAACAAATCTTTTTCATCCACCCTTCACTCATTTCCAACCTGCTACTGCTACCCCCACCCCCCCAAAAAAAAAATAAAGAGAAAAGTTCAGCAACAAATCTTCCCTGCAACACCCATACTTGTTTTCCTTATGTCCCATACTTCACACTGCCAAGATTAATACTCAAATCCAGCTCAATTTTGCCTAGTGATCTATTCAGCAAAATCCCACCCTCCAACGCAGCTATTTTTCTAGTTGGGTTGACCGAATCATCCCAGATTCCCAGAAGCTTTGACAAATCTCCTTGGACCAATGTTTTCAAACCTACATTTAGACCAACTTACACTGAGATCGTCCAATATGAGAAGATGTAGAAGACAAAAACACACATGATCATAAACCTTGGCTTTTCTTGAGAGACTAAGCCACAACCTTCTCCAGCTTTATATTGGAGATGACTACAAAGTTACAAAAAAACAAAGGAAGAAGAAAAAGGGGAAAGATAAGACAAAAACCTCTGAGGAAGAGGCAAGAAGAAGAGAGGGACCAAATTTTCACATCTGCCTAAGAGAGAGAGAGGTAGAGAAAAGGATGGTATTAAACTGAATGGTACAAGATGGGAGTGGAAATATAATGACGATTCCTAGAGACAATTGTGGGATTTACCAGGGCCTCCATAGTAAAAGTATTGCCCCCATTCACCATTGTTTCCATTTTGCACATCATAGCAGCTCGACTGCTCCGTGAAGGCCCCAACCCCCTTCGGCGTCCTTAGATTATTTGATCCGTCGACTATTTGGATGTTCCTGAAGTAGCTTGCCTTGCTGAACCCCTCTTCGGGGAAATGGCCGCTGCCCATTTGGGTCGATGTGTGCTCACCGTCTGGTTGTGAGTTCACAACCTCTCCTCCCCATTCGACCATCGATGCACTGTCTGCCAAATAAGAGAAGAGGAAAGAAGGCCAGTAACCAAGCACGTAGTCGTTCCCAAATTGCATCCACCAGTGGCCCTCTTTTGGATCCTGAACAGTTAATTCTATAAACAATTAGAGATACAAAACTTTAACCTTTGATTTCACTTGCATGTGAGTGTTTGGTCGTACCTTCCAAACAAGGATGCTTATATCATACTGTGAACCATCAAAGCTTGAGATTGGGGAGATGGTGGCACCCATTGCAATCTCATTGTTGATCTGAATGAACCCAGAGCACAGAAGATTGTAGCAGCCAGTTGCTTGGTATGCATCACTCTGAAATTTCAAGTTTAAACGCTTAATAAAGCAACCAACCACCGTAAATAAACGAATCCTTGCACTATTTCATCCGTGAGACTAAGAATGTTTTTGATCTTTCATAACTTTTTAAGGACAAGGAAAATGAAGTAGCATTTAACTTACAGTCCAGTAGGTGAACAGCCTTGTGTTATTGTCTCCATAAAGATCTGGGCTAACCTGAATGCAACAGACGAACAAGATTTATTGCCAGTCTGAGTGAAAATAAAGTGAGTTTACTTGAAGAATAAAGGAAACATACCTGCCAACCTGCTTCAATGCTGTTGAGGTCCTCACCAAAAGAGCCCCCTAAAATCCAGAGCTGAGACAGACTGAACTCATTAGCTTGCTGAATCTTTGGCTGCCACACGTTAATGGTTGCCTTTGCCCCATAGTATCTATCTCCTTCTACATAAGCAATTGCATGCTACTCAAGAAAAAACAAAAACAAGGAGAAGAAGAAAAGGTATAAGAAAGGAAAAGGATGAAACCCAAAGAAGGTCTGCGGAAAAAATTTCTAAAGCAAGCAACTTTTGCTGAAAGGTGTGATTTATTTACTCCTTTACCTGATGGCCGCTCTCATTAAGGAGGTCAGGATCAACGGACATGGGGTTTGCGAGGCTCCTGTGCTTCTTTTTGCCATATCTTTTGACGGAGCTGGCCCTTAACACATCATCGCCGGAGGTCCTCCTGATGGGAATGGTGTCTTGTGGGCACCTCCCATTTTGGTGCCAAAGCTGAGCTGTGGAGGGGGTTTTGCTTTGTGATGAAACTTTTTTCTCAGCAAACAAACCTTCTGGGAAGAAGCTAGGCCTCAGCTGGAAATTGTTAGGACAAAAGAGTTATTGGTAAAGAAGAGAACTAACAAAGAAAGAAGAGAAAAGGAGGAGAAAAGAGAGGGGAAAAGAGAGAAACCTGAACTGTGTGGTTTTTGAGGAAAGGGTGATCAAAGGCTGGCTGGTGAGAGACATGCACACAGTCTATGATATCTCCATCAGGGCTCTGCTTATTGGTGATTATTTCATCAAACAACGTGAACTAGATAAATTAGGGCAACATCCTTGAATCACTCTAGAGCAATGTAAAGAATGCTGCTGAGTTCATTCTAGAAATGTTAAAAAGGAAAAAAAAATCATACATGCAAAAAGAAATCCAGTCTTTTGTTGGCTCCGTAAGAATGTGCTGCAGTTTTTGAAGCAAGAAATCAACCCGACAAGAAGTAATCCTTTTCTTCAAATGCCATACTTCAGAAAGCAGTAAAAGGGAGAAGAAAAAAAATCCCTTCTTTTCCCGATTTACTGGAAGAGAAGCGTAATCCACAAAACATAGACGAAAGCAATTTACGAGAAACAAGACGAACGCCTCTACTAGCCGAGTTTTGGGAACCAAAATTTTCTCCCAAAATGCACGAAGATAAATGACGGATCGTTCGATACGGGTAAGAAGGTGATCGAAAAAAAAAAAGAAGGCAAACCGCAGCAGAGGCATCGAGAGAAGTTTTTAAAAAAAAGGAAAAAGAAGAGGAGAAACGAAAAGAGGGTACCTCGATGCTCTTGACGGGCTTCTTGTTGAGCCGCTTCAGGTGCCGCCGCACCTCCAGACGCTGCCTCGCCGACCGTCCCCCGCCATCCATTACCCTCGCCGCGGCGCACGACAGGCACGCCACCAGCAGCAGCACGGTCACCAGTCCCCGGCCCACGCCAACATGCGCCGCCATGTCTCCTTCCTGCTCCTCCTCCCTCCCTCCCTCCCTTCCTTCCTCTCCTCGCCCCTTCCCACCAAAGCTGAAGCTGGTGAGCACACTTTACAAGCTTCTCTTTTCCCCCTCGAGAGTCGAAACGCGCACACGCGGTCTGCCTTCGGATGTATCCGTTGAGGGGCAAAATGGGAAGACACCAACCCAAACCGGGGTCGGCTTCCGAAACGAATGTCCCGTTATACATGCACCGCCGTTCCATTCGGACTATTCGTAGCATCCGTTATAAACGTCGCCGTTTCGTGCAGCACTCCATTTTACACGTACCTCGCTTCTCGACCCGTATCGCAGCTAGCTGAAGCGGGTCCCGAGTTCGGCCCTCCCTGTTCCAATTGCAGAAGAGGTAGCCGAGGGAGTACGACGCACTCACCGTTCTCGCATAGCAGGCGTACTCTGACGATGGGATAATTTTACGAAACTGACCCTGTCTGTGCCTTGGGCGAGCGCCATTGGTCGAGGCACGTGGGGCCCTCGGAACGGGAGGGTGGTGGAACGGCACGCATCGGATTCGAAATCTGAAACGCTTTTTTTAATGTTTTTTTTTTACTCGCCCACCTACTTAGTTTTTTTTTTATTTTTTATTTTTTTTTACCCTTTTCACGTGCGGCGGAGACGAAAAGGGGGGGCGCCGCCGTGCACCTCCCTGTTCACCGGGCGGCGCCGCTGGCACGGGCGGAGGATTGGGTTGAGCTGCCTTCCTTCCTTCCCTGGAGACGCTGATGTAGAAGGGACGGTCCTGATGAGCTCTCCTCGGGCTTCTGCTGTGACTGGGTAAAAATTATTGTTTAGACTTTATCCACATTAATTAAAATTACATTTCAATTTTATGATTTTATATACTTTTAAATTTTTTTAAAAAAAGTTTCATGTTATTTATAAATTATGATATATGTCTGCCTTTAACATCCCATTGTTTTGTTCTTCGTATGAAATGGCTATTTTGGCCATCAATTATGAGGTATTTTTTAGGGGGAAAAAAAAGGTGTAAAGATAGTTTAATAATCTTATGAACTTAAACTTGATTGAGGTATATTGGAGAGGAAGGATTAAATTCCCATTCCATTTCCATACCTTGCACTGTGCCTGCACATGATGAGGAGACATTAATAAGTCCATCGGCATGAATTGGTACATTATATGCATCCATAGTATCTATGGCAAAGACGACAATTGGCAAAGGAAATTAATTAAGTAACAGTAGCATTTCTTGGCAGTTATTAGCTGCATGATTGCTGATAAGAAAGACTCATCAATGAAACAGATTAATGGGATTATAGATACAGGAAGAAAAAGGCAATTATTTCGTAGCCTTTCTGGTCATCTAATCACTCTCTTTTGTCATGTTCAATAATTAATGCTGTTTTCTTTGGCCAACTCAACACATGCTGTGCACTGTGTATGCATGTAAAAGCTTAGCATTACATATTATAAAGTCATTAGCATGTATAGTTATCTATATTAAATATAAAGCCATTGTATTAACCATGTGGAGTGGGTGCATGTTTGAATTGCTTATGAAGATACCCAAAATATGTTCATAGAAACATCAACTTCCAAAATATATCGACCATGCCCTACCTTTTTGGAGCCATTTAGTTTTAAAGGAACATCTTAACTTAGTAGTGAGCCCAAGTAACTTTAAGTTATCCATTCCTCTTAGGTCTCTCTAGCTTACTCTTTAGAGGGAGTAGAGTAAACTAGTGATTCAACAAAGGCTCAAACCGAAGGCTTTTGTTGTTGTCTTGGACATAACCAATGATATGTGGACAAAAACTTAATAAGTTAATTGTAAAGACGAAAAGGGGTGTTAAAGACTAGATAATGAATCAAGGGCAAGACTTAAAGAGGCCTCGAACATTTTTGACACTTGATGGGAGACAAGGGACACATGAACAAGATTAGTGCCAGCCTATCCTCAACAAAATTAAAATTTAAAAGCATGCAGGTTGGTTCATCAGAGTTGTAACCCACATGATTGGGTATTTTTGTCTTCTAGCACCAACAATAAACAAATTGGAAATAGAAAAGTTCCTCCCTAACTATAAATATTATTTCATAGTTTGATAACTTTGTTTAATGCTGTTCAATGGATCGGTGCAGTGATGATAGAAACTAACCGATGACATAAACAACCTTAAATCCTATTTCAGGATGTTTTTTACCAGATTAAATGACTAAACCTAACTATTTAGTTCTTGAAAATCTACTAGGGAAACGGATAGTTTGAGGGAGATAGCATATAATTTGTGGAGGATTTTAAACAAATTTATCATTTCTGTGTGCATGCAGATTTGTCCTTGGCTTATGCAGACAAGGGCATGGAGTAAATAGCGGTCGCCATCATGAAGAGATATTATTATTGCACAATGGATGCCTACAAGCAATGAGTCAAAATGACAAGATGGTGACGTGATTCATCATTCATACAACATATACGTATGTTTAATTAATTGACATGTCCGGAAGATGCACATATATGTACCGCATGGCTACATCTTACTTGATCCAGGTTAAACTACGAGTTACCCCACATGAGGATGGAGGGATTTGGGGATGCAGCATGAATCAATAGTGTAAGACGGATCCAGGTTTCACAAGTAACAACTAGCTGCCTAATTAAATTTCAATAATGTCCAAAGAGGGGGATAAAAACGACAACACATTGAAAAGATGTGCCTCAGTAAGAATACCACAACCCCAATGAAAGTTTCAGGCCGAAGGCGTGTTTTTTTTTTCAAAAAAAAAAAGAAGAAACTATTCTGTCAGAATGTATAGAAGCCTATAAGAAATATCTGGTTGTGCATTCAAAGAGAACTTTCTTATACAGTATAAAATTTCAGAGCATTGACAAGTGGAAAACAAGCAAAAATTTACTTTAACTATAAGAAGTATGAGCAAGCACTAAGAGAGTCAGGTTTGGGATAGAATCATAGATACATACCTAGATGAAACCCAATTTATACCTGAGTTCGACTGATATGCGATTAGCTGATCTGAAGTAGCACCATTCGATTTAAAGCCAAGTTCAAGCCTCGCAGAATGCCAGCTGATCTGGAACTAAAATTGGCAGATTTTGGCTTGGCAACCTCGGCACAGGTCTAGCTTTCACAGATGTCAAAATATGATGGTTTAGAAATATTACTTCAAGCATAGTCATTAGATATGCCAAAGAATCTTTGCTACAAAACCTCGCTCGGGTAAGTCTCAGCCACAGGACCAGGAAATTTTTTTGACAAAGAAAGGGTGGTGTCCCTTTCAAATGCAGAAAGAAGACAAAGTTCATAATGATATCGTAGTAATTTTGAAACAAGCAGGGAAAACGATTTATTTAGTAAATGCAACAGAGTTCACCCTACAGCAGTATGCAAAGATAGGTGGTATGATATGATTGTTTCCAAGCAAGTCGATGAAGAGTAAATAGCTGTCCTTATCAGGTAGGCACCTACGTATTGCATTCATTCTTTCTCTTACATGTGCTAAAGTAAAGCATGCATCTCCACCAGGCTCCATCACAATTGGCTGACAGCTGCTCAACAAAGACAAGAAATCTTATCACTGTCTTTTCTAATTTATATATCCACAGACGTATATAGAGACAGATTCATGATAGAAAACTAGCAAAATTTTCTTACCTTCCCCGGTCCAAGCACTTTACCTTTTCCACTTCTTCTAGGCCAGAATTATGAACAATTTCCCTAAATATTTCCTGCTGTAAGCTTAACTCAGGGTTTTTAAAATTTTGGCCACCAAAATATTTGAAGTCGACACAGCCATGTCTAAACTTTAGATACAATCTAGTCTAGGTTATTTTCTGCATCATCCTTCAACATTCTATTTTTCCTTTTTGGTGATTGGTCAGTAAACCATGAAGCAAAACCAAGGCACTCCATGCATGAGAAGGTGCCTTCAAGTTGCCTAATAGCTGTGTTCGGTGAAAAGATAAAAGACACGAGCTGAGTAATGCAACAGCCTTGTCTCCAAATTTCAAGTATAGATGGACATCAGTACATATTTGCACAATGAACTGAGTACGGAAATTAACCTCTATATTGACTGTACCAGACATGATTTACTTTTACCCTAGAGGACATCTGAATACTCAAAAGTAGCCATTGCATATAATCAAAAAGATCCACTTCACATGGCAATCTAATTCATAAGGAACCCACTTAGCCCTGAAGTGTCCCACCTAAGGTAACAGAAGCATATATACAGAAAAATAACATGTTCATTAGACCATCTCTCCCCAAAACAGGAATATGGTGAAGATGACTATGTTTGAAAATACAAAGCAGTTCACTTTAAAAAAAAAAGGAAAATAATCTTCTAGACAAGAGTCAAGGTGAACATTTCGAGAACCATCGCAGAATCAACAGTGACATGCACTGGATGTGTCAATCCAAAATAATTTAGGAAATGGGGTGAAAATCGGTGGTGCTACAAAAATATGTGACAAAAATCTCATGCATCAAGGAGACCACGAGAACCCAGAATGAAATATCAAGGGTAACCAGACGCAAGACTCTTTTAGGTTGTTACCTTTTCTAGGCATACAAATATCAATTTAGACAAATTGCATAATACTACTAACTATTCTGAGTACCCACATTAAAAACAACAGCATCGTTATTTCTGATGCCAGTTGTAATAGTTTCATAGAAATGATGTCGAATGAACGAACCGTGTGCAATGCAAAGTGATAAATGAAAGTTAAAATTCTGACATACTTGTTACAATAATGCTGCAACTTCTCTTAGTGCAATGTTTTTAATTAGAAGCACCTATGACATCTTGCTCTGGATCAGCATCAGTTTTTTGCGTAGATCAAGTCCTGGATAGCAACATGTTATTTAAGCCTGATTCTATAACTCTTACCCACGTCAGAATAAGAAAAGGTAATGTTACACGAGCATGGAGAAAGGTACTGTGGTTTGAACTCCACAATGATACAAAGTATTCTCATATATCAGGTCCAATGTGCAGTATTTGTTAGAATGGAAAGATGGACTAGTGTACTGAGTAATCTGGAACTTCACCACTAAAATACAGTACAATCTATCCTCTTCTTCTGTAAACAAATCGATTTGCCTAGAATCCATACTAATAATAATTTTGAAAGCAACCCATTTTTGGTAAATATCTATGCAGATTCAAGTACAACTTGGTATAACATAGTTCTAAATAAGTTATCTTAGGAAAAGCATGCACAGAGAGATATTTCATTATGTAAATGAGACCATGAAAAATCATGGAAATGCAACTCCATGTGTCAATGCAGAAGTTATGCCCTTTCTAGTAAATGTCTCGAGTACTTGATTGACCACATTTCATTATTGTGGGATCACACGGTATCGCAAATTATCACATCACCATGGAAAAAAATCGACTAGTCTCTCCACGTAGTTGACTAACCACCTAGCTCTTCTAGAACATCCTTGATCACGGCATTTCCAAGAATACTGTGTGTAGTCTGGCATTCCCGCACTTGGAAAGATATGCTACGTCTTTGTGACTCACTAACTGCCACCAATGACGATCTGACAATCGGTTAAATTTTTTTTAAAAATTTTGATCTAACAATCAGTTAGCTGATGAATTGAAGAAACATAAAGTTGGTCAGAGAGGATGAAATATCCACAATTATGTACCAAAAAAGATACAGGTGATAAAACGAGACTTCAATTGATGACTAATAGTTACTAACCTGACGTGATCATTCTGGCATTCTTCCATTTCAATGGAAGAATATTAAGGATAGGCATGTAAACGCAAAAGATTGCACCATTTATCTCGTTACAGCATGGCATAGCAGGTTAAAAGTTAGAAAAACCTTAAACTATGATGTATGACAGTTCAAAATTAAAACTTGAAAAATGGAAACACACTCAGAAATACTTTAACATTATTGGCCCCCCTCATCGCAACAGATCACTCTACGATCTAGATATACCGGGTAGCATTGGGAAATCAGAAAGAAAAATGCACTGTGCACTTGTATCAAGATTTATCTTGGATCCCCAAGGGTCCATGGAGTACGTGAATCAGTACATGGGGCTGTATGTAGCCTTTTAATCACTGTATCACACGCCAAGTTGAATAATTACCAAGAGTGCAGTGAGAATTCTGTTTGTTAATAATGCGTCGTTAGCTATTGCATTCACTAATATAATTATTCGCTCCAAATTTGTCAATAAAAATGAATTAATGGTGCAAATAAAGCTAAGATATAGACAAGGCTAGTTAGGCACAGTGATAATCCAAAAGAAAATTCAGTAGGAGAACTCAAATGCCCTAACATCCAGCAGATAAAATGGCAATTAATACAGCAAATCAGTGATCAATCGAATCATCATAATCATAAGATACAAACAACAGCGTGCGGACAACGATTCATCTAATACGAATCCCATCTCCCAAAAGACCAACCAATTAATCAATGGGAAGGGGATTGAGAGAGGGCAGATTACTGTACAAAACCGAGGAGATCCGGCCGGCACGATCAGTCCGTATGAGAGTCGTCGCCGTCCCCGGCGGATTCGTAATCGTCCGAAGAGGAAGACGACGACGAGGAGGAAGCGTACGGAAGACGGTAACGGTAGGCATATGGGCGAAGGGGGCGGGGCCTGACGTCTTCGTTGAGGAAAGGGGGAAAGCAGAAGAAGGAGAATAAGCAGATGGCGAGGCGGCGGAGCTGGCGGAGGGGGAGGCAGAAGAGGAGGTCGAGCACCTCATCGCTGCTCAGCCGCTCCGGGTTGCAGGCCACATACTGGCAGGCCTCCGCCGAGACCCTCGCCACCGCCCCCACCCACCACGCGTTGAACACCATTCCCCGGCGGCGAGGCGGCGACCCTTCCTTCCCTCTCGACGCGACCGCCTCTTTTTCTTGGGAAGACGCGGAGAGGAGCCGTTTTTTTAAACCGAAGACGACGGGAAAAAGAAATGGAGGACTACGATGACGTGTTCGAAGGCGACACGGACAGCGGCCGTGGAGCCAGCGCGGTGCTTCCCCGGGTATTCCATCTTCACGTATCTCTTGGAAGGTTGGAAAAATGAGGGGAAAAGGTTTCGTGCCGATTTAGAAAATAAATAAATATAACGCTTCATCTCACCGTCTGATTAGGATGGCACGGACATTGATGACGATAGAAAGCCGTCCTGACCGTTGATTAAATATCCTGATTTGGACCGTCAATTTTTCCTCGGTTTTCCCATTGACTAAGAAGATGTTCCGATGTGCGCTTCAATTATTTGCATCATTTTCGTCTCCGACTAAAAGTTTAATTCGAAATAAATGTATATTTAATTTATTGACCCCATAAATTGAACTTTATAATTTTATAATTATAAAATCTCAAAAATATCGTTCTCCTCGTTATCAATTAACTATTTAAAAAATTTTAAATACCCACCCCTAATAAAACGAGGATACATAATCTTATCATTTAATAAAATTATAATATCTTTAACTTCTCCTCTTAATCTCAAATCTATCAACCACTAAATATTTTTTTATAGTTACAACTATTTTTTATTGAATTTTATTTAACTCTCTTTATTCTTTCGATGATCATCGTTTATAAAGTGATTAATCATTAAATTTTAATTTTCATCGTTCACGGATGGAATGATAACTGTTGTTTTTTTTACAATCACACTAATAACTCTTTATTTTTATATATTAATCATCGTTCATAGATAGAGCGATCAACAATTGAATTCTTTTCTATATAGTTATACTCAAAAACTCTATATTCTCTCAATCATCTATAATTATAGTAATTATAGATGGAGTCATCATGATGGCTTAAATTTTTTTACCATCATACTTAGTAACTCTTTCTATTTTTTCAATAATCATTATTCTAGAGATGATAGAGAGATTAATGGTTGATTTGTTTTTTTTTTTTTACAATTACACAGATAGAGCAACCAACTATTGAATTTTTTTAGTCACTTGATAACTACCTATTATATTATATAATAGGTTATTATAAAAAATATATATATATATATACATAATATTATACTTATTTGAACTTTTATTTTTAGTCTAATTAAACTTACAATGAGTGTGTGGCGAATGAACGTTCATATGATTTTTTTTTGAATTTTGATGTAGAAAATTGACATGATGTAAAAAATATAAAATAGTAGCCTGATATATTAAGGTAGGGCGGACTGTAACTTTAAGAGACATTAACATATGATGAGCCCGGGTCATCCGGTCCAATCGAAACCGGCCCGGTTTAAACCGCTAGCCATAAATTGATGCGGTCAGTATGAGTGGCGGAGGAAGGCGGAGCGGCTCGAGACCATGCCGCCCTCCTCCTCCTCCTACCTGCCGCTGGGGCCGAGCACCCCGACCGCTTCTTTCGCCGCTGCAGCTGGTGGCGTCGGCAGCGGGCGGTTCTTCCTCCCCCCTCATAGCCCAATCGCCTTCGTGGGGCTCTGGGCATTGGCCACCGAACCCGGCCGCAGATCGGCCGGACGTGTGGTGGTGGCCGCGGCGGCCTGGGGTGCGGGTTGCGGCGGCGAGCAGGACCACTACGCCGTCCTTGGCGTCCCCAGGAGCGCCTGCGTCGCCGAGGTCAAGCGCGCGTACCGCCTTCTCGCTAGAAAGGTTCCCGATTTCTACTCATGCTTCTTTCCTCTCTTGCTTTGGTTCGATTGATCGGTTCTCTTGAAAGGATTCATGACGATGTCTTGCCCATCCTAGTTGATTTTATTCACTCGTCCGCCGTCACGATACTTGTCCTGCGCATCCACTTTTAATCGGAAAGGGATGATTAGTTAGTAGGGCATTGAAAGAGAATGGAGAAAGAAGACATTTTTATGTTCTTTGGATTGCCCACTTTGGTAGCGTGATTAAAGCATATCTTGGAATATTATACCCTCTATCCACAGTATATTGTGCGGATGCATTGATGAAATGAAATGCCGGAGAGAAAAAAAAAAATTGAAAGAGGCGAATGATGATGAGCATTCATGCTGTCCAAATAGATTTTTTTTACTGTACTTGGCAATTTTTGTTAGATTAAGCAGCAAACACATGAATTCCTTGCCCTTTTGGCTGTGTGGAAGGCCAATACGGGAGAGGTGAAGGGCTACGTGTAGGTAAAGAAAAGTGGTATTCTAAAATTAATCTCGCTAAAGCAACTGATTAAGTATGTAATATAAAAACAGTAGGTGATCCATAACATTGATTTGCAACTTTGGGTTAGTGCAACTTATGTTTAAGATTCTCTAAATACATTTTCCAGATCCTACAGTCTGAATATGAACTTTTTAAATACTTTAATTCTAGATCGTATAGAAACTGCGATGAACTCATGATAATATGTGGTGGTTTTTATCAGCTGTTTCCTTCAATATTAATGAGCTCCCTGTTAACTGTTCATCCTTTTTTTTAATCTGCAGTATCATCCTGATGTTAGCAAGGATTTGCGAGCTGGTGAGGTGTTTAAGAGCATCCGTTATGCATATGAGGTTCTTATTACCCTTTCTCTTCTGGTCACTCGAGTATTGAATCAATTTTGTTTCTCTCATTGAAGCATTCATACACTCTCCTGGATGGTTTATAAACTGTCTGGTTCTTATGAAGTTCTATGACAAACATCTGCAAGTATATTAGTGAGCAGAAATTGTCAAGAAGGATAGTGATAAGCATATGGCACTCTTTAAAGATTTCTGAAACATGAGTCAGGAACTGGTATAATATGCTTGAAATTCCTTTTAAATTTTTGTTCTTGTGTTAGGTGCTGTCCAATGAAACCTTAAGGGCTCAGTATGACATGACACTCAGTTTTCCCGAGACGACAGAGAGAACATGGACACAGGATCAACCCTACAATTTCGAAGATGATGAGAGGAGGAGGATGCAGAGATGGGCAGAACTGCGGCAGCGAATGCGGCAGGCAAGGCAGAACAAGGCATCTTCGTGGTATGATCAGAGAGTGAGATACCATGAGTCTTCACAAAAGAGAGGTCCCTTCATCGAAGTGCTGAGATTCACCTTCTTTACAATCTTCCTAGTGAAGGTAGTCGGGTACCGGGCATCACTTATGATCTGTAGTCTAATCGCGTTGCTGGACCACCAGTTGGATGCTGGATACAAGACAGGGTATGTGATTGCCTGTTTTATGGGAGGTCGTGGGGGTATGCTTCTATCGATATTGATCCATTTCGCGAGTTGGCTCTGCGGGAAGAACAACAGCAACCTTGTTGCAGTGGTGGTGGTAGCAATGTGGATAGGGGCCAACCTTTCAAGATTGGCCCCCCTTCCACAAGGTGCAGTGCTTGCTTTGCTATACATGTCCATTAAGCTTCAGGTTGATCTAAAACAAGGCCCCTCCTCTCCTTAAGGGTGATAATTCTTTTTCCCCTTTTGGTCTCCGCTTCCAGGTGATGGTCATTCCCTGATTGTATTCTTGTTATATGCTTTCCGGAGGAATACTCGTCACTGTAAATTTGTAAATATACACATGGCATTGCAGTTTAGACGACCTTGTGAATATATATTTTACAGTGCGTGGCCAGAAGTGTTGATTTATAGTTTCTCATGCTTTCTTGGTGGAACATGCAAGAACAAGGAATAGATTTTGGTAGAATGAGAAGGCCAAAATAATCAAATTTTGGTTTCTGGAGCTCTCTTGTTACCTTTACATTCTGAGAATATACAGTTCTTTTATGTTGTTTCGGAAAGTGCAAAAGGGTCTTTGCAATAATAAATCATTAGGATGGTTCACCGTTCACATTTCTAATTAAAGTTTTAGAAATTTGAGAACATCGAGTCCCCAAAGGAAAAAATGAAGTATTCAGCAGTGAATGCATTTACTGCCTGTCATAGCCATTTAAATTTCAATTCTTATTTTACCTTAAACTCCGGATTATCTACTGACAAAGTAAAGTTATTTTTTTCTGGTGAGAATTTATTCCATTTGCCTGAATTAATCCCGTATGCCATGCGTAATTTGTTTCCAAATATCAATCATATACAAAACTACAAAGATCACACATGAGGGATTGTGACAGTAGAGGAAATCAGTACATCACCATAATTAATCCGCGAGGATGGAACTGAGTGGTGGAATACCACATCTAATTATGAACTGGTCCTCCTCAAACCAGGCTGAATTCTTCGGCTGTGCTCGAGTCCTCCTTTGTCCTTTGCGCGTCGATCGATGCAAGCTTCTTTCCCTGTGTGGCCAATTCTTCACCAGCACTGCAGACATACGCTGCAGCTCGTCTGCCAGAAAGTGTTGCCCCTTCCATGCTATCAATGTAATCCTGCATCAACATTATATTTTCGTGAAGAAATACCTCATAAAAGTTTATCCAAGGCAACCATTTCTATTCAAGAAGCATCGTCGAAATGCTTAGGATGCAGCAATGAATCAGCCAACCATGTTTATAACAATGTCGCATGCTTCAGATTGGCAGATGGTCTTGATCTCTAGAACCTTGGGCTTCACCCAATTCATTAGAATTTGATCAGACCTAGTGCAGACTGGTGCAGCCAGTTTCTCACTCTTTTTGGAAGGACAATTGACAGGTTAAACTACTAAAACGTACGATACAACAAGCAGCACTCTCATATAAGAATTAGTAATTTGGAATATTTACCTGCTTCGTGTAGGAGCCAGCAAGGAAAAAGTTCTTCACTGGTGTCCTTTGATCAGGCCTAAATGGGTCATTCCCAGGTGCCTCTCGGTACAACGATTGTGCAATTTTAACAACTGACGACCATATCACTTCTAGACCTTTCGAAGAGGGGAACAAGTCTAAGACCTGAAAAAAAATCATCAATCATCACGGATTGTTACAGACCAACCCTGCAGTTTGCATAAATAAAGAAGAAAGTAGGGGTTAATCAACTGTTCCCATGAAGTTACTTTCTCATTATTACCATGCAATTATGTTCAACGTTCAGATATAATCTAGAGAAAGTGGCAAAATGCATTCACAGGGTAATATATGGATAAGAACAATACAAAAAGGTGGGACTTAATGCTTTAAACTGGAGTCTTACTTCCTAGCTTTTTAGTAACAAAAAAGATATTTCCTCTTATTAGAGCAATTGGATTCTATACGGAAGGTTGCGGATTCAATACTCACCAAGTTTTAAAAAAGTAAAGAAAAGGATATATACGTACTAATAACACAGCAATGTCTCATAACATAAAGCGCAATCTGCGGGCATCAAAAATGTTTTCAATAATAAGCATTATAAGTGTCTAAGATTTTTGCAGAGAACCCATCTGTTCATCATTCCTGAGAACTGTAGGTAGTAAACCAGAGTCTCCATTAAAAACAAACTGAAGTCAAATTACTATGGGTCAGCTGCCAACCTGCTTTTGGACCTTTTCTACGATTACATCATTAGGCAATGGCATGTATGGATCACCAGGTGTCAGTACAGCCCTGGAGAAAAAGGGAAATATATAAGAGCCTAGAAAAGATATTAGTGAGCATGCATAACAGAACACAGGGGGTGCACTTAGCTTAGTCAACATTGGATCTACATGGATTTAACTCTAAGGCTTTAAGCAAGCGACAAATGAGCATTCAGAAATTGATATCAAGTATGATTAACCATTAATTAGACGTCCAAGTATAATTCCTATTAATTTGATTCGCAACATCATTTTTGAATAAGAATTCAAAATGTTTTCATTAATATATGGTTACAGAAAATTTGAATTACTCAAATTAATGAACAATTAGAATTAAATTCATGAAGAAGAAAAAATGATGATTAAGATAAGATATAAGGCTAAAACTCAATACCAATATTTTGAGGAAATATTATCTAGATATGTGATGGAAAAATATACTTACTGGATAAGGGAGCCTTGTCCTTCAATGTAATAATCTGCTGGTGATGAAAGTGCAAGGTCAGAAAAACAGGAAAAATCTGCATCTGGAGTGTAAAGAAGGTTGTCTAGTCCTACAGCTCGTGCCAATTGCCTGCAGGCACATCAAGGTAAAAAAAAAACTGATCCTTAGAATCATTTGCAAGACAATTATTCACTAACTAATGAACCGCAACTCCACTGTAATACACCAATATTCAGATACAGGCATGGTCAGAAAAATAATATATAAACGGAACCACCTTGATAAATCCAGATCCTGTAGCTCTGTTACCCAACCATTGTACCTAAGCTGAACAGTTACAACTGGAACACCAACTAATTTGTATATGTTGTCAAACATATCCCATTCCCTCCATTGAGATGGAAGCAATCTTTTGATCCCAGGAACATCACATGCTAAGATTAGATGAACAAATGCTTTCAGATCATGAAATCAGGCAAAGAAATCAATAATATAAAATCATTATGTCATACCTGCAACATAAGCATCAGCCTTGACAACTTTGTGGTCTGTGGCCTAGTTTGTCAAATTACAACAATAAAGTCGGTTGGAGTAAGAGATTTACAAGAAGCACCTGAAGCCACAAATGCATAACAAGGAGAAACCAGGTGCAAAGCTGGGCCAACAGGAAGTATAGGGGTTTCCAATGTGTGTGGTTTTATACATGTACTCATGCCTCAAAACAATACCAAAAGTAAAATATACCATGATAAATAGGTACAGACTTGGGTTTTCACTACTCCCTCACCTTTCATTCTTTCTCTTTCCTTTCTATCCAGTTTTATGTTCTTATAAGGCATAGCTTAGACTCCAAAATTAGCTGTGAAAATATGATGGTAAGAGCTAAGAATCATCTTTTGTGGGGGTTGCTTCCTTTCTGTATAAAAATTAAAAAATAAAACAAAACTTTTATTAAAATAACCATACTCGCAATATGCACAGAAGTTGTCAATAAGTTTGGCATAGTCTCTTAGATCAAAAAAAGGTCCTTCTACATGTGGAAGATTGGTGTTTCAAGTGCAGAGAAGAATTCTTTAATTGATAAATCAGGAAAGCAACAACCTCGAGTGGAAAAATAAAACTACCGTACAGGATTGTTTATCAAGTGCAAACAGGAATCATTAAAAAGTTCAAATGATAAATCAAATATAATATGGAAGGATCATGCACACCAACTAAAAGATCATGTGCTGACCTTAGATATAGCAATGCCGGTAACGTATGTGTCACCATCTGGTGATTTCCCATAGAGTATTTCTCTGCAACCCCACCTCAGGTGAAACCTAATAACGTGTCCCAGAGATGAATAAATAATCATCCACCAATCACAAGGATTAAAAGGAAAGATCAATTATTTATATGGTCTTCTATTCATGCTCATACCGGCCACCTTTTTGCATAATATACTTTCTGATAGGACCACTTAAATAAACATCAGGAGATCCCTTCAACATACGCAAAAGGGAAGCCTCTGTCTTGGTGGCAAAAAGTGCAAAAATGGTGAGCATGCATCGAGCACTTATGTTATCACAGTCAATAAATCCAAGAGCATAAGCAACAGGATCCCACATTCGCGTAATGCTTGCACGTGTACCTCCTTTTGACATGAACCAATCAGAAAAGCTTACCTGGAAAATCAAAATGTACACAGATTCCATTATTTTCCAAATGCCATTAAACACAATGGCATAATCAACAAAGTTTTTTGCTTTTCCTATCAAACCCGACTATGAGGCCAACAAAACTAAGATAGAAACAGTATTATATGGGCAAAGCATCCAGTGGTTAAGGATTTATGAAACATCAGTAGATGTCATCAAATGATGTTATCATTTCATGCGGAGATGATAGTAGGATGACATGTCTACTCCTCTATTTAACTTAGAAGAAATATAGATCAGTCGGATTTCATAATTAACATGATCTTACATTATCTAAGTCCCTTATCTGTTGCAATGCACCATCAGGATCAATAAGAGCACGAACAACAGGGCTCAGAGCAAGAGCAAGAGCATTCCATGCTTTATCATAAGGCTGTTAGAACATCAAAGTTAGAATCATCTCCAAATTTTAGCAATATGAATAACAATAGTATGCACTGGTATTAAGCTGATTAAGATAAAAAAGATGATATAGATCTGATTAAGCTATAAGTAATTTTTTTAACACATGAACAAACAGAATTAAAATATTCAGAACTGAAGGCCTTCCCATGTTTCTGCAACATTACAAACATTTAATCTTTTTTCCAGCAAGTGTAGAGAAATATCAAGGAACAACATAGGCTATTATTCAGCTTAGTGCTTGAAATAACCTTATTCATAATCAAGTTCACACCTTGAGCTGTGTGGTTGCTAGAAATGCACGAATACCATGTATCGGTGCCCCTACTGGAAACCGAAAATCAAGTTCTGCAAAGATATTTCAAGTTTATTAGTATGAAAAATATGAGACCCAAAAGATGTGCAAGAAAAATCACCTACTTCAATGAAACTGGCCAAATTCTCAGTTTCACAAAGTATTTGAAATACTTATAGAAATAGAAAAGCTAATATTGATAGAAATGTTCAAAAAAATTTATGATGAAATTATTTACGTACCACCAATTTCACCCCCTTTATTCACGAAGGTGTGACTGTGGTCCTTAACCAACAAATTTTCATCTGCACCTACCTAATGTGAGTAAAAGACTCTGAATAAGTGACAATATAAACATCATTACTAGTGACTCACATCTGAGATGTATGGCAAACAACAAAAATAGCAACAATTAAATATATGATGATAGTAGACAATAATTGACACATGATCATAAATAATAATAAAAAAGTATGATTTTTAAACATAAAAGTCAATGGAAGCACCACTTGGAAACCATTTTAGACATGATACATAGTAAGAGACGCAAGAATAGCATAGAGTTCAATGTCAGGAATTACACTTGCACAAAAAAAAACAAAAAAAAAAACAAGAATGAAAGTTTGGGCTCAAGCTATGGAACTAGCAACAGAGATGCTACCGTCAAGAATCATCAATTATTAGGTCTTTCAATCCAAAGATGGTGTATTGCAAAACTAAAGCAATTGCAAGAAGGTCATAATCAAGGGTGTTGATGAAATAGGATTGGCTGTAAAAGAATAGCATAGAGTTCAATGTCAGGAATTACACTTGCACAAAGAAAAATAAATAAATAAGAACAAGAATGAAAGTTTGGGCTCAAGCTATGGAACTAGCAACAAAGATGCTACCGTCAAGAATCATCAATTATTAGGTCTTTCAATCCAAAGATGGTGTATTGCAAAACTAAAGCAATTGCAAGAAGGTCATAATCAAGGGTGTTGATGAAATAGGATTGGCTGTAAAAGTGATTAGGGAAAAATTATACCCTAAAACAGATAGGATATCTCCATATATTATTTTCACGTAGAAAATCATTACCTTTTTCATAAGACGAAAAAGATTGCTGTAGCAACCAAAAAACACATGCAATCCCATCTCAATATGGTTTCCTTTCTTATCAACAAATGAACCCACTTTGCCACCAATAAAAGGTCTGCTTTCATATATGTCAACCTGCATATGAACCATCAGGAGACTATTATATAGACGTCTATACATAGTGCACACACAAGGATGAACTGGAAAATGCAACCACATATATGCAATTAACCCAAGCTCTTGATAGTCTTAAGGAAAGATGGTACTAAAAAGCTTGTAAGAAATAGAGATTTAGCAACTCTATCCATTTTAGCTAATCGTGGTGCTTTTGATAAAGCAGAAAAGTTGTCAACATAATATAACTTGCAAAAAGATTAACAGTAAAAATTGGGAAAATTAACTCCGAGAAGAAAGTGTTTGTACTAAGTACAAAGTACTTTAACATTAAACCTCATGCCCCTGATCCAAAAGTTCCACTGCTGTTGACATGCCAGCAAGACCACCTCCAACAATGGCCACCTTAAGCTTAGGCCCTTTATATGGTTCAGGTTCTGGTGGAAATAATCCTCTTGGAGCTATCATTAAAAAAGTTCAAATATGTCAATAAGATAAAAGAAAGAGCTATTATTTGCAAGATTCTCAGAAGATACAATGTTATAAGATCAGTAATCATGCATCGGTAGATATGCATGCACCACAGGTCAATATTTGCTAAAGCTTGTGCAGTTTAACCTTATCATACGAAGTAAAAAAGGACAATGCATCTCCCAAAATAAGTCTATGCAGCATTTTCTAAAATAACATGTACATATGATATCAGCCATTTGTATGCAATACAAACAATGCAGAAATGTATTCATGAAATCCAATTACAAGGATTCCCATGAACAATCTAGGGTACATTGGCAAGGCCACAATCAACCAGCAGCATACATCACTAAAGTGATACAAGGGATTTGACAGGTGATAACAGGAGCGAACTTTTACACATCCAAAGTCTAGCTGAACATCCGTAGGTCCAAAATACCAGCCCAAAATGTACTGTACTAGGACCAACAAATATCATTCCATTGGCCAAAACAGGTCTTTTATACTAGACACATTAGAGTTACTTCGACCAATGTCAAAACCCTTGATGACCCACCCAATTGTCAAATTGACCAAACCCTGAAACACCTTTGTTTGATCCTTCTTTTTTCAATGCCACAATATAGTGCAGCGACAATCAATTTTTCTGTTCACTATCCTGACTCTCGTTCCCTCTCTTTGCAAGGTATACAGGCTATCACCTAGAACGGCCAACCTCGTCTGAATAAATTTCTCACATTCCACAGGATGCTACGGGCAAGAAAGGCCATCCTCCCTTTAGACGAATTGATGCCTTCACCAATTTTCTCAAAATAATAATAATAATTGGATCGAGTGGTAAGAATACCGAACAGGACCACACCCTTTCTTAAGGGTTTAAGCTTCGGGATTAGCGGTCACTCCATTCATCTACTGGTTCCAGAGCAGGTCCATTTGTAATTTCTCCTTGTTCGTTAACTTGCTATGAATTCTATTTGAGCTCACACGCGAACGAGGAGACTAATATCGCGTTCTAAAACATATTGTGCGCGTTGCGGTCACTCGATCGATTCTACAACAGAATCTCCCCGATTAGCATCTCAGCAATCAAGCCAATTACCAATCGGAAAAAGAAAAAGCAAGAAATCTGCCGGAATTTATTTCAATAGCCTCACCCTTGATGCTCATATCGGAAACCTGGCGATCCAGCGAACACCGGACTGCCGCCGACAACCGAGGCGGCCGCGACCTCAGCAGAAGCATCTCCCTCCGCCGGCTACAGAATGAGGTAGCAGGAACACAGATGGAAGGGCAGGAAGCGGAAGCCATGCCGCCCCCGGAATCAACAACGAGTACACGTAGAGAGCAGCAGCAGAAGCGATAAAGACTCTGCTGAGGAATCTCGAGTGGAAGAGATGCTCGCCACTTGGAATTTGTTGCGCCGCAAAAAAACAAAAGGAAGTAGTGGAGATCACGATGAAAGCAGCAAATCCTTGCCCAAAAAAAAAAAAGAAGGAAGCAAACGGTTTGGCAGGAGCTGAAAGGAATCGGCGGATGTGACCAGAATAGTTGGCTCGAAAAGGAGATAAGGAGAAGAAGATGATCACGACGACGATGATGATGATGATGAAGAAGAAGAAGAAATGGGGCGGCGGGTGAATGAATCGAACGAGGAAGTGCGGATGGAAACTTGTCGCGCTTGCGCCTCCTCCTCCGTCGGTTGTGCGTCTTATCCCACTCCGTCCGCCTCCACCGCCCACTGACCGTCGCCAAACGCATTAAGAGGTCGGCGCGTCCCAGCTCTTTTAGCGACTTAAGTCACGATCAGGCATAATAATTCCCGCTGCCGTACCTGATGAGGGTCGTGACTCGTTGGGTTGTCGTAACTTAACTCTGGATCTGACGACTTGACAGTTCGCTCGCCGCCCTTAAATTCAATTCGACCTTGAATTAAGCATTTATAAAATAAACGGTGTTTTCATCAAAAAGATTTTGCCATGGTAGTTTTTTTTTTTTTCCTTCCAGCTCATCATCACAGACCGGAAGCTGCTTCGTCTCCTCCTGGTTCGGGGGACGATGGAAAAGATGAGGGCGGCGAAGGGGAGGGAGAGGGGACAATCGAGCTTGAGGAGAGAAGAAGTGGCTGCTTCTCCTCTTCATGCATGCTCCGGGAACGGGGTGACCTAATGAATTGTGGTGGCTTCTCCTTGTTCTTCTCCTCCATGGACAAGCTTGGACCTTTCCTTTCATCATGCTTGCCGGATCGAGGGAATTCCCTACGAGGTGGATCTGGAACCAACGCTTACTTTTGTTTGGAGCAAAGAGCGACAGTTTCCTCATGCATGTCACCTCCGACGACAGCGAGCTCAGCTTTCCGCCGTCGCTACTGGCTCTCTGTCGCGCCGCCTCCGCGTCACCTTCACATTATGCACGACCAGTTGTGCAGCGTCGAGTAGTGCTTCAGCCCCACGGGATACGATCGCGAAGAAGAGGGGCACCTGCGCGCTGTAGCAGAACCCGGTGATCACCGACAGGCCGACGTAGGAGAGGAGGGGGACCGATGTCCCAAGCAGCGGCCGCGGGAGCCTACGCTTCCAGATGTTGATGAGGGAGACGAGGGCAGGCCGCCGGGCTGATCTCGAGGGCGCGTCGTCGGTGCACATGCGACCTGGCTGTCGTCCCGCCGGCGAGGCCCGGACGAGGACAGACCACCGAGGAGGAAGAGGACGAGGGCAGCGAGTTGGGGACGACGACGGGCTTCGCATCAGATCTGGTGTGAATGCCGGCGGCAAGGGACGTCCGGGTCGCGGATGCCTGAGTAGCTGAACAGAGTACGTGCTTGATTTAATTTGCCTTTGGCAGTTTTAGCTTTTCCTCGATATTTTAACACAAGTTTTTATCCGCACTGATAAGGCCTGTGAAATGGGGTTAAAACTTTCAAATTTACTCTTTACTTGGTAGTTAATGATACGAGTGCCTTGACTGATTCATATGATTCAAGTAAAAAATCATTAATGTGCAGGACGAGCAGTTCCTGAATCTGGGTTTGCACATCAAGCTCAGACTTCATGCCAAGGAAGAATTATGAGGAGGAGGTTAACTAAATCGCTTGCTTAAAGTATTAAACGAGCATTAGGATTACACTGCAGAGAGGTAGATGGAGGAACAAAATATTACAGAAATCACACGGGGGAGGGAGGGGGGATATAAATATACAAATATATCGATATGGGTTCAGAGATCGTAGGCTTGCTTGCCGGTGAACTTGACCTCGATGGGGCTGACGTTCTTGCCGATGGACCTCATGTTCTGGCCGACGCCCTGGCGGCCGGCGTTCACCTTCTCCGGGTAGACGCCGTCCTTGGGGTGGAGGTACTGCACCTCTCCGTTGGGGAACACCCGGTAGAACTGGTACTTGATCTTGTACTTGGACCGCAGCCGCGTCCCCAGCGCCAGGCACTGCTCCTTCCGGGCCAGCTTCAGAAGGTTCGGCCCCTGCCGCATGATGGCCGCCCCGCCCGTCGGCATCTCGAACACCTGCTCCTTCGGCGACTCCCACGTTATCACGTAGAACTCCTCCACCTGCGCCTTCCGCAGCAGCCCCCCCGTGCTGCCCCCGAAGATGGGCGACGGCGTGTTCGGGTCCAGCTGCGGCGGCGTGAAACCCGCGGGGGCCGGGGGCGGGGCTGCCTCAGCCGCCGCCGCCTTCTCGTCCGTGGCCGACGCCCGCAGCCCCGCACCGCGGAGCGGCTGGGATCTCGGCCAGCTGGTGGCGGGGAGGAGATGGGGGAGGCGGGCCGGCGCAGCGGCGGGGGCGGCGGGCGTGGGAGGGGTGAAGAAGGAGGCTCGGGTCGACATGGCCATGGATGGATGGATCGAGGTGGGAGGAGGGAGATGGAAGGAGGATATTGTGATGATAATTAATATTTACGTGTGGAAGGGATGGGGGAGGATTGGGAAGAGGATATGGTGGTGTGAGGTGGACCAATGGGAGGAGGTGATTTTGATAGGGGCAATTACGTTGACCACATGATGGACTGCTGCTTTGAGATTGTGCCTTGTTTTTATTTTGCCTTCGAATCTATTTTTTGTTCATTGGAACTGCTTGATCCCGGGACCAACCGGGAAGAAGGATATATATATATCCCCCAATCCAATCTACTTACAAATTCAATTTACATAAAATGATTTCAATATATTAATACAAATTTAACATAAAATCAGATGATACATAGCTAATTAAATTAAATAGTGATACGTAAATTCACAATTAAATTTTAAATTTAACAGTTCACCGATTATTTTTAAATAATACGTAAATTCTTATTTCACATATTCTATTTACTTAACAGTAAATATTTATTGAGGAAAAATTATATATTTATTTAGTTAAAATGATAAAAATAGATACAATAACTCTTGCATTTATTTTTTTGGCCCAATTTATTATTATGCAGTGGGGTAGCTTAATTTTCTTATATAATAAATAATTAATAGATATTGTTAATTATTATTACTATTGAAGTCAAGCCGGGGCGGTCGGAAGCTCCGACCCGAAGTCCGAACCGAGTGCGGTGGGCATGTGAAGTGGCGAAATTAAAAATTGGGATAAGCCGTGCGGGATCGGAGCCGTGGACGGAACAACACCCGCTCTGCTCATCGACATCGTTCCATGTTCACGGTGGCAATTCGTCGAACGATCCATCCTCGCGATCCGCGGCGATGATGATCCTCCTCCAATCCAGGACGCTCTCCGCTCTGCTCCCCGTCCGCTCCGCCACCATGGAAGCGACCGCCTTGTTCTCCGGATGCTGCTCCCCCTGCCCCATCCGAGCCCGCGTCGTCCGCCTGTCGTTGCCCTTCTCCGCTGCTTCTTCGCCTCTTGCCGCGCATCGGCATCGCCGGCTCTGCGTCTCGTCCCGGAGCTCCGGAGATCGGGTCGTCGCCCGTCCCTCCTCCGAGCTGCGGAAGAAGCAGCCTGATGGCGAGGGTGCCGGCGACGCGAAGCTCCGGGCTCTCAGGGAGTTGTTCTCGAGGCCTGATGTCGGTGTTGATGCTTATATTATCCCCTCGCAGGATGCTCACCAAGTAAGTTGTGACGGCTTTGCCACAATACGTGAGATGCTGATCCATTCGATTGACGATTACCAAGTGATAGATAGTTTTTGTTTTTATTTTTTTTTCCAATGAATGGCAGTAGGAGGATAGTGTACCGCTACCATATTGACTGAGATAAATAGTTGCTAGTTGTTTTGATGATGATAAAGAGGCCAAACAGTTGTTCAATTGAGATGTTCCTCGGAGATCTATGGTTGACGTTTTTTTTTTTCAACTCTGGTGTGTGGTTTCTAGAAATTGAACTGCTATAACCAAATTTAGCAACGATTTCACTTAAGCTCTGCACATAAGTTTTGCCTCATTGTTGACGGCCTGTTTAGTCGGAAACGTCAATATTCTGTACAAGTAATTATGAAATTATGGTTCATTCTTCTAACCATCATCCTTCCGAACAATCATTTGTTTTCCAATTTATAGAGTGAGTTTATCGCTGAATGTTTCATGCGCCGGGCCTACATATCGGGCTTTACCGGTAGTGCTGGTACAGCTGTAGTAACCAAAGAGAAGGCAGCTCTATGGACTGATGGGCGCTATTTTCTTCAGGTACCTAGTCCTTGTTGTCGTCATTATTGTATTTCCTAGTTTAGACAAGGATATGCGCTACTAGCAAATTAGTTATTGTGTTTTATATTAGCATTTGTGTTCTTGATCAATAGGCAGAGAAGCAGCTGAATAGCAATTGGATCCTTATGAGAAGTGGTAATCACGGTGTTCCTTCCATTGCTGAATGGATCAATGATGTCTTGGCTCCTGGCTGCAAAATTGGCATTGATCCCGTGAGTTTTTGTGCACCTTCGTTATTGCATCATAACCATTTTTCTCAGGACTTGTAAATTTAAACTGGCAGAATCTTTTGTATCACAAATGTTTTTTCTGTTACTCTTGTTTACCATATGCTCATCTTTCAAAGCTGGAAGTGAAGAGTGCAAATTGGCTGAATGTTTGTTTTTTATCATTTGCTGATCTTTCAAAGCCGAAAGTGAAGGGTACTGTTTTATTCTCTAGAAAATAATTGTTGTTTTGACATGCCTTTAGTCAATCTAACCAAAACCACACACTAATAATGACCCAACAAATTATTTTTAAAAATAAGGAAACCTGTGAGGAACTAATATAGTAGTATGCATAGGATTAGGCATGCTTAGCCTGTAAAATGACTTATGAGTCCCTTCTGTTAAAATCTATAATATTCTTTTTACTGCAGCTATAAACAATCTCTTATAAGTTTACCTTTCTTTTTCAAATTAAAGCACTAACCAGTGAAGGCCATCCTTAATGATTTGAACCCAAAACAAAGTATATGCTGGAACTGGATTATGTCAGACTGCTCCTCCATCATTCTTCAAGTGATGAGTCTGTATCACAGAAGACTAAAAAGATGATAATGAGAATGCATAGCAAAGCCATGAACCTAAAAGAAAAAATTTAGT
The DNA here is from genome assembly GCA_030544415.1 of Thalia dealbata. Lineage (NCBI taxonomy): Eukaryota > Viridiplantae > Streptophyta > Magnoliopsida > Zingiberales > Marantaceae > Thalia > Thalia dealbata. Next base: position 1,802,058 of record CM060458.1, read on the forward strand.
GATCTTGATGAAAACACTCATGTTTTGGCATCATGATCAACGGCAGATAATCTTTGACTATGAGCAAAAGTGAATTTTGCATTTCCTTGAGGAGAGCTAATTCAACTCATTGCAGCTCTATTTCACTGGACTTTTTGGCTTTAAATAAGACCCTAAAGGTCTTCCAAAGTTGACCTTGCAAGTGACGAAAATTATCTCTTACTAGGGGTTAGACTTGAAATTGATTGGGGTTTGATGTCAATTTATATGGTAAATTTTTACTGCTGCTGAAATGGATTTTTGGTGCTCTCAACACGCCTGAATTTTTTAGGTGGAATATTTGCTGCTATAGTGATTGTTTAACCATCTCCTTTTATCATGATTCTGTTAATTTTATGCATAAGGTGCTATGTCTGCTGTTATCATCATGTTAATTTCTATTTATGGATGTTAGATTCATCCATTTGTTTTTTCACGTTAAAGATTCTTTACTGTCGCATTTGTTTACTGCAATTAGTCCCAGACATGTTTCTACGATCCCACTTTCTATCATTTATGAGCCCATTTATTATATTTTCTTATATAATAATTATTCATTGGTATTAAGTAGTATTCATTATTCTTCTGTGCTTGTGACGAATATAATATAATGTCATTTTGACATTTTGAAGGGAGCAGTTCGTTTTTTCTTCAAATGCAGCAGAAGAATTGAAAGAGGAAATTGCTAAGAAGGACCATCAATTGGTTTCTTTGTATGACTACAATCTTGTTGATGAAATATGGAGAGAATCAAGGCCAAAGCCTCCAATGAGCCCAACTAGGGTTCATGATATTAAATATGCTGGGATTGATGTCTTGTCGAAGTTGTCTGATTTAAGATCTGAGCTCACAAAAGCTGGTTGCACAGCCATCATTATATCAATGCTTGATGAAATTGCTTGGTTGCTAAACATGGTAATTTATCCTGCCTACTGGAAATTATGCAATGGGTAATAGTAGCAATAGTAGTACAATACCAAACATATGCTAGGTATTTCCCACTGAATTTAGATATCCATAACTATCAGCAAAAGAAGATTTGGCTTTAACCAACTCACTATCTTTTTTACCTTCAATGACAAGAATGCCCATGCAAAAAAATTGGTTGAATTCATTATGTTGTTATTCTACATGAGGATGCTTTTCAGATTTATTTATTTATTTTGCCAAGGTAAAGGATGTAGGTGGGCTTTGAACCCAAGACCTCTGCAATAACAGCAGAGGCAGGCTTTTAAATATTTGTCCAATGCTGACTTTGATAACCCATGGACCGGTAAGGTATTAGTTTTTTTTTCTGTATGCTAGATCTACTAATAAATATTCCCAGAACAGTGTTATGCAAAAATATTCACTGGTTGCTCCAACATGTTTTTGAAGTTACAATTTTGAGGTTGTTTTAAGAGAAAAATACTTGTTTATTTTATGCATCCAATTCATTGGATACTAAAAGCATTCTTCTCTGATTTTATAAGCTATGATAAACGGAAGATGTATTTTTCTTTGTGCTGGTACATTCTAACTAATATGTTGGTGAAAAATATAGACACGGCATTGACAATAAATGTAGCGTGCAAAATTAGCGGATTACTGTACTGCTAAACCTGTATCCATATTCATGCATCATAGAACTTTTGGTCATGAATGCCTTTCTTGGTTTTATAAGTTCTTGATGCATCTGTTCGACTTGTCTTTTGGAACTACTTAAGGACTAAGGCATTATGCTGATATTTTCTTAATAAAGAGGGAGGTCTGGTTCTGCTTTTTTAAGTTAATTGTTTATTACAATGTATAGAAATAAAAATTTTAAACCTAATACATTATAAGGAACCAAACAAGAAACACCTGCATAAGATAATAAAATTTGCATAGTGCTTAATCATTTTTATCGTTTCTATCTAAGTATATTTTATTTCTATGTTAGCAATGCATATTGCAATGCCTTGATTAAACTGATGAGTATATCTTCTAACTTTGTAGAGAGGTGCTGATGTTCCAAATTCACCTGTATTCTATGCCTACTTGTTAGTGGAGATTAGCAGTGCCAAGTTGTTTATCGATAATACTAAGATCACAAAGGAAGTAATGAATCATCTTACAAATGCTGGTATAGAGTTGAGACCTTATGAAGATATTCTTCGTGAAACAGAGAGGTACTTGAAAATACTTGCTGAAAAAATCCATTCATGTATTAGAGATCTACATAAATCTTGCAGATACGTATGCTAAACATTTGCACATCTCTTATATATAACTTTGAATGCTCTTGGAGCCTAATTTGCTACCATAGATTACAAGTAAAATTTTGTTTTAGAATCAGCCATGTTCCTTATTTTACAATGTCTAGTAAATGAAAAATATATTCAGTGTTGATTACATGACATTATTGTAAGTTGACTTGAAATTTAATTGTTGGACCAACGAATGTAAATTTTAATTGTTGGAGCAACGAATGTAAATTTTAATTGTTGATGGAGCAGTGAATGTGAAATGGCCGTTTCTATGCCTTTTCTGGCTTTCTAATTTTATTTTATTTTGCAGGTTGGCTGCAAACGGTACTAAACTGTGGTTAGACCCGTCAAGTGTCAATGCTGCAATAGTAAACTTTTTCAGTTCAGCATGTGAAAAACATAGTAAAAAAACTAGAATAAGAGCAGTTAAGGAAAGTGGTACATCAACAAAAAACCAACATATTGATACAGAAGGGCCTTTGGGACTGTACAAGGTTTCTCCTGTTTCCGTGGCTAAGGCAGTGAAGAACACGGCAGAGTTAGAAGGGATGCAGAATGCACATTTAAGGTAGAAAGAAGTTTATTTTTTGAATGTTTCAATGTTGGTTTTTGTGCAAATCATATCTGTAAGGTAAATCATAACTTTTCTTGCGAACTCGATGAGGAAACAATTTGTATGATTTGTCTTAGTGAATTTGATGATCTCCGGTTAATAGATATGCATGATTAAACTGAGACAGGCATTTTTTTGTCATTCAAAAATTTCATGTCCATATTATGGTTGCACACGCATCATCTTTCTATTTATGTGTCGTGTTTCTTTGTTTCAATGTTGACAGTTCAGATAGTTGTATGTACCTCTTTGAATGACAGATTTGGATTTAGAGTGCCGATCTCTTTCGTTGTGCCATGCAACAATTTTCCAGTGCATAAACAATGCCCTTATCTGTGAAATTTAAAATCTCACTTGAAACTTAATATAGTAAGAGCTGAAAGTTAAATCTGCACATATACAACTTTCGTTTCAGTGCCAAAAAATGAATAAGCAGGTGATATGAGATGATTGGTAATGATATCTTCTTTCAGAGATGCTGCTGCTTTAGCTGAATTTTGGGCTTGGATTGAAGAGGAAATCTCCAAAAATGTGGCACTCACAGAAGTACAAGCTGCTGATAAACTGCTTGAATTTCGTAAAAAGCAATATGGCTTTCTGGATACAAGCTTTGACACTATCAGTGGTAATTGTTGTTACATTGATGTTGATCCTAGGGTACTAAAAGTTAAACTGGTCCAGTCATGCAACCATCCTATGCTGCACTATCATAACAACTCAGAAGTCTCAATTATTTGGCATCTATTTGATGAATATTTCTGAATGCATTCTAAAAATGAGATAATATTCTTTCTTTTTTTATACTAAAATCTCATCATGCCTCTTCTTGCACCCCCACCAATCTGATTCTCACCTTGCAGTATTCTATTTTATGTGGCTTGAAATATGCCCTCATTAATTGGATGGGCACTCCCATTTCTGATTTTTCTCTTGAAATATAAACATACCCCAATTCTCTCAAACAATTTCCCAGTTCATTCTCATTCAGCACTGCCGCTGATTGTTTGATTAGTTCATGTTTGCCCTAATATATCTCCATCAACTATTCCAACATAGTTATTAAGAACTAAAAGTTTAGACATTTTTTATTCTACTGCTAATATTTCAGATGTCACAAATTCATATGGCTTCCTTAGTTAGAACTATCCTGATACATTCCTCTCCAAAAGATTATCTACCAAATATTCATTTTTTATTATATCTAACTGAAATTGGATTCAGTATAGTTTCTTCCAATTATAGCTGCAGCTTTATCTGCGAACAAATTAGATCATTCTTTGTGATGTTTTGTGGAATCTTCTGTTTTAAACCCAAGGCATTATATTCGTATGTTTATTTTTATGGACATTATAGTGCTTTAATGTCTTACATTTTGAATTGCTTGAATATGATGATGTTTGTATGAATAAATTTGAAGGCATCGAGTAAATTGACTACTGACTTTTAGCACTTTGGTGACATTTCATTGGGACTGATCATGATCCTAACATCCTCTCGTCCCTTGATCCATAGTGCCATTCCTAACATCTGTAGCTCTTATCACTTGTAAATATTATTGTATCCCCAAATGACTTCAAGCCTACTAGAAAGTGATTGATTTAAAGGTTAGGTGCTTTTTGCATCATTCTAGTGGCTTTTTTTTTGTTTCTAATGCACGAGGCTGTTTTGATAATTCCCGAATTTTCAAGTTTGCATTGTAAACAACCAGAAATGCTTTAGAACTTTGATGATAATCTGTGATCAGCATTTCTCCGTGTCACATTCAATTAAATGGAAGTTAACTAATTTTCAGGATATGGTGCAAATGGTGCTATCATACATTATAAACCAATTCCAGAAAATTGTAGTTTTGTTGGGGACAAGAACCTTTTCCTATTAGATAGTGGTGGACAGTATGTGGATGGCACCACTGATATAACAAGGACAGTACATTTTGGTGCACCTTCATTGCGACAGAAAGAATGCTTTACCAGGGTTTTACAGGTTCTCTGTTATCTGTTTTTATTGTTTCATTATGAACGACATCTATAAAGAACAGTATTTTTATGTTTTTTATTTCAGCAGTATTTTTTGTGCTGTCAGGATAATCTTAGTAGATTTTCTATGTGGATACAGGGTCATATAGCTATTGATCAAGCAATATTCCCTGAGGGTACTCCTGGTTTTGTTCTTGATGTACTTGCCCGTTCACCTCTTTGGAAAATTGGACTTGATTACCGGCACGGTATGTCTCTTGGAATTATATCTTTTATTCGATCATCTATGTTTGTGTCATGTACAAGAAGATTTTACAGTGATTTTTTCCATACATGATATTCAGGAACAGGTCATGGGGTTGGAGCTGCACTTAACGTCCACGAGGGCCCCCAAAGTATAAGCTTCAGATTTGGAAATATGACTGCTCTGCAGAGGGGGATGATTGTTAGCAATGAACCTGGATACTATGAAGACAATTCATTTGGTATACGGATTGAGGTGAAATTATTCTTTAACCTCCCATATAAGAAAATGTGATTGTTGTACGCAAGCACGAGTTAGACAAAGTTCAGTATATCTCTCGTGATTACTAACCCTAGTAGACATGAAAAAACATGTTTAGTAGGAGCTTCTGAGGAAATATTTGAAAAGCCAAAATGGACATGAGCATGTTATTCCAGTTATTTGGCATGGATGTTGTCTAATAAAAGAAGGCTATCATGCAGTGATGCTAACATCTAGCTGGTAAATAATCTAGTTACTTCTGTGTTAGTAATGTTGTAAAAACATAGATATCATGGTGGAAACATAAGCAAATCTTGTTCCATTTATTTGTTATTAAAAATTTGCCACTGTTTTTTTTTAGAATAAATCATTGTACAAAAGTTGATTCTCAGATGGTTCACTGGTCTTTTTTTCCCCTCAGAATCTGTTGATCGTGAAAGAGGTGAACTTGCCGAATTATTATGGAGGCATTGAGTATTTTGGTTTCGAAAAACTTACATTTGTCCCAATACAGGTATCCGCTAAATTTTTTAATCATTTCTGGGGAAATTTAATTTCAATTATATTTATAAGTAGTTATTTTGTATATTTCCTTAGCATGCAAAGAATTTGGTGTCGTTAAAGTTGCGTTATCAAGATATTCATACTGTTCTAGAAAATTGTGGCATATATCGTGTTGATATTTTGGTTCATTCATATGTTGTCATTTTTTGAACGTGTTTTGTATTAGAATTTTTGTTGATTTAATTGACCAATAATAATTTACTGTGACCCGACAGCTATTTTTCACTAAGTTTCAACTTAATAAACTTTTGAAGACATTCTGACACAATTTCCATATACTGAGGTAGTGAAATTTTTTATCTAGAATGTATAATTTTATCAGAAAATCTCATAATAATAATTTATGAACTTCGTTTTTGCAAAATTTATTTGAAATAACTCATTTCAGCAACCGCCTGCGTGATGTGATTAATCTTTTTTCATTAATGGTGTTATTTGCAGACAAAACTGGTTAACTTTTCCTTGCTGTCTCATGCCGAGATTAACTGGCTGAATGAGTATCATGCACAAGTTTGGGAAAAGGTTTGTTGATCGAAACATTTAAATTTCCCTCTGATTTTTTCGTAGTAAGATAATATGTTTGAAACTAATTGTAGCAAATCAAATACTAGCAACATAAAGGGCTTAAACAGCAGTAGTTGTATGGATTTGTCATTTCGTAGAACAATTGAAGCAACATAACCTCTAGAATTCATTGTGTGAACTGCACACTAATGAAGGTCTACTTCAACATTAATATATAGTTCCTTTTCAAAAGAAATTATTAATATGCATTATTTTATAATTTCAACCCATCTCAGAAACTGAAAAAAAAACTGTCATTCCTAAATTCAAACCCATTTCAGCAATGAAACAAAAAAACATCTCAAAGTTTACGGCTGTGCACAACAGGAAATCCTAATATAGGCTGTCTAAAATGTTAGCCTGGATGCAATCATCAATATATATAGGCATAGCACTTCCTTTGTACCTTTCTGGAAGGTGCCAAGTTTAGTTATCACTTCATTTCTGCCAAGGTCAGCTTTTGTCTAAAGCTGATCGAGTTCCAATCGATGATGACCTTCTCTTTACTATGTTTGGGTCACTAGGAATTTAAAAACTTCTGTGTCGGCTTTCTCTTACGCTGCTCATTCCACAGGTTTCGCCACTGGTAGATGGCCGTGCACGCGAATGGCTTTGGAACAACACGCAGCCAATACCACAAAACTGAACTTTCTTCTGTCCCTCTGCATGAGCAGTTTGCAGGATTCACGCAGAGAATGCTTGTACTACAGCTTCAAAGATATTGGACTAGCGTTGCTTCTGGCATGATGTCAGCAGGTATTACTATCACCAGGGAGATTTCTTAGATGCAATGCGTCATCAAACTAACTTGGCTCTTACCTCAAAGCAACTGTAGATTACATAATTGAGTGTTTGCTTTGCATATTGTTGATTATTTGCAGGCGATACCCCGGGGTGTTTGCAAGCAAAACTCTTCAGCCAAACTTGTGATGCGCACAAAGATCGTTCATCATCATACAAAGGGCAGAAAACCAGACGTAATTACCATAATATAAACTGCAATGTAGAATAGTTACTGGGGTTTGTAATAACTATCATTTAAACAATACAAATCGGTGCCGAACAAACCAGCAATAGCTAAAATTTGCTCAATGTGGAATCTGCCATGCAGCTTCATCCTTCTCTGCACCCTGTGGTAATTGGTGAACACCGTGTGGTCGAGCAGCCACAGTTTGATTTCTCCCTTTTTTTCAGGGCTCTTCATCATGCAAAGATGGGTCAGCTCAGCTGCAGTGCTAGGAAGAGTTTATTTGTGATAAGTTGCGCATTTAACCACCTTTTGGATATGGTAAACTAGAGTTTTACCAGAACTCCTGGAAATAACTTTGCCGACCTATTTTTTTTACATGGACAGGTGCATCTGCTGCCAAACAGGTGACGTCCTTTCCCTTGTTAACATTGTCTTCATCCCCTTGGTATTTTTTTTTAATCTTCTGTTGCTGTTGCTGTTTGTTATGCAGAAGATCCAAAAGGTTCAGCAGATTCTTCAATCCCAATTCAATGAACCACCGGATCATCCAATCTTGTGAATACTGTTGGGAGAGGCAATCGGATGGCCGCGGGTCCCAAAACTCCCAGACCATCAAAAGACTTTGCTTGTCCAGGTGGTGAAAGGGAAGAATAAGCAAAACGAAGAAAAAAAAGGTAAAATTTTCTGAGACGTGTTTGGCTTCTCCTCTCCTCTCCTCTCATCATCCACCACCGGTCTACTGCCAACGTCATCTTTTATCTTCATCCTGTGCCGTGCCCAGTGCATGCGTCCAAAAACTCCAGTTTGGTTGAAGTTAATGAAGGGTGGACACCCTCACTCACTCGTCATGTCCCCGTCTTATCTCCTCTTCTTCTTTCCACACGGGAGGCACAGACCCGTCCCACGTCATCCATGGCCACTTCCAGGTAATTTACTTATCGCACTTCCAAGATGATGATGATGATGTGTGATGCATCTGCCACTCACCTGCGGATGCATCATTGGCTACAGAAACACATAATATTTAATCAGCCAAGTCATTGAATCATTCTACATGCACATATCTTGAGATATTTTATATCACTGGATATGAAGAAACTGCTGTTATTTGTCTTCCTTTGTAGGGTATATTTATCTGCACAGAACATTAAAGTGGATTCTGGGGTGCATCTGCACCGGTTAAAAATAGCATGCCCTTTTTAAAAATGAAAACCAATTACCTCCAATTGAAATAATTAAATATTAATTTTAAATCTATCATTATTTTTAATTATAATTTATATTGATTTAAAAACTAACATGTTCAACCATTTAGTAATCTCGAGCTTTCTATATTAACTTTTAATGCAAACAAATTAAATAAAATTTTATGAATAGATCCATGTTTGTTAATATAGAATTTAGGTAGAATAGAGATGTAAATTTTGTTAAGTTGTCCACGGATAGTCTGGTCGGAGCTATGTCCAATGTAGTGAGAACTAGGCATGACTCATTGGGATACGATACTATAACATATCGTGCCAATACGACCTAATTGGTTCGATGCTTTACCCTGCACGGTCAGTAGAGAGCTGGCCTCGATCAGATTGGCCCGTCGTGATTCTTTCAGTGAGATTTGAAGTTGCGTTATTATTATGGAAGTAAATTTTATTAATTATTTTATCATTTAATATTACTCTTTGTGTCGTACCAGCTCACGGACCTTAATTTTGTGGCCCGGGCCGACATAATACTAGTTGTGACACAGCTCATTCATGTATCAAGTCCATTTATACCTCTAGTCAGAATGACTTATTGCTTGTTGGGTTAAATTGTAAGATTATGACGCTTGTTGGGTTAAATTGTAAGATTGTGACTCAGACTAGTTGGATGCATGATACAATTTATATGTTTATTATGTGAATATATTTTTAAAATGAAATGAAATATTGATTTGCTTGCATTCTTTATTAGAAATATCATATCCACTGCAATCCCTTATTGTAAATTTTATACATGTTTATTATTTATAATAGTAACCCTTATGTTTTATAGTGATTATTGTCACGTATTCTCACATGTTATTTTTAATAAAATTATAAAGTATAATTATAATTGGTGTGCCACTGCCAGCTTGGCAGGGGCCTGCGCGGTGGACGGCCGGGGGTGTCTGCCTTTAGAGATCGGACGGCTCTCGTGAGACTACGGATTTCCACTTCGCAAGGTGGATTTCACTTCTCCTGTGGAATTTATCTCATTTTGTTATAATAAATAATAATATAAGAAGGTGATTGGAAGAATTTTTTTTTAAAAGGAAAACATCTATTCTTTTAACTAAAAAAGGAGCATCAGTTCTTTAAAAAATTGAACAATAAAAAAGAAAAAGTTAAAAAATTTACAAAAATGTCAAAGTATAGGTTTTTTTTAATAAAAAAATTTCAAAAACATTTTTTAAAAATAGAGAGATTCCACCTCATCACTGACGAATTGACATATTACAAAAATAAAGATCACCAAAACACAAGCTCATTTGTGTTAGTTTTATATGGAGGAGGGCCCCAACATCAATATTTATATCCATCCAAGTAACCTACCGACAAATCAATCAATCCTCCAATTTGTTTTTTCCGTTCTTTATTGAATCATAAATGAAGTTGTTTGGTTTACTCAACCATCACAGTAACCTAAAGGATTGAGGCCATCGCACGCTGAAATAATTGCATTATCCTCTCCCTTCTTCTATTATTCTTTTTTGCCTTTTTGGTTCTCTTTTTCAAACTTTCAATGTACTTAATTTTTTTTAAAGAAAAAATTAGCGGGAAAGTGAAAGGTGGAAAAGGAACTTAATTATTTTTTCATGACTCATAAATTAATTAATTAAGTCATGGGCATTCATTAAAGTCATGCCACCAACTCGGCACAAAAACAAATGAGTTTAGGATTTATAAAAATAAAAAAATATTTTCATTCTTAACAACTGCTAAACACTTTTTCCTTTTTTTTATATGAAAATAATCTCAAGAGGTTGTGAATTTTTTTATGTATATAAATAATCTCATAGGTTTTATAAGTTTCAACCTTTATCAAAAAATTTTAAAAACAGATATAAATATTTCTATTTAGACTCATAAAAGAAAGAAAATATATTTACATTTTTCTTTATTTTCAAATTTTCTTAGAGAGGGAAGATTGAAATTAATCAAAAATATGAAGCAGATCCGGAAGAATTTTTTTTTTGAACCCAATCTGTCAAAACTAATGAAAGAAATGCCGAACCAGAAAGAGAACTTTCTCTTGATAAAAATGCAGCTAAAAAAAAAATACTCCAACACAAACCTCTGCAGATTGAAGAAGAAGAAGCAACTCCTCCTCCGGCTGCAGCTGCAGGTCGTCGAAGAAGCAATCACTCGATCAAATCTGCTTTACATCTCTCCCTCCTTCCAGTTCCACAGCGCAATAAAAGATGAGCCCTAATCTTCTCCTTCCTGATAGGCTATGGACTTCCATGGATTTCTGCAGCCTTGCTTTCTGTCTCCGGCCGCCGCCACCCTCAACCTCCAAGAATTCCACCAAGCTCGAGCTCGCAGCAGCAGTAGAAGTGGTGCGCATATATATACACACGCACACTCTTCCACTTGGTACAGATGAAGGCGACGGTGAGCTATCTCTCCTTTGCAGGGACAAGAGGGCAGCATTAGATTCCCGAATCTAATCTTTATATAGGAAGGGAGGGAGCGACAGATCTGGCCGCGCTGCCGACAGCGACACCGCACGCGAGGCGGGGCCGCAGGCGGCAGCGGGGCCGGCAGCAGCGTGACGACGAGATCCGGATCCCCGACAGGGCTCGTGCGCGCCGGCCGTGGCCCCGGACAGAGCACCGGCAAAGAGAGGGAGGGGGCCGACCGCAGAGGGCGGGGAGCGGGATTGCCCCACCGCTCACCCCGGCGCTTTAATTGTTGCACGGACGATGGTGGCATTCAAAGCGATGGTTGGAATCCACCACTGTCGTTGAAGTGATTTGGACGTCGGAATTAAATTCCATCGCGGAGGTCCACACTCATCTGTCTGCTTCTCCTCCTCCCTCTCGAAGAAGAAGGAGCAGCAGCAGGCAGCAGCGGCAGTGGGTGGCGATGCAGAGCCCGCATTGATTGGTTGATATCAAACTTTTTTTCTGCAGAAAAATCTGATCTTGAGGCCCACCGCGAGTATCATCATCGCCATCTCGAGATTTTTTTTTCGCCCGAGTGGGTGCCCATTTTGGGGCGCACTGGAGAAAGCAGACGGCGTGATTCGTCGCCTGAAGCCGCTGCCTTGGCTGTCGCTTTCGCTTTCGCTTCGGTGTTTATTGTTGTTCGATGGTCTCATTGATTGACGTGTTTGCTTGCTCGCAGCGTTATCCGCTTCCAAGTCGCCGGTCGCTGTCGGCGGAGCTCATTGCCGCCGGCGGAGGCGTCTCCTGCAGATCAACCAGAAGCTCCCTCTTTTCCTCCTACCTGCCGCCGCCAGCGTGCACACAGACTGCACACCAGGTGTTCGACAGCGATCCCCGAGCGATCTCCCTCTCTCTCCGACGACGGCGAGGTCGCTGGAGGAGCGTGCGGGAAGGGGCCACCAGGGGCAGTCAAAGCTGGCGGCTGCCGACCGCAGAAACGAGGCGGAATTGGCGAGGAAGCCGTGCAAGCATCCGAAAACGGTGAGGTATTTGCGGGGAATAGCTGCCAGCGCGCAGGACCACGGCGTCGGGTTCGTGTCCCCAGCGAGAGCACCTCCACCTCGGAGCCGAAGGAAGTAAGTAGGTGGGTTGGCTGCTGGCTGCGGCAGGCATTGCAGTGGGCATGGGGGCAGCTGAGCTGACTGAGGACCAACCACCAGCTGAAGGTGATCCCCACAGCAGACTTTTCTCCTTCAATTGCCTGCCCAAATCAGCAGAAGGTGGTCAAGAAGAATTAAATGCAGGACTCACATGTAAGAGCTCTCTACTTCTACTAATGCTGCTACTACCTCTTTTTTTCTTCTTATCCCATGTGGATTTCCCCTTCCTGTCAACCTAATCTAAATCCAGTATGTGGAATCAGTGGATTGAAGCACGTGAACCCCCTGAATCTACCTGTTTTTGGATTGACTAGTTCAATCAGGATTGAGGTGGTTTTTGATACATGTCTATATGTACACTCCACTGCAAAAGCTCAAGTTCAAGATAAATACACTTTGTCCTTCTACACTACAATCCAAGATTTTGCATCACTATTCTGTTGCTCTATATCCATATGTATGTGTGTGCAAATAAGGATATGGGGACAAGGGCAGCTCTACCTAGGTATGCTCTCTCCTCTTCTTTCTGCTTCTTCTCTCTCTTATCTCCATTGCAGTGAATGATGTCACAGGGTGGTCCTTTTTTTATTTCTCTCTGCTCTTAGATTAGATGCTAAGAGCTTCTTCATTGTAGAAGAGCCTCCAGCCCTACCATTCCATCATGCAACACTGAACTTTTCGATCACGCAGATCATGGCTGTCCTCTTCCACAAGTGCAGCTGCCTTCAGATCATCTCATTCCAGTTAGAGAGCAGGACAGCACTGTACATATGTGTAGAGACCAGTTCAAAGATGCTACTAATCCGTGGATTTTTTGATGTGTGGAAGGAGGAGACAAGTCATCTGCTGCTGAAGGAGTGTCGTAGTGCGCCACATTTTGGCCCCTCCAAAATGAATACGAAGACTTTATTCCTTCACACGCACCACTTAGAAGTCGGAAAGGAAAAAAAAGGAAGGGAGAAGGGGAAAAAATGAATTGGCAGCGAAGATCCCGGAGAGGGAAGAAATAAAATTGCCAACACAAATGCTTGTGCTTAAAGAAACCATACCAGGGTCCACACCCCCTTGTAATCATGTCAGCAACAGTGGCCTTGAGGAATCCAAGAGAGTTGAAGAGAGGGGGGGGGGGGCACTGGACATGTCTTGGAATGGAACAATCATGGGGTGGGTTGAAAAAAATAAAGTTTGCCTTGCAGGGGCTGGAGAGGAAAGCTTTTTCTTTCATCTTCTTTTTTTATTTATTTTTCTCCCAAGTGGTAGGTTTCTTGTTTGGACCTTGGAACCATGAATTAATTATTAATTCATTATGGGATTCCCTTGAAGGTGACTCAAGGGAGGGTGGACTGAGTTTACTAGGATTTGTAGTGCCCATGACAGCATATATGTCTTTTAGTAAAAGTGTATTTTATGAAGGTGTGTGTGGCCTCTACTGAATCCCGGCTGGCTGCTGTCATGAGCTCATCACTCTGTTTTGACCGGAAAACGAATATATATATATAAACATCATGAGAGCCAAAGTTCTTGGCCGAACTTCACATCTGAATTGATGTGACTGCCATAGAATAAAATAAACAAATTATGGATGATGATAGAGTAATATAATAAAAGCCAATGGAACCTACAAAAGTTCAAGAGGTCAGGAATCAATCACTAATCCTGGGGGAAGATGCTGACCTCCAGATTTTGGTTCAATTCAGATACTGCTTTGTTTGTTTGCCTCACAAAAGAAGGATGAGAGGACCAAAGAGAAACATGGAGCAGAGAATGATTTTTTTTTCGCGAGGATATATATAACTTGTCATCACAAAATATCCAAAAATACTGGATACTACTCACCAATTTATTCCAGTCGACAAGGAAACAATAAATGATATGATTGTACATCAATGTCACCAAAAGAACTGAGTAATCATGCTGACTGCAAGGGAAAGTGCAATATCAAGGAATGTTGGTTTTCCTCCAGTGATCTTTTGATGAGATTTACATGTTTCTTGATGATGATAGTGTACACACACAAGAAAGGAACAGCACTGATGCTTCACGTTCTTTTACAAGCAAAGCAACATTGTTAACTAAAAGCTTAAAGGAGAATGATTGTTTACAACATGTAGCAACAGATGAGCAACTGGAACTGAGAGACACAGGATTCACAAAACCGCACACAAATCTGCAACTAACAGCATAAAAGAACAGATATCCCATATGTAAAAATATAAGGAACTGCATGTAAGGATGATATTAATTTAATCATCTCACTTCGGTTAATGAAGTTAAAATGAAACAAAATGAACAGTCGATGGTGGTGGTTAGCATTGGACCGCACTATACAAAATCTGAGAGATAAGAGGACAATCTTTTTGTACAGTCACCTTCTTCCCTAAATTGTTTTGTGCTTGGTCTTCTCTAACCCTCTCCTTCAAAATGCCGGCAGGCCATGAGCCAACGCCTCTTCCCCTTCCTCCACCTTCTCCCGGCTTTCTTTCTTTCTCCGATTTTTCACAATACGGGCACATCACATTTGAGCAGCAGACAACAGGACTGGAGAGGGGGTGGAGAGTCCTCTTATTTGATTCCCAGGAGTTTTTTATGAAAGAGGCCTCTGATGCAGTCAGTGTGCCCGGGCATCATCATCATCATCATCATCAATATTTCCAGCATCAGTAGCCGATGGTAGTACAGTCCAGCATTACCGTTTCTCCGGCTGCCAGCAAGCTTGTAAATTGTCATTTCCTGATCAAAAAGATTGTCATAATATAAGGACTCAAGTCTGATAACGATGCTTTCTACTTTCCCAAAAAAGAATATTAAGAAAAGTTTAGATTACCAGCTGCAGGCTTCTGGTCAGCTGAGGGCTTAACAGAAAATGGTGGCATAGACATATAAGAGAATGCAGCAGAAATCGGAGGCCGAGGAGAGCCAGAGGCAGACTGAGCCGCCACAGCTAACTGGGCAGCATTCAGAAAGCTAGGTGGAGGTAAGCCCTTCATACTGTTGGCCGAGTTAGCAGCCATGGCCTTTGCAGGATCAGAGGTGGTAGGAACACCAGCCAGTGTAAGTGCAGAGGGGGCACAAAGGGAAAGCATCCCTGTGGAAGATGGCATAGCATTGTGTTGTTGCGGCTGTTGAGACTGTCGTGTTTGTTCAGATTGACGCTTTTGATAATATTGAGCAGAAGAATTTGGAGCACCTTGGACTTGCTGCAGGTGGGGATTAGAGAAGAAGAGTTGAGCCTCAGAGAAGGATTGCTGCTTTTGTTGCTGAGGCTGCTGCTGCTGCTTAGTGCCTGAGCTGGGTGCAGAAACTTTTTGAGGGTGTCCAAGAATAGATGGCATATTTGGGTTGCTCACAGTTGACTTTGAGCTAGAGCTTGATGCTGATTGTTTTACGGTAGATTGTTGCGGAAGCAAGATCGAGGATTGAGGACTGGGCTTTACTCCAGCAGATGCACTGGGACTGCCGCCAGCACTCTTCGAGACTGAATTTGAGGGCGAGACAACAGTAAGATTGGCAGGAGATGGAGATGGACTGCCACATGATCCAGGAAGGTGTTGAGCACCTGGAGACATCACTTTATTTGAATTCACTCCAAATGATATCTGGGTTTGGTGGCTTTGAACAGGAAGTGACTGTTGGGAAGCTCTGCTTTGCAGTTGGAGAATGTTATTCTTCACCACAGGAGCAGAAGACCCTACGGATGAATCCACACCTCTTCCGCTAGATGTCTTACCCTGAGGCCACTGGATGGGGCTTCCACCTTGGACAAGCGCTTGAGGAAAGCCAGTTAGATGGGGGAACTTCGTCATTGTAGATCCTCCAGACATACTGTCGGGGTGGATATTTGCATTGTTACCCGAGGCAGAAGGCTTTGAACGAGATGATGCAAGATGGTGCTGCATCTGAAGTTGCTGCTGCTGATGCTTTGGAAGATGAATTAGATGCGGCTGCTGTTGCTGATGGGAGTTGGCCACAATAGTTGCAGCTGCATGAGCAGCTGACGTAGTTGTAGCAGTGGTAGAGCGGTCAGTAGATCTACTGCCATTTGCAGGAGGTTGAATGAGATTTATGGAGCGTGATGACATGTCAATGATACTGTTACTGAGAACAGGTGACATGGCAGGTTCACCATCTGCTTTCCCAAATGAAAGGGAATGGTGAGTAATCTTACTAGGGGCCACGGTCTTTCTATCCTCTTCACCAGTCATACTTGTGTTCATCGACTCCCTAGCAACAGGCTTCCCATCTTCTGATACTTGGTGGACTTTCTTGTGTTCTGTAGTGGCTTGAGCTGTGGCAGCAACTGCAGCTGTTGCCATCTGGTAGTAACCATGCCTAGAATTTTCAGGAAGGCTCTGCAAAATCGCATGATTTTGTGCCATGGAGGAGAAATCAAGACCTGGTGGTGCAGTCACAGCTCCACCGAAGGACGCAAAGGGTATTGTAAAAGCTTGAGGAGGTATCAACTCGACCTTCATGTTCTGCTTCTGTTGTGCCTGCTGATATATTGGTTGCTTATCACCATGAGCCCCACCATTGCCCATTTGTGTGGAAGCTGCACCATTACACATTAAAATGAAATTCTGAGGATGACTTGGCATAGAAATAGTTTGACAAAGATGCTTTACGGGATTGAAAGATCATACCATCAGAAGTGGGAAGATTATCTTCCGAGCCCTTGCTGCCATCCTTTGGACGAGCTTGCGGGGGTAGGTGGTCCTGCCGCTGATTAGAAGCTGGAAAACCATTAGAGCTTTGATGTGAATGTTTCTGCGAAGACCCACTGATATTGCTTGGATTTTGGTGGCTTTGTTGAACATGGGGTAGTGGCCCTCCTGCTGGCTGCTGCTGAGGTCGTAGTTGCGATGGGTGAAGCATGTGTGAGGGGTAGAAAAAGGGCATTGCATGAGCATTACTTGTTCCCCGAAAGGGAGGCCCTGCGATGTGGGCAGGAATTGGAAATGGATATCCATTGTTCTGCAGGAAAGCCAGGTACTGAGCATCATTAGCGCCAGCAAAACTCAAATTCACCGGAGTTGCTGATCCTCCACCACCACCACTGCTCCCTGCAGTAGAACTCATAGCACCAGATGTCCGCACATCAGCACCGGAGCCACTGGATGATTTTGTTGCCCCAGCTCTATTAGCAGCAGCTGCTGCCGCAGCAGCTGCTGCTGCTGCGGCCTGTTGCTGGTTCATGGGGAAAATGAATGCAGGGCCATGCTGGGGAAAAAGAAGGAACCAATTAGTCTGATGACCAGGGGACAAAATAAATAACTGTAGAGAACAGATCAACAATCCTTACCGGCATATTACTTGCCGATCCAGACTGTGGCATCTGCTGCAGAATTAGCTGCTTTCTCTGGGCAGCTTCCATAATTGTATTACTGGCTTGTAGCATCTTCTCCTGTGAGGTATTGTTACCACTGTGTGATGCAGTTAAAGCTGGTGTTGCTTTACTGTCTTGCAAGCCTGGGTTTGCACCTAGGAAACCTACTTGCAAAGGATTTCCAGCTAGAGCAGCATCAGAAGGTGGAACAATAGTAGGATTATACGGCTTGGCCCCCCCATAGAATGATGCAGCTCCAGCTGCAGGAGCCCAGAAACAGTTCATCTTTGCAAATTTCTGGTGGTTAGCTATAACTTGAGCGATATAGCAATGTGTGGCACAGCGCTTTGGACGGGGATTTGTCTGAAATAATGCTGGTGGCTGTAACAGAAGTTATGGAAACAAGAGGGTGAGATCAGGACTGCATTTATTGGCATGCGATTGCATTTGCACATGTACAGATTCAGAGAAGTGAGGGGAAGAAACCTGCAAAGAAGTGGAAGCACAAGCAGCTCCATCCATTGGAACAACAGCTTGCAGAGAAGGAACGTGACCCATGTACCTGAGATGAAGAAGATAAATCGTGCATCTCTGGAATATCAATTTAGATCCATCGAAGAAAAGATTTAGCTGCATACCCATAAGGAGGAAAACCCCCTGGCCAAGTTCCAACTGTCAGTGGCATGTGAAGTGAGGATGCTGGAACAAAAGGCGAAAATAAAAAAAAGGAACCAAATCTCCAGAGAGATATCCAGTTGCTGGAAATCAAGGAAAAAAAAATATAATTCTGGATATCAGTTAAATACCTGATTTGTCCTGTTTAGACTCTGCTTTAGGATCTTTTGCTTGCTGTTTATGGATTTGCATTTTGTCAAATCCCACATCGTCCTTCTTTGTTTTCTCCAAATCAAGTTGAAGGTCCAGGTTCTGCTTAATGGCAGCTTGCTTCTTTAAATCCGTATCTTTATGAACAGATTTATCAATCTGTTGCTCGTCCCTCATCATCGGACTCTCAGTGGGCTTCTCCTCTGCCTTGTCCTTGCTCACTTTCAGTGCCTAATATTGACAGAAGGCATTTTAAAATAAGTCAAAACGCCTTTTTACAACCTTGTGGCCAAATTTTTAAAAGAACTTCTTACCGTCTCAATATCTGGGCCCTGTGCCTTGCGATCTGGGTCAAAGTCATTAAAGTCATCCCTCTCCGGAGATAGCTTTCCTGGAGGAGGAGCCTGCAATAAAAACACATGTTCCTTCAATTAAATCGCTGTCGAATGAAGAAATCTCCTAAAGATACGAGACGAAGCAAAGCCACTCACCATCAGATCGAACTTGAACTTTTCCTCCTTTGGGCTATCAGGCGGCCTGTTGTACAATTGTCGATTGTTCAGTAAGTAAAAAAAAAAAGTGGAAAATAGCAGCAAAAAAAACTTACATCTTTCTCACAGGAGCTTCGCAGTGATTAACATCCAAATCTGCTTTCGCCTGTGGGAGGAACTCTTCCTTGTTTTCCACCCTATCTCCGATGCTTGGCCCTCCTGCCAATGGATGCAAATCTTGAATCTTATTCTTCTCCGTCTTGGCAGATTCCTGTTGGTGTACGTCCAAGAGCCCAACCTGAGGGACCAAACCATCACCCGTTCCACCCCCATCCTTAATGGCAGTATTTGCACTGCTCTTCTCCAATCTTGGAGATGAAGCTTCAGTCTTAATCTGATTATCTGAGTCCATTTTGGTGGAAGAAGGCAAAGATAAGCTCGAAAGATTGTGCAATCCCACTGGACTCGTAGGGCTTTCTTCGTCAAACTTGACAGGCCTAGGCCTCTTTCTTTTTGGAGCTGCAGAGAGAAGCAAAAAAGCTGATTGGTGAAGAAAAAATCGATTTTTGAGGGAAATGGAGTGGAAACGCAAATTCGGGGAGAATAAAACCCACCGATTGTAGGCAACGGAGCAGGGTTAGAACATGAATTGGAAGAAGGAAGGGCAGCTGAATAGGCTGCTGGAGACGGCGACAGTGAGTTTGGTGATGAAACCCTGGATTTAGCTTCATTGCCTGATCCACCATCAATATCCCTACTATCAAGTTTAAGGCTATCCTGCTTTGGAAGGGACTCGAATTGCCTTGTCATCCCAAACAAAACTTCCGCTACCTCGATCTCGATCTCATCTTGGCTCAAAGACGCCGATTTTGAGAATTTTGGCGGCCGGTGTTTAGCTCCGCTGATCGGCTTCTGATGCCATGCGACAACAAACAAAAGAGAAAAAAAGGAGGTAAACATTAGGACTGTCTCATAACATGAGGAAAGAAGAAGAAGAAAAGAAGAAGGATATGGTTGAAGAATTCGGCGAACCATCTTTTTCCGAAGAGAACCGTTGGAGGAAGACGGTGATAGTTGGGTGGTGGATGCAGGGCTCAGCCTCGACGGAGATGTGGAAGCCTGCCGCGCGATCTGCTCTCCGCCTCCACCTCCACCGCCACCACCTCCTCCTGAGACTGGAGGCTCATGTGCCCTTTTCGCAGATGCTGCAAAAGCACGAGGGATAAGGTTAAGAGGGGGAAGGGGAAAAAAGCGTGAAAAAATAAAAAATAAAAATTCTTTCGCTTCCAAGCCGTCTCTCAATTCCTCTCCTCATGCTCCTCAGGTCGCTCTTCATAGCCTACCTGAACGTGCTTTCCTTGGTACGGGAACGCCGATCATCTCATCCGCCTTCCACTTGACGACTTTAGGCGGAAAGCTCTTCCGAGACAGCTGCTGCTGGTGATGGTGGTGATGATTGTGCTGGTGGTTCTGCTGCGGCGAGGAAGCAGCCCCCGGATTCGGCAGAGGAGGCGAGGACGGCGGAAGACGGACGGGAACCGACAGGTCCTCGTCTTCATCCTCCTCGTCCTGGTCGATGCTCTCCTCAGAGCTCTCGTCGCCTTCGTCTCTGTCTCTGCTGCTCCCGTGGAGCACCCTATCCCCTCGTCTCCTCTTGCTCCGGTTAGATCTGTCCCGATCTCGGTCTTTCTTGGTCCCTCTATCCCGCAGCCTCGACGTCTCCGGCATCTCCATCCTCCCGTCCTCCTCTGCCGAACCAAAGGCAAGCCAAAGAGACCAAAAAGTTAAAATCGGAGTCGAAGAAAACCAAGGGCAAAAAAAAAAATCCAGAAAAAAGCAAACTCAATACTGGAAACCGGACCAGGAGAGTCTCTGAAGCTGCTGCTATTCCGCTGCCTCCTCCTCGACAACCCTCCCCCGCTTCCACCGGCACCGCCGTTGGCCGCCGCCGCCGCCATGTTTCCTCTCCTCGCTTCACGATTCCTCTCCATCCCTACCTGTCATCCAATCGGATCACGAGGCTCCCCCCATCCTCATCGCTCTCACTCAATCCACCCCCCTCCCGACCAGATCTTCCCCCACAGACGCCGCCGCCGCCCAAACTATTCCAGATTCAGGCCCCTTCCGACCACCCGGATCGCTCAATCTCGTCGAAATCCCTCAGCGGAGCTCGAAAAGGAGAAATTTTCCGGCCAGATCTCTTCCGCCTCCACCCCCCACCCTTCTATCCCCTCCTCCTCCTCCTCCTCCTCCTCCTCTCTCTCTTACCCTCTTTTTGGCTTCCTTTTCTCGCCACTGCTCTCTCTTATGGTTTGCTACCGTCGCCTCCCTCAGCTGCCCCATCCGCTTTCCCTCAGTTTTGTCACTTGCTGAGCCCGCCCGAGGCGCCATCCTACGGTCTTAACGCCCTCCTGCGCCCTCATCCGCCCCCCCTCAGCCGTCCGATCCCCCTCTCCCATCCGACGGCCCACCCTCGGCGGTGCCACCGTGGCCCTCCCTTCCGCCCTCCGATCGCCTCGCCTTCTCTGCGGACGCCCCGCCCTCCCACGAACCGCAGCAAATATCGCCGCCCCCCAGCGGCAGGCGACCGCCACGTGCCCGCCTCCGCGCCCCGAAGCGCAACCATCTGCCCACGCAGCGACCGGGCGTAGCCGGTCCCGCCGCGGTGGCGCATAAATTTCCACCTGCGAAGGTTCGCAGCGGTTTCTGCGCCCCCTGCGGCCCGTCCCTGTCGCCCCCGAGGCCCACGTGGAAAGCGAGCCGGGGGGCAGCCGACGGCCGGGATCGGAAGATTCGTCCGGAGCGTGGCAGCGCGGGCCGTCCGATGCCTCCGCTGACGTGGAGACCGGGCGACCGTGCCGAGCTGGCGTCGCCCGGCGCGGGGGGTGGGTTCGGGGCGGTCGATCCGGCTCGGGGGAGCGATCGGACGGCGAGGGGCGGTCCGGAGGCCGCTGGCTCGAGACCGCCCGGGTCTCCGCCCTCGGTCTATTTATGCCATCTTTTTGTCGCGGTCGGCCACGTGGCTCGTGGTGGCGTCACCACCGCACTGCCCCCGTCGATATTATTATTTTTATTATTACTTTATTGTTTTTTAATAATATTATTATTTTTATTATGCGCCCCTGTAGGAATAATTAAATAATATATATATCTTGGCGATTAAGTTAAGTGAACTATTTATTTTTTAAAAAATAAATATTTTATTATATAAAGGAATCGATCTGAATATTAAATGCCTCCACATTTGCCCCTCTCGTGCATTAATCTTTTAAAAGTAGTATTTATAATTCTCCAAGTTTACCGAATGTGACTTGTATTTATCTCGTTCGTCGTAGCTGTAAAAGTTTGGATACAGCAAATTATGAATCATACTTAGTAATTATTTTTCGAATGACATCAAACTTATATATGGATTAGAAGTCATTCAATATTCGAAACGGATTCGGGTGTGCCCGCCTCACGACCCCGCAAACCGCTTTCATTATTATACTCGTAATTAAATTAATACTCGACGAATCAATGGTCGTAATTTAATCAGCGGACCCACACGGGTGGACTGGATCCGTCGGCTCGTGCTCCTCCCTCCCCCCACGTGGGGCCTCATTTTTAATTCATCCGCCATCGAACCGGTCCGGTCGACGGACCGAACCGGGTTCACCGTAAAAGTGTAATTTTTAATGCGCGGGTTATTTTAATCTCAAATGGTTTGAATAATAATAATAATTAATAGTGCGTGATAAGATTATTAATAAAAAAAGGAGGAGGATTATAACATGATGATGATGGAGTGTGATCTTTGAATTAATAATTAAAAAAAATAAGGAGACCCACCATTGGATTCCGAATAAAGAATTAATTTGTAGTTATATCTAGAGATTGGATTAGAATAATTATTTATTATTATTATTTTCTATAATGGAGTATAATAATGTTTACTATGTCCTCTTTCCTAAACATCAATTGTTAAATTATACACCGTTCCATAAAAAAAATAAGTGGAACCTTTTCCGCATCATGCTGCAATGTGTCACCAACTCTATGTTTATATATTATTCCGAGAAGAAGACGCCACGTATACTACTTATTAATGTATCATTCTATAATAACATCATATTAATTTTTTTACTTTTTAATATATAATTTATATTATTGACGACGATAAACCCATAAGACTTATCAAGAGACTGATCCAGTAAAAGTTATTACACTAAAATATTATTTAATTTTATATTATATAAGTTTTGTACTATAATGTATATTATAGTATATTGGTACTACAATTTATAATTATTTATATTATGGACTAAATTAATGATAATAATAAAATATTAGCTAATACTAACAACTTATAACTATTTAAAAAATGGCTATTTTTCTTTAAAAAATTAATAATTATAGTTGTACAATCTCTAATCATGGAAATCTTGAATTCAAGACTTATTAACTTATAAAAAAGATTATAACCGTATAAACTATTTATTTATTTTTTAAATTGTTGTAGATAAAATAAATTTCTTATTCTTATAATAAGATTGTTATATTATTTTAACATAACACCTATCCACACATAATCAGATGATATTGAACCAGTTAATTATTTTATATATACCTTATATTTATTATTTTATTTTAATAAATTTTGAACTAGAAAAAAAAAATAACCATACATTTTTATGGCCGTATGTAATAAGATTTGAATATAAAAATTAAAAAATACACACTCCATTTGAAAAGAAAAAAAGGTCAAAGTATTGAAGTGGATGAAATTAGAGGGTCAGATAGAAGGAAAATTAAATGGTGGGGTCCAACGGAGAAGTCCCCTAATCTTGTCCAACCCACAATGCTTCTAGTCAACCAATTGGGCAAGCATGTTACCGATTGACCATGTAATTTTATAAAATACAAAATTTCATTCAAAACAAATTATCAACATTAAAAAATTAATTTGTACTAAGTCATATATTTTTATAGATTACAGCCTGATTAAAATCAAACTGTCTTCATTGAATAATTAATTATAGAACTACTTTTTTTTAATAGAATACTAAACCATACATACACCGAGCATTTCAAGTTCACAAGCAACTTCTTTTTTAGTACTTAATAAAATATCTCATTTCACTCCCTAATATTTTTTATCCTAATATTATTTGCATGAATTAGATAGGTTAAAGCCAATATATCACCTGCATAATTTATATGTCTATATTAATATTAGGAAAATTAAATTATTTAACATGACAGTAAAATAGAGTAAAGCAACTGTGAAATCCATGTGATTTCATTAGGCTAATCATTTTTAGATATATATTTAATTTATACGTCCTTAAGAATAATATTTAGTCTCACTAATAATTTTTTTATAGAAAAAAAAACTGAAAACGCACTCTATTGGTGTGCAGTGGTGGTGCAATTATTGTATTATTCTTTAAAAATATAAAAAATTAGGAAGGCATGCATCATTGTCCAACTTTAGACTTTTAATTAACTAGTTGATCATGACTCTTTGAGCCCTAATTAGAGGAGTCCAATAGAATATATAAAGAAACCAATGATTCCCCCACCATTTTTTATTCCGCAATATATATATATTTAAACATCTATCTATCTATCTATCTATCTCTGCTTGATATAAATATTTTGACCTAATTAGGGTTCCACAGTGTACTGACAAACCAAGTCAATCCCCTAATATTTTATCTCCCTTGATTAGTTAATTAGGGCATATGGCATGACGAGTTTAAATACTCCAAGAGTTAGTATTAAAATTATCTATGCATTATTTTATTCTTGCAATGGGCACGGTATTTTATTCATTTATTATGAAAACATGCATTGTTATTATTATTGTTATTTTATGTATGTGATCTCAGGAGGATAGGGTTTTTTATTCGATTGCTTCCATGGCTCTCTATCACCACACACACATGCATTAATTAATTATCTTACTAGTAAATTATTTAAAAGGGTAATCTGCACCAGACCCCTCGTAGTTTTTTTAATATCAGTGCTTTGATATCAAAGATAATTAATTATTTTACTAAGAGCTATGCATGACATTTAAGATTTTTATTTATATATATTTCGAGGATATACTAGGTGCTCAGATGAGATATGCTACAACATTAGGATGATAGATATAGAATTCATCATGATATCTATTTAAATAAGGTGAGACTATTATATTACAATACGAGCATTGCTTTGAAGATAATAAATAATAATAAGATGATGTGAACATAAACGCCACCTAGTGGATGATAGGTAGCCTTATGAGGGTAAATTTAGATGCCAAATTGAAAGACACTTAAGTAAATAGATACAATTCGAACGAATAATAATGTCCATCAGCTCATTACAACTACGGAGGCTTTATAAAACTCCAAAAACGATCAATGAGATTATCGAAGAAGGATGAAGGGAAAAAATATCAAAAGTTGAACTAAAAGAAGAGCATCGAGTGCTTGTAGTCGAAGAGTCTAGCAATAGAGCCATGGGTGATTAATACTGAGAGTTCTATAAATATAGTTGGTCTGGTCTCATATCTTTAGCTTATTTCCTCACTATGCTATGCCTTATATCTAGTCTATGCTAGGAAGGGTGCGTCAACGGTTTTTTTTTCCTTGGTATAAGTAATTAGATGAACAGTGTTAGATGTAATGGGTGAAATGTAGATAAATAACGAAGGGAGGGGGGGAAATAATGGCTTTTTGCTTGGAAAGCGTCAAAGGTGGGCAGAATTTTTGGCTGCACAAGGGACCAAAGTGGAGGGACAGTGAGGGGGATCGGAAAGGTCATGGTCCCATGAGAGATGAAGTGCCTTTACTTTTGAACTTGTCCCTAATAAAGTAATTGGAAGGGGTGGAATAAATTTTTTTATTTATATTTAAATCTATAATATATTTTTTATAAAAAAATAAATGTAAGAAAAGTAGGTGAGATGAGGAGCCCTCTCCAAGGGGCGGTAAAAATCCATTTTAATATATCCTGTGGGGTGCCCTTTTTTTTTAAGTCAGTGGTGGTGCCCTCGGTGGGGCCAAATCTATCCATGTCATTGCCCTCAATGATTCTTACTCAAATCCATCATTTAAATAATGCCTTCCTCCCTCCCTCCCTCAACCCTCATCGTCATCATCATTCATCGTGGTCCCTGATTGCTCCTTTATTTTTTTAAAATCACTTTTATGCCTTTTTCTAAATCTTAATTTCCTTCCTCGCTCTCCCCCTTCCCCCTCCCTTTATTTAGTAGGACTTGATGGTGTGTTTTTTATGCTGTTGAATGTGCAGCCCTCTCTCTCTCCCCCCTTCGCACGCACATCCTCCTCCTTCTCCAACCCTTCTCCCTCCTCTCCCCCTCTTTGGAAGAAGAAGGTTAGCTTGTTGATCCTGTGTTGCTGTTCTTATCTTGTTCTTGGTGTTCGGTTTCGGTGGTGCTGTGGGTTTCTTCTTTCTTTCTTCCAACTTCTTATTTTTACTGAAAGTTTTTCTTTTTTTTGTTGTTGTTTCTCGACTGCTTCTGTTGATGCTGGAACTCTTGGTGTTTACTATGGATTAAACCTATCTTTCCTTTATTTTTTTAAGTATTGCCTCCGTCTCAGAGGGTCTTCTTTGTCCCCAGAACCATGAACTCCTCCGCGGTGTTTGAAAGTTCAGGGTCTATGTTTTGAAATAACACACATGTCAGCTTAGCAACATCAAATTTTTTTCTCTACTCCTTGCTTCTTGTTAATTCCACGTGTAATTTTATTTATTCAGTAAAATTAATTTGTTTATTATAACCTATATTTATGTATGGTAAGTTAGGTAAAATATAAATTTATTAAACTTTATAAAAACACTCTTTTACTACATGAACTCATTAGAATTTGTAAATACTATCGTAGAAACTAATCAAACTTTATAAGTCTTTTACTACATAAACTCATCAAACTTTGTACGTACTATTATAGAAACTAATCAAAATTTATAGATAGAAGAAGTGATCTTTATAAAATTAGTGTAATATTAAGCTCACAGATTCTCATTACTTTAACTAAGGTGTATACTTATTTTAGAACTTAATGAGTGTTGAACCCAAAAAAATAAACCTAATTACACTGCAACTCTTTATCCTGGAATCTCATCGCTTATTCTTTCCGAATCTAGCATCGCTTTTTGCTCCCTCTAAAAATCGTAATATCAATATAAAATTTTGAAAAAATTAGTGTTAAAGGGAGAACTGGGAAGGGTCAACCTATGTACAACTAAGGTGTGCACTTTAATTTAGTATTAAACTCATAAAGTCTAATTATTTTAACTAAGGATTATAAAAATAAAAAGTATTTTTAAATTTACTTTGCAAAGATAAAAAAACATACACGCTCTATTGACATTCTAAATATAAAAATATTTATAATATATTAAGGATATTTTAGCTAATAATTTAATATATAAAAATATAAATGATTTAAAAAAAATCCAAACAATAACACGGACGTCACGTCACCTGGTCTCAGTCCTCGATCCACGGAGGACGTCCACGTAGGACGTCTGCCCTCTATCCATCCCGATCCGGCGAGCAGATATTTTCCTCCTCCACGTGGCCCACTCCCCGCTTTTCGCGGTCCAAATCTCGCAGGGCGGGAAAAGAACAGAAAAAGAAAAGAAAAAAAAACAACCCCGACGCCCGACTGGGCCCCCACTCTCCTTACCCGCGTGCGGGGGCGAGGCCGCTGCGGGGGGCCCCCCTCCCTTCCCTGCCCTGTCTCCCTGAATCGACCGCCCGGGTGGACGTGGCCGGTCATCCATCGACGGATGCGGAAAAAAAGAAGGAAAAAAGAAAAAAATTGCGGGTCCCGCACCCCATCTGTTTCGAACCCGGCAATGTGCGGATCGGATTCGCTGGCGGCCGCTCGCTGGGCCCACCGATCCGCTCCTCGCCCATCAGAACACAACACGGCGGCAGCTCGTTGTCGTATCTCATCGGCTGGATACGACGTAGGACACGACTCCTATTTTTTTTAAAGATATCTATTTATCTCCCCTTTGGAAAAGGACAAAATTAATTTTCGAGAAATTTATAGTGGTAAAGAATTAATTAATAGCGGTGTAGACGGACGTGCATGCACCTTCTTCCGCCTCTCCCTCCTCGTTATCTTCTCTAACTAAATTAGCTTTACACTCTGGAAAATGACAAATTATTTATCCCTAGGCCGCTCATTAATATTTAGGCTACGTAGATATTTGTATTGGATATTTATTTATTTATTTATTTTTATACGTGATGCGAGGGGAAAAAAAAAAGGTGAGCCGTTTTGTTCCGTGACGCTTCATCCACCGAGGTGAGTCAGTGCGAGGGAGGGGGGGTGACCACGAGGGGGACCCGACTTGGGAATCTCAAAATAATCGGGGGCGTAATCGTCACTTCTCCACGGGTCGGGACTCGGGGCGCCCTGTCAAAAATAATGCCCGAATTCTTCGAGTGGGTCCGACCCAAACCACTCGGCTCGGTTCGGGCCCATCGCCGAGGAGTCGGCTCGTGACGGGCGCGATGCGATTTCGTTTCACGGGTTTAATTAGGCACGTGGAGATTTGATCCGATCGATCCGACGCGCGACGTGGAGGACACGTGCAGACTCGCTAACGGTGGCGTTTGGTCATCTGCGTTGAGATTCGTGCGGATAGGATGGTGGATATTTTTCTGATTTTTGGGCCTAAAGATTTTAAATTAGTAGACCCAACAGAAAGGATGGGCGACGTGGCAGCATTGCGGCCCACTAGGAGGGTCCAAGTCAAAAGGGACTTTGTAGGCGGTCCCGTCCAAATTCCTAATTAAATAAAAAACAACTACTTCAGTTTTAATTTGTTTCTTATTTTTGAAAATTAATTTAAGGTCACGTGCACGTGATTTCGTCTCTCACGAATCTCGATGCGGATTAGTCGAATCCCGTCCCTCTATTAGTTAATCACGGTGTCCGTGCCGGGTTCGTAATTTCGGGTTAGCCCGTTTACGGGTCGAGTTGTGGCTGCCGCAGCTGCTCCCGCTCCAACCTTATGTTTCGGGCCGCATGGCGACGTGGGCGATTCTGCAGCCGTTGATTTATCGGCCGCAGGGCTCACTCTTATCTTCTTCTCGTTTGCCGCCTCGTTAACGGGTTTCGGACCACCAAATATTTTGAGGTCACTGTTTCGCTGCCTAAAAATAATCGGATTCGGTCTTCCCAGTAGGTCCGGGTCCGACAACTGGCTTTCACTACGCCGCTTCTTCTGGGGCTCTCACACTTCGCCAAATCCACTCGCTCACGCTCTCGCTCTCGCTCTCTGTGGAGGGAAGAGATGGAGATCGGCGTCCGGGCTTCGCTTCGGCCGTCTCCTCCTCTGCAGCCCTCCGGGAACGCTTCACGAGGCCCCGGTGGATGCCCGGTTACCCTCCGCTTCTCCAAGGAGATCCTTGGTCGCGGCGTGTCTTCTTATCCTTTCGCCTCCGGGCGGTGTGTCGCGCGGGTGCGGCCGTCGCGTCGATCGGCTGTCCGATGTGCAGCGACGCCCGCCAGCACGCAGGAAGCCTCTGGTACTTGGATTTTTCTTTTTAATGTTTTCCATTTGACCCATATATTGGAAAAATGGTACTCGGCTGCATAGTAAAACCAGAACCAGTTAGTTATGCAGGAATTTATCGGCGGTTTTGTTTCTCGCGGAGTTCTTTTGGAGACGGGAGTTTAGCAATCGGGTTTTAGAAAATGATCTTCATTAGGTTTGAATTTGAACCTTTCAATTAAAAAAGTGACGACATCTTAGCACATCGGATAATTATTCAGGCAAAGTATTGAGCGATGGAAACAAAACGTGGATTGAAGTAGAAATTCCTAGTGCCTACATGGAGATTTTTTTTTGATGCTCTCGAGCTAGCTCACCAATTATTACGATTTTTGATGTTATCGATTGTTTGCTTTCTCTTTATTGGAGATATAGTTGGATTTCATTTTGATACTTGAACAGGGTAGTGAGTGAGTTTCTATATGATGATGCAGTGAGCTCGTTTGTTACGGTTCATTTGCTAAATTTGGCTGTGTTGATCGGATAATGCATTGGTCTTACTTTTAGTTTAGAAGTATCTGAATGATGGTTAATTGAGCTAATGCAAATAGTTTGTTGCAGTGTCAACGAAGAAGTCAACAACAAGAAGAGATGTTCGAAATATAGCGATTGTTGCTCATGTAGACCACGGGAAGACGACATTGGTGGATGCCATGTTGAAGCAGGCAAAGGTAACTCACTAACTTTGACAGTGTGCAAGTATCTCGTATTTGTCTAATGATTCTATTCCTTAGAAAATGTAAGTGCTATAGAAATGTTTATTACAAGTTATTTCATGCTTGCATTCTTTTTTGTTTCTTGCCATGGTGTTTCTTAATTGTCTTTTCAGAAAAGTGGAGCTTCTGTTTCTTGTTTGTGGTAAGCCTTGAATGTATATTTTGTTATACTGTCATACAACGCACATATATCTCCAAGTGCAATCTAGAAGAACAAAATTTATGAACATTAAGAACCCATGTGGAAGTTTGAAAATAAAAAGAATTTGACATTTTCTGTCAAACTCTTGTCTCCGTCTAATTAGCTCGGTTAGATTAATTAGTGCCAAATATTCCCTCAATCTCGGCTTTATATCTTTGGCTTTCTTTTTCAGGTGTTTCGTGATAACCAAACAGTGCAAGAGAGGATAATGGACTCAAATGATCTGGAGCGTGAAAGGGGAATTACAATACTTAGCAAAAATACATCAATATCCTACAAAGGGACAAAGATAAATATAATTGACACTCCAGGTCATTCTGACTTTGGAGGGGAAGTTGAACGTGTCTTGAACATGGTTGAAGGCGTTCTCCTTGTGGTACTAATGTTAAACTCATCATCAACTATCTAGAATAAAGAATTCCTTTTCTCACATAGTTAAGAGTCTGTTTGGTAGGGTTTTCCCTTCAAACAACATAGCCAATCCTTTGTTTCTTGGAGTTTCCAACTGCTATAGTTTCTCTGGGCTCGAAACGAATGGACAAAGCAACAATGTTCTGATTTCCAAACATGTGGATAATTGACTTGCGTGTTCTGGTTATCTAAATTCAATTGCATGGACCACTTTTTTCAAAAAACTCAAGCCCTTTAGGAAGGGCCCAAGTCTATCTATTTGAATCCCTTACCACTTTCCCTCATACATGGGTGGCTTAAATTTACAAGATTGCCTCAAGCCTCACATGTGCACTCAATTCACTTGATTGCATTTATTGTCTCATACCATGTAAATTATATATGCTCTCCTCATACCATGTTGTGGGTGATCAATTTTTCCAGAAACTTTTGTCAATTTTAGAAAAATCAATCGCTATGCATATTCTTATCACTATCTAACTGGAACTTTTCTGAAGTTTATGTACATTTTGAAGCTATTAATTTAAAATATTTATCTTACAAATGCTGAGCAAGGAAGTTACTGTTAGGCTGTGCATTGGGCCTGGATAATTTTTGCTCTTTTTGATACGAGTTTCCTTTCAATGCTTAAGGAATTTGGTTAGTTGAACATTGTTTGTTTATCTCCAAGAACTCTGGTTTATACATACTTTACCTCTTGCCATGTCCATTGCATAAGAAGCATATAGACAGACGATTATGCATATTCATGTGTAAATACATTGGGAATCCACATTTTTTCATTCTTGTTTATAATCTTTTAGCTCCTGATAGCAACTAATTTTTTGGAAATTTTCAGGTGGACTCGGTAGAGGGACCAATGCCACAAACTAGGTTTGTCTTGAAGAAGGCTCTCGAATTTGGTCATGCTGTTGTGGTAGTTGTAAATAAGATTGATAGGCCCTCAGCTCGACCAGACTTTGTAATAAATTCCACATTTGAGCTTTTTATCGATCTAAATGCGACTGATGAACAGGTAGAGTTTGTGTTTTAATTTACCTGCCCCAGCTTTCTAGGTATTCAACCTTTTAAACAAGTTTCATCACCTGCTTAAAAAAATCAATATATTTCTGATGTGCAGTGTGATTTCCAAGTGATTTATGCAAGTGGCATCAAGGGGAAGGCTGGACTATCGCCAGACAATCTTGCTGATGATCTTGGCCCACTTTTTGAGGCTATACTTAGATGCATACCAGAGCCCAGTATTAACAAAGATGGTCCTACTCAGATGCTTGTTAGTATCCCTCTATTTCTGTTCTTATGCTATCATTTTACCTCTTCTAGCCTCTCGTTCTGAATGGTTCTAAAAACTTTTGATTAATTCAAGGTCTCTCTATTAGTAGCAAGAAATTTGTTGGTGTTGGTTCATGTTGATACTCTCCAAAATAGAGTTCCTTTTTGATGTATTAGTTCCATCGTAGAGAACTTCAGTGTCATGTAATCGATTGCACAGTTGGATTTAGTCTAGTTAGACACTTGTGTTAGCATTTTTTTTTCAATTGAAAGTCCATACCCATGGGCCTTGTTGTCTCTAGGAATGGATCCAATCACAAAATGTGTTTCTTTCTTTCTCCTATGTAGTAGGTGCATTAATTTTTCTAGAAATGCTACTACAGGTGTCGAATACCGAGTATGATGAACATAAAGGGAAGATAGCAATTGGCAGATTACATGCTGGAGCTTTGCAAAAAGGCCTGGAAGTGAGGGTGAGAAAAACTTCAACTTTTGTTTTTGGATCTGTGAAGAAGTTTTTGTTGGATAAGCCTATTCTACTACTGTGATGCCTATGTTATGATGCCAGTGTTGAGGAACCATAATTTTGTTTCACATGGATGTAAAGGCTAAAGGAACCATCAATTTTATGATAATACAAAAGCAATACATCCACTTTTTTTTCCTTCCAAAAGTTACTTGTATTTTTTAAATCTTTGGCCATCCTAATGGTACCCTTTTTCTTGTATGCCCACTTATAGTTTCAGCCTTGCCTTGTATGGAAACGATATCTCTGAGATCTTGCAGTTATATTCATTAATAAGGATATGCCGATGACAAATGATGAAATAAATTTGCTTTCAATTGTATCAGTGACTATTCCTTCTCAATCAGAGAAGAGAAGGTGATTTTCATCAAAAAAATTATAATGCATCATTTAGAAATGATATGTTTCTTTCAAGGGAAAGTTAAGAATGGTGACCCTTCATTGTGCATTGATATGTTAGTGCAATTGAATCACTTTTCCAAATTAAACATGCTGTTCTGCTCCTCCAGGCAATAATTCATTAGTGATTATGTTGGTTCAGTTGGTAATGACTTTCTTATAATGTTTTTAGGTATGTACTTCTGATGACGAATGCAGATTTTCTAAAATCAGCGAGCTATTTGTATATGAGAATTTCCACAGAGTTCCAGCTGATCAAGTACAGGCTGGTGACATATGTGCTGTCTGCGGTATTAATGACATAATGGTTAGCATCTTTATCTTTTTTCGTTGGGAAAAAAATCACCACCACTAACATGAAGGAGCTAAAGTTGTAGTTTAAGGCTAGGAATTTATCACCAAATTTATGATCATGATTTTATAATTCTGATCACGCTGCAGATTGGGGAGACTATAGCCGACAAAAGCTTGGGTAAAGCATTACCTACCATCAGGGTAGAAGAGCCGACAGTGAGAATGTCGTTCTATATCAACACTTCGCCTTTTGTTGGTCGAGAGGTATGGTAACGCAATAGATTTCATTTACAATAATCCAGATGTTATTTGAAAATGCTTAACGAGAACTTTCTGCAGAACAACATAAAGGTGATAACTTGATTACAATATTTATGAGTTTAGTAGGTTTTCCAATCATTTTAATTAATTAAAAAAAAACTTCTCAGTGGTTTCCATGAAGTTCTGTGCGGTATAGCCTATATTTACCCTTTTGATTACGTTAATATCACATCACGATACCATAGACTAAGGTAATTATATTTTTAATTTCCGAGTTCGAGATTCTGTTGTATGAATTCCATGATATTTGCTTAGTGTGATTGCATAAACAATATTTGTTTCCCTTAATGTTTGTAAATCATTATATTTTTCAGGGGAAATACGTGACAAGTCGGAACCTTCGGGATCGGCTGTATCGTGAGCTTGAGAGAAACCTGGCAATGAAAGTAGAAGATGGTGAAACAGCTGATAGGTTTATTGTTAGTGGGAGGGGCACATTGCATATAACCATTCTGATAGAGAACATGTAATAATTCTCAATTGGTCCTCTTAGTTTTAAACATGAGATAACTCACAGGAGTTAACCTGTGCAGGCGAAGAGAAGGATATGAATTTATGGTCGGGCCACCCAAAGTTATCAACAAAACGGTTGATAATAAGTTGCTGGAACCCTTTGAGGTACAGTTTCTTCTCATTACTCTGTATAAAGGACGAGATCTACAATACATTAGTTCCTCCTCTAAGGATTTTATACAAACTTTCACAAGAGCTGATGGAAAAACTGCCGTTCTTTATTTGTTATGCAGATCGCTACTGTGGAGGTTCCTGAAGAATATATGGGAGCTGTTGTTGAACTACTAGGCAAAAGGCGTGGGCAGATGATTGATATGCAGGGGCTTGGGTTTGTCTGCCATCTATTCTTCTATATTCATTTCGTTCATTCTTTCTCTTGATGCATGCCTGCTTATAACAACCTATATTTAGAAAAGAGAAAACTAAGTCCTTATTGTTTTTATTTCTTAGTTTTGCTTGTTTAGATATTCTGCAACAAAAAAGTTGCTATTTGAGAGATATTCTTATGCCCGAGTTTTTGACTTCTTCACAGATCGGAAGGCACAACATTCATTAAATACAAGATCCCTACTCGTGGCCTTATTGGATTGCGGAATGCAATGCTGACAGTTTCTCGGGGCACAGCAGTTTTGAACACGGTATTTGACGGCTATCAGAAATGGGCAGGAGACATTAGCACCCGGGACCAGGGATCCTTGGTATTATTTCTTTAGCTGGATCCTTGTGGTGCAGTCTGCACCTGTTTGTATTCATTAGATGAGGATCTTAAATCAATTATGTGAAATTGTGAAACAGGTTGCTTTTGAAGATGGAACTAGCACTGCTTATGCTCTTTTCAGTGCACAAGAAAGAGGTCAGATGTTCATCAGCCCTGGTGCGGATGTATATAAAGGTCAAATAGTTGGTATCCATCAGCGTCCTGGTGATTTATCTTTAAACGTATGCAAGAAGAAGGCTGCAACCAATGTGCGATCTAACAAGGAACAGACTGGTAAGTCATTATAATGGCTATACAAAAGAAAAGCTCATATAATGTGCAGGCCTTTTTGCATTAGATTATACTTGTGAATCTTTTCTCCTACATATGACATCAAAGTGCTTTCTTGATTCGTCGAGGTTCTTGCAACTGTAAGGCCTTGTTTTGTACAGGATAAATGAGGTTGGTTTTGAAAACCAATTTCCAATCAACCCACAGGCCCATATGATTACTGGTGAAGAAAGTTATCTATAAAAATGATGGCACCCCTCTTTTTTTTTTTTGAGCTGTTTAAGTTTGAAGAATTGATGATTCCATATGTTAAACCTAACTTGTCTTTGTTCTATCATTTCTGGTTCTTCAACAATCTAACTCGTCTTTTGGTCCATCTATGCAGTTGTTCTTGATACGCCATTGAGCTACAGTTTGGACGACTGCATAGAATACATTGAGGAGGATGAATTGGTTGAGGTCACTCCCTTAAGCATCCGGATGTGCAAGAATCCAAAGCTTACCAAGAAAAGGTGAAGGAGGACTTTTTCCTCAAATGGCCGCAGAAGGTTTGGCCACCAGAACAAGCAGACGATCAGAGTGCCATATAAATTATATATTTTTTATAATCTCTTATACACAAAATTTGACAATCTCCATTCTTCCACAGGTCGATTGTTACAGATATTAATTTTGGGTTTTTGTTGGTCAAATTTTCCAACCTGCAAAGCAGGTTCATCTCTTATAACTCAAAAGATCAAAGTTAATCTTACAGTTGTTTTTTAAATTTTCACAGTACTAATGCGTGTGTTATTGACATGAACAAGTAAAGAAGCATTCATTTTTTAAAAAAAATTGGTGGTTGGCCGTGTTTTATCGTCGTGGAAGAATTAATAATTTGACTATTTTCCAGGAAGAAATAAATCGAACATTTGTCCTCGTGACTCGTGAGCCACCAATTTAAGAAGAAAAAAAAATCAAGGTTAAATATAAAAATAAGAGGAATCTTTTTGTTTTTGGATCCGTTTCACACGACGTCGCGTATAAATAGTCGACGCGTGCCTACTCTTTTCCGCACATTATTTATTTATTTCCTAAAGGGAAGCCACGTGTAAGCAGAGAGAAATATATATTCATTTATATTTTTCAAAAAAATTGAAATAAATTTTTTTAGCGTGAAGAAAACGGGCACCTCATTTTTTTCCTCAAATTTATTTCAATATTTTTTTTATTGTAAAATGGTTCGCTGGTTAATTTGGACCTTTTAAATTTATTTGGCAGAGGTTGAAACGAAACCCCCTTCTTCTTCTCCTCACATTAAATTAAAATTTCCATTAAAAAAAATGATACAGAAGCCCAGCAGCAGCAGCAGCAGCAGCAGAAGAAAAGTTTCCCCTTCCAACTGCCTCAAACTCCCATCTCTAACCGCAACTGCGCGCCATCTCTCCCCTCCCGCCCTCCTTTTTCTCCCCTCATCGAGAGAGCGGAGACCCGGCCGCGTCGTCCTCGATCAACTGGCCGTCCGATGGCCCTCGTCGGGGCTGTCGTCGCCGTCGACTCTCTCCTCCCATTCCCCGGACTTGCCGTGGCTCGCCGCCCGCCGTCTGCCTCCTCCTCCCAACTACACCTCGGCAGCGCCTTCCTCGACGGCTGGCCCCCGAGGCGCCGCCTCCGCCCTCCCCATAAGCGGCTGCAGCCCCCGCGGTGCCGCAGGAGAGGCGGCCTCGTGGTCGTCGTCGACGAGATCGCCGGGCAGTACGAGGAAGGATTCGATGACGTCCATGTGGTATATACACACACACAAATCCAATACGTACCCTTTTCCACTTTGATCTTCTTCTCGTGGTTGATGAGTTCGATGGTTAATCGCAGCAATTGATCAACTACTTCACCTACAAAGCAACAAGAACTGTTCTCCACCAGCTCTACGAAATGAACCCACCTAGTTACAGGTGGCTGTACAAGTAAGCTTTCAGTTTTCCAACTCATGCCTCATTAAATTTTTCTTTTTACCTGCAGCAGCTCATCATAGACGATTGATTCCTTGCTTGCAGCTTCGTTGCAAATAATAAACCAACCGATGGAAAACGTTTCCTCCGAACCCTCGCAAAGGTACTTGATTATGCATACACAGTTTATTAGTTTTATCAGTAATCCTGAATTGGAAACTGATTAATCCTTAGGAGAAGCAAGACCTAGCGGAAAGAGTGATGATCACACGCCTCCATCTATATGGAAAATGGATCAAGGTGTGCATTCTTTTTAACCTCATCTTCATTTCAGTATTATATCAGTTTTAAGTAGAAGATGTTGTTTTACTGTACTCAGAAATGTGATCACGGAAAAATGTATGAGAAAATTTCGGACGAGAATCTTCAGCTGATGCGTGAGCGGCTCATGGAGACGGTCATTTGGCCATCAGACGACACAAACACAGAGAAGACTCTTGATTGATTACTTTGTCATCTTAGTTATTATGTAGTTCTTCTCCAGATCATATTAATTAATCTTTGTATCCACTTTTAGTTTCCCTTGGACGGTGTATATCTTTGTTTTCCCCAATCTAGTAATAGCGTTTGATCTTTACTTGCTACATGTACGCTTAATTTGGTCGATCATAGCTCAGTGTGCATTAGATCAGCAGAAGAACTCCATCCCTGAACTCCTCCTCCGCAGCTGGTGGACTTGAGGCAGTCCGCCTTGGGCCGCACGGCGCCGAAGTCGAACCCCGTCGCACAGTTGCAGAACGTCTCGGCCGCGCCGCCGTCGTCCGCCGCGAGGTCGATGCCGTCGAGCAGGATGTCGCTGCAGGGCACGGTGTCGCTGCAGGCGAAGGTCATTGCCTTGCGCGTTCTTGAGCTCCCCCGGATGTTCCTGTACACCACTTCACTTACCTTCACCGCCGACGTCTTGCAAAAAACAAAACAAAAAAAGATATTAATAACTTCACAGATCGATCATGCATCCTTTTTAAAAAGTCCTTCACCTGGTTCCTGCAAGTGGTCGGAGAGTCGCAGTAGAACTGATCGATGATGATGGGGTTGTTCACGTCGATCATCTTCACGTTCTCGAACCTGACGGACCTGACGAAGCCCGATCCCCCCTGGACTTTCACCACCCCCCCGATGAGCCATGAACAGAGTTCAAAAATGTCAAAAAACCGTTTGATCGACTCACTTGCCAGGTCTTGATTCTCAACCCGTTGCTGGTGCCGGCGAGCGTCGCGGTGTCCAGCACAACTCCGGTGACCTCCGCCGCTGAGTTGCCCTTCCCAAGCCCCCCTATGCTGATAATATTCAAGCAGCGTGCAGCAGCTTAAGCTTTATAATTTTTAGTTATGAACTGCCTACTAAATTTTGTTTTTTTCACGGCGGTGGTGTACCTTATTCCATGTCCTGGGCCGCAGTTGATGTTCTTGAGCTTGATGTTCGAGCTTCCGTTCACGATCGAGACGCAATCATCCCCTGCTCATCACCGTTTACATCATCCTCATCAAGATGAACTGGGAGGAGGAGAAAAAAAAGCAGAAGAAAGATGTAAAAAGTAATCAGTAATAACCTGTTCCAATGTGGCAATTTTGGACGACCACGTTGGTGGACCGGGTGATGTGAATGCCGTCGGTGTTGGGGCTGTCGGCGGGGGACGTTATGCGGACTCCGGCGACTCTCACGGCGTCGGATCTCAGAACGGTGAAGTGCATCTGCTGGGCGGACTGGATGGTGAGGTTTCTCACCGTCACCGCGCTGCTCGAGTGGATCGTGAGCGCCTGCATTTTTAATGTGCTGTTCTTGAGCGAATGAAAAGAACTACTTCCCAAGATCTTGAGATTAACTCACCGTGGGAGCTCGCTTGCATGGCTGCAGAAGAAAGATCAAGTAATCAGATCGGATCATCTAATGGGGGCGGGGGATTTGTAAGGAGAGATCAAGGAAGAGATCGATCGATCTTACGTTGGCCTTGTTGATCTTGCAGGAGGCGGCCCACCACTTGGAGCCGGAGCCGTCGATGCGGCCGCCGCCCTGGAGCTTCACCCCCTGCAGCCTGGAGAAGGCCAGCCACCTCCGCCGCCGGCGCGGATCCCAGTCCTCGGGCTCGTCTGGTGCCACTATCACCCCGCTCACCTGATCATCATCGATCATCGTCGTCATATAATTTTTTTTTTAACTCCACAATATCAATCATCATCGCAAACACTGGACCTGGATGATGAGGTTTGGCCGGCAGGGGCCCCTGAAGGTGGTGGCGTTAACCAGGTAACGCCGGCCGGCCGGCGCCAGGAACACTGCGTTCTTGGTGGAGCATGCCCTTCTCCATGCGCTCCGGAAAGCCTGAAACATGTTGATGATGATTACCTGATGGAGACTTGGAGATATATTATACATGATGAACTTGAACTTACAAGGGTGTCGTCTGCTACCCCGTCGCCGATCGCACCGAAGCTGTCGACATTGACCGGAATCCCTCGCCCCCTTTGCAGTCCCAATTCCTTCTCCTCGTCGCCTTCTTCTTCATCTACCCGGGTCGGTGTGAGGATGGAAGAAGAAGCCGACTTCGTTAGCAGGACGAGCAGCAGCAGGAGCAGCATCGTAGTTTTGGTCTCCATTGACGACGATGAGCAGAATTAATTAGCCTGATGTTAAGCAGATATATATATATATGGGGAGAAAGATGAAGTGCATCAAAATTAATGGATACGAAGAACAAAAATTTCTTGGCTTTCTTTGAAGGGCACGTATTGCAGAGGGGAGATTTTAACGGCGGGTTGTCAAGTTTTTTTTCCTTGCAGTATAAGAGAAATAGCCGCCGCCCATTTGATCCATGCTTTACTCCAACATTAACTTATTTATTGTTTGTGAAGAACACATTATATACATATATATATATATATCAGCATGAGTGAAGATTCATACTATTTTTAAAAAAAATTATTGATAACAAAATTACATCATCCGTAGAAAACAAATATGCATCATTTTTATATATTTATTAATTTTTTAATAAAAAATTTTATTTATCTATTTTTGACTAACTAATACTTTGGGATTAGTGATAAATAATTGGGTGGCAACAAAGATTCATCAGATAATTATGCTTCATAATTGGAAATTAAATATAATTATAGAAAAAATTATTAATTCAAGTTAATTAATACTTAAAAATGCAATTAAAAAACGCATTTACGTCTTACATTTTCAAAATACTAACATTTTATCTCAAGTCAATACTAATTTTTAAAATTTTGAAAAAAAGAAAAGAAATAGTATATTTATTATTAAATAATCTATCAGATAAATATAATTAGTTTAATTTAGTGAACATATACTAAGTAAGTTGTAATACGTCTATTTATTTTAAGAAATATTTTGATAAAAATATAAATTTAATACGCATACATTTTTAAAAGATAGATTTTTAATGTTAAGAAATATTTATATTAATTAATATAAGTAAGTGTATTTAAAAAAATAAAAAATGCGATTAAAGCTAAATGAATAGTAAATTATTGTTATTTAATCACGAAATTAGCCTCAAAGCTCCTCGAAAAGAGGGGCTCGATTCCCCAAGCCTTGCGCCGTGGCTCGTGCTTAATTAGAACAAAACACGAACCTTCTTTGGACGATGCCTTCCTCCGCCTTCGTCTGCTTCTCCTCCGCTTCTTCCGCACCCTCCTCCTCCTCTTCGCTTTTCCTCCCTCGCCCTCGCCCCCGCTCCCATCTCGCTCGCCGTCCCTCCTCTTGTCCTCGGCGCCTGATCTCGACCGCCGTCCGCTGCTCCTCCGGCTTCCCAGGTAACTCGGTTAGTGCTTTTTCCTTTTCTTTTCTTTTTCTCTCTCCCTCGTCCTTGATCTGACGCCGTTTGTAGTAGTGGTGGTGGTGGTGGTCGACTGGGTTGCCTGGTTGAGATGGATGCTGGGTTGTCTTACGTCGGCCTTCTATAGCGTATTGGATCTTTCTCTTTGATTGGATCACAGGGGTTTGATTTGTTTTACCCTACTTATTCTTAGGAATTTTCGGTACGCCTTTTTCATTTTTCACGCGTAGGCATTTTCCGAAATGGTGGATTTTAGATTCCTTCGATGGCTAATTTTTGTAAGCAATCTTATTTTAGTGAATTTTCAACCGTAGCTCGAGCTTTGCATTTTAGATCTGTTCATAGCGATTATTTCCTGATGATTACATCGGATCGAAGATTAAGGGAAGAGTGCAAACATTTCGGGGTGATGGTGGAGTAGCTCTATTGTAAGATCACATAGGCTTTTTCATCTGAATTTGTATATTGAGAAAGAATTGATATAGGAAACCTCACGAGAGGATATCATATTTTTCCTGCAAGGTAAGGAATACTTTTGGTGCTCAAGTAAAGTGGCACGTTTGGCCTCAGGGTTGTTGGTAATAGGAGGAAGATTGGTTTGTATTGCTAACCTTGACTCATGAGCATCCGTGTGAACACTGAACAAAGGTCAACTTATCTAACAAATACTTAAATAGTTGGGGCCAACGGCGTGTCTGATATTTTTCACATAATTGATGAATATGTTCTTGAGTTTTCATCGTCTGAAAAGTTCCTTGAATTCCCCACTTCTAAGTTAATTTAAGCAGCAGTCTAGGTTTATAAGTCAAATTGAGTTACTCCGTTTTTAACTTGAACAGTGGTTTCACTCAGCAATTTTGTAATCTGCAGATATGGATGATGTCACCAGCTCAAGCTTGTTTCCTTTGCAACGCTGCAAAACTGTGCACCTGGTTTGTCATCGTATATGATCTTTTACTCCATTCTGAGGAAACTATTTCTACCTGGAAATTTGAAATACAGAATGCAAAATTTATATTCAGGTTAGGCATGCTCAGGGAATTCACAATGTGGAGGGTGAAAAGGACTTCAAAGCATACATGTCTCCAGAACTTTTTGATGCACACTTAACTCCTCTAGGATGGGATCAGGTACCTTATGTTTTTTTTTTAAAAAATTATTATGAATTTGTGATTGTGCTCTTTGCTTGTTCGAGTAGTCTTCCTCATATTATACTAATGTTTATCCAAAATTCTTTACTGCTGTGTTTGCGGACACTTATTGTTTGTCAAAATATGCATGGCTCATTGATAGTCTTTCAAAACTGAAGAAAATAGTTTTTTATCAGACGTGCTAAGTGTTCAAATTATTAATACTGCATGTTGAATGTTTTGTATGGAAGACAAATGAACCATTTTACATACAGAGATTGTTTATCTTTCACAGTTATTCAAGAAGAAAAGTCAACTTGCATCCTTCTGGATTAATGATGCATTTAGGTCATAATTTGGTTGAACATTCCTTTTGATTTTCCTGCAATTTTGCATGCTGATCCCTTTTATGTTTGTATATTAATTATCTAGATACTCTATGGAGTTAAAAAGAGAGAGGCTCACAAGTAGAAATATTTCTTTTTGATGAAGTAACAAGTACAAATATTAATCATCCGTGTCTTTTCTTGTCAAGAGTTATGTTAGCTAGTACATGAAAATATTTATGTTAATATGGTCGTACATATATGTTTTAACATTACTTTATTTTTAGATTGTATCATCTAACAGTACAAGGTCACCCACTTAATTGCTTAGCTGGTGCCCATGAATCTAAAGATTATCCCCCATTTATCCTGGGATGAATTACAACTGCTATAGGTTTTCAACAAATCATCAATAGAATTTTGTTGCATGAAGAGATCTTTGGTGGTCTTTGTGCAAAATGAAACCAAGAAATAATGTTGCTAAAATTGGCATAAAACTGGTTTTGAGAATGAGTTAGAATTTTGCAACTTTGCATATAACATGTAAGCTCTTAGCAGGACTTTTATTTTTCAGATTGTAACTTGTGTATATTCTTCTCGTTATCAAATTCTCCTGTCACACTTAAAACTTGGTTGAAGTTGTTCCATTATGTTTTAATATTATTCATACAGGTTGATGGTCTCCATAAACATGTTAAAATCTGTGGCCTATCCAAGAAAATAGATTTGGTTATCACATCTCCTTTGCTAAGGTACAATTTTCCGTTGCATTTTTTTCCAAAATTGATTCACTCAAAGTCTTCTAAAATAATCTTTGAAGATATGATTGAAAATTTGGAAAGTTTAGTACTAGGTTTCTATACTTGAGTCAAAACTTAGACACTAAATACCATCAACAGTAATGGTAAAGCTCCCATCCTGGATGATAATATCTGAAACTGAATACAGCATTTCTTTTGAGGTTGAGTTTTATGATTAGGGTGTTAATACACAGTACATGGAATTAATCAATTAATTGGCTTTTACTCTATAGAATTGATTCATTTATAGTTGGATATACAGCAAACATAGATTCTCAAAGGTTTAAAAACTGAAAGTTTTTGTGGGCTTTAGTCATTTGACTCATTAGTTTATTATAACGATAAAAAATTGCAACAGGACAATGCAAACTGCAGTTGGTGTGTTTGGAGGAGATGGATATAGTGATGGAGTGAATGTGCCTCCCTTAATGGTTGAAAATGCTGGGAACAGTGCTCGACCTGCAATTTCCAGTTTGAACTGTCCACCGTTTATAGCAGTTGAACAATGCCGAGAGCATTTGGTACTCCCTCTTTCTTTATTCAATCAGTTATTGTTTAATTTACTCTGCTACTCATTTTTCACATTTAAAGGTGTGTCTACAATAGTACTCTTGTTGCCTAATTCATTATCCATTTAGTTGACAAGAACAAATGATTTTCTCCCACTGATTCCATTAAATCTTTTATCACCATTTCTCATGCTTTTCCTGTTCAAGTGTTTTTGTTTTGGTATAAATTTTGAGGCTACATGTGCATGCTTTAGTTCTAGCTGTAAGTCAAGTTACAGACCCACTTTGTGTTATAGATGCTCATATATTATCATCATGTTTTCTACATTCATTTCCGTGAAAATTGTATTTATATTTATCTTCATTCTTTACTTACCTAGTAAAATTGATAAGTGGTTTCCTTACGTAGGTGTTTTTCACTGACTGCAGGGAGTTCACCCATGTGATAAGCGGAGGAGTATAAGCGAGTATCGGTCTATTTTTCCTGCAATTGATTTTTCTTTGGCAAGTATCTAACATCATGAAGTATTTGAGGACTAGTAAATCATTAAGAAAATGTTTG
The DNA here is from genome assembly GCA_030544415.1 of Thalia dealbata. Lineage (NCBI taxonomy): Eukaryota > Viridiplantae > Streptophyta > Magnoliopsida > Zingiberales > Marantaceae > Thalia > Thalia dealbata. The sequence goes on from CM060458.1 coordinate 1,846,260, forward strand.
AATTTGCATGTTTTATTTTTGGAGTAATGCATAACTGGGCTCTCTTTTCAGATAGAAAATGATGAAGACATATTGTGGAAACCTGATATCAGAGAGACAAATGAAGACCTTGCAGCTAGAGGAGTGAAGTTTTTTAACTGGTGAACAATTTATTGTATTACAAATAGTCTCATGGACCTTGTATGAATCAATTTTTGTGATTGCTACCACTTTGCCATCACACTTTAACTTTATTCTTTTAGCTATCCATATGATCGATCACATTATTCATAGATGGAATCAATGCTAGTCAGAATTATCTTTCAGTTTTCTTATGTCTTTTGTGGCAGATATCTTTATTGTTCATTATCCTTGTCTTGGCAATAGTCACAAGCTTTCACTAATTTTTATCTGAACTATGCATATGACATTGAAGTCTCCTGTTTTGTATGGATAATTTTTCTCCCATATCTTGTTGCATTCTTCTCAGTCCATGTTTATAACTTCACATTTTATCACTACAATTTTGGTTAAAAATGTGATATTATCCTAAGATCCATTCATCATTCAAATACAATCCTTATTGCTTGTTCTGAGATATTTTCTCACCTTTAATTGTTATGAAGCTTTCATGGTTTTTTAAGATGTCAATCCATATGCTCTAAACTAATTTTTCTTATGCTCACCCATGAGTCTCATATGCGAAGAAACTGGAGAAATCAATTACTTATGAGCATGTAGAAAAATCTCCCCGTGATCAGTATATTTTGTTCAATTTCCATTTTGCATACCGTTGAACATAGCGCTTTTGATGAGTCAGCCTATTTTCTCTTACAAAATGGCTCACCATATAGAAGCCAAATGACCATTTTGTTGTTGATAATGAAAAATGGAACCAAATAGCGGAGTTGTTTTGTGGTATTTATATATCATTTGGATTCTGGAGTTCCTTTTTTAGTTTCATAGTAGAGCACAAATTGGATTTCTTAAAGCCTCAGCTCAGGCAAACTTTTAGATTTTTCTACCTACATCTTCCAATCTTCCTCTAAGTCCAGCTCTGCATGTGCCTATTCGTGGATAAAAAGAAGTAATTGAACTATTGAAAACTTGTTTCATCTTCTGCATCGATTTAATTTTTTTTTTTTCCCCGTAAACTTTACAGGTTGTGGACACGTAAAGAGACGGAGATTGCTGTTGTTAGCCATAGCGGGTTCTTGTATCATACCTTGAGAATGTTCGGGAATGACTGCCACCGAACCATTAAAGAGGAAATCAGTAAACAGTAAGTGTTTGGTTGAGACATGCTTTTTCTTGTGAACATATACAACTTTTCTTTTTTTCATTTTTATGCTGCATCACTGTCGCTGTATTCAATGAGTCTAATTTCATCTCTTGGATTTGGTTGTGATGTTGTGCACAAACTGCAATGCACTTATTTTACAATTCACTTTACATGATGTGGTCATCCTCCTATATTACTTTACGTATCATTTCTGATCTGCAGCTTTGCGAATTGTGAGCTTCGGTCCATGGTACTGGTTGACAGAAGGTAGAGTACACTCCATTTGTCACTGGGCTTTGAGCCACCACTCACCACTATTCTGATGGTGCAATATGTCTGCTCTACAGCATGCTCGGATTGAAGACACCTTGCAGCAATTACCCCGGCATGATTCCGTGCGGCCTTGATTTGCCAAGCGACGTTGCTGATGAGAAGCTCATGGAGAAAAAAGGTAGTGCAAACTAGGTCTTCTGAGGTTATAACCTCATTAACCATAGAACATCGCATCAATGACTGGAGTTGATTCAGCATTGAACATTAATATGCACGCAGAGGCAATACATAAGGTTCATTTCAAAAGGGAAAAGTCAATCTTATTCCAATTATCTATATCTAATTGTGATCCAAGGATTTGATTGGATCTGTCTCTACTGGTGTGGTGTATCAAGGCCTGGATGGCAGAGTTCACTTTAGTTAGGTATTAATAAGCATTCCTAATGCATCCATCTAATATTTTTATGCATCCATCATCAAGGCATTTTATGACAATTTGAGATTACAACACCCATGTACTGGACTGGTTTCTGTGAATTCCTCATGGTGAATTGGTGGCTATTTTTGGTGATTCATAATCTACAGAATTTTGTAAGACAGGCACTACTTCTCCACTATTTGTGTGAAACTGGTGGTGAATTGCTCAAGTTGCTTGGATTGGTAAAGAAAGATATTTTGTGTGAAAAGAAATGGCTGATACGAGAGTCAACTTTCTACTTCTTGGTTGACCTGCAATGAAATTTTATAATGTAGGTAGACCAAATCAACTTTTTGAAGATTCGGGAAGTGATGCCCCCATTTGCACACTTGATCCAGTGTTATATATCTATCTATTATTTACATATATTTCTGTAAATAATATCCATTAAGATAATATATGAGCAAAATTTTATAATGAACACAACTAAAAACCTTAGATTAGTTGTAGTGCTCACTGGAGCTGGATGCAGATATAAAGATAAGCATGCGGATAACCCGGTCAGTTTTGTTTCCTTTGCGATGTGCGGCGACCGAGGCCATTTTAGGTATTCTGCTGCAGAGCCATTGACGGAGCTACGCAGAGCTCCACTCAATCCCGGCGTGCATTCACGCTCTCGGCTCTTCTCTTCATCCTCATCTTCTTCTTCGCCCCGACCTTAATTTTTATCAGGAGATCTCGCTGCGTTATTCGTGTTCCAATTGCTCGCCTTCTTGATGCTTATTCCGAGCGATGGCGTCCATCCGTCGAATGCAGCCGGCGGCCAACAACGTCGCGGATCCGCCCCTCCACCATCACGCCCTCCCTCTCCCTAGCGCCGCGGGCCGCCACCACCCGCACTCTTTCCTCTCCCCCCGCCGCCTCTTCGCTCACGCTCCGTGGAAGCGCCGCTTGCTGTTCTTCTTCCTCCTTGGCTTCCTCCTCGCCCTGTACCCGTTCGCCGAGCTCGACGACTTCGGCTTGCGGTCGGACCACTTCAACTTTGATTCCTCCTTCGTCTTCAATAGCAACAGCCTTCCGCGCCGGGATCTAGCCGCCATCCTCCGCTCCGGCGGCGGGGAGATCGAGATCCCCCAACCAAATGTCGACCGCGGCCTCCCGGTGTTCTCGGGCGATAGGAAGCTGCTGATCGTAGTGACACCTACGTACAACCGCGCTTCACAGGGCTACCACCTCAACCGGCTGGCGCAGACTCTGCGGCTCGTGCCGCCGCCGCTCCTCTGGATCGTGGTGGAGATGAATGCGGCTTCCCCAGAGACCGTCGAGATCCTCATGGGCAACGGCGTCATGTACAGGCATCTCGTCTGCAAGAAGAATTCGACCAACATCAAGGACCGAGGTGTCCACCAGCGAAACACTGCCCTCGAGCACATTGAACGGCATCGTTTAGATGGGATCGTCTACTTTGCAGATGATGACAACATATACTCGCTCGAGCTGTTTAAGCAACTGAGAGAGATCAGGTACTAAATGCAGTATTTTTGAGACTTATCTTAAATTGTGGCACTAACCGGATGCTTACATTAAAGAAAAACAAAGAAAGGAATTTTCAGATTAATTTTTTTTTCCCATCAGGATTGCTTTTTCAATGCCTTAATTCTAGTAAATTAGGCTTTATTAGTGTTGACTTCAGTAGGAAATGGAGAAAGAATGCGCATTTGGTGGAAGTATTTTGAAACAATGACCTTGAACAAAGACACACCAGAAAACAGGAATTTTTTCATGCCATCATAGAGGAAGATGATAAACAACCAGATGTGACATGAGTTACATTTTTTGGTATCAATGTTTCTTAGTTATAGACTCATGTTACTTTGGATTGAAATGGCAAAATTTTGAACCTTTTGAGTCATCATTGTAAGCAAACCAAGACAATAACCATTGGATACTTTCCCATTCTGGTTGTTGCATATCCAAGCATTTGTTTTCCTTTAATGCATCAATTTTTGCCTAGAGAAAAAAAAAATCATACTCTTTTAAGATATTCCTAGATAACCTAAGGCATGCTGGGAGTTTACTGTCTCAACTGATAGACCAGGACACAGAGTAATAAAAAAGACAGTGAAATGTAGTGGCATGAACAAATGCTCATGTTTCTTTCAATGATAGCTTTCCATCCTTGTAAACCAAGGGGACACACGTTGAGGTCAATCGCAACTTAAACATGTGGCTTTTGTTTCATCCCAGGCACAAAAAATCGGCCAACTGTAATGTGACATGTGGTATTCCACAACATCATATTGCTCCAACTGCAAATTCCGAACTACCTTGTATTTGACACACAGTATAACTCCATAGCCCTTCTCATTGACCCTCACTCTTATTAGGAGTAAATTTATTGATAACAAAATGTTCTATTTGCCTCAGGAGATTTGGTGTTTGGCCTGTTGCAATGCTTTCTCAGAGCAAAAATAAGGCTATATTAGAAGGCCCAGTATGCAATGGAAGTCGAGTAATTGGATGGCACACAAATGAAAAAAGTAAGAGACTTAGAAGATTTCATGTTGATATGTCTGGATTTGCATTCAACAGCACCATTCTTTGGGATCGAAGAACATGGCGTCGTCCAAACTCAGATTCAATTAGGCAACTGGACACTGTGAAGGAGGGATTTCAGGTATTCTTTTCTTTCCTTAAGTTATTATCTTACTGAGCAAAACTGCAGGCTCTTTGTTCTTAGAGAAGTGATCGAAGACTTAATTATTGTTTAAATAAATAAGTAAAATTGAATATCTCTTTTACCAATCCCATTAATCGTCAAATGTGCTCAAATGAGCCTGCACTAGTTTGTTGCCTCCATATTCACCTCCAAAGTGCATCCTTGAGCAAGCAAATGCTCTCTTTGGTTTTGAGATCATGTTCACATAATAGCAGATAGCATATTAGTGAAACTTGCAACAGAATGGTGTCTCGTATTTATTTTATCTCTCTATACTTTATTGTTGAAAATGTGGCTGACAACGGTGCCATTTAGTAGAAAATGAAAATGAATTTTCACCATGGTTTGACTTAAATGGTTTATCATTCTATGAGATTGAAACAAAATGGTGTTCCCACTAGAGGATTGTCTTGCCATCAGGAAACAAATATATTTAGCAGCATAATATAAATATGTAGTGCATGCACAATTTAAAGCAACAAACAGATATCCATCCATTTTTTTGGTTTTTTAGCAACTATTTGTTTAACAGGCAAGACCTAGTCCATGCGGTGGTTTGAGTGAGACTGTAATTGCCTCTTTATATCTAATTGCAAACGTAGACCATCTCAGATTCAAATACGTGTTCCAGCTCAACTTGAACATTACTTTGCCGCTTATTTCGAGCATAATTTTTTTGTAACTGAAGTTTGTCTTGGATGTTACAATTTCTCTGTCCTTGCTCGAATTATCCACCTGTCAGGTGGATCCAAGAAGCTTTGTTGTCTATGCTGCACCAATAGAATCTTTTTCATTCCTTAAAACTCAATTTTAAAGAGAAGAAAACTTAATGTAACCAATGACAAGCATTAATTAAAGCAAAACACGGTATCTTTACTTCCTGCCCTGGCTTCAGTTGCTTAAATTTTCTTTTATGGCAACACAATTGTTTAATTTTTGTGTTCAAGGACTATCTAAAATTGTCATTTAACTGCAGGAGACCACATTTATTGAGCAGATAGTAGAGGATGAAAGTCAAATGGAAGGCTTACCAAAAGATTGCTCAAGGATCATGAATTGGCACCTCCATCTAGAATCTAGTGGCATTATCTATCCTAAAGCATGGCAAGCATCAAGGAACCTTGATGCTATTATTCGATTAGTGTAGCATATTGCTGTTTCCACAAGGTATCTCAGTTTGGATAGTTTTTCTTTGTGCTCTTTTATATTTATACACATGCTGTAGATATCACATTGAATGACTTCGATTAGGCACAGTGCTTCCTTAGTTCGAATTAACGACCCTCTTATTTGTGCATTGAACGTTCTAACCATTTAGATGTCACCTCTTCTGTGCACAGAGAATTGGAGGATTTATCCATCCAGAAATTTATGTATGCAGATAAGATTACTTTCTAGCAGCGTATATGCACAATTGTGCCTGTGGTTGTGCAGTAATGCACGTATGTTTCATAACCTTATTAAGTCTCTATCTCTATGTGTATACATCTCTATGTAGAAGCCTAGAGGTTGTATAAACTTGCCTATTCATAGAAATGACATTACAATGCTTGAGTATGATTTGGCACTAGGACAATGTGCAATCAATCATGATGCAAAACATGAACTAAAGGACATTACTTGCACTGAGAGTGGACAAACAGTTGGCAAGGAGCTAGACTGGCAGTGATCCATTACCTTGATTTTAGCTAGGAACGAAATTTATTTTTATTGGATAGCAATATGGAATCATATACGATGGAAAATAACGTGAGTTGGATATTGTTGTGGTTTTTCCTGGTAGCATTTATAATTTGGATCTAAGATGCTTATGTGATCTTTGATTCTGGAGACTTTTTAACTTACATGTTAGCTTAACTCCTCATCCTTCAACTTGTAGTAGAAAAGCAAGTAGGAGGACAGAAACTCTTATTAGTTGTTGATATATGCTAGCACTGAATCTCCTCGTACAGTTCTGCTTAAAGTGACTTGATCTATTTGTGGGCATCAGATTTCTTTCTGTCGTGCTCTTTTATGATAACTTTTTTCAATTTAATTCATCAACTGTTTCTTGTGATGTATGCTCAGGAAAGCACTTTGCATAGACACAGCCATAAGCGGTGCCTTATGACGAAGACTTGATAGTGAGCATGGAGGCTGCTCAAGGATGGGTCAGCAGTCAGCACCGCGCAGATTACATTATTACGATTCCGTATTCTTTCAGAGTAGACCATCATAAATTTCATGACTACTCTACCCATTATTTGTGGAAGGCATTATTACCCAGTTTTGTACAGATTCATCATAAAATTAGCTGTCAATTCAATAGATGCTGCTACATCTCTCTCACCCCATACCCCTCGTCTCTTTCTTGTAAGAAGCTTCTTTCAGCAATATCAATTTTGCTTGATGAAATTGTTTTCTCTGACCTTGTTTTGGAGTTGCAGGCCAATATGAAGTTGTATGGCCCGCTACCAATTCATTGACCCGTCTCTTGTTGCAGCCGCGATGCCACTTCCCCTTCCAGACCGATATCATAAAATTGTTTTCTCACTGCAGAAGTCCGTCTCCAACTCTCCATGCATGACATTAGCATTAATTGGGCGTACAATTTTTTCCTAATCAGTTGTCGGACTTGGAAGAAATATGTGCACGCAGTTTGGAGGCCGGCAATTCCTGTTGACACTCGAGGCCTCCTCCTTACAAGGTCAGTCAACAAAACAGATATTTATACATTTCATTAACCACGTTAACTGTGCAAGCCTACCTCACACTTTCTCAAATCTGCATTTAGCCTCTTTGATATATTTTCTCTCTTTTTTTCACGTATAGACAAGTCAACATTAGATGAATCCTCAACATTAAGTTATCCAGGAAAAGCAGCATGTACACGTGTCGCAAGGCTCGTGTCACCAGACATTTTTCATGGGCCTCGTCAACTCACGTGACATTGATCACATTTAGAACAGCAAAATGTGAAGGATTCAGGTCAGAGATGCACGCTAGGAAGGCTATTTATATATAGGAAGAAAACAAACCAAAAGATATCTATCTGATGACACGCGCATATATAAATAGTTCATCTAAATTTTTACCCAGTCATTGAGTGAGCTGATGTCCTTGCTTCTTACCATTCAAAGGATTTGTGCAGAACTGGGGGAGGACTTTACTAGAATTGTTAATTTAATTAAGGCAGATTTCATTAGACTTTTCCCAGCTCCTCCTCCGAAGCTTCACTCTGATGTTTGAGCCCCCTCTTCCTTTTCCCCACAACCTGGACACAAATATATATTTATTCACACATAGAAGAACCATAAGGAGATAGAGACAGATAGATGTGCGTAGATAGGCTAGAATTTGGTGATGAGTTGATTTGAGGGCACCCCCCCTACACTTGCACCAGCACCAGCACCAGCACCAGCAGTAGCCCCCTACCCCAAGTAAGCCTCATTCTTCAAAACAAGTTTCCTCTTGTCACTATCCATCTTTCCTCTTTTAAGAAATTATTTGCACAAATATCTCATCAATTCATTGAATTGAGCAGGTCATTTCTCTCCCTCTCTTTATGTTTCCCAGTCCAATATGTGCATGCACATACCACCTCCCCCAAGTGCTCCTGGATTAGGTTTTGAAAAGGAGCTGCCTCCTGCCTTCCTTTCTCTTCTTTCTCCTTTTTTTTCCTCCATCTCTTCCAGAGTCCAGCTTTTGTTCTTTTCACAGCACTGCTCTGTTACTTGTCCCCAATTCCTGATCATTAAATCTGAATCCTGAGCTCGGGGGGACCCATTGATTTGTGCTGTGCCGGTCAGGGGATGGTAGAGAAGGTTTTAATTTTTTTTCCTCCCTTTGAACTAAAATCTCTAATTAATCTTACGTTTGACATGTTTGTTCTCCTCTTTCTAAAAGGCAGACGTTTTGACGCCGGTGAATTCCTTGCCCTTGAGGTACGTGATTGATTAATGAATGCTACTACTTGCTGAACCCAACTTGAACAAGAATTGATTTATATTATGGGTAATATGATATGACCTAACAACATGCTAACGTATTAAAATCAATTTTGATATGATCTATTAATATTAATTTAATTATTCGTTTTTTTAAAAACTAATAATATATTTTTAATTAAATTTCGTATAAACTCGATATGGATGTATATAATTTTATTTAAAAATAAGCTTTACTATTCTTTTCACAGGATAAAAATCATAAAAGAAATTTACAGAGGAATCTCAAATTTATACAATTTCTTTTGTGGTGGTCTCGATCACACCAACCGCCTCTGCAAATTGCTTATGAGCATGAAATCCATGCCAAATGGTGAAATGGATATCTCATTTCGTCTTAATTAATGCTGTTAATAAATGAACCGGTCACGTAAATTTGGAGTTCAGCTCAGCAGCAATCGACGACGAAGAGGACGGCAAGTGAAAAAAAAGAAGAAATGGCATGCAGCGGTATGAGTTCGTCACCTTCATGCCTGTCCCGTGCTTGGCTTCATCATCACGTGACGTGTGGATTTGTGATTCATACTCTCCGTAAAATTTTGCTAAAAGGACATGTAGGTATTGGAGGAAGCGGGCGTAGCCTGTTCGCCCCGAACAGGATCCTCAATCTCCCTCTGCAACGCGTGTCGGCGCGGCCTTCGCTCGCTTCGACAGGTTTCCACATCCGCCGTCAGCGAAGCAACCGACGGGCGGGCGGTCAAGATCAACGATCAAGCCATCATCCCCGTCCGATCCGACGGCGGAGATGACGTCGCCGTCCCTAGTCAGCCATCCGCCGTTTCGAATCAGGACTCAGTAATAAAATTAAACTTATTCCATCTTACTTTTTTAAAAAAAAGCTAAGACGTCCACGGAATCCACGTGCCCTACGAAATCGACGAACAGGGAAGGTAATAAATTAATGAAGACGGACTGATACACACGACGACGATTACCCGGAAGAAAAGAGAAGGAAAAAAAAAAACCGAAGACTTTGGAAATATTTCCGGCCTCGTTCCCGGAGATAGCATGAATTCCACGCATCGAATCACAAGTGAAACAGAAACAATTAACGCGAATGGTGGAACCGGTCGGACTCGAGTCAAACCCTGTTTCGATGGATTAAATCGCAAGCTATCGAATCACCTTCGCCGTGCTTTCAGCTGTCATCGAAGAAGATAAGCATTATATATCTTTTTTATTTTTTTAAATAAATATATATTTTAATCAGTAAATAAAAAATATTAATTTATCTTTTTTACCTGATAAATTTATCACCCTGCATCTTAAAATCGTTCGCTCAATTATTTATCAAGGGATGTGTATATTTATTTTTTGTCTAATTATCTGTTGATATAATCGAGAATCTTATTCTGATGTAATAATTGAGAATCTCATGCAGGAAGGTATTTTTTTAATTAACAAATAAATCCTTAAAATATTTTTTAAAATTTTAAAAAAAATATGGAAAGCTTAAAAAAAAAAGAGTTGGAAGAGATTTAATAAATGTGGTGCAATTGCAAATTGACAGCATAAAGTGATGCACGAGCAAGTTGGATGCTCCGACCCTGCCCGGCTCTGCTCCGCTGCAATGAGCGGCGGCGCATGGCGGGTATGGATGAGGAGGAATTGAATTGAGGACGAAGGTTTTACGTGGAACGAACGCGTCACGGACGCCCCCCATTTTTTATTCTAATCCACGAACGGCGTGAGATTTTGGAAGGAAAAAAAAGAAAACACACGGCAATTAATTAATGTTTGGGTTGCTGTTTCCGAACCACGGTTGGGGACTGTTCGACGAACTGACGCACGCGAATCCTGGTTAACGTAACCCCGGTTGGAAGCCCCGGAGGCCCCCTTTAAATGCCCCGCCCCTCCCCCTTCTCCTCCTCCTCCCATCATCCTCTTCTTCTTCTTCTTCTTCTTGTAGCGTACGCTGCAGCTGGGCTTCTGCTGATCCGCTCTCTAGGTATTTTTGAGACCTTGGGGGCTCCCCTTCCTCTTTTTTTGTTCTTGTGTTTTGGTGGATGAGAGCGGAGTCGAAATGCTGCGCAAAATATTCGATGGTTCTACGAGAACTGTAATCTGTGCTCTGTTCTTCTTTCGCCGGAGGATTCCGGGGTGGAATGAGTCTATGAACGGCTCTCTTTCTTGAACGGAGAATGGATTGATTAATCTTCTTCTTCTTCTTCTTCATTTGTTTGTTTGTTTTTGATGAAATAAGTGCGGAGATTTATTATTATTATTTTTGATCCGATGTATTGCGAATTTGGTATAAATGAGCAGGGAATCGAGGGAGGAGGAGGAGGAGGAAGTGATGGCGGGCAACGGCGAGTTCAGCTTTTCCAACGTCGAGATGAAGCCGGCGGTGGTGACGGGGAACGGGCTGCCGAAGATCCAGACCCACGGCAAGAAGAGCAAGCAGGCGAACGGCATCTGCCACGACGACAGCGGGCCGCCGGTGAGGGCGCAGACCATCGACGAGCTGCACTCGCTGCAGAGGAAGCGGTCGGCGCCGACCACCCCCATCAAGGACGGGGCGCAGGGCAACGCCGCCTTCGCCGCCATCTCCGAGGACGAGCGTCACAAGCTGCAGCTCCAGTCCATTAGGTATCATCGTCGTGCCTCGATCTCTCCTAGGCATCTCCATTTGGGTTGTCCGGGCAAAAAAGCTAAAAGTTGAAGAACACGCATCTTTTTTTCGTGTGAATATTCATTGCTTGATACTAGTGGGCCATCGACGGATCTCGAACCTGCCAACACCGACGATTTTTTGATTAAAGAATAGCTTAAGATCAAACTGATCTAGAGAATCCATTCTCAACCTTTTTAATTCTTTTTCTGCACCCAAAGTGTTTGGAGAATTTATTCCACCAGAACTCTCACTGACTGATGCTTGCTTGCTTGCAGTGCGTCGTTGGCATCGCTGACGCGAGAGACGGGGCCGAAGCTGGTGAAAGGAGATCCGGCGAGGAAGGCGGAGACGCCCAGGGTCGGGGCGGAGCACCACCACTACTTCACTCCGACCATCAGCGTCAGCGACAGCTCCCTCAAGTTCACCCATGTCCTCTACAACCTTTCTCCTGCTGGTATTTATTTATATACATATATATATATATATCCTCGTATCCTTTTCCCTTTCCAATTTTGTTCTGAATGAAGGTCAACATCATTCATTTGAACTTGGGTAGCTTTCTGATTTCTTAGAAGAACCGATGGATTACTTTGAAGTCATGGCATGATGACAATAACCTCACTTTTCCCCCCTAATGAAGAACAAGCTGTTGACCTTTTGTCTCTCCTGCAACAAGTTGCCAAAAGTCAAAGACTAATCTATGCAACTTTTTTGGTTTAGCTATAACAATCCAAGTATAAGCTTGCCCTCCGAAGTCAAACCATCTTATTGATTCTAATAGCTACGAAGCCAATCATCAATTAGAAGCTTTCTTTGTTGCTACGAATCAGTGACACTAACAGCACTGCTCCACTTCCTGCAGAGCTGTATGAGCAAGCTATAAGATACGAGAAAGGTTCATTCATAACCTCGACGGGGGCGTTGGCCACCTTGTCTGGTGCGAAGACCGGGCGTTCTCCGAGGGACAAAAGAGTCGTTAAGGATGAAACTACTGCCAATGAGCTCTGGTGGGGAAAGTAAGTGATACCACCACCCAGATCCTCAGTGTGTTTGCTGTCCACTTCTGGCATGTCCTATGTTTCATTGATGTTTTAACTCTCGATGAATTGGGCAACAGGGGCTCGCCTAACATCGAGATGGATGAGCAGACCTTCCTGGTGAACAGGGAGAGAGCTGTTGATTACCTCAACTCCCTGGACAAGGTACTTACTGATCTGAACTGATGATACTGCTATATACTGATATCCTTATGCAGCACCCATTTCTGATTCCCTGTGAACTAACCTTGCATCTTTTGATGTAAAGGTCTTCGTGAACGATCAGTTCCTTAACTGGGATCCAGAGCATCGCATCAAAGTTCGAATTGTCTCGGCAAGGGCTTACCATTCTCTCTTCATGCATAACATGTAAGTGAAAAATGCTAAAGATGCAGTAGTTTTCTACAGTGCTCTAATTCTTGTGGCCTGCTACGGTTACCCCACAGATAAGTTGTCATCTTAAAGCTGGCTATTGATCTTTAGTATCTCAGTAACAATTGAATGATAAAGTAGTAGTAGTAGTAGAGCAGTTAGGTGCAGCTCCTGTTTCTTCTTAAGACCTCAGGGAAATCGATAAATTAGCAGCTCTTGTACATGCAATAACTGGATGGATGGCAGGTGCATCCGTCCTACGCCTGAAGAACTGGAGAATTTCGGTACTCCGGACTTCACAATATACAATGCCGGACAATTTCCATGTAATCGATACACACACTACATGACATCCTCCACCAGCATTGACCTTAACCTTGCTAGGAGGGAAATGGTCATCCTTGGCACACAGTATGCCGGGGAGATGAAGAAGGGTTTGTTCAGTGTGATGCACTATCTAATGCCTAAGCGACAAATCCTTTCCCTGCATTCCGGCTGCAATATGGGCAAAGATGGTGATGTTGCCCTCTTCTTTGGACTATCAGGTAAGGTTGGGCTCTCGTTGAATGTGGTGCCGGCCACCTGCCCAAATTTGCATACCCTGTTCTTCCTTACCCTCCGCTGCATTCGCCTTTCTTCTATACATGGAGTGTCTGATTTGCTGCAGGCTGACACCTCCTTGCGGTGGCTTATAGTGACTTTTGCTATTTTTTGGTTTCTAGGCACCGGAAAGACCACCCTATCTACTGACCACAACAGGCTGCTTATCGGAGATGATGAGCACTGCTGGAGTGAGAACGGTATCTCAAATATCGAAGGTGGCTGCTACGCCAAGTGCATCGACCTATCGAGGGAGAAGGAGCCCGATATCTGGAATGCCATCAAGTTTGGAACCGGTAAAAAAAAATTCTCTTTCACTGCATCGACATGTACATCATTCATTTTGCTATTACTTAGAGCCTGGCATCTTGCAGTACTGGAGAATGTGGTCTTCGATGAGCACACTCGGGAGGTGGATTATTCCGATAAATCTGTCACAGGTAAAAAACCGATTGCAGGAATCAGATTTCTTGCATAAGTACTAGTCGTTTTACTGAGATTGTGAATTTGGTGTTGCCAGAGAACACCCGTGCTTCGTATCCGATCGAGTATATACCGAATGCCAAGATACCGTGCGTCGGTCCACACCCGAAGAATGTCATCCTCTTGGCGTGTGATGCTTTCGGTGTTCTTCCTCCCGTCAGCAAGCTCAGCCTCCCACAGACCATGTACCACTTCATCAGTGGCTACACTGCTCTGGTGCACGATTCATTCCTGAACCCAACTCACATTTGGACCCAGATTTAAGTATCCACCGCGTCTCACTCAGTGTTGTTACTGCAAACTGTGAACAGGTCGCTGGCACGGAGGAGGGCGTGAAGGAGCCCCAGGCGACGTTCTCCGCTTGCTTCGGTGCGGCATTCATCATGCTTCACCCTACCAAGTACGCAGCCATGCTGGCTGACAAGATGCAGAAACAGGGCGCCACAGGATGGCTTGTGAATACCGGTTGGTCTGGTGGAAGGTAAAGAAGAGTCCTCACATTCAAAGTCCCTGTATGAATCTCTTCAAAATCCCTCCCCGATGTCTGATTTCGATTGGTCTCATTGGCTGTGATTCAGATACGGTGTTGGCAGCCGCATCAAGCTGCGTTACACCAGGAAAATTATCGATGCCATACACGACGGTAGCCTTCTGAGATCGAGTTTTAAGAAGACGGAAGTTTTCGGTTTGGATATACCTACTGAGATTGAAGGTGTGCCTTCGGATATTTTGGATCCCATAAACACTGTAAGTTCTCGTCTGTGGAACTAATTGATTCAAGATGTTTAACTGTTCTTTTGTGACGGACATAGTTGGTCTTTAATTCTGTAGTGGGCAAACAAGGCAGATTACAAGGAGACTCTGCTCAAGTTGGCTGGCTTGTTCAAGAAGAACTTTGAGGTGTTTGCTAACTACAAGATTGGTGATGATGGCAAACTGACTGAGGAGATCCTTGCTGCAGGACCGAACTTCTAAGACTGATCTGGAAGAAGAAATGGAGAAATAAAGGGGTTGAATAGGTTGTCAAGAAATTTAAGTTTATTAGGCACTCTCAGTTCCAGTACTGCATACATGATTTTTTTTTCCCTTACTGTCCCGATGTAATCTTACCATATGAAGTTGGACCCCATAATCTATTGACATATTTTGTCTCTTACAATCATATCCTCGTCTCTTTTTGTAAGTTACCCAGACTCTCTCAAGAATACTAAAACATGGTAAAAGGACATACAAATTTCTTATTTTACATACAAATTATTTACCCAATAGCAACAAACAGATTTATTTACTATACAAATAAGCTAAAAATGGCTCGAAAAGGTTGAAGTGGTAGGTAACTGCAAACATGGTTGGAGCATTCTCTGTTGCAGCTTATGGAGAAGTTTGATTAATCTGTGCACATGTGAGTACTGAAGTTTGAGTGCTACTATGTACTCCAAACCAGTAAATTAGCTGAACTATGTGAACATCGAGGATGCCCTGCTAACATTTTAATAACAACAGTTTGGTGCTATGTACTCCAAAGTCCAAACCACTACATCACCTGAACAAAGTGAGAACATTTGGAAATATTATTTTTTACATCAAACCCTTCTCAGCTAACAGATCTCTCTCTACGTTGAGTAGATGAGAAGATTTCTAATGTTAGGATACATTCTTTTTACAGGAAGCCCTTTGTATGTATACATATATATCTATACTATTAGAGATGTTAGGAAACTCGATACGAACTTTCTTTCACCTGGATGTGTGCTGGCTACAACACTCACCTAGAAGACAGTCATATCATCAGCAGCACCTTCTACTGAGTCAAACAAACCGACGTGCCTCCCAAAAATTGATTGATTTTGCTCATCAGTCGCTCCCATGCAATGGGCGGTTTCCTCTTCCAGCTCCATGGCAACAGCAGATCCTTCATCATCTATGGTTTCGTCAGAACTCCCTTCCAGCCCTGACATGATGTTCATAGCATCTGTTGCCTGTATCTTGCCCTCTCTGTTGCAGGATTTGGGACTCATCGACTCAGGATCAGATCGTCCAAAGGCACGAGAAATATCCATTTTTGATGCAGAAGCACCAGAGGATCTTATCTTTGCTTCGATGGCCTTAATCAGTGAAGCAGCTGCCTTGGGGGAGACTAAACGGGCACCACAAGCAATAGCAGTTGCACGAACCTGAGGGTTGGCACCAGCATACTGCTTAAGATCATACTTACTTCCTCTAGGTGAAACAAAAACCGCTGTGCTAGTCTTGGAAGTTGATCTTGGCAATTGAAGGTTTGCGTCCTGTGGGTGTGCATCAGATTCTGCAGGCCGAGCAGAAAGAGGCAATGCTTCTATTGGAGTGGCTAAAAGTCCAAAAGAATTGCCTTGGGTTCCTGACACAGTTTGTAGAAATCTAAAACTTGTCAATCCTTAATCAACTTGGTTTATCCTCAAGACTTCCATTAATTTTCCTCAATAACAGATGATCATAGCCATTTTGGTGTAAAATTCTATTTTAAGTATGCGTATACACACACACAAAAAAATATAACTAATGACGTAACAACCTGCATGAGTTGGTGGTAAGCTCCCCATGAAAGGCATATAAACTGTCACTGGAATTGCAGGAAAACCCCCAAATTTTGCTTCAGACGGCACCATGTCAGTTGTCTCACTGGATCTTGTTGCGATATCTAGCTCAAGTCTATTAGTTTCCGCTTCCTGCACTTATAAAAAGATGTGCTAATTCAAGCATATATAGCTGCAAAATTTTGAAAAGTGACGTTGGGGGGAATATGGCTTTGAAGAATTTGTATTAGTATAATAATTTTTTCAAATATCTGTATGTCTGCATGGAAAACAATAAGAATAGCCATGGTCTATGGAGCAACATGTGATCCTACAAGGTCTTGTAAAATGTATCTATTACTAGAAGAACTGAAAAACTACAAAATAAATACACATCACAATGTGGATTTAGTGGACATAATATTCTTAAGAAATAACATTATATGCATATAGATGTATTAGGAAATAACAGTTATGCAGAGAAAAAAAATCATTTGGACTAAGTCAGTGAAAAAACCTGAGATTTCTGGTGTGCTTCGACTGTGTTAGGCATTGCATCTGGTGTATGAAGCTTCACTTTCTCCGCTTCAAGCAAACCATACACCTCTGGTCCTTTTCCAGTCAAACATTCTGTGAACTGTTTGGTATTATATTGATGGTTAACTATAGTAGCAAAGTTGGTGTTGCATCTTGGACTAGGCTGGGCTGCATGTATTTCTTCTGAAGTAAAATTATCGATCAAGGGAACCCCGGCAGAACAAATAGATAAGCCTGAATCAGCCAGGCAACAGGAGGGTAATAGCAGAAAATGAACAGGTTGCTGCGGGGGCTTGAATTCCTGCGTTAAAATTTTCTTTTGAGACTGATAATGCAAATTTTTCATTTGGAGCAAAGAACTAATACTACTTCCAGCTGCAGCGAAAAAGGCTTGTTTGGTATCACCAACACTGGCTTCTGGTGGTGAAGCCATTCCTCCAGCACTCTTTTTTGCTGCAGCAACCTTTTCAGCAGCCTCCTTTAGAGCAGCCATTGCCACTTTGAATATATGTTCTGTGGTAGCACCTTCTTGTGCATATTTAATTGCTTCACAGCACAATTGGTTGTAAAGAACAGTTAGGGATTCTTGAGAGCTGCCATGTTTGCCAGTAGGATTTCCATCACTTACAATCCCATTAGGCACCGTATTCATCACCTGCAAATTGCTGACTTTTCCAATGCAACAGGGATCCTTCTTAATAGACACCAGAGCATGGTTATGCTCTTTCTCAAACTTTGTTACCACCCACTTTCCAGACATCTTCTTCACAACAATCATAGCCTTGCAACCCACTCTTGTTATTACTCTGGAGCGTCTAACTTTTCCTTCATTTTCCATCTCCTTCTTTACACGGAGTTCCCGAAAACCCTCCTTAGAGCACACTATCTGTCGAGAAATGATTGTATTATCTCGTCTTGAGCGACAATACCTACTAATTCTTGCTCGGAAACCTGTGTTCCTAGCATAAGAAATATAGAACAACTTTGCAGCCTCTTCGGATTCAAATTCCATTCCCTCAAATGGTTCTTGTACGAGATCTCCTTTGGTGATGGATGTTTCCTCAGCCAAATCATAATCCTTGCTCGATATCCTGTTCTCCAACTTTTTTGGAGGCACTGGGTCATGGTTATGTTCTCTTATGAACTTTGAAATGATCCACCTTCCTGCGTCTGTCCTTTTTAACATAATCATTGCTTTGCAGCCAACTCTTGTGGCTTCTCTTTGCTGTTGTTTTTGCTTGCCAAAAGGTGTTTCGCTAGCACGAATTTCGCGGAATCCTTCCTTGGAACAAACAATTCTTCGAGAAATAATTGAATTATCACGCCTTGAACGGGTGTATCTGCTGATGCGAGGTCTAAATCCCACATGATGAGCGTATACACTGTAGAATGTTTTTGCTGCTTCTTCAGATTCGAACTCCATCCCCTCGAATGGTTCTAAAAATGTACCACCTTGTGATGACATCGTGTTCCCTCCATATTCTCTTAGAATCAAGTTGCTGGGTTCCAGGAGAGGGGGCTTCACATCGATGGGTTCAATTGGGACTTCTGCTTCATGTCCAGCCTCAGTTTGATGGTTGATTAGCTCCGCATCCATCCTGAAAGGCATTTCGACTCAATTTCTTAGCACAAACTAACTCTGACATGGAAGAAAATGTGGGGGAAAAAAGTAGATCATCATCATGAAAGACCACGTACAGATCAATACAATAGCATGGTGATTACTAACATGATAAAATATCATATGAATTGTTTGAATCTCAAACTCCACTTGTGAAACTTTTTTTTTTGCAGCAGTTAAGCTCAGTGGTGAAGATGCACTTCTGGCAACAGATTAATGCTCAACAAAACTAAAGGAATATTTCATTCAGATAAAGATCAATTAAACGAACCATCAGGAAATAACTATTTGCTCATCACTCTAACATAAGAAATTCTTCGGTAAAATAACATAGAAACTTCAGACTCAGCAACACTGTAGACTCAGAAATTGCCTTGGTGATCATCAGTGGAGAAAGTGGAATGAGTCAACCAAGTTCGTCTCCATGTCCTAAGACATCAGCGGTACCTCATGCAGTGCAATAGATGCAGCAGGACACTTGTGCAACAGAAAAAAAATACTATTTTATAGTACAAGATGAGGACAAATGCAACAGTCACTATTTAGCCTACTAACTATGTGACTTTTTTCGAAGAGAAAGAGAAAACATACACCGTGACTGATGGGTTCCTAGTCATTTTTGGAAGCATCAGAAAAAGGTGGAAAAAAAAGAAGGCAACAAACAACCAAACAGTGATCTCATTTTTCTCATAAAAAGGAACAAACTTTTTCAAGGAAACAAACAAAAAGGACTCAGCTTTCCTTCCAAAACAGCAATCTTTGATCACGCTTTATGCAGCAAAAAAGGGAAAAAAATGGAGGAAGATGAGGCTTAATCACCTGGGGCGGGCGGCGGCCAACAACGACCGAGGAGCAAGAGAAGCTAATCCATCAAGGCAACGGAAAAAAATGCAGAACTCGATCGCCTACGGAGATCCGAGGAGAGGAAACCTCGCACCGAAACCCTTCAATGGGGCGAAAGGAGGAAGGCAAGCCATCAGGGCTGCTTTCGATCACCAACCAGGTCGAAAAGCACCGCCAATGGATTCGAGGAAGAAGGAAACGAGGGGTGGGGGATCAGCGTAGCGACGGCGATCTCGATAAAGTGGGGGAGGGGGAAAGCGAGGAGCGGTCACGGATTGATCATGAGACCGGGCCCCGTTGCATCATGAGGATTCTGCGTCTGCGGGCACACCGAAGGGGTCACCTCGATCGGCGCCCTCATCCATCCTCTTCCTCCACTCCTTGATGCACTGGGGGCGAGTGGGGACGCCATGTCCTTCGCGGCACAGCAAGCAGAAACAGATGGGCACCTGAGGAGATTGGGCTGCGACGGTCGGAACTGGCGAATCCATTGGACCGAACACGCCGAATCTTTGACCGATCCTCAAACACTCCGTGGATCGAGCCCAAGAATTGAAGCAGGCTGCTTCCGCGTCTGAGAAAAATCCCGACTTTAATCTGCTTGCTGTGGCCAACCATCCGAAAAAAACAAATCTTTTTAAGATGTGGGCGTTGTTGTTGAGATCATGAACAGATCCAAATTAAAAATCTTCGTGTGATGATCAGCGAGAGATCGTTCTGCAATCCGAAGCCTTCAAACGCTCCATGGATCGAGCCCAAGAATTGAAGCAGGCTGCTTCCACGTTTGAGAAAAATCCCGACTTTAATCTGCTTGCTGTGCCCAACCAACCAAAAATAACAAATCTTTTTAAGATCTGGGCGTTGGTGTTGAGATCATGAACAGACCCAAATTAAAAATCTTCGTGTGATGATGGATCGGGTGATGACTACGTTCTCCCGAAAAAAGTGCCACCACCTCCAATCTCCACAGAGTGGTCGTTCTCCTCTCCTGTTCGAGGGGAAACGTGAGCAGTTGGACCAAATCAAATCTTTCCGTCTTATATTATTCAATTCTTAGTCAAAACTCAGTATCTACAAAGTCAATGAAGAGTCAACCCAAGAACAGTCTAGCTAACTCTGGACGTCTCAAATCTTATCTGTTCTACTCTAAAGTTTTTTTTTTTTAAAAAGAAACTTGTTAGAGAAACTGGTGGTGAAATATTTTATTTGTTTAGCTCATGGATCAAGTTATTCAAACCCACAAGTCTCAAGTTTGATGTCAATTAATGTGTTTTGATTTTTCTGCACGTTTTAAGTCATTGTGTGTCCCAAACAAAAAGGATCATTGACTTATTGGTGTAAGAGAATAAGTTTCATTCTTACTGTACATTTTTCCAATATGAATGGAGAGAAACCCAGAACCCCTTTGTTTTATTTTATTGATAATAATTAAGAGAGGGTAGGTATAACTTCATTTTGGCCAGATGAAGTGCTTGTGAGATTTATTTAAATCTCCCAAAAGTGGCTGTTCCAATTAAATTTGTGACTGCCATTATTGGAGAACATATCATACATCATCCTGCAACCCAATCTCAGCATGCAGACAAAGGATGTTTTGGGAAAAAACCTCTCATTAATGGAAAAGGAATCAACTTGTGCTGCATCAGACGAATGGATGTGAGACGACAGTCGCGTACTTGAAATTATTTTTAATTACCACATCACGGGAGAAAAAGGTGACAGATTTGTCAAAACATTTTGGGAGTTGATGCAAGGAAGAGATCAACTCATCATCAACCTCTTTCCACCATTTGCTTGATTCCAATCGCGTCGCAAGGAGAGGAGCAAAAGAAAGAATCGACAGGTTCAGCAAAGTTTAAATTATTTATTGCGAGAACGATGGTGATCGGAAACTGCAAGAAAAAACTCATCTTGTCATGTATTAGAAGATGAGTGCGTTGGTTTGCAGGTCATACGGTGGCAGGAAAGGTCGACGCATGTCGTCGTCTTCCTCCCTTTTTTTCTTTCTTGGTCTATTAATGGCAGAAAAAGACGAAGAGACCGCCCAGGAGAAGTCTTTCGCTGAGGCGGCAGGCGCACTTCGCTCTGCCACGGCCATGGCTTTGGAGTGAAAAGTAGGGCGGCGTAGTTGGGTTGGGGATCGTGTTGCATTCGGTGAGCCGAACTCCAACTTCGCTGTACGCACCACCACCACCTGATCGATTGAAGTTGTCATCTTTGAATAAATAATCTCAGCGAGATTGGAAAAGATTTGTTGAGGAGCATCAATGCTCGGCAGCAGCGTATAATAAATAGGTAACATGACGATGTCTGCAACTGGAAGAGGTAAAGAGGAGGTTGTAATCTTCTGGTTTCCTTCCGTGACCGCGTGGTTGGGTTTTACTGCAGCAAGAGACGACAAAATCTCTACCTCTTCGACGTGCTCATCGGACAATTTTTATCTTCTCGTCTCGTGAAAACAACGTCATCCCGATCACCAAATCCATCCCGGGAGATTCCTTGCCTCCCGTCCCGACCCTCTCGCTCTTGCACGCTTGTGGCGGTAACTTCAGCTGACAGATGACGTTTTGCGGCGTCAAAGATGGTTTTTTTTTTTCCGATAAAAATGGGGGTGGAAAGGGATTCAGGTTGCAGAGTGGGGAAGGGGTTGCGCGTTCCAGAGGTAAAGATAAACGCATGCAGAGGATGATGAAGACGGTAATCACGGGCTGTCGAGAAGGGGATCGATGCGGAAGGATGGACCACATGGACAATGTCGAGGAGGAGGAGGTGGTGGAGGAGAAAAAAATGGGTCATGGAGCTGCAGATTGTTGCGTTTTCTTCCCGTCCGAAGTGACTGCATTTTCCACGTCTCCTGCTATTAAGCGCAAGCAATCTCTTCCTGTCGCTCTTCACTCGTTCCCCCTTCCTTTTCTTCGCCTCCTCTGCCCTTCCCTCTTCGCCATTGTGATGATGATGAGGAGGATTAGTCGGGCAATGGAGGCGGCGGGCTCCTCCAAGCTGGCTTCAATCTTTCTCGTGCTGCTCTTCTCCTTGCTTTGCTGCGGCTCGCGGCTCGGCGCTGCGGCCACGGTCACGTACGACCACCGGGCGCTGGTGATCGATGGCAGCCGGAGAGTCCTCATCTCCGGCTCCATCCACTACCCCCGCAGCACTCCCGAGGTCTCTCTCTTTCCATCTTTCTCCCCGGCTTTTTCTTTCTCCTTTGCTCCGTCGGTGCTTTTAGCCGTAATCTCGCAATGCTACTGTGCTGGTGCCGCAGATGTGGCCGGACCTCATTGAGAAGTCCAAGAACGGCGGTCTCGACGTCATCGAAACCTACGTTTTCTGGAATCTCCATGAACCAGTTCGAGGCCAGGTCCATTTCTACACAAATTTTCTCATTCTCATCAGTCTCCCTCTCCCTCGCTTTCCCCCTTTTGTGAAGTTTTGTTCTTCTCTGGGTGTATGTATCTTCAACAGTATGATTTCGAGGGGAGGAAGGACTTGGTGCGCTTCGTGAAGACGGTGGCTGAGGCCGGCCTCTTCGTTCACCTCCGGATCGGTCCCTATGTTTGTGCCGAATGGAATTATGGGTAAATCAACAGAACTGTTAATTTTTGAGCTTTTTTTTTGGTGCTTATCGCTCTGTAAAGATTGATCGTTCTTCTGATCTGGTTTATTTGTTGATACGATGATGCAGGGGCTTTCCTCTTTGGCTGCATTTCATCCCTGGGATCAAGTTCAGGACTGATAATGAACCATTCAAGGTTGAAAGCTTTGTTGGATACTGAAATAGTTGTTCACTGAAACTGATTCTTTGATTTCTGAACAGAAAGAGATGCAACGGTTCACAGCAAAGATTGTGGACATGATGAAGGAGGAAAACCTCTATGCATCTCAAGGTGGACCCATCATCTTGTCCCAGGTTAGTTCACCTCCACTTTTGACAATTGCCCAAGAGTAGGTGTAGTTTAATTGACTGCTTATTGCAACTGATGTATTGTTTCTTTGCATGATGGTAGATTGAGAACGAGTATGGAAACATTGATTCTGCTTATGGTGCTGCAGCCAAGACTTACATAAACTGGTCAGCATCAATGGCTACCTCTCTAGACACTGGTGTGCCATGGGTCATGTGCCAGCAGGGTGATGCCCCTGATCCCATAGTGAGTTCCTCCCGGAGAATTGTTTGCCAATTCTATTATGTATATATACTAGGTCGCGAACCGTATTCAGTTTGCTCTTCTATGCCTCTTATAAGTAGTCTATATACACTATCTGTTTTGCAGATCAACACTTGCAATGGCTTCTACTGCGATCAGTTTACTCCAAATTCAAACAAGAAACCCAAAATGTGGACAGAGAACTGGACAGGATGGTAGAACATATTCCCTCTAGCTTACTGCTTAATATTAACCCCTATGTATTGCTTCTACTGCTTCTCTGACCTAGTATCACATCAGTATCATCTAAAGTTTTTTTTTTTTTCATGTAATCTTCGTTTGCCGCTTTATTGAGTAACATGTGATTGCCAGGTTTCTACTCTTTGGTGGTGCAGTGCCATACAGACCAGTTGAAGACATTGCGTTTGCTGTTGCTCGATTCTTCCAACGTGGTGGTACATTTCAAAACTACTACATGGTATATGGCCTATATTCATCTTCCATCTTTTGAAATTCTATCTATTACTCATCAAAACGGAGTAATATCGGGGATGTTTTCCTTGTTAGTACCATGGTGGAACCAACTTTGGTCGCACTACTGGGGGGCCATTTATTTCTACAAGCTATGATTATGATGCTCCGATTGATGAGTATGGTAAGTTTACAATTGGAATCTTACCCAACTAGATAATTCCCCTTTCCTTGCAACTTAGGCTCTTGAAAATTAGTACTAGCGAAGGACTATATTTGGTGAAAATTTAATATCTTTGATATGTTGCACAGTTTCATATATTGTCTCTGATTCAACCATCAGGAATGCTTAGGCAACCTAAGTGGGGTCACCTCAGAGATTTGCATAGCGCCATCAAGCTTTGCGAAAAAGCATTAGTAGCGACTGATCCAGCATATACTTCTCTCGGTACAAATTTGGAGGTACACAATGGAACTTATAGTGCCCATATTGTGAAGTCTAGTATTCAGTTCATTTACTGTATGAGAGAACTCTTTAGCATGGTTAACCTTAGCTGGAAAAGAAATTTACTCATGATTCTAAGAATTCACAAGAAAATGGATGTTCTTCTGTGGGAAGGATTGATTACAATGGAGCTTTCCAGTGTCATTCTGACCTAGGCTTGGCCAGCTACCACACGTTGCTACCAGTCCACAACCTATCAATCTATATGACTTATATCCACTCAGTTTTGGTAGATCTAAATTTTCCTGTAGTTCCTTAGTTCACGTCATTCGTTCAATGTCGTTTGTGAAATCGTTCTTTACTTGTCAAGGACAATTGGACTTTCAAGAGGTCATTGGGGGCATGTGGAACTACTTGACAATCTTAGTAGTGTACGTTAAACATATAATGCACACAAACACACAGAGACATAACATCCCTATTGGTGATGGTTTTTTCTTAATTTTACTGTGTTCTAATATCTGGAAAACTATACTGCTTCAATTTTTTTTTCTGGCACTACATTGCTGAATTTGTTTCATTCTTTAGGCTCATGTTTATAAGACAGCATCAGGGATCTGTTCAGCGTTTCTTGCTAATGTAGACACCAAGTCTGATGCAACTGTTACCTTCAATGGTAAAACATACCATCTGCCAGCATGGTCTGTGAGCATCCTTCCTGACTGCCAAAATGTTATTTTCAACACTGCCCAGGTATGTTTATCCTGTGTACAAACTTGAGAAATCAAAATATCTATTGATTCCCTAGTTGCAAGAACAGTTTGAACAACTCCTAGATAAAAATGCGGTGTCGATGACAGATCAATTCCCAAGCTACTCTTTCAGAGACCAAGTACATAAAATCCTACAGTCAGGACACAGATCAGCCTACAAAATCCACCTACATGTCTGAGTCAGCATGGCAATTTGTCAAGGAACCCGTGGGGATCTCAAAGTCCACTGCATTCTCAAAGATGGGATTGTTTGATCAGATAAATACAACTGCTGATGCCAGTGACTACCTCTGGTATTCAATAAGGTTAGTGTGGCTATTTCTGCATGTATAGCTTGAAGTTTTCCTTTCCTGGCGATTGACTTCATACATGATGTTGTAGCATCAACGTCGACGGAAATGAGCCATTCCTTTACAGCGGAACTCAGACCACGCTTCATGTGGAATCTCTCGGTCATGTCCTCCATGCTTTTATCAACGGAGAGCTATCAGGTCATGTTCAGTCTTACCACTGCATGAGTTTGTCATGCTCAGTGAGTTTTTTTAACTTAATCCCGCTGATCAAATTCTGAACAGGCAGTGGGATAGGCAACAATGGTGATGCAAAAGTCAAATTGGAGAAAACCATTACGCTTGTCCCAGGAAAGAACAAGATTGATCTTTTAAGCGCGACAGTCGGCCTTCAGGTTGTTAAACTTCTCTGTTCATTCCTTCATCTTGTTCTCCAGGACTGTTGGATTTAATTTATCTCTTCGTACTCCAGAATTATGGTGCATTTTTTGATCTATGGGGGGCCGGGATAACTGGTCCTGTGAT
Organism: Thalia dealbata; assembly: GCA_030544415.1. Classification (NCBI taxonomy): domain Eukaryota; kingdom Viridiplantae; phylum Streptophyta; class Magnoliopsida; order Zingiberales; family Marantaceae; genus Thalia; species Thalia dealbata. Next base: position 1,872,225 of record CM060458.1, read on the forward strand.
GCTGAAAGGCCAAAATACCACGACAGACCTGTCTTCAAAGCAGTGGACATACCAGGTCTTCTTGTCCTCACTCAGGAATCACTTATTATTCATGCAAGTGTACTCACAAGAACATATAGGGTTACAAAACAGGAAACAAAGACCATAAATTTGGACACAGCCAGTTCTAAACTAGCCTTCAGCATTCACTGTAGAATGTGTTAAGACAGTGGGCAGTAGTTGACTTGCTGCATCTTATGCTGTGTTGATACAGATTGGACTTTTATACGATGAACTGGGGGATTCACCAAACTGGACATCACAAGCTCACTTGCCAAAGAATCAGCCTTTGATATGGTACAAGGTGAGTCCTGCCTCTCCTCTGCTGTCGAGCCATGTTAATTTGCAGGCGGAAGCAGATTCCCGTTCTCAACTTTGGCTTTGCAGACGGACTTCGATGCCCCCGGCGGCAACGATCCCGTCGCAGTGGACTTCACCGGAATGGGGAAGGGCATGGCATGGGTGAACGGCGAGAGCATCGGCCGCTACTGGCCGACTAATCTCGCTCCGGCAACCGGCTGCTCATCGTGCGACTTCAGAGGCGCTTTTGATTCGGGCAAGTGCCTCAAGAACTGCGGGAAACCGTCTCAAACACTGTGCGTGCGAGCTGCGAACTCCGTTTCAAATTTTTACCCGACTCAGAAGAAGAAAAAAAATCTTTTGATCTCTGAACTCACACCATTCGAAGCAGGTACCATGTGCCGCGCTCGATGCTGAAACCTGGGAAGAACAAGCTGGTGCTCTTGGAGGAGGTGGGCGGGGATCCGACGATGATCTCGTTCGCCACAAAGCAGACGGCGAGCATATGCGGGCATGTGTCGGAGGCGCACCCTGCGCCGGTGGACGCCTGGAAGTCCGGGAAGAGGGCCGCGCCGCCGGTGCTGAGACTGGAGTGCCCGTATCCGAATCAGGTCATCTCCTCAATAAGCTTCGCAAGCTTCGGCACGCCACACGGGACCTGCGGGAGCTACAGCCATGGCAAGTGCAGCAGCAGCGATGGTGCTCTTGCTGTTGTGCAGCAGGTAAGCTTTGCCCTTTCACTTCTCTGCAAACTGCTTTCTACTGCCCGTTTTGTGATTGCATGTTTGGATTCAAATGCTTCAACAAATGGCAATTTAATTCTCAGGCGTGCGTCGGTAAGAAGAGCTGCAATGTGGAGGTTTCCGTCAAGTCGTTTGGTGATCCATGTAGCACTGTCGTCAAGAGCCTCGCGGTAGAAGCTGCATGTTCTTGATGTGCTTATTGGTAGTAGTGTATGCTGGAAACAATGTAATTCCTATTGAAGACTGATGAAATCAAATAAAATTACATTTGCAAATTAAATCTTTGCGTTGTGAGCTCTAAAGTAGGGCCATCAAGCATAGAAGAAGAACAAACGCTAATGATCTTGAATAAACTTGGAACAATCAACATTCAGTAACACAACAGTTTGTTGTCAAGAACTTGAAAAGCTGAAACCCACTAGATTTCTACTTGCAAAAACCCTCGTAATCCAAGATAGATTTGCAAAACAAATGAGCCAGTTTAGATGATGCCGATCTTGTTTGCAACGTCAAGAGCATCGTAGTCCGGCGTCAATCGAACGTAAGCCTTCTTCGTTCCATCAGGCCTGCTCAACATGCAATCCGAAATCAGTAGACGCAGAAATGGATGTGTCCAAAACGCATGCTATGGAGGAGGATATGTTAACTAACCTGATCAAAGTATTCACTTTCTTTGCCTGGATGTCATACATCTTCTTCACAGCTGCCTTGATCTTCTTCTTATCAGCACGGAGATCGACGATGAATACCAGAGTATTGTTGTCCTCGATCTTCTTCATTGCAGATTCTGTGGTGAGGGGGTACTTGAGAATTTGATAGTGATCGAGCTTATTTCTCGATGGGGCACTGACTCTAGGGTACTTTGGATTTCTCGGCTTTGACAATGTCTTCGGCCGGTGGAAGGTCACAGAGGTCCTGATCTTTTTGGCCTTCTTCATGGTGGATCCTGATTTCACAGCCTTGGCGGCCTTCAAAGCCTGTGCTTTCTCATCAGGTTTCTTGGTGGGAGCTGCCAGTAGAGGTATATGCTTGTCAAAAAAATAAGACCTTTGCCATGCGACAAGCTTGAAGGTACGAATCAATAGGAACCAACTTCACAACCCACCCCAAAACACACACTTGTATATTCAAATAATGCAAGAGCTATATCGCATTTTTCTTGACATTATTGCATCTAAGGGTTGTTTGGTTTGGGCAAATAAGGGATTCCCACCCCAAATCTGTTATATTATGATAAAAATTTAGGATGAGTCCCGCATTACCCCAACCAAACAGCCACTTAGTACCAAACGAAGATTTTTACCAGTTAAGTTGTCTTTACAGGCATAGTTAATGTTGCTTTTTTAGTGAATCAAACATCTATGGGAAGAAAAAAAAACACTTTGATTCAGGTAAAAGAAAATACAAAGACTAAGCATTATTTAGAGAGGGCAGGATCCAATTAGGGTTTAACAATGAAACAAGGGGCACTTGCACTAGTAAATCTTGAAACGATTCCAGGGTGTAAAAATTATATTTTCCAAGGATTCGGGATTTAAGTCAAATTGCTGACCGCACAGATCAGAAATGAAATACCAATGTTCGAAACTGAAACATACTGGCAACATGAAATGTTGTCCATAAAACTTTGCCAATTCAGCATCATGAAACGAAACATTTGCATATCAAATTACCATTCTGATCAAATAAAAACTTGTTAATATACAAGCCAGATTGATTTTTAGTGTAGATGAAGTACCTTTTGCCTTCGGAGCCATCTAGTACTGCAGGATTACGTTCCGCTCTACACAAACTGATGCAAATAATTTAACTCAATAAGAATCAAGCTGCCATTAAATAAGAATAAGAAAAAGCAATGTGAAGCAATTCTAACGCGCACCCGTTTCTAGATAAATCATGCACAACGTATCAATAATTAAATCATTAGAGGTAGATGCAGAAATCAGAAATTTACTCTGCCCTAAAACCCTATTCGCGGAGCAAAAGGAGCACAATCGAGGAAGAGACAAGTAAAAAATGGAAACCAAGCATCATCCAGCGAAGGAGAGGAAATCGTCGGCCTACCCTTCTTCCGCCCGCAGTGGGAGGCTTCGCTTCGGTGATCGTTGCCACTCCGCACCCGCTCCAAAGTAAAAACCCTAGGGTTCATGAGTTGCGGATCTATTTATAGCAATGTCTGAGCGAATCTTGACCGCTGAACTGAGATCGCACGGATCTAAAAGCTTGAGTTGATGTTGGATGGGCCTTTGGATTCCTATGGATTTGGACCTTTAAATATATTTTTTTATCTTTTTAATCTAATGAACCAAATTGAACTAAACAAAGCATTTAGATTTTGAAATTAGAATGAAATCAACTTCAAATTTATGTCATATATGCAAATTTTGGCATGAAACTGATTCCTAATTATATATATATATTAACTACTTTTATCTTCAATATGTGGGTATTTTGTTAGGGTAAATAATTATATTTTACCTCTTTATTCTATAAGAATTCCTTTATCACATTAAATACAATAATCTAATTTCATGAAAGCTAATTCTTTAAGAATTAGTCTCTGCTGAAAAAATTAGTCAGTTGAGAAAATAGATTCTACGAACCAAATAAATATATTCCCATTCCAAATCCTTATAATAATAATAATAAGGGAGATTTTGAATTCACAATTAACTTTTTTTTTCCAAAAAAAACTCTTAAAGTACAAATTTTTACTCCAGTATTCCTTCCAGTTGGGAAGATGAAAAGTTAGCAGACCCTCCCTCCCTCCTCCTCCTTGATAAAGCTCACAACTTTGCTGATGCACACTCCTCAAAGATCAAGCATGTCGTGGAAAGGGGTGGGGAACATCCATAGCAGGCACATCTGTCCCCCTTTCCTAGGAAAAGAGGCCTCTTTCAATAAAAGGGCTCAATGCATACGCCATTACCTCCTCTGCATTCTTGACGTCTGTGGAGGCATGTTTCGGTTTTTCTGTGTCCATGTCAGGAAAGGTGTACCGGAATGAAGAGCTGGGGTCTGAGAAGCAACACCTTTTAAATTCAGACTACGGCTTTATTTACTCTTCAGTAATGGTTGGTTGAATTGCTGCATGCTTCTTTTTTTTTACCTTGCGTTTGAATCAATTCCTGCACTAAGAAGAACAGTTTAGAGATCATTGTTAATGAAATCAGTAATAGCTGGACTGCTGCGTGCTTGTTGGTACCTTTCAATTCCTGCACCGGCAAGCTTTACATAGCAATCAGATACTTCTGCGAGTAAGTTCTTTTTTCTTCTTTTTTTTCCCTTTTCATAATAAATGTTACCGATATGTACTGTGAGATTTAACAAGATTTGTTCAGGAAACTTCTCCATGCATAGATTTGGATCATCAGAATCTGTTAAAGTGAAAGCCTCTCCCGTGTACAATTAATGACATGGAAGAAAAAGTGCATAGGTCGAGATGAACAGTGTTCATCTCATAACTGCATTTTTGCCACCGTCTTTGAAGTGTCTGCTATCATCCCACAAGCAAACATCAACATTTATTCATCTCAGAAAAGCTCATGCACCATACAAGCTGAAAACTTGATGTGTTCCTATTTTCACAAGGATAGGAAAAGACAACCTTCACCAAACTGAATATTATTATGTCAGTCTGCATAGATGACAATGATAGATAGGTAACTCCTGTCTGAGAAGTTATTGTCAACTTGAATTGACTAGTAACAAAACATTAGGACGAATGTCAACTTGATCAAGAGATTCATGGCTTCAAGCAAGCTCTCAACTTGAATTGAAGTATCAGCTCTTAATCTGAAATATAACTTAAGATCTAACTTCAAACTAGGCAGAAGCAGGCACAAACACTGAACTTCCTCCTGATGAACTTACTTTCTCTTTAAGAAAAAAAGTTTTATTCTTATTATAACTCTCTACTTGGATCTTGGCTTGGTTTTGTATCCTTTTCCTGTGAAAGAAAGAAAAGAAGGGAAAAAGAAAAAAAGTTGGGAAGCCTGACCGCCATTGCCAACGGCAAAAAGCCCCTCTCTCTCATTTGGTAGTGATGGTTGCTCCCAGAGGCTCTTCCTATCATTCAGTCATTCTCACCAAATCTTTGTCATGGATAGAAAAAGTTACAGTACTTGTTCATTACTCAAGTAGCATAATGGAACCGACTTAAAGATGTAAAATGTTAGGTATCAATTAGTGAAAAATAAATGCAAAAATCAAGCCTTTCCTACTAGGGATACCTCTGAAAAAGAAGTTTCATCTTCACAGAGTAAAGATTGGTCAGTGTCAGTGCAACAAAATAATTTCTTTCGAGTAAAAGTGGTCTCAGAAAGACTAGAATGCAATTGGAGACGAGGACCTGCAAGTTACCATAACACTTTCAAGCATATACGATTCAAGATTCTTTTAGCAAAAATAATCACTATTCCTAAGACAAGCTGCATCTAGTTGTGATTAAGATAACAGAGTGTGGGTTGACCTGGAGAGATCAAACAGGCAATCATCATAAAATGTGAGCTAACCGGGAAAAAGATAAACTTCTTAGTTAGAGAGGTACAAATCTCCATGACTTTAAGCATTTAAGCAGGTACAGTGTTCAGATTGCAGACTGGAAAGAGTTCAAAGTAACCCTTGTAGAATGTTTGCAAGCAAATGTTCACATCCTTTTAGAAGATAGTAAAATATCTACTTTAGCGGAAAGGGGGAATCATTGTGCATGCTGATTGATTCCACCATATTCAGGAGTACGCAGCCAGGGCCATATGTATGAGGGAGGTGAGACATATTTGGTAACACAGAATAAGACATGAATAATTGGGGGGAGCACTTTTTCATTTATTTGTTTACAAGAGCTTGAACGGAGAAAGCTCAGAGGACATTTCAATACAACTTAAATTTTGAGGTCTGAGAAAGAAGCCAGATCTGCACAATTTCTCTTTTTCCGGCTGAGGAAACAATTATCATGCAATGAGAGAACAAGGTGACCTTCTGAGAGGAAACTGCAAATGTATCTTCTCAGTTCCTTTCTTTCTTTCTTTCTGTTTTTGAAATCCTATGGAGATCAATGCTATTCTGCTATGAAAAAAAAAACAGCAGGATCCAACAAATGACAGGAGAGAAAAGAAAAAAAAAAGATCATTAGTTCTTACTTGCAGCCCAACCCCAATTTTAGGACTTGTAAGCTGCTTGCTTGAGAGAAACAGTGGGAGCATTCCTGCGACTCCGCCGCTGGTGCTCCAGCACAAGTTCCTCTGCAAACCAATCCAGCTTCTCCAAATTTGTTTGCTCCCCATATCTTCTCCCACCAAATAGCACTGATTCCACATTCTTCTGTTTCAGCATATCTTCAGCGGTCTCCAACAATACCTTCACATTTGCAGGACTTGGATCATAATCTACATCCACACCGCACCTCCCCATGCTCGAAGGGTTTGCCTGTGATCGAAACCAAAAACATAGTTGGATCTCCATATCAACATGAGGTAGGAGATTAAAGGGCAAGAGATAGAGCTAGACTATCTTGCGTCTAGTGGAGGACAAGCAGGATAATGGTGGATTGAGAGAAGAGATTGGACATTCATCTTGCAATCTTTGGACAGGCTAAATCAGTAGCAGAAACCAGTAATGATTCCTAAATGTGCTAAAGTAGGAAGTTTCTCGGTTTCAATCGTAATAGTAAAAAAAATCAAGTTTCAAGTCAAGCATAAAACCATCAGAATGTTAATTGGGGGCATGCTGAAGGATTGGGAAAGGCTAAGCAGGGACCTGAAAGAGAGGACCCCAAGTCATGCTCCGTTGGATTGAGAAACAAACAAGAAAGCCAATGCTGGCTACGCCATGGCCATCCTACAGTGATGGCACAGCAGCAGAGCTGCTCTCTGCCCACCACCTCCACCACCGTCGCCAGTGCCAACACCTGGCAAGGCAAAAGAAGTGGCAGAGGAATCTGTCGACGGACACCAGTGCGGTAGACAGACAAGCCAGTGCTCACCATTTCCTTGACCCTCCCGAGGAAACCACACGAAAGAGAAAAGAATTCCCCGTTAAGATCACAAGTATTAGTCCTAATTAGAGGTAGAAGAGAGGATTCCTACAGCAGCTACGGAATACGGGGAACACCTCCCGGCGGACCAACCTACGCCCAAGGACATCTGGTGTGAGCACGAGGATGAGGGTGAGGAGTACCTGGACCCGCACGTAGTTGGAGCTCCGGCGTTGTCCGAACGCTAGAGCTACTGCTTGGTCCACCAGGTCGGCAGCTCCATCGGCGGCAATCCGAGAGACCGGCCTGGCCCACTCTTTGGCGCCCCACCTCCGGAGCCTACGCTGATCCGCCTCTGGCACGAGGACGGCGCCGCCACCCGCACCGCAGCCCAGGGAGAGGACCATGAGGTCCTCTACGCCGCGGACGAAGGGGAATTCCTGCTTGTTGTGGAGGACGTGGGTGATGGCTGCCGCTGCCGGGTTGCTCATCACCAGCCCGCCGTCGATACCGACGCAGGCGGTGGCGCAGTCCACGGAGCGTATGTCCGCCGGTTCGAACCGACCTGGCTCCGCCCACGTCGCCCGGCACACCTCCCATAGCCGGAAGTCGTAGCTCTCATTCTCCAACGCATCGGCGCGCGAGAACACGAGCGGCGCGGACGTCTGCAGGTCGAGGCACGGGATCAGCACCGACTTCACGGTGTCTCGCAGCGTCAATCTCTCCCCAAAGGCCTCCTTCATGACCCCCTCCATCGACGCCGTCGCCGTGGACATCACTCCTCCGCTACCGCCGCCTTCGGCTGGGAACACGCAGCGCAAGAATCCAGGCGGGGAGGAGGAAGGCAACGCCCTCCGGAAGAGGCGCTCGCCATGGTCGGCGAGGAAGCGCCAGGTGTCTTCCCCGCGATAGAGGGGGCGTTTGCCGTCGCAGGTGGCGAAGAGCATGGCGGCGAAGACGCCCCCTATGCCGGTGCCCGCGGCGACGTCGAAGTAATCGGAGATTCGGGCATCGGCGTCGCCGGACTTGGACCTGAGGGCCTGCTCCAGGTACGCGAGGACCTTTCCGGGAAGGATCCCCCGCATCCCGCCGCCGCCGCCGCCATCAATGCAGAGCAAGCAGACCTTTCCCCTCTCGTTCTCAACCGACGGCGCCTCCTCCTCCGTCCTTGCCGCCGTCGTTCCGGCCTCGAGCTCCACCAAAGGAGGCTCCTTTGAGGTCCAGACGTTCTGCTCGTCATAGCCGAAGAGGAACTTGCTCTCCAAAATGGAAAAGATCTCGTAGCTAAGCTTATCGGAGTCCCTCACCGTCCCCGCCCCCGCCTCTTCGTCCTCCTCCCCCTTGCCGTCAACGCCCCCGCGACCCTCGCCGCTGCTCTTCCTCCTCTCGCCGTGCGGCATGGCCACGAGCACCTCCTCCACGTCCGCCTTCGTCCCTTCTTCTCTTTCCATTCAAGCACGCAACCCCCCCCCCTATTCCGGCAGTGCCATCATCATCGGAAGCCGAGGGCCGACGGGGGCGTCGAAGAAGACCTGGCAATGGAAGGTCCAACCATGCGCGTATAATTATAGGAGGGGAACGCCAAACCAGGCGAAGGGCCGCGTTCCGTGAGGACCGACCAAGGCGGAACCCTGCCGTGCTATCTATAAAAGAAAGGGGCAAACGCAAAGGAGGCAGCTTTTTCCCCCCTCCTCTCGCTCCACTCCCACTGCCGCCGCTACTGCCGCTGCTCCTGCTGCTTTAGAATGACAGACGGATTGATGGGTGAAGAGATACGAACGGAATGAGTTCCTCCTCCTCCTCCTCTTCCTCCGCAGGCCGGCGGCTTTAAGCTGCTCGGTGCGGGCTTTTGACAGAGCACGCTGGGAAAGGAAGAGGAGAAGGAATTAAGGTGGAGGAGAAGGAAAAGGACGCAGGTGGTGCCTTCGGAGCACTGTCTTGCTCTGCGACTCCCTTCCTCGCTTCCTCCATGGCCGATGTGACTTCTTTTTAATGCTTCTCTCCTCCTCCTCCTCCTCCTCTCACCGGTCGATTAATTAAAAGGGGGGCGCCGTCGCATTCCTTGCTTTGTACCCAAAAATTCACGTATTAATCTGCGATTAATCTTCTAAATCTTTTGCCTTTTAAGAAAAAAATCCGACCGATTGGATTCTGCGGGGCGTCGGTGAGTTGACTCGCGGTGGGTCAACCGCGCGCGCGCGCGCGCTCGCCGTTCCTCATCCGACGGCCTGTAATTTTGCTCATTTATTCACTTTTCAATTATGCTCGATTAATTAGTTAATTAAAATAATTATTAGATTAGGAGGATCCAACCAAAAAAAAGGGAGGACCACAATAAATAATAATAATTCAATTAATGGAGAAGTACAATATGATCATCTACCATAATATTATTATTATTATTTAAAATTTTATTTTATTTTATTTTAGAAAAAGAGAGGGAGAAATTTAATTCTTGGCTTGCAATGATTGATTGGTATTTGGTAGCTCCCTCTCACCCTTCCGGAGTCGGTAGCCTGTTTTTATTTAGTACAAATTAAGTTCTTTTAAAGTAAATTTTGCTTGTGTTGTTAAGATGACTAGGATAAATATATATATATATATATTAAAAGTTAAAACTTTGTTATTATTATCTTTTCAACAAAATAAAAACATTATTATTCTTATAGTTAGGTCCGAACTCTAAAAGGCTCACCAGCTAATTCAAAACATAAAAAAATAAATGGGAGGGGTCAAAAATAAAAACTAAAAAGAAGAGCTCGCTGTGGTCCTTCTCCTTCGTTTAGGTGAGGAATATAAACACGGGGGAAGCCGCACGAGTCGGTACACGTGTGATTTTTTTTTTTTAGAAAAAAGAGAAGAAGAAAAAATAAATAGATCTTGAATTGATTAGTAAGGTATTAGTTCTGGGGTCAAATTCAGATGGACTTGAGTTTAGAATTTTTATTGTTCGGTGGGATCACACTGACTTGAAGTAACTAGTCCAGATTGTGATTGGTTGAATGCACTTTAAATGAATAATTTTAAAATTTTAAATTCAGGATCAAGGATAAAAAAAAAAAATTTGATTTATGTGAGCTAAGGGAGGTCATGCTAGTTTTTAGGACTCCTTTATTCTCATAATGCAAAGGAAAAATAGCACATAAATCTGTCTGCTTCAATTATAGTAAGTAGGGAAGGTTAAGTATTTTGGATCCACTGACCTAGGGGAATACTAGATTCCATTTTACGCTGCTCTTAGGGTTTTTGACTGCTTCTACTTCTTACTCAAAAGCAGGATTAATCACCATCAGCTCAACTTTGCAACTCCAAGTCAAAAAGTCACTCTTTTTTTATTTTAAAAAAAAGTGTATCAAAATTTATATATTAAAAACTTATGTCATTTTCTAAGAAAGTAATATTAATAATAAAACATCCTAACGTAGAATGTAGAGGCCTCTCTATTCCTGAGCTTGATATAGATTTTTTTTATTCCAATAGAGAGGTCTCCAATTTTCCTTTGAATTGTCTTCCACCTACACTTTGGCATCCTAAATTGTATTAAGCGTAGGGTTATTGAAAAAATGGTCATTTGATTTAATCATCCCCAACATCAAATTAGTTGGAGCCCCACCAAACAATAAGAAAAATCAAGTTGAAAGCATGATGAGGAAAAAAAAATGTATATAATCATTAGATTCTCTTCTGCCAAAAGTCATTGCCACTGAAATATTAGGGGAGGAGGGTGTCTCATCATGGAGAACTCACAAGTCACGCCACAAAACCATCTATATTTAGAATACAGATTAAGGAAAATGCATATCAATACATAAATTTTCAATTCATGTCCATTATATATAGTCAAACCATTGAAAGTAGTGCATACGGATGTCTTTCCACGTATAACTATAATATATTGTCATTCCAACTTTAGGGATGTAGGCAAATTTGATTTCACAGACTTTAAAGGTGCTTTAGAACACAGCAATTGCAGAAGGCACCTTCCTCAAGACTCCCTAAGTTGGTGCTGTCTGATCTCATAATCCGAGCATGATCCAAATCCATGGAACCCAAACCACTGACAAATTTACTTTAAAGCATCTCAATTGTAATAATGTTTGCTGCATGCTCCCTGTGCTTTTAGTGGTGGTTGGATTTATATTTAACTTTTGCATGCCTGTTGTAGGGAGGACAGCCTTGCCAATTCAAGTAAAGGAGGACCCAGTGAACCATTTCTTTTTGACTGATTCATGTAATCAATTAGAACATTCCTGACATCACACACACACACACACACATACATATATATGAATGGGCAATGTCATTAATTGCTCAAGTTAAATTAACTCCCAGTGATGGCCGCCATGTATCATTTGTAGTGGGACTCTGAGGGGGAAAAGGTTAGGAGTTCCATCTTAATTTATGTAGAAGAGGGATGTCGACAGGCAACATCTTTAAATAATATGCATATTAGCTAAATCAAATATGAAATTGCAGTGATGCTGGTGAAGTCATTTGAGTAATGAATGGACTGTTTAATGATTCGGTTGACACAGAATGCAGTCATCCTATTTCATTATCAAGTTGAATGTTGAGCAGTGAAAAATCTTACAACAACTAATAAATCTCAAGTACTCTCTATCATTAAGAGACTCACATGGGAGTTTCCAACAAGGATGAGGACTAGAGCCATTATTTCATTAAATCAAAGAGGCAAGAAAGTTTTTATCTCATTTGCTTTAACATACTAAAACCAATTAATTTTATCATACAGTAACATAGAAGAAAAACTTTCTGAACAAGTCTTAGAGTTCTCTCCGAGTTCTAAGAGTTCTCTCTTCTTCCCTTCCGCTCCAAATCCCCTACTCAAATACACCCTAAATGCTTCCTAGAAGCAAATAGATTTTGATTAAAATTCCCAAAGCATCTCCATCTAAATCTGCACATGAATTTAAAGTTTGACCTAGTTACCAAGATAAGAGTAGGACTCAAGTGTATAAACAAATAGCTAAGGACACCAAGTTCTCATCAGCAGGCAGCAGCCACTTATTAGTTGTTCTTATCTTTAGCCCTTCAAACATCCCCAAAACTTGGATATTGTATGAACAAAGAGGTGTAATGTGGAAACTTCACGAACATAAGGACAAGAAAATATATCTTATCTTCTGTGGAAGGTTCTATATGAACATCTGTTACTACTGTGAAAGAGCTGAACTGAACATGCCCTTCCACATGCTCTTGCAGCCAACACATTACGCCTCCCACTAAATTTTAACTATTCATGAGCAGAAATAGACTGATGCAACCGACATCAGCATGGATCGTCCTCCTGAATTTATTTTACTTGAAATCATACACACTCTGATCAATATAATATGCTACTATCGAGCACGCACACTGCGAACTGTGAACTGTAGAGTTCTACTATTGAGTACGCACACTAGCCGAGGGATGTTTACTGTTCATGCTTATGTTTGCCTTAGAAATGACAGAGACGAGACGATATTAATATTTTACCTAAAATCCATAAGAAAAGACTTGAAATACAAATTCCATCTCAAATCAATCTTCGCATATGATTATTAACTTCGGATCTGATCAGGTGGAGATGCCACAATTAAAGAAAATCTACAGTATCTCCAAAGCAAAATAAGAAAGAAGAACGGAAGAAAAACCACAGCAGCAGAATGTAAAAGAGTAAGCCTCAACATAGCAAGAAAAACAGCATAAGCCTAGATCGGTCGGGCAAATTTGATTTCACAGATTTTAAAGGTGCTTTAGAACCCCAATTGCAAAAGAAAATCTACAGTATCTCCAAATCAATCTTCGCATATGATTATTAACTTCGGATCTGATCAGGTGGAGATGCCACAATTTAAAAAAATCTACAGTATCTCCAAAGCAAAATAATATCTGGACGAGTTCATATTGCGCCTATGCCACGACACCAAGAACCAAAAAAGAAAATGTAGTAACGTAACAAGATTAATATGTGCTAGTGTATTAATTGTTCTCTATCTAGAACTAAAGAACTAAAATAAAACTTCGCCTCTGTTTCTTCTCCCAGAAACATCTGAGGCGGGAGAACATAGCAAGATCAGGGCGGCGGCGGCAGGACAACGCTACCTCAATCAATTCTGGACTCCTCCACCAGCAGCGCAGCCTTTTCAAGCGCGTCGGCCAGGAGCACAGCGCTTTTGGCCGCCTTGAGAGCCAACTGCTTCCACGCAACCTTTCGTCACGGATGGATTTCGAACCGTCTCCATCGAGAACGCCGCGGCTGTTTCCGCTTCCGAAGCCGCTTCAGCGGCTGGATCTACCAATCGATCGAGTTGACCGATTACCCTTGCAAGGGCTCCAACGCCCTTCTTCGTGGTTCCGATGGCGGAGGTGACCTCGGAGGCGGATTCAGCGGCATAGTCGGCCGCCATGTAAGGAGGAGGAACGTTGGAGAGGGGATTGCGTTTGGACGGGGCGCTGGTGGACATGGCGGAGGAGGCTGAAAACTATAATAAAATAACTCACAATTGGATGAGAGAATGGAAGTACTAAAATACTTTTTTTTTTGTGTTAATATAAAAATACAATCATCAAGTTAATTATATTATATAGGTATATTAATAACTGAAAATTCTAAAAAAACATAAAAGATAACTATCTCCTATATCTCCACTGCCACCATTATCTCATATATTACTCATCTTCCTCGTAGCATTTAATGTTTATTCAACGGAGGCGCTGGTGGACAAGGCGGAGGAGGAGGAAGTCGACGGTTTTAGAGGGAAGACGCGGGCCTGATCCTTCCCTCTTCTCCTCCTCCTCCTCCTCTTTCTCTTCATCAATGGCGTCGACGATGAGATCGTAGAGCCGACTTGACATGGGAGAGGGATCCTCTCCAACGACCGTTTCACTTTGACGTGCGATCTCCCCATCTGCACTGCTCGTCTCCACGGCCGAGCAAGCGACGCCCCTGCACGATCCGTTGGAGGGGATCCCAGGAGCTGGGGCGGTTGAAACTTGAAAGCACCAGGGATGGAATGGGCGGGGAGGGCTTCGCTTTCGCTATTCTCACGCCATTAATCCTTAAAAGTGAGGGCAGCCAGGGATCACGTGGCGAGAGAGGACCCGGGATCTCGCGTCCAATGTTAAAAAATATCTGGGGGGTGACGATATCGAGACAGGAGGAGTCGTCGCCCTCCTCCTCCTCGCTTTAAGATTCGTGATCCTTGGATCAACTATCTTGCGAACGACTAGGATTTAGAGGAACTGTTGCCAAGTGGTTCATCAAAAAAAGAAACATGAAGTTGAGAAGAAGGAATAGATGAAAAGTTATTATTATTTTTATTTCGCTTCTTTTTTATATTTTTTTAATTTTTAAAACTAAACTACTAGTCAACTATATTTTTTTACGAAGCTCTACTAAAATAATTGATATTATTCCACAAAGTGTGCACAGAAGTGAGCTATTTTTTTTTTTTTAACCATTCAGCAAGTAATAGAAACTCGGTTTTGTAAAACTTAAATACGACGATATATGATATATTTTTGTTCTATGTCCGATGAGCTATTTTTATCATATATACATTTTGAGGTTTTGATTTATTTTATTTTTTGTTTATATAGCCTGAAATGTGAATGGCATCTAATGCCGGTGGAAAGCTAAATCAAATAGAATCAATCCACTGGAAATTATTTGTCTTTAATTCAAACCTTATCAAATGTATTTATCCTAATTGATGTTATTCCTTTAAGAAGAAAAAAATAAATTAAAATAAAAAATCAAACACACGTACTCATATTTTACTTAAAAATTGAGTGTGAAGAAGTCTCTAAATGTAATCATTATCTGGTGACATAAGAGTTCAAAAAGGTCTTCTTAATCTGCAGGAACAAATTAATTAGGTCATTAATCAAACACATATACAAATTAATTATAGTAATTTCATAGGCATCTGCGTGAACTAGACGGAACTCAAATTTATTTTGGTGAGAAAAGGAAAACTGATGAGGATATATAGATAGATTGAATCAAACGAGTGTGTGGCCGGGGTATGCATAAGCAAGTACAGGAGCCCTTGACTACTCAGAACCATTTGGGTTCGGGGTATGCATAAGCAAGTACAGGAGAACCAAGATGATCTGCGCGAGCATCACCAGATAATTTAGAAATGTCGAATCAAAGAACGATAATTAGGTTGGTGGGTGGAAAGTGAGCTCACCAGCAATAAAATTTTGTGGTTCTTGCTCTCGTGCACATATAAACCCCTGAAAGAGCTCCGGTTGTTGCAGAAAGGTTAGGTTAGGCAAAGATAAACGAAGCAACGACAGGCCTTTTGTTTAGCAATCCGGAAGACTTGCAAGCAATTTCCACGTATAACTATAATATATTGTCATTCCAACTTTAGGGATGTAGGCAAATTTGATTTCACAGACTTTAAAGGTGCTTTAGAACACAGCAATTGCAGAAGTCACCTTCCTCAAGACTCCCTAAGTTGGTGCTGTCTGATCTCATAATCCTAGCATGATCCAAATCCATGGAACCCAAACCACTGACAAATTTACTTTAAAGCATCTCAATTGTAATAATGTTTGCTGCATGCTCCCTGTGCTTTTAGTGGTGGTTGGATTTATATTTAACTTTTGCATGCCTGTTGTAGGGAGGACAGCCTTGCCAATTCAAGTAAAGGAGGACCCAGTGAACCATTTCTTTTTGACCGATTCATGTAATCAATTAAGACATTCCTGTCAATTATATACTTATAAATATGAATGGGCAATGTCATTGATTGCTCGAGTTAAATGAACTCCCAGTGTTGGCCGCCATGTTATCCTCTTAATTTATGTAGAAGAGGGATGTCGACGGGCAACATCTTTAAATAATATACATATTTAAGTTAAATTAAATATGAAATTGCAGTGATGCTGGTGAAGTCATTTGAGTAATGGACGGACTGTTGAATGACACAGAATGCAGTCATCCTATTCTATCATCAAGTTGAATGTTGAGCAGTCACAAATCTTACAACAAACAATAAATCTCAAGTACTCTCTATCATTAAGAGACTCACATGGGAGTTTCCCACAAGGAATAAATCAAAGAGGCAAGAAAGTTTTTATCATCTTCTTTAACATAATAAAACCAATTAATTTTATCATACAGTAACATAGAAGAAAAACTTTCTGAACGAGGATTAGAGTTCCCTCTTCTTCCCTTCCTCTGCAAATCCCCTACTCAAATACACCCTAAATGCTTCCTAGAATCAAATAGATTTTGATTAAAATTCCCAATGCATCTCCATCTAAATCTGTGCATGAATGAAAAGTTTGTCCCAGTTACCAATATAAGAGTAGGACTCAAGTATATGAACAAATAGCCATAGGACACCAAGTTCTCATTAGCAGCCACTTATTAGTTGTTATCATCTTTAACCCTTCAAACATCCCCAAAACTTGGATATTGAATGGACAAAGAGGTGTAGTGTGGAAACTTCATGAACATAAGGACAAGAAAATATGTCTTATCTTCTGTGGATACTTCTATATGAACATCTGTTACTAATAATCCAAATAAACGTTAGCTACTGTGAAAGAGCTGAACTGAACATGTCCTTCCACATGCTCTTGCAGCCAACACATTACGTCTTCCACTAAATTTTAACTATTCATGAGTAGAAATAGACTAATGCGACCCACATCAGCATGGATTGTCCTCCTGAATTTATTTTACTTGAAATCATACACACTCTGATCAATATAACTATCATGAATATGCTACTATTGAGTACGCACACTGTGAACTGTGAACTGTAGAGTTCTACTATTGAGTACGCACACTAGCCAAGGGATGTTTACTGTTCATGCATATGTTTGCCCATGGAACGACAGAGACAAGACGATACTAATATTTTATTTAAAACCCATATACTGGAATAAGAAAGATTTGCAGTGCAAATTCCATCTCAAATCAATCTTCACATATGATTATTAACTTCGGATCTGATCAGGTAAAGAAAATCTACAGTATCTCCAAAGCAAAATAATCTCTGGACGAGTTCATATTGCCCCTATGCAATGACACCAAGAACCAAAAAGAAAATGTAGTAATATAACAAGGTTAATATGTGCTAGAGTATTAATTGTTCTCTATCTAGAACTAAAGAACTAAAATAAAGCTTCGCCTCTGTTCTTCTCCCAAAAGCTAGCAATGCAGAACCTCATGGTCACGCCATCGTTAATGGATCGACCGATCGATTACGAATCTCAAAGCATCTCGTTGCGAGCGGTGTAGCCGTACCTGGATCTCCGGATGTTCTCTTGTCGCTTCTTGAACACCACCGCCCCAGCAGCCAGCATCACCGCCGCCACGATTGTCCCCAGTGCAATCGTTGTTTTTTTCCACCAGCTCATCCCTCCGCCTCCCCCTGCCTCGCCGGCGTCGTCGGCGTTCGCCCCGGTCCGGATCTCCTCGTTGTCCGCCACCGGCGTCGGGGACGGCGTCCTGGGTCTGCTTGCGGCCGGCGACTCGGCCGGGGTCGGGGCCGGGGTCGGACCGGGGTAAGGAATGTTGAGAGGGTTCCAGCGCAGCGGAGCGGCAGAAGGAGAAGGACCCAGCGGAGGTTCCGGAGGCGATCGGTCTTCACCTCCGGGGGCGAGCAAGGGCGAGGAAGGCGAGGGCGAGCGCGAGGGCGACGGCGTGGACAAGGAGCTCGGAGCCGAAACCGAGGAGGAGGAGACGTCGTCGATCGCGGAGAGGAAGAGGAGGACGAGGACGACGGGTAGCAGCGAGAGAGGAAGCAATGACGGCGCCATCGGAAGAGAAGCGCAATGAGAGCGAGATCGGAAGGGAGAGGTGAAGACGAATCGAGGACCTCGATCTCCTTGAGCTATTTATGCATGGGGAGTACGGTCACCGCCCCCCACCGCCATACATGTACGAAACGGACGGCGACGATGAGATCGTAGAGCCGACCTGACGTGGGAGAGGGATCTTCTCCAACGACTGTTTCACTTTGACGTGCGATCTCCCCATCTCCACTGCTCGATTCCACGGCCGAGCGAGCGACGCCCCTGCACGATCCGTTGGAGGAGATCCCAGGAGCGGGGGCGGTGGAAAGCACCAGCCACCAGGGATGGAACGAGCGGGGAGGGCTTCGCTTTCGCTATTCTCACGCCATTAATCCTTAAAAGTGAGGGGAGTCAGGGATCACGTGGCGAGAGAGGACCTGGGATCTCGCGTCCAATGTAAAAAAATATCTGGGGGTGACGATATCGAGACAGGAGGAGTCGTCGCCCTCGCCCTCCTCCTCCTCCTCGCTTTAAGATTCGTGATCCTTCAATCAAGTATCTTGCGAACGACTAGGATTTAGAGGAACTGTTGCTGATTATATTAGAGCCAAGTGGTTCATAAAAAAAAAAATTAATGTTGAGAAGAAGCAATATATGAAAAGTTTGATTCAATCTCAAGACTGTTGCCATCGAGTCTTTATTTAATTAGCTAATCAAATATTTTCTTTAATGTACGGCAAACATATTTTTCACTGAAATTAATCTTCCTTTGCAAGTTCCATTTAACTGAATACCTTAAATGGAAACGACCAGTGAATGAACTTGTACTTCATCTTATTAATCTAATCTTATACATGAATGCCTACAGTAACTTGTTTGAAATATAAGACAGTTGCATTTACACAAAGGTGCAGATAAGTGAAAAGATGGAACATGGAAGAAATGGATTCATCTAAACAAGTTAGTCATTTCATTTCAAATAGATGTGCGCTCTACAAGCAACATTTTCTCCAACAAAATAATTTGTTCTCTACGCATCTATTGCTAATTCTTTCTCCTTGCTGGAAAGACACAAGGTAGTAACTTTTCACATTCTGGTCAAGTACAAATCTCAAGGAAGAAGTTTTGCATAACTGATAAATTGAGGGTAAAGCACCCTGCCTAAGTACTGCACTCATCAGGAATCAGGAGTAAAGAGAAGCACTGAAATCCACAGGTGACATCTGACTTACCTAAAGTACTGCACAAATTCCACAGATGAAAGGTCTTCTTAAAATACAGTTTGGTCTTCTTTCTCATCGTCACAAGCTGTTAATCAAAAACATGTCCAGGAAGTTCATATTAAAATAAGGTTGAAAAAAAAGGAGCTAAAGAAGAATTACAGTCGGAGCTGCTATAAGTAAGATGAAGATTCAAACACTCATTCCGAATAATTTGTAAAAAAATATGAAAAAGAATAACTCTGTTAGAGAAAACCACAAAAAATTACTTTAAAAGCTACAAATACGGAGAAAGTGAGTACTTAGTTAACCCCCAGGGATCTCAAATCAATGATGGACATCAGGAATTTAGCATGTAGAGAACAAGAGGATAACTTACTTAAATAAAAAAATAAAGGGTTACAATCCGGAAACAGTTCATGAGTTGTAGGACTCGCTTCGGGGCTCATTCACACTTCTGTTTGGTTTCTTTGATTATGATTTCTCATGCAACTCTTGGGGATTTTCTTTCCTGTAATTTTTATCCCTTTTCCTTTGTGTTTTCTTCTTTGATCTTATTTCGTGTGTTATTGTTTTCCCATGCTTTTGGATGATATACTGTACCAATGTTATTATTCAAAAAAAAATCCGGAAACAGTTCATCGTTGTATCAAAAACCCAAGATGAAGTTATCAAGACACAAAACAAAAATCATTGCACACTAAGGCGAAGCCCTTAATTGGTATTTATCCTGCGCGCTAAGAGTCATCATATTTGCATATATTAACAGATCTTTCTTGCTTATCTAGATATCATTCAACTCGAGGTAATGCCCTTAGTGAAGTATGATTAACGACAACCAGAATTACAATGAAATGTCTTGAAATACATGAGGAAAATCAAGGTCTGATTTATTGAAGTTTCGAGATACCATTAACCCAATGATTACTAGCATAAAGACAGAAGAGTTGAATTGCACAGACGTATATGGCAAGACCAAACTTTGGCCTACAACTATGAATGCCATCATAAGGGATGACCAGGTAGATGGCCGACCCTATTATGTAAAATGGATATCAAAATAGGCCCTCGCACCATGAAACAGCAAAGAAGGTAATCCAATATTTGTTAAACATCATGGCAAGAGTTAGAAGGACTGGAGTGGTTTTGACTAAAAAACTACACTTTGCTAGTAACACATGGCTTCTATCATTCTGGTAATATATCACTGAAAATTGGTACTTATGCAAAATAAAGATAAAGCAGGATCACTCCTCTCAACTGATTCTTAACCCACTAAAGGGTTTCAATAAGGAAGGGCAACTGGAATCAAGATTGGTGCTATAGAAAGATAACCTAAAAACAAAAGCAATTGAAATATCCTCTATAACAAAGCAAGTGTTTGCCATTGGAGCTAATAGTAATAAAACAGAGTTGGATTGCTGCAAATTCTGAAACTCTAACAACAGCCCAGCACCAGACTAGACAATAAGAAGTAAACTTTTAATAGCTAGTCCAAGGAAGCACAAGGCAAGATACTTTTTTGGTTTTCAAATATCAAATCATCGTGCCCTTTTCCAAAGACTTTAAACCAATCTTCAAAGCAAAGCAAACTAAGTATTGCCATCGTATGATCTGTCTAGGACAATAAGCTGAAATAAACTCTCGCGTGATCATTTAGAACTTGAATATCTTTGCAGGAGAAAAAAAATCCTATCTTGGGACAATTTAATCGAAAATTAAGATAAAAAAGATAAGAAACACGAATGATCATTACCTCCACAGCAGAAGCAGCAGCAACAGCAAGAGAGGAGCATGAGAAGGTCGCTGCAGAAGACCAAAACCCGGTAGATCCTTGAACGCAAGGAAGGGGGCTCTTCTTGCTCCGTCAGGTCCTTGGAGGCACTACTGCCAGCGTCGTCGCGGCTAGCCAGTAGTGTCTCAGCGGGTGACGACCGCGAGCCTCTCTGCTGCTGCTGCTTCATGCGACGGAGATTGCGCTCCATCTTGTCGAGGTAGGAGTGCTTGAAGGAGTCCCTGATCCGTAGAGACGGCCATAGATGCATTTCTCCGAGGCCCTAATCCCTTCCTCCTCTCCACCAACCTTGCTTGCTCCTCCGAATGACTCCTTGTTTTGGACTTGGGAAGGGGGAATAATATAAATAAATATGAGCAAATCAAAAGGGATTTTTCTTTCCATTTTTAAGAAAAAAAACTCCCCCTAAATATATTTCTAAAACCCAAATTAGTTTTTTTTTCTCGGAAATAAATTAGTTTAGAATTTATTTGATAGAGGCGGATAATGGCAACCAAGAACAGTGCGGTTCCAAGAGAGAGTTTGGGCGGACACTGCCGGATCCATCCACCATCTTCATCGTCCCGATCACCCCCTCACTGTACGTCTCTTCTTCCAGCATCTCTGTTAATTTCTTACTCCGATTGGCCGACCTAGAAAGGCAGGTGTTTTGGGTCGGAAACAGAGGAGAATTATTGCCAAAATTGTCTCTTTTTTTCCTCTTATTTCGTCTTTTAATCTGTAGGGGCTTGCAATCTGTACAAGTGGATTCAGAAACTTGGTTGGATGTTCAAATCATAAGAACTCAAACATGACGCCATATTGAAAGGAATTCAGTTATTAGTATTATATTAGTAGTTGCATATTCCTACAGACTGCTTCATAGTTGTCCCATTTGTTTTCAGCGACTCATCATGCTCTCTTTCCTCAATAATTCGATGTCCCAACTTCTCTCCATGGTGGTAGGCCACTATTGTTGTGTAGTTATGGAAACAGATGATCTAGACATGTTCCCTCGTGTTTTATTTGACGAGGAGATGTTGCAGAAATGCAAGAATTAAAACCAAGGTAACATCTATGTTCTGATTTTTAATAGAATTTAGCAATGAAAAATTAGTCGAATAATGTAGAAAAAACATTTCTCATTTATCTCTACGTGTTTAATCATGGAGCTTGCCTGCAATCCTTCCCAAGGAAAATGGTGGGCAAGACACAATAATGTACGAGAATTCTGCTATGCTGAGACCAAGTCGAAGTATTGGTGCCACATTGGCTGATTTTTGGTTAATTCTGATAGTTGATGCTGAAATTTATTTCTGTGATAGATGTCATCCATTATCTAGACCCTTACTTTTTTTCAGTTCTTGTACTGTGGCCATCACCATGGATTATGGACAAACTACTTCTAGGAATTGCAATGAATCAGAGTCTGACACTGCAATAATTTGTGGCCTTCCAAATGATGTTGCTGTTCTTTGCTTGGCAAGGGTTCCTAGACGGTGTCATCACTTCCTTAGATGTGTATCAAGGAAGTGGAGAGATTTATTATGCAGTGAAGAATGGCATATCTGTCGCAGAAGGAACAATTTGGAGGAGACTTGGATTTATGTACCAGCATATTAATCTGACTGTCGTCAGCAGCTCTTTGGTGTATTAGGTCCTGATCCTACTTGGCGAAGTTGAGAGATCATTGAACATGTATGGATTCCATGTGGAGGTAAAAGAGGGATAACTTTTGAAGCCTTGCAGGGTGATGGTACCGATGATGTATATTTCTCATTTCAGTAACTATTTCACTGCTGAGCATTCTTTTTCGATCTTTAAAACGTTGGTGATAGTTCATGTGCAGCTGTAACTGTGAAGATAATTTATCTTATTCAAGCCTACTAATATTATGTAATGTACCAGCGCAACATCGCCTCATAGCAGATTTGGAGCTCGATTAATTGAGCATTTCATTGTTTTCTCCTTTTGCAGGAGTTATTTTCTTTAAGCACCTGTGGATGATATACTGTACGTCTGCGATAAGACTCTTCCGAATCGACAAGGTCTGCATTCATGGGACATCTACCACAGCAATTCAGACAGCTGAGTAACAGATGAAAAGCTTCTAACTAATCATCAAAAACGAGGCATGCACCTGCTCAAGTTGATTGCTTTAGATGGCAAACTGCATCCCATCTGCAAAACCTGGGACAAACTGAAGATTGCTAGGTTATACGATCCTGCATCTACAACCTGGCAGGAAGATGATAGGGATATCGTGTTGTGTTTATTCAGACCCGCAATTGTTGGGAATGGGAGAGCTTACATGCTGGGTTTCTCTTCAGGACTCATGAAGTGGGGGGAGCAGGAGGACAAGGAAATGGGTTGCAACTGGTCATCGCATAACTTATTCTGCTCATCCTGCGGCCAGTTGAAGAATCATTCATCTGATACGGTCAGGAATTAGGAGATATCGTGGTCATTGATCTGGATGATGCAGCCAATCAGCGAGCAACTGGCCTTTAGTTTACCCACCAAATATTGGGGCTCATCCATTACCATCTGAAAAAAAAGTCACTGCTTGTAAGTTTGAGGAATGGTTTTCACATCAACTCCACAAAATGTGATTCTTCCGTCTAAATCTTGCAATCATGTTCCAACTGGAGCTCTCTGATTCTTTTTCGTGGTAAGGGAATCCAATCCTTTTTATATGATCCAGGCAAAACTGTGAATGATGGAGTTTATGCCTACCTCCTGAATCAGATGAACAGAACTCAGAATGTCCGAGCGTGATTGTAATCCCACTTGACAATAATATGTTAAGAATCCTCGTCACCTAAGATAAGTCTTAGCTTAGAAAGGTAAGACTTTTACAAATATGTTGTTACTGCAGAGAAATAGAGCATTTAAAATAAAAAAAGAGACCACCACAGTCCAAGTTGAAGAAAACAAAAACCCTGCGGCGGCCAATCAATTAAATCCACTCACGCGCCGGCATTCACGGTGGAAACCGCCCTCTTGAGGTCGGCACGGTGCTTGATGACGACGTAGGCGGCCACCAGGGCCGCGAGCACCACTAACAAGAGCCCAACAACGACGGCGGCCCCGCCAGCCGCCGCCGCATGAGCTCCGACGCTACGGCGGCCTGGAGGGTCCGAGAACACGCCCCCCGCCGCGGCCACCGCCGCCGCGACGGCCCTTGCCTTGAACGATGATGAAGACGACGCCGGTATTGGCGGCGGCGCAGTCGCGGGTGCTGCTGCTGTGTCGCTGTAGTTCGAATGGAAGAAGTCGTAGGCCGACGGCGGAAAAGACATCGGGTTCTCGTAGACGATGCCGTGAGGAGAAGTGAACGACTGCAGCCTCACGGCGTGCTCATGGGCATCAATGACCAAGAACAGGAAGAGAAGGGATGCGAGGATGGAAGAGAATAAGACCTCAAAAGCCATTTCCTCTGTTTTTAGAACTTCTTCCTTGTGCGCTTCAATTCCGATGAACTCGGGTGATCGACTCATAAATAGCTAGTAAAAGACTCAAAGAAGAGTTGGGAGCAATCATTCCAGTGCTTAATTTTTGATGTGTTTCAGTAGCCTTCTTCTTGATGTTAGAAGACTGCTAGAACTTGGGAAGCACATGATCATGTTGCGTCCACATTCAGCAACACTAGAATGATGAGTCGTTGCACTGCGATGAATTTGATAAACCAAAACTGCTTCAAAGCCCTGAACAAAAAAAACGCAAGGAAGATGGAATTATAATATACAAAAGGAAGCAAAATTAATGTGGGTGGAGATTGCTTGTAGAATGAGCAAAGGGAGGAAGAAGACATGAAGTAATGGGAAGCAGCAGTCTTCCAACAACTCCTTCCTCTCCCTGCATTATTACTTGGAACGCATGCGGCAGTGAATCAATTGCAATCTCTTTCTTAATTATTCCCTTATCCTTAACCTTCTTATTAAAATATTTAAACTTTGAATAATGAAATATTTCTGCGGCAGTAGTTTGTAGTATTATGGTAAATTAGTTGTAATTAATCCTTGAAATTATTAAGGGCCACTTGAGGGAGACTTTTTCTCTTCAAAAGAAGACTGAACATCAAGACATTAAATCAAAGTTGTTGGCGCATCTCCATTGCAGACAGAGAACAATAAATTACACAGGATTACTCAATCACAAGATCCTAAAAAAAGGATGAGAGAAGATGAAAGGCCATTTATTACTATTACAGCCCTGCATTTGATTCGTCTTCTCCAATTAAACATCATGCCCTCCCCTGCTTCAATTGCCACTCCTGAAGGAACCCAATGCCTTGGCCGCCCCCGCTCTCAATATGTACTGGTGATAAAACGCAGCAATCGCAGCCCCAATGAACGGCCCTACCCAGAACATCCACTGCCAAACAAAAAACAACTCTCGTCATCGTCGTCGTCATCATCATCAGCAGCAGCAGCAGCAGTTAGCTGCTGCTAAAAAAAGTCCAAAGTTTTAGGTGAAGACATTGAGCACACTTTTTTTGTGATGTATGAATACCTGATCATCCCAAGCCTTGTCTTTGTTGTAGATGACGGCAGCGCCGAGGCTTCTGGCCGGATTAATTCCCGTGCCGGTGATGGGGATGGTCGCCAGGTGAACCATGAAGACTGCGAAGCCGATCGGAAGCGGCGCGAGCACCGGAACGTGAGAGTCGCGGGCGCTGCGCTTGGGATCGGTGGCGGAGAAGACGGTGTAGACGAGGACGAAGGTGCCGATGATCTCGGCGGCGAGGCCGGTGCCCTTGGAGTAGCCGCTGCTGAGCATGTTGGCCCCGCCGTGGTAGCGGTCGTAGAAGGACCGCTGGAAGCCCTTCACCAGCCCCACCCCGCAGATCGCCCCCAGGCACTGCGCCACCATGTACAGCAGCGCCCGCACAAGCGACACCTTCCTCGCCAGGAGCAGCCCCAGCGTCACCGCCGGATTTATGTGCCCGCCGGAGATCCCCGCGGTGCAGTACACGAGGATGAAGATCATCCCCCCGAAGGCCCACGCGATGCCGAGCACGCCGACGCCGCCGCAGCCGTCCGTGGCGGACTGGTGACTGTAGCCGATCACCGTCGCGACGGTCACGTAGAGGAAGAGCATGGTGGCGACGAACTCCGCGATGGTAGCGCGGTAGAGCGACCACTTCCCGAGCTCCTCTCCATCGAACAGCGGCGCCGGCGGCGGGTCCGTGTAGTCCTTGGCGGAGTGCTCGCCGGCGGTCGTCTCCACGTCCTTCCCCATGAGAGCGAGTGAAGTGAGCAGGGCAGGGGAAGGGGAAGGGGAGGGTGGAGTTATTTATACGGTGGATCGGGTGCAATCATTCCGATCCATTCTTTATCCGCCGTCCAAAGCCGACGATGGCGTCATCGGGGGGGCCTCGATCGGGGGCCGGTGTCCGACCCGATACAGGAAACACGCTCCTCCCGCGTTCCACGTGGGGGGACGGAGGCCACGAGTGGGACTGGCGACGACGGACGGCCGACCAGTTCGGGGGAGGGAGGTGGATCGGACGGCTGGAGAAGGCCGGGCGGTGCCGTGCGGCGGCGGCGGTGGAAGAAGGGTCTGGAAGTGGGGAGGGGGCGGCGGGGCCCGCGGCGGACGACTTCGGGGAGCCGCCCACGTCGGCAGGTCGCCATCGGGCACGCAGGCAAAATCGGGCGGGAGGAGTCCGTGGATTTGGTGGGAGAGGAAGACGTCGGGTCGGATGCTGATGCTGCTGCTTTGTTTTGTTATGTTTGTTTTATTGGGCTATCGGATCCAGGATCCGATTCGGACGATAAATTCTCCCCCGATTGCGGCCTCCACCGCGGATGATGCCCGACGACCGGCTAAAATATTTATTGAATGGAGGTGTCGTTCTTATGGCGTTTAATTGTGCCACGGCGTTTATTCATCGCGTGTTTTGGCACGTTTTGTTCGAGTTATTTGAAAGTTTTAGAGGTGATAAAAAAGTTCAAATCCAAGTTAGAAAATATCAGGAAAAGACAGAGCATAATTAATAAATTAGGAAATTATAAATATATATTATTTTAAATTTATGGTTAATTTGATTCTTAGATAATTTTAAATGCATTATAAAAGTATATTCCATTTTAATAAGAACATCTTATAAAATTATTGCAAGTGCCTTCAAACTTAAATATTATAATTTTTTTATATATCCTACTTGCATAAAATCATACGCTCATCGAGTTTTGACGTTAAAAATTATAAATTTAAAATTTACTAAAATAAAAAGTAGATGTATTTATCCTAATACCCATATAAAATTTCTCTAGGATAATCTTGCTGTCTAGAAATAAAAAACCTACTCTAGGCTTAGTATATAATTACAAAATAATTTATAATTAAACAACCATTTTTAATTAAAATGAGTGGCATCTCAATGTTAACTAGAGGAATAGGGGAAGCTTCGAGATTAGTAGATTTAATCATGATAAAGATGGATGATAAAAAAAAAATCAACTACATTCATAATGACTTAGGTCCCCCCAACCTAGTCAAGGTCATGATGGGCCAAAGTGTTATGGCCCAATGGCAGATCGTGATGAGCCAGCGTAGCTCTTTCTCTAGGATTTTTTTTTACTGTAGACTCACTCATACTGTCGCGTATAGGCACGACAAACCGATAATAGCATATATCATGCCATGTCAAGTCGAGCCAAGTGTTACGTGCTCCACGAT
Organism: Thalia dealbata; assembly: GCA_030544415.1. Taxonomy (NCBI): domain Eukaryota; kingdom Viridiplantae; phylum Streptophyta; class Magnoliopsida; order Zingiberales; family Marantaceae; genus Thalia; species Thalia dealbata. The sequence continues at coordinate 1,899,726 of CM060458.1, forward strand.
CAACATGATATAATTCACTATCGTGTCGGTCTTAGCTCGTTACATCGGGTGAATGTTTGTCCTTAACCTCATCTCTCTTAATAGAATTTATAATGAACTCTAAAATTCGTCTTCTTTTATATATAGTCTAATATTTTCTTCTATCCTCATATTATTTCAGGTCAAGTGAAGTATAATAAAATTCTGTATGCATCATCTTGATGTTAATTCTCTCAACTAACAATATTCTTGTAATGGATTGGGAACATTGACACTAAATTAACTAACAAAATTCTTGCAATGGATTGGGAACATTGACACTAAATTAATGATTAATTATCTCAGCCGATTGACTGCGATGGTTCAACTGAAATAGTCGTTAAAAAAAGAGAGAAGGAATGAGCCAGGTTAACAAGCCTAATCATTTTAGAAGAATAGCAGTGTCAAGTGGCCAGCAATCAAAATAATTATATAGGTTGGCATGTTCATATTCACTTTGTCCTGGGGGTAACCAGATCATCATTAAATACTTTGCATTTGCACGTGTGTACAAAAAGGGGGCAACTCGTAGCCCTACATAACTCCCCAATGTAATTAACAAAGCTAAAAATAATTTTTGACTCTGCATGCATCCCCTCTATACACACCACCTCCTTGTAATGCTGTAAGCTTGCAATCCACTTGTGTATAAAAAGGGTGGCAACTTGTAGCCCTACATCACTCGCACATTTAACAAAACTGGAAAGAATTTTGACTCTGCGTGCATCCCCTCTATAATGCTGTAAGCTGCAGTCCACTTGTGTATAAAAAGGGAGGCAACTTGTAGCCCTACATAACTCACACATTTAACAAAACTGAAATGAATTTTGATTCTGCATGCATCCCCTCTATATATACACGACCTTATAATGTGGTAAACTGCAATCCAACTCATCGTCTTCTTCTTCTCATCCTGCAGCCTTGGAGAACTTGCTCCTGGAGGATGGGATTGTTCTCAAACAAGTATGTACATATATATGCCTGTCTTTTATTCATTATTTTGCGAGCTAGATATATAATTATGTAGCTGCTAATTAATCCCTGGAAGGCAAGAATCCTCGTGGGGCTCTCGTCGGTTGGAGGAGGAGGTCCGACAATGTTGAGATGACGAGCTCATCAGCGAAGGCTGCATCCGCGGACGACGAGATGCGACCGGCTTGCTTCCCGGCGAAGAGGGCGAGACGCCGGACAACCTCACCGTTGGCGGTGCGGAGGATAGCGTTCTCGCGACGAAGTGATGTGACCTCTTCGGCGGCGTCGTCGAGTTGGGAGAGGCAGGCATCGCAGTGCTCGGCGAGATCCTGGTATTGGGGCGAGAGGGGCGCAAGGTAGAGGCGCTCCTCTGCAGCGGCAGCTTCAGCGTCGTCGAAGGATACTGGCGAGGGTGAGATCGAAAAGGAACCGGCGTCTGACAAAGGAGGGGAGCCGTGACCCGGCCTCCTCTTGGGGCGTGAACACTGCGCAGAGGGAGCCGTGACCCGGCCTCCTCCAGATCATCGCCATGTGCCGATGAGATGGAGGAGCTGAGCTAGTCGCAAACGGCGGGGGCGGCAGCGCGGGGGTGGGGGTGGGGGGGCACCAGCGGCGGGCGAGGGGGCAGCGTCGGGGGCGGCACTAGCGGCTGTTGAGAAAAATTACGCACAATTTTTCTACAAGTCAGAACGAGAAGGAAATTGAAGGCGAAAAAGGAACACAAGAGAATTTGATTACGGAGTTCGGCAAATTGCCTACGTCTCCGGATCTACTGCACAGATCGTTTTACTAGATGGAAGTGGGATTACAATTCTCAGACTCTCTTTTTCTTCACACATACAAAAGAGAACAAAAGAGACTTATATAGGTTTCACCCTCTAAATTTAGAAACCCTAAAAATACTTGATAATGCTTATTAAAAAATAGATAAAAATAGATAATGACTTGGTAATGCTTTGCCTAAGTCAAAACTCTATTTTTAGCCTCCTTTAACAATCTCCCACTTGAAGACTGATTTCAATCTGTCTTCACATCTGGATTTATGCAGCAGATCTTTCTGGTCTGACTACTCTCGCAGGCCAACTGAAGTTACGCACAACTTCAGTTTGTCAATAGTTACTGCCTTTGTCAACATATCTGCTGGATTCATGCTTCCTTGGATTTTATGCAGCAATAATATATCATCTTCTAATAAAGATCTGATAAAATGATAACGAAGTCCAATATGCTTCGTCCTCGAGTGAAATGCTGAATTCTTTGCCAAGTGTATTGCACTCTGACTATCACTGTGCAGAATATTCCTCTCCTGTTTGAATCCCAGCTCAGTTAACAAACCTTGAAGCCATATCATTTCTTTACTTGCTTCGGTCACTGCAACATATTCAGCCTCTGTAGTGGATAATGTGACAATCTTCTGCAACCGTGACATCCAACTAACAGCTGTATTTCCAACAGTGAATATATAACCAGTAGTGCTTTTCCGGTTATCAATTTCACCTCCAAAATCTGCATCTACATAACCTTGTACTTTTAGTTCACCTTTACTAAAGTACAAACACTTCTCTGTAGTACCTTGTAGATATCTCAAAATCCACTTTACTGCTTCCCAATGAGCTTTTCCTGGATTTGACATAAATCTGCTGACAACTCCCACTGCATGGCCAATGTCTGGTCTTGTACAAGTCATAGCATACATCAAGCTTCCAATGGCTGAGGCATAGGGGACTTTAGACATAAAAGCTCTCTCTTCCTCTGTCTGAGGGGACTGATCCTTGGACAAACGGAAGTGATTGGCCAAGGGTGTGCTTACTGGCTTGGCTTCACTCATGTTAAATTTCTGCAAAACACGATTAATATACTCTGACTGAGATAACTGCAAAATACCTCTATGCTTATCTCTTGTGATTTGCATTCCAAGAATCTTCTTTGCTGGTCCCAAGTCCTTCATGTCAAACTCCTTTGACATTTGTTGCTTCAGCCTTTTGATATCATCCATATCTGGACCTGCTACTAACATATCATCCACATAAAGTAATAAAATGATATAGCTGGAGTTATACCTTTTGTAGTAGCAGCAGTGGTCAGCATTGCACTTCTGGAAATCTTCCTTGTGCATGAAACTGTCAAACTTCTTGTACCACTGTCTCGGGGCTTGTTTCAGACCATACAAACTCTTCTTAAGTCTGCATACCATATTTTCTTTTCCTCTTTCTGCGAAACCTTCTGGTTGATGCATATATATTTCTTCATCTAAATCTCCATGAAGAAATGCAGTTTTCACATCTAACTGTTCAAGATAAAGATCTTCATTGGCAACAATACTCAGCACTGTTCTGATGGTATTGAGCTTCACAACAGGTGAAAAAATGTCAGTATAATCAACTCCTTCCTTTTGTTGAAATCCTTTGACAACTAATCGGGCTTTATATCTCTTAGAACCATCATGTTCATCTTTCACCCGATACACCCATTTGTTATGAAGTGCCGTCTTTCCCTTGGGTAACTCAGCTAGTTCCCATGTCTGGTTAAAGTTCAAAGACCTTATCTCATCTTTCATTGCAAGCTCCCACTTGCTAGCATCATCAGTCTGACAGGCTTCATCATAGCATTCGGGCTCTCCTCCATCTGTCAATAATAAATAATTCATGTATTTTCTATTAGGTACAGGAATTCGAGAAGACCTTCTCAATGCAGGAACTAGAGGAGGCTGTGGTATGCTGGACTGTTGTGCACTGCTCTGACTAACAGGTTCTTCTGGCTGAGGACTTGCTACAGTTTGCTTTGTTATAAGACTGTCTAGGATATCATCTACAGCAAATACTGGCCCGCTCTGCTCTGAGTTACTGGCATCAGTCTTGTGTCTGTCTTTATACATCACTTTTTCATTGAAGATCACATCTCTGCTGCGGATCACCTTCTTGTTTTCATCATCCCATATGCGATAGCCAAACTCATCCTCACCATAGCCAATAAAAGTGCATTTCTTAGACTTAGGATCAAGCTTGTTCCTGCCTTGATCATTAATATGAACATATGCAACACAACCAAAAACTTTAAGATGAGAAAGTTTAATTTCTTTACCATTCCATACCTCTTCTGGTATTCTATGCTCCAATGGAACTGATGGGCCTCGGTTGATCAAGTAAGCTGCTGTGTTGACTGCTTCTGCCCAGAACTGCTTCGGTAGACCTGACTGTATACGGATGCTTCTGGCTCTTTCTGTCAACGTTCGGTTCATACGCTCAGCTACACCATTCTGTTGAGGCGTACCCGGCACGGTTCTTTCCATTTTGATCCCATGCTCATAGCAGAACTTCTTGAATTTGGTGTCTTCATATTCACCACCATTGTCAGATCTAAGTTTCTTAATCTTTAGACCTGTCTCATTTTCAACCATAGCTTTCCAATTTCTAAAAATCTCAAATATATTTCAGATTTTTGCTTTAGAAAATAAACCCATACCTTCCTGGAGTGATCATCAATAAAAGTCACGAAATAGTGCTTTCCACCAATGGATGCAGTTGTTGTTGGTCCCCAAACATCAGAGTGAATAAGCTCCAACCTTTCTTTCTTTGGGGTTCTGCCACTTGTCTGAAAGCTGACTCTCTTCTGCTTTCCAAGTATGCAGTCTTCGCACATGTCTAACTCAACTGATTGTAGACCTGGAAGTTTCCCCATTGAATGCATAATCTTCATCCCTTTTTCACTCATGTGGCCAAGTCTCTGGTGCCATATGTTGGAATTGTCATTCTCTGCAGCAGTTGCAATTGAACAATGTCCTTCTGCTGTCATGTAGAGAGTACCATTCTTCTTTCCATGAGCGACCACCATTGCTCCTTTTGAAATCTTCCACCTGTCATCATAGAAGATAGTAGTGTAGCCTTCACTGGCTAATTGCCCAACTGAGATTAAATTCTTTCTCAGATCTGGAATGTGTCTGACATCCTTCAGCTCCCAAATAGATCCTTTCAAATTTATCTTCACAGCACCTTTGCCAACAATATCACAAGGTTGATCATCACCAAGAAATACTTTTCCAAGGTTTCCAGGAACATACCTCTCGAAGAATTCTTTCTTCGAAGTAGCGTGGAATGATGCTCCAGAGTCTAACACCCAAGACTCTTCCTTGCTCTCTAAAGAACATATTAATGCATCATCTCCTCCTGCGGCAAAAGTAGCATTTACCTCTGCATTTTGGTCCTGGTCCTTCGGTGCGCTCCTGCACTGATTTCTGTAGTGTCCAGTCCTCCCGCAGTTCCAGCATTCGATAGTCTTCGACCTCTGGAAATTATTGGGATTTCTGGATTTGGACCTTCTGTCCTTTGATCGACCTCGATAATTTGATTTGCCACGTCCTCTGGTTGAATTTCTTCCTCTTGTCTCTGCATATAATGCTGAGGTTGATGATTCACCTGACTCTCTCCGTCGAATCTCTTCACTGAGAACCAGATTACGGACATCATCAAATTTTAATTTGTTGCTTCCAGATGAACTACTCACGGCTGTGACTGTAGCATTCCAGCTTTCTGGCAGTGAAGATAGAAGTATCAACGCTCGTACTTCTTCATCAAATTCGATACCAACTGAACTCAATTGAAGTATGATTGTGTTGAGTTCATTGATATGCTGGGGTGCAGATGCGCCTTCCGCCATTCGCAAGTTGAACAACCGCCTCATCAGATGAACTTTGTTAGCGGCTGATGGCTCCTCATACATGCTAGAAAGAACTGTCATAAGACCCGCCGTGGTCTTTTCCTTTGCGATGTTGAAGGCAACGTTGCGGGATAGCGTCAGTCGGATAACTCCAAGGGCCTGTCTGTCAAGAAGAGCCCAATCTTCATCTCTCATGCCCTCTGGCTTCGTTCCAGAAAGGGGCTGATAAAGATTCTTCTGGTACAGATAGTCTTCGATCTGCATCTTCCAGAATCCGAAATCCGCGCCATCGAATTTTTCAATTCTCACCCTTCCTTCGTCTGCCGCCATCGCTCCCACTCGAACCTGACTTCGATCAAGCAACAAGGCTCTGATACCACTTGTTGAGAAAAATTACGCACAATTTTTCTACAAGTCAGAACGAGAAGGAAATTGAAGGCGAAAAAGGAACACAAGAGAATTTGATTACGGAGTTCGGCAAATTGCCTACGTCTCCGGATCTACTGCACAGATCGTTTTACTAGATGGAAGTGGGATTACAATTCTCAGACTCTCTTTTTCTTCACACATACAAAAGAGAACAAAAGAGACTTATATAGGTTTCACCCTCTAAATTTAGAAACCCTAAAAATACTTGATAATGCTTATTAAAAAATAGATAAAAATAGATAATGACTTGGTAATGCTTTGCCTAAGTCAAAACTCTATTTTTAGCCTCCTTTAACAGCGGCGGGGGGCGGCACCAGCGGCGGACGAGGGTGCAGCGGCAGGAGGCGGCACCAGCGGCGGGTGAGGGGGCAGCGTCGGCGGGGGGCGGCCCCAGCGGCGGAGGCCAGCAACGGCGGGGGGGCTGGTGAAGACGCTACACGAGTAGTGCCATCCGGTATGCAGGTGGGCCGGGCTGTGCCATGCCCGGACCTTGCCGGATCCGGCCGGGCCGGGTTGTGCCGTGCCCTGCCATGCCGGATCCGGCCGGCTGTGCTGTGCCCTGTTGTGTCGGATCCAGCTTGGTACTGTAGCGCACTAGGTAGTGGTAGACGCTGCTTCCGTCAAGCAGTTTTAAGCTTCTCGGCAAGCAGTATTGCTTTATGGGTAGCCTTCGACGGTGAGCATTGTCATATGCTTCCACGGAGGCATCTGGAGTCCTTCGGTAGATACTAACTTGTTTGCAAGCAAATTTGCAAGTGGGGTTCTAACTTATTTGCTCCGCGGAGATGGCCGACGGATCGGAAATCCCGGAGAACGTGGTGAAGAGGTGCGGGGAGATGATCGAAGAGGAGAGTGAGAGAAGGAGGATGTGCTGTTCCTGGATAACCCGGCGACGCTCCGTGGGAGAAGGGTCCTCGTCATTCCTTGCAGATGAACGGCGTCTGCTTTTGTGTGAATGTGACGCTCTTAAATTGGGCTCCTTAATAGAGGATTAGGGCATTCGGCCAGAACCCAGTATTAATAGATCGATATACATCAATTTTATTAAGTATTATATTTATGGTTTAAAACATATATTAAAAAAAAATCAAGCGCATGCAGTTGGTATATTTGTATTATAAGGAATTAAAACAACCTCTAGTTGCAGAGCCACGTGTGCTTCCGGCATTTTCTCTGAGCATGTTGATTTGGGCGGAGGTATCAATTTGACCTCCCTATCCTTAATTACTTAATTAGCATTTAATTTAATTATCTCTGGGTAGATTAATTTAAGTGTACTTAATAAATCCACTTAATTCTAATTAACTAAGAAGGTGTACAACTAATGGAGCTGAGCTTTGGAAACCTTATTCCCAGCTGCACGTAGACGCAGTCGCAGGTCCTGTTGTCTATTGATCAAAGACAAATAAACTTGTCTTTATTTGTCTTAGGAGGCTAAATGCATGTCTTTATTCTTGATGGTGAGCACCCATGGCTTAGAGAAGGAGAAGTATCAGATAAGCTTATCTACACTCAAGAAGATGACTTTCAAGGTTTATCGTCGATAGAGGGCACTTAACTGCATATCGTACTTTATTGTAATAACAATTGGCTGCCACTTAGGTCATCGCTGAAAACCTTTCTGAAGCGAAAATCAAAGGGCTCAAGCAGATCGCATACGAGGAGCTGAGGTAAGCGTTCACTCGAAGTTCACTGAGGCAGAAATAAGGCAGCTCACGGATGCGGTAGGATGATCTAGATACAGATACAGTAAACTTTGATCATTATACCTCGTACTCTGCCGTATGTTTCTTGAATGCTAGATTGCATCGAACTTATAATTGTCATGACTCATCAACGGAGACTGGGAAAGGGATGAGCACGTGGATGCAGCTTTTCAGCACTTTGATAAGGATAACAGTGGACGAGCAGTCTATCCAGGACAAGAAGTTCAATGTTAACGTAGAAGCTCAATTGAGCTGCTATTTCTCGTATGCTTATATAGCAAGGAGCACGAAGGCAAGGCCTTTGCTTTGCTTCACTAGACAATTTTTACATTAATACGGAGATATACATCATATTAATAATAAGTTATTATCGGGTATATATTTGGTCTTTTTAAAAAGAAAAAAAGATAAAGAATGAATTATTTTTGTATTTTGGTGAAGAAATTTTAATAGTATAAATAGTTATTATGTAATCAATATTGGAGTTTTGAATTAGTCAAGTCTATTTCTATTTCTAGATGTGATTGTTATTATATAAACAGTTAAGACCTTTTATATACATTATAATTAAAATGGAGACGAAGAGCAAAGGGGATGATGGTGATCTGAATCTGGAGACGAAGAGCAAAGGGGATGATGATGATGTGAATCTGAAGTACGAGTGCATGAGCGTCATTGGGCGCGATATTCCTCTCGACCTCGTAGCCAAGATTCTGCAGCGCCTGAGCGTGACGGAAGCCGTGCGTCTCAGCTGCCTATGCAAATCCTGGCGAACCACCGCGCCGCTCTACGATCCAACCCTCAGAAAGGCTCCATGGATGCTCACCTTGAAGCTCACCGACGACAGCTACCGCTTATGGTCGGCAGAGAAGCAACAGTCGTTCATCCTCCGCCTCCCCCCTGGCTTCTCACATAGCACAACCCTCTGCTGCGGCTCCTGGCACGGCTGGCTGCTCCTCTCCCACGATGCATCCCTCTTCCTCTTCAATCCCTTCTCCCGAGCACGCGTCGACCTCCCGGGCGTCCCCGTCCCCGGTCGCTCCCGCCTCGAGAAGAAGATGTGGCATGCATGCCTGTCAGCCCCACCCACGGACACTGATTGCGTCTTCCTTGCGTGCTTCGATGGAACGACCAAATGGTACGCCTGGAGGCCAGGAGAGTCTGGGTGGATGATCGTGGACCCTCCGTGCCGCAGCTCCTCCTCTCTTACCTTTATAAGAGGGCGAGGATTCGTCTGCTTCTGCCGGGACACCGACAGACTGATGCTGCTCCAGTTTTTTCCTCCCAATTTTAGAACGCTGGATGTGAGATCACCCGTACCCTTCGTCCCTCACGAATTTCGCTATCTGGTTGAATTTTTTGGAGACATATTATTGGTTGCTCGACATGTACGTGGCCGAACGTTTCAGCTATTCCGCCTTAATCTGGAGGGAGAGTTCTGGGTCGAAGTCAAGGACATCGGCGATCAAGCATTGTTTTTGAATCGCCACTACCACGGCTTCTTCGTGAAGGCCGCTGAGGCTGCATGTCAAAGCAACTGCATATATACCACGACTTTTTCTGCAAGAAGTAGTTATAATGAGCGCTACAATTCGAATTGGTGGAATGTTTACAGTTTGGAGAAGCAAACCATGAGAGACATCTGGGACGCGCGAGAATTCGATGACACTTATTGGATCGCTCCAAGCTTGATCTAAAATTTAATTTTTCTTTCGGGAACATTTTGCTTTTTGCCATATGAACGTAGAGAGAGAAGGATACTCGCTACCTTATTATTATTATTATTAGTCAAAATACCAATAATAATACCATTACATTGTACCTTTCATTTCATTTCATTAAAATAATAATAAAATGATTTGCTCTCATTTACCCATCCATCTATTTCAAAATACCATTACATTGTACCTTTCATTTCATTTCATAAAAAAATTATACTTATTATTCAAAGAATGCATTAACGATAAAAGATATAGAACAAATACAAAGCATGCATTAACGATAAAAGATATAGAATAAATAGGGGGGCGGGAATAGCAACGAACGATAACATATATTTAACAAATAGGAACAAATGGGGGGCGGGAATAACAACAACCTCTGCACATGATAAAAAGTGATTAATAGAGAATCTAATTAATTTAGTCATATCCAAATTTATTATCTAATCTAACTTAAGTTCAATTCATAATCAGATCCAATACAAATAATTTAACCTAAATTTAATAATTTAAGCTCAATTCCATCCCACAGTCAAATAGCTAACGTATTACTTGCTTACTCTAATTAATTAGTCATATCTAAACTATCTTATTAATTTAGTCATATCCAAATTAATTATCTAATCTAACTCATAATTTCAATTTAATTAAGATCGAATACAAATAATTTAAGTTTAATTTCATCCCACAATCAAATAGCTAGCATATTTTAATCATTTAATTAAATCAAATTACATGATTACTCTAATTAATTTAATCATAAAGCCATTGATAAATCTATTTAATTAATCAAATACAAATAAACTTGATTCTATTTAAATTTAATTTAAATTAATTGTCAAAGTCCCATTTAATTAATTAATCCTGAGTTCATTTAATCAACCCAACTTAACTCATCAACTCATCCACATTGCCAGCCCACTTCAAATAGGAAGCCCAACTGCTCTGAGCCCACGCGAATGAATCTAATCTAATTTAATTACTAAAGTCACCTTAGTTAATCAACTTAATTAATTTCAATCCATTTCTTTAAGGTAATCCAATTTACCTAATGAGGTCCTAACTCTTACTTAGCCCAATCAAGTTTACATGCACCCAATTCTAATCAACTTAATTTATAATATAATCTGATCCAGTTCGACCCAGCTCGACTCAGACCCAACTCCATTCGACCCACATCAACCCAATTCGATTCATAAAGTCTAGGTCAAATTGGTCAATACTGACCCTAGTTTGACTCAATCCAATTTAAAATTGGTCCACTTGACCCTCAAGCCAACTTAAATTGATTATTTTAACCCATCAAATGATTTGATTAAATATACCCAATCTGAATTAAAATCTGATTCAGATTAATTAGTCATCGTCAATCACTTAGTTAATTAGGATTAAGTGGATTTATTACTTCGTACATTAATTAAGCATACTTAAATTAATATATCCACTAAGCATGATTAAATTAAGCTTAATCTTAATTTAGCTTCACGACGATGGGGGCGGCGGACGAATTGGGTGCGCCGCGAAGAGGGGAAAAATGCAGACGTCAATGGCTTGCGAGGCAAGACGATCTCGTCGCCAACCTTCCTCCGACAATTTGATCTCGCAGCAACGGGAAGCAGGAGAACGATGGCGCAGTGATCGACACATCGATGAACTCCACGGTGCTCGATTCGTGATGTGGAGAGGGGGGCAACGGTGTGTGCGAATGAGAGGGGAGGAGATCGTTGCCGAGTTTTCTCCGGCGGTCACCTTACGACGATGGGGACGGCAGATGGCCGATGCAGCAAACGGGGCACCAACGAGCTCGACGCCACCCACCTCTGCTGCGTGGAGTCGAGGAGAGGGCGGCCGTCAGGCGAAATGCCCGCCCGGCTCATCCGTGAGTTCTTTTGTTCGACCGGCCGGTTGGTTGGACTGGTCCGGTTTAATTTTTTTTCTTTTTTTTCTAGGTTAGAGTTGTGGAAGTTTACACGGAGAAGATTTATTTTCTCCAAGATAATAACTTGTTTGACAGGCTGTTTTTTTCCTTTTCTTTTTGAAAATATTGTTTAATACGCTATAGATCGTATGATGCCAAAAAGAAGTATTAACCCTGTGATTACCCAATACAATTATCCCCTACCTAGTTCTCTTGTTCAACTGTTTAACATCACTTTTGTTATTATAACTTTTATTTCTTGTACCCTGGCAGCTTGGCTTCTTATCATACAAGCTATTCTTATCATACAAGCTAGCATAGCGTTTTGATTGATTGCAGTTCCAAGTGCTGTTAATTTAATGCACATCTAGGTAAATAATTTTTTGGGTAGAAAAAGCCTTCTCGCTGTGAAAATATCACGGTTATTTTTTCAGTAATATAATGCGGATATGAATTGTCTCATAAGCCTCTTGGATGCTTATAAATAATTGTATTACACTCTCATTTTAAGACTATAATTAAAAGTATAAGTGTATATTTTTTAGGAATAGTTTGAACCTCTTGTACATAGCACAATTAGTTTAATCAAAGGGGCGTATAAATATAAATATAGTTGATGAATGATAGAGATGATACTTATTTCATATTTATCATATGATATAAATATATAAGTATATATATATATATAAATATAATGAATTAAATTCTAATTTAATTCCTTATTATATTAATATTTTTAAAATCAACTATATATATATATTAATTTTTTTTATAAGAGATAGGGTCGCCTCTAAGGCAAGGCAAAAGCCTCGAGCAGGGAGGGGTGGCAGGACTGCAGCAAGCCTCAAGCAGGGACGGGCGGCAAGACTGCCTACATCGGTATCTGCAGTGGCAAACTTCTCTGCGGTAGCAGGCTCGACGTTGATTTGTGCAGTATTCAAAACATGCTGCATAGCTGATTCAGCAAACGAAGCCGCATCAGTGGCTGCTTTCAATATCTCATTTGCTGCTGCAGCTATCCTACCGAGGGTGCTGCAACGGCACGGACACCCTCGAAAGTGCGAGTCGAGCGAATTCTCCGCCTGTCACGGCCCATAGCTGGGAAGAATCATGGATATTCAAAACCGCATATTTACTGTGAAAGGCAAATATTTAACCATTCCGCCATTTAATATTTTTTAAAAAATTATATATATCGGTGTCGTGCCATGCCCAAGCCTCAACCTTGAGGCCCAGCACTGGGTGAGGGCTGTGACGGGTACGACCCACTTTCAGATCGGGCCGGCCCGTTTGTAAGTCTAGAGGATCGGGTAACTTTCGGCAAGAACTTTCGAAATAAATACGAATAAATGGCTTTCAGCAAGACTAACCATTCCGCCGAAGGTGCCGGCCCATTGAAAAAAATGCACTAGCAAGACTCAAAGCTTTTAACCGTGGAAGTAAAATTTAATTACTAAAGTCACCTTAGTTAATCAGCTTAATTAATTTCAACCCATTCCTCTAAGGTAATAATTTACCTAATGAGGTCCTAACTCTTATTTAGTCCAAACAAGTTTACATGCACTAACCCATCAAATGATTTGATTAAATATCAAGGTAACTCAATCTGAATTAACTTAGACTTGGTTCAACTGATACCAATGTGATTCAGATTAAGCTCTACCCAAGCGCAGTCAGATTTATTTGATCCAAACTCCATTTAATTAGTCATCGTCAATCAATTAGCTAATTAGGATTAAGATTATTACTTCGTACATTAATTAAGCATACTTAAATTAATATATCCACTAAGCATGATTAAATTAAGCTTAATCTTAATTTAGCTTCGCGATGATGGGGGCGGCGGACGAATTGGGCGCGCCGCGAAGAGGGGGAAAATGCAGACGTCAATGGCTTGCGAGGCAAGACGATCTCGTCACCAACCTTCCTCCGACGATTTGATCTCGCAGCAACGGGAAGCAGGAGAACGATGGTGCAGTGATCGACACATCGATGAACTCCATGGTGCTTGATTCGTGATGTGGAGACGGGGGCAATGGCGTGCGCGAATGAGAGGAGAGGAGATCGCTGCCGAGTTTGATCGTTAGAATCAATTTTTCCTAGTTTGAATTAATCTACTTCGATTAACCAACTCATCCGAATTTTTTTGATGTTAGAATCAATCTAATTAAAATATAAAATAGCCCCATAATTTACTCCCCTTCACCTATCAAGCAATAATCCTATATAATAATTTTTTTTGAAATAAATTTAATACAATTTCTTAGAGCTAATGATTAATAGAGAATCTAAGCTATTAAATTAATATAGTCATATTTAAATTAATTATCTAACCCCAACCTAACCCATCTGATTAAGATCCAATTCAAAACCATGTCGAAGTAGAATCAATCAACTAACATAATCATTTAATTAAATCAAATTGCTGACTCTATTTGATTAATCAAATATAAATAAACTTATAATTCTATTTCAATCCATCTAATTTAGTTTAATTATCAACATCCCATTTAATTAATTAACACTAAGTTTATTTAATCAATCCAACTTAACTCATTAAGCCATGATCCACATTGCTAGCCCACTATAAATAGGAAGCCCAAGTGCTCTAAGCCCACATAAATTTGCCTAAGCTAATTTCATTACAATGGTCTTACTAGAGGTGTAAAACGGGCCGGGTGGCCCGCGGGCAGCCCGGGCTCGGCCCGGCACTATTGACGTGTCGGGCCGGGCCGCAGGGTCCAGGCCCGCGGGCCGATACGGCACGGCACAATTATATATATAATACATATATATGTTTCAAAATTATTGAATGGCAGGATGGATAGTATGTTGCTTCCCCGCTTCCGACCTCATTTCAAATCGTTTCAAATCCCCCGCTTCCGACCTCGTTTCAAATCTCGCCGGCTGCAAATTATTTTCAGCAGCGGGAGGGTTTGAAGCAGTTTGGCTCGCGGGCTTCGGGCCGTGTCGAGAGGGGCAACGCGGGCACCGTGCCAAGCACGGCACTGTAGCGTGCCGGGTCAGACCCGACACGCTACAGGAGCGTGCCCACCCGGGCTGTGCTCGGGTCGGCCCGAGCACGGCCATGTGCATCTCTAGGTCTTACTCAACTTAATCAACTCCATTAATTTCACTTAGCCTAGTCCAATTTACTTAACCCAATCTCTGACCCAACTCCTATTCTAGCCCAATTCAAGTTCACATGCACCCAATTTTAATCAACTCAATTTATAACATGATCTGATCCAGTTAGGTCCGGTTCAACTCGACCCAATTCCATGTGATCCATGTCAACCCAATTTTATTTATTAAGTGCAGGTCAAAATTGGTCAACCCTGATCCTAGTTTGACTCAATCCAATTTTATTGATCCTGATCAATCTAAATTGACTATTTTAACCTACTAATTGATTCGATTAACTATCAAGCTAACCAAATCCGAATTGACTTGGTTCAACTTAAACCAATTTATTAAGTAGATCGTAGTAGTACATATCAATCGGATCTGCGGCTTAAACAAAAAACAACAACATATCCATACGATCAACCGAACTATGCATATATGCATTTATTGTGGACGGCGAAGACAAAATTAACGACAGTACAACATCAAACGACAAATAGTAAAACGTCCACCTTATTAATTAATCTGCGCTCTCGCAGGCTGCACCTTCTTGATCAAATCTTCTACCTCCACCGGCTCCAAGTTCTCCTTGTTATCGCCCGCGAGCTTAACCTCAACGAACCTCTTCCGGGCTTGCTCAAGGGCTTCGCCGCCGTGCTGGGAAAAGGGGGCCAGAGCAAATTTTCCGATGAACCCCAACGCGGCCTCCGCCGCCACTGCCAGCCTTGTCGGTAGTCGACCTCGACGCCATCCTCGGTAATCCCTTTGAGGACGTGAGGTTCTCCAACACCCTCGGCAAGGTGCTCCGCTGCGGCCAGTTTGGCATCACCTACCACTGCATCGACAAGAAGACCGGCATCCAGTACGCCTGCAAATCCCTGTCCTAGCGGAGGCTGGCCGGCAAGGGCGGCCGCGATGACATCCGGAGGGAGGTCCAGATCATGCAGCACCTGACCGGGCAAACCAACATCGTCGAGTTCAAGGGGGGCGTACGAGGATGAGGACTCAATGCACTTGGTGATGGAGCTCTGCTCCGGCGACGAGCTCTTCCACCGCATCATCGCCTCGGAGCGTGCCGCCGCCGTCGTCTGCCTGGCGATGGCGAATGCGATGAGCATCTGCCACTTCATGGGGGTGATGCACCGTGAACTTAAGCTCGAGAACTTCCTGCTCGCCACCAAGGACTAGGGGGCCATGCTCAAAGCCACCGATTTCGGTCTCTCAGTCTTCTTCGAGGAAGGTAATTAACTGCATCTTCCTATCAGATTTCTTTCTTTATTCTTTGCCCATTTGATGGAAATTTCATTTGTTTATACTTATCTAAGAGTTTACCGGAAAATTGCGGAAGCGCCTAGTACATTGCACCTGAAGTCTGACGACAGCAATAGGGGAAGGAGGTGGATATCCGAAGCGCAGGTATTACACGGTACATTATTCGTAGTGGTGTACCTCCTTTTCGGGCTAGTAAGGAGGCTGATGAACTTATCAGATCTAGCTGTGTTTCTTTGATTTTGCTGAACTACTGATCCCTTTCTACACCATGTTCTCCTTTTAGACACAGAAAGAGGAATATTTGATGCCATCCTGGGCAAGAGGATGCTCACGCAAGATCCAAAGAGAAGAATCTCTGCAGCGCAGGTTCTTCGTTGGTGTCTTGTTCAATCCTGCGACTATTTCCCTTAGGAGGCTAAATGCATGTCTTTATTCTTGATGGTCAGAGCACCCATCGTTTAGAGAAGGAGAAGCATCAGATAAGCCGATCGACAGTCAGTTCTGAGTGATGAACAAACTCAAGAAGATGACTTTGAAGGTTGATTATCGATAGAGGGCACTTAATTGCATATCGTACTTTATCGTAATAACAATTGGCTGCCACTTAGGTCAGCGCTGAAAACCTTTCTGAAGCGGAAATCAAAGGGCTCAAGCAGATCGCATACGAGGAGCTGAGGTCAAGGTTTGCTCGAAGTTCACTGAGGTAGAAATAAGGCAGCTCATGGATGCGGTAAGATGATCTAGATACAGTAAACTTTGATAATTATACCTGGTACTCAACCGTATGTTTCTTGAACGCTAGATTGCATCAAACTTATAATTGCCACGACTCATCAACGGAGACTGGAAAGGGATGAGCACTTGGATGCAGCTTTTCAGCACTTTGATAAGGATAACAGTGGGTGAGCAGTCTATCCAGGACAAGAAGTTCAATGTTAACGTAGGAGCTCAATTGAGCTGCTAGTCCCCGTATGCTTATATAGCAAGGAGCATGAAGGCCGTTGCTTTGCTTCTTTTTACATTAATATGGAGATATC
The DNA here is from genome assembly GCA_030544415.1 of Thalia dealbata. Lineage (NCBI taxonomy): Eukaryota > Viridiplantae > Streptophyta > Magnoliopsida > Zingiberales > Marantaceae > Thalia > Thalia dealbata. The sequence goes on from CM060458.1 coordinate 1,916,578, forward strand.
CATCATATTAATAATAAGTTATTACGGGGTATATATTTGGTCTTTTTAAAAAGAAGAAAAGATAAAGAATGAATTATTTTTGTATTTTGGTGAAGAAATTTTAATAGTATAAATAGTTATTATTAATTAATATTGGAGTTATGAATTAGTCAAGTCTATTTCAATCTATTGTTATTATATAAACAGTTAAGACCTTTTTACATATATTATAATTAAAATCAAATATTTGATCTTATGGTATTAACTATTTTCGTCTTAATTAATCTACTTTGGAAATACTTCTTCCATCCCAATATATATTTATATGCATACCCCGTTTTGCCTCTATTATTACATTATTAGGTATTCCTCTTCGTACTTATTCCCTCCCACCCTCCGATTATGCTTAGTGATGATGACGATGTCGCCAGGGGGAAAGCAGAGGAAAGACGAAGATGATGTTGATGATCTGAATCTGGAGACGAAGAGCAAAGGGGATGATGATGATCTGAATTTGGAGACGAAGAGCAAAGAGAATGATGATGATCTGAATCTGGAGACGAAGGGCAACGGGGATGATGATGATCTGAATCTGGAGACGAAGAGCAAAGGGGATGATGATGATCTGAATCTGGAGACAGAGGGCAAAGGGGATGACGATGATGTGAATCTGGAGACGAAGAGCAAAGGGGATGATGATGATCTAAATCTGGAGTACGAGTGCAAGAGCATCATTGGGCGCCATATTCCTCTCGACCTCGTGGCCATGATTCTGCAGCGCCTGAGCGCGACGGAAGCCGTGCGTCTCAGATGCCTATGCAAATCCTGGCGAACCACCGCGCCGCTCTACGATCCAACCCTCAGAAAGGCTCCATGGATGCTCACCTTGAAGCTCACCGACGACAGCTACCGCTTATGGTCGGCAGAGAAGCAGCAGTCGTTCATCCTCCGCCTCCCCCCTGGCTTCTCACATAGCACAACCCTCTGCAGCGGCTCCTGGCACGGCTGGCTGCTCCTCTCCCACGATGCATCCCTCTTCCTCTTCAATCCCTTCTCCCGAGCACGCGTCGACCTCCCGGGGGTCCCCGTCCCCTGTCGCTCCCGCCTCGAGAAGAAGATGTGGCGAGCATGCCTGTCAGCCCCACCCACGGACACTGATTGCGTCTTCCTTGCGAGCTTCTTTGGAACGACCAACTTGTACGCCTGGAGGCCAGGAGAGTCTGGGTGGATGATCATGGACGATCCGTGCCCCAACTCCTCCACGTTTATCTTTATAAGAGGGCGAGGATTCGTCAACTTCTGCCGCGAGACCGACAGACTCGTGCTGCTTCAGTTTTTTCCTCTCAATTTCAGAACGCTGGATGTGAGATCACCCGTACCCCTCGTCCCTCACGTATTTCGCTATCTGGTTGAATTTTTTGGAGACATATTATTGGTTGCCCTACTTTTACCTAGCCCCGCATTCCTCCTTATAATGTTGTAAGCTGCAATCCAGCTCCTGTAGCAGCGGAGAACTTGCTCTTGGAGGATGGGATTGTTCTCCAACAAGTATATATATATATATATACGTATAAAGTGCCTGTCTATTGTTCATTATTTTGATAGCTAAATGTATAATTATAGCTGCTAACTAATCCCTATTAGGGTTGAGCGAGAGAGCCTGGTGGCCGGAGATCACATCTACGTTTGGAGAGATGTTTTCATCTACGCGCACCACGGTGTGTTTGTGTGTGTGTATAAATGTAACTTGAATCAGCTTGTCGATGTCGATATCGATCTGGATGCAGGCATTTACGTCGGAGGCAACAGGCTCATCCATTTCACCAACGGAGGCGGCGGCGGCGGCTGCGGCCGCGGCAGCGGCAGCAGCCACACAGTCAACTGCCAGGAGTGCGCGGGCATCGATCGGGCGCATACGGCCGGGCAAGGCCGCCAGGTGATATGCAGCTGCCTGGACTGCTTCCTCGCGGGCCACAAGCTGCGCCGCTTCGAGTACGGCGTCAGCGTCGACCGTGCACTCCTCAAGCGGGGCGGCTGCTGCAGCACGCTGCCGGTGGAGGCGGATGAGAAGGTTATCCACAGGGCGACCTACCTGCTGCAGCACGACTGGTTTCCGCCGTACGACCTGATCAACAACAACTGCGAGCACTTCGGTCGCTACTGCAAGACCGGCTGCCTCTGCTGGGAGTTCGGGGGCATGAACGACCAAATGAACGGAATGTTTGCGGTGGCGGGGTTCGCCGGAGAAATTATGGCGGCCCCCTTTACCCGGAACGGCCAGGGGCTTGAGCGAGCCCGGGAGATGTTCGTTGGGACCAAGCTCAAGGGGGGATAAGCCGGAGAACCTGAAGCGGGTGGAGGTAGAAGAGTTGGTCACGCGGAAGAAGAATGCAGGTCGTCGGAGTTAGCAGGGTGATATTAATTAATAAGTGAGGAGTTCTAGATGTGGCGTCCGCTTTGGCTTTTACGCTTCATCGTTTGATGTTGTACTCTTTTCATTAATCTGTCTTCGTCGTGCACAATAAATGCTCACACACACACATATATATATATATGCATAGTTAAGTTGGTTGCATGGATATGTTGTCTTTTTAAGCGGCAGATCCGATTGCTATGTGCTGTTTGGGCGTATAAAATACACACGACAAAAGAATTTTATTAAAATCTACTGAGAATTAATTTCCCTTCTCACCTGGTTCGACTTTACCTTGGAAGAAACATGACTTGTATTTAAGATATGAAATAGAAAATAGAGGATCTTAATGTGGTGCTAAAAAAGATCTCTATCAGTTCAAATTATCCCTCGCATTGATTTTGCTGAGGATTATTTATAATGAGACTGAAACTCAGGAGAGATATTAAAGATAACTCGTGATAGAAATATAGGACAGTAAATTCTTAATTTTTTTAAAATCATCTTATTTTGAATTAAAAAAAACAATGATTATTTATAAACATATGATATTTAATGAATTACGTGGAATAACTAAGCAAAATAAATTACACCCTTTAAGCAAATGGTAATAGTACATAATCTGCGGCTTAAGAAAAAAAAAACTACAACATATCCGTATATAAATGTGCGTGTGTATGCCTGCGCATTTACTGTGGACGACGAAGACAAATTAACGACAGTACAACGTCAAAAGATGAATTGTAAAAGCTAAAGCGGACGCCACATCTTGAACACGTTCACCTTATTCATTGTAAGAGCTAATACGAGCTGCATCCCTGACCAACTTTTCGACCTCCACCTGCACCAAGTTCTCCAGGTTATCGCCCACGAGCTTAACCTCAACGAACCTCTCCCGGGCTCGCTTAATGGCTTGGCCGCCGTGCTGGGAAAAGGGGGCCACAATAGTTTTTCCGATGAACCCCAACGCGGCCTTCAGTCCGTTCATTTGGCCGTTCATGCCTCCGGACTCAAGGCGGAGGTAGCCAGTCTTGCAGTAGCGAGCGAAATCCTCGCAGTTGTTGCTGTCCAGGTCGTACCGCGGAAACCCGTCGTGCTGCAGCAGGTAGGTCGCCCTGCGGACGACCGTCCCGTTCTCGTCCTCCGGCAGCGTGCTGCAGCAGCCGCCCCGCTTGAGGAGTGCCCGGTCGACGCTGACGCCGTACTCGAAGCGGCGCAGCTTGTGGCCGGCGAGGAAGCAGTCGAGGCAGCTGCATATCACCTGGCGGCCGTGCCCGGCCGTGTGCGCCCGATCGATGCGTGCGCACGCCTTGCAGGACCTGCCGCTGCCGCTTGATCTGCTGCTGCTGGCCGTGGACACACTGCTGCCTTCGTCGTTGGTGAAATGGATGACCCTGTTGCCTCCGACGAAAATGCCTGCATCCAGATCGATATCGACATCGACAAGCAGATTCAAGTTACATTCCCACACACACATATAAACGCGCACAAACCGTGATGCGCGTAGATGAGAAAATTTCTCCAGACGTAGATGTGATCACCGGCCACCAGTCTCTCTCGCTTAACGCTAATGCATTAGAGGATTAATTAGCAGTTATTTAATTACATATCTTGCTAGCAAATTAATGAATAAAAGACAGGCATATTTATATACGTACTTGTTGGAGAACAATCCCATCGTCAAGAGCAATTTGTCCGCTGTTACAGGATGAGAAGAAGAAGGCGAATTAGTTGGAATGCAGGTTACCACTGGAAGGTCGCATATATACAGAGTGGAAAGAGAGAAAATCTCAGCTTGAAGTCTCGTGTTCCTCTCCTTTTTATAAAAAAAAAAAATCGTTTCTGCATCATTGAGTCAAGCGAGATGCCATCGTTGACCTCTTCCTGCGGGTGCTGATTTGGACGCCCCAACGGAGAAGGTTATGCTTGGAAGTTCCTGTATCATTGAATTGTCGTTGGCCGGAAAATTGTACTTCCCAGATTTTGAAAGGATTAAGGAGGTGAGTCCTCAATCGTCGGCCTCACCTCCCGAGCTCGCTCCTCCCTGTCGAACAGCGGGTGGGTGTGTCGGCAGGGGGATTAAAGAGGTGGTCTTCCATCATCGGCGAACAGCGGTGGAGGGGTGTGACGGTGACGGTCCTACGTCTCCACGTCTCCATCATCGTCGAACAGCGGTGGAGAGGGTATTGAATTGATTCGATTCATTCATCCTCCCCCTCCCCTCTTTGGTTTCATCTCAAGATTGCTGTAATCATTTTTGCCTAGTACTGAATTTGTTGGTTTCAGTAGCTGCAGTAGTGCTCAAGTTATGCCCTTTTCTTCTCTTTCCTTCTTGGCGAGTTCAAGTTATGTAATTTTCTTCTCTTTTCTTCTTGGAAAATTATGTCCTTGTTGAATTGGGGTCTTTGTCACTATACTGATGATTTATAAGCCAAGGTGAAAGTCTAGGGCCTGGGTTCTTTGTCACTATACGGACGGCTTACTAGTCGAGGTGAAGTCTACTCGGGGCCCTACGCCAAGAAATTAGGTAGGGTCTGTGTTCTTTGTCACTGTACTGACGACTTACTAGTCGAGGGGAAGAGCTAACTATCACTAGGGACTTTTCTTCTCTCGGAAGGCCCAGGACTTACTTTTCCTCTCTTCACTAAGGGCTTCTCTTCTCTTCTCTTTCCTTCTTCGAAGGCCCAGCGCTTTTCTTCTCTTCTCTGGAAGGCCGCAGAGGCATTCAAGAGTAAATTGCCAATCAAGCACCGCTAGCCCGCTCACCTCGGGCATTCCATTATTATTGTGACGCTCTGACCCACGGATCAACAAGCGTATGGATTCAAAAACTCAGTACAATATATTTATAAGATTAAGAGAACTCAGATTTTCCAATACAATTTTTACATAACATTATAACAATTTATAAGATTAAGAGAAATAAGTTTATACTTTTATTTTGTTGAAGATATCACCTTCAACCATCTTGACAGTTTTCCTACTAAACTTGCACACTTATTGAACACATTGTGTTCGGTCTTATGATTTTGTACTTATGACTCAAACCACGTTAGAAATATTATAAGGAATAATAATAAAATATGTAAGATGTATTTATTAATTTTATATATTATTAATACTTAAGAACATGAGTCACAACTTATTGTTCAAACTGTATTTTAAAATATATAGTGCATATTATGTCCATATGTTTAATTTGTTTCTAATTCTATTACAGTGAACTAGGCAACCAACCAATGCTCTGGAGATTTTCCATAAAAAAAATTTCCATAAGCTCACAACGTCAAATTTTATATATCTTTACCTATATTTATTACACTAATATTGCGAAGAGGACGAGTGACCACAAATCTCTCTTTCAAAGGCTTTACTAGTCATCAAACTCTAGATCATCCTAGTGAGAGCATTTCTCTATATATCCTCCCTATAAGCTCATACGAATAAAATTGAATTAACACATCGACCGTGACTGGCCGATAATAAATCAAACCTTAGAATTTATACTATTCATCCGATCATCTGTAAAATATCTGAGATGATGGTCATGTGATTAATAGATTCACTATCCAAGGTCTCATGAAAGGAACCACTACCTAATCTCAAAAGCATTTGGTGTTGATCAAAGTTGAGCTTCACATCTGCACAATCGGCTGTGTAGCTATTTCGATTATAATCTATGGGAGGTTTTATCTTTTCTAACCCGATCAGGACTATCACAGTGACACTATGTCATACGTATGGGTAATATATCATGAACATAGTATAATATTCTTAGTTCGTACTCCAATCTATTCCTATTATCTTAGCTATCTCTAGCTTTCAAAGAGTATTAATGGGAGCAACACTTCCTATCAAATATAATTTGATAGTATTAATAGGAGTACCACTTCTATATGATAGATGAAAATAGATAAAAGTATTAATTAGGGTATGCTTCATTGTACCTTATAATATATTTTTATAATATTTTTCACATATTTGCGTCTGTGTTGTATAATTATTTTTACTCCGAATATTAGATCATATCATGGTGTACAGTCTATCATCATTTTCTAAATTAAAAGTGCCAAGATAGTGCTCCAATATTAGTATATTCATTGTCTATTTGTTAACATCACAGCAAAAATCATGCATGTAATCACAATGCATCATCCTTAATCAACACCATCATTTCAACATGACATAATGACATGATACAAGGACATTAAATCCCAAATTTTTCAAAAAACCTAATTATGTTACCACTTTCTCTTAATTATCCTCTCATTAACATTAACAATGTTAAGATCTGGATTTTACTATTTATATTATAGACATATGAAAAAGGTGTGGATTACTTAATCACATAGGTATTTATATATATATCAATTTATAAATAGCTACTTACGTAAAACGAAGGCAATAAGGAAATTTAACTTCGCGAGGCGGACAGCACGTGCCCCTTTTCTCCCACCACCAAATCGAGCCGGCCATCCCCAAATCGAGACCTAAATTGACTCCTTTTCTCTCCGTCCTTCGCTCGGAGCGCTATCCCTCCGCAGCTCTGCTCGAGAGCTCCTCTTTTCTCCCACTCGCCGAATCAACTCACCTCTTCCTCTCGTCATGTGCCTCATCCGCCTCTGCGATTCCCTCCACCGCTGTGACGTCGACAATGCCACAGCGAATCGGCGCAGTGATCTGGAGATCCCTCTCTGCCTAATCGCCGGCGTGACTGTGATCGAAGCGGGGGTGAGAGCAATCAATCGCGTGGCGCACCGTCAAGTAGAGTCTCCCAAGTCGATCAATGCGTGGGTGCTTGTTAGGGTGGATTGTTGATATTGGAGTTCTGCTGAATAAATTGGATTGCTATTGATCAATTTTAGTTCCTCTGATGTAAACTCAGAAACATGTGCGTGTGAATTATAGTTAGTTGATGACGATTTGATTGTTTCAGTGGAGGTTGGCACCCGAATGTGTTAATGTGTTTCTCCTTGTTTAGGTTACTACTCAATTGTGGTCTCAGGTTTCTCCCTCTCTCTTTCTCCTTACTTAGCTTTAGCAGCAACTGCAATCGATTTCATTAAACATCAGTGAGCTCCCTTCGGCAGCAACAAATGAATCCAATAAAGTCATTGGATTTCCCATTCGGCTGTAACAAAGGAGAGAAGAAAGAAAGGAAGGAAGAAGAGGAGAAAAGAAAACAATGAAAGCCATCTACCTCCTCTCAGCAGCAGCAGGTAAAATCAAACGAAAAAGGATGAAATCAAATGCAGCCACAAACCTCGCCGAAATTGATTAATTCTCCTCTCAACCATTTGACTTTTTAACTGAATGCTAACACAACCCTATTTATACCAATCAAAACACTCTATTTTCCTGCAAAAATGATCTCAACCTTTTTCACTCAACAAAACTCTTATCTTTAATTCCTTTCAGTTCAGCATTTATTTCACCATGCAAAATCCATTCCATGTCACACAGCATATTCATCCATCGTAAATCTATTGCTCGGCAGCACATCATGAAGAAGGAAATCAATTAGAACAGAAACTACTCTATTCGGCTGTACCAAGGAAATCAACTAAAATCAATGAAACATTTTATACAGCAAGGTGCTTTCTTTTAGAACTTGCACTCTGTATCTATCATTAAATTCCCCTCATTGCTTAACATAAACATCATCATCGTCGTGGACACATACAATAACTCAACATCCACAAGTAGTTCACAGCAGCAGAAGTCTACCTTTCCGCAACGCCCAATTGATGGTAACGGCAGTCAACGATCCACCCAAAAAGACACAGGAACACCTGTGATCACCCAAATCCAACACAGGCATGACCCAGATCAACACTAACATTATAGCTCACATCTTGCGCAACTCCTCAAAGCAAAGTATCGCTCGAAGGCTGAATCAATAAGGAAAAACTAAAGTATCAATTTTCTATTCTAACCAGAGTCTCTACAAGTCGGCTGCCCATTTAATTCAAATCCACAACAAATTAACTCGAAGCAGAGGATTTCAAAAATAACAGAGTATCGTCTTCGCAAGTCTACTTTCCGAGCCAAATCACAGCATTTTATTTTATTACAAAGGGGCTGCTCTGAAGCGGCGAGGCAAATGCCTCAACATCTCGACACTCAAACATCTGAGGGGGGTGGGTGGGGGCGGCGGCGGCAGACGCTTCTTGTGTCAAGCAGTTTTAAGCTTATCGGCAAGCATCATTGCCTTATGGACAGCCTTGGAGGCCAAGGCATAAGCCTCAGCTGCCGCCTTCGCAATTTCCTCGGAGGCATCTGAATTCCGTGTTGCCTCCATTGAACGCGGTTTCGTTCAAGATCTCTGCAGCTTCAGAGATCATCTTGGAAAGGGCTCCCATGGCTTTTTCGGCAGTGCCAATGGCAAGAGCGCTGCGGCATAGTCTGCCGCTACAAAGGGAGGAGGGATGTCTCCGAAGGAAGAAGGGAAGGAGGCTTGGACATATTGCTGGGTGGAGTGAGAGGTGTAGGGGACGCTGATGGCTTTTTTTATAGAGGCTGGGGCTAACCACCCTACTGACAGAGGGTGTTATCGTTCTAAGTAAAAAACAAACTAAGATTAAAGTTGTTTGTGTTTTATTTAATTAGGAATTTAGACGGAATCACATGCAAAATCCCTATTACTTGGAGCCTCCTAGTGTGCCGCGATGCTGCCACATCGCCCCTCCTTTTTGTTGGATCTTCTAATTTAAAATCTGTAGGCACAAAAATAGCCCATCCTTTCGCACGAATCTCAACACAGATGACCAAACTCTACCCTTGGTAGAGGGGGCCGCCCGGCCCGGGTCAATAGCGGGCCGTGCCCGGCACTGTTGACGTGTCGTGCCGAACTGCAGGGTCTAGCCCAGCAGGCTAGCACGACATGATTATATATATAATACATATATATTTTTTTTAAAAAAACTAAATGGCCGAGTGTTTGCCTTCCCCGCACCTGATCTTACTTCGAATCTCGACGGCTGCTAATTATTTTCAGCAGGAGGTTTTGGGTTTTGCTATTGGGCACGGGCCAGTTCGGTGCCGCCGTCTGCCTGGCGATCGTGAATGCGATGAGCTTCTGCCACTTCATGGGGGATGCACCGCGAACTTAAGCCAAGCCCGAGAACTTCCTGCTCGCCACCAAGGACCAGGGGGACCATGCTCAAAGCCACCGATTTCAATCTCTTAGCCTTGATCGAGGAAGGTAATTAACTGCATTTTCCTATCAGATTTCTTTGTTTGTTCTTTGCCCATCAAAACATCAGCATCATCATAGGGGGGGGGGGGGGTGGGGGTGGGGGTGGCGGCAGTGCAACTCAAGTTGCTTCAGGGGTCTCCTCCACCGGCAGCATGGCTTTATCCATCTCTGCGGCTAGCAACATAGCCGCTTGAGCCACATTGGCCGCGTTGGTCCATTCAGTAGCTGCCTTCTCGCAACCTTCCACAGCTGTCCCTGGATCTCTTACAGCTTTCATTGAATGCTCTGCGGCTCGTTTTGCCGCCAGAGCCGCCTTAGCGGCTTCATCGAGGAGATGATCAAGCTTCGAGAGCATCATACCAAGTGCTCCCACCCCCTTCTTTGCAGCTTGTACGGTGTGTTTCGCCTCCGAGGCGGCGACGACAGCGTAATCAGACGTTAGGTATGGAGGAGGGATGTTCACGAACCCGAACGGATTAGGCGGATTAGTATCGGACATGGTGGAGTAAGGAGTAAGAATGAAGCGATAAGAATGAAGGAGTAAGAATGAAGCGATAAGAATGAAGGAGTAAGAATGAAGCTGCAAAGAAGGGGGTGGGAGCACTTGGTATGATGCTCTCGAAGCTTGATCATCTCCTCGATGAAGCCGCTAACGCGGCTCTGGCGGCAGAACGAGCCGCAGAGCATTCAATGAAAGCTGTAAGAGATCCAGGGACAGCCGTGGAAGGTTGCGAGAAGGCAGCTACTGAATGGACCAACACGGAGCATTCATTTGACATGCACACCAGTTTACCTGCAAATATGGAGCAAAACTGGAATGAGTATGAAACAAGAATGGAAAAGGGTGTGAATGGAACAGGAGTAGGCAAAAATCAGAGGTATCTTCTAGCCAATGCAACTACAAAACTTGGACAATATATTCAGTTTCACCATACAAATACCCAAAATCTACATATGAGTTTTATTTCACATTTTAGCACCTTAAAAAGGTTAATTCACAAACATATCATTTGCCTGAGGCAACAGGAGCAAGTAGCATCTAATTGCTTCAACATTTGTACATCACTGCAACAGACACACAACAGTGAGGGCAAGAGTTTTCCCGAGAATCTATAAACAAACAAAACAGGAGTTGTTGCCCTCCTCCTCCTCGCTTTAAGATTCGTGATCCTTCGATCAACTATCTTGCGAACGATTAGGATTTAGAGGAACTGTTGCCAAGTGGTTCATCAAAAAAAAAAAAAACATTAATGTTGAGAAGAAGGAATAGATGAAAAGTTTGTTTCAATCTCAAGACTGTTGCCATCAAGTCTAATCAAATATTTTCTTTAATGTACTGCAAATATATTTTTCACTGACTAATCTTCCTATGCAATTAACTGAATACCTTAAATGGAAACGACCTAGTGAATGAACTTGTACTTTACATATTTTAATCTAACCTTATACATGAATGCTTGCAATAACTTGTGCGAAATATAAGAGAGTTGCATTTACACAAAGGTGCAGATAAGTCAAAAAAGATGGAACATGGAAGAAATGGATTCATCTAAACAAGTTAGTCATTTCATTTCAAATCGATATGTGCTCTACAAGCAACATTTTCTCAAACAAAATAGTTTGTTCTCTATGCATCTATTCCTAATTCTTTCTCTTTGCGGGCAAGACACAAGGTAGTAACTTTTCACATTCTGGTCAAGTACAATCTCAAGGAAGAAAGTTTTGCACAACTGATAAATTTAGGGTAAAGCACCCTGCCTAAGTACCGCACTCATCCGGAATCAGGATAAAAGAGAAGCACAGAAATCCACAGTTGATATCTGACTTACCTAAAGCACTGCACAAATTCCACAGACGAAGGTTCTTCTTAATATAAAGTTTGGTCTTCTTTCTCATCGTCACAAGCTGTTAATCAAAAACATGTCCAGGAAATCCATATTAAAATAAGGTCAAACAAAAGGAGCTAAAGAGGAATTACAGTCGGAGCTGCTATAAGTAAGATTGTAAAAAGTATGAAAAAGAAGAACTCTGTTAGAGAAAACCACAAAAGATTACTTTAAAAGCTACAGATACGGAGAAGTGAGTACTTAACCCCCAGAGACCTCAAATCAATGATGGACATCAGAAATTTAACATGTAGAGCAAAAGAGTATAACTTAAATACACAAATAAAGGGTTACAATCTGGGAACAGTTCATGACTTGTAGGACTCGCTTGGGGGCTCATTCACACTTCCGTTTGGTTTCTTTGAATATGATTTCTCATGCAACTCTTTGGGATTTCCTTTCCTGCTTCTTTTCCCCCTTTTCCTTCGTATTTCCTTCTTTGGATCTTATCTTCGTGTGTTTTTGTTTTCCCATGCTTTTGGATGATATATTGTACCAAGGTTATTATTCAAACAAAAATCTGGAAACAGTTCATTGTTTTTCAAAAACCCAAGACGATGTTATCAAGACACAAAACAAAAATCATTGGACACTAAGGCGAAGCCCTTAATTGGTATTTATCTTGCGCTCTAAGATAAAAAGTCATCCTATTTGCATATATCAATAGATCTTTCTTGCTTATCTAGATATCATTGAACTCGAGGCTATGCCCTTACTGAAGTATGACTAAAGACAACCAAAATTACAGTGAAATGTCTTGAAATACAACAGGAAAATCAAGATCTGTTTTATTGAAGTTTGGAGGTACCATTAACCCAAGGTTTGCTAGCATAAAGACAGAAGAGTTGAATTGCACAGACATATATGGCAAGACCAAACTTTGGCCTACAACTACGAATGCCATCATAAGGGATGACCAGGTAAGTGGCCGACCTGATTATGTAAAATGGATATCAGAATAGGCCCTCGCACCATGAAACAGCAACGAAGGTAATCTAATATTTGTTAAACATCATGGCAAGAGTTAGAAGGACTGAAGTGGTTTTGACTAAAAAACTACACTTTGCTAGTAACACATGGCTTCTATCATTCTGGTAATATATCACCGAAAATTGGAAGTTATGCAAATTAAAGTTACGGCTCCATAAAGCAAGATCACTTCTCTCAACTGACTCTTAACCTACTAAAGGTTTCAATAAGGAAGGGCAATTGGAATCAAGATTGGTGCTGCAGAAAGATAACCTAGAAACAAAAGCAATTGAAATATCCTCTGTAACAAAGTTATTATTCAAACAACAATCGTAATAAAACAAAGCGAGTGCTTGCCGTTGGAGCTAATCGTAATAAAACAGAGTTGGTTTGCTGCAAATTCTGAAACCCTAACATCAGCACAAGCACCAAAGTAGACAATAAGAAGTAAATTTTTAATAGCTAGTCCAAGGAAGCACAAGGCAAGATACTTTTTTGGTTTTAGAATATCAATTCATCGTGCCCTTTTCAGAAGACTTTAAACCAATCTTCAAAGCAAAGCAAACTAAGTCTTGCGATCGTATTATCTGTTTAGGACAATAGGCTGAAATAAACTCTCGAGTGATCATTTAGAACTTGAAGATCCTTTCAGGAGGGAAAAAAAAATCGTATCCTGGGACCATTTACTCGAAAATTAAGATAATAAAGATAAGAAACACGAGGATCATCACCTCCGCAGCAGAAGCAGCAACAGAGGAGCATGAGAAGGTCGCTGCAGAAGACCAAAACCCGGTAGATCCTTGCGTGAACATTGCGTAGAGGGAGGCCAGGTCGTCGCCATTGTTACATCCATCACAGATTTTTATATACAGTAGTAGGCTGAACACGGGCCACTCGGGCCCTTGTTATTGTACTAAAATGCACATCTCCCATTTTTCCATATCGACCTAACAAACAAAAGCACATCAAGATTTTACTTAAGAAAACATATTCCTAGAGTTCTCTTGCAAACTATTCATTAACGTTATCCACCGAAGTTAGAATCAATGGGACAGTAGATGATTATACCTGCTTTCTTCCATTCTATCACCACCACCATCTTGATCAACAGCAATAGCATTAGCTGCCTTACTAACGAGCTCCTCTGGCCTAAGAGTTAGTACCGATCAATCGAACCACGATGGGGACGGCAGATGGCCGATGCAGCAAACGGTGCACCAGCGAGCTTGACGCCACTCACCTCTGCTGCGTGGAGGGGAGGAGAGGGCGGCCGTCAGGTGGATTAGGGCGAAATGCCCGCCCGGCTCGTCCGTGAGTTCTTTTGTTCGACGATCGGTTCATCCAACCGATCGACCGGCCGGTTGGTTGGACTGGTCCGGTTTAATTTTTTTCTTTCTTTTTTTTCTAGGTTAGAGTTGTGGAGTTTACACGGTCATAGTTCCAAAAGAGAAGATTTATTTTCTCCAAGATAATAACTTGTTTAACAGCTATTTTTTTTCTTTTCTTTTTGAAAATATTGTTTAATACGCTATGGATTATATGATTCCAAAAAGTAGTAGTAACGCTGTGATTACCCAATACAATTATTCATGACCTACAGTTCTCTTATTCAACTATTCAACATCGCTTTTGACTGTTATAGCTTTTATTTCTGGTACCCTCGCAGCTTGGCTTCTTATCATACAAGCTAGTAGAGTATTTTGATTGATTGCAGTTCTAAGTGCTGTTAGTTTAATGCACGTATACGTACATAATTTTTTGGGTAGAAAAAGTCTTCTCACTGTGAAAATATCACAGTAATATAATGTGGATATTAATTGTCCACAATTAGTTTAATCAAAGGGGCGTATAAATATAAATATAAATATAGTTGATGAACAATAAAGATTATACTTATCATATTATCATATGATATAAATATATATAAGTATATATAAATATATTGAATGAATTAAATTCCAATTTAATTCCTTATGATATTAATATTTTTAAAATCAACTACTAATTTTACTTAAAATCTTTAAGCTCTTCTGTTTATCGAAACTAGATTAATATTCTTACTTATGTCTGTTAGACAATAAAATAGAAATATAGTTCTAAAAATCAATTGATGAAAATAAAAAGCTATTATCTTTGAAATAACAACTCTTTCAATTAATTAAAAATGAAGCATACAAGGAGATGGCCCGTTTCGGCACCTTGCATCCCTAATTGTTAAGGGTGCTTAACGGGTAGGGCTGCCTGCATGCAGCCCGAGCTCGGCCTGAATGAAGCCGTACCTGGCACGGCTCGGAGACTGAGCGTGTCGTGTCGGACTGCTCTCCTGGGCCCGAGGGCCTGGGATGGCACAACACGAGGCCCGATATATATATTAATTATATAAATAAAGTTATTAATTTAAGTTAGTATAGTGGTAAAAAATAGTACTTCCTACATCAGAGAGTGTGCTTAGGCGGGCTCGTGCCTGGGCTGGCACGTGAGCACGACCCATTATCATGCCTATTAATTGCTGCCTTCATATTCTCCTCCCCTTCCTCTCCTGAACACCCGGATCAGCGGTCTCGGACCCAGAAACCTAAACCCCGCATAATAGAATGAGTCCATTCCCCTAAACACATAATAGAAAGAAAAAACCCAGAATGCCCAGAATAGAAAAAACTAAAAAAAGAAAATACCCAAAACAGTCGTAATAGAAAAAACTGAATGGAATGAATCCATTTTCTTTTTTATTATAGATATAGTTGCCTCAAACAGGGAGGGGTGGCCAGACCGCAAGATCACCGCCTCTAAAGCGGTGGAGGCAAAAGCCTCAAGCAGCGGTGGCATCGGGAGCAAACTCCTCCTACAGCATAACTGCCTTTCAAGCAGTCATCGTGGCAGTGGCAGCCTCGCAGGAAGCCAATAGGATGGATACCAGCATCCACAATATGCTTCACTGCATACTCAGCAAACGTACCCACATAAACAGTTGCTCTTAGATGTGTAAATCGGGTTGTGCAGCTCGGGCCCAGCTCGACTCGAGTCGTGTCTGGCACAGCCCGACACTGTTACTGTGTCGTATGACAAGCTCCGCCGAGCAAAGACTGTGCCTAAAGGAACCAACATCATCGCTACCAACTGGAGGAAAAAAGAGACAAGGAAACTCCCATCCCTTTTGTGCAACCAAAGAAATAACAACACTTGGTGATGGAAAGATTTGAAAGTTATGATGAACCGACATCATCGCCACCAACTAGAGGAAAAAAGAGACAATGAAACTCTCATCACTTTTGTGCAACCAACCAAAGAAATAACAGCACTTGGTGATAGAAAGATTTGAAAGTTATGATGAAGATAACATAGTACTGCCGAATAGCAGAGTAAAACTATCTTATGGACAGCTCAACGCCATCTTTGGGTGCAGCACCCGGAGTCACGGAAGGGTAACTTAGAACAGGCCATCACCATTTTGCAAACCGTGCCGAGCCGGACCCGACCCGGTTCGAGCGAGCCGGTCCGCTTTTTTTTGGAAAAATATTAGCATTTTTATGCGCAATTCAAATTCATGTCTTTACTATGGGAAGAATATGTATTAACCATTCTACCACTCAACATTTTTGAAATATATATATATATTATATATATTAAATCGTGCCGTGCCGTGTTGTGCCAGCCTGCGGGCCTAAACCTTGCGACCTAGCACGACACCGCTACAGTGATGTGCTGTGTCAGGCACAACCCGCGTCTGATCCGGGCCCTGCCAGACACGGACCGAGTCGAGCCGGACGCAGGCCGCCCGGCCCGATTTACACCCCTAAATGGGACTAAGTCTCCAAAAAAAGAATTTTTATCTTCGTGTGTCTTAAAATCAAGACTTTCGTTGTTTATATCAATAACTACTAGAAGGCCATTTGAAAAATGCAGCCCAGCAAGTCCTCTCTTTCCCATCTCTGATAAGTTTCATATACATCCTAGAAATCTGTCTATTTAGACAATATTAGCTAGGCAGTCCATACAAGTATATAACATTTATCAAGAAAATCTTTACGAATTAGGGCGAGGGGAAATAATAAATATTTGGATTGTGCATCTACAAGAGCATGGAACAAGTTGAATTAGAAAGGGTACATAAAGTGTACATTCCTTTGGTTAGAGTAATTTGACTCTATACAGAAGGATAATGAGTCTTGGGTTCAAGTTTTTTAGAAATTGTTTTAATTCCTTACAATACTAATATTTTTAAAACCAACTATTAATTTTATTATAAATTAATACTGGGCTCGGGCCGAATGCCCTAATTTAATTTATTAAGGAGTCCAATTTAAGAGGCCATCGGCGTCATATTCCCACAAAAGCAGACGTCCTTCTCGGCAGCGGCGAGGGCCTCCGCCCATGGAGCGTCGCCAGGTTATCCAGGAACAGCACGTCCTCCTTCTCCCACTCTCCTCTTCGATCATCTCCCCGCACCTCTTCACCACGTCCTCCGAGATTTCCGATCCGTCGGCCATCTCCACGGTGTTGGACCACATTCTCCTCCCCTTCCTCTCCGGGAACACCCGGATCAGCGGTCGCGGACCCAGAATAGTCTTCACCCCTCCATCAGGAAGCCACTGCATGTCCATTCCCAACGCCTTTGCCCTGCGCCATCCTGTTTGTAGGTACAAGTAGTTCCCTTTCAATTCTGCGACAGAATTGCTGAAATACAGAAATTTTTTTCTCGATGGTTAATACCTTTTCGTCTGCTTCGATTGGAGCAGATCTTAGCCCACAAAAGCACAAATGGATAAGCTTTGGAAACATAAAATTAAACTTTGGAAAGTTTAGTTCCATTAGGGGGATTGTTAGAAGTCATCAACAATAAACAATGAATTTTGTAGGGATCCCAGTTTGCCTGGAAATCATGTACAAGTACAGGAAGCCTAGGAGTAGGCATGCTAATGGGCCGTGCTCGTGCCGGCCCGAGCACGGCCCGCCCTTGGCACGTCCATAAACGTGCCGGGCCAATCACGGCACGATTACATCTCGTGTCGTGCCAGGCACGGCCCGAGTTAGATCTCCTCAAGCCCAGCACGGCACGCAGCATGCTATAGAGCGTGCCAGATCAGGCCCATCACGTGCCGGATCACATATCAAGCCTAATTCAGCCCAATAACCCACTAATACCAATACACTAGCAATTGTGAAAGTGTTGGCTTATATATGTTTTTTGTTTCTTAGAACTGAGCAATGTGGGACTAAACTTTTTTGAAGAAGTTAAACTAAAAAAATAATCATTGACTCCTCACTAACTACCCTTTTTTTATAAAAAAAATCATTCCAACCTACTTATTAAACTTTAAAAAATATTAATTACTTTTTTATTTTATTAAAATATATAAAAAATTTAAAATATGTAATAGTCTTTATAAAATCTCTCTCCTCTATACTAAAAGAAGATTAAACTCTCCAATTAAATCCACCCTTATTTTATATTATTTCTAAAATTAGATTATCTACTATAAGCTAGATAGTTAATAAAAATTTTAAAAAAATTAACTTTTAAAATAAAAATTATCTTTTTGAACATGTCTTTCTACTTATATTTTTTTATACTCTTTCTCGTCAAAGTATACATTATAATTATTATTACTTTGAGATATTTAAATGAACTTTCATTGAGAGGGTTTGATATTATAAATATTAAGATTTATTAGAATATAAATGGTACAATTATCATAATATATGTCCTAATTTATTAATCTGATAAAAATTAATAATAGAAATAAATGGGTGATTATATGAATTTTAAGTAATATTTTAATAAAATAATATGTAGAAAATAACCAAAATACCCTTTACTAAAATTATAAAATTATAGCTAATAAAGGTTAGTAGGGTAATTTTAATAGAATGGAAAAATTTTGATTTAAAAGGTGAAGGATTGGAGTTTTAAGGAGGAGTGAAAGTGTTTAAATGAGTTTTTAGTCCCACATCTGGTAGTCTTGGAAAAAGAGTTGCTTCATTCTCTATATAAGAGATAGCATCCTTCCTACCTACAAGTATGCCTATGTAATGGGCTATGGGCTATGATTGGGCTTTATTTGGCACGACCTGCCCACGGGTCGTGTCTGGCACGGCCCGATCACGACCTGGTCATCAAGCAGCCAGGTCTTCCTTGGGAAACTTCGCTGCTAACTCAATAGCTTTGAGAGCAGTATTGGCCGCTCCGGGGTAGGCAGCCGTGGCCAACTCGCACCCTTCTGTGGCTGCTGCGGGCGTGACATCCCTCTGCGAGGCCACCCAAGCTTCCCTCGCAGCATCTTCAGGGAAGGAAGTCGTTGCTGGACGATCTCCTGGGTTGTAGCCACCATCCTACCAAGTGCTTTCAGGACCGCAACTGCAGCTTTCAAGGCATTTTTGGCCTCGGTGGATGACTCATTGGAGTGCGCCGCATTAGCTGAGGGAGGAGGAGGAGGGGTCGACTGGGTTTTAGAGCGTTTGGAGGGAGGAGGGGTCGACATTGCTCCATGCTCCGCTTTTAGGATTTTAGAGGGTTTGGGGGGACGACGCCCTCCGTGCTCCGCTTTTAGGGTTTTAGAGGGTTTGGGGGGGACGATGCCCTCTGAGAGGGCTTATTTATAAGCTCGCTTTTAGGATTTTAGAGGGTTTGGGGGGGACGATCTCCTGGGTTGTAGCCACCATCCTACCAAGTACTTTCAGGGCCGCAACTGCAGCTTTCAAGGCATTTTTGGCCTCGGTGGATGACTCATTAGAGTGCGCCGCATTAGTTGAGGGAGGAGGAGGAGGGGTCGACTGGGTTTTAGAGCATTTGGAGGGAGGAGGATAGAGGGTTTGGGGGGACGACGCCCTCAGTGCTCTGCTTTTATGGTTTTAGAGGGTTTGGGGGGGACGATGCCCTCTAAGATAGCTTATTTATAAGCTCGCTTTTAGGGTTTTAGAGGGTTTGGGTCCGCTTTTAGTGTTTAGGGTTTTAGAGGGTTGGGGGGGGGGGGGGGGGACACCCTCGAGAGGGCTTATTTATAAGCTCCATAGTACGTATCGTCGAGGCTCGTCTAAACGGGCTGTGCTCGGGTCGGCAGGGTCAGGCACGGGGCATACTTTGCTCCGGCAGGGCCCAGCCCGAACCCAAGCAAATTTGGGCAAATAAATATGAAAATGTATTATGGCAAGTAATCGAAACCGTGTTTTCTCTGAGAAAATATTACTAGATACTACTGTGCCAACTTATTTTAATATCTTTATTTAAAAAGTATGATATATATAGTTTTTCGTGTCGCGCCACACCAAACACGGGCCGGGCTCGGGCCGCCCGGGAGGCGACGGTGGCTGGACATCAAGCAGCCGGGTCTTCCATGGGAAACTTCGCTGCTAACTCAGCAGCTTTGAGAGTAGCATTGGCCGCTCCGGGGTCGGCTGCAGCGGCCAACTCGTACGCTTCTGTGGCTGCTGCGGGAATGACATCCCTCTGCGAAGCCACCCAAGCTTGCGTCGCAGCATCTTCAGGGAAGGAAGCCACTGTTGCGGCTTCCTCGACGATCTCTTGGGCTGTAGCCACCATCTTACCAAGTGCTTTCACGGCCGCAACTACAACTTTCAAGGTATTTTTGGCCTCGGTGGATGCATCGGTGGAGTGCGTCGCGGTAGCTGAGGGAGGAGGAGGAGGGGTCGACTTGGTTTTAGAGCATTTGGAGGGAGGAGGGGTCGACATTGCTCCGTGCTCTGCTTTTAGGGTTTTAGAGGGTTTGGGGGGACGACGCCCTCCGTGCTCCGCTTTTAGGGTTTTAAAGGGTTTGGGAGGGACGATGCCCTCTGAGAGGGCTTATTTATAAGCTCGTTTTTAGGGTTTTAGAGGGTTTGGATCTGCTTTTAGGGTTTTAGATGGTTTGGGGGGAGGGGGGGGGGACGACGCCTCTAAGAGGGCTTATTTATAAGCTTCATAGTACGTATCGTCGAGACTCGTCTAAACGGGCCGTGCTCGGGTTGGCAGGGTCAGTCACGGGGCATACTTTGCTCTAGCAGGGCCCGGCCCGAGCCCAAGCATGTCTGGGTAAATAAATATGAAAATATATTATTACGAGTATTCGAAATCGGGTTTTTTCTGAAAAATATTACTAGTTACTACTGTGCCAACTTATTTTAACATCTTTATTTAAAAAGTATGATATATATAGTTTTTCGTGCCGCACCGCCCAAACACGGGCCGGGCTCGGGCCACCCGGGGGGGGGGGGGGGGCGGCTGGACATCAAGCAGCCGGGTCTTCCTTGGGAAACTTCGCTGCTAACTCAGCAGCTTTGAGAGCAGCATTGGCCGCTCCGGGGTAGGCTGCCGTGGCCAGCTCGCACGCTTCTGTAGCTGCTGCGGGCGTGACATCCCTTTGCGAAGCCACCCAAGCTTCCCTCGTAGCATTTTCTAGCTTCCCTCGCAGCAGCGGCTTCCTGGACGATCTCTTGGGCTGTAGCCACTATCCTACCAAGTGCTTTCACAGCCGCAATTGCAGCTTTCAAGGCATTTTTGGCCTCGGTGGAGTGCGCCGCGATAGCTGAGGGAGGAGGAGGAGGGGTCGACTGGGTTTTAGAGGGTTTGGGAGGGGACGATGCCCTCTGAGAGGGCTTATGTATAAGCTCGCTTTTAGGGTTTTAGAGGGTTTGAGGGGGGGGGGGGACGACGCCCTCTGAGATGGCTTTTTTATAAGCTCCATAGTACGTATCGTCGAGACTCGTCTAAACGGGTCGTGCTCGGGTCGGCACAGTCAGGCACGGGGCATACTTTGTTCCGGCAGGGCCCGGCCCGAGCCCCAGCAGGTCTGGGTAAATAAATATGAAAATGTATTATTGCGAGTATTCAAAATCGGGTTTTCTCTGAGAAAATATTACTAGTTACTACTGTGCCAACTTATTTTAACATCTTTATTTAAAAAGTATGATATATATAATTTTTCGTGTCGTGCCGCCCCAAACACGGGCTGGGCTCGGGCCGCCCGAGGGGGGGGGGGGGGGGGGCGGCGGGTGGACATCAAGCAGCCGGGTCTTCCTTGGGAAACTTCGCTGCTAACTCAGCAGCTTTGAGAGCAGCATTGGCCTCTCCGGTGTAGGCCGCCGTGACCAACTCGCACGCTTCTGTGGCTGCTGCGGACGTGACATCCCTCTGCGAAGCCACCCAAGCTTGCCTCGCAGCATGCTGCGGATGTGACATCCCTCTGCGAAGCCACCCAAGCTTGCCTCGCAGCATCTTCAGGGAAGCTGAGGGAGGAGGAGGAGGGGTAGACTGGGTTTTAGAGCGTTTGGAGGGAGGAGGGGTCGACATTGCTCCGTGCTCCGCTTTTAGTATTTTAGAGAGTTTGGGGGGATGACGCCCTCCGTGCTCCGCTTTTAGTATTTTAGAGAGTTTGGGGGGATGACGCCCTCCGTGCTCCGCTTTTAGAGTTTTAGAGGGTTTGGGGGGGACGATGCCATCTGAGAGAGCTTATTTATAAGCTCGCTTTTAGGGTTTTAGAGGGTTGGGGGGGGGGGGGGGGACGACGCCCTCTGAGAGGGCTTATTTATATGCTCAATAGTACGTATCGTCGAGACTCATTTAAACGGGTCGTGCTCGGGTCGGCCGGGTCAGGCACGAGGCATACTTTGCTCCGATAGGGCTCGGCCCGAGCCCCAGCAGGCCTGGGCAAATAAATATGAAAATATATTATTGCGAGTATTCGAAACCGGGTTTTCTCTTAGAAAATATTACTAGATACTACTGTGCCAACTTATTTTAACATCTTTATTTAAAAAGTATGATATATATAGTTGTTCGTGCCGTGCCGCCCCAAACACGAGCCGGGCTCGGGCCACCCGGGGGGCGGCGGCGGCTAAACATCAAGCAGCCGGGTCTTCCTTGGGAAACTTCGCTGCTAACTCAGCAGCTTTTGACATCCCTCTGCGAAGCCACCCAAGTTTGCCTCGCAGCATCTTCAGGGAAGGAAGCCACTGCTGCGGCTTCCTGGACGATCTCTTGGGCTATAGCTACCGCCTACCAAGACGCGGTAGCTGAGGGAGGAGGAGGAGGGGTCGACTGGGTTTTAGTGCGTTTGGAGGGAGGAGGGGTCGACATTGCTCTGTGCTCCACTTTTAGGGTTTTAGAGGGTTTGGGGGGACGACGCCCTCCGTGCTCCGCTTTTAGGGTTTTAGAGGGTTTGGGGGGGACGATGCCCTCTGAGAGGGCTTATTTATAAGCTCGCTTTTAGAGTTTCAGAGGGTTTGGGTCCGCTTTTAGGGTTTTAGAGGGTTTGCGGGGGGGGGGGGGACGACGCCCTCTGAGAGGGCTTATTTATAAGCTCCAAAGTACGTATCGTCGATGCTCGTCTAAACGGGCCGTGCTCGGGTCGGCAGGGTCAGGCACAGGGCATATTTTGCTCCGGTAGGGCCCGGCCCGAGCAAATAAATATGAAAATGTATTATGGCGAGTATTCGAAACCAGGTTTTTTTTTGAGAAAATATTACTAGTTACTACTGTGACAACTTATTTTAACATCTTTATTTTAAAAGTATGATATATATAGTTTTTCGTGCCGCGCCGCCCCAAACATGGGCTGGGCTTGGGCCGCCCGGGGGGCGGCGGCTTTGAGAGCTTCGGACGATCTCTAGGGCTGTGCTTTCAGGACCGCAACTGCAGCTTTCAATGACTCATTGGCGTCAGTGGATGACTCATTGGCGTCAGTGGATGACTCATTGGAGTGCGCCGCATTAGCTGAGGGAGGAGGAGGAGGGGTCGACTGGGTTTTAGAGGTTTAGAGGGTTTGGAGGGGACAATGCCCTCTGAGAGAGCTTATTAAATAAGCTCGCTTTTAGGGTTTTAGAGGATTTGGGTCCGCTTTTAGGGTTTTAGAGGGTTTTGGGGGGGGGGGGGAGACGCCTTCTGAGAGGGCTTATTTATAAGCTAAATAGTGTGTATCGTCGAGACTCGTCTAAACGGGCCGTGCTTGGGTCGGCAGGGTCAGGCACGGGGCATACTTTGCTCCGGCAGGGCTCGGCCCGAGCCCAAGCAGGCCTGGGCAAATAAATTTGAAAATATATTATTGCGAGTATTCGAAATCGGGTTTTCTCTCAGAAAATATTACTAGTTACTACTGTGCCAACTTATTTTAACATCCTTATTTAAAAGGTATGATATATATAGTTGTTCGTGCCGTGCCGCCCAAACACGGGTTGGGCGCGAGCGGCCCGACCCGTTTGATATCTCTAATTGAGAGTGCTTCGCTTTTAGGGTTGGGGGGGGGATACTCTATAGTACGTATTATTGTACAAGACCCCGATGAAATCATTTTAACTGCACAAGATCCCGATGAAATCATTTTAAAAAATATTTTTTCGGCTCGATTCAAAACCTCATTGCCACCCTGAAAGTAAGATTAAGTACTAACTACACCATTGAAATACTACCATAAAGATGTCTAAGAATATCATTATAATAATACTATTTGGCGGTCTGAAAAATACGCCTTCCCAAGTCTGGAAAAATGAAATTTGCTAACTTAATAGCACTGAGATTCGGTACCGTCCCCTTAACAATTAGGAAGGGGTTGCTGAAAAATTCCAGGAAGATTCAGGGAGAATCGAACGAAAGGTTAATAGTAAGAAAGTATTGTCAAATTTTAATTTGCTAGTTATTAGATAAGTTGGGCGATGATGGTTAAAGTGGGCTTAGTAATTAGGCATGCTTAATTGGACATGCTTAAGTAGGATGAGTACTTAGTTTAGTCTAGGGGTGGATAGGCTAAGGAAATGAATTAGATTTAAGTTTGAACAGTAAAATTGGGCCCACTATTTCATTGGGCTAGATAAAGAGAGTTATTAATATAGATTTGATAATTTAATTTTGAATTGATCAATTAGAATCAAATTTATTAAAGTGGTCTAGAAGTTTATCGAATTAATTAAAATATGTTTCACCAACTTTATTTGACTGTATAACCAAAGAACTGTTAATAATCATCTACTATTCAACATTATCATTCGTACGGTGTCGTGCCACCCACAGGCCTAGACCTTCCGGCCCAGCCCAGCACGGTAACAATAGCGAACCGTGCCGGGCAGGACCCAGATCGGGCCGCCCGCTGGCCGCCCGTGCCCTTTTGCATGCGTACTTATTAATGCCTAATCATCCCTGAATAGAAAAACTTAGAACACGGGATATATAGAAAAAACTCAACCACAACATGAGCACGGAATAGAAAGAAAACCCAAGCCACAACATGAACACTGAATAGAAAGAAAAAACCTAGAGTGTATGAATGCCTTCATCCCTGCCAGCAACAACATAAACACTAAATAGAAAGAAAAAAAACCCACAACATAAACACTGAATAGAAAGAAAAAAAAGCCAGAGTGTACGAATGCCTTCATCCTAGCCACCACAACATAAACACGGAATAGGAAGAAAAAAACTCAAAATGTATGAGTGCCTAATCATCCTTGCCAGCCACAACATAAACAGGGAATAGAAAAAACCCAGAAGAATGAAAAAACTTAAAAGAGCCAGCCACAACATGAACACAACATAAAAAAATCCGGAATAATAGAAAAGCAGCTGCGGTAGGAGTACCTTCAGAGCAGCCTGCCTCTAAGGCGGCCGAGGCAAAAGCCTCAAGCAACTGTGGTATAACTGCCTTCTGAGCAGCCTTCGAAGCTTCCACATAAGCGGTAGAGGCCGCCTCCCAGGCAGCAGTAGTTGATGCCGAATTGAGCAGTTTCCACAGCATGCTTCGCTACAGATTCCGCGGCTGCTTTTTGCACCTTCACTATTTTCATGGCACTGGTAAGCGCTCGAACAACCTCCGAAGAAGTTTTACCACTTCAATGATCATTGCTAAGCTAGAAAGGACTACTCAGTTATCATATCAAAGAAGAACCTAACAAAAGAACCTGGCTAAGCATAATTCTACAGTCTAGGATTTAAAATGAGTTATCATGGCCACGTGACAAGGAGGGCTGAGCCCTAAAAGCCATAACAAGGTGACTCCAACGCAATGATCTGAATTAGAAAGATAGACTGTTTATATATATTAAGATTTAACAGTTTATGCATAATTCCTCGGAGGATTTTCTTAGATCATAATTTTAATTTTTTGTAAAAAAAATCTTCGTAAAAATAAAAACACGTGAAGTAAAAGACGAACTGTCTTAGAATGAGTTTTTGAAATCAACTTTAGTTTTTTACTAAATACAAATGTAAATTTTAAAATAGTTACCGCGCACCTTTGCAAACACTCGTATAGGACATATTACTTCTAAATCTTTAGCATCTTCTACCTCCTTCCATCATTATCAGTGCAAACCTAGAGTTCAAAATTGATCATAAAGGTGCGCCAGAGTTTATCGGATCGAGCATCTCACCGATGCATCTTGTATCAGAGCGAGGGAGAAGAAGAAGAAAAGAAAAGAAAGATGAGTTCGAAGTCGCACACCTCTAGAGAGCCTGAGACGATCCAGAAGCAGGCTCCTTATCTTCGATCTCGGTACTCCGCTGGGGAAGCGATGCCCTTCTTCGGCTTTCCCTATAAAAAAGTATGAGATAAGCTTGTGGGAGGAGACGGGAGGAGGAGGGGGGGTGAGGAAGAGCCTTTGTTTCTAATTTTGTTGGACGATGAGGCAACCTTTTTGGGTTCTAGTTATTTCTTTCTCGACCCGGCTCTTACCCGAACGTTTATTTGAAAGAAGGCGTGACTTTGCAAGTTGGGCCCTGCGGTATTTGAACATGGTAGATACTAACCTGTTTGCAAGCACGCTAAAGTTTTACTGTACATGCATTTGCCCTGTTATGAATTTAAGGAAAAAAATTTCAGCACCAATCTTGAATTTGATTCATCTGGAAAAACTGACAAAAAAAACAGGATTTACTTGGAAACTATTGAACAACAAAATAAGAGGAACACAAGAATGACCACCGTCTTGCTTTCTCTCTTCAGCACCAATGCACAAATTTCATATAAGTTAAGGGATGATGGATGCCCTAAGCGTAAACTCCGCAGACATCATTACAATTTGCCATGGCTCAAGCACATGCTCAACAATGATCGATCACCTACCTAAATTATTCTCGTGAAATATCTGTACATTACAGTGGCAAGTTCACATAATCTCAACATGAGGTGTCCCAAGGCTTCAAATTTGCAGAAGCATAGCAAGGAGATTCAGCGAACGGCCTCGGGTCTCCTCCCTCTTCCCACCGGCTACCTCATCTTTCCGCCAGCAGGGTTTGGGAGCACCCACAATCCTAGCGCACGCTGCCCTCGCTCACAGCGGACGGTTTCTGCCGGCAGCCGCTTCCCAGCTTCCGGCGGTGCTCCAAATACTTCGATTCCTCTTCTCTGGACTCGAATTGAAGCTGCACACCAAACCACCGCCAAGGAGAGACGACCTCGCGCCGATCGGCGGCGAGTTCGTTCGAAAAGAGGGCCTCCGCCACTTCCCCGCTGCCAGCCGCCCATCGGAGCCGCTGCAGCGTGTCTCACGGCCACCCCAGCGTCCGTAGTCCTCCGGCCAACCCCCAACTACCTCGCCGTGGAGAGGGCACTCTAACTCCGCCCCTCTCGCCGGCGAAACTGTCGGGAAAAGGGACGTGCCCTGCTCCGCCGCCCTCTCTGGGTTTCTTCGTCTGCCGGAGCCGTCACAACTCGCCTCAGGCCACGACTCCAACGGAGAACCCTCTCCCAGAGTTCTCTCCGCCCCAACGACCCCTCGCTGGAGCTTGCTGTTGCTGCGCCGGCGCCGTCGCCCTCGAAACAGGGGGTTTCGAGGGGTTTTAACCCTTCGAGGGTTCGCCTCCCTCTTCGCCCGCTCGCTGCGCGTGCACGCGCAGCGGCGGTTATTTAAGTTTATTTTTTTATTTTTTTAAAAAAAAATTCTGACCTATATTCTTTTTAATTTTATAAGCATACAAGGACTAGCAGCTCAATTGAGCTTCTACGTTAACATTGAACTTCTTGTCCTGAACAGACTGCTGGCCCGCTGTTATCCTTATCAAAGTACAGAAAAACTGCATCCACGGATTAACTTTCATCGTTATAAAAGAAAGATTAATTTTCCAAGCTCATGACTTGCATAGAGAGTCATGATATTTAGAGTGCTGATGGCAATGTGTTGCAGCGTTCTAGATTCTAAATATATGTAGCATCAGTAACTAATTAGCCTAAGAATTCTGGAAGACTTTGATCAGTAATTATATTTCAGTTGTCTATAATTTTTTGAACTATATATATATCATTCTATATATTAAGTTTCATCCTGTGGTTTCTTTAGATACCAGGATTAACTTTCATCTTGGAATTTCTTTAGATCTGTCAGGATTTGTTTTCTTCTTATGATTTTTTTACATCCATCGGTATTAATTTTCGTGATCGAGATTAGATTTATATTTCTCTGATTATGATTCGATCTACTTTTGGTTGCATGATTTCTGCCAGGATTATCCTTTGTTTAAGGATTCACTATCTCAATGATATTAGGATGATCCGCGGTGTTTTCGCGAGATGTTATGGAATGTATTCTAGAACTTTGGTTACGGCATAATGGCAGGTGTGCCATTTTTTTGTCTACTGAAAGAGGGGGCTTCTCAGCTTCTTCAAGCAGACGGGGAGATTGGCTGTTCCTCAATAGTTTTTTTTACTAGCGTAATAATTTTTTAGGTCATATCTCAACATCAACAACTTGGGGTTCCATATATCACTTTGATCAACGTCAGATATGCAAAATACAAAATGCTCATACTCAGAGGCACCAGGTCCGTGCTAACACAACAATGGACAAGGGAGAGGTAGGAATCACCTCATTTTGTAGTATTAATGGAAAGAAGAACAAAAACAATGAAATGGACTTTGATGAACATACTCGAAAATGTCTACATTATATGCTAGATGCTGATATATAACAAGGTTGTACTGTGAAGACAAAAAACGGTGGCTAAGCTTAAACAATCACATTATCAAACTAAAGCTGCAAACACTTGTTCCTCTTTTTGATACAGCAACAGAATCAAATCTCACTACAATAACACATCACACAAGCAAAATGACATAATCAGAAACTCGGGCTAAGCAATACTTTTGTGGCAGCGATTTTGTCCAAGACAAACCTGAAGATCCAAGCTGCAGGGTCGTCATCTCTATGTTACCCCTTGTACTGGCTCCCCTGCATAAGAACACAAACAACATAGATTGTGAATTGAACTTTATCCAAGAGAAATCAACCCAAACAGCCACTTGCCCTTTATAAGCCCTAAACTTACGCATATAATTAACAAAACTAGAAATAGTTTTGATTCTGCACGCATCCCCTCTATATATACACGTCCTTACGATGTTGTAAGCTGCAATCCAACTCCTGTAGCAGCGGAGAACTTGTTCTTGGAGGATGGGATTGCTCTTCAACGAGTATATTTATATATATGTGCCTGTCTTTTATTCATCATTTTGCTAGCTAGATATATAATTACGTAGCTGCTAATTAATCCCTCTAGAGCCTGGTGGCCGGTGATCACATCTACGTCTGGAGAAATCTTTTCATCTACGCGCATGACAGTGTGTGTGCGCGCAAATGTAACTTGAATCTGCTTGTCGATGTCGATGTCGATATCGATCTGGATGCAGGCATTTACGTCGGAGGCAACAGGGTCATCCATTTCACCAACAACGGAGGCGGCGACGTATACCGCAGTACTGTGTCCCAGGCCAGCAGCAGCAGATCCAGCGGCAGCTCCTACCAGGAATGCGCAGGCATCGATCGGGCGCACACGGCCGGGCACACCCGCCAGGTGATATGCAGCTGCCTCGACTGCTTCCACGCCGGCCACAACCTCCGCCGCTTCGAGTACGGCGTCAGCGTCGACCGGGCACAGACCGGCGACGCTCACGACCATCTTCTACCCTGAGCTCGAAGGCGTACCGTGCAACAATGACAGTCTTCGCTCACTGCCTTTTCTACGACCGAGGCGCTGAGCTTGGTCTGGGAGAGCTACTCAAGTAGGTGGTCAAAGCCGGAGCCCTCTAGGAAACAGGAGATGCTCTCGGGCAGGGGGCGAAGCTCCAATCCAGTGCCATCCTCGTATTAGAGCTCGAAGATGGCGGCGGCGACGGTGGCAGGGGCCTCTGTCCTTGGCACCAGCCACGCACTGATTCGACTTCGCGTCGTATTCCAAGAACGTCGGCGTCCATTTCGATCGAAACTAAGGAAGATGAGCTCGATTTGTTATCTGACATGTTCCTTCGTACCACGCAGCCACGCCGACAACGATGAAGGTCACGGAAGACAAGACGGACGACGATGGAGAGCTTGGCCGGAGCAGGTGATGGTCGTAATCGTGCTCGCTTCAGGGCGCACCGCGGGGTGGAGCTGCTGGCGCCCTCAATCACACTCTTCCCTTCCCAGCGAAAGAAGCAGCAGCAGAGGAAGAAGAAGGCACTCTCCGTCTCCCTTAATCTTTTAATAATCATCTTATTTCTAGTCAAAATCTCATTTTTAAATTAAAATTATTTCTAAACATGTGATATTTAACTGATTATATGGAATAACTAAGCTAAATAAATTAAATAAAGATTTATTTGGTCTGCAGATGATTCTAAATTTTGTTTGATGTTAGTTCTTAATGATATTACTATCATATTTAATTTGAACTTAACTTTTTTTTATAAAATTAGTATTATATTTTTAGCTAACAATTTTATAAAATCCATTTGCATGCTTAAAAATAATTTTTTTAAAAAATTAATAAATATCAAATTTATTACCTCTAATATAAAATATTATCAAGGTATAGTTTAAATAGTTCATATCCAAAGCAGGACAAATTACCGCCTCTAATCACAATTTATTATTTCCTGCGCTCATCAAAACCAAATGCATTTTATTATAATATTGATATACATCTCCTCCTCGTCGTCCTCTGGGTTGGGTCGGCGGAGTGCGTGCTTCCTTCCTTTTGCCCGCACGCTTCTTCCTCGCTCTCTCATTAATTAATTAATTCAATTTCAAATTACGTCACAAGTTCCAATTCCCCCCCTCCGTCGATTTTGGCGAACCGAAAGTTAAACCTTCGTACACGTGAATTCCAACGCCCTTTTTATTATTCTCACCATTCAATTTAGCTGCAGCTGCGCATGGGGCATGCCCACAACAATAAGTAACGTCCCACTAAAACCTCTCTCTCTTATCGACTTATTTCTCCATTCTCATGCTTTCATCAATATAATAATATCCAACAATCCGAGGGCCAGAACCCAATTTAACCTCCCCCCTGTAACATCACGCCACGTAACGACGTACCACGTCCACGCGTTTCCCCCACCCGCCCACCCGCACCTCCACCCTCCCCCCTCCTCGTCGTCAGCCAATCCCGACGCGGGTGCGCCGTTCCCGTCGGGCAGTCCACCCCCGCCCGCCCAGCTGGCGGATTAGGTGCGACCCCGCCTCGCGTGACGACTCGGCCCCACCTTCGACCCTCCGGTCTCCGCTCGCCGCGTGGCGTCCTTATTCGGAACGTCCACGCGTCGCGCGGTGCCGCGCCCTCCCCCGGCAGGGCCTACTGTTTCCCGGCACCCGCTCCGCGACAAAAGCGCACCCGCCCTGGGGGTTTGGATTTCCGCATCTGCCCACCTCGTCCGACCGTCCGATCCTCTCGATCGCCCTGCGTCGGACGGCTCTGATTCACGAGTCCCCCGGCTGTTGCCGCCGCGGGGAGCAGCGGCGGGGGTGATCCTGTGATTTGGTGGCGTGGCGAGGGGCAGGATCGGGAAATGGATGGAGGAGCCTTATCCAATACCCGCGCGCTGATGGCTATATATCCCGCCCATTCCTCCCCCACCTCGGCCCACTCCCACACCCACGAGAAGAGGAAGGAAGGAAAAGAAAGCCGCGTCCTCCTCTGCTCTGATCGCGACTCCGTCAGAGAAGAAACCTAGAAGAGAACATCGGCGAAGGAGGACGGTCAACCGATCGACCGATGATGGCAGGAAGAAGCCACCACCGCCAGGCGGCCAAGGCGTACCGCCTCTTCGCGGCGCCCGCCGCGGCGGCGACGGGCGGCGGCGACGAGGCGGACGAGTTCTCCGAGTCCGACATCTGGGGTTGCTCCGTCGAGCCGGCGCCGGATCTGCACCGTGGCAGGGGGATCGTCCCCGCGGCAGCCCGCGGCAAGAGGTCGGGGCCGGCCCCGGCCGATCGGCGCGCCGCGGCGGCGGTAGCGGCTAGCTCGATGCCGGTGAACATACCCGACTGGTCGAAGATCCTGGGCGGCTGCGCCGAGAGCGGCTTCCGCGGGAAGAAGGGCGGGTTTTGGTGGGCGGAATCCGGCGACGAGGGGGAGGAGGAGGAGGATGATGAGGAGGAGCGGAGGGTGCCGCCGCACGAGCTGCTGTGGCGGACCCGGGCGGCGTCGATGTCGGTGCACGAGGGGATCGGGCGGACGCTGAAGGGCCGCGACCTGAGCCGAGTTCGGAACGCCGTGTGGGAGATCACCGGCTTCCAATGAAAGGCAGTAAAGGCAAGCGCATTCTCCATCGCCGCCGATCGATTCACCGTCGCGTTTTGAATTTTGCTGCTACTTAGCTAGTAATTAATTGAGGAGATATATAAAAAAAGCGAGGATCTTTTTTTTTTTTCGGTTCCTCTTCGTTCTCGCCGTGTGCGGAAGATGCTGTTAATTAATTCCTCCATGGACGTAACTTAAATTCAACCGCTTCTCCCTTCTTCTTCTCCTCCTCCTCCTCCTCCTCCTCTGAAGAGAAATAATAATTGGGTTTCATTTTTCTGAGCGTATGGCAGCTTTTGGATGTTACTCTGCAATAATTGAAGCAAATTATTGCAGCTGGATAAGTCAAGAACTACTACTAATTAATGATCCGATGCTCCGATGTCTTAAGGGAGGAGGAGGGATGATCTAATTAAGATATCATTAATTATCTCTTTTCTTCACGCACTTTGAAGGAGGATGGATCGAGGAGGAATAAAAAATGGATGATAGGAAGGGGGGAAGATGGCAGCAGGCAGACTCAGTAGACGTGAAAGAAGAAAACTGCGCTGAAAACTGTGGACTTTGCTCAGTTTCAGAGAACTGCTGGTTTTATGTGCCACTTTTTGAGGGTGAAAGAGATGTGCATGGCCGATCAATATGGCAAATAATTAACTTCAGTAGCACCTCCCCTGTACTTTTAAAATATTACTGTAAATTAACCCCACATAATTTAGAATACTCAGTATCTTTTTAAATCCTTTTATATTTATATATTTCAAATATAAACTATGTGTTTTTTTGCTGATGGAAACAATGCCTTAATTCTGCTCAGTTTGTGTAAAATGTAGGAACCGCAGGGGGTCAAAAGTGAAATCAACACCAAATTTAATAAGCCACGAGCACACTGTTTTTTGATTTGGGTGATTGCTTTTTTTTTTCTTAGTGATATGACATAATTTAAGTACCTGGGTGGGATGAAAATTCCAATGATGTAATATAGGCAGCATCAATTAGATTAATTTATTGGCAGTTGTGTGATTATTAAGTAAGTCATTGTCATTTGCTGATTCAATACTAGATAAAAAATTAGACTGATAAAAATTATTTTTAAATTTATGTTATACTATCTTATTATAATAATTTAGTATTTTTTATATTTGAAATTAGTATTTTTAAATAAATTTATGTTTTTACTCTCTAATATTATAAACTTACTGTATATGCAAGGGGGCTCAAAACTGATTAAGTTATATCCTTGCTAATTACTTTTTTGATTTAAAAGTTTTTATTGATTAAAATATTTTTATTATATATTTATCAATATTATTTCATGATAAGATGTGATGAGATTATAATGGATGATGATGTAAAATTAAATAATTAATATAGATGTAAATTTTAAAATTTGTAGGTTATATTTTTTATTTTCAAAACTTAAAAATGAGTCTACTTATAAACAAGAAATAATAGCAGGATGTGGTTGTAATTATTATTTTTTAAAAATATTTATTAAATTTATTATACTAAACATATTATTTAAGAAGAATACGTTGAGTAGGAAGATTTATCAAATCATTCATATTTAATATAAAAGAATTTTAAAAAATTAATTTCACATTCAAAATCATTTTTAAATATAGATTATAATAAAAAATAAGATTAGAATCACCGTAGCATGAGAAGGAAAGATGAGGGCAAAATAGTAAAAATATTTGCTCTTACCGAATAAATTCGTGGCACAAACGAGCTGATTGGGTGCCGGACGGGATCCCGGCGCTTTGATTTGGCGTTTGAAGTTCCACATCTCGACATCATCATCCGCTCCACTTCCACCTGGTCATCGATCTCGCAGGGCGCAATCGAAGAATACAACCCTTTTTGGTTTTCACTCGGCTGCTCTTTCGATTTTTTTAGGTCAAGGGGTTTCGATGTCTCTTGATGTTTAAATTTCTTCAATAAAGTTCTGTATCTCCGCTTGAAAAACCTGCGGGGTTTGACTTTTTTTTTTCATTTATTGGGAAGAAATCCGCGGGCTCTTGACTTTGCTGTATCCACTAGGGTTTCTGATAACAAGTGAAAAAGGTTTTTCTCTATATTAAGAATCAAGAGTTTTGATTTCAATTGATAGTGTTCTTGATAAGAACTCATGCAGTAGCTCTAATGGTCGCGTTATTTCAGGTTTTGGCTTACCGATGCCTCATTGTTTCATATAGACGCATATAGGGATGGCGCGGAGAAATGAGGCAACTAAGCAATCTACTTCCGACGAACCATCACCGCCCAGGGAACAAGTTGCGAAGCCCGCAAGATCAGCTTTTCTGTGGGTGTCCTTGTTGCTGCTCTTCCTGAATGGCTCTTGGGCTGTTTATCACTTTCAGTTCGAGAATCTTCCCCTGCCTCTCGATGCTGAGCAGGCAGGCAAGCGCGGTTTCTCTGAAGTGTCGGCTATGAAGCATGTCAAAAGCTTGACAAGATTAGGTCCTCGTCCTGTTGGTTCAGATGCCCTTGAGCTTGCAGTGCAGGTTATTGTTACTATTATCATGCATGGGTGTTATAATGAGATTATCTTTGCATAATTCGAGATGGCTTCTTTTGGTTGATTAGTCTGAATAGCTCCATGAGAGGGTGTGTGCGCATTGGTATAAGGTGAAAAAAATAAATTCTTCACTATGTATGGATAATGCTGCATAAACTGATCCTCCTTAGGTCTTGATTTTCCTTTTATCGTTATGTTTGCATACAGCTATAGAATTTAGTACTTTTTTATTTTGTTAATTTACTCCACGGATAGAAATGTTAACAAGGAGGGAAATAGTGCTGGTTGATTTTCAATTTAAGGTCTCTTATTGTGGATGGAAATACTCACGTCTATGGTGCTTGCTATATTTACATGCTTGATTTGTCCACCTAACAATATTATAACACATAGTTGATGTTTTACACTGTTGATTTTTGTACATCAATAAACATTCCATGAAACATTTATGCAACCTCTCTTACGCATTTGTTCTCTTTCGAGAAAAAGCTGACGACAGTTTTTATAACATAAAATATGTTTTACAAAGTGAATATGTCTTGCTATATTTTGAACTACGTTGGCTAAGCTGAAGTTAAAGCTGAATTTAACAATGAAAAGAATACCCCATACTATTTTCTGATGAAAATTGGTGATGTGGAAGGAAAGGGATGAAAAACATTAGGGATGCTAAATTTAACAATGTTCTTTAAGATTATTCTATCATTATGGTAATTCTACCAAATCATGGTCATTCTTGTACAGGATATGGATTCATTCAATGTTATGTTCCTTTGGACACCATATCAACAGACACAATGATATATGTATCACTTGAGGCACTACCCATTTTCCCTCATTTCTGGTTAATGTATCTGTCTTCCACATGCACATTTTGATAGTGTGGTCTTATGATATTCTTCTGGAATAGTATGTATTTGCAGCAGCAGAAACAATTAAGAAGACAGCTCATTGGGAAGTTGATGTTCAAGTGGATCTCTTCCATGCAGACACTGGTGCAAATTGTCTTTCCAGTGGACTCTTCAAGGGAAAGACACTTGTATATTCAGATTTGAAGCATGTAATCTTGAGAATCTTGCCTAAGTTCCTACCTGAAGCAGAAGAGAACGCTATCCTGGTTTCCTCGCACATCGACACTGTTTTTTCATCGTATGCTCCTGATTTTATTGCTTTGATACTTGTAATTTTATATTGGCTATCAACATTGTCAATCATGTTTTTTCTCCATTCTTGTGACATGAAGCATGATATGATCTGTTGCAATGGAGCAACTTTACCATTGCATCAATGCTCCCCCTCTTGATCATTATGCTTTGCTGTTATCATTTTGAGAATAATATAACATTCTTGTAGCTGGTTTTTATTTTTTCTATGTTCAAATTTTATGAAAAACTGAAGTTCTCTAGCATGCAGACAATGACCTTTACATCATTTTATAAACCCCATTCTTCTTCTTTTTTCTTCAGGCAAGGTGCTGGTGACTGCAGTTCCTGTGTGGCAGTCATGTTAGAACTTGCTCGAGGAATGTCCCAGTGGGCTCATGGATTTAAGAATAGTATCATCTTTCTATTTAATACTGGAGAGGAAGAAGGCCTTAATGGTGCTCACAGCTTTATAACACAAGTAAGAAGCATGTAACTTCATCTACTTTTAAGTGGTCCTTAGCTCATTAAAAATCACTTATCAAACCTTAAGATCATGTGCATTGTATATATATTTGTTAGTGGTTTTATTTTGGTTATTTGTTTTTTGATGATTGAATATAGTTATTTTTTATGTTTTATGAATGTTTTATATGTTCAACAAAATCAGCTTCTTTTCCGCAGAAGATATTCTCTATGACATACTAAGATTGTTGCTCATGTTTATGCAGCATCCTTGGAGAAGTACCATTAGATTTGTAGTTGACCTGGAAGCTATGGGCATTGGTGGAGTGTCCAGCGTATTCCAGGTTATGTATCTTCGATTTAATGAATTTTATTGTTCCATTAGTGAGACTGTTTTTTTTACTCAGCTAGTTAGTGTTTATGAAATATAAGATTCTATAGCTTCATCGTAGTTCTCTGCTTCTCTTCTACCTTGCTACTCAACTGATTAATTTACAATCATTTCCCTAGCTTGTTCATGTCCTGGTTTTAGCTAAATCAATCCTGTATGCAATGATAGGGTGGTTCAGTACCATGGGTTATTGAAACGTATGGCAAGGTCGCAAAGTACCCATCTGGTCTAGTGATTGCACAGGTCAGTACATCATTTATTATGAAGATGTCATTATACATTCTGCCAAACCTGTTAATGTAATTTATCTTCTTTGTGTGTATTTGATATTGTTTTATGGTACATTTGCATTTGTTCTTTTAGTTGGACAACATCATTATAGATCAATAGGGAATTCATGATAGAAGTATGCATTAAAGCAAACAGAATAATTTGATTTCTGAAATCAAATCTGCTAACAGAGGTTTAGATCTCAATGAAGTAGTAACCCACCTTCTCCTTTCTTTTTGTAGTTTTAATGAAGGTATTTTATTTCTGTTCATTCTCAAATGTTGAGGGCGTTTAGTTAGTTTTAGGCCCATTACTGTTTTACTTCACAGGCTATAGCCACCTGTAGTTGCTCTTGTCTGATTGTGCTGAAGCTATCATCATCTTGCAGGATCTCTTTCATTCAGGTGCAATAAAATCTGCAACAGATTTCCAAGTTTATGAAGAAGTTGGTGGTCTTTCTGGACTCGATTTTGCGTATACAGATGCTACTGCTGTTTATCATACTAAGGTATTGCTTTTAGCTTTTCAAGATCTATGGTCCAATAAATGATGTTGGTAATCTTTTTAGGAGGGTACTTGTGCATTTGACAATTAGTTTTTACAAAAAGGATTTCAGAGACGTGTTCTATTTCTGATAAATGGTAAAGGTAGATTTACAAAAGTCCAGTGCATATTGCAGTGCTCCCTCTGCTGTCCACTATGCAATTCGATTATTACTCATTAACGTTGCTTATATGTTTGGAATGTGAATCTTATCTTCTGAGAGTGAATGTAAAATTGCACAGATTCATCATAGTCATAAATTTATTATAGGCAATGTACCATCAGGATATTAAATTTAGAGCGAACAGCAGGAGATGTTTCATATTATGAACTATAATTCTATACCTTCTTAAATGCATCCTTAAAAAAGAAACAAATATCAATCAAGTCCATTTGACCGGAATATAGCATTTCAGCTAATATGAGTTAGCTCACGCCAATCAGGAATCTATCAAGTGATCAACTTACAGTGTACTTCTTATATATTTCATATCCGTTAAGTAAAATTTAGTTTTCACATTAAGGAATAGTGTATTGCAACCAATTTTAATCTTTTTTTTAAAACCTAATATTCTTGGCCATATGCTAGCTACTAACTATTTCTTTAAATGGATATGACAGAATGACAAATTGAAGCTTTTGAAACCAGGATCTCTTCAACATCTTGGAGAAAACATGCTGGCATTTCTGATTCATTCTGCTATGTCAAAAAATCTCCAGAAAGAATTGGAAGTGAAAAAGGAGAATGTTGGGAAAAGCAAGCCTATCTTTTTTGATATCCTGGTACAAAAGATATAAACACAGTTTGTTATCTATACTTGCATGTCATGTGATTTTACTGGCCCGTTTATAAACAGATTTTTTTTCTTACTTTTTTCTTTGGGCCTGGAGGCAGCTTATAAGTAGTAAAGTAATTGTAATGAAAAAGCTGAAAGCTACAAGTGCTCAATATGAAACTGATATTAATGTAGGGATCTATAGAAAAAATTTAAATTGTAATGAAATGAGAAATTTTGTGCCTTCTAAACAGATCATCTTGTCCAAGTCATTCTGTAACTTGCCTACCTAAGAAAAGTTGTGACCACAACATATGATTGTTTCAAATATATATGTAGAAAGTTTGCATAATGATAGTGGTTTGAGGAGCATAAATTGATGAAATCAAGTTATCATTCTGTTCGGATTGCCATACATTAAAGGTCCTTTTTTTAGTTATTTTTCTCATTTTGTCATGTGAAATTTATTGTTGTCAGTGCCAAATAGATATCAGGTAGTGATGGTGGCATTACATGTGTTTTTGTAGATCGTTTGATAATATTGAGTTTATTGTCTAAGTAGCGGGTTTGGAAATAGGATTATTTCTTGAAATGATGTTCTGGATCATTAATTTTTGTTCTGAACCATTATGTTGAATTTTTTTTAACATCTATCATTCCAACATGAAGTATACATATATCTGTTTGTGCAAAAAATGATTGAAACTAAGTTGCATGTATTTGCTATGGAATTCACCTTTTCTATAGATGGCTAATTTTGTCTGAGATTCTAATTAAATTTGGTAACTGATGGAAAATTCTGTAGGGCACATACATGATTGTCTACAATCAAGGTCTTGCAACAATGTTGCACAACTCAGTTATATTGCAATCACTTCTTATATGGTCTACATCACTATTTATGGGTGGCTATCATGGTGCTATTACATTTGGATTATCGTGTTTGAGCGTTTTGCTCATGTGGATTTGTTCCCTAATCTTTTCAATCTCAGTCGCCTTTTTGATCCCCTTGATTTCTACCTTCCCTGTACCATATATTGCAAATCCATGGTTGGTGATTGGCTTGTTTGGTGCACCTGCCTTACTTGGGGCATTGGCTGGTCAACATCTTGGTTTTCTCTGCATTTGTAAATATCTAAGAGGCATCTTCTCAAAAAAAATGTCAAGGTTACCTTCCAATACTCGGGAGAATTTAGTCAACTTGGAGGCTGAAAGGTGGCTTTTCAAAGCTGGTTTTATTCAGTGGCTTGTTCTTCTTATAGTAGGCAACTACTATAAATTCGGGGGCTCCTATCTGGCCCTTATTTGGTTAGTTTCACCGGCTTTTGCATGTAAGTCTAAAAACTCTTCAACCCTCTAAATTTACAATAAATCACTTTCCTTATTTTTTCTGTTTTTTATTTTGCTAGATGGTCTAATGGAAGCAACATTGTCCCCTTTACGAACTCCAAAGCAGCTAAAGAGTATAACTGTCATTTTGGGTTTAGCAATTCCTGTTCTGTTCTCTTCTGGTGTGATAATTCGGTTGGTAGGCACAATAATTGGTATGATTGTCCGTATAGAAAGGTAAACTTTTAAAGTACCCGTCTGGAAGAGTCTTCTCTGAATTTGTATGGGTTAATATGTCGATTCTATGTTTCAAATTAGGACCATATATCTTTCTCCATGATTGCTTTCTCTCTGTCATTTTTTAGAGGCTGATTGCTGCTCTGCCAGCACCCCATTTCTCTTGTTTCCTGAATTTCTCTTAAATCTTAACATATTATTTCTACAAACTGGCATGCAGGAACCCTGGTGGCAGTCCCGAATGGCTTGGGAATCTTGCAGTTGCTGTATTTATCTCAGCAATTGTTTGTCTTACGCTGGTTTACCTTCTTTCATATTCTCATCTTTCAGGTGCTTATCTTGTTTTGGTTTTAATCATGTCCAGTCTTATTTCATTTTCCCCCCAGAGAAGTAGTATCCAGAAAACTCTCTTCTGGATCTTATTTGCTTTTTTTTTTGGTTGTTAATACTTCGTTGACACATGCACTGATGGATCTGTTACGTCCGCGTTAAATTCATAGGGTCATAGGATTTAGATATTTCAAAGACATATTGACTGAAAGTTTTAGATTTTAGCGCCAGGTGAAGGCTTTTGGATGTGGATGGGCAGGCCTGTGTCAGTTGACTAGTGTTGCTTGCTGACTGGATGTTAGAAGCCAATCAGACTGTCTTGTTGTGAGTTTGAAGGCCCTGGCAACAGCTATCTAGAGGCCAGCTAGATCTACTACAGGACACTTGGAAAACCTTGATTTTGGTTATTCCTATAGTATATACTAGATTGATGGCTAAATCCTTATTCTTGTAAAAGACACACATGCCAACAGATCCCACAGTTGCCTCCAACAAACATATGATTAATCATTAAGATGTCCAAAGGTCCCAAAAAACTGAATGGTGGGTTTTGTTACTATAGTTGATTTGATAGCTTTTCTACTAGTTAATAAGTATTTTGCGTCATGAAATGTTTTTTATTACCACAAGTCAAGTGTTAGTTGGCGGATGGAGTTGGCTTATGGCAATATGGCAACAAAGCACTAACCACTCGTAGTCTACGTGCCATCTTGGAATTTATTTGCATTCTGGTAAAAATCAGTCTTTGGAGCAGACACTGTTGATGGTGACCGCAAAACGATGGGCCAAAGTGCCTTTGGAGTTCAGCATCATGACGTTAAGTGGTTCCTAGACTTGCGTGGATTCAAGCACCCAAGATACTGTGTATGGGGATTGGTGTGCTGTAATTCCATATTGGACATGAATGATCGGCTGTTTTGTTTTGACTTGAAGAGTCTACTACTTGGGAAGATAAAGGGAGGATGCCAGTTAGCTTAGCTGATAAGGACCTTTGTTATTATAATGGATGTCTTGAGTGTAGAACTCGTCTTCATCACTTACCTTGGCAAATGGGAAAAGGAAAAAGAAGATAGAATAATTATTAGGAAGACCATAATGGAATACAGAACATCCCTTTTTTGAGTATCCACTGATTAGGAACCTAGCAACTTTATCTAGGATAGGTAATCTCATCTTGCTCTAGGTAAGGCTTATGTGAGAAAGAGTAAGACCTATTAGGTTGTCAGAGGTTTTGAATTTGGCCGCTGTGATGTCTGCCCCTTCCTATCAATTGGGACATAAAAACTATCAATCAGTCAAAATCAGCCATGCATTAAACCCCTTTTGAGTCTGCCTATCTTTATATGTCTAAACTATTAAATATGTTTTCTTTTCTTTGTTTGTTTTTAGTTTTGACTGAAGATTGTAAGGTTCTTCTTTCTTCTCTTGCCGTATATACAGAAGCATTACCAGGTCCTGGGCTTTTTTTCACTTTGTT
Source organism: Thalia dealbata (assembly GCA_030544415.1). Lineage (NCBI taxonomy): Eukaryota > Viridiplantae > Streptophyta > Magnoliopsida > Zingiberales > Marantaceae > Thalia > Thalia dealbata. The sequence continues at coordinate 1,957,978 of CM060458.1, forward strand.
ATACTGGTGATGTATCCGAAAAAAAGTCACTGCCTTTAGCTGTTTCTTTTCTTTAACCAACAAAAGAAGAGCAATATTATTGAACCAGTAGAGCACGTAAATATCCAGGAATTCTGAGCTCTCATCGAGAGGTCCCCCAGCCAGTCACCACCCAAGTAGGACAGCTATTTTTTATTAGAGAAAAATCATTACCTTATATATATATATAAGGAGCATTCATGCTTTTGCCTAGAGCTTTATTACTTTTCCTTGAGTCTAGGTGTTCCTCAGAAGTTTTATCTTACATCTGAATTGCAACCTCTTAAATGTATGCTTTTCAATAACAAACGGAGAAGCTTTTACGACATTGTCATAATTGTGTGTATATATATATATGAGGAGCATTCATGCTTTTGCCTAGAGCTTTATTACTTTTCCTTCTAGGTGTTCCTCAGAAGTTATATCTTACATCTGAATTGCAATCTCTTAAATGTATGCTTTTCAATAACAAACAGAGAAGCTTTAGGACAGTCATAATTGTATCTCATATGGTCCTGACTCTTGATCCCTAAACTCTGAATACAATTTGTAGGTGGAAAAAAACCAGTGATCTTTTCACTTCTGATGCTCCTTGCCATTGCACTGGCCGTGGTATTTACTGGTGCCCTCCCAGCATTTACAGAAGACACTTCTCGGGCTATAAATGTATGTTTCACTCTCTTTGGTACTTCACCACTCCGGCAAAACCACAATGAGTTTTATCCAAACTCAATCGCGGGCAGGGGAAGAAAACACTTTCTCATTAGAAGCCTGCAACAAGTTCATATTAAAAGTATCATAGTCAGGAGCTAAAAACAGAAGAGTTGTAATAGATACTGCAATCTTTTAGCTCAACTGTTGCGAGTCTATGACTCTAGATTTTAGTTATCATTGCTTGTCTATTTAACCAAACAAAACAGACCAATAAAACCAAGATCTAGGAAGCTTCGTATTCTTTTCTCCCACAACCGCTAGAACATAGAAGAAACTATTCTTCATAATTCACAGCATGCCTTGCTTTAGGTTGGAACTCTGTTTAATTGGGTCATGGTATAAGCCAGCAGAATCAACATTCCTCCCTGTCTATGTATTTTTTCTTTCAATCTTGTGCTTTCATGGTGGCAGGTTGTGCACATAGTGGAGGCAAAAGGAAGCTCTGATGAAGATCTGAAAGCATCATCCTTCATTTCCTTATTCTCTAACACTCCTGGAAAACTGATAGAGGAAGTGAAAAACCTGGATGAAGAAGAATTCACCTGCGGCTGGAATAAGACCGTCGATTTGGTTTCTTCCACCATAAAATACGGCTGTTGGAGTTCCAAGGCTCCTGAAAGTGAATGGAGTAGTTCAGATATTCCCTTCATCCGTGTCGAGCACGACTCAGAGAGATCAGAACTTAGAGAAACAAGGGTATCCATTGACACCCGAGACTCAAAGCGTTGGATCCTTGCAATTAACAGAGAAGAAATTGGAGACTTCACATTTGAAGGTAAAATGAACAAAGCACTGGATCTTCTTCCAAAACTGTTTACAAATCATCTACTGCATGTTTGTTGGAGATTAGGGTTCAAGCTCCAAGACTGTCAAACACGGCATGACTTTTTATTTAAAACAGTCTCCCTCCTTCCTCTTTCCTCATCCAAACCTCTTTTTTCTTTCAAGCAAAAGCATCTGCATATAAATTAACCTCTCGATCTTCTTTTTCCTTCTTGTTCTAACATGTAAATGTGAGGACATGGAGCGGCATTGCTCAACTCTTCATTCAAACCTTTCACCTGTAACATCTACATTCTTCGATCTGGAAATGTATACGCTCCCATATCTCCTAACTTGCTGATTGCTTGAATGGACAGCCGACGCAGAAGAACTGGTACCCCTCGGTGTTAAGACCGAGGTCGACGGTTGGCACTACATCCAGTTCTCCGGTGGAAAAAACTCTCCGACAAAGTTCCATCTGAACCTCTTCTGGTCGAGCAACACGACGCATCATGCCATGCAGAAGACTGCTGCCGATCCAGGAGGTGGCTCTCCTCTCCTTCTGAAGCTGCGGACCGACGTGAGCAAGATCACACCAGAAGTGGAAAGAGTTCTAGAGAAGCTTCCACCGTGGTGTTCTCTCTTTGGTAAATCCACCTCTCCATACACGTTGGCTTTCTTGACCAGCCTCCCAGTTCAGTTCTAAGCTGCGTGTTGTTTAGATTAGAACACAGTGACCACGATGATGGCTTTGCTCAATTTTTAAGCATCAGATTGCAGTGGGTTTATGGGTTTATCCTCCGTTTTGGTTAAAAAAAAAATGATATGATTCCTTGATGCATGTAACCACTCTGGTAAAGCATATGCACAGCAGCGTCCATTCAGTGGTATCTACCTGTCTAATATATGCAAAAAGCTCTTATTCATTCATTAGACTCATATCCTGATTACCTTACAGATTAAAGGTTTGATTATTATATTTTGCGATTAGCTCATTGCTAATATATAAAAAAAGCATCTCTTTTTGGACGTCCCAATCCCATTTGCTATCATAAACTTTTTTTTTTTTGTTTTGTTTTGGTTTTGATTACTTATCCTTCTCTTCCACCTTCCACCTGAATTAGGGTTTACCATGTTCACATCCATTAAAGCTATCATAGGAAGGGGGTGGTTGCACTTAAGAGGGCTACACTTGGAAGCCAAGTTTTAAACAATATTAGGTTGGTGATCTGTCCCAACTCCAAGACCTACCATCAATTAACTTGTAAATTGTAATTACTTTGTAGGGTCCTATGTTATTAACATATATATATATTTATATATGAATATAATTACTATCCCTAGCATATTGAGATATCAACAATAATATATCACTCCAGAGTCTCCTTCTCCAGAGATATAATTAAATTATCCTAAAATGAATATGTGATTATAGGTTTATAGGTTTGAGATCTATTATTATAATACTCAATTGATATTAGGTTATATTATTAATAAATATATATATTTTACTATTCATGATTACTTCTCTTTCACACATTACATCTGACTACACTCTAAAATCTCCCTCATCTGAGTTATAATAAAAATATCTAAGATATATTTTTGTGCTTAGGTAGTTAATTAGATTCAAGTATATTATTCTAAGATTTTTTACTTACTTAATATTAAGCTATAAGGTGGACGACAAATTCACCTGACATAAAACTTATGGTAGATGACTAAAATATAATGTATTTAAGTCAAGATTCGTAATAGTATAGAATGATGCTCCACAACAAATTGGATTATATTAATAATAAAGAGTTTGAAAAATATAAAGAATATTCTCTTATATATATTCAACAACTCTAAGACCAATGGGGATAGTTGGTACAGGAGAAAATAGAATTATTAAGTGTAATGATAAAATAAAGTGAACAGTGGATTGTCCGAGCTATGAACGAAAATAATTAAAAAAAATTACTAGTGCATAATGAAGTAACATTTTTTCCTTATTGTTTTTTATTTTTCAATCTTTCCAGTACACTCATGAAGACTGATCGCATCAATAATATTAAGCTACGCAACTTAATATTATTATAAGAGATATATATAAGTAGTTTGCTTAATTGGTGGTTTTTTTTATAAAAAAAATTAAGAATATCTTAAACTCATGATTTTTTTTTTAATCTCAAACACAGTATTATCCAGAATTTTATTACTTCTTAGCTAGCTGAAGTGGTAGGGAGAGCCTTTTGCCTATATCATTAATAAATAATTTTTTTAAAGAAAATTACTCTAAAAAAAATTCCTCTTTTAAAAATCATACATATATATATATATATTTTACTTTTGGATAACATTAGTGTAGTCCAAAGGACAAATAAATAAATCAAACAATTCCCTCTTATATATATATATTTTGAAGATATCTAATTAGGTGCAGTTTAATTAATTGATTAGATGAAGCACAAAGAAGCACGTGATTGAATGGGTGAGAGTAAAACCAATAATTGCAATGGATCAAACTTCCCTCTCTCTTTATTAATTAATCAATTACCACTCTCATGGCACTTTGAAATGAGCATGCAGCAGCAGCAGCTTCCAATTGCTGCTCAGGACAATAATACTTAATACTTTAATCATCACATCCCTCTCAGTTTTGAGCCCTCAACACGCTTTCCTCAATTCACTCCCCCAAATAATTCACATAATAGTAATATTTTCTTTAGAAACACCAGTAGGTCTTCAGGTTTTGATTGAGAATAAAGAGTCAACAACTTTTGATATGATTGGGTACCTACCTGCTCTTTTTTCTTCAATATTATTACTTCTTCAGTAGCTGGTCGTGGTATTAGTGTTACATAGTTCATGCGTGCAATTTCCTAGCTCTGTTTCCCTCTTCTTTTTTTCCCATGGCCCCAAACCTGAAGCTGCATGCACAAACAGTTGGAGCTTCTCTTCTCGGTTCAAATTCTTTCCACTTTTAAAATTTCAGGCAGCAATCATTATAATGATGATGGCTATTTATTTCTTTAGTCCTTGAAACCATCAGTCACATGCCATCCCATGTCCGAGCATCACATGATCAGCAAATTAAACCACAGCAAAGACAGCCCGATCGAATGAGCTATCGTTTCAATATTTTAATCACGATCTCATCGTTCTTAGTGATCTCGAGTATAATAAAGAAAAAGATAGATTTTTCCTTCACAAGAATAAAAATGCTCAAGCAGAGAGAAAGAAAAGAGCTGCTTTTGTGTTCCTCCCTTGACGTCCTACAGAATTTCCAGTCAAACTTTTGCAAAAAAGCACGAGTCTTTGAGGAGATGGATGGCGACAGAGGAGGTGTCTTCTTGTTCATAGCAAACAGACATCATTAAAATTTCAAAAGCAGACGATCTTTAAGGGGAGAGAGAGAGAGAGAGAGCTGCTGCTGGCTCTGCTGTTGTCTTTTTTTAGAGTGTTGTCATCCTAAGATTAATCTGCAAGCAACTTTGTGGAGGAGAAATATGCGTAGTCTGAGAGAAAAATTGAATCTTTGCAACGAAAATTTTTGTGTGCTTTTGAGAAGCTTTGGATCGTTGAGGTCGATTTGAATGCGTAGAAGGGGGGAGGTGAGGAGTGGTTTGGAGTTATCTGCGCATGTAGGTTCCTTCCTTCCTTGTGATTCCCCTCAATCCGATGTCCATTGGAAGGTGGGGTCGCAGCAGGCACACCCCACTGCATTGCATCACCTGCCTCGCTTTCTCTCTCTCTCGGGACTCCAAAATGCTTTGTTATCTTCCATTCGCACCAAACTATATTACAAGTTTCCCATTTGGCGATTGATTCCTGCTCACCTTTTCCTTTCGTTTTTCTCTCTCTTTCTGCTGCTGCTGCTGCTGCTGTGTTGTGCTGCTGAGGTCGTCCCCTTCACCCCCGTCCACAGCTTTTCACCTCTCTGCGGCTGAAGAGGAGCCAGGCCAGCGGCAGAGGGAGCGAGGTATTGGAGAACGGACGTAGAAAGGTCGCAGCTTTCCATGGTCGTTGAGCTCTAGGAGGCTGGAAGAGGGATCTGGAATGGGAACCTCGTCGGAGGAAGGTGAGGATCGGAGGATGGAGGGCTGGCTTTACCTCATTCGGTCCAACCGCCTGGGGTTGCAGCACTCGAGGAAGAGGTACTTTGTTCTTGAAGGCAACGCCCTCAATTGCTACAAGGACACCCCTTTGTCGAGTAGAGAGGTATATTTTTGTTCCTTCTGTCATCACCCTTCCTGGCGTCCCCTCCTTGGTTTCTTGGTATCCGTTTTCTTATAATTCTTCCTCCTCCGTGTTGTTTGTATTTAGAAAACAAAAAGATTAATGAAAAGGGAAGAGAGAGAGAGAGATAGGGGCCATGGCCACTGCCTTGCTTTTGTTTGGGGCAAACATCAGATCTTTGTTTCGCTGTTTAGCGATCTTGCTGTCGTAACTGAGAGAGTCCAAGTTGTTTGTCGGGACTTCTCGAGAACTTGTTTCACCCCTCCGTCTTCCTGGTTCATTTCCATTCTGAAACTGTCTTGGCAAGAAATAGAAGCAATTGTGGGATCTTCGACTGATTCATGCACTGGGTTTGCTGAAAATAGCGAAGGCTTTTGGTTGATCTTGTGCCGGAGTTGTGGGCGGTGACAGCTGGTGGTGGCCCTGAGTGCAACAGTGAAGGTGAAGCTTACTGAAGATATCTTTGTTGTGAAACATAATCGGAAAGCCCTAGGGGATAAGCTAGATTACATTCTTTGAGCTACAGATTTCATGGAAGGACAACTAAACAACAGTCTACTGATATTACCTTTTCTTTTCAAAGATCGCTTATTTTAGTTTTGAATATAATATACAATATGTGTCCTTGGAGAACAAAAGCAAACGGACATGTTCATTTTTAAAGTCAGTGGGGTATCTAGTAAATTAGTCAGGGATGGCATCTTGATTAATATGTGTTGATTATACTACCAATGCCCGAGTTGATGTGTGTGCTTCTTCATCTAAGTCACTGGCAGAAGTTATTCACGAGAGCAAAAAATAATCGAGTTTTTAGACAACATTCTGAAGATTCTCAGAAACTCTAATTGAGATCAATGGTCAAACTGTGAACTTCTGGTTTGTTTGCTTCTTTTTTCCTTCAATGTTCAACCGACTCTGAGGAATGCTATAATTTGCATCTCCAACAAGTTGTTGGTATCTTGGTGTGATGTATTTTTATTAACTGACAATTTATTCGACTGAATCTAAGGGAATGCTGCAATCAAATCTTAAATGCATATTCTTTTGTTTCTACAGGAACCTATCAGGAGTGCTGTGATAGACACCTGCATACGAGTCACTGATAATGGGAGAGAGAGTATGCATAGAAATGTACAACTTAAACCTATTTATCTTATTGCTCCGGTCAACTTGATTCCATGATAGTTTAAACTATTACCAAATTTTTGTCACCTAGCTATTGATTTGGTTGTAATTTTCAGGTATTGTATGTATTTACCCTTTACAATGCTTCCAACCACAAAGATCAACTTAAGGTGTGTAAGGCATTTTGGCCAACAGTATCACCTAGTGTATTTCTTGCTGTTATATATATGAAGTTTCAATAACCCCCTGCAGTTGGGTGCTAGAAGCTCGGAAGAAGCAGCTAGGTGGATTAGGTCTCTAATGGAAGCTGCATTGAAGGTACTAATAGTTGCATTCGGTCCATTTATATCCATGACAATGATAAGTAACAGTTTCTATTAAAAAAGTGGAAGTAACATTTTCCCACATTTTCAGGAATGTCCAAACAAAGAAGAAACGGTTGTAGCTTGTTCAAGAAGAAGATGGCAATCTTTTAGGTTTCACATCCCCTCTTCTTACCATTAATTTTTTGTATGGTTGATAATTTAGGTTGTAAGTGAAATAGTTGATTAAAAAATGGAAGTAAACTGTTGCTATTAGATTGTTGGTCTTACTAATGCCAAGATTTTCTATTAGAGTGCTGGTCTTATTTCTTTCCTAAAAATAAATTTTGTGCTATATCATTTTACAGGTTGAACTGTGGGAGTGGGAGAAGTCGGAAGTGTTCCATAGGTTAGCATATAGCTTTCTTTCAACAATTTTCCATACTTATTGTGGAGTTCCTTTTGTGATAGGGTTGTAATTAGGGACTGCAGTGCACTGGGCCTTCTTCTATGTATGGAGAATTGATTTGTTGCATCTGAAATAAGACGCATATGAGCTACTTTATAAAAGTGAGATAACTAAAATATCATAGTTGCCAAAGGCAAATAATTCAATCTCAAAAGATTGAAAGAACTTGCTGGTGACCTGGTCTCTCAGTTAAACTATCAGAATATCTAAATCCATGTATTTATTGGGTAAATATGCAGTCTGAAATAATACTACTTTTAAATCATGAACATTTTATTTGTCAGAATTATATATTGATTGTTACAGAATTCCTTTAAGATTGAATTTTTATTTGTCTCTTTTTCTTCCTTTACCATTTGTTAAATTCTCCTTCACAAAATGTTCTTAGACTGGACTGTTTTCACGTCTGTGCTTGTGGATCCAATGACATCCGATGTGCTTGCACCTTCCACATGGACGATAATTGGATGCAGGAATGGTAATGAGTTCTTTTTTTTTTTCAGTTCTGGCATAATAAGATCCACTTTACAACTTGCACTTTTTTCTTCTGTTCAGGTTTACGGTTGTTTAAAGAGGCAAGAGATGCTGATTCTCGTGGCATGGTATCTATTCTCTTTGATTATGAGAACATTTTTTTCTTTCCCTACTTTTAGAGTGCTAAATGGATTTTCTCCTCTTCTCAGCATTGGGATGATCATCCAGCTTTAATGGCAGTGGGTGTGATTGATGCAACGTCAGAGGCAGTATTCCGGAGAGTTATGTCTCTTGGTCCATCAAGATCAGAGTAAAAAATTTAATCCTTCATTCTTTCTATTTCTACCTTATAACCTTAATAACTTTTGAAATATGTATGGATGGTCATTTGTTTTGCATTATCAAAAGGAATTTATAACTAGGAAGGGTCTAGATACTTTAATGTTGCAAGTAGGATGCACTGAGATCATCCTTTTTGATCCAGTATCAACTATCTGGAACAAGAGAAGTATGAAATCACTTGTCAAGGATATGAAATGAGAAGCTACATCATGTAGTCTGAACTGACAGTTCAAGGAGACTAATTTTGTTTTAATGTGCTTACCCTGGAAGCAAGCTATAATTGTCTTGTAGGTGGGATTTCTGCTTGTTAGAAGGAAATGTTGTCGAGCATTTGGATGGTCACACTGATATCATTCACAAAAAACTGCGTAGTGATTGGTTGCCATGGTCAGATCCTTTCCTTCTCTTTTCTTGGCTACTTATTGAACACTCAGATTTATAGTGGTACTTTTGCAGGGGAATGAAAAAAAGGGATCTATTACTACGGCGCTACTGGAGGAGGGAAGATGATGGAACCTATGGTAATACCATTTATGAATGATTGACATTCTTGGATCATAATGATACCATCAGATAACTCTATTTTGATTCTGCAACAGTCATTCTTTACCACTCTGTTTTCCACCAAAAGTTTCGATCCGAAAGAGGCTATATTCGGGCCTGCCTTAAAAGTAATGTATGCTTAAAACTTGGGCTGTTGTGTTTGTGTGTCTTTATGTGCCATTCCTTCCCCCTATATTTTATCAAACAGAATCATTTGGTAGTTTGTGCCTCTACAGGTGGAGGGTATGTTATATCTCCAGTGAACCAAGGAAAGCAATCAGTTGTCAGGCACATGCTTGCCATTGATTGGAAATCTTGGAAGTCATATTTGTTCACATCGTCTGCAAAGTATCTTACGATTCGGATGCTAGGAAGAGTTGCAGGTATCTGTAGTCTGTCGCATGGATTTTACTTCTTCTGGTATTCAGAAGCACGTCTCATCATATTATTAACGCGGTCCAAGTCAGAGTATGTTGATTGATTTGTCAAATATGTGTGTTCAGCTCTTCGGGAATTCTTCCGAGCAAAACATGGTGGCTGTGCATGCTCTGATTTCTCATCAGGTGAATCAACAAGGGAGATAGGGCTGCCTCAGCGTGAAAAGGATCAGCAAAAGGTAGAGGTGCACTCAGAAGATGACAGTAACATAAATGAGGATTGTGAAGATGAGCCCCAGGTATCATCATCTGCTAGAGTTAAGTCAAGTGGATCTTTCCTTCAACTGAATGATGCAGCCGATGAGTTCTTTGATGTTATCAATGAATCCGACTATAATGAAACAGAGGCTTTGTGGTCTTCCGATGAAGGCATGCAACCCCAGGTGAGTGCTTCTTGAGAAATCCACCGAGTATGAAATTTTTGTTTCTGCATAGGAAAGCATAAATAAATATTCAGTATCAATCTTATTTTTCACAATCACTTTTGAAGACATGGGAAATAAACAGTGTTGTGATTTGTGGATTAGTGGGCTGTAAAGATTTGTCAATATCCTGTCTGTACAAGTACATCAAATTGTATTTTATGAATAAAATGAATAATCGCATCATTTGGAGCAATGACAAACATGACAAACCTATACATTTTTTAACAAGCTCAAAAGTTACAAGCTTGGTTTTTTGATGGACGCTTCACATTCTGATCCTGAGAAAGATTTCATAGTTCTTGTTCATCTCCAATCGTGTTTTTTTTTTGTTTCATTCATTCAAATCTACTTATCATCATATTTAACTGTTAAGATTTTCTCTGTGGGGTCAAAAAATTGATCTGAAAATTTCTTTGTTTCTCTTGCTTAATAAGTTAGCGCAGGACCAGCGTCATCCCAAGCTATCAACGGCTGCAGTTTTTGTGAAAAAGTTGCATGATATGGCAGGTGCGGAATATACATGTCTCACTTTACCTTTCTTAATTGTTTTGTATTTAATATGGGCTTCTCTTCTTGTGCTTGCAGTTCAGAAAAGAGGCTATGTTGACTTACAAGAGGCCTCAACCGGAGGAAGCATGCCATGTAGCTATGGAACAACTCTTCCAAAGGACCCAAGTTGCAATTTGCTTTCAAGTTGGGCCATGGCTGATGCTTCAACATTTTTAATCCGTGGTGAATCCTACCTACTTGATCATCTGAAGGTAAACTCCAAACTCTTCTAACTCTGTCATGAAGTTTCTCATCTACCTCCATGAATCACACCACAGAAGAGAGAGGTTAACTTCCTAAACTAAAGGTAAGATTTCTTAGTCACTACGTGACTGGAATATGAAGAGTACAGCCAACTACCTAATCAAGGAAAATGACTTTGTTATGATCATACTTCAACATCTAGATGCATCTTGAAAATTTGCAAGTTGGTCTTGTTTGTTCCTGAGGAACTGCCGTCTTGTTAAACAGATTAAGGCCAATGGTACCTTGATGCAAATGGTTGCTGCTGACTGGTTGAAATCCGATAAACGTGAAGATGACCTTGCTGGTCGACCAGGGGGGATCGTTCAGGTGTTTTGAAAGAAACAAGCAGTATACAATTTGACAATATTTTTTGGCTTTCTATGAGACCCAGTTAAAATTTTGAATCTTGCAGAAGTATTCAGCACAAGGTGGTAGTGAGTTTTTCTTCATTGTGCACATCCAGGTGAGTTGCTGTCTGTTCTTCGTATGATGCTTTTAGTACTCAAGATAGTTTCACTGACAATTTATTCACAGGTTCCAGGCTCGACGATGTACAGCCTAGCTTTGTATTACATGATGAAAACTCCGTTGGCAAATGTTCCCCTCCTCGAAAGATTCGTGAAAGGTGACGATGCATACAGGAACTCGAGGTTTAAGCTGATTCCATACATATCCAAGGTACAGATTTCAGTAAAGTTGCTTCAGTCTGTGTTAAATATCTACTACCAAATCTCCATTTGATTTATATCCTTGTAGGGTTCTTGGATAGTGAAGCAAAGCGTTGGGAAGAAAGCATGCCTGGTCGGTCAAGCACTCAACATAAATTATTTCCGTGGGAGCAACTACATCGAGGTACGTTCATATGTCATTGCAGAACCGTGGAAACTGTTCTCATGTTATATCTTTCTACTGTCCGATTGATCCACCCCATGCCTCAATCAGTTTAAGATGACCAAGTCGATAAGTTACCATCTGCTGTTTCTACCATACCATGTGGATCTCAACTTGTAAACTAAGAGTTCCAACAGTTGCTATCTGATGGCTCGTGATCATCCAAAGTTGGCTTCACATAGTAGGCAGAAAAGCTAACTTATAAAACTCCACAGAGTAGATAGAAGATTTGATGATTCCTTCCAACTTTTTCTCCTGGTCAAATATAAACCACAGCGGATGGATGCTTTTTGTTTCTAGCAGATATCTCCTGCCATTTTTCTGCTCTATAGATCCAATACACTGGGGTGGCACCTAACATTTCATGTTTACGCTCGTGTGGAACTCTCAGCTCGGAGTAGATATCGGCTCATCGACTGTTGCTAGGGGCGTGGTGAGTCTTGTTCTTGGCTACTTGAGCAATCTGGTGATAGAAATGGCATTCCTGATTCAGGTAAACCCCCAAGAAGTTTTCTCTCTGATCAGTCTCATTCTCGCCTTTGCCCCACGACTGCCTTACCCCTAAAGATACTACCTCGACGCAGGGCAACACACAAGAGGAGCTTCCAGAGTTCCTGCTCGGAACCTGCAGGCTGAACCACCTGGATGCCTCCAAATCGGTCCCGATTAATCCTTGGTGAGCACTAAGGATCAACAACCTGTTGCTGATTTCTTCTTCTTCACAATGTAACTTCTCTGACCTCTCACTTCTCTTTTGCAGACTACAGACACTACTCATACATCCAATTCTTTCATTTCATAAAAAAAAAAAGGAAAAAAGGTGATGTTGCATCATCTTCTACAGCATCCACAGCAGCGATCCAATCCGTAACGAGACGAATTATTCAGTCTTAAAAATTTCCATCAGCTGCTGCTGCCGCCGATCATGTATCTCCTTTTTGCAGTTGATGTCCATTAAAAAAAATCCTCAATTGTTCTAAAACTGAAATCTTGGACCTTTCAAATACTACTCGTTTCCACCGAGAAAGAAAAGTGGAAGAACAACCTAATAAACAAAAAAAAAAAAATTTACTTTCTGAAGTCTACGTTCCTGATCCAAAAAGAGGGGTTTATGGATGGCATGGCTCGCCCGCTAGGGTTTGATGCTACCTTCGTGCTGCTGCTGCTGGCGCTGCTTCCGCCTCATGTTACGAAACATCAATCTATTAGGTATTTTATCATTAACTGGAAGGATGGATGGGAATCTTTACTATTTTAAAGATTCCGGATCCCGATGAGAGAGGAGGAGGATTCATTCCCAGTCTTGCGGCGCAGGAGTTGGGTGGGATCGTATTATAATAATAATATAATAATTCACAAACATTGCATTCCTCACCCACCCACCCACCTCCTCCGCATGCTTCAAATTAAATCCCAAGGACAAGCAGCTGCGCGTGCACTCTCCACACCCTCCCCATCTTACCATCATCGTCATCATTTTTAATCACCGTGATCATTAATTAAGTTGACCCATCCATATCACCATCAATTCAATTTCTCACACGGTCAATCCTTCACTCTCCTCTTTCTCTTAAATAAAAAATTTAAAAAATAAGATCAAACGTTACTTTGTTTGGTGAGATAATAATTTTTTTAAAAAAAGATATTTCACATGGATGGAACATGAGATTTAAAAATATTTCTCATGTCATTTTCCATATTAGATCAAATAGAATAAATGAACAATGCAATAGAATTTTATTTATCTTAACATAAATGAACTCTAAATACCCAAAATTATGTATTTAATTAGCTGCATTTAATATCATGTTATTAAATACTGATGTGACATATGGAGACATCTTATTAAATTTATATATATATATATATAAATTTAATCTAAAATTTGGAAGTATAAAAATTATACTAAATTTAGAAAGATTTAAGATTAGTAGAATAAAAATAAATGATTATTTATTCTCTGCTCAGTAAAAAATCCATATTTGAGTATTACCCTTGAAGTAAAAATTCTTTATATACAGTTTTGTAATTTTATTTACAAGAAAAATAAATGATAAATACTCATTTTTTTAAATAAAGAATACAGGATTTATTATCAGTGAACAGTGGCAATGACGTAAATTGTTCCGCTGATCGACGGGAGGAAAGGAATCCGCGAGCTGTACCGACCAAAAGGATCGGACCGTCAGATCTCCCCTCCGGGTAACGTGCCCTCCATCGGGAGCGATTGCAAGGAAATCAGTGCGGCGAGGAAGAACGTCCGATCCCCCCCCTCCACTCCACAGCGCCCGCGACAGCGACGTCACGGCACAATAATTCCCCATCGCGTTTCTTTCTTTTAGAACCTTATAATAACTTAATTTATATAGTGTTCCTCACCGGTGGGATAAGAGCTCCCCGGAGAGGGGGTAAATGCATTATTTTTGTGAAGATTAGGAGGCGTTGTGCGAAAGTTTCATTCTTTTTTTTCCGCTGCGAGCGAGCGAGCTTTATATTAAGATCTGGGAAGAGAAGGGAACAGGGAGAGCGAAGCCCTTTTATTTTTTGGTGCTGCCGCTGCTGCTCCTGCTCTCCCTGTGCGCTGCTCGCCCGACGAAGAATTCGAGGGCAATGCCCTCCGAATTCAATCTGGAGTAGGGCGGATCGAAGTCCGGCGGCGAGAGGAGCAAGCGACGAGGGAGGGGGGGAGTTGATCTTGGATCGGTTCCCGAGGTGAGTGATTTTTTTCCTTTGTCCTCCTCTCCTGTCCTTTTTGGCCTTTTCCTTTCCTGAGTTGATGATCGACCTTTCTGTTCTTGTCGGTTGCCTCGTCGGGCGGTGAATTAGCTTCGTAGAGGCGTTGTGGTTGGCGGCAATTTGGGATTCTGGGTTTCTCGATCTCACTGTGGTATTGCAGGTACGACTTTCTCCGGGGAAGATCCGAATCTCGTGTAGCATGGCATTCGATTGTCCTTTTTGTTGACATTTGGAATGGTGGATTTGGAGTTAGTTTACTCGCTGTAATGATGAGTGCGATTGAGCTCAGGAATGCAGTTTTTTGTCAGATTAGAGGTTCTGACCATGTCATGCCATTTTGTTCGTAAATTGTGGTGAGGGGCGCCGAATGATGTCGAACTAGACTCAGCTATCCTTTATTGGACGCATCGGTTGCTAAATTTTGAGTTCATTTGCTTGTTCGAGCGTGGATTTCAATTGGGTCGTTTAATTATGAGATTTGTTGTGAGAGAGTGCGGTAGAGGCAAGGCGGATTTGGGGACTTTAGGCTTTTCTCAAGGAAAAGTATGGGACGAAGGTAATTTCTGTTTTCTTTTTTTTTTAAAAAAGGGGGAACTACCATGTCGTCTATTTCGTTTTGATGTTGCGTTACCTGATTGCATAAGCTCTACACAGAAAAAAAGGGTGAAAAATTTAACCAATTTTACTATGTACTGTAGATTCCGCCGCTTTGGAGATTTTGTTCTTGAATTTGTGTATCAAAGCCCCAACATTCTGGTGCTTCTAGGTTGTTTTGTTATTTTAGCTCATGGATTCTTATTTTGCTCTCATTTTTTAGTGACAGGAATACACTAGGGAGGAGGAGATCCCTTGTAAAATATTTAGTTTGGTTGAACAAAAGGTTATATTCTTCCTAATCTTGCTGGATTTCATGTGGATTTCCTCAATTGGTGTACCACTCTTCGGACATTGACAGATATGTTTTGGTTTCTCGATCGCAGAATTCTTCGGACAGGTGAAAAGGAGCATTGATGAAGCAAATCGACAAGTGCTTGGATTCCCAACTTTGGCATGCTTGTGCTGGTGGAATGGTTCAGATGCCTGCAGTTAACTCGAAGGTCTACTACTTCCCCCAGGGCCACGCTGAGCATTCCCAAGGCCTTGTGGACTTCGTGGATTCCCAACGAATCCCACCTCTAATACTTTGCCGTGTGACAGCCGTGAAGTTCATGGCTGATCCTGAGACTGATGAGGTCTTTGCCAAGATCCACATGGTTCCTCTGAGTCCCAACGAGCTAGATTATAGTGAAGATACTGGACTAGGTCTTGGTATAAATGAAGCTGATGCACAAGAAAAGCCAACATCTTTTGCAAAGACGCTGACTCAATCAGATGCAAATAACGGTGGAGGCTTCTCGGTTCCCCGCTACTGTGCAGAGACTATCTTCCCAAGGTTGGACTATTCTGCCGATCCTCCTGTCCAGACTGTCCTTGCAAAGGATGTGCACGGTGAGATTTGGAAATTCAGGCACATATACAGGGGCACCCCTCGTCGGCATCTGCTCACAACTGGGTGGAGCACTTTTGTTAACCAGAAGAAGCTTGTGGCAGGGGATTCTATTGTGTTCTTGAGAACAGAGAACGGGGACCTCTGTGTGGGGATCCGACGAGCTAAAAGAGGTGGGATCGGTGGGGCTCTAGAGATGCCGTCAGGATGGAGTCCCCCAAATAGGAATCCTCTCTCCAACTATGGGGGCTGCTCTGTGTTTCTGAGGGAAGGAGAGAGAAAATTGATACGAGGAAATGGAAATTGTGGGAATTTAAATTCTGGTGGTGGCATGAGGGTGAGTGGAAGAGTAGGAACAGATTCTGTCATTGAGGCTGCAACACTAGCATCCAAAGGTCATCCTTTTGTGATCGTGTACTACCCTAGAGCAAGTACTCCAGAATTCTGTGTGAAAGCTGCATCAGTGAAAGAAGCAATGAGGATCCACTGGTCCCCTGGACTGAGATTTAAGATGGCATTTGAAACTGAGGATTCCTCAAGGATCAGTTGGTTTATGGGCACAATATCTTCTGTGAAGATCGCAGATCCCATACAGTGGCCTAAGTCACCTTGGCGACTTCTTCAGGTATCATTTCTATGTAACAAGCATTTGGTCCTTCTAAAAACACAAGGTCAGATAATCTTAGCTTATTTGACATCTAATGTCTTGAAATTGTATTATGCTTTCTAACAGAAACCTTGCTTACAAAAATCAATATTGGATCTACCTCACCCAAAGAATGGAACAGGCAAATGAACTAGTCTGCATTCTCTGATAAGCCAATAAACGAAACTGTTAAAGAGAAAAGTTTCATGGTCTCATAAATCTGCACATACTATTCTTCCAAAATACCTTTGTTATTTACTGTAATTTTGCTTTCTGTTCATGCATTAGATGGAAAAGCTTTCATTGTTATGCTTACATATTTGCTCAATGATTCATATCTAGATATTTCCTTATTTACTTCAATTGCATGCCTATACTCCTGCTCTAAAATCTTTGGCTCTCATTTACACTGGTTTTGCAGGTGACATGGGATGAACCAGATTTGTTACAAAATGTAAGCTGTGTGAACCCATGGCTGGTGGAATTGGTCTCAGACATACCAGGTATCCATATGTCACCTTTTTCTCCACCAAGGAAAAAAATTCGCAATGCGCAGGATCATGATTTTCCCCTTGAAAGCCCACGTCTAGCACCAATGTTCCTTGGGAAACCGCTTGGTTACAGCACCAGGCCTTTGTACTGTTTCCCGGATGGTACTCCTATAGGCATACAGGGAGCCAGGCATGCTCAATTTGGTATTTCTTTACCAGATCTCCACCTTAACAGATTGCAATCAGGTCTGTTCCATACTAGTTTTCATCACCTTGATCGCAGCACCGCACTCACAAGAACATCCACTGGCCTAGTTGTTGATAGTCCCATCATTGATAATAACCTCTCTTGTTTGTTAACAATCGGCAATAATTCTCAAGTCACAAAGGGCTCCAGCAGCAATACTAAGCGACATCAACTAGTGCTCTTTGGGAAGCCAATAGTGGTCGAAGAGCAGGTACCTCTGAGGAACACTGGAGATATAGCCTCCTCTGTGGTCACTGGAAATAGTTCTGATGGTAATCTAGAGAAGACCACAATCTTGTCAGATGGCTCTGGCTCTACCACCAATGTGAATGTGATTTTGGACAATTCATCTTCGGATGGGTCCCAATGGCAAAGGGACCATGATTCAATGCTTGGACTTGAGACTGGGCATTGCAAAGTTTTTATGGAATCAGATGATGTTGGTCGTACCCTAGATCTGTCTACGTTTGGTTCTTATGAAGAACTACATGGAAGGGTAGCCGACATGTTTGGGATTGAAAAATCAAACATGACTAGTCACGTGATCTACAAAGATGCAGCAGGTGCAGTTAAGCATACTGGAGATGAACCTTTCAGGTCAGAATTAAGATCTCAATGTTAATGCAATTAAGTTTTTAGAATGCCCCTTTTCTCTATGATGGTAGTTAATGGTCATTTCACTCTCGAGAACCGTGCATAAAATTTTTCTAAGTCGGTGCTTCTTGCCTATTTTTTCTTAGGGCTCATCTATCCAATTCTTACATTCTACTAGCTCATTTGTATGTCCTGTCACAATATGTATTTGATTCTATAACTAACTGCTGAGTTAATATAAAAAAATTCCTCTGGTTAGAGTAATTAGGCTCTACACTGGAGGTCTTGAGTTCAAGACTCACTAAGTTCTAAAAAAATTCCTACCTTGCTGTTACTTTTATTCTTTAACAGGCTTAAAAATGGTCGTGTACTTGCTCTTTTACTCAATTTTTTAAAATTCTGGTCAGCAATTTCGGTTGAATAAACCAATTCCTCGCTTATAGTAACTCCACCTGGCATTTGCAGAGAGTTGTATGTCTAATTAATTGCTTCATAGATCAGGAATCCAATTGGTTTGCAACTTACTTTTCAAAAAAAGAAAGAATTGATTTGCAACTTCTTTTCCTTTGGATCGGAAAGATTTTAGATTTTTCACTTTGCACTTGTTTTGTTCCTAAACACCAGAGTCGAGTAGCAACTGCCTTCTGTTCTGGCATTCACTTTTGGTCCTCTTTTATATGACAAATATCACTCCTTTGTTTAAGAAACAGGTGCATGAATTTTCAGCTAAACAACTTCTGTCTGATTGATCCTACTATTATTCTTTTTCAGTGACTTCATGAAAACAACACGGAGGCTCACAATATTAGCAGATTCAGGCGGTGACCAAACAGGAAGGTAGGAAACATCCCGTCTATTGTAAAATTATATATGATAGGGGCTCCTGTCTAGTATTCCTCCGTCACTCCTTGGACGCTTTACTGTTCCCGTCCTCTTTGGTTCTAAGAGTCAGTATCCCTCTGAAATCAACATAACATGTGGATGTGCCATACCTTGCTCTCCCTTTGTTAAACAATAGATTACTGCTCCATTGTGCTTTGAGTAGCTTATTACCTACCTTTTTGAAGTTATAACAATAAAGAAAAAAAAGGTCCTGATGAAGAGTTTGTGATTAACAAAAAGTATCTGATTCACTGAACTTCTCATCGTCTTTTCTTTGGTTTTTCAGATTAGTATTACCAGGATCATTCTCTGCGCCTGCAAACTTGCAATGCTGCAGTTGATTCATACAACCCTCATGAAAGCCCCCCCACGAATTACCACCGTCTCAGTTATCTTCGTTCAGTTGCTCTCTTAAGCAGGGAAGAAGAAGAAGAAGAAAAAGATCCCAAGTATTTGTACTTTGAACCCTCTTAAATGTTCCTTTTTGCTTTGTAGCAGAAAACTTGGGGTTCCTGTATCTGCCTAGTTGATGATTGCTCTTTTCTGGGTCTCCTGTTTCCCTTTTGTGACACTGTAATGACTAACTCTATCGAATTACGGTGTGTTCAAATCGTTTGCTAGATCTACTCTACTTGCTATTGCAGTAAATTTAGAATTGATAGCGTAGAGTATATAAACATCGCTTTATATTGAAAAAAACACGATTCTTTGTGGAGAGAGTTGAACAGTTTAATAGTCTTGATGAACTTAAAAATTTAACTTCTTGTCCTCTGTAAAGCTAAATACTTTTAGTTATTTATGTAGTCATTTTATCATGTAATCGTGCCTCTGCTAATTATATCTCCCACAAAAGGGGAGGGCTGTGGCTTAAGCAACATCAATTGGATTCAATTCATATCTATTATGATATATATTTTTATAGCAAAATGAAGATGAAAATATAATTCCCACATTTAAGGAACATGCTTTGCAACACTCATCTCAACAGTGTCTTAGATCTCACCTTGATCTTTAACTCATCGTCTTATTACTTAATTAAATCATCTCCTTTTGATGCCTATTTGTTGAAGACATCTGCGGATGAGGGTTGTTGTATTCCATGGTAATAATCAACTTATTAAGCATCTTCATCTCCTTCCTTTCCACATTAATTTATAACTAACTCTGTTGATCCACCTCTTATTTTATCTTCTATTAATAGCTTAACAAGTTGGTAACAGTTGGATTTGAGCCAAACATAACATTAATTGATGGAAGGGCAAGACAGAAGAAGAAGAAGAAGCCATCACCTTCCTTTCAATGCCTCAAAACAATTTAATTAATGAGGAGAGGAAGTAGTAGTAGTCGTAGTAGTAGAAGTCCCGTTCTTGTCCTCCCCCGTTCCAGGAATGAATCAGTAAGCAGGCAGGCAGGCAGGCATTCAAACACCGATGCACACAGAATCAGAGGAATAAGAGCAGTTGATGAAATGAAATGTCACAGTTATATTATGAAGGTTCACTTTGATTCTTCTTGTTCAGCTTAGTGGAGCACTCTCATATTTTATTAATATTGAATTCTCTCTCTCTCTCTCTCTCTCTTTCGCTGTACGTCGGTCAGCATATACATATATAAGCATGCATGATATGACAGCACGATGTGAAGTAGCTGTAAACCCAACACTCCATATAGTGGTTGTTTTAGACTACAGTTTTACTTTGTTCTTAGGGGAGAAAACCACAATTGGGATCTCAACTTCCAATCAAGAGCACCAACCTGTGCCTGTTCAGATTTTGCCTTACCATTATTCTCTTAAGAAGTGCTACAGTTTGCTACTTATTATAAGTTAGCTATTTATATTTTTTCTAATTAAAATTAAAATTTCTCTCTTCTTCTCTGGAGTTCTCAGAGCAAATATTTATTACATGAATCTTTCCTGCACAGGAAAACCTTATAGTTTACATATATTTTGATTTAACAAGATATACCTAGAGAAAAAAAAACAACAGATAGGATTATATATATATATTTCTATGAAAACTTGATGGGGTGAATAATGGATGAAAACAAGGAGATAGAGAGGATCAACCCTTGTTACTGTTGATCTAGATTTTGAAGTTGGTCTTCAAATTATGGTTATAAGATAGGAGGTTGTTGAAGGGTGAGCAGGAGTGTACATAAAAATATGTATATATGTGATGTTATTTTCTTTAAAATGCTGCAACATGCAGTCAGTCATTTATCTTTATATCATTGATGAATTGTTGGAGGAAGAATAGGGATGATGCATAGATAAGTGCAGGAGGAGAAGTAATAAGCCAAAATCTCAAGCCAGGGAGACATCAAATGTATAGGGTGATATCCACAAGTACAGGGGGGAGCAGATTCCTTTATAGGTATGGGGGTATCATGGTGATGGTGATGCTGAATCAGAGACACATCCCTGACACGCACACACACACATGCGTGCAGCCAAGAGGGGTGGAGAACTTGATGGAAACTAGACAAGCACTAATTCTTTTGACTTGATATCATGCAAACATCTCCACATCCTCCTCCTTCCCCCCAATTGCTATTTTATCCCCTTGCTGTCTCCTTGCCATGCCACAACACTACTGCAAGCTGCCCCCAGAGCCAGAGGCAAAGTTCATCATATACACATCACTTAAAACCCTGAGAGAGAGAGAGAGAGATGGGGAGGGCTCCATGCTGTGACAAGGCCAATGTCAAGAGAGGCCCTTGGTCTCCAGAGGAAGACAAGCAGCTCAAGGAGTACATTGAGAAGCATGGAACTGGTGGGAACTGGATATCTCTCCCCCACAAAGCTGGTTAGAGAAAAAAAAATCATTTTACTTTTTTGTTTGTTAAGTTTTACGTTTATGAAGTGAGATTGATGTGTATGATCTGATGCTTGTTGATATGTGCATGAGAAGGCCTGAGGAGGTGTGGGAAAAGTTGCAGGCTGAGATGGCTCAACTACTTGAGGCCAAACATAAAGCTTGGGGATTTCTCAGATGATGAAGACAGGATCATTTGCAGCTTGTTTGCCACCATCGGGAGCAGGTGATGATTTCTCATGACTGATTCAATTCAGCTTCATTGAATAATACCTGATCACAGGTATGCCTTTAAGCGCAGGTGGTCGATCATAGCGGCCCATCTCCCTGGAAGAACAGACAACGACATCAAGAACTACTGGAACACCAAGCTGAAGAAGAGGCTCTTTGGGTTGCCACCTTCATCCCACAGGAAATCCCACCCTCATCATCACCAGCTTATTACGAATCAGCAGCACCACCACCAGCCGCCGCTCCTCCAATCCAGTGGACCTTCTCCGCCGGTTCCGGACCTGGAGGGCATCCCGATCTCCCCGCACCTCTTGAGTTCCCTCACGGCCGCCGCGGCCGCCTCCTCTCTACTTCCTCCGGGCAACGCCGCCGCCGCCGCCGCCATCTGCCTCTTTGGAGGAGGAGATGAGCATCGCGGTGGGGCGTCCGAGAGTCACGGTCGTCTGTGCAACGGTGGTTTGGAGATGGAGAAGCTGCTGCTTTCATGGAACAGCTACGGCAACAATAATTGATCTTTGAGTCTTCGTCTGTGGCTGTGCACACATCAATACTGACAAGAAAATACTACCTTTTTATGCCTCCTGCTGGAGGCAAAGATTGCTTGTGAGTGTGTGTGTGGGTGAGTTTGACAGGGCATGGGCATAAAAATTAGAGCTGGGTTGGAGAGATGTGAAGTGATGATGATGATAATGATGATGATGGTTGGTGCGTGTGGTTTTCCTGGGTGACATATCCTGAGAGCTCATCATTCAATTCATAGCTCAAATCTGACGTTGCCTCATCTGCCATCAGCAGGCATGCTTGAGTTACAATCATCTCACAGGAACTTGATCGACAGCATATTACTTCAAACACAATTGCAGAATTCATTCCCTGACATGCTCATTACCCCAACCACACGTGAAATCCACCAGCATTATAGTCTTCTTAGCTATCGATTAATTAAAAGACTCATCGACACCACCAGGCGTATTAGATGTCAGTGATCATCTGAGCGTGTGTTTTGTTTTGTGAGAAGCAAGCAAGAAGGAAAAGGAGGGAAAAGAGGCACAGGGAAATCTTGGGGAAAGCTGCGATGATAGATATGGATCGGTCCTTCTCTCCTATGCATCAAAAGACTAAAGCTGAATTGAAGAAATAGATCTATTAATTGCTGTCGGGAATCCCAACAGGGTGGAGCTACAGAAGAAGAATGCATGTGTGTGTGTATCACATGGATGGATTTTGAGCTCGAGCGGCTACAGTTGGGAGGGGGAGCGTGGTTGCTTCTCGTGTTCTCGATCGGTCGTAAGTAGTGCTGCTGCTGCTTCTGCACATTTAATTTGGAGTTTAGTAGGAAGGCTTCATCATGGTTTTTTTTTTTTTTCCAGTGTGTATTCTTCTTCAGCAATATAGATATAAATATAGACAGATGGTACCGAGTTCCTATATATTCCACTGCTCTAAGCGTTGCCTGCTCCAAGAATATATCACCGAGACAGGACAAGGATGCTTGGTTCTTTCAGGAGATGCAATATATATGTACATTAATTTTAACAAATAAGGGGTGCCGATGGGTTTGTGCATCATAACTATGCAATCTAGGGATGCATTTACTCGCAAGTATTATTTCCTATCTTTTTTATTAAAAAATTATCTGTTTTATAACATTTAATAGTTAAAAGAATTTGTATGTGCTTTAATATATGTGTAAATTTAAGAAAGAAAAGAAAAGGTATAAGTTTTAAACCTAAAAATGATTTAGATTAAGTAATAATGCTGGATTTGAATGTAAGTATCCCCTATTATCCAATGTAAATAATCAAGAGATTCAATATTATAAATACTATAAAAAGTAGGGTAATTTACTACATAAAGATTTAGAAATGGATGATATGGATAATATTAAATATATATATATTTTAAAGAGTGAGGTGGTTTGAAAGCAGGAGTAGATTTTAACACTCTCCTATAAAAGACAAGAAAATTTGAGCATGCAGCATGTTGTTGAGTTGTCCCCATCAACTGTCTATTTCTGCAGCTGAGCTGCTGTGGCTTCGCCATTGCAGTATCAATCACTACTCCCTAATCAAAGTTCAGTTCTCTCTTGGAGGGACTGTTTAAAGGCATCACACACAAAACGTATCATCTACCTGCAAAATATGGTTGAATCTGATACCGAGAATTGCAAGTTTTGCGACCATGTTAGTTGGAACTACAATTGCTCGATGCTCTTCTAGAAGTCGTGTATACATCATACAAGTCATCGTATATATGGATATGCTGTTAGCTTCGGAGTTTTTTTAGGATGTCCGTAAAAATTATAAGGACAATTGAAATCCTTCCTTGGCAGTCTAATTGGCCTTTTCCCCAAAGAAGCTGCAACAGATAAGGTTTCTTCAAAAGTATAAACTGTAGTTGGGCAGAGAAGAGCATTGAGGAGAATTCCTCTACACAGGAAATTTTCAGGAGTGGCTTCTCTTTCGGGCTCCGAGTTTGGATGTCGAACGAATTCTCGGACCAAACTTATGTAGGTGAGTGTATCAGTCACAGTTCACTTCAGAGAATGCTCCTGGGAAAGTATTGGACAGCCGTTCCGCAGCAAATTCAATTCTTGACTTATCCTAGGGCAAATATTATGATTGAGCATCACGTGCCACAGGCGTAAATGAGCAGGTCAGTTGTATGAATCATGTGGTATTCAACATTCTAATCTACAGATGTGGTTGGAGATGTTACCTTTCCAACAAAACTTACTATAAGATGATTGACCCTGAACTTGCGTTGGCATCCTACATTTTGCCAATGAGATAGTTTGAGAATAAATCGTAGTGTTATAAAACATTTTGCTAAACAGTAAGTACGTCTGCTAAGTTTGATAATTTCCACCAATGCTCAACAAAAATGTTGAGCCTTACCGATATGAACATCTGGGAATTCAAGGCATAACTTTGCTACAGTCTGAGAAATTTCAATCTGCAAACACAGAAGAAAAGAAGGATATTGGCATCTCGTCAGTTCTCAAGGCAAAAAACAACTATAATTGTATCCTGATCCATAAAAAAAGGGTACTAGACTATGGTTCTACGTAACTTTTGCTAACTAAAAGTTTACAAGATAATTAGGTAGGTTTTTGGCCTTGTGAACTACCACCGCCTTGAGTAAAATGTTAACAGTATTATGAATAGAAAATTAAACTAAACTATATATTTCGATCATAAGAAACACATATGGAACCACATATTGAAGATGAAGTTGAGGCATACATCAGAAAGCGTGGTACTAAGATGCTTTGATGTGAACGGTGTCAACTGCACTAATGGTGTGCTAGGTAATTCTAGAAGACAGTCCCATTGAGTATCCAGTTCAGAAACATTTGTAGCAGCAAGAATAATTACATTTTGACATTTGACCTGCAATAGGAGGAAGTGAAAAACATGCTCGGGCAATAAGAAAGTTGCTTGGAAAACAGAACTGTGATAGAAGTAAAATACCAACGTCAGCATATATCAATACAAGAGAGAATCTTTGGAGTTATGGTCAAACATACCATTGGTAGAGGTAGTTTCTCATGATGGAGCAATTCAGTTATGCCTTCTGGCAACAATGCCATCTGTAAAATGAAGACAACACAGAGTTCAGAATGATAGTACTTTAGCAACTACTAGTTAGTTACTAGATAAAACATATGTGGGAATTCTTCTGGAAATAACTGGCATGTTTGAACAGTTTTATAAAATATCAACATGCAAGAAAAAGCAGGTAGAATAACAAATTATCCCTGTTTTCGCAGTTACATATGACACTATGTTATGTTTTGACCAAGACATCCACAACTGGTTCACACAAACATCCATTCAGCCATGGAACAGTCCTCTAAAGTAGTTAAAAATTAGTGACTTAAAGAAACGTCTAAGGAAATCATTATGCAAGGTAAACATCGGTTTCACATACTAGATTTTAGGAAAGGCTTCTATAGAATAATCTATTATGCTAGTGTTGACCTATTTTACAAAATAACTGATTAAAAAAGCTGGCACAGAAAACAAGCAAGTCTGAGTAATTTATCACCTCATTTCGGTCACCAGTGCAGTGCTTTCCTATAAGATGCCTAAGGTACTCCTCGAATTCTTCATCAGGAGCCTGGAAATAAAAAATAAATAACAAATGAAAATGTTTGGAAGATAACTAGATGCAAAACAAAACTCCAAGACTAAAATTGTGCAAATTGACTAAAATGATATGCAACTGAGGCACACTTTGGAGCTGGCATTTACCACCTAGACGTTGGTTGATAGTCATAGGAAAAGGTAGGTGATAATTAAAGTAATTATTATTGAGATTTGCCTGAATTGCAACTCGGTTGCCAAATGCTGACTTCAAATTGGCATCAAAGTGTAAGGACTATTCATGAAATTACTGGCCATGTAACAAACAAAATGTCCACATATGAAGTACAAGAGACGTACAAAAAAAACAATTTCTGAAAAAACATATCTTTGAAAATTTAAAGAAGTGTTCCTAGAAAGATGCAACTTAAAGAAGTGTATGTTATCAGTAGTAAATCATTGTCGATATGCATATGACAAGAATCAGAAGGTAACAATTATTCTATAGTCCAGCACTGCATATGACTGTAAATTCCCTTTACTGTAACTATCTATTATGACAATAAAAGCAGGCTGTGGCTTAAGACACTTCCTTTTCCTCACAAAAAAAGAGCAATTATTTTACAGTTGAACATCAGTATAGAACAACAGCACACTTCACTCTCTAAAGCAAGCTCTCAAGTATTAGGATATAAAAAGCATTAATGCTCTATTTCCACCTCTTATTCCTCTGTATCTAAGATTCTCCTTATCATGTAAATGCCAGAGCTAAAAGTAAAATTTTGCAATTTTATGATGGTGAGAAGAGATATTACAAACTTCTAAGGTACAAGTTTCATTTATTCTTTTAACACAGGAAGCAAGCATTTGAGAACAAGGAACTATAGATTGACTACCCAGGCAAAACTTTATTCTATTAGTGAAAGAGTGCACATGAAAATCTATTAGTGAAAGAATGCACATGAAAATTGATCAGGAAGGAAGTTTCATTAAACATAATCAAAAAATTACTGCGCAGGAAATTTAACTCTAATACTTTAGTTCACTGCCAAACTCTCATTAACTAACCAGCCGAACTCCAAAAGCTTTTGCGACACCTGCTGATGAAACATCAGAAGGCATAGGACCAAATCCTCCAAACAGGAAAACCTGCAAATGCAAGCTGGGAGATTGACTGTATATGGACTTGGAGCAAAATAATAGAGCCTAACAAAAACTTAACAACTAAAGTAGCTGAAGGTCACAGAAAGGAACCATGTCATTTGTAGACTTCCTCCCTTCAACTTCTTCAGCCACAGAATCAATCTACATTAGTAAAAATTTCAAGTTTACTTCTAGCTGAAAGAACAATATGCCAAAGCCCTAGTTTAGAAACGAATAAGGGAGACATTCCAAGATTTTGTATGAAACTATATGCTAATTCCCTGATAACTACACTAGGCACAGAGCACACAATTGCTTATGGGCGAAAATAATGAAAATATTATGATAGAAAGTGATGCATTAAGTAAAAGAATCTTGCAAAGGGGTTTAATGAATCCTGAACCTAGATTGCCAGAATCAACAGTCGATGAAAAAGATGAAATTGGAAAAAAGCACTCTTGTGTGTTACAAAATCTACATAAGCATGGACCTAGTAAAATATTGTATCAGCTCTTAAAACTTTTGGGATCTTTTCTGGTCATCAGCCCATCACATAGTCAAGAGTATACAAGGATATTAATATATAAAATAATGTATGAGGTCACATATTGCCATGGTTCCCCAGGTAAAATTGTTAAAGATAATAAACTTTAATATCCTACTAGACTGGAAAAAAAGAATTGTTTTTTCATTACCAATGGCAGTCTTGGTTTCTCATCAAGTCAAAATCAAATCTCATGTTAGCCAAATATAGAGGATATTGATTATGTAAAAGTAACCAGAATGTATGTTATTCAGTTGAGATATCTATATGCTTACAAGAATGCAGTAAACGCATATATAAGATTTAGTTAAATGTTGCATAGGTTGAAACACAAGTTTGAAAGACTGTATATTCACAGAAAAGCTAGGAAAAGAATCATGTTTTCTGAATGACTTTAAAATAATATAGAACATTAATCGTATGAATTGAGCATAAATATTTTTTATGGCATAAGTTATCTCACTTCATTTTGAACAACTGCCACATGAGTTACTTGCCAACCAATGGCATATAGCTTTTTGCACAATGCTTTGCTTAGTTTGTTCTCCGAAGTGCCAAATCTGAAACAAAAGTACACCGACATAAGAATCCTGTTGAGACAATAAATACATATTTTAACCAGTGATGCTTTAGCACTAAATTGATTTATTATTTTGCACCATTTAACATTAAAGCATCATTATGTTGAAGTCATATTTCCAAATTTATGTTCAAAGCCCAAAGAAGAACAATAATTCAATATTTATTTAAAACTTTAAACCCCTTCCTTCATCCAACTATAAGAGATTATCTAATTTTTTCATGGTTTTAGCAAAGTAGATTAGAACTTTGTATACAGGTCTACTCCTACAATATCAAGTCTGAATAAAACAATCTCCCCGTCTGTATCATCATCTAACACAATCCTCAATGCAACCCTTGTAACCTTAACCTACATTTTTGGCAACTTTATCTGTTTTAGAGAATCAGGACAATGTAAAAGAGTTCTTGTTCCTAATCAAATGTAGAAATTTCTTTATCATCAATAGACAGTTTTTTGCCAAAATGTCAATGGAAAAATGATGAATGATTGTCTCCGATATTCTCATTGTCCTATCTCTTTTTTCAAAAGAAATAATGGTATGACCTTGTATGTGAAAAATGTCCCGGGCAATCATGTTTTACCGCTTATAATATCATGACAGATAAGACAATTCATCAGACTCGAATGCAGGCAAACAAACACAGATAATTTTAATATTTTCAGATGATTACCAAAATTTAAGAAATAAATTGCATAAGCATAGATGAAGCAATATTGTATTAACAGGTAGTATACGATAAAAGAAATGACTTACAATTTCATTAAAAAAAAAAGACTTACAGAATCTCATCACCTATAACAATAATTGATGCAGTGAAGAAACCACTTGGTGTGACATCAGTCACACCATTATTTAGTGAAGCACCATCACATTTAAGAGGCATCTTCTTTGCTCTCCCAGCCCTTTCTAGTCTTCCATCAGAAAGCATATATGCAGGTTTAAAATTCTTTTTTGTGCTTGAAGAATCAGCGATGCTCAGCAATGCATTAGGAACTGTGTCATATATGCTCCCAATGGAAGTATATCTAAACAAGTGAAACAGTAACTTTCAGAGTACACTTTGGTTAGTTTAAGAAATATAATAGACAACATATATAAACTTATCAAGATTTCCTAACCTTGCTAAGTAGTTATTGGTTTCATCATAATTGATATATCAAGTAAAATAAGTGAAGAAGCTGAATCTGGTCATAACTATTTGCCTGGTGTGTTAAATATTATAGGTCCCTGATATGTATATGAAACAACTTATCATGGTCAATGATTCATGTGGGTGGTAGTTGCACAATTAATTATTGAGTTATGGTACATGTTGTAGCATGTAGTGTTTTTTCTTAGTATGACATAAATGTATTCTTAACCTACCAAGCAATCAACTTGGAATTGAGTCATAAAAGAACACAGGCCAGAAGCACATCAACTTAATAATCTTTTCTTTGCTGATTAGTAACTTTTCCTGCTGTCTTGATCTTGTCTTGTGTACCTCTGATGTAAAGATATCTAAATGGTTTGTGAAGTATCCCCTCATTCCCATTTCAGGAAAAAAATTTATAAACATAATATCAAGAATTAGTAATTGGAAGGAAGGACAGAGATCTTTCCAAGGGATGATGGGATACCAATAACATTGAATCTGGTCTTATCCAAAGATAAGAAAAACTGCTGTGTTGTCGTGACCTCCTTCAACATAAGAGGTATGATATGGACAAAATCTTAAAAGAAATGATTAAGAGTCTGTTCCCTCAAGGCTGAAGAGAATTCTCAAGTTGAAGGGGCCACAAGCATATGATAGACACTACTGGATCCTGATAGACAAAAGCAATTCGATTTATCTTGTGGAGAAGGTCATTTTCAGCAAAAGGAAAAGGCACCAAGAAAAAGAAAAGGATTACACAATGACATGGAGGTGAACCATGATAGAACTCATCTATTAGAAGCTCAACAGAAATATATGCTGGCTTTGACTTATAACATAATGCCAAGTAATGCCTAAAGCAATATACATTAAAGTTTGCAGCTTACCCTTGATCATAAAGACTGCAATATTTAACCTTGCAGGTTAGGATGAAAGCCCATACATCCCTGTCAATTGCAGATAGAAGAAAAATGAAGTGAAGAGATCTACTCCATCGATATCAATTTAAAATATCTTCATCTATAAAATTAACTAGCATAACTGAAGTATGACCTGTATGACCAGTCCAAGATAGGATTCACCCGCATAAAAGGAGGCCATCCAATTGAACTTGGGGAGAACTGCTCTTGACCAACCTGAAAGAACAAAGGCATTGATGGAAAAATTTTAACTTCTATCTGCATCAATCATCAAGACTTGACAGAAAATTGATCTTAGAAAAATGTTCATGGTTTGGAGCAAAGTAGTGATGTACTTATAAAAAGATGTACCGCGTTAGGATCACCAATTCTTGTTCCAAGAAAAATTGCTTTTGTAGACTTTTCCTTCAGTAAAGCCTCTAGGCCAGACTTGAAATCTGTGTGAATAGTTTCCAGTCGCAAATCATAACTATAAAGAGGAGAAAAGGCAACACAATAACTAAAAAATTTCAATCTCAGACGAAAAAAAAGAAGATGATAACATAATGATCCTTAACACAAAAACAATGTATAAAATCAAGTGCGAAAGGGCATTCTTACGCAGCAGCAATCTCATAAGTGAATGAGTTAATCTCTGGGAAAGCTGAAGGAATCTCAAAATATATTGTTCGAATTGGACACTTTAGAGCACTGTCCGGGAGTCTCCCATTTGAACATTCTAGGTTCAGTTTATGCAAATAATAGCCAGCCCGTAGTAAGTGAAGCAAAACCTACAAAAGACATATAATTAGTATACAGTTAAAAGTAATAGAATATGTTATGAACATTATAGAGGTGTGCAAAAACATTTACAGTTGAGTCCTTCCCCCCATTAAAGCTAAAAGCAACCTGGTCAAACCTGTTAAATATGCAATTTCAAAGTGCCTGTTAGCATAATCAAACTTATCGTGAAGTTGTGGAGCTGAATGAATCAAATATAACAAATAATCAGGAAGGTGTTGATGACTAAGAGCCATAGACGCATTTGCAATTCAGGAAAGGTTTACCATGCGGACTTAATTTGAATGTGCTAAACCACAATTAATAAGACTTATAAAGGCATACTATTTTGTCGGTTATAAAGTATTGAAACTGCAGCGTGTTACTGAAATACGCTAGATACGTAGATAATTGCTCATCAATATCCTCCTTTAATATAGAAAGGTTACTTGAGGAGGAAAAGGACAGTGAGGATTTTGTTATTCAGTAATGTGATCCCTGCCCTCTATTATATGGACAAAATAGAGGTTAGAAGCATGAAAACGTAACAAAACAATTGAAGCCTTCTCACTCCACTTTTAGTTGATTCGGGGGTAAGACGCCTGATGAAGCACTGAAACGATCTCTTAGGGACAACGAGCACTAGTTATCTATCCGATTACGAGTTCTATAGTATCTGCTCTAAATGCCTCGGGACATCTGCGGGTTCCAAGGTTAATAGGATTAAGTTCTATTTTATTGGGAATTCTGGAGACAATTCGCAGATACTACGCTGATTAAAATACAATGCATTCCCCCCACTAACCCAATCTACTTATGAATAAGTGAAAGAGGCCATTAATTTCTCGTCAGGTTAGCATAATTGCATCCCATCTGCTATCGATCTACTCTTTAGCACAGTAAATACTAGATATTCACGGGTGGGTGCATGTAAACCAGGTCAAATCATCTAGTTAGAAATCGAACTTGTTGAAACTGAAGCATCTAGTTCACCTATAACCCAGATTCAAAACCCTAAATAAGATAAACAATCACAATAAAACCGCACTCGATCAAGGAATCTCAATGCAGGCAGACAAGTACACAGAAAACCGTCGAAAATGCGGATTAGAAAAGGAATCTGACTCGTAAAGAGCGAAGGCCCTCTGGACCACGTAGACGGAGTTCCGATACTTGGTCTGCAGCCGGCGATCGCTGCTCTCCGAGATGGCCCTGTCGATCTCCATCTCCGCAGCTCGAATTCGAGGCGGGAGGAGGTGGATTATCTTAGCTGGGGGGGATTCCGCAGCAGCTGCGAGTATGAACCAACAAAAAAGTATCCAAGAACGGGAAGGAAAAAAGAGACGGTGGGAGTTGCGTGCGTGCCACCGCCACCGATCGAGCGGGCGAGCGAGAGAAGCGAAGGTTCGATAAAATTTTGATAAATTGGGGATTTGGGTGGCGTGGGAATCACCGAACGACGATTCCTCAATCCACTCCCTCCTTGTTCGTATATGCCGGCTCGGCGAGGGAGAAGAACCCAGAAAAATGAGCATTAAAATGTTTTAAACCTTTTTTTAATATATATATATATATATATAATTTTTTTTTATTTTAGTAAAATTAATACTAGAGTTTTTGTATTATATATTGGAGAAAAGTAATTAGATATTGTTTAAATAATAAATCATAGATAAATCAATTTTTTTTAGCATATCAAAATATTAATTTTTAGTATGTAAGATAAGAATAAAAAAAAAAATATTATCTAGATATAACTTAGATACTATTATTTAAATGCACTATTTCATGTAATAATATATATTTTTTATTGTATTTACTTTTTATATAATTATAATGCTAAAATATAATTTCTAAAAGGTAAGTTAAAAATTACTGAACCTACTATCAAATTAAAATTAAGTCATAGAGTAAGTTAAAGGTATATTTATTTAAGATATCTATTTAGTTTTTTAAAATAAGTTAATTTAAAATTTATAAAGGTGGGATGAACTTAAGATTGATCTACGTAAATCTTGCATCGCATAAATGCTTTTTTAGATAAATAATTTTTTATATCTTGAACTAACTTATTCTATCTATTTTCGTCGTGAAGAATTAATTTATAAGGGATATTACTAAATTTGCACGTAGGTAAATAATTCACTTGAAATATAATTTTGGCAGCAATTCCCCCCCTTGACTCTACTTGCGAGCAATCACTGAAAGCTAAAGGTAGGATGGGCCAACATGCACACCCAGTACCTTATCGTCTCCCAAGTGGATCGAACGAAGGGACCCACACCGGCACCGCTGCGGGTACACGGGTAGGCGATCAGCGTTGGTAGGCGTAAATTTTCCCGTTCGGCGGAGGAGATGTAAGCATTACATCATTATTATTAATATATATATATATATCATTAGGCTCATTCGAAACGAGGAAATCTCGCATTTGCTTTGCCTTGCTTTCCCAATTAGATCGCTTGCGTTGCGTTGTGCCCTTCTCGTTTGGCGACGAGTCGTCCTCCTCCGACGAGCTTCGGATCTACCGCTTCTCCCCCCGATCCCTCCTGCCGATGCCCTGCTCCTGATCCGAGCGAGAAGAAGGTGAGGGACGAGTTGGAGCTGAGAAGAGGGGAGGCGGATTTGGGGGGGCTTGGAGCATGGCGGCGGCGGTGGCAATCCATCAGTTCGCGCAGTGCATCACCTGTCATGCCTGGAGCCCGGATCACTCCAGTAAGTCCTCCGTCGTCGTAACTTTGTTTGAATTCATCTTCCGGATCTACGGGGCGGTTTCTCGTCTTCTTGAACGGGGAGCGGTGTGCTCTGTCATTAGTTTTCCATTTTTTGTTAATACTATTAATATTGTTATTTCCCACTGTATGGATTAGGGAAAAAAGAAAGTATTATTGTGATCTCTGCTGCTGGTGTCTTTATAGTGATTTCTTGATAGGCACTAGCATTTTAAAATTATTGTTCTGGGACTGGCAATGTGTGTTTTCCTTTGTCCGTAGTTCCATTTGGTTCTGCTTTGTTGCATTAGTTCTAGTTACTTATACAAAAAAATAAAAATTGAGCTAACAGTTTGTAGCTTTTGTTACTGATTTCGAACTATTGCAGTTGCTTCATATTTTGTCCTCTAGTGTTATTTCTTATTTCTTATCATCCTCATGTTATACATGTCTATTGGAACCTTTGTTTTCAGACTTAGGGATCATGTGTACGCCTGGTAGTTTCCCATGGTTGTGATATTCTAGACTCAAATCACGTTTTATATATCCTGTATATCGATCAGAGAGAGGCTACAGAGGTATAGCAAACTGTGGTTATTGATTTCTCAAAATGGTCTATCTAGTAGCATTCTCCTTCAATTCTAAGGCATGAATTTGAAGTTGGTATTATTCTTGTAACTACAATTTTCTTCAAATAGTTACTAGTTAGAATTTAGGTTGTACGTTATTTATATGCAAGCTGTTGTGAGGTATGATTTCAGTTGCGTGATGATCATTAGCCAGTTTGGATTGTTAGCAAAACAACTATCATCATTGTTGATAGACACAATGGATTAAGCAATATTTTGTTAGGTCACCGTGCTCAAGAAATTCTAGAAATATGAGGAGAATGGATCAATTTAATAAATAAATCATCCTGCAGATTGTAAAGGAGTTTTTGTCACATTGAATCACCTCATGTAAGAATCTTCATGAATCTCTCTCTTTGCTGTAAGGTCCTTGTTTATATCTTTGTCTAATTAAACTTCGATCTTGTGTTTTTGTAGAACTGAGGATCTTGGTTCTATTTTCATATATCCCCTGAAATTTCACTCCCCCAGTAAAGTCAATGATTGTGAAGTTACTCACATTGATCTGAATGCATGGTTGCAAAAAGATTGCAAGTTCCTTCTGATAAGTTATAGATGGAGTTTTATCTGTTTTTGTGGCATGATATAAGGATTTAAGTTGACTTGGATTGCTGAAAGAGGTGTGATGTATGATGCTATATTATGTGGAACAGGTCTGGATTTAGCCTTTTATCAGTGAGTCTAAAAGAATCTCCTACATTGCTGACCTTGGTTATCTTTCCATTTAAGCTTGATTCAATCACCTTCCTTTATGGTTATTGTCTTTTTTCCTTCTTTATGTTGATGACCGTTTGTGTGTCCTATGAGTGCAAACTTACAACAACATGTCTTTCTCTATTGCAGTGGTTGCATTTTGTCCCAATAATCATGAGGTGCACATCTACAAACTCTTTGGTGAAAAGTGGGAGAGGGTACATGTTCTTCAAAAGGTATCATTTACCTTTATCTACTTCTGTATTTAAATGACTTGTCATGAAGTTTATAAACAATCTTCCTTGTTGAAGCATATGACTTTGATGTATGAGATGCCCGATTTTTCTTATGGTTTAGCATTCTTATTACAAACATTATACAATTTTCTTTTTCAGAAGGAGAGGATTATGTTGTATTAAGATACACAAAGGTGACATGTTTCAGCATTTTTGTAATTATTTATGAATAGACTGAGAAATATGACATATTCAGGCATTCACTAAACATGCATTCATAGTATAAACATTATTAAGGTAAAGTGAAGGACTTTCACTAATCATGTATAACGTAAGTACCTTAGATTGACTTTGCTGAAATGAACTTATTTATATTAATTGTATGCATTTAGACATGGTCTCATACTATTGAATGTGGCTATGACTTATATTGGTGTAAAACCAACCTTTGTCACTAAAATTTCGTATTTTTCACTTCTTCCATTCTATTCAAACATGAAATGGTAATTTATACCAACAATTAGGTATTTTTATAAATGTTGTCTGATGATGAGCCAAGAAGTAAGGCTAGAGAAATTTACCTATTTAAATTACAAATTTTGTGCTTCAGCCACTTGTTTTAAGCATTGTTAATTCTCATGATCGCTTCTCCTATTGCCTTTTTTTTTTACTTACAGCATGATCAAATTGTATCCGGGATAGATTGGAGCATCAAATCTAACAAAATTGTGACTGTTTCACATGATCGGAACTCGTGAGTATATTTCTTAAACAGATTCTGTTCTTTCATGCCCTCTAAGCATCTGCTTTTAACATATTGCCAACAAATTGGCCTCCTTTGTTACCAATTTCAGATATGTTTGGAATCAAGAAGCATCAGAGTGGGTACCTACTCTTGTTATTCTTAGGCTTAATCGTGCTGCCCTTTGCGTACAGTGGAGTCCTAAAGGTACTAGGATGATACTTTCAGTTTTTCTGTCAATGATGATCTCGTTGATTTTTCTGCATTGAGAGGGAAAAGTAAACTTTCATACCAAACAAGGCCTGAGTTGTATAGTATAGGAAATTGCTATTGAGAAACAAATTTTTTGTTCAAATTAGCAAGTATCTTTGTTAATTAATTTTTTTAGCTTCGAGTAAGTGAGAAGCAAAATGGCATTTTCCTTTACTTGGTGTGTCCATGGGAGTAGGATCTTTCAACGATTTATGTTTCAAGTAATGCTATTTTCTTCTTTCAATTATTTTACTTTTTTGTGTATGTTGTTTTGTCAGACAGTTTTATATTCTTTTGATATTAAAGTATAACATTAAGTTTTTTACTGCTTTTCTCAGAAAACAAGTTTGCTGTTGGAAGTGGTGCTAAAACTGTTTGCATTTGCTACTATGAGAAAGAGAATAACTGGTAAGTGGCTTTCAATTCTGTTCCAGAATGCATCTCATAGATTAGTATTCAACTGTCATGCTAGCTAAAAAATTAGAAGTGCATGTCGTTGATGCGGTACTAAGCTCCTATTTTGATAATTTGATTAAATTCAAAGGTTATTTTCTTTGCCATACATGATTCTTCCTCTTAAGCTGTGAATTTGTTTTTAACTCCTGATTATGCCTTTTCTTGAAAATATCCAGGTGGGTCAGTAAGCTTGTCAGGAAAAAGCATAATTCTTCTGTTACAAGTGTTGCATGGCATCCTAACAATGTAAGTGTGTTATGTTCTCTCGTTTCATGCAATGTAACTTTCTCTTCATCAAAGGTAAAATGCTGAGAAAATATGTAATTTTGGCTTCAACTACTAGTTCAATTGGGAAAATATGTTAAAGGAGAAAGTTGTATACTGGATATTTGGTTACCTAGTTCATCATCACTATGGAAGCCTAATAAATATACAACATTCTTCTCTATTATATCATCTATTCCAGAAACAAAAGGAACGGTGGTGTTAGACACCTTGAAAAAAAGACATTTTAATGCTTGTTTATTTTCATCTTTGCTTTTTGGTTGCAGATTCTTCTTGCAACGACATCTACTGATGGTAAGTGTCGGGTCTTTTCCACTTTCATCAAAGGTGTAGATCCAAGGTTGGTATGGTGCTTGATATCAAGGATTTAAAAGACACTTATTGGCAGATACGGAAAGGTTATATATGTTTCACTTGTGACAGGGAATCAAAATCAAGTTCTTCAAATGATTCAAAGTTTGGAGAGGTCTGATATCCAAGCTATAACTATGTTTTCACTAAACTGCATTTTTCTATCTTTTTGAGGAAATTGCGATTTTCTTTGTTGAATTTGAACAAATTTTCTAGTTATTTATAATACCTAAATGTCGCAAGCACTGAGCCTTCCTACTGATGCTGTGAGGCTTTACCAATAGAACATTGGTGCTGTACAAGGATGTCTGTGCATGTACCCATTCCAATACAGTTGTGCTTGTATGTCCAGGCATCATCATCATTGCCCTTATGAATGTCCTCCAACTCTGTAGATTTGGATCTCTTTTGCCCCTATGGTTGATACAAAATTGGTTGGCTGTCCCAAAATTAACATGGTACTAGGGTCATAGGTCAGAGTTTGAGATATGATGCCAATGTATTTATTTAGTTATTTGTGTATGCCTTTTGTTATTTTTTCTGCTATGTTCTATTTGCACTTTTCTGATTTGGTCTATGGTTCAAGCTTAATTTGGCTTTCTAGTTGACAATGAGAGGGTTTTTCTTTGAGAGAAACAATGAGAGGATTATGCTAATATATAAATTGGATCTTTTTCCTAATAGCTTGAGATTTTGGGAAAATGGCTACTCGATGCTCTCACGTGTGAGTGAGTGAACTGGACAGAATTAACCTAAGCCAATGCTAGAACTGTGTTGATTTAAGTGGGGACATTAGGGTGTATCTTTTTAGTTACTAAGATAGTAGGATCCAAGCACAGAATCACTTCCCCCAACACAATGTTAAGTTTGAATTGGCTGATTTATTTCTTTAAACTCTTATTGTTATGAGAACACTCCTTAGGCATATGATTCCTCCATAGTTGGTGCCTTTTCTACTAGGAAGAGGAACTTTAAATGTTATGTTATAACCTTGTGAATTAAGATTTTCTTGTTGATTGAGATGTAAATCTGATAATCTTTTTGTTCTTAAATTATAAATGTCCAGAAGCTTAGAGTTTTTATTTATCAAAATATTGCTTTGGTATATGACTGACTATCCTTGCTTGTGGCTAATAATGCCTATTCCAGTTGTCATTTTTTTAGGACTGTTTCATCTGTAGGTTTTCATAATTTTAGCAGTTTGAAGGATTGCTTTTTTCTTGAATGCAGCAAATTGCAGAACTTGATCTATCATCCACATGGGCATTTGGTGTGAGATGGTCTCCTAGTGGCAATATCTTGTCTTATGCAGGTTAGAGATATTACATCAGTCTTGAATATTTATACTTCCATGGTGGCAGATAGCTTTTCTTTATTGAATTAGAATTGTTTGTTTTGGGATTTTGTTGGTTATCCCTAAATATGCTGGTATAAGGAGCTAGAATGCTGTCATTTTTATTATTATTATTTACTTCTTCATTAATGATCTTTAATTGAGATTCATTTTGTTTATCACAGTAACAGTTTTTCTTAGAACAGAAATATTCTACATCTCCCTCAAATTTTCAATCTTTTAGTAATTGTTTCAGTAGTAACTTTATTACTGTTAATTTTCATCTCTTAAGTTTTTTCGAATCTCTGCATTCTGCTGATGGGAAGAAATGTTTCATCACCTTACATGTTTGGAAAAGGGTATTGATTTATGTTATGCTAAAGGTCAATGAAGACTCTTGTTGATGTATCTGTTTCCTCGTTTGTTGTCAATAAGTCAACAACACGTTGTCTGTGTTCTATGATCTACCCTTTGGATTGGTTATGTTTTCCATTCCTTGTATCCTTTTTGTTTGGCTGTGTTCAAGGATTGTAATGTCCAGGTGGTAAAACTTCAAAATATGTTTTACAGGCTACAAGTTGACTGCAATGGTGATAATTTTCTTGAATGAAATATGTCAGATCAAATCACTTACGTGTTCTCTGCAGCTTGTTGATGTCTGATGCTCTACTGTCTATAAATTGGTAGTTCCACTTTAGTTCAAGTTCAGCTTGCCAAATGCATAGTAGATTTTGTTGCACTCGGGCATCCTTGCAAATCATGTATAATCACAGAGAAATATAGTTCAACATGCTCATGCTGCATCATATCAAATTTTTTGCTATTATATATTATATATAACCAGTTTCTTTCTCCGGGTATCCATTTAACCTTTCTCTTATGATTATATCCTACTTGTAGGTCACAACTCTATGATTTACTTCATTGAAGATGTGGGTTCTTCTCCTAAAGCACAAAACTTAGCCTTGCGTGGTTTGCCTCTACGTGATGTGGGTCAGCATTTCACGTTACTTTGCCTTACTGCATATACGTTCTTTGCAAGTTTATATTAAACTTATCTACCATTGTTCGAATAAATGTTCAGGTCTTCTTTGTTTCTGAGAAAATGGTTATTGGTGTTGGATTTGACTGCAATCCTATGATTTTCACTGCAGATGCAACAGGTCTATGGTATGCTTGTTTAAATTAGCCATAGCCTTATTGCCATTATCCATGGATAGTTGTAATAGATGTGTGGGCCCTTGTTTGAATGTAATCCTTTTTTTTTTGTACTATGTTCTATGGCACATTTAAGATTTATTCTCTGCAACGCTTGTTTTGCAACAGGAGCTTTGTAAAGTTCTTAGATGAGAAGAAAGTAGCACCATCAAGCTCCAAGTATGGTTCACAGGTATGTTTGAGGATCTTATTCCTTCAAATTACACAACATATCAAAAACGTTCACCTGTACTGCTAATGAAGTAATAACAGGGAAGAAATGTGCATCTGCATTTCAGTTTTCTAACTTCTGCTCCACCTCTACATCCTATCTAGAAAGTATTTGATTATGTCAAATGGAAGAGTAGAGAGAGAGATGGAATTCGAAGTACCACATGTAGCCCCTTGCTAAGTTCCATTTCAATTAGACCAATGATGATAAACCGAAAGCCTCTTTCTGTATCTGTTTTAAATGTACTTGAGCTTTGTATAGCCTACGATCCTGGAATAATTAGATACGGTTAGACCTGCATGTCTTGTCAAGAAAAAGATGTTGAAGCTGTTGTCCTTTTTTTTCCCACTTGATTTACTAAACGTTGGATAGTTTTTAACTTTCACAGTTCTCTGAAGCTTTTGGCAAGCTGTACGGACAGTCAAAACCAGGAACAAATTCTGACACAGTTGAGCCATCTCGACTGAGGGGCGGGGCTCATGAAAATTGCATAAAGTAGGTTTTTCTTTTTGTGCGGCATCTTTTTTTCATGGACCTAGTTAGGGCTGTTCTCTAGGAGTCTAATCTACCTATCTTGATTTTTCAGCTGCATCGTTCCTTTGAGAAAACCAGGAGAGAAAAGCAGCACGGTTGTGAAACGCTTTAGTACATCAGGTTAGGAGCGCCGCATCAGTTCTTCATCTTGATACAGACTTTCTTTCTCAGAATTTAGAATATGCTCCATTTCTTCCAGGGTTGGACGGTAAAGTGGTGGTCTGGGAGTTAGATAATAGTATACACATTCCACATTAACTCCAAGCTAATCATCACCGGCATAGGCATACGAAGATCGTCGTTATACGAAAAATAGTGTGGTGCAGATGTTTCTAGAGCTGCTAAATCTGTCCTGTAAATGCATCTCATGTTCAATTCTTCGATGTGTATATTCAGCTCAGCAGATCTGAGGGAGCAGAAGTTGTCTACAGATTTCTTATTTTGCTATATACGTTCATCCGGGCAATATGATTGTGTAGATTACCACATGGTGTTATACCTTCCTTTTTCTCCTTTTTTGCCTACTGGTTTTCAGCTTGCTGGATCTGCCTTTAAAATCCTGCGATCCAATCAGCTGGACATCAATCTTCAATGTATGATGTTTAGAAACGACATTAAAAAAAAAATCTCATTCCAATGATACATATTGAGGTGGAAACTGGCTAATTATTATATATCTGTCCATAAACATAATGCTTCTTCTATTAATTGTTAAAGAGGCAACTGATGACAATGGTACGGTGCTTTAAGGTGTGCGATTTCAGATAATCGGAGAGTAAGATTTCCGTTATGGATGATTAATTCTATATCAAATGATGGAACTACTACCTCTTTCTTCTTTGTTTTTTTTTTTCCATTCACATGCATATGTTTTTTTTCGAACTGATGTTAATGAAAGTAAATTATCTGTATTCATTACTCAAAAATATACATATCTGTGCTACATAAAAGTAAAGTACATACAGTGGCTAACTGATGAAGTTTTTTTGGAGCTCGAGTTCAGCTTTCCATGTCAGTGTAATATATACATATATATATATATATATGTATATGTACATGCTGCATGGCATGGGCCAACATTATGCATCACGTAAAGTACCAAATCTGAACACTGACTGAACACATGAGTGAGAGGAGGAAGAAAGGGAGAAAGAGATGCATACAGATGATGGACTGCAGTCGAGCTCTCACATGGCCTTCAATATGGCCTCAACGTAGCAGTAACTAGGAGGAGGATCCATGTCATCATCTACTGGAGTTGAGTTGAGGAAAGAGCATGGGTGCTCCTACAACTATATATATCTGTATGCAGTATACCTTTTTTACTTTGAATTTGACTTTAGCATGCTTATACAGTATACAGTATCCATGTTGGCTCACTCATCATCCTAAGGGACTTAGTTAAGGTACAATATATAGAATAGGGCTATCAGTGGAAAATGCTAATATTTTTATATAACACAAATACAAAAATTCTTTTTTATGCTTAATAGATTAAAGATATTTACAGAACATACTAAATATATGACATAATTCGATGTACAGTAGGAGTTTTCATTCATGACAGGTGTATAATTAATACATATACATATGTACACAAAGTAGGTAAAGCAAAACTTGGGCAAATTGAATGAAAAGTGTGACTGGATATTTGATTAATTAATTAATTAGTTCGGTTGAGTATGAAGAAGTTTGCATCATCCATCGATCAAGGCTTCAATTCTGCGAGGTGCATCTCCTGTGGCAGGCGATGATGCGCTTCGCCCGCCTCGTCTCCTCCTTCCACGCCCGGCCGATGTCCTCTGCAACCCTCACGGCGTCCATAGACGCCCCGGCGAGGCCTCTCCTCGTGAACCCCACCGCGTACAGCCCCGCCCTGCCCTTCCACCCACCCGGGAACCCTCGCCTCGGAAACTCGTCCTTCACGAACAACTCCCCGGCCTCCTGCAGCCACGAGCCAACGTTGCTCCGGTACCCGGTGGCGAGGACGACGGCGTCGACGTCGAGGACTCGGCCGTCGACGAGCTCGACCTTTCCCCGGAGGAACCTCCTGATCCCAGGCACCACCTTGATCTCGCCGTCCTTGATCTTTTGCAGGGCGCCCAGGTCGAGCACGGGCGTCTTCCCCTGCGCGTCCTTGAGCTCCAGGGGGCCAAGCGGCGGCCGGCTCAGCCCGAGCTTCTCCACGTCCCCGAGCACCATCCACGACAGAGTCAGGAGCACCCTGTCGGCCATCCTCAGCGGCAGCCACTTCGCCAGCTGAACTCCGAGCTCGAACGTCGACTTCCCGAAGGTCTCCCTCGGCAGGACGTGCACGGAGTCGCGAACCACCATGATGGGTGAGGCGTTGTGGTGGCAGAGGTCGAGGGAGACCTCCATGCCGGAGTTCCCGCAGCCAACGACGAGGACCTGCCGCCCCCGGTACCCCTCGCCGGACCGGTACTCGCTCGCGTGGATCAGCGGCCCACCGAACTCCGCCATCCCCTCGATCTCGGGGACGACGCACTCCGCGTTCTCCCCGGTGGCCACCACCAGCCACTGGGAGACGTACTCTGCCCCGGCGGCGGTGCGCACCCTCCACAGGCCGCAGGTGCCGTCGCGCCTGGCGGAGACGACGGCCTCGTTGAACCGGGGGCGGAGGCGGAAGCGGCGGGCGTAGGACTCGAGGTAGCGGAGGAACTGGTCCCTGGAGGGGTAGTCGGGGAAGTCGCCGGGAAAGGGGAGGCCGGGGAGCTGGCAGAACTGCTTGGGGAGATGGAGCTTGAGGCGGTCGTAGGTCCGGTGCTGCCAGAGCGACGCGATGCAACCGGCTCGCTCGAGGATGACGAAGGGGACGCCGTGGTCACGCAGGCACGCGGCCACGGCCAGCCCCGATGGCCCGGCGCCGACGATGAGGGCACCGTTCACCCACTTGCACCGCCGCTTACGGACGCTGCCCTGGTCAGCAAATTCCGCCATTGTATTAAACACAAAAAGGTCGCGCGAGAGCTGCTGCTGCTGCTTAATCGCCGAGAGCGAAGGAGAATTAAAGAGAAGGTAGAGAGGAGTATATATATAGAGAGAAACAGGTGGTGGAGGTCCATGTGGAGGCCGGCGGCGATGGTCAACATGCGCGGGCTTCTGCTCTGCTCGTGGATAATTTCTTTTGCACTCCTCCACTGTTCCTTCAATAATCTAATAAAGATTTCACCCTTAACTTATTATTTAAATAAGTAAGCTTTGAGTTACCTTTTTCTTATTCTCCTTTTAATTATTCAAATAGTTGCATTAATTGTATCAATACTTTTTTTCCTATTTTAATCATTTCAATAGCTCCCTCGTTATAATTTTATTATAATTATATTCTTTCATAAAATACTCTAAAATTTCTACTTCAATTTATATGTATTGCTTGTATAGTTTATCTATACTCATATACTATGTAAATATATTTATAAAATGATAGGTAAATTAAAAATTAAACTTATTCAATTTTTCTTTAGTAACTTACCACCTAGTATAAATTGTGCCGATGATGTTATCACT
The DNA here is from genome assembly GCA_030544415.1 of Thalia dealbata. Taxonomy (NCBI): domain Eukaryota; kingdom Viridiplantae; phylum Streptophyta; class Magnoliopsida; order Zingiberales; family Marantaceae; genus Thalia; species Thalia dealbata. The sequence goes on from CM060458.1 coordinate 2,001,977, forward strand.
TTATTATTAAATTTATTTATATAATATTATTTTTTATAATACCTAACATTAAATATATCATTACCACCACCTAGAATAGGAAGTCAGTATCATTTATAGATACAATTTAGATTGGCTAAACTCATACACATATATATATATATGCTTTTCCTTATGGTACAGCTCGTCTTCTTCTGCTTCCTCTTGATATAAATCTGATGTGTGGAAATGTGGTTTTCTTGATCAATGTTTGGATGCAAAGAAGCTCCCTCTGCCCATCATCTTTGCCTTTGTTTTTTTCTCCCTTGTTGCAATATGAAGTCCCCATATTTATATTTGTGCATGCGTACATATTCCCCCCCTTGGATCATCCATCTCAATAATAATTCCTCTCACTTTCACGGTCAAATTAAGTGGAGAGCTGGATTTCGGGTCATCTATCCAAAATGGCATGATATGGTCCTCCATATTTTCTTCTAAACCGTAAAGCTCACGTTATTGCCACTATGCATATCCATATGACGAGTATGCACAAATTGTGGACTTCATAATTTACTATTTAATGTACATTTTGGAATATTTTTGGATTATTTATGTTGATGTCTTAACAACTTAGTATGCTGAAGTTGAACTCTCCTGAGTATATTGATCGTGTTTGTAAAAATAATATTTTATTTTTAAAATATTTTTATCCCTTATTTCCAAATTTAACATTTTGAGAATATTTTTTTAAAAACAAAAAAATATATTCTAATAACTCAAAGTAGAGGGTGGTAATTGAAATTAACCTTTATACTTGTTTAAAATATAAAAAATATTTTTGGCATGTGACAAAACTCAAGTTGCAAATGAAGCACGTTACGTACTTCTAAAAGCAGCAGCAGCATGCAATCCCATGCTGCAACTTGTTAGCTAATTACTTCTCATATATCTGTACATTTATAGATGCATACATATGAGAAGATAAAATTATTATTATGGTTTGATTACTAAATCTATAAATCTTATTTACAAACTTACTTAAATTACTAGGCACAAGCTGAAGGTGAAAAAGCAAGCATTGTTCAAGCAACTAATTAGCATTAACATCAGAAGAAGAAAAAAGAGTAGGGGAAAAAAAAAAAAGGCTTCTTGTTCCGTTCTCATGGAAAGAGAGGAAAACAAAAGCATATTTGTACACTTATTTCACTAGCTCTACTCCCGCTATGTTTTTAGCTAATAATAATCCATCAGGAGAGCAGCAGCGGCTTCTCCACATCCTCCGCCGGCGGACTGAGATCGCCGCCGTCCTCATCACCACCTGCATCCACCAAGCTGATGAAGGTTTCGTTCCTCTTTGCCCATAAGACCAGGTAGAGCCCTGCAAACATGAGCACCATGCCTGCAATGCTGTGCAATACATAGACGAACAATTTAAGCGGGGGATGTAAAAAAAAAAAAAGTCCCGACTCTGTAATCGAAGCGGCAAGAGATTAACCTTTCAACGCTGATGACCTTCCTCAAGCTGACAGATGAAATGACCACGGCGGTGACGGTCTGAATGGGGCTGAAGATGGCAACCATCACCGGCCCCTTCTCCATCATGCACCAACTCTGGAACGCGATGCAGACGCCGGCGATCGCCCCGGCCTGCGTGTCCACGAGAATCATCGTCAGCGAATGGAGATCGGTAGTAGAGGATTCATTTTGATGTATTTGTATACCAGAGCAACTGTTGCTGCTATGCTCGCGACGTCCATGGCAGCAGAGCCGACGCTGATGGTGCCCTCGATCATGAGCTGCAGCAGCGCGGTAAGGCCGGAGCTCGCCGCCGACGTTATTATCACCAGCGACAGAGGCGCCGGAAAATCCACCATGGTGGAAGCCTGCGATTAGGAACGAGGAGTTGCCATCGTTAAGTAGTGAGAGGAGGAGAGCGAGAATGGAGATGCTGCTACCTGCAAAACGGTGCTGCAGGAGAGGATCAAGACCCCGGCTAAGAGGTAGAGGCAGCCAAGCATCCAGTCGCTGTCCGCAGTGGCTTTCAGGGGGTCGGTAAGGAGGAGGAGCAGCGCCGCCTTGCTCGTCGGCGGCTTGACCGACTCGGAGACTCCCTGGAAGAAGCACATCGTGGCGACCCCGGTGAGGCACACCAACGTCCCGATGACCTTGGCCCGGCTGTAGCGGCAGCAAACGTCGAACTTTTCGAACCTGCAAAACTCCTCATCAGCTCAACTTCTTCCTCCCCCCCCGCCCTCCCCTCTTTCTGCTCAATGCGTCGATCGGGGATGTACCTGACGGCCGCCGAGATCATGAAGATAAGGCCGGGTGCCAAGTTCGGCATTGCAGAGGCGACGGCCGGCGAAGCTTTCTTGATCCCCACCAGCATCAGGACTTGAAACAAGGTACTGATGTTGTTGACATTGGGGGGCGGCAGCAGAGGATTGAAATGTTTGTGATTTTGGATATCTCGGATTCGATTAATTTAGCGAATAAATATGTGCATCAAAAGAGAAGAATTTAAAGCGCACCTGCCGAGGGAAAGGAGAAAAAACTTGGCCAGGAGTTGGGCGCTCAGCTTGGTCGACCACTGCTTCCTGCGTTCATCGTCTACTTAGCTGAGTAATTAATCTTCCGTCCTAATTGCAGATTGCAGAGAAGGGAGAGAGGGAAAGAAGAGGCATGCGTACATCTCGAACATGAGGGGGAAGGGGATGAGGACGACGGCGGTGGCGAGGTTGGCGAAGACGAGGAGGAAGAGCGGGTCAAGGCCGTCCCGGATGACGCCGTGGAGGAACACCATGTAGGCACCGTACGTCACCTGCACCACAAGGTTGCCGCCGACGATGACGAGATCCTCCATGAATCGGCCACCGCCGCCGCCGCCTTCGGCGAAGGCCTCCTCTACACTACTAGGCATATACATATACGCGTAGGGGACCGAGTGATTGGCCGGAGGAGAAGAAAGGGGGGGGGGGAGTGTCTTCTTTGCCCGGCCCGTGCACCGAGGGAGGCGAAGGGCGTGGGGACCGTGGGATTTAATACCTGAAACGGTGGAGCTGCAAGCGGACGACGGGCGTCTGGGAGCGGCCGTGGCGACGACACATGGTGTCGCCGCGCATGGACATTCGCCAGCACTGGAGCAACTCCCGGGGTCGGGAGTGAGAGTTGATGAGACCTCCGGGCCTGGCCTTCACCGGGGCGGACGCGTGGGCGCCGCTGCCGATGGCCTCGGAAGTGCGCCTTCATTCGTCGCCCTCTTGCATGTTTTTTGGTCCAACATGTGGAATGCAAATGTATATTTGCATTATAAGTCCAAAAAATCATCGTTAGGAACAACTTGATGTTTCATAGGGTGAGTTTTAGGGACGGGAGACAAAAGAAAAAGAAAAGGTTAAAAAAAGGGAAAAGAAATGATAAGATGGGTAAGTAATAAGAAAAGATAGGTAAAAATATTTAATCAGCACTGATTTGTGTTGAAATGGGATGACTCCTTAATCTCCTCCATCTCAATAATTTCACTTCAAAAGTCTCAACTAAAGAAGGAAAACGGAACATCACTTGCATACTAACGATCCCTTCGACAAAAAAAATAAAACAAAAACATTAGCCCATACCGATGTCTGCGTCTGGGACACGTCTCCTTGCTTTTCTCCCCCTTCCGCTTCAAATCACAAGGAATTAATTGCAAAAATGGCTGCGGACTTTGCAGCACCTGAAATCCAGGAGCTTGAAAACTTGTTTCTTGTTCATGTTTTTTGGCTCTCCTCGTATATCATTCGACCAAAGAATGGAAATTGCTTGCTTCTCTTTTTTAAATTGGTCGTAGTGACTGTTCTTCAGTTTAATGCTTAATTCACTTCGCTTACCAGAATCTGAATCACACAATAAAAACCGGAGGTTTGTGCTTGTGAGATTAGCTCAAGCCCTAACAACCGGTTTTGTTGCACAAAATTGCAGCGAGGAATCAAAGTAAAAATATGATATTAAGCATGAGAAATAAGTTATCTTTTATTACAAGACAAAAAATAGTTTTCAATATGCGAGAATAAAATCAATTTCGTTCCTTCACATATCCACCACCCCCAAACTACGGTTTAAAATCCTTCATTCTCATCCTAACTCATTTACCCAAACAAGCCCTCATGACAGGCGACAACGAATCAGACTGTTGCTACGGACTTTACCAGGTGAGGTTTATACTTTAAGGAGGACCGGAACATGACTGAAAGAGCACAACAGTCAATGGAGCACAACCAACCAACATTTTCCGTCAACCTGTTGCGACTTGCCGCAAGAATTGCAACAGAACATGGAACAAAGACCAGACCAGAATAAGTAAAATATGCACGCATTAAATTCACACTGCAGAGGGTCAGTAATGATCTCTCCCTACCACCTATCATGACCTTTACCATACATCGATCATTCCTGAACCCATCCCCCTAAGAGTGTGACCCTTGCAAGTTCCATCTGACGAAGTATTGATAAAGAAGAAACGTCTGGATGTGTATGTACGATGATCTTTCACTCCCTCTCTCCTCTTAAGCCATCCGACTCTGAACCATCATCTCTCCAACAAACTTTTGGTTTCCAGTTGCTTTTTTGTCTACTCCTTCGGGGAGGGGAAATATAGCACAAACACAACTCATGCCGAAGCTAAAGATATCGCACACAATGTAAAACAACAATAAAACCACAACTGAAGACAGAAAAGTCCACCCACAGAGGATTACACGACCTTCTAGTGTAAACTTGAAGCGGAGATATAAGCCAGTTATCTAAACTTAAAGCCCATGCCTAACTCAGGACTGAATATACCAGGAAAATGACCAGCAGCTGCAGGGTGAACCTGTTTTGCATTAGCCCTCAGCTCCATCTCCATCAACCTCTGTAATGCCTGGGGATCTGGGTGATTTCCTGCTCAAACACGAGATTCTGAGTGTCATAATAAAATAATGATGGCTACCATCTACAAATCTACGTAAGAAATAAATGATGTAGACCAGTAAAAGTTTATCAGAATCGTGAAAATAATGGCCAGCTATACAAAACATCAACCACCCATTAGGACCAAATAGAAACCAATATGCTCTCTAGAATTCTATACACATTATGAGAGAGCATATCATTCTGAAATCCAAAAGCTAATAATTGTCACGATAGCCATATTGTTTCAGATGTACATTTTAAATCCAGTAGAAAATCTACCACTTCTGCATAGTGGCAAAACCTTTTCTGCGAACTAGTATAGTCATACTGTTTGCTCGTAACATTCTTAACTCAAAAAGGAAACAAACAGATGAAGAATTTGTCCAGCAACAGGATCACCCAAAGTTCCAGACAAAAACAAACACAATCACCAATCAATCATATTCATAGGTTGAAAGATAAAAAATGGGTACTTTACCTGGAATTCCCATTCCGAAGCCACCATAATTTGGCTGCTGATGATGCAATGAAATATTATGCACATTGTTTATCTCAGGTATGAACCCTTGCATGTGATTTATGGGATGAGATAGTGGTACACCTGGTAAACCTTGAAGGGGTAGTTGTTGCCGAAAGTTTCCTGCATGTGGCATCTGCTGTAACATCAAATGATATGCAGTGGGATCAAGATGTGGACCCTTAGCATGATTTGTAGTCACTTGAGGAAGAACACTTTCAGGAAAATTATGGTGAGGATTGTGATGGATGATGCCTTCAGGAATCAATGGCTTCATCTGTTGATTCCTAGTGGTAAGATGATCAAACCCTGGGTAAATATTCCCAGAATGATCAATGGTACGAGACATTTGAGAAGATGTCCACCCCTGTAAATAATGGTGAAAACGGTTACATTCTACCAAGTCATGAGGCTACAAAAAAAGGGTAAACCATCAAAACCAGATGACACAATAGCATTCTGCAGCTACTGAAATAAAATTTAAGTAATTTGTAATCAATGCATTCACCATTTTTCTTATTGCATTGAGGATAAAATTAGATGTTACAGAGGCAAAAATTAATACTCACAGTAATTAAATTATCCTCGTCTGGCAAGTGAACATCTGCAGATCTTTCTTCAAGAGCAACAGCATTATGTATCAAGGTCTCGCCAAGAGGATTCCCTTGATCTTTGCCAAGGCCCAGAATAGAATGGGCATTTGCATCTTGAACATGGTCCAAGGATACCATATCTCTTTCCTGAACCAGTTTATTTGAATTAGAAGAAAAGGAATTAGTATCTAAATTTGTAAATGGCAATCCAAGTGAAGTTGGAGCACAAGTAGCGTTGATTCCACCATCCGCAACTCTTTGTGCAGAGACTGGAGCTTGAGAAGACTGGAGCTCATGCATAAATTGTGACCCAAATAATGTTTCAAGTGTCAGGGTCTTCCTTGAGCTGGATTCTGTCTCACTAATGTGAGGATTGTCCATCTCAGCAATCCCAAGTTTGAAACTAGGATCTGTATCCCTTATCAATAACTTTCCAACTGATCCAATATCTAGACCAGCAGATGCCTCTAACGCCATTTCTTTATCTTCCTTGGTCCCCCTCTGTAATAAAGAAAGAATATGTTGTGATGCACGATCATCAACATTGGATTGTTGTGGTTCAAAATTTTCATCTTTTGTTGCTGAAGGCCCTTGAACAGCATGCTGAAGGTCTGAGCTGATACTTTCAGCATCTGCCAAGATAAACTGCTCAAGGTCCTCACACGTAAGCACAACAGGTCCTGAATCAGACTTCTTGCCATTCTTCTCAGAGATCCCAGCCATCAAAGGAGTTCCAGGAGATGCACCGAGTTTCTCAGTCGTATTACCAACTTGGGGAGGTGAGCTCGGCACGATATTCTCAATCACCTTATTAGAAGAAACTACAGCAGACACAGAGCCAACTTTCTCATTATTCACAATTAATGAAAGCAGGTCTTTTGATGAAATTGCTTCCGAGTGCTTCTGTTCTGTAAGCAGATTACCAGCAACAAAATATTACACTATGACTCAAGCAAATAACAAGATTCTCAAAAAAAATTTAAATATGGAAATGCTTACCTTCCTCGGTAAACCAACTAGCGAACTTGGAAGATTCAGAAATAGCAGGAACCAATGTTCCTTCTGTTCTAAAATCTTGATTCTGGAGAAGAGCACAAAAATTTGATTACTGAAGCTGCTCATGCACATAGACAAGTCCTAATTTGTTGGTAGTTTCTTGTTTTCATACAAACAAACACGTAGATATATATGGGAATAATTATAAGAATACATGAAACATGCATCATACCAACAATTCACGTAGAGGTGATTACAGAATATAAGTAGTCCAAGAGCCCAAAAACTACTAAACCTTACTTGAATAAATATTATTCTTTTTTTCAGAAACCGATGTTATATTTATACATATATATATTAACTTGAAATGCAAATGCATGCCTTGACTCATGTTTTGATGTGTTATTCTATTATCTGGCCAGAACATCTTCCAACAAGCGCCCATTACCACAACCAAATCAGTTGGGTGGCATAGATGGTAGCAGTTAGGGGCATCATTATTTATTCATTCTTTGTGTTACCAAAACAGAGTAAATGAATCATTGTTCGAGAATTCCATTAGCCAGAAAGAATCACAGTTTCTTCCACAACAAAGAATGGAAAAAACAACAGATGTCAGAACGAATTAGTTACTGTCAATGAAAATACAACTGTTGGCAAGCATGAAAGCTGAAGGTAAAAGAAGTGGAACCAATGATCTTTTTGTTATACACCCCATGTTTTGGAGCTAGTCAAAATTAAAACTGTAGAATGGCCTTAGCTGCCAGTGCAAGTAGCAAAGGTGGAAATCAACTCCCGTAGACCAGCAACACTCAGTTGACACATTCCACTTTAAAGAACTACCTTACCAAAGAACAAGGTCCTACGGATTCCTTATTATGCATATATCGCAAAAACATCAGACGAGTTCATTCTATATAATTTTTGCACAGCTGATCAAACAGAAAAGTCCTCCTCAACCATAAGTTTATTTGCACATCATCAGATTTTGCATGATGTTAAATGCACCTTGAAGCTAAACATGGGTGTGCTGGCAGTTTTGCACTAAGAACAAAACAAAAGATAAATGCAGATTTGACAGACAGTAGTGATGCTATTAGAAGGTCTTGATTCCTTGCGCTCTTGCTCTCTGGAATCCCTATGAACATGAATACTACATTCCAGTAGCTTCTCTGGTCCACACAGACAATAAAGTTTACATGTCTATACTTTCACAAGATGCAGGTTAATATAAAAGTGTTACACAGTGCTAACTCCTACAACTGTTATCGCGTTATAAGTTTTAAAAAAACATATTGCCAGTATTTAGATAAGTATTGAAGTCTTAGGCAGATGACTCAGGTGTTCTAGACTTCTAAGCATATATAACTTATGAGTGCTTTAGGCAAAACGAGAGATGATTGAAAAAATTAACACATACCATGGAGGGAGTGCCGATAGAACCCTTTGACAGAGCACCACCAAGCAATTTTTCCAGAATTGACGTAGAACCATCCTGCATAATTGAGTGGGTAACCTCCGACTTGTTTTGATTTCCCACATCATTCTCATTGACTTCAGTAAAACTGGAGGTTGTACAGGACAGATGATTTGCATTGACAGACAAATTAACAGCATCAAGACCTACTGGTGGAATCACATGTTTGTCTTCACCATCCACTGAAAGATTGGATGAAGAGACAGTTTTTAGCTTGTTCTCCTCCAAATATGGAGCTAACTGGTTCCTTTTTTCTTGACCATTGTCTGCCCCATTTTGAGAATGTTTGTCCACAGTACCAGCAAAGCAAGCCTGAGAGCACATTAAAACCAATGTGGTAATATCTACTTCCTGATAGAAAAACATCACACATTCGAATAACCAATTATTAGTTAACATTATTAATCAATACCTCTGATGAAACATAAGCTTTTGATGACTGAACAGGAATGTTTTTGTCTGATGCTGTATGAGAAAAACCAGGCGGAACAAGTGGTCGAGGTATGGAAGATTGCACAGAAGAAGAGTTAGAAGAACCATTGGTAGATAGTAAAGAAGAATCACCAGCATCATGATTTTTATTCATTATGCTTCTCTTATCAACCGAATTTTCTAACAATGCAATAATATCATCATCAAACTTCTCCTTGCTATTATTAGGAGCTTGCTTTTGCTTCTCCTGCAATGCTTTATGTTGTTCTTTTCTCATCAATTCGAAGGATTCTGCATTGAGTGTACAAAAGTAATATCAAAAACATCAAACTTAAAGAAGATAAGGTTAGGAGCAAAGGATTCATTATCATGGCAAAGTACCTCTTCTCCTTCGTTCTTCCTCCACTATATCCTCACTTGAGTAATTAGTTGAACCAAATGTTTCATCATTACATGAATCTTTATCATCCTTCCGTTGAAATGGCACAGCCTGAAATAAAATTTAATTTACATAAATTTAATCTGAAAATTTGCTAGGAGCAAGCATATAACATGGCAATACCTATGTGGCAATAAGACATGAAGATGTTCAAGTGGAGGACTCTCAAGACCAAAGATAGTGGACAAGAAAAGAAAGATTATAACAAAATGAACTTTTTGATTGGATACAGTTTTATGTAAATGTTCTCAAGTTGCCTAACCTTATAAGGTCGTGGGGGTTGATAAGGTGCAGATGTCTTATTGAGATGAAATTGGTTGGTACTTCTAGCTTTAGGGGCTGCAGATCCAGCATATCCTGAAGGCCTCGGATATGCACCACTTCCCAGAAGTCCATCATGCTCAGGTTGATGCCAGGAACGTCGAGACTGTGTTCCAAAACGCCTACTAGAATCTGGGATTTGAAAACACATCATTTTAACTAGCATTTCCACTATAATTAATAAAGATGAAGAAAGGCAAACACTTATTTAGAAATCATAGTAAGAACTGAATGAAGCATTGTAAAAAATTCAATAAATATTGGCATGCATGTCAGATGCTTCAAAATTCAATAAATATCGGTATGCATGTCAGATGCTTCCTGTTTTGGCATTCTCCTTATCTAAAAATACATTGAAGAATTGAATTTAGGAAGCCTTACCAAAATGAAACCCAAATTTTGCACCAGGTCAGGAATAAACTTACTTGAGATGAAGATCAGAAAATTGGAGACCTTTCACAGAATTAGTGGCACTAGGAGAGTAAGAGAAACTAACGATCACACACTAGAGAATTCATAGAAGAACCCAAGAACAAACTAAGTGCTTCTCCTCTCTAGAAGAAAAAACATTTTCTCCCTACATATATTTTTTTAAGAGAGTAGGCCAGATAGAACAGATGTCGTAAATGACTCTAGTTATGGAAATGCTTCTCTGAACATCAGAAAATTGGAGACTTTTCATAAAATTAGTAGCACTGGGAGTGTAAGGAAAACTCTAGCAATGACGTACTGGAGAATTCATAGAGGAATCCAATGACAAACTAACTGCTTCACCTTTCTAGAAGATTTTGACATCTCTTCTCCAGAAGAAACAACTATTTATCCACTATGTATATTTTATTGAGAGAGAAGTCCATACAGAATAGATGCAAATGATTCTAGTTATCCGAATGCTTCTCTAAACATTCTGGAGAGGCAAACATGCTGGTAATAGGTTTTGTTGCCTCTGGTATGTTTCTCTGATTCAAGATAAAGGGAATTTCTCTGACGAGCTTTTAATGTTGACAAATCTGAAGCATCATGCTATGTTTTAAAGAATTTATTTTTTAAGAACCATTACTCACCTTTAAATCTATCTGAAATGAGACGTGAGATAGCATTAAGATTGTAAGATATGATAACACCGAACTTTCATATTCTAACATTCTACAACATTTACATAAAGAAAATTTTTGCAAACACGAAATCTAAACAGCCAATTCCATCAACAAAACAACCAGAATGTTCATCAATCGATCATGATAGAATTTAGACCACAAACCTGGAACAAAACCTTCTCGATTAGACTGAGCATCTCCATCTCTATTGCACAAACTAGATGAACGAACATCCCAGCGAGAAGTTCCCCGAGAATAACCACCTGCACCAGGTGGTGATGATCCATAATCACTGCGCTTTGTGCCACCAATCCCTCTGTGTCGCTCATTTACAATAATCCATGCTTCACCAAATTCACTGCATCGAGAGAAAACAATGGGTAATAAAGCAAAACCGGCCATGAGATTGGTGAAAGATGAGTGTTAAATAAAGGTTGTGCTGTAGAGTTTTGTCAAGTAGTACCTTAATATAGAAGCATCGAATCCACTGGGCAACTGTTTACAAATGTCCAAGTTGCTAAAAGATAGAAGATAATCTCTTGAATATGATATTTTGGACTGCCTAGGCCTAGAACAAGCAATAATAATAATAACAGTAAGTGCCAAACAATAATACTAACTCATAGCAAGCAAATAACGGAGACTCACTTTTCCTTTCTTTCAGACGGTAGCTGATCTCCATTGTCCAAACTCATTCCCGAACTTGCAATATACAAGGGAATCTTATGAACTCAAAAAGGTTCAGCTCCTTCAATTATATACTAAACCTCCAAAGACACTATCCTTCGGAATAGTAGTACTCAATACATCTCGTTACAAATAGCCGAAGTGCTCCCGGAAGCCAGCAACACCAACTCAAAGAATGTCAAATATTGTCAGATTGCTAAGAGATTCTGGAAATTAAACGTTAGGTTCTGTACAATCCCTGTTCAAAATTCACAAGGAGAAATCAAATAGCAGAAGCGGACTGAGCGATTTTAAACTCAATATGTGGGCTAAAAACATAAATCCAATGATCTCAAACCATGGATTCAGAACAGGCAAATAAATCGAAGCCTCGAGCTACCAGATTTGACAACTCCCACGAGCACGCAAATGTTCTAGGGTTACGAGGAACGGAATCCCGAGGACATAGCTTGTTCTCAAAACCCTAGACTAAGGGGGCGGAATAGGGGATTGGAGGGGTTGCAGATCGAGCTACCTTGATCGAGTCAGACGATCGTCCGGGAATCGGCGCCCGTCGGAGGAGACGCAGTTGAGAGCCGATCGATTTCTTCTTCTACTTCGAATGAGAGAGATGGAGAGAGAGAGATGGAGGGAGAGAGGAGGAGCGAGGAACATCCCCGGTCTCGTCATCCGCTATATAAAGGGGGAAGAGGGAGGAGGGAGAAGTGACCCGAAGTGGGGCCAAAACCGTGGAACTAAAGTTGCCCGTTTGAAGCGCCAGTTTTCTGTCTCTGATAGGACAGGGAACAGGGTTTCACAACGATAAATGACGTAATTACACCAGGTGTGCTTGAATCCTTTGGGTAAATAACCTGTTTCCTGTCGAAACGTAGCAGGGGCGCATGGCTGCCTGTTTCGGTGGCTGATTTGTCCCTAATTTTGTTATTTTGAGCTTATTTTTGTGTTCCAAGAAAACCTAATTACCCGTACTAATATCTCAAATGCGACTTTTTTAAAACAAAAACTATTTTAAGCTTATAATTCTGGTGCGTTCTCCAATATTATTTTTTCTAATTATTCAAGCATCTAATCATGCTATAATTTCAAATATAAACTATTTTAAGCTTATAATTCGGTTGCGTACTATAATATTATTACTTTTTTTAATTATTCAAACATTTAATCGTAATATAAATTCAAATTATCTTGTTTTTTTTCCAATGTGTCATTGTCCTATTTTAATTCCAATTTATTTTAAGAAATAGTTTTTAGAATTATAGATAACAAATTTTGTGGATATATACTTTTCTATTTGATTAAATTATTCGTTGTTAGATGATTTATTTTTAGATTTTTTAGTTGGACGAGCATTCAACCTAATAATATCCTATGGAAAACCTAATTATCTAATCAGAATAAAAACTTTTTGTGCAATTTATTTTTTTAACTGATATAAAATTACAATGAATTCTATATTATTTTTTATTCAATTGTTAAGTGTATATGCATAAAAGCTACTGAAATAGCTAAAAATATATTAAAATAATAATTTATCCAAATGATAATAGTAAAATTTATGTATCATATTTGAATTTAAAAAGAGAACCTGTTGCATTGAGAAAATAATTTCTCTTTGATGCATTGAGAAAATAATTTCTCCTAAAGATTCAGGGTAGAAAGATACATATAAAATAAATTATAAGAAGTGAAAACATTTTGTAATACGATGCAATTATATGAAAACCGTGAGTAATATTCTCGTATTTTTATTTTGTAAAACTCCAGCGATTACTGGATTTAATACTTATTAAATAAAAAAAAACATTTTAAAGCTAGGGTTTCTCTTCTAATGCTCAGGTATAATTAGTGAAATAGGTACCCTTTAATTTAAAATGAACTCATATATTTATTATTTAGATAGACTACATCCTCTGCTATTCTATTAATTTGCCTAGGTGGAGATTTTAACAATAATAACGAGTACTGAATCCAATTTTAAGTGGATCTGATAGACGCGAGGACCGGATACCCGACCCATTACTGCCTGTGGAGGATCCGAAATGGGAACTCTATCCGTGGAATCTTCGATCACATTGGAGGACCAAAAAAGCGAGTGCTGAGCGCTTGCTGCGTTACTTTGGATCCGGCGCGAGGCGGCGGCTCTTTTCTTCGATCTCCCCGAGCCTCTTCTTTTTCTCCGCGTTCGCCGGCGATCTGCTGGGGATGGCGGGGGCGACAGAGGTGGCGAGGCTGGACCGGCTCGAGAGCCAGGTGGAGAACGGCGGCGGAGGGGCTTGGGAGTACCTCTGCCTCGTCCGGAAGCTCAAGGCCCGGCGATCCGACAAGGTCCTCAAGCACGGCCTCGCCATCTTGAACGACCGCAGCGCCCGATCCAGGCTCGGGGGAGAAGGTTGGTTTATCCGCTTGATCTAGTTTTGGTTTGGTTATCTGGTCGGGAGGGGAGCCTTACTTTTTGGTCCCCTTCACGATGTTTAGTGTTTTGAAGAATCCCTTTTCATTAATATGACTGATGATTCGATGTCATTGCTTGAACTTCGAGGCATCTACATCAGATCTTATCGAACAATAGATGGATTTTTGTCTACGTTAACGCATATTAACTTAAACATATTGTTCCGCTGTTGCTTGTAACTTAGGTTAAAAGGCTAGTCAACCTACAGAAAATACTGGAAAAATCGGGATGCTAAAAACTGCCAGTGTAACATCAGAATTTTATCGAGGTCGCTTTGGTAGTTTTCAAGAGATCTGTTAGTAAAAATCTTATTAATATCATGACAAATCTTACATACAACTTTGACATATATGTTAGATAATTTATAATAATGTCATCTGTTTACCCTGGAAAATAGCCTCTAACTTGGTAACTTAGCAAAGATTGCGATCTTTTGTGGTTTCTGAAATTACTCAATCTGCATTTATATTGTCCAATGAAACCAAACAACTGAAATGGACCCTACAAAAATTTGGGAAGCCCTTCAGAATAGCAAGTGAAGGTCACGAAGTTTCTTTATCTTTCTCAGGAGTTTTTAAAAAGGTGTCAAGATGAAGCTATTGGTTGAAATTGTATTAGACGCATAAAATAACTAGATGGTGTATTATGTTGTTTATTTTGTTGAACTGTATACAATATGGTTTCTCTATTATTAGTTTAACCTGAATATAAGTTCATGCTATCTAATGAAACTCAAATAAAAACTTTAATTTTAAAATTTTGAGCTTTTGATTTCAACTAACTATAAGATTGAAGAATAATTTAGTTTCCTTTTTATACATGTTATAAAATTAATGGTATTATATAATAGTTGAACTAAAAAATTGCATAAAATCAAATTGTTTCCCAACAATGTGCTTTTTTAGCACTTTTCTCTTTAGTATGTATTTCACTTTATCTTTATGCCACACACACGCATAAATGTACAAACATAACTGTAAACACTTCTAAAAAAATAAAGCAATATTCAAGAATAGTTTCTCTGTTGTTGCAGAATGGACTCTTTATGAGCAGGTAGCATTTGCTGCTATGGATTGCCAACAACATGATGTTGCAAAGGTAGGACCTCTCTGTCCTTTTCTTGCTTTTGCTTAGATTTTGTAGCTTTATTAGGCTTCGGCTTGAAGTTTCCCAACTTATTTGGAGCTAAAAATTGAAACAGTTTATAACTAGTATTTCCCAAGGTATGAGTTATTGGTATTGGTACCATATTGGTTATTGATTGGATTGGTGCGTTATATTGAGCCATACTATCTTGTACCAAAATAAAACAATGCCAAAAATTGTCTGCAATTCCAGTGGTATTGCCTGTTTATAGTGTTTTGTTGGACTGATCAACATCAATTTGATGCTAAATTGCAGTATTTAGAGCTTGGTCAGTCATCACGCTTTTAAATGTTATCTTAATTGAAAAGAATAAGAAAAAAATGATATTGGTTAAAATTTGTATGCATATAGCCAAATACGATCCTTTAGACTAATAGAATAGAAATTATCATCATATGAATCTGTTAGATTTTCTTGACATTTGTTTTGTGGAATTCAATAATTATGCTCCCTTGGGCACTGGGACTGAACTGTTCATATGATTATCATAGGCATAATTAATCTTAGGATAGACTGGTAGAGTGTAGATGCCCTCTTGATTTTAGACATGGTCTCCATTTGAAGGTAACTGTTAAGGAGAGCGTGGACAGTGATTACCAACAGTCAAAATCAGTCATTTTGTAGTTGCCATAATTAGGATTCCTTGCATACTTTATTACCATTCTACAGCTGTTTGCATGATTCATACTGCCTGCTGTATCGAAAATTCCAAAATGCTTCTGGCAGGTGTATACATGCAACATTGGATATACCCTTATTTTTCATTGTTCTATATGGACTAATCTGTTGAATGTACGAGTTCCCTTGCATCTTCTATGCTCATATGCTCATCAAATTACTTCATAATCATATCCTGAGAAATTCCATCATCGGTAGTTTGGCTCTGGCATTTGAAAGTAACTAGAGAACATAGTGACCTATGTTAATGTAGACCTAATTTACTGCCACTGAAGCACCAAAAGTTTAAATTTTCTTACAATATTTTTTAATGTACAGAAATGATCTGTTATGCAAAAAGTTTTACCAAAAAACTTTCTTGTAAGCATGAAGTATTTGCATATGCTTGAAGCTGTTTAAAATGTATTCCTATGTAATTTACTCAGTATCCTTTTCTCCTTGCAGGATTGTGTTGCAGTTCTCTCAAAAGAATTTCCTGGGAGCATAAGAGTTGGTGGGAATCTCCACCATTAACATTGTTCTGGTTATATTAAGATTGATCTACCTAATTTAAGAATCTGAGTAGCTAAAACAAGAGAGAATTTAAGGTCTTAGAATTTACTATTTTACTATATCTATATGTCTTCAAGAAGATTAGACAGCAGACTTTTATATATTGAAATATCTGACAGTACTCAAAAGTGTAAGTATATGATTGATCAGATTGTTGGATCAGTTGTTTTCATATCTCGATAAGATATGTTTTTTTAGAAATTCATGCATGTCATTTACAATGTTTTTGGTTCTCACTTCTCATCATTTGCTCAGGTATTATATGGCTTTAGATATTTAACATCTTTCATGTCAAAACATGTTTGGTGCACAAGGACCTCTTTCCTGAGGAAGATGAAAACTTACACCTTTGTTACACTTATTGCTGCTTCTTGTAGATAGGGTTATTTGCTTTAGGCATTAATTTCATATTCTTTAATCAAGTATTCTTGAACATTTTTTTAAGGGCTTTGATCCTGTAAATTTGCATTAAGGTGCAGGAAGAACAAAAGATATGGTATTTGATACTTTATATGTTGTCGAATAAATGGGCTCTAAGGAACCATGACCATTTATAGAATTCTTCTTGAATCAAGTACTTGCTTGATAGATGGACTTAAAATGCTCATTACTTGTTCAGGTTGATTTTGGCTAGTAAATGATTGCACACAGAGCTTCTCAGCTTGGTGACGCACTCAGTTAGTGGCCTGAGAAGTATATTCTAGAAGTAACTTAGACAAATAACACAAGCAGAATTTTGATCTGACTGAATAGTTATGTGTCCCATGTTACATGTGCAAAAAAGGAAACGTACAAGTAACCTAGACTAACCAAAATCTTCTGTTTGCGGTCTATTGTTAATGCTTTATGTGTCATGTTTTTATTGTATCTTTGAACTGCAAAAGAGCAGTTATTGGAATAAGAAATGCAATCTGTTATATGTGTAGGATTGTCTAGTGTGAGTCAAACTAGTTCTACCACTTAAAAGTTATTC
The DNA here is from genome assembly GCA_030544415.1 of Thalia dealbata. NCBI lineage: Eukaryota > Viridiplantae > Streptophyta > Magnoliopsida > Zingiberales > Marantaceae > Thalia > Thalia dealbata. The sequence continues at coordinate 2,019,227 of CM060458.1, forward strand.
TTTGATGCAATTGTTGACAGGAAGATTAGAAGCTATGCTGCTTGAGGCTAAAGGAGCATGGGCTGAAGCAGAGAAAGCTTATACTCGTATTTTAGAAGATAGTCCTCTTGATCAGGTTCAATATCTAACTTGTGTTTTACTTGCAATCTTTTCGTAGTTGGAGAATAAATTTTGTCAATTGAAATGCTGGGGCTGAATTGGCTTGTTTGCTAAACAATTCGCTGATTCCCAATTATAAGAAGGAAATAAGATAACATTTGCTTGACTCGAACCTAGAGGACATTGATTTAGTTATTTCACTCAGGAAGCAATCCAGAGGTTTGCATATTTTTTGCTTACCAGTTTCCTTTCTTGTCTCTTTCCCGTTTAATGTGCATAATGAACTTTTGAGCAATCGAGTGGCTAAGACCCATACCATGCAGGTAATCCACAAGAGACAGATTGCTATGGCAAAAGCACAAGGAGACCTTTCAGGTTCTGTCAGTCTTCTCAACAAGTACTTAGAAGTGTAAGAACTCATAGGCATCATATCGTACCTGAATTTGGATTGTTTGATTGTGATAAAACTATTTCTGATCATTGGTGGATCTCATATCAGATTCATGGCAGATCTTGATGCTTGGAGAGAACTGGCTGAAATATATGTGTCACTACAGATGTAAGACATGTTGTGGGACATTTTTTAATGTCTAGTGAGTTGAGTGATTATCTAAGAATTGCATTGCATTTCCCCTAATTAGGTATAAACAAGCAGCCTTCTGTTATGAGGAGCTGATATTATCTCAACCAACTGTTGCTCCATATCATCTAGCCTATGCAGAGGCAAGTGTCTATTCCATTTTCTTGATGCCTATATGTTTTAAATGGCCTGCATTATTTTTTTCCATAAAGAGAGTTCTCATCATGCAGCTATTAATGTTTTCTCCTTCCTTCCACCATTTGATATATGGTTATTCCTCATTGTGATTGATTATCAAAAATAAAATTGCAAGGATACATAAGACTGACATGATTGAATCTAGCAAAACCTGCTCGATGTTTTGGTTGATGGGTTGCAGGTGATTAATTTCTTGCGTCCTGATGCATTCTAAGCGTTAAATCATCAGTTGGTTTCATTGCCAGAGGGTATAGACAATATAGGTCACACCTGTGAATACGTACATCTGATGTACCTTTGACATGACACAAAAAAAGACGAAATGAGTAATATCATTACGTGTAAGTTGGAATTTGCAATTATATATTACAATGAATGCTCACAATTGTGAATTTCCCCTATTAATTGGGGAAACTTGGCTTAAAGGAGTAAAGGATTCATTCACTCAGAATGGTACTAACGTCAAGATTTGCAGGTCTGAACCAAAACATAAGATGGCCGTAATTGTTTGGTTTAAAAATAATTCAATTGCTTTTTTGTTCAGTTGTAGAGGGACTGTTGGGCTGCTACACTCTTTCAACGTATGAAATTTGTCTCCTCTGATTTGCAGCCCAATTTTAAATTCAATCTATCTGCTGTTATCCTCTCTACTCACCAGATCCATCTCACCAGTTCAGTTTCCATGTGTCAATTCTTCCGGCGATCCCAGTTGGAGCAGTTATTTCTGGCATGCTGTTGACTGCTGGTTAACAGGACCATGCTGGTCAAGTAGTTTAGTGATTATTGGTTGAAACCTAGTGGCTAGAGCGATAATCTCATAATTGGCTGGGTTAAAACCCTTTGATTGCTTAGATTAAAAAACACATATAAGCAGTTACAAGGGATCAAGATACTTGCACTATCTGATGGCCTTGTGTTGACATGAACAAGGATAACTAGATTAATTGCCTGATATTGACTTTTAGATGTACTCGTGAGATCGTTTGTGTTTAGACATATGTGATCCTTGCCTTTTGTATCAGGTATATCATTCTAAGAACATTGATTAAATGTTCCTGTGAAAACATACCCTGGAGCCTTCTCAACTGAGTGATCAATTGTCTTTTGGTAGAGTACACTTTTTGAGGAGATAATATATTCCAAAGTATTCCTTTTCACTGCTTTGATCCTACAAACTTGTATTTTTTTATCTGCTCTAGTATTTTACTTCAGATGAGTGCACTAACTGCAATTAATTGGGATCTCTACATCCGTATCTTCCTTTCATAATTGTAAAATGATTGACAAACGCAGGTTTACTCCTGGTTTAATGGAATACTGATATGCAAAACTTTTATTAATGTGGCTTGTTGCCGTCTCTTTCCCAATTCATTCAAGCACTTGGATTGGTTCAAAATGATCTATCGGGCATTTCATCACTAATCCTGTTTCTTTACACCATTCTAATGCTAGCTTGAAAAAGTTGCCTCAAGGATAAGCGCTTTGATGGATTACAAAACTCTACCATGCATTTTGTCACCAATTCTACTTCTTTCAAACATCTTGATGCCATACTACTTTCAGGCGGTTTAACATTATCAATAATTTTGTTCAACAGGTTCTTTATACCATGGGTGGCTTGGAAAATCTCCAAACAGCTAAGAAGTACTACGCATCCGCCATTACATTAACAGGAGGAAAGAACACTAGAGCTCTCTATGGCGTATGCTTGGTAAGGCATAATAGTACAACACGTCTTTGCAACAATCCTACATGCCTAGTTCAAAATGAAGAACCAAACTTAAACTGGATTTGGTTTGGATTTCTACGATTAAGTTTGTTTCACTTTTGACTTAGCAATGAAACATTAATTGAAAATTGATTACTAGTTATTTCAGATCAATGTGAAAATTTCAACCGTTTAATTTGTAAATTTGTTTTATGATTCGGTTTTTAACAAATTCGAAAAAAAAATCATTTTCTAACTATTGAACACCTCTGTGATGTGCACTCTAAATTCTCCAGTGTAGTTTTGCGATCGGTCAGCTAACGAAAGGACGGAACAAGGATGACAAAGAGGCGTCTGATCTGCAATCTCTGGCTTCTGAAGCTTTGCAGAGGGACTACAAACAGAGGGCTCCCAAGAAGCTACCTCTTGTAGTCAGCATGCTGAAGAATATGAAGCTGAACTGATGAACGTCATATACTTGGCTGCTCCTCAATAATAAAATCCCGTGGAAGAGATGTAAAAAAAGGAAAAAGGCATTATTTTATATAAATTCTTGGCGGATTTTTCCATACAAAGTGATCAAGAAAACTATATGTAATATACTACCATTGGTATTTTCTTTCTTTTAGGGTTCATTCCCGTGGATAGGTCATCAGTCGTATTGTCTTTGCTACTCGGTCTATATTTTCAGGTGTCAAATTTCTATTTTAGGTCGTCATTGTCTGAGGGTTAGAAGCACCATTTTATTTAGTGTCCATTAAGGATTAACTTGTTTAACATCTTAGTTTTGCTCTTCCGTGGCAGATGCACGGGTTTTGTTGGTGTCAGAAGTCTGTCCATGGTTGCTCAAGCATGATCTGAGTTTTTAAGATTCTCTGTTTTAGAAGATTTCAGTCATGAATTATCTTATTTTACAGATCAGATGATGGTGAATTTCTCTTGCGTTTGTTTGCAATGACGAGTAATATGCCTTTCTAAGAAGATGTTGGTCCTACTAATTCAGCAAGCCTAGTCATGAGAAAAGAACTATTCTTGGAGTAAATGGTAGTTTTTTAGGCTATATTTGGAACGGAAAATTTGTTTGGTATTGGAGAATTGAAAATTGAATTTAAATTGTTATTTCAAGTACAATAGTAGATTTGATATGATCTGACAAATATGAACAGAGAGGTTTTACAATATGAATTGGTAGAAGTTGCAAGTCATACCTCAATTAGCAGAAGTTAGAAATGTTTTACAGCATGTAGAAGTTACTACTATAAAAATAAAAATCAATTTTAAAGCTTATATGTTCAGGTGTTCTTTTTCTTTTTGTCTTCTTTTAAAACTTTAAAGATGCAGTGAAATTTAAATATATCCTTCAGTTTTGCCTCTTTTCTAAAAGCAAAGAGAAATCCTAAATCGCAGCAGCACAAATCAAATTGAAAGCGAACCAATTTTTTTTTTAAAACTCGAAGTAAGTTTGAATCTTTAAACCTAAAAAAAAGATGACAAAATGCCTCATCACTAACCCATTAATAACTCTGTACCGGTAAAACGAACCACAACGCACGCCTTCCATGTGTTCGATAAATTTCCCGTTCCATTCTCAGTCTTCGTCAGCAACGGCCACCGCGGCTACGAGCGGCGTCCGGCACAGGGGGCAGGTGAGCCGGCCGTGCTCCAGCAGCCACCAGTCGACACACCGCCGGTGGAAGACGTGGCGGCAGCCGCTCATCCGGCGGACCTCGTCCGCGGGCTCGAACTCGCCGAGACACACGGCGCAGCTCTCCGGCAAGAGCAGGCGGCGCTGCTCGCTCGCCGTCTCGCGGAGCAAGCGCCCGAACTGGACAGCCGGCGAGGTCTCCTGGATCAGCGACCGGGCCTTCGCCTCCTGGTGCAACCATTGCCGGGCCTCCGACTCCACGAGGCCGACGGCGCCGAGGGCCGAGCTGAGGAGCCACCGGAGGTGGGCGAGGAGGAAGAGGAGGTGAAGGAGGAGCTTGGGGAGCTCGAGGTAGGGGACGGGGAACCCCATGGATAAAGGACAGCTAAAGAAGAGTTGGTAGCCAGCGCGAGGGTGAGCGGAGTGTGAAGAAGAAGAAGAGGATGCATGCACCTGAATCGGTGCTTTGCTTTTATAGGGGAAGGGAGGACCGAGGACATGAAGAAGACTTACCATGTGACGTCTTCCTCTTATCTCCTTGCGGTCGAATGCACACACTGTATTGGGACATCAATTCCATAAAAGGCTTCCATGACTATGAGATATAAAGTTTTATCAATGGTCCACCTAAAGTTTCCCTTTTCTTAGGAAAGAATAGTAATTAAATATGTTAAAATTTCCTACAATTCTGGTAAGCATCCTGCACTAATAATACGGTAGAAGTTCTATAAATCCAAATAGCAATGATATGTAGGAGTTTAATAATTAAAAGTATTAATTTAATGTGCTCCAAATATACTGAAGATGATTTGAAGCATATATGAAGTTTGAATTCTCTTTACTTTTATGGCGGCATTTTTTTTCAGAGCACTTGCCTCTCTATCTCAGATATTTATACTAATTAAATTTATATATTTGTTGTCTTAATTAGCATAAGAACTTTTAGTAGTAGTTTAACAGCAGGAGAAGCAGATCTTTAATTTTCTAGGTTTTGGCAGGCTTTTTTCTGCAGGCATATATATCATCATCATCATCACATGATCGGCTTTAAATTTTTTTCCCTTTTGGGGGCCAGATTCCATGAATCGAACAAAACAAAACACCCAACTCCTCTGCCTCTGATCTTTATTTGTGACGAACGCCAAATCTTTAAACATCAAACCCCAATTTAATTAAAACTAGGCAGAATTCCATGTGACTGGTTCATCTCATCTAGCTCTCTCTCTCTCTCTCCCTACCTAATTCCCTTCTCCCTCTAGGTGATAATGATCGATGAACAATTATATCTGACGAGGAAGAGGACATAAGTAAAACTATAAAGCTATTCAGTTATTTCTCAGAACACAAAAGGCAGTCTTGACTAAATCTAAGTTATTCTCATACAGATACGTGCATAGGAGTTGATAGCAGCGCAATATAAACTTATAAGATTGCAGTGCTTAAGTCGCAGAAGGGGCAGCAAAATGGGATTTTAATGGCTTGTTTTTGGGCGCATTCTTCTTCTCCAGCCTGTGGTAACAAATGGCGATGCCGCTGAGAGTTGAAGCAGGTGCATGCCAATTCATGGAGTCTGCTTCTGCTACTTTATATGGGTAATCATTTGCGATTAAAATGCACAATTAATGTTTGGTGTGTGATACATATCTACAGTCTACTTGACTTTGGGAAGGAGATATAATAAGCATCATATTTGGGGTTCATCTCGAACTCCATTGGCCCATTGGGTTTGCAGCAGGCCAATCCCTAATTTGTAGTATATATATATATATCTTCCCCTCCGGCTCCTCCTCCAACAGTTCAAAGTGGATTCTTGCGTCTCGATCGAACAAAAAACTTATTGGCTGAGGAGTTCGACATAAAAGTGCGCGCTGCACTCGACCGCCGCTGCTCCTTTTGAGAGAAGGCTGCGCGAAGGCCGAAGCAGATCGCCTATGAGCGGGAGGGACCATGGCGAGCCGAAGAAGACGACATATATATTGAGAGAGGGAGAGAGAGAGAGACCCAGAAGAGGGACGGCAGACGGCGGAGGAGGTCGGCCGGAGGCAGCAGCAGGCACGTGAAGAGGGGACGGAGAAACGGAGGGATCGAGGCCGGCGTCCGCCCTCGTACCAACAACGAGCCTGGTGCTTGCGGCCCATCATTAAGTTTTTAAGCAATATGATCAATTGAATTAATAATTGGAGAGGAGCTGCAAATAAACCCTAATTTTAGCTATTTAGATGAAAGCAGTCACACAGTAATACTAAGACTAATTATAAAGAATAAAATTAATTGAAGGGCAGAACAAAGAAGAAGAAGAAAAACAAAACAAGCTATATATGCAGTGGAGGAGATTTCTGAATGAGGTAAACGAAGTGGCCATCAAAAGCACAAAACCCCCCTCACCCCTTCTGCCTCCCCACTGTTTCTCTATTTGCTTCTCCTTCCTTTTGTTTCGAATCTAATTGAGACAGTGTGATCAAATAAGGAAAGATGTGCAGCAGCTCAGGAATGCAGTTAAAAGTGAGAAAGATAAATTCTTTTTTACTTTTTATTTCAATCTCTTTCTAATGTGAGATTCTTCTTCTTCTTCTTGATGTGGATTTCCTTTTCCATATTTTAAACGCTCAAATGGGGAGGGTGGGCCAAAGTACAATAATTGCCCGGATAAAAAATATTCTTTTGCCATTTGTGGAGCTGCTCCCACCCCCACCATCTTTTCTTTTCTTAAAGTCGTCTTCTTTCTTCTTCCTCTTCTTCCCTCATATATCGACCTCCTTCACCTTCACTTAGTTTTTATGTTCTCCTCATCCCTTCCCCACCTCAGAAGAATTAATCAGCTGAAGCACCGAGCGAAGGAAGAAGAAGAAGATGGTGAGAGGGAAGAGGGAGATGAGGAGGATAGAGAACGCAGCGAGCCGGCAGGTGACCTTCTCCAAGCGCCGGAACGGTCTCCTCAAGAAGGCCTACGAGCTCTCCGTCCTCTGCGACGCCGAGGTCGCCCTCCTCGTCTTCTCCAGCCGCGGCAAGCTCTTCCAGTTCTCCACCTCCAGGTTCTTCTTCTTCTCCCTCCTCCTCCTACTTCTACAGATCATAAGATGGCGATATATATGGGTGGACTCGAAATTTCTCTCTATGTATATCCTGTGTGCTTTGTGGAGTTCCTGATCTCCTCCTCATTACTAAAATTTTCCGGGTCCTCCTTTTACTGTATGTGGTAGTACTACTACATATACATGTCCTTCCTTTCCCTGGGAAGAAATTGGACACTCTACTTTTGATGTTCTTGTACCAAAAACACTGCTCAAGAGTCAGGCTATATCTTGTCATCATTTATTAAGAAAGATTTGGTTGGATTAATGGCTCACACATCTTACCCTAGATTTGCCTTTGCCTTCAAGATCTACTAATTGAATGATTCATACACACATATATATGCAGAAGGATATATCTATACTACTACTACTTCTGGGTTGTCTATTTATAGACATAAGCAATATATATATATAGATCTGCTAGGTCACATTTCACATATTCGGACACCCAGAAAGGGGTACATGAGGAGTAGTATGGGAGACACAAGTTAATTAAAGGGTGTGTTGCATTGCGCAAGATAGCTAGGAATCGAATAGAGTAGTAGTAATACTGCGCGTTGAAATAGTTGTCCTTTCTTTCTATTTTTTTTACATTAATAATTTTTTCTTCCATCATAGAATTAGGTCATCAGCAGATGCATGCTAGATGATCATGTCTCAAGAAATGTATACTGACATTTATTATGTTGTAGCCATTTGTTTCACAGTATAAAATGAAGTAGTACTAATTAATTTAATTCCTCTTACCCTTCAAGCATCAACCATTATGCCAGTAGGCTCTCAATTAATATCACTGTATATGACACGTCAACCTGAGCGCTTGATTGAAAATAAATGCAAAGCAATTAGTATTGTTGAGTATATAGCAACATCCAGAGAGAATAATTAATGTATCGTTACTTCTATACATTCTCCAGATTGCAGCACTTGAAACAATTAGCTAAAACACTGAAATAGTAAAGATTACTAGTAATTGGAGAAGGTATATATAATTATACTTGTAAACTATTGATCTAATCATACTTAACCCTAATTAATCCTCTTCATATTCAAGACAAGCAAAGTCATCTTAGTTTCAGCATATAATTAATAAAACATGACTTCTTCAAAACAAGGTGATTCCTTTAGATCACCAACTTCTAATGAAAAAGAAAACAAAATTTTAATTACTTTTGATGAGCATGTTGAGCGATATATCGATCTCAGTACTGATCCCATTTATAAAACTAGGTACTATTTCCATAAGGATATAATATTGCACAGCTCAATGATATGTGTTCAGGACATCATAATTACTGAGCTATATGAATCTAGTGCTCTTATCATGAATCTAGTTATGTTCAGGACATCATAACTAGGTACTATTTCCATCAACTTGAGTTTTTATGAACATATTGTGATCAATCTACACGTCAGTTAGATTAACTTTTGCAGTGATGTACATATGTTTGGCAATAAGAACTTAAAGCAAATCTTTTTAATTATTCTAGATGCAAGTTGTTAGGAAACATAAAAGGCATGTTGGTTGAGAGCATTAATTAAGGTTAAACAATCAATCTGATGCATTACTGTGAGAAACAAAGAAAGAAAATAAAGGAGAAAAAAAACTTAATGAATCTCCCTCCTTCCTTATAAGTTTCTAGTAGAAAAAATGTAGAATATTGCTTTCATTCGATTACCCTCAATTTAGTTTATGAATGATATATAAATCAATGACTAATGATTGGAGTACTTAACTAAGAACTGATTAGTTTTTTTATGCACGCTAAGAACTAATTGGTTAACTTGGATTAATTGTGGTGTTCAGCACAATTGTTCTACGATAAATTTCATTAGAAACTTTGGAGTTGGTACAGACTTATGAATTTGTTTACTTTGATTCTCTGAGAAGAATATGATGATCTAATTTTTATTAGTTCATGTAATTCCCAGCCTAATTACCATTTCCTTCCATTTTTGTTGTGCAGCATTGAGAAGACCATTGATCGCTACATGAGACACACAAAAGCTGTTAGTACCAAACAGATTGATGAGGACCATAATATATTGGTACTTGTATCGTAGAACCTTTTACTTTCACATTGTGGATGTTAGATTGAACTATCTCAAGTTTCTTATTGCCTTTTAGCTTGAGTTAATACGAGGCAGATTTACCAAATGTTCTTTTGGAGAATTTTAGGATGCATGTGTTTGGATAGAGAAACTTAATGGAAACATATAAAATGGAGAAAGGGAGGTGGAAGCCAATCTCTTGTACTTTGGGAGTACTCCTTTTTAGAACGAATCTGGATGGAGGGAAAGAAGAAGAATTAGAGGAGATCAATCAGCTCTAATACTCGTTTTGAGAATTTTTAAACAGAAATGGAAGAATAATAACTCCTCTCTATTTTTCTTTATTATACATGACTTCAGATTCATCTAATCAGAGAGAGCTTGCAGGAAGAGGATCCTTTAAGTGAAAAATTACTCAAACAAGAGAAACATCTCACGATCCTTTACCTTTTCTCCTATTTTCCTCTTCTCATTAAGAGAACTCCAAACTAATTAGCCCTTAGGGATAAAAGAAAACGCCATTTCTTCCTGATTAGCTAAATATAGTTAAGCAAAAAATTAGGCTTTGATTGTTTCCTCCGTCTCTCCTTTTTCATCCCTTATCTAGTCAAGTATAGCAGTCTAAAATACTTGTTGGAATGCTTACTGGACTTTCTGGAATCAATTAGGGCAGATATGTTTCTAAACCTAATTAAATCAGTCAATATTGAACTTACTGTGTCATTAAAATAATCTTAACTTCGATATGCTGTTGTTTGCACAATTGCAGCATTTGGAGTTCGAGCACACAAACACTGCCAAGAAGATCGAACTCATTGAATCCCAAAAAAGGTTTTGCTAATATACCTTGTTCTCTTTAATTTATTTATTTTCAGAAGTTATCTTTATCCATCAATTTCTCCTTCTTTCTCATATATGCGCAATAAGATGATGTCCTACTCTTTAATTCGACCCCTCATTTTTTTCTCATAGCCCCTCTCTCTTTCTCTTTATCATTATCTTTCTCCTTCTTTTCTTTTCCTTTATCTTCATTATTATTCAAACATAAAAGACAAATTTAATGGATGCTGAGAAGTATACTGTCAAACATCAGAAATTAAGGAGCTAGGAATGTGTAATGATAATTTTCTCTGGATTGCAAGTGTAATTATTCTAAGCTGAAGAGGTATACTACATAATTGTAAGATTTGATCCAGAAAATGCTTAAGTTGTTCATCATCTGCTGCAGGAAGCTGCTGGGTGAAAGCTTGGGATCATGTTCAGCGCACGAGCTGCATGAACTAGGAACCCAACTTGAGGAAAGCCTAAGACTAATAAGGAAAAGAAAGGTAGCTAATTCTCCTTGTATGCTATCAGATAATTAATTGTTTAAGATAAAATTATAGAAGGCCATCATCTAATGGGGCTAGATTAATTCTAGTTGAACTAATTTGCCTGGGGGACCCTAATCAAACTGTACTACTGACTTTTACTTGCACTTGTTTCTCTTTATTCAGTACTCCATAATGGCAGAACAAGTTGCACAGCTCAAAGACAAGGTAATCAATTAAGAACACAATTAATTCCATTGAAAATTTTTGTCCTTTTCGGTTCAACTGAATCTTACATCTTTACTCCTTGATGAAATTGAGGAGAGGAGCCTTTTGGAAGAGAACAAACTGTTACAAGAAAAGGTATATTTTTTCTGATATAGTTTACATTAAGACAGTGAATTTAAATCAACTAATTAGCTTGCTCTCCCTTTTTATGGTGGAAACCGTAAAGTTGAATGGAGATCATCAAAGTGTTCTTCAGCTAAATGCTGCAGAAGTTGCTGCAGATATTGAAACCAAGGAGGTAGTAGAGACAGAGCTGATGATTGGAAGACCAGGAACTCACTGAAGCCACATTATTTTTATCTCTAATTTCAATACCATTTTATTAGGTGATGTGATGAATAAGCTGCTATGCTTGTGTTATATATATGTGTATACATATATATATATATACATATATATACATATATATATGATGCATTGTTTAAAACCGTACTTTAAACATTGTGTTAGTTAAGAGCATTATAAACTAATTGACCATCTAATGAAGCATCCACATTGGAGTGGAAGAGCCTCATTAATTAGGGTTGAGAACTGTTTGCCTTAATTGCAGAGCAGCAGCCCTCCATCCGCCTTTGTTTTTGTTGGACAGCAACATGGGAGCTAATTTTTCTTCTTATTTTTTTCCTTCCTTTGGCATTCAAGTTCTGCAGTTAATTCTCCAACCAACCCCTTTGATGGACAGTTTCAGACACCTCTTTAATTAATCCTCGCAGAAATAATTTCCTCCCCATGTATATTGTTGGAATTGTATTTATGCTTGAAGGTACATTGAAGTCAAAACTATGTCTGTAAATATTTGAACTAGAAATGAGAGAGAGATCAGAGATGTTATAGGTTATATATATATATATGACTGCCAAATTAATCTGTACATAATGAAGATCATATAACCTTCATACACTTAATTGATTATAAATCTTCATACTGATTACTGATGACAAGAAGAAGAAGAAGATTAATTAATTAATTAGTAATACATAGTATAATAACTTGGTTTCACGAGCCTCTCACTTCATGATCAAGTTAAGGCTGCTGCATTCACCTCGTGCTCCTCCTCCTCCTCCTCCTCCTCCATCTCCATGGGGAGCAGCAGAGCTCGGCACAGCGGGCAGGTGAGGTGACCAATGTCCATCCACCTATCGATGCAGCCCCTGTGGAAGGCATGGGAGCAGTTGCCGAGCGCCCTGACCTCGTGCGCCGCTTCCAGAGCGCCGAGGCACACAGCGCAAGCCGAAGCCGTCGTCGTCGCCGGCGCCGCCGCCTCCCCGCTAGCCAGGAGGGCGGAGAACTGGACGACGGGGAGCCGGGTCTTGACGGCGGCGGCAGCGGGGGAGGAGGAGGAGGCGGGCTGCAGGTCGGGGAGGCTGTGCAGTGTACTGTAGGCGAAGAAGTATCCGCCGTCGTCGTCGTCTCCGTAGGAAGAGGAGGAGGAGGAGAGGCCGAGGTAGAAGAGGGCCGTGGAGAGAGCGAGCTTGAGGCGGTCGAGGAGGTGGACGACGAGGGCGAGGGGGCGGGGGAGGAGGACGGTGTAGCAGACGGAGGGGAAGCCCATGACGGAGGTAGTGGTTGATCGTCCGGTGAACCTCCGGCGGCGGCGGCGGCGGCGGCGGCGGCGGCGGCGGCGGCGGGGAGCAGGCAAATAAATGGTGGCGGTGGAGCTGGTGGTGGCGCTGGGAGATGAGATGGGCGTATAAATGAGAGAAAGAAAGAGAGAGAGGGAGGGAGGATGAACCGGTGGAGTGAGCGAATGCTGAAGGCGTACCAACTTTGACTGCAACAAAAAAGAAAAGAAAAGAAAGAAAGAAAGAAAAAAAAGGCGTCACTGTTCTTGATTGGCCTCTTAATTTCAACATAAACTTAATTAAGATGGGCCAACAAATTAAGAGATAAAATGATGTCAACATGTTTGATGGTGCATCTTCCGGAGACAATTAACCTAAAACCAAACATTTCATTTCACTATTTTGTATAAAAACCTTCCCCTTTTAAAAATATTTTAATATAGTAAAAACTACTTTTTCATAATTTAAAGATATTATAAAATCTCCCCTCTTTTCTTTTCAAATTACATCAGTGATTTTTTTATATATTTTAAAATTATATAAATTTAATCCTCTAGATTAGGATTAATGAGATAAATGAGTAATTTTTTATAGTACAAGATTATAAAATATTCTCCTGATTAAAAAAATGAGTAATAATCTTTATAATTATCTTAAACAAAGGAAGGTATTACTCTAACTGAACCAATATTTTATTTATACTAACTACTTTTTTTCCCCAAAAAGAAGTTATATTAAACATGTGAATCAAGTACAAGAGCAAAGAATACTTCAACAATTATAGTTAAACACAGATATATATATATATTTGTTTGTGGATGGAGGGAGTAGCAAATACATACATAGGAGGTGCATGCACTTCATTGTCTTCTAATTCTTTCCTTTAATTAATTGTGTCATGCTCTCCCACTCCTGCGACAACAACACATCATGTCCAATGCAAAGGCCCCCACCAGCCCATTCAATTAAACTATGTTTATAACTTCTTCTCTCTTTGTTACCTGCAAATCCATAATTTAATTAGCAAAATAGATCAATAGAGAATTAAACGGTTAAAAAAATACATAATTACGGAAGCTGGAGAAACAACAAGTCTGCTTAGGGTCTTCCTGTCTGCTAGATGTTGGAGGGTGGTGAGGAGGAAGGCATAAAGAGAAGGGTGGGCAAATGAAAGCCAAGGACTTAGAACAAGGGAAGTGGAAGTAGGTTTGATTAATTAGTGTGCAAATTAATTCTGATGCCATCCATCTTTGTCTGTGCTTTTTTTGACAAGAAGATTAATGTTAGGTGAGTGGGAAGCTTCTAGTTAGCATGTGTGATTATTAATGAGGGCATCACCAAAGTCCTATCTTTTTCTCTTTTTTTCCTCCTCATCAAGTTTGATTATAGCAATAAAGACATGATCCAAACTTTTAGTGAGAAGATAAAATAGAAGAGAAAAGGAAAGAGGAAGACAAACTCAAATTGAACCAGAAACGAGGGCCAACCTGTTGAAGACCTCCTTTCAAGATTAAACCAGTGCAATGTGAAGTAAAAGCTGCTGGAGCTGTTTGAATATTCCATCGTACCACCTAAAAAAGAGTAAAAGCCTGCTGTTACCCGCATGCCCTGCTCTGCTTCTTGTTTGCATGTGTGCAGTTGCAGTACTCCTCCACACCTACGCTACTTTACTTCCTTTCTTTTCCAATCTTCTTGCAGAGCTCAAGAGATTTGACAAGATAAGGAGAAATCGATTGTTGTAGTTGGATCGAGCATTTGATCCAATATTATCTTGATGAAGGAACGATATCAAAAGTTTGCCTCTTTTCTTTATCCTAATTCCTTCCTCACCAAAACAAGCTGAGCTATCTCAAGCAGAGTTGCAACCCTGTAAAAGAGAGCTTAGAACTCAAATTTGGTGACAATGGCATAAGAAAGTTTCAGGTAGGTCTTCATCTTTCGTTAAAGAGAAAAAAGAAAGAAGTTGATCATACTGGCTAGGAACATTTTTAACATGGGAGTGAAAGTATCAGCTAGTGGACAACAATTACCATGTTGGTGCCTGCTTTCTTGTATCTCTTCTTTTCATAGTGAAATGCGTTCGTCCTCTTCTGCGTAGATGTCGACATATATTATTGAACTAGGTCATCCCTACATATTTCAGCAGAGGCTCCGCGAAACTTGTCTGGAGGCTGAAACTTTTGCTGGGTAATTCCAGGGGCACAGGCAAATTTGTATCACTACTTTCTTAAAGGAGCAAACTGTCAGAGCAAACCTGTAAAAGCATTCAGGCACACTCCGGTTGTTCAAAATACCTAAAAACAAGACATCACTATATCATGTATGAAGTAATTGACCATATCATGCAAGATGAATCAGAAAAGAAGATGAATGCCGCAAGAATAATAAAAACATGGATCACATGACTCCAGATTTAACAAGAAGTTGTCAGATAGAAATTTCACAAGCATAATTCAGATACAAACAGAAAAAAAGAAAAGAAGGTTTACTTGAATACGTAATGTTGTAGCACTGTAAACTGTATGAAGATATTTAAACTACCAAGATAAATATAGGGCCATTGTTGCTGCCAATCTGTCTAATTCTCTTGAATTAAAAATGTTTACTTGAATACAATTTGATATGGTCGGAAGACCTAGAACTTCGGGACATAACATCATGCTCTATGTTGGCTACTGAAATCCGAATAATGGGTAAAAAATAGCAGTTCGATGGTCCTCATCAACTTCTACTCTATTGAGATCTCTGGTAGGTTATCATTGCTATAGACCAAGATAAGACAATAAGGGCACCTGCAAAAAAATACACATACACGAAATGCACGAAGAACATCCGGATTGAATAGATAAACATCAGGAGTCCTGTTAACACATTAAAAGACATAGCCAATCATACATCCTGAATATCAATTTTCTGTAAATGCTGCAACATAAAACAGAAGTATGTTGAAGAAGGAAGCTGCATGCCCATCACATCCAAATGGAGCTTAAAAAGTTACAGCCAAATCATGGATGTAATAGGATGTAATAGGATATACGGATCCGCTACATCTCTATAAATCTCATCCTAGAAAAATATTTAATACAATAAGTTTCAGTACAAGTACCTTCAACTTCAAGGTACGTTGAATGTGTACATCTATTTGCAACCTAGAGCTATGCTAAATTTGTCATCAAGATTGTGGAGCTGCTGCTGCATCTCAAGAAGCAATATCTAGTCAATCTTGACGGATGAGAAAAGGTAGTGAACAAAGTAAAATGAGATCAAGAAACCAATGGTTCCAGTAGATAACATGATAGCAAGTGCCATAATCAGTGAATAGCCAAGATAGAGCATTGCTGAAACAGGCCCACTCAAGCTGCGAAGTTGGAATACCATGTAATTGATGGAATACAGGAATACATACACGGCAACTGATCCAGAAGCGAAAAAGGCGTTCCACCACCACTGCCAATCTTCCACACATAGCGTCATGTAAGTTAGGATAACAGAAACTTCAACACAGACGATAACCAGCAAGAGAAGAACTATAAGCAGGAACCCAAATACATAATACATTCTTCCAAGCCATATACTAGAAAGGATGAAGAAGAGTTCAATAAAGAGGGTCCCGAAGGGTAGAGTTCCAGCACCAAGTACAAGAATCCACGAAGGACACTTCCTAGCAGGGATTTCTCTTGGGATCTGGTTTGTTCGCACAGGGAACTGGATATGCTCTGCTCGAATGCCTAAGAAACCTCCCAAAAGAGTAAGAGGCACTGAGATGCAGAACCACAAGGATATAAGAGTGAAAAATAATGAGATTGGGAGAGCTCCTGTACTATTTCTTCCCCACAGCATGAAGTTTAAAATGCAAAGAACAACGAATACTACCCCAGGGAAGAAACAGGCAATTGACCATGAGACCGACCTCCATCCTTCTGAACCACCTTTTATGGTTCTCCATAGTCTAACACCGACATACCCGGCAGCAATCCCGAGAAAGAGATAAAGAATGATCATCCCCGTCAACAGCATGCCTCGTGAGGCAGGAGACATGAAGCCAAGGGCAGCAAATATGATTGTCACAACTGCCATACCAGTAATTTGCACTCCATCTCCGACCATTACGCAAAGTAGCTTTGCATAAGTTGGCTCCCTAAATACATCACCCACAACAAGCTTCCAGCCTGACAGCTCCTCGTTAATTTGAGCTTGAGATTCCGCATCGAGTTCTGAATATCTCGTCAGGTCCCTCCTTACAGTCCTTAAAAATATAACAAAAACTATGCTGGCCAAAAAAAATATAACAGCCAAGGAGTTCATAATTGAGAACCAATGAACCTTGGCACCATCCATTTTGAGGTATGCATCCCATCTAGAGGGCCATCTGATGTCACTTTTTTCAAATTCAACTTCATATGTGAATGAGATCCTCTCTTTCTCCCGAATTGCTTGGGACTTCTCAAGCTCCTGTGGGCAGTCCACTGGATCAGCTTTCTCATACATGTTAAGCTTTGACATAGCAGTGGGATCACGCTTGACACTGCATGGGGTAACTTCAAATCCAACAATCTGATACCCAGACTTCTTTTTGTTTTCAGTCTCAGAGATCACCGGCATCCCTTCTTCACCAGTGTCAACAATCTCCACATTGCTGCCTTCATACTCATGGATCAAGACCTTAAACTTTAAGTGATTTATGATATAATCCTCAGCACCTCCACCTGGAGTATAACCGACAGGAAACCCCGTCCACGGATAGCGGACACCGTCCTGTTCAGCGAATCTCCTAACAGGAAGGTTATCAAGGATCATGTTCACCTGATACAGGTCGCGTGTCCGCTGCTTCAAGAGATTCATCTCAACTTCATTCAACGGCTTTGTGGTACAGAGGTATAACGTCTCATTAACGTTGACCCGGAATCGGTAAGGAGAGTTGTAAATATGATCTCCCATGAGAAGCTCCCCCAAATTCTCTGCGCTCTTCTTGATACCTTCCTCCGGCTGACAGTAAGGAAGAGTGTAGTAGCTAAAAGGGAGCTCGGTCTCGAACGAAGTGAGCGAATTAACCTTAGCCCATATCTTTTCACCAGGAGCATATGTTCGCATATAGCTTCCAGGAAGGTAAAACGCTTTGCCTAACCCCGATTTTAGCAGCAAAACCAAGAAAGCAACGAGGATGAAGTAGGAAGATCCTGAAGGCATCAGAAATGGAGCCATCATACAGTGGCGGCGCAGCTACCTCCCGTTATTGCCAGTAAAGAAAAGTCTCTTTTTCACCGATCATGCAGCGATCTGCAGGTCCAAACATCATCAAAGCTATCCAAATGTTACCGATCAATAGAAGACAAAGTTGAACTCTTCAAACAAAAAAAAAAACCAAATTGAAGAGAAAACCACAAAACTAAAATCTCACAACCGATAATTCACGGAGGAGGCAAGTGAAACCGATCAAAAGACCAACCTCACCGACCGAATTCGTCAACCGATCGGAGTGCGCGAGGGGCGTGAGGCGAGAGAAGCGATGGCGAAGGTCGTCCTGGAAAGCTCGAGCGAGACGCGATTGCGGTTTTGCGACGACTTGCAGATGAGAGGGGAGGAGAAGACTGCAGAAAATTATCGAAAGACGTGGGAGAATATGGGTCGTCCATTCGTCCCCTGATCGAGTTCGTAGCGACGTATCTCGACCGTCCGCAGCTTCCGCAGTCGCACCTGGGCCGGAGGCCCAACAAATCGCACCAAATTAGCGGCACACGGGTGATGCACCCACGACGTGTCGACTGCACGATAGAGAAAGGACCCCATTGGCGGGCCCCGGAGAGTGGGCTCGCATTTCTGGTAAGAAAATAATAGCTTGTGTTGCACACGTGGCAAACAGATACACTGTGGGTCCCACCCATCCACAGCACCGCCCTCCACGAGGAGTCCTCATCGCTGCAGAACAAAATGAACGGCCAGTCTTACCGGAACCCTCGATCGTGTGGGCCAGATTTTGCCACCTTGATCGCGGCCGCCGGCAGGGTTCAAAAAGCGCGCGACTGGGCTCCAGGTCCTGCCACTATAATTTTGCCACGTGGTGGTGAAATCTCGTCGAATCCCGAACTCTCTCGCCCCTTTTCCTTCCTTTTTTTTATTTTATTTTCACTGTACGTGATTTTTTTCTGCTTTATTTTTCTCCTTTGTTTTTTTTTGTTCCCGGCGAGCGCGAGAAAGCCACAGGAAAATTCGTGGCTGTGATTTCTCCTCCGTCGTCGTAGAGAAAACGAGGCCGCCTCCGCCTCTTCCCGCTTCTTTCCTTCTTTCTCCGGCTCTCGCCATTTCCGTCGAGCAAACCGAACTCCTCCTCCTCTCTGCAGCCTTCCCCCCTTTCGAGATTTTTTCTCGTCGCTCCAGTTATGTAAGATGTAGATTCGCTGGGAAGATGAGCTGCTGCTGATACCCCTCGGGTTGGCCGCCTGTGGTGAGTGGGGTTTGGGTTTTGGATCGCGGCTGGATTCACTGGGTCTGGTAAGTAAAAGGTCTTAAGGGTAGGATCTGAGATTGATTGATGTTTTTTTATTAATCAGAAGGGTTGATTTTTGTCTCCTGTCGGATGTTGAGGATGTAGGTTACAGCGAATTATGAGGTACTTCTTGCGGCAAATTGAGCGTCTGGTGGGAGATTTGGAAGGAGGATGTGTGCTTTTCGTGGACAACTTGAAGTCTAACTGATCCTCTAGTAGTTTTTTAGTCAGAATTAGGGAATGGAAGGAAACTCTTCTGGCGAAGATGTGTTTGTTGTCAAGGTATCGGATTTACTGTTTGCTTCGGTTCATCGAATATTTTTTTTTATTTTTATACTAGTAGATGAGAAAGTTTTGATGGGAGTAGACGAGGAAGCCATACACGATAACAAAGCAAAGGGAGAGGTGGACTGAGGAGGAGCACAACCGCTTCCTTGAAGCTCTGAAGCTGTATGGAAGGGCCTGGCAGCGTATTGAAGGTTTGTGGTTTTAGATTCATCATCATCCTACTCGAACAAAATCTACTTTTAACCTCTTACTTCTGGGCATCCATGATGCACCTGATCAAGTTTGAGATGGCTTTCTGAACTGTTTGTTACATAACCTCAAAAAATAAACAGTTTGATAGTTGATCAAATTGCAAATTGTACAGCTACTAGATAGCAAAGATAAGATTATGTTAAAAGCTTCATCTGATCTTTTTCATATATGAGGCTTCTGACAGAGCATATTGGTACTAAGACAGCCGTGCAAATTAGAAGCCATGCACAGAAATTCTTCACCAAGGTCAGTTGACTTTATTTAGAAATCCATGCATGAAGATATACCAACTATTTTATATCCTTAGCAGCTATAGAAAGTAAATTAAATGTTAGTTACTCTTCCGTAACTTACTTTCTTCGTTAGATTTCAAAGTAATATAAAAAATTTCTTATGGTAGAGGTCTGGTGAAGATGGCTTCTAGTTGTTCTTGAGTCCTGATATGCTGGTATTCGATTTCTTCTGCTTCTCTAATGAAATGATACTCTAAAAGCAATATACTTGCACAATTGTTACCAGATTTTTGCTCATACTAATTCTTGATTTATGTCATATTTTTCCAGAATTCTTTCTGGCCATGTTGTTTGTGATGTTGCTCTTATTGCTGCGATTTTACTTGTACTTATGAAAGTGTTGGTAGCCATGATCATGTATATTATACTACTGTAGATCATTCAATTTCGATCTAGCCAAGGCAAAAAAAAAACTTGATCTTAATTTTTTCTCTTGTCTACGTATCTAGATCTACCAATTTTGGTGAGTTTTAATCTTTGGTTGACAAGTAGAGGATCCAATAATTGAGGCCTCACTGCATATACCTGAGAACCCCTTTTATTGTATTGCAATGTATTTTCTTGGTTCTTGTATATACATGCAACAAACTAAAGGCATTCATAATTAGTGCTCAGGTAATTAGGAATGCTAAATTGTAGGTTAACTTGAAACCAACATTTGTTGCTTTCCCACTATACTCAAAGTAGTCTAGCTACAAGTACGACAGCCAAAAGGTACTGGAGAAACCATATAAGAAGATGATTTGGTAATGAAAGAAGCCTTGGGAATTTTAAGTCTTAAGGAATAAAAGCAGCAAAGCCCTAAAGTGCAAGGTTTAACATTTTGTACTGTGTTGTACATAAAGTGTACGCCCTTCTAATTTGTACTGTGCCAAGCACTGCAGGGCATGCTATACTGATCCGGTGATTGACCAACGTGCAAACTTCCACATATAGCGAGTATAGTCAAAAGTCATTTTTATCATATTAAAATTATTTTAGATATGTAACTAATTAGTTTAATTAGGAATTTCTTTGTCGAAAGTTCAACAAAAAGGAATCTATTTGTTTGTCTACAACTTCAATTTACTTTTAGAAAAACATTTGTATAGTTATTAGCTGTCCTTCAATAATTGTATAGTATTGTAACAAGAGCTGAAAGCTGTATGACAACCTTTAAGCTGTCGAAGAGCTGGTAGGAGCAGCTGAAACTTTCAAATACTGATGCTCCAGCCTTTTTTTCTTTTTCTTTTTTTTTCATTTTCTAGTACTGATATCAAGATCTGTTCTTTTTTTTCACTTATTGTTTGGAATCTTGTTTTTGTCTACGTTTCTACTGGTTATTCCTGCTCCTGTTTGCACGAGTTCATTTTTGCATGGTAATCGTTAGAGGCATTGCAAGAATTCTGCAGGTTTCCAGAAAAAGATTTGAGCAAATTTACCATTAAGAACCCATATTTGATTTGAAGATAAAAGACACCTACTGTCAATTATAATTCTTGCAATATAAACTCAAGTATGTTAGAAAATGTCATACAGGCATATGATGTGTTTGAATGTATTGCATATAAAAATTGATTGTTTTTAGGTGGCAATCTTATGGTCGATCTGTTGTATATGATCATAATTTAGTAAAATTGTATTCAGGTTTAGGTATGATTAGAACCCCCGCAGGTCCTTTGTTCAGAATTTTTCAAAGGTCATTTTATTCAGAAATTGTTCGTTGAACTTTTTTAATCTAAACCTAGTGACTTATTGGTGTTTTCTTATCATAAATTTATGAGTTTGTCATCATACTTCAAATCATATAATGTGTTTTTGTGTTCCACATTTCATTTCCTTATGAGAACAATTTTGATGCACTCTATTGCATTTATAACTAAAGATATGTTGTCATATTTTTTTATTTGAGTTCCATTTTTTTGGTTTTTTATTTTCTATGCTACACAAGTCTGCTGAACATTCTGAAGATTATGAAGTCATTATTGTCAAAAAAAGATAGGCAAGTTCATAGCTATCACAGGGTTTAATAAATCTTGGATAACTTTACATAAATCTGTTGCATCTTGGTTCATAAACTATAAAAGCTTACTTTTAACTTACGTTTCAAATTAATATTCCTGTCCACATCCATCTGATTTCCTATGGCTAGTCGGATTGGCGCCCAAACACAATGTCTAAACTTGATCCTGTGATTGGGTATGGAAGTGGACCTATTTTTCTAATTCAAGAGTCATGGAATCCAGTATGAAATACTTAATTGCTAAAAACGAACCAAAATTACAGCTTGAGAAGGAAGCACTTGAGAAAGGTATTCCCTTGGGACAAGCGCATGATATTGATATCCCTCCTCCAAGGCCTAAAAGGAAACCAAGCAGTCCGTATCCACGGAAATCCACAAGTTCTCTTGCTCCTGGGGAAGTAATCAATGAAAAATCACTACAATCATTGTCTCTCCATAGCACAACTAAAGCAATAGACACTAGGAGTGGTGCATCACTACAAAAGGTAAATGATTCTTGTAAACTCATTTTTCATTGTTTCCACTGAAGTAATAGGATTTTATCCTTTTCTACTTCTTTCTTAAATATTTTATGTCAGTTAGCTTCTTTGACCAGAAATTAACAGCACCAGAATACTCCCAAAGTCAAGATAACTCCGAAGGTGCTGGTTGCTCAGAAGTTCTTAATATCTTTCAGGAATCACTATCTGCTTCCACTTCTTCTGTAAGAAAGAGCTCTTCCAATCATAGCAAATATTTGGAATTCTTGCCGACAAAGGAAATGGAGGGGACGATTCCCATTAATAAATCCTCTGCCGTTAATGATGTGGAGCAGGAAATAGCCAAAAACAATCAGAAAGAAGCTGAAGGTGTCCAAGGAAATTGTCCAACACCACAACTCAATTTATCTCTAGAAGAGGGTGCAAGCGCACTGAAGGATATTGGGAATCAGACCCCTCTAAAAAAACTTCCTGCCGATACTCGTACCAACAAACATGGGGCAAAGGACATCCATACTGATTATTCAAATGGTCTGAACCCTGCTCTAGTAAGTGGACAAGTAGGAGGACGCAGAAATGCTAACTCATCTGTAAACCCTGTCATTTCTGCAATTCCATTTCAGAATGGACCAACAATTGGTTCCATGAATCATCCAATTCCAGCTTTCCCACCTTTTACCCACTTTCATAGCAGTCAAGATGCTGGTCGGTCGTTCCCGAACATCTCATCCACATTTACAAATCTTATTGGCTCTTCTTTGTTGCAAAATCCAGCGGTCCATGCTGCAGCCAGTATTGCAGCATCATGCTGGCCGTCTCAAGGGATGGAGAATCATGTTCAGTTAACCCCGGACATCCCACCTAGTGAGACTCAGGAAAGGCAGAGGGACCCAACCCCAAGCTTGGAGGCCATTGCTGCTGCTACAGTTGCAGCCGCCGCTGCTTGGTGGGTTTGTCAGGGCCTCTTGCCGTGGTTCCATCATCCTCTTGCTGGCTTTGCATTTGCTCCTCCAGCCACAACCACTGCCCCTTCGACCAACATGGCTCGCGTTCGAGAACATGATGGCACCACCGATGCACCCTTGAACCATGAACAGCCAATAGGAAATCTAGACCAATCTGAGGCTCTAAAACCTCGGCATCACTCTTCTAAACCACTGTCATTATTATCATCAGACTCTGATGACAGCGGACAAGGTGATAACTCAGATGAGCTTAAATCCACTAGATCCAACAAATCCAAACCATTAGCAGCTAGTGGATTCCATGATTCAGATTTGGCAAAAAATAACAAGAAGCAAGATCGTTCTTCTTGTGGATCAAACACACCATCCAGTAGTGAAGTAGATACAGATACCATAGAGAAGAAACATGAGAAAGGGAATGATGAGTCTCAAGAAGCCTTCTTCAGTAATATTCCAACTTGTGAGACCAACTATCGCAGGTTCAGAAGCAGCGGAAGCATGAACGAGTCATGGAAGGAAGTTTCCGAAGAGGTTGTAATATGAAAACTTCTGAATACTTTTAACCATCCTGGCTGCCGAACATCCCTCGCTGCTTCTCTAATGTATGATCTTTTTGTCAGGGCCGACTTGCTTTCCAAGCACTGTTCAAGAGAGAAGTACTTCCACAGAGCTTTTCTCCTCCGCACACAGAAGATGCAGCAACTGCGACCAAGAAAGGGACACCCATCGAACTGCCATCCAACTCCAACAAGGATGTATGTCCTACGGACAGCAGCAACCATCTTTCTGATGAATCTAAGGAAGAAACGAGCATCCAAATCAACGACGGCGGAAAGCTCAAGGTTCGTCGAACAGGATTCAAGCCTTATAAGAGGTGCTCGGTGGAGGCTAAGGAGGACAGAGCAGCAGCAGCAGAAGAAACTGGTAATAAGAGGATGCGTCTGCAAGGCGAAGCTTCAACCTGACACCAACCAGGAATACGAAGAGCTCGTTGCAGATGTTCCTAATAGTTTGCAGTTTGCGTTACGGCTTCCCACTACATGGGGTTTGTGAAAGACTTGGAACTTAATCACACGCTCACTGGTTATGCATGTCTATTTTAATCAGCAGACCTTGTACGAGGTAAACTGCTTACAGACTGTATTTAAACTTGATTAGACCGAACATATTCTCTATGGTCTGCTGCTGTATATTTTACATGGTCTGTAATTTTAGGCACCATGACAAACTACTGAAACCCAACTAAGTCTTGGTTTAGAAGATTTCGCTACAGGTCATTGATATGTTTTCGCTTTGAAAACAGTGCGTATATGTATAGCACATATTTTTTGAGAGAATTAGTTTCTTCGCCTCGTACAAATCACAAAAATCTTATGGAGAGGCAAAGGTCAGGGACTCCTATTAAGAAGATACCTCTGAACCATCCACAAGATGAATCTACTTGTATTCATATTCATGTTTTTTAGCATGGATTAAGGAAACTGTCATTAGGCATGCTTATTAGGTCGTGTCGTGTTGGGTCATCTTTTGAAGCTTACGTGCTCATGTTTTTTAGTATGAATTAAGAAAACTGTCATTATGCATGCTTTATAGTCCACAGATATGCTCGCAGCCTATAATAGTTTACAGTTCACAGATAGTACTAAATAAGTATAGGTAGAGTCTTCTTATATATTAAAATATACAGCCTTCGTTGAAGACTTAGCGATGTGAGACTAAATTTTTTTATGATTATATATTATTTATAATGATCTCTACAATTAAATTGTAATGTTTAAATTTTCATTATATTAAAATTAATAACATTTATTAGTTATAATTTTATTAAATAATATTTTAGTTTTTTTCCATATTTATTATTTTATTATAATATTATATTAAATTCATATAAATATTTCTCTCCTCTTAGGTATAAAGAGATTTTGACTTATTAACGGTTGATAATGTTGAAAAAATTAAAAAATTATTTTCTGCTAATTCAAAATTAAGAACGGGCATAAAAGTTATAATGATAAAATTTTATTTGCTCAATAAATTTTAAAATTTTATCAAGAAAAAGCTTTTACTTCAATAGAAATAATTTAAAAAAATTATTTTTTAAATATCTAACTTAAACATAGAACTACTTAGATCCGATACTTCTAATCTCAATTAGAGGATATATAGGCAGCTCAATATCTAATTTTGGATTTGACCTTTTTTTTAACAGATTTTTTAAATTTAGAGGAGAGATTTTATAAGAGAGTTGATCTAATTTTTTTTTTTAGATTTTAATCTTAAAGTAGAGATTTGATCAAGTTTAATTTTAAGTCATTATTCTAACTGTAGTAAGATAATAGTTGATTTATTCTATAGATTGAAATGGGTAGATGTTATATTTTTTTAAAAAATTATATACTTTAATAAAATTAAAATATAATAAATTTTTTGAGATGTAAACATAAGATGATTTTTTTAATAAAAAAATAATATTAACTAGTGCTTTAGTGGGTAATTTTTATTAGTAAAAACTTTTTTTTAATTACATATTGTGTAATTCATGGAGGAATATTGTATATTTAAGATAATACTTTTAAGTACTAGTGTACCTATGTGGGCAGGCTAGATCTGGCCTAGCGCACTTACTGCGCACGTCCTTATTGCGTACCACATGCCGGGCTGGGCACGACACGATATCATCGTCCTTATTGCGTACTACATGCCGGGCTGAGCATGACATGATATCATTTCGTGCTCGGGCTGATCCGAGCACAACCCACTAGCATGCCTAACTATCTTATTGTAATAATTTATATTGACTTAAGTTGAACGTGTTCTTATTAATTAAATAGTGATAAATTATAAAATTTATTTGGCACTTTTAACTTGATAAACAAACAAATAAAAGATTCTAATTAGACTTTTAAGGGGCGGAGTGGAAATCTCGACGATGGCTGCAGTGCCACCTCCTTTTCTCCTTTTTTAAGATTCTTAACTTTTCGATACTTTTGGTGAGTGCGGCGTGGTGGGGGAAGAAAATTTTATCCCTTGCCTGCGATGTGATGCTCAAACATTGTTTTGCCTACTGAAACTTCTGGATTTATTTAAACAATCAGCTTCGTAGTAGCAAGCAGAAATTAATAATACACACCACTGTTGGGCAGCTCATCTTCATCTATCTACAACAAGAAACCCACCACGGCTCAAGGATAACTACTCATATGTACAGGACTAAAAGAACAAGCTCACAGATTAGCACCTAAACCATATCCTAAATCCCAGTACTACCTTATATGAAGAGAGGAGCCCAACAAATGGGGAAGCAAGTTAACACCTACTTAGCCACAAACTTTAGCAGATGATGCTCCTCCACGCTTTTAAGACTTCAGACATAAAGGAGCAAGGACCACCGCATGGATGTGTATTCTTATCGGCTTTCCGAGGAAAAGCAAGCCTTTTATATGTGCTCTTTATCTAGCCATAGTCGATCTTATGGTGTTCCATCTGCAGGTAAAGAAACATGGGATGAAACTTATAGTGGACAAAATTAATAATACGGTGTTAAAGGTTTCTCTTGTTTACCATGAAGGATCTAAATTATCAGCTTGCTCGAAAATGCAGGCCCTAGAATCTTCTCGGCCTCTGGAACATCGTTTGAACATGCACCCGCCTGCGGAGAATGGTGATTAATTATCGCGATTATTGATGCTAGAAGAGCACAACATCGATATCTATGTTTGCATGTGGCTAATGTTAAAACAGAGTAAAAAGTAAGTGCTTCTCAGCTGGTTAAGACGATGAGAATCAAAATCAAAGGTAGTAGGTTCAAAACTTACAAAAGACAAAGGAAAAAAAGAATGTTAAAGTGGAGTCTATCTCACCTGCAACGGTTGCTTGCAGTTTACTCTGGTTTCTGATTTATTACTCGAGCTAGAAGACAATTTAACTTTGCATCTACGTCTCAAAAGGATTCCTCTTGCCGCAGTACACAACTGTGCTGATATCTTGTGCAGGTTTGGAGGAAGCCGTGTGTGCCCAAGACTCATATTGGTTCTCGTCTTCTGAAAGCTTGGCTTACCTTTTTTCATGGTGGTTTCCATCATGTTATCCACCACTACATGGAAAATGTTTCTGGTTGTCTCCTTGCCTTTATGATCACATTCACCATCACCATCAACAATGGGATGAGGAATAACTGCACCCTGCAAACGAATCCTTCTTGCTGCATTTCCCTGCCATACATCAGGATTTGGCAGAAGCTGGTTCCCTCGAGGTTTGATCTCAATTCCGATCACCTCAAAACTATCACTATGATCTTCCTGCTTACTTGATCTACTGATGCTACCATGCAAGTCTTGTGATGGTTGTGCAGGAGAGATGAGGGGGCGTAAGCTCGTACCTTCAGTGTTCAACTGAGGCTCTGGATCAACTGGCAGAGAACCATATAAACCCTGCAAACTTTCTGTGTGTGCAGGTCTCTGTATTGCAAAATGAAAAAGAAAAAGTTAAGAGTTAAAAAGTTAGATGTTATTCAGTGCTTGATTCACTTGGCATCATACCTGAGTTGAAATAGATTGAGTATGTAGATCACTGATCAAACCACTGTTCTTGCTGCATGCTGAGTCCCAAGGACTGTTTATTAGCAAATTCTCATCAACTGGATCATTTGCAAGGATTGTTGCGAAAGAGGAACATTCTTCTGCATTGAGCATTGAGTTCAACAGGTCGTTAAGAGAATCCTGCTCGGCGTTGCCCACAGGAAATAATTCATTGTTGATATTGCCAAAGAAAGGGTGGTCTGTGTAAGGTAGCATTGGAGAGCTGATGTTTGGAAAACTAATCAAATCCATTTGCTGGTACTCTGGGTTGCAGAGCTGCGCTAAGACATTCTGCAGAGTCACAAGTTACAACCTGTGATTTTGTAACACATGTAACTTACTGATTAATTAAGGGAAAATAGGAAAAAGAAAATTTTGTGCAATGTTCTGACCTCTTCTGTTTTAGCCTCCTGTTTCTCTTGTGGAGCTAAATAGCAACAATGCTGATCTGACTGCAAAGAGTAATCAGTTAGGTGAACAGGCAGATCATTGAACCTCCTCTTTTTAAAGGGATCCGCTAGGGACTCTGCCTCTTGCAAATCTGATTTTGGAGAGCCATGGTCGAGTGGATTTCCATTTTCTTCCTTCACATATGCTTCACGCTGGGTATCATCTGGGGAGTTTTTGTTTGAGGTTGGAGAGGATACACCAGTTTCAAGTTCCTCAGTATTCGAGTTTGAACTATTTTCTTCAGGTTTCTTAAATAAACGATACAGAACATAACCACCCTGCAAAGTGGCAAGTACTAGATAAAACTTCCACCTAAACATGGTGATGATAATTATGTCACTCAAGATTACTTTATTATAACTAAAATTTTTAACAAAATAGGAAATATTAGTCATGTTGATGCCCTGGAATCAGTATCTTGAGAATGACAAGGTCAATAACCGAGAGAACAAACTGAATTTTTCTCTTCAAACAATCTCCAAAGTCCAAAGAACTTCCTGTGATCCTTTATAAATTCTACCAAACCATAAAATGGTTAAATTTCCTAAGACAAAAACACTTTTGGAAATACAAAGGCTACATATATTAGTGTTGATTTTGGTTAATAATTACTCAACAGGAATATTTCACTGTTCATTCAAGAGTTGGTTTGTTAAAGCAGCAAGGGATTTCAAGAGTTCTGTATAATCATGGAGAAGTATGTGCTTCTCAGCTAGTTAGAGCAGATGAAAGGTCATGGGTATAAAATTAATGAAAATAAAAAAAATAGTTCTGTATAGTCATGCTCCTCGGATTACAAGCAAAAATTTACAAGACAATGATTGTGCAAAACTAACTATTGACTTACGAATCAAAACATGTTCAAAACGTCAGTGTAGACAAGATGAGAATACTAAATAAATGCATTGAATTACTAGCAAAGACAGGAAAAGAAAAGTTATATTTGTGAATAAATAGGTTAGACCAATAAGGAAATAAATAAAGATTGAGATGCTAATTCAAATGAAAGCTATAGTTGCACATTTAAATGAGGTCAAGCAATTAAAAATTAACAATGTGAGGTGAAAGTCCTAAGAAAAATTCAAGAATAAAAGTCAGTCAGAGAAGATTTATGTGCATAACTACCAAAATAGCTGGGCCCTTATGGCTTGTTCTAATGCTGTAGGATTACTCCCTGTTCTCATTAATCTCTCTGAAAGCAGTACGCTATTCACCACAAGAAAAATATTAATATGCTTCCTATTTAACATGTGACTATTATATGTCCCTTCCACTTCTTTTCACCAGTTAGGCTATATAAAGATTCCTCATTGTGTTTGCTGTAATCAATTAATGATTTTAATCTGTGTATCTCTGAAATTAGAAGGTAACTACTTGCTCAAGCAAGGTTAAGCAAGATCCATAACACATGACACACAGAAAAACAACTTGACAATGCGAAATGCTAATAGTCTGACAAAGAAAGCGTCAATCTGTTTAGGGAATATAAATTTTTCAGCCACAACTTTTTACAAAGGACCTGGTCCAAAAGATTCTAACCTAGCATTATATCTGTTGTCCAGCATAGCATATGTTCAGGTCAAGAGTGGGCACCTGCCAGTAATCTATTTTACAGGAAGATGAACCAATTTCTGAAGATCCACCTAATATAACTCAATTTTCCAAAAATATAAGGAGCCGCAGCTTAAATTTTACAAGTTGCTTCTTGCACTTGCATAAGTGTAGGGAACCTACAAAAACGGTGCAAGTACGAGTATGTTTTAGAGGACAGGTTTTGAAATACTAGATTTCCTTTTTGAACAACTAAGAATTCCCTGCCATTTCATGTATCATGGATTGGTATTCCACGGTTCCTGCATGGTCCTATCAGTAACTGCCACATTCGATGGTTAAAATTAGGACAACCTCCTTCAGAACAAAACTTATGGAAAGGATAAGCATAAACATGCTAAGCATTAAATTATGTCCATTATCGAGCATCCTCTTTGATTCCATGTTCAACTCAGAATCCGGCAAACTTTGTCAGGAATATGCACTTTGTTCCAGGAATAAATCCTAGCAAAAGAATCATCTTTCTATCGCGCCCCTTTCCCAAAACAACAAGTCCTATAAATCAAACGATGGCCATGCGCAAAGGGACTGCGAATGGAGAAGAGAAGCCAAGAGCAAGAAGGAAACGCAAAGTTACGGACCTGGTCGCCGGATTCGAACTCTGGCTCGGTGGTCCGATACTCGTGCATGATCCAGCAGGTGCGAACGCCGTTAGGAGCGCGCCCGCGATGGAAGACAAGGGTCTTCTTCATGCCGATGACAGCGCGCTTCTTGGCAGCAACATCGGCGACGTTGGCCCTGATGACGCGGTCCTTCCCCGTCGCCTTCCAGTACCCCGCCTCGGTGGCGCGCTTCGACCGGAGGCCGTTGGGGTACTTTCGGTCCTTGGGCGCGAAGAAGAACCACTCAGGATCGTCCGACTTGATCACCGACTTCCCTGCGCACCCAAAATCCCAGCTTCAGAACAAATCCGACCACCATCAGCTGGAACCCGAGAGAGGACAAGGCCGGCCTACCGGGGAGATCCCAGGGTTCACACTTGCAGACGTCGATCTCGGCGATGACATCGTCGTCCGGCTCGATCCGGCCGGTCATCTTGCGCTTGAGGTAGTGATTGACGAGCTCCTCGTCGGTGGGGTGGAAGCGGAACCCCCGGGGGAGCCGCTCGAGAGGGATCACCATCATCCCCGTGCCACCTCTTGCTTCCCGCACCACTGCCGATTCCCACCGCAAGCAGCGGCAACGGCGACCTAACTTGCTGCAAATTTCAACCTGTTACCGAGGTCGATGGGCGAGGGAAGAACCCTAGATCGATTTCGACGCATTTGACGGTGAAATTGCTCCAAAGATTTAGGTTTTAGGGTTAAAATAAAACAAAAACGAAGAAAAAGTGCAGGAAAACAGAGGAGAAAGCTTCTTGGAGAAGACAAGTGCGGTACGATAAACGACGTAACTAATATGCCTAAAATACCCTCACTAGGTTTAAGTATCTACGGAACATACTATCTACTCTGCGTCGAGCCCTTCGAAGCGGGTTTGGGGTTTTAAGTAATTTCGATGGGTTGGGAGATGAAATATGGTGGGCGGGCACTGCGGCCGCGGAAGGGCGCCGGAGGAAAACGTAGGCGCGTGTGGGTCGTCCGATGAGGATCTGACGGTCGTTCGTGGCGATCGTAGTATCAATAATTGAACGGATCGCTATTGGAGTTGCAAAAGCTCAGACGTGTGGAGGATCCACTTTTGCAACCCCGAGATTTGAATCGGTTGACCAGAATTGACTTTAATTGTTATGGCAATTCAGTAATTTCAACCCGTAGATAAATACTAGTATTTTTATTAATTAGGTAAAGTTAATTATATTGAGTTTAGTTCAATTTGGTTCATTTTATTTTATAACTAAAAAATATTTTCCTTTTATTTAAGCTATTTAGACTATATTTTTATTTTATTTCTTAAGATATAAATTATACTGGTAGTCTTAGAAGCTTAGGAATATTCCTAAGATGCTTTTTACCTTTATTTTAAATTAATCTATAATTGAAGCAATTAAATTTTAATTTTAAAATAAAAAAAACAAAATTTACGGGTAGTTCGTCTCCTTCGTCTCCTCTGGAAGAAGAAGAAGAAGAAGAAGAGCAGGTTGATGAGATTTCCCCATCTCTCTCTTTCTACGTGTCCTCTGAAATGACATGCTGATTCATCATCCACATTTCTCTTCGCCACCTGCACCATCTCCTCACGCCAATCCAATTCCAACGCAAACGCAGCACAGTTCGATCGTGTGTTACAGAGAAAGAGCATGCAGTGATTTAACTTCTCCAGACTGCACCGCCTCCCTTAAAAATGGCAGCGCCGCCTTGTCGTTGGGACTATTGGGCGGAATGCTCTGGGCATTGCTGAAGACGTCATCGGGATCCACCGCCGTCTTGGCCCGCACAAGGCGGTCGTAGTTCCCCAAGAAATACCGCTCCCCCCACGCCCTCGCGCTGGCCGCCCGATCCTCCGCCGCCTGTCCGCCGCCGCCATCGTTCACCCCCAGGTCGAGGTCCAGGTAGTTCACGTACGCCGCCCGCGGGGCCTTCGACACGCTCCCGGCCATCTGCTCGTAGAACCCGCGCAGCCACTCCACGTGCTCCTCCTCCTCCTCCTCCTCCGGCCGCCAGTCGATCAGGTACTGGATCGCGTAGAGATTGCCGCCCCGGTGGGGGAACGGCAGGTGATCGCTGCTCACCCTGGCCATCTCCCCCCCGTACGGGTCCAGAATCATGTACGCCTTCGGCTCCGTGGCCAGCCGCTCCAGCTCCAGCCGGAGGTCCGACGCCGGAATCGGCTCCCGCACGTAGTCCGACTTCGCCTTGAAGGACTTCCTGCCGCTCTGAACCCGCTTCGTCAGGTCCGAAACCTTGCTCCCCTCCGGCAGCCCCGAGAAGAACACCACCGACTCGATCCAGCTCATCTCCTGCCACTCGCCCTCCGCGAGCTGCAGCTCCGGGAACGCCTCGGCCGTGATCGCCGCCGCTTCCTGCTTCCCCCCAAGGTAGAAGCCCTTGAAGGTGGCGGACATGCCCGCGCGGGTGGTGGACTCCGGGAGGCCAGCGCCGACAAAGGCCGAGAGGAAGAACTCGTCCGGGAGGCTCGGGGCGACCAGCTGCCACTTGTGCACCAGCTCCGCCACCCGGGACGTCCCGGGACGGTTCACGACGAAGGCGGCGACCCGGGGAGGCACGGGGAGGAGGCGGATTCGCCAGGCGTAGATTGCCCCCCAGCCGCCGCCCCCACCACCGCGGATCGCCCAGAAGACGTCCTCCCCCATCGCCTCGCGGTCCATGACCCAGCCGTCGGCGGTGATCAGGACGGCGTCGAGCACGTTGTCGGCCGCCAGGCCGTACTTCCTC
Organism: Thalia dealbata; assembly: GCA_030544415.1. NCBI lineage: Eukaryota > Viridiplantae > Streptophyta > Magnoliopsida > Zingiberales > Marantaceae > Thalia > Thalia dealbata. Next base: position 2,052,479 of record CM060458.1, read on the forward strand.
GACAGCAGGCCGAAGCCGCCGCCGGCGATGTGGCCGCCGCTGCCGACGGTGGGGCACGAGCCCGCGGAGAAGCCCAGGGAACCACCGGAGGCCGCGGCGATGCGGTGGTAGGTCTCCCCCAGCGTGGCGCCGGCCTCGACCCAGGCGGTGCGAGACGCCGGATCCACCCGGACGCGGTTCAGGCGCATGAGGTCGACGACCACGAACGGAGAGGCGGCGGCGGTTGTGTAGGAGAGCCCCTCGTAGCTGTGGCCACCGCTGCGGATGCGGACGCCGAAGCCGGCGGCACGGCAGCAGAGTACGGCGCTGCGGAGGTCCGGCTGGCTGCTGGGCAGGACGACGGCGGCCGGGAGCATGATGCCGGGACGGGGGGAGAATCGGAGGTTTTGGATGGAGAAACTGAGCAAGCTATAGTACGAGGTGGAGGCGGCACCGCCACCGGAGGGGTCAACGGGAGGCACGGTGTAGTTGTCCAATCCGGCGACGCCGAGGCACTCGATGAGCCTGCTCACGTCTCCGCCGGAACCAGCAGCAGTGCTCCATGCTCCGCCAGAGCTCGAAACGAAGAAGAAGAGGAAGACACGGATGACGCAATGCTTGTCCATGGCCACTCTGCACTGCTTTGCACAGGGAGGGAGAGGGAGAGAAGGTTATATAGAGGGGAAAATATTAAACAAGGTGGCCGGCGTTTGTACTGCATTTGCGGACGTTGACCTGCTGAAGTCGACCGGAGGAGATGATGACAATGGGAAGGTGCAGGAATCGGACGGTTTCAGGTGGAGCGCCGGGGGGAAATATACGGCTTCGATCAGTTAAACGGTGCAGGGAAGCGGGAGAGCAGGAGAGAGAGTTACGTGAGGGAGACGGTGGAGGCGTAAGAGTTTGCTTAGGCGTACCGGAGTCATCTGACTTGAGGAGAGCATGAAATTATTATTATTAAATAATTGTTACAACTTACAACAAAAGACATGTTGAGGTGGAAGGGAGGTAGGGAGGACGGCCGGCCAAGTGTTATTTGGCTTCGAGCGTTTGGGGTTCGGGGGTTGAGCGTTTGGCGAGAGGGGCAGGGCATTGGAAAATGGATATATAGATATAAATTATTTAATCTTTTTCTATAGATAATATATATTTTAAATCAGTATAATTAATAATAATCTCATAACATCTTCAGTATTTAAGTCTTGAGCTGTAGGAGTAAAAGATATATCTTTATATAGACTAGTTGATTATAGTAAATATTATTTTATTAAATATAAGATAATAAATTTTTTTATTTTATTTTTTCTAGTTTAGATATGATTATTATGTTGTTAAGTTTGAAAAAATATTATTACATGTTTAACTTATTACTTAAATAACATACTTTTTAATTATTCTAAAAATTATATTAATTATTATTTTAGTTTAAAAATTTATATGTAATCGTGGATCTTATACGTTACACCTGAGAAGTTGCATCCCGTATCCAACCATCACAACTCCCATTTAACTCCCACCTTTCTACTACTATTTATAGTTCTAATGTACGGAGAATAGCATCACTGAATTTTACCTTTATTTGATTTAGTGATTTCTTATAAGGAGAGAATCTAGAGTTCAAGAGTGTAAACTCTGAAGTTAGAGTTTTACCGGTGTTTTTTAATAAAATAATCATTTCTCTCATTCATTGTTGTTACAGTATTCTACCGCTGTCTCCCAAGGCTTGTATCATTTTCACATCCTCAACGATACACCGTACACCTATGTATTTTCTCCATCTACTTTAAATGCCTATGTGTTTTATCCATCTACTTTAAACGCATAGTTTGTAAGGTGTGACATTTGGTATCAAAGTAGGTTGCTTAACATCCCAACGAATAACAACTATCTTTTCTCCCCCTTGCCGGCAATGTAGTGACTAAACAAGCTTTTGATAAATTGGAGAAACGAGTTGGCTTGATGGAGGAGATGATTCGATCCACTCAAGGTGTTGCAAACTAGTGTGGACGGACTCCATGTTATGATAATCACCATTCGAACGAAGCTTGAGAGACTTCGTACATCGAATGACCATGCTTTCAATGTTGGGGAGCACAACCTACTTCCTTCCTGCAAAAGGAATTGGACATGCTGCAGTTAGAACTTCGACAACACTCCAAGCAGCACCACCCTCAAGATCAGGGGATATGGATGAGTTCTTCGAGACCATAAAGATCATGGAAGAAGATAAAATATCTACAAAGGTTGTTTTCCTCATTGGAGATACAAAACAATTGTGGAGGGTGCAATGTGACCCTCACATTAACAGCAAGAAGGGAGATATAGAAATTGGGTAGCGATGATGGAGGAACTGAGGAATCACTTTCTTCTGATCAATACTGCATGGATCACCCGAGAGCTATTCTAGAATTTACACAAATAAGAATTATTTATGAATATATCCAAAAGTTTAATAGCATCATCTTGGACATCAAAGATATGTCCAAAGCAAATATGCTCTTTGTATTCCTCAGAGGATTACAGTCAGGAACACGAAACGAACTCACGCAAAGAGGCATGGACAATTTACAAGATGCAATCATCATTGCTGAAGGATTATGGGACTTGTATTTGAGCATCCTATCTTAGCAGATAGATTCCATGAGGATACCACAACAAGAAGTGCCTGTGAAAGAGTGCATAGGCATCATCGACTTGCGAATGGGCAGAACCACAGATAGACTCCACCACCACCCATTAGTAATAACAACAACTCCATCTTTTGGCAATTTGATCCTGACGGATGAGTGGACAAGGACGTCGACAACTTTCGATGGGGGTGGATTGTTATACCCTCGAGGATGAAGTGAGGCTTGAGAAGTTACATCCCATATCCAACCATCACAACTCCTATTTAAACTCCGACCTTTTCACTACTATTAATGTATGGGGAATAACATCATCAAATTTTACATTTATTTGAGAAAGTAATTTCTTATAAAAAGAGAATCAGGAGTTCAATATTGTAAACTCCGAAGTTGAGAGTTCTATCGGTGTTTTTTAATAAAATAATCTTTTTCTTATCTATTATTGTTACGGTATTCTTCCCGTTGTCTCTAAAGCCTTGTATCATTTTCATATCCTCAACAATACTCCATACTCATGCGTTTTCTCTATGGTATATTATACTTACTAAATAAAAAAATGGTATGAGTTTAATAATTATTAAATTAAAAAACATAAATATTTAAATATCACATACTATTTAACTTTTTCTCCGTAACTACTTAACTTTTTCTCCATAACTCCTTAGATACAGTGAGAGAGAACCAAGTAATCGGTGGTAGCATCGTGCATATTTGTGGGAATTATTGAAATATTATTACTGTATGTGTTGATTCACCTGCTGGATGATAAAAATGATAATAATAATGAAATGGATTGTTTCTGTCAAGGTGTTTATTCTACGACTGCAATTGTATTTAAAAATTGTGTTGGGTTGATCGAAAATGAAATGGAATCAGTCTCAAACAGCACAAAAATATTAATTAGGTCAAACATCAATCATTTAAGTATATAAAATTTTAATATATTATTGTGTGTTATTATTATATTTGGGCTCTAGCTGTGTCAAGTTTACTCAACTCCAAACCCAAAAGTTTACCTCAATTCTAAGCCCAAACTCTCATTTTTCAGGTGCATAAAGAAAAGAAGTAAACTTAAACTAGTTACTAGATCAGCATATACTGTATAAGTACTTTTTCCAATACTCCATACGTTACTGTTGATATTTTTAATTAAAAAATAATGTATTTTTTATCCTAAAGGGTAAGAAAAATGTTTTAACAGAAAAAAAAAATTAATGAACCTCCATTGGATGAGATGAGTTAATTGGATTGGATGGATCGTGCATGCAGCATGCATGAGGTAATCAATGCGTATGTGGAAGCGGCTGCCGTAACCTGATGGCACATTTCCAATTCCCATTAAACAATTGGATTAAAAAATGAATTGCACTTCCTTAGTTATTGTTATTATTTATAAATATATATAATTATTCTAGTAGAAAAGAAAGTCTACCTCACCTTCTTCGTCATCTCATCTTTATTTATGTAAAGATGAATTCGCATGAATATAATATTTTTTCAAAACTTTACTAGGGTCTAGGAGCAGGTATTCACATAAATATAAGAGTTGGGTTATAAATGGCAACTGCTTTTACCCGTTGACCCAGCAACACCTATTAATGATGGTCATTAAAGCTCCATGTTAAATGATCCATTAACAGCATGTCTTCTTCTTCTTCTGTTTTCACAGTTTCCATCATCTTCTCATTCTTCACTGCTTCTTAACCAGGCATTCAATGAACCTTATCATCGCCATCCCCCCACTCCTACTCATACTGATACTTACAGGCGGACTGCTTCTTGAACCCACTATTTCTATTTATAAAATATGATGTTACGGTAAAACATGCTTTGAAATAAATTTAATATCTTCTTAAATACTATTATTAAAATCTAGTTACTCAGATAAATATACATAAATTTAAAAAATTATATTTTTATATGAGTTCTATACGATAGGTTCTACTGTCTATGATTATAATTTTTTATTTTTTATTTATATTTTATATTATATAAATTTTCTCTAATTTTAATACTTAAATAAATTTTTTTGAGTTTTTTATTAAATAATATTATGATATTATACATAAAGTATTTGTTCTTTTATGATTATTAATTTTTTTAAAAAAATAATATTATAATATTAAAATTTTAAGATTAGATATTAAAATTTAGGAGAGAAAAATATCTATAATATTCTTTTAAAGAAAAAGTAAGTTCATCCATAATGATTAGATATGTTTGACTCCGCAAAAGAAGGCTACTACTTTAGTTGCAAAATGTTGACCCTACCACTCCACAATTCACAGATTGATCTTTTAAACTAGAGAGTGCTTCTCAAAACTCTTTGTTCCTTTTTTCTTCTTCCATCACCATCTCCCATCACTAACAACTACAGCTCACCCACACTACCCTCTGTCTCCCCCCCCCTCCCCACCAAAGTCAACTCCCCTCCCCTCCTCCCCCCAGTGGATTCAACCCCTGTTGCACCAATGCAGTTGACTTCTCAGTCCACGACGACTTAATAATTTGCTTAGCTTTCCCAATCCTCAAATCTAAAACTGAACCAAAATATAGCAATTTATGACGCATTTATTTCTGTTTTTTTAAGTATATCATAATAATAATATATAAAGTAAAACCTTACCACTTTAATTAACTAACAATCCTGACAACTTTATGACGCATGTATTGATGTTTTTAGTTGCTTTTCATTTTTTCGGACGTCATATCGTAGTAAATGTTTTTTTAATCATTTCTGAAAAAAATAGAAGAGTCCCAATCTTCGTTTATATTGTAATTTTAAATCCATTTGGGTGGAATTGTTGAATATATATATATATATATATTGAAAAATTAACAATAGCATATCTTAATTAATTCATGCATGCAAATTCTAATATTTTTCTTTCTTTTTTAAAATTTTAATATACATTTAAACAGCAACCTACTAATTTTTGAAGACGAAATAAAAAGCTTTTTTTGTTTACCAAATAAAAAAGAAGGGAAAATGAGGATTTGGGAAGGGGGTAAAGTCGTCATTTGAGTTTTCCGATATCAGACGTCTTCTTCGACTGATTCGGTGCCACCGACGGGTTCCGGCGGTGGATGGAGTTCTCCAGGCCGCGGAGATTACCGGAGCTCCACGCATCCGGCGGCTGTCCTCGCCGCGCATCGGGCCTCAGCCTCACGAGCGGGCTCAGGCAGACGGAATGGCCCTGTGCAGCGCCGAGGCTGCGGTGGTGCCGGAACCGCCGCATCGGCGTCGGGGTCGGCCGCTGCCACTCGTCCCCAGAGAGCTCGCCGCCGCCGCCGTCGTCTTCGTCGTCGAATTCTAGCTCCGGCGACATTCCCCTATCCACAGCCCGGCACGACCTCGTCCTCCCATGCTGCGGCGCCACCGCCGCCGCTTCGTCCGCCGCAGAGGGCTGCAGCTTCTTGCTCTTCTTCCTCTTGCCCCGGATCAGCGCCGAGAGCCACGAGCCCGAAGGCGAAGTCTTGGTTTCCCGGAAGCCAGGCTCCGCCTCCTCGAGCCTCGGGTGCCGCCGTCCAAAGAGGCTCCTCAAGACGGACAACCTGGGCCGCTGCCGGCGGCGGCCGGCGTCGATCTCGCCAAGCCAACCGCTCCAGGCGGCGGGGCCGACCTGGGGGGTGCTGAAGAACCGAAGGAACCGCTGGTTGTGACCCGGACAGGAGGGGGAGGCGTCGGATCCGGCGGATCGGCGGCGGGAGACATAGGGGGAGACGGATCGAGGGAAAACGGGCGGCGGGGGGAGCGGAGGCGGGTCGGACAGCCGGCGTCGCCGGTGGGGGTGGGCGGAGGGCAGCTCGCTCTGGGCGGCGATGAGGGCGATGAGGCGCTCCCGGAGGCAGGAGGCGCAGACCCCGACGCCCGGTTCGTAGGGGTGGGCCTTGCACTTCATCGCTTCACTACGTGACCGCCGCCGCAGCTCCGCCGGCCTGCGCCGCCCTTCCCCGCTCTCGCCATGGACGACGGTAAATGAATCCAACGCCTAGGGTTTATGGACGGAGGAAGCAGGCCGCGCTCTTCCTCCTCCTCTTCCTTGGCTTCGCACTTAGGCTTCTCCCAACAGCAAGTGTTTATATCGATCCAAATCATATTCCCGTGCTCCGCTGGACCTGCATAACTAATTGGCTGCTGCAGAGGAGAGGAGGGCGGGGATTTGAATGGATGGCCCTCTTGGCTCAGTATTAATTAATAGAACCTGAGGAATATGTTACCGATGGTCAATCCGTTGACTATATCATCTAGTGATGCTGAGTAAATAAAATTTTTATCCAACGGGAAAGAAAAAAAGAAGCGTATTTGAATGTAATAATCGAATTATTATTTTTATTATAAAAAAAGGGGTAGAAGAAGACATCATCGCCCTCCCGCCATTCCAATTAAGTGCGAGGCATGTGGGCGTTATCATCCATTTGTCCTTTTTTTTTTCTCAATGCAAAAAAAAATCAAAATAAATAAATATTATGTATATATAAAAATGGGAAAAAATTCAAGATGAGGGTATTCTTAAAAATAAAGCCTACAATATCTTTTTCTTAAACTACCTATTTTAAAGCTCATAATACTCTGTAAGTATATAATTACTCGGGAAGCGTCCTTATTAAATAAAGTGCTGGTTCATTTATTATAATTAGATAAAAGGAGATGGGAAGGGGTTGTTTATTTTTGCTCAGCGGCAGCCACTGTTGCTGACGTCATCCTGCAGTGGAGATGATTGCATAAACAAATTTAATTAAATGATGATCACCTTTTTTTATTCGGCAGGAGCCACAGCCTGCAGTGGATTCTTCTGCCCGCCATCTCACATTTGTCCAAGGTTGGAGGGAAATACCATGCGTATTAACGAAAAAAAATAAGAGTTTTGGTCAAGTTCAGAAGTTATACAACACATTTCAATAAATCAAATTCCGCAGTTCTGAGTTTTTTTTTTCCCAGTAGCAAACATCCATAATTAATTAATACTCGACGTCCCCTTTCCATTTAATACGACTTTACTGACGCCCGTCTCCCAACTATACATTGACCGTGCAATTGAGGAAAGATTTATTACTCCCGGCCATGACGTTACCTTTTCTTTTCCGGTCTTTTAAGAAGCGACCTAACTGAAAGAAACGATTAAGAAATACTGCCATTAAATGTTACATTAACACGAATGATTAATACGAGGAAATTTATTATGCTTAGCTAAATATGTACTCTCTTTTTTTACTTAGTTATCACATGGCGAAGAAGAGAGAGAGAGACCTGAATAATTAAATCAAGTCTCAAGTGACGCTAACGATGATCTGTTGTGTGTGTGTGTGTGTGTGTGTGTTTTTTTTTTGTTCCAAGTGAACCGTGGGCCAGTGGACAACCACAGCCTAATCTATCTAATCGCATGACCAAATCCATGGGAAGACCTGGTGGATTAACGAAAGAACTATGATGGGACATTGGTCAAGTCAACATCAACCTAATGGGCACGGAACATGTAGTGATCAAAGGGTTGCTTTACTTTGTCATTAGTCATTGGGCAATGTTAAGCATTGAAAGAAATGCTAATAAGGAGCAAAGGAGAACCGCAAATAAAAATGACTTATTATACTAACTAGGTGTTCATGCTAGTCGTCTAAATCTCTAAATTCTCCATAGATAATAATACTAAAGAAAATTCTATCCTATATAATTTATACTAAAAAAGATTCTATTCTAACTTGTCTTCTTCCTAGGGTCTATATCTTAAATGGATATTGTGTTTCCTTGATCATATCCAGAATCAAAAGATCAGTGCAAACTTTTATGCTACTAATAGACACGCATAAGGAGCGAAAAAATTAGAGCCATGTTAAATAGACATTCATAGGCCTTATTAAATTAAACATCTTACAGAGAAACTTTGAGCCATGTCACAGGGTGAGAATGTTCACTTCCAGAAAAATATCTGATAAGAAAAGAGGTTAAAGTTATAGGGTGAAATATATTTGATTTGACAAATATCGATATCATAAGAATAAATCTTCAGACGAGAAATATCTGCTGCCGATAGCATAAAGTGATGGTCAAGTGAGAAAAAATCATAGAGGTTAAAGTAAAACTGCCAAGATTGGAGCTTTCCAGCTGCTGGAGCTTAAAAATGGACATGTGAAAGAAAACTAAGAATTAATTGCCAGATGGAGGAATCTTTCTACCCCCATACAATCTGGCTATAGATTGTAGGATTATACTTTCAGAATCTAATTTGGTTAAAAACATTAGCATAATCGTGGACTATATCAGCTCAAGTTTCAGATTAGAGCGCATAATAGCATATATTTATTGAAATCAAGGTGAAATCCATGATGTCCAGAATGCATATCTCACAGGCAAAAAAAAAACAACTATGATCCCTCACAAAGACGAATCAGGTGTAGACACGGATGCTGGTAACTTATCAGGACGCCATGGGATCAGATATCGATATCCGTGGAGTGAACAATCTTGTAAAGAAGGTTTCTAAACACAGTTCAGAAGAAAAAGAACCCTAGCTATGTTCAATGATTACGTGCACCGAACATTTTAATTAAGTTCAAGGAGAAGGGCAAAGGAAAAAGGTGAATTTTTTATTTTTGCCTTTTATCAATCTTAAGGAATCTGTTTTGTAGTTATGACCAGCTATTGATAATATATTTCCAGAGAACGACAATGAATAGCCTGAAAAAGTACGAGATAAATAATTTTTTTTAAAAAGTCTTCTAGTGCAAACAAATGGCAGAATAATTTTACCTTCGACAATATATAAGCCATCATCTTCCTTGCAGCTCTGTATAACCTGAATATGGCATGACAATCATCAAATTTTATGTGGCACTTTATGTTTGCACAAGTATGAAGCTTCCTTTGAGAAATATCGCAGGACTTAATCGTTTGATCATAACATCTGATGGAAATAAACTGGCTGGAGAAAATTCGAAGAAAAAAAGAAAGGAAAAAAGCAATATGCTCTACAACACAACCATAAAAATGTTTAACCACTATCGGACTAGTGCGAAGGTCAAAGGAACCACCGTATTGTGATGCGAACGACGTAGTTGAGTCCCATGCAAGTCCTAATACTCGGGGTGCTTGAGCAATTTTCCTAGCCAAGAAAAGAACCAAACGTCGTGCATTCAGAGTGATAAATGATACCGAAAGTTGCATCATGATGAGGTAAACCAAAGCTACCGTGGAAATGAATGGGGCAAATATGAGTTTCACATCCTCAAAAACCTCATCAATAGGCTTTGCTGCATTAACCTATAAGAAAAACAGATGTTGCATGAAAGCATCAATTTTGGGGCAGAAAATTCAAGATGATGTGTATGATGAAGCAAGCGTGGATTTTAAATCTCCTGAAATTTTGAATTATAATTATGGTGAAGAATGAATGTTTTACCTTTGGAGCGATGGACTATAAAGGACTATTCGGTGCTTTATTTAGGAGCATGAACAATGAATCGCATGATGACATTGGCAAAAGAGAACCTACGAGGAATTACCTTTCGAACTTTGCCCTTCTTGTCGTAATATTCAACTACTGGTATAGTGGATTCCGCAAACACTTTAAAACGCTTCCTCATTGTCAAAATATTATCATCCTCTCTCCCCTATAAAGGAAAAAAAAGAGTAAAAAATAAATGTCAAAGAAACAATATTTACATTAGAGAGTGGAAACCTGGTTGCGATTTAATATCCGTCGCTCCAACTCTTTTTCTGGGCAATCGAAAAATAGTACAAAATCTGGCTCCATATTTGTCTGAAAAAATAATTGAAATTTTAGCTAAACATGTACATCGTGACACTCATCCATAATATGCAACAATTGTGAAAAAAATATAGTAGTGTAGTCCCCTAAAGAATGAAATGATATCATCTACCCAAGTGTCAGATTGCAAACCCTACAAGATTCTCAAAAGCAACGCGATTATCTTCATCTCGAGGAAACCCATCTATAAGAAATTTATCATTTCCGCTCTGGATCATAGCCCTTTGTAAGAGCTTGGCTGTTACTTCTGCAGGAATAATTTTCCCTTCGTTCATCATAGCTCTGAAGAAAGAGAATAGTGAACAAAATGAGATGATTGCTGATATGACTAACAACAATCAACTGATAATTTATTCTAGTAATAGAGAATTCAGCCAGAGAAAGGTGTTATAACATTGAAAAAGGGATGGAAGGAAAAATTGCAAAATATGGCCACAACATTCCAAGAATGAGTTGAAAAGTATAGTTTAATGTAACTAGGATATTTTGTTCTTGCTAACTTTTGTATTACCTTTGTTAATAAAAGCTGGCGTTTTCAACAAAAGAGAAAAAAACATCGCAAAAAATGTATTATATCACCTTAGTTTCATTCACTTATACTGTTATTTTCAGTCCCTTGGTTTATAGCATCAGTAGAAAACGTTGTTTCACTTAATCCTATATCTTTTCTTCCATGCTGCCTTTTTATCATCAACAGATTCATCTATAATTTTTCTATTTTACCTTCTGCGTTGTTAGACTAAGATTTTCCTAACTTCACACCGTTTGCATAATGTTATCCTCTTCAAATGCACATCACCTTCCTGTCCCTTACTTGTCTCAAACCCAGTAGCCAATAAGAACAGCTCCAAGATTGTTTTTTTCCTATCCTCAATAGCCAAATATTGAAAATTATTCCACTCAAGCAAGAACCATAAACAAATACTATTGATTATGTGGAAGTCCTAAGCACAAAGTTTTATACTCCACATTTTTTATTTTATGCCGGTTGAGGTTTGAGGTGTCTCAGTGATTCCAAAGAATCCAGTTGAAAAAGAAAAAAACAGGGCAGGCTTAGAGTAGGACAGATGGTAAATTTAGCATTGTGCAAGATCATTCCAGAACATAAATGAAATTACCCGTATTCAGAAACAGACTTGGCTTCTTCACGTAGAAGATCACCAGCACTAAGATGGGTAAAACCAAAGTGTTCCACAATCTTTGCACATTGCGTGCCCTTTCCACTGCCAGGACCACCTATATAATTTAAATTGCGCAAAACATCTATCAACATTGGAAGTGAAATTTTTTTTACTATGAGGTGGGAGAATGTTGTTTATATTTTATGAAAATAGGAGGAAATAGAAGAAAATTTTTGATCACCTTTGTCTTGCATCAGCAAAGCAACAACTCTGAAATGTACTTGAATCAAACATAAAATTTAGAGAGCATGCCTGAGCGCATTGGCAATGTTGCTATTTATTTGACTTAGTGCCGAGGAGTCATTCAAGGCAAAGGCTTTCTTATTGTAAGGGCAATGGGATCGATCCATCCTAGGTGATTGAATTTTCTTTTCATCCATAGATAAAAAAGACATTGCAATGCGGAAAGTATAGTAACATAATTTATCAACAAATTAGATTTCTCTGAAAAAAAAAATCAACGAATAGAAATTTTGAATTCTTTTGAAAAGAGAGTGCAATGGATGTTAGATTTTCTAAGCCTGCAAATTAAGAGTAGATCAGATGATACAGAAAGAAGCACCAAAAATATGACCATGGGCATCCACATTAGGCTACTGATCAGGAACAGAATCTCACCTAAGACAAACACAATTTTGATTTGGTTGTCCCCCAGAAAGCTCCCACTGCGATCCTGTATATCGAATATTGCATTATCATCATGCATCAGCGGGATTACATTTGAAACCAACTCTTGCTAGTATTTTCAAAACCAGTTAACCTTCTTTAAAGGGTGACAAAGAAAAGGTAGAAGAAAACTAGAATTTTGATCCGTTCTGGATAAGAATCACATGGAAACGTCGAATTTGGCTTACAAATTGTCACAAGATTGCTGAATCAACCATACCTTTAAGTGACACTAGCGAGAGAATACCTATCATTTCCTAAAAGCAATTATAAATTAGAAAACAGCCGACAAACTAGCTTGATCTGGCAGAAACTATTCCTGTGCATGTTTAAGTAATAATAAATTTGAAGTATCACTGCTTCCTGATATAATGAGCAGAATTTTGTAAAATATAGAAAAACCAATAGCCCCAAAAAGAAAAATTACAGCAAATGTAATGTTAATGTTCCAAAAAAAGGAAAGAGATACCTCACAACTATCAGCCATAATGTCCATACAAGTTGATCAGATGTATAATCTAGTATGTATCTGCAACATCAGAAGAAGCTTCATAAGTTAAAAAATATACCTCCTTTGTGGCAAATCGATGAACATTAACAAGAAAACCACAACCAAATAAACAGAAGGTCTACGAAACCATGATGATGGCATGCCTCCGCTAGTTGGATAGAAGCTGAGTGCCTCATTTTGGGGCACCCATCTCAAAGTTGGGCGCGTCAACTCATACCTTTTGAAGATAAAGGGCGCCGTAAAATGGTCATCTATTTATCTAATTTCAAACAGAAAGTATCAAAAGAGTGGAATCCAAACTGGTACTAAATGGGTGGGAGTGCCAGAAATTTCACGTCAACCAAGCACTATAATGAGAAACATTTGCATCGAAAGCAGATTGTAAACTGACAAAAAAGACATGTTTAGTTGCACATAGCAAGGGAAATGTATATACCAACTGATTCATCACCAAAAAAGCGGGTTATTAAGGCGAACGTTTAGAAATACAAATCCCATGATCTAAGCTACTGCCTAAAGTTCGTAGATTTTTAAAAAACACTAGCTTATGCACAGTGTTGGATCCAGAATCAACAACAGTGAAAATGAATCAAAACCGATAATTAGGTTTAAGAGAACGCACCAGATCCAGCAGTGAGGGAGACGAAATCCCAGAAACCACCTCTGAAATATAACGAAGTCGCCCCGATGGAAGCATTCCTTGCGCCGGAAGCATCGAGGTAGGGGAATCGCATCAGATTCGAAGATTAGGAAGCGGAGAAAACAGGGAAAGGATGCCTCCAAGGGAAGGGTAACTGTGGATGCTCGTCTTCGCCGCCGCTGCAGACGACGCTGTGGACAAGAATCAAGAATGGCGTCTGCAGAAAGACGGAGTTGGCGGCAGAAGGAACGAAATATTTATTCATTTAAAAAATTATTTGTATCTCATTCATAAAAGAAACATTCGGCCTATAAAGCCCAAAAAGGTCCAAACTTTACACCTTTGTTTCCGCCGCCTGGACGCCTGGTGATGGTGCCGATCGTCGACCTCTCAGGACGCGGAACCCATTGATGTCCTCATGGCGCCGCATCATCTCCGCAGCCGCCGTCCATACCCGCGACCTTCCCCTCCTCCAATGCCTCTCCCGGGGAGACCTCCGCGCAGCCCGCCGCCTCCTCGACGACTCCGCCAATCAACCCGGCGCCGTCGTCCGCTGGACCGCTGCCATCTCCCACTTCGCCCGCGCCGGATTCCTCCATGAGGCCGTCGCCCTATTCGACCTCATGCCCCGCCGCAACCTCGTCACCTGGAACGCCCTCCTCTCCGCCTTCCTCCACGCCGGCCGCACCTCTGATGCCCTCGATTTTTTCTCCCGAATGCCCGACCGCAACGTGGTCTCCTACACCTGCGCACTCTGCGCCCTCGCCCGCTCCGGCCGGATCGAGGAAGCCCGGGCGCTCTTAATCGCAATGCCGGAGCGCAACGTTATCTCCTACAATGCCATGCTCGCGGCGCTAGTCCGGAGCGGGGACCTCTCCGGCGCTCAGAGGATGTTCGACGAAATGACCCAGCGGACCGCCGCCTCGGGGAACGCACTCCTAGCGGGGTACGCCGAGAGAGGGAGAATGGCGGAAGCCAGAAGCTTGTTCGACGAGATGGTGCGGTCCGATTCCGCCAATGTGGTGTCTTGGACGACCATGATCACGGGGTACGCACGGGCGGGGGATGTCCGGGAGGCGTACTACCTCTTTCGAACGATGGTTCCCGACCGCAACGTCGTCTCCTGGACGGCCATGATCGGAGGATTCGCGTGGAACGGGTTCTACGACGAGGCTCTCTCATTGTTCTTGGAAATGAAGAGGACGGCGAACGCTGTCGAGCCCAATGGAGAGACATTGCTGTCCTTAATCTACGCTTGTGCAGGATTGGGCTTCTCCGGCCTGGGGAAGCAAGCGCATGCTTACGTGCTGGTCCACGGTATGCACGGCGGCGGTGGCGGTGGCGACGACGGGAGGCTAATAAAAGGCTTGATTCACATGTACTCTCGATTCGGGTACATGGAGTGGGCTCTCCGCATGTTCGACGGCGACGGCGGGCTTCGACAGCGCGACGCAGTCTGCTGGAACTCGATAATCGAGGGGTATGTGCGGATCGGGCGGCTAGGAGAAGCCCGGCGGCTGTTCGACGAGATCGTCGCCTATCCCGAAGGTCTGTCGTGGATCACGATGATCGTCACATGGACGACGATGGTCACCGCCTACTTCGACGCCGGCGACGTCATGGAGGCGCGGCGGCTATTTAAGCGGATGCCGGAGCGCGACGCCACCGCATGGACGGCCGTGATTTCGGGGCTCGTTCGGAACGAGCAGTTCGAGGAAGCCTTTGTGGCGCTCGCCGAGTCGCGCGCTGCCGGGTTTCCACTGGAAGGGTATGGGCTCGCCGCGCTGCTGGGGGCCGTCGGGTCGA
Source organism: Thalia dealbata (assembly GCA_030544415.1). Lineage (NCBI taxonomy): Eukaryota > Viridiplantae > Streptophyta > Magnoliopsida > Zingiberales > Marantaceae > Thalia > Thalia dealbata. The sequence goes on from CM060458.1 coordinate 2,067,655, forward strand.
TGGCCCGCCTCGAGCTCGGCGAGCAGGTTCACGGGCTGGCGGTCAAGACTCGGCTCGCGGCCGATACCGTGTTCCGCAACGCCCTCGTCGCGATGTACTCCAAGAGCGGCGACGTGGATGGCGCGCGGAAGGTCTTCGAGGAGGATCCGCCGGCGGCGTCAACGAGAGGAGCGTGGCGCGATGTGGTGACATGGAACGCGATGGTGGCAGGGCTGGCGCACCACGGGCGGGCGGAGGAGGCGCTGCGTGTGTTCGCGGCGATGCAGGGGGAGGCGGAGCCGAACGGAGTGACGTGCCTGGGGGTCTTGACGGCGTGCGATCACATGGGGCTGGTCGACCGAGCGGCGGAGGTGATCCGCTTCATGGTCGACCGGGCGATCGTCGTCGGGCCAGAGCACGTGGCGTGCGTGGTGGACATGCTGGGGCGGGCGGGGCGGCTGGAGTTGGCGGAGCGGCTCGCCAGGACTGCGGCGGCGGTGACGTCGGAGGCTGAGCCGGGAGTGGCGGTGTGGGGGACGCTGCTGGGCGCGTGTGGGATGGGGAGGGGCGGCGGAGGCGAGGAGAGGGCGGTTGCGGAGAGGGCGGCGGCGAGGGTGATGGCGTTGGATCCAAAGAATGCGGCAGCGCACTTGGCGTTGTGCCAGGTTTATGGAATGAGCGGGGGTCGCGTAGAGGAAGGGACGGTGAGGAGTGAGATGGAGCGAAGAGGGTTGAGGAAGCGGCCGGGCTGCAGTTGGGTCGGGGTGAAGGGGACCGTACACGTGTTCTTTTGCGGCGATAGATCGCATCCACGGACGGACGAGATATACTCGCTGCTGTATCGCATCACCTGCGAGATTAAGAACGCCGCCGCTGAGCGGTGGTGGTAGTATATAAATTTATTATTAGAGATAATAATTTTGTTTGTATAATGAGGGATAAAAAATGAATTGTTATGTACGTATTGAAGGATAAGCTCAAAATGCTAATTTTTCACTAAAACTATCGAATTACTAACCAGAAAAAAATATTGATAATGAAGAATAGAAGGAATATAATTAAAAAATTTGAAAAAAAAATTATTGAAAGTGCCCTTGCATTCTGGATTTAATTTCTTTTTATTTTTTTATTGTCAGGATTTAAAATTGAGAGTATTAATTTCTCTGTCCTTTTTTCTCAGAGAACAGTCCCTTCATCATCTTCAACCTTCTGAAATTTATCTGCTACCTCTTGAAGTCTTATGACTGAGCGTTTTTGAAAAAAGAATGCATTAGGCTTACGGTTGCAAGAACCGCGCCGCACAACCATACTCTTGTCCATGACATTGTCACAAGTGAAGTATAACAAGTACAAAAAATAAGTACCTTGCCTCCAATGAAATCAATGCCCAAAGAAAATTAGAGTTCTACTATCAGAACTGAAATAATGGATTTTGACAGAATTCTTAAAACAAATAAATAAACTTTTCTAACATAAGATAAAAGACTTTTCGGGAAGGAGAAATGAGGTCGAAGTCCCAATCTTTATTCAAAAGGATTGGGAGTTTGGGTTTTTATTCCAGCAGGTGTTAAAATGTTAGAAAACCAGAATCTACTGAGACGAAGGATCGTTGTTGCAGAAGGGCGAGGAAAAATGAAGTTTCATAGCAAAATGAAAAGCTGCTTGTTCATCTAGGAAGAGTTTCAATCACTGGAAGATGCTGCTTACAGAGCTATCATCATGAACACGCCCAATCGTCTCGGCTAAAAGGTTTGCCACTGAAAGAACAGTCAACTGAGGGAAATTTTCCCTTTCCACCCAAGGGATAGTGTTGGTGACTATAACTTCTTGAAATAGACCACTAGATAGCTTTTCTACCGCAGGAGGACTGCATAGAGATTACAAGACGGTTAGTAGATGTGGATCTAATACTACAGATTTCAATAAACAAATCAAACGTAAACAAAGTGTATACTCCTCTGATTAGAGGCAATTGTTCAATATTCACTGTGTTCAAAAAAAAAAAATCAACAAAGACATGGATATTAGTGAAAAGAAACCCCAACCACCTCAAATATACTACAAAGAAGTGGAGCCTAAACAAAGGACCACATCAACTGGCTTCTATTCCAGTAAACCTCCATTCTTACGGAAACCCTATTAAACATCAAAGCAGACCCAGTAAATGAGGCTCTCAAGCAAATTCAGCCTCGATATGTAAAGTTGCAATTGTGATATGAATCTAGGGGGGCCCTAATGTTCCCTACTAGGACTTTTTAAAGTTCTCAAAGGTATTATTTATTGTTGGAATAGAAATTGGAAAACTAAATGAATCTGAAATGGGATTGCCTGAATGTCTAAACATATTAATTTGTTTTGAATTTACATGGTAAGTTCATGAAGTCAGAAATGATACCAAAACTAGAAAAATGAATACTCATTTAGAAAACCTGGAACTATTAATTTGATAACTTTAAAGTTGCAATTGTGATATGATCTTGTTCCCCTACTGTTCCCTATTAGGACTTCTTAAAGTTATCCTAGGTATCATTTATTGTTGGAATAGAAATTGGAAAACTGAATGAATCTGAAATGAGATTGCCTGAATGTCTAAACAAATTAATTTGTTTGGAGTTTACATGGTTAGTTTATGAAGTCAGAAATGAAACCAAAACTATAAAAATGAATATTCATTTAGAAAATCTGGAACTATTAATTTGATAACTTTGTAACAATTTTTAAGACAACATTTTACATTCTCTGTGATGTTCACATTATATATATATATACACACACATATTTGTAACATGTTATTAACTTCCCCATGCTAACTTATTCTTCACAAACAAAATATATGTCTCGCATCTGAATAGAAAACATAATTGTCAAAGACAAGGACAGAAAAATACCTAAAAACAGCATGTGTGCAGCAGGCGTAGACTTCTCTTGCTCCTTCATCATGCAATAGTTTTGCACCCTTTGCTATCGTACCTAGTTACATCAAAATAGCAATCTGAATATCAAATAAAGTAACCACAAATGAAGAACATATAATGAAGTGCAGTTTGCAACAAAACTTCTCATTCTTGGGGCATGCGGCAATACTCAACGAGGCATTTTCCAAGCTCCAGGAATCATACTATAGAAATCAATGACAAGGACAGTTCAAAAACATAAGAAATGGTTTACCAGCAGTATCTATCATATCATCCACCATCACAGCTACTTTTCCTTTAACATCGCCAATCAGATTCATCACCTTAAGAATTACAACAAGATATCAGTTTGACAATAAAAGCAACCGTGCATAATTCTCATCAACAAAAGCAAACCATGAAACTAATTATCAGAGCATTGACACTAGTGATAATCAGGTTCAAGGCATATTGAGCTTCAAACCTCAACCTTACACTTCTAACCATGGGATAGACTGGAAGATTTTAACCTGTAAAACTAACTCCATGCCCAATGTCTTGGAACTCGATTCCACTCAAAGGGTGGAGATTTGTGCATTTTACAGACACATTCACATAGCAAAAATAAATGGTTCTATACACAAGGAGTCAATTATGATGCCTAAACTTAAACTCTTAGAGAGGCCACCCTTAGTAATGTACTATAGCTTTGCTATGATATATATAGTTGGGAGAGCCTAACAAAAGTCAACTAAACTTTTTTTATAATCAAAGCTCTGTAATTTTTTAAACCAAACTAAACTAAATTTCAATTGAAAGTCAGGTCAACCAAGTCAGATTTTAGTTCAATTTGAAATTCCATAAAATAATAAACTATTAGTTTTTTCAAATAAAATTTCATATAGCCTTATGCTCACAAATACAGAGTTGACTTTTTTTTTAGTTTGTAATTAATAAAAATAAAGCATACTAGAGGTTTTCACAGCCTAAAATAAGCAAACCTCTACTCGGAAAAAGGAACCAAATTGAATTAAAAGTTTGGTTTGGTAGAGATTTAAATTCTAGAGTTGAACCATTAGTCAAACACCCCTGGAAAATACAAAAGACCAGCCAATTTGATTATTTAAATCAAGGGGAGGCCTCCTCCCCTATACGTCAAGAATTACCAGAATAATCCTGATTACTTGACATTTAAACAATACAAGACGAGGAATAGCAGATGTATTTTAGTGGGCAGCAATCGTTAAATCCATGCAAATTTGACAAAGAGTACAACAAGAGAAGTATAGAATTAGTACAAAAGTGTCAAAATAAATTTACGTAAAACTATGTTCTTCAATTTATTCAATGACAAACAATCAGGAAAACTGTGTAATTACCTCAGCAACATTATGCCCATTACGCCTTTTATCAACAATGGCTAAAGGTGCATCAGCTAACTTTTTTGCATAAGCTCGTGCTCTGGCCACACCTCCAACATCTGGTGAGACCACTACCACGTCCTTTAAACTTAGAGTCTTGCTCGCCAAGTAATCAAGTATCACAGGCTATACAAGAAAGCATACTCAAAATTAATAGAACATGTGAACCAAGATAGCCCACAAGTATAAAGTGAGTTTGAGTTGTCATCCCTTAGGATCAGTTAAACTAGAATCCAAAATGGTGCTTGTCGAATTCAAAATGATTAAGATTGGTTACCGAACAAAAGACGCGATCAATAGGAATGTCAAAGTATCCCATGGATTGTCCTGAATGCAAATCACATGCAATTACATGTTTGGCCAATCTTAATCATTTTGAATTCGATAAGTACCATTTTGGATTCTAACAGATCCTAAGGAATGACAGCTCAGACTCACTTTATACTTGTAGGTTATCTTAGTTCGCATGTTCTATTAATTTTAAGTATTTTTTCTTTGTTTAACCATGTATAGCATGGGATACATGTCTTTTGAACTTATAGTCTTGCTCATCAAGTAATCAAGTATCACAGGCTATACATGGTTAAATAAAGAAAACATGCTCAAAATTAATAGAACATGCTAACCAAGATAACTCACAAATATACAGTGATTTTGATCTGTCATCCCTTAACATCAGTTAAACTAGAATCCAAAATTGTGCTTGCAAAATTCAAAATGATCGATTGGTTACCAAACAATAGACGTGATCAACAAGAATGTCAAAGTATCCCATGGATTGTCCTGAATGCAAATCACATGCAATTACACGTTTGGCTCCAGCTTCTGTGATCAAATTTGCAACAAGTTTTGCAGCAATAGATTCACGATCTTGAGTCTGAGAAGACAATCAGATGATAGAAGATATCATTAAGGGTAATGATTGAAATGAATTTATGAATGCAGAAGACTGAAGAATATATGATTAAGCTTAATTACTGAAATCAATTTACAAATAAACAATAACGAAAGGAGGGTCTCTACTGATGAATGCTAGGACATCATGCAAAGATAAACCAACAAACTATCCTCATCACACCAAACAATTGCCGAAATGAATTTCTATATGCAATAACTTATTCTCTTAGTCACAGAATGTCTTACCTTTCTATCTGCTCTAGCATACCCAAAATAAGGTATCACAGCAGTGATGCTTTTAGCAGAAGCTCTCCTGCAAGCATCAATCATTATTAGAAGCTCCATAAGATTTTCATTTGCTGGCGGGCAGGTTGGTTGCACTAGATAAACATCGCATCCTCTAACACTCTCTTGCAATTGAACATAGATTTCACCATCAGCAAATCGCTTTATCTTTATCTTTCCAAGGTTCAATCCTAAATAGCATGCAATTTCCTATACAGAAAATGAGAAAGAACATTAGTACGAAATGCATTAGAAATGTCTAGGGAAGGTCCAAATTAATGGAAAATATAATTAAAAAATTCAAAATCCACAAAATTAGTTAAGTGCATTAAATCTAAGTTTGTTGCAGGAACACTGCGAAAATAATACACAAAAGTTATACGAATAGATTATGATTACCACAATACAAACTGAACAAAGGAAAAGAATGAAAGGTGGTAACAGCAATCAGTACGAACATAGCAGAAACTGAAATTTAGAAATATCATGACTTACATCATATCTTAACATGAACCAAACTTGTTAAAAATAATCTAATCAGAGATGCAAACAATAACCCAACCAGATCATATCATGTAGCATCCTAAGAGAGCGGTGATGAAAAGTTTGAATGATCAGAATATTATATGAGATAATAGTTATATGATAATATGGAGTTCAGGGTTACACCAAAAGTGATCAAGTCATATATACTAAAAAGATACATTTTTGCAGATAAGCTAATAAAGCAGAGTTTAAGTATTTAAGAAAGAGATGACAAGGACAAACTATTTTTCCTACTCGATCCATATTACTAGCCATTACTAACCAGAAAAATTGTTGTGCCACAAAGAATAGAAAGAAATACAAAATGATTCTTATTCTATCATTAGGGTGTTATAAGAGGGCTCACGAGGAAAACGCATTATGAATCTGAAAAAAGGAGTTAACAACATGATGCACCTCTAGTGGTTAAGAAAACTGTGAAAATTGCCGCAACTAATTACGAAGTCCGACATGTGGATCGGTACAGTAGTATATATATATCTTAAAAAGGCAGATAAATATGACCACATGGCTAATTTGGTCATTTCTGACTTCCTAGCATTGCAATGCAACATTACAAAAAATGCCTTCGTTCCAACTGAATTCGAAAACAAATCTAATATTAAATTTACCTTTGAAAGTGACGGATTGGCGGTGCCTGAAAAGATTCGCAACCTTGTGTCATAGTTTGAGTCCGATTCTGGTCTTCTAGGCCCCATCAAAGCATCAGGCAGAAAATGCTCCCCGACGAATGGAAAGCCCGGTGGTGTACCGTTGCTATATCTCAATGGCTCAACCAATCTGCAGTTCTACATGCAAACTAAATTTTAATAGTACGGACAGAATCTTTCGCACAATATAATATCCAATTAATAAATAGACAGAAATATAAAATTAGATCATATGATATAAAATTGCATCCTTCTCTCGGGAGAAAAGCCACAAATCTTTCGCATCTGGTAAACAAAAAAAAATGACATCCTATCACCTCGCAGTGGTGCTAATGTCAGAGGAAAATGGGAAAAAAAATGGAACACTTTTAGAACGAGTGAGAAGAAATGGACATAGATTGGGGATCCGAGAAGACCAACCACAGCGGAGCGAGAGGGCGAAAGACTGCACCGGAAGCGGCAGGGGTGCGTCGTGGACGCGAAGACCTCGGAACGGCGGGACGCAAAATCGGCCACGGCGGCGGTGGCGGTGGCGGTGGCTGAGCACGCCATCTTCGATCGGGATTACACTCTCTAGGGTTCCGGGAACAGCGAGCGCTGCGTGAGTTCAACGATACCGGAAACTAACAACACAGCGGAGGAGACGAAATGTGGGCAGACGATGTAATTACATCGTTCTTTAATTTATAATAAGGATTGCGATATATTTTTTTTTAAAAGTAATATATATTATATTAAAATAATTTTTTATATAGCCAAAGCTATTTATTAATACGATAAAATTATATGTATATATACGTGTATAATTATTACATGGCAATAAAAGAAGTTAAAGATTTATTGTATTTATTTTCTTTAAGTTAAAGATGGTAATTAAGTAATATATAATTACTCAGATAAAGTAATTAACGAAGGAACGTAATTATTTAAATGATAAATATAGTAATATTCAAAAATATAATTATTAATGATTGCATAAAAACATATAATATTTTAAAAGGTGGAGATAATATTTTTTTCCCTTCTTAAAAGTGTAATTAAAGAATAATATAGGATTTAAGTGTAAATTTAAAAGATACTCATTAACTAGTCCGATGAATTGTCAAATCAAATCGACCCGTGAAAAAAATATTATTATTATTTTATCTGTAGCATAATAAATTGAGTCGACCGATGAGGTGGCAGTCGTCGTGTTTGATAACTGCTTTCCTTTTCTGAGCCTAATCATCGTCGTCGCGGTCTCGATTGCCCATGATTTGCCTTCGCCGTCTCAAGGAATAATGGCAGATAAAAAGGGAAGCCAAAAGCCACGGCACGCTCCATGGACGTGTGCGGTTAGTCGATCAGTATCCTCCACAAATAGACGTGCCGGCTTAATTTAACCCGGACACATGTTCTAGTCGTACCGGTTCGATCAGACCGGAGAAGGATTCTAGTTTTTAATTATAATGGATTTAATTGAGGTAGGTTCTAATTAATATATCGATATAAATTAAATTAGTTTAAAAAGCAATCCTAAGTTGCGTTGTATATTTTATTAAAATATTTATACTACGAATAGACTAGGATAGAAATTTTGATAGTGTTTAATAGTATTTATTGAATAAAATAAAATATAAATATAGATATGATAATATTTATATTAAATATTTTATTAAAATAAAACGAACAAGTTGTCATAAATTTTTAAAAATATTTATGCTGTCGAATAATTTACTTCGAACAAAAAAATGATGGATTCACTTCATATTTTATAAACGTGATAAAATGACATCAGATTTCTAAATAATTTTTTAAAATATGTTTACCAAAAAATTGATGGATTCACTTCATATATATATATATATATATAAACGTGACATCAGATTCTAGATTATAATGAGAAAAAGTATACAATGGATCAATATATAATTATCCTTAAATGAATAAATAAAACACGGTTCTGAGACGCGGCCGTGGCTTGGAGAGAGAGTAAAAAAAAAAAAAAGAGGGAAAAAAAGAAGGCGACCTGACGACCGGTCACGTGCCCCCCTCGTCCACTCGCCGTCACGTGACACGTTTTCGCGCCTCCCAAGACGACGAGAGTGAGAGAGTAAATGAAAGAAACGCCTCCGACGTCCCGACAAAGCGCGGCACTTTTATTTCACCAACTCGTTATTAAACTGCACCACCTCCCTTTTCTACCGCACCCGCCCCCTTTTCCTTTTTCCATTTCTCATCATCCTCTGCAAGGCAGTTTTATTTATTTTTTTTTTTTTTTTGGGTGGAGACCGGAGAGGGGCCCGGAAGAGGCGACGAGGGACGAACTGAGAGCGGAGGACCGCGTCTCAGTCATCACGTGCCCAACGGAGGAGACACAGAAGCGCACCCCGCCGAGATTTGGAACAAAACTGGGACCCTTCTGTTTATCCTTTAACCGCACGGGTATTCCACGGGGTGCGATTTATTTCTGGTTTCACGACTAGGCCCCCGTTTATCTTGTATTATCCGTAAAGGACAGATCAAATTTTTTTGTAATATATACCTTTAATAGTTCCCAAAGTATGTTTCTGAACCTTCCAGAACATATTGCAAAATAGGTACATTAATGCTTTTAAGAATATTTATAAAAAATATCATACTTCAACTTAGTAGGAAATATATATCATCAATAAAATTTATAAGGAGGTCTTATATAAATATTTCAACTTTAATAACTGCTTAGATTAACAAATATATTTTAATTACTTTAGATTTTTGATTAAAAAAGTAAAAATAAATCATTTTAATCTGCTCAGATTAATAAGATTTAATATTAGACTTCATTAATTAGGAGATCAATGTGAATTAAAATAAATTCAAAATTTATGTATAAAACAAAAAAATAAGTCCTGTGAGTTACTCCTCCACGTTTCCCCGCGTATAATTTCACATACGCTTACTTACCGTGTCCGGTTGGAGTAGTTTTATGTGGGGCCCGCTCGTTTGGCTCCATTGAAAGGAAGGTAGACAGGTGAGTTAACCGCGGAGGGCGTATAAAAGACGCAGGATTCCTTTTTCTCGCTCGGACGTGGCCAGTTCAGTTCCGAGTTCCAAGCCAGGGCCTGAATCTTCCCGCACGCGCTATGAGAGCACCAGAACCGGGATTGGATGGATATCTGCGGGTCCACCTGCCACGAGAGGCTCTCAGCCTCAGGTGCAGGAACACGTCATCGCGTGAGGAGTGACTCGTAATGCTGAAGCGTCCTCTTAGGAGTTCCCGGCCCATTTATATTCGTACGGTCGGAAGACACACCCATACACACACCCCATCTGCTTTCGTCTCTCACTTCAGTTCACTGTGCTCTCCTCCTCTTCTCTTTCTCTCGCAGCTCACTCTCTCCCCCCCTCTTTCTCTGAGTCCACTTCGCTCCGCCTTCCACCGCCGACTCTCGAGGCGAATGGGAATCTAGGGTTCGGCCGGCCTGCGGTGATGGGGTGCTTCCACTCCAAGACGAGCAGCCTCCACTCGCCAGAGGACGATCCCAACCACGCCGACAAGCCAGATCACGGTGCCGATCTGCATCCGTCCCTCCTCCTGTTCCACCTTTTTCCTCATGCCTGGACCCCCTTCCGTCTAATGCCTTCACTTTCTTTTGCATGATGGCGATAGAAGCGAATGGCGGCGAGGCCGGGGAGCAGGATCAGGTGCCGGCGTTTAAGGAGTACGGGCTGGCCGAGCTGAGGGCCGCCACGAAGGGCTTCAGCACGGAGCTGATAGTTTCCGAGAGCGGCGAGAAGGCGCCGAATGTGGTGTACCGGGGGAAGCTCGACGGAGGGCGGCTGGTAGCTGTTAAGAGGTTCTCCAAGCAGTCCTGGCCCGACGCACAGCAGTTTGTGGTCGGATCTATGTGTTGGTTTAACGCTAGATGCTTGGCTATTTTGGAAGTATTGGATGTTTTCAAAAGGTTCTATTTGTTCTTTTTTTCTTTATCTTCCAGGCAGAGGCTGCCGGGGTAGGAAAGCTGCGTCACAAGAGGCTGGTGAACTTGATCGGTTGCTGCGCGGAGGGTGACGAGAGGCTTCTCGTGGCAGAGTTCATGCCCAATGATACACTGTCGAGACACCTTTTCCATTGTATGCTTTCTATATAAAACCTTAGTTGCATGCTCTCGGCGTCTCGCCCTTTACACTTTATGTTTTGAAGTGCTTTAATGCGTAAAGACTCCTTTTCCCCTCCCTCTCCCTCTCTCTCTTTCTCTCTCTTTTTTGACGTATGGGAAAGATCTTTGTGGCAATTAATGGAAAAGTTCAGCATGCAGAGAAGGGACCATCGGCTTTTAACTTTATAGAATATAATTAGTAAATGATTGAGGACTTACATTTATTGAAGGGACCTAGAGCAAAGATTAAAATGGTCGAATATAGTAAATGGTTAGGTGAAGCATTCAAGTGAGGAAATACTCCCAGGGAGTACAAAATTGCGTATAGGTGCAAGAAAAAAACAGCCACTCAAACGATTCATCCGAAGGAATGCAAAATCATGTATGGGTGAAGCACCGTTGTGAAGAAAGATCAGCTACTTGTAAGGACTATGAGTTACTAATGTGATAACATGAGCTAAAAAAAAGAGAAAGGGCAGCTAATATTGTTTGAGCATGTCATGCATCGGATTTACACTTAACCTTCAATATCAGCTAATGCGAAGGTCAATAAAAAAATGTCTTCCATGAAAACCTTTAATCTGATCTGGCTATACAGTTTGGCGTTAGCTTTTAAATGTCTATTTATTTCATGTGTCTTTTTAGATCTTCATTACGCGGTCTTCTATGGTAGGACTCAGGCTATGTAGAGATTCATCTGATCATAGTTTGCTAAGCATCATACGATTCTGCTTTTCACCTGCTGCTATTTTTGATGCAAAAACATCAAGACAATTTTCATACACTAATCATAGTAGGCCCACCTTATTTTTGAGAATGAGATTACTTATTATAGCTTGGGATGCCTGTCATGTGACTGCGGTCTCTTTCCTACTTTATAGGTTTGCATATCTGAAAAATCTTTCCAATCACTTATGTTACAAATACATATCTTAACTAGGTAATGTTAGGTGAAGGGCCATGGCCACAACTTGAGAATTGTATATACTGTAGTGACTCAAGTGATTAGATTGAAATATTTGGTTAACTTTGTTCGCATGTATGTTTTGTCAGGGGATAAGCAGCCTCTGCCATGGGCAATGCGAGTTAGGGTAGCATACTACATTGCACAAGCACTTGATCATTGCAACACTGAAAACCGGAGAATATACCATGATCTGAATTCTTATAGAGTTCTTTTTGATGAGGTATGGAGTTGCACATCTGATTCTACTCATTTAGCATTTTGTTGATTTCTTATGTGATCAAGTCATCAGTTGCTATATGAAACTTAGTACCATTGAATATTCTAGTTATTGCAAGTCAGTTTATTCTGCCGAATTTATGTTGTTCAAAATGTTGGTCGCTAACTAATTTTTTGCAAAGTCTAGAAAGGTGATTTTACATCATGTACTTAATTACAAGTTCTCCACTTGTAAATCCCCTGATCTGCTTAATGCTCACTTTTTAATGAAAATTTCAGTTAAATCATGCATGCACAACATGGAACTTATGTCATACAATTTTGATTTTTCCCTTTTCGGGGGTAACATAAATACTGAGCAAATAGTCTTACAATAATTTGATTTTTGTGGGGTGATAAGTTGTTGATGTATTTAGAACACTCTACTACTATGTTATATGCCTCCCAACTTAAAAAAGCTTTCAAGGTGATGTTTGTGTGCAACATGTCTGTGGAATTTGTTATTCAAAAAGAAATTTTGAGAGGGAAATGGCTTCTAGGATTCAAAGTTTGTTATTTTGTCAACATGCAAAAAAATTTACTTCGATTTTTTTATTTGTTACTGAAAAAGGGTTTTTCTGGTTATTCCTTGTTATTTTCGTCTCCAATTTTTGATCTCATTTATTTTTTTTACTTCCAGGAAGGAGATCCTCGTTTGTCTAGTTTTGGTCTCATGAAAAATAGTCGAGATGGAAAAAGTTATAGTACAAACCTTGCTTACACTCCACCAGAATTCTTGAGAACGGGTAATTGTGTAGTCTAAAAAGTCTTTGCATCTCAAAGATGCTGAATTGAATGCATAACATCAGTGGCCATTTTTGTATCAACATGTCAATTTCAATAATGTATTTAGTGGATCTGCTTTATTGTCAATTTTAACATTGATGAATCTGTAGCCATATTTCTTGGCTTTGATTTTCAACTTTTTGTCATATAGAATAGTTGGTGAATAAGGCTAAATGAGTGACATGATTGGTCTTTTGTGCCTCAATTTGTAATACCAAATTGAATAGATGATAATTATAGGCTAATATTGTAGTAGAAATTAGAGAACATATATAGAAGGCTTAATGGGGTTACATAAAAAGATTTCTTAAATTAAAGTTGTGTCTGTTTATAGATTCTCGGGAAAACTCTTGCCCTCACTGTTGTGTGTCTGTTGCAGTGATGTACAAATGTTGAAGCAATTAGATGCTGCTTGTTCCTGTTGCCTCAGGCAAATGATATGTTTGTGAATTAACCTTTTTAAGGTGTTAAAGTGTGAAATAAAAATCTTATGTAGATTTTGGGTATTTGTATGGTGAAACTGAATATACCGTCCATCAAGTTTTGCAGTTGCATTGGCTAGAAGATACCTTTGATTTTTGCTTACTCCTGTTCCATTCACACCCTTTTCCCTTCTTGTTTCATACTCATTCCGGTTTTGCTCCATATTGCAAGTAAACTAGTGCGCATGTCAAATGAACTTGATGCAAAGCTTATTGAATTAATTATTTGTAGATGCTCATGCATCCCGCTGATGATGTTAGTGATGTTGGTATATACAGAAAATAATACAACTATCACAATAGTTGCATAGGTGATGTTAAAGAGTTCCAGTTATGGTACTATTGCTCTTGTTAGTTTGTTGCTGGCGGAAGTGACCCCTGGTTTTATTCAATTGTGCAGGTAGGGTAATTCCAGAGAGTGTAATCTACAGCTACGGAACTGTACTATTGGATCTTTTGAGTGGGAAGCATATCCCTCCAAGTCATGTATGTCCAGGTTATCAGAGGAAGGGCCATTCTCATAGTTTTATCAAATGTTAATAGTGGTGTTCCTCTTGTTTAATAGCTTAATCAAGGAGACTGAATGAGAACACAAACTTCAAAATAACACTTATTTAGTGAGTGAATGAAAAATTTGTAAGCAATTTTTTGACTTTCAGGCGTAAGTTGAACTTGAATTTTATATGTTCTGATTTTTCAGGTCTCCATCTTCTACTCACACCAACAGTGCTTTATTAATCACCATGTCTAACCATGACATTTTTAGTATTTATTGAATATTTTATTTTTATCTACAACGTAATTGTTCATAAATCAAAAATGAAAATTGTATTCTCTTTTTTAGTTTTCTTGTATTATTATCTTAATTACACTGGATATTTTCCATAGTATCGTAATTGCTTGTGCCTCTTAAATAGTGTAATAGTTAGTTGTCTGTTTCTATCTGCTTTTTTGTCCCTCTGTAGTACCTATTCATCTAAAATTATTTACTTCATTATGATTAGTACTCTTTGATATTATCAGGCACTAGATCTGATAAGAGGAAAAAACATGTTAATGATAATGGATTCATCTCTTGAGGGGCAATATGGCAATGAGGATGCTACTAAGCTTGTTGAACTAGCTTCTAAATGTCTACAGTTTGAAGCAAGAGACCGACCCAACTCTAAATTTCTCCTCTCTTCTGTGGCACCACTTCAGACTCAGAAAGAGGTAAAGTTTCAGTAAGTTCTTCTTCTAGTAGTTTTGCATCTTATCACTTTTATGTTCTGTGGACGATTGTACCATTCCAATTATTGTTGATGCAGGTTCCGTCACATGTGCTAATGGGCATAACAAAGACAGAACAGGTGCTACCGACAATGCTCTCTCCACTTGGAAAGGCTTGTGCAAGGATGGATCTAACTGCCGTGCATGATATATTGCTTAAGACAGGATATAAAGATGAAGAGGGTGCAGAAAATGAGGTATACGTTATTCGATTTTGACATTTAATATTGTCCTGGAATTGGCTGCACATCATGTGCCAACTGTGCAAAGAACTACAATTGCTTACGTAGTTTATCTTTACATTATTTAATTAATCAGTTTTCAAAGCCTTGCCAATCTTACGATATGTATGTGTTCTTTGTTGCAAAAGCTTTCCTTTCAGGAATGGACACAACAAGTGCAAGAGATGTTGAACACGAAGAAATTTGGGGACATCGCATTCAGAGACAAGGATTTCAAGAGTGCCATTGAGTATTATTCCAAGGTATGTTTCTTTATCATGTTCTATTGTTTTCTTGTTCCCCCAGTTGAAATAGCTATTACTGATTTCTTTCTTTTGATAAAAACCAATCCTTGTCTTCGTCTTTTACCCTGTTAGGAAATATTTCTCAATTCCCTTCAATTTAAACCTACCCAATTAGCGTGCTAAGTTTATTTCGTTGTGACATGTTATATAATATAAAAATCACTTTGCTTCTTTGCAATTCAACTTGTTGCATGTTCTTGGTTGATGCACAATGCAAATGTTTATTATTTCCCCTTGCCCTATTTTGCAAAGATTTTCTTGATGCATGTTATATACTTGCCTGGACTGCCTAGCTAATATTGTCTAAATAAACAGATTTCTAGGACTGAAATGAAACTTATTAGAGATGGGAAAGAGAGGAATTGCTGGATTGCAATTTTCAAATAGCCTTCTGGTAGTTATTGATATAATCCGTGAAAGTCTTGAATTTAAGACTCATGAAGATTTTTTTTTTGGAGACTTGGTCCCATTAGACCATTAGACCATGATTGCATCTTGACAATGGGCCAAAATGGTGCTGGCCTGAATTAAGTTACGCTTCCGTGACTCCGGGGGCTGCACCCAAAGATGGAGTTGAGCTGCCCATAAGACACAGTTTTAACTCTGTTATCCGGCAGTACCATGTTATATGTATCATCACTTTCCATCACCAAGTGCTGTTATTTCTTTTGGTTGCACAAATGGGATGAGAGTTTCCTTGTCTCTTTTTTTCCTCCAGTTGGTGGCGATGATGTCGGTTCCTTCAGCCACAGTCTTTGCCCGGCGGAGCCTGTCATACTTGATGAACGGACAACCGGAGCTGGCCCTGCGCGACGCCATGCAGGCGCAGGTGTGCATGACCGAGTGGCCGACGGCCTTCTACCTGCAAGCCCTTGCCCTCTCAAAGCTGGGAATGGAAACCGATGCTCAGGATATGCTCAACGACGGTGCTGCCTTTGAAGCCAAGAAGCAGAACAGCTGGCGCGGGTAGGAAAACCCTTTTTGTGTTGCCATGGATTTCTCATCTGCGAACTCCAGATCCAATCTCCTTGCTATGCTTCTGCAAATTTGAAGCCTTGGGACACCTCGTGTTCAGATTATGTGAACTTGCCACTATAATGTACAGATATTTCACGAGAATAATTTAGGTAGGTGATCGACCATTGTTGAGCATGTGCTTGAGCCGTGGCAAATTGCAATGCTGTCTGCGGAGTTCACGCTTAGGGCATCCATCATCCCTTAACTTATATGAAAAATGTGCATTCGTGCTGAAGAGAGAAAGCAAGACGGTGGGCATTCTTGTGTTCCTCCTATTTTGTTGTTCAATAGTTTCCAAGTAAATCCTGATTTTTTTTTAGTTTTTCCCAAATGAATCAAATTCAAGGTTGGTGCTGATTTTTTTCTCTTAAAATTTTTTATTTATTAATGATTCAAATGCATTTATATCATTAAGCCTTGTAAAATTAATAACAGGGCAAATCAAATGCATAATTGTAAGTAAAAGTAATAACTGGGCAAATGCATGCCCAGTAAAACTTTTGCGAACAGGGTGAAGATTTCAAATTGAAGTCATTAAATTTTATAAAATTTGCCTGCAAACAAGTTAGTGTCTACCCGGTTCCATACCCGAGAGCCCCACTTGCAAGGTCGCGCCTTTTGTCCAATAAATGTTCGGGTAAGATCCGGGTGGAGGAAGAAATAGTTAGAAGTAGAAGAGGTTGCCTCATCGTCGAACAAAATAAGAAACAACGGCTCTTCCTCACCCCCCCACCTTCCTCCTCCCATCTCCTCCCACAAGCTTATCTCATCCCTTGTTATAGCGAAAGCCGAAGAAGGGCATCGACTCCCAAGCGGGGTACCGAGATCGAAGACAAGGAGCCTGCTTCCGGATCGTCTCAGGCTCTCCAAAGGGGTGCGACTTCGAACTCATCTTTCTCTTCTTCTTCTTCTTCTCCCTCGCTCTGATACCAGATGCATTGGAGATTTGAGGCTCTAGCAGTTCCTTGCTCGATTTTTGTATTTTTCATCTTTATGGAGTAATTAGATGGACAAGTGGATAGGTGTAGACTTTGAGCTACTTCCGTAAGGGCACTGTTCGGATTAGATGCTCGATCCAGTAAACTCTGGCGCACCTTTATGGTCAATTTTGAACTCTAGGTTTGCATTGATAACGATGAAAGGAGGGAGAAGATGCTAAAGATTTAGAAGTTAGTTCTATACGAGTGTTTGCAAAGGTGCGTGGTAACTATTTTGAAATTTACATTGTATTTAGTAAAAAAACTAAAGTTGTACTTCACATCGTATTTTTATTTTTACAAAGATTTTGACAATAAAAATCACAAAAGAGTATTTAAAAAAATTAAAATTATGATTCAAGAAAATCCTACAATAAATTATGTATAAACTGTCAAATCTTAATATATATAAGTAGTATATCTTTTTGATTCGGATCATTGCTATGGAGCCACCTTGTTATGGCTTTTAGGGCTCAGTCCTCCCTGTCACGTGGGCCATGACAACTCCTTTTAAATCCTAGATTGTAGAACTGTGCTTTCTTAGGTTCTTCTTTGATATGATAAGTGAGTAGTCCTTTCTAGCTTAACAATGATTATTCTAAAGAACTACGGAAGTTGGAAGATAAAGCGGCTTACTGTGCGTGTTCTAACCTCACCCGCTGTATCTTCTGATCTGGTATTGTTTAAGCTGTGATTAGTACATTCGTGTTTCATTCAACTTTATTCGTTTACTACGGTGAGTTATATAATCAAGGCAAATATAACAGTACAAAAAAAGCCTGGAATATGTGTCATTATCATGGATTACTAAGAAAAATAGTGTTTTTTTTGTTGATTGGACTATTATTGAAACATTGAAAAGTTTAAAATGCATTTTCAATTTGAAAGAAATCATTTTGATTTGGAAGATCCATGTATGAATATGATGGTAGAAGAAGAAGTTGATTCAGTGATATACTGATATTTAATTTGATGGAGAATGCTTACCTTTGACCATGGTGGAGGTGGCTGATGGAAGAGCATGGAAGGGAGATGGCATCAGGATTTATGCATTGTGCAAGGTCTTAGATAATGACTGAAGATGAAATGAATATGCAGGAACTGACGAGCCGTAGTCACAAACGGGGGAGATTTTTTTGGTTATGGTGCAGGAAATGAATTATCATTTCGTTGACAGGTATTCTAGACCATGTTATTTGAGACAGCCTAGTTGGAGTTATCAAAATAGTGTCTTGATTTAACTCCTAACATCTCTTAGTCCAAGTCAAGGTGAATTGATCACCGAGATGCTCTAGCCTTGTATATGGGGCTCGAAGAAGAAACAAAACTGTTTTCCTCCTTCCTCTTGAGTATCTCAGTTTTCTTTCTTCAGGTTGTTCCTTTTACATTTTACATTGGATAAATCGTGGAGTAGGATGTTATGTACGCTTCAGTCGACATTTATAACTTTAAAGTAGGCAGGCCAAAGGAACCCTGTATAAGTGTCAGGGCAGTGTCTGTGGCTACGTTCCAGGTTTATTCTTTTCCACCCTTTTAATTTTAGTGCACATGTGTTCGAATCAATTCATACGTTGTGCTGCTTGTTGCAATCTAAGATTACTCTGAAGCTGAGCATGTTACAGGATTTTGATGATATTTATTACTGCCTCTTAATCTAGAATGCTTACATAAATCTGCAGGTTGAAGTTACTCTTTGCACATAGACATGGACTCATCCAACAAAGAAATTTGCCCAGGTCAGATTCGTGACTCACTCATAGCAATCTCTCAATCTGTTCCAGATGTTCTTCTTAGTCCAGAGGAGCTCCCTAGTAAGGCAGCTAATGCTATTGCTGTTGATCAAGATGGTGGTGGTGATAGAATGGAAGAAAGCAGGTGGAAGTTGATCTCCATCTCCTACACACAGTCACCTACTGTCCCACCAATTCCAGCTTCGGTGGATAACGTTAATGAATAGGGATTTGAGAACATTAGCTTGCACTTGTTGTTGTAAGAATCTTTTTTAGATATTATAAAAGTTTGCTGAGAAAACTCCAGTGAGGAACATCTTTTTTCAAGTAAAACCTTGATGTGTTGTTGGTCATGTCCATAAGGAAAAGTGGGAGGGGTGCATTTTGGTACAATAACATGGATTTTGAGTTCATTACCTATCAGGATGTGTAAGAGAGATTGTATCATGTCTCAAGTTGGCATCCTAAGGTATCCTTTTGTTCCTTTTAGCACTAATGTTACTCGGCACAATTAGTCTAGAACAAAACGGGCAATGGTTTTAAGTTTTCCATTTCAGGGGCAGCATTACTAGAGATGACCCAATTAGTCTAGAACAAAATGGGCCTAATTACGTATAGATATGCAAACAGGTCGTGCTAACCATTGCCTTAATCATTAAATATCCATCTTAATTAATCATTGAGTAATAGGCCTAATTACATAATAGAACAAAACAGAACGTGCTAACAATTGCCCGCAAAGGTGTCGTTTAGACGACCCCGTGATAGTCCTAAGATGGCTAGCGAGGATGAACCCTACCAAGGACTTGACACCGATGGAGTTGAGGTTGCCACAGCCCATTGTGTGGATGTGCGTCTATCTCGGTCGATGTTGACTGCTATTAGATTGGGAAGGTGATTCCCTATGCGAAAGCCTTGGACAGTGGATTCGTAGACCACGCGGCTATCATCCATGACGTTCTGCAGATAGTCAGATGAGTAGTCCGAATCCTAGAGTTATTTTTATCGGTTAGCCGTGGCTGATTAGTCTTCGTTGATAGTGACCCTGTCTTCGGGCAGTGTGTACACGATTCGTCGTTGCCCCTACGGAGTCCGGAGAGGATGTAAGGGCACAACAGTTTCGCTAGGGGAGGCATCGAGAGCGACTAGCGAGACAGTGGAGAGTGATCAAGAGTCACTCGTCCTCTCCGCTAACATCAGTGCAGGGGGCATAGGTAGAGACAGAGACAAAAAGACACTGATGGGCTTAGGGATGCCTAGAGGTGCACATGGGCCGAGCCTGGGCACGAGCCCGCACCAGCACGATTGAAAACGTGCCGTGCCCGGCACGGGACAATTCGTGCCCCACTCCGCCTGGCTCGGCACGCAGCACGCCAATCTGGCGTGCCGGGCCTAGCCCGACACGGCACGACGCGTGCCGGGTCTGCCTTGGCACGAATGAGGATGAAATGCGTCATAGTCTCGTAGAGGAAGACGAAGACGGGGAGGAAGACGGAAGCGATATCCCGGAAGCGACAAGACTCCAAGACGAAGATGGGGAGGAAGCGACGAAATCAGTCTTCAGTAGAAGACGGAAGCGAAAGAAATCGAAGACTATAAAGTAGGAAGAACAAATCGATGAACTAACTCATCAAAATCGCGTTAAAAAAAGTTAAAAAATTAGTCGTGCTACCTCTACGCCTCCGTCTCCACGCCCCATCACAACGAGACTCCACACGCCCATCCGTTGCAGCGAGACACGCCCGATGATCATCCCGACCCATTGCAGCGAGACACGCCCGCTCATCCTCCCATTGCAGCGAGACACGCCTGCCCATCACCAGGGATGCGCCATCCTGCTCCGGCTCTGCTGCTCCGGCCTCCAAGACGACGATAGTGGCGAGTAGTTCGCGGCCTCGCAGATCGGGCAGTGGCCTCGCGAGGCCACTGCTTGCAGTCGCGTCGGCCTCGCGGGTCGCAGTCACCGCCGCGGCGGTGACGCGACTGCAGGCAGCGGCGTCGCGAGTTGCAGTCGCCGCCGCGGCAGTGGGCAGTGGCGTACCTCGTCGTCGCGGACTGCCGCTCGCCCGCGATTTGGGGCAGTAGTAACACTTTTGATTTGGGGCCAAATCTGATGCCGGTGGGATCCCTGCGATGCGTTCTCCTCTCCCTCTCCCCGGCACCGTGTTCTCCTCTCCCCGGCAGCGAGGACACCCATCGCTAGCAGCGAGGACTGCATTCTCTCTCCCCGGCAGCGAGGACGCCCGCGAGCAGGGACGCCACGAGCAGCGATCGCGAACTAGCGAGCGGCGAGCACACCCATCGCGAGCAGCGAGGGTGCCCGTCGTCGCGAGCAGAGAGGGCGCCCGTCGAGATCAGGGTCGTAGTCGCGGAGTTTTGCAGGTTGCTGGTCGACGGTGACTCCTCCACGACACCCTCGCCCTCGCCGTCTGCCCTTGCGGCGGGGAAGGTTCGGGGAGTTCGGGAGGGAGAAGAGAAGCGGGGTTTCGGGAGGGGGGAGTCGAGTTCGGGAGGGAGAAGAGAAGCGGGGTTTCGGGAGGGGGGAGTTCGGCGGGGAAGGAGATTTGGGGCTTTTTTTGTTCGAGGCGGGGAAGGAGATTTGAGGCTTTTTTGTTCGAGGAGGCGGGGGAGGAGATTTGGAAGAGGGGGAAGGTAGACGGCTTTTTCCGAGGAGAGAATTGAGATTTAGATTTTTATAATTAAAAAATAAAATTAGATTATAAATATACTTCAATTCATAAGAAAGGATTAATATTAATAATATTGATAAAATATATTATCTAAATATATCTTCTAATTTAAAGAAAGTTTAAACCTACATAGTGGGCATACAGGATTTCTAGCAAGCCACCTCTTCAAACACTCAACATGGAAGCTATGACCGCATGACATTACGTTGAGCTGCTGCCCCGCCTTGAAATCCTCTAGACAAATCGAACAAGACTTACCATTGTTGAAGATACATGCCTTCTTCGCTTCAGCTCCGAATGTGATGACTTTAACACTGTTCATTAGCAATGACATATCCTCCAACTCCGGCATATTGTTATCGGAGTCCACAGCAAGAGATAGAGAGATAATATCAAGGACATTGATAATCTTCATTTCTATTAATATGATCTTACCATGAACCCACGGAAAGCGGCGAATAACATCGTCAAAATAGTTGCAGAATACGTCAACGAAGAGGTAATTGTTCAAAAATAGGCCAGATTCACTTTCACGGACGGTAGTTTCAATCATCCACTCCACATCTTGCCTCCAACGCCTTGGATCATGCCAAGTACTTAGAAAAAAAGAGTTGGTCAACGTTTTGCAGTTAATATTGGTCTTCAATGGCAGCGAAGAGTCGGTGGTAGCAGCATCCATTCTAAAGCTGAGATGGAGTTGAAACTCATTGAATTCTAATATCTAATCATCCATTGATAAGATGAGATGTGATGAGAGGAGATAAATTTTTAGTGTATACATAAACTTCAAATATGCAGAGGAGAAATTGTGAACGGTGTGAAAAAAATTGTGAATGGAATGGGTATTTATAGAAGTTCAAAGTGTGCACATGATTTGTAAATTAATAATAAAGTAAAATATCTTACGTACCCTTGAAAAAAAATAATACAATGAAAAAATTAAGGGCAACAATATAATTATAATTATCTTGCGTGAAGAGATTGCTTTCTTCTTCGGTGCCTTAGAGAACTCGGCCGCTCCCCTGCTCTCCGCCGCTCCCCATCTCCTCTCCGCCTTGGACAACCTCATCTCCTGCTCTCCGCCGCTCCCCATCTCCTCTCCGCCGCTTGCCATCTCCTTCGCTGCATCTCCTCTCCGCCCGCCGCAGTCGCATCTGCTCTTTGCCGCTCGTTCGCAGTCGCATCTGCTCTCTGCTCTCCGCCGCTCGTTCGCAGTTGCATCTGCTCTCTGATCTCCAGTTTTAGGGCTACTCTCCTTTGGCAGGTTATGCCTTAATTTGGTGAAGAGAGAGTTCACATTTTTACCAGTGACCCGCCAAAGGAGACTTGCCCTAAGACTGGCTTCAGCTTAAGTAGTTCCTATACACTTTAATAAGTTGATTCTTAGATGCAGAACACAAGGTGAAGTATGTGAATTCTTAGATGCATTTGGCTTGCTTCCCTAATCTAGATATTGCAGGGAGTAATTTTCGGCAGTTAAGTTTCGATCAGCAGCTCTTGAGCTGGTAATGAGATAACTAAAAGAACTTGCACGATTTTTGTAATGAGCTTGGAGTATTTTTCTTGTATATTTACAATAATTTTGTTATACCAGCAACATTTCCCTAGCTTCACTTAACAACTTCCGCCGGCAGCGAGGAAGACAGAGCATTAGTGCTTGAGCAGAAAATGGGCAAGTTGAAGTGGTCGGGGAGGATACCGGCCGCGAGCATTTGGGAAGTTCGGCGCAGAAAATGGGCAAGTTCAGATACAGCAAAGGGCTCTCCGCCGCTCGCTCCATCTGCTCTCCGCCGCCCGCCGCTCGCTGCATCTGCTCTCCGCCGCTCGCCGCATCTGCTTCCATAGCCCTCTTCGCCGCTGGCAGTCGCAGTGGCGGATCACCAGTTGCGGCGTAAATTGAGGGTTTGTGCCACTCGGGCTAGTCGTGTCGGGTTAGGCACGACTCGGGTCCGGACTAAGCACGGCACGGCCTTGTGCTCGTGCCGTGCCGTGCTGTGGGCTGCGAAGGTGCAGCCCAGCACGAGCACGCGCAGGAGGCGGGCCGTGCCCGGCACGACCCGCCTTATTTTCGGGTCGTGCTTGGCACGACCCGATTCGGGCCGGGTGCGGGCCGCCCGACCCATTTTGCATGCCTAGGGATGCCCTTGGCCGGGGTATTCACTAAGCATAGGATGGCAGCCCGAGTCTTGATATTTAAGGTCGTATTACAATATAGATGACATACACTGATGACATAGTCGCCAGATACAACTTAGGTGACATCTAATGATATACATGTTTGTATTTGTTTACTCTGTTATACTGCTTTTATGACATGAATTACACGTATCAAAGGAAAAATGACGATTAACAAATCAAAGGCATCCTAGAGTACTCCTAGTTTTTGATTTCCTTATTCGATTTCGAGCCGTAATTTCGCACTAGGCCGCAAGGCTGAGCACACCACTTTTCCTCATGTGTGCAGGGTTAGTTGCGGCAGTAGAGGTTGTTGACGAGGACTACGCCATCGGAGGTATACTCCTGCGTCTATTTAGATATCATCGCTTTCGATTCTAGATTTGTATTAGGAGTATATCGGGACTGTACTAGATAGATTGTATTAGTGTTTTATGGATTTTGGACTGATCTGTACTCTTTATGCCTTGTATGGATCTCAGGATTCATACGGCGGTTGCCACGTGGTCCGACAGGAGGGTCGGGGCATGACAACTTATTTATGTTACACTAGGGTAGAGGGTGGACTAAGAACAGTACCGTCCCATGCACTACCAAAGCTAGGAAACCTGATGACTCTGGCATGCTCAACAGTGGTGGGTCCTTGAGCAATCCAGGTTCACTAGTATCGTATGCAGTGGATCTCAGCTTGCGAGGCTGGAGATGGATGTGATTTGTTATTTTGTATGGTGATCCTACCATGGTGCAGAATTACAGCACTGTATGATACTTGTGTTGGAAAGAAGGGGTACCGTGGTCACCAGCCCCTTCCGCCAACGTTAGTGTACAGGCTTATAGGACAAAGACATAGAGATGACACTGACGGGTTTAGGAAAATCTCTGACGAGGGATTCACCTTGAACATAAGTAGCTACCTTAGGTGTAGAATAGATAGATGTTGATTATTAATTAAAGTGATATGACATCATTGATTTAATGGAACTATTATGATCATCTTCCTTAAATCTTGATATATACCTTATTATAATAATGTTTCTGATATCTTATGATATATCTTGTTATGATCATGATCATGTTATTTCATTGTCTTGTTATATATTAATGACATGTTGATTTAAGTATATGACTTAGTAGATATATTTTCTTATTAGTTTGTACAGTACCTTATGCCCATTTTTAGGGTGCTCTCTCTGTAGCCTCACTGAGTTTCGCAACTCAGACGTGCACATTTTTTTCCTGTTGCGCAGGTTACATGTTGGCTGCTAGCGAGGAGTGAGGGAGAACCTAGTTGGTGAATAATATTTATTTTTGTAATCTAGATAGAGATGTAAATTGGTACTAGTGACTTAAAAGTAAAATATTATTGCTTTCGCTTTGTTAAATTAATAAATTGTAGGTTTTATGATCCTTTTTAGCCTTGTATAAGTTATGGTGTTGAAGTGCGGGTTATACGGCGGTTGCCATGTGCCCGAAGGTGGGTTTGGGGCCTGACAAGGTAGTACCCCCCTCGTCATATAAAATCTTCTAAACCATCCCCCTTCTCTTCTTTACATCTCTGACGAGGGATTCACCTTGAACATAAGTAGCTACCTTAGGTGTAGAATGGATAGATGTTGATTATTAATTAAAGTGATATGACATCATTGATTTAATGGAACTGTTATGATCATCTTCCTTAAATCTTGATATATACCTTATTATAATAATGTTTCTGATATCTTATGATATATCTTGTTATGATCATGATCATGTTATTTCATCGTCTTGTTATATATTAATGACATGTTGATTTAAGTATATGGCTTAGTAGATATATTTTCTTATTAGTTTGTACAGTACCTTATGTCCATTTTTAGGGTGCTCTCTCTGTAGCCTCACTGAGTTTCGCAACTCAGACGTGCACATTTTTTTCCTGTTGCGCAGGTTACATGTTGGCTGCTAGCGGGGAGTGAGGGAGAACCTAGTTGGTGAATAATATTTATTTTTGTAATCTAGATAGAGATGTAAATTGGTAGTAGTGACTTAAAAGTAAAATATTATTGCTTCCGCTTTGTTAAATTAATAAATTGTAGTGTTTTATGATCCTTTTTAGCCTTGTATAAGTTATGGTGTTGAAGTGCGGGTTATACGGCGGTTGCCATGTGCCCGAAGGTGGGTTTGGGGCCTGACAAGGTAGTACCCCCCTCGTCATATAAAATCTTCTAAACCATCCCCCTTCTCTTCTTTACACCACACCTATTCATTCTTCTAGATATCCATCCCACCTCAAAATCTTTCTTTTGTAGTGGTTGGGCATATCGTTAATACTTGTTTAGAGGTCATTCGAACCCTAACTAGTGCCATGAAAATAGTGAAGGCCTTGGGTAGGATGGCCTTTGCAGTAGAGGAGGCTCTAAAAGCAGCTGTGGATATAGCCTCATTTGTTGAATCTGCAGGAAAGCATGATATGGAAGCTGCTCAACTTGGCATCGAGACTACTACTGCAAGGTATGCAAGTGGGTCGAGCTCAAGTTGGCCCGAGCACGGTCCACTAGGGCACAACACTGTAGCATGTCGGGTTAGCGACATGCTACGGTACCGAACCGTGCTTGTTATGGCCCAATCAGCTTAGTCATTTGCCAAGCACGGCCCATGGCCCATGAAGGGTTGTGTCGGGCCGGGCCAGGCTGGGCCAATAACCATTGCCAATGCCACCCTCATGCTCGTTTTGCCATTCTTCAACACCCATCTAATCTTTCCCACCTACTTGACAAATCAAATCCTCATCTTAGCCTCCAAGCTGAGATCACCTTCGCTGGTGAGTGAGTAGAAGGAAAAGAAAGTTGAGGTGGGCTCGAATGAAGGAACTATATGGAGGACAGTGAGGACCTGCTCGGAGGAGTCGACGACGGCAGAGGAGGAGAAGATGGTGTCAGCATGAGGAGAAGATGGTGTCAACATGCATGTGGCGGAGGACAGTAGGTAGTCACTCTCTGGCAGTAGGTAGTTACTCCCTCACCATATAAAATAAAATTAGAGGTTGTATAAATAAGTCATCGGGGTTCTTCTAAACCATCTCCTTCTCTTCTTTATGCCACACCTTTTCATTCTTCTAGATGTCCATCACACCTTAAAATCTCTCTCTTGAAGTGGCTCGGCATGCCGCTCATACTTCTTTAGAGGTCGTTCGAGCCCTAACTAGTGTGATGAAAATAATGAAGGCTTTAGGTAGAATAGCCTTTGCAGTTGAGGAAGCTTTACCTCCTTTGCTGAATCTGCAGGAGAGCATGTTTTGAAAGCTGCTCAACTTGGCATCCAGACTACTAGGAAAGCATGCAAGTGGGCTGAGCTTGAGTTGGCCCGAGTATGGCCCACCTAGGCACGACACTGTAGTGTGTCAGGTTAGCGGCACGTTACAATACCAGGCTGTGCTTCCACAATCTAATCAGCTCGGTCCTCCACTAAGCACTGCCTGTGGCCTGCAGAGGGTCGGGTCGGGTCGGGCTGATGACCATTGCCAATGGTACTCTCATGCTCATCTTGCCCTTCTTGAACACCCATCTAATCTTCCCTGGCGGCTCGATAAATCAAATTCAGTTGTAGATGCATGCCAGGTGACCTCTGCCGCAACGCCGCAGCCTCCAAGGCTGCGCAAAAGGCAGTACTCCTTGCAAAGTAGTTTGCCGCTGGAGAGCCGATGCTGAGGCGGTCCTACCGCTGCTGCTTGAGGCTTTTGCCTCCGCCGCCTTTTGAGGCGGCAATTGCCTCGGCCACCTTAGAGTTGCCCTATCGGTAGTAAAAAAGAAAATGACTATTATTTTGTTGGCTCTTTACATTCTGTGTTTCTTCTGCTTGCTTTTAACATTCTGTGTTTCTTCTCTATTCTCTTGTGCTTCTTCTTCTGGATTTTTTTCTATGCTATTTTTCTATTCTTTTACATTTTCTGCTGGCTCTTTACATTCCGTGTTTATTCTCTATTCTTTCTTCTATTGGCTCTTTACACACTGTGTTTCTTCTCTATTCTCTTATATTCTGTGTTTCTTCTCTATTCTCTTATATGGATATTTATGTTGTTCTAATTAATTGATTAATATTTATGTTGTTCTAATTAATTGATTAATATTCATATTGTTCTAATTAATTGATTAATATTTATAATGTTCTAATTAATTGATTAATACCTCTCTTATCTCTAGCTAGAGGAATTGAAAATTTTCTCGCTAACTAGAAAAAATCCAATATTATAAAGTTTTTTAAAATTAAATTAATGACCTCCTCTTTTGATCTAAAATATTCCAAATATGTTTTAAAATTATTATGACGGGCTAAGTAAATAGCAATCCATAATTACTCTCGATCAATTATTCTGATTAATCAATACTCTCACAGACTACCATCGATCTCTCTAATTTATGCATCATAACCACCATGCACGAATGTCCAAAACCCAAACATTAATACAAGCTGAAGAGGAATATAGTCCGTGCTGCTCATGTTGCCTCCTTAAAAAGCGAAGGATGCGTTTGAAGCTAAACATGAGCAGTGAGAGAGTTCAGGTGGCAATTTGATCATAATTGGTGATATCAATTATACATAAAGAGCAGTTTACAAGTTTTATTTGGTTTAGACATCACATAACAGTCAGAAACATTCTCATACCATATATGTCGTATATGTACACGAACAAACGTACTTATTCAGCATTACAACTTCTAGTTTAGCCTACCAAGCTGATGATCTACCAGCACCTCGCATGCTTGCTTTTGCTTTAAGTTGAGTTGCCAATTTCTGACCAAGAGACTTGCCACACTGCATGATACATAAAGCAATCATACTTGGCTCAACGACAGAAAAAAAGAGATTCATGAAACCATCCCTAGTACTTAATAGGGTTTATACTACTAGGTTCTGGTTGTCGTGTAACAAAAATAGTCAAAGACATTGACCAGGCTATAAGAACTAGCAAGGATTAGCAAAATAACCTAAGACCAGTAGAAAATCCATATATTGCATAGCTCGTGTGTCACCCTAGGATCCGATAGTGCCTCGACCCATCTACGGATAAAGCCCTCTTGCCTATATTGAACATTTGACGATTCAGATAGATCAAAGTAAACGCCATAAGCAAACTGATGAATGCAAGAAGTTAAGGGACAAACCGCTCAGGTGCCCATGACCGGTATCTCTCTCCAGGCTGCGTAAAGTTGCTCTCCTTGGCGATTGTACACTGAATCGGCAGATATTCTCAGATATATTTTCAGTCTCCTAGTTACTACCTCTTCCTAATCCAGAAAGATTATGGAACAAATTTTCTGTTATTTTTTATATATAGTTTATCAGAAATGTTTTCTAAGAGAAATTTTTTGTGCGTGCGCAAGAATAGATATGTTAGGCAAGCAGATGGTACACGTACAATAAAGGTTTGTATTAAGATTCACTAATTACTCCTGACAGTTAAGGTAACGTATCATCATAATTGTATCAGGACTGACCTTCTCACGGCGTCCACTAATAGCACGGGTCGGAATTGGGAACCTCTCATAATGTCGTACAGGATCATATCTGGAAGGGAAATAGTTAACCTGTGAGAAACAACCGGGCCAAAGAGTTTATCATGATACATTTTGACCAAGATGTAGATAAAGTTATAATAAACTAAGAGCACCTCCTCATCCCTATGCATGAAGTTCACAAATCCCAACATATAGGCGCATCTATTGGAAGCATCAGATAGTTGGGTCCTAGGCGGTGCCTCTGGGTGTTGGCATAGGAGAAAATTCTAGTCTGAAGAAGTTTATCATCTGAATAATAGATTCCAGGTACTACAATTGCTGGGCAGAAAGCAAGCTGCTCATTTTCAGCAAAGAAGTTATCGTTGTTCTTGTTTAAGACCATGCGCCCAACTGGCAGAGGAGGGAAGATGTCCTCTGGCCATGTCTTGGTGACGTCAAGTGGGTCAAAGTCAAACCTATCCTCATGACCAGGATCCATGGTCTGAATAAAAAGCCTCCACTCTGGGTAATTCCCAGCAGAAATAGAGTCCTAAAGATCCTTGGTGGCATGGCTGTGATTATTTCCTCCTACATTTACAGCCTCCTCATCCAGCAAACACTTGACTCCACATGTTGGCCCCCAGTGAAACCTGACATAAGTAGTTCTTCCTTCCTTGTTGACAAGAGTGAACTTATGGACACCAGAAGCATCCATGTGCCTGTAGTTCAAAGGGATGCCGACATCATCAAAAAGAAAAGTGAACATGTGCAAGCTCTTGGGATGGTGGGAGAAGAAATCAAGAGTCCTCCAATCTTCTTCCTGGATGTGAGATTTTGGGTTTGGTCTGAGAGCGTGGACCATGCCAGGGAACTTAATTACATCACGGATGAAGAAAACTGGAAAGTTGTTACCCACAATATCAAAGTTTCCCTAAGGAGATCAAAGAACAGAATAACCATCATTTAGAAACTAAACCACAATAAACTGTCACAAGTCAAGTGCAGACAGATTAGATAAACATAAAAAGAAAATATTAGAAGCCGAAATAGGAACATGTGATGGTAATTTAGATTACGAAATATATGTGATTGGACGGTTAGGTCAAGACAAGGTATCAGAAAGATCATTGTGCACGAAGAATAGTGGTTGTTTGTAGTCTACCATAAAGTAAAGAAGTATTTGCTGCTTTTAATAGAAATGCTTCCGTTTGATACTGTAATATGCCAATCTTTGCTCGTAAGGAGATGCAAAGATACATTTGGCATGCAGAAGTAATATGGAAGCAAAGTTATTGCACCACCGTATATATTAGATACCTAAACATAGAACAAGTCAACAAGATATCTAGCCTAATGCAACTTTTCAGAAACCTTTCCAAATAAAGTTTGTTGCCTATGGAAGAAACTTCAGTATTCAAAATACAGTTGCAAATTTAACTTACTTGTTCCAAGGACACAGAATGCTAGAGCAGATTATTCAGACCAATTTTCTTTAAAGACAAAAAGTAAACCTTATATTCTTCACGAGCAGTTCCCAATAAGCGTGTCCAATTGGACTGGGAAAGAAGATTTCTGATAATCTCAGGGATCCCTAAGGGTCTTCTCTGTTTACATGAGGATTCACTTCTCAAGGTCATCCACAGGGACCTCAAAGCTAGCAATGTCTTGTTGGACAAAGATTTGAACTCAAAAATATCAGACTTTGGAATGGCAAATATTTATGTGCCAGAGGAAAGTGAAGTCAACACAAATAGAATTGTTGGAACATTCTGTAAGCAAACCTAACCCTTCTTCAGTACGATTAACAGAAAACAATTAACAATGATTAAGAATCGACTTTTGTATATCAGCACAGTGGATATATGGCTCCAGAGTATGCAATATTAGCTGATGTATACAGCACTGGAGTTCTCCTCATAGAAATTATATGAGGAACGGAAGAGGACATCTGGAGCAACATGGGCAAAACCTTCTCAGGCGTGCAAGTGATTTATGCTTCTCCATTATGGAAACATCACCACTAAACTGTTTTTAATAGGCATGGGATATCTGGAATGAAGGAAGGGCATTGGAGATAATGGAGTCATTGCTGGGGAACAGATACTCGAGCGAGGAGGCACTGAGATGCATCAACATAGGCTTGCTCTGTTTGCAGGAAAATCAGAGGAAAGACCTACCATGTCCACAGCTGTTCTGATGCTGATCGGTGATGCAACGATGTTTTCCCAACCTGGTCAACCTCCAAACTTAATAAGGAGAAGAAATGAATCAGATGAGTCATTGCAAACCTCCTCAGCAGCTCCATCTGCACCAGCATTGTTCCTAGATAACTTTATTGATCTGGATTGGATGTCTTTGATGGCTGTTGGTCAAATTATTTCTGCGTTAGTGAAAGATAAAAAGTCAACCTTGGATCCTATGCACGCAATCAATTGCATTTACTTTTTATGCCTTGATGTTTTCTCAGTTGTGTTTCTTAGCAGATATTCTATCGGTCAGCGATCCAATAAATTGACAACAAGCATGGACTTTTTTCAATCATGGTATTAGCTACGAGATAACATTAAGTGCAGGCTTTTGCAGTTATGTTTTATTTCTAAGTGGTTCAATAAAATCTTTCATTTTTGTGTAGCTCTTCGATAGAAATTCTCTACGTATGAGATTCTGGTGCATGCGCTGTCAAGTTTTGATGCCCATTTATTCTAAAAATTAGATTATTAAAAATAATCCAACACATAGTATATATTCATCTAATTATATTTCAAATAAATAATTGAAAACTATTGCTAGATGCCCACAAATTTTCGATTTACAAAATCTGTTTGCAAGTGGCATTTTCAAACCTTTTTTTTTTTAAATAGAGATATATAATACATAATTCTTTGAAAATAATTTTTTTGCATGAAATATTATTTCTTTACTACGTACATATTAGCACCCAAATGTATTGAATCGAACACATTCTATAATGCATAGCTTTTGAGTATAATGAGAATGAGATCAATTGGATAAAACAGCAGTATTTTTATCTAGTATTTATATCCAAGTAACCTTGTTCTTTGATGCTGTTATGAGGCAGGATATTTTTTTCTAATATAGGACAGCATGAAAAGTATGCCAATAGATTAACAATACTTGCATAGTGAAAAAAAAAAAGTTATGAAGTTTTTACAAGATATGTGTGGACTTTCTTCAAATACATCAGCTCCAAATGCCCAATAATTTTTTCTTGCACTCGAGACCAATAGAAATTATAGAATATATTAGACGGCAAAGAAAATGCTCTCTTATTGCATATATTAATGGATGTTGGGCGGTTTCCACATGATCATTTATATAGTATCATCATTCCACTTAGCATGAATGCCATCGTTGGTAGATCAATACATTCAACTTGACTATGGCATACATATAGTTTTGGCCTAAACAAAAATATAAATTTTTATCATTGTCGTTGAAGGATCTAATACATGCAACTTGGTAGACTAATACGTGCAACGTGATGAATGATATCCTGTCATCGTTGCTGTCGAAGGATCTACCTGCTATGTAAACTAATACTTAAGCGCACAAGGTAATGTCGTAGACAAGAACAGTCTTGCTTACCAAATCTCCTAGGCTTCCTGTACTTGTACATGATTTCCAGGCAAACTGGGATCCCTACAAAATTCATTGTTTACTGTTGATGACTTCTAACAATCCCCCTAATGGAACTAGTAAAGAAAGTAGTATGACTATCGACTAAACTTTCCAAAGTTTAATTTTATGTTTCCAAAGCTTATCCATTTGTGCTTTTGTGGGCTCTGAAAATTAAAATAGAATAAATGATCCTGTCCCAGATCTGCTCCAATCGAAGCAGGGAAAAGGTATTAGCCATCGAGAAAAAAAAATTCTGTATTTCAACAATTCTGCCGCAGAATTGAAAGAGAACTACTTGTACCTACAAACAGGATGGCGCAGGGCAAAGGCGTTGGGAATGGACATGCAGTGGCTTCCTGATGGAGGGGTGAAGACTATTCTGGGTCTGCGACCGCTGATCCGGGTGTTCCCGGAGAGGAAGGGGAGGAGAATGTGGTCCAACACCGTGGAGATGGCCGACGGATCGGAAATCCCGGAGGACGTGGTGAAGAGGTGCGGGGAGATGATCGAAGAGGAGAGCATCCAGTTCAAGTGGGAGAAGGGGGACGTGCTGTTCCTGGATAACGCGGCGACGCTCCGTGGGCGGAGGCCCTCGTCGCCGCCGAGAAGGGTCTCGTTACTTGCAGACGAACGGCGTCTGCTTTTGGGGGAATATGACGCCGATGGCCTCTTAAATTGGGCTCCTTAATAAATTAAATTAGGGCATTCGGCCCGAACCCAGTATTAATAAATCAACGTATATCAATTTTATTAAGTATTAGATTTATGGTTTAAAGCATATATTAAAAAAAAAATCAAGCGCATGCAGTTAGTTAGTTAGTTAGTTAAAGGCAGAGCAATTAGGGATGCAAGCTGCCGAAACGGCCAACAGGCCACCTCCTTCGTATTTACTTAATTGAAAGAGTTGTTATTTTAAAAATAATAGCTTTTTATTTTCATCAATTGTATTTTTCGAACCATATTTTCTATTATTATTTTACAGATATAAGTAAGAATATTAATTTATAATAAAATTAATAGTTGGTTTTAAAAATATTAGTATTATAAGGAATTAAAACAATCTCCAAAAGGTGAGCAAATTAAAATTCAATAAAAGAGTAAGGAAATAAAAGAAAACGCTGATCTTCAATCAAAATACACATCCTCACCTGACCTTCGAACAGAGTTTACGAACTAACCAACAACTTAAAATAGAGGAGCATTAAGATTTATAGTAAAATTAGTAGTTGATAACATGATAGGTATCATCTCTATCATTCATCAATATATTTATATTTATATGCCCATGTTCAAACTGTTTTTAAAAAAATCCAAACTACTAACCTGAATCAGATAGGTATCAGCTGAACTCAAGTCAAGTTAAATTTAATCGAATCATTTGATGGGTTAAAATAATCAATTTAAGTTGGCCAGGATCAAGAGGACCAATTTTAAATTGGATTGAGTCAAACTAGGATAAGTATTGACCAATTTGACCTAGACTTTATGAATGCGAATTGGGTTGATGTGGGTCGGATGGAGTTGAATTTGAGTTAAATTGAGTCGAGCTCGATCAGATTATATTATAAATTAAGTTGATTAAAATTGGGTGCACGTAAACTTGATTGGGCTAAGTAAGAGTTAGGACCTCATTAGGTAAATTGGATTACCTTAAAGAAAAGGATTGAAATTAATTAAGTTGATTAACTAAGGTGACTTTAGTAATTAAATTAGATTAGATTCATTCGCGTGGGCTCAGAGCAGTTGGGCTTCCTATTTGAAGTGGGCTAGCAATGTGGATGACTTGATGAGTTAAGTTGGGTTGATTAAATAAACTTAGGATTAATTAATTAAATGGGACGTTAACAATTAATTTAAATTAAATTTAAATAGAATCAAGTTTATTTGTATTTGATTAATTAAATATATTTATCAATGGCTTTATGATTAAGCATGTAATTTGATTTGGTTAAATGATTAAAATATATTAGCTATTTGACTATGGGATGAAATTGAACTTAAATTATTAAATTTGAGTTAAATTATTTGTATTGGATCTTAATTAAATTGGGTTACATAATTTCTATGAGTTAGATTAGATAATTAATTTGAATATGACTAAATTAATTAGATAGTTTAGATATGACTAAATTAATTAGATAGTTTAGATTCTCCATTAATCACTTTTTATCTTGCTAGCCAAAGCTCAGCTCCATGTGGAGAGTGTATTTGTTCTATGTGTGTGCCCCCGAATGCATGCTTGGAATAATAAGTATAATTTTTTATGAAATGAAATGAAAGATACAATGTAATGGTATTTTGAAATAGATGGATGGGTAAATGAGTGCAAATCATTTTATTATTTTTTATAAAAGAAATTCTAGGTAGTAAGTCTTGGGCAGACCCAGACCCATGAGCCTATTTCATCCACCCGCTTGACCAATAATAATAATAATAAGGGAACGAGTATCTGGGTTCATATGGTAAAAAGCAAAATGTTCTCAAAAGAAGAAATTAAATTTTAGATAAGCTTGGAGCGATCCAATAAGTGTCATCGAATTCTCGCCCTTCCGAGATGTCTCTGAGGGTTTGCTTCTCCAAACTGTAAACATCCCACCAATTCGAACAGTAGCGCTCATCATAACTACTTCTTGCAGTAAAAGGCATGGTATATATGCAGTTGCTTTGACATGCAGCCTCAGCGGCCTTCACGGAGAAGCCGTGGAAGTGGCGATTCAGAAACAGTGCTTGATCGCCGATGTCCTTGACTTCGACCCAGAACTCTCCCTCCAGATTAAGGCGGAATAGCTGAAACGTTCGGCTACGTACGTGTCGGGCAACCAATAATATGTCTCCAAAAAATTCAACCAGATAGCGAAGTTCGTGAGGGAAGAAGGGTAGGGGTGATCTCACATCCAGCGTTCTGAAATTGGGAGGAAAAAACTGGAGCAGCATCAGTCTGTCGGTGTCGCGGCAGAAGCAGACGAATCCTCGCCCTCTTATAAAGGTAGGAGAGGTGGAGTTGGGGCACGGATGGTCCACGATCATCCACCCAGACTCTCCTGGCCTCCAGGCGTACAATTGGGTCGTTCCATAGAAGCACGCAAGGAAGACGCAATCAGTGTCCGTGGGTGGGGCTGACAGGCATGCATGCCACATCTTCTTCTCGAGGGGGGAGCGACAGGGGACGGGGACGCCCGGGAGGTCGACGCGTGCTCGGGAGAAGGGATTGAAGAGGAAGAGGGATGCATCGTGGGAGAGGAGCAGCCAGCCGTGCCAGGAGCCGCAGCAGAGGGTTGTGCTAGGTGAGAAGCCAGGGGGGAGGCGGAGGATGAACGACTGCTGCTTCTCTGCCGACCATAAGCGGTAGCAGCTGTCGTCGGTGAGCTTCAAGGTGAGCATCCATGGAGCCTTTCTAAGGGTTGGATCGTAGAGCGGCGCGGTGGTTCGCTAGGATTTGCATAGGCAGCTGAGACGCACGGCTTCCGTCACGCTCAGGCGCTGCAGAATCATGGCCACGAGGTCGAGAGGAATATCGCGCCCAATGACGCTCTTGCACTCGTAGATTCACATCATCCCCTTTGCTCTTCGTCTCCAGATTCAGATCACCATCATCATCCCCTTTGCTCTTCGTCTCCAGATTCAGATCACCATCATCATCCCCTTTGCTCTTCGTCTCCATTTTAATTATAATATATATAAAAGGTCTTAACTGTTTATATAATAACAATCACATCTAGAGATAGAAATAGACTTGACTAATTCAAAACTCCAATATTAATTACATAATAACAATTTATACTATTAAAATTTCTTCACCAACATACAAAAATAATTCATTCTTTATCTTTTCTTCTTTTTAAAAAGACCAAATCCGTATTAATGTAAAAATTGCCTCAATGAAGCAAAGCAAAGGCTTTGCCGTCGTGCTCCTTGCTATAAAGCATACGAGGACTGGCAGTTCAATTGAGCTTCTACGTTAACATTGAACTTCTTGTCCTGGATAAATTGCTCGTCCACTGTTATCCTTATCAAAGTGCTGAAAAGCTGCGTCCATGGGCTTATCCCTTTCCAGTCTCTGTCGATGAGTCGTGGCAATTATAAGTTCGATGCAATCTAGCGTTCAAGAAACATACGACTGAGTACCAGGTATAATGATGAAAGTTTACTATATCTAGATCATCTTACCGCATCTGTGAGCTGTCTTATTTCTGCCTCAGTGAACCACTGAGACTAATGTACCGAGTAATACCTGCGCTCCGGATATCCACCTCCTTCCCCTATTGCTGTCGTCGGACTTCAGGTACAATGCACTAGGCGCTTCCGCAATTTTCCGATAAACTCTTAGATAAGTATAAACAAATGAAATTTCCATCAAATGGGCAAAGAACAAAGAAAGAAATCTTATAGGAAGATGCAGTTAATTACCTTCCTCGAAGAAG
Source organism: Thalia dealbata (assembly GCA_030544415.1). Lineage (NCBI taxonomy): Eukaryota > Viridiplantae > Streptophyta > Magnoliopsida > Zingiberales > Marantaceae > Thalia > Thalia dealbata. The sequence continues at coordinate 2,104,853 of CM060458.1, forward strand.
ATTGAGAGACCGAAATCGGTGGCTTTGAGCATGGCCCCCTAGTCCTTGGTGGCGAGCAGGAAGTTCTCGGGCTTAAGTTCGCGTTGCATCACCCCCATGAAGTGGCAGATGCTCATCGCATTCGCGATCGCCGGGCAGACGGCGGCGGCGGCGCGCTCCGAGGCGATGATGCGGTGGAAGAGCTCGCCACCGGAGCAGAGCTCCATCACCAGGTGCATTGAGTCCGCATCCTCGTACGCCCCCCTTGAACTCGACGATGTTGGTTCGCCCGGTCAGGTGCTGCATGATCTGGACCTCCCTCCGGATGTCGTCGCGGCCGCCCTTGCCGGCCAGCCTCCGCTAGGACAGGGATTTGCAGGTGTACTGGACGCCGGTCTTCTTGTCGGAGCAGTGGTAGGTGACGCCGAACTGGCCGCAGCCGAGCACCTTGTCGAGGGTGTTGGAGAACCTCACGTCCTCAAAGGGCTTACCGAGGATGGTGTCGAGGTCGACTACCGACAAGGCTGCCGGTGGCGGCGGAGGATGCTGCTGGGTTTTTGAAGGTGGTATTGGAGCTTCATGGAGGTGGCCGTTGGTTGCTCGCGTTCCCACTGGGCTTGCCCTTGCTCAAGCACTTTCCCATCTGCTCCAAGAATGCAGGTTAAGGACTTGCATACGGATTGCCGAGCAAGCATGCAAAAATCCCAGGAACAAGGCGGAGGATTTGAAGGTCCACTTAGTTACAGATTTGATGAAGACCGGATCAGCCCATATCCTAAGCCCTCCCTTTTAATTATGCTGAGAAACCCCTTTTTTTTTTTTCCAAACAATCGAATCTATCCGAAGCAAAGTTCTCTTTCAGACTGAATTATGTCATCAATTCTGAAGTGTAGAATAATATGTATATGTGGCAAAAGAAATGACCCCATAAAAGGACTAAGCTTATCCGTGAAGGACACTCAGAACCCAGCAAGTTGACGCTCGATCACACACTCAGAACCTTGTTTATGTTCAGTGCTTCTTGATCGATAGCACCTTGCTGTTTTTTTTCAATCTGAGTATAAAATGGATCAGGATAGTTCAGTTAATTTGTTGATCTTGTTATTTAATGAAGCAGATAGCGTGGTAGAATTTCTCTGTAGAATTCTAAAAGCACATAAGTGCCACTTTCCTTCTTTTTTGCTGTTTTCTTGCCTCCTTGTATGAAGAAAAACAGTGATTACATATCTAGAGAAAATGAATGAACGAGACAATAAGGGGTGTTATTACTCGTAGGCTTTTTCAGGTGAAACTCAATCTTCCACATTTGAGCACATGTGAGTTGAGAATAATTAGCATCTTCCTACATATAAGCTGGAGCAGTTTGCGTCGTAATCTTATTGGAAAGAACCAGTTCACTTGAGCTTCTAATGATCATAATTGTGAACGGTTCTTGATAAAAGTGGAAAATGAGGGCAAGGCCATCTTGGATTATTATTTTTTTGAAAAATATTTGGCTCTTGGTCTGCCTCACGACCTTCGTTGGTGTGATTTGAGTTATTGTCCTCCACGGTTGATCTTGGTTTCTTAAACTAGGGACGACTAATTTTGACCTAGATTTCGTGAATCAAATTGGGTCGACGTCGATCAAATGGAGTTGGGTCAAGTCGAATTGGGGCCAAATGGATCAAATCATGTTATAAATTTAGCTGATTAAAATTGGATGCATGTGAATTCAAATTGGGCTAGAATAAGAGTTGGACCTTAGATTTAGTTAAATAAATTAGATTAGGTTAAAGAAATGGGTTGAAATTAATTGAGTTGATTAAATTGATTAACTAAGGTGACCTTGGTAATTAAATTAGATTAGATTAATTCAGGTGGGCTTACATAAGTTGGGCTTCCTATTTGAAGTGAGCTAGGGATGTGGAAGTGTTAAGTTGGGTTGATTAAATAAACTTATAAATACTGATAATTAATTTAAATTAGATTGATTGAAATAGAATTAGAAGTTTATTTGTATTTGATTAATTAAATAGAGTTAGCAAATTGTACGATTAAATTAGCTAGAGGAAGCCATGTAGTTTGATTTAATTAAATGATTAAAATATGTTAACTATTTGATTGTACTATGAATTATTTGAATTGGATCCTAATTAGGTTGTGTCATGAGCTAAGTTAGATAATTAATTTGGATATAATAAATTAAAATAGCTAACTTATATTTTTTATTAATTGAGCATCCTCTTGCCCACGTCTTTGGCGCTGCTTGATATCGATGGCCAGAGCGCACTCTCGAAGTAGATTTCTCCCTTGAAAACGGCATCAAATATTCCTCTTTCTGTGTCTGAAAGAAGGGAACATGTGTAGAAAGGGATCAGTAGTTCAGCAAAGTTAAACAAACATAGCTAGATCTGACAAGTTTGTCATCCTCCTTACTAGCCCCAAAAGGAGGTACGCCACTGAGAATAAGACCTGCGCTCCGGATATCCACCTCCTTCCCCTATTGCTGTCGTCGGACTTCAGGTGCAATGCACTGGGCGCTTCCGCAATTTTCCGGTAAACTCTTAGATAAGTATAAACAAATGAAATTTCCATCAAATGGGCAAAGAACAAAGAAAGAAATCTTATAGGAAGATGCAGTTAATTACCTTCCTCGAAGAAGATTGAGAGACCGAAATCGGTGGCTTTGTGCATGGCCCCCTAGTCCTTGGTGGCGAGCAGGAAGTTCTCGGGCTTAAGTTCGCGGTACATCACCCCCATGAAGTGGCAGATGCTCGCCACATTCGCGATCGCCCGGCAGACGGCAGCGGCGGCGGCGCGCTCCGAGGCGATGATACGGTCGAAGAGCTCGCCGCCGGAGCAGAGCTCCATCACCAGGTGTATTGAGTCCGCATCCTCGTACGCCCCCCTTGAACTCAACGATGTTGGTTCGCCCGGTCAGGTGCTGCATGATCTGGACCTCCCTCCGGATGTCGTCGCGGCCGCCCTTGCCGGCCAGCCTCCGCTAGGACAGGGACTTGCAGGCGTACTGGACGCCGGTCTTCTTGTCGGTGCAGAGGTAGGTGACGCCGAACTGGCCGCGGCCGAGCCCCTTGCCGAGGGTGCAGGAGAACCTCACGTCCTCAACGGGCTTACTGAGGATGGCGTCGAGGTCGACTACCGACGAGGCTGCCGGTGGCGGCGAAGGATGCTGCTGGGTTTTTGAAGGTGGTATGGGAGGTTCGTGGAGGTGGCCGTTGGTTGCTCGCATTCCCACTGGGCGCTTGCCCTTGCTCAAGCACTTCCCCGTCTGCTCCAAGAATGCAGGTTAAGGACTTGCATCCAGATTGCGGAACAAGCATGCAAAGATCCCAAGAACAGGGAGGAGGATTTGAAGGTCCACTTAGTTACAAATTTGATGAAGACCCAATCAGCCCATATCCTAAGCCCTCCCTTTTAATTATGCTGAGAAACCCCATTTTTTTTCCAAATAATCAAATCTATCCTAAGCAAAATTCTCTTTTGGACTGAATTATGTGATCCATTCTGTTTCCATTATACTGTGCTTGTCAATTAGTCATTCAGCTTATAAATGGTATGGATAGACAACTCCTCTGAATGCGACAAAAATCTATCCGCTGCTAAACAAGTCAAGAGTTTTTCAAAGGGGAATAAAAGAAGCAAGGAATATAGAGTGAACTCAAGCATTCAATCATAGGAGAGATTGCTTGGTGTAAATTCAACTTTCTGCTACGAGTGAAAGCAAGGCAACTGTAATGTTATGTTTACGCCACATCGTATGGAAACAAGAGTTCTGGAAAGCATGAGAATTTCTACATTGATAATAGGGAATATCGTTATATTGGTTATTCTAGAACCGTCAGAAATATAATAAGATAATTCCTCAAGTACTTTCAATTGATCAGCCTTGACGATGAGACCACAGGTGGATACTGGATGAGATATAAAAAATGAATTTGTTATGGGGTTGTATTTCTTGTTTACACAGAGGTTTGTGGTATCGTTTATATTGAAACCACAATCAGTAGCATTTAGGTAATCCACTGCATTCTTAGGACAAATACACCCTGCTGAAAAAGGGAGGAAAGTCGAAACATTACTTACTTTAGATATCATAATCCATCAATTTGCTCTGCAAAAGAGCACTAAAAGAAGGAAACACAACACAAATAGCTGAATCATCTTATGCCTAAAAAAATATGATTTCTTGTCATATATATTATATATGGGTTGTGTGCCAACAAAAACCTCCCACTTTTGCTTGCTGTTACAAGCATGGAAGGTGAGATGAGAGGAAAAAAACTTCTACTAAACTTATTAGAATGATAATATTAGATATCTATACGCATAGATTTAAGATTATTAAAAGTGTATATATATCTAAGACAAGTTAAATTTGTATAGGATCATATGACCTCCTCTTTTTAGTTCAATAAAGACCTATATTGTTGGGTCAGTCATCAGTTTTGAGGGGGAGACTGATCTGTGAAGTATTTTGAGACTAAAGTTTTTAATAAAACATTATATAGATAAGTGTAAATTATCAATCAGAACATCTATTTTATATATTTTAGTTTTACAGTATACAATTTTTTATTATTTTTAAGATATAAATCTTGAGTTTTAAACTCCCAACTATCTCATTAAATCTCTCTGCTCCAACACACCTACTAATTGGCTAATCCAATTTAATGGAATCTAAATAGGGGTCCCCTTTGGCAACAGCAAGTAAAGTTATTTCTTAAAAGAAAAAAAAGGACCTAATCTAGCAAAATAAATTTGGAACGAATACGAGAAAGTATATATTTTCTAAGTCTATCGAGTAAAAAATTAATGCTTCCAAACTAACCATCCAAAATGGAGGAGGACAACTAATGTTCCAAATTTACTATATATATAATAACCCTTTTAAAAAAATGAAGATTAATAATAAAAAATAAGGTATAAAAACCTAAAAATGAAAAGTATATATTTTTATTATTAAAGTAACTAGATTGAATACCAAAGATAATACTCGGTGAAAAAAATTAATTTAAACAACTATTATAAGAAATATTTAGTCTAAACCGCCGGCTCAATAACTTCAAGTATAAGTACATAACATAAATATTATCTTTAAAAAAATTATAAGTATATCACATTTACATAACTGAGATATAAATATAATTTTCTTACATTTATTATTTATTAAAACATATTTTTAAATGTTTCACTTGCCTATTAGCATTAAGATAATTAATTAAATATAAAATTAATGGAAAGTTTTACCACCTTCCGTGTTGTGGCAGGAGGTGATATCCCAAGTTTCACTTCCCTTCTCTTCCCTCCTCAGCGCACTATTTATAGAGGAGTTGCTTCCGGTGTAGACCAGCAGTTGCAGAGTTGCAGTATCAGAGAGCGTTTGGAAGCGGAGAAATGGGAGCAACCTGGGCGATGTCGGTGTTGGCGGCGGCGGCGGCGGCGGGGCTTCTTGTGATGGTGCGCGTCCTGAGGTGGGTGCATGAGTGGGCGCAGGAGCGCGGCCTCGGTGAGGAGAAGCGCCGCCTTCTTCCGCCGGGCGACATGGGCTGGCCCATCTTCGGCACCATCTTCTCCTTCCTCCGCGCCTTCAAGTCCGGCGACCCCGACTCCTTCGTCGCCTCCTTCGTCCGGCGGTCAGCTCTCCCTCCCTCTCTCGCTCCCTCCCCCTCCAATTTTTTTTGGATTTTTATAAATTTGTTTCCACTTTTTAAATTTATTTATATATATTTTGAAAATATTATCTGAAATACGTATATTCTAAATTATTATTATTATTATAAATATTTGAATATTTCCCTTGTGTTGTTTTCTTCTTCTGCTTCGGCTTCTGCTTCTGCTTCTGCTTCTTCATCTCCTTCTTCCTTGCGTTCCAACCTCGATGGCAGATTCCAAGGCACCCGGACGTACAAGACCTACATGTTCGGGAGCCCCACGATCATGATCACGACCCCCGAGGCCTGCAAGCAGGTCCTCATGGACGACGAGCACTTCATCCCCGGATGGCCGGGGTCGACCCGGAAGCTGATGGGGGAGAAGTCCTTCGTGGGGCTCATCGACGAGGAGCACAAGCGGCTGCGGCGGCTCACGATGACGCCCATCAACGGGTACGACGCGCTCAACACCTACCTCCGCTTCATCGACGCCACCGTCGTCTCCACCCTCGACAGGTGGGCTGGAATGGGGGAGATAGAGTTCCTCACCGAGCTCAGGCGCCTCACCTTCCGGATCATCATGAAGATATTCCTCAGTTCCGAGGGCGAGGCCGCAATGGAGATGCTCGAGAGGGTGTACACCGATCTCAACCTCGGGGTCAGAGCGATGGCCATCAATCTCCCAGGGTTTGCCTTCCACAAAGCCCTCAAGGTGAGCCTTCCAAATTTGCCCTAGTTTTTCTGGGTTAAATAACATGCGGTTAGAGTCTTTAGGCTTAATTTATTTCACTGTTTAATCTCCGATTACTTTTGCCGAGCTCGGTGTTAGCTCGCACAAAAATTTGATTGATGAACAAAACAAATGGCAAGAATGGTTTGTTTGAAAACAAGCTCTAAGATGAATTCCTCTTTTGTTGCATTCAGGCCCGGAAAACGTTGGTCGATACGCTGCAGGGTATACTTGATGGAAGAAGAGAAATGAGGGCAAAAAAGATGTATCCGGCAAACAAGGACATGATGGATAATCTGATTGATGTTGAAGATGAAAATGGCCGGAGATTGACTGATGAGGAGATCATTGATATCCTGATCATGTATCTCAATGCTGGTCATGAATCTTCAGGCCATGTCACCATGTGGACTACTGTCTTTCTCCAGGAAAATCCTGACATTTTTGAGAAAGCAAAGGTATAAACAGTAGAAACCACGAGAATTATGTTAACCATTTGAATCGACATCGAAATGTGGTAGATAGAACATGTAAGATAATTACGATGTGCTAAATGCTTTTCAGGCAGAGCAAGAGGAGATCAGAAGAAACATGCCATCTTCACAGAAGGTGCTGACAATGAACGAATTCAGAAAGATGAAGTATCTCTCAAAGGTCTGATGATGAACTTCTTCTTATCAAAGAAATCAATCTTATTTCCTGTTCTCCTATATTTACAACTTTGTGCTAGTAGTACCAACATTTCTCTTCTTGAAGGTTATTGATGAGACGCTGCGACTAGTTAACATTTCTTTTGTTACGTTTCGACAAGCAACCAAAGATGTCTATCTAAATGGTTTGTGCTACCTCTCTATTTTCTACTGACGGTACCTTTTTATGCGTATTTATCATGTGGAAGTAAAATGTTGTGCAGGTTATCTGGTACCAAAGGGCTGGAAAGTTCAGCTGTGGTTCAGAACTATTCATTTGGATTCTCAAGTGTATGCCAACCCTAAGACCTTCAACCCCTCGAGATGGGATGTAAGTTTGCCGTCTTCCTTTAATTTCTGAATTTATCATCAACGTTTCATCTAAATTAAGACTTGTGAGTTAAATAGATGAGTTTTCCTTTGATTTCTCAAGGACTTCACACCGAAACCTGGAACTTTTGTTCCCTTTGGAGGAGGCAGTAGATTATGCCCTGGAAATGAATTGGCCAAGCTGGAGATCTCTGTCTTCCTGCACTATTTTCTCCTGGGCTACAAGTAAGTTCCATTACTATTTCTCTCTTTTGCGTACAAGTCGTTCCCTTCAACTCAACTAGGATTGTCGATTCATTATTATAATTTTTACTGACTTGATAATTATGTGCTCATCTACAGGCTCAAAAGATCGAATCCGCAGTGCCCAGTCAGATTTTTACCTCATCCTCGCCACACCGACAATTGCTTGGCCAGAGTTATCAAGCTCTCTTAAAAATCCATGCAAGACTAGAGCTTAATGGGATGCGAAATACAATACTTTAAAGACCGTCGCCTCTTTACTTCACATCGTTTTTTTGTTTTTACAAGATTTTGACAATAAAAATCACAAGAAAGTATCTTTTTAATGTTAAAATTATGATTCAAGACAATCCTCGAAGGAATTATGTAAACTATGAAATCTTAATATATATAAATAGTATCTTTTTGATTCGGATTATTACGATGGAGCCACTTTATTATTGCTCTTTGACTTGGAAATATACCATGTATGAATATGATGGTAGAAGAACTTGATTCCGTGATATACTGATATTTAATTTGATGGAGAATGCTTACCTTTGAGCATGGTGGAGATGGCTGATGGAAGAGCATGGAAGGGAGATGATATCAAGTTTTATGCCTTGTGCATGGTCTTAGAGAATATCTGAAGGTGAAATGAATATGCAGGAACTAAGAAGCAGTAGTTCAAAACGGGGGTGATTTTTTTTGCTTATGGTGCAGAAAATGAATGATCATTTGGTTGACAGGTATTCTAGACCTCAGTTTTCTTTCTTCATGTTATTCCTTTTACATTTTACCTTGGATAAATCGTGGAGTAGGATATTATGTACGCTTCAGTCGGCATTTATAACTTTAAAGTAGGCAGGCCAAAGGCATCCTGTATAAGTGTCAGGGCAGTGTTTCTGTGGCTGCGTTCCAGGTTTTATTTTTTCCCACCCTTTTAATTTTAGTGCCCATGTGTTCGAATCAATTCATATGTTGTGCTGCCTGTTGCAATCTAAAATTACTCTGAAGCTCAGCATGTTATAGGATTTTGATGATATTTATTACTGCCTCTTAATCTAGAATGCTTACACAAGTCTGCAGGTTGAAGTTACTGTTTGCACATAGACGTGGACTCATCCAACAAAGAAATTTGAGTAGGTCAGATTCGTGACTCGCTTATAGCAGTCTCTCAATCTGTTCCAGATGTTCTTCTTAGTCCAGAGGAGCTCCCTAGTAAGGCAGCTAATGCTACTGCTGTTGATCAAGATGGTGGTGGTGATAGAATGGAAGAAAGCAGGTGGAAGTTGATCTCCATCTCCTACACACAATCACCTACTGTCCCACCAATTCCAGCTACGGTGGATAACGTTAATGAATAGGGATTTGAGAATATTAGCTTGCACTTGTTGTTGTAAGAATCATTTTTTAGATATTATAAAAGCTTGTTGAGCAAACTCTAGTGAGGAAACATGTTTTCTCGAGTAAAACCTTAATGTGCTGTTGTTTTGTCATGTCAATAAGGAAAAGTGGGAGAGGTGCATTTTGGTACAATAACATGGGTCTTGAGTTCTTTACTCGGCCGACTCTTTCGCAGTTGATGTGATCTCTCTAAAAAGTTAACGTGATGGTGGGATCCAAGCTCTCAACTCAAGGACACCACTTGCCGGAGTCAGTCGGTCGATCTGATTATGGAAGAACATCAGCATATTATTAAAGATGGTTTAGATTTTTAAGCTTTCATTTTTAGTTCTTATATGTATACAACTTTTGACCTTATGGACAAATACCACATGCCTTGCTTGACACTTCATCTAGATCCTTGGCACCATTTAGAATTTGTTTCAGGTTTGATCTCGGCTGGTCTGGGATCATAGTGGTAATGGGGAAAAAAGAGAGTTCAATTTGCAATCAACTTGTCATGCTCCCTCTCCAGTCTGGCCCAAAGTCTACCTGCACATCTTGCCATGGTTTCTTGTCATTTATATTATACATGGGTTGTGTGCCAACAAAAACCTCCTACTTTTGCTGTTATAAGTATGGAAGGTGAGATGAGAAAAAAAAAACCTTCTACTAAACTTATTTGAGTGACAGTATTAGATATCTAATGTCATAGAATTAAGATTATTAAAAGTGTATATATATCCTAAGACAAGTTAAATCTTGTATAGTATTATATGCCCTCTTTTTAGTTCAATGAAGACTTATATTGCTGGGTCAGCCATCGATGCTCACTGCTGTTGTTTCTCTCAATTTTGGGGAGGACGCTAATTTGTGTAGTATTTTGAGACTAATTTTTTTAATGAAAAATCATATAGATAAGTGTAAATTATCAATCATAACATCTGTTTTATATATTTTAGTTTTACAGTATCCATTTTTTTTCTTCTTTTTAAGATATAAATCTAGAGTTTTAAACTCACAACTATGTCACTAAAGCTTTCTGCTCTTACACACCTACTAATTGGCTAATCCAATTTAATGGGATCTAATTAAGGGCCCTCTTTGGCAAGAACAAGTAAATTTATTCCTTAAAAGAAAAAATGACCTAATCTAGCAAAAGAATAATTGAAAATAGAAACCCTAGGTTTTTTAAAAAAAATATCGTATTTGCAACAAACATGAGAAAGTATATATTTTCAAAGTCTATCAAGTTAAAAATTAATGCTTCCAAACTCGCCATCCAAAATGGAGGAGGACAACTAATGTTCCAAATTTACAAATATATATATAACACCCTTTTTTCAAAAAAATATGAATATTAATAATGAAAAATAAGGTAAAAACCTAAAGATGGTAATATAATATTGTCATGCATGCATTTGAAGAGATTTTGTTGTTTACAATTTTAAAAATTCTTATATAAATTTAAGCTATTAATTTATGAGATTATATAAGAGGAAGGTGAAAAAAGAATTAAGTTTAAACAATTACTATAAAAAATATTTAGCCTAAACCGCCAGCTCAAACACACTCATAACATAAATGTTATCTATATAAAAAGTTATAAGTATATCACTTTTACATAACTGAGATATAAATATAATTTTTTTACATTTATCATTTATTTATTTTTTTATAAATGTCTCACCTTTCTATTAGCATTAAGATAATTAATTAAATATAAATTTAATGGAAAGTTTTACCACCTTCCATGATGTAGCAGGAGTCATATCCCCCGTTTCCCTTCCCTCCCTCAACGCACTATTTATAGAGGAGTTGCTTCCGGTGTAGACCAGCAGTTGCAGTATCTGAGTGAGTTTGGAAGCGGAGAAATGGGAGCAACCTGGGCGATGTCGGTGTTGGCGGCGGCGGCGGTGGGGCTTCTGGTGGTGGTGCGCGTCCTGAGGTGGGTGCATGAGTGGGCGCAGGAGCACAGCCTCGGTGCGGAGAAGCGCCGCCTTCTTCCGCCGGGCGACATGGGGTGGCCCATCTTCGGCACCATCTTCTCCTTCCTCCGCGCCTTCAAGTCCGGCGACCCCGACTCCTTCGTTGCCTCCTTCGTCCGGCGGTCAGCTCTCTCTCTCTGTCTCTCCCTCCCCCTCCAACTCTTTTCCAAAGCTAAATAATTTCGTCAAGATCATTTTTTTGGGATTTTTTATAAATTTGGTTTCCACTTTTTTTTTTGAAATATGTATATTTTTAAAATATTATATATATATATATTTGAATATTTTCCTTTGTGTTGTTGTTTTCTTCTTCTTATTCTTCTGCTTCTGCTTCTTCATCTCCTTCTTCCTTGCGTTCCAACCTCGATGGCAGATTCCAAGGCACCCGGACGTACAAGACCTACATGTTCGGGAGCCCCACGATCATGATCACGACCCCCGAGGCCTGCAAGCAGGTCCTCATGGACGACGAGCACTTCATCCCTGGATGGCCGGGGTCGACCCGGAAGCTGATGGGGGAGAAGTCCTTCGTGGGGCTCATCGACGAGGAGCACAAGCGGCTGCGGCGGCTCACGATGACTCCCATCAACGGGTACGACGCGCTCAACACCTACCTCCGCTTCATCGACGCCACCGTCGTCTCCACCCTCGACAGGTGGGCTGGAATGGGGGAGATAGAGTTCCTCACCGAGCTCAGGCGCCTCACCTTCCGGATCATCATGAAGATCTTCCTCAGTTCTGAGGGCGAGGCCGCAATGGAGATGCTCGAGAGGGTGTACACCGATCTCAACCTCGGAGTCAGGGCGATGGCCATCAATCTCCCAGGGTTTGCCTTCCACAAAGCCCTCAAGGTGAGCCTTCCAAATTTGCCCTAGTTTTTCTGGGTTAAATAACATGCGGTTAGAGTCTTTAGGCTTAATTTATTTCACTGTTTAATCTCCGATTACTTTTGCCGAGCTCGGTGTTAGCTCGCACAAAAATTTGATTGATGAACAAAACAAATGGCAAGAATGGTTTGTTTGCAAACAAGCTCTAAGATGAATTCCTCTTTTGTTGCATTCAGGCCCGGAAAACGTTGGTCGATACGCTGCAGGGTATACTTGATGGAAGAAGAGAAATGAGGGCAAAAAAGATGTATCCGGCAAACAAGGACATGATGGATAATCTGATTGATGTTGAAGATGAAAATGGCCGGAGATTGACTGATGAGGAGATCATTGATATCCTGATCATGTATCTCAATGCTGGTCATGAATCTTCAGGCCATGTCACCATGTGGACTACTGTCTTTCTCCAGGAAAATCCTGACATTTTTGAGAAAGCAAAGGTATAAATAGTAGAAACCACAAGAATTATGTCAACCGACATCGAAATGTGGTAGACAGAACATGTAAGATAATTACGATGTGCTAAATGCTTTTCAGGCAGAGCAAGAGGAGATCAGAAGAAACATGCCATCTTCACAGAAGGTGCTGACAATGAACGAATTCAGAAAGATGAAGTATCTCTCAAAGGTCTGATGATAAACTTCTTCTTATCAAAGAAATCAATCTTTTTTTCCTGTTCTCCTATATTTACAACTTTGTGCTAGTAGTACCAACATTTCTCTTCTTGAAGGTTATTGATGAGACGCTGCGACTAGTTAACATTTCTTTTGTTACGTTTCGACAAGCAACCAAAGATGTCTATCTCAATGGTTTGTGCTTGAACCTACCTCTCTATTTTCCACTGACGTACCTTCTTATGTGGATTTATCATTTGGAAGTAAAAATGTTGTGCAGGTTATCTGGTACCAAAGGGCTGGAAAGTTCAGCTGTGGTTCAGAACTATTCATTTGGATTCTCAAGTGTATACCAACCCTAAGACCTTCAACCCCTCGAGATGGGATGTAAGTTTGCCATCTTCCTTTAGTTTCTGAATTTATCATCAACGTTTCATCTAAATTGAGACTTGCGAGTTAAATAGACGAGTTTTCCTTTGATTTCTCAAGGACTTCACACCGAAACCTGGAACTTTTGTTCCCTTTGGAGGAGGCAGTAGATTGTGCCCTGGAAATGAATTGGCCAAGCTGGAGATCTCTGTCTTCCTGCACTATTTTCTCCTGGGCTACAAGTAAGTTCCATTACTATTTCTCTCTTTTGCGTACAAGTCGTTCCCTTCAACTCAACTAGGATTGTCGATTAATTATTATAATTTTTATTGACTTGATGATTATGTGCTCATCTACAGGCTCAAAAGATCGAATCCGCAGTGCCCAGTCAGATTTTTACCTCATCCTCGCCACACCGACAATTGCTTGGCCAGAGTTATCAAGCTCTCTTAAAAATCCATGCAAGACTAGAGCTTAATGGAATGCCAAATACAAGATGCAATAAGATCCAAAGTGATTACTTTTCGTTGGGTTTTGTCCCAATAATTAGAAACATATGCAAGCTATATCACCTGTAGAAGAACAAATGCTTGGTGCTTGTAATTTGGTCCTTTCCAATATATAATATTGTTGCTCCTTCGGATGTTTGCCTTTATGCACGGATGTTAGCATTACCTCATTTATACTATAAATAAAATTATTTTAATATTGAGCAATATCTATTCTCACCAGTTGAGAGAAACTTATTTTATCTTTTATGCACCATTTACATTAAATAAGAGTTTCTAGAGATTACCACAATTAACCATTTGGGTTATTAGAGTGATAAAATTTAAAACTAATCATCATGGATTAAATTTTTTTCTTAAAAAAACCCTTTGGGCTATTATTCAATAGAATTGGGTTGATCCTGGGCTGAGTCCACTGTCAAATCTGGCACACCAACTTGGCCTCACAAGATTCCCCTCTCTTGCAGGGACGTCCCTCGGCACGGAGGATGCGGCGGATCCCTCGGTGATACTCATTTCTTCTCCAGTGGCCTTCTTTCTCGCATTAATTTATCCTCCTCCTCCCTTGCCATCTAATAATTTTCTTTGTCATTCTATATTCTGCTGTCGTCCTTGTTGTTTATTAAGTATTTAGTTGCATTATTGCATTATACCTAACAGCTAACATGTTTCCTTCCCGTTTCTCACTTTTGTTACTTCATTAGTCGAAAGCTGGTGTTGCGTTTGTCGATCCGGACTGATGCAGATCGTTAAAGCTGCACACTTTGACGAGGTAATGAAATCATGTTTTTTTAGGGAGAAATTATATAATTGATTATGGTGGACAAAGACAAAAAAAAGATTTTCACCCTAGATATCAAAAGTTTCGACTAAATCTTTCGAGAAGAATCAAATAATCTATTTACCATTACCTTTCTTTTCTTTTCTTTCTTTTGAAGGAATTTTTCTGTGCTTCATACAATCTGGTTATTGCTTTTACGAAGAAAGTGAGTGAAGTTTATATTTCACTCTCTTTTCATGTGCCTTTGTTTTTTTTCGCTTTTTTGCTCTCTTCGTCATCACAGATTTGTGAAGGATAATACTCACGACACCCGAGCAAATCCTGTGCGATGGCTATAAGATTTGTGAAGGATAATGTTCACGACGCCCAACCAAATCCTGAGTGATGGTCATAATTATAGCCATATATCATTTCTTAATTTTTTTTGGCAAAACCATAGCCATATTTAATTTCTGAATTTTTCTGGCAAATTATACTCTAGCAAATTATAGCCATATATAATTTCTGAGTTTTTCTGGATGTTATTTGATATTTCTGATTTAACTTCAGTTTATTTGGGTGTGCTTGACTATTGCAAGGCACGTATACAGTGTGCAATCAGTTCATATGAATGTTTTTTCTTGTCCACTTTGTTAACACAGCTAAATCAATAAATATCAAAAGATTTAATATGCTTTCCAGGGTTGTTGTCCACCTACCATTTATTTGATATTACGGATTTAATATCATTATTGTGCTTGATTAAATTGTAAGGCACTTTGACTTGCAGAGTTGCTTTTACCATACTGTCTGATCTTGACAAAGGATATGGATCGATACAAACCGGGAGATTCACAGTATATGTTCTATCTGGTATAGTCACCTAGCAGTCATTACCTCATCTGTATCTTCACACTGGATTTCTCGCATCTGGATCATGTTATCAACCCTGCTCTTTTACTATTCCAAAATTTTGGGTTTATTTTTGATGTTCTAGGACCACCTGGAATCGGCAGTTACATGAACCCCATAATTGAAGAAGCATGTGTAGGATTAGGCTGTCGGGTTGGGGTGCTTGGCTTCCTTCTTTGGATGATTGAGACTTTGACAGTAAAAGAACTCTGCTTGACCAAAGTTCTAGCAACATCTGCAAACAATGCAGTCCTAGAAATTGAACAGTCTGCTGCTTTGTTGAAGGTCTTGTTGATCAATCTCTGCTATGGTAATTTGAACAATCTCTGCTATGGTAATTTGAACAATCTTTTTGACCAAACAATGCAGCCTAGAAAGAGATGGCATCTGCACTTTTTGATCAATCTCTTCTTCTTCTGAAACCAATGCTTGCGATGGTAACCAGTTAAAATGATTCTACCTTATGCGAATATTATTTATTGATCTGTGCCCCACATCGCAGGCTTCTCACATGGAGCAATTTCATCAGTTTTGTCTGATACCCTTCTCATTGTTATTTCAGGTACTCACTCCTGAGTCCAACAAACCCTTATCCAATTCATAAGGAACAGACGTGACTCTGCGACAAGTGTGGGAGCACTTTGGGTCCATCTGTAAGCCCCCAATCAAAAGCTAACCAAACTACTACCGGTATCCTTTCTAAATATTAATCAGTCATGATTCATTTCTTAGCAGGTAGTGGATGGATAACAAGCAGGAAGAGCATTGACCCCACACAAGACCTGTGTGTATGAAGGAAGGCACATTCATTGAGGGTAGTACTATGAAGGGTCGATTGCAACCACTCTTCCTACAGGTTCCTAAAATATCCTGAAGAATCAGGTCAAAGAAATATTAGGATGGGTGATGGAGTTGAGGGGATTCTAAACATCTCTTCCACCTTTTGTAGATCACATCCTTTCTAAAATTATCATCAGCCATGCGTCAGCAGTGGAAGAAGTCCACCCGGCTTCCTGATGGCCGTCTTTATCTCCTAATCTTCTTCCTTTCTACCCCCTGCTTGTGCATATCACCTCAATGGATAATTGGATATGGATGACATGCTGAGAAACCCGACACTGAAGGCATATCCTGAATTGAGAGTTGCTTGCCCTGTGCTAATATCCTGAATTGAGTTCCTTGCCCTAAAACCCAGGGCAGTATGAGCATCTTCATCTTTTTTACATGCCCTTCAAGCTAAACTAACTTTTTAAATTTGCACCGTAGCAGCCCTTGCCGTGTCCAATCTGCTTGGGGAGGAGGATCGATAAGAAATGGAAGAGCTCCAACTGGTACGCCATTCTCCAGGCATCATCTCGCATCGATTCTTTTGTTTGAGCAATACCCAAAAAATAGTGCTTATGTGAACTACTACTACTATCCGGTGTCCCCATCACACATCACTAGATTTAACTTAACATCGTCTCCGGACGATGCTCTGAGATTTAATTGACTGTTGAATTATCGCATTAAATTATCGTCATACCTTGAGATCTCCGTCCACATCTTAAACAACAGGGCAACGTGGTCCGGACGGCAACGTTCTTTCCAGTCCCGGTTCGATCTCCGGCTCATTCGGCGGTTCAACTGAACTCGAATCCGTATATATATTTATATTTACTTTTAAAATCAAAAAAGTAAACTCCGGTCTTTTTTTTAAACCGGGTTCACCTAATTTTTGGGTTTCTCTGGTCAAGTGGGCCCTCAAACCGGTCCGCTCTGGTTCACAGAGAAAGCAAAAGAAGAAAAAGGACGTTCGACGGTCGGATGCGAGTCCGTACGGGAGCGATCCGATTGGTGACCGTCGGATGGAGCCGGGACCCACCTCATGACTTGCACGTTCTGCCTCCGGTGGGGCCAACCGATCACGTTGCGGCGGGCCCCAGCGCAGTGCCGGGGGGACCGGGCCGGGTTTGCGCGCCCATGGTTTCTTCTTCCACCCGCCAACCCGACGCATCCGACGCGTTCGGTGCTCTAAGATTCGCGTCGGACGGCCCAGATGCTCCCGAGCGCTCCGAGCCTTATCCCTCCCGGGTGGGTGAGAGAACGTAACGGGTGGAGCCCCGACGCCGTGACGGGGGCTGCCGGGGCGCCGCGTGGCTCTCCAGAGGGTGTGTGGTGATCGGGCCGGCGCGGCGGATCCGGAGGGAGGAGGAGCGCGGCTATAAATAAAGCCCGGCGTGAAAGCCCTCTCGGATTAGAAGATTGGGGAGAGGAAAGGAGGGTGCGGTAGAAGGTGTGAGCTTTCTTCCTCTTCTTCTTCTGTTCTTTTTATTCTTTTTTTTTAATCTTCTTCTTCTTCTTCTTTTACTTCTACTCCTCTTTCTCCCTTTTACCTTTTAAACCACACACCAGCAGAAAAAAGAAAATCTAATTATTGAGAACCCACCCAGATCCGATCAGTGACCCGAACGGAACCTGGCTATTGTGGACCGTCTTGCGTTTTTTTTTCTCTCGTTTTGATTTCGGTTGTTCTTCCTTTCTTTTGTTTTTTTTGTTTTTTTAAAAAGGGTTTTATCTGATTTTGTTTTTTTAGTTCATTTTTCCATTTTTGTCTTATATTTTTTATTTTTTATTCAAATGTATGTATTTATTTTTTTCTTCCGCGAGGCGTTTTGACGTATTTATTTCAATTTTGTTAAATTATTCTTATTGTGATTTATTTAAGGTAAATATATTTTTATTTTAATAATATATAATTTTCATTTAGAAATTATAATTTTTAGTAATTATTTTTAATTTGTGTACGTCCCTTTTACACGGATGGCCAGTAGGTTCTACTATTTTTCTTTCATGTCTTTTACCTCAAAATATAGGAGAAGAATAAGAAAGCAGCTACAAATCAAAGGATTTCTGTGTGCTTACCTGACGGGAAGGTTGATTAGGGACAGATTTCGAGGATATCAATTGTCTTTTGCTTGTGCCGTGATCTGTGCCCTCTTTTTTTTTTTTTCCTTCCTTCAGATCTACTCAAGTAGTCTCTCTCCTTTGAAAACAAATTTTAAACTTTTTTTTGACCAATTTAAAGATTTTCCTGATTTCTCATTTTGATCTGTTGATCAGTGTTCCATGGTGAACGAAATAAAGATTAATTGCTTAGATCGTTGGAGTTCCACCTTCAATTAGCATTAACAATCGGATGCTTGTGGTGATATTTTATTTTTGTAGATCTAGTAAACTTTGACCCTAGAAAACACATGACGAGCCGAATGACATAATACTTTATTTTGCCTATGTAATTCTTTTTTTTTGTTTCCACTTGGTAAAGGTCAACTTAGGACTCCACAGGGATTTGAAAATATCCACAATTTTTTTTTAATTTTTTTATGTCGCTTGAGTCTGAAGCAATCTAAATGTTTATTTTTAGCCAGTATTTTTGTAGTTATTAATTAATCGTTTTTCCTTCTGGAATCTCAGGTGCTTCTTGAGTGCTGAATATACTTTCAGAAACTGTGGGGGTGAAATAATGGACAGAGCAAAAGTTGCTTTGAGAAATTGCAAAATTTCCAAGGAGATTACTGAGCCCATGACAGTCTATGTATGGGACATGGATGAGACACTTATTTTGTTGAAATCCTTGTTGGATGGGGCATATGCTGGTGGCTTTAATGGTCTAAAGGACAGAAAAAAGGGTATTGAAATTGGAAAGCAGTGGGAGAACCTAATTCTAAAAGTTTGTGATGAGTGTTTCTTCTATGAAGAGGTTAGTTTTTCTATAAAAAATTGAAAATGAATTGTTAAAAAGTATGCTGCTTAGCTTGGCTGTTAAGCAAACCAGTGGGCTAAGAACAAGGAATTTTTGCATTTAAGTTTTTGTGTTCCCACTGTACTTATGGATATTCGTTTTGACTTCTGCTTTGCTTGCAGATTGAGGACTATAACGAGCCATTTCTTGATGCTTTGAGCGAATATGACGATGGACGGGACCTTTCAAAGTATAATTTTGACAATGATGGTTTTGGCTTTCCATACGACGATTGGAATAAAAGGAAACTTGCATACCGGCATCGCTCTATTTCGGAGAAGTACTCGCAGGTGTTGTTAGAAACAAGCCTTTTCTATCCAGTTTTTTTTAATTTATAAATGGTGAAAACATGCCTAATTCTGCATATGCCTCTCAACATGTCAAAACTTTCTAGTTGTTGTTTTTGACACCGAGCTCTCGGTTGATTCAGGGATTACAAAAGATACTTGATCAGCAGACAATTAAACTCTGGAACGATCTATACAATTTAACTGATAGCTATGCTGATGGATGGCTTTCCTCAGGTGCGCTATTTTGATTACAGTGACCTATTTCATTCTTTTACGGGAGACGGGATATTGTTTATAAAAAAATTGAACAAGTTTTAGTCAACTCTTCTGTTTGTCACTTGTATCACGACAACCCGTCCCTTGAAAAGCATAGATATTTGAGAAGAACATATTAATTTTTTGTGATGAGCCGACTATGTGGAAGAGTATGTTGTCAATCATCTCACTTTCTTTGCTTTTCTTTTAAAAAAAGTAGAAGAAACTCGAGTGGACGTCATATTTTTAGTGGAGAAAGTAAAACAACAACTGCTTGGAATTGTGGCTACACGAACATCACTTTTACTTTTGGCTTCTTTCAAGAGCTACATCGTCTTTGAGGATTTATACTCTTTTTTTTTGTATTTTTCTTTGGTGTTTGTGTTTAACTTGTGCTCACGCACTTCTTATCTTCTGTGTCTGGATCATGAATTTGCCCGCTGGCCTTGCTGTTTTGTGCCATCTGGTCCCTACCATGTTTACATGATAATGATGGGATTAGGTGATGTGATGTTATACCAATGTTGCACTACTTGACACATGTTTTGTCTACACGTCAATGGGCACCTTGGGAATTAAGTATAAGTTCAATGATCATTATAGATGAGACTGAAAGCAAACAACAAGAAAGTATGTGGTACTGGCAGGAGTATGGCATCTTATTATTTATTTAACATGTTTGGGGGTAACAGATTATTCAAGGTTTTTGGTACATCATATACTAGTTCCACCATTTGGATGGCCTAAAACTGCTTACCTTCATCTTAAATCAGCAAGACTAAAAACAAATCAGAATTGTGGATTCATAGGAGGCTGGACTGCTTTCTTTAATCCAAGTTTCTTTTCTTAGTTTCTAAGACTTCCATGGCGAATATTATAACCCCTTCCCTCTCTCTTCAGAAAATATTTTCACCAGCTTTCAAGTGCATCATGTCATATCAGTCCTTTCTGTTCGCTCTTTATTTTTGCTTTATTGTTGGGATTTCTCTATTTAGATTGAATATGACTTTGTTTGGAATTTTTTGTTGGTTGCAGCACATTTTCTGCTCGAGCAAACATTTGGTAAAGCTTGCTTGTCAGACAACTACCTTCACCCATCTGACAACGCACCGGAATCCATCGATAGGAAAAATCAGAGCATCAATGTCTTAGTTACTTCGGGCTCCTTGGTTCCTAGTCTTGCCAAGTGCTTGCTTTATCGGTTGGATGATGTCATCTTGGCGGATAATGGTATGTATTAACTTCTATTGTCGGTTCTTTTTCTTTTGTTGTTTATTCCGAACAATCTGAAAACTTAAGTAGAACATAGACCAATGTCAACAACATATGTGAGTAAAAATTACTTGAAATTTTGCCAAGATTACCACAAGGGTACTGAATTCTAAAGCCCAGTTTAATGTTGGATGCCCTAACTGCATAACTAGAATTTATACCTGACAGTGGAGTTAGTGGGTCACACTGATTCTCTTTTTCAATCTCATGATCCACTATTTATTTGTACGACATAGTTGACCCATCCAAGAACATATTTAGAGCATATTGCAATGTAGTTGAACAGTGTCCCTCAATATTGCTAAAATATTTTTATCACTTCCAGTTTACAGCTCATGGGAAGTAGGGAAGCTTCGGTGCTTCTCTTGGGTCAAGGAGCGGTTTGGTGGAGAAAATGTTAAGTTCTGTGTGATTGGGGATGGAAGGGAAGAGTGTGAAGCTGCAGAAGCAATGGGATGGCCCTTTATTAAAATGGATCTTCATCCCACTAGTCCCCGTCGGTTTCCAGGTTTATCTATGAAAGTCGTGCAAAGTTATATTGATGTGGCATACGGGTCATCAGAAGCTGAAGTGGAAGAAATAAAAGAGTAATGTGCCATGTTTTCTTGACCATTCCCTTTATAGTCATTGTAACCAACTCTTCTGCTCTCCTCTGATGATAGTCGGAACCAATAAGTTCATTAGCTCTTGCTGGGAAAGCTTTGGAAGCAGCATTGACCCCTTTTAGATCATGCATTTGCAAGAGCTGTGTATGCGATCACCCTTATTGCAAGCTCCTTTTTGTACATTAAGCTTGCTATCTAGATGGAACAAAAATCGATTAGGGTTGGTCTGTATATCCATGCTTTTGTTATTCTTTTTTTTTCTTTTTTTTTATTTTTCTTTTTCCTTTTTCTTGGTTGTCCTTGATGGATTTTACATTCTCCTGTGATGTATGCCCATCTGCAGTATCAAGAAAGTCGAGCCATGTTTTACGTTGCTCCCTGTGATAAATCTACCCTTGTAGTTGCTTGATCGCATAAGGGAAGTGCAATCTTTGTATGCAAACAGACTGTTTGTTAACATTAGGTTCACATAACATCTTTGTTAGAGTGCTTTTGATATTTTTGTCATGCGTTGTAGGCTTACAATTTATTTGAAGTCATTTGCATTACCCCCCTACAAACAAAGCACCATGTTTCTTTCACCTTCTTTTACAGATTGCCTATGATTACCAAAAAAAAGTCTCAGGATTTATGATTCTTTAGATTGTCCGGCGTATCTTATTCCCTCTTTTTTTTCTGTAATTGCTTTGAATGCATTGAATTGTTTTATTTATTCTAGTTGTATATAATTATTGTTTTTTTTTTGCAGGACATTCTCTGTTGAAGCAAACTCTTGGGAGACTGGATTTCTTGGAAGTTCTTTGATCGCCTGACTTTCCATGCCTCCATTCACAGGTATGTATCCTTTTGTTCTTTCTTTATCATCTTTTGAACGATATGGAGTCTCGAATCTAAAGTTCTTTCCAAAAGCATTTGGAAATGAGATAAAAACCAATAGGGAAGATTAGATTTCTGCTTTTCTGCCATTAAAAAGTAGTTCACCTGTAACCATTATTGTTTTATCGTCTCATTGAAGAATATGGTTTGGATTGTAATCAATGAAATAGTTTGATATTGTTGCATTATATCTACAAAGTTTTCATCACTCCTTTTCCACTTTACAGCTCAAGCTCACGGCTCAAGAGTGGTTTGGAGACGAAAAAGAAGAAATCCACAAGCACAGTGAAGTCCCTTCGACAAAATGAATCATGTGACATGGCTGGATGATCAGATGCTGAAGTGGAATAACTGAAAAAGAGTAGCCAGGTGTATCATCTCCTCCTCCATTTCCCTTACTGTGACCATCTCATCTCCTCCATTTGGAAGCGGAACCAGATGATGAAAACTAATCGAACCCTGCCCAACTTGTTCGAGAGCCGCATCGACAAGAGCCTCGAGCTTCTTATCGCTCCAACTGCAAGCTCCTTTTTGATGCAGCTCGCTGTGTAGTCCTAAGAACCATTGTCTATAATCCATCGCAAGCTCCTTTTTTTTATGTGCAGCTTGCTATGTACATGAGTATCACAGTCTCTAACTACCGTGCAAGCTCCTTTTTTTTATGTACAGCTTGCCACTTGTACATAAGATGTGCATACTTCTTGAGTTCTTGTTCATCCTTGATGGGTTGTATTTTTGTTGTATTCTCCATCAAGAAAACGGAGCGCTGTTTTGCAGTGCTCCTTGTAGTTATAACTTTTTTCTAACCATGTAATTATTTGATTGCACAAAACAATGTACAGCCAGCTCTTCTTCGTATATGGATTGTCTGATGAAAATGTTGGAACTTCTTAGATCTTCTAAGTCGGCTCTTTCTTAGTTGTTTTTCGTTTCTTTTTCTTTTTCTATGGGTTTGAATTCAGAACCTATATTTTATGTTCAGTTCCATAATTCTTTAATGGTGCAGTCCTCTTTACGTCTCTCTAATTTGTCCTGTTGATTAATCAACATTTTTCCTGCTTCTAAAAGCAAGAGAAGTCAATGTGGCACACAGGAACTGCATATTTATTTTGATCTGATAATTTATAGTGTTAATCCATTTCTTCAAGTCCATGGATGGTGCGACACATGGAGTGCTAGTAGATCTTTAATATAATAACCTATCAATTACCAACTAGAAAAAGCACAGCCAAAGAGGATAAGGCAAGGCAACCAACCATTGTTCACCAGCTTAGTGCTGGATTATGTCATTCATATTATATATGATTGCTGACATGCCTATGATTCAGAGGGTTGATATTTAAATCTATCTATTAGTTATTTTGGATTTTTTTTATAGATCCATCAGAAGTCTCTAGCTTCACACTTCCATATAAGTCTCTTTTCCAATATGGATAATAAATCCTTCAAGGTGCATGCACATACAGAGTATGTTTCAGAACCGGAAGGAGACAAAGTAAACGCATGCTTGACAAATGTGGATAACATTTCAATAATTCACAAAAGTTTTCCCAACATTCACAGAGAACAAGAAGAGATAATGGAAGAACCTTGATGAAACATCATCCTCGAATTAAGTCAGTACAACTAGCTTCTAGATAAATGCTAGAGCAACTTGCATCTGCTTCATGCCATCACAAGTTTTTGTGCTCATCCGGATACATAACTTTTGTACAGGTAAAAGTGCTGCAAGCTATATTGCAGCAGTAGTAGCCAATTGAATCATCCCCGCTGTTTCTGGAACTGATGCACAGATGAAAGAACATGCAAACTGGTGGAATGGGGAGGGCTCATTGATGATGGCTGCAGTTCCTACAAGTTCAACCCCTCTATCACACCCACTGCAATCTCCCTTGGTACTCTAAGCTCTGGCGTACGTTGCCGTCAGCAACGATGGTCTGATTTCTCATGGCCATGGCAGTAGGCCGAGTGTTGTACTTTACCTGAAACCTGGGTGGATTTATCTGATGGTTTTGGGAGGGAAGCATCTCAGCTGTGGCTTCTCCTAAGAACTCATCTGCCACATCTCCATCTTCGTCGATGCGCAATTTTCTTGTATACCACCTGAAACCCTGATGATGAAAGCAGAAGAAAAGATGGATGAACTCAACATCAGTGGACACAAAAATAAAGTGGTTGAGAAATTAAAGCCACTGCCAAAGTTTGGATTTGGGTACTTTCAACAAGACAAAGAAGAACTGATCTGCAGCAGTATCGATATCATGAAAAGGGAATTAGGCTTTATGAAGACAACTAGATTCACAACAATATTTCAAATTGAAATGATGAAATATTTAAGAGATGCAGAGAAGATGCAAAAGAAAAAAGAGGGCAAATTAGAAAGCAGAGGAAAAAAAATCAGAAAATGTAGAAGTTGACGAAAAGACTACTATTCCATTCAGTCTTGCAAATATTTGGAATCCACAGTACATCTTTCAGGAGGGTATAGGTCCGCAATCATCCAAATAAAGCAAACACTACGAATTTTCAAATTTATAGGTACCAAGAATTATATATTAGAATGGTCTAACAGCTTGATATCTTACCAACACGTGCAGTTTAGAAACACAACTGCAGCAAGACATGCTAAGAACTAAAACTGACAATGTATATTTTGGCTTGGCTTAGCATACACAACCCAGTGTCATCTAAACCAGAGACAGTCTACTTTTGTTTGTGTATTTTTTTCTTCCTCCTCCTTCTGGTTGAATGTAAGACTAAAGATTCTTCTGTAACTTCCAAAACTCCACATCATCTGCCTTTGAAACAGGCCTCAAAGTTACACCCTACTATGACCGTATGGTGATCAAATTGCCTTTTCTTTTTTACTATACTTACAGAAGCAGTTGAGCATCTGCCTTCTTAATCACACTATAGCAATGTGAAAGACCTCTCATCTTAGATACATGATTTACCTAGGAATTCGAAAATTGACTCTCTTTTTTACTTGTACAATATAAATTACTTCATATCTTCTCATTTTCTCTATATCTTTGGTTAACTGAATTGATTAGTACAAAATAACTAGACATCATAGAAAACAATTTTTCTAGATCTTGATTGCCCATAGTTGTCAAAGAAGGCCTTCTGTCCATGTCTCCTATCATGCTATATCATTCTCTTCACACCACATGCCTACTCTGTGCACCTATAAGACGGAGACCTTTGTTCGACTTGTTTCCTAAATTTCAGTAAACTGGAATTTTGAGGGTCTTTTGAGGGTTACTCCGTTTCAAGTTTTGTCCGCAGCCACCCAAAAACTAGAATCTTCTATCACACTTCATCAGAAGTATTTTCCCGTTCCTTTTACAGGAGATACACCATTTTCTATGCTCATGAAGAAACAAGCCAGCCACAGAGAGGTTACAGACTAGTTGATATTCCAGTATTACATCTGTCTACCAAACCCCAATATATGGAAAGTCTAAGCACCTACTCCTAAGATTAAATGGCTACTCACTCGGTCAGTTCTACTCCAATGCAGATGCAAAATGAACAATTTCCCTTAAGAGGCTGGAATCATCACTGTCACCAGTTTCATTCTACTCCATAATCCAACAACCGATTTCGAAGCAATTAGCATCTTATTTTTAAACGAATCCGCATAAAGCAAAGGACGGCAGACTGTGTTCATCCGTGCAAAGATCCCAACTTTTTGGGTCCATCTGTGAAACAGGAAACGGGGGGCTAAGAAGGGGCACCTGAACTCCGCCTTCACCAGGATCGCAGGGGACGAGGACGGGGCGGCTGGGCCGCTCGACGGCAACAGGCACCTGCACGCTGAACCCTCTAGTGGCGCCGCGGGGCGCGGGGCCCGCTCCCGTCCGGCCGCTCGCCTCGTCTTCGCCAGCGCCGCCGACTCTGGAGTGGTGGGCTTCCGCCGCTGACTCCTCCTCCTCCTCCTCCCGCGACAGCCCGAGTAAGCCGGCGATCCTTCGGAGGAATCCCATCAGATCCTCGCCGCCGCCGCCGTTACGAGAAGGAAGAGGGGTCTTTGCTTGAAGAGAACGACCGCAAAAGCTACGCCCTGCAGGCCGCAGCCCACGAAACCAGAAACTAAAATAGTGCCATTAAATTATATATATATATCATCCGAGAAAAAAAAAGTAAACATTATTTTATATCCAAATTAATATTACCTAATGCAAACAAAAAATGAAACTTCATAAATTAAATTATCATTATTATTATGATTTCGGTTTTATAGATTTTGGGAGCGAAAAAAATAGCGGAATTAGCAGTCCGGTTTGTTCTCCACATACTACGTGGGGGAAGAGGCAGCAAACTGCTACGTACATGCGCTTCCATTTCTCCTCCCCTTCCTCCTCCTCCCCCCCATCTTTCTCCAATCTCCTCCTCGTGGTTTGTTCTCCCACCTGCGTCTCCATCTTGCTAGGCTACTACCATGAAACCCTCCAAGTCCAGGTAAAAAAAAACGTTGCCCCTTCTCACCTAATCCCTAGGAGATCTTCTTCCAGCTGCGGTCTCTATCTTAATTTTTTTCTTTAGATTTATCTGTGTCTTTTTCTTAGGGTTTGATATAGATTCTGGAGTTAGATGTTTGTTCATAGTGAAAAAAAATTCCTTTTCTGCTTCTCTGTTTGATTTTTTTTTTATATTACATGGTTTAAAGTATCAAGACGTTGCCTTGCTTATTATCCATCCACTTGTGGCCTCGGTTTGCGTATGTATTGTGTTTTGGTTTTGAGTTCTCCCCAAGTCTGGTTTTTGAATTGGCTTATCGCTTTTGATTCACATATTGCTGTTTAATCCTGTTGTTTAAAGCTTTGATATTAACGATCTGAAGTAGAGTTGAGATATCTGAAGCTTCAAAAAGTAGGACGGCATCGGAAAACCCCAAGGTTGGCAAGATATCCAGAAATGGATACGCCAAGATATCCAGGCCATGCAATATGAAGCCATTTCCGAAGTTAGCAGAGCCGAATCCATCTGCCAAGAGCAGCACAAAACTTGAAGTAAGAATGCCAAACTGAGATCCACACTGTTCGGTTGCTGCTTCCTTTTATTGGGTACCTTTTCTTTTTTTTTAGAGGAACGGTTTTGGTTGCAGAAGTCAGAGTGTGGGTCAAAAGTACAGGCTAAGTTGGACGCTGTTGATGAGGTGTTGATGAATGCAAGGGAGCGATTGGTTCTCCTAGAGAAGGAAAAGAGCCAGGCTATTGAAGAGTTGAATGAAGCTAAAATATTTATTAATGAGATCGATGCGAAGCTCCGAGTGGCAACTGTTGCAAAGAAGAAGGTTGAGGAGAGCTTGGCGATCGAAAGGCTCCGAGCTGATGAACTGGAGCGAGCAAGCATCGATGCTACACAAAAGATGGAAGAGTATCAAATGGAACTACAGATGGTGAAACTTGAGCTTGATAGTGCTACCAATGCTAAGAACATAGCTTTAGAAGATGTAGAGGATGCAAAAAAGATCGCTGAACTGAATGGGGAGAAGGTGGTGATATTGTCCAGAGAGGTGATCAATTTAAAATCCTTGCTTGATTACAATATGGATAATTTGAACAAAGAAATAGCAGAGACAATGGATAGGTTGAATGCTGACAACAGTGCTTTGAAACTTGAACTCGAAAGAGCAAAGTCATCTGAGGAGAAATTATTCATGATAGAAACATTGGTAGAACAGCTCCAATTGGATATGGCGAATGTGAAGAAGGTTGAGTCAGATGTTTCTAAGCAATGTAGTGAGTCAACTAACGAGGTGGAAGCCAATGGGTCTGAAAAATCCACAATTGATTCTCTTGCAATAATAAGGGAAAAACTGGAAGAGGATGCCACTTCACTGCACAATTATGAAACTGAGATCATTGAT
Source organism: Thalia dealbata (assembly GCA_030544415.1). Classification (NCBI taxonomy): domain Eukaryota; kingdom Viridiplantae; phylum Streptophyta; class Magnoliopsida; order Zingiberales; family Marantaceae; genus Thalia; species Thalia dealbata. The sequence continues at coordinate 2,132,839 of CM060458.1, forward strand.
CTGAAAGAGATGATTGGATCTCTGAAGATTGAGGTGGATAAGTACAAAACTGATCTTGAAGAAGCAAATAATAATCTTAGTCTCTCCCATCAAAAGGAATTTAACTTGGAGAAGGAAATTGAGCTATTACAATCTGAGCTTGAGAAACTAAAGGGGAAGTTGTGGGTCAATGGCAAGGTTGCATCTACTGATATTGAGAGATTGTTGGAGGACAAGAGCAAACTCATCCATGAACTTGAGAGCTGTAGAGATGAAGAAGAAACGGTTAAAAAAGCAATGGAAGGTTTAGCCTCAGCACTGCACGAGATTTCTACTGTAGCCAGAGAAAACCAAGAGAGGGCTTTAGCAATGCAAAGTGAACTTGAAGAGGCTCAGGCACAGATAAGGCAATTGAAAACAGATATCAGGAATACTGAAGAGATTTATCAACTCATGCTTGATGAGGCAAGATATGAAATAGTTTGCCTCAAGAAGACTATTGAACGATTTGAAAATGTATCCAGCAATTTTGGCACCGAGTGGGATACGAAGGAGCTGCATTGTGTTAACAACATTAACAAATCTGAAGATGAACTTGATTTCTTCAAGGCTGAAACTGTAAAGGGTTTTAGCACGCACAAATTAACAGAGAAAGAAGCAAAGACTGAGACTTTGCAGTTAAACGAAAGACTAACATCTTCCTCACGGAAGATTAAAGATCTTTCTTCATCTCCTGAAGTGGCCACATCCAGAACAATTGCCAAAAAAGTTGAGTTGTCTAAGAGGGAAAAGAAATATGTTCTATTTCCAAACACTTCTGAAGAAATGAGTGGTGGTGAAAAGTTAGCAGAGAGATTGAATTCGAAAGCACATTCATCAAAGAATGGAAAAGAAAACCAAAGGCCAATTCATGAGGAAGATTCTACAAATATCATCTCCAGGGGCCTATCGTCAGAGCCAATGCTTGATAATGTTGCAAAATCGAAGGTGTCTGTTGGTAAATCGGAACGCATAATCGGCACAGTAATGAGCATGGATTACAGAGCAACCTCACATGTGAGGACCCAGCAACAGAAGAAGTCTTTTTTTCCAAAGTTTGGGAATCTTCTGAAGAAGGGAATCCATATTGGCCATAAATAGGATATAAATGTAGGAGCTCGGTCACAGGCATGCTACATTGTGGATCATGTCCTTGGGGTTTTAGATGACTTGGAGTTTCTGCCACTTGCAGATGTTTTAGTAAAGCTCTTGTTGCAAGATCTTTGCTCTGGTAATCTTCAAAATGTAATGATACACATTCTCTGTCATCCTTAGGTTTTGTTTTCTTAGAATTCTACTTCACTCAAATAGTTATAGAGTAAAGAAAGCATGAATTGTGTAAACCTGAACACCGTGCTGTTTTGTTAGATATTGTTGCCATACATCATTTTGCAGATACGATGCTTGCAACTCTATGTCCTGAGCCACTCTTGTTATAACTCATAAGCTCACTGGATCAGTGATCCTATCCCAAATCCCACTTGTTCTTGAACTGAACAACCACTATTACAAGAAATACCTAATTAACATAACAAACTACCAGCTTAAGATGATGTACTGGTGGTGACCAATTATACTGTACTTTAATTTATTAAGTGAAAGCAGGTATTTGCCAAGGAAAAAGATATAAAATAGGAAACTAAACTTGAGGTATTGTAAAATGACTCAAACATAGTCCATCTATATATACAGTACATAGGGCATTGTAGCACTGTGGAATTTGCCCTTTCTTCTGCTGTCTTTGTGGTCACTTGTTCATTAATTCAGATTCTCCTTCACTGGACCACGGTGTCTTCTAGCTCCAAATGATATGTTGATTTCTTACACACTTCTTCTACTCTTGTTGTTTTTTTGTGAAAATTTGCTGCTTTTCATGTTTGACATGACTACTACCTAGTAGGAGCTGCATTTAACCCATTTTGGACAGGGTGTCAGGGAAAGCCTAATTAATTAACTCTACTAGGCATCAAATTAGGCATATCTGCCTCTGTTTAATTTTTTTTTAAAAAAAAATCATCTATGGTCCTCTTCCTCTTTCATATATTAATTAATCTGAACACAACAAGTGTTAGATTGTTTACTAAAAGTAGCATAAACTGTGGAATCCAACTAATGGTTTCTCCTTGGCATTCATTCTCCCTATCTAAGCTTATCAAGACAATGGAGATTGTTTGGCATCACCAAGATTATATTGTTCTATATTGCCAGGCATGCACATGGTTTGATTAAATGAGCCATCTCTCTCTCTCTTTCTTTGTTGAGCGTGATATTTAATTAGAAAGCTACTGATATATACATCAATTGTGAGAAAAAAAAGAAACATGCATGTCAACATTATTGACCCAGAAGAAAAAAGTATGCAAGTACTTTTCTTTCATTACATTGCAGATAAATATGATGCAATTATTAATCATCTGTTGCTTGAGGTTGAAATCAATGAACAGATTTAAAACATGATATAATATAAGTTTTTCCACTGGTAGGTGGATGGTTGTATCTTACAGGTGTGTGGGTTTAGCTACTCTACAGCATCCCCCTCCTTTGTGGGGACAAGTTTTCCGTCCCAAGCTTTCTATGTTTTTTTATTTAGGTCACCCTTTCTCTGTATGAGAAGTGACAGCTTAAATTATTATATTCTTCCCGTACTTAAAATTCAAAGTGTGAAGCATTGGATTACCCCCATGATTATAGACTAAAGAATCTCTCTTTCTCTCTCCCTCTCTTTAAATTTATTCATGAAGTAGGAGTACAATTAAATGAAAAAAAGACAATTTAATTTATATTTCATATGAACAAAAGGTTAATTAAAAGACGGTAATTACAAATATTATCATTATAAGAATAATAGGAATCTCCTCTCTACAATCTCGAAACTAAAGATGTTATCCGTCATAGTTTAGAAAAAGTAAGCAGTCACACTCATTTATCTAATCAGTCTTAAATATAAAAGGAATTCTTCAAGAATTTTTCTAGTAAATCCCTACAATTATCTACCACTACAATTCACTAAACTTGATTCCAACATCAAAAGGAGCACTTTTGACTTAGATTGGGAGCCCAAGTATTGTGGTTGGATCTCTTGTTCTTCTTTTTGAACCATTGAACTTGTCTTCCTTATTTTATTACACAACCTTTATTCATACTTTATTTGTTAAATTTGAATCTTCTTACCTCACTTTATTAGTTATTAGTTATGTGCTTGATGTTTTATTAATTAAAGTGGAGTTGACTAACTACTCCAAGTCAAAATGACCTCTCCATATGATGATAGAATTATCTAGAATCAAATCTCCAAGGTAAGAGATGGATTCTTTTACATACATGGCTGCTCCTGCTGCTGTCATATTAACTTGTAAAGTCAGCGGTTAGTTGTTGAATAAGTTCAACAAATTATTAACTTATCACCTACCTAATCATTAATTTGATCATTAATTCAACAATGTACTACTATATATTATATAAACTGATATCTATTTCCAGATAATCTTTTAGAAAAAACTCTAATAATGTTAAAAATCTGGTAGAAATCCTATCAGTTCATATTACTATACAGTAAAAGTGATGATTTAGGTTGACGTCTCATGTTCATATCATGTTGTTAAGGAAGATTTGAAATCCGAATAAATCAACCTAAATATTTTCTAGGTTTTATGTTCGGTATATGAACTCGGACTAGGGTGAATTAACTTGAACATGATTATATTAAACCTTACTATGTCAAATCTAATTAATCCTGAAGTAAAATTGATCAGTTACTTGGGTCCTTTTTCAACAAAGGATTAATTTTGATGTCCCTTCCTTCCAACAACAACTTGTTAATTAATTTTCTTCACGTAAGATGCAATCAACTGACCCCCCAACTCCAACTAACTACTATTTTTTAAAAAAAATCATTTTGCAGTTAATTAGTTCATCAGATCTCTCTTTGGCTTTCACCAACCCAAATCTAACTTTCCCACAAGAGAAATCAAATCAGCAAACATCATTAATTCATTATGTACATTAATTAACTTCATGTTCATTTAATTTATCCGCACACAAAGCCATTAAAACAGCAGAGAAGAATTATAAATTTAAGCTCCATATCCATCTTGATTGATTTAATATATGTACAGTAAACTTGTACATCCCAAAAAAATTTACAACTCAAAAACCAGGAAGCAAACTCTACTCCTTGATCTGATCGTATACCTCCGGCCATGTCATCTCTCTGTACCAAAGGAAGAATATTAATTGATTGAGAGATCAGATGAGGTTTTGAATTAACTGAAGAAGAAAGAGAAAGGAAGGAATTATTACTCTATGATCTCCTTCCAGCCAAAGTCGCTGTCGAGGTTGTCGAGCTTGAGGTTGTCCCAGGCGTTGTAGGATGATGAGGAGGAGACGGCCAAATTGTTGTTGATGTTGTTGTGTGCAAATTGTGTTGGTTTGAGGAGGTCAATGCTGTTGTTGTTCTTGGTGATGCCGTCTGAAGAGTTAGGCGAAACTAAAGTAGGAGTAGAATTCGAAGGAGCGCTGCGACCATTGCTGATCTCCATGCTAGCCGCCTCCTCCGTCGTCCTCGACGCGTCCGCTTCCTCCTCCATGGAGTTAAAGCTCGACTCCATCAGCACCGGCTGCTGCGCCAGCAGGATCTGGCTCAGTATCGAGAGGTTCGAGACGGCCGGACCGGAGCTCGGGAGGCCGCCGCCGCCGCCCAGGGAAGAAGATCCTAGAAGGCTCATCATGTCCGCCGCCGCCGCGGCGGTGGAGCTGCTACCGGTGGTGGTGGTCGTCGCCGCCGTCGTCGCCGTCGTCGTTGTGGTTGTCAAGACCTGGAAGAGGTTCTGGACGAGCTGAAGCTTGAGCAGGTGGGCGACGTCGGCCTGGACCAGCTTGAGGGCGTTGTCCATGGTGGCGGCGTTGCCGGGCGCGAGTAGGGTGGAGAGGCCAGCGAGGAGGCCGAGGTTGGCGGTCGCCGCCGTCGGCCGGTGCGTCACCGGGTCGATTCCCATGCGCAGGAGCTTCTTCCGCAGGTGCGTGTTCCAATAGTTCTTGATCTCGTTGTCCGTCCGGCCCGGCAGCTTCGTCGCTATTGACGACCACCTTCTCCATCGTCCCACCAAGAAGAAGAAGAAGAAGAAGAAGATGATGATGATGAACAATAAGAAGAAGAAGAATAAGATATATATAAAGAAGTAGTAGTAGTACTTGTTGCCGAGGAGGGAGTGGAGGTGGATGATGCGCTGCTCCTCCTCCTCGGTGAACTTGCCGCGCTTGATGTCAGGGCGGAGGTAGTTGGTCCAGCGGAGGCGGCAGCTCTTGCCGCAGCGGTTGAGGCCGGCGAGCTTGGGGATGCGCTGCCAGCTCCCCCGGCCGTGCTTCTCCACGTAATCGATCAGCTTCTGGTCCTCCTCCGGCGTCCACGGCCCCTTCTTTACGCTGCCGCCGGCGCCATCGCTCTCCGAGCCCTCACCGCCGTCCCGGAGAGGAGACCTCGGCATTGCTGCAAACTGAAAGAGTTAAGGGACCGGAGATGATTGATAGAAAATGGCAACCAGCAGCAAAGAAGACCATCAAACCTTGTCGATTGATGTACAGATAAAGAGAGAGACGGAGAGTTGATTAAAGAATTCGGGATTCGGAGAGGAGGAGGAGGACTTCGTTAATTGGGGGTGGTGGTGGTGAGTATTTATAGGGTTTTGTGTGTCGTTGCAGAAAACTCATCATAATTAACGAGAACTGTAACCGACGTCAATTTTAATTATTGGCTCTTCCATAAAAATTATATATGTATGCCACTTTATTTAATTACTAACATCAAGAACTCCATGCAAATTTTTGCAACATATATACTACTAGATTTTATATATATGTAGAGATTTATTGTTTCAAGTTGGCCAATTTGCTTTTGACTTTGTGTCATTTATTTTATATTATTTTATACACACATCTCAAATAAAATAATTGAAAAATATATATATAAACTTAAAATTTATAAATCATGAGCAACTTATATGATGTTATTTTTATTTTTTATATTAACAAAAAAACACGTTATGACACTGATTTAGATATTTATATAATAAAAAATTTTAAAAAAAAGCTACATATGCCACTCAAATTTAGGAAGGTTATTACTAAAGAGAATATATATATATATAATTCAAAATTAACAAGTAAATATATGGATATAATTTAATCATTTATAAGATATATATGTGTGTGTGTGTGTGGAGGAGAGTAGATGGGGATTAGGTTTGGGAATTGGCAAAGAGGAGGAGGGCTCGCAGTCAAAAAAAAAAAAAGTAGTAGTAGTAGTAGTAGTGCAATTAATGTGTGTGTGTTTTCAATTACTTGTTTCATTTCAACAAGGCAAGTAGAGCTATTTATACTTAGTTGATTAATCAGCTTGGACTTGGATTGCTTGAAAGATTAGATCAAGTAAGGCAGGTTTTTTTTTGTATTATTAATTAGCTTACTTCTAAATCTAATTAGCTGTACATGTTCAGATAATTAATTACTTCCCACCTCCATGCACCATTTTTTTTCACGTTAAGATATAAGATTAATTAACATACATTAAGGATTCACATACATATAAGTTTTTTTTTTTAAAACTCATCAATCAAATCAAGGGGGGGTTCCCAAGTTGCATTACTGTGTTGGTCCGTTTCAATCCTCACATTGCTCGGTGCATGCTCTTCATAATTCTTAATTAGCAATTGAAAATTTAAAACATCTTGGGCTAATATGTGCATGCAACATCACCGCGACATTAATTAATCAGCACAAAGATGGATTAGCTTACATCAACATGGCCCAATGTAGTTAAACTTTGAAAGTTATTCTCAGGTCAAACCTCTCTACTTATTGGCTGAATCAACATTGCTCGGTCTCCTTATTTTCTTATTAATTAAATTAATTAAAGCTTTTTACTCACCACGAACATGACCGTGGATGATGCCAATCTTAGGTTATCAAAACACACACACACATGTTTTGCTTCATCAACTTTTTTGTCATTATTTTTTTATTAAAAAGAGTTATAGCACGAGGTTTTTTATTTAAAAAAACAAAGTATTTTCTGGTTTTTTGCATTAAATAATTATGTTCATCAAACGCTCAAAGCTAGAAAGTGTTAGGAATATATATATATATATATATATATATATATATATATATATATATATATATGTTGACTAGTTATTATCCAATTAACAGTATTGAAGTCTCATTTCTTCAACCGTTAATTATTATCTTGCTTGCTTATTGGGTTCATCCATCTGTTTTATTATTCAATTGATTGATTCATTAACCTCTCACCACCAATATATATTTGTAAGAGATTAAATCATGAAGATAAACAAAAAAGCAAGTATTTTTAAGGAGACAGTTTTAATATACACAGAATGCAAGCTCTTCTGATTAGAATAATTAGATTTATATTTTTATAAATAAAAAATATATATAATGGACTAATTAGTTCTTGAGGAAAATAATTAATAAATTGACAGTCATTTTCATGTTAGTTGGGCCGTCAATGGATCAATGGAGATTTTAATAGATCTTGTTCTACCATCGTCGTCATCATCCATTGGAATCATGGCATATGTCTACTATATATAAATATAAATTAGCATTCATCCTTTCCCTTCCAAGCAAGTGGTTGGACAGAGCGAACTTTTTTTGCACAATAGGAAAGAAAAAAAAAATTGATCTGTTGTACCTCGGTCATCACATTACTTCTCTTATTTTTCATTTACTGGCCGACCTAATTAGATAAATTAACCTTAATTATATGTATTTTTATACTTGAACTTATCTAAAATCATATATAGCTTCTACTAAATCAAGTAAAACTTATAGATTCATGGCATGGCATGGCATCATCTCATCATTCCTTGGCATTATCAAGTTGCATTTCTTTTATCAGTGAATCAGAAGATCTAATGAATTAATTTTTACAAAATTAAGATTCTTGAGTATGGAGATAGACATGTTATCATCATCCTGCATGGATAAGGGGAGGATAGCATGAGGTGAGCCTAAAAGTTTAATTAATTTATTATTATTATTATTTTAAAAATACCTTAATTCATTTATTTAAAAAATTAGTAAAAGTAATTTTTATCACTTTTTTTTTGGCAATGGGTGCACCTCCCCTCCCAAGGAATCTGAATATTTTGCTACTCTTTTCAATGGTATTCATCTGAGAATTAGTTTTATGCTCTAAATAAAATATTTAATGAAAATTTTTATTTGAAGTTAATACACTCTGTGAATATTTTAGTTCCTATTTTCAAAATATATGAATTTTTTTTTTCTCAGTTAGGTATGCATCTTATCAAGTCCACTAAAATTATTTTTTTTTTTTTAAAAAGAGAGAATATGTGATTAGGGAAGCATGCTGTAATTTGTTTGCTAGATATATCAAGATTTCAGCATAATATTAATCAATTTAAAAAAAAAGCAATTAATATGGATGGAGTCAACCCCCCTGAGCCAATTCTAACATAACAACCTATGCAAGTATATAAATAATATTTATATCATATATTATTAAATATAAGCACTTGGATTTACTAAAAAGGGGGATTGGGGGGGAGTCAACTTGCAAGGGTAGGGATAAAGTAGTTTATCTTAACATTTTGGTCCTTAGAATGTTCATGGTTAGGTATTAGTAGGTTGAGTGATAGATGCCATATATTTACTTCAATAATTTTTATACAAAAATAACATCATATTTCAGATATTTTGTCGTTATATTCCTTAAATATTTAGTTTAAATTACCTAAAATTAATATATACATATATATATATATACATTAATATATGTTCATATTTAAAATATTTTAGTATAGATTACCTAAATTAGTGTGTACAGAACAATTAAAAGGTACTAAACTAGAATACTCTATTTTAAAAAAAATTAAAAATAAAGTCTCCTTTTTTATCATATTCCTTAATTATTTTAGTTTAAAGTACCTAAATTAAAAGCACTTAACCATAATTATGTGATATTTTTAAAAAAAAATCAGAAATCGATATTTTATTATTATAATCATTAAATAATTTAGTCTGTATAAAACAATTAAGGGGGTACTTATAATATAATATTCTATTATGCTCATTAAAAAAATGAAAAAAAAAGAGAGTCTGCTGATCAGTGATCAGGAGTGGAGATCTCAAAAGACCCCAATCAGAAATCCATACTATTACCACTTTGACTTTTTACGGGCAGCCCATTCGGCTAAAAGTATATATTATTAGGCCACTTTTATAATTTGGGTTCGTTTTCTACTCAATTTGGACCGGCCCAACAAATCTCCATTCATCAATTAAGTTCAGCACGTATATATATTTTTTGATTTAAAAAATAAATTATATATCATTTTATCATCTAATAAGATCTAATTATAAACATACAGCGACTCGCAATTTATATTGTATCTGTTAAAATTAAAAAAAAAAAAAAGAGTCCTCAGTCAATCATTATATCATGATTGAACCGTACGTGCAACAGTCCCGCGATCTACCAGCAAAAAAAAAATGCAATCGGATTTAGGTTTGACCTGCGAACATTTCACATCGATATATACATATAAATGATGGAAGGAGGATATGGGCGCTGGGGATGACAGAAATCATAAATGCATCATCCACCCAACCTGTGCTGTGATCTGCCAAGGGAAGGGAATCATCCCATTTATTATTTATTACGACGCAACCATAAACCAAATCGACCAACCCAATTTATACTTCCTATTTAATAAAACGTGTCCGTCAACAAAAAAAAAAAAAAAAAAATCTTCTTTATAAATCCCGACGGGATACCCTACGACTTTGAATACGACTTGAGCCGGCCATCATCCATCGGTACGTGCCGCCCGTAATTTGAGGCGTCGTCCACCGACCGATGAATCCTTGGATTCGTCGCGTCAGTTAGGGACGTCTCGTATTTATATTTATTAAGCCTTGCTCTGTCTCTGTATAATATTTATAATTTATACATATATTCTAAAAGAAGGGACGACCGACGGGGCGTTATAAATATAAATGCTGATTGATGGATTGGATGGAAGAGTTTGTGAAAGCACGAGTGCGGAGGTCAAATAAGGTTGACAGATCAACGTAGGTCGTTGCGTGGCCGCATCACGACCCAATTAATTTTGCCCGATCCATCCATCCACAGGGCAGTGGTGTGCGCACCAAAATGCTTCGCCCGATCCATCAAGCAAGCAGGCAGCATAACGTTACACTGTTAACACAATTTAAAATACTTATTTAAATATATTTAAAGTTCAATCGAGATGGTATCTTTTAATTTGAATATACAGTAACGCTTGTTAAAATGATAAGAGTAATAGGTTTGATATTTATTTGTAAGTTTGAAAGCATAATTAATTAAAATAATGGGGGAGTAGGTCAACGGGGGCCATCCGTCCCAAACCACTTTGTAGGGTGCATTAATTCGGGCAAACCACATTTTAGGATATTTAATTCCTTAAATTTCTCGGGTCGGATTATTAATTAATTAATTAATTATGGTGCTGAGCTCCTCCTTTTTGGCACAGCGAGGAGGTGTACGTGTCCCGTGTTCCTGACTCATCAACTGTGGGTGATAGGTGGACGTGTTTCTTCTGGATGCATCGCTTTCTTCTACAAGCATCTATTTCCTTTTTTAAAAAAAAAAATTACGTCGTACGAGTCACCTGCATACCCATCATACCTCTTCAACTAAGCCTGTACTCCTGCATGCATACTGTTAAAATATTGACGCACAAAATCTATCATAAATCTATTCAAACATTCAACGTATCGTTCAATATAATAATAATTATAATTAAATATGATTTATATACGTATACGTAGTAAATAAAATGCAGCAATTGAACTCTAATTTATCTATTAATATAGTAAAATGCTAATACTATCGACATTCAAATATCATGAAAGCTGATTTATTTAAATGTTGAGCAATAATTGTAAATAATAATATTTCCTTAAAGACGGTACAGAGAAAATAAGTAAATTTAGTATTAAAGATATTTAAGATCGTATCTTATAAAAATTTAGGTAATCAATAAAAATTAATTTTTTGGACTAACTAACGAAGAAATATAAATTGCATGTTAAAATACGATTCTTATGTAAAGATATCAACGAAGCTTATAGTTTATGTAAATGAGAATAATGAACTATCTGTTCTATCAATAATCGTATACAATAAATAATCTATATATTTATAATAATAGTAAATATAGTTATAAGATATCCCGCATATCTCATAGGCTACGGAGAGGAAGATGAGTAGTTGAAACTATTAAAAATTAAACAATAAGTTATATGTCATTGAAGTAGTTGAAACTATTAAAAATTAAACAATTAGTTAATTTTTAGTAAACTTTTTCTTCGACAATGACTTAAATTTTTAGTATCCTGCCGTAGGAAATCCTGTGGACTTCCAATGAAGGGTAAGTGTGGGGACTCCATTAACTAGGGGTTGGTGCAGGTATATGCTTTCAGAAGCTAGAAATACGCCGAACATGAAGGAGGAAATCAAATAGGGTTTGAAAACAAAAACAAAAAAAAGGGGTTGATGTTTGTTTCCCCATCTTCATCAATCAATCCAGGGTTGGGAAAAAAAATAGACAATGGGAATGTCCATCTTCACATAAACTTATCCATAACGAGGGGGGTTGCATATGGAGAAAGGGATGAGCCGCTGCCATCAATGCTACAGTCTAAATTCTCACTCTTGTGAGGAGAAAAAAAAAAAAAGTCAATCCACCTAAAAGGGCTGCAGTTATTATTGTTTTTATTACTCCACATACAACTTTTATTTTTTTAAAAAATTTTACCTTACGTATCATTAATTAATTGAATAGATAATTGCATTATTACCGTTATCACTTTATTATATTTAAACCTTTTAAAATTTTAAAATCATACAAAAACCTCCCATTTAAATTTTAAATTCTCTTAAATAGATGTTTTATTCACAGTAAATATATACATTATTTTTATAATTCAGCAAAGCTTTAGCTAGTAAACTTAGTAAACTTATTTGATAATATCAACTCACGTTTAGAAAGGATATTTTAGTATCACTGCTATATCATATGCTATAAATCATATATAAATTAGACACATTAAAAAATAACATATCACTACATAAATTAATACATCATATTAATGATATTATAAGCTAAACATAATATAATAAATTTTCTTATTTTATCTCTTTCTAACCTAATAAAATTTCTATTTTGATGTGTCTAAGAATGATTGTTTCATCCTTAAAATATTGCTTAAATAATTTCTAATTTCTCTCGTTTAAATATGATATATAAATTTGATTATCACAACCTACATAAGTTATATTTTTTATATCTTCCTTTTAGTTATTTTAGCAGTTGCATTGATTATGATTTCACATGTAATTTATATCAATAATTTTTCATTCAATTTTATCGAATCACTCAATATAGTCTTACTATAACTGAATTTATTCAACAAATGCTCTAATACTTTCGCTGCACTCAAATGTTAACATCTTCCTTCTATCTACATATTCCGCTTAAGTATTTTATCTGTAACTTCTGTCACAAACTAAACTATTTCAAATCTTCTTTAATAATTGCCCATCTATATCAATGATGGATCTTTGTACTCATCAATAAGTACTTCTGTAGTGAATGTTTTGTTACAGGCAAGTTGCAAGTTTTATTCATACGTATACTCCCCTCAATTCAAAAGTTAATTTTTTATCATAATATTTTTTCTACTAATTATCATTTTATTTATAGTTAGGGTTGGTACTAATTATAATTAAATAGCTTATTTAAAGTAATTTAAATAAAGTACACAAAGTGTGCATCCCACTAGTTAGAGTAATTAAATTTTATATGGGAGGATCATGAGGTCTTGGATTTAAAACTCATTAAATTAAAAAAAAGTAATTTAAACAAATAATATTTAGTTATTATTATTTGGGTAGACATTGAGAATTTGATTTATAATTAACTTGCATAGCATTAATCTAAACATGTGCTTAACTTCATATTAGAAAATTGAAGCATTAAGTAGATCATTGTCTGCTAATAATTTCAATATAAATCTTTTAAGGTAGGTATAAATTTTGACTAAATCACTTTCAAAGCTTTAATATTGAGGAAAAATTAGTCAAAATATAAATAATTCTGAGATTTGTATTAAAACCATGGACCAAATAATATTCCTGTAACCTAGGTTTTACATAACTAACGTAAGAAGTGGTCCTTTTTTATCATTTCTTTTTATTGATCATTTTCTGATAATTAAATGGTTAATTGAGCAAGTGGCTCATTATTTTAATGAAGTTTAAAATAGTAATATTTTTATCTTAGTTAGTAAATATATTTTTAAATAATATTTAATAAAAAATACGCATAATTATTTTTGTAATTTTTTAGAGAAAATGTACACATATATAGAAAAGGCCAAATGGAGCATGTATTGTATCACTCACAAAATATTCACCTTTTTGAGATGTCATTTTCCTCTTAGCCATATTACACCTAAAAAATAAAAAATAAGAGACAAGCAACAAACTTTCACTCTTTTTTTTTAAAAAAAAATTTTATACCACATCCAGAGTATTAAAAAAAAGAACCTCTTTTGGCTTTTTTTTGTTCCTTTTTTTTCCTTCCAAAATGTGCATATTTTTTTACAACAAAATTAATGAAAGTAAAAGGGGAATGGATCCTCAAACTTCATCAGGGGTGACCACATCCCTCACACAAAGACACCTCCTGAGATGTCATTTTCTTTGGCACCACATCATGGCAAATTTTAACATTACAAAAGTTAAAGTTTTTATTCTAAAATGCATTTAAAAGCAGCCCTCCTTGATCAGCAACACATTTGAATACTCAATGTAGTTTTTTTAAAGTATTTAACCAATATTTTACAATTTTAAAGCATTCACTCTGTATATAAATATTATTATTATTTTATACTCTCTAAATTTTTTTTGAACTGTGGATTGAATCAAAGTTATTTTAATTAGTGGAAAGTACAGTTGGATAAAGTATTTATACTCTCTAGCTTTTATATACAAAAAATATTATTTTAATATTTACTAAATATAAATAAATAAATAAGTCATCAATCAACTGTGTGACTGTAACACACACTTCATCTCCTGCCAAAAATAATTAATTCCTCAACATATTTCATTTACACGCCACATCGAGCACCTCCCCCCACCCTCTCTCTTATTCCACACCCAACAGGCGCCCCTCTTCTCTCTCCCTCGACATTAACAGCAGCAGCTGCTGCAGCTGCGAGAGAGGAAGAAGACGATCTCCGGAGGGCTGCTCGTGTTCGTCTCCAGGAATCCATATCACTCGATCCATCCATGGAGTTGTTCAAATCGGCACAGCCGGATTTGTCTCTCCACATCAGCCCTCCAAACGCCGCTCAGTCACCAGCACGGAAGAAGCCCGACGAGCACCGTGTGCACCGCTTAGGGTTTTGGCGGAGGCAGCCATTGACGGACTCCAACGGCCCCTCCGCTGCTTCCCCCGCCGCCGCCTTCGATCTCTCCCTGGCGAGCCCGAGCTCCAGCGCGCTTCCCGCCGACTCTCCCTCGTCCAAAAACAGCCACCTCCACCGCCACCTCCATCGCCACCTCCACTACCACCACCACCACCACCAGAACCTCGGCCCGCTGATGAAGCCCATCAGGGGGATCCCCGTCTACAGCAACAGCAGCAGTTACCAGCACAATTCCTTCTCGCTGCTCCCACTTCAGCAGCAGCAGCGGCGGCGGCTGCTGCAGCTGGGTGACTCCCCCCTCGCTGCCTACAACACCTCCTCCTCCTCCTCCTCCTCCTCTTATTCGGGACAAGGGCTGTCGTCGGCCTCGGCGGCCGCAGCCGCCGCGAGGTCGAGGTACTGGCCGTCGAGGTTCCTGGCGAGGAGGAGCTCGAGAGCGCCGAGGATGCGGTGGACGGCGACGCTCCACGCCCGATTCGTTCACGCCGTGGAGCTGCTCGGCGGCCATGAGAGTACACATATGTTTGATCGATCTACTTGATTTTGGCTTCTCGTTAAACTTTTTTAGGGCTAGGAGGGGATTGATTTGGGCTGTTCTTCGAGTTTAATTTACAGGAGCGACGCCCAAATCGGTTCTTGAGCTCATGGATGTGAAGGATCTCACCTTGGCTCATGTAAAATCTCACTTGCAGGTAATTAACATCCTTTTCTTCTCTGCCCCCTTTTTGTTTCTCTTAGATCTTTGGTTCATCTTCTACTAAGTTTGATCCTAATTTTTGCCTACAAATCATTTAAAATCCTCTCACCACCACCCGTCTTCTACATGTTTCTTATTCTTTATATGTTCTTGAATGATCAAATATTGGTTTTGATAGAACTCCAGGAAAAGGAAGTACAGCAAAACCAAGACCTTCTATTTCATTTCTCTACTTCTTCAAAGAGAAACCGCTTTGTTTCCTTATTTTAGCACTCTCCCTTTCTCTCTCTTAAAAAGGATGAACAGATGAATTTTTTTCTCTTCATGTTATGAATAAAGCCTGCTGGAAAAAAATTCGAATTCATTACACATACGATACATTAAGCAACATATATGATCTCTCCGTACGATTGCAGATGTATAGGACTGTGAAGAACACAGATCATAAAGCAGCAATCTCTTCTGCAGGTAATTAATAAAAGAAAACTCGCCTCTCGCATTAATTACATGAAATGAACGGGTTGCTTCGCAGTTATGATTATTAATTAGGGTTTATTAATTATTTCCTCTTGCTCATCAAGGTCAGGAGTCTGATGGGTTTGAGAACGGATCAACCGGCGAGATCTGCGATGATGATAATTCGCCCAAGAATCCAAACAGAAGGTCAGTAAATTACTCATCCTATTCAATCTTCAGTTCTTAATTTCTCAGGGTATGTATATGAGTTGTCAAGTACATGTGAGATGAATTCTTTCACTTGAGCCGAAGAATAGCATAAATGCTGTAGAAGAAGTTGTCACTAGAAACATGAACTGAGGACAATGTTGACAACTGATATCTGATGAGCTCAAAATCTTGAACATTGAACGAGAGCTAGGCATGGTGCTGCACAATCTGACAAGGGAATAGGGAAAGGTCGCTTTTAACAATAGTTCTTCTTATCTTGTCCCAAAACGGCAATTTTTTCATAAAGGTTTCAATGGATGTGCATGATGGTGTTTATAGTAACTTTTGCTTCCGTTGTTTCATGAGGATAAATAATCAGACCATTAAAGTAAGATATATGCTTAGAAAAGGCCATTGTCTAGAATTCTGCAAACATCAGTTTGATGGTGATGAGTTGGAGGAGGAGAATGATATGATTGATCATTTCTGTAGTTGAAAAAGGACACATTATATACAGCATCTATATATGTTCATAAATCAGTATCTCTCTCTCCAAGAAGAAAAAGGGGCTCGCACTCATCTGATAAATCTCTCTTCCAAAAGAGACAAATCACTGTGCACGCTTTCTTTCTTTTTTTCCCTTTCCTTTCTTCTCTTAGGGTTTTCTGCTTTCTCTTTTCTTTTGAGCAGTTTGCAGCTTCCTTGCTGCTTCATGAAGAAAATTTAATGCCCTTGTTCGGTTTGATAACTTGCAGCTTCTTCAATGGAAATGGCGTTCCGGGTGGTGTACCCATTGCAGGCAGTTTGCAGTCGTTTAAGGTACATAACACACTACTAGAAAACAAACTAAGTCTTCTGCAAAGGAACGAGACTTCACTTGGTAATCTGTTTATTTGAGTGCAGAAGGATATGATGATGAAGTCGAAAAGCTTCGAGATGAACTCAGATTTGAACTCATCATCATGCGTGTCGGAGACACCAAGTACTCCAACCAAGCTCAACCTCGAGTTCACTTTGGGTCGGCCACAATGACCTAAAAAGTGGAACAGGAACACATTGTTTTCAAATAAAGCATTCATAGGAGGAGGTCGAAGAAGAGGGGAAAAAAAAAGAAAAAAAAAAGCAGCATCACTATGAGACACAATGAGTAAAGCGAGAGAGAGAGAGAGAGAGCTGTAGAGAGAATATTTGATTGTTGTGTGAGCAAGTCTATGTGAATTTTAGTTAATCAAACTAATCTCAGATTTGTCCTAAAGATATATGGATTTAACTATAAACAATATTTTAAAAAAAAAGCATGTCTCTCTTGTGTGTTCCTCTTGTCAGTCCTGCAACCCTACTACATTTAACATCATCAATGTAAAAACGTTCTTTAATTGTTGATGGTGGTGGAGCACAATAAGAGACAAATATCCTGAGAGATAATAAAAGTTATTGGTCGTGTTTTGAGTAGCGTGTGTAAGCGTGTGGATATAAACTAATAATATCTTGAGTGGAGAAAAGAAGGGGAAAAAAAAAAGTGGGTTCTGGTCTTCCATGGATCCAGCAGCCCCTTTTTCTGCATATTGTCACATGATAATATATACACCTTGTCCAATTATTTCTGCTTTCTGCTTACTTTATACTGTGCTTTTGTTTTGCAAGACACTGCTCCTTTGTGTGCATGTATGTGTGTTCCTCCACTTTCCAACCTTTTTATCTTTGCTGCATGGAAACATGTGTATCATCAAATCATCTCTTCAGATAAATTACCTCAAAGAGGGGATATATTTTTTTCAATTTTTTTTTTAAAAGTGAAAAGGCAAGAGCCTCCATATATGGTAGCAGAATAAGAACTTTGCAGTAAAAAAGTGGGAAAAAAAAGCCCTAGATCATAGCGTATATTGCTTGGCCGCCCTTAACCGTGTCAGTCTTCAATTTTTTTTCATAAAAAGTTATTTTTAAAAGAAATAAATGCAGCTAAAAAAGATCATAATTATCCTTTCATTAACTTTTTTCTTCTACAGAGATAAAAGATAAAAGCTTTGCAATGATATTTACAATAAACTGAATTTATTCTCTTGTTAATTTTGCTTTGAATAAAGAGACTGCAGTGACTTTATGTTCAGTGATGAAAAAGAACAGTGTCCCAGTTAAAAAGTGAAAAAACAAGCCCCTCCCCTTTGGTAAACTTCCCCCCATAAAAGAAAAAGTTAACATGAGATAACTAAGAAGAGCTGGGTAAGATGATAATAATTATATATTCTATAAAGACCTCTCTCTCTTTCTTCAGTAGTCTGCTGCTGTACCCTTGAGGAGGCAGCTGGATGATAAAAGACATCTTTCTCAGAGGCCCCCTTGCTTGGTACACCAATCACTTGTAGCTTTCAACCCCCAACACACTCTCACTTCTCTAGTTTATTTATTTTTCCCTCTCCCCTTTTAAATTTTTTTTACAGTCATGAACACCACTGACATGCATCGCAGCAAGGGGGAAAAAAAAGAAAAGAGAAAAAGAAACCCCCCCAAATCTTTAGCTTATTTTGATTCAGTCTGAGAAAAAAGAATGAGAAACGAGCTCAAAAAAAGCAAAAGCTGATCTCTCTCTCTCTTTTGAAGCAGCAGGTTGCAGAAGAAGGAGAAGAGAAAGAGCCAGCGAGCTCCAAATTATAAAAGAATGATTACCACATGATGAACGCATTGAATAATTCCAACTTCCCTTTTTGTTTCTCTCTCCTTGGCCCCCCCTCCCTCCCTCCTCCGTTCGTCCCCCTTTTTCCTCGCTGCCAGCAAAAAGACGGAGAAGAGGATGACGACGACGACGACGACGAGAAGCCAGGACGAGGACCCGCAGCAGCAGGAGCGACCGGTCCTCGGTCCTCTCTCCTCTCCCTCCCCTCCCCTCCCCCGTGGACGGCGTAGGCGCTGCCGGCGATCGAGCCTTGAGGTGACGCATCGGCCCTCCCGATATATCCCGATCCCCATTAGAGAGAGATGAGGTTGACGGAACGCTGCGCTGGCTTTTCCTTTTGACTTTTCCAGCCCCCACCCCTTCGCTGGTTCGGTCAACATCATGCGGCTTTCGAGCTTTGACTCCTCCTCCCTGTTCATCTATATATATAAATCATAAGCGTTGGGAATGTAACGAACGAGATCTGCCTGCCTGCCTGCCTCAATAATTTACTCCGCACTGCTCCGCAACAGAGTAAGTCAAGTCGACGCCCGACGCAGCAAACGAGGCAAAGAGACGACGGAGGAAATGATATGGCAATCCATTGCTTTATGATTGAAGCATTTTTAAGACGCCCCGGGCTCGTCGTCCCATGCACCACGCTGCATGCATGCCCTCCCCCACCCCACCTACGTACGTACTCCTCCTCCTGTCATTTTTTATGACCTTATCCATTATTATTATTACTACGTTAAAAGATGATTTGATCACAGTGGAAGGAAAGAAAGAAAGAAAGAGAAGGAAGAGGGGAAAAAAAGAGAGAGAAGAAAGCAGGAGAAATCTGACAGGGAGAGTTGTCATGCATGCATACGCATATGCATGGGCCTGACGCATGCACGTACGTGTCCGCAAGACTGTCTTCGCTTTCTCCTACATCGTGTCGACGACGATTTCATGCACCACTGCACCGCTGCAACATCCATCTCTCTCTCTATATATATATTTCTCTTCTTCTTCTTCTACTTGTTGGGCCATGCACGTAGACTTCTTCCAAGCCCGGCCCTCAGAAATAAATTAATCGCCGCAGTTTTGTTTTAAATATGACATAATTATATTTAAACCCCTCTGCTATTTATTAATTATTCTTGAGCCCCTATAAGTTTTAAAAATTTATCATAAAATAATACCAGCGTGACAAAATTTTAAAATAAAAAATGATGATTTTTTTAATATTTTAAAAAATAAATAATAGAGGGTGTAAATGAAATTATTCCGTTAAATATTTATCACGTGCAACTCGTGGTTCAAAAACAGATAAAGCGACAAAGTGCATTCAAACGATATATCATCGAATCATCCTCCTTTCCTCCCCGATGGGATCGCGTTCCGCCTCCGGCCGCAGCTCGGCCTTCCCGCTGCTGCTGCTCCTCATCTTCCTCTCCGCGCGGGGATCGCGGGCGCTCCCGGCGACGCACCCGCTCCGCGCCGCGGCGGACCGCGTCAACGAGCGCGGCCCCTACGTCGGCCTGGTGATGGCGTTCCCGACGGAGGCGGAGGCGCTGCGCGCGTCCGGGGCCTTCTTCCCCGCCTCCGACGTCCCCTTCCTCGACCTATTCGGTGAGCCCAGTCTGCCGACACCCGACCAAATTCTTCGACTTTTTGACCTTGTTGAAATTTGTTGGAGCCCAATTCACTTCTCCTGCTTTTTTTTCATACTTGTCGTTATGCAAATTAGATTTTGCCGGGATTTTGAAAAGCCAGAGGCATTCATTTCAGGAAGAAGATATCATGTCGGGAGCATTCATGGTGTGGGTGTCATTTATGTCATGACCGGCCAGAGGAGGGTAAGTCTATGCATCTATGCACCAGAAGAAGAAGAATTAATCGGCTAAACAATGACCTAAAAAATTTTGCATACGAAAGTGCAGCTGAACGCAGGGATCACGGTTCAGACTCTTCTCTCTGTGTTCAACCTGAGCGGAGTTGTTCACTACGGAACAGCAGGAAGCGCCGACGATTCAATGTCCTTCGGAGATGTCAGCATTCCAAAGTTTACAGCCTTCACTGGATCATGGACTTGGATGGTGAGACCAAATGTTTCAATTCTCGTCTAAGAACGATGCAGGAAAGAAAAAATTGCATGTTCTAACATGCGCTACCATCTCCTTCTCAGAAACTCGATTCAGCTGATGCGCCATTGCCGGAGCTCCGGTTTGGAGAATACAACATCCCGGCAAAGGGGGGCAGCTCTCTCTCCAGGTTGGCATTCAAGACCGAGGAATTCTACTCTGCCGGGAAGCCGAAGGAGGAGGTCTTTTGGCTACGGACAAGCCCGGAATGGTACCGAGTTGCAGAGCATCTGAAGGTGGAGCTGCAGAGGTGTGTGAATGAGACCTACTGCCTGCCGGCCGCCCCGAAAGTGGTGGCCGGACTGAGGGCGTCGACCGCCGACATATTCGTGGACAACGCAGCTTACAGGGAGTTCCTCTTTGAGAAATTTAAGGTGTCGACGGTCGACGAGGAGAGCGCCGCTGTCGTCATGGTGATGATGAGTTATCCTCTTCCTGCTTGACCTCCATCTGCTCTGTCTCGTTACTTTTCGCTGATCGAGTATGCCTGTTATGTATAATGCAGACGGCAATGGCGGCGGATGTGCTTGTGGTGGTGTTTCGGGGGGTGTCGGACTTGGCCGGAGGAGAGGCCGCGTGGACGTCCTCCATTTTCAGCGAGTTGGCTTCCGCGAACGCTCTCAAGGCGGCGGTGTCGTTTATTGCTGCCATTGGAAAAGAGAGGGCGAGTGTCCCAAATTAGTTTATGAGAAATATAAGTCTCAGGATGGAAGATGATTCAGTTTGTGTTGGAATAAGCTGCTTCTGCACCAATAACTTCACTTCTTTGCTGTACCTTTTTTCATAGATGAAAAATTCTTGTTGACTTATAACGATAATTTTTACTTCTCTAAAAAGGGGAAAAAAATTTAGGACACGCGCTCTTCATACACCTGTTTTTCTTGTCGACATATTATGAGGCCACGGGTTGGGAGACACATTTTCTCTCTGATAATATAACGGGTAACCGAGTGGGGTAAAATTGGAGGGGAAAAGAAGCATTATTTTGGTTCATCGCGAATCATAAGAACTGTAATTTGTAAACCCTCTCGTCTTGTTTTCTCGTTCTGCATCGATCGCAGGCGAGGAAGAAAAGAAAGAGGAAGGCCGGCCATCTATACTCTGCTTTTTAGCTTCTCTTCATCCTTCTTCTGATTTGATCTTTACATCTCAATCCGGTTGTAAAGTTCTGGTTTTGATCTTTATTCTCATCCAGCCATTGTCTTTTGCGACTACAGAGTATAGGAACTTTGGTGAACTTTGTTGCTTTACTATATTTTCTATTTGAGTTTTTCTCGATCTTCTTTAAGTGTTCATTGCCGTGATTGCATAAACTTTAGTGATTGTGATGGTCAAATACATGTTGCACGAGCTTTAGGAATTGCTCTTTACTGGCGCCAGTAATGTTTTAATATCTGTTTAGACGAGTCCAATAGTCAAAAAAATGTGGCTTTTTTTACCATAGTTCCAATACCTCTAAAATATGAGAGAGTAATGGTTTTTTGCCAGCTTGCTTAGCTATTTTACATCTTCATGTACTTGTTGTGTTCTTGTATGCTCCTTTTTTATCACATTTTTTATGAAACATCTTACCAGCTATATGTTCTAAGGTATGCCAACACTAGCAAATATCCTTATACATGACTGATAAACTTTCAACTGAAGACCCAATGTTCCTCTCCTTAGTGGAGAAGGAAGCTGATGCTTAAGACATCAGCTGCCAGCCTTTCTTGGACAATGGAAGTATTAAAGCTGCAGTATATTAAACCTGAGGTGCTCTTCTCTAATACTTAAATACTAGTATTGAAGGTTATGTATCATGTTGCTTCTTATTGGAACATAGAATTTTCCTGTGAACCAAAATGTTGCAGAATTTGTTCATTGTGAATGTATTTTTTCAGATCTATCTTCTGTTTGCCAATTATTGTTTCCTTGTGTTGTATTCTGATCAAGAAACTACTTTCGTTGTGTTATGGCTGCTTCATATGCATGATACAAGTGTGGAAGATGGAAAAGTAGAATCAAGTGATGCCCAAGCCTTTATTCGATCTCTGCTTTCAGCATACGCTGTCATACCAACCAATCTCAAGGTAATTTTTCTTATGTCCTGCAGATGGGCCACTTATCTTTTAGTGGAACCAAGTTGGTTTTTCTTAAAGAAATCAGTAGGGGTTGAATCCGAGTAGACTTATTTCTCCATGTATATTTCTATATGCAGGTTGATCTTTTATGCGGTTTATGCAATTACTACATCAGTAATTCGGGGGAAATAAAACTCCTTTCTCATTAGCATATCTCTGTGACGACTTTGATAATTTAGTATTGGTTGTGATAAGCAAAAATGCGTTACCACCTTTTTGGTTTCAATCGTTCTGCTTACTGATCTTTTTCTCCAAAAAGAAAGTAAATTTCCTGACTAGGGAACTTATGCGTTAAACCACAATCACTAAAAACATTCAATTATTTTTACAAGCAACTATAGAAGAGAACGTTGTCATTTCAAGTTATCTATCCATATATTTTCTTGGACTTTGAAGAAAGTTATATCTACTAGTTACTTTCTGTTCATCTTTCGCTAACCATTAAGCAGGGTGTGGATTTCACACTTCCTAAAGCGACAGATCATTAACTTTACACTGGATAAATTTCAATATAGTAAATGTCTGTTGAATCAATGTTTCAACTTAAAACTATATCCACTGGAGAAATATGGACAAAACTAAAAGTGCTTGTAGCATTCTGCATCCTATACATGTATATGTATATACATATTTGTTTTTAGGAATTTGTCTTGTGTTTAAGTTATGGATAATGCAGATCGATCATGATGATGTACAATGGTTGCCAGAATACCAATTTAATGTACAAGGAATCTTTTTTTCTTTTCTTTTGAGAACTAAAAAGGGGGAAGAACACTAACAATTTAGTGTCATATTGTGAAGTGGAATCAGGTATAAGCTAAGCCTTGCCTTGTGGAAGATAGTATTCACTTGAATCCAATCTGATCAATCAGCAAGCCAAGTACAAAATAAAATGCTCAGTGAATTTTTCTATCTCATACTTGAGTGTTTATTTATCTAAGATGGTTGTCCCTTTTCAACTTTTGCATTGTCTGATGGTTAATGCACGAGGTTGATGGATAAATTCTCATGGAGTGATAATAATAACATGTGTAGATCAATCTCTGCATTTGAGGTCCTCTATATTTTTAGCTAAAACTATGAAAAAAAATAAGTAGACGTTTCTAGAGCAGATGGTTGACCATTAAGGATACAAGGAAGGGTATCAGTACAATGGTAGCATAAGGCATACTGAGATTGATCATAGAAGAGCTTGATTTCGTTGGTATCTGATCAGGTGGTGCGGGGGAAGGACTGCAAGCAGTGTCCTTGCATGGGGCGGGCGGAGATGGCGCCGGGAAAACAGGAGCAGGCGAAGGTTCTGCTGGTTCATCTGCCAGCGGTGGAGCATGCGCTGAGCAGTTGACCGGAGCATCGATCTCGGGGCTGCTGACTTGCATCGCCCCCATTATTCCATGGCACCTGAACGACAAGCCAGTGGTGCAGAGGTTCGGGAGGACAAGCTGCGCGCTGTTGAGGTAAAACCTTTTCCTCCCGCAGTTGCTCACCTTGATCATGAAACCAGGTTGGTACGTCGGGAGCAGGGTCCCCGACGGCAGGTGCTGGAGGTCGTCAAAGAGCAGCAACGAGGGGATCGAGTGGCGTAGCAGGAACTTCATCACCTCGTCCTGGGGGACGACCACCCGCGACAGCATCCGGTCGCTGGGCACCAGGAATGTGGCATTGCTGGGGAGCTTGTCTTGCACCATTTTGATGAGCATGACGAAGGAGAAGTAGCCTGCGCGCTGCATCTCCCGGGCTGCCACCGTCAGGGCCATCTTGTGCCGCAAAGGTGGCACGTCGACGGCTTCTCCCGTCGTTACCACTGCAAGTAGTGAGATTAGAGCAATTGGGACGATGAGATGAGTTGCCATGGAGGGTGCAGCTGTAAGAAAAGGTTTTGGTATTTTGAGTGATGACTGAGAGATGTATTAGAAGGTAAAATTATAGGAGGGTTTGTCACACCGGTGTTTTGGCTCAACTACTTGCTTGTCACACTCTTTTTGCCTCCTAACTCTCTATCAACACTTGACATTAATCTCAATGCTTTTTTGTTGAATGAGAATTTTAAATTAGGTTGACATTAGTGACATTAATTTAAGAATCCTATTTCATACTTTTTCATATGATTAGCATATGACTAGCACTTATTGATTTGTTCAAGGACAACTTAAAAGGAGCAACCTGACAAAAAATACCTACCGATCTCAATCTCAATCTCAATCTTAATCTCAAAGAAGTTATCCCATGGCCATGGAAAACGAAACATGTCGTCTCATGCCAGATTTGAACCCGACACGCCCTGCAGCGCCCTCTCTCGGCCCTCCTCCTCCGCATGTCCTGCGGCCTCCATCCCCCTCGCGCTGCTCACATTTCCAAAGATCAGCACGGACACCCCGAGCAAGCACGCCAAGAACGCCGCCGCGAACGTCGTCCTCACGTCCCCCGGCGACCTCGTCCCGACCGCGTACCCCGCGCACCCGCCGGCAACCCTCGCCCACGCAAACCACCCCCCGAACGCCCCTTCCTTCCCCGCCGGCGAACAGTCCACCAGAAACGCCCTCCCTGCCGCTTGCACCGCCCCGTTGGCCGCCCCCTGCAGGAGCGCCACCAGAAGAATGTGGCCCTGCTTCCACCTGGCCTTCTTGAAGTAGAACCCGACCCCTGCCGTGAACGCCGACGCGAAGAGCCCCAGAACCTGCATCCTCACAGCGTCGGCGCGGGCGGCGAGCTGCACCCGGTAAGCCGCCGGGAGCAACGCGGCCGAGGACGCGAAGTAGATCATCCACATGAGGAGGACGATGAGGGGCCTGACGCAGAGGTCTCCGACGACGTGAAGCGTGCCGCTCGCGAAGACGCACATGCAGGCGAAGGACGACAGGAACGCCGCCGCGAGGCCGCCGACCGCGTGCGGGTAGGCGAAGATGGCGAGTGCTGGGGCGCATTTCGCCGAAAGGCTCGGCGGTGACGGCGCAGCAAACCTAGGCGGGAAGGTGGCGTGGGCGACGCCGACGAGCCACAGGAGGCCGCTGAAGATGAAGACCACCCACAGGCTCGTGAGCTGGTCGGTGCGCCGGAGCATGTGGTAGGAGAAGACGGCGATGATGGCGGCGCCGAGCGAGCCTGCGGCTGTGCCGTGGAAGGAGAGCCTGCTGCTGACGGCCTGACGCCGAACGACGTCGGCGGCGGTTTGGCAGACCAAGAGGCCGAGGCCACGGACGTGGATGGCGGCGCCGATGATGGTGGATATGACGACGGCGGCGATGAGGACAGGGAATAACCAGTTGGTCTCGAAGAAGCCGGTGAGGAGGCAGGAGAGGGCGCCGGTGACGATGGCGCCGACGAGGATGGACGGCTGGCGGTGGCTGTGGTCGAGGTGGTGGGAGATGAGCAGGATGGCAGGGACGGCGTCGACGACGCCGGCGGCCCACGGGATGGTGGTCCAATCGAGAGGATTAAACCTGGAGCTGCCGACCGCGATTGTATCGTGGATTAATCTCTCATACCTGTGAAATTAATGTCAGCAGGTCGACGATGCGACAGGATGAACATTGAAACAACAGCCAGCTGCAGAACAAACTCACATGATCATTTGCTTCTCCCCGCAGGCCACGCCCATCGGAGTATGCTCCGGCGGGCGGGGCACGTCAGACTCCGGCCAAACCCTCTGCGTGATCATAAGAGGGAAGAGCACCGGGACGAGGAAGGCGTGAACGAAGTCAGAGCAGAAGCTAAAGATGTGCCACCCAACGAGCTCCAGCCTCTTCCGGGGCTGCATCACATCAGAGCCACGGCGGTAGCGCTCATCCAACTCGGGCGCGGCTTCTCCTTCTGTCTTGCCCGGAGGCGGCTCGACCCTGACGACGGCAGGGGTCGTCTCAGGCGACATGGTGGCGGCCGGTGATCGATCTGCAGGTGATCGTGCGAGGGAAGGGAGGAGGGTGCGCGGGTTTGAATTATAAGTTGGCGGACGCTTCGTTGGAGGAATTCTCGAGGCTGCGAGCGACTTCGTTTTGGTCGATAGAAGGCATCACAGGAGAATATACTGCTTGCATTGTAAGCTTACAAATTTAGTTACTTCGTCTTCTACGATCTCATTTATATATATATATATAAACTAAACATTCTCTAGAAAGCATCGATAAATTAAGCCTAGATGATGTTTCAGATTCATTTGTTGGGATGAGGCCTCTCGGCCTCCTCGACTTCGAGTTCCCGGATCCACGCGGTCTGCTCCAGCACCGACGGCACGTCGCCGGCGGCCACTCCGGTGGCGGGAGGAGAGGCGACGTTTGCGCTGTGCTCATCGTCGGGGGCGAACACCCCGGTCGCGGGGTCAGGAGCCCAGTAGCTAGCGAAGCGAGTACCGTGCGCCGCCGCTGCGGCATCCTCCGACGTGGTCTGTTTCACCTGCTCGGGCGCCGCCGCCGCCACGATCGGCTTCACGTCGATCACTTCGTCGGGTAGCAACGTCGATGTTCCGGGGCGAGTTGCTGCGTAGCTCGTGCCGTGCGTGCTCCGACTGCACGGAGAGAGTTGATTAAGGGATGAGTGAGATTTCAGTGGAAGAACAGAAAAGGAAAAGATTCCGTCAGCAAGATCAACTTTTTGATCGAACTAATAAATCATTTGTATACACATCAGAGAACAAAAAAAAAGAACGTGATGGAAGGATGGATCGGAGCTTATTTAGAGAAGTGCAAGGTAATTAAAGATCCAAGGAAGAAGAAGAAGAAGGCAGAAAGAGCGAGAGAGAGAGAGAGAGACCTGAGAAGAAGAGTTGAAAGCTTCGAAGCTCCACAGCGCCGGCCGTGGAGCAGATGCCCGGCGATCCCATCAACCACCGTTCTCGTGGTCATTCTTCTTAGATGGAGTATTGAAAGCCACCTCCTCCCTCCTCTTCTCAGTTAATGGACGTGTGTAGTATGCAGAATAATAATATTCTTAGTCACCGCCATATGTTAATATATAGACTTAGAATTAATTGTGAAAGAGAAAGAAAGGAGCCACCGGGATGCTTCTCGTCCGCTGAAGCCGTCCATATCACCGTGAAGAGACGCGTGTAGATGTGGAGATTAATTTAGCGTTGATTATGCAAAACTCATTTTTATAAATTTAAAATTTTCTACTTTTTTCAAATAATCTCTCTCCCTCTCTCTGTATATTTGTGGCAATTCTGAAGACAGTAAAAGAGATTAATCACATGAAACAAGGAAACAGCAGAAGTTTAAGATTAAAGTTTTCCGATTCAATGTTGTCTCGAAGAAACAAATTTTCCATTTCAAAGGATTGAAGAAGAACAAACCTGCAAGTTTCTTAAGAAGCAGCGGCAGCCTCTTTTAGCAACTGCTTCACCTTGGTGATGTAGTCCTCCATGGCTCCATCCTTCCACTTCCCTGAACAAATATCAAAATTAAGAGAATGAGACATGATTGGATTAGAATGACAAGTTTTCCCGGTGAACTATCAGAGTCTGAACCTTCGACAGCCTTTCAAGCATCCCACTTGGCTCTTTCCTTCACATTAAGCATTACCCGGCCGGCCTGCACACAATAGGAATAGGCGAGTATATGAATTCTTCATAACTCAAAAGTGTTAAAAGAATGTTCGTATTTTGTGCTTCAGAATACTAAAAATACTACTGGTCAAGTTCTAATCTTATAAGCAGGTCTTGAGAAAAATGAGGAACTTGCATCCATAAGATATGAAAACATACACAGATGACGGATTGGGAGGGTTACTATTATCCACTGGTTCAACAGTTGCTTGCTTGTAGAGCCCGTAGAGGATCCATTTGCTGTCACTGGTAATGTTTTAGCTTTTGCAGTATACTCTTCTAAGTCTTCCTGCAATTGTTGAACATGTGCAAATGAAGAAGCTTTCTTATATTTGGCAAGGCATTTAATCAGATTCTTCAGCAGAATATAGAGCGAAAGAAAAAGGTAATGAGGACAGGAGATGGCAAAGGAATTCTACTGATTTGGGAGCACCAGTCAAGAAGCATGATGAATCCTTCTTGGAATATAAACATTGGTTGCACTATTTCAGTGCATGCAAATTAGTAAATGCCCTTGAACTAACTACTGAAGCATTAAATTTAAGAAATCCTTGGGATCTAAAAATGTATCCTATTAGGGAGGAACACAACCATAACGCAGCAAGAAGCACTTCATAAGCTAGAAAAAGTGAGAAACAACACATAAAACATGAGATTCTTGTACGGTTGCCTAAAGACCTGCGCGAGCATCTTGGTTGACAAGGAGATCTTTGTCTACCAAATGTGCAAATACATATATAGAATCAAGAGAAAAGGATCCCAATTCCACTGCAAAATGAAGTCTCCAGAATTAGGAATTCCATCCGTGCCAATGGAGGAAACGGATATCCACATTCCCAAATCTTTAAACCCCTGGCACAGAGCAATTCACAATTAAAGGTTCATTTCTAAACAAGCTTAAAATGATCAGTCATTGCTCTTAGGGTTTAATCATTCTCAAACAACAAAAAAACCAATCCATCATCTTATCGCCTCCAGAAATAAAAAAGGATCTGCCAGTCAACCGATTTGTAAATGTTTCAACAAAACCCTTTTTCTTGACGTTTTCAAAGTTCTGTGAAGAATCATTTTTTACCATTGTTACAGTTCCCTCAATAATAGTTCAGGAATTAAGCAGCTAATGATTACAGTTCTATAAGTAATTTTAGGTTGGGATAATGAAGGGCATTCCATTTACTTAGGATAAAGCCCAAAATGCACTGTGTGAAGCAATGGAGAACACCTGAACAATACAACTTAAAATAAGATTGGTCTACAAAATACTTCTCAAAAAAGATTGGTCTAGATAAAGCTTTATTGCAAAAGCAAATTGAGCAGTAAAAGCACATAACTATTGCCTGCTAAGTCCCACACATAAAAGAAGTTAACGCCGAGGTTTCTGAAGTATAGAAGTGCAAACAACTCAGAATCTCATAGTGAGCTTCAAAAAATTGCATCGAAGTACAGGATGATGGGAAGAACTTTATTTCTTCTCTTCCTTCTCGGCCTCCGCAGCCTTCTTTAATCTGGCACCGACCTGGCGCTCGTTCATCCTCTCTACCCGAAGCTTCGCGTAGGCCTTGAATGACTTCATCTCGTCGGTGACCTTTACAAGCTCGACTGAGGGCTTCTCATGGACGATCGGCATGTACGGGCCTTGGACCTGAGTTGCAGTAGCAAGTTCCTCCGGGGTCGAATCTCCAGCCTGAGAAGAAGCAAACGCCAAAAGGAGGCTTAATAAATGTATTGTGTCTAGGTAGAGAGTAGTAGTAAGGATATGGAGTTTAAACTTGCCTTGAACTTGCGAGTGCGCCTTGGGAAGATGACAAGCTTTGCCTTGTATGTTTTCAACCTTTGGACATTGGCTTGGAGACCCTCCAGAGATCGATTCTTTCTCCTATGGTCCACTGCAATGCCAATTGTTGGTGCAAGTTTCTTTGGAATGCCAGCTGCCTGAAATTGTAGAAACAAAAACCCATTATGCATATGCAAGTACGGCCAATTAATCTTATGAAAGCATGTTATTCAATGATTCATCCCCCTCATGCTGGGTGGAACGCTTACTAATTTCATATCTTGGTAATATAACAAGGGCTTTGATGGTCAAGTGAACGTGAACCACTTGTTGCATCAAAAGGAGGTCTCAAGGTCCCATAGCACCTGGATGAAGTGCATATTATTTTCTCCATGATTTCTATCTAGCAGACCATGCAAATAATTGTTTATGCATGATTTCATAGGAAGTTAAAAGAGGTCCATTGAGCTACTGCAATGAAGACCAATCATTTCTTTCTTTTTTATATCAGTAATGGGTCCGGAAGCACACTTGCTTTTCCAAGGGCAACCGATTGTGGATCAAGCATATCAACATCCCACATAGCATATCAAAGATACCATGACTGTACATGCAAGCTTTCAGATTAGCATGTGAAAACCCCTGGAGAAAAACTATAGCTTTACTTGTTTATACTTTATTCCCAACAGCCCACATACTCCACGAGGCAACTAAAATTTATCTATATGATCTGCACAGTGAAACTTATGATTTGTACCATTAGACAACCAGCATATATCTTGCTCATAACTGAAAAAATTAGAGAAGATCCCTCTCTTGAAATTTATATTTTCTCAAGAATCTCAACTTTTGAACCTATTAATATCATGGATGGAAAATAAAACAATTTATTCATAATATTAAGATATTCATATCAATACTCTGACATCACCATTCAGTTTGTTTCCAGAAGGTGATAACAACTTTTATTTTCATCCAATAGTATAAAAGTATATAGTCCTTCCAATCAAATAAGCAATTGAAAATCAATCGAAGTAGCAATGCCAATATGCATGTAAGATTAGGTCTGATAATACACGTCTCACAAATTATTGCTATTTGGTCAGCAACAACACCACAAGATAAGTAATTATGATGCTGACTAAATGTAATAGTCGTCTGCAAATAGAAGGTTGAAAGATAACCAATATAACATGAAAAAGCTTTTAGCAAATGCATCTTCGTGTATCTTCCCCACAAGAATTGCATACAGTTAATGCAACAAGTTTATTGTAGGAAGCTAAATGAGTTATTAGCAGCAACCAGTGCAAAAGATAGAAAATCAAATAATATGACCTAAAATAGTCACCTTCAGTTCCTCAAGAGTGAAACCCCTGCCTGCTCTAGATTTCATGTTGTACTTGAGCGTCTGACATTGGACAATGGGGCGGAGAGGCCCAGAAGTTGGGCGTGGGAAAATCTTCACAGCCTTCTTCTGCCGAGCTGTCAATTAAAAATTGAAACCATGAAGTGTCTGATAAATTTTACAAAACATCAGAGATGCTAAAACCAGATTATTTACAAAAAAACAAGAAGCTCAAGAGAAAGCAATGAAATTGTATAGGAAATATCTTCCGGAGCTCACCAATGCGTCTCCTTGTCTTGCGCGCAGGTTGGTTGAACCAAGTCCTCACATAATTCTGCCAGTGCTTCTTGAAATGCCCGTTGGGTATAACATTGTTATGCTTCACCATGGCTCAAACACCTGAAATCAACCAACGTACGAAATTAATGGCAGAATAAAATTTAAAATAATTACAAAGCAAAAGCAAAATGAAAACAAAACAAGAGGAAAGGAAGAAAAAAGGAACTTTATGTTTGATCTGTAGAACTCCTACAAGAGCCATAGATATAGAAAACTCTTGCATGGCAAATGTGTCATATGCACCAAAAAAACTCGATCGTTTTCCACTTGTCCTTTGAATCCAACATCCAAAGCGTCAAGAGTTCGGAATATAATTAAACTCTTAAATGCATAAATAAAAGCACAACAAGTTATAGCGAAATCGATCAATCAAAACGCCACCAAATCAGTGAGGATTCCAACTCCATATCAAAAAAAACGAACAGATCTTTCGATTTAAACATCCGGCGACCGCTTGAGCAGCATAAAGAGATTCTCCTGGGAGGACGCGAGGGGATGAAGAGAGAGGGAAGGAGAGACATTTAACCTTTCGCCTTTCGCTCCGCCGCAGACGAGAACGGGGGAGGGGTGGTCGGCGAGGGTTTATAGGGTGTAATGAATCGAGGACGACAATTCGGACACATATAGCCCTAAATTGAACGGGCCAGATTAAAATCGAAGAAGCGACCGGAAGCGAACCGAACCGGAACGGTCACTGGGTTTTATTTGGACTGCGGACCGAGTTGGGTTCGAGCCCACTTGATTGAGAACTGCGGATTGAGTTGTGCTAATTGAACGGTAACCAATAGCCATATCTCCAGAAAAAGGCTGCTGCCGAAGTACTAAATACACAACCAAAGAACTCAGTTCTGGTGGAAGGATAATTACAAATCAGCAGCTTTGATAATAGGCAAAATTTTGTATGCATGATACTCAAACTTATTCGGAGACAACAAAGTCACTCATGGGGAAAAAATATTGTGATTTGGAAACCTCATTCTAATGAATCTTTACAAACCCTTCAATTACAAGGCCTCATATTTGTGGATATCCATCTAACAATCAGGACCAAGCTGGTCCCTCTCACTATCCAGTATCCCAAGAGAGTCCCAATTAATTCACTTCATGAACATGACACACTGGTTGAATGGGATGCGTAGGTTCTCTGCATGGAACCCACAGCTGCTTTAAGACGGAGGGAAGTGATTAAGATTCACAACAGATGGCAACTGGACTTGCGCGATGTTGAAACTGAATCAGAAGAGTATGGTCTTAAGGACGAGGAGGACAAGCATGATGAAGCACAGTATGATAAGGACGGTTACACACATCACCATTCCACCCTTCTTCTGTGTTCTCTCTGCCTGCAGATATCCACGATAGTATACATTAGATTGAAAGAAGATCGCAGGTTTTATATAGTTGTATGGCAGGACATAACAAGAAGCATTTTGATACGTTACACTGCAGCAAGGATTATTCAAGTTAAAAATAATGCAGATTTATAACTTAAAGCACATCTTTGCATAAGTAAGCATGTCATGAAATATCCAAACATCGAATCCTTCTTTTAACAAAGCAATACATGTATAAAACATATCCCATAGAGCAGATTCAACCAATTGCATTTCGATATCTGCAAAATAATGCATAGTTTCTTGACTTAGATCATCTGCATGTAAAACTTCTAGTCCACCAACATTACAGTAGTTTTTTAGCACTTGTTGGATACCGCTTTTGGTATCTTGTTGACAAGCATTTGCACTTTTTCTTTTTTTAAAAAAGTATATAGTCACGACATTTATGCACCTAAACTTGATCCCTTCCAAGAAAATTGTCATATAGAAGAAACCGAGAGGCAATATTATGCAATAGCTAGACAAAACTTCAGGATCTGCAGCGGAGCAGAACCAAGAGCAACAAGGGGAGCCCCACGAAGATAACACATTAAAATATCAATATAGGAGCCAGCTAAGGAAGATGATCATGTTTTTCCATAGGTTTTGACCGTGTTGCAAATAACTGCACCTCGAATTGCCCCTGTAATTTTCAAGGCCCAAAAACAAATGAAGGTTGCATTTATGTACCACTTATGAAAATCAAGTGACCTTTTTTAAATTACAATACAGCAACTTATGTCATCATCAGCCAAAAGAATTGCTTGATTAGTTCAACTTGACGAGCAAAAGAGAGGTAGCTTTACTATGACCAAATGAGACACTTGCAAACTGCAGATAATAGAAAGGCAGGAACAGGACCAGAATAAAAAGGCAAGGGAAGGAAGAACCTTTTCTAACTGTTTATATCCTTCTTCTATTGAGCTTGCGACATTCTGTACATTATAATCTATTCTGTCAACGATGGTGCCCTGTTGACATCACATGTATCAGCAAGCAATCATGAAATTGGCATGAAATCCAGAATTCTTTTAAGTTGTACCTGATCTATCACCAGGACTGAGAGGTCCTTCATGATTTGAACAAGTTCATTCACCGATTCTACAACCTGTGACAATGTGTCCATAATGTAAGTTATGAATGACACTATAAAATGCCTATCAGACTTCACAAAGCCAAGCAGTAAGTAGACCAGATATACATTATAATGCCAGCAAGACTAGAAAGTAGATAGTCCAAGAAACGTGTTACCTGAACAATCTCCCTCTCCCTCTCCCTAGTGAATGCCTCACTTTTCTTCAGTTTAGACATTTGAATCTCACTAAAACCCTGTCAGGATAAAATGATGATTAGGCAAAACAGGTGAAGATTTAGAAATGTATGCAGGGATCAAGGGATTGATGAATCAGCTGAAACAAATGTATGCAGGAAAAAAGAATATCATTTTTCATGTATGCTGTCAAAAATATCATGACAATTTATTAAACTTGCATCTGAATAAGGAGGATGCACAATGTCCAGCAGGCATTCTACTCCTTACTATAATAGAATAAATAAATAAGAGAAGTACCATATCACCAAAATCCTCATCTTCCATTTCATGTTTGATACCATTGCGATTCATTTCCAAATCAACACCATCTTGTCCCTAATAGCATCAAAAAAGCAGTGAAAACTTCCACATACACAAAAGGCCAATATAAACAATTGATATGAATTATAAAAAGCATGAATATATAAGCAGACCTCCTGCTGCTGCCGAAGACACCTTAAATAAGATGATTGTTTCTTTCGAAACTCCATTGAGAGGTTCTGAAGGTCAGTTGCAAGAGACCTCTGCACAAGAACACACAATCATGAAATGCTTCAGCATTAAACCAATGCTCGAACACTCATGTCCCATTATAAATCTACATGGCTCCTAATCAACTAAAGGTTATCATGAAGGAAGGCTACTACTTAGAATTGAACATTTGGTACCGCATGCAATCAACTTGCAGATTTGATAGGCAATAGCTACAAAAAGGAATTGAACAGAAAACTATAACATACCTGAACATTTTTCCGAACATTTGAGTCTTCAGAAGGATCAGTAGAAGAAAGTTTCTGCAGTCTCTTTTCTGACCTCTTCAATAAATCAGTTACTTCATGGGTAAGAAGCTCAATGGCATGTTGATCGTCCCTAGCATCTCCAAAAGAAGGCATTAGGGCTTTTGCATGGAGTTTGACTAACTCTGACATTTTTGCCCGTGCACGTTGCATATCTGTAGCTATTTGTTCAGAAACATCCACCCAAGCTGGTGGTAAACCAACCGTAGCTGCAGCTGTACTGAAATATGCAAGCAACATGATTAATTAATAGATAGCATCATTGGCAATTCCAGCATAGATTCACAGTTTTTTACATTTCATCAACGAGATAAAATGAGAAGTAACGAAAATCTCATATTCTTCTTCACAACCCCAAGAGACTCCAAATAAAATTAAAAAGTCTACATACACTAAATCCTTAAGAGGATTATATCATTACATCATATTGAATATGTACACTTTGTACACAAAGTGTACATCCCTCTGGTTAGAGTAATTGGGCTCTATACGGGAGGATCATGAGGTCTTGGATTCAAGACTTATTAAGTTCTAAAAAAAAAAATCTGCTAGAATGAGCAAAATATAACTAATTAGCTGTATTTTGTATCTTTCAACAAGTCATTTCTTGTTGCATCCTGCGCTATCTGGATGTAAGGAACCGATATCGAGAGGCTTAGTGCCGTCACAGGTAGCCAATCACCACCATTTATCTGCGTGGAGCATGATATTTATAGCTAAGTTCATTTGCCAGAAATAATAATGGGCATGGTCTTGGTGGGTAACTACATAGGATCAAAAAGATCAGCCTCCATAAGAGAAATGCCATGTCTCCAGATCTATTTCTTGCAAATACTCCAGCAATAGCTCCCAAGTACACATTCTATTGAGGTGAGCTAAAAATTAACTTCACGCCAACTCTTTTATCATCATAAGACACTGATTCCACATAATGGATCCAGCACCAATCCCTGTGGGTTATACCCCTCCTCCCAAGATATTTACCCTAATCTTCACACAACAATAAATATCAACCTCGCGCACCAACCACATATAACACTGAATCTAAATCCAAAAAACCCAAAGCAATTCATGAATCAGCAAAAGGGTTTCGTAAGAAACAGAGGGGACGTCCAATCACAGATGCACGGGAAAGGAATCCAACCAAAGAAAGCAGGGTAGAGCGAGATCTGACCTCGGGCCGCCAGGGTCCTCCGTGCTGAGAGGGGCGTACGGCCTATCGTTGCGGAGGAGAGAGGCGTTTACGAGCTCGATCACAGGCCCTCCCCCGCCGCCGCCGGAGTAGGAAGTCGACGGGCCGGAGTGGTGGGGCGAGGACGGCGCCCGGACGTTGCGGAGGGCGTCTCGGTACTTCCGGTAGGTGGGCGTCCGATTCCGCGTCGCCATGGCCGGTAAGGACTTCGACACGAAGCAGCAGCAGCAGCAGAAGAAGAAAAAGAAGAAGAGAAGACGAGGGGTAAAGGAAAACACGCGGTTACCGCAACGGGGAACTCATGCGAGAGAGGTGGGTTCGTCAACTCAATTATACGGTCACTTTTAGGCCCATATGACCAAGGCCCATGAAGGGAA
This sequence comes from Thalia dealbata, assembly GCA_030544415.1. NCBI lineage: Eukaryota > Viridiplantae > Streptophyta > Magnoliopsida > Zingiberales > Marantaceae > Thalia > Thalia dealbata. Next base: position 2,169,690 of record CM060458.1, read on the forward strand.
GCCCGCAGGAAAGCCCCCGCATAATACCCGATTCATGGCAGTGCGAATCAACGCTGTTAGATGGACTGCATCGGACGAACAATACAACGCCGCATATTCTTTATATGCATAACTACCTATATTTATGCTCTAAACCGTCCACATATTCGAAAAATCGATCTTTACCGTTCATTTCAGCAGCATGGACCGCGGATGGAAGGCTCCCCCGTTCCTTTATTTAGTTCGGAGTTTTGCTTTCTGCCGAAGCGAATGCTCTCCGCTCTAATCGGCGAAGAGTCCTAGAAAGCGGCGGCGAAGACGGCGGCGCTGATCAACTCATTCTACTCTCCTATTTTTCTTCGATCGACCCCTTCTTTGTTACGTTAAATTGTTTAATCCCGTTATCTTTTGTCTTTGTTGGCCGATCTGTTCTTTTGTATCGGAATAACCATTTGAACTCGGCTTAAATTATTTGCTGTTGCCTTGTCGATCTGTATCCGTTGCTTGTTTTGACACGGGTTTGGTTCAGAGAAAGCTCTCCCCACTCTGATCGGAGAAGGTTGAAGTGTGCCGGCGGAGAAGGCGGCGCCGACTCCCTCGCTGCCCTTTGGCTGCGAAAGGTACAATCATCAACTAATTTTCTTCTCGTTTCTTCGATCGTTTGTCGATCGATCTGCTCGTGGTGAATAATTTCGTCTACATCGGAATAACCATTTGAATTCGACTTAAATATTTGTTTTTGCCTGATCGATTGAGTCCAATGCTTGGTTTACAAGGAGAAGTTACGCAATTAGAGATTATAATAAAAAAGCAGAAGCTTTTTAGTTTTTGCTTTCTGACCACCAATGTGGGGAGCGTCCTACAGCTCTCTTATGCGGCCGGGTGGCGGCGAGAGCTTCCGGCGACGGGCGGCAAGCATCGCTCATCTGCCTTCGCGTCTCCTCCCTCTTAGGCAGGCCTTATCGGAAACCAACAAGGCGGTGATTCCTCCTCAAGAGATATGTCAGCCCATGTTCGGTGTTGGAAGCAGAACAACACCTTCCCAGATTCATAATCCAGCTCCAGAATATGAAACAGAGTTCCAACTTTTAACATATACAGCAGCAATCTTTATCCCAGTCTCGCTACTACAATCATGCTTTCTTACTTGTTTTCACCCTCACTGATTCAGTCATCATGCATTTGCGCGTCGAAGAGCGAGCCTCGTTTAGCCAAGGATTTACCAGTTTTGAAGAGGGCAAGCATTGGTTTCAACTAGCTCCAGAAGAGTCTTTGTACTTCTGCCATGCCCTAAAATATATCGAGATCTGAAGGATGGATAATACTCCCATGGAACATTCGCTTAAGTTTACAGAGAAAAACATTCCCTCTTCCCTCGGTCGTACAAGGCGTAATTCGCTTAGGAACTCATTATAGTGCAGATTTTATGGCTCCTCGAACTGAACCCGATTCAAACTAGACGTGTTAATGGGTTATGCTCGGCGTGAGTATCAAGTAAAGTAAGTCTCTCACACGAACTCTCAAATTATATTAAATATTTACTGCAGTACGAGAGACGGACTGGACTCGTTGCACCTACGGCTCATCTACCTTCTCTAATTCAAACCACCGACGAGGGGAATTTTGAACGATGAAAAAGTCAATGGACGATCTTGATCGCATCGCATCAACACTGAGATCTCGACCGTCAAATGAGCTCACTTCGTCTCCCGCTTAGCTGCCAAGTCCACCACGAGCTCCAGCAGCGCGTCCAATGCAGCCTCCGAGCTCGCGGGGAACCCTCCATCGAACAGCTCCCGAGCGACCGCCGCCGCCCTCTCCCTCGTCCCATCGTCCGTCATCAGCTGCTCGATCCCTTCCGCCACCTCCGCCCTCGTCACTGCTCTGTCCTGGCCGCCCCCCTCCTTGATCGTCAGCCCGGTCCTCAGCCTCCTCGTCACGAGCTTCGCGTTCCAGACCTGGTCGCCGTGCACCGGCCACGCTAGCAGGGGGACGCCGAGGCCGAGCGCCTCTACCGTCGAGTTCCACCCGCAGTGCGTGAGGAAGCCACCCGTGGCGGGGTGGCTCAGTATCAGGAGCTGCGGCGCCCAACCGTGGATCACCAACCCCCTTCCCTTGGCCTTCTCCGCCAGTCCTTCCGGGAAGTAGCCCTGTCCCTCGCCTCCCTCCACCGGCCGCCCGGTAGCGTCGTGCTTCATCGCCTGGGGCTGTAAGGCCCATATGAACGGCCTGCTCGACTCCTCGAGAGCTGACGCGAGCTCTGCGAGCTCCGCGTCGCTGGGGATGACAAGTGACCCGAAGGAGACATAGATCACTGAGGCCCGTGGCTTGGAATCGAGGAACTGAAGGACATCGGATTCGGTGACGGTGACGGCGGCGGCGGCGGCGGCGGGATTGATCCCTCGGGCGATCCTAGACCTAATGGTGTCGTCGTGGAGGATGGAGCCAGCGGCGGACCAGAACTGGGATGGGAGGAGGGGGCCAACTCCCCAGGCCTGCTTCTTTGCCTCGATCGCTATGTACCGGAGAAATGGCCGCTCCAAATCGTCACAAGTGTTGAAAATAAGAGCGACGGCGCCGTGGGTTTCTACGAGGGGTTGTGGCGGTCCGGGTGGTGGTCCTCCGCAGACTCCCTCCCCAAACAGTGGCGGCGCCGGTGGCCAACCTGACATCGTTGACCCAGGCGAAGGTTGAGGGCCTGCGTGACTTTGGTGATCACCGAATGGAGGCGGCGGCGCAGCAGCACTACTTCCCGGTAGAAACGGTGGGGGTCGAAGTGGTGGAGGTTGAGGGCCGGAGTGCATCAGATCCGCCGCCGTAAGAGTTATCTCCTCCGGCAGACCAGGCACCATCCCAGCTCCACCCGGGCCGACGTCCTCCGCCGACACCTTCGACACCGCATGCTCCAAGGCGGCCGAGCAGGCACTGGCAGTGAAGAAAGCAACAGCAGGCACCTCGAACTCGTTGCACACATCCAGCAGCCGGCTCCTCATCACGTCCACAATGGCGCACACCGGGAGAGCGCCTCTGCACCTCTCGGCGAGAAGCTCCCGGAAGGGGGCGAGGTCGGCGGAGAAGTGAGGCGGCCCGGGAGGCGCGGAGGAGGGCGGCGGCGGAGGACGAGGCGTGGACTGCAGCACCGCGACTCGGATCAGAGGGTGGAGAGACGAGGGGGAGGCCGGGGCGGAAGGAAGGAGGAGGGTGACGCGGTAATTGCGGGCAGCGAGGCGGCGGGCGAGCTCGGTGGCGGGGAAGACGTGGCTGGAGTCGTGGTGGGGAGCGACGATGATCTCGCCGTTGTCCATCGATCGGTTTGCTCGGTGGAGTGTTCGGGATTTCTCGTCTTCGCGATCGAGCATGAAGCCGGGATCGACTTTTATGGTGGAGAAGACTTCGCAGTTAAGGAAGGCCAAAAGGTTTGACCAGTAGTTGACGAGCTTTCTCGTTGACCGACCGATATTTTTTATAAAAAAACTTTTTTTTACTGTTGATATAAACCGCCAAACATGCCACCTGTACGCGCCGGGCTGGGAAACGCCACGGTTTGAGAAAACCACGTATTGCATAAATATTCTTTAAGGGGAAAACTATATATTAAATCTAGTAGTCGGTGGACGTCATACTAGCTAGCGAATATGAACAAAAAAAAGACTTCCCACACGTCAAATTAATTTATTTCAAATAAATAGCATGTGACAGATAGTTTCTTCTTTTTTTTTCAAAAGCGTCCAAACTATAAGAGTAACTAACTAAATACATTATATAAAGTACATATTCCTATTCTTAATTTGTTAAGATTCCATTATGAGCTCAATTGTGTATAAGTTTATTGTGAGTTTAATATGGGTTTAATCTGCACTAAATTCCTTCCTCTTATGAATTCAATGTGTACATTGTTACTTTTTTTTTAAAGTTTAATTTTTTTAAATATTATAAGAAAATATTATACACTACATCCATCCACCTTAGAAAATTCAAACCTAATGTCACGCCATCAAATATTCCTTACTTAAATTTAGGAAGAAAAAATACCATGGTGTCCAGCATGTTATTAATTACAAGAGAATGTGACGGCAGCTTAGGGCAATTAAAACACTAGAACACAAACAGTAAGAAAAATAATTACTTTTATTAAAGCACCGGTAAAATCCTCCAATTCTGAAATTTCAGGATCTTAAACTCTAGATTTCTTCTTACAATCCTCTCTCTTAATTTCCATCATTGACTCTTCATCTCCGAGGGTGTAACACCTAACTTAGTTTTTGTTTTTTTCTCTAATTTACATCCAGACCTGGAATGGATCTACCCTTAGCATGACAGAACTGCCCCACAGAAGTGTCCCCCTAATTATTGAAGCTGGTTTCACTATTTCACTAACAATAACGAATGCCGTCGCTTGCATCCAAAAAAACACAAAAGAGTGGTGTAGAAAATAATTCATTGAAATATACTAATACGTATTTTTTCCTAATTCAAAGTGGTGCAGAAAATAATTGCAACTAAAGAATCCATAATTCATTTCCTTATACTAATATCGCTTGCGACCACGTGATGCATTAAGTTGAATCTCCACCTGCCAAAAGATGCACAAATCGTCACGGACACAGTGGATAACAAATAACTATTTTGTTTTTTTTTTCGAGTTAATTGTTTTAAGACGACAAAACCACCAGAATTAACATCAAAGACAGAGAGATGGAAACACCGACGAGGGGCCTGCGCCTAATTGTGCTGTCGGCATGACCTCGCAGTCCATCCACCGTCCGTTTCCATTTCATGTCCATTTAACACCCCCCGGGTCTTCTCTGTGGCATTTCGTCGAGCACTCATCCTGCAGCCTCCATCGCTTCTCTCCATGCCCATCGGCCACACCGACGCCGCCTCCGAGGCGAGCGGGAAGGTCTTCGTCGGTTACGACTCCCGCGAGGACGCCGCCTCCGAGGCGAGCGGTAAGCCGAAGGCGGCGGCGACGACGACGAAGGCCGCCCCTCTGAAGGTCTTCGTCGGTTACGACTCCCGCGAGGACGCCGCCTTCGAGGTCTGCCGGCACTCCCTCCTCAAGCGCGCTTCCATCCCCGTCGAGGTCACCGCCCTGAAACAGGCCGAGCTCCGTGCCGCCGGGCTGTATTGGCGCGAGCGCGGCCTGACGGAGAGCACCGAGTTCTCCTTCACCCGCTTCCTGACGCCCTTCCTCGCCGGGTTCCGCGGCTGGGCCGTGTTCGTCGACTGCGACTTCCTGTTCACCGCCGACGTGGCGGAACTCGCCGCCGCGGCGGACGCCCGCTACGCCGTGATGTGCGTCCACCACGAGTACGCGCCCAAGGAGGCCGTGAAGATGGACGGCGCGCCTCAGACGGCCTACCCGCGCAAGAACTGGTCGTCGATGGTGCTCTACAACTGCGGCCATCCGAAGAACCGGGCTCTGACGCCGGAGGCGGTGAACGGCCAGAGCGGGGCGTTCCTCCACCGCTTCATGTGGCTGGAGGACGACGAGATCGGGGAGCTGCCGGTGGCCTGGAACTTCTTGGTGGGCCACAACAGGGCGGAGGAGCTGCCCCCCGATGCCGGAGGCGTCCCCAAGGCGATACACTACACGTCGGGAGGGCCGTGGTTTGAGGCGTACAAGGAATGCGAGTTCGCCGAGTTGTGGGAGAAGGAGCTCGAGGAGGTGAACGAGGAGAAGACGAAGAAGGAGAAGGATTAAGGAGGCGCATGAACAGTTGCACTCGTTCTACGACAATTATTTATTATTACCAGTAGTTGATGTCGGCATTTGAATTTTAATATTAATGTCATAATGATGAAATATTCCATCCCTCTATTTGTGCTTAATAAAATAAATATTCGTAAAATGTACGATAAATTATATCATATAATTTTTAAATATATTAATATATTCTGTGATACAGTATACATCAATAAAATTATAAATAATTTTAAAAAAAATATAGCATAAATTTATTAAAATGAATATATCGTTTTCATGCGCATTAAAAAATATTAAATGATGGTGAATATTTATTAAAATTTGGGATGGATGATATAATAAATTAATAAATTTTTTGATATATAAGATAATTCCCTACTCACTTTTGTATGAATAATATTTAAGCATTGCTGTTATAAAATATGCTGTCGTTGATAAGATGAGTGAATATATTAAGAAATAATACATTAATATATAAATTTGTATACAAGTAACGATAACGATAAATATAAGATATTAATTTTTTTATTTTATCTATATATAATATAGTTAGAATGTATCCAATAATATCCATTCATTTTATATTAGATATAATCTTTTTATGAAAAAATATATTATATTATAGATAAACTGTAAGTAAAATTTTACATTCAGTATCTAGGCAATTTTAACATAGTTTATATCCCATATATAAGCGTTATATACCCTTTTATTCAGGTAATGACTTGATGCATGGGTCCTACAATTTTTATTCTCAAATGGAGTATTATTAAATCTGTCACTAAACTTGGGGAACATGGCCAATTTAGCAGATTGGACTAAGCCTTACAGTAGCCCATCATGCATGTATATATTTGCCCATAGTTTTGTAGTTTTTTCAAAGGAAAGCATACATTTTATTTACTTATTTACTTACTTTTAAAAGATAAATCTCAACATCTTTTAAAATAGGAGAATTATAATTTTTTATTTTAAATAAATATTAAACATTCAAAAATAATTACTTTGAACAGATGAATATATATTCTATAGGCAGCACTAAATTATTTTGTTACACCCCTAAACTTAAATACACTTGGGATTATTTAAAGGAAATATATATATATATATATATATATATATATATATATATATATATAATACTTTAAACCCATCGTAATAAATGAGCGAAGCCCGTATAGAAATTTAAAAATAAATCACCTGAGCTGAGTAGATATAAAACATATATTCATCTAGTAATAATAATTTATTTTAAGATAATAATGATTGAAATATAAATTTAATAATAATTTATAATTATTGTTAGCAGAGATGTTACCCCCTGAAGTTAAATAGCCCTTCAAAAAAAAATAATCTCAGCATCAAAAAGTCATCCCTCTTCATATTTTATCTATAGATAACATATCTTATATAAAATGATCTGGCCTTAAATTGGGAGTGGATATAACTAGCATAGTAGTATTGTTTCATGCTTTTTTTTACATATAAAGACGTAAGAAGCTATACAATAATATCATATCCATAACTTTAAACCCACGTATTAGATAAGAATCATCTCATTGGATGATTCATGTTACTGTAAAGTAAACAGATAAGGGAAAGCCAAAATTGTTTAGGATTTTTGCTAAATAGCACATGAGTATGTGGTAGATGGTCAGTTCTAGATTTGCAATTTTGAGGGGAGTTGCTTGATAGTTCACAATTCACATTGGGAAGGAAGGAAGGTGGGACTCATTCTCCATCTCATTGAAATAAATGCCAAAAGTAGCTTTACATGTTCATTCAATTATTTATTTCCCCACCCTCCACCTCCTCAAACAAGTAATAAATGCCAAAAGTGGCTTTTAAGGCTGAAAAGGGACAGGGTTGAGGGTTGGTTGGATGTGATGAGTGCAGCTGACCATCCCCACCCCTCAGTTACATTAATTATATTTCATATGAAAAAGTATAGATTTAATACTTATCATTTTAACCATATAATACACTTTATACACTATTTTTCTTTTTTATTTTCTATATAAACTCTCAATTTGAAACTTACTATTATTGATACAGTAAAAATAACCTCCATCATTATTATTGTGATGTAAAATTATCTCAGCTGATTGGAATAATAATATCGAGTGTTAAGATATATAAAACACTTTTTTTATTAAAAAAATAATTATAAATTTAGGAGGTGTTCAGGGAAATGGAGAAAAAAATTATTTGAAAAAAGGGTGGCAGGGTTAAAAAGAATCTCTTCATCGTACGATGCTTTTTTTTGGGTCAACGCTCAGATGGTCGATCCCAGTAATTTAGATGGCTATCGATTTTTCACAGAGGTGTCCAGAGTCAAAACGTTACGATCTAATTATTTCGAATAAAGTTGAGAAGCAAGTTTATTTATTGTTCTTCTAGGTGTGGAATTTAATTACCTTGAGACCGAGAGGAAATATTTTATTTACTTGAAAATTACCGCATGCCCACAAGGTATAATAAATCGGTGTATATTGTCTGATATAAAAATATATAAATTATTATTCAAAGTTCATGCACAATAACCTTTTTTTTTTAAAATAAACAGAATATTTTGTATAAATAAGTTAAAATAAATAAGAAGATAAATATTATAATGAGTAAGATTCAATTTCACTTTCTATCATTATTTTTTTTATAAAAAAAACAAACTTATTGATTCAAAGTAGTGTCCGAAGAATTATATATATATATATATAAAAGACACTAATAAATCCTAATCCCTAAACCTAGAGGTGAAAAGCTGCCCCCGGCCACTGGGCATCACCTCATGAGAGTCCACTTGATTCACTGCACCTGGCCACCTGCGCATCTCTGTCCACTTGGAATAACTTTTGCGTGGGGCATACTTTTTTCTTTAGTTTTTTTTTATGGTTAAATTTTTTTACTTTTTTATTTTATATATTTTCACTGAATAAGAGAAGATTTTTTTAAAACTTTATTGAGTACTAAGTCCATAACATTCTAACCCTGTATATGATAATATAGGGTTTATTATTAATAATAAATATATTGACCCCGGTTCAATGAATATAAAAAGGCGCTGTAGATTTAATGAATCGATCCTTTTCACTTTCATCATTTAAGAAAAAAAAAAGTTTACGTTGATGTTGAAACATTTCTCATCTCAAAAGAAACTCAAAAGTTGGATCATTATATATTGTTACAATAAGATTTTATAATAATAATAATAGTTGATTTAATAAATCATGTATTTATATTGATTAGGCCTACTGCTGACCTGAACAAACCAAATTAAATCCGATGAGGTCAGGTCAATCTGACGCACCCAAGCGTCGGAATCGACGTCCCTGATTTGATCATGTGCGTCCCACCGCCCGGTTTAATTTTATAAATAAACCCTAAATTTATTTGCCTCGCTGCTCTGCTCTGCCACTTTTTCTTTTTTTAGTTTTATTCTGCAGGCCAAAAGGAGTCCTTAATTAATCGTATCACCTAAACCTGCTTTATTAGCTCTGCTACTATTTGTTTGAACCAAAGCTTGAAGAGGGGAGACGGCAGCTCCCCATCTTTTATCCTCTTCTCCCCCCTGCCCCCCGGCATGGCCAAGCGCCCCAAGCTCTCCTCCTTCGCTGCCGCCATCGCTGCCGACGGCTCTCCGAGGTCGCTGAACGGAGGAGAAGCGTCGGAGGAGGAGGAGGATCAGCCGCTGTTGCCGGGCTTGCCCGATCACCTCGCGCAGCTCTGCCTGTCCGACCTCCCTGCGCCGCTCCTCTTCGCCGTCTGCCGCCCCTGGCGCCGCCTGCTGTACTCCCGTTCGTTTCCGCCTTTTCTCTCCCTCGTCGCCCTCCTATCGCCCTCCGATGTCTGCGCCGGCGGGAGCGCCGATCCCGTCGGGTTCCATGCTTTCGATCCACTGTCCGCAAGGTGGGTTGCGCTCCCGGCACCCCCGCCCCACCCGCCTCTGCGCCGGCTCCTCCTCCGGCACCCCTCCTTCCTCTCCCGCAGCCTCCCCATCCAGTCCGTTGCCGTCGGCGGCCACCTCGTCGTCCTCGCCGCCACCAACCACCGGCTCCTCCCCGCCCTCCCCCGCCCCCTCGTCTTCCACCCGGCCTCCTGCCGCTGGCGCCTCGGCCCGCCCCTCCCGGCCCCGCGCCGCTGGTGCGCCGCCGGGCCCGCCGGCGGAGCTGTGTACCTCGCCTCCGGGATCGGCGGCGGGTACAGCGCCCACGTCGCGAGGTCGGTCGAGCGGTGGTACCCGTCGGCCGGCGGGTCGTGGGAACCGGTGGCGTCGCTCCCGGACGGACGCTTCTGCCGGGAGGCGGTTGAGGCGGTGGCGTCGCGGGGGAAGCTGTGCATGGTGAACGTCCGCGGCTGGGGTGCGAAGGAGGGGACGGTGTACGACGTCCGGGCGGACCGGTGGGAGGAGATGCCGCCGGGGATGCTGGCCGGGTGGAGTGGCCCTGCCGCTTCGGCGGAGGACGAGGACGCGCCCATCTACGTGGTCGACGAGCAGAGCGGCGCCCTGAGGGCCTACGGCTGGGCCGCCGACAGGTGGACTACGATAGCCCAGTCGGAGAGGCTGAAGGGGGCGACGCAGATGGCGGCGGGGGGCGGGCGGGTGTGCGTGGTCTGCGGCGGGGGGCGGGCGGTGGTGGTGGTGGACGTCGCGGCGAAGAAGGGGCGGATGTGGGTGGTGGATCCGCCGGAGGGGAAGCAGGCTCTCGCGGTGCACGTGCTCCCGAGGGTGAGCGCCAGCGACGCATCTTGATCGTCGGATCGCTGATATCTGCCGCATCCAACGGTTCTAAAGGCATTATTATTCTATTTATTTACTTAATTTTTTTTATTATGAACACGGGTGATGCGAGGATGAAGACAAACAAGTGCTTTTCCTGTGCCTTGCAATTCGCAGGATTAAATTTAATACCAAGAACTGATTTCTTCTTCAAACTTCACAAAAGTCCAAGCAATAACTTTCCTTTCCTCCACAGAATAATATATATTTTGGCACTTAAAATAAAAGAATAATTCACTCCACAAATATTTCCAGTTGTCAATATAATATTGACCCATTTTAGGGTTCCTTCCCCTTGATGGGTGGCATTTTGCATGTCACATGTTTCCTGCATCTTAATGAGGGGGGCTTGATATTTCACTGTTATTGACTTTATTTTGTAGATGCTTATGGCGAGTATTTTTTAATACTAATCAACTTAAAATATTAATTTAACTAAATGGCAAAGTAAAAATATTTTTTAACAAACTGACCAAGTCAACTGCCACATCAGATTTGTTGACTATTTTTTTAATTAAAAAATTCAACATGGTACCGTAACCCCGGTCCAGCGTTCTACTATTCGACCGCCCGATCATTTCCGGCGATCATCTTTCCACCCTTTGCAGCCGGCTTCCTCCGGCGATCATCTTTCCACCCTCTGCAGCCGGCTTCCTCTCCCCCCACCCCCACAACTCCCTCTCCTTCCTTCCCCTCTGCCTTTGCAGCCCTCTACAGACGGGGCCAGCGTAGCTACTGTTGGTATGGTGAGGGGAGGAGAAGGGCGGCACGACGGAGACGTGGACCGGCGACGGAGATCGGGATGCCGATTGGAACTGCGAGCGCGACGGCGACTGGGCCTCGTCCTCGTCCTCCATCCCCGGCTGAGGAGACCTGCTCTGTGCCGACGGAGAAGGAGATCCGAAGAAGAGGAGGGTCCCCCCCCCCCCCCCCCCCCCCCCCCCCCCCAACCCCAACCCTCTGCAGCCGGCTTCCTCTCCCCCCTCCCCTCATAACTCCCTCTCCTTCCTTCCCCTCTGCCCCTGCAGCCCTCCACGAGGGCTCTCCTCTGCTTCCGCTTCTTCCTCCTCCTCCTCCTCTCCCCCCATCTGCTCACGTTGCTTGCTGCGTCTCTCTCGCATCACAGCCCACTGCTTCATCCATCTCTTTGGTGATTCGAACTCGCCGCACCACCGCCGGGGGAAAACGCCAAGGTGTGCTCTGTCGCCTTGACCCACGGGCAAGCAGTTCACCGAGCTCCATTGGACTGCGATTGAAGCCGACTCCCTCGCTGATCCCAGAATCGCTGCCTCTCTCCGATCCTTCGTCGCCGCTGCCTGATTGGGTGGCTGCGCACCAAGGTCCCCTCCAGCCCTCCACGAGGCCACAGCTCCCTCCCCTTCCCCTTTGCAGGCTCTCCTCTGCTTTCTCCCACCCAACTCCAACGAGGCCACAGCTCCCTCCCCTTTCCTCTGAAGCCGGCTCTCCTCTGCTCCCCTCCCCCCAACTCCCTCTCCTTCCCCTCTGCACAAGGCCACAACTCCCTCCCCTTCCCCTCTGCAGCCCATCGACGCTCACCCCCGGGCAGCTTTCCCCCACCCCAACCTTTGTTCCTCCCCGCCGTGCGGTGACGACGATGAAGATGAACTCACGAATTCCGACTTGGTCCGCTAGTATCTTCGAGCTCGAGTACCTTCTACCCCTCTCCCACTACTCTTCGCAGCGCCAGAGAGGGGGGGAGCTCGTAAGCCGGCGAGGGCGACGGGGAGAGGGGGGGAGCTCGTAAGCCGGCGAGGGCGACGGTGGGGGAGAGGGGGGGAGCTCGTAAGCCGGCGAGGGCGACGGGGAGAGGGGGCGACGGTGGGGGAGAGGGGGGGAGCTCATAAGCCGGCGAGGGCGACGGGGAGAGAGGGCGACGGTGGGGGAGGGGGGGGAGCTCTTAAGCCGGCGAGGGCGACGGGGAGTGGGGGAGAGGGGGGGAGCTCGTAAGCCGGCGAGGGCGACGGGGAGAGGGGGCGATGGTGGGGGAGAGGGGGGGAGCTCGTACGCCGGTGAGGGCGACGGGGAGAGAGGGCGACGGTGGAGGAGCTCTTAAGCCGGCGAGGGCGACGGGGAGAGGGGGCGACGGTGAGTCTGAAGACTCGGAGGGGGGGGAGTTCGGTCGAGCGCTGGACCGGGTTGAATTTTTTGATTAAAAAATTATCAGCGGTCTGATGTGGCAGTTAACTGGGTTAGTTTGTTAAAAATTATTTTTACTTTGTCGTTTTGTTAAATTAATATTTTAATTTGACTATTACTAAAAAATACTCTGCTTATGGCCGTAGAAATGCCACAATTGCTGCATGGATTTGACTTCCAATTCAGGTGAATCGAAGGCATTAGCTGTTCAACTTTGATGCTAAACAAGGCATGAATTTTTGCCCATCCATTCACACAGAAGAACAATCTGATGTCTGAGTCTGATGAAAGGTTCTTCCAACAAGTTAAAGAGCATAAAAATCATGATTAAGGTACGCGTTTGTGAAACTACAGATATTAGGAGAAATAGTAGTTGGAGCTGATACAGACTGTCTTGATAAATTCCAAGCCCATAACTTGTTGAAAGGCTCTTCAAACGAGTTAAGAGGACCACGATGATCAAGTAGGCATTGGTTAAACTACATATGATAAAAGAAATGGTACTTGAAGCTGTTTCACAATATCCCTGTTCCTCCTGATCGAGGAAATCTCTGTATATAAATAATGATCATGTTTAGACTTTAGAGGTCAAAGCTATTCTTTTTGGGAAAATTGCTCCCGTTGTACAAAGTATAGAAAAATTAAGTGTGGATTCCACACAAATATGCTTGCAAGAATTGTGTACATGGTAGCTTGCTTCATACAATAAAGAGAATTGTAAACTGCAAAGATGGATCCGCAGTCTGCTGCTTGCTGGAGATCCCACAAATGTTTCTGGAACGCTATCTCTTACAGTAAACCAATGAAGAACTGGACATGAATTTGGAGAATTTTGTGAGTTAATAAACACCTAGATAAATATAAAGGATTACTAACATCATCTCAATCAAACATTCGAGCAGTGGTCTATTGCTACAAACATTAGAGAAGCAGTACGCGGTCTATTGCTGCAAATATTTGGAGAATTTTTGGTGAAAGTGGTCTATTGCTACAAACATTAGAGAAGCAGGTGGATGCAAGAAAATACGATGACCAATAACTGAGAAGAGAAGATAGGCTATTGTGCAGTCAGGAAGCGAACCTAATTTGTCTTCCATGGGTATCTACTTCGATTGATTTTTCTGACAGCAGTACGCGGCACATTTGTGGTATGGATTGGATGCATTTGCACAATTTGGGTGGATACGCTCCATCACCTCTGTACTGAGTCCTCCCTTCCTCTCATGATCAGCAGTAACAACTAAAATGGTGATTATTTTAGATTGCTTCTCATCATAAAAAGAGGGAAAACCGTTCTAAGAAGAAGCACAACTATGGATGTGAAGCATACCTGATTTGCCTCCATCTATGTGATGATCTCCATTCGTTCTCTCAGCAAAATGTTCGGCACACACTTGGTTAGATGTATTGACGCAACTAGAATTAACCATCTTGCTAGCCTCCATTTTTAAACCATTATGCACTGAGGACCATACAATCATTGATAAGTAGGTGAGTCTAAGCTTGTCAGATATGTAATCAAATGAAGTAACAAATACAAACTTGATAAATCAAACAAAATTCCAAGGATGCATTTTCTGCTAAGTTTTTATTTTCAACTTGAAAAACTGATTTAGAGACCTGTCTGGTTGGCAGTATTTAATACAAACAGTTCTTTGAAAACCTCTAAAATATCAACAATTCCTAACAATTCAAGAACTCCAAAAAATTTCTATACGATTTTTTCAAAATTTTTAAAAAATAGTGATGGCAAACGTAGGATATTTGTGAAATCTAGAATTCTAATCCTAATGCCAATGATTCAAGTTGTTAAAAAAAAAGGGTCAATGATTCAAGTACCAACCAAAATAAATTATTAAGTCTTGCCTTCCCGAACCTTTAAAAAACCAAAAGTTCCTCAGCACACCAACTCTTATAGTAATGATCAAAGGTGGGAGTTACAAGGCACAAGCTTCTTCCAAACATCTTTTATCCGTAAAATTTCATAACATTAAAGCAAATAAACCTGATCCCTTCTTCTTGTTTTCCCTTTTCAACTGTGGCTTTCCTGAACAGCAGTGCTTTGCACACTCATGGTAAGGGTTGGATGCATTTTTGCACGAAGGATCTACACTTCTTTCTGAAACTACAATCTCTTGATCCTCCTTATCTCTCTCTCCATTTCGAACCATGTTAACTGAAAGAGAAAAAAATAAAAGACAACATCAAATCCAAGTAAAATGCAAACAGCATCGTGTTCTCCATCTTCCCACCATTTTCCACGGAAACAGCCAAACAGTTCGAAATGATTCTATGCGATCTAAGATTTCCCAACGTGTAGTAGGAAGCAGACCTGATCTCTTCCCCTCCTGTTGTCCCTTCACCATGGGAGTTTTGGTCGAGCAGTACTCAGCACACTGATGATATGGGTTCGATGCGTTTCGGCATGAAGAATCCACGCCTCTCTCCATCTCCACGACTCTTCGATCATCCTTATGAGCAACGACGACTACAGAGAGAACTTCTATGAGATCCCCAGGGAAACACAGAAAACAAAAGAGAAATCCTGAAAGAAGAAACTAATAAACGACCTAATTTGGGCAGGAGATTTCGGGGCTTCGACGGGTGACCTCGCTGGGCGCAGTACTCCGCGCACACATGGAAGGGATTGGAAGCATTCGCGCAGTCAGGGTTCACCTGCTCCATCCCCATCGGCATCGTCCTCCACCCAAAGCTGGAAGCGACTTCCCCTCTACTCCGCAGGGATTCGGGATTCGAGCTTCCGAGGTCTGGCATGCGGATTGGAGATCGGAGAAGAAGAAAGGGGTGAGATATATAGAGGATCAAAATTCAAAGGGAGGAGGAGTTCGATGGCAGTCGCCGGCGGGCGGATTTGGGCTTTTTTTGTTCGACTTTTACGGCTTACTCCGTGCATTCTAGATAAAAACTTACCCCAAAACTTCAACTAGCATTCGTCACCGTAGACGTCAGGGAAGGTTTTCGAGCGGGTCCCGCTAGTCCCAGGCCATGTAGCCAGTAAGGAAAACGAGTAAAATGTTGGGTAGGTTTTAGTGATGATGCATTTATCTGGACGGGTCAAACACGGGATTTTGAACCATTTGTGACAGAGCTTGAATTAAGAAAAAATCCAAATCGGCCCTCCTTCGCTGTAGTTTGAATTAAGAAAAAAATTGTGAATTTGTTTCACATTGAGAACAAATAGAATTAGTCAGATGAATTTTATATTAGTTGTTGTGATAATTTCTTGCGAAATTGTCAGTACCTACTAAGGTTTACCATTAGTTGTTTAAGAATTACTATAGTGAAATTTCTACCTGGAAGAGGAGACCCCAGATGTCATTCCATTCACAATCTTCAGATACATATGAAAGATAGAGAGAGCAAACCCTAGTAAGCATTACAGAAACTAGAAAATAGCAGCAATTAACAGTGAGAGACTGCCTGCACAAAAAAGAGGGCCTTTTGTTTTAGGGTTTTGTCATACATTACTTGCCCTTTGATTTCTAGACTCGGCCGCTCCAGATGCAATCCGCAGCCGCCTCCGCCGACTTCGCAAGGATGGTCTGCACGTCAGCCGGCGGGTTCAGCCCCATGGCAACCGCCCTGTCCCAGCGCGCCGCCCGGCTGAGTCCGATGCAGGGGCCGTACCGCATGTCCAGATCGAATCTCCGCAGCTTCTGGTCCTCTTCCTCGTCGAACGAAGCCGACGCGGCGACCTTCTCGGTGGCGATGGTGGCGAGGGCGAGGGCGGCGGCTTTGCTTGGCTTGGAGGAGGAGGCGGCCTTGCCGACTCCCCCTTTCTTCTTCTGGCGATAGAAGTTCTTGACGCCACCCGTCGACATCTCCTGCTCCGTCAGTCCGTCTCACTCCCTCTTACCCTCTCAAAGAGGGCTCGGCTCGGATTTTATATCAGGGGGCGAGCGCCGAGATTCGTGCCACGCCCCCTTTCTTTGAATTTTGAATCGCTGGAGAGCGTTCCGGTGCGCCGCGCAGAACGAACGGGTCTTAAAATGGGGAATAATTGGATCCGCGTCCGGCTCGTCCCAGACCCGCCGAGGCTCGAGCTTCACCCAGTCGTTCGACGCGTCCCTTCCCGATCCGATAAGCTCCGATCGATCGGTTTCGACCGTGTGGAACCAGATAATTTTTTTTGTACTTTTAATATTTTATCCTGCAATTTGCCTCCTTCTCAGCATATCACTAATTTAAACAATTTTTAATTTAATCTTCAGAATCTAATTTCATTTAATGTATAAATAAATTTTAAAATATGTTAAATTTAGACATGAGTCCACCTTGAACTTTAATTATTTAATATTCGGATCTTAAATATCTAATTTTTAAAATAATATATTTAATACTAACTAAATATTTTATAAAACAAAATTATATTTAAAATAATTTATCAATATCATGAACACTCGTTTTACCCAGAGTAGGATATAATGCTTGGGTTTAGAGTTAAAGTAGATGATAAAGTTTGAACATAAAACTAACTCAGTATATATTCATTTGTTATGAAGCTAAAAATAAGTTGTTAAAATTTAATTATTCTGATCTTATAAGTATACTTTGTAAAATAATTTAAAAAGTTAAGAATATAATTGTAAAAGATCATTATTTATATTTTTATTTTCCTAGATTCCAAATTTCCTACTTAGTAATACTCTCACACGTTGAAGGTTAGTAAGGTCAGTTAGGTTACCCACTACATTTCATGCTTATAAAATTAAATGATTTTCTTTATTGTATCTTAATTTAATTTCATGAAGTACTCAACTCAGTTTAATATTGTAGTTAAATAAGCTATATTTATCAACACTTAAATTAGCTTACATTTATAATAATATATATTTATCCTTTATTATTGTTTAATTTTTTAAAAGGTGTTTAAAACTAAACAGTATTAAAATAAACGTATAATAAGCAGTTCATTCATCTAGGGTGATAATATTTAATGTAATAATTACACACGTCATTGCTGTTCTAAGAGCCTTCTATCAATTTTTATATATTAATTTATAAACTCTCGTTATAATAAACCAGAGATTACGGAGTATTCATAAATATAATTTTTTTTATTAAAGTAGATATATATATATATGGGATGGGCGGCAATGCTGGTCGAGCCGAACCAGTTCGGAGCTGGCATTTTTTTAAACCCGAACTCAACGGAGGGACGAGCCTAATCGAGAGAATTGAGATCGGGATTGGGTTTAGGTGGGCGCCCATTTGGAGCGCTGCGCACCACAAGCCGCGTGTTAAATATCTCCTCCAACCAATGGCTTCCCTCCTTCCCAAATTCCCATATCCCCATCTCCCTCCCCCCCCCCCCCCCCCCTCTCTCTCTCCTCGCTTGTCTCCACACTCCCACTCGCACAAATAACCACGCAAAGGAGCGAGAAAAACAAAACCGACGAGGAACCAAAACAAGAAATAGGAGACCCAAATCGGCAGCAGTTGTTGCCTCCACACGACCGCCGCGCTGTGCTCTCCGGTGCGTCCGTGCCCTTCTCGAATTCTCCTCCGTTTCGATCTCCTCTTCTCTATTGGAATATTGATGTTGTAGCTTTGATTTGGTTTCCTCCGGGATCGATCCATTTTCTATTTCTACTGGGGATCTTTGTCTGCTGCAGCTAGTGATCCTGAGTTGACACGGTTACTGTGGATGCTTCTACGTGTGCGTGTTTTTTTTTAAAAAAAATTTATTTTAAAAAGGATTCCTTCGTGCCAGTTTTGCTGATTTATTTGTTGGGTTGATCGAATTGGGAGTTTGAGCGTTTGGGTTTTGTGGTTACTATCTTCTTCTTCCTCAAGATATGGCCAGAGGTATTGGCTTTTAGGGATATCTCATTAGTTGAAGCGCTGGAAATAAGCTTCCTTTTCAGTATATTCCTGTGCATGATCTTCCGACAAGATTTAGCTTTTAATTTACTCTTATTTTAGGATGCCAAGGTTTCTACTTTCTCTTACTTTTTAGTAGAATTAAGATGTCATCGTTCATCTTCGTGCATCTTGATTGTTGCAATCCATCTCGTCCAAACCACAGCCTGTGATCAATTTTAGGTGTCCCTTGTCTCGTTGAAGAAAATTTGAGAAGAAATCATTGTTTATTAGATAGATTTCTCTCGTACCGCAGTCCAGTTGATGAGCTCTTGACTCACTAAAAGTTATTGATCGACGTACACTGTTAATATGCAGATAGATGGCTTCAGCAACAGTTATTGGACTAAGCACAGGAAAGAGGCTCCTGAGCTCTTCATTCTGTCCAGGTGATCTTGCAGAGAAGTTACCCCCTACTCCGGATCACAGTTTGCTGCCATTTTCTGTTGCCTCCTCAAGAGGCATCATAGTTTCACAGAAGTTTTCGCGTTTTGGGTCGAACGTTCCACAATCCAGGCACATGCAGTCTATCAAGGCACTGAAGGAGCATGTCAATACCCTGGCACCTTCAACAAGCGATACGTGGTCCGCGAAGCCTGACCTTGAATCTTCTCTTGAGGTCCTTATTTTGCTACAGAAGTCTATGCTGGAGAAGCAACTGGAACTTCCTTTCATGGAAATGTCTACTGTTGCTGCTCCCAGAAAGAGTCATCAGAGGACAGAAATTATTCGTTCCAGGATATCTGCTCGAGAGAGGAGAATGGTTACTAGGAGGAAGTGTCTTGCTCATGAGGTTAATATGGCACCTGCAAGCAGAGTGAAACAGTTCGGCTCAAGTGTCAGTCCCGAGTTACTTCAATCTGATGCAAGTGGTTATATACGGGGCACTGTTAGCGAGAACTTGTTGACACATGGAGAAGTGGTCAATCTATCCAAGAAAATAAAAACTGGTATTCGTTTACAGGAACAAAGGTCAAAGTAAGTAATTCTCTCATGAAGGTTGTCGTTTACTATTAGGTTGCTGAAAAATAGCCTTTTTGTATTTTGCTTCCATTTTCTTCGAAACTAGTTTGCCGTAGATATGGTTTCTCTGAAGATGCTGAAAAGCAAGTAATTTTTGCTTTTTGCAAGGAAGTGTCTTACTAGTTTATCATACGTGTGGTTTAGGTGCTGCTATTAGCTTCCTTCTCTTTCTATTGCTTCTTGTTGACTGAGCTATTTTCACCGTTTCAGACTGAAGGAGAAATTGGGATATGAACCAACCGACAAACAATTGGCTTCTTCATTGAAGATGTCGCATGCTGAACTTCACATAAAAACGTTTGAAGCTTCCCTTGCAAGGGAGAAGCTTGCAATGAGCAATGTTCGCTTAGTCATGTCTATTGCGCAGAAGTATGAGAACATGGGGACTGCAATGGCTGACCTTGTCCAGGTAATTTTGATCTGTTGCTTTATTTTGCACAGACTTGTTAACTTTACAAGCCCTTCACGCGATAGCTTTCAGATTCTCGTTCTCAAAATAATTGTTCTTTAACAGGCTGGTTTGATTGGGCTGCTTCGTGGGATAGAAAAGTTTGATTCTTCCAAAGGCTGCAGAATCTCTACTTATGTTTACTGGTGGATACGACAGGTGAGGCAAATTGTTGTTTAGCTGTGATATTGCAAGCTACTTATGTTTATTGCTATCGATTTCAGTAGATGACTCTTTCTTCCTGCCAGGGTGTCACAAGAGCACTGTTTAGGAATTCCAGGACTTTAAGACTGCCTATTCATATGCATGAGAGATTAAATTTAATTAAGCATGCAAAGATTAGATTGGAGGAGAAAGGAATTGCACCATCCATTGATGTAAGTTGAATGCTTACCCTACTTCTGGACTATTTTCCATTTTGCTTTGCATTTTTATTATTTCTGCAGCAAAATTTCACAACAATCATATTTGTTGTGAAAGTGAGTTCATAAGAGCGGACTTTATATTTAGTTGAATTTTCCGATACACGTTTAATTCTATACGTATACCATTTTTCAGAAACTTGCTGAGTCCCTGAATATGTCTGAGAAAAAAGTAAGGAATGCTACACAGGTGCGTGTTCATAGGAAATCTGTTGCACCTTGTTTTTGATGTTGTTGTTAGCCATCTGTTCACACTAAATGGTTGGAGATGCAGGCTGCGAATAGAGTTCTTTCTCTCGATAGAGATGCCTTTCCATCACTGAATGGCCTTCCTGGCGAGACTCTCCACAGTGTAAGCTCTGCATCCCAATTCCTCGCGAGGCACTAAAATATTTTGCAGTCTTTATCTTTTTAATTGTTTCATAAAACTATTTCTTCTCTTCAGTACATTGCAGATAGGAACCTCGACAATAATCCATGGCATGGTTTTGAGGAATGGTCTCTTAAGGTAATTAACATATGCTTTGAACTGGACTTTCATTTTTCTTCGCGTTGGCTTTTGACTATTTGCACTTTGAGTAGATGAGAAGGCCGGTCTATCTACCTTTGCTTTAATTTCACTGGAATAGTAGATTAGTTACTAAATTCATTCTAAAAGATCATGTCATGCTTGAACTTATTTTTTATGCTCCATCTTGCAACATGAACGCATTAATCTTTTCAGGATGAAGTCAGCAAGCTTCTATGTACAACACTTAGCGAGCGAGAGAGAGATATCATAAGGCTGTATCATGGTATCGACAGCGAGTGCCATACATGGGAGGATATCGGCAAACAGTAAGTAGTATTTTCCTGTGGAATAAAAGTGAATATTCTTCATAACAGTGGAAGCTATGATGAGCATATTACGCATTGTTTTGAATCTTGTTCCCTCACAACAGAAGCTTCAACCCGAACTGCATATGGAGCATACTTCTTAAAGTATGTGCTACTGAAATGAAAATTTTAACTGTTTGGTACTGGAACTTCAATATCAAAGTTTAAGTCTAGTCTGGTAATTCTGTTATCACAAGCGCTGAAAACTCATATTTCAGTTAAGCCTTTTAAATTTTCAATATTAGTAACGTTAGAATTAATTACTTAGTTTTAACTACTAAACTCCTAGTATAATATTATAACTATTTCTTCTTCTACTCTTTGTAAAAGATCAAACAGACTTCTCCCTAAGTGCAGATTTCAGAGGTTTTTTCTAATGTTTTCTAAACTACATTTCGCTGCAATACATTATCAACCTATTGAGATTCGGCATGGCAAATCTCAGGCCTGCTCAAAGAGGATGCATCTCTGCGATCAAATTTCTAACTACACTACTCTCTTTGATTAGGTTTGGTTTGTCAAGAGAAAGAGTCAGACAAGTAGGGCTTGTCGCCATGGAGAAACTGAAACATGTGGCAAGAAGAAGAAGATTGGAGGCAATGTTGGTAAAGCAATGAAACAAGTTAGACAAGTAGGGTTTCAATTACCAATAGTCATACTGAAGCATTTGGAAGAAGAAAAAACACTAGGGCTGATGTTTGCAGAACATTGAAATGACATGATCGTGTATTGGTTAGGTACTAAAAAAAGGCTGTGTATACATATATCTACGGATCAAAGAGAAAAGTAATTTTTCACTGTAGAAGTAATTCACACATGTAAATGCTTGGACAGAGACCGTAATGTAATCTAACGGAATTAGAATTCAACACACTCTCCCACACGGTAAAAGAAATATTTGCTTTCTTCTGTTTTCTGTGAACTTTTGGTGAGTTAGACGGATTTTTTTTAATTGTTGAACTCATATTTTTTTAGTGTTAAAATTTACTGTTTGATGATGCTATGACTTGAAAGGTATTTTTAAAAATAATATATATTTTCTTAATAAGTTTCTAAAAGAAATGATAAGAAATGATGTTGGGAAACTGAAATAAAAGAAAATATTGACGATGTGAAATTTCATAAAAACCCTTGTCGAAGTGTTTGAGATGAATAAAATAGATGGAATTGATAATTGAGAGGAGTTAACATTGTGCAGAAAGTCAATTCCACTTAGGCATGCTTATCGGGTCGTGCCGCCCGTGCGAAGCATGGCCCGTACCCAATCAGGCCGTGCTTGGCACGACACTATGTACACAACGTGTCATGCTAGGCCACTTTTTAGAGCCCGCATGTCGTGTCAAGCATAACCCGACCATAGCCCATAGCCCATTGTATATGTATACTAGATATTGAAGATTGGAAAAAGAACACTATCTCTTAAATAGAGAATGAAGCAACTCTTTTTCCAATATTTTCCAGATGTGGGACTAAAAAACTCCTTTAAACCATAACTTTACCTCTAGAACTTTGAGCCTTCATCGTTTAAAATCAAAATTTTTTCATTCTATTAAAATTACCCTACTAACCTTTATTAACTATAATTTTATAATTTTACTAAATAATATTTTAGTTTTTTTATATATTATTTTATTAAAATATTAATTAAAATTCATATGATTAGTTGAGTATAAAAAAATATAAATACAAAGACATGTTCAAAAAGATAATTTTTCTTTTAAAAGTTGGTTTTTTTTATTAACTATCTAGCTTATAGTAGAATCTTAAAAGGAGAAGATTTTTAGATAATTTAATTTTAGAAATAAATATTTTATAAAATGAGAGTGGATCAATCATATAGTTTAATTTTTTGTTAGTTTGAAGTGAATAGAGATTTTATAAAGAATTTTATATATTTTTAAAAAATTATATACTTTAATAAAATTAAAATTTATATATTTTAATAAAATATAAAATAATTAATATTTTTTAAATTTAATAAGTAGGTTTGGATGTTTTTTTTATAAAAAAAAGATGGGTGGCTTGTTAGGAGTCAATGGTTATTTTTAATCTAACTTCTTAAAATTTTTTTTATCCCACATTACTTAGTTATGAGAAACAAGAAGTATATATAAGCCAACACTTTTATATTTACTAGTTATTGATATTAATGAGTAATTGGGCTAAATTAGACCAGACTTGATATGTAACCCAGCACTTAGAGCTAAGATTTTTCTTAATGAATGTTAAATCTAAAACTTAATTCTTTTAACATAAGTAATTGAATTATATATATTTATATAATTTAAAAGAAAGGTTTTCAAAATTTTAAAAACTAACGTAACTGATAATTAATATTGGATAGATGGTAGAAAGAAATGCCAAACCGTATTCAGGTGGAGGGTAATTTTGTAAGTTCATATCAGGTGGGTGTTGGACCGTTCACTTTTCTCTATTATCCTACCTTTTCACTTTTAGTTATTTTGTGTTTCTTTGTCCCAGTTTGGCCCAGGGGCGCAGAAAAAAATGTTTCCGTTGGAAATAAAAAATGCTTGAGGAAATAGTTGCGGGTTATGTTTTTAATTTTAAGTCATGTATCTTCTAAGTCTGGTTAATTGATCCAGCGATGTGGTTAGTGGACCACGCTCTGCCATGGCTCGGCCGAGTCCATGACCCGGTCTGATAACTTCGCAGCGGGGACGACGCCTACGCGAACGGCGAGCGAGAGACGAGGCGAGGCCGAGGGCAAGACAGGTAAACCGCCCGCAACCCTATGAAGGGCGGCAAGAAGAAGCCTGAATCCACGGCCCCCCCGCCGGAGGAAGCCAACGGTGTTGCGGAGGGCACCGCCGACGCCGGCGGAGAGGAGGAGAAAGAGGGAGAGGAGGAGGAGGAGGAGGAGGAGGAAGAGGAAGAGGAGGCCGAGGGAGAGGAAGGAGCAAAGGATGGAGGCGAGGCAGCTGGAGCAGGGGAGCTTCCCAAATTGGAGGATGGCTTCTACGAGATCGAAGACATCAGGAAGAAGCGAGTCCGCAAGGGTCAAATCCAGTACCTCATCAAGTGGTAAATGATCCCTCCCTTCCTTTCCTCCTTCCGTCTTTTTAGGGATTCTCGTCTTGATTTCGCTACTCTCTTCTTGTCGGACCGAAGGCGAGGATGGCCGGAGACGGCCAACACCTGGGAGCCCTTCGAGAACATCCAGTCCTGTGCCGATATCATCGAAGCATTCGAAGAAAGGTCAGCGTTTCCCCGTCGCTCCCCAAAAATTGCTTTCTGGGGGTAGCCTGGCGGGTTTCTTTTACTTTTTTTTTTCTCATTCTTCATTTGTTTCATGATATCGAGCTGGTCCGATGCTGTACAGATCGAGGTCACCGCGGTCACGGAAACGTAAGCGGAAGCACGGTGGTCCATATGGCATCGCTGCCCAGAAGAAGCGCTGCATCCAGACTGATGGATCAAAGACGGTACTGAACGTAACCTCAGTCACTCAGACTGACACCACTGCTGCGTATGTGGTGGGTGTTCATGCTGATAAAAACAACGAACAAGTTGGGAAGAAAGACGCAGTGGAGGAGTTAGGAGACCCGAAGAAAAAGAGCAGGGCAGAAGGGATAGAGGTGACTGCATCTCGAGATAGAGTGGACGCTGACCAGAATTTGATGGTTCTTAGTACAGCAGAGCAGATAAGAACCAGTGGCCATGTTTCTCTTAGTCCCTCGGTTGGGCGGGAGGAGGATGGCTCATTGGACGGGTGCTCAAAGGTTGAAAGCGCTCAAGCTTCACAGGGGAATGCAGCCACTGGTGCAAAGAGGAGGAAATCTGGGTGTGTTAGAAGATTCAAGCAGGATTCCGTAACAGGCCATCAGGATGAACAACAGAATGCAACCGCGAGGAGGGAAACTGGGCTCTCTGGCAAAGGTGAGAAGTCAGGGAATAAAAATGTTAATTCTGAATTGGATGACAAGAATAAGTTGGATGATACTGCAAGGCCACCTTCAATCACAAAGCTCTTAAAGCCAGTACGCTTCTATGCTTCTGTGATAAATAATGTGCAGCAAGTATCCATTACGTTCAAGGCTCTCAGGTGAGATTTTGCAAAATTGGCTACTTCTTTACCTTGTTGAGCTTTTTGAATTGATTACGATGGTTGCAATAGTTATTCATCTAGGATTTTATATCATATGGATTTTTGCTAAAACATGACTTGACATGCTTCTTCCTCCACATCTTTTGAAAGGTTGAAAAAAACCTGGACTTTCTGTAACCTTTGTTTTAGAATGCATCATATTTGTCAACCTTTCTCCATTCTACCGATCAGCCTTTGTACTACCATATTCTGATACCACATGACACCTGCCAACCTCATTATTTTTACTGCATCGAACAAGTTGTTCTGTCTCAGACTACTTTCAATTCGTAGAACAGTGACATTTTAAATCAGAATAAAATTTTTAGGAACTGACAAATTTGGTATCCAATAAAGAGAAATTTATGATTGCATATCCCAACTAGCAACGCAGAGCTTACGTTTCTGTTAGGATTTTTAATACATCAATAGTTGCCTCTTTTGAATTTTAGTTGTTTTTTTGGAATTTGTCGTTATATAGAGTCCTTGCTCGGCGTCATGCACGGGTACCAGTGCATTCGTACATGTACAACTTCATAGCATAATCTGCAAACCTGGTCTCAGCTGAGTTGGACTGGGATTGGTGGTTATTGAACTTTATTTATTTATTTATTTTAGTGAGTCTTGAACTAACAACCTCTAATGTCAAGTCTTACTGCTTTAATCAGATGAGCGGGCACTTTGTACCCTTAGCGTCTATGGAATGAATATTTTACTATTTACCCAAAGATTCTTATAGGAGACATGGCTGTAATAGTGAAGTACTGTTGGAATACGTTTAGAAATATTCTGAAATTGACCTGATCTTGGTTGGAAATGGCATGATCTTGCTTAATAGCTTAATCGAGGGATCATGAGAAAAAAGTTGCCTGATCCAGCTGTCCAGCTGATTCTACTAAATAATGAGTTGCAGAGGAAAGAAAAAGGAAAAAAAAGAAGAAGACAAAAATGAGGTGGTAGAGAGGTAGATCTAGTTTTAGGAAGTAATTAAAGAAAAAAAGACGGAGAGAGGGTGAGGGAGAATCATATTGGAGCCACTTGATTTCGTTGCTCTAGCAAAATGGATTTGCCGTCTTCCTATGTTGCTGCATGGACCAACACTGCAGCTGTTGGTTACACCAGAAGCGTGTTTCCATTGTGGGGTTCTGGAGAAGGGATGATGGCTGTTGCTGAGCTGGTGGAGTTACCTAAAATGTAAATCTTTAATAAGATAATATTATTAATAAACCCTAATCTCTATTCATCAAATACAGTATAATGTTCCTACAATTCATTAAATATTATTGGTTATACAAGGTATATGGCAGGGACCCGGTTGCAAGAGCATTTTACAGCTTGATAAAACTAGGGAAAAAGAATAGGAATTTAGTTGCAATTTGATGCATAAAGGCTGGGACATCAGACTTTTATTGAAAATATTGAGATTGCAGCAAAGTTGATTTATTTTAGTAGGTGACGAGCTTTCTTTGGTAAACTTAGTTTTGTATATTGGAAATAGCGATAAATGAGGTGAAGGAAGTTTTAGAGGAGATGGAAACAGTGTAGGAATTGGTGCTACTGGGTTTTGAGACCTTAGGTGCGCAAGATTCAGGTCGATCTACTACATTCATTCAAAAATTTAAGAAAAACAAAATTCTTGCCACATGAACACACTTCTTGTATCAATCCATAAACAGGAAAGATATATTAGTGCTGTTTGATCATAGGGTTCATAGTGATTAGGCCATGTTGAGACTTCTACAGAGTCATTGGACAATTTCTAATCTACAAGATCAGTTGATCTGCTTTAGATGACTGGTCGACAGTGGAATCAGTAGATTACAACATGTAATAGCATTTAAAGTTACTAGATCCCCTATTCTAGCCTAGTTTGTCTCTGTTCTATACCCTATACAAGCCTTGAGTTTTTCTCCAATCAAAAGTCAGAAGCCTTGGATGACAATGAATATAAAAAGAAGTGTTAGAGGGTGGAAAATTAAAGGAAGAATACATGAAATGACGAGAGGAGGAAGAATATTCACTTGTTTTTTAGTGCTGAGGTTGTTCAACCTGAACCAAGTTTCCTATCACGAACCAAGTGGCTAGGTTCATCAACTTTATTAAGAATAATATTAAATTGAATTCCTTCATAATGTCTTAGGATTTTGGGATAAGCGATCATCTGTCTAGACGCAACACAATATCATAGTATGAGGTGAGTCCTACAAGTATCAATAATTATATAAAAAAAGAACCTTGTGAACAATTTAAGTCAAGCCACATTTTACTTGGGCTTGTTGACTTGTCAATCCACTCACACAATAAGGTGAGTATTAAAAATTTAGTATTAGTAAGATAGAAACATTTATAGCAGCTATAAGGTTTTGGATAAGTGGACACCAATCAGTCGCAGCAAATTCATATACTACCAGGTATAAGACACGTAGATGAGGTAGTAACAAAATCAAATTTTACTTATTTGTTTTGAGGATAATAACATATGGGAAGGAAACTGAGGTTCTAACTTAATTTATATTGGATAAATATTAAATGATTAGTGTGATTATGTAGAAGATGCTTTCGAGAAATATAATTAATTAGGAAATTTAATACTGAACAATATGTATGAAGAAGTATGAATTATGGTGGAACTTTGTAGAGCAGGAAGAATGCACAGTCCTTAAGAATAAAATTTAAAAGGTTGTTGATTATTTTATTTTTAAATTCTCGTTCATTTTTGCATTATAATTTTTCAAGTCTTTCCTTATTTCATTCTGATTCCTTCTGTGTTACTTTGGATACTATTTTTTTTTTCCTTTTTGGACAAGTCTTTAAATCCTTCCTATTCCACTTAAATGCATGAGTTGCATAGCATGTTTAAGATATATATATGTTGTGAATGAATATAAGAATTTGCTAGGGATTTAATTGTTTAAAGACACTGCCCGTTGTTCCTTTATTTCTTGTTGAATTCTTGATTGATTTTTAACATAAAACAGGGAAAGGACTATCCAAGTCTTCATGTTTAAGAATCTTCACTGTTTGTGATTTTAATTATTGCAACCATTTAAGAGTATTATCTTAGCTGGAAAGCCTAGTCTCATTTTCTATTACTTTCCCCCTCTCCTCTTTGTAAGCGCTATTTTTTCATAAACGAGACAATGGAGGCACATAATTGTCTAAAAGTTTGTGCTGGGGTTCTTCTAATATTATGTCTGTTTAACGGTCATCACAGAATGGTATTTCAATTTGCATTTATTTTTATGCCTTTTGTGGGTTCCTTATACTCGAACAAGAAAATTGTCTTCCTGTGAGAGTGCTCTATTATACATAGATTATCTTCTTTTCTTAGCGGTGTGACATGCAAGAAATTTTTTACTGTCCTGTCTGGTTTAAATTTTTTTACTGTCCTGTCTGGTTTTCTGTTGATTATCTAATATAAATGCAGAGAATGTGAAATATGGCTAGATTACAAATGGTGACAGCTTTGAACTACTCATCCTTGTTCATTTTGGCCATGATCAGAGTAACAACATGCATAAATATCTTCAATGCTCGTCTCTGTTGTCATCTCATAATTAATGTTTCTTAACATTAAAGTATAATATGCAAATGGTCAAGCCTCCCTATGTAATAACAATTTGATTAGGTTAACTGTACATCCCGATATAATTATTGTCTCTCACGTCTATTCTATCAACTGAAGTAGTTCACTGAGCGGCACATAATGCCCGTGTGAGTACTGCACAGGTAATTGTGGAGTCACTTTTAATTCCTTTTGTTATGTATGCTTCGCTCTGCAGGTCTGATGGGAAAGAAGTGCTTGTGGATGACAAAGAACTAAAGGCTAATAACCCATTGTTGGTATGATGCATAACCTCCTTTGATGTATTTTCTGCTTTCTGACATTAGGATTCATGTTGAAATTAAGCCTTTTAATGCGACAGCTAATTGGTTTCTACGAGCAACATATTCGCTATAGTCCAAACCAATGAGCTATTTGATATAGAGCCCAAACATTCATTCATTAAGTTGGAAGCTGAAGGACAATATTTGTTTGCTTACTGGTGCCGCAAGCTGGTAGGCAGGAGCAGTTTTGTAAGCAAAACAACTAGGCCTGCTTGTTTTGGTTTCACAGAACAGAGCTCTACTTCTTCTTGCAAGGAAGCATTTGTTGTGCAACATTGGCTAGTCATGATAGCTGTAATGTTTCAGAATCAAATTTCGTTTGTATCATTACCATGCTATATTGTTGTGTATATAACTTCATGAACATTTTTTTTTCTTATGACATTCATAGATTCAAAGGTTTTTGTGAGCTGACAAGATATCCCCGTTACCTATTTGTACACCCACAGCCTGGCATTTAAGTCAACTTGCAGGTGAAGCTTGTCAATTAGAATCGGCCATCGGCATACGGAGTTAGAAAGTATTGGCTCCATGGAATCTGCATGGTAATTGTTCTCTTAGCTCAGAAAACCTGTGTTTGTTGTTTGATTCATGTAACTGATGGTATGCTCTGACTTGCTCAAAACAGTTGCAGCATCTTAGCATTCACAATAAAGAAGGCAGATATGCATAGTCTGAGACAACATTTTTAACCCAAGAGAGTGGGTAAATGTCAGGTTGTCGTAAATTTGCTTCAATGCAAACTTAATCAGATTAGAGTTGATGTTATCTAATCAATTATTCCATAGTTCTCCTTTCTGAAACAAGGAAAAAGAGATTTTTAAAAGAGTTATCTTGTGAATTGAATGACAATTAAGTAGAATCTATTGAATTATCCTCTGGTAAGATTCAAATTTATGACAACAATGTTGGCACAAAGGAAGACCCAGATGCAGATGTACAAGAATGCACAATAAATCAAAGGGGCTCATCGTTAACGAAAATTTGAAGGGCTACATAACTCGAACACCGCCTTGTAAATGAGGTTGAAGTCAAACGCTACACCCTTAATTTCTCTGCTGCCTACACTCACCATCAATCCCAAATTTCTCGTGATAAAATTTCTGCAACATATCAGAAGCTACAACATCACAATTTACAAACTATGTACATCCCCCGCATGCTAGTGTTGGCCTGCCACCCTCTTGTGGATCAGCAGTCTATTGTACAATCGCCATTGCCGTCTCCAAGAGCATCAACCACAAGAATTCTATTCCGGCGAAGAAATAATTTCTATTTCCTTGGAGGTAGGTTCATCATCTTCAGACTCACCACCACTGAACATGTTAAGATTCAAATCTATGTTACCATCCGCTTGTTTCACAAACTGCCCTCGAACTCTCGGCCTACTCTCTGCAAGTGACTTCCTCTTTTCATACCTTATCTTCTTCTCGAAACATCTCTCCTTCCTTTTCTGCCTGAACTTGACGAGTGCTGCTGCCCTTCTCTCTGTTCGACCAGGTTTCACTTCAGGCGTGGACGAGCTGGTCATCGGTGGCCATATACTCGGCGCAGCTGCATGATTTGGTTGCGGGTTGGTTCCTGATGCCTGGCAAGGGAATGGTGGCATCACGGGCATGTAAGGAACAACACTATATTGAGGTAGCATGGCTGGAGCGGTATGTGCTTGCACATTGTTCATGCTACTCTGAAGCATCTGCCCAGGTGAAGGTATCATGCTTTGATTCATCATCCCTGGATAATAGAACGGAAAAGGGAACATGGACGGAGCACCAGAAACATCAAGAGCCTCATTCCTTGACTGCAGCTGCTCGGTCGAAGGAGGTAGATACAATACCGGTGGGTACTCTGGTGGTGCTTGAAGGTCTCTGATATCGAGTGCCTTCTCACTGCTCTCAATACTGTTTCCACCAGTATGGCTTTCTTCGGCTGATCTGCTGTTGTACCCCTCTGTGTCACCTTGGGCAAGAGAGTTTGTTTTAAAGATCAAAGGTTGTGACATAGCAGAATTCGAGTCGACATCAGTATGTGGGGTTTTGCTTGGTTCACTTGGCTTGGCATATGTCAGGAATGCAGAGGATTCCCCGACCTTTAGCTTCATCTTCTTTGGCAATGAAAACATTCCTCTTGCAGACACTAATAAAACAAAGTAAATTCCATGAGAGTAGGGAAGAAGATATCTTGAAGGATATAAATGATACACAAAAAACTGAATAAAGTCAGGTATACTACCTGTAGAATCACCACCACCCCTTGGAATATTTTGTGCATCATCCAGGGAAGCAACGCAGGCAGGTCCCGTGGGTGAGAGATTTGTCTAGAGAATACAATGCAAGTCAATGTCAATCTGCAATATGATTATAATTTTGCCATTGAAAGAAAACACTGACTCGTCATAACCTAGAATGTTGCAAGTGAGGTACTATTCATGTGTCACTGCCAATGAAACAGAAGCAATACAAAAATCTCTGAAAAATCTGCACTTATTATTAAACAGAAGCAGTACCTCACACTCAGGACGATATGAAATATTCAGTTCTGGATCGACAGTGATACTGGGTTGGTCATCTGTGTCGTCGGAGATAAGAATGGTACTATTTGTGTTGGCATCACTGGGATCTGACAGTGACGCCTCAAAATCATGGTTGAAGACATCCTTCTCTATCAGACCAAGCTGGCAAAACAAAATAAACGAATGAATGTTGATCCTAGTCTTAGAAATAATTATTACATGTAACACCTGTCAAGTAAAAAACAGAAATATCATGTTCAACAGTACCATGCGCCTCCTTCTCCACATGTGAGTCCAGAGGTTCAACAATTCATTCATCCGCAAGGGCTTCACAAGATAATCAGCTGCCCCAAGTCGCAGGCACTTCACAACAACTGAAACCTCATCATGAGCTGACATCACTGAGGGAAGAATCGAGAAGATAATTAATTCATATGATGTAATAAGAAGGGAAAAAGGAAATGACCACAATTCTTAATAAGCTCACTTATTAGAGAAATGTGCCTCAACTCCTTATTCCTCGCTATATACTTCATCATCTTCAATCCTTTAGCCATCGGAAGCTCAACTTCTGCAAGAATGATGTCTATTTCTGATCCTTGGGCATTCAGCACATCAATCACCCCCCTAGCAGATCTCACCATAATGACTGAAATATGACAAATTGGGGCTTTGTGAAGGAAAAGATAGTACCATGTATTTTATCAGAAAGGTACCTCATATCAAAGAAAAGGGCTACAATATATTATCTCTGACAATATAATAGTGTCAAAGGATCCAACCACGCGTACCATTAAGTTGAAAAACCAATGTATCACGGGTAAATGCATGATGTTCTTTATCACGTAATTGGATTAGTTGCTCAATTTACACAATTGACCAATCTATGCCCAAATTATCATTTCTAACAAACATAGCTCATATTTTATCCATTACTGTTAAGAGTTTTAATTTGTCATGAAAGATTCCAGACCCCTAGTAACTCACCGAGTTAGCTAAAATGTGCAACAATGAATCATCAATCTATAGACTAGGTGTTGAAGTAGACATAGACTGATTATAAAAATAAAAAGAAATGGTGCAGAAGAGAGCTTGAACATGGATTGTTGGAGTTATTATCCAAACAATTTTAGGTTATTCCTACAATCATCCACAACATCAATGATGAAATTAAAAAGAAGCCACTATATTTACTAAAAGACAAAGTACAAGCTGCATATGGTAATTAATGCTTACTCTATCAGTAGGGTGAAAAGTGAAAGCCATCCAGTGACGAAATAAGAAAAATTCTAACTTCCACTCTTTTTTCCAGCATCAGATCCGGTTTACACATTTAGCATGCTTCTGATTCTTAATCGCTAGCAACCCCCATTGAAAAGAATACAAAATATCTAACTAGTACCTTTTCTTTTTCAGCATAAGATCCAGTTTACAGATATAGTATGCTTCTGATTATTAATTGATACCAAATGAAATATGTGATGACAATTTCATCAAAAAGGAAAAAAAAACTTTGATGACAAAAGATGAATGCTGAAGAGATTTGTACCTTGGTAGGAGCACTTGCACAGGAGTTGAAGAGCCTCGTGAGAGCTCTTGGGATCGTTATCACAAAGCAGGATCCTGACCTTACTCCGGTCCAAGGCATGGCGCCCGATACTTCTCCCCTCCTCTTCATCCCTCTCTCTTCCCATTCCCGCCGCCGACCGAATCCTCCACCTCCCTCGGCTATCTCCCCATCCCTTCACCCAACCTGAAGCACAAATACGTCGTCTTCAAGTAAAAAACAATGCCTCGGCATAAACCAACCCGATCAGCAAAGGAAAACCACACATCTTCTTCAGAATAGCACTCAAAGGCCAAATCTTGAGCACAGAATGGGCGGAGGGCGGAGGGAACCGCGGTGCGGGTACCTGCCAATGGTGCGGGATCGAATTGGGGCTCAAAAAAAATGCAAGAGGAAAAGTCGGGGGAGGAGGAGCACGGGGAGGCCGGCGTTATCAAGCAGCAGGAAGATGAGGTCCGTAAGAAGAGAAGAAGCCGGCGCCGGTGCTGCCGCCGCTAGATCCGTTGACCTCGGATAGTACGAGGCTAAAGTTCCAAAATTAGCGCCGGGGATGGAGAAGATGCCGGAGGACGAGGAGAAGTCTCTGAAGGAATAGGAGGCGGAGAGCGGCCAGAGGAGGAAGCGACGGCGGCGGCGGCGGCGGTAGCTGGAGAGGGCCGGCGGAGGTGGAGCTGGGAACATAAATTTAGATCGAGGGCTTTTTTCTTTTATTTTTTTAATTTTTTTTTTTTGAGGCTGTGAAGAGCTCGCCCGACCCTGCCACGCCGAACGGGTCCCACCTGACCCTGATCGCTTATCTATTCATTAGAAGCGCGCAACGAATCGGCTCGACTCAATCAACCAATTTGTCGAGCCCAATCTCGCATAGTTTTCAGATTGGGCTCGGGATTCGTCGAGCTCAACCTCCAACATTTCATAGTTTGGGCTCGGAGTAATTTAATTGCGGGCGGGGTGTTTTCACCGAAACAGAACGATTCGAGGGATACATCTCCAGTCGCAGCTCGCAAGCCGCGGCGAGGGAGACGGAGCCGGAGGACGGCGATGGCGGAAGCGTCAGCGTGGAATGGGATTGTTCAGCCACTTCTTCGACACCGTCTCCATGTTCCAGATGCGTGTCCTGGTATATTGATCACCATTTCTGATGTTTTTCTTTTCTTTTTCTCGTACCTGGAACGATTTAATCGGTAATGATTTAAATCCTTCGTGCGACTTCGTTGATCTTTCTTCAGCATTTTGAGCTGAAATGATTTCTAATATATTTTTTCTTTGTTCATTTTCCGCTTCAAGTATTGCATCAGATGCGGAGGCCAACTTGAGTTCTAACGTTTTCTTTTGTTTTTTTCTTCACATTTTAGGTGGAAACAGATAAGTGGATCTTATGAGAAGTAACTCATATTTCTGAAAACCCCTTTTATGGATCATGACACATGATTTTTCTTAAATTTCTATTTTGATCACAAATGATTAACTGATATGTTTGAGATGATAGTCTTTTAGTTGAGGTCAGGACAAACGATCTGATTCCTTTCATCCATTTAATGTCGCAACCATGTGTTCCTATCTGCATATCGGGCTGATTTCATTTTTGACCCTATCGTTTTAATTTGTTTTTTCAGTTTGACTCATCATTTTTAATTTGGTTGGTCCTTTTCTCTCGACACGGTAACAATGAGCATACAAAAAGAAAAGGAAAAGATACTTGGATCAAAATAAGGAAATATTGAATCTGTTAGATTGGTCAAGATGTTGTTATGTGGTCAAATGTTCTTTAGTAAACCGGCTTAGTGATTTAGCAAGACCTGGCATGTTGATTGAGTTAGCTGAGGCCAAATCAAACATGAGTTTGTTATCCTCAATGGCATCTCGGATTTGCATGTTCCTTCTTTTTATCTGTGTTTGAATTATGAAACAGAGCTAATCCTAGCTCGGTAAAAGCGAAATTTTGGCCCTGGGATAGTTGTTGAAACATCATTGACACACTGAAAGTGGTAATTGGTAGCAGCTACGTTTAAGTAGAGAAATCAGTTCAGAGACAGTATTACTCCATGGGAATCAGGGAATCATCTATTTTCCCACTAGAGAAGAAAAAAAATACAACAAAAAGTCTTAACCTTCATGCCTCATAAATTATTGCCATGACATCTTATCCTGAGCATTATTACATAATATGAGTCACGTAAAGAGGTAAGTCAGTGAAGTCGCAAAGAGATATTGCAGTCTGTTTATTTGATGGGACTAATTATGTGTCTGCCTAAGTTGTAGCAGATCCAACTTTACATGTTAACTTCGTAGAGTTTATTATACGATATATGTTCTTTTACTCATTCCTGATTATGACAAAAGGTGAGATAGAATTGGAGCTGGTAAAAATATGATGAGTTTTCTAAGTTCTTGGGTTTCCAAAGAATAGTTTCTGAATCGTGGTAAAATATGCATAAGAATTTCAATTATCTCATTTTATAAAGATTGATATCCAAATTTAATTATTTACTGACCATATTGTAAACAATAGTGATAAACAACAGTGGATATGGTGATTGCTCATGACATTGTACAGTAGTAGAAGGAATTGACCTCGTTCTATTCATTTTAAGTGGATGGCAGAAATTCTCAAACAATCATGTTGTATGACGATTGTGATTCTGATGCCTGTATACTCTTGTTATATTTTAGTTGTTTCTTTATAGATGAGTATGCTCTTTCAAATGTTTAATAAGAATAACCTACGAGTAATAACCATCAACTCTACGACTAACATCAAAGTTACACTATCATCAAGCACTTGGTCTACATATAATGTTCACAAGTCTTTGGTTTAAATCTTATAATTTTTAGGGTATTATGTAATTGAGTTTATCTTTAAGTTATCTTTATGTAATCTGAGTTATGTGAGGTCCAATAATTTTGTCTTTCAAAATCAGTAGATGGACTGGAATGAGATAAGGCTTGAGTTTCCTCCAAATAAATGTGTTGATTTTTTATCGATTATCAGTTCTCACCAAATTAGCTCAAAGGATGAGGGATGGGTTGTCTTTCAACGAGCTCAAGTTATTTTTTTTGTCTTTTTTTTTGGGTTTTCTGTGGATGGACCGGTTAATCATCTGCTAGCAACAACTCAAGCCCTCTATATGTTTTTTCATAGGTGAGAAAGGTGTATGCCAAAGTAGCAAACCACTTCACCACAAGACTACATATCACAGAAAAGTACACTGCTTTATGATTGGAGGTGACCACACAACTGGTGATTCCATATATAATGTGGCATTCACAGAGGAGAGCTTCAAGCACACCGGACCAGGTAGAATCAAATATACATCTGTCAATTTAAATAAGCGACTGCCAATTTCCTCCAAGTAGATCATCGGAAACTTGATGCTGGCATCGTTTATGGTGTGGGAATCTCGTTGATGAATCTCCGTTTTTGTCACCACAATTATAAAAACTACTTGGTTTTAGACCAATGCCCATGTTTCCACTATCAGTAGACCAATGCATGTTTTATTGTAACAGGTTGAAGCATGTTCTTGGCACGCATGTAGGGTTAAAAGTTATGGAGAACGTCCTTTTATGGGAATTCTTTACTCTCACCGATCAATAAGCCATCTCTCAGATACTTCTGCATCTGATTGCTCAAGTTAGTCCGCGTTCTCTCAGTTCAAAGATTGTTTCATCACAGCGCCCAACAAGCCGGAACCAACAGTCGTTTCAGACGAGAAATAAGTTTGAGCTGTAAGTTTTTGCTCGTGAAACTTCATTCTCACGTCCGTTCCATATGCGAAGCCATCAAATCTTAGCAGGAGCTGAATTTTCTGCACTCGAGCTAATTTGTTCAAAGGCTTAATTCAAAAACTGATACAGATGAGGACGAGGTCGCTGGCAATGACTTGGTCGTATTGACGTTTTGTGTCCAACCTAAAGCAACTCGGGCCTCACAGCTACGAAAAGGACAAGGTATTAATTCCAACACTCTTCTCTTTTAAAGTCATCTTCCACGTCGAAGCCTTTGAATTGGTCGTTAAAGAAAGAACAAAAAGAAATTTCAAAAGACTGGCCGACCGGGCTTGCTTTGCATGACGGAGAATTCTTTCACATAAGAAAAGACCTCCCAGTAATGTACTGTTATTATTATATATGCAGGAAGAGGCACTTGCCGTTGAGCTCGTGCGACCATTTGGGCTGCAATTGGAGAAAACGCGTGATTACTTTTGGCACGTGAGGCAAGTGTGAGGGGGAAGGGGGCGAACTGCGTGTGCCGTGCCAACCACGTACGCATCGAATGACGCATGGACGGCGTTTTGGAAAGATGCGTGCAAGCATCCGACACGTGTGCAACCGTGGCGCTTCATTGGAACGGAAGGTTTGGCGGTCGGCTTAGATGTAATTTATTTATTTTTGCATTTACACCCCTTAACTAATTTATATTGAGATATATTAGCACCTAGAGAAGCAGCAATCCGCTTCCGCCCATTACACACTTAACTTTAATGTTTCTTTATAATGTTAACCTCTTAGCTAAAATTCATTTTAAATCAAGAATGGTTTGAGACGCACATATTTCATTGTTATCATATGGTTTAGATTTTTATGCTAAATATTGAATCCAAAGTCTAATTATTCTAATTAGAAGATTATATGTTTTTTGTATAATTTTAAAATAGTTTTTTTTTTAAAATATGATGAGTATCGAACAGTCTAATTTTTCTAACAATAAGGGATACAATTTTTTAGTTTTTTAAAATTATATTTGGTTGAGAGAATTTTAAGGTGACATCGTATTAGAGTGAAGTGAGTTTGTGTTTTTTAATCTTAGTATAGAATAAAATTATTTAGAATATAAATTTAGTTAAAATTTAATTATAACTAAAATAAGTTTACAGTTAAGCTTAAGAGTTCACTCTAAATTTCTGTTAACTGGATAACATAGGTTTTATAAAGAATTTTGTTAGCATTAAACTCTGAACATGTATTTTATATTTTATGTGAAAAATATAATTCTATCTAAAATCTAATTATAATTATAATTAGAGTGGGAGTATTAATTGTATGTTAAAATACTGTACTAAATACGTGGGGGTTTTCCAATTTCACACCCCCGAAGAAAATAAATTTGGAAAAGGACTCGGTGGGTCGGAGTTGGCGCAGAGAAGTCAACAAGCAGAGAAGAGGAAGCTTCGTGGTAGATGCAGCGAAGACGATGACGATGACGCCTAAGTTCATCATCACCACAATCCAAATCGATCCTTCTCCCTCTCTCTCTCTCTCTCAATATATATATATATACAGGAGGCCGGCTTCTAATTGTCATTTTCGCTTCGGTAGTTTGATTTTGATCCAGCAAAAATCAATTGCAAAGGAAGACTTAAGGAGTGCCAATCATCATCGTCGTCGTCGTCAAAATTTTATCGCAAGCAGCTGCCTGCTTCCTCCTCTTCTCCTTCCAGCCTCGGAGTATCCGCTGTTGTCTCTTCCTTGGAGGCTTCTCTTTGCTTGGTCAGGCCTTGATCTTGATGACCGCCGTCATGAAGAAGTCGGAACTTCTTAACATCATCAAGGTTTGTGCTCCCTCTCTTTGCTTCTGATTTCTTGTGTCGACTTTTGAAATCGACGTGGAACTGGCGGGCTTCTGGTTTTGTGGCTTGTGTCGGTGATTTCCGTGGTTTTTTTTTAGAAAAAAAAACACTTTTTGGCTACGGAAAAGCTTATGGTTTAATGTTTGTTAATGAAGAAAAAGGAAAGAGAATGAGGAATTTGTTACTGGAAGGGCATATATAGATGAATTCCACAGAGCAATCTAGAAGATTTGAGCACTGGAGTGGCGGTCATTCAATTTATGATCGAATACTTGATAGAATGTTCATTCATATCTATATAGGATTTATCAGATAACACCATACTAAATTCTCTACCATACAGGAAAAGCTGCAACTATGGATCTGCCCTCTATGTTGTTGTAGGTGGTTTTTTAGTGAAAGTTGTCCGCAAGGTTACTACGATTAGTTGTCATATGTTTGAAGACCCCTCTTGGCCAGGAAGAAAAGGGAAAAAAAGAAAAAGAAAAAGAAATCTCCAAATGAGATACTTTTACTGAGAGAAAGAGATTCCTCGTTTCATTTATGGCTGTCAAAACAACCTGAAGCGAATGTATAATGATGTTCTTTGAGTTTCTGCATAACGATCAACAGGTGTTGGGCATCAATAACATGGAAAGAGAATTGTAAACTCTAAATCAGCAAGCAAACAAAGTGATTCTTATACTTGAAACTAGTGGATGTGATGTTAAAAAGATTTAAGCTTAGCCCACTCTCCTTTTATAAGCCCTTACTTGCTAATATCTTTCTAGAGCACATATTTGAGATAATTTTTGGTGACAATACCAGTGTTGATTGTGCAAGAAAATATAGTAATACATGTGCTTAAGACCTGGCAATTGTTATGTACAGAGCTTCAGGCTTCACCATTTTCCTGCCTAAACTGCGAAGCCATTTAAAACAGCCTTTTTTAAGTGCTCCTGCTGAGATACTTTCACCTGTTCAAACTTGTTCTGCATTACAAAAAAAAAAAAAAAAAAAAAATCAGCTGCATTTGAAAAATTACTTGTTCTGTTTATATCTTTATACATGGGATTTATCACTGCCGTATGATATCTTTCTTCCAGTTTTTTGCATGGTTGAGAATTTAAGAATACTTATCATTTTCTCTTGAATGCATAAGTTATCCTAAAGCCTTCTTGCACACTTTTTTTGTATGTTATTTAATGAAGAGTGCGGCTGGCTTCAGCAAGTCGTCCGCGGACACCGGTAAAGGGAGAAGTAAGTTGTCACGTAATGAAGTATCTCATGGATTCCATCTGGTGAAGGGAAAGGCAGGTCATGATATGGAAGACTACCATGTGGCTGAGTACAGATCTGAAAATGGTCATGAGCTTGGTTTATTTGCTATTTTTGATGGGCATATGGGGGATAGAGTACCAAGTTACCTGAAAAACAACCTTTTTGATAATATTCTGAATGAGGTATTTATTCTCCCTTTTCCACACATCCATGTTTCTGTAATTTTTTCTTTCACCTATCAATAGAATTTATTTTTCAAGATATAACATATTTTTTCCATTTTTTTATGTCTCTAATTCTGCTTTGTTCAACCTGAGATTTTTCGTTCTTTCTGATACCATATTATTCAAAACTTCCAAACTATAATATATGTTTGCTTTAATGCAGCCATCATTCTGGGGAGATCCTCAGTCAGCATTATCCACTGCATACTGCTCCACAAATAAATCTATCCTTGAAAATACAACACAGCTGGGACCTGGAGGTTCAACGGCAGTCACAGCAATCGTAATTGATGGGAAAGACTTGTGGATAGCAAACATAGGGGACTCCAGAGCTGTCTTGTGCGAGAGAGGTGCTGCTAATCAACTCACGGTTGACCATGAACCAGATGCCGAGCGAAGTAGAATAGAAAGGCAAGGAGGCTTCGTGACAACCTTTCCTGGTATGTTCCCTTTTAGAAACCTGAAGGCCTTCTTAAGCATATGGTGGTAATTCAGAGGGTGGATTTAGAATCCACGTATTAGTTGCAAAGTTACCATTTTATTTTGAGGTTATTATAAAGTCTACTCCTCAAAGTTTAGAAATAAAAAAATCTCCTAAGGTTTCTAAATTGTAGAGACTAACCCTTCCTAGTCTAGTTAACTTCTGGTAAACATGTGGTCCTATTACTGATCCATGTTATTATAATATGCCAACAAAATAGATGTCCAACTGAATTGGTCAGCATTTCACATTAGTAATTTTGTTTATGTGTCATGTTGGGGTGGATCATCACATAGGTAACTCATGTTTACTAGATATTACTGGATAAGGCAATGGTAGTATCTGTAATTTAGAAATCTTAGAGTGGAGTTTTTTGCTACGTTTAAACCTTGAACAATAGACTTTATAATAACACAAAAACAGATTAACAATCAACAGATTTATACTTCATATGAAATCCTCTACTTCACTTGACAGGAATGACTAACCCCAGCACTAGACTGATGATTATGTCTTCCTTGTAACTAGGTGATGTTCCTCGCGTCAATGGACAGCTTGCTGTTGCCAGGGCTTTCGGTGATAAAAACCTCAAGGCACATTTAACTTCAGAACCGGATGTTAGACATGTTCCAATTGATCCGACGATGGAGTTTGTTATACTTGCAAGCGATGGACTATGGAAGGTCAGCTTCTTAATTAATCTGGAATTTATCATTCGAAATCATTCCCCGGTCCTGGTTCAGCATGCTTGCCAATTATTATATAGAGAAAAAACACCAAGTCGCTGACTAAAATTAGTCAACGAGTAATTAGCAATCAATCTGCGTTAAGCTTTGTGAATTTGAACTAGGAAATCTGTATAGCGAGGCATCTGATCCTTGTGCTGATGAATGAATCCTTCCTATTTTGTCTAAGGGGTTCATCCTTTGGTGATAACTATTCAACCTCATGCCAAAACTAGACGAGTTTTTGTTTTATCCTGAATAAATGAACCATGCATGCTATTGTTGAAGACTTACGTTAATATGGATGTTTTGATCCAATCAATCTCGGCACATGCCAAATGGTAGAGTATGATTTGTGCTTTATAAATCTATTTTTCATATTTTTCCTGCCATAATGTTCCTTTTTTTTTCTTCTCCTCAATATGACTAATCAGTCACCTTTGTGTTTGGTTTTCACAGGTGATGAAGAACCAAGAGGCTATTGATCTAGTGAGAACCATCAAGAATCCACAGGCTGCAGCAAAGAGACTGACGACAGAGGCCTTGGCGAGGAATAGCAAAGATGATATTTCTTGCATCGTGATTCGTTTCAGGTGCTGAAACATGCAAAGTCGTTTAGATGGAGTGAACATTAGGAGAGAGGGTGGGGGGGATTTAGTTCAGCTGGTTGGGCAATTAAATTATGAAAGCGATACGTAGCAGGGGGAAGCTTTAAACTTTTGCTGTTTCCTTCTCGTTGAATGTATACTATGAGAATCTATACATAGGATACTTAGTTTCATCATATAACCACATTTGTTTGTGCATGTATGTAATTTAATTTATACATAGATTTTAATGTTACTTTAGCAACAGTTTGGGCTTATCACGGAATTTTATTTATTTATTTATAAGAAAAACTGGATGTCTATCAAGAATCCACAGGCTGCATGTACGTAATTTTATTTAAGTGGTAAAATATTAAATACTAGAACATAATATGAGTACAATATAATATACATTTTGTGGAATATTTACAGCACAAAAGACTGATCCAGTAGGGCCCCTCTCCTTGGACATGCAAAGTCCTGCATATTCTGAAAAAAGTTCAATCAGCATATTCTTTTTTTTTTCAAAAAAAGACCAAGGATAAATGAGGAAACTACCTCTGATAATAAGTTTCCACTTTTGTTTTTTTAAAGTATTCTGGGCAATGTCAGGATTTGGATTTTTCTCAATTGTCCTGTCATCCTCAACAAATTTCTTCATAGGAGGAGAATGAACAACGTACCAGACATTCAACATCCAACAGACTGGAAGATGTATTGCGCATTTTTCCAAGAAACTGATGTTTCTTCAA
The DNA here is from genome assembly GCA_030544415.1 of Thalia dealbata. Lineage (NCBI taxonomy): Eukaryota > Viridiplantae > Streptophyta > Magnoliopsida > Zingiberales > Marantaceae > Thalia > Thalia dealbata. The sequence continues at coordinate 2,212,633 of CM060458.1, forward strand.
ATACTGGATGAGGATAGACCAGCCTGTAGAAATATTGTTCGGAACTATGAAATTTGAAATACAGCGATAGAGTTTGATGGATACTTGTGATTCTTTGCCGTGCCATGGTTAACTGAATAAAGCCAGAAAGAAGGCAGAAAAGAAAGATTTGATTGCCGGTACCATGTTAGACATTCCTTTGAACTTCTGAAGGAACACCTTGGATCTTATATCAGCCTACAAAATGGCACATGAAGGATTCAGCCAATAGAGATGAGGATGAAATCTGAGCTTATCAAAATAAGAAATGACCACCAAAAATCTGACGGGCGCATGATACATTAATAATAATCTAGACAAGTTAAAAGGTCGTTTAGTCATATTAGATAGTCATGGAAATCCCTTTTATGCAACATACACACACAGTAATGTAAGACAAATATTCTCAATGGCAGAAGAATACTGTAGCAAGGAATCCGTAACTAAGTTTAATGGTGTTTGGGACTAAACACTGCAGAAGAATTATGACTTGATAACCTGTATGCTCATTATTTAAAAAAAAAAACAAATCATGCATTTCTCTACCTGCCGGATTGGCTCAGGAATTCGATATTTGCAACATGCTTTGATGATCCTTATGGCTGAATCAAGTGATATCCGATGGCCAACTGATACATAAATAGGTTTTGATGAGCCAAGACTGGACCGCAATGCCTGGAAATAAAGAAGGGTCAGGTTCAGAAGCTTAGAAGCTTCTCAAAGGCATAGGCATCAAACTTTTTATGACTAGGAAAAATGCACCGACGGCATATATATGTATGGATACATAACAATTAACAAAGCCAAGCATTTCCAAATGCACCGCCTTGAAGTGGCAGCATGCAGGTCTCTCCCACTGTGTACCCATCAACAAGACTACTGACAATCATGATGAGGGCCACGACAGTTAATACCATGAATCTTTGAGTAACAATCCATTGGCTGCTACAAGAATGAGCATGCTGAAGCTGCTTGCTGTCTTTTACCCAATCTAAACAGTAGATCGTTTAAAAAGTTAATGCTCTTGGTATAGCACATCTTATCACATAATTCCCTAGCTAGTCAAAACCATGATACTGTTTAGGATTTATGATCACAGATCTAGTTTTTGAGAATATATTATGCATAAAATAAACAAATTCTTTTCCTCCAAAAAAAAAACTACTTCATTTAAAAAGAATCGTGTAGGAAAACTTCTTTATTTACCGTCGAATATTTTGCTCATCAACTATTGGAATGTGGTAGTGTGCCCTCAGAAATATTACAGAAAGCTAGAACAGCTAGGTAGGAATAATATTCAATTACTTGCATGAAAAGATTGGAGGTGTTATATGTATATCTGTGACAAGGGCAGAACTCTCTGAAGTCATCAAATGAGTTAATATAGCTGGTTAGAATAAGAACCAGATTAATTGATTTCCCATCCATTCATTCAGTAGCTAAATCGAGCCAAGGTTGTAACATAGTTTATGTTAATGTAAAGATCCACTGCTGCATAGTTTATGTTGAATGTAAAGATCCTCTGCTGCATTGACATGCACACTTTGAAACCAATGTTTGGATGACAGTGCAAATTAAGTCAAAAGGAAAATTAATGGGATTGTGTATTTTTAGCATTCTTTTGATGCTTGGGTGACCAGCCAATGCATACCAAATTCAGATATAAAATATGTAATAGGGAACGTAGATGGTCTTACCATTCCCCATGTTTTCCCAGACTTCCCAATCAAAGGAATCATATCCTTGTCAGAGTTTTCCCTTGCTTCTAGGCATTGTCTTACAGCTGACTGAGTTAGTCCATCAACATGATGTAACTTAAAAATAAGAAAAAAAACAAATTAAAAGGACATAATAATATAAGAATAAACAATTTCCCGTCCTTCATGAACAACAATAGCATTTCCTTCATCAACAACTTTACTAAAATGTGCACAGAGTGTATGCTCATCTCATTAGAACGATGATGCTTTATACTGGAGGTTGTAGGTTCAATACTCACTAAATTCAAATAAAAAAAAGCTTTACTAAAATGGTCAGGACTTCACATAAGCAGGCCCAAGATCAATATGATCAAAGTGCACAAAACCAACCACGATTTATGCATTTCTGAAAATGTATTTAAATGGTCTACATAGGATGGTGTAAATATATTGTATTTCACCTTTTTACAAACTTATTTCTGATCTTGTAGGCCATATCTATCAGGTGCAGGTATAGATCAGCTAGGTGATATTTTGACAAAGAGTTGAATAAATAAAAAACATATAACCAAAGCTAAACGCAGCCTAACAAGGAACACCATATTAAAAAGAGAGGCAAAAAGGAATTAACCTAACTAATGATACCTGGATTATGATTTTAACAAAAAGTAAAGTTTTCAAACATTATTAGATATTATATTTTATTTCCAACAAATGTTAATGGTGCAGTTAGTACATCCATCAACAAATTTAACCAATGAAGACATACCATGAGCCTATAATTATCTTAATAATCTATGTCCCAGGATATTAAAACATATTAGAAAAGCCAAAAAAAGATGGTTTGTTGCAACGAGAACCTAAGGTGAAATAGCAAGAAATCAAAATTTCAAACAAGCAAATTTCACAGGGTCTGGTAAAATCATGTGGCAGTTGATCACTCCTTCACAGGGTAAGACCTATTGTAAGTTTACCCTTCTTTCTGAAAAGGTTTCATGGTGTCAGTACCATTTAAAACTGCTCTCATATGTAGATATAAATAGGCTGCTTCGTGGATAATGGAAATACAACCTTAAAATCACCTGTAATTGTATTATGCTCTAAGGATATTAAATAAAGATGCCAGGTAATTTTACTTACATTTTTCCCAATGCCAATAGTTGGAAGATTAGCTAGGATTCCTAGATGACAAGCTAAACCAAGACCTGCGAGGTGGATTAAAGTAAACAATTTGTAGTATATAGAATGCATAATGGTGTACAAATAGCAAAATCAATTAATAAAATTAAATGCCAAAAACAAAGACAGAAAAAGAAAAGTCATGGCATTGCATTTACTATAGTAAAGAAAAAAATAGAGAATATGTGATTTACTTCTTTAGTCAGCATCCCATGTTAATTTTTTAACAAGGTAGAGTTGCAAAAAAGAAATTGAAGAGCAACCTAGGGTTTTCTGCAGAATGAGATTTTATGTTCCAGCAAGTATTGTTGCATTTGGCTAATAATTGGGATGAGATAACACAACTTAAAATTGAATTTCCCTAAAACTACTCAATTATTGATGATATAGAATATCAAATGGACAAGAATGTAGAATGTAGATAAAGGAGGGATAAAGATGATAATTACCTCGGGGATGAAGCAGTCCATTGCCATCGACCATAAGTAACTGCCAAAAGTTGATACAGAAGAAAAAAACTTATGCTTCACAACTCTTGAAGTTCTAATGGAAAAATAAGTTCTGGGTCTACATGATAATCCGAAACTTCGACAAAGAGCTTGATAATTTGTTTGTTGGCAGAACAACTTATTTTTACAAAAGAAGAAAAGGAATCATTATTGAATGAAAGTTCATGTACATGAGCTTACTAGTTATGTGATTGGCCAAAAAGAAGAGTTGTTTCAAGACGTAAGAATATTCCTTTTTCTTTTGGAAATGCTATGAGATTTCTATGCAGGCACATATTGTGGAGTGACTGATACAAAGATGCTTATCCAATAACCTGTTATCAACCCCATTCTTGCATCACTTTTTGCTAAGCAAGCTCACGATCACTTTACCTGAGGATAGAAAGGTTGAGCATTGAACTTGGTTTTCTCTAGAAGTGCCAAAAGTATCGGTGCCTATAATAGTAGAAGAGAATTGCATGTAAAACACAACAGACAACAAAATGATATTCCTTGTGAAATTATATTTCCAAGTCAGCAAAGGTTAGACATATGATAGTTCCGAGTTGATCAACCTAAAATTGCTTGCAGCTGAATTAATTCGCTATAAAAGGTTCAGATTAAAAAAAAGATAGTAATTTGATTGATGTTTGGAAGGAGGATTTTTAATTCCTAGCCATGGGAATTGATAGAAAAGTTTAAGAATTGGTCAACGGGATTCATATTACTACTGAATCTCATATCATGGTCTTATGGATGAGAGATTACTAACCCACCAAAGTGGCGAGTTTTTGAATTTTTCCGTACCACCAATCATAGATATTATATTTTATATATTCCATGAATAAGATCAAATGATTATTCCCTAGCTAACTTTCAGTTACTTTCACATATAATTCCAAGATATGATTTTTTTCACAAACTTAACCATTACTATACTATAGGCTAGCGCTAGGCAACTTCTAGCTTCTATAATGAGTGGCTTTGGGTGTTGTTTTCGTTTTGTATCATACTGAATAGAACACATACCAAAGGCGATCAATCAGTAGGAAGGCCTGGGAAGCGAACTGCAACCATGATTTGATTGGGTTTTTTTGACCTTTGGAAACGAACACTATTCTGTTATCAGCTGAAACCCACCATTGAACGTCGACTTATTTAATAGCTGTTCAATCTAAGACAGTCGCTGACAGCTTGTAGTGAACAGCTCACTTATGAAACCCTTTCATTGTACTTCTAGTGGAGTAGTGAAGGTGAAGCGCCCCTAGCGACTATAATAAAGAACCGTCTGCTTGTTGCCTAACCAACCTTTCTTTTGAATCTCCCTTTCAGGCGACTGATAGTGTGGGGAGGCGGTGTTTTCCATTTCCAGGAATTTTTTTCCTAAGTTTTTCTTTTCCACGTTACTGAACATGGATAGCAAACAAATCCTTGCTATCTGACAAACATCGAAGTGCAAATCTAAGACACAAAGGTAATCTTAGTTATCTAGTCAAACCCATGAAACAAACAAAACATGGGCGGTAGGCAAAGGTATTTGGTAAATGATTTGGTTCAAGAATGACATTTAGAGGTTATATCAGAGTTTCGTAGATGAGAAGAAGATATGAGAATACAGTATTACGATGCAAATGATGCATTTTTGAGAGAGTGCAGTGTCAAAGAACTGAATACCTCCCTGAATGCAAGAAAGCCAGGAACATAAGGAACTTGCAGCCGGGTAACATCAAACTCCTCGTGAACAATGTCCAGCGTTTCAGCATCCAACACCACGAGAGCGCCGCAAGCCACCGAAGGATCCTCCTTTAAGAAGCTTATATCAACTCCACCAATATACTTGAGCTTTTCCCTTCGGGTCACATCCCCCGAACCCGATCCTTGCGAAGGCACTCCCCACGAGAAATCATCTCGAAGAATTAGCCGTTTCTTAAGCGATTCCTGAGCTCTGCGCTGTCGAGAAATAGCTGCTTTGATCTCGAAGCCTACGGGAGAAAAGAAAAATAAAATTGGAGAAAAATCGGGGAACAGAGCCGTACTCCACCCATTCCTGATGGCAAGACGAGAAACTTTCGACGACCTCGTCTTGGTTGGGAGAATCGGCCATCGGCGATTGGAGATTTGAACAATGCTTTCACAGATGCGCAAGAGAGTCATGAAATTGAAGCCGGAATTGGATCAAGGAGCAGCGAATGGGGATTAATTTGAAGCAGGAAAGGCGATCCAAAACAGGAACACCATCACCGATTTGACTCCCTTTCTCGCGCCTCGCAGAAGCCTTCGGAGTGGGGAGCGACTACGAGCGCAGGAGATTATGTAATTCCTTTTTTTTAAAATAATATTTATTATAGTTTCTAAAAAATATTAGAAATAGAATAAAGAATAAAAGGTTAATTAATAATAGAGATGGTTCGGCAATAGAGTTAAATTCAATAATAAAGTTAAATCATAAATTTAATTTTTTATCTGATTACTTAAATTTTTTAACTATAAAAATTATATTTTTATCTGGTAAACTGACATATATATATATATTTCCGCGCGAGGGAGGGATATGAAGCTTTTAATAAATTATAATTCTACGCATAAATAAAATTTTATATCTTTGTTAGATTTAATGATCAAATTTGGATGCGAGTTAAAAATCAACTAAAAAAATGCAAGATTTTACCTCCCAGAAAGGGCGTACAGTGCGTTAATACTATAAAATTAACAAGTGGATATCATCACTAACTAAAATGATCAAACGACCAAAATGAATATGACACTCCAGTGCTTTACAATATCTCATACAAAACGAGGGAGGATTTGACATGCTAGCAGAAAGGGATAGAAACAATACCGGCCGAAATCTACGTTGAAGCACTTACAGAAGTATGTATTGCTTGAACAACCAACATGAAATCAAAGAGCCAGAAAAAATTAGACACAAAAACAGAACCAAGTTAACCTAACTTCATGCGAATTCACAGAAATAAGAATCAACGTCTGTAGAAAGGACTTCTGAGGCAACTGTACATGCTACATGGCATCTTGAACTCCAGAAGCAGAATCTCTTCTCTTCGGGAACTGAGAGGTGCACCTTGATATTAGCTCAGAACTCTGGGCAAAGAAGTGAAGGCATAAGATGAACAATCCTGTCCAATTGCCAAACAAGGCCAAACAATTAGTTCACCTAAACACACAGACTTATTGCTTACTGTCATCACCAGCTACACAAGCAAAGTTGAAGCACATGGTTCACAATATAATTATTAGAGGCAGCAAGAGTAACAAAAATGGTAGTAAAATGGATGGGTAAAACTTTAGATTCTAGATAGAGATAATAGCCTTGAAGCAAAGATGGCAATAATGAAAAGAAAGAAGAATAAAGACGAAGTTTGAACACTTTACCAGCATATGCAATAGTAGCACCTGATGCCACTCGTCCCAAAGATGACAACACATATAATGTAAGAATCACCTGCGAAATTTAAAATTCTATATATAAGATATTCTCTCAATGTGCAGGAAAAAGAGATAAATATGTTGCGAAGTTTATTTTAAAAAGCCAGTTGCATTACTATCCACCTTAATTTCATGCAGATCAGATCTAAATACGAGCCAAGAATTAAATTTGAGATGTAAGTCAGATGACTAATAATAATATGGTGCGTTTATTGCATGGAAGTGCTAGGTATGTCAAACGAAAATAAAATATGAATTCCAAAAAAGGAAACGTTGCTTCATTCATAAAAGGGGCAATGTATTAAGCTGATGCTGAATTGCTCAAGATTCAGCCCAGAAATTAATTTATTTTTCCCTTTTTACTATTTTGTGAGGAATGCAAAGAGTTACAAAGTGCTGGAGCAATGCAAAGAAAATGTTTGCACTTGAAGGCATTATAATAACTACAGAAGGATCAACATTGCCGGTATATTAAATTTTTTTTTCAGTATTCATACAATTTATTCTGGTGAATCAGGAAAAAAATATAAAAGTTACTTATTTGAAGTAGAAAATGCTCTTGATAACCAAGAATCCTGGAATGGTCCAGAAGTGGGTACCAAAACTATAGGAGGTTCAACAGCCAATTCCTACTAGAATCCAGAAACTGTCTAACAGTCATTTCAGGCTTCCTTTCCTAGATAAAATACTTTCCATATTAGTTAAGTAAAATGCTTCATTGGTTGTTTCTCTTCTTGTATTTCCTCCCAAGGAATCATAATCATATACTTTTAGAAAACTGTAGGAGACACACATGGATCATCATCACTCCTTTTATACCAGCATCTTTTTCCCTTGGTTGAAAATGGATGCCCTTATCTAAAACCCTATGGGGTAAATTAGCTACAAATAAGCAAAGCTTAATTTTAGAAACAGTATATGCAGAACAAACAGACTAATATGTATGTGCACTATATGTGAGATCCATATTCCTGTTTTACACCAAATGCAAAACTATTCTAATTTGGTCAGCAGAGAACAGTCTCAACCAGTAAAATCTCTGGTAACGACAGCAACTTGACTAAGATGTTTCAGTTTAAAAACTACAGTATGATGTTGAGTCTGTCAATATCTAGAGTGTTTTGTTTAACATCTCCCCATCTGTCTCCTTCCTGTGTCTAGTGAAGTGTAGCTTCAAGCCTAAAAAAGTACTTGTGCAATCATTTTGCCATCTTCAAAGAATAACCGAGTTGCTCTTAACTCAAGATTCATTTATGGGGGAAAATAGAACACTGGCCAGATTGATTACACATCTTGTACGGATGAAACTAGACTTTACGATACACATGAAAAGAGGTCACAGATGCTCGGTACTATTCTGGTGATGAGTAGTCTAAGTGTTCGCAGAATATTAACAGAAATGATAAATAAAGATTTCATAAGTGGCTGAGTTAATAGAGATCAAGTGACTCAGGAACAAATACCTTAAAAAAAAGTCTTTTGTCATGCCCTGTTGCAGCAACTCTTAGCACAGACTCTGCTGCTCCAACTGTATTAGCCAAGCAAGCAACAATGGTGTTGGCTGTTTCCTGAGATATCTGCCACTCAAGAGGATCTACGGGGACCCTACGAAGATATTATGCAGGATGTGATCCATTATCACTAATAAAAACATTTATCAATTATGATAAAACTGGAAATGAAATATAAACATTAAGTACCGAATACTCTTTCAGGTCATCAAGTGCTCCAGTTGATAACACTTCATAATCAAAATTTGTCAAAACTCATAGTAGCCTCTAAACACAAGTTAAACTTCCAAGCGCCCCCCAAAACAATCTTCCGCTATGTGGAGAATACCAGATTGTTCTTAGGTAAATAAATCTGGCACTTGAAGCGTTCAACGGGCGTGTTAAGGGATCAAAATCAGCATTTAGACACTTCCCAAACTGGAAAGCATCAACGCAATGACCCCTCATCGGACTTTTTTTTTTGGACAATCTCCAAAGTATAACCTAAGCCTCGCGACAACTAATGTCCAATTAATCAGCTACAAGCAAATTTCCGGAAAACAAACAGATACCGTTTGGAATCGTCTTGGATCACAAACCAATACAAAAGCAACGTCAAATTACCGGACGAGATAAAAGTGGGGAAAAAAGGAAAGAGAATTACGTGATATTCATCTGGCGGAAGAGCGCGCCAAGGATGGCAAGAGAACAGAGAAGGACGAGGAGGACGTCGGAGACGAGGGAGAGAAGGCTCGACCCCCGGTAGGCGCAGTGGTAATAAACCAGGCTCCCGCACACAAGCAGCACAGCCGGCCGACCAATCTCCACCCTCCCGTCGGCCGCTGATGCCGAGGCCGAGGCCGAGGCCCCATCCGTCGCGGCGGCCGCCGTCCCCCTCCTTTCTCCGTCCGCCATCGACCGATCTAACCCTACAAACCGGAGTTGGGAGACGAAGAAGACGAGGCAGGCGGCTTTGTGATTGCCAGAACGGCGCAGGACTAAACGAGCAGTTCGCCCGCTTTCTCCATCCCTCTCTCTGGAGGGGCAGAGAAGGGACCCACAGTGGTTTTCATATGTTGTTTATGACCCCCACCACCATGTGTGTTAAAGATAATTGCCGTAGTGGCTTAAAATTAAGTATGATTAGTTATTAATTGCTTCATTGATTAAATAGTAAGAGAAAGGTGTGTTTAATATCATTAGTTTTCACCGAAGAAAGCATAAAACTAAATTATTTTTCTTAGCATGAATATTTTAACATTTCTTTTTTGGGTCTCCAATTTATAAATACCTAAATACCTTTTAATCTCTTAAAGCATGAGGCTGTTGATCATTTACTCATGTCTCTTATAATTTGATAATTTAAAATTTTGATATTTTATGTAAATAATTTTTTTTCAAAAATATTAGTTTCTATCGTTTTAATATATCACTGGCAATTATATTAATCTTAATTTTATTTATTTTAGAAAATTATTCTAAAAACTTAATATTTATTCATACCTTTTATTTAGATTTTAATATTATAATATATTCTCTTATATTTTAACATTATAAACATTTTAATATTATACTAATGTTAATTTTATTTATAATTATTATTTGACATAGAAGAAAAAATTATTATAATTTTAATATTTAAGAATATATATATTTAAATTGAATATGTAACATTATATGATATTAAAATATGTTCCGCGGCCTTTTTATTTTTCTTTTTTCTCCTTTTCTTTTTAAATCCTATTGTTAGATGATATATTATATCGTTTGACATCGATGAAATGAACGCGAACTAATATTTTGGAACAAATTAATATGAAAAATGATAAATAGAGATACGTTGAATTGTTTTAGATGTTAGATGAACAAATCAACGGTCCGATGCGATCCACGGCGGAGAATTTTGTTGCCGCTCTCGCCATTCACACGTGTCATTGCGACCTCTTTCTCACACGCGTCGACCTCCGCCCGCGCTCGCGGACACGTGTGAAGCTGCAATTTGAATTAGAAGAGAGCTCTGCTGTTCTGAAATAGTGGGGACGTCGGAGACGATCGAGGACGACGACGACGACGAGGCGAAAAATATCATCATCAGCTAATCAAATGGCCGCGTCGAGAATCTTGATGGTGTTCGTCGTCCTTGGCTATGTGCTTGTAGGAACCTCGGAGGATGCGGTGGTCGAGACCGCGTTCCGTGAGGCACAACACACGAATTTGCCGCTTGAACCGGAGATTGAGCAGCTAAGATCAAAGATCTCTTCTTTAGGTTAGTTCGACCTCAGTTAGAAGGGGTTTTACGATTTTTTAACTGTAGTTCCTAGCGCGAGGTTCTTATCCGTTCAGATGTTGCAGATATTATGTTCGATCAAATATTGAAGTATGGAATTTCCCATTTCTCTTAGAAAAATTTTCAGTGTTTGATATTTTGAAGTATGAATTCTCACGTCTGTCATCAATGATCACTGAGCGAAGTGGATAATTTTGGTTTCTGTTCCTCATAGACTCCTGTGTATCCGATAGAACGAATGAACTGAGAAGGAAGGATGGCATCATCCAGGGGCTGGAAAAGATCCTTGATGAGAAGTCATCGGCCATCGAATCCCTGCAGCTCGAGATGGTGTCGCTACAGGTAATGATAGGCATCCAAGATGAATATTGAACTAATAGGGATATTAGGATTTGTGAATTTTTTTATGGCACATAGAAAAGAGGGACTATTGATGCTCAGAGATTGCTGAGGAAGGCTGACGCACGTGCCAGAGAACTTGAGAAGCAGGTTAGAGAGATACTTTCATACCCACGATGAGAAATCTGGTTCAAAAACTCATCATTTTTCCTCCTCACCGTAGATTGATGGTTTCATGAATGAAATAAGAGCTCAGTCTAAAAGGATAGAAGATTTGGAGGCACGGGCTGCCAGATCAGAGAATGAAATACATGAACTCAATCACAAGTTGGAGAGTGTATGCTGCTCTTTTCTTAATTAATGAGATTACGTTGTTGCATATCTTTTGATACGTTAGGTTGTCTAGGGCATTTCAGTATTTCATTGTCGGATGATTTTAGCTCTTCATTGATCTAGCACTTTAAACCTGCTGGTAATGTGCTTGGATATCACAACATAAGTGTGGTTGATATTGCCACAGAATCCAGGCTACAAATTTAATCGAACAAATTCAGGCACCAAGGAAGGTGGCAGTTTCAGCATAGCTTACCAAGTGTTGATAGAAAATATCTTTTGTTTCAATTTCACCTTCATTACTCTTTCTTTTCCGAAAAAGAAAAAAAATCAAATTATTATTTTATGATATGCAAAGTAGAACAAAGGAAATGATCCTGCATGATATATGGTGAAGGTAACCTGTCTTGAATTATCCCACCAAGTCAATCTTATTAAGACAGACAGTGTTCCTAAGTCTGGAATTATGTATGTGGTAAAGACAACAAACTCGTTGACCGGAAATTCTTGTTTTTTTAAAACCGAACATAACTCTTATAGTTAAGAATAACATTTCCTGTCCATGTCTCAGGAATTTTCCTTGTTTTTTTGTGCAACATTTTACTTTGTAAATAATTATAACTTGGTAGAATGTCATTGATTTCGCATCCAGCTTGAAGCAAAAAATGACGAACAACAATGCAGATTACAGGAAACTCAGCATGCACTTAGATTGTTAGAGGTTTGTTTCATGCAAACATGATGATTATATCGTATTTTTCTTTTGCTTTGTTTGCTGCCTTTTTGATCATTTATCTTCTCCATATACGTGCAGGAGGAACTAGCGAATATACAGTTAGAAGCAAAGTTGGCATCGACCCGGCTAATAGAGGTATTCTTTATTCTTTCTGTGTGTGTGTGTATATTAATCTGACACCTTTGTCACATAAAGTAATATGTAAAACAGCTTGAACCCAAGAAAAATTAATGAAGTGAACAAAATCGTACTAAAAACAAGAGAAACTTTCCAAACATGTTTCATTCTTAAAATTGTCAAAGCCATTTAAAATTCTAAGTCAATTTGTATGATTTCTATCTTTAATTATTTATATTTGAAAAAGGTCTTCCGCTATATTTGAGTACTACTAAGTACAAAGTACCGGCAACCAGTTCATAAGGATAATGCTATCTTTCTCTTGCTTAGGTCTATCAAGCATGGTTGCCAATATGGTTTGCAGACTATCTCTCTTGTTGCCTGGTAATGAAATTTTTCTTGGTAGGGCATGCTAATGTGCAGAAATTAGAGTCTGATTGTGTTGTAATTAGTTTCCTTTAATTATGCTGCAATAGTTCACTAGAAATTGTTTTATTCAGTATGAGATATATGCTTTGAATTTTCTTTGGCTGAAGAGACTGTTCAACGAAAGCAAGATTAAAAGATGTCACTGTAATTGGCATATTATTCTATTGTTTGTTAACATATGAAAACAGTGGATCCTTTACTCCTTTCAACTGTTCTGTATTAAATCTGTAATGTGACAATCAGTTTGTCTTCAAACAATATGTCAAGGACATCCCAAATATGGATTTCTGTTAAAGATCACAACATGTCCTACGCTCTCATCCAGTAATGTTATATTTTGCAGGCTTGCAACTTTGATATATGGGTAGAGAACATTCTATTTATTTATTTATTTTATTAAACTTCATCCTTGTCTGGAGCGTTCATATGGAACTTGTATGCTCATTTCTTAGTTTAGGTTATTTTGTATCTTGTTTTTCATTGTAGACCAATACTTGGTATTGTTCTTTATACTATACTAGATATTTTGAGACGTAGGAATAATAATGTTATCAGCAACCATTTGAGACATTCACATTTTTTCTGTGAAGGATTGGATCCCTTCTGTTGGGCAATTGAAGATATTTTCGAGAAACATTGGACTTGACATGCAATGTTCTACTAATAAATTTGTTGAAGTGTATCGGAGATTCCAAGCTTTCATGATACCACGTGCTCAGAAACTACAGGAGCTTGTTGATTCGTATTTCCAGGTACTCGGCTACTCATTTTCACTGTTGAGTTGGATAATTTATGGATGTTTTCCAGGAACTCTTCTCGAGTCTAATCCAAAAGAGTTGTATCATCCTCAGAATTTTGTTTATTAAGTTATACTGAAATCTGTTGTAGAGAGCTAAGAAGCAATGGGAGCCCAATGTCAACTGGATTGCTTCTATGATGAAGTCACGTGCTGAGAAAGTTCATCTATTCTTTAAACAATATACAAAACAGCCGGTTTGTGCTTACAGGAAGATCATCAACTCAGTTACTATATATCACCATCAGGCATGGATCTTAACTCTTTTTTTTTAAACAATAGATGTTAACTATTTATTTGCACTATTCTTCATTCGTGCCCAGGGATTCGTCCATGATTTATAACTACTATACTAATGCAGATATGATTTTTACATCAAAGATATATTTCTAACCGTGTTCTGTTCATAAATAACCATATCAAAGTTATTTCTGGCAAAATTAAATGTTCAATTCTATTTCTTCTTTAAAAAAAATAGGAGCTGTTCAATTCTGCTACAAATGCATGAAGTCTAAGAAACATCAGGACATGCATGATCACATTAGAAAGTGATCTCATCAGGCATAGCTGATATAATTTCTATGTAGGTTACCTTGTAAAATTAGGGATACGACATCCAAAAGAACGTCAAGAAAAATATCTTTTTGACATTTTCTAATCATATAGTACAAGTTTGGCTGCTAGCTAATGGATGTAGTGGTGGTATCTTTAATGCATTATTTTGCTAATAGGAGAATCCTTGCCATTGTTTAAATAATCTCATCTCTGTTTCACCTCACTGTGTTCATCCACTTCTTACCACCTTCAATACATGGAAGGGTGTTGTGTTACAAAGTTGCAGAAACGAATAGTAATATCATGCATTAGTTTAGTAGGATGACAGGTAGTAATATTCTTTCCAAAGGTGACAAACTAATTTGTAGATTGTTTCTCAATAGAGAGCATGAGGAGCACAGATGTAAGAGATTCAGTATTCATCCAATTCTGCTGATACTTATTCATAGTATGGAAGTTTCAGTAATCAACTCCGATTGCAATTCCTTTTAGCGAGTCTTAAAATCGATGACGGACTTCTTGATTTGACCTTTTTGACATTCCATTTTCTAGGATTAACAGTTTAAGAACCAAAAAGGAATGAGTGATGTTCATTGTAACATACTATATAAGGTTCTTGTACTCCACAGGTTCAAGCTGCTATTCTCCAGGTGCTGGAGAAACATGAAGCCTCCAAGCCTCTGGCATCTAAATATTTGATATGGTTCATGGTAATGGTGGTATACGGTTGTCGGTTTATATCCAAACTTGAAAGAAGATAAATTCGTCAGTTTGTTCTTTGTCCAAATGTTTACATATTCAAGCTTGAAATAGTTATTATTGCAGGCCACCGCTTTACTAGTATCACCTGTGTTCATAATGCATGGGCTCTTTTTGGCATTCTGTGGGTGAGTCTTCCTGGTATCTTTCCTTTTGCACTATTATTTTTGTTGATTGGCATTGCATATTTGTATATGTTCCATCCATTACTTGAAACTTTCAATTCTGATATTAAAATCACAAATTTTTCAGTAAAAAATGGAGAATCAGACAGAGAACAAAGATGAGCCGAGTATCACGCAGGCAGAAAAGTAATCATGCACTCAAGGGGAAGCAGTAGAGCCACCGAATTTGTCTTAGCTCATATGTAATATATTCTTGATGTTTCTATTTCCGACGTGTGGTTTTTACTTTCTAATGGTCCCTTCTATACTTCTCTCAAGTATAGCAAATCATCTCACTTTTTGTTTCTCCTTTTTTCAAAAGGAAAAAACTTGAATTCATTTCACTTGTACCATAAAATTGGCCTCAACTTAGGGCGCCATTAGATAGATGAGGAGCAGAAAAAGGAAAAAAAAAACGAAAACAGAAAACAAAAGCAAAAGCAAAAGGGAAGAGAGGAATGCAAAACAATGGTGTGGTAGGTGTTATTGTTCATCCACCTAGTCTATTGTATATTACTTAGTCCTATCACTGATGACTTTATTGGTACATTATTTCAGTTCCTGTCACTAATCTTCAGTGTTTTGTGGAGATAGAATTGTTGCATCAAATGTGATTGTATCTTTAAGTTCTCAAAAAAAAAAAAATGATTGCATCTTGTCATGGATTCATGTGCATGGATATGGTATGCATAAATTTGATATATACTTAAAATTAATGAATGTATTCCTATACTTATTAATATATTTTTCGGAGTAATTAGTATTGATTCAAACATATTTTAATTTCTACGTATAAACTAAAGTTGACATATAAATATTTTTTATATCTGTCAAGAGTCAAATATATTTTTCATTTTTTAAAAAAAAATGAATTGTATCTAAAAATAAAATATCCTGCTGCGTTACGCTGGCAAAACCTGGGAACAGCAACGCCATCGACGACAAACCGAGCCCCAAAAACCAGACTCGCCGATCCCACCCGGGGACACAAAACGGCGGGTCCCGCGTGCCCAAACCGACGTGGGTGCGCCTACCGCCCTCCCCACCCTTCGCGTCGGCCCCAAGCTGCGTCGTATCGCTGTCGCAGGTCCTTCTCCTCCATTTCTCTCCTCTTCACTCTCCCAATCTCCCCCTCCTCCGCCGCGACCTTCAGATCTCATCGCTCGCTTCTTCTTCTTTTCCTCCTCCTCCTGCCTTTTGATCCCTTCGCCTGGAGCACTCTTCTCTAGCGCGCATCTCTTGATCGCGGTCTCCGAGCCTTGATTCGCCGAGATGGCCTACGGCGATCGCATGACTACCTTCGAGGACTCCGAGAAGGAGAGCGAGTACGGATACGTTCGAAAGGTAAACATTCTTTTTCCGGTTGTGTGTTGGGGGGTGGCGGGTGGGGGAGGATTTGATTTGAGTTCGTTGGCTCTTACGTGGTCCTTTCGATTACCTGCTCCCCGAATCGTCGTATTTTTCTTGTTCTTCCTTTTTTATAAAAAATTTTAGGGGGCGTTTGGTATGAGCTAATAGTTGGTTATGATCCTATTTCAACAAAAAATCTACTCTGATCAACTAATTATCTCATAGAGCCCCTTGTGCTATTGGGAGGTCGACCTCACTTTTTGGTGCTTTAGTTGACTGATGATTGGGAGTGAAGTATATGTTAGTCTTAATTGAAATCTGGTGGTCGTGAAGCTGGAACCTGATTACCGCTGATAGTGCGAGTTGTGGTTTGATGCGTTAGGCCAACGTGGGACGGTCTGGGTTTCCGATGACTTTAGCGGATGATTTTTTTATAAAGAAAATGCATAGTCCTTGGATCTTACAGCTTTATGTCTTCTAGAAAAATTACAGCTTGATGTTGTTGTTGCTGCCTGGGAATCTAGATACAGTAATTATGTACTTGCTTTTGTATATGGAAAAAGGGAATCAAAAGTGCATATTCTAGTTGTGGAGATGATAAGGAAATGAAACGCCTTTTGGCAGGAAGAATGCGCATGCCTAATCATGTACCTTTATTTAGATTCTAGTTAAGGACACTGACCCTGGGTGGCTCCAGAATTAAGATCAAGCATAACCACTGATGGATATAGAGCTGATAGTGTTGTCGATTAGCATAAGGAATTGACACTGCACTTGCTTGTAACTAGAGATAAAATATCGTCCCTTTTAACTCTGGCAAAGATTAATAACCTGTTTGTTGCGTGGTTTCTGGAGCCAAGATTCTTCAAATTAAATTTTTATCAAGACGTGAAGCCTTGAACCAAAGCCTGACAACACATGAGACTAACTTTTAACCAGTAGTTATGGCCTATTCAACATGTCGGTCAATCACCTTTTCTGTTGTTGGTTATCTTCGAAGCAGGGCTCTTCATGTAAATGCAAGTTAGTGCTTTTTACTATCAAAAATGAGTGTGAATAATGTGCATATAATCTATTTTATGACATTCTTTATTCTTGTTTATCTCCAGGTCTCTGGGCCTGTCGTTGTGGCTGATGGCATGGGAGGTGCTGCCATGTATGAACTTGTCCGTGTTGGTCATGATAACCTTATTGGTGAAATTATCCGTTTGGAGGGTGATTCAGCAACCATCCAAGGTAAATAAAGTTGATCACTTCTATGATTTGTCATAGTTTTATGCTTAATCTGTGCCTCTCTTTTTTCAACCCATATTCCCTTCTTCACATCCACAGTCCATTTGTCGTTGGATAGTTTAGATGACAATGGCATAATGTTTCTTATTTGTCTCGGATTCCAGTTTATGAAGAAACTGCCGGTTTAATGGTGAATGACCCTGTCTTGCGAACTCGAAAGGTGATTAATCATTCTGAGCCGTTGCAATTCTTGTAATCTTGCTTTATGTGACTGTGGTACGAGCTTTATATGGGTTGACTTGTTTTGCAGCCTCTCTCGGTTGAGCTGGGACCTGGAATTCTAGGGAACATTTTTGATGGAATTCAGGTTTTGATTCAACGCTAGTAGCATCTATATGGTTGATATTATCTGCCTTACCTATTATGTTATTCGCTCCATGAAAATTGTTTTGGTTAAGATTTCACATTGTAATCATCTGCAACCTGCCTAGGTGTAACTAATCCAGGTTATCTTTTCATTTATTGTCAGAGTCAATCAATTGGATTGTTAGATTGTAAAATCAAAGTTTCTTATTGGCATTCGATTACTAGCTTATCCTCTTTGAATCTTGAGGTGTCTGTACATGTTTTCATTCACATGCTCAAGTTTGTTGTTAGTTGCAAAGATGCAATCACAAAAATTTATTTGATATGAGATTCATCCCTATGATTACAGAGGCCTCTGAAAACTATTGCTATAAGATCTGGTGATGTCTACATCCCTCGTGGTGTTTCTGTCCCTGCCTTGGACAAAGATACAATGTGGGAATTTGAACCTGGAAAATTAGGTAATTCGACCAAATTACTCATAAGCCATAAATTATTTACTTGTTGCTAGATTTTAGAATCCATGCTTAAGGGCCTGATTGACCACTGCATTTGTTTCAGCCACTGGTGATCTTCTGACTGGTGGAGATTTATATGCGGTAACTTACATGAGATGAAATAATGGATATCATTTTAATCCTTTTTTCTGTGTTTCAATTATTTTAAGTTGCTAATGCATATTACTCACTATGCAGACTGTCTATGAGAACACATTAATGAAGCACAATGTTGCACTTCCTCCTGGTTCAATGGGAAAAATCAGTTTCATTGCCCCTGCTGGTCAATACAACCTGAATGTTAGTGAACATATTTTTGTTACAAGTCTCTTTATTTTCTAGCATTATGTTCATTATGTGGTTTTTTCTTATTTTTTGCTTCCTTTATCTCCTATGACTCTCTGGCTTTTCTAAAAATAACTAGGATACAGTACTGGAACTGGAGTTTCAAGGTGTTAAAAAGAAGTTCAGTATGCTTCAGGTTAATAACTTTCCTATATCTTCTGATAATCTAGTCTTCATTTATCAATAAGCGCATTCACTGCAATAATTCCCGACTTATTCCTGCAGACATGGCCAGTACGAACCCCAAGGCCAGTTGCTGCAAAGCTTGCTGCTGATACACCTCTGTTGACGGGACAGGTAAAGGTTTAGCATGTTAGGAGTCTTTCTTCTCCACTATAAATTATATCATGGGAATAATTAGAAATTTTCATTCTTGGGTTTGTATAATAGCATTTTTCAATCTTTACTGGTGTCCAACTTACTGAATTGTTAATTGTCATACAGCGGGTACTTGATGCCCTGTTTCCTTCAGTTCTTGGAGGCACTTGTGCTATACCTGGAGCTTTTGGTTGTGGGAAAACGGTCATCAGTCAAGCACTCTCAAAGGTAGTGATGTTTGTGGCTGTAGTTTTTATGTCTTTATTTAATTTTTCACTTTCTCCTGTTATCTTTTTCAGTACTCTAATTCTGACACGGTGGTTTATGTTGGCTGTGGAGAGAGGGGGAATGAAATGGCTGAGGTTTGTGTAAACCGTTTTTATACTTTGTTATTCTTATATTTAATCAGTTGTCTGATAACGCATAAAGCAATCTACAGGTGCTTATGGATTTTCCACAACTGACAATGACGTTACCTGATGGTCGTGAAGAATCTGTCATGAAGAGAACAACGCTTGTTGCAAACACTTCCAACATGCCTGTGGCTGCCCGTGAAGCCTCCATATATACAGGTATAGCTAATAAGCTAAATATTCAAAAACCTAATGATAGTATGGCAACTGTGTTTTTGATTTCTAGACCAGGTGGAAACGCTTAAGTTATAGCAGTGATGTTGTGTCTTCCTGCAAAAAACGATATTCTCTAATGTTTGCCTAAGTTAACCTCTCTGAGCAAATATTGCCAATAAGAATATTTGTATCTTATGTTTCACTATTACATTGCGAATATGGAGGCTATAAACGCACTTGAACTTGCTTACACTGTTATGGTTGGTGCAGCTATGCATAAGCTTCATGTAGACTGTTACTATTTAGTGGCTACCAAACACCATAATGGAAGTTCTGAGATAGTGAGATGTAAACAAAGCATTCAGAAGTGGGTTATTATGATCATTTTCTTGAGTCATGGGAATTGGAGATTTTGAAAAGGTCTACTTTGATGCTTTCTTATACAACTATTCTATCTTATAATAGATGGATCATCTAGTTAGAGCGGTAAGGTTCAACACTGAAGTTTGTGGGTTCAAAACTTACTAAAATTTAAAAAAAAAAGGATTCCATCTACATGTATCGCAATTTTATATCCTTAGCTTTCCCAGGATGCTTAGAAAATATGCTTTCAGGTCTCTTAAGTATCAAAATCTTCTATACATAGTGCATATTTTATGACATTCATTTTCTATCACTTATCATCCCTCTTCATTACATAATTGCCCTGCACTTTCGTGCCCAGAACAGAAACTATGAAGCTTGTGCAAAACAATGTAAGAACTTCCGAATGGGCTTAATTGAGAAAAACTAAACTAGTGTCCTAAAGGGCCAACGACCAAAAATAATGTCTTATGAACAAAAAAGCTTATTATATGTGTATTATAGTTTTGCACACCTTTGAGAAAATAACACTGGTGTTCTGCAGCCTCTCTTTTACTGTTCGTTCTTTCATCTTTTCTATGATGTATGAAAACTTATTTTCACTACTTTATATCCTGCAGGCATTACAATAGCTGAATACTTTCGAGATATGGGTTACAATGTTAGCATGATGGCTGATTCTACCTCCCGATGGGCAGAAGCCTTGCGTGAGATTTCTGGCCGATTGGTAATTTTTCTTTGCTCTTTTTTTCTTTCGATGATTATAGATCTATTGCAAGTTACCTGGGTCGTAGGTTATTTCACAATATTAAACTTGTATAGGAAACTAGGAATTCATAATCTTGACCCCATTCAAATTATTTCCTGTCGATCATGTTAAAAAGTGAACCTTTTGCAATGCAGCTATATGAAAAATAATTTAGTATTGAAGTACTAGCTATATGAGGTTGCAGAATGGGACCCTGTTCAAGTTTGATTCGTGTCATCATTGCAGGCCAGAGTGCTGTTAAAATTCTAAAGAAATGGAAATTTTTGTGATATGCAAAGTACTCTCGTCAGCCTGCATCATTTTTTTTTCTACTAATATATTTCATTCTCTTCTATTTGTTAAAGGGTAAGCCTTGGTGTTATCTTAAGTTTACTTTTACATGACCTTTTAACACCTTTATAGAAATCTCTACATTTATCCAAACCTTAAAGGTCAAGGTGCTACACCAGCAGTTTTTTTTTACTTATATTTCTAATATGCTAACGATCACTTCTTTTCTCAGGCTGAAATGCCAGCAGATAGTGGTTACCCTGCATATCTTGCGGCACGTTTAGCTTCCTTCTATGAACGTGCTGGTAAGGTAAAATGTCTAGGTGGGCCTGACCGAACTGGTAGTGTCACAATCGTTGGTGCTGTTTCCCCTCCAGGAGGTGATTTTTCAGATCCTGTTACTTCTGCTACTCTGGGTATTGTACAGGTAAATGGATATTTTCTTTCATGGTACTAATTGCTGTCGAGCCTTTTAGTGTGCCATCATTCTCTTTCTCTGAAAATGCTACGTAGGTGTTTTGGGGGTTGGATAAGAAGCTTGCTCAGAGGAAGCATTTTCCATCAGTGAATTGGCTTATTTCATACTCCAAGTACTCGAAGGTTGGCATCTGTGACAAAAATCATGCACTTTCTTGGCTACAATTATATAGTTAAGATCTCTGATGTTTGAGGATATGAATGTGGTTTGATATATCTTTTTCAAAAAAAAGTGATTCCTTCAGCTTGCACAAGTTTTATATATTTTTATTTCTTCTATGTCATATTGATTCTGATGGTTGCACAGTAATATCATTTGGTCCATTAGGTACTTATTGCTATCTGATAACAAGCATAATAAGAACCTTGAGACAAGTAGAGTTTCTCAAATAAGTTGAGTTTCATTCCTTCCCTTCTTTATGTATTGCAGGCCTTGGAATCTTTTTATGAGAAATTTGATCAGGATTTTATTGACATCAGAACAAAGGCTCGTGAGGTACTACAGAGGGAAGATGATCTGAATGAAATTGTGCAGGTATAATTTTTTCCATCTTGTTTATTGTCATGCTGGCATCTTTTTTCCCTATAATTATCAGAATCCAAATTGAAACAACATTAAAAGATATTAGGATTTTATCCTTAATTATTGTTTGATCTTAACGAATGCCTCCAATTAATTCTGCAGCTTGTTGGTAAAGATGCATTGGCAGAAACAGACAAGATTACATTAGAAACTGCTAAACTTCTCCGGGAAGACTATCTTGCACAAAATGCATTTACTCCGTAAGTTGTATCTTTACCGTAGTGACTTTCATATCTGACCACAGACTTGCTTTTCACTGCCTGTGTTGATCTGGTCAATCTTGTTTTATGATTGTAACAGGTATGACAAGTTCTGCCCATTCTATAAATCAGTTTGGATGATGCGTAACATTATTCATTTCAATACTTTGGCAAACCAGGTATTCTCCTAGCCACCGGCTATATCCATTTTACAAGTCTATGAATCAAAGATTTTTGCTTGAAAATAACCCTTCTGACTTAGAGGCTTCTTTTGAGCAGTAAGATTAAAATTGAGATTAACACAGGCCTACTGACCGACGCCTACAGTAGTAAAAGAGTTTGATGGAACTTATTGCTTTAAACCTGAGAATTCACGCAATTTCCTGTCAATATTCAGGCTGTTGAACGAGGAGCCGGTTCTGATGGCCAGAGGATTACTTACAGTGTCATCAAGCACCGTTTGGGTGATCTTTTCTACCGTCTAGTGTAAGTGATATGGTGAAATCCTTATGCGAGAAATGCCTTAATTCTCACTCCGTTTGTTTTTTCTACCGTCTAGATCATGAGTTGACTTTTTTGTTTTATTTCTTCAGGTCCCAAAAATTTGAAGATCCTGCTGAGGGTGAGGAAGCTCTCGTTGCAAAATTCCGGAAATTGAATGATGACCTCACTACCGGATTCCGCAACCTTGAAGATGAAGCACGGTGAGACCTCCTGTAAAAAAAGTTTTAGGGAAGCTGATGGCGTTCGCTAATCACCATGTTGGTGTCTCAAGAATTAGAGGCTAAATGCCATTATGGATAATAATGTTCCTCTTGGTCTTCTCCTTGGAAGTTTTGTGGTTTTTTAAGCATGCATGCGATCATGTTTATGTAACATAATTTTGCCATTTCAATCAGACTGCTGCAATAAAAGGTGGGGTGGATCCCTACAAATCTCACTATGTACTTCATGTACTATTATAATCTTTGAGTTAACAGTTTAACTTGATGTGCTTTCTTTTTAAAAAAAAATATTTTAGAAATAAATGGGATTGTTGTCCTATATAATCAATAAAAGGATACGATAGTTATCATAATAGTGAGATTGAACTATGTAGGTAGGAACGTTATGTTTTATTTTTTTATAATTATACGGGTAAAAGCTATAATATTGAATGATTTATTCTATGTTTATAATATTAAATTTGTGATCACGTGTTTACATCGAATTTTTTATGCCATTATTATAATATGATCGGATATTTTTTTAAAAGTAGGCAATATTTGATTAGAAAATGTTTTTTAAAAATAGCCATGATCATAAGAGGGTAAAGATTTTAAATGTTTTTTTAAATGTAATTTTCCTTTTTAAAAAACTTATAAGTATTGGACTTATTTTAAGGACCGTACATTCTATATAAAATTAAAAAAAATAAATGCAACTTCTGAAATATAAATTGGACCGTATTAATAGTTTGTTTTTGTTTTATTCGAACCGGTTCGGCTCGGGATGGACCGGTTTGTACCTTTATCCGTCATATTCTCCGGCGGCGGAAACGAGTGCCAAACTTCCCTCTTCGGCTTCCTGCTCTCGCTTGCGAAATGGAAGCCTCTCGGTGGAGCCAATCTCATGCCACTCTCCTTCAGATGAAGAAGAACGGATCTGCTCCTTCTCCATGTTCGAAGATGCCCTCCTTTCACCTGATTTTCTATCGATTTCTTCTCGTTTTTATTTCTGTATCCGCACTCGAAGATCACCTTTTCTTTTCTTTTCTTTTTTGCCTCTAATTTTTTAACTTCCCTTCGGCAGTGAGGAAATCTAAATACGCTGGCCAATCAATCGTATGCTCGTCCTCCTTTCAGTAGATTTTGATGCGAAGTCGTGGTCTTTTCTTTCTTCGGTTCCTTATTTTTACTTCTGTTTCTGCGTGAAGAGAGCAATCCCAGTACGAATATTGACGGTCGGCAAGAAGAGGTCCCCAGGGGTACAACTTTTGGTTGAGGAGTATATGGCGAAGCTCAAGCACTACTGCAGCGTCGAGGACATCCACGTAAAGTCTAATCCAAAGAGTAGCAGGTAATATTCATGGCATCATTTTTTTTCATATTTTAGCATTTTTCTTTGGGTCGTGAATTATTTAATTTTGGGGGCAAATTATGGTTTATACAAATGCTGTTTAGGTCAATTTTAACTTAAATATTATGGTTATGTCAGTTTGCCCGCCTATGTTATGGTATTTGCTCATGTGAATGATGCTAAATTACTAAGTACCTCCGAGCAACCTTCGACCAAGGCGTCGAAGATCTGATCAGGGAGGATCTTAGATCAAGTGATCAGGAATCGAGGGACATTGTTGAGAGTGTCCACTATAATTGAGTGTTGAGAGATTGTAGTCTCTTGTACATAGGCGAGAGAGTTTAGACTGCACCACCGATTGTAGAGTGCAGTGAGAGGTTTTATAGGTAGTTTAAGTAAAGATTGTTTTTCCTCTCAATCCATCGTTGCAATTTGTTCCCTTCTTACGGCCTGGAGCTTTTGCATTTTCCTCTCAGTCCATCGTTGCAATTTGTTCCCTTCTGACGGCCTTGAGCTTTTGCACCTTTGCACAAATCGGAGGATAGGCTTGTGGTGCTGAGCAAGCATCACGCCACATACTCATAATCTCCTTGTGATCCTCTTGTGATGCACGCGATTGATTGTGGGGTGTAACACCATGGCTCTCTACATGAATTTGAGTTTGGTAGCATTGGAGGAGAGGTGAAGCAACTAGTGTATGCCTTGGCCTGACTAGCTGTGGCTGTAGGCACTTGAGGTTGAGGGGTTTTCAATTGAAAATGAAGAATTTTGTTTACGGGAGGACAAATATCAGGAAAGGTAGGAAACATGTGTCAAGTGATATCCACATTTAATACCATGAATGCTAGCAGTGAGTATCAGAAGCTAGGTATGAAATTTGCAAATGGCCTAAACCAAATGTGTCAAACTATAATTTGCCATTAGTTTGTTTATGTGTGTGTGTGTGTGTGTGCGCGCGCGCGCGTGCGCTGGAGAAATTACCAACACTTTATGTTTTTGTCAACTGTATGTTTGATATGTCCGGTACTCGAAAAGCAACATAAGAGCTCAGATAGATGCAGAAGACATGATTGTCATGCAACAGATCAGGCCTGATGACTGGGTATGCTTCAGATTTCTTTACTATTATCTCCTTACTATCTTGGTAAACTATAATAGCTAATGTAGATAAAACATCAAACAAGTTGGCATTTTCTGCCAATTCCATGAGATAATCCATTTATCTATAATTGTGGTACCTATCATCTTTTCATTTTATTTGCTCTAGTTGAATTAGGTTGTCGTGTTGGATGAGCATGGGACAGATATTGGATCAGAGCAATTAGCTGATTTGGTGGGTGATGCAGGGAGAACAGTATGCACTTCACCTCTTTTTAACAAAATTTAAAGATGCAGTAGTATCTGATATTTCCTTAACTTGATAAATCATTATTTTCATGGACATTTACGCTGATAATCTAGCATCCTTTTTGCAATTTAATTACTTTATATCAGTTATGAGGTTACATGCTAACCACAGACGTTCTTAGTTTCAATAGGCATTTATAGAAACAAGGATGATATGTGCCTCCTTGTTTGTTAGTTGTTTGTCTAAACTGTAAAGCAGAGGCTAGCAGTTCATCAATATCTTAGCGTTTGCTTTCTCCAGTGAAATGGGTTTGCATCTGGAAGAGATCACGTGGCTGTTTGGGCATATCTATAACATCTCAAATTTATGTTATAATCATAACAAAAATAGAAAAATAATGTTACTTTTCGGACACTTTACTGGTCTGTGTTTAGTACAGCTATGGACTATCCAACTTCCAGGTAATTAGAGATCTGCGAATGACTTCCAATTCGAATTCAGCATTTCCTTCTTGTGATTTGTAGGGTTCAATAAGGCTTGCCTTTTGCATTGGGGGTCCGTATGGTCATGGGCCGCAGCTGCGAGAGCGTGGTGATGTGACGATTAGATTGTCATCAATGGTTCTGAATCACCAGGTTGCGTTGATTGTGCTGTTGGAGCAACTTTATAGGTAAAGCTGCCACTAAATTTTTTTCGGCTTTATCGACTGCTTTAACTCTTTGGTCATTGCTGTGCAAGATATATCTTATTGTGGTCGTAATTGCCACATAATAAGGTAATAAAAATTATTTTATTTCATTTTAGTAACTTTAGTAGCATATCTTGGATTCTAGTTGCCAATGATGATTTATCCTGATCTTCTTCCCAGTATGGTCAGCAGCTATTGAATTATGAAATCACTGCAATAAACCAGATACTTTTTTAGTACTCAACGAGTCTTGAATCCAAAATTTTAAAATCCTCCTTTGTGCAATAAAGAGCTCCATTGTAAAAAAAAATTTCCTTTCTGATTACAACTCCCTTTTCTGCATCTGGGCAAGAGGAGGTTATTCATGGTGGTGTTTCAAAAGTTAGCCCTCATTGCTTAATTATCTGAAGTCCACCGTATTTGCCGGTGTTTATAAAGTTCTCAGGCCTCATTGCTTACCGTATTTGTTATTCAGATCATGGACGATCTTGAAAGGCCAAAAGTACCATCACTAGGGTGACTTCTCCAAGACTTCGAGCGTTCACAGTAGAAAATCTGCAGTACGGGAACAGGTGAAGTTTTCTATTCATTAGCTAATCTCAGGATGACGTCAATAATAATTTAATTTTTCTGGGCAACGTGACCAACATCTCAATTCTCGTTGTTGACGTCAACATCGTTAGAATGTTTTGAATGAGAGATCATATTCCATTAATTACTTCCAAATAGTTAATATTAGTTTGTTTATAATTATAAAAATAATCAATTGAATGGATTTAGACGTACGATTAGTATTATTAATGCACTTACGAATCAAATTTAAAAAATTATGAGGTTACTATTGGTCTTATTTTTTATTTAAATATAATTTTAATCATAAGTTATATAGATTTTACTAGTTTATCAACAAATAATATTTTTAATATAATTAGAAAATCTCAAAAATATACCTCTAGTATTTTAGATATTACTGAAATAAAATTCATATAATCTTATTTTAGTGCAAGTGATAGAGTTTTGGATAAAAAAATAAATCTTTGAATAATTTAAGCGTCAAAGCTTCTATTTGTACGAAAAATTGATCGGACACAAAAAATACAAGTGATAGATGCTTAAATTATTCAAACGATTTATCTTTTCATTCAAAATAAGATTCTAATGATACTTACTTAAAAAAATAAAAAACAATCGTACACATTATAAAAAAAGATTTTTTATTTTTTTCTACTAATCTAAAATATTATAATAACTAAGTCTATTAGAATTCTAAGTAATTTTTTTTTTTTTTTGATATAAGTATCTATTTCATTAATACTTGAAATGCTAGAAGTATGTTTTGAGATTTTTTAGTTATATTAAAAATATTATTTATCTTCATGTGATGTTAATGATAGTGTTATGGGTTGATGCTATGTTTATTTGAATTTAAATTATATACACAATTGAGTAGTTTTATTATTAGTTAATATCATATTATCATAATATTCATCTATTAATTTGATTCTACTATCTAAAATTATACTTAAACAAAACAATAGATATGACCTTCAGAAACCTCATATTTTTTAATTTTGATTCCACTACAATGCATTACTAATACTATTTAAGGTCTAAATTCATTTCATTATTTTTATAATTATAAAAAAACTAATATTAATTATTTAAATAAAAAATTAATTAATAGTTAGACAATAAATATCTGACAAATGATAAGGTAATTTTAAAGTAATTAATGGAATAGAAAGTCTACACGTGCTATGCCTTGCATGGCCCAGATGGCCGTTGACCTCAAATTTTATATTTGTTTTCCTCTTTACTTTCTTCACTTCAGCACAACCGTAAGAGTTACTTCCATGGTCTATCTATGAACTCAAATTTTATTTATTTTTTTCCTCTTTGCTTCCTTCACTTCAGCACAATCTTACCTTTATATACTGTGGTTCTTTCTATCCGTGTTCATGTGCACTTTTGTCTGTTGTGTGTGTATATATTCTTCAAGGCATGTAAACACATACTTGGTGAAGGCTGATAATTCTTCCTCTTGCTTGGATGATTAATGAAGTGCAGCTACGAGCCAATTTGCCTGTTTCAGTGCTTAGAATTATCTCAATGATGTTGCTCTAATTTGAAGATTTGCATTTTGTACTTGTATAAGATGATTACTAATTGACTGGACAAGATTGGGTCAATCTTTGACTTGGATTCAAATAGTTTTGGTTTGGAAGAATTATACAGTAACATGTAATTAAGATGATATTCCAATCGAATTTTAATTGCCACATCAAACATTCCCTTGACGAGGTGATATAAGATGAATTTATATTTCACCGGTAAAGTATAAAAAATCGACCTATCAAACCCACCATAAAATATATAAATATGGAATTAGTAAATAACCCAGGATCGAGCATTCCTTGAAAACCAACGTATTTTCCATCATTTATAGCATCTATACAGAGGAAACAAATAATTATCGCACTAGTTTTGGGAAGAGAATTTAAAGTTAAGGTACAATAATCATCATTATTCCGGGTGTTGCGGGCGATTTAAAGTTTAAGGCACTCCATTTTGGCGATGGAGGGTCATCCGCCATAAACTTCCATCTTCCCCCGCTATGTTGGCATGTTAATATTTACAATGGAGCAGATTCTGCACGGAGACAAACAAAAGGTAAGTAGGCAGCTCCCAAATAAGCAAGTTGTTTCTTCAGATTTTTAATTAATGCCTCTTCATTTGAAAGCTTAAGCTTCGTATTCGAAAGACGAGCCCCTAATGAGAGGAAACTTCTTTTCTATCTGATGTGCAGCGTGGTGAAGAATTGAAGAAAAAATCTTTTTGATATTTTGGACAAATTTCTTCCGGTTCCACTGAAAAGAAAAGTAATTAACATGATCTGTTGATTTGTATGAACGAGATTTTAGATATGACTAATATATAATAAACATGGTAAGATAGCCTTATTGTTCTCAGGTCATGAACATTTGCACTTATCCTATGTAATAGCATGCAGTGGTGTTATATTCCACGAGTAACTTTGTATGGGAAACCAAATAGGTCTAATTATAAAAGTTAAAAAGAAAAGGATCTCACCCTCAGGCGTCGCATAAAAAATCAGCTGTCTTCATCATCAGATTTTGCTTTGGGCACTTCTCGCCACGTTTTAGCTTGTCGTTGAGGCAAACCTGGTATGAACAAAAGACGTTATGACTGCAGCCAGTAATGACAAAGCCAAAAAAAAACACGTCTAGTTATTGCAGTTCGTTTGGTATGTTTTTTTCATTATGAAGGACTAAGATTCCGTACCACTTCCGAGGATATAAAGAAAGGGGAATATAGGTAGGATATCTCAACAAAATATAAATCTAAGTGTCACGTTAATAAATCTCTACATGAAGTGCCACATTAATGCTCTTCCACATTAAGAAAACTAAAACAAATGCTCTTCCACATTAATGCTCTTATTGGAATTGGCTAACAAGGCTTAATACATGCATGGTTGCCAAAACCAAGAATAGCTTTATGCTATTTTTCGTTTTTTTTAAACTTTATTTCTTAAGAAACATATACAGCAATGGCAATGTTGTGAATAATTGGTTGTAAAAATTGGACCAATCAGATAAGATTAAAAATTCCAAACTAAAAATAGTTTACTTAAAATCTGTTTTTGTTTTTTCTAGATCAAAAATTGTAAAAAAATCACAACCAAACATGCCCTTAAACTTCAATAACATTATATAAGAGCATAATGAAATAAAAAAGGTCTAATCCGTCACAGGAAAACAACATTGGCACTTAAAAAAGAGCATGATTTGTCCAATGTTGACCTCGCAATTATTATGATTTTATAATTTTCTAGACATTTCAACCTCCACAAAGTATCATCAGGAAACTGCACTTAATGGTTAATATATGGATAGGCATTGTGTAAAACTAAAACACAACGACGATTAATGACTCCACACGATACCATGTATAACTTCATAAAACACAAATAGCTTGTGATGAACTTATCTTTAACTTTACTTATGTTGATCCAAAAATCTCAAACCCAACAATCCTCGACTCTGCCCCCAAGCATCAAGCTCCTGGCAGTATTTAGAAGCACTCTTTTTATCCACTTGATGCTCCCCTTACGGAGACTATCTTTGTGGTTTTAAGAATTCTTCTCTTACCGTTCAAGTCAGTAAAATGGATCTTTTCTTCTCCCTATAACCAATTTGTTGGATCTCAGTGTGCTTACCGTTGAATTAAGTATATATGACTAAAACATATGAAATTAAAAAGTTGAAGTGGATCATGGATCATGGAACACCTACAGTCATTTTGATGAAATAAATGAGAAATAAAATAGTTAATATACCAACTGACTTACATTATCATTCTATGATGTGGCCAGATCCTTTATTGGAAAGTGGATGTATGAGGGAAATTAGGAAATCAAATCAATTTGGAAAAAGAAAAGGTATAGAAACAAAAAAAAACATTTATATCATCATGGAGAAGAGCAGGTGACATTTTTTCAAGACCATATCCCCTGCATTGTCAATCACAACACACCAGATAATCAACTAAGAACGTTCAAGATATAGTTAAACACAAATTTGTTATCATTTATTCCCAAACTTCACTAAGCAAGTAACAACTATTTTCAACTCAGTTTTTTTCTTCCTGATAGAAACAAACTGTGAGTGTGTAAAAAATTGATTGAAATTCAGAGCAAGAAACCAAACTCTATCAAATCACTCCAAGCTATTTGAAAATTCGAATAACTTATAACTAAATAAAAGTATGAAAAAACTTATTTCTCCATGTATAAGATTACTCATATTTCTATCAGGATATTAGGAGAGAATAAATTCGCTTACGTTCGACATGAAAAATTAGCCTGTCTTCGATCGATAATGATGAATCTCTAACGAAAGCCAAAGCAGCGCAAACCAATCAACATCCATCTAAGGTAAGCAACAGAGAAAGAAGCTATATTCTCAAAGCAATCAAAGAAAATTCTCCTTCCATTACCTTCGACGAAAAAGGCCGAAGAGGGCCATCCACGCTCGGACGTAAACGACATCTTCTCCTCCGCCGAGAGCGATCCGTTAAGCAACGGATCCGCGGACCTGGAATCCGACAGATCGGCGATGAGCTGCGAGACGCGGTAGGGCCGCCTCTGGCGCGGGACCCAGTAGGACGCGCCGGGGACGAAGGGGATCCAATCGGGGGCGAATCGTTGGACGACGATGCTGTGAATGGCGTCATCGACGACGCGCCGCCTCCGGAGGGCCTCGATCTCGCCAGATCCGGGCCCGGAAGAGCTGGAACCCTCGGCGTCGAGCTCGATCTCCACGACGTGCACCTCGGCGGTGCTGTCGGAGCGATGCCGGGCACCGAGAAGGCGGTGGGCGGCCGGGAGAAAGGCAGCGACGCCCGGCGAAGAGGCGGTCCGGGGCGACAGAATTAGGGATCGGGAGGAGAGAAATCGAGCCATTGAAATCAAAGTTGTTTTAAATTGGAAAAGAGAGAGGGATGACGAGAACGGGGGTCGATGTTTCGTATTTATATATAGGCGTTGAGAACCGGAATCGGTCGTGGGATCGGCCGAGTTGGAAGTCTTGAGACGGAGAAGCAAAACAGTGGGTGAGAATAGCATCTATAATTTGGATGCAAAATATATTATACAATTTGTATATTAATACTTTTTTCGATTCTAAATTTCTAATGATCATCGTACTAATATTGAATTTATATATTAATAAATAATTAATATTATAAATTTAAAAATTATTATATATATATAATTTGTTCATGGTAGGTGTTAGTACAAAAGGTTTTATTTAGTAATTACTTAATTAGTACTTATATTTATATTAAGATTAAAAAGATAGAAGAGAATGTAAATATTAGAGAGTATGTTAAATTATTTTTTTATCAATAATATATATCTTATAAATTGAAGATAAATTCTAGATATTTGCAACAGATTATTTATTTAAAACTTATAATTTATTTTATAAATTTATAAATTATTAATTGAATTATATATACAATTAAAATTAAATTTTAATTAAATTATATTATTATTTTTAAAGTAAAATAACTTAAAAATCTTCAATTAAACTATATACGTTTATTTGTACGTCAAGACTCAAGAGTGATGAAGAGTATAGGAGATGCTTAGAAAGACCACCATTGACATGATAGGCTAGGCATAGTAAAAAAATTTAAAAGAGTTTAATTTATAATTTTACTATTCAATTTATTATCTTATAACTTACTTTTTTATTAAAAGTTGATACTATAGATAAACTATTCAACAACACATGTAAATTGAAAGGATAATTGTATTTAGATAATTAAGTTATTGTAAGATTATATAAAGTAATTTTATTAAAATAAAAAGGTATTTATACAGACTATATAAAAAATTATAATTAATATAATTATTAAAATAGTTAAAATGATGACGAGGAAATGATCGATGTATGCAAACGGTGATGAGAGAGTTTATTGTTTAATGACTATGCTACTTAAAAATAAAATAAAGAAACATTCAATATTTTTATTCATCTTAGTTTTAATTTTAAAACGCTAATTTAATATATTCTAAAAGTTACAAGTAAACATGATTAGAGGGATAATGAGCTCGTTTTTGACCGTGTGATCTTCTCCTCAATGCGGCATCCACCGTTCAGAAGACGTGGACGTATACATTCGCTGCATTCCTCACTCATCGTGTTAGCACGCCGCATACTCGTTCATCTGCGTACACAAATGACCCGACAAATTCCAAGTTGCTCTCTCGCTCTTCTCTATATCAAGGCCGTCCCATTTCTCTCTTTAGTTTCGCCTTCCTCGAATTAGGGCAATCTCGATTTCTAGGGTTAGGGTTCTTTGACATTTGAGAGGTTCTCCAATGGCGCTGCGGGCGTTCTACAACGAGGTCAAGGGGATGAAGGCGAGGGATCTGCCCCAGCACCTGAAGCCGAAGCTGACGTGGGAGAACATCAAGAAGAACGCGGACGAGGCGGTGGATCGGTACGTCGACAAGTACATCGAGACGAGCTCGATCCAGCCCCTGTTCCACGTCATCTTCGGCGGCATGACCATATCCTACCTCGTCAACCTTCCCGTTGAGCGCCGCCACCTCGAGCACCAGGTGCGTGCCGCAGGCGGGCACGACTGATCGCGGTGGCCATCCTCCTACCCTCAGATCCTTCCAGGTCCAGCCTCATAGCCCTGCCCTTTTTTCGTCTGTGATTTTGCCTTATGATTTCGCGTTGCATTCAGCATAAAATCTTTGCCATCAGATGCTTGATCTGTTTCCTGCAGTTTCTGATCAATCTCAACGTTTAAATACCTGATGTTCTCAGATCAGCATAAAATTACTTAATCTTCGGATAGGAATTACAGTTCATTGATCAAAATTTGCATTTTTGTTTGTCTTAGAATATCAAGCTTACTGATCTGATTTACTGCAATTTCCCCCCAGAAAATGTATAATTTTATTGATCTTTAAATGCCGAAATTTTTTAGAAGCTAATAAATCATTTTCCAATTAAGATTAGAGGATCAATCTTATTACAGAACTGATATCCGCACTGTAGGATTTATCTAGAAATTAAGAAATATTTTGAGGGAGGCGCGACTTGGAATCATCAGTTGCATGATTAATTGATATATTTCTAGCTTTTTGTAGATTTGAACTCAAAAGAGTTGTATGAGTGTTTAAGCAGTTCAGGACTTACAGAATTCAATGAGATAGATGAATGTTTCAGGCCATGATAATTTGGACAAGTTTTTGAATAGGTGAGAATTCTAGAGAATTCAGCATGAAGACTAGGAGTTATGGCAGATTCAGGCCATGAAACTGATTTAGTAATTGCCTGTTTATTTTTCATTTCTTTCAGTAGTGTATTAGTTGCTAATTTGTGCAATCCCATGATTACTTTTAAAGTGTCAGCTTGTCAGGTCAATGCAAAAAAAAAATTGAATTGAATTTTTTTAGGTTGAAGGTTTTCACTTCAGTTTGGTTCAGTTTCCTTGGTTTCAAATAACCGAAGTAGGTTGCAAGGTCAATGCCAAAAAAAAATGAATTGAAGTTTTTTTTGTAATATTTTTGTCTTGCTATTGTTTCATCGTGTTTTATTCAAAATGCAAATTTCTGACTGTATATTTTTTATTCAAGTGTAATTTGGTTTCGGCCATATGCAAAATTAAATGTGGGTTCTTGTATGACCCCTATACTCTCGTGGGTGGATATAAGGAGATATATATTTTCAATATTTAGGAACATTGCGAGGGAAATTATTTTTAGGGATAAGGACTAAATTGGCTCGTCAAAGGGGCTTTTTGTTAATGATTCTGACACTTGTCATTTTGGTCTGTTCTTTTTTCTACCCCTCCAATTGCCACTCAACTTCCTATTCCTCTCTTTACTGCCCTTATCTTTAGTGAATGTATCCTTCTTTGTATGATTTTGTATGCTTGTACTCAGTTAAGTCTTGTTATGAAACTCTTATTCTTTTGCTTTTTTAATTTCCTATTTCTTGGTAGCTTTGATCTTCTCCTGTTTCTTGTCTTCCTTACCTAAAATCTTCTTAATGTACGAAATTGCATTTCCTTGAAATCTATATATTAAAAAGTTTTTTAAAAAAGAATGTCAATTATTAAACCATTTTCTGAATCACAACTCTGGAAATTCGTAAGTGTTATTTCTTATTTTCTTGACCATGATTCTCTGAGATTTAAATATGCAATTATAGACATGAAAACTGCAAAACAAGTTTCCATAAAGTATATCAAGATGTTCAAGGAAGAGGGGTCTTGAAGAAATCTTAGGAGATATGACAGAGTTGATGCTTGAAAGAACTTCACTGAATAAAATTTGAAACGACCAAGTTATATTGAAATTGTTTGGCACTACTTATTCTGTTATGAGCCGTGAAGATATTCTCCAGTTCTTTCTATTCAAGTCAATCATGTAATCATTCTAAGGGTTGGAACTTCAATTAATAATTATTCTGAATAGGAATTGCCACTCAAGGAAAGGGCGGAGTGTCTCAATTTCATTGGGATTGTGATGCAGTTATTAACTAACTGAGGAATTGATCGATTTCTCTATTTTCAATTCCGACATTGTTATTTGACACTTTGATTGCAAAAAATGCCATTTACCTTTTATAAGGAGGTAGAGATTTGGCCTTAACAATGAGAATTCAACTCTACTCGTGCATTCCAATTTACCAAGTCTTCTGCATCAATTTTGTAACTATTGGTGAGCTTCAAGTATGTTTTTAAGAGAATCCTTTCCAAATTAATTTTCTTTATATAGCAGGCTGTTATATTTCAGAATAAGATAAATAATTTTTGCGGAAGGGGAATTGGATAAATGTCATCAAATGCCTCTCTTCTTTTTCATGTTGAGACTTTCTCTTCGCATCTGTTTTATGTGGCATAGAAAGTCTATTGAATTTATCAACGATAGGCATGTGCAGAACCTTGTGAGCGCAATCAATTGATTGAGAAGCAATCATGCACCATTTAGTTCAAATTGTTTGTTCTATGTGGAAAGGAAATTATAAAATGTTCAATTTGGCATTGTGTTCATGGTTTCAACTAAATGCTTTTTCTATGTCCATTATACATTTTGAACCTCATAACCAATTCATCTTCTTCATTGCAGGTTTGAAGAACTCATGCGGAAAAAGAGCAAGGATATACCTTTAACTTTCCTGCTTGTAGCTGCGTGAAACCAACTTGCTTGTGATTTGTTTGCCAAAATTGCAGAAATAAAACTGAAGTACTGCACATTAAGTTTCTCTTTTCCCTGAGTTTTGTTGTCGTAATAACATAGGTGCAAACCTTTGTGCCTCCTATTGCAGAATGACAACTAATCAGTTGGTTTTGGACCTATCATTCTGAATGCTATTTTATTGTCTACAGACGAAGTGTGCCCTCCAAAGTTGCTTGCTGAATCTGAACTTGCATTCATGCTCACAATTTATTTAAAGAGGGCTCAATCTCAATAGAAACAGAGCCATAAGTAAACTTCTGCAATGTTAGTTTAAGCCCGTGTGCTAATTCATCCTCCTACGTCTTCATATAGTAACAAATCTGAAAAGATTGTGCAAAAACAACTTGTCGAAGTATGTGTATAATCACCAATGGCATATTTCAACGTTGTTTTTTTTAGCCCATAACATCCTTATTGTTTAACCCCTAATCCTTAATTAATAGACCCCTTAATCCTTAACTCATTTGACCATTAATTGGTCTCTAACACTTAACCCTTCATCATTATCTCTTAAGAAATTAAAAATAATAATAAAATTTCCAGGTTACAAAATTATAAAATTCATCAGCCTTTTTTCTTGAACCAAATAAAAATTTATCAACCAAAAAAAAGATAACCGCATGCATCCGACCTGCAACTGCAGACCGACCCATAACCTAGCGGATGCGGATCCGGGTCATCATATTATTGATTCGGATCTCTAAATGGATTCATCACCCGACTCGCATTCCCACGTAGACCGGGCTGGCCGGCCGGGCGGTTCTTTTAACCAGGTCGAAAAAACAACCCGAAAAATTTGGAATTTTGATCGGGTTGAAACCAACGGATTTCCTTAAACGTATTGCTCCGCCGTCGCTTCTCATCTAGAAATCATCTCCTCCGTCCACTCTAGAGCAGTGTCGATTCCCCCTATGGAAAGTTAAAATTCCACGTGGGTGGTCATCTGGCCGCCAATCGCATCTTGGTTCCGACCAATGAACGGATGGTCTTCGTTTCCGCATAGAACGTCTCGTGTGTACATTGAATCGATGACATCTTCTACGAACGGACGAGCGAGCGCCGCTCGATAACTCGAGTCGTCGGATCTGTACGTCCGCATATTACTTCTATGTCCCTAGGCGCATCGCCTTCTAGGGTTCCTCCATCGGCCTTGGATTTGTGGCAGCAATCTTAGGGTTCTTCTTCGATCGATCTGTTTTCCCTTCGTGGTCATCAGATATTTTGAACGATTCGTGTTTTTTTTAGAGGCGATTGATCCTTTGTCCGATCTACCAAGTTACCGATCCATCCCTAATTTTTTTGAAAAATCGGAGCCTTTCTTCAATCTTTTTTTTTCCCCTTTCCTTTGGTTGCGTTGGAGGTCTCTTTCTCCAAAATTTACCAGGCTGGGGAAGATTCGAGTTCGAGATAGAGATCCAGGGATGAGCTCAAACCCTAACCCACCCGCCGACCATTTGTCTTCAGGCGTTGGCCACTTCTCCGACCACCACATCCACAACCCCGTGGCAGAGCACCAGCATGGCTTGGCCATGCCGACTCACGTCGACGGCCGCAGCGGGGAGTTGATTGCCGCCGCCGACGCGCAGGCGTTGCAGCAGTACCACGAGGCGGATCACAGCAGTGGAAGCGGCGGCCAGGTCATGGAGGAGGACGGAGTTGGGGCTGTGGAGAACGAGGGAATGGAGACGGAAGGGCCGTCTGATCCGACCCATCTGGGTGACGCCCAGGCCTTGATTGCACCGCAAGTGGGCGCTAATCAGCTTACGCTCTCATTCCAGGGCGATGTCTACGTTTTTGATTCCGTTTCACCCGAAAAGGTGACTTTTTTTTTCTACCTCTTGCTGTGAAGATGTGTCTTACTTTGAAATGCTGCCTTTTAAAACTCAGTTTAACGCTGCAGGTTCAAGCTGTGCTCTTGTTACTAGGAGGCCGTGAGATGCAAGCTGGCATGAACCCTTTTGCTTCTACTTCTATCCAGAACAGGGTACTGTTCATCACCATGACTTCTCAATTCTTGTTTTATGCGAACATATTCATAGTGCCCGACAAGTGACTTGCTTTTGATATGCCACAGCGTGTGAATGTTCCCCATAGAGTTGCATCACTAATGCGCTTCCGGGAGAAGAGAAAAGAGCGGAATTTTGAAAAGAAGATACGCTACAGTGTCCGCAAGGAGGTGGCATTGAGGTAGGACCAAAGAAGGTTACATAGTCTGCAATCTTCTCTTCTCTTGTTCTTTAGATATTCTAATTAAGTCAGGGTATTCTTCTCTTGTATGGTGTGCTATGCTTTACTTTGACAATGTTCTTTTATGGATATCCAATCCTCATGGAAATATAGGTGTTCTTGTGAAGGTTTAGTATCACGGACTTGTTTCCGCTTATGGTTTTGGTTTGTAACCTGACGGTGTAATATTCTCTAATTTAGTCTCTATGGGTAGGGATGGAAATGGTATGATATAACTGAGGTGCACGAATCACCTTTCGGATTGCTGCTCCACCTCTGGTGCAGGTGAGGTAAAGAAGAATTACTTTTCCTTGTAGGCATCCCTTAAGGCAAGTGGAGTGGGGTAGGTCAAAGAAGAAAGTCCTGAAAATTATTTGCAATACTTTGCAAAACTAGTGGTAGAAGGGCTTTCCGCAGCAATTTGTATCTTCACCCCTTAAGGAAAAACCAATCAGACAAGCAATTTATGGAACATGTATTTGTAGGTTCTCTATTATCTGGAAAAAAATGTCTAGGTTTGTAAGTTCTCTATTATTTCACGAAAAGGTGTAGGGTCTCTGTGTTAGTTGCAATATTATTGACTGAGGGGGCAATAACAGCACATAGTATAAAAATATGAGTAAAGCTCAAAAACCATCTATGATATATAAACTATATTGATTCACTTTGCTGTCGCTATTTTGCACTATAGCTGATTTATCTGCTGGTTTTGAACACGGTACTTGTCTTAATGGAATTTGCTGAGCTGCCTGTACACGTGTGCATGCATACATGCACATGCCTGCAGATAGCTATAAAAATATGCCGTGTGTCTTAATGGAATTTACTGAGCTGCCTATGCATGTGCATGCCTGCTGATAGCTAAAGAAATATGCGCTTCTAACAAATGAAGAATGCTCCTTGGTTTATCTTCGATTGTTAATCTGATTGTCGTACGCTGGAGCTATCTCACTTAATATCACAGGTGGCATGAAGCACTAATGTGTCTGTGTGCTGTGCAACATGATAAAAAATATGAAGTATGGAGCAATACCATAATGAGAATACGTTACCATAGAATCCTTCTGACCAGTGCTGTTTTGAATGTTTTTGGCTGAAAAAATAAAACTCTTTCTAGCAACTAATCTTTACTTGTTATTTCAATAATTTTCTCCGTTCTTCCTACTGTTGTTTCATCATTATAATCACTTTTTTTTTTCATTCAACTTGTTAACAGAATGCAACGCAATAGAGGCCAATTCACATCATCCAAAGCAAAGAGTGAAGAACCTGCAGGTGGTGTTACCACATCCGATATGAACCCAAACTGGGTTTCACCAGACAATAAGTCGCCAGGAGCATCTGAGTAAGTTCTGGAAACAACTTTCATGCCTCGCCTGACCCTTTTTGTGGTTAAATACTCATCATAGAGAATTTTATTGAGATTTGAGATTATTTTTTGGTTCTCAGAAATATGTAATGTTAGGGATGGAGGTAATTTAGGGAGTTATTTATTGCTAAATTAGTAGGGGAGGAGAAGGAATTATATCATGATTTCTAACCTTATATTTCATTCCCTTTTCCAAAGAGGAACCAAAAACATATATTTCATTTCTTAAACCAGAGGAGTCAAAAATTATGTCAATTGAAAAATGGCATCTAAATCACTATACTTTTGCCTATGTTTTGTAACATCTAACTAAACTTAGTTGAATGTCGGGTATAAAAAATTAACACTAATCTGACATTCTTTAGAGCTGCTGCAAACTTTAGTTTCTTTAGAGCTGCAGCAGCAGCTACTCTTTGGTAAAACAAACTTTAGTTTGTTATGTCTGGCTCAGGCTACATGCTAGTGCATTATTCACACCAAATGTTTATTTTGACGACTTGTCAAATAAAAATATTTCATCTGGTGACATCTCAAAAATGGTAATCATTGCTAATTTCTAGTAGCTCTCTTATGTTTCTTTTGTATGATAATAATATTGGTTCTGTTTTTAGCTTCAGGACCTTATGTCACTATCTTTTGGGTTTTGCATAGATGTAACCACTGTGGCATCAGTGCAAAGTGTACACCAATGATGCGCCGTGGACCTGATGGACCAAGGACTTTATGCAATGCTTGTGGACTTGTGTGGGCGAACAAGGTAGCCACTTAATTCTGAATAGCTTAGACATTGATTTTCTTTCTTTATTATGCTTGCGCATTCATGCTTGTCCTACTAGCCATTGGTGTACACCACCTTTGCTGCTTAAACATTGATTCACCACCTTCAGGTTTTGTTTCTTGGTGTTTGTAAATTACTAGCCATCATAGTTTTACTTATATGACTAATTCTTTTGTGATCGTAGTTGTAATATGATACAATATTTATCTACTATTAGTTTTACTTCATGAATAAAATGTTTATTTTTTATATTTTGTATTAGTAATTATTTAAGTGTTGCATGAGAGCATGCAAGTGTCTATACATATAAAAGTATCTTTGAATTTGCACGTATTTGAAATAAAATGTTAAACCTATGTTGTTTGATCTACAGGGAACGATGAGGGATCTTACGAAAAATCCATCTCCGGCTATTCCAAATGCCTTGCTGGAACCCAAAGATGGGGTAAGTTTGATTCCTTAATATTGGAATGATCCCTTCGTTTTGTTGTTCATTTTTATGAACCCTTCGAATTTTTTCTCCAGAGCATCCCTGTTGATGGAGTGGTAGCCCAACAACCCATCACAGTCGCTGCCAATGGTCACGACAACTCGTGAGAGCTCCGGAAACAAGCGCCATGAAACGAAGAGACACCAAAGTTGAATTGGGGGAGAGGGGTTCAACCCTGGATGATGATGATGGCTTTTCCCAGATTGTTGTGTAATCTGATTCCAACATGTATGTACTACTACATTTTTAGAGCTAAGTATAGTCTGTTACTTTGCTCCTAGGTGGTGGTGGTGGTGGTGGTGGTGGTGGAGATATCTATCAATTCCTGCAACCCTGTTACTGACACTGTTCCATGTTTTATGAATGTGTTCCTTCTCCTTGTTCCTGGAAAAGACCACTCTGATTTTATTGCTTCTGTTCCTGGAGGGACTCACTATGTCAAAATGCAAAGTTGTAAGATTATTGTTTGAAATTATTTTAAGAACCACCGATATCTTCGCTGATTGTTCACCAACTACTGAACTCGTGCCTTCAGAACTGGATTAAAAATTCTTTGATCAGCCTGATAAAAAAACTGAACTTTAAATTTAAAATACGGCAAAACGGCAGATCCGATGCACATGTCGCACGTTTCATGCACAAATATATAAATTACATGGCTCTATTTAGGGTTTAACAGTACAAGAGGGCCCTTATTTTTCTATGAGCCAGTTTAATTAGAACCTAAAACTTTTATTCAAAAAGTCAAAAAATGATGAGACTGCTGCTTCAATCATTCAATCATATCTGGTATTTGGTTATATGTTATTATCAATAACATTTTTGTAACCTGATTCAAAATGTTAATAAAGGATTAAAAATTATATACGGATATAGGAATATGCTCTTTCATGTACCTTAGTAAATTAGAGTAAGATGCAATTATTATTTGTTTAGAAATAATTTGCAGCTACAGACTCTCGTGCCCTACAAACTCAAATGTGTGAGGGAAGAAGATGAAGAAGAAGAAGACGCCTCCATTTATAGCCCAACCGAAGCCCCACTTAGAGGAGACAAAACGCAGATGGAGGCAGAGAAGAAGATGAAGATGAAGCAGAGGAGAGGAGTAGGGAGAAAGCGAGGCATGTGCTTGGTGCTGGGCTGCGGGGCGGAGGAGGAGCGGGTGGTGGCCACACATCAGGCCCCAGGGAGCTGCCCGTGCTGCGGCGGGGCGGTGGTGGCGACCGACGTCGAGAAGCCGCTCCGCCTCTGCTTCCTCCCTATGTGCCTCAAGACCACCCGCAAGTTCTCCTGCACCGGCTGCTCCCGCCGCCTCGTCGCCGTCTGTCCGTAGCCCCCTCCGCCCTCCATTTCCCCCCTCCCTCACCCCCTTTTCTCCCTCCATATCTCCCCCCCTAAAAAACGCAGCTTTTGGTCGAATCTGCTGGCAAAATCGCATCTTTGTCTACATTTCCGATCGACCACTGCTCGAAAAGGTCTCGCATTGTTGCTTTAGTTTTCATCAGGTCCTCTATTTCAAGCTCTAGAGTTAATTGCGTCTTTGTCTTGCATGCAGCTTTTTGGAGAAGAATAAGATCAAAGATGTGTCTACTTGCGGAAGAGCGAAATAGCGGGGAGTGGGAGAGAAGGGGGAGAGGAGGTGGATAAATTTGGAGTGACCATGGAACTTGATGGTGGTGTGTTGTCATTGTTTATGTGTTTGTCTTTGTCCTTCCTGACTCAGACATCGATGCTGGTATTTTGTTGCTTGTGTTGTGCTGTGAATCCCCCCTTTTAGATACAATCCAACAAGTACTTCCTTTTAATT
This sequence comes from Thalia dealbata, assembly GCA_030544415.1. NCBI lineage: Eukaryota > Viridiplantae > Streptophyta > Magnoliopsida > Zingiberales > Marantaceae > Thalia > Thalia dealbata. The sequence goes on from CM060458.1 coordinate 2,255,361, forward strand.
TAGCAAGATCTTGTCATGATGTAATGGCTTTTGACAAGCCAATAACAAAGAAAGAATAAAGAACAAATTGTCAAAACAAAAGAAGAGATAAAGGATTTGCTGATCTTTTTGAAACGTTTTATTTTTACCTGAACGTTTCTTTTATCCAGCTATTTTTTTCTTGATAAACACGGGAACTTCTAAGCACACCTTTTTTCTCGGCGTTGGCTAAGAGATTAAATGCATAAATAATTGAAATGTCGAGAAAAGATTAACCTGCACATTTGACTTATTTGATTTCTTGTAACCAAAGTGTTATTTCAAATGAAAATACAATGGAGGTCCCAATTCAGTTTTGGTTGGCAATAATGTTGCATGCTTATCCTGGTCAAATATATCATCCACCAGTGTAAACCATGCATTCCCGTTTTGATCAAGAACGAAGAAAAACAAAAACATAATCATGCGTAGTTCAATTGGTTTTGACTAACACAGGAATAAAAGTGGCCTAATATCAGGTCCTAAAACTAGTTGGAGGGGTTTCATACATTCTAACATTCTCAAGCATAAGAATTGATTGTGATTGCAAACATGTGATGAGAACTCACTACTGATTCAGAAACCCTCAAAACATCCCAACCAGCCCACGCATGACAATTTCATCCACAAGAGAATCAAAAGGAAAACACCATGGTGATCAATACGACAAAAAAAATAAGACTAAAAACTTGATAGCTTAATCTTACTAAAAGATAGAACTCATCCTAATATGAATCATATCATGTCAGACAACTTAGGATATCTTCTTATCTCCTAATGGTCATTCCAGTACTTTTTGCTCTTTCAACATAACGATTACAAAAAGATAGAACATGAACGAACAACTTCCAAGAGAGAACATTCTGCAAAGGGCAAAATGGAGAAATAAATAATTTGAGTTACAAAAGTGCACTGATCAAATCCACTGTTTTTTTCATCAGCAAACATTGATATCTGAGAAAGATGAATAAGATAAACTAACTGCAGATCATAACAGTTGACTCTCAAATAACAAATATCATAGTATGATACCAAACCAGCAAAGGTAACAATATTCATTCACTAAATACGATGACACTAAATTTAAAACCACAAAATTGCTTAGTTTAAATCTCTCTATTTCTACAGAAATAGAAACATGAGTTTAAACGACATCTTCCTGCAACAAGAAAAGACATAAATAGAACCTCAAATATCTAATTCATCCTTCTGATCAGCTCATTAATGTAATCCTCACGATTTCCAGCATCACCTCCTTCGACATAATGGTTCCTCTTTTTCTTCAGACCAGCCAATGGAGCCTTCAACTTGAAAGGCCACAAAAAGTTGTTTGCCTCCCTGAAGTGTGGGCCTACAGTCATAATCTCATGAACAAGATCTTCAATACAGATGATACCATGTTTTCCTAAACCCTGTTAAAATAATAATAATATTGATCAGCTGAAGTGATTGGCAAACATGATAGAAAAGGTCAAGCTTATTAAAACATATCGTACAAATAAAATGAAATAAGATCAAGAGAAATGTGGCTGGCAAAAGTATATTTATAGCTAACAAGTTGATCACTCCAAATAATTATGGGGCAGACTCACGTCATTGGATATAAATGTAGCATGTTGTTTTGATTTATAAAGCATCCATTGTCTCAAGTAAATATCATTCTTCCTCCAAAATCAACATAAACATCACATTAAGTATTTTCCAAAAAACTGAAGAGGACACCAAAATGAACAAAAAAATTGATTTTGGGGGCTACTGAAAGGACTATCTTCGAATCTAAATCTTATAAAGGCAAAAAAATTCAGACAACATAATGAATGAACACAAAGAAACCAGAAATGCAACTAATCACAGGAGACTCAACAAAAAACAAGAATAATAGATTTTCGGGAAAACAAATGTAGTCAGGTATTGTGGCATTGGAATGATCAAAGAAATAAATCCAAGCAATCTTCGCCTGACAATCTAATGTTGGCTCCATGCGGCAGACAGGACATTACCAAGGAAAGAGGTGCCCGCTGTTTGACTCTATATTAGGAGCCCACTTCATCAAGGGATCTCAAAAGGAAACGCACAAAGGGACAGATCTTGAAGAGAGAAAAGGAAGATTCCACCAAAAAAAACAAAAATTTTAGAATTTGAGGGCAACGAATATAGTCAGGTACTGTGGCATTGGGATGATCAAAGAAATAAATCCAAGTAATCTTCGCCTGACAATCTAATGTTAGCTTCATGCAGCAGACAGGAAATTACAAAGGAGGTGCCCGCTGTTTGACTCTTTATAAGGAGCCAACTTCATCAAGGGATCTCAAAAGGAAGAACACAAAAAGATAAATCTTGACGAGAGGAAAGGATGCTAAGGATGTTTTCGCCGAAAAATCAAAATTTTAGAATTTTATAGCAACGCATATGGTCAGGTATTGTGGCATTGGAGTGATCAAAGAAATAAATCCAAGCAATCTTCGCCTAACAATCTAATGTTGGCTCCATGCGGCAGACAGGAAATTACCACGGAAAGAGGTACCTGCTGTTTGACTCTTTACTAGGAGCCCAATTCGTCAAGGGACCTCAAAGAGCACAAAAAGAGAGATCTTGAAGAGAGAAAAGGACAACGAAAAATCAAAAAATTTAGAATTTTAGGGAAACGCATTTAGTCAGGTATTGTGGCATTGGAATGATCAAATAAATAAATCCAAGCAATCTTTGCCTGACAATCTAATGTTGGCTCCACGCGGCAGACAGGAAATTACCACGGAAAGAGGTGCCTGCTGTTAGACTCTTTATTAGGAGCCCACTTAATCAAGGGATCTCAAAGGAAGTGAACAAAAAGAGAGATCTTGAAGAGTGAAAAGGATGTCTCCACAAAAATAAATTGAAGGGAAAAGAAAGGGAGATACATAAACCCTCAAACATTCAAAATTTTAAGAAAATACATAATGAACGAACACATTAGACACCAGCAATGCAATCAATTAGTACAATTTGCATACCTCCTCGATGATCGAGTTGTCTGTTAAAGGAATTCTTTGCTTGTGCAACTTCCCATACCCTCTCTTGTAAATAAGCTCTCTCACACTTTTGAGATTAGGATACCTGGGACGTTAAACTCTCAATTAATAAAATTTGCATAATGCGTTAAATTGAAGAATGAAAATACAGAACGAAGGTGCATCATTTAGTACCCATAAGTTACATAAGGCTCAACTCTCTGCAGCATGTTCATTGTGGCCTTGTTAACTTTTAAAAACACGCCATTGAAAATCTACAATATGACAAAAAAATGTTACTTTTTGTTAAAACGCAGAGATAACCCTGAATCAACTTACAAATGGGTCATGGAATTCTAATTCTACCTGTCTTAAACGGAGAAGCTGCAATATCGTCCTTGTTTTGGGGTGCATAGCATTTATACTATTCCCAGAAAGCAACAAGAGGAATGAAAACAGTCATCAAAATTCAATTGCATATCAATCAGCGTAATGTTCAATATGTCGAGAAAAATAACGGGGAAAAACGTACCCTCGGATGCGGATAATGAACAGAAGCTTGGGCTCAGGGCTGACATAAAATCCACCCTTCAGCCGGGCCTCTCTCTTCAGATTAATCAGCTCCTTCTCCTACCAAGGATGCAAATCTCAATATGATTAAAAGAATACGAAATTTGAACGAAAAAAAGCACCGCAGAAGAACAATCTGAGTATGAGTACAATAGGCAGCGGGAAGAACCTGCGATTCGTACTCCTTGGCGTACTGCTGGGCTCTGCTGAAGATGACGAGCCGGCTCTCGCGATCCTTCTTCTTCTTGGCCTCGAGCTGTTTCCTCTTCGAGAGAGCCCACTGCTCCTCCCTCTTCCTCTTCTTGAGGACGGACTCTGGGATCACTCCTGCGGCCTTGCCCTCCTCCGTCGCCATCTCCCCGTTGTCACCTCTGGGATCTCCTCCTCCGAGTCGGCGGAAGTACTCGAGACCTATTTAAACAGTGGGGATTTGTTCACGGCTTTAGGGTTTCGGAGGAGACTGGGCATGGTTCGAAATGTATCCCGGTTCAATTAACCGGTCCAGGATGAACCGGTTTGCACGTTTGATTCTGTTTTGGACTTCCAGAATTTTTTTTTATTTCTATTTCTATTTTTTCCCTTTTTTTGCTGTTGATGTAGTCGAATTAAATATTACACTAAAAACTTTTTTAAAGAAAAACCCTCGGTAGTAAAAGGTAATGTTTATTTTATTCCTAACATTTGAAAAGTATACAAATATGATATGGTTTATTTAGAAGAATGATATAAATATATTCTTAGTCAAGTCTAATTCTGTCTTTTTACAGAACTTTTGTTCTTAGATCTCCAAATATACTTTTAGCTTTTTTATCTTAATTTATAATTTATTATATAAACTTCACCCGATGTTAATTTTTATCTTAACTTTTAAATTTATTATAAAAATTTAACCCAATTTTAATCTAGGTTAAAGTCTAATTCTATCTTTATTGTACAGTGTTAAAGAGACTTTTGCCCTAGTTTTGCTAAGGTTAAAATATTTTATTATAGTTTAACGTATTGATTTAAAAATCATTGTAAAATATTTTATTCCAGTTTTAATTTTATAGGGAACCTCTAATCTACTTTTAATTTTATTATAAGGAGCACCCTTAATAATTTCATTCCATTATAAAATCTTTTCATTCAGTTTCAAACGATTAATTTTAGTATAAAATTTTTAATGTTAAATTGTCGTTTAAAGGTTGCCCTCAATTTAATTAAAATATGAACGCATATAATAATTTATATTATAAGAGCTTATAATAATTTTCCATTTAGAACTACTTTTAAATTTTATTATAAAAACGTAACATCGACATAAACTTCATCATAATTTAAATTTTATTATCCCTAATTGCCAAGTTTCAATTTAATCGCCGTATCTACTTATTTTAAAAATTTATTTAAAATTTTCCTTTTGATTAGAGCTTCTACATTCGAACTATTTAAATCGGCTTTGCTTATTTAATATATAAAACAAATGCGAACGTTAGTTTTAACGGGCTCTTCGACGTACAATGATGTTCTTATCTGGCAAAAACTACGTTAGTTTTAACGAGCTCTTCGACGGACAATGATGTTCTGATCTGGCAAAAACTACTTTGGCTGCAAAATTGCTCCCTTCGCGGAAGTGTTAGGTGAAAAGGGTAATATATTGACCTACAGTTAGGAATCCAATATGTTTAACATATAATTCGGAACATAACGAAGTTTGATAATCTAATATTAGTGATCAGGAAGAGTTCATTTGTGGATAGTTTATAAAACCTTCGCATCCAGAAACTAAGCGCAATATCAAATGACAAATCCAAATAATAATAGCAATAATATACAATGAACGTAAACATGAAAGGATGAAGACGGATTGAATAAATGTAGCGGCCTAAAATTTGCCGGTGGCTACCAAGATGAGCCCATCCAGCAATCGTGTGGCAGCCTCACAACATTTGATCTCTCTGTAGGCACCGTGCAAAAGGTAGAATGTTGTTTTCGATCAACAAAGCACCCGTTGTCTGATGTAATGCCGTTCTTCCACAAAGAATACAAAAATCAACAAGGAACAGAAGCCTTCGAGCAAATAGTTACGTATAATAAGTATAATAGATTTCAAAACTAATGAAGCGGTCTTCGAGTTAAAAAAAAAAATGAAAGATCTTTTCGACGAAAAAATAGATTGGTAAAACATCAGATTTGGGGACGAGGATGTGGCCAGGTATTGTGGCGTTGGAATGACAAAAAATTAAATCCAAGCAATCTTCCCCTGGCGATCTGATGTCGGCTCCATGCGGCAGACAGGATTAACGCCATGGAGATCGGCGCCCGCTGTTTGACTCATTACTAGGAGCCTCCTTCGTCAAAGAATCTTAAAACGATAAACCAAAAAAGAAAAAGAAAAAGGAGAGAGATCTCGAAGAGAGGAAACGAAGTTCAAAGAAGACGGCGAGGAAGGTGAATGCGAAAACGAAACCAGGGATCGGGCTTCTCCGGCCTCGGCGACTGCCGGAGTCGGAAAGGAGAGGGCGGAGACGTAGAGGCGCGACGTGCCGCCGCCACCAAGTTTATTCGCAGAGGAGAGAACTGGATCTCACTAGGGCATCAGACATCGAATGGAAACTATTTATAGTTCAAAATAGGTTCGGAGGCGGATCTCAGATCCAAGCCCGACCCGCTCGTTCGGGTTATGATCATCACGTGTCATGCGCGTGTTTTTGACCGCTTCTGCGGAGGCAACGCACGACGTGTTCAAATTAAATCGTTTTTAAATATTTAAGCGAATAAATATATAAAATCTAAGCTTATACGGGTTTTATAAATCTATCGATCATACTATCACTATCACTTAATTTATATTTATGAATATGCTGAAAGTTAAAATTTTATTTGGTTGACAGGAAATTAGTGTGATTGTTATTTTTAGATAATTATCTAATGTTAGTAAAAGTTCATTTAAGTACTAATTGTAGCGGTGAGTGTTTTTTGCTTTCTCTACGCTTGAAGTTTAAGATCACGGTGGAGAGGTTCAATCTGCCACGTGGCACCAATAACATCCGTTTTAATTCGGCTATCTATATCATGAAAGCTACATGCTAGTTATAATTTAAAAATAAGAACAGATATTATGAGCTATGTGATTAATTACAACAAAAAAACTAATAATTATTATACTGAACATTTTTTTGTTTTTTTGATTTATAGTATTTATATTAATTATATAAAGCTTGATTAAATCAATTAAGTAATCGTTGAGAGTGAAAGATTCTATTTAAGTGTGTATTAAATTCATGCTCCTTTCGTATAAAAAATTTAATTGTTATCAGTAAATTCAACTCCCAAGTATTTTTGAATGGATGGGTGGAGACACGATGAGCTTATCAGGGAACGACTCTTATAAAAATATCCAACAAATGCACCGAGTCCTTACGCAAGCGATGAATCAAGCAGCTTGCACGTTAATGTGGGTTAGGAAAAGAGGGTAGCATTTTGGCGTTGACTATGTTTAGCTCTTTATTTCCTCCGGTCAAATCGAAAAGGTAGATTGCGATGCATTGAATATTTAAACCATTATAATAAATATACATCCAGCCAAATTCTCGGTCAAACAAGCGACTAGTAACCAGCTGATCCATAAATAATAGTGTTAATATATTTCCGACTTTTTATTATAAACTAACCAAGATGATTTAATAAAGCAATATATTTACCAATTGACTTGGTAAATTTTGGCTTCCCCTCATCTTCTCTAAATTTTAACTAGCACTGGAATTTGAGATGAAAATATTATGAAACATTAAAATCTATGAAAGTTAAAATTAACCTACCATTACGACTAAAAATAGGGTGTTTGACGAGTAACCAGCTGATCCATAAATAATAGTGTTAATATATCTCCGACTTTTTATTATAAACTAACCAAGATAATTTAATAAAGTAATATATTTATCAATTGACTTGGTAAATTTTGGGTTCCCCTCATCTTCTCTAAATTTTAACTGGAATTTGAGATGAAAATATTATGAAACATTAAAATTTATGAAAGTTAAAATTGACTTACCATTTGGTAATTTCTTAAAACATATAAATATTAAAGATAAAAATAAGAGACGATTAAAAATAGAGTGTTTGACTTAGTTAAAACATCATCTCTTATTTATAATGCGCCTCATCACAGTGAAAATTGGGCCGAACTCTGTAATTAAATTTACTTGTGTTTTTTTCCGTTATTTATATTCCTCCCTATTATATATAATCAATGAAGAATTAGATAAGTATCAGAATAGCATACTCTAGATAAGAATCGGTGTCTCACTGTAAATTTAAATTTAAAATTAATCATAATGATAACATGTATTTTATTAATTAAACAAATAGACGCTGTACTCAGTATTCGGGAAAAAAATATTCACCTGCAAAAATATAGCATCGAACAAATCTTGTCTCGAAACTTAAAGCACGTGCAAAATAAATGGTTTAAACTTTAATCCGAACGAATGAAATTTAACAGCCCACTCGCCAGATCTGGATAATAAATTTGAAGACGGGTAAAAGAATTTATGGCCTCCACGTCAACGTCGCTCGATTCGGGCAAACCGCTGGATTTCCAGCTTCGTGCGGACGCATAGGAACTTCCGTCGGTTCAAGCTCCTCCAAACGGTCGAATCACCAAGGAAGAACGCATGGGGTCGACGTGGCTTAATATAACTGTCCCTTCTCTGCCACCGATGATGGACTCCACGTGAAGTATGAGCCGACACAAACGCATGAAACTTTTAATGGCTGATTCGTCCAGGTTGTCTCTGCGTTCTGCTCTTTTTATTTTTTTTAACCGGGGTTAACGGGCGGTGGTAGGTGGTAAGAACAAAGTGAGGGGGGGTTTGGTAAGCAGAAGGCGGTCGATAAAACTCTTCAGTCTTCCCCACCTTCCATCCTCCTCAGGAGAAGCGGCTCACCATCCGCCGCAGGATCCGCTTCGATCGAGGAGCACGAGCGAGGGCCGCGCTGATGGCGTCGGAGCAGGCGAAGCCCTCGCCGCTGGATCTCCTGTTCGAGATCCTCGCCGGCGGCGACGGTGCCACGCCGGAGGCCAGGCAGGCCATGCTCCTCGCCACCTCGATCGCGGTCCTCGTCGGCTGCGCCCTCGTGTTCCTCCTCTGGCGGCGGTCCCACGGCCCGGAACCGAGCTCCGCGGTCCAGCAGCCGAAGCCCCTTTCTGTGAAGGTGGAGCGCGAGGTGGACGCCGATGACGGGCGGAAGAAGGTCGTCGTCTTCTTCGGCACGCAGACCGGCACCGCCGAGGGGTTCGCTAAGGTTAGCGCTGGGTTGGTTGGATCTCGGAATTTATGCGGGGTTCGAATCCAATTTACGACTAGCGAGTGTCTTTTTTTTTTTGTTTGATATAATTTTTCTTTCGTATGTTTCCGAGATAGGCGCTTGCGGAAGAGGCAAAGGCGCGATATGAGAAAGCCGTGTTTAAAGTCGTTGATCTGGTAAGTGTTTATTGGTGCGATCTTTAAATCCCGAAGCGTTTGATTAGTGTTTACCGGCTTGATTTTGACGATCGAATACCTGTCTGTCAGGATGATTATGCTGCCGATGACGATGAGTACGAGGAGAAAATGAAGAAAGAAAATTTCGCTCTTTTCTTCTTAGCTACGTATGTTCGATTGAATTTGCCGCCTTCACTATATATCGATGTGCTCATTTGCGGTCATCTCTTCCCAATGGTGTTTGACCATGTTCTGTTTGGGAATTGCAGGTATGGAGATGGAGAACCTACTGATAATGCCGCTCGGTTTTATAAATGGTTTACAGAGGTTTGGAACTACTTTAAGTAGATTTTTTTGATTTTCTTTTCCGTCTATTTCTCCCTGGATTATGCCTGATAAAATGATTGATTGTTGCTGATTGAAAGGGTAGCGAGAGGGGAAACTGGCTAAATAACCTTCAGTATGCTGTATTCGGTCTGGGAAACAGGCAATACGAGCATTTCAATAAGGTATTTTTTTGATGATTATTGTAGGACTTTTATGATTTGCACAAGATCAATTACTGATACTTGTTCGCTCTATTTTCTTGGCATAACTTATGACACTAGGTTGCAAAGGTTGTGGATGAGATGCTTTCTGATCAAGGTATATTGTTTGTTGATTTAATTATTAGCTTGACCTAGTTTTTTTTTTTTTGTCTCTTATGGTCTTAGTAGTTGGTGCTGATATTATGGTAACGAGTGACCACTTCTCACTTTTCATTGATATATCTAGTAGGTTTGCAGCTATTTGATTGGAAAAGGGTTTCGAGCACTTGATTAAAGAAGTAGTTGAGGCTAAGCATCGGTTCCTATCTAATGCTGTAGCAATAACTGGATTATTTTGATAGCCATAAATTCAATTCATGCATTTGGTTGAAGCATTATAAAACTTAAAAAGAGAGCTAGCTTGTTAAATGCTTGATGTAATTGTTTTTGGCTAAAACTGTTATATTAGTAGCTGGTGGATATAAATCAATGCTGCAAATCATAGCTAAACCTGTAACTGAACACATAGTCAAAGAACCTGTTAAAATTCCTCACATGTTCATATGCCCAGGTGCAAAGCGCCTTCTCCCTGTGGGTCTTGGAGATGATGATCAATGTATTGAAGATGACTTCAATGCATGGTACAAGTTATCATATCTTGCTATAATTACTGTGTTTGTTTGTTTTTTTAGTGGTTGCATGTGTCGTACCAAAATTGGGAAATTTTTTCATAGAACTTGTTATTTTAGGAAAGAGCTGCTATTGCCAGAGCTAGATCTGTTGCTTCGGGGTGAAGATGATGCCTCTGGTGCATCTACACCATATACAGCTGCCATTCCTGAATACCGTGTTGTTTTCATCAACGATAAAGATGTTGCACACCTTGATAAAGGTTGGAGTCTAACAAATGGTCATGCAGTTCATGATATCCACCATCCATGCAGGTGTCTATATCTTGACTGATTCTTTTTTAAATTATTAAGTAGGATGAATAGAAACCTGACTCTTGCACCTTTTGGATGTTGAAGAGCTAATGTAGCCGTGCGTCGGGAGCTTCACACTCCAGCATCGGATAGGTCCTGCATCCACTTGGAGTTTGATATTGCTGGCACCGGTCTTATGTATGTTATCTTTAGTTCTTTATTCGTCACATTGGCTTCTCCTTGTACTTTCAATTACACACGCACCCAATTTTTTAAGTTGTAAGATGTTTCTAGCTCTCTAGGCTGGTAGCCATGTCCAGTTTCATGACTGATAAAAAAAATCGTATAGTTTTAACAAGTGTGCTGCCATGTGTCTAAGAAATGAAGCTCAGACACTTTTCTGTGAAGGTGCTGCAGCCGTTGATTAGAGGCCTTGTGCATTGGTGATTAGAGATCCAGTTTCATGTTGCTGGCCAGTATCTGCTGGCAGCTTGTAGCTTGTATTTAAACCATGTGTGCTTTGGTCATTCTATGCTACTCCAAATTAAGCATCTCTGTTTTACCTTTGTTAGTTATTTCACGTGGCAGTTTACAGCCTGGAACCATGTTTAATGCTGTTGGATTCACTTCTTTTCCTTTTATTTTAAGGCATTTGCTTGTTGCATGTTTTGCCACGTGGTTTTCATAACTTTGAGTTCCCCATTGATGAGTGATTGAGTTGTTTTCTATTTTGAGCATGTTTATTTTGCGTTAAAGGTTTGATCATTGATATTGATCATTAGTTCTTGATCAGTTCTTTCCTATAGAAAAATACTTCATCAGTTCCTTTGTTCCATTTATGTTATAAACATTGCTGGTGGATGATTTCTGCTAATCAGCATGCTGCTGCTATTGGAACAGGTATGAAACTGGAGATCACATTGGTGTGTTTTCGGAGAATTGCATTGATACTGTTGAGGAAGCAGAGAGACTGCTAGGCTATTCACCGGACACTTATTTCTCCATTCATGCTGACAACGAGGATGGTACACCACTTAATAATGGCTCCTTGGCTCCTCCTTTCCCATGTCCGTGTAACTTAAGAACTGCACTTACACGATATGCTGATCTTCTAAATTCACCAAAAAAGGTGAAATTTTAATTTGGCACATAGTTGTCTCGTTCATTCATTAAGATACTACATGATACTAAAACCAATTATTTTGTGTTAATTATTCATAGAGTGCCTTACTTGCACTAGCCAAGTACGCATCAGATCCCAATGAAGCAGAGCGACTTAGATTTTTTGCATCTCCTGCTGGAAAGGTTTGTTTCTGTTTTGGCAATTCACACAAAGTAGCAAGTTAAAACCCAATTTGTAGGGCACATCAGATGTGACTCAACTTGCATGGCCACTTAGGTCTTGGTTGGTATCGGCTGTAATGAGATTCCATTCTAATTATTAACTATATAAATTTAATAATTAGGATCGAATGGGGATTCTACACCACATCACCCGTTACCTAACAAGGCCTTATGCAAACACATCACTTGTTCCTTTTTTGTTTGCAAAGATTGCAAAATTGAGCCTTATTTTGCAGTCATATTATTGTTCATCACTACCCTTTGATGGAAGTCAAATTGTGAGATTTCCTTCAAACGGTGGTTGATTGATATGTGGGTGTAGGAGTTTAGGGGAAAAGTTTGTGCTACTACGGTTCTCCCCTCTTAATCATGATATCACATTGCAGGATGAATATTCTCAATGGATTGTAGCTAGTCAGAGGAGCCTTCTTGAAGTTCTGGCTGAGTTCCCTTCAGCCAAGCCTCCACTAGGTGTTTTCTTTGCTGCAATTGCACCTCGCTTGCAGCCAAGATATTATTCAATATCATCATCTCCGAGGTAATACATAAGTCCATACTTGTCATGTTTCTATGATGCTTCAGTTAACAAATGATTTGGGCCTCTCTTAGGATGGCGCCAACTAGAGTTCATGTAACATGTGCACTAGTATACGAGACAACACCAACAGGAAGGGTTCATAAAGGAGTCTGTTCAACTTGGATGAAGGTAAATGTAAACTTTGCTTGCACTATATATTTTGGATGAGATATAGAACTATTTAGTTTATAATACCCCTTATGTTGACTGAGTTTGGTATGCTTCTTGTCATCAAGGAAGATGTCCGCACTATTTCTGGAATGTATTTCATCTTGTGCCCTATTCATCGTAATACGACTTTGCAACTCTTTGTTTACAGCATTCGGTGCCCATGGAAAAGAATCCAGAATGCAGCTGGGCTCCAGTCTTTGTTAGACAATCAAACTTCAAACTTCCTGCAGATCCTTCTCTGCCGATCCTCATGATTGGCCCTGGTACAGGACTGGCACCATTCAGGGGTTTCTTACAGGTTGCTCTATTTCCTTTTGCTTTTTTCACATTTACTGCAGATTCCTTCCTTTTCATTGAATAAAAGTAAAAAACTAAATTTGGTGGCAAGAAGACATTTGAGAACATCTCTGTTGCCACTTCAGGAAAGGTTGGCGTTGAAGGAGGCTGGAACTCAACTTGGTAATGCCATCCTCTTCTTCGGATGCAGAAATCGCAAAATGGTAAACAACACACTTTCAGTCACGTGATAGATAGTCTTCTACAGTCCATTCTTATCTAATGTGCCTGTTGTTTCAGGATTACATCTATGAGGATGAGCTGAACACCTTTGTTGAAACCGGAGCACTATCTGAGCTGATTGTCGCCTTCTCCCGGGAGGGTCCTACAAAAGAATATGTACAGCATAAGATGGCCGAAAAGGTTTCATTCAATCCATGTTGCTCTTGTTTAATGTGTTACGGACTTTGACCTGCTCTCCAGTCTGTTACTTCATTGGTGAAATGTGCCTAATTCATTTACTTTTCAGGCCTCGGACATCTGGAATATCATAACTCAGGGTGGCTACATTTATGTTTGTGGTGATGCAAAGGGTATGGCCAGAGATGTCCACAGAGTTCTTCACACCATTGTTCAGGAACAGGTACACTCCCATCATGCCTCCTCGGTTCATATGGTGGTTCTGATAGAAATCCAAATCTTCCATCATGCCTCCTCGGTTCATATGGTGGTTCTGATAGAAATCCAAATCGTGCCATTTAAAATACGATCCTTACAAACATTTTAATCCAACATATCTATCAATAACATTTAACACGAAAAGCTTTCGCACTGAAGTGGGGTGGGGGGCCTTTTCACTCTTCTGATATTATTGTTTTTTTCTTTCCTGCAGGGATCTCTCGATAGCTCAAAAACCGAAAGCATGGTGAAGAGCCTGCAGATGGAAGGGAGATATTTAAGGGACGTCTGGTAGCCTCAAGTTTCAGATTTCCTTCGATGCAGCAACCGGTATTTGCCTTCGCGAACCCCTTTCGAAAACCTTTTCAAATGGCTTCAGGAAACCCTAAAAAACAAAGGCTTCTCTGGTGCATTAATTTATAATCTCTCCCCGTTTCGCAGCCTCCACAGAGTTACTATATCGTTGCCCCAGCTATGTGATTCTTTCAACCAGCTAAAGAGTTAATTTTGTTTTTGTACTATATTAATGCTCTTCGATGTATCTATCCTTAGGCCAATTAATTAAGGGGAAGGGGAAAAAAAATGTCATCTATATTTTTAACACGGGTGGAACCGTGGAAGAAGTCATGGAATTTCAAACGAGAATATTGTTTAATATGAACAGACTTGCACGATCAAATATTTTTTTTGCTAAGAATTGTGATTTAAACAATCTCCTTGTCATTTTCCCCATTTCCTGATGTGCGATGTTCGATTCACCTTCTAGATTTTCATTCACTTGGTCGTCAGTATAATTTGAACGCATTTAAGTTTGACGGCCGTCATTGTACATACACGTGGTGGCGGCGGCTAACTGTAGCAGCCAAGTGCCTCCATCAGCAAGCGACAAGTGTAGCTTTAATTAGCCACTCATGACAGATTAATTAATCAATTTATCATCACAAATCAAATTAATTCATTGCTTGGAGGACAAGAGCTGGTTATTAATTTCTCCTCCAGCACCTCCCCATTCATTGACTATTTTCTTAAATTAATAATTTGACTGATTACTTCCATGGTATATGTTCTCCGAATAAGTCAAAAGCTTAACATCTCTTAAACTACTAACTATTCACACTTCTTCATCTTCAAATTTGCCTTCGTATTCTAGAGGCTTTCCCCACACCTACTCCTTGCATTCAATTCACACGTTGAGAAATTAATGAGTGGTTTAAATCAAGGACCGCACTGCATTGGATATTTTAACTTTGCCACTCTCATATTTTTAGAAGCTTCCTTCAACGCTTCGATGCAGTGGACTTGATGGATGAACGACCTTGGTCTTCGACAAGCCTATCCGTCTTCTAGAAGAATTAAAAAAAAAAAAAACTACATGTCTCATTTTCCTTATAAATTACTCTCACAGTCCCACGTCCCTTCCCGGCCTCCTCCATCGCAACGCCGCAGCTCCTCCCACCTCGGCGATGGCATTCCACTCCATCTCCGACGCCCCTTTCGACTTCTCCTCCTCCTCCTCAACCGCTCACCTCTCCCCGCCGTACATGTGCGCGGCCGACGACATCTTCCACATGGGAATGCTCCTACCTCTCCACGCACCTGCCCCGGCGCAGCCGCCGCCGCAGCCGCAGCAGCAGCCGCGGCGGAGGATAAGGGGTCCCACCCCACGGCCTCCCTCCCCTAGCCGCCCGTACCGGCGCCTGCGGAGCGCGTCGGCGTCGGAGCACTCCGTAGTCGTCGTCGGGACCCGCCCGAGCTGCAGTCGCCTCTGCGTGCTCGGGGGGGCCGCCACGGTCCCGGCGACGATGGACGTGCGCGAGATCAGGAGCCGGCAGCGCCGCCGGGCCCGGGACAGGGCGGCTCCTGCAGCCGCGTGCGACGGGGGGGCGAGCCGCGGAGCGAAGACGTGGCGACTGTTGCTGCGGTCGCTGAGCTGCAAGGGGGCGGACTGCGCGGCCGTACGACCTCCTGCACTTGCCGGCGGCGTGACGTCGGCCCGACCTCAACAATTATTAATTACTTTTTAGATAAAAGAGTAATTATTTTAGGGGGTTTATTTTATTATGAGAGGACTCTCAATTTTTACCGAGTATTTTTCATGAATATATTATTTATTACAATATACTTGTAAGCCTAAGTTTAAGGAAACCATACCGTTTAATATTAATAGGTACATGACGTGAAGACGTAACAACTTTAGATAAATATAAAAATTAAGAAAGTAAGAACTATATATTAAAGGTTGAAGTTGCTAGGTTTACAGAGTTCTATTTATTTTTAGAACTCTATATTAACATAATTATCGAATTTGTGAAAATGAATCACCGTTATATATTTAAGCCTAAGTATCATAATTTATTAATTATAATTATAGACTTTAGCCACAGAGTGTGACACATATGTATCCAACCTTAGGGATATAACATATATTTATCATCATTTTAAATGTAATATTTCAATATGGTCACTGAGTATATATACTATTTGATGGATAGAAATAATTTGAGATTCCTCCTACCTTTACATATTTATCTCCTCTATTAAAATTTTT
Source organism: Thalia dealbata (assembly GCA_030544415.1). NCBI lineage: Eukaryota > Viridiplantae > Streptophyta > Magnoliopsida > Zingiberales > Marantaceae > Thalia > Thalia dealbata. The sequence goes on from CM060458.1 coordinate 2,271,445, forward strand.
TTATTACTTTTTACTAAATATATTTTACGAGTGCATTTTGACAGAGATTTGAAAATAGATTTATTAAGGTAAAATATAATTTTTTGGAGGGTAAATTGTTAATCTTTTTTTTAAAATATTCTTTCACCTGTATAAAGTATAAAAAAAAGAAGAGAAATTTTTTAGAAAGGATCGGAAAATAGTGAGAGCCGAGTAGATGTTGGGCCAGTATCTAGGTTTACTCGGTTCAATTCTTAACATGGATTCTACGTTGAAATTTTTTTATAAAAAAAACTCAACGAAGCAATTAGCTCCAACAATTCCAACGATAATAATAATAGATGAAGCGCATTTGCTTGACTTTAGAGGAAAGAGTCAAAATCTAGTAAAACTACAAATCTACGAGAGGAGGAGAACGAGGAGCTCCCATTTAACATCGTCTGAATAATATTAAAAAAAATATAATACAAAATGATGCTCTATAAAAAAATAATATAATACAAAGTAGTATGAAACCATACCATCGTCCACGTGGAAGAGAAAGGCATCAGATGCGTTTCATCCTGAAAAAAATTACCACCAAAAGACAAATAGTGCAAGTTATGTAATGAATCCGTTCCTCGATATTTATTTCTTCTCTTCCCCTTAATTCCAAACCCTAACTAGCTAATCTATATATATATATATATATATATATATATATCAAGTTCATCGCAGCGCTTTCGTCTTCGGCCTCCCACATCACTCTCACTCAACTCAGACATCTCTCTCTCGATCTCTCTCACCCACCTGCAGGTGAATAATAAGTCAATTAAGAAGACCTAGTTTTACCACACCGATGGAGTTTGAGAGGAACAACATGAAGGAGGGAGGCGGCGGTGTGAACCTGGAGCTCGCCCTGGAGCCGTCCACCCCTCCGGAGCCGGCCCGGGTCTTCTCCTGCACCTACTGCCGCCGGAAGTTCTTCAGCTCTCAGGCGCTCGGCGGCCACCAGAACGCCCACAAGCTGGAGCGCAGCCTCGCCAAGCGGAGCCGGGAGCTCACCATGGCCGCTCGCTCCCCCGCCGCCCCACCGGCCACCGCTTCGGCCTCGTCGTCCTCCGCCGCTCACATGAGCCTCGCCGCCGCCTCCGAAGCCCTTGCCTGGGCCGGCGACAAGGGAGAGATCGACCTCTCGCTTAGACTATGACTTTTATATTTATATTTTTTGTTTTTTTTGTTTAATTGCCATCTCCTCCTCCTCCTCCTCCTTCCTCCTCCTCCTTTAGTAGTGTGGCAAGAGAATGGCATGAGAAATTGCTAAGAAATAAGCTAAACAATTAAGAATGGTTTCAGTAATTGATGAACTTGCTTTGATATATATAGCTTAATTAATTATTTCTTTACGCACATGTGGAACATAGATAGTAATTAAAAAATTTGGGTCATTATTTTAGCTGTATACTGCTAAAATTTTGTGTTTAATTTGATATCAGTCAAAAAATATACATGAAATAGTAGAATTATCTTGTTTAATTAACCGATGTTTTAGCTTCACAGTACTGAGAAAATTAATTAAGTATTAGTCTAGTTCAATGTATTTAATTAGTTCTTTCTTACCACCAAGTGATAGATATATTATGAGAAAAAATATTTGACCTGCTTGTTGATTGTATAACAATGTTCTGAACAAAATATTTTGCATAAAAATCTTAAATTTTGTTTATTAATTACATCATAATACAGGCCGGTTGTTAGTTCCATGCTAAGTATCTTATTTTTTTAATATTATTTTATTCTCGAATTAAGTTTATTGTTCTTATATATATAGATCAAGCTTGAAGTTAAAAATAAATTAAAGGATCGTATTTGTGTTGTTTACACACACACACACACACACTATTTTTGAAAACCTAAAATGAAGTTGAGAATTTTAAGTTTTGAAATTAAAAAATAAAGGGCAATCCACTTATTTCTAAATAATTGACGAGGAGAAAAAAAGTAATGATAAGTCAATATGCAAATAATTAAAGTACAGAAAGCTTAAAGATTCAGTACTTATTAAATATTAAAAATATGTAAATAATTAAAGCAATGATCAACTCCATGGGTGATGACTGTTCATGTTGAAAAATATTTAAGCTCTCAGTAACAGCTGGATGAACCAACTTATAGAGCTATATATATATCAATATCTTCAGACATTATATAATAACATTCTCAGAAATAAAATAATTTATATCCTATATGTTCAAATAAAATTAAATGTAAAAAATTATTCTCTTTCTAAGTACCAATCACCCAAACACAGCTCCTTTTTTATATCAATAGGAGAGTAGATATATAATTTAATCATCCCTCTACTATTATAAGTCAATCAGCTATATTTTATTAGGGCAAAAGGCTAAAACATGCTTGAGGGAGGGACAAGGAATGCATGATACAACCTCAAGATATATATATAGTCATATCTTCATACACTATACTTGCAGACTTGTGCTTTCTTCTGGATGTAAAAGTATAATTAATGTCACAACTAGCCTGTTGAAATATCATGACTTCTGTGCCTCCCCCTCCTCCTCTTCTTGCTTGCTTCAGCTCAACTTGTAGTGTCTCATTCTCATAGAATCCAAGCAAGGAGGTTCTAATCATGTTTCACCATTTCCAGAAAAAATAAAGCTAAATTTAACTACAAGTTTTTTTTTTCAAAAAAAAAGGAACCATCAGCCAACCACAAGTCTTTGTTGATATCTACTTAATATATATTCCATTTTTGTAATTTGACAATTCTTTTTAGTTGGAATAAAACATTTTAACTATATTATCATATGGTAATATTATAGTCCATTTACCTATGTGTTATATATAATTCCTCCTGGTTAAGGATTAATTAGTATTTTTTGATACCTTAGGGAGGGGGCTGTGGCCCTAGAAATATTCAGGTGGGAAGAGGAAGAATATATAGAGAAGTGAAGGGAGGCCATGGAGAAAGAGGCATATAAAGTTGCTTGGACAACTATGGAATTATTTATATGCATATGTAGATGAGATTTGAGAGATTGAAATGAATGAACAAGTCATATGATGTAATAAGTAGTTTGGCCGGCTGCATGCAATGATGAGAGAAGTAATAATTAAAAACATGCAGCGTCACATACACAAACACACACAAAGGTTGAGAAAGGGCAGACAGCATTGCAGCTTCCTCCCACCTTTCATTTCATCTCATTTGTTCTTTTTTTTTCTTTCCCTTCATCTTCTTAATTCTCAGATGGATGTTGGATGCTGATTAATTGTAGAAACAAAACCAGCATCTCTCTCTCTCTCTCTAAGTTAATTCACTTTGTGAGTTTCTTACAGATTTGTCCAAATGTTCAGATATGAATTAAATTTGTAGAGATGAGCAGCAGTTGATGATGTTAGCTTAAAAAGGTGGTGTAAAGGTAAAGATGAATGCACAACATCACCACATGATATGTGGATATGTGTCTTTTGGCTGATCAATCCTATTAGCAGTGCTGATTGATGTTTGGCTAAAATGATCCAAAGCTTTGAAACTTAGAGCAAAGATTGGTTTAAATTCAATTTTGGAGGCTGGCTAGCTGGCTAGCTTGACCTAGAGGAAACAAGTTGAGCTGAGTTGATCTCTCAGCTGAATTATTAATTATCATGGGGAGTGTGAGCTGCGGTCGTTGCCAAACTTAAGCATGCAAATGGAGTGGTGATCTTTCATCCATCAGCTTACATGCATACCATCAATTCATCAAACACTTGGGGGAGGCAGCACTTCATCTTGTCTCTTGCTGGACAAAAGAGATCTATTGCTTTTTGTCAATTCGTATCTGCAACTTCTCCTTTGCCACCTTAAATTATGAATATAATTAACTGCTTTTTTTTTCTTCACAATGTAAATTTATTCTAGCAGTATTAGTGTCTTCCTTTTTTTTAATTACGTTTTATTTTTTATTGAACTCTCTTTTCATCATCAGCTTCTTCATCTCCCATCTCTTTAGATCTCCTCTTTCCGCTGCTGTGGTTCTCTTTCCTCGATATCTTTCACACTTTCTCTCTTTTCTTTCTTTCTTTCTTCTCCTCATCCTCATTTGGATCGCCTTGGAAGAAGGTGGAGAAAAAGGAGAAGAAAGTGGAAGGAGGGAACGAGGGGATCATATACGGAAAAAGGAGGAAGATGAAGGAGAAAAAAAGAGAGTTAAGGAATCAGCTCGATTGCATTTTTAGGGAATATAACTTTAAAAAAATAAAGTTAATGGTTAAATTAATTACCTTTAGCTTGCGGTTGTTGAACAAAATAACTTGATAGTGCTTAATTCTTAAAAGACATAATTAAGTAGGAGAGCCACCAAATTGTTGATAGGCTTCCCCAAAGACATAAAAATACATCAGCTATGCAGCAATTGATCATGTCATTATCTATTTAACATTCCGGACTCTTCCTGCAGCTTCTTCGACAACGACATCATATTCTTATTAATTTTACAAACATTGTAGTTATTAAGTTTTATTTTAAGTATAACTCTATAATACAGTGATGCATCGTTATAGAGTGTATATGCATTGAAATTAATATGGATAATTAAGGACGTATAGTAATTACACTTCAAACTTCTTTTAAATTTCAATTTCTTAATTACTCATAAGCCTCCAATCTAGATTTTATTATCAATGTTATAGAAAAAATTGAATTGATCTTAGAATGTTAATCCGAATTATTCTCATCGTATTTATTGATTATGATTTATATGTCAGATGGGCGAATTTGTCAATATCAAATCGAGCATTTATTTACTTATGGTTTCCCGTCAACTCAGAACAAAAAAATCGGTAGACATCACATCCTATCAACCCAACATGGTCTCCGTTGATTTCGTGTCATTCCATCGAGCAACAACGGGCACTCTCACTTCTCAGGAAATTTAATTTGCCCACACATGCCATCAGGTCACCCCCGGTGGGCACATTAAGCTTCTTCAGATCTAAAGCCTGAATCAATGTTTCCCAGATATCAAGACCTTCCCAATTATTAAAGAGGGCTTTTGACACCATCCATCATTATCATTCCATCGTTTGTAATGCAATATGCTCTTTATTAATTTTGTGTTTTGTTCTCCTGCTCTAAAAAATAAGTATTAAAGTTACAACCACATATTCCACCGTATCCTTGAAAAGTTTCATGGACCGGCGACTCCACGCACCATGTAGGAAAATGAGATAGCTGCGTCTAGCTTCGTTCAGACTACCGCTATGGTTGGGTTCAAAGGTGGAAAAAAGTTGGAAGGGAAAGGAAGGGAAGGGAATGAAAAGAAAGGAAAACAGACGAAAAAGAAAATTTGAATTCGGTATCTCCTACATTGGGTTAATGTTTCTTTTACTATAATGAGAGGAAAAAAAAGATATGAAATCATGAAGGGAAAGGAACATCCCTTCTTTACAGATTGTTTTTTATCCAGACACGGAAGGGTTTTAATCTATGATGTTCTTTTTCCCTCTCACCTGTTTCCTTCCTATCCAAACAAAAACCTGCGTAAAATTCTCAACTTCGGAAGAAAAAAAATCATCAGAATAACAAAAATATCAAACTTTGGTTGCACATATGGATGTTTCAGAGAAAACATCAAAAACTAGCAATTGCTCAAGAGTTGGGAATTCTGCCAAGATGCATCACAAGGATCATGGCACACAAACATCAAGAACTCAGAATAGAAAGCTTAGACTTTGCCCAACTTGTTCCACTCACATTGCCTGGGTTAATTATTTCCCCCCACAGTATCACCAATTAGCACCGTTCTTAGTCGACTATATATGGGCATCATTTAGAAAAATTCTAAACGAAGTGTTGTTCAAATTTTTTTATAGATCGACAGAAGCAAGAGCCAGTTGCTTCCAGAAGAATCAATCTTTGAACTAGTTAGACCTGGGTTCAAAGAGTGCGATCTATATATAGGAATGCATATAGCCGCTCTGTCTACTTATTAACTAGCTCTGGGTAAGGATTTTGACCAAACTACTTTTAAGGATTATTTCAGATTTGATCAAATCTCAATAAAATCAATTCAGACTGCCTAATCTTAGGTTTTTTTATAGACCCAAACCTTGCTAGAGTGACAGTAACTACGCCTGATCTTCTTCTAGGGCATCATTTCTTCTTTGTCCCTTCTTACCTTCACTGCGGACAATCCAACGTCAGAGGCTCAATTCTCTCTACCTAGCCTACATGTCTAGAATGATCAACGGCTTGCTTTTTTTCGGCTAAGTTATTTGAACAGTTCAGTACTTAGCATAAAAGGCTATCTAGTCTGATGATTAATAACTCACCGTGTTGTAGGCAAGTCGTGTATCCACCACCTATTCTTTGCAATCATGAAGGAAGGCTCTTTGGATTATGTCTTTCAAAGAAAAATAACATCAAATCAACTTAATCAAAACCATCAGCCAAGAGCTCAGTGAATGGGAGGGAAGCAAACCTATTAAGGGAAAGGAGACTGCGACCATGTGCTCTTTCATCTTTTCATCTGACTCCACCTCGATGTTCCACTGGACCACCAGGCTCCCTCACTACTTTGGCAACTTTTCCATCAGAATATTGACTGCTTGCATAGAAAAAGATGAGTAAGCTTTTTCTACTGTAATCAATTTTACTAGAATTTCTAGATGCGCTACTTCTTGGACCTCAAGTTGGCCCGTGCAACTTTTTGATATCCTTAGCTATAATCAGCTAAGGTTTCTTTGTGGACTTGGAGCAAAAAACATTCACATGGAACGCATCGAAGTGTGCGATGCAAAAGTGAAAGAAACTCTTTCATATTCTAAAGATGGTGAGAGCAGCAGGACGGAACTCAGTAGTGGAACAGATGATTTCCACAATTGAATATGTCATGCTCCACTTTGAGTTGGCACTGAACGAGGTCATTGTTTAAATGCAGGTGATTTTCCATCCACATGCTCTAATCAATATTTTATACGGGAAGTAAAACTTGATCGATAAGAGAAAAAGTTTATTACCCGGTTTGAGAATCAAGAGCTGCTGGCCCATCCATCAGTCAAAGGTGCAATTGCCTGGATGATGAATGATGTAATAGAACAGATACAATAAAATGAGAAATTAGAAACTAGAACTCTTATAGACCATAGGAGCCACGAATCAGCCAGAGCTGCGCTGATAGATGGATGGAAATTGCCCCAGATTAGAATCGCGGATCTCAAACTTGAAGAAATAGGTTCCCCCAGATGAGGTGCACAATTTATTTTTCTGATGATGGGTCAGTTGATTAGTGTTTGTTCAACAGGGAAGACATGTATGATTGTGCTTTTAATTTTAAACCAAGAGAAAGCTTTCTCCAGCCATGCTTTGTCATTCTTTACTTTTTCTAATCTCTGCTGAATTCAGAGATGCTGTGATGTAACTTGTGAAGTTGTTGACTGCAGAAATGTGGTGATGTGCAGGGACCGCACATTAGGTAAATGACATTCCCAAGAGGCCTTACATAAAGGCCATCTGCACGAAGCTTCTGGACCAGGGAACTTGCATACAGTGACGCATACCTGCATGGAGAATAGATCCATAAGTTAGCTGCAGAAAGGACATGCACCTATTCCAAAATCATCTGCTCTTGCTGAGATACTAGTGCCCTAACAGAACTTTATTAACGAGAATACTCTACAGAATCAATAAACATAAATGCACGATAAAAGATCAGGAGGACAGACATCATAATACACAATGCATGCTGAAAGTAAGGATTAATACGTTATCTCCATGGCATTTGCACTTTAGTAGGTTTTTGTTTTCCTTACAACAGGCCTAATTAAGGATTAATAGGAAATGTAATAACATACCCTGCATCTGTGCCATCAGCTTTAAGTTCAACAACGAAGAGAGTACCCAGAGTTATCACTCTTTTGACTGCAGGAAGGCATGATATCTCATGAGCAAGTTTCACGTCCCATAACTGAAAGGTTGCAGCAGATGTAGCACATAAAATAGCATTAGAAGAGTCAATCAAATTATTACAACGTTTCAGCTCTTCTTTAAAACTCAGTATAGGTTCAAAACAATAAAAAATATATTAATGCTTAGGAAAGTACATTTTCTATGCTAGACCAGAGAAACAAATGAACAGAAGGAGCTAGTATAGCAGATCAGCAATCCTATTTGACTGTAGCATATTGTGCCGAGAAGTGCCAAATGATTGACCATCTTTGGCCAACTAAGATTCCTTAACGATTGCTACTAGGAATCTGGAATGCTTTTTTTTTTGCTTGAGTAAATAAAGATGGGTCAAGTGAAAATTATTTCACTTTGGCATTCAGATGAAAACAATATCATAATTTATCATCTACAAGCTAGCAGCACCAAACAAAAAATTTTAAGGATTCCAATAAAATTCCTACAGTGTATCTCGACAGAAAATTCAAAGAGGATTGAATGCATTTTGTAGAGGATGGTGTGGAGAGATCGTCACATTGAGCACTAGAAATCCAATATATGTGGCAATAGAATAAATATTCCACGTGGAGCATATTATAAGTCACATGGCCCTTTAAGGATGGAAGTCCAAGGAAGTAAGTCGTTTTATCCACCTGATGATTACCGGTACAACAAATAGCACCCAAAAGGACAACTCAGGTATGCACTATCCACTCCTTGAATGGACGTTCAGAACCTAATAAACAACATTTTTCTTTAAAGGCCAACTAAATTAAGCAAATGTCAACTCGGTAAGGAGGCTCATAGTCTCCTCGTCACAGGGTTGGTCAAAGCCTTAGAATATCAGGTTTACCAAGAAATAAATTGAAATGAAGAATTTTAAACGGACTGTGGCATTAAAGCGGGCAGCACGTAGACTGCTGGATAATGGACTACCATGATCTGATAACGTTACCTTTTGTTTGGATAAATCTAAGAGAAAACAAAATTGACGTGTACTTTATTGTTTTAGATTGCTCTATGACTTCAAACGAGATATTACAAATTTTTGGTTTGAGAATGTGATGCGTAATGCATATGCACAGAAAACATTGAAACGACATTAACTAAACCTCTTTCAGTGTTTTCCGCTTGGCATCAATATTTGCATTGGTGAGAGGATCTTTAAACCATTGCATAGCTTTTGCAGCAGATGTACAACCAATGGCATGAGCGGAATAAGAATGACCGTGTAAAAGAGCCATAAGCTGGAACAAAATAATAGAAATTTTAGCATTCTAGACAAGAAGAGATTTGATTTAGGCATTATTCATTTCAGAGAAATGGGATTCTGATCTAGTAGATATCAGGAATAGAGAAACTGGTTCTTCTTAATTCAGTTACAATGTCAAATACCTTTGAATCACCCTTAAATGCTACAAAAACAGATTCTGTTGTTAAAGTTACAGCCAGTGGGACGACTCCTCCAGTCATTAATTTGGCAAAACATGATATATCTGGCTGACAACCAAGCAGTTCAGCAGCAGACTGCAAAATATAAAAAAACGTGTCAAACAGTTATAAAGTGTAACAGAAGTGGGTTTATCCTATGGCTTTACCTCTCTCCCAAGCCGCCAAAAACCTGAAAAAACTTCATCAAATATCACTGGAATTTTACGAAATCGACACTCCATAACAAGAATCCGCTGAAAAAGTGGATCAATCATGTGCATTCCACCAGCACCTTGTATAACTGCAAAAAGGTGCAACTCTTTAAACTTATATCAAAATATTTGCTCTGGTTGCAAAATAAAGCACACCCGTATTTGCATGCACATATCATGACTGACAAGCCAACGGATAACACAAAGGATGCTTTGTTCATGGTCTCCATCATTCACAAGTTGATGGAAAATGTGATCTATGGGGATCTTACCTATTTCTTAAGGAAGTTTTCAAATTTTTAATATTTAAAATTATAACATTATTTCCAACATACTACAGGTGATTTATCATCAAAAAGGGAAAAAACATATCCTAAGTGATAGGTTGGAATGAACTACACAGGCCAAGTAATTTTGTTCTACTCTCAAAAAGTAGTAGTATCTAAAATTCCAAACTCCTGAAGTCTATTCCGAGGAACCATAAGATAATTTATATGTGGATCCAATTTGCTTATAAAATAGAGAAGCTTGTTTAATCTGAATATGCTACCGTTTTAGGTTGCAAAAAATATCAAATCGGTCAAGAAATATATTTTTTAAACCATGAACAACTAGTTTCATTATAGATGAAGTGAAGGCAACTGAAAGAATGGGAGAGCCATCTCTGTTCCAGTCGTTCAGAAATAAAACAAAGCTGAAGCAAACCGACTTACTAAAAGCACTGTTGTTTTCATTAGAATTTCCAGATATCGTATGGTTGCCTCTGGGAGTTTTGGGCCATATACTACTAGTATTATCTCACAGATACCAATACGCAAGGTCCTCAGCAACCTCTTAAAATTCTTAATAGAAATACCATAGTTTGTCAAAAAATATTTTTCATATTGCAGAGCATGGCTATTTCTTTCTTGTAATGAAGATCAGTCTACATCTGAGATTAAAGGGTATGTAACAAAATACAATTATCTGACTTCAGATGCATAATTAGGTGAATCCCCAAGATGACAGAAATTTGTGGCTTAATCTAGAAGTTCATACAGATTTTTGATATTAGCTGTGGTATCTATCCATTCTGGACATAGATTTCTAGTAGTATATATGACATTGTGATGAAGCAAGAAAATGAGGAAGATAAAAACATAGTGGATGACAGATTTGGTGTACAAAAATGAATTATTTGAAGTCAAAAAATGCATAGAAGACTTGTTTCAATTGGAAGACAAATATGCCAAATTACATGGACAAGAGATAAACCAAGATAAGATCAAAAGGAAGCTTTCAGCATCCAATAACAAGGGTAAATAAGTAAGCCTAACTTGGGGCAAAACAAACATTGGTATTATCAAATACATCAAATGTCATAAATGAAGAAACATATTTCAATTCTATTTAACCAAATATTTTCAATATACATAAATAGGATAAGGCATAAATTAAGTATACTTGCCTGGCTCTATGATTAAAGCTCCAACCTGAATGGAACGGTTGGATGCTGCAAAATCAGACAATTGCTCTGATATATAAGTGGCATAGTCGTTGGCAATAGGTGAAGAATCCCTGCTTCGACAAAATAATTCACTACACGAGCTAAATCCTGAAAGAGGTCAATTATAACAATGAGTAACAGATAAGATTTGTAAGTATCAAATGAAGTATAGTCATCATACTCATATCTTTCAGCTTCATATTAGATTGTAAAGAATCAGGTATAGAAAGATTCCAGATCCCATTGGAAATAAAACATTCAGGAGGATCCAGAAAAAGACCTCTGCCTGAATACCTACAGGAGAAGGAAATGATGGTTAATGTAGCAATTTGGCTAAATATTATCTCTCAGAGAACAACATAAGAGGCAAAACGTAAAAATAAAACTAGACTCAGAGCACTATGTTCCAAAGTACTGCTCCCTACGAGAATAAAAAAGTTCATACTGCCAAGGGCATGGTTCTCGATTACTATGCCTTATGCATGATTGAGACAAGGAACACAATCATTGACAGTGGGAGGATAGCTTGACTAGATTGATTTTATTAGCTCCAAATAAAACTCTTTTAATCCATCAAAAGCCCTGGACCAAGAACATGCCCATTAACATCAAGGTTTTCATTAATAACAGATATGACCTGACTCAGAGTAAACAAACATACCACTAAGAAGAAGGTGAGACTACTACACTGTTATTTATATCTTATTAATAAAGGATCTAAGAAAAGGCAAGAAGTTGATACCATGGTTGTTGTATAAAACTCGTATATGATGATGGAGCCTGTGCTTCCATAGCTCCCAGTGTATCCCCGTGGTAAGATCCATTGAGAGCAAGAACCTGCATAAACATAGAGCCCAAATCAAAAGGGTAATTCATGAGACTGTGCTTACTATATAAAGCAGGTAGTTCCAAATTATAAATTATGGAACTTGAACAACTATGTTTGCCAATGAAAAAAAAGGACATCAAGATATTTTGTTATATAACATTCTCTTCATTTTCTATTTGTAACAATAGTTCCTCAGCCCATTCCAACTATTACTCTTACTGATAATACTTCCTTAAGGAGATCAGCATGAGTGCAATGAGTAAACTCAATAATAGATGCATCAAACAGAGAATGTACCTTGAGTTCAGTACTTCTGTCTAAACTAAGCTCACGAGAATTGTCATAGATCCCATGATCAAACATGTATTTACGGAAAGCCATCTTCAATGCAATTTCAACTGCTGTGGATCCATTGTCAGAAAAGTAAGTTCGAGATGCCCATCCTGTGGAGTAAAAACAAGATAAGGAAGACTGAAAATTAAACAAGCTTCTCATAGACATTTAATCACTGTCGAAGTTTTATTTGGCAACTCAAGAAACAAAAAATAAATTTTCAAACCTTTTCCAACTCCATCAAGTAAAAGCTCCGCACACTGCAATGCAGGTTCATATACATTCTCTGGAAACATCACGTGCCCATATCTTCCAGCAGAATAACCAATATCTTTTGCAAGCTCAATCTGGAACCACCTAAGCAACAAAGAATATTTACCCAAAAGAAGTAATCTGTGTGCTCTTTTACAATTTTTAGCAGATGGAAATAGGTAAGGTTTTACCACAGCCAAACAACAATTTGAAAATGAAACAAAATGATGAATGTGTATATGAAAGAAACTTGAGTATAAGCATCAAAGTGTTGGCATCATCTTGCTCTCAAGTATTGGGAAATTGGTTGTTTTATTCGAATCTTTTCATAAGTATCCATGATTTCCATTCCTTTAATGTGTGGGGTTAATATAGCAATAAGTTCCATCTTGGTAAAACATAAACAATGGACCCCAGAAGACTAAAACCAGGTTTTCTCAAAATGGATTACTTTTAAGTTGATACGAACTGATTGAACAAGAGCCTATGAGATTATGAGATACCATTTCAGCCTAGCAAAGGAAATTGATAAGTCTCTTTGCTTCTCTGCTGAAACAAAATTTGAGTGAAAAGGCCATCAAAAAGAAGAGGAAGAAAGAATACTTACTAACTCCTGATCCTTTGCATTTCCTATATTGAGCCAAACTATCTCTACCAGCTGCTGTGGAGATCTCATTATTCTACTCCAGCAATCTTGCACTTTTTGTTGTTACTATAAGCGTTTTACCTTAATTGTAAATAATAAATATTTTTCCTTAAATTCCTCCAAAGTGACATTTTTTCTCAGTCTTTCAATTTATTCACATTTTCTTAGCAGTTCTCTTTTCTTAAATTTCTCAAAAAAAATCATCAGCAAAAATGCAGGTTTACATTATACCACATGCAGTATTTTGCACTGCATAACTTTCACTTATTTGACACAATCGGAAATATAAATCATCATATATATCAAGAATTTCCAGAGCACCTAGACAATATTTTAACCTCAAGGCCTTCAGATGGTTATTGAAACAGGCAGACCTAGTAAGCACAATTCAGAAGGGAGATACCAAGTTGCCAACCATAAAGACCTCATCAGCTTTATATGTTACATCATGAAAAATTAAGTTTCTCAATAGATGAGAGACCCCAAAAAATTAGCAGATTAACCTTCATATTATTTAGTTTTGTACATGCGAAGCAAGTTAAATGTTCCACCACTGACCTGCAAAGTAGAGTCAGGCCCTTGAGTCCACCAACTTGCACATGCATCAAACAGCGGAATGATCATCTCTTGATCATTTTGAACCTAGACAAGAAATGGAGAGAGGAGAGCCATGGATATGTATCATGTGAAATCTAAATGAAATATTTACATTGCATGATTAAGTCGCATATTTATCTAATAAATGTATAATGGCTTTACACATACCTTGTGTATAGCAAAATTCTCACCACAGCGTGAGTCAATTACAGTAACGGTCTCTTCAGGTACCAATTTGTGCTGAGTGAATGGCCACCAGAAGAGCCTGCCTGCTTTGATTGGCATATCATGCAATCTTTGAATTCTTTTCAAATGAGCAGACAACAAGATTTCCTGAAGAGAACTAAAAGTTTCCCTGGATTCATAAAACCAATCCAGCAGGTCATTCAGTGGATCTTGTGGGATTGGTGGTAGTACAAGCACAGGTAACCTTCATTAAGATGGAAAACTATATTAGGCTGATCTGTAGCAATACAAAGTACTGAAGCATGACTTCAGCTTACCTGAATTCGGTACACGAGCAAGCAATCAAATTTTTTTTTTATAGCAGCAAAGGCAGTTTTCCATAATTTCATTTAAGATCAATACGTGAAAGGATAGGTCTATAGCATCTCTAGAAATATAAAGATCTAACACAGGGTTTTCTAATAGGCTCCATAATGAGAGCTACAAACTATCTAGGATGCCAAGAAAATCATTGCAATAACAATTTATTATCTCACCTACAAATCTGTGGTAAGAGTTGATGGCTAAAGAATACTGCTGCTATAATGATTTGTCATGAAAAAACAATGAGGATCAAATTCAGCACTCATGTAATACAGGACATAAAACATAATCAGCATATTGTTACCTGTTTCTCAAATATGACCGCAAGGACACCTCATTAGACAGGCCATGGTCCTCTAAAACAATTGCTGCCACATCATATCCTCTGAAAGTTAGAGACTCGTATGCAGCTATGGTTCCAGAAATCCCACCCAAACGACCATCTCCAACTAGAATAGAAGGCAACCTGAAAGGCCTGATCCATATTGTATGTATTAGAATTAAGTTATTTGATCAGAATAAAGGTCCTATGATCAAAAGAACATATTTGTTTCCAGCATAGAATTTTTGCAAGATCAATTTCAACCTTAAAGGGATAATTAAAACATTTTGTAAACAGCATAACTAAATAAAAGAAACCAAGAAAAGACTTCATAATTATAAAGATGAAGCACTGACCATTAACAAATGGGCCTACTCTAAATAGGCGATGAAAGATTTTCTTGCTTTTTAATGACTTCCAGATTTGTAATAATCTGGTCACCTCAGCAAAAACACGTCCAATTTTTCAATCATTAGTCTATCAATTTTTAATAAGTTGAATGCATTGACCTGACTTTCTTTACTCAGCTAAACACAATAAATAAAAGCTAAATACACTGTGTTTTGCATAAAGGATAACCTGATAATGACTACAGCAAGCAAATCTAACAATCTAAGCCTAATTGTCTTACTTTAGCAATCGACTACATATAAGAAAAGGCATGTGAATTATGATGGTTGTAATCTGATCGGTTGTCTATTTTCCATTGTTACTCCATGTGTAGCCGTCCAGGTAAAGAATAATATCAACAATTCAACAATTGTAAAAATATAAATACTTCTCATGTCCATTATTTGGAATGATGTCAGCAAATAATAGAAAGCATTACCTATACAGATCACATTGAAGAGTTCCCGAAGGCCCAGGACTTGCAACACCCCCAGCAGTCTCAATCACTCTCCAAATTCCTCGCTTATAGTCCTCACGTCCACCTTGCAGCGAAAGCCTCAAACATTCTCCCAGTAACTCCCTCAAAGATGAATCGTCCACCATCATTCCCTCCCTCTCCACTGCAAGGTGCGGCGAAATTGCCTCGTTCCATCCGAACAACGTCTTGCAAACCAATCTAAACTCACCTTGCTTTCCTTCTCCATTCCCTACACTCGTCTCCTCGTAAGCACAAAGACGTCTCGACGCCGCATGGCCTTCCTCTGCTCCGTCCGGATGCTCAGGCCTACCCCTAAGCAACTCCCTGGCGGCAGCGGTCGAGGTGTTCAGGAGGTGGTCAGAGGCAAACAGCCTCGCCGATGAGCCGTCCTGGTGGCGGCGGAAGAGGGCGGAGACCTTCCGGCAGACGAAGCGCGCATCGGAGTCGCGGGGGAAACCGGTTTGAACAGGCTTCAGGTAGAGGAAGGCGGACGGGGCAGAGGATGACGGGGAGAGGACGGAGGCAGCGAGGCCGGCGGATATGACAGTTTTCCCGACGCCGGTGTTGGAGCCCCATACGATGTAAGTAGGGTTGGTGAGGTCGACACCAGGGGCGGCGGCGGAGACGAGGGATCGGTAGGGGAGCAGGAAGAGGCTCGGAGGGCGAAGGAGAAGGATACGGAGGAGATGATTGCCGCGGCGGAAGGAGGGTGAGGAGGAGGAGGCGGCGAAGATAAGAGGCATCCTCAGCGTGGCCAGCTGGGGAGCGGCGGCGGAGAAGCCGAAGCGAGAGGGCGACGAGGAGGAGTGGGGAGTGAGCGAACTATGAATGCGTGTTCGTCTTATGCAGATGCCGCCACACACGCTCGTATAAATAACTATTATTTTAAATGTCAAATGTGCTCGGCCCGCTCATCCGGCCCAGATTTTTCTATAAACTACTTAATTATCTCGTTTAATTTTTTTTATAAAATAAATATTTTAAAATTTTGAATCTTCATCGTAATTTTAAAAATATTTTAATTTTTTAAAATAAAATTTCTCAATTGTAATCTCCCGCAGTTTGATTTTGAAATCAATAGATTTATATAAAAAAATATTCTATTTATTTTTAGAAATTCTATTATTATTATAATTAAACTTAGCACAACACATCTCCTGCTCTTTATGAATTATTAAATTTTCTATTAGATCAAGATGTCTTGAATTATTCTTATCGGACTAAACTTAGTTTTGTGTATTTACTATGCTTCATTTTAACTCTTTGAATGAGATGAGTGTAGTCCACATATTCATTAAGGATGCTAAACTATATGTTTTGTTATATTATATGAGGTACTTGTTTAATTTAATTATTTGATTTTTATAAAAATAAAATACTGGTAAATTTAAATGTTAAGTCTAATATTAATAATTATTTCTTATTATAGTATTTTTTGTGTTTAACTGTGACCAAAATTGATCAAGAAATGAGTCAATGAAAAATCATAGAATCCATGTCCATCAAGCGGAAACTAAATTCTCCTCAACATCGGACTTAATTTTGATTCTACAAGTAAACTTGCGCTAATTAGTATTATGAGATAACTAAACAAGAAACATTGATGATTAGATAATGGAAACTCATGAAAATAATGTGATCATCCCATCCACTAAGAAATAATTAACGGTGCGCCGTCCATTTTGTTACAAACAATAAATATCTAACTATTTGGTTACATAAATATATTTATTATTATTATAAACATAACTTTATAATTATTATAATAAGGTTTTTATCAAGTTTCATGAGTATATATCCATATCACTGATAAATATTTTTTAATAGCAAATACATTGATAATATATGATTATTTCTATATATTTTACGGTGAAATTTTTTTATTTAAAATCTAAACATAAATCATAATTAAAAATTAAAACAATATATACCAAATAAATTAACTTGAGAACGAAAGATAGAAGGGTAAAAGCACCAATCAAGAAAGGTTCCAAATAATCTCACCACGTTCCCAAATTTATTTTATTTCAATAAATACATGCCAAACCTCATCGATGACATCATATAAAATTATATTTTTTTTAGTTCAGTGGGGGGGTTCTTCTTAGCAATAGCCGATAGACAAAGAAGGGTTGACATGTTTTAATATCTTTTTAGCAGAATGCGTCCCCCTTCTTATAGAAAAATAATACTTTATTCCGACACACCGCACGTAGTGAAGTATGCCGTGACGACTCCAGCGTCTCCGACTCCCTCCGCTAAGGACTCGGGTATCAACTTCGGGTGAATCAGGATGGAGTAGCAAAAGTGGGCTTATCTTTTTGCCAGATGACCACGCTGGCATGGGATCCTAGGATCAGGCGTCATTATGCCTCAGAGAACAGCGAATTGAACCAATCACAGAGGATATTTGATGCGGGGCTCGCATTAATTACGTGCCCCGTGTCATTTCGAGGACATCCGATCCGCGCACACAGGCTTCGTTTGCCTTTTTAAGGAGGCGCCCGGGGAGTCTCGATTTGTCACTCTCGAGTCTCCCGTAGGTCGACTGAGCAAGAAGCCAAGCCATGGCCACCGTCGCCGCGAAAGCTTGCCTCTCTGCCTCCATGGCCGCCGCCGCCGCTTCTAGCCACTCCTCCATCGCTCCTCTCTCCTCCGTTTCCCTCTCTGTCCCCTCCTCCCGCTCGCGGTCCCCCTTCCTGGGCCTGCGTCTTGCAGAGAAGCCCGTGGCCGCCCCCCCTTCCTCCCGCACGCGGACGTACGGGCGGGGCCTCCGCGTCGAGGCGACGGCCTCGGGGACGCCGGCACGGCCGACGGTCCTAGTGGCGGAGAAGCTGGGGGACGCCGGGCTGGAGATGCTGCGGGAGTTTGCCAACGTGGACTGCTCCTACAACCTCGCGCCGGAGGAGCTCTGCGTCAAGATCTCGCTCTGCGATGCCCTAATCGTGCGCAGCGGGACGAAGGTGACGCGGGAGGTCTTCGAGGCGTCCAAGGGGCGCCTCAAGGTGGTGGGTAGGGCCGGGGTTGGGATCGACAATGTGGACCTTCAGGCGGCCACCGAGTTCGGCTGCCTCGTCGTCAATGCGCCCACCGCCAACACCGTCGCAGCGGCGGAGCACGGGATCGCGCTTCTTGCGTCCATGGCGAGAAACGTGGCCCAAGCGGACGCATCAATGAAGGCTGGTAACTTCTTGTTTCGCTTTCCGTTCTGCTTTTTGGCCTTCATTTTGTGCTGCCGTCCAACTCCGATTTGCATAATAATAATGAATTCAAGTTATGATCTCATGATTTGAAGTTATAGATCCGTCTTTTACTTGTTTCTTTGATTTTGATCCCAGCCGAAAGGGTTGTCCGATCGAGTCGTTTCAAATTTTATTTCTACTATTTCTAATTACCGAAACGGGTTCCTGAATATTTTTTGGAAATGCTGGTAAAGTGACCGATAGATTAATATTATTTTCCCTTTACGAGATATACCTGGTGGGTTTTTTATTTCTCTGGATCCAAAAGGTGTATCTCATCCTCGTTTTCAATGGTGTTCTCTCGATTCTTGGTTATTTTTCCTTAAGCCAAAAAAAAAAGGATAGTTCGCCTTCCATTTCCTATTACTAGTTGAATGGCCTTATATTAAGCTGTCAAAATTAGGATGTGTAGATTCTCCTCCAAGTCCTGTCTAATAGATTATAATAAAATAATATGTGGTATGTTGAAACAAATTTTCGACCGTCCATGTGATTGTGATCTACTTATTGGGTAGTTGAGTTAATATGCGACAAATTTAATATTGTTTCTGTATAATTTAATATTTTTTCAAATCCACTAATGAAGGTTTCCAACCTTCAATATATTGAAAATATGCAAATACCCTCCCTAAACAGGTTCTTGCTAGCTTGGGTTACACAGTGTATTTGTATAAAGATGAGTTCAGCTTGGTGGAAGACTTGAAACCTATATTGTGTGTAATTTTTGTCTAATCATGAACCCCTTTAATACCCTTTTTTCCTGGCAATTTGTCATTGAAATCTAATTAGGTCTTGTACCAGTAGTAAAAGACCTAATTACAATTGACAGCTGTTAAAAACCCAGCATTTGGGGTTCAAAACCTTCTTTAGAAAGAATATGCATGCCAATCATTCTATATTCGTATCACCAGTTATCCACGTTTGTTTCTGTTTTTAGTATTATCCTACGCAAGCACAGTAGCACACCATAAAGCATTCAAATATTTAGACAATTGAGTGAGTTGCTAATGCAGTCTTGATGTTCAGGAAAGTGGCAGCGGAGCAAGTACGTAGGTGTGTCTCTAGTTGGAAAGACTTTGGCTGTTATGGGATTTGGAAAAGTTGGTTCAGAAGTCGCTAGACGTGCAAAAGGACTAGGAATGCATGTCATTTCACATGATCCTTATGCTCCTGCTGAAAGAGCCCGAGCCATTGGCGTAGAACTTGTGTCATTCGATGAAGCTATTTCTACTGCAGATTTTATATCACTCCACATGCCACTCACTCCTACCACTTCAAAGATGTTTAATGATGAAACATTTGCAAAAATGAAGAAAGGACTTAGGATCATTAATGTTGCCAGAGGTGGGGTTATTGATGAAGATGCCTTGGTTAGAGCCCTTGATAATGGGACAGTTGCTCAGGTACTTTCTATCCTATTGATCATATGGGTTGTCTTTTTGTTCAGGTTTCATTGTGGAGCAAACTTATTATGCCCTCATTTTTTCTAAAAAGTCACAATACATTTTCTAACATTGTAATATCTGCTCAACTAACTGATGCTTCAACTGTCTCCTACAATATAGAAGCTATCCATTGTTCATGAATTCATTCTTGAATTATCTCCATATTGCTGGTTTCGATGTGTGAATTAGCCTTTTATTCACTTTAATGGTGAACCAATGTTCTATTTCCCCCCCTTTTTTTATAAATGACTTTGAGCAGGCAGCATTGGATGTATTTACTGTGGAGCCCCCACTGAAGGACAGCAAGTTGGTGATGCATGACAATGTTACTGTAACTCCTCACCTTGGAGCTAGTACCGTGGAAGCTCAGGTACTTATTTTGAACAGTGTCATCACCTTTTGGACTTGCACACTAAATATTTAGTATAACAAACATCATAAAAATACCAGGAAGGTGTAGCCATTGAAATAGCAGAGGCCGTCATTGGTGCTCTGCAAGGTCAACTTGCTGCTACTGCTGTGAATGCACCCATGGTTTCTGCTGAGGTGACTACTTCTAGAAGAAACATTCTTCCTTCAAATTCCTCTATTGTGCTCTGAAACAACTCATCTGAGAAGAAACTTTCCATTTCAGGTTCTTTCCGAGCTTGCTCCTTTTGTTATCCTAGCAGAGAAACTAGGAAGACTGGCCGTCCAACTTGTAGCTGGTGGAAGTGGAATCAAGGGGATCAAGGTTGTATACAGATCAGCTAGAGATCCTGATGACTTGGATACAAGGATCCTGCGTGCCATGATCATAAAAGGAATTATAGAACCGATATCCAGTGCATTTATCAACATTGTCAACGCAGACTATACCGCCAAGCAGAGAGGCCTCCGCATCAGTGAGGAAAGGATTTATCATGATGACTCTCCTGAAGTCCCTCTGGACTCCATCCAGGTTCACCTGACTAATGTGGAGTCAAAATTCGCCAGTGCCTTGTCTGATGCTGGGGACATTCGAGTAGAAGGCAAGGTGAAAGATGGCATACCACGCCTCACCCTCTTGGGGTCTTTCGGCGTGGATGTCAGCATTGAGGGGAACCTGATCCTCTGCAGGCAGGTCGATCAGCCTGGCATGATCGGACATGTAGGGAGAGTGCTCGGAGAAGAAAATGTGAACATCAACTTCATGAGCGTTGGACGAACGGCCCCGAGGAAGCAGGCCATAATGGCGATCGGTGTCGACGAGGAGCCCAACAAAGAAACACTCAAGAAGATCGGTGACATACCAGCCATCCAGGAATTTGTGTTTCTTGCTCTATAATGAACCGACTTCCATCATCAAACCTTTAACTGGCGATTGCAGCAGATGCGGCACAAATGATTGTATGTTTGACGGTAATTGTTTTCTAAGTACTGTGAGATCCTTTTCCTCAGTTTCAATAAATCTGGTTATCGCATTCCAGAGGGAGTACACAATGAAGGTGTCTTACGTTGCATTTTTCGTTGATAGAGTACGTAAAAGACGAATGATGTTTGGCTGACGAGCCTTGTACCTGATTGCTGCTTTGTTCCAGGCAATTTTTGCCCACTGAATAGTAACTTTTGTGCTGTCGAACATGTACTTGAAGACACTCTCGCAACATGCTCTCTTTT
Organism: Thalia dealbata; assembly: GCA_030544415.1. Lineage (NCBI taxonomy): Eukaryota > Viridiplantae > Streptophyta > Magnoliopsida > Zingiberales > Marantaceae > Thalia > Thalia dealbata. Next base: position 2,293,198 of record CM060458.1, read on the forward strand.
GCGTTCATTGCTTGCCAAATGAAGCCAATTGTTTTCCTGTTAACCATCTGAAGTGGGTATGAACATTTGCTTATGCCCATGAGAGAGGAAGAAAAAAAATATATACTCCCTACTAAAAATAAATTCCTCCACTCCTAACCTGTGCGTTCTAATTCTAATTCATATTTAGTTCCAAATATTAATGTTGAAGGCGGCACTTTCCATTAGTCTGGTTCTAAACATAAGTAGGCTATCCTTAAGTTAATTGGAACTCGACTCAGACATAATTAATTTTTATTATCACACTTCTAATTTCTTTTTATTTTCTCAACAGAATAAATTTTAATTCCAACTCAATTCCTAATTATGACTAATAATATTCCAAATGGATATAAAATAATGCTTTGATCTTCTCAGGTGGGTCGACCCGAAGCACCGAGCGATCTTTTTCTTCTCTCTCGCGTTTCCTAATTTTAATTTCTGAACGCTCCGGCTTCTTCCAAAATTAAAAGCCGCCGCCATCAACCACCGCCCTCGCCCCCGACCCCGACCAGCATTGTTCCGATGTCTCTTTCGTCCGCCTCTCCAGTGGCGGAAATCGACGCATCTCGATCCATCGTACCCTCTTCGGCGATCGGGAGGCTCGGATCCTCGTTCTCGATCTCGACAATGCCGGGAAGACCACCATCTTTTAATACCCTTTTAAACCCCGTCCGTTCCTGGTTCCTCCCTCAGCTTGGATTTTTCCCTGGTTCCTCGACCTCGCATTGATTCTCTCTCTCTCTCTCTCTCTCTCTCTCTCTCTCTTCTCTTTGTTTTCGATGCTTGGCAGATCGATTTCAGATGGGGGAAGTGGTCTTCAACATTCCAATTTGTGGTTTTTCGTAGGGATCTGTGCTGTTCCAGTGATGCTAATTCGGTTTCTTGATTTTATCTATTACGGATTATCATACATTTTGATTCTAATTTTTGGTTGGAACTTCTATGCTGAGAATCTTTGGGGTTTCCTATGCGCACCGTGAACATTGAGTAGCAATTTATTTCCTAACCAAAAGCAGAATATGCGCCATGAAATAGAAATTTTACAAGATTTCTTATTGTTTCTGATTTTTTTAATTTGCTTGATACTTGAGTTAATATTGTATACTTGAGCTAATCTGAGACTCAAGTTGCTGTCAGGTTTTTTTGATAATGGAACAGTATGTTTGTTGTGAAAAAGGCTTAAAACGAGAACTATGATAAAAATGGTTCACTCGTTCACTAAACTGCCTGATATGTATGTGGATGTTTATGAAAACTTTTACTTTATATTGTGCAAGTATAGTTAGATTCTTTCTCATTTTTGTGTGATATTTCATCAACATCTAATTTTAAACTATGATAAAAATGGTTCACTAAACTGCCTGATATGTATGTGGATGTTTATGACAACTTTTGCTTTATATTGTGCAAGTATAGTTAGATTCTTTCTCCTTTTTGTGTGATATTTCATCAACATCTAATTGTAACTTCCGAGTAAGCCATTTTAGTTGAATTGATGATTTTCTTCAGTTTGCTTTCCGTATATCTGTTGGAGGTGCTACTTTCCAAATGCTCAAGCAAGGGGCACAGATAGACTTGTAACTTGCTCGAGCAAGTGACGTATTATAATCTATTGGAGGTGCTACTTTCCAAATGCTCAAGCAAGGGGCACAGATAGACTTGTAACTTGCTCGAGCAAGTGACATATAACTGCTAAGGATGAATTTCATGCTATCTTGGACGTATGACATACTTATGTATGTTCTTCTTGATCTGCTTATGAATGAGAGGTTTATGATGGTGCTGAAAACCTGAAATGTATACTATCTCATTTTTAACATTTTCATTGTTTTTCAGATTTTGTCTAATTCTGGATTAATTGATCCCTATTCCTTTGACCATTTTATGTTTGCAATAGTATTACTTATTTTACTTTTCTTGTATGGACATCTTATTTGGTAAGTTGATGTACACGGCATTGCCTATGGTTTGTAGCATTTAATAGTCTATATTTTACATGTATTTAAAAGGGGATGGGCAGACCTTCATTTAAGGGTTTGCCTTAAACTATTATGGTTTGTAGCATTGACGTCAGGTTAACTATTATGGTTTGTAATGTAGGATTTCTGGATAATAGTCATGTTGTTCATACTTCAGAGCATATCTGCAGGATGCAATGGGGTAGGAAAATAAATTTCACATCTGGTTTTGCGCTATGCCATGGGCAAAGGAAATTTTCTGGTTTGGTTTGGTAGAATCAGAAATAAAGCAAGCATATATCTGAGACTTCAAATTGCACCTAGTTTAGCTGCCCAATGTTTCTGGTTAGCTGTCGATATTATGTATACTTTGCAGAAAGAATCACATTGAATATCTAGCACGTTATTTTATGGTGTTTGTGTACATAAAAACTATCTGCTGTTCACTTTTCTTTTGGAAGGAAGAGGAGCTGAAAGGTGCTGTCGTCCTTGTTTTGCTAACAAACAGGTAGACCATTCACATTAATTCGTAAAGTTATTTGTTTGAGATGTCAATATTGCCGGTAACTCCCTCCAAATCGTGATTATGCTGCTTGATTTAATCAGTTCAAAGCTGCAAGTTGAAACCTTTGGCATGATTTTTCTGTGCCTGATGTAATGTTGATCTGGCAATTATGTGAGTCGAGGAGTCGTGTCTTTAATCCGAGAACATCTTAAAGTAGGACGAAAGCAAGGAATGAAAAGTTTTACAAACCATCGGTGCTGTTTTTAAATATATTTATTTTTTGCTTCATAAAAGCAAGGAATCATATTGCAAGTAAACTTTGGTTGCTGGTTCTAGCACTTATGTTACATTTGCAAGAAAATATTGCTTTAGCAACAAGAGAAGTCTTGTGGCATGTTGTACTGCAATTTTGGTCTGTTTTTTCCAAACTGTGATCATTTGGTTCCTTTGCAGGACCTCCCAGGTGCGGCTGATGATTCTGCAATAAAAGAAGCATTGACACTGCATTAGATAATAAAAAACCGACAATGGGCACTTTTCAGGGTTTGGATTGTCAAGCTTAGATATTTCAAGGCTCTGTTCTTTCTTCTTTTCCTTCTTCGCTAGTATGAAATCCCTGTGACTTGTCCTCTTCCAATAGTATGCTGCCATTCTGAAACTTCAACAAGAATATTTTAATGCAAAGTTCAGCAGTTGCAGCATCAATATACAAGCTTGAAGTGGCTGGCTGACATGCTTAAATTAACACAAAAGGAACAGGATTTTGGCATTTGACTGATGATTTACGTTTTCCAGCATATGCAATTGTGAACTTGTTATGATCTATGTATTGATAATTCTCAAATTACCTTGCTGTCGTGGAAATTGGCCGTCCAACTCACACGCCCTCCTTAACGAATTCTTCGTCACCATCTTATTTGTTGTTGTTGTTGTAGTTCTTCCACGCTTCCTCTTCATACTATGTTTTTTTTTTTTTTTTGGTCTCTTTGTCATTTTTTTTTTTCAGCACTAATTACTAATAAATACTGGAGCTGATGTTGGAATCAGATAAGAAACTGTTTGTCTGGTGATGCAGGCATAGTAAAATACACCAAAGTCTGGTGGCGGCGGAACTGTCTGAAGAGGACTGTGGACATGTAGGAGCTTGACCTACGAAGCTGAGTTTTGATTCAATTTTGATGTCCTCAAGTGAGGCAAACAGTTCGATGTCAGTGCAATCATCGTTTTTCTCCAATTTCCCAGTTGATTTCTTTTTCCTGCGCTACTATTTACCTTCGCCAGATTCTTGATTCTTTAAGCAAATAAAAGTCGAAAGGCAGCTGCTTATAGCCCGAATATTCTCAAGTATCAATAATTTTTTACTTATTATTCTTTATATTCTAGTAAAGTTAGGGCATTATTATACTTGAACCTTTTAAAATATTCTCAATAAATTTTAAAACTTCATTGATGTAATATTATCCTGTCAGATAATCACGTGAAGATAAAATTGCTTTAAAAATTAATACTATTTAAATAAAAAAATCATTTCTTTATGAAAAAAAAAGGTGTGAATGTAATTGAAGAATAAAAGTTTTAGGTGTAATTATCTCCTTATTAAATTTAAGTTAAGTTGGTGGGGGCATCGCTTCATATCTTACAGCGGGCCCTACCGCTCACCTCCCTCTCTTTTCACAATTAAAGCGCGGCTTCCTTCTCCCCGGATCTCCTCCGCCGTCCCCCCCGCGCCCGCTTCCCATCCGACCCGCACAGCACCGCCGTCCTCCACGTGGCCCCATCCTCCCTCCCTCCCTCCACCCGCCGCCCCGTCGTCGGACGACCGCCCTGCAGCGGATCCGGAAGAGGGTGAGGGTGACGTCATCGATGCCGCCAGCACGACGCAGGGCTCGTCCGGCGCTGTCCGTTCTCCCTCCATCCTTCCTCGAGATATCTAGTGATTTAATTATCCACGTCAACTACGAGTGCACGCTGTTTTAGATTAATAATAAATGTGAGATTAAATCAAATGCTTTAAATGGGGGGTCTTTGAGATTCTACTCGATGGACCTGAGCCACGAGTTCGATATCTAAGCCCCGTCTTTTCCTTTCTTCCATCGACATTGTCTTCTCTACCACGGATCCATCCGACCTCCGTTTGAGTTATTATTATTTGTTTTCCCTCGTTACATACCGTCGACTTACTTAGGGATGATCCATCGACTTCTGCCCGATGGATTAATTCGATCGAGAATCACCTACGTATTCAACCTAAAGAAAGAAAATTAAGAGACACAAATGTCCTAACCTTTTTTGTTCTAATTATACACGTTTTGGGTAATCCATTGGAGTAATCGTATAATTAAAGAGTTTGAATATAATCAAAATGCTTACGGAGTGCACACACCTTTCCTGTAAAACTTTATACCAATTTTATAAGGAAGGTTGTGAAATTAATATTTTATTAAATTAAAAATTATAATTAAGATAAACTTAAATTGCAATCTCAAAGTGAGTAATATATATATATATAAAAAAATAAATGTATCTATAGATGCCTACACTTATAAATTTAACTTAGAAGAAAGTTGACATAATTTAATCGAAAGCATTCACCGTATTCTAATTCTACTCCGTTAAGATGCAGTAAATAATTAAACATTAAGCTATTATGAAAAAAATAATTATTATGATGGTGTCATTACAAAAAACAATATATCATTTTTACTAGGAATATCTATTTTCTTGAGTCAGAAATCATTTCTTTCATTATTCTATTTATCCAATTCTCCTTATATATATATATATATATATATATATATATATATATATATATATATATATATATATATTAAATAGTAGGAGTAGTAGACAGATATTATGATTAGAATGATATAATAAAATAATCTTCCTCCCGCCGCATGTGGGCCCTGGTCGGCACAGACAACGGGAGACAACGACCTACGTGGCGGTACGCGCTTCCTTCCCTCCAATATCCACCCCTCCTTTTAAAAGTCGCGTATCATTTACCTGGCCCCCCCCGAGCCACGCGTCCCTCGTCGCTTTCCCCCCCAACCTCCCCACCCTGCTTCTCATTCACTGACCACACCAAGCTCTCCGCCGTACCCGCTTCGCTCGCGAGCGAAACGCCCATCGCTTTCTTTCCCCAATCAAGATGCGGGTGGCCGTCTTGACCCGTCGATGAAGAGGCCGTGGGTATTAATTATTATGTGAAATAAACTAATGCTGCCTGCTTCTACTTTAAAACAAGCGGACGGTGGAAACAAAACACGCAGTACCTCGAGAGGGGCTCCGAGGAGGAGAAGGGGGAGTCGAGAGCAGAAGGAGCGAGATGGAGGACGAGGCGACGGAGGAAGGAGGGCTCTGGGCGAGGAGGCGGTGCGACTCCTGCAAGAATGCGTCGGCGGCGCTGTTCTGCGCCGCCGACGCCGCCTACCTGTGCGGCGCCTGCGACGCGCGGGCGCACGCGGAGGAGCACCGCCAGGGCTCGTCCCGTCACCGGCGGGTGTGGGTGTGCGAGGTTTGCGAGCAGGCGCCGGCAGCGGTCACCTGCAAGGCCGACGCGGCCGCGCTCTGCGTCGCCTGCGACGCCGACATCCACTCGGCCAACGCCCTCGCCAGCCGCCACGAGCGCGCCCGACTCGTGCCCTTCCTCGAGCCCCTCAAGCCCCCCGCCGCCGCCGCCGCCGCCGCCGCTTTCCTCCTCGGAGACGACGGCAGCAAGGAGGAGCTCGCGGCCCCGTGGCTCATCCCGAGCGCCGGCCATGCGCTCCCCAGAGGGCCGATTGGGGCGGCGAAGCTTCGATCGGCGGATTGCTTCTTCTCGGAAATGGATCCGTTCCGCGATCTGGGCAACGCCTCCTTGGTGGAGGCCCGATTCCATCAGACGGACAGCGTCGTCCCCGTCCACACGAATGTCAGGGGCGACAGAGACGGCGGATCTCTGCCGCCGCCTCCTCCCCCGTTTCTCCCGCTCGACGCCGGCCTCGAGCTCGACCACGCCCCACCGAGGTCCTCCTACGGCTCCTACGCGACCCGCTCCATCTCCCACAGCGTAAAGCCCACACGAAACCCTCAAATCCCTGTCCTACGTAAACAATCTTAACATCTAACAAATCTTACCCTGATCCGAAGCAGGTGTCGTCGTCGGATGCGGGAGTGGTGCCGGACGGAGGCAGCACGGGCGGCGGCGGCGCTTCGGCAGAGGTGACGAACTCGTACGGCGACGTGGCGGTGGCGCGGGCGGATCGGGAGGCGAGGGTGATGCGGTACAGGGAGAAGCGGAAGAGCCGGCGGTTCGTGAAGACGATCCGGTACGCGTCGCGGAAGGCCTACGCGGAGACGCGGCCGCGGATCAAGGGGCGGTTCGCGAAGCGGGAGGAGATCGATCCCGTCTACTCCCCCTCCTCCTCCTCCTCGTCGGCGGCGGCGTTGATGGCGAATGCCGGCTACGGCGTGGTGCCCTCTTTTTGAGTGGTAGTTTTGAGGCCTTTTAATGTTCGTTGCTTGTAAGCTGTAACGCCTTCTCTTCTCTGCCTTCCGAGTGCATATTGTCAAATTGTAAGAATAAGAATAATAAGCAGCGGTTCCTCAAGCTAAGCTGATGAAGATTTCACGGGGGAAGTGAATTCTTATTAACTAGTTTCACAACTCTGTGAGTAGTCTTGGTGTGTTTAATACTCACTATTTTTTTTTAAAAAAAAAATCGCAATTGAGTCTCTATCTTTCTATCATAAGTTTAGGAAAAAAAATAGTTCTAAATAAACTTTGATTAGGACGATAACATTAACAATAATTGAGTTTTAAAATATATATATATAAAACAAACTCTAGAGAAATTATTATCAAAGTGCATTGATAATATTTAATGGCTTAATGGCCATTTTTAGCCCATGATGATCCAAGCTCCATGGATTCTACCCATTAAAAGTCCATGGGCTACTTGCTATACATTATATATATATATCATGGAATTAATTTAAATGTAAAAATTACTTGCAGGTAAAACGTATAAATAGATTGATATAAGAAATTTCAAATAGCAAAATATTATCTTCATAAAAAATTGAATTAGTGCTTAAAATGCACCATTTTCTAGTTAAGAGTACTCTAGTTAGAGTAATAAAAACAAGCACATACGTATTTTTAAAATATTCAACCAATCTCATCCTCGGTGATTTTTTCTTTCATTTACCACTACTACTTATCAGTAGATCTCAAGAAAATTCTGCATTATTTTCTAAATATTTGCTTATCAGCCCAAAGAAGGGTTGTAAACAAAGTAATAACAACATCAGCTAAAACATTATATTTTTTTCTTTCTTTTCTTTTTTTAATGTATGACAGTGATATAACAATGCCTCATCTTTTTATTTATAAAATAGACTATTTTGTTGCCTTCTGAGAAAAAGTGTTTTGGCCCTTCAAATCACCAACAATTAATTTCTTTCTTCCTCTGACAATTTATTTATGACCCTCCCCCTCCCCTGTTTTTCTTTTTCTTTTTTATTTCTCGTCCTAATCCATTTTGAATTGAGGGGGCCCATAAGATGTGGTGAATGGTGCCAGTGTATCTTGCAATCACAGGGTGGGTGGGTTCAGGTGACTCCCCCCCAATTAGCTTCATGTCTCCCACTTTTAATTCTTCACCTTTTTCCTTTTTCTTAATCTACTATCATTAACACAGTTAATTTATTTTACCATGACTAATAATAGTTTTTGTTTTTTTGAAATATTATTTCCTATTTAGAACCTATTTTCTATCAATTATTTTCACCGACTTAGAGTTGAGAGTTTACATTAAAAAATATATTTTTTATTAATTGAGGGTAGATGAATGTAGGTGAAAATAATACCATACAAAGAATTAAGAATGAATAAATCCACTATAATTATATACTGTATTGTTAGCTAATTTTAATTTTTCTAATTTTTTATCGATAATATAAAATTATATTCAGAACAATTATTTTCCACCTTATTTTATTTTATTTACCCAACATTTCATCCCAAACATACTTTTTTAAAAAATAAAATCATTTAGCAATTAACTGCATTCTCCAAATCTGAGTGCAGATGACATCACCTATTAAATCCAATGCAGGGCAGCACTCAAACCCTTGATGATGGGGGGGCATTGCCTTGAGACACACGTTATATATACACACACACTACTCCTTTATTTCATAATCGACTAAAGCAAATAAAAATGGAGGCACTTTAAGGAACCATGTCTCAATTATTGAAGGGACACAAATATTCCAAGTGTTTCTATTTTTTTTTCTTCCTTCTTCCTTCTTCCTTCTTCCTCTTTCCTCCTCAGCTCAGCTCAGCTCAGGTGGAGAAGAGGAGCAAGAGAACTCCTGGATAGTTAGTTAGGTTCCATTTAATTCTTAGAGCATATTTAAGCACAGATAAAGTTTCCATTTGAAGGGAAATCAAATGTTTGATTGAAGGGAATTCCATTCCACTGAGCAAGTGGAATTAGTTGAGTTATTAATCAGGCGATGAGACTGCATTCAGATCGTTATAATGGTTATACATTATAGATTCAATACTCATTTGAATTAAATAAGTTTATATTAAAATTTTAGGATTACTATCCAATTTTATAATAAATTAAGCCTTAGGATTTCTCCATTTTAATTAAAGGAGGCTCTAATTTTTAGATTGGAAAAGAGGAGAATAATACAATTTGACGAGAGAAAGCTGGAGAGGAGGAATAAAACAAAAAACACGGCAAAACCAATCAGTAAATTAATTAAAATTAGTTTTGGGCGACTTCGACTCGACTGCAATCCGATTCCGGGCCACTTCGGCTCCGGTTAGCCTCGGCCGGCCGCGGCGGCGAGCCCGCCGGGGCCTCCGCCTTCTTCCCTTCATCCTCCGTCACCCCCCCGCCGTCGCCGCACCTGCAGGGGAGAGCTGCGACGGCAGAGGCGCCGGTGGGGGTGGCCAGGAAGGTGGGCTTGCAGTCGCCGGCCATGATCACGACGATGCTCTCCTCGAGGAAGCGAGGGGGGCCGGCCGGCTTGGCAGCCGAAACCTCGCCGGAGACGGAGTCCCCGCCGGCGTCGCCGCCGCCGGCGTCAGCGTCGAGGTAGCCGGAGAGCTTCCAGTAGGAGCAGGCGAGGATGAGGAGCGCGAAGGCGATGAGGCCCAGCATCGCGGCCAGCCCGCCGAAGAGGTAGGGGACCGGGGAGTGCCACGGCGAGTGCGGCGGGCCGCTGGAGGCGGCCGAGATCGGCGGCGTGGCCGGGGCGGTGAAGCCGGCTCCGGGTCTCATTTGCGTGCCTGGTGATGCGAAGGGAGTGCGGAGTGATGAGTAGAGTTCGTCGTCGTCTTCTTCTTCTTCTTCTTCTTGTGGATATTGCAGTGGGGGAAGACGAGCAAGGTGAAGAAGGCAACGAGGGGGGCGCTATTTATAATGCTGTGGTATATCAAAATAGCAAAAAAAAAAAAAGCTTTTATATATTTTTTAAAAAAATTACATAAAAAATACATGACTTTTTAAAGGAAATGTCATCAAATTAGTGAAAGCAAAGAAATATATTGAACTTAATATAATTAAATTTTTTAAGATAAAGTTAATAAAATCTCTTTCCTATGCAAGACTAATATTAGTGTGAATTTGAATACTAATCCTAAAGCATCAGTTTGATCAACATTTAAACATCTCTTTAGTATATAATCTATATTAATTATTTTTCGACCAAAAAAAAAACCTAATTAAAAAATTAAAATTATTTATTAATAGAGTTAAAATATCTAATTACATCAATTATAACGATAATATAAAAAATAAAATAAGAAAGAATTAGGATAATATTTGAAACTTGTACAATATGAAATATATTCTGAAAGATTTTTTATACCTAAGAAGAATCTGTATCGGTACCTGTTTAGGTGCAATTGGGTGCAATTAGGTGTGTAGTTATCCACTTTGGAGGTACCATCTCTTCTCCCTCCATTAATATATATATATATATATCCATCCCCTTCAAAATCTGAGTGAGAAAAGCACTTAACTTAGCGTGTGTGAGTGTGTGTGTGTGTGAAAGAGAGAGGAGGAGGAGGTTGGCTTCTACTACCTAAAAGCTAGCAATCAAATGATTCCATAAATTTATACACCTACATTTATTATTTGAAAATTTTAGTCATATTGGTTAACAAGAAAAAATATTTCTATTATTTTAGAGTATAATAATAAATATACTCTAAAATAACTTAAATCTTATGATCCTAGTTATCTATCCTAATTTAAAAAATAGAATATAAATTAAATAAATTTATCTTTTTCTGTAAAGGATTTTGCTGTTCTTTCTTATTTTGCACTCTAGGAAGTCATGATAAATCCCCTTATCAGAATAACACTTAATAATTTTATATTAAAGTTATACATATACTATGTTAAATGGCCGGTGTTTGAGTAGAATTTTTTAATATAAAAAATTAGATTAATTTTGGATTGATGGAAGCTCAATATGGTTGTTTTTTTGGGTGCTGATTCTTATTTGGCTGTGTGTGATTTGATGCGGAGGGGGGGGGAGTGCAATATGTAGATATTTATATGTATAAGCTATATGCGCCAAACGACACCTCTTTGGTAGCGTTGGGGTATATTATAAGGTTAGATGGGGGGGATGAAGTGATAGAAAGGTAATGGATGGATTTATCCCACTCTATACACCTTCAATTGGCTATAAAAAATTAACTACTACCTTTTTTTTTTCATTGCCTTTTTTTAAATAAAAGACACATCTGGTTTTTTTTTTTAGCTCACGGAATTCGCCCATAAGTTTGACAACAAGCGGTTTAACCACTGGCAATTTTGAGTTTGGTATTCATAAGGATAAATTTATAAGTTCCCAGGGCTCACTTCTTTTACAATTTAATTTATTAAAACATTACTATTTTTTTAGCAATGTTTTTTAAAAAAATAGAAATTGGAATAACTTTTCAGTTAATTTCTCAGAGGGAATGATGAGAGAAGCATGAGGCATTAAATTAAGCATGAGGTGATTGAAGAAGACTGAAAGCATCTAACTTGGTTCCCTCTGCTGTGTGTGCCATACATTATCTCTGTGCAGTAGTAAATTAATTAGGAATATTTGTTTATCATTAGGCTTGGAATCTAATTTTGATTGAAGTGCATGCATGTTTATCTAATCTCCAATAAACAAACACCTGAACTCTGAACTGAATTCTGGAATATGGAATCCCAATCTCTCCACTTTGATTTTAATTTAACAAAAACCATGAGACTGTGACCTCAGTCAGTAGTGCCTGCCTGCCTGCCTGCCCTAGTTCTATCCAAGTAAAATCCTAATAAATTTCTCAAATACTGAGCAAACAGAACAATAAAAAAGTGTTTTTTTCTTTCATCATATAAAAAAAATGTTCTTGTTAAGCTCCATGTTTAGTTTACCATCTGTGAAAGGCACCCTTAACCTGTCCTTCTCTATCATCATGGATGGTGCATGAGTTAAAGTAGTCCTTCCAGTTCCTTGACGCAAGTGAATGAATGAATGAATGATTACGATTGGGTGGTGCCCTGAAGTGGTTCGCCAATTAAAAGCAATGAAAACGAAAGAAGAAACAGATCAGAGTAGAAATCTAAACTCGTAGCAGAGAGCAAGTGTATAACTAAAAATGTAGAAAAAGGCCAGCGAAAGAGAAATTAAAGATCAACTCCTCCCTTCCTTTCCACCCTCATACTTTAGTAAAAAGGAATGAGTGAGTGAAGAGTCCTCCCTCCTCTCTCTGTCAATTGAAAAGATGATGATGATGAAGGAAATGCACTACTGATTGTGAGATCAGTAAGTGAATGAACCGTGCGAAGGACGCACCCCCATCAGACCTTCAACCCTCCCCTCTCCCCCTCATTAATTATTAATTTGCAAAAGGAAGGAGGAAGGAGAGGATGATAGAAATAATCAGGTGGGGCTAAGGGCTGCTTAGGAAGGCATCATGATGCTGATGGGGGATGCATTATGCAGTTCTTGTGTACATGTTGGAATCTACCATTACAGACTCTATGCTATACTAGTATTATGATAAAGTATAAGCTGGATAATAAAATTACTGAAGATAAGATACTAAGTTTGATCTTAGCTAAAAGGCCAAGAAAAGGTACTTTTACAATTATCAATAAATTTTACTCACATAAAGAAATATCTAAGCACTCGAATATCTTCTTAGACGTGAAGTTCAGTTATGATGCAATATCTCCGGTGAATGTAAATGGGATTCTGTTGTTGTGTGAGGAAAAAAGTGATGAAATTGCATTTTAGTACAGAAAGGGTTTATCTATCTAAAGGAATTTATATATATATACAATTGGAAGTGGAGTAGATATAAAAGATTCTACAAATAAAAGCAATAGAGAAGACAAGAAAGAAAGAACGATTCCTTGCACACCGCTGTGGGTCTTTTCTTTTAAGAATATATAAATGGGGTTTCATGGATCATCTCTCTTTTCTTTTATTTAGGAATATTGAAATGGTTCATGGATCATCAACTAGCTATTTGTGCTGCCTTTCCACATAGCACCGTAAAATTGACAGAATCAATGCACAGGAACACATGCAACCAAAGGAGAGGAAATATCATCCCAGGACAAAACATTTTTCATGTGCCTTTGCATGCAGTGCATGAGGGCTGCTGCACCTGCACCTGTTGATCAATGGGTGAATCTCCACTTCCAATATGGAGGGGGCATCATATTACAAGTTGAAGGGTGCAGGGGTCTTATTCTCATTTGCTCTTGGAGAATTCCTTCTGCATCTTACAGTGGCAGGGATCTGTGGGCGTCAATTTCTTATATATGACTTTTAAAATATACTAATCATCATAATCATATAGATATATACATATTCTGAGTACTTTTTTTTTTAAAAAGTAATGTTCATGTCATAGTGTAGCACTTAAATGTATTCATCAGTTATTGCTTTGAGATAGTTCTTGAACATTATGCTGCACTCTCTTTTTTTATATTGCATAAGATGTTTTACTTTTAGGGCAACCAATGGATGATGTAGAAGTTATACTACCTTGTTTTACTGTACCAAGTTGGATTACATTCCTGAGTGCTGTAAAAGTAATGATAAATCAATAAGAGTTGTATTTAGTTATGCCTTGTCATATAAATGTATAAGCTTTCAAACTATATAATTATATATGATACCTACATATTATGCCTCTTACCTTCAGGTTACCTTCTCATATTTTTTTATATATAATTTTCTGAAAAATGAAAATAAGACAAAACTATCTAATGCAGAGTATAATTAAATCAAGTTATAAGAGAATGCATATCCTCTTACCTACCTACACATGATATAAAGAAAAGATATGCCTTTTGAACTTGTGCTCTCATGTCCCTCTGTTGCAACCGAGCTTTGTGGCTGTGGAAACTTGCCCTCTCCGGAACAATATTCTCAAACACTAAAAAGAAAAAAGGAGCCAATGTCTCGAGTTTCACTTTAGAACTATCAGCTTGTCCAAATTTTTTACTCTTTTGCAAACAAAAATCTTCCGGAAGCTGTCAGCTTTTTTTAGCTGCCGTGATCACACAATATCCACCTTCCACAACTTTACACTCACTTGAAAAAGCAAGCATTAGATGATATTAGGTTAGAGTTATCCATCTATCATACTGTCCCAAACTTTGATCATTATGGCCGATAGATGTCCCTCCCCCAAATTAAATATGACAAAACGCACTATGGTTATTGCTTTAAGGGGTCATTTGTTTTCATATGGATTCCTATCATGCCCCCACACTAGCTACAAAACAAAGACACCTCCGTTTCTCGTTATCATATGCAATCGCACCAAACAAGAATTTAATTTCAAGAATAAAGAAAGGAAGGACAAATTGCAGTTTCTCCCGAGTAATCATGAACAGGCCAAAAGGGAATTATATAAACCATGGGCTAAGGTGGATGTCTCAATCTAAAAGCTATCCTCTAACATGAGTAGTTTGGTTTATGAACACGCGGATTTAGAACACTGATAGTGCTAAATTCTTCTTCAATACAAAACAATTTCTTAACATCCAAATCAAACATCCAGACAGAGTACGAGCCGTGGAGAAGGAACATTCCCTTAACTTTTACTTTTGACATAAAATAAACAAGCATGGAGGAAAGGACATTCACTCAATCGCAGCCAGAATAAGGTGCATAGCATGCCTAACCCTTATGCGACCAAAGTGCTTCAAGGCATAAGATTCCCCGGCATGCCAATGCCTTTGGAGCAGGTGATTCGTGAAGGCAACAATGTGGGCGACACAAATTAACAAAGCTAATGTTTATATCTTCGTGAGCACATCCACAGTGAGAACCCTACTTTGGCAATGGCAGAGAGTAATAGAAAACATAGCATGTACAGCTAGGGGCTGGTGTTTAAAAATAGACATGCTTCGTACCAAAATTTCCAGACTAGAACGTAAAGATATAGACCAGCATGATCCACTCCAATAAGATACACAGTGGCTCCTAAATTTCAAATTCATTACTGCAGGCAATTCATGTCCAATGTGCTTGCATCTTTCACACAAGCGAATACAACAAATAGCATAAACTACTTCAAAAGGCAAGTAGAAAGCACTAATATATCTTTTTGACTAATTGTAGGTTCTTAAGTAGATACACAAATTTTGCCAACACAATCCCGAAGAAGCTTCACCCATTAGATATGTTGATATTAAAGCTACAGGTGCTGGATCTAGACGAACGATCTGCATGGTTTTGAGTAATCATTTACCCCTGAAAAGTAAGATGAAATAAAACATTCAGAAACAGGTCGGCAATAGTTTATTCCAGAACGTCATATGGATAGACTTACGTATTCATCATCAAGGTAATGTTATCCCCTTTCAACAGAATCCTCCCTGGAAAAAGAGATAAAAGCATAAAAGTTAGCCATGAAAGAGACAATAGTACTCAAGGGTACTCAAAGGGCAAATATCATCACTAACCCAATGACTTTCTGGTTTTCTTTTTGACATGAAATTCTTCAGCTTCATCAAGGACCAGATTCATGTATTCATCAAAACCCTACACAAAAGTCACGACACAGTTGGTGAGCACAAGAAATTAACTATAAAACAATTTGGTATCATTTTTGTTATCAACATATACATTTAGATCAACCACAGACACTAGGCTCTTGAGCCAACATATTATTTTACTACGAAAACCATTTGCATCTCTTTTATGCAGATTCACCAAGAATGTAAAACAAAAGGAGCAGAAATAACACATCAGCACCAATATCATTGAGGCGAACCAGTTCATCAGGGATATAAAGGCCTTTAAATGGAGATAACATTTATACAGACTGAAAGTAGCAAAAGGCAAGAGATCTGACTGGAATGAAGAGCCTGGTTTCAAGGATGGACCAAAACAGGAAGAATTCTTTTGATTGTGAAATCACAACCTTTTGCTATCTTAACAGCTTTATGAAAGTAAAACAAACTCATTATTTTTTTCCAATGAAAAGTACCATATATAAATAGAACTGAAAATAATAAAGTAGCCAACAACACTTAGCTAAGGGCAGTAACACTACAAATAAGAAATTACTCTCAACTGCAAACACTCCATAGCAGTACTAGTGTTTCAGACTGGTAATCAATTCTAAATCACTAAAAGCCAAATAGTAAGACTCATCTCAAATGGAAACCATCCACAATCTGCACCAATGACAAACACGTTTTAAAAGATAGCATACACTAAGCATGTTGCATCAAAAAACAACGACATGCTATTCTTTGCATTCGTGATTGGATGCCAAAACCATCAAAGTCATGACAGTTCTCTAATATTGAAATACCAACAATTCCTATTATGATAGGTCTGCAACTCGAGCAAGTGAATCTGATGATTAAGTATCATGCCATATGAGAATACATGTATGCCCTCAGGCCTTGGTGTTTGACCATAATCCCACATGGATTTTAAAACTGTCAGCTACAGCCAATGTTATTTTTGTTGCACATATTGACCTAATGGCTTAAGCATTTGGGGTAACATAATATCCAAATACATTTGTTGGTTCAATTAATTGGTTATAATTCTCTTTCACAAGATGCAACAAGTTAGCATTGATTTTTTAAATTGAAGCAATTGGGACTCTGAATCTGAATAGCTACAATTCAAGATCAAGTGGTGCTAAGAAAGTTCAACATTGGGATTGAGTTGCTTGTGAAAGAGAATTATAACCAATTAATTGAACCAACAGAGCTATGGTTGCACCTGATAGAACAGCAAAAAGTATCTAAATTTTAGCATGAATTTGGCACATCCTCCTACTTCCTTAGTGCAGCTAACACATGTAAACAAGTAAACTTATCCAAAGAATTGAAAACTATTCTCAGAAAATTAGTATGCACAAGTCACTAGGTGTACAGGAGGAACAAAGATACTACAATCAGACTCATAAACGCGGTAAATTAGAAGCAAGAAATTGCTATAAAAAATAGAGCTACTCACAATAATCCGCCCCTCGATCCTCAAATCCTTCTGCTCGAAGAGCCAAATTTGAATGCGAGCTTTCTGGAACAACCAAAAATCCAACCAAATAAGCAAAGAAAAAAAAAGAAAGATACAAAAGGCAAGGCAAATCAGAACTTACGCTCTGAAGGAACCTAAATATGAGATTCTGCAGCAAGACCACCGCCAGCCCATCCAGGATTAGGCCGAGAACACCGGAGAAAAGAGTCAGTAGGATGATTAAGGTGAGTTAAAAACGAGCAAGGGTTTCGAAGAGACGAGACGCAGGAAAAAGCGTACAATGGGTTGGGTCATGATCCGCTGGACTTTGGTAGACGCCATGGCTGCTCTTCTCTCTCTCTTTCGCCTTTCTTCTTCCCCTTTCGCCTTCTCTCGTGAAGAGCTCGAACAAAACCCTAGCTAGAGGTCCAACCAACAGAATACGGAGAGAGAGCGGCTCTCCACGCTTTTAAGGAAGCCTGTCGAGCGATGAAGCTCCCCTTGAGGAAGTTTTGGGCCGTTGGATTGGGCTCGAAGCTCTTCTCATAATCCCATCCGACCCGGTGAACGCTCGATTTGGGTTTGACCAAACCCGGACCAGATTCAAGAAAATATTACATGTGACGTCACCAAATTTTATAGCGTAATTTTAGTCGGAAGTCCCCCTGCTATTGGAATTAAAAGATTGGACTTTATATTTAATACTTTATCCTCTCGTGAGCTTAGTTTATATTTAGGTATTTATTGTCTTATTATCTTGTCCCATCCGAATGCCTCACCGTACATTAATTGAGGTGGAGCATCGCTAGGATTTTTGTAGAGACCAAAGAGACCAAGATTTATTAAATTCAAGTAAATTTCCAATTATTATATAGCTATTATTTCTTTTAAGAATAGTGACTTAAGCGGTCCACATTCCTTTTCTAGCATAATTAGTTCTCAAGAAACAACAACAAAATAACGAGTAGGAAAATTTCAAACCACGTTAAACTTCTATGTTTTTTTTCTCGTGTTTGTATATTTTATTTTTCTCTCATTAGATCAAATTATCTTTCTTTCAATCCATAACAATGTTATTGTCACTGCTCATACGATAACTAAGTTAAACATACAGATTGTATAATACTTGGGGAGTGTTAATGCAAGAAGTTCGTAGATGAACTGGTTGCTGCTTGTTTTAGTGGAACTGATCAACAAAAAACGAAACATGATCTGCAAATGTGACACGTCAAGACCGATGCCAGCTTATGATTTATTAGTATACTAAGTTTGAAAAATTAGGGATTTACAAGTCTAATGTGTAGAATTCCAGATAGCTTGTGACAAAAGATAATGAGCAAAAACAATTACGAAATACATCTGGTTCACATCAAGATTTCGAACAATTGAGACTATTTCATATGTTGAGCTCCAAAAACAAAAAAAATTAACAAAACCGGAAACAGAAGCTTCATTTTTACCCACATCCTTAGGACATTTATTCCCTGCAACCAGGCGATAGTATCACGCGAGCAAATCTGATCTTCCTCTATGTGGCCCTCATGCTTCAGATGAGTCTGAGCGAATTGCTGATGAACAAACAAAGAGATTGCTAAAGAGTACTCAAATAAAATATACATTTGTTAAGAATTAAACCAAACACTTTTTATGAGACACTATGCATGGAATATTAAGCATCGACCAAGTTTATTAAATAATCAAAATATGGAAGAAAATATACCAAAAGAACATAACATTTGTCAAGACCTACTAGTTTAATGCCCATATACAACTCTTTTGTATTTTACTCTTAGTTATGAAGACCTCCAAGCCACATCAAGAAATAGTTGGAGGGAGGGAGACAAAGGCAACTGTGCTCCTTGGTAAGGTAGACAATCACATGCAAGGTCATTAGCACTAGAAGAAATGTATTCGACTTGATCAAAGACAATGTTTAGGAAGATGAACTAATCAAGATAGAATACTACTGCAGCATAAACACACAAGGCCTTAGATGCATGCTTTTCTTCATGCGTAGTATGAGGAAGAAATTCCCCAAAATCGGGATGCTTAGAGAAGGGAATGAACTTTGTGAACATAAAAAGTTTCAACAAATGAAGTACTGCTTTTGTTACTTGGTAAATAACACAATATCGACTGTAATTTTTGAGGTAATGAGATGGCTTTGAAAATAATAAACCGAGCTATAGATAATAGCAACGGAACAATTAATCTTTCATGCTGAAAAATATGAAGAAAAATAGATAAAGTGCATCAGGATAAAAATAAAGGAGGAAAGTATCTGATTGACAAAGGGAATTCGTTGTCCTACTTCGCTGCTACTGTTCTATTTCAGAATACGACAGATATACCATCATGATCCAAATCTCAACTATTCTGATGATGGTGGCCTATACATCTTCAGCACTTTCCACATTTTCAGCATCAATCATTTTTCTAGTTTTACATCCTAGGAAAAGAAGCATCTTATGTCATTTTTTTCATTAAGATGCTCTCAAGCATCTAATGGCGAGAGCAAGTGATAAGGCGGTATGGGAACATTCCTAATCACCTGGAACCTATTGCCTGACGTGGAACACTGTTGTTTCTTAACCTAAACTTTCTTCATTACCTCACCAGCCAAAATATCGTTCGCATCTAATAAGGTCAAAATCAAAATTTTAACCGCATAGATCAAGTTTTCTCGTAAATCTCTAAGCATTTGATCGAAAATGGTATACCTACAATATTAATCCAGATAAATGTAGGATTTTACAAAAAAAAAAATATTGGTAAGCAGAAAATTCTTCATGGCTTGGTCAATATTTAACCGAAGGGGTGGAAAAATTGTGCTTAGAAAAACACACTAATCAAACCTACAATATGAGCAGCGGCACAGATAACCTAATCCGTGATGAACGAAACTATCGACTAAACCATATGATGAAGTGCACTTCAACAAAAGCTTTCAAGCAAACAATGATCTTTCTTTCGGAATTAAACCCCAAAAAATAAAAGCAAGGCACCAAATGTTCTAGCACATAGAAGCGAAGCAGATCCGATGATAAATGAAGCGGATATAGAGACATCTACCAGAGGACCGATTAGAGGAGATGGGGTGAGGGACTCACATGGCTTTTCTGGTTTCCCGTTGGCCCATTTGGAGACAGCGAAATGGACCTTCTCCCGGTTGACGGCCTCCGATCGGTGCGGCTCCTTGAGGCAGCCCCGCACGAGGGAGGCGCAGATGTTTGAGTAGGTGATGTACGTCATCCCTGCTGCTCTCCAGACCGGCACCGCCGCCGTGCTCGCCATCCCCTTCCTCGATCTTCCCCTTTTCTCTTCCTCGACCTTATTTAGAAGGAGCCGCCTCGCTCATATTTATAGCTGAGCTTGAGTGGGCCAAAAGCCAAATTGTTATTTCTTTGAGTAGTAGATGGTAAAAGTTTTAATTTTTAATATTAATATTAATATTTACCTAAAATATTAATTAAGTTTGTTGGATTTAAAATTTAATCCAAATATGATTCAAAATTGTTAGTATTATCTTAAGCTTTTAGAAAAGAAGTCCTTGTGTAAAAAATAACATGCTCAGGCCAACCGTGAATTATATATCAAATTAAAATAGAATCCTTTAAACGAAGAGAATAAAGTGAGATTTGGATCTCTACTTCTACCTCCTCCGGCAGGGGCGGCGCCGCGCGGCAGATTGCTCGGATTTGGATCGGATTCGGCCATGGACGAAACCCTAACGAAGCAGGTATGAGGGACAAATCTCCATTCCCTGACTTCATCTTCGCCCTCCCTCTTTCCCTCGCTAATTTTCTAGGGTTGTTGCAGATCATCGAGCAGCAAGTGCTGACGGTTGCCAAGGCCGTGGAGGACAAGATCGATGACGAGATCGCGGCGCTAGATCGGCTCGACCTCGACGACCTCGAGGCCCTGCGCGAGCGCAGGCTTCAGCAGATGAAGAAGATGGCCGAGAAGCGCAGCCGCTGGATCTCCCTCGGACACGGGGACTGCTCTGAGATCCCCGAGAAAGAGTTCTTCGCCGCTGTTAAGGCCAGCGAACGTGTCGTCTGCCACTTCTACCGAGAGAATTGGCCATGCAAGGTACAGTTTTTAGGATCCCCAATGTTCTAAGTCATCAAAAGGAAAAAAGAAAAACTTATTGTTTGGTTGTTCGGTATGGAATTCTAATGTGCCAATGTTGCAACTGCTGGTGAAATAGTTGGTCTTTGGCAGGAAAGTTGGCGGATTATCTTGTTTGAATTCTAGATTTCCTGTTGCCTGCAAAGTTCTCCATGCCCACTTTGTTAGAGAATTACTTCAGAGGATAGAAAACAAATGCTTGGATCTACTGCTTATTAGGCTATTAGATATTTTTAGAAATTGATCAAACTTTCTGTACCCTCTATACCTTCTAACATCGAGTAAAACATAGCTGTTTCTATCCAACACTGGGTATGCTCCATTATGTCTTAATCCTTCAGCTATTTCTATCCAACACTAGAGATACTCCATCGAGCGTTCAGCCCTATTTGATAGAGATTTATCAAATATGAAGATAGTGTATGTCAACACTCGAAATAATTGCAAATTTTTCAAGCCAGATATCCTTCTTGAGATAAACAACTGGACACCATTCCTTCTAAGTTAGGGTACATTGAAGGTTTTTGTTTAAAAGTTTTTAGATCAATATGGTTATTGTTTTGTGCAATCTAAATTTAATCACGCACAAATGGAGGCAACAAAAGTCCTCTCCTTTCACTTGTTGATACTTGGTTGAAGACTTGAACCTTGATTTCTTATCAAGTCCTGTTCACTGCAAATGAGAATTCTTACATCCTATTGGCTTGGTTCATCTGGGCTGAGACTGTATGGAAGATGAGCACAGGATGGGAGTTGCAATGCACTCTGTAGGCAGTAGCATAGTCTTGAGTCGCAATCCACCCTATTTTTAGATTTTGAATTCAGACTAGGGATAGCTATTTCCTCTCTACATGAAAGTAACTTTTTCTTGGATCATTTAATTAAAATAAGTCCATTGTTTATTTTCACAGGTGATGGACAAGCATCTGAACATTCTTGCAAAACAACATATAGAGACACGCTTTCTGAAAGTTCACGCTGAGAAAAGTCCCTTCTTGACTGAGAAGCTACGGATTGTTGTACTACCTACACTTGCGTTGGTAAAGAATGCCAAAGTCGAAGATTATGTGGTAAGTAATGTAAAAATAAGTGAACGTCTCTCTTCCGTCCAAGTTATGAACACGTGCCTTTAAATGCTTGCAGGTGGGCTTTGATGAACTTGGAGGCACTGATGACTTCAGTACAGAAGAGCTGGAGGAAAGATTAGCCAAGTCGCAAGTCATCTTCACTGAGGGTGAAGCGTCATCACACACAACCAAGGCCGGCCGAACAAAAAGAAGTGTCCGCCAATCAGAAGCCGCCGACTCGTCAGATTCTGATTAATTCCTTATCACATTGTCGATTGTGCAAGCGTTACCATGCATGCAGCTGCAGAGTCGCTTTCCTTCCATGATGCTTTCGTGATGCATGAGTTATTTAATATCATCAGCATGTGTGGCTTATGCTACCTCTTTGTACCTAGCGTAATTTAGGATTTGAAAGAGAAAGCTACCATACGTTTAAATTCGTTTTCTTTAGATTTAGGGGATGCATATGCCTTGCAAATTTTGCCAAGGAGATTTTATATACTTGAACTACGAGTTTCCTACTCTGTATGTTGGTTGTTGTTTGATTCAAAATCTGGTTTACTGATAAGCTTTGTGTCCAGAGGGCCATTTCTTCTATGATCCCCATAAATTGCTGCTTGGTTGCCATTTTTTTCTTCATCGTTTGATGAAATTGTTGGTTGCTATTGGACTCAAAACTTTCTCCAAGCCTTCTTGTTGACCTTCATTGCACTGATCTCTGAGCATTTCATACATCAATAACTGGTGAGTAAGAAAATGTCTCCGGTAGCCACAGTAAACCAAATCAATAAGATGACATTGAACTTGATTTGAGACATTTGTTTGTTGATCATTGTCATATATAACATAACAAGCAATCAGTTTATCTACTAACTTCTAGCGCACAATCAATATGTTCGATTTGGTGATCATACGTTCATCTTGTTTCTTAAATCGGGCCATCTCCAAGGATGTCGTCCTTGAACTGAAAGCTTTGCATTTGAAGCTGCCCCCCTCATCTGACCTCATCGCCTGGTGCCTCCTCCATGCCGCCTGGATGTAGCAGGCGGCCCATGTCCGCCACCGAAGTGAGTAGTACCGGAGCGTGTCCTGCAGCTTCCTGCTGTGGAGCCGCCTGAACTGGTTCGCCACGAACCTGAGGTCGCTGGCGCTCAGCGCGAAGGCCTCGACCAATTTGAGGGCGCGCAGGGTCACGGAGGACGACGGCAAGCAGCCCGAGGCGGCGGGCTTCAGCGCCCAGGAGACAAGCTCCGCACCGCAGAAGTCGCCGTGCCTGAGGACGGTGGTGGCGTGGAAGCCGTCCCACGGGCCGCCGCCGGTGGTGAAGCTGAGGAGCTCGCCGCGGATGATGAAGAGCATCGAGGTCACCGGGTCGCCCTCACGGACGACGAACGTCCCCTTGGTGCAGAGGGAGGAGACGAGGCGCTCGCAGATGGCGTCCTGCAGCTGGCCATCCATTTCAGAGAAGAAGTGCACCTGCATTTTGAGAGAAGAAGAAGATCAAGTTCACAAAACGGTAGTTTGAGGTTTCGATCGGTGAGATAGGATGAGCGTACGCGTCGAACGAGATCCAAACACAAATGGCGTTGGATGTCCCGGCGAAGGTCGAACGGCAAACCTCTCAAGATGGATTGCTCGTCGACTCCTCTCATTGCCATCCACTGATACTGAACGAATTGCCTCACTCGGTCTTGCAGATCGAGAGGAAACTGGCGACGCCTCATCCACTCCTCGATGTCTCTCTGCTTCAGCCTTCATTGCTCCACCTTTGCACTAATAGATTGCAGGTAGGTCTGCAGAACAACACAACAATACTTTTGCCTTCTCTTGGCTGATCGAAATGGAGCATAATCTGATCCACGCGAAAAAAAATTTGCAGTTAATTACCTGCACGTGACCAATCAGCTGAGCAAACAAAATTAGACTGATGATCGCAATAAATATAGCAAACAACGTTTCCCCAATGAAAGTGCTGGTACTTAAACTCTGCCCTGCTGACCTGAGAGAAAGAGGGAAAAAAAAAGGAAATCCATGGTAAACAGTACGGAGAAGAGTAAGGCGATTAGTTAAGATAGATGAGAAAGCATACGTTAACTGCTGCAGACCCCACCAGAGGCCGTAGAAGTAGTTCTCTATGAATACGGCCGACGGACCACCAAGATTGAGCGAGTTTTGAAAGATCCCATACTTGAAGGCGATGTTTGAGTTGCTCGCATTGCAGCTGGTGAAAACTGAAGTGCTGTTTGCCCAAATCTTGTAGTCTGCTAACTGAGAGAACTTGCAAGTAATAAATCTTGGTTGGCAGGAGATCAATCCAGTAGTACTACTCTCCATTTTGCATTGCAGTAGCCAGCATGTTGCCTGCCTTTGGACCGTCAGAAGGTACCAAATTGCTCCTACAATCTAGTAATGAAAAAAAAGGCGAAGAGAAATATTAAGATTACCAGAAAACAACAATAAAAAGAATGAGATAAGTTGCAGAGGGTTTGAACTAAAATTTTAAAAAAATTATTATACAAGATCCTGGTGAGACCTACATGGCTAGCGAGCATGTAGAGCAGGAGGTTGTATGCCGCCCCTCCCCAAGCGCTCCTGGTGATGAGTCTGTCAGTTATAATCTCATCGCTTAAGCTGAAAATGACGTAAAGCCGGAGCAGGTATTGGATGAGGATGACGAGAGTGAGCGTGAAGCCGCTTGACTTCCATATCTCCGGCAGCGCCACCCACATCACCACCTGCGGCACCGGAAAGGCCGCCGCGAGATCGACGGAGAACTCCGCCTTCGCGTACCGACACCCGATCGTCCTGCAGTCGGTGACGAGCACCCGCATGCTCACGACTCCTGAGCTCGGCAGCGCGTACGCGGTGCGGAACTTGAGGAAAACGTTGAGCAGGTAGAGTAGGTCGATCGACGACCGCAGCCAGGTGACGGCCGCCCTCAGGTTCCGGTCCATGTCGATGCAGGAGGAGACCCGCCGCCGCCCCCGCCGCTGGATCGGATGAGGGGCCAGTAGAGGACGAGCGGGTCGATGAACATGCCGGCCAAGGAGGAGACCAGGAAGAGGCGGCGCCACATAAGAACGGATCTGCTCCCCGGATCGAGCGCAGTCTTCCGGATGAGCACGTCCAAGCTCTCTCGCATGGAGGAAGAGGGTGATGGCGATGAGCCTGCGCCGGAAAAGAGACTTACAATTACGATGGAGAAGAAGAAGTATGCAACCTTCTCGCGAATAATTGATCTTATAGAATGTAAAATGTAGTGTTCATTTGGGCAGGCGTGTGCTGCGTATGTGCGTGTAGCAGTACGGCACAGGCGAGGGAAGTCCCCTTCAGCTGAAGTCGAGTCAATGAAAATAAAAAGAACGACCTCGGAGTTCAACCGAGGAAGAAGGGTGACGCTACAGTACACGTGTCGAGTTAACATTTGCTGATAATACTAAAGTCAACGGAGCAACAGACGTTATGATGAATAAGACTGCATCGAGAGAGATGACTGCACGTGCGATGCACGAGAGCCATGTATTTTATGAATTCCACTAATAAATACTACAATATAATCATTCAAAATTCATTAAAATAAAATAAAAAACATTGTTCATTTTTTAAAAATTAACTAAGAATTTTTTTAAAAATATTAAATTTTAAATAATAAAATTAATCTATCCAATATCAGTATTCAGTATCCATAAAATTAATCAAGGGATGAGGTAATTAGATTTGGGATAAGGGATACCCCAATCAATTGACTGTACGAGAGCAACTTATTTGGGACTTAATAAATCCCTGTTCTCCAAGGTAAATGACATGAGCTCACCCCCTTCACTAGATAAACCATTTCAGGTATATGCAGTAAAGCAAAGGGATAAAAAAACATTGACCTTGATTTGAGGCCTTGATGTATTGATGAACTCAGTTCATCTTCTAGCATCAGCACTCCAAGTATCACACGATATATATATATCTCTAATTTGGCGATCATATCAAGCATTGACGTTAACATCATCACCGCTGAATAAACAGAGCAATAGGTAGGGGCATCTTGTTTCTATGAAACCCGGCCATTTCCAGAGACATCCTCCTCGAACTGGAAGAAGCTCTGCGCTGTCGCTTCATTCCTCGTCCGACCTTAAGGGCATCGAGTCCCACCGGTTCCAGTCCCTTGATCTCTTCTTCCTCCTCCAGGCCTCCTGGATGTAGCAGGCAGCTTACAGGAATGAGCTCGTGAGCTTTCTGCTGTGGAGCCGCCTGAACTGGTTCACCACGAACACCAGGTCGCCGAAGCTCAGCGCGAAGTCCTCGACCTCGACGAGGGCGCGTAGGGTCGCAGAGGAGCACGTCAGGAAGCTGGTGGTGCCGTCCGAGATCAGCTCTTCCCCGCATAAGTCCACGAGCTTGAGGACGGTGGCTGCGCCGCGGGCGGTCGAGCTGAGCACCTCCCCTCGGATGATGAAGAGCATCGAGGTGATGGGTTCGCCCTCGCGGACGACGTACTTCCCCCTTAGTGAGCAGCGAGGAGACGAGGCGCTCGCAGATCGTGCCCTGCAGTTGGCTGTTGTCCATGTTAAGGAAGAAGGACACCTGCTTTGCCAGAGACGAACAAGGAAGAAGGGTACCTTGTCCGCATTATTACCTACCTCCTCGGTACTGATTTTTTGTGGCATTGAAGGACATCAATGGTAGGATGTCGACCGCCTGCAGAGTCTGGTCCATGTCGACGCAGGAGGCACCGCCGCCGCTGGACAGGATGAGCGGGCGGGTCGACGAACAGGTCGGCCAAGCAGGAGACCAGGAAGAGGCGCCTCCGCATCTTGCACGAATCGGCTCCCCGGGTCGAGCGCTTTCTTTCCGATCAGCAGCTCGAAGCCCTCGCGGAGTAGTGGTCTCGTCTTGCTCTCGCCCGTGGAAGACGTTGACGAAGTGAGAGGAGCAGCGTCCATGGCCCGCCGAGAAGCAGCTCATGGCTCAAAACTTGAATCTTCTTTTTTTGTACTCACAATGTCATCCAAACGGCTATCTCCGTGAAATGGGAGGAAGAAGACGACGAGGAAGACATCTTTAGGCAGCACTGTTTCATCAACTTGCTAAAGCGATCCCTCCATGTTACGGCTCCATGATGCTTCACTTTGTGTGGACTTTTGGCATCAGCGGCACAGTAAATGTAAAGCATCTAGTCAGCTGCTCCAATATCATGTACAAATTAAGCAATTCGGTGACGGGGAGTGACCATAATTGGATACCCGGGTGAAAATTGTTCTCGCAGTACTCAGATGATATTTGATAAGTCATGGAAAACCTTGTATTTTTAGGAGAACAAACATTGTAAAGAGACAACAGGAGATGGTACTTAAGCTATCTGGAATAGACAGATGCATCAGAGCTCTTAAGCTATGCTCACTGGTATTCCTAGATTTATATATTTGTGTGTTTTCATCCTTATCTGATATTGTTGTTCCATCAATATACATATTGATGCTGACAGTGTTCCTCCTGAACAGTTTTGCCCATTTCATTTAAAGGAAAAAGGAAAGCATATATGGCGACACGCTTTCAGCAAGTTCACGCTGAGAAAAGTTCCTTCTTTGATCGACAAGCCAACGGTTATTGATAAAGAATGCCAAAGCTGATGATTAATGTGGCAGGCAGAGTAAAACAAGAAACCTCGATTGCAATGGGACAATATTTGATCACATCCATCATCGACTAAAACGAGAAGTAATCAGTTCATATACAAATCTTACATCAACACTCCCCAAGTATATCATACAAATCTTTTTATGTGTAATTTAGGTGATCACTCGATGCGTCGGCACTAATATCACTGGGATAATACGGATCAATCGGTAGGCTCATCTTGTCTCTGAAACCTGGCAATCTCCAAGGACGTCCTGCTCTTGAAGCTTCCATCCTCAACCGACCTCACGGAGATGGACTCCCACCGATTCCAGTCCCTTTTTCTCTCCATCCTCCTCGCCTGGCGCCTCCTCCACGCCGCCTGGATGTAGCAGGCGGCCCACCTCCGCCACTGGTGCGAGTAGTACCGGAGCGTGTCCTGCAGCTTCCTGCTGTGGAGCCGCCTGAACTGGTTCGCCACGAGCTGCAGGTCGCCGGCGCTCAGTGCGAAGGCCTCGACCTCAACAAGGGCGCGCAGGGTCACGGAGGACGAGGGCAAGCAGCCGGCGTTGACGGAGTTCAGCGCCCAGGAGAGCAGCTCCTCCCCGCAGAAGTCGCCGGGCTTCAGGACGGTCGCGGCGTAGAAGCCCTCCCCACCGCCGACGATGGTGGAGCTGAGGAGCTCCCCGCGGATGATGAAGAGCATGGAGGTGACGGGGTCGCCCTCACGGACGACGACGGTCCCCTTGGTGCAGAGGGAGGAGTCGAGGCGCTCGCAGATGGCGTCCTGCAGCTGGTCGTCCATTTCTGAGAAGAAGGGCACCTGCATTTTGAGAGGAAGAAGACGAGCATGATCACAAAACGGTAGTTTGAAGTTTCAATCGGTGGGATATGATGAGCGTACGCGTCGAACGAGATCCAAACACAAATGGCGTTGGATGTCCCGGCGAAGGTCGAACGGTAAACCTCTCAAGATGGATTGCTCGTCGACTCCTCTCGTTGCCATCCACTGATACTGAACGAATTGCCTCACTCGGTGTTGCAGGCGGCGAGGAAACTGACGGCGCCTCATCCACTCTTCGGCGTCTCTCTGTTTTAGCCTCCATTCTTCCACTTTTGCATTGATAGATTGCAAGTAGGTCTGCATTAATTCCATACGAAAGCTATTTGTTATCTCAAAATAAAAACTAGAGGGAAACAGGAAGACACAGGCTTAGTTGAAAACTAGAACCTTACTTGTAATATTACAGATTCTAAAATATAAATAGCAATCAAAATTCAAAGAAAACGCATTGTTAATTTAATCAGCTTGGGAAAAAATTACCTGCATATTACCAATTAGCTGAGCAAACAAAATTAGACTGAGCATCGCAATGACAATTGCAAATAATGTTTCTCCGATAAAAGTGCTGTTGCTTAAATTCTGCCCTGCCGATCTGAGACCAAAAAAAAAAGTTAATACTAATTTTTGATATAGAGAGAAAGAAGACAAACCAGAAACACATACGTCAATTGCTGCAGACCCCACCACAGGCCATAAAAATATTTCTCGATGAAAACGGCGGAGGGGCCGCCGGAAGACAGCGAGCTCTGAAAAATCCCGTAGTCGAATGTAATACTCGAATTCCTCGCATTGCAGCTTCTGAAAACCGAAGTCCTCTCCGCCCAAATCTCGTAGTCCGCCGACCGAGAGAATTTGCAATCGAGAAATCTGGGATCGCAGGGTATCACTCCAGAACTCGAGCTATTGTTACCCTCCATTCTGCACTGTAATAACCAACATGTCGCCTGCCTTTGAACCGTCAGAAGGTACCAAATTGCTCCCACAATCTGGCGATGGATCAATAGATCAACGTAAGTGAAAGTTTAGCATCAGTAGAAGTAGGAGCGAAAAAGAGATGGAAAGACTTGCATGGCTAGCGAGCATGTAGAGCAGGAGATTGTACGCCGCCCCACCCCAAGCGCTCTTGGTGATGTTCCTGGCGGTCTTTATGATCTCATCGCTCAGGGAGTAGACGAGGTAGAGCCGGAGCAGGTATTGGACGAGGACGACGAGAGTGAGCGTCAGGCTGCCTGATCTCCATACCTCCGGCAGCGCCATCCACATCACGACCTGCGGCACAGGAAAGGCCGCCGCGAGATCGACGGAGAAGTCCCCCCTCGCGTACCGCCGCTCGATCGTCCTGCAGTCGGTGACTAGCTCCCCCTTGCCGAAGACCCTCGAGCTCGGGGCCACGTACGCGGTCCGGAACTTGATGAAAACGTTGAGCAGGTAGAGCAGGTCGACCGACGACCGCAGCCAGGTGACGGCCGCCCGCAGGTTCCGGTCCATGTCGATGCAGGAGGTACTACCGCCGCCTCCGCCGCCGCCGCCGCTGGTGGTCCGGATGAGCGGCCAGTAGAGGATGAGCGGGTCGACGAACAGGCCGGCCAAGCAGGAGACCAGGAAGACGCCGCGCCATACCTGCACGAGCCGGCTCCCCGGGTCGAGCGCTTTCCTCCCGAGCAGCGCGTCGAAGCACTCGCGCAGCAGCGCAGCCGACTCGCCGCCGGGGATGCGTGTTGGACCTCCCGGTCCGCCGGCGAGATGGCCGATGGGTTTTGGCTCCGGGCGCGTGGGCGGTGCCTCTTGATCACGTAGCTTTTCGGTAGTTTGGAACGACCTACACGGACGACGTAGCCAAAGTGCAGGTTGAGATAAGAGACGAATATGAAGTAAGCAATATAAAATACCGAACTCAGTAGACAGCAAAGGATGGAAGACAAGATGGAAAAGACAATGAATACCTAAGTTTACATTTAAAGGAAATTAAATAAATAATAACGAAGGATGAGGAACGCCTAATTTATATATTAAATATCAATAAAATATAACGATGATATTATAAATTTTGGGGAAGGTCTGATGTTTTAAAAATTTAAAAAATGTAAAGCCGGATAATTTAACACCTAATCCATTGTGTTGAAATGATAGATGAGTAAATGGTTTCAATGAATTAAGTAGGATTAGTATTATTTAAAAAATAATAATATATTTGATTAATATTTTATTTTTTAAAAAATATTAATATAATAGAAATTCAGTTTGTTGATCTAATTTTTTACAATTTAACTATTTTTTGAGAAACTGAATTTTTTTAAAAAAAATTATCTAAAATTTTAAAAATTAAAGTGGAATTTTTTAAGATGAATGATCTAAAAAAATTGTAAATATTTTAGGAGAATAAAAATTCTTAAATTTTTTAACGATAATGAGTAAAAAAATGTTATAAGTCAAATTTTCTTATATTCTAAATTTTAAAAGCCTTTGTAAATTTAAACTTGCTAGAATCACTTTGATTGATTTTATGGTATGTTCTTTTTTTTTAAAAAAAAAGGAGTGATGATATTGACTAAACTCACCTCACGGCTTCCTCCAACTCCGACTCCAACTCCAAGTCCACCTCGTCGCTGATCTTTGAACCGTGCATCTTCTTGCTCCCCATCAAAATCTCCCCAAAACTCGTCACACAGCACGCATACAACATCTATATATACAGCAAGAAGACGAGATCGGATGTGGCTTAGTTTAATTAGGAAGGATCCTGCCGGAACACAGCAGAGCGGCCATGGCGTAAGGACTGCTCCAAGCTGCAGACTCGCTAGCTCAAGACCTGGTTCTTTTTGTTTCCAATACGATCATAAATCCCATCGGGCGATCGACGCTGCCGGAGCACTTCGAAGGGTGGAGTACTTGGAGACGCACGGACCCCTTCAGAGAAGACAGCTGAGATCAGCCATGACGGGCGTGGAAGCTGCCGATCACCTGCTCCTACTCCTGCTCCTCCAGAAAGCCTACTGGAGGAGGCGGGCACGGCGGTCGTCTCGCCTGAAGCGGAGCAAGAAGAGGATAAAAGAAAGGCAACTCTAGGGAGGAGCGCACGTCCCGGAACACGGCGGAGCGGCCACGGCGCGGGAGCAGCTGATGGCGATCGATCGATGAGCCTGCGCAGGTACTTATAACGGAGAAGAGGTATGCAGAGGCTTAGCAGATTAATAGCTGCTCTTGTAGCGTGTGCTCCAGTGCTCATTTGAGGAGGAACGTTGTACGTGGGAGTTGTAGTGCGACACAGCGACAGCCCGGATCAGTCTCCTCCTGCAGAAATAATTATATATATATATATAAGGCATCTTGATAAAAAAGTTGAGCGATTATATAAATCACAGTATCACTTTAACCGATAAAATAATACCTTATCACAGCCTCTAATTAAGCATAATATAATAATTTTTTATTTTATCATTATCTAACTTTGTAAATATTTCATCATTAATTTATTATTTAAACAACCTCTATTTTTTTTTCTCTCAAGCATGATAGCATAAGACATCTTAACAATTATATTAATTATTATCCTATGTATAGTTTGTATCATTATTTCTTAATTTCATTCAATAAATTACTTCGTATAGTTTTGTTATAACATTATTTATTTAGTAAACATTTTAATTTTTTTATTAAAACTAAAAACAACTTATACCTTCCTTTCCTTCTAGGATAGGTGATTTGAGTAGTTTATTTGCTATTATCAACTTATGATGTAAAGCTAAATCATAGAACAAATATTTACGATTGAGTAATTGAATCACATACTATGTTTTTTTAAATATTTTTCTTCTTGATTATTGTTTTGTTGAGGGTGGTGTAAGTGACTTTAAAATTTTAAAAACTACTATTTATATTTTCTAAATTAAATTTTTTTCTAAAAACTTTAAAACGCTGATTTATGCTACCACCAGTTATCCTCACATGTATTTTGTGAGGTTTTTTTATAAATAAGTGAGTATTGAACTCACTATATATTTTGAGTTAAATGAGTCTTTAAAACTTTTAATTTTTTTAAACAAAATAATAATTAATTCCCTGTACTTAAATTAATAAAGATTTTCATTGAGCAAATTATAACCACCAGATGAGGAGATTTAATAAAAAAAAATTTAAATTAGAATTTTGATTCTTAATTTTGCTTAAGACATGATTAATTTTGCTTAAATTAACCTTCTTCATTTGGAGGAAGACCGAGTTGTACCGGATTTCTCCACCGGTTCGTGTTCAGAACTTCCGAGTCGCCTCCGCCATTATATATACACACAAATTCCCGAGTCAACTCACAAATTCCCGAGTCGCGGCCGGGTCAACTCCGTTGGCCAGCACCGTCACATCGCAACACCTCTCTCACCCAATCTCTCGTCTCCCTTTATCATCGAATCGAATACACCTCTCCCTCTTCCTCCTTCCCCCTCGACGACGGCCGACGCCATGCCTCCGCTTCCCCAAACCCTCCTCTCCCCCGCCGTCCTCCCTCCTCCCCCCGCTCGGATCTCCGCCCTCCGCCTCCCCTCCCGGCGCTCCCCTCCCCTCCGCCTCCGGCCGAGGTGCTCCCTCCTGTCCGTGTCCACCGATGCGCCCCCCGCGTCCGGGGAGGGCCCGCGGGCGAAGCCGTCGCCCGCCGAGGTATCCAGGACCCTTGTGGAGCTCTCCTCCACCGGCACGCTCTCCTCGCTGTCTCCCGACGGTTGGCCCCTCTCCATCGGCGCCCGCTTCGTTGTCGACGCCCAGGGCTCACCTGCCGTGTGCTTGAACCAGCCCGAGAGGCTCTTTTCCTCCGATGGTCGTTCCAGCTTCCACGTTCAGGTTGGAGTTCGGATTTCTTGGGCTTCCCCGTGGACTTAGAATTTGCTTGCTCCCGCAATTCTCCTCTATCTTCAAGTTCCAACATGATTCTGTTACACCGATCCAGATTTAGTTGCTTTAGAGCTTTTAGGACAAAAGTACATTCTTTTATGGTTTTGGATCGATTTCAGTGTCATTTGATTTATTTTTCCTTCGCTAATTACTTCTAATCACTGACGTTAGCCCTGGTATTCCTTGGGAGCAGTTTGAGCAAACTGGATCACGCACTCCACAATGCACGTTATTGGGAAGCCTGAGTAAACCCGATGATTCGTTTCTTATGAAGGTAATTTTTATTTTCTCTATGCAATCATCAGAATAGAATGACCTTTGTTGTTTTTATCACTTTATAATTTTACCAATAGCAAGAAAAAGTACATCGTTCAAGCAAATCTAAAGATCATGAGTTTTCTCTAAAATCATATATACTCTCGTAATGCCTCAAATCAGTTGGATCAGTTTTGATAGTAGCTGTCGGTTATGTCAAGCATATTATTCAAACTGTAGCCTCATGGAAAACATGAGATTAGTTTGTCTAAAGTCAGGGATTACTGCTTCATCTATGTTCTATTCAGATTAGATGGTCATGTCGTGGAAGCTATGTTGCAAATTATGTATTATTTCTTTTTCTCATTTGCTAACTATTTTGTGTTTTTGCATCTCTCTAATAGTTCTATGAACTTGCAAATAGTCTTTTGAAAAATTTGTCTGTCAATTTCATGATGCCTCATTCTGCAGAGGCTTTGCACAAAATGGGAGAAGAAATACGGGGAAGAAGTGGAAGAAAATCTTGTTTATCTTTTTTCTGTAGAGAAGGTGTTTCAAATTGAAGATTTGAAGGAGGTATGAATTTATGCTAGGGATGAATTCTCTCCAAGATGTACTTTCCTTTGACTATGATATTGCATTTAAATGGTTACGAACTCAAAGTATAATCAATTTATGTTATATTATCTTCAATTATATCTCAGCTAACGAATAATCCAATGGAAATGATAAGTTGTTTAACTTGCTTATAGATACTTGGGATTTTGAGGTTCTGATGGCAGCCATCAATGGAAAATTTTCATAATTCCTATAGTAATGGTGGTTATGGGACTCTGAATTAACTTTATAATAGTTCATATATTCTATATCCTGGCCCCATAGAATTCTAGCCTTGTATAGATCACATATAACACATATATCTCTTTTTGTCAGCTTTCAACATTTTTCTGTTCAAATTATTCTGTTCAATGCAGTACATAGACACATTCTGAAGCAATGACAGGATACATAAAGTGTTCGATAGCAAAATCTTTCATTGGCAAATTGTGCTTTGACTTAAGCAGCATCATACCTTATTTTGACAAAAGTAGACACTTCACCACTCTCAAATCAAGCCTCTGATAGCATATCCTCATCATGGTTTTGCCTTTAAAACAGACTGGAACAATTTGACATCCGAAGTCTTCCTAATGATTCTTCTGCTGTTCCTTCTGAGCAGCGCACCACACTCTTTTCAGTTTGATGGTCAGCTCTTCCCTGCTTTCCCCCCCCCAGAGTTCCTTTTATGCAAAAATTGAATGTTTGACCATTGATCTCAGCTCCAAAGCAGAAAAGAATTAGTATTTGTATGAATTTCCTAGGGGTATGCTTGGTTGACAGACCATTTCCCTTATAAAGCGAGGGCTGTTTGCACTTTGCAAGCCACATGCTGCAAGGATTGCAGCAAGCCTAACCAAATAAGGCACTAAAGCGAAGCAACCATGAGGTGTAAAATTTTGTTTTCTTATATTAGTTGAACTGTATTATTTCT
This sequence comes from Thalia dealbata, assembly GCA_030544415.1. Classification (NCBI taxonomy): domain Eukaryota; kingdom Viridiplantae; phylum Streptophyta; class Magnoliopsida; order Zingiberales; family Marantaceae; genus Thalia; species Thalia dealbata. Next base: position 2,328,496 of record CM060458.1, read on the forward strand.
GATTCGTGCGTCACATTTCTTACTGCTGAATTATGCAAAGTTGATTACTAAAACAAGCACATCTTTAAGTGAGCGGACTGGAAATTAAGTTGAAGGATATTTTATTCATTTAGTTACTCTTCTTAAGCCTTTGACATTCTTTTCGAATATAGATATATTTTTCTGTATTACAGTCACATATTTGACTAATAAAACACTATTATATCAAATTTTCAGGATGGCATATGGGTGACCTCCTCGGAGTACTTAAATGCTGAACCTGATCCCCTGAGAAATTTCGCTGAAAAGATTGTTGATGAGATGAATTCTAAGCACGCTGAAGATGTGCGACGGTTATGCAGCGTTTATGTGGAATCAGGGTTTCAGGTGTGCATCCATAAATGCCTTGACTTGTTAGAAGTTTCTATTGTTTCTTTAATAAAAAATATTCTCTAAAACAAGTTTTATTTAAGTTAATTTTGCTGTTCAATCGTCATTATGTTGACGCCTGCATGCACTTCCTATCAAGTATCAACAGTCTATAGATATTCCTCGACGACTGTATTTTGGTCAGCATGCACTTCCTATCAAGTAACAACATAGTCTTTCAATACCTTGATGACTGTACTTCGATAGTAACCAACAAACTTAGCACCTTATATATTTACTTAGAACTAATACGTAATCCATATACCCCCACAAATAATTTTTTGTGGGAGTGGTTATGGCTACGCACTTGCATTATCTTTAACTTGTTCAAGTAGTTAACCAAACCGTAGCAATCTATAGTTTTATAGATAATTCTTTTGGTGATATGGTCTCCACTGCGAATGGTAAATAATTAGTTTCTGTCACATGTTCTCACTGCCAATACTTCTCTAGGTCAGAATCCAACAAAGGAGTAGGTAAAAACCTAATTAAGAATTCGTTAGGACCCAAAAAAAAATCACAAATACGTTTGGTGCTTGGGCCTGTCTGCCGGAAAGGCACCACGCTGACTTGTTTTGCTGATTAATTATACCTTGGGCAGCAACATGTGCTACAACCGCTCTCTGCCATCAGGATGCATATGCACATATACTTCTAACCAGATACCGCAGCAATGGTTAATATACTATATAGAGTTGCATTCTGCATAAAGTTGGTCTGAACTTTTTAACTGGACATGACCAATGTTTTGAAAAATATCCAGCTTAACTCCATGTCTTCTCTTTACATTTGAATTGTTTTAGTCGACAAACCAGCTTCAACATGGTCATTCAAGTGATTTCTCCATTTTGGCAGGTGGCAGACGCAAAGATGATATGGGTCGATCGACTGGGCTTCGATGTGTTTATTCATGCAGAGAATGCAGTGTTTGCCGTTCGAATCCCTTTCCCCAGAGAAGTCACAGATGAAAAAGGAGTGAAGTCGACATTCAATTCCATGTCCCATCTTGCTTGGGAGATTGAGAAGAGTTACGTCTCTGCAGAATTCGAGAAGGTAAAATACTTCAAGAGGATTAGATAGTTCACCGATTCTTGTTGCAGCTCTGTTTTTGCTCTCATATTTGATTTTTAATCTACCTGTGGGGGAAAAAACGCACTGAACACATGCTTGTTTATTGTGGTTAATTACCACCTCAAGTTGATTTCATTCTTCCATATCTTCCGAATAGAAATTACATATTCTTTTGTAGATCTCCAATATTACTAGACATGTTTGTGTAATTATGTGGCTCAAATGTTACTTATGATGGTTATAAATCAACAAAAGGGCAGCCTCTTCTGCATCTCTTTACCGTTGGGTACAGTGGATTAATCCCACAAAAATACAGTCTACTTCTTTTCTCTCTAAGTACCATCTGGCATACACCAGAGTAGAAAGAGCACCCAATTGGCCATCTGCGATGTCGAGTTGGCCTGAAATATCATTGGGTTTTTTTTTTGTTGAAAACAAAAATTACCCGAACTAATGACTGATATTTCATCTCTCATTTTTTTATCCTAAATTCTTAATGTGGTTATTTCGACTGCTAATAAAGAAAATACACTAATAATAATATCATATTTGATTATTTATTTGGATCCATATGAAACATGCTCATCAATTGAGAAATCCCTTGAGGGCTTACAACATCCGTTGTAGTCTAGTTGGTTAGGATACTCGGCTCTCACCGGGGACTCAAGTCCCGGCAACGGAATTTTTTTCTTTTTTTTACTTGTTTTCACTTTTCAGTGGTATGAGCCTTTAAAATCTCTCTGAGATAGGTTAGTTTTAATTACTTTTTATGGTGCACCTTCATATTTGCCCTTTTACAAATTTTTTCTTCTATTTTGATGATAATTATGGAGCTGACAAGGAACAATTTTTTTCCTTACCCTTTTCGGGTAAGTTTTCGATATTTGTTCCAAATATTCTTTTATAAAACTCCTAAGTTAAAAATATACTTACCAAAAGATAAGCCCCGGCCTTTGTAACATGCTTAAATCTTGGGAAGTATAGTATTAACTTACTGTTTTTTATATAAATTTTTTAATCTTATGTTCAAAACTTATCTTTTAAAAAATAAATAACCTAGATACCTCCGGAAACAATTGCCTTTTTCTTGGTATAACTTAGATACCTACAAAAACATTTGCCATTTTCTCCCACAACATTCTTGCCTTTTCTTTCTTTTTCTCCTAAGACATTCGTGCTTGCCTACCTAAAAACCGCATTCCACACAATTTTCTCATATTTAGTATGCCACCAACTTGTCATAGAGTTCATGTTTCCAACAAATGCAGTCGCTCCAAGCAGATATTAAACCTGACTATTGGCTGCTTTCATCAAAACCACAATCATGTATTCAATGGAAGGCAAGTTAACCACCAAGAAACCTCCTTTACTGATACAAGTGATGCATCAGCCAACACACAAGTGATCGAGTCAAATATATTCAATAAAAAGCAAGTTAACCGTCAAGAAACATCCTTAATGATGATCCAGAGTGCTCAGTGATCTTCCAAACATAAAACAGCAGTATGAGACCAACGTCTAGGGCTATCATCAAACTCTGTACTGTACCTACAAGTCCAAGGGCCATCCTGACCTTGAAACTAGCAAAGCACTGAATAAAGGAACGTGGGTGTCCTGTGGCTGTTTGAACTCCGGCAAACTTTGGTCATATGGCATTTGGCTTACTAAGGTTGGGTCTTACTGCAGATACAATGGTGTGGGAACAATTTCTAACTACAGAGATAAATGAAAAATATCCATAACATCTTCCATGAGGAATGGCATTCTCATTAAAACTTAAGTTCATGTACTCTATAACAGCGAGCAAAGAAGGCCTGGTCATATAAGAAACACGTTTGTGACCACGTCAGTTTCAAGCATATTCTACTACATTAAGGTAGTATCTTACTGTAGACACAATAATGTAGGAAAAGTTTCAAGTACAGAGACTAATAAAAAATATCCATAACATCTTCTTCCATGAGGAATGGCATCTTCATTAAAACTTATTACACATCAATTAACTCCATAACAGTGATCAAAGAAGGCCTGATCAAAGAAGGCCTGGCCAACCATATTAGAGAAAAAAGGAACATTTATGACTGCATCAGTTTCAAGCATATTCTACTACATTTAAGTACTACCATACTGTACATACAATAATGTAGGAAAAATTTCTAACCATAGGCACCTTACTGTACCTATCCATAGCATCTACTTCCAGGAGGAATTGAATTTTTATTAACACTTATTCATGTCATGTGCTCTATGACAGTGAGCAAAGAAGGCCTAGCCAACCATATCAGAAACACATTTATGACTACTACAATTTCAAGCATATTCTACAATATCGTGGCATAAATCAGTTCCAGTTTATTCTGCTAAAAACAATAAATGACATTTAAATATATACAGTTGCATTTATGCATTCACATGATTCAAAATTAAGCGATAAGAGAAAATTGAACTTTACGAATTTGTTTTTCACCATCTCTATCTTCCTGGGTTTTGCAAAGTAATTGGTACTCCAATCGTACAACTCATTTATCACCCACCAAATGCATTCACTCAACAAGCCTTCTCTTATGATTACTAATTAATGTCACTGTTCAACGATTCTACCAAATGGTTAAAATCACCCGAATTGAGTAATCGCTACATTGGGTAGAAAAAAAGGAGCGATTTTTATGTACAGGGAGTGAAAAGCCCTAACACGGAAAAAGAACAAAACTTACATCCACCCCGCCGGTTCGTCGACCGCCGGCTGGGGCGTCTCCACGCCAACGCACGCGCGGCAGATCGGGCAACCCCGCGATTTCACCAGCCACCGGTCGACACAGGCGACGTGGAAGACATGCCCGCACGGAGGTAGAGCCCGGCACCTCTCCCCCTCCTTGACCCTTTCCAAGCACACGGGGCAGTCCGGCGGCGGTGGCCACGGAGGGGACGCCGATCGCCCTGTGTACTCGAACCACGGCAGCCCCTTGAGCTGCGCGGGCGAGAGGCCGCAGGGGAGCGAAACATCGGCGGCAGCGGAAGGGGAAATGCGGCGGCGGCCACGGCGGAAGGCGCGGCCGGCGACGGCGAGGTGGAGGAGGACGACGGCGGCGACGCCGGCGAAGAGAAAGAAGAGCAGGAGGGCGACGAACATGACGAGGGTCCGCAGGATGAAGGAGAGAACCAGGGCGCCGCCCCCGGGTTTCGCCGCCTCAGGCGGGCGCGCCAGGGAGGCGGGGAGGTCGGGCTCAGCGTCGAGGAGGCGGCGGCTGCGGTCGATTCTGGACATGGCGAGGAGGTTTGGCTTCAGCTTACAAGGTCGTCGGAGAGCAGAAGGAAGAAGACGAGGAAGCAGCGCTCGGGATATTCTCGGAGTGCGGGGAGCTGCGATGCCGTGTGGGAACTGGGAATTATATAACGAAGGCTATCGGTCCATCGCAACCGTCAGATCCAAATAATCCACGGCCGGATGATGGTTTTTGGAGGCTCGGGATTAGATGAGGAGAGCCGGACACGGTCCACCATGAGACCAAAGACGATATTTAAGTGGTGGGTGAGTCGACCTCATCCGGTCGTGTGACCGCCCCCGGTTTTGGCGAAGCATTTCGGCGGGCACAGGAGATAAGGATCTGAATCCGATTCGCTTTCCACGAGCCCATCGCGTCGGTTTAAGAGTCGTGCTGTTGCTTCAAGATCCGTGTCTGATATTGACGAACGCCATCCGTGACGATCCTAGTTATTTCAAATGCTTGCTGGATCTTCACGAGAACCTTCAGATTAAAACCCAATAAGGCCGGTTTGGGCCTCAAGCAACCCATGATAACGGGTCGGATTACGTTGAACTATTGGATCGGCCCGGTAGACAAAGAGGTGAAATAATTAAAACACCCCTTCCTGCTTTGATGCATCAGATCAATAAATAAGGGTATAATAGTCATAATAGACATTTTAGTCATAAAACCTAAATTTTTTCCCTCACCGGTGACCGCCGCAGGACCGCTACCGACGTGCTCCGGTACTCCTCTCTGCCCGGCGCCTCGGTCGTCTCCCTGATCTCCGGCGAGCCCGGTAGAGTTGTACCTTCACGGGTTGGCTGGCTGTTCGATATTGGGCCCGCGGCTCTTCGTCGCTGCAGGTTTTGAGGCGGTGCTTCGGAGCGACGAAGCGGAGATGACAGGGACGAGGAATTGGGAGGTCTTGCACGTTCGTGGTGAGCCAGAGAACTCCCTCGAATTGGCTACTGGTATGAATTCTGGGTTGGTGAAAGTTTGCCGGCGTTTCCCTACCGATTGATTTTGGTTTGAAGTTTGGAATTTCTGCTGTTGTTATAGTTGATGCCTTAGCTTCAGATGTCGAGCCGAAGCTTGCACATAGTATCGTCAGGTCAGAATTATGCTTTCTGGTTGTTTTTGTTACTGCGGTCATTTTCCAGTGGGCCTCCTCTGATGGTTTATTCATTTTGCTGCAATGATTAGGCAATTGAATTCGGTGTGCCCACTTGAGCATATCCGTCATGTGAAGCGGATCCGGAGAAGAACTGCTGAAGGTCCTTTTTTTTCCTTCTTGCAAGAACATATTTTTTTGACTAAGTTCTCTTATTGTCCGCTCTTTTTTTGGAGTAATAAATGGAGGGAATAATATCATGAAAATTGATTTCTGCACAGAAGTCTTATTTGCACGGATAAAACATTGTCTTTGAAGTTTTCTTTTTGTTTACGAACGGGTGACTTGCTTTAGCTTATGGTACTAGGGTGCTTTAACGTCCTACGCGGTCATATTTTCTGGAATTCTAGATTGCCTGGTTATGGGATTTGGACCACTGCAAGAGCATGTTTCGATTAAATTTTTTATTGCTATTGGCTTTTTATTATATTTTCTTACCTTGTTCTGTCATTTAGAAAATGTCTCGTCTAGCATATGCATAGTAAGTAACAACAATTTGCAGCACATTTTTTTATAAGCATTTTCTTTTATTAGTTCTTAGTTAGAAAAGATAAGGAATCACTAAGCCTATCAGTTGCTTTTATATAAATTTATGAAATAATCCCAAGATTATAATTTTTTGGCAGGTAAAGTTGAGTTATCTGTCATTTTATGTCTTTCTGATGAACATGAAAAAGATACAGAGGCGATACCAAGAGGTATTCATCAGCTTATCAGTGCCTATAATTTGTGTCCTTTTAAAACAAAAGTGAGTGGCTATTTAAATTGTACCTCTTTAATTTTCTTTTTCAGATTATAGTAAACTTTTTCTTTATTTTTCGGTGATTATCAAAATCCCTAGATGATTTATATCATGTCAGAGCTTCAAATTCAATTGGTACTTAATTCCTGGAGACTTAGAGAGATGCTGTGGAAATAATGCAATTTGTTCTGTGATTAGGTTGCAAATTCTTTTTTTAAATTCCATTTAATGTTAGATGGACATCCTCTTTTGAGCTTTGTGAATGAAACAATTAGAAAGAATGAAGTCAAGGCTCCATGAGATTGATTCATTGTTTGTAGATGAATCTTATTTTTTGTTAATACAACATGATTGACTAAAAAAAATGAAAATTGTAGATGAGGTTTATGTTATTCTTAGTTGTTTAACGTAATCACTTATTAATTGAGCTTCTTAGATCCTATGGTGATGACAATGTTCAGGTTGCCAGGCATGCTGCTAGATCAAAAGAAGAATGGGAGGACCAGTGCAAGCTTTGGCCCACCTCATACCATCCATCAAACAAGTTTGATTTTTTTTCCCTTTTTTGTGTCATATTTATTGTTCAAGTTCTAGAGATATTTACTGTTTAGATTGATTAATCTTTTCCTTCAATTTCTAAATTTCATGGCATAATACTTCAATTACCAAAAATTACAGCTTTCTTGGCGTTTTGAGAAGACTTACATATTAGTAGAAAAGCATCTTGGTTTAGTTTTTCGTCTTTTCATTGACTAGATACAAGTTTCTCATGTGCTGAAGTAATCTGGGCTTTGATTGAATGTTGATGCATTCAAAATGGAATCGTACAGAATTCAGTTTTTGCTGGCAAACCAATTTCATTGATGTCAGTTCTCAGTGTTGTTGCTCAAATCACTCTGCTGATATATGGAACTTGTTGCTTAGTTAAAAAGAGAGTTAGCCTTGATAATAAGATGCTTAGATACAAGTTCGCAGCCCATATAAGGAAGATATAATCAAGATGATACTGTATCTCCGAGCAACAATAACTTGAGTTTCTGTCATGTAATGACTATTATCTCATGTTGCTAATGGGAGTTTGTTTGATCCTTATTGAGACCCCAGTTCATCTCAGGTAATCTTGAAACAAGTAAATGAAAAAAATAATCCATGAAGTAAAAGTGTAAAGCTAGAAAATGAACCACCAAAGATAAAACAAAGCTTATCATAATATGCTACACTATCAGCCGATTTACATGTTTAGTTGCTGCTTTCATTTAACATCTTGGAAGGCTGAGTCATTGGTGACAATTTACAATTTTTGTCATTTAACATTTGTAATCTTGAAGAATAATTATCTTGCTGCTACAAAATTTAACAGTGTTGATGAGGTTGCTACCCTAAGTGAAGGAGATTTGCAATTAATATTCAAATACATGGAAGTTGCAATTCAGATGACTAAGTTTTGCTGTGGTGGTGGTAAAGTATGTCTTTAGTTCTTCTGTGTTTATCTTTTTTTTTTTTTGCTTGCCATTCTAAATTAAATTTGCGAAGAATGACAAATTTTGCACTCAGGATTTATGCTGATATGTGCAATTATTTTGGATTTTTTTTCTCTTACTTGTACATGTAATTGTTCTTTTTCTTTTTCTTGTGTGTACAGACATACGTGTTTTCCTATTTAATGAAAACATAGAACTTGATTGTATGCTGTTCAAAGTTATTGTGAAACTGGGACTTATTGGTCATCTATTCTTTGCTACTTTTCATGTTTTATTCACTGTCTAGCATGATTTGTTTGCCTTCTCTTTTATGAGTTACTTTTAGTTTCCTATATATATGTATTGGTTGTGAATCATGATTGTTATTGTAAATATATTGTAATCTTTTGCCTTATTTTTTGCTGCACTAAATTTATATATTACCAAATATTCTGTTAGTTCTGCCGATGCCTACTCCTTTACCTTAGCTTCTGTGCTGCATACACTGCCCCATTGCCATCCATCCTCTGCTTCTTTTTCTTATCATGCATCTGAAAATTTCTATTATTTGTTTGTTTTCTTTTTACTAATTTGTGTTGTAAGTATCTGCACATACAGAGAATTAACTGGTTGAAATCAGTACCTTAATTCACATGCATACGTACATGTATTCAAATTTCCTTATTGCATCCAAGTTATATGGCTCGTTATGAGTAACTATATTAGCTAACACTTAGCTGAGCATGTTCTTCAGCATTGCAGGTCCTAAATGCTGCTGTCATTGTTGATCCTATCAGTAGACAAGTCATTGCATGTGCTAACGATCAAGTGTGCCCATTGTCCACGGGAATAAAATCCAGTGATAGGGACAGCTGCATTGATGGAGGTGGAGCAACTGTTGCATCCCACTTCAACTCGGATGGATTCAGAGATAACCAAAACATCTCAGCTCAAAAATTCTCACTTTATAAATGCAGCGGTATACATTCTGGGGTTTCTTGTTTAAATCCTTGGGGATGGTCAGCTCAAAAAGCCAGCAATGAGGATTCCCCAGGCAACATTGGGAACAAATATTCATGGCATCCTCTGAGGCATGCGGCTCTTGTTGCTATTGAAAATGCCGCAGCAAGAGATAGGCAGCTGTTTCCTGGTTCAGCATCATCAGTCTCTCCACCTGAGCCATTTGACATTCCCCTGCATCCTTCTGATAATTGTCAATCAAAGCGACAAAAGATACAGGTTTCAGAAGTGGATTCCTGAAATTACCGTCTATTTACTTTATTTTTGCCACTAGTGGCGTTCTTATGATTTCTCATGAGAAAGTTGGATATTGACTTGGATGTTACGTATCTTATCTAAAGCTAATGTTGCCAGGAGAACCACAAGGGTGAGGAAGTTCCAAAGGATAGTGATCCTACTGAACTTATGCGACCTTATCTATGCACTGGTTTTGACATCTACCTCGTGTGGGAGCCCTGCGCAATGTAAGCTAAAAATTTCTAAGATATGGCCTTAAAATTCTGTTATAGAGTTCGTTGCAATTCAAAATTCTTTCAGTAGCTAGTAAGCCTTGTGTCTGTGCTATATTCTGAACTCTTTTTATCTGCCATGTTTAAAGGTGTGCCATGGCACTTGTGCACCAACGAATTCAACGCATTTTCTTTGCTTTTCCAAATCCTCATGCTGGGGCTTTGGGCAGTGTCTACAGATTGCAAGGAGAGAAAAGTTTGAACCATCACTATTCAGTTTTCAGGATTTCAATACCTGAGCAAGACCTCCATGAGATAGAACTAAATACATCAGATAATTCTCCATCACAAGGTTGAAAGGAAAAAGATACTGAAAAGTCATCTCAAACTACATTACTCTCATCACATCAGAGACACGATTCGACGCTCTTTATTTGCTGGAAGCTCCTACCACCTTAGTGTTTTCTTGATCTGAAATGAATGCATGTTTATTACAATTTGATCAGCCGCTGTGCATCAAACTTTTTTCCTACACAAGGATATACCTCTCTTGTTGTGAGGTGCAGCTATCAAGGCTCTCTATTTAAGTCACAGTAACTAGTTTGGATTAGTGTTTGGATCTGTAACTATGCATCCTGCACACCTTAAATTTCTGTCGTGGCGAAATATCTAACGCATGCTGTATTCGAGTAATCGAGAGCCTTTGTTGAAGTTTATATGACAATGTACTGTTAGGATAATATTTGAAACTTACACAATATGAAATATATTCTGAAGATTTTATACCTAAGAAGAATCTGTATCCACTTTGGAGGTCCCATCTCTTCTCCCTCCATCAATATATATATGTATCATTGTTAGCCATCCCCTTCAAAATCTGAGTGAGAAAAGCACTTCAGGAGTTATTGAAATAAAGTTATTTTTCTCTCTTCTGCATAATATGTTACATTGCAGACCTCATTCGTTATAATTTTGACTATGAAAATATAATTACCCTTCTAACCAGATTAAGAGGATAATTTTATGTTAGAGTTATACTTAATAAATAACTTGGATTAAATGGTGGTCGGTGTTTGAGTAAAATTTTTTAATGTAAAAAATTAGATTAATTTTGTATTGATGGAAGCTCAATATGGTTTTTTTTGGGTGCTGATTCATATTTGGTTGTGTGTGATTTGATGCGGAGGGGGGGAGTGCAATATGGAGATATTTATATGTCTAAACTACATGCGCCAAATGACACCTCTTTTGTAGCGTTTGGTATATTATAAGGTTAGATGAGCGGAATGAAGTGATAGAAAGTTGATGGATGGATTTATCCCACTCTATGCACCTTCAATTGGCTAAAATAAATTAACTACTGCTCTTTTTTTTTGATCGCCTTTCTTTAAATAAAAGACACATCTGGTTTTTTTTCTTTCTTTCTTTTTAGCTCATGAAATTCGCCCATAAGTTTGACAACAAGTGGTTTAACCACTGGCAATGAGTTTTTGAGTTTGGTATCCATAAGGATAATTTATAAGTTCTTAGGACTCACCTTTTTACAATTTAATCTATTAAAGCATTATTATAAACTGTAGATTGTCATATTCTGTAGAAATTGGAATAACTTTTTAGTTAATTTCTCAGAGGGAATGATGAGAGAAGCATGAGGCATTAAATTAAGCATGAGGTGATTGAAGTACTTTGAGTGCATATGCATATACTAAATGAGTTTACAGTTCATCACATTTTTTTTTGTATTCTGCAACTAATGAAATATTACAAAACCCCTCATACAAACCGGTAGCACCTAAATCAATACACATTCCAGCAAAATATGAAACATCTTAACATTATATTAAATTTGTTTTTTAAATGTTATTTTAAAAAATCACATAGGGTATATTAATTAATATAATATGATAAATAATATGGAGCCTGATTACTCTAACTAAAGAGACGTACACTTTGTGTATACATTGATTAAGAAGATGCATCATACTTATAACATCTATTAATGAAAATATAGGAAAATTATACAATCTGGAGTCTCTACAATGACAGATTCCATATAATGGGCCAGATATAGTGATCAGAATCAAGATTGAGTTGGTTCTGTATCTCAATAAATTCTAGGACACAAGTGTTATTGAAAAGGTACTATATATATGATTGGTAAGATTTTCTTTTACCAAATGCTGGCATTAAACGTTAGGTAAGAGACAAATTCTTGGTCCTAATCCTTCCTACTTACTCTCTTGTGCACATTCAAGAGTTTAGAGAATAGGATTAGGTTTCTAAGAAACTCCTTGCAAACTATATTTTCTATCATCAGGTGATGTTTGACTTTATTCTTTATCCTCTCAGTTTACAATTTGCAGGCTTCTCAATCACTAATTGAATTACACTATTGTCTTACTATCATACCTGTCTTTGATTTCTTCCTTATTTGAAGCAATAATATGTTTTGTTTTTCTGTCCTCACTAATTAAACCTTTTTTGATAAGGAACTCTTTGATGATGGTTATTAAGTAGCAAACTATAATTCATATTTCGAAATTTAATTTGTTGGTGTTGTACCAAAATTAATCAAGATGATACTGTATCTCCGAGCAACAATAACTTGAGTTTCTGTCATGTAATGACTATTATCTCATGTTGCTAATGGGAGTTTGTTTGATCCTTATTGAGACCCCAGTTCATCTCAGGTAATCTTGAAACAAGTAAATGAAAAAAATAATCCATGAAGTAAAAGTGTAAAGCTAGAAAATGAACCACCAAAGATAAAACAAAGCTTATCATAATATGCTACACTATCAGCCAATTTACATGTTTAGCATGCTGCTTTCATTTAACATCTTGGTAGGCTGAGTCATTGGTGACAATTTACAATTTTGGTCATTTAACATTTGTAATCTTGAAGAATAATTATCTTGCTGCTACAAAATTTAACAGTCTTGATGAGGTTGCTACGCTAAGTGAAGGAGATTTGCAATTAATATTCAAATACATGGAAGTTGCAATTCAGATGACTAAGCTGAGCTATGCTGGTGGTAAAGTATGTCTTTAGTTCTTCTGTGTTTATCTCATTGCTTTGCTTGCCATTCTAAATTAAATTTGTGAAGAATGACAAATTTTGCACTCGGGATTTATGCTGATATTTACTATCTTCTTCATTTATATGAATAACTTCGAATATATGTGCAATTATTTTGGAATTTTTTCCCTCTTACTTGTACATGTAATTGTTCTTTTTCTTTTTCTTGTACAGACATACATGTTTTACTATTTAATGAAAACATAGAATTGTATGTTGTTTAAAGTTATTGTGAAACTGGGACTTTTTAGTCATCTATTCTTTGCTACTTTTCATGTTTTATTCACTGTCTAGCATGATTTGTTTGCCTTCTCTTTTATGAGTTACTTTTAGTTTCCTATATATATGTATTGGTTGTGAATCATGATTGTTAATGTAAATATATTGTAAGTCTTTTGCCTTATTTTCTGCTGCTCTAAATTTATATATTAGCAAATATTCTGTTAGTTCTGCCGATGCCTACTGCATACATTGCCCGATTGCATCCAATCTCTGCTTCTTTTTCTTATCATGCATCTGAAATTTTCTATTATTTGTTTGTTTTCTTTTTACAATTTTGTGCTGTAAGTATCTGCACATACAGATAATTAACTGGTCGAAATCAGTACCTTAATTCACATGCATACATACATGTATTCAAATTTATTTATTGCATCCAAGTTATATGGCTCGTTATGAGTAATTATATTAGCTAACACTTAGCTGAGCATGTTCTTCAGCATTGCAGATCCTAAATGCTGCTGTCATTGTTGATCCTATCAGTAGACAAGTCATTGCATGTGCTAACGATCAAGTATGCCCATTGTCCACGGCAATAAAATCCAGTGATAGGGACAGCTTCATTGATGGAGGTGGAGCAACTGTTGCATCCCACTTCAACTCGGATGGATTTAGAGATAACCAAAACATCTCAGCTCAAAAATTCTCACTTCATAAATGCAGCGGTATACATTCTGGGGTTTCTTGTTTAAATCCTTGGGGATGGTCAGCGCAAAAAGCAAGCAATGAGGATTCCCCAGGCAACATTGGGAACAAATTTTCATGGCATCCTCTAAGGCATGCTGCTCTTGTTGCTATTGAAAATGCTGCAGCAAGAGATAGGCAGCTGTTTCCTGGTTCAGCATCATCAGTATCTCCTCCTGAACCATTTGACAATCCCCTGAATCCTTCTGATAATTGTCACTCGAAACGACAAAAGATACAGGTTTCAGAAGTGGATTCCTGCAATTACTGTCTATTTACTTTTTATTTTGCCATTGTTGGCGTTCTTATGATTTCCTATTAAGAAAGTTGGATATTGACTTGGATGTTACGTATCTTATCTAAAGCTTATGTTGCCAGGAGAACGAGGGTGAGGAAGCTCCAAAGGATAGTGATCCAACTGAACTTATGCGACCTTATCTATGCACTGGTTTTGACATCTACCTCGTGTGGGAGCCCTGCGCAATGTGAGCTCTAAGATATGGCCTTAAAATTCTGTTATAGAGTTCGTTGCAATCCAAAACTCTTTCAGTAGCTAGTAAGCCTTGTGTTTGTGGTATATTCTGAACTCTTTTTATCTGCCATTTTTAAAGGTGTGCGATGGCACTTGTGCACCAACGAATTCAACGCATTTTCTTTGCTTTTCCAAATCCTCATGCTGGTGCTCTGGGCAGTGTCTATAGATTGCAAGGAGATAGAAGTTTGAACCATCACTATTCAGTTTTCAGGATTTCAATACCTGAGCAAGACCTCCATGAGATAGAACTAAATGCATCAGATAATTCTCCATCCCAAGGTTGAAAAGGAAAAAGATATTTGAAAGTCATCTCAAACCACAACTCTCATCACATCAGAGACACGATTCGACGCTCTTTATTTGCTGAAAGCTCCTACCAACTTAGTGTTTTCCTGATCTCAAATGAATGCATGTTTATTACAATCTGATCAGCCAATTTTCTTCAAACTTTTTCCTACACATGGATATACCTCTCTTGTCGTGAGGTGCAGCTATCAAGACTTCCTCTATTTAAATCACAGTAACTAGTTTGGATTAGTGTTTGGATATGTGACTTTGCTTCCTGCACACCTTAAATTTCTCTCGTGGCGAAATATTTAACACATGCTGTATTAGGGTAATTGAGAGCCCTTGTTGAAGTTGATATGACAATGTACTGTCAAGTGTCAAAGGCCCCCCAACTTTTAAGAACCAATGCCAGGGGCCTTTGCACATGTATTTTGTACTCATCTATGGAACAGCCTGCAGTGATCCCTCTTATTTGACATCTCAACTTTTATGAAACAATATCCCCTTCTTTGCCGTTCATCAACTCATCACCTGCAGTTTCTTTCAACTTGCTCTTGAGTACCAAGCAGGTCATGTTCTTAATCTTTAGTTACAAAGTTACTTTTTACTCTATTCTTCAACTTTGCTGGAATGCTGCTCTTTAAAACGGATGATTCCCAGAGCAACAAAAGCTTAAGAGTTTGATCTACCAAAACTTGGCATTTGTGATTTCTACTGATCTTGAGTTTGAACAACAGGCTATTGAGAGCATGGTCATCTTGCCTTCTGCTCTCACTCTCATTTGGCACTCATATGGGACAGGTGTGCCCACCTGCCCTACTGGATTTTGTGTCCCTCAGGGAATGAGGCAAATAGGGATCCCTACCTTGTACCACTAATAATAGATGGAGAAATAGAGATCTAATGAGTGTACACACACTATAATAATAATAAAAAGGACAATAATAATGTACCAACCAAGGGTCATAAGATAAATATGATAAGCTAAAGGAAGATGCAATTAGGGAAATTAAAAGGTTTGGATAGGAAAAAAAACAAAGAGA
The DNA here is from genome assembly GCA_030544415.1 of Thalia dealbata. Taxonomy (NCBI): domain Eukaryota; kingdom Viridiplantae; phylum Streptophyta; class Magnoliopsida; order Zingiberales; family Marantaceae; genus Thalia; species Thalia dealbata. Next base: position 2,343,973 of record CM060458.1, read on the forward strand.
CAGTTGATATATATATAGATTGCTGGTCTGAACAAAGTTTTGCTTTTTTTTTTAAAAAAAAAAAGGTTAAAAGAGTATGCAGGTGTATGAGAATAAAAATGAGTAAGAAAAGTGAAAGCATGGTTTTGTACTTCAGAAGGCAATGCATGTTACCCTACTCATTAAATCAATTGTTGATAGGATTTCTTATGAATACTTTCCTAAAATTGGCATATATATATATATATACATATATAAATTTAAGAAGCACTAAAGAACAAGGTCCCCCTATTGCTTGGATTGCACTTGTGTGCATGAGTGCAGCTGACAAGCCACTTCCCATGTTTCAAGGGAAAAATATATATCACATTAAAAAACAATAACAAGTCATTTTTGTGCTATATTCTATTTTTTTAAAAAAATTCAAAGCAAAATTATAATTTCCTAATAATATTTTTTTTATTATTTTATATATTATTAGGATTTTTTTTCAGATAGTACTAGTAATATTACTAATGATGATTTCACCTAATATATATTTTAATCTATTTATCAATCATATCTTGCTTACAGTATTAATAGAAAATTAGGTAGATCATATAATATCCACACTAAGTTTATGTATCTGTGATTTAAAAAAAAAATGCATGATATATTTTTCACACGAACCATCGAGAGTGTTTATTGGTATCGTTAGAAGAAGAATCCTTCAAACAATTAATCCGGGATTGAAGGCTTTTTGCCTGAGGGAGGGACAAGAGGGGAGCCCATCCATGTGAGAGAACAACACCATGCCTTCTTCTTCTTCCTCCTCCTCCTCCTCCTCCTTAGGGTACCCTCCCCCTCCATATGCACCCCCACCGAGACTACCAAGGAAGGAGACGAGGGGCACTTAATTCTCATAATAATAGTAGTACCCCACTGTGGTCCTTTGAGGTTTATATACATAGGAAATTTTCCTGTATTATTATTATTAGAGGCTAAGAAGATACAATGACCCGTATAACTCGGGTCTAAAGAAAAGGACTAAAAGATATTAATAATTTTAAGTTTATACCTCAGAGTTGTGTTATCTTCTATCATTCTCCAGTATCCTACCATCACTTCATCATACTCATACGATATTATTTCGATCCATTATCTTAACCGTACCATAATAGCCTAAGTCTTTGTTATTTTTCATAATATATTTTTCACTAACAGTATGACTAAATTATGGAGAACCTCTGTGTATTATATAGAGGGGTTAAGTGAGATAAAAATAATACTAAAACATAATACATCTATCAAGCAAATTAAAGTAATTAATTATACACTATTAAGCTTTGTACGCGGAGCTAAGATAAAATTATATATATCATAATAAATATTATTAATTAGAAAATATAAATTAAGAAGAGAATGAGTTTGGATTCTGATTGATTGATTGATTGCTTTTAAAGATAAATTAGGTTTATAGCCAGAGATTACTTATCCTATTTTATATTATTAATTATCATGAACTTTGATGGCTCGTTAATATGACTTTTAGGTCAAACTTAACTCAATCAGATGAAAACAAGCTGGTTTGGTGCAATTAATTCGTCCACTGTCCGGTCCAAACCATCAAAATAATTTTTTTTTTCAAAAAAATATATTGTTTACTATAAGTAGTATAACTCCACAACAAAAAAGTGGATTCCATCCAAATATGCCTATCAAATTAAAGATCCGTATCTTGTTTATAAGATTTGATTTCACTCAAAAGTTAAAAAGAAGGATAGATAGATAGATCGATCGAGAAATTAATATATTGTTCCTTGGATACACTCATGCATCAAAAATCTAGCAAGCAAACAAGAGGTTACACATTAAAAAAAAAAACTTAATTAATTAAGTAATCAGTTGATTGATTCTTGCAATCAAGCTATAATTAAGATTCGATATCTTTCCATGACTCACTTTACTAATTGACTGATTACTCTTGATTGGATATCTACTCAGAAAAATAAATTCTTTTTAGCTAGTTAAAGCACTAAGAATTAACACCAGATATTTAGATTAGATCACACATTATTATCAATCACTATCTAATTAAGAAATATTTAATCTAATAAGAATCTTATGATAAAAGCCATTTAATTACTCTGATTCTAAAATCTTCATCAATTATTATGCTATAATTTTTAGAAATCTTAAAGCATCCATTTAGGATCATTGTTGAGTGACAAAAAAAAAAGAAATCCATCAAATTCATTAATTTTGTTTAGATATACATATGATTGGAAATGCAACATGTAATTTAGAATGAAGGAAGGTGGTGGGGCTGGTCCTCACTCCATGTGCATCCATGTGCCTTGAATTGTCTCCTCCTCCTCCTCCTCCTCCTAAATCAAATCCCCTTCATGTAGTCCAACCCCCCCTCCCTCTCCTACTCTCTCTATTAATAATAATTTGGGCACATTCCTAAGCATATATTAGACATGCAATTAAATCCCTACTATAACAAGTGGCAAAAATATTATTAATGTGGTTTGAATATTTTTATGTTCAAAAAACTCCATGTTTGACTAACAACCATGCATTAAGAAGAGAACAATTTTTTTATATATATGAAGGAGGAGCAATTGGTTAGTGTGAATTTTTTTTTATATGGATAAAAATTGAAAGAGAATAATATTTTTATAAAATTATATTTATTAATGAAGAAAGAGTAAAAAATGTAGTTATACCATCAATGTTAAGCCAAAAATCTAGTTAAAGTGAAGCGAACAGTTGATTATTTATAAAAAAATAAAAAAAGGAAATTAATTTGATCAGTGCATGAACCTGAGTGATTATTATGTGCATCCATCTAGATAGGAAAAAAAAAACTCATGTGCCTACTTAATAAAGACACAACTTGGATGACCAAAGTCAACTTCTTCATTGTGTGTGAGAGAGAGGGAGAAAAAAAAGAGGCTTCCTAATATTTAAAGTAGGGAGCCACATCACATGCAATGCATTTAGGAAAAAAAACCCACTTCACTTCACTTCACTTCGCTTCACTTCACTTATATATCTCCTTCCTTCATTAATTATCTATACTGTTAATAATTTTATCCCTCTCCTTTGCTCCTCCTCCTCCTCCATATAAGCAAAGCAAAGCAAAAGCAAAGCAAAAGCAAAAGCACAGCGAAGCGAAGTGCCTTCGGATGATGCACTGCGTATAATTACAACATCCTCCTCCCTCCCCGATTAGACCGGCACGCCATGAAGCCCGCACAGGCGGCATTCAAGCAAACGCTTCTCCGGCAAATGCTGCTCGGCCTCCGCCTCTCCGCCTCCCCCTGCTCTCCTCACCACGACGACCGCAAGGCCGCCGTCCGCCTCGCCGCCGACGCAGCCCTCGCCTCCGCCCGCGGCCCTGGCCGCCCCTGGACCCGCGCCCTCGCCTGCCGCCTCCTCGACCGCGACCGCCTCCGCCGCTGCCGCTTCCTCCACTTCGTCCTCGGCAGCCAGTTCACGACGCTCGCCAGGGGCCCCCGGAGCAAGAGCACCGCCGCGAGGAGGAGCACGGCAATGCGCTCGGCGGCGGCGGAGTCGGAGGCGGAGATGAGGAAGAGGAGGAGGAGTTTGGTGGCGATGAGGACTCGGGAGCTGAAGAGGCTCGTGCCCGGCGGCGAGGCCATGGATGGGGCGTGTCTGCTGGCGGAGAGCTTGGACTACGCGGTGGCTCTCAGAGCTCAAGTTGAGCTGATGCAAAGCCTCGTCGCAGACTTGGAAGCCTCAGTGTTCAGGTAATTAATTATTTCATCATTGAATATTTTTAAATATTTGATTACATTTTTTTTTGTAGAAAAATAAAATAAAATATTGTTGAAAATTACATTTGTTAGGGGGCAGAATGGGAGCACAATTTTGGGAGATGGAAAAGCTTCATTTGTCGGTAAATGAGGGATGAGTAATGGAATACTGGATCGATTAAGGTTTAATTTGCAGGAGAATTAAGTTTCAGCACAGTACTGTAATAGCTTGCAAGAGAGTATATATATATATATATATATATATATATATTAATGTGATGCTGTAACGTACATAGAATTAAGGATAAATAATAGTTTTCTATAAAATATTATAACTTTTTTTTTCACTTGATCAGATAAATTATCCAACGAGTCTAACTTATTTGTTTAATAAAAAACAATCTATATAAAATATAAAATAATAAATCAAATCCCTTAAAGTTATAAGATTATTATTATATAATATATAAAAATAGGATTATTATGGTCGATGAATAATCTTTAAAAATAATATATTTTATTCTTTTATTTTTTCTATAAGTGTTTCATATGAATACTATGATAACAAATATTATTTTTTTAGAAAATAAAATATCTTTGAATCACTGATTAATTTGATGGCGACGATAAAAATAATATATGGATTATTGTGCATGATTCGATTCCACTATTCTCCACCTAACAAAATAAAATTGGGGTTGACATTGAGCTTGACCTTAGGAAATGAAAAAGTCTAAATTATATATATTTATATATTAGATTTTTTTTTTAAAAAATGGAGTGAGCAATGAGCCCAATCTAATATGAGTGCACGTATATATGTTAAAAAGTACTTCGTTCCATCTTGATTTCAATGGAAAATAAATATGCTAATTTTTCTTTTTACATTCTAGTTACATCTTATATCGACTTCTTCTCTTTCATATAGCCAAAGCCTTAGAATCATCAGCAGCCCACCCAACAAGCTAAATCTGTGAAAGACATGCAAAATTAAAATTCCGTTGCCGGGATTCGAACCCGGGTCGCTCGGGTGAAAGCCGAGTATCCTAACCAACTAGACTACAACGGAAGTTGTAGAAGTGTTCAGGAAAGAAATAATTATCTTATACCTATATTTATCAGAGGTGCCTCAGATTCAAATCCATTAAGAATGATAACTATCTATTCATGTTAAAATAAGAAAAAGTAATAATATTGACTAACTCAACTATTAATAATTTTAAATTTATTAATTTAGATATCATATAAAAAAACCCACCCAGAGATTAGGAGATATATTTTACTACAAATCTAAGAGATGGATTGAAAGAAATCATGTAGGTATGCAGTATGTCTGCTGCTTTATTTACCTCTCTTTTTTTAAAACTCTTATACAGATTTAAAATTTATAGTGTATTTTTTTAGAATTTAATTTAATACTGGGAAGACGCTTTAGATCTTGAACCGGGTCGGACCTGCTCCAGTTAAAACCATCGTTCCGGTCCGGGTCACATCCAACCCCAAAGCGCGTCTTCCCCTCCCATCTTTTTTTTTCTCTTTATTTCGCTGACTCGGGTCAGGGAGCTGCCCAGGTCTCCAATGGCCAACCTCCGCCCCCTCCTTCCATGACCCGAGTCCAAAGCTGTCACCTTCCCCGTTTGGTAGACTCCCACTCCGCCACTCCACGCCCATAAGAAGCAGCAGCGCTCCCGCTTCCTGCTCCACTCCCCTTCCCTCCTCGTTCCCCCTTCTCCTGCGCCCCGGATCGCCCGATTTGCTTCAGCCGGTTGGGGGATTCCCCGCTCTCCTTCCTCCGTTGCGGCGCCAGGTAAGGAGGATCCGCCATCGACTCATCTCCTTGGATGCTTTCTGCGAGGCTTTCTTGGTAGATCGTAGCTATTGTTGTCGATCCCTTGCGTTCTTTGCGGTTTTCCGTATCTTCTGATCCCTGTGAGATCTGAGGACATGATAAGGGATCGGGGTGGATAAAAAATGTTTCCTTCTGCACTTGCTCTTTCTTCTTCTTCTTCGTATGTGGATTTGGAGATGAACCTTGGAAGCATCTCACGCCTCACCTCTCTACTCATTTTTCCGTCATTTGCTGCCTTTACAACGATGTTTCCGGTTCCAGCTTAATTTGAAACCTCCACATCTTAAATATTTCAGCTTTGGTTGAGATTGGATTCTAGTGTGCCATTGATGAAATCATGCTAGAGCTTGTGGATCTGTGAAAATACTCCATGACGGTGTTGTACATCTGATTAATTGTTAGATTTAGTTTTCCATGCACGCATTGAGATCAATTTCCTGGAAGAGGCAATTCTTTTCTTATTGGCCAATGTTTGCAACAGCCATCCTTTTAGAATTGCGAGGGGATGTAAACCGTTGTGACTTATTCAAAGTCTTTCGACTGTAAATAGATCAGAATAATATTAGCAGATGTTGGAACAACTATAAATATGTAGGATTTCCTCTGAGTTAATAGTCCCTATGCCAATTTGGCTAGTTATTTTTCACTCGTTGATTAACAATCCCTCTCAAGGGGCATGACCCAGTTGTTTCCTTTGAGTGCATATGCATAGACAAATTGAGTTTAAAGTTCATCACATTTTTTTGTTTTTGTTTTTTGCAACTAACGAAATATTACAAAACCCCTCATAAAAACCAGTAGCACCTAAATCAATGCACAGTCCCGCAAAATATGAAACATTGTAACATTATATTGAAGTTTTTTTTATGTAAGTAAAAAAAATCACATAGGGTATATTAATTAATATAACATGATAAATAATACTCGTATTACTGCATATGCTTTCTTCCTCTATGAACTTATAGTTTTTGTTTGAAAAGAATACCAAGAAGATGCTTAGGAATGTTAAATTTAGCATACCATATCATTGATTAAGAAGAATACCAAGAAGTACTTATAACATCTATTAATGAAAATATAGGAAAAATATACAATCTGGAGTCTCTACAATGACAGATTCCGTATAATGGGCCAGATACAGTGATCAGGATCAAGTTTGAGTTGGTTCTGTATCTCAAATAAATTCCAGGACACAACTGTTATTGTTTGAAAAGGTACTTCATATATGATTGGTAAGATTTTTTTTATCAATGCTGGCATTAAACGTTAGGTAAGCGACAGATTCTTGGTCCTAATCCTTCCTACTTACTCTCTTGTGCACATTCAAGAGTTTAGAGAATAGGATTAGGTTTCTAAGAAGCTCCGTGCAAACTATATTGTCTATCGTCAGGTGATGTTTCACTTTATTCTTTATCCTCTCAGTTTATGATTTGCAGGCTTCTCAATTACCAATCGAATTACACTATTGTCTTACTATCATACCCATCTCTGATTTCTTCCTTATTTGAAGCAATAATGTGTTTTTTTTTCTGTCCTCACTATTCTCAAGACAATAACCATCATCAAAGAGTTCCTTATCATAAAACGTTTAGATAGCAAACTATAATTCATATTTCTAAATTTAATTTGTTGGTGTTGTACCAAAATAGGAAGAGAGTCTCATTTGTTAAAAACTTATATATTTCTGAACCATCTTACTCTGGAGATTCGCATGAAGATTATCCTTGATACAGCTGATTCTTCGATCCCTTCTAATTATGCTAATATCCAGTATTTAACAAGGAATGATTGTTTATCCTTTCAAATTCTTAGGACACTGGTTTATTGTGTCTCTTTTCTTTCTTATTGTGAGAAAAAATCGTGTTCCAGATAAGTGTCATGTACTGTAACTAGCAAAAGTATTAATGTTCTCTTAAATATTTTTGATTCCGTAGCTGCTCCAATCACCAATTGTTTGGCAAGATGTATTTTTTTTATGGCCGCAAATTTCTCTCCAAGATATTGACTACCATTTTATCTGATTCAGGACTTTGAGCATCTTATTAAGCCTTCTTAACCATGATGGTCCTCGATTCAGTACCATCGCCTCGTAGGAGAGCACAGAACAACAATTTTTCAGCAACCTCATCAAAGAAGCAAGCATCAGGCCCCAATGAACTTGGTAGTTGGTCCATCCTCTTAGAGCGGCACAGGTTCCTCTTGACAATGCTAGTTCTTTTGGGTTTCCTATGCACCATATACCTCTACTTTGCAGTCACTTTGGGAACAACAGATCCATGCTCAGGGAAGTCAGGTGCTGACAGGGCGCTTTGTCTGGGTAAATCTTCCTTACACAAGGGTAAATTGAAATTCTTTTGACGTTCTGAACGACCTTGACAGCAACTGGAAAAAGGCTGTGCCAAGTGTTCATGAGCAATTCATAGTGTTTTGGTAATTGTTTATCCTTCGGATGGAGGGGGAGGGGGGTGGGTAGGGGGTTGCAGTTATCTTTTTTTGTAAGTGTGCAAATTACTTGAGTCTGTATTGTATTTTAGCAGTGATTAAATATCTAAATTATTTTAGAACATACGATTCCTATAATTGTGGACACTTGTAGTTTTGCTTTGGTGATAGGGGAATTGTTTTCTTCCGTTATTAATTGGAGATCCTTGCTAACATCCTCACTATCCAAATATTCATATCAGTGGAATGTTTGAATGTATGTCTGAATTCTTTTGAATGTTAAATTTTTACAGTCAACTCACTTTTGCATCAAGGTTTTTGTTCAAAATGAAATGTCGATGAAATAAGTACTTGATGCCAGAAGCATACCAATCAAGGAACTGTCAATCACACTGTGGGTTGCATGAGTTATTTAGAATACTTACTGTACTTTCTAAGTTTAAAAAAATACTATAAAAATATATAATATCTCAAATATTGTTTTCTTGATAATTTTTTAAAAGAGCAAGACTTTTTTTTTTCATCAAAATTTGAGTATTGGAGTCAGGTGGTCCGGTTCAATCTCTTTCAATTCAACCAGTGGAGACGAACCGGATCAGATAACGGCGAAACGAGTGGCTCTCCTGTGCCGTTAGTTTCCAACATATCGAGCGAACAACCGAGATGACGTCCTCCCGCCGAGATGGCTACCGCCGTTAGGATTCCCCTCGCTCCCGTCGCCGCCTTCTCCCGCCTCTCCTCCTCCTCCCCCTCTTCCTCTTCTTTGCTCAGGGGGACGGTTAGGGCTTCCGCCGCCATGGCAACCACCACCGTCGCTCCGGCTGTGATCGTCGGCGGCGGGCGGGTCGGCCAGATGCTACAGTCCCTCGGCGACGGCCACGACGTCCTAGTCGGGCGCGGCCAGCCGGTGCCCGCCGACTTCGACGGCCCTATCCTCGTCTGCACCCGCAATGACGACCTCGAGGCCGTCCTCGCCGCCACTCCGCCCTCTCGCTGGAAAGGTGCCTAATTTTCCTACTAGAGGAATTATCTTCTTTTTAATCAAAAAAATTGTAATGTTTTAGGATCCCGAAATGGTGGCAGATTTAGTGTTCTTCCAGAATGGGATGCTCGAGCCGTGGCTTCAGAGCAAAGGGCTGGCTGATGCGGATCAAGTCTTGGCATATTTCGCAGTGTCGAAGCTGGGGGAAGCGCCGGTGGATGGGAAGACTGACGCTAATCCTGAAGGCTTGACTGCAGCGGTCGGTAAATGGGCGTCGGCCGTAGCCGCACGACTCCACAGTGGTGGACTCTCTTGTAAGGTAAATGTCTCTGTCAACAGTTGACGTAAAAATTGGTCTTTTCTTTGCCTGTATTTTCGAACAAGGATGTTCCCATTCGCATGTGTACTTTAGAAGACTGGAAGATCACTCTTCACAGACAAATAAACACAGCTAAGAGAAAAAATCTATAGAATTTGATCACGAATCTAAGCCTGACAACTGTTAAATTCTATCTCTAGGTAGGTAATTGGCAACTATTTTGTCTTGTCAGAGCTATTTGCTGCTAATTATAGTAGACCAATATCAAAATTTTTGTGTTAATTACTCGGTAGACGCTACCTAAACATTTCACGTCGATGGTCCGTCATAAGGATTGCACCTGGGTACTTTTTGTTGGTCACTGCTTTCATGTTTTAATATCCAAATTGCAAGCAGTACAAAAATTTGGTATATCGAGGATGACGTAAAGAATAAGTTTATCAGGATAGACATGGTCTTGATCAGAACTGCAGTTTCTATTTCTTATAGCATCAACATAATATCTGAAATAGACATGTGAAGAATATCATCCTTGTCGTCTTTGTAGATCTTACACTATTTTGTTTACATTCATTTTCCGTACTATTTTGAGAAATACTAGCAAGCTCAAGCTTTGCATCAATACACTTCTACATTGTTTTAAACTCTAGATGTATTTGACTTATGGTTCAACTTCGTATTGTTTCCTTTATATGACATTCTCTTGTCCGAATCTGCAGTTTTCTAATACTAATAGACACCAAGAGTTATCACTAGTGTCCTGGTTTCTTTCTCTATTAACAAAATGTTGCAATCTAGGAATGCTGATTTGTTCTATTGAAGTTAATTATTATTGTTTGGCTTCTATCATCATTGGTTCAACAATATTAAGATCCAGCAGGTGAATTTGCTTCTTTTTTTTCCCCTGGAGTCTGGATTATTTACATATTGTAGGTGTGTTTTCATCCCACTATTTAATCTTCTAATGTTTTAGGCCTATGAATGTGTCATGTAGAATTGAAATGTAATACTACAATCAGAATTAAGAGTTTGTCATTGATCCAAATGTTGCTTAGTGCACTATTCTTCCGTACTAACTAAGCTTGAAATTTTGTTTGTCTGGACTCAGGTCCTTGAAAAGGAAGCTTTCCAGAAACAAATGCTGGAGAAGCTGATATGGATTGCTGCTTTTATGCTTGTTGGAGCTCGTCATCCAGGGGCTACTGTTGGTGATGTGGAAAAGAAACATCAGAATGAGGTTAGGATATGCTGATCAGGGAGATTTTCCATCGGTCTCTCATTTTGAAGATATATACCTGTTCTTGCATGGAACTTGTAAGCTGTACTGAATTGATGAAATGTTAACAATGATATAATATCAGCTAGAAGATCGCTTTGATATTGTGTACTACTGATGCTACAGTAATGAAATAATAACCAAATTACTGAAGCTGTGCTCTATAGGTTATCATTCCCCATAGGGCCAGTGAAATGAATTATGAACTAGGACAGATGTAACTGCAAATACGGTATCTCATGTTTACTTGTAGTGGCAAAAGCTAATGTGGGCAATGCTTTGAGTCTGTTGGTGGACCAGGGTTTCAGTAGAAGAACCTATCTTTATGTGTTTGGCTTCACCTCTTTATGATGCAAATATATCCACTTAGTTCCCGTGCCAATTTGTGAATATGTGGTTGAGGTTTACAAAGTATTCTGGTCACAGGTAGCAAGCCTCATTGGCGAACTAGCATCTGCAGCTGCCATGGAGAAGGGAATAAAATTTGATGAAGGCGTGGAGGATAGATTGTGTGCTTATGCCAGGGCTGTAGCACACTTTCCAACTGCTGTTAAGGAGGTGAGGATATATTTATGAGTTATATGAAGCTTTTTGCAACATATTGACATTTATATTTGATTTTTTCGAATATGATTCACTAATGAGCAGTTCAAGTGGAGGAATGGCTGGTTTTATTCACTCACGGAAAAGGCACTCGCAGAAGGAAGGCCAGATCCATGCCCTCTGCATACAGCTTGGCTCAAGGAAATCAAGATCATATAAGGTTCTATCTGTTTGCTTTTCATTAGTCTCGGTTGCTTATTGAAATATGAAAAGCATCTAGTCGTCTCAGTGGCTGTGTTCTTTCTCATTATTTATGATGGCCAGGGAAATGATTATGTAAATCAAATGTTCACTCATCAGTAGTTCTTGTTTTTATTTGAACTGTTGCACTATTTATAGAAAGTGAATGTACTTGACAGTAATCTGGTAATAAATAATGATTTTGAAGTGAGTATGGAGGAGAATCAAAATATCAAATTGTTCGCATGGTGCTTCTGCCAGTCTGCACATTCAAAGGTACAAAATATTGTGTGATAATATAATAGATAAAAGGAGATGAGAGATCTGGAAGCGTTACTGATCCTAGCACATGGCTAATAAAAGGCTAATTAATTGGAGAGAACCAGTTTCTGATTTTTTAAGAAAAATAAGATCTTCACAGACAAAGGTACATGCTGTTTGTTTGATTAGATCCCAAAATTACCTTTTGGTTCATCTTTAAAAGTAACAGATGAACTTTATCGAATATTCTTGAGTTTAGATGTCTTCATGCAATTTTTAGGCCTATAAGAGAATATGAATGGAACATAATCCTATGTTTCATTCTGAAAACACGTCTCCTCATAATTTTTTTTTTTTTTGGCTTGGATAGTCAATTCTCTTTTCATATCACCTTTTCACAGGCATCTTCTGTTAAGGTGATGAGTTTTTTTATTCCACATGGCTCCTGACTTTTGATTTTTAATGTCCCCCGTTTGTTATTAAGAGATTATCCTATCGACTTGTGGTTTCTCGTTTGTATATTTTCCCAAAATATTTAACCTGTAACCATGCAAAGATGATGCTTTGTGTTAGTCTGCTACTATATTAAGTCTGTTTATTTTCCATCAATAAAACCCGTCCTATTGCTTAGAGAAATAAGGCATAAAAATAATGATAGAAACTCTGCATATTATTCCTTTGATTCACTATAATAACAACTCTGTGCTCACAATGTATAAATGTTTATATACAAACTCATTGTATTGCAACCATGGTATAAGAAAATTAGCAACAAGAAAGAAAAAGTTCAAAACTTCAAACCGTCAAGCTGTTCACTTTATTTACCGTACCCATAAGATGATTTCTGTAGAATGTTAATGGCGATTTATCAACATTTGTTGGGTGAACCTTGGAAGAAGACAGTCTGTCTGATGTCCATTGACAGATTAAGCCCAGAAATGCATCATTGCCTGCATAAAAAATTCTGCATCAAAATCTAACCAAGTTCCTTCTCTTAAGATTATAGAACTAATGTTCTGAATGCTGATGTATGGATACCATCATTAGATGCTAAGCAATACAGTGCCGGTTATAATTCTAGGAAGTTTTGTTCAAGCATGGATTCTTTTCTTTGGTTCAGTATGTAAACTGCGTGGTTGTAGTTCAAATTTCATGGTACTATCAAGAAATTGAATTAAAGATAATAAGCTAATTTTTTTAACGAGTATGTAAATTTTTCCCTGCGTTGCGGAAGGCCTTGTGTTCATTGAGTGCAGTGAAAGAAAGCTATGTGAACTGTCCTATTATTATTCCTCTATTGCTTAGAAATGATTTAACCATGTCAATCTTTTAAGCCTAGAATTTTAATGCGCAAAATTTACTGTCTAATCGGAGAAACAAGCAAAATGCAGCAGACGCAATACCTCCGCAAGGTAAGTCATTAGGATACCATTCTCTTGATGTCTCTCAACATCTGTGCTTGTTGTATGCGGCTTTACAGCACCAAGATGTTCCATCATTCTCCCCAACAGCTGCGTCTGCTCTCTGCCTCTTTCAAGATCCTCCTGCTTCATTCTCCTCATATCATCTTCAAGCTGCTGCATCTGCTTCTTTAGTTGTCCAAAATTAGTTTGGGATGCAGTAATTTCGTCCTCGAAATCGCTTGCACTTGGATGACAAATGACCGGAGCCTTTCCCAATGCTTTGTTCAAGTTGTCTTCATCCAGAAGGTAGTCGTCCATAGCTTCTTCCTCACTTGAGTTTAGCTTTTTGTCTATGCAATTGCTCTTGAAATGGTTGCCTGCTCCACAGTGACTGCACCCACAGTGATTCTCCTGGATAGTCAAGGAGCATACTGCTGATCTTGTTCTCAAAATGCTCGGCTCATTCAATGTCACTGTATCATCTGTACGCCATGAACCAGGCATTTCTTGTATTTTCACAGGAATGATCGTTGAGGTCATCACCTGGAAATCATCATATGACTTGAGTTTTTTCTCTTTGATCTTTCTTACAACCGGAGACCATCTTGTAGATCTTCTCCTTGCATCTCCTTTCTCTGGTCTGGTAAACTGTATGAAGTCATGCAATTTGGCCAAGTCATAGTCTTCTGTGAACTGCATCACATTGGCTGCACCAACTGATATCCCATCAGAAACCAAGGAAGACAGTTGTTCCAGCGGAGTTGCAGGTAAGGAGATGTGCCTGGCTAAGCTTTCCTTCCTCGAAAAGGTACGACCTCCACCGAACGAGTGGTGATCATCAATTCTCATCACACTCAGCAACTGCTTATAGTTCTGCAGATGATACTTGAGAGACACAATCTCCATTTCTTTCTGAAACATGAATTCTCTAAGGATTGCCAGGGACTCGTCGGCATGCTGCAGCTTCTCCTCCGCGATCCTCCTGTAATGGGACGCCTCCATCTTCGCAGCCGCCTTCTCTTCCTGGAGTCGCGCGATCATCGCCAGCGCTTCCTGTGCCCCGGACGAGGCCGCCCTCCTTTCCTCCTCCAGCTCAGCGTAAAGCCTGCCCAAAGTTGCAGATTGAGTCTGAAGCTCTTTCCTCAGAGCAACCACCTCTTCCTCCTCCATCTCAGTTTGGACAACTAATGAAGGACATCTGCAACAGACCAAAAAGGAACGGTCAAGCAACACAACACAGCAGAGAAAGGTTAGAAGTTTACCAGAGGAACAACTCGAGACTGAAGGAGGAGGAGGAGGAGGAGGACTTGGATTCAGAGAAAGAAACAGATCGCCTCTTTATGCAGAAGGAGAATGGAGGAAAAAGAAGGGCAAGAGAAACGAGAAATGAATGCAAGTATGAGAATAGTTCAGGAAGGTAAGTGAAACTTTTCTCAATATCTACTTGCTTCCAACTTTGGGTGATTTTGACAGAAGTGCATTCCCTTTCTCTTCCTTCTCTCTTCTTTGCACTCCCTCGTTCATTCCTCCATCACTATTTTCCCTAACCATCTCCTTACCACTCCTGGGAAACAAAACATTATTTACCTCTTCTTTCACTCTTTTTTCTTTCCCTTTTCCTCTCGATCCAAATCCCTGCGAGCTGCCAGTAGAAGAACCACATTTTTTTTGGGTTCAAAGTTCCAGCAAAAATATAAGGCGGCCGGCCTTCCCCGTTGAAGTGACATTCTCATTATTATTTAAACTCCAAAGGTGGACGTCGGTTGGCGGGTCCGGCGCTCTCGCCGGCCACCCAATAAGAGACTATTTATATACTTTTGTGCAGGTTAAGTTGTTGAAATTGTTTCTTACGTTGATCTTTACCTTTTCTTCAGCGGTGGATTATCCATTTGTTCAAGGCAAAAATAGCAACTCTTCTGGTGAACTAAGCCTTCCATGGACTTGGTTGGTGGGTTTTTTTTTAATGTTGAAAACAACTTGGCATTCTCTCTTCCTTCAGATGGTATTCGATGCTGAGGTTTCTTCTTCTTCTTATTATTTGTATCGTTCTGGGTTTGCCTAAAAATTTAATTTTATTTCTCCAGCTGCCTCCGCCTCATCTCAACGTGTGCGCGGCGTGGCGCTGCCGTCACCTCCTCTCCTGTGAGTCCCGTCTCCTCCGCCCGAGCGTTTTCTTCGGCGTGGCCCGCGCGCGGCCACGGCTTCACATGGGCGGCGAGTCAAGGGAGGAAAAGAAAGAACTGCTGCGTCTTAATCACTCTATTTAAACTTCCTTTGGTTGCCCAAGGTCAGTGAAAACCGATACGGAGTAAAATAAGTCTCAAAAGTTAGAAATGAGCAGTAAATATTAAACCTAGATATTAGAATTGAAGCTGAGAGGATAAAATTAGAGGTGGTGATTTGAGGGTTATATCAAAGTAGATTTCAATTTATTAAAATTAAAATTAATTTTTTCAATTTAAAAATGTACTATTTATATACAGGTATAATCCAATAATATGATATAACCTACTAATATAATAACATATTAATATGATACGATTTGACTTGAATAACCTATTAACGATATTAATTTAAAAGCTACTTAAACTTTTGGCATGTTATGAAATTTGAAATGTAAAAGGAATAGAGGGGGGATGCAACTGAAAAAATAATGCTAAAAAACTCTTAAATATTTTTTTTAAAAATTCAGAATTATAAACAATTTTAACTTTAATTTTTGAAAAAATGTTTTTTTTACTTTATTTGTTGGGAAACAAGCCTGACAATTTGGATTTAATATTTAGTTAATTTATTATATATATACATATTATATATGACCCTTAGGCTATTATGATATATTAAAAAAATTAAGCAAATAATGCCATGTGTGCATTAAAAAAATAAATAGCATCAATCTATTTAGTTAATTATGACTCCGCGGGATATTATATTAAATTAAAACATAAATAAATTAAGTCATACTTCGACTAAAGAGCATTTATTTAGAGTTTACATAAATTCTCAATTTGATATTAACTGGGTCTTAATCTGATAAATAGTTTTTTAAAAATAAATAAATAAAAGAATGCATGCAAAATAAATTTACTACAAAAACATTAAATAAAGAAAAGATTACCCGTCCTATCATGCATCTTTAACCCCTTGATCTTAATCTAACGGCGGAGGTGAGAAGCCCCAAACGTACATCAATCTTCCTCGGTCATTCTCGCGTCGATCGACCACCGATCACCTGCCAGCCCGTCCGCTTCCTCCTTCCACCACCGACGGCCGGGAACCTCGTCAAGCCGGCATCCTCTCGACGTCGTCTCCCTCCCTATACGCCGCCGCTACTAGCAGCGGCGTCCGCTTTCCCAACTCTACCTTCTCAGTTTTCCCACGAACAGGCGGCCTTCTCCTTCCGATCGTCAAGGTTTCTTCTTATCTTGTTTATTATCTTCCCTTTCCGGTCGTCTTCGATGAGATTGTTTGGGGTTCAAATGCATTTGTGAGTTCGTTGTTGTATTCTTCGGCGTTCTTGAGGGTGATGAGGGAACAAGTGCATCACTACATTTCATGTGGGGCCGAATGCTATCGCCAAAGGCCTTCAGGTCCCTTCTGTTTTTCTATTCGGATTACTGAAAGAACACTGGATGACGTTCCTTATTTGCTGATGATTGATTTGCCACTATGAATTGTTTTGATATCAAGAGCTTTGTGAGATTACTTTAATGAAAATTGTATAGAAAATCAAATACAAAAATAAGTGGTGCTTGGCGAAAGTTCATCACATATTTTTACTTTATTTGGAGTAATGTTCATTCGGGATCTTTGCTCAAGGGTAGAAAGTTTTAGTGGAATGATCTCGACGTGTGAGGTCGCTGATTAGTTTTCTCTGTTTATGAAACAATCGCTCTGTTTTTAGTTTGAAGAAAGAAAATGTTGTGTTGAAGTTATTCTAAAAGTAAAATAGGTTATATAAGCTGGTCAAAATCAACAAATCTGATATATGAGACCTAATCCAGAGTTATTTTGTTGGTCTTGAATTGAATACTTGCATCTTAATGTAACAGTGACTAATTATTGGTTTGATCTCACTCTGTAGGCTGCTTCTTGGTCCTTAAAGTGACCAGGTTGGTGAACAATAAAAATAATAATTGTTCTTACTTGACCACTCATTTAAAGTTCTTGGGCTATTTTTTAAATTTCTTGTACATTCGAGATCGAAGAGTTTTATTTATCTCTTTTTAGAAGTTTTTATAGGGGCATTTTGCTTTGACAAGAAATTCATCGTTAACATGTTATTAGACTCATGTAGTATCTAGTTTGAGCTTCCCAATTATAAGGAGGAGCTATTTAGTTGTTCAAGGGCACAGCTTAATGCTGTCTCGAGTGAGCTTGAGGCGGTGCCCATTGGAAAAGAGAAAAGTGGTTAAGAGACTAGAGCCCCTGTTTTGCTGAGTAAGAAATAGGTCTACCAACAAGAAATGGTAGATTTTATCCTCATGTAGATGTAATACTGGAAGCTAGCTCCCTGAGCCTGTTCAGCTTTCATGTTAGAAAATGCTAAACAACGGATTTGACTCTGTCTCTTTCCCATTTATTTTTAAATTGGCCTGAAAAATCATCAAAATTATCACTAACATCCATCGAACTAAAAAATGAAAATTATTGTAGGAGATCTACAAACACTCATGCTGTAGTTTTCAATCCATGTTTGACTTAGTATGGTCTGGTGGTATTAATTTTCATGTGCAATTACTCATATTTCCTATTTTGATTTAGGATTCAAATATTATGATTTGGCAATAACCTATGAGTGATAGTCTTTACTCTTAAGCATAGTGTTGTATTTTAGGAATATGTATATGGCACCTAGTGACTTGAGCGATAGAAGACTGTTGGTGCTTTATAGTGCCTAGGCCTTGTTTGGTATGGGTTATTTAGAGGGTAGATTTGGAGACCGCTCTTATTTCAAGTATAAATTTATATTTAAAATGAGGGTGATTTCCAAATACGCCCTCTAATTATCCTATACAAAACAATGCCATACTGCTTTGACAGTACTGTCGTTCAGTGGCTTCAGCACAGTGAGTACCTTGTTTCATTATGTAACTTTGATTACATCTTCTATTGGCAACAGGCAATGTACATCAGGGTGAAGCGCAACAAGACAACCTACTTTGTGCAGTGTGATCCAACTGACACAGCTTTGGAAATAAAGCAGAAACTGCAAAGCTTGATTGATCAACCCAGTGATAATCAGCGATTAATTTTAGTGGCAAGTAATGATATATTAGAAGATTCAAAGACATTAGCAGAACAGAGGGTAATACATTTCTACAACCATTCAATACCTTGCGCTCTTGATTATCATACTGTTTACATGAATAATAAGACCAACCTAAATCTCACCGTTTCTTATTTGTCCTTTTGAAGGTTGAAAATGATGCTGTGGTGGCTTTGACCCTTCGGAAAGGTCTGCATTTCTTAGACTTATTTAGTGATGTCAAAATTCATGTGTGCTTATTTATTTATCTTCTTTTATCTGTCAACTGATTATGTTTGCTTTTGCTCAATGTTCTGGTGAAATAATGATGCATGTCTGTTGATGTTCATGGTTCGATATACATTTCATGAGATATTAAACATGTACCAGAAGGCTCTGGAAAAAAACTGATCTAACCTCTGCCTATCATGTTTTTTCTATAGATTCCAATATAACATTGAACAAATCCTCGTGGTTGATGGGATGCAAGTTTGTTTGTATTCTGTGGTTCACATCAATTCATATCTATGCTGGTGATATACTGTTAACATTTTTGTTGGACAATTAATGAATCTTTCTCTCTGGTGCATTGCTATGGGGAAGTGCACCTTTTGGCAGATAATTTTGTCTCCACAATATAATTGAACTTCAATTCACAATTTATTGTTCTATGAATATCCAAAACCTAAATTAAGAACCCTCTACTTTCACTCCACCAATCTATTCAGGGTGGGGAGATAGAGGAGATGGAAAAAAGTAATCTGTTCCGTACGTTTACCTTCATGAATATGATGTAGGGATCAAAAGTTAATGCACGAGGACAAGTTCTTGTCATTGCGTGTCTTTGTACTTTATAATTCTAAAGCTTGTAAAATTTTCCTTTACAGAAGACAATGAATTTGAGGAGGTTTACATTGCTCGTCCTGAAGATTTCACCTCATTCTCTTGATGGAGATGGTCGTGGTATGTTTGCTTATAATGTAGAGCAAGACCTTGCAGCAGGAGCGGTGATTTAATATTACACTAGTTGCTATCCTGAGCTATATTGATATTGATGGTAGAAATTTATATGAATGCTTCTTGCTATGAGAAGACGAATGCTGCTTGCAATCGCAGTCATGAGATTGAATTCTTGATATAATAACACTAGTGACTTTATCTGAATTCTAATTTTGAATTTGACAGTGGCTCACAATAGTTTTGGTAAATCTTCTTTCATACATGAGACTAGATATTATTCTTTTTTCTTTTCTAATGAATTAAATTTGACTCAAGATTTGTATTCTTGGAGTCGGAGTAAGATGCCTAAATTTCTTCATATGATCTGGATGTTACAAATTATAACTATATAGGCAAATTTTCGTCTAAAAGAATAGTCTACTTTTCTATTCATAAAATTATTTATTCTCAAGGTCCACCTTTCTAGAGATTTGAAGAAACAGTGGAGGATAATTACACCACCTGAGTACGGTGTTAGGTTTTAATTTTTTTTAATATGATAAAGGTTTTTGTTATAAAATACACCACCTGAGTACGGTGTTAGGTTTTAATTTTTTTTAATATGATAAAGGTTTTTGTTATAAAATATATAGGTTCTGAGTTTTTTACAAGAAAGAATAGTGTTTGATATGCTAAGTCAAGGATCCATAATTAGATCCAAAGTTAAACAATAACACCAGGCATGCACTATTCTATTGCTTATTACCTTCTACTCGTTCGCACTATTCTATTGCTTATTACCTTCTACTCGTTCGCTACTCGTTCGCTCTTCCTTATGTATGAAGTCAAAACTTATTCAAGATTTTGGCCACTCTATTTGTCTCTCTCTCTTCATTAATGTTCATGTGCACCCACCACTAATATTATTTTTCTTTTCCTCGTGATTAATTTGCTTGAATGTTCTCTATGATGCATATGTTTCAAATTATTTTATCTTTTTTGCACATATTAGTTTGTTGTTATTGTTATTTTCTAAATCAAGCTACTAATCAAATCCAAACTAGGGGACAATTATACTCACCTACACCCTCTAATTTTAATTTTGTTGATGTGATATTATTATTTTTAGTAATATTTTTACCATTTTATCGTCATCTAAGATGTTTTTAAATTGAGAGGGATAGTAGATATTGTTATAAAATTTAGAAGGATGTAAGTGCAATTAAGGAAAGGGAGGTGGGAGTGTAATTATTCTCTAAATAATATTTTAATAATGTGAATAAAAAGGTGAAGTTGCTTCCTGTGCAAGTGATCAACAATATCATCATCACTTTGTTGAGTCGTGTCCCCATCATTCTATTTATTATGCTCCCTTTCTCCTCCGTCTCATATTATTGTTATTAATTGTATCCAATAAATATTAACGTCATCGGAGAAGTATATATTTATCTTATCTTATGTTTTTGTCTTCTTTTTTGTTATCATTAGACAAATCGAGCTATGTTTTTAGAAATTGATTTAAATAGGCTTAACATTAAATTTTAAACCACAATGAAATAAGGCCTCCCTTTTTTTTTGGGAAGAGAATAAAGAAGTATTTTCTTTTTAAATTAAAGGTAATGAAGTGTTTTCTTTTTAAATTCAAGGTTAAACTCATTACCTCGTTTTAACTTTAGGTTAAATAATAAATTAAAGTTTTAAATTATAGAGATTAATCCATTCGATCAATAATTAATAAGTAATCAATGTGCTGATTTATATCAATAATTGTATAATGTCATTAGTTTTTGTTTTTATTTTAAATTAAGTCAGTCTTGAACCAAGTATAGAGTTTTATGGGATATTAGATATTAACAATTGTATGATGTCACTAGTTTTTTTTTTTCGAATTTTACGTCGCTAGTTTTTATTGATACGATACATGAACAATAAGATCATATTGACAATAATATTCATTCAGAAATAGTTTTAATTTAGAAATATTAGAAAAAATATTTTTACTATTCTAAATTGATAAATAAATTTAGATTTTATAAATAATTTAGGATGTTATTATAGAAGTACATATTTACACACGGTTGGTCAATCCATTGATTCAGATGATTCTGAGGAAACCAGTAAGAGAGATAGAAATGGTAGTAAGTAAAAGGAATGGAATGCAAAGATTTGTCTCGTCCACTTGGACTCTTCCAGCTCCTTTTTATACTCCAAAAGCAATCTAACTAGACACAAACATCATCATGTGATCACATGTAATCAATCAATCATATTAATTCTTCATAGATACCTTTTTCCTCTCTTTTTTACATTTTTGTTAGCATGAATTGATAAGCTAGATTAACTTGCAAACGTTAGTGTGGGACAACTGCCAAATTGGCACATTTAGCCCACCAAATTAATTATACTCTTGTGCCATAATGAACAGCTCATAAGCCTCGTTGAAGAAAAGGAGGTCTCTCTTAATTTCAATTGATCAAGGAAGTGACCAACTAAAAGAAACCCCTAATAATTGGGGTTCTTTAGTTGTTGAGGTGATTGCATCAAGCAATAATAAGTATTCACCACATATTGCATTTTCCTTTTAGCATGGGCGACAAAAATAATATGAATGCTTCTGTGGAAAAAAATTTTTCCTTAAAATACACAGGAATATTGAAGTAACACACTACGCTAAATTTAAGACTAATATTCATTGATACTTGGTTATATTTAACTAATAATCATAAGTTTAAAGCTCATGATTATTATATTAAAAACAGTAGCACTAATTCTTTAACTTGGGTAATCATTATTTTATTCTACAATAAACAGAATTTAAAATCCTAGATTTTTCTTCATGATCATAATTGAATCCCAGTTTTTTTTTTCCCAAAGTTAACCATGTCTTCTGCTTGTCAACAGGTGTATGATGCTAACTTCCATTCAATAGGGACATGGAAAACCAGATGAATTAGCATACAAAAACCTCATTTTTTTTGGGTTAACAATAATACTAACAATGACGAATCATATTTACACAAGGGAATTTAAAACAAAATTAATAGCAGCAGCATCAGGAAGCTGAGAACACTTACAAAAGATTTTTGCAGCAGCAGGCAAAATGCTGTTCTCTACTGCTCTGCGTCCATGGTGGCTCTTCTCCGGGACCTCCCGAAGTACCTCGCCGGCGGCGAAGGAGAAAACTCGCACGGCGCCGCCGGAAGGTCCATCTCTCCCTTCAGAATCCTTGCGATGTCTCCGCCGTCGGGCCTCAGCTCCGGGATCCTCTGCAGGCACAGCAGAGCCAGGTTGATGCAGAGCACCGCCTGCTCCTTGTCGAACGAGCCCTTCAACCTCTCGTCCACGAGCTCCAGGGGGTTGCCCGCCTGCGCCAGCTGCCGGCACCAGCTCACGAGGTTGGCCTTCTCCAGCCTCACCGGCGACGACAGCACGTGCAGCGGCCTCCTGCCGGAGACGATGACGAGGATCAGGACTCCGAAGCTGTAGATGTCCGCCTTCTCCAGCAGCGGGTCGCAGCCGTGGCACTCCGGGGCGACGTAGCAGACGGTGCCTCTCATGCTCGTGGTGGTGCTGCTGAGCTCGCGGCTGAACATGTCGCCGCTGAACATGTCGCTGCCAGCCGACCGGCTCCGCTTCTTGTTCTTCCGCCAGCCCCTCCTGAAGCTTATGTCCGCGTTCCGCTCTCGGCCGCGGCGGGCGTCGTCGTCGGCAGTATTGCTCGTAGTCTCTTCACCGCCACCGCCGCCGTGGCTGCTGATCGTTCGGATCCACTTTCGATCTTTCTTGGAGCAGTTGTTCTTCTTGCTGAGCTCGGCGAAGTATTCCTCCTTCCACCATTCCCTCATCTTCCGGTCCTTCCTCTCGGAAGCGAGGTTTGGCTTCTTCCTCGCTTGCTTCTTGTCGGAGTTCTTCTTGCAGAAGAGGGAATCGTCGGCGGGATACGGAGTCTCGGCGCCGATCGCACTCTTGAGGTCGAAATGGTGGGGGGGAATCCCCCTTGCATCTTCCCAATCGGGATTGTCCGATGGGCCGATTTGGCTCCCGATCCACTCACTGACGTAATCTTTGCTGCTTAATTCCTCGCTTTCGTCCTGCTTCCACCACCACTGCTTCCCCCATGGACTGCTCGATTCCGTCCTCCCATCGTCCACCGGCGAGGTCGCGCCCAATTCCTTGCTATGCTCGAAGGTAAAAATCTCATCTTGAGCGGCGGAGGTGGACGGCGGCGCCGCCGCTGCCTCTTTCTTGGATGAAGAAGCACGAAGGGCGAGGGCGAGGTCTACTTCTGGGCTCGCCGGAACGAGGTCCTGACTCCTGAACAGCTCCTGGCTCGGGCCGAGATCCTGGCTGAAAAAATCAGGGCCGCAATCGGGCTCCGTCTTCACGCGAGACAACCCGAAATCGGAAATCTTCGCCTGGAAATCGAAGCCGAGGAGGACATTGCTGGGCTTGATGTCGCCATGGATGACAGGGGGATCGCACTCGAGGTGGAGGAAGACGAGAGCCTGGGCGACGTCCCGGATGATCGAGAAGCGGTGATCCCAGCTGAGCGGGGCACGGCTGCCAAAAAGGGCTTCCTGGAGGCTCCCATTGGGCATGTACTCGTAGACGAGGAGGCGGCGGCGACGGCCCTCCTCGCAGTAGCCAAGGAGGGAAACAACGAAGGGGGAGGGGCGGAGGGCAGCGAGGACGTGGAGCTCGTTCTGGAACTCGCGGTCGGAAGAGGCGACGCGGGTGGGGGAGGAGAACGAGGAGAGGAGGCGCTTGACGGCGACGGACTTGCCGTCGGAGAGGATACCGCGGAAGACCACGGCGGAGGCGCCGCGGCCGAGGGAGCGAGTGGGGTCGAAGGCGGCGGTAGCGGAGCGGAGGGCGCGGTAGGAGAAGCGGCGGAGGCGGAGGGGGTTGGCGGGGGAGGGGGAGGGGGAGGGTGAGGGGAAGGGGAGGGTAGGGGAGCGGCGGAGGGAGAGGTAAAGGTAGAAGAGGGCGAGGGCGAGGAGCGCGAGGAGGAAGAGGGAGGAGGCGGAGAGGGTGACGGCGAGGAGCAGGGTGCGGTGGCGGTGCGCGACAGAGGCGGCAGCGATGGTGGGAGGAGAAGGCGAAGGAGAAGAGAGGAGGCGTGAAGGCATCGAGATTGGAGGAAGAGAGTGAGAAGACTGGAGGAGGAGGAGGAGGAGGAAGAAGAATGAAGAAGCGGAAGAGGAAGAGGAAGAAGAGGAAAGGAAGAGAATAATAATAAAGCGTGGAGGGTTCAACATCAGCTTTTGACTTTATATCAATCAATTTATATCTCCAAATTTATTTATATATTCAAAGCATTTGTTTAGAAAGAAAATTTTATACTTTATAATTAACTTTTTTTAAAAAAATAAAATATTAATGTTGGAATGATTTTGTAAAACAAAATAGTATTAAATTACGGTAAAAGAAAATTATAAAAGGGTGGGAATTTTTAATGGTGGAAAAGGGAAGGTGGTTTACAGTTGTAAAATAAAATAGGGGGAGGGCAGGACTCAGGGGGGGTTTGAAAGGGGAGTTAGCTTGGGGTGATGCACACAGGGCACATGCTTTTTTAGGGAGTGATGTTGGGGGTGGGGAAATAAAGATGAAAGAACTAGACAAAAGAAATGGTGGGGGAGGATGATGCTTTTTGACTTGTGGGCACTAAATTTTTTTTTTTTTTTGCTAATGAGGGTATCAACTCTAAATCCTCAAACTCAAAGTCTTTAAAGTTTATGAGATTTATGTAGTGTGGCTGGTCAGAATGTGTATCCATAGATT
This sequence comes from Thalia dealbata, assembly GCA_030544415.1. Classification (NCBI taxonomy): domain Eukaryota; kingdom Viridiplantae; phylum Streptophyta; class Magnoliopsida; order Zingiberales; family Marantaceae; genus Thalia; species Thalia dealbata. The sequence continues at coordinate 2,368,999 of CM060458.1, forward strand.
TTGCATCTAGAAAGGAAATCTAGTTGTGGGTGTCCTAAATTTAAAAAGTTAGTGAATCACAGCCGGTGGATATCAGTAGAATCAACTTGGATTTCTTTCAAAGAAAATGATAATTAAGTATGGGTAGTTGGGTTAATATTATCTTATAATTTACAGGCTACTGTTTATTGTGGTCATCCACTGTGCAATTCTATTCACCAACTTCAACGCTAGTGGAAATTTTACTTTTGCATATGTTTTCTAAAAAAAACAGCATGATTAATTTGGTTTGATGATGGATTGCAGTTCACTTTCCATCTGGCAGACCCAAGAAAAATAAATATGTGAAAAAAATCTCTTTTATAATCAAAACAAAAGTAAAGATGTAATGATATGCATGTCCCCTGCCAACCAAACAAGAGAAAAAGTAAAGCTTTTGCAAACTTGCAGAGTTTATTGGTAAGAGAGAAAAAAAAAAGTAGTCCCTACTCCTAAACAAACCAATCAAAACATAATGTAATCAAGAAATTTATATTAACAAAACTTTCCCCACGGAAAAGTTGGACGATAGTTTGCGTCACAAAATGAGTGATCTAACCTGAACATAAGTGATTGCTTGATCAATAAAATTGTTCTACGACCAATAAAAAATGCAAGGTGTACGAGAACCTTTGCATGGTAAAAACATTCTATAATTTCTTTGATCACCGTAAACTAAAAAAAATCTGTAGAAGATTGACTGAGAAAAGATTGGATCGTTCATCCTACTAACCGAACAATGAAGTAATGAATTATCACTAGCAATTCTTGTCGACGCGGCATCCAAAAGATATCTAGGAAGAGCTAGACGAGTGAATGATACCAACTGATGTAACATTTCCAGCTTTATGTCAGGGAAGCAATATGACCAACTCACTTCAGTCAATCTTCACTGAAGAGTAGATCAACCTTGTAAACCAGAAGCATGCATAAAATCCAATTGTGCCCGTCAGCACAAAGAAGGCGTAGGAGGCAATCAGCATGTAGCCAAAGTACAGGATTCCGGATACCAGCTTTGTGATATCCAACTTTGTGAAGAAGTAGAAGGCTGCATAGACGAAAAGATATAGAGCTGAAGAGCCGGAAGTCAAGTAGGACCTCCACCACCATAAGTAATCTTCACTGCACAGCTGGAAATAGCATAGAACAATGGTGATCTCGGCGCATGTGACCATGAGAATGATGAAGACAAGGAAAAGGAACCCGAAAATGTAGTAGAACTGATGCAACCAGATTGAGGTAAGGATGAAGAAGAGTTCGATGAAAACTGCTCCAAATGGCAGAATCCCACCAATTAGTATTGAGAAAACAGGATTCATGTACCAGGCCTGCTCAGGTATCTGCCTGCAAATCTTGTTTGTCTTTACGGGATCCTCAAGTGCGGGCTTCTTGTACCCCAAAAAACCACCCACATAGACCAGGGGCACTGAGATACCAAACCAAAGCAATACAAGGGCAAACATTGTGCTGAATGGCACAGCACCTGACGACTTCTCCCCCCAGATGAGGGCATTCAGTACGAAGAATATACTAAACACAATGCCTGGAAACATGAATGCTGTCCTTAGTGTAACACTCTTCCATTCTGTACCTTTGAACATCTTGTAGAGACGAGCGGAGGCATAGCCAGCAAACAAACCCATGAAGACCCAAAGTAAGAGCATTGCTGTCATTAAGCCCCCTCTGTTTGATGGAGAAAGGAAGCCAAGGACAGCAAACAACATGGTTATAAGAAGCATGCCAAAGAACTGAACACCTGTCCCAACATAAACACACAGCAAGTCCGAGTTAGATGGAGGCCTGAACACATCCCCGTGGACCAACTTCCATCCTGTCTCTTCTTGAGCTTCTTCGTCAGTCTCGAGCTGGTTGTACTTGGAGATGTCACGGTACAGAGTCCGTAGCATAATCATGGCAACCATGCCAGAAAGGAAAAGAACAATCATCAAAGAATTTACAATAGAAAACCAATGGATCTGGTCGTCTGACATCAGAAGATAGGTGTCCCACCGGGATGCCCACTTCACATCACTCTCCTGCAAGCAGCAAAAATAATAAATGAAAAAAATTTACACTAGATGCAATTTTAAAACCTATACCCGAGTGCAACATAGAGATGCATCTTCATATCAAGACCTTGGAGGCAGTAAAAAGCTAACCTGAAATTCTATATCATATGTGAATATAATATCCTTGTTGGCTTCCACTGCTTGTGGAGTATCTGAGTTCACAACAGAGCGTCTAGCATGAGGATCACACGTGCTCAATCGAGTCTTATTACCATCCCATGGACCTTCATGCTCATGCTTAACGCTGCAACATATTCAATCATAAATCATAATAACAAAATAAAGCCTAGTGAGACAAAAATAGAGAGTACCTGGGAAGTTTTACCTGAATGGTTTGACCTCAAATCCCACAATCCTTGCAAGGTCCAATTGTATATCCTTGTGATACTTGACCAGAAATGATAAATGATTATTGATATAGTATTTCACATCCTTATTCTGCATCAACGAATAGACAATTTCATATGATTTTATTCCTAGGTTAGAAAAAATGTGGATTCTTTCTTTTAGAAAAAAAGTAATGTGGATTCTTTTATGCGTCATAAGTGCTTACTCCCATAGGCTGGCCTTTGCCTCCAACATAAAAGCCATGCTGATAAACAGGCGCAGCCTGATCCAGTCTTTTAATAGGAACAACAAGTGGAAGATTGTCAAGAATCCTGCAGAACAGCAAGCAAATAATTACTCCACATGTAAATCACAATTCTGTATGCAGATTGTCAGGCAACCATGCTCTGGGACAGCCTTACATGTTTACACGATACTCGTCCTCAATCTTTTCCTTGAGAACCTTCACATCGTTATCATTTAGGGTAATCTTGCATACAATCTGGCACATCTTGGGTTCCCTCATTTCAAACTGAGAACCAAAACGAAGATTTTATAACATAGTAGGACCAGAAAGGTACTGACAGAATAATAATAAAAAAGTGAGATAGTGAAGATAAACTAACCACATAGGGAGAATTTTCAATACGATCACCACGGAGAACCTCCCCAAGATTCTCTGCACTATCAACTATAATATCTGGTCGGCAATAAGGAAGGGAATAATAGGAATACGGTAGTTGTGTTTTTGTCGATGTCAGTTTGTTCACCTTAACTGCAAGTGGATCTTTCTGTAGTCAAAAACCAATGGAACTTATTCAGAAAATTAAGTGATTGCTCTTCATCTCCTCATCATCAAAAAAGAAATTTAAGTGACAGAAGCATCAAACTGTCTTCACCACCATAATCGAACTCATAATTCTCTCAGCGGAGATGAAGTATTAGGGAGAAGACGACACTTATGCATAATAACAATTAGCATGGAGAAGAAATTTTTTGGAGAACCACGCATTAATATATACATATCCACATTCAACTACCATGATTCATTAATAAACTGTAATACATCCATGAAATGATCAACTCATTAAGATAATGAGCATCTTCCGGGAAAAGCATTACGAGCATTGCCTCTACAAAGACTTCACAGCAAAAGTGTTAATCACCAGGACGTACGAACTACTTGCCCGAACGCATCAGTATAAACTTAATTAGTCAGGAATTTATGAAAATTCATTCGTAAATAGGCTAAATACAAGTAAAATTTACGCAATAAGATACTCTTATCAACATTTTCTTAGTACGTACTCAGGATTTCTTTTCAAGGTTCTTAATGTATCCTAGTGTTCTAGTATGCTACGAAAGTAATAAAAAACTCGACGCAACATATTTACAATTGTCAATCAAACATGGAACGAAGGGGCGCCAGGATGGTGTGTCACACATGTCATAAATGATCATCTTGTTTACAGTACAACCAAATTCATCTCGTAAATGGATTGGCCTATTGTAACACATTTATTATAATATATTAAATTAATTTGTATATAAATACTAATTTTTATTCACTTTAAGTAATAAAAATAGAGTATAAGAAATATAACTTATATTATTCTTATATTTGATTTCTAAAAATGCTTAAAAGAAATTAAATGATTGATCATATCATGTCAAACCATCTATTGGTCGTCATGTTCATGTCAATCCAGTCATGTTTTCTGTCGACAAAAATTTTAACTGTTGAGCTAGTCCTAGTTTAAACTAAACCTTAGTTGGTTTGTTGCATGTGCAGGTGGCCTAAATGAGTGCTTTGTTACACTTGGATCTTACTGGCCTAATAGAGATCACTAATGCTTCGTCTCAACAGTCCTGTAACTTACAACTCAAAACTTGAATAATTTAAAAAATAAAAATTCTGTTGCAATGACTAGCGACTAAGGCAATGCATCTCATAGGATTTATTGCATCACCGTTCTGTCATCCTTGGAGAAAAGGATGCTGGGACAGATCTACAATCCATGCCCTCGAATCTTCCATTTCGACAAGGAATCAGTCAAATCGTGCCACTGAGCAATGGCAACAACTACGAAAAGACAAACTCAGCTGCATCCAGTCTACGAACCCAAATAATTCCCTTAATTTTCATCAAATCCGGAAGCAGCAACCAAAATACGATCCGTGAAACACGCACCCCGACCAACACCACCCGCCGTCTGGAGGAACAAGGCCGGCGGCTGAACGACCAAACTTAAGACGAGGCAAAAGAGATCGAGGCCAATGAAGTAAGATCTGACCTTCTGGAAATCGGCGGGGGCGACGCCGGGGAGGTAGAAGCCGCGAGCTCCGGCGGCAGCCGAGAGCAGGAGCAAGGCGACGATCGAGCGAGAGACCGCCACGGATCGCGAGATCCCCATCGGATCGGCGGACGAAACTGCTAGGGTTTCACAGCGGAGCCCAATGCGAGTGAGATGAGATCTGATCTCTCCCCCTCCCTCGCTCCCTCTCTCTTCCTCCCTCGTTTAACTTTTTTGTTTAATAGCTGAGAGCTTGGGGGAGCGTTTGGCGGAGAGGACAGGCGACGTTTCTAGTCATCACCATTTTCTTTACCCATCTAATCACCCTCCTATTCACTGCGAGCGGAGAGCACTAATAACTCTCTGGGTAACTTTCTGGGTGTCCGTCTGTTCTCAAATTTTGTTTTGAAACGAAGGCCAATCTCTTCAAACGTGGTCCGTCATCGAACCGGAGGCTGCAGAGGACCGGTTCAGTCGAGCCGGGCACTGATAGTAATAATTTTATTTGAATTTTTTTTTAAACTAAAGAATAAATTAGAAATTTATTTTTTTAAATCAAAAATAAGAAAAAAATAAAAATAAGTTAATGGACTTGTTGAATGCTTAGTTTGAGAAATATAAACGTACGATAAATAACACTTGCGTTATACAACAGTGGCAAAGCATGTAATAATCTGGAATTCTGAGGGGTTTTGATAGAAGGATATTTATATAATTCGAAAAAAGTACGAAGTAAAAATCGGCACGGCCACCGGCTTCTGGCTGCACCCGGTCGCCTACCTGCTCTAACACCGGAAGCTTCCGGTCGCCCTGAGTATATATATATTTAAAAAGCGATGCTCTCCGCTGGCCTCCTTCAACACTGCGAACACTCGGCTTCCTCTTCTCTCTCTGCCTTCTCCGCCGGAAACGGCGTCGTCGCGTTTCCCACCTCCGTTTCCAGGGTACGCCGGCTGTTCGCCGCCAGATCGGGCTCATCGCGCCGTCCGGTAGGCGGTCTCCTCCTCGATCGCGCTTCGGTGAGTCGATTCCGAGCTCAGCTTCTGAGTTTTGGTGCCGATTATAGGGTTCCGGGACCGCCGCTTGGTTTCGTCGGTCGAGGGGGTAGCTGATTGTGACCGCTTTGGTAGTGTTGGTGCTGGTGCTGGCAATGTTGGGTTGATTTGAGCTTTTTGGTCCTCGGTTGGTGGATTTGGGAGGTTAGATTTGAAATGGCTGCCCTTGAAACCCTAGGTTGGTTTGGAGTGGTCGTCGTTGTGGGGATTGTGGATTGAGGGGTTTACTGGGGTTTCTTCTCGGGCTTGCTGAGTTGGGTTTTGGAGGCTTTTGATTTCGTTCGCTGTGTTTGGATGTTGGATGTGCCTCGAGATTGTCACGGAAAAAAGTCCAGCTGCGGGAGGTTTTGGTCAGTACCGGTCAAAAAGAACTGAGATCTGCAGTAAAGATTGGATTTTGGAGACATGTCAGGAGCTCCTAAGGTCCGTTCCCTCAATGTGGCTGACTCAGAGGCCAGGCCGGTTCTTGTGCCCGGCGGGAACAAGGCGAGGTCGCTGTCAACTGCTCGGAAACCTACTTCGAAGCCCTCAAATAAAACTGAGAACCCTGAGATCATCGCAGCTGATGTGAAGAAGTCTCCCAGTCCTACAACAGATATGCCGCATTTTAGGTCTAGCTTCAGTGCTCCATCGGTGCTAAGGAGGCACGAGATGCTATTCCAGTCTAACCTGTCGCTGAATGCTTCTTGCTCTTCGGATGCATCCACAGATTCATTTTGCAGCCGAGCCTCCACTGGGAGGATTAGCAGGACCAGCTTAACGAGCAAGAGAAGGCAGAGTGTTGCAAGGACAGGTAAGGTTGTTGCTAAGTTGGACATCAGTGTTGCAGATGACGCAACCATGCCACCACCGGAGCTTGTGCAGGGAAAGAGGAAGTGCCCATGGGTGACATCCAATACCGGTAAGTTGTCTTGTTGGATTAACGATCTAGGTTGTTCCAGTGTGCTTTATTTTCTTTATATTTATCGAGCCAAGTTGTTTATCCTTGATAATACCATACCAAATGAGATGAGGCTATGACAATCTTCCTCTCTCCTTTCCGACTTTTTTGGGGATTTCAAATTGCATCTCTTACGTCTTTGATTAAATATCTGGCAACAGCTTTGACCATGGTCCTCTTGGTAAGTTTTTCAGATACAAATGCGTTTCAGGCTCGTAATCTGTGGTTGATAAAGTCGTCTAATTAGCTTGCTTTTCCTTTGCCAATTTATTTGGCTAATTCTTCCATCCCTTGAACCTCCGTGGTAATTTTTTGTGCGAATACATAGCTCATTTCACTTATCTTCATCTTTGATGTTGCTATGAGCACAGCATACTTACATGTGATGTTCCAGTCTTCGTTTTGTTGTGTTTCTTTTTCTCCAGTAGATATCATTTTTTCACTTTTCGTTCAAGTGCCTGATTTAATATTCACTTTAACTGCGATTCCCTAGTTAAACTGGCTTATTTTAAATTCTGGGGCATGTGATTGTAAATGATCCAAATGTCATTATTGATATCAAGCATAATGGTTCTTGACCCCTGGAGGAGTAAAAGAAACAAATGTTTTTTGTTTTAAAAGGGATATAGTTAATTAGCAGTGCTTGGATTCTAGTAAGAAGAGCAATTCAAAAGAGTCGCTCAGTTGATTTGTCTTCTTGTGCTAAAATAAATTATTGGTCCATGTGGACTTCTCCTTAGGCTTTGCCATTGTCCTTGAAGTGGTCATTCTCTCGCTACGAATATGAGGTCTTTTGAGTACAGGGAGACAGCCAGATAAGGTTCTATTTGTTAGATGGTAGATACCAAAGTCCTTGAATGACTTCATACTTATCTATCAGTTTTATCATTTGGTTCACACACCTAACATGTGGTGAAGATGCAGTTTTTTTGCTATAGACTCATAGCTGGCAGAAAGCACATACTTTTGACGAGTTCACTTCATACCACAAATTTGATTGATAGATGATCTGGAACCTTTATCTTTTATGAGGCAGTTAAGAAATTTCATAGGTATCAGAACTATGCTCATGTGGAAACCATCTCAATTTCTGAACTTAAGGTTCATTTATGAGGAAAGATGTGGAAACCTGCCTTTTTTTATAAATTAACAGAGGGACTCAAAATATTGATTAGTGTAGTTATTGACAAAGTGGATTCAATCGGCCACAAACATATGGCAATATATCTCCATATCCAAAGTTAAAACTGGGAGCAAATCTTGTGAGAACATATGACACTAGTGTGTCAAATATTACCCCATACCAAACATGCCCTAAGTGTTATGCATGCTGCAGAGTGTGGCTGCATACTGTTGCATTTGCTAGTCTACCTGTAATAGGTTCAGTTTCTCTCAACAAATTGCTTATTTATCCACATATTTTCCCTCCATGTTCTAGATGCTACTTGAAAGTAACATCAAGTTTATGTACTTAATGTGTCGGGGAGTAAAGGAGTGACAGTCAATACCCCAGAGAAGTATTGGGAAGTGCAATCTTAAACATAGGAAGTAAAATCTTATTGCAAACTTTTCATGATCCAGATATTTTTGAGAAATTTTTTGAAGTCTTTCATTGGCATAAGCAGAAATTTCATTACCAACTTTTCTGGGTACTATAGATATCCTAGGAATGAGTTTTGATGAAACAGAAGTTTCACAATCAAATTTATTTTTGAATTGAAATTTCAATATACCTTCTGAAATGAAATCGATCAGCTAGGTGGAATATCATCAATTTATTTCATATCTGTTGGACTATGCAGAATGTGCATAGACATACAATTTCGTTTGTCTTCACCATAACAATGCTAGAGAAGCAACCCCTTTCTTCACTACAGGAGTATCAACATCATGAACACACCCAAAAAATAGGGAAATACACTAATATATGTGCCTCTTGATGTACGTATCTACTAATATTTGTTGCTTTGTTAGGATCTTTTCTTGTGTTCCCTTTATGATCTCACTTGATATTTTTGTAAAATTTGGTAAAACTTGTCATGTGCGGTTTGTGTGGTGGTCATGTGCAGTAAAACTAAGCAGTCCTTTTCTTCCTTCTTTTATGCTACAGAACCATGTTATGCTTCTTTTCATGATGAAGAATGGGGAGTTCCAGTCCATGATGATAAGTATGCAAAATTTTCTGTTCATCTTATCCACAATTTTTAAGGCAGGCCATACTTTGTTTGCATACATCTTGTGCTAATATCTTTCTTGGTGTGATTCTCTGAACCCGGCAGGAAATTATTCGAACTTCTTGTTCTATCAGGTGCATTGGCCGAGCTCACATGGCCTGTTATCCTTAGCAAGAGGCACATTTTTAGGTACTGCGTGGAACATTTCAAAATTTTAAATGTCAATCATTGCCTTGATGTTTATAGGTACAACTTTTCAGGGAAGTCTTCTTGGACTTCGACCCAGTTGCAGTCTCAAAATTAAATGAAAAGAAAATTGTTGCGTCTGGAACTGCTGCTAGCTCCCTTTTGTCAGAGCCAAAGCTGCGAGCTATCATTGAGAATGCACGCCAGATACTCAAGGTTGATCACTTACTTTCTTGCTTTTGCTTTGTTGTTTTCTCATCATTTTTTTCTCATGAGTTTGTCATCCATATTTCATATTTGGAATGTTATTACCCGTGCACCTCTGCGACTTAAGTTTTCAGTTTTATGGCCTTATTTGCTATAAGGTAATTGAAGGTTGGTTTTTAAATCCAAATACGTGAGCATAGATTATAACTAAAAATGAGGTTGTTTTAAAAGCCGACGATCAATTACCTTATACAATAACATTTACGTATCTCTTAGCACTGGAAAATTTTCATGCTAGAAATGATGAAAGAAAAGTAAATGCTTCTAATGGACCCACTAGTAACTAATAAGTGATGATCCAGGTTGCCTTGGCATTTGCTAATATGCACCATCATTTGAATCATTGCTGCAGATAACAGATGAGTTTGGGTCGTTCGATAGATACTGTTGGAGCTTCGTGAACCACAAACCTGTCGTCAGCAAATTTCGCTATCCGAGGCAGGTCCCTGTGAAGACCCCAAAAGCAGATGTCATCAGCAAAGACCTGGTTAGAAGGGGTTTCCGCAGTGTGGGTCCGACGGTGATATACACCTTCATGCAAGCCGCCGGACTGACAAATGATCACCTTATCAGCTGCTTCCGTTTTGAGGAGTGTGTAGCGGCTGCATCATCACCAAGCACAGGCGAGGCTGAGGAGGCCAAGGGAAAGCCTGATACCAAAGCAGAAGAGCAGAACGCCACGGGCCAGGACCTGATGGTAGGAATCGACTTGGATTTGTCAAGAGCCGTGGATGACCTGCGCATGTAAGGTGGCCGAGCTGGTTGTGAAGCCCCCTTGTAAATAAACTTGTTTGTTAAATCTATGCTTCTTGGCTTGTAAATCATACTCAGAGATCGAAGAGGCCAATGTTTCTATTAGAGATAAAATGTTTGTTATCGTACGAGTATGCACTCTATTCTTTTGCAGGTCCTGATGGGTGATGATGGCGTTTGGGAGTTCTCCATTTGGTGCTGACCGGTTGGTAAGCCTTCGTTACCATATCATTCCGGAGCTCGTTCTTTCCATGGAGCATGGAAAGGGCTGGCTTGAGCTTGTTACAGGTAAATGATTCAGTGAATGCATTCATGAAAAATCATTACAAATTGATGATTTGTGGTCTCTCGCTTTCTAGTAGGTTTCGAGCTCACCATCATTTGCTTAAATGCATCTTTGCTTCAATTATTTGGGCCGCACAGGTTGCTCCGCATGTTCTTATTCTTGATAAAATTGAGTACTCTTAAATCTGTGGATGTGCTTGGTGTGTTTTTGTTTGGATAACTGTCGATTATCTCGGTGATTTGACTAGGTGTTGATGCCCCATGAGCATGGATTTGATGTTGGGATCTTAAATTATCAATGGGCTGCAATCATTGGGGATCCGTGTGCATTATTATATTATTGTGCCTCGGGCCACGTGGTGGTTGAGTGGTGCAGGTGCTGCTGTTTTATCCTCATGAGATTTGTTTCATGCTACGTGGGTGCCCCTCCCAATATGCAATTATTGTTTCTTCTTCTTTGGGGTGGAAAACTGTTGCTATCATACTATAATTAGTTAATTTTGATTTTTTTTAAAAGAATCAGCTACAGTAAGAGATTAATTTCCTCTTTTATTTTGTTTTTTTCTAATGTTTAGATCAATAGTACTTTATAATTGAATGTTATAAAGAAATAATATTTTTTATTTGTAGTCGAAATATTATACATTCTATACGGGTTAAAAGGATGATCCATGTAAAAACAAAAAATAAAAAATAAAAATCTCTCTTTCACATTCGGCATCCGTAAAAGCAAAGTGCTTTTGAGCAGACTAAATGACACGTGAATGGCAACATCCTTTTTTTAAAAAGAAAATTTAATGAAGGGGAATAATCTAATAGAGTGGATGACATCCGATTAAATTAGAAATTGGAAGGAAGATTAGTACGAGTCCTACGTTAGGACGACTTGCACAAAAGGCATGAACTGGATCTTTTTCTACGAACTAAATCATGTTTCACAACAGGAATCTGTTTCTTCTTTTTCTCCCAGACAATGGGGCAATAAGATCGCCTTTCCTGGGCCATGTTAATTTTAACCGAACTCTTCTACTACGAGACTATACATAAGCAAATACAATGATAAAATATCACAATAGAAAGGGTATATGAACTACAACATAAAAACAAAATTGCGGGTAGACCTGTCAAATTACGTGTTCTGCACCGAAACTGCAGCTGGAGTTTCAGTCAGAATTGGGCTCTTCATCCCATCCGGGCTATTCCGTGCATTTTTCTCTCCGCTGGGGGTTGAGCTGAACCCCATGCTTAGAAGAGCTTGAGCAGACTCCAACGCTTGATCCCCTCCGAGTTCCAGGTTTCCATCACCGGATCCCTCCTCAACTGCAGTACTCATATGCTCGTCGTCTGAGGGTTTTATGATCGACAAAGGCAACACACTAAGTTGTTCGTCAGCTACAGCTGCTGCAGCATCACTTTCAGGAGCAGCCAAGGGTGGATCATTTGATGTACCAACTTGTTCATCAGCAGCGCCTGCTGTAACGTTGCTTTTGGGAGCAGGCTGGGGTGAATCACTTGCAAACTTGGAAGTGGGTTGGTCACGGTTGGGTTCGCCCTCGTAGGTGATAAGAAGCCGTTCCTCAGCAACACCTGCTGCAGAACTATTTTTGAGAGCAGGCAAGGGTGAATCACTCGCAAATTTGGAGGTTGGCTGCTCATGGTTGTGTTCGCCCTCGTAGGTGATAAGAAGCGCTTTTGCATCATTGGACACTCGTTCGACATGCTTCCGAACAGGGCACCCACTATGGGTGCATCTATAGTAGCTTCTGCGATATAACAAAGAGCAAAATGGTAAAAAGAGATTATTGATGGATAATAGCATCAAACTGAAAACGCTTGAAAGGAGGCAATGCATACATTAGCTACTAATGCAGTTCATTTGAAATGCTCATTTCATAGTCCTCTTTTCTACTAGTTAGTTATTCAGCATGTTCTTCTTAATATGCAATTTAGACTATTGTTTGGACACTCCACGAAATATAAGCAGCCACTGTTCTTTATCTATTGTGTTACAAGTCCCAACATCAGTAGCATTTCCAACCCATTAACTGTGGCTCAAATTTTTGCATCGGTAAGAAAACTACACGTCTAACTTACCTGTGTACCTTGAAGTTCTGTCACATTGCCCAGTTCCCGAACAAGAAGATAAACTAAGTAATCTACAAAGTGATAGATTGCCTGCGAAGATATTTCCTACATTCAATTGCAGAGTCCATTTTAGCATATATACCAACTTTTGGTTAATCAAGTTAACATATGAACCTACAAGACTTTTCTGCTTCAGATTTACATGCTATTTGCATTTTGGATGAACCAAAATCTGGTTAGCAAATGTAGTTTGGCGAAGTTTATAAGATTTCTCTGCTTCAGGGTGACATGTCATTTTCTTTTAAAAAAAAAAGGTACCCACTCATCAAATGGCCACCTTATAATATTTGTTGTCGTTCTTAGACCTAGCTAATTATATATAGCATGGAATCCACCCCTAGGTGTGGTAGTAGAGAAAAAAACTTAAACACCCAGCTGTATAAGCCCACATGAAGTGCATCATGATGCTTATCACCAAAATCCAACAGATTTACTTTCATCGGCTTTTGACAACCTTTTCAAAATGTCAAAAGATACTCCATGTGCAATCCCTAGTATTGAAAGTAGTAACTTTTCAACAACCTTCAAAACGTCAAAAGATACTCCATACCAATGAAAACCCTAATAATGAAAATAGTAAATCCACCATAACTTATCTGCTACAGCCCAACAAGCAATCGCAAATGTTCCACCTAAATGCATCAGTTCTGAACCTTGTACTATAAAAGGGAGCCAACCCAACTATGAGCATATCTTCCTAGAGCTTACTCATTTTTCTTATCATCAGTCAAACTTGACTTTGAGGAATTGGGAAGCACCAAGCAGCAAGTCATTTTCCTGCAGAATGATACAACCTTCATGGCAACTTTAATTCAATTATCTCATTTAGCAGTCCAGTAGGCATAGTTGCCAATTAGAGTCAACATTCCATCTTGGAAGAAGGGCCACATCGATCACACCTCACACATGTTTGAAGGCATCAAGAACTTGAGAACACCACTTGAAAATCAGTCACTCCTCACCACTTCGCCAACCATTATATATTGATCTTGAAATATTTGTAGGCACACTCCTCACTCAAAGGCCTACCATCATTATCACTGGGAACACCACTCTAAATATTTTAGTATGGACTAATCAAACCACATATTAACCTACATGGAAACCTTACAGCAATGCTGTTGTAACGTAGTCACAGACTCAAGATACTAGTTAATCTATAATTATGTTAAATGATATTTAATTGCATGACTAAATGCTCCAAGTCAAATTGCTAGTAATAGGCCAGTACTCACCGAAAATGTCTGCCACCAAACTTAGCATTCCAAGAATATAAGATGAAAGGAGAGCATGATAACTAATAGAAAAAAAAATTGGTGCAGACCAAGAGAAATGTTCAAATTTTGCACTAGTGATGATGAATATTTTGAAGGAAGAAAAAACCTGCATCTTTTAGAGGGTCATAAGAAAAATTCCATTTAGAAAAGAAATATGATTATAGTCCTGAATAATATTATATGTACATACCTTGGGTTACTATTACCCTTCACAATTTTTTGTCCATATTTGCGCCACCTATACCCATCACTTAAGTGTCTTGCATCAATTTCAGTCTGCACAATATACTCCCGAATTGTTTTAAGAATTGGCGCTGAAGAAATTTTAGAGCTTTCACTAAGCCTGAAACACCGAGTAACAAGAAAAGAATTACATCCGATGGAAAAGAAATTTACAGCAACACAACCAAACTACTTGCCTTCGCTTTGGATCTGGTTCATCATCAACATCCTCTTCACTCTTGGTCCCAGCATCAAATTCACAATCACTTGAACAGAAGAGCTGTTGTTTAGGAGTTTCATTGCTAGAGTTTTGTTCAGGCTTACATGCTGAATTATCTAATTTTTCCGCTTCGGTATTTGGACGTTCTGAACTTCCATTCTCTAAAGAGGTTACAGAAGACTGAACTCCTCTATCCCTTGTGTACCTATGCTTTTGAGGTGGGTCATGGTTATGTATACCACGGTAGATTACTTCAACAACAGTGCCATCAGGACAATGCTCAACCTTTTTCTTAGCTGAGCAATTGGGATCTGTGCATCTATAATAGCTTCGTGCATTCTCACTGCTCTTCACTGGCTTCTGTCCGTATTTACGCCAGTTGTAAACATCACCAGGAATTTTCTTAACAGCATAAACAGATTCAGCTTTAGTGCAAGATTAAGGAAGAAAATAAGTCATGCGAACAGATATTAACCTTAGGGGTCGGTGGTGGGATTTGCTGTAATGGCATGGGACAGACGTTAGTAATAGAATTTGATGAAGAAGATGGGCATGCAGCTTGCAGCTGCATCTGCGCTTGAGCTGTGACAGTCGCCAAAACAGCTTGATGGGTCATTGCAAACTGCGCCTATTATATTTTTGAATGTAGAATAAAGAGATAACAACCATAAGAACTAAGAACATACTAAAATGACAATTCTGGTGAAAATTGCATCCAAACTTAGACTATTACTTACGAATCTCTTTATAAATTAATGCCGACCATCAGAAAGGATTATAAATGAGACTCACAGGACTTTATTCACAAATAAACCTAGTTGAATGTGCCGATAATAAGGGCAGTACGGTTAGCTTTTGTACTTTTGAGTTCTGATAGCTTCTTTTCCTACTGAGTCTTGTTTCTGGTGCCCTAGAATTTTCAGTGATTAAAATTTTAATCAAACAAGTTTGAAAGTTTAAGTTTTCTTTCTTTCTGAAACATATATCAAATAAAAAGCTTTCACGCATATCACGTCACGTCAAAAAGCCACAAAGTGAATAATAGAAGATTGAAACAATTGAGCATCTAATAAATAATAAAACTTCCAAATATTGGATCACCTAGCTTGTTAGTGCATGCTTTGGCTGAAAATATATAGGCTAAGAGGAGGCATTGTACAGGAACAAAGCTCTGACCTTCAAACCAACTATAAGAGTTAAAATCAAGGAATGAGAAGAAAAGTACAACAAAGTATCACAGTAGTCAAGATACCGTCACCAACAACAAAAGTTTGACTGAACAAAAGAAATGCTACCAAGGAAGACGGTAATTTCGCAAAAATCCACAGAGAGCCATCCAAAGGAAGTAACTCGAAACCCTAGCAACACCAACCGAGAAAATAAAGTGCAGAAGAAAGATATCAGTCACAAACCGTCAGGCCCTGAGAATCCACCAGCGCGGCCGGGGTCAAGAAGCAGGGGAGGGCGACCACGGGGACGGTCACGATGGCACCGGAGCGGGGGCTCGCCGCCGGCGAGGCCATGGCCCCCGCCAGCAACTGCGAGAAAGACCGCCCGTCGGCGCTGGCGGCGGAAGGAGCGGCGACATCTTCGGTTCCACCCTTCTCCGTGGGGCCAGCGGCGCGATCCGCTGGGAGGGGCTCCTCCGCGGCGGCAGATGGCGGCGGGCCCGCGGCCACGCCGGTGGGCGTCTGTCCGCCAGCATTCGTCCCCTCCGAGCTCGCCTTCTCCTCCGCCATGGGAGCTCCGGGATCGCTGCTAGGGTTTCGAACGCCGAGGCGTCTCGGAGAAGAGGAGATGCGTCTGAGGGGAGAGAGAGAGGAGGGGTTTGGCTTTTTTTTGACTGGAATTGACCGGGTTGAACCTGACGGCGTAGTGCCGCCGTTATGTAGTTCCTGCGGAAGTTAATTCGACTCGCAGGTTAACGCCATGGACGGACGTTGAGGGTTATGATGTTTGACCTTTGACTTACCGGGAGAGCTTTTTCTTTGTTACTTTGACAGGGTGGGGATTATTAAATTAGTAAATGAGCGGTTTGAGCTGGGAATATTTTCTTAATATATATAATTAAACATAACAGAATTAAGTTATTTAGTTCTATCTACTACCATCAAACATGGAGATATTAATATCTCCGTTGAAGAGTTTAATTTTTAGAAGATAGTTAGTTTTCTAAGAGTGCTTTCTTCATTTCTATTTTTTAGCCTTTCTTTTGAGGGTGAATAATTGCAAAATTGATCGGGGTGCCCAAGTTAGTCAAACCATAAGCATGATGCTTTATGCTTAAAAAAAAAAAGTTGATGTTAATGTTTTATGCTTTCTTCTTTCCTTTCATTGATATGGATGGATTTATTCCCGGTCCACCAGTTGAAGTAGGAGGATTAAGTTTTCTTTTCAGATGTTCCTTTACTTAATAATTTTTTTTTAAAAAAAATAAACATAATTCCAACCAATACAAAACATTATATGATATTTTAAAATATAATTACAACCTATCAAAGCATGATTTGCTTATACCAACAGAATGCCAACCAAAACATAGATATAATTATCACTAATCTAAAAATAAAGATATCAGATAAAAAATTATAAGCATCTTGCTTTTGTTATCTCCATCATCATCACCTTTAGGGATCAGAGGGACACAAAAGTGGTTAAATCAAATTCCCCTGCGTTAAGAGAGAACTGTTAAAAATAATGGGGAAGGGAACTTGAATCGGCCATACATAAGACACATAATATGTTCTGGTACGAACCATTAGATACTGTTGATTGGATAATTATATTGATTGAATGTGAGGTAACATTGATTGGATATTGACCCTAACCAAAGAAATTTAATCATAATTTACTTGGTTGGAATCATATCCAACCAATTACCTCAGAAATATCAAACCAAAGAAAGCCCGTAACCTTTACATGTCCACTGAATCTGATCTACTAAAAGTTCAAACAAAACAAATCTGAGAGTCCAAGACGAGAAAATTGAGTATAGATTAACCGAATTCCTTCGACCTTCATACATAAAAAACAGTAACCGACGTCCAAGATTTAAACAAGATAAATCAAAACAACATAAACTGGACTATATGGGGAAAGCATTGTCCAATGTTGCATTATTTTGCTGAATAATTAACACGCACGAGAAAGCCACTACAAATTGGTTGAGCTTGGCATTTATAGCACACCATTTCCAAACAAAATAGCCAGAGTTGTTCCCCATAATCAGTAATTCAATGCTTTATTCTGTACGGGATGAAGAATAATACAGAACTGATGAGTTAAATCTAATAAAGAGTCATTAGCCACATACTAGGTTAGGTACAACAAAGCTTAGAAAAGTTTAGGTACAGCCACGATGTTCAGGACTAGTACAAGCAGAAACATGGCTTCGTTGAGTGCTAACTAACACACATAAGACTAAAAGAAACAATTCTGGAGGAACTACTCAACTATCATGCTAACCTAAAAGTTTGGAATCCCCTTCATTTTGAACGATTCCATGTTTCTATCTGCTGCATACGGAACAACACCCAACTGCAGGTTGGTGTACACACAATCATGGATTGTGATGGTAGCTGAATCCATTTTTGATGGAAACTTCCAAATAAGGCGCATACACATCCAGAACTTACCTCGTGGATAGTTGCTGTCTTTCTGATGGCAGGCTATGCGAAGAAATGGTTTACCGTTTGCAGCAGTGGTGGCTTTTGGTTTACTGGAACCTAATGAGCATAGGATGGACAATGAATCGAAATAGATTAGAAATGAAATATACAAAACATAAATTGGTAATAAAGCGGTAGATTGGAGAAAAGGTATTTAGTAGTTTGGTTGAGAGGGACAAAGTGGGAATAATAATTTTTAGAAAAGGCAAATAGGAACGACAATTTTGATTTAAAGATAATGTAATGCATCTAGCAAGATCGACCATGAATAGTTATTATTCAATGATCTGAAGCAAGGAATAGGTATTGTCAATATGCACAAAATGAACAGAATGCTTGGAATACTTGTTCTAGGCATACATTTCAACTAAATAACAGAATAACTATTCTGAACTACGATAACCATAAGATCAGATAGCTATGTTGTCAAACTAACCATGATAGTTTTGTATTTGATCTCACCTTCGTCATTGCACTTTTCTGATACCGTCAGTGCTGACAAAGATGTATTAACGATGTATGATGCTTTCTCTTCCTAGATCTGTGTGCTGAGTTTCGACTTGCAAGTATCTCTCATGGTTTCTCAATAGGCATCTCTCTAGCTATTTGAAATTTAGTACCACATTGAAATGTTGATGTCAGGTATGCAGAAATATACTTATATAAAATAAACGTTTATATTAAGTCAAGAAGTTTGGTTAAACAACTTCTGAATGCTAGTCATCAGGCCTACAAAATAAAAGGCATCCCGTCAAGCAAACAAAAAATGAAGATGCAAAGACAACTTTATAGCATTAGATATACTTATGATAAGAAGCTCAAAGCTGAAAACTGACTAGTAGAGCTAGACTGTCATAAGCACTAAGAAAGCAAAAATAAGCACCATTCCAGCAACTCCAATAGCCTAAGAAAGTACGATGGTCGTAACAAACCAGTCCAGTTATGCCATTGTATGACAGTGAACATAGTTATCCTCGGTTGTTAGGAGAAAGATTTACCTATCATATCCTGCTTTTAGGAATGCATGCGATTACAACAATCAATTGCATTATCAAATAGCAAGACACGTTAAGTTCTGCATAAAAGGAGAAAACCATATGCAGCGTTCCTAGTTATCCCTCCAAACAAACAGTACCAACTCTTTTATCAGCACAGCAACATATTATGTATGAGATTTTCAATTTAATAAACTATGAAATCAAGTGCCAAAGAAATAAATCCTGGGATCAACATATACCACTCCTTGTTCAATATAACAAGCAAATGTTGGTTAATTGATAAACTATTAAATATTAGCTGCAGACTAGCATTGAACTGTGAATTTACTGTCAAACTTCTCTACGAACATAATTGATTGACCAGAAGAATCTCTATCCGTAGAATCAGATAGTAGCAAGAAATGCACGAACGAAAAATAGATTATAGCCCAGGTGGTGTTAATCTTTCAAAATTTTATAAATACATGACCCCATCTCATGATGCACACATACCTCAACATAAGACAGAATGCAAATATTTTCTAACCTCCTCCATGAGCTGTAATAAATTGTCTTTACATGAAAAGAATCTCCTCAGGAAAAATTCAATCACCATGGCTCCAATTTCTATACATGAAAAGAATTCAAGGCAGGAATATTCATGTATTTGTATTGATGTATAAACTGCACTTTATCTGTGAAGAGGTTCAAGCTGCACTTCCATTATGTCAGATGGCTGAGACTCTACTTTAGAAAATCCCCTTCCAGGACGCAACAGATCCTCTGAATCATCTTCCTCACTATTTCCCAACACCCATTTGCCTCTGGGAGAGCCCCTATGAACTTTCCTTCGTTTAACCTCCATATATTCCAAATACAAAACTAAAAGTGCAAAAGCCAAAACCCACAATATTAATGCCCAAGTGAGTCCCTGAACATTCTCACTGTCATATCTATGCCCCAAATGCTTCATTCCACTAATTAGTGCAGCAACTCCAGCCACAACAGCAGACCTCCCAACAATAATATGAAAATATTGCCAAATTATCCTTTTCAAAGAGGGAACCTCTCCATCAGCAGGTTTCTTGGGACGTACATATGCATTTATTGGCTGTACACACGCCAATGCGATAGCAGTTAAACCAAATTTTGCATGAGCCAAACGTAAATAAAACCCACGGAGTTGAACAGCTGCAAAAAGAAGTCCAAGTAACATAATAGCTATTCCAGAGTACTGCAAGTACACATGTAGCTGGTACCAGCCATCACCCTTTATGTGTCTCAAGTATCTTGCAGCCAATATTCCCCAAGGTAGCAATATACCCCAAGCCACAAACATCATAAAGCCATGAACTGCTAGAACAGGGCGCAGATCCTGCTCTACCTCTGCTGATCCTCTCAACAATAGCACCCTAACAGGCCTATTGCTTGTAGCAGAATGCATATTATTATCACTCAATTTATCTTCTGACCATTGGGCACCCATGGCCCAAATTACTTTCAGTGGAGTAGTCGGATCAATAATATTGTTGCACTCTATTCTTCCACTACATGAAGGTGATAGAGGACGAGTGAACTCAAATGTAACCATTCCATTTTCCTGACGACATCTGATATAGGTCAAATTTTCATAAGTCGGATGCACACTCCTTGAATCTTTACCATTGATCCAATAGGTGTTTACATGACCTTTTCCATTCTCATCGATCCAACCAACATATGCATAGCTGTTTATCATTCCATTTCCAAATCCAATAGCAATATATCCACTTTTTCTCTCGCCTCGAGCAGCAACAGATATTGAACCACTGTCAGCTAAAGTCCAAAAGAAGGAAACCTGTTGATCATCCAAGAGAACACTGTTATTATACATGTCTGAAAGACCACCATCGACAACTTGAACTTTCCAACCCATTTTCTGCTGGAAAAATGAGTGGTAGTAAACTTGATCGGGTGTATTTCGATCAGGAGACCATTCCAAGACCTTTGGGCTGGCTGGAACACCCTCAAACTCAGGTCCACCGGCATAGATAACCTCAGTCATATTCTGCAATGTTGCATTCCCACCAATGGGACTGGATGTGATGTAAAATGCCACATCGTGCCCAGCTTGGATCGAGAAGGTAACCGGCACACCTCTTTCAACTCTCAGCAGGGGAGCTTCTTTCTTATTGATATAAAGCACCCTCGAGGGGTTTGGAGGGTTTGGGTAATGCAACGCCGGCCATGATGTCACAACTAGTGGTGTTTTTGCATCGGCAATGATAAGCTCCTGATCCTCCTTATCTTCTGCATCAATTGGCCCCAAGCAATCATTGAACTCCTCTGACAAATTGAGAGTAAGATAATTATAAGAAGTTTCTCGTGGGCGTCCATGATTCTGAGGAAGGTAATAAGGCTGGAGGGAATCAGGTGGCCTCAATACACCCAAAGCCCAAATAACTGTCATGTTCTCTGTCTTGTTCACCGGCACATCATATTTGTCATCCGCAGAAACTAGCCGGCGCTCGTACCTTATAAATGTCACCCCATCTCTCCGGTGACCGTAGACCAATTTGGTATTATTAACTGATCCAGCATGATCTGAACCTTCTTCATAGATCGTATCAGGACATACACCTTCGGCCTTGCCATCCTTGTTAAGCGCACACTCGCTGTATCGGGTGATGAAGTAATCTCCGGCAAAGGGAAGACCCTCGTTGGTGAATCCAGTTACGGCAACATCCGCTTTGAGCATACGCGAGGACGAACCAGGCGCCGCCCAACCGAACGCCATGTAGTACTCCGATCCAACTGCTGCTTCGAGGCCGATATCGACGGAATCAGATTCAGGGTAGAGCGTCCAGCGTAGTCGAAATTTCGGAGATAGCTTCCGGCAATTATCGAACATGGTAGGCTGGCGGTGGATCTGGCTCACGTTCCCGGTCTCCACTGGAGAAGAGGGAGCTGGAGAAGGGGCCGGCGAAGGTCCCGAAACCTCCTCGGTCTCGTTGTTCCCGGTCTCCCGGAGGACGACATGGCCGAAGTCGGAGCTGGTGGCCTCATCCCAGATGGCCAGGACCGCGATCTTGTCCCAGGAGGCGTGGTCGTGCAACCGGACGGTGAGCGACTCGTTGCGGTAGGTGCGGTTGAGGGGCATGTCGGAGATCTGGAACCCGCTGGTGAGGTTGCCGAAGTCGTCGCCGGCGGCGCCCCACCATCGCACGCGGTCGGAGCCAGCGAGCATGTCGAGGCCCCGGACGGAGAAGGAGCAACCGTCGAGGATCCGCACGACGCCGCGGACCTGATGCCGGACCATGGTGAGGTCGGACTCATAGCCGGCGAGGGTAGTGTTGGCATTGCATTCGGCGGCCGCGGCAGCCGGGCCGGCAGGGAGGAGGAGGAGGAGGAGGAGGAATGGCCGGAGGGCCATGGGGGGAGGAGGAGGGGAGGCGGATCGAGATCTGCGGAAGGGGGATTCGGCGGTAGGGTTAGGGTTTGACGAAGGCGACTTCTCCCCCCATGTGGTGGTCGTTGGGAAACCAATCTCGGTGGTGGGAGAGGAGTCCCGGGAAGCTTCCCTGCTCGGCTTCTCCTCTACGTTATGTTACCATTTTTATTATATCATTTTATTCAACATGAATGGAGGCTTCGATTGCATACGGATCAGTGGGTATTTATATACAGAAGACTGGGAGACCGTAATCTTGACGTCACGATGTATAAAAAGAAAATACTGCTGATCTCATAACCATATCTTTCAATTGATCTACCAACCCAAGATTTATCCAACAATTTAATATTTCTTATCATGCTATACTTGTACTTATATCTTAATATATAATAAAGTATCCTTATCTCTTTGATTAGAATAATTAGATCTAAATATACTTAGAATTTATTTTTAATTTAGGTAAAAAATGATTCTATATAAAAATATACTATATTTTGATATATTCTGATAAATCTTACAAGTATATGTAAACCTAGGATAATATACAAATAGAGATACATTTTATATAATAAACCTAAAAGAATTATATTCGGTTATAATATCATGGTCTAGTATAGTAAGCATCTAATTATGACGGGCTATGCACGTCTATATAAAAAAATCTAATAAAAATTTTATTTATTTGTTTTTATTATTAAAATTTTTATGATTTATAGATTCTTATTATTCGGATAACTTGTGAAAAAAAAAATTAAAATTTGGAGAACTATTTAGTTATATGGTTAGTATTTTTACGTAAGAATACAAATTCAAAGCCCTAAACCCAAAAGTAAAAAAAAAATAATAAGAACATTCGTTTTGAATTCTCGAAGTGTGGTGATGATAGAATGGACAAAATATTTTCAATATAAAATTTTATAATAATTTATTTTAAAAGAAAATTGATCTGTTTGAAAGTAGTGATTTTTATTATGTAATTGAGAACTACATATTTCTAAATTCTACCCATGTTTTAACCTTAATTTGGTACCTTTTCATTGAGTGAATAAATTAAATTTCTTATTTAATTACGTGCAAATCTATTTTCATATTTATTGATGTTCTAAAAAATTGTATTCATTTGAATTGGTATTATGATATCTTTCCCCTGATGAAATGAAATTTTTACTTCTTAAATCTTTATTAGTATTTTATAATAAAGGAATTAGCCTTTTTTTTTTTTGAGATGAGTTGCTATTATATCTCATAGACAAAATCCTTCTTAGATTGTCCTGTTTGATAGATTTATAACTCGCTTGCAAGAGGATAAAAAGAGTTTGGAATGTATGAATGATAGTTCTTCTCTATCTTAGAACTTTACTAATACAATGACTTCAGAATTCAAAAAAAAAAATTAAAAAAGAGAGGAAGATGAGAAAGAAAAAACAACTTGCGAGCAAATCAAAATAACTTGTGCATAGAGATCAAGAGAGTATCAGAAGTGTGTGGGCTCGATATTCAAAGTTACTGGCAGTGCCCTTAACATTTGTTATCCTTCCTTCCAACATAGTCAAAGCTAATGTCGTCGCGTTGGCACGGATGAGTTGCACTGCACATTAATTTGATGGCTTCATTTGAATGAGAAGTGCCCTTCACATTTTTTACTTACATTTGAGATTACTACAAGAGAAGATTCCTAAACAAGGGAAAGGCAAAGTTAAAATTAGATCAGACCATGATAATAAAGTTGGAGGAGCCATGCTTATCATTAACTTCATAATATTTATCTTTTCCTCACGGTTTGAGTATGGACAATACTCATGGTCAATGACGATTAGATTCTTAACATCTTTCAAGATGATGTTTTGGTAAGAAATATTTTCGTACTTAAAAGGCAGACCTCGAAGATTGTCATCCTCAGCCTGTTGGAGACAGTTGGGCCGACTGAAATACAATTATCACCAGAGTCAATTATCGTATTTAAGATATTAACATGGGAGCATTGTCCAAGTTGAATGCCATCGGTGTTGGGGCTATCTTCAGAAGCTGTGATCTTAAAGTTGTCCACAATTATGTTCTTCCATTCAAAAATTAGCATATGAAATATATTATAATCAACCGAATTGATATTACTCGAATACACATTGTTGCATAAAGCAAACACCAAACCCTGTAATACAAGGCAAATAAAAGTATCAACAAAATGATGGTCATATATATAAGCAAATAAACAATTGATGAAATGATAGATCGAGAGGTTACATTGGGAAGAACTTGGCACTCCCATTTCTGGGTGCAGTCATTGTGAGGCTAAGTTGTAGCTCCTTTTCCATTTAAGGTGACGCCTCCTATGAGGGTTAAATCATCGACATGATTGAACAAAAACCAACTGTTTTCATAAGATTTATTATCTTCCGTCATAATAATTGTCCCTCATATTTCCATCGTCATTGGTGACTTGCAAGGATCCTGAAAGCTTACAGGACCAACCAAGTACTCGCCTTCCGGTATCATTACCTTGGGTTGTCCTGTTACAGTGCATGCTGAATCCCATATTTCTACCAAAACCTATCTTTATAAAAGATATTAGTTTCAGAAAACACATCTATACCTAAGCACCATCAGTTTTGCCATCTCTTTTTGCTCCTAAAGCTTTTCCATCAAAAACATCATCAGCCAATGCTGCCATAGTTTTACCTTCACCTTCTGCACCGCCGTCTTATGCTGCAGCACTACCATCTTCTTCTACAGGAGCTGCTTCATCTTCTGCTATTATTGCTTTTGAGATAGATAACAACAATAATCCAAGAAAAACATGTTTAGATTTACAACCTATTATTTCTTTTTATTAGATAACTAGGTTGAGCATGCACTTAGGGAGGAGGAGGAGGTACTCCTATATACACCTAAGATGAAATCTATTATTATCATCCTCATCAGTGGATGGAAATTTTTTTGATCATCCGCATCATTCATTCATGCAAGACTAATTCATCCCATTCTATCACCCGCTCGATATGAATCAAAACCTAGTTAGCATGTATTTGTGCATTGTTATAATAACAATAGGTTACCATTTTAGATTACCTTAATTTCTCAGTCAAATGAATAGATGTTGCCATATTTCTTTAAATATATATTTTTTATTTTTAATAAATAAGTATGAAAAATTTCAATTATGAATGATGGGTAGCAAATTTATGTTACCTTATGCCATCACTTCCCTCCTCCTGTAACATTTCTCTAGAAAGTTATTGAAATATGTGTCCGGAGAGGTTTATGATAATTATAAACTTTTGTTGATGATATATAACATTTTACAAATAATTTTTAAAGATATAAAACAAATTTTAAAAGGACCAATAATTACATAATATAAGATTTATTTTTTCCAGTTGATTGGAGTTATAAAATTTGATATTGTATGTTATAAATTCAAAGCCTATAATTTTTTCAAAAAAAAAGGAAAGGAGGAGGACAAAAAAGCTACTTTGAAGAAGGTTAGGATGCGGAAGTACGTAGATTGTCACCTCTTGTGGCAAATAGATATAGAAAATTATATTGTTGATTTGATTGATTTATGAAGGTAAAGCCATTGGAATATTAAGCTACGTTATGAGCTGCATCCGATCTAATATTGAAGAAAGATTTAGTTATATCCCATTGCACTGGAATACCATATTGTATCGAAGAAAGAAAGATTTAACAAAGGAGATATTTTTTTAAACTTAGTAAGTATTTATTAAGCCATGTACTTTGTCTAAACAAGGAGAAGTACTGTTTTTTAGAATGATGAGTATTAAAAGAACAACTGAGGTTGTGTACGTGCCATGTCTGATATACTTCCGTACGCCCTCCTTCCGGGAAAGGGAGACAAAAAAGCTATCGAGAGTTTGTGTACGATGCATTTGCAATCTGGATTTTTTTTATTATTTTGTTGTGTTTGTTGCGAGCGAGGTTGGCGATGGTATCGGTTGCGGAGATAAGGAAGTAGAGCGTGGTAATGCTGGAAGAGTGCAGCACCAAGTCGCAGGTGATGACGGCGGCAGCGACGACGAAGAGCGTCCCTGCCTCCTTGCTCCGGCCTCGTTGTCAACTGCACCGGCTGCTGCAAGAAGCTCCTCTGCCAACTCACATCCATGTCGAGGCGGCAGCAGCCCTAATCCTCCTCCCTCGCTGCCACCGCCCGTGACGAAGACTACGGAAGAAAAGACTTTATTGTAATCAAAACAGACGGTTTAACCCTAAAATTATTTCGTTGGTTTGCACGTAGGAAGATGAAAAATAAGCCCGAATGATTCGATTGGATCTTTTTCTTTGACCAACCACCCGCGTTATTTTACCTTTCAAATCTGAAGAATGGATATATCACGCCCTTGCAAAAGGGAAAAAATACACAGCTTGGAAGTGGAAATTAAAAATTATGATCTCATTGCAGAAAGAAAGAATAATGTATTAATTTTGGTATTTTTCCCTCTCTATCATTGCAAAAAGAAAGAATAATCTCGATTAATACAAGACTTTAAAATTATTTTAAAAAATAAAAAAATGAGAGATGTAAAAAGAGAGAAAAACAACGTGCGTCTGGATTTTCTCAAAAACATGAGGATTCAACGTTCAAAATGTTGCTAGCACTGCCCTTAGCATTTGAGCAATTGAACCACATCGTTTTGTTATCCTTCTCTCCAACGTAATCAAAGCTAATGTCGTCGAGTTCCACACCCTGGCACGGATGTGTTTCACTGCATATTAGTTTGATGGCTTCATTTGAACGAGAAGTGCCCTTCACGTTTTTGAACTTGACGTTTGAGATTGCTACAAGAGAAGGCTCCTAAAAACATGGGAAAGAGTAAAGTTATAATTAGATCATGATCATAAAATTGGAGGGAACGCTTATTAACTTATAATACTACCTTTCCCTTGCAGGATGGATAGGGGCAATACTCTTGATCTATGATGATTGGATTCTTAACATCCTTCAAAACGATGTTCTCATAAGTAAAGTCATCGCACTTCAAGGCAGATGCCGAAGATTGCCATGTCTTGATCCTCAACCCATTATCTGTGCCATCGAGGGTGCAATTGGTCACCTTTAAGCCGATAACATCTTTCTCACCCTCACGCTTTCCGAGACTTCCAACACTGATGCCATGGCCAGGACCACATGTGACACCACTTATCTCTAAGTTAGAGACAGTTGGGCCGACAGAAATGCAATCATCACCAGAGCCAATTACCGTGTTCAAGATCTTAATGTCAGAGCATTGTCCAAGATGAATGCCATCAGTGTTGGGGCTATCTTCAGGAGCTGTGATCTTAAAGTTGTCCACGGTTATGTTCTTCGATTCAAAAATTAGTATATGAAACATCTTAGCATCGATCGAATTGATATTACTAGCATGCACATTGTTGCAGAAAGCAAACACCAAACCCTGTAATATAAAGCAAAAAAAAAAAAGTTTTTAACAAAATTGATGGTCATGCATGTAAAATAAAAAGGCAATGAAATGATAGATAGGGATTTTACGTTGGGGAGAACTTTGCACTCCCATTTCTTGGTGCATTCATTGTGAGGCCAAGCTGTAGCTCCTTTTCCGTTTAAGGTGCCACCACCTGTGAGGGTTAAATCATCGACATGCATGAACAAAAACCAACTATTTCCATAAGATTCAAGATCTTCTGTCGCAATAATTGTCCCTTGTACTTCCATTGTTATTGGTGACTTGCAAGGACCCTTGAAGGTTACAGGACCAACCAAGTACTCTCCTTCAGGTATCACAATCTTGGGTTGTCCGGTTACAGCACATGCTGAATCCCATATTTCTACCAAAATCTTTATAAAAGATATCAGTTTCACAAAACACATCTATAGGTAATTGTACTCTAGTAGTATTTTTTAAGATTTCTCACCTTAGCATCATCAGTTTTGCCATCTCCTTTTGCTCCTAAAGCCTTTATATCAAAAACACCGTCGGCCGGTGCTGTTATAGTATTACCTTCACCTTCTGCTGCAGCATCACCCCCATCTTCAGCATCACCGCTATCTTCTTTTTCAGGAGAAGCTTCATCTTCTGCTGGAGCTGCTTCATCTTCTGCTACTATAGCTTTTGTGATAAATAATAGCAATAATCCAAGGAGAACATATTTAGATAAACAACCCATTATTTCTTTTCTATTAGATAATAAGGTTGAGAACGCTCTGAGGGAGAAGGAGGAAGAGCATCTATATATACTCGAAGCAAAAGACCTTTCTTCCTAACTTTGTCGGATATTTACTATTATTAGCGATCTTTTTCTATGGTGGAGCGGGCACAACTAATACTATACTCATACTACTTATTTCTATATTTAGCAAAAATATACTCCTGTTCAAATTAGTATCGATATATTTTTTTAATTCCAAATAGATATATGAAATCTAAAAAGTGTCATTTCATTAACTAGAGGGGCATAATCTTGTGTACCAGATGATATACTATTTGATTAGGTTAATTATAAGAACATTTATGATAGTTACAAGGCTTTCTTTAAATTTTATAATTATAAAAATTTATGATACCAATCTTTTCTTTTATAGTTCTCCAAGTTATCACCTCTATACATAGTAATTTATTCTTATTATTATATTTTGAACTTGCTTTATCATCTGATCAGTAAACGCTCTCAATCATACCCATTCTCATCAATCTTTAGCTGTATCCATCGAATACGACTAATCAAACACAATCAAAATGACTAACCAAATCCAGACCAATGTGGCTAACTACAACAACTTAAACTAATTAAATTCAACCACTGAGCTTACCTTACCTAAACCCTAAGTGATTAGCCTAGCCTAAATTTACTAGGTTGCTAAGTTAGCATAAATTAGATGGCTCATTAAAAGAAATACTAATCGACATAGCTCATTTCTATCAAGCATGTGTACTCACATAATATATATATATTTGATTGTTACAAGAGGCTTAGATTTTAAATCACAATTTCCAAACACTTTAATTTGAATATTTCATAGTTGTAAATTATAGACCTCGAAATAAAATATATTTTAAATAATAAATAATATCGAGTAAAAAAAAACACTAGCTCATTTTGAATTCTTCAATTGAAATCCGACGAATTCAATTTGATTTCATATATCAATATATGTATATATATAATTTTAGTAAATCTGAATAGTTGAATTTTTTTTAAAAATTAATTGTGGTGGAAATAAAAAAAAATGTTATCGTTATTTAAATAAATATACTATCATTGTGGGTTTATTTATGTTGATCTTTATGCAAAGCCTGGTTGTGATGTTCTCTTTATTTGCTTAACTATTTTTGTTATTAATAAGTGCTTAATTGTTGATTTGGTTTTAGTTTGAGTTTATATTTTAAATGTGATGATTAATTATGTTGAAATAATTAATTATAGTAATTGGGCTACTAGAGGTACTTAGTTCAAAAAATGTACCATTCTTACAATGATGGAAAGATCTATTTTATTTATTAAAATATATATATTTGATTAATTAATTATAACATGTTAAATAATAGTTTAGGTAAAGAGGCATGAAAAAGGATAAAAGCGGGTGCACCTAATCCACTCTTCTCCTTATTGACCAACATTAATGGTTTGTTTTGTTGACAAAACATGTGGAGCCACCAGTCTAAAGTAATTGGATTGCTTTTCCTTCTTAAATTTACATATAGTTGATACTTGACAGG
Organism: Thalia dealbata; assembly: GCA_030544415.1. Classification (NCBI taxonomy): domain Eukaryota; kingdom Viridiplantae; phylum Streptophyta; class Magnoliopsida; order Zingiberales; family Marantaceae; genus Thalia; species Thalia dealbata. The sequence goes on from CM060458.1 coordinate 2,399,000, forward strand.
CAAAGTGTTTCTAATTATTTAGTTTGGAATAAGACAAAAAATCATCAATGTATAAATTGTGTATTACATATAGAGACCATACCACTGCTCAGCATCAGAGGATGAGGTTAAACCAATGTATCACATCCCAAATTATATCATATTGTATAGCAGATTTATATGATGTAATGTCTTTCGACGTTATTGAGGGAATTGTACATATTCACTCAATTGTGCTCATTGGCGAAGTCAACTAAGAAAGGGGATGAATTCACACATCTAAAAACCTCTTCCAATTCTCTCACAAATTGGTTGTGCAACTCTCAACTATTACTTTAGCCCTCTTGGCCGCAAAACTCCCACAACCTCACTAAAGATACTAACTTACTCTTTTTTAGAACTTGATGAGTATTGAATTCATAATCTCTCGTATGGAAACTCATTGGCTCATAGTTTATTCACATCACTTGATATCTTCCTCATCGTCTTGTTATGAAGGTTATTGGGGGAATTTATATAAGGAAAGATCTATCCACTGAGAACCCCTATTTGTGGCATATCAATACGGTGGAGAAGCTAGTTTTGTGTGTCCTACAAATGCTCTAGTCCAAACCATTAGAACTCCCCTTTTGACATGTCCACCTGGTGGAGGAGCACTACTTGCTCATGCCCCTTGGTGCATTACATGTCTATTTTTTTTTAGAACTTAATGAGTCTTGAACCCAAGACCTTATGATCCTCCTGTATATATGCCTAGGCATCACATGCATAGTTGAGAGATGTGTTTCATGCATCTGCCTCGTATGCTTACTTGGTGAGTTCCTCACTCATCCATCTCCTACTCGACTTGGTCGGTGCATACCTTGCTACTCTCTTGAACACATTATCGAGTGACTTAAGATCATTAGGCCTTTAAATCTTAGGTCGTGCACCGATACGATCCACAACTTTGATCTAATGCACCTTAGGCCCCCTTGATGTGTTTTAAGACTTCTATGCATATTTGTAAATCTTATGCGTTCATGCCCTTTCCACTTATCTTCGTGTGCATAAACCTCAAGTTGTGCAATTGTGGGTCTGGGCCAAGCGCCACATTATAATTTAGTATATCGCATCTCAGGTTAGATGAATTAGATGAATTGCACCTTGGATGTATTCTCAATGTAATACTATTTCAAAGTTAGAATTGGTTTGAATAACAATTAAGAAATGGATTATTAAGTAGTTAATTAGATATTATAAGGTTTGAGAAATTTTTTAAAGGAAAAAAATAAAGGAGCATAGAAAGGCGAGCAATTGATCTTTATTTAGATATAAATTTAGATAATTATAGGCCAGATGTAAACCCCCATCACAAAAAAAAAAAAAAAAAACGGTTCAGGTGAACCGGCCGGAGAGCCGGCCGGTCCAGCTGAACCGGCTTGGACCGGGCGAGGAAGCGAGACGGGGCGAGCGAGAAGAGCAAACGCCCTTCCCACTCGAGCCATCGCCTCGAGCACGCGACGAAGCAACGCCGCTTCGTCTTCTCCCGCACCGAGCAGCGCCGACGCTCCGCCTTCCGCCGTCGACCGCTGCACGTCGCCGTCGACGGTCGTCTGCCCTCGTCCACCCCCAGCGAGCTACTCCCGACGGAAAGGGTGACTCGGCGACGCCCTTTTTCCATCCCGTTCGCGCGACCACCGCAGCAGAGGAACTGCTGCCGATCGATCGCCGCCCAGCACTCGCAGCCCCTCGGCGGACGTCTTCTCCGCCGCGGTTGGAGACGCCGGCCGTCTCCGCGTCTCCACGGGCCTTCGAGGAGTTCGCAGACCCCTCGGCGGGCGGCTGAGCTCGCTGCCTCTGTTCGAGCGATCGAACCCTACCGGCGGCGGCTGCAAATCGCGATCCGGTCGCTTCGCCGGCCGCAAACCTCGTCCTTACCTTCTCCAGTCGTCCGCGAGGTGAGCAGCCGCGTTTTCCCCATGAAAAGGGGTGGTTTTCACCCTCCGGTGGAGACGCCGTGAGTTCGCCGGAGACAACGCCGGAAAGATCGCCGTTTAGGCGCTGATGGTCGTCCTTCTCGCAGATCGGCGTAGTCTCCGCGTTGAGCGAGGAGCTACGAAGCTCGCCGGCCGTTTAGCCTTCGTTTTCGCGAGTTCCGGCGAGGTGGCGGCTAGGGTTCCGGCGGCGGCGCTGAGTTTTCCGGCAGTGCACAGTTAATCCGGCGAAGGTGCTTAATTAGGGCTTAATCGCGATTAGCGCTAATTAAGTGTGCTTAGTGTAAATAAAATATAATTAGTAGAAAATTATGTTATTGTATGCTTAGTTTAATTAAAAGCATGATTAGCGTTAATTAACTAAGCTTAGTGTATAAGAAATTATTTCTTTAATAAAACGGTTGGGTCGAATCAAGTGGGGTTAAATCGGTTGGGTTTGAGTTAAGTTTGGGTCGAGTCAAGTTGGGTTGGGTGAGCCGAATCAAATAAGTTGAACCTGGTTCGAGCTCGAGTCAAATTAGATTGAATTTAATTTAGTTGAACCGGACCCGAATCGAACCAAATCGAACCGAACCGAACCGGACCGGGTGAACACTAACTCGAACCGTTGACCGAGTCAACAGCTGACCCAGTCAGCATTGACCGGGCCCACCGCCGACCCAGTCAGCGTTGACCGGTCAACAGCTGACCTAGTCAGCGTTGACCGGGCCCACTGCTGACCCAGTCAGCGTTGACCGGGCCCACTGCTGACCCAGTCAGCGTTGACCAGTCAACGTTGACCGTTGACCGGGTCAGAAAAATATAAAATAATAAAATAATATTAAAATAATAAAATACTATTAAAATAATAAAATAATATTAAAAATATTTAAAAAAATCAAAAAAATAATAAAAATTTCTATGGGTTCTACTTGGGCTCCTGGATGACTTGGGCCAAGTTATGGGTGAGTTTGATGAGTAGAAATTGAATAAAAATTCATTGAAGTTATTAGATAAAAATGCAAAAATATGATAAATTCATAATTCATTAGGTGAGATTAATCCTAAACATGCATAGGATTAATTTAATGTAATAATTATTTAATTGATAGATTTTAATTTATTTATCTTAAGGGAAATAAATTAAATCTATTTTAAATAAATTTTATTAAATAGGATTATTTTGGGTACGCGATCCGAGAAGCTCGGCGGGTGATATTCTCCGCGCGACTTGGTTCCCAGAAGCAGATCGCTATCCCAGGTGCGTTGGTTATCCGTTGGTAGGATTTATTCACGCTAGGGAATACCCGCTGGGGTTTTCTTAGGAAAAATTCTTGGATGTCTTCAATATGATAAACCATAATGTTTTGATAAGATTTAAATTGTATGCATGCTAGCATAGTTATCTTATCTAACATGTTTATCTACTATGTATCTAACATGTTCTACATTCTTGCCCAGCATGCTATTGCTTTCTATGATATGTTAAATGACTACCATGCGGATATAGATAATACATGTGACATGTTAGAACCTTGGCGACGTCACCGCCACTTAGAGAAAAAGGGGCCTTTTTCCATATGCCCCGGTTGACCGCCACGTCCCGACGGTGGTCAAACGGCGACGTTTTCGTTAGGCGCCACTCCCGAGGTTGATGCATAGCGGAGCACTGGGAGCACCACTCCCGACGTTATGCATAGCTCATATACTGGGAGCTGGTAGGGTAAGGGACTGTACACACTCCATGGTCATGTTAGACTGGAAATATGGAGCAAGTCCTTACCCGAAACCTTCACCCGCGCGAGTGTCGTTGTAGGCGGCCTCGTGATAGTCCTGAGATGGTTAGCTAGGATGAACCCTACCATGGACTTGGCACCGACGAAGTCGAGGGCCACATCCCATCGTGTTGATGTGCGCCAATCTCGATAGACGTTGACGGCTATTGGACTGGAAAGGTGATTCCACATGCGACGCCTTGGACAGTGGATCCGTAGACCGCACGGCTATCACCCTTGACGTCTGCAGACGATCGGATGAGTAGTCCGGATCCTAGGGTGGTTATTCCGGCTAGCCGTGGCCGATGATATTCAAGAGAGGTGACCCTGTCTACGGGCAGTGTGTAGTACTACATGAGTGTCGTGACCCCTACGGTATCCGGGGAGGATGTAAGGGCACGACCGTTTCGCTAGGGGAGGCATGGTTGACGACTAGTGAAACAACAGGAGAGGGACTTTTGGTCATCCGTCCTCTCTGCCAACATCAGTGCAGTGGGCATAGGTAGAGACAGAGACAGAAAGGCACTGATGGGCTTACTAATACTCTTAGCTAGGGTAGTCATTAAGCGTAGGCTGGCAGCCCGAGTTATGAAACCTAAAAAGTCTCACTATGACGTAGGTGACATCTAGTGACATGTACACATTTAATTGTTTATTTAATTGTTTGTTTATGCTGTCTATTTTAATATGAATTGTTTAAAACGAAATGGCATGAAAGATGATGACTAATTACCAAAGACATCCTAGAATACTCCTCCTAGCCTTTGATTTCCTTATTCGGTAGGACCGTAATTTCGCATTAGGCCGCAAGGCTGAGCACACCGCGTTCAATGTGTGTGCAGGTGTCGATGCACGAGACGAGATCGATGACGGAGGGTTCGTCGCGGAAGGTATACGACTGCTGTTATGAGTTTTCGTATGCCGGTCTTAGATTTGTATTAAGAGATATCGGGACTGTATTTAAGATGTTATTTGAAAATGTGGGTGTATGTAGTTTAGTATTTGTATTTATGCCTTGTATGGGCTTGTCGGGCTCATACGGCGGTTGCCACGTGTCGTCCTGCGGGTCGGGGCGTGACACCGGATGGTTGATGACTAAGAGGAACCTCAATTTATATTATATTTAGTTTTTTTCCCAATTGTTTCTTACGTATAGGAAAAAAAACTGCTATATTGTAAAAAACAGTCAAAATAATACGTGCATGCACTAATCTCATCATTAAAGAACACGTGGCATTATATATACACGTGGGTGAAATGGTGGAAGGGCCTTTATCCTGAGATTTCTCGCACGTTTCTTTTTTCCCCCCTCAAATCATTTCACATTCATGCATGAATCAGCGTCGTCAGATCACGAGATGACGCAATCGACTCGGCGACGGGAAAAGTTTTGTTGCAATCAATTAAGCACGAGCAAAACAAAACCCACGTGCCCACACAATACCTTATTTAGCGAGATAGAGAAAAAAAACGTGTTGGAAACTTGGATCAGTTAACTAATCGGTCTAATATTTAATTTGGCACGCCACGCCAAGCGGACGCATGATTTCATTATTCTACGGATCACAAAATAAAAAATAGGAAGATAATAGAAATAATAATTTTCATGAACTTATTAGATTACCTTATTTTATAAATAAAATAAAATTTTATTGACCATAAAATTATACCATCACAAATAAAATCTCTAATTCTATCTAACTTATTTGATAATAAAAGTAATTTAATTATGTATATAAGATTATGATCTTATAGGAAAAGTATTTGATTATTATATTATATCGTGTACTATAAATTTTAAAAGAAGCAAGCATGTTAAGAAAAAAAAATATAACACTATATGAATGGATACATATTAAATATATGATATGTTAAAAAAAGATTGTTTCATTTGACTTGTTACTTAAATAATATAAAATCTTCAATATATTTCAATCTCTCACTTATTATCTAAATAATTTCTAATTTCTCTTCACATTTAAATAATCTCTAATTTCCCTTCGTATAAAATATGAGACACAATTTATATCATATTTTTTTATCTATTTTAGTAATTGTCCTATTTTTATAACTTAATTTATTAGTATAAATAATTTAAAGTGCAAAATAGATAATAGCGCCCATCTGATTAGTAAAAAAACTATGCTTAAATCCAAGATAAAGATAATAAATAATCTATAAGAGGTTAAAGTAATAAGAATCTATATTTTAAAAAAATCAGTTAATCATGATATTCTTACTTAATGTTATATATTCAAAGTCACTAAACTTTTAAAAATTATTTTTTAATATTAAATAAATAAATATATATGTATTAATAGTTATAATATATTTTATTAATAAAAAGTTAAATAAAACTGTTCGCCTCATGTACCTAAAATAGGGGAAAGAAAGTAAGAAACAAAACATAAATTCTTCCTTTTATGCACACCATCCGCGTTGACTAAGAAAATAATTCTACTCGGTAGATAAATAACGACGTGCCATGTCCATCTACATTTCTCAACGTGATGCATATATATATATATAAACACATGCTCCTTGACTTCATGGTGTTTTGTCGCCATCACCGACTTTGCATAAAAACTTCAACAGCTATATGCAGATAATAAATAAATAATTAAGTTATTGGATTATAAATAAATGAAAAATTTAAAGGGGTCGGACAGGAGGAAAATGAGAAAAACATGTCGATATTAATTTGTCTCATTATGTTTCCCTCGTGATCGAAATCCATGCGAAATGCTTCGCTAGCTAATTAAATAATAAGTTTAGTTTTAAGAGCTATGATCAATAAATGAATATTTAAAAAGGTTTGATTATGTTTTTTGAAGGAAAAAACATCGTTAAATAATTTTTACTCAAAGGATGAATTATAAATTTGATTAAACTTGACTAAATAATTTAGTAGAATAGCGTCGGTAAAATTTCTACACGTACTCATATTAACTTTCTCTATTCAAAAGTACCAAATTTTTATTAATATTTAATAATAATTAGAAAAATAACATATTTAGTAAATAAATGAAAATAATAAAAAATAATTAGAACGCCAGGTTACCTCCCGTTTGAAGTTATTGCAAATCTAATTTAAAACAATAAAATCTAGTTTTCCTTTATCCAAATGTTGTATTCAGATTAATATGAGATCCCACATCTCAACTCATTTGACTTGTTCCGGACAATAAAGTCACACATAGTCCTGCTTAAATATTTATCTAAGTTATTAAAAAGAATTTATATAATCTAACTCGAGTAAATTAATATATTTTTAAAATTTAATAAACATAAAGCCTACACTTTATTCATAAAATAAGCGTACAATTTACTTAAAAAATATTGATTAAATTAATATGGTTAATAATATGGTACATGTGATTTATTTTTTAAAAATAAATTTACTAATTAACTCAAAAGGTAAACATTAAAATATATATCACTGTATAGAAAAAAAAAAAAGTGGGGAAACGAAGTAATAAAAGCAATTCAAAATTTGGATGATCTGCATACCTAAAAATACCCAATTAGTTTTTTTTAAATAAAATCTAGCCGTAAAAGAGAAAAAAAAAGAAAGATCTCGTGATAGCGGCGTCATATGTACACACTACACACACCCCCACAGTCCCCTATCCCCATCCTTGGCGAAGGAAAACTAATAATAAAAAAGAAGAAGCTTGGATTCAAAATAGTCACAGTCCACGTCCAACCAACCTCGAGTGGGGTTGGGAGTCGTGTGCAATGTATCATCATCATTGTTCAGAGGAGAAGAACCTCCTCCTCTTCTCATTTCTTCCCCCCCTTCTTCCTCCTCCGATTCCTGGCCACATACAGAGCATCGAGCACCGGGCGAGGGCGCATGAGTGCGACAGAGATCCAATAGAATGCTGCGAAGAGAGAGGGGGGGGGGGGGAGTCGTAGTCCAAGCAGTAGATGGGAGGAAGAGACGACAAGAGGAAAGAGAGAAAGATGGTCAACAATGAAGTCTCTCCCTCTCTCCCCCCTCCCCGTCTTGTTTTGTCAACTTTTGGGTGCCGCTTTGCCGGGCAGAGCCGACGTGGGCTTGACTTGAACGCTCGCCTTGACTCCTTCCCTTCCCGGCCGACATTGTTAATCATTTTTCTATAAAATGCCTCTACCTATCGAGGAAGGAATTAGGAAGCCAGTCGAGGACAACCCATTGACCTTTCCAACCTCCGCTCCATAAATACCCCCCCAAATCCAATCCCCCGTCCCCTCAGAGTCATTTCCTCGAACACCTTCGCTGGCTCTCCTCTCCCACCCAGCCATGGACTTGGCCTGCCTCAACCTCGACCTCAACATCGGCTCCCTCCGCTTCGACGCCGCCGCGGATCCGGCGGACGAGAAGCCCTCGGCCAAAGAGGACCAGCAGCGGACGCGGGAGCTGGAGGCGGAGCTCCGCCGCGTGAGCGAGGAGAACAAGCGGCTGAAGGAGATGCTCACCGCCATGGCCGCAAACTACGGCGCGCTGCAGAGCCAGATGAGCGAGCTGATGTCCAATAAGACCTCCTCCGACGGCGGCTCCTTCTCCTCCGGCACGAAGCGGAAGAGGGAGCTGGCCGCGGCGCCGCCGGAGGTCGTCCCCGCCAACAGCAGCACCTCGAGCGAGGACTCCTGCAAGCGGGTCAAGGAGGAGAGCAAGCCCAAGCTTTCCAAGCTCTACGTCCGTACTGATCCCTCCGATTCGGGCCTGGTTCGTCCGATTCCAAGCTTACTTTCGTACCTTCTCTCTGTCGACTCCTCTGCCCCCAAAATAACGAGTTCCTGATCGCCGATTCTGCGATGTTCTCAGGTGGTAAAAGACGGCTACCAATGGCGGAAGTATGGGCAGAAGGTAACCAGAGATAACCCCTGCCCGAGAGCCTACTTCCGATGCTCCTTCGCTCCCTCCTGCCCCGTGAAGAAGAAGGTGCGTCGTCGGCAGCAATCGACTCATTTCATCAGCGAACACGAACTCAAATCGATCGAAATCTGACGACAAATTGGGATTTTTCTTTTCGCAGGTGCAGCGGAGCGCGGAGGACAAATCCCTACTGGTGGCGACCTACGAGGGGGAGCACAACCACAGCCCGGTGTCTCATCCCGCCGGAGCAACCGCAGCAGCATCCCGCGGCTCCGCCGCCGAGCAATCCGCTCCCGCCCCGAGCAGCAAAATGATGCTGGAGTTCGCGGCCCCGGCGAAGCCTGCCCCGGCGCAGGCTCAGCAGGGTGAATCATCCCCGGACCTCCGACGCGGACTGGTGGAGCAAATGGCGGCGTCGCTGACCAACGACCCCGCCTTCAAGGCTGCCGTCGCCGCCGCCATCTCCGGCCGGATGTTCCCGTCCGCCGCTTCCTCTTCCCACGCCAAGTGACACGGCTCACGCGCCGCCGCCGCCGCCGTGATGAACGACGAACGACGACTGTAAATAGGAATCTTTTAGCAGGAAAAGAAGTAATTTTTTTTTTCATTTAAAGATTCATCCGAGTTGAATAAAGCAGAAAGCTCTGTTCTTGATCGTCATGGCATGCTGCCATTAATCGCACTCATTAAGAATCGGTCGAGGTCAAAACACGTGGGATTTCTTCTAATGTCCCGTTGAAGGTCAAGCTCGCCGTGTGTCTCGATTAATTTTTGATGGCTTCAAAAACCACGTGCTTGCTTGCTCCGTGCATTTGCCTGCCTCAGAGGACTTCTAGAAGGCGTCCCGATATTGCATTGCCATTGAGTTCGCTCCGTGTATTCTTCCTTTGACTTTGACCCAAGGACCGCAGCTGCCTTTGCTCGCACGGCTCGGTTGTGGATGAACCGGTCAATTTTGAGATGGGCCGGATTTGGGCCAGAGTCTATATCCGGTTCACCGGTTCTATAAAAAGGTGCAGGACCGGTGAGGTTTGGTCTTCAACTCATTAGTTTAAGTATGAGGCGACGGAGGGTGTTAGGGTTTCCAGTGGCGGCCCCTTCCTTCTCTTCTCCGACGCCGATGATTCTTCTTCTTCTTCTTCTTGGGGTGATGATGATGAATGTAGGTGTTATGGCCGATCTGACCCCCTCTGGTCGGTCCTCTCTTAGAAGCTCTCTTTTCCGATCCAAAAGGGGCCTGGTGGTGGCTGAGCAGCTTGGATGGCCGGCTGGGCAACCGCTGTAGCCATCGCCGCCTCTTGCGGCGGGGATTTGAGCGAGAAGAGTGGGAGAGACTCGCAGGGGTCGCTTGATCGAGAAAAGGCGAATCAGAGCCCCCTTCTCATCCTACTTCCAAACTTTTCGCAGCGGATATTTTTGCAAGTTCGCGTTCACTATGCTCGATGCCGGTTCTAGAGTTCCGATTAAGATTGATCTCTCGCTATGCTTAATGAGAAAACTCGAGTTTTTCTTCCCCTCCTTTTTTTTTTCTTGTTTCAGTGTTTTTCTTTCTCCGTTTTGATAAATCATTGGAAATGTTTTTTTTAATCTTTGCTTTTTATGCTTATTGCGCATTAAGGACGGCAAAAATTTGCTTTTTATAGGAGAAAATGCATTTTATGAAATAGTTAGATTACGATTTGCTTTTTGTAAATGCACCAATTGTTGTATTGTCCACAAAAATTGCTTGATTTTGCTTTGTCGCACTGGAAGCTTTTAGGAACTAAACTTTCAACTGGATTTTGTAGCTGATCAAATGAAACAGGGATAAGCGGCTTGCTTGCTGCCTCTGCAAAACTTGTTATTGGCTGCTTCCTGCTCATTGCTTTCTTAAAACTGTGAAGCAACCACTTCCGTGCTTTGATCATGAGGTAGTGCAGCAGAAAAGATGGTCGTTTGTATTTGATGATAAACACCAGTGACTTACACAAATGTCCTACAGTGACCGAGTAACTTGTAGGTGGTGCCGAAGCATACAAGATCACCAAAAATAATAGCCTTCTTTCTTAGACTTTGCATTCTCCCCAAAGTAAGTTTTTCAAATTATCATCTTTTTTGTTGACATGCACAACATACTAGAACGAGAGTCAAGGGTGTTGTTTGTTAGCTTCTTGCAGTTTGTTTAGATACTCAAATGTGGGCTTCATATGTACAGGTTGTGGATAAGTTTTGATGTATGAGCTACTACCATCACTGGTAATTTGTTTTGTAGTTAACTTGTCATATGACCCTTTCTGATTATTAAACCAATTTAATTATAACTATTATCACAAAACCTTTAAAATTCATAATATGGAACTGACCTTTCCTAAATCCAAACCAAAGTGGCTAAACTATCCCACTCTAAACTAGTTAAATTCATCGTATAAAACTGATCTCACCTAAATCCTAAATGACTAGGGCAGTCTAATCATACCAAATTACCAAGTCTAATCTTACCAAGTTACTAAGTTAACACAAACTTAAGTGGCTCACCGAAAGAAAAATAATCAAATCTAGACCAAGATAGCTCATTTCTATGCAATATATATATGTATAGGGTTCATATCTTCATGGTTCTAGATTATAGGAAGGTATGACTTTAATTCAATTTTTTTAAAAATACCAACTCATTTTGAACTCTTCAAATGAGTTTGAATGAAACAATTCAACTAATATATCAGGTGCACAACTTCACCTTAGAAGTTTATATAAATTCTAATTTATCTCGTATATAAATATTTAAATTCAATCTTGATATAGTGTTTAAAAACATAATTATAGTGGAAATAAATTGAAGTTATTACTATTATAATAAAATTAAACCAACACATGGAAAAAATACAACAATAATCTTCTTTAGTTATTTTATTTATGATATAAGAAACATTCTGGATCATTTAGTAAGTTCATGATTTGACTTAATTTTTTAATATTTTATCAATACATGATATTAGTATTCTTGTATTAGGGAGTCCCTTACTGATATTATTGTATCATTTAATCATATTTGGGGAAGTTTGAGAAATAAGGAGAAAAAGCATCTAATATACTAAGATTTAATTCCAATTCCCACAAAAAAAAATTCTATTTACTTAATTAATTATTTATTTATGAATTAAGTATTAAAGTCATAACTTTCATTATAGAGTTTAATTACTCAAATAAGATAAGGGTTCATTATTTTTATCTACTTTGATCCATCAATTATCAGTATAATATTTATATAAAATATTTACAAAAAAAAATTAATTGCATAATATTTATTATAAAAAAATAATTGTAAAAATATTTTAAAATTTTCTTACCTTTATTCTCTATCTTGCTCTTTCTTGAGCACGCTAAGGTTACCAGGAAAGCGTTCAATTCCCAGGGTTTAGGTTAAAAAAGTAGAGAAAAAATAGCTCGGAATAGGAAGTTGAAATTGAATATTATCTAAAAAAAATAATATAACAAATATTGAATTGATAACTTAGAAATTTATTTATTTATTGAATTTTAATATAGAGCTTAATCTAACTAGATAATAGAGCATAAGATTTTATCTATTCTGATTCGTGAATTATTATTTACAGTATAACCTTTTTTTTTATAATTACTTATAATTTAATATATTTTAAAAAATTATAATATAAAAAATAGTGAAAATATTTTCTTACTAACCATGTTAAAAAGAGCTTGGAATTGGAAAAATTGTTAGATTAATAAAATTGAGTTGTTATGAATTTTCATTACAACTCAATTAATAAAAAATTTTCAAAAAAGAAAAAAATAACATGAGAACTGTGAGCCAAATACTTGGATTATAGGACTCAAAAGCATGTGGGGATTATAGGGCTCAAAAGCATGTGGACTCGATGTTCACAACATTAGTGGCAGTGCCCTTAACATTTGTACAATTGTACCACATCGTTTTGTTATCCTTCTCTCCAACATAGTCAAAGCTGATGTCGTCGAGTTCAACGCCCTGGCACGGATGTGTTGCACTGCACATTAATTTGATGGCTTCATTTGAAAGAGAAGTGCCCTTCACGTTTTTGTACTTGACATTTGAGATTTCTACAAGAGAAGGATCCTAAACACGGGAAGGACATTAGATTAGATCATGATAATAAAGTTGGAGGAGCAATGCTTATAATTAGCTTCTTAATATTTACCTTTCCCTCACAGTTTGGATATGGGCAATACTCTTGATCAATGATGATTGGATTCTTAACATCCTTCAAAATGATGTTCTCATAAGAAATGTCTTGGCACTTGAAGGCAGACCCCGAAGATTGCCACGTCTTAATCCTCAGCCCATTATCCGTGCCTTGGAGGGTGCAATTGGTCAGCTTTACCCCGATAATATCTTTCTCACCCTCGCGCTTTCCGAGGCTTCCAATACTGATGCCATGGCCAGGGCCACATGTGACACCACTTATCTCTAAGTTTGAGACAGTTGGGCCGACCGAAATACAATCATCACCGGAGCCAATTACCGTGTTCAAGATCTTAACATCGGAGCATTGTCCAAGGTGAATGCCATCGGTGTTGGGGCTATCTTCAGGAGCTGTGATCTTAAAGTTGTCCACAGTTATGTTCTTCGATTCAAAAATTAGTATGTGAAACATTTTAGGATCAACCGAATTGATATTACTGGCATGCACATTATTGCAGAAAGCAAACACCAAACCCTGTAATACAAGGCAAATAAAAGTATCAACAAAATGATGATCATATATATAAGCAAATAAACAATTGATGAAATGATAGATCGAGAGGTTACATTGGGAAGAACTTGGCACTCCCATTTCTTGGTGCAATCATTGTGAGGCCAAGCTGTGGCTCCTTTTCCATTTAAGGTGCCGCCTCCTGTGAGGGTTAAATCATCGACATGATTGAACAAAAACCAACTGTTTCCGTAAGATTTAAGATCTTCCGTCGCAATAATTGTCCCTTGTATTTCCATCGTAATTGGTGACTTGCAAGGACCCTGGAAGCTTACAGGACCAACCAAGTACTCTCCTTCCGGTATCGTTATCTTGGGCTGTCCCGTTACAGTGCATGCTGAATCCCATATTTCTACCAAAACCTATTTTTATAAAAGATATCAATTTCAAAAACCACATCTATCGTAGGCAATTGTACTCTAGTAGTATTCTTTTAGATTTCTCACCTGAGCATCATCAGTTTTGCCATCTCCTTTTGCTCCTAAAGCTTTTACATCAAAAACACCATCAGCCGGTGCTGCTATAGTTTTACCTTCACCTTCTGCTGCAGCACCACCACCATCTTCTGCTGGAGCTGCTTCATCTTCTGCTCTTATTGCTTTTGAGATAAATAGTAGCAATAATCCAAGGATAATATATTTAGATTCACACCCCATTATTTTTATTTATGATACCACAAGCTTGAGTTTGCTTGGAGAAACAAGAAGGAAGAGCATCTATATATACTCAAGGCAAATGACCTTTCTTCCTAACTTTGTCAAATATTTACTATTATTAGCATCTTTATATGTGGTGGAGCTGATATTATTCTCGTACTATTTGTTTTTATATTTAGCCATAAATTTTTTTATTCTAATTTATTTCCATTGAGAATTTATTTTTATATGGAATCTTAAAAGGGCCACTTAATTTAATTAAATATTTGATCATGCTAATTATAAATTTTACAAAATGTACCAAATTATCTATATGTGTATATGTATATAATAATAATAATAATATATATCCACATGAAAAGTCTTAAAGTAATAATAATGACAACTATTTGGATAAAATTATTAGATATAATTAATTGTAGATATGCATATGTAATAATAGGGGGTTGGAGAAGGAGCTTGAGAGGATTAAGAAAAATAAGAGAGGCGTGTGTTCAAAATCATTTTCTGTTCCGTTATGATTATATTGGATATTGTTGCCAAAGTAGAGGTTTCCTCGGATGCATGAGTTCGAGTGGTGAGATGGATCGCCAAAATACACAATCCTCGTATGGTTGGTCGGCAGATGGGAAATTTTGCTACTATTCTTATCAAGTTAGGATAGATTAAATAAAAAACCCATGAGCCCATAAGCACTATTTTTAATTTAATGAGTCTTGAACACCTCATGATCCTCCCATATAGAGCTCAATTACTCTAACCAGAAGGATGTATATGTTTGTGTACGAGCCCATATGCACTATGATTTTCAATCTTACATGTTTGTTGTCACATAATACGAAAACCACACGGTTCAACTGTTTAGAAATTCTGCAATGCCACCGCTTTAATTTGAATATTATCGTCTGCCTACATGCATGCTATAATAAGTGATTATTATCATGCTCAGTTTAATGCGTAGGATATAGTGAAGCATCCAAATAATAAAACTTACAACAACATCAACAATAAAAGCGTATCAACATCACCTGGATATTTATTTGTTACAATTACAACCCTCATGGATCAAATGGGAAGGATACACATCGGACGCCAATACAAAACATCTAATCTTCTCATAAGAGTAACAAAACTAGATACATGTGGTGTTGTGACAACCAATAAGACAGTTGATGTCACCGCCAAGTATCAAAGTACAAAATAAGACATTGCTAGAATTTGGTAGGATATAAGATGTCACGCCCCGACCCGCAGGACGACACGTGGCAACCGCCGTATGAGCCTGACAAGCCCATACAAGGCATAAATACAAATACGAAACTACATACACCCACATTTTCAAATAACATCTTAATTACAGTCCCGATATCTCCTAATACAAATCTAAGACCGGCATACGAAAACTCATAACAGCGGTCGTATACCTCCCGCGACGAACCCTCCGTCATCGATCTCGTCTCGTGCATCGACACCTGCACACACATTGAACGCGGTGTGCTCAGCCTTGCGGCCTAATGCGAAATTACGGCTCTACCGAATAAGGAAATCAAAGGCTAGGAGGAGTATTCTAGGATGTCCTTGGTAATTAAACATCATCTTTCATGTCATTTCGTTTTAAACAATTCATATAAAAATAGACAGCATGAACAAACAATTTAATAATTAATTAAATGTGTACATGTCACTAGATGTCACCCTAGTCATGTCTAGTGTCCATATCAATAGTATGACTTTTTAGATTTCATAAACTCGGGCTGCCAGCCTGCGCTTAATGACTACCCTAGCTAAGAGTATCAGTAAGCCCATCAGTGCCTTTCTGTCTCTGTCTCTACCTATGCCCGCTGCACTGATGTTGGCAGAGAGGACGGATGACCCAGAGTCCCTCTCCTGTTGTTTCACTAGTCGCCAACCATGCCTCCCCTAGCGAAACCGTCGTGCCCTTACATCCTCCCCGGATACCGTAGGGGTCACGACACCCATGTAGTACTACACACTGCCCGTAGACAGGGTCACCTCTCTTAAATATCATCGGCCACGGCTAGCCGGAATAACCACCCTAGGATCCGGACTACTCATCCGATCGTCTGCAGACGTCAAGGGTGATAGCCGTGCGGTCTACGGATCCACTGTCCAAGGCGTCGCATGTGGAATCACCTTTCCAGTCCAATAGCCGTCAACGTCTATCGAGATTGGCGCACATCCACACGATGGGATGTGGCCCTCGACTTCGTCGGTGCCAAGTCCATGGTAGGGTTCATCCTAGCTAACCATCTCAGGACTATCACGAGGCCGCCTACAACGACACTCGCGCGGGTGAAGGTTTCGGGTGAGGACTTGCTCCATATTTCCAGTCTAACATGACCATGGAGTGTGTACAGTCCCTTACCCTACCAGCTCCCAGTATATGAGCTATGCATAACGTCGGGAGTGGTGCTCCCAGTGCTCCGCTATGCATCAACCTCGGGAGTGGCGCCTAACGGAAACGTCACCGTTTGACCACCGTCGGGACGCGGCGGTCAACCGGGGCATATGGAAAAAGGCCCCTTTTTCTCTAAGTGGCGGTGACGTCGCCAAGGTTCTAACATGTCGCATATATTATCTATGTCTGCATGGTAGTTATTTAGCATATCGTACCGAAGCAATTTAGCATGCACGACATGATTATAAAGCATGTTAGATACCTAGCAGATCAAACATGTTAGATAAGATAACTATGCTAGCATGCATACAATTTAAATCTTATCAAACATTATGGTTTATCATATTGAAGACATCCAAGAATTTTTCCTAAGAAAACCCCAGCGGGTATTCCCTAGCGTGAATAAATCCTACCAACGGAGAACCAACGCACCTGGGATAGCGATCTGCTTCTGGGAAACAAGTCGCGCGGAGAATATCACCCGCCGAGCTTCTCGGATCGCGTACCCACAATAATCCTATTTAATAGAAATTATTTAAAATAGATTTAATTTATTTCCCTTAAGATAAATAAATTAAATTCTGTCAATTAAATAATTATTACATTAAATTAATCCTATGCATGTTTAGGATTAATCTCACCTAATGAATTATGAATTTATCATATTTTTTGTATTTTTATCTAATAACTTCAATGAATTTTTATTCAATTTCTACTCATCAAACTCACCCATAACTTGGCCCAAGTCATCCAGGAGCCCAAGTGGAACCCATAGAAATTTTTATTATTATTTTTGATTTTTTTTAATATTTTAATATTATTTTATTATTTTAATATTATTTTATTATTTTAATATTATTTTATTATTTTAATATTATTTTATTATTTTAATATTATTTTATTATTTTATATTTTTCTGACCCGGTCAACGGTCAACGTTGACTGGTCAACGCTGACTGGGTCAGCCGTTGACCGGTCAACGCTGACTGGGTCAGCCGTTGACCGGTCAACGCTGACTGGGTCAGCGGTTGACTCGGTCAACGCTGACTGGGTCGGCGGTGGGCCCGGTCAATGCTGACTGGGTCCGCTGTTGACTCGGTCAACGGTTCGAGTTACTGTTCACCCGGTTCGGTTCGGTTCGGTTCGATTTGGTTCGGTTCGGGTCCGGTTCAGCTAAATTAAATTCAATCTAATTTGACTCGAGCTCGAACCAGGTTCAACTTATTTGATTCGGCTCACCCAACCCAACTTGACTCGAACCCAAACTTAACTCAAACCCAACCGATTTAGCCCCACTTGATTCGACCCAACCGTTTCATTAAAGAATTAATTTCTTATACACTAAGCTTAGTTAATTAACGCTAATCATGCTTTTAATTAAACTAAGCATACAATAACATGATTTTTCACTAATTATATTTTATTTACACTAAGCACACTTAATTAGCGCTAATCGCGATTAAGCCCTAATTAAGCACCTTCGCCGGATTAACTGTGCGCTGCCGGAAAACTCAGCGCCGCCGCCGGAACCCTAGCCGCCACCTCGCCGGAACTCGCGAAAATGAAGGCGAAACGGCCGGCGAGCTTCGTTGCTCCTCGCTCAACGCGGAGACTACGCCGATCTGCGAGAAGGACGTCCATCAGCGCCTAAACGGCGATCTTTCCGGCGTCGTCTCCGGCGAACTCACGGCGTCTCCACCGGAGGGTGAAAACCACCCCTTTTCATGGGGAAAACGCGGCTGCTCACCTCGCGGACGTCTGGAGAAGGTAGGGGCGGGGTTTGCGGCCGGCGAAGCGACCGGATCACGATTTGCAGCCGCCGCCGGTAGGGTTCGATCGCTCGAACAGAGGCGGCGAGCTCAGCCGCCCGCCGAGGGGTCTTCGAACTCCTCGAAGGCCCGTGGAGACGCGGAGACGGCCGACGTCTCCAACCGCGGTGGAGAAGACGTCCGCCGAGGGGTCGCGAGTGCTGGGCGGCGATCGATCGGCAGCAGTTCCTCTGCTGCGGTGGTCGCGCGAACGGGATGGGAAAAGGAGGCGTCGCCGAGTCGCCCTTTCCGTCGGGAGTGGATCGCTGGGGGTGGACGAGGGCAGACGATCGTCGACGGCGACGTGCAGCGGTCGACGGCGGAAGGCGGAGCGTCGGCGCTGCTCGGTGCGGGAGAAGACGAAGCGACGTTGCTTCGTCGCGTGCTCGAGGCGATGGCTCGAGTGGGAAGGGCGTTTGCTCTTCTCGCTCGCCCCGTCTCGCTTCCTCGCCCGGTCCAAGCCGGTTCAGCTGGACCGGCCGGCTCTCCGGCCGGTTCACCTGAACCGGTCCTCTTTTTTTTTTTTTTTTTTTTTTTTTTGATGGGGGTTTACATAAGATGTGGATTAGAGTATGGACCTTCTAGCTCTTATTAACACCGTAATCTAGGGCATTACTATAGTCCATTATTTTGCATTGCGATGTGCCCATGCGAGCAGAGGCAATGCACCACCGTATCAATTCGTAGATGGTGAGCAAGGATGAACCTTCACAAGGATTTAGTTTAATAATGTAGTCGAGGTAGTTGCATTCTAGCGAGATGTTGTGAGGTACGCCTTATCCATACATGCCTATAGGGAGGGCATATGGTGCGACGGTCTCATTCAGTGCAAGTTGGAGTTATTTTACGACCTGTGAGGCCATGGGAGAAGGATTCTGGTTACTTGCCTTCTTCGCTAATATAAATCTAACGAGCATAAATAGAGCCATAGACAAAATCTGCCACTGATAGGCTGATGAGTTGTTCATGACTAGGATTTACCTTGAGCACAAGGAAAGTTGTCACACCCCGACCCTCTGTCGGGTATACGACAACTGCCGTATGAACAATGTCTCACTCATGCAAAGCTAACAATATCAAATAATTTGTGCACAAACGAAAAGATCTACCTTTAAAGCTTAGTAAATATTCTACAACTAACTCATAGGTTACTTATGAATCTGATACAATCCATCTACATTATATGATGTAAACATTATCACCGAGTAGTGTATTCTATTAATGCCTTCTTATTACATTCAATCCGTCTTATGTATGCCATACTAAATTTACATGTGCCAAGTCTTGTGACTTAGTGCCTATAGATAGAAATTTTTTCAATTAAAAGAATGGGCTAGGAATACATGTTCGGAGGAGCGACAATTACATCAACATTATATCATAGAATAATAAGGAGGGAAGCATGCGAATAATGAACAAATAAATTATAAGCGTTTAAATATGTATATAGATTTTCTAAGTTTTTAGTCTCAAATACTATCTCCTAGGGCTGCCTGTCTATGTTTAAGGTAAACCCTGGCCGGGACTATCCTAAGTCTGTCAGTGCCAGACTAAGTCTCTGCCTAGGCCTGTCACACTAATATTGGCGAACAAGGGGGGGGGGGGGGGGGGGGGGGGGGGGTGACCGCCAATCGTTTACCCAGACTGCATTCGGAGACTATCACACCGTACGTCCCCCCAACCCTAGATATGAGAAATCATGTAGTGCTACATTTCTACTTCATAGTAGGGTCACCCACTAACATATACTTATGGTCTGTCTTATCGGGTCCAACACCTATCCAACTATGGTTTTTCGAACTACCCCTCGAGCCTGTAGGACTCAGTTGAGGTATATTAGTGTCAATAGACACTTTTATCCTTAGACATAGCGGCTGAAGTGAGCTCCTCGGCTCCCAGCTCTTTAGTTTCAGATAGATGCCATGGGATATCTCAGCCTTTGGCGATAATCCCCTTGTTGGCACTCATCGAATGCTAAAGGATGAGTCATATGATTCCTCCGTTGGCAATCATTCTGGCAATCATTAGACTAACACAAATGGCACCCACTATTTATGAGAGAAGTACTGTGTTATATAGACCTATGTAATTCCTAGAAGTTCATATTCCTATGAAGTTTATGTCTAGGTCTCTGTGTTATGAACTAGTTTAGGTTATTGTACAAATATGTCACCTAACTAGTTTGTCTATCACCTAACAAGTTCATCATGTCCTCTATGTATTCTGTATTTTTTCTAGTGTCATGCACCTTTAAAATTTAGAACACAAGCATGTAAGAGAACATATCATTCGACATATTAGTGTGCAAATAAATCAAAATTCATAATACAGTAATAAAATGGACATCTTGGATAGTGTGAAATTTATTTACAACGGCCAACTTTGTAAACCCCCATCTGTGAAAAAAAAGATAAAATATTCGGTCTGGTCTGGTCCGGTCCAGTCCGGTCCAACTGAACCGGCTGGTCAACCGATTCGGGTGAACCGGCCGGCCCTAAATAGGGACTCGGCCACGAGCGAGAAGGGCGGAGCCGATGACCAAGTTTTGTGTAGAATTTCTCCCGGATAGCAGCGCCGATGACTAAGTTGACCCGTAAGGATGTCAAGTTTCAGTGGACCCCGGAGTGTGAGTAGAGTTTCCAGAAACTTAAGACTCGTTTAACTACTGCTCCAGTACCCACACTCCCAGTCAGCGGTACCGAGTACGTGGTATTCAGTGATGCATCCAAGTAGGGACTAGGCTGTGTTTTGATGCAGAGTGGGCAGGTAATTGCTTATGCTTCTCGACAGTTAAAGAAGCATGAGGTAAATTATCCGACTCATGACTTGGAGTTAACAATTATTATTTTAGCTCTTAAGATTTGGAGACACTATCTTTATGGAGAGAAGTGTCATATTTTCACCGACCATAAGAGCTTGCAGTATTTGCTGACGCAGAGGGAGCTGAATCTCAGGCAGCGTCGCTGGTTGGAGTTAATTAAAGATTATGATCTGATTATTGACTACCACCCAGGGAAAGCCAATATTGTGGCAGATGCTCTGAGCAGGAAGTCGTCTGCCACTTTGGCACATATTCGCACTGTCTATTTACCCTTGCTGCGGGACTTGAGATTATTGGGAGCGGAGTTACATTGCGACTCGCAGGGTGGATTACTAGCACAGTTTGCTGTGCGACCCACTCTAGCAGATTGGTTGGCAGAGTTGCAAAGGATAGATTCTGAGTTGAGCCAGGTGATCCAGAGGGTACAGAATGGTCAAGGTTAGGATTTCAGACTCAGAGAGGATGGTATGCTGGTACTGAGTGACAGGATCTGCGTACCCCACGATGAGGATTTACGACGGCAGATTCTGGAGGAGACACACAGTTCTGCTTATGCCATGCATCCCGGTAATACGAAGATGTATCGTACTATTCGACAGACCTATTGGTGGTCGGGCATGAAGCGGGACATAGCGGAGTTGGTAGCTCGGTATCTGGTGTGTCAGCAGGTTAAGGCAGAACATCAGAAACCGACAGGTACATTGCAACCTCTTCCGATACCGGAGTTGAAGTGGGAGCACATCACTATGGATTTCGTGGTCGGTTTACCGCGCACCCAGCGACATCATGATGCTATCTGGGTGATCGTCGATCGACTTACGAAGTCCGCCCACTTCTTACCGATTGATATTACCTATTCCTTGGAGAGGTTAGCCAGGCTGCATATCGGTGAGATTGTCCGCCTTCATGGAGTGCCAGTATCTATTGTTTCGGACCGAGATTCTAGATTCACCTCTAGATTCTGGCCGAAGTTTCAGGAAGAGCTGGGTACATCTTTGAAGTTCAGCACTGTATTTCACCCGCAGACCGATGGACAGTCAGAGCGTACCATTCAGACACTAGAGGATATGCTGAGAGCCTATGTGCTTGAGTTTACTGGTAGCTGGGACACACATCTTCCTTTAGTGGAATTTGCCTATAATAACAGCTATCAGGCCAGTATTGGTATGGCTCCTTATAAGGCTCTCTATGGCAGACAGTGTCGTACTCCACTTTGTTGGAATGAGGTGGGTGAGAGACGACTGACCGGTACAGAGTTGATTGATGAGACCGTAGCTAAGGTCAGTGTTATTCGAGATAGACTGAAGACAGCTCAGGACCGGCAGAAGAGCTATGCTGATAATCGTCGCTGGCCTCTCGAGTTTACAATTAGGGATATGGTCTTCTTAAAGGTGTCCCCATGGAAGGGTATCCTCCGATTCCAAAAGAAAGGGAAGCTACATCCCAGATACATTGGACCCTTCCGGATACTTGAGAGAGTGGGGCCAGTGGCTTATCGTTTAGAGTTACCTGCCGACTTAAAGCAGATCCATGATGTCTTCCATGTATCCATGCTAAGGAAGTACATATCAGATCCATCCCATGTCCTCACAGTGCCACTAGTTTAGCTGAGGGAGGACTTGAGTTACGGGGTGCAGGCAGTCGAGATTATCGATCGTCGCTTGAAGGTACTTCGAGAAAAATCTATTCCATTAGTTAAAGTCCGTTGGAGGAATGCGCATGTAGAGGAGGTTACGTGGGAGACTGAGGCCCACATGTGGGCCCAACATCCTCATTTCTTTGAGGGGGAGAGTGTGTGAGCATGATGTAAAAGAATTTTTAAACTTGTTGGCTGTAGATCGTACTTCGTTATCTTGAGGAATTATTTTTGGAGGACCAAAATTTTTTATGGGGGGGAGTACTTGTAACGCCCATCTGTGAAAAAAAGAAGATAAAATATTCGGTCCGGTCCGGTTCTGTCCAACGGAACCGGTCGGTCAACCGGTTCGGGTGAACCGGCCGGCCCTAAATAGGGACTCGGCCGCGAGCGAGAAGGCCGGAGCCCTATCTCGCTCGAGCGCCCCCATCCCTCTTCGAGCGCCCCCATCCGTCTTTGAGCGCCCTCCACTGTTCCGGCCACCCTGCACGCAGCGCGGACGACCGAAGGGGAGCTCGTCGCCGCGCCTTCTTCGCACCTCCACCATCCGTCCCTTCCCGTCGGCAAGGAGGGTCCGCTGGAGACGATTTGGCGACGCCCCCATCGGATTCGCAGGCGCCATTGCTCGCAACTTGCTCCATTTGGGAGTTCATCCCCAAAACGGCCGCCGCTCACCTCGTCACCGTCGATCCATCCTCACGGTGGCCAGGGACTGTCAATCCAACTCCGTCGCAGTCTTGGAGGCCGGCATTTGGCTCGGACTTGCTCGCGAAGGCGTCCGTCCGAGGTCTACAATCGAAGCTTCCGCCCACGCGTCGGCGACGGGTCACGGTGCTTCGTTTCCCCCTTTCCGCCACTCGATTCGGTTTCGTTAGGTTGCGCGAACTCGTTGGTGAGTAGATCTCGGCTCTTTCGTTCGTTTCCGTTCTGCGATTTCACAATCGCTGTGTTCGCCATCCGCGGGTGGTCTGACGACCCCCGGATCCTTCAACGCTCGGCTTCTTATGAGCAATTTGGTTGCAGCGTGATCTAGCACTCACGCGCACGGGTACTCCATCATCGACGGCCGGAGAAAACGCACGAGCGTGGGTGGCGGAAGCGCAGCAGAAGCTGCGGCGAGGAGACGGCGAAGGGATCGGCGAAGGCTTCGGCCGAAGGAGAGGTAAAGGATTTGCCCTTTCTCCTTAATCGCGATTAGTAGATAAAATAAGCATGCTTAGATGTAGTTAAGAATGATTAGTGTAGGTTTATTTTATTGCATGCTTAGTTTAATTAAAACCTGGTTAGTGTTGATTAAACTAAGTTTAGTGGATATTTAATTATTAATTAAGATGCATGTTAGTTAGTGACGGGTTGGACCCAAGACGAATTGATTTAGGTTGGGTTAGGATTGGACCCATTTAACCAAATAAGGAGTCAATATGGTCAAACCGGTCAACATAAGTGGTCCATGATCAATGTTGATCAATTTGGACCCATGGGTTCAATTTGGGCCGAACCATATGGGCTAAATAATTTGGGTCCTAATTAAGGTGCAACTTAAATTATGGTCAATCCGGGTCAATGTTGACCGGTCAGCGTTGACCAGGTCAAATGTTGACCCAGAAATTTATTTGGCCTTCATGAGCCCAAATTGGGCCGATCAGATTGGGCTAGGGGACAATTTGGGTTGAAGCTTGATAAATCTAAATTATCCAATTGGTCCACATAGCCAAATTCAGTTGACTAGGTCAAGGTTGACCGAATTTTGACCTGAACCTATTAGGGTGAAATTGGGCCTTCATCAGATGGGCTTTGGATGAATTGAGTCTAAATAGGAAAATAGGCTTTGATAGAGGGAATGAATTTAATAAATCCATCTAAGCCTAATTAACTGAGGGAGGTTAATTAAATAATATTATTTTATTACTTATGAGTGGATTAGTTGGTATTTGATTATTTGGATTAAGATAATGAATTGATGTTGATATAGGGGAGAAAATTTATTTCTTACTAGTGTTGAGCTATTTTATTAAAACTTGCTATGGACTTTCTACTTGGGCTCTAGGAATTGTGGATTGGACCTTAGCTAAATCTGATTAATTGGATTGGGCTAGTGTTAGTGCATTGATTGGATTAGATAAATAACTTAGAGGAGATTAAATTAAATTAATTAGGTAATTTAAAATTTTAATTAATTAGATTTCTATTCGGATAATTCTTAGGAATGGTTAGACTTGTTCTAAATAAACTTTACTATTTAGGAATATTATTTTGGATCGCGAGTTACATTACGATTGATACATCCGAGCTTCATCGGGATTGGTTCTGAAGTTCCGATCACGATTCAGGTGCGTTGGTTCATCGAATATAGGATTTATTCAAGCTAGGAAATTCCTGCCGAGGTATTCTTAAGAAATATCTCAGATGCCTTAAATTTAATAAAAATGAGAGCATGCTATGATTGATTATATATGCATGTTAGTATGATTTACTTTATTTACCTGCATGATATGCCATGTCTACCATGCTACTTATTTAACATGTCTATGAATCTTGTCCTACATGCTCTGTTATTTATCTATGCTATATTAGCACTACCACCATACAGTATCGATGAAAATAATGACATGTTAGAAACTCTTAGGAGACATCACTAGAAAACAGACAGGAAGGGGTACTGCTTGCAGACCCCGTTTGACCACCGCGTACCGCGGATGGTCAGAATGGTGATGCTCCGCCACACACCACTCCCGAGGTTATGCATAGCTTAGATACTGAGAGTACCACTCCCGAGGTTATGCATAGCCTAGATACTGGGAGCTAGTAGGGAAAGGACTGTACAAACTCCGAGGTTATGCATAGCTTAGATACTGGGAGCTGGCAGTCCGAGTCTTGAGATTGTTAGTCATAATACACTGTAGATGACATTCCGGTGACACTTATGACATAGTTACTAGACACAGCTTAGGCGACATCTAGTGTTACACATGACGTACCTGTTCCGCCGTTATTTTGCTTATATGACATGACCCACATGTGTTACATGAAAACGACTATTAATGAACCCAAGGCATCCTAGATTGATCCTCCTAGCCTTTGAATTCTTTATTCGGTTTCAAGCCGTAATTTCACACTAGGCCGCAAGACTGAACATACCGTTTTTTCCCGTGTGTGCAGGTTCTTACGTGAGTCCGTAGTAGTTATCGACGAGGACTGCGCCGTAGTTGTTTACGAAGTCTGCGTCGTCGGAGGTATATTTTCGTCTTTTACTTAGATGTTATCGCTTTCGCATTTAGAGTTGTAGTAGGTCTATATCGGGCCTGTACTAGATGGATTGTATTCTGTTTATATTTATGTCAATGATCCATTCTCTTACGCCTTGTATGGATCTCAGGGTTCATACGGCGGTTTCCACATGCCCGTCAGTAGGGTCGGGGCGTGACAAACTTGGAAGCTCTATTGCAGCGACTGTAAACTAGCCGAAACGACAACGCACCTGAGCCTTTTAAATTAACAATTCACGATAACACACATGTTTAATCACCATCGCCGTTGAATTTTCCCTAAAAACAATGGCATCTAACTTTCTATTTGCACATTTAAATTGATAAACTACCCTTCCCCTTTTCTTAACATCCTATTTGGTATTAAGGAAGCAAGTAGATTTTAAAGAAGGAAACTTCAACATTTCAAATGAAAAACAACTCATGGAAGATGAATGCCTTTCTCAATCTATCGTTCTTTTCTTTCCAACAACATTATGACAGCATCATATCAAGAAAGCATGGAAAGTTATCTCATTTCAAATATCTATTTAAGAGAGCAGTAAACATTATGTACACATTGGCTCCCCCCACCTCTCGGCAGAATAAATTTACCATTGCATAAGACAACAATTTTGGTATTTACTCCTCCTTTTGGCAGAAGTTGTCCACAAGGATTTTTATTAAGGTGGGTTTGCCATTGCAGCGGTAACAACTCCACAAACAAAGGCAAGGAAAACCGAAAAAAAGAGGACAAACTGTTTTAAATTTGATGGCTATTATCCTACTCCATTTACCACTCCTATTTATCTCTCTACAAAAATAATTTCTTCTACATCTCGATAGTATCTTCTTTAACAGAAACATCAAAACAACATTTAACTAAACTCAAGGAGAAGGAAAAAGATCAAGACCCATATCAGCCGGAAAGTATCCATTTAGGAAAATTTTGAAATCACCAAATATGGTTAAGGCTTCACCATTTAGAGACATCATCATTGAGAACAATTTACACTCAATTTGAAGGAAAAGAAGTGACGACAATTCAATAGTGGCCTAATCACCATGAAACATGGGGCTAGCAGTAACCCCACTTCTGGAAAATAGATTCTACAGCAATATCATTATAAAATATATCCAACAGCAACATCACTATGAAAAATAAATTCAACGGTAATATCACCGTGAAAAATAGGTTCGATAGCAACATCGTACTCTCACAATCTATCAGTTGCCGCCAGACTGGCTAGCAACCTATCCAAAACTAGGTAATTTAAAACGAAGCAAACTGAAATAACTTGCAAAACCCAAAATTAGCAGTGCAATCAGAGTACTCACAGGCAGCTACTGCCATAATAAAGATCTAACAACGCAGCACGTAACCGAATGAAAATAACCGTCGGTATTTATTAATAATCACTAATTAATAAAAATCCAACCAGAACAAGATGATAATAATGATACATCCAAGGTGCAGATTCATTATCAAGGAGATCATCAGCATGTACACAACCATGGTAGTAAGGTGATGATCACAGAACCACTCTTAAATGGGTTTACTAAGCATTTAATCACTTGCATATCTGACGAAGGAATTCCCAACATGACAGTGCATTATTATGCGATTAACACAAGACAATCATAATGATGCTTCAATAATTTCCCAAACATCTCCACCACAAGCAAAGTGTCACGCCTCGACCCATGAATCGACACGTGGCAACCGTCGTACAAATTGCAATGACCTATACAAGGTATAAAAGGAAGACATGACAAATATGCATAAGTTCAAGATGATGTTAATATAGGTCTATAGCAGTCCCGACATAAATTATAACTCACAATGAATATAAAACCATTAAAATTCTTAATTTGCTAATGATACCATATTTCTGTTCACCTACAACGTTTGCTCCTATACCTGCATACCAGGAACCCATGCGTGCTAAGCCTTGTGGCACAGTGAACTACAGAAGACATGTCGAGAATGAACATAATAATCAAGGGTATAGACCGAGAAATATGTGCCTTATGTTGCCATGCATAAGCAGTTTAAATAAAAAAACATAATAATCAGAATGAACATGATTTTGCACATGGTTACATGAAGATGACATTACACTAGGAAGAATTTTCACATGTTTATACATCATAAGATAACAGTTTATTCCTATCATGTTACAAATATGTAAATTCCAAATATGTATCAAACTAGTTCAATTATTCTTATGAATATGGGCTGCTTGCCTATGCTTAGGATATGCCCTCGCCGGGGACTATCCCAAGACCCATCAGTGCAACTTTAAATCTCTTCCTAAGCCCATTGCAATGACGTTGGCAGAAAAGAGGGGTGACTTTGGATCCTCCTCTATTAGCCTCGATAACCATCAATCCTCTTGCATTATTGAGACTGCCGCTTCGTGCACTACTCCCCATAGTATGCACGTTGCGACGACCAGTATAGTATTATACAGAGCGAGGATCTAGAGAAGGTAACATAACCTACATGTCTGGCATCTCTCACCCAGGAAGACAAAGGTCTGCCCACACGGGCACCTGATGCCGGGCTAGTATCTTCCTCTAATGGGGTATGGTAATCCGGCTGAGTGTAAGCCCTCCTGCGGGAGGGGTAACTACTCCTGCCATGCATATCACTTGGTCTGTCTCCGTGGTGTGATCCGCTATAGCTAGTGCAATGATTGGAGCAGCAGTCGCCTGGACTACTAGTGGTGCTGGTGGGATAGCTAGTGCGACAAGAGGCGGAGGAGGTGCTATCGTCTGTGGTTCCCCCGGCTAGTGCTACAGGGAGGGATTCAGAATGCTGACCATCGCTGCAGCTATCATGTTCAACTGTCCCTGAGATATGGGTACCTACCTAGGTGGCACTGTGGACCCGGTTCTCTGCCTCGATGTCCGACCAGAATATGAGCTCTTCTATAGAGGGGAAGAGATGCGCCCTTTAGCTAATGCTATTTCCACTTTCGCATTTTTTTTTCATTTTTTTTTGGCAAACTTGACATTATATAGAATATTTCACACTTATGTTACTACATTTTTAGGGAGACATAGTTTACTAGAACTTGCAGAACTTGCTTATGAACTACTTATGTATGACATGCATGACATTTATGAGGATAATTGGGAGGATAATTGGGTATCCTAGACAGTGGTATAAAGACTGCTACAGCTAGAAATGTAAATATTCGCACTAGGTTCATTAACCTTAGTGTTAGATCTTAATGACTTCATTGAGCTAGTAAGGCTCAACACTTTGAGGTCAACTAAATTGGTATTAGATCTTAATGACTTCACTAAGATAATAGGGCTAAACACTGGTGTAAATGCCTTTTATTGTGAGTTATGTTTGAAAATTTGAGAAAACATTTAACAGTGAGTTACTTAAATGCCTTGTATTGTTAAAGAGTAAAAAGAGCATGGAATTGGAAGTTGAAATATTATAAAAATTGTTCTTCATTAGTCAAAAATCAGTTATGAATTTTCATACCCATCGGGCTCTCTTACAACTCAATTAATAAAAAAATTTCAAGAAAGGAAAGAAAAAAATAACATAGGAAGGGTGAGCCAAACAAATTTCTTGGATTATAATCAAGAAAGGGCTCAAAAGCATGTGGACTCGACGTTCACAACGTTAGTGGCAGTGCCCTTAACATTTGTACAATTGTACCACATCGTTTTGTTATCCTTCTCTCCAACATAGTCAAAGCTGATGTCGTCGAGTTCAACGCCCTGGCACGGATGTGTTGCACTGCACATTAATTTGATGGCTTCATTTGAAAGAGAAGTGCCCTTCACGTTTTTGTACTTGACATTTGAGATTTCTACAAGAGAAGGATCCTAAACACGGGAAGGACATTAGATTAGATCATGATAATAAAGTTGGAGGAGCAATGCTTATAATTAGCTTCTTAATATTTACCTTTCCCTCACAGTTTGGATATGGGCAATACTCTTGGTCAATGATGATTGGATTCTTAACATCCTTCAAAATGATGTTCTCATAAGAAATGTCTTGGCACTTGAAGGCAGACCCCGAAGATTGCCACGTCTTAATCCTCAGCCCATTATCCGTGCCTTGGAGGGTGCAATTGGTCAGCTTTACCCCGATAATATCTTTCTCACCCTCGCGCTTTCCGAGGCTTCCAATACTGATGCCATGGCCAGGGCCACATGTGACACCACTTATCTCTAAGTTTGAGACAGTTGGGCCGACCGAAATACAATCATCACCGGAGCCAATTACCGTGTTCAAGATCTTAACATCGGAGCATTGTCCAAGGTGAATGCCATCGGTGTTGGGGCTATCTTCAGGAGCTGTGATCTTAAAGTTGTCCACGGTTATGTTCTTCGATTCAAAAACTAGTATGTGAAACATTTTAGGATCAACCGAATTGATATTACTGGCATGCACATTGTTGCAGAAAGCAAACACCAAACCCTGTAATACAAGGCAAATAAAAGTATCAACAAAATGATGGTCATAAATGTAAGCAAATAAACAACTGACGAAATGATTGATCGAGAGGTTACATTGGGAAGAACTTGGCACTCCCATTTCTTGGTGCAATCATTGTGAGGCCAAGCTGTGGCTCCTTTTCCATTTAAGGTGCCGCCTCCTATGAGGGTTAAATCATCGACATGATTGAACAAAAACCAACTGTTTCCGTAAGATTTAAGATCTTCCGTCGCAATAATTGTCCCTTGTATTTCCATCGTAATTGGTGACTTGCAAGGACCCTGGAAGCTTACAGGACCAACCAAGTACTCTCCTTCCGGTATCGTTATCTTGGGCTGTCCCGTTACAGTGCATGCTGAATCCCATATTTCTACCAAAACCTATTTTTATAAAAGATATCAGTTTCAGAAACCACACCTATCGCAGGTAATTGTACTCTAGTAGTATTCTTTTAGATTTCTCACCTGAGCATCATCAGTTTTGCCATCTCCTTTTGCTCCTAAAGCTTTTACATCAAAAACACCATCAGCCGGTGCTGCTATAGTTTTACCTTCACCTTCTGCTGCAGCACCACCACCATCTTCTGCTGGAGCTGCTTCATCTTCTGCTCTTATTGCTTTTGAGATAAACAGTAGCAATAATCCAAGGATAATATATTTAGATTCACACCCCATTATTTTTATTTATGATAGGACAAGCTTGAGTTTGCTTGGAGAAACATGAAGGAAGAGCATATATATATACCCATGGCAAATGACCTTTCTTCCTAACTTTGTCAAATATTTACTATTATTAGCATCTTTATATGCGGTGGAGCTGATATTATTCTCGTACTATTTGTTTCTATATTTAGCCATAAATTTTTTCATTCTAATTTATATCTATCGAGAATTTATTTTTGTATGGAATCTTAAAAGGGCCACTAAATTTAATTAAATATTTGATCATGCTAATTATAAGAAAATTCATACTATATTAGAACTCTCCTCTCAATTTAGAATTATAAAAATTTAATCCTCTAACTTTATTATAACATTTGTTTCATAGTTTTATGAGCTATATGTGTGTGCATATATATAATAATAATATATTTATCCACAGGAAAAGTTTGAAGTATGAATAATAACGACTATTTGGATAAAATTATTAGATATAATTAATTGTGGATACGTCACTCCTCTACCCCTGTCGACAGGTGACAACCGCTATATATCTCGGGAAATCATATAAGGTATAGGATAACCTTAGCACCACCATAAAAAATCACTAAAACAATAATAATCTTAACAGATCCTTTGAGTATAGTCCCGATATAATCCTAATACAAGGTTACCTCTAACAACAAATGAAATTTAAATAAAGATGATTGTAATCCTCCAATGACATACTCCATATCAATGATCTCGATTGCTACAACTAAACTTGCATATACATTGAATGCGGTGTGCTCAACCTTACGGCCTAGTATTAAATTATGGCTCAAAATCGTAGTTAGGAAATCAATATTAGGGGGAAGATTCTTATATGTTTTTATTTTATTAATTATCACATTATAAGTTTGATAATATAAATGATGTCGTCAACAATGCTTTGTATTGTATGGTAGTATATATCTATGTATGTCTCTAACAGTTATTTATGTTGTATAATATGTTTGTGTCACCAGAATATGCCATCTAACTTATTTCTAATCTTAATTTCAAGTAACTCGGGCCGCCAACCTATGCTTAGAGTAAATCCCTCGTCATTGACATCTCATAAGCCCATCTGTGTTATATTAATATGTCTCTGTCTATGTCCGTTGCACTGATATTAAAGAAGAGGATGTGTGACCACATATCTCTCTCCACTATTTTGCTAGTTGCGCCCTACACCTCGTCCTAGAGAAACATCACACCCCTACTTTCTCCCCCGTATCTATAATCGCAACGACATTCTGTGTAGTACTATACACTACCCGCAGGTAGGATCACCTCACAATTAATATAACTTTAGCCACAACTAGTTAGAACAAATACAACCTTAGGATCCAAACTATTCCAGACGTGAGCTGGCCCCATGAGAAGGTTGGCTAAGAATTTCCTTGTCTGCCCTCTCCCACTCAATTTAATTATGGGTTCAACATTGGTCTGAGACTTGGCCCAAATAATAGTTGACACACTATTCACGTACACTAGCCCATGTCAAAACTTTTAATTTAAGTCACCCTTTGTGGGCCTTCTCCATCTCGTTATCAAAATAAATCATAATTAGCCTTAAATTAATAATCAACAAAAGTGGGGGTTTACAAGATAGACATATGTAATAATAGGGGTAAAAGAAGGAGCTTGAGAGGATTAAGAAAAATAAGAGAGGTGTGTGTTCAAAATCATTTTCTATTCCGTTATGATTGTATTGGATATTGTTGTCACCACCCGAACTCAGATGCACGAGTTCGAGCAGTGAGATGGATTGGCAAAATACACAGACTCGTACGGTTGGTCCGCAGATGGAAAATTTTGCTAGTATTCTTATCAAGTTAGGATAGATTAAATAAAAAGCGCATGAGCTCGTATGCACTATGATTACCAATCCTACATGTTAGATGTCACATAATATGAAAAAGATATGGTTCAATCGTTTAGAAATTCTAGAATTCTACCTTATGCTGAAATGATATGCTTTAATTGGAATATTGTCATCCGACTACATGCATGCTATGATATGTGATTATTACCGTGCTTAGTTTTATGCTTAGGATATATTGAAGCATCCAAATAATAAAAAATTATAACAACATCAGCAATAAAAGCTTATCAACATCACCTAGATACTTATTTGTTACAATTACAACCCTTATGGATCAAATGGGAAGGAATCTTACACATTGAATGCCAATACTAAACATCCAATCTTCTTGGAAGAGTAACAAAACTCGATACATGTGTTTTGACAACCAATAATAAGAATATAGAAATACAATATTTCAATTGTCAAAAATAAACATTTGATGTCACCGTCAAGAATCAAAGTACAAAAGAAGACATTGCTAGATCTTGGTAAGATATAAGATATGAATTAGAGCATGGATCTTCTAGATCTTATTAACATTGTAATCCTGGGCATTACTATAGTCCATTATTTGCATTGTGATATGCTAATGCTAGTAGTGGCAATGCACCACCATGTCAATCCATAGATGGTGAGCAAGGATAAACCTTCCTAAGGATTTAGTATAATAATGTAGCCAAGGTAGTTGCATTCTAGTGAGATGTTGTTGTGAGGGACACTTCTTGAAGGTATTGTTTGCTTTAGAGTTGGGTAATGATTCTTTTAACAAATCTTGAATAGTGGATCCGTTGACCATATGACTTTTAATTTTAGATATTTTGTAGATGTTTTGATGATAGTCTGGAACCTTTGGTTATTTTCTACTTGCCATGGCCGATGTGAGTTATATATAAATTAGTGGTGGAAATTTTGTCAGGGGACATAAATGTGTAGTACTACATATGTATCGCATCCATACGTGCCTATAGTGAGGGCATATGGAGCAATGATCTAATTTAGTGCAGGTCGGAGTTATTTTACGACTGGTGAGGCCATGGGAAAAGGATTTTGGTCACTTTCCTTCTTGGCCAATATAATTCTAATGAGCATAGGTAGACTATAGATAAAATCTGACACTAATGGACTTATGAGTAATCCCCGACTAGGATTTATCTTAAGCATAGACATGCTTACCCATGGTATGTTATTGTATATAGAAATTGATAAAGCATAACAAGCATAAGATCATATACATGTTGAACAATACACCATCATATAGAATATTTCACATGAGTTGTGTTACTACATTTGAGGGAGACAATTTACTAGAACTTGCTTATGAACTACTTTGTGACATTTATGTATGACATGATATCCTAGATTTTATACCACCTATACTTGAGATAAAGACCACTATAGTTAGAATTGTAAATATTCGCACTAGGTCAACAAACTTGGTGTTAGATCTTAATAACTTTACTGAGCTAGTAAGGCTCAACACTCTTAGGTCAACTAACTTGGTGTTAGATCTTAATGACTTCACTGAGCTAATAAGACTCAATACTCTGAGGTCAACTAACTTGGTGTTAGATCTTAATGACTTCATTGAGCTAGTAAGGCTCAACACCTTGAGGTCAACTAACTTGGTGCTAGATTTTAATGACTTCAGGGCCATGCTCAAGCTACCCCGGCATGCTAATGTAGCATATGGTGTTACATCTTAATGACTTTACTTAGCTAGTAAGGCTCAATACTTTAACGTTAACCAACTTGGTGTTAGATCTTAATGACTTTATTGAGCTAGAAGGCTCAACATTCTGAGGTCAACTAACTTGGTGCTAGATCTTAATGGATTCAGGGTCGTGCTCGGGCTGACTATTGTAGTGTGTCAAGCCAGACACGAGGCACATCCAGCACTAGCTGGCTTGGCTCGGCACATCCTGGTTGCTTGTTGGCCCAAGCTCAGGAGGAGACCAAGTGAGCCTAATTGCGCATATATATGCACAATTTTATTAAAATATCACGATTTGGAGATCATAAATAAATAAATATATATA
Organism: Thalia dealbata; assembly: GCA_030544415.1. Classification (NCBI taxonomy): domain Eukaryota; kingdom Viridiplantae; phylum Streptophyta; class Magnoliopsida; order Zingiberales; family Marantaceae; genus Thalia; species Thalia dealbata. Next base: position 2,433,945 of record CM060458.1, read on the forward strand.
TATACACGTGCTCAGAATGACAATTAAGTTATTCAATCAATTGAATAAATATATTACTATTATACTAAAATTTAACCAGAAAAATTATACAACAAATCTTCTCTAGTTATTTTATTTATATACTAAAATTTAATTCGAATAACGAAAAAATATAACTCTAGTGAGAGTTAAACCCACACCCTCCCAAATAGAACTCAATCACTCTAACATATATTATATTTATTTATTTAAATGTCTAATATAATTTAAAATATTTAAAGAATATATAACTAAAAAAAATAATAGTGAAAATATTTAGATTTTTTTAGCTTACATAGAATACACTATCGTTATTAAAAAGAAAAAAACAGGTTGGAATTGGAAGTTGAAATATTAAAAAAATTGTTCTTTGTCAGTCAAATTTTTTTTATGAATTTTCATACCCGATCTCTCTTACAACTTAATTAATGTAATTTTTTTTCAAAAAAAGGAAAGAAAAAAAAAACATGGGATGGATGAGCCAAATGGAATTACTTGGATTAGAATCAAGAGGAGGCTCAAAAGCAGGTAGACTCTGACGTTCACAACATTAGTGGCGGTGCCCTTATCATTTGTGCAATTGTACCACATCGTTTTGTTATCCTTCTCTCCAACATATTCAAAGTTGATGTTGTTAAGTTCCACACCCTCGCACGGATGTGTTGCACTGCAAATTAATTTGATGACTTCATTTGAAAGAGAAGTGCCCTTCACGTTTTTGTACTTGATATTTGAGATTTCTACAAGAGAAGGATCCTAAACATGGGAAAGACATTTGATTAGATCATGATAATAAAGTTGGAGGAGCAATGCTTATTATTAACTTCTTAATATTTACCATTCCCTTACAGTTTGGATATGGGCAAACTCTTGGTCAATGATGATTAGATTCTTAACATCCTTCAAGATGATGTTCTCGTAAGAAATGTCTTGGCACTTGAAGGCAGACTCGGAGGATTGCCACGTCTTAATCCTCAGCCTTTTGTCCGTGCCTTGGAGGGTGAGCTTTACCCTGATAATATCTTTGTCACCCTTCGCGCTTTCCGAGGCTTCCAATACTGATGCCATGTCCCATGCTATTTCCACTTTGGCTTTTTTTTTTTTTTTTTTTTGGCAAACTTGACATTATATAGAATATTTCACAGTTATGTTATTGCATTTTGGGGAGACAATTTACTAGAACTTGCTTATGAACTACTTATGTACAACATGCATGACATTTATGAGGATAATTGGGTATTCTAGACAGTGGTATAAAGAGCTACAGCTAGAAATGTAAATATTCTCACTAGGTTCATTGACCTTAGTGTTAGATCTTAATGACTTCATTGAGCTAGTAAGGCTTAACACTTTGAGGTCAACTAAATTGGTATTAGATCTTAATGACTTCACTAAGATAGTAAGGCTAAACACTGGTGTGCATAGGTAAGATACATTTTGATAAATATTCTGATGCATTAAATGCCTTTTATTGTGAGTTATGATTGAAAATTTTAGAAAATATTTTTTAACGGTGAGTTACATAAATGCCTTGTATTGTTAATTGTGAAAAATATTTTATAACGGTGAGTTATTTAAATGCCTTATATGCTCGGCATGACATTTAAGTCATCGTCAATCAATTGAATAAATATATTACTGCTGTACGAAAATTAAACCAATATATTAGAAAGAATATATAAGGAATCTTCTTTAGTTATTTTTATTTATATACTAAAATTTAACTCGAACAAGGAAAAAAAATATAACAAATATTGTATTGATGACTTGAGAAATTTATTTATTTATTAAATTTTAATATAGAGCTTATTCTAACTAGATAATAGAGCATAAGATTTTATCTATTCTGATTCGTCAATTATTATTCACAGTATAATCCTTTTTTTATAATTACTAATATAATTTAATATATTTTAAAAAAATTCTAATATAAAAAATAGTGAAAATATTTTCTTACTAACCATGTTAAAGAATAAAAAGAGCCTGGAAATGGAAGTCGAAATATTATAAAAATTGTTCTTCATTAGTCAAAAATCAGTTATGAATTTTCATTACAACTCAATTAATAAAAAAATTTCAAAAAAGGAAAGAAAAAAAATAACATGAGAATGGTGAGCCGAATACTTGGATTATAATCGAAAAAGGGCTCAAAAGCATGTGGACTCGACGTTCACAACGTTAGTGGCAGTGCCCTTAACATTTGTACAATTGTACCACATCGTTTTGTTATCCTTCTCTCCAACATAGTCAAAGCTGATGTCGTCGAGTTCAACGCCCTGGCACGGATGTGTTGCACTGCACATTAATTTGATGGCTTCATTTGAAAGAGAAGTGCCCTTCACGTTTTTGTACTTGACATTTGAGATTTCTACAAGAGAAGGATCCTAAACACGGGAAGGACATTAGATTAGATCATGATAATAAAGTTGGAGGAGCAATGCTTATAATTAGCTTCTTAATATTTACCTTTCCCTCACAGTTTGGATATGGGCAATACTCTTGGTCAATGATGATTGGATTCTTAACATCCTTCAAAATGATGTTCTCATAAGAAATGTCTTGGCACTTGAAGGCAGATCCCGAAGATTGCCACGTCTTAATCCTCAGCCCATTATCCGTGCCTTGGAGGGTGCAATTGGTCAGCTTTACCCCGATAATATCTTTCTCACCCTCGCGCTTTCCGAGGCTTCCAATACTGATGCCATGGCCAGGGCCACATGTGACACCACTTATCTCTAAGTTTGAGACAGTTGGGCCGACCGAAATACAATCATCACCGGAGCTAATTACTGTGTTCAAGATCTTAACATCGGAGCATTGTCCAAGGTGAATGCCATCGGTGTTGGGGCTATCTTCAGGAGCTGTGATCTTAAAGTTGTCCACAGTTATGTTCTTCGATTCAAAAATTAGTATGTGAAACATTTTAGGATCAACCGAATTGATATTACTGGCATGCACATTATTGCAGAAAGCAAACACCAAACCCTGTAATACAAGGCAAATAAAAGTATCAACAAAATGATGATCATATATATAAGCAAATAAACAATTGATGAAATGATAGATCGAGAGGTTACATTGGGAAGAACTTGGCACTCCCATTTCTTGGTGCAATCATTGTGAGGCCAAGCTGTGGCTCCTTTTCCATTTAAGGTGCCGCCTCCTGTGAGGGTTAAATCATCGACATGATTGAACAAAAACCAACTGTTTCCGTAAGATTTAAGATCTTCCGTCGCAATAATTGTCCCTTGTATTTCCATCGTAATTGGTGACTTGCAAGGACCCTGGAAGCTTACAGGACCAACCAAGTACTCTCCTTCCGGTATCGTTATCTTGGGCTGTCCCGTTACAGTGCATGCTGAATCCCATATTTCTACCAAAACCTATTTTTATAAAAGATATCAATTTCAAAAACCACATCTATCGTAGGCAATTGTACTCTAGTAGTATTCTTTTAGATTTCTCACCTGAGCATCATCAGTTTTGCCATCTCCTTTTGCTCCTAAAGCTTTTACATCAAAAACACCATCAGCCGGTGCTGCTATAGTTTTACCTTCACCTTCTGCTGCAGCACCACCACCATCTTCTGCTGGAGCTGCTTCATCTTCTGCTCTTATTGCTTTTGAGATAAATAGTAGCAATAATCCAAGGATAATATATTTAGATTCACACCCCATTATTTTTATTTATGATACCACAAGCTTGAGTTTGCTTGGAGAAACAAGAAGGAAGAGCATCTATATATACTCAAGGCAAATGACCTTTCTTCCTAACTTTGTCAAATATTTACTATTATTAGCATCTTTATATGTGGTGGAGCTGATATTATTCTCGTACTATTTGTTTTTATATTTAGCCATAAATTTTTTTATTCTAATTTATTTCCATTGAGAATTTATTTTTATATGGAATCTTAAAAGGGCCACTTAATTTAATTAAATATTTGATCATGCTAATTATAAATTTTACAAAATGTACCAAATTATCTATATGTGTATATGTATATAATAATAATAATAATATATATCCACATGAAAAGTCTTAAAGTAATAATAATGACAACTATTTGGATAAAATTATTAGATATAATTAATTGTAGATATGCATATGTAATAATAGGGGGTTGGAGAAGGAGCTTGAGAGGATTAAGAAAAATAAGAGAGGCGTGTGTTCAAAATCATTTTCTGTTCCGTTATGATTATATTGGATATTGTTGCCAAAGTAGAGGTTTCCTCGGATGCATGAGTTCGAGTGGTGAGATGGATCGCCAAAATACACAATCCTCGTATGGTTGGTCGGCAGATGGGAAATTTTGCTACTATTCTTATCAAGTTAGGATAGATTAAATAAAAAACCCATGAGCCCATATGCACTATTTTTAATTTAATGAGTCTTGAACACCTCATGATCCTCCCATATAGAGCTCAATTACTCTAACCAGAAGGATGTATATGTTTGTGTACGAGCCCATATGCACTATGATTTTCAATCTTACATGTTTGTTGTCACATAATACGAAAACCATACGGTTCAACTGTTTAGAAATTCTGCAATGCCACCGCTTTAATTTGAATATTATCGTCTGCCTACATGCATGCTATAATAAGTGATTATTATCATGCTCAGTTTAATGCGTAGGATATAGTGAAGCATCCAAATAATAAAACTTACAACAACATCAACAATAAAAGCGTATCAACATCACCTGGATATTTATTTGTTACAATTACAACCCTCATGGATCAAATGGGAAGGAATCTTACACATCGGACGCCAATACAAAACATCTAATCTTCTCATAAGAGTAACAAAACTAGATACATGTGGTGTTGTGACAACCAATAAGACAGTTGATGTCACCGCCAAGTATCAAAGTACAAAATAAGACATTGCTAGAATTTGGTAGGATATAAGATGTGGATTAGAGTATGGACCTTCTAGCTCTTATTAACACCGTAATCTAGGGCATTACTATAGTCCATTATTTTGCATTGCGATGTGCCCATGCGAGCAGAGGCAATGCACCACCGTATCAATTCGTAGATGGTGAGCAAGGATGAACCTTCACAAGGATTTAGTTTAATAATGTAGTCGAGGTAGTTGCATTCTAGCGAGATGTTGTGAGGTACGCCTTATCCATACATGCCTATAGGGAGGGCATATGGTGCGACGGTCTCATTCAGTGCAAGTTGGAGTTATTTTACGACCTGTGAGGCCATGGGAGAAGGATTCTGGTTACTTGCCTTCTTCGCTAATATAAATCTAACGAGCATAAATAGAGCCATAGACAAAATCTGCCACTGATAGGCTGATGAGTTGTTCATGACTAGGATTTACCTTGAGCATAAGCAAAGTTGTCACACCCCGACCCTCTGTTGGGTATACGACAACCGCCGTATGAACAATGTCTCACTCATGCCAAGCTAACAATATCAAATAATTTGTGCACAAACGAAAAGATCTACCTTTAAAGCTTAGTAAATATTCTACAGCTAACTCATAGGTTACTTATAAATCTGATACAATCCATCTACATTATATGATGTAAACATTATCACCGAGTAGTGTATTCTATTAATGCCCTCCTATTACATTCAATCCTGCTACCTGTCATTCTTTGCAGTCTCCTAACGATACCTGTGTGCGGGGAAAAATTTGCATGTGCTAAGTTTTGTGACTTAGTGCCTATAGATAGAAACTTTTTCAATTAAAAGAATAGGCTAGAAATACATATTCGGACGAGCGGCAATTACATGAACATTATATCATAGAATAATAAGGAGGGAAGCATGCGAATAATGAACAAATAAATTATAAGCGTCTAAATATGTATATAGATTTTCTAAGTTTCTAGTCTCAAATACTATCTCCTAGGGCTGCCTGTCTATGTTTAAGGTAAAACCCTGGCTGGGACTATCCTAAGTCCATCAGTGTCAGACTAAGTCTCTGCCTAGGCCCGTCACATTGATATTGGCGAACAAGGGGGGTGACCGATGTTCCTTCTCCTTCTAGTCTCACCAGTCGTTTACCAAGACTGCACTCGGAGACTATCATACCATACGTCCCCCCTATACCCTAGATACGAGAAATCATGTAGTGCTATATTTCTACTCCATAGCAGGGTTACCCGCTAACATATACTTATGGCCTGTCCTGTCGGGTCCAACACCTATCCAGCTATGGTTTTTCAGACTATCCCTCGAGCCTGTAGGACTCAGTTGAGGTATGTTAGTGTCAACAGACACTTTTGTCTTTAGGCATAGCGGCTGAAGTGAGCTCCCTGGCTCTCAGCTCTTTAGTTTCAGATAGATACCATGGGATATCTCAGCCTTTGACGAGAATCCCCTTGTTGGCACTCATCGAATGCTAAAGGATGGGTCATGTGATTCCTCCGCTGCCCATCATTAGACTAACACAAATGGTACCCACTATTTATGAGAGAAGTACTGTGTTATATAGACCTATGTAATTCCTAGAAGTTCATGTTCCTATGAAGTTTATGTCTATGTCTCTATGTGTTATGAACTTGTTTAGGTTATCGTACAAATATATCACCTAACTAGTTTGTCTATCACCTAACAAGTTCATCATGTCCTCTACGTATTCTGTATTTTTTCTAGTATCATGCACCTTTAGAATTTAAAAACACAAACATGTAAGAGAACATATCATTCGACATATTAGTGTGCAAATAAATCAAAATTCATAATACATTAATAAAATGGACATCGTGGACAGTGTGAAATTTATTTACAACGGCCAACTTGGGAGCTCTACTGCAGCGACTGTAAACTAGCCGAAACGACAATGCACTTGAGCCTTTTAAATTAGCAATTCACGATAACACACATGTTTAATCACCATCGCCGTTGAATTTTCTCGAAAAACAATGGCATCTAACTTTCTATTTGCACATTTAAATTGATAAACTATTTATGCTTAAGGTAAACCCTGGCCGAGACTATCTTATGTCCGTCAGTGTCAGACTAAGTCTCTGTCTAGGCCCGTCACACTAATATTGGCGAACAAGGGGGGGGGGGGGGGGGGGGGGGTGACCACTAGTCATTTACCCAAACTGCACTCGGAGACTATCATACCGTACGTCCCCCTTATACCCTAGATATGAGAAATCATGTAGTACTACATTTCTACTCCATAGTAGAGTCACCCGCTAACATATACTTATGGCATGTCCTGTCGGGTCCAACACCTATCCAACTATGGTTTTTCGGACTACCTCTCGAGCCTGTAGGACTCAGTTGAGGTATGTTAGTGTTAACAGACACTTTTATCCTTAGGCATAGCGGCTGAAGTGAGCTCCCCGGGTCCCAGCTCTTTAGTTTCGTATACATGCCATGGGATATCTGAGCCTTTGGCGAGAACCCTCTTATTGGTACTCATTGAATGCTAAAGGATGGGTCATTTGATTCCTCCGCTGCTCATTATTAGACTAACACAAATGGTACTCATCATTTGTGAGAGAAGTACTGTGTTATATAGATCTATGTAATTCCTAGAAGTTTATGTTCCTATGAAGTTTATATCTAGGTCTCTATGTGTTATGAACTAGTTTAGGTTACTGTACAAATATGTGTTATGAACTATGCATATATGCACAATTTTATTAAAATATCACGGTTTTGAGACCACAAATTTATTAATGATTTCTTTTATATACTATATATATATATATCTGTCATCCACCGCTTTTTTTTACCTTTTTCACCTCTAGTTGTATTATAGAATTGAATTTGATAAATTTTTTGATGATATAATAATAAATATTATAAATAAATATTTATTTATAACTAGTTATAATAATGATATTAAGTTATTCGGTCAATTGAATAAATATATTACTATTATACTAAAATTTAACCAATATATTAGAAAAATTATACAACAAATTTTCTCTAGTTATTTTATTTATATACTAAAATTTAATTCAGAACGAAAAAACATATAACAAATATTGTATTTATTTATTTATTGAATTTTAATATAGAGATAGATAATAGAGCATAAAAGTTTATCCATTCTGATTGATCAATTATTATCCACAATATTATTATTTTTTAAAATTACTAATATAATTTAACGTTTTTAAATAATATATAACATAAAAAAATAATAGTAAATATTTAGATTTTTCTTAGCTTACATATGATTCACTTATCTAGTAGAATCCACTATATTTGTAAAAAAGAAGAAAAAATAGCTTGGAATTGGAGGTTGAAATATTATAAAAATTGTTCTTCATCGGTCAAAAATAATTTATGAATTTTGATACCCATCGGTCTCTCTCACAACTTAATTAATACAATTTTTTTCAAAAAAAAAGGAAAAAAAAAACATGGGAAGGGTGAGCCAAATGGAATGACTTGGAGAAGGCTCAAAAGCACGTGGACTCGACGTTCACAACATTAGTGGCAGTGCCCTTAACATTTGTACAATTGTACCACATCGTTTTGTTATCCTTCTCTCCAACATAGTCAAAGCTGATGTCGTCGAGTTCCACGCCCTGGCACGGATGTGTTGCACTGCACATTAATTTGATGGCTTCATTTGAAAGAGAAGTGCCCTTCACGTTTTTGTACTTTACATTTGAGATTTCTACAAGAGAAGGATCCTAAACACGGGAAGGACATTAGATTAGATCATGATAATAAAGTTGGAGGAGCAATGCTTATAATTAGCTTCTTAATATTTACCTTTCCCTCACAATTTGGATATGGGCAATACTCTTGGTCAATGATGATTGGATTCTTAACATCCTTCAAAATGATGTTCTCATAAGAAATGTCTTGGCACTTGAAGGCAGACCCCGAAGATTGCCACGTCTTAATCCTCAGCCCATTGTCTGTGCCTTGGAGGGTGCAATTAGTCAGCTTTACCCCGATAATATCTTTCTCACCCTCGCGCTTTCCGAGGCTTCCAATACTGATGCCATGGCCAGGGCCACATGTGACACCACTTATCTCTAAGTTTGAGACAGTTGGGCCGACCGAAATACAATCATCACCGGAGCCAATTACTGTGTTCAAGATCTTAACATCGGAGCATTGTCCAAGGTGAATGCCATCGGTGTTGGGGCTATCTTCAGGAGCTGTGATCTTAAAGTTGTCCACAGTTATGTTCTTCGATTCAAAAATTAGTATGTGAAACATTTTAGGATCAACCGAATTGATATTACTGGCATGCACATTGTTGCAGAAAGCAAACACCAAACCCTGTAATACAAGGCAAATAAAAGTATCAACAAAATTGATGGTCATATATGTAAGAAAATAAACAATCGATGAAATGATAGATCGAGGGGTTACATTGGGGAGAACTTGGCACTCCCATTTCTTGGTGCAATCATTGTGAGGCCAAGCTGTGGCTCCTTTTCCATTTAAGGTGCCGCCTCCTGTGAGGGTTAAATCATCGACATGATTGAACAAAAACCAACTATTTCCATAAGATTTAAGATCTTCCGTCGCAATAATTGTCCCTTGTATTTCCATCGTCATTGGTGACTTGCAAGGACCCTGGAAGCTTACAGGACCAACCAAGTACTCTCCTTCAGGTATCGTTATCTTTGGTTGTCCTGTTACAGTGCATGCTGAATCCCATATTTCTACCAAAACCTATTTTTATAAAAGATATCAGTTTCAGAAACCACACCTATTGCAGGTAATTGTACTCTAGTAGTATTCTTAAGATTTCTCACCTGAGCATCATCAGTTTTGCCATCTCCTTTTGCTCCTAAAGCTTTTACATCAAAAACTCCATCAGCCGGTGCTGCTATAGTTTTACCTTCACCTTCTGCTGCAGCACCACCACCATCTTCTGCTGGAGCTGCTTCATCTTCTGCTCTTATTGCTTTTGAGAAAAATAGTAGCAATAATCCAAGTATAATATATTTAGATTCACACCCCATTATTTTTATTTATGATACGACAAGCTTGAGTTTGCTTGGAGAAACAAGAAGGAAGAGCATCTATATATACTCATGGCAAATGACCTTTCTTCCTAACTTTGTCAGATATTTACTTACTATTATTAGCATCTTTACATGTGGTGGAGCTCATATTATTCTTGTACTATTTGTTTCTATATTTAGCCATAATTTTTTTATTCTAATTTATATCTATTGAGAATTTATTTTTATATGGAGTCTTAAAAGGGAAACTAAATTTAATTAAATTATTTGATCTTGCTAATTATAAGAGAACTCTCCTCTAAATTTAGAATTATAAAAATTTAACCCTCCAACTTTTATAAACTGTACCAACATTCCTTTCATAGTTTTATGAGCTATTATCTCCGTGTGTGTGTCTATATATATAATAATTATTATTATATATATCCACGCGAAAGTCTTTAAGAATAATAATGACTATTTGGATAAAGTTATTAGATATAATTAATTGTAATAATATGGGTAAGAGAAGGAACTTAGGAGGTTTAAGAAAAATAAGAGAGGAGTGTTCATAGAGGGAACTAAAATCCCCTCATTCTCTCATTTGCCCTAACATATGCGAATTGGAATACCGTATACAAAGTGTACTGCTCTCTAATTCGAACAATTGAGTTATATATTGAAGGTCATGGGTTTAATACTCACTTTAAACCTTGAAAATCTTGACTTAAATAATTATGTGGATAAAGAATAAAAATAAATTTAGTTCATATTTAAAAAATAGTGTCAAGACTGAGGAGTAAGTACATATATACTTAGTCCCACGTGCGACTATTTCTCCTTCCCTTTGAATCAAAAAGGGATCTATTGTGCAAAGGACCCTTGCTCCCAAAATCCTCCACGTTTCTGCTGTGCAAAGGATCCTTGAGGAAAGTGGGATTTAAGGTTGGTTGTGCAATGTGTTGGAATTCATTAAATTGCATGTTGATTCCTCTGTATTGTTGAACTCAAGTTAACTTGGAGCTTCATGATATTTAGATTAATTAGTCTTGGTTTTCCCCTATTAACAATTTGATTGATAGCATTGTAATTAAAGTCTCTCATACTATACATTGCTTGTTTAGAGAATTGATTGATTTAAATTAACAATTACACATTAGGTGAAAGTGTAGTGTTGGAATTTTCTGTCATTTCTGCATTGCCATGATTTCTACACATCATTGCATAAATGCATTCCTATGATACAGTGGAAGTCAAAATAAGGATGCTGCAATTTTTGTTAGTTGCTTTGGTAATTAGAAACAAATATAAAATTATAGGGGAATTTGTAAACTTCATGATTGTACATATCGATAAGCCCTATGTTGCTGATGCAATTGAAATTATAAGATGACAATGTTGCTCTACTAAATTTTAACTCTAATATTGTTGGAACTACATGATGATTGATTGAGTTTGTGGGTGATTAAAGCTTTAACTTTCCCCTATCCTTGGTTATTGATCAGAGTCATGAATTTTTTACGAAGTGGCTATGCATTATGGGTTAAAAGATCACTTCTGAACTAGAATTGGATGCTTGACTTGATTGAAAACATGTTGGGTTTATTCTTATGCGAATTTTAAGAAGTATATTAATGCAAACAGTTAAGAAATTGTGTGAAGGATATGTTGTTAGCTTCACCTAATTCTGTTTGGTTCTATTCTACCATTTCACCTAAATTTTAAGTACTTGGATTAGTTATTGATTCTATCAAGTTGTCGAATATAGAGAGTTTTCATGTTTGAGGTTTTTCCAATACTTTATTTTGCCACTTTAAAGTTGGATAAGTTATGTGAAAAACTATTTGCTTGTTCTATAGGCAATTGTACTCTTATTATGAATAGGAAAGATTTCTGTTATAAATACACTTATTAAAGTGAGAAGCAATAAAATGCATCAAATGTAAAGAGATGAATAATGAGAATAACAAGATAAGTATTTGGGTGCATATGAAATATATCATGAAGCATTCTATTTCCTAGGTGTAAAATAGACAATACTTTATTTATGCACTCAAATGCGTGGATAAGAATTTAGTTCCATTGGATATGCAACTTTCGTGATGCTACTGATTAGTTTTAATCTCTGTAAAATAGAATTTATTGTATATGAAATGGGTGCCTACAAATTCTTATATAGTCTTTTATTGACTGACCTAATATTTAATTCGAAATTGATTTAAAGTGAATTCATAGTTCTGGTTAGGTTGCCATGTCTGGCAGCAACCATTAGGAAATGTATTTATTTTGCCCATTCTCTATTTCTACTGATTTTGAATTCGTGATGTTGCTATGAGTTTGACATAGTGGTGGCCGAATTGAACACAACTTGCACTTTTTTAGAAATTTCATCTAGTTTGTCTCCCTGCATCATTTGCCTCTTATTTTGTTGGAACATGGAAGTTGTTACTTTTAATTAAAGAAAGTATTGCAATGATATATTGATGTTGTATGACCTGATATCAAATTCCCTTGCTTTCCTTCTTGTTGTCCACTTACTCTCCACTACCATACTGACCAAGCATATATGTAGTTGGAAATCAAGTAAAATTGTTGAAACCAGAAGAAACGAATGCTGATTTCCTTACTATTTTCACATCATGTTGACAACCAAACAGTGAAGAATAAATGTTTACTCAACATGATGAGTTGCATGAGAAAAAGGGAGGATCAATAAATATGTTTCGGCCACTCCTTACAGTTGGAGATATTCTGTTGTTAATTGTTGCCATTTGGTTTTAATAGGTATGGCTAGATCAGTGATAGATATTTTGTTTCCTCTCCATTGTTGCATGTTTGAGGGTTGTCCAAATTCTTCATACTATTGTTCATGGTCTTGCTCTTGATTTCTAGATGGATGCATGTTGCTGACTTAAGATTTAGAAACTTAATATGCAAGCCACCATATTCTTTAAATACTATTCTATATATATTTACTTGAAAATAGTAAAATCATTGCTTATTGGATGATTGATGTTGTTGAATAAATCCTAGCTGAGATTTAATATAACTCTCCTTGCTGTTAGATGGTTCTTGAGTTGCTATCTAGTTTCCTTGTGGTCAGTCTGAAATGCTGCTCAGAAACGAGAAAGTAAATTAGGATTAAAAGACAAAGTTGATGCATCCTTATTCAAATCCATATTGTCCAGAAAGATTAAGAGTATTTCTTACTTCTTGAATGAATTACATGAGTGCATAAATCATAACTGAAATCTACTGCCTTTTCTGTACAATGAACCCTGCTGAGATAAACATTTAGAGGAACCTAATCTAATTTTATTGCACTTTTTGATTCTTGTCGGTGTAGTTTTAAAAGTGATACAAATGACTAGTATGCTAAGTTATTTTTTATATGTTTTCATGATATGCTAGTGATGAAAGTTCCTCACTTACTTTATCTTGGTCTCTTACCAATTGTGGTTGCCGAGAGGTTGTAGGGAATAAAGTGATGTTGAGGAATATTGATGTTTGCTTACTTAAATTCATGCTACTAAGAGATTGAAATCTATTTTCTTCTTCTTTCTTGAATGCAAGCTTATTAGAATGTTTTAACAATATTAAACCAAGTGTTGTTGTTTGTCTAATCAATGACTGAGAGGAATTCCTTGTCTTCGAGTTTTGTCACCGTAAACAAATACATAAGCATGATAAGTAGGTGGAGATAAATTGTACTGCAAGACTTAAAGCTAGATGATATAAGAGAGGATAATATTTGTGTTTTTGTGAACTGATTTCTCCGCATACTTTGCTTACTTGGTGACAATGGAGGAATGAGTGACACATTCATGTTATAGTTAAGAGTAGGTTGGGACCTACAACTCCAAGTTACATATGGTTGCTGCCTAAAGGGAGCAATGAGACCATTGCATACAGTAACCAAATTAATGCCTTAAATCTTTTCACCATAAGGTTATTTGGATGAGTTGTGAAATTTATCTTCTTTATTATGATTTATTTGTTACAACACAAAATGGAGCCCTAGGATTGGGAAAGGGGTTAACATGAGTTAACATCATTTCTTAACTCATAAAAATATTTTAATGCTTCTAGGACATAAATTGTCGGCATTGAAGGTGATTTGAATATAGCAAAGTTGTGATTCATTTTATTGACACAAAATTAAATTACTTTATGCTTATCTTAATGTAAATTGTGCTCATTTCTCCTTATATTAAATTCTGCTACTTGAACTCAATACCTAGGAGAATTAAGACATGAGAAAATCTTGAACATTGAGACAAAATTAATGACATGATATGATATATCACCTGCAATAACTTAGTGTCACACCACCTAAAATTAAGGACCAGAAAATCTTAGTAACATAAGAACCTAGGAAAAATAAAACAGGTCTTTATGTACATTATTTCTCTCACGGCTAGTAGGTACTACCATGCTAGTCCAGTAAGGGTAATTGGAAGCATAACCTAACCTAAACTTTGAGTTTAGGCTGAAGTCGATGAAGAGTCTTCTCCCATGGTTGAGATACTCCCCTCAAGGCATACAGTCAAAACTTTAAAGACTTGGGAACTGGAGAGCTATCTAGGCACTCTACCAAAGGATTAGGGAGTCAAAAGATAATTGATGTACTCTATTCAGGTTCTATAGACCTATGGGGGGTAGTTTAGACCTTGGAGTTAAATAATTGGTGTGGAGTCCGGTTCGTCAAACCGTTGAGACTAAACAAAGAGGTGACCCTATCATAAGGTAAAATGTAGTACTACATCATAGTCGCATGGTGTGAGTCTGAGGAAAAACATATGCGAAGGTCTTGAAGTGCAGGTTAAGGTATAGCTTGCGAGATCGGAAGGACTCCACGGTCACTAGTTATCTCCGCCAACGCCAATGCAATGGGCCTAAGTAGAGACCTAGTTGGACACTGACGGATTTGAGGGTAGTCCCTGACGAAGGTTTATTTTAAGCATAGGATGACTACCTTAAATTTAGTTGAAAATAAAAGCTAATCAAGACATATACATGATATACAACAAACCTTCTTTACTTTAACATGTGCTATATTTATTTGTTTTTCATTACTTGAATATGCATGTATTAAACTGATATTATGTAATATGCTTTATTTGGACTGTATCTAGGCATATCTTTGTTTGCCCTTACTTTACCATGGAATCCCTCTATCTGTATGTGAGTATGCACGTTGAGAGAATGGAAAAATGACAAGGCTTCGGGTAGAAATAAATCGTAATTATAAATGAAATATATTTTTTGTCATGCCCCGACCCATCTGTCGGACACGTGGCAACCGCCGTATGAGCCCAAAGGACCCATATAAGGCATTGGGTAATAAATATTGTCCATACACATAATCGACACAACAGAATATACAATTAAATCACTTATACAACCCTACTAACACAGTCTCGATATACTTACTACAATTCTATAATGACGACAACGGTAAAATAAAACTAAATTCTTCGATAGCCCTCATCTTCATCAAATATCCTAGTCAGACATCTAACAACATGTACACACATTGAACGTGGTGTGCTCAGCCTTGCGGCCTAGTGCGAAATTACGACTCGAACCCAAAATAAGAAAATCAAAAACTAGGAGTACTCTAGGATGCCTTTTATTTGTTAATCATCATTTTTCCCTTTGATATGTGTAATTCATATCATAAAAACAGTATAACAAAGTAAACAATTACAAACATGCATATCACTAGATATCACCTAAGTGATAATCAGTAACTACGTCATCAACAAATACGAATATACATGTCACTAGATGTCACCTAAGTGTATGCAGTGTCCATGTCATCAATGTACGTCATCTATATTGTAGTACGTCTTTAAGTCTCAAGACTCGGGCTGCCAGCCTATGCTTAATGAATACCCAGGCCAAGGGCATTCATAAGCCCATCAGTGCCTTTCTGTCTCTGTCTCTACCTATGTCCGCTGCACTGATGTTGGCGGAGAGGACGGGTGACCTTTGATCACTCTCCTTTGCCTCGCTAGTCGCCCTCAATGCCTCCCCTAGCGAAACTGTCGTGCCCTTACATCCTCCCCGGACTCCGTAGGGGCAACGACGACTCGTGTAGTACTACACACTGCCGGAAGACAGTGTCATCATCAACAAGACTAATCGGCCACGGCTAACCGATAAAAATAATAACCCTAGGATCCGGACTACTCATCCGACTGTTTGCAAAACGTCCTGGATGATAGTCGCGTGGTCTACGGATCCACTGTCTAAGGCGTTGTATTGGGAATCACCTTCCCAGTCCAATGGCAGTCGACGTTGATCGGGATAAACACACATCTGCACAATGGGCTGTGGCAACCCCGTCTCCATCGGTGCCAAGTCCATGGTAGGGTTAATCCTCGCTAGCCATCTCAGGACTATCACGGTGCAACCTAAAAGACATCTGTGCAGGTATAAGTTTTCGGATAGGAACCTACTCCATATTTCCAGTCTAGTATGACCTTGGAGTTGTACGGTCCCTTCCCTTACCAGCTCTCAGTATCTAAGCTATGTATAGCCTCGGGAGTGGTGCGAAGAGAGACATCACTGTTTTGACCATCGACAGTACGCGGTGGTCAACCGGAGTATATGGGAGACACCCCTTTCTGTTTAAATTACAATGATATCTCCAAAAAGTTTCTAACATGTCATTCTATATATCTATATTTGCATGGTATTAGTTTTAAACATAACATAGAAAATATTAAAGCATGCACGACAAGATTGTAAAACATGTTAAATAAAATGTAGCATGTCATTCATGTTATACTAACATGCATGCGTACAAAATCTTAACAAGCATTATATATTTTATCATATTTAGGGCATCAAAGAATTTCCTAAGAAAACCTCAGCAAGAATTCCCTAGCTTGAATAAATCCTACATCGATGAACCAACGCACCTGATTTGGCGGTTTATGCTTCGGAACCAACCCACATAAATAATCACTCCGACGAACCAATCGAATCGCGTATCAATAATAATCCTAAATAACACAATTATTTAAAATAAAATTTAATTTATTTTTCCCTAAAATAATTAAAATAGAAATTTATCAATCTCACTTATACAATTATCCTAGTTAATTATCGCTTAATAAACCTATATTTAAATTTACAAGCCTATATTAAATTTTGGAGCCCATACTTAATTAATAAGCCCATGTTTACCCATTAGGCCAATGTCCATATTTTTGGCCTAATTAAATTATCAATAATTTAATTAAAGTAATTACTACATTTAATTAACCCAATCTAAGCATACAAATTAATAATTAATTCTATCTAATCATTCGATTATTAATTAACCGAATTTTAATTTTACTAATTAAACTAATTATAATGTTAAATTTATTTAATTAAACTTAAATAAAATTTATCAATAACACATGATCTAGCCCAAGTCACCCAAGGGCCCAGTTAAAAAATCTATCAGCAATTATTAAAATTATTAAATTTTAATTAACTCAATTAAGCATCTAAATTAGGTTTACTCAATTTAATAATCATCTAATCCAACCCAATTTATTAGCCCAATTTGATTCTAGTCAAAATTGGTCAAATCTGACTTTAATTTGGACTCTAATCCAATCCATACAATAAAAGTCAAAATCGGTCAACTTTAACCTTAATTAACCAAATTGGTTAATTTTAACCCAATCCCTATTAAGTTGACTCAATTCGAATTTAAATCATAAAATTGGTTCAATTCGGATTCAATCTGATTCAATTTGGTTCAAATTTGATTTAATTCAATTTGATTGGGTTCAATTCGGGCTTAAATTAGTGTAATTAATTCAACTCAGGTTCACATCAGTTCAATTTAGTTCGACTCACGGTTTAATTTAATTTGGTTCGACTCGGATCCGGTCCAGTTTAATTGGATCCGGTCCAATTGATTCGGTTCAGCCAACCCAATCTAACTCAATCAGACTCGAGCCCGAACTAATTTTAATTAATTGATTCAGCTCACCCCAACTAAACTCAACCTGAACCCAAACTTAACTCAAACCCAACCTAACTAACTTAATTCGGTTCAACTCAATCAAGTTCATTAAAATTAACCCATATGCTAAATCATAGTTAGATTACTAAATCTTGATTAATTAACGCTAAACATGCTTAATTAATCACTAATAGTGATTAAGTGAGAAAAGAAATGCTACCTTACCGAACCCTTCCTCCTCGCCGGAAACCTAGTCGCCGGTGCGGAACCCTAGCCGTTAGGGATATAAACGGGCCGTGCTCGGATCAGCCCGAGCACGACCCACCTAGGCACGCTACAGTGCCATGCCGTGCTTGGCACGGCACGGTTCAGGCGATGCCCTGCCCGGCACGACCCGGAGCTCGTGGAAGAGGCGGGCCGGGCCGACCCGCCTGCTTCTATTAAAATTTTAATCCACTCGCCTGCGGACGCACAATCAACTAATCATCCTGCTATCTAATATTTTGAAACTATATCTATATATTATATATATATCCTATTCGTGTCGTGCCGTGCCGGCCCACGGGCCTAGACCTCGGAGCCCGGCACGGAGAAAACATCGGGCCCTGCCAGGCACGGCCCGATTTACACCTCTACTAGCCGTCACCTTGCCGGAGCTCACGAAACCGGCGGCCAACTAGACGACGAGCTCCGCAAGCTTTCACACGCGTGTTGACCAACGACGGCCTGCGAAAAATCCGGCTGTCAACACTGTTCTCGTGGATGTCACCGGCGAACTCTTGGGCGAGTCCACCGGAGGGCGAAACCACCCGTTCACAGCGGGGAAACGGAGCTTCTCACCTTGCGAATGCGTGGGGAAGAGGAGGAGGATCCGGCTGACGAGGTGGGTGGAATCGCAGCTCCACCCCTCGCCGGTGTGCGATGGATTCTGCAAAACAAATGGCGGCGAAATCACCACCACCCGCGGCTGGACCCAGGTGAAATCAGTGGCTCCTCCGCTGGTAGAACCCTTGAGCAGCTCGAGCCCTAGCGGAGGAGGCAAAGGCACCGGCGATTCGGGCGTGGGACGGCGGCGGCAGACGGGGAATGGTTATAGGGGACGCGAAGAGGGAAATCGCAGGGAAAGAAGAGGGGTGGCTGCGCAGCTGCAACAGACCTCCGCCGAGCTCTCTTTGTCATGGTGGAGATCTACGGAGGGCGATCGAGGGGCGGCGGACGATGGATGCGGAGGAAGGGCGGCGGACAGCGGCGGTTTTTCGTGTGAAGAGGTGAAGAATGCAGGGGAAGACGACCTCCGCCGAGCTCTTCTCGTTGCGGTGGAGGGAATTGGTTGGCGAACGGCGGTCGGCGAGCGACGGGCATTGACGAGGTGGAGCAGCGCCGACATTGCTCTACTGCGGGTGGTCGCGAGGGCGAGGAAGAGGAGGACGTCGCGAAGGAGAAGAGCCCTCGGCTCTTCTCGCCCACGTTGCTTCCTTCGAGCCGGGCGAACCGGGCTGGCCGGTTCATTTGAACCGGACCGATTTTAATTAATTAATTATTTTATTTTATTTTATTTTGATGATGATGATGAGAGTGGGGGTTTACATTTTTATTTAGCCTTGTATGAATTTTTACAATTCATACAATGGTTGTCACGTTGCCGATACAGGTTCAGGGCATGACACTCACCAAGTTCAAAAAAAAATTGTGAATTGGAATACCTACAATCAGTATGATGAAGGGACGGACGTTTCACTATTGTCAAGAGCTATATAAATAAATAAATCTTTTTCCATTTATTTGCATGTGTCTTTGACAAGTTTTTCCATCCTTCACACTTTAAGTTCATGATTGCTGAGCCACCATTGTCATTGTTCACTCCGCACGGTTATCCGACATGCCCAGCAGGCTCAAATCAAAAGGGTATGTGACATTTTGGTATCAGAGCCAAGACTGCATCCCAACACAAGCACCACCGAGGCCCAACACAAGTCCCCAAAATCTGCTCAACAAGTTCAATTAGCTTCTCCTCTTCTTAGTGACCATGGGGACCAAGCAAGCCATTCAAGAGTTCCCCTACACTAGACCAGGAAGGATTGGGTGTGGGCTCACTCTTGGAGCACATGGACGAACTCCAGTCGGTTGTCGAAGCCTTGTGAGCAAACTTCAAAGGACTTCGAGCCACAACAGACCAGACCCCCAACAAAGGCGAGCATGCTCCCCTCCTTTGAGCTCTACTTGATCAAGCAAAGGTTCCATGAGGGAGCTAGAATGCCTAAAGATGGAGTTCCGCATCAACAACGGATTGCGCTAGGCTCTAAGAGCAAATGTGTACGTCCTGGAGCCCAAGCCCTCCGTCGCACTGCGGGAGGGGTAACTACTCCTGCCATGCCTATCACTTGGCCTATCTTCGTGGTGTGATCCGTTGGAGCTGGTGCAACGATTGGAGTAGCAGCCGCCTGGACTATTAGTGGTGCTGGTGGGACAGCCAGTGCGGCAGGAGGCGGAGGAGGTGTTATCGTCTGTGGCTCCCTCGGCTGGTGCTACAGGGAGGGATTCAGAATGTTGACCATCGCTGCAGCTATCATGTTCAGTTGTCCTTGAGATATGGGTGCCTGCCTAGGTGGAACTGTGGACCCGGTCCTTTGCCTCAATGTCCGACCAGAATATGAGCTCTTTTATAGAGGGGAAGAGATGCTTCGGCCGAGGGCGCCCTTTAGCTAATGTTATTTCCACTTTCGCTTTTTTTTAAAATTTTTTTTGGCAAACTTGACATTATATAGAATATTTCACAGTTATGTTACTGCATTTTAGGGAGATATAGTTTACTAGAACTTGCTTATGAACTACTTATGTATGACTTGCATGACAGTTATGAGGATAATTGGGTATCCTAGACAGTAGTATAAAGCTGCTACAACTAGAAATGTAAATATTCGCACTAGGTTCATTGACCTTAGTGTTAGATCTTAATAACTTCATTGAGCTAGTAAGGCTCAACACTTCGAGGTCAACTGAATTGGTATTAGATCTTAATGACTTCACTAAGATAATAGGGCTAAACACTGGCGTGCATAGGTAAGATACATTTTGATAAATATTTTGATGCATTAAATGCCTTTTATTGTGAGTTGAAAATTTGAGAAAATATTTTTTAATGGTGAGTTACTTAAATGCGTTGTATTGTTAATTGTGAAAAATATTTTATAACGGTGAGTTATTTAAATGCCTTATATGGTCGGCATGACAATTAAGTCATCGTCAATCAATTGAATAAATATATTACTGCTGTACTAAAATTAAACCAATATATTAGAAAAAATATATAATGAATCTTCTTTACTTATTTTATTTATATACTAAAATTTAACTCGAACAAGGAAAAAAAAACTGTATTGATGACTTGAGAAATTTATTTATTTATTAAATTTTAATATAAAGCTTATTCTAACTAGATAATAGAGCATAAGATTTTATCTATTCTGATTCCTCAATTATTATTCACAGTATAATCTTTTTTTATAATTATTAATATATTTTAATATATTTTAAAAAATTATAATATAAAAAATAGTGAAAATTTTCTTACTAACCATGTTAAAGAGTAAAAAGAGCTTAGAATTGGAAGTTGAAATATTATAAAAAAATTTCTTCATTCGTCAAAATCAGTTATGAATTTTCATACCCATCGGGCTCTCTTACAACTCAATTAATAAAAGAATTTCAAAAAAGGAAGAAAAAAATAACATGGGAAGGGTGAGCCAAATGAATTTCTTGGATTATAATCAAGAAATGGCTCAAAAGCATGTGGACTCGACGTTCACAACATTAGTGGCAGTGCCCTTAACATTTGTACAATTGTACCACATCGTTTTGTTATCCTTCTCTCCAACATAGTCAAAGCTGATGTCGTCGAGTTCCACACCCTGGCACGGATGTGTTGCACTGCACATTAATTTGATGGCTTCATTTGAACGAGAAGTGCCCTTCACGTTTTTGTACTTGACATTTGAGATTTCTACAAGAGAAGGATCCTAAACACGAGAAAGACATTAAATTAGATCATGATAATAAAGTTGGAGGAACAATGCTTATTATTAACTTCTTAATATTTACCTTTCCCTCACAGTTTGGATATGGGCAATACTCTTGGTCAATGATGATTGGATTCTTAACATCCTTCAAGATGATGTTCTCGTAAGAAATGTCTTGGCACTTGAAGGCAGACCCCGAAGATTGCCACGTCTTAATCCTCAGCCCATTGTCTGTGCCTTGGAGGGTGCAATTGGTCAGCTTTACCCCAATAATATCTTTCTCACCCTCGCGCTTTCCGAGGCTTCCAATACTGATGCCATGGCCAGGGCCACATGTGACACCACTTATCTCTAAGTTGGAGACAGTTGGGCCGACCGAAATACAATCATCACCGGAGCCAATTACCGTGTTCAAGATCTTAACATCGGAGCATTGTCCAAGGTGAATGCCATCAGTATTGGGGCTATCTTCAGGAGCTGTGATCTTAAAGTTGTCCACGGTTATGTTCTTCGATTCAAAAACTAGTATGTGAAACATTTTAGGATCAATCGAATTGATATTACTGGCATGCACATTGTTGCAGAAAGCAAACACCAGACCCTGCAATACAAGGCAAATAAAATTATCAACAAAATGATGGTCATAAATGTGAGCAAATAAACAATTGATGAAATGATAGATCGAGAGGTTACATTGGGAAGAACTTGGCACTCCCATTTCTTGGTGCAATCATTGTGAGGCCAAGCTGTGGCTCCTTTTCCATTTAAGGTGCCGCCTCCTGTGAGGGTTAAATCATCGACATGATTGAATAAAAACCAACTGTTTCCATAAGATTTAAGATCTTCCGTCGCAATAATTGTCCCTTGTATTTCCATCGTCATTGGTGACTTGCAAGGACCCTGGAAGCTTACAGGACCAACCAAGTACTCTCCTTCAGGTATCGTTATCTTTGGTTGTCCTGTTACAGTGCATGCTGAATCCCATATTTCTACCAAAACCTATTTTTATAAAAGATATCAGTTTCAGAAACCACACCTATTGCAGGTAATTGTACTCTAGTAGTATTCTTAAGATTTCTCACCTGAGCATCATCAGTTTTGCCATCTCCTTTTGCTCCTAAAGCTTTTACATCAAAAACACCATCAGCCGGTGCTGCTATAGTTTTACCTTCACCTTCTGCTGCAGCACCACCACCATCTTCTGCTGCTGGAGCTGCTTCATCTTCTGCTCTTATTGCTTTTGAGATAAATAGTAGCAATAATCCAAGTATAATATATTTAGATTCACACCCCATTATTTTTATTTATGATATGACAAGCTTGAGTTTGCTTGGAGAAACAAGAAGGAAGAGCATCTATATATACTCATGGCAAATGACCTTTCTTCCTAACTTTGTCAAATATTTACTATTATTAGCATCTTTATATGTGGTGGAGCTGATATTATTCTCGTACTGTTTGTTTCTATATTTAGCCTTTTTTTTTATTCTAATTTATATCTATTGAGAAATTATTTTTATATGGAATCTTAAAAGGGCAACTAAATTTAATTAAATTATTTGATCTTGCTAATTATAAGAACATTCACACTATATCTGAACTCTCCTCTAAATTTAGAATTATAAAAATTTAACCCTCTAACTTTTATAAACTGTACCAACATTTCTTTATCTATATGTATGTATACATGGTAATTTTTTTTCTTGTTGTTATATTATTAACTTTAATGTTAATATATCACCCTTTCTGATTATTAAACCATTTTAATTATAACTATTCCCATAAGTAAACCCTTTGCTGCACATGTTCAGTAATGTTGCTGAACATTACTGAACATGGTGGTTGCACTTGCTGTGGCGTAGGACAATTCCATCCTCTACCAATGTAGAACACTTCTACCATTCCGAGATCAGTAATCCAGCCATATCTGTAGGTCCAAAGCTCGCACAACACCATGACTTAACATGTTACTGATCAACATAGCTTATCGAGAATACTGTAGCAGGATAACACTATTCACTGTATTAGTTTTCTGATACTCTTCATGATCACAATTAAACTCTAATGACTTCCAACGCTTAATCAACAAGTTGTATCAAGTCTTGCCTCCGATTTAATCATCTTCCCTAATCAGAATTCCAGCTGAACACCAAGAGTTCTCACTGATTCAGCTTGCTGCATTTGCAATGTTCATTTATAACTGAACATTGTAGCTACTTCAACCTGATGGTGCGCCCATAGCTGAACATGGAGCCATATGCCTCAGCTTGCATCTGCAGCGTGGCCTCTCACCTCCACTGCATCTTTTGCCATCAAATGAGGCTGCCTCATCATCCAATTGGTCATCCAACGAGTGTGGATTGCCTTGGGAGCATTCCCTTGGGCCTGTCCAACACTGTGATTATGACACAATGGGTTGATTCTGCTGCTACCGTGCATCATCGCAGGGGATGGAAAAGGTGCTCGAACAATGAGACCACAAGCTAGCACACATGGGTTTGGCCATTTCTTTGAAATTTTGGCAGAGCCATACGCCTTCAAGCCTTGCCTGGTTCAGTGCTTCGCTGGTCCAAATCGAAACCAGGTAACGGAACTGTAGCTTGGGGAGGCTAATTGGGGATTAAACAGATAGTTAGGGTGTAATCTCATCTTACTCACAATCAAACAACTCCCGAAGAAAAGCACTGAGATCAGTAAAATGATACCTATGTCGAGCGGGGAGATGAGGAGGTCGTCATTGACCACAATGACTATCTTGGAAGGAACAACCACTGACACCTTATGAACGTCGTACAAGGGCTTCAAAATCCTCTCCCCCAAGGGCACTTCGGACGTGCAGTAGATTCCCAGCACATCGAAGTAGCTCTTCTGGAGCTTCATCATCCTGTTCGCTGCTGATGATATTTTCTCCTCTGACTCACCTATTGCTGCTCCTACTTCCTCCAGTTAATCATAATGATAGCCTTTTGAATTATTACTTAATTATCTTCATCTGAAATTATATATGTTTTAAAGTGTAAGTGACAAATACCCAAATATGAAATGAACCCAATATTTTGTCCCTGATAGCATAAAGCTAGGAGCAGCAACAAACCATAACATGGGGGAAATGGTAGTGAAGTCTTATTATGGCAAAGTTAATTTTCATGCATCCTGTGTTCGTGAGAGAAACAGATGAGTATGCGTATGTATAGCCTGAAATGACATTCGATTCATTTAAGAATCTAAGTGGTCACTAATGTCTATAATGATCGAATAAAATCTAAAAACCTCATATGTTAGCTAGTAAGGTTTAAATTATTTAGTGTTAGGTATGATTAGCGGTTCACCTATTTTCTTTTTGCTATGAAATTATCTCAAGTTATAATATATTTTATTTCAAGATAAGAAGGACAAACTAAACACTTATTAATCATTTTTGTACAGGACTAGAACTTGGATAGATGATAACTTTATATTTGTTAGTTATTAAACTTACCTGTCGAATAAGTAAACATAAATATGAAAATTATATATTTTAACTGCTTTAGAAATTTTTTGGATGCATCTCATATCATGCTTTAATTAGATTGTGAAATTAAAAAATTACCATGAATCAATCACTCTATATATATATATTGGAAACAAGTGGACAACAAAAGAGCGAGAACCTACAACTGGGGTCAACCGCAAATAACTAAGGCAAGAACGACGGACGAAGAAGTCAGCGCGCCATGGGCGTCCAAGAAGAAGTTAATGGGACCTTCTTCCCTCTTCGCTATATAAGCGATCAGCTCTCTGTGTTTTCTCCATCAGCAATAAGGAGATCCACATCTCTTCACCCAACTATCTATCGATCCAATTCTCTGCTCTGCCGCAATGGCCAAATCCAGTACAGCCCTGCTGATCTCCGCCCTCCTCCTCGCGACCCTCGCGGCCACCGCCTCCGCCATGCCCGCCGCCGCCCTCACCGACGTGAATACCGCCTGCGACCACGTCCAGGATCCCAAGCTCTGCAGCGCCCTCGTCGAGAAGCACGGCCCGAAGACGATCCACGAGCTGGCGAAGCTCTCCGTGGACGAGGCCGTGGCGACGGCGGAGAACGCCATCAAGACAGCCGACTCCTCCGCGGACTCCGCCACCGATCCGAAGATGAAGCAGGCCCTGGAGGTCTGCTCCAAGACCTTCGCCGAGGCCGTCCAGAACCTGAAGAAGGCCTCCACCGACATGGGGGAGAAGGTGGGCAGCGGCTACGACGGCCTCGTGAACGACGTCACGGGGGCCTTGACCTTCGTCGGAGCCTGCGACGACGCGTTCGGCGAGGATCCCGACGTGAAGTTCCCCGTCGCCGATGACACCGCCACCCTCAAGAACTTGGTCGGCAACAGCCTCACCTTGTCGGTGGCTCTGTTGGTTCAGGAGAACGCAGCTGCGGAGGGCACGGCTGCGGGTGCCGGTGCGGCTGAGGGCGAGAGCACTACGCCTGCCGCTGAGAGCGAGAGCACTACGCCTGACGCATAGAGCGAGGGTGAGAGCGCCGCGGCTGCGTCTGCCCCTGAGTCGAAGCGATAAGCATGCCGGCGGGAAACTGATGCGGTGGTCGGTCGGAGGAGGTGTTTTCTGCCTTTTGATTTCAGGAGATTTATATAATGAGCTCCTGTGAAGTTACTTTCTTTTCCCTCGATCAGCTTCTTTAACATTTATATATCATTTTGCAGCGTTTGCTTCTTCAATGTATTCCTCTTTAATTTTTGATCGACCAAGCATTATCTTGTAATAATGGTTTTATTCGATGAAGTAAAGGCAGGGATTACTGATTTTGAAACACCAAGCCCAAAGCATTTACTGTTTTCTAACATCTGCATGTTTTGCTTCGATATAATTCCATTTTGATTTCTCACCGGCTCTTCGTTGGTTATGTCATGCAATTTGATATCTTAAAGGAAGTCCAACAAGGATTACTAAGTGTGTGCGTATAAGTCATAACTCATAACCAAACTTATTAAGCACAAACACCACAAAAAAGTAACACAGATCAGCAACAGAAAAATAAAACTTGTACAAGGAGTTTCTATTATTTTAAAACTTTAAATTTAAATATAAGTAATGTAGGAGGTAAATGTAATTAATCTAAATATATAAATTAAAACTAGATAAGAAATTAATTGATTAATTTAAAAAAAATCTCAGGGGTTTTTAGTGTCTCATCTTCTGATCAGAATCAAAAGCAGTAATCAGTCAACTAAGGATGAGCCGGAAGAGGTCTGGTCTCCGGCATCAGCGTCCGGCAGGCGTCTCCCATTTGGCCTCAACCTGCAGGGCCATCGCCAACGAGAGGCTGTTGCCGACCAACTTCTTCAGGATGCTGATGTTGTCGGCGAGCGGGTTGGCCACCCCTTTGGCCTCGACGTCCTTGTACCTTCGTGGCGACCTGGGTCAAGTCCTGCGTGCAGGTGCCGAGGCTGGACTCAGCCATCTTCTCGTCCTTTTACACCGGCACCTTCCCAGACTCTCTGCCTCGGCCTTTCCGTTGTCCGCCTGGCTGAGTGCGTCAGGTCGCGGACCGTGGCCGCGGCGCAGATGTGGTTTTTGCAGAGCTGCGGCACGGTGGTGAAGTCGCAGGCAGTGTTGACGTCGTTTGGGGTACGGATCATGGCCGTGCAGGAGGTGGCGGCGAGGGCCGCAAAGCCAGCGGGGCCCTGGAGTTGGTGGCCATTGCTTACGCAGGGCGAACTTAAAATCGTTCGATGGATCAAGCTACGGATGTCTTAATTTATTGCTTGTACGGAGATCAGAGATCAGAAGAAGAACCATCCAGGAGGAAAGAATCAAGAAAAAACAGTAAATGCTTTGGGCTTGGTGTTTCAAAATCAGTAATCCCTGCCTTTACTTCATCGAATAAAACCATTATTACAAGATAATGCTTGGTCGATCAAAAATTAAAGAGGAATACATTGAAGAAGCAAACGCTGCAAAATGATATATAAATGTTAAAGAAGCTGATCGAGGGAAAAGAAAGTAACTTCACAGGAGCTCATTATATAAATCTCCTGAAATCAAAAGGCAGAAAACACCTCCTCCGACCGACCACCTCATCAGTTTCCCGCCGGCATGCTTATCGTTTCGACTCAGGGGCAGACGCAGCCGCGGCGCTCTCACCCTCGCTCTATGCGTCAGGCGTAGTGCTCTCACTCTCGCTCTCAGCAGCACCGGCACCCGCAGCCGTGCTCTCCGCAGCCGCGTTCTCCTGAACCAACAGAGCCACCGACAAGGTGAGGCTGTTGCCGACCAAGTTCTTGAGGGTGGCGGTGTCATCGGCGACGGGGAACTTCACGTCGGGGTCCTCGCCGAACGCGTCGTCGCAGGCTCCGACGAAGGTCAAGGCCCCCGTGACGTCGTTCACGAGGCCGTCGTAGCCGCTGCCCACCTTCTCCCCCATGTCGGTGGAGGCCTTCTTCAGGTTCTGGACGGCCTCGGCGAAGGTCTTGGAGCAGACCTCCAGGGCCTGCTTCATCTTCGGATCGGTGGCGGAGTCCGCGGAGGAGTCGGCTGTCTTGATGGCGTTCTCCGCCGTCGCCACGGCCTCGTCCACGGAGAGCTTCGCCAGCTCGTGGATCGTCTTCGGGCCGTGCTTCTCGACGAGGGCGCTGCAGAGCTTGGGATCCTGGACGTGGTCGCAGGCGGTATTCACGTCGGTGATGGCGGCGGCGGGCATGGCGGAGGCGGTGGCCGCGAGGGCCGCGAGGAGGAGGGCGGAGAACAGCAGGACCGTACTGGATTTGGCCATTGCGGCAGAGCAGAGAATTGGATCGATAGATAGTTGGGTGAAGAGATGTGGATCTCCTTATTGCTGATGGAGAAAACGCAGAGAGCAGATCGCTTATATAGCGAAGAGGGAAGAAGGTCCCATTAACTTCTTCTTGGACGCCCATGGCGCGCTGACTTCTTCGTCCGTCGTTTTTGGTTTAATTATTTGAGCGGTTGGCCTCAGTTTTAGGTTCCTCGTTTTCCCTCGACCAGAATAAATTATTACTTGGATCAATTTTTTCTGATATGTATTAATCAGCAACTAAATTCATAGCTTGAACATATCCATCTCTGATTTAAATTATTTACACATGCAGAGTTCGACCGTGCTGTTCATGAAATCATCAAACGTAACAATTTTTAACAAAAAATTCTGTGACTTGGGCGGCAGCGGCAACGCTTGCGCGTGTTGCTTTCGTTCTCGTTTACAGCCGATTAGGAAGCATCACATCGGAGCGAATCACCACCAGCCGCTCGCCACCGGCTTCTTTCTTCTCTCCCTCCCCCTCCCTTTCTCTCGGGCGGTGAGAGAGAGTGTTGAAGACATTAAGATTGTTTTATATGCTTATTATATTCAGTAATAATGTAATGAACATTTACTTTCCACTACAGTTGATTGATTTACAGTTACTGTTACATTGTAGATTTGTCTATATACATTATTTTGGAATGAATGTTACATTGTAAATTTGTCTATATATATTGTTTTGGAATGAAAACTTGGAAGAGGCTGATCATATTCTCTTCATCCAAATTGCTTCATCTGTAGACTGCTTGCTGCAGATCTTGTCTTGGCTAATTTTATTTCTTTCATTTGGTATCAAAGCCCCAATGTGTGTGCGCCGAGTGAAGAACGTTAAGAATCAGAAGCAAAGTTTCGGTACCTTGAACAGATAAAGAAAGTGCCCATAATGACACCAACAACCGAAAAGGCTCCTAGTACTAGTGTGGTAGAATCAGGAGGATTCAAGCCTTCTTCGAGTGGAGGAGGAGGAAGTCTTGGTTGTTGTCCGATGCTGCAAAAAGGAGGAAATTTTGTCATGTGGGCAATTCGAGTGCGCTCCTTCTTAGATGTGCAAGGAGTCTGGGAAGCTATTGAACCAGATGTGGATGAGGATCAACCGGTTGATAAGCGCAAGGATAAAGTAGTGTTGTCCTTTATCCATCAAGCTCTTAGTGATGAATTGTTGATTCTTGTTGCTGATAAGAAAACGGCAAAGGAAGCATGGGATGCATTGAAAAGCATCTACAGTGGCAATGAAAAGTTCAAGGGAGTTAGGATGAATCAGCTTCGTGGAGACTTTGAAAGATTGCAGATGAACAATTCAGAATCTGTTGATGAATATATCAGTCGGCTTTCAGCAGTGGTCACCACCATGAGAAACATAGGGCAGAGGGTGAAGGAGTATCGAATTATCGAAAAAATTCTTCGCTCGGTTCCATCCAAATTTGATCCGATCGCATGTAATCTGGAACAATTTGGAGATATCAAAATCATGATAGTTGATTATATGGTAAGTGCATTAAAAACTTATGAAGTTCACTTATAATCTTCCTCTTCATCAATTGAAAACCAGGTTTTGCTCACCTGAGCTGAATGGGAAGCAAAGTCTCGAAGGAATTTTGGTAATTCCTGTGGCCGTGGACATGGATTCCACAGCAATTTCAGAGGCAGGACTGGTGGACGAGGCAGAGGTTATGTTGATAGGCGTGTTGATGTAGGAGCAAGCAATAGTTGTACAATATATCAAAACAAGCCCGAAAGAGATAAGTCAGATGTTAAATGTTTTAATTGCAAATGCTTTGGTCATTATGCTTCTGAATGCAAAAAGGAAGAAGTCATATTCTTAGCCGAACAAGGTTCAGAACAGAAGCAGCAAAAAACTCTCTCTCAACATGCAGTGCTGATGACTGTTGAGGAAGAAGATGTGCATACTGAATTGCTCTTGCAAGATACAAATACCGAATCCAATGTTTCTGAAGTATGGTACTTGGAAACGGGTGCTACTAGTCACATGACATGCAATAAAGAGTTCTTTCATAGTTTGGATGAAAGTGTGAAAGATAGAGTCAAGTTTGGAGATGGCACAAAGGCTCAAATTGCTGGAAAAGGGACTGTTTATTTATCAGCAGGTGAAGGTATCACTAGTATCTTATCAAATGTTTTGTTTATTCCTAGTTTACAGTCAAATGTTCTTAGTGTTGGACAACTTGATAAGCTAGGATACACAATAATGATTAGAGATGGCATCATGCTTGTTACTGATAAGAAGGGTAAAAAACTAATAAATGTGCAGAGGGCTTCCAATATAATGTATTTGTTGAACTTTAACATTTCTGAACAATACTTGTTGACAACCACAGATGATAACAGTAGACTGTGGCACAATAGGTATGGACACTTGAATTATCAGGCCTTAAAGACAATATTTGATAAATCTCTAGTTAAGGGACTTCCTAATATACTCTTAGCTAAAGAAGTATGCCAAGAGTGTGTATCTTCTAAATTGGTCAGATCAACATTTCCTAGTTCTTCAGACTATAGAGCAAACAATGTGTTAGAATTGTTTCATGGAGACTTATGTGGTCCAATAGTTCCCTCCTCATTAGGAGGGAGCAATTATTTTCTGCTCATTGTGGATGATTACTCAAGATACTCTTGGATTTATATGTTGAAACAGAAAGGAGAAACCTTTGATGTTTTTAAGAGATTCAAATCCATAGTTGAATCTGAAAGTGGTAGGAAGATCAAGGCTTTTAGATCAGATAGGGGAGGAGAGTTCAATTCCACTCAATTTAAATTGTTTTGACAACAGAATGGTATCAAGAGATACCTTACAGCCCCTTATACTCCACAACAGAATAGAGTTGTGGAGAGGAGAAATCGGGCTGTAATGTCCATGACAAGATCTTTGTTGAAAACCATAAGTGTACCATTTGTTTTCTGGGGAGAAGCTGTGAACATAGTTGTTTAT
Organism: Thalia dealbata; assembly: GCA_030544415.1. Classification (NCBI taxonomy): domain Eukaryota; kingdom Viridiplantae; phylum Streptophyta; class Magnoliopsida; order Zingiberales; family Marantaceae; genus Thalia; species Thalia dealbata. The sequence continues at coordinate 2,465,616 of CM060458.1, forward strand.
CTGTTGAACAGATCCTTCTCCAAGAGCTTGAACAATGTGACCCCATATGAGCAGTGGACTGGCAGGAAACCAAATGTATCACATTTAAAAATATTTAGTTGTCAATCACATGTGAAAGTGCTTGGCACACATTTGAATAAGCTTGTTGATAGGAGCAAGAAAGTTATTTTTGTGGGTTATGAGTATGGATCCAAGGCATATAGATTCTTTGATCCAGAATCTAAATCCATAATTGTAAGCAGGGACTGTATCTTTGAGTAAAATGTGAGTCCAAGTTGGCACGGTGAGCAGTATCAGCAGAATGGTGTTAGTGCTGGTTCAGGTTCTATTTTGTTTTAACAGCCTTCACTTCATGTTTCTGATAATTCTGCAATTTCTGTTAATTTTGATTCATCTGCTATGCTTAGCAAGTCATATGCTAGTCCTGGATCCGAACAACATATGAACAATATTGATATATCTCATGATCAGCAGCACATACAACAACTTTCTGATACAAACTATGATACACAAACTGATACTAATGTTCAGTCTTCTTGTGCTGTATTTAGAACTGATCCCATACCTTTTTCCCTTGAATCTCCACATCAGTTTACCTGTGGAGGCAGTAACATTGATGAGTCTGCTGAATTCCCCAAGAAAACACGAGCTTTGAGTAGCATCTATAGAACTACCGAGGAGATTAATGAACCTACTGATCAATTGAATGTAACTACTGATCAAATTCTGCTTTCTCAGGTCCTAGACTGTGAACCATCTTGTTACAAGGAGGCAGTAAATGTTGAAGCTTGGAGAAAAGCAATGGAGGAAGAGTATCAGCAAATTATCAAAAATCAGACATGGGTGTTGGCTGATCTTCCATCAGAAAATAAGGCAATTGGCTTAAAATGAGTGTTTAAAGTGAAAAAGAATACTCAAGGAGATGTCATTAAACACAAAGCCAGACTTGTTGCAAAGGGCTATGTGCAACAAGAAGAAATTGATTATAATGAAGTATTTGCACCTGTAGCAAGGATAGAATCAATTCGGTTAGTCATTGTTGTAGCTGCTCGTAAAGATTGGGACATACATCAGATGGATGTAAAGTCTGTATTTCTGAATGGTACATTGGAAGAAGAAGTCTATGTACAACAACTAGAAGGATTCATTATAAAAGGATCAGAATGTAAAGTTCTGAAACTCAAAAAAGCACTATATGGTCTAAAACAAGCTCCAAGAGCTTGGAATCAAAAATTGAACAGATCTTTGTTGTCTTTTGGTTTTAGCAGAAATCCATAAGAGCCAGCAATGTACATAAAGTGTGTTTCCAATGAACATATGATAGTTGGAGTATATATTGATGATTTACTCATTACCAGGACAAGTATACAACAAATTCAGATTTTTAAAAAACATATGAAGTATGAATTTGAGATGACTAATCTAGGATTGCTCCATTTTTATCTGGGCATGGAGATACACCAGACAGAGGGCAAGATATCACTAGGACAGTCCAGATATGCTGAGAAGATACTGAAAGATTTCGGTATGATGCACTCAAATTCTGTTCATACTCTAATGGAAGAGAGACTACAATTTCAGCAAAACAGTAATGTATCTGGTATTGATAACACTGAATATAGAAGATTGGTTGGTAATTTAAGGTACTTAACTCACACTAGACCTGTTCTAATGTATTCAGTTAGAGTTCTTAGCAAGTATATGGAGTCACCAAGCATTGAACACATGAATGCAGCTAAAAGAGTGTTTCGATATCTGAAAGGGACAATAGACTACGGCTTGGTCTATCATAAAGGAGACTCAAATCAGTGTACAATGGTTGGTTTTAGTGATAGTGATCATACCGGTTGTAGTGAAGATAGGAAGAGCACAAGTGGAATGGTGTTCTTTCTTGGAAAAAAACCAGTAAGTTGGAGTTCTTCAAAACATAAAATTGTTGCTTTGAGTTCTTGTGAAGCTGAATACATTGCATTGACTGGGGCAGCATGTTAAGGCATATGGCTGGCTCGATTTTTAGCTAGTCTACTTGGAGAACCAGTGAAAAGAGTTCCAATATTTGTTGACAATATGTCAGCTATTGCATTGAGTAAGAACCCTGTTTACCACAGTCGATCCAAGCACATTGATACTAGGTATCATTTTATTAGAGAATGTGTTGAACATGGACAAATTGAGGTTGATTATGTTAGCTCTTGTGAACAAAGAGCTAATATTTTCACCAAAGCTCTAGGACGGTAAAAATTTGTGGAGTTCCGAACCTTGTTGGGGCTTCAACAGCTGAAGGACAAATAATAAGCTTAGGAGGGAGATTGAAGACATTAAGCTTGTTTTATCTGCTTATTATATTCAGTAATAATGTAATGAACATTTACTTTCCACTACAGTTGATTTATAGTTACTGTTACATTGTAAATTTGTCTATATACATTGTTTTGGAATGAAAACTTGGAAGAGGCTGATCATATTCTCTTCATCCAAATTGCTTCCTCTGTAGACTGCTTGCTGCAGATCTTGTCTTGGCTAATTCTATTTCTTTCAAGTGTAACTGTATTTTTGACGTCATCAGATGCAGAGCGCAGCAGCCGTCGGTGCTCTTCCTCCGCCTGTCGTCCTCCCGAGGATACAACATTGCTCGTCTTCCCAGTAGATCCTCTCCGTCCCAACTTGTTTCGTCTCTGTGGCCTCTTCTGCCCGGAGAGCAGCAGCAACAGTAGCTCCTGGGTCTCCGGCCCGTCTCTCTTGGACCGGGACGAAGGGGAGGATGTCAAGCTAAAAGGCGAGCTTCGTCCCCAGGAGCAATGTGGGAGACTGAAGCCTCGACGACGGGGGTGCCGCCGAGGGAAGACTGCTCCAGATTCCTCTCCAGCATGTAGTAGTACGAGGCAGACACGCTTTCCTGCTCCTCCTTGCCATCTTTCTACGGTCATTCTTACCCTTCTGCTTTCTAAGACACGAATGCACTCCACGAACTGAAATATTTGCCCTAACCTTTTTGCGCGCATGCAGGGGGTCTAAAATCGATATCAGTCAAGAAAACTTTTCTGCCTTTGTACTGTTTCATTCGCTGACACCTCACAAGTCACACGGAAGGTAATTTATGTTTCAAATTTCAGAAATACATGAGGTTTGTAATTTTTTGTACATTCCTCTGGTTAGCCCTCTGGTTAGAGTAATTGGGCTCTATACATAAATTTTATCATCTCTAGTTAAAATAATTAAGCTTCATATGGGAGGTCATGGGTTAAACGCTCATGAAGTAGAATAGCAAATCAATGAATAAATGAATGCTTTCTATAGATATAGAGAGATAATCTTAGTATCAATGAAAAACTACTAGATACATTAAATTATTTTAAGATTCGACCAAGCTGTAAGAATAGAGCTAGGTCACCGAATTCTTTTTTTGAGGATGATATAGAGGATGAAACCTATCGTAATCAACGATTGAGTGAGAAATCACAATTTTAAATATTCATGTGAAACTAAGCCACTCGAGAATTTTTAATAATGGACAAAATAGATACTTAAGAAATCAGTGCAATCAATTGGTATCATTATTAATAATCATTAAAGAACTTCATAGAAATTCCGATAAAATTGTTTTTGGTAAACTTCAAAAGAAAAATTTTATTGAATCTAAATTTTATTCTAAAATTGACTGTAAAAAATAATAATATAATATAAATTGCAAATTATTATAATATTCATAGAAATTTTAATAAATATGTATTTAAAAATAAATAATAATTATTATATGACTCGGACGCATCGAGGTGTATGCTGCCACGTGGATTGCCTATTTAGAGACTAGAATGGGATGGAGTGAGAACTGCACCGAATGACTCTGTCATGCCTTCTAATGAAGAAAGGAAGAAGAAAAAACGGTAAACGCTTTGGGCTTGGAGTTTCAAAATCAGTAATCCCTGCCTTTACTTCATCGAATTAAACCATTATTACAAGATAATGCTTGGTTGATCAAAAATTAAAGAGGAATACATTGAAGAAGCAAACGCTGCAAAATGATATAAATGTTAAAGAAGCTGATCGAGGGAAAAGAAAGTAACTTCTCAGGAGCTTATTATATAAATCTCCTGAAATCAAAAGGCAGAAAACACCTCCTCCGACCGACCGACCGCCGCCGCCGGCATGCTTATCGCTTGAACTCAGGGGCAGACGCAGCCGCGGTGCTTTCACCCACGCTCTATGCGTCAGGCGTAGTGCTCTCACTCTCGCTCTCAGCAGCACCGGCACCCGCAGCCGTGCTCTCCGCAGCCGCGTTCTCCTGAACCAACAGAGCCACCGACAAGGTGAGGCTGTTGCCGACCAAGTTCTTGAGGGTGGCGGTGTCATCGGCGACGGGGAACTTCACGTCGGGGTCCTCGCCGAACGCGTCGTCGCAGGCTCCGACGAAGGTCAAGGCCCCCGTGACGTCGTTCACGAGGCCGTCGTAGCCGCTGCCCACCTTCTCCCCCATGTCGGTGGAGGCCTTCTTCAGGTTCTGGACGGCCTCGGCGAAGGTCTTGGAGCAGACCTCCAGGGCCTGCTTCATCTTCGGATCGGTGGCGGAGTCCGCGGAGGAGTCCGCGGTCTTGATGGCGTTCTCCGCCGTCGCCACGGCCTCGTCCACGGAGAGCTTCGCCAGCTCGTGGATCGTCTTCGGGCCGTGCTTCTCGACGAGGGCGCTGCAGAGCTTGGGATCCTGGACGTGGTCGCAGGCGGTATTCACGTCGGTGAGGGCGGCGGCGGGCATGGCGGAGGCGGTGGCCGCGAGGGTCGCCAGGAGGAGGGCGGAGACAAGGAGGGCCGTGGATTTGGCCATTCCGACGGAGGAAAAAGTATGGAACGCAAACCTAATTATTCAACAGAAGGCAATGGATGATGTATTGCGTTTATTGCTTGCTTGTGGAGATGTCCGAGAGCGAGAGAAGCATCACCCACTTAAATACGACGGAGGAATCAAGAAGGTGCAATCGATTTGGATGGCGCTGACTTTTTCATCGTTGTTTTGGTTTCTGCGGGTTGACCTCAAACGTAGGCTCTCCTTTTCTTCTCAGCCACTATTTTTCTCATTAATCTACATGCAGACGAACGATATAATGCTGGTAGTTAACGTCCCATTATTATTAGAATTATCAAGAAATTTACATTAAATAGTTTAAAAATAAAGATGACTATAAATATTAAACTTGTAACTATTGGATCAGATATTATACTTCTAAAATTTAAAACTATAAACATTTTAAAAAATTATTGAAACGGCATAAAATTGATATTAGTAGCAGGCTTACTATAAGTTACAATGGTAAAAAAGATAAAATTATTTTTTAAAATAAAAATTTGAAAATAATTCATTATTATAGTTATTTTATATAACTCAATATTGTTAATATATTTAGCTTATCAGTGTAGTGGATAATATAAATTTAAACAATTTTAATTTAAATATAAAATAATTATTTGAGAATACGGATTAATTATTTTTTTAAAATAAATATATGATTAGAAAAGTACATCCTCTAGAAGGAATCAAGAAGATTGCAGTATGAAATCTAGTAGTCTCTAATCCTGCAAAAAAGGAAGGCTACTCCAGCATCTGAAACCATGATCGATGTCAGGGAGGACGAGCTAGTGGTGCTGACAGCAAAACTTGAGACAGCAATACAATGAAGATTACTTGAGGAAGCAAGATTCCGAAATCTTAGCATTACAATTCAATGTTACTAAAGGAGTTTGAATGACAAGGATGGCTGAAAAAAACCAGCAGAAGCCTCCTCAGCAGGAATATGTTTGGCTTCATAACCAAAAGACTCGCATTGCAGGGACTGGTATTGACGAGCAAATCTTTGAGCCATTCAGAAGTACATACTTCTGAGCACCATGATATTGCAATGACATGGATGTAATAAAACGACTGACTGCTCTAAAGAACAACATATCCTACGTCGCCTGGAAAAGTGGTGTTGCAACTACTGCTGCAGTTGGTTGTCTCCGTAACCGCGTCTATCAAACTGACCAGGTTTTCAGGACAGCGAATCTTTGAATCTGGAGACATGATGGAACTCAAGGAACTACAGTTGGTCCTGAAGCAGTCCTGACATGTGTTTTTTGTGAAGGAATCGTTCTCCCGTTGCTCATCTATAAAGTCATATGCCATTTTTAGTGCATTGCACAGATGGTGGAACTCTTGCTCCTCAAAAAAATTTTGAACATCAGAGAAAGCAGTGCGATTTTCTGCTGAACAGCTATTTAGATTTTCTTCAGCAAATGCCTCAACTGACTTCATTTTTGAGGCAACAGCTCGAATAGACAGGAGGTTGGTGATGAAATGGTTAGAGATGGTGAGCGATCTGTTTACTGAACCGTTCTCATGTCTAAGATGGAGCAGCTGTATTATGTTGCCAAGCGTGAATCTTGTGATGAAAATAATGAAATCGTAAAAGTTCATGCCTGCAAGAAAAAGATCATAATACCTAAATTAAAACAAAAAGAGGAACGCTTAAGAATTGACATATACAGGTCATCAGCATTCTTATGTTTAACCTGTATTGGCTGCAAGATTACGCTGACAAAGGCCTTCGAAGTCATCACATATATCTCGAATGTCTTCTATGTACTCCTTAGCAACAGTGTAATCTCTTAGCAGCAAGTTCCACTGCAGTAGAGAATAGAAAACATAAGATTGACAAAGCTTTTCAATTAATTGGTAAATACAATTAAATCCTAGAGTTTCAAAACTCACCACCCAGGAAAGGTTATAGGCATTGAACCAGTTGTGGTTTATGGAAATTGTGTCTTCCTGAAAAATCCAAGGCAAAGGTAAATAGTAAAGCGGGAGACCAGAATGAGGAGATGATCAAGAAATTTCAGCATCCTATCAGATAAATCGAATGGAGTTCAAATAGTTCGGTGTTTCTAAAAACTCTAGCACCATAACAACAGAAAATACAGGTGTTAACCAGAATAAAATTACTAAAATTCAAGCTGTGCATTGAATGGACCTTATATATAGGAGGATGATTTTAACATTTAAAGTTAGTATCTTCATATATAACCAATGTCAGAATGACGTTACAGGATTTGTTAAGATGTTCATAAATTTCCCATGTCAGTTGCTCATTGGCGTATTTGACTATACAGCAAGAGTACGTTCTATCTTTCTCCTAAGCCAAATGGCAATAAGCGCAAGACTTTCTCAATGATCTTCCCAAAACAAATTGGAAAAAATGACTTAAAATTATAATCATGTGCACGCTTCCTTAACAATTATTAACTGAAAACAAGACCGATAGAAATTGGTCATCAACATAAAATTTAGCTATTAAAACATAAGATCGTATGAAAAATCTTACCAAATTATGGACTTGGTGATACCATCCACTGGGCACAAAAATAATCTCATTTTGCTCCTGCGTACACTCTAACCAAATTGTCTGGATCCAAATATTGAAATCAAAAACCTTCGAACATAACAATGAAAAAGAATAGCATAATGATGCATTACCTTTTTAAAGCCAGGAAACTGTGTTGCAGAAACGTCATCATAAACATCATACACTGATGATCTAAAGTTCCTACATAATTAAAAGAAACTGTCAGCAAATGTACTCTCAAAAGACTAATGATTGCATCAGAACGTGATATGATAATGCTGCAAGGTGACATGTTAAAGGTTTGAGAAGAAACAAAAGAGAGACCACAAAAGGTGGAACACAGAAATAGGGAAAATGATCTCTGAAGCACATGCCAGTTTACAAATCTTTTCAAAACCACAAGCTATCTTTCAAAAAAAATGGTAACAACCATAAGCCTCTCAAACTAGTGTTTACAGTTTTGAACCTATTATAAAATCCCTTGAAAGGAGTAGATATGGAATAGAAACCTGCATCAGATCACTCCCCTCGTAAGCTTGAAAGGCAATGCTAATTCTGGTGTTCAACTAGCACAGATGACATCATAAAAAAATAAATAAAACAGAAGTAACCTGTCAAACACAAGATGACATTGTGAAGGTGGTAGAAAGAGCCAAAGTTTTCTCCCACAAACATTTGCAGACCAACTGTATGACCTGAAAACATCAGCGTGGAGAGGAGTCCAAGTGCCTGCAAAAGGAATTGGCTTAGTTTTTTTTTTCCTTTTTGAGATAAAAAGGATCCTGGTTATGCTATTTCCAGTTATATTATACTTCAATAATATGTATTATCTCAAATTTATCTCACATGAATAGTTAATATCAAATAAAAATTGTCTTTCTCGTATGATTGTACATTAAGAAAGAGTAAGCCTTACACAAGCACAAATGGCGGCAGCTGCATCACATGTACCTTTTGGTCCCATGTAAACGAAGCGATAATCAGCACAATTTATTTCATTTTTATCGTGATGAATGTCAGAATCTCGGTGCATCAAGTGATTATCAAGATATAAATTGAGCCAATCATCAGTAAAAAATGGAGGAGTCTTGTAGGCCACATAATCAGGATATTCCTGAAATTATAAAAGAGAAGCACAAGATAAACTGTAAATAGAGAACTCCAAGGCAAACATCTAAAGAGATAGCCTGTGAAAAACTGCAAATACAATCCGATCATATGCATATGAACGGAAGCGAGTTAAACATGGCTAAATTGATATTATGTAAGAATTTGGATGATCATGAATTTTTTTTATTCTGGTGAGTCTTTAACCCATAATTTTTAGAGTTTTACCATTCTAACTAAAGAGTATGCACCTTGAGCATAGTAGACCTATAATTCACTATATATATATTTAAAAATTTAAAAAGGTTGGCACAGAGCTAATGGCCAAAAACAACTATCCAACAGCCTAGTACCTTGGCAAAATGCCAATCTTTAAGATATAGCAGAGGCTTGTTCTCATCATTGCAAAAGCCACCTTTTTCTGAAGAAAGATTGGTCCAATAGCTAATGAACTCCGTCACGGACATCTCTCGTCTCTTCTGATCTGTATCCTCTTTAGTAGAGCAATCAGAAACCTGCAAAAGCAATATTTAGATGACACTGGCAGGGCGGGTATTGATTAAACTAATACCCTCCGTTAGGTAAGCAAGTTATTGAAGGTAGGAGAGTTGAGAAAGAATTCGCATCTGATGAACATAATATTTTAGACGCTGTATGTCAATTTCTTTTTCTTTTAATGTAAAAAGAAACAAACTTTTACTTCGGATGGCCTTAGTTAGAGGATGATGAAAAGGAGTCACTTTTAACGCGAATTGCATTGAGAAGCTGTCATTCCCTCTTCGTAGATGCATTTTAAAACAAGTGAAAGAAAAAGAGAAGAAAAAAAGGCCTTCAATTTGAACCAGCGCCTGAGTCACATTTCCATTGCACAATGGAGGTACAACCTAACGGTGAAGATCTACTTGGGTTTCGGTTTCCCATCTTTTTTCTCTCCCCATCATGACTTCTTTCTTTTATAGAAAAAGAACAAGCATGAAAGAGAATATTAAATTGCAGAACAGACAGCTCCCGAGGCTTGATGGCCCGCTCTCTTGCTGTAAACCTACAGGAGAACGTATCCAATACCAAGCGGAAGGGGCATCGGTGAGGAGGAGAAGAGGGATCGACCTGGACGAGCGAGCTACCGAAGTGGGATGCGAAGAAATCAAGGTTAGGGGAGCGGCCGTCGGGGGCGACCCAGTCGGCGACGGCTCTCCACTCGTCCATGAGGCCGGTGAGGACGACGGGGCGGTTGAGCTTGAGGTAGCGCTCCACGAACTCGTCGTATCTCAATGTCCTCCCGTCCACCCGCTCCACCACGTCGCCGCCGATTGTCACCGCCGGCCGTCCCAGCCCGTCGCCCACCTTCTCCCCCATTATGCCTCTGGTTGCGGATCGAAATAGTGAGCCCAAAATAAAAGGAAAAAAGAGAGGACTTATGGGTTGTGGTCTGACGACAGTTTGGACTGAGGGCACCAGAAGTCCACAACCCGAGCGCGGAGATGCACATTAAAAAAATTACGTCTGTTAAATTAGAACTAAAAGATGTGGGGCTAAAAGAAAAGCTCCTCCACTTCTCTTCTTTGTGTCTAGCCTTTGTTAAAAAATATGACAACAAAAATTTTGCAGACTCTGGAAGGTCTTTCTAGGGCAAACGTGCTCACAACATTCATTGCAATCAACCAGTGCACTCATCAAACCGAGAAGCAAGTACTTGTCAGCTGGTTACAACGATAATGTTTGACGGTCATGGGTTTGCAACACATGAAAATAAAAAGAATCACACGACACAGGTGGGGGGAAACGGCAAGGAGAGGACCGCTGGTGATTGACGTCGTTGGGATTTACTTCTTCCTCTTTGTAGATCTTTTGTAGGAAGGACTTCAACATAGCTTGAACTGCTTTGTTCGGCAGGGCCTCGATTGAATATATCAGTTTCTCATAGCTGGTGTTCTCATACTCCGCAAACATATTCTAGGACACAAAAGGAGTGTAAAATGAAGTTAAATTCTGATACGTAGAACAGCAATCATAGGGAACAAGTTTTGTTAATGTTAATGCTAATCTGCCTATACATTTAAATCCAAAAGGCACCATCAACGATTACTGATCTCTAACAATGTCGCTTCATGTCACATACCAAACATTCACAATCTGCTTTCTTAGCGAGGATACTTCTTTTTATTTTTTTGGATTCCCAATGGCCATTGATGTTACCTCATGCCGACTCCATCCTATGATTAAATTTCAAGATAGTCTTGGATATCAGCTGAACTATATCTTGGACAAATTAGGTACAGTTGGTCAACTGAATGGTAGAAAGATCAGTTACTGATACTTGGTTACTTAAATAAGCACAATGTATGAAGCTAATGAATGTGTTAGTGAACAGCAACAATCTAGGAAAGCATTCAGAATAAAGCTAATTCTTGCACCAATGAGTGGTAGACTGAAGATGAAAACAGTGCTGGATTCAGTTGTCATAATTCAGTGAAACTTTTATTTAAGGAATTATGAGGGTGCGAACCTGGAGTTCTAGATCACTATAAATATTCTCCACTTTTTCAACACATGTTGGATCTGATTTTCCATAGTTCTCCTGAAAATTGATCATTGTCTAAGCTGTCCACTTAGATGAAAATAGAGATGGATGCACAATGAAGCAACTTATCTTACAAATAAATCTCTCATCTGGTCCTCATCAGGATGTTCTAGGGCTTGTACTGCAAGCCAAGAGCACTTATAATCTGTAATGTCGGTTCCAATCTACCAATAATTAACGGGAGCTAAGATACAAATTTCAAGTAGATTGGAAAGTGACGAGAGATAAGAATTCAGAAGGAAATAGATTATTCCTTTCATGAAGCAAACCAATTAATAAAGAGTAACTGAGACCTTGCCAATCATATTGGGATCACCAAAGCAATCTAGATAGTCATCATGAAAAAAAAAGGGTCTCAGAGTGGGTTACAGAATGGATATTCTTTTGGCCAGTCAAAGCAAACTGATCTTAAGAGTGTGCCAAAAAAATCCAGAATCATCTGTACTTGGAAGTATGTTCCCATTTCAACAAGAATTTTTCTCACATCAACAAAGTCATCTAAATTTTCACCTGACATTAGCAGCGCACATGCTACCTGAAATCCAGATAAGGAATAATCGAATTACCAAACAAAATATATGTATAGTATGAGTTAAGTGAAGAATCCACCAGAATAAAATCCACAAGTAATGTTAGTCAGATATGAGTGAACATCTGCAGATCATATAACTTACTGGAAGATAGTTTTGTATTGCACGATACGGTGGTAGCTGCATCCAGTTCAAACTACTTCAACATTAATAGGCATTTGAATAACTTCAAAAAAAATTAGAGGCAGAGGTTCAATTGTCATTCTTCTGAAAACAATCAATTTAAAATTTTCACATACATAACAACATAACATTTTCCACAAACATAGGAAGCTTAAATTTGGACAGATCTTTTTCTCCTTCATGAGTAGTATTAAGATCCAACATCTGCCCTGAAGCTGTCTGAAATTCTACCTGCCAGGATATGATATAGATTAGGCCAAGAAGACTTATTAATGAGATAACCAAGCAATAATGTTTGATGGGATAATTTACCTCATTAAACAAATCAAGGAGATCTACATAATAAGGCATCCCCTCGAAGTGTCTCTTAAGAATTCGAGGAATGTGGTTGCGAAGCAAGATTCCATCATTTGCAGCAATAAGACCAACCTATCACAATAAACCGTGAAAATTTAAACAGCTCTAAAAGGTTATGTTTCTTATACAACAACGCGATATACTAAGGTTCTGGAATGATTACCTATTTCCAAGTAACTGTTAGATTGAATTAAACTTTTTTTTTTCCAAAATCAGTAATTTCAGTAATGATGTTTATTCTGTGCAACCACATCTAAGTACAGTAAAATAATAAACGGAACCTAAAGACAACCATTGTTATGTCTGAGTAATCGAAGATTCTGTATGAGCAGAATATTGGATGTTGCACAGTTGCACAAACCGTAAGATGAGTCTGACTAAACCTTGACCTTGAGATGGCTTTATTTGCTAGACCATGGTCAAGAAATCTTCATGTATTGACTGGTCAGGTTAGATCCAAGATAGAGAGGTTCAAACATATCCTCTGATTATTTCCCAAAAAACTGAAGCAGAACTTGTCTCTGGCAATCGACACTCATCAATTCATATCATATGAGGTAGGATTACTCGGTTGGGCTGGTTGTATTTACATTTCTGTTGGAGACCCTCATTCTGGAATTAGCTACTAATGCTTATTCAACTGTACTTGGAAAATATAGATTTCAGCTGGACTAAAAGAATGCAGAATGAATGTATTCTAGATGAAATTCAATATTCGGCAATGAATAAAAGTTCAAACTACAGACATTGTGCTCAACAATTACATATCCGTCAGTATCCTGAATCTACAGAAGATTTTCATTACTTTTAGCTCAGGAATATATGCGGGAAGCAAGCTGTGATTTATTAATATTGTATTTGTAGAAAGATATACTCTTGTTTAAATGAAGAAAACGAACTTTTATTGTGACTGCTGGAAGTCCCCCACTATGCTGGCTTCATTGGAGAAATGTCAGTAGCAGAGTTATGTCATTAAAGATGATCATTTTTTACAAATCCTAGATGATGAAGAAATTATTTTGCAGGTATTAGGCTAGTAGACAACCAGTAACCTTCTTGATATAAGCAAGATATTTGAGTGAATCAAGTACCACAACAACATGATACAGCCAGTAACAACAAAATACAATGCTAAGCTAAAATAGCCAGCCTTAGGAAGTCTAAACCAACATGGTTGACCTCTCCTTGTATGTGCACTATCCATGATATCGTCAAGGACTAGAAAGTATGCTTGAAGCTGCAAGTTTTAGTTGAAACAAGAGCTAACATATTGAACCAAACAATGTATTCTATCATTGTATAAACTATAAAGTATACATAATATATAGATAAAAAGCTCTACCCAACGTAAAGATGAATTCCTCAAAAAAAAAAAAACGATAAAAAGCTCTACCCATTCAATACACCAACCAAGGATACATCCAAGAAAGACTTCTTCATCACTTAGTTCTTTTCCTTCTTTAAATAACTTGTAGCTATCAATGACAGCCATTCCACGGTTCAACTTGCCTATGAAAAAAAATCATTGTACAATCAATAACTTTTTTTTATCATGCGTGCATATGAAAAAAGAAATCACCTCCAAGTACGTTGTAGTCCAGCATCGGTATGAACATAGAAGAACAGTTAACATTGATATGAAAGATGAAATTCTGTGCACGTGAAGATAGATAGCACAAAATAGTTACAAATATGATATGAAAAACATTGTAATCGAGAAACATTGTACAGCTGATTCTTCAGCCAACATAATGATCAGACTATAATGGAAAATAGTAGGCTAATTTTCCAAGTCAATAGGAGAACAAAGGATATGCCTTCAGTTTTTGACCGACAGATCAGAAATCCAAATCGAAGTTTCTTATCAGTTGCTTCAATCAGAGCTCATAGGTCTTCGATGATTTGGTTCAAAATAAAATTGAAATCTAAGGGGGAAATGGATATTAAATAGGTAAAAAGATCATGAATGCTTTTGTAAATTTATGTTTCATCTAGCCCATTGCTCCCCAGAAATTGTAATAATGAAGCATTTTCCTTGGGACCCTTTTAACTTTTCTGTAATTTCTTTGTCAAAGAACTGAAGAGTTGGAAAAAGTTGGGCACTAGCATTCTCTGCATAAGAGTTCATTGGAGCAGATGGTTGAGCCACCTGGTTGATTGTGGTCCTAAAGATATCCTCCAAATCGCAAAACCTTGGCATAAAATTCCACCAAATTCTCTAAAAGATATGTTATTCTAATATCCAATGGTTGATAAGAGGATCTCCAAAGGTTGTGAACCCACACGGTTTTAATCAGCAACGCTCAACCCTTCAATGAACACGCTTCTGGAGCTACTGTTTTTCCAGGAAGTTGGATTAGATTCCGGGATAAAATCTATAAACTCAATGCAATCCGAAGCATATGCCTCTACGGTCTGCCCTAGAGGACAAAAAAACTACAAAAACCCAAGTCATTCAAGAAGGCTATGATTTTTTCATCGGCAACAAACACACAACGAAACAATCATAAAGCGCGAAAAGATGGTCGCAGCAACAAAGCCAACTGCCGTGTACAACGAGGGAAAGAGAGGAGGCGATGGACGAGCAATGAAACGGGAAGGTATGGATGGGTTAACGTAGTCGCATATGCGCTATATAAACAGGGGGTCGAAATGCCGGGCGGGATGATCGAGTGACAAAAATACCCCTCCTCGTGTTCTCACAAATAGGGCGAGCGGTTCGCATGCTTGGTGGTCCTTTTGTAATTTAGTTGAAATGCGAGGTCAGTAAGTCTCTGGTGGACGGGTGAGCGAGTAGCGGCTCAAGTCACGGCATGAGTCGCAACCGCAGGGGATACGGTCGACGGCTCGATCTCGTGCCGATCTCGGTGATCCATTCATTTCATCACGACTTCGATCGCGAATCATACAGCGGCTTGGAAACTTTTGTGACATTGCAATTTTTATTTATTTATTCTAGTGAAGTAAGAAACTATTTTTTTATTATATATATACAATAAAAGATTGCATAATAATAAAAAAATTAGAACATCTAAACAAAATTTAAAAACCCTCTTTAGGCAAATTTATACTTTAAGCAAAATTCGAACATAATTTAATACGAACCGTTTATTGATGGTAATCTTATGAGGCATGAGTAGGTGTCACCTACCCACCCCATGCTTTAATAAGATTAAAATTAGTATGAAACATTCATTCATTAATATTATTTCTTATTTGAGGTAAAAAAATTAAAATAAATATATATTTTCACCCTTACAGAACACAATACATTAAATTTTTAATTATGATTAATGTCGATAAATTAGAACTCCAATCAAACACATCCTAAAAATTAGAGAACTAATATATTTTCAATTATTCCGAATATTATCCTAATTACATATTTAAATTCACGTTATATTCAATTTTTTAAATATAATTTACATGTAAAAATCAAAACATAGAGTGCTGTACAAATGGCATGCACTTATTTACAAGAAGTTGCTCATCATTTCCCAAGCTGAGCAAGTACAAGAGGACTAATTGATTATTCATATGTCCCTCAAACGCTGTTAAGCTGTTCTAGAGATATATATACTAATCATTAGCTAATAATTGATCAATCAGTACTATATATTTGTTATGGCTTTGAGAAGAAATTGTAATGGTGAACAAAAAAAAAAGAGGAAAAAAAGAATGTTTTTTTATCTTCTTTTTCTGAGTTCATATTTTTCATATTGTCGTTGTCCAGGGCTGCTGCGTTCATTTCTCAAGCTCCTGCTTGCAGAGGGGACAAGAGGACATGATCCTCAACCACTGATCGACGCAGCCGAGATGGAATATGTGCAGGCATGGAAGCTGCCTCACCTCCTCCTTGTCGCTGTATCTCGCCAGGCATATGCAGCACTCCTGCAGCAATTTTTTCACCGAGTTCTTTCACGTCGGAATCTGAGATGTGTGTTTGTGTGTGTGTGGTATATGTGCAGCGAGTTGAGTTCTGGAAGGGGATGAACTCACCTGGCTTTCGCCGGCAGGATGCCTCGTCTGCCGGACTTCCTTGAACCGCCACCGGGGCAGCCTCGAGATCTGGTCCTCGGTGGCGCCCCGCTCCGTCGAGGCGAGGCTCATGTTGTACCCCAGCAGGTTGCTGATGAAGGGAACGAGGCAGCAGAGCAGGAGGAAGAGGAGGAAGGGGAAGGAGTAGAGAATGGCGTTCCAAGTGAGGATGGCGATGCAGAGCACATGCAGTTTCGGTGCTCGGTCGAACGAGCCATGCCGCGAGTCGAAGATCCAGACGTTCCCCATCACGAACCAGATCGCGAAGAACAGCTCCAGGAACGTCCTCGATTTGTTCATCAAGTAAGCCGATCCACTGCAACCCCCAAAAATAACGCAAGAGATAATTAATTCTTCGATCGTACGTCTTCTCTAAATCTTTTCTCTCCAAGGTTCACTTCGAATTAATATTTACGTACCCAGAGGCGGCGGCGTCGGGGTTTCCTGCTGCTTGTTCGACGTCATTGCCGGCGAGGCCGTTCGAGTGGCCGGCGGGCGGCAAGTGGCGATAGCGCCAGAAGAGGAGGGGGAGGCTGAGGACGTTGCCGAGGCAGTAGCCGCCGAGCCAAATCCGGAGAGGCCAAACCGGCTTCTCCCGGCGGGAGGCCGCCATCGTGGCCGTGACGATGACAACCTGAGAGAGCAAGGCGGCGAGCTCCATGGCCAACCACGGGCGGGAGTTGAAGGGGTTGGCGACGAGGTCGGACCGCGACCCATTCTGGTACCGGAACACCCGCCGCAGGAAGCTGAACCACCGGGCGCGCGACACCCTCACCGCCATGCGCATGAGGAAAGCGAGCGGCAATGTCCGGGTGGCACCGGCGCCATCCCCGGCGGCGTTGCCTCCCTCGGCCGACGGCGGCATTCGATCGAAAAACTCCACAAGCAAGCAGTGGGTGACGATGATGAGATTGAGGCGAGAGGGGACGGATGAATTGCTTAGTAAGGAGAGATCGATGGTGGTGGTGGTGGGGAGTAAGGTGGGAAGTAAGATTAAGATGGTGACCAAGAATCTAACAAACCTTGCTTTGGCTCCAAGAGTTGATACGTCAAGGGAACTCGGCTGTTGGCCAAACCCTCCTTAACCAGTTTATTTATCCGCAAAGCAAACAACAGAGATGTGATTGCGCTATCAACAACCAACCGCAAGGGGAGGCAATTAAACTAAAGCAAAGCAGATGACTTCCTTCTTCATCCAAACATGCCTCTTGCTTACTTATTATAATAAGCCAAACTTAGTTTTGTTTTATGGGGTCCCTCGGATTCTAATAAATAAACCCCCTTCATCAATAATGTGAAAGCCGTCGAACAAATTACTCATCAGATCCACTGGGTCGTGCTATTGGGCTCAAGAGAATTCTGAGAGCATCGGGCCGACTCTCCTGTTTTGAAACTTGGATCACCTGAATCAATCAAACTCTGGGTTTTGGTGGATTAATTCATCCTCATTTGGGGAACCTCTGAAGCCTGCAAAAATCTGTCTTCATGTACCTCACATGGTGGATTCATGTTTCTACGTGCTAAGGTACGAGCCGGTGACCTTGACCTTGACCTTGACCTTGACCTTGACCTTGACCTTGACCTTGACATGGCCTGCCTCCAAATTCTTCTTCGAGTACCTCAACAGCGACAATCTCAGTGGGCATGTATCATTCAGGCTTAGATTCCCTGTGTGAAATGGAGGACCTCGAACTCACCTCACCAACTTGCCATATTTTGATGTATCATTCATTCAGCTACATGAATGTAAATCCTACGTGCTTCCCACTTTTTCTCTTGTTTTGGGTGCGTGAGGAACGAACTAAAGGTGTTGAGTCTCCCACCATTGATTTGTGCTCGTTTGACTTCGAATTGACTCACATATTCTCCCCCCACTAAAAACCAGCCAAAACTTGAATTAAGTCTTTTGGACGCCTGCTCCTAGTCAACAACTTGCGTGGAATGTGCAGTCTGTATACTGCCGTAATTGGGAGCACGTCCTTCACATTATATCCATCCCTTCTTCTTATTGAATCAATCATCCATATCCATGGCTGCAAAGCTTGTTCTCAGGATCAGGATCAACGGTGTCCTCTTGTCTCAGGAGCGACGCTCGTCCTCTGACAATGAAAAATGCTTGTGTGGAATAATAATAAGTATAATTTCCACATCTAGTAAACAGCTATATCTTGTCGGCCAATTAATCATTCAGCTTATGAGTGGTGGGATAGTCAAGTCCTCTGAATGTAATAGGAGGATACCCCCCTACTAAACAAGTCAAGAATTGGTCAATCAACTACCTGTCTTGTGGACATTTTTTCCAAAGGAAATGAGGACAGCTTGCTTTTCTAAATCTATTGTCTTGTAAATAATGCGTTTATGCCGTTTAGACTTTGATTTCTTTTCTTATATATTCTGGTAACTGAGAGATAAAGGGCCGGTATATTTCTCAGCCTCACGCTTAGTTCCATTTCTTTCTTCTTCTCGGTGGAATCAATTTATCGTCATGGCTGCTGAGCGATATGCCAGAGGAGGACTATTGGTCATGCTCTTCATTCTCTTACTCTTCAACCATTATCTTCAGCCTGCAGATGGGTGCGAAGAGAATGAAAGAAGAACGCTTCTTGCTGTTAAATCCGACATGTATGATCCTGGAGGTCGGTTCTCTTCTTGGACTGGTGATGACTGCTGCAGCTGGAAAGGAGTCGTCTGCGATAATACAACCGATGGCCATGTCACGCAGCTCGACCTTCACTACCCCTACGCAGATGATGATGATGATTACATCTACGAGGAAGCCAAGGGAGCGAGTAAGGTAAATCCTTCGCTGTTTGAGCTGAAGCATCTCAAGTACTTGGATTTAAGCATGAACAACTTTTCTGGTGCCGGTATACCTGAAGCGATCGCTTCACTTTTTCACTTGGAATATCTCAACCTATCCCATGCTATGTTTGCTGGATCCATCCCTCCTCAACTGGGGAACCTCTCTAATCTAGACTTTCTTGATCTTGGAGCTGCATCTCACCGGTCGATGAAATGTGATGACCTCCATTGGCTCACCCGAATTCCTTCTCTAAGATACCTTGATATGAGCAATGTGGATCTCTCTCGGGCTACAGCTTGGCTTCACCAGATTAACTCCATCTCCACTCTTCAGGTGTTGCTCTTAACGTATTCAGTACTCCCATCTCCTCCATCTCCTTTGACCCCATTTAACCTAACATCCATCACAAGACTTGATCTCTTTAATTCTGTCAGCTTGGATGATTACTTCTTGAGATGGCTATCTAATGGCAGCAGCCTTGAGTATCTTTATCTTGGCTCCTGCTTCTCAAATCCCAACATGGAGACACTGCGAGTTGTCCTTGCAGCTCTGAGTAATTTGAAGGGATTGGATTTGTCAAACAATAATATTCATGGAAAACTTTCTACAATTCTGAGGAATGCCAGTAGGAGGTTGGAGTACTTGTTGTTGGCCTACAATTCATTGAAAGGAGATTTTCCCGAAACATTGGGTAATATCACACGTCTACAGCATTTAGACTTGTCGTCAAATCAGATTGGTGGAGACATTCCACCAAATATGGGGAATCTTGTTGACTTGGAGTTCTTAGATTTGTCTGATAATAAAATTTATGGAGCAATACCACGGTCCTTTAGTAATCTCTATAAATTGAAGCAGTTGTACCTCTCCCGTAACAATATTAGTGGACAACTACCAAGCATGGTTGGTCAGTGTAATTTAAGCATACTACACCTGCATTATAATAATATTGATGGTGAGCTAGCAGATCTTTTCGATAGCTTGCTGTCTAATTGTCCACGAGGAGCACAACTATCATCCTTAAATCTTCGCGGTAATAATTTGAGTGGAATAATTCCTTCAAGTCTTGAATATTTTTCTCAACTCGAGGAGCTGTATCTCTCTTCAAACTCACTACAAGGTAATATCACCGAAGCTCGTCTTACATAAAAATTTGCAGGTTTTTTATATTTGTGAGATGATTGAATATACAGGAGCGATACCACAAGCATTCAGGGAGCTCAATAAGTTGAAGGTGTTGGATTTAAAAGAAAACCAATTAAGTGGACAAATACCAAGGATGCTTGGTCTATGCAATTTAAGTATACTTGATCTGTCCCATAATAATATTGGTGGAGAGATAACAGATTTACTCCATGATTTGTCAAGTAATTGTCCTCAAGGAGCTCAACTATCAGATTTATGTCTTCGTCGTAATAATTTGAGTGGGACAATCCCTTCAAGTGTTGGACATTTTCCTCAACTAGAGGTTCTGGATCCCTCTTCAAACTTGTTGCAAGGTAACATCACCGAAGCTCATTTTGTTAAACTAGTGAACTTAGAATTTTTGAATATATCTTACAACCCCTTGGATGTAATCCTACCAAATGATTGGCATCCTCCTTTCGGTGCCTTAACAATTGATATGAGCTTTTGTCATCTAAGTGGAAAGCTTCCTGATTGGATTCAAACTCAGAGTCAATTGACACAACTTTATCTATCTGGAGTGGGACTCTCAGGAGATCTCCCGAATTGGTTTTCTGATTTCATTTCAAATGGTTTTCACAGAGAAGTGGTCTTAAGCTTGAATAAATTCAGTGGTCTACTACCTTCTACTACCACGACAATAATGGATCTCTCCCATAACTCATTTATTGGACCTATTCCTTCTAGTTTTTTGAATTCGACAGAAGCCATTGTTTTATCTTTGTCTTATAATCATATCAATGGCACCATCCCCTCTTCCTTTTGCAATGCTACTTCACTGAAAGTGCTCGACCTATCTCGAAATCACTTATACGGGGAAATCCCTAGTTGTGATGGCTCGTCTCCTGCATTTCTAAAATCTCTACACCTGAATGATAATGAACTTTCTGGGCCACTTCCTTCCTTCTTGGCACAATGCAAAGATTTAATGACTCTTGATCTTGGTGAAAATAAATTCTATGGTGAAATACCGATATGGATAGGGAGAAACCTTTCTGCATTGCGGGTTCTTCGTTTGAGGTCAAATGCACTGTCTGGCATCATCCCTGCAAATTTATCAAATCTCACTCTTATTCAAGTATTGGATCTTGCATTCAATGGACTTCATGGCAGTATCCCTTCTTCCTTTGGACGTTTCAAGTCTATGGTTGAGATACAAGATAGTGCTTCATTCAACATCAAGCAATGTGATTTTCTACTTAACAGAAGTTGTAATGTTAACTATTTTTTTCTTACTGATTACTTGGGTAACAATTTATACGAAGACAGCGTCACGATAATAGCAAAAGGATCGACTGAAGACTACACCACAATCCTCTCTCTTGTGACCAGCATGGACCTATCAAATAATAATTTATCAAGCAAAATTCCAGAAGAACTCACAAATCTCCTTGGATTGCGCTTCCTAAGCTTGGCCAATAATCATTTGATAGGAAGCATTCCTGACGATATTGGTGCCATGGGACAACTCGAATCCCTTGATTTATCGATGAATAATCTCACAGGAGCAATTCCACCAAGCTTATCTGCTCTCAATTACCTGGCGCACTTGAATCTATCTTATAATGACTTATCAGGAAAAATCCCACAAGGAAATCAGTTGCAGACATTTAATGACCCCACTATTTTTGCGGGCAACAAAGATCTCTGTGGTTTTCCATTAAAACGAGGATGTCCTAGAGATGATGCTTCATCTCATGGAGGAGATGATGGTGAAGAAACTGGAGACAAGCTTGAAACAGTAGTGATGTACACTTTTGCTGTCCTGGGATTTGTGGTTGGCTTCTGGGTTTTTGTTGGCACCATAATTTTGAAACCATCCATGAGGTTTGCTCTCTTTCGATTAGTAGACATGTCCTGCGACTGGGTATACGTGCAGACGGCAGTAAACTTCACAAAGAAGAAGCCCCAAACATAGAGATTATTGCCGAAGCTGTTGTTGCTGGTGGAGAAAGTTTCAGTGAGGCATGCATTCTCCTTAATTTTCAGTACTAAGTGCAGCTTGTTGGACTTTTCAAGGTGATACGTCCCTTGATATCCACTGTTTCTTATTTCCCAATACATCTTTAAGCTCCCTGCCTGCATATGTTCCTGTAATTTGTAAGGTCTTAAGAGTCATCGTATGTAGGTAGGCTTGTGATAATCTTATCATGTATTGCCTCTTTCAAACTCTTTTTTTTTTCCGTGTATCCCCTGACGGTCTTCTTGACCAAAGCCAAAATAATGAATAAAAATACATATTTCTTTCATCTTATTTCTTTGTCTATCGCGTCTCGTTGACTCTGCTGCCATGCCGGCCGAAGAGTTCGACTGGATTCCACTTCGAGAGGGTAAACTCTCTTTCAATGGCGGCGTTTCCCTGCTCTTTAATTATTCCCGTCCCTGTCGACTTTTAGACTGCAGCACCGAGTGGAGTGCGAGGAAGAATAGGAAGGCGTGCTCCATTAATTGCCGCACGTATCCGTCGGAATCCCAACCGCAGAGGTTGCTCGACAATGGCAGCTCGTTGCAGCAGAAACTTCGCCGGAGCCGTGATCGTTCTCCTACTCGTCACCCTCGGCAGCGTCCGGGTTGGGGAGGGGAGCTCCAGCTGCAGGGAGTCACCTGCGACGACGACGACGACCGCAGCGGCGACGCCACCGGAGGCAGCCAGCATGTCCCCAGGCTTTGGGAAGAAGAATAAGAAGAAACAGAGAACAATATATTATGCAATCAAAATTGTGAGGAGATCCTTCATACGCTATCCCTCACGTCTATATATAAAATAAAGCAACCTTACATATAACAAATAATGGAAAGCAATGGGGAGAAATAGGAAACACTTTCCCATCTTCTCCTTGTATGAAAACTATAATGCTAAAATGGAAACTACAAACAAAGTAAGATAACTTTCCTAAACAAGCTTATTTCCTAACAATCTCCCCCCTAAGCTTGTTCTTACATTTCACTGCATTTGGAAAGAGCGTACCCACAACCACTGTAGATAAAACCACCAACTTGGAACTTGCATCTCTTGACCTTCTTGGCGGATTGCACCCAATCATCATCAACATTCAAGTTATAATCAAACTCATCTTTGACACCATTTTCTGAATCAGAATCCTTTGAAGTTTGACCAATCTCTTGATGAGTTTTACCTGCTTTGGTGAGCAAAGATTCTTTGACTTTCTTCATGACAGCAAGTTTTTGACATCTGACGTCCGCCTCCCTTTGCTTCTCCTTCTCCAATAGAGCAACATAAACGTTGAACTGAAACAAACCGGACGAAAAATCATGAAAACTGGCTAAACCGGTGCTTGAACCGCATCTGAACCGGACCAAACCGAACCGGGCCAGACCGAACCGGATCGGCCAGCTGAAACCCTTCGGACCGAACCGTCGCACGCGTGCTGCACGCGCCAGCCGAACCGCTTCTTCCTCTTCGCTCGATCTCTGCTCGAGCCCATCACCGAACGCCTCCCGTCGCCGCTCCTCGCCAGCGATCGACCATCGCCCACCGCGTCGAACCCAGCGTGTAAGGTGTTCGCTTCTTCTCCGACCCACCGGACATCTTTCCGCGGCGGAAGGACCACCGGCCGAGCTCCCACTGGCGGATTTGGCGAAAAACAGGGCACCTTCCCTGTTTTCAGCGAATCCTTCGATCCCAGCTCGCCGGCGCCACCACCGAGCCTCGTCGCCCTTGAGAACGGTCCCGGCCACTCGTCCGCAACACCTTCTGTCGAAATCGCCAGCCACTGGAGCGATTTTGAGCGCCGGCGCCACCGATCTCCATACGCCCTGCTCGAGATCCACATCAAGGTTGTTCTGCAGAGCCTTCCCCGCCGCGTCGAACATCACGTTGTCCGGCTTCACGTTCCGGTGCGCGATTCCCTACTGGTGGCACTCCGCCACGGCCTCGGCGAGCGCGGCCACCACCGCGGTGGCCTCCGTCTCCGGAAACACCGTCCCCTTCAACTCCGCAGCCTCTGCGATTACAGTCACCTGCTCCTAATCTCCTCGATCGAGCACCGACTTGATGAGCGACCAGTTGCTTGGCTCGTGGCACTGCTCCTGTCGCTGCAGCACCTCATCCTCCTCAATGTATTTGCAGAGGAACTTGAGAGGACCTCCTCCTGCAGCAGCATCTTTCGTCTCCCCGGCCTTCTCCGCCGTCAACTCTACTGCCTCCTGCATCGGGCCCGTGATTGCGTCAACCGACGATTTGGTACCCTCCTTGATGCTCTTCAGAACGTCATCGTCACGACCATCACAGCCGCTGCTCCCTTGTTCCTCGGACTGGCGCTCGATTTTGGCATCGGTGAAGCTTGCACAGAAGAAAACAGAGGATGCTCTGTTCTCTTCCCCGATGTTGATGTTGAAGACGCTGAGATCAGCACTTCCTTCTCCGATCTGGGGGTTCTCCGCCATCAATGAGGAACGTGTGTCGAGGTTCACGACCTCGTCCTCTGCAAGGGTCTGGAATTCAAACACATCATCTGCATCTTCCACACCGAACAGATTCTTCAGCGTCCCCTGCATCGCCATGGATTGGGAGATAGCGAACTCGAATTTCTTCTTCGCTATATCTCCAGTTTCGATCTTGGCCTCGCGAGTCTTGTAGACGATGTCGGCAGCAACCTCCTCGCAACCTTTCATCTCCTGCTTTTGGAATTCGAACATAGCGACTGTATCCTCCATATCGAGCAGAAGAGCACCTGCAGCTTCGGGACAACCACCGTCCGCGACGTACTCTTTGTCCGCACTTTCTCCGGCCATCGCCATTGCCTTGACCACCATCTGGAGAGGGACTCCCGTCGTGTTTCGTCCGATGTCCTCCGCAAGGTTCCCATCAACGAGGCCTCCGAATTCACTGTGCACGCACACGAGCGCGACTGCTTCGTCCTTACCGAACTCCTTCGACTCCCGGACCATCGCAGAACGTGCAATCTCCTTCGGAGGGGGTTCCTGCAAAACAAATTCTTCAAAAGAATTATCTTCGTCTTCTTCAATTTCTGTTTCTTCCATAAGCAGAACTTGATGAACTTGTTGAAGCTCTTCCTTTTCACTGGTTTCAGCTAGGTACACCATCTCCTCCTTCTCACACTCAGAGGCATAATGTCCATAGCGACGACACTTGAAGCATCTAATGTGAGATTTATCTTTCCTCTTCTCACGCTGTGGAGATGAATTATCCCAATCTCCATCGTTGCGGCCATGTGAACGTCCACCATTAGTGTTGCCACCGTACCTTCCTCTCCCTTGAGCAAAATCTCTTGCTCTTCCTTGGCTTCTACCACGCCAATTGCTTGGAGGATCCCTACGGTGCTTTGTCTCTATATCTGCACGAGTCCAATATAGCTGGTTCTCCTCCTCTTGTAAGGAAGGTGCAATTCTTTCTTCAAAGCTCTTCAATGCCCCTACTGCATGATCCATAGTCATAGTGGTTAGATCACCAAAGTGTTCGAGATTACATGCAATAGGATAAAATTTGGAGGGAATAGACCGAAACAATTTCTCCACAACTAATTGCTCCTTAATCTCCAAACCAAGGTTTCTCATCTCAGACACAACCGAAGAAAGCCTGCCAACATAGTCATCTATTGATTCTGAGTCCTTCATCTGCAACTTCTCGAATTCACCACGCAGACGGCTACCTTTTGTGTTTCTGAATTTTTCACTTCCAACGTGGAGATTCTTCAAAGTGTCCCATGTCTCTTTTGTTGTCTTTTTGTCAGCAATGAGAGCCAGGACTTCATCACTCAAAGATTGATGAAGAATTGATCGTGCCACTTTGTCCCTCCTTCGATCTACAAGGACCGCACCTCCTTCCGGCTCGATCGCTTCCCACGCTCCTTGCGCATCAAGGAACGACTTCATACGAACAGCCCACATCGTGTAGTTGCCTCCCTTGATCAGCAACAATGCCGCTTGATGACTCCCTCCTACTACCGAGGAGATTCTGGTCATCGTATCTCCTGACGTGCCAACCACCGCCTTCTTCCAAGACATCGGCGTCAACGTCGTCATCTCCTTCGATATCAACTGAGCACACCTTGCTCTGATACCAATTGTTGGGAAGAAGAATAAGAAGAAACAGAGAACAATATATTATGCAATCAAAATTGTGAGGAGATCCTTCATACGCTATCCCTCACGTCTATATATAAAATAAAGCAACCTTACATATAACAAATAATGGAAAGCAATGGGGAGGAATAGGAAACACTTTCCCATCTTCTCCTTGTATGAAAACTACAATGCTAAAATGGAAACTGCAAACAAAGTAAGATAACTTTCCTAAACAAGATTATTTCCTAACAGGCTCGACCTCCGCTACCCTCGCGCAGATGACGACGGCGCTCTACCTGGCGCCTCCACAAAGAGGAGCAAGGTAAACTCTTCTCTCCTTGCGCTGAAGCATTTGAAGCACTTAGATTTGAGCATGAACGATTATATATCTATATATATATTATTTAACTTGTTATTGTAAATAATATAGAATTATATAAAATATATTTACACTCCAGAGTATTGCAGTGACTCATTGCTAAGAGTCTTTGACTCTTTGTTCTTGATTCATGGAGCTAGAGCTCAAAACTCATCTTCATCACACCCCCTTCCTCCTCTATATTCTAATTCTAAATTGTAAAGGGTAGTAGTGCTTCATCCAGCGATCCTAATATGTATGTATTCCTGTAGGACTTATTTGTCACATCCCTAAGCTCGAGAATCCATCAGTGCACTATTGATCAGCACTAAGAGGGGAAGAGACAAGCCAAGTGAGGCTCAAAGCATGGCTGCTTGATGAAGGAGCAGGAGCAACCGACGCCTACTGCTAAATACTCCAGAGGAGTGTAGCAACCAACAAGAGACACTGAACCAGAATCAATGGAGGATCGCTGCACTACCTACCAATAAGTACGAGCCAAGCAAAGCCACTGAAAGCAATCCGTCCTCATTTGGGGAACCTCTCTAGCCTGCAACATCGTCTTGAGGTACCTCGCGCGATTGATGTATGTTTCTACATTCTAAGGTGCGAGCTGGTGACCTTAACCTTGACCTTGACAGAGCCTTTTTTCCAATTCTTATCGGAGTACCTTAACAGCGACAATCTCAATGGGATCATCCCTCCAAGTTTATGTCAGCATTGTGTGAAATAGAGGACGTCGGACTAACCTGGCCAACTTCTTGTCATATTTGGATGTATCATTCATTCAGCTACATGAATGTGATCCTGCGTGAGTACCAGACGACTGGCTTCCCCCTTTCTCTCTTGTTTTGGTGCGTGAGTAGGTAAATGAAGCTGTGAGAACAGGGGCGAAGAACTCAGTGCGCTCCATTGAGTCTCGAACAATTGATTTAAGCTCTACTAAGCTCTATTGACTTTGAATTGACTGAAGTCTTCTCCCACCACTAAAAACCAGCCAAAACTTCAATTGAGTCCTTTGGACGCCTGCTCTTGGTCAAGCACTCGCGTACGGAATGTGTACTGACATAATTGGGAGCCCGTCCTTAACATTATATCCATCCCTTCATACTTCTTGAATCAATCACATCCATATCCATGGCTACAAAGCTTGTCTCAGGAGCAACGCTCGTCCTATTACTCTTTAGCATCACCTTCCATCGTCTTCACACGGCGGAGCGACGCTCCCCCGCAGGCGCAAGACGAATGGAAAGTGAGGGCGCAGAGGGATCAAACGATGGGCTTTCGATTCGCCATCTCAAAATCTCGCATCCCGATCGATCGATCGCCCGATTCTATTTCGATCCGAATGCGCTCCAGATCAAATCATCGAGGAAAACTGCGGGGCGCTGCCTCTTTCGAGCTCTGCCACTCCTCCTACGGCGAGGTTCTCCCATGAAATGAAATCGCAGCAGGCAAAGAGACTGTCGATCGGGGTCACCTGTCACAAGCAATTTGGAAAGCTAGACATTAAATCTTCATCCCCCCCAGTTCCTTCATGGCCTATTAGAAATTTTTGTTTCACAGTAAGTTATTAATTGCTCATCTTTTGTTGCCAAAAAGGTTTGTGGATTCAAAGGTTCTTCTTCATTCAGAAAAGAATCGAAATCTTTTTCGCTTTAATGATTCCTCTTCACTGCTTCGCCATTTCTAAGCAAGAATCCTGTGCTGGCGAAGGAAATGCCGAGGATCGACACAGTGACAGCCGAATAGCAGCAGTGGTTGTTGAAATTAATGTTTTGAGTTAATATTAATTTAATATGTTAGTGGTTGATTTAATATTAATGTTGAAATGTTCATAACTCCTTATACGAGATTATAAGTATAACCTAAGACTTGTAATAGGGTTAAGAAAAATATATCATTTTTTTGTGGGAGTTACCATCTTCCTTCTTCCTCTGTTTATTTCTCTTCTCCATAACAAAATAGAAGCCAACATAGGCCAACATAGTGGTATCAGAGCCATGGCGATGCAAGGAGATACATGGTCGGTGCGAGGTGTGCAACTCGTCTTCGACGGGGAAGACTACGACTACTGGAGTATAATGATGAAGACTCTCTTGGTTTCACATGATTTGTGGGACATAGTGGAAGAAGAATTTGTGCCCACGATGGGAACCGTTGATGCGGCGATGATTCAAATGGAGAAGGAGAACAAGAAGAAAGATGCAAAAGCGCTATTTTGCATCCAACAATGTATTTTTCGGAAGCTTTTCCCTAGAATAATTGGGGCAAAGATGTCGAAAGAGGCATGGGATATTATGCAAAAAGAGTTTCAAGGAACCGACAAAGTGAGAATGGTAAAACTTTTGACTCTTAAAAGGGATTTCCAGAATTTGCAGATGAAGGAGAAAGAGACTCTAAAGGAGTATTTCTCAAAAGTGATTGAAGTTGTGAACCAAACTAAAAGCTTGGGTGAAGACTTAACCGATAAAATGGTATGTGAGAAAATTTTAATTAGCCTTACTTCCAAATATGACAATATTGTGGCTATTATTGAAGAAACCAAAGACCTCTCTATTCTAAGTATTCAAGACTTGATGGGTTCTCTTGAAATGCATGAACAACGATTGGATAGACATTGTGATACATCTCTTGAAAATGTCTTTCAATCGAAGTTAAATGTGAAGGAGGGTTCTAACCGAAATATGAGTAAAGGAGAAACATCACGTTGGGGTGGTAGTTTTGGCAGAGGTCGAGGTAGAGGAGGAGGCAGAGGCAATGGTAATGGTAATGATAAATTTTGTAATTTTTACAAGAAGTCAGGTCATCTAGAAGAAATTTGTTATAACAAGGAAAAACCTCAATGTTACTATTGCAAGAGGTATGGCCACAGACAAAAAGATTATCGGGACAAAAATAAAGAGCAAGCCAATTACACTGAGGAGAAAACAAATAGTAGAAGTGATGGAAGCACTTTTTATGCATGTCAAGCGGCGGTTGAGAAGAAAGATAATGAGTGGTATATTGATAGCGGGTGTAGCAATCACATGACCGGAGATGAGTTAATTTTTTGTAAACTTGACACGACAGCCACTACTCAAATTACTATGGGTAATGGAGCAGTTGTGAAGTCAAAGGGCAAAGGCACGATTGCAGTTAACTCCAAAAAAGGTAGAATGTTGATTCATGATGTGTTGCTTGTACCAGAGTTGGCTCAAAATTTGCTAAGTGTTGGATAATTGATGGAGCATGGTCATGCAGTTCACTTTGAGGGGGATACTTGCAAAATATTTGACAAAGTTGAAAATAAGAAAGAATTGATGGCGGTTGTGAATATGGAGAGACATAGAAATTTTCCTCTTACTCTTGAACCCGCAAGTTGTGTTGCTTTGAAAGTTGATGCAGAAGATGTGTCATGGTTGTGGCACAAGAGGCTTGGACATGTGAATTTTAAGAGCTTGAAATTATTGAGCAGAAAAAACATGGTGTATGGTTTGCCAAATATTGAAGAGAAGAAAGATATTTGTGAAGCATGTGCTCTTGGTAAGATACACCGGAAGATATTTCCAAAGGAAAAGACTTGGAGAGCAAAAGAACCATTGCAGCTTGTGCACACCGACATTTGTGAGCCAATGAGTACAAATTCTCATGGAGGTAATCGCTACTTTATCACTTTCATTGATGATTTCTCAAGAATGTGTTGGGTTTATTTTTTGAGGCAAAAATCAGAAGCATTTTCAGTTTTTAAGAAGTTTCAAAGAATGGTGGAAAGACAAAGTGGCAAATTAATCAAAAAGTTGAGAAGTGATAGAGGTGGTGAATACAACTCTAAGGAGTTTGACAAATTCTGTGAGGATATTGGTCTTGAAAGATAAGTGACAATCAGTTTTACACCGGAATAAAATGGCATTGCTGAAAGAAAGAATAGAACAATTGTGGAGATGTCAATGACCATGATGAAAGAGAAGGAGTTGCCATTATCATTTTGGGCAGAGGCAACATACACAGTTGTTTATTTATTAAATCGATGTCCAACAAAGGCAGTTGAGAATAGGACACCATTTGAGGCATGATCCGGTGGTAGAAAACCATCAGTGAATCACTTGAAAGTATTTGGATCCATTTGCTATGCGCATGTTCCAAAAGAAATAAGAAACAAACTTGAAGATAAAGGTCAGAAATGTGTGTTTGTTGGCTATAGCACAAAATCAAAATGTTATAGGCTTTTTAGTTTGAAGAGAAACAAGGTGATTGAAAGTCGAGATGTGATTTTTAATAAGAAAGATAAGTGGGATTGGAAAGAAAAAAATGTGGAAAGTGTGCCGGTGTTAATACATGAAGAAGATCCAAGAGAAGAATCAAGTGGTGCAAATGAAATTAGTCAGGCAGAGCAAGAAGAGCAACCACAATCTCCAGCAACACATACCGGGTCGAGTTCATCTACTCCAAGCTCAACTCCGAAAAAAATGAGAAGGTTAAGTGATATTTATGCAAGATGTAATTTTTGTGTTGTTGAACCAGAAAGCTTTGAGCAAGCAGTTCAAGAGGAGGTGTGGATAAATGCTATGGAAGATGAGATAAAAATAATTGAGAAAAATGAGACTTGGGAGTTGGTTGAAAAGCCAAAAGAAAAAGATGTGGTCGGATTAAAGTGAATTTATAAGACAAAGATGAATCCAGATGGTTCAATGCAAAAGTGCAAGGCAAGGTTGGTTGCCAAAGGTTATTCACAACAACCCGGAATTGATTAGGTGTTTCATAGCCAAATAAAGCATATCAATCTCAAGCATCACTATATTAAAGAAGCGGTGGAGGATGAAGAGGTTATCATCAAGCATGTGAAGACCGGTGATCAATTGGCGGATATTTTCACTAAAGCACTTCCTTGTGACAAGTTTGTATATCTTAGAGAATTATTGGGTATGACAAACAAAACATTAAGGGGGAGTGTTGAAATTAATGTTTTGAGTTAATATTAATTTAATATGTTAGTGGTTGATTTAATATTAATGTTGAAATGTTCATAACTCCTTGTACGAGATTATAAGTATGACATAAGACTTGTAATAGGGTTAAGAAAAATATATCATTTTTTTGTGGGAGTTACCATCTTCCTTCTTCCTCTGTTTATTTCTCTTCTCCATAATAAAATAGAGGCCAACATAGGCCAACAGTGGTATGCAGGAGAAGACGACGGAGGGAAGATGATGCAGACGCAGACGAAATGGGAGCTCAGTTCCTTCTTCATTTTCTTCTTCGTAAGAAATGATAAATGGATCCACGTAATAAATCGGGGATCGCATCCCATGCGGATCGTCTCCACGGACGCGAGCTCCTTCCCCTGCAGACGTGGATCCACGGACGCGAGCTCGGCCATCGTCTTCCCCTGCAGACCGCCTCCTCCTTCAACTTCTGCAAGTGAAATCGACGATGGAAGACGACATGAACGTCGATTGCGAGCTCGGCTGGATCGGGTGTCACGCCCCGACCCAACCATCGGCCACGTAGCAACCGCCGTATGAGCCCGACAGACCCATACAAGACATCAAGTGATACATACCATTCATATACATCGTTTATGCAGCGGAATATACAATTAAATTATCTAACTCAAAATTTCTAACACAGTCCCGATAAACCTACTACAATTCTAGGAAAAAGACAACGATAAATAAAAATATAGACCCGTCGACGGACTCATCTTCATCGAATAACTCGGGCAGTCATCTAACACACCTGCACACACGGGGAAAAGTGGTGTGCTCAGCCTTGCGGCCTAGTGCGAAATTACGGCTCTACCGAATAAAGAAATCAAAGGCTAGATGAGTATTCTAGGATGCCCTTGGTGATTAATAATCATCTTTCATGCCATATAATTTAAACAATTCATATTGAGATAGACAGCATAAATAAATAAATAAATAAAGGTGTACATGCCACTAGATGTCACCTAAGTTAAGTCTAGTGTCAACGTCAACAGTCTATCCCCATTTGATTTGTGTAAATCAATTTATGGAGAGCCACAAACATCATAAATACAATACTGATGTATAATTCACTAGATGTCACCTATGTTATATCTAGTGTCCACGTCAACAGTCTGTCACCTACATCGTGATGAGACTTTAAGGTTTCATAAACTCGGGCTGCCAGCCTACGCTTAATGACTACCCGGGCCGGGGGTATCAATAAGCCCATCAGTGCTTTTTTGTCTCAGTCTCTACCTATGCCCGCTGCACTGATGTTGGCAGAGAGGACGGATGACCCAGAGTCCCTCTCTAGTTGTTTCACTAGTCGCCAACCATGCCTCCCCTAGCGAAACCGTCGTGCCCTTACATCCTCCCCGGATTCCGTAGGGGCCACGACAACCCGTGTAGTACTACACACTGCCCGTAGACAGGGTCACCTCTCTTAAATCTCATCGGCCACGGCTAGCCGGAATAACCACCCTAGGATCCGGACTACTCATCCGATCGTCTGCAGACGTCAAGGGTGATAGCCGTGCGGTCTACGGATCCACTGTCCAAGGCGTCGAATGTGGAATCACCTTCCCAATCCAGTAGCAGTCGATGTCTATCGAGATTGGCGCACATCCGCACAATGGGCTGTGGCAACCTCGACTCCATCGGTGCCACGTCCATGATAGGGCTCATCCTTGCTAACCATCTCAGGACTATCACGAGGCCGCCTACAACGACACTCGTGCGGGTGAAGATTTCGGGTAAGGACTTGCTCCATATTTCCAATCTAACATGACCATGGAGTTTGTACGGTCTCCTACCCTACCAACTCCCAGTATATAAGCTATGCATAACCTCGGGAGTGGCGCTCCCAGTATCTAAGCTATGCATCAACCTCGGGAGTGGCGCCTAACGGGACGTCACCGTTTCGACCATCGTCGGTACGCGACGGTCAACCGGGGCATATGGAAAAAGGCCCCCTTTTCTCTAAGTGGCGGTGACATCGCTAAAGGTTCTAACATGTCGCATGTATTATCTATGTCCGCATGGTAGTTATTTAACACAAGCATAGAAAATAATACAACATGCAGGACATGAATGTAGAACATGTTAGATAAAATAAACTACACTAACATGCATACAATTCAAATCTTATCAAGCATTATGGTTTATCATATTAAAGACATCCAAGAATTGTTCCTAAGAAAACCCCAGCGGGAATTTCCTAGCTTGAATAAATCCTACCATCGGAGAACCAACGCACCTGACTTGGCGGTTTACTCCTCGGAACCAACTTAAGGTCTGCCTCGATCCACGTGCCGTCATTTACACATTTTTATATTTTCCTGTCAATTATTCAACGAATTTTAATTCTCAATCTAGAAATAATTTCTCAAATCTCTCTTCACTACTACTCTTAGAATGATCTCTAGAATCACCCTAATTTTTTTCCCAAGTTCGCCGGAAAATTTCTCCGGCGGTCGCCGGAAAGTTCGCCGGAAAGTTCGCCGGAACCCTCGTCGCGAAGTTCTTCGATGAGCACCAATATTGGTACCAATCGAAAGCTCTCTTCATGAGGATTCCAAAAATCATATTTGCCCCAATTTTATAGCTCATATGCGATCAATTTCACCGATTAAAATTTTGGGCGAAATCCTAAAGTTAGGGTTTTTTAGCTCGCCGGCGGCCAACCGGCGGCCAATAGCCCTCAACTCTGGTACCAATGGATAGCTCTCATCAAGGAGAATCCATAGGTACCAAGTTTGCAAGGTTTCACGGCCGGAATGGCCGGAGCAAGCTCCGGCGATGAAACCCTCGCCGCCGACGCCTCTCACGCGATTTCTCCCTCATTTCTACACCAAATTTAGGCATCTTGGTATCAAAATGAAGAGGAGGTCGAGATCTACCTGTGGCTAAAATTTAGGAGTCTAATTCGATGTGGTCTCGTCGGAGCATCGACGGGAAAAATGGTCGACTTCACCGTCGCCGCTGCAGAGGAGGAGAGAGAAGAGAGAGGAAGAGGGAGGAGGTCGCACGTGTTCGGTGGGAAAAATTGTTTTTTATTTATTTATTTATTTATTTAAATTAGTTAATTAAAATCTTAAATCTTAATTAAATCTTAATTGTTTAATTGATCGATCAAACGACGTCCAAATCACGATCCGTCTGCGCCGTTGGATTCCTTATCAAAAATATTATCTGATGGTATAATTTTCACATCAAAATCTCATACTTCAAAAATTCATATGATTTTACAAATAAATCCTTTAAAGAATTTCTTTTACGATTAAACCCTCCAAATACTAAAATTACTCTATTGCTCTTATTCAAAAATCACGGGTCTCACATCGGGTGCGCGCAATCGCTACGTTTGGAGGCGGGAGAAAGAGTTCCTTCTTCGTCGTTGTCGCCTCGCGATGGGAAGGAACAGAGTTCCTGCTTGTTTTCCTCCCCTCCTGCTGGGAGAAGGAGCACAGGGAATTGGGCGAAGAAGGACGCCGGAGCAGCCTCGGACAGTTCGCCGTAGAAAATGTTGGACGGTCGACGTAGTTGGTCGCCGGAGACGGAAGACACGAGCGGGTCGCAGACGGGTGTGCCGGCTCTACAAGCTTCGTTCCACGAGCGGTCGAAAAGATGGCGTCGGGAGCGGTTTGTTTTTTAAAAAAATAAAAATAAAATGACCGGTCAGCTTTCCTACGTGGAAGTTTGACCGTTCATTTTGGCCATTAAAATTTATACCTGGTCGTTCTAGAAAATAATAATAATAATTGTAAGTACTTGAGTGACCTCTCCGCCCTTCAGGCCAAGCTCACCGGCACTAAGACCGAGCTGAAGGAGATGTCTGGCCATGCCAGCCGCCTCGAGGAACAACTTTGCATCTCGCAAGCGAATCTTTCTTCCGCGAAACTCACCAATAGCCGCCAGGAGGAAGAAATGCGTCTCCGACGAGACGATATCAATGCCGCAAAATCCACCAACGGCCACCTTTCTGCCTCTCTCTATGCCGTGGAAATCCGCAAGAACAGGCTCGAGGAACAACTTTCCATCTTGCAAGACGATCTCTTCGCCGCCAAACTCGCCAAGGCCTGCCTCGAGAAACGACTTTCTATCTCGCAAGACGATCTATTCTCCGTCAAACTCGCCAACATCCGCCTCCATGCCCAGCTTTGTATCGCCAACATCATCCGTCTCGAGGAACAACTCTGTATCTCGCAGGAGGATCTCTCAGCCACCGCAGTTAAACAGACGGATGAGTTACTCGAGCTCGACTCCTCCGTCAAAAACATGCTAGCGATGCAGATTAAGATCAATGATCTCGAGAGGACGATCAAGCTTCTTGAGGAGGAATTGGAGACATCTAAGCAGAGAAGAAGTTGGTAGTCAGGGATAGATAAATCCATTCATCTAGGTTTAGAGGTTAACTCATATTAGACGCTCGAGTGACGGTGGGGAGTCCATGCTCATGCTTCCTCCTCACCTCATTTGGTGCAGAGGTGGCCTTTTATTTGAATCGTTACCTATTACCACGATCAACAGGTTGTTGGTAGCAAACAGTTAAGGCTTGTCAATTAGTAGTAGATGGAACTTCCTGTTCTGAATTCTGAGTTTTCTAAGAATTTTTTCTCTTGCCCTAAACTCTTTTGCTGGTGAAATTGTATTCATCAACGTATTTCTATATATATTGTTATTATTATAAAAATATTATGGAATACATACTTATCTATTCAGACGAGAATTCAGATAACTAGAGGATAAAAAATAAAAAAAGCAAAAGCTGCAGCTTTTTATACTATATACAAACTGCACGTAAGAGCGGCCTGGAAGAGGTGATGATGAGATCATCCACCATCCATGGGCGTGCATCAGACATCATAATCGTGATAAATCATGGGATTATGGTATTGAATTAATTTATTAGTAGTACATTTAACCCATAAAATAAAAAATAAAAGAAATAATTTGATAAATTGGTTTGTATGGACGGGTGACTTACCGAGAAATTATAAAATATAAAAGTCTATAGGGATTCCTGAGATAAAAATGAAATTTATATTATCAGAAATTTGTAAATATATTATATTTTTAAAATATTTACATTGTATATTAGACAACAACCTAAAGTGACGTGCTAAAAATAAAAATTGATTTTATAAGATAATATATATTTTTTAAACTTAATGAGTCTTGAATCACCTGTAAGAATACAAGAGGATAATTGTAATATTATTTTGATAGATATATTATGATGAGAAGGACAGGAGGGACCAGAAGGAGGCTTAAGAACTTATATAGCAAATCATTTTAAGAATCCAATTATTCTTGTTGGTCGATCGGTAAGTTTGCGGTCATCTTTAGCAATATTAAAATAAACTTGTGAACAAGAATAACTAGACAAATAGAGTTCTCCGAGGAGATCATGTAAGTAGATCAATAATGCCTGAGCGAGTGAGCACAATATCTGTAAGGCTAATACATATATACTTGTCACTGAGCTGCAGTGATCACCCCTCACACATGGAAGTCAAGCTCAAGAATCATAAGACTAGATGAATGAGCATGGGCATCCACTGACTTAATCTTTTCCTCTTTTTCTCCTTATGTTCATAATACCAAACATGATCCTTATACTTCTGAAGTCAAAAAAGTTGGGTTGAGAAGATAAATAAAATAAGGAGAAAACAATAATAACAAGGGACTCAACCATGACTCTCGATAGATGTTTATTGTGGATGTATAGAATATCGAATAAGATGAACAACAGTATAGATCAGCAAGGCCACACCGACGACCACAACTATGATCATTTCTCCGAACATAGCTCCCAGCACAGTTCCCGCTAGAGCTCCCACCACTACTTTGACTGCAGCTCCGACCCCAGCTCCGAGAGTAGCTCCGCCCATCCCTCCGCCCACAACTCCCCCCGCAGCTACCCCAGTTATGATAGTAGCTCCAATTAAACTTTCGACCATAGGTGTGACTGTAGCTCCGACCACAGCTACGACCATAGCTCCGACCATAGCTCCGACATTACCTCCAAACCCAGCTCCGATCCCAATTACACGTCGAAGTGTCTTGATCTTCCCCATAAGATCTTTGATCAAACCTCCAACCTCACTTTCAATCGCACTTTTGACTACAACTTCGACTAGAGATCCGACCGCAACTCCGACTAGACATCCGACCGCAACTCTGACCATAACTCCTTTGATAGCACCTCCGACCTGAGCTCCGACTACACCTCCGATCACAGTTCCGATCATACCTCCAATCCTACTTCCCACAAATACCATGTACATGATATTCCTAAGAGCGGTGAGGATATCTTCCATGCTTTGGGTATCCACAATAGCGACGAGATTGGCCTAGATAGCGTGAAAATCACACTCGAACTGTTCTTCGACCAAATCAATCAGAATCAGATCTTTGTTCGAACCTTTGATCGCACTTTTGACCACAACTTCGAGCGCACCTCCAACCACAACTCCAACAACTGCTCCAACAACAGCTCGGATCACAGCTCCAACCACAACTCCAACAATTGCTCCAACAACAGCTCGGATCATAGCTCCGACCACAGCTCCTCTGGTAGCACCTCCTACCCAAGCTCCAACCAGAATTCCGATCGTACCTCTCCGATGACTTTGGTATATCTAGCAGCATCATTGGGTTTCGTAAAGGCCTTGTCGGTGATGTCGATGACGACGTCACCATCTTAGATGGGTGTTGAAGAAGGGCAAGGCGAGCCTGGGGGTGACGATGGTTATCGACGCCGCCCACAATCTCTCCCGTCTCAAATCCACCATTCGATCACTCTTCTTCTTCGATTATTTCTTTGATCGAATGATCGGAGTAGTCTGATATCTTTACGAATTTATAGAAAAACCGTGGTAGAATTCATTTCACACAAGTCCACAGACTTTTGCCAAAAAAAATGGTTATACTGGATTAGAGTGTATTGTGTACGACATAACGTGGATATGAATATACTCTGATCTACTCACTCGGTGATAAGAATTGTTTTTTTATAATATGCAGATATACATTGAATATTCTTCCGACTTGCTCCGCATATATAAAAATATCTACCAGTACGAGTAAATATTAATTTATAAAAAAGAAAAACATTTTTTAATATCCATAAATAATTAAGGAGTTAAAGTCAAGGAGCTGCAAAGGATGTGGCAGCGCCATAAGCACCACCCGGTACACCATAGCCATTACCAATTTATACAGCAAGCAAACCAGTGCAGAGAAAGAACATTATCACTATTACAAAGTCAAATCACTCCGTCGTGCAAAGCAAAAAAACGACAAACCCATGAGAGGAAGTTCTTGACATTTAAAGAAATTTCTTTGACCCACTTCTAGCGTCATGTGGAGATGGGTTAGAACATTAGAAGGATCTGTTTGTCTAGATGGCCTACTTCAAGCAAAACTTCAACTAACAGCCATGATCAAGGCATAGTGAGAGGCATCAGACGAGAGAGTTTGATGAAAGCCATTGCTGTTCACTGCAAAATACAGACTTGATGCCTGGGAGCAAGTTATTCTAATCTATCAAAAGTCAAGAAAGCTATATAGAATATTGAGAATGGCATTTCTGTACGATGACTACCACTGAGAAAAGTGCAGCTGTTCCAGTGGGATCCTCGTTTCCTTTTTTTTAGTGGCATCGTTGTAATTAGCTTTTTTTTTAGCATCACAAGACCTTGAGTGAATCACAATTTTCCATTTGAGTACCACTTGACATTACATCTGGAGAAAATTTAATCTCAAAGTTTTTTCCAGTGTTGATGATACAGTAAAAATACTTTTATTCATATGTAGGTAGGCTTGTAATCTTATCGTGTATTGCTTCTTTCAAATACTTTTTTTACGTGTATTCCCTATCGGTCTTCTTATCAAAGTCAAACAAATGAATAAAAATATAATTTTCCTTCGTCATACATCATGTCTTCCGCGTCCCGTTGACTCTGCTGCCATGCCGGCCGGAGAGTCCGACTGGATTCCACTTCGAGAGTGTAAACTCTCTTCCATGGCGGCGTTTCCCTGCTCTTTAATGATTCCCGTCCCTGTCGACTTTTTGACTGCAGCACCGAGTGGAGTGCGAGGAAGATTAGGAAGGTGTGCCCCATTAATTGCCGCACGTATCCGTCCGAATCCCAACTGCAGAGGTTGCTCGACAATGGCAGCTCGTAGCAGCAGCAAGTTCGTCGGAGCCATGATCGTGATCTTACTCGTCACCCACGGCAGCGTCCGGGCCAGGGAGGGGAGCTCCAGCTGCAGGGAGAGCGAACGCAGAGCTCTCCTCGCCGTCAAATCCAACATGTACGATCCCGGCGGTTGGCTTTCGTCCTGGACCGGCGATGACTGCTGCGAGTGGGAAGGAGTCACCTGCGACGACCGCGCCGCCGCCATCGGAGGCGGCCGCCATGTCACCAGGCTCGACCTCCGCTACCCCCGCGCGGATGACGACGGCGCTCTACCTGGCCCCTCCACGAAGAGGACGAGCAAGGTAAACCCTTCTCTCCTTGACCTGAAGCATCTGAAGCACTTGGATTTGAGCATGAACGACTTCGGCGGCGCCCAGATCCCCAGACTGCTCGCTTCGCTCGTGCAGCTGGAGCACCTCAATCTTTCAAACGCCGGGTTTGGCGGATTAATCCCTCCTCATTTGGGGAACCTCTCCAGCCTGCAACAACTTGACCTCGGTGGGTTTTCTAATACGCTGCGAGCAGGTGAGCTCGACTGGCTCTCCCGGATTCCTTCTCTGCAATATCTTGACATGGCTTGCGTTGATTTCTCCGAGTCAACCAATTGGCTTCACCAAATTAATTCCATCCGCCCTCTTCAGGTGTTGCGATTGGAGAATGCTGATCTCCCCTTTGTGCCGTCTCCTTTGCCCCTTTTTAACCTAACGTCCATGTCCATGCTCGATCTCTCCTCTTACAGGAACTTGAGTAACACCATGCTAAAATGGCTGTCTCATGCTCGCA
Source organism: Thalia dealbata (assembly GCA_030544415.1). Lineage (NCBI taxonomy): Eukaryota > Viridiplantae > Streptophyta > Magnoliopsida > Zingiberales > Marantaceae > Thalia > Thalia dealbata. The sequence goes on from CM060458.1 coordinate 2,506,115, forward strand.
ATCTTAGATACCTTTACCTTCAGTCCTGCCATTTTGGTCTTGACGTTGAGGTAGTTCGAGCAGCGGTGGGAGCTCTCACCAACCTGAAGGAACTCAACTTGGCAAAAAATGATATCACAGGAGAAGTTTCTACAATCGTGGTAAATGTAAGCAGGAGCTTGAGGCATTTGGATCTGGGCTTCAATTCATTGTCTGGAGAAATTCCACCAACTGTGGGGGATCTACTCCACCTGGAGTTTTTAGATTTGCAGCATAACTTCATAACTGGAGAGATGCCGCGGAACATGGGCAACCTCAGCAAGTTGGTAACCTTGTCCACGTCAGAGAACAACATCAGTGGAAGAATACCAGAGACTTTAGGTGATCTCCGCAATCTGGAGAGCCTAGACCTGAGCAAGAACAATATTTCTGGACAAGTACCAAACACCATTGGGAACCTGCGCACCCTGCAGTTTCTATGCTTGGATGATAACTCTATAACCGGGCAGATTCCAGAGACAATCGGCAATCTCCAGAACCTCAAGGAATTGAGTTTGGATGATAACTCTATAACCGGGCAGATACCTGAGACAATTGGCGAAGTCTATAGTTTGGAGATCCTGAGCTTACCAAAAAACTACTTGACAGGGCAAATACCCAGGATTTTGGGAGATCTGTGCAACTTATCTGTGCTGGATTTATCCTACAATGATCTTGTTGGAGACGTAACAGGTCTGATAGATAGCTGGTCTAATTGTGCTGAAGGTTCACCTCTGTCTTCAATGTACCTCAACAGCAACAATCTCAGTGGGATCATCCCTCCAAGTTTAGGTCAGCTCTCTGAGATGATGGACCTGGACCTCTCCTTGAACTCGCTGCAAGGAAACATCAGCGAAGCGCACTTTTCCAACCTCACCAACTTGTACTATCTGGATATATCTTTCAACTCCATGAACGTTATCCTACCAGATGACTGGCTTCCCCCTTTCAGTGCTGCGGTAATCGACATGAGCTACTGCCACATTGGAACCAAGTTTCCTGACTGGATTCGGACCCAGGAGAGCTTGGGTAGTCTTCATCTTTCTGGAGCTGGACTCTGGGGCCACATTCCAGATTGGTTTCCAGAGTTCTTGAAAGATATGAGTAGTCTTAACTTGAGTTCCAACTATTTGAGCGGCCCTTTACCTTCTGTGCCTGCTAATCCGTTGTTGTCCTTAGACCTCTCCAGCAACTCATTCCAAGGGCCCATTCCGCTGAGTTTTGCAAATGCTACGGACCTGGAAGTTCTGATACTGTCTCATAATCATCTCAATGGTGATCTGCCTCCCTTCTTTTGCAATATGACTCAGCTTGAGGTGATGAATCTATCTGACAATGACTTGTTTGGGAATATTTCGAGCTGCAACAGGTCTTCCTTAGCATCACTGCAGTCTCTGCATCTGAGCAGTAACCATCTGTGGGGAGGATTTCCTTCATTCTTGAAACACTGTGAAGAGGTGTTGACCCTTGACCTCGGCGAAAATGAATTCTCTGGTGAGATACCAAATTGGGTGGGAATAAATCTGAAGTCATTGAGGATTCTACGCTTGAGGTCAAACCAGTTTCATGGTAATATCCCAGCAAGCTTATCAAATCTCACCTCTCTTCAGGTTCTAGATCTGGCTTCCAACCATCTCTTTGGCAGAATACCATCTTCGCTGGGACATCTAAGTGCAATGCGTGTCATACAAAACGATACCAAACCAATTTATTTGTTTTACCGTGAGAACATCGTGATAGCCGCTAAAGGATCATCCCTTCAGTACACTGCTGTTCTCTCACTGGTAACCAGCATTGACCTGTCAAACAATGATCTGTCTGGGGAGATCCCAGAAGAGCTCACAAATCTCCTCGGATTGCGGTTCCTGAGTTTTTCCAATAATCATTTGACAGGAAGAATCCCGACGAAGATCGGTTCTTTGTCACAGCTAGAATCTCTCGACTTGTCGGTGAACAATCTCACAGGACCAATTCCTTCAAGCTTCTCTGCTCTAAGCTTCCTGAGCTATTTGAATCTGTCATACAATAACCTGTCGGGAAAAATCCCAAGGGGCAGTCAATTAGAAACCTTCGGCCCCTCCATCTATTCTGGAAATAGAAACCTCTGCGGTTGGCCGCTGCTGGAGTGCCCTAGTGATGCAGAACTTGCAGAAGACGACCGAAGTGGCCAAGACAAACTCGAAACGATGTTCGTGATCATCAGTATCATCCTTGGATTTGCGGTGGGATTCTGGCTTTCGGTCGGCGTAATATTGACGAAACACTCCATAAGAATCGCTCTCTTCCGGTCGATGGACAAGATCACCGACTGGCTTTATGTGCAGTTCGCAGTGAAGCTCTCAAAGCTCAAGTCTAATCTGTGAAGAATGACTTCAACTGTTTGCCAACACTTGAAGGAGTCACTCCTTCACACAGTTGATCCTCTCCTCTTTTTACTTTTATGCTACTTTGCAAGGATGATGTCAAATAAAGTAATGCAAAAGACTGATGTAGTTTAATATTAGTTCACAAGTTTCTACAGTTGAAATCATGGTCTCATGTGTCATGTTCAAAGCATCATTCTGTGCGTGAATTAAATATTCTTTGCATCTCAATAAGTCTCCGACACAATTGATTTACTGTAGATACCTCAATCATGCAAGGTTGGACTACTGAACAAACTTTGAGTTTATGAAATGTTAGTGGTCATTGGATTCCACTGAAGTGAACAGTATGCTTACATCCTGCCAGCTGAGCTGATCAAATGAATGCCACCTGAACAAATTATTAAAAAGAAAGCCATCAGATTATAAAGTTATATATACTATTTACAATATCAGATCTGGATGCTTACATATATTATATATGGAAGATGATCAATTAAACCACTCAGAATACAAACTCATGGTCCTGTGAGACTTTGGGCCCTCTCAAAGTTGTAAAAGATGGAATTAATATATCTTGACCATCTTCCCATCCAGACCTACGAACTACAAGTAGACACCAAAACAAAAAGGATCGGCAATCATTGATGGCCTCTTGTTTTCAGTACTGAAACAGGCTGTCTGCCGAAGCCATGATGGGCTGCTGGCTCATGGCGTACAAGGAGCTCCACGGATTGACGAAGGCGCTTCCGCTGCCGCCGCCGCTGGCTCCGTTCAAGCAGTGGAGTATCTCGTTGAGCGAGCGCAGGCGGCTGCCGAGCTCCATCATCTGGGTCCGGAGAATGGAGTTCTCGGCCTCGACGGCGAAGTAGTGCTCCGTGGTGACGGTGACCGACGCCAGGATCTTGCCGTTCTCTTCCTTGAGGTGCTGGACTTGGGACGTCAGGTCGTCCAGGTGCTTCTGCTTGCGCATCCTCGACCGCCGCGCGGACTCGCGGTTGGAGATCATCCGCCGCTGCCGCTTCTGGTCGATCTTGGCCGCCGCCTGCAGGTCCTCCTCGGAGGAAGCGGACGAGTTCTGGAGCAGGCTGGACCCGCCGCCGGAGGAAGCCCCGCCGGGAGAGGCCATGGATCACGGAGTATGGCTCGATTTGACGGCAAAAAAAAATCGATCTTTTTTTAAAAGGTTATTTTGCTGATTTCGATGCTTAATTAGTGATTTCAGGAACGAGCAGTTTTCAACCGGAGTACAGAATAGCAGATTATTAGCTAAAGCGATATAAAGGGCCCGGTTGCTCTCTGATCCAAGAACGAGTTCATGAAAACACGTAGAACCAGTAGAGGAAGACGACGGAGAAGGATTGAACTAGATGGGTGCGGCGCCTGAGGGTGGAATTTATCATAAACCCGGCGAGAAGGATCTCACTTAGGATAGGCGACATCAATCAGGAACATCAAGAGGAGAAGACGATGCATAAGGCTTCGACGCACGAAGAAACGATCTCGCAACCGGGAGAAACAAGTACTAGAAGAAGGAAGGATCCCCCCCAGCTTAATCAATTCCAGCAGCAAGATTGAATCTTGCGAGCGGATTTAGATCTTGCAACCAGAAGAGAAGAAGCGGAAGCAAGAATCTCTCCCAGCTTAATCAATTCCAGCGGCAGCAGTAGCAGCAGCAAGATCTAATCTTGCGAGCAGATTTTGCCACCAGAATCTCCCCCCCAGTTCGAAGGGAGCAAGAGCAGAGTTCAGCTCAAGAACCCTAGAAGAAGGAGAAGGAGAAGAAGAAAGCAGCAAGAGTCAGAGCTCAGCAGGCGAGGAGGAGAAGGGGAGAGGGAAAGGGAATTAGAGCCTGGGCGGGGGGTGGAATTTATAGGCAGAAATGGAAGGAATCTTTGTGGGCAGCGGGGCAGTAGTTGAGGTGATTCTCCAACTCACTGCGAGGGCACAAAAGAGAATCCACTCCCCCCCCCCAAGTTTCACCTTCCCCGGATGTTCCCCTCCCCCTCTCTGCTTCGCTGTTGGATTCAACAGATTCGATCAAAATCCACAGACTCATAAACCCTAATTCCATCAGCATCACCGTGGTAACCAAGTCTGAACCGGCTTAATGCCTGCGTTGAAGAATCTAACCAGAGTAGATCCCACCCCTCCACCCCATTCCATCGCAAGTGTGGCACTCTTAAGGCCATAACTCATCTTCAGTGGCCATCATCATTTTGATTTAATCACCATTCCTGATCATCCTATCATTTTAAAAATAAAAATAAAAATGTGTTTAATTTGACTGATTCCCAAAAATGCTTTTTTATTTTCAAACATGGAAAGAAGGTGATGGCATTTGAATCAAACAGGTGGCACAATTCTTCTTCATGAATTTTTTTTAAAGAAAACATACACAGCTCCAAGACAAAGACAAGGAAGGAAGCTTCAATTTAGCTGCTCTTCCATTTTAGCCCATAAGATCATTCTGAAAAATCAAAAACAGAGTTAAACAAAATTAAAAAAAAGGAATCTGAACTTGGTTTATTTTAGTCTACCTGTTATCAATTAGGTTATTTAAAACTGTATAAATTTTTTTAAAAAAGTGATCCATTATTACCAATCTTGTTGGTTACTTGTATGACCAGAACTCTTAAATAAAAAAGATACCCCAATTAATTGAGGGAATATGTCTGATCTAGAAGAGGGAAAAGGAAATCTGTGTTATCTAGAAGGATCAAGAATAATAATATCTAATTTAAAAAAACACCTACTATCATCATATATCACTGATTCATCTTAATTACTCCTCTCTTTTTTTTCTTTTTAATGATTGGGTGCAGTGAATATGTGAGCCTTATCGATCGATCGCATCAGATTGAGAATAATGTTTTGTTCTTATTTTCCCAGGCATTTCTTTTTTTCAATTTTTTTGAAGCTGGATTTCCTGTCACATACTGATTAATTAATTGAGGAAAATGAGGGCAGAAAGGAGACAAATAATAAGGACCATCTCATACCTCATCATATCATATCATCCACCTGGCACTTGCAGCATCAATCTTGATATGATCTTGTGTGTGCCCTCTCACCTTTCTACAACTACTACTACCTCCAGACACAATCTAAATTCCACATCTTGCACCATTTTATGCCTTAATATTTTTTTTCCAAAAGAAAAAAAAGAGTCAGAAATAGCTTATCAACTTTAGAGCAATTTTGGTTTTATACTGAAATTGTGGGTTAAATACTCTGCTGAGTTCAAAAAAAATTGCTAACAATCTGATTTTTTATCATTATATGTTAGTGGAATATATATATAGATATTTTTATTTTTAATAAAATGACGACATAAGGAATGTGCACTATCAGAGCTTAGATATATATTATTATTGATAAATAGATAGTCATCAGCAGCAGTAAATAAATTGATTAATTAGTGCCTCCAGGTATGGGGAGTAATTATTTTTTCTTTAACTTTTATTTTTCACTACTTGGGATTTGAGAGCACGTGCCGACAAAGCACGCTATGTTAGATTTAAACCATTAATTTAATTACAACTTTTTTCGGTGGATGTTATTATACAATACAAAGTTTTGGAGTTTTTTTTGCAGGCAATATATCTCTCCTCCTGCACAGCAGCAGAAGTCCATTAGATTCTCACGTGCACATGCATGCACGCGCGCCCACATGCAGACGACCCACGTACGTACCTGTACTTATACATATACATACAGTACAGAGAGATGAGACATGCAGGATTTTGGATTATAAGGTCATTTATAACTCAAAAAAAGGGGGGGAGGGGAGGGGGGGTCAATCATATACGAACAAGAAGATTAATAAATTTTAAAAAATATATAAATGTAGATTCCAAAAAGAGGTCATCAGCTAACAGTGCTTTTGCTTATTGCACCGCTCCACCAACTGCTCTCTTCATGTGCCTTTCCAGTGAAAAGGATTAAATCATAAGGGCACATATATTTTGATTCGGAACAGTAGGAAAAATACAAAAGAAAACAAATTAGAAATTTGACACTAAGTGGGGGCGCCTGTGAACCCCTCCCCACACAGGGAAAGGAACGATGGAGAGGGCGCACTTTAATCACGATCTTTTGGTCTTTCTGATTGCTTGTGTTGTTGGGTTTTGATCATTAATTAATTATGATGATCGGGTAGAGATATTTTTTATTTTTCTTTTTCTTTCCCTGGTCTTAACTTAATGGTTAGTTCTCTGCACCATATGGACGGCCTTTAACTGTAGCTGTTTTTTTTCCCCAATTTAGTTCATAATCTTGCAGCTGCAAGGATTTAAATGATCTAGGGATGCATAACACTGACCTTTTAGTTTTCCTCCTGGTATGTTGTCCCATGAAGAGGCAGGAAGAGGAGATTGAGGAGCAGTTTCAGCAGGAGGAAACCTTGTTCCTTTTCATCAATGCCATGTGCTGGAAAACCTTGGACTGGATAAAGGTAGCAGCAGTCATAAACCATCTGCTGCAGTTGTTTCGGTCAAACTCTTGGATTAAATGCGAGCATCGGCATATGACAAGCTTTCTGTCCCTTTGGCAGGTTCATCAATAGTAGGAGAAGCTGAATGAGTCCTACAAGAAGTAAAATTTCTCTCAGTTTCTCAACCAAAGAAGGACAAAAGCAGAAGCAATCAAATTTATAACTTCCAGCTGCAAATTTTACGCTCCATTGGATAACAGAATAATTTTTCAGAAAAATCTAAGTATCATGCTGTAAAATAAAATGGGAACCTTCGTGTACTCTATGCACGGCAATTGTAATCACCATCGACATAATTGAGAAGTAAAGGTTTTTTCTTGTGGTAAAAATTGTGAAAAGAGTATATCCATAAGCATGGTAGAACTTGCTATTTAAGAAATTGAAGCTATATTTTGCCCCATGAGGACTTCCTCGATGAGGTAACTGGGAAGAGGAAGCTCAATGCAGTTGTGATCATTGCATTCTCGAGAAATCCGGCCCTCGCTTGTTCATCAAGTTCAAAAGGCTCGGCGGTTCTTCATTAATTGCCATCTTTCCAAGACCTTTTGGAAAGCAGATACAACCACTACCGAACATTAAACTAACTTTTCCTACATTTCTTGCTATCGAAACCCACTTGCCACTTATATGAAAGGTCTGATTCCACATATCAAAGAAGAAAGACCTAAAAATGTCCTTCATTGACAGAAATCTTTTGCCAGCACTTCATCTTTCCGAGAGCACAACATCTACTTTCTCTTTAATCTTTTTGCAACCACTACCACTTCCACTTCATCTTCCACTGCACACAGTGACCCCCTATGTGCCCCAGGGTGGGAGAGCCATGAGGCAACGAGAATCAAGACCTTTATCCTTTGCCCACTCCTAATAAATCTCATCAAAGTCAGTTTTCTTCCACTTGGTGCAAGTAGAAAGAATGAAAGATGCATCACACTTGACTGTGCCGCATGATCAGTTGCTCCAATCTGTTGTACTCCCTGCACTTTTTCCCAACAGAGAAGAACACAACAAAAGCTTAGTGAGGAAGTTTTTGCAAGGATATTTCAAATCATGCGCAGCGTGTGGTTAATGGTTTTGAATATCTACCACATATTCTGTCACATGTATCTTAATACCTCACCACCTAAATCACATCAGCATTGGCCTTGTAAAAAATCAGCAAGCAAAAATATGGTTCTTACAGTAACACTTATACAGAATGCGCCTAACTGAAACTTCTAAACAAAGTGATGACAAATATACACGAACATCTAGAAAAAGACAACCTACCAAACACTCTGCTCATGGAGAATAATTGACGAAAGAATTCTTGCAGGTCAAATCAAAGGAAGTTGGTCCAACATCCTGGATGTACAAACAATGTGTCACAACCCCCAAAAATAGACCGCGGGTTACAAGGGTTGTGACACAATGTATTATTGTGAGAAAAAATAATTATAACTTGGTATTGATCCTAGCTCAGAGGGCACACAAACAATGTGTCACCAACAAGGGTTCAGAGACTGATAATTGATGATTGTCATGCATGTGAAGAAAGAGGATGCATTAGGAATCATTTGATTTCAAATTTTGCAGCTTTCTGAAACTAAAAATGACTTTGATCATACAGTCCCCAAAGAAGATAACAAATAATGGATTAATATTGTGTAGTCATTAATTACTCTGGATTACAAGGGGTGAGTATTTCATTGCAGTAAATTTAGTATGTAGCCACTAGCGAGCACCAGTGGATGACATCTTTTAGCTAGTGTTACTGATTTCAGTACTTGATAACCTTTACCTAACTAATAAAATTGGCGCCCAATCTAATATCTTTAGTCCATGTCTACATAGCTAGTATATCAGAAATACCCTTGTTAATCTGGAGATAAAAATCACTATCAAGTTTCAACTCTAATTAATTATCATGGCACTATCATGAAGAGATATACGCCAATAAAGTAACTAAGAAGGGGGCATGTACACAAAATGGCCTCAGCCCGCATCAAGCCATAAATGTAAAATTTTGATGATTAAACTTGTAAAAACAAGAACGACAACCCTGATTTCCTAATCTTTCCAGAACCACTACAAGTTTTTGATAAGTCTTATCTGTTTTTCTCTGCTATGATTATCAGAAAATTATATAAGCACACTGATCTCTAGATGAGCTTGATTTTTTAGTTTTATAATATGCCAGAATTGTAATTCTCAAAGTTTATTCATCTTGTATAATTCTTTTTTTTTTCGTTGAAAATAATTCATCTAGTATAAACTGGTTGAACTCAAACATATTTGTGGTTTTGGTTGGTTTGTGCCAAATACAGTGCCAGGAGAAATAATCACCCAGAGTATGAACCACATGAAGAACCACTGAACAATACTCTATGCAGAAAAGACAAACGTCTTGAAGATGGCCCTGGCGTTGTTGGTCATTGCACCTAAATCTCGTGCCCCCTCCCACTGGTGATTAGATGTATCAGCAATTTGAGTTGATTCTCATAATTCTTGAGGGTTAGGTGACCTTGACCACATCAACATTAATGGTCAATCCAACATTGGCTAGGGGATATATCCCACATTACTTACCTGAATCGTCAAAAGGAGAACGTATGTGAAGAAAAAATATTTTAGACTCACATAACTGCATCATGGAAAAATAAAATTCATCAATATAGACTATATACAAATTTAATTAATATCACTCTCATAGATCCTACTTCCGATGTCAAAATTTCTGGTTACTGATTCTTCCCAGGAGTGATAATGTTAGAAGCTACTTCAATTTCAAGAAACTATATTTGAAAAGAGAAAGAAAGTTGCCAGTGAAAGTGTCTGCAATTGTTATGAATCAGCAAATAAGCTACAGTCCTAAGAATATTCATAGTGCCCGTTTAGAACAACAAAATTTTCATGTCGGACTAACCAAAGGAGCTTCGGTTTGTGAAAGTTTATGAACTCATCCGCAGGATTACTGTCGACATTGTGACTGCTCTTGATTAGAACTTTTTCGTTTATCTCATGGTTGATTGATGAGCATGCATACATCTCTTTTTATGAAAACGTAGAGCATCATCTCACCTGCTTCATTATGAAAATAAAAGGCAAAAGCATATACAGGTGTGGTATATTTTAAATGATGAAAAATGATATACACGTGAGTTTATATGCTGTTAGAATGAAGTAACCCTTACAGCTGTAAACAATTAGGAAAAAAAGTCTAGCTTATCTTCACTGAATGATGTCGCGATCCCTGTCAATGTCATTTTTTGCTTTGAAATTACAGCTCATGCCCACAGGGATAATAAGTTTGATGTTCATGATACAGAGATAATATATAAAGCATAAATATGCCATATAAAGAATACCCAAAATATAAAATTGTGGATGTTGGAATATATATGCTTTGATATTATGATCTTAAGAAAGACATTAGTTTATTTTATGCATTTATAGAGAAACTAGATCGAGAAGAAGTAGAGAGAAGAAAAAAAACACTACTTTTATCTCAAACATCAAGGGATTGCACACTACATAAAGTGGCAAGCAGATTGGAGATATCTGCAAGGCTAAAAAGGGTGTGGACGTTGTACCTAAATCAATTGAATAAAAGCCCGGAACAGCATTGTCATACAATTATGTTATAATGAATGTAAGAAACATAAGCAAACAAATTAACATTGACATAAGAATCGACCCTTTCTGCCCTATCAAAGGAGCTACAAACACAACACTTTTAAGATCCAGAAGCATCAATAGCAAGAGACCACGCAGGAAAAAGAACAACCTACGAGATTTTCCACGAGAGTATCCCTCATTAAATAGAGAAATCAGAGAAGTTCCATAATAGAAAAGATTGATTACCTCACTCCAAGCAGCAATGCACACCGATCTACAAAAGAACACCTACGTTCCAACAGAATGTCTGCCCATAACAGGGCTCTAAAACCCTAGACGACGGAGTTCATTCCTGCATCAGCTCTACTTCTCCGCTTTCTACGGCGTTCCTTCCTTCCTTCCCGTCTCGCCTTCAAGATCATCTCGCTCCACTTTTTTTTTAAAAAAATATTTAAATCTTTTTTTTTTTTGCTTTTATATTGCAATTACTTTCATTGAAGGAAAAGGTCAAAATAAAAATCTCCAACACAAAAAATATCGGCCGTCATTTTGGATCCAGAACACACAACAACCGATCGAACCAACCAGGTATCTTTAAAGTCTAGATTGTCAAGGGGCCCACACAATCCAGGCAAGTGAAGTGCATGATTTCCTGTCTGCTGGCTGAAGTGAGATAGCTGATATGAGAAGGATATAAAAATATCAAAGGAGAATAATTATTTTTAAGAAGAAAAAGAAGGGACGGGGGGGGGGGGGGCGCAATATCCTTATCCGGCTTGAGCGCATAGCGGACACGTGTCCTTCGCTAACCAAGCGAGACCATGCATCGTCGCAGTCTCGATATGCCTACCGGCAGCTCCCGGTCGTCGTCCATTTCCGCACCTTGTAAATGACCAAAATGCAACCGTTCATTCTCTAATCCCCGACTGCGTCCAACTCTTTCGCGAACAGATACGTTCAGATGGGGGATATTTTAGTCTCTGCACATCAAGCCATCTAGAAACAACACGTTTTCCCGGTGGCGCAGTGGATAAAACAAATAGGGGCATCTGGTGGGTAATTATCAGGAAAGTATGAAATTGCCCTCCTTCTAATCTGCCAGTTTCGAGCTGTCAGTGGCGAGTTAGGTTGGAAAGTAGGGACATAATAATCATTTTACACTTCAAATATACTCCCCCGGGATAGATAGATAGATAATGGGGAACGGGAGACTCCAAATTTGGAATCTCGAGCTGCCCGGTCGCAAATTATTCTTCATGGTTGAGGAATCTCAGTGCGTGTAGCTTGAACGCAGAATTTTTTTTTTTAACTTTTGGTTTTTTGATCGACTGAATCGAGATCGGAAGCGGCAGGTAAAGCCTTTTCCTCGTCGATCGATTTCTCTGTCCTCCTTTTTGCGGATTACGCTCATCGTATTTTGAGGATCTATTCGGAGTCGGTGAGGGTTTGGTTTCCAGATTTGCAAAATTATGTTTTGAATTTTCTAAGTGATGCCTTTTTTTTTTGTTTAGAAATTTACTGAAATTAGTGGGTCTTGGTCAAAGGTCGTATTGCTTCGGTTTTCTAGATTTGTATGTTGGATCATGTGTTATCTGACCTTTGCTTTGGTGAGTTGAGCGAATGTAGTCGGATTAGGCCAAATTCAAGAAAACCAGTAGTTCTGTGGATAAATTGTCTGCGGTTCCTACCAATCAAGGTGTGTGAAATTGTTCCTGAAGAATATAGATGAAAGAAATAAATGAAGAGAAAATTAGGAGCTGATGCACGAGCAGAATTACTGAATGAAATTATGAGCTTTTCCATTTCTAGCCGATTGTATTATTAAGTGGGTACTTCATTCTATTAATAAATGTTGAGAAGAATTCTTGAATGACTGTAGTTGTGGTAGGCATGGTAGGAATTTTGTTGTTTCGAAAATACCCACTGTACAAGTTACTACCTCTCAATGTGAAAGAAATTAAAAGTGAGCTTTGGGGAATGCGATGGTGAATGTTTTTAGAAAGGAGCTTTAGCTAGGTTGTATGGCATACAAGATCCAACAATTGAAGCTATATTGATTTCTCTCTTTAAAGGTATCTTTTCTGGAAGAAAGATAATAAACAACGGAATGGAATTTGGGCCTGAATGTAAATGACAATGCAGCATTTACCACAGCAACTCAATATAGAGATTTTGGGGACTAACAAATTAATTTTATGTTTGACAAATCCTTGTTATTCAGGTTAACTTCGTTGGGGATCTAGAATGTTCAGATTTATAAGTTATGGCAAGGATCATAACTTATGCCTTAATATTTTCAAATGATGCACGCTAGAATTGTTGAAGTGATGGCTGTTGTATCACAAATAATGCAAAGCTGTTATGAACAAAATGCATGCGCTGATATCATTATCCGATATCATATCAAAGCAATTTAATCTTTCACTGCTTGTTTCAGCTGTATGTATTTTTCTTTTAACCACCAAGTGTTGGACTCATGCCTGTGCTTGATGATACTTTATTCATAAGGGAACTAATATGGGAGTTCTGGAGGGAGCAATTGTTTTTCACCCTGATATTCGTGCAATCTATGCTGGAATTTCTGCTCCACTTGTCACTAATAACACTACAAAGGATGTATTCCTTCAAAGTGCAATTTGGGGGCACAAAGGTAGATGCAGAAGCATAACGCAGGTTAGTTGTACATCTCTTCATCCATGTCAGAAGAAACAATGGCGTGTTCATTGTAGTTTCAATTCCTCCTCTGATGATAATGGAAGCATGGCCGGGAATTTCAATGCAAATGATGAGGAGTACGTAAACTCTACTGTGATTGAAGCTGGTAATATGTTTGAACCGTAATCCTATCTTCTATTTTATTTTTTTGCATCATTTTTTTCTTCCTCTGTAGGTCTATACCTGGGATTCTGTGCCCACAAAAATTAGCAGTTAATTATTGCGACTTCATAACTGTGATCTGTGTAGAGGTTTTCTTTTTTCCCTTGACTGATTAAACCTACAATCCAGTAGTTTTTGACGATTTAACTTAAGATGAATCCCAAGTCTTAACTATTTAAGTCTTGTATTTATTCACCGTATGTGAAAACTGAGAAGGCAAGTGAGAGTGGATGATCTAGTCTTACATATAACTGAGTCACTATCTGATAGTACAGCCACCAGCAAACTACTTGTTTTGGTTGTGATGAAATAGTAATGCAGCATTGCGTATTATATTTTCTTGCAAACTAATTCTTGCTGGCAGTCTTGCCATAATCTTTTGGTGTATAAAAGGTACATAGATTTTTCTTATACTTTTCTTCTATATGCAGTGCAAGTCAGAAGTGGATCAGATGGCTTTATGATAAAGATGCGTGATGGTAGATACTTAAGATGCACACATAATACTCCTCAAGGAGGAAACCTGCCAGACTATGCTCCTCACCCTGCTATTGTGTTGAAGATGGAAGATGGAAGTGATCTTCTACTTCCAATTATTGTTTGTATAACCCCCCCTCATATCTTAACCTCCTGTTTTCTAGAATAGTTCATAATAAATTGATCATTGCCTGATTATAATTTTCAGTGGAAATGCCAAGTGTGTTGCTGATGGCTGCAATTCGCAATGTTCATATTGTAAGACTGCACTTTCTTTGGATTATCATGATTATTGATGCTTGCCTTCTAAAATGAAAATTATTGGACATGTTTCTCAGGCTAGACCAACCATTTATCAAGTAATCAAAGAGATGATTGAAAAGATGGGATATGTGGTAAGTAATTCTTAGTGATTTGAACCTTTCAGCCTTTTTGCCTGATGGATTTGAAGGAAATCTTAAGGGTTCTTTACATCTTTGGGAAGTTTGGAGAACATCTTGTGGTATTTATTGCCATCTCTATGGGGCTATTTATAGCTGTGAACCCTTTCCTGTAAATTTGTAGCAATTTCCTGACATATAATTGTGTGTTAACAGTATCCAATGTTCGGTTATCCAATTTTGAAAGATACACTTAAGATGACTACTTTTTTTCATTCAGGTTCAACTTGTTAGGGTCACCAAGCGAGTGAATGAGGCTTACTTTGCTCAGCTATACCTTGCAAAGGTAAATAACTAAATACTACTTTATGTTTTTGCTGTCTATATGAGTTCCAATGTAAAATTTCCTCCTGGAAGGAAAAAAGAGTTTCTTAAGTAACCATCTTCCTCACATGCAGCCAGGGAATGAAACAGAGACTATTAGCTTTGATCTCCGACCTTCTGATGCCATCAACATGGCTGTTCGATGCAAGGTGAGCTTTAGTTCTTAAAAATAATTTGAATCTTCAATCAGGGTTTCAAACTGAGTCTCAGTGAACTTGAGCAACCCTGAAACCATCATAGTATTGTGATGCTAATGGCTGAGACATTTATAACATATATAACAAGTAAAGAGAATGTGTGCTGAGTAGGTAGTGAACCCATAAGTTCTGTTATTAGTGGTTAGGCACACTGGAAACTACCAATGAGTAAATACTAATTTAATCATCAACTTCGTTGACTTAAAGAATAAGAGGTATTGGTTGAATCGCATGCAATGTGGACTAGGGTCGTCAAATAATGATAGATCTGGTAATGCCTTGCTAAATGACTTTCTGATCATGTTTTTCCACTTAGCACTAGGTTTTTCCCTGTTATGTGATCTTCATTCTCTTTACGAAGGCATGATAATCAGAAATGCTGAAAATCATGCTTTTCTTAGGGGGCTGTGTATCAAACCTGATGAACTTTAAGCTACCTTGTTATAGAAATCAGCCAGTACTTGGTATGATTTGTTCCACCGGTGAGGTTGAGCTTTCTGGGTAGCAGAATTATTATAAAGCTAGAAGTTATAGTTTTAGCTAATTCAAACCCAATATGGTTGTTTGTGCATGGTTTATTATGACTTCAACTGGTGCAGGTTCCCATACAAGTCAACAAAAATCTTGCATACAGTGATGGGATGAGAGTGGTTGAACCAAGCAAATTAACAATGAAGGCTCCTCTATCAGATGGAATGCTGTTTATGGAACTCGATAGGTAGAATAATTTCATACTTTATTTAGACTGTTTGGGAAAAAAATTTATTTCAATTCAGATTTGCTTCCAATTTAAATTGCATTTTCGTAGAGTTGTTTGGTAGCAGTGTAGTCTTTTCAGCACGATCTTGTTCTCCATATTCTCATTACATGATCATAAGATGACGACAAATAATTTTTGAAAACTAGAAATTTGTTCACCACTTCACTGCATACCGACCAATTCCATTTTGGCTTAAACTGAGTCAGTTTTGTGATTCCTATCTTCTTTTTTTGCTCAATTTTATTTAATTAACTTCAACGGTTTATCCCACAGGCCTGATGGTCAGCCTTGCTTGGAGACGGAAGAGTTTGGCTTGATCAGAAACATGCTGAGAGCTGCTGTTGAGGAACGATATGGAGATGCTGGTAAAAAAGATTGTTTTATCCTTCATATCTGTACATTCATGGGAATAGAGTTCTTAGTTTCCCTCGCATTAATAGAAATTTGATAATCGACATAGTATAGAAGTCCTAAAATGCTGAAACACATCAAAGAGGGTCCACAAACCTCATAATTTAAATAGGTCAACACCAAAACAATTAGTACCTTGCCTTACTAACTTTGCATATTTATGCATGGCCCTCCAATTGTAATGAATATTTCTCATCTCTTTCAGCTCGATTAAGGGACCAGCTTCATCAGCTTAGATCCAAGAAAAAGAACTGGACATGACAGGTTTTGGCGCTACCTTTTTTCCTTTTCCATTTTGTTGCTTATGCTTGCAATCCTGGTGATATTTTGCTTTGCTTCTGCAGTTGAATGGGATGTACATAAATGGCACAAACATTAGTCGACAAATGACGTACCCATATATAGATAATAGATAGCCGACCATCATGTGAATATACGTATGGTTTTAGTTTGTAAGTCCATATACGGCAGCATTTTGCCTGTACTTATAAATATCACTATAAGACATGAAAAATTATGCTCATGGACCAACTGTTACTGCCTGCATTGCTACTGTTCTCTCTCAATAGCTGGGACGTTAAAGTTTGATGGTTTGCTGTGATAACTTACGAGATATATCTATGCTTTGACTGCTGTAATTGATCTTCAAATGCTAGCATTCAGTACCCTTCGTGACGTATCACCAGCCTAATCTGCAGGAGTTCTGTACAGTCCTTGATCTCATGGTTTTTCTCAACCAGTGCAAATCTCAATCTTCTCAGTTTGGAATAAGCCATCATGTTCTCCATTTTTGCAGTAGGTGTTTGGTCAAAGTGGTTGATCTAAAAAAGTCATCAGCTTCCTGGATTTATGATTCAGCTGTAAATTGACTGTTGATCTCATTGTCTTTGAACCATCGGTGTCAAAACTTTTATCTTGTGGTCTAGTGTTAAAACTCTCCTTGGTCCTGAGCTATTTCAAATGGATTTTTCTTAAAAAGCCTGCTTTTTTGCCACCCCCTCCCCCTTTTTTTTGTCACTGTGCATCCACATGCCTCGCTTGGAAACAAATGATTGAGGACAATGCAGGTGATAGATTTAAGGCAGCAGCATCAGGCACTCCCACTAAATTCTCTGGGCAATATTTGTATCCAGGAGAAAAACCAAATGGCATGCTCTGCTGCTGCCTGTTCCCTTTCCCCGTCCTACTCAATTGTCCCCTTGCATCCCGTGGGGATGCTGAGGGGGGCTCAGAAAAGAAACACCTCTCATTCCCCTTCCCCTCATCTGAATTGATTTCAAAAACATCAATTTGATGAGAGGATCCATCGGATTGGAATATTTCTCCTCCTATTATTTTTTTTAAATTTAATGAGTTTTGAACTCAAAATCTCGTGATTCTGGTGATCCTTCTACTGTACATTTTTGCTCCCAGTATTTATCTCCATCCTGATGTGCTTTTTGCTCCCAGTATTTATCTCCATCCTGATGTGCTCGATGTCTTCTCAAATGTCGATGTGTGTGCGGTAAAAGCTGGTGACCTCACAACTCCTCCCATGGCCGCCGGTGATTTGACTGCATATGGAAGTATGCAGAAGAAACGGGCCCTGAGTTTGGAGTCAAATTCTAGCAACAACAACAGCTAATGATGGTCATGATCAAGGCGCAGCTGTGTAAGTTTATATATATATATATAAATATATAATTAGGTGGTCAGCAGAATGGTAAAATTTATAGGTAAAATTGTCCATTCCTTAACTAAGTCCATCATGAGTCCGGTTCTCCCTTCCTGTGCGTGGATCAAAATGCATGATGACAAGACGACTTCTCCGTTCTTCTTTCTCCAACTCAGTCGTTTTTATCAGTCGTTTTTATCGCTCTCCACATAATAATTATTTCAAGAAACGTCCGCTTGATGTGGGGCATCAGACTTTTTTTTTTCTTTTAGCAGCAACCTCCGTGGAATATTTTTTGTTCTTATCATTATTATTTAGGTTGCTAGATTTTGGTGAATTGAGCGTGTGGAGGCGTGAAAGGAATCGAATCGGTCTGCGTGGTCCGGGACACGGATCGGATTCGGGACTTGTTGAGACGGCAATTAAAACGACGCGTGATTGGGAACCATCAACTGCTCGGCGGTGGGTGGGCACCTCCCTCCGCCTGCAAACTCCCATTCACTCTTTTTCTTCTTCCCACTCTTACTACCTGTCCATTTGTCTCCTCCTGCCTATAACCATTAATAGTTAAAGTCGTGACCACCCAATTAAATTAAATTATGAGACAGAAACTTTATTTAATATAATTATATGATATAATATTATCCATGCTATAATTCAACTCTCTTGTTGTATTTACGCTTAATAATTCTCTTTATCCTTTTAGTTTAAGATTATTAAATTTATATAAAAAATATTTTACCTAATTTTTAAATTTTTTTATTCTAATAAATTTATAGTGTCACTCTTCACTTATACAATTCATCAAAATTATTGCTCTAACACGACGATGTACATTTTGTGTACAGTTAGGCTTCATGTTGAATCTATAAATTTTATGCAGATTTTAGATATCTAAGTTTTGTCTATGTTTTTGTAACTTTCTATTGTGTTTTTCGGACTTAAGTTTTATCCTAAACTTTTATGGTTCTAAATCTAAGTATTACAGCTCACTTTAGCTCATTGTTATATGTCTTAATTAGATGAATGCAGTTTATATAATTTTTTTCTACTTAAATAATTAATATCTTAAATATTTAAGTGGAATACATTGTTTTTTTAAAATAAAAAATAATACATTTAACCATTAATCTACCGATGTTTCTTATTATAATGGCAAAGTTCAAAGCACTGATATTGCACTAATTTTGAGAGATGGTTTGGTCGCACACTGTCGCTGACTCAATCATGACGCTGATCGATCACCTTCAACCATTCATTTTTTTTCCCTTTCCTCACTTGGAATCCTTGCGAAAACATTTTTTAAAAAGTAAATACCAAACATGTGCTAAAAAATTAATTAAATTATTTCTCACAGTTGTCGACCCAACCATTAATTAATTACGTTGAAAATTGAATCGGGGGTCCAATAAATGCATCGTTTACCTGTTCAAAATAAATGGCAATTCATAAAATGTTTTCAGCGTGTCGCTTTCTCCCGTGGTCAAAAACTCAAAACGAAGCAGAACGAGCGCTAAAGCAGAAAAATGCTTTTGAAAACACTTCAACGGCGATGGTTTCCTTTTGCTTCTTTTTTTTTTGTTTTTGCTTTCGGCAATACATTCCAAGGGAGGAGGATCCCGTGCACCGTGTGAGCCACCAAACTGCGGTTTCCTCATCGTAGTTGGATTATGAAGCGGGTCCCAAAAGTGAGCCCTCCGAATTGGCCAGTTAAGCGACGCGCTTCGCCGGAAGGTGATGACTCAGACTCGCAGGCAGCAGGCCGACGTGGGTCGCAGGCGAACCAATTCAACCGTCTTCCTCTCGCTCGCCCCCTCCCTTTATATTTCTTCTTCATCTTCTTCCTCTTCTTCTTCTTTTTTATTTTACTTTATTTTGTTTTATTTTGCCTTTTGTTGGGTGGGCGAAAGAGGAGGCGGCGAAGAAGAAGAGGAAAAGGAGGTGGATAAGAAGGAGAAGAAGAAGCGTGACGAGTCTTATACGGCCGCTGCCACCGGCGGTAGGAGCTCCCGCGCCTGTGCGAACCCCCTGCCTCTCGCCTTTGCCGTCTTCTCTTTCTCCCGTCCTGCCGGCCGGTGATCTCGAATCTGTAACTTTGGGCTGTCCGGGGTTGCGTCGAGGTTCGTGTTTTTCGCCTCTAGGTTTTCTAATTTTTCCAGTGCTTGCCGGGGTTTTTGACCTTTATGATTGCTCTGGCTTTTTTGTTGTTGCGATTCATAGTTTTTCTTTTTTAATGTTTCAGCCTTTGGTAGATATGTCGGGACCACTCGACCGATTCGCGAGGCCATGTGAGTTGTTTTTCCTCAATTTTTTGTGATAATTTGAGCAATTCGCCTGTATAGATAGTGCAATTTATATGCTGAGTATTTTTGCGGGGGATAAGGCTCTCGCAGGTTAAAATCCGCTTCCCTTGAACTAGTTTGGTCTAGAATACCCTTCTACTCAATATTTGACTTTGTCGTCAAGAACTTGTGGAACTTTTAAAGTGCCAGTTTTGTGTGGCCTGAAATGGATGAACTACTCAAGACATGAATAGAGTGGAGAATAGAAGGAAGAGAATTTGGAATATGGTGTTCCATCAAACAAATAAAGAAAAACTCAAAAAAAGAACCCTGAACATAGTTTTGCAATTAATGTGTTTCTTTTGCAATTAAAAGGTGTCGATTTAAAGAAAAGAATATATTTCCCAATCATGAAGCTTCAACAACTTCGTGTCAGGTTGTGAAAATTGTCCTCCCAGAAGTGCTATAATTCTACAATTACACTAGAACGCAAGATTAACAGGTTATATAATAGTAATTCTTCGTCAGTCTTTCACCCAGATCCAAACTCTTTCTATTGTTGGAAAACCTTGGTCGGGATGTAGTTGTTCACCTTGCAGACACTTTTTTAATAGTGGAAACACTAATATATGTGATGGATTCATCCTTTTAATACATACAGCGACAATCTGATAACCATTGAGTCCAATGATAAAAACGTCTGATTATAATAGCTTCCAGCCACTATGCCTATTTCGCCTATGGTAGCCTTTGGACACCTACCAAAAATCAAATTTGTTATCAACGGTCTTTTGGGAACTTGTTGATATCGTTTCACTTCTCTTGGAAAATTAATCTTATTGTTGGCTATTGCATTGCAACTCTTACATCCTGGTAACAGCGTGGCTGTGTGAGAATATCTTGAATTTTGTCAGTCACTAATCAGACACAAAATTACCAAGTCTATCAAAAACAACTAGGGCTTCTGATGTTAATTTATCGCCAACCTCTGTAATTACTCAGGCATTGTTCATTCTACACGAGCAAAATCAATTATGTCTTCTTCATGTGCTTTTGTACATGATTTTTGCCTATTCAACACAAGTTCAGGGTTAAGGTGAATTACAGTTTAGTTCTGAACATACTATTAATTGGCATTGTTTATTTAAGTTAAGATTATGGACATGATGCATATTGAGGCATAGACGTACTCTGGCAGTAGCTTTTCAAAAAGAATATGCTTTTCTACTTTTATGATTCCATATGCCTGCTCGTCCTATTGTGCTAGAATGACTTCTTTCTGATGATATGATGCCTTATGATGTTGCTATTGTGGTTTATTTGTGATGGAGTTGTAGGTTTTGAGGGATTCTCTGGTCATGATGAGAAAAGAGAACGGAAATCAGATGTTGAAAATTCAGAAGATGAAAGGAGGACGAGAATTGGAACCTTGAAGAAAAAAGCTATAAGTGCATCAACTAAGTTCAGACATTCTTTGAGGAGAAAGAGCAGAAAGAAGCTTAACTCTGTTTCAATTGAGGATGTACGAGATATTGAAGAGCTACAAGCCGTTGATGCATTTCGTCAAGCCCTAATTATGGATGATTTGTTACCATCAAAGCATGATGATTATCATATGATGTTGAGGTAATTGTACACATTTAAATAATTTATCCTCTGTAAATAGCACATCATTCTTCAATGAAGCTCAATATAGTTCTTCTTTTCCAATTCTTAATAGGTTTGTTACTTTAATTCATTGATGAAAGTTATATTCGACATTATTTTTCATGTTGGTATTAACTGTAAATCTATATCTTTACAACGAAGCCCTGATGTATTTTTTCACTTATTGTTAGTCCTTTTTTTTCTAATGACATGATTTCCTTTAGGTTTCTCAAAGCACGGAAATTTGATATTGAGAAAGCTAAGCACATGTGGACAGAAATGCTAAAATGGAGAGAAGAATTTGGTGCTGACACAATTATTGAGGTGCTGAATATGTTTGGTTTACTCTTTCCTTTTTTTTAAAATTTCGTAGCCATATAATTAGGTGTTTACTTTTATTTCTAGTGATGTCACTTAAGGATCATAGGTGTGTTTACAAGTACCTCTAGGTACGCAAGCCATCACACGGTATAATGATCCGGATGCAGTTCTTTACTTGGATCAACTTGTTTTCTCTGAGGACGCACTTTTTTCTGATTTAATTGTTTCAGAAAATAATGAAAAAAAGAGTCAATTAGGGTTCTAAAAAGGATGGAAAATGACTAAAGGATAAAAAAAATATCCTTCACAAAGGCCTTCCATCTACTAAGTAATGGCAATCAACATGAACTACCACTAGGATGAATCATAGATTTCCAAATCACTATTTCCATGAAGCATTTCATAAGGATCCAAATCACTATTTCCATGAAGCATTTCCAGAAGCATTTCATTTATTCTGGGTGTCTTGCCTTCACAGACGTTAAGATGGGTTTAACCTACTTGAGGATGATACCTAATACCTCCTCTTTATCAGGACTTTGATTATGCAGAGCTAGATGAGGTTTTAAAATACTATCCACAAGGTTATCATGGTGTGGATAAAGAAGGAAGACCCGTTTACATTGAAAGGCTTGGAAAAGTTGATGCAAACAGATTAATGCAAGTGACAACTATGGATCGGTACCTAAAATATCATGTCAAAGAGTTTGAGAGGTGCTTCCTGATTAAGTTCCCAGCATGTTCAATCGCTGCGAAAAGGCACATTGATTCAAGCACAACAATACTGGACGTCCAAGGCGTGGTTTGTTAACATTCTTATACATTATTATTTCTGTGTAACTACAGTTGATATGTTATATTGAGTAGTTCCCTAGTGGTGATGAAGTTATTTTCCTTTAGGGTCTGAAAAACTTCACTAAGTCTGCAAGAGATCTGATTATCCGACTGCAAAAGATCGACAGTGATAATTACCCAGAAGTAAGTAATTGTTTGGCATGCTCAAGCCTCAATTTTCAACATTCTAATTTTAGATAGAATAGTAACTCATTTGCAAAGCATTTCACTTTTATGTTTTAGAAGTCCTCATTTAGGTTCTATTTAACCACATCTGTTTTGCTGCAGACGTTACACCGGATGTTCATAATTAATGCCGGTTCAGGTTTTAAGCTACTATGGAATACCGTGAAGTCATTTCTTGACCCTAAAACTACTTCTAAAATTCATGTACGTCAATTCCATCCTGTATCATATCTAATAGTCCATCTTTTGTTAATTAAATCTCAAAATACTTCTTTGACAATTATTGTTCAGGTTCTTGGAACTAAATACCAAAACAAGCTACTTGAAATAATTGATTCCAGGTCTCTTTCCATTTTATCTTAATTTTTATGTTCTTGTTATCGCACTTTTTCTTTTCCTTGTTCAGTCTCTGATCTCTGGTTTCTGGATTTTTAGTGAGTTGCCGGAGTTTCTTGGTGGTAGTTGTATGTGTCCTGAGTATGATGGATGCCTTAGATCTGATCGAGGTCCATGGAAAGATCCCAATATATTAAAGGTATCTTCCATTATTTCTCTATCATCCATAAAATATAACCCTCCATGTGTGCATGGGTAAATGCATGCACCAGCACACTATTTGGAGGATTTCTATGTTGATTTCATCTTTATTTAATGCTTTGGATTGTAAACAGATGATTCTTCATGGCGAAACAAAATGTGCTAGGCAAATTGTTACTGTTTCCAACAGCGAAGGAAAGATCATTGCTTATGCCAAGCCAAGATACCCGGAAGTAAGAGCTGCAAATATTTCTTATCTTTGTCAGTAACTATTCATTTTCTCAAAATCATTTGGTTGGTGTACCAGATAAAAGGAAGTGATACATCTACAGCTGAGTCTGGCTCGGAAGCGGAAGACATTATTTATTCAAGAAAATCAAGCAGCTATGTCCGGAATCCTCAATTGACTCCTGTTCATGAAGAGGTGAGCTCTAATGTTTTAGAGGTTAAATTAGTGCAAGTTGAATGAAGTACAAACTGCGCATAAATGTTTCAGCATATTGAAGCAGTTTATTGTGAAATGGAACTGTAATACATACTTGGCGAACATTTCGTTGCCCCCAAATGGATGAAGTAACCAGGAAATATGCAGGCAAAAATAGGGAAGGCTGGTGTCTCCGGTGGCTCTTCTGAGTATGAAGATTGCGTACCCATGGTTGACAAGGCTGTAGACGCAGGATGGAATAATTCTACTTCAGGTTCAGGAAAATATTCGTCAAAAGGTTATGAGCTTCAAGTTCATGCAATTGATTCTTATCTCAATTTTGGTCATCTAGTATATGTTCCTATCTTGATATTCAACAGTCTCACTCAATTGCTCATGACAGATCGATTTCGGATGCTAGAGATGAGCGAGCCTTCAGGAGCTCGAGCTCGAATTATCGCATGGGTTACTGCCATCATAATGACACTCTATGCAATGTTCTGTTCAGTCACTGGTCGAGTAACTAAAAGGCTCCCGGATAAAGTGAACGAGTTTGATCGCCACTATCCCGAAACTGCCCTAGATCCTATGCCCAAGGAGGAATTCCGACCCCCTTCACCTTCACCTCCTTTCAAAGAATCAGATCTACTCTCATCCGTCTTGAAAAGATTGGCAGAGCTGGAGGAAAAAATCGACGAACTTCAAGCAAAACCATCGAAAATGCCTCATGAGAAAGAAGAACTGCTCGACGCTGCTGTTCGCCGTGTGGATGCACTAGAGGCTGAGCTTATTGCGACCAAAAAGGTTAGATTTTTATCAGCCAAGCAAAAACGATCGAACTAAATAATAAATTGCCTACTCATCAAAATCTGTTGCCTCCGATCAGGCTCTATATGAAGCTTTGATGAGGCAAGAGGAGCTGCTTGCATACATCGATCAACAAAGGGAGTCTGCATTCCGGGTAAATTTCTCCTGCCGATCTGCTATATTTTGTTTCCCTTATTCTACGGCCAATCGCCATTATGGTCTCATGTTTTGACGTCATGTTTTGGACGATGTTGCAGAAGAAGAAGAAATTTTGCTTTTGAAGCCGCATCAACCTGCCGTGTCTGTGCAAACGCATGTATAAATACGAGATGAACCTAGTGTGAGAATGTAACGTAGGAACACCGTCTTTTTCGGATAACCTAACAAGGGGTTTGTGCGCATGTGCTATCTTGTGATCAGTAAACTGCAAACGCAGTCTGATGGGTCTGTCTCTACACGCGGAGGAGGAGGATTAGTAACAAAGCATCAAATTATACTCCAATATTCTTTTATGTTCCAAACTCCATGGTCAAACTCACCCTTGCCCTTGCACTGCATGAAGTCTACGCCATCCGACTGTGCTACTTATTAATCTTTCATTAAATTATCTATCCTTAATTAGATCCGTCCTCGGCGTTTTCAGCGGCGGTAATAGGTCGTGTATGTATTCATTGTGTAAATAATAAATCATAAGTAGATTAAAATATAAATGGATCATATCCTACGCAAAGCAGAGCAGAGGCAGAGCCTGACTTGGATGGATACAATGGTGATGCTAACTTTAGAGAAATGAGCATGACTTGAGCGTAGTGATAAGTCAGTACAGATAGTATCAGATTATGTTAATTTAAATAGATTTTTTTTCTTTGAAGTGGTTGGAATTTGGGTAATTTGATAAATTGACAATTAATCCATAGATTCCTTTTATTTGATCGATATCCTTCGGTAGGTCGGTAAAATTAAAACGATGCTTCTGGATAGCTTGCTCACTGATTAGGCCCGCCGGAGAGGAGCAAGAGATGTCGTCCGAAGATGCTCCCACCTCCGCCCCTGTCGCCCTTAAGATCTACGCCGGGGCCGATTTCTTTGGCTGCCCCCTTAAGGACGCCCTCGTCGCCCACCTCCTCTCCCTCCCCGGAGTCGAGGCCGTTGATTTGGGCACCGACAAGTACTACTCCATCGCTGAGCAGGTCGGTCGCCTCGTAAGCTCCGCCGCCGCCGACCGGGCCTCCTCTCCTGAGACTCGCGGCCTCCTGGCCTGCGGCACCGGCGTCGGTGTGTCCATCTTCGCCAACAAGTTCCCCCGCGTCTACGCCGCCGCCTGCTCCTCCGTCGGCGATGTCCAGAACGCTCGCTCCATCAACGCCTGCAACGTCCTCACCGTCTCAGGCCTGAACACTACCCCCGACGACGCCGTCAAGATCCTCGAGACCTGGATCCGCACCCCCTTCAAGGCCCCCTGCCCCGCCTCCGGCGGCAGCGACTGGCCGGACGATATCCAGGCCTTCCTCGACAACGCCCCCTCCGAGATGGCCGCCATCCCCAACCCCTCTCCCGCGGCCTCCACCTGCGCCATCTGCTGCCTGAGGAAAGGCAT
Source organism: Thalia dealbata (assembly GCA_030544415.1). Lineage (NCBI taxonomy): Eukaryota > Viridiplantae > Streptophyta > Magnoliopsida > Zingiberales > Marantaceae > Thalia > Thalia dealbata. Next base: position 2,532,363 of record CM060458.1, read on the forward strand.
CGACTTTGAGCCCGTCGGGATCATGCCGGGCGGCGAGATGAAGATCGTGCGCGAGAGCCCGACGTCGGCCGTCGTCAGGTTCAAGGCTGGCAGCGTTGAGCCGGCGCACCACCACACCTTCGGGCACGACCTCGTGGTGATGAATGGGAAGAAAAAAGTGTGGAACTTGACGAAGAAGGAGAGCTACGACCTCGAGGATGGGGACTTCCTGTTCACGCCAGCAGGGGACGTGCATCGAGTTAAGTATTTGACGGATACGGAGTTCTTCATCAGGTGGGATGGGGATTGGGATATCTTCCTCGATGAAGACCTGGAGACCGCCAGGGAAGCCATTGACAAGGAGCTCCAGGGAAGTGGCGATTGAAGTGCTTCCTATCAGGTAGCTTCGAAACTTGGCTCCCATGTACGACGGTCTGTCTGCCAACTATAAAGTTTGCTTCTTGATGGAATAAATGGTTTGGAATGCTCCCGTAAGAACTTCTACATCATGATATGCTGCTGTCATCCCACCCACTATTTGATGTTATAAGATATGAATGTTCATCCAAGTTCTAAGGAATTGCGTTCTTAAACTGATTGCTAGTATTGTTTTGGGATTTAGAGCCTGAAATGGTCTCAATCTTGTTTGCTTCACAGTAATCAGATTGATCCTTAAGCCTTGTATGGTGATCATGATTCATCTCATGGCCTCCAGATCACACCAGAGATAAATAATAACTCCTGAATATGACAAACCTGAAGAACTCACAAACGTCTCCATGTGAATGTCATTGCCCTTGTGATTTAATACTGGAAATAAGTTATTTTATTGTATGTTTAAGATATGAATGAACCACAGCTGGACCCAATATGAATGCCAGATCTGCAATCATTTTTTTATAGATAAAATTTACAATTGGTTTATGATTCACTTGGTTTGCTATTTGGAAATATGTGAGCATTCGAAAAGGCCTTAACAATTAATTGCCACTAATTACTAGATAACAAAATTCACCGACAAATATCATCATCACATTCTCTCAAAGTCTAACAATCCAAAGGCAGACATTAAATACTAGTCAAACAAATTAAAGGCTTCTCTCTGGGCAATTAAAGCAAAATGTTTCTGCAGGGATGCTCCAAATTTGATGTGCCCTGCCCTAACAAGCAATCAACGAAAGGACCGGGTCTTATTTCTGCCAGTGGTACACATGCATGTTGTTTCATAGCTGGCACCCTTCTGCCTTCTTCACATGTATACAAAAAAACCTGTATGCTGTACCACTCTCAGTTTGACCATACCTCTGAGAAGTAGACAATTTTTGAATATGCAGCTCCATCAAAAGAGCCAACGATGAGAAGATACTTTTATTGCTTCTTTTTTTGTCTCAGATGGATTGATCAAAGAAATAGGAAAAAAGTTTGAAATTTGAAAATGATACTGCTGTGCTGAGGTGGTAGGTCAGTAGACATATGAAAGTTTTTTTATTTCAAAGCAACAGGAGGTGATGAACTTGATAGCACCACAATATAAATATTGAACTTTATAGTCCCAAAGCATTGGAGGGAAGAAAAACCCTCTCAAGTAACAAGATATAAGTTTAAAGGCAAAATTCATCACAGAGTTCCCCCAAGACAACAAAAAAGAAAGACTACTAACACATAGAAGAAGCACCACATCTATTTTTATACCCTTTAGAATAAAAAGAAATCTTATGGTACTGTGACCATCTTGAGGAGCCTTAGTAGAGCAACAGTAACCTTCATCAAGGCACAAAGCCATTCACCATGTTCTGCATCACCCAATAAAAAATGTTATAAGGTCGTGCATAAATGATGACTCTGACTACTATTCATAAAAGAGGAGCATCTGCATACCAAACTCTATAATTCTTATTGCTTATTTCTCTTGGTCAAGAAACATGATCATTTTCTGAAGAACAATACAGATTTACTCGGCAGAAAGAAACTTGGCATGTCAAAATAAAGGCACATAAGCTGTAGCTAATCGAAACCATAGATGACATGGTAAAAAAGAAACAAGAATGATAGCAGGTACAACCACTCCTTCATTATGTAATCTAAAAGATTTTGCAAGCTCATGAAATCCTATCCCTAATGTTCTCAAAACTGTCAGCTTGCTAGGTTGATAAAGACCTTCATCTTTGATGGTGAAGGTCTTAGCTTTGCGATACCTCTGAAAGAAAAAAAAGTTCTTCAATGTTCAAGGAAAAGGTAGAAATTGACGTTGGCATGACAGAACCCTTTTAAATTATTTGCAGCTTAAACTTAAAACAGAATATGCAAGTACAAAAACTGGTGGCCAATTACACTACAGCAATCATATTATCAATTTCTGAGCACATGAAAAATTTCAGGTTGACCTGGAATAGTTCGACAGACCTCAAGTGAAACAGCAATATGATGAAACAAAGAAATGTACTAAATGTGATCAGTTGTAATTTATAACTTCACTCAGATCAATAGCAAGGGACTTATTATTTAATTAACCATGCAACGAGATTGATCTGCAAAATATCCCTTCTAATGACACCACAGAGATTTCAAAGAAACTTGCAAGTAATCCAACTACTCTCTGGAATTATGATAAAATCCCTGTAATGATGGTAAAACACAATGTAGGTGGAAGTGCAAGTCTATCGTGTTTAAAGAAAGAATCGTCTTAATACTTTATTGCTGATTCATAAATCAATACTGAACTTGGATCCCAAAGAGTCAGGAACTCCCAAATGAGCATTGGATCTTAAAGCAGCTTCAGTCAATTCAAAACATCTTCAGAAGTAACCAAATCATTCATGTCTCTACTTCTCATCCTACCATTCGTTCTTGACCATTTACTTGCCAGTAAGTATGTGCAATGTCTATATGCACAGGGCTTTGCATCATACAAGGAGATTGATTGTACTGAGAAGTGTGCTAAGACATTGACTTCAATCTAGATATATGAGAAAAAATTTAAATGCCAATGGTGAACATGATGACGAAGTCTTTACCTGTGGGTTTATCTCCCAGAACCAGTAAAAAGTTCGATCAAACCACAGCAAGTCCACCAGCTTGAGCGGCGCAGGATCAATGGAGGACTGGGTGGAGCTACCTGCATGCATCAAACCAATCCCCAATCAGCCGCTCTCTCAGATCAAATGAGCACCCAAAAGTTGGAACTTCCATCACCTCAGCAACGACGATCGAAGCCTCCGATTTTCCGGCGACGCAGCGGTCTTCGCGACTCTCCCCAAGCTGTTCGACGGCGGTCGGCTGCGCTTCAGAAAGCGGCGCCGCCGCCTGGACTTGGAGTACTTCGTCGGAAGTCTCCTCGAAAACCTCAGCAGCTGCTGCTGCTGCACAGACTTGCTTCCCCTCTTCCGGCAAAGAAACGATCTTTTCCACACGGACTTCCTCCACTGATTTAGCGAATCCGGTAACAGACTCCTCGGATTTAGCAAAAGCTACCTCCTCTACCACGACGGGGGACTCGTCTCCTTTATCGCTCTCGGTTGTGCTGTCGATCGCAGCCGATCCAGGTCCCAGCAGCTCCTCGTCGGACCGAGAAGAATGATCCACTCGGGGCGACGAAGCGGCTGAGGAGGAGGCGGACGACATCGGGCACCCACCGTCGCCGCCTTCCTTGGCGTCCCCCAGCGGAACCCCATCATCGTGATGCCCATGCCCGTTATCTACAAAAAAAAAAAATTAACCATTTCAAAACACGACGCCGATCACAACCAGAACAGAGAAAGGGGAGAAAGCAGAAGAAAAAGATCCCACCTTGAGCACGATGAAGAGGGGCACCAGCGGCGGGGGCTTCAGGCATCTGCTGCTTCCGCCTGGCGGCCTTCCGTTTCTTCGCTCCTCGCGGCATGACCACCGCTGATGGATTGCTCAATCAACCGGCGATCGCGTCTCCTTCTCTACTCCGGAACTAAAAATTGGCAACTTTAAAGGAGAAACACGGGGAAAGCTTGGAATTTGAAGCGATTCCGGAGACAACAGACGAGAAAATTTTCGGAGGGCGAGGGATGGGCGGGAGAATCGAGTGCAGGAAGGGGGAGGGGAGAGCAGGCGGCGGGCCTACTGAGTAGTGATGGTGGCGTTTTATGTCGGCCTTCTTTTTGTCTTTTATTCCTTCCTTTTTACCTTCCTTCCTTCCCTCTCCTCCTCCTCCAACTTCTACCGCCGGCGGTGGAATTGAATGAGATGAGAAGGCGAAGCGGAGGAAGATTACTTAAGGAGGGGGGCGGAAGAGGAGGAGGACGGCGGTTTGCAAAAAAGATTCCCCACGTAATTCTATCAAGTTTACTTTTTTATGTGACAAAATTACTTGTACAAAATCTAAGATTTATTTTTGTTGGAGAGGAAATCTAGTACTTCTGCGTATCTAAAAATTAATCCATGAAGAAAACATGATGGAGGTAACGAATCCAGGAGTTAAATTTTGAATATATTCTTTTCGTTCGTTCATGGCTTTTTTTTAGGAAAAAGCCTGGAAAAACTGCAGAGGAGGAGGAGGAGGACACGGACAGCATTATCTCTTTAATCTCTCTCTTTTTTAAATGTTCTTCCTTTATATTAATTATCGCAGAAAAAGAAAATAAAATAAAATAAAAGACTAATTATTTGGAGGGTGGGTGAAAAATAAAAAATATGAGGTGAAATAATTAATTTGGAAAAATAAAAAGGACTGGAATTGCTTCTGTCGAGTTGTGAGATGTGGAATAATAATTTATAATTACTTGAAATTTGATTTATCACACGGTGGTGGCAGGATGTGTTGGTGTTTATTTATTTATAATGGATTTTTAATTTACATGTTGCATCCTCGAAATTGGAAATATGCTTATACCTAATTAATTGCGAATTAGATATATCCAAAATATTTTTAAATATTTATTTATTTTATTTAAAAAAACAGTTAAGACGACCTGCATTAATCTTAAATAATAGTGTTTTTTTCTTAAGCAGGTAAATGCTAAATGTAGAATTTAAAACTAGATAATATACCTTTTTTAAAAAAAATCTTTAAAATATTGAGGAGTTGGGTTAAGAGTACATTCAAAATTTTAGTCTATTTTTTTAGTGAAAACGACTAAATAATAATAACATTTAGTTGAGAAATATTTCTCATTTTAATTTTTTTTAAAAAAAAATTGTTACAAGAGAAAAGGAAAAAAAAAGTATCATGGGTGCCACACCGCTATTTTTCAAAGGGGTGTGCGGCATATCGTCCCAACTTTCTTGAAGACGATACCAGCCTTTTCCGCCAAAAAGCACGCGTGAGAGAAGACCTTGGAATTGAGGGAAAGGTTTATTTATTATTAAACACCAGTAAAACCCTCAAAATAATGCTCACTTATCGCTAATTACAAGGAGTATTATATTCTCTAAAATTCCGTGTGTTGCTCTTCCTTCGACGAGGCTATTAATAGTCTCATCTCTCTACGGAAGCATCATGACTTTCTCCAGACCGACGTGTCTCTTGACGTGGCGTCCCTTCGTCTTCAGGTCGTAACAATCCTCCCCCGACGGAAGACGTCGATGCCCTCATCGACTCCGTTGCCAGGTAGTCTTGTATAAGCTCCTGAAATTGCCACAACGCCTCCTCTCGTTCCCAGCTAGCTTCGACGGAAGACGTCGATGCCCTCATCGACTCCGTTGCCAGGTAGTCTTGTATAAGCTCCTGAAATTGCCACAACGCCTCCTCTCGTTCCCAGCTAGCTTCAGCGGCCGACACTCCCTTCCACTCCACCAAGAACTCGACATGCCCAGAAGGTCGGAAGGTCCTTCTTCCCAGAATTTTCTCCGCTTGTGCAGCGAATTCTTTGGTATTCATAGGGGGCGCCCGTTCCTTCTGAACTCGTTCGGGATCATCGTCCTTGTGGAAAGGCTTCAAGAAACTCACATGGAAGGTGGGGTGAATTCGAAGCCTTGGAGGGAGCTGTAGTTTGTAAGCGACGGCACCAACTCGTGCGATTACACGGAAGGGACCATCGAATCTGGGAACCAACCCTTTGTGGAGTTGGGTTCCTCTCGCCTTGCGCCACATTTGCGGCGTGAGTTTGAGCAGCACCTGATCTCCTACGACGAATTCTCGCCTTCGCAGGTAAACCCCTTCTTCATCCGACAACCCGTGCCTTTTCCCTTATTCACGACCGCCGCCAACGCTGTCTTCATTTGGGTTGCAGTGAATCACCTCAACAACCACCGCCGAAAGCCTCCAATCCCCAAATCGACCCGCGCTAAGGTCGAATGTTAATCACTCTCTTTTGAATCTTAATTTGTGCATTGATATCAAGTTGCATTTATCCTTGATAGTTCTCTGTGTTGAGTATAGTAATGGGGATAAAGTGCTATCTCCCCCACCTCCCTCTTCCTACCCTATTAGGACCCTTTTACTCATGTAGTATTTTGCATCTTTTTCTTCCTTGCTAGTGAACATGTAAGTAACATAATAATTACGTCTTAGTGGGTAATCGAACATAGGTCAACACTAGGACATGTTTGCAAATGTCCCACCTTGCTAGTTATTAGATATGATCACTAGGTAAAAATTTAGAGTCATTAATTGAAACTATGGATGACTTAGAATTCTAATTAGCTCATCATAGTATTGGAACTTGGGTGATTAGGTTGTAGAGTAATGGTGGATAATTAATTAGGTAGATTATGTTGGATAAACTAAATTGAGTTGAACAACATTTAACTAAATTGGGTTGAGATGAGTTTAAAGAAAATAAGGAAAGGTGGTTAGTTTAGCTTATTAAAAATAAAATAGAAGATACTTTATATTAGAAATAATCTCTAAAGTCAATGATATTTGTAATAGGTAGGTCACCTCGAATTATTTAACGACGCTCAAGCTATTGTACGGTTGGTTTCGAAGGACGAATTACTACATCCAGGTGCGCTGGTTCACTACAGTAGATTACTTTCAAGATTGTGAAAATTAAGGAGATGATAATACTACTGCTTAGAAAAATTTATATTTAAATTGATCTTAATGTTTGTTTGTGTGTTAAATAATCTTGCTCTTATTATATGTAGTCTGAACCTTGCTTATATGATATGTGGTAGTTTTAACTTTGCTTATGTGATCTATTTAGAACCTTGTATGTGCTGTTATCTGAGAATGCTAGGATGCTCTTATTTCCTTTGATTCTTATCAGCCATGATGTCATGATAAATAAAACATTAGTGTCCCACTTATGGGTATGATGTAGATAAGTAGATAACACTAGAGTTGACATCTACCCGGACAATCAAAAATAGAATCTATGGTCATATGACACTATCACACATATGTGAGGAAATATTAACGATACATCATGGTAGATATTTTGAACTACGGATATGGGTTTTGACCCTCCGAAAACCATACCACCTAAAAGGAAAATTTATAAAGGACATAAATGGTAGAATTTACTATGGATCGACTTATCGCCAAGAATCTCGTGACTTAGTCACCATACCCGCACGTGTGACGCGAAGTCGCCACCGTGATAGTCCTAATATGGTTAGTTGGGGGTGTGATCATACCGATGATCTTGCTAGCATGTCGCCGAGGTTGTAGTATTTTGGTGGCCGCTAGAATGCTCACCTCCTGGCAGGCATCGCTGCTTTTGAATCGGGACGGTTACCTCTTCAGCATAGCCTTGGACAGTGGATCCATGGACCACACGGCTATACCAGACGTACTACAGACGTTCTGAAGAGTAGTCCGGATCCTGGGGTTTAATTAAATATCGGCTAGCCGTGACCGTGGTATACATTTAGGTGCGGTGACCCTGTCCAGGGGGACAGTGTGTAGTACTACACGAGTTGCTCCATGGATTGTCTGGGGAAGACGCATGGAGTGACGGGTCGCTAGGTCGCGGCGTTGAAGAGATTCGCCTAGCGTACCAATGAAGAGGGAATCACGGTCGCCCGACCTCTTCGCCAACATTAGTGTGGCGGGCATAGGTAGAGACATAGACAAAGGACACTGATGGGCTTATGAGAACTCCCTGATCAGGAGCTCTCCTAAGCATAGGCTGGCTGCCCAGAACACAATATTTTATTGACATGACACATTATTTATGATGTTACTCAGAGACATCTACGTACACCTTGTTTATAGATTGGATTGCATACATTTTATTCATGCTCTATTTATGAATACTTCATGCTTTGTTTATTGTATTTACATGTTTCTTTGCTTTACTGAGTAATCTAAGTACACCTTGTTTATAGATTGGGTTACATACATTTTATACCTGCTCTATTTATGAATACTTCATGCTTTATTTATTATCTTTACATGTTTCATTGCTTTACTGAGTAATTTACGTACACCTTAAAATCTCCTTTTTCCTACTTGAAATATTCTACTGCGGTTAGAGCCGTAAGCACAAAGCCGCAAGGCTGGGCACACTGCGTTCAAATGTGTGCAGGTTTAACATGTGATCGGCCGAGATAGCTGATAGACATGAAGTTGGTTGCGAATCTAGTTATTTAGCATTTGTGTTATCATAGTGATTGTAGTAGGTATATCGGGACTGTGTTAGAAAGGTTGAAGTAGTTGATTTAAATATATATTCCGCTGACTGGATGATGTATGTGAGTTGTATAAATCTATAAATGCCTTGTATGGGTCCTTCGGGCTCATACGACGGTTATCACGTGTTCGGCAGATGGGTTGGGGCGTGACATCGCAAGACTCTCCTGTGCCTCGAGCAGCTGTTCTTGCCGATCCTTCAAAAATCTCGTGGATGCTGGGCAACGGTCTTCTGCAGTCGCACGGGCCAACTCTGTAGGAATTAGAGGTGGTTGGCCACACACCAATTCGAACGGAGATTTCTCCGTAGCAGAGCTTCGGTGTGAGTTGTAGCAGAATTGTGCGGCGTCCAGAAGCTCCACCCAATTCCGCTGGTTGGCAGTTACGAAGTGTCGGAGGTATTCCTCCAACATCGCATTGGTGCGCTCGGTTTGCCCGTTGGTTTGAGGATGATTCGCCGTGGAAAATTTCAGTTTTAAACCCAGCGATTTGAAGAGCGAGGTCCAGAATTTTCCGGTGAATCTGGGGTCTCGATCGCTAATAATATCTTCTGGCATCCCAAAATATTTTACTACATGCTGAAAGAACAATCTTGCCGACTGCTCCGCCGTGACTTGGTCGTTCGTAGGGATGAACACCGCAAATTTGCTGAAGCGGTCGACGACGACAAGCACTGTAGATTTCCCTTCCACCGTGGGAAAGGACTTCACATAGTCCATTGAAATTGATGCCCATGGTCGCTGCGGAGGTGGTAGAGGTTGAAGGAGACCCGCAGCTTTTGCTTTCTCGATTTTATCCTTCTGACATATGATGCACGTACGTACGTATGCTTCGACGTCGTCTTCCATGCGAGGCCAAAAGTATGACCGAGACAACAGTGCCATGGTTCTTTCGACGCCCGGATGGCCCGCCCACACCGTGTCGTGGCATTCGACCATTAATTCGCGCCGAAGATTTGCAGAACAAGGAACATAGGTTCGTGATCCTTTAGTCTAGATTAATACTGCGGTGTCCTTCCAATAACGTCGGGTTGTTCCTTGTTCAATCTGCTGCAGGATTCGTTGATAGGAGTTATCTTCTTCTCCCGCTTGTTTGATCCTTGCGACGAGGTCTCCATGTGCACGAACAGAGATGGCATGGAGACGACGACTTAGTGCGTCGGCGGCCCTATTTTGCTGCCCCGCCTTGTGCACCCAGGTGAAATCATATTCCGCAAGCAATTCTTGCCATCGTGCTTGCCTTGCGGAAAGCTTCTTCTGCGTCTGGAAGAAGGTGTTCGCAACGTTGTCCGTCCGAACAATGAACGGATTTCCCAAGAGGTAAATCCTCCAAAGTCGTAGGCAGTGAACAACGGCCAGCATCTCTTGTTCGTGCGCGTTGTAGCGTTGCTCCGCCTGGTTTAGTTTGCGGCTCTCGTACGCCACCGGATGTCCATCTTGGGCGAGGATGCCTTCGAGTGCTTTGTTGGAGGCGTCCGTGATGACTTCGAAGGGTTTGTTGAAGTCGGGGAGAGCGAGGACGGTGTCGGAGATCATCCTTGTCTTCAGACCATTGAACGCCTCCTGCTGTTCGCTCGCCCACGCCCACTTCTGATCCTTTTTTAGGAGGTCGGTTAGCGCGGCTGCAATGTGGGAGTACCCCTGCACAAACCTGCGATAATAATTCGTAAGTCCCAAAAAAGAGCGGAGTTCGGACTGGTTGGAGGGCGGCGCCAACTCTTGATAGCTTCTATTTTCCGCTCATCCATCTGCACCAGTCCCCTTCCGATCTTATGGCCGAGAAATAATATCTCGGTTTGCCCGAATTCGCATTTATCTTTGCGAATGAAGAGCCTGTTCTCTTGTAGTTTTCGGAAGACTTGTCGCAGGTGGGTGCAATGTTCTTCTTCGGAGTCGGAATAGACGACGATGTCGTCTAAATAGACAACCACGAATTCGTCCAGGAATTCGTGGAAGATGTCATTCATTAGATTACAGAAGGTTGCTGGAGCGTTCGTGAGTCCGAAAGGCATTACCAAGAACTCGAACGATCCATATCGGGCGACGCACGTTGTTTTTGGTTCGTCTCCTTGAGCAATCCGGACTTGCCAGTAACCGGAACAGAGATCTGACTTTGTAAAAATCCGAGCGTGCGTCAAACGGTCGAAGAGGTCGGCCACCAAGGGAATTGGATACCTGTTCTTCACCGTCACTTTATTGAGAGCTCGGTAGTCCACGCACATCCTCAAACACCCGTCCTTCTTCCGCTGGAACAATATTGGCGCACCGAAGGGTGCCTTTGACGAACGAATCAACCCTGCTTCCAGCAGTTCGTCGAGTTGTTTTCGAAGTTCCGCGAGTTCTGCAGGAGCCATGCGATATGGCGCCTGGGCCGGCGCGCGAGCTCCAGGGATGAGTTTGATCTGATGATCCGTCGGTCGCCTGGGAGGGAGTATGCGTGGTAGTTCCGTCGGCATCAATTCTGCAAATTCTTTCACCAATTTTTGAATCGTTGGCGGTGTCGCTCTTGCAGTGTCGACTGGGTTCGTCTCGTCCCGAAGGGTGGCCGCAAAGGTCATCTCCCCATGTCGCAGTCCCCGAATAAGTTGCAACGCAGAGAGTTGCTGATTTTTCCCAGCATCTGATTTCGCGGGTGCTGCCTTCATGAATCCGGGCTGAGCGACATCCATAATCATCAACCCGTTGAGGTGAGGCACCACCATTGCTTGTGATCGGAGGAGGAAGTCTGCTCCTAGGATGAAGTTGAAATCATCCAAGGGAACGATCGTGAGATCGATCTCGCCGCTCCATGGTCTGATGCAGATGGGGACGTTTCGAATGATTCCTGCTACTTCGGTGGGTTGTGCATTCACCGTTTTAATCTTGAATCGGCTCTTTTCAACCTTCAACCCTAGTTGATGTGCGAAATCTTGGTTCATAAAATTATGAGTGGCCCCTGTATCAATCATTGCTGAACAGGGTCGTCCATTCACTTGCAGCGTCACGTACATCAGCCGAGGATTATTCTTGGTCTGGATGGCGCTAATCCACTGCATGGGAGCCGCGCGAGTGACTGTTTCTTCATCTCGGCTCTCTTCTTCTGCTTTCTCCGTACGGATGATCGCAGCAACTTTCTCACGATGCGGACAAAATCGCTCCGGGTGAGGGTCGCCGCAGATCTCGCACTTCCGCCTTCGGTGTGCGTTCTTGTTGTTGTTTCGGTTTGGCGCAGGATGGTTAGCGGAATTCGACGACCCAGCTTGGTGCGGACTCCTTCTTCGTTCGTTGCCTGATGAAGCTGGACGGCGTCCGTTTGCTCCTTGCGCTTGGTTGCGATGGGAAGGAATTCTGTTTTCAGTTTGGTGCAGTGATGTGGCTGGGCGGAGATCGATTAGAGACTCTGCTGTGTATATTGCCTCCGAGATCCCACCTACTCCTTTTTTCACCAATTCGTTCCTTACCCATGGTTGCAGTCCTCACAGGAATGCGTAGAGCTGATCTCCTTCCGCCATATCGGGTAGATCCAGCATGATGTTGTTAAATTCTTGTACATAATCTTGGATGGTTTTGGTTTGCTGCAGGTTACGAAGTCTTTCTCGAGCCACCCAAGCGACGTTCGTTGGGAGGAATTGACGTCGCAACTCTTCCGTCATTGCCGCCCAGGAGTTGATCGCCACTACTTTCTCGTTTCGGTGGGCTTCAGAACGAACTCTCCACCATTGCTTTGCGTTGCCAACGAGGAAGGCGACTGCAATCGAGACTTTGTGCGCTTCTTCTATCCTTGCAGCTTCGAAGTATAGGTCGAGGTCCCAGATGAAGTTCTAAAGGACCTTGGCGTTCCGTTCTCCAGAAAAGGAGGTTGGATCGGGGATGCGCAGCGGGGGTCGCTGCTGATGCGGAGGCTCCATCGCTCCACGGATTTCGGACGCGGACGCTTCGCCCTGGAAGTTCCGCTCGTATTCTGCTCCGGAATTTCACCGTCCTGCCTTGCTTGATTCCGGAATTCGTATTCTTTCCAACTCCAGACGGATGGCAGCCATCGCCGAGTGGAGTTCTTCCACTCGAGTTCTCAAGGAGTCGACGCCTGCTGCAGCATGGGACGAGCGGCTCAACTCTTCAATGGTGCTCATTCGTTCTTCTAATCTCTCTAACGCAGCTTGCTTCTTCACCATCTCGTCTAGAGAAGTTGTATTCTGCTATTGACGAGGAGAGCCTTCTTCGGAAACTTTGCTCTGATACCACGTTGTCACACTGCTATTTTTCAAAGGGGTGTGCGGCGTATCGTCCCAACTTTCTTGAAGACGATACCAGCCTTTTCCGCCAAGAAGCACGCGTGAGAGAAGACCTTGGAATTGAGGGAAAGTTTTATTTATTATTAAACACCAGTAAAACCCTCAAAACAATGCTCACTTATCGCTAATTACAAGGAGTATTATATTCTCTAAAATTCCGTGTGTTGCTCTTCCTTCGACGAGGCTATTAATAGTCTCATCTCTCTACGGAAGCATCGTGACTTTCTCCAGACCGACGTGTCTCTTGACGTGGCGTCCCTTCGTCTTCAGGTCGTAACAAAATAATAATAACTCGTCTAGCGTCCCTTCTATTTTTTCAGTGAAAACGACTAAATAATAATAACATTTAGTTGAGAAATATTTTTCATTTTAATTTTTTTTAAAAAAAATTGTTACAAGAGAAAAGGAAAAAAAAGGTACCATGGGCAATGAAGTAGATCTCGGATAAATATTTTAACACATTTGTACGCAGCGTAGCCCACCATCCTTCGTCCATCCCAATTTAATAATCTATTAAATTAACCAATCATCAACTCCACATCCATAAAATGGGCCTAATGGGCTGCATGGGAATCCCCCACAGCAATATGTTTAAGCTCAAATTTAGGGAAAAGAGATGGAGAATAATTATTCTTGCCCCCATCGTACAAAGTTTAGAGTTTTAAGATGCTCTTAGGTCTATTGAAAGTATTTATTGAAAGCTTTGATTCAAGAAACACACGTAGCAGTGCATGCATTCCATAAAGTGAAAAATTATGAACTCATACTAATTAAGTTAAAAAAAATACACAGCTAGTAGTAAAAAGAGTATCTGGAAACTTACGGTGCTAAATGATGTGATTTTTTTTTTTTTTAAAGTTCTTATTTTATACTATTTGATATGATCATATTTTTTATATAACGTATGCCTGTGGATCCTTAGTACGGTATAATATTTTAGAATTTCCAGAGTTTTTAATTATTAAAAAATTATTTTTCATACATGATAATATAAAAATGGTAAACAATAGATAAGAGGTTTTAAATATTTTTTTAATATATATATATATATATATATTCGAAAAAAAGGTTGGGATATTTGACTATTGACCTAATCAAATCTTTATATGCAAAAAGTCAAACATAATTCGTTCACCGGAGTCACCTCCATGCAACTGTTTTAGGTCCAACCACTTGTTTAGTTAGAGCCATCCTCACCTACCCTTCCTCCTCTTTTTACAATTCCGTTGCCCCTTCACCTAATATTCCGCACCCCTCCTGACTCATCCGCCCCGACCCGATCCTGGTTCGATTAGGTCTGCCGGCCAACTCACCGCACCGGATCCAGCAAGATCGATCAGGACGGCAACCTCGTTGACTTTTCCCCCACCTAGTTCTGCACGAAACACATCCTGTTCCCACAGTTGACCTTTTCGATGCTTCGGTCCGGAATCATGATCTGTGCGTTGACGTCAGGTTCCGGTCAGATCAAATCACCGGGTTCGCATGAGCCGTCAACGCAGAGTCAACGGACCGGTCAGGCACGGGCACCGCCGGATTAGCCCAGTCGTCCGACGTGGAGGAGCAGCAGCGGCCGGAGAGGCTGCCCCTTCGCTTGGCCTACGCATGTGATCCGCGTTGACTCCTGCTCACCGCCGAACGCACCGGTACCCCCGGCCTCGGAAGTCAACTCTCTATCCTCCTCCCCTCTCTATAAATTCAATTCGCCTCGACCTGTCACGAAGCCATTTCGGAAGCTCCATCTCCTCCTCCGTCCTAATGCAGACGCCCGTCCGAGAGTGGTGCCGCGGGCCGCCCCTTGGCCGTGGGTCCACCGCCGTCGTCTACCTCTCCGCCGCATCCCCCTCCGGCTGCCTCTTCGCCGTCAAGTCCGCCGAGCTGCCCCTCTCCGCCCCCCTGCAGAGGGAGCACAACCTCCTCTCCTCACTGCGACACCCCAACATCGTCTCTTGCCTCGGCTTCGACGTCGCCGCAGAAGTCCCCCGCCGCCGCCTCTCCTACAACCTCTTCCTGGAGTACGCACCCCTCGGCTCGCTCTCCGACCTCGCGGCCAGACGCGGCGGCCGCCTCGAAGAGGCCGCGATCCGATCCTACGCCGGCGACATCCTCCGCGGGCTCGCTTACCTCCACGCGAACTCCATCGCGCACTGCGACGTCAAGAGCGGGAACGTCCTGGTGTGGCCGGGCGGCCGGGCCAAGTTGGCCGACCTCGGCTGCGCGCGGATGGGACGCGGGCGGCCGGTCGCTGCGGCCGGGACACCGATGTTCATGGCGCCGGAGGTGGCGCGGGGGGAGGAGCAGGGGGCGGCCGCCGATGTGTGGGCGCTCGGGTGCACCGTCATCGAGATGGCCGCCGGGCGGCCACCGTGGCCCGATATGGTCGATCCGGTGACCGCCCTGCACCGCATCGGCTATACGTCGGAGGTGCCCAAGTGCCCCGGGTGGCTGTCGTCGGAGGCCGAGGACTTTGTGGGCAAATGCTTGAGGAGGGACGCGAAGGAGCGGTGGACCGCGGAGCAGCTGCTGCGGCATCCATTTGTGGCGAGGCCGAGCTCAGAGAACTGCTTCCCGGAGACCGCTGCCGACGACCGGGTGTGGGTGTCTCCGAAGAGCACACTGGAGCAGGGGTTGTGGGACTCTGTAGCAGACAGAGAGGAAGAACAAGAAGAGGAAGAGGTGGCGGCGGAACAGAGAATTAAAGAACTCGCCGGAGACTGCTTTCCAGCGACCAATTGGATGTTGGATGACAGTTGGTTCACAGTAAGAGAGAACACTGTAGACGAAGAAGAAGAAGATGAAGAGATAGGCATCGACAGCAGCACTACTGATCACATCAATCCACAGGAAGAGCGCCCGCGTGATAATTCAATCGTTGAGCAACTTGCGTGTCCGATTCCAGTTCTGGATGAGACGCAATTCCCTGTACATTGTTTTGCCGGTGATGATCATAATAGCAATTTAAATTGTAATAAAAATGTGTTCTTGTTCGTAACTCGCTGCGGTTTCTTGTTCCGCCCATCAATACTAAACCTGAGCTGGATTAATTAGAAACCCCCAAATGGAGGAATTAATTAAAGCCAAAGAACACGGTGATCGGCGAAGAAGATAACTTAGCTCGCAAGGTTGTTCCAGGTCACAAGAACCTGTAAAGAGCAAGGAATTAAGGACCACAGAGACTTCACCTCACCATGCGCTGGAAACAGGTAGATTAGTCTGCGTCGACGTACTGCCTGCGTTTCCTTGCGACTACTTTTGACATCACAGGTGGAATTGGCCGCGGAAGAAGAAGAACAACTCGGGCTTTTTCATTTCTCTCTTGTGAAAGGTTGAACTGGAGAGGTCAAGGGACGTCAACGGGGCAGGTGGAATTCGGTGGCTGCGTGCGGAGATGTGGAAAGTCGACGCCCTTTTTTCTAAAGATTTTAATGCTGCGGTCTCGTGTGGAATGAAATCGTTCGAGAAGCTCTGGAGGTGGCAGAAGGGGATCGATGTTGAGTTGAACTAGAAAAAGTCGTCGGTGGTGATTCGGCGAGTTCGGCCACGAGAAGAAGCTTCCTCCATGGTATCTCATCATAACATCATCTATTTATAATTCGTAAGTGGAATGCTGCGTCGACTATCAATTGCAGGAAATGCCCTTTCGAGAGCATGCTTGTCTAATTCCATGTCAACTTCAAAATCAAAGAAGAAGAAGAAGAGGGTGCTAAATATGACGAATCAACCTGCTGCACAACCCGCACCTCCAAAAGCTTTCCTCCTAGTTGTTTGCGGCGCAAGAGGAAACTGGCAAGACGAAGGAGCTCGCTTTTATGAAGTGGTAAGACGGTGATAGAGCAATTGAGCTCCGGCATTGATTGCTTATTAAAAGCCACGGGAAAAGCATCACTTCAAGTCTGTTCCCCTCGTGAAGTAATAAGCAGCGGCCGTGCCGTCGCTTGGGCTGGTTTTTCTGCGGGCAAGCAGGGGAAAGCGAGGAGGAAGGAGGAGGGGCACAAAGGCAGCAGAGTAATTAATGGGTGTTTGAAATGTAACAAGCAGAGTAGAAGAAACTAACGAGCGAATGTAAAAAAGGACAAAGGAGAGAGGGAAGGAGGCGGGGGTGGGGGGCCTGGAAAGCAACCACGCGCAGCGGCTCTCGGACGACGTGTTGTCCGACTCGGCTCCACCGCACCACGCGCGTGCGTCCGCAGCGCTGAGCCCTGAGCGCACCGCCCTCCCTCCCTCCCTCCCTCTGGTTTCTCTACGCTCGACACAGTTCAAAATTACGACCCTTCCTTCTTCCCTCCTCCTCCTCCTCTTATTATTTTATTTCAACGTCTCTCTCTTTCTCTCCTTGGCATTCGCGTCTCCTTCTCTGCCTCCGTCTATCCGTCATCCTATTCCTCCTCCTCCTCCTCCTCGCCTCGCCTTTCGGCTTTCTTGAAAACATAAAAGCAAAAAAAGAGCCACCCCAACATGGGAGAGCGAGATAGAGAAAGAGAGGAGAAAAAAACAAGGAAAAGGAATAGAGCAGACAGGGCTCCAAAGGAGAAATAACAGCTGACACTCTTTCTTTGCCCCCACCCTCCTCTCTCCTCTCTCCTCCTCCTCCGGCTCCGCCTTCTCCTTCCTTCTCCTCCTCCTTTATTGTATTGCTGTTATTATTATTATTTTCTAGTCTCGATCTCTCTCCTCCCTCCCTCGGAGAGAGAATAAGCGTCAAAGAGGAGGGACGACCGCGGCAGGGTTTGTTCGCTCCTCCCTGCTTCTCCTTCCAAAATGCCGCCTTTCTTTCCACCTCTTGGGGCTTCTTCTTCTTCTTCTCCTCCTCCTCCTCCTTCCTCCCCTTCGGCCGCAGGGAGGGGGAGGGCGAGAAGGCGCGTCAGGAGAAAAAGGTTGGTTCCCCCCGTAAGCCTAATCCTTATTCTTCTCCTTCTTTGTCTCTTTTGAAAGATTCGACTCGGTAGGGCGTCCTCGTTTTTGTCATGTTGTCTTGTTCTCGATCTCCTATTTCATCCTGGGGATCGAGGGCAGGATACCTGTGCTTCGAGCTGTGCTCATCATGGCGGCCATGCTCGCTTCCGAGAAGAGAGCAGCATGGTGGAGTTGATTAAACAGTGACCCGCAGCTTCATCGATCTGTGGGCTCGCATAAGAAGACATTTGGGCGGCATAGTGTTCTTCCTGTTGAAGGTTGCCCGCATCCCTTGGAGGTTTGCATATGCATGCAGCCATCGGTGCCATGACGACGAAGTATCATCCCTTAGGGGATTAGCATGTCGCTCTCGGTGTAAAAGTAGCTAATGATGGTGTGCTTGCAACTCATAAGAACAAACAGCTTTGGCGCATCGTACGAATTGTCTCAACTCATACATTTCCAGATACTACTGTAATACTATATGGTTGTCTTTAGGATTGGAGTAGTACAAGGGTCATGTTTGGTATCATGAACATAAGAAGAATAAGAGGAAAAGATTACCCTGTTAGTTGATGCCCCTTGCTCATTCATCTAGTTCCATGATTCTTGAGCTCAGTGACATGTATGTATGTATTAGCCCTAGAGACGCTGTGCTCCCTCGCTCAGGCATTGATCTGCTTACATGATCTCCTTCAAGAATGCTATCTGTCTAATTGTTCTTGTTCTCACTTGTAGGAGGCATCAAAATGATGGTGATCCGGATTACTACTACGAGGGATGGTTCCTGCAATAAGAGTCTCAGATTCTTCTCTAGTCCTTGCCATACATGTGCTGGGTTTGTTAGATAAGGACATGATCGGAGAATTAGGGAATGAAGCCATTGGTCCGCGAGATATCATCATCATCATATATTTTGGGTCATTATAATTGACATCCTCGTATTTCTAGTTCACTTGAGTGACATTTCTTTCTTTTTTTCTCTATCTATTCAGAATTATCTCTCCATGCCAATTGCCCAATTGATTCATATGTGTTGAGCAGCATCCCCTGGAACTACTCGTTTGTTTACCATTCCTTGAAACAAAAATCAAGTACGCAAAGGGAACTCACGGGTCTGATAAGGGGAGGATTGAATCCAAACCTAAAGCCATGGCCATCAATCCATCATGCGTCACTGATCAATGATTCCGGAAACGGTTTCCAAGCATATGCAAAAGTGGAGGTGCTTATGGAGGAATCTGATGCCCGTGTCATGTCCGAACCAAGCAAGCATCAGAAAACCTGTAAAACCCAGACTCTTACTCGTTACCTCTTTTAATCCAAGGCAGACTGATGGAGCTTTTCATCGCACATTTGCAGATGAACCTAATCAATGGGCACATATATTGTATTGAGCACCGATTAATAATATTTGCAACCTAGCTAAGCCAGTTTGTAATATACATTTACCAAATCTACACTAAAATGTTGACATGATAAGATACAATGATCAGGGAAATTTAATCTGTCCTGGGGCTAATCCTAGGTTAACATCCACAAGAGGAGCAGATGGATTTCGACCTTCACCTTTGTGAATCGGCATGCTGAAGTTTCAGATGCCTCTGAATTCTGAATAATACAAACTCCTGCAGAACAGTTTCAGATAAAGAGTTAGGAGGCCTCCTGAGTTTTAATCAAGAAAAAAAGCATGGCATATTAACTTATGTGCCTTGAACCATCACCAAGTATAGCATGCTTTTGAGAACCTTGACACTCTCTTTGCAGCTGATTGAACAAACTATTATTAGGTGACAGAATGCAAACAATATTTGCTCTAGGGAATGCAAAGTTGTCTTCACTTTTTGTCATTGTTAAGACCAACAAGAATAATTGGGCAGAATGGCATGCTATATTTTTCATCCCATCACAAGCAGCAGCATCATCATGTACGTATGCTAGGTTTGGCCAGCCGGAAGATGAAGTTTTCAATTGTTTGTCTAAAAATCATATCAATTCAGAGAGAACTGAAGCAGGCTCTAGTTATATAGCATGCATTCTCTGACATTAAAAATCAAAAAGCCAAAAATAAGTGGAAATCAAAAGGCACGGCTCTGTTGGCAGAGAGCACATCCTTTTTGTCCTCAGAGATATGAGTGCAATTCTAAGTTATGAAGCTAAAATGTATAAACAGAAACAAAATAGGGCAGTGAGTATTGAGATGTTCCAGCAGTTTAGGTCCTAGGAAAGTCAACCCAAAGAATGCATAGTAGCACAGATAGCAGTAAGAAACATTTGCCGTGCGGAAGAATTATTTGCCCTTCTTCAATGTCTAAACTAGGTTTATCCAACTTAATATTTGTTTTTTTTTCTACTCAGGTAGATGAAGAAATAAAAGACTAACCTTGCATTGAACGAATGTACGCTCAATTAATTAAAACCAACGAGTTTCTACTAGTTCTACTTTGTAGATATAATAAATACTATACTAGGTCTTTTACATACAGCAGGAAGCTGTATGAATTGGAGGGAAAGAACAATCCTAATATTCTGCACACTAAGGTGATGCCTTCCTTCATGTTATCAACTACGATCCAAACAAATTACAAACAAATGCCACTGGACAACCTAGACCAAAATGGCCCCAAAGGTACTTTCATCCTTTACTAACTAGGAAGGCGACAAACAAACAGGAAATCAGAACAAATTTCCATGTATCAGATGTACCAAAGGAAGTACAAAAGAATTTTGTCTACTTTTGGCATATCAAGATAAATAAACTCTACAATTTTATCTTTCGCTTTTCACGGAGAAATGCACATACATATATCTATTCGTCTGATTTTAGAATGGACAAATCCCGTCAAATATTAGGATTAAGATTCGAAACTGAGCATGATTTAAAAATGTTATCATTTGGATTAGGATGAACAGAGTAGCCCCAACCAACAAACAAGAGGTCAGGTGCAGCACTGATAAGAACAAAAGAATCAATCTTCAGCAAGCAACCATGCAAGAAAAACTGCAGATAGGTCAACAGATCCGTGGTTATAAATGGATATTAAGTTACTAAAGACTCTTTGAGCCAATCACGATTCTTCTCTTCCAGTATAAAGAAAGAAGACGCCTGTCTGCAGTAACATCTACCGATAGTCAAATGTAAACACAACAAAAAAAAAATCAACATGAATAACATCACTCTCCTGAATAATGGACATATTTCGTGTGCTAAAAAGGGAAAAGAAAAATAAATGAGTTTAGAATCAAATTTTAGGACACACCTTACGGGCTTTACTAATCACCACCAGCAGGTATCATGCACTCATCACCATTACCCTCCATGCTAGTAGCAGAAGAGACAATTGCAAGGGCCTCCACAGGTGACACTAGCAAAATCAAGATCAGAGGCATTAGAAATTAATGAACGACTGATGGAAAACAAAAAAGAAACAGAGAGAGAGAGAGAGAGAGAGAGCTGTGCCCTACCTTCTGTTTCATCTCCTATCCAGTCTTGTGCACATATCAAGCATTCTACAGTCATTGGATCTGCAGAGCTTAAATACTGATTTAAAGTTCTTGCTTCACTATCCAATGGGACAACTGAAATTGGAAGCCCCAAAATATCACGGGCCATCATCGAAAGTGCAGGATATTTGGCAGCATTATATTTCCACCATGCTAAGATATCAAAATTGTCATCTAGGCCTTTTGAAGGATGGACTGCTTCCTCCAAGTACATATCCAAATCAGATCTTGCTGGATGACCTGATGATGTTTCTTTAAGATACTGATCCAATCCACGTTGGGTATCAGACAATGTAATGCGAGAAGTCTTACATTCTCCACCATTTACATATTCAGTGCCACTATAACCACTACTGTTCCCAGAATAGAAAGCTTGAAATTTTGAAGAATTAGCAGACTGTCCAACATATTCATTGTATAGATTGATAAAACTGTCACGTACACTATCGATCTTTGTCTTGGCTTCATAGACATCATCATAAATTTGCTTATAGAAGTATTCAACAGACTTCATCTTATACCGAGGATCCAAAATAGAAGATATTGCCATTGACATCCTATTTAAGTTCCAATACTCCTCAAATTTCTCAAGCATCTCTTTGGCCAATGATGCAACCAAAGGTTGTGGACTCTTGAACCAGGTCTTAAAGAGCAGATGGATACCACACAAATCATTAAAATATAAGTTAGCAGTAGGCATCCTTGTGGCTGAGAACTTCTCCAAAGCATGATAAAGAACTTCTAGACATTCAACTAATGCTCTAGCATCAGTCCAGTCCTTGGGTGAAAGAAAGCTTGTATTTTCCAAGTCACTTTCTGCTAATTGTTTGAAGGCTTCTTGATAATGGCATGCAGTTTCAAGCATTATGTAAGTCGAGGGCCAATTAACAGGAGCATCAAGAACTAAAGGCTTTGGAAGGATGCCCATTTCCTCTGCATCTTTCTGAAATCTGGATAGCCTTTCTTGCGTGGATTTTACTAATTGCACGTTGGCACGGACTCTATCAATGAGCTCACAAGTAGATTCTAGACTTTTCTGGACAACAAGATTGAGCAAGTGACCACAAGATCGGGCATAGAATAGATCACCATTTGAGATAAGAAAACCCTTTGTACGAAGGGATCCAAGAAGCTCACTTGCCACCAAGTCATTGTTGCTACAGTTGTCTAGAACTATGCTACATAGCTTTGCTTCAATATTCCATTCCTGCAACCTCTCCAAGATGGTTTTGCTGATTTCCTGCTCTGTTCCAGGAGGCCCAACATGAAAGAAGTTGAGAATCCTCTTCTGAAGCCTCCAATCGTTATCAACATAGTGGCACGTCAAGCACACATACTCCACATCCATCATTGATCTCCACATGTCCACAGTGAGGCTAACTCTTGAATGCAGCTTTTCTAGCATCTCATGCAACCTGAGTCTCTCATTCTCATAGATCTTCACGCAATCTGCCTTCACAATGTCAGCAGACACCAACTTAAACAGCGGCTGAAGATTCCTAACAAAGGTCCTGAAGCCAGTATGATGGACAATGTTGAATGGGTATCCGTGCAGAATGACCATGCGAGCAAGGTCCTGCCTGCTTGATTCTTGATCAAACTGGGAGTGCTCAGAACTCACAGCACCATCATTTTTGGCATCATTAGACTTGAGGACAAGCCGGCGCACGACCAGCTTCTTCCGCTTTACCCGCTTGGTGGATGTGCAGATCACTAGGTGGTTTTTAAGGTGTGTTGTTCCACTCCGACTACTTGCTGTGAGCTGCTTCTTGCAATGGTTGCATATGGCAACATAGCTCCCATCTGCCTTTCTCTCTTTGGTGAAATCATTCCACACTAGTGATCTCAACTTCCGGGCTCTTGGATTATGAACGGTAATGGCACTGCTATCATTTGCCTCCATTCTAGCGGATTATAGCATGTAGTGGATCACTAGCTGTAACACACGCACGAAAAAAAAATCAAACTTTTTACCCAACAAGAATTGCATCAATTAGTACACAAACTCAGACCATACCGGGAACAATCATCGCAAAGATGTATGAACACATAAAAAATAAAGGGCTTACTTTCCACAGACTAAAAAAGAGATATAATTATTCGTTAAAAAAGTTTTAGCTAGTAAGAATTTCCATCATGTAAATCCACAAAACCGCTCCTTGAGAAATTATGAAGAAAATCGACAAAAGAACTTATATTGCATGGACAAAACGAAAAAAAGAACCATTAATAAATACGCCAAAGAAGAACTGCAGGAAGTATAAAAAAAATCCGCAGAAGAACCTGCCTATAATCAAAGCAACGTCCATCCTAACAAGTTGATAGAGAAAGCGAAGGTGAAAAGAAAAAAAAACCTGCGCATGGAGAAAACGGGTACAAAATCGAGCAGCTAACATCAGGAAGAACATGAGAATGCTATCCGGGATGATCATATTTCCACTAAGACAACGATTTATGAGCAAGGAGACCAAGAGCCAACAGAAGAAGGTTCACCTTTGAATCCAGAGAACCGTGTCGATCGATTCGAAACCGAAATCTCGCGGGACCGCGACGAAAACCGCAAAATATAGTAGGAGCCCTAATCGGAGCTCCGGAGGAAGACGGATACGACCCTCGAGGAAAGCGATCGAACGCCTCTAATTAGGAGGCTCGAGAGAAGAGGGCGACGAAAAGGGCGTGGCGGAGATTAGGGTTTCGGTTTCGGATGGAATT
This sequence comes from Thalia dealbata, assembly GCA_030544415.1. Classification (NCBI taxonomy): domain Eukaryota; kingdom Viridiplantae; phylum Streptophyta; class Magnoliopsida; order Zingiberales; family Marantaceae; genus Thalia; species Thalia dealbata. The sequence continues at coordinate 2,556,269 of CM060458.1, forward strand.
AGGGATCGAATCGAATCGGCTTCAGGCGAGCGGATGAGCACCGAACCCTCATGTCCTGTGCTTAAATAGGATTCGCCTGTTACTCCCTTATCCCTCGAGTTAACGGGTCGGGTCGGGTGATAGCCAACTTCAACTCCGATAACGGATTGGATGGTTATGCATTCGCGGATTTGGATCGAATGATTATTGGATTTATATGGTCATGCGTCGATATCGGTGTCAGCTAAGAATCGGTCGGGTAAACGGGTTATTAGATGCTTAGAGCCCATAATTTACAGATTGCGTTATACATCTAGTCCGGTCGAGTTTACTTAATTTTTGCACTTTGGGCTCGATGCAACCAGGCGGCGGAGGCGGCGGGGGCGGCGGCGTCGCCACCTTCTCCGCCCTCGTCGCCGACTATCGCTCCCTGCTCTCCCGCGGTCTTCTCCCTCCCGCGTTTGCCTTCCCTCCCCTCCTCCGCGCCTGTGCCTCCTCCGCCGCTCTCCTCCCCCTCGGCCTCGCCCTCCACCTGCACGCCCTACTCCTCGGCCATGTCCCCGCAGATCCCTTTGTCTCCTCCTCCCTCCTCCACTTCTACTCTTCCTCCGGCTCACTCCCCTCCGCCCGCCGCATCTTCGACGAGATCCCCGTAAAGTCTTCCGTCGTCCCTTGGTCCGCCCTTATCTCCGCCTATTCCCGCGCCGGCTGCCCCCTTGCTGCCTTATCCCTCCTCCGTGATATGCGCCGCAACGACGTCCGCCCCAACTCGGTCACCTTCCTCTCCCTGCTCCCACTTGACCTCGTTCCTCTGCAGTGCCTCCACGCCTCCGTCGTCCGCTGCGGCCTGGATTCCGATCTTGCCCTCGCCAACTCCCTGGTGAACGCCTACGGCAGATGTGGCAGCGTCACGCTGGCTCGAACACTGTTCGATTCAATGCTTGAAAGAGATGCCATATCATGGAACTCCGTGCTCTCCGGCTACTCTAAGGTCGGTCGCGTTCGGGAGACATTCGATCTGTTTACCGAAATGAGAAGAGAAGGAATCCTCACGGACCGCAGGACGTACGGGTCTTTGGTGACTGCCATCGTTGCCAGCGACAATGGAGGAAGAAGAGAGGAGCTGGTTCGTTTGGGCAAGTTAGTTCATGCGGCATTTTTAACGTCCGGCCATGAACTGGACATCCACGTGGAGACCGCGCTCGTGGGCATGTACTTGAAGCTCGGGGACTACGAAGATGCTTTCCTGCTCTTCGACTGCTCGTCGGACCGCCGGGACGTCGTGTCGTGGTCCGCCATGATATCGGGTCTTGTCCAGAGCGGCGGAGCCGACAAGGCATTGATCGTTTTCCAGCAGATGTTGATCGCGGGACTGGCGCCCTTAGCATCAACCTTGGCCAGTGCCTTATCAGCTTGTGCGCAGTTGGGGTCGTCCAAGGTCGGGGCTTCCATCCACGGTCATGTGATAAGGCAAGGCTTTTTGCTCGATGTCGCTGCGGAGAACTCGCTTGTCAGCATGTACGCGAAGTGTGGCCGCCTGCGGCAGAGCCTGCACTTGTTCGAGAGGATGGTGGACCGAGATCTCGTCTCATGGAACTCGGTGATCTCAGGCTACTCTCAGAACTGCCATCTGGCCGAGGCTTTCTCCCTGTTCCATAAGATGACGCTGGAATCGCAGAGGCCCGATGTGATAACCGTGATTTCGCTCCTCCAGGTGTGCGCCTCCATGGGCGCACTGCACCACGGGAAGCTGGTCCACGGTTTCGTAATCCGACATAAGATACCTCCGACCATTTCGCTCGACACATCTCTGGTCGACATGTACGCGAAGTGCGGCGACCTGGGGACCGCCCTAAGATGCTTCGAGTCGATGCCGGAGCAGGATCGCGTGTCCTGGGGCGCGCTAATTGCAGGCTACGGGAGCCACGGGATGGGAGAATTGGCCCTTCGAGCATACAATGATTTCTGCAGCAGGGGGATGCGGCCGAACGACGTCATTTTTCTGGCCGTGCTCTCTGCCTGCAGTCACGCAGGGCTTGTCTCAGAGGGCCTCAAGTTTCTCAAGTCCGCGACGGAGCAGTTCGCCCTGAAGCCAAGCGAAGAGCACTGGGGATGCATCATCGACCTCCTCTGCAGGGCTGGAAGGCTGGAAGAAGCGCTCGGCTTCACGAACACAATGTCACCGAGGCCGACGGCGGACGTCCTAGGGATACTGCTCGATGGTTGCAGGGAGAACGGACTTGAGCGATTGGCTGAGGAGATCGCTAGGCGGATCGAGGCGCTGCGGCCTGATGCTGCGAACAGCTACGTTCAACTGGCGAACAGCTGTGCCGCGACGCGGAGGTGGGACGGCGTGGGAGAGGCGTGGAAGCAGATGAGAGCACGAGGGTTGAGGAAGGCCCCAGCGTGGAGCTACATCGAGCTGAACGGGGTCATCACGGCATTTTTCGCAGAGCATCGGACTCATCCTCGGCAGGATGAGATCGACCTCCTGCTGAAGCTGCTCGGCAGCGACATGAGAGGATTCGAGGAACTCTCGACATCTTCGCAGCTGGAGATGGGGCTTTTGGCTTTACTGGCTGATACGGGTGAGGCAGAAGACAGTCGCTTGTCTGCAGTTGCATGACAGGGGAATAAGGATGACTTCATGTTCCGTTCGTTGTTGAAATTTGTTACAAGGTGAAGACCAACAATGTCTTCGCCAAAAGAATCAGTTCTTTTGTTTTGCTAAATGTAAACAGTATTCATACTATGCTGGTGCAACAGCATCTTTTGATGATTAGAAACTTGCTCCACGGTTCGTCCTCTGCACGAATTATTCCAATCTATATATATCATATCAACTATGTGTAGCATTGGGGATCATATGTAAACTCAACCTGCTACAAAGGTAAGTGAATGGTTACTACTCTGCTTGTAACGCAGGAGGCACAATGTGCGCATAGATCAGTGTCCCGCCAATAAAATCCAATTGGCAATGTGCGGCTTCTTTATATTTATGTCACACATCTTGTATGTCCATTAGCTCGCAAGAAATTAAGCATTTAACTAAGGTTTCTAGTAATAATTAAACACCCCAAACTCATATGGAAATGATTTTAAAGCAGTTGGTGTATCATCTCAAGCAACAAAGTAACACGTGCTGCAATTCCAAGTATGTGGAAGTACATGCAACCTCATGCTCATCGTAAACTCTCTGAACAATCCAGTTAGCTAATCATCATCTTCAAGAACACTTCGACGCCTCTGAATCTGGAATGCAAAGGACAGCACGGAGAATCAGCATCAGTAACCTTGCTTACTTACTGAGATTCAAGTTAAAACACGCAGCATCAACGTTATACAGCTTATGTATCAGGAAATGGTGCTTACAGTAACTTTCGTTTGTCTACTTGTTTGGTTGTTGATCTGCTCAAGAAGTGAGATGAGCCTCTCTTCGGTTACCTAAAGCAGAATATGAAAATCGTCAGGCTTCAAGAGGGTTACAGGATTAAATAGGAATTTGCATAACCAATGTGAAAAGTTCTAATTACACCTTCTCAGTTATCTGTCCCATCTGAGTAGCTCGGAGGAGAAAATCCTCCACCCCTCTCGCCTTTTCAGGTTTCACCAATGCAATACGGGAGACTAGTAAATAAAACAAATCAGCTACATTGATGAAATTGAATATTTTCATAGGAACAAGTATATTCTCTTACAGATCGCATAAAACACAGTTAGCTAAAAAGAAGCGGAAACTTCTAATGATCTCCCGGCAACATAAACCTGACACACTAAATTGTTCTGATAGGAAAGACGATACATTTTTTGGTAACCAGTGAACTTCAAAAGTTGGTTCCAAAAGTGAATACAAATTTAGAACAAATGGTGTTCAACCCAAAATGAAAATGCAATGCAATCCAATATAGTACTATAATGAAAATTTACTCTTCTACAAAGACATATGGCAGAACTCACAAATCATGCAAAGGTAATATAAGAGGATGGCCTTGCAAATAAACCATGTATAGAATCAGAAAAGAAAATTCATTATGAGAGAATTAGTTCATTAAACAAACTTCCTTTTGACTGAAATAGATTAGCAGTTACATAACGGGGTTACAAACTCAGTAGTTACACTATGAGTTTACTATGAGAGAATTAGTTTTTTGACAAGCTTCCTTTGACTGAATTAGATTAGCAGTTACACAAGTGCTTTACAAACACAATAGTTAAACTATGTTCTAGGCACAGTAGGTCTAGCATTGACTGCAATCAGATCGCATCATAATTAGGTTATCCATATCAACTTAGTTCAATATATAATCAGATAAAACCTGTGATAGGCAACTCTACCGAACAAATGAGCTTGAAGAAAAGATGCAAAAATTCACAAAAAAAAGACATGTCCAGTCAGGTATAAGAAACGCTACAAAGGCAAGGTATCAAAGTTGCTCTTGGATTCTTCCAACTCACTACTAAATTTCCTAAGGCCTTTGGCAAATATTAATTCTGGTCAATAGACTTTTAAGTTGTTATCTCCAATCAAATGAGTTGACTATGAAGCATAACTCAAATTTGAGGAATTCGATCCAAGATTAAACAAATTCTAGTTATCCTCTGTCAGCCTGACTCCAAGCCTATCCTGGGCCATGGAAGAAGGACAAATGGATATTGATTGGGTTGCACTTCAAGCACAATAATCTATAGCTACAGTTAGAACTCACATGCTTTACTATGCATAGAAAGTCTGCATATTAAAAAAAAAACATCTCGAAAAGCAAAACAAAGGATCCAATGGAACAAATACATAGCAATATTAAATAGTACCAATCAGCAGAATTTGTTTATTAATCACTTACGTCTCTCTCTTGCTTGAGCTGACAATATTTGACTAAGCATTAGCTGCCTGCGTTCTTCAGCTTCCCTATATGTCAATTTATAGACAAATGACCCAGTCAGCATTATTAAAGTACCCATGATTTAAAAAAGAAGAGCCCCTGCATTTCTAAAAGAACCTTTTGGCCTCCTCTTGGACTTTCTGCTGCTCACTATTTTGTTGATTACCCTGATCAAAAGTGAAAACATAAACCAAGCATTATCAAAGAAAAAGAAGTAATTCTTTAGTTCTTCACATTATAATGAAGATTGATATAACTTACAGGGCCATGTTTTTCCATTAACTCTTGCATTCTTCTTTGCCTAATGGCTTCAAGCTCCGGATCATCCTAAAATTTAAAAGGTAGATCTATTTTTAGTTACAAGTGTTACAAGAGTATGTTTTAGGATAAAATACCGTACAGCTAAAGCAAACTCATCCTCAGTTTTTTGCCTTTTAGTCTCAGTAGAAGAACTGCTAAGCATGCCTCTTTTGTAAAATAAAGACCAACAAAGGAAATAATGAATAAAGATACGAAGATAATCCAGAATTGATTACCCAACTAGATCAAAAAAATTGATACAAGAGGAAATCAAAATCCCCGACTAAAACCATCATTGCCCATAGCTAGTGAAGGCACCAAGCTAGGAACTCCTGTTTTCAGCATGCACAAACTAGATCATCAAGGTGAAGCATTTTGCTTCACAAAGCGGATATACACTAAAAAATAAAGGAAGCGAAGATAGAAATTTTCAACTTCTTCCAAATAGTTCTGTTCAATCCGGATCTAACCTATCATGCATTTCGCCTTCCTCAAAATTTAAGCCCTTCTGCAAGTTATCCCTAACATAAATTCGACAAGGACGAGAACTCGTCTCAAAATGTGTGCAAAGAGACCAAAAAGGGTAGCAACTACGACTCGTTTCGCCAGGAAACGGATCTTAATATATATGAGTTCTAAGAGATATGAATGATATCAAAGACAAAGAAGATGGAATCAACATCCATAAAAGAGAAAAAGGAACATTCACCCAAATAACAACACCACAACCAAAACCCTAGGAAAAGATCAACAACCTACTTGACGAGCAAGGTGGGAAAAGGAAATTAACGAGCAGAAGCGAGAAGGTCAGCGATCATCCATACCATGTCCACCAGATTCCGAGATCAAAAGCTGCAGTCAATCCGAGGAGGCGGTCGGGATCGCCGTTTGGTCTCTCTCTCTCTCTCCCCCCGCCTCGCCCTCTTCCCTCTTCCTTGCGGTGGTATAACGCAACCGCTGCGCTTTCCCTTTTTTTACAATTTTATTATTTATATTTATCTATATGCCCGGACGGTCCGCACGGAGAGGATATCGCTGGAGTATTTATGCGAGACACAGCATAAATTTTCTATCGAAATGATTTTTTTAGCGCATCCAATTTTACGATATCTGTTATGACTTATGACCCTTAATTAATACCCCGTAATGTACTCAGCATCGGCAGTCTCTCGCGACACGCTGACCGTAGATTGGCTCGTCTTACTCAACATCGGCGGTCTCTTGTGACACGCTGACCGTCGATTGGCTCATCAAGTAAAAAATTAATGGTTCGTGCATTGCGTCATCATAGTAGAAGGCATGATAATGAACTGTGCTCGTACCAACCCAAGCACGCTCCCTGACGTGCCGGGTCAGAAATGGTATCGTGTCGTGCCTCGTCCAGCACGCCACTACAATTATTTAGCCCAGTCTAGCACATGACATGCATTAGTATGTGCCGAACTAAGTTCGGCCCGTCCACATAAGTAGACTAGTGCTGGTGAAAGTATTATCTTAAATATGAACTGTCTATGGGCTATAGGCTTTGGGCGTGTCGTGCATTTACTGTGGAAACATCATTCACATCACAGATCTTGCATGAAGAAAAAACTAAAGCATTAAGTGTGAAAACAACGTCCACATTGCTTGAAGAATAAACTCAGCAAATCGATAGCAGAAAACTTATTAGAAAACCAAGAACCTAAAACGAAATATCATCTGGAGAAGACGTGATCGATAATATTGACAATGTCCGGGCATCCGTCAATCAGGGCTCCCATCTAGGTGAGTATGTCATCCCACATGTCCATTAGGAACTTACAGAGTGCTGGCCAGCAACCTTCAGGATCTAAAAGGGAACCGACGGCTAACAAAAGAGGGGAAAGTCATGATCTGGCCTCCTCCTGGAGCGTTAACATTGCGTAGAGGGAGGCCAAATCATCGCCATTATTAAGTATGAAGGGAAGAAGGGAATCTATCCTAGAGAGACGAATGTGCTAATGAGATGGAAGAGCCGACCTGCTGCATCGATTGATCTCTCACCAACCTCGGAGGGTGTCTTGCCACCATTTAGATGCGAGCGGCTCGAGCCTAGCCCGAACCAAGCTGTGCTTAGCACGACCCTCAAACCGGGGTGATCTGACCGCAAATTAAGTCGAGGTATTATTGCCATTAGTTTGGTTGGTTGAAGAATTCTTATCACCGAGTGTGTAGATCAAGTATAAACAACAACTTTTAATTAAATATAACACTAATACTTCATATCCAAATTCTGTAGTAAACAACATAATTCCACTCAAATCTAGTTTAACCCTAATTCTATTTAAGAATGAACATCGTCTAAATAAAAAAATGTTTTTTATAATCCATTTTGGCGGAAATGAAAAATTTAGAACTGAAAGTTTCATCTACTAAGTCTAATTATTTAGGTAAAGACAATAAGATGGTGAAATGCATTATTATCACTACCCATGATCCCTATTTTAGGTTAGGGCTTCAATCCTATAAAAGCTAATGTATTGGAGAGCCAAGAAATTCATCATCTAATGAGCAAAGCTTGATATGAGTTTAGAGTAAAGGCGTTTGAGAGTGATTGTAGAGAGCTTTGAGAGTTTTTATTTGTGTTTGAGTAAAGCAATTTTATTTCCTCTCCATTCATCCCGTTCAGAGTTTTTCCCTTTCTGCAATCTAAGTTAGCAATACGATATTGATCACTTCGCACAGGACTCCATTCGCTGGACAAGCGAAGAAAAGATTGGACCGTGACACCGAGCCACCTTAGTAAGAATTCTGAAGCACTATTGGTCCAAGTAAGAATTAGAGCTTTAGAAGCTTCAAATAAGGAGAAAACAAGAACGGCGGAGACCCAAATATACTCTGCATGACAAACAGTGAGAGTTAGTAGATGCTCATTCCAGATCTCAAAATTTTCTCCTTCTCAGCCACTAGTTCTGATCTCAATTCTTGAATACTTGCCGATACCTTTGATTCGTTCTGTTGACTTCAATTTATCCATTTCTTCAATGCGAATGCAGGGATTGGATATTTCCTTTTCCGCAGTGTCGATAGGTTCTGCTCATTTGCTGCTGTGAACTGTCACCTGCTTCATTCTCTCCTCCATTTTATTGGCCTCGGCGTGAATGACTCGCTTGCTGCTGCTAACTGTCACCTGCGTCATTCTCTCCTCCATTTTATTGGCCTTGGCGTGAATGACTCGCGGGTTCTTGAGGGAATCGTAGAGCTACGCCAACTCATCTTGCAGTTTAGGCCCTGGATATGAAGCTAAATAGAAACAAAATGCATAGTGGCACTGAGCATTGTGATGTTCCTGCGGTTTAGCTCCTCGGACAGTCAACCCAAAAAATACATAGTGGCACAGATAGCAAGCAGTAAGAAACATTTACCGTGCGGTAGGTTTACCCAACTTAGTATTTGTTTTTCTTTTTCTACTCAGGTGGATGAAGAAGTAAAAGAATAAATTTGCACGGAACGAATGTAGGCTCAATGAACTCAAACCAACGAGTTTCTAATAGTTCAGGAAGCAGTATGAATTGGAGGGAGGGAAAGAACAACCCTATCCTAATCTTAATCCTAATCATCTGCACACGAAGGTGATGCCTTCCTTGATGTTATCAACTACGATCCAAACAAATGCCAGTACTTTCATCCTTTACTAACTAGGACGGCAACAAACAAACAGGAAATCATCCGCGTTGTGAGAACAAAATTCCATGGATCAGATGCACGAAAGGAAGTAGGAAAGAATTTTGTCTATTTTTGGCATATCAAGGTATAATAAACTAAGAGCTTCTTTCACATGTCAGGGAGAAATGTACTCAAAATATTAGGATTCAAACTCCAAACATAACATGTTATCATTTGGATTAGGATGAACAGAGGATTTAAAAATGAACTATATTGTTATTTTTTAAATTAACAAAACTTCTTAGTCCACATTATTTTTATGTATAAAGGAAAGAATGAAAATGGTTAGTCCAAATTGATTTTGTTATTTTATAGAACCCTAACCGTTCGATAGAAAAGACAATAAGGAAGTGAACGAAAGATCGCCTTAGCAAAAATTCTATAACGTCCGTTCAGGTAAGAATTAGAGCTTTAGAAGTATGACATACTGAATTCAGTCCAAGTACGAAGAATTAAAGCTGTAGAAGCTTGAAAAAAGGTGAAACCAAGAACAGCAGAGATCAGATACACTAATGCAGAGAGTTGGTAGGTGCTGATTCTGGATTTATGGATGCATAGATTGGCGAAGAAGATACACAGCAGCACAGGTCACCAAGGCCACACCTCCGACCATAACAGCCGCTCCCAGACCCTGAGGTTCCATCAGAGGCAGCTTTTTCTCCTTCTCAGCCGCTAGCTCTAACCTTAATTCTTGGATAGTTTCCGATAGCTCTGATTCCTTCTTGCAAATCATATCGACCTCTTTCTGCTTAGATGTCTCCCGTTCCTCTTCTAGAAGCTTGATCATGCCCTCAAGATCATTGATCTTGACCTGCATCACCTCCGTGGTCTTGATGGAGGAACCGAGCTCTAATAGCTCATCCTGTTGTTTAACCACGGTGAGTTTGGCCACAGAGAGATCGTTTCGCGAGATACGAAGTTGTTCCGCGAGGCCGTCCTTGGCGAGTTTGGCGGCGGAGAGATCGTCTTGCAAGATGTGAAGTTGCTCCTCCAGCTGGCTTTTGGCAAGTTTGATGGCAGAAAGATCCTCCAGTGCGACATAAAGTTGTTGCTCGAGGTGGCTCTTTGCGAGGTTGGCCGCGGAGAGAGCCTCCGTCGTGACGCGAAGTTGTTCTTCCAGACGGCTGGCACGGCCAGAAACTTCATTGAGCTCAGACTCAGTACCGATAAGCTTCGCCTGGAGGTCGGTCAGTGAGGACTGAAGAGCAGAGCGCTGGCTCGAGAGCTGTTGCTTTAGCCCACGAATCTCATCAAGGAGAAGATCGATGGCAGCGTCGCGGTCGCCCGAGGCGGCAGCAGCAGCGGGAGCATCCTCGCCGCCAATGGAGAGGGATTCAGTAGGGGACATGACGTCGTCGCCATCCGAGAGAGCGGCAATATCGTCACGGGTTTCGTCGGCCATAAGAGAGAGCAGAGGGCGGCGAACGCCTCTAATTAGGAGGAGGCTCGAGAGAAGAAGGCGAAGAGATGGGCGGGGCGGAGATTAGGGTTTCGGTTTCGGGTGGAATTGGAGATCGAATCGAACCGGCTTCAGGCGAGCGGATGAGCACCGAACCCTCATATCGTGTGTTTAAATAGGATTCGCTTCTGACCCCGTATCCGTCTAACTAACGGATTGGGTTGGGTCGGATGATAGCCAACTTGGACTCCAATAGGTGTGGTGATTGGATTGTTTTGCATTCGCGGATTTGGATCGAATGGTTATTGGATTTATATGGTCATGCGTCGATATCGGCGTCAGCTAAGAATCGGTCGGGTAAACGGGTTATGAGATGATTTGCATTATACATTTAGTCCAGTCGGGCTTGCTTAATTTTTTTTTGTACTTTGTGTTCGATGTAACCATGCGGCGTAGGCGGCGGAGACGGCGGCGGCGCCACCTTCTCCGCCCTCGTCGCCGACTATCGCTCACTGCTCTCCTGCGGCCTTCTCTCCCCTTCTCCGCTCCTGTGCCTCCTCCGCCGCTCTCCTCCCCCTCGGCCTCGCCCTCCACCTGCACGCCCTACTCCTCGGCCATGTCCCCGTAGATCCCTTTGTCTCCTCCTCCCTCCTCCACTTCTACTCCTCCTCCGGCTCACTCCCCTCCGCCCGCCGCATCTTCGACGAGATCCCCGTAAAGTCTTCCGTCGTCCCTTGGTCCGCCCTTATCTCCGCCTATTCCCGCGCCGGCTGCCCCCTTGCTGCATCATCCCTCCTCCGTGATATGCGCCGTTGACAATGAAGCATATCTCAAATTTAAGGAATTCGATCCAAGATTAAACAAATTCTAATCACACTCTGTCAGTCTGGTTCCAAAGCCTCTCCTAGGCCACATATTGATTGGGTTGCACTTCAAGCACAATCATCTAGAGCTACGGTACGTGCTTCCCTACGCATAGAAAGTGCCCACAAAGAGGAAATGAGTTGACTATGAATCATGACTCAAATTTAAGGAATTAGATCAAAGATTAAACTAATTCTAGCGATACTTAGTCAGTCTGACTCCAAGCCTATCCTGGGCCGTGGAAAAAGAAAGACAAATGGATACTGATTTGGTTGCACATCAAGCACAAAAATCTATGGCCGTGGTAAAAGACCCACATGCTTTTCTATGCATTGAAGGTGCAAACAAAGAGGAACTACATAATAATAATAATAAATCATCTCGAAGTGCAAAACAGAGGATCAAATGGAACAAATAGATAGCAATATTAAACAGTGCCAATCAGCAGAATTTGTTTATTAATCACTTGCGCCTTTCTCTTGTTTGACCTGACAATATTTGACTAAGCATCTAGCTGCATACGTTCTTCAGCTTCACTATGTATCAATTTATAGAACAATGACCCAGTGAGCACTAATAAAGTACTCAAGATTTAAATACGAAGAACCCCTGCATTTCTAAAAGAACCCTTTGGCCTCCTCTTGGGCTTTCTGCTGCTCACTATTTTGCTGATTACCCTGATCAAAAGTGAAAGCATTATCACAGAAAATGAAGTAATTCTTTAGTTGTTTACATTATAATGAAGATTGAGATAACTTACAGGGCCATGTTTTGTCCATTAACTCCTGTATCTCAATGCATTGTATCTCATTTCAACATAACCCTTTTTTTTTCGACTCTTTTGTACGTATGTTGATTAGTTGTTGCCTTTGAGATACGTCATCCCCTAAGGATTCCAAGTTAGGACTGAAGAGAAAAAGGACCTAATCCTGTAGATATCATTTTATCAAGTCCAAACTTATGAAGCTTTTATCTCCCACTAGGTGAATGAAAGCTACCCGATTTCCTATCGGTGGATAAGAACGGCCGATTCTGGGTCCGCTTGCACTTCAACTGTACGAGGAGATCATCCATCGTCGTTTCTGCTGCGTTAACCACCTTGGCTTCATCATAATCATCCATGAAAGTATGCTAGATGAATACTAATCGTATGTGTTCTGTCTTTTATACTTAACTGACATATAGAATTTAACCTGCCCATTACGTGATTCTGGTACTACTGAATGTGTTCTATGACTAGTTGGATGACCGGAGAGTGCTTTTGGAACATCATGTTATTTGATTATTTTATCCCTGTAAGATCTCTGTCTTCTTCCATCGATCTCATACAACATGGATACAGGCTTATCAGTTAACGCTTGATAAATTCAGTTTCGAGCCCAAACTCCCAACAAAGAAAGAAAAGTTATATTGAGAGGTCAAATGTTGATTCCATCAATTCAGATGGGAAAAAAAAGAGTTCATAACTGGAAGTTTCATCTCCCAAGAAGCTTAACTATTCCTAACTATTGGTAGTTTTGCGATTGTGATAGGCAATCGTTTAAATAAAAACCACCTTAGCAAAAATTGGCCTAAGTTTTGGCGGAGTGTCGGCGCAGCATCACCCGGTATTATACGTCGGCTTAATTGGCAACCACATCATCTACCGTTCATATGATATGACCGATCGGATCACCGTCCACCAGCCGCACCATTCACATCATCCACCGTTCATATGCCCGATCGGATCACCCTCCACCGTTGGATACTGCGTGAGATCTCCTTAGTGATGCATAAATAGCTCCCCGTAATCTTGATGCCCTGTCGATTGCATGATCGCCGAGCTCTCCTTTTTAGTTTTAGGTTTCGCCTGATTGCTCTTTTTCCGCGCACGACAGCCGCCCGCCATCCTCAGCTCTCTATCTCCCTCACATGGCCGACGGGACCGGCAACGCCGGCGCTTCTCTCTCGGACGGTGACGTCGTCATCGCCGACAAGGCCGCCTCTAGCTACAGCGATGCCACCGTCCACCTCCTTCTCTTTCAGGACAAGATTCATTGGCTAAAACAGCAGCACTTGAGTGACCTCTCCGCCCTTCAGGCCAAGCTCACCGGTACCGAGACCGAGCTGAAGGAGATGGCTGGCCACGCCAGCCGCCTCGAGGAACAACTTCGCATCTCGCAAGCAAATCTTTCTTCCGCGAATGCCGCAAAATCCATCAATGGCCACCTTTCTGCCTCTCTCTATGCCGTGGAAATCCGCAAGAACAGGCTCGAGGAACAACTTTCCATCTTGCAAGACGATATCTATGCCGCCAAACTCGCCAAGGCCAGCCTCGAGAAACGACTTTCTATCTCGCAAGACGATCTATTCGCTGTCAAACTCGCCAACATCCGCCTCCATGCACAGCTTTGTATCGCCAACATCATCCGTCTCGAGGAACAACTTCGTATCTCGCAAGAGGATCTCTCAGCCACCGAAATTAAACAGACGGATGAGTTACTCGAACTCGACTCCTCCGTCGAAAACACGCCAGCGATGCAGATTAAGATCAATGATCTCGAGAGGACGATCGAGCTTCTTGAGGAGGAACTGGAGGCATCTAAGCAGAGAAGAAGGCAGCGTTTGCAAGAGGGAATCAAAGATAGAAAAATCCATTCATCTAGGTTTGGAGGTTAACTCATATCAGACGCTCGAGTGACGGTGGGGAGTCCATGCTCATGCTTCCGCCTCACCTCATTTGGTGCAGAGGTAGCCTTTTATTTGAATCGTTACCTATTACTATCAACAGGTTGTGGGTAGCAAACAGTTAAGGCTTGTTAATTAGTAGCAGATGGAACTTCCTGTTCTGAATTCTTAGTTCTCTAAGATTTTTTTTCTTTTGCCCTAAACTCTTTTGCTGGTTAAATTGTATTCATCGACATATTTCTATATATATTGTTATTATTATAAAAATATTATGGAATACATACTTATCTATTCAGATGAGAATTCAGATAACTAGAGGATACACTTTCTAATTATGTCGCAATAATTAAAAATTATCTTATAAGTGATGATTTTTTTTAAAAAGAAAAAGAAAAGGCAAAAGCTGCAGCTTTTTATACTATATACAAACTGCACGTAAGAGCGGCCAGGAAGAGGCGATGATGAGATCATCCACCATCCATGGGCGTGCATCAGACATCATCATAATCGTGATAAATCATGGGATTATGGCATTGAATTAATTTATTAGTAGTACATTTAACCCAGAAAATAGAAAATAAAAGAAAAAATTTGATAAATTGGTTTATATGGACGGGTGACTTAAGATAACCGATAAATTATTAAAAAAAAAAGTTTTATAGGGATCCCTGACATAAAAATGAAATTTATATTATCAGAAATTTGCAAATATATTATATTTTTAAAATATTTACATTGTATATTAGACAACAGCGTAACATGACGTGCTAAAAATAAAAATTGATTTTATAAGGTAATATTGTATAGGTCAGAACATGATAAAGATAAAATTGCAGTAAATTCTGGAGGATAATTGTAATATCATTTTGGTAGATATATTACGATGAGAAGAACAGAAGGGACCAGAAGGAGTCTTAAGAACTTATATAGCAAATCATTTTAAGAATCAATTATTCTTGTTTCGGTAAGTTTGACAAAGTCTTTTTTTTGCGGTCATCTTTATCAATACTAAAATAAACTTAGTGAGAACAGGAATAACTAGGCAAATAGAGTTCTCCAAGGGGATCAATAATGCCTGAGTTATAGAGTGAGCACAATATCTGTGAGGCTAATACATATATACTTTGTCACTGAGCTGCAGCGATCGCCCCTCGCACATGGAAGTGAAGCTCGAGAATCATAAGACTAGATGAATGAGCATGGGCATCCACTAACGTAATCTTTTTCCTCTTTTTCTCCTTGTGTTCATAATACCAAACATCAATCAAAAAAGTTGGGTTGAGAAGATTAATGAAATAAGGAGAAAACAATGATGACAAGGGACTCAAACATGACTCTCACTAGATGCTCATTGTGGATGCATAGAATATCGAATAAGATGAACAACAGTACAGATCAGCAAGGCCACACCGACGACTGCAACTACGATTATTTCTCCGACTATAAATCCCAGCACAGTTCCTGCTAGAGCTCCCACCACTACTTTGACCGCAGCTCTGACCCCAGCTCCGAGAGTAGCTCCGGCCATCGCTCCGCCCGCAAGTCCACCACTAACTAATCCTCCAGTTATGATAGTAGCTCCGATCAAACTTTCGATCATAGGTATGACCATAGCTCCGACTATAGCCACGATCATAACTCCGACCATAGCTCCGAGCTTAGCTCCAACATTACCTCCGAACCCAGCTCCAATCCCAATTACACGTCGAAGTGTCTTGATCTTCCCCATAAGATCTTTGATCGAACCTCCGACCTCACTTTCAATCGCACTTTTGACCACAACTTCGACCGCAACTCCGACCGCAACCCCGACTAGAGCTCCGACCGTAGCTCCAACTAGAGCTCCGAACGTAACTCCGACCATAACTCCTTTGATAGCACCTTCGAGCCGAGCTCCGAACGTAACTCTGACCATAACTCCTTTGATAGCACCTCCGACCCGAGCTCCGACTACACCTCCGATCACAGTTCCGATCACAATTCCAATCGTAGTTCCAATCCTACATCCCACAATTAGCATGTATCTGATATTCCTAAGAGCGGTGAGGATATGTTCCATGGTTTGGGTATCCACAGCAGCGGCGAGTTTGGCGAGTTGGTTCCGGATAGTGTAGAAATCACACTTGAGCTCTTTTTCGACCAAATCAATCAGAATCAGATCTTTGATCGAACCTTTCATCGCACTTTTGACCACAACTTCGAGCGCACCTCCAACCACAACTCCGACCACAACTCCAACAACTGCTCCAACGACAGCTCGGATCACAGCTCCGACCACAGCTCCTCTGACAGCACCTCCGACCCAAGCTCCGACCAGAAATCCGATCGTACCTCCGACCACAGCTCCCACCTCTCCGATGACTTTGGTAAATCTAGCAGCATCATTGGGTTTCGTAAAGGCCTTGTCGGCGATGTCAATGACGACGTCATCATCTGAGAGAGCAGTGCCGGCATTGCTGGTCCCGTCGGCCATGGGAGATGGTGGTGGGCCGCGGTCGTGCGCGGAAAAAGAGCAGCCAGGCGAAAGGTAGAAGGAGAGGTCGACGATGATGCAAGGGAAAGGGCATCAGCATTACTCGGAGCTATTCATCCATCTTTAAGGAGACCTCACGCCGTATCCAACGGTGGAGAGTGATCTGACCGCGAATTACGCCGAGGAATTATCATTGTGGGTTTGGTTGGAGGCATTATTACCGTCGGTTCGGTTGGATGAAGAATTCTTATCACCGAGTGCGTCGATCGAGTATAACCACAACTTTTATTTAAATATACCGCTAATACTGTGTATCCACATTATGGCGTGCACAATACGATGGTAAGTATAGCCATCGCAAGGAACGACTTCACATCTCGAAAATATATCTATCTTTCTACCACCAAACCCACCCCAATAGCCACCTCAAGGAACAACTAAATTTGCACCTTGCAAGACGATCTCTCTACCATGAAACTCCTCGATAGCTGCCTCGAGGAACGACTTCGCATCTGTTGCCCAGTGAGTGGTCGGAGCAACAGTTGTAGCTGGAGGAAAGATTTATGCTTCTGCAGATGTTTTATTCTTTGCCATTCAATGCATAGATATGTAGAGCGAGCAACCATCTTGGTTAGACGTTAACTATCAGACGCTAGTCGTGCATGGGATGGGAGTCGATGCTCATGTTTTGTCGTTATTTCATTTTGTGCAGGGGTGGTCTTTATTAGGATGGCCTACAGTTCTCAATTAGTAGATGGAACTTCTTGCTCTGATTTTATTTTTCATTTCCATTTAATTCGACGGAATCAATTCTTCATTCTCTTGAGAACCTTTCTTTGATCTGCCCATGCACACCCACACACACGCATGTATATTGATCTGCTGAAACCTTTCTCCACCTCTTCACCTGGCTTCAGCTACTACTTGTGTTAGTCCTGCAGAACCAGCCGCACACTTTCCTGCTTCTTTCTCTGTTAAACCATATTATAAGACTATAATATATAATAGATCGATCGCACTTTAAGCTGATTCCTGTGGAATTCCATATAACCACAACCCAGTCGATATGGTCAACAGTTCGGGTCAAACCCCTCCAAGGACTCTCGTGCTCAGGTTCAGCTCTTTCCAAAATTTTCCAAGCAACCATAGCCAACGCTGCTGAACTCGAAACAGTTGGTGAATCCATAAATCAATGACAAACCAGTTGCTAAAATCACACGATGGTTTGACGGGTCATTGACTTTAAAAGAAATTACTCATGATAGATAATAACTAACAACCTCCCTTACTAAAGGAGCTTACACCTGAGGAGGAGCTATAGATAATAACTCGCATGCTCAAACCAATCGCATGTTCCTAGTAATTGGTTTATGGTTGATTGCCCGATTCACCAACCGTTTCGAGTTCAACAGGGATGACTGCTGTTGCCAGGGAAATTTGGAAAGAGCTGAACCTGAGAATGAGTCCTTCGAAGGGTTTGACCAGAACTGTTGATCAGATCGAGTGGGTTGGCGTCCGGGCCATTCATCTAAACAACGCGGCAGCCCAGCTGCACATGAACTGCCTAGGTCAGAGCAAATTGGGTGGACATCGAAAACACTTGGCTTGCTCCTCTCTATCGTCGCGATCAAGCTGTCGAGGATGTTGTTTATCAGCTCCTCATCTTTGATTTCAGAGCCGGACTTGGGCATCAGACTGATCTCTGGCTCATCTCCCAAACTCATCTCTCCTTCCTCGAGCCGACTCCTGATTCCGTCGAACAGAGGAGAGTTTTGAGGCTTGGGCATCAGGGACTCTGTCACATCCGCCGGAGTTATATTATTGTCGTCCAGCAGCACCTTGATCCTAGTAAATGACGAGTGCTCCTTGATCCCCAAGTAGTTCTTCGCCAGCGTCTTAAAGCCCTCAAAGGTACAGTAGGACATCTCGACCCGCTTGTCCATCCTTCCCCTCCTCAGCAGCGCGGGGTCGAGCTTCTCCAAGTGGTTCGTCGTCAAGACGATGATCCGCTCTCCGCCGTCGCACGACGACCACAGCCCGTCGATGAAATTGAGGAGTCCCGATAAAGTCACCTTGCTCTCCTCCCAGTCACCTTCTCCTTTCATGGCCGCCGTAATATCCTTCTCTTTGTCAGAGTTTGAATAGGATGTGGCTTGCTTCTTTCTTGTTGCCCACAGGTTGAGAGAGCAGTCGATGTCCTCGATCATTATGATCGATTTGCTCTTAGTCTCTATGAGTAGCTTGCGCAGGGTGGTGTTGTCCTTCACTGTGGTGAGTTCGAGGTCGTAGACGTCATACTTGAGGAAGTTCGCCATGGCGGCGATCATGGTCGACTTGCCTGTCCCCGGGGGACCGTGTAACAGGTAGCCGCGCTTCCAGGGCTTGCCGATGCTGGAGTAGTAGTCCTTGCCCTGGCTGAAGCGGACAAGATCCTCCATTATATTGCGCTTCTTCTTGTCGTCCATGGCGAGCGTCTTGAAGGTCGCCGGATGCTTGAAAGGTACATGGCTCCACAAGGAAGTGTGAGAGTCGTACCTGGACGGGTCCGCCTTAGGGTTGGTGTAGAGCTTCCTCTGTCGCCGCATGATCTGGTTGTCCTTCCCCTTCTGGATGACGAACTCAATGTAAGAGTCGCGGTAGCGAAGGTGGCGACGGTGGAAGGTCAACCGGTAGAAGCGGCGCTCCTCGGGGGATGTTTCGATGTAGATGGACATGGACAGAGGTTTGATCCTGTTGCACGACCACCAAAAAGTGACACCATCATGCTGGACGGCAACCTCCTCCTGATTGTCCAGGCTGAGGACGACGGTGGCGCCGTCGTCGCGGGGTGCGGCCTTGAGGCAAGCAGCACGATCAGGGCATATTTCACCGAGGTAGGCCTCGATGGCAGCGTAGATTTCGCTGCGCCTGAGGCGCTCCCCGGTGTACTCGGCGAAGGTGATCTCGGCGTAGGGGTACAGGATCGCTTTCCAGAGCTTGGAGGCCAAGACGAGGATTTGATTGTCGAGTAGCCCGGGAAGATAGTCGCGGAAGAAGGGCAAGGCGAGCAAGAGGGTGGCAATGGTCATCGACCCCGCCCACAATCTCTCCCATATCGAGTCCATCATTATCGATCTCTCTTCTTCTTCGATTGAATGATTGGAGTAGTCTGATAGCATTACGAATTTATAGAAAGAACGTGGTGGAATTCATTTCACACATGTCCACGGACTTTTGCCCAAAAAAAAAACAGAAAAGGCAGATCGAGTTCGTCCTCTCGGAGAAAAGTAATAATAATGTAAGACATTTCTACAGTACACAAATTTATGCTCTGGTACTTTTATATTAAGTATAATCAAATAATCTTTAGCTTTTCAATTAGATTAAGATCAAATTAGAATAACTTTTGTTATCTGTATAGACAGGAATAAAGCTTACCCATAATAAAATATATTCTGATAGATTGACTTGACCGATAATTTTGATCAAATTATCCATATTTATACTAAGTGATTGGGCTTCAAATATTTTATTTATAATTTGAAAGTTTATATGCGTCGATTTTTAAATAATAAAAAACATACCCATCGATAGTGGATGACTACGTCCTAATTCATTAAGGGGGATAAATGTTTGATGAAGATTTCAGTTAAGATTTTGTATCATGCGGTGGAGGAATGTTTGATGAAGATTATTGTGAATAATTTAGTCACCTAGTTTTGGTTGGATCAAAGTGAAGTCGCACCAAGATGCATAAAGAATGACCTTGGTCATAGTCTAATGCTCAATTATAATTTATTTAAAAAAAAATTATAATGGGACACTGACCTAGGTGAGTAATGGATAAGCCATTGGGGTAAGATATTAAGACATTAAGAGATCTCTATCTAATGAAGTTATCCATTTATAGAAATAAAATTTGTATTGATCAAGATCATAATATTGTCAGATCTACAGGGTGTGATGCGGTAAAAGAGAGTTTTCAAGGTAAATAAAATTTCTTTTTTTCTCAAAGGTAGTCCCAACATGGATATTGATAGCCTATATCCATGCTGTATGAGACTGATGGAAGAAGATTGAGATCTTGCAGGGATAAAGTAATCGAATAACATCATGTTCCAAGAGGACTCACCGGTCGTCCAACTAGTCACAGAACACATTCAGTAGTACAAGAATCACGTAATGACCAGGTTATGTCATTTTAGAATAAAATTCTATATGTCATCCTATTAGTGTTCAAAAAATCATTTAGCATACTTTCACCTGCAAAAGAGTTCAGGGCAACACAGAGAGAAGCCCCAACCAAAAAAAAAAGACATCTGCAGAAGCATAAATCTTTAATCCAACTACGACTGTTGTTCCTTGAGATCGTCTTGCAAGGTGCAAAATAGTTGTTCCTTTTGAGGTGGCTATTGGTGGGTTTCATGGTAGAAAGTCATACTTTAGAGATGTGAATTCGTTCCTGGAGATGGCTATTGGTGAGTTTCGTGGTAGAAAGATCCACTCGCCACAATGCGAGGTTGTACTTGGAGGCCACAGAACAAGGGCAAAGCTAAAAAGCATGCAACAACAACGACGCCCTCCTCTGCGAAGAAACCCCCTCCCGCCCTACCGCCTTCCTCTGTTCCCTGCCTCTTCGAGCCCTGGATGCAGGTGGAGCGGCGCTTCTATGCGAGTCCACCCTGACGGAGGGAAGCCCTTTCTTCGGCAATTCCACTTTCATCATCAGATTGTAAACTGCTAAGGCGAGCAGAATCACATCTCCGTCAACAAAGATCCGCAGCATACTGACTAAGCCGCTGTTCGAGGTGGGGCTCGAACGAGGGAACCGTGTGGAGGACGGTGAGGACGTTGAGGTCGCCGAAGTCGTCGGCCGTCGACGACGGCAGAGGAGGAAGAGGGAAGAGATCTCGTGATGCTCACGAACAGAGGCGCTCTATTCCCCTCGTGCTGCTCCATTCATCGCCGGAAGGGGAGAAAGGAGAGAAAACAGTGGACGGATAGGTTGAGGACCAGCAGGAGGGAGAGGACCGGGCGAGCGAGCGAGTCAGGGAACGGGACGGACGACAAGCATGTGATTTTTTTTTTGTATTAAAAAATTAGTCAACGAGATGACATGGGGTATTAATCGGTCAGTTTGGCTAAAATTATAATATTAAAATAAACTTAGTCAGTATGACTAAAAGCTCATAGAAATAGAGGGGATACTTTCATAAATACTAGCTATATCAAACATGCAAAGAACTTTTTAAAAAACAATTTTTAAGGATATATTTATAAAAAAAATTGTTTAATTTAACTTTTTATATTTAAATATTTATAATCATACCATTAATGATAAATCAATTTTAGTAATCTAAAAAACTATTTTTATATGAAATTTGAAAAATTAAATACAAATGTTTTAGATAAACAATGAAATAAAATCTTAAAAAATTACTAAAACAATAAAAAAACAATTTTTTTGAGAAACATACGTACTGTTAGATTCCACCGTGTCAGCATTTAGCTGATCTCCCCAAACTTATATATATAATTGTCACATTTCTCTGATCTCCCCCACACATATATATCTTGATCTGCTGAAACCTTTCTCCACTTCTTCACCTGGCTTCAGCCACTCCTGTCTACTGGCGTTGGTCCTGCAGAACCAGCCGCATCCTTTCCTGCTTCTCTCTCTGTCTCATTGGTAGCTCTCTCCTCTGTTAAAGCATATTATAAGACTATAGTATATCACAGATCAAACTTTAAGGTGAAATTGGGTATGAGATTCCATATAACCACAAGCCTAGCACTTTTCTTCCTATAATAAAAGTACACGAACACCTTGAAGACCTTTGAGATAAAAAAGAATATAAAGGTACAGGTGTTCCTTGAAGGGACTACCTTTGGAAAAATATAAATTTATTTACATTGAGAACTCTCTTTCGCACCATCACAAGTCGGTGATGTAGTTCTAACAATATTATGAGCTTAATCTATATAATTTTTATTTCTATAAATGGATAACTTAATTAGAGAGAGATCTCCTCGATATCTTATCCTAATGACTTATTTATTACTTACATAGGTATAATATCTCGAGGAATTAGCTCAATCAAATTACAAATATATGTTAAAGAAAGGATAGAACATCATCTCATAGTTGACTAATCTTGGATGATTGAGATTACTTGGTGTGGATCGACTAAGTCATGCACCTTATCAAATCTTTCTTGCTCATAAAGGGTTGTGTGCAAAGCTGAGTGCACACATGTAGGCATGCAAACTAGAGCAGGTCACTTGCGGGTGGTCCGTGCCTGGCGCCTAGTCTCGAACCAACCCTTATGCATGCTCATGCTGGGCCACACCTCTGCAGCGTGTGGCATGAGTGCGAGCCCATGCCTGGCTTGACACAACCCACCCAAACCTGAATTTCCAAGTACGAGCAAGCCCAAGTCCAAGTCTGGCCCAAGCATGGTGCAGACTCGAGCCCTTGGTAGCTCGGAGTCGATGAAGGGTTCAAATTAAACTCTTAAACCCTTTCAAGCTTAAAAAATGAAAACCATTGTTCTCGTTTGAGCTTGGAAATTCGGTCGCTCATCTATCTACTACTGCGACTCCACTATCTGGCATAGGCGCCCCCTCACCCAGAGAAGTTGCAGCGAGGTCTGGTATGCAAATTTGCTCACGAAATCCGACTCATCTAGTCCCATCCTAGCATCTGCGTTGACGGCATGCTGCATCCTTCCATTTGCAACTCTTGCTGCAATCCGTCTATTGATCCTCAATTTTCCAATAAGAATCATGTCAAATCGTTGATCTCAACCTACCTATCTTCGCCTCAAGTGAATTCCTTGATTAGTTGAATCAAATTTACATCGCCTCTTCCCATAGCTCTGCGGACCACGACACATGAGCATAGTGCTCTACACGAAACACAGCAATTAACAGAGGCAAAGCTATGCAGCCTCTGCTCACATGCCATCGGCCCAGCTCCTACTCTCTCATCGGTCGATCAACAATCCTCACAGTCGTAGGCACATCAAATCGACCGTACAGTGCACTGTACACAACTCCATGCCAGATGATCAGAGGGCTTCATCACTTCAACAATTCGACTTCGAACGAGAGAGAGAGAAACCGATGAGGCGATAAGATGACCGCTTAGGTTAGCTAGGCAAAGCAGGCCGACAGAAATGGAAATGACAACTAGTATGGCGCTACAACCCGTGACCATCAATGATGGCTCGACGAGGTGGAAGACGACTGCAACTTTGGAGTCACATTTCGTGCAGCATTTGTTGCAGCCTTTCTTGCAGCCATTTTCCAATTTCTTGCAACAATTTGACACTACCTTCACTTGCTTTCTGCATACAGACATTAACCCATCCCAACAAACGCGAGAGAGAGATTTCACAAGGATCTCCTGGATCTCCATCATGCTATGAAAGAAAAAAAGTAAGGAGAAGGAGAGATGTAATAGTAAATAAAGTGGGTGGAGGTATCATCTTTCCATCTCCATCGTCTCCATCTGCATCATCTTCAACTTCCGCACTAGAAACGATCAAGAAATGAAGTAAGTCGAAGCAATGGGCGCTGGGCAGAAGGAGAGATGAATATATATATTAAATAGGGAGGGGAGGGTTTCGAGAGTGTGTACAAGGATCGAGCCCGTCCGTGCACGAGTCCGCCCGGACTGTTTGGGGCACGAGTTCGCTTGGACCGTTTGGGTTCCCATCCATGGGCTGGCTCACCGTCACTGTCACCGTCGAACCCATGTAGGCAAAGTGAGCATATCTATTTAATTGCTCTGCACGAAACAGAGCAATTAACAGAGGCATAGCTATGCAGCCTCTGCTCACACGCCGTCGGCCCTTCTCCCACTCTCCCATCAGTCGATCAACGATCCTCACAGTCGCAGGCACATCAAATCGACCGTGCAGTGCACTGTGCACAACTCCATGCCGGACCAAGTGAGACGGCCTCAGCCGCGGAGCAGGGCGCGAGGAAGCAGGCGAGGAGGTGGGACAATAGTGTGTAGAGTGTTTGGGTTCCCGTCCCCGAACTAGCTCATCGTCATCGTCACCGTCACCGTCGAACAAAATGAACCCTCGGAAGCGATGGTTGATGACATCGAGCTATCACCTTTCCATCTCCATCGTCTCTATATGCATCATCTTCGGCTTCCGCACGAGAAGTAATCTTGAAATGGAGAGCGATGGGCACTGGGCAGGGGAAGACACGAGTATATATAGTGAATAGGGAGGGGATGGTCGAGAGTGCGTAGAAGGGTCGGGCCCATCCGCGCACGAGTCTGCCCGGACCATTTGGGTTCCCATCCATGAACTGACTCACTGTCACCGTCGCCGTCGAACGAAATAAATGCTCGGAAGCGATGGCTGATGACCTTGAGCTGCCGCCTCAAGTGGAGATGCTCCCGGAGGACCGCCTCCACGTCGGACTCCTCCTGGAACACCACCGCAAAGTTCTGCAGCCAGAGGATTAGTAGGTGGCAGATCAGCCGAAAGATCATGCAGACCAGGATATCCACGAGGCAAGTTCGATGGCGCATGCGGCAGCGTGGGGTTTCCGGTGGAACTGGGAACTCGGATGGTGCCATGAGGTACCATATGACATTGCAGATGACCTCAGCCACGGATCAGGGAGCGAAGAAGCAGGCAAGGAGGTGGGACGAGCGGCGGAGGTCGGGGGTGTAGGCGCTGCCAATGCGGCCGGACTCAGCATGCAGCTCATGGAGGAATAGGAAGCGGCGGAGGCCATAGTGGTGCGTGCTGACGGGGAGGGTGAGGAAGGAGAGCATGGCGGCATCGGTGAGGGAGAGATGGGCGACGAGGTCATAGGGCCGGCGCTCGTGGGGTCACCACCCGAGCTGCAGTAGGGTGGAAATAGGGCTCGAACCATGTCTCGTGCTCCTTCTCCACGGGGCGAAACGACAAGGGAGGTTGGAGACTCTCCAAGAGGCGCTAAGGAGCAGACGTTCCACCGAAAAGGAAACGGCCCGCAGCGAATGCGACTCTTGAGAGAATTATAAGCGCCTGTTCGGGCGGATGGGAACACAGCAGCAGTTTTGGAGTTTGAGAGTTAAAGAGAGTTGTGATTGAGATAGGGAGCGTTTTTACCGGAATTTTTATCAAATAAAAGTATTCCTTTTCTCTCTCGTATTTCTCATGTTCTTCCCACTATTACTCTATTCTATTGCAATCTGAACATCACTTCGCATGATCGAAAGATTTGTCTGCGATGGTTGATATCAGAGTCCTTCCGGATTTGTCTCCATGGATAAACTTTAGGAATAACTAGATGTCATCCGGACAGAGTTTCGTCTTGCCAGTTTATAGTTGACAATCCATGAAGGTACTTGAGCCAAAACTATTCTCAAAGAAAATGAATTCCAAGACCTTGGAAAACTTCATTTGAGATATGAACAAGGTCCAGTGAATGTCTGGATTGTTGGGTCGTAGGCTGAGAAGGACAATTAAACCTTGCTGCTATTCTGTCATAAATCAATACTCGAATAGTATTTACAAAATATATATTTTTCTAATTAGAATAATTGAGTTCTGTCCAGTTTAGTATATTTGTTGAGAAAAATAAACATAAAAAATTTGAATAAATATATTGTTTCTTATTTCCTTTCAAAAAATTGTTTATATTTTATTTATAAACTAAATATAAATAAAAATGCTAATAAATTTAGCGAGGATGAGGTCCCATCTGAAAATAAATATGACATGCAATATATGATCCAAGATGACTTGGCCTGCCATACCAAACATGAAGTGAGTGTACAATTCCAATTAATATAATATAGAAGGGTGATATTTTTTATTTGACTATCCTATTATATAAATATTGTATAATAAATCCTAAAAAATAATACATCATGTGTTTTATAAAACATTTATTCTGAAAATCAATATTATATTAGTAAAATTATATTTTAAATAATTTTTTAAAAACTTATTTAAGCATGATTAATTTGTAGAATTTAATTTTTTATTACTAAAATATTTACAATATTTTTTAAAAAATATTATTTTTTATCTTTTGAAACAGTAAATAATAATTTTTTATAGTGCTATTATATATTTTCATATAGATATACACCTGATCTCATACTTGATGTGCTACAAAATTTAAAGCCATTGAGATAGAAACAAGAATGTGATGGCATGCTCAAACCAACGGTGTGCTCCTACTGACTGGTTTATGGTTGATTGACCGGTTCACCAACCGTTTCGAGTTCAACAGGGATGACTGCTGTTGTCGGGGAAATTTAGAAAGAGCTGAACTTGAGAATGAGTCCTTCGAAGGGTTTGACCCGAACTGTTGATCATATCGAGTGGGTTGGCGTCCGGGCCATTCATCTGAACCACGCAGCAGCCCAGCTGCACATGAACTGCCTAGGTCAGAGCAAATTGGATGGACATCAAAAACACTTGGCTTGCTCCTCTCTATCGTCTCGATCAAGCTGTCGAGGATGTTGTTTATTAGCTCCTCATCTTTGATTTCAGAGCCGGACTTGGGCATAAGATTGATCTCTGGCTCATCTCCCAAACTCATCTCCCCTTCCTCGAGCCGACTCCTGATTCCGTCGAACAGAGGAGAGTTTTGAGGCTTGGGCATCAGGGACTCTGCCACATCCGCCGGAGTCATATTATTGTCGTCCAGCAGCACCTTGATCCTAGTAAATGACGGGTGCTCCTTAATCCCCAAGTAGTTCTTCGCCAGCGTCTTAAAGCCCTCAAAGGTACAGTAGGACATCTGGACCCGCTTGTCCATCCTTCCCCTCCTCAGCAGCGCGGGGTCGAGCTTCTCCAAGTGGTTTGTCGTCAAGACGATGATCCGCTCTCCGCCGTCGCACGACGACCACAGCCCGTCGATGAAATTGAGAAGTCCCGATAAAGTCACCTTGCTCTCCTCCCTGTCACCTTCTCCTTTCATGGCCGCCTTAATCTTCTTCTCTTCGTCAGAGTTTGAACAAGCTGTGGCTTGCTTCTTTCTTGTTTCCCATAGGTCGAGAGTGCAGTCGATGTCCTCGATCACTATGATCGATTTGCTCTTCGTCTCGATGAGTAGCTTGCGCAGGGTGGTGTTGTCCTTCACTGCAGTGAGTTCAAGGTCGTAGACGTCGTACTTGAGCAAGTTCGCCATTGCGGCGATCATGGTCGACTTGCCTGTTCCGGGGGGACCGTGCAATAGGTAACCACGCTTCCAGGGCTTTCCGATGCTGGAGTAGTAGTCCTTGCCCTGGCTGAAACGGACGAGGTCCTCCATTATCTCGCGCTTCCTCTCCTCGTCCATGGCGAGCGTCTTGAAGGTCGCCGGATGCTTGAACGGCACATGGTTCCACAAGGAAGTGTGATAGTCGTACCTGGACGGATCCGCCTTGGTGTTGGTGAAGAGCTTCCTCTGTCGTTCTGTGATCTGGTTGTCCTTCCCCTTCCGGATGACGAACTCGATGTAAGAGTCGCGGTAGCGAAGGTGGCGACGGTGGAAGGTCAGCCGGTAGAAGCGGCGCTCCTCGGGGCTGCCGTTGAAGTAGATGGAGCTCGATAGGGGTATGATCCTGTGGCACGACCACCAAAACGTGACGCCGTCGTGCTGGACGGCAACCTCCTCATAGTTGTCCAGACTGAGGACGACGGTGGCGCCGTCGTCGCGGGGTGCAGCCTTGAGGCAAGCGGCACGGTCGGGGCATATTTCGCCAAGATAGGCCTCGATGGCGGCATAGATTTCGCTGCGCTTGAGGTGCTCCCCGGTGTACTCGGCGAAGGTGATCTCGGTGTAGGGGTACAGGACTGCTCTCCAGAGCTTTGAGGCCAAGATGAGGATTTGATTGTCGAGTAAGCGGGGAAGATGGGTATTGAAGAATGGCAGGGCGAGCGTGAGGGTGAGAATGGTCATCGACCACGCCCACAATTTCTCCCATATCGAGTCCATCCTTCTTTCTCTCTTCTCTGCTTTCTTAGACCCACCCTTCCTTCTGCTTTCATGTCTTTCTTTACGGTAATTTATAGATCAACCCAGTTTTGAAACTTCCACGAATGTGTTTCACATAAAATTAAATTAAGGTACAAATTAATCCTGCAAGTAACCTCATGTCAGCTGGTCGGCCTTAAAAAACCTCACGTCGTCAGTTTAGGTAAATATTTTCTTATTTAAATATTAAGCTCATATTTTAACAAGCATAAACTTCGTCCGTGACAGTGATGGCATCATGTGAGTTAATTAATTAGAATGGTGGTATAATTAATCAGTTGCCAAGTTAGATTTTAATTATCGTTGGGACGTCACTGTTTCACGACGATTATAGTTTAAGGACGACATGGGTGACATACGATTAGAGGCAAACGACACGCTGTAGAGTTATTTTAATTACTGCATTCCGCTCCAGTTGTCATCATTTAAGGAAGGCCGTCGGATTCTGCAGCATCCCCTCCATCCACCGTTCAATCGTCATTCCCAGATTGGAGGACTAAAGAGAGGGACATAAAAGAAGTGATGCTAATGAGTGACCGCCCACGGATGGTGATCGTAAGGAAAGGATTTGCTAACTCCGTTTCCAACGTTCTACTTATGGTCTGCAAGAGCAATTTCCTTAGAGTTCAATAGACAGAACAGCGACGAACGCGTTATTTCCATGAATAACGCGACATTAAAAACCGGTCAACATGTCAAGTTAGCACATGGACGAATCAGTCTTGCTAAACCAAATAATTTTGCTATGTTATTCCTGCTGTTCAAATATTCTAATCCGGTTAGTACGGTGAAAGGCTCGGTAGTTGGACGACGATGACATCCGAACATTAACTAAAACATGACCTGGCCGATTAATCATGCCCAAATTCAACATTCCAATTAATTAAGTCACATGCTGCCGTCAGGTTGACCATTGGATTATATATCCGACTTCACTATTTATGGAACATAGTTTACACTCACTGAGATAGTGGTTGAAACTGCATGTCGTCATCAAGAAGTCTTCGAACGTTTAGGAGGAAGTAACGAAAAAAAAAACAAGCTTCCTTTCACGACTCTTTACTCGTATTATTAATAAATAATCAGATGATAGGATGATTTAACCAATGGTTTTGATCAAATTATCCATATTTATATTAAATGATGGCAGGCGATGACTCGATACCTAATGTCTTGCCCTTTATTTACAGTTTTATGATGATAGTATATTACGTAGGTGGCTATCATAAGAAATTATTAGAGATGACTGCTTCACTTCATGCTAAGCCTGATCAGTTTGCTCCTTTACTTACAGGTTGGCCTTGGGTTACTCCGCTTCACCATCTCTAGGTTGCGATCCAGTCCTCGAGTGGGCGACCCACATTGATCGTTGGGCGTTGACCCTTTGTCCTCGATCGTCTGGATGAGGTCATCAAGGCAGCTGTTAATCAATTCTTCGATTTCAGGGCCGGACTCGGTCGTCTGATTGATCGTCGGCGTATCTTCTTGGCTCTCCTTCCTTTCCCGGAGCCATTCCTTGATTTTGGCTAACGAGGCAGAGTTTTGGAGTGTTTTTTAGTACTAACCTATTTAAAATATTAATTCAACAAAATAACTGTATTAAAAAATATTTTAACAAAGCAACTGATCAACCCGCCACGTCAAAAAAATTAATTTATTTTTTAATTTTAAAAAAATTAGATCGCGTCTCTATCATCATCTCCCCTCTTATGCCTACAGTCTTTCCCCAGAAGGGGAAGAAAGAAATTGTAGAGATTTGAAAGGGGAAGTGAAGAAGCAGAGAGGAGGGAGGGAGGGAAGAATGGGGGAGGAGGAAACGGAGGGGCGAGGGGAAGAAGCAGACTTCCGCCCCCCAGACGCTAGTCGTGCATGGGATGGGAGTCGATGCTCATGTTTTGTCGTTATTTCATTTTGTGCAGGAGTGGTCTTTATTAGGATGGCCTACAGTTCTCAATTAGTAGATGGAACTTCTTGCTCTGATTTTATTTTTCATTTCCATTTAATTCGACGGAATCAATTCTTCATTCTCTTGAGAACCTTTCTTTGATCTGCTCATGCACACCCACACACACGCATGTATATTGATCTGCTGAAACCTTTCTCCACCTCTTCACCTGGCTTCAGCTATTGCTTGTGTTGGTCCTGCAGAACCAGCCGCACACTTTCCCGCTTCTCTCTCTGTTAAACCATATTATAAGACTATAATATATAATAGATCTATCGCACTATAAGCTGATTCCTATGGAATTCCATATAACCACAACCCAGTCGATATGGTCAACAGTTCGGGTCAAACCCCTCGAGGGACTCTCGTGCTCAGGTTCATCTCTTTCCAAAATTTCCCTAGCGACCATAGCCAACCCTGCTGAACTCAAAACAGTTGGTGAATCCATAAATCAATGACAAACCAGTTGCTAAAGGAGCTTACGCCTAAGGAGCTATATGTGCAAATTTTAGAGCCATTGAGATGGAAACAAGAATGCGCTCGCATGCTCAAACGAATCGTGTGTTCCTCGTAACTAGTTTATGGTTGATAGACCGATTCGCCAACCGTTTCGAGTTCAACAGGGATGACTGCTGTTGCCGGAGAAATTTGGAAATAGCTGAACCTGAGCACGAGTCCTTCGAGGGGTTTGACCCGAACTGTTGATCATATCGAGCGGGTTGGCGTCCAGGCCATTCATTCGAACCACGCGGGAGCCCGGCTGCACATGAACTGCCTAGGTCAGAGCAAACTGGATGGACATCGAAAACACTTGGCTTGCTCCTCTCTATCGTCTCGATCAAGCGGTTGAGTATGTTGTTTATCAACTCCTCATCTTTGATTTCAGAGCCGGACTTAGGCATCAGATTGATCTCTGGCTCATCTCCCAAACTCATCTCCCCTTCCTCGAGCCGACTCCTGATTCCGTCGAACAGAGGAGAGTTTTGAGGCTTGGGCATCAGGGACTCTGCCACATCCGCCGGAGTTATATTATTGTCGTCCAGCAGCACCTTGATCCTAGTAAATGACGGGTGCTCCTTGATCCCCAAGTAGTTCTTCGCCAGCGTCTTAAAGCCCTCAAAGGTACAGTAGGACATCTCGACCCGCTTGTCCATCCTTCCCCTCCTCAGCAGAGCGGGGTCGAGCTTCTCCAAGTGGTTCGTCGTCAAGACGATGATCCGCTCTCCGCCGTCGCACGACGACCACAGCCCGTCGATGAAATTGAGGAGTCCCGATAAAGTCACCTTGCTCTCCTCCCTGCCACCTTCTCCTTTCATGGCCGCCTTAATCTTCTTCTCTTCGTCAGAGTTTGAACAAGCTGTGGCTTGCTTCTTTCTTGTTTCCCATAGGTCGAGAGTGCAGTCGATGTCCTCGATCATTATGATCGATTTGCTCTTCGTCTCGATGAGTAGCTTGCGCAGGGTGGTGTTGTCCTTCACTGCAGTGAGTTCAAGGTCGTAGACGTCGTACTTGAGCAAGTTCGCCATTGCGGCGATCATGGTCGACTTGCCTGTTCCGGGGGGACCGTGCAAAAGGTAACCACGCTTCCAGGGCTTTCCGATGCTGGAGTAGTAGTCCTTGCCCTGGCTGAAACGGACGAGGTCCTCCATTATCTCGCGCTTCCTCTCCTCGTCCATGGCGAGCGTCCTGAAGGTCGCCGGATGCTTGAAAGGTACATGGCTCCACGAGGAAGAGACGTCGCTGAAGCGATTCGACTTGGTGTTGGTGAAGAGCTTCCTCTGTCGCTCTGTGATCTGGTTGTCCTTCCCCTTCCGGATGACGAACTCGATGTAAGAGTCGCGGTAGCGAAGGTGGCGACGGTGGAAGGTCAACTGATAGAAGCGGCGCTCCTCCGGGATTGTGTTGTAGTAGATGGACGTGGACATGGGTTTTATCTTGTTGCACGACCACCAAAACGTGACGCCATCATGCTGGACGGCAACCTCCTCGTGGACGTCAAGGCTGAGGACGACGGTGGCGCCGTCGTCGCGGGGTGCGGCCTTGAGGCAAGCAGCACGATCAGGGCATATTTCACCGAGGTAGGCCTCGATGGCAGCGTAGATTTCGCTGCGCCTGAGGCGCTCCCCGGTGTACTCGGCGAAGGTGATCTCGGCGTAGGGGTACAGAATCGTTCTCCAGAGCTTGGAGGCCAAGACGAAGATTTGATTGTCGAGTAGCCCGGGAAGATAGTCGCGGAAGAAGGGCAAGGCGAGCAAGAGGGTGGCAATGGTCATCGACCCCGCCCACAATCTCTCCCATATCGAGTCCATCATTATCGATCTCTCTTCTTCTTCTTCGATTATTTTTCGATTGAATGATTGGAGTAGTCTGATAGCATTACGAATTTATAGAGAGAACGTGGTGGAATTCATTTCACACATGTCCACAGACTTTTGCCCAAAAAAAAATCAAAAAAGGCTGATCGAGTTCGTCCTCTCGGAGAAAAGTAATAATAATGTAAGACCTTTCTACAGTGCACAAATTTATGCTCTAGTACTTTTATATTAAGTATTATCAAATAATCTTTAGCTTTCCAATTAGATTAAGATCAAATTAGAATAACTTTTGTTATCTGTATAGACAGGAATAAAGCTTACCCATAATAAAATATATTCTGATAGGTTGACTTGACCGATAATTTTGATCAAATTATCCATATTTATACTAAGTGATAGGGCTTCAAATATTTTATTTATAATTTTAAAGTTTATATGCGTGGATTTTTAAATAATATAAAACATACCCATCGATAGTGGATGACTACGTCCTAATTCATTAAGGGGGATAAAACAAAGATTTCAGTTAAGATTTTGTATCATGCGGTGGAGGAATGTTTGATGAAGATTATTGTGAGTAATTTAGTCACCTAGTTTTGGTTGGATCAAAGTGAAGTCGCACCGAAATGCATAAAGAATGACCTTGGTCATAGTCTAATGCTCAATTATAATTTTTTTAAAAAAAAATATAATGGGACACTGACCTATGTAAGTAATAGATATGCCATTGGGGTAAGATATTAAGACATTAAGAGATCTCTATCTAATGAAGTAATCCATTTATAGAAATAAAAATTGTATTGATCAAGATCATAATATTGTTAGAGCTACACGGTGTGATGCGGTAAAAGAGAGTTTTCAAGGTAAATAAAATTTCTTTTTTTCTCAAAGGTAGTCCCAACATGGATATTGATAGCCTATATCCATGCTGTATGAGACTGATGGAAGAAGATTGAGATCTTGAAGGGATAAAGTAATCAAATAACATCATGTTCCAAGAGGACTCACCGGTCGTCCAACTAGTCACAGAACACATTCAGTAGTACAAGAATCACGTAATGACCAGGTTAAATTCTCTACGTCAGTTAAGTATAAAATTCTATATGTCATCCTATTAGTGTTCAAAAAATCATTTAGCGTACTTTCATCTGCAAAAGAGTTCAGGGCAACACAGAGAGAAGCCCCAACCAAAAAAAAAAAGACATCTGCAGAAGCATAAATCTTTTATCCAACTACGACTGTTGCTCTCACCACTCCCTGGGCAACCGCAACCGCAGTTTCAACCAAAACTGGCGGCACTTGGCGAGTTGGAGGCAGCACTGGTGAGTTTCGCCGCAGAGAGATCGATTTTGTGGGATGCGAAGTTATTCCTCGAGGCGGCAACTACTGAGTTGCCTGGTAGGGCGATCGTCCAGCGAGATGCCAAGTCTTTCCTCGAGTCGGATATCGGTGAGTTTCACGACAGAGAGATCGTCTTGCGAGATGCGAAGTCGTTCCTCGAGGCAGCTATTGAGCAGTTTCATGGTAGAGAGATCGTCTTGCAGGGTGCAAATTTAGTTGTTCCTTGAGGTGGCTATTGGTGGGTTTGGTGGTAGAAAGATATATTTTAGAGATGTGAACCTACCGCCTTCCTCTGTTCCCTGCCTCTTCGAGCCCTGGATGCAGGTGGAGCGGCGCTTCTATGCGAGTCCACCCTGACGGAGGGAAGCCCTTTCTTCGGCAATCCCACTTTCATCATCAGATTGTAAACTGCTAAGGCGAGCAGAATCACATCTCCGTCAACAAAGATCCGCAGCATACTGACTAAGCCGCTGTTCGAGGTGGGGCTCGAACGAGGGAACCGTGTGGAGGACGGTGAGGACGTTGAGGTCGCCGAAGTCGTCGGCCGTCGACGACGGCAGAGGAGGAAGAGGGAAGAGATCTCGTGATGCTCACGAACAGAGGCGCTCTATTCCCCTCGTGCTGCTCCATTCATCGCCGGAAGGGGAGAAAGGAGAGAAAACAGTGGGCGGATAGGTTGAGGACCAGCAGGAGGGAGAGGACCGGGCGAGCGAGCGAGTCAGGGAACGGGACGGACGACAAGCATGTGATTTTTTTTTTGTATTAAAAAATTAGTCAACGAGATGACATGGGGTATTAATCGGTCAGTTTGGCTAAAATTATAATATTAAAATAAACTTAGTCAGTATGACTAAAAGCTCATAGAAATAGAGGGGATACTTTCATAAATACTAGCTATATCAAACATGCAAAGTAATAAAAGAACTTTTTAAAAAATAATTTTTAAGGATATATTTAATTTAAAAAAATATGTTTAATTTAATTTTTATATTTAAATATTTATAATCATATCATTAATAATAAATCAATTTTAGTAATCTAAAAAACTATTTTTATATGAAATTTGAAAAATTAAATACAAATGTTTTAGATAAACAATGAAATAAAATTTTAACAAATTACTAAAACAATAAAAAAAACAATTTTTTGAGAAACATACTACTCTTAGATTCCACCGTGTCAGCATTTAGCTGATCTCCCCAAACGTATGTATATATTTGTCACATTTCTCTGATCTCCCCCACACATATATCTTGATCTGCTGAAACTTTTCTCCACTTCTCCACACATATATGGATTTTTAAATAATAAAAAACATACCCATCGATAGTCGATGACTACGTCCTAATTCATTAAGGGGGGATAAAACAAAGATTTCAGTTAAGATTTTGTATCATGCGGTGGAGGAATGTTTGATGAAGATTATTGTAAATAATTTAGTCACCCCTAGTTTTGGTTGGATCAAAGAGTGAAGTCGCACCAAAATACATAAAGAATGACCTTGGTCATAGTCTAATGCTCAATTATAATTTTTGAAAAAAAAATTATGATGGGACACTGACCTGTGTAAGTGATAGATAAGCCACCGGGGTAAGATATTAAGACACTAAGAGATCTCTCTCTAATCAAGTTATTCGTTTATAGAAATAAAAATTGGATAGATTAGAGCTACACGGTGTGATGCGGTAAAAGAGAGATTTCAAGGTAAATAAAATTTCTCCTTTTCCCAATGGTAGTCCCAACTGATGCAGGAAAAGATTGAGATATTGCAGGGATAAAGTAATCAAATAACATGATGTTCCAAAAGCATTCACTGGTCATCCAACTAGTCATAGAGCACATTCAGTAGTACAAGAATCGAGTAATGACCAGGTTAAATTCTCTATGTCAGCTAAGTATAAAATTCTATATGTCATCCAATTAGTGTTCAAAAAATTATTTAGCATACTTTTCATCTGCAAAAGAGTTCACCCGAACCGTCTGTGGCACGAGTTTGATCGGACTATTTGGATTTCACAGGGATCTCTAGGATCTCCATCGTCTTCGGCTTTTGTATCATAAACGATCAAAAATAGAGTCGGAGTGACGGACACTGGACATGGGAAGAGACAAGTATATATAGTAAATAGATAGGGGAGGAGTTCGAGAGTGTGCAGAAGGGTCGGGCACATCCACGCATGAGTCCGCCCGAACCATTTGGGGCATGAGTCCGCTTGGATTGTTCGGGTCACGAGTCCGCCTGGACTGTTTGGATTTCACAAGGATCTCCTAGATCTCCATCATCTTCGGCTTCCGCACCAGAAACGATTAAGAAATGGAGTAAGTCGGAGCGATGGGCAATGGGCAGGGGAAGAGACGAGTATATATAGTAAATAGGGAGGGGAGGAATTCGAGAGTGTGCACAAGGGTCAGGCCCATCCGTGCATGAGTCCGCCGGTGGTGCGGTAGATCCATGAGGCGAGCTCGAGGGTGCAGGCGGCGGCGTCGGGTTTCTGGTGGAATAGGGAACCCGGACAGCACTGGGAGGTACCAGGTGAGATACCTTAGCCGCGGAGCAGGGCGCAAGGAAGCAGGCGAGGAGGCGGGATGAGCGATGGAGCTCAGCGGCATAGGCGTGGTCGAAGTAAGGAGAAATGTAAATTGTAAAAAAAGTGGATGGAGGTATCACCTTACCACCTCCATCTTCTCCTTCTGCATCACCTTCGACTTCCGCACCACAAACGATGAAGAAATGGAATAAGTTGAAGCAATGGGCACTGGGTCAGGGAAGAGATGAGTATACGTAGTAAATTAGGATGGGAGGGATCTGAGAGTGTGTAGAAGGGTCAGGCCCATCTGTGCACGAGTCCACCTGGAGCGTTTGCGGCACGAGTCTACTTGGAGCGTTTGGGCTGCCATCCACGAACTGGCTCGCCATTACTGTCACCTTTGAACAAAATGAACCCTCTGAAGCGATGGCTGATGACCTTGTGCTAACACATCAAGTGGAGATGCTCTCGGAGGACCGCCTCCTTGTCGGACTCCTCCTGGAACATCGCCAAAAAGTCCTGCAGTCGGAGGATGGACAGGTGGTAGATCAGTCGGAAGAGCACACAAACCAGGAAGAAGTCGGCGGTGCGGTTGATCCACGAGAAGAGCTCAAGGGCGTAGGTGGCAGCGATGGGTTTCCGGCTGAATAAGGAACCAGACAGGACCGAGAGGTACCAGGTGAGACGATCTCAGCCGCGAACCAGGGCACGAGGAAGCGAGCAAGGAGGTAGGACAAGCAGCGGAGCTCGGCGGTGTAGGCGCGGTCGAAGTAATTTTTTTAAAAAATAATATATCATGCTTTTTGTAAAACATTTATTATGAAAAATCAATATTATATTTGTAAAATATAATATAATTTGCAAAATTATACAAAAAAGATTTAAGCATGATTGATTTGTAATATTTAATTTTTTATTACTAAAATATTTTTACAATATTTTTTTAAAAAGATATATTAGTTTTTATCTTTTGAAGCAGTAAATAATAATTTTTTTATTGTGCTATTAGATATTTTAATATTGGAGTACACCAAATCTCGCACTTGAGCTATATGTATAAAATTTAGAGTAATTGAGATGGAAACAAGAATGTGATTGCATGCTCAAACCAATCGTGTGTTCCTAGTAATTGGTTTATGGTTGATTGACCGGTTCGCCAATTATTTCGAGTTCAACAGGGATTGCTGTTGTTGCGAGGGAAATTTGGAAAGAGCTGAACCTGAGCATGAGTCCTTTGAAGGGTTTGACCCGAATTATTGATCATATCAAGTGGGTTGGCGTCCAGGCCATTCAGCTGAACCACTAAGGAGCCCAACTGCACATGAACTGCTTAGGTCAGCGCAAATTGGATGCACAAATGCTGGAGCATCAAATTGAGTGGCCAAAGTCCGACCGACGCACTATGGGCGGCCCACACTGTCAAAAACACTTGGTTTGCTCCTATCTTTCTCTATCGTCTCGATCAGGCGGTCGAGGATGTTGTTTATCAACTCCTCATCTTTGATTTCAGAGCCGGACTTGGGCATCAGACTGAGCTCTGGTTCATCTCCCAAACTCATCTCCTCTTCCTCTAGCCGACTCCTGATTCCGTCGAACAGAGGAGAGTTT
The DNA here is from genome assembly GCA_030544415.1 of Thalia dealbata. NCBI lineage: Eukaryota > Viridiplantae > Streptophyta > Magnoliopsida > Zingiberales > Marantaceae > Thalia > Thalia dealbata. The sequence continues at coordinate 2,594,216 of CM060458.1, forward strand.
TGAGGCTTGGGCATCAGAGACTCTGCCACATCCGCCGGAGTTACATTATTGTCGTCCAGCAGCACCTCGATCCTAGTAAATGACGGGTGCTCCTTGATCCCCAAGTAGTTCCTCGCCAGTGTCTTAAAGCCCTCAAAGGTACAGTAGGACATCTCGACCCGCTTGTCCATCCTTCCCCTCAACAGCGGGGAGTCGAGCTTCTCCAAGTGGTTCGTCGTCAAGACGATGATCCGCTCTCCGCCGTCGCACGACGACCACAGCCCGTCGATGAAATTGAGGAGTCACGATAAAGTCACCTTGCTCTCCTCCAGCATTTTCCACACCATTCCCCACAGCAGTCGAGACAGCATTTCTTGCAGCCAATTCGAATCTTCTTGCAAAAGTTACGAATGGCTCTCACGCCCTTCCTGCATCTTGACCTCAGTCCCTTCCAGCAACGGGAGCAGCACGAGCAGCACGATTTCGCAGGAGGGATCTCCTGCCTATGCATCACGTTACGAAAGGAAAAAAAAAAAGTAAGCAAAGAGAAACGTAAACAGTAAATAATAACGGAGAGGGATCACCGATCCGCCGACGCCGGCTCTATCTGCAGCAGGGGGTCGAGCTTCTCCAAGTGGTTCGTCGTCAAGACGATGATCCGCTCTCCGCCATCGCACAACGACCACAGCTTGTCGATGAAATTGAGGAGTCACGATAAAGTCACCTTGCTCTCCTCCAGCATTTTCCACACCATTCCCCACAGCAGTCGTGACAACATTTCTTGCAGCCAATTCGAATCTTCTTGCAAAAGTTACGAATGGCTCTCACGCCCTTCCTGGATCTTGACCTCAGTCCCTTCCAGCAACGGGAGTAACACGAGCAGCACGATTTCGCAGGAGGGATCTCCTGCCTATGCATCACATTACGAATGGAAAAAAAAAGTAAGCAAAGAGAAACGTAAACAGTAAATAAAAAGGAGAGGGATCACTGATCCGCCGGCACCGACTCTATCTGCATCGGCTGCATCTCCATCATCTTCGTGCGGCAGCAGATCAAGAAGAAGGGAGAAGGGAGTAAGTGGAGCGATCGGCACTCGACAGGGGAAGCAGACGAGTATAAATAAGAGATGGGTCGACCGTGTGTAGAAGGTTCCCCCGAGTCAAACCGGACCATTTGGAACACGAGTGCGCCCGGATTGTTGGATTCAGGCTCCTCGTCGCCTCGGAAGCGATGACACTTGCGCTCGTAATGTGGTTGATTCTAAGTGGGGCTCATGAGAGATTTGGTTCAGCCGAACCGACTTAAATTTACTCAATGGATTGATCCGGAAAAAGATGCGATGAGCGAGCGAGTAAAGGAGACCCAAAAAATAAATAAATAAAATAAAATTGGAGCTTCTCCTTCAACTATGACAACAAATTACAAAATATAATTCTTATGGTTTAATTGAAAGTTTCAAGTTTCAAAATCCCGAACTCAAAAACCATTTCCCCTGTTGTCCTAGTTGGACCAGCATCCCGAATTAGCTGCTGTTGCTCCCTCCTTCGACCCTTCTCCTCCTTACTTTTAAGATCCGACCTTGAGCAACCCACCACCAACTCGTGATCACATTTTCCCCTCTTCTTCTTCCTAAAGGCCGACGAGGCAGGTGAGCTGTGTTGATTGGCTTCTGAGCACCCCTCTCTTTGATTTGGTCGTCCGTTTTTTTGATGTTGATTTTTTTTTTAAATTTTTTTTCTTCTGATGCTGGCTGTTAACATTTTGCAGGCAGATATCGGGAGCTTCATATTCGGCCGAGGAAAAATGAGGTGGGCTTACGCGAGGAAGGAGAACTTCGAGGCCATCCTCCGGCGGCCCATCAGCTTCGGCGATGACGTGAAGTCCATCAGCTTCAATGGCAGGGATATCGACGCTGCTGCTGCGCTCAACCCCTTCGGCCCTGGAAAGACCCGAGATGAAGCCGGCTCTCTCAGCTTCAATGGGAGCAGGAAGAATCCTAGCTGCAATATCTCCCTTAAAATTCCTAGCTTTAGATAGCCGAAGAACACGTCACCCCTGAAGAGGAAACCCCTCGATGACAGCAGCCCCAAGATGATATTGATTGATCTACAGGAGCTTTAGATAGCCGTCACCTTGCAGAAGGTCTACAGGAGCTTTAGGACGAGAAGGCAGCTCGCGGATTGCGTAGTTTTTGTAGAGCATATATGGCGGAGATGATATTGATTGATCTATTTGTTGCTCAATTTGGTTCAGAGATACGTGATTGCATGCTCAAACCAATCGTGTGTTCCTAGTAATTGGTTTATGGTTGATTGACCCATTCGCCAATCATTTCGAGTTCAACAGGGATTGCTGTTGTTGCGAGGGAAATTTGGAAAGAGCTGAACTTGAGCATGAGTCCTTCGAGGGGTTTGACCCGAATTATTGATCATATCAAGTGGGTTGGCGTCCGGGCCATTCAGCTGAACCACTAAGGAGCCCAACTGCACATGAACTGCTTAGGTCAGGGCAAATTGGATGCACAAATGCTGGAGCATCAAATTGAGTGGCCAAAGTCCGACCGGCGCACTATGGGCGGCCCACACTGTCGAAAACACTTGGTTTGCTCCTATCTTTCTCTATCATCTCGATCAGGCGGTCGAGGATGTTGTTTATCAACTCCTCATCTTTGATTTCAGAGCCGGACTTGGGCATCAGACTGAGCTCTGGTTCATCTCCCAAACTCATCTTCCCTTCCTCTAGCCGACTCCTGATTCCGTCGAACAGAGGAGAGTTTTGAGGCTTGGGCATCAAAGACTCTGCCACATCCGTCGGAGTTACATTATTGTCGTCCAGCAGCACCTCGATCCTAGTAAATGACGGGTGCTCCTTGATCCCCAAGTAGTTCCTCGCCAGTGTTTTAAAGCCCTCAAAGGTACAGTAGGACATCTCGACCCGCTTGTCCATCCTTCCCCTCAACAGCGGGGAGTCGAGCTTCTCCAAGTGGTTCGTCGTCAAGACGATGATCCGCTCTCCGCCGTCGCACGACGACCACAGCCCGTCGATGAAATTGAGGAGTCACGATAAAGTCACCTTGCTCTCCTACAGCATTTTCCACACCATTCCCCACAGCAGTCGAGACAGCATTTCTTGCAGCCAATTCGAATCTTCTTGCAAAAGTTACGAATGGCGCTCACGCCCTTCCTGCATCTTGACCTCAGTCCCTTCCAGCAACGGGAGCAGCACGAGCAGCACGATTTCGCAGGAGAGATCTCTTGCCTATGCATCACGTTACGAAAGGAAAAAAAAAAGTAAGCAAAGAGAAACGTAAACAATAAATAATAACGGAGAGGGATCACCGATCCGCCGACGCCGGCTCTATCTGCAGCAGGGGATCGAGCTTCTCCAAGTGGTTCGTCGTCAAGACGATGATCCGCTCTCCGTCGTCGCACGACGACCACAGACTGTCGATGAAATTGAGGAGTCACGATAAAGTCACCTTGCTCTCCTCCAGCATTTTCCACACCATTCCCCACAGCAGTCGTGACAGCATTTCTTGCAGCCAATTCGAATCTTCTTGCAAAAGTTACGAATGGCTCTCCCGTCCTTCCTGCATCTTGACCTCAGTCCCTTCCAGCAACGGGAGCAGCATGAGTAGCACGATTTCGCAGGAGGGATCTCCTGCCTATGCATCACATTACGAAAGGAAAAAAAAAAGTAAGCAAAGAGAAACGTAAACAGTAAATAAAAAGGAGAGGGATCACTGATCCGTCGGCGCCGACTCTATCTGCATCGGCTGCATCTCCATCATCTTCGTGCGGCAGCAGATCAAGAAGAAGGGAGAAGGGAGTAAGTGGAGCGATCGGCACTCGATAGGGGAAGCAGACGAGTATAAATAAGAGATGGGTCGACCGTGTGTAGATGGTTCCCCCGAGTTAAATCGGACCATTTGGAACACGAGTGCGCCCGGATTGTTGGATTCAGGCTCCTCGTCGCCTCGGAAGCGATGACACTTGCGCTCGTAATGTGGTTGAATCTAAGTGGGGCTCATGAGAGATTTGGTTCAGCCGAACCGACTTAAATTTACTCGGTGGATTGATCCGGGAAAAGATGCGACGAGCGAGCGAGTAAAGGAGACCCAAAAAATAAATAAATAAAGTAAAACTGGAGCTTCTCCTTCAACTATGACAACAAATTACAGAATATAATTCTTATGGTTTAATTGAAAGTTTCAAGTTTCAAAATCCCGAACTCAAAAACTATTTCCCTTGTTGTCCTAGTTGGACCAGCATCCCGAATTAGCTGCTGCTGCTCCCTCCTTCGACCCTTCTCCTCCTTACTTTTAAGATCCGACCTTGAGCAACCCACCACCAACTCGTGATCACATTTTCCCCTCTTCTTCTTCCTAAAGGCCGACGAGGCAGGTGAGCTGTGTTGATTGGCTTCTGAGCGCCCCTCTCTTTGATTTGGTCGTCCGTCTTCTTGATGTTGATTTTTTTTTAAATTTTTTTTTCTGATGCTGGCTGTTAACATTTTGCAGGCAGATATCGGGAGCTTCATATTCGGCCGAGGAAAAATGAGGTGGGCCTACGCGAGGAAGGAGAACTTCGAGGCCATCCTCCGGCGGCCCATCGGCTTCGGCGATGACGGGAAGTCCATCAGCTTCAATGGCAGGGATATCGACGCTGCTGCTGCGCTCAACCCCTTCGACTCTGGAAAGACCCGAGATGAAGCCGGCTCTCTCAGCTTCAATGGGAGCAGGAAGAATCCTAGCTGCAATATCTCCCTTAAAATTCCTAGCTTTAGATAACCGAAGAACACGTCACCCCTGAAGAGGAAACCCCTCGATGACAGCAGCCCCAAGATGATATTGATTGATCTACAAGAGCTTTAGATAGTCGTCACCTTGCAGAAGGTCTACAAGAGCTTTAGGACGAGAAGGCAGCTCGCGGATTGCGTAGTTTTTGTAGAGCATATATGGCGGAGATGATATTGATTGATCTATTTGTTGCTCAATTTGGTTCAGAGATACGATCGGCATGCTAATTCTGCTACTTGGGCGTGTTTTTACTTAAATTTTAGGTGACAGGTGTTAAAGAGGCAGCTAAAAATAGGGTGGAGACTTCGGTAGACCTGACTGTACAAAAAGAGCCAGAAGCATCCGTATACAGTCAGGTCTACCGAAGCAGTTCTAGGCAGAAGCAGTCAACACAGTAGCTTACTTGATCAACCGAGGCCCATCAATTCTATTGGAGCACAGAATATCAGAAGAGGTATGGAGTGGTAAAGAAATTAAACTTTCTCATCTCAAAGTTTTTGGTTGTGTTGCATATGTTCATATCAGTAATCAAGGCAGAAACAAGCTTGATCCCAAATCTAAGAAATGCACTTTCATTGGCTATGGCGAGGATGAGTTTGGCTATCGCATCTGGGATGACGAAAACAAGAAGGTGACCCGCAGCACAGATGTACTCTTTAATGAAAAAGTGATGTATAAAGACAGACACAAGACTGATACCAGCGACTCAGAGCAGAGTGGGCTAGTATTTGCTGTAGATGATATTCCAGACAGTCCTATAACAAAGCAGATTGTAGCAAGTCCTCAGCTAGAAGAATCTGTTAGTCAGAGCAGTGCACAACAATCCGGCATACCACAGCCTCCTCCAGTTCCTGTATTGAGAAGATTTTCTCAAATTCCTGTGCTTAATAGAAAATACATGAATTATTTATTGTTGACAGATGGAGGGGAGCCTGAATGCTATGAAGAAGCTTGTCAGACTGATTATGCTAACAAGTGGGAGCTTGTCATGAAAGATGAGATAAAGTCTTTGAACTTCAACCAGAAATGGGAACTAGCTGAGTTACCCAAGGGAAAGACGGCACTTCATAACAAATGGGTGTACCGGGTGAAAGATGAACATGATGATTCTAAGATATATAAAGCCCGATTAGTTGTCAAAGGATTTTAACAAAAGGAAGGAGTTGATTACACTGACATTTTTTCACCTGTTGCGAAGCTCAATACCATCAGAATAGTGCTAAGTATTGTTGCTAATGAAGATCTTTATCTTGAATAGTTAGATGTGAAGACTGCATTTCTTCATAGAATTTTTGGATGAAGAAATATATATGCATCAGTCAGAAGGTTTCGCAGAAAGAGGGAAAGAAAATATGGTATGCAGACTTAAGAAGAGTTTGTATGGTCTGAAACAAGCCCCGAGACAGTGGTACAAGAAGTTTGACAGTTTCATGCACAAGGAAGGTTTGCAGAAGTGTAATGCTGACCACTGCTGCTATTACAAAAGTATAACTCCAGCTATATCATTTTATTACTTTATGTGGATGATATGCTAGTAGCAGGTCCAGACATGAATGATATTAGAAGGTTGAAGCAGCAAATGTTAAAGGAGTTTGACATGAAGGACTTGGGTCCAACAAAGAAGATTTTTGGAATGCAAATCACAAAAGATAAGCATAGAGGTATTTTGCAGTTATCTCAGTCAGATTATATTAATTGTGTTTTGCAGAGATTTAACATGAGTGAAGCCAAGTCAGGGAGTACACCCTTGGCCAATCACTTTTGTTTGTCCAAGGATCAGTCCCCTCAGACAGAGGAAGAGAGAGCTTTTATGGCTAAAGTCCCTTATGTCTCAGTCATTGGGAGTTTGATGTATGCTATAACTTGTACGAGACCAGACATTGGCCATGCAGTGGGAGTTGTCAGCAGATTTATGTCAAATCCAGGGAAAGCTCATTGGGAAGCAGTAAAGTGGATTCTGAGATATCTATAAGGCACCACAGAGAAGTGTTTGTACTTTGGTAAGGTTGAACCAGACAATCGACCATAAACCAATTCCTAGGAACGCACGATTGGTTTGAGCATGCGAGCGCATTCTTGTTTCCATCTCAAGGCAAATATGTTGGTGTAGAGCTTCCTTTGTCGCTGCATGATCTGGTTGGCCTTCCCCTTCTGGATGACGAACTCAATGTAAGAGTCGCGGTATCGAAGGTGGCGATGGTGGAAGGTCAGCCGATAGAAGCGACGCTCCTCCGGGGACGTCTCGTAGCAGATGGACGTGGATAGGGTTATTATCCCGTGGCACAACCACCAAAACGTGATGCCATCGTGTTGGACGGCAACCTCCTCGTTGTTGGCAAGGCTGAGGATGATGCCGGCGCTATCGTCATTGGGTGCGGCCTTCAGGCGGGCAGCACGATCGGAGCATATTTTCTCCAGATAGGTCTCGATGGCTGCGTAGATTTCATTGACGCTCCCCGATGTACTCGGCGAAGGTGATGTCGGCGTAGGGTACAAGATGGCTCTCCACAGTCCGGTGGCCAAGACGAGGATTTGATTGTCGAGTAACCGAGGGAGATGGTTGTGGAAGAAAGGCAGGGCGAGCATGAGGATGGATGATGAGGACATGTCAGTGGAGATGGTAATCGACCCCCCCATAATTTCTCTCGTATCGACTCCATCCTTCTCTTCTATTCTCTGTTTCCTTAGCTCTCATGCCTTTCTTTAAGCTAATTTATAGACAAACCTAGTTTTAAAACTTACACGAAAGTGTTTCACAGAGAACTAAGCTACAAATTAATCTTGCAAGCAGCTCTTCGTCTCTGCAAAAAACTCACGTCGTCAGCTGAGGTGAATATATTTTTATTTTATTTAATTAACCTCGTACTTTAATGAGCAGACTTTTGCATAGATAGTAATAGCAGGATATGGTAACAAAGTAATATCCAACTTGATGGCAGCATTAAGTTAATTAATCAGAATTAGGGTATAATTAATAAGTCGTCAAGTTCAATTTTAGTTATTGTCGTCCGATTACGCACGTTGACGATTATAGTATAAGGACGACATGGATCACTTGCCCTAGGATAAATAATATCGCAGTGACTTATGCTTAGAGTCAAACGAGTTATTTTAATTACGGCATTCTGCTCTTAGGTCAGATTTGGGTTCGGACCCCAATCTCGTCTACAATCCTCACATTATTACCTTTACGTAAAAATCCCACCGTTGGTTTCGTCGGAGGCAAACGCGAACGCGTCCGACCGCTCATCACGAGCCAACATGGCGCCACACGACATCATGTGACTCATCAGGCAGGCGAAGCTGGTTCCATTTCCCAGTTCTCCTCATTTATCGAAGGCCGTCGGATTCTGCGGCATCCCCTCCATCCACCGTTCGATCGTCATTCGGTCGCATGCCTGCGCTATTAAACCCACCACCTATAAATACCCGCTCGTCTCTGGCCGCTCTCTGCCTCCCTCGCCCAGTCCTAGGGTTTAAGAGCGCACACCAAACCCTAACCGCATTGCTACCTCCCTCTGCCGCGCGTCAATCCGGCCTTGTAACCGCCTGGCTTGGGTTCGTTTCGTCGGAGGAGCGGTTTTCGTGAGAAATGGATCGGTACCAGAGAGTGGAGAAGCCGCGGCCGGAGTCGGCGGCTATCAACGAGAATGAGATCCGCATCACCTCGCAGGGGCTCATCCGCAACTATGTCAGCTACGCCACCAGCCTCCTTCTGGTACGCACCTCTATTTACCCCATCTTTCGAGGAATGTTGGCTTTGATTCTCTGTTTAGATTGTAGTTTTGAAAATGTTGACTCGAAATACGTCTATTTTTTTGTTTTCTTTCACATTCTCATTTTGGATTAATGGTCAGGTAATGGTTTGCTCCTGTTCATTGTGTGGATATGTTTCAGTCCTTTGTTTTGCTACTCGGGGGATAGATTTTGAACCTTCATTTAGATTTGTTATTTTTGTCTGTTCTTTATCTATCGGTTCTAAGTCGGGATAAGTTTAAATGCTTTTGATTTCATCGGGTCTCCAGAGGGTTGCAATACCTAGGCTGGTCATTCGGTCTCCGTGGTCACGTAGATGGTATTATTTTGACTTGACCGGACTTGCTTGCACTGTGATGTCTAATACTGCCGAAATCAATTCGCAACGGTCATACCATGGTGAAATGATGGCTACTAGTTGTGGCCTAACTGGAGCCTTATTCGAGTTGCCCTTACTGCCGCATTACTTGTACCCTTCTGGTTCTAGACTTTATGAACATGCTTTCTGAGGCTATTATACAAAATGAATTGTAATTTTGATTGCTTCTGAGTGAGGTTAGACATGATATGTTTGCACTCGCAGGGACTAGTTATGAATTTCTTGAACCTCTCTATCTGATTTACGATAAATGAGATAGACAACTTTCGTTGGTGACAAGAATGGTTTAAAAGAACTAGTATGATAAATATTAGAGTGTATAATGAGGTACACAAGCCTTACACACAACTAGTATGTATTTATACATTAGCTGCACTTTCCTGAACACTAAAACAATGCCGATCTTCCTATGCATCAACAACCTATGACTGTTTCGATTGGGATGCTGATATCTGTACGATTTGATAATATAGATTTATGAGCAGCCAAACAACTGTATTTGGTTGTTTGTTATAATAGATAAGCAACATTCAATTATTTCAGAATATTTAACTTCTATAAATAATGGAGTAAATTTAGGAATTTTTCCATCAGTCTATATCATTTATAGTATTGCAATAGGTATACATACTAAAGACGTCATCTTCTAGCTTCTGTGAACTAGCGTTTTTAAGTCTGTATTTTAATTGAGGTCATCTTCTAGGACACATGCTTAATGCTAAAGTATTATATCTGTCTAAATTGTCAAAACCTCGTTTCTGTGTAGAGAAGGTTACTAGTGAACCATGATTATCTTCTTTTTTGTCTACCTCAAAAGAACATCGGCATTATTTTTTCTTCATATTTTTTTTCTTCTCATACTTTCATTTTTTATGTATTTATATGCATAGATATGCATATTCTGTAGCAGAAATCTAATATTCTACCCACAGATTTCAACATTTTATTAATCAAGAATGTTATATTTTCATGCAGGAAAGACGATTGAGAGAGATTGTGTTGAAGGCAATGGGACAGGCAATCAGCAAAGCAGTTGCTATTGCTGAGTTTATCAAGGTTGCTATCTTATTTTATTATTGCATTGTCAAATCTTCAGCCTCCTTAATGCATATTTTAATTGCAGAAAAGGAATCCTCATTTGCATCAAGATACTTCCATTAGTTCCATCAGTATCACTGACGTTTGGGAGCCTATTGAAGAGGGTCTTGTGCCGTAAGTGCTTTCGTGACTTTCTTATCAAAAATGGATTGAATTGTTGCCTTGTAGTTAACATTAATTTTTTGAATTTAACTTGTTCTTATAGATTGGAAATGACTCGCCATGTCTCAATGATCTCAATAACTTTGTCAACCAAAGAGCCCAACAAGAATACTCCAGGGTAACACATTTTATATGTTTTTCTTGACCATTTGAAATCTTCATGTGGATCTTTACTCTATGAGATTGTTGTTGTATTTACTCTTATATTTCCTCCTGGGCAAAGGTACCAAGCACCAGCACATGTTGAACAGCCAAAGCGTCAACAGAAGATTCAACAGGTACATCAGTCTCAACAGCAGCAGTATAGACCAGCGTTAGGACAACTCAACGAAGGTAGTCAGATTGACTGATAGATGTTGAAAAATTTTCAGCTATTAGTACTTTTTATATAATCACATATTTTGTTTGTTGAAGATACATATGGACGAGGGCGGGGTAGAGGAAGAGGAAGAGGAAGAGGTTGGGCAAGGGGAGCATATGGTGGATATGGCAACAGCCAGGGCGGATATGGTGGATATGGCAACAACCAAGGAGGATATGGCAACAATCGGGGATATGGTGGATATGGTAATAATCAAGGAGGATATAATGGCTATAGCTATAATCAAGGTGGATATGGTGGTTACGGGAACAATCAAGGTAACTGACATTTTGTTGTGAAAGTTTAGATTTTTCCGAGCGTATTATGGATGCGATTGTAATGTGTTTATTCTAAGCTGTTGTATTTTTTTATGCACTCTTTTACGTGACAGAAAATGGTGGGTGGAACTCAAATTGGAACCAAGGCGGTGGACGTGGTAGAGGAGGTTGGAATTCTCGTGGTAAGCTCACAATTTCCTCCTTTTGTCCTCATGACAGACTTTTATCTAAAGGTTTTTTTTAGTTTCTGAGTTATTCTTAGGATTTAGGATTACGATGCATCCATATTTCCCTAATCGGTTGGTACTGCCGAATAAGTTGTTGGCAGAAATTTTCTCAAATTGTCGAGAGTGTACTTATGTTTTTCCCCGTAGTAAAACATGACTGGCAAGCGATTAGGTAGAAATTAGATCACTCAGTAATCTTCAATTGTCTTGGGATTTTTGAGTCGGAGGCTTTGATGCTGGACTTAAATATTTGGTAGAAAGTTTTGAACGATGAGGCGGATCTATGTGAGTGTGATAAGTTGTTAGCTGGTAATTGACACCTGCTTTTATCCTTTTGCTTTTGCTGGTGATAAATAGGTGGAGGATACGGAGGAGGAAGAGGGGGAGGCAACGGCGAAAGGGCTGGTGGCAGGGGCTACGGACGTGCACGAGGTAGGATCGGTGGTCGCGGTGGAAGAGGGAATTAGCTGATTGCCCCGCTGTTGGTTTTGATGATGTATGTGGCTCATGGCCTACTTGTCCATTCCAGTTTTATTAATATTTAGGAGATATAGCCATATAATCGAAGGACATGTCCGGGGCCATGCATCGACTTTTGAGTGAGTTTGCTCGAAAACATGCTTTAATGATGACACTACTGCGGTAGACTGGTTTTCCATTTATAGAATTGTGCTCATTGTAATATGGGGGGCAGCATGGGCGGCAGCTGCCCCAATCCCAGTTTTCTCTGTGGTTTGCATTATTAATTTTTAGTCCATTTACCACCCAGCCCACTCTTTTTTTCTTCTTTATGGGAAAACAAAGTGACAAATGCGTGTCAGTTTGATAAGTTTGGCAATAGCATGAACATCTTTTTTTGTACAATTATATATATATTTATAATGATTCACCCGGCATTGTTATCGTCACAATCAAGATATGCGAGCGTTAAAGCGTGATGTGGTTGCAGCCCAAACGTAGGAACACCGAATAAATACAAGTATTTAGAGCCGCTGCAAATTTATTTACGTTCATTTTAACCGGGCGCCTCTGCGTGTGGGTCTGTGTGTGTGCATGTTTTTGCGTCGGTGCATCCATCGCCAAATCCGTCCGCCATTTGCCCCTTCGGCCGGATGCGGGCTTTGTTCCCCATGATGCATGGCTTCTACGTCTTCCTCCTCCTCCTGTTCTCCGCCGCTGCTCGTGCCGATCGCCGCGTCGTCGATCCCTCTCGCGTCACCCAGCTCTCATGGCGTCCCAGGTAACGGACCGATCGATCCATGGCTCATGCCCCGCTCCGCCTCTTTTATCTGCTCTCTCTCTCAGGCCTGCTGCGTCTTTCGCGTAGGGCGTTCTTGTACAAGGCCTTCCTCTCCGCTGAGGAGTGCGATCATCTCGTTGCCCTGGTAAGCTGCAAACCTCCCTTAATTTTTTCCGACTAAATTAAATCCTAAAATCGTCATGCTCATAATTTTTTTTTTAAAAAGAAAACAAACCCGGGCCTCATTTGATATCCAGGACAATTTTTTCTAGTTTACAACTCCCATCACCAAATGAAAAAGTAAAACTACTATAAGTTGAAAACAAAAGGTCAACTTGCTTCGTGTGATGAATGTAGCTGTCGCTGCATAAATGTTTCATTGTCAACTTGATCCGTATTAAACGAATCCTCTCCTTTTTTTTTCCTACGCTCATTCTGTTCCAAACAGAGGCTGTAATTAACCCTCGCTCCATCTCGCACGATTGCCATGCCAGACGTGCCCTAAGACCATCCTGCTTACTGCTCACTTTAACTTGTGGAGCCAGGCAAAGGGTAAATTGCAGAAATCAATGGTCGCGGACAGCGATTCTGGGAAGGCAATCATGAGCAAGGTCCGCACAAGCTCGGGCATGTTCCTCCATAAACGGCAGGTGATAATAGAACATATATTCGTTTGTTGTGGTCTTCCCCATTATTTTTGAACTTGATCTTTGTTCATCTCCATTAATTTGCAAGTTTCAAAAAACAACGAATCCAGTTTTTCTTGTATAGTAAGGATGCTCCTCTATCTGGAGCTTTCATCTTTTATATTCATCAGCTTAGGGTTGGAAGACTAAGTCCCAAGAATAGGAATACTACTGAGTATATATCTCTCACTATCTCATGCAGCCATAGTGACATCTATTTTATAAACAAGCAAGACCATTGTTTTCCAACTACTATAAGCTCATGCATGCATTGTGGAATGCTGCTGCTGCTTCTTGGCTTCTCTAATACTTTATTTTTCTACCTGGAAGGATGACGTTATTGCCCAAATTGAGGAGAGGATTGCTGCCTGGACTTTCCTTCCAGAGGGTATAGTTTAAAACCTTTTTCCTTCTTATGTGACACATGGTATGATTACTTATGCATCTTCCAGTAATTAAATCATCCTCTTATTTGATCAGAAAATGGGGAGACCATGCAAATTCTGCACTATGAAGACGGAGAGAAATATGAGCCTCATTTTGACTATTTCCAAGACAAAACCAACCAGCAGTTTGGAGGTCACCGGATTGCGACGGTATTAATGTATTTGTCAAATGTTGAAATGGGTGGGGAGACGGTCTTCCCCAAGTCAGAGGTAAAAAAAGGCCAATTAAGTATCTGTGTTTTCTGTGGAAACATTTCTTTTGGATACATCCATTGAAAAATTTGCAGGAACGATCATCTCAGCAGAAGGATGATACCTGGTCTGATTGTGCAAAAGCTGGTTATGCAGGTATTTCTGCTACCTTGGTGCCTGCTCTAATGAGAAGAACAATGTAACAGCAAATGTGCTGCCTGTACATATTCTTATTCATCAGTAAACTTGAGTAACTGGCATGAAGCTCATCACCAGCTCAATCTTCTAGAGCATTCTTTTTATGTTGCATTAGAAGAGTTTGTTCCAAGACACTTTCTATCTATGTCTACTTAATTTGTTGTAAAAAGGAATAGTGTATCACCTTCTTGACTGCTTATGATTTATTTTCTGCAGTGAAACCTCAAAAGGGTGATGCTTTGCTTTTCTTTAGTCTTTACCTTAACGCAACAACAGATCCGCTGAGTCTGCATGGAGGCTGTCCTGTCATCGCGGGCGAAAAATGGTCTGCAACAAAGTGGATTCATGTGAAGTCCGTGGAGAGGGTAGAGCTAAATGCATTGAGTGAGGCATGTGAGGACAGGAATGTCGATTGTCCCCGGTGGGCTGCTGCTGGAGAGTGCGCCAAGAATCCTCCTTATATGGTAGGATCTAAGAACTCTCTGGGATTTTGTAGGAAGAGCTGTAAAGTATGTTCATCTTAGCTTTCTACTTCCCAATATCATCCATGAACTAGTATAATTTGATTATTTATAGTTCTCCAAGGTGTTAAGAATGTATACGCCTTGAGAATATAGAAAATACTGGCATACCTTTTGTGTCCACAGAAAGTCGATGAATAATGATCAAATTGTTGAGTAAAGAAACCAGTTTACATATCAAATGCTCTGCTCTGGAGAAGAAAATTATTTTCTTTTCTTTCTCCATATTCTTGTGTCACCTTTAAATGCAGGTGTTTCTTGTTTCATCCTGGCTGGTATAATGGGCTGATGGTGTTCAGCAGACATGTGAGTTTTTTTTTTTTGGCTTCAACTCAGGTAGTGTATGCACTTTCTTCACATTATACTGTGCATTTGTGTGTTTCCTGTGAGGTTTTAGTATCAGCATGCCGTTGATTTTACACTCCCGCTCTGATTGGAAAAGGTAAGGCGCAAATGCCAGAGCAGTCCGCTGTCAACCTACCCATGTTTCATCCTCACTCATGTTTCTGAGTCCTGAAGAGACTTGAATTGCAGTACAAGAAACAGTTGTCAAGCTTGCAAGCAACACAAACTGCACTTCCCTTACAGAACCAGTATAAGAATCATGCAAAGTAGCAACTTCCTCCCATCAAGCTCCAAGGCAGCAGCTAACCATGGATCTTCCAATCTTTCTCCTCCTTCTTCTCTGTGCAACGTGGGATTTCAATTTTGGTAACAGTAAAATGAAGACCACTTGATCCATTCATGCTGATTTTGATGGTGTTTTTCTACATCTAGATTTTGTTTCTCAAGTTATTCTTTGCTTTTTCAGGTGGAGTGGGACTTGCGGTGGGGCAAACGGTCACATTCCACTTGAACAACAAATGCCCCTTCCCGGTTTGGCCTGCGGCCGCTCCCAATGCCGGCCATCCTGTCATTGCCGACGGTGGCTTCCTCCTACTACCAAACCAGACCAAGCGAGTCCATGCACCGGCGACGTGGAACGGCCGGTTCTGGGGTCGAACCGGGTGCAACTTCTCCGCCTCCACGTCCCAAGCTGCAGCTTGTGAAACTGGCGACTGCCAGGGGCTTCTCTCCTGCAATGGAAGCATCGGTGCCCCACCTGCTACGCTTGTTGAGGTACTCAACTTGCGCGATGGCAATTGCTCACAAAATTTGTTTCCTTCCTGCAAAAGGGGAACCATTCTAATTAATGCATGCAAGAGGGATCTGCAGGTTTCGCTGCAGGAGGACGAGAGCAAGCCGAGCTTCTACGACGTCAGCCTGGTAGACGGCTACAACCTCCCGGTCGCCGTCTCGTCGAGGCCCGCCGACCGCAAGTGCTGGATCGGAGGATGCACGAAGAGCATCAACAGCATCTGCCCGCAGGAGCTGCAAGTCCTCGACCGGGCCGGCGCGGTCGTCGTTGCCTGCAAGAGCGCATGCCTGGCCTTCGATCGCGACGTTTTCTGCTGCCGCAACGCCTACGGGAAGCCGGAGAAGTGCAAGCCCAGCACGTACTCGAGCATGTTCAAGGACGCATGTCCCGGCTACTTCAGCTACGCCTTTGACTCGCCACCACCATTGGTGAACTGCCGCTCCACAGGCTACGCCATCACCTTCTGCCCCTCCAGATGGGGCACCCATTTGCCCAAGTAATTTGGGGTACCCCGATCCGAGTGAAGGAGAGAGCTACAGAGTTCAAAGAGTTGCTGCTCAGTGCATCACATGGGATGTACCATTTGCAAAGTAATGCCCCTTGCATTTATATGTGGATATCTACCATCAGGTACTGTGTGATGAGTGCTAGGTTTTTTGCCGAGTGGATCCTTGAGCTTAAATCGACAACAATAAATTTAGCAGCAGATGTTCCCAGAACGGGACGGTGAATGAATCACGCAAACGATCGTAGATTTTGTTATGTAATGCTGATCATAAATTAAGCAGCAGTGCCGCCTGTGCATGCAATTTATAACTCATCTTTAAAGCTCTAATTATTGCTGCACCTACCTCGATCGCTCCCCCTCTGTCTCTTTAAGAGCACCGCGATGGGTGTGCGTGAGACAGGGGAGAGACTGCGGCGAGCACGAGCTAGCGCACTCCGATGGCTGCCAAGAAGGAAGGCGCGCTTGCGGCGGCGGCGGCGGCGGCAGTGGTGGTGGTGGCGTTGAGCTTGGCGTCGGGAGCGAGGGGCGACACGTCGAGCGATATCACGGAGTGCGGCAGCCAGCTGATCGGGATGCAGACGTGCCTGGGGTACGTGCAGGGGGCGGCGAAGGCCCCGACGCCGGACTGCTGTGGCGGGCTGAAGGGCGTGCTGGCGAAGAGCCCGCAGTGCCTCTGCATTCTCATCAAGGACCGCGACGACCCGCAGCTCCCCATTAAGATCAACGTCACCCGCGCCCTCGCCCTCCCTGCCGTCTGCAGCGCCCGCGCCAACATCTCTGCTTGCCCCCGTAAGTGCACACATACTTAATGCAACTTCTCAATGCTTTGTGTGCGTCTCTCTCTCTCTTTGCGCGTCTTAATTTGTTGCAAGCTTTGCAGAGATTCTTCATCTGCCTGCAAACTCGAAAGAGGCGCAGATCTTCAAGCAGACTCCTGGCACGCCTCAAGGTTTCATATTTTGATAATCTCAGAATCAGTCATCCTTTTTCTACTTTATTCAAGTATCGTATGTTATTATTTTCTTGATCTTGACAGTAAAAGGAAGCAACTCTTCCAAATCCAGTGACGGAAGTGCGGACTACCGGTCCACTTCCTTGATCGGCAGCGGGAGTCCAGATGATTTGAGATCGGGAAGGGAAATCGTTTGGGGTTTTTGTGTTGTTTTCTTTGCGCTCCTTGTCGCCTGAGCAAAAATCAAACCCAGAACAAGAACAATCTCCGACTGCATTTTTCTTGCTACCGTGTGCTGCTGCTTTTATTTCACATGTCCGGTTCAAAGTGAAGTCTCTATCTGGAGTGTCTCTCCTTCATTTATTGCTTTCGCAATCTATAAATATATATGTTGCTTCTGTAACATAGTCTTTTAATGTTATGAACCTTTGAAGAGGAAGCATTTAACTTAATTATATGGATTTGGTTGAGTTGCTGTTGAGCTTGCTCGATATATATATAGATGGTTTAAAGTTAGGTTTCTATGGAACTTGTGTTGGGATGATCACCAAGAAAGAACAATAAAGACTTGTACATATATATATTGCGTTATTCATGAGTTCTTTAGATCTCTCTTTCTATTCTCTAAATTGAAATCCTGCCACAGATGGTTGGTAAGTATTGCCTCAAATTCAGACAGGAACATGAAGATTTTAGATTAAGGTAATACGTAGTTTTAAACAAGTTTTTGAGTAACACATCTCATTATAGTAAAAATTTGATTGATATACTGATGATTTTTTAAAGTATGTTATAACTCGTAATTAACATTTTTCTATTTTAGAAAAGAAAATTTCCGTCAAAGAGGAGGTCATTAAATAGAAGGCTGACAAATTGTACATCATAATGAATTCCACAAACAGTAAACCTCTGCACCGTTCTACATAGCTAGACTTTATGTCTGTCATAATTAAGCATTCAATTCAAAATTTAAGAGAAAAGTAAAATTCAACACATATCAATGAATCATAAATATAGCTGTACAGGCAACAACCATGATCTGCCACATGGGCTCATAATTAATTTCATGTCTTTAATTCTATTTGGACTTGAGTCATTTGATCTCCCATCCAGCAGTCAACTGTTTTCAGGCAAGAAACATCCCACATTTCATGAGAATTTGAACACTGATTTATTGAAGCACCATATATGTCTATAGGAAGAGTAAACAACCAACAAGATAGCAGTAGACGTGATGAATCAAGCAACTGAAGAAATCAATTTACAATGCACACGTCGATATTAATTCAGTAGAACAGCCTTGGCAGAGAAGAAGGTGCCTCCATTCTGATTCACGCATCTTTTTGATTACCAATCTGCCATCTACATCCCTTCACCTGAGCATGAGAGAATGATTTTTCGTTTGCTTTCAGAAAAAAAAGTTTTCAGTTCTGCGGTCGAGTTCTTGCTCAGATCCAAGTTCTACTCACATTTACTGCAGTTTTGAGTCACGTCTGCAATCAACGATGAAAAAAAAATGGATGTCAATTACAGTAAGCGAAGAATATAAGAAAGCGATCGATGAAACTTGCAGGAAACAGTGAGCTTGCCTGTTTACTGAGCAATAGTGGCAGATGATGTTGAATTCAAAACACCGGTGTTTGTGCCATTTGCTTGATCTGTCATAGATTTGAAGTTTAATCAATTTGCGGAGTTAATTAGGGTTCCAAATGAGTTTAGCCAAAATGAAGAATAACA
The DNA here is from genome assembly GCA_030544415.1 of Thalia dealbata. Lineage (NCBI taxonomy): Eukaryota > Viridiplantae > Streptophyta > Magnoliopsida > Zingiberales > Marantaceae > Thalia > Thalia dealbata. The sequence continues at coordinate 2,612,872 of CM060458.1, forward strand.
GTGCTCACTTGGTGGTGATCTGTAGACAAAGAAGCATGCACCGATTGCAAAGTAACAAAGCAGTGGCACTAGTCCCTTCAAGTAGTGTGAACTGCCGTCCTGTTAAATGCCAAAAGGAAAAAGTCAACAAGCTGCCACAGGATAATTAGCTAATGATACATAGGGTATATCTATATACCTGCAGAGAGAAGGCTGTAACTAGTATTGCAAGGATCAAACAGGCAGTTTGCAGCAGGTCAAGATCAAGATCCATCTCTGTTCCCATAATCCAAGCCAGAATGACAGATAATGGAACCTGAATCGTAATTTTTTTTGAAGAGAAATCTAATTAGAGCAATATCTTGTACAAAAGGGTAGGGGGTCTGTTTCCAGAAATCTTTGTTAATTACCACAAACATGGAGATCTGAGTTGCTGAACCAAGCGAAACACCAAGAGTGATATCCTGCAACATTTGCTCAGATTATATATCTATGTAGCGCAATCCAGCTATCTAATAATGAAGAGTTAAGGACCAAGTACCAGTTTATTCTTGAAAGCGAAGATGATGGCGCCTGCATGCTCTGCGGCATTGCCAACTATTGGAAGCAAGATTATGCTGAGAAAGTTCACAGGAATTCCCCAAGAGTCCGAAGCAGCCTAATCAGAAAAAAAGTATAAGACTTATAATTGCTCGCAGAAACATTTCAAGGTAATATCAACTAAGTGGAATCAATCAAAGAGTACCTCGATGGTGCCAACAACATACTCAGAGAGCACCGCGACCACAATTGTCATGCCCAGCAGCCAAACCAGTGCACTTGGGAATCCAATGACTGCCTCCTCCTCCGACACCACATCATCATCGCCCTCGCCGTCTTCATCCTGAGTTCATCCGGTTAATTGTGAGATAAAACATAATTTATGTTTGACGTAGCCAAAATCTACGCTCTATATCAATGCCTGGCGTAGGGCCTCGATATCACCTCTTGTGCCTCGAAAAGTTGGCGATGAGTCTTGAGCTGGAAGAAGAGGTAAGCAATGTAAGCGAGGAGCATGACGACGCTGCAAGTCCTCGATAGCCCCAATCTTGGAGCCGCAGCGTCTTCCACTGTTTGTCCCGCAGAGCTCGCGGCGTGCTTGAAGGTTAAAACCAAGATATGGCAAAGAGCTCCCAAAAGAAGAAGGCCGATGTTCACATCGGCTTGCTTCTGCAGAATCAGTTATTATGCCAAAGATCAGGGGCGAATATTTGGTGAGACCGATCGAAGGAGTCGAATGAGAAGACTAAATTACTCGGTCGTAGAGTTGCTCGCTGTGGAGATTGGCGATGCCGCCGAAGAAGAGGGAGCTCCCAAGGACGAGGAGAAGGTTGGAGAGGACGGAGCCGAGCAAGGAAGCCTTGACCACATTGATCTTTCCTTCGTGCAATGCGAACAAGGCGATGATCAGCTCCGTGGCGTTGCCGCAGGTTGCATTCAGGAGGCCGCCGACTGCAGCCAGCAAAAGCCACCAATTGCCATTCAATTAACGCAAATCGTCGAGCACTCGCACTCGGGTGCACAAGCGAGCACACAAGTGGAGATCTGTACTTACCAGTTGGGCCAGTGTAGTATGCGATTTGCCTGTGATAAAAAAAGAAACCAGATTTAATCCAAGTTCCTCTTCAAATTGCAGTAAACAAAGAAGAAGAAGAAATAGAGACGAGAGAGGAACCCACTCGGTCAGAAAGCTGACGCGCTCCGCGAGAGGAACGAGACCGATCAAACTCAAAGCAAACAGCCAAACCTGCTCAAAGAAGGTAAAATGAACAATTAACAGTAGCGTTACAATATGCTTTCTATCGTCTCAAACTACAGCGGCATGCAGGAGACCGTCGTAAGCAATGCATATTGATTACTTACACGTCCGAATCCGAAGAAGTTGGCGGCGACGGCGAGGGGGACGGAGGGGAAGAGGAGGAAGAGCTTGGTGCCGAGGAAGACCTCCTGCAGGTTGGCGAGGAGCGTCCTCAGTAGGCCGCAGCGGAGCTTCGACACCAGCGACAGGTCCGACTTCTTCCGCAGCGACGACGCCGACATGTTGTGCGCGGTGCGGACATGGCCGTGGTGGTGGTGGTGCAGCGTGTCCTTGCTGCCCTTGCGGTGGCCTGCCTCCAGGCTTCTTGCGGCCTCAAATCCTGTTGGCGACGCCATTAACGTTACAACAAGCACCCCCACTGTATATCCCACTAGTAATTGAGCGGTATTACTCTCTCTGCATGCATGCGGTATGCAACTATGCATGCATATATGTATATCAGCATTTCTTCCCCGAGTTCTTGAATAAACAAATAGATGATTTTTGCAACGCAAAAAACAAAGGGGGTGATCACTCATCAGCTTCCGGGAAGCTTCGCGGGCGGGTGTTATTTTCAAATGCAGCTATGGAGGACAAATTAGACGAACAAGTTGCGGCTGGGAAACGGATGCCTGGCTATCCCTGAATCCAACTGATACTCACTGATCACATGCCTGTGTGCAAGTTGGTTGTGTTTTGTCTCAGTACCTTCAGCTATCAAACAATAACTCCATTGTCTGCAGATTAATTAGGGCCTTAATGCTGTTAATTAATCAGAAGGCAACAGTTCCAGCAGCAGACAACATGATTAGGGGAGGCGCACACAGACGTCGACGTATGCAGATACAATATAAAAAAATTGAGGCAGAAAGGGAGTGTGTAATGCATTCCTTTCTTTTCTTATGGTCTCAATCATCTTAGCAGTCCCAATGTATTGTTATACGTACCAGTCGATGGTGTACGTACACTTATCCTTTTATGCATATAATGACAGGTGTGCTGGTGCATGGCTTTCACCTGGTCCACGTGGTATGGGCGGCATATTCCTGTGTGTATATGAAGAAGTTTCCATGAAGCTTCCTCACCAAGAAGCATTCAAAAGAGAATCGAAGAGATGATGATTAATATGATTGATAACATCAATTAAAGCACAGAAACAAGGAATAAAATTAGACACTAGCATAATTATTGTTTAACATACGATAACCTAAGAAATCTAAGTGATACAGACATAAAATTTGAGGGGAAAGGCGATATCTCCCTCACTCTCTTCAGCTGGCTGATGGCCGCAATATTTTGGAGGCTGTTGGAATAGGGACGTGTGCAGTGCTGCACAGAGATGTGGACTGGAATGAGGAAGGTGGAAGGAAGCTTCCTTTTGATGTGCCTGCTGCCGTAGTACTGCAAGTATATATGGAGGAGAAAACAGCAGCTGCAAACTGTAGCTTTCAAGTCCCAAATCATTTTTCCGACGCAGAATCATTTGCTCAGCCTGATTGCAAGGAAACAAACATATGTTGTGTGATGATAAGTAATCGACCTATTTCTTCATGCAAATCCAGTGGTCTCTGGGAGATGCTTGTGCGATCCAATATATCTCTACTAAATAATAATTTTTTTAGAACTTAGTAGGATATGCTTGTGTGATTGAGTATATTTCTACTGAACAATATTCTTTTCAGAGTATAAGTATTAAATTTATAGCCTCTCGTATACAACTTAACTATCTAATCAGATGGAAGTACAATTTGTGTTCTCTACCGAACAATATTGAATGGAGTTAATTGGCATAAGAGGAGAAAGTGGAGTTGATCTTTGGATCCTGCTGATTCTCATTTTGTTGGGCTTCCTCATAGAAAAATGCACAGTTCTGAGAAGTTTTGAGCCCATCATACTCACTTCAGCCCAGAAAATCCAATCGGGGGGAAGAAGATTCCAGAATTAGGATAAATATTCTGGGCTATAATAAACTCAGGATTGTAGGGTTTTAACATGGGCTAAACCACTATTATTCATAAACAATCTTGTAAATTTGCTCGACATGCTGAGCTAGCACAAAAGGCAGAACTTGCTTATGTTACTTGGGGCATGATGGTGATGGTTTCTACTGAGGCCAACTGGCTTTAACAGAGGGAAAAAAAAAATCAGCCTAATAACGAGTCATTCTAACTAAAGTGGTAGAATGAGTCAACTCATTTTCCTACATTCTCCTAAGATAGCTCAAATTCTCAAAAGAATCTCCATCTCCTAAGGAAAAACAAATGAATGAGAAGCTGAACATAGAAACTACAGTGTTCAGGTTCAACGAATTGAGATTACTCCTGGCACCACAGAAGTATGACATTCACATGGATCCTTAATTGTAATAAAAAGGTCAAATATGTGCTCAGAAGTTTCACATATACATACTAGATTTATAGAGTTTTAATACAACATTCTTGTTTGCTAATCCATACGAAACTGGTCCATCTTTCGTATCTCCACTACTGCATCCAAACCAGAGAAGGACGAAGGAGGATAAGCTACATACTTGTCAAAAATTTGAGCTGTCAATCCAAATGCAGCTACCAATCTCCCAAAGCATTCAGCCTCCCATGGAGAAGTTTTCTTCTCCTCGCAGTTCAGCTGGAGGAGACCTACTCACAAGACTATTGCACGTAGAACACTATCTGTATAAACAAATTCAACTATGATTTTCTAGCCTCTGAGCCTCTTGGTACTCTCCACAACTTCTGTAAAAATCTGCAAGATTGCTAATTACGGACTCATCCAACAAGTGATTAACCTTGATCACTGTAGCATGAATTTGTTTCCCTTCCTTGAGACCTGCCATCTTTTTACAAGCCTTGATAGCTAAGGAGACAACAAGAAGATTCAACCTTATATCTAGAGATGCCATCTCCACATAAATCTTCAGAGCTTCTACGTACAAGTCGTTCCTTGCAAATCCTGAAACCATTCTGACCCACAAATCAAGATCTTTGAACGTGAAAGAATCGAAGATATGTTTGGCAGCAAACATCTTATCACTCTTTTCATACAGTTCTATGAGTGCAATTAGAGCCTTTAAACCTGGTTGATGACCCAGCTTAATGATCTGCGCGTGAATCTCCTGCCCTTGCCTAAGAGCCAACTCCATTGCGCATGACCTTATCATCGACGCAAATCCTAATTTTCCAGCAGCCGTGCTGCTTACTCCGCCTCGGAGCATCCTTCTCATGACATCCATTGCCTTCTTTGCTTCACTGTTGCTATTATACCCTTCGATCATCGCCGTGCAAGCCTGGACCGACGGGTTGCCTATCCAGTCGAACACCTTCCGAGCGTTATCCACATTCCCACACTTGGCGTACATGTCGATCAAGGCAACGAATATAAACTCATCAACATCGCATCCATCCTTCACGAGATCTTCATGGATTTTAGCGCCCAATTCCACGTCTTGAACAGCGGCGCAGCAATTCAGCGCGACGGCGTACGTAAAGGCATTCGGCTGAACCCCGGCGTGCGCGATCATGGAACGGTAAAGATCGAGCGCATCGTGAGGGAAGCCTGCCTGGTAGTACACGCAAATGATGATGGTCCAGGAGACGACATCCCGGTCGACCATTTCGTCGAACAGGAGTCGGGCGACGCCGAGCTGCCCGCACCGACCGTAGAGGAGGACCAGGTTATTGACGATGAGAGGATGCGTGTGCAAGCCGGCCTGGGTGGCCCTGTCCTGGACAACGCGGCCGAGGCGAAGGGCGCGAGCGTCGGCGCAGCTGTTGAGGATGGCGGCGAGGAGCTCGGGATCGGGGGAGATGGCCTGGCCTTCCATGAGGTCGAGGATGGCCAGGGACTCACGGATGCGGAGCTCGAGCGGCCAATCGGAGGGCGATGCGGGGGCGGAGTGGAAGGGGCGACGTCGATGGGAGGGGCGGTCGCGGGATCGGCGGAGGTAGGAGGGGGGGCGACCGGAGGAGGGGGGAGGAAGGGGTAGGGGGGTCTTGGGGAGGGGCTGGGGCGGAGCCGAACCGAGCATGGTCGCCATTGGAGAAGCGGAGTCACCGCTCTCTTGCGCTGATCTCGTGGCTGAGAATAACTATCAAGATAAAGCAAATTGGCTTCTTTATGACATGACATAACATGCCATATAGCAACAAGAAGAACCAAGAAGAAAAGATCCACACAACAAACTAAAATAGATAAAAATTGTTTCTTTTCTTTCTTTGATATATCAAATCAAGTGACAAACTTTGATTCAATTCCCTCTTGACTTTTCTGAATTGAATCGGAAGCAAGCATATATCTCTAGGCTCTAGCTAGGTTTCTTCACCAAGCAGAGAGCCCTTTGCCCACCTAAAGCTGCCAGATTGACTTGTGATGATCCATCAAAATTTTGATACATAGGACTTCTTAGAGCGGTATAAAAAAATAGAGATCTACAAATCATGTGATTTGTAGTTTCTTCGAACAAAAAAATTATCCATATGTACATGCAATCAGCAACAGCCTACTTTTACAGACTGATATCTTCTATCATTCTGTGGGGAGCAAAGTGCGAGGCATTCGCCGGCGGCGCACATCTCGGCGACAAGCACATCTGCGCCAAGGCGCGGAATTGGAGCTCCGATGGGTAATCCCTGACGCAGCCGATTCGAGGCCCTGCACCGCTCGTCCACCTCATGGGAAGTCGCTGCCTCAGCCTGCTCGAGTTCATCCTTCTGGGTACTCTATCTGATGGCATCGTAAAAGCTTCTTCTTCTTCTTCTTCTTCTTCTTCTTCGTCGTCGTCTTGTTGCCACTTCGCGAGGAGGTTCCGTGGTCGGAAGGAATAGAAAAGATTCAAATTCGGTAAGTTGTTGGATGCTTTCTCTACAATCTTAACCTCAACCTCTTCTTCGTCCTCGTCGTGGTGTTCGATAATAATTATCTGCTTATCGAACGATTTCACGGATTCAAGCGCCTCACCGTTGCTGGTTTTTCCGGCAAAGCTAAATTCGGTCCCTCCTTTACCCCATTTCTGCACAGATCAAGACACGGGCATCAAAATTCTGCCTCTGATATCCATCCGTAAGAGGATTTTGGTTCAGATCACTGCGAACAAGAAGGCCGACGGGCTTGCTCACCTTGACATCGGTAAGATCGACATTGTTCTCCTCAAGAAAGCTCATGAATTGCTGGAAGTTCTCTTCGGTCGGCCGGTAGTGCCCGCTGTGAGGCCACACGCTCTACCAAATCGGAGATCGAGTTAGTAAATCAACATTTGCCATGCCCTGCGATCAATCTCAATCTCTCACCCTGAGGACTCCGTTTTGTACTTCTAATTGGCCGGCGGCGCAAGTGGCTCCCCCGGCGAGAAAACTGGAGTGCTGAAACTTGCCCTTCATCTTCTGCAAGGTTCAGCGGATTCAGTGAGGCATTCCAACGAGCAGGTGATAAGGCATTCTGAGTGAACTCACCTGGCCTACATACAAAGCCCCGGATGTGCTCAAGACGAAGATCCACTTTTCATCATCGATGCCCCCAGATGTGTCCAGAATTTGCCTGCTCTGCTTGTAAATGAACTTTCCGTCCTCGATCGCGACTTCATATGCCTCTCTTTCTTTCTGCAAACGGAAGAACAAAATCTGTTCATTTTCACATGTAGTCCTTAGTGCTAATCCGAGCGCGCTGAGGTTGAAGAAGATTTGCTCACTCGGTCGAGATACTTGATGCACTGCTGTTGGAGTATCGATCGAGGACACTGCTCCTTGAGATTGACTTCCTTCCCTTCGCCGACATCGAGCCTAAAGATTCAAAGGTTATGGCTTGAGCGATGAAGATGGGGAACTATTCGATCGATTGCCGGTGAAATGGAGCCCGACGGACAGACTCACCAGTAGAAGAAGGGCTCCATGCTCTCGCATTGAAGCCAGCAGTCGTAATAGAAATGAAGATTGTGCCCGTACCGATGTCTAGGATCAATCTGTTCATGGAAGTTTAACACGGTCCGGATCATTAAGCACTGTAATCGACATCAAAGAGAAAAAATTTCCCGCAGAAAAGGGGGACGAACTCACTGCCTCAAGCCAATGCTGCAGGGCAAGTTTCTGAGCTTTCTCATTCTTTGACAAGCCTTTCCCAACCTGCAAACCAGAAACTCGAAGCTTAATTTTGGATCAAAATGCCTGCAAACCACGATTTCATCAGCATGAAAGGGAAAAAGGATGATACCAAAGCAGCCCTTCTTCTCGCTCGAGACCACCGGGAGAACGCCGACTCGGGTCTCTCGAAAAAGGACACAGAACTCTGCTTGAGCATCGCAAAATCCAACACCTGCCACCTAAAAATTAAGTAAAGGCACGCCCAAGGAGCAGAATTAGCATGCCGATCGTATCTTGGAACCAAATTGAGCAACAAATCGGTCGATCAATACCATCTACGCCATGTCTGCTCCACGAAAACCGCGCAATCCGCGAGCTGCCTTCTCGTCCTAAAGCTCTTGTAGACCTTCTGCAAGGTGACGGCAGCATCGTGCTTGGGGCTGCTGCCATCGAGGGGTTCCCTCTTCAGGGGGGACGCGTTCTCCGGCTTATTAAAGGCGGGACTTTTAAGGGAGATATTGCAGCTGGGGTTCTTCCTCCTCCCGTTGAAGCTGAGAGAGCCGGCTTCGACTCGGGTCTTTCCAGGGCCGAAGGGGTTGAGCGCAGCAGCAGCGTCGGAGTCCCTGCCATTGAAGCTGACGGACTTCACGTCATCGCCGAAGCCGACGGGCCGCCGGAGGATGGTCTCGAAGCTCTCCTTCCTCGCGCAGGCGCACCTCATTTTTCCTCAGCCGAACATGAAGCTCCCGATCTCTGCCTGCAAGAAGTTAACAAAAAAAAAAGAAAAATCAACATCGAGAAGAAGGACGACCAAACCAAATCAAAGAGAGGGGCGCGCAAAGGCCAATCAACACAGCTCACCTGGACCTCGTCGGCCTTTAGGAAGAAGAAGCAGAAGAGGGGGGAATGTGATCGCGAGTTGGTGGTGGGTTGCTCAAGGTCGGATCTTAAAAGTAAGGAAGGAGATGGAAGGATCGGAGGAGGGAGCAGCAGCAGCTAATCCGGGATGGTGTGTTTAAATAGGGAGGGAGGGAGGGAGGGTGGGCGCGCCCGCTCAAATTTCCCAACCACGTGTTTCATCCTCTCCTTTGTATAATTGTAAATTGTGTGCGACGGTACGGTCACCGCACGGTCACCTTAATTTCTTCTTCTTCTTTTTTTCCTTAGGATCGGAGATTTGGCGGTGATCTTTCTCTTCCCCGGCCTTATATTTACTCACCCTTTCTTAAAATATATTTATATTAATTTATGATATGATTTCTTTTTTTCTTGGGTCTGATTTATTAAGATAAAGTATTATTTTGGTCGGCACGCGCATAATATTAAGTACGCGACCTTTCATAATACGATGGAGATGGAGGTTTATTATGGGTAGCTGGAATATCCGCATCAAGAAGGAACTGAACTTTTTCATCAGTAGGTGGTGGGTCGTCTTCTCCGTTACAAACTCCTTCGATGTGCTTGCAGCTTTAATAAATTAACATAATATTATTATTAATAAACCGGTGAGTTATTCGATTAATCGGCATATCATATTTTTCACGTTACGTTCTTCTCGCTGGCGGATCGGATCCATAAAATTTTGGAGTTTCGGGTCGGAGTAGAAAAATATCACAGAGGCGCGTCGTGCCGTGGAGTGTGCTCTAAAATACCGATTATAACGACTGTACAAATGGGTGCCCATCGTACAGTTTGGGATCCGACCCACCTCCGGACCCACTTATTGTCCGATCTCGGATCCTGTCGCTTACTTTTTCTTTCTTTCTCTTGACTAAATTTAAGATGAGAATAAAATAATTAGGCGTGATCGATGATCTCTTTAAAGGTTAAAATCATCGCGTGGACCGGGATGAGATGGCATCACGCGGACGTCAGCTCAGCGTTGACGTATTTGTTTGAGGATGAAGTCAACGCCTAATTTTATCGTGGAAAACGGGGGAGGGGAAAGCTGCAGGTTTGACCGGTCGATCGGAGACCGGGAATTCGATTCCCGTGGCCGTTGACGACAGAGAAAAAAATTAAAAGGCTGGCGGTCAAATCGAATCTTAACGATCGTACGCGGGCGACTTTTAAAACAAAAAAATTTGATCCGACCACACTGCTGTCTCGTATCCTCGCAGCATTTGTACTCGTGGTATTTAATGCGTCTGCTTAGTTGGTTGAGGGGTCGGCAGGCATCAAAATGCGCGCTCGATGTGATGATGACTCAGAGAGTTGACTCCATTTAAGTTGACTTTGATCGACGATATGATTAAAACTAAAAAAAAGTCAAAGTTCGATGCATCATGCACTGCATGCGTTGCGCGTTCGGCCGGCGCAGTACAAAAAGAATCAGATTATATACGTACGACGTACGAGTACAGCGTACAGGAGAAAAAAAAAGGACGTAATGCATTATCCATGCACGTGAAAAGTACGTAGCTGCATGGACCGACCCCGAGCCGTATGCATTTGATCTCCATCGGCGGTCATTTTGATTTGATACGTCCTGTGTGTATATTTATATATTGAGCGTGCTGCAGGGGTTTGACGTTGACGTTGGGATGCGATGTGTATATGTAGAGCAAGCTGATGAGAAGGTAATTAAGATGACGATGATGATGCTTGAATATATATATATCTGTGAGCGTGTGTTTTTTATTATGATTAAATGCTGATTAATTGATGGATAAAGAAAAAATATAAAAAAAATGTAATTATAAGGTTGAGGATAATGGGGAGGGGCAGAGAATGACGTGGGCGGAGCCCAGAGGGGCATTAAAAGCAAAAGAGATATGTGCCCCCTAAAGATGTGGACAACGGTCGAGCAAATGGAGTTGGATGATTGATTGATGATTGTGTGTGGAGGACTACTTGATGCATCGTCCACCGTATGATTAAAAATCTAGAACAGCCAGATAGCTAATTTTCTAGGTCTCGTCACCGTATATTATATGCAATCTCAGCCTAATAATATATATATATATTGGAAAAAAATGGAGGGGAAAAGTTTAATGTGAGATGATGAAAGTGAAGTGGCAACTCGAAGGATGGAGATGGGCGGGGGATGATGATGCAGGTGCAGGGTGGGTGCCAGTGGAGTTCGGATTATCTACATAAATATATGAATATATAAAATAAAGTGCTGCACTGTATGCACTGCGTTGGTTAGTGCGGTGGAGGAGTTAGAGAGAGATCGGGAAGGGATGGGGTGGGCCGGGACGACGTACGACGTTCGTTTGCCTTTTGAGCTGCTCCTCCTTCCAGCTAGCGAGTTGTTCTGGCGGACCCACAGCAGCTAGCTCTCTCTCCGACCTCGGTTTCATTAATTAATTAGCTCACTCTCAGCTCAACTCCTTTTCTTCTTCTTCTTCTTCATCACCATCATATTCTTGGTAAATTTAATTCCGGTGAAGACGCGTCTCCCCCCATACCCCGCCATTCTATCCATCTAACTCGGTCAAATGGAAAATGACCCGTGACTTGGGAGGAGGAGGGCGGGATGTTTGAAGTTTTGTCGGGGTAGGGGATATGGATGAAAAGGAGGAAGATTTCGGGCACGGCGAATTAAATATGGCTTTTTTTTAAAGTGGTTGTTGATTAGGTAGGTAGATAGCTAATTAACGTGTCGCGTAAATTCAATTAATGCCGCTGCCGGCTGCCGGCTGCAGGAAGTTATTCCCAAGCGTGTTTGGTTATTTTTGTTCGTCTAAATAACAGGTCGTCAAATAGAATGATGGAATGATCTGACCATTATTTTTAGTTCAGATCTCATGTTGTTGGACTCACTAATTCTGATGGCATTTAAAATAACTTAACCATTCAAAAGGGTATAAAATGAGGAGTGCTAATGTAAACTCTTAAAACCCCACGGCCGACATTTTTCTTTATAAAAAGAAGAATAAGAAAAAGGAACTAGAAATAATGCCGCCGCTTACCCTGTTCGGCACAAGAACATTTTAATCTCAGTGCATCGTGTCAATCCGTGTTATCACTAGATGCTGCCAATTCGCGAATGGGGGAAATTGAAGAGCCTTTTCTCATGCATCCACCGACTGAATCGTACAAATCCGGCTTTAAAGTTTTAACGTAAGGTGCTAAATCACCATCCCAACTGGCGGTGGTGATCAAAAATCAAAAAAGAAAACATCTGAAAAAGAGGATGAAACTTAGATCACCACGCCCTCTGAAAAAGAGGATGCATTTCCAGTCGCTACTGAATCGAGCAAAGATATGACACATGAAACCTAAAGAAGCAAGCTACGGTTAACAGGAACGAGTGTGCAACCAATGAAAAAGACATCCTGGCTTCACAACTACCTACCGCTGCTACAACTACCATTGATCCAGTCTATGATTTCACTGGCTAGCCGAAAGAGACCTTTCCCTGTTCACTGGCTCATCTGGATTCTCTCCAGGAGTCCTACTCCTTGACCTGCTGCCCACAGGGGACTCGGAATATGACCTTTCCCGTTGTGGTCTACCTCGAGGCGACAGGGTGTAAGACCTCTCCCGCTGAGGCCTATCTTGGGGTGAGACGGATCTGTCGTGGGAAAAAAAATCACATCCGCGATTCATTAAAGATGGATAAAAGTCGCAAATTTCTAATCTCCCACCACACTGCAAGAAGATTACCTTGAATCCTGCTTCTGCTTTGGAGGTGGATCGTAGCTCCGACTTCTAGAGCGGGATCTACCACGACGTGGGGATCGAGAATATCGAGGTGAACGAGAACGGTAATAACGAGGGGAACGTGAGCGGCGTGGTGATCTTCGATAATCATGCGTCCGACCCCTGCCAAAACCGGAACAATTATAAAAAACTACTTTTCGGGTCAACTTGGTTGATAAGTAACAGATTTTGTTCTGCAATACAGATAATCCATTGAGAACAAGAACATAGAAAAAAGCAACTAACTACACTGCTGTCGTGATAGTTATAAATTCGTCCGTCAAAGAAATGAATTGATATGAAATCCATACGTTTTTTATGAAAAAAATAGCAATACTGAGTTGAGATGATTAAGGTTCAGAATACCTTTTCTCTCTTGCCCTCATCTCAATAGGCTTTTTCCTGTTCTCTTCTGCAAACACAACAGTTACTTCCCTGCCAAGAATGATTTGGCCGTCCATATGATACTTAGCTTCAGCTGCATCAGCCGGATCAACGTATTGGACAAACCCAAACCCACGTGGCTCCCTGTAAAGCCAAGTGCTTAATGAGATCAAATTTAGCAATCATCATATATCATAGGAAAATTGTAGTAGGTAGTCAAACGATATAACAAAAAAGGGAAAATTATTCGCCATGCTTGGAAATTTCGGGTATACTTAAACATGCATCAAGTAACCTCGATGTTGCAAGCAATTCAAGTTAAAGCAAGCACGTGGCTGCTGACCTTTCACTCTTCAGAGTTTATAGATGACTTCAAACTCTTCAAGACTTGATTGCTTCAAAAAGTTAACCTGAAACTCAATTTCTTCCTTTCTCACTAGCCACTATCTTCATTTACTTACATCCTCTTCAAAATAACTCTCAAAACTTGACTTCTTGTCTTCATACTCTAATATCACTGTTGAACTCAACAGCCTTAAATGAAAAATCAACACAAAATTAAGAAAGCTGCTGAGTAAGAAAATTAGAGCCTACCAGAAAATAACTTTAAGCTCATCAGTTGCACATCACTATAAATGATAAATGATTTCATGATTGCACCAACAATATTGGTCAGTGCAATTTAATCTCAAAGACTGCTTCAAAATTCATCGGAATAATAACTTGCATAGACTAACACAGGTATGATTACTATATAGAAGAAGACAAAAACGTAGTTATATATCCCTCCGAAGTTATTTATTTTCCATACGCATCTACGTCAATTCTAAAACTTGCAGATAGGTATACTACCTATATTATAGCTCTAATTTTAAGCACAGTGATATTAAATCTCCAACTTATCTATAAGAATTTAAGAAAACTGTTTTAAGTTAAACATAAATAAAATAGGTACATGACAATGTCTTACTCTTAACAAATCAAGATATCAACTGGTACTTTAAATCTAAAATATCTTTAACTTGCTGATGACCATAGTTAGTCATGGTTTACCTGAAATAAGTTGCGACATCTATAATGATTTTATATGTACAATAATGCATATGAGACTTCAAACTTTTTGAAAGGCACGCAAGATACATGTGAAAGTACGTTACTAATAAAAGAGTATTCAGAGGTCCCACTTACCCAGTGTAATAATCACGTGGCAAATAAATATCCTTTAGTGGGCCAAACTGGCCAAATGGCCTTCGGAGATCCTCAGCTCTGCAATCATAGGTTAGCATCCATTATACCCACACAAATAAATCAAATAAATAAATGCTGAAATCTAAGGGGATGGAATAATTCAATCCATTTCCAACCTTCTACCTATGGTGTGGACAATTTTCTTGAACAATTTCCTTAGAGTTCAATAGACAGCTCTAATGCAGAGCGCAATAATGATGCTATTTTAGTATACACCTAATGGCATGTAAATCCTATCGCTAGCAATGCTTTCCCTGAAGTGGCAAACTTAAAACCATTGCTAGTTTTGATCTAGATTAATTGTGCGAAGTAACATTAGTGCTAAACGAAACAAAAGGATACCTTAGAATGCCAACTTGAGACAAGATACTATTTCTCTCATCTTGATTTACACAGCTTCATATAATGTTATCCTGATAGGTAAATCCCCTTTATTTTAACCCAGTCTTAGAATTTTTGGCGAATATACCTCCCTGTGAAGTAAAATACTAAATAATATGTAGTTCATCTTTTTCATAAATTCTGATAATTTAAAATAATGGTTGTGCAAACACTATCTCCAAACGGTGTCAAAACAGAGGCGTGCATGGTCGTTGAACTTCACAACTTCCTCTAACTAAAATCAATACTGTTCAGATCATTTCTACTAAAACTATCACCAAAAAGTTTTAGCCTGCCAAAAGTAATATTTTCGAATTCAACTGACCACATAACATAAAAGGAGAAGAGAGTACAACATGCAAAATTTCTGTTGCACAGTTTATTCTAATGGACAACATTAAAAAATATTAGGCTTAGGTCCCTCATTTTTCATGTGCCCTGAGTCGTTAATTAATAAATAAATACACTTAAACTATTACCAGCAAATTTTAAACCACCATCCTACTATCAACCACACTGATTACAGAAAAAGATAATGATAGTACATGTAAGAAAACAGATCCTAGTGGAAAACTTCCAAAAATTATTATCACTTTTTGGTTTTTTTTTTCCTACCATCTTCATCAAAAATTGAAAATCATTCAGAAAGTCACCTTTAACTAACACATAGATGATGGCCATGTCATTGATGAATGGATATCTTGCACAACCTAAAAACAGAATAAAGTGAAAAAACAAACCTGCAGTCACGACGAAGATTTCGAACTAGAAGACTGGTTGGGAGATCTCTACCACGGCCACCATAACGTCCCCTAGGGCTTGGACTTCGACCTCTCCTCCCATAACCTCTTGGTGGTGACGGACTGTAGCTTCTGCCCCTCATTCTACCTATAAAAAGAACAAGACTTAAATAAATCATGAAATTTAGGTTCAAGAACAAGTGACTGCAGATTGCGAACGTATTGACAATGAGATAGACTGTTATTTCATAAACAAAAAAAGCATGGGAATCTCAAGAGAAACCTGATTAAGTCAGGAAATTAATTCAACTAAAACCGTTTAGTAGTTAAACGCAAGGAAGAATTAGGTCACGCCTTCATTACGAATTTTTTTAAAAAAATCATATCAAGGATCATCGCACCAACTACGCTGCTAACGAAGGATGAAGATCATAGGGCTAATCCAACTTGCTATTGTCGAACACCATGCTGCCGATATCAATGAACACAATACTACTAAGATTATACGTGGGCGTTGAATTATCCACCGTGACGAGGTACGAAAATATGGGGTTGGAGAAACCACAAATCCATCTCGAACTTCTGGCATACAAATCTCTTAAGAATTGATGATGCTTCAAAACAAAGCACTAGAATATCCAGAACGAGACCACGTTTTCCCCTCCCCAAATCGATAAACCCTAGAATCAATCTACCAAGCCGTGAGATCGATCTAAACGAAACCCAAGCATACCGGACAGAAGGAAACGAATCTGGGAGGAGGAAATCGAGATACGAAAAGGAGAGGATGATGAGTACCTCAGATTGAACAAAGCCAATGCCTCTTCCCAAGCGAAAACGTCTCCTGAGGCGGTCCTCCGGTTCTCTGCAGGTCCGAATGCTATTTACTTGTATAATTCCGTTCGCTTTATTTCTTTCTATTCGAGAAGCTTCCCGGCCTAACGAGGCATTTTGCCTAAGGCGACAGGTGAAGATCCACAGCCGTAGGATGTACACAGGGTTTAGATGAACGGGACAGATTTGATTATTCTCTGCTGGGCCGATTGGGTTCTTAGATCGAAGGGTGACCCTTCTACAAAGCACTAGTATTAAAAAAATAGTCCTAAAAATCCATTCAACCAGAAATATAAATAGATAATAATAAATTTATCTATTTAGTTAACCAAATATTCTTAACCAGATCCATACCAAATCTGAAACAACTTCTATTTTACTCGACCAAACGTAGATATGCTCCTAGTTATGGCAAATTATCCTGCGTATTGATATTTTGTTGTTCTGATGTTTCTATTTACTGTTTAGTCCGATGGAGAACCCAATGGGATGTTTCGGGTGCTTCAGCAGGTCAGCTATCACAAATGCTAAGTCAATTATAAAAGATATCTGCTCAGGGTGCTTTTTAGTGTTTCTTCTAGAACTTGGGGGATACTGAAGGCATATCCAAGTCTTCGGCTGCAAGTTCTTAAATTAAATGTGATTCTGCTAATAAGTTTCACAGTTTACTAATAAAGAGTTCCTTGTTTGCTAATGGTACCATCATAAATTACAGCTAGATTTCCTTAAAATACCAAATATATAAATTATAAATACTGGAGTTATCCACGATCACACAGTTTATCAATTCATACTTCTTAGAATAGCCATACCCTAAAATATGCTCCACTAAGATGACAACCATGATATATGCGACCAATTAATAAAATAAGTTCATCTGCTTGTTTTGTTGGTGATTTCATTCAAACAGAGTTGATTCTAACATCAAACCACACAGAGATCCTACCAAACATGCCTAATCAACCCAACAGCCCAACCCTCAAAACTTCAGAGATGCTACTCTCTGTAATTATTATGAACTACAACGAGTCTCTCCAATTAACACATTTAGTTATAATTTAAAGTTAAGTCTGCCTTCTTTCAAAGAAGATGGATGAGGCAGAAGCACATAACATCTTCCTGCAATATTTCAACTCTAAATCCTATAGACAGCATTGGAGTCGCTCAACTCTTTTCCACAGCACGAGCTTTCTCATCAACAGCACCGAAGAGCACAATATTCTGTTGTGATGGAAAATTATACAGGAATTCGATTCAGCATGCACTTACTGGTTTAATACACTGTATTGTTACTGCTGCACCTGCTTTCCTGGAGCATTGTTGTCCGTTCATCATACTTTCAGCAGATCAGGCATTACCTTGTCGAGGAGTTTTTAGTGTGAAAAAAACTTGATCCGTGTCCCCGAGTCCATCACTTCCATCGCCTCTCTTGGAGATGGCTGTCATGCGACTGTGAGAGCCCTTCTTGTTCTCAGGAGCGATCCTGGCGTTCTTCCACAGGACAGCGCCAGGGGAAGGATATGGATGCTACTGAAAGAGAGGACCCTGCAATGCACACATCCAGAAGAAGTTTGCATTAGAAGTAAAGTCTATTCACGGATGGTTGTGGTGGGCTGTTGATCAGATAAAAGGACATAGAAGGAGAATCATATATCCTGCAAGCAGAAGATATATTTACAAAGGAAAACTCACGACGGCGGTCCCGTGGTTGTAAGGCCAACAACCCTGCATAAGAGAGAAACCATCAAATAGTGTCTAAAAACATCTGACTTTTATGCTCATGAACTGAACTTTTCTTAGCAAGGTTCTTCGCGAACAAAGCATACCATCCTCCACGAGGTGCATCTGATTAAGAGCTTGGATCTATAGGGCCTGTCTAATTCATCATGCTGAAGAGTATGCTCGTTTTCGGTGATCCCTTTTAGTGCCTTTTCTGAGTGGAGGTTTCCTCGACCCGCATGCCCCACCAACCAGCTACATTGTCAGAAGTATCAGACGAGAGAGTTTGATGGAAGTCATTGTAATTAGCCTTTTTTTTTGCATCGCAAGACCGAGAGTGAATCACAATATTCCATCTGAGTACCATTTGACCATACATCCAGTGAAAATTTAATCTCAAACACTTTTCCAGTGTTGATGATTTTAAAGTTTTAGTAAAAACAGGACGAGATACTTGTACGATACACAAGGGATGAAAAATGCACAAGAATTTTTCAGTTATCTACACTTTTGGATCCTAGGCCGAGACGTACATTACAGTGTATATAGAAATTGATGAAATTAAGTTTTTAAGAAGATGCAAAGAGCGGATAATAGCATCAAACATCTTTTGGAATGTTTAACAAACCATTTTCCTGAGGCTCAAGGGTAAACTATCCATGCTAGTTGGCCATTTCAGCACAATGATTGGTAGCCATTTTCAATAAATGCTCCAAAAAAAAAAACGTGCTCCATAACTTAAACAGGACATTCAAGGACATAAACAGCATAGATCAAACAATTTCAAGTTTACAAGCATTATTTCATCAAAAAGAGACAACAACCATTTAATGCCTCTTACTTTTCTATAGTCAGGAATCAAATTACAGCCACTCTATTGAAATTGCAGCTGAAAGAATTACATCCAGCAATAAGTAAGAACAGAAACTAGCCTTTGATTTTCTATAACTTGTTGTGCAATAATTTCCTAGTTACACCAAATTAACAAACCAAATACACCATAAACAAGCAGAGGCATGAAACTGAATCAGGATATTATGATCAGAGAACCATACTTGTTCATGCAGCCCCCCAGCTTGCTGAGCAGCAGCCTCGATAATGCTGGAGTCAATCACCATACAAATTTAATGTTTTAGCCTCTTTAACCTTTTTGGAGGAACTGTGCATCTCAGAATGATTACCTGTACTTAGCATCTCCACACCATAGATCTGCTTATTTAACTCGGGTAAAATTTTGATCAAGTTAATTTTGGTTGGGTGTACAAGTGAAAAACGCACATTATTGTTCCTGCAATCCTGAGAAGTTCCCTGTGAAATCCGCACATAATTGTTTTTGGGAATGAGGCTCGGAGGAGTATTGAGCAAGAGAAAAGGGCATGTTAGCATTCGGTGGAGAACTTACAGAACCATTAGGATGCCATTATAATTGTGTACGGGAAAACATGGTGCAGGTGTATTTACAGTTGAAGCTGTCGTTGATGGATGAGATAGTGGATCAACTCTAGGAGATAATGTATTGTCTGTACAAGTTGTCCATAGTGTACCTAGCTATCCATGGCCTACAAGTCGTCCATAGTGTACCTAGCTATCCATGGCCACTTATAACCTAAAAGATAGCTATCCTTAGAGAACTATAGTAATTTGCAGTATGCGCTAAACTAGTCAAACCAGAATATCAACCCTAGAGATGCCTGACTCTATATGGAAAAATTCTCAACCTGATCCCAACATCGGTTATATAGATAAATCCTATTAGATTATAAATCATAATTATGAATCTCCACGTATGAACAATTGCCAATTGAAAGTTAAAAGAATATTAGAACTTCTGAAGAATAAAATTAAGTGAGATGGCTGTCAGAGTGGCATCCAAGTTAGATTTTAGAATTCTTGGGATAGTTAAAGATACCAAAAAACCAACACCTACGTAAACTTTTGAGGCTGACTAACCAACTTTTAAACCTGAGGCAAAATATAACATTTAACGTAATGAGCAATCGAGGAAACCTAGAAATCAAACCCGCAACCAAAATTAGGAGCCAAACCCCAATCTTCCAATGGTAATTAAGCTAAGAAACCCTTTGAGGACAATCAAAATCAATTCTCGGCATCATGACTTATCCCGTACGGTAAATAGAAAACCATGATGTGCTCCAAGAGCTATCCTTATTGAAGAGAGACTGCGCAGGACAACAAAAAACATCAGAATTGCTCACCGAGTGTTTGAGATAATGTGTTCATTGGCAGAATTTGCCATTCGAGCCTCCAGATTTGTATCTAAAGGGAAGAAAATTATAAGAGGTGCGAGACAGCAAGGGCCCTAAAATTGTATCTAAGAGCCGGAAATCATCAGTAAGCATTCCTAGTGATGTCACCACAAAAAGCTTTAGTCCTCGCATCTCAGTGGAAAAGGGTTCAGATCACTCGGTCACAGAATGTACCGTCTAAAGCTTCCAAAATGAATCAGAAACATACGGAATATGAAATAATATGAGCGAGCAAAACTGAAGCATGGAAGAGATGATCCACGAATCATCTGCATCGCCAATCTCGATCGGGTCCACAGATCAGACCGGTAGAATATCCGTTCATCGAATCCCTCCGGAAAAACGCATAACTTCCTCCATAAAGATTCATATACAATAAAAAGGAAGCGAATAGACGACCATCCAGTGGATGCAACAAAAGATGAGAGAACGAGTAACAACATTGGGTCCCTCAGGACCGCTCCTCCACAATGAAGCCTCCGACGTCCCACAATCGGCGCAGACCCACGCCGTTGGACGAGCCACTTCCGCTGTCTCGCCCGCCTCCACCACCTCCCTTGCGCAACTTCCTCAGCCAGCGCCCGCCGCTTGGCGTACCAATCCACCACCTCCGCACGCCCGCAGCTGCCCTGAGGCACAGCGGTCTGGATCACCGTCGAGATCACGGTGCAAGGGCTCCGCCTGACGACCTCGGAATCGCAAGAGCAACAAGGCAACATGCGGAGCATTGCAGAGATTTTAGACGCGAGGGCCCTCCTAACAAATTCTATTTCCAACCTTACCCCTTGTATCATCATTCATTTTCGATCCATTCGTGCGACTCAATAACATGAAATTATACGCAACAATATATCAACTACCCACCGAGTCGAAATGATTAAATTGCAGAGGAGAGAAGGGCATTCTCGTCAGCACAATTAAACCGTAGGAATTATTATATTCATGCTGGGTGCTCCAGTTTTTTTTTTGGTCTCCTCTACTGGCTCGGCCTCGCTCGTCGCATCTTTTTCCTAGTCAATTCACCGAGAAAATTTAAGTTGAGTCGGCTGAGCCAAATCTACCGTGAGCCCCAGTCAGACTCAACCACATTAGTAAATTTAATTATTTAGACGAGCTAGCTTGGAGGCCCAGACGGGGCTACCCGCCGCTCAAGGCCGCGATCAACGTTAATGGGTCATCGGGCCACATGGTAAAATCAACGAGACGTCGTCGTCCTCGTACAATTAAGAGCGCAAGTCCCCGTCCGTTGGTTATAGCTGAAAGATATGTTAACAGAAACGAAGGGGATCGGGAAACCGAATCGATCCACCTAATTGTCCGCGACCCGATCGACGTGCCGATTGTTAATTAATCCGAGCGAGGGAGCGCAGATGGATGCGTGCCGGATGGGCCCGATCAGAGTTGGTTAAAGATTTGACGAGGAAGCAAACATAATGCCTTTGCCCTTCTCCTCCTTCCCCGCTCGTTTCCCCTCGCCGAATGGAACGCAAATTTGGTAGCTCGGAGGTCGGACTCTTCCACGCAAAGCTAGGATGATTAATCGCCACGACGCGCCCCACACAATTCACTAACCGCACCACGTCGTGTTGAGTCGAGAGGGGGAGACGTCGCGTTTCTGTTCCGTTAGCAGCCACTCCACACTTGGAGTTGGGAGGGGGGAGAAGTCGCGTTTCTGTTCCGTTAGCAGTCACTCCACACTCTCCGACTCCCCCCCTATAAATTGCTCGCTTGCTCTCCTGCCCACCGCTCCTTGGACTTCTCCTGCTCCACCTCTCTTTCTCGATCGTTTCTAGTTCCTGGAAGAGGCGAAAGCGAAGGCGCGGCAGCTCGCCGAGGTGAGACCTCCATCGCCTCTGCTACTTTTGTTACTGCGTCTTTCGCCGCTGTTACTTTTGTTTTTACGATCGATCCGAACGATACTGAAGTTTCTGCAGCTTTGAGAACGGTATTTTAAGAGTTCTTTTTTAATTTTATGTTTCGATCCGTCTGGCTTCGATCCGATTTGTTCTTCCTTGTTTCTTGATGATTTTGCTTTGGCTTGTCTGCTTTGCGGAGACATCGTCAGACAGAGATCGATGCAGCACGAGATCACTTCTCCTTCCAATGGCGACTCGCTCGGCTCTTCTATCTCATCAGCGCCGTTCGTCTCGCTAGATCAGATCCCCTTGTCCCCTTCATACGTCAACAATGGCGACGATCTGGCCTCCCTGTACGCAATGTTCACGCCCCAGGAGGAGGCCGTATCGCAACTGTCCCCTCTTTTGTCAGCTGCCGGTTCCCTTTCGATCTCACCCTCGTCAGTATCCTTCGACGACGCTGAAGCTGCCGCTGCCGAAGAGCGCCTCTACCTTGCGCACCTCTCGCTCCAATACCAGGATCTCGCCGAGCGATACGATGCCTGCCTCTCCCAACTCCACGATGCCGCCGAGGAGGTTACATCACTTCGTCGCGAGAACGCTATCCTCAGCACCGCCAATGGCGAGCTTGTCCGGCGTCTCGCCCTCTTCGCCGGGAAGCAAGCTGGACGCATCTCGCCGTCCGCGGATGCAGCCTTCGCAGATGAGCTTCGTCGTCTCAGCATTGTCGAACCTCCTCCGACCGACGAGAGCCCCACGAGCGTTCTCGCCTTCCAGGAGAGCGGGAGCGGCAGCCACCACCGGTTTTCCAGGCAGGCAGCGGCAGAGAAGCGCGCGCCTCTACCAAAGAGCATCTCGATCCGGTCGAGCGGATACCTTAACCTGAAGGTGAACCAGGCTGGCGGGGCTAACATTGTTCGCAGCGGCAGGTCTCGCGTCAGTAACCCCTCCGGAGCCGGCTCGGTTAGTAAACAACCCTCCTTTCCTCCTGCTTCTGATTTGACGATGATGACCACTGAGTTTTCTAAATATGCCGTCTGATATTTTAGTTTTTTTGGTTTCCTGTCGATTTAGTAGTAAAATGGCTCCACTTTTCATTAAATAAATGATCCCATGTTTTTGTTACAATCACGAATCATGAATCATGAGTGTAGATCGTACACTGTCAATTAAATGCTATTACTCTAGGAACTTAGTTTCAGTTATACTTGGTTTCTGTTGAAAATTGGACTAAAATACCAATAATTGTATTATGCATTTATTAATATTTACAATCTTCTATTCTAGAAAGCTTATCATTATGGTTGAGTATTGGATTAGTTTTATATTTTAGAATATTATAGTGTGATGCTCTTTTTTCAGTTAATGACTCATCTCAGTAGTTTCAATGGTTTTTCCCAAAGGGATTATCATCTTCGGGTTAATCATGCCTTTTTTTTTCCTAGAAAAAAAAAATTCCATAATATTCACTTCTGAGTTATGATCCGAAGAATATGCATGTGGAATCATGTTGGTATAGCTTATATATCTCAGGAAATTTTGGATTCATTCTCTGCTGCATGATGACACGCTCTTCCTTTGGGTGCTTTTTTAAAATTCTGAAGCAGCAGCGTGTTTTCGTGGGGGCGGGGAGTAGCAATAAAAAGGAGAAAGCAGAGGAGGAGAAAGAATTTGGAGAGGGGGGCGGCGGCGGCGGTGCGTTGGAGCTGGAGGTTTACCACCAGGGGATGTTCAAGACGGAGCTCTGCAACAAGTGGGAGGAGAGCGGGGAGTGCCCGTACGGAGACCACTGCCAGTTCGCTCACGGCATCGCCGAGCTCCGTCCCGTCCTTCGCCACCCCCGCTACAAGACCGAGCTCTGCCGCATGGTTCTCTTCGGCGATTCCTGCCCCTACGGTCACCGCTGCCATTTCCGCCACTCCCTTTCTCCTTCCGAGCAACAGCGACTTCTGCGCCCCTGAGCGCATACACCTTAAAAATCTTCCCTATTTCCTATTTCAGGTGCATAGCATAAAACCTAACCTAATTAATGCCAATAAAACAGGAAAAAAAAACACTATCGGATTTATAGTTCCTAACCAGAATTAATTACGAGGCAAAGGAACTGATTTGAAAAGGTCTATTTGATGATTTGGATGAATAAGTACAGAGAACACAGACGATCTTTCAGTTCTGTTTGTAATAGTTTTAATTTGCTCTGTATATGTTTCTCGTCCCTGCATAAATATATGTAGATGCAAGTAAAGACAGGGAAACAGATTTTGATACTGTTGAGTGTTGATGAACACATTCACATTGTTAAACATTTCTTGGGAGAAGCTCTCTCTCTCTCTCACGGTGGTTTCCCGTCCCTATCGAGCCTTTTCTACTCCTAATCTGTTTGGTTCCTTTATGTTACCTGTGGGGATGAGGAGAAAAGGTGCTCCTGTTTTGGGTGTCCCCTTTTCCCAATTGCTCTCCTCAACCAAGATTGACTTTGTCTTCCTGTCAGGCCTTTTGAATATTTTATTTTCCTTAATATTTACGTTGACTGTGGACCTACAAGTACAAGTATGGCTGTCAGGCCTTGTGATTGGCTCATTAGAAGAGGCCCACTAAGAATTTGGCCATGTGTCAAGTATAACTTAGTGATCATCCAGCGGAATGAGTAGAGTGTACTTCACTTGCAATGAGCCATGTTGATTCCTATAGTTGGGTGAGATTGTCATCATAAAAGCTCTCGAGTATTCAATCTCATCAGCCAGCAGCCCACGAAGAGCAGCAGACTTCATCTAAGCCGTTCTTTGGATCGACACCCAATTCTCAAACAGCTCGTCTCTGGCCGCTCTTCCAATCCCATGCCGACTCCACTCGTCACAACCCAAACCATCGCGTGTGGCCAGCTTTCTATAAATCAGTAGCAGTGGCGCGCCCACGACCCACCCTTCCCATCCCCCATCTGCTCTTCTTTGCTTCCAAACGAAGGGTTGAATCCACGTTGTGTACCAACTCAGGAATCAGTGTCGGAAATAACTGAAGCATCAATTGATCATACTGAAAACCAGGTGTGCCATGCGTGGTCTCACGACCTGGCGTCATTCACAAGGAAACCATTCCTCCTTTGCCTCTTCCTCCTCCTCCTCCTCCTTATATTTGCCTCCTCCGATGCGGTCAGAGACTTATCGGATATGTTGAGACTTGAACCAAGTGAAAGGTCAGTGCCAATCATACCTTATAAACAGGTCCAAATCCACCACTCGCGAGCTTGTTTTTATCAGAAAAGTTATCTGTAGCCATTTGTACGGTTGCAAGGTCCGTGAAAGTTGAATCTCTATATTGCAGAATGTTAACATCGTCTAGCTTCAGCTTTCTACAACCTATGAAACAGAGTGAAGATACGTTTAGTTTTCTAGCAATTCAATCTTCACATTTCCAAACACAACCGTTTGATTCTTATGTCTTCTGAACCGCTTCCACCCACGGCAGAAAAGAAGACCCAAGAGCACTACTCCCACAAGTGAAAAAACAAAAGCAATGACCCTGTGCTTTTATGTTTTGTTTTGTGCTCCTGTTAAATAGGGAATGAATACACGAGCAAGAATCCACGCGACATGATGAATTCACATATTGTAAAAGTTAATTTTTCATATAGTCTTTCTAGCAAGCGGAAGGATTACAACTTTTGATAAGTTGATTAATTTTGAAGTCTGCACATGAGCTGT
Source organism: Thalia dealbata (assembly GCA_030544415.1). Lineage (NCBI taxonomy): Eukaryota > Viridiplantae > Streptophyta > Magnoliopsida > Zingiberales > Marantaceae > Thalia > Thalia dealbata. Next base: position 2,638,536 of record CM060458.1, read on the forward strand.
GATTGGCTGACATGGCATAATTGTGTGGATGAGACGTTGGTGCATTTTTCTTTTTTTTTGGAGGAAGCATATGATAATATATGCATCTGCATCTTGCATGTTCCTAAGTTCTAACTTCCCCAAACATTTGTCTTAAAACTTGTAATAGTTAAGAAAGACACCGTGCTAACCAAGTTTTTCCTTCTCTTTGCAGAAATGTTAACCATGTATCTGAGTTTAGGCACACGTACAAGTCATAGGCAGTCGTCGTCCCTGGCGGTGGCACTGGCGGAGGAGGAGGAGGAGGAGAGTGAGCTGAGAGAGGAGAATAGCTTCGCTAGGCTTGCGGCAAAGCTGCTGTTCGCGTTATATGCGCTGCCACCGCAGTTGTATTCGGTGGGGGAGGAAGCGGCTGCCGGAGCATGCGAGAGGCGGAAGATGAAGATGACAGGGCGTGGAGTTAAGCAGTGGAGGAAGCTCAAGAGATTGTGAGTAATTAAATGAGACTTCCTCCTCCTCACGGTGAAAACTCGGAGGAAGGAAGAAGGGATCAGGGAAGTTGAAAACAGAAACGATGACTTAAACTACGAGGGAGGAGAGGAAATCGTGCAAAACTTGATAAATGTACGGACACATAGAAACGAATGGAAGCTTCAAATTGCAGGCAATGCACGGTTGCAGACACGTTGCAGGATTATAAGGCACAAATTCGGGCACATGAAAGCTTCAAAATGATTTCAACGATGGGACAACGAAGCCAATTTTTTCAAAGAAGTTTTTGATTTAAACAATCTGATAGGGGTCAGGTGAAGCCAATTTCTTCCCAGATGTTCCGATTTAAATAATCTGATGGGGGTCAAGTGAAGACAATTTCTTCCAAGAATTTTTTGATTCAACCAATCTGATGGAGGGGTCAAGTTACGGCAAATTTTTCCAAGAAGTTTTGATGGGATTTGTCCCATTTTAAGATCAGGCAAAAGAATAAATGTAATTAACGGAGGCTCTTAGCTTATTATATCTTGATATGCCAAAAATATTTCATGAAAATTTGTTCTTATAATGTGGATGATTTCCTGTTTATCTGTCACCGTCCTAGTAAAGGATGAAAGTAAAAGACCTAGTACAATATTTATTATATCTACAAGGACAAGCTCAAGAATCACCCCTCACACTTGGAAGTCAAGCCCTAGAATCATAGGACTATATGAATGAGCACGGGGCATCGACTAACAGGGTAATAGTTTCCTCTCATTCTTTTTATGTTCATGATACCAAACATGACTCTCGTACTTCTCCGATCAAAAAGGTTCAGCTGAGAAGATAAATGAAGTAAGGAGAAAACAAGAAGACTGAACCTGACTTTTAATAGATGCTCATTGTGGACACACAGAATGTTTAAGGAGATGCAAGGCTGCATAGATATGCAAGGCCACACCTTCGACCGCATCTTTAATTGTCGCTTCTACCATAAATTTTGACTGTAGCTCCGATCATCCTTCACACCACTGCACCTCCGATTATACCTATAATGATATATTTAAAGCTCAGAGGAATAATTTATAATGCTTTAACTTCATCGAGTTAAGCAGTGGCTTGCTTCTTCCTATGGTGAGTTCATAGTATTAGACTCGTACTTGATTATTTAGACTATTTCTTAATTTCACTCTCTCTTTTATATATTTTAAAATAATAAAAAACATCCCTCTAAATAAACAATATTTTTTACACCCACCCACCTCTTTCATCTTAATAATGTAAAATTATATTTATAATATTTTTACCCATCTGGATAGCATACTCGTAATAATGCGAGGGTAACTAAATATTTAAAATAATATAATATTAATAAAAACTAAAAAAGTGAGGATATAGATATAAATTTTAAAACTTAGATAAATTTTTGTGTTATCTTAAAATAATATAAATTATTCCTCTAGGTTTTGAATATATCATTAGATCCCTCTAGTATTATATTATTTTTAATATATCATACTAGTATAAATAGTAATAGTTACATGTTATCTTAAGTGACGATGCTGTAAAAATAATAATACTTCAGTGAAATAAAAGCGACATATATTGATTCATTAATGCTGGGGTTGGGCCGAATGAATGCCCCTTATTTAATTTATTGAGGAGCCCAATTTAAGAAGCCGTCGGCATCGCATTCACAGTTCATTTGCAGGTAGCGACGAGGACCCTCCTCGGCGGCAGCGACGGCCTCCGCCCATGGAGCGTCGCCAGGTTATCCAGGAACAGCACGTCCCCCTTCTCCCACTTGAACTGGATGCTCTCCTCTTCGATGATCTCCCCGCACCTCTTCACCACCTCCTCCGGGATCTCCGATCCGTCGGCCATCTCCGCCGAGCTCAGCTCCTTCCCGTGCATGCCGACCACGGTGTTGAACCACATTCTCCTCCCCTTCCTCTCCGGGAACACCCGGATCAGCTGTCGCGGCCCCAGAATGGTCTTCACCCCTTCATCAGGTAGCCACTGCATGTTCATTCCCAACGCCTTTGCCCTGCGCCGTCGTGTTTGTGGGTACAAGCGGTTCTCTTTCAATTATTCTGCAGAATCGTTGGAATAGATAAAAATTTTCCTTGATGGTCAGTACCTTTTCTCTGCTTCGACTGGATCAGATGTGCCGAAGGCGTCCTCCCATCCTCGTCCCCTCATGGACTTGGTGTCGTTCTTGCTGGGGGCGCTGAAGCTGTATCTCAGCCCCTTTTCTTCCATCTCTTTTACGTTCTCCGGGAATTCTTCCAGCATCCTCTCGGTGACTCGGAAGCTTGGCACGAAGGGCGTCTCGCCGCCCTCCGGCGGAGGCACTTCGCAGAAGAGGATCACCTTGGTAGGGAACTCCTTGATCTGAACATTGAAAGTGTATGTCAAAATGCCTCTTTTATAACATCACCTCCTTATCTACTGATGGGAGCTTCTAATTTACTCACCAGGACCATCTCGTGGTGGTAGTATATGAACTCAGAGAGAGGGCCCTCGTTGGCGGTCCAAATTCGCTTGTGGACGTGAGTCCTTGGTGCCGGACCAACGTAGCGTATGTCTTCCCACCCGAAGGCGTCGACGATCTCGTTGAAGTCCTCGGCGTCGCGCACATCGTAGCCCCGCAGGAGAATTGCGCTTTGCCGTAGCAGCTTCTCCTCGAACCACTCCTTGTTGGCCTTGAGAGCTGCCACCAGCGACCTCGCGCTTCTCCGATGGGGCTCGGCTGCGTGAAGCACCAACGGTATTTGCTCTCCGTCGACGAGCCTCTGGCCCTTGCACTCTCCCATCGCAAACTCATTGCTCGCCCCCTCCATCGCCTTGGAACTACGTACGCTCTTATCACGCTCCTCCTCCTACCTTTTTTACCTGTATGCTTGAGCAATTAGATGAATGAGCATGGCTTAATATAGGAGTAGCTTTTGGTTTGAACTACTAATTTACATTGTGAAGGCTAATAAAGAAGAGTTTATGGCGGTTCGGCGAAGTATACAATCGCTTATTTTGGCGGATGACCTGAAGGATACCATTTTGTCTTATCTCAGGATACTTAGACAACTCATACGCATCCTACCTCTAGAGAGTGAGACAGTTTTTTTTATTAATGAGTATTAAAATCTATGATCATATCGTATTATTCTAATCAGAGTTTACATAAATACACAGCTAAATAACACACAGTTGATCATTAAATTGCAAATGTTCCAACAACAGATGCAACAGGGCATCTGTCATTTTCTAATGGTTTATTTAAGAGCCTAGATTTGATCTGGGATAGGATCATTTACTTCAATGGTTCTATTTTAATTTTCATAGCCCACAAAAGCAGAAATGGATAAGCTTTGGAAACGTAAAATTAAAGTTTGGAACGTGTGGTCGATAGTCATGGTACTTTCTTTATAAGCTAATAAACAAATTGTTCGGTTAGGGGGATTGATAGAAGTTATCGACAGTCAACAATGAAATTTGTAGGGAACCCAGTTTGCTAAATGTTGTGAACATTGGAAATCATGTACGAGCACAAGAAGCCTAGGAGATTAGGTAAGCAAGACAGTTCTTATCTATGATATTACTTTGTGAGGTTAAGTGTTAGTTTACATAGCAGGTAGATCCTCAACAACCACAATGACAGGATGTTATTGATCACGTTGAAAATGAAAATTCATATTTTTGTTTAGGCAAAAACATATGTATGCCACAGTCAAGTTGCATGCATTAATCTACCAACTATAGTATTCAGGCTAAGTGGAGTAATGATACAGTGTAAATGATTTTGTGGAAACCACCCAACATACATTAATATATGCAATAAGAGAGCATATTATTTGTTCACTCCATCTAATATATTCTATAATTTCAATTGGTCTTAAGTGCAAGAGAAAATTATTGGGTCTTAAGTCCACACATATCTTGTAAAAACTTCATAACGTCTCATTTTTTCTACTATTCAGATATGGTTAATCTATTAGCATACTTTTCATGCTGTTGTATATTAGAAAAAATCCAGCCTCATCATAGCATCAAAGAACAAGTTTACTTGGATATAAATACTAGATAAAAATACTGCTGTTTTATCCACTTGATCTCATTGTTGTTATACTCAAAAGCATATGGGTGCTAATAGAATGTGGTCTATTCAATACGTATGGATGCTAATATGTACATGTACAGAAATAATATTTCATTCAATAAAATTATGTCAAAGAAATATATATTATATATCTCTATTTTATTTAAAAAAAGGCATATTAGAAAATGCCACTTGCAAACAGATTTTGTAAATCGAAAATTTGTTGGCATTTAGCAATAAATTTTCAATTATTCATTTAAAATATATATAGATGAATATATATTATACGTTGGATTGTTTCTAAAAATTTAATTTTTAAGATAAATGGGAATCGAAACTTGAAAGCGCATGCACCAGAATCTCATACACATGGAATTTCTATGATTTACCTTTGAAATGGAAAAAACTACAAAAAAAGGAAAGAAGAAATTGAGCCACTTGGAAATAAAACATAACTGCAAAGGTCAGCACTTAACGTGATCTGCTAGCTAATACCATGATTGCAAAAAGTCCATGCTTGTTATCAATTTATTGGATCACTAACTGATCGAATATCTGTTAAGTAATAGATATTCATATTTCAACTGAGAAAACATCAATCCATAAAAAGTAAATGCAATCGATCGCATGTATAGGATCCAAGGTTGACTTTCGATCTTTCACTAACGCATAAATAATTTGACCAACAGCTATCGAAGGCGTCCGATCCAGATCAGTAAAGCTATCTAGGAACAATGCCAGTAACCGTCACCTCATTGATGGACTGAAGTGCAGATGGAGCTGTTGAGGAGCTTTGCGATGACTCATCTGATTCATTTCTTCTCCACATAAAGTTTGGAGGTTGACCAGGTTGGGTAAACATCGTTAAATCACTGTTCAGCATCAGAAACAACTGTGGACATGGTAAGTCTTTCCTCTGGATTTTTTTCCTGCAAACATAGCAAGCCTATGTTGATGCATCTCATTGCCTCCTCGCTTGAGTATCTGTTCTCCAGCAATTACTCCATTATCTCCAATGCCCGTCCTCCATTCCAGAGATCCCATGCCTATTAATCTTTAATTTTTTAATTTATTCAATTCACTATTAGAAAAGATGGGGCGGTCTTCAATTCATTTAATTTTTTATTCAACTTTGATATTTTTACCTTCAAGTCGTTATTAATCTTTTCCCTAATCTCATTTTGTTTCCTAAGAACGGAGTTTTCCTCCTCGAGATTAAGGATCTTTTTTTAAAGATTAATTATACCATATTTCACGGCAAATATTTCAAAGTTTAATTTATATAGATTTTACTGGAAAAGTAAATATAGCTAACAATTAAAACTAACTATTAAACTAATAAAATTAAAGCAACTAAATAAAAAATTTAAGGCAGGGTTAAGACCCTGCTCCAAAGCCGGTTCCTCCTCCTTCCCCTTCCCTCTGTTGACCGATAGGAACCCCTTTCTGTCTTCGCTTGGAAGTCCTAAGCCCTAATCTTTATCTGCCGGTACGATTTCCTAGGTGTTTGCCTTCTTTTTCTTTGGATTTCCTTTTATTTTGAATCCGTGATAAAGTCCATATGCATGCTAAAGTCCTCAATTAATTAATAGACATGTCGAGCATAATGATTGATCTAGCGCACAGATCTCTTTGAAATGTTTCTGAATGACAACAGTAGTCAGTTATGATTCCGATATTTTTTTTCCATATTGTCTGATTAGTAGCTGTGAAAGGACGAAATTGGAATGATGGATGAACTGAAGATGAATTTGAAAATTGCTGGTATCACCGAGTATTTATACATGAAATTGTATTTTGTATTTATATTCTTTATGTCCATGGAACGTTGTCGCTTCTAAAAAATAGATTGTGCAGTACATGCTTTTCTATATTTCTTGGGATCACAAAAGTTTTGAGTTCGAGTACTTGGGATAAGTAGTCAGTAAAAATAACATGTAAAATCTGTCCATGCATATAAATTCCTTTTGTCAAATCTTAATATTTTTAAACTTTTTGAGTACAGAATTCCAGAGACAATAGGCGTAACTATACGGCAGAAAGCAACTTTCTTCATTACTTATATCATGGTTGATGGTTGGGCTGGAAATGCTGGAGAGATTTTGAGATTGAAGCCTCTGATAGTCTTTCATTTGAAGAATTTCTTCTTGGTAAAGACGGATAAGGACAGGGAAGAGGCAATGGACCCAGGCAGCATTGAGTTTGCAACATCTAAACCTCAAATACAGCTGTACTTCTTGCATGGTCTTGTATATGCAGCTGTCACGCTATTCTTACTGCCTTTCATATCAGTATTTTTTGGACAGGCATATGTTGTCTTTCGTCATCAGGTGAGCAATTGCAAATTATTTATAGTAGATGTATTAAGTACTGCATTAACTTTTCTGCAAATTTAAGATAATAGAGTAATAAGAATTTACATTTTTCGCTCTGAAATGATTTGCAAGGTAAAAAAATTATATATCTTAAAATTTTTACCTTTCTTTCAGTCATTCTCTCAAAATTCTAAGCATGTCATAATAACTTAAGAGATACAAATTTTGTGCTCAATCCCACTGCTGTTGAATAGAAAGAAGTGTTAGAAGTTGCTAAACAGATCAGGGAGACACCGAAAACACATGCAATCATTTAGTAAAAGATAATAATAATACCTACTGAACGTACAACTAGATTATATTTTTCTTGTTTGACTTGTGATTGCGCTGTTCGGGTTTTAGTTCTTTCTTACCAGCTTGTGGCTTTCTCAATCAATTAGTCGCATCTTAAAATACTGGTCTTGTCATTATGATTTGTATTGTTCTTGTAGAACATTAATATGTACAACCAAGAATACGAGAGTGCCGCAGCATTCTGTGTTGATGGCCGCATAATCATTGCATTGGTTATATCCCAACTGCTTCTACTTGGACTCTTAAGTACAAAGAAGGCTGCTGCTCCATCATCTTTCCTCATCGCACTTCCTATATTGACCATATGGTTTCATAGGCCTTGCAAGAATCGTTGTGAACCTGCTTTTGTCAAATATCCTCTTCAGGTAAATTTTTATTGCAAAATCTCATTCTTTTCGCCATAACTTGTGTTGAGTTTTTCTCCATTTTGTGTTTATATAAGCAGTGCATTTAGTAGTATCTTCTGTATTTTGTCCTTTCCAAACGATGTAGATATGATCTAGGAATTCTTACGTTGTAGTTTCGTTTCAGGAAGCAAGGAGCCCAATCTAGAGTTGAGAGCATACTTATCGAATGCGTACGTTCACCCAGTCTTCGAAGATGCTGACGACGATGGTGTTTCATTCGAAGACGAGAAAGAATATGATGATGTGCTGGTTCCAACCAAGCGCCAGTCTCGCAGGAACACTCCTATCCCCAGCAAATATGACCAGTTTCGTATCATCGCCTTCCCTCCCCGATGTCATCGAAGAAAAGCTATAGAGCGTGCCATTTCTTCTGTGTGATGCATCCTCAGGTAGATCAGTTTTGAATTGTCAGAAGATTCGTATGCTACTCATTGTGGAAAAGTAACAGGCAAAGCATCATGTGTGTTTCTCTGCAGATGATGGATCTGTATTGTGTTTCAGGTTCATACCGCTTTAGTAAACAGAATGTCATCGTCACTTCGCTTAGAATGTACAAAGGGGAAGAATTGTATCGTTTGATTAGTTTGTATATTGGTTTCCAGCAAATTTTGTTTCTTGTTGCGCAGTCTTTTCTTTTCAAGGGACAGCAGCAAATAATATAAAGCTATTATTTGTAAAATAACAACTCTTTCTAATTAAATGAACTTATTTATTTGATGAAACATATGAAGGAGGTGGCCCCTTCGGGCTTGAATCCCTAATTTGTAATTGCTGCCTCTAATTAACTGCATGCGCTTGCGGTTGATTTTTTTTTTTTAATATGCTTAAAACCATAAAACTATACTTGATAAAATTGATATATTTTGATTGGGCCGAATACCCTAATTTATTGATTATTTCTCATAATTTAATTTGTAAGATAAATGGGCATCAAAACTTGACAGCTCATGCACCAGAATCTCATACACATAATTTCTATAATTTACCTTTAAAATGGAAAAAACTAGCAAAAAAAGGAAAGAAGAAATCGAGCCACTGCGAAATAAAACATAACTGCAAAAGCCGGCAATTCTACTAGCTAGTACAACGATGGCAAAAGGTCCATGCTTGTTATCAATTTATTGGATCACTAACTGATGGAATCTGTTAAGTAAGAAGTATTCATATTTCAACTGAGAAAACATCAAACCATAAAAAGTAAATGCAATTGATTGCATGCATAGGATCCAAGGTTGGCTTTCGATCTTTCACTAACGCATAAACAATTTGACCAACAGCTATTAAAGACATCCGATCCAGATCAGTAAAGCTATCTAGGAGCAATGCTTGTGTCCGTCACCTCATTGATGGACTGACGGGCAGATGGAGCTGTCGAGGAGCTTTGCAATGACTCGTCTGATTCATTTCTTCTCCTTATAAAGTTTGGAGGTTGACCAGGTTGGGAAAAGATCGTTGCATCACTGTTCAGCATCAGAACAACTGTGGACATGGTAGGTCTTTCCTCTGGATATTCCTGCAAACAGAGCAAGCCTATGTTGATGCATCTCATTGCCTCCTCGCTTGAGTATCTGTTCTCCAGCAATGGGTCAATTATCTCCAATGCCCGTCCTTCATTCCAGAGATCCCATGCCTATTAAAGCAGAGTTCAGTGGTGATGTTTGTGATGTTTTCATATGTAGAAGCATAAATCACTTACACGCCGGGGAAGGTTCTGCCCGTGCTGCTCAAGATGTCTTCTTCCGTTCCTTGCCCCACATATGATTTCAATGAGGAGAACTCCAAAGCTGTAGACATCAGATTTAGCTGAAAAAATTCCATCCATTGCATACTCGGGAGCCATATATCCACTGTGTTGATACACAAAAGTCGATGCTTAATAATTGTAACTTATTTTCTGTTTATTGTATTGAAGAAGGGTTAGGTTTGCTTACAAAGTTCCGACAATTCGATTTGTGTTGACTTCACTTTCCTCTGGCACATAAATCTTTGCCATTCCAAAGTCTGATATTTTTGGGTTCATATCTTTGTCCAACAAGACATTACTAGCTTTGAGGTCCCTGTGAATGACCTTGAGAAGTGAATCCTCGTGCAGATAGAGAAGGCCCTTAGCGATCCCTGAGATTATCAGAAATCTTCTTTCCCAGTCCAATTGGACACGCTTGTCGGGATCTGCCCATGAAGAATATAAGGTATAGAATTTGTCTATAAAGAAAATTGGTTTGAATAATCTGCCTACATTCTGTGTCCTTGGAACAACTAAGTTAAATTTGTAGCTGTATTTTGGATACTGAAGCTTGTAAAGAAGTTGAGGTTTTGCTCTCTATTTTAATGATGTAATTCTTGTTTGAGTTTAAAGAACTGACCAAATAGGAAGGAATCGAGGCTTTTATTTGGCAAGTATTCATAGATTAACAGCTTTTCTTCTCCTTGCACACAGCATCCAAGCAATCTAACAAGATTTTTGTGCTGAAGCTTTGCGATCAGCTTCACCTCATTTTTCAACTCGGAAGAACCCTGTGTGGATTTTTCTGATAATCTTTTAACTGCTATTTCTTTTCCATCAGGCAACACTCCCTGAAACATGATGCGGCCAAAGGCTCGTCAGATATGTTGAGACTTGAACCAAGTGAAAGGTCAGTGCCAGTCGTACCTTATAAACAGGTCCAAATCCACCACTCCCAAGCTTGTTTTCATCAGAAAAGTTTTTTGTAGCCATTTGTACGGTTGCGAGTTCCATGTAAGTTAAATCTCTATCTTGCAGAATCTTAAAATCATCTTGCTTCAGCTTTCTACCAACTATGGAACAGAGTGAAGATGCGTTTAGTTTTCTAAATTATTAGCAATTTAATCGTCACATTTCCACACAAAACTGTTTGATTCTTACTTCTTCTGAACCGCTTCCACCCACAGTAGAAAAGAAGACCCAAGAGCACTACTCCCACAAGTGGAAGAACAAAAGCAATGACCTTATGCTTTGATGTCTTGTTTTGTCCTCCTGTTAAACAGGGAATGAATACACGAGGAAAAATCCACATGAAATGATGAATTCACAAATTTTAAAAGTTAATTTGCCGAATAGTTTTTCGAAGCTTGCTACTTTTTGTAAGTTGATGAATTTTGACTTCTGCCCCTGTGCTGCGATTGGCTGAGATGGCACAATTGTGTGGATGAGACGTAGGGTGCTTTTTTTTGAGGAAGCATACTATAATATATGTGTTTTCATATTGCATGTTCCTACCCCAAACATTTGCCTTAAGAAATTTAATAGTTAAGATATCATGTAGACCAAGTGTTTTCTTTTTTTTGCAGAAATGTTAACCATGGATCTGAAATTGAAGAGAATCATTTCATACGAGTTAGTAAATGGTATTTTTTTCAAGAGCATAACTGAACCCAGTCCTAAACTGATGTGGAGCAGCGAAGCAGTACTTCTTCTCAAGATCATAATTGAACCCAGTCCTAAACTGATGTAGAGCAGCAAAACTGACCTTGTGAAGTTTTCCCTTCTGACGGCCGTGGAGAGATGGTTGGCGTCTCATCGAAGAAGGCGTAGACTTCGTATCTGATGGCACAGCTGCCGGAGAGGTACTGCCACCCTCTACTCTCCTTGCAGTTGTCTATGATCGTCTGCATTCCTACCTCCAAGCAGCTCCGGCAGCTCTCGCTGGTGAGATCTCTCGTGCACTGCACCATCACATAGCTCGAGTCTGTGTCACTTATCGCGGCTTTGCCAGCAGCAAACAAGGACGAACTCTTCACTGCCTCCCGCACAAGACTCTCAGCCAGTGTCATCGTAATGTTATCGGTCTCCGCTGCGACATGCTCGTTGCTACAAAATGGTTGCCCCACGCCATCCACAAATCCGAAAAAGTTCCGGTTCGAGTACCTCAAGGTGCAATTGTCATACCACATGATTCCCTCAGTCTTATTTGGGCACTCATTCACTATGGCGCTACTTGCCGTGTCGATGCAGTCAGTGCAGTCGCCGCTCGGCAGTAGGGCGGGGTCCTTCCGGCAGAGGGCGAGGCCGTAAACTTCACTTCCACTCGCTCCGGCGGAGGCGTTGTAGAAGCCCTTCGAAGGAGCCTTGGACTTCAAGTCGGAGAGGAGGGAGATGAGATTGTCGGAGCTTAGGCCATCGGTCGAACAGTTGCTTCGGATGATCTCCGTGTATCCTGTATTTGGATTGCCGCTGATGGGGGTGGACTCGTACCTTATCCAGCAACTTGGGGCGAGAAATCGCCACCCTTTAGCTCGAGTGCAGCAGTCCTTGATGAACGCCAAGCTCGCATTCAGGCACGTCCGGCAGCCGTCGCTGCTCAGATCAGCCGAGCACTGCGCCAGCGCAAATATAGGATACGTGTCGGACGCGTTGGTGGCAAACATGGGCTTCTGCAAGGGAACCACCCGCACAAGATCGGACACCACTTCATACGGCATGTTCGAGCTGGTCCTCTCGTATGGATTCGTCAAGTTGCGGCCGTCCGCGTTGGGGACGCCGAAGAAGTCGACGTCGGAGTACCGCAGCTCGCAGAGGTCGTACCAGATGACGCCTCTGCTTTGGCCGGGGCACGTCTGGTTGACGTTGGCGATCGCACTCTGTATGCAGCTCTGGCACTCGGAGCCGGGGAGATCACCTTGGCACATGTACAAGCCATAGGCGACGCTGTCGCCGGCCCTGGCGGTGCCACTGGCGGAGTAGTTGGAGGAGGAGAGTGAGCTGAGAGAGGAGAATAGCTTCGCTAGGCTTGCGGCAAAGCTGCTGTTTGCGTTATATTGGCTGCCACGGCAGCTGGATAAGGTGGTGGAGGAAGTGGCTGCCGGAGGATGCAAGAGGAGGAAGATGAAGATGACAGGGAGTGGAGTCAGGCGGTGGAGGAAGCTGAAGAGATCGTGAGTAATTAAATCGGACTTCCTTCTCCTCATGGTGAAAACTCCGAGGAAGGAAGAAGGGATTCTGAAAGTTGAAAACATAAACAATGGCTTAAACAACGAGGGAGGAGAGGAAATCGTGCAGAACTTGATAGAAGTGCGGACACATTGAGACGAATGGAAGCTTCAAATTGCAGGCAATGCAGACACATTGCAGGATTAAAGTAAGGCACAAATGCGGGCACTGGAAGCTTCAAAATAACAGTAATGATGAAGGTGAATGCAACTTTTCCAAGAAGTTTTGATTTAACAAATCTGATGGGGGACGTCGAGGATTGCCTACGCTGCTAATCGATTAATCTATAGGCACTGATTTAACCAGCCGGATAGATATGCCAGTAAATAATTTAGTCATTTTCCATGCCCAAAGGTATTCTAATTTTCTTATTGAAAAAATAGCAACTAAATTTTTTCTCAATTGCATTACATTGTCTAATCAATTTGGACTGAGTGTAATTACTGTTTAACTTTTACTATTAAAATACATGTATCATAATTATACTTTATATTTTTAATAAATAATACTTAACAAAATATTTATCTTATTAATTATTTATATAGTGTGAAATCCGGTATTGTCCTATTAGATATGTAACGTGTTTAGAAAAGTCATGATTTGACGGCAATTTACAATTAGATATGTGCGATGCGTAGAAAAGTCTTGATTTGACAACAGTATACTTTGTAGCTTTGTTTGCTTGTGGAAAAGAAACCAGGACTTGATTATGATGTGCACTTCAATTAGGTGATGTTGTTGCTATTTTTACACAGTGAGTGATTTGAATCTTCTAATGAGACGGATTAATTATATGGAATTAAGTCTGACCAAGCAAGAATCTTTCATTTGACAAAGAATTGCATTAATCGTTGAATATTAAAATGTTCTTTGTGCATTTTAAAATCATGCATATATACTTGCCTTATAAAAAAAATACTAGGAACAAATAAATATCATTCAGATTACTCTTTTACACAGTGCTACAACATTCATCATACAGAACAAACTTTTGTTTTTTTTTCCCATCTCTTTTTTTAGATCTGGAAACTGTGGCATTATCAAAATATGATTTGGTAATTTGTTACGATGAATCTTTTGCTAGTAAAAGTTTTACAACTCATTTAGAAGTTCCCCAAAAACTATCCAGGAAAGAACAAATGATTGATTTATCAACTCACTAGCAGCTAGTAGTTATTTCAGCCATGAAAAAGATCATCTGCAAGATGTTTTATTTCTAGTTTTCAAGGCATAGCATTAAAAATCCATCAAATTATGTGTCAGTCCGTGAATAAGCATCGTACAGTAAGCTGTCCAAGAAACTGAAGTTCTACGGTGCAACCGAAGGATGGAATATGCAGCATAATTCACAAGAAACTGAAGTTAGCAGAGATGACATCGATAACTTTTACTTTTACCATGCTCTAAGTAGCTGCAGTAAGCAACCCAAGAAACTGAAGTTTTATGGTGCCATTGAAGGATGAAATATGCAGCACAACTAATAACATGAGTTAACAAAGGTGCATAGATAGCATTACTAAACTCCAATGTGAATACTCTTGATAATGTGCAGCTTACAATCTTTGACTGTCTTTCCATTCTCCATTTCTGCCGGTCCAGATCTAACCAATTTCTTAACCATACTAGGGTACTAAATCAGCATCGACTCGTAACCAAAAAAACATACAAGCAAACAGATTAGTCTCAAATCTCATCTATGTCGTTCAATTTGGCTTGGGCAATTCTCTTGAAACCACAACTAAATTAACTGAATAATGTGGTCGCTAATTTCCTTTCAATCTATTTCAAGTACTAAGATAGTCATCATGTTGATGTCAATACTAAAAGTATTTATGTGATCTAGATTGTTAAGTCCTACATCCACATTACGAAAATGAGAGCTCACACTTTACTCTTACCTGCAAAATGAAGCCAAAGAGAAGGGATTTGACGAGGGCAGCGGCGACGAAGAGAGACGGGAGTTGGGGTGGAGAGGGAGGCGGAAGCAGCGAAGGCAGGGAGCAGCAGCAGAGACGGTTTGATTTTTTATTTTTTTAAATCAGATGACCAGTCAATTTATCTACGTGGAAGCTAAAATTATTTTTATCCTGTCATTTATGTTATAAAAGAAGTGGAGTTTATTATATCATGTAAAATATATAAATAATATCTAACGTTTTAAAATATTAGGTTAAAAATCACATAATTACGACTGCTGATGGGAGCTTGAAAAATGAAGGCATCGAGCTTTCTTTCTTTCTTTACCTACGAACAATACAATGATTGCAGTACTTGATTGATGATTAATAAAAGGATAACCTCCGCTCTTGCTGCGGCTGATATCATTTACACCCCCCCCCCCCCTTCCTCATATAATTATAACTAAAGACCCGTTAATGAGAAATAGGAGAAAGCTCGCCGGTGGTTCCGGGCGGCCGGGCTGCATACGGCGGTAGGGTTTTGGTGGGGGTGACTCCGCCTTCCTAATAAAGTTTGGAATTCTGCTGCTGTCTTTTTCCTTCTCCAAGTAATCCTCTGGTTGCTCAGTGATAATTGATGTTGGATAAAGCATTCTATATTTCTAAATACGATCAATGCATTGGATTTCTGGAGTTATCCTAATTTTAGGTAACAATCAGGATTAGATTAATAATCAACCAAGCTTGGTTCGGTCAATAAATTAATGCGTAATAAATATAATTTGAATTTTGGATGTATTATGGGCCTTGAGAAATAGAATGTGTTGTGGGCCTCGAGACAATTTTACTGGGAGCCGAGAAGACCCCTTTACTTGCATTCGACGCTTACAGTCGGAAACCGGAAGAAGCTGGAAGTTGCCGTCCATCAGGCGTCGACGACTCCGGATCAATAGCTTGGAACCATTTATTTGCCCTCTTCTTCTCCTCTCAATGCACTCTTCCTACATCATCTCTTTACTTTTCCTTCTGCTGCTCTCAAACCACCCTCGCTCTGGTTTCTCCGACGATCCACCCATGCCTTCCGCCGCCAGTGCCAGTCGCATACTGCTCGCCGGGCCTGCCGCCACCGGCTCCGGCACCAATTCAAGTAGTAGATTGGCAGCCACCGCCACCTGACATGGCACCGGATATCGATGGATGGCATCCTGCGCCTGCGCCGCCCGTGGGTTACGTTCCCTACGAGACGCCGCCGTACTACGCTCTGCCGGCTCCGCCGCCTCCCGACCCCGTCCTCCCGTGGTTCCCCTTCTACTACCATACGCCTCCTCCTCCGTCGTCCTCTGCTGCTCTCTGCCGTACTTCTGCGCTTGCTCTCCAAACCGTGACCGTTGCTTTCTCTGGCTCTTAAGTGTTGCATATTCTGTAGTGTGAAACGCTTCTACATGTTTATCTAATTGCTTTAGATATTGGACTTGATGAAGATAAAATTATGATAAATTTGGTAGATATGCAAGGCTTAAACCATCAGAGCATCACTGATCATTTTAAGAACTTAATTCATCACACATGCAGACAAATCAAGAAGCAGAAAACAGGAACACAGGAGAGTGGCCGGCAGGCAGCAGGCACCGCCTGTCAAAGAAGTATCGAAGTCACTGTCAAATAACATCAATAGAAAGGAACAAAAATAGAAACAAGCCTTTAAACTTTTTCTTAAATTTAAAAATAAACCATCCAACCAATAAGCATTATAAATCCTGAAATAGAGAAGCTTTACATTCCACGGATTGGGCATTTCACACAAAGCATTTCTCCAATCTCCCCAAAGATATATACTTATCTCCTTTGCAATTTGCAAACACTACACAGAAAAAGATTTTAAAACAGCAAAATCTATCATTAGCACTAACGAGACATTTATACTAAAAATAAAACATCCTTCTGCTTTGTTTAGATAATGATCTACCGTTAGTTTCAGTAAAACTAGTACCTACATTTTTGTAAACCTCCTGCTCTCTCTCTGAGAGATTTATCCTCTTTCTCTTTCTTGTCTGCTTTTTTTTTATATTATCTGATAGCACTGTATGACAACAAGAAAAGGGTACTACAACTTGTAATCATCGTAAAGGCAGCAGTGGTAGTACTAAGAATGAACAAATAGGCCGGAGGAAAGTGACATCAAGAGGAGGGCAGCTTCCTCGACCTCTTTACCTGCTTCCGCTGCTGCTTTCTCCTCCATTTTGCTTCTCCTCTGCCGCTGGTGCTGCAGAACCAGCAGCTTCAGCATCCTCTCCTGCTTCTCTCTCTGCCTCCTCTTCAGCTCCTCTGTGCTCAACACCTCCCCATCCTCGCCCTTGGAAGGTGATGTCCCCTGGTGGTGTGCTCCAAGAGCTCTTCTTCTCTTCCTGTACTTTATCCCACACGCATTGCACAGAGACTGCGCAGGACAACCAAACACATCATTATTGCTCCCGGGTGTTCGAGATAATAATGGGTTCATCGGCAGAACTTGGCATTCGAAGCCCCAGATTTGTATCGAAACGGGAGAAAACTATAAGGGATAATAGACGGTCAAAAGCAAAAAAAATACTAAAATTGTACACGAAGAGCCAGAAATCATCAACAAGCATTCACAGTGAAGTCACAAGAAAAAATTTCCAGTCCTCGCATCTAATGAAATAGGGTTCAGAGATGATCCGCGGATCATCTTTGCGCCAATCTCGATTTTTTCCACAGATCAGACCGGAAAAATGCACAATAATCGAAATCACTCGGGAAAGAAATTGGAATAAGTTCCGAATAAGGATTCACATGCAAGAAAAAAGGAATCGAAGAGACAAGAATACAGGGGATGTGCAAAAAGATGGGAGGAGTTACAACCTTGGGCCCCTCAGGACCGCTCCTCCACAATGGAGTCTCCGACGTTCCACAATCCGTGCAGACTCCCGCCGGCGGACGAGCCACTTCCGCGTTTTGGCTCGCCTCCGCCACCCCCTCTACTACTTCCTCGGCCAGCGCCCGCCGCTTGGCGTACCGCCTCACCACCTCCGCACGCCCGCAGCCTCCCGTCGCAGCCCGGCAGCCATCATGAGCTCCCCAACTCCGGGGCACAGCGGTCCGGATCGCCGTCGAGATCATGGCGCAAGGGCTCCGCCTGACGAGCTCGCAAGAGTAATAAGGCAACAAGCGGAGAAGGGCGGAGAGAGCAGGGATCTTATACGGGAGGACGCTCTTAGCAAATTCTCATTCCAAAATTACCCCCTTCATCATCATCAATAACATTAAATTATAAGTATTATAATAATCGAAATAATTAAATTGCAGAAGAGCTGAAGGGCATTCTGGACAATAAGATTAAACCGTGGGAATTAAATTTATTGTGGGGTGGTTGAGAAAAGGACAAGCGACGAATCGCCGAATGATGAGGTGGCGAGGTACGGGGACACCTCCTCCTGATACCACCAGAGCCAGAGGAGAGGTTGGTTACACCTTAAAATATCTACTCGCTCGCTCGTCTCATCTTTCACCGGATCAAAATTCACCGAGTAAATTTTAGGTCGAATCCGTTGAGCCAAATCTCTCGCTTGGCCCCCGTTCCCTCCCCCCGCGTCTTCCCGTGAGCCCGAGTTAGACTCAACCGCATCAGTAAATTTAATTATTTGGACTAGATGGCTTGGAGGCCCACACACTCGAGGCCTCGATGCACGTTGACGGGCCATGCGGGCACAATCGGCCTTCGAGATGCAAAGGAAGGCCACTTGGTAAATTTAATCGCATCGTCCTCGAACAATTAAGAGCGCAAGTGCACGTCCGTCGGCACGACGGCGAGTGCAGGTCGATGCGTTCGCGGTTGGGCTCGATCGGGTTGGTTGGTTAAAGATTTACGAGTGAGCGAGCGTAGGTGGATGCGCGGATGGGCCCGATCAGAGTTGGTTAAAGATTCGACGAGGATGCAAACATAAAATGTTTTTGCTTCCACACTATCGAACCCCTCCATATATATTGCTCGCTTGCTTCCCTGCCCACCGCTCTTTGGACTTCTGCTCCACTCTCTTCCTTAATCGTTTCTGGTTCCCAGAAGAGGCGAAAGAGAAGGCGGCAGCTTGGGAACCGAAGGTGAGACCTCGATCGCCCGTATTTTGTTTACTGCTTCTTTCAAAGTTTTGCTTAGCGATCGACTGCAGCTTGTGAGGACGGTATTTTATGAGTTATTTTTGAAGCGATTTATTCTTTCTTTCTCGATCGATCCATTTTTTTTGAAGTGATTTATTCTTTCTTTCTCGATCGATCCATCTGGCTCGATCGTTTGTTGTTCCTTTTATTTTTTGTTTGTTGATGATTTTGCATTGGCTTGTCTCCTTTGCGGAGACATGGTCAGACAGAGATCAATGCAGCAGGAGATCACTTCTCCTTCCAATGGCGACTCGCTCGGCTCTTCCTTCTCATCAGCGCCGTTCGTCTCGCTAGATCAGATCCCCCTGTCCCCTTCATACGTCCGCAATGGGGACGATCTGTACGCAATGTTCACGACCCAGGAGGAGGCCAGGTCGCAACTGTCCCCTCTTTTTTCAGCCGCCGGTTCCCTTTCGATCTCACCCTCGTCAGTATCCTTCGACGACGCTGAAGCTGCCGCTGCCGAGGAGCGCCTCTACCTTGCGCACCTCTCTCTCCAATACCAGGATCTCGCCGAGCGCTACGATGCCTGCCTCTCCCAACTCCACGACGCCGCCGAGGAGGTTACATCACTTCGTCGCGAGAACGCTATCCTCCGCACCGCCAACGGCGAGCTTGTGCGGAGTCTCGCCCTCTTCGCCGGGAAGCAAGCTGATCGCATCTCGTCGTCCGCAGATGCAGCCTTCGCTGACGAGCTTCGTCGTCTCAGCATCGTCGAACCTCCTCCTCCAACCGACGAGAGCCCCACGGGCGTTCTCGCCTTCCAGGAGAGCGGGAGCGGCAGCCACCACCGGTTTGCCAGGGAGGCAGCGGCAGAGAAGCGCGTGCCTCTACCAAAGAGCATCTCGATCCGGTCTAGCGGATACCTTAACCTGAAGGTGAACCAGGCTGGCGGGGCTAACATTGTTCGCAGCAGCAGCTCTCGCGTCAGTAATCCCTCCGGGGCCGGCTCGGTTAGTAAACAACTCCCCTTTCCTCCTGCTTCTGATTTGACGATGATGGCCACTAAGTTTTCTAAGTATACCATGAAAAAAAAAGGATAATTATTAACTCTGATATTTTAGTTTTCTACTTCGTGTCCATTTAATTTTAAAATGGCTCCATGATTTCATTAAATAAATGAGTCCGAACGCATGTATATCGTACACTGTCAAGTTGATGCTATTATTTTAAGAATGCAGTTTCAATTTTACATGGTTTCCATATGTAAGATGTAGTTGATTTCATTGTCCCCCTTATGATCACCCTTCCACCATGATCTATTCGATATCAAGTTCATCATTATGCATTTGTAATATTCATCAACCTAGCATCACTTGATAAATAACGATAACAATCGTCCCAAGCATCATGCTTTCATTTATTGGGAATAAGTTTCTGGTAATATTCATTTGTAAATTATGATGCAGGTTTAATCATGCTCTTTTTTTTCCAAGCAAAAAATATATTCCGTAATATTCACTTCTGAGTTATGATGCAAGAATACGCAGGTGGAATCACGCTGGATAGCTTTGTATGTATGTAGGGAAATTTTGGGTTCATTCTCTGCTGGCATGATGACACGCTCTTCCTTGTTTGCTTTTCGATATCGTGAAGCAGCAGCGTGTGTTCGTGGGAGCAGGGAGTAGCAACAAAAAGGAGAAAGCAGAGGACGAGAAAGAACTTGGAGAGGGGAGCAGCGGCGGCGGCGCACTGGAGCTGGAGGTTTACCACCAGGGGATGTTCAAGACAGAGCTCTGTAACAAGTGGGAGGAGAGCGGGGAGTGCCCGTACGGCGACCACTGCCAGTTCGCTCACGGCATCGCCGAGCTCCGTCCCGTCCTTCGCCACCCCCGCTACAAGACCGAGCTCTGCCGCATGGTTCTCTTCGGCGATTCCTGCCCCTACGGTCACCGCTGCCATTTCCGCCACTCCCTTTCTCCTTCCGAGCAACAGCACCTTCTCCGCCCCTGAGCGTATACCCCTTAAACATCTTCCCTATTTCCTATTTCAGGTGCATAGCATAAAACCTAACCTAATTAATGCCAATAAAACAGAAGAAAAAAAAACACTATCGGATTTATAGTTCCTAACCAGAATTAATTACGAGGCAAAGGAACTGATTTGAAAAGGTCAATTTGGTGATTTGGATGAATAAATACAGAGAACACAAGCGATCTCTGAGTTCTGTTTGTAATAGTTTTAATTTGCTCTGTATATGCTTCCCGTCCCTGCATAAATATATGTAGATTTAAGACAGGGAAACATATTTTGATACTGTTGATGAACACATTTCACATTGTTAAACAGTTGTTTGGGAGAAGATCTCTCTCTCTCACAGTGTTTTCCTGTCACTATCGAGCCTTTTCTACTACTAATCTGTTTGGTTCCTTTATGTTACCTGCGGGGATGTGGAGAAAAGGTGCTCCTGTTTTGGTGCGTCCCCTTTTCCCAATTGGTCTATCCACCTCGACCAATATTGACTGTCTTCCTGTCAGGCCTTTTGAATATTTTATTTTCCTTAATATTTACGTTGAATGTGGACCTGAAACTATTGGAGTCAGGCCTTGTGATTGGTACATTCGTGTAAATTAGTGATCCAGCGCAACGAGTGAAGTGTACTTCACTTGCCATTAGACGAGTTAACTGAGCCATGTTGGCTCTGCCTGGAATGATTCCTATAGTTGGGTGAGTTTGTCATCATCAAGCCCACGAAGAGCAGCAGACTTCATCTAAGCCGTTCTTTGGATTAATTTTCTTTTAAAGTATTGGATTGAGCACCAAGGAATAGGATTGAACCTCTCAGCCTTCTCCTTATTTCTCATTAACCACGCAGGGGGATCTTTAATTATAACTATCATTATAATCGTACGATGAGGGGCAAATGATACCATCCGCAGCAAGAGCGGAGGTTATCCTTTTATTAATCACCGTATGTAGGTAAATACAGAAAGAAAGAACGATCGATGCCTCAGTACAATGAGTCGGATAGAATTCAATTTATTTATTTTTCTCTAACTAGGAAATTTCTGCTCCTCCGGACAATTAATGAAATAGATTTTTTTTTGTGATAATATTTAATATTGTTATCCTTCCATCATCATGATGATGTAGTATTAGGATTAAATATTATTAAAAATAATATTACCTCAACAAAGTAAAATGTAAATGTAAACGACGGAGAAGACACAAATGTATGCTTTAAAGTTTTAAAAATAAAGTTTTTTATCATTATAATTATCCCCTGATTAATTGAAGCCCATTCCTATTATTGCACAGGTAATAATACTTGTACACTTTATATTCAAAGGAGAATAAGAAGAAGAAGAAGAAGAAAAATAGTCCATGAGAAGTTTATAGATGCAAGCAGCTCCTTATTAACGAATTCCCAGGTAATGAAAGCTCAATGTGGACGCTGACTTCACTTCCTCTTCCAGGTGGTCTTCCCCCTCACGATCTCCTCATCTTTCTTCTCCCCTTTTATCTGCAGGAGATGCGTATACCTCGTCGGCCACTTGTCGAACGTGCCCAGCAACCCACTGCCGTCGAGAATCTCCGGCGCCAGGCAGAATCCCGTCAGAATTGGCCTGATGTTCCTGTCCTGAGGAATGGATTCTTCGTCGGGCTCGCAGACGGACTGCACCGTGTCCGAAGCGTCGCATTCCCTCCTGTACTCCAAAGTGATGCTCGAGAGCTGGTGGTTCTCCATGAACTCATCAGGAATCGCCTGCAAAAAACGAAAGCTTCACCTCCAATTCGATCTCCTCGTCACGCAATGCCCAATTACCGATTATTGGTTACTGAGTACCTCGAGCATCCATCTCACGTACTTCACATTGTTGACGTGGTGGTTCATGTCCAAGTCGCTCCACTTCGGCTGCAGGAGATCAAATGAGCCTGTGGAAGGAGGAGGAAATGAAGAAGTTGGGACGTTCATTTGATACCTTGAGGTTGGAGTTTATGTACTTGGCATGGTGGTCGAGCTTGTCGATCTTCTCGAGACCGCCGGCGTCCTCTTGAACTGCTCGCGTCTCGACGAACCACGGCGAGATCTCCGCCCGCACCTCCTCGGGCATCTTGGAGAGCCGCCGGGACTCCTGGTTCATCATCACCCAGGTGCTGCTCAACCGAGTTCGTATCGAACGATCATCAAATCAATCGAAAACTTGGAAACGGAGATCAGGGGAGAAGGGGGGGAAGAGTTCGATTCGTGCCTCGTCGCGCGGCAGAAGACCTGCTCCGTGAGGCGGCTCCTGATCAACCAGTCTCTTCTCATCCCGTTCTTGCCCGATGCTCCGACCCAGGTGTCGATGTCCACCACCTCCCCCCTGCAACATCCATCATCGATATGTCTGTCCCTCAAGGAGGTGCTTTGATCGCGTGGGATCGATCGAGAGGTTGATCGTATCGTTTAATTACCAGATCGGGTACTCGTCGATGAGGACATGCATCCTGGTGACGACCCAGATGAGATTGTTCTTCATCATCCCGTGGGTCGCTCCGAATCCATCGCTGAGCAAGCCGGACATCCACACATGATTCAGCGCAGTTTCCTGCATCGATTCGCCCGGCGAGGTCGTCAGACATTAAAGCGGGCGACCGGAGCAACTCGAACTCATTCACCTGAAGGAGATTGAGAATGGTCTCCAGCGTCGCAGTCTTATCAGGGCCGATCTCGTACGAGCGGATCACCACGGTCTGCCGGTACCGGACGCCGCCGTCGATGATGAGCCCCTGCCGGAAGGAGTCGAACAGCTGCTTCTCCGTCGGAATGTTCTGCCGGGTCCGCTGTCCGACGGCGTCATCCGCCACCACAGAGGTGGCGGCGGAGGCTACCTGGTGGTACGCCACGTCGAGTGGCGACGGCATCTTGGCGTGCGAGACTGCGGCGGCGGTCCCATTCACTCTGACGTCCCTGGTCCCGGTCTCCCTCACGGAGCAACACTTTACACGGAAGCGGAGGGCGCTGGAGAAGACAGAGGACGCCATTAGAGTGCTTATTAAAAGCTATAGCTTCAGAAGAAAGCGAACAAAAAAAAAAAAAAATTTAGAGAACAACCTCCATTGCCTCAGATTTATGCAGTCCAGAAGGTCGAAAGAATCCAAAGAAGACGGACACCGCAATTCGTGATGATTGAGGAGGAGCGTGCTCGGGGCAAAACGCTGGTTTTGTCCTTGGTAGGCGTCTGGCTTCACCAAGGCCTCGAATTGTATCGTATCGCAACGAGGAGAGCGCTGGATTTTGTCCTGGAGCATCGGTCGGAGATTAATGAAGAAGAAAGCAAGACTTCCTTCGAATCCAATCGCGGAATCGCGGTAGTTTATACCTGGGGAATCTTGGCAGTTTCACAGGGACGATAGATTCTGATGCGATTTAGGACAGTCTTGTTCATGGTTTATTTTGACTTTATTCTAAGAAAAATATGTAATTTCTAGCATTTTATTTTTACCTACAAAAAGTTTTCGTTCATACTCAATTCAAGGGCCCTAAAATTTATTATTTTTAATTGCTTTAGCCTAATTTTTCTTTTTTTTACTGGTTTTAAATGATATTTTTTTTCTTGCCTTCTATATTATTGCTTAATTTATAACGTATATATTATAAAATCAAAGAATATTTTTAAAACATATAAATATACTTTTAGCTTTTTTTTAAATTTTTTTTACTGGGCTCAGATGATATTTTTTTCTCGCTTTATATATTATTGCTTAATTTTATAATATATAACATAATCATGAGGAGTTTTATTTTGGAACTTAATATATATATTCTGAGGAGTTGATCCATAATTTATATTATAAGATATGGTTGAGCTCAGTTGGTTTCGAGTTGAACCCAACGGATGAGCGAAGCCAAAAGAGCTGCCATTTTATAAGCCGCCTAAGCCCTAACAGATGGCTTAACCCCTCTTTCTTTCTCTCTCCTTCCGCCCCTTTCTTTGGCCTCCGTCGTCTTCGCGAGCGATGATAAAGCGGCGTTTCTATAAGGTGGAGCACGGCGACAAGGATCGCACCTCCTCCTCCTCCTCCGAATCCGACTCGGCTTCCGATTCCAGCTCCGACGAGGAAGCAGAAGGTGTGGCCGAGGAGGAAGCGGTAAACAGACCGAGGAACGCGGATGATGAGAGCGAAGGTGAGGACGAAGCCGAGGAGCAGGAGAAAGAGATAGAGCAGCGCTCCACTTCTTCTGGTTCGAGTTTTTCTCTTTGTCTCGCATTTTATGTATTTTAGGGTTTGGAGAATCATTTTGCTCACTGTTGGACCGGACGTTTGTCAGTTACTCGTAATGTGTTTTTCTAGTTCCGCAAGTTTTGGTTTTTTGCTACCCTGATTGATTCTCCTTGGCGTGAGTTGTATCTATTATCGATTTCGTAGTGGGCTAGAGTTTTTTTTTGGGCTCTCTGGCTGTGTTATTCTGGTGATGCTTTTTATGAAAATTAATCTTGCTAGTTTTAACCTTCCCCGTGCTGAAGGTTGCTTTAGCTTTTGCTAGACTTTTTACGTGTTGTTCTGTGGATTTAGCTTTTCGCAATAAGTTTAACATATGTTGCTTGCTTATATGCATATAGTATTCTCTCTGAGTCGAGTATTTGCGCAGAGTCAGGTTATATGAGTGAGAATAGCTCGGAGAATGAGGTAGAAGGAGATTCTTCAGGTATTGCTTTATATTATTTATGATTATAGAATACTCTTACACCATAAACCGAATTCTGGTACTGCTCTACTTGAGTTCTGTTATCTGCTTAGCCCCATATTTATTGACATTACATGAACATTCTTTTATTTTCTTAGCCCCATATTCATTGGCTTTGTGAGAACATTCTTTTATTTTATGCATGTAGACTAAGGAGGTGATCAAGTACAAAAAAAGTGAATGTGTGAGAATTGATCAAAAATAGAAAAAAGCCGCACTATGATGAGCAAATCATTCTTGTTTGGTTCTGAGGCCTCATTGTATATTGCACTCATTGTATATTGCAAAAACATAATATGACTAGATCTTGGAATTGGATAGCCTTTATCAGTAGCCTCATTTGAATAAATGGTGCATCTCATGAAGTTACCATAAATTACACATAATATTTACCTTTACATGCTGAGAATCGGTCTTCATTTAATTCTGAATGACCTCGTGTATGTTGTTTATTCTGCAATCTCATAAAATTTCAAAATAAAAGCACATGCTGAATTGTTTGAACAAGTTTTGTTGAGTGATATTTGGTCATAGTACTTTTGCACACATAAACCCGCTTCTTGTGTGCTTTAAAAGTTTTGCAAATTGGTTACTTTTTCACTGGCACGATCGAGCATGTTCCATCGGTGTTACTTTCTCAGCAATATCATTGCTGCGATCAAATTTAGATGAATCTCAAACTTTAACAAATAGTTTTGTTACAAAGTTCCTGTTGGGTAATATTTGATGTATGTAGAAGCTGTGTTGAAACTAAATAGTTGCAGCGAATTTGTCTAATTTTTTAAACAATATTTTTTGGGCAATTATTTTCAATTATATTTTATATACTATACAATCGTATATATTCTTATTTATTTATTTATACTTCTGAAACTTTCTGACTAGGTTTGGTTGCTAATGATGTTGATGTTTCTGAGTGCGTTGGTAAAAAGTCTAGAGATAACCAGCCAGATGCTGGTGCTAAGGCTAAAGAAAGTGGGAAGGCCAAAAGTGGGAACACTTCTGTTGACGTGAACGATGCCAGTCAAGCTGATTTTGTAAATTATATCCTGAAACATAAATCTGTTTTCAAGTGTCGGCTCTGCCCAAGAATTATCTGCTTAAGTGAAGATACAGTTACGGCACACCTTCAATCAAAGGTAAGCAAAGTTAATATGGATGCGTATATGCACAGACTATTAGCCAAACTACTCTCTCTTGATACTTTTAGAACTGCATGTTGCCCATGCAACATTGTTCTTTTGGTTCTCTTTTTAAAGTTTGTATTTAAAATGGTTGCTTCTTTGGCAGCTGAAAGCAAGTGTATATAGGATAATCTATCACTCATTGAAAAACGTTTTTTTCTTACCTCTTTCATATAGAGGCATGCTCGGTCCAAAAAACTATTAGGGGAAGGGAGGCTCAAACTCATGCTTAATAGTGATGGTGAGATTGAAGAAGAGCAAGAAACACATGCAGAAAGGCATGCACGGACGTTAGCTCTTGCCAAGGTAATTGAATACCTTTTGTTGTGCTGAATGATTAACAAAGATATACCTGGCCTCAAAGTCTACTTTCTTCAGGAAGTGAAGGCTCCCAAAAAGAAAGACTCAGGGCGTCAGAGACAGAGCCGGAGAAGGAAAAAGGTTAATGCATTCTCTTGGGTCTCATTAGCTTTTGATCCACATCCAGTGAAAATCTCTGAATAGATGATTTTATTGATCCATGGTTGCTCATTTTAGTCTTTCTGCTCATCAACTAATGAAAGCAAATCTTTTGCAGAGGTATCACAACCTTTTAAAGAAGGCCAAGGCAGAAAAGTCATTGGAGAAGCCGGAAAAGAAACGACACAAAACTGAGGCATGATGGTCTAATTTTATGTAAAATTTCTATCGTTTTCCAATGGGGATTCACAAGAAGATGAGGTCATTTTTGTAGTTTCAAATGCTTGTTAAACTCTAAATTAGCTTTTCTTATCCTCAAGGGCTTAGCTGAATTGGGTTTGAGTGGGTGGAATTTTCATAAAACTTTCGCAAGGCCTGTGAAAGAAACAAATTAGATCGGTTACTATGTGGGTTCTGGAAAAATGAACAAATCCTGAGTTTATGCTTATGGATGCCTCGAGTCGTTGTGAAGCTGTGTGCTCTGATGTATTTTGGTTTCTCACCCTGGCAAGAATAGAAAAGTATTGTGTAGTACTTAACAGATTCCTCCCATCTTCTAGTTTTGGGGTTTTGGTTTTCAAGGAAAGAATACTCTCAGTATTCCTATCCACTCATGTCGCAAGGATTTTTTTCTCCAGAATAGGCTGAGTAATTTAGAATTTGTAATGGATTTTTAAAAAAATTGTAAAAGTACAATCAAGAATTCTATTCGTGTTTTTATCAAATCAAATTCTACTCGTATAGATTAATTAGAAAACCAACAACGATAGAAAGTAACGCCCGGCTTTTAACCCGAATTAATTTGTCTAGATTGACTTGCATTTCTCTATAGCTATTCTGGAGTGAAATATAATGTTTCCTCTCCGTATCCAACAACTTTCTCTCACCGACATGGTGATTTTATTACCTTAAGTTGCAATATATTTGTCTAGATTGACTTCTTAGTTTCTAATATATTCAATGACATTTATCTAGGTCTCTAGCAATACAGTATGTCCTCCCACAGTTATATGCTACCTTGAGCTTTTGCTGATGAAACATATGACGTAAAATCTATGCCAGTTCGTCGTAGACTACTAACATAAGGCTTCTCTGGAGAAATGTTTTTGGAACTCTGGCAATTTGCGGTCCGGATACCCAAGTCAGGCGGAGGGTCTCTTGCACTCCTCTGCAGGGGCTGTCAAATGAAGAACATGAAGAAAAAAAAAAAACTTTCAGAGAAATGTTAGTGTAGTTTCATAACCATTCAATTGTACTCCATCTCGAAACAAGTCGGCCTTTTTAAAATACCCCTTTCGAAGGCCCAATTTAGCGGACTCCAGCTACTCCCATAATTCCAGTTAACTCGCCCTCTCAACGTCCATTCTTCTCTCAGGATCCCCCTCTTTGCCCTAAATAGGGGAACGAGCAGTGACGGGAGCCGCCCCTTCGCATCTCTCTCTCTCACTCTCTGTGCCATGGCGTCCCGCCGTATCCTCTCCTCACTCCTACGCTCCTCCATACGCCGTTCTACCGCCCCCTCGCCCTCCGTCACTCGTGCCGCCCCGCGCCGCCCTACCCCCGCAGGCTACCTCCTCTCCCGCGCCGTCGAGTATGCCACCTCCGCCGCCACCGCGCCTGCGGCTGCGCCTCCGCCTCCTTCCAAGGCCCCCGCTGGGTCTATCGGTAAGATTACGGACGAATTCACCGGTGCCGGCTCGATCGGGCAGGTATGCCAGGTGATCGGAGCCGTCGTTGACGTCAAGTTCAGTGAGGGGCTTCCACCGATCCTGACGGCGCTGGAGGTGCTCGATAACCAGATCCGGCTGGTCCTTGAGGTCGCGCAACACTTGGGTGAGAGCATGGTAAGGACCATTGCCATGGACGGTACTGAGGGGCTCGTTCGCGGTCAGAGAGTTCTCAACACTGGATCTCCAATCACCGTATGTCTCCTCCTCCTCAGATTACTTTTCCGAATGAAACATCCTGATCTCTAACCGAAATCCGTAGCATTTTAGACTTTCGATGTACCCTTGTGCATGCTAAGTTTAGATGCTTATATGAACATGATTGCAGAAGACGTTGTGGATCAAAATGGAAATACGTCTACATTCGGGAGTTCTTCCATTTTATTAAATGTCTTGAACTGGATATGTCTCTTGTTTCATCTAGAATTCGCGTTGACATTTATAGATGTGCATTGACATTTATTGCATCGGTATCAAGATGATCCGTTGTATATGTACCTTTTGTGTATACGTGTTGTGATAATGTGAAATGACTTACCACCAGTAGCTTTACTTTTACAAGATTGTATTAGTGTTTTGACTGTTGACTTGTGGGCTTTTAGAACTTCCTAAAACGATGCATATCTGGATTTTTTTTTGACATTATTTTCCTTTTTTGGTTGATTAAACGATTAGGTTCCTGTCGGTAGGGCGACACTTGGGCGCATCATGAACGTTATCGGGGAACCAATTGATGAGAGGGGTGAAATAAGTAAGATTTCTATTTTTTTTTGTGCTTTGGTACATTACATTCTAAGTCGTTGCTGCTCGTGAGTTATATTTCTTTTATTGCGAAGTTAATTCTCTCCTATAATCAGAGACCAACCACTTCCTTCCCATCCATCGTGAAGCTCCTGCATTTGTTGAACAAGCTACAGAACAGCAGATTCTTGTTACCGGAATCAAGGTTACTTATTCTTTAGTCAACCTGCTTTTAAAACTGAATGCTTCTTTCTCTTTCTGCCTAGAACTTTGCAAATTTTATAAGCGAATTTTGTAAACCCAATTTGTATACCCATCTGAAATCAACAGGTTGTAGATCTCCTGGCACCTTATCAGAGGGGTGGAAAGATTGGGCTATTCGGTGGTGCTGGTGTCGGCAAGACTGTTCTTATCATGGAACTGATTAATAATGTCGCAAAGGCTCATGGTTGGTCTTTATGATGAGATTTCTTTCACTTGAGTTTCTATTATTTATCTTTATATTGTTTTTTGTTGTGAAGGTGGTTTCTCTGTCTTTGCTGGTGTGGGTGAGCGTACTCGTGAAGGTAATGACTTGTACCGTGAAATGATTGAGAGTGGCGTCATCAAGCTTGGAGACAAACAGGTGAATTCTTGTAAACTATTTATATTTTTTATTTTGGAATGTAGGTCTAATATCATATTTTGTCCCTCAGGCTGAGAGCAAATGTGCTCTTGTTTATGGGCAAATGAATGAGCCCCCTGGTGCTCGTGCACGTGTAGGTTTGACTGGGCTGACTGTTGCTGAGCACTTCAGAGATGCTGAAGGACAAGATGTGCTTCTCTTTATTGATAATATTTTCCGATTCACTCAGGTAAACTTGTAGGGTTAGGTATTCGTTTTATTTATATGGTTCCTTTATTGTGGTGAGGAGACACTTTGAGCTGATTGGTTTCTCGTATATGCTTAACTACTCAGGCAAACTCTGAAGTGTCTGCTTTACTTGGACGTATTCCATCTGCTGTGGGTTATCAACCAACTCTTGCTACAGATCTTGGAGGACTGCAAGAGCGTATCACAACGACAAAGAAGGGGTCCATCACTTCAGTGCAGGCTATTTATGTGCCTGCTGATGACTTGACAGATCCTGCTCCTGCAACAACTTTTGCCCATCTTGATGCTACGACTGTGCTGTCCCGACAGGTTTACATTCTTAAGTTTCTCTAGTATTTCCTTGTATGGTATGTACATTTTGACAACTAAATGCAGTTGTCTTAACATTTTTTGGGTACTGATAGATTTCTGAGCTCGGTATCTATCCTGCCGTGGATCCTCTTGATTCCACATCAAGAATGCTTTCTCCGCATGTGCTAGGGGAGGAACATTATAACACAGCTCGGGGTGTTCAGAAGGTTCTTCAAAACTATAAGAATTTACAAGATATCATTGCAATTCTTGGAATGGATGAGCTTAGTGAAGATGATAAGATGACTGTCGCTCGTGCTCGAAAAATCCAGCGATTCTTGAGCCAGCCTTTTCATGTTGCTGAAGTGTTCACGGGTGCACCTGGAAAGTATGTAGAATTGAAGGAGAGTGTCAACAGCTTCCAGGTCAGAAATACTGCCTTCCACAATGAATCGTCCTGAATTTTTTATCATTCTGTTCAAAATTGGGTCTCCTGTGAAACTACAGTGTGGGCTCATTATTGTTGCATGAATATCGTGTATGATAATTTGCAGGGTGTTTTGGACGGAAAGTATGATGATTTACCAGAGCAGTCATTTTACATGGTTGGAGGCATCGAGGAAGTCATCGCCAAGGCTGAGAAGATTTCCAAGGATTCAGCCGCCTAGTAGAAACTAGTCTTCCTTTCAAATAATTTTATGGATGCGGCTTGATGTTACCTGTATCCAAGAAGAAGAGCTACATTTTTTAAGTCAGCAGTTTCTTTGTTTATTATGACTTTACTAATGCTGGCCGGACTTGTGATTTTTCTTATGGAAAAGGAGCGGCAATGCTCTGGGATTCATTTTAGCCCCAATAAGTAAATGTGGAGATTTGTTTCTTTCTCACATCGTATCAACATGCTTGCACGTTAAACGGTATCCTTCAGATTGTATTTTGATTCACTCTTCTGGAAGCGCAGCAGTTTGCTTCGATTCCACGTTGTGGTTTTTTTCTATTCTGGGCTTTGGCGTTGCATCAAATTGGCGTCATCTGGATTATTAGGGTTTGCTTGAGACTTCTCTCTGAGTCATTATCACGTGGATTTTACGATCATGGCTTGTTTATAATGGGGTCTGCAAAAGGACACGAACAAATAAATGTCTTGCCGAGTTGGGCTCGTAAGTGCGCTTATTTTTTTTTGCCGAAAAGGGTGCTTGAGAGTATGATCGGTTGCTTTACATGCTAGTGGAATTGGCCGATGAATTGGAAAGACTGGAAAGTATCGTCGTTTTATTCCGTGGAACAACTTAAGCTTTACCTCTCAATGCAACATAACCATATTTTTAGCTCTTTTGGATCACAAAAGGTGAAGCTGCCTACTTTGAAGCAATGAATAACATCAAACTTATCCTTTGAGTTTTTTGCATTGCCCCTTTTGTGGTCCAACAAGGCTGCTTCATACTTATTTTGAATGTAAAATTTTTTCATGTTGGATTGCGTTAATATTAGATGTAAAAGGTTCTCTAAGTTATAAGTTTTTTTTAGATATGTTAATAACTAGGACGATACAATTAATTATTTATGTAAAAGGAAAATTACGATTAATTATTCATGTAAAAGAAAAAAAATACAAATAAGATATCTTACCAGTTAACAGTTGACCCAAACAACATAAATATATCTGTACAAACTTATCCTTTATATTATTATCAATTTATAAGAATCTAATAAAACTTAAATAAATGTAATATAAACGATAATTCAAAACAATACTTTGGTGTGTTTGTTGATCTAAAAATTAATTTGCTATGTTAGTATCTTGACATCGTTTTTTTTAGACAGTGCCTTATTAATTTAAATTAAAAAATAGGTTTTAGAAAGAAAAGAAAAATTAAATAAGAAAGAGTTGAGAATTATGATAACCCAACACCCAACAGTTGTCAATGCCAACTTCCCTCTTTTTTTTACCACAGAGACAGTTCAAGCCGCCATCGCCTTCCGGAACGAACGGCGAGGGCAAAATAGTGATAAGTTGAGTCCTTGGGGGGTATATCCGACAAAATCGCTGCCATACCCTAATCGTCCCCGGAGCTGCCCTCCCTATAAATACTCACCCTATCCAGGCCTCTACGGCCGTTCAATTGTTCCTCCTCCTACCGCCTTGTGTTCTGCGATTTCGCTTTGATCTTCCCCTCGGTGCTCTGCGGAGGTGAGATCGAGATCAATCCCTTTCTTTCGATTGATTCCCTGTCTCATCTTAATTTTCAATTTGTATTGATCTCGGTGTATTTTAATTTTATATTCATATTATTGCATCTAGAGATCGTCATTCTTATAATTGCGCGTTTGGGCTTTTATCGGCGTCGATCGAGATTAGATCGACGGATTGATGAGCGATTGTTGACATCGTCTTTGCTTTTTTTATCGTTGTAAAATTTTCGGGTAACCTGTAACTTAGATCTGGATTTGTTCTAATCATGATGTCTTAGGGTTATTGGGCCGTCGGCAGAGGGATTTGATCGCTGTCATGATTTATGTTTACATTCATTTTGTGTACTAATCGTTTACAACGAACTCTTCTTTGCTGCCGGTGGTTTCTTGTGTGATCGGCAAAATTTCATCTTTTGACGTTTCTATTCTAGGTAGATCTGTAGGTCTTTTATATTGCTTTTTTAAATTTGACTATGTTAGATATCTTATATCTAAGATGCTTTTTGTTACGACTTCAATTCATCTTTTATATAAGAATGGGGTATTTTTGATGTTTTGTTAATATTTGATTTTGCTGGAGTATTCGGGCAGCCCACGACAATTTTAGTTGGTTAGGTCTTTTCTGATCTTGCTTGCTCAATTATTTGCTATGATCTTTATTTCCTCCTGATATGTAATTCAGTTCTTGATAATTCTTATAATCTTATTATTTTGTATTTACGCTTGTCATTTTAGTGAATTATAATAATCATCTTTTAGAATTATCTAGTACAAACAGCGCTTCTCAGATTTGAATTATTAGCCTTCTGCTAGGTTCTGGTAATGCTGTTTTTTCTTGATATTTTAACAGATTTGAATTATTTCCTAAATTTATATGCATTGGTTAAGCAGTCATCTTACCTTCTCCTAGGCACATGTTATTTCCCATTTAAATTTTGAACGCTTCTAAAGTTTAGTATTATATAAATGTCTTGGGAAAATTAGCTTATAATCTAGAACATTCCGAAAAGAAGAGATGACTGATATCTATTTCAATTGCCTGAATTAATGAAAGCAGCTGTTTGGGTAAATTCTTGTATCCGTAAGGAGTTGTGTATTATCCTTCCAAAAGTTTACTTTGAACTTCCAATCTAGAGCTCTTGATACTTTGCTTAGTCAATTAAGGTCAATTATGCATGAATTATCCCTGGAAATATATATGTTTTTTCTATCTGTTGGCTTTTTTTGAATGATGCATCTCCTATAATCTTGACGATCTTTTTTTGCTGTATAAATGGAGAGTTTCTGTGATCTTCGATATGCTATAAGTGCCTTTTAATTTTGTCTGTTATGATAATATTCATAGTTAACCTTGCTCTTTGCAGTTTGGCATTTTAACATACGAAGTAGCCTCGTCCTCGTATTGTACTTTGCACACAGAATATAGCAGTTTTGCATGTTGCCATTTTATAAATGTGGGATGACCATTGGTTTGTAGCTTGGTACTCCCGTGTTTGTTCTGTTTCTCATTTTGTATCCGTACTGTCTTTTATTATGTTCTAATGGTTCTTATAATTTATGTTCAGGTACTCGAACTTCTTGACTAATACTGTTTTTGCAAGCTGCCAAAGTGGAGGGTGTGAAAGTTGAAGCTTCTTTTATGTCTGAGCAAGCCTCTCTTTATTTGGGATCAATCGGATTGCTTGGAGAATATTCTCCGACCACTAGAAAACGGGATAGGCACTTCTCTGAGAGCTCTAGCTGCATGCATTACGAACTACTTCAGCATCACACACCAACTCTTGGTTGCAACTTTATTCAACCTCTTCTTAGTGCAGAGGGAGTATTTGGTGATTTTAAAGGAAAGGGCAACATTTTTGCTTCTGGTGCTTGTTACCTCTGACTGATCAGACTTTTGCTGCACCGGAGAATCAGTGTACTCAAGATGGCTCTACAGAATATTGGTGCTGCAAATAGTGACGATGCCTTCTATAGGTACAAGATGCCAAAGATGATAACCAAAATCGAGGGCCGTGGCAATGGCATCAAGACCAATGTTGTGAACATGGTTGATATTGCAAAAGCACTTGCTAGGCCAGCTTCTTACACAACGAAATATTTTGGATGCGAGTTGGGTGCCCAATCTAAATTTGACGAAAAGACTGGTGTTTCCTTGGTTAATGGGGCTCATGATACTGCCAAGCTCGCTGGCTTGCTTGAGAATTTTATCAAGAAGTATGTGCAGTGCTACGGGTGTGGCAATCCTGAGACTGAGATTATCATTAGCAAGACTCAGATGGTAACCCTTAAGTGTGCAGCGTGTGGCTATGTTTCTGACGTTGATATGAGGGACAAGCTGACCACTTTCATCGTCAAGAATCCACCGGAGCAGAAGAAAGGAGCAAAAGACAAGAAGGCAATGAG
Organism: Thalia dealbata; assembly: GCA_030544415.1. NCBI lineage: Eukaryota > Viridiplantae > Streptophyta > Magnoliopsida > Zingiberales > Marantaceae > Thalia > Thalia dealbata. The sequence continues at coordinate 2,673,725 of CM060458.1, forward strand.
GAGGGCGGAAAAGGAAAGGTTGAAAGAAGGTGAAGTCGCTGACGAAGAGCAAAAGAAGGTGAAGAAGGAATCCAAGAAGAAAGGGACCGCCTCCTCCAAGGACGGAGCATCCTCAAAGGCTACTGTTAAGAAGAAAGCTGGATCCGATGAGGACCGTTCAACCTCTCCTGTTGGTAGTCAAGATGGTGATGGCAACAATGACGACGATGATGATGTGGAGTGGCAGACTGATACCTCACTAGCAGCAGCTCAGCAACGTATAAAGGAGCAGCTGAATGCGGTGACTGCTGAGATGGTAATGCTCTCGACCAATGAGGCTGAACAGGAGAAGGCGGACAAAGCAAACAAAGTACACAGCAATGGCAACACGAAGCCTGGTGATAAGAACGGTTCTCCGGTGGCTCCAGCCGATAAGAACGGTTCTCTGGTGGCTCCGGCCGACTGTTGCAGCTCACTGCTCACTGAAATTAAAGACAATCTCAACAATGGTCTGACGCCTAGCCAGCTTCAAACTTTCTTGGCTTCTTGCAGTGAGCCTCCGCAGGAGGTAATGACGGCATTCTTCGAAGCCCTCTTTGAGGGAGTGGGAAAAGGCTTCTCCAAGGAGGTCCTGAAGAAGAAAAACTACGTTGCCGCTGCTGTGCAGAGCGAGGAGAGCCAGCTGCTCCTGCTCCGTTCTGTTGACGCCTTCTGCGGCAAGTGCAGTCCGGATGCTGTGAAGGAGGTCGCTCTCGTGGTGAAGGTGCTTTACGACGGAGACGTTGTGGAGGAAGAGATTATAACCAAGTGGTACGAAGAAGGCGTCGCAGCTGGTAAGAGCCCTCAGGTTTTCAAAAACGTGAAGCCGTTCGTCGAGTGGCTTCAGAGTGCTGAGTCCGAATCAGAGGAAGAGTAATACTGCTGTGGTGTTCATTTGTGTACTATGTGTGTCTGAGCCCGTGTCAGCGTGTCGAGCCCGTTATCCGAGTCCTTATATTTTCCAGTCAGTCTAATACTACGTGCGTGTGTGCTTGTGCTATGAATTTTACTTTCTAAACTATCTTTGAACTCGTCTGGTTAATATATGTATCTGGACATCTTCTATTTGGATTGTGTTTCCTGGAGGTATTGATATCATTTCTATTCGTTTTTGGATTGTGTTTCTTCTTTTGAGGTACACATAACGTATCCATACTTTTACTGTTAACTATACAGGGTATTTATGTTACAGTAATTGAGTAATACCAATCTTGACATTATATTTTTTTCCCTATCCTTACTAAAGGAAAAAATACGACCGCAGATGAATAATTTTAGAAATTCTACGATAAACAAATACCCTCGTCTTATCTTCAACAAATCCCCTCCTCAGCAATCGTCTCCAGGTTTGGCCTCCTCGACCTGCACATGCTCAGCCTATATTTGAACAGTTCTTCTATCTCCCCCGCCTCCGAGTCCACGTCTTCCAACTCGGCCGAACGCTCCTCCCCCTCCGCCGCGGCCGCCCTCTGCGCCGCGTCCGGCAAGACCCTTGCGCCCCATCCGAGCTCCCGGCGCCGGACCTCCTTCTGCGCCGCCACCAGCAGCGCCGCCATGTCGGCTGCGGTGATCACCGCGTTGACCCGCTTCATGGGCAGCATCACGTAGACCTGCCCCATCTCCAGCTCCTCGTCCGCCGCGAGCGGGGCGAACCGCCGGCCGACGTGCATGGACCGCGAGTTGACCAAGAAGTGCCCGGGAGCGTCGAGCATGAGCTCCGCGGCGTTGGCCGCCGGCCCCTCGACGCGGCGGACCTGCCCCCCCGGGAGGATCACCTTCGTGGCCCTCGCCTGCCCGCCGGACGCCCCGGCGAGGGTGCAGGAAACGTAGTTCCCCATGCAATTCAATTAAGAGGGGAGATCAGCAAGGGGGGAGGAAAGCACGGAGCTTGTAATTTTATAGCGCCCGCATGCATTTAGAGGGAGGAAAGGAGATGGAACGAGGAAGAAAAGATTAATTCCTCTCCCTCTGGCTGGCGCTGCATGATTATAGCTGTATGCGCGTGGAGAAAAAGATCAATTTTTTTTTTTTTGTAAAAAAAACCAAAAGATGGGGGAGGAAAAGTTCGTCTGGGCTTTGATTTGATCGGATTTGATCAACCCATCGGCGACGGCTTCCGTTTGTGTTATGATTGCGTGTGGAGCCCGGTGTGGCTGAATCACTCGTCCTACTTTGGAAGACGGTGTGTTTTATATATTATTTTCCCTCCTTCACTATCATGAATTTGTTGTTTGAAAGAAAAAAAATAAGAATACCGAGTCAGTCATAAAAAGCATTTAATTTCATCCTCCACGCGCGCCTTTTCCACATGGAAAAAAGAAGTCTGACCTGCTAATTGCTAACTTCTGATGCAACTAAAATCAATTAATTGGCTCACGGATCATCACATCGCCAATCGATTACTTTGTAACCTGCAAGGAAAGTGTGGAATATATATATAATCAATTGCCTGTTCTACCAGACCAAGCCGTCAGGAAGAGAGCAGATGGTGTTGAGGCGGTCATGGTCAGAGTTAGAGTCAACGCTCAACTTTGTTAAGAAGCTTCTTCCCATTTTAACATCAATGCCTTTTTTCTATGGAAACCCTTCCTCCACATATATTATTATAGCAATAGTGTGAACGAAAGAAAGAAATTTTAGGTGTGTTCTACGGGATAATATTTTATCTACGAATGAAAGAAATTTGAAGGGTGTGTGTTATCCAAGTCTACTTCAAATTTTTTAGATGATTCTTGTAGTTTCACACTAGCTTATTCTAGGTGGTAGGTACTTTCTTTGTGTTGAACTGTGCAATACGATGTGTACCTATGTATGTGATTGAGTGACTGTAAACAAATAGTGTATCGGCATAAATGTCACTGCCTCTTAGTTCCTTCAGTATCTTTATAAAAATGCTGGACTTTCATCGTGGCTTCTTAATAATTTTTTTTCCCTTAAACATATGTTTTCTTTCCAAATGATGACAAGGTCGGTGTGAAGAACATTATGAAGCATGTTGAATTGATGAAATCAGAGAGTGTAGCTAGAGCAACGTTAGTTCTTCAGCAAAATCTGACTCCATTTGCAGAATCACATCTCCTAGAACTATCACCAAAGTATCATCTCAAAGGTTTTTCAGGTGAGTGGCAAAATAGTACCTGCATTTTTTCAATGACCTGATATATATACCTACTGAAAAAAAAAGGAGGCAGCTAGCTGCTGGTGTACATTAAGGATCATATACTTGTTCGAGAGCACCAGGTTCTTTTACTGATGGGGAAGGAGAAGAAGACTTCACTAGAACGGTGTACATTAAAAGAAGCAATTTTTTTGGTTTGTATTTGCACATGCCCTTTGCATGGTTGAACGAACAGCTTCCTCCTCGCATTCAAGTCACAGACCCAATTCTCAAGCGAGCGAGGACAAGTCGTGCAATTCATTCGCCCCAGTGAGACTGAAGGGAGATATCTCAACTATAGATTAGCTGACTGATGCTTTCCTCTTCGAACACCAACATCGTCCGCCACCGCGCATTCCAATCCCGCGCACATCCCCTCAATCTCTCAACTACGTGCTCCTGGGCTTATATAGATATCTATATAGCAAAAACTGAAACAAGCGCCTTAATTATATGGTGGGTTTGGGTTTAAATTCGTTTATAGTATCTGGCCTCCGGTAAGTCCAAATCTGTTTTCCATCCACCATATTTTTCTGGCGGCTCATCATCATCGTCCTCCTCATCTTGTCCCTTTCATGCGAAGACACATGAACGCCCCAGCAATCGTGATGGTTTCCAATTGCAGAAATGATTCGGAGAACAAGAAGGCAGTGAGTGGGGTGGGCTGTGAATTGACGGTTCAGAGATAAAGAGTAATAAAAGCTGGAAGAATTTTTCTTCCTCACGATTCAGCATGTCAGTCATCTGTAAGAGCAGAATTCGACAGCCCTTTCTCAGTCGCGCATCTACACAAACACTTAACAAGCCTGCGTACGGGAGTATACGTGCAGCAGCTTTTTTCATCGCATATGCCGACACACTTCATCTTCATGGAGTCGAAGAGAGTGGCAGCAGGCCTCATTGTGTATATATTCTAACACACTGTTCCTCTAATACATTCTTTGCTACTTATTGTACGTTATCATGTGTATTCCTCTCTTTGTTTCCTTCTCTTGATGTTATCCTACTTGTGTGCGAATGAGGTGCGATTGAGGTTGAATTATTTGCAACGACTGAAGATGCCTGTTCTCCCTTTCAGATGTTGAAATAGAAGAATCATCCATTTCCTGAAACCGAAGCACCAAAAAACACTTCATTTGAAATCAGACTTGAGCAGGAAAGGTGCAAAGCAAAAGAACCACCTGCAGCTGTCGCCTCTGGTAAAATGTTGTGATTGCTCTCAGCATGACATAGAGGGGCAGCACAATGCCAGCAACCCTCAACAGCAACAACTAAAATTTCGACTATCGAAGTCAGTCAAGGATTCCCCAAAGCAACGAGAACTCGTTAAGACTGAGCAAGCAGTAGAGCCTTTTTTACCGTGAAAAGTGTGATCGAGTATCGCTCAGGTTCACTTCTTATGAAAGGGAGAGAATGGCGAAGAATCATGAGGAGCATAAACTGAGAGAGCAAAACAGTTTCAGGCCATCACTTCCATATGGAAAAGGCTAAGGATTTCACTACCGAAAGCTGAAGCAACTCACTGCAGTGGCCACCATGCGGCAATACATGATGTTTCTATCATTTAAAGCTGCGTATTCATCGTAGTTTGATCTCGTAAAAACACGGTTAGTTCGAGTCATTGTCACGTATTGCTGATGGTGGATGTCCTGACCTGACACCTCCCAGTTTCCCCTGGAGGAGGAAGCCGTATGAACATTGTAGGATGCCATTGAGTGGAAGAAAATCTTCATTTGATTAATGAAAAAGGAGGAGAGTGAGCACCTGAAATGCATAGGACTACTCCCATAAAGGAACAACTTGGGAGCAGGGACTGTATATCCGGGCTTATATTGCTGAACAGTATCACAGCATAAGCAGCAAGGTTAGGTACATGAATAAGCAGGCAGATACCAAGAGAACAATTAACAAGTACCTGCAAGCAAATCTCGCATGTCGTGTTGCCCTTCTCATTGCACCACTTCTGCACGCACTTGCGGTGAGCATACTGCATATGTCAAAGGCCAGATAATAAGAAACTCCACTGATGGAAGAAAAAGCACCAAAAGAAACTTCATGCGTATGTACTGTGCCAGTTACCGATGAAAAAGTTATGCAGAAGACATCAAATACAAGGAATTAGAACTGATGCTGATTGGTACTTGTAGTTCTCAAGGTTTACTGCCATGAGAGGATCCACTTTATTTGCATTTTGCATATTGAACATGAAAATAAGAGTGAGAACAACTGATGTTGGCTGTTGAACAGTATGTGGCTTCTGATAGGAGGCAATATACCAAATGAGAGTGAGAGCAAATTATGTATGCAGCTACAAGCAAACCCTACACGCACCCATCATATTTAGAAAGAGAGAATATGGACCAACAAAACCTTCTTTATCTAGGAAATTATAAAAGTCATTACTCCCAGTTGTTGAGCCAATATTTTTTCATAATCAATGGATTAAATGTAGAAATAGCTGCATGTGAGAATCAATAAATAGGGTGGATAATAAATGTGGAAAGCTAGGCCTACATGATCTTGTGTTAAGGCTGAATTCAAAATCAGGACTTGCTCCATCTAGGAAGTTAGAACAAGTATTTGATCATTCTGTTCTCAGGTGATACTCCATAAACATATTTCCGTCTTGGTTTGATGCAAGAAAACCTACTGCACTACTCAGCTTGCCAACTGTTAAATCAACAATAACCAGGCTTATTTAGTTCAGCATAGCACTGAATGCTAAACCACTAAAAATGCATCATTCGTTCAAAAATACCACCTCTTGCTCATTAGCAAAGCAAGTCCCTAAAATTAACAATCCTTATATCTTGTTTGTTGATTGGTTATGTAAAGAACTGCGAGTGTTTCTTGGTGCTTGCACCGCATACATGTTAAAACCATCAGACAAAATAACAAGTTCTAGCCAAAAACAATGTTTAAGTTGAGGCATCTCAAGAAAATGATGTGAAAGTAGAGGAGTCTCATAAGTATTTTTACCTTCAAGCTTCCGCAGCAGGAACAGGGGATCTCCATGTTGATATCCTCATCCTCATCCTGGCAGATTCGGCATTCTGCCAATTTACCAGTGAACATCCCATCTCCGACAATTTTATTTTTTGGAGAAAATTCAGTTTCCGGCGTCGACAATAGTATGTTTGACCCCTGATTTCTACTTCCAATAGCGGCTTCCAATGTTGACTCAGTGAGCAAACGGTCTACCAGCAGCACAAAATGGTCCCCCATCACTTCCTAATGACACAGAGAGAGATGAAATTATAAACAAATGCACATCTATATTCAGCTTGGGAAAATCCAGCAAAATAGACTGTTAGATCCATCTCTTGGATCTTTTTCTATTAGAAAGTTTTTTTTATTAGAAGCTCAAAATAATATGAAGGAAATATTCAAATTCACATAAAGGGAAAGAAGTGACTGCGAGACAAGGAAAAGGAAGAAAACTAAAAAAGGCCATCACAAAAAGCGGCAGAAGATGCTACAGGAATGACGAAAAACATGAACAACTGGAAAAAGAAGAGCTTTATAAGACTTTGGAAAAGAGAGGCAAACGCAGGAGCCCCGTTGAAAAGAAGAAAAGCATCTTTCTAACATCAGAGGGAGAGATTTAAAATCAAACCGCATCAACAAAGCATAACAAGCCTCCACAAATCAGCAACAAGTGAATCACAAAACCAGAAGCTAACAAATCAAAACAAGAGAAAAAAATCGTATACTTCAGGGAAAACCAGACGATTTGGATCCATAGGAAACGAATAAAAGGGTTTCAAGCGGAACAGCAGCAAACTATAGACAGAAAACTTTTAAAACGAAGCAGAACAACAGAAGCAGCAGTGCTCACCAGAAGAACATCAAAACAAGAAAGAAAAAGGGGCCAACAACAGCAAAGGCCGCTGCTTTTCCTTAGATATCCTCGAAGCTCTTACCTCTTTTCATGCGGAGAACGCCAGAGCAAAGAGGAGGGAGAAGACTTTGGGTGCCGTGACGAAGAAGAAGGGGTTTAAGAAGAAAGCAAGAGGCGAGTATGGCGGATGGGGTTGCCTTGCTACTTGCAGCGACAAGGAACACCAGGCAAATGCCTTCTTACTGAATCAAAAATCCACTCCCCCTCCCTCACCTCTTAAGAGGCCACAAGACTTCAACTTCAAATAATCCACTTGTTATTATTATATAATACACGAAAGTTTAACATTTCCTCCAGGAAAAAGAAATAATGTCAAGGTAGCTTTAAACAATCCCTATTTTGGAAGACCAGTAAGGAGCTTGCAAATTACATTTTTTTATGACAAATTTTTTTTTTAAGTCCAACAGTGTTCTATAATTTTTTCTAACATGCATGGCAGTTGGATCACCTGTTATATTTTTAAAATTTTAAAATCTAGCTACAGTGTTCTTTTCTCTTTTTTCTGAAAAAAAAGAAAGATAGCATCAATAAGTTGAGGCACTTAAAATAAACTCTAAAGATGCCACATACAATAATAAAATTATCCCTATGAAAGAATTTATTTTTCAAGTTTCTTAATTTTTTTTTTAAAATGTAAAGGAAAGGTAAAACAAACAAAGGAGAACCTAAAATTTCCCTCTTATCACAGGAATTCTCGATGATATTAAAAGCTGCCATTAACATCCTCTTACTTGACACTTGACAGCAGATAAGTGATGATACATCTTTTCTCTCTTGGCAGTCATTTTCCAAGCTAAAAAGTTTTATGTGATGACATAGTGGGTGATGCAAATATTAACAAAAAGATTGATGGAGAGAGTTGAAGTCTAGGGTTCAGGTCGGTTTGGTTGGCAGCCTCCCATTAGCAGCATTTTGGTGGCTTTCTGGCCATCAATCTTATGGAGTGATGCAATTAAATCCCAGTTCAAGCAAATAGTTTTGGTTAGGAGGGTTCTGGTGATTGATGTTGATGATGATTGCATCAAGGTTTGTGGTTGAACAACTTTGCCTTCTCTCTTGTGGGAAATGTTACATCTCAATATTTATTAACGTTTTTGAGAGTTCATAGATTGACTTTATTAGTTTTAGTTACTGATGGTATCAATCATTTTTGTTTTCATATTCTATTTATGAAACTGAACCACCAAAATTTTCTTTTAGTCAACTGAATCATCAAAGTTAACAATAAAAGAAAATTGGAAAGGCTGAGTTGGGCTCCTGCTGCAACTCCCAGTATGGAGGAATTAGGTTGTGCAATGGCTCAGTCAATCTAATGATGAATTCGATTCTTAAAACGTTTGATTCGAGTAAATTTCTTAACTAAAAAAACTTAACTCAAAATTTGTGACTTGGGGAGTCTACTCTCACAATTACACAAGTAATGTTGAAGCTTCTCCACCTTTTTAATCTGCAGCAAGAATCACGTGGCATGTCAGGTTTATAAGAACCATATTGGTTTGGATAGACATGGAGTTCCTAGCAATCTGACCTGGGTTCTGATTCATATTATTTTATCTTTCATTATCAATAAATAAAAATGTCAACACCAACCCTTCCAATTCATCATGAATGACCAAAACAAAACAAGCCAGTGATTACAATATGCACAAGAAGACGCTGGGTATCCTGATTCCTTGGTCCACCAACAGTTGACAATTAATGTTGTTGACAGATCTGACTGTTTACTTCTATTCTACACAATCGGATTAACCAAAGAAAAAATAACTGCAAATTTTGATTAACACAAGACAATTACTTCAACCGAATGTCAATGCGGCATGTTTGATTTTGAAGGTCAAACTAGTACAGAGCTAGTAAGATAAGAACCGATCTCTCTTTCTAGATTCAGCAACATTAAGAGAGTTGGACTGAGGAGACGCCTTCATGCATACCCTTAACAAACTGAAACATCATCTATAAACATTTCCTTGAAACTGCATATCAATTAATCATATCTATATCAGATTAAATTTAGGATACCTTTGTTCAGAAAGAGCATTTTAACATGATATCTTAGCCTTGCAATGACTTCAAGTCCTTTTCGAAGGGCAAAGGACAAAAGGCATAGAGCATTATTTAATCTAAGAATTGGAGCAGAAAACTGGAACTACCGAAATGGCCCTGTTGCGTATCATTTACACTGTCTCCTCTGTGCAACAAAATACCTGAACAGAAAAAAATGTAAATGGAATCAGCTGCAGGTTATATAACACACACAAGAAAAGAAAGTGCAGCCTTTTTCCAACTTCTTGCAACTCAGAATTTTTTTATTACAAGCCATAGAGCCATACATGCTTCTCAAGTCTTTAGTACAGATTAAACTGGGGAAGAATTAGATATCAAACACACAACATGGAAGAAATAAAAAAGGAACTGGACAAGGAATTAAGAGAAGAGTTTTGATCAGGTCCAACTCATACAAGGTTTTAAAACATAATTGAATACATTTTCAATTCTACACCGAACTAATTGTCATATATGGAACAAACTGAACTATTATAAGAGGCACAGGCCATTCACAGAACTCAGCATCAGATTAAAAAGCCAATTGCCACTGCATCTGGAAAAGCTCACACATGCACCATGGTGCTAGCTAATCAACTCAAGAAAATAAGAAATAAGAACCGGCAAAGAGTATAAGGCAGGGCACCGCTGAAAAGGCTCTTCATACAAGAGAATCTTTAGTTCTACACATCAAATCACAACCAAATAAGTTCAACTGGACATTTCAGCCACTTGATGAAAAAAAAAGAAAGCATACAAGATGTAATCTAATCAAATTTGATTGTGTTATCACCCCTGTTAAATCTCCAACTAAAGTTCATGGGTATGCGCTTATATTTCCAACAGCTTCTCTGCCAAAAAAACAACATTTTCGTTGCAATGCCAAAAATTGGTGTAAGGAAGCAAAATTAGCCCATATTAGTCGGCTTGTATGCAAAACAACTCATATTAGTAGTCGGCTCAAAAATCTCTCTTTTCTTTTTGCTGTCAAGTACTATATTGACTGCACCTCCTGGTTCAACACCACTATCCCATCCTTCCGAGCTACAATCACCGACGACGCCAGTCCGAGGAACATACCATGCTCGACCACACCAGTGATCCTCAAGATACTGTCACTGATCTCACTCAGATTACCATGGATTCCATCCTCAAAGAACAGGTCCACAATGTAGTTCTTGTTGTCCGTCACAAAAGGCTCCAAGTTGGATTCCTTCTCTTCAAAGGTGCTGGCCTTGGCGTTGATAGAGGAAGTCCTGAGCTTGAGATTGAAGCCGGGCGTGCCGTCGAAGAGGCTCCGGAGGCGGCGTAGAGTGAGGGCCCAGCCGAAGGGGATGACCTCCACGGGGACGGCGAGGCCACTGGCCCCGATGCGGGGAACGAGCTTGGACTCATCGACGATGACGATGAAGCGGCGGCTGGCGCCCTCCACCATCTTCTCGCGGAGGAGTGAGCCGCCGCGGCCCTTGACGAGGTTGAGAGCCGGGTCGACCTCGTCGGCTCCATCGATGGAGAGGTCGATGACCGGGTGGGCGTTGAGGTCAGCGAGGGGGATGCCGGCAGCCGCGGCGCGGGCAGCGGCCCACTCGGACGTGGGGATGCCGACAATGTCCCGGAGAGCGCCGCAGCGTAGGAGGTCGCCGATGCGATCGAGAGCGTGCGCGGCGGTGGAGCCGGTGCCCAGGCCAAGGACCATGCCGGACTCGACCTGCTCCACGGCGCGGAGGGCGGCCACGCGCTTCAGCTCGTCCTGGGACAATCCAGCGGCGGCCGGGACAGAGGAAGGCTCCGCCGCTTCTGAAGGGATCGCCATGTCGAGGGCTCAAGAGGACGAAACCCGCATCTTTATAGAACGGAAGGAAACGAGGTTCGATGGCCCCAAAAAAAAGCGATTTTTATCCTCAAAATCGTGCAAAAGAAATCAAGGAAAAAAAGAGAGAGGCAAGAAAAATTTCCCAAGTGGGAGTGGAGAATCCAGAAAGGAATGATGGAAGATTTTTCTCCAAGATAATGTTGCGTGGTGCAATCAATCATCAGCAGTTCGACGTCTTTTAATGATGGTAACAGCGTTAGGGTTAGGGTTTGAACGAGGATGGAGCACACGAGAGCGGGCGACGGGCCGAAGCAATTTGGGTGTTGCGTGTCCGGAGGTTACACCTGATTTAGGCATTTTAAGCTGAATGGACATTATTTCTCGTTGGGCCAAGGCGAACGGCTCCGACATGTGGAGCAGCGGCCTGCACTCTAGAGAGAGGGATCAGCTGTGTAGCCCCGGAGAAGAAATAGGAAGGCGGTGGGGATGTGAGGGAGGGGAAAAAAGATAAAAAGAGAGACATGGAGATGCGGGGGATCGAACCCCGTGCCTCTCGCATGCAAAGCGAGCGCTCTACCATTTGAGCTACATCCCCATTCGAAGAAGTGTCTTTAATAAATAATATATAAATCTGCATACGCATTCGGGCAAACATAGAAGGAAACCAAGTCCCTGACGACGAAACGAATTCTACAGCGCATTTAACTCCGATTCTTCACGCAATTTAACAAGAATCAAACTCAACTCACTGGGAAGGAAGAGAAATTAATCCATGAAAACCAAGATCAACTCTTGCTATTCCTGTTTTCCAAGCTGAAAGTTCTGAAGAAAATGGCCTTACAAGAGTTGTACGGTAACAATATCACATTAATCTGTTAACCAGTAGGTGGTTATGGCCTATTCTGCCTTTTCCTGTGTAGTTGTCCCCCTCTTCTAAGTAAATTTTAGTCTTCTCTTGGGACTGCAACGATCCAGCAAACGTGTTCTTGGTTGTTTCACACGGTTGTCGGCTCCTCCTTGGGCTGTTCCTTACCTTTCTCCTCATCACTTCCACCGTCAACTTTATGCCCGTTTTGTGATAGCTTCTGCTCCGATGGTAGATTTTGCTTTGCTTTTCTACTGCCTTCGATTTTCCACATGTCCCAAACACGGGTTTTTGGAGGAGGTGTGGTCTCTGCGATAGGTGCAACTAGGCCAGGTTTTCCATCATCGATAACAGCATCTACAAGTCCATATTCCTTGGCTTCCCAGGGATTCATGAAGTTGTCACGGTCGGTATCCGTTTCAATCTGCAAATAAAAAAAAAGATTGGACTCCAAAGCAAGACCAGCTAAATCAACAAGATATTGTTTCTGATCTTGGTTGCTCACCTGTTTTTCAGATTTTCCTGTGATTCTTGACAGTATCTTGTTCATCTTTACTCTATGGTACATCATCTCCTTAATCTGCAATCCCATCTCGGTTGCCTGGGTAAGAAAAAAGAGGAATAAGAGTATTGAGAAAATTGATCCTTATGAAATAAAAATCCTTTAAACCCAGAAAATTGATATTCTCTAGATATAAACATTTACGATGAGCTTCCCACTAAAACTTAATTTGCTTCCTGCAGAAACTCTTTATGTATCGGCAGCCCAGAATAAATGTTTTAGGAAAATGTTCTTTTTTCGAAGTTTCAACACGTAAAAGGTTGTAATGTCAACTAATTTTCCCATCTTACAACATCAAAGTGCACAAGCGTTGGAATTTTTTACAACAAATTCTACTTGATATGATATGGTCGATTAGTATCTAGATAAACACTTTTAACAGTTTCACACTGGTTTGGTAAATGACTTGTGATCTATTTTTCAAAGGGGAATAAAAGAAGCAAGGAATATAGAGTGAACTCAAGTATTCAATCATAGGAGAGACTGCTTGCTGTAAATTCAGCTTTCTGCTATGAGTGAAAGCAACGCAACAGTAATGTTATGTTTACGCCACATTGTATGCCAGGACACGAGTTCTGGAAAGCATGATAACTTTTACATTGATAATAGGGAGTATCATTATATTGGTCATTGTGGAACTTCAGAAATGTAACAAGATGATCCCACAAGTATTTTTAACTGATCAACCTTGACGATGAGACCACAAGTGGATATTGGATGAGATATGACAATGAAATTTGATATGGGGTTGTATTTCTAGTTTACATAGAGGTTTGTGAAAGAGGCCTATTCAGTTGTAGTATCACTTGTACTGAAACCACAATCAGTAGCATTTAGGTAATCCACTGCATGCTTAGTACAATTGTACCCTACTGAAAAAGGGAGGAAAGTCGAAACATTACTTACTGTAGGTACCATTATCCATCAATTTGTTCTGCAAAAGAACTAAAAGAAGGAAATTTTATACACACAAATAGCTGAATCATCTCATGCATGAAAAACAAAAGTTTGAAATATGTTTCCTGAAAGGTACAATATATATTCATGAAACAGGCTTAATTATTGGCACAAGGAAGAACAAATATGTTAATTTCCTGAATTTAAAACTATCACAACTTATGATAACACTAAAACCTAGTAGGGAGAGAGACTGATATCATCATGCATCCAAGACTCAAACTTAATATAACCAAAAAATATAATACAATGGCAATGCACCCAAATCTACGAAGCATACATAAAGCCCATATTTCTGTTGTCTCAAAATTTTCTTTTCAAAGTAAGCGTTCTGAACAAAGAATCAAGAGTTAGATCTTTACTTTGCCACCAGCTGTTCCTAGTGGTTGATGGATCATGACTCTAGCATTCGGCATGCAAAACCTCTTTCCTTTTGTTCCAGCAGCTAACAGAAAAGCACCCATTGATGCCGCAAGACCCAAGCAAACAGTAGAAACATCAGCTTTACACAATTTCATAGCATCATATATTCCCATTCCTGCAAAAGTTAAAAAACAAATGATTCACAAGGGAACGAGTCCATCTTTTTTTTAAAACATGGCGAATATTGGAACAAGTCCACCTTGCTAGAAAAAAATTAATATCCCATCTGTAATATTGAAATTTGAGTTTCCATCTGTATGGCCACAAGTAAAGACAATGATAAGCCATAGGAATAATTAATAGTTACAGTGCGAACCTCTGAAATATATTATGACCTCTACAGATTTGTACACTGCAGTGTGTACACTATCCAAGACATGATTGAGAGTTTAATTTGAATTGGAAGGAATAAAAACTCATAGTTCCTATCCAACTGTCTGTTTCTTGAATTTTTATAATGTATTCAACTTCTTTCAAAAATTAATTATTCTTGTTCTTCTAGGAGTGAAACTGCATTGTTAAATTCAATAAGGACAAAAAAAAATTGTTTTAACCCAAACAGTAGCCTTCAGTTATTAAAACAAAAACAAAAACTCATATGCGAGTTATTTAACTACAGTAGCCAAACACATTAGGCTCCTGATTAAGTTAGGTTCCTATGAAGATAAGAATCAATAATCTAAAATGTAATTTCATATCAAGGGATTCAAAACAAGTAACATATGGGTGCTTTTTCAATCTTAAAGACCATTCCCTAATCAATAATTTTAGAGAGAAATCTTAATCGCTTAAGCATCAAACAAGAAAGGTGAATTGTAACCAGGACTAAAAACCTGTCTTGAAGACAAAGTTAAACATTTATTCAACAAGAGTGAAATAGTCATATAAATAACTTGGCAGAAGTAACAGGAACCACAATTAGCATATGCATACCAGCTGTCACAGAGCCACCAGGTGAATTTATGAACAATTTGATCTCCTTCTCTTGGTCTTCCGCATCAAGAAATAAGAGTTGGCTGATAATCAAATCAGCAGTCATAGTGTCCACCTGATAATGTTAAGCAAAGAAAAGGGAAAAGGATAAGCAAGGCTCTCAGCTATGATTATAGTCCACGAACATAGATTAAATGCAATATCAAAGTCAAAAATATTCATTTTGATCAAGCGTTGCCGATGTTCTATATCTTCTGGACAAAAAAAGAGGATGCAGCATATTCAACATATTCAATAACCTTATGTGGATAATGAGATTTTAGAAATAGCATATAGTAGTAATCCACGAACATGTTAGAGTATGCCTTCATCAATCATAAGCTTTTCAAAAAAAAATCAAACTCTGACTTGAAAGAATAAACTCTCTAGACATTGGCATAAGTTCACCTTACATTTGTGCAGACTAGTTAGGTAAATTTAAACATAGTAGAAACAGACATCAGAAAACTCATATTAGGTCATACATGAATTAATGTAAACTTTCGATTCTCTCCCACCTCTGATTGAAGAAAGAAATAGCATGATTTGTACTACCAATCCTGTCAGAGTCTAATTACGAGGGTGTAAGCAAATGTGCCAAATGGGTTAAAATCAAAAGGATTCATGGCAAACTCTTGTGCCTGCACCCTCCAATTTCACAAAGCAACAGTTTAACTGATCAATACCCACTCCAATTTCCAATTACTTTCCAAGTCTCTCATTCACAATCTTCTTTTGAATCCGTTCTCTATCCGTGGGACGTCACCGAAAAAAAAATTCTTACGTAAATTCCGGAAAAGACCAAAAAAGGAATATTAACATGCAAAATTAGCTATGATATCCAACCACCAAATTACACATGAAACAAACGCATTACTTGCGTTCTACTCCTAATCCTCTAGTTTAGGCAACATGAATCATCAACCGCAAGAATTATTACGAAAGAAGCACAAAATATTAACAAAGTAACTTCGTACAAGTATAAATGACCTACATGATCCAAAACATTCCAAGTATTAGATTAAATGGGACGGCAGACCTGCGAGCCCAAGAAGACGACGCGCTGCCTAAGGAGCATGTTGGTGGCGTCGAGTTCCTCCAAGCGTGGCATTCGGAAAGCCCCAGACGCCGAGCCTGACAGATCCCACCCTTCCGACAGAGTCCGCCGTAGGTGGTCCACGGCGGACGCTCGGAGGGTGCGGCGAGCACCCATCCTCAGCAGGGTAGCCGCGCTCCGGCTGGGAGAGGCGGGAAGACAGAGGCCATGAGAGAAGGGCGAGGCGGAGGAGCACAGGAGCCTGTTGGAAGGCAGAGAAGTGGCAACGGCAGCTATGCTCTCCATATCTGATCGCTCCCTTCGCTCTGACTCTGAGGAGTAAATTGGAGGATTAGGGGGTTTTCGTTGCAGAAGGAATCGAGAGATGGATGCATTTCTCCATTAACAGATCAAATGATTTCACAATTATTTGGGCCGGTCCGATTTACGTATCAGCTCGGCCCAATTATAACTCTTATTCAAGAAATGGATGCATTTCTCCATTCACAGATCAAATGATTTCATGATTGTTTGGGCCAGTCTAAATTGGGCAGGAACTTGGCCCAATTATAATTCTTCTTCACCTGAAACATGTTGAGAGGTTGCCATCGACGTTCCTCGGCTACTTGTGAAGCCCTCCCACCCGACGCCCCAATCCGCAACCCTCTCGAAACCGCGACAGGCAACGCAAAGAAGACAGAAGAGGAGTGGGCTGCTATCCTCTCCGCTACCGTTGCTGTTCGCCGTCCGGGCGACTCCTCAACGCGAAGTAAGTTTGCAACTTCATTACCCCCCGTCCCACTTCTCATCATTCATCGTGAGGAAATATTTCAATAATTGATTTTGATTGTTATCCTAGGTTTCTTAGCTCAATTACTATTGGAAAGTTGAGATTTAGCTCCTAATTTTGGTTCCGAGTTCGATTTCTAGGTTTCCTTGCTTGCTCATCATGTTAAGAGATATTTTGCCTCAGGTTTAAAAGGAGGTGAGTCGGCCCCAACAGTTTGTGTGGGTGCTGGTTTTTTGGTATCTTTAACTATCGCAAAACTCTAAAATCTAACTCGAATGGCACTCTGACGAGCATCTCCCTTAATTTTATTCTTCAGAAGTTATTGTATTCTTTTAACTTTTAATTGGCAATTGTTCATGCGTGGAAATTCATGTGTGGTTTATAATCTGCTAGGATTTATCTATATAACGATGTTGGGATCATGTTTTACTCTCTTTTGCAGGTTGAGAGTTTTGCCGCATACAGTCAGGCATCTCTAGGATTGATATTCCTATTTGACTAGTTTAGAACATACTGCAAGTTTCTATACTTATCCAAGGATAGCTATCTTTTAGGTTATAAGTGACCATAGATAGCAAGGTACACTATGGACAACTCGTACAAACAACCATTGCCTCCTGGAGTTGATCCACTATCTCATCCATCAACAGCAGCTTCAACTGTGAATACACCTGCACCGTGTTTTCCTGTGCCCCCTATACACAGTTATAACGGGCAGTCTGATGGTTCTGTAAGTCCTTTACCAAACCCTTACTTGCCCTCTCCCCATGCTCAAAACTTGTCAGAACCTCATGCCCGAAGCAACAATGTTCAGATTTCACAGGATACTTCTCAAGATTCCAGGATCTCCACCACTTATACACCTTACCAAAATCAACCTGATCAAAATTTACCCGAGTTAAATAAGAAGATCCATGGTGTGGAGATGCTAAGTACAGATAATCATTCTGAGATGCAAAGTTCCTCCAAAAAGGTTGAAGAGGCTAAAACATTAAATGTGTATGGTGATGATTCCAGCATTATCGAGACTGCTGCTGAGCAAGCTGTGCTGCATGAACAAGTATGGTTTTCTGTTCATAATGTACTGATTCAGTTTCATGTTTCTCATTGTTTATTGTATTTATTGTTTGTTAATTTGTTGTAACTAGGAAATTGTTGCACAACAAGTTATAGAAAATCAAAGGTCAGCTTCTGTGCTTCTTCTTATTGCTGGGGTGTAATTCTTTAAACTGCAATTTCAATAGAGTGACTGGAATTTGATTCCCGAGTATAGACAAGTAAGAGGAACGATTGAACCTTCAAAGGATGGCAAAGACATTCTTTCTGGCCGTTACGATCCCAATGCATTAAAGGTTTGTTGTTTCTTTTTGATGCAGTAATTCTTGTAAGTCTGAATTGGTTTGTTCTATACCGTTTATGTCCTTGAATGTTCTGTTTGTAAGTTATGGAACACATTTCTTGTTTAGGAGCATTTATTGAAAATGGCTACCAATCATCGTGCTGAAATGGCCAATAAGCGTGGAAAGTTTACCAATCAGCTGCAGGAAAATGGTTTGTTAAACATTCCAGAGGATGTTTGATGTTATTATCAGCCTTTTGCATCTTCTTGAAATGTTAATTTCATCAATTTCCATATACACTGATAATATACATCTCAGACTAGGATCAAAAAGTGTAGAAAACTGATAATTCTTGTGCATTTTTCTCAATTGTGTATTGCACAAGTGTGTCACACTGTTTTTACTAAATCTTTAAAATGTATGATGCAAAGAAATGTTTTTGAACTTAAATTTTCTCTGGATGTATTGCCAAATGGTACTCAATTGGAAAATTGTGATCCACGCTTGGCCTTGTGATGTTAAAAGAAAATGCTAATTACAATCATGCCATTAAGAAAAATTAGGGAACAAGGATCTATCTCATTGGAACTGCTGCTCTTTTCTCATTGATAGTAGTTGTACAGAAATGTCATTCTTGATGTTCTATTTAGCTTCGTTTACTTTTGATAAATTAGAATAACTTAATTTCAGGCATCATGTCTGAATTTGCAGTGAGAACTGCAATTGCTTTCATCACACACTCTCGTCTGGTGCCTTTGACTATGTCTTGATCACGGCTCTATCTGTTGATGTCTTGCTTAAGTAGGCAATTTAGACAAAAAAATCCTTCTAATGTGCTAAACCATCGCCATATGAACCAGAAGGGGTCAAAAATGTCTAAGAACTTTCTCTGATGATTTCTCATTTGCTGTCTTTTTCACTTTGCATGATAAAGATGATTTGCCTTCGTCATAGTGATAATGTTCTTTTCTGCACTGATTTGCTTGCCGTATATCTCAGGTAATGTAGAAATTGGTAATGGCTATGGTGTACCAGGTGGGGGTGCTTATTATGCCACGACATCCTTTGCAGCTCAGTCCAGTAAGTTCCTTGTCTTTAATAACTTTGTCCCTAAAGATTGTAAGTTTGATCAGCATGTGTCCACCAGGAAAAACAAAAGATGAAAAGGAAGATTTGGAATCAAAGTCTACTCAGAAAGAGTTACCGGAATATTTGAAGAAGAGACTAAAAGCAAGGGGAATTCTGAAAGAGGACAAACCTGATGATAGCTCCACGACAATTGACAATGCAAGTCCTTATTTTAGTATTAAAGAGTAGTATTTTTGTATGCCTTGTAATTATGGTGAATGTTTCATGGTTATGATCTCAGAAAATTGAGGGGCAAGATTTTCAGGCCATAAACCATCCAGTTTTGCCTCTTGGCTGGGTAAGTATGAGCACGTTTATGCATTTGCTATAGTTGTCTTTTTTTTTTTTTAAAATTCAATGTGACTTGCTGACCGGTATTACACTTTAGTTTATTATCCCATTCCAGAAAGGTATCATTGTAATTTGATTCGCTTTTTCAAGAAAAATAGCTTTGTTTCTGTTACCTTGATCAAATTCATCATGATGGCTCATATCATAACAAAATAATTCATTTCGGAACATATGGATTTTCTGTCCCAAAAACTAAGTTTGAAATGTTTACCAACAAGAGATGTGTTAGAAAGTTTCTTATAATTCAGTTCATTTTAGTAAATGAATTTTTGCAACTTTATAATCTTGAATGGGTTTAGAGTAATAAATGGAGGATTATGATCTTCTGTATATAAAATTTATCTGAAACAGTAACCAATATCTTTATGAAAATCTGATTATTTAAGATAAAATTTACTTTTGCATATTTTGTACCAATATGCTTTGTTCTTTGAAGATTCTTTGGAATAGCATGTCTTTGCATCTTCAACTCCTGTGATGTACTCTTTAAGATCAGTTGTTCATATTACTTTTCTTTGGAAGAAACACTTGAATTTGCTATTCTGCTGTTCGTCTTGCTTCTTCTACTAATTAGGATTATGGCGTCCCTGATGCGTGGGACTTTTTTATTTCTTGTTATTATTTTTAGATTGAGGCTAAGGACCCTGCTACTGGATATTCATTCTTTTACAATGAAAAAACTGGAGAGAGTCGATGGGAGCATCCTAGTGCAAATGTTAGCTGTAACGTTGCTTTGGATCAGCCACCATTGCCAAATGATTGGCAGGAGGCAGTTGATAATTCTACAGGTATGCAATAAAGCTTGTCTAAGTTCTAGTGAGACGTACTGCATCAGAATTTGTTAGGTTGGCATAAAGGAATGAGAATGTTCTCTCTATTATTTGCTCCGCATAAACTTACCACATGAATTTTTTTCTAATTGTTATAGGACAAACATATTATTACAACACAAAGACACATGTCACGCAGTGGGAGCGGCCTGTCTCAAGTATCCATCTGAGTCGACAAAACGGTGGACATGAATCCTTTAGGAGTAACACTTCTGAGTCAATTTTTATGACGAGATGTATGGGTTGTGGTGGATGGGGACTTGGCTTAGTTCAACCTTGGGGCTATTGCAATCACTGTACACGGTACTCTTTTCATATGCCCTTAGTTCTCTGTGTATGCTTATGGCTCTTCTCTTCCAGGATAATCACTCATTTTCTTTTCTTTGTATAAAAAAAGACTAGTATAAGAATGGAGTGAATATGTGGTTTGGGATATGTATAATGATCTTATAAGATAGCAATAATTGGAGAAATTTACTAGATGGTATCTTGTTCACAGGGTTCTTAATCTTCCTTACCAACAGTATCCATCACCTTATTTGCCAAATCAGCAAGCTGCGGCAAATGAAGATTCCTCAAAGAATCAGTCTGGAAAAGGAATTCCCAAGCAAAGGTATCTTATTTTTCTGCCCAAAAAAATATCCTAAGTTACTTGTTCTTGAACTTTACTATGTCACAGCATTTTTGGAGATAAGAATAGTTCACACATGAAAGTAGTATTTGTCAGTGGTGCTACTACAAGCTGGTTGGTTGCGCATGCAGGTTGAGCAAACCTCCACTCGGAAAAGGCAAGAAAAGGGATCACCGAAAGCGAACATACTCTGAGGATGATGAGTTAGACCCTATGGATCCAAGCTCTTACTCAGATGCACCTCGTGGTGGATGGTATACTTTGTTAACTCTGCAGTCTTTGAGTAGTTGTATTTTATGCGAGGAATGTTGATAAAAAAATGTTCAGTTTATGAGCATTTAAGTAGGTTGTTTTTAGACACTATATGATCAGTTCATTCTTATGCAGGGTTGTTGGCCTTAAAGGGGTGCAACCGCGGGCAGCGGATACGACGGCCACTGTAAGTTGTCCTTTGTAAATATTTCTCCTACTTGCAGGATGCATAATTCCCCATCTCTGTCCTTTTATCTGATCAACATCCCACCACAGCCATCAATGAATAGACTTGACTGTTAATGCAGCTTCTTTTGGATGTGCGCTGCAGGGTCCTCTCTTTCAGCAGCGCCCGTATCCTTCACCCGGTGCCGTCCTGCGGAAGAACGCTGAGATTGCTGCCCAGAGCAAGAAGGGCTCTCACAGTCGCATGACGCCCATCTCTAAGAGAGGCGATGGAAGTGATGGACTGGGAGATGCAGATTAAGCTTATTGCACACTCGAGGTCTCAACAAGGTGCTGCCTGATGTGCTGAAAGTATGATGAACAAACAACGACACTGCAGGAAAGCATGTGACACAGTAACAGTACAATGCAGCCAACCAGGGCATGCAAGCTTAAACGAAGTCCTGCAGAATTTTCCGTCACAGAAAGAATGTTTTGCTCTTCGACATGGTCTATAGGATGGACGTGAGGTTGAAATTTTGGCAGGAACCTCATTTTGTTTCTGTCCCATGTCGTCAGTGATCAGTGTTACTCGGTGTAACTTTCTGTATACGTCGACCCTGGACAAGGGTGGAAGTGTTTTTGTCTTCTTTTAGGAGGAACTTTTTAACTTTCAAGGTAATTTGGTTCTCTTCATTTAAATGGTTGTTGAATCACCCTCAGAATTCAAGAAACTTGTTCTATTATCTTCATAGACTTCTTTATCATAGCTTAGTAGTATCGAGAAAAAAGAGGGAAAAAGAAAATGATTCCACCTGCTCTAGAAAGAAAAACATCATTAAACCTACATCATAATTTACAAATGAACATTACTAAATAACTTATTCCCAATAAATAAAAGCATGATTTTTTGGCGGTTGTTATCATTATTTATCAAGTGATACTACGTTGATGAATATTACAAATGCATAATGATTAACTTTATGATCGAATAGATCATGGTAAGAAGGGGTGATCACAAGAGCGAAGATGAAATCACCGAAATCGTATTGTCTGGATGTATTACTGTCTTAAAATCATCAACACTGGAAAAGTTTTTGAAATTAAATTTTCTTGCATGTATTCTCAAATTGAACTCAAATGGAAAATTGTGATTCACTCTCGGCCTTGTGATGCTAAAAAAAAGCTAATTGCACTGCTGCCATTTTTTTAAGAAAAAGGAAACAAGGATCCCAGTGGAACAGCTGCTCGTTTCTCATTGGTAGTCATTGTACAGAAATCACATTCATAATGTTCTATTTAGCCTTCTTGACTTTTGATAGATTAGAATAACTTACTCTCAAGCATCAAGTCTGAATTTTCAGTGAACTGCAATGGCTTCCATCAAACTCTCTCGTCTTATACCTCTGACTATGTCTTGATCATGGCCATCAGTTAAAGTTTTAGTTGAAGTAGGCCATTTAGACAAACGAATCCTTCTAATGTTCTAAACCATCTCCATCTGGCACAAGAAGGGGTCAAAAAAAATTTCTTTAAATGTCAAGAACTTCCTCTCAAGGGTTTGTAGTTTGCTGTCTTTTTTGCTTCGCATGACAGTGATTTGACTTTGTCATAATGATAATGCTCCTTTCCTGCACTGGTTTGCTTGCTGTATAAATTGGCAATGGCTATGGTGTATCAGGTTGTGGAGCTTATTGCGCTGCCACATCCTTTACAGCTCAGTCCAGTAAGTTCCTTGACTTTAATAACTTTTTCCCTACATACTGTAAGTTTGAGTGGCATGTTTCCACCTGGGAAAACAAAACATGAATAGGAAGATTTGGAATCAAAGTCTACTCAAAAAGAGTTACCTGAATATTTAAAGAAGCGATTAAAAGCAAAGGGAATTCTGAAAGAGGACAGCCCTGATGATAGTTCCAAAACAACTGACAATGCCCAAGTCCTTATTTTAGTATTAAAGAGTAGTCTTTCTAATTATGGTGAACGTTTCATGGTTATGATCTCAGAAAATCGAGGGGCAAGATTTTCAGGCCATAAACCATCCAGTTTTGCCTCTTAGTTCGGTAAGCATGGGCACATTTATGCTTTTGCTATACTCGTCAAAGAAATTTTTTAAATTCAACGCGACTTGCTGACCAGTATCTAAACTTTAGTTTGTTATCCCATTCCATAAAGGTGATCATTATAATCGCATTCACTTTTTAGCCTTGTTTCTGTTACCTTGAACTAACTCATCATGATGGCTCATGTCATCACAAAAGAACTCATTTTGGAACATATGGATATTCTGTCACAAAGACTAAAATTTAAATGTTTACCAACAAGATAATAGGTGTCAGAAAGTTTCCATTATGATTCAGTTCATTTTAATAAATGAAATTTTGCAACTTTATAAACTTGAATTTGTTTAGAGTAATAAATGGAGGATGCGATCTGCTAGATATAAAATTTATCTGAAACAGATAGCAATATCTTTATGAAGATCCGTTTATTTAAGGTAAATTCGGTTTGGAAGTTTGCACCACCAATATGCTTTGTCATTTAAAGATTCTTTGGAATAGCATGTCTTTGTATCTTCAACTCTTGTGATTTACTCCTTAAGATCAGATGTACATATACTTATCTTTGGAAGAAGCACTTGAATTTGTTATTCTGCTATTCGTCTTGCTTCTTCTACTAATTAGGATGATGGCATCCCCGATTCGTGCGACCTTTTTGTTTCTTGCTATTATTTTTAGATCGATGCTAAGGACACTGCTGCTGGATATTCATTCTTTTACAAGGAAAAAACTGGGGAGAGTCAATGGGAGCATCCCAGTGAAAATGTTAGATGAAACGTTGCTCTGAACCAGGAGGCAGTTGATAATTCCACACTGCAAAACATGCAACGCGTATATTAATTGATCGGGAGTCGTCGACACCTGATGGATGGCAACTTCCAGCTTCTTCCCATTTCCAACCGTAAGCGTGGAATGCAGGTAAAAAAGGGGGTCTTCGAGGCTCCCAGTAAAATTGTCTCGAGGCCCACGGCACATTTCTGCTTCTTTTTACATCCAAAATTCAAATCATATTTAATACACATGAATTCATTGATCGAGCCAAGCTTGGTTGATTATTAATGCGATCGTGATTGTTACCTAAAATTAAGTTAACTGTAGAAATTCATTGAATCAATCATATTTATAGAAATATAGAATCCTCTGTCTAACGTTAATTCTCTCTGAGCAACCAGAGGATTTCTCAGCTTGATTAAGAAGGTCGAGCGATCCCCCACCGGCGCGAGCAACCCGGACGCCTGGAGGACCGGCGTAACTCCGGCGAGGGCACCAAGGAATAGGTTTGAACCTCTCAGCCTTCTCCTATTTCTCATTAACCATGCGAGGGGATTTTTAATTATAGTATGCATTTCTTTATAAGGCGAGCACATATGCATGATTTAAAAATGCATAAAGAACAATTAATGCAATTCTTTGTCAAATGAAGATTATTGCTTTGAGAAACCCAAATTCCATATAATTAATCCTTCTCACTAGAAGAATCAAATCACTCACGGCACGGCACTGTGGAAAAATCAGATCACAGTCAAGTCCTGGTTTCTTTTCCACGTGTCAAATCATGACTTGTCTACACACGGTACATATCTAATAGGAAAACATACCGGATTTTCACACTATATAAATAATTAATAAGATAAATATTTTGTTAAATATTATTTATTAAAAATATAAAATATAATTATGATACATGTATTTTAATAGTAAAAGTTAAACAGTAATTACAACTATTCCAAATAAGAATCATTATATGACATATAATGGTTGTGATTGAGAAAATTTTCAGTTGCTCTTTTTTCTATAAGAAAATTATAATACCTTTGGGCATGGAAAATAACTAAATTATTTACTGGCAAATCTATCCGGCTGATTAAATCAGTGCCAATCGATTAATCGATTGGAAGCGAAGTCAAGCCTCGAGGTCTCCCATCAGATTGGTCAAATCAAAACTTTTTGGGAAAATTGTCTTCACCTTCTGTTGTCCCATCATTGCTATTATTTTGAAGCTTCCATGTGCCCTCATTTTTGCCTTGCTTTAATCCTGCAACGTGACTGCATTGCCTGCATTTTGAAGCTTCCATTCGTCTCAATGTGCCCGCACTTCTATCAAGTTCTGCGCGATTTCCTCTCCTCCCTCGCTGTTTAAATCATTGTTTCTGTTTTCATAATCCCTTCTTCCTCGGAGTGTTCACCATGAGGAGGAGGAAATCCGATTTAATTACTCACGATCTCTTCAGCTTCCTCCAATGCTTACCGCCACTCCCTGTCATCTTCATCTTCATCCTCCTCCTCTTGCCTGCGCCGGCAGCCGCTTCCTCCCCCATCGCACACAACTGCAGCGGCAGCCAATATAACGCAAACAGCAGCTTTGCCGCAAGCCTTGCGAAGCTATTCTCCTCTCTCAGCTCACTCTGCTCCTCCAACTACTCCGCCAGTGCCACCGCCAGGGCCGGCGACAGCGTCGCCTATGGCTTGTACATGTGCCAAGGTGATCTCCCCGGCTCCGAGTGCCAAAGCTGCGTACAGAATGCGATCGCCAACGTCAACCAGACGTGCCCCGGCCAAAGCAGAGGCGTCATCTGGTACGACCTCTGCGAGCTTCGGTACTCCGACGTCGACTTCTTCGGCGTCCCCAACGCGGACGGCCGCAACTTGACGAATCTAAACGAGACGACCAGCTCGAACATGCCGTATGAAGCGGTGTCCGAGCTTGTGCGGGTGGTTCCCTTGCGGAAGCCCATGTTTGCCACCAACGCGTCCCGCATGTACCCTATATTTGCGCTGGCGCAGTGCTCGGCTGATCTGAGCAGCGACGGCTGCCGGACGTGCCTGAATGCGAGCTTGGCGTTCATCAAGGACTGCTGCACTCGAGCTAAAGGGTGGCGATTTCTCGCCCCAAGTTGCTGGATAAGGTACGAGTCCACCCCCATCAGCGGCAATCCAAATACAGGATACACGGAGATCATCCGAAGCAACTGTTCGACCGATGGCCTAAGCTCCGACAATCTCAACTCCCTCCTCTCCGACTTGAAGTCCAGGGCCACTTCGAAGGGCTTCTACAACGCCTCTGCCGGAGCGAGTGGAAGTGAAGTTTACGGCCTCGCCCTCTGTCGGAAGGACCCCGCCCAACTGCCGAGCGGCGACTGCACAGACTGCATCGACACGGCAAGTAGCGCCATAGTGAATGAGTGCCCAGATAAGACTGAGGGAATCATGTGGTATGACAATTGCACCTTGAGGTACTCGAACCGGAACTTTTTCGGCCTTATGGATGGCGTGGGGCAACCATTTTGTAGCAACGAGCATGTCGCAGCGGAGACCGATAACATTACGATGACACTGGCTGAGAGTCTTGTGCAGGAGGCAGTGAAGAGTTCGTCCTTGTTTGCTGCTGGCAAAGACGCGAAAAGTGACTCAGACTCGAGCTATGTGATGGTGCAGTGCACGAGAGATCTCACCAGCGACAGCTGCCGGAGCTGCTTGGAGGTAGGAATGCGGACGATCAAAGCCAACTGTACGGAGAGGAGAGGGTGGCAGTACCTCTCCGGCAGCTGTGCCATCAGATACGAAGTCTACGCCTTCTTCGATGAGACGCCAACCATCGCTCGGCCGCCAGAAGGGCCTTCACAAGGTCAGTTTTGTTGCTCTACGTCAGTTTAGGACTGGGTTCAGTTATGATCTTGAAAAAAATACCAATTACTAACTTGTATGAAATGATTCTCTTCAATTTCAGATACATGGTTAACATTTCTGCAAAAATAAGAAAACACTTGGTTAACATGATATCTTAACTATTACATTCTTAAGGCAAATGTTTGGGGCATGAACTGCAAGATGAAAACACATATTATAATATTCTTCCTCAGCAGGAAGCACCTGAAGAAGTTTCATCCACACAATTATGCCATCTCAGCCAATGGAAGCACAGGGGCAGAAAAAATTAATCAATTTATAGAAAGTTGTAATCCCTTCCGCTTGCTAGGAAGATTATTCGTTAAATTAACTTTTAAAATTTGTGAAGTCATCATTTCATGTGGATTCTTCCTCGTGTATTCATTCCGTGTTTAACAGGAGGACAAAACAAAACATCAAAGCATAAGGTCATTGCTTTTGTTCTTCCACTTGTGGGAATAGTGCTTTTGGGTCTTCTTTTCTACTGTGGGTGGAAGCGGTTCAGAAGAAGTAAGAATCAAACAGTTTAGTGTGGAAATGTGACGATTGAATTGCTAATAATTTAGAAAACTAAGCATCTTCACTCTGTTCCATAGGTGGTAGAAAGCTGAAGCAAGATGATTTTAAGATTCTGCAAGATAGAGATTTGACTTACATGGACCTCGCAACCGTACAAATGGCTACAAAAAACTTTTCTGATGAAAACAAGCTTGGGAGTGGTGGATTTGGACCTGTTTATAAGGTATGACTGGCACCGACCTCTCACTTGGTTCAAGTCTCAACATATCTGACAAGCCGTTGGCCGCACCATGTTTCAGGGAGTGTTGCATAATGGAAAAGAAATAGCAGTTAAAAGATTATCAGAAAAATCCAAACAGGGTTCCTCCGAGTTCAAAAATGAGGTGAAGCTGATCGCAAAGCTTCAGCACAAAAATCTTGTTAGATTGCTTGGATGCTGTGTGCAAGGGGAAGAAAAGTTGCTAATCTACGAGTACTTGCCAAATAAAAGTCTTGATTTTTTCCTATTTGGTCAGTTCTTTAAACTCAAACAAGTATTGCGTCACTAAAATAGAGAGTAAAACCTCAACTTCTTTACAAGCTTCAGTATTTAAAATACAGTTGCAAATTTAACGTACTTGTTCCAAGGACACAGAATGTTAGTGCAGATTATTCAAACCAATTTTCTTTATAGAAAAAAATAAACTTTATATTCTTCATGAGCAGATAACAACAAGCGTGTTGAATTGGACTGGGAAAGAAGATTTCTGATGATCTTAGGGATCGCTAAGGGTCTTCTCTATCTACATGAGGATTCACTTCTCAAGGTCATTCACAGGGACCTCAAAGCTAGCAATGTCTTGTTGGACAAAGATATGAACCCAAAAATATCAGACTTTGGAATGGCAAAGATTTATGTGCCAGAGGAAAGCGAAGTCAACACAAATCGAATTGTTGGAACTTTGTAAGCAAACCTAATTCTTCTTCAATACTATAAACAGAAAATAAGTTACAATTATTAAGCATGAACTTTTGTGTATCAACACAGTGGATATATGGCTCCAGAGTATGCAATGGATGGATTTTTTTCAGCTAAGTCTGATGTCTACAGCTTCGGAGTTCTCCTCATAGAAATTATATGTGGGGCAAGGAACGGAAGAGAACATCTCGAGCAGCATGGGAAGAACCTTCCCAAGCGTGTAAGTGATTTATGCTTCTCCATTATGAAAACATCACCACTAAACTCTGTTTTAATAGGCATGGGATTTCTGGAACGAAGGACGGGCATTGGAGATAATGGACCCGTTGCTGGAGAACAGATACTCAAGCGAGGAGGCAATGAGATGCATCAACATAGGCTTGCTATGTTTGCAGGAAAATCCAGAGGAAAGACCTACCATTTCCACAGTTGTTATGATGCTGAACAGTGATGCAACGATGCTTTCCCAACCTGGTCAACCTCCAAACTTTATAAGGAGAAGAAATGAATCAAATGAGTCATCGCGAACCTCCTCAACAGCTCCATCTGCACTTCAGTCCATCAATGAGGTGACGGACACTAGCATTGCTCCTAGATAGCTTTACTGATCTGGATCGGATGTCTTTGATAGCTGCTGGTCAAATTATTTATGAGTTAGTGAAATATCGAAAGTCAACCTTGGATCCTATAAGCGCAATCGATTGCATCTACTTTTTATGGTTCGCTGTTTTCTCAGTTGAAATATGAATACCTGTTACTTAACAGATATGCTATCTGTTAGTGGTCCAATAAATTGATAACGAGCATGGACTTTTTGCAATCGTTGTATCAGCTAGTAGATCATGTTAAGTGCTGGCTTCTGCAGTTATGTTTTATTTCTAAGTGGCTCGATTTCTTCTTTCCTTTTTTGTAGTTTTTCCATAGAAATTCTCTGTGTATGAGATTCTGCTGATGCCCATTTGTCTTGAAAATTAGGGTGTTCGGCCCAACCCCAGCATTGATAGATAAATACATATCAATTTTATTAAGTATATATTTATGGTTTTAGCATATATTAAAAAAAAATCATCCGCATGCCCATGCAGTCAGTTAGAGGCAGCAATTACTAATTAGGGATACAAGGCGGAAGGGGCCACCTCCTTCGTATATTTCATCAAATAAATGGGCTTATTTAATTAGAAAGAGTTGTTATTTTACAGATAGTAGCTTTAACAGATATTAAGTAAGAAAATTAACTGACAACGTCCATACATGACAAGAACACAGAGACTCCTTTAGTTATGGGTGATGACCGATTACTCCATATGATAGCATGTAAAAATGCTGAAGTATGTTTGCATCCTCGTCGAATCTTTAACCAACTCTGATCGGGCCCATCCGCGCACGCGTCCATCTGCGCTCGCTCCGCAAATCTTTAACCGACAACCCGATCGAGCCCATCCGCGAACGCATCGACCTGCACTAGCGATCGTGCCCACGGACGTGCACTTGAGCTCTCTGATTAAATTTACCGTGTGGCCTTCCTTTACATCTCGGAGGCCAATTGTGCTGGCATGTCGCGTTAACGTCGATCGAGGCCTCCAAGCCATCTCGTCTAAATAATTAAATTTACTGATGCGGTTGAGTCTAACTCGGGCTCACGGGCAGTCGGGCGGACGTGAGGGAGGGAACAGGGGTCAAGCGAGAGATTTGACTCGACCTAAAATTTACTAAGGATGAGACGAGCGAGCGAGCAGATATTTTTTATTGTGTAACCAACCTCTCCTCTGGCTCTGGTAGTATGCGGAGGATGTGTCCCCGTACCTCGCCACCTCATCATTCCGCGATTCTTCGCTTGTCCTTTTCTTAACAACCTCATAATAAATTTAATCCCCACGGTTTAATCTTATTGGCCAGAATGCCCTTAAACTCTTCTGCAATTTAATTATTTCGATTATTATAATACCTATACTTTAATGTTATTGATGATGATGAAAGGGGTAATTTTGGAATGAGAATTTGCTAAGAGCGCCCTCGCGTATAAGAACCCTGCTCTCTCCGCCCTTCTCCGCTTGTTGCCTTATTACTCTCGCGAGCTCGTCAGGCGGAGCCCTTGCGCCATGATCTCGACGGCGATCCGGACCGCTGTGCCCCGGAGTTGGGGCGCTCATGATGGCTGCCGGGCTGCCACGGGAGGCTGCGGGCGTGCGGAGGCTGTGAGGCGGTACGCCAAGCGGCGGGCGCTGGCTGAGGAAGTAGTAGAGGGGGTGGCGGAGGCGGGCCAAAACGCGGAAGTGGCTCGTCCGCCGGCGGGGGTCTGCGCGGATTGTGGAACGTCGGAGACTCCATTGTGGAGGAGCGGTCCTGAGGGTCCCAAGGTTTTAACTCGTTCTCCTTTCTTTTTTGTCGCATCCCCTGTGTGCTTGTCTCTTTGATTCCTTGTTCTTGTATGAATGTGCATTTTACCGGTCTGATCTGTGGAAAAAATCGAGATTGGCGCAAAGATGATACGCGGATCATCTCTGAACCCTATTTCATTGAGATGCGAGGACTGGAGATTTTTTCTTGTGTCTTCGCTGTGAATGCTTGTTGATGATTTCTGGCTCTTGTTTGCAATTTTAGGATTTTTTCTACTTTTGACTGTCTATTATCCCTTATAATTTCCTTCCGTTTCGATACAAATCTGGTGCTTCGAATGCCAAGTTCTGCCGATGAACCCATTATTATCTCAAACACCCGCGAGCAATTCTGATGTGTTTGGTTGTCCTGCGCAGTCTCTGTGCAACGCGTGTGGGATTAAGTACAGGAAGAGAAGAAGAGCTCTTGGAGCACCCCACCATGGGACATCACCTTCCAAGGGCGAGGACGGGGAGGTGTTGAGCACGGAGGAGCTGAAGAGGAGGCAGAGAGAGAAGCAGGAGAGGATGCTGAAGCTGCTGGTTCTGCAGCACCAGCGGCAGAGGAGAAGCAAAATGGAGGATAAAGCAGCAGCGGAAGCAGGTAAAGAGGCCGAGGAAGCTGCCCTCCTCTTGATGTCACTTTCCTCCGGCCTCTTTGTTCATTCTTAGTACGACCACTGCTGCCTTTACGATGATTACAAGTTGTAGTACCCTTTTCTTGTTGTCATATAGTGCTATCAGATAATATTAAAAAAAAAAGTAAACAAGAAGAGAGAAGAGGATAAATCTCTCTCTCTCTCGCGAGAGAGAGAGGGAGTAGGAGGTTTACCAAATATAGGTACTAGTTTTACTGAAACTAACGATAGATCATTATCTAAAAGATGTTTTATTTTTAGTATAAATGTGTGTTAATAGTGCTAAAGGTAGATTTAGCTCATTTTGACTCTTTTCTGTGTAGTGTTTGCAAATTTCAAAGGAGATAAGTATAATATCTTTGGGGGAGATTGGAGAAATGTTTCAAGTGAAATGCCCAATCTGTGGAATGTAAAGCTTCTCTATTTCAGGATTTATAATGCTTATTGGTTGGATGGTTTATTTTTAATTTTAAGAAAAAGTTTAAAGGCTTGTTTCTATTTTTGCTCCTTTTTTTGATGTTGTGGACAGTGACTTGATAATTCTTTCACAGGCGGTCGCTGCCGCCTGCCGACCACTCTCTGAGAAAGTCTCCTGTGTCTGTGTTTCTTCTTCTTCATTTGTCTGCATTTGTGATAAATTAACTTCTTAAAATGATTAGTGACGCTCTAATGGTTTAAGCCTTGCAGTTCATTTTGTTATATTCATCAGAACATATCGACCAAATTTATCATAATTTTATCTTCATCAAGTCCAAGGTCTAAATGATATCATCCGCAGCAAGAGCGGAGGTGCGTTGCATGTTTATCCTTCTATTAATCATCAATCAATTATTGCAATCATTGTATGTAGTTAAGGAAAGAAAGCTCGATGCCTTAATTTTTCAAGGTCAATTATGTGATTTTAAACCTAACATATTAAAACGTTAGATATTATTTATATACTTTACATAATATAATAAACTCCTCTTCCTTTTAATTAACGCACGCAATCGCTCGTTTCATCTTCTTTCCGCGTTACCCAAAAAGGCGATGTCGAAGCCTCCCTCGTTCTGCCCTCATCTCCCACATCCTGTTCGAGGGCTGCGCTTCCTCTTCCTCCACCTCCTCTTGTTTGCCCTCCTCACCAGCGGCGCCCTGGGGCGCGGCCGCCACCTCATCACCATCCCCGCCGCCGTCCCTTCCCCGCACGGCCTCGCCTGGGACCGCGCCGCGCAGCACTTCGTCGTCGGCTCCGGCCTTCCGCCCGTCACGGTGTCCTCCGTCTCCGATGCTGGCGTCTCCGAGACCATCGTCTTAGATCCGTCCCTTCCCTCCACCTCATCCGTCGCCGCCCTTGCTGTCGACAACCACCGCCGCCGTCTCCTGGTTGCCCTCTCCAATCCCGCCGCGCTCGTCGCCTACGATCTCCGCTCCCCGCGTCCCCACCACCGCCTCTTCCTCTCCGAGCTTCCCGAGCCCTCTGTTATCCCCGGCGGCGTCGCCGTCGACGCCAGAACTGGCGCTGCCTTCGTCACCGCCGGAAGGGTCGTCCTGAGGGCGGATCTCGACGGAACGATTGCTGTCCTCTCCGAATCGGCGATCTACCGCATCGATCCGTCGTCGGAGGGGCTGGGAGGGACGGCCCACGTGAGCCATGGCTACCTGCTGGTACTGGAAAGGGGCGGCGCCGGGAGGGTGTTCAAGGTTGATGAGGAGGACGGAGCCGTGAAGGAGGTTCTGGGGAAGGGGTTGGCGGTAGCGGCGGAAGGGGTTGCGATGAGGGTGGACGGTGAGGCGGTGGTGGCGAGTGGGTCGGCAGGGGCACGGTGGTTGGGGAGTGCGGACGCCTGGGCGGAAGCGGTGGTGAAGGACGATGGGGCGGTGGAGAAGGGATGGCGCGCGACTGCGGTGGCAGTGCGCGACGGGCGGCATGCGTACGTGCTGCTGACACCGACAGAGGAGGAGAAGGAAGACGGAGAAGAGAAGAAGAGGAGCAGGATAGAGGAGGTGGAGTGGAGGAAGGAAGCTGAAGGGGACATGGTATGGGGATTCGTATTGTTTGGTGTGGGATTAGTCATTTTCTTCTTCTGGAGATTCCAGATGAGGCAGCTGGCGGTCAACATGAACAAGAAGAGAGCATAAAAGGAAGATAGAAAATTTTCAGGGACGTAGAACAGACTCTCGTTTTTCTGCTTAATAGCATTTGATGTGAATGGGAAATACCTCGGGTTACCAAAATGCACCGGCAATGATGTTTATTACTACTAGTTGCACCTCAAATTTAGGTTTTTATTGTTCATGACAATTGACAATTGGCTTTGATAAGGATGAACATTTACTCTCTCTTTTTTCCTTTTAAAAGAAAACTTAAATGTATAGTTGTTGCTTGCTTATATTGATTTATGTTCTACATCATTTTTGTTAAAATATGAATATGCTTATATTTTCCTCTCATGATGCAACGAATTGCTGAAAAGGTATACATCTCTAGAGTTTGGTGAGTGCTGTTGAAATGGATTAGTAGACAGATTCGGGCATTCAAAGCTTCCATAATAATTATAGGTGACACTGAATGATAAAGCAGCATGTATATGGTTTATGCTTTCATCAATCTTGACTTCTTTCCTCTTTTTTCTTCTAGTCATCAACTCTATGAGGCTACAGTAAGTCTAAGATCATTTGTTTCAGCTTGATCAAGAAGTAAACAGAGGTAGAGAAGGATGACACCCTTGTCGATTAAAATGCTAAAAATTTCCAGAAACATATGCTGAGCTTAAAGGCAAAAAAAATTCCTAAACAGGAACTGGAAGCTTAAACAGACCTAACAGAAGTGAGGTGGCAAGCTCAACCAGAGGTGCAATCGAACTGTTATCAGGATGCATCCTGTGTCTTTTCCTTATTGTCAGGGATTGAATTTGGTTTTTATTTTGGTATCCCACCTTTCGCCCTGCTTGTAAAGCTTCTACCGGGTTTTTCTGAGTCTCTGGCTTCACAGCACCATCTTTGGCAATTTGCTATTCATACTGCCAACAAGGTAGCAAACAGGCAGCTCATTGCATCTCTTCAGGTTACGCTTGCATCTCCACTTGTCTGTTTGCTATTATGTTTTTTGGTCACGAGTCGAAGCTGATTTCTCTACCAGCAGAAATGGAGAATGGGAAGACAGTCAAAAGATTGTGAGCTGCACATTTTCGAGATTATCACCTTGGAGTTCAGTAATGCAATTTATGCACCTCTGTTAACTCATGTTCTTGGTTGTGCTGCATATTTCATCCTTCAATGGCACCATAAAACATCAGTTTCTT
The DNA here is from genome assembly GCA_030544415.1 of Thalia dealbata. Taxonomy (NCBI): domain Eukaryota; kingdom Viridiplantae; phylum Streptophyta; class Magnoliopsida; order Zingiberales; family Marantaceae; genus Thalia; species Thalia dealbata. The sequence continues at coordinate 2,708,459 of CM060458.1, forward strand.
AAGCTGCTTACTGCAGCAACTGAGAGCATGGAAAGACGGTCAGAGATTCTGAATATTTGCTATCATGTTAATTCATGCTGTGAATTATGCTGCATATTTCATCCTTCAGTTGCACCTTAGAACTTCAGTTTCTTGGACAGATTACTGTACTATGCTTATTCACAGACTGCACATCCATTGATGGATCCTTAATGCTGTCTTGAAAACTAAAAATGAAACATCTTACATATGATTTCTTTTACGGCTGAGATACTCACTAGCTGCTAATGAGTTGATAAATTAATCATTTTGCGTCTTTCCTTGATCATTCTTGCGGAACTTTTAAATGAGTTGCCAAACTTTTATTAGCAAAAGATTCATTGCAATGAATTACCAAATCATTGCAATGGATATCGCAGGTGACGAAGCTTAAGATCCTTTGAACTGCAAGGCTTAAACCATTAGAGCATCACTAATCATTTTAAGAACTTAATTTATCACACATGCAGACAAATGAAGATGAAGAAAACAGAAACACAGGACGCTTTCACAGACAAATCATAGCGTCCACCTGATAATGTTAAGCAAAGAAAAGGGAAGAGGCTCTTAGCTATTATTATAGTCCACAAACGTAGATTAAATGCAATATCAAAGTCAAAAATATTCATTTTGATCAAGCGCTGCCAATTCTCTATATCTTCTGGACAAAAAAAGAGGATGCAGCATATTCAACATATTCCATAATCTTATGCGGATAATGAGCTTTTAAAAATAGAATATAGTAATCTAGAAACATGTTAGAGTATGCTTCATCCATTATAAGCTTTTCACAAAATTTAAACTCTGACTCGAAAGAATAAGCTCCCTCTAGGCATTGACATAAATTCACCATACATTTCAGCAGCCTAGTTAGGTAAATTTAAACACAGAAGACACAGACATCAGAAAACTCATATTAGGTCATACATGAATTAATGTAATCTCTCGATTCTCTCCCACCTCTGATTGAAGAAAGAAATGGCATGATTTGCACCATCAATCCTATCAGAGTCCAATTACGGTGGTGTAAGCAAATCTGCCAAAATGAATAGAAAACGTTAGTATTACAATGTACTAAATTGAATAGAAAACATAAAATATAAAAGATGTATATTTTTTAAAACTTCACGAGCATACTAAATTCACGATCTTCTAAAAAATTTAAATGATAAATATTTCTATCACATCAATTATTTTTACACTGACTTCTAAATAATTGAACTTTTAACTACTATAAAAAAATGTACACACTGTGTAGAAAATTTAAAGAAAAACTATAAACATCATTTATATCATTCATCAATTATTCTTACACTTTTTTTAGAAAATTTAAAGAAAAACTGTAAATATTATTTCTATCATTCATCAACAATACTCGTACTTCTTTTTATTTCACTAAAGTATTATAATTTTTAATAATGTTTATAACAATATATAATAGTACATATAGTCGTGAGTCAAATATCTCAAAGTTGAACAAAAGAGGATATAATGATATATTTAAAATAAAGAACTAATTTATATTATTTTAAAATAATACAAAAGATTTCTCCGAGTTTTAAAATTTATATTTATATCCTCACATATTTAATTTTATTCATTTTAAAAAAATGTTTGCTGTATTGCACCGCGCAGCAAAATGGTAAAAACCCTGAAGCTGCAGTTAGGGTTTATTGCAAAGTAGGAGAAGAACGCAGTTTGTACGGAGACTACCCGCCTCAAATGGCTGCATCCTCCTCCTCCTCTTCCTTCTCCGCCTTCGCCTCCCTGTCGAAGCGCTTCCTCTCTCGCACCCCTGCCCGTTTCCTCCCCCGCGCTCTCGTCGCCCCCCCCGCCGTCCGCTTCTGGTCAACTCTCATCACCTCCGACGAGGAGCCCGTCCTCGAAGGGTCCGCCCCTGGACCGGACGAGACTCCTTCCCCTTACTCTGCCGCCGGCGAGAACCCCCAGCAGCGCCCTTCCTTCCGGCGCCCCCTCGAGAACGGCCTCGATCCGGGCGTGTTCAAGGTAAAAATTTCACAGCGAACGCTAGCCCTAAATTAGCTCGTAGCGAGGAGTTGGGGCGATATAGGTTCTTTGTTTTCACTGGAAGATTTATTTCGCATGAAGGCGATCCTTGTGGGCAAGGTGGGGCAGCAGCCGGTGCAGAAGTATCTTAGGACTGGCCGCACTGTGGTGCTCTTTTCTCTGGGGACGGGAGGGATGCGGAACAACCGTCGCCCCCTCGACAATGAAGAGCCGAGAGATTATGCTGAAAGGTGCGCCGTGCAATGGCACAGGGTTAGTGTGTACCCTGATGCGCTCGGCAGTCTCGTCCTCAAGCACGTCAAACCTGGGTGAGTTGAATGTATAAGCTGAGAATCATGTTGGAATGCAATAGAGATACTGTTGAAACCAACGACAGTGACCGGAGTTTCTACACTTTTATGAAAAATCACTTTATTGCACCTTCCATTCTTCCTTTTAGGAAATTGATTGCATCTGATGTTAGCCTATCTGCATAAAATAATTTATATTTATCAATTTTTTTCTCCGGTGGAATTATGGCAGCGAGAAATATTTTTTCATAGGGTAGAAGTAAGAAGAAAGTAATATCAGACGAGCAAATGAAATATTGATTAGCGTACTCAATTGGCTAAAAAGCTCACCCATCAATTCTTCCATTGGATGTATTCAACTAGTAGTCAAGTGATTTCGTGATGTGTACCTTATATAGGTTTTGTTATAAATTCTTGAGGTGATTGATTTTAGGATGCTTAATCTTACACGGAATGAGATGATTGAATAGTATTACCTTTTTTTACCAGTTGGTTTCTACCAAAACTGCATAAGATACTACATAACATTATGATTGTCACAATAGAAGGATTTGGAAGGTTCAATCTCTGCAACTTTATCCCTGTAAGCCTTAAGGTAACCTCCGTGACCTGAAGACTGGTCACGTACATCAGGAAGGAGCAATCTTATAATCATACCAAAGTTTCATAGCTTTTCAAGATTCACACTGAACTTTGTGAACGTCAAGGCAAGGCTTTTCAAAGTGTTTGTTCTGTTCTCAGGGATACTTCACAGTTCACATTATACAGGATGCATTCTATATCTATAGTAATCTATAATATTACAATAAGGCTTTTATATTTATTGACAGACAACATCTATCTATTTGTACCTCTGATCTTCTGTTACATCAGTGTTTCCCAGATCTTTGTACATTGCTTTTGGGCAATCTTATTGTCATATGAATTAGAAGTGATATGTGAGATATGAGATTGTCAATTAAAGCCTTCACGGTAGTGGCATATTATAGTGAAACTACATCAAAAGTTTCAATGGGAAGATGTGCTGATGTATATTAGTGTTAAACTCGTTGCTTATTTTTATGTAGGTCAATTTTGTATCTGGAGGGCAACCTGGAGACTAAAGTTTTCAGTGATCCAGTATCAGGTCTTGTTAGGCGCCTCAGAGAAATTGCTCTTCGCGGGGATGGTACATGACTTTCTTTATTTTTTCCTTTTACTTATCAAGTCTTTAAAATTCAGGACTCATCTTTGATAAAAAACATAAAGGATATTTAACCTATTTTTACATTAGTAATACAGAAAAATGTTGTTGCAAATGTGAAATGTAGCAGATGATGTTAGAAGAAAACTCAAACACATCATAGATTTTGAAAGCTACATACCCAGCGAGAACATAAAGTCTTCCCTGAATGTGCAACATTTTTTTTTTACTTTATCCAACTACTGCAAATTCCTGGTGTCTTTGACCAAAATGCTGATTATAAACAGAAATTAAACATTTAAATTGCATTTGAGTTTTAGTGTGATATCCTGAAATGAAGGCAGGTGCTTTATGAATTAATACTAATTATTTTTGAACTTGCTCAGGTCGTGTTGTCTTTCTGAACAATCCCAGCCAGGCTGCTGAAGCAGAGGCAGAAACACTAAAAGGTGTTGGTTATTACTGATAAAAATCAAAGGCCGTCATTGCAGAACAATGAAGAAGAGGAACCTCCTGCAGATGCCAAATAATTTGCATGGAACCTCCTGGTTCTGTGCTTGGTGCTTCTGGCAGATTATGCGGAAATTGCTATCCAGTAATGCGTTCCAGAACCAAATATAACATTTTAGGAGTCGGTTTCTGAATGCTGTCCATTAAACACTATCTCGAGTAGCCTGCCTTCCTGTGTAGGTCTGCCACAATTTGAACGATGATATTCAAATCTGAGTGGAGTGCATCATTTGTTCCCGGGTTCTTATAATTTATCATATTTTTGATTAAGACAATGGAAATCATATGGGATGACAGGTTGCTCACGACTGTTATTGCGGCTTTTAGTCTTGAAATCATAAAATTTTGATAATTGCTGGATGCCATGATACTATTTCCTCCTTATTGTGGGTCGACACTTGTACAAGAATGCAGGATCAATTAATCATCATCTCATTTTGTGTGGAGGACTCATTGACTCCTTAATCTTCTATCCCCCAGCTGGGGATCGAACATGTCCCTTGAAATGAGATTTTTTTTTTTTTAAATCGGGCATCCCCCAGCTGGGGATCGAACATGCCGCCCATCAAATTGAGATTTATTTTTTACCTTTTAAAGCTAAAGCCTCAGCTTTTTTATTGTTACTGTAAAAATGTAAACTTGACTTGAGTGCTGTGATTATATTAACAACCAAGAAGGCACATTCTATTGCTGTCTCTTTTTCTATTTAATACTTCACCCTTAAGAAAGCATTGGAGTCCAAATAAGTAAATAAATGAAGGGCTGCGGTCAAAAATCCCTCTTCCGTTTTCTCGTTTAAGACCCGGCCGTTTGAGCCCGTCGTGTTCGTCGCGGACAAGGGAAAGTGAGGAGGGCGAACGAGAGAAGGCCTGGCCACCTCTTCCGACGACGACACATTTCGAGGTCTTCAAGCCACCGAATTTAGGGTTCCCGCCGGCCGGAGCATCCCCGATTCCCTCCTCTGCCATGTGAGCTTCGTTTCTTCGCGGTCGTCGAGGCGATTTGGTCCGTAGGAGTTGGTTATGGAGTAGGGGGTGCTGCGATGCTCGCACCGCAGAGGAAGGGTTGGTTCCTCCCGCCGGTGGTGGCCGGAGCATCGAGGAATGGACCCGGGCCCTCGAGAGCTGGTAATTATGTCGACGCGGTTGCCGGCGAGGCGAAAGGCGGGGAGGCGTTGGTCGGGGACGGGATTCGGCAACCAGAGGTGCTGCCGTTACCCTTCTGTGCTGATGGCGAGGATGGTAATGAGGTGGAGGTATGGAGCCGGTTTAGAGAGGCTGGGTTCCTTGATGAGGCCGTGCTGCATTGGAGGGACAGGGAAGCACTTGCTCAGAGGATATCAGAGCTAGAGAAAGAGGTTGAAAGGCCCCATCTTTTAATCTCTTCATTGAAATGTCGACTGATTTGATTCACATGTGGTTGACTTTATGTTGACTTAGTGACCATTGCTTTGCGGGGCATTTCTTCTGAACTATGGTTTGAGAATTTAGAACTTTTAGATGTTCTTGGTATGGAAAACACAATCACTTTCGTGTGTGCTGCATGCAAGATTGGCGAAGATGAAAGGAATGTGTTGTGCGCATCACTTGGAATTAGGTTCTGAATGGTGAATGCATAGCAATGAAGTGGAAGGGAAAGATAACCTAACTAGGATATATCATGAGATTAGTAAGATCCTTGAGTTTTTACGCTGATATAAAGATGATTTCGATATTTGCAAAATGGTTATAGGTCACATTTTGATCCAAGGGACATCCATATCATTTAGAAGGACATGGATGAAGATAGATCTAAAATTACCAGTTTGGAGATTCTGAATAAAGTGAGTAATTAATCTTGTTGAAGTTTGAGGTAATTATAATATTAGCTCAGAACCATTTTTGGCTACAGTTCTAGCATGCATAAAATTGCTGTCACAATTGAAACATTCAGAATTTTATGTGCCTTATCCAATCCTGCATAAAATTGATATGAGAATACATCCATCATTTTTTTTTTGTAAATGTATAGAATTCTGTGTCCCTTATTGATGCTTTTATATAATTACTGTAGCTATTTCCTTGTGAAAAGTCCCTCAACTCCCTTGACCTCATGTCTGGTTACTGCTTCATTTGTACTTTGTTGTTTGTGTCCACTATGAATGCACATCCTATTATAACTTACTGTAAGACTGGTTTGAGATTTTGTTTGCTTAACTTTCTTCCTACTTAACATTGTGATCTGATATTTCTTTGGTTCTGCAGCTTTATCAATACCAGTATCATATGGGACTCCTTTTAATTGAGAAGAAGAATATGACTGATAAATATGAAAAACTAAGGCAAGAAATGTCTGAGGAAGTAGAAATCAAGAAGCACTTGCAAGCAGCGCATCTTCTCTCCATATCAGAATTTGAAAAGCAAGAGGAGAATATGAGTATGGCCCTGGGACTTCAGAGGCAGTCAATTGTTAATGTACGCAACAAGATTCTATTTTTTCTTTTGAAAGGATGATCAACTTCTAGGTTATAGGACGTAATCTGCTCTCCAAATGTAGCTAAAAAAGTGGAAGGGGGACTCGATATGGTAGGTGTCTCTGTAGTTTTTTGTGCAAAGAATTCATTTAAAAAGTGTAGAGCGATGCTGTTCCTAATACCACCAAATTGAGATACAAGAATGGCTCAAAAAATTTAGTATTACGATGGTTATTCAGTGTTTTTATGGAGAGATTTTATGAATAGAATGAAAAAGAAAAGAATTATATTGATATGGGCACAATTTAATATGGACCACACGCGAGTTTAATATTAGATATGATTGGTAATTTACTTTTTTCTCAACTTTTTTTGCATGAGATGCTCAAGTTACCCTTTATTTACTACATCTCCATTTCGTCTTATTCTTTACTTCTTTTATTTTCTTGATTCAGCTTGAGAAGGTTTTGAATGAAATGCATGCACAAACTACAGAGGTTAAATTGGAATACCTGAAGAAGTTTTCTGAAGTATATAAGCATGAGGTCATTGCTGAAGGAAAAAGCTGCGGGGTTAAAGGAAAGCTGCGCTCTTTGGATGCCAGACTAGCAGAAATTAGTCGAAGAAGTGCAGAGATAGATAGAAGATTACAGGAAGTGGAGGCTCGTGAACTCATACTTCATAAGGAATCCTCATCTTTTATAACAGAGTATGCATTTTCTCACATATGTGGTGAATCATTATTATTCCTTCAAAATAACTTAATCATCTGGCATGTAAATTTTGAAATCTAGAAAGGTAACATCTGAGAAGGATGTTGCCCAACAAAAACAGGATTTGCAAGCGTGGGAAAAGGAGCTAAGGGACAATCAAAAGAAGCTTGCTGAGTGGCATAGCTTGCTAAATGAGAGAGAGATGGAAGCACATTGGAGAGACAATTCTTTCAAGAAGAAAGAAAAACAACTTGAAGAGGCTTGGAAAACCCTAGAGATTTCCCAGGATTCAATTAAATTGAAAGAAGAAGATATATGTGAAAGACTCAGAGCCTTTGATGCAAAAGAAAAGGTTTACCTTGAATCTCGAGTTTATATTATCTCAATTTCCATATTTACTTTTCTTCCATCTAATTAACTCTGGTCGCAGGAAGTTCTTGTAAAGCAAGGGATTTTAGAGAAGAAAGAAAAAGAATTACTTACCATTGAAGAACAACTAAGTAATAGAGAAAGGGTAAGTCATTAGTCTGAAAGTTGGAACTTCCTACAAAATTCAATCTACTTAAAGTTTATTTCAGCCTATTTATTTGAATTTCATTTCTTGTAAATATGTGCCAAATTAAGGATGAGGTTTGACGATTGACATTTCTGACTAAGGTTTTAAATATAGTTCAATATCAGTTTCAGCACATTCTGATACTGATGATGATTAGCTGAAACATCAAACGTTGCCAATAATGGTATATGTTCAAGAACAACAAACAATTCCTAAGATAGGTGAACAACAAAAACATGAAAGCCACTGACATAATGCAAAAGGTTATCATCAGACTGAACATTAGACAGTTTTTCAGCAAGATAAGTTTCCAAAAATGCTGCTCCTTTTAAGTGTATCAAGCAAGGTATGCAGTTGAAATCTAATAATTATCAAAGGGAAGAACCATGTACAAAACAATATCAATCAGGAAAGAAGAAACATCATGTTGATAATTAATGTCAAATAGGTTGGTTATAGAAAATAGCAACTTTGCTAGATATGTTTCATGAAAGTTCTTCGATGAGTGATGCCTATCTCATAGCCTTCTCTTTAATATGAGGAAATTGAACTAAGTTACATCTGTGTTTGGTTGTTCTAAGCTCAAAAATTAAATTTTCTGAAAGTGGAATTATGTTTCATATACCATGCAAAATTTTTAACTCAAGCTATTGGATTGGTCAGACATTCTATCTACTAGTTTAAGCTTGTTAGGAACACATCTAATTCATAACTAATAAACAAATTTCCTATTATTCATATAACAGTTGGTTTATACATTTCAAATCCACGTTGGTTACTGCAATCACACTGGTTTGCCAGCAATGGTATATTGGCCCTGTGGTGTAACCAATTGTCAGTATCATCTGGCCACCTGCTATGTATTACTTTAAAGCATATATAGTTTTTGGGATATTATATCTTCCTTGCATGTAAGACATATTCCCAGTCAATTGTACTCATACGATCATAATTCTATTGAGTTGTGCCATTTTAGCTTGATCAATTAATGCATTCAGTTTTTCCAGTTCATCACTCCCAACTTGAAGGCATTTTAGCTTCAAGTTAGTTTAGCATAATTCTATTGAGTTGTGCCATTTTAGCTTCAAGTTAGTTTGACATTTCTTTCTTAATTCTTGAAGGTGGATATTCATAAAACCATGGATTACCATAACTCAATTTTGGAATCTCAGAGGAAACAATTTGAGTTGGAAACTGAAAAAGAGAGGCGAGATGTTGATGATCACATGAAAGGGAGAATAGATGTCATGGCACACAAGAAAACTTTGCTTGAAAATAGAGAGAGAGAGATTTCAAAGAAAGAACAAGATTTGGAAAGAGACGTTGGGGATTTGAAGCACAGAGAGGAAGAAAATGGTATGGTCTTGAATGAACTCGAAGAAACATTTAGAAATGAGAAGGAAAAGATCGAAGACAAGAAAGAGTGGCAATTGGTAGGTGAGAAAAGATCATCAGTAGAAGAGCGTTTGAAGCAAAACTCTGATAAGAAAGAAAATTTGGATTGGGGATGTGCTGCTCACTTCCAAATGGATCGAGAGGGTTCTTCATCAAATACTATTATGAATAAACCATCTCATCAGAAGATTGATGCTTCTGAGGTATTCAACAGTGAAAATGCTCATCTGGCTGATCTTGATGTCTGCATTATGCAGAGAAACCAAGAGCAAGTTAATAGAACTCTGCAAGAGGAGGATATTGATGTTGATTGCAATATGAGAAACGCCACAATTAATACTTGCATTATTTTGAACAATCTAGATGAATCAAAGATTCTAGATATGAGAGAGCAGGAATATCAGTTGAAAAAGGGAAAAACAAAAGTTCTTGGAAACAATAATGATGTTGATCCAACTGCACCTATAATTAAAAGAAAAAATAACAAGGTTCATGTAGACGAACCTTCCAACGAGAGCAACTTTTTTCTTGGACCAGAGCTCAAGTCTTGCAGAAATTGTGGATTTAAGGATGGAGAGGATGAAATATTGTCGGTGGAGAGCGCCGAGGTATCTAAACATGGTATTTGTCCTGGTTCCGCCAAACCTGAAGCATGTTTGTTATGCATGCAAAGATGTTCGAGATTATTGGAATTTTCTACTGATAAGAGAGCTGCAGAACACAGTGACAAGTCTGATTGCCTTGATGATGAAACTTTCGAGCATGAAGACAATCTTGGACCTCGGTTGTTGCTGGGAGAAGTTAATACATCCGAGTGTGTTCATTCTGCCAATGGGACCAAGTGCAACACGGGACCAGAGAGATTAAATCAGGCCGAGAATGCTGCAAAAGATTCTTCCGAAATTCCTGATAACTCGACAAACATTTTGAAGTTTAATGATAGTCTCAACGATATCGAACAGCTTACTTTACACTGTGATGGTGACTTAGTGGACAGGGATGCATGTTCTGTTCCTCCTGGATTGGGTTCTGTTCCATTGCAACTGAAACAAAAACAGTTCGATCATGGTGGGAGGAGGACTTCTATATTTATTAAAAAGTCGCGTTCTGTTAATGCACTTATTGCGGATAACAACGTCGAGGTGATTTCTCAAAGCAAACACGATGAAGGTTCAACCTACAAAGAAACGCAGCGTATCTGGACATGTCTAGATGAAGGATACGGTTACGATGGTGTTCAAGAGGCAGTGAGGTGCCTTTCTCACCAACAGGGAATGACGAGTGCTGGTCCAGGAGAATATGCTGAAGGTCATTCACAAGACATATCGCAGCTAAGAAACATACAAGAAATGGAAATTTCTCCTAGAACGGAAATCCTAGGATTAAAGCGCTATAATTACAGACATTCCACAATGTATGTAGTCTATTTGATAATCTTTTAGGCATTTTGCAAAAAAAAAAAAATTATCATTCATTGGATCTTAATCCTTTCAGTTTCCGTGTCTGTCAAGCATTGGCCTTTCGGAAACGAAAGAAGACAGAAGAAGAGCTTGAACAATCCCTTGAAAACAAGGTATTGAAAATTGTTGGGCATGATGGTGAAGGAGCTCAAAGGCATACAAGTGCCGATGAGAGTGAAATTTTTTTGCGAAATCTAGGCCCCAACGCCTGTTCAAGGTAAAAAGATATTTGTTCTCTGTTATTAATTTTTTCCTTGCATGCCTCTGTCGCTGAATTCTTTATGCCATTTCTGACCACTTCAGGTAACATTCTGAAGAATATAGCTTATTATTGGAAGCAAGAATACAAGGGGAAGCAAGCAGAAGGCACATGTAGATATAGCAAGGCAACTAACCGAGTTGTAGATAATGTGCAGCAGGCGACACATGACAAAAGTATTGGTAACTTCTAGAGGGCAAGGGTGTTAATTTGTGTGATTTTTTTGTCGATTTAAGGAACCTGTTGTTTTGGCGGTGTCTATTTTGTGCAGTTCTTTCTGTCTTTGATCACCTTCACAAATGTGTGTAAAATATGCAGTTTGGTCATCATTGTGATGCGGAGAGACTTGTGTTGCTATCTTTGTTGTAAAGAAAGGGTGCACTTGTCAAATGATTTTCGTATTGTAAGTTATTTTGTTCTCTTTGTTGGAAGGAGAGCTATGCAAACCTAAGCATCATCCTCTGTAAGTTTTTTATATTCAATGTATATTTGCATATTATAAAAAAACAACGTTCATCAAAGTATGAGGTGATGATTGCCTGAAAATGCTCTTTGGTTCTTGAACACAACATATATTTGCTGAAAGTGCGGAGGACGATAACATCCGGTAAGTTGGAATGCGGCAATGTTTTGCTACCATCAGATTTTGGAAGGGATTTGAGGATTGCCACTAGTTTTCACATATCTTGCCTTACTTTTTGACATCAACCATACAGATTGCAGTACTTGGTGTAACTTCATTTCTATATTAATAGATATTTTATTAACTTTTTTCATTTCCCCGATCAACTCTTTGGAGTGCCAGAAATCTTTCCCAAAAAAAAAAACTCTTTGGAGTGCCAGAAGAAGAAAGGGTGGTCAAACATAACATTTGAAATAACAGACCTATGGATAAAAGGCAACTACCAGAAGTCTCCACAGGAACAGCACCCTTCAGAAAACCGATGGTATCGATTTGGATCCTTCAGAATGATCTCTTTGTGATAAGCTGCTGATACAAATTTAAAAGTATTGTGACAGTCTGTACATACCCTAAGGTTCTTACCTATGCGGATCAGAGATCCACCAGCTCTGGTCACTGCAAGAGCAAGAGCCAATTTCTCTGTATGACCACAGAGATCTCTCATCCTTTCATTCTCATTCATCTTATGACTCACACAGGATGTCTCTGATATCAAACCAGCTCTGCTCATGGCCGTTCCAAGTGCTTCCAGGAACTCGTAAATCTCTGCAGAAACTGCCTTCAGGCAGTCGCCTACAGTGAACCTGTACACCATGCCTCTGATCTCCACCCAGCTGCAAGCAGTTTCTGGCTTGAGTCCCAGCTCCTTCATCGCAGACCTCACCTTAGCAAGATGTTCCCACCTTCCTGCATCGGCATACAAGCGTCCTAACAGCAGGTAAATACCGACGTAGTACTGGTCTATCTCTAACGCTTTCTTAGCTGCATACTCCCCCAGCTCCAGATTCTTGTGATTCCTGCAGGAGGAGAGCAGAGTTCCCCACACAACTTTGCCGGGTTCAACCGGCATCCTCTTTATGAAGCTGTGCGCTTCCTGTAGGAGCCCCGATCGTCCATATAGATCCACCATGCATGCAAAGTGCATCATCTCTGGCACAATGCGGTACTCTCTTTCCATAGAATTGTATACCTCTTGGCCTTCATCAACTAACCCACCATGGCTGCAGGCAGACAAGATGGAAACAAAAGTGACCGCATCAGGTCTTATTCCAGAGTCTCTCATTTCGTCGAACACCTGCAATGCTCTTCTGCTCATTCCATATGCACCGTAACAAGAAATCATTATCGTCCATGTCACCACATTTCTTTTGGGCATCCTATCGAACAAGAAGATTGCAGATTCCATGTTCCCATTCTTTGCATACATGCTGAGAACAGCATTATGCACGACGAGGTCGTCCGGATCATCGCAGTTGTAGGCTCGTTTGATGATGTACCCATGGATTTCCTTGCCTTTGCGAAGGTCGGTCGTCACGCCGCATGCATTCAGCACCGTTGCCAGTGTTGACGATTTTAGCTGACACCAGCCTTCTGAAACCATATCCTTGAACAGTTGAAGTGCAACCTCAAATGCCCCGTGGTAGAAGAAAGCATTGATGATCGAATTCCACGAGACCAGATTTCTCCTGGGCATTCTGTCGAACACACTCCGGGAACATGTCAATTTCCGGCATTTCGAATACATGTCCATCAATGCGGTCTGCAGTACCACATCGGCCCGGTCAAGAAGACCCCTTCTGAAGCAGTATCCATGGAGCATTCTTCCCATGTTAACCTGCCTCAGCTGTGAGCATGCGGACAGCACACTAGTTATGGTCATCGCATTTGGCTCGATTCCCTCTTCGAGCATCTTATGAAAGAAGCACAGCGCCTCTTCCCCGCACGCATTCTGGGAGAATCCACAGATCATAGCGCTATACAGGAGAACATCCCTTTGGGGAAGTTCATCAAACAGCTGATAGGGCGCTTCCAGATAGCCATACCTGAAGTACATCTCCAAGAGGGACGTGCCGACGACAAGGTCGCTTGAGAAGCAGGACTTGACGGCGAAGCCATGGATTTGCTGGCCATGGAGTGGAGAATCTTTTAGCTCAAGGCAGAGTCTGATGAGGGCTGAGATGGTGAATCTGTCTGGCCCCAGGCCTTGCTTCTGTGCCTCTAAGAAATGCCTCAGAGCCTCCCTCGGTTGCCCTGCGGCAAGGTGAGTCCTCAGGGTGGCGTTTAGAGAGAAACGGGAGCGGCGCTCAGTGGGAGAAGCATGCGTCGAACAGGGCGATCTCAACTTGGAGAGACAACGAGTGGTTGACCTGGTTATGGATTCTGCCAGATGTGCTAGATTTGGAACTGTCATAATCTACCTGGTGGGAAACTGGATGAGAGATTTGATGCGACCCCAGAACATAAATAGACTAAACTGTTTATTTGGTTGCAAAAAATTGTACAGCCCATTTTGGTTCTTACATACGTTGATGACAGATATTTAACGGTTCAGTTGGTCGAAGACAGAGTTCTTCTTCTCTTCAACCACATTCTCCTCATCCTCATGCTCGCACCTTCCTTCATAGGCGGCTCCGTCATGAGCACGGCGGCTTGCTCTTGCTCACTGCTCTCACCCTGTTGGTGCTCCATAGACATCGGATTTGTGAGTGTTCCAGCTCCAGGTGCAGCACGTGATGGGCCCTCTCCACTGTTTCCTTCTACTAGATCAACTCTGCTCGAAGGCCCAGCTTCTTCTACTTCCTCAGATTCGAGCATGGCTTCCTCTTGCGCAGAGCTACTCCTGCTGCTGCTATTTCTGCTTTCATCTGAAGATGCTTCGCTGTGTGTGTTAAAGATGGTCACGCTCGCCCTCCTCCCGCTGCTAAAAGAGTAGCTCTTGCTCCTCCCAGCATACAGCGGCAAGATGGATTCACGGCGCTGCTTAGCTTTAGATCGGTCGCTTCCCAGGCTGTAAGAAGTGGAGAGCTTTCTCTCCACTCCTTCTTTTGCTCTCACTACTTCGCCCAATTGCTCCAGTGCTTCGTCGTTTGTGGTGTCTTCAGCCGCCTTTTGCTCCAGTTCTGAGATCATCCTGCTGAAGGTTTTCTTCCTGCTGTGAAGCGACCGCTGTTTTCGATGAAGACAAGATGTGAGAAGAAATTATGTTGATTTTGGTATAAAAATTGAAGATCCCGCCCGCTCTCACCCGCTTCTCGAGGAATCTCCCAAGACCATGGTTTTGAAGTTTTTTCTTTCTCCAGAATATGTAACAGTATCTCACGGCTATGGCTAAGATAAGTAGTATCACAAATTGGAACAACAGGAAGAGCATGATTGCCTCTTCATTGCCTTGAATAATTTTGAAGCATAAGATAGCAATCTGTTTGAGAAAAAAAAACATAGAGAACGAGTGAGGGTTGTGCTTACTTGCATCAATGGTGATAAATTTGGGATTTGACTGTGAGCAAGTCCAGGCAATTCTTTGACCTGATCAAAGTAGATCGAAGCAACATCATCAGTTGAAAACTGTAGAAGTTTCATCTCTGAGAACACTATGCAAGTTAAGGGTCAACGCGCTTGCTACCTGTAGTATAACATGGAAGACTGCTGCCTATCCCTGCAACAGTTCAGAAGATAACAGTGAGAATTGGATCATCCTGTCATCCATACAGGAGAACCTTGTAAAATGCACTTGAATGCAGATGCTTCTTGTTCATACATTAACTGGAATGCGGCAGAAAGCATAAGAAATAAACTCACTTCTTAGAGAGAGAATGGTGAGAAAAACCCTCTCATCCAAATTGAAGTAGCTCAGATCGCTCTCGGACAACAAGGACGAGACGTTACCTGATTCCAGATGGATAATCATCAGCATTCCTATCACACATCTGAGGGGAAAATGAAATGCACCTCCTTGTTTCACAGATAAACTCAGCTTTACCATGATAGTTATCTTGCCAATAGACTGCTCCTGTGCGCGGTACAATCAGAGTAATCACAGTACTCAGTGGCATTAGTGCAGATATGAAAGTATAGTCGCCGGTTGTATGGGTTGACTTTTCCTCCGTGATTGTTTGAGAGACATAAACTGCAAATCCTGAGCAGTGTAAGACTGGACTTGCTAGGATCACTGAATCTTCTGCAGTCTTCTGAAGGAACTTCTTAAGATCTCCAGTAGGAGAAAATGAATACAGAAATCCATCCAGTGAACCAATTGATAGCCAGCCTTAGTAGTTAAATAGACAAATCATCAGAAGCATGATAATTGGATCAACAAATGAATAGTTTGAATGTGGAATGATTCTGTTGATTTCATCTTAAACAACAGTTCTATGAATCTTCGGTGGCAGCTGCTTGGTTACTTACCATTGGAGTCCACGACTGGAAAGATTGTCTCTGTGCTCAAGGGACCAACATCGCTCTGCCAAGAGACATTTCCAGTAGATGCATCAAGTGAGATCACTACAGCCTTCCTTGGAAAGATTAGATACAAATGGCCATTATTTCCAGATACTATATTAATCATCTTGTCCACTGAGCTAAAATCTTGGATCCATCTGAAGTGTGGACTGCGAATATACAAGGAATAGACCTGGCCTTCAGTATTTGAAACCTGCACACAGCAGCAACTCGGCCATAAGACAGGCTGTACAAAACTGCAAAAGTATAAAATAAATGAAGGATAAGTAACTTATCCATTATCTATAGAGCTGAAGATATTTGAATTCAAAAATGTAAAAGACTTGATTCAATTATTAGCAGATAGCATGCACTATCTTACTGCTATTTCTGCTACATAAAGTAAACACACCGACTCTTCTGCTACTATCATTTCATCTTTGTAAATATTGATGTATCATACCAATCAACTGCTATTTGATGCTAAAAAGAATCTGATGAAAGTTTTCCCGGGAAAACAGATTCTATAAGCAATTATTTGGACATCTTGGAAGAACTTTTGTAGCTAAGAATAGTCTTCCGTACAGCCAACTATGAGATCATCTTCTAACTATAGGCAGATTGTGAATCCAAAATGTCTTCAATAAGATAAAAAATTTAAAGAATTTTCCAGGATCATAAAAGTAACAAATATGTGGGGCAAGGAATCTTACATAAACCGTTCCCTCACATTGATCAACAGCAGGCACTGAATCAAAATAGCAGTCCTTGATGTTATTCTTACAGCCTTGACGATAACCAAACCGATAAAGCATTGGTCCAGCACTCCATAAAAGTTCCCCTTTCAGCAATAGAGCAAACAGTCCACGGTTTCTTACAGACACAAATAATGATGTGTACAAGATGGATAATGAAATCCCAATTATTTCATCTGATCCAGCAAAGATTGAGCCCTCCCCAAAAAATATTTCACTTGCGGGTTGAGAACTACGAAGATTTGAAGGTGTTATCTTTAGAACCCGATTAGCTGCAACCAGATATATCTGAGAGTGGCGTTTAATCAGATCTTTTACATAAAAAGTTTCTTCTGTCTAGAATAAGGTTTTCACAGCTGATGCAAGAATGATAAAAATCCATGATGTTTTCATGGTAATTTATAGAATAAGGTTTTCATTTGTTCTTTTGATTAGACAACAAACACAGCATGATCAAACAGATTTATTAAGGAAAAAGTAAATATGATTCTAAACTATTGTCACCAGCCTACTGATATCTTGTACCCAGCACCGGCAACCAGACAAACTGCATTAAGTCATACAGATGATTTTTGAAGCCTCAAAAAGAAGAATACCACGATCATGAAAAATTGAGAATGAAATGTCTATTATGGGATAGGCAGTATGTACAATGAGCAATGCTTAAGATTCCAACATTTACTGATTTGAATACGTAATGCTACAGATTCCAACTTTTACTGAAATGAACCTTTTTGACAATTTGAGAAGATAATTGTCTTCATAGAAACACCGAAGCCTCCACTCATCTAAATGCTTTGAAAGATTCTGGCAAACTTGTCAAGTACTAATGATTGGAGGAAAAAAAAGAAAGATCTTACTTTATCGTGCACTTCACGAGCATATTAGATGATATAATGTACCGTAGGCACCACATTCATGCCACTCTAAGCTGACATAAAAGTTGAATATTTGCCATATAATGATTTTGCTATTGGCATCACATATATTCCAAGGAAATTGTAGTGAAAGAGTCCATTGACATGCTCAAAGAGGCAAAAACACAAACACTTGGAAGACTACCTTTCCTCCGTCATCACTAATGGGGGCTATATCTAATCTGCACTGATGACGCAGAGGGATGATCCACATAAATGTACCGTTATTGCCAAAGCAGAGCAAGTTCGCTCCTGAACAAGCCACAAATCTTCCATCTCCCATCACGAGTGGGTTCCCCAGACTCCTTACAGTCCTTAAATGTCCTTCAGCTGAAACAGAAATCATCAGGACGACACAAAGTTCTGTCAATTTATAGCATCGCATTCAGAAATGCCCTACCTCAAGCTCTACTGGAAAAGTAAGAAAACAAGGGGGCAACGGACTTACTGCTGGTAGGAGAAGTAGTCGAGATCTTGTTTTGCTGCCATGACCGCAACGTCGCCGGGACCAGCGCCGGCATCAGCAGCAAAAGGAGGCACTGAAGCCGCATTAGATTGCAGGTCTCAGAGAAAAACACGCCGAGAAGAAGGACAGTGAGAATGAGAGACTCTGAATCCAAGCAAAAAGGGGAGGCAAAGAAAACAGAGAGCATGCAGTTGAGGCGCCGGAACTGTAAACCAACCCACGTTAATTGCAACCCCAATCTAATGCACGGGTTTTTGTGTAAAAAAAATCCTTATAAGGGTGTATCTGAAAATTGCATCTTCTCAAAAAAGATGAAGTTGCATGTTAATAAATTTGTAGACCCGTGAGCAATGAAACCCGAATCCAATACTATAACGGGTATATGACAGGAGACCCGCATCCTCGAAGACGCATCCGTGATCCGCCACGAGTCTCCCGACATGATTTTCCAGAATAATTAAATGGAGAGAAGTCCGATCGATCACAGTCGAAAAAAGAGGACTCGGGGAGGTTGAGATCGAGCAGAGGAGTTCTTCCGATGGGGTTCTTGATGACTACGGCCATCTTCTTCGCGGCGGGGATCATCGCCTCCGTCATCGTCCCTCTCTCCTGCAACCGCGGCACTCCCACCAATCTGTACGCTCGTTCCCCGTTCCTCCTTTATCGCCTTGTTGTTCATTCGGTGACGGAATTAGCTGCAAAATATCGATCTGTTTGGTTCATAATTGTTTTAGATGTGTGCATCAGACTGTTGATGATTTAGGGAGCGTGATAAATTACCGGTTAGGTCAACTGAGACTTGGTCTGATCTATTTAGTTTCCGGTTGGTCGTCGTTTTTGTTTCGCCCTGAGGTGCTGATATTGCTTATATCATGTTATGCTTTTACAAGGTTGATTTTTGACGTCCGTGGTTACAGTTCTCTGGGAAAGATCAAATTTTTATCTTTACTATCCTTTTCTAGACGGTTTTTCCATAGCATTTGTTGATTTAGAGGGTATTACTCCAACGTCAATATCAGGTTTCATTTTTATAAATACTAAGCAGGATGTAATAAATTATTATCTCTGTACCTGTAATTTAATCACTTAGCTCATGACATTTTAAATGAATCATATCTGCGACAAAATGAGCGCCTTTAATGGATATTTTAGCTGCCTAATTGCTGGGCCGTCGGCATCCTACCTCTTTCCTTCTCATATTCAATTTCGAAGTTATACTGTCTTCAATACTTCAGTTTCTTTATGGATTGGAAGAATGGGAATAATTTTATTTTGAAGTACCATTCTTCCTCTTTGCAGATGCTCACTCAAACAATGGGAGGGTTTGAACTCTCCCGTTCATTTAATTATTCACATGAAAATTGAGCTATTCAAACTGCAAGCATCATTGCTGAAAACGAGCTTCTTTTATTTGGAAACCTAGTTTGTTACATTAGCATTTGTTCTAGTATGTAAGTTAGTTTTGGATTGCATTTTCCCAACAGAAACTTGTTTGCTTCTCTTCTGCATTGCAACTTATGTTTGTGACTGCTATTAAAATATAACATTACCTTGTAAAAAACATTTTGGCATCATTAATTACTTGTTGCTGTTCCTGGCTTCCAAATGCTTGGCAGTGTTTTTGTTTTACGAAATTCTCTATATCAACTTAATAATAAGTTTCTACTCTTAAAGTTTTAGATTCTTCATGCACTGGTTCTTATTAATCTAGCTAGGGAATTTCTAGTAGTTCCAGGCATGAAAGTCTGATGATTTGATATGGTTCCATGATTCATAAATTTTAGCTTCACATCAAATATTATAACTATCAATTAACACTCGAGTTTAGTGAAAATGCAAAGTGATAACAAGGATTTGTTTCTGCAGGCTCCATTTCACACTGATCATCACGGCAACAGTTTGCTGTTGGATGATGTAAGTTCTATATTTATTTACGTTGCTTTCACTCTTTGCACAGAAATTCATTTATTCTTGCTATCCATGACCATCAATCTCAATTCCTTGTCCATTTCACTTACTCAGTTAATAGCACGCAAGTATCATGATGCTGCATGACTCTGGAGAATATATATATGAAAATTAAAAAAAGGCAGCTTAGATAATGGAAAATGATTATTTTTTAACATATTCCATGGGATGTTAGTATCCTATTTGAAATCATAACTAGAGTTGATGCCTTCTTTTTTCCCTGCAATGTTGATAGACGAGGTGAAATAGAACCAACTTATTTTGTCTGATTTGCCATTTTGGAATTTTTTTTATGCTTATCAAGAGCTTATACCGACAAACCATGCTAAGTCAGGCAATTTAGTACCCAATTGTTCTAGCTGCCGTACTGCATTTTTTAAAATGATATTTTTATTGCTTTTATATGCTTACTATTTTTGTTTATTATCAGGTGGGCTATCGTATATCTTGCGCAGCTGAAACCCCTAATTGTTCCAATCCTAAGTGAAGGAGAGTGATGCTGCAAATTTGTTCCTTTTTTTTTCCTTTTGCTACTATTTAGTGATGCATGGAAATTTTATATGGGCTTATTTCCTATTATTTAATAACCCCATTCATCTTGCAGTGCAACTCTGCAGCCGATTGTAAGATTTCATATTTCTCTTTTGATCTCTGAACCAAGAGTATGAAAAACTTGAGATGTATCTTCATGTACGAGCAATAATAATGTGCATCTTCTACTTGATTTACTCTACACATTAACCTGGGGCCATTTTTGATTCATCGACTTCATTAAATGATACTTGGGATTTGCTGTAGTTGCAATGGCTGAAGTAGATATTAGTTTGTATATGAGTTCACTTTCTGGTACTTTGTAGCTCATAAAATATGGTAGAAATTTTACAATATACAATTTAGCAAATAAAGCCTAGTAGCCTATGTTAAAGTAATTATTATTGGCATGCATTCAAATCCATACATTACAGTATTCTCCAGTTCACCATGGGCATGAAGCACCCTCTCATTTCGCATGCCATATCATGCAGATGAAAGGTTTTAGTCACGTCAGTTCAAACTTTCAAAGCCTTCTACATTATGCATCCCATAACAATTTCTTTGATCAGGCTTGAACTATATCCTCCTGGACTTCATCTTAACCATTGTCCCTTCTGTCAGTTCTAGATCATTTACAACCTTTTGGGGAATTCAGCAGGCCCTTGGGGCGGTGCTGAATCAAAACCATGGTTCGTACTAGCACTTGCAATTAATTGTATTGTGGAAAACTCTCATCTTGCCTGTTCTACTCTCCTTCCTCTGTTCCACTCAGTCGACGGTGCTGCAAGCCAATTCCTTTGGCACCCCGCGCACCCTCATCAGCTTCCTTATCCTCGCGTGCTCATCCCACCTCCCCATTGCGGCATACGTGTTCGACAAAAGCACATAAGCTGATGCGTGCCCTGCGTCCAGCCTCACCAGCTTCGCCGCCGCCCATTCCGCGCACTCCACAAACCCACTGCTGCAGGACGCACTCAGCAGGCTCTTGAGCACCCCCTCATCCGGCTCCATCGGCATCCCTTTCACCACCTCCCACGCCTCCTCCACCTTCCCTCCGCGCCCCATTGCGTCCACCAGGCAACCGTAGTGCTCCGCCGTCGGCTCGATGCCGTACACGCCGGCCATCCGGTCGAAATGCCTGCGTGCTTCGTCCACCAGCCCAGCGTGGCTGCAGGCGTGGAGAACCCCCACGTACGTCACATGGTCGGGCACGAGGCCACGGCTTAGCATCTCGTCGAACAGCCGCAGCGCCTCCACGCCGTGCCCGTGCGAGGCGAGTGCCGTTATCATGGCCGCCCATGAAGGTTGGTCTTTCAGGGGCATTTCGTCGAACACTCGCCTCGCGGATTCCAGGCGGCCGCACCTGGAGTACATGGTCAAGAGCGCAGTGCCGACGGCAGGGAGCAAAGGCCGACCGCAGAGGTAGACGAGCGCGTCGCGGTGGGCAAGCTCGCCGTCGGCGAGCGCGCCGAGGTGAGCGGCGGAGGAGAGAGCGGTAACGATGGCCGCCTCCGTAGGAGGCACGCCGCCGCGGCGCATCCGTCGGACAGCGGCTAGGGCATCGTGGTGACGACCGGCGGCAGCGTAAGCCGAGACGAGGGCGGCGAAGGAAACCGGGGTGGGGTCAGGGATCGCGTCGAACGCGTCGCGCGCGGCGTCCAGGAGGCCGCAGCGGGCGAGGGCCGAGAGGAGGGCGGTGCGGAGGACGACGTCCGGGTGGGGCCCAGCGAGACGGAGGAATAGAGCAGGGGGGACGCGTCGGCCGGCGGCGGAGGAGTAGGCGGCGATGAGGGCAGATCGGAGGAAAGGATCGGCGTGGAGGCCGAGGACGGTGAGGTGGGCGTGGAGGAGAGCGGGTGCGGCGGGGGACGCCGAGGCGGCAGCTGCGCGGAGGAGGAAGGTGAAGGTGAACTTGTTGGGGCGGGCGCCGGAAGGGAGCATGGAGCGAGCGTAGAGGGAGAGGGCGGGCAGCGACGGAGAGCGCCGCAGGAGGGTGTTCCACTCGAACGTCGACCGTTCAGATCGAATCGGACGGTCATCAGATGCTGCAGCAGCTGCCGTCGTCGCCGAGAGACTCATCCTGCCGTCGGATGATGGAAATCAAAGGTAAGTGCATTAATAATTTAAGTTATGACTCATTCCCTTCGTCCCCTAAAAGCTTTATACTAATAAAAGGAAGAAAAGCCGTACGCATCAACCCTTCTTTTTTTTTCTTCTTTTTTTAAACAACCCTCCTTACTTTTCTAAGCGTCCAACTTAGAAAACTTCAGCCTTCCGAATTCTAATCTCGAGCACCTCATCGTCTCCTCCTCCTCTCTATCTGCTGCATTCTTCATTCGTTCTGCGTCTTCGCCTTCTCGCACCGATCTCCTCTGTGCTTGTGAATCGTGTTGGCTGTTTCATATCGGCGTCGGATCGGATATCGATGGGCGGTCGGCGGCTGAGAGGCGAGCAGCTGCGGCAGATCCGGGAAATATTCGACCGCTTCGACAGGGACCGCGACGGCAGCCTCACCCACCTGGAGCTCGCGGCCCTCCTCCGCTCCCTCGGCCTGAGACCCTCCGGCGACCAGATGCACGACCTCCTCGCCCGCATGGACGCCGACTGCAACGGCACCATCGAGTTCGACGAGTTCCTCGCCGCCATCGGCCCCATCATGACCGAGCAGACCCTCGTCAACCAGGAGCAGCTCCTCGACGTCTTCAAGTCCTTCGACCGCGACGGCAACGGCTTCATCTCCGCCGCCGAGCTCGCCCGGTCCATGGCGCGCATCGGCCAGCCGCTCTCCTTCGCGGAGCTCACCGAGCTGATGCGCCAGGCCGACACCGACGGCGACGGCGTCATCAGCTTCAATGAGTTCGCTGCCATCATGGCCAAGTCCGCCGTCGAGTTCCTCGGCCTCAGCACCATCTTGTCGTAGGGCAAACCGGGGCCCTCCGCCGGCTGCCGGTCAACGTATGCCGGCGGCGTTGACCGAGGATTCTGCTTCTTGCTTGACCTCGTCAACGGGGGGCCCTGATCGAATTAATTCAGACATCGCCGTTTAAATCTGTAGGATTAATCTGTGCATTTAGTTTGTAAATATAAAATCCTTCAACCGAAATTAAATCTGTAGGTCGCGTTGATGCAATGCATATTTTTTCCCTTCGCCCATCGGTTGCGATATTTTTAACGAGATGAATTATACTTTTTTAGTTATTCTTCCAACGGTTTTACGGTTAAGAGTTTTTATTGCCTCGCATCATCAGCAGGTCAAATTATTCAGCAAAGAAAACTCCATGAGAAAAAGAGGGAGGTGGAAGAAGACAAAACCTAGAAGACGATCTACCGACCAATAAGACGACGACTTAATGGATTATGCCCCCTGAATGTTTCCATTATGAGAAATGGAGAATCGACCACGTCTTCCCTTCTGTCTACTTCCATTTATCCACTTCTGCAATTCTATAATTTTTAGGTTCATATTATTTATTTATTTGAAATAATCATTTTTCTATTTAATCAAATAATATAAAATTGCTCAAAAATAATAATTATTAAGTTAGAGGATTATCTGAAAGAAAGAAAGGAAAAGGAGGGGCGGATGTGTAATTTTTTTTGCTGATGAACCGATGTCTTCAAAATGGGCGGTAACACTTCAAATCAGCGGCCCTGATCACCGGTGGTGAACGGAACAGGGGATCCCGTCACCACCTGCTGCTCCTTTGAAACCCCGTAATTAATTCTCACCTTGTGACAAAAAAAGGCGCCCCCTCGATAAACCGGCCGCCTCCCTTCCACCTTCCCGCGTCGGTGGCCGTCGACCGTCGTCGATCCCCAACCCCCCCCCTTTCCTTGGGCAGCCCCGTGGTGTCTTCGTCCGTGGAGATGGTGGCAGCGGCCGGGGAAGGCGGCGGTGGATGGAGCAGAGACGACGATAAGGCCTTCGAGCAGGCGCTGGCCGCGATGGGCCTGCCGCCTGATGAGGAGGAGACCGACGGGGCCGAGGGGTGGTGGGAGCTGATCGCGGATAGAGTCCCGGGAAAGACGGCGGCCGAATTGAGGCGACACTACGAAGCGCTGGTGGAGGACGTGACGGCCATCCAGGCCGGACTGGTGCCGCTTCCTCGGTACGTCGGCGAGGAGGAGTCCGCGGGAGCGCACTCGTCGAAGGAGAAGAAGCAGCAGCACCTCCAGGAAGGTCGTGGCCAGCACGGATCGACAGATAGGAAAAAGGGAGGGGCTGAGAGTGGAGGGCAGGGCAAGAGCTTCTCCAAGACGGAGCAGGAGCGACGAAAAGGAATCCCTTGGACTGAAGAAGAGCACAGGTTTTCTTTGTGCATCACATCCCTTTCTTAATCCTTCTACGTTTTTATTTAGCATTAGTCCTGTCTAATTCTCCTCCTGAATGCTTAACATTTTTTTACTTTTTTTTAATCTCCTTTGGCAATCGAAACTCGAGATTCTACTTTGTCGAAAAAGATTTTATTGGAACCCTATTCAGAATGTCATAGAACTTTCTTATCTTTTTTGTGCTTCCCTGAGATTATTGTCTGCTGAATTCATGCACTTAGGCATAGATTGGTGATACCTATATGTTGTATGCGCTTTTAAGCTTGACGGTAATGGTTGAGCCGTAGATGTTGACTCTTTTCAAATGTCATTGTTCAAATAGATAATCCTCTCCCTACTTGTACATATGAATTGAGCAGCTCATGGATTCAAGACCCACGGTCGATATAAAAAAAAGAACATATATTTATTATATATTTAAACTGTGTCCTCTATGCATGGACCTTCTTGGCATGGGCCTCTAAGGTATGTAAGATGTGCAGTTGTTGTGCCCCTTCCCTAACCACTGATTCTAGTTAGATATCGGTGAGGTAAGATACTCCTAATATATCCAACTGTATTAACGGAGACGCGATTAGAACAATAGGACTTCCTTTGCTTCACATGTGCTCTAATTCATATTCTCATATAATTTATGAACTACCCAAACATTTGTACGGAAAGCTATCCAATAGCTGATCATCCATCACTAGGAATTTGGCCCACATTGATGGAAGCACATTAGCAAGAAGCATGACCATGAGAATAAATGTATTCAAATATTTCCTTCGTATCATGTCGCAGTTTACTTGATGCTTTTGTTGTTGGATTAGTCCTTGGCTTACATTGTATAATTCTTAGTTTATATAATTTTCTTATCCTTACAGTTTTACTAGTATCCTGCACAGAGAATTATTTTAGTTTTTTTGGATCGTTTGCTAGAAATAGTTATGTGAAAATTATATGAGGGTGAAAACTTCTGGGTGGTTTTTGCTCTTCAAAGCTTATTTCCTGCTGATCTTGCAGGCTTTTCCTCCTTGGCCTTGACAAGTTTGGAAAGGGTGATTGGAGGAGCATATCGAGGAATTTTGTCATCTCAAGAACTCCTACCCAAGTTGCAAGCCATGCCCAGAAGTACTTCATTCGCCTAAATTCCATGAGCAGAGATCGCAGGAGATCAAGCATCCATGACATCACAAGTGTCAATGATGCCGATGCATCTTCTCCACAAGGGCCTATTACTGGTCAAGCAAGCGGGACTTCCGCAGCCGGTGTATCGTCTGTAATGCATCCTTCTCAGGCGAATGCTCCAGGAGTGGCCATGTATGGAGCACCTGTTGGCCATCCAGTTACTGGCCACATGATTGCAGCGGTAGGAACTCCGGTCATGCTCCCTCCTGGTCATGCTCCCTACGTCGTGCCAGTTGCGTATCCAGTTCCCCCGCCGCTAATGCAACAATAGCCTCTATAATTCGTTTAGAATGGTAGCTTTCTTTGACCACTACAGGCATACTAGATGTTGTGTGATGAGCGCATCGTTGGTTCCTTTCTTATAGTTTGTGGAGAATAAAGATCCTTATGTATGCAGTATATGTATTGCATAATCAGCAGTGGATGTCTGCTAACCATACTACTGCAATGCAGTGGATTAGTGCTGCTGTATACAACCAATATATTCTATTGTGACTAGTGAAGTATGCGGTTGACCTTTCTCCGATACTTCTGCCTTCATTTGTGGGTAATTTGAGGGCGGATTAAAATTTTATAATGTGGGGGGTGGGGGGTGGAATCCCAATCCACTCCTATAATACCCTATAGTCATGTAGTTGGAGGAAGCCTCAGATGACTGTCTCATTTGTGAAGATGTGGTAGTTAAAACTTTAATCTTTCTCAAATGCAAACACATGATGGTATGTTTCATTACTGCCGACATATATGACTCATCTCTTGTTCAGTATTATCTTTCTTTTTTTTGCGCGCGCGTCTCCTCAGTTCTTCAGGAATTCAGATCAGATACTGAATGCCTAATTCACTTGCTTCCTTATTCAGTCAACCCTGACCTGCAAGGAGTTCTGAAGTTTGGGCATCAGACAGGCTCTGATGTTCTTGATGTCAGGGTTTGAAATTTGTGTGTGAAACCAGATGGCAGTGGGCAAAGAAAAAAAGGGCAGCAAGCGTGCAGCACTCTCGTAAGTCCCACGCCCAGCACCCTGTTTTAGAACAAACCCAGTCCTAGGATGAATAAATCAAAACCCCTTCTGTGGAATCATGTTGCTTTACTTGAACAAGAATTTTTGGATGTGAAGCTTTCCAGCTGTTAAACACTCAAATTGCAGCTCCTGCATCTGGTTTACAATAACAACAGTTCACAAAAGTAAACAGATACTGATTAGTTCATAGATTATTCCTCCTTATACCTGACAATGTAAATCCCTGCCTCTCTCACCATATCCTGCAAAGGATGGGAATCAAAGCTTAGAGCAGTCACTGTCCATGCTTACACGTGGGATCATTGTTTATTCTTCCAAAGAATATTAGTTTATATATCTCTCCTGTGACTTCAGTATCACAAAGAACTCAATAAATCGATTTGGTCATCCATCCTCTGTATAAACCTGTTTGAATTTATCTCCCTCGGTTTCAGAAACCTACTTGTTCCTTGGAAAGTTGATGATGATAGACCTACATGATGGAGACCCATCCCCATCCGGCCCCTCCTCCATACCCTCCTTCTATCTCATTTATGATGAGTAGTACTTAACCTTAATCCACAGCTCATCCTGAATCTGGTACAGCTAGGTAATCAGATTCCGTAAGTCCTTCATTTTTTTTCCTTCAGTCATTCATCTGATCATAGAAGTATAAAACGATGTCGGTAGATCCTCATTGGGTACTCAGGACATAAATTTTTACCACCCAGCACATGCACACGAGTAGCTAGCAATCCCCAGCCTAGTTCATCATCCATGCAACTGGTTAGACTTTGGCCATTATTTATCTCATCAGCCAGCCCCTACAGCGCAGTGGAGAGACAGACATCCTGCAAACCAATTGGAGCAAAAAGGTTGAATCTTGATACCTGCTCAGCTTCGATCGCCACAGCCAAAGCCGCAATTTTTATTCTCTCAAAGGGGCAGGCTTGACGAGTTGCCTCGTAACCCACTCTTCTCGGGTGACCCCATCGTCGGCCCGGGGAGGCAGCCTCTGCAATGGACTACTAGTTTAAGCTCTGAAGTATTTGTCCGTACTGAGCTGGGGAAGATAAACCAGGAGACAACTTGTCATTTCGATATGAATAATGAGTTTGATTAAGCGCTAAGTGTTCTCCAGCTGGCGGTGCTGGGACTTGTGAGCTTCCTTTTCTCGGAGGCGATGAAGATTAAGAGCCCGGTTGCTTTGCTGCTACTGAAGTCGAAATGGATGTGTTCTGGGTTAACAGTGATCAATGACGCCTGGGGCTTTTCCCTGATGCAAATATGGAAGGTGATTGATTGATTTGCTCGAAGAGGACTGATTAGTACATTCTTAGCTGTGCTTGAATTGAATGGATCAATATCTGCTGGTGTGTGGTCCAATCTTACAGGTTGTCCTTTGGATTGGATGAAGTTTTGGCAATCCAATGCATGCTGATAAGCGATTGTTCTTTTTAAGTGAGCACACCTTTTTGAGATTGGAAAGGGTACAATCTGCTTTTATTTTTTTCAAAGATTGTTTGAAAACTGCAGGGTGCGAAGTTCTTGGATTCTGGAAGCAGTCTTCTTTCTGTTTGCAGAAGTACTACTCATCAGTGGATTACTCTGAAGGCGTCTTCACTGAACACCCTCACTTGCAAGATGAACCGTATCAGCTAGCTAGCAGCAAGAAATGCTTTGATTTATAAGCAAAACTTGGGCTGATTAATTGCAGCATTTCCTGCCAAGTTGCAATCACAGAATCAAACGATCACATAAAGCGCAAGGCTCCAAATTCCTTGCTCCTCCTGCCAAGATGAACCCACTCATTGTTGGTCAAAGCGGCAAGAGGCGATAGATTAAGATACAGATGAGCTCCAGAGCTTTGTCCCCCTCCGCACGCCTCGACCTGCGCGCAGGCGCACATGCGGGCGGAGGAGGGGAGCGCGACTTCCACACTCACGGCTTCTCTCTCCCTCTCCCCCAAGGCAGTAGCTCGAACGCGACGCGGGTACAGCCGCAAGAAGGAAACGAGCGCGCAGCGCACGCACCTGCCGATTCCATGCGCACGCATCAACCCTCCTTTTTCCTCAGCAAGAGCTTCGGGTGCTGGTGGACCACCTCCTCCTCCTTCCCTGCTCCTCTTCCCCACCAGCCTATAAAACCCCTTCCGGCCTCGCCGTTGCAACCCACCGAGCTGCAGCCGATCCACCCGCCCGAAGAGCCAAAAAGGAAAAGGAAAGAGAGGCCGGCTCGGCTGCCGCTTCAGTGCACGGACGCTCCCACTCGAGGTGTTCGACAGAATGAAGATGAGGAGCCATGGAAAGGTGCCGCAGCGAGGCGGCCTCAGCCGGGCGCTGCGGGAGCAGAAGGCGCGCCTCTACATCATCCGACGCTGCGTCGTCATGCTTCTCTGCTGGCATGATTAATGGCGCTTCTTTCTCTTCTCCCACTTTGATCTCCTACTTTCTTTCTTTTTTTCCCTGCCAAAATGATGGTGGGACTTCAGCCTTCTGCTCAGCTGCTCTTTTTTGAGATGTACATATAGAGATCTCAGGATCCTTTTTCTCGCCGCTGCAAGGCGAGAATCTCCAATGTATGAACGTTTTGGGAGTTAAAATTCTAAACTTCACACCAGTTCAACAAGGAAGAAGTTTTCCAAATACTTTTTTGCTTTGTTCATGAGATGATCAGATGGTGGTGCCCTTTGAATATATTATTATTATGTGATTACAATGATCATTGTGCTTCCACGTGAAGGTGCATTGAGATCAACAAGATCGGAGTACTTTCCAATTCCCCATCGCATTGCTTTGTGAGCTCCGCACGCCTTGGATTCCCAGTTGCAGTTCTGCTAATGAAAAAAGATCAACTAAGACTCGCAGTTCTTGTCTGAGGGAAATCAGTTCGTGTCAGTGATGCTGGTGAGTGCTCGTTGTTGTTGTTGTTGTGCTTAGGATGCGTGTGAGTGTGTAGATCAAACGGTAGAAAGCAGGGGAGTATCAGAGGCCATTTGGTTGGTCAGAAAGCTCTGCTGCTTATTGTAGTTGACTATTCATGGGGAGAACCAAAATTTTGACTAAAATAGTGGACGAGACCTCCTTGGGATGCAGACTACAACTTTTAAATCCGCCTGAACTTGAGAATCTTGTTCCGCAGGGCAGCCAAATCCCTTTTCTTGCAACTTTCGGCACCATTTGGATGCATAAACTAATACCTCTTTTCTGAGCACCTCAAAGATTTTTTTCTTTTTGCTCTTTCTTCTTTGAAACTTAACCACCGGTCTTTCCTTTTCTGCTGCAGATTTTAAAGCTCAATAGACGAAACTTCTCAAGTTGTTCGAGAAAAAAAAGCCAGTCATCTAAAAAAAAACATGAAACTGAAAAAGAAAAACCCTTGTTCTTATCAAATGAGGAAGGTGGTATCAGTTTTAACAAGTGTTCTCCTCACATATAAGAAAACTGTTCCTCATCTCAATCTTGCACCCTCCAAAACATAATTCTTCTGATCCCATGACGACCTGCACTCAAGATTCAAAAAAGTTCACAGGCATCTCGTCCTCTTAGGACTACAGAAGTGCCCACTCCTCTTTCATGGTCCACAAGAATAAAATTGCAGCCCAAGTCCACAACACTTTTTATGCGCACATGGCTTGACCATACTGGTCTGCCCTCCAAGACATTGATATGAGCTTTTCTGCTTGCCCTCATGGTTGAAGTGGACAAGGAGCGCTGAGTTGGAGACACAGTTAACACCTAATAATGACTAAAAATACTCATGTCATGTTGGGAGAGAGAGACAACAATGGACTGGGATTTAGGTATAAAAACTTGGACATCTTGGATTCTCCAAGTAATTAGTATCACTGACGGATGAGCAGGAAAGCTTCAAGATGGAGCCCAGTGGATCAACCATCTGAATCCTTGAGCTTTCTCACAAAAACACAGTAAGAACTCGACTGGTGAAATCCATTAAAATAAAGTGTTTATCTGCAGTTCCAATCTGTATAAATTCCTTCAGTTCCAGTGAGAAGAAGGACAGGACAAAACCAAGTCCTTTCTCGGTGAGGTAAGCCCTCCCCATAAGCATCATTGCCCCACCAGCTATCTCCATGGCCTCAGTTCATTATTTAACATAAAGGGGAAAGGAACATATTCTCCTGTGATCGGGAACAGGAAGGCAATGGAATCTTAGTAATGACCCTTGGTATATAGCACCATGTGGAGGAGGCACACCAGGCTGCTGGGATGATCATGCCAATTGCAGGGCTTTTTCATCTTTTAATTTGGATTTTTAAAAATAATTTTAATTTTTTTTAAAAAATGATTTTTAATTTATTTCTGATGTTTTTTTAGATTTTATGATCTCATCATTCAAACTAATCAAACCGGTAATCTAAGTATTCTAATTTATCCTCTTTATCACCAGCAATTTAATAAAAAAATTATCGTATGCTGCTTATCAAAACATAAGGAACACGACGGTTGAGGATTATTACGTCGACTAATAAATTTACAAGTCAAATTTATTAACAAACTAACAACAAGAGAAGCTTCGACTCGACTCTTACAAATCGATGCACCAGCGCACCCATCTCCCCAGCCTTATAATTGGACTGACCGGTGAGGCACGCAGTACTCGACCAACTACAGAGCGGGTATATACGGGGGTGAAGAGGCAAGCGTGGGGCGATGATGAGTGTGTTATGATAACCAGGCACGCCCCAATTTCTTCGTATTTTAAGAATTTTTTTGAACCGTAGTTTTATTAAGATGAGAAATCGGCACCGTCGGTCCGAGAAGGCGTAAAATGAAAAAGAAAAGTAATAATTTGACCGTGGTCATCATCACCATAATAATTCGTAGGCGACCGGGGAAGGGAAGGGGCGGAGAGGACACCGCACAGTGACGCGTGAGGAGGGCGAAAAAGGCATCTCCCTTCCTTCGCCGAAGCCGCCGGAAGAGGAGAGGAGACGATCGATCGAGTGAGAGAGCGGCCGAGAGAGAGAGGGGGAGAGAGAGTCGCGGAGGGGAGGGGGCACATGGGAACGCTGCAGAGTTGGCGGAAGGCGGTGGGCGCGCTCAAGGACACAACCACCGTCGGCCTCGCAAACCTCAACAGCGATTTCAAGGTTTTCCTCTCCGCCTCTGATGAGGAAATTTCTTCTTTTTTTTCGTATGCTTTTCTTGGGGAATAGAGTCTGATCGTCGTCCTTTTCCCTTTTTCTACCCTGATCGGAGGATTTGGATGTGGCCATCGTCAAGTCCACAAATCACGTCGAGTGCCCCCCAAAGGAGCGTCATCTCAGGAGTCAGTTCTCAACCCCTTTTCCCCTCAGTTGGCCTTTTCTTTCCTTTTTTTTTGGTTTTTTGCCGATCGATCAAACGTGTAATTTTATCTGGAACTGCGGGTGGATTGCAGAGGTCTTGTCGGCGACTTCGATCACCCGCCCTCGCGCAGATGTAGCCTATTGCATCCACGCCCTTGCTCGGCGCCTTTCCAAGACGCGCAATTGGACGGTACTGCTCTCCCTCCTTTGTTCACATTTCGTGCATGACAAGTTTAAGCCCTTCTTTCTCTTTTCCTACTTTAAGAGGCACAGATCCTATGAATTGCAGTTGATTTTACTGGAAGGTTCGTGTGGTTTTGGCAGTAATCACTCTGATGCCGATGAAATGCTATTGATCATCCTTATTAGTTATAGTGTCAAAAACAAATAGGTTTTGCATGTACAAAATTTATCGTCGTGGTTAGTGGCGTGAGTTGAGACTATTGATGGAAGTGTTTATGCTTTGGGGGTACAAATTTCTACCTTGATCTAAAGTTGCCAAAGTAAGAAGTTCCCACCAGGAATTGTTGAATATAAGTTGGCAGTGTAGTCTGAAGGTTTACATATGTGCATCTAGGTTCGACCAAGATCCTTCTACTTTGTTTAGTATGTGCAGAGGTATATGTGTGGCCATCCAAAAGGGAGAAGTACAGAAGTGTTCACTTTGGTGAAGATGAAGCACTAGAGCTTCTGCAACATTATCTTGGTCAAAATGAAAAGGCTTTAGTGCATTCAATGACATTGAATTGGTAGAATTATATATCATTCTCAGGGACTATCCAACTAACTAGGGCATGGGCATAGTGTAAGCATTAACTTTGAATTAAAACGTTGTCCTGGTTTGTAATAAAAAATAAACATTCAGGACAAGATCGGTTTTTTACATGTCATAACACCTTAGCCTTTTCAGTTATAGAATTAATTGGAGTAGTAGTTGAATAAGATCAAGACTGGCATTAAATTGGATTGCCTATGCTGATGTCTCTAAGACAGAGTGGCCATTTTTTTTTTTTGATTTTAGTGTGAAGTTAAGTTGCTACAAATATGTGAAATCTATTTGTACGTGGGGAATCCTGAGCACATACATTATTGAAGCAGACAACAATAGTTCAACATAGATCTTATGAAGTATCAGGAAATATAATTTCAAAGATTATCATGTCTGTTTGGTTTTTGCTTTGACAATTGTTGATAACGTGAGATATGTCCAACCTTGCGGTTATACAAGAGAGTGGCTTTTGAACAAGGAACAAATTCTATGAACACATCAGAAGAACAACTGGGGTGGGTTAGAAACTACACTGAATGTGCCATGTCAATTTTGACAACAATTAATTTCTAAAAAAAATCTACATGGATTTTTCAAAATAGAAGTAGGAAAGAAAAATATGTGATGTTTTTGTGAAAAATAGGAAGAGGAAGACATACACAAGCTAAGCTCAAAATTCTGATTCAAGAGCAATCTTGATCTACATAGCATATAGAATGTTGGTGGGATTCACTGATCCAGACCTGTCTGGTTGATTCTGACTGATGTTTATTTATTGCCTTGATTTTGGTCGAGTACTCCGATTTAAGTTGATGTTGAATGGTTCTGGTCTATACCATCAGATCCAGCTCCATGTTAACCACTCTTGGTTGACTTGGGTTATCACTTGCTGATTCTGGCATCCAAATTGGCTGAAGTTTGACCAAATTAGTTGATCTACTCCAATACTTGTACCAACTCTTGGTGTCAATGTGAAATGTCTCCCAATTGGTATATTTTTGCAACATAACAATTTGTGGTTTTCCTTTGGCTGTTCTTCATTATCTTCTAGGAATTTAGAAGATTATGTCACCTTTGAAATTTTCCAGCTTGTTAAATGGGTGTTCAATGTTTCATTTGTTCAGTGCCATATTTCTATCTCCATTTTGGCCTTCTTTTTAAACAAAGATTTTCTTAATAATGGTACCTTACAGGTGGCATTGAAGACTTTGATAGTAATCCATAGGACCCTCAGGGAAGGTGATCCTACATTCCGTGAAGAACTTCTTAATTTCTCACAAAGAGCACGGATTCTTCAGCTATCAAACTTCAAGGACGATTCAAGTCCAATTGGTATTCACCTGTTTCTTTACTACAACGCTACATAAAGCACCTTTGTTCTGGTGATGGAAGTTGCTACACATCTACTATTTGAGCTATAACTGAATTTTGCTATTCTGCAGCTTGGGATTGCTCCGCGTGGGTGCGTACTTATGCTTTGTTTCTGGAAGAAAGACTTGAATGTTTTAGGATTTTGAAGTATGATGTTGAAGCAGAGCGTTTGGTACGACCTGCTCCAGGTTCTGAAAAGGTCTGGGCATCTATGATGTTTGTTTAACTTTAAAACAAAAGAGAGTCATGATTCTATGCAGAGAATTTTTCACTTCCAGTGCTGCACCTTCCACTAAGTCAAGGTATATTTTGTCAACAGGGGCACAGTAAAACCAGAGAACTGGATAGTGAAGATCTATTGGAGCAGTTGCCTGCTTTACAACAATTATTATACCGACTTATCGGATGTCGTGTAATTTTCATTCACACCTTGTTGAAAAAGCATCATTTCTTATGAATTATGATAGCAATGTGTCTATAAGTTCGTGACATCTTTTCTCTCTCATTGTTACGCAGCCAGAAGGGGCTGCTATCAGCAATTATGTTGTTCAGTATGCACTAGCTCTGGTGAGTCCACCTGCTTTTGTGAAATACATATTACAATTACTTTCACTCACCTTTTGAAGATCTACTAGAGAACATTCCTACTCTTGTTCCAGATACTGAAGATCTACTAGAGTACATTCCTACTCTGCTTCGAACACTTTCTATAGGCATAAATGAACGAGATGCATATTGAAATATCTAAAGCTACCTATAAATTTCTGCTGATCTAGCAGAGGCTTCATTGCCATGATTATCTGTGCTGACAAGATTGCCTTTTTATCTAGACTATATTTGGTAGGGGTTAAAATGCATTGATCATCCCAATGTTTTAGTACAAATTATACTTAAAAATTGGGGTGGAATGTGGATTCGACCCCACATTACCTCATACCAAACATACCATTAGTGTATCAACGGTTAAAAAGCATTTTATTCTGTTATTATGCGGTATACATTCATCATAGTGCTGCTACATATTTTGTTTCATAAAATTATGATCTATCCATTTTTTACATTTGCAATTTTGTATGTCTTGTCCCTTATCTTTTTTTATTGACAGGTACTGAAAGAAAGCTTTAAAATTTATTGTGCTATTAATGATGGTATTATCAACCTTGTTGACAAGGTACAGGTCTATGAGCTTATACTCAAACCTCTCTTGGTGAATTTTTTCATTGTTTACATGAAAAGAAAAAAAGAAGAAATTTAGATGTAGTTTGGCTTTTCCCAGAGCTTTCTAATTTGCCTTATTGCAGTTCTTTGAGATGCCAAGGCATGAGGCAATCAAGGCTCTCGAAATCTACAGAAGGGCTGGCCAACAGGTCTCTCATATAATACATTTTTAATAATATTATCTAACATCCAACAAGATTGAGTTTGTAATTTATAAATTCTTATTAGGCTATCTCTTGGTGAGCTTGCTCAATATATGACTCAAAATAGTATTTTATATTGGACATTTCTTCTTGTTTTGCTGCTTATAAGGACTTGGTCTTCAGGCTGCAAGTCTCTCTGAATTTTATGAAGTTTGCCGTGGACTGGAACTTGCTAGAAATTTCCAGTTTCCAAACCTGCGAGAGGTATAATTTGACCACACTGCGATGTTTCTAGATCTTTAATATTTATGCCGATTATGTAGATTATTTGAAGCTTTGCTTTTTCTTAAGCCTCCACAATCATTTCTTGCAACTATGGAAGAATACATCAGGGAGGCTCCACGAATGGTTTCTGTCTCTAGAGAGCCATTGGTAAGTAACTAACTGGAATGTCATTTTTCCTATTTCAATTTGAGGTTGCTTTATGTCTTCTTTTTTTTCAAAAAAAAAATTTGAGGTTGCTTTATGTATCTGTTGTTCAAGTGCATTTTTTTGCTTTTCCATATTCTGATATATTTTGATTGCTTCATCTTCCTAAGCCCAACAAGATGACTCATTTCATGGAGTTTTTTTATTTAACTACTTTCACTGGCTGATTCTGAGCACAATTTTCACATGTCAAGTTTGATTGGATTACTTAATCCTAAAACCTTAAGCTCTTAGGAAGTGACATAAATGAAGTATAAATGGTTCCACAAAGAACATTAAGAGTGAAGAATATAGTCGAGGAAAAACTGTTGAGCTGACACTTTTTTTTTTTTTTTGTGGTTGTTGGATCATGTTGGTGTTATATTTTTCTTCATGTAATTGACATTTGAATTCTGTACTAGGTTTATTCCATTATTTAGCTTTAGGGGCATTAGAGTTGTATTGTAGTAGTAATATGTCAATCTCAACTTGGCTATTATTTTCACAGATAAATCTTTCTCACTGGTTTCTCTGGTATTATCCTTGTCGAGTCTGCTAAAGTTTTTTCTGATTCGCTTGGAGCAGGAATTCCCAGAAAGACTCCTCTTAACTTACAAAGTAGAAGCAGTTCCTGCTATAGTGGAGGAAGGACAACCACCCATCAATGAACCCAAGTCATCAATGCCAACCAGTGAGGTTATGTCTGTTTCATCTGCTCCAGCGGAAGCTTCTAAGTCAGACAATTTGGACACGGGAGATCTCCTTGTAAGCATTCGTGAGAACATTTATTTAGATTACTGTTCCCTCCTATTGCACTAATTCTGTTTTTGATTTATAGGGACTAAATGAAGTAAATCCAAATGTATCTGCACTAGAGGAGAGTAATGCCTTGGCCCTGGCAATTGTTCCAGCCAGTATGTTTAGTAACCCTCATGAAACCCCTTTACTATAAGTTTGTATGATGATTCACATTACAGGAATGAGGAACCACATTTTTTTATGACCTGCAGGTACTACTACAGACGCTGGTACTGTGCAAGATAAAGGATTTGATCCAACAGGGTGGGAACTCGCGTTGGTAACTGCTCCCAGTAGTAATAATGCAACGGTTAATGAAAGCAAACTGGTTAGTTTTTTCCCATCACGTCTCTATGGCAACTAATATCTAAATTATCATGTAATTGCGGTTTTCTCCTTGCTTTGAATTACCAAACCAAATATTCTTCCCCCACCTTTCTCCCCTAAGCCATTTCTATCGGAAACTACTTTCCCCGGGAATTAGTAGATAGCCTCTCTATTGGAAAGGAGAGAAACGACAACAGAATAGTTACGAGCATACCACACCCCAATAATAAAACTTGCCATTGATGTTTTCTCCTCATTATCATGTCTTGCAGGGTGGTGGATTCGACAAGCTCACATTAGATAGCTTGTACGATGAGGCAGCATATAGGCAGCAGCAGCAGCAACAACAATTGTACGGAGCACCACCTCCAAACCCATTCATGGTGTCTGCTGATCCATTTGCAATGTCGAACCAAGTTGCTGCCCCTCCTGCTGTTCAGATGGCTGCCATGACGCAACAGCAGCAACAGATGCCCATGTATATGCAACCGAATCCGTTTGGCCAGCCGCTCTATCCGCAGCAGCAGCAGCAGGTCGGCATGGGAATAATTACTGCTGCAAATCCCTTCGGTGATGTCGGGTTCGGGACCTTCCCAGTAAATAATTCTCACCAACAGAGCAATCCATTCGGGAATCCACAGCTCATCTAGATGAAGGAATAGTATATGTCCATCCCGTACATCCCTCCCTATTCGCCGCCGCATGAATTTTTTTGTTTTTGTGATATATTATCATGTTATTTGCCTTGTACATTTTGACTACTAGGACAAATTTGCCTGGATGATGGTAAAATCAGATTGTTGAACTAATAATTTTACTACATTAAATGTGTAATATACAGTCGACATGGATTTTGAGAATTTGTCAGCCTGTCTTGTGACTGGCTACATGGGAAGCGCAAGGCAGAGCGCTGTGGTGGTGCTTGTTGATCGAGGTTTGCGCGTTTGAATTTGTTTTTCTCCCATATTTTGTGCCTCCTGCAATCATAATTTCTTTCTTAAGCATGGCTGATGAGAACACGCAGTTTGATTTTTTTTTCTTTTATTATATAATTTGCTTCTCTTTCCTTCTCTTCTGCTGAATATTGTTTGTACATATCTATATGTACCTAATTAAATATTTATTATAGTTGCACTTGCTGGATGTAGCCGTTTTGTTATTTATTATTTATACGTTCATCCTCCCATCGAGACCTTTCCTTACATGGTAAAGGCTATTAGTTTGTGGTCCAAATATTACGTCCATACTCATCCTGCTCTTGCTAATAATGATCACTAAAATGTATAAACAGGAACAAAATAGGGCAGTGAGCATTGAGATGTTCCAGCAGTTTAGGTCCTAGGAAAGTGAACCCAAATAATGCATAGTAGCACATACAGCAGTAAGAAACATTTGCCGTGCAGAAGAATTATTCGCCGTTCTTCACTGTCTAAACTAGGTTTACTCAACTTAATATTTGTTTTTTGTTCTTTCTACCCAGGTGGATGAAGAAATAAAAGAATAACCTTGCACTGAACGAATGGACGCTCATTTAATTCAAACCAACGAGAAAGAACAATCCCAATCTTCTGCACACCTTACTAAGGTGATGCATTCCTTGATGCTATCAACTACGATCCAGGCAAATTACAAACAAATGCCAGTGAGCCACCAAGACCAAAATGGCCCCAAATGTACTTTCATCCTTGGCTAGGACGGTGACAAATAAATAGGAAATTAGTTAAATCTCTGATAAATAACTATTACATTGTCAACAACAATGCTATATGAACATCAACTGCCTCATCCAATATTTGAATTAACCTTAGACAGATAAATATAAGGTGAGAAACTATCATTAGCATTAGTCATGCTGTGAGCCTTACTGTTCTTATTTTCTTATCTCATTTTATAAAATTCTACAGTAGGCACTAAAAAATTCTTGCTAAGGTGGTCTGTTTATTTGAACTATTGGCTATTATTATCGCAAAACTACCAATAGTTAGGAATAGTTAGGCTTCTTAAGAGATGAAACTTCTAATTCTGAATTTTCCCTTTCTTAGGAATAGTTAAATAGATAATATTTTTCAAAAAATATTTGTTTCGAGTTTTGACAGCATTTGTCCCAGTTTAGAATCAGATAAAATGATAAATGTATGTACATTTCTCTATGATATGTGAAAGATAAAATTGTAGATAGAGACTGAGTTTATTTGTCTTGATATGCCAAAAATAGACAAAATTCTTTGGTACATCCGATACATGAAAATTTGTTAATATAACGTGGGTGGATGATTTCCTGTTTGTTCGTCACTGTCCTAGTTAGTAAAGGATCGTAGCTGACAACATCAAGGAAGGCATCACCTTAGTATGAAGAAGATCAGGACTGTGCATTCCCTCCAATTCATACAGCCTCGTGCTGCCAGTCAAAGACCTAGTACAGTATTTATTATATCTACAAGGTAGAACTAATAGAAACAATTCGGATCATGCCTAGTAGTGGACCGGATGGGGTGCGACTTGTTCAAAATGTACGTGCAGGACATGATGAAATCAAGGCTGTACTGTACTTAATGGATTTAAATTCCACATTTTTTCCATGGCTGGACCATCTCCTACAAAGGGACCTTTTCTCACTAATGACACTGCATAGGGTACTCCCGGATGTGCCAACAATTCTCCTGGAAAGTTTTCCAATTTCTTGCAACTTTTTTGTCGCATCACGAAGCAAGCATGTTGTACCTGTAACTAATGGTTGATACATTCCCAGATGCTCTGGTAGTTTTATATTCCCCTTCAAATGTATTTCCTGGAACTAATGGTCGATACATTCTGCTAGATTGGTATAAGAATTCTACCTGTAACTGTTGGTCGATAGATGCTGTTAACAGTAAATAGCGTGTTAATAAGGGGCAAACAGCAGATCATGGTTTTCATGCCACAATATTTTTGTCATAGTTTAAAGTTTACATTTGTAAATTGCAGGTGTTGT
The DNA here is from genome assembly GCA_030544415.1 of Thalia dealbata. Taxonomy (NCBI): domain Eukaryota; kingdom Viridiplantae; phylum Streptophyta; class Magnoliopsida; order Zingiberales; family Marantaceae; genus Thalia; species Thalia dealbata. Next base: position 2,748,739 of record CM060458.1, read on the forward strand.
TGTTTTTAGGGTTGTACTCGTTATTCCAGTTAAAGTTTTACTATCACTATGAAAGTGATATGTACTTTCGTGCTATCTCATTTCTTAAAGTAAAGGAGGAACCCTTTGTGCAATATTTAGATAAAGAAATCCAGAACTAAGATTTATAGGCAACTTCAAAAATGAATCGTTGGTGCAAGCACTAAAACACACTTATTGATGCGCAACCGATCTGCTACACCCTGCTTCCGCGAATACACGCTTCCTCCATCAGCACATCACACATTCGGGGGAGCGCACATCAGTTGTGATGTGCAAGCTTGCACCAAGCATATAACAAAATTTTACACGTACGATGATGCACAACTAGAATGCAGTAAAGCTAATTACTTTAGCCGGGCCGCCCACCGCTTCTCTGCCGCTGCCTGCGCGGCCAACGGCGGCAGCTATCGCTACCGCTGCTATCCTGTGAGGCGCTCTCGCCTTAACGCATTACAGGAAATCAGCGGCGGAACAGCTGCCGCAGGCGTCGGCCGTCAGATGCATCGTCCGAAGAAGGGAGGGGAAGGGATTGAACTCACCTCCGCTGAGCGCCGAGGGGAAGATCAAGGGAGCGGAATCGCAGAACACCAAGGCGATGCGATGGGAGGAAGAAGAACTGGAGGACGACCCAAGCGGAGTGGATGGGGTGAGTATTTAGAGGGAGGGAGGGGAGCTCCGGATTAGGGCATCGCAGCTAATTTGTCGGATGTGCCCCCAAGGACTTCCCTTATCACTATTTTGGCATCGCCGTGTGCTCCGGCAGGCAGTGGCGGTGGCGGGAGGGAAGTTGACGTCGACGACTGTTGGTAATTATAATTTTAATTTTATAGTGTTCAAAGATTTCTACATAGCTTCAATTAAAAATTAGATTAAAATACCAATTATTATATTATTATGCTCCATATACGAATCATTTAATTATGGGCATGCAAAAAATAATATTTATACTATAATAAAGAAAAAGTGATATAGGGCATAATTTTATTATCACGTAGTAATTATTATCGATGAGCTGTGATCTTACTACCTACCTATTCTAAAAAGTGTACTATGGCTCAAGATCTTAAAGTCTATCTTACCTATTTGATGGCTCAGGATCTCATTACCTGTTCTAGAAAGTGTATCGTACAAGAACTTCTTGATGGCTCATGATCTTCTCATCGTCCCTTTTAGAAAGTGTATCGTACCTGCTCGATGGCTCTTATGATTTTATTATCTTTTCTAGAAAGCGTATCAAATCTTCTGAAGCAGCCCTCCCTCCCACTAATTTCCACCGCCCTCTCGTCGCTCTCCATTACTCATACCGTCCCTTCTATTTTCCATGACCCCCCCTGCTCTTGATGGCCAGGAGGCTGCCGCCGGCCGGCTCACTTGTTAACCTTTCGACCGATCGGAAGCAAATACCAAGAGAACCAGGTTACCTTGAAAGTTCAGTCCTCCTAAGAGAAGATAAAAGACACTTTCACACTTGTCCACAGTCGAAGTATACAGAAATTTAGTACTGACTGCATTACATGGGGCAGACACCAAAGAATAAAACAAAAAAAGTTCCGGCCAATATTTCAAAATCACGTCCATCCTATGGAGGATAGACCATCGGAGTCGCTCAACTTTCTCACAAAAAGCACGGAAGAGCAAAGCTTTATTTCTGTGATGGAAAATTGTGGACTTTGATTCAGCTTGCATGCACTGGTTCGATGCATTGTACTATCACTGCTGCACCTGCATTCCTGCAGTGTTGTTGTTTGTTCTTCGTACTTTCACCGCATCAGGCAGCACCTTGTTGAGGCCTCAAGTGTGTAAAAAGATTAACCTGCATCCCCCAGTGTTACTTTTAACAGATCAAGATATTTCTGGCACTTAGAGAAAGGTTAGCATCCATTATAAAGTGAAATCTCAAGTAAATCAATTATGCCCACACAAATAAATCGAATAAATGGATGCTGAAATCTGAAGAGATGGAATAATTCAAATGAAGGATTTAACATGTGCTGGCGTTCTTCAGCTTCCCCATGTGTCAATTTAGAGACAAATGACCCAGTCAGCATTAATAAAGTACTCAAGATTTAAATAAGAAGAACCCCTGCATTTATAAAAGAACCTTTCGGCCTCCTCTTGGCTGCTCACTAATGGTAGCTGAGCAGCTGCAAGTCAAGACAAAAATAATTAGTCCTCTTCCTGACACGACCCCACCAGCTCAGCCTGCAAGTAATAGTAGCTGTCTGGACTCACCAGATTCGTAGAGAAGCTGCTGCTCAATGCAAGGAAGAAAATAATGCCCTCCTCGTCTGTGCACTAAAGTCAAAAGCAAAATGATTCCCATCAAAAGTCTGCGTAGATCTGTATCTGCCTAATGACTCCGCGTGCCCTGCCCTGCAGACAATACGCCGAAAAGGATTAACATCGCGTTTAACAGCAGCTGGAGATGCAGCAAAGGCGCCATACTACTACTTGAAAGAAAAGCTTCAAGAAGCAGAAAGTCCCAACAGACCGTTCACAAAATAAGCACCGATTTCGGCTCTTCGTAATTCTGGTGCCACGTGTTTTGCTCTTCTCATCAATGGTTGGCTTCCAGATAATTTCATCGCAAGTTTTTGTTAAACTGCATCCCAAGTTAACATCTGATCAGATACCTCAGTTGGAAAACTTCCTACCATGTCCACTCCTAGTTTTAGATAATGCCATTCAAGTTCTAGTCTTGGAAATTAAATCAAAATAATTCTTTTTCATGACCAATGAGAAGAAAAGATTAATAAAAGCAAACAAACTGCCCAGGATCATCAAAAACAGCAAAGCATATGCTAATAAAAAAGGAAGGAACTACCAAGTATTGTCGAGCAAATCATAACCTCATACCTCAGGATCATCGAAAACAGCATACTCATCAGCCAAGGTTAACGTGTTCAGCTTCGACCTGACTAACGGGTACAGAATTTTTCTCCAACCACTCGATCATTTCTGATCTCCTCTATCCTCGTACGCTGCCCAAGTTCAAAATACAGGTCGTATGACACAAGCGGTCGTACACCAACATATTTGCAATAAGCATACAGGCTACAATTCTATCTACAAAATATATATTGCAGCCGATAAGTGGTGTTCAGTACAACTTGAAACCGCAAAAGCTGGATCAAAAGTAAGAAATTTTCACATGAGAAAAAAAAGATCACAAATTTGCATTCAGATGATCTAAAGATTCAACAACCATAATATGGAAGTAGAAGATTCTCCTCTTTGTAAAACCATGTTCTGCAGCTTCTTGAGAAGTTGTGGAAATCTATTGAGGTGGGTCATCTCCTAAAGTCGAGCAAAAACAAGTGAATTTTTCAATATTCTTGTTTCTTCGTCTGTAATTTTGTTTAATGACTCCTACGCAGTTTGTTGATCTCCTACTCCATCTTCAAAATGACACGGATCGGCGTTCCTATTAAAAGCAATAGCATCAACAAAATACCATGTATATATTTATATATACAGTATAAAAAACTGCAGCGGTCCCATTGTTAATGCACAGGAGTAAAAGGAAAAATTAATTAGTGCAGCGTAATTAGAAAGTTTATTCTCTAATTATCTGAATTCTCAGATAAGTATGTATGCCATAATATTTTTATCATAAAATATTTATATTTATATTTTATTTTATTATTATTTTCTTAAGAAGAAGGTCTTTATGTGTATTATTATGAATTTCTTGGCAAATTAAGTTTAAAAGAAACAGATAGATAGAATGATTTCTGTGGAGGCCACAGCTAAAATGCTATGATGAAATGAATAGTATGAGCAATTGCTTGGGGGTATTGGCGCTCTCAATTTATATACCAAACTATAAAAAATGAGTAATAAATAAGGAATTCTGTTCATAGAAAATGAATGAGTCCTACAGTGTAGTATAAAAAAAGAAAATAACAAAAAGTTTTAGCGCAACAAAGAAAGAGTTCTCCAGAGAATGAAGAATTGATTCCATGGAATTAAATGGAAATGAAAAATAAATTCTGAACAGGAAGTTCCATCTACTGCTAATTAAGAAGCCTTTAACTGTTGGTCATTCAAGACGACAATAGCTTTGACCACGGCTGCCGCTTCCAGGCTGACCATACCTCCGACCACAACTGCCGCTCGCAGGCCGGCCACAGCTCCGACCAGACCGACCACAACTCCAACCAGATCAGACCGACCACAACTCCGACCACAGTTGACACTCCCAGGCAGACCACAGTTTCGACCACAACTCTGACCAGGCCGACCACAGCTCCGATCACAACTACCGGTCCTAGGCCGACCACAGCTCCGACCACTCCCAGGCCTCCGACGATACCTTCTATCTGCTTAGATGCCTCGAATTCCTCCTTCATCTTGGCCTGCCAGCGAAGCTGTGCGTCGATGCGGGCCTCGGCGGAGCGAAGCTGGTCCCTGAGTAATCCATCGGCGAGATTAGTGGCAAAAATATTATCTTGAAGTTGGTCCTTGAGGAGGCGAAGTTGGTGAGCTTGGTGGCAAAAAGATCACCTTCCGAGATGCGAAGTTGTTCCTCGAGGCGGCTACTGGTGAGTTTCGCTGCATAGAGATCGTATTGCGTAATGCGAAGTTGTTCCTCGAGGTTGCTGGTCCCGTCGGCCATGGGAGATGGAGAGCAGGGCGGTCGTGCGCGGAAAAAGAGCAGCCGGTCGAAACCTAAAAAGGAGACGCAGAGATCATGCAAGGCGGCAAGCGAAGGGCTGGACCAATTTATACATCAGTAAGGATGACTCATGCAGTATCCAACGGTGGAGGGTGATCTGATCGGTCATAGGAACGGTAGATGATGTGGATGCTGCGGTTGGCGCCCTCGTGGTCGCGGATTAGGCCGACGTGTAACACCGGGTGATGCTGCGGGGACACTTGGGCACAACGTGGCGTGCGGCTTTTGGGAGTGGGCTCAGTCGTGGCAATGCCTATCAGCCAATAGAGGACCGGGTAGCTTTCAGGTTCCTGCAGGGTAGGTCGAAGTAAAGATAAATAACTGGTAAAAAATTCTATGAATAACGCGGATGAAGCTGTCGGACTTCTTCCATGCGTTTTATATTATTATTAGTGTGCAGAAGATTAGGATTAGGATTAGGATTGTTCTTTCCCTCCCTCCAATTCATGCGGTTTCCTGAACTATTAGAAACTCGTTGGTTTTAATTAATTGAACCTGCAGTATTCTTTTACTTCTTCATCCACCTGAGTAGAAAAAGGAAAACAAATATTAGGTTGGGTAAACCTACAGCACGGTAAATGTTTCTTACTGCTTGCTATCTGTGCCACTGTGCATTTTTTGGGTTGACTGTCCGAGGACCTAAACTGCAGGAACATCACAATGCTCAGTGCCACTATGCATTTTGTTTCTGTTTATACATCTTAGCTTCATAGCTTAGAATAGCACTCATATCTCTGACAACAAAAAAGGGATGTGCTCTCTGCCAACACAACCGTGCCCTTTTGATTTCCAGTTATTGATTTTTAATGTCAGAGAATGCTTCCTATATAATATAACTAGAGCCTGATTCAGTTCTCTCTGAATTGATATGATTTTTGGACAAACAACTGAATCCTTCATATTCCGGCTGGCCCCAACCTAGCACACCTACATGATGATGCTGCTGCTTGTTTGGCGGCGGCAGAGTGAGAAGTTAACTGGAGGATGGCCTTGGCAGAGACGAAAGCTAAACATGGATCTAAAGGATTTTTCGGGGTCTTGCTGTCGAGGGTAACGCGGATGCCCCAGCAAAACCGGGATGTGAATGGACGGCGACGCTTAGAAAGAGCGAGATGTTGTCGTTGGAAGGAAGCAGAAAAGGTCCGAGGCATGCCTATTTGAATTTGTGTAAAGCCAAATTTAGATACCATTAATTCCTATCCTGAACCCAAAGTTAATAATTAATATAAAACGATTGAAGAACTGCCACAAATTCATCCGCGCTATAAATAGAATTTACCAGTTATTAGATATAAATAGAATCCGCACTATAAATTGATAGAGAAATAGCTGCCTTTGATGGAGCCCCAGGGCCTGGGAGTAGTAGCAATCGTCGGAGGTGTGGCCTTAGGTGACCTGCGGTGTGTATGCATCTATAACTTGGTCTTTACTGTTTTTGTTTTCTCATTATTTCAAGCTTCTAAAAGTACTTGGACTGAATAGGCGTTATAGAATTCTTTCTAAAGCAGGAATCCATTTATCAGAGGCTATATATTTTTGCCAGTTCTGTGAGCCCAATGTAAGCAACAGGTAGCAATAATTGCTCGTATCAGTCATATACATTGAGCATATATAAAAATAAAGAGTCACCACTATCATTCATACTATCACTTTTTTCATCTACTAAGTCTAATTATTTAGGCAAAATATAGTAAAAGAAAGACCACCTTAGCAAGAGTTTTATAACGCCTGTTCAGTCCATGTACGAATAACAGCTTTAGAAGCTTGAAAAAGCTTGAAATAAGGAGAAAACAAGAACAGTAGAGACCAAAGACACTCGATCATTATCTTCTAGCAATTTAGCAGGTTCTGTCACCATTGAATTTCCCAGTCTGTTAAATGGACTGCGTATTCAATGTTTCATCTCTTCAGTGCCATGTTTCTATCTCCATTTTTGGCCTTCTTTTTAAATAACAATTTTCTTAATAATGGTACCTTACTGATGGCATTGAAGACCCTGATAGTCATCCATAGGACTCTTCAGGGAAGGTGATCCTACATTCCGTGAAGAGCTTCTTAATTTCTAACAAAGAGCACGGATTCTTCAGCTATCAAACTTCAAGGACGATTCAAGTCCAATTGGTATTCACCTTTTTTTTTTACTGGCAATGCCACACAAAGGCACCTTTACTCTGGTGACGGAAGTTGCTACTCATCTACTATTTGAGTGATAACTGAATTATGCCATTCTGCAGCATGGGATTGCTCCGCGTGGGTGCGTACTTATGCTTTGTTTCTGGAAGAAAACAATTGAATGCTTTAGGATTTTGAAGTAGTATGATGTTGGAGCCGAGCGTTGGTAGGACCTGCTCCAGATTCCGAAAAGGTCTGGGCATTTATGATGTTTGTTTAGCTTCAAAAAAAAAAAAAAAAGGGTGATGATTCTATGCAGAGAACCTTTCACTTCAAGTGCTGCACTTTGCTGCACTTTCCAATAAATCAAGGTATATTTTGTTAACAGGGGCACGGTAAAACCAGAGAACTGGACAGTGAAGATCTATTGGAGCAGTTGCCTGCTTTACATTATTATATCAGCTTAGATGTCGTGTAAATTTCACTAACACCTCGTAGAAAAAACATCACCTTTTTTAATGAATTATGAAAGCAATGTGTCTATAAGATTTTGACATTTTTTTCTCTCATTATAATGCAGCCAGAAGGTGCTGCTATCAGCAATTATGTTGTTCAGTATGCACTAGCTTTGGTCAGTCTACTTGTTTTTGTGAAACACATATTACAATTACTTTCACTAACTTTTTCGAAGATCTACTAGACAACATTCCTACTCTTGTTCCAGATAGTGAAGATCTACTAGAGTGCATTCCTACTCGGAAACTACTTTCCCGGGGAATTAGTAGATAGCCTCTCCATGGGAAGGAAGAGAAATGATAACGGAATAGTTACGAGCATACCCCACCCCAATAGTAAAACTTGCCACTGATGCTTTCTCCTCATTATTATGTCTTGCAGGGTGGTGGATTTGACAAGCTCGCATTCGATAGCTTGTACCATGAGGCAGCATATAGGCAACAGCAACAGTTGTACGGAGCACCATCTCCAAACCCATTCATTGTGGCTGCTGATCCATTTGCAATGTCGAACCAAGTTGCTGCCCCTCCGGCTGTTCAGATGGCTGCCATGACGCAACAGCAGCAACAGATGCCTATGTATGTGCAATCGAATCCGTTTGCCCAGCCGCTCTATCCGCAGCAGCAGCAGGTCGGCATGGGAATAATTACTGCCGCAAATCCCTTGGGACATTCCCAGTAAATAATTCTCACCAACAGAGCAACCCTCAAACCTCCATGCTTGACAACACAACTTTGGCCGATTTTTAAGCGAGATAGGAAGCGTGGTTCATGCCTTGCATAATCAATCCTAAGAAAAAGATTCACCATCATGGAGATGAAACTGTAAGAAACTTGTGCAGTTACTATTTGGAGAAAAAATCAGGAATTATTAAGTGGATCAATTTACATGGGAAGTTCAAGCATGAAGATCAACATCTACTTGGCTCTCCAATTTCCTACAAACTGAATCTCTAAACTATGATCAGTGTTATATTTTGATTAAAGTTATCTCAAAATCTTAGAACATTAGGAAAAGATCAAATATATACTTCTTGGCATGTCCCCTCACCTGTGGGCAAAAGGAAAAAGAATAGATTGGCACAAGCCTAACATAGGACTCCCTTAATTAAGGTGCTTTTTTTAATGGACTTTAGAAGGATTTCAATCTAAGCTCGCTTAGTTACCATGTTAAATTTGATCAGTTGACTACTTTTTCCCAAAGAAGCAGGTGTGCTATGCCGAGTTGCCCTCCTGTGGTCCGGAGTAGCACGATCTTAGACACCATATTATATTCGGTCCTGAATGCCCAAGTTTGAATTCCAACTGCTGGAGGGCAAGGTAGAGTGTTCTGGTGGTGAACTTGTTTTTCTTCCCTATTTTGTGCCTCGTGCAATCATGATTTCTTTCTTACGCATGGCTGATAAGAACACGGTTTGATTTTTTTCTTATAAATTTGCTTCCCTTCCCTTCTGCTGAATATTGTTTGTCCATATCTATATATACCTAATTAAATATTTATTATAGTTGCACTTGCTGGATGATGTACAGTTAGTTCAGAAGCTTGTTTCCGGCGAAACAGGAGATGATGATATCGATAGACATGGTTGGCGGAAGCCGGAAGAAGCCGTTTTATTATTTATTATTTATACATTCCTCCTCCTCCCGTCGAGACTTTTTCTTACATAGTAAAGACAATTAGTTTGTGGTCCAAATATTACACACATACTCACCCTACTCTTGCTAATGATCACTAATGATAGCTGAGCTGCTGCAAGTCAATACCAAAATCATTAGTCCTCTTCCTGACACGACACCACCAACCCAGCCTGCAAATGTTGATTAATAGCTCCCTGACTCACCAGATTCGTACAGAAGCTGCTGCTCAGTGCAAGGAAGAAAAGAAAGCCCTCCTCGTCTGTGCACTAAAGTCAAAAAGCAAAATGATACCCATCATCAAAAGACTGCGTAGATCAGTAGCCTCCTAATGACTCCGAGTGCCCTTCCAGCAGACAATACACCCCAAAAGATTAGACAGTATGCTAAAAAGCAGCTGGAGATGCAGCAAAGGCGCCATACTACTACTTGAAAGAAAAGCTTCAAGAAATCAAGTACCAACAGACCCTTCACAAAAGCACACCGACTTCAGCGCTTCGTAATTCTGGAGCTACGTGGTTTGCTCTTCTCAAAGATTGGCTTCCAGATAATTTCATCGAGTTTGCTACTGAAGCTTTTGTTAAACTGCACATCAAGTGAACGTCTGATCAGATACCTCAGTTCGAAAACTTCCTACCAAGTCCACTCCTCCTGCATCAATATCTCACGATGCTTAAAACGCCCTACCACTTTCACATGACCATGCTAACAGAAACATGGTTTTCTATTACATGTTGCTGCTCTTTTGCCATGTTTGGGACCATAGTTTAATCTCACAGCTGAATCTACAGTTCTATTCATGTGAAAGATTCACCGACTGTTTGTCTTGCATGATTTTTTTAGACAAACATTAATATACACCATTAAGCAACATAACCTAGTAGTTTGCATGCCTGAAAAAGGATAATAAGATATGACTTGTCTAGAGGTAGTTGAGAAACAAAAGTGTACCATGCGAAATATGTCACTTAGTAATTTGTAAAAGATTCATTCAATCTATCCTCTTTCAAGTCTTTAAACAGAATATTTTCAAGACTCACCTTCTGATAATCTGCCAGATCTCCAGATGCTCTTTCAATTTCCACCATTAAAAATGATGGAGCAATTTCAAAGATCTGAATAGGAAATGGAAGAGAACGTCGGGCAAAATTCAACAAATCAGCATCTATATGCTAACAGAAAATTATTGAAGATGCTAGATAAAAGTAGGCAACTTACCTCTATCATAACCGAGAGATGGGCAGTTTTATTTGCTGTAAGACCTTCCACCCTCATCTGCATATGCATCGCATTAGTACCAAAACCAATTAGAATTATCAGGTCAACTTATATTTCATACAACACAGGTGAGCTGTCTGGCGAATGAGCTACCATGCATTTGAGGATTTATGTTAACTGAAATTATTTCAACACAGAGATAAGCATAGTTTCGGCCATATGTTGCAGCCTTAGTTTCTAAATACAGCCAACTACGACAGTTGAAGCTACAATGCAAAAGTAGCAGTGTTGAGACATTACCTTATAATTGCGGATGTGAGTCTTAAAGCCCATTGATTGTGCAACAACCTCCATGCTTGACAACACAACTTTGGCCGATTTGCGAGATAGGAAGCGTGTTTCATGTCTTGCGTAATCCTAAGAAAAGATTCAAACACTAAGTATACATACCAAGTAAAGGAGCGCATAATATGATAATATTCCATTGAGATCCAATTAAGACAAGAAAATTTGGCTTTAATCCCAAAGGACAAAGTATTTTAAAACACTTCCCACTAGTCCACTGTACTGTACATCAAGAGAAAGAGTCAACCATAATTCTCCAGACTCTCACCAAGCATTTTTGGAATATTCTACAAGATTCAAAGTAACTATGTCTGATCCAACACCTTTTACTTTGGTAAAAGAAAATTAATGAGATAAGAGGCAATTTAAAAAAGATTTTATGCAGGAATTAGACAGGCCGAGATAAGTACAAGAATTACTTGTAGATGTCAAACTCAATTCAATTAAAAAACTCGATTTCTTATTCTCCTACCTGAACCCAACTCAAAGGTCCCAAACTCACCCTACTGGTATACTATTTTAAGGTCATGGATTGCTACCTGTGAATTTTATCTAACCGATTGTGGCACTTAATTTACCATTTGAATCTAACCGAAACCTAGTTATGGGTACCTGAACCCAAACTAAAAAAGTTGGACAACCTGGGTACTTAAACCCCATTGCCATCCTTGATATTGTTGTGAATCATTTCCAGTAAGTTCACTGCTAATATATGAATCCAGCATGATATTAGAGAAATCAAAGAAAGCTGCATATTTGATCCTCATAAACAGACATGCAATAACCAAATAAACGCGATCAAAAACACTAACCTGCCTTCGGTCAAACAATGAGGACAGATTCAGCCCTTCGGAGAGAATTATTAAATCAAATGCATTGAGAGTTAGTGGACTCAACTCTTCATTGCCAGATTGCTCATTCACCTGTGAACAAAAAAGGTTCAAAAAAGAAAATTGCTTTATTTTCATGGATTACATCAAACACTCAATTTTGACTATTACCAACAAGTATGATTATAGGAAAGGATCTTCAGTTCCTGCCAACGGGCCAAATTCATTAATCCACTATTTTAGCAGCTGTATATTCAAAATAAATAAATAGAATAAGAAAATATTTAGGATACCTCTTCGGCTATGTTTGTATTTTGGCATAAACATAGTGGAAGTGGTGATGTTATTCCATAGTTTTCGGATGTTTAAAAGCATGAAATTGGTAATGCAGTGAATAGAATGGTAATGGGTTCTCAAATTTAAAAAATGTTTTAGTTGCAACAAGAAGAAGTCGGTATAGTGACAATGAATGCATCAGGTCCAAGAAAATATTACACGCTATATTGTGCTAAAAAAGTGAATGATTCATATTTCAGATTATGTTATCAAATAATGGAAAGACATTGAGACTTTATTCTCATTCTCATAGTTCTATTTGATTTTCTTTATCTCATTCCTTATTTTTTTATTTTAAGTCTGTTAAATTTCGATTAACTGATCAGTTCTCTCAAAATCTTAGAACATTAGGAAAAGACCAAATTTATACTTTCATCATCTTGACGTGTCCCCTCACCTGTGGGCAAAGGAAAAAATAATTGACTAGCACAAGTCTAACATACGGACACTCTTAATTACCTTTTTTTAGTGGACATTAGAAGGATTTCAATCTAAGCTCACTTAGTTACCATGTTAAATTTGATTAGGTGACCACTTTCCCCAAAGATTTTAATAGTTAGAAAAGGACCCAGTTATGATGTCCTGACTTCAGAATTTTGTAATGATTAGTATATGGTTCTAGTAAAACAAAGAACAGGAATATATACTGCCAGGACCTTCTTCAGTAAATGTCATTCAAGTTCTAGTTTTGGAAATTAAATCAAAGTAATTCTTTTTCATGACTAATGAGAAGAAAAGGCTAATAAAAGCATACACTGCCAGGATCTTCAAAAACAGCAAATCAGAACAGCAAAGCATATACTACTAAGCTAACATAACCTCATACCTCAGGGTCATCGAAAACAGCATACACATCATCAAGGTTAACGTCTTCAGCTTCCACTTGACTAACGGCTACATAATTTTTCTTGAACCACTCATCATTTCTGATCTCTTCTATCCTCATACGCTGCCCAAGTTTAAAATGCAGGTCATATGAGACAAGCAGTCATTTGAAACCGATTTTCAATAAGCATAGGCAGACTAGAATTTTTCTATAAAGAATTGCAACAAATAAGTGGTTCAGTACAATTTGAAGCCACAAAAGCTGGATTAAAGTAGAAATTATTTCATATTAGAAAAAAAGATCACCAATTTGCATTGAGGTGATCTAACTATTCAACCATAATATGGAAATGGAAAACAAATTATATGGGGTATCCACAGAAAGAAAAAATGCATTTAAGAAAGAAGTTACATATCTGGAGAATGAAAGGAAGGACTTTGGAGAAAACAAATAATAATGACCAAAGGACTAGAAGATTCTGCTCTTTGTGAAACCATGTTTTGCAGCTTCTTGCGAAGTTTTTGAAATCTATTGCAGTGGTCATCTCCTAAACTTAAGCAAAACAAGTGAATTTTTCAACATTTTTGTTTCATCAACTGAATTTTGTTTAATGACTTGTACACAATTTGTTGATCTCCTACTCTATCTCAAAATGATACAGATAGGGATTCTTATTAAAAGAAATAACATCGACGAAATACCAATACACTAAGTACCAATAATTAGATATCATGGGGAACTTATATACTAACAATCAGTGAAATAGGACTACACCAATTTAGATAGTGATGTGCACAACGTGCATGCTTCTCTGGTTAAAGCAATAAGACTCTATATTGGAGGTTGTGAGTTCAATACTCACAAAATTTAATAAAAAAAATTTAGACAGTGATATTTTAAAAAATAGATGTCATTCATGGAGAATAAAAGCTTAGGTTAATTGGCTAGTCGTTCTGTTTAAATGCATGCATCTTAAGATAGCAAGAGTAAGAATTTACTTACAGTCTCAGGGTTAGGATCAAGAATCTTGCATATAAGTGATTTTGCACTGTTGGAAAACCATGCAGGAAAGGCAAATTCTGCTTTATCGATCTGCATGCATATTTAAAAAAGACAAAATTACAGAACTATATGGGGAAAAAAACAAATCCTGATAAGATCTCTACAAACGCCTGCCACTTTAAACCTAGTTCAAGATTATCTCACTCAAAACTAGTTCTGCAAAGAACTAAGGACAATTAAAATGTCTTACTTGACAAATGGATGATCAAAATTGCAGGATAATATAGCCAAAGAAAGTAAATGTACCTTGCAATAAAGAGTAGCCAAATCAACTTCATCAAATGGAAGATATCCTGCCAATAGGACATAAAGGATGACCCCGCATGACCAGATATCTGCAATGGCACCATTATAGCCTTTATGACTGAGTACCTGGTGCAAGATGCACATTAACAATTCATGTACGTATTATCAATTAGTAAAGCAAGAGAGAAAGTTAATTTGTGATCAAATGAAAGAATTTACAGTATAGATAATCCAAAACACAGAACAGAATTATCAGGCTTATTGAAAAACCGGACAAAAATATATAGATATGCCATGGAAATTGACTTTTCTATACTGTATCTATGCCTTAACAATCAAAGTGCAAATTGCTTTTCTATATCATTACGTTGTTGGTAGAGAATGAGCATTGACTTTTAAAATGCTCGTTAAACGGTTATTAGTTCAATCATATGTCATTAGCAAGAAATGGAAAAGTTATGTAGCTAGGCAATTCAGAGGAATCAAAGGTGAGAACTAAATATAATACGGCCAAGTTGATGATGGTTAGCACTTATCCAAATATACCTGAGAAATAATTTTTCTATATTGCATACCTCAGGTGCCACATAGTTAGGAGTTCCACAAGTAGTACGAAGAATGCTAACTCCCTAGATAAAAACAAAAAAGCAAAAAAGTTTACGATACGATAAGCAAATCAATTTGATACGTTTTACTAAGAAAGAATCACATAATGAACCTGTGCAGGCAAGGCACTTAGACCAAAATCTGAAATTTTGAGATTTCCTTGTGAATCTAGAAGGAGGTTTTCAGGCTGTATGCGAAATTAAGCAAGGTTAAGAATTTCAAACAGGAGAAACTCTCTCATATTCTCCTGCAATTCTAGTTGTTTGTACCTTTAGATCTCGATGGTAAACCCCCTTGCTATGGCAGTAGTCCACCCCATCAATGAGTTGCTGAAAGTATCTGCGTGACTCAGCTTCGCTAAGTTTTCCATGATGAATCTGCAGAAGTTACTATTCTCACGTAAAACAATTGAAGACCTAAGACAATATTTGTTGACTTCTAGTTGAACCATGAAAGCTTGAAGATAGTTACAAATGCTTTCTTGGCAATATTCCAAACTAAAGAAGAGTATTGAAGGGAGCATAGGAGATATGCTTATTTTTACAATATTTTGTCATTCCTGTCTTAGCTATTTTCTTCATATTTTAGTGCACTTTTCTGTCTATTCAATACACCATACATCTACGTCCATGATATTCTCTACATAAAAAATTGTGTTAGTAATGGAAAGTCTAAAGGAAGAAAATGTCAAAATAACGCACATTTGCAAAACACAAGTAAAGATTGGAAAAGTAGTTTTCCAATTTCAAGGGCTTACTATTTTGTCAAATAATTCACCTCCTGTAATATACTCGAGGATTATATATATCTTGGTCCGGCTTGCCAACACCTACATGTAACAGAATCATAATCTTGTGACAAATAGCTGTAAACACAAGTAAAACTTGAAGAAAGCATAAGGCATCCAACTTAACTTGCAACAAAACTGAAGGACCGTTTATGAAATACAACTAGGAAATGGGTCGAGAAGAAGACGAAAGCATGCCTCATGTAGTCGAACAATATAAGGATGTCTAACGAGCTTCATTATTGAAATCTCCCTCTTTATCTGCATAGAAGAATTAAAAGCTAAGTAGATGTATGGCAATTACCGAGCAAATTATACATGTCACTTGCGGAGCAAATACCCAACATTGAATCTAAAGTGTTTGCCTAATTAGAAGTTTCTTTACTCCTTTTCTAACCAAACATTTCGTTTTCATGAATCCAAAAACAGTGTAAAGGAATTGGAAACTAAAAGCGAAGAATAGCGAACATCCTTACCACGAGATTAGGACAAGCACTAGTTCTTACGTTAATTTTTGGAGCTAAACGTGGAGAGGGGACGGAGGCGAGGTAGGTGGAGCAAGGAGGGAAAGTACCTGGTCGACCATGTGGTGCTTGATGATGGTGGCGCGGTCGAGCACCTTCATGGCGACGCTCTCGCCGGTCTCGGTGTTCTGGGCGAACTTGACCTTGGCGAAGGTGCCCTCCCCGATCGTCCGCCCCACCTCGTACTTCCCCACCCGCCGCACCACCATCCCGGTGATCTCGCTCGGCGGCCCCGCCCGCCTTGCACGCGCTAATTCAAAGGCTCAACGGAGTCGATGGCGTGAGGAAGTAGAAGAAACGGAGGGATCGATCGATGTTGCCCGAGGCGAAGGTAAAGCGAGGTGGAGAGCAGCAGAGGAAAAGGAAGAAAGTTCGTGTGTTTTTATTTACTTGGGAGAGGCGGCCTGTAATTTTGGAGAGACAGCGCACCAAATGGCGAACCGCAAATGCGGGTGATGTGGATGCGCCATCAGGAGCTTTATTTCCTTGTTGACCATTTGAGATTTGACCTTTTTGACTCCATTAATTTATTTCAATTTTCACTTGTTTTAGAGTATCAAAAAGGAAGTGATTATATGGTGTTTTTTAATTCATGAGTGTATCAAAAATACCACAGATCATGTTATTTAATATATATATATATTGAAAAATAAACACTATAACTAAAATTGGGTATGAAATTAACTTGGGTTGGGCCACGCAATAAAATCGAAACATGCTCGATCGCCGATTCTGATTTTGAGAAGATTGGGATCTGTGGGTTCGAGAGGGGTAAGATTGCAATTCTTATCTGCAACTGAGGGCACATTCACTGGAGTTTTTGCCGGTACTGCCGCACAGAAAAATGATATTTCCAAATGGTTTAAAACTTAAATTTGGGGCCACGTCAGCCTCCTCGACCGGCTAACTCGGGCAGCTCGCAGTCGCACTCCTCGCTGCGGCAGGTCGCAGGCGACGGCACCTCGGCGGGCTCGACTATCTCGCCGCCCTCGTCCCTCCCCCGATACCGGCGGACGGTAGTGAAGTTGCGGGAAGCAGCGCCGGTCGGTCCTCCTCGTCGCGGGGACTGCAGAGGGCGGCCGGAGGGCAGAGAAGAGATGGCCGGCGCTTAAGAGATCGATCCAAAGCTGGATCTAGGCGCCGATCTATCCGGCCACGCGTGACATAGCATGACCCCTTCCAGATCTCCGGCGAAGGATCGATCCAAGAAATCTACCTGTACAATCGTCGCGAACGGAGGAAGGAAGCGTCCTTCCCCATGGTGTTGACGCGTACTGCTCCGCCGCGTCTCCACTCCGAGCACCGGCGGCCTTCCCTCTCCATCGCAAAGGCGAGCGCTGATGGCGATGGACGCATTCTCTGCCGCACGATCCGGCCGGCGCTCTCCATCGCGCCGGCCTCGCGACAGCGACGACGCGGAAGAGGGGGACGGAGCATCGGAGGAGGCTCCGAGCTTGCGGTCGAAAAGGATCAGGGTCACCCTATCCCATCTCCTTCGGTGCCGCACGCCGGTGTCGCCGGAGGGATGAGGACGGCGGCGGCGCGGGCTAGGGGAGCCCTGCAACGGCAGGCGCGAGGGGTGCCGCTACGAGCAGTCCGGCTGGCGGAGGATGAGGCCGACGGGGTGTCAAATACCCCAAAGGAAAGGAATTTGCACGGTTAATTAAGGTTAGTTATGATATGATATTTTTTCTAGGTAATAAAAAATAAAAGAATAATATTGAAGAAATTTACATAGCAAGATATTTTCTTTAAAAGTCGCGATGATGAAATATAATTTTACAAAAGTGCCATTAATGTCAAAACAGTAAATGCAATTGCTGTTCATTACGAGTGAGGACGACATCCACCTAAAAAACTTGAGTGTTTTTTTGGTACTAATCAACCTAAAATAATAATTTAACAAAACAACTGCGTAAAAATAATATTTAACAAACTGACCGTTCAACTTGCCACGTCAAAATGTTGACCTATTTTTTAATCAAAAAATTCGAACATTCGCCGGCTTCTTCTGCCCCCGCAACTCGTTGGCCTCCTCCTCCTCCTCTGCTTTTTCCCTCTTCTTCTCCCACCCGAACCCATCATCTCTCCTCTGCTTCCTCCCCTCTTCTTCTCCTTCCTTCTCTTCTTCCCCCACCCTATCTCTCCCACCCCTCTTCCTCCCCCACCCCTCTCTCTCTCCGCTGCTTCTCGCCCCTCACCTCCGCTCAACTAGGTGTGAGTGTAAAATGCTTGATTAGTCTAACAAGTGAGTGAACTGCGTCCAGTTCTTTTCAGAAACCCTCATCTTGGACCATCTTTGATAGCTCTCGCGAATTGAATTCGTCCGAGGAGAGCGGTTTGTAGGACTCATCAGCGATGACCTTCTTCACTGTCAGAGCTGAACTCAGTGCATCCTTCAGCATCGTCAAAGTCGGAGTAAAGTCGAAAATTTTGGCAGCAGTTTCCTCTGCCCCAGTGTTGCGGAGTTGGTGGAGACCGGAGGAGGGCGGTGTGACCGGTCTCCTGGAGCTGGTGCTTGCTCGTGGAAGATGCTTCGGGCACGGTGGTTTGTGTTGAAGCAGCTAGTGAGCTTGTGGCAATTGGTAGCCACCTTGCCGAAGATGAGAAGCTCGTAAGCGATATGTTTGATGAGGCTCTCGAAGGCCTGCAGTTGGCAGAAGAGTTTTTACCATCCATGGATTTTGGCTTTCCAGATTGCGCAGAGCCTTGGACCTGAATCCGTCTGCTATTATTCCGGCGCATTGACGAGTAGCAGAGGCATTATTGCAGCTGGTGCTGCCACCACCGTGGCCGCATATGTCGGCGGTGCCAGTTGGGAGGTTTACCGTGAGGTTGATGAGAGAGAAGACATAGGCCCATCTGTCGGAGGAAAGTGCAGAACTTTGGATGCTCTGTGGACGACAAGAAGAGGGCTCCAATGCCGGCCGACTCATACAGCCAGTCCCAGAGTGGGAATGGGCAAAATCGATCTGGGACTTGGAGTGGACGGGGTCTGGCGAGGCCTTGGAGCTCTTGTGCTTCTTGACGCTGTCCCCCAGCGAGGCTAGCACACAGGGGGGAAGAAGAGGGGGAGGAAGCGGGTTCGGGTGGGAGAAGAAAGGGAAAAAGAAGAGGAGGAGGAGGCCAACGAGGTGCGGGGGCAGAAGAAGCCGGGGAATGTTCGAATTTTTTGATTAAAAAATAAGTTAATGTTTTGACGTGGCAAGTTGAATGGTCAGTTTGTTAAATATTATTTTTACGTAGTTATTTTATTAAATTATTATTTTAAGTTGATTAGTACGAAAAAAATACTCTAAAAAACTCTCCGCGTAAATTTAATGGATGCAGAAATTTTAATTTTTTTGATACGTCGTTATCACCTCAACTCGTCGTCACGTTGAAATAGAACTTATTCATATTAAATTAAATGTCCAATACGCATTTCTTATTCTCCCATTTATAGCCCACATGCATTAATTCTCTTTAAAAAAAGATAATTACAGTTACACCCTTGTCCTATCATATAATATGAATTTATATGCTATTAATATGGCATCCTTATGATATTAAATATTATTATAGAAACTTTATAAATATCAATAAATTTAAAAGACAGTGGATGCCCATTATTGATACAACACTTGCTGTTATTTTTTAAGGGAGAAGGTTGTTACCGAAGATATATCTAAATGGGGAAGGGTATTATTCCTTAAAATAATCAACGCTTTCCTTTAACGAATTATTTTTTGGCAACCGTGTGAATTTTTATTGAGGAAGCAACGCGCGCATCAAAATAATACGTGGCCTGCACTCTTCGAACAAGTAGATTTTTTTTATTCCAAGGCATTAAAAAGCGTCCGCGTGTGTGGCCGTTGCTTTCGTCCCAAGAATTCATAACAAAATACGTCTTAATTTGGATGAGTGGAAGATTTTTTTTTGGGGGGGCCTAATCATTATGATCAAGGATGAATGATGGATCGGCTTCGTCGGCTGCTGATGCAAAACGATGGCAGAAATAATTAGCGCTTTATTCGGTGGGTGGAGGTTCATCCGTTCATGGAAAAATAGCATTTAATTGGACTAAAGAATAATTTGGATTCAATTTACTATTTTGTCGCTAATTAGCTGGGTGTTTTGCAGTTAATTGTTTCGATTCATTTTTTTTTTCTCGGCGGGGTTAAAAAAAGTGTGTATAAAATCCGACATCGTCCATGGCGGCTGAGTGAAGCTCTCGAGCTCAAGCAGAGTCCAATTTTTTTTTTTCACCCGGCGTCATCCGCTCCGCCGTTCCTCCAACGGGCCGCGAGGGGGCGCACACCGCTTGTCCTCACCTCCGCCCGCTGCCGTCATCAACAGGGCGGGCGACAGCGACGTGGCTTCACCTCGCATGACGCCCGCGGCGGAGGAGGGGATCGACAGCGAAAGCCTCGACCGCACGTAGTCGCCGTCGCACCGCACGCGGCCTTATCCCTGCCGCTAGTTTTCCTTTTGGCGGCCTTGCCGACACCCGATCTGAAAGCTCGCCGCCGCGTTCGGCTCGAGGAGGAAGTTGAAAAAAAAAATCAGGTTTGGGACTTTCTCCTCCTCCTTTTCCTCTGCTTGTTAGTGTTATTGTTAGGGTTTTATCTTGTGTGGATCGATTGAAAACAAATGGAGAAGACGATGCGTTTGTTCGCCGACATCGATCGAAGTCAAAAGATGTTTGATTAATTTATGCGTGAAAAGCCGATATTGATTATTAATTCTCCACACCATGAATGAAGAACGCGAAGCTCTCCAAATAATTAATCATAGAAAAGAAGGTGAGACAGGTTTGGAGTTTTGATCGCATCCATAAATGTGGAAATATAATGTAACGGCTAGTTGACGGTTCGCTGAGTAATAAAAAGAGGCGTTTTCTCCGGACCACACGGCGTTATAATCTCCGTCTTGCTTCAGTTTAGCTTTCCT
This sequence comes from Thalia dealbata, assembly GCA_030544415.1. Taxonomy (NCBI): domain Eukaryota; kingdom Viridiplantae; phylum Streptophyta; class Magnoliopsida; order Zingiberales; family Marantaceae; genus Thalia; species Thalia dealbata. The sequence goes on from CM060458.1 coordinate 2,769,412, forward strand.
TTCGTCCACAACGGCGTTATAATCCTCTCTCTCCGGCACTCTCTCGAGTTCTCTCTCTTTTCTCTTTCTCATTTTCTTTCTCCCGGAAGGTGAAGGTGGAAGCTTCGGAGAGCACGAAGGAATTTTCCAGATTGCCTCTCTCACGCACTGGGTTGCGCCTTGTCATCGTCCGGCCTCCTCCTCCTCCTTTGATTTTGATGCTCTGACGGTGTAAATTTCCATCTGAGAAGGCCAGATCTCGATAGTGTAGGGTGAAAGTAAGAGGATCCTGCTGTCGTCGTTCTGTTCGCTGGGTAGGTGTTCCCGTTTTCCTGTTCTCCTGTTTCTCTTTGCAGTTTTGAAGACTGTGATTCGGAAAAAAAATTGAAAATTCTGTCGAGAACAATGTTTTATCGTTCGCCTAAAAAAAAAAGACAGAAAACAATGATTTATCGTGGAACTTCGATTTTAGCGTAGTGTACATGTTCTTTCTTTAACGAGTGGCTTGTGAGTGGCCAAGGCAGTACAGCTGAAATGCTTAAAGAAGCCTAATTGATTAGGTATATCATTTAGATGTTTCATTCTTGGTTGGCTTTCCAGGAACTAGCTCTGGTTGTATATGGTGGAGCGGTGAGTTGAAGCAAGGAACCAGTCATGGTTCTCTTCTGAGGCCATGGGAACAGCGGATAGTTTCTGCATGGACTAGGACTTAGTGCATATATAAGAACTGCAATAAATTCATGCATTTAGTATTATAACTCATCACAATCATCGATAACTTCACTGGCTGATGATCAATTCACTTGGAACATTTCATTGATCAGTAGATCTCCTTGTTTATTTTTTGACTCCCAAGTTTTAAAGAAGGATAGGATAGTTTGAATGGATAATCTTTGTAGACAAAAGTGTCACCCCTAGTTGTTTACAAAACCAAGTCATTAGGTTCTTTGGCTTTTCCATGTACGCCTTACGCCAAGTTGAAGTAAATCTACCTACTATACAATTTAAATATTCGGTTTGCTATATTTTAAAAGGAATTTAGTATCTCATCTTATCTTATCTATAAAGTAAAAATATAATTTTCATATTGAACTTTGAAATTTCTTTTAAAAAGTTTAATGTTATTTTCTTTTACAGGAAATTGGTGTCCTAGGAAGCAATTATGGCCACAATTGCTGACATCGGGCTTTCAGCAGCCATTAACTTTCTAACTGCTTTAGTATTCCTTGTGGCATTTGCTGTTCTAAGACTCCAGCCGATAAATGACAGGGTTTACTTTTCAAAATGGTATCTTAAAGGTGTTAGAAATAGTCCGACTCACTCTGGAGCATTTGTGCATAAATTTGTTAATCTGAATATGAGGTCATACTTGAAATTTCTGGAGTGGATGCCGGCTGCTCTCAAAATGCCCGAACAGGAGCTTATTGATCATGCAGGACTTGATTCTGCTGTTTTCCTGCGGATATACTTGATCGGGTATTCTAATTATGTTTTGGAAGTTTCTTCATTATCCTATTCCTTTAGAGCTTTCCATGTTGTTTCAGGTTATTGTTGCTTTTATAATCTGGTAGCTATACCTTTTGAATTCTCGCTTTTCTTCAGGTGAATGTGCATTAGCTTTCTCATAGTTTGATTTTCTTATCCTTCGTAGAAGACTATGCTAGATAAATAAAATATTTGTGTGCAAAAAAGTTGAAGAAAACACCCAAAATTTAGCATTTTTACATGCTCTTATATGGAGTAATTGGTCATTCCCCTTGACTAAAGAAGTCTTTGTGCTCTTGTCATGTATGGACATTCTATAAAATTGCTTTGTTAGTGATTTTTACAATTATATAGCTCCTTTTCATCTTGGGATAAAGAAGGAAAAAATTCCTAGCATTTAAATGTTCATTTATGAGGCCTTGGATTGAGGTGCACCTAAATTATACACCTCAGAGTCCTGCCTCAGTCAAATTTCAGGGATTCCTTTGTTGCATGGAGTAGACACATCTTTCAAGTCATACTAGAAGTTAACTAGAAGCCATATTAAAGTTAACACATACTATAGGTCCCCTGATGTTGGACCTCATGTAATTGGGACCTTGATCCTTTATCAACTTATTTTTCCTACAAATCCTAGTATTGGAAATGGCAGCCATCAAATCTCTGCAATTAGGTATGGTGTTCAACTGCCCTATCGGGCCATATATTTTCTATAGTTTATATTTGTTCTTTAGAATCTTAGTGATCAGTCCTAGCTGCTATGGCTTTAGTGAGTATTCATGCTTCATCTGACAGGTAAATTTCTTCAAACCTTTTGGATTGCACTTGCCCTTGTATCATTTCAGATGGGATGGATACAAGCTTCAAGTTTTTCAAAAAAATACTTCCTTTTGGATGCACTACTATCACAAAATGTTGTTTAATCTTTTTGTATTATAATGAGAACTCGTGCCATTTCATTTAAGCAATATGATGCCCAATTGATCCAAAGAATCAACACTGCTCTATTATCCTTCGAACCTAGAGTTTTTGTTATTTTATGTGACTCCTTGCTGATGCTTAACGTTCTTCCTTGTCCTTGCAGACTTAAAATCTTTATACCCATTGCAATTCTGACGTTCTCTGTTCTTGTTCCTGTCAACTGGACAAATAATACTTTACAAGATGCAAAGAACTTAGAGTATAGTAATATAGACAAGCTATCCATATCAAACATTCCAACAGGATCACAGAGGTGAGCAGTAGAATTCATCAGGAGATCAATTGTATAAATTTCCTGATTTATGCTTGAAGTAGACTCCCCTTGCCACCCCCCTCTTTATCAATACTACTCATCTTTCTTTTTAATGTGCTTTAATTTTCACCACAGGTTTTGGACACATTTGGTTATGGCATACACCTTTACTTTCTGGACATGTTATGTGTTGCGAAAGGAGTATGGAACTATTGCGTCAATGAGGTTACATTTTCTTTCATCAGTGAAACGCCGTCCTGATCAATTTACTGTAAGCTGAAGATGCAATATTGTTGTCTATTTATAGCAGTTTTCTTGGGGTGTTTGAGATCTTGTGGGTTTACAAAAAACTGCCATTTTAGTTCCTTTAACTTCCTAGTTTATTCTTAAGTAGGATCAACTTTATGGTGTTCCTTCATTTTACTTTTGTTCTGAATTATGATTGTTATACTACTGAGCTCTTTTGTTTTAATTGTGTTCCTGTTCTGTTTGCTAAAAAACTAATAAGTACAGTAACAGATGTTGTCTTCCTTATATATATATATATATATAAAGAGAGAGAGAAAGAGAGAGAGAGAGATACATTACTTTTTTGCATTTCTCTTTTTTGTGAAAAATGATTCCACATTACTGATGTTTATTAAATTCTGAAAAATTATTCAACCACGAGAATCACTCATTTTATTTGTACTTGAAGAGGATGATTATTAAATTTCAAAAAAATTACACTGCTAATCATAATGTAAGAAATTTCTACATCTTTGCATTTCTCTTTCTTTTTTGAAAAATGATTCTACATTGCTGATGTTTATTAAATTCTGAAAAATTATTCAACCACAAGAATCACTCATTTTTTTTGTACTTAAAGAGGATTCTGTCTTCCTCTTATATATTTATAGAGAGATATATGTATTACTTTTTTTGCATTTCTTTTTTTTCTGAAAAATGATTCCACATTACTGATGTTTATTAAATTCTGAAAAATTATTCAACCACAAGAATCACTCTTTTTTTTTGTAATTGAAGAGGATGATTATTAATTTTCAAAAAAATTACATAGCTAATCATAATGTAAGAAATTTCTACATCTTCAACACTTCCATTCAAGGTTATCTTAAAAAAAAAAAATACTCCATTCAAGATTCTAAAAGTACCAGTCACAAAGTGGTTTCTACAACCTGTTGTACCACTAAGTAGAAAGCTACTGAAGAGTATTCTTGAATGCGCCTTCCAAAGCCCTGGAAGTATATACTAGACAAACAGCTAAATGGATGCATGGACATCACAATGGTTGATAGCTAGATCTTTCCGTCACAAGAACATAATATTTTTAATGTAGTAATTGGTGCTATATCTTAGTGTTCTGCCCATATTATCCTTCTGTATGCTTGTACTCGATCTATATACTTTCATGTTATCAATATTTGATTGTATTCTGGTTCTCAATATAATTGGATAGTACAAATAGGTGAAATGATTACAAATTTTACCACTTCAAAAAAAATATAATTGGATTGTACATTTTTCATAATATTTTATGGGTACCTAGTTTCAGTTTTCTATTTAGAAATGAAAATCAACATTTCAACTGTTTGCAGGTTCTTGTCCGGAATGTACCACCTGATCCAGATGAGTCAGTTAGTGAGCTTGTTGAACATTTTTTCCTTGTCAATCATCGCGATCACTATTTAACCCATCAGGTAGACGTGTGATTTATCCTTCAGCATCTGTGGGATGAGTCATCTTGATGAAGTAGTACAAGCTTTAATATTAAAATTTATGATTGTAGCAAGATCATTAAGGTTGTTGAGAAATGAACTAGTAGCCCTTAGAGTTGAGGTAAAAGTAACCAGCATGCTCAATCATATTTTCCTATTTCAGATGTGAGTATCAATTTTTTCCTTATTTCCACTTCTTTTGTATATATCATTTGCTTGAGGAAGTAAATTTAATAGATAGATGTACTAATGCTATCCTTTGCAGTTACAAAGTTTAAAAAAGAGACACTGGAAGTATGGGAAAATGCACATAGTAATAATGCACATGAGTAAACCCAAGAATTCGAGTTGTCCTTTTATTGAAAGGAATTCATGTTGTCTTGTTAATGATTCTGAAGCTGATCATAGGGACTGTGTTGATTAGAGATTCATAATATAACAGAAAAATCATAATCTATTTTGCAGTAAAGAAAGTTGCATGTACATTGAGAATGTTCGATTTCATTCAATAGGTTAATGATTAGAAATTAAAATGTAGTTCCAATATTTTGATCATAAGATGAATGAATTTCCAAAAGAGAGTAACCTCCATTCACTTTACTGCAATTCTTTCAGCATCAAGATATTTTTGAAAGTTTTATCTCTTTTTTGTTCATGCTGTGCAGGTTGATTAGAGATTCATAATATAACAGAAAAATCATAATCTATTTTGCAGTAAAGAAAGTTGCATGTACATTGAGAATGTTCGATTTCATTCAATAGGTTAATGATTAGAAATTAAAATGTAGTTCCAATATTTTGATCATAAGATGAATGAATTTCCAAAAGAGAGTAACCTCCATTCACTTTACTGCAATTCTTTCAGCATCAAGATATTTTTGAAAGTTTTATCTCTTTTTTGTTCATGCTGTGCAGGTTGTATATGATGCAAATACACTTGCTAAGGTGGTATCCAAGAAGAAAAACATGCAGAACTGGCTAGACTATTATCGACTTAAATATGAACGATCAAATCCATCAATAAGGCCTACTTGCAAGGTTATTCAGAAGATAATACATTTGTTGCTTTTTGAGTGCATAATTTTTACCACTTTCTTATTTTATAGTGTGGTTATCAAGTAACAAGTGCATATTTATCGCCAATTGACCAATACATAATTGTTGCTACTTTAACAGACTGGTTTTCTGGGGCTGTTTGGTGAGAAGGTGGATGCAATTGATTACTACACTTCTGAGATCGATAAGCTCTCTGAAAAAGTAAGTTTTGCTAGTTTATCTGATGGTAATTTTTACCACTTCTGAGATTGATAAGCTCTCTGAGAAAGTAGGTTTTGCTAGTTTATCTGATGGTAATTATACATTATAATAATATTTGGTTTATTAATAATGCACTAATCTTATGTATATTTCCCCCAAAACTAACTTACACCTTATCAATGTTGAAATACAGTAATAAAATTTTAATGAAGTTTATCATATATTTGTTGTAGAATATGTATGTAGTCCATTGTTACCTGATAAATTCATCAATTCATGGCTCCTGCATTGGTTGAATCTGATATATCATAAAATCCATCAAAAAAGATGGTAGTTCAATTTGTTTTAAAATTGTATATATCACACACTCGTTTCATGTTTACTCTAAATTTAGTTCACTTTGTTGTCCTCGGAAAAATTTTCAGGAAGCTGAAGAGCGTCAAAGCATAGTAAAGAACCCCAAATATATCATGCCAAGTGCATTTGTTTCTTTCCGGACACGTTGGGGGGCAGCTGTTTGTGCACAGACACAACAAACTAGAAACCCCACCTTGTGGTTGACTGAATGGGCTGCAGAACCTCGTGATGTGTATTGGAAGAATCTCGCCATTCCTTTTGTTTCCATCACAATTAGGCGCTTGATTGTGGCAGTTGCCTTCTTCTTCCTTACCTTTTTCTTTATGATCCCAATAGCTTTTGTCCAGTCTCTTGCAAGTATCGAGGGAATCGAAAAGGCAGCTCCATTTTTGAAGTCCTTGATTGAAATGTAAGTATATCTCACTTATTAATATTTCTCATTAATTTGTGTTTTCAATAAATCTGGGTTTGAGAAATGGGAAAATTTGGGGTCCATGTTTTATAAATCACACATGGAACCTCTTATCCTAAGGGTAAGATTGTATGCAAATAATCCAATGTGGAAATGCCAACAAAAAATTATGTTTGCTTGTCCTTGTATGCAAATGTGAAATCTTCAGTAAGAAAATGTATTAAATCCATGAAAGCCTAGAAAGTTGAGTTGAGTGTCATTATTTTCAGACACTGATTATTACAACAAAAAAGTCTTAGTTGATTGTTGCAGAAGCTCTTACAATATAGGAAGGAATATTTTGCATCAGATGATGGACATAAATATGTTCACCGCACGTTCTTGACCATTTGGAATATTAGTTTAAGGACGGTTTTAGACTTTTAGGTGTGGTGGTAGTCTGGCAGCACTTTCAGGACATGTTTAGGAACTTATTGCCATGAATGTTTAAGGGGTATTATGAATTCAAATTCATTTATGTTTATGTTTTTTATTTTACTTCTAGAAAGTCTGGACTTTCAAGACATGTTTAGGAACTTACTGCCCTGAATGTTGAATTTTGCATTTGAAAAATATGAAACTTACGACAATGTCAGAAGGTTTAAACTTAACTTATAAATTCTGATGTATTTTCTTCCTCCTACTGACATCCAGTTTTATCATACAGACATTTCATCAAGTCATTTATACAAGGTTTTCTTCCTGGAATTGCTCTAAAGATCTTTCTCATATTGCTGCCAACAATATTGATGTTCATGTCAAAATTTGAAGGACTTGTATCCTTGTCATCTCTCCAGAGGCGATCTGCATCAAAATATTACCTCTTTTTACTGGTCAATGTATTCCTTGGGAGCATTGTTGCTGGAGCAGCATTTGAGCAATTAAATAGTTTTATTCATCAGTCAGCAAATAAGTATGTTTTTCACTTTCCATTTATTTGAAGACCAACTGACTAAAGTTTATTGTTTCCTTGGAATTCTTCACTTCTTTGAAAATAAACGCAAACATGTTATCATGTCCATATGCATGTTAAGTCCTCAGTTAATTAATAGACATGTGGAGCATAATGATTGATCTAGCACATAGATCTCTTTGAAATGTTTCTGAATGACAACAGTAGTCGGTTATGATTTAGATTTTTTTTCCCTATTGTCTGATTAGTAGTTGTGAAAGGATGGTTGACTGATCTAGCACAGTAGCCAGTTATGATTGATCTAGCACACAGATGCCTTTGAAATCTTTCTGTATGACAACAGTAATCGGTTATGATTCAGATAGTTTTTTTCCCTATTGTCTGATTAGTAGCTGTGAAAGAACGGTTATGATTGATCTAGCACACATATCTCTTTGAAATGTTTCTGAATGGCAACAATAGTTGGTTATGATTCAGATTTTTTTTCCCTATTGTCTGATTAGTAGTTTTGAAAAGATGGTATTGGAATTGTGGATGAACTGAAGGTGAATTTGAAAATTGCTGGTATCACCGAGTATTTATATATGAAATTGTTTTTTTGTATTTATATTCTTTATTCCATCAAAAGTTGTTGCTTCTAAAAAATAGATTGTGCAGTGCATGCTTTTCTATATTTCTGTCCTTGCAAAAGTTTTGAGTTTGAGTACATGGGATGAGTAGTCGGTAAAAATAACATGTAAAATCTGTCCATGCATATAAATTTGTCAAATCTTAATATTTTAAAACTTTTTGGGATGCAGAATTCCAGAGACAATAGGCGTGGCTATACCGCAGAAAGCAACTTTCTTCATTACTTATATCATGGTTGATGGTTGGGCTGGAATTGCTGGAGAGATTTTGAGATTGAAGCCTCTAATAGTCTTCCATTTGAAGAATTTCTTCTTGGTAAAGACGGATAAGGATAGGGAAGAGGCAATGGACCCAGGAAGCATTGAGTTTGCAACATCTGAACCTCAAATACAGCTGTATTTCTTGCTTGGTCTTGTATATGCAGCTGTTACACCATTCTTACTGCCTTTCATATTAGTATTTTTTGGACTGGCATATGTTGTCTTTCGTCATCAGGTGAACAATTTGCGTAGACTCATTTACTACTGCATTAACTTTTCTGCAAAATTAAGATATACTGAGTAATAAATATTTACATTTTTCACTCTGAAATGAATTGCAAGATAAAAAAAATATCATAAATTTTTTACCAAGGGATCACTTGATGCTTTCTTTCAGTTCTCTCAAAATTCTAAGTATGTCATTTTATCACTTAAGATATACAAATTTTGTGCCCAATCCCACTGCTGTTGTATAGAAAGACAAGTGTTAGAAGTTGCTAAACAGATTAGGGAGACACCGAACACACATGCAATCATTTAGCGAAAAGATAATACCTACTGAACGTACAATTAGATTATATTTTTCTTGTTTGACTTGTGATTGCGCCGTTTGGGTTTTAGTTCTTTCTTACCAGCTGGTGGCTTTCTCAATCAATTAGTCGCATCTTAAAATACTGGTCTTTATTCTGATTTGTATTGTTCTTGTAGATCATTAATGTGTACAACCAAGAATACGAGAGTGCTGCAGCATTCTGGCCAGATGTTCATGGCCGCATAATCAGTGCATTGGTTATATCCCAACTGCTTCTACTTGGACTCTTAAGTACAAAGAAGGCTGCTGCTTCAACACCTTTCCTTATCGCTCTTCCTATATTAACCATATGGTTTAATAGGTATTGCAAGAACCGTTATGAACCTGCTTTTGTCAAATATCCTCTTCAGGTAAATTTTTATTGCAAAATCCCATTCTTTTCGTCATACCTTATGTTGAGTTTTACTCTATTTTGTGTATATGTAAGCAGTGGATTTAGTAGTATCTCCTGTATTGATCAGTACGTTAATACTGACTAATGCTGAATCAGTGAAACCTGCTTTTGTCCTTTCCAAACGATGTAGATATGATCTAGGAATTCTTATGTGGTAGTTTCGTTTCAGGAAGCAATGATGAAAGATACATTAGAACATGCCAAGGAACCCAATCTAGACTTGAGAGCATACTTATCGAATGCGTACACTCACCCAGTCTTCAAAGATGATGACAACGATGATGATGTTTCATTCGACGACGAGAAAGAATATGATAATATGCTGGTTCCAACCAAGCGTCAGTCTCGCAGGAACACTCCTATTCCGAGCAAATATGACAACTCATCATCGCCTTCCCTCCCCGATGTCGTCGAAGAAAAGCTATAGTGCGTGCCATTTCATCCGTGCAATGCATCCTCACGCAGATCAGTTTTGGATCATCAAAGTTTCGCATGCCCATTGTGGAAATGTAATAGGCAAAGCATCATGTTTCCATGCAGATGATGGATCTGTATTGTGTTTCAGGTTCATGTCGCTTTAGTAAACAGATTGTCATCGTCACTTCGCTTAGAATGTACAAAAGGGAAGAATTGTATCGTTTGATTAGTTTGTATATTGGTTTCCAGCAAATTTAGTTTCTCGTTGTGCAGTCTTTTCTTTTCAAGGGATAGCAGCATCATTGTTTGTTTGCTGGTGTACAAATGCCCAAAACAATTGCTAATACAGAGACTGCTATTATTCTGATTACGAATTAAGAAATTTATCTGGTTGGTCCAAGTTAATTAGGTGGAATATACCCTAATTTAGTATTGAGTTGGAATCTTAATTATTATTCTGAAAACATAGATTGAAAATTGGTTTGATAAATATTTCAATTTTTACCAAAAGCTATTGATAAATTTTTTCAAATAAAAAAAAATGAATATTTCTTAGGAATAAATGCTGGATCTATAAACTTTTGAATTGTAATTTTTTAAGATTTCCTGCTTTTCGAGAGTTAATTTTATGGTTTTTTATTCCTAATATAACAAATAAAATTCCTTCTTTCTGTGAGTGAATAATTGATCCGAAAACGAAGCTCATTGCTTACCAGATAACAGAAAGAAGAAAATGAATGTCTACTCGTGCATCGATAGATAAATTTTTTCATGCAATTGTGATTTTTATTTATTTCTCCATATCGAAGTTTGCATATATGACACTGGTACGTGCATGCTGGCAACTACTTATATTTTTCTCTCCATGTAAGTTATTAGCTTTCAAATTGCATGATGGTGCCATTCAAAATTCTAGCATGCTTGATGCTTGTATATGACATATCAGTAATTAAATCTTTTTTATATTTTTGAATGTCTTATCGTTGCTTTATAACCATTATGATTATGCGAATAGGATAATATAAATCACACGAAATTAGCCTTTCTTTTACTTAACATTCCTAAAATAAATTGTGAACACAAGGTAGGTTTTTACAAAGTTAATGTGTTCAAATTCACTCTTGAACTTAGAAAAAGGTTTATTTCCATGCTTTGATTCTTGTGGCTGATACTGCTGTTGACTTTCCAGTATTCAGGAGATTTTGCAAGGATCTTTTTTGTTCTTTAGTTTTGAATGCTTTTAAATATACCTTTTCTGATAAAATTAGCAACTCTAGGTAGAATGTACCGTCAGGTGTTTATTTTATATTCATGCAGCTTACTTAAAACTTTTTTATCTAAAGATGACGATAACGATTGATTTAAATATTAACGAGCATTAAATTTCCTGCCTTTTTCACTGTGCGCGAGCAACTGCTAAAGATCCAGATCATGAACCATGCTTTCTAGAATGGATAATAAGATGATGTGCTATTCCATTCTACAAAGTTGGCCACATTCTCCGAGACTACTTTTAACAAATTTTTTTGATACAATAGAATTGTGATGCAATAGAAGAGATGATCCTCTTTGCTGGAATCTTCATCTTCTCGATCCTCATCTATGCTGAAATCTCGATCTTTTCGATCCTAATGCGCATTCATCGAAATCAATGGGGAAAAAAAGAATAAGTTCCGAATAAATATTCACATGCAAGAAAAAGGAATCGAAGAGACAAAGCAGACAGGGGATGTGACAAAAAGATGGAGAACGAGTTACAACCTTGGGCCCCTCAGAACCGCTCCTCCACAGTGGAGTCTCCGACGTTCCACAATCCGCGCAGAACCCCGCCGGCGGACGAGCCACTTCCGCCTTTTGGCCCGCCTCCGCCACCCCCTCTGCTACTTCCTCAGCCAGCGCCCGCCGCTCGGCGTACCGCCTCACCACCTCCGCACGCCCGCAGCCTCTCGTCGCTGCCCCGCAGTCATTATGAGCCCCCCCCAACTCCGGGGCACAGCGGGTACGGTTCGCCGTCGAGATCATGCCGCAAGGGCTCCGCCTGACGAGCTCCCAAGAGTAATAAGGCAACAGAGCGGAGAAAGCAGGGTTTTTATACGTTGGCTCTACCTGGAATGATTCCTATAGTTGGCTGAGATTGTCATCATAAAGCTGTCGAGTATTCAATGTCATGAGCCAGCAGCCCACGTAGAGCAGCTGACTTCATCTGAGCCCTTCTTTAGATTAACACTCAAATCTCAAACAGCTCGTCTCTGACCGCTCTTTCAATCCCATGCCGACTCCATTCCTCCCAACCCAAACCATCGGGCGTGGCCAACTTTCTATAAATCGGTAGCGGTGGAGCACCCATGACCCACCCTTCCCATCCCCATCTGCTCTGCTTTGCTTCCAAACGAAGGGTTGGAATCCACGTTGTGTACTAACTCGGGAATCACTGTCGGAAATAACTGAAGCATCAATTGCTCATACTCAAAATTGTGTGGCTGACATGGCATAATTGATCGAACTCAAAATCGGGAATCAGTAACAAGCTGAAGGATCACAACTTTTGATAAGTTGATTAACTTTGACTTCTGCACCTGTGCTGTGATTGGCTGACATGGCATAATTGTGTGGATGAGACGTTAGGTGTCTTTTTTTTTTTTTTTTGAGGAAGCATATGATAATATATGCGTCTGCATCTTGCATGTTCGTAAGTTCTAACTTCCCCAAACATTTGTCTTAAAACTTGTAATAGTTAAGAAAGATACCGTGCTAACCAAGTTTTTCCTTCTCTTTGCAGAAATGTTAACCATGTATCTGAGTTTTGGCACATGTACAAGTCATAGGATTTGGTGGTCTTAGCACTTGATAAAGGATTGCTGCTGACATAAAACGCCCCAACCTTAGACTAATTGTAGAAAACGTTTCACATGCCCAATGTAAAATAGTTGGGTCATTATGGCTTCTTTGGTTGCTCGCCTGAAGGTTTTATAATACTGGGTGTACATGCTCTTGCTGTGTGGTATGGTCATTGGTCAAGCAAAGAGTAACCATATTCATGTAGACTTTATTTCTGAGAGTAGGTTTTCATCGAATAGTATATATATCGTAAGAATCATCCGGTGTAATTAGATCTCATGGCACTTTTTCCTTGAATAATCACCGTACAAATTTAATGTTTTAGCCTCTTCAACCTTTTCGGAGGAACTGTGCATCTCAGAATGGTTATCCGTACTTGGCATCTCCACACCATGGATCTGCTTATTTAACTCGGTTAAATTTTTATCAGGTTGATTTTGGTAAGGTGCATAAGTGGTGGAGATCCTGCAATCTTGAGAAGTATCCTTGGAAATCTGGACATTGTTTCTTCGGACATGAGGTTCCGACGACTTTTGAGCATGGGGAAAGGGCAAGTAAGGTTTTGTAAAGGGCTTACAGAAGGCATGGGAAAACATCGTGCAGGTGCATTTACAGTTGAAGCTGCTGTTGATGGATGAGACAGTGGATCAACTCCAGGAGGCAATGGTTGTTGTAGTTGTCCATAGTGTACCTTGCTATCGATGGCCACTTATAACCTAAAAGATAGCTATCCTTGGAGAAAGTATAGTAAATTGCAGTATTTTCTAAACTAGTCAAATAGGAAAATCGACCGTAGAGATGCCTGACTGTGTTTGGCAAAACTCTCAACCTGCAAAAGAGAGCAAAACATGATCCCAACATCATTATATAGATAAATCCTAATAGATTATAAACCATAACAATGAATTTCCACGCATGAACAAATGCCATTCAAAAGTTAAAATAATACAAGAACTTCTGAAGACTAAAATCAAGGGAGATGGGTTTTGTCAGAGTGCCATCTTAGAGTTCTTGGGATAGTTGAAGATACCAAAAAAACAAGCACCTGCACAAACTTTTGGGGCTAACTCACCTACTTTTAAACCAGAGGTAAAATATAACCTCTAGCATAATGAGCAAGCGAGGAAACCTAGAAATTGAACTCAGAACCAAAATTAGGAGCTAAATCTCAACCTTCCAATAGTAATTGAGCTAAGAAACCTAGGAGAACAATCAAAATCTTTCCTCACGATGAATGATGAGAAGTGGTAATGAAGTTGCAAACTCACTTCGCGTGGAGTCGTCGCCTCGACCGGCGAAAAGCAACAGTAGCGGAGGTAGCAGTTCACTCCTCTTCCCTCTTCTTTGCGTCGCCCGTCGCGGTTTCGACAGGGTTGCGGATTGGTTGGCAGCTCGAAGACCATATAAGATAACATTGCTTTGCTTTAGCTTTTAGATACCATCCATTATTGTGATTCTGTATCATCTCAGCTATATACATGGTGTCTTCTCCAAAAGGTTTTGTGGATAGGTAGGCAGCTCAAAGACAATTGATTTCTCATGCTCTGGCATTTCTAAACATGGAGGGATAAACTCCACGGTCCTTGGTCTAGCTTTCTTGACGGAAAGGAAGGACGTCATAACATCAAGATGTTTCCTACAATGCAGAAAGGATCCCAGGTTAGCATTAATAAATCTGTTCCTAAATTTTACCTAGAAGCAAGACGATCAACCTTCTAATGTCTTCAGGTTTCTATTGTTTTTAACATTCTGCATCAAATACTTCAATTCAGCGGAGATCATCGTGGATTTTGCAGGATAAGCAGTAGCTTGATGCTCTCCACGCAGCTTAATCTTTTCATCTGATGGGTCTCTTGCACTCCTCTGCAGCGGGTGGAATAATAATACTAAACGAGCACAGCACCACAACCGCAAGGGCCGCGTGCACCGACGTGGTTCGATTCGACCAACTCACCAAAGCCGCGTGCTCCTGCTGCCGATCTGTTGAGAGTCTCCGTGTGTGTGGCCTCCGTTGAACTGCTGAGCCGTCCCGAATTAACCTAACCTTCTCTCGTTCTCCCTACGTTATTATGTGTTATTTTGAAGCAAATGAGATGATGCCATTTGCCAGGTCAGGCCGGCCGCAGGATCCTTTCTCCATCTTTTTTTTTACCTTTCTTAAAAATCTCTTTTAACCTTAATTAATTATTACTTTCTCCATCGATTAAATTTCCTAAGCGAACTTTATTTTTAATCCACTTCCGAACCGATATGACGTGAAATTTGAAACGCCTGCTTGCTGGCGAAATCATTTAATTGGAAGGCAAGGGGAGAGATTAAATATGCAACGCGGACGGCAACAGCAAGACGAAGGAAGACGAACCAGAAGACGACGACCCGTTTCATTCCAATATTTATATATATATTTCTTCCCCTAAAACCAAATCCTTTGGCGGCAACAACTACGGCCGTGGGGAGATCAAAATTGGGACGACGGACGGCGATGAAGAAGCGGGCGGCCGCGGCGGCAGCGGCGGCGGTGATGTCACGAAGCAGGCTCTGGCTTGCCCTGCAGCTGTTGATTTGGCTGTCGGTGCTCGCGTTCGCGCTCGCGCTCCTCCGCATCGCCGGTAGATCGCCGTCCGCAGCGGAGGAGGCGCCGTGGCCCGGCGCCCCCAAGATCGCCTTCCTCTTCCTCGCCCGCGCCAATCTCCCCCTCGATTTCCTCTGGCACGCTTTTTTTAAGGCATCCCCTCCGTCTGAGATATTGATTGCTGGCTTTTTTTCTTTCTTCTTCTTCATCTTCTCCTTCTGCTGATGTGGTCTGGTGTGATGGAGTTTGTTTTTGATTTGTGCGCAGAACGCGGAGGAGGATAAATACTCGATATACATCCACTCGGAGCCGGGATTTGAGTTCGATAGGACGACTACGAGATCTCCGTTCTTCTTCGGCCGTCAGCTTAGGAATAGCATCAAGGTCTTGCAATCCCTGCAAGATTTTTTTTTTGAATGTTTGTCTTAATGTTTGGTTTTTGTTTTTTTAATGAAATATTTTGGTTTTTGGTATATGTAATGTAAGAGAGATTTTGGGGTTGCAGGTGATCTGGGGTGAGGCTACGATGATTGAAGCAGAACGATTGCTGCTTGCTACGGCCCTCAAGGATCCAGCTAACTGTCGTTTTGCCTTGATCTCTGATAGGTACCATGATTTTCGTCTGATAAGTTTTATGCACATTACTCTAGATGAGTTAATGTCGTGGGTTTTTTCTAATATAACAAATAAATTTAATGTAACAAATAAAATTCTTTCTTTTTATGCGTTAATAATTGATCTGAAAACGAAGCTCATTACTTACCGGATAAAAGAAAGAAGAAAATGAGACGTGTTTGTGGAAATAACATTCTTGTCTATTGGTGTATCCATATAATCTTTCATGGAATTGTGATTTTATTCTCCAGACTGAAGTATGCAGATATCTGACACTAGGATGTGCATGTTGGTAACTACTTTTTTTTTTTTTTTTTTGCTATCTATGAAAGTTATTAGCTTTCAAATATCATGATGTATGATTCAATTTCTAAACAAGGCCATTGGACAATCCTGATTTCTCTATTCCGTATGATGCTTTGGCTGATCTTCATGACTGAAAATATTACATTATTGTAGTAAGAGCTGAGGGCCTGGAGGCTTGTGAGTTTTTACTTATCTCGTTTAGCATGCTTCGTCATGCTTGCTGCTTGTATATAACATATTAGTAATTAAATATTTTTTGTATTTCTAAATGCCTTATTGTTGCTTTATAACCATCATGTTTCTGCAAATATGATCATATAAAACACATGAAATTGACCTTTTTTTACTTCAACTGTTAAACATTCCTAAACAAATTGTGAACACAAGATAGGCTTTTGCAAAGTTAATGCGTTCAAATTCACTCTTGAACCTAGAAAAGTTTCCATGTTTTGATCGTTCGTCACCATGCTCGGTAGTGTAAATTAACTTATTGATAATGCCAAGGCTTGTGCTAATAAGTTGAATATATATTGGTTATTATCTCAGAAAAGCTTCTCTTTAACTGTGGGTATGTTGATGGTCTGCACTGACGAATGAGATAACATTCCTTTGCTTTAGTTTCCAGATAGCATCCATTATTGTTATCCTATATCATCTTTCATTGTTGATTTGTCAAGTGTGAGATATCTGATTGATTCTGTTTGTTTCCCTATGCTTAATATGACATTTCCATCTTTTTTGAGGCCTTTCAAGTATAATGTTATGAATATCCTTTAATTGAAATTGGTGGCTTGGTTCCTGATTCATGATTTTTATATTACAGCTGTGTTCCTCTTTACAACTTCAGCTATATATATAGCTACATGATGTCTTCTCCAAAAAGTTTTGTGGATAGGTAGGCAGCTCGAAGACTATTGATTTCTTATGTTTTAGCATTTCTAAACATGGAGGGATAAACTCTATGGTCCTTTTTCTAGCTTTCTTGACGGAAAGGAAGGACGTTATAACATCAAAATGTTTCCTACAATACCGAAGGATAAATGGAGAAAAGGATCCCAGGTTATCACCAGTAAATCTGCTTCTAAATTTCACCTAGAAGCTAGACAATCAGCTTTCCAATGTATTCTTCTATAGATTCTGACCTTCTCCACTAAATACTTTGATTCAGTGGATAACCTTGGTTAGAAAGCATGCGGAGATCATTGTGGCTGATACTGTTGTCTTTCCAGTATTCAGGAGATTTTGCAAGGTAAGGAGTAATTTTATGTAGATCACTGGATCTTTTTTGTTCTTTAGCTTTTGAATTTTTAAAATATTCTTTTCCTAATAAAATTAGCAACTCTAGGTAGAATGCACCGTTAGCTGTTCTTAGTTTTGAACGTTTTTGAATATTCTTTCCAGATAAAATTAGCAATTCTGGGTAGAATAACCGTTAGCTGTTCTTTGTCACAAATTTTAAACCACTTGATATTCATGTTAAATCTTTTCATCTAATGGGTCTCTTGCACTCCTCTGCAGCGGCTGTCAAATGAAGAACTTGAAAAAAAACTAAGTAATGTGAGTATATTTTCATAACCATTCAATGGTACCCTTGAGATAAAACTTAAATAATTGTTTTTAGGTTGTTGTTGATTTTTTCTGGTGATTCATTTCTCCCATTATCAATTCAATTAGCAGAATTAATTTATTGTTTACGGTTTTGTAAACTACAAAATTTTGATCCACTTGGAAAATTCACCTGGTTCATATTTTGGAGTGCTCTTTTGTTGTACAAGGCAAACACCAGGACATGTACTCGTGGTTTTGCAATCTGGAAAATAATAAGACTATAGTTGTGTTTTTCTGACACTTAACCTTTGTGGATATGCTACGTGATTATCACTTTAGGATTTTTTCAGTTTTGTACCTTTGATCTAGAGGCTTCAAAGGGAATGGTTGTGCCTCTAATGCTTTGCTGCTTGTCTTGGTAAGTGCATAATGCCTAAAATACTCTAGAATTTGTTCACTCTGTCGTGAGACCTCCTAAGAAGTTTACCTGGTGATTTTTCTCTTGGAAATTGGTATTCATGAAGGCAAAATCGCCAATTGGAAAGATAATATAATGGAGACTTGACACTAACACATTTTGGGATAATATTCTCATTGTATGCGCAGAAGTTGCAACATAAGCTTCCATAGCCTATTCATGCCTCTGACTCCCATTATCATTCACCTTCTATAATAGTTGATTTCTGCTCAATATAGTTTGAATAATTTAGTGGTGCATCAGAGCATCCTGATGTGCATTTAGATGATAAAGGGCACAACTTGATCTATTTTTTTCATAATTTTATTGTTTCTGCCTTGTTTTTAAAATTTTCGATTGAACTTCTTTGTAATTTAAAATGATTGGAAATATTTCAAATCAAGTTCTTCCCTCTTGTAACTGTTAAACCGTAGATGAGAGCTATTCCAAATTGTTGTTTAACATTGAATAGAGCTGAAATTAGGTGGGTGCAAATTATAAGCAATACTAGTCATTTGATGTTGTATTAGACCAACGATATGGTGAAGGCTTTCTGGAAACATAAAAATGAGATCTTTTGCCTTTTTAAGCAATGCTATTTTCATTGGACTTTTAGGTTATGCTGGTTGTTTGGCTGATGGAAGTTTCTTACTGAAACATTACATGCATGATTTGGTGTCATTGTGCTACAAGAGCTAATCTTGTGCCATTGTTAAGAGTTTCTCTCCACATGACTGTCTATCAGGAATACTTATTTATACTGAACTGTCATCCTAAAGAATCTCCTGTTATTATTAATCTGTTTTTACATGTGCAGAAAAAAGATGTGGTACAGGAGCATGATTGTATCCCAGATGAACATTATGTTCAGACTTTACTCTCTGTAAGATGTTATAATTTCTAGTTTTGTTTTATTAGTTGCTGTGGTTTTTGTGTTTGTCATCTGTGTTGTCTATGTGAACTTTTACTGCACCGAAAGGAATAGTTGGACATACTTGGAAAGTTATAAGATGGCTTCCTTCTTGTTCTTACATCTGATTACCATCTTCTCTTTCACTAGATGAGTCAGCTTGACCGTGAGCTGGAGAGAAGAACATTAACATTTACATCATGGAACCAATCCCGAAATACTCAGGATAATAGAAACTGGCATCCTAAGACATTTGAGTTTCCTGATGCAAGTCCACAGGGCATTATGGAAATAAAGGTGTGTATCATTTACCTTTCGTATTCACATTTGGATAGAGCTTAGGATACATGGATGCGGGGCTTTTAACTCTATATTTGTCTAGATTTACTTGCATGTGTCTAGATACTGTAACCATCGGAAGCAGCTATCACTAAGATCATTGATAATCCTGCCTGTTTGGTAAACAAGTTTGAATCTCCGTACCTGTTTGATAATTCATGCCAGTTCATCCTAGACTACTAGCATAAGGCTTCTCTAGAGCAATGTTTTTGGAACTCTGGCAATTTGGAGATAGCGAAGTAAGGCAGAGCATAATGATACGCTCTGTATGTTGTTATGCGACGTCTGTTTAAGCAAATATAAATGCTTGCTTCAATCTTCAACAAAGCTAAAGGATTGTTCTTCATTGTTATGCAGAATGTCGACCACATATACTACGAGACAGAGTACCGAACAGAATGGTGTCAATGCAATGGGACTTCTGTACCCTGCTTCTTGTTCGCCAGAAAGTTTTCGCGGGGCGCTGCCATGCGCATTCTTAACGATGGCCTGGTCGGACCCTATGATGCAAACCACTTGTCATTTTCCAACTCCTAACCCAGTAATTTCATGCTTACTACCAAGATTCATAGCTTGATACAGTCACAAAGGCCCCCGCGCTTTAGAGTTCAATGATGCAATCTGATCATTTTTTGCACTGTCTGGGGATTTGATCCTCTCTTGCAAAGTTCCAGATGAATAAACAACCGGCCGTCCGCCCTCATCAGTTCACAACAAAGAAAGAAAGGATTCCTCTCTGCAGTTGGCGCATCTGAAATGAATCGAAAACACACGGAGAAAAGAAGACTCAATTTGTACAGAAGAGACTAATCTTATGTTCCATGCTCAACGATATTTAGAAAATCACTGAGTATACAAATTGTTGCATAACAGATGATACATCTTTGTTCTTTTTATACAAGGAAAAGCAAATTAATTCTTGATGCTCTTCTCTGTATGTTAATTTCAGTTTCTTATTTTGCATCGGTATGTAATCTTGCAGTCTTATTACGTATTAGGAGCAATTCTTGTGCTGTGCCAGGATCATTCACCCAGCTGCTGTTCAGGAAGCATCTAGCTTTAGAAGGGGGTTGCAAATGCCTATTCGCCGACAGAGGACCGGGTAGCTTTCGCAGGTTTGCTACGGCGGACGTCGAAGTAAATAAAAGAAGGGGGGATAAATAAGTGGTAAAATTCTATTTATAGCGCGGATGAATCTTATATTAATTATTAACTTTGGGTTTGGCATAGGATTGGAATGGTTGAACAATGCTTTCATATCACCGAGTGCGCTGCGCTTTAGGATCGGAAGGAATGGCATCTAAATTTCGCTCATGCCTCCGACCTTTTCTGCTTCCTTCCAGCGACAACTTCTCGCTCTTTTTAAGCTTGGCCACATCCATCCACTTCGCTTTCGTCTCTGCCAAGGGGCATTCTGGTGTTAATTTCTCACCTCGCAAGACATCCTGGCATTCTGGAGTTAACTTGTCACTTTGCAGGACATCTCTCTGCCGCCGCCAAACTCTTCGCTGTTAGGAATACCTAGGCATGGGAGACGAACGCATCGGAGATGTGGGAGGTCCGATCGGATTTATGATCGGAAGTGTGGTCGGTTGGTGGGTCAGAGGTTGGGTCGGAGCTGCGGTTGGGTTTGTGGTCGGAGCTATCGTCGGAATGGCGGTCGAAGGTGTGGCCGGAGATCTTGCGAGGAAGATCGTGACACTTGTGATGAAGAGAAAATCCCAAGGCATGGGAGATATAGCTGTGGTCGGACCTATGCTCGGAGCTATGATCGCACCTGTGGTCAAACCTATGATCGGAGGTACCGGCGTAGCTACGGTCGTAGCTGCGGTCGCAGCTACAATCGAAGCTATTGTCGGATTCATGGTCAAAGTTATGGTAGAAGCTGTGGTGGGAGCTATGGTCGGAGCGGCGATCGAAGGTGCGGTCGGAGGTGTGGCTTTGCTCATCTGTGCAGCTCTGCGTCTCGTTCGACGTTCAATGCGTCCGCAATTAGCATCTGTCAAAGAGTCATGCTGACTCCTCTGCTCTTCTTGTTTTCTTCTTATTTCATTTATCTTCTTAATGGAACTCTCTTTGATTGGAGAAGTATAAAGGTCATGTTTGGTATCCTGAACATAAGAAGAATAAGAGGAAAAGATTACCTTGTCAGTTGATGCCCCATGCTCATTCATCCAGTCCCATGATTCCTGAGCTCAGTGACGAGTATGTATGTCTTAGCCTTAGAGGTGTTCCGTGCTCACTCGCTTAAGCATTATTGATCTGCTCACATGATCTCCTTCAAGGATGCTATCTGTCTAATTGTTCTTGTTCTCACTGGTAGGAGGCATCAGAATGATGGTTGTCGCAATAAGAGAGCCTCAGATTCTTCTCTAGTCCTTGTCAAACATATGCTGGGTTTGTTAGGTAAGGACATGATTGGAGAATTAGGGGGAATGAAGCCATTGATCCACGAGATATCATCATCATATATTTTGGGTCATTATAACTGACATCCTCGTATTTCTAGTTCACTTGAGTGACATTTCTTTTTTTTCCTCTATCTATTCAGAATTATCTCTCCATGCCAATTCCCCGATCGATTCATATGTGTCGAGCAGCATCCCCTGGAGCTGGAGCTACTCGTTTGTTTAGCATTGATTAAAACAAAATCCATTTTTTGCAAATGGAACTCACGGGTCTGATAAGGGGAGGAGTTAATCCAAACCTAAAGCCATGGCCATCAATCCATCATGCGTCACTGATCCAAGAATGCAAAAGTGGAGGTGCGCATGGAGGAATCTGATGCCCCTCTCATGTCCGAACTAAGCATGCAATTTAAACTAATTTTTATTTCTGAATTTTTAATTTTATATTGTTAATGGGAGTACTTTAGATCACTTGACTGCGAGTCAGTTTTAATAAATTTTCTTTGGATAATTTTAATAATTTTGTACCTGATTTCTTAGACTAATATATTTGTGTGATTTTAAGGTTTAATATCAAATAATTATCAAGCAATATATTCAATAAAGTTTTTTTTCTAATTACTTTTTCTCTTCCATGTTTTTCTTAACAACATCTTCCTTTGTCACGTCCCGACCCAACCGTCGGCCACGTGGCAACCGCCGTATGAGCCTGACAGACCCATACAAGGCATCAAGTGATACATACCATTCATATACATCGTTTATGCAGCGGAATATACAATTAAATTATCTAACTCAAAATTTCTAACACAGTCCCGATAAACCTACTACAATTCTAAAATAAAAGACATCGAGAATTTAAAATAAACTCGTCGACGGACTCATCTTCATCAAATTTCTCGGACAGTCATCTAATACACCTGCACACACGGGGAAAAGTGGTGTGCTCAGCCTTGCGGCCTAGTGCGAAATTACGGCTCTACCGAATAAAGAAATCAAAGGCTAGGAGGAGTATTCTAGGATGCCCTTGGTGATTAATAATCATCTTTCATGTCATATAATTTAAACATTTCATATAGAGCGATAAGACAACATAAATAAATAATAAATGTGTACATGCCACTAGATGTCACCTAAGTTAAGTCTAGTGTCAACGTCAACAGTCTGTCACTTACATCGTGATGAGACTTTAAGGTTTTATAAACTCGGGCTGTCAGCCTACGCTTAGTGACTACTCGGGCCGGGGGTATCAATAAGCCCATTAGTGCATTTCTGTCTTAGTCACTACCTATGCCCGCCGCACTGATGTTGGCAGAGAGGACGGATGACCCAGAGTCCCTCTCCAGTTGTTTCACTAGTCGCCAACCATGCCTCCCCTAGCGAAACCGTCGTGCCCTTACATCCTCCCCGGATACCGTAGGGGTCACGACACCCATGTAGTACTACACACTGCCCGTAGACAGGGTCACCTCTCTTAAATCTCATCGGCCACGGCTAGTCGGAATAACCACCCTAGGATCCGGACTACTCATCCGATCGTCTGCAGACGTCAAGGGTGATAGCCGTGCGGTCTACGGATCCACTGTCCAAGGCGTCGCATGTGGAATCACCTTCCCAGTCCGGTAGCAGTCGACGTCTATCGAGATTTGGCACACATCCGCACAATGGGCTGTGGCAACCTCGACTCCATCGGTGCCACGTCCATGGTAGGGCTCATCCTTGCTAACCATCTCAGGACTATCACGAGGCCGCCTACAACGACACTCGTGCGGGTGAAGATCTCGGGTAAGGACTTGCTCCATATTTCCAGTCTAACCCGACCATGGAGTTTGTACAGTCTCTTACCCTACCAGCTCCCAGTATATAAGCTATGCATAACGTCGGGAGTGGTGCTCCCAGTGCTCCGCTATGCATCAACCTCGGGAGTGGCGCCTAACGGAACGTCACCGTTTGACCACCGTCGGAACGCGGCGGTCAACCGGGGCATATGGAAAATGCCCCTTTTTTTCTGTCTAATTGGCGGTGACGTCGCCAAATGTTCTAACATGTCATTATTTACTATCTATGTCCGCATGGTAGGTGTGCTAGCATAGCATAGAAAAATAATAACCTAACATACAACATGCTCGACAAGATATCACGACATATTAAAACTAGCATGGATATCATAGTATATCCTACATTTTAGACAGAATAACTAAACTAACATGCAGGCAAAATAAATCTTATCAAGCATAACATTTTATTATATTTAAGACATCCAAGAATTGTTCCTAAGAAAACCCCAGCGGGAATTCCCTAGCTTGAATAAATCCTACCATCGGAGAACCAATGCACCTGACTTGGCGGTTTACTCCTCGGAACCAACTTAAGGTCTGTCTCGATCCACGTGCCGTCATTTATGCATTTTTAATATTTTCCTGTCAATTATTCAACGAATTTTAATTCTCAATCTAGAAATATTTTCTCAAATCTCTTTTCACCACTACTCTTAGAATGATCTCTAGAATCACCCCAATTTTTTTCCCAAGTTCGCCGGAAAATTTCTCCGGCGATCGCCGGAAAGTTCACCGGAAAGTTCGCCGGAACCCTCGCCGGCGAAGTTCTTCGATCAGCACCAATATTGGTACCAATCGAAAGCTCTCTTCATGAGGATTCCAAAAATCATATTTGCCCCAATTTTTATAGCTCATATGCGATCAATTTCACCGATTAAAATTTTGGGCGAAATCCTAAAGTTAGGGTTTTTAGCTCGCCGGCGGCCAACCGGCGGCCAATAGCCCTCAACTCCGGTACCAATGGATAGCTCTCGTCAAGGAGAATCCATAGGTACCAAGTTTGCAAGGTTTCACGGCCGGAATGGCCGGTAATCGCCGGAGCAAGCTCCGGCGACGAAACCCTCGCCGCCGACGCCTCTCACACGATTTCTCCCTCATCTCTACTTCAAATTTAGACATCTTGGTATCAAAATGAAGAGGAGGTCGAGATCTACCTGTGGCTAAAATTTGAGAGCCTAATTCGATGTGGTTTCGCCGGAGCATCAACGGAAAAAATGGTCGCCTTCACCGTCGCCGCTGCGGAGGAGGAGAGAGAAGAGAGAGGGGGAGGAGGTCGCGCGCGCGCTCGGTGGGAAAAATGAAAAAAAAATATTTTTTTTATTTGTTAATTAAAATCTTAAATCCTAATTAAATCTTAATTGTTTAATTGATCGATCAAACGACGTCCAAATCATGATCCGTCTGCGCCGTTGGATTCCTTATCAAAAATACTATTTGATGGTATAATTTTCACATCAAAATCTCATACTTCAAAAATTCATATGATTTTACAAATAAGCCCTTTAAAGAATTTCTTTTACGATTAAATCTTCTAAATACTAAAATTACTCTATTGCTCTTATTCAAAAATCACGGGTCTCACATCCTTCCTCTAGTTTCAGTACCAAAAGCTCACTTCTCTCAACTATAAGAATTAGGCACTTCAAATAAAGATGATACTTAGCTCTAAAGATGCATGAGACATTATAGAGAAAGACTATAATGAATCAAGAGATGAAATAATATTTTCTTAAAGAAAAAAAAATCTATGGAGAAAGAAAGGATGGAGTATCAATATCCACTCACCATCATCTATCAAGGCTTAGATGCTAATATGTATAATAAGATTACGAATGAATCTACGGAGTTGAGAATGTGAAGAAAGATACCCTTAAATCTCTCTTCATGAAAGAAGTAAGTTGATTCAAGATTAAGTTACAAGAGTTTTAATGATTGTAAATCAAATGAGCTCTCTTAACATGAAGTTTAATTATATCTTCATGAAAGAAGTAAGTTGATTCAAGATTAAGTTACAAGAGTTTTAATGATTGTAAATCAAATGAGCTCTCTTAACATGAAGTTTAATTATATCGTAGTAGCTATCAAAGAATTGAAAGATATCAAGACCCTATCAAAGAATTGAAAGATATCAAGATCATGACTATTGATGTACTAAATGTGTCTTTAAGAGCACAAAAAGAAGCTATCAAAGAATTGAAAGATATCAAGACCATGACTATTGATGAACTAAATGTGTCTTTAAGAGCACAAAAAGGAAAGATAGAGGCATCATCTCAAACAAAGATGACGTTGAAGTCCAAAGGAGGGACTTCAAATAGAGATCACAGTCAAGGACAAGGAAGAAGCCAAGGTCATGGTTGAGGAAGAGCAAATGATAAGGATGAGGAAGAAGCTAAGATCATGGTTGAGGAAGAGCAAACGATGAGCACTCATCCTACTTTCAAATAAGAAATCAATTCTCTTCAAATACCCTAATCAAATACATAAATATGAAATTGAGTGTTATACTAGTCATAAGTTTAGACGTTATTCTTAAGAGTATCGAAATCACAAGATAGATGAAGAAGTAAAGCTCATTGAGCACAAAGAGAAAGATACATAATACTCATTACTTCTTGCATAAAAGAGGATCACGTAAATAAGTCAAGTATATAGTATATTGATAATGGAGTGAGCAACTACATATTAGGCAATAGAAGCAAGTTCTTCAGACTCAATACCAATAAGAAAAAATTTGTAAGCTTTGATTATAACACAATAGTAAAATTGAAGGTAATGACCAACTTTTGATTCAAGCAAAAAAATGAAGTAATTTCATGATGTTTACTATATTCCAAAGCTAACTAATAATATTTTAAATATTGGATTACTTGTGAAAAGATGACACAAAAATTACATGAAAAATAATATGTTATGGTTTATAAATCAAAAGTCTAATTTTACTATGAAAGTCACGATGTCTAAAAATCAATATTTATGTTAAATTTAAGAAATTATAAATCAATTTGCTTGATATCATGTTTTGAAGATATCATGAATTTGACACATAAGATTTGGTAATTTAGATTTTAAAACACTATACTTCTTAGTAGAAAAGAATATGGTAAAAAGAATTCCAAAAAATTATCATCCCAATCAATTATACGGAAGCATGTCTACTCAACAATCATTTAAGAAAGAATTTTCTAAAGTACTCAACATCGAAAGCTACGAAGCCACTTCAACTAGTTCAAAGGTACTTTTGACCGTAGAATTTGTTACACATCTTCTGATGATGTCATGCTAATAAGTTATTCTGATAGTAATTTTGCTAGAGATCTTGATATAAAAAAATACAACCACATTTGTGTGTTTGTTGGGAAATAATGCGTATCATGATGTTTAAAGAAATAAAATATTCTCGCTTTATCTATCTATAAGTCAGAATATGTTGCAACTACTTCATGCACTTATCATGCTATCTAATTTAAAAGATTTCTAAAGGAATTTTTCTACGAGCAAAAAAATACTACAATAATTATAATTGATAGCAAGTCGGCACAAGCATTAGTAAAAAAAAATCTAGGGTTGCATGATCAAAGTAAGCATGAGTAAGCATATTAATCTAAGGTATATTTCACTTGAGAATAAGTTGCAAATAAAGAAATTGAGCTAAAGCATATAATATTATATAGATCAACCCTTCTAAGTTTTAGTTTTTAAAAGCTCTTAGATTCAAGTTTAGAGTTAGTAGTAATTTAAATTTAAGAGAGAGAGAGAGAGAGAGAGAGAGAGAGTTAGAAATTGAATTATAAGAGTGGGAGTAAATTTCATATTATAAGAGTGGGAGTAGTAAGTAATTACATTCTTATGAGAATGAGCAGCAGGATCATTCACCCAGCTGCTGCTGCTGCTGTTGAGGAAGTTGTGCGGAAAATTAGTGTGTCTTAGCTTCACATAAATTTGGCCTCAAATTATTTTAACATAAACATTAAAAACTCTTAATTGGGTGGTTAGTCACGATCATTAAATTTTCAACAACAAAACTCTTGGTTAGGTTGGTCACGCACTTTAATTTAAAAAACTTTATAAGATAAATATGTGATTTAATGAAATTAAATGACATATATTTTACGAGTTTTTTAAAAAACCGAATTAATTCACGGAGAACAAATTTACTCGATCGTGATCTTCTGATTCGAAGAAGTAACAATACAATAATTTTGAGTTAAAACTGACAGAATTCATCGAGAAGTAAATGACTCGGTCGGAAAAATTAAGAAATCGAGTCGATGAAATTTCCTGACCCGCTAATTGACTGTTATTAGACGAGTCTTTTTAAGGCGAATGATTTCTAAACCAACCCAACATGTTTTTGATTCGAGACGGGAAGTTGCAGTGTTGGAAGCAGACCAGCAAACCACATATCCCCCGCATCTTCCCCCCTTTGCCCAAGGTTAGGGTTTGATCCGAGAGCAAGCAATTCGCTGGATTCCATTCCTCGCCGTGGAAGCGCCGAGATCACCACCGACGGGCGGAAACCCAGAGGGTAAAAGAGGGTCGGAGGAGGCAGGAGATCCAGGCATCGAAATCGGTCTCAGGGCCTGAACGGAAGCTGCAGATTGAGGAGGAGGAGGAGAAAGGGCGGAATGGACGAGGTATTGACCGCCGCGGATGTGGCGGCCGCGAACGCTTCGGCCACGGACGTCCCTCGGCATTCGATCTCCTCCAATCTCCCGCTCGTGTCTGCGGTCCTCGCCTTCTCCGTCGCCCAATTCCTCAAGCTCTTCACCACCTGGTCCGTCCTCGCACCTCCCATCGAAAGTTTGCATCTTGCTGTTCCTTGTTTCCTCTTGTTCGATTCTTACCCTTATTCATGACAATGTATGTGTATCGTTACCTTGTATCCGTGCCCGTGAGTCTACCTCGTTATTGTGTTTTTTGCGTTTTAGTTGCTTACGTTCATTCTGTATTAAGCCTCCGATCGATCCATCCTAGACATGCAGGTTCAAGGAGAAGAGATGGGACACCAAGAAGTTGCTTGCCTCAGGTGGAATGCCTTCGTCGCACTCGGCTACAGTGGCAGCTCTGGCAATGGCTGTAGGGATGCAGGAAGGGATTGGAAGTTCTTTATTTGCCCTTTCTGTAATTTTGGCATCCATCGTATGTACAAGCTATCCAGATTATACCTATATACATACTGAGCCGTTCTAGCTTGTGATTGATCATTCTAGTTTGTCTTTCTTACAAATACATGATAGCTTTGGCTGACTATATGACTCATGCACGCTAAAACTTAGTTCTTTTGCACGTCTTAAGCTTCGTTTTGTAAAAATACTGGCGATATATTCTGTTTAAAATACAAATCTGGATGAATGTTAGTTGGCATAGAACTTCTAACGTACCCGAATGATCCTACCTGGCTGAATAATCCCACTCAAATTTCCTAATCCTTATAGAGCTAGAAAGGATAACAAACAATTGTTCCCCTTGAAACAACAAGGCACTTAACCTTCTCCATTTTATGCTATGAGAATTCACTATTTGCCTATGTTGATTCTTTTACTGGAACCCACCAATTGTCACATAGGTTCCATAGTTACACTTATTGATAAAGGACATTAGCTTAGTTGATGGCTTGAATAGTGTACCTGTAAGATGGCAAAAAAGAAGAGGTTCCTTAGGACTTCATATGGTAAAATATCTTTAGCTGCCAGCTTTTGTTAATATTGTAAAGTTATGTCTTCTTTTATCACATTCTATTGTGAATAGTTCTTGGTCCCTCACCCTTTAACTTCTTGTAATGCAACAACATTTGATATCATGCTAATTTTCTGTTTTTTTGCGATAGTGATCAAGGATTCCAATACCTTTATGGCATGTTACTCCTTTCAACCATTATTGATATGTGTCAGTTGATACAAGAATGTTTGAAGTTCGTTGGTGTTGAGGGTTCATGTGTATTGGATACTTTAACCATAATTATATGTATGCATGTATCATAATTCAATCAATTTTTTCTTGACATTCTTAGGTCATGTATGATGCATCTGGAGTGCGGCTGCATGCTGGTAGGCAAGCTGAGGTAAATTCATAATATATCTATCTTGATGCTTTGAACATAATTCTCATGCAGAATTTTTTTAAATGCATGCCAAGTATCCATGTTATTTCCTTGTATGAAAAGTAGTTGGAAATTTTCAGTTTTAGTAGAGAATTTGTATATGTACCTAGTTGACATTTCAGCTAACTGACAATCTTACACAGCGAAGAGACTGTTAGGATATACTAAATATTCGACATCAATGCAATTCTTGCACGGTCACTGTATTAGTAGGATTCAATTGTTTTCCTTTGTCTGATGGTGATCTACTCTGAGTTAGTCATATCCCTTTTTAAGGATTTGCCAACGTGATAGAGATCCGAAGTAGTGCCTGACATGCAAGCTTGTTCTTTCAGACAATAAATGGATTCCATATGCATGAAATTACAGATAGCAATGTGCTTGGCTAATTGGCTTTAGTGAATACTGCAAGATTATGAATGAAGGATTGGTTGTGTTACATAGGATCTTTGATTTGTAAGGACAGCGAAAAGGAGCATTCTTCCTGTGATGCAGGATTACTATTTCTTCTCTCTTTATTTTCATATTAAGCAGCATTCTCACTTCTTAGATCTTCGATTGATTTACCTTCTTCGATGCGCATCATGCAGTTGCTGAATCAAATAGTCTGCGAGCTTCCACCAGAGCATCCTGTATCCAACTGTAGGCCTCTGCGCGAACCCCTTGGTCACACCCCACCCCAGGTAGGTCACATATATATTCCAAACTGAATTCCATCTTTATTTAAGGAGATTGAGTTGTCTGTTTAGTTTTTTTTTTTCAAACAGGTTTACGCAGGGGCAATTCTGGGCTGTATTGTGTCGTATCTATTGAGAAAATCTACGTAGTCCTCTTGTTTCAGGCAAAGTTGAATTCCCTGTACATTGTTGGTATTACTTTATGCCAACCGGATGGTTATCCTTCTATTCTTAATTCAAACCATCGAGTACTTCTCATTGAAATTTTATTGTTCTCTACGTGAATCATGCAGAAAGATGTGATCACTATCAACATATATATATATATACATACTCTTATGAAATATGTATATGATGAAGCCAGTGATGACACCACCCCATTTTTCTCGTCCCATTCTGGATGAAATAGCAACCAGACTTTTAATTCTTATGATATATACAATGGATAAAAATGAACTTCCTATTCATTACATTCTTTGTTTATGGTTACTTTCAATAGCAATCTTATTGTCCATGCTGGAAATCCTATACTGAATGATTTATTTTATATATACGTATGTATGTTTTATATATATATAAAGAGTGAGGTTGCATCAGTTAAAAATTGGCAGGCACTCTAATTTATTTACCATCCTAGTGACAACGATATCTAGATGACAAAGCGTTGATTAATTGTCATGCACACATATGTATTATTATATGTGCTGCATATTTCACCAACTACATATAAAGATGAAGCCTCAAAAGAAAGAGTTAAAGCTCCAGAAAATAAACTAGAAAGCCCTCTGATAAAGTCCATGAATCTTCTTCCAAGACTCCTCCCTCTGCATTTTTAGCTGCATGTAGAAGTTGCCAATGAAAGCTTCTGCCTTTGCAAACAGCTCCTGCTTGCTGAACTCAGCCCTCCGCTCAGCCGCAGCCGCCTCCTCCTCCTCATCCTCTTTGATCGCACTTGCACTCTCCCCTTCCCAGCCGCCGATGAAGAAAAGGCTCGGTTTGGACGAGCAACGCTTCGGGGCCGCCTTCTGCACCCGCGCTGGGCCGCCGGGCTTTGCCGTGCTGCCGACGGTGGCGGTGGCGGTGACGTTGTTGGCGGCTGCGGGAGCTTGATCTCCGTCGCCAGCAGTCGGATCTGCAGCGGCCTTGGAGTTGGCGACGCGGTGCTGCCTCCTGGAGTCGTCGTGGGGCCTGGAGATGGCTCTGAGGAAGCCGGCCTCCACGCTGAGGGCGACGATGAGGATGTTGAGGAGGAAGTAGAGGTAGGAGGTGCGGAGAGAGGAGGAGGAGATGAAGGGCGCGCAGAGGAGGAGGATGAGGAGGAAGACCCCCTTCGCCACTTGAGACTTGGCCGGCTTCTCCATCGCCAATCCACCACAGCCACAAATTTTATACCTTTTTATCTATGAACAGTGGCAGTAACCCGGAGGAGCATGCTGCATATTTATAGGGGGGGGGGGGTGTCCGACAAATTATATTTGGATAAAGACCAATTTTGTTATAGGTCACTTGGGATTTCATTAAATCGGATTGAAAAGGAGATTCGATGCAGTATGGAGGATAAGGTCGGCGAGAATATACTCTAATTCACCTTTTTGTAGCAGCAAACCTGCAACTTTATGACATCTTATTTTTGTTCCAATTCTCTCCTGGATTCAGCGGCCTGTGCAGTGTCACTGAGCTGGGAGAATCCATATTCTTCCTTCTTTCTCTGCAGCCACTTGCCATGGCATGTTGGTGGGGATATTAATAGTGGAGTGTGCTGCCTTGCCTCCACACTCTGTTCTTTGCTCTCTCTCTTTAGCATTTCTTTAACTTTTGACGTCCTGTTGTTCCCAGGTCATCTTTCTTACCTCCAATATGTGGTTCCTCTATTTCCCTATTGCCCAAA
The DNA here is from genome assembly GCA_030544415.1 of Thalia dealbata. NCBI lineage: Eukaryota > Viridiplantae > Streptophyta > Magnoliopsida > Zingiberales > Marantaceae > Thalia > Thalia dealbata. Next base: position 2,801,598 of record CM060458.1, read on the forward strand.
GTTTTTTCTTTTAAACTACAGTCACCCACTGCTCCAGGTTGTACCCTCTCTCTCTCTCTTTCTCTCCCTCTCCCTCCCTCTGTGAAATATAAACAAGTTGAACGAAATGCATCTCCAGAAAAATAAATTGAAATCAAAATTTAGATCAAGTCTAATGTCATCAGCAATCAGCAATGTATTTTTTTCTACTAATCCTGTATAGTTATTAGGATATGATGATGATGATGATGAGGCTACCGCTATAAACCAAATAGCCCTTAGATAGTTTAAAGCTGGAGATGCTTAGAAATACAAAACACAGATGGTTCGGTCTCTAACAATTAAGCTTGGATGGATGGTAAAGCATATACGTACGCATATTCCTAGCCTTTAGTCTTTCTTTTTCAGCTTACGTTGATCTCAGCAGCCAATAATAATAGTAAAGATTGTAAAATGAAGCATCCAGTCAAGAAATTAGAATCAGAAGAAAAGGAAGAAAATAAATGATGGTGAAAGGGGCGGCTAATACAGAAAGAAAGTGTTTCCTTTATATCAATTATATTCTTCTTCTTCTTTTTCATAGATCGTCTGCTGCTTTTGCCTTTTTTTTTTTTTAGGATCAACCAAAACATAGAGAATATTTTATCCCGATGCAAACCAGGAATACTACTGTTTAATCTTTTCAATGATTCTTGAGAGAAATATTTCCAAAAGCCCAGCCCAGCAAGGACATGGCCTTCTTTGATTTTTGTTTTGTTTTAGACGTTGTAATACTCCATCAATCAACTGGGTATTGAACAATAATTCCTGATATCTATTAGTATATTATTAGGGTATAACAAAATCTATCACATCAACTGCAAATATAAATATATTTTAAAAGTTATAATTATTTAATAGATATCTTACCTAATTTTCTTTTATATCTGTGACTGAATAATTAGTTATTTTCTCCTTTTTGTCCACATTAAATAATAATAAACTGCAGCAAGCATCAGAAATCCTCCTTTTTAAGTTCAACCACTGCGTTTGGCGTCAGTTGGAAAAAAGGCGTCCCTAATCGTTGTGATGAGAGCGAAGCCGGCGGAAGACAATTTTTTCAACGTGGTCAAATTAAATGACCCACCCTTCCTTCCTTTCTCTCTTTCTTTTTCTTTCCCCCCAATGATGGGAAGATATATTTACCACGTGGTTCTCACGATTAACTCGTGAAACGCACACGTGGGCCTTCACCCATCTTAATTCAATTGCCCTCATTTTCCACGCTCCCATAATCTACATAACTAATAACAATACTCCCCACCCATACTCCAAAATAAAAGCAGCCACGAGCCAAACGTGTTCTCTTATTTACTGTGACTGTAACGGGCTACCTATAAAATTACACTTATAAAAAAAATTAAGAACACATTTATGATACAGACATCGATGATCAAAATAAAGCGTAATATTTTAGCCTAGAACTATAAAGGAATAAAACTAGTTTAAACAAAAATAGCATACAGTAATTTATGGGATAAAACGCAGATTATAAATATTATAATATTAAATATGGTCGGATTTGGAGCCGGATTCTTGGTAGAGAAACCGCACTGGATCCGCTCAGAATTTAATAATAGGACAAGACGCGCGTTGCACCTTCCATCAAACGAACGCAGCATTAAAAATTGGCCTTCCGATCGACGCGTCCCCAAATCCACAATCCAAACGTGCTCAATTCCTTCCCTTCCATTCCACGATTTGTTCTGTTGTTCGTACGCTGCTTTAAATCTCGCCCTCTCTCCCTTTCTCTCTGTGTGCGTGCTTCAATCAATCGCGAGCATACGGAGAAGGAAAGCATGGAGTGGAGCAGAGGAGAAGTCGTCGGCCGCGGCAGCTTCGCCACCGTCAGCCTCGCCTCCGTCCGCCGTTGCGATCCCGACGGACGTAGTTTCCTGCCCCCTCTCGTGGCGGTCAAGTCCGCGCCGCTGTCCGACTCCGCCATCCTCAGCCACGAGGAGTCCGTCCTCGCCGAGCTCGCCGGCTGCCCGCACCTGGTCCGCTGCCTCGGACACGACGTCACCGCCGACCCCGCCACCGGCGCCGCCTCCTACGACCTCTTCCTCGAGTACGCCGCTGGAGGCACGCTCCGCGACGCGCTGCGCCGGTCCGGCGGCTCGCTCCCCGAACCCGCAGTTCGGCGCTACGCGCGCTCGATCCTCCTCGCGCTGCGCCACGTCCACGCGCGCGGGTACGCGCACTGCGACGTCAAGCTCGAGAATGTGCTGCTGCTCCTGGAGGACGGCGCCGCCGCCAAGCTGGCAGACTTCGGCCTGGCGAAGAGGGTCAATTACAGCGGCGGCGCTGGGATCCGCGGCACGCCGCTGTATATGTCGCCGGAGGCGGTGGCGCGGGGCGAGTACGGGGCGGCGGCGGACGTGTGGTCGCTCGGGTGCGCGGTGGCGGAGATGGCCACCGGTCGACCGGCGTGGGGGCGTCCGTCGGACTGCGGGGGCGGTGCCGCGTGGGGGTTGCTCTTCAAGATCGGGTTCGGCGACGAGTCGCCGGAGATTCCGGCCGAGTTGTCGGAGGAAGGGAAGGACTTCTTGCGGCGATGCTTCGTCAAGGACCCGGCGAGGAGGTGGACGGCAGAGATGCTGCTGCGGCATCCATTCGTGGCGCTGGAAGAAGATGCAGCCGGCGACTCTGCCATTGTCGACGGCGACCGATGCAGCTCGGCGAGCAGTTCTCCGAGGAGCGTTCTTGGATTAACACAGTGGTTGTCTCCGAGATCTCAATCCAGTTCCATCTGCTCCAGTTCCCTGACGGAATCAGTAGCTGATCCAGATTCATCACCGGCGACGGATCGAATCGGAGAGCTCGCGACGACGGACAGCCCCAATTGGTTCTCTTCTTCGTCCTCAATTGACGGCTGGCTTGATGTGAGGATGATCTCTGAGATTGATTCCGAGTTAGGGGAAGAACTGATGCTGGAGGAGATGGTTGGAGGAGACGGAAGCAGAGAAGTGACCATTTTAGAATCCGACCAAGATCAATCCTGCTCTACTGTCACAAAATTCCAGCATTCTTCGCAAAATTTGGCAACGAAGCATGATGATTCAACTAATTGTAGTTTAGAGCAAACAGGAGATGATCTCAATAGGTTTTATTTTTATTCTTTGACAGTGAAAGAATGTAAAAAGGTTGAAACAACATTGAATCGGCACAAACACAAAGAATTTTGATACATATGATGGGGTTGTTGGTAGTATTTGCTAACCGATTGCTGCCATTGATTGTTTCTTGTTGCGGTGGTGTTGACTGCTGATCTAATCAAAGCATCAAACACTTAGGTTGAAAGCAACATGCTATCCTTTGACCACTGACAGATTCAAAAGAACAACTTAACTCATACAGAGATATCAGGAACTTTGACCACTTCCAGTTTTTGGGGGACAGTATGAAACCACAGAAGCTTGAGAGTTGTTCCAGTGGTGTTTCAGGTAGACTGTTGGCTGCAGAGTCTCAACTACCAGTATCACAACCACTATCCCAACCTAATCTTCCAATCAGCTCCACCATTTAGGCCCTGAGCTCCTCAGCTGCCTCACATGCATCATCCATGGATAAACTTTCATCACCGAACACACAACCTTCGCAGGACAATTCCTCTCCTGAGACCTCAAATCATCACACCAGCAGATCACCTTTCCTCTTCAGCTGCGGCAGCTCTACTCCGCTCCTCGACTCGCCGTTGATCATCAAAGAGCTGAATGAGAATTCAACCAACTACCATTCTCGCTCTGCTTCGTCCATACCGACGACGACGAATCCTCCTATGTTTGATATTGAATCCGTCAGCGCCTGCGCTGCGCCGCCGTCGGTGATCAAGCAGGCGATCCTGGGAGTCTTCCTGTACATACTGATCGGGGTTGTCATCTACGTCGTCAGGAATGGGAGCTTCGAAGGGCACAAGACGTCTCCAGTGGTGGACGGGCTTTACTTCACCGTCGTGAGCTTGTGCACGGTGGGGTACGGCGACCTGGTGCCTCACACGCATTTCACCAAACTGTTCGCTTGCGCGTTCGCCCTCGTCGGGTTGGGCTTCGTGGACGTCCTCCTCAACGGCATCCTCACCTACATGCTCGACAAGCAGGAGGCAGTGCTGCTCAGCGCGATGGACGACAGCCGGCAGAGTGCCGTCCTGAGGACGTGCGTGGTCGACGTGAGGAAAGGGCGGATGCGGGTGCGGACGAAGGTGGCCCTGGCGCTCAGCGTGGTCGCCGGCTGCGTCGCGGCGGGGACGCTGATGGCGCATGTGCTGGAGGGGCTGAGCTGGCTCGACAGCTTCTACCTGTCGGTGACGTCGGTGACGACGGTGGGGTACGGCGACTTCGCCTTCTCAACGGCGCAGGGGCGGGCGTTCGCGGCGGCGTGGCTGCCGGTGAGCACGCTGGCGGTGGCGAAGGCGTTCCTGTACCTGACGGAGCTGAGGATTGAGAAGAGGAACCGGAGGACGGCGGAATGGGTGCTCAAGAGGAAGATGACCGCGAGAGACCTGATGGCAGCAGATCTTGACAACAATGGATCGGTAAGGTATATATATACGCTTCCTCCTCTTTCATCAGTATACATAAACTAAGTCAACGAATAATTAAATTATATAGTTTGTTAATTACAGTTTAATTTAATACTAACGCTTATCGTTTCTCTGTTATTTTAAAATTAGATAAAATCTAAAAATAATAAACATCTCGACTCTTTTTTAAAAAAAAATTCTAAAAATATTTTTAGAGTTTTTTATTATTTTATTAGTTTGAAATGAGTTTCTATTTTAAAATTATAGAGGATAAATTAATATTATTTAATGGATAATATATATTGATAATTTTAAAGTCAATTTGGCATGAATTGAGTAATTTCTGTGTGAAGGATTAATCCTATAAAATTTTTATTAGCAGCTTATTATTTATCTTTTTAGATGAATAATTTTTTTATATTTACGAACAAATCCTAACAAGAACGAAGGAAGAGATCGTTCATTAATGAATGTTTATGTGAATCTTCAAAGAGAGAGAGGCAAAAAATGGGATATATATATTGTGGTATGGGGCAGCTGCTGCTTCTCCTTGTCATTTCCACAAACACATGGAAACAGAGCCGCTGCTCCCAACGAGATCCGGTTCGTCTTCGCCGTCGCTGCCCATCCACCGCCGGAGACCCTCCGCCACCCCTTCCCATACGGTGCCTTCCATTCTCTGCCCCCTCCCCGAAGACGACGAGATCTCCCTGCCCATCTCCTCCCCCGGCGCCTCCTCCCTCAAAGACCACCTCATCTTCGGCACCCCCTTCGTCCCTTCCACCGACGAAGACACCCTCATCGACCTCGACGCCTCCTCCTCCGTTCCTCCTCCCTCCTCCTCACCCCCTCCCACTCCCCCTGTCCCCAACAGCCCCCACCCTTTCTCTTCCGCCATCGCCGCCGCCGCCGATGCCTGGCTCATCGATTCCCCCGCCGGCCGATGGAAGACCAACCTCCATCGATCCCGCACCGCCCCTGCCATGTCCGCCATCAACGAGGTCAGCCCCATCCAACCCGAGTCCCCGAGTCGGCCCTCCATCATCGGCCAGGCCGTACTCCTCCTCGTCGTCTATCTCGCCTTCGGAGTCGGCATCTACACCTTCAATCGTCACCACTTTGTGGCCGCCGAGACCCACCCAATCGTCGACGCCCTCTATTTTTGCATCGTCACCATGTGCACCATCGGCTACGGCGACATCACTCCCAACACCACCTTCGCCAAGATCTTCTCTATCATGTTCGTGATCATAGGATTTGGCTTCGTCGACATCCTCCTATCCGGGATGGTGTCGTACGTGCTTGATCTCCAGGAGTCCCTCCTCCTCTCCGCTGTCACCAACACGGAGAAGCTCGACGATATGAAGCACAAGCATCATGGTTATCTGGATCACCAGAACCGACACGACATCGCCAGGAACTACATCATCGACGTCAAGAAGGGGCGGATGAGGATACGGATGAAAGTCGCCATCGCGCTTTGTGTTGTGATGCTCTGCATCGGCGTCGGTACCAGCGTGCTCCGCTTTGTTGAGCGGCTTGGATGGCTCGACTCCTTTTACCTCTCTGTGATGTCCGTGACGACGGTTGGTTACGGGGACCGAGCATTCAAGACGATGCCGGGCAGGCTGTTTGCCTCACTGTGGCTCCTCGTGTCTACGCTCGCGGTTGCTCGTGCTTTTCTTTATCTGGCTGAGGCGAGGATCGATAAGAGGCATAGGAATATAGCGAAGTGGGTGCTCAGCAGGGACATGACTGTCTCTGAGTTCCTCGCCGCTGACATCGACAATAATGGCTTCGTCACGTGAGTTACCCTTCTCTCCTGTGAATTTTTCTTCCTCTTATAACATGCATTGATCTCGCCATACATCATACTCCAGTTTCTTTGGGTCAATTAGTCTTTGACAAACTGGTCTATATATCCTTGGCACCAAGACTATGATACAGTCAGTCAGTCTTTGTTATTTAGTCGAATGTTTTGGAGGAATTGAAGCTCAAACGAATCCATACACATGCAGAGTCAGAAAATGCACTCTAATGTTGAGGAATGTAGACCATGCAGTAAAAGAAGCTACTGGGATGCACTGCTTTCGGCATACGGATCTGTTGTTGTATCTCCATTAGCGACACACCTCGACAATGTTTTGCTTGGTGTAATTTGGTCCATCCTTTGGAGGTCTAGAAATGTGAGGGCCGAAGGAGTTAGCAAATGAAGGGGAAACGCAAAGGCGCCCTTGAGGAATCTGTCTTGATGTAAGCATATCTAGGAAGTATAGAGAGGATGGATAGATAACAGAAAAATAAACAGTAATTTATTTGTTCCACTGTTTACCTTTTTCCCTGAGCTACACAGAGATATGGCAGACATAATTAGAATTAAGGACGATGAGCGTGTACCAATGCAACGTCATGTCATTCTCAAGGTATCAACTCGATGCCAAAATTAAAGGGATATCTTTAAAGTGGAGTCATTACTGAAGCAATCAGATGGTTCATTGATTGAAAGACCTTTGTTTGACCTAGAGAACTTCATTGGCTCCCTTGAATAATACTATGAACTATCTGCTGTGAACTTGATCTAGTCTTTGTTTGACCTAGAGAACTTCATTGGCTCCCTTGAATAATACTATGAACTATCTGCTGTGAACTTGATCTAGTCCCAAGATACATTGTTAAAAATACCTATCTGGACATTTTTCTACCATACATTGAATGCTAGGAAGCCTTGGAATACGATAGTTGACCTTATGCGTATTAGGAATGAGGCAATTCCTAACCCTAATCATATTTTATGCTGTCCTCCTGGTTATATAGTTGGTTCTTCATCTGCATCTATTTGGAGTTTGAACTGCCCTGCTAATTTGAGGTCTTAACTTCATAGCACAAGTTCTAGCATGTTGAGTATAAGCTTATTGTAATGAACCTTCAATACCCAGGTTTTCTGGAGAAAAACAATATTTGCCGTAGATAAACATATACAGCATAGACACGGGGCCAATGATATTTAAAATCTATCTTTTGCAAGAGTAAGTAAGTACTGTTTGATTCTCTTTTGCAAGAGTATTATTATCTGTGAACCGAACCTGCCTTTTAAAATCTCACGTTTTAAATTTTCCTTGTTACTATTCTTTCAACATTTCGGTCTTTTCCTGGTTGACATGAGAACTAGTTCTCAGAGATGAGCACCTTTTGCCTCAATATTTCGTCTTTTGTTCATGGTAGATTCATTTGGTGCAACACAATCTCACTATAGAACATCAGTCTTTAGTTTAGCTGAGTGAAACTGAATGATTACTCTAGGCTACCATCTGGTGGCCATCTTTGTAGGACAAAAGACAGGTTCATGAGATGGCTTAAACTAGGTGCATTTGATTAAAAGAACCAAGGTGCACATTAGTTCTTTCTAGTTTGATCCATTTTGCTGATGCATGCATGACCTGGATACTCCTCTCTAGTTTGATTTATCCGCAATTCCATTTGATACTAGAAGACTAACTTGTAATCTGAACCGCGGTAGAAGATAGGATAAGAAGATATGTTAATATTTGTACTTACTTTCTGCAGTAAATCGGAGTACGTGATATACAAGCTCAAGGAGATGGGCAAGGTTTTAGAGAAGGATATTGCACAGATCTGCAATCAGTTTGATAAACTAGACACCGGAAAATGTGGAAAGATAACACTTTCAGATCTCCTTCAGCATCATAACTGATGGATTCATGGAAGAAAAAGGTTGTTCGTACTCTGTGTAGATATCAATTGGTGATTTTGGGGACTCCTTCAGCAGTGGCATAAGGTTTGTGGGATCCATGGATGGCAGTAGTTCTTGAGCATGTCATCTTCACACGCCAGCTAGCGGAGTAGTAGACCAGCTTGCCTTGCAGTCTGCACATGTAAATAAAGTGCCTCTAAAAATTGCCGGAACCGAAAGGTGGATTCTTCCTTCCTCCCTTCCTTTTGGCTGCGTCTTCTACTCGGCGCAGACCCTCCCATTGGTTTCCTTCTTGATCATTCTTTAAACCAGCAGCAGTAGTTTGCTAAAGAGCAAAGCCGGTTAAGATGCTTTTTATTGTTTCTAACCTTGTAGTGGATCAGCAGTGTTTAATTAGATCATATTTGTAGTGCTGCTATATTTCATCTGCCATCGGGTTTTTAAACTTATGGTTCGGTGGCAGATGTGTATGGATCACATGCTTACTACTTGATCTTGATCACCCGTGTGCTATGTTCCTTCTCTTCCGCTATATATTTCCTTATCATGAACTTGATCAAACCTTAGATGAACGTGCAAGTGCATGCCAATGAATTATATGTTTTTTTTCCCGATCACCTACGGTTCTGTGGATCTTCAATGCTCTTTGAAATATGTATATAATTTTGGAGTCGTATGGCCCGTTAAGGTAGTAGTTATATTTCTTAATTAAATTTTAGTTTCTTTTTTAGAACTCTGTATTTAACCCATAATTTCTTAATATAATACAATTGCTTTTATCTCCTGAATAGAATACAATTGCTCGGAAATAATACTTGTTGAGTACTAAATCGGATATTTTTTAATATAATTAAATCTTAGTAATATATTATTTTTAAATAATATTTTATATTAAACATTATTTAAATGATTTTAAAGATATGCTTAGTACGAGATAATATTAAAGGGGATAATATTTATAATTAGTTATAATTTGATGAAGGTAAATCTTTAGTTGAATAAAGAAGTTTAACAAAATATTTCGAACATGTCACACTCGTTACCAAATTTATAAGTTTTAAACAAATCTCTGCCACACGTCACACTCGTAACCAAATTTAAGAAAAAATAAAAGTAAGATGCAATTGGACGTACTATAAAAGTAAAGATGCAACTGGACATACTATAAGTATAAAAAAGAGGTGCAACTGGATATACTTGGATCAAGTCAGTTAAAATAGGCAAAACTAAGTCAAAGTAGGCATGCAAAGGCTGCAATCAAGTCAAAGCAGATACGCAACTTGGCTCACTCGTAACCAAGTCTTAAGTTGAAGTAGCGATGCAATTGAGCTATAGGTTTGGAAGCATGAACCAGTGTCGTAATCAAGTTAAAATAGAGATATAATCATGCATCGTACTTATAACCAAATCTTAAACCTGGTATTGAACCCAAGCATTCAGTAATTAAGAGCACTCATCACTATTTTATAAATATTTTAATATTTTTTATATTATAAATATCTAAGTTGAACCGAACATCATATCATAATATCATATCATACCTGCACCATAATATTACGGTTAACGTACCTTTACCAGGATCAGGATGTTGCTTGACGAAAAAAAAGTAACTCCGGCGAAAGTGGCAGAGTCTCTGATGCCCAAGCCTCAAAACTCTCTGTTCGGTAGAATCACGAGTCGGCTTGAGGAAGGGGAGATGAGTCTGGAAGATGAGCCGGAGGTCAGTCTGATGCCCAAGTCCGGCTCTGACATAAAAGATGAGGAGTTAATTAACAGCTGCCTTGACGGCTGCATTGAGACGGTAGAGAAGACAAAGTCAACGCCCAACGATGTTTTCGACACTATGGGCTGCCCACACGGCGGCTGGACGTCGTCGGCCACCCAACCAGACACTGCGGCGCTTGCTCATCCAGTTTGCTCTGGGCCTTCCAATTCATTCGAATGGTTCGGACGTCAACCTGCTCATCATGATCGGCGATCCGCATCAAGTCTCTGTAGAGACTCATTTACAATATCAGCAGCTCCCTACAAATTTCCCCAGCGACAACAGCCATTCCTGTTGAACTCAAAGAAGTCGGTGAATCGACCGATCAACCATCAACCAGTCACTAGAAAGACAGGGCAGATTGGTGACTGAAAACTTACGTAGGCGTGAGGTAAAAAAAACTCCTCAGCTGTACTCGTATAGCTACAGAGCAACACCCATGTAAAAATCCAAATACGGCTGCTGTGGGACGTCCAGGGACTCATCTCAGCTTAACCTTCTCTCCAGCTGGGCCAAAAACTTCAAAGAACGTCGACCTCGTGCGCGCGCGTGGGCCAATCTCTGCGCGTGATCCTCTTCCCTTTACTTGCAGCCAAAGGTTTATCTTTTCCTTGCTGTTTTTATATGCATTCATAAACCTGGAACCATCATGCCGCACCCAAACGCAGCGAAAAATTTCATCTTTTCCCCCGTGTTCAATCCACGAGTTCTTGATAGATGCCAACACACCAGACCAACGCCTGCAGGCTTCCCTCCCCTCTCTCGCTCTCATTCAAGAGCCATACGAAGCAGTCTTATCGTGTTCTTCTAAAAAAAGCTTCTTAGCAATTGGCATGCGGTTGCTGACGAGGGACAAGACAAGTATCTCACTTGTGCATTGCTTGCGCAAATAAATGGGAGGGAGATGAGACGACCAACTTAGGATTCTAAATCCATGTCTTTGATTGCCGGTGACCTCGTGACCTTTTATCTCAAGTACCCCGAATACGTAGTACTCACGGGTTGGCCAAATAAAGAGGAGCAGGCATCTGATTCTGACTCAGGTTCGCTTCCCGAGGGGCAGAAATGAACAGTGCATAGAGAATAAGTTGAAAATCCTGGTGCTAATTGGGGGGAAGAGCCTGAAGTTGGAGCAATTAATAAAGAGTTCTGGGCCAATTGGTGGAATAATTTCTACTAAAGCTCTGTTCCTTCACTCTTTGAGCTGTTTCTTTCTTTTTTGGCTCATCATTGTAGAAGATCATTAGAAGCAGGTCGTAATGGTGCATAACTGAGAATGATAATGAGTGTTGTTGCCCAAAATCACTGCCGCACTAATGAAAAGCATCAGCTTTAAGTTAATTAATCCCTGCATTACTTAGTCCATCCGTGTTTGCATTATACATATGAGTAATCTTTTTGGAAATCCATTAAGAACTGTCTCCACAGAGGTCTCTTATACATGCTAAGAGCTGTGAGGTTTTACTTAACTTAGGAGGAAAAAGACCAAGATTTGCCGAACACTGTCCACAGAGTCAAAACTCAAAACCCTAAGGAACATCCTTCTCGTCTCTAGAAAGATTTTTTTTTTCTTTTTCTTCTTGGGAGAAATTAATCATTGCAGGATTTTTTTTATAGTAGCAGACAATCGAGAACATGGCTCAGTGATCAAAGTGTTGCACAACATTCCACCAACCAAATAAGATTAACAAAACCTTATGCCCACAAAGCACAAACCTTACTTTTGTGTGCAGAGTAACGCGCACACTTTGCCCAAGTAAAGAGATGCCAAATCACCAAGGACCTATTTTTTTCCAACTATAATAATTGTTGTCTGCTACAGTATTTGCTACAAGCCACTCTGCCTAAACTTGCATGCCACAGAAGGATTCTTTGGCAGATTAGGAGACCACCCTGCAGACGTTCAACCCTGCCATTTTTCTTCTTACGAGTCCTGAGAGACTTGGACTCACTCTCAGTGTCCTCCGCCAACTCAGTGGCCCTTCACAACTTTCTCTCCTCCTATAACTCCTCCCTACCCGGTAGAGTGGAGAGGAGGTGGGAGGGGAGAAGGGAAGAAGAGTGTGTGAGGTTTGAAGAGAGTGGGTTGGGAGTTGCCTCCGGGGAATGGCAGTCCAGAGGTCACCACATTTTCTTCCTTTACTGCTGCTGGTGGTTGTTCTTCTTCCCGTGGCACAATGTGGTGTAACCTACGACAGGAAAGCCATTATCATCAATGGGCAGCGGAGGATCCTCATCTCCGGCTCCATTCACTACCCTAGGAGCACACCCGATGTGAAAATCCCTTCTTTCTTTCTCCATCTCTAGACTTTTGCTCTTGGCACAGTTGGTGAGGAATTTTTATTGATCGATTTTGGATGGGCATTGTTGTTTGGTGACCTAGATGTGGGAAGGACTCGTTCAGAAAGCAAAAGATGGAGGCTTGGATGTGATACAGACCTACGTCTTCTGGAATGGACATGAGCCCTCACCTGGCGCTGTAATCCATTGCCCTTCAGTGCTATTTTCTTCAGTTTTTTTCTTTCGTTTTGGAGGCATTCTTGGTTGATCATGTACTTCTTTTGGCAGTACAATTTCGAGGGGAGGTATGATTTGGTGAGGTTTATCAAGACAGTGCAGAAGTTGGGGTTGTTTGTGCACCTTCGAATTGGGCCTTATGTTTGTGCAGAGTGGAACTTTGGGTACTTCTCCAACTCTACTAATAGATTTTTAGCTGTAAATACTTGTGGTTCTTTGCCTTATTTCCGATTCTTCGTTTGTTTAGAGGATTTCCAGTATGGTTGAAGTATGTTCCAGGAATCAGCTTCAGAACAGATAACGAGCCTTTCAAGGTCCCTGCCTACACACTAATTGCTTTGGATGGCATAATTTCCACCTTTATGCTTTATGGTTTTGCTTGCAGATGGCTATGCAAGGCTTTACTCAAAAAATTGTTCAGATGATGAAGACTGAATCACTTTATGCTTCCCAGGGCGGTCCAATCATCCTTTCACAGGCATGTTTCTTCTGATTTACCAATGGCATTTTAGGTTATCCTAGTGCCTATAGTGGTAGCCTGATGTGAATTACTAAGCCTAAGTTCTATGCTTTTCTTCCATAACGAGTTTAGAATGGTGTTGTGTGGAAGTAATCTTTTTATTCCCACTGGCTGATTCGAAAGTTCCATGACTGCAGATTGAGAATGAGTATGGGCCAGAAAGTAAGGCGTTTGGTTCTGCTGGTTATTCATACATGAACTGGGCTGCGGAAATGGCTCTCGGGTTAAAAACAGATGTTCCATGGGTTATGTGCAAGGAGGATGATGCCCCAGATCCAGTGGTAGGATAACTATATTTCGCGTACCTCTAATTTTCATGGGCGTGATACATTGTACATGTTTGGTGCGAAATAAGGATTAGAACGAAAAATATCGTCGTTTGATGCATTGATTGCAACCTTGCCAGTCGATATAGCATACAGATTCATCATATAAACTGTATGTCAATAAAGTAGAGTCATAAACAATAATTCAGAATGGAAATCGTCATGGGTTTTCAACTCTAAAAACAATGGTCCAGCCTTTATCCAATTGAGCATCTGCTATAATAACTTCCCCTATATTGTATTTCCTATTTGTTCCTTTGTTCTGGGTACTACGTTTTTTTTCAATATCGTCTGAGAATTTATTTACATTTCAACAGATTAACACCTGTAATGGCTTCTACTGTGACACTTTTTCTCCCAATAAGCCTTACAAGCCTATGATGTGGACTGAAGCTTGGAGTGGATGGTAAGTTGTTTTTGTAGTAAGAGTTCTGAGCTTCAGTTTGTAAGCTGTCCATTTTGGGACACACTTTTGTGTAAATTAAAATCATCCTATTGTGACTCTCAAGTTTCAAAGAACATTTATAGTTTATTAGTCCTTTATTTTGGAAATACATACTTTCTGATATTTGTTGCAGTTCCAACTCTATTGATGAAGACATGTTTAAAATACTTTTCATCTATAGGTTTACAGAATTTGGGGGAGCCATACATCATCGACCAGTTGAAGACCTTGCATTTGCTGTGGCACGATTTATACTTAAGGGTGGCTCATTTGTCAACTACTACATGGTTAGAGCATGTTTTCATATCACTAAATTGCTCTTTCATCTTGGTTATTTGAGCCTCTTGAAGAATTCTTTGATTGACACGTTGTTTTTTGCTACTCATTAAAGTACCATGGAGGAACCAATTTTGGGCGTACAGCTGGTGGTCCGTTCATCACAACAAGCTATGATTACGATGCTCCACTAGATGAATATGGTAAGGAAGAAAACAACTGCCACTTTCTTTCTCAGGAATTATCACAGTTGGGTAGAAAAATGAGAATACTTTCCCCTTTTTATCTTCATCTTTATCTCTTATGCCTTTTTTCCCCTCTTACTTCCTCTGCGTGCATGAGCATTTGCCTTTTTGTCTAGGGATAAGCATAAACATGATCTATTCTGTTCATTTTGTGACAAAATGCAGGATTGATCAGAGAACCAAAGTACGGGCATCTAAGGGAGCTTCACAAGGCCATTAAATTATGTGAACAAGCTCTTGTTTCGGCTGACCCAACAGTTACTTCCTTGGGAAGTCTCCAGCAGGTATGTTAGACTCTTATCTAGCACGAGCTTTTGCATATCAATTCCAGTACTAACATGAATCCGTGATTTGGATTGTGTTCTTCAAACCGTAGGTTCATGTTTTCAGCTCCCAATCTGGAGATTGTGCAGCTTTCCTTGCGAACTACAATCCAAATTCCTTTGCCAGGGTAATGTTCAATAACATGCACTACAACTTGCCTCCTTGGTCGATCAGCATCTTACCCGACTGCAGAAATGTTGTATTCAACACAGCAAAGGTAAGTGGATTTGCTTTACTTTCTATCAGGATTATTGGATGCCCTTAGTTTCAATGTTTAAACAAAGACTGCAGCATAAAATATTTTCAATCAAATTGGTTCATCAAAAATCAATCTTGCTGGTAAAAACTTATTTCACTCGTTCTAAAAGGTAATGCTTTTCGTTGATTACTATAGATTGGTGTTCAAACATCTCAAATGCAAATGTCCCCAACTAATGCTCAGTCACTCCTTTGGGAGAGGTATGATGAGGACATTGCTTCACTGCAAGAAAATTCATTGATCACTGCAACTGGGTTGTTGGAACAGATAAATGTTACCAGGGATACGAGTGACTATTTGTGGTATATCACTAGGTGCAATTTCGACCAACTCCCCTATTTAAGAATCGAATATATGTGAATTTTTTGATATGTAAGATAATTTTCATATGAAAATTCTATGTATTCTCTTTGCAGCGTTGATGTGGGCCCAGCTGAAGGATTTTTACAGGGGGGACAGCTTCCCGTTCTCACTGTCCAATCTGCAGGGCATGCTCTGCATATTTTTGTTAACGGTCAACTCTCAGGTATGATAGCATATCCACCATTTCGTTTTGATATATTGCAAAAACTAGTAAAGCTTCAACACCTGAGCAAAAGAGTTCATGCAGGTTCCGCTTATGGGAGTAGGGAAGACAGAAGAATCAAATTCTCTGGCAACATCAACCTTCGTGCTGGAACTAACAAACTTGCATTGCTAAGTGTAGCCATTGGACTGCCAGTCAGTAAAATTCCATCACTTCTTCCTTTTCACTTTCTTTGCCTGTTAAATGGAACACAAATAGCCAAAATTTAAATTTTTGTTGCTGCTATCGTGGTGAAGAACTCAGGGTTACACTACGAGGTGTGGAGCACCGGAGTCCTCGGTCCTGTGATCATTCATGGCCTTAATGAAGGAAGTAGAGACTTAACATGGCAAAAGTGGTCCTATCAAGTAAGTTTGACTTGCTTCATTGCTTGATGCAGTATTCGATACAGTATCAAAGCATTCAGCATGCGGAAAAGAACTAACACATGTTCTGTTTCATCAATACTTGTAGGTCGGTCTAAAAGGAGAAGCGATGAGTCTAAACTCTTTGGAGGGCGCATCATCGGTTGAATGGATGCAGGGTTCATTAGAAGCTCAAACTCAGCAACCCTTAACATGGTACAGGGTATGAACAAAACACCCGGCTTTTGGTTTATGATGCGATTGCTTTTGCATCTCGGTTTCAGTCATCACTCACCAGCACTTCATTTTCAGGCATATTTCACTGCGCCTGACGGAAATGATCCACTCGCTTTGGACATGGGTAGCATGGGGAAGGGACAAGTGTGGATAAATGGACAAAGTATCGGACGTTACTGGACTGCCAATGCACCAAATGGAGAATGCAATTTATGCAGCTACATGGGGACGTATCGAGCACCAAAATGTCAGAGTGGCTGCGGCGAAACAACCCAGCGATGGCAAGTTGTCAACTTTTGTCATGAGCAGTACTCTTTTCCTTTGTTAATGTCTACTTACCGAGCTCATTGTGATGATACATTCTTGGATACTCAGGTACCATGTGCCCCGCTCTTGGTTACAACCGGATAGAAATCTGCTGGTGGTGTTTGAAGAACTTGGAGGTGAAGCGACGAAGGTTTCCCTAGTGAAGAGATCAGTTTCAAGTGTCTGTGCTGATGTTTCTGAATGGCATCCCACCATAATGAATTGGCACATTGAGAACTACGGCCAGCCTGAGGAATACCACAAGCCAAAGATCCACCTGCAATGTGCAGCAGGACAATCCATTTCTGCTATCAAATTCGCCAGCTATGGGACACCTCTAGGAACATGTGGGAACTTCCAACAGGGGGTATGCCATTCATCGAATTCCTACGATATCCTGCAGAAGGTTCGAACACCTTATCATACCGATTTTTTATCTTTCTTTGCATCATCTGTGCATCAAAACTTATAGATGGTTAGCTCTCTGGTAACATGAAATTTGAATCCTTGTTCCATTTGAGCAGAAATGCATCGGACAGGAGAAGTGTGTGGTCGTCATCTCCACCGAAAACTTCGGGGGAGACCCATGTCCTAATATCATGAAAAGAGTTGCAGTAGAAGCTGTCTGTTCTCCGACCACTCAGCCTATAACTTGAGCATCGTAAAGAACAGCTGAAGGATCAAGAATGACGAGGGAAGAATCCAGTATAACTGTAAAGTGTTTTGCCTCCACCAAAGATAGATGTTCGTTCATAGTGTGTAGTAGTTTTGCAAGGTAGAGGGATGAGGATAATGTGAGCATGCTCGCCATTCTTCCAAATCATCTCGTCTGAGTTTTTTTTTTTCTTTTCCTTTTCGATGTATTCGCTGGTTCATCGACGCCTAATACCAAGTCGGTGCCAGAACGAGGAGAGCAAGAGGAAAGCAAAGCAAGATTGTTGCTTTATTAGCTTTCGTTGATGTCTTGTTCCTTCTAGCTTGTGCTTTCTGAAAGCAAAGTGGCATTTTGTACGAGATTACAGTTTTTTCTGCTCAACACTATCATTTCTGGTCCCGTTTTGGCATCTCCCAGCTCAATTCTTTGTTTAACTTAAAAATCCAAGAACTGGTTTGATGTTTTAGTAGGATGTAAACATCATGAGTACTGCCTGAAAAATACTGATGAAGCAAATCATAGAGATGAACCCATGCGCGGCGCATTATCTATCTCCATTACGCTCTGTTTAAAGGAAAACCTAGTGCTTTGCTCAAAGCATGATAAGGTGTGATGAGGGGGGTTGTATCATTGGTGTCGGTGGGACAAGAACAGTACCAGAACAGTGTACCGCTGCAGTTAAGAAAAGAAGAGAAAGAAAAAGGAAAAGGTGCTGATCGATAGATCTGCGAGTTAATGTCGGACATCTTCTTGACCAACCTCGTGTTCCAGAACAGCGGCCGTGAAAATTTTTGCAGTGTGCTGTCTGCTGCTAAGTTTGTGTTCTTGAGTGGCTGTGTCTTGTAAAGTTGGGATACGATTATGTTGAGCTTTTTCCTGCGCCTTTTTCTTCTTAGTCTTCTTCTCCTTCTACTGCAACTACTACTCATTTGAGTGATGAGCGGCTTGGATTTTGGTGCCCGTGAAGTGCTCGATAGTTTTACTGCACGCCGGCCGGCGCTCGCAGGCTGCGGGCGGCCATCTGACGGCCGATGGCATCATCGACCTCCCACGCGAACAGACTTGCGCTTCGCTGCCGCCATCATTTTAACAAGAATCCCGTCATGTTACTCATAACGCCGAAAACAGCCCGTTATTTTACATCGTCGACGTTTTCTGTAAGATAACGTAAAGAGCGTTATAAATGACGGAAGTGTTTTTGACAAAAATGATTTCTTGAGAAACGTTATTGAGAAAACAAAAAAGTGTTTTTGATGTTTTTTTTTTCCTTCCGCGCAGGCGAGAAACGTGAACGTGTTTCTTGCCTTCCCTTGGCGTTGCGGCGAGAGCGAAAAGGCGAGGGAGGAGGAGGAGGAGGGGGAGGAGGAGGAGGAAAAGGAGCGAAAAGGGCATCGCTTTGCTCCTTTCTCCCAATACATCGTTTGCCCTAGAGTTTCTCTTTCGTTCGATTCCTTCCTCGGCTGATTTGATCACCCCCTGAACGACTAACTCCGGCTTCTTCTCCCGAATTGATGCTCTCCGATGCCCCCGTCAGCGAGCTACGTCTCTTTCCTATTTCCCCTGGTATTGGGACTCCTGGTCTCCGGCGTGCTGTCGCCGGCAGTGCCTGATACGTCGGCGGACGACGAATCATGGGGACCCGCTGCCGTTTCGGATTCTCCCTCTCGCCTTTATCTGCCAGCTGCACCTAATGCCGAGATCTCTGCTGCAGAGAAAGAGATTGACCAGCTGTTGACTAAAGATCTGGTACCGGTCGAGGTGGTTCCCTCTTTTGTACTGAGTCCCGGATCGAGAAATATCCTGAGTGTGGATGAGAAGTAAGCATTCAGGTTTCGGGTTCATGTAACTAGTAGTAGCAGGCTGTCTGCTTCTCCTTGTGTTTTACTGGATTGGTTGCAATTTTCATTCATATGCTTTGACAAATATCCTATTTTTCAGTTTAAATATAAATTTCGAAGGTCTTTCTCGTGATTTTGACGGTCTTCAATTCTTCACAAATTATGTCTTTTTTTTTAAATATTCCTTTGCACTCTGTTTTCTATTCAATATACCATCAGAGGTTACAAGTTGAATCCAGTTCAATTTTTCAATAAGGCTTATCCTTTGAGCTTTGTGATATTTCCATGGTTGATCAGTAGGAACTTTGATTGTATGCATTTTTTTCTTTTATCTATTCATCTCATAAGTCTTCGCATGAATGTACAGAGTAAATTATGCGACATTTGTTTCTGCTATACAGTCATACTTGTCTATCATAGCAAAGGTTATTCTGACATACATAAAATGGTACCGTTGTTCTGGTTGATATTTTCCTTTTATTCATCTATGAACTCCAATACATGCAGACATGTTCTTTTGATTGTTTAAAACCTTATAGATAGCTTTGCATTCTTACTGTTACTATTTTAGGTTAGTTACTTTTGAGTATTTGCTCATGGATTTTATTTTTCTCTACCAGTGAGCCTGGCAGATTCTTCCTCGCATTGCCAAATGGTACCGTATATTTCATGAATAGATCTAGAAAGCCTCAGTGGAAGCTTTTGATAGGTCAACCACTCTCATATTCATGGCGATCTCCTTTAATTGATGATCCTCAATATATTTTGTACTCGGATCACAATGGGGAACTCTATGAATATATCAAGCATGGTGTTGTAAGGGTATGCTTTTACATTTCTCAGTATTTACTTTTTGTTAGGTATAATTGCAGTCTCAACCAATGCTTTGACATGTGAGAAGATAATACATTGAAACAAAAGGCCTGGAGATGACACGGAGTGTCTTTTATAGACATCAATTTACTATTAGCAAAACAATGGAAGCTTAATGCATGGGATTCTTATTTATATTATTTCTTATGTGGTAAAGACTGATAGCATTATTATTTTTATTACTCACCATTAAGCTGAATTGTTTTATGCTTATTCTTTTCTACTTTAGAAACATAATTGGACAGTTGAAGAATATGTCCAAAGAGCACCTGTTGTTAAGGGATCAGTCATCACTACTGGGACAAAATCATCAACCTTCTATGTTGTTGATGTTGATAGTGGGGAGCTAATCTATAGTGACAAGGAGCCTTTTAGTTGGGAAAATGTCGGAATGCGTGGTGCTAAAGGGCAGTCAGTTGCATCCAAGCTAGAATCTGGAGATGCTACGTATATAACCATCATAAGAACGGACTATTTTTTGGATAGCTATGAGATAAACAATCATTTATGGAGTGTGATGGTTTCTCGAATCAGTGCTTACAATGTTGGTCCTGGATTGCCACCTACCAGGGAGGATGAGATAGAAATAACATCAAGGTCTGGAGGAAATATTCCTGTCTACTTTCCGCAGGATTCTGATCAAGCATCATTGCCAAAGCTTATGCTCCCTTCAGCACCTGATGCACAGAAAATGTGGCCTGGACAACATGAGGAACAACCTTCTGAATGTGAATCTGTTACTAACTGTTCTATTGAAATTGCTGGTAGTTCCAAGACAGATTTTCGTGAGATATTGGTAAAATTGGATAGTAGGTTTGGTTCTTTAGGTAGACCAAAAGGCTTACCTGCTCAACCGACTGAATGTCCATCAGGAAACTGTGTTGCTGCTGAAACAAAATTTCCCTTGACACATTATAGTGCTGTTAGCTCAAGACCCAATATTTCTTATGAGTCACAAAACCCACTGAATGATGCTGTTCAAAAGAACCGCTGGCTATTTATGCAATCTATTTATCAGCATTATGGTTGGCTTTTGCTTCCATTCTTGCTTATTTTATCTGTCTTATGCTATCTTGGCCTGAAGCTATCTAAGTACAATAAAGAATCTAGCAATTTCAAGGAAAGACAAAGTCTGCAATCTAAGAAAAGAAAACCTCGCAGAGCTGGAAATCACAGAAGTGCTGGCTCCAGTGATAATGATAAGCACATTTTATCCAATCGTGGGAATGCTGAAATTAGTGGGCCTAGTCAAGTTCAAGGCAGCAGTAGTTACTCGTACATAAATCTCGCTAGACCTGATGATGGAAGTGATGGGCGTTGGGTTGGAAGACTCTTTATTACAAATTCTGAAATTGGTCGAGGGAGCAATGGTACAGTTGTCTTTGAAGGAGTTTATGATGGTCGTCCAGTTGCTGTCAAGCGACTTCTTCGTGCACATCATGATGTGGCCTTTAAAGAGATTCAGAATCTTATTGCATCTGATCGACACCCAAACATTGTTCGGTGGTATGGAGTAGAGCAAGATCTTGATTTTGTGTATATCTCATTGGAGCGTTGTATTTGCAGTCTCGGTGACCTAATACAAATAACCTCAGATTCTTCTTCAGAGTCAATATCTGTGGAAAATCCTTCAAACTCTGTAATTGGGCAGAAAGTTCAAATGCATTTGGTGAAAGGTATTGGAAAGGATGTTAACTTGTGGAGAGCAAATGGGTTTCCTTCATCACAGCTCTTAAATCTTATGAGGTTGTGACCTGTTCTTTTCCCTATTTCTAGTTATATTATTTGTCACTCTGCTATGTCTTGCATCCTTATCTGGACATTTTTGTACATTTAACTCAACTGTTTGTTTCACTAAAACAAAAAGACCGTTATATCTTTTCCTTGTTGGACTGTAGATGCCTATGGAATTTGGAGAATGGCCCCTTTACACTGTTAGGAACTTTCAACTCTCTTTACATCAATTTTACTGCCAAACCGTCAAGTACAACCAATCCATCATGCCAGTAACCTTTTGAGTTTCATTTCATTAAGTCATGCAATTTATTCCAGAGATAGCTTCTTGGCACCATTATAGTTTTCTCAATAAAAGAAAATTCCATGATAGTTGACTCTTTAATCCATACAACAAGGGTTGAGAAAAAAAGGTTACACATATTTAGTGGCAAAATAACTTAAGCAAAAGAATGCCCCAAAGAACATCAAGTTTACTCAATTAGAGGATGGAAAATAAGCAGAATACTTCCTGTGCATATTCAACGGTAACATTATTTCTTAAACAAAAGAATATCCAAAATGCATCCTCACTAACTTTATGTATCTAAGGAGGGTAAACTGGAACAAATCTTCTACAACTATTGACCTAACCAGTTATTGCACTAGGAGTCAATTTGACTCAATTTTGGATCTAATTGTAGTAATCCACCATCCTTTTTTTTATAGAATTTGGCGAGTCTTGAACCCAAGACCTCAAAGACCTCCCGTATAGAGCCCAGTTACTCTAAATGTGCACTTTGTGTACTAGTAATCCACCATCTGATCTAGCATTTCAAAGATTACTTCTTTTAAAAGGTCTATTTAGTTGTGGCAGAAAAGGTTTGGTCAAATGTTTAGATGTACTGTGCTGATAATGTGGGCCTCCATGGCATTAGAAAAATCTGACATGAGGGCAATGTATTTCATCCTTAATTTGCTCGTATTTTCCTTCCAAATGGACTTGTGCTAGCACAAAATTTGGATCTTTGATATTAAAAACACTGCTCTATTTTGTTATACAGAGATGTAGTTTCTGGTCTCGCACATATACATGAACTTGGCATCATACATCGGGATCTAAAGCCTCAAAATGTGCTAATAAGCAATGATAAGCATCTCAATGCCAAACTTTCTGATATGGGTATTAGCAAACGCCTACTTGAAGACATGTCTTCTTTGAGCCGTAATGCTACTGGTTAGTGCATGATGAATACTGTCTATTTCTTGTTTTCTAATCTAGCATTCTTTTCTTAGAAAAAAAAATCAACCAAACTAGAATTAACTAAGCACAAGCTTGTGACAATCTACCATAGGATATGGCAGCTCAGGTTGGCAAGCACCAGAGCAACTTCTTCACGGACGTCAAACACGAGCTGTGGATTTGTTCAGTTTGGGTTGTATATTATTCTTTTGTCTTACTAAAGGCAAACATCCATTTGGAAACCATTTTGAACGAGATGCAAACATCATTAACAATCGCATGGACCTCTTTTTGGTCAATGATATACCTGAAGCAGAGCATCTACTTAGTCAACTGTTAAACCCTGACCCACAGATGAGGCAAGCTATACTTCCTACTTAGCAGCGTAGTTATTCTGTCTCCTTTCTGCTTTGCTGACGACATGCATATTATATATTTGCAGGCCGAGTGCAGTAGAAGTATTGCATCACCCGCTTTTTTGGAGCGCTGAAACACGACTTTCATTCCTACGAGATGCAAGTGATCGAGTTGAATTGGAAGACAGAGAAAATGAATCAGACTTTCTAAAAGCATTGGAAAATCATGCTTCAATTGCATTTGGTGGAAAATGGAATGAAAAGTTGGATGCTCCCTTTATTACAGATATGGGTCGTTATAGAAAATATCGTTTTGATTCTGTGCGTGATCTTCTACGAGTAATAAGAAATAAGTTAAATCATTTCAGGGAACTTCCAAGAGAACTCCAGGTTTGCTTCTTCCACCTTTTCTTACATAAGAATTTGTATTCTTTTTAGGATCTTTAATTAAATTTGCCCAATGCTTCTTTTTTTTCAGTTGATTTTTTTTAAGGTTCTCATATAATATTTTTAGTTGTATTATGTTTTTCATTGCCAATCAAATGCAAATGCTTCATTTGCCAAATTTCACTGTGGTTTCAGGTAGGAAGGCTTACTTGCTCGGACGTTACACACCACTCTATTCTTTTCTATTTGTTATATATATATATAGCAGTGCACTTCATTCTTAGCACATTTTGTTCTTAAATTAGTAATTTTCATTATCTGATTTTTTTTCTTGCCCTTTTTCCTGAAAATATTTTGCTTCTTCATTTAGACACCAAATCACTTTTATCACTAATAATATTTTTTTTGGAACTTGATGAGTATAGAATCCAATTGTTCTAACTAAAGGAACCTACACTTTGTCTACTTATCATTGAAAATATTAGTTATATCTTTTTATATTGTATGATACAAAGTACATATTCATCTAGTTAAAGCAGTAATACTCCGACACTAGAGATTATGGGTTCAAGACATTTTTTTTTTAAAAAAAGTTTTCATATTGCATTGTGCTTGTGAATGCAGACATAGATGCCTATTTTTTTATTTGAAATAATATTGATTTTTCCAAATGGCTTGTTCAACTACTTGTCAGGAAATCCTTGGACCCGTTCCTCAAGGATTTGATATGTACTTTACAAGTCGATTCCCGAAGCTCTTGGTCGAAGTCTATAAAGTGCTTCACAGACACTGCAAGGAAGAGGTCTCCTTCAGCAAATATTTTCAAAGCAGTCAATAATAGAATTCAGCCCGGTTCTGCAAATTATTGATTCGACAAAGCTGTCTGTAGATGTTACTTGTAACTTAATGTTGTAACATCATGTTGTAAAACTAATCATTAAATGTGCTCCAATACCTCCTGATCAAACTGCAGCTGGCCTTGTAAATTGTCCAAAAAATTGTAATTATCTTGTTCTATTGCTCAAGATGAGCTGAACTCACTGTGAATTGCCATATCAACTTGCCAGTGTAGAAACTAAAAAAAAGGTAGGTGGACATGTTCTGTAAATATTTAGAGGTGAAGAACAATGGTAATAAAGTGCTCTTGTTAGAATGGTTGAATTTTGATGGCTGGTGACAAAAATAATGTATTCACTTCGATGGTGTAGAGTTTGATTGGTAACCCTTTATAAGGCTGGAATTGTTTAACACAATTAAGGACTTGTTTGATGAACAACAAAAGTAAATCCATATTGACCTGTTAAAACTCATGCCTGGCTCCCTCGGTTGGGTTTGCTCTTTACTAGTGTTTGAAAACTCATCTTTATGCATGATTCTAATTGTTATTAAAAGGAAGGGCAATAAATAATATGCAGCCTCAGCAAGAACTACTACTACTACCACCTCTAGTTTCTTCCTTGATGAAAGCAAAAGTGGCAGAGTAAGAAGAAACGTAGCATGCCCATTCTGAATCGGAGGGATCACACACCTGTAATACTTCTTAGCAATCAAATATTCTTACAAGTATATCGTTGTAGTGGCCTTTAAAAGGCCACACGAATTAATTAGTATACAAACACTTTACCCATTAATTTCTTGTAATTTTGCGTTTTCTCATCTTTAAGAGTACACAAAAATATAATTTCTATCTTTACAGCATCCTAACCCTATAAATCTCTCTTTATGTTACAACAACACCATGCTGCTAAAACTCACCTTAATCCTCCTATAAAAACGCAGGCAAATGATTCCGCTGAAGGGCACACCTTGCAACAAATTATTTTTTTGGTTCAGAGGTTTCTGCTTCAGTAGCAATAGCAGTAATTCCCACGTAAACACCAATCTACGCGACAAAATCATGCAACAAGTGCGTCGATCCGAACCGCTGTCGTCGATCCCCCATGTTCGCGTAATCGTAGTCGCCGGCGTCTGCCCCGACCCCGACCGCCACCGGCGCAGCTGCACCGTAGACCTCGTTGCCTCCTCGCACGCCGAGCAAGCCCTGCTGGTTGTCCGACACAGGAAGGCCGACGTCGCAGTGCTGCAGGCCGAGCGTGAGCGACACGCCGCCGTTCCCGTAGTGCCCCAGCTCGGCCATCTGGTAGGCCAGGAACCTCCCGCCGCCGTTCGGGTGGCCGAGGGCGTCCTGTAGAAAGCTGGAGTCCTGTCCGATCGACCTCTGGTCGTTGATCTTTATGTTCATGTAGGAGGAGGAGTCCTGCGCGGATGCCCCGTTCTGAAAAGCTCCGGACGTCTCGGCCGCGCCCATCGCGGGGAACTGGACGACGCTCGGTCGCGAGGAGTCGCTCATCTGGCTCGTTTGGCGTCCGCCGGCTGCAGGGTTTTGCAGGTCTTCCTGGTCCTCCGATGACTGGTTGTCTTCCTTGAACTTGGGCGGGTTCTCCGAAGAAGAGTTCGAGTCGATCTCTGCACCGAACTCTTCTTTGTACATGTCCTCGATCATCGGCTTCCAAAGCCGGACACGCGCGTTTATGAACCAGTTTGAAACCTGAAGAAAAGGAGACACTTGGTTGTTTACTGCAAGGAGAGAGCAAAACCTCTTAATACCAGAAGAGAACAAATAACAAACCTGACTTCTCGTCAATCCGGTCTGTCTCGCAAGCATTAACTTCTCAGAATCCTTCGGATAGCTGGGAAATCGATTCAGCATTGCCGTGTGTCAGTAATGGAAAAATGAAGAGAACTGAGTAGAGAAGATGGTTGAGTTCGAGCTTACGGATGAAGGAAGTGCTCAAACAGCCAAGCGCGAAGAATTGAGACCGAAGACTCCGGCAGACCCCTCTGCGGTCTCCAAGCGTGCTGCTGCATCATGCCGAACTGCTGCATGTTTCTCTGCTGCCTGAGTTGCTGATCTATGTACCGGAGGCGGGATAACCCAGAGTTCTTACCGCCGGAGCTGTCCGGCTCACCGAGGCTTTTCCTGGTAGCTCGGATTTGGCCGCTGATTGCATCTCTTAAGCAGCGAAAATGGCGAGAGATGGTTTGAAGGGCGAGCGCGGTGTATGGTTTTGCTGCTCCACAGCCAGCTATTGCGTCGAAGCAGGACACTATAATCTGCATCTGGTGGTAGTACTGCTTATATCTTCTATCAACCTGCAATGCAAGAAATCACATTATTAAATCACTTGTTCGACGCTGTTGTACCCAAACTATCCTTTTCACTGCTTCTGATGTGATAAGTGAAGGAAGATTGTGATCAAAGCAATTTCTTCAGTATTTTCTATGCTCTTTAAGCTGACTTCTTTAAACAAGGGTGCGGGAAGATTGAGCTCTGCAATTTTTCTCCCAGTAAATGAGAAATCTGCTTTAGTTTCAGACGCTGATAGTTGAGAACAGCAGCAGAAGCAAGAAAGCGCTTAGTTCGTAGTAAAAGAAAGAATAGCAGGTAAAGCTAATAATAAGCCTAATAATAAACCCTTTTCTTAATGATGAGTAAAACCAAAATTAGTCTAAAATATTTAGGAATTGATTGAAGTAACATAATTTCAAAATGGCAAAATAGAAAACATGCAGTGTCACTTTCTTTGCAGGTGACATTCTTGAACGTATTTTCTTTAGCAACAAAAAAATTTGTGTAACTGCACTTCAAATTCTAACTAAAGCAAACATACTGAATGCTTCCCGCTCAAGTCATGCCCTTGATCGGTTTAAGGAGTGGATCTTTCTAGGAAATTTTCAGATTAGTCAGGTCAAAGTCTATTAGGAACCACCTCTACGTAGCAATCAGAGGTTTTTTATCCGTTTGAAGCTCATCCGAAGAAATATTCTACATGCTGTACCAGGTTTAATTGCCTGCTCCATGTCATAAGAAGAAATCATCAGTATAACTAGATTCGAATGGCAATCTCATGAGCAATCTTCTTCAACCTTTCACAGGATGTGGAACCAAAATAACGTAGCGTATGAAGAGGGTTACATAAAAACTGGGCAAGTGGGAAAATAATATCTTATCTTGCAAATAATGTCATATCTGTGTGCTTATTATCATCAAGAACAGCTATCAAGGAATAATGTGCTATACATTAAACATTTTCAAGTACCCATGTGGTTTTGCAGCTTTCTAATGAAAACATTAACCCACCTGTAATCACTTTGAATAAAAGCTGACTGAAGGTGGTACAAAAAAGTTCATTTCGGATGCAGTAAAAGGTAAGGCCTAAATCAGTTAACTTAATAGTGCTCTAGAAATCACAGTCCGATGTCAACGATGGAGCAGTTGATTAAGAGCCACCTTTGAGCAGCAAAACTGAGCCATATAAATGAAAAAGAAAAAGAAAAGGCCAAGGCGATCCTATAATGAGTCAGATACTAATTCTCTGCAATATAGATGGGCAACAAATCGAAACCAGAACAGAAGCCGGCTGGTAAGGAAAATATGTTTACCTCATCTAACATCCCCAGCAGATTCGAGACCTTGTTTTGAAGATCCTGCCTCTCAGAAGGCGACAGCTCAGCAGAAGGATTACCAGCAGACTCTTGGGGGTTTGAAGTTGCTCCTTCACTTTTTGATCCCCCAAGAGCATCTTTAGACGACATGGCACCAGTGGAAGCTTGGAGACTTTGGCTTCTGTCTGCTTTCGCCTTTAAAGCCTCCCTAACATTGACTACTTCATCGAGTAATTCTTGTGCTGCCTTGAGATACTTGGAATTTGGAACCGAGCCTGGAAGACTGGAAATTCCATAAGGGGAGACATTACCCTGCATATTTCTATTCTGAAAAAATTCCTCCCTGAACAGCCCAGCATTCGCAGAAGACGGCTGATGAGAACCAATGAAGGAGATATCAGAAGCACCAGGCCGGTATTGAATTGAAGGGATCGGAATTTGTGTGCTGAGGCTAAGAGACAATCCTTGATTTTGCATGGTTGAAACATTTGACTGCTGCAGAGACAAGCTTTGCCCATTCATGACGCCCAACTGTGTCCGCAGACCCATCTGAGCATCATCAGCACGAAGTAGATCATCGGCACCGTTCATGGAACCACTAACTGACTGCATAAAAGGCATGTCAGTTCTTCCATCCTTCCAAGCATTATAAGCGTGTTCGCCGATACGCAATCCTTGTGAAATCATGGGAGTGGCAACTGGAAGATCGATATGGTTCTGCTGGTTCTGAGTACTGTTAGCTAACGCATCAGCATATGGAGCAGAATTTGAGAAACTAAGGTACATCATGTTGCTGGCAACCGGTGGTTCGGTGTATGGAGCATGCGCAGTATTTGAAGCAGCGTTGCTTTCGTTGTTAGACATCAAAAAGAAGGTAGACATTTTGCTCTTCTTTGATTATAAACAATGGAAGGTCTTCAGGATTGACAGGATGATCGAACATTGCAATAGGCTACATAGCGGATGTCGCCTTAGTCGTCGAATCCCCCTTGGGAGAAATGAAACGGCAGATGCAGCGGCCCTGCTGAACCCTCCGCAGCTGCAAAAATGGAGATTAGTTAAGGAGAACCGTAGATGATGAAAAGGAGTTCTTTTGAAGAAGTAATACTGTAACCGATCAAATCAATCTGAAATGGAAATCAGTCTTAAACGCCACTAAGTAATTGAATCAGCTAAGCAACATGCAGGGATTTTTTTAAAGAAAAAGAAGGAACGGTGTAAAGAATAAAAAGGTGCAGCTCAGAACTTGTTCCGACTGATAGGAGGAGTTGCCAAAGCCTGCCTTCCATGCTTCGTTCTACCTCTTTGATCACAGAAAACGCAAACTCTCAATCAATCAGGACAAAGAGTCGACCAAACCAACCATGTTGCTTAATTTTATTTTCGCGCTACAAGCGCGTGCAACTTTCAGAGGTTAGGCAAGGGTTACACGAATCCAGACTAAATTTATTAACTCCGAACTAAAAGCAATCAGTTTCTGCCAACCGACAGCAGAAAAGACAACGAGAAGATAAAAGACTTGGAAAGAACTCAAACAGTTGTCATACGTTGATTCCCTCAACTCTGACGAAAAGGGGATTTGGTCCAGAAATCCCGAGAACGAGATAAAATCCCCCAGATGCACCCATATCACCAGCAAAACCCTCCAGCATAAGCACCACCACCGTATCATTAACCCTAGGCAGCCAACCGGAAATCTCAAGATTGCATAATTCAAAGAACCCCAAAGGAAAAGAAAAGAAAAGAAAGGATTTTGAAGTCAAAATCAAATCTTGATAGAACTCACGGAGCGAGGAAGAACAGCATCAGCGCCATACGGTCTGTCCTCCAAGCTAATGAAGCCGGCAAAAGCAGGAGACTGGGTGTTCCAGAGCAGAACTATTTTAGGAAAGCAAAAGGCTCCATCGATGGAGCTTGCTGAACCCACCATCCGAGATTCACCGATAAAAAATTAGACATGAGAGATAGAGACAGAGGGAGACAGGCAGGAAGGGGGAGAACCAAAATAGTGCGGATTGGATGTTGATTTGAAGAATTAACCCCGCCCTCATACGAACAACATAAATAGCTATATATGTCCTTGTTGGAAGAAGGAAGATATGGATAGAGAGAGATAAAAGAAAGAGGGGAGGAAGAAGAAGCAAGGAAAAAAAAAAAGAAGAGGAAAGCCAAAAATCCTAGTTAGTACCTGAGGAAAAAGATTGGAGGGGAGAAGGAAAGCAAGGTGAAGGGCTGAAGGCGGAGCGAGGAGGGCAGCTGCTGCTGCTGCTGCTGGCGCCGCCGCCGCCGCCGCCGCTGTCTGCGTGCCTCGTGGGGAGCAAGGGAGAGAAAGCGATAATCCGCAGCCGATCGGCCGAGCAAAATCCTCCCGATTCGGGGGACAAAACTGATCCCAAGGCCTCACCTCAATTCAAAAATACACCAAGCTCCCCCCCTTCCGTTCTCCTCCCTCGTGCCATCTGCATATTTAATACTCTTCCTCTCTCACCTCTTCCGGCAGCATCTCCAATTACCAATATTTAATTCCGGACCAGTTTTTAAATCCCTCCTCCTCCTCCTCCTCCTCCTCCTCCTCCTCCTCCCTCTCTCTCTCTCCCTCCCTATGTCTCCTCCTCCGTTCTCCTCCTACTCTTGTCAGATTACCATCATCAGACCCCAAAATTCCATCTTTGCACGTGAGAGTACTTCTCCTCCCATCCTCTTCCTAAAAGGAGGCCATGATAAGTGACAAACCTTTTCTCTCTCTTCCTTTCTCCGCTCCTCTCTTCCTCCTCTTCCTCTTCCTCTTCCTCTTCCTCCTCTCTCTCTCTCCCCCTATCCCTATCTCTTTATCTGCAAGTCTTTCAGAGGTTCCTTCCCAGTTCTCCTTCTTGGGAGTTGGTGATGAGGATTGTTAAGGTGTTCAATCTCCTAACCACCAGTTGGTAGACCTAAACCCTCCTCTTAACTCTCCCAAAATCCAATTTTTACACCATATTTAACCCCCTTCTTCCTCTTCCTTTGGTTCTAAATATCCTCCCTCCCTTCCTAAGCATGGGGAAGATGCTGACATCTCACAGTCCACACCACATAAACTATAAAAGGTACTTTTCCTCCGATAAAACCTCCATTAAGCAATCTGCAGGTGCGTGTGAATGCCCTCCCTTCCTGATGTATGCAGAATAATAGTATTTATACTTGCAATTATAATAATGATGGCAATAATAATCAATGACCACCATTAGGTGTTTGATTTGTAAGCTTTGCTAGGGGGTTCCCCACCACTGTAATCTCCCTTGTCTCCTTGTAATCTTCTGTGCCCTGTGACATGTGTTGGATTAGAACGCACTCTCTGTTCCTTTGTCTCAAGCTACAATACTGCTCTTTTATCAAGGAAGAGTTCTCAGCTCTCCTCCATTGGACCATGCTAACTGTTTCTGCATGACTCATTAATATTCTAGTACTGTAAATGCCATCCTGGCAGATCCTCACTGGAATCAGGTCACCTAAATCGCCACATTTCATTGGATCATTGGCCTCAACATGGGGGAAAAAAATGAGATAATTTCCACTCTATCAAGTTTCAACAGGTCAAATTTAATCAAACAAAAAAAAAGAGGAACAGTTTCTGATTCACATTAGAGGAGTTTGCTCCAAGGAAGAGAGCAACTGGTCTCCATGGAAAACTAAAAGCCTAGTTAATCAAACAACTGCCGCCACAGACCTCAGCAAGAAGGGGGATACCATTATATATGGTATTATTGAGGAGAAGAATGACGGGTATGTTCTTATTATATCAAATTTCTTGCAGTGTTGCACACTTGGCCTTAAACAATTATAGAGGGATTTTGACAGAATCTGTTGGCCAGGAGAAGGCAACCAATGTGCAAAATTATTCTTTTCAGAATCCAATGGACGCACAAGAGCAACATGCTTCCAGTTACACACACATAACAACAAATCCCATTTTCATACCTCATTCGACCTTTAAAATATGTACGAGTCTTTTGCTGATAATATATCTACTACGTTATTGGTCCCCTCGGTTGAAAAATCATCAATTTTCTTTTGTTTTAAAACTTTCAAAAGTTGCGAGTAATTTCTCCATGTAAAATCCCAATCATTGCCTGCATTAATCAAAGGGCCTCCGTTTTTTCCATAAAGGTGATGAGGTAGAGAACCCAAACATGTGCATCAACATACTTGCTTTTTGAGCAATACATTAACATCCCTTTTGAGGATCTGTACCACAATTCCTCGCACAGATAAAAAGATCCACAAGTTAATAAGCCACTAAGAAAAAGGCCAAGTGCTATCAATGCTTGGAATTATATATTTCTTTTTAACCAAGATCATACGAGTATATGAGGACCACACAGGGGTCTGCGTCAGGGATGTATTTGTGCATCATTTATACGCACAAATTAATCATCCAAGGAAGTGACGCCCTATAATGGGCTATGGAAATATTGTTATATTATGCGTGTCATATATAATTGTCAGTGATTCATACAGCTTTTGGCTTATCCATCAACGAAGTAAACCCAAAAAGAGGAAGTGGACTGTTGTTGACATGCACCTGCCCGCTTTGCGTCGCCTTGCACCGGGAGACCCTCCATTGGGAAGGGGAATTAAATGCTGGTCCCTTCCCCATTCCTTTCGTCCTCGAGGAACTCGAAGAGGGCAGCAGCAGCAGTTTGCCAGAGGGGCATCTCCGTATACTGTATACACACGCACGAGAACAGGTTAGCAGATGCAGCTAATAGTATTTTTTCCAAACCAGATCAAACTGACGCTTAATTAATTCCTCATCAAAACCACAGTATGATCAGTTTCAGGAGTGAAGTTAAAAAGTGCGAGGAGGGGAAAGACAAAGAAAATAAAAACGACGCAAGCGTGTGGGCATTGGAAGCAATTGATGCCCCAATCATATGCGAAGGAGAATAAATTTTACCGAGTCCAGAAGACAAAGTAGGAGGAAGGACCACAACACTTCCAACAGGCAAAGCGCATCAGGAACCACTGGGAACAGTAGACAGCTCATATAACAAAGCTGTGCCCTTTTCCTCTTCTGCAATTGTGATGTCAAAAATTATTAGATTGTGGCACACACTTCCTCTCTCTCTCTCTCTCTCTCTTTCTTTTTTGTAAAGCAAACATTAAGATGCTAATTCATCGAACAGATTAACAAGCCCTGAATGATTGTGCGAGAAGAGGCTTGAAAAGGGGAGCTCTCCTATTCACCGCAAGAAGCTCGCATGTCTCATTCATCTGTTCGTAAAGGGGGAATTGAAGAGTACTCGGTAGCAACTCGGACCAATTCAGTCCCCCTCCCTCCTATTCTCATGTGATTTGGATAGAATTAATTAGGAGCTGTCTGACGTCACGCCCGGGGGTTCCTGTCCCGCCACGGACAGCAATTATTCGTCACGAAGAGTCGGGGATTTCCTGTATCGCCCGGGACAGCCTGCAGGATCTCCGATTGGCTGCGCTTCCGTGCACCGTGTCGCACTCGGAGCAGCGTTTCTTATTTTCCTTAAATCGTAAGGCGCAGTGATCATTAAGAAGCTTTTGGTGTAATATTATCACTTTTTAACAAAAGTTTTTTTTTGCTCATCGTCAATCTGTCATAATAAATATTATTTAAATGTGATTAGAAAACTATTTATTAATTTTTTTAGTATTTTTTTAAAAAAATATATAATTATAATAAATCTGACATAAAGTGATTAATTAAAACAAATTATAAATTAAGAACAGATGGGTGGTTTTGGTTTTGGGTCGGCATTAACATCTCAAATAAATGAGGGGGGGGGGGGGGGGGGGGGGATGGCGACGCAAGTCGTGTAGTGTTTGGGCAACGCATCGCATCACATCACATCAAATCAAATACCATCATCATCATCTTCTTCTTCTATTTCCTATTACAACTATAATTATCATTCAGAAGAAGAAGAAGAAGGGGGGGGGGGGGGGACGGCACAAAACAACAAAACAAGATATTGAAATCTTCTCCGTTCCTCGCTGCATTATTTTAGGCCTTGTTTTTGTCCTCATTAATTCCGTGGGCCCGCACCGCACCAGCGAGAAAAAAAGATGTGTATATGAATCAGGGAGGGTTGTTCGTGCACGTTTCTTAATAGCTTCGCTCGACCTTTAACTTCATCCTCGGCTGATCTTTTAGGTCAGATCAGATCAGATCGAGTCGATCATCATGATTACGAGAAGGAAGGGGATGATGGGGTGAGCGTCCAAAGCTGGATGTGGCATGTGGCTTAATTTTTTTAGTTCGTGTAAAAGAGAGCAACAGGAAGGAAGCAAAGCAAAGCAAAGCTGTACCGACGGCGGATGCGGCCCTTCGACCTGCAACTGCAATCCCTAAAACCCAACAACAAGGAAAACGTGATCCCAAATCCCCCCTTTTCCTTTTTGTCTTTTAAAATATTTTCTTCTTCTTTCCCTTCGTAATCAGAGATGCGATGAGAGATTGCATATATTATTATTAAGCATAAACACACAAAAACGACCCTCCTCCCTTCTACATTATATTATATAATTCGACCGCTTCCCTTTGTCTTCTGCTAATTAAGCTTATATATATATATAGGAAGTGCACGATGGTTGTGGTGTTTGGTGATGATGTGTAAATGTATATATAGATATGTGGGCGTGTGAGTTGGCTGCTGTTTGTTAATCGAGACAGGTGGATTTAGCTGACGCGACCGTCGATTTCATTTTAAATCCGATCGATTGTTGCGGTGAGGCCGATCACTTTTGGAGCAGCCGCGTAAGCGTTGATGAATGAGACCAACCGGTGAGTGGTCATTCCTTCTGCAATTTATAACTCCACTTGGTTCTGCAATGTATAAATATATATATAAAGTGTTGATGATGATGGTGCCTAAAACTACTCGAATTGATATGTATTTGATGAATCTAAATCATCAGTAGTGCTCCAGAATGCTATTGCACTTCACGGGCCGGCCCAAGAACTGCATTGCAATAAGACGATCATCATCGTACGTGCTTTAGTAGACGACACAGCTGAGCTGGGGCAAATAAGTAAGAAGACTGCCGGTGTATTTCCAAAATTCCATGAAAATTTTATTTGCCTAGAAGAAAAAAAATGTACCGTACAAAAAATCTACTTTCACTCTCATTATTAATTAATAATAGCATGATTTCAAGAGAGTTTCTCCAGAACAACTATTCCTTTCCTGGGTTTTCCTCTGCTCTTCCTGACGGAGACTGCAATTACTCGGGGAAGAATAACTGTGGATTGATGACTCGTGTGACTTTTACGGTAAGTTTTTGCAGGAAAAAGTTCCACCTGAAGCGAGATCGGTAAAAGCCATTATTATTCGGTGCAGTGCGGTGATGAAGTCGGTCGTCGAGGCGACCTGCAGAGAGCTCCATTCTCCTACTCGGTGGGTGTTGTTATCTATTCGTTGTCTCCGGAGGAATCACTGGAGGAGTCCAATTCGTATTCCAGGATCGCCATCGTCGGAGAAGAAGGATCTTGGTTCATTTCTGCGTCGTTTTCTTCGACGTTTTCTTCTGCACATTCAACAGTGCGAAGAAGCCTGAGCACATAATGGAGACAGAGAGAAGAGGAGTGGGGCAGAACGCAGAGAACTCGGCAATCACCTGAATCTGTCGGAGTTCTTGGGCCAAATTTCTTCGAATGCCGCCGTATAAGATTCTTCGTTTTAGCAATCGTGAGTTGTCTAGCAAAGGGACTGAACTCAGCATCACCGTCGCTCCATTCGGCATGCTCCTGCTCTCCCTCTCCTCTCATGGTCCGCAGCACGTACTTCTTGGCCTTTTTGCGCTGATTGTTGAACAGTCCCCTTATGGAGGTCACGAATCCGTCACCGGCGCCATCGTTGCCTCTCTTGAGGAACAGTGTGGGAAACTGCTGGTCACCCTTTCCTCCTTGTTGCTCCTCATCACTGTCGCTGTTGTTTGGGAGGTTTTCTGGAAGGGTCTTGGGGAGCAGCTCCTTCTCCTTCTGGCTCTTATCTTTGAATTTTTTAACCTACATGGACCGGCAAAATGCCAAAAATGGGGATCACCTTTCTAGAAGATTATCTCATAATAGTTCACATCCAGTTAAGGTTAGCAACACAGTTTATTGTCATAGCGCTTCCAACAACAGTTTGTATTCTGTAACAATTACGTACAAGGTCTAAAGAAAGAAAGTGAGCAATTGACACAAACATGGAGGAAATGTTGTGAAAGCTTTGATCACATTTCATATGATAAGAATGCATATGATTAAGAATGACCAACTGAAGGCTAGGATTTCGGTTCAGCGATTATCCTCTTAGTTTTGTCTTCTTTGGTAGTCAATCCAAAACTGTCTCACTTGTTGCGTCATGAGGATTTCAGTTTACAATAATTAGCTTCCCCTCTTAGGTTTCAATTCCTCGGTAGTCGATCTAAGAACTCTCTCACTTGTTCAAAAGACATGATCAACTCGTGTTTCTCACAGTAAAAGGTTCCGTTTGTCCAACAATTTAAGCTCTAAGTCTGAGAGGTAGGCATATAGAAGAATCATGGATTCAATGCATATAAAATAAACTAGTTTATTTTAAAATTGCAAGGTCAAGACAAAGGTCATTTTGGATAGTTTTTTTTAGAACTTAGCAAGTCTTGAATCCAAGACCTCCTATATAGAGCCCAATTACTCTAATGGAAAAGGAACTGATATGTCATTGTTGTACAACTACCCCTCAGTAGGAGAAGAAATCAAAAATGGAAAAGGAAAAAAGTATTTATGTAGTCGTGAACGCGGCCTCTAGGTCTAATCTTAAACAAAGCAGTTTGCATGCACATGGGCAATAGCAAGATGCAGTTTAAGAAAAATATAGCTTGCCTGCATGCCGGCAACCGACTTCAAAACTCCCCACACGATATGCTTCTTAACTCGTGCAAAAAGTTTCCTCCAAGTTCCAGTAAATTCATCACGTTGGAAGGTATCCATCAACAATCTAAAGTCACTGAAAGCAATCCTTGAGCCTTCGTATGTAACAAGCAATTCGACCTAAGATGAGAACATAATCAAGTAAAAATATCTCAGTATTACTCCAAACCGCCAAGTTGAAAACATATTTGACATGACAAAAGCAGTTTCACCTGGCTTATTTTGATGTTGTGGAATTCCTGCATCTTTCTAGGTCTAGCTTTCTTATCATCACTGGACTTCCCAGCCTTCTTGTCTTCAGAAGCCAACTGACCAGATTTAAGTGCCTTGGAATCTTTTGATTTATTTTTGGACTCGTCGGGGTTCAGCATGCCACTTTGTGCTTGCAAAACAAGTTCATTGGCAACGGAGTCTGCAACAGTTTCTTCCCATGTTTTGCCGAAGGAAGATGTTCTTCTGAGCTCTGTATTAGAACCAGATGCAGTATTCCCTTGTATATTTTGTCCCTTTTTCATCTGCAGTTCAAATCCCACCATATAAGGAAACAAAATCCTAGAACTTTTTTTTCCCCAGACAGAGCACATTCTTCTAGTCATCTCATAATTCTGAACTAGTGCAGCTTTTGAAATCCTTGGTCTATAGAAAAGGGTAACTTACTCGTGGACAAGTAACTCCCTACGATATTAAGAGGACTCT
The DNA here is from genome assembly GCA_030544415.1 of Thalia dealbata. Lineage (NCBI taxonomy): Eukaryota > Viridiplantae > Streptophyta > Magnoliopsida > Zingiberales > Marantaceae > Thalia > Thalia dealbata. The sequence continues at coordinate 2,839,109 of CM060458.1, forward strand.
CAACTAACTTACTAAATTAACAAAGATTATTTTATTAAAATTATCAGGTAAATTAATAAAAAAAGAGCTGAAGTGTAGGTTAAACATGAAGCTCATACGTCGCCAAATAATTTCAAATGTCTGAAAACATAAAGCGTACTGTATAATCTTTTAAAATATGGTTCTTTTTAATCCTGTTCTACTTGAGGATTGGACTGCCATAATGTGATAGCATAAAATAAACTTACTTGAAAAGGATCACCAAAAATATCAAGGCCAGATTTAGATGATTTGACGGTTGATTTTCCTGGAATATCTGATGGAATGACTGATAGATTTATTTCAGATCCTTTCTTTCCCCGTTTTGCACCAGCAGTTGTTGAAACTTTCCATACTTGCTTTTAATTGTTCAAACAAGATCAAAAAGTAGGCATGAGATAATAGTGGAGAGAGAAAATACAGAAAGTATGATGTTTAACTAACCTGTCGTTTTAATGAGTCTTGATCATCTTCAGGAAAGATATACCGCCATATCATATTGTACATCGTTTCAGTCAATTGTATTCTCAATGGATGGATCTCTACCTGCAAGTGCAGCGCATCAGGACATTGCCTTTTGAAAAACGATTACATCAAAACAAATTACAAGCAAATTGGTATTTGAGTAAACAACCAAATAAACACAAGTTAGATGTCAATTTGGGCTGGATACATGAACTAAGTAGAACGAATTTCCATCTAGTGCCAATCCAAGTAATTGCAAACAAAAAGGTAACTGCAAATTGGCAGGTTACCATGATATTAAATCAAAATATTTACATATCTAGGAGAGTGAGCACGGCACTAAGTAGGTCCAAAAGACAAATTTCCTACATGTCAGAATATTTTTAATTTGTTTGCAAGAAGGTATTGGTTGAAAAAACCTGTCATATTGTTTTACAAAGTGCATCTCACGTATATTCTGCTTGAGCCTATCCTAAGACTTGTATTCATGAAGCCTCATGCGTTTATTCTCATCATACTTGATAGCACCAAAGCGTAATAATTGTAGTGTTTATGTTTAAGAAAATAAGAAAAGGACATTAAAACCCACTATTCAACAAATGACGTGAGTTAAAATTAAAGCCCTCAATGTCACAATCCTAATAGGATTACGAATATAATAGCTTCGAAGTGATCATTATATTTTTACAGTTTTGAGAATTTTGACTTCAACATGTGGATAGTTCTTTCACAAGAGCTGCTAATATTATTTAATGAGGTTCACGGATCACCGATGCCAGCAAATGGACATCGGATGTGCTCTCAGCGACAGACTACGAGCTTAACAAAAAATCAGAACTTTTTTTTTAATTAGTGCATTAGAACAATGATGTGAAAACAGGATATAGAAGAAGCGCAATGTACCCTGATGTGGAACAATAATAAGTTCGCTAGCATAAAGGAAAAGCTCCTTGTACCAAGAACGTCAATATTTCCCATCAAATTCATGTCTTATGAATCAGCAATGATTATTAAGTAGAAGAACAAGAAGATCTTGAAGATAAATTTTACAAAGGAAAATACTATAAAAGGATAAGTTCTTCACAGGGAAAAATAATGAAAAATGTCCAATAAAACCTATTGCCTGAGGCTCTGAGAAAATACTAGAAAAGGTCAAAGTCACTTGTTTGAACTTTGAAGCAAACCTGAAAATATTCAATTGCAGATGCACCATCCTTTGGAGCTCCTTGTTTTGCATTGACACGAATCATAACTCGTCTGCAATCAAGTTCTTTATGTTAAATACAGGATGGTTGGAAGCTAGTTGATCTTACTCTCATAAACACCAGTTGAATCTATGAATTAAATTAAGAACACAATCAAGGAATATGCAGGATGAATGACTGATGATGAAATGAAACCAGAAAGAGAAAGATATTTTATGGATAAATATGTACACCATGACAGAATTCCAGTTTTGGCACCATATTTTCCTGTGTGCCTGTGATAAGCCAAAATAATATGAATCATATGGTTTGGCATCAAAAAGAAGAATGAAGAAATTTCACTATCCACACCATATGTATATTGTATATAACCAACTAAGCTGAAACACGAACTCCTTCTATTCATCAACCACAGTTTTAAAAAAAGGGTATCTCATTATATATCAACTTTGTCTTATTGAAACTAGAGGATCAGAGAAGCCTGTCAAACTAGCAGAAAGATGATATCAATAAATGAAGAGATATACTAAACGCTTTTTATGTTCTTGTCTCCATCCTCATATCTAGATATTCATATGCATATTGAAAAGAAGCAACAGAACAGAATAGCACAGGATTAAACAAGTGTGAAAATAAAAGGGAAACAGTGGGGATCGGAAGGGGAACTCAGAAGATGACAAATGAGGCTTTCTTGTACTAATATGCATATATGTAGAGAATTCTAGCCTCTGTCTGTTTCTGGAGGCTCTAACATAGCACGAGGAATGTTTATGTTTGTACTTTTTGGTCCATGCTGAGAATTTTCCAGAGAACTCAAGCACCAAAACACCATGTACCATTGGATTTTCAGGTACCTAAACTGCATCAGCAAAGGATTAATTTTATGGCTGCCGCTAGTTTTTGTTAGCGTCAAGGGGTTTAAACTTGAACAGTCCTTTTTCTATCTCCATTATTTGAAAGTACTAACGAATTATGGAAGTAGAGACTCAAACGACACGAGTACATTGTATAACAAAATAATGAACAGTCAAATTCATATACATTAATCTGCTCTTACTTGCCCCAATCTGCTGGTGCATTCCAAGGTGATAAAAGCGTATCAGATTTTGCATTAGGCACACAGTTCCTAATCACGAATGACCTTGAAGTGAATAAAGCAATGCCAATGTCCTTGTAATCGCGATTAAAATCATAATTCTGTCATGAAATTCAGAAACATAAGTGCCAACTGCAGACTTTTTTAAAATAAAATATCACATGAATAAGGAAGCTAGAATCCAATATCTTTCTAAGTTGAAGCTCAAAGGCAATAGAACTTTTAATATCTACTTAAGTAGAAAAGTTACTGGATGGACTCACGTTTAATCCGACAAATTTAATAACCAGTTTCAAACCTAGTGACAAGATCAAAGAAAATGGAAGAAAATAACAGAAACTTTAAATTTTCATTAAATAATAGAGATCAGGAATTTGAAAGAAACTGCTTTTGTATGTACTTTGTTCACCAAGAGATCACGATCAAGGTTAGAATTCTGGTGCAAGAATCAGGGTAGTGGAGTATTTTTGGCTATCAATACCTCCATTTTTTTCATTTTTCAAAAAAGAGAAAACTTGTATTCATTCATATGAAAATGATACAAGGTAATTGACACAATCATTACAGTAATGAAGTGCAGTGTGGTACACAGTGTATCACCACCATAAATAATAAAAAAATGTGTATTGCTCGATACAAGCAGTTTGATCTGAAATAGTTTCAACTCTCATCAGAACTACACAAAGTATATGCTCCTCTGGTTAGAATAATTGAGTTCTATATGAAAGGTCGTGGGTTCAATACTCACCAAGAAAACAAAAAACTCTCATCAGAACTGCAACTGGACTGAACTACATGGAATTACATGGTTTAGTAAAGTACAAATGCCACTTAGTTGCAAAAAAGTATTCAAATTTCAGTATATAGAATTGGCTTCTGGTCAGAATGTCCTTTCGAGGATCCTTATTAGACTATATCTCAAGCTAGAAATCTGAATGATATGTGGGCTGTCACTCTCTTGTACTCAATACCTTGATTCATGTTTAAAATTCACGGTATGTCTTAGTATATTTGGCAAAAATTGACCCTCCAGCAAGATCCAAGATACGAGTTCCAAACAGGTGAACCGACAACAGTATGTCCAGCATGGATCTCTAGAAATAGATTTGATCCAGTCCCTCTAACAGTGACTAACTCAGTCAAAGCAAATTCAAAACCAGTGATTCTCATTTAATGATCTACATGCCAACAAGCTCTTTGTTCACATGCTTACAGCAGCCTATTTCTCTACCTTGTAAAAGCATCATACTTATAATGATGTGTATGATGAATTGTAAAAGCATCATATTTGTGGACCAGTTCGACTAAGTAAAGAACATAAATTATAATGTTTTTCTCAATAAAGAAATGATGTTTGAAAAACTTTTTTCCAAGAAATATGAAATAGAATGTAATTTTGTTTATCTAAATACATGCAACTAAAAGAAAATGCTCACCATATTGTTAATTTCTGCTTCTGCAAAAGGTTTATCATCTATAAGCATACTCCATACCACTTTATTGATCTTTACAGAAATTTTTATAGCACAGGAAGGGCTTTTGTTCTTCTCCTTCTCCATCAATATTATTTGTGCAGCTTCTTGCATAATTAACCTCAGTTCAGAAGATGCCTCCTTTATGGCCTTATGAATGCTACTTTGCTGTTTCTTCATTTCTTGAATCTGAGCATGATATCAACAAGACCAATTAATTAATATGACAGCAAGAGCAAGCACAGCCTATAAACTTTTAGGAGTGCCAAAGACAACATATTCAATTGGAAGTTCAACCAAATCAATAGGTTTAGGAAATTATAATCAAGTACATCCCTCCAATGCTTTTTGGGTCTTTTGACTTCAGGGAAGTATAGGAGATTTCTTTTTGTCTCTCCTACTTTTGTTTTTATATGTTTTCACTTACTTGTGTTTAGTTTTCTTTTGTTTTACATACTGCATCCTCTTGGATGATTGATTGTATCGTTTCAGATTGGTGAAATGAATGCAACATTTATCTTTCAAAAAAAAAAAAGTACATCCCTCCAATGCTTTTGACACGATATAGAAAAACCAGTTTCCACTTAGATGGATTCAATGGGTAATGGAACTGATGACTACAGCTGATTTTGCAGTGAGACTATCAGTGGTATTGCGAGTAACCTGTTTGCTCACCAAAGAGGATTAAGGCAAAAATACCCCTCATCTCCTTACTTGTTTGTTGTAGTCATGAAATGTTTCTCTAGGATGATTAAGAAGGCTGATCAGATGGGACTTATCAAGGGAATGCTCAATCAGGTTCAAGGGGAAGGAGTCACATATGTCGGATTTGCAGATGATATTATGCTCTTTTTACAAGGAAAGGAGGAGTGCTTTAATAACTTGCAGCTACTCGGGAGGGAGGCAATCTCAAAAAGATTTGCCGAGATTTTGGGATGCCCAATAGATACATTCCCAATTAAGTACTTGGAACTGCCTTTGAGAGATGACAATTTAAAAACAGATGATTGTGGATCCATTATAACGAAAATTGATAATCATCTCCTAGGGTGGAAGGGCAGCTTGTTAGCTAAGGGGGGTAGACTTATATTGTTATCTAAAGGGAATAGACTCCACAAGCAACTCAATATCAACAAGAGCCTCCTTAGCTGCACAAGCACTTGAATCTCTAACATCCTTTATTACTCATAAGCCACCATTAAGAGACTTATAGATTGTTCATTCATTTTGAGTTGCTCTGTACATTATGGTTTTGATGTATATGTTGTCCTCTCTTATGTTTGCTCTTTTGAACTTTGTTTTTAGACATCTCTTTGGATGATTTGTATCATTTCAGATTGGTGAAATGAATCTAATTTTATCTTTCAAAAAAAATACATCTCTCCATGAAAATTGATGGAGAATGGAAATGACTATTCAATTAATTGATTATATTGAATTAATAGTATCAAGGATCCACAAGTATGAATCCAGTAGGAAAAATAGTCATTCTAGATGCAGTTACCTGATCTAAGGTGATGCATTAAAATTACCATTTTTACATGACCCTGAGCTTTCAGCTTTCAAGTATAAAATCCATTTATTTGGTCATAAATTCTGTAAAAGGAAGAACTGAGCACTGATAATTATCAATGCATTCTCAAAAGAATTAGTTGCAACATTGAGATCTTACCAGTGTTGATTTTCCACCTGTAACCATCCACAAATCAAAGTTTTCTGAAGATAGAGTGGGGCCATCAGATGGATCTGTAGTAACTGTTAGAGTCTTAATGTCGCTAAGGAGCAAGTTATGTTCCCTCCTCCTTCGTTCAAGATTGATCTTTGCAAGGTCTACCTCTTCCACCCCATCAGGAACTATTATATCAAACTCTTGTTCAGTATCTTCATTGTCTTGACTACTTTTAGGAATCCTGGAGAAAAGGTTTCAAATTAGATGCTCAGGCACTAAATGATTTTTTTAAAATTTTCCTAATAGTGATGCGTTAAGAATTTTGAAGTATAGATTTGGGTCCTCTACTTATTGCTTACGTTTTTTGGATCTACCCTGACTGACCAAGTCAACTTAGCATGATTGAACCTCATGGCTTTAACTTAAAGGCTTCATATGTATCATTTCTTGTGGAATCATATCTTTTTGGTTCAAAAAAAAGAGTCAACTTAGCATGATCTAGACTCATTCTGGAAGTAAACTGTAATTTACCTTTGTGTAGATATCCACTGGGAATATTTTACTATGAACAGCATACCCAGACAAAAAGTAAAGTTGCATTTGATAATTCATATGCAATTTCAACATACAAGAAATGTAAAAGGCCAAGAGGAAAAAAAGAGAGTCATTGGTCATAGAAAGCAGTGTTATCTGACGTCCAGGAAACTATATAAATAGAAAGAATGGAGGAAATTGGCCGATTTTACTCTGAACTCCACGTTGATAAACTCCTATGTGGATTTTGATAATATTGGCTTCCTTCAACATGAAAAGGCATGCACAAAAGTCATAGTTCCATCAAGCAACCATATTACAGTTTGCAAATATCACAGTGAAACACAAATTGAAAAAGTAGTGTAAACTTACAGAAGCAATTAAGGGTAACTTACTTTGGAGTCCTGGCAAAAATAAGGTTGGTTAACACATCCAGCATGACACGAAACTGGCGTGATGTCATTTCTGATGTAATGTCAGGGGAATTGAATTTTATTTCTTTTAATGGCTTCACCTGAAAGACAAAAATTGCAAAAGAATGAAATATAATTGATTAACCAAGAAGGCTCATACAAAAATAACTAAAATATATTGTAATGAATGAGAAGCTTCAAGAACCATTCAACTCTACCTTAAGCTCAGGAGTTCCACCTTTATATTGTGTATACCGCAAGTACATTAGACAAGGTGTGAACACTCTTTCCAATAAAGGACCAGTGCGTTTTACACTAGGTGAGTCACTAATAATTTTAGGTAACCACTGAATTCCAGCACCTGGATCTACATCTGTGGGTGCAACATGGGCTTGAACATGTTCAAGCATTACCGATACCTCCATTCGTTTCCATGTCATTTCAGGTGCAGTGCCAGGAGTTACCACATTGGTGGTATTAAAGGCTTGTTCAATTATGTCATGGCCAACATGTACAACTGAACGAAATGAACGAGCTAAGACACGGCCACTAGCAGCAGCAAGAAGAAATCTACCCTGTACATGGATGCCATTGAAATATTTGTCAGCAATTTCTACAAGTCAGTTTCAAGTAAACAAAACTGAGTACCCAAAAGAAGTTGATATTTTTTCTTCCCCATGGTAAGTGATGAAAGCAGATTTTGAACCCAAGGCATAGACACATACTTTATTGGTAAAGGTCTTTGCTTAGCTCGCTAAGGTCCTTAAAAAAGGGAAGCAAAAGTAATACTCATTGTGAAGAAAATCAACAAGAAATTTAAACTTTACCTAAGTTTCTATCAGATGGATATGCATACAACGAGGGCAACTACACTATAGCACAAGGTTAATGAGTATGCCATGTAGCTATCAACTTTAAAGAAGGGGAGAAAATGATATTTGTTTGGACGGATAGTAAACAACAGATTTAAACTATGTAAAGTTTTTTTATCAGAAGGATATGCATACAACAAGAGCAACTGCACTACAGCACGAGGTGAATGAGCATACCATGAGTGGCAAGTAATAAGATTTACACTTAAAAGTGAATTAGGAGACAAGCTTACTTTAGCCTCTTCTGAGTGGAGATTGAATTGTGGCTGGATAACATTGACCATCAAGAGGTACCTACCCTCCTCCTCAGTTTCATCATTGGATTCCTTTGCTGGTGAATGAATAAAGAAAAAATGAACACATTTCACACAGTATATTTTTCACGACAGATACATAACTTAACAGCGTCAATACTTTCAACCTAAAACAGTATTGAACTGTCTGGTTGAACAACGAAAAAAAATCAAGTATATCCAAAATGATGCAGAATTTGATGCCATCAATAGCATATTAACATCTTAGTTTCGTGAAACTCAAGAATAAAAGTGCATGTGGAATGTGGACGATGAGCAAAGAAAATGGTAAAAGGCAACTGCTGTTATAACTGCCATTAGATGCTAAATCTAAGGGCCGAAGGATGCTAGATCTAGTGGTCAAAATTTCTTAATCAGCATACCAGTCTCTGAAGCAGGAACTACAGGATTAGTTGAATCTTGCTCTTCACTCTTAATATTCTCTTCTGGGGTCGAACTTTCATGAGGAGCATCAGGCACTAAAGGAGGAGTAGGAGCTACAGGAGAGGTAGGAGCTGCAGGAGTTTCAGGTACTACAGAAGTATCAGATGTTGTACTTGTTGCTGCATCATGAGGCGCATCAGTTTCAGCTGTTATTTTTTGTCGCTCAAGTAATTTTCTCTGTGCATACAGCTTAGAAGGAGAAGGTTTTGGAGGCTCGAATGCTTTAGATAAACCCCTGACCAAGGACAAAATAGCATTCCTATTTTCCAAGGTCCACAAAATTTTAAGGCCATAAACAAATACGCGCTGGCAATTGTCACCAATCACTACAGTGTAGCCATCGTCATCAGTGAGATCAAATTGTTCGTGATCATTTTCATTTCCCTTTTCTGCATCAGATATTGCATAGGTCATTTCAAGGTCCTTTTTGAAATACTCTTGCCATGCTAATAGCCGGGCTACATCAGCTTTCGAAGTTTGCTTTCGTACAGTGAAATAGTCAGAGAGTAAGAAAAAACCACCATCTTGTCTCTTGGCATTGCCATCATAGTTACTTCTTTTATCACCAAACTTATCCAATGGTTCACTTCTCGAACTTTTGTTGGCTGTTTTATTATCTTTGGTCGCAGAAGCTTCATTTATTTGGTCAGAATAAACTTTTAGCATATGAATATCAATACCCTGATAAACAAGATCAAGAGGCTCACGGATGCAATCAAAAGTAAACTGCTGCTTACCACGGCTAGAACAAATTTCACATTTCAACCTTGCCATTTTAACTGTTATCCCATTAGCAGGATCATCATCTCTTAGCGATTTATGACAAATGCACAGAGGTGTAGTATCAAAACGAAGGAAAAACTCAGTCATAACTCTGTCTAGAGACAAGTTACCGGACCTGGCAACTCTTGGAACACCAAAACGTGGCCACCGTGAAAACGTTCTTAATTTGTGGGGAGGAAGGAAATTAAGATTCCAGAATTTTGCTAACCAAGCAAGGTCATATGCAGTAAGGTTCACAGTTGGGGAATCTATGGATTTAACCCCCATTTGAGAAGATTTGCATCCATCTGCTTTGGTAGTCTGTGCCATATCAGAAGAGGAAGCAAGTGGATTATCAATAAGTTGAGAGTTATTCATTGAGAAGTTCCACCTTAAGGAGAGAGCGGTAGAACGAAATGGATCATAAATCTTACTCCGTGGTTTCCCTTCAATGGGAAGTGAATAAAGATAATGATTGAGTGGACTACCAGATTCGCATCCCCACTCCATCCATACTTCCAGAAGAAAAGTAGAAGAGGCCAGAAAAGGACCAGAAATAGGCAGTGGAGGCTTTAAGCTGCCATTGTCCACCAACCTTTCTAGACTGCTTAAGTAAACCTTGAATTCCTTTGCAAAAAGGCGGATGTATCCATCTCTCTGTTGTATTTCCATGTTTCCAGAAACTATTTCCACCTTATCTAGCTTCTCGTAAGGGCTAGTAGTACCAAGGACAAACCATCTAGTCTCAACAAATGACAAGTCAACTTTCCCATGAACATAGTTCCTGATTTCATCCCACCATGGTAAGCTGCGTTCTTTTTGAGGTGGTTTTGGTTCTGATGAACTTGCTAGTGCCTGTGTAGCATATCCTAGTTGATCACTACAACTCCTAGTCCCAAGATTAGCCCTACGGAGAGCCACTGTGAATGCATAGCTGATATCAGCAAAAACGGGTTCATATCCCACTCCAAAAGATACTTCCCCTTTCTGAAAACTAATTGGCAGATCAAGGTACACTTTATTGGGAGGTGTTGTACCGCTAGCTGAACGTAACATGCGTACTCTCCACCATCTTCCTACAAAAACATCCTGCAATATTTGTGGCTGGAAGCTAGTTGCCTGTAACAGTAGAAAAAGGACTTAGCTCCATAATCAAGAGAACTTTGTCAGTTAGCTCCAAAATCCATCACAGCTATTCAAACTTCAGGTTCATATCTAGCAATGGTATCAACAACAAACCAAATGCTTACAAGTAAATTTCCATCTCATTGCACAAACAGAAAAAAGGTCATTCATGTACAGCTAGTTCCAAACTTTTTTTCCCTTTTTTGAAGAGAAGAGTACAAGAAAATCTTTCAGTTTTATTTTCTCTTAATAGAACAGTCTTTTGTTATATCCAAACTTAAACATGAATATTCAGTGTTAATAATCAACAACACAATAATTGATTCAATATCATGAATAAATTACATTAAGGAAACATCATGAATAAATTGTGCACAAGATTTATACTAAGAATTATCAGGAACGTCCCTGCTGCAGAAAAACCTACAAACTATTCAGAAACAATGAATAAAATATTGGCATAATTTTACCAATTAATATTAAGCTAAGATGGTTTTAACTTCATATCCAAAGTTAAACATGAACATTCGGTGTTAATAATCAACAGATTCAACACAATCATTGATTCAACATTGTGAATAAAGTATCTTTCAAAAGAAAAAAGATTGGAACTAAGGGTTATTGCAAATGTCCCATGCTGCAGAAAGACCTACAAATTATTCAGAAAACAATGAATAAAGTATTGGAATAATTTTACCCATTAACATTAAGCTATGACAGGTTTCACATATCACCCTGCAACATTGAAAAGAAGAAGATACACCAACATAATTACTTATCTACGCTCCAAAATACTCATCAATATCCATTGTGCATATCTTTCAAAAAAAAAAAATCCATTGTGCATGAACATGAAAGAACATGAAACTAGCTTGACAGACCTACAATGAGATATTGTGAAAGATAAAGAAAAGACGGACACTTTTGGTTTACCTGTTGTGCTAGGACAACACGTCCTTGACATTTAGCAGAATTTGCAGAAAAGAGTGGGTATGTATAGTCTCTTATTTTCGCCACTAAGGATTCTGCATTTAAAACAAAATCACTGCCATAACACCGGGAGAAAGGTATATCTTTTTCTGCTGCAACAGGGTCAACCCCTTTTGCAAATTCAATCATTCCATCGCTGCCTTTATAAATCTTTGTCAGAGTTACATCAAATTCCATAGCACAAATAGACATGAGAGAAGCTCTACTAATACTTGGTTTAAACCCAGACTGAAAACCTTTGCTTGCACCTGAACCTTCAGCAACAATTATCTTTTGGCATGCCTCATAATATGATCTAAAGACCTTCTTATGAATCTCTGTATGTAGAAGTTCAAGAGATGAAGCATCACATCCATCAATTTCAGTTCCTTGGTAATGGATCTTTGTATCTGAACTTGGTTGAACTGGGTCATCACTACTTGAAAGCTTACTAAGTTGATGCTCATCAAGAAACTTCAGCCTAACAACTGCCGCACAAACTTCCTTCTTCATCAACTCAAAATGTTCATCAAGCCACCCCTGGAGGGGTTCTTCCTCAATCTCTGCAGTTATTTTCCGGATGATTAATCTCACTGACCCAAAATCTGATGACCCAGATTTAGATTTTTTTGAGCTACTCTTCTTCCCAGGGGAGATGATATTCGCCTTAGCAGTACTGATGAGCTTTAGACCTCGCAGAGTATCTTCAACTGCATCATCAATAGCACGTAACTGCAACCTGTAAGGCATGCAGATATAAATATCAGGACTTCGAATCACCCAATCCCAGGTAGTAGCCATCTGTGATTTTGAGTCTTGCCCATTATTTGTGGCAGACACTGGAACACGGGAAACTTGCAAACGAGTACTTCTAAATATTTTGGCTTCATTGATAGCAAGCATAACTTCTTCAAATAAAATGCCTATTTTTGCATTCTCAGAAAAGATGGACTGTACATGAATCGTTGTCTCCACACCATCTGCAAGTCCAGCTGATACTTTCAACATTTCCACATCAATGGCAAAAACTGAGTCTCGCTTTTTATGTTGCTTTTCAGATGCTTGATCAGAAGTTAATTCCCTTTGTGATATTGGCACTGTATCAACAAATTCTTCCTTGCTTTGATGGTCAGAACCATGCTGCTTTGAGTTAGAAAGCAGAAATTTCAAATGTGTAGCAAATTCATGTAATGCTAAATGAACGTCAGGTTCCCACCTGACAGATATATCTGTCACATTTAGTAGAGAACACAAAGCAGCATCATTAAGCCCACCCGAACGGCGCACAAACTTTGCCTTCTGCATATCAAGCAGTGTCACTTTTGTGCCAGAATTTTGATCTTCTGTATATTCAGAATAGAATGACTGAGTTCTATCAACTTGAATCTGTGTGGATTTCTTTTCCTTGTTAAAAACAAATCTGAGGTGTGAAGTGTCAAGAGATGTGGAGAATTTCAAATGCTGGCAGCCCTTAGGTCTTGAAGATGTTATGCTCGCTTCACGAGGTTTCCCATCAGCATTAACACTTATTATTACTTGACCACCTTGAGAGCCGAAATTGACACGCTTGGGATCTGCAACGGTCATATCATCTAGACTAGTTTCACCAAGATACTTAATAGAAAACTGTTCAAGTTTAAGTTTTAAAATGGTTATGCCTTCTCCAGTTCCTTTCTTAGAAGATTGCCCAACCTTATCTTTGGCAGTTTTTTTGCTGGAAGGAGATAAAACTTTTAGAAGTTCCTTATAGGATAACATGATCTTTATAAGCACCTCAACATGCTTAAACCCAAATGACAGTGCCATACCAGGCATATTAACAGAAAGTGCCAACTTTGATGGCTTCGGGCCTTGCTCACCATTTGCTTCCGTTTCATTATCACCACAATCAATATTCAATCGTTCAATGTGTATCAATGATCCAGAATTCATTTCTTCACCAGTTAATTTTTTCTCCAAATATTGCTGATATGAATTGGCTGTGTTCAAGTGAAATTCACCAAGTTGTGCCTGTAGCTCCAATTTCTTACATGCTCTGTTATTTGCATGACAATGAGAAGATTGCAAGCGACCCTGCATCATACAGGTACATCCAAAAAGCACAGATTCATATAAGTAAGAGTGAAACACTACACTATGATACTAAAAGGCTTATATTTCTCTCCAGAATGACTTAATTAATATGTGATGACAAACTTTCACTCAAAGAACATGCAATGACGACCTAAGATGAATACTTAGATGAAGAAATAGACAAGAGAAAGAAATGGTGCTCATTAAACATCTCCATAGCCCCTTATTAACCATAAAGATAAATTACAATCAAGATAATAACCAAGGCTATCTCAAATGGCTTACTACCACTACCCAGAAAAATGAGTAGAAGTCGATAGAAAATTCAGTTATAGAAATAAAAAGTCATCACGTAGACTGCTCTTGCATGGTTGGGCCTTGGAGTTCAATTCTGATTGGCGTCATAATTATTACACTAAAATCAATAGGAAAACCATCAGATAACTTGCCTGACTTGTCATAATTTTGAGTTTTCCTTCATTAACCCACTAACTTCTATGTTCTAAGATCAAACTAGATTCTCTTTCAAATCATATGGTACCCTTCCATATCAAAATAAAGGCAAATAGCATCAGATAATTCTTAACGTAAAATTGGAACAGATTCCACTAGTTTGCGAAAAACATTTTGCAATAGCTTACATGAAATTGCAGACAATCGCTTGGGTCATAAACCATAATAATCATCTCTGAGGCAGAGAGTGTGCATTTCCATGTAATAATGTTCTTGATATCTGCTGGCCTTTTTTCTTTTTTAGAACTTTCTTCACGAATAACCATCGGTTTCTGTTTAGTCGGTTTCAGAGCAAGCAATGGTCTTAATCTGCCAATAATAATATTGCAACTGGTTCTTCCCAGCTTGACATCAACCTCAGCTGTAACATGTAGAAGCTGCTGGGAGAAAAGGATTATGATCCATAAATTGTACCACAAAAATCATCATACGAAAAGAATGACAAAATCTTAAAAGGATTTTAAGAAAACATAGATACGCTAAGCCCAAGTACAACACAGCTGTCCACCAAAAGAGTACAAGACAGCTGTACAAGCCATCTTGAAGTGGTCAAGCTTTTCCATAATAATAAGCAGTTGAAGTGTGAGGAACACTTGAAGATAGCAAGTTGGCAGGCCCGTTAGCTTCTAGAAATCTATTGGTGCTTCACAGACACCAAAGACCTTGTCAGTTTACCTAAAATGATATAAATAAAGAAGAAACAATTTTGCAAACTAGTTTCACATCTGTGTAGGCCTACTTGGAGTATACAGTTGCTGACCCATGGTTTTCCTTGAGCAAGGTCACAGGATGCAGTAATACAGATTACAAGTTTACAATAGAGAGGACATGAGCTGTAACTATAACTGTGACTTACTTGATTTGGAACATCAGCTGTAACTATAACTGCGACTTCCAAAAACTCAATTACAGATGTTGTACCTCCTCTGAGGAGCTGACATGAGAAGAAACAAACATATTCAAGAAACATAATGGACAATATTGTAGACAAGGAAGATATACTGTAAGCAAAAGAATCATGAAGAAAAACATACACAGATTTTACTAAAATCCAAGCTGAGAGAAAAGTGTGATGTAGCCTCCCCAGTATCATCATATACCATGGTCTTCGTAGTTCTCAGCGTAATGCCTGTAACTGTATTATTTGCTAGAATGTCCTGACCTTGATGCCTAAATGTCACATCCAATTCCCGAATGTTGAAGCTAACCTTCCAATGAATAAATATACATTGTTTAATAGCATTATGGACAGCTTCACTTAGATGTTGAGATTTATTCATCCCACATAACAACCATGCATGGAAAAGAGAAACTGCAAACATGTTGAAGCAAAACAGAATAGTACCACGAACCATAACATAACTAACTAGAAATCATTTATGTGATCAAGCAATCATGTATATCAAATATCATAATTTTTCTTGCTCAGGGAAAAGGAAGATAAATGCAGAAATTGAAAGAACAATTAAGCATAATGAGCTTGTGCTAAAATTCAAGTGGATGATGGACAAGTGTGCCTAAGTACATTGGAGAACGCAAGAGTTAATAGAATTTTGCTTGAATGAAGAGATAGAAAGTGATTTGATTGTGTAATTGGAAATAACAGATTAAGTAGATTGTCAGGATAAAAACAGCACATGTTATGAAATAGTTAAAAACTGTTACCATTAGGGTTTTCTTAAATCACTATTGTGCGGTCCATAATTATACCTCTGAACTCATTTAAATCTCGACAATTGAACTTAGGCCTTGGTTAAAAACAGATGTTCTTTTGGAGGTGAACTTTAATTGCAGGCTAAACTGAACCAATGAATTTGGCCAACACCTAAAAAATTATTTCGTGCTCAGAATTTGATTAATTTGAGCATAATTTTTAAACTTGAAATGACTTCTTTTGTGAAACATTTCAAAATCATTTTCCAACAAAATAATTTAGTAGATTTTGCATGGGCATAACAAGCCACACCTTTGCTCTTAACAAATATGCAACTTGTCAAAACAAATAAGCACAACATCAAGAGTCAATAGAATTCATATGCAGGTCAATTGTATTTTAACAGATGTAAAGGCTAGAAATGGATCAAAAAAAGATTCCAGGTTCCAAAGATGCCAAACCTTATCTGGAAATGCAACAATATGCTTCTGCACCGATAACAGTGAAGATTTACTATGTTCAGACTCCTTAATCAATTGATCATCTTTCCTTCCATCAACACCAGGTGAACTTCTTGACTCAACCTTGGTTTTGGTAACCAAGTCCTCCCTCATATTAATGGTAATCCCACCAAATGACACATCCAAATTCTCAAATTTAACTCCATGTTCCCTGTGGCAGTTGAGAAGCTTTCAAGGTTTATTCAATCCATCCACAAATAATATAATAGTACATGGAAAAAAAATGAAAATGTCACGATTGAATTGCTAATTGTCATTCCCTGCAGAGAACATCAAATTAAGATGTATTTGAAGCATTCCATCTGTAAATTCTGGAATCCATATAATGCAACTGATGCACATTAATTTTAAGATAACTTCTAGCAATACATGGTGTATTTATGTTTTGCAAGTTACATGATAAGTGTCCTGATTTATTATCCTTCTTCATGTGCCTGATTCAAGCCTAATACAATAACATGTAGAACTTGAGTTTTATTTTCTCTCAATCTGTGGTCTTAACAAGAACCCAGTATCGAACCTGATGAGATATCACTGCTAGATATGATCTATGCAGTTACTTATCACTTACTGAACTACCTGATCTTTTAGATTCCCAGAGATCACGGGAGCAAGTTTCAAATCTTTAGGTTAGCAATAAAGAAAGATATGCAGGGAAAACAATAAGCAATGACACAATTTTTCTTCCATGCCAAGGATGGGTAACCATGACCTTCATAGTATGCTTGCACCAAAATGTCATGTATCTTGTACCAATCATTCTTTATTTTGAGGCAAAGGCGTGGCGTTTCATTTTTGAAGTCAAAGAAGGAAACAAAGAAACTTAAAATGAAAATGGAAGTTACATCAGTAGCCAGAAAAAAGGCCAAAGAAATGTAAAAAAAAATCGACCTGGCTAAATGTCTCAAATATAAACACCGAATAGCACATTACAGAGCATCTCTACTATCTTGACAAACTTTCAAGAAGCAAAAAGAATTGTGATTCGTGTACATAGGGTAAAATATAACCTTCCCGACTTGACTAGTGGCATGGCATGCATGATAAAAACACATGGTTTTAGCGAGTAAGACATGGCATTAAAATATTTCTGAATAGCATGTTTTATTTAATCAGCTGCTACTAATTAGTAGCATATTTTGTTTCTTTAAGTCTAGTAGCTTAACAATTTTTCAACTGCTTAAAACAATCTTCGCAGTTGATATTTAGCATCGCAAGCATCTGCCTATCTAATTTTCTTTTTCAACACACATCTGCCTCCATAAGATAGCTTTTGCTGTAATGATTTGATGTTTGATTTACTTACTGTGTTTTTTTTTTTTTTTTTTTTTGGAAATGCATCAGAATGGTGAAATGAATGCAATCTTCAGTTTTTTTTAAAATAATAATCTTTGCAGTTTAATAGGTAAAAATATCAACAAGAGCTCCTAAAGGCTACTGAATTGAATTTAAAAGTGTACCAAGCTTCAGGTTACCTGCACATGAGCTTTAAACGTGCAGAAAATGTAGGATACAGTACATTTTTCTGAAATAGGGAAACTGACCTTTCCGTAGCAAGCTCACAAATTACTGATAAATCCTCAAAAATAAAAGGAGGTTTTTGTTCCACTGAAGCTGAATGTGTTGCTCTTTCTGAGAAGCTGGATGGCTGGTAAAAACTAAGCTCTGAATGGGATAAATCAAAAAGAAACTGGGATAGCTGCATAATAAGATTAATACTAGGATTTGATTCTCCATGTACTGAAGCATCCACTCTGAGTCCCCTGACCTGAGCTGTAGACTTTGGCCACTACATATTTGAAGAATAAATATATAAAATAACTAAAATCGTGCGTTCTAAAAGAATTGCTTGAATGCAACCAAGTGAAATAATAGATAATACTAATTTGGTACTTCAAGCTTCTATTTCTTGAAAAATATCACTCTCAGTAGAAAAACATCTTTTTTCAATCTAGAAGTTTCAAGCAATGGTGGTCTTAGTGCAGAATATGTTAAAGAAATATAACGTTTTGACAATAATTTCACTGTTAAGAACTTTAAGCCTTAGTCCTTATAATAGTCAGATATAAAATCCTTACCAAATTGTAAAAGTAATAACTGTTACCATGAATCTTTACCTAAGAAAATATCCTTTGTCTTGTTTTAGAAGGCAAGGATTGTGAATCCTATATATTTGGCGTTCATGGCTTAATTCTCTTGTCCACCTTGTCAATGGATATATATTGAACATGCCAAAAATAAATCACTAGAATTGAATCCTTTGATTTCCCCAGTTCCTCTCCTAACTTGGCATTGTCTGGATAGATCATCTCATTTCCATGGTAGTACTACACCACTCAGGTAGATTCTGGTTCTCAGTTAAAAAAATAAAAAACACTTTTAAGGCTTCAAAAACAGCATTGGATCAAATAGGGTTCTAAAAATATTTACAAAAGAAGACAAATTTAGAAATTTATTTAGCTGGCTTGGAAATCAAACTTCAAAATTATTAGACACTAGGAGTGCATGTATATTATCTTACTATTAATACCATCATGTTTACTTGACATAATTGGATAGTCACCATATTCATAGTTTGAACACTCTAATTGCATAAACAATTAGTTTGAGGACTAACTTAAAAAGTTAGAGGAATTTAAAGTTAATTCAACCATCAAACTTTTTTTCATTGTCATTTCAATCTTTAAATCATCAATAGTTTGCCAATTTGGACTTCTGAGAATGGCCATCACTCAAAACCTTAGGTTATAGTGCACAAGCATCACTAGTTTTTTTTTTTGAATAACATTGCATTCATTTCTCCAATCTGAAATTATACAACATATCATCCAAAAAAGGAGAGAAGATATTACTACTTTAGTTGAGCGATCTACACAGAAGTAAAAAAATGAATCTGAAATGATACAACATATCATCCAAAGGAGAGAAGAGTATCACTACTTTAATCGAGCAATGTACATGGTAAAAAAAATGAATATGAAAATAAGCCTTTCTTTCATATCAAACTTTTTACAAAGGAAAGGATGAGAAAATCAGAAAATTTGTGGAGTAAAGCATCCTAGATAGTAGAATTATTTGTTTAGGGCTGGCTCTTTCTCAATGAATAAACTGAAATGTGGTAGTCATCAGGAGTATTAATGGAAGCCAAGGGAACCCTTAACATTTTCAATTGGTTCATGAAGAAGGACGAGTTTCACACAAAGGTGCAGCTTATATGTAAGGGCATTATTGTGGACGAGACCTTCCTACTATGCCAAAAGGATATCGAAACAAGGGACCATCTTTTCTATGAATGCACATACTAAAAATGGATGGATCATTTATTTAAACCAACTACAGGCACCCATCATATAATATCAATTTGGACCCATGGAAAACAAAGGAGAAAAAGAAAGACAAGATGCTAAAATGAAACAATAAGTGGTGTGGCATTGGAGTGTTTGGGGAGAGAGGAATAGAAGGTGTTTTACTGAAAAAATGAAATCAGAAAGAGTTCTAGCTTTACAAGCTGCTGCAGCCCTTGTGTTCTTCACAAGAATCACAACACATTTGGCTCCTTGAAGGGGACTATGATATTATACTGCATTGTATCAAAGTTGATCATATTCTACACTGTTTTTTTCTGCTTTTATTGTTTTCTTCTCATTCTTTCAACCTCTCCCCTTTTTTTAAGTTTCGTTTGTTTTATCTTGTTTTATCCTTTTGAAGGATAAATTAGTGAAATCAAACCCCAAGTTATACTGCTGCTCCAAAATTATTAAAGCATAATAACTATAAATATTATACAGTAAGGAGCTAATAGTGCACACAGAAGGGACTCTGATCAGTAAGAATAACTTCTTCTCCCAGTAAACATCAATTTTTTATTCAATGTTTAAGTACTAAAGTTGCATGTAACCTAGTTTAACTCTTTTGTTTTAAAACAGACATGTTAGTTTGAAGGGACACAATTTTAACCACAGCAAGATCAGAAAGCAAACCATCTTTTATGCTATAGCAAGGTAGGAATTGTGAAGTTAATTGAGGCCTTTCTAGAATCCTTTAATCTTTGCTAAAGAAACTGCTTGCAAAGACTACTATCTATGCTGACTCAAAAGCCTGCAGAATATGATCGCTTAAATAAAAAACAGATTTGTTGAATAAATGCTAGTGACATAGAAGTACCACATGGTTCTTGCAACAAATTTGCAACTATAAAAGATGCAAACCTTCACAGTAAGATCAGTAATAATGAGTGATAAAAGTCTTGCAATTTTTGCCAATAACTTCATTTTTCCTTTGCCTAATGAAGGAGAACCCTGACGGGAACCGCGAGGCTTTTTCTTCTTGGTGCCTGGTGCAGAAGACTTTAAATAAACTTCCATGTCAGCAATTGACAGTTGCAGCTTCAGGTTGTGTGAAAATATTTTAATTCCCTGATTGACCAATGATTTCCGTAGGCTAAGTTTGATCTCACCAACCAATATGGACTCGATGGTACCCTGAGACCAATCACATATCTCGATCAAAATTCTAAGTATATGAAAAGATCAAACAATATAAACCACAAAAAAAAAACATGAAGCAAAAATTAAAGGAACAGTTGTGTCATATTAAGTTAAAGAGATACGGATAATTTAAAAAATTACTAACTGTTGTGCTGTTAAAGTATGTAAGAACTGTTCTATTATAAAAAATTAATCTAATTAAATCTAAAAACCACAAAATCCAGTCAATTGAGACTACATATGGAATTGAAGTTTCTGACGAAAAATGTTTCTTCGTCAGTTGTCCCTCCACTTTAATTTTTAAATTTTTCAATAGCAAACTCATCAGTGCATCTAATCATATAGGTAGAGATAGCCATATATGTATGAGTGAACACGAGTATAGCACAAGCCACTATAAATGCATCATGCTTTAGCCACTTCCCATACCCAGCTCAAGGATCAAATCACATGCATGGATCCATGTACATACATTATATATATACTGGCATATATGACCCAGTTTAATAAGCACTACTTATCCAACATTACAAGGACAAAAGTATGCACGAAACCACTCAGAAGAATGAATTAGACAAAAAAGTTACAGCTCTAATGTTGGTGCTGACAGATCCTCCGGTTCCCAATTCCATGAAATGTGGTATGTTTCATCAGATGAGATTGTATCCTTTCTGTCATCTGGCGTTGTTATGTCTTTGGGCCAACATATATTGATTTCAACTGAACTGGATCACACAATTTCTTGCTCCATTAAATTATGGTGAGATAGCATGTAAATCATAGTACACAAAGTATAGAGCAATTGAGTTCTATAGGGGAGGTTGTGGGTTCAATACTCACCAAGTTCTAAAAAGTATGTAAATCATAGGTCTACAAAGGACTTAGATGATCTGAATGACCATGAAAAAGGTGGGAGAAAATAATCCAATCATGCAAAACCATCAAATTTCCACTCAAGCACACCCATCCAAGAGAAGGAAAAAATTGGAAATCTTTTTATCGGCCAACATTACGCCATGTCGTCTGGTAGAGATATTTAAGGAGGTTGAAACCGATACAGAATACTGTGATTGTTTGACCCATTAAATTAAGATTTACTGTGATTGTTGCTAGGCTAGGATGAAAGCCAACAGCGGTTAACATTGGCATAAATGAAATGAGTGCTCAAAAGCAAGAAAGAAAGACTGGTAACATTATGTATCCTAGAAGATGGGTTATTTATGTACATTTGCATTGGTCATGGAAATATTAGAAATTAGCATTGATCAACAGTGACTTGGAAAGAAAATGACAAAGACCTTTCTGAAAGTGACGAAGATATCCTTCAAACAATTGCATCCGCCAACTTGGAAAGTAATAGATACCCCGATGACCTTGCTCAAAATCCATGCCAACAACCTTACTGTAAGACTGTAATAGCAAGCAAAAGAAAAAAAAAGTTGGATCAGAACAAGGAGAAATAAAGGAGAAGCAAGGTAATTGGAATAATTTTTTTACTTTAGGCTCAAGATCCGTAATGAAGTGAAATAATTCCAGGATAAAGCATCCTTGTTCTTTATCAACTTAGTTATTCTCTAGCAGTTCTCATTTGCTATCAAGAGTGAACGTATCATGGAAAGAATTTGTCATCTTATCAAGGTTTTAAATAATGTACCATGCTGGATAGTACAGTGGATCTATGCCTGATTGTACAATCAATAACTTCTTTCATTTCTTTTGCTCTTAGAGGAAAAATTATCAAGGACTAATACGCATAAAAAATAAAGTGTTGAAGCTGTAAAAGCGTAAAAACATATAACATCAGTTGACATACTAACTTTTTTTTAAAATTTAACGAGTAACCCAAGACCTTATGATCCTCTCGTATAGAGCTCAATTACTCTTAACCAGATGACGTACACTTTTGTGTCAATCGATATACCAACTGTTACAAATTTTACCCTCTAACTATCTTTTTAATCTAGAATCACATATTTTACCCTCTAACTAATTGTTACAAATCTGTAGAGGCTCTAGCACTGGATATTATATAATAGGCGTTAAAATACTATATTTGTTTTATTACATAATTCTTTTTCTTTACAGGTACCAATGTACTGGATGGTAGCATACCACTCTCCACCGACAGATAATACAATTTAGTATGGTCTTATACTACCACTATTAATGATGGGGACAGCAAAGGTGCAGAAGACACAAATGGGAATCTAGGACTAACATAGAAGAGGAGACGATTGGAGTTTTGGATTTCAAACCAAATAAGTTTTCGAACGAAATTGGGTACGAGTAAATGGATCGCATACGCCATTTACTTATCAAGAACCTATTCTAAACTATGTCTGCACCGAGATACCAAATGATACACCAACAGTGTATAATACAAAAATCATGTTCTCTTGTCTACATAGCATAACGTGTTGACAAGAAAGGAGGGTCTAGTAAGTGATATTTAAAACAAAATGAAAAGAACACAACGGATATCAAAAATAAAATAAAAGAACTCCAGAGCAAGGTCCACTGAACAAATTGCATAAACCACCTAAACTAAATGCAAATAAGATCAGAACAGATCAAAGGTGATTGGGCACTTACACAAAAAATAACCATGCAGCAACACAGAAGACCAAGAGACCCAATAGGAGCTTCAACGGTAATAACGCCATAGAAACTGAATAATGCAACCTCGTTCCCCCAGTGGTGTGCTCTACTACGACCTCATCAACAATGCCATCAACCAACCTCCCTCCGGCGGGTCCTCCGAGATCTACGTCGTCGATTGGCCCTCAAAAAAAATTATTTGCTGGTCTGTTTCTTTTAAGAAGACGAGGTAGGGAGAAGCAT
The DNA here is from genome assembly GCA_030544415.1 of Thalia dealbata. Classification (NCBI taxonomy): domain Eukaryota; kingdom Viridiplantae; phylum Streptophyta; class Magnoliopsida; order Zingiberales; family Marantaceae; genus Thalia; species Thalia dealbata. The sequence goes on from CM060458.1 coordinate 2,862,535, forward strand.
CGTGCTCTCGCTTCGGAGGAGGGTCAGCGATCCGAGATGGAAGCCGAAGTGATCGGAGAGGGATATATGGCTCCCGTACGTGGTATTGCCGAGACGTGCGCCGTTTCTAAAATAAATGGCAAGGAAAAATAATTCGTCACCATACGGCGATTGTCAACGGAGCTTAGAATAGAAGGAGCCAACATCGAATAATAAACTGGAAAGAGAGAACAAGACGAAATAAATTGTTTGATGGATGCGATAAATCTGCACGTTAAATTCTATCCAGATTCGAGAACCGACATCTCGGGGACTAATACGCATCATTATCGTTCCTCTCCTCACTTTCGGCGGCATCCGCCGCTCCCAACGTGGGAGAAGGTCGATCTTGTTGCTCTGAAGCACGGTGAGCCCCTTCATCACTGCGTGAGTTGATGAGCATGTCGTGGGTGGGCAACGCTCGGAGATCAGCCCCCCACTGCTGTGTCCGCAGCCCCAGGGCGGCGACCGGAGGAGGCAGAAGACTCGCAGATGCTGGCTCCGCCTCCGCGCTTGCAGACGAGCACCATCTCGATGACGCGTTAAACTCCTCGAAATGGTCGCATTTGCCGCAGAGGGCGGTGAGCGCACTGCGGCCGTGCGGCGTGGGAGGATGAGCAGAGCAGAGCAGAGCAAGCAGGCAAAGAGAATAATAATAATAATTTATAAAAAGTAACTAAAAATATCTAATTTAATTTTAAGATTATGCATGTATCTTGAATAAATTAATATTTATTATATTCAACCTCATTTCTTCCTCTTTCTCCCCCCAAAAATGTCGATTTATTCTATAAAAATTATATGTAAGGTTAAAATAGTGGTTTACTATTTTTTAATTATAATGAATCCTCATTAGACGCACGCATATCTTGTGCACATCCTTCACAGTTTATTTTATTTTTATAAATATTATTTCTTACAATGATCGTATCCGGGAGTAAATACATTATTATTTATTTTCATTTTAATCAGCACTTGGGTGCTTTAAAAAATTCAGGCTATCAACCAGCAGGAGATTAAAAAAAAGAGGTGCATAAGAATTATAATGATAGATTGTAGTATAAAGTGATCAAGGGATGCAAATAGCTGATAGATTGTATTTACACATGGGCCGAGCTTTGCCTTAACCTTGGATGGTCTTTTTCTTGCAACTGCAAGCTCAAAGGGCACACTGATCAGAATATTAAAACAGCTGATGGTACTCAATTATAGGAGGTAGATCTTCTAATTTTTCTTATGCCAATGATGCAATAGAAAAAATGAGGATCACCTACTAATGTGCTAGCTTATTAAATTTTGTTGGAAAATTTGTGCTTTGCCTAAGATACTTTCAATACTTATATAAAGGAGCTTTATTTTTTGCTTACGATGGATTAGTTGTTGCTTTCCTTAAGATTACCTATGAGTGCCACACTTTTTGTATGGTTCGGAAAATTAATGACAAAGGTGCCTGATACTTTTCTTCTTCTTTGGTAGTTTGGTTCGTATCTATATATATTTGCATTCTGGTTAGGAACAATAGGTGTTTTAAACATGTAGCCTTCTTATCTCTTTCAAAGATGGGACTAAAATTTCACTCAATTGTTACTTCTTTTTTTAATTTTTCGAACATGGCCACACCAATCTCTGCTAATAAGATGATAAGATTGTTATGGATGTAAGAAAAAAAAAACATTTGTTATTGTTCTTTTTGCTGTTTAATTCTTTTGTTGAATGTGTCCCGTTCCCTCCTTTCTTTTTGAAAAAGGAAACTTGTGTTCATCCAAATGAATGATGCAAGAAATTCAATTTCAAGATGAAACCAGGAAGAAAAGAAAAAGAAGTAGAACAAGTGATCCATCCCTTATCTATATGTCCCCAATCAGACAAAGTAAAAGAGAGTGAAGAAGAAGTGCTGCAATCTGTAGTTAGCTCCTAAGATAAGACATCAGGGGAAGAAACATGCAAAAGGAATCCTATGTACTCCCAGTCCTCATGCATCGTTAGTGTGATAGAATATGTTCCTTGCTCGTATTCTTTAGCATAAGCCCCTATTGTGTCATCTAGGTAGTAATGTTTCTGTTCACTGGAAGGCTGATGCAGACTGCTTAGTGAAATTCCTTACTACAAGATTCAGATCTAGATTTTTAATGTTAATAATATCTGGAAAGAATGTATGATTTTTCTCAAACATGATGAGGCCGAGAAAAATTGCTGTTGATACCAGTGCTGGCCATTTTATGAAAGAGTTTAAAAGATAAGTCCCTGTTCTCATCTGATCTCTATCTTATGCTGCTGTCAGTGTGATAGGCTTTAGTCAATCATCGAACAAGGATCGGTGCTACAGGAAGGTAATTATTAATATTATTAGCCCTGTTCTTACCTGATCTCTATCTTATGCTGCTGTTAGTGCGATAGGATTTAGTCAATCATCAAATAAGGATCGTTACTGCAGGAAGGTAATTATTAATATATTGTTTAACAAGTGGAAGCGATCCGATTCCACATCAATCTTTAGGTTGTTCAGTTTACGTTAACTAAAGGGAAGCTGAAGAAACTACAATCTTGACTTTACAGAATATGGAGTCCCAAAAAACTGACCTTGCTATCTTTTTAGCCATCCAGTTTTGTTACGTCAGATATCACTTAACAATTTGGACAGATTGCAATTGATGTTCTTATATACTGTTTAAATTATGCTGTGATCTCTTCCTCGAATGAAAATGTTAGTGCTACATTACTAGTTAAGCATCCCAGCAAGATCAATATGAACTCTGAAGGGGCCATGCACCAGTTACAGTACATAATTGAGAATAAGTTGCCATATATATCATATATCCCACCACTTCATCAACAGACTGAAAAAAATGAACTCTCATGTACTGCGAAGCCATTGTGTGACAGCCCCCTAAAAATCAATCAATTGCCTGTGACGCACTTGATTGGCACTTGTGCGGCGTAGTGTTCTGTGTATGAACACTACAAGCCTATCCACTGGAATTTTCTTGAACTAAAACATCGTCTCATTTTATTTGCATTGTTGACTCCATTCCCAAAAATATGTATGTCCGCGTTTTGTAGGGAACGTCAGGATTGATTTGTCGTTTCCTCTGAGTTAAATTAGCTCTCCAGTGAAGTAAACATGTTGAAGTTCCCCAAGGAAAATAGTCCTTATCTGCTCATGGATCGTTGTGGAGATAAATCAGAAACCACTAAATATTGTCAATAATTATTAGGGATAGATTGCAAAGTCACTAGTAATTTCTAGAATACGGGTTTGAGTTGCCTTACCTGTCAACAACAGACAAGTGAATCTGGCCATGGCCTATCATCGCAGAATGTAGCAAAAACATTGTGTTTATAGAAAAACAAGCTTAGTTAATTATGGCCAGTGTTTGCACTGTATATTTCAAGTCCAGCAAGTTAAAAAGTAGCAAGCAGAGGACATGCCAGCACAGCGGCAGTTGCAACAGCATCATTTGAAACCTTGGAAACATTTTCAAGTAGCATATGCTGAAACATCTTTTTTTTTTCAACGCACATCTGCCTCCATAAAATAGCTTTTGCTGTAATGATTTGATGTTTTATTCATTTACTCTTTTTTTTTGGAAATGCATCAGAACGGTGAAATAAATGCAATCTTCGTTTTTTTAAAAAAATAATCTTTAAAAGCTTACCGAGCTTCAGGTAAGCTGCGCACGAGCTTTAAATGTCAGAATACGTAGTAGGATACAGAGTCCAGTTTCTGAAATAGGAAAACTGGCCTTTCAGTTTCCTCAAATGATTTGTTGTTTCTGACTGTTTTTCTTTATTTCTTTAATTTTTTTTGGAAATGCATCAGAATGCAATCTTTAGTTTTTTAAAAAAATAATCTTTGCAGTTTAATAGGTCAAAATAAAACAAGAGCCCCTAAAGGCTACTGAATTGTATTTGCAAGTGCACCAAACTTCAGGTAAGCTGCACATGAGCTTTAAATATGCCGGAAGATGATGTGGAATACAGAGCCCATCTTTCTGAAATAGGGAGACTGACCTTTCAGTAGTAATCACAAATTACTGATAAAATCCTCAAAGAAAAAAAGATGAGGTTTTTTTTCCACCGAAGCTGAATGTGTTGGCGTTTCTGAGAAGCTGGACAACCGGTAAAAACAAAGCTCTGAAGGGGATATATCATGAAGAAACTGGGATAGCTGCAAAATAAGATTAAAACTAGGATTTGATTCTCTGTGTGTACTGAAGCATTCATTCTGAGTCTCCTGACCTGAGCTGCAGACTTCGACCACTACTTATTTAAAAAATAAATATATAAGATAACTAGAATCGTTCCTTCTAAAATAATTGTTTGAATGCAACAGAGTGAAATGATAGATAATACTCATTTGGTACTTCAGGCTTCTATTTATTAAAAAAGTATCACGATGAAAAATAATTTTTTTGAATCTAAAAGTTTCAACCAACTTATTTGTAAGGGCATTACAAATATCATGTATCAGTCTATCTTTTTTTTAGAACTTAGTATACTCTCGTGATCCTACTGCGTAGTCCTCGTGTATCAATATATCTAATGCTTTAATTTTAAGATTAAAGTGTGTTTAAAAAAATAGTTAAAATATCTAATTTAATTTTAAGATTATACATTTATCTTAAATAAATTAATATTTATTACATTCAACCTCATTTCTTCCTATTTCTTCCCCAAATGTTAATTTATTCTATAAAAAATAGACATAGTACTCATATATTTTTTTAAAATTATATATAATATTATTCAGTACTTACGGATCATCATTAATATTTTCCCTTAATATCCGTTCATCTCTAATATTACTAACATTTATTTATTTATTAATTAAGGTTATTTATAATTACTCATGGCGGTAGATGAAGTAATAATACACGCATCTCCATCGAATCGCCCCCCCATATCGGCGCAGCAAGCGACGACGAGCTGTCCGCCAGTTCTCCCCCTTTTCATCTCTCCATCGAATCGGCCTCCAATCCGCCGCTCTCTCCATCGTATCGGCCCCCAATCCGCCGCAGCAAGCGACGACGAGCTCTCCCCGTTTCCTCGTCTGTGTCCAGCCAATCGCTAGGGTTTTGCAAAAGGTACGCCCCTCCTAACCTCTCCTCCTTCCACGCGGGATTCGTTACCGATGATTTCTCCTGATTTGTGGTTCTTTTGTAGAAATTATTGGCACTTCTTGGCTTATTTGGCTTGGCCGTGATGCTCTTAGTCTAAAAATCAGGTTCTAAACGACCCTTCAGTCTAAAAATTAGGTTTTGAAGTACCCTGTTCTTGCTCCGTAGTTATGGATTCTAGCCTCCGAGGGTTGTTCCAGATGATGGATGGATTACCATGCGTTCTCAGACCAAAATATATTCCAAGCTACTGGGTTAGGAGAATTGCAGCATTATTTAGATCGTATAACCCTTGTGGATTCGGCACCTAGGTCCTCTAGTGCCAGTACAAGCAGCAATCTACCTCGGCCACCGACACGTGCTCAATTTGATGATTATATCTATCCATTTTAGATGTTTAAGAAGGTTTTTTTTTGGCAAATTATTTCTCCCTTGCCCGGCAACCGACACGCCCTCAATGGCCACTCCGATCGGAGCCGCACGGTGGCGAGCTCCTCTTCCACTTCACTTTCATGCGATAACTTTTTATTTATTCTGTAAATTATTGGGGTCTGCACGGGGCTTTTGTTTCTCTGTCCGCTTATCTGAAGGTGAATATGAGATTTTGAATGATGATTATGCATTTGAGATAACTAAATAGTAAAGAGTGTCCTGGTGCAGCCACTCTACAAGGCAAAATATATTAATAAACCACAGCTAAAACACACACAAAAACTATAATTTTAATGTCAATTCTCTGTTTGTGGTTTGTTTATTTTCATGCCATCAATGTTAACAGGGGAATTCAAAGCTTGTAATTCTTGCTCTTGGTTTCCGTAGAGTTGCAATTTTTATGTTTTAGTTTTTCTTAGTTCCCACTCTATCTGCACTTATTTTTAATTGATTGAGATCAATTATCCTAATTTCTGATTACTTGTTGAATATTGCAGCAGTACTAAACAATGCTTTCAGGCATCAAATTTATACCTAGGGATCAGCTCCTTTCATCATCACCGGTAGAGGTTTACCTATTATCATCTATTTATTCTTCCTCAACCACTCGATTTTTTCTTGAACTTGTTAACATTTTGATAGGATAAGCCTCAGTCAAGCTCAAATGATAGTTCCTCGGATAGCGATAATGTTGGAAGCATGAAAAGCACTCTTAGAAAGAAGAGGAGGAGAAGACATGACTTATTAGATGCTTATTCATCATCATCTGATGAGTACGAAAAAAAGAGGGGTAAAAAGAACAAACATAAAAAGCATAAGGAAAAAAGGAAGACAAAAGGTATAAATTGTATATTTTTTTTGCTTTTATTCTTACTATGGCTATTTGGGTAGAGAAGGTATATATTTGCTTTATTTATTTGGTTTGTAGAGGATGATTATGACAATAGAAATACCAAAGACCTGGCTAGGAAGGAGTTGGGATTGGACTGGATGCTGAGACCTGCAAAGACAGTAGATAATAATACTAACATACAAGTGGAAGAAGAGACCGAGGAGCATAAATCTGTGGAGGTGATTTTTCTCTCTTAAGAATTTGTGTTTTTTACTTAACAAGGAAAACAATTTCATAAATGTTTCGCTTCCTTGCTAATTCTCAATCTGTGTCATTTTTACTGTAGCTGGAAATTCTAAGTAACTATTGGATAATTAACCTAGTATAATTACCTCTTTTTGCAACCAATAATCCTAGTGATCTTTTATAATAATAGCTTTCAGAACTATTCAATGGCCATCTAGCATTGCTATTTATGCTTGTTTTTGTTTTTGATTGCTGAAATTCTTTCTTGACTGGCAGATGCAAAAAACAAATCCAAAGGAATTGAACCCATATCTAAAAGACAATGGAACTGGGTATCCAAATGAAGCATCTATGCATGAGGGTAGTGAAAAAACTCCTCCATCTGTTGTTGGTGATGGTGGGGCAAGTTGGAGACTCAAAGCCTTGAAGCGAGCAAAAGAGCAAGCAGCTCGTGAAGGACGTCAACTCGATGAGGTATATGCTTTTTTGATGTCATTAACTTGTAATGCATTATTTTATGATACTCAAGTTTTTTATTTTCTATTGGGCAGGTTGTGGAGGAACGATGGGGTTCATTGGGCCATTTGGCTGCATCGATAAAAGCTTCTAGGACTGCTCATGGACGTGCTCATTTGCATGCTATAAGAGATCGAAGGAAGGGGCAAACTGAGTTTTCAGAAGGCGTTCCATGTGATGAAACTAATAGAGGCATTCAGGAAGTGCATATTGGAAGGCGTGAATATTTGCATGATGTTTCTTCTCAAAATCTTGAAATGAAAAGGCCCAGACAAGATTTTTCCTGGAAAAACAGTAAGGGTCGTGGGATGTCTTCAGATGATAAATCGTTAATTTCTGCAGCTATATCTGATATAAATAAGTTTCAAAATGATGGGAGCTTTCTGAACAGTATTGCCCAACAACAAAGTAAAGATGTGAATTTTTCTAATTGCTCTTCTGGTTCAAGTCCAAAAGCAAAAGATCATGGGGAGAACAAATTGCACCCTTCAAAAGATGGAATACCAGATGAAGAATGTTTAACTCAGAGACAAGCATTGAGTACGAATCAAATGGCAGCTAAGATATTACAGCTTCGTATGAAAGGAAAGCATGATGAAGCTGAGAAACTTTCGGTGAGGCAATCCTAAATGTCTTATCTTATTGTTAAAGTTGGTTGTTTGGTGATCCTTAAATGTCCTAACTTATACTATTACTTTGATGAAAGCCCTACAAAAATACAACTTAATTGAAAACTGATATATTTCAACTTTTCACTTGTTGATAAGGAGATCATGTAGATATATCTGGAAGATTGCTTTTGACCTGTATATGCATCGCTGAAAGACTGAATGCCTCATTTCACACTTTAGAATTCTCATTTTACTTTTATTTTAATTTTATCTTCTTTAACTAATAGATGATCCTCATTGCTAACAGAAAGAGATGGAGGCCAGCATTAAGAAAGTGGACACCTGCATAGTGCCAACTAGAGTAGAAACAAAGGAGACCACAAGCAGGTAAAAATTGTTTTGACAATGATATTTATGAGTTAACAACTAATCAGCCAATTTTTCTTTTGATTTTGTATCCATCCTTTGATCTGATACTTTCTGCAGTGAACTAATTATCTGTGTTTTTTTCTTACTTTATGCTGTTCTTAATTGTCTTATTTATGGATCTAAACTAGTGAACTTTATGCATCCGTTTTTTCTAGATACGTGAGAAAGCAAATACAGAGAGAGCACAGCAAGAGAGAAGATGATGCTGATTTGCATCTTGCAAAGACAATAATACAGAATAAACAGTATAGCATGGGTGAAGATGATGAGTATGGCTATGATGTTGCTGCTAGAAAAAAACACAACAAAAAGAGAGAGGAGGTTCCAGACAGAAGAAATATATCCAACCGACTCTTAACTCAACAAGAGCGCTGCCAATTTTGCTTTGAAAACCCTTCAAGGCCAAAGCATCTTGTTGTATCAATTGCAAATTTCACTTACTTGATGCTACCTCAGTTGCAACCTGTTGTTGAAGGTCATTGCTGCATCTTGCCAATGCAGGTACAGGACTTTCATAAACCTAGTTACTGCTAATGTCTTGGGAGTGTATTAAAACTATTATATTGATCTGTTGTGATTTTTTAGATGTTTTTGATCAGTGATATTGTAATTTTCTAATGTTGTGTTTATTTCAAACTCTACACAGCATGAAGCTTCAACAAGATCTGTTGATAAAAATGTTTGGGAGGAGATTCGCAACTTCAAGAAATGCTTGATAAGGATGTTTGCTAGCGATGAAAAGGAGGTATTGTTTCTTGAAACTGTTGTGGGATTGGAGAAACAGCGGCGCCACTGTTTACTTGATTGTATTCCTATACCTTATAAGCTCAGAGAAAAGGCACCAATGTATTTCAGAAAGGTATCATCAACTTAAGTTTTCTTTGCCAAGTCCATCCAATTTCTCTCTTTATTACTGATTTCTTAATGCATGTTTCTATACATCTTTTTCTTTCATATAGTTCATCAATATTTTGTTTATCAGTTATCTCACAGTTTAAATTTATATTATTTTAGGCAATCGAAGAAGCTGAGGAAGAGTGGGGCCAGCATGATATGAAGAAGGTTATCCCAACAAGTGGGAATCTGCAGCATGTCATTCCTGAGAATTTTTCTTATTTCCATGTTGAATTTGGCCTTGCGAAGGGGTTCGTTCATGTGATCGATAATGACAGCAATTTCAACAGTGGTTTTGGTCTGAATGTTGTCAGAGGTTTACTACGTCTCCCGGAGGAAGACATGTACCGGCGCCGGAGGCATGAACCAGTGGAAAAGCAAAAGCAGGCCGTCGCCATTTTTGCACAGCAGTGGGACAAGTTTGATTGGACAAGAGATCTTGATTAGATGAATATGGGTCATTTCTGCTTGAAATATCACTCAAGTAATTGAGATGCATTTTTTTGGATCAAAGTCAACATGCTTCTATTGAGATTTGACCGTGAAAAGAAAACTACAACGCAGAAGCTCGTGCTTGAGGTTGCGCTGGTTTTGCAAAATGCAGGTTAAGATCGAGAGCCTCTTTTCTTACAACATGAGATGAAGGACCTTGCTGAACTTATCCTAGCCAGTCCTACACATGGCCTGGGATCATTTAATTCAGAGGGTTTCTGCGATCATTCAAAGAGTTCAAGTGATACTGTACATGGAGATGTTACCAGCTAACACTATCTTGTGAAACTAGTTAATGTAATTGGGGATAGTTTGTGTATTTTTCCCCCCTTCCCTTTGTAGCTACAAGTTCTTTCCAGAATGATCCTATTTGGTTCTAGCTGAAAATGTTGAAATGGAAGTTTTTCTACTCTGCCACCTTCCGACTAAATTTTTTTATTAGATTTTATAAATTTGAAGAATCCTGAGCAATTGAATGTTTAAATAAATCAAAGCATAAGCTTTTTTTGATGTGTCTTATAAATTAATTTACGATTCAAAATTTTCATTCATCGAAATCTAGTATATTTTTAAAAGGTAAATTTCATTTAAATCGATACTATATTTTCATTATTTTTCAGAAATCGAGGAAGTATTGAACCCACGAGCCAGGAGCTCACTTTATTTTCGTTAACTGAAGCTCATGAATTTTTCTTAACTACATAATTTATTTTTTAATTTGTAAATAAGAATATTTTAATTAAATATTTATTTATTTTAGGGTTCAGGTGCCAATTTGTTTTGGGATTAAATTTAACGAACAGTAGTGTAATTATTAAATTTCGAAGGTTCTTTTTGAAAAAAATACATGTCCCAGAAATAAAAGCGAATAGAAAAGGAAGCAACATAAAAGCTATAAACCCCAAAACCCTGGGCCGCCCGATCGCCATCATGCTCAACTCGGAGTCAGGGTGTTACTGTTAAGCCGACGTCGCCGTTCAGCTCCTTCCCTCCCACCGCTTTAGTTATTCTGACGTCGATCGCTTGCGCCGTCTCCATGGGAGGTTCACGCACGCAGGTTAACAAGGCTCACAAGTGCCGCTACGCCTCCAAAGCATCCCGTGAGCTTCACCGGATATCGGACGCCGGTGAGCCTATCTCGAAACTGGAAGGTGGATTTTTTACCTAGTGGATTAGGTTCCCTGTAAGTTGATTTGTATTTTGGATCTTTAGATAAAAGGCGTATTGGGAAGCCTAGCGCTCCGACGAAGAGCGGACGTTCTGCTAGGATCCAGCGCAACAAAGCGGTGTGCACCACTCATCGCTATTGGATTCTTTCTATTAGTTTTCAGGATTGAATTTCATGCTAAGTTTATTTCAACAACTCACAAATTTAGTTGGGAGCTTGGGTTTCCATTATCACAGACGAACTCCTTTTAAAAATGACAACTTTTTTAATACTTTGTAATTCAATTAGGTTACGATTGGTTGTCACTGTTCCTTCCCTTTCATATGGACCTTTGTAGGCCCGTGATCAGAAACGAGCTGCTTTGCTTAAGGAGAAGAGAGCCTCAACTGGATCTTCAAGCCCTCCTCGTGTTATTGTGAGTCATTACAATATTCTATCTATGCACTAATAGTTGAAATGTTGTAATATCATCTTTGACGCAATATCAGTTGCTATCCCATGAATTTCTGATTAATTATAATATCTGGACACCTTAATTGTAGGAGGTGCTTTTGCGAAAGAGAAAATTTAGCATTGTTTAATCTACATTGATATTTCGCAGTAATTCAATCTATGGATTGTTGTATCCCTTTGGGGAGATCTAGTTGCTAACATAGTTGTGATTTCAATCTTATCTTTTTAGCCAAATGCTGGTAACATTTCCTTTTGCTGGGTACACTTATGTTTAGGTTCTGAGTTTAGAACTTTATTTTTGCTTTAGTTAATAATCACTTGGAAGCAAATCTTATATTATTCGTATTGGTGACAAACATGTGCTTTTTAGCCTATCCTCATCTGCAGACTTGGGTAAAGTTGCACGGGATCTCTTAACGTTGTTATCAGGAGAAGATGCAGAGCCTTTATTTAACACAGTTGCTTCTCTAATTTACAGATGTAGATTAACGGTGTGTTCCTTATTCGTAAATTATTTGCACCATTTCTTAATTTTTTATCTGTCTTGTTGATATTCTACCTGAAAATTGCAACTTCTGTGCAGTATTTAAACTTTAAGGTTCCATACTCAATTGCTTTACTGTTTAAGCTATAGTTTCTGTTAATTAGGCTTTTAAACATTGTATTATTAATGAAGGTCCTGGAAGCACCATATGGAGATCTGTTGTCGTGCATGGAAATGGCAAAGGTAACTCCTATATAGGCATGCTGGTAGTCTGCTATTACCTAGCGCCTAAAATTTCTTCTTATCTCATTGAGCATCTTTTCTGGAGCAGGTTGCCGATCTGATTGCATTTGTAGTTTCTGCAGAATCATTATATGATGGACCTGAAACTAATGGTCCAGTGGATGAATTTGGAGAACAATGTCTTTCTGTCTTCAGAGCCATTGGATTACCCAGCACTACTGTCTTAATTCGGGTACATATTTACCAATTCTAATTTTCTACACAAAAATTTCTTATATAAGTTTATCATGTGGTGTTTGCTTTTTCTTGATTGTTAGGATCTTCCTTTGGACATGAAGAAGAGGCAAGAACTGAAGAAGACTTGTATTGCTCATCTTTCTTCTGAGTTACCTGAAGATTGTAAATTCTATCCTGCTGATACTAAGGAGGACTTGCATAAGGTAATGCTTTGACAAATATTAAAGTATGAAAGTTTTTACATACTATTATGTGGGATACTATTTTAAAATGCCCTTTTTTGTAGTTCATGTGGCTTTTGAAGGAACAAAGTCTTTCATGTCCTAATTGGAGGAACCAGCGACCTTATGTTATGTCTCATGAGGTATGAGTGACATTCTTCTCTTCACTTTTGATTAAGAACATTGATGGGTCTGAACTTGTATTGTTTTTCTAGATGTGGAGAATTCACATGCTTGCAAATGAAATCATATGACCCAAGCTGGATGAATTGAATCCTGTTGATATTAAACTTGGCAACCTATGTTGGATCTGTTAGATACTTTATTATGCTAAAATTTTCAAACATGTTCAAATTATCTACTTTACCTACCCACTATATCAATTGGTCGTCATTATATTCGAATGCTTGTTTTCCTCTTGCACTTTGCTGTTTTCATTTTTTTTTATATTTTGCTTCTTTGTTAAATTTGTTTCTTTTAACAGTATCCATTGGTCAATGCTTTTTTTAATGTGAGTGCTGGGTCTCTTGTATTAAGTTAGCTAATTTTTATCAGGCAAATGTGGAACCCGATGAGGCCAATCCTGGAACATGTTCCTTGCTTCTGTCGGGTTATGTTTGTGTCCATAGCCTTCCTGTCAACCAACTTGTGAGTTTGTTTTGTATGGTGCATTTCAGTTCTCTGTTTTTCAGCACCTTTATTTATATTGTTCTTCCAATCTAGGTTCATGTCTCAGGCGCAGGAGACTTTCAGTTAGGGAGGATTGATATTCTTAAGGATCGGTTTCCTACAAGTGAGAGGAAAAGTTCTAACTCAATGGATTCAGATGATATCCATAGTTTGCAGGTATTATAAGTTTCTCATTTTGAAAAGTAAAAGTTTCCAACCTTCACTGGTGTTAAATGCTGATTGTCAGTGATTCTCATTAATTTAAGACCATGCGTGTTCTTTCTCCTGTGCTTGTGATTTTGCAATTGTGCTTATTAGTTTAAAGAACCTTGTAGCCGCATGGTTTATCTAGACCTTTGGTAACTGTATGATTTTCTATTGTACTTGTCAATGGCAATGTGGCTGTTGCCTTTTAGATCTCATTTTTATCTAGGATGATTAAATTTATGTATTTTTTGGTCCACAACCTGCAGGTTGTTCAGACCCTTCTTCCAGATCCCTTGAAGCAGGAAGCGTTAGTTGTTGAAAATGTACCGGATCCTCTTGCAGGTGAACAGGTTAGACGTACCTTTTTGGACCCTTTTTCTTGTCTTCTTCTCAGAGCATCATGTCAATTGGATTGAAAAGAAATCCTTGGATAAAAATTGAAATAATAAATCATCAAAATGCACCTTAATTCTGTATTCTGTGTGCTATTTCTGTTGGGTACCATAACTTTGTCCAAAATATAACATTTAGCTTGTGCCTCACATTCAATCACGAGCTTACAAACTTTGAAAGGAAGGGATGCTTTTTATTTTTTTAACAGGAATAAGCAGAGGAGATGATTGAAAAGAAGACAAGGATAATTGCTAGAATTCAGAAATTTGTTATCAAAATATATCTAAATCGAAATCTATCTCATGCCATTTTGATACTTGGTAACTATTTCAATTGATTATTTCCAGTTCAATTTCCTTTTGCTTTCATAATTGGAGTATCTTGTCACCTAGTTGACAAGAATATTTTCGTTTCCTCGAACAACATTACTATTTGCCACCTTAGTCTAATCAGTAAAATATTTTTTTATTAGATTAAGGAATTGGTATTTTTATGAAGCTAAGAATTTGTTGCATTGTGCTGAGCTGTCATTCTGTAACGTTTGCTTCCTTGAAATATAACACATGTTTTTTTATTTGTATGTGTTGAACAGACCTGGCCGACAGAGTCAGAGATGGCTGAATCTGATAAAATTATCAAAGAGCAGAAGAAGCTGGTCAAGAAGCGACTTCCTCAGGGCACCTCAGATTACCAGGTTTTTGGAATATCTGTATTTTGCATACATTTTCTTTAAATCCAAAGCAAGTGATGAAGACTGGTTTTGAACACATGATAGTAAAGGTTTTTTACCAGATCAGTTAGTTGATACATTCATTGTTCTGCATACATGCCTGTGGCATTTTCCCTGTACAAGTGACAGTTTGAATGGCTAATTCACTTTTTTCTCATCATGGTTTTCAGGCTGCCTGGATTGTGGATACAGCTGATGAGAACTCAAACAATAGTGAGGATGATGATGGTGATGGTATGGTATTGGATGATCATAATGGTCAAATGGCCCATGAAGGTTCTGATTATTCAGATATTGATGAGGACCAATTTGTCAGTGAAACTATTGATGATAAAACAGAGGGTGACACTGAGATGGCTGTGAGTTTTCATGCTATGTCTGTCCTAAATAAAAGCATGTTTTGGATCATGTGTATCGTGAATATCAGTGCTATATGGTCTTTTAAAACAAAATGCTTGTGGAAACATATTAGTAGCATAAAATGAGCAATACATATTTCTTGATAAGAGTTTTGTTTTGCTCTATGAAACAGAGTTAAACCTTCTTCATCAAACTAAGTAGTTTGAATGAAAATGGAAAATTTTCTACCAGAATCTTCAAATTGGCTAATAACTGAGCACGAAAAATCTCTTAAAAATGATTGGGCAATGACAATTTGTTCTGGTTTGCAACTTTAAACTGCAACTGTTGGCAGCTATAGTCTATATTTAAATTGTCTACCATCTATTAATTTTATATGAAACAAGGTCTTATTTTCTACTAGATATCAAGATTTCTAATCTATGCTGCTTAGTTGTGCCTCCAACATTCATCACTAGAATCTTTACATGGACCTCGTGCTGATAATCTGGGTTCTGATCTTTTATGCAGTACATATGGTTTTGAAAATTATTTGTTGAGAGAAGCAGTGCATGCTCAAGTCTAACTTTGCATTTTTGCAGTTTTTTAATATTTTTTTGGCAGTACTTCACTGTAAAAATGTCAATACATTTTACATGATGATGAATACTTGACAAAGGAGCAGATAGAATCAGAGATTAGAAAAATCAAGGAAGCATATGCTGACGATCAAGGTACTGGTTTGAGTGTTAAATCTGCAAATTACAAAGTAAAGGAACTTTATTATAGCATTTGGAATGCAACGAATGTTCTTCTCTATTCTTTATTGCATAATAAGTACATCGGAAGAACCTTTTTGAAATAAGGGAAAGCAACTGCTCTAACTTCAAAACTTTTTTGCATTCTGGTAAATTGCATTAAAATCGAAAGAATTTTTTGCTTTCTTCGGGTGGGATATAATTTTCTCCAGGATTGATTAAAACTTAGTAAACACGTCTTCCTCAAAATTTACTTTAGGAAGCTTTCTTCCTCAAAATGAACACATTTGTATTCTTAAATTATGTTCAGTCTGTTTCCTAATTTATTTGCAGAATTTCCTGATGAAGTGGAAACACCACTTGATGTGTCAGCCAAAACACGTTTTGCCAGATATAGAGGACTCAAATCTTTCCGGACATCTTCATGGGATCCGAAGGTGAGGAATCTATATTAGCTTTTTGATGTTCTCTTTAATCTTCTTTATGTAACATCGTGACTCTTGTCATTGGCAGGAATCCTTTCCTCCTGAATATGCTAGAATTTTTGCTTTTGACAATTTTGCTAGAACACAAAAGAACGTCCTTGCAAAAGTTCTTGATATAGATGGAGGGGACATGGATACCTGTGCTCCTGTGGGATCATACGCGAGACTCCACATAAAGCATGTGCCTTTAGATATTGCTACCCAGTTGTGTCTACCATCAAGAATATCACCTGTGCTGGCATGTGGGCTTCTACAACATGAATCAAAGATGTCTCTACTACATTTCAGGTAGTTTATTGTCTGTACTCGGTGAATTTAGGTGACTTTCTTGATTTAAAAAGCTCATGGTTTATCGTCTTTAAATTTTGACCTTCTGTTTCACAGCATTAAGAAACACGAATCATATATGATGCTCCTATAAAATCCCAAAGAGATGTTGAATTTTCATGTTGAGTTCCGTCAGTTTTTTTCAAGGTAAGATCCTGATTTTTATAATGGTACGAAGGGTAAAAATTTATCTAAGATGTTCTTTCTGACAGGCCATTATTTTCCTCCGATAACTTAAACTCGGATAAGCATAAGATGGAAAGATTTCTACATCCAGGACGTTTCTCCGTAGCATCTATTTATGCACCTGTTAGTTTCCCTCCTCTGCCATTAATCGTCTTGAAGACTCAGCAAGGAGAGGCTCCTGCTCTTGCGGCCATGGGTTCGCTAAAATGTGTCGATCCTGATAGGATAATCGTGAAGAAAATCATTTTAACTGGGTAAGCTTTATCTGTATCTCTGGTAGCCATCGCATATCAATTTGACTTCGTGTTACACATGATTTGGAACTTTTTCCCAGCATCATAGTTGGAAGCTCTAGCCCGAGATACCTTAGAACATGCATGATACAACACGCAGCATCAAGTTCCAAATCTTTTCCAAATGTCTTGTAGAACTGCTTTCCAGGAGATTAACCAGTTCCGAGCGTGCTTTCCTTTCAGTTAAAGATCTCGAGCTCTAATACGAACTTGCTTTTTTGCGTAATGTTGTCCGCTTGTTTCCTCTTATAGTGCTGTCGTTCCACATATTCGCGTAAATAGTGAATTCCATCCGACGTGGGACATGTTATGATCTGTTTGAAACTGTAAACTTTCCCTGCTGCAGCTATCCACAGAGAGTATCAAAGTCCAAGTCCATCGTTCGGTACATGTTCCACAACACCGATGACGTTAGATGGTTCAAGGCAAGTGCCGCAGTTATATTCTCGACGAGTTGCTCGCAATGCAAACATCTCTTAAATGCGTCTCTGTTTTCTCTCTGATTCATGCAGCCCGTTGATGTATGGACAAAATGCGGTCGCCGTGGTCGGATTAAAGAACCCGTCGGTACCCACGGTATGTATACGAGAGGAAGAGGGAGATCAGAGTCTTAATAATCATAATAATAATCCTTGTACTCGTATGCTGGTGGTCTCTTCAGGTGCGATGAAGTGTATATTCAACGGAGTGATTCAGCAGCATGACACGGTGTGCATGAGCTTGTACAAGCGCGCATATCCCAAGTGGCCTGATCAGTTATACAGGTCAACATGACGTGAAGCTCTGGTTCGAAGAGTTGGTAGGGGGATGAAGTTTTTGACAACATATTATTTGACGGGATGCAGCGGAGAGAGATCGCAATCTTTACTGATGTAAATGCCTGCACAGTTGGTCAAAACTGTAGAGTAACAGTGCCTTCCAAAAGGGTGGGTCAAAATTGAGGGATGAAGCGTGAGATTAATCAGATCCGAGTCGGGGGGGCATTCGTCGCGGGTCGAAAGCGGCAGAGGCAGGCAGCGCATGCCGGGCGGCGGGGCCCGCCGCCGCTGCCGCTGCTGCTCGCCCTCGTCGCGCATCATGCTCGCATGTGATCCGATCGGTCCCCCACCTGCCGTCCTTCGCCCCGCCCCGTACCGTCATCAGTCTCCGCCCCCCCCCCCCCCCCCCTCCCTTTCCGCCCTCGCCCCACCCCCATCCCCCCTCTCGCCGCCGCTTTCCGTCTCTCTCCCTTCCCGTGTCGGGAATTTCCCAGCGGCCCATGCCGTGTTCGATTGCCACGCACGCTCTCTCTATCTCCTTTTTGTTTTTTGATAAAATAAAATAATTTTCCAGTGGAAAAGTAAAAGATAAGCTCGAGCTATTTTTTTTCCTTTAGAAAAAATATATAATACAGACGAAGAGGTCGAAAGAAAGGGGATCCGGCCGGGTCAACCGACAGAATTCACGCACCGCATCCGCACCTCGTCAAACAGCGTTTCCCCACCCGCCACCGCCCCCGCTTTAGCGCGGGTCCCACAGCACCTACCCTGCGGCGGCATTATACGGCTCGTGTCGCAGGCGGCCGCTTTAATTCCTCCTTCGACCGTCCGCCATAACTTAATATTATTATTACCCTCTTCCTTCCCTTCTTTCTCGAACACCGCCTCCCTATTGACGGGTGCGTGGGAGGGGGTATGGCACCGAGGGGGAGCGTGGGCCCGGCGGCCGACAGCCGCCCTCGTGACAGCGGCCGCCGGTTCCTCTTCGCATTTAAAATATTTTAAACATCGTTTGCTCGCCACGCAAAATGAGTCGTCCGCGTCGCTCTCTGCTCGTGACCGGATTGCCGGCGACGGGGACGTTTCGCGCGTAATAAAACTGGCGTCAGCAATTTAATTAAGAAGGGGAGGAAGGGGCCTGCGGCTGCCGTATACGGCAAATGACAAGAGCAGCCCCACACGTGAAGCGCCTCGCCCGGCCGCACGTATATGATATTTACGTAATAATGGATTGATTCGGTGGCATTTCCGTCCATCACGGTGGGCGCTGGCTGTCGGCCACTACCCCAGTTTTAATTTTTTCCCCTTTTTTCCCTCCGCCCTTTTTAAAGATTTTAACAGGTGCGGCATTAATCGCCAACGCCAGACCGAGTCAACCCAGCGATTCATTAGAGTCCTCCACTGCCACGACGCGGACCACCCAAAAGAGAAAAAGGAAAGAGAGAGAGAAAAAATGAACACCGGCGGTGAGAGAAACGATTCGACACTGAGCCAACTCGGTGTCTGCCCCGGCGGCCGTCTCGGCCTGATGAAAACGCTGTACAGAACTACAAGGCCGAGATGGGCGCTTAAAAAGGAGGGGTGAAAAAAGAGAGAGAGAGAGAGAGAGAAGATGGTCGGTCCGCTCGTCGGCGGTGGGAGATGAAGACTCAGAAGAAAGGAGCGGGGAGATTAAGATCGAACGCCATGGGCGGCTTCTGCTTGGCCGCCTCCGCCACCGCGTCGTCCGCCTTCCTCGCCAGGGCCTTCTTCTTCTTCTTCTCCTGCTCCCCGCGCGCGGCGACCTCGACCTCCTCGAAGCGGTACCCGCAGAACCCCGATCCGCCGCCGGGCGGCGGCTGCGGCGGGCCCAGGCACAGATCCCGCCCGTCGGCCCGCGCCGCCGCGGATCGCCACCGCGGCGCCGGCGCCCAGCCGGCCTGCGCCGCGGAGACCGGCGGGGGTCCGAGGTCGCCGGGGGTGCCGAAGTTGGTCTTGGCCTTCGGCCCGCGGAGGCTCCGCGCGGCCTCGTCGTAGGCGCGGGCCGCCTCCTCCGCCGTGTCGAAGGTCCCCAGCCACTTGCGGGTCTTCTTCCACGGGTCCCGGATCTCCGCCGCGAACCGCCCCCAAGGCCGCTTCCTCACGCCCCTGAAGTGGGCTTCCCTCCCTCCTCCTCCTCCCCCTCCTCCGCCGCCGCCGGGAGCCGCCGCCGCCATTGCAAGGAGGGTAGTACAAGGGGAAGAAGACCTTGGGGGGAGCTTTTGGAAGAGGGGAGACGATATTTATAGCGGAGTCGACGGTCTCGCTTCCGCCCGACAGGTATTCGATATAATTCCTAATTAATTTTACCATTTACTGCACTATTCACTCTGCACACCGTAAAAAAAAACAATTAAAAAAAAACAGCAACAACAAATACGGTTGGTCGCCATCAATAAGCGTGCGGGGAGGGCGTTTGCGTGGGGAGCCGGGCGCATTAAATGGACGGCGGTGATTCCACCGCGGAGCACTGTAGCTCCTGCCCGCCCCGCCACTGGCCATCGGGAATCACGGAGGGAAAGCAACGGGACGGCCCGATCGCCCGCCATCCGACGGCTGGCGACGTGGCGCGCCACGGCTACACGTGCTCCGCCTGGCCCCCGCCACCTCCACCTTCGACGCACGTGCGCCCACCGCTGACCAACACGAGGGCGATTAAAAAGGGTAGCCGATTTGATCGCCCCTCGCGCCCGCCCACCCGCCTTCCCATTGGATCACCCGGTGGTTGGGCCCGGTCCCTCTCGGTTGGTTGCGAATCGGGTAGGTGGGGAAAATAAAAAGGAACGGGGGCGGCTTTGTCCGCGTCGTTTTATTTATCTTTCATTTTCGGGGAGGAGGAGGTGCTTGTGATTTTTTTTTTTGTAGGAGCAGCAGTAGGGTAATTAAGAAGGCAAATCTCGAGGTGATATCATGAAGAAAAGGGGCTGCTGATACGACCGACGGCGCCGGCGGATAAGGCAAGCAACTCTTTGTCCACCGCTCCCCCTCCGTATGTCTACTAATTCTCCTGCTTTATCTAGAAGAGATTTGAGACTTCAGTGTTGTTATGTCACCCCACAAACACAATGACTCTTTCATCTTAAAACACGTGATTATTCCGGCTAAATCAACATCACATACCTCTTTAAATGCTATAACCAACCCTTATCTGATCTTATGGGGAAAGGATGAACAAATGAATTCAGCTTTAATTAATTGAACGTGGATTATATCTCACGTTATCTGAGATAATTTAATTCTCGAGGATTAAGCAGGTATGGAACATGATGTTCAGTGAGGGCACGCTAACCTATAGATTTTGAATACACAGTCTTTGCAAATGGTAAAGACATCTTTAGACATAAGAATCCAATAATTGATTTGTTCTTCTATCATGTTCCCTCGATGCAGTGGGACCTCCCGGGAATTAGCTCAACAATCAACAGCGATAAGTAGGGCCGCAGCGGCAGAAAATTCAACTTAGTTTGACACCACCAAGTCATTTCGGTTCATATATTTTCAGCAATCTATTCCGAGGATGTCACTGGTGAATCTGGCGGGGTGAATTCACACTTGCAAAGTCAAAAGTGCCGTGCCTCAGGTGATAAATGCAGCCGCCATGAATCCTCGACGTGGAAATTGGGGAGACAAATAGAGATGTGAGGACGGAGAACTACAATGTCAAGATAGTGTGTATTTATTTGGAGAAAAATACATGTGAACGGAAAAGCTACTGGAACAAGCAGCATCCTAATTGAAAGACGACGGGAGCAGGCATATTGACGAGCATTGTGCTGCATTGGATTCACAAGAGAGCTTGTATCTTGCAACTTGGCAGCCGCCGTGATTGGGTTTTATTTGACCTTCCCCGTCTGAACAACCTGATAAAGAGAAATTGCGTATCACTGAGAGTCGAGCATTTGCATTAGCAAATATATGAAAATATCACCGGATAAAGCATACCTGAAGAAGGCACCATAACTCCGACAAAATGCTAATCGCACTTCTTACACTTTTAATCTTCCTGATAATGTTCTGCAGATTTCGATATCCATCACAAAAGAGCAAATTTCAAGACTATTTGCCATCTACCTTAATATCGGAACTTTAAGTCGACAGCTTCAAGTTAATCAAATTGCTCTAGAAATGTCAGTTAATCGTAGTCTTCTAGTGTCACTTCCGGGAAGTCTGGACTGCAGATATTCCAGTGGTATGTAGATTTCTTTCCAAATAACTTTTTAGCAGCATATCAAAATACTGTCGCTTCAAATCATCTGGAACCACCTGATACCCCATAAAGAACACATCTAAAGACATTTGATAAGCAAAAGTAACTGGTTTGGAAGGTTTTGATAGGAATAAGCTTGTTATTTAATTATTTTATTATGCATTTTATTTTCTTTAATCGTAAGATAGTTACTGCGTAACTACTTGATAAGTTTTCTTTTAGTTGGAAGACCAAGTCCAGGTTGGTTTTGTTTATTCGTGTAATCGTGGTTAGTGGAAGAGTGTTTCCATCTATGTATTTAAGTATATTGTTTCTTATTATTTTAATAGTGAATACAGACGAGTGTATTTTCTTCGTCTCAGAGAATACCTTTTTCCATCTATCTTCATTTATCGGAGAAGAACAGAGAGTTCTTTTCCAACATTTGGTATCAAAGCTACGTTGACGTGCGCTGGATTGTGCGTGTTGCTGCATTACCAAGAACATCAAGGTTGAAAATGAAGAAGGTTCCATCAGTTCCGTTGCTGACTCCTATAACTGGAAAGACTTCTACGAGCGTAGTTGAATCAGGAGGATTCAAGATTGCTACGAGTGGAGGAAGTCAAGGATGTTCGGTTTTGCAAAAAGAAGGGAACTACGCCATGTGGGCAGTAAGAGTTCGGACCTTCTTAAAGGCGCAAGGAGTTTGGGAGGCTGTTGAATCCACGGATGATGGTGATCACCAGACGGATCAACGAATAGACAACATAGCCTTGTCAATTATTCAGCAAACATTGAGCGATGACTTGCTGATGCTTGTTGCGGATAAATCATCAGCAAAGGAGACTTGGGATGCCTTGAAAAGCATCTATGGAGGTAATGAAAAATTTCAGAAAGCTAGGATGAATCAACTCAGTGGTGAGTTTGAAAGAATTCATATGACTAACTCTGAATCAGTTGATGAATTTGTTAATCGGCTTTCTGCAGTTGTAAATACAATGAGGAATATAGGGCAAAAAGTGGTGGAACAACGCATAGTGGAGAAGCTCCTTCGATCGGTTCCAGCCAAGTTTAACCCAATTGCTTCTCAGTTAGAGTAATTTGATGATATGACAACAATGTCAATGAATTATGTCGTGAGTGCACTAAAAACGTATGAGGTAAGACTTGAAGCTAATTCTTCTTCTTCACATGAACAACATCAAGTTTTACTCAACCGAGTGGATTGGGAAGCAAAAGCAAAGTCTCAAAGGACTTTTGGCAATTTTCATGGACGAGGATGTGGATTCAATAATTTTAAAGGAAGATTTCGCGGAAGAGAAGGCAGAGAATGTGAAGGGAGGCCTTCTGATGGTGGTGCCATGGGAAAACCCAAAAGAGATAAGTCTTAAATTAAGTGTTTCAATTGTAAACAGTTTGGTCACTTTGCATCAGAGTGTAAAAAGGAGGAAGTAGTATACATTGCAGAACAAAGTGAAGACAAAGATCAAGAAGTAGCATTGAACCAACATACTGTCTTGATGGTTGTTGAAGAAGAAAAAGAAAGTTCTTTTGAAGAATACGATAATGCTTTGATGTTGTTACAAGAACTCCCTCCGATGGAGGTTTCACGCTCTGCCGTGGTCAGGGAGATGGCGGAGTACGCGCAGTCCACTGACGAGAAAGCGATGAAGACTGCGAAGACGATAGTGGCAGACACGACAGGAGCGAGGTCGAAGCGGTCCGCGCAGGAAGACATTCGCGATGCCACGGTGATCGCAAGCAAGATGTTCGTGGAGGAGTTCGGTCTGCTGGAGCGCAATATTCAGGATCCACCGACCGGCACGAACGTCAACCGCTTCCTGCAGCGAGCGACGAAGTCGACGACGCAGGTTGATTACGAGGAGGCTGCTGTCGACACCGCCTGCAAGGCTTGCGATTTCTTGACCAAAACTGCAGATATAATGAAGGAGATGGTGGCAGATGCAAAGGAGCGAACAGAGCATGTCGCTCCATGTACGCAGCGAACAGAGCATCCTCTGCTCCAAAAGTCGTCTGAGATGCGCGAGGGGCGAGCGGAGATGGCGGCGAGAAAGTCTGCTGTTGAGATGGCCACCATTCGCAGCGAGCAGAAGACCAAGCGCCAGCCCGAGGAGCAGGGGAGTAACGGCTGCGACGATGGTGGCGGTGACGATGGCCTTCTGAAGAGCATCAAGGAGGGCACCAGATCGATGGCGTTGACGACGGAGGAGGTTGTGAAGACGAAACCCGCTGCTGCAGAAGATCCTTTCGAATTTCTTTGCAAAACGTCAACTAGAAGAACAGCGACGTGGAGGGGAGCCGAAATAGAGGACGAATTCCTCTCGCCAAATATTTTAACTTGCAGGAAGACGGGGAACAGGATGCTTCTGAGCGAGATCAGGAAGAAGGCATCGAGTTTTATCCAGGACAAGTGCAAGACAGCTCGGTTGGCCCTCACCGATGTAACGGAAGCGCAAGTATTGGCTGAAGAAGCTACCAATGGCGAAGCATGGGGTCCTGATGCCAAGACGATGACGCTGATCTCCGAGGCGGCGGAGGACATGGAAGATTACAGGAGAATAGTCGATGTGTTTCACAAGAGATTCCGCACGGTGGACTGGAAGGAATGGAGGCAGTCGTACAAGACGCTCGCGCTCCTGGAGTTCCTGCTCACGCATGGCCCTGACGAGATGTTCGACGAGTTCCAGTGCGACGCCAAGGCGATCCGTGAGCTTGGCGACTTCGTTTACGTCGACGAAACAGGCTTCGACTGGGGCGCATGCATGAGGAGCCGAGCGAAGAGGATCCTGACGCTGCTCAGCGACGAAAAGGAGCTCCGAGACGCAAGAGACAAAGCGCTGCGGATATCACGGGAGATCCAGGGATTCGGAAACCTGCTCGTTTCTCCGTCGTCGTCCCCCTCGTCTTCCTCCTCGCGGACCTCGAGATCGTCCTTCGGGTCGTCGTACTCCGGCGAAAGCCCCACCTGGAGCGGCATTAATGAGCCGGGAGATGGCAAGCAGCAGCAGGAGGAGGAGGAGGAGCTCTGCCACACGAAAGACGCGCAGCACCACAACCTGCACAAGAGGTCGCTGAGGACCGCCTCGGCGGCGGCGCAGGCGAAGCATCTGTGGGACCTTCCCGTGGGGAAGGGCAGCTCCCTCATCGACGTGAAGAAGGAGAAGAAGACGATGTTTCGGAGTCTGTCGGACGTCAATACCAGCAAGGAGGAAGAAGCTGACGATGCTGAACATGTATCTGCCGAGGACGATGTAGAAGACGTTGCCTGGCATGATCGACGATTCTTGACGAACGGCGGTATCCGAGAACTCAAAGACGTCAGGACGCGTGATGAAGTGATGCGATTTCTTCGCCATAACCTCAGAAGCACGGGCCACGGGGTATCGATGGAGCCCGACGAGTTGAGGATTAAGGCAGACATCAATAATCTGAACGAGGAGCTGCAGAAGAGGTTCAAGATAAGGAATAAAGAGGAAGAAATGGAATCACCGCTTGATGAATCAAACTCTGAGACGTCGGATGATGACGATGATTGGATACAATCGGGCAAGAAGCTCAAAAGGTGCAAGTTCCGTGTTAATCGATGATTGGCTCCGAGATGCAAGGAAAATATATAACAAGCTTAGGAGGGAGAATGATAGGAATAAGCTTGTTATTTAATTATTTTATTATGCATTTTATTTTCTTTAATCGTAAGATAATTACTGCGTAACTACGTGATAAGTTTTCTTTTAGTTGGAAGACCAAGTCCAGGTTGGTTTTGTTTATTCGTGTAATCGTGGTTAGTGGAAGAGTGTTTCCATCTATGTATTTAAGTATATTGTTTCTTATTATTTTAATAGTGAATACAGACGAGTGTATTTTCTTCGTCTCAGAGAATACCTTTTTTCATCTATCTTCGTTTATCGGAGAAGAACAGGGAGTTCTTTTCCAACAGGTTTCACCTTCTATATGTAAAGCAGAGGATGGCTCCACATTCCATGATTCCCAAACCTGATACAATGGAGAGTAGAAGCCTTCATCAAAGCTAAGTAGACCAAGCAAAAGCGAAGATAAGGCATGACATGCTCGGTAAGACCAATCTAAACCTCATTAAGCACAGTACAAATTAAAGCTACCTTAAACCCACGCATGCACCGTGCAAGTCAAAAGACCACTCAACCCGTGACTACTTACAAATCCAGTTGGTACCATACAAACAAAATCTTTCCACTTGGGATCAATACTGGTTGTCTTTCTACTTCCAGCCGTCAAGGAGTGATATGCCAAGAAAATAGAACATTACAATGCCTATTAAACATATTTTCCGTTATAACAGCCCTCCAGATATGCTTGTCAACAAAATCTGAAGAAAACAAACTTTGTGCTAATTATAATTTGCAAAAAGAATATGCAAACCAATTAAAGCAAAATAAGGTTACCTTCTCCATTAAATACTGTAGGTCATAAGCTCAAGTCGGAGCCGAATTATATGAGAAAATATTAGTTGGAGGCATGATTGGAGGGGTCATCAGAGGTTTCGGTATATCATCATTTCAGTCATATACGTCTCATGGCACCTCAATCAGGCCTCCGACTACAGTTCCTCAAATGGCCGAGTCTGGGTAGCCGGATCAAGGCGGCACGCTCGAAATGGTGCGGAATGCGAGGCCTGGCCCCGACGTCCGGAGGCGGAGGAGAGAAATTGGAGGCCTCGACGGGGAAGCGCTTCCCGAGCTCGGCGAAACCTCGGACGAGGTCATTCGTTGGGGGTCCCCGAGATGATAGCCTGCGGATTTAGCCGTGGAGATGGCGAAGGGTGGATCGAGTAGGTGATGCAAGAGGGGAGGATGAAGAGTTTTTGACATCATTAACCAATCTCATTTTAATAATACTATAAATAACCGGTCCATCACTTTACTTAATGATCTTTTCCCCTCCCATTGACCCAATCCCTCTCCGCCTCTCCCTACTCCCATGGACGATCCTTTCCCCTCCAAGACCCAGGTGCCTCTCCCTTCTCCTCTTGCAATGGACGACAGGAACCTCCTCTCTTGCCCCTCCCTCCTCCTCCTCCAATGGACGAAGGGAACCTCCTCTCCTGCCGCTCCCTCCTCCTCCTGCAATGGTCGATGAGAACCTCCTCTCTTGCCCCTCTCCTCGATCCGCTTATTATGTAAGATGCTCGACAAGGGCATGCTTACGCCCTCCCGCCCCATGTGTCTAAGATGGCAGAGAAGAAGATCAAAGCCGCTGGTGGTGCCGTCATCCTCACTGCCTGATTTAGTTGCGGCCGATTTGTCACCTTTAATGGTGATCTCGATTTTGCTGGCTCATTTCGTTTGAATTTTTGATCAGATCTTGGAATTTAAAGTGCGTTGAAAGCATGTATTGATTCAGATACTCGTGATTATTAAGCTCACATGTTATTTTAGATGCAAAAAATTTGGATTTGCAATGTTATATTGAGAGTAGCCATTCTAGTTTGCTACAAAAGTTGATCTTGCATTGTTGACCTCTTGTTCAGGTATAATTTTTTACTATTACATTATGATGAGTTGTTTGATCTATTTATGCTGCTTGCAGCTTAGTTAAGACCAGTTATATCTATTTATGCTGCTTGCAGCTTAGTAGAATCGAATTAGATTATGATTGTTGCCCATCGTTGTTGAGTAATATGTTCTTCGAACATTGCCACAATTTGCTTCAAATTTTTAGGCTACTAATCGATTTAAAATTATACATTCACTAGTTTTAAAACAATTCATTTTCTTACAAAAATACTGCAGAAGATAATTTTATTCATGTGATAAATAGATTTAATCTAAGTTGAATGTATTTGATATACAGTCAAATATTTCAAGCAATATACCACACAACTGCATCAATATCTCTGCCATTACATCAATATCTTAACTGACGCAAGCTGAGCTAGTACAGCATTGCAGGGATACAAGTTATGGAGTTGTAGAAATTTAAATCATACATAATCTTATCTTTGAGGGAAACAAACTCATCCACTATGACAAAAAGGAATAACTTAGGAAACAAACTCATCCATTCTGAATGCTACCTCATGTTTTATCATAATAGTTGTAAAAAAAAAATTTATTTGTTGCATTGTTTCAAATTAAATCATTCTCTGTACGGTGACCTGTAGAGTTCCTCGGAAGAATATTTTTTTGTACTGGCGAGGTGAGTACGGAGGTCATTGGGCGAACGGAAGACGGGCGAGAGTTGTATTTTTTAATTAATAAATTTGTTCAACTATTCTGACGTGTAATGTTTTTTTTTAGAATTTAGTGAGACTTGAACTCAAGACCTCACATATCTTCAGTATAGGCAAACGGAAGACGGGCGAGAGTTGTATTTTTTAATTAATAAATTTGGTCAACTATTCTGACGTGTAATGTTTTTTTTTAGAATTTAGTGAGACTTGAACTCAAGACCTCACATATTTTCAGTATAGAGCCCAGTTGCTCTAATGAGATGATGTACACTTTGTGTACTTTTGACGTGTAATGTTGACCGATTAGTTTTAGCAAAAAAAAATTTCCCTAGTTATTTATGATATTATTAAAATGAGATTGGTTAATGATGTCAAAAACTCGGAGGACGAAGGACGATGTAGATCTACGAGTTTGACTAGAGAGAGATCGGACGAACCGTGGAGAAGGCCGGAGGGTAGGGCGGCGGCGGAAGCCTAGGGTTTTGGGTTTGGGGCTCTTAGGGATTTTTGGGTTTACGGGCCCGACTTTTTATTCGGCTATGTATAGTTGGGAACATTTATTCATAAAGAACCTTCAATATTTAATAATTATACTATCGATCATATTAATTTAATCCGGGCACCTGAACATAAAATAAAATAAATATTTACTTAAACTATTCTTATTACAGATTAAAAAATAAATTATGTAGTTAAGAAAAATTAATAACCTTCAATTAATGACAGAAAATATATGCATGCGTGCATGCAAAGATATACTACGTAGTGTTTTGCTCCGCGGTACGTATACGTCCTTCTCAACGCCGGCAATTCCCACCGCTGCCGTTGCTGTTGCCTTTGGAGCAGTTCGAGTGGCCCGAAGGCGGCACCGTCACCTCCTGCGAGAGAGACTGGAGGAAGAGCTCTGCGACGTCGAAGGCCTCGGCTGCGCTCGCGACCGCCGCCGGCTCCCGCCGGTGCTCCTCATCCAGCAGCGGCCTCGCCGCCATGATCAGAACCTGCATGCTCCCAAGCAGCACCAGGAGGAGCAGCAGACGCCGGTTTGAAGGTCCGACAATGGCGGCCATGGGGGTCAGGAGCAGCAGCAGCAGTGCAAGAGAGAGAGGAGGTGCGGTTGGATCGATCGATGGTTTTATGAAAAATGAGGAGGAGGTGGTGAGCATTTTATACGGCATTTCTCCTCGTGATCTGCGTACGCATCGGTTTAATCTGAAGTCCAATAGAAGAGTTGTTCAATTCCTCCTTGACTCCGACCATCGCATGGAGGACTCCTTCCACACGCGGTTTAACTATCCATCTACATATGTATAAGTATAAGGTGGGTGGTTTGACCAGGCGAGTCAAATTACGTAAAACACCAGCGGGTCCGGGTTTTGATTTTGACCGGAGGGGTGGGAATTGAACGAGGACTTTAATTTGGTGGTCGTTTGACCGATTAAATGGCCTGGATTGACCGGAACAGCAAGCCCGGACTCGGTCGATATCGACTTATTTTGGTATACATTTAGGACGAGGAATGAGGAAGAATTAATCAATCTGATCTCCGCCAGTTTGAACCAGTTGAATATATATATATATTAAATTGGATCGGTCAATCTGGTGATCGATCGATCCAACGGCGTGCGTTCACATGCACGTTATGCACGTTGATTAGACGGTGCTCCGACGTCGGTCCATTAATTCATCCTCCGGTTTAATTACTAAACTGTTGTTAATTAATACGGCAGCACTGCAGCATGCTCATCTGCTAAGTAAATTCCATAATTTTTTTTAGTATGCTCATATTATAGGAATTTTTCATTTTTTAAAATGTTTTTCTCATTCTTTGTAGTCCACATTATTAGTTTGTTAAAATATTTTTGTTACGAGTCTTATTATTAATGGGATTAATATTTATTTATTTATAAATGAGTGAATAAAATTCCATATATATATATATTATTTAGATCTGATGGAAAAGAATTATTGTCTTTAAAAAGAATTTGATCAATTTCACAAAACTATACTGTGTGTATAAGCAGTTACAAGAAGAATCCACTAACTGGTATTCATTCTGCACACTCCCTTGGTGTGAATTAATAAAAAACACGGGCAAAAAAGCATGCTAATTATTGAGTAGGCTGCAATTGAATTCATCATCATCGTCTTCTTCTTCCAATCTTGCGGAGTCCGTTCATCAAGGGCAACCGCCCTTTGGGTTTTGTGTTCCGCAAGACGGGCCCGACGGCGGCGTTGAGCCCTGCGGCAGCGCCTGCATGAAGAGACGGACGTACTCCGGCAACCAGTCACCATCCAGAGGCCGGCCGGCCGCCATGAGAAGCTGCAAGCTCAAGAACGCCAGCACGACGAGCAGTAGCACTGCGCAGCGCCGAGAGCCCATCCTGGTCGTCGTCGGTAACTGACCGGAGTTGTAGAGGAGGAAGGGGGACGATTGGGATCGAGCACAAAGTTGAATCGAACGCCTTGCAGGGCGGAGGCGCAGCGGCGGCGGCGGCTTGTCTTGGTTGTTCGGGAGACGGGGAACCGGGGAGCTCAGGGCTTGTTACAGGATCGAGCAGTGGATGCCGTGGAGGAGGGAGGCCGGTGGAGGCAGCACTTATAGGAGGAGAGAATGGAATGGTGAAGGAGTCTAAGTCAACCAAGGAGTTTTCCATGCGGCCGGGTGATGGTGGACTTTGACAACCAACAACGCGGGCGTTCGACTCCCGTCGTCTCGTTCTCCCCGACGTGTTCCTGCGCTCCAAGGCATGTAAACTCCGCCGCTCGTTCAGCGCTCTACGCTCCGGATCAATTGATTCACGCCGAGCGAGCGTTAACTACGTGATTGACCCTCGCCGATCGACACGGCGGGCAAGTAAAGCAGGCAGAAACGGGAAGAAGGAAGACTTCAATTCCATGGATTATTTTTTTTCCCTTCTCCCGTGGAAAAGTCTACGATCCGAGAACGAAAACGAAGAGGAAAAAAAATTTAAACCACCAGTTCAAACGCAGCATGTGACACTTGCAAGCATGAAAAGTATCCCTCAGGTGGAGTGAGTCAATGAAGTGAGAGGGCGAAAGGGCTTCCTTTCTGTTCACGTTTCTGGATCAGCAGATCTGCAGTCATACCTTGTCATCCTCGTTAGTTCATTTCACAAGTTTGTGTTATATCAGATGCTGAAGATGTCTTTTTCTTTTCACTAATTAGGTATCAGCTAGGGGAGGAATGGGATTCTTTTTGTTAGATTTCTGCTTTTGTGAGCTGATGTTGCAGCGAACTACTCTTCCTGCAAAAGATCATCTTAATGATGAGATCTCACCAAACTTATTACATTGCAATGAACCAGAGAGAGAGAGCATTCTTGCCTTCTTGTTCACTTCTTTTTTATTTTCTTCCCTCATCAAACATGGCGGCAGCAGCACCTCCACTGTTGCTTCATCTTTAAGCACTGCAAATTTTTGATTCCTAAACGCGTCTCCACCAGCCATCCCTACCCCTGCTTTTTCTTAAATGCATTCGCTAGTGATCTCACAGCTGCTTCACGAGCTTAATCATTTCTAAGAATGTCATCATGCAACCCAGTTCAGCAAAACATATCATGATATCAATTATTTGAAAAGAAAGAATGCTGATGAACGGATTATTAGTCCGGCAAAGCAATGGCTGAAATGAATTAGAGACTCGTTTAGATATGGCTGAAATGATTATTATGCCTTGCTGACTCCGTTCTGATTCCTCTTCTACTTATGAAAGAATTTTTTCCTTTAACTTCGTTGGTTGAGCTTAACAAGCTTAGCATCTAACAGTACATAATTAAGTCTTTCACCTAATCTGGTAATGATTGAGTAATTTAAACATGGCAAACAGTGGATGACTGGATTCTAAGTCTCCTATCAAGTATATACATCTCCTATCAAGCATACACACACACACACACACTCACACATATATATTATATATATACAAGGAGCCATGAGAGATGACCGTGGTGATGAAGAAGCCTCTTACTGATAGTACAGTTGAGGGGAATGTCGTCTGGCTCGAAGCCATTGGAAGAAACGGCGGCTTCTTCTTCATCTTAAGACGAATGGATTCGGACCAGGCTTCATTCCCCTCAACTCCAGGAAGAGATCGATTGATCGATCGCCTTGCATGGTGTGTTGATGACGATCGAACTACGGCAGCAAGTGAGTTCTCATTTTTATTTTGCTCTGTTTATGCATCTGAAACACCAAACGATTAACACATCTGCCTGAAGAAAGACTTCC
The DNA here is from genome assembly GCA_030544415.1 of Thalia dealbata. Lineage (NCBI taxonomy): Eukaryota > Viridiplantae > Streptophyta > Magnoliopsida > Zingiberales > Marantaceae > Thalia > Thalia dealbata. The sequence continues at coordinate 2,894,754 of CM060458.1, forward strand.
AGTCTTAGCCGCTCAGATCTCGCTCTCTGATCGCAAGGTAGGTTGACGACTGACGGAGAGAAGATCATCGAAGCTTTCGCCTTGTCATCAGGGAAGAAGAAGAAGAAGAAGACAGAGATTGATTCCTGCCAAGGGCTTCGATCCAATGCTTCCCGAGAATTTTAATTGACATTAACAGATTAAACTCTGCATCAAAATTATTCATGGTAGAACCTTGATGCAAGTTAGGTGGATGATTGTTACTTCACCGCAATGAGTTTGAAGTAGCTAGGGACACTCTTGATCATTTGTTCTTTTTCTTTTTGTTTTCCCCGAAAGGAAATAAGTAAAACTTAGCACACAACGAACTGCAGCAGCATTTGTTTTCTTATTTCTAATATATATTTATTTGGAACGGATGCATATATTACCATCAATGACAGAGTGAAATGTGCGGCATCTTTCCTTGTGCCATCATTTGAGATGCTGGGGAGTGACTTGCATGATATGTAATGGGAGGGGGGGTTTGGAGGAGCATTTGCTTTGGGCAATGGCGTAGACGTCTACCATCCATGGGCAAAAGTAGAATCGGCATCATTAGAAAAGATTGCTGCTGGCAGCACCACCTAAAGAAAAGAACAAGAGGACAGGGGACTGCTTGCTTGCCCCCTGATGCTCTTCGCCCTGCACAACAAATATATATATATATAAGCATCAAAATTGACGTATCATCAGCTCTTTCTAAACTCCATGTAGGGGGGGGAGCAGCTCAAGGACCAGTCAAAGGATCCGAGTGTGGCAGAAGGGTTGAGGTGAAGGAAAAGCCAGGCGCACGAATCATTCCAAGCGGGGATATGATGCTGCTGCATCCCCCACCCATCTTTCGACTAAAACCTTTTTGACTGGGCTTAAGATCAAAAGATTTTTTAATGATGGGGCAGAAGGAATTGATGAGGAGGAGGAGGAGCATGTGAAACAGTGGTAGAGGAAACGATGCTAGCCAGAAAACAACCTCTCTGAGTTCTCATTAATAAATCCTGTCTAAAGTCCAATAATCTTCTAGATTTGAAATAAAAAAGACAATGCCTGGTTCTAAGTAGAATCTGCTGTAGATTAGATAAACAGTAATAAGCTCAATAGATGAAACAACTCCTGATGTAACAGTTCTACATCCAACAATCATAAAGCCAGAAGGCTCAGAGCCTGGGACTTAGAAATAAAGCATAACTGAAGGGAACACTGAATCAAATAACTGGACACAAGAACATGTAACAAAGGCAGAATCATTTTAGGTACAGTGGTGTTCTGATGAAATGCTCAAAAATGTAATAGAGAACTGTATTTAATGAAAGAACTAGATGTATAGAAACATGCATTAAAAAATATGCAGTACAGGATAAATTAGATGGACTTGGCAAGGAAGACTGGAGTGATACATTTCTGAGAAACAATGGTGCTTTAGCTAACAAAAACTTGGGGTATGAAGTTAATATTATTTTTCACCTAGTCTCATTAATTTATAAGACACATCGAAAATTTTAAGCTTTGATTTATTTGAACATTCATGAGCTTTCAAGGATTCTTCAAAACTCTAAATCTAGCAAAAAAAAATTAGTTGCAAGGGGTGCCACCCAAAAGTAGAAAATTTTCCACTTCAACATTTTTAGCTAAAACGAATAGGAGCATTCTGACTTCGTCCCCTAAACTGTAAAGAACTTGCAGCTACAAAGGGAAGGCAAAAAAATAAACAAACTAGCCCTAACTACATTAACTAGTTTCACCAGCAAGTGCTTAACCTTTTAACCATTCATAGGCTTGTGTCATCTCCCGTACAGAAAGCTTTTATCCCTTGAACACTTGAATGATTAGAGAAACCCTCTGAATTAAAATAACCCAGGACATGTATGGTTTAGCAATGTCCTTCATCTCATGCTATAAGAAAAAAGTCTCTCGATCAAGAACACGCATCCAGCGCAACCTGAAGCCCGAGCTTTTGGGTTATAGTTTTCTTTCATAGCCAAATGTCAATAGAAGCATGTTTTAACATGACTTTGGTCCAAAGGAAATGCATCTGAATTACTCACATGATATTTCAAGCAATGCATACAAGAATTAACCCATCTTCATCTAATCAAGATCTCTTGTCCAATCAAACTGTTCCCACTGCTGTGCAAAAATGGCGACGGTCTGCTTTTGCTTTTCCAATGGTTCATGCCTCCGGCGCCGGTGCATGCCTTCCTCTTCCTCTGGAAGACGTAGTAAACATCTGACAACATTCAGAACAAAACCACTGTTGAAATTGCTGTCGTTGTCGATGACATTAACGAAGCCCTTCCCAAAGCCAAATTCAACATGGAAATAAGAAAAATTCTCAGGAATCACATGCTGCAGATTCCCACTTGTTGGGATAACCTTCTTCATATCATGCTGGCCCCACTCTTCCTCAGCTTCTTCGGTTGCCTAAAAATAATAAAAATTTAAACTGTAAGAGAACTGATCAACAAAATATGTAATATTGAACTATATGACAGAAAAAGATGTATAGAAACGTGCATTAAAGAATCTGTAATAAAGGAAGAAATTGGATGGACTTGGCAAATAAGACTAGACACCTTTCTGAAATACATCGGTGCCTTTTCTCTGAGGTTATAAGGTATAGGAATGCAATCAAGTAAACAGGGGCGCCACTGCTTTTCCAATCCCACAACAGTTTCGAGAAATAACCCTGTCTTGTCAATGCCGCCGCTACCGCTGCCGCTGCAAAAACTACAAAGTCTCGCAAGCTGCCGCCAAAGTCTCTTGCGATTAGTGCTGTCGATGCCCTTAACATAGCAAGGGAGACTGTTGTCTAAACCGTAAGGAAGCTTCACTGGGAGAAGTTTGTCATTATGTTCTTCCATATTCTTCTTCAGGTATGTGTGATACTCCACTGAGGCTGTCATAATTGTCTTGATAAGTCAACTTGGTATTATGTTTTGCTTTAGTTCAATTGCAGAAAACACCTTTGTATTCTAAATTGCAGAAAACAAGGTAGTTGAAAATAAAGAAGACCTGTTCGTATTTTAAATCGGTGATGCTCTTCAAGTTAATGATTTCCATTGGTTTGAAAAGTCCTCTTTTATTCCCATGATGGTAAGATGCTCTTGGGAATGAATTAGAACTTCAATTTGAGTTAATCCCAAAGGGTGCAGTTCTAAATACTGATGCTTTGGTGGATGGAAAACTATGCACATCCGAATCTTACACCGAAAAAATGAAAGTTGCCACCTATGAAAGTGATCAAACAAACATCTCCTGTCTGATGGCTCTGTCATCCAGTCTCGAAGTCAGTTGTAGTTAATTTTTTACCACATGTTACTGTTGACTCCAATTCTCAGATGCATCTCGAAAAAGTTATAAATCTACCTAGTACCGACGAGGTAATTTAGTAACCACCCAATTAGATCTGTTGTAAGGGTGTTGACGGTGGGCATATCAATCTTTGTTGATCTTTTGATACGTTTTGGCATGCAGAGCATTGATCTTACCTATGCAATTCTCCATAACGATGATACAATTAGCAATGAAAACAAGAGATCATCCGTTCTTACAATATTTGCACACATAAAATGAATGGCCTATATACTTACAATATTTGCACATGCAGTCATACGATATCTCACATATTCCATGGATGGTAAAAGAAGATAAGAATTTGAATCTGATACAGATTAAGCAATTAGCTGTATGCATTGGAGTGTATGGGGTGAAAGAAATAGAAGATGTTTTATGGGAAAAATAATATCAACAAGGACCTTAGTCTTCCAAGCAGTTGCAGTCCTATCATTTTTCAATATTCATAAGCCTCCTTGAGTATTAAATAGTCGTTGAGTGTTTCATTCAAATTTGCTTGGGAAGTATTGTTGATGGTTGTGGTGCTCTAGATTATGTAATTTTTTCTATTTTTTTCTCTTTTTTTTCTCTTTTTTTTTCGCATGATAATTTATTGTATCATTTCATATTGGTGAAATGAATGCAATGCTATTATTCAAAATTTTTTTGGCAATGAAGACAAGATGGAGTTACTTGAAGACCAAAAGACCTCTCGATGCATCGAAAAGTTATGACATGATACTAGATGCATTTGCTTCATATTCATGTTTATTGCATGTACAATTGAGTGCTTTCCGTCCAGAATTGCGATCATTAGCATGAGAGGTGTTCAATTACCACAGGGTGCCTGGAGGAAACTTGAACAGTTGGGAATTCAAGACAATTGCATGTAGCGCTGATGAGAAGTGTATTCCAACACAAGATGGCATAAGATACCCCATTGCTGTGCCAAAGTCAGAAAAGTCTATAAAAAAAACCATTAAATGGCATCTATTTTGGACATAAGAAACGCTTTTTATCTTCAGGAATTGCGCACAATATAAGGAAAAGAAAAAAGCAAACAAGCTTGCATAGAAATGTTGTACCAGGTGATGTGATCCTGAATGATCAAGGTGCATCAACCTCTGAGGTCCCTAAAAATATTATACCTTCTAAGTGTTCCCATCAAGTGCTTCAAGTGCCAAAGCAATGTTCTTAACTTGTGCAAAAGTTTTCGCTTTGACAATAATCTTTATCAATTCCCTGTACTTCCAATGTAAGTGCATGTTCTCAATTGTGCCATCAAAAACTCCTCTCCTCCCTGCAATCGTCAGCATCCTTAATTTTCAGAAGAATATAAAAAGAGAAAATAATTAGAAGAGCCTATGCAGGGGCTATACAGAAATTAGTTCAATGTTTCACAAAAGTAAGGTAGGTAGAGAAAAAGAAAGAGTCGATGACATACTTGAACAGAAGCATTCATGTTGAATACGTTAAGAGGGCATGTTAGGGTACAGGAAAACCAATAAATGGATTCACAAAACATCAGTTAGATATGAACATGAAAATTTAGCAAACTTACCAAGGAGTAAAAATGCCTTCATCCTCAAACCCAGCTTCCGAAACATGAATCTTTCCTCTTCAGTTATTGACTCAGGATCCTTAACATGTTCAGTTGGCTTCAAGGATTCTTCCACCTTGGCTAAAACTTCACCAGCTTTTGTCAACTTCTTTTCAGCCTGAAGGACACGAAATTCGTTAAGAGTATTTAGATTGAAGACATACTTGGTAAGAATCATGTTCTTTGTCTTCATGAAAATCTTACCTGCTGCTGGCAGCTACCAAAATCAAGCAAGTTGGTGTTAGCGTAGCCTGAAGAGATCCAATGTGCTGCTTGCTTGCTACCTTGTTGGCAGTATAAATAGCAAATTGCACAGCCAAAGATGGTGTTCTGAAGCCAGAGGCTCAGGGAAAAACCCGGTAGAAGCTTTACAAGCAGGACAAAGCTGGGATACCAAAATAAAAACCAAATCCAACCCCTGACAATAAGGAAAAGGCATAAGATACATCCTGATAACAGTTCGATAGCACCTTTTGTTGAGGACTCAACGACTTGCCACCCCACTTCTGTTAGGTCTGAAGGCAATGAAAATGCAGTCTTAAAAACTTTCTCCAGTTGAAATACTACATATATTACGGACAACACTTGATCAGCTCATCACAGTGCATGTTCTTCCGGAATCAATAGCAAAATTGAGATAAATGTATATTTTGGAACAAGGAGTGCATTTTCTTGATGCATCAACTTATGAGGAATTTTTTTTTTTTTTTTTTTGAAAAATACTTATGAGGAAATGTTGATTCAAGAAAAATAATTTTAGTAATAAAGACTTGAATAAAAATATGAAAAGGTATAATTGCATAGACCTCTTTATGCATTTATCCTTATCATAGACAACTCCTTAGGTTTTAAACTTTCAAGGACCTTTGATCTCGAGTTTTAAAAAAGTGTAAACATCGCTCCTCCCATAACTAGTCAGCACCTAACTTTCATGGGTGGTATATTCTCTTGATTAAAAAATATATGTCATATCATTACATCAGGTCACCATTTTGTTTCATTTGATGATATGATATATTATAATCAAAATAATCTGCTACACATGCATCTCCCTACTTACTGGGTGTTCATTAGGTATAAGAGAAAAAAATTCTGCAATTTTAAAATCAGGAGAGGTGGTCCTACAATTATTAACCATAATTTGTAGGTTTTACAAACTGTATAAATTAATCAAATAAGTGCAATCACAATCACATATCACACAAAACATTGGCATGTAAACAACCTACAATTAGAAATCACAACGATTAGGAATTGAAATATTTTTATTCTCGAGATTTATAGCATAAAGTGCAACTCCAGTAGAGAAGAGAAGCGGGAAGAATCGGTGGCTTGTGAAGATTGTTTTTCCCATCATGGGTGAGAAAATAAAATATCAAAAGCTACAGGACATTGTTAATAACTTTTTAAAGCAAAGGAGCTGCTCATATTTTATTAGATACATACAAATAGAACCATCACATAGCTGCTTCTTGCAGTTGCAATCAATATTCATACAATGACAGTATCTGCATAGTTGTAGTATAAGAGTTAGGTGGGTGAGAAGTATTGTCCCTTTCCTTCATTCTAATGGTAAAGAAGTTTGAGATACAACTTCCAGCTCAAACACTTACAAGCTAATGAAACTAAAAAGAATGTATATGAAATACTGCTGACGTAGAATATTAGCATGATCACGTTAACTTAATTAAAGCAGGATAAGTATGCATGAAAACAGATGATGATGGTGAAGGCACACCATCATATACTGCAAACTTGTCAACTTGGGAAATGATGCGTCGTAAACTACGTTAGCTCCTCTTATGTATTCAGTTTGTTTACTATAGAACAACAATAACTTCAGCATTATACGTCTGAAACCATCATAGTGAGGTTCTTCTAGTCTCAGAGAAGAGAGTTCATAGGCAAAGTCAATGAGCATGACAGAGACCAGAACAGAGCATTTAGGTTAACCTGTCAAAAAGTATTGGTGTTCAGTACTAGTGCATTCAAAATAAGAAGACCTGAATGATATTATTTTTCAGAAGAGGACAAAAAAATCTACTTCTACTCATATCCAATTAGCTACAAGAATTCTAAAAGTTCACTATGGTTTTTGCCTGAATTAGGTTGTCCTTTTGACAGTTTCTCAGTGCTTTTACCATTAATACACATTTATGTTCCTCAAGAACTGTTTTTTTCTCTCCTCAATCCAGAATTTACCCTTGAACGAATGAGATAGCTATGCAACACTCCTCAACCCCTCCCACCAGAGGAGGGTAATATTGAGGTTAAACCGATTCATTGTTTCATCCTTTACATCAGGACTTGCGCACCTGGATACACTCCAACAAGTACACTCATGAAAGATCCATAATGAGCTATTATGCATCATGGGCCATTCCTCCATGTGTGTTCTCTTGGCCTTATATGTGCTCGTAAGGAGGCTACCTGAACGCTGGCTTTTGTTGATTCATCTCAGCTGGCCATGCTTGGATAGCAATGTTTTGTTTGTTTCGTTGGGATCTTTTGAAAACAAGAGTTAATCATTGAATTGCAGATCTTTGCTCAGGCAAGCTTCGTGGGGACAATCCACTTGCCGTGCTAACGAGGGAAGGAGACATTCCTGACGTCCATGATTGCCCTAGGATTTTTTTTTTTTCGTGCTCATATTCCTCCATGATGTTCCTTCATCGGCCATTATTAATTTGAGCCACAAAGGCCTGCCGGATGCACCAAAATGGTTGGGCATCCTTTTCTGGTTTCTGATATGATCATCCCTTTTCAGGTATGGGAGAATTATCAATCTCTCAATCCATCTTGAGGATGCACACCCATGTATCAAAAGTCTCCCCGTTCCGTGGCTCAAATGCTGCGTCCAACACAAATCGTCGTAGGTGCCCACAGATAGTTAGTTAGCTGATCTTTCTCCTTGATCTCGTGGACTGAGAAGGTTTTCTTCCCAATCACAGACAAAATGTCTTTTTCTTCTTCTGTTTTCTACAAGTACGTCATTGTCCAATTAATGAGGTAAAACCCTGTTCCACTCAAATTATGCATAGTCTAGATTATGAATTTTTTCTGCATTTGGAGAGCCCTGGAAAAAGGTGGAGGATGATGCATGATGATTTCGAACTGAGCTTGGTGTCTTGATTAAGTTATCTTCCTTATCTGTTCAGCAAATTTTGTTCCCTTTCATTTGTTCTTTGGTAAGAGAGGTGGAATCCTGCTCCTCTTCCTCCTCCTCCTCCTCAATTATTGTTGTGCGGGGCCGGCGATTGATTGGTGGGTGGGACTCAATGTCCCGGTTGAGTTAGCTTTTGAATCAATTATAGACTAGCTGTTCCCCAACTCGATCGGGTCAATCTATTAATTTCAACTTAGTTGACTATAATTTTAACCCCATAAGCAAGCAATGCGTACGAGCACACCAAGTGAAGGAATATCCAATTATGAGGTCAGCAAGTTCAAGATTGCTTCGTTGTAGTTGATGCTTCTAAAACTCGGACGTTGGTTAAGTTTGATGCTTGTAGAACTTCCTATACTGATTGACCCACTCTATTATTGCCTTGGCCGATTGGCCCGAGTAATCTTAAAAACGTTCATCCTAATAAGTGCAAGTTGTTGGCTCGCGTTGACCGTATTCCCGTCCTTTATGCATATTGCTCGTTGCTCCTACCGATTAAATGGTCCGATAAAGTATTTGTGTCGAGGTGATGGGGGTGGTTCATCAATCTTGACGTCTTAAAATGTCCACTGAATATTTATCATTTAGAGGAAGGAGAAGTTATCCAAGAATCATGATCAAAGGCCTCGATCAAGAGAACAGCAAACACATCGACAGTGAAGGTCATTGGGCTAAGCCTATCATGTGCCGGTGTGTTCATGCCCTTATGGCATGGACGGTCAGTATCAAACATTTGGCAAGGGGGTGCTAAAGTTGCGTGAAATCAGATGATTAACATATAACTTGATATAATAATAATATACACAATGTGTGAGCTCCTCTAATAGTCAAGAGTGATAAGACACTGTACAGATGATCATAGGAAAGTTTTAAAAATTTAAGATCTTCTTTTCTTATGATTCAAGTATATTTAGAAAATTGAAGTATATAACTTCAAATCAAAAAGTAGAAATCGGTGAGACTGCAATTATTATCCCTTTTAAAGAAAAAACACCCCACACCACCGCCGTGCCTTTGTTTTGTTTATCTAAAAGTACTTTAATCTGGTCATCAACAAAAACAGAGTGTGTGATATATTCTTCCTCGTCATCAACTACAAATCTCTTCTTGCATCACATTAATTAGGTGAACGTTCCCATCACGGTGACAAAGTTAAAAAAGAAGAAGAAGAAGAAAAGGGAACATATAACGCGCGCACATATGAATGATTCTGTAGATCTCAGCCACCGTTCTTCTCCTCCAAGGCATTGACCGTCTCTCCCCCCTCCATCCTCAACTTAATTAATCCCAATTTCCATGTTGATGGAAACCCCACGTTGACCTTAACTCCTACTTGTCTCTCCCAACCTCCTCCTTCTTCTGGCCGGCTCAACGTATCTTCGCTTTACACACACAGCTAGATATGGATGTCCCTTCGGTGGCCGTTCGCGGCGCGGCCGCCACCGGGCGCCGGCAGCGGTTGGTGGATGCTGCATGGCGAGTCGATGGCGCTTCCTTTTCCCTTATCAGGGATGGAATATATGGAGGGCCCGGGTCGGCCGTGGAATTTGGGATGCTTCGCCTGGAAAAGACCAATCTAAGAATAATTAACTAGTGATAGACGACCTCCAACACCGAGTCCCCACCACCACCACCACCTCCTCCTCCTCCTCCTCCTCCTCCACTGTTTTGGTGCGGGTGGGTGAATTGGAAGGAAGCATGAGGTCGAGAGGACGTCTCTGGAATGTAATCCCCACCCGGTGTTCTTCATATCAATCATGTGAACGAATAATAAGAGTTAGGTTGGAATTTTTTATTTTTTTCACCTTTTCTGCAAGTTTGGATGGTGGGTGAAGTGAAGAATGAGACTGCAGGAGTGCTTACTGGTACTTTGTCCAAATCCCAGACCTTCTTGCAACCAGATGCTAAAACGTCAGTGTTAAACTCTCAAGTTGCAATGGGTATGACCTCATCACACACACACACACATCGCTGTCAGAGCTTTTATCATCTACATGCATCGGGGAGGGGAATCCAATCATTATCCTGCAGCCAATGAGCAGGCAGAAGATCGTACTGCGCTTGCTCATTTACGAACGGGGGGAATCGCTCGCACTGTAGAGAAAGCTGACTTCGTTTCAGATTTTATTTCCACGCTGTGGTTGTACTCCCCTCTCTCGTGTCAGCATGAGAGGGAGAGGGAGAGACAGAGAAAGAGACAGGGGGATGGGATGAAGTTTCAAAAGCTTTCATCAGTAGCTCGAAAGAAAAGGACTCCACGATTAAAGAAAGAGGCAATAGATGTCTAAACTAAGAGATACGTATCTAAAGATGATGCAATCCAGGGGCTTTTCTCGCGGGACATGTTTTGACTTGCGAATTAAGAGTCGTCACGCACTTTTGAGAATTCTCACCGCATCCCACAATATAAACTCCCCGACGAGATCGAAGTGATCATAAATACTTCTTTTTTTTTAAATCTCTTTTTTCCCCAATCCTGCTCACACTGCGTCGGATTGGTACTTTGGATTCCCACGGAGTCCATCGGGATCCGCTCCGAGAACGGTGGGCCTTTCCGATTGATTCGTAATTCGTGCCCGACGTGCGCGTCGGCCGTCGGCCGTTCCCGGAGGTAGTGCAAGCAAACTGCAAAAAATGCAAACTCCCCTTGCCCGCTTGCCGGCAGGTCGCGCGGTCATGTCCTTCTTTTCGTTTTTGTAATTATGTAAAGATTAAGGAATCGGAAGAGCAAGATATAATGAAATATTTCGATAAGTTGCAATTTACAGAGCTGAATTGGGAGCAAAATGCCTCGCATAGCAGCATTTTTTGTTTAATTTAATTAAGCTCAGTGATATGAGATATATATATATATATGGTGGAAGGTAGAACGAGATCGAGCATCGCGGAGAAACGATCGCGAGGACGGAGTCATGAACCGGCGGGGGCCAGGCTAAGGTGAAGGTCCAACCCGTAGCCGTCCTCCACGGCCTCGTCCTCCGGCGGCGTGGCTGCTGAGTAGGCGGGCCCGTCGATCTGTCGGCCACCGCCTCCGCCGTCCCTGGCGTAGGAGTAGTAGGCTGGGAGGGACGAGCGAGGGATGACGCAGCCGCGCGACAGGTGAAGGGGCGGCCCCGCGCGGGCGTAGTAGACCCAGCCGCTCCCGGTCGCGGCCGGGGCCCCCGCCGGAGCCAAAGCGGGCCCAGGCGGAGACAGGTGGTGCGGTGAGGGGGAGAAGGCTGCCGCGGCGGCGATGGGCTGGGACGCGTAGAAGCTACCGGGAGGGGAGCGGTGGGCGGCAGCGGAGGCCAGGTGGTGCTGATGGTGCAACTGTGCGCGCTTCAGCTGCTGCCGCTCCTTCTTGTGGGCGTTCTGGTGGCCGCCCAAGGCCTGGGAGTTTGCGAACTCGCGGCAGCAGTACTGGCACTCGTACTTCCTCCCATCACCCACGCCGGCCGAGCCGGCGATCGCCGAGGTGGGGCTGTCCGCCGCTCTCTCGTCGCCTGAACCCTCGTTGTCGGAGACGTGGATACCGAATAGCTTAAGGCGCGGGCTGGTGGTGGCCTTGTCCTGAAACTGGATCCCGGCCATGATCTCCCCGCTCCTCCTCCTCCTCCTCCTCAATTATATGTATCCTCAATTCCCTAGCTCTAGGTGGATGTTTTTAACCTATCTCTCTCTCTCTCTTTCTCTCCCTATATATACACCTCAAATCCCTAGCTTAGAGAGACAGAGAGAGAGAAGGAGGAGGAAGATGGTCTGGGGTGCATGTGCATGTGTTTATATAAGAGGATTGCAATTGGAGTACTACTTGGAGTTGTAGGAGGGGTGGGGTTTACGTAGAGAAAAAGAAAGGGGAAAGGGGAAAGGGGAGAAGAGTGCGGAGGCAATCGATTCATTCATTCACACAGCTCCATCTGCTTTCTGACACTGTAGAGAGGGGAAGGGGTGATGGTTTAATTAATTCGCCTGGGTTAGCATGATTGGTTGCGAACATCCAAAATGAAAGGGACGGAGACAGTACTCTCACAGCAGCAGTAATGCTACTATTGGGAACATAACCCGCAAAAGAAGCTGAGAGAGGCGACTTAGATTGCGCTTGTCTTCTCCTCCTCCTCCTCCTCCTCCTCCTCCTCCTCCTCCTCCTCTTCCTCTTTTCAGTATTAATATATGCATGGTGAGTATTCCCATTGGACATCAAATAATAAGACATGGCGATGGCGTCCTTTAAAAAGTGTGGAGGAGAAGGGGAAGGTGACGCAGACATGTGCAGCTGCAGCAGCCTCAACACCAACACACAGTGGTAAGAAATGATACTGGAGCCCTGTGCTGCTAATTGCTATAGCTTGTTAGAACGGTCCAATTTGTCTCGTGTTCCTGCAGCATGCAGAGTCTAGAGAAAGTCTACAAGACATGGCATGCCCTCCCTCTCTCTCTCTCTCTCTCTCCCTCGCACTTTCTCCTTGCTGCGATCTGCAATTTTACTGATGATGATTATGATGATGCATATATCATTTCCTCAGGGAATTGGTTGGGAGAAAAAGAATCGAGAACACCACTCTTACAGACACGGACTGTCAGTTTGCGATCAACTTTAGTACATCATCCTGACACTGAAGCTGCCCTAAATTTCCTGCACTCGTCCTTGTCAGAGAGGCGCGCAACTGGTCTTTGTTGGAGAGATTGACAAGCGTTCGAGTCGAAGATCTGCTCCATAGATCTCCCTTTTTCTTCGGGCAACCCCTCGCGTCTTGTCAATTTACGAGGGTTTTCTTTCCGGTTGTAATTTAATTCGATCGGCCAATAGGTCGATTAATATACGAAGAAAGACATCAACTTGCTTCGACAAAATGCATCTTCCTGCGATTATTAAATGCTGTCAATTAGGTTAATGGGTCCCGGCGATTCGAGGACGACGACGACGGGCCACGGCCAATTAATGTGTAAAGGGCGAGGGGGGGCGATCCCGTCTTCTTTGTCGAGATGCGCTGATTGCATCCGGAGCCGAGAACACTTTGCATTCACGGGCAAAACATCTTCTCCACCTCCCCCCGGCCGAGGCCTACCAGTTGAAACTTGACAGTTGAAAGCCGACGACGTGCGCACAGTGAGAGAGGAGTGCGACGGCTCGGGCGCATGCGACTGCATGTCCGGCCGACGACGTCGATCGCATCGCATCGCCTCAAAAATCGATCGCCCATCCCGTCAACCCTCCTCTCCCCTGTCCATCTCCGCCCCCAGGAAGGTGGCCACGCTGCGACCGGTCGACGACGGATCGATCGTTCACCGATCCAATGCGAAGCAGCTCGCGGGAGGGACTCGACGTAACACAGCATATAGCCCAGACATGTCCGTTCTTCCGTAAAGATCAGAGGCCGTTGTCCCTTTTGGAGATCACATTCATGATGACGGTGATGATTATTATCGAGAAGGGCTAATGGAGGTGTGGAAATTAAGCTAGCTGGATATATTGTCGGCGTGATTGACGTTGAGCTCCCGGCGTTTTTGTCATCTTCTACCTGCACCCTCGTGGCTGCAATCAGTAATTAAACAACGGAGATGTGCAGATCTCTTGGAATCCTACTGACTCCGATCGTATCATTAAGTAATCCCCCCAAAAGGACGTGGGAATTAATTGAAGACCGATGCACTCCTTCTAGATCAGCAATCAGTTAAGGTTTGTCTTTAGCGGGAAGGAAGCAGCTGCAGTAGTTAGTAGATTGAAAAGATAAGTTTCCTTAATTAATGAAGTCACTCCAACTCAACCCCTGAGCTTTTTTTAAGTTGGCGATCCCTCTCCTTTGCTGCTGCTGCTTCTTATCCACCAAACCTGCATCTCCCTTGCATTCTCTACTGTTGCAGTGGCAGGCCTATCAACCTATACATGTACTAACTCAGTAACTTACAAGATGAGGGGACTCGCGGCAGGGCAGGCCATGTTTTGCTCGCCATAATTTTGGTTAAGGTCTGTGTATTTGGAGGACGAAAGTTTGAGGGGCAGCCCCACACAAGCACCACCCTCCGTTAATAATTAATTCAGCGTGTCATGTGAAGGGATTCCCTTCCCTTCCGGCCGCAATTGGATTCGCATTTTAGATTTGCCGATAGAGCCGGTGTTTTTTTTTTGTTTAAGAAAAAAGGAAATCTAACGAGTGCGGACGACGTAATCTCCTACGTGTCGGCTTAGTGCTTCGAGGGAGGGGATGACGTGGGAACGGATCGGGTGGGCTCCGGGAAGATGGCCGGCCCAAACAATTAAATCCCCTCGGAAATTTCTCAACCCTCTTACCAGAAATTACGGTTCTATTAAATCCCCTCAGAAATTTCTCAACGCGGGAAAGTCAAACGTCAACCCCTCGTCAAGATGGAGGGCCCGGCAGCGCAGGGGTTGACTTCTTTCGTTTATTTCTTTTCTCAGATAAGAAAACAATATATTGTTGACCGTGTATAACTAGAATTAACTATAAACGCATGGAATCCAACGGGTGAAATAGATCCAACGTACACAATCCAACACTTGTGTACTTCAACACTGCAAAAATTAATTAATCTATCAGCAGTTTGCGGGACATCTTCCGCGATGACTTCACGGCGACGACCCCCTCGCCGTTCCGTCCCTCTTCCCACCGCCTTCCCTGCACTCTCTGCGAAGCTCGCTTTAATGCTATCCATCAGACTTCCTTCCGCCTCTTCCTCCTCCTCCTCGGCCTTCGCCTCTGTATAAATACGCCCGCAGTAGCTGCCGAACTTTCACGGCAAATCCACACCTTCGTGCTCGCAGCTGCAAGCTCCTTAAGAAGGCTGGTGCGCGTGCGCCCATGGCTGCAGTCAGCAATGGCATTCACGTCGAACTTGAGAAGAAGAACGCTGGTCCTAATAATTCAGGCCTCGCCGGCGGCACCGTGTGTTGAGAAAAATTACGCACAATTTTTCTACAAGTCAGAACGAGAAGGAAATTAAAGGCAAAAAAAGGAACACAAGAGAATTTGATTACGGAGTTCGGCAAATTGCCTACGTCTCCGGATCTGCTGCACAGATCGTTTTACTAGATGGAAGTGGGATTACAATTCTCAGACTCTCTTTTTCTTCACACATACAAAAGAGAACAAAAGAGACTTATATAGGTTTTACCCTCTAAATTTGGAAACCCTAAAAATACTTGATAATGCTTATTAAAAAATAGATAAAAATAGATAATGACTTGGTAATGCTTTGCCTAAGTCAAAACTCTATTTTTAGCCTCCTTTAACAATCTCCCACTTGAAGACTGATTTCAATCTGTCTTCACATCTGGATTTATGCAGCAGATCTTTCTGGTCTGACTACTCTCGCAGACCAACTGAAGTTACGCACAACTTCAGTTTGTCAATAGTTACTGCCTTTGTCAACATATCTGCTGGATTCATGCTTCCTTGGATTTTATGCAGCAATAATACATCATCTTCTAATAAAGATCTGATAAAATGATAACGAAGTCCAATATGCTTCGTCCTCGAGTGAAATGCCGAATTCTTTGCCAAGTGTATTGCACTCTGACTATCACTGTGCAGAATATTCCTCTCCTGTTTGAATCCCAGCTCAGTTAACAAACCTTGAAGCCATATCATTTCTTTACTTGCTTCGGTCACTGCAACATATTCAGCCTCTGTAGTGGATAATGTGACAATCTTCTGCAACCGTGACATCCAACTAACAGCTGTATTTCCAACAGTGAATATATAACCAGTAGTGCTTTTCCGGTTATCAATTTCACCTCCAAAATCTGCATCTACATAACCTTGTACTTTTAGTTCACCTTTACTAAAGTACAAACACTTCTCTGTAGTACCTTGTAGATATCTCAAAATCCACTTTACTGCTTCCCAATGAGCTTTTCCTGGATTTGACATAAATCTGCTGACAACTCCCACTGCATGGCCAATGTCTGGTCTTGTACAAGTCATAGCATACATCAAGCTTCCAATGGCTGAGGCATAGGGGACTTTAGACATAAAAGCTCTCTCTTCCTCTGTCTGAGGGGACTGATCCTTGGACAAACGGAAGTGATTGGCCAAGGGTGTGCTTACTGGCTTGGTTTCACTCATGTTAAATTTCTGCAAAACACGATTAATATACTCTGACTGAGATAACTGCAAAATACCTCTATGCTTATCTCTTGTGATTTGCATTCCAAGAATCTTCTTTGCTGGTCCCAAGTCCTTCATGTCAAACTCCTTTGACATTTGTTGCTTCAGCCTTTTGATATCATCCATATCTGGACCTGCTACTAACATATCATCCACATAAAGTAATAAAATGATATAGCTGGAGTTATACCTTTTGTAGTAGCAGCAATGGTCAGCATTGCACTTCTGGAAATCTTCCTTGTGCATGAAACTGTCAAACTTCTTGTACCACTGTCTCGGGGCTTGTTTCAGACCATACAAACTCTTCTTAAGTCTGCATACCATATTTTCTTTTCCTCTTTCTGCGAAACCTTCTGGTTGATGCATATATATTTCTTCATCTAAATCTCCATGAAGAAATGCAGTTTTCACATCTAACTGTTCAAGATAAAGATCTTCATTGGCAACAATACTCAGCACTGTTCTGATGGTATTGAGCTTCACAACAGGTGAAAAAATGTCAGTATAATCAACTCCTTCCTTTTGTTGAAATCCTTTGACAACTAATCGAGCTTTATATCTCTTAGAACCATCATGTTCATCTTTCACCCGATACACCCATTTGTTATGAAGTGCCGTCTTTCCCTTGGGTAACTCAGCTAGTTCCCATGTCTGGTTAAAGTTCAAAGACCTTATCTCATCTTTCATTGCAAGCTCCCACTTGCTAGCATCATCAGTCTGACAGGCTTCATCATAGCATTCGGGCTCTCCTCCATCTGTCAATAATAAATAATTCATGTATTTTCTATTAGGTACAGAAATTCGAGAAGACCTTCTCAATGCAGGAACTAGAGGAGGCTGTGGTATGCTGGACTGTTGTGCACTGCTCTGACTAACAGGTTCTTCTGGCTGAGGACTTGCTACAGTTTGCTTTGTTATAAGACTGTCTAGGATATCATCTACAGCAAATACTGGCCCGCTCTGCTCTGAGTTACTGGCATCAGTCTTGTGTCTGTCTTTATACATCACTTTTTCATTGAAGATCACATCTCTGCTGCGGATCACCTTCTTATTTTCATCATCCCATATGCGATAGCCAAACTCATCCTCACCATAGCCAATAAAAGTGCATTTCTTAGACTTAGGATCAAGCTTGTTCCTGCCTTGATCATTAATATGAACATATGCAACACAACCAAAAACTTTAAGATGAGAAAGTTTAATTTCTTTACCATTCCATACCTCTTCTGGTATTCTATGCTCCAATGGAACTGATGGGCCTCGGTTGATCAAGTAAGCTGCTGTGTTGACTGCTTCTGCCCAGAACTGCTTCGGTAGACCTGACTGTATACGGATGCTTCTGGCTCTTTCTGTCAACGTTCGGTTCATACGCTCAGCTACACCATTCTGTTGAGGCGTACCCGGCACGGTTCTTTCCATTTTGATCCCATGCTCATAGCAGAACTTCTTGAATTTGGTGTCTTCATATTCACCACCATTGTCAGATCTAAGTTTCTTAATCTTTAGACCTGTCTCATTTTCAACCATAGCTTTCCAATTTCTAAAAATCTCAAATACTTCAGATTTTTGCTTTAGAAAATAAACCCATACCTTCCTGGAGTGATCATCAATAAAAGTCACGAAATAGTGCTTTCCACCAATGGATGCAGTTGTTGTTGGTCCCCAAACATCAGAGTGAATAAGCTCCAACCTTTCTTTCTTTGGGGTTCTGCCACTTGTCTGAAAGCTGACTCTCTTCTGCTTTCCAAGTATGCAGTCTTCGCACATGTCTAACTCAACTGATTGTAGACCTGGAAGTTTCCCCATTGAATGCATAATCTTCATCCCTTTTTCACTCATGTGGCCAAGTCTCTGGTGCCATATGTTGGAATTGTCATTCTCTGCAGCAGTTGTAATTGAACAATGTCCTTCTGCTGTCATGTAGAGAGTACCATTCTTCTTTCCATGAGCGACCACCATTGCTCCTTTTGAAATCTTCCACCTGTCATCATAGAAGATAGTAGTGTAGCCTTCACTGGCTAATTGCCCAACTGAGATTAAATTCTTTCTCAGATCTGGAATGTGTCTGACATCCTTCAGCTCCCAAATAGATCCTTTCAAATTTATCTTCACAGCACCTTTGCCAACAATATCACAAGGTTGATCATCACCAAGAAATACTTTTCCAAGGTTTCCAGGAACATACCTCTCGAAGAATTCTTTCTTCGAAGTAGCGTGGAATGATGCTCCAGAGTCTAACACCCAAGACTCTTCCTTGCTCTCTAAAGAACATATTAATGCATCATCTCCTCCTGCGGCAAAAGTAGCATTTACCTCTGCATTTTGGTCCTGGTCCTTCGGTGCACTCCTGCACTGATTTCTGTAGTGTCCAGTCCTCCCGCAGTTCCAGCATTCGATAGTCTTCGACCTCTGAAAATTATTGGGATTTCTGGATTTGGACCTTCTGTCCTTTGATCGACCTCGATAATTTGATTTGCCACGTCCTCTGGTTGAATTTCTTCCTCTTGTCTCTGCATATAATGCTGAGGTTGATGATTCACCCGACTCTCTCCGTCGAATCTCTTCACTGAGAACCAGATTACGGACATCATCAAATTTTAATTTGTTGCTTCCAGATGAACTACTCACGGCTGTGACTGTAGCATTCCAGCTTTCTGGCAGTGAAGATAGAAGTATCAACGCTCGTACTTCTTCATCAAATTCGATACCAACTGAACTCAATTGAAGTATAATTGTGTTGAGTTCATTGATATGCTGGGGTGCAGATGCTCCTTCCGCCATTCGCAAGTTGAACAACCGCCTCATCAGATGGACTTTGTTAGCGGCTGATGGCTCCTCATACATGCTGGAGAGAACTGCCATAAGACCCGCCGTGGTCTTCTCCTTTGCGATGTTGAAGGCAACGTTGCGGGATAGCGTCAGTCGGATAACTCCAAGGGCCTGTCTGTCAAGAAGAGCCCAATCTTCATCTCTCATGCCCTCTGGCTTCGTTCCAGAAAGGGGCTGATAAAGATTCTTCTGGTACAGATAGTCTTCGATCTGCATCTTCCAGAATCCGAAATCTGCGCCATCGAATTTTTCAATTCTCACCCTTCCTTCGTCTGCCGCCATCGCTCCCACTCGAACCTGACTTCGATCAAGCAACCTGGCTCTGATACCACTTGTTGAGAAAAATTACGCACAATTTTTCTACAAGTCAGAACGAGAAGGAAATTAAAGGCAAAAAAAGGAACACAAGAGAATTTGATTACGGAGTTCGGCAAATTGCCTACGTCTCCGGATCTGCTGCACAGATCGTTTTACTAGATGGAAGTGGGATTACAATTCTCAGACTCTCTTTTTCTTCACACATACAAAAGAGAACAAAAGAGACTTATATAGGTTTTACCCTCTAAATTTGGAAACCCTAAAAATACTTGATAATGCTTATTAAAAAATAGATAAAAATAGATAATGACTTGGTAATGCTTTGCCTAAGTCAAAACTCTATTTTTAGCCTCCTTTAACACCGTGAACCAGAGAAGATCGTCTGCGTCTTCTTTCTCCTTGTAAGCTGTACTTCTTATCCATGTTTCAGCTTCAGGTTTGAGTTCAGAATTTACAAAAACAAATTAACTCGGTTTGCTCTCTCTTTGGGCTCTGATAGCCTGGTTGGAGCAGCAAAGATGGAGCACTCGATCCAGAGCGTCTGCGAGATGATGGAACCCGTTCTTCAAAGAGTGGTAGATTTTTGTCGAAACATATGCGCGCAGTGAAATTTATGCTGTGTAGATTAGTGAGTAAATGATTTTTAGTGACTTGCAGGTGCGCGAGGTGGTACAGCAGAAGTTTGATCAGTACGTGGATTCACTAGAGAGGTGTGCGTTAATGTTAGCTGCAAAAA
Source organism: Thalia dealbata (assembly GCA_030544415.1). Lineage (NCBI taxonomy): Eukaryota > Viridiplantae > Streptophyta > Magnoliopsida > Zingiberales > Marantaceae > Thalia > Thalia dealbata. The sequence goes on from CM060458.1 coordinate 2,914,859, forward strand.
CTACTCGGTAGATTTGATCGAGCTTTTATGCATGGCTAACGTGATTGATTAACTGCTCGCATTCAGGATAAAAAATGAGCAATCGCCCAACCTGCAACTCGTCTTCGAGGAGGAAATGCCAGATCTGATCTACAACAAAGGCAAGATCAGAACGAAAGATAACAAGCCTCTCAGGGTCAAGCTCATCGACGCGGCCACCGGAGACGTCGTCGCGGCTGTCTCGCCTCCGTCGGGACCTCTCAAGGTAGAGATAGTGGTCCTCGACGGAGATTTCCCTGCCTCCGGCCGCCGGCGGAACCGCGGGGATCACTGGACCAGCGAAGACTTCCGCAGCAGCTTGTTGAAGGAAAGAACCGGAAAGCGGCCGCTGCTTGTCGGAGAACGCACGGCCTCTCTGGTCCACGGCCGGACTTCGTTCGAGGCACTCGAGTTCACAGACAACTCGAGGTGGCGACCGAGTGGGAAGTTCGTCCTGGGCGTCGCAGCTCTCCCCGGCATCGCCGCCGAAGGGCCGAGGATTAGGGAAGGGATAACGAAACCTTTCAAGGTCTTGGAGAACCGGGGAGAGTGTAAGTGCATGCAGTTTACTTAACGAGTTTAATTTGCCGATATATACGTACTTGAATTCATTTAACTTGCAGTGTACAAGAAGCACGTCCCCCCGAGGCCCAACGACGAGGTGTGGAGACTGAAGCAGATCGCAAAGGACGGAGCTTTTCACAAGAAGCTGAACGAGGCAAATGTGAGAACAGTGGAAGATTTCTTGAGGCTGCTGCGTGATGATCCAGGGCGCCTCTTTGGGGTAAATTAATTACCTTTATGCCAATTTCATCGATCCAAACTAAAAACAAAAAAGAACTAAGCACCACATTCATTATCATCCTTGTCTATCAGATTCTGGGGAAGTCGGAGAAGACATGGAAGATCACTATCAGGCACGCAGAGACCTGTAAGTTCAAGAAGGACGCGGGCTATTATAACTCTCATCAAGAAGGGCAAACTTCCTATATGGATTATGATCTCGATCAAGGTGGGATGATGGAGAGTTCATGGGACAACAACATTAGTACTGTTTCAGCACATCAGCAGGGAAGTGGAACTTTTCTGAACAATATGCAGACAGACTACAGTTTCGAGGACATGGACTTTGGACAAGGATGTGATGATCCATATCAATGTCATGGTTATCCTTCACAGGCTCCTAGGTGAGGCGGGTTCAAGCTTTTGTCAAGAATTCCAGTTTTCCAGGCTTTCATATGCACAGGTTGAGACAAGAGAGAGCTGGATGGACATATACTGATTCAAGACCGACCTGATCTCCCTTAGAGAAGTTTCAATTATTACCCTTGTGATTAATTTTCTCCTTGTCTTCCTTCTTTCTTGTACAAGAGATGCTTCTATTGTCATTACAAATTTGTATAAAACATTTCATATTTCTGAAAAATACATCAGGTCAAGGACACTTGCAAGGTCAATCCAAGACTGAATTTTCCTGGTTGCTTCTGATGCATGAAGTCATTTGGAGTTTGAATAGTATCTAATTACAGGCTAACTGTATGTGGTTTCACAGAAACCCCTGTTTCAGAAGTTAAACCTGCTCTAAAGAACCCTGTTTTACTCTTTCGAGGTTTCCTGGAAGCACTCTTAACAATACTATTCAGCTTCTTCTTCTTCTTCAGTTCTTACATCTTTGCTGATGTTTCCTGGGGGTTCACAAGAAGATAAATCAGATAGCCGATACGAGCAAAACGAAATCCGATTTGTATGTGTTCTGAATCTTCATCATTCAAGGTAGCTGATCACTGCTAACAAACCACGGAACAAATATGTACAGTTTCCTCGATCAAACATATATATGTCCTTCTTGAAACCTTTGATCGAATCAAAGAAAAAAACGACATTACGATCGATTATTAATTTACTCACTCGTGTGAGGTGTGGTCGACCTGCTTGCCCAGCTGTTCATCACCGTATCAGGCGACAGCGGCGCCACATTCTTCAGCAGCTCCGGCTCGTCCCGAATCCCGCCGCCTCCGCTGTCTCCAACTCCGTTATCGACCTTGAGCGCCTCGCCCTGGACCGCTCTCAACGCCTCGAGCACCTCCTTTATCGGCGGCCTCATGTCGCCGTCCGATTGCAGGCACCTGAATGCCACCTCCGCCACCATGGTGACCATCTTCCTCGTCGGCTCATCCGACCGGTACCCGAGGCCGTCGTCCAAGAGCTGCTCCAGCTCGCCGTTTTGGATCCTCGTGACCGCCAGGTTCGCCAGGTTGATCTCGCCCCGGTGCCGCGTCATGTCGATGGCGGGCTTGGAGGAGATGAGCTCGATCAGCACGACCCCGAAGCTATAAACGTCGCTCTTGTCGGTGAGCTGATAGCATTGGTGGTACTCCGGGTCCAGGTATCCCGGCGTGCCCTGCGGCGCAGTGGAGACGTGCGTGACGTCGGTGGGGAAGATGCGCGAGAGCCCGAAGTCGGCGACCTTGACGTGGAAGCTGCTGTCGAGCAGGACGTTGCAGGTCTTGACGTCGCGGTGGACAATCGGAGGCTCGAAGGAGTGGAGGTAGGCGAGAGCGTCGGCGGTCTCGACGGCGATGCGAAGGCGCATTGGCCAAGTGAGGACTCCCTCCGCGGCACGGGATCCATGGAGGTGGTCGGCGACGGTGCCGTTGGGGATGAACTCGTAGACGACGAGGAGGCCCTGGCTGCGGGGGGAGGTGCAGCCATAGAGCGCCACGAGGTTCTTATGACGGAGTCGCGACAGGATCTCGATCTCGTTCATGAACTGCTCCAGTCGCCGGCTGTTGTTCTCGTAGAGCCGCTTGACTGCAACCGTGCGCCCATCTCGAAGTTTACCTGAACATAACAAGCCCTTATTTTGAGCTAATGCTGAAGGAGAATGTTCCAATTAATGGAATACCTTTATAGACGGCGCCGAAGCCTCCATCGCCGAGCTCATTAGAGGCGTCGAAGCAGTTGGTGGCCTCGTGCAGCTCGGCGAAGGAGAAGAGATGAGTCTGCAAATGGGCGCTGCTCATCTCTGGGTTCTTGAAACATGGCTCAGAAGAGAAATTTTGAATGAGGGATTCGGAGGACGGCGAGAGCTTCCTCTTCCTTTGCCTGTATATGAAAAAACCAACTATGCAGAGCAGGAGAACAACTCCAGCAGCTGCCGAAGCACCTGTTCGTCAAGAAGGACAAGTGTGCATTACTGATCGTCTTCTGTCTCCATTTTCAGGAAGGAAAAGATGCATGTATGACTCAAAAACTGCAATGCCGGAAGAGTTGGAAAAAAGATAGCTACCTATTAGAAGCGGTGTCCTCTTTTTCCTTTTACCTGGAAAATAACTTTGAGATCATGAGACTGGTAATCTTGATCAAGAAGTATAAGCATAAAGAGTAAATTAAATATCTGCACTCCTTAAGGAAACTACTGACATATCTATTCCTCTAAACTACTGCTGAGATGGTTTCAGTAGCAGCAAAACGAACAACTTGATCGCTAAGACTTCTTGTCTTCTGCTTAATATGCAGAATACAAGAATCTTTCCCCATTTTGATCTTGCTCATGCGGGAATAGTAGTAGTAGGTTAATGACCGTGAGGAAAGCAACAGGTTATCTAGTCCAAAGTCACTTACTGCAGCTTTTCGGATGGGTTTGATCCGAGCAGATGCACACGAACTCCCTCAAGGTCTCATTGAATCCGCATCTACCCCCACTCTCCCTGCAAACGGAGCACTCTACATCCGTCCAATTCAACATCCACCCGCTCTCCAGAAGCGAGGTGAAGTTCATATCGCCGCTCCCGGGCTGGGCGTACCCCAAGACCGGCACGACGTAGAGCTCACAGCCGGCGTCGGATAAGCCTCCCTTGTCCGCCGCGCTACCGTAGTCGCCGCCGAAGTAGTCCAGCCGCTCATGATTGCAGGAAATTCTTTGAGGTCCTTCGAGATCGTGCGAGCAATTGTGCAGAAAGTAGATCTCCCGGTTGAGGGAGCTCATGCCGAACGGGTACAAGTTGGTCTTGCCGGTGAAATTTCCATACGGGAAGGGACAGACGCCCAAGTACTCCACGGCGGTGATGACGAACGAGCTGTTTTCGTAGAAGATGTCCAGGATGTAGAACATGTGATCGATCACCTGCAAAGTTGGAGTGTAGCTGTCGTTTCTGCAGGCGACCATGAGGGAAGGGTAGCCGCAGTAGGACGGCTGGCGGTCGCCGATCCAGAACGGGTAGCTTATGTTGACGCCATTTCCGCAACTCCGTGGCTCGCAGTCCTCCATCCTCGGAGCCGCGGCCGACGATTGCTTGTTTCCGAGCAGAACGATGAGCAGCCAGGAGAAGACGGAGACGAATTGTTTGAGTTGCAGAAAGATCTGGGGAGAAGGCATTTGAGCAGAGGAGGAGAAGGGAGAAGAGGTGAGAAGGGGGGATGAACAATTAATCGAAGAGCAGTTTGATGCTTGATGAGAGCTACTTTGACCCGAATGCTGGAAGCTTATTTGTTTGATTTATCTTGGGGAGACGACCCGAGGAAGGCGTTGACCGTTGCCTTCGCTGATATATAAAACTTGTGGCGGCTGTCTCCGGTCATGCAAGAGGACCAAATGAAGTAGTAGTTTCCTGAGAAAAAGGAACTCTCCGACCATGTTCATCAACTGTTCATCCAACACCGGCCGCCGGCAGGAGCACACCATTTGGTTTGAATTTTCTTTCTTTTGACTAATTTTATTCAGTTTTAGTTGTCGTCTGAATTTTTACTCATTGCTGCTCACCAAGAAGGTCGACATCAATGGTAGTGTTGGCAACACCTGCCATGCAAGCTTTGGCTTCTTCCTAACTCTAGGGGGTGCCTGAGAACATGTCCAGGGCCAGGTTTAGTAGCTGCGTATTTTACACTTTTTTTTGGCTTAGCAAGTCTGATCTTGTAGGCTTATCCTTCTGACCACAATGTTTGTTTGATCATCCCTACCAAGCTGGCCGAGATGATGAAATCCTAAACTTAATATCTCCATAAATCCTCAAAAACTAATAGAACTCGCATAGAACAGAGAGTATCCAGAAACTTACCTTTGGGGCACGCCATTCCAGCTCCAATGGCGGGGCCATTCTGGCAGTAGCAGGTTGGCCCGGTCGGAGAGGAGCCGTCGTACCCACAGCGGCCACCGGAGTTGCTGCAATCGCTGCACCACGCTCTCCCCGCCGTCCAACTCAACGAGAACCCTTCCTTCACCGCCGCGCCAAAGTTCGACTTCCCCCTTGCAAGCTCGTCCGCGGTCGTCTGCTGCATCGGCACCATCACCATCGAGCTGCATCGCCCCATCAAGTTCGCATCGATCCCCTTCCCAAGCTGGTAGTACCAGCGACGGCGGTTGGCAGCCGATGCACAGTCGACGCCGTACACGTCCGCCGGCAGTGCAGCCGGGGAGGTGCTGCAGTTGGCATACAGGGTGACGTTCCGGTCCCGGTCGCTGCAGGTGTACAGCGAGAAGTCGATGCTGGTGTTCTCGTACGGCCGAGGGCACGACTGCTCGACGAAGCGCTGGTCGACGACGGTGACGATGTGGTTCAGGTAGTCCAGGTTGTTCACTTGGTATCCCCTGCCGTTTATGCTTATCGTCGCCAACGACTTATCCTTGCTGCAGCCGATGAAGTATCCCGGGTAGCCGCAGTAGTCCGGCCGGCCGTCGACGCGAAACGGATAGCTAATATTGAGCTCCGTGGCTCCGCAGGCATATAAGTAAGTGTTGCAATTAGCATACCGGTAGTATATCCCCGAGGAAGAAGAAGAAGAAGACCACGTGAGGAGCAGAAGAACAGATAGAATAAGGTACGATATCAGATCCATCAGGAACAGGTGTTAAGGAAGCAGGGAGATTTGGAAGAGACGATAGAACCCGGAGAAATTTACTGTCTTGATTTGTTCGATTCGAGGAGTCTTAATTAACTTAGAAATCTGGGAAGAAAGCAGCTTTGAGGAAGGGGAGCTGGTGCAGACTTTTTATTTGAATCTTTGACAATGTGCCGACTGCGTTATCATCAGAAAGGCCTATTCTAAGCAAAAATGATGGACCAAGTGCCGAGGGAGGAGATCACTGTGCGTGGGCAAAGGAGGATTTTGGAGACTTCGAGACGGTGGCTTTTCTTAAACAAAACAGGGTGAGGATGAGCCGGTGAGGTCAGTCGATGATCCAAAAGATGCGAAACCACCACCAGAAAAGAAAGAGATGAGAAAGGATTAAAGGTCTGTGTAAGAGAAGATGGAGAATCAAAGCTTATTGTTGGTTGACCAAATTGCAGAAAAAAGTCCTCTCGTTGGTTGGCTTCGTTGAGTCATCTTCGCACTTTTCCTGTACCACTAGATGCAGGCCGAGTCACTCCTGCATATGGAAAGATGAGCCGCTGAAGCACTGGGCCAATCATTGCCCCAGCAATGCTAAGATTCAAAACAGAAACGAAGAGGAGGACTTCAGTTTTCAATGGCTTCCTGCATCTGCAAGCAAGCATGGCGAAAACGAGGAACAAGGTGTTGACAATAACTCTGCTCGATTTCTGGAAAAACCAATGGCGACGGAGCCTCCCTTCTGCGTACGATGTCAAGTAACTAATAATAATGGAAAAAAGGAAAGGGATCATCGATCGGATAAAATTTTTTCATGGAGACGAATTAAACGAGTGCAGTCCAACCCAGCAACCTCTGAAAGTGTTATTCCACCCGATCTATTAAACTAACTCGATCGATCAGATCACGATCCAGATGTGAAAAGCATCGATCATACTTCTCGAGAAAGCTTGTTCACCCGACTTTATATCCCATCTCAGGGCTTCTTTTTCAGGTTTAGCTTCTAGACAAAATAAAAGTGGAGGACGGCTTCGGTGACGGGTCTCTTCACAGAAGAACATGCACCAACCGGGGAATTGATGGCAATATTTTAAATCAGTTTGGTTTTATATATTATTAAATGACTCGGCCTTATCTTCCACACAGGCATTAAATTTGGAGGACACAGGAATGGCCCAAGTGACAGGTGCTTTTTCAAAGAGCAGTTGGAAAATTTTCCTCCACCTACCATTAACCTACGACTAATACTACTTGGGATCTACAAATTCCTTGGATCTTACGCCTAATTCAACTCTCCGACGACACTAAATCAATTGTTTATGCTGAAGAAGGTGAAATGAACATAAACGATGACCAAAATAGATCGAGCGATTGCAATGAATAAAAGATGTACGAGAAGCAGCGTACCTGCTCCACAATGAGGAACTGTTTTTACCCCATCAGAGCAAAAGCAGGCGAAGACCAAGGTAGAGTTGGTTGTCTGGTTCAGCCCGCACCTCCCGCCGGAGTCCTCGCAGGTGCCGCAATCGCCGGAGCTCAACATCGGCCAGCTCAACTGGAATCCACGCTGCAGCAGTCCTCCATAGGAGAGAGGTAACAAATGACGCGGACCATAGGAAACCAGGCTACCTTTGAGGACAGGAGCGACGATGACGACGGCACACGAGCGCGGAATGCTGTCGGAGAGCTCCTTCATCGCTTCTCCTGTTAAGACATAAGACCGGTTTCCACCAGCAGAAGAGCTGAGGCAGGGGATCGAGTAGTTCTCCAGTTGGCCGCCGCCGCCGCCGCCACCATCGGTGCAGTCGTAGAAGAATGTGAGGTTGTCGTCGGAGGGAGCGTAGCCGAGAGGGATCAACTCGGGGCCGAGGGTGAAATTGTGACGGAGTCGGAGGCAGCGATCGCTGTAACTGGGGACGACGTCGAAGTCGGCGTCGGCGACGGTGATGGTGTGGTTTTTGAGGTCGATGCTGGTGACAGTGTAGTTGTTGTGGCCGAAGCGGAGGATTGGGGTGTTGTTCCGGCAAGTGAGGTCGAAGCCTCGGTAGCCGCAGTAGGAGGTCAGGCGAGCGTCGGACTCATCAGTGCGGAGGAGGAACGGGTAAGTGATGTTCTGGAGATCGCCGCAGCTCCATGTGGCTTCGCAGGATGCAGGGTAACCGAAAGGGATGAGGACAACCAGAAGAAGAAACGAAGGGGCGGATATGGGAAGACGAAGAGGCGGCGGCGGTAACTCTGGAACCATTTTTGTGCTGAGAACAGGAGAAGTGATGAAGAAAAATGGAAAACTGCTGTAGTTTGATGGTTTGGCAGATGATCTAATATCTAAAACTCTGCTATCTCACCGTAAAATGTGCGTCGTGTTAATTTCTATCACCTTGATATTTGTGGGGTTCATTTGTTTTTGGTTTTGGGGCAGCGGACTAAGTCTAGTCCACCGTCGGTGTGTTGCTAAGAAACTGTTATTTTATTTGTTTCTCTTAATTCTCAGGTCATGCATGTAGAAAATTAGGCCATGTTGATATGAAGGAATAATGAATATGGAATAGTAATCCTGGTGACTCCAGATTCATACATCATTAATCACTGATACATCATGGACTTGCTTCAGTTTCCTTATCTTCTTCCTCTCGCTTCATTTTCCTGGAAAATTTAAAACTTCTTAAGTCTAAATAGGACTCCTCATACTCGCTCTATGAGATATAGAGATATAGTGATCCTGAATCATAGTAGGGAGTAACTTAATCCTGAATCACACAGAGGACTCCTTATCATGCTGACAAAGGAGGAAGGAAGGTTGTTTGAACTAGTGGGAGTTTTTGACAGTACCAACTTATTAAAATATTTTAAACTGACTGGTCAACATGCCACGGCGTTCGTCCACCCGTCAGTCGAACCCTATGCTTGCCCAACCGGTTTTTTCACCGATGACGGACGACCTTCTTCCGACTCCGGCGACTAGCACGCCTCCTCCTCCTCCTTTCCCCTCTTCCGCACTCGACTCGATCTCCTTCGCCGAGTAGCTGGCCGGTCGGTACAAAGCTCTCCCCTCCTCCTCCTCCTCCGCCTTTCCCCCTCTTCCGCGACTCGATCTCCTTCACCAAGCAGCTGGCCCGGTCGGTGCACAGCTCTCCCCTCCTCCTCCTCCTCCTTTGTGAAGAAGCCATCGGTATCAACGAACCATCCCCTCCTCCTCCGCCTTTACCCTCTTCCACCCTCGACTCGATCTCCTTCGCCAAGCAGCTGGGCCGGTCGGCGCAAAGCTCTCCATCACCGTCTGTGCCATCTCCCGGCTCTGGCCATGTCGATTGCTAACAATGGCGAGCTCGATTTCGACGGCATGGGCATATGCTCTGTTCCTTCTTCGCCCAACACCGACGTCGAAGACGCGAGCACCTTGCCTCGACGCATGCTCAATTTCGAACAGCACGGACTCCGGACAAGCTCCCTATTACTGTCTGCATCGTCTCCCCACTCCAGCGGCGTCAATTGCGAAAGATCCATTGTCCGTGAGTTCGATTTTGACGACATGGGCATGCTCTGCCGGTCACCCGCACTTGGAAAGTGGATTCGATCAACACAGCTTCCTCCTCAGTTCGATGGATTTACAAAGAATTACCACAGTGAGGAAGAGAGGAAGCGAGGGCCTGGACTGCGAATCGCCGCAAGGAGGAACAGAGGGTCGCCTTCCTCGCCACCTGTGCCTTCCTCTACTTTCTCTGCGACGACTGGCGCAATCGATGTCGCTGGATCCGAGAGATGACGCGATAAGAGTCGATTGCCGGAGGTCCCGAGCACACCGGAAGAAGCCGCACGTGTGTTTAGCCGCCGCCACCTCCCCTGCAAATCGGGTGGGGTGGGATGAAGAAGCGGAGCGAGGCAGGGGAGAGTGGAGGCAGTCCTAACGTCAGTGAGGCCGCTGCACTGGGGGTGGCGAGGCTCAAGGTGAGGTTGAGTCAGGAAAGACATCGAGCCGCCGTTCGCGATCTCGTTCTTTCTCGCCGGTGGCCGCGGCCGCTTCCACTATCGTGACGCTACTGTGCACGCCCTCGTTCCGGTGAGCTCCGCTCGATGATGAGGAGCCGGCGGCGGGAGGAGTGGGAGGGGAGTGGACCTCGTGCGGGAAGTTCGAGCACGGCGTGGGTTCCCTTTATCCCGTAGGAGGCCTTGTCGTAGGCACGGGCGGCCTCCTCGGTGGTCCTGAAGGTGCCGAGCCAGACTCAGGCACCGTCCATATTGGGGCCGCGGATCTCCGTCGTGAACGTCCCCTGAGACAACGGTGCCGGTACTTGCCTCCACCGTCGCCTCCTCGCAACAGAGGAGATGTCTGGGGGGGCTGGGGTGGGGGAAGTAGAGCGGCAGAGGAGAGGGGTGGGGTGGGAGGAAAGCAGGAGTACAGTGGAGGAGGAGGAGGAGATTGCTCCCGGAGTCGGAAGAATCCAAGCCTCATCCAGCGTTCGATGAGTTTGGCTAGCATAGGGTTTGGCTGCCGGGTGGACGAACGGTCGACTAAGGGTTCGATGAGTTTTTTATTTTTTTATTAATAAAAAGGGTCAACGTGCAAATTTTTAATGCGTCACACTTAAATAGTGGTATACTTAATGTGTCACACTAACGTACTAGAAGGATTAATTGGTTAAATGCTTCAATATATTATTCTCCTTATACGTAGATAGAACTAATATTCTCTAGCTATATAGATAGCTTGATTAATGTCGGAGCAACAACTGCATAAATTAGTTTTATAAACAAAGATTTCAGATAATAATATGATCGTGTAATAAGACGTTTTTATATTATGTGTAATGACCCTGGTATTATATATAATACTGCGGCCACCCTTCCCTCATGGTCAACTTGCAACAAGAACAACTACCCTCCAACTTTCCAGGTGATCGAACACGTGCTCTACGTCTTGGACGCCGTGGAGTACTTGGGCGCCTGTCTCTTCCCTTACGGAAATCTCACCAGCAACCGCAGCTTGTACCCCCTCGGCATGAGCTCCCTCAACCGGGAGATGTACTTTCTTCACAGTTGCTCGCACGATCTCCAGGGACATCAAAGAATTCCCTGTGCGGATTCCAATTATGGGAGGCCGGCTGGACTACTACGGCGGCGCGCCGGACAAGGGAGTTTATCCGACGCCGCCTGTGAGCTCTGCCGAGGCCGCCTGCGGCGATATTGGCTTCGCTTCGCTGTAGCTTTGGCATGTTGCTATTGGAAATAGTTGGAGGAAAGAGAAATATTGATCCAGACAATGACGAGAGCAGCGAGGTTTACTTCCCGCACTGGCTCTACGATAATGTTGATAGATACTGTAAGGTAGGAATTCCCGGTACAGCATGAGAAAGATGATAGTAATTGGCTTATAGTGCGTGCAAACGACACCAGAGAACAGAGCTTCCATGAGGAGGGTGGCGGAGATGCTGAAAGGGAGCGTGGAAGACCTCCTGCAGGCCATAAACACTTGTGATCGGACATAAAAGTTTAAGACCTGTAAAGGTATTGGTGCTTTTAACCTGCAAAAACTAGTGGATTTATTTCTTCATCAAAACAATTTCTTTCTGCAAAGGACAGCATCATTCTTCCATTAGCAAATTTTAGCAGAGAGCGAAACCTAATATATTAATGGAGAGCCTTAAGCATGCTTGCTCAATAAATAGCAAAAAAGATAGAACAAAGTTGTAAGAAGGTGACAACGTGAGCGGGCATATCTCTGACCAAAATCTTCAGCAGTATGTTTCAGAAACATATTTACAAATTATGCACGGATAACAAGATCTCTACAAGCTTTTCATGCTCAACCTGCGCTCAGCTTTTTATCCAACACCTCGGAGCATATCCTACTCATCATCTGGTAGAAGGAAAGCAACTCCGACAGCTGCTCGCTCTGCATCTTCTCCATCATAATCCTCGCTGCCTTCTTCCTATCCTCCGTAATCTTCAATCTCCCTAGGTATAACGACGCGTTCCTCACGGTAGCTCCCATCTGCTTCAACCTCGTCTCCTGCTGGGGGCTTAACACCGCATTTGACTGCATAGAGTAACATAAAGCAGAGTAAGACTCTGCATTCTTTCAAACTTTTAACAAATTGTAGTTTGTATATTACCTCGAGGAACTTGGCTCCAAGTTCAAGATCTTGCTCTTTCGCAGGAGGCATCTCATCCTTGTGGTTGTGCACATAAATATGTTTGGCAAGGGAGAAACTCTGCACAATGTTCTTCCTTTTCATTTCCATCTCCTTGTCCAACTTCGGACAGTCTTTGCTATTTGATGTGGAATTAACCTTCTTTTGGTAAGCAATGACTGCTTTCACAAATTCCTGGTAAAAGCAAAAGAAAATTCCAGCACGAATTCCATATATGTATTTTTTTAATCAGTTAAATTCGCTCATCAAAATTTACCTGATATGCGGCGGGGCATCCAGGATAATCGAATTCTTCCGTCCCCGGCCGTCGCATTCGCTCGGGATGGAACTGCAAGCCCATTAAGAATTTGCCCTCCTCTGGATTGTAAGCACAAGGATCGTAAAATCCTTCGATCAGTCCATCGGACGCAAAAGCCATCGGAACGAATCGCTCCGCCAGTCTCTTCACCCCTTGGTGGTGGTAGCTGTTCACCCAGATCTCCATCTTGCCTTCCTCCAACGAGCCCCCAAACCAAGCGTGCAGCGGCGTGCCCTCCACCACCCTCACCGGATGCCGGTGCCCGTCGTAGTTGTCGTAGTCGATGTGCACCGTGCCGTTCCCCTCGCTGCACTTCGCCGACACCTCCTTCTCGATGTCCAGGTACAGCGTGCCGTTGCAGGCCACGTTGAGGACCTGCGAACCCCGGCAGATGCCGAGGAAGGGAATGTTCCGCTCGACACAGAGCTTGGAGAGCCGGAGCTCGATGGAGTCCTTCTCATGGTCGATGGCGGTGTCGCCGGCGTGGAGGCGACAGATCTCCTCGACCTCCTCGGGCGAGAGGCCGGCGGCGTCGGCCTCGGCGTATAGCGCGGGGTTGACGTCCTCACCTTCGCAGAGGAGGACGCCATGGATTGGCTCGAAGCTCTCCAGGAATGTATGGATGCCGGTGACGCGGGGGACGATGACCGGGACGGCACCGTAGGCCACGATAAGATCGAGATGGTACTCTCCTGCAAGAACCCGAAGCCAGATCAGGCAAACAACCCCCCCTGCACCCTTTCTTCCTCCATCTAGGGTTTAAGCGATCCTCACCGACGAAGTCGACGAACTTGTTCTTGCGGACGGTGCGGCGAGAGACGATGAGAACGCGGGGAAGGATTCGGGAGAGCTCCGACGACGGATTCATCTCTCCCTCACACTTTCTCGATCCGTTGTCCGTCCCAAGCCCATCCATCGGTGATATTTATAATGATAATTCGAAGGGTCGGCTCCTCTCGTAGCAAATCGAGTCGCCCACCGCCTAACCCGATTCTTACCGAGGCGTAGCCGCGTGAGCAAATCATTAATACGATTTCTTCGGATCAGCTGCCATTCTACCCTCACATAATTCATTCGATAACGAGCATTGGGTCTCCACGTGGAAACTCTCAGCCTCTTTACGACACGCGGCAGCGTTTTAGGGTTCTCCGGGGAAGATGCCTGTTCGGAGAGGGGGAGCAGAGCCGCCGATGATGATGAGTGTTAACCGATCGAGGTGGTTGAAATGCCACGTGGAAATCTGGATGCGGGTGTTTTGGGGCGCATTGTTTGTTGCACCCGGTGGCAGTTGCGACTCGGGCGGGTTGGACCCGATGACGACGGACACGAAAATGGTCACGACTTGGCCGTGAGGCGATTCACGTGTTTCTCGGTTCGGTAAATCCTTTTATTCTTGATAATTTACGCTTTTTATTACTTCACGGGCCAATGGAAACGGATTTCGATTATTAGATATATATATATATTGATTAAATTGCTCGTGTGAACAATAATATATCCGTTGTCTGATCACAGAGAAGCTGCACACGGGCAACAAAACGAGGCACTGCTACCTCATCATTTCACTCGTTTATATATAAATCATCACCGCAAGAATTAGTAACTGAAGCAGGCTTTAAGCTTCACTTCTTTATCTGTCTGTATATTAATTCAATCTACCAACTCATAAACCCACCTTATATCGGGTTCTTCCGGCCACCTCTTCTGAGTCGTCGCCGTCGACGACGACGACGATGCCCCTTCGGCGGCATCTGCGCAAGTGCCCTCCCGCATCCTGCATCCGCTGCGCTCGACGCCGTCGGGGCGGAGCTCGTCGACGGAGTGCGCGAAGAAGCAGATCTTTCGGGTGCAGGCGTGGCCGGAGATGCACATGCGCGTGCGGTAGCGCGTGGGGTGGAGCCAGAACTCGAACACCCCGTGGGCGAACTCGCACCTCTGGCCGCGGCAGCAGGCGCTGGTCTGGCGGAACTCGGGGCAGGGGATGCCATGGTTGGGGAACCTGCGCGGGTCCCGGCGCCGGGCCTTCTCGCCCCTGTGCGCGAATGGGCACGTCATCCACTGGTGCGGGTACGCCTTGCCGCAGCGCCTCACCTTGAACTCGTACATGAGGAAGTCGTCGAGCTCGGCCTTGCTGACGCCGTAGGCAAGCCGCGCGGCCTCGGAGAGTCGCAGGTAGCAGGGCAGGAAGAGGAAGCTGGGGCTCTCGTAGTTCATGCTGGGTGGGGCTTCGGTCTTTTCTTCTCAGAGAAGAGAGAGCAAGTGGCAGCAATAAATAGAAGCGTTTTTTTTGTTTGGATCTGTATGCATGCTAGGCAAGTGTAACCTCTGTTTCTGCCAGCCACCAACTCGGTGGTTAAACTTAATTACACAGATTACTCGACGCGATCATATATACGAAGCACATTTCCAGGAAGCACAGCACGACTTCTTATATATCTTCGTCTTCAGCCCAGATTTTTTTTTTTGTTGAAATCCATTGTGAGGAGTTCCTCTACATTGAATCATTAAGCTGTCAGTATATGGCCTCCCCAATCATTTTTAATCCCCACTATCCGAAGCATTAAAGATCAAATGGCTGCAGCGCGTGCGTGGGTGGAGCTTTTTAATTCGGACGGGCCCTTCAGTTTTAGGTACGCTCTCTCTCTCACTCTCTCTAGAATGCAAAGATGATTTAGTTAAAGAGCTAGTGCTCCATTATCACACTTAGCAGGCCACTGAATGAGGCCTATAAATACCTCATAAATTTGCATACATTCTCGCCCTCATCGATCGATATTAATTCCACTAGCAGCTGAACATTATAAGCATGAAGGCAGCTGCTCTGGCGTTGCTTGTGCTCGGCCTGGTCCTCTGCGGGGCGCCGAGGTCGGCGTCGGCGGTGACCTGCGACTACACGCAGCTCAGCCCGTGTTCGGGGCCGATACTGCTGGGTTCGCGTCCGTCCTCGACCTGCTGCTCGAAGTTGAAGGAGCAGACCCCGTGCTTCTGCGAGTACAGCAAGAACCCCAGCTTGAAGCCATATGTCAACTCCAGCAAAGCCAAGAATACGCTCGCTACCTGCGGCGTCACCATCCCCACCTGCTGATATATATATATATATATATATATATATATATATATATATATCAACTCCATGGGTGCTACTTGATCGATGCTTCATCTCCATCGTATATCGTCGGAATAATAATTTAGACACAGTTCTGAGTGTCTGTGATATCGCTGCTGTCTACTTTCTGCTATATATAAATATCCTTCTGTTTCCCTCAGTTTCTTAATTCCAGACCTGTTTTTGGAAGAAAGTAAGAAGCAAATCTGTTAAACCTCCAGGAGCTGAATCAGGAGATATCAATGAACTCTGCCATAAAAATAACAATCTTGTGCTGTGCTTATGAGGTGAGGGGTAAAAGTGTTAAAGAATCACTTATTGATTACTCAAAGATTTAGTGACAAAGAGTAGTTTTATCACCCAGAAATTACTTAGAATAAGAAACCATAGAATGAAGCAGTGTTATCTTCCACAAGCCCTGCTCTTTCTTTTGGTGTTGATGAACCGGTTTTTATCAACGTCGACAGAACCCGTTACGATCAACAAAGCACAAACAGGGGCCGATACGATATGTGTTTATGTCCACCGATACGGGATAAACGCAACTGTTATTTTTGGGGTTATTTTCCACCCTTTTTAACTTTACGGGAAGGAGAAGTCGGGAGGCGGAATCGTAACACTCGTCGGCCCCCTTTTGCAGACCGAGAGAGCGCTTTCATTCCGATTCCTCCTCTCGCCTCGAATCGAAGAGCGAGGAGTCCCCAAGAATCCGCCGCTTCCTGTGTTCTTTGTCATGGAGCTGGATCAGTGGATCGCGAAGGTGAAGGAAGGGCAGCATCTGGAGGAGCACGAGCTTCAACTCCTCTGCGAATATGTAAGCTAGGGCACCTTTACCTATTCGGTAAACGCGCCGGGGTTTCCGGTTTTTAGATTTGGATTTGGTGCGGAGATCAGGGTTTCATGGGATGGTCTCAGATCTTACGCCTTTTACCTTTGCTCGATCGATTATTTGTTCGTCTGGGATCTTGTCGCACTTGCGATATTAACTATGCCGTCTGCTTTTTAATAAGATGCTCTTTTTTTATTCAGATTCCTCGAAGAGGTTCAGTGTTTCGAAAACTGAAAACACGGCCCAAAATTTTGAGGCCTTGATATCATTGATCGGGAGTAGGTTGTAGGTACATTTAGGTCCCCCTAATCAATCTCATGCTTATCTATAATTGTGCTTTGCTGGCTGTTTCTAGCAATGAATAGGAAAGTTTTTTTTTCCTTGCAGAAACAACATTGAGAATTTAAGCAAAATATGCGAGAATGCTCTTTGCTTCAGCAGTTTTACAGAGAAAAATGGTGAACCAGTTCTTTAAAGAACAAAAGTATTTGATCGTACTGTAGTTGCTTTCTTCAACACGGGACGAAGTGCTACTTATACTGCAACTGTCATGAATTCATTACGACCGTTTTAGATATAAAACACATATATTTGATTTCCTAGCTGTTCCATTTAAAAAAAAAAGTTATGCAAGGAAAATATAACTATGAATTTTTCCATTTTATGAAATACTTTTGTAGGGTTCATGCTTTCTTAAGACCATAACGACATCCACTACCTTTGATAGGTTAAGGAGATTCTTATTGAGGAGTCCAATGTACAACCTGTAAATAGTCCTGTGACTGTTTGTGGTGACATCCATGGTCAATTTCATGATTTAATGAAGCTCTTTCAAACTGGCGGTCACGTTCCTGAGACAAATTACATATTTATGGTAAAATTCTCATACTATGTTAAGCATATTGTAGAATTTTTGATGTCTCATTTATGTGAGATACATAGTATGAGGTTATTGGTTGAAAATTTGCCTGTCACTGCCAGGGTGATTTTGTAGATCGTGGTTATAACAGTCTGGAAGTATTCACAATACTTTTGCTTCTCAAAGCTAGGTAAGCTTTAACTTGGTATAAAGGGTTGTTCAGTTTTCAGCTATGGCATTCTTTCTGTGCATAGAGTTTCATGTTTTAAGGCATTTGTTTATGTTGAATAACTTAACATGACTCATGGAACTTAAATGATCGAGTCAGTCATGTAGATTTATGATGAACTTGTCTGTTCCCGGGTTGCAAATTTAAAATCTCCCTTTCAAAATCTATATTCCCAGAATATGCCGTTGGTTAGGAACTGAAGATATATGGATGTTCAAAATTGGTCGGTGCTGTTTATAGGAGATATGCTTTTTCATATGCTGAGTGCTAGTTGAAAATTTTACACCATATCATGGAAACTGTGTTTTTGTTCTTGTTTGTCTAGTCAACTTTGAACTACCTATAAGTCAACTTTGTTCCATTATAGTGAGCTTGACAGAAAAGGTATACAAGGGTCTAAATTATTGCATTTCTTAATATTCTTAGAACATAATATCATAAATTTTGATCTGAATAGATAACTTTTCAAGTTTTTGTCAATGATTTGTCATTAGTCATCTTTGATCACTTGTCCTGTCAATTTTTAATGATCATCCAGAAATAATTCAAAATTTATATTGGATATAATTTTAATCTTCTTTTCTTCCAGATATCCTGCAAATATTACCCTTTTGCGTGGCAACCATGAAAGCAGACAGTTGACGCAGGTACTTATTTTGTAGTTTGTTCTGTATTAATAGCAACCAGAAGCTTTCAGACAATGCTATTGCTATTGTCTTTGCTTTCAAATTTATCTGATACGGCACTTATGATCTGCCCTTGTTGAATATTTTAACAAATTCTTTCTTTATTTTGTCGAATATTTGAGACAGTATTTGTATTTTCCCTTCATGCTTTTTCAGCCTACACCTCCTAGTAGACAATGTGGTCTGACTGGTAAAACTTAAGTGAGTTTCTGTAATCTGGATCATTGTGTCCTGCTTGATCGATAGTCTTTTTCTCCCTTTATGCACATAAATGTTTTTTAAAAATCTTTTTGAATTGTATTTATATAAAGACCTGGTTTTGTAAGCATTAAATTGGGCAGTACAATTGATCGTAAGAATTCAGGATGTCTGCTTCAAATTGCTTGCAAAGTACATTAAATATCTGTTACTTGCTGATGACCTGCCGGATAAAGTTTTCCTCATTTTTGACCTATCTTTTGAGATTGCACTTTAGTGTGTTTGGTTTATCATTGATGCATAATAACACGAGTATTCTTGTCTTCTGGAAAAGTGCTTTCTACCTGTTAAACCTGTGATAACATCTGATCATGACACTTGATTTTATATGCCAGCCAATTCTTTAATTCTTTGTGCGTTATCCCTGATAATAACTTTTTTTTAAAAAAAATCGTTTTTTTTATCCCTGATAATTACTGTTGATGCAAATATTTTACATGCTAATGTTTAATGTCCTTTTTAGGTTTATGGATTTTATGATGAGTGCCAGAGGAAATATGGAAATGCAAATGCATGGCGGTATTGCACAGATGTTTTTGATTACCTAACCCTATCAGCTATTATAGATGGAACTGTAAGTCATTCACACATACGTGCTTCAATACAATGATCTTGTCTTTTCCAGTCTATCTTCGATTAACTATATAGTAATATGACTTAAATATAGGTACTTTGTGTCCATGGCGGTCTTTCACCAGATGTGCGAACAATTGATCAGGTGTGCTTCTTTTCCCCTTAGCTTTTAGGGCTTTCACAAGCCTTTGGTTTGGCCTCAGATCTCTTTGGTTAAATTGTAATTAGTTGTCGTGATTTGATGATGACGTTTTGAGGAAAGCTAAGTTTTCTGTTGCTTAGTAACTTCAATGCAAAAACGGCACTTTGACTACATATATCTGAATCATTTCACTTTTATGGCCTCGAACAACATGATCAATGCTTTTGCTACCAAAGTAGAAGATGGTTGTGTATTACATAACACGGAAATATTCTTTAGGTGGCTAAAAGAAGAGAACAGTACCAACTCTATATAAAATGGCTTCTTGGCTGGAATGCCTTTCTATTTCATTACTGGTCTTAATGTTTTTCTCATTGCCCTTTTTTGAGGAACAGATAAGGGTTATTGACCGCAACTGCGAAATTCCTCATGAAGGCCCATTTTGTGATCTTATGTGGAGTGACCCGGAAGAGATTGAGACATGGGCCGTCAGCCCACGAGGTGCAGGTTGGCTCTTTGGATCAAGGGTGACAACGGAGGTAAGTGATCACTTATTGGTTCGTCTGATGGACTGCTGATTGGATTGCCTCTTATCAAGGGTTCCACTGTTGTAGTTCAATCACATAAACAAGCTTGATCTTGTTTGTCGTGCACATCAGCTGGTCCAGGAAGGCCTGAAGTACATGTTTGACAAAGGACTTGTAACTGTGAGTTAATCAATTTTCTTTGTTTCTAATTGTCCACTTGTACAAGTTGTTTCTCAGCCATTGTTCTATGATTCTCCGGAGACTGTTTTATCTACTTGCAATTTTGGTCCTGTGGCATAGCTTCCTGAATGCTTCATAATTGATGGTTCAGGTTTGGTCTGCACCCAATTATTGTTACCGGTGTGGGAATGTTGCTTCCATATTGAGCTTCAACGAAAAGATGGTATGATAACAATATCGACATCTAGTAAAATTTTGGTGTTATGCCCCCGTTGGATGCTCTTGAAGATTTGCTCACTTAGATTTTGTATCCTAACTTCTGGAATTGTAATATCTTATGGAAGTTGCCTTTGGTTCCTTCCCCCCCATGTGCAATGGATGAGTGACCATCAAACTTGTGGTCTCCCGCCTGTGTTGCATCGCCCTTGTTCTCAATTTCTCCTTCATGATTTCAGGAAAGAGAAGTGAAGTTCTTCACGGAAACCGAGGAGAACAACCAAATGCGAGGGCCAAGGACAGGAGTACCCTACTTTCTCTAAAGGAGGGACGTTGGCTGCTTGATTAAGTTTTCCCTGCACCTTGTAAAGTCATGCCAGTGATGAAGACGGTAGGATCGATCATGGGGGAGATATAATATGATATCCATGGGCTTCGGCGTTGCGGATCTGATCCTAATTAATCAGATACTTGTTGTATATTATACTACCTGCTACATTAAACTGGAGCTATCTTTGTCTTGCCAATTTCACCTTTTCTGTCACCCAAAGTTTAGGACATCTTGACGATCTCAATTTCATTTAATGGAAATTTAATTCGGTAATTTTTTATTATAAAAAAAGCTTATCAGGAAAATCGTTTCCTCCGGTGTTTCTAGTTATTGTCCCAAGAATCGGACGTGCAACTACACTCGATCATTGAAATCTCTGGTGCGCTAGGAAAGTTTAGGTTTCTGTTCTGTGCATGACTGTGATGTGTGATGGTACCCTGTAATCACGCCGGTGTTGGCCTAATCTTGACTTGCTCTGTCTGCTCGATACCCGTCCTTCTAAAATTCAACCTACACAACGAAATAGTTTTTAGTCTTCTTGCAGGAAAAAAAAGGAGGCTTCATCCGTAGGGCAATCCATCCTGGCACGTGAAAGAAAAAAAAAGAAAAGGCTAACTGATCATCACTAACAAAAAAATTATTCTTATTTAGAAAAATCAACCCCCTTGTAGTTGTCGGCATGGCAATAGACTCATCATCATTTGTATTTTTATATTTTTCATTCCCCGTTCGTTGAACTTGGGTGCTGTCCACTTGTAGATTTGGTTAGATATATCAAATACTCCTCTTAGCATTCCAGTACAGTGAATAACAATAAATATGAGGCCCATCGCTCTTTCTGCCTCTCATCGCATCAGCGAGTGAGTTTGTTTGCAGGTCCTGTGGAAACTCCGTCACTCAACTGGAAAGCACTGCACTGCACTGCAGAGAAAATTATATTTGGATTCTGAACTCGATTAGGTAAAAAGCAAGTAAAAAGCTTTCAAGGTTAACCTCGAGATCTGTACACTTCACAATTCCTAACTCCATTTTATTATCAAAGATGTGCCTACCTGCTACCTCCAGACTGCATGATTCAATGCGGCCTATTGCTGAGAGCACAATGATGACTAAGCCTTAATATATTATGTCCACCGCCGGGACGGGAATTTGACTTAGAATCGGTTTCCTACGTCTGCTGGAATTTGACTGCAACTCCATGACATCTCAATGTCTCGTCTCATCGACTTCTTCAACAGCTTCTCATGCTCGGCTTGGATTGGGATCATATCGCACAGGAATCCCATCATCTCACGACAACTGTGCATTGAACCGAGGTTTACAGATCCACAGATAAATCGCAGTGCCTCAAGCTCCCCCCGTAAGTTTTTTAAACAGCAAAAAGGACTGGGAGACTGTCACCGGGGCAAGGGAAAAAGGACCAAAAGTTGGTGAAATGTATTATTATTATATTGGGGCATAGCTGTCAGCTGACTAGCCGATACTGAGTTTTTCTTTCCTCAGCCTAATTCAGTTTGCCTACCACAATTCCCACTAAATATTTTTTTTTCCATGGGGAACAGAATTGAAAGCCTATTAAAACCCTAGTCAGAGAGAGAGACATTGAAGAATAGGACTCGTTGAAACAACAAGATGGCATTTTGATTCTTCTAGCCTTTTCCTCTGAGGAGACTTTTTATCGCTTTTATCATTGAATGCAATGATGCATGCCACGGAAGGAGGAAGGCAAACCAAAGGGGGTCAGGACAAGAAAAAGGACTTGCTTTACTCCCATTTGTATTTTTGGTGCTCAAGGTGGTATTAACTCTGCAACTTATGCGCAAGAATCCAACCAACCTTTGGCCTAATTCTTTATGTCATCTTACTCATTAATTTACTCCGTCCCAGGCTTTCAAAGGGCAGCTCCTACCTTGATGACCTGATGAGAGCAGCCGCAGCAGCATAAACTGAAGGATGTGTTGGTGTGCAGGGGAATAAGGAGGGTCACTGACAGTGAGATTGAACTAGGGTTAGGGCTTAGATAATGATGACTCATTAAGCTACTAATATGCTACAAATTTAGTAGCCAAGGAACCTCCTCATCTTTTGAGGCAGATGATGGCAGTTTCTTTTTTGCTTAGCCTGTGGAGGGTACACATTTTGGGGACAGCTTTTGGCAGCCACATATTGTAATTTAACATCTTAAAGTAAAAAAAACTCCTTAGAAAATAAAGATTGAGAAACACACTGATAATACCTCAATGCTCAAGCTCCATTCTTTTCACTTTTCATGTCACCTGCACAACCTTAGAAAAATTGTACTGTAAATAAAAATAAATTTAATGCACCCATAATAATAAAAATAATAATGCGGAAGGATTCAGTTCTGACAATATATTTCCACTGCCAGGTTATTAATTTTATTCCTCTTCGACCTTCTCTAATTTATTGAGAATGTTTAATTTTATTATAAAACCAAATGATGGCACCTAATTAATTAATTATATAGACTGTATCCTGTTCAGTATGGCATGCCAAAATTTATATAATTATTCAGATCCAACCAAGAACATGAAGCTCAAAAGGGAAATTAGTTTTAATTACTGCAAGCATTCTCTTACTCTAAAAAAACATTAAGATCTTAAAAATTATAGATATTATTTTTTTTAAAAAGGGCAAAGGGTTAACTATAGCAAATAAATAATATCTACAATTTTAAAATATAAAGATATAATTTTTATTATGTTTAAAATATGGAATATTTTTTTATAATTCCAAAATATAGATAGTCTTGGCTGTAACTAATCTTAATAAAAAATATTGACTTTGAAGGGGACATTTATATTGTCTTTAATCCAAATATTCTTCATGGAGTTGGGCTATCTTTACTCTTCATACACGCTGAATTCTCTCCCACTCCCTCTTCGTCTCTCTCTGCAACTACTGAACTCCCACTTCTCTCACTCCGCAGCCTTCACTGGATTCTCTCGTTCTCCCTTCTTGCTCCTACTGCTCGAAAGCATCGACCTCTCTCGCATGCATCTTCTTCGAATGTGTTGAGTTTTCTCCCACTCTGCGATTACCAACTCCTCTCACTCCTCCCACTGCGCAGCCTTTCACTGGATTCTCTCCCTCAAGAGCATCCACAGCCACCTGCTGCTCCTGCTCAAGAGCATCGTCGACCTCCCACATGGAGTTGCTATTGAGGTGCTGAGTGCTGCAGTCTGTGCACTCGGTCTTCTCTGTGCTTTTATTTGCCTTTCCAACGGTCGAGTGCTTGCCGTCGTCGCTCATGGCTGTTTTCTCGCCTTTTCTCCGGCTGCTCTTCCTCCTCTGCGACGCGTCTCTCCTCCTTGCTGCCGTTGGCGCCCTCAACAGCGACGGCGCCGCCCTTCTTTCGTTCAAAGCCGCCATCAGAGACGATCCGAGCGGGTCGTTGGCGAACTGGAACTCCTCGCACCAGGACCCCTGCTCCTGGAACGGGATCACCTGCGGCGACGGCGGCTCGGTGGTCGCCTTGAGTTTGCCCAAGAAGAAGCTCGTCGGCTACCTGCCCTCCTCCCTCGGCTCCCTCCAGTCTCTGCGCCATGTCAACCTCCGGAACAACCGGCTCTTCGGCAGCCTCCCCGCGGGCCTCTCCGCCGCCCGGGGGCTCCAAAGCTTGGTCCTTTATGGGAACTTCTTGTCCGGTTCGGTTCCACCGGAGATCGGCGAGCTTTTGTACCTCCAAAGCTTGGACCTTTCCGGCAACTTGCTCGGCGGCACGGTGCCGAGCTCCTTGATCCAGTGCACGCGGTTGAAGGCCCTAATCTTGAGCCGCAACAACTTCACCGGCCCGTTGCCCCTTGGTTTCGGTAGCAACCTCGTCGCACTGGAAAAGCTTGATCTTTCTTACAACGGATTCAATGGTTCGATTCCGAGCGACATTGGTAATCTCACTAACCTGGAAGGAACCCTAGATTTGTCCCACAATAAATTCTCCGGTCCGATTCCGCCGAGCCTCGGGAACTTGCCGGAGAAGGTCTACATTGACTTAACATACAACAATCTGAGCGGGCCGATACCCCAATTTGGGGCTCTGGAGAACAGAGGTCCTACTGCTTTCATCGGGAATGCGGACCTCTGTGGCCCGCCGTTGAAGGACCCCTGTCCTTCCAGTGCGCCATCATCGAATCCCTTCTTGCCCAACGATTATTCACCTCACTCGCTGCAGGGAAATGGCACAGGTAGCAGCAGAAGCAACGGCAAAGGGCTCAGTAAAGCGGCAGTGACCGCGATTGTGGTAGGTGATGTAGTTGGAATCGGTCTTATTGCGTTGGCCTTCTTTTACTTTTACTGCAGAGCAACAGCTTCCTTGGCCAGTAAAGAAGATGGAGGAAAATATGATAAGGGGTCGAAGAGCAAGGAGTGCATGTGCTTCAGAAAAGAGGAATCCGAGACTCTATCAGACAATGTTGAACAGTATGAACTAATGCCATTGGATAGGCATGTCGCTTTTGATCTTGATTCCCTACTGAAGGCATCAGCTTTTGTTTTGGGAAAAAGTGGGATCGGCATCGTGTACAAGGTTGTGCTTGATGATGGACTTACCTTGGCTGTTCGGAGGCTGGGAGAAGGAGGGTCTCAAAGGTTTAAAGAGTTCCAAACTGAGGTGGAAGCCATCGGGAAGGTCCGGCACTCCAACATTGTTACTCTCAGAGCTTATTACTGGTCGATTGATGAGAAACTGCTCATCTACAATTACATTCCCAATGGCAACCTCTCTGCCGCTATTCATGGTATGAGCTCAGACCCTCAAAGTTTCATTTCGTGATCTGATGAACTTTGATGCACATATAAACAATCTTATTACTTAATTCAGTCCTGGTGGAGATGCATTTAAGAAAATCACAGCTATTGTCACCTCTAAGAAAAAATTGACTATTATGCTACATCCACTGTTCAATGTTTTTCATGAATACGTTATATTTTCCTTTTGATAGTCTTTCTTGGTGTCCTGACTAATTGCAGGAAGATCTGGAACGAGGAATTCTGCACAACTGTCATGGGAAGTTCGCATGAAGATCATGAAAGGGCTAGCCAATGGCTTGGCTTTCTTGCATGAATTTAGCCCAAAGAAGTATGTTCATGGAGATCTGAAACCCAACAACGTACTACTTGGATTGGATATGGAACCATATATATCTGATTTTGGGGTTGGGCGCCTGGCGAACATAGCTGGAGGATCTCCATTTCTGCAGTCCGATCGAATTCCTGCTGAGAAAACTCACAGCCAACAGCCGGATGTTGCATTTAGTCCCATCATAAGCAAAGGATCATGCTATCAGGCTCCTGAGGCACTAAAGACCTTGAAACCATCCCAAAAATGGGATGTCTACTCGTACGGAGTAATTCTCTTAGAACTGATCTCAGGAAGGTCTCCACTTGTTCTTTTGGAGACTTTGGAAATGGATTTGGTTCACTGGGTTCAATTTTGCATTGAAGAGAAGAAACCCCTACTGGACGTGTTGGATCCTTACCTAGCTCAGGAGTCTGGTAAAGAAGATCAAATTGTAGCAGTGCTGAAAATTGCTCTGGCTTGTGTTCAAATTAGTCCTGAAAAAAGACCATCAATGAGGCATGTAATTGATACTCTTGAAAGATTAGTTGGTTGAAACTAGAAGCGCTCACAAGAACTACAATATCTTCTGCATTTCCTGTGCTGTCGATCATTCTAAGAATCCTCATCCTCTGTGAAGATGCTTTGCTTCCGATTTCTGACCAGTTGAATTGTTGGAGTTTCCTGCGTTAAAGGAGGAGAATGATAACCAAGCCAGGTGAGGTGAAAAAGGCTACCACCAAGCTTTGTTTGTTCCATCGGTTGAAAAGAGAGTTCTATATTTCTTGCTCACATTATATTGTGCTGTGCTGATAATTCAAGAGTTTGTACCTTAGTTTTGTTTAACAATGCTTGTACCTATCACAATTCCATGTATTCTATAAGAGCTTGCTACATCCAGGTTGCCATTGCATTTTAATGAAATCGGGTTACTTACTAATAGTAAATACATGTTCTGGTGGATGCACACCGTGAATTTTCATCTCTTTTCATGATCAAAATCTTTGCTTAGTAAGGTGATGCCATGGACACATTTGAATAGCAGATCATTTTCTTTTTGAAGGCTTGTCCTTCTGTAAGCCACTAACCTTACAGCACAGGCTTCTATAATA
The DNA here is from genome assembly GCA_030544415.1 of Thalia dealbata. Lineage (NCBI taxonomy): Eukaryota > Viridiplantae > Streptophyta > Magnoliopsida > Zingiberales > Marantaceae > Thalia > Thalia dealbata. Next base: position 2,941,278 of record CM060458.1, read on the forward strand.
ACCCTTGTCCTTTGTATCTTTTATCTTTGCATGTATGCCTGCCTCCTTTATGATGATTGATGAGTGGAGCCGGTGCTTCATTGCTGAAGGGCACATTCATTGAAGGGCAACCCATGAGACCTTCGGATAGCATAATCTTTCCCCCGGGGCTCACCATCGAAAGCTCTCTCTGGACCAGCAAAGAGATAAAATGTAGGTGACAACTACTAAACAGCCTTAAAGATTTGCAGGTTCCACGCAGCTTTGGAAGCTTGTGCGCTGTACAGCGGACAGACCATGTTTTGGAATCTAGCACTTTTGTTCTCTATGAGACACCAGTCCTGCAGAATCCTAGAAAATGATCGTTGTTTTCTTGCTTTTGGAGCATTCTCCAGCTTTCACATTTCAGTAGTACTTGAAGCTCTTGTAGCCGGATCTTAATCTTTGATTTGATGTTTTGATGCTGCAGCTGCAGCTGCAGCTAATGCTTTTCTTTTTGTTAATCAAAAAAGGCTCGAGATAGAACGTGCAACCTGTTTTCTTCTCTTTTTTGCTTTCTTGTTTCTGATCGTTAAAGCAAAACCCACCATTGATGATCTCTCAAACTAGGGACCGCCTGGGATTCCTTCACCTGTTGCTTTAATTTGCATTCCTGAACATAAACCCTCGCTAGCTGTTTGAGTTTGCTGCAGACCAGCTGAATCTTAGGATATCATCGTGGACGGAGAAGAACGCGGAAATTAAGATGAAAACTGCTCACTGATCCCTTTCGACTTGTGTTTTGATGTGCAGCGGTAAGAGAATGCTTATAATTCATTTCCGCCGCCTCTTCGATCGATCTCCGGCGGACGTGGTAAACCGGTCGACAGCGTCCATCGCGTTCCATTCCATCTGTCGCGCCTTCCCTTCCCCGATTAAAAGGAAAGCAAGACTAGAACAAAAACCTTCATCCACTGCCCACGATGCACCTCCTAGTCCACCCGTTTTGTGGCTGGTCCAACTCGTGCGGGCTCCACTTAGAGGGATCTCTTAATCCAATCACAGCCTCACAGGCGGATGGGTCCGCCAGTGTGGTGTGAGATTTTAGAGAACGGAAAAGAAACGTGTAAAATATATAAACACAGGAGAGGAGAGAAATATGAAGAGCTTTCTTGAATCGGGTCGCGATGCATCTTCTCCACGCGGACGTCCGCTGCGCCATCGCTGCGGGGATCGCTGCCGCAGCCTTCTACCCCCACATCGCCGCCACGCCCACGATCGCTGCCGGCCGGAGAAGGGAGTCGCCGGCGGCGGTCTTCCCTCGCCCTATCGTGGTCGCACGCGCCGGGCCCTCCCCGAGGTCGTTTTCAGCCACGTCCATCTGCGAGGCCGTCAGGGAGATCGAGAAGCCGAAGATTTGCACCGCTGACGAGCTCCACTACGCGCCGGTCCCCGGGACTGAATGGAAGCTCGCTCTCTGGCGTTACCGGCCGCCGAAGGAGGTCCCAGTTCCTGTCGATTCATTTTCCTTTTAGGTTTTATACTCGTGGGAATCTTGTTTTTAACCGTGAATTGGTGTGATCTGTAGGCACCGAAGCGAAATCATTCGCTGATGCTGTTGTCTGGGGTTGGCACAAATGCGATCGGGTTTGATCTCTCCCCAGGGGTAAGATTTTGACTATTAATTACTCATTTTCTTTTGTTATTGTCTTGTTATTGCCAATTCTTTGCTTCAGCAGGATGCCCATACTTGGACTTAGCTTCCTTTCTGTGTCCACGATTCAGATCCGACCCGCTTGCCTTTTGGCATGATATGATTCATCCAGTTCAAGAATTGAACTGTTCCAGTGAGAACTTAAGAGAATGGAGTTATTAGTAGCATGACCTTGTTTTCGTCTTTGCCAATGATCCAATCATGCCACGTATAAGTATATATACTATAGGCAGAGTGAAGCTTATTTATTTGGTAACTTCCCTTTGTCTCAATGTCCTTAAATTATTATGTCATGTAGTTATGTGTTGGTTCTTCGTGTCCCAGTATTTGTCGATTGATTAAGTTGTCTGTGTCATCTTGAAATGTTAAACTGTTATTAAGTTTCCTTGTTTGACACATACAAATTTTTGGGAATGTCTGTCTCTTTAAATAGCAAATTTCTTGCCATGTCCTGGTTAATTTCGTGGCTCAGTGTATTGACTGTCTCTTACTGATGCATATCAATGTATATTCAGGCTTCATTTGCTCGTCATATGTCTAGTCAAGGGTTTGATACATGGATCGTTGAAGTTAGAGGTGCTGGATTAAGCAAGCGTGCTGATGAGTTGAAGGCAGATAATCCATCTTTAATATGTGATACAAATCCGGTTAATAAACCTAAACCAAATGGTGCAATGTTGGATCAAGGACAAATAATTGGAAGCTCTAGTTCAATGTTCAGTTCTGAAACTGCCAATGTCAATGGAAAAATGAATAACGTTACCAGGAACGAATCAGAATTGGTGACTGAATTAACTGCAACTTTTATGCGCTTGGCTGAGAGAGTTTCAGGTTATTTAAATGAAGGTCAATTAAGAGATGTTTCAGCTAGGTTCTTTGATCAAATATCAAAACTTTTGGAAGACGCTCGATTATCTGAGAGATATAATGAGATCAGAGAAAAGATATCAGCTTTGCTGGAAACAAGACAAAAATCTGCTATTGCTTTGCAAATAAAAGATCTGAGTCAACGCTTAGTAAATGTGATTGAGGAAGGTGAGAGATCAGTTTCACCACAGTTTTTTAACTTGCAAGAGCGTCTTGCAGCAACCATAGATGATTTCCAGAAGCAGCTTGATTTGATTGTGACATATAACTGGGACTTCGATAACTACTTGGAGGAAGATATACCTGCTGCGGTGAGGTGACATATCCTCTTTCTGTAGTTTGGAATTTACCATGGGTGTTTTTACAGTATATGATGACTCTTGGAACTAGACAAGTTGATTTATTTTACTTTAATATTTCGTGTAGATGGAATACATAAGACTTCATACTCAGACTAAGGATGGAAGATTGTTAGCAATTGGTCACTCCATGGGGGGAATCTTGTTGTATGCTATGCTTTCAAAATGTGGTAGGTTTTCACACCTTTCTTGTATGGATAGATTACTTCCCAATGGTGATAATCATGGACTTCAGTCAGTTCAGGCATTGATTCTGTAATTATATGTTTTTATTAATTTTAATGTACAATGTATGCCTGGTTTAGTGTTCTTAGTCTCCATAGTTTCAAATGCTAAATCTATATGAATCATTGAATCATTGTAACTGCTGTTCCATAAATCAGGTTTAAATATGTACTATGTTTCTCCTGGTTCTTCCTCCAGTATATTAGTTGCTTCAATGGCAATAGATTTCCATAAATATTGTTTTATATGTCAAAATCTTTCAAGTTATGCCCACAGGTTGAGCTTTACAAAATCTTTGTGGACCTACCATATGATCAATGCAATTATTTCAGCCCTTTGCTATTGCTGATTTAAAGAAAGCCTTTTATTTTTTTTGTAGCTGTAATTACCTATGGAGTAGATCACATGTAGCCCATCTGGTATTTCATATTTAGTGATACTTCATTTTTAGTACCACATGGCCATATTAGCATGCAATTTTATGGACCCTTGTTATACAATTAATCATGATCATCTCACACAGATTGCCCAAGAATTTTTGTGGGTTTTGCACAAGTTATAAGTTTCATGTAGTTATTTTCATGATCTTAAACATTGTCAGCATGAACCACATGGTCATATTCACAAGATAGAGATTTTAGTTTCTCAGAATATTGACTCTGTTTCTCTTCTATTTTCAGGCTCTCTTTTATGCCACAGTTTTTTTCTTTTTAGATTCAATCGAACCAATTGGGTCTATTAGGTCAGCTCTGAAAGAGCTCAATCGTCTTAAAATTTGTTGATCAATAATCATTGAGATGAAAAGCACACAGAAGATCTAGTTTTGTCCCCTTAATTTACTGTCTTATGGAACTAACTTCTCTTTTGTTTTTGATTGCTTAGCCCATGCGAATGTAAAACCAAAATTGGCTGGAGTCATTACTTTAGCATCTTCGGTTGACTATACAACTTCCAATTCATCATTGAAGTTGTTATTGCCACTTGTGAGTTGTAGAGATTTGTGTGCATAAAAATTTGCCAGTCCGTTTTCTTAAAAAGTGATGTAAAGCTATATTTGTTATTTGTTGTTCAGGCTGATCCTGCACAGGCTCTTAATGTCCCTGTTGTCCCTCTAGGAGCACTACTAGCAGCTGCTTATCCTTTATCCTCTCGTCCCCCATACATGCTGTCATGGCTCAATGATCAAATTTCAGCTCAGGATATGATGCACCCTGAGTTGTTTGCAAAGCTCATCTTAAATAATTTTTGTAAGTGTGGACCTGCTCTAACCTTTCAAGTGCGGACTTGCTCTAACCATTCCATGATATGGGAGTTTGCCATGATTTTATTGTGGATATGGACATGCAAACACATGTTGATGGTCGCCTGAATTTTTGTTGGTTGTTTGTTTTAAATCTGTCATCTATTTTTCTATCATTGTCAATTGCAGACATTTTTTATTTAAATTCCTGCATATCAATTATTCAAAGCCTCGTTAGTTGGGATAAATTTTAAAATATTTGGTTTTAATCGTCAAATTTCTTCCAGCTGAATTATTTAGTTGCAGCACCTTCAGTACACTCATTTAACCTGTAAAATTAAAAAAGTGAAGCATAGGGAAACCTTGAATGGAGGAAATTGATAAACTATTTAGTGTTCATATGTGTGTGGGGCCATTTTTTGAGTTCAAGGAAACCTGCTTCTTTTGCTTTTATAGGCTCTTTGTGAATTTATCTACCGCCATCTGTGGATGGGCATATATATATACATGCGGATCTTATGTGGAAATTATCAACTGTCCTTAGCAGCATTTTGACGGTGATCAATTAGACATTTGGCCACTGAGCCCGTGCTTAAGAATTATATGGAACTGTCCTTTTTTTCAAAATGTTGTGAGCTTTAAAATCATTTTTTTCTGCAAAACTGAAACATGTTACTGTGGAGGAGCAGCGCAATATACAATGCTATCTATTTCTTTTTCCATTCCTTATAGAGTTCATAGTTTTTTATTTCATCATTCTCAAATCATTTTCAGGTACTGTACCAGCGAAGGTGATCCTACAGCTCACAACTGCTTTCCGCAATGGGGGACTGCGCGACAGAACTGGCACTTTCTTTTACAAGGATCATCTGCGCCATTGTGATGTGCCGATCCTTGCAGTGGCAGGAGACCTCGACCTGATATGCCCTCCTGAAGCTGTGTATGGTAAGAGTAGAAACTTGCAATCACAGTCTAATACTCAACTGACTAGTGACTAAATTTTCCATATTGAATGTGCAGAAACTGTAAAAGTCATCCCAAATGAGATGGTCAAGTATAAGGTCTTTGGAAAAGCTGATGGCCCACATTATGCTCACTATGATTTGGTTGGTGGCCGACTGGTAAATTGCTGGCTCCTTTTGTTTGTACTTGAAGAATCAGCAAATTTCTGTCACGAAGTCATCATGCATAGTGTTTATTTTGTTTCTTGTGCAGGCTGTCGATGAAGTATATCCTTGCTTAATAGAATTTCTTTCTCGCCATGATTGCTAGACGCCCTCGAATTCAGCTTTGGCATCCACAGACCTTTCTTCCTTCAAACTCCAACAAATGTCGTATAACAGAAGAACAGATAGTTAAACACCATACAGGGACTTCTGCAGAATGATAGCATCTACCTGCAGAACACTCCATTGATAATGCATACTGATTCATTTGAGCTAGCGAAAGATTACGAACCACTACGAATACCAAGGTCAAAAGAAGGTTATGTACTTCTGAAATTATCATCCAATTCAGGGATCTTATGGGTCGGTGCTCAACTTAGACAAATAAAATCTGCCTATTTCTTCTTTTGTGCTGTTCGGCTTGAGATACTCACTAAGAATGTTCTGCATGTTTTCTTTTTCTTTTTTGCTGCTGCTTCCGTGCATATGATTGTACAAGTGGTGTGTCTAAATATATCAATCTAGTGTTTACTCCGCTGGACTGCACTCTGCAGTTGCTGCAAAAAAAAGGGGGCAACGGTACAGGCCCTTAGGAAGACCCTTCTGTAGGTTTCATTGTATATTCTTTTGTCCATTTATGGACATATCTGTTGGCTAACGTACTCTTACGTGAGACTTTAGTCATAGACTTTATATCCTACATAGCATCACTTTATGTCCCATGCGTCTGCTGCTACCTACCTTATCATAATTGTTGCCAAGCTGGCACACATCAAATGGCAATGCGGCTTTCATCCTCTGAATAATATAACATACCTGTGCAAAGTGAAATCAATTATGTTATAGGAGTTATGCAACCATAGAGAGAGGGACTGAGGGAGCAACAAATAACAGCTGCCTGATGTTAACATCTTTCGCTACATGGAAATATTTACATTGCCGAATAAAAAATGTGGTGGGTGATGCAATCGAGAAGAACAAATAAATGCTGTAAGCAAACGACAATAGCAGACGGCGGTGCCACAACATTGAGTAGCCAACGTCAAATATTTGACAACCAAAAACCAAAGGAATGATAACACATTGTATGCGGTGAAAGCTGCAAGCTGTACAAGGAGAGAAGGGGGGGGGGGGTGGGGAGGTAAGAGGAAATTGTGCTCAAAGGTCGTTCGATTCATCGCTAGGTTTTAAGCACGGGAGTCTTGCAAACAGGGCAAGCATTTTTTAGCAGAAGCCACTGCTTTATACAGTACATGTGATAGCCATGGCCGCACTCCAGCTTTCCCCTTTCATCGCTGACTTCGTACTCCTCCTGTATATATAAAAATATATTATCCCCATGGAAGGAATTAGTGAAGGAGGTAATGAAGGAACACTGAACAGATCGGAGCTGGAGAAAATTTACTACTTAGATATCACAGTAAAGCTAGAAAAGAAACTCACTTGGCAAATGCTGCATTTCGATTCGGTTTCGGTCGATAGGTGCCTCACCGAAGCGTCGAAAACTGAATGCTTTATCTTCCGTAGATAGAATGGAATGTCTTCCTCCCTCAACCCAGTGCTTACATAACCAATCTTGTCTCCCAACTCCAGCAGTTCCTGCAAGGAGAGTACATAGTTTTATGTTCTCCTTGAATGAAGCAGGAGATGTACGAAGGTGGAAGAGCACTGCATTCAAGAAAAAGTAAAACACCTCATACGACATGTTGTCGACATCTAGCCGCCAGTCCCGAAACCGGTCATATGCATCCAGTCCACCACTAAACAGAACTCTTGTCTGGAACATCATGATCTGCAATTTTGAGGGGGGAAAAATCGTGTTCGGATTTATATAGTGATGTGGATCAAAAATAAACTCTCAGTTATATATCTTATATAGCATCCTATATTCCACCCTTCCCAAGTCTAATCATTTCCCTCATACAAGCAATCACGCCTTGATGTAAACCTTCCTAGACCTGCGACATTACTCATGAATCCTCCACATTGGTCCATTCGCTTTAATCCATGCTGTTCATGAAAGCAGCGAGCAAAGCAAGGGACTGGACATAATACTGGGATGCATGATATAGATTGATATAAACACTATCATGGACGACATGTGAAAGAACATGACAAAGAGCAAAAAGTGCACTATGGTGCCAGCAAGCCTGACAATAATTGCCATAGACTAGTGTACAATCTCTAAGTTCTAGGCAGAAGCAGATTTTAATTTTGGTTTTGGGGCACCGTCATTTTCTATCTTTTTCATAATGAGATTTCAATTTAGTATTTCGTCTGCAAAGGGCTAGAAAAACATTACCAACTTGAGAAAATCTAAAACTAAATGAAGAAGAAGAAGAAAAAAAGATACTGATGAATAGAGTTTCTCTCTGTGGATTTATGCCGGTTATATGTCTCATAATGTCAAGTACACCAACGCACAAGAATTAGCTTCAGCTCTTGACATAGGATCCTAGAATTTTATAATGCATGGATAAAGTTTTTGGCACTGTGGACTCGTTTATAACGAGTATAAACCACTGAAGCCAATACTTTGCAATACTCTTGCCACTGCTCAATATGCATGTGGGATGTTGAAGCATGAGTAAGAACCCATGTTGTAGAAACAATAGAGGTCCCCATTTCTCTTTTCATCTCAGCTGATATAATGAAGCAAGAAAGAATAAATTTTCACTGGTGAAAGCTAGGCTCCAAATATGTAAAACAGCAATATGAGGCTACCTCTCCCCATCAACCAGAGCCAAAAGTCCTTGAGCAAAATGTGTGCTGGCTGAGAGGCACCTGAATATAACAATCACTGTACTAGAAAGTGAAGGACAACAGAAAGCAGCATATCTTAGATTTCACTCCAGATCACCGGAACTAAAAATCTCTTCTTAGTCCATTGATTACCAACCAATAAAGCCTCACTTAGACTTTAGGATGTGATTGAATTATCGGCATAGTCTCGTAGGTAGAATTCATCAGCACAAAAGGATGTGCATCGGAAATTTCAGATATGAAGTTCCGAAGAATTATCTGGGCAAACGAAAACCGATGGGAATAAAGCCTGTCCGCAAGCTGTTAAACAGGCATTAAGTGAACCTAAAAGGACTACAACACATCATATTTTTTTAAAGGCTTTTAGATAATAATAAAAAAAAGAACGGGTAAATCACCTCCTCGAGCCCTCCAGGAGTGCGGTGGTATCCTCGGAAGTGGCGGAGGTGTCCGGATGGCAAGAGATCAGGTCCAAAGAATGGTGTATCAAGATTTGGAGGAGAGTCCATGAAGGATGGCGCCTGTTCTTGGTGGTTGACCCTTCTGGAGATATAAGGCCTCTGCCGTCACAAACAATTCAAAAGCTCAATCATAAAAAGGAGTGAATTTGCCTTGGTAGCTTATACTCAATAGAACAAGAACGAACAATGATCAGAAGAGGCACCTCTTTGTTCAAAAAATAAAAAACAGGATGTAGTGTTAGAGAGGACGTTTCTAAAATCTACAAATATTTGGGTATAGACTTCGTGAAGTGATGGGAAAGGGGCAGAGAATTGACCGATGAGATCACAAATTCCATCCAAAATCTCATACTTCAGAAGAGCTACTGAATTCTACATCAGAAGATGCATGCGAGTACGAGGGATTGAGGAAAAAGGAGCGGCCTTTAGCATCACGACAGAGAACAAATGCAGGACGGGGAAGAAAAAATCGACATATACTACCTCTCTGTGGATCCGCTCGGGGGCATCCGCCGGCCTTCCCCTCCCCACCATCGGCTGGTGCGCCACGACGCAGTCCACCGACGCCTCGGCGGCGAACGGAATTCCAGGGGCGCACCAGACGTCCCCGCCCACCTGCCCCCTCCTCTCCTTTTTCTTCTTCTTCCCCCTCCGCCGTCGCGCCCGCTTCCCCTGCCAGTCCGCCGACGACCTCACGGCTGCGGCGGCGGGCGTGAACGCCTGCGACGCGGACGCCGACGCGCACCCGAGCCCGCGAAACGCCGCCGCCGCGAGCCCCTTCTTCTTGGCTCCGGGAGGGGGCGGCGGCGGGGACGCAATCAAGGGGTTCCAGTCAGCGACGGCGCCGTGGGGCCTGGCGGACGAGGAAGAGGAGGAGGCGGAGGAGGAGGAGCTGAAGAGGAGGCGACGGAGGCTGCAGCGAGCGTCGGCGGCGGACGCCATGGCGAGCGCACAGCACACTATTGGATTGCGCAGTAGGCCGCAAAAGAAGAGCTTTTTGGGAAAATGGAGAGGCAAATTGAAAGAAGTAAAGAATATTAAGATGGAATTGCGTGGAAGATTGAGAAAGCAGCTGACTCCCAAGTAAACTAAATAGATAAACTCTACCCACATAAAGAAAGAGAAGGCCGAAGTAATTAAATAAGCAGCAGCAGGAACAGGGTAGTAAGTAAAAGTCGAAGCTTTTCTTCCTCCTCTGGTTGGTGATGGATCAATCGAGCATTGGGGTCGAGGAGAGCAAAGAAGGAAGGACGTCAAAAACTCATCTTTACTTTACCATCTTCTTCTCTTTAACTCGGAAGAAACAAATTGGATCAGCGAATGTCTCACAAAATTTTCATTTTTATGCATCTGGATTTGACATCCAAGACATTGGGAACCTGGAAAAAAAATGCTTGTTTAATTAATCCGTGATCCGTAGAAGTCCAAGCTCCCTTCCCCAGAACAAAAAGAAAAAAAATGAATCCCCCTTCTACCTGCAACACCATATTTTCTCAGTAAGAATGATTCGTTTTTGGTCTTTTTTTGCTTTAGTTCTTAATCATGAAAAGATCCATCGGTGCATGACATTGGCAAAAACCAAGCAGCCATTAATTAGCTGCTTTAACTACCTAAAATCTACCGTTCAAAATTTCAACCTCCACCTTTGTGGGAACCCGGGACCGAGAATTAACTTTTACAGCATGGTGGTCGACTGCGTGCCTCTTCTGCATAATTAATCGTTCTCCTCCCAAGAACACACTGCGGGTGGAGAGTCGATGCTGAATCAAATCCAGGCAAACTGAGCATTAATTGGCGAGAGCTGGTGAATGAATGAATGCTTGCTCGCTGCGGTACAAATGTATGCTGCTGCTGCTGCTGCTGCTGAAATGAGCCAAGACATGTGACGTCCGCTTTGGGTGTGCTTGCCGACTCAGGCAAGGTTCTCTTCTTCATCAACCCATCAACAACTCCTTTCTTGTGAATTGAATGGGATTGATGTTGGCCGTACTGTTATCAATAGACAAAGCATTCATGCTTAAAGTTCCCCGAGTAAAGTAGGCAAGTTCTATCTTTTACAGATACCGTATAAATTATGGACGATTATAGTTTCTAAAAAATAGAACACGCTGATCTCATAACCCATCAATTGGATTCTCACTGTAAAAGAACAATTAATGCTTTCTTAATCTCTCTGGAAGAGACAATGCTTCTAATCATGCCTTCCACACCATAATTCTTGATTAATTGATAGAGAATTAGATACGCCCTACCTCAAAAAAAGGGCACAAAGATATATGCCGTTGGCCTATATCTGAAAGAGAGAGTTGGTGCAATAGGGTTTTCAATATGTACTTTTTCTTATTTCTATCATCAACAACCGTGTGGCCATGTAGGGCACCTTTTTTTTGTGTGTATTACCTCTGAATCCCTTTACTTTACCAAACCAAGGAACGATGAGGATGAAAGTGTACGTATATATATACATATATACACTACAGCCAAGGTTAATTAGATTAAGATAATGTTAGGTTGGGGAGCACCATCGATTAATCCAAAGTTGACTTTTTTGTTGACAGATAGGTGCAAATTAAATGTCCCGGTTGCCAACCACAGCAAGCAAGGTAGGTTGAGTGCAGTTGATTTCATCTCATACACCAGTGAGAGTAATATGAGAGATTGATCAAGAACATAGAAGAGGGCAGCAGCAGCAACAAAGAAAAGTAAAAGAAGCAAGCACAGTGCAGGAAGCTGCCCTGCCACTTTTCTTTTTTCCCTTTATCGATCTTTGCATCTGCCAACAAGTTTCTTGTGCTTTGCCTCACTTTTATCCCACACCATAAAAAGCCAGGAGCGGCAGAGTTTTGAGAGACCGGCCCCTCCTCCGCATCATCTCATTTGCAAATTAAATTCTCGTTTTAAAAACCCCTCAAAGGGAGAGAGAGAGATAAGGATACTAATCTCTGCAATTTTTTGGCATCCAGCTTGATGGGACTTGCTAACAAAAAAGGAGCTTATTCACATCTACAGAATGTTGAGGCACAAAGCAGAGTCTCTCAACTCTCAGTCTGGAGTTGAGGACAGCTTTGAGAATTCAAAATATTTTGAAGTTTGTGTGCATTATTGCGTGCAGATATCTTTGACTACCTTCTAATTTCTTTGCTCTTCAAACTCGAAACTTGTTTTGTTTTCAAGTTCAAATCAACAGCAGACCCAAATTTGAATTCACAAAAAGTTCACTTCTCACCCACTGGGCCTAAACCTGCTAACGCTGGGCTCTCTGGATACTGAAGAAAAGAATCAAAGAAAACAAGTGAAAGAATGACAACGATTGAGACATTTTTACAGCTAAAATTCTAACTTTTGCATCTGCTTCTTCTCTGGTTATCCAGCATGTCACTTGTCTCCCCAGGTTATTCTCCACATGCTATCTATATAAAAGATGCTCATTTCTTACAGCTGCTTAAACAAAAAAATCTAAAGTTCAGGTAGGATCAGATACAGATGGGATCGCACTCGCCACAAATGCAGACCAAAAAGTCGTCATTTTTCTGGCAGACTAAAACCAGATTTTGAACACCGACATGGAGGGGGAGAGGAGAGAGAGAAAGAGGTGCCCCAATTAGGCCATGAGAGAAAAAAAAAAACCAGGGAGGACGAAGCAGTGAGAAATGGTGCTTTCGTCAACCAACCATTCATCATCGTCAAGGTCATCACCTGGGGAAGTTAAGTACTTAATTCTTCCTAGTTTCGTAGTGTGAAGACAACTAGCAACCATGTGCATTTGCAAGCAGAATGCCCCTCCCGGTCGCTGGATTAAGACATCTAAACTTTGACTGCACCTCAAACCAGTTTTAGAAAGCTTGTCTACTTATTTTTTGACTTTTCTGCTCACTAGGCGCCATGTGATGTTTAATTGACTATGAGATCCTGTTGTGCAGCAATAAATTTTGAACTGGTTGTTTATATTTTAAACGATCTCTCTCTTTCTCACTGGTCTTTTTTTTTTGCTTTTCTTCTTCAGCTCTTCTTACGTCCCAAATCTCTTTTTTTGCTTCAAAGCATGGGCACATGTATTCTAGGAATTGACTTTGACTTCTGGATCATGCATCTGCCAACTAGACATTGAGCATCAATGCATAGATCACCAACAAATCCATCTGCAGATGTCTCATTCATTTGTCGATGTCGAAGCAAGACAGTCCTAGTGATATTGCATAGAAAACTGATGGCTCTCACTTCACTTGTTTCATTTTCATAGTCATCTTCGATTACTTTTTTTTTAAAAAAAATTGAACCCACAACCTCGCCAACCCAATTGTTATAATAGCGTACACTTTGCTCTATCTTTATTTTACTATTGTTTCTACATAAATCTTTTAGTTGAACAGATTACTTGATAAAGAACGAGCAGAAGAACAAGAAGGATATCAAGTTAAAAGGAGCAATTTTGTGCTACCTATAGACCATTAATTTCTTAATATACACAGGTGCTTGAACTTGAAGTGAAACATTAATTAGAAACAAGTTGATTAATTTAACCTACAAAGCTTCCACGCACTGCTTCTTAATCATCTCCTCTGATGCCATCAAAGCCATGGCATTTTTCTTCCTCTTCCTAATTCCGCAGCTTGCAGAGGCACTCCCTTGCTCTCCGTCGCGGCCATTGAGCGCCGCTGCTGGGGCGACTCTAACAATGTCAACGCCGAAGAGCCTGAAGACCTTCACGGGCTTCGCCGGAGCCGCGACCCGGCCGAGCCCGGCTCGGGGCTTCAAGTCGATGAACAGCTGCTTCTCGGGGCCGATCGACATCCGGAAGGTGACCACGTCGCCGGCCACGAGGCCCTTCTCCTTCACGAACCTGCTCCAGCCTTTCGTCAGCACGTAACTCTGGCTGCTGTTCCAGTACGAGTACCGGAAGCGCCACATCTTGCCGCAGGCGTCCTCGAAGTTCAGCAGCAGCCCCTTGCTGGCGGCGGCGGCGCCAGTATTCTGGAGCGGGAAATACTTCTCAGCGTGCTGCTTGGGTATCACCAACCTGTTGAGCTTGCCGACGTCGCTCGGCGTCACGGTCTTGTCGAAGAGATGCTGCTGCCGCTGCACGCCGTCAGGGGGCGGCGCGTCCGGACCTGCGCCACGGGCGGACGAAGCAAGGCCGGCGGTCTTCTTGGGGTCGCCGCCCGAGGCCCGCCTGCTCTGCATCAGCTCGTCGCGGTAGGTGTGCTTCCTGAGCATGTCGACGATCTCGGCCTTGGAACGGGAGGCGAGGAACGCGAGCTCGGCCTCGTCGTCGTCGTCGTCGCTGAGGGGCCTGAAGTTGGTGATGGCGTCGCGGCCGCGGAACCGCTGCACGGCCACGTCGTAGGCGCGCGCGGCCTCGGCCTCCTCGTTGAAGGTGCCGAGCCAGACGCGCTGGTGCTTCTCGTAGATCTGCGCACCCCACCGGCCGTTGGGCTGCGGCACGACGCCCTTGTACTGGGAGGACGGCAGCTTTCGCCCAGACTCAGCCTCGACGCCGACCTCCGGGTCGATGACGTCACTCGCGCCGCTGCCTACGCGTTGCAGAGCCGCCGCCGGCGGCGGCTGCTTCCTGCTCCCACCGCAGCAGGCATCTTCGACGGAGCTCGTCTCCATGAGGGACAATGTGAGAAAGCGATCGGATGAGCTAAGAATTGAGGGCAACAGGGGTGGAATTAATATAAGGAGGTGAAGAAGTTTGAAAGCAAGCTAACTCGGAGGCAATGGCTGACTGTTGCCGTATTATATAGCAAGTTGTGCACCCAGTTGTTGAAGGAGGCAGGAATAAATATATTTGCACATTGGAGATCTCACGGCATGGGTGTTTTGCTGGTATGGGTCAACTCATGTGATGACGGATGGTCGGAAGAAGGTTCATCACTCAATTCATTAAAGAGGAGGAGAGTTGGGTAATCAATGACTTCTTCTTCTCCCTCTCTCCCTCTCTCTCTATACCTCTCCAGGTATGGGATGGGAGGAGGCGGAGATAAAGGAGGAGAGCAAATGGCATGGATGGGGATGGACCATGCAGCAGGAAGTGCATCCCCCCTGGGGTTTTGCTGTTTCAATTCATCCTCTCTCCCTCCTCTGCTGTTTTCGACATGCACCAAACCATCAGCTAATATTAATTCGGTGCCCACATTATATAATACAATCATTGGTGCACAGATAACATATCTTTTAGGTCTCCATCTCCTTTTAGCCTTTCATACATATCTAGATGCTCCTCTGCAGAGCTCGATGAAAAGAAATTTGCTAAAAATAGGATTTGCAGGGAGAACCCACTCTCTCTTCTGCATCTGCATCCCTAAAAGGATTCTGTTCTCACTGCGAGAATCCGCATGTGCCTGAAAGGCCCTGGGATTTGTTTTTTCACATGTTCAGCAAACAAAATATCATATAAAGAAAGAAACAAAACAAAGAAAAGGGATGTGCGTATCCACACCTCCTCACAGAACGAGGGCATGGCCCCCATTGACTCTGTCTGGGGGTGTGAGGATAGACTTGAAGGTCCTGATCCAGCAGATGGTGTTGGGTTGACCAGGTAATAAGAACTGAAAAGATCATATGGATGTGTTTGGTAGAGATGGGATTTAAAATCCACTTTAAAGTGTTTGGTTTCATGATGCGTTCTATCCAATCAGCAGATATAATGGGCTACTTTCACTGCATCAGTTAAACACCTCCCAAATGCAGAGAACAAGAACAGGAACAAAGATCAATATGGGATGTTATGCTAATCAAAAAACAAGGTCCAAAGGGGACAGCCGTCCTGGGCAGGGTGTGGAAGGGGAGGTGGGAGGAGGTGCCATTAATGGAGGGGGGAAGGGCACATCTGCTTCCTTCATCACTCATCGGTCATCCGCCCCATCCTCTCTCCTCTCCACATCACTTCCATTCCCTGATGCAACGCCTTCCGGCGACCACTTCAACTCCCGGAATGGGCGCAGACAGCAAGGCAGGTCGACGGTGACGGCCCATTTAATTAATCGATTTCGTTTCATTCCCTGGTCCAATGGAATTAGAACTCCGGGGAGGAGTAGATTACTGCCGCGCTTGGTGCGTCGGAGGAAGCTTCCGTCAGTTTCATATCTGCTTGGTTTTGCAGAGGGGATTTAATTAATAACATCACACATTGTTCGTCACATGCCTTGGGGGCTTCCCACCTTCTGCTTACTTTTTTTTAAAAATTATTTTGGGTATCTGCTGCCTTGTTCAAAGTAAGCCCATCGTGGGCTCGCATCGCACAGAGGTCAAAATAAAATTAGGTCAATCTTGTACCGAGTCAATGCACCCGGATTCCCACAATCAACTGCTATATTCTTGCTTATTGAAAATAATATCAACAAAAACGTTGATTCGAAGTGTTGCATTCTTTCTGGGCCTTGAAAAGAATACCCAAATCGAGCAAATCTTCCCTCTCTAGGGTTTCTAGATCCGTGGCATCTTGACGGAACAATGGCGGGCCTAGCGGCCCTGCTGCGGCCATATCCACGTCGATGACCCCCCCCCCCCCCAAATTTTTTTTTCGGATGAAGCCCTTCCCGCGCCCGCTTCCCCATTCGTGTTGCTAGGGTTATGCACACGCTACCGCCGGTGGACTGCGAAGCCCTGGGTGCTCCTCTTCAACAGCAGACGGCAGCGCGATGGGCAGTGAAACTCCAGGAATCGCATTCCAGCAAGTGGCAAAGGCCAATCAGGTATGTGCGAATCCCCTCCTCCTCTTGGTTCGATTTTTTTTTGCCTTTTGGTTGTCGACGATGATGATGTTTTCCCATTTGTTTTGTTTTTTTTTCTTTTGTGTGTTGTCGCTCTCTTTAGAGACGAAGAAATGCTCGAATCACCGTAAAAGGTCGTAAAAATGTCGCCTTGGAGGCGCCGGCCTTCACTGTGTTGGACAAAGACTGCTGCTTGCTCAACCCGTTCGATTACGGCGCCGCTTCCCCTTGCAATGCCATCGCCGCAACCCCGCTGCTGTCCGATGCTGTCGGCATTGGCGCAGTTTGCTTGCCCAAGATCAATTACCGGGGCTGGAGCCCTCCGGGCCTCGGCTGGGAGGCCTGGGTGAGGGAAATGGCGTGCGATCCGAAGACTGTCAGCACTTGGAAGAGGGCCGGGATTGATGGTGCCATCATGGGATCGATCGTCAACATCAAGCCTGATCGGGCATTGATGGAAGCATTGTTTGGATTCTGGAACCCTGCAACCCACACTTTTGTCTTCCCGTGGGGCGAAGCTTCGTTCACGCTCGAAGACGCTCATGTCCTTGGCAATCTCTCAGTTTCTGGTTCTAGATTGGACAGAGAATTGACCGATGAAGAAGAGGAGCTTAGGATCAGGCTGTACGTGGAGAAGGAGAAGATTTTGGAGCTTCATCCTAATGCAAAGGCTGCTCGTAGAGTCAATCTTGATGTTTGGCTTCAGTGGTTCCTAGAATTGCAAGGTGAGGAGGAGCTTAAACACCTTGGATTCTTGGCATATTGGCTGGCCAAATGTGTGGTACCATCCTATCCTTATGGAGAGGTTCCGAAAGTAATATTTGGACTTGCAGCTAGGCTTTATCACGGGGATCAAATTGCTCTTGGACCAGTTGTCACTGCTAATATATACTATGATCTATCAGGCATCTACACTTTTGTCCTTGGTAAACCTAGAAAGAGAAGAGGCAACAAAATTGATGTTTGGGCGCAATTTGGCCTTCTTCAAGCTTGGGTTTGGGCACGATTTGAGAGCTTGTGCCCAGTGCCACATGGTGCAGGTACTTTGGTTTCAGAATCTCATATCAGCCGCTTGGGATGCCGGAGAACTGTGACAGGATACGATGAGGCTCTCGCTATTTTTCAGGATGAGAAGTCCTACTCATGGAGACCATACTCCAGAAGTTGTAGTGGTTGGAAGGAACCTACTTGGTATGATGGAGTGGCACGAATAATTCATGTAGAAGTAGGCATGCCTTCATGGGTATATGATTATGTGGCAATCATCTCACCTTCAATGCTGCAAGGTTTCTACGGTGATACTTTGATTTCTTCCGAGAAATATCAGCCACACCGGGTAGCTAGGCAGTTTGGTTATGATCAAGCAATTCCAATTTCAAACGACTCTCTTACTCCGTGGATTTCAAACAGCAATCGACTTGGACAGTATGTGCAGATCCCCGAGATAACAAGAAGGGGAAGTCCTACGAAAGATTACCTACCGTGGTGGCAAAAGCAGAAAATAGAGTATCAGAAAGCTTTAGATGAGTTTGCAATGCATTCACCAGGGTTAGTGAGCATTCACAAAACAGGAATTAAGCCAACAGACAAAGGTCCAGGGGGTGGCTTTAGTGTGAGCAGAACTAGTTTCGAATCATCATATCAGCATTGTAATCATCAAGAGCAGGAAAAGGAAGAAGACAGTAGAAATGTTCTAGCAGAGCCTGGAGGAAATCATGCAGAAAATCTTGAAGAGAAGAATGAAGAAGTAGTCGAATTGACTAACAGCCATGAGGTAAATTCAGTCGTCGAAGTCGATGAATATGATGGTAACAGGTCAAAAGTTTCCTGCAATGATATTCATCAGTTCGGAAATCGGAAGAGAAAGTTAGAAATAGAGGAAATAAGCAGGAAGGCAGAAATTTCATCTGTACCTTTTGTAGATGTTGTTGTAATTGATGATGATAGTGATGAAGATGATACTTCAGAAGAGGAGGGAAGGCGGCTGGTTGAGGAACTGGAGAATTTCCAATGCCGTGGACTTTTAAATGAATGGGATCCAAGTTTCTCAGAGCTTGAGGATGAAGATAACAGCAACAAATGCTGCAGTGATACTGTCAAGACAATTGCAGATCCATATGGACAGGAGGCTATTAGGCTGTATCCGCAGTTCTTTGAACTGATCCCGCAGAAACCACACTATAGAGGCTTGTTGGATGGCACTGTCAGTGAAGAAGTTAGATATGATGTCTACCTCTCAAAGTGGTACAAACTTGTAGATTTGATGGCGAAAACATTGCAAACAACATGTCAGACAGACCCCTCAGAGTTTGAAGAGTTGATGATGGAAGCTCAGAAATTTGAGGGATATGGTTTCAATGTCAAACATATACTTGCACGTCTAAAGGAACCTCAGGCTAGAATAAGGAGATTAACCGAAGCAAGAATTAAGCTTGAAGAAGCTAAGGGCCGAGAGCACCATGCAACAGAGATGGATACTCTTAAGAGACACATATATGACCTAGGCAGCAAGCTGAAAGTAATTGAGAAAAAACTAGAGGAAACCCAAGAAGCGTTGGTGTCATCAAAAAAAGGGCTTGCTGTAGATAGGATGAATGTCCGCAGGGAAGTGGAAACTGCTGAAACCCATCTTCGTGCAATGGAACATGAGGTTGAGGCCATGAATGTCAAACTAAAAACATAGAAGTCCAACGCATTTAGACCTCCATTTGTTCTATTTACTCATTTCCTATTAGTTACTTTATAGCTCATGTAATTGTTTAGTTTGGTAGCTTTTGATGTATAGGATGATCATGTTCTTTGAACACCGATCATTACACTTTTACAAAGATATATACTTCCTTTTCCTCTCCAGTTTCCTACTGCTTGCTAAAATGATTGCAGCATGTTTAAACATACATGCTTTTGACAAATGATTTCTCTGGATGTTAATTTCTTCTCTTGCTTTCATGCACTTACCATTTTCTTCGTCATACTTCCCGCATGACCGTTCTATTAATTGATTGCAACTTAATATAGTCTACCTATTGGAAGATGAAAGATGACAAAAAGAAAAGCTAATTAGATTACTTCAATGGCTTGTTTTTTCTGTTTATCTTCTAGATGTGATGTGATAATTAGAGTTTCTCATTTATGGCATGCTTCGGTTTAACTAATAATAGTTATGTCTGGAACACCTGACGGCATTTAATTTCGGGTCCCTTCAATAAGCTTAAAGTTACATCTGGCTTGCATGATCTGTTTCCCATTCATTGTTTATCCATTTTGTTCCTTTCCATCTTTTTAATATTTGGTAGCCATAATTATGTGAACTATAGTTTTCCAAGTATGCATCTCAATTATCCAGTTTCAAAAATCATAACATCTTTGACTGGGGAAGTAGTACCAGTAAAAGTAATAAAAATATCCCAAGCTACAGCGAGCATATCCAAAACGTAGCTGCGGATTGCGCGTGCTCAAGAGTGGAGGAGAGCGGAATCCGGAAGGAGGGGTGATGGAATTCGCTGTGGCAGGACAAGGACTTCGAGCAGCGGCAACAGCAAGCTCGCTCGGGGTCGCCGGAGTAGTCATCCCCCGGTCCTCCATCGTGGCATCCAAGAGCACGCGGCCGCCCCGCAAGCGGAAGCCCTCCGTCGAGGAGGTCCAGATCGCCATCGGTGTCATCGACGACCCCTTCAGCTCACCTGGCGGAGGTCCCTCCTCGTCGTCGTCATCTTCCTCGCCGTTCACTAGATTACTGATGGTGGAGAGCCCCGCGGAGAAGAAGCTCCGGGAGGCCGCCGAGTGGATGGTCGACCGCACCGAGGCCAAGGCGGAGTCTGGTATTCCCCTTTTCGTTCCACCTCCCTCCATTTCTCCCTTCCATTTTCTTCCTCAAGATATTATTTTGACGTGCGTGTTGGACGCTGCAGCAACTTTGGAAATCAAAAAATTCCCCAAATTTGATGCTATCATCATCAAATTTCTTGGTTTCGTCCCAATATATATATACATCTGCGAAGCTATTTTTTCTCTTCCAGTTTTCATTTAGAAACAGCATAGATTTCTTTTCCATCACCCTGCAACTTCCTCCTGAACTTGAGATTTCCAAACCTGTGATTATACTGAACTCATCTGCTTTACTGATTTCATTTGTGTTGATTTGCTTATCTTCGTATGAGGTACAATTACAAATTTTGTGCTCTAAAATCTAAAGACTAATTGTATGCCTCTAACTGTATCATCCCCCTCATTATACATAGAGAGCTTCCACTGCCATAATAAACTACAGTGTCTGAGTTCTAAACCTTGAGATTAATTCTCTCTGGGATTACAGACTTGCTGTAACGTTATCCAGAAGCTAATCTTATCCTGCTGTCATGATACTTCTGCAGGGCAGCGGATCCTGTTGCTGCTGTGTTTAAACATTTTTCCAGTGTGGCTTCTGCTCCTCTTGGTTGCAGCAGGAGTGGTACAATTGCCTTTTGATCTACCATTCTGGAATGACCTTATCTCATAAGTGATAGTGGTATTCTCTGTCATCAAGGTTCCCCTTCTACCTACCTTAAACTGTAATATAATATTCAATCCAAAATTGAGAAGACTTATCCACCTGCTCTTTTATATGATGGAAGAAGATTTAGTTGCCAGAGATGAGAGAGGGGCTCATGACTTGCAAATTGTAATAAATCCTCCCCCTGAGCAATTGTATTGATAATTACACTTTATATTCAATTTATCTCTCTTTTTTTGTTAGCATTTAACTTTTTTTTAGCAGCTGTGCATGTGGTTTCTTTTTTTTTTTAAAAAAAAAATCTTTTTCGAAGATGCAAAAGTTTTTTCTACACTGAAAATTTTAGGTGGGACCCACCTGTGGGGGCAGCGCTCTTCCAATAGCAAGTCAGGTAAAAAGGGATGCCTTGGCAAAAGGGTTAAAAAAAGTGACGAGGGTTTTTTTTTTCTCTCTTTTTTCGTGGTTGCTTCGCGAGGGGCGCCGAGTCTGATGATTCCATATCTTGGTTTCGTGTGATGCTGGGCGCCGTGACCACCGCCGCCGCCGGTCTCCGGCTTCCTCTCCCCACCTTGGCCTGCACGGCTCGGAGGAGGATGCAGACGCCGACGTCCTCCTCCTCGCTTCTTCCCTTCCTGCCTCCGTGCGCCTCCGCTTCGTTCTCCTCCGTCGCTGGCGAACCGGATCGCAAACCTTGGCTCCTCGTCGGCCTTGGCAACCCCGGAAAGTTGTATCAGAGGACGCGGCACAATGTATGGATCCACCACGGTTTAGTTCCTCTCGATTAGCCCTTTTGTTTTATTTTACGCCTGCTATATGTGTGTCGTTGCATTTGGAGCATCATTTAATTTTTGCATGCCATTTTCTTTTACTATGAAATACTGCAGAAATCGAGAGAAATTGTGCACTCTAATCTCTGATCTGCGTAGGTGCATTGTTTTGAAATAAAAAGAACAACAAAGCCCCCTTTCTTTAAGCTGTTATTGAAGTTTAGGAGAAATTTTCTATATTTGTAGATTTGGTAAGGTGATCCGTCTATCTAGCCATATGTTCCATTCTCTTTCCCGCATTGCTGAGCAAGACCTTGGACCATTTTTAACGTTAGTTGCCTGCTCTGACAATATTCCATTTGTTCTTAATTTCTTCTTGATCATCTATTCATTGTTCATTCTTGTTCTTAAATAATAATTTACTTCTTTTCAGGTGGGATTTGAGATGATAGATTTTATTGCTGACACCGAAGGGATATCGATGGGTAGCATGCAATGCAGAGCTCTGTTTGGAAAAGGTACTTGTTTTCTATTGTGAATAAGAGTGGTCATTAAGATGATAACAGTTGCTGTATTATCCAAATTACATTTTTTTTGTTTCTATTGAATGTTATTAAACTATCACATGGATTCCTAGTTTGAGCACAATTCATCTGCTGTGACTCTGCAGTACTATGTAGGTTCTATTTCATCAAAATTTTAACTTCTATAAACCATCTAAAGGTTGTACTTTATGCTTCTTGCGTTGCTAAATTGGTGTGTGGCTCTTGATCATAGAGATTAACCTTCATGCTAGAAAATATAATTGGATTTTTGTCGATAGATTACCATCACTAGTCAGTAGTGCTTATTGATTTGCATGCTAAGCTATAGAATTTCATAAGGGAAGTTCAGAGGTTCGCTTGTCACACCAGAATACTATCACGTGGTTAGGAGAATCAATCTTTATGGATTTGCTTAAGAAAAAAATGTTTTTTTTTTCCTGGTCTTCGGTGACATTTTGACTTGGATTCATGCCAATGTAGTCAACATACATTGGATTACAGGAGTTTGTATTGGTCCTCTATTATGCTAATGTTGCGCATCAGCTTTAATTTTGCTTGTGAAAAACAATTAGACCTTTGGAAATGCAGGCAGTAAAATGATAATGTCGAGTAATTAACTATGCAGATACAACTTATAATCCACATGCTTATTTTATGAGTTTTTTTTATTGTTTTATTAAGAAAAACTAAAAGCTACACATATCTTGGATTTCTCTCTTCCTTTCCTACTCAGGTCACATCTGTGATGTCCCCATCATGTTTGCAAAACCACAAACGTTTATGAATGCAAGTGGTGAATCTGTAAGTGCTATCCTTATTTCTGGACGGAAATTCTGTGTGCCAAAATCTTCAATTTCCTTAGTGATGTCAGATTGGACACTCATTACAGGTTGGACCGCTTGTGTCATACTTCAAGATACCGCTGAATCAAGTGCTTTTGGTATGATATCTTTTGCTGCACTCTAATTGAATGAATTTATACATCATTTTCCTATAGTTGATGAGCTAGTATTTTTCTGTGCAGATATATGACGACTTAGATTTGCCTTTCGCAAAATTGCGCTTAGTGCCTAAAGGTGGACATGGAGGCCATAATGGGTAGTTTACTCTTCTCCTTTTTCTCTTGTGCTATCAAATTTAACAGCAGTGAGTTACCTCATTGTCGTTCACAGAGCTGAACAACTATTGGATGTGTTTACTAACATACCTTAATCCTAAGAAGAGTAGGACTTAAGGTTCTTTGGATTAGGAACTTCGTAGGCACTCGTTGCCATTCTGTTGGATATGTTCTTTCTCCTTATGCTGATTGTTTTGTTCGACAGTCTTCTTTTTCCTGATTAAACTGCACCCATTTAACCAACATGCAAAATCATAACTTTTGGACCAATTATGTGCCATGTCTTGAGCTTTAGCTTCTATATCGATTGTTTTTTAAACAAAGTTCAAATATATTCTAACAGGATGCGAAGTGTCATTGATCACTTGAAGGGCAGTCGTGATTTTCCACGTTTAAGAATAGGTGAGGCTAAATAAATGATTTCACTTGAACTTTTCATGGTTCCTCCAAACTCATATTTTGTATTTTCAAGGCATTGGACGACCACCGGGCAAGATGGATCCTGCCAGCTTTGTACTCCGGCCCTTCAACAAGAATGAGCGCGAAGAGGTTTCATTCTCATTGGACTGTTAACTGACAATGCCTTGGCAAATTACCGTTAAGCTGTGATCTGAGCATCATGTTGTTGTTTCAAACAGCTGGATTTCGCGTTTCAAAGAGGACTGGAAGCTGTAAGAATTTTAATGCTGGAAGGATTCAACAGAAGTGCGACCTTCGTGAACTCTGCGCAGCAAGTCTTGAATAATTGAGGCTAATATCAGATTGCTCTTTGCAATGATGCACCTTATCAAAAGCAGGTCGATTAGATCATTTGGAGGCAGTGGCGTGGTCCTCTTATACAACATGATGATCAATTGATCATATCCAACTTCTTGTGAAATTATTTTCTGTTCCCATTCATGTTGGTGGTCAATGAAGCAGGAAATATTTAAGAAAATTTGTAATACTTAGCATATACTAGGAAATTGTTTGTATTCTATAACTATTATCTATTTTCTGTGATATTGACAAATTGCCCGCTCGTTGAAATGATAGAAACATATAGAAAAACTCACTGTGGAGTTGCAGGCTTTGTAAAAATTAGAAATATGTCAACAATTCCATGCAAGTAAAATACATATTTGATTGATTGCAATTTCCTTTTCTCTTATACAAGGAATCTGTTTTGATTGGGTTGAGCATTTAGTCAAAGAGCATGCAAATACATCGATCAGCATCGAACCAAATTCAAACTTGACCTCAAGACTTGATCTAAATTCATCTTATTTCTTGCAAAAAGCATCTATTTAGCTATTGCATGACATCATTTGCGAGAGCATGTAAATTATCTTTATATAAAAATTAAAATATATAAAAAATTAAATAAGTCATCTTTAAAATTATTTCTTCTATCTTTTAGCTCTAAATTTGGCCTTTTTCATTTAATAAAAATCTTATGAGCATATCTGTTCGTATTTATAGCTTGGGGTTTGTATGTCGAAGACCATCACCGTTTCGACCGCTCTTCTCCTCCTCTCCTCCACAAAGCGATGGCCGCCGCCGCCCCTTCTCTCCGAGCACCTTCTCTCACCCGCGCATCCGCCGCCGCCACCGCCGCCGCCCTGCGAACAGTCTCCAGGACTCTTCTCTTCCTCGGTCCCAAGCCCAGCTTTGCTTCCTTCAGGTCCCTCAATTCTTCGCCCCTCCCTCGCCTGCCCTCCCGTCTCCCTTCCCGCCGCATCAACGTCCGCGCCTTTGCCGACGGCGGAATTGAGGCTACTGAATCCCGCCAGTTCGACTTTGACCTATTCACTATCGGAGCTGGGAGCGGAGGCGTCCGTGCCTCGCGGTTCGCGGCCAACTATGGCGCGAAGGTGGCTATCTGCGAGCTTCCGTTCTCGACGATATCCTCGGAAACCACCGGCGGGTTTGGCGGAACGTAAGCTTGCTTTACCCCCCTTGCTTCGGCATTCAGGGTTATATCTAATGGATCAAATGAGCGTAATTATGTTTCTTCAGCCAATCTAGAGATAATTCTTTGTAGAATTAGTGTCAATTTCTACTAATTGTATTTATTACTTTAGATGTGTACTTCGTGGTTGTGTCCCAAAGAAACTACTGGTGTATTCGTCCAAATATTCCCATGAATTTGAGGAGAGTCGTGGCTTTGGATGGACCTATGAAGCTGATCCAAAGCATGACTGGAGCACACTTATTGCTAACAAGAACGCAGAGTTGCAACGCTTGACAGGAATCTATAAGAACATTCTTAAAAATGCAGGCGTTACTCTAATTGAAGGCCGTGGAAAGGTTGGATGATATTCCTATATAAGCATCAAATTTTAATATATTATATATAGTTTTTGGCCGTTTAAAATGTCTTTGTCGTTTTGTTGGTGGAAATGGTGCAGATTGTTGATCCGCATACTATTGATGTTGATGGAAAACGATATACTGCTAAACATATACTTATCGCAGTTGGTGGGCGACCTAATCTTCCAGATATTCCTGGGATAGAACATGCTATTGACTCGGATGCTGCATTAGACTTGCCTTCAAAACCTGAAAAGATTGCAATAGTAGGTGGTGGATATATTGCATTAGAGTTCGCTGGCATCTTTAATGGGTTGATGAGCAGTGTTCATGTATTTATTCGACAAAAGAAAGTTCTCAGGGGCTTTGATGAGGATGTAAGAGAGCTATTGGAACAAAGGCATAAACACTTGCGCTTTATTTCTAAACTCATTCTCTGACTGACATTAGGTCTATGCAGATTAGAGACTTTGTTTCAGAACAAATGTCCTTAAGGGGGATTGAGTTTCATACGGAGCAGTCTCCTCAAGCAATTCTTAAAGCAGCCGACGGATCACTTTCTCTTAGAACAAACAAAGGAACAATTGATGGGTTTTCACATATAATGTTTGCAACAGGTCGAACACCAAACACAAAGGTGTGACACTCTCTTTCTTTTATTCGTATGTATTTGTGTGTGTGCTGATGTAAGTGAGTTTTTCTTGCCTTAAGTATTCTTTACACTGAAATGCTGAATGACTACAAAAAGTTTTCTTTCACATGTTCAGAACTTAGGATTGGAGACTGTTGGAGTAGAATTGGCCAAGAATGGTGCAATTTTGGTACATACGGATCTCCTCATATAATTTATCTACCTTCTGAAATTAATTTGTACCTTGTTGATCAAAACTATTCATTCCTTCACAGGTTGATGACTATTCTCGAACAGCGGTTGATTCCATTTGGGCTGTTGGAGATGTCACAAACAGGATCAATTTGACCCCTGTTGCACTTATGGAAGGAGGGGCATTTGCTAAAACTGTGTTTCTTAACGAACCCACAAAACCAGATTACAGGTTTGTATGTATAGAATTTGGAAGAGAATTTAGAAAGTGTTCTAACTAATGAGTACGTCTTATTAATAGATAATTCTAACTGAAAGGTTGTGAAGATTTTATCTTGCCCTACCAAGAGGAAGGAAACTTGCTTTTACTTCCCTTAGTGCAGTAGTCTTTGGCCTTACATCATATGAAGGAATAAATAGGTAAAGATGGCCAAAAGAATAAGTAAACAAAATAGCAAGTTACATTGTATGAATGTGTCATACCCCTTCATGGGGGTTGCATCAGGTTAACTAGATAATTGCCGCTTTAATAAATCTCCGAAGTTGCCTTTTATTCTGTTATCACTATTATCACTTTCTATCCTCTTATCTATGAGATCTATTTCCATGATTTTTTTTGGAAGATATCTCTCTAGTTAATGTATGTTTTTTAACCCATATTTGGCCGTACAAAAGATGGCATCACCTTGCCTCCAAGTATTATGGATCATATACAGAGTAAAATCTGGCAGAAAATTGTCTCATGGTAGTTCTTTTGTCTAATTTGATGTTCGTAGTCTACTTTAAAGCTAGTCGAACAGTTGAAAAGGCATGGAAGTATTGAAGATGAGGACAATAATCTAAATTTACGGATAGTAATCAAAGATGAAAGAGGCAACTTTTTTCCAGTTGTACATTGGAGATGTAATTGGACTATTGACAAAAACTAAATCTGAATGAGGATAGCTTCATCTTAGCTTGAAGTCCTTTCCCAGTCCCCACTCAGTTGTTGGTATGTAGTTGGTTATAAAGAAGAGGTGGTTCACTGGTTTATCTCCTTTTGCGTTATTTGAATAGTTGCATGGAGAATGTAGATTACCAATCAGGCAGAATTTAGTTAACCCTTAAGTATCCTCACTTTAATAAGGCAGAGAAGGTTCTTACAATTTGAAGGGTTAAAACTAATATTGAAACTGATGACAATGGTTCATGTATTAGTAATCTATTCCTACATTTAGATGTCAGTATATCAATTGCCTGATATTGTTGAATGATCAAATATGATGTGTGGTTAAAAATTACTAGTTAGTTTGCAAGGCCAACAGTGGATCTTCTAGTCTTCTTATGCTTCAAGGAAAATAGGCTACTTTTGACAGGTACTGTTTATTTAAGGGGCTGTGTGATCTTAATCAACCAAGATAGCCGCACCATGTCCAAACCAATGATGGTGTAGTTCTTTGCAGCTTAAATTTTCTTGATGTGTACATGATTTGCTGGTGTTTCTGGGCTTCAGTTTGTGATTAGTTTCTCATATTTGTTTGTAACTATTGACGACAGCGCTGTGCCTTCTGCTGTATTTAGCCAGCCTCCAATTGGACAAGTTGGTCTAACTGAGGAGCAGGTGAGGCAACTATGTTTTGGTATAACGTTACTTTGCAGCTTATTAGATCTTTCGTTGCTATAAGCAACATCTAAAATGGTGCAGGCGATTGAAGAGTATGGTGATGTTGATATTTTCACGGCCAACTTCAGGCCTCTCAAGGCCACTCTTTCTGGTCTGCCTGATCGGGTGTTTATGAAACTTATCGTATGCGCAAATACAGATAAAGTGTTAGGAGTGCACATGTGTGGGGACGACGCCCCAGAGATTATACAGGTTGGTTGGCTTGTGTTACTTATAATTACATCCCTTTATGTCGCATGCTGGCTGTCTTTACAAGGATTCATTTACGTGCATTTCAGGGGATTGCTATTGCTGTAAAAGCCGGACTAACAAAAGCAGATTTTGATTCCACCGTGGGCATTCACCCGACATCCGCAGAGGAATTTGTCACATTGAGGAGTCCCACAAGGAAAATCCGGAAGGATCCACCCCAAGCTGTGGTTTGTCAAGTCCAAAGCTTATTTTAAAAAAAAACATAGCATGCCTTAGATTAAATCTAAGAGTGTTTTTTTTTTTTTGGCAACACCAGCAGGACAAGAGCGGCAGTGCTGTAGTCAACAATCGATAGATAAGTAATCCACAACTCATGTGAGGCAAGTCATGGAAGCTACCCCCTCACCTATATGTGGAGGGACCTTGGTCTCCGGTGAGCATTTTGATCCATTTTAGATTTAGATGACTACCAAATTTCATCCAGATGTATCGTAGCACTCTCCCTTTGTGAATGTAAATATTTATTTCACTTATATGTTCGAATCTTATACTTCACATTTGGGAAAAAGAGAAAATTTCCAGCTTTAGAAGATGAATTTGGATGTGAATTTTGAGATCCTGTTACGAGGAAGCATTGAGAACCAACTTTTTTATTTAGTCTTTGCAGGAGCAAGGATAAGCGTTCTGTCGAGGGAGGGGGAATTGGCCGGTCCATATGAAAACTTCTGTGAAGAGACGAACTGTTGATGCCAACCCTTTTCCATAGAAATATTTATTACGTGCCCTTTTTGTTCTAAATGAGTTTTTCCCCAACTTGCTGCCTCCATATTCTGGATTTTGTTCGTCTATAAATGCAGTGCAGTTTTATCTGTTTATTTGATTGAGAAGAGAAATCAATAAATAGGCGAGAAGATGATGTCTTTTTAAAACCTCGAATATGAATGAAAGAAGAACGTGCGAATGTATTCTAAGAATGATCACAAAAAATATATAATACAATGTAAAAAATTCACAAAAGAATGAGAATAATGAGCCAATGCGCAAAACTCGATCGTTGTAGGTGGTGATGATGATGAAGATATATCAGACAGAGGTAGGGATCGGCCGCCTGGCCGCAGCCAACCCGGCGATCAATCCATTGCTGACGGCCTCCCCCTCGTCGAGGTAGAGATCGTCCGTCTTCCTGAAGGCCGCGTGCAGTCCGACGAGCAACATCCCGATCACCACCGACATGAGCACGTCCGAGCCGAGGTTGGTGATGAAGAGCGCCAGGAAGGTGATGAGGCAGAGGGCGCCGAGGACGGTCCTCTCCTCGAAGTGCCGGTCGAAGGCGATCAGCGGCCCCTCGCGGGCGAGGTAGAGGTAGAACCAGGCGACGGCGAGGAAGAGGGCCGCAAACAGGGTGCCGGGCTGCCAGAAGAGGCCGAGGGCGACGACGCTGATGAGGGATACCAAGTAGTTGGAGCGGAAGTAGCCGAAGTTGCGGCGGAGACGGGCGAAGGTTTCGCCGGCGGAGGAGGGGCGGCAGAGGGCGGAGGTGTCGAGGAGCTGCCCCCAGGGCCTCTGGGAAGCGATGATGGCCCAGCCCTGCTCGCGGTAGTGGGACAAGAGGGCGGCCGCGCGGGTGGCGGTGGAGGGAGGCGCCCCCGCCTTCGGAGTGGAAGAGGCGACGATGGTGGTGGCGGGGGCTGGGGCGGTGGCGCTGCTGCCGTGGAGCGCGCCGTAGCCGGGGGACGAGGCGGGCCTCATTGGTGAAAGAGGAGGAGGAGGAGGGTGAGGGCGGCGGAAGGGGGGAAACGGGTGTTGGTAGAAGTCTTCTTCCCGTTCCCTTCCCCGTCGGTCACATTCCCTGCAGAAGAAACAGGGTGGGAAGACGAAGGATGGAATTTTAAAGCGTCAAAAGAAAAAAAGTCTCTAAGAGTAGTCGTCCCGTCCAAAGTGCGTGTATAATTAAAGAGGGAGGAGGGGAGGGGGGGGGCGAGAAGCGGGGTGGGCCGTCGTTTTATGAAAAAATGTATCTTAAACATCCATTCATAGAATGTTTATTATGAAGTAATATTTGATATAGGATTGAATTCTACAAGTCTTGAGTGGGGTTGAAATGAAAGTTTAATTTATGCATATGGGAGTTTTATTTTCTCAGCCGCTGTTTCAGTAGTTTGCTCCCTGGATTACCTCTGTAGTCCATTTCTAAATCATTGCAGCCAGCTCAAATTGCAATGTATCCCCTTCAATGTTAGGCTTAGGAAGAGCCTTGGGACCTTGATGCTACCCAGTAAACATTTCCATTATGTCAACTGCGATGCAATATGAACTAAGCTTCTTCAGGGAGCTGAAATTGGAATTATTTCAATAGTGATACAATAGAATGATATGACTATGGGTTTCAGACTCCCCATCCACATTAAGAACAAACACCTAAACTCAAAACTCATATACGTATGCATCAAGATTCCATGATAACTCCTAAAAAGTTGAAGCAGATATTTCATCAAGTAGGAGGCAGATGAAATTAGGTATTAGCTCCGCTGGTTCCAGTTTGTATTGGGAACACAGGCATCAGATGGTAGCCTCACCTCAGTAGTTGTTGAACGATGCAAAGTTCTTGTGTGGTCATAATATTTATGGAATAACAAAATAGTCCACAGCATATAAATACTGTCAAAACCAGTTCCTAATGTTAGAACAGCACATCCAGTACTATTCTTTTTTTTAAAAAAAAAATGTCAGAACAGCACATTAGAATTGGCCCTCTGACATCAGCTCCAGTGTCCAGGAGTGTAACACGGTTTCCTCCTACTTTAGAAGAGAAAAAAGAAACGCTAAAAACTCCCACGATGTCTAAAATTTGGACAAAATTGTATTTACACTCCCTGCCCTCGCCAATAATTAAACTAATGTACAGAACCATCAAGCTTCACTAAACAATACAGTTTATTCACTCTGTCGTCCAGCAGCATGAAATCTTCTCCCTTCTTCAACAGCTTCCCTGCCCAATCAGGTGGAAAGAGTTAAATTAACGACGCAGGTCGTATGTTTGGAAAGAAAATACTTCTAAAATATTATTGGGTGGTTAAAATTAGGTTGAAGTGGCATTCGTAATGAGGCTACTTATCTTGAATGAATGATTTGTAAAGTTGTTTACATCTACTAAATGCTACCTATGGTTGTTAATCAAAGTAATTTCACTTGTGCACATCATCAAGACATCCAGATGAAAGGTAAAGGTACTTAACTTACTAGGTTGAGTTATAGTTATGACCTATTGCTAATGAAAACAAAGAGTGATAGTTGACATGTTTTGTCAACTATTACCTGAATGCATCTACAAGCTCCCTGTTCTCAGGATCAAGCTTTACACCCTCATAAAAGGCATTTGCTGCTTCATCAAATCTCTGACCAAAAAGGGAATGCATGACTACAACAAATACTTTTGAACCAACCAATATATGAGAGGAAGAATAAGATCATACTTGCAATAAACGCTGAGCTGCACCTTCCCTGTAGCAAGCTTTAGGCCAGTCTGGCCTTAGTGCTCTACAAGCCTTGGCATCACTCAGGGCTTGATAACCTTGTCCAAGACGGATCCAACAGAGACTTCTATTTGATAGCAACGTAGCCTCATTTGGGTCCAGATCAATAGCCTGAATTACAATTCTAAATTAATTGTTTGAAATGGCTAGAATTTTATGAGGTAAGTTAAGTATAGTTTTCATAATTTACCAATTCAACTCAGTATACGATAGAAATTACTTAGAATTCAATTACATACTTTACCTGACAATAGAACATAAAACCCTAAACTTGTTTAAATGGGGCATTGAGATTCACCACTGCTATCTGACACGATTATTTCCAGTTGACATTAAATCTATTTAAATGTTTGTCAAAAAAGACAATCACAAGATTGGGACATTGATTGCCAACAACAAATATTTTTTGATGCATTAACTACCATCACAGCTGATAGGAAGTCAGGAACATACAATCAAACACATTGCTCCTTGGCTATAATGTGCAAATTAAAAGACAATGAAACCAGTTGAACCAGTAGTTGCATGTTTTAGTATAATTCAAGGAAATACCTGCG
Organism: Thalia dealbata; assembly: GCA_030544415.1. Classification (NCBI taxonomy): domain Eukaryota; kingdom Viridiplantae; phylum Streptophyta; class Magnoliopsida; order Zingiberales; family Marantaceae; genus Thalia; species Thalia dealbata. The sequence goes on from CM060458.1 coordinate 2,973,727, forward strand.
TATAAGCATCTACTGCCAACTGATAGTCTTTCTTCCTAAAGGCATCATCACCTCGTGACTTAGCTTCCAGAGATTTGCTTTTCGCTTCAGGTGTAACCTGCACCAAACATGAAGTACTTACTAAGGACTAAACGAGAGCTCGGATTTTATCATTATTATTATTATTAAAGAATGACACCTCAACCCTCTCCACTTTTGGTAAACTGGCATTCTTTGGCAAGTCATCTTGCTTTCTACTGGCCTGCAACAAACATTAGGCTATCATCAGTACACGAGTGAAAAGGCATGTACCATCATAACTCGTGAACAAGTACTGACAAAGATGCTGTTGAAAGCTAACATAGACAAAATTGCAAATTTTCAACTTGCTCTTGCACAAGCATTTGCAGAATGAGATGGGTTCTTTTGAGGAACGTAGTAAATTCACTTCAAGAGCACTAGGATTTTTTTTCATTCACAAACCTGATGTTTGCTGGCTTCAGACTGCATATATTCAATTAATCCTTCAACGCTCCAGTTTGGAACATTTTGGATTGGAGATGTTAAACGCAAAAGAACTTCAACTGCATCCTGGTTACCTCTCAAAGCAGCAACTTGTATTGGCTTTAAACCATCCTTTAACATGAAAAAAAGATCTAGATAAACTATACTTTCAAAAAGCAGCTAACTAATGAAACTAAGCTGCCTTGCATTTTACTAACACTGTTGTTTATTCCATATGCTAGAAATTTATACATAATTAGAAGGGGCATACATCATCACAACGATTAGGTTCTCCTCCAGCTTTTATTAAGCAATTTATAATCTCCCTACTTCCATTATCAGCAGCAACATGCAATGGAGTTGCTCCTCCTGCACTGGCATTGGGATCAGCACCTGCCTATACAGATAAAAAGACTCAATAAATGCCTCAAAACCTATAAATAGACCATTTAGATGTCATTAGGTAGGTGAAACATGAACTAAACTAAACTAAAAAAAGAGTTTTGAGCCATCCAATATGAAATTAAGTAAAAATTTAGTAGAGAAAGCAAATCGTGCTGTGACTATAAATATAATTATAATATAGTAAACATACAGCTAGAATAGTTGGTGATAATAACTATTCTATGACAATGTAAACCACATAGATTTGACCCTATGGTTTGTGGATGAACACAGAGCCATGCATTCTTGTACAGATCTTAAGCATTGGCATGCCATGATACTCTCAGCATATTTTGGTAAATGACTAACACATCAAAATGCTGCCCAAACTTTAAATATAGTGTGATGTACGTTATTTGTATCATGTGATTTGACCAGTTATAAACTTATAATCCAGGATTCAGCAAATCCTTCCCTCTTGGTAGTCAAACCTTCTTAATTTCACATATCCAAATGCACGACATAAATTTGAATCTGTTCCTTTATTTAGAATTCTTGCAGCTAATAAGCCTGCTTAACATACCATGATGCCCGCAAGGTCCTTTACACTCCTAAGATTCACTTACAAGTCATACTTGGTTATCTAAAGCAAACACACCTTTAGTCTGACTCATCTAGCAACTGAGTTAAGATACTTATTTTTTATACGTAAATAATTAGAATACTTAGAACTGTCACAAAGAACAAATTGTTAAAGACAAATAATTATACCTGAAGCAGCAATTCCAAGCATGGAAGTGATCCGGCTGCTACAGCCGATAGTAATGGAGTGATATTGTCATCAGTTTCAGCATTTACCTACATTGAGTAACAACTTCTCTTAGGTACATAAAATAGAACACACCATCAACATATCAAAGAGAAATATATGAAGTCAAATTATTATTATTAGTATTATTATAATAATATAGGTGCAAAGGAAAGGATAATAAATGACAACACAATAATATTTCAACATCAAAGGATTCAAGAGAAGTTCTTAAAATAAAATAAAAACATAAACACGTCATTACAATGTTCTGAGATCAGAAGATCAATATTAGCATCCAAACCACATTAGAAAGATTATTTTAACAACTATATTGTATTTTTCAAAAGAATTTAGTTAAACACAAGAACTTAGATGCATTAGATAAGCATCATACTATCACAAAACTGAATAGATGAACAGTAAACTACCATTGTTTTGAACAAGTAAACAGTAAACTACTATTGCTCATGAGGTATACAAAAACATAAAGTTGAAAGTACTTCAATAGAAAGAGCTCTACTTACGTTGGCATGATTTTGTAACAAAAATTTAACTGCTTCTGGCTGCCCATGACCAGCAGCCCAAACTAAGGGAGTACCAGCATCACTTTGTGAATCCACATTAACTCCTTTTGAGAGTAAGAGATTCATAAGTTCAATATTCCCTGCATAAATTTAGGACAATCAAAATAAGAAATATGCCAGGCCACAATAAACAAAGAAATGATTGGTCAAGACACAATAGAGATTTCTACGTGTGCACATTGACGTGGCTTTTAAAAAATATGTCTGCCTACTTTCCATCCTTAAGAAACTATACTCTATATGATAAAAATATATAGAAATCCAAGCATTAAACTTCCATAGCTCCATGATGCATCACTATCTCTTACTGTGTCAGAACTGCACTCAATCAATCATGCTGTGCTGTTAGAGACCTCTACGCAAATATAGTTTAAAGTTATGAACACAGAGAGAGTACTTTACCTGTTCCAGCAGCATGGTGGAGAGAAGTAGCTCCTAACTCACTGGAAGCAGAAGGGTCTGCTCCTTGTTCAAGAAGATACTTTGCAGTATCATAATGCTCCTGACGAGCAGCATGAATAAGAGGCGTCTCTCCTGTAAACAAAAAATAATAATAATCGTGATTAAACAGAGAAAGCATTCCATGATTACTATAGAAAAAAATGGAAGTATACATAACAAATGTATACCATCGTCATCCTTCACATCAACATTGAACTTCAACTCCTCCAGCAAGTATTTGCAAACTTCAGTCCTTCCCTCCCTCGCTGCGAAATGGAGCGCCGTCCTATTGTTCGCGTCCTTCACGTCGGCAGCAGTCCCCGCCAGCCCCTTCCCCTCGTCCAACTGCTTCGCCAGCTCTGAAGACGCGCCAGCATCTCTGAGAGGCAAACCAAAACAAAATAGCTAAAAGAAACTGAGCCAGGATCAAGGAACTCACTCTTGAAGAGATCGAGGTTCCCAGTGCGGGCGGCGTCGAGAAACTTCTGAACCTTCTGCCTCACTGGACGGATTGGGAGGAACAAACCGGCAGAAATCCGATCAACAAAGAACGAAGACAATTCCAAAAGGAAAAGGAAAAAAAAAGAGAGAGATATCCATCATTTGCAGGGGAAATGGTTTACCGGCCAGTGCTGCGGCAGCGTCGGACGACATTGCTGGATCGACTGCAAGGGTTTTCCCTTCTTCTTCGGGGTCGGGAGGCGAAAGGGTTTTAGAGAGCGGCTTCGTGGTCTCTGCCGGAGTAAGGTAGGTTTTACGGCTTTTTAAGTACATCGCAGCCGTTGGATTAGTTAATATGGTAGTTTATTTAAAATTGCAGGATAAATAAATAATTGAGTGAAATTTATGCACATTTAAAAAAAATTTAGTTTTTTAAATGGGGATGAGGAAGGAAAGGAAAAGAAAAAGGAAATTTTAAAAGGAAGGAGATTTTTTTCTCACTCGCCATATCCCATGCCATGTCCTTGTAATTTTGTAAACCCCCCTTCCTCCAATCCAAGCCCCAAAGCGAAAACGGTGCTCCTCCTCAATCCATTCCGATGGCCACCGCCACCACTCTCCATCTGCACCCCGCCGCACTCTTCGATTACCTCCACGCCTCCTTCTCCCGCCTGCACGGCCCTCGCATCCTCGTCCTTCGCCGCCGACGCTGCTACGCCACAGCCGCCGTCGCCCGCTCCCGTGGCCGGGAACCCCGCGCCGCCGACGACCCTCCTTTCCCCAAATCCGGCCTCCAAACTTCGGTCTGGATCAGGAACTGGAGAGCGCCCTGCTTGCGGCCGTTCCCCAAGAGGCCCCGAGAAGCTCTGGACTACCGGCACGGTCTTTCCAGCGACGACGATGAGCTCGGCACCAGTAGGAGCAGCGGAAGCAGCACAATGGGGAGGATTGTGGAGAAATTGAGGACGTATGGGTATATTGATGACTCCGAGGAGGTGGGGGAGCGTCCTTTGCCGGAGAAGGGATCCGTGGAGGAGATTTTCTACGCGGAGGATGGCATTTTGCCTGATACAAGAGGTGGGCTCTCTTTCGATCTTAATGAGAAAGTGAGGTTTCCGTGGGAGAAGCCCTCGGAGGAGGAGGTGCGCGTCTCGTCGGTAAGGAAGAAACAGAGGAAGACTTCGTTGGCTGAGCTAACACTTCCGGAAGGGGAACTGCGGAGGCTGCGGCACCTGGCGATCAGAACGAAATCAAAGACGAAGATTAAAGGGGCGGGGGTCACGAAGGAGATTGTGGATTTGATTCATGAGAAGTGGAAGACGGAGGAGGTAGTGAGGCTCAAGTGCGAGGGGCCTCCTGCACTTAATATGAAGAGGATGCACGAGATATTGGAGGTAAGACAGTCGTTGATTTTCCAAGCTGAACTATGTTTAGTATACATGGAGATCTGATTCTTAATAGTTTCAAATCGAACTCAATACTATATAATTGTAAACTAAGAGAATCAACATTGCAGAAGCATTCTTTTCCAGTGCCAGAAGAATAGCAGAGGACAATTTGCTTGGTTACTGCAATGCAGCACTTTGTTTATTCCATTGCTGCATATTTCCAATTGATTTCTTATTGCAGAGACACTTCTGCTTTTTAGTTCCACTTGTTTCCCTTGTTTGTTTTTAGATTTTGTAGACTATGAGCTCATGCAACTCCTTGATTTGGTGGATATACAATTAGTATATTCTTGTGTAATTTTCTTACATGTCATTTGATGAATTCTCAACTAGAGATTTGAACTAATTGATATTGGTGGTTAGCAACATCAGACTTGTATCATTATATTTCCAAACGACAATATTCATTATCACAAATAAGTTGATTACGTAGTTGTTTGCTCCTTGCCTACTGCTTTAATGGTATGCATGCCATAATTAATTCTAACATGAGATGTGAGCCTTTCATCAGTTATTTTTCTTTCATGTTACTACAAATTAAAGCACTATACTGATATCATTTATTGATAATTAGAGAAAAACCGGAGGATTGGTAATATGGAGGTCTGGGAGCTCTATTTCCTTATATAGGGGTGTGACGTATGAAACGTCTGAACCGGTGATGAGACAATATCAGAGGAAACCAATAGGCTCTTTAAACTCCGTTAAAGAACCTCTACCTAATCCTGCAGAGGCTTCCAGAAAATTTGGTAGAGGCAATCGTGAAGAAGGTCTTTGTGAAGGTGTAGATGTTCAGTTTGAGGAGGGAACAGGTGCCAGACCACCTTCAGATACTGAATATGATGATGAGATCAACAAACTACTGGATGAGCTAGGTCCTCGTTATACAGACTGGCCTGGAAGTGGTCCACCACCTGTGGATGCTGATTTGCTTCCAGGTGAAGTTTCTGGTGGTTACAAACCCCCTTTCAGAGTTCTTCCTTATGGAGTGAGACGTTCTCTTGGACTAAAGGAAGGTACAGCACTGCGGAGGCTTGCAAGGAGATTGCCTCCACATTTTGCACTAGGTAAGCACACCTTACTTTCTTTATGTTGCAGAAATTGCCTAATGCTTCATCTTCTATCTTATTTTATACTTTCCTACACTTCAAGGGAGAAGCAGACAGCACCAAGGGTTAGCAGCAGCCATAGTGAAGCTTTGGGAGAAAAGTTCCATAGCAAAGATTGCATTTAAGCGTGGGGTGCAACTTACTAGCAGTGAGAGAATGGCTGAAGATATCAAGGTTATTTAAGGCGTACCTCTTTTAGTATAGTGCCTTTTTCATAAAAAGATAATAAACATGCAATTACTTATATTAAATCCTAATGGAATACATCATTTAAAGAAGATTAGATTATTAATCATCATTATATATAGACTATTTCCAAACTAGGTGGTATTGCCTAGGTAGCCCATATGAACTGAAGGTTAGTTGGTGGTTGAAAAATAATTTTGTTGGTTCTGCCAAGAAACTGGCGAATAACCCCCAGATTTCTCAAGTTCTAAAAAAACCCCTAGATTTCTCAAGACATGAAGAAATTGCCTAGAATTTCTTTGTATGATCCTTTTTGAAGTGATATTTACCACTTTCAGATAATCTAATCCATAATATAAAACAGCTAATCTAGCTCAAAGCTGAAGTGGAATAATCCTCACATTTCTCAAGAAACAAATGATTGCATCACGAATCTTATCTTTTCTGTCTTGCTTCATGTTCTAATATGAAATTGTTCATGACATATCTATTCCGCTAATGCTTCTTTTCTAATCATTGGCTGCAGAAGCTAACTGGGGGTGCAATTCTTTCTAGGAACAAGGATTTCCTGGTCATTTATAGAGGAAAGGACTTCTTGTCCCAAGAAGTTGCTCAGGCATTACTTGAGCGGGAAATATTAGCAAAAGCCCTGCAAGATGAAGAAGAGCAAGCACGACTGAGAGCACTATCTTCAGTTGTTCCAAAAATTGAGTCACTTGAAGAGCCTGGGATAGCTGGTACACTTAGTGAAACACTAGAAGCTAATGCCAGATGGGGGAAGAATATAGGTGATAATCACGTGGACAAAATGATGAAAGCTGCAGAAATGGCTAGGCATGCTAAACTTGTGAGCAAGCTGGAGAGGAAGCTTTTCCTTGTGAGTATTTTGGAATAGAAAATTACCACATAGGCAATTAATAATGAAATGATATCCATTTCGTGGCATGTTTTTTGATAAGATATTTTGCAGGTGACTTTTAAGTGGAAGACAGATTAGCTATTCCAAAGTAGTTTGGTTGGCAGGACATTATCATAGATTTTGATGATTAAAATTTATACCAAGTTATGATAATGAATAACTTGGACAAAATTTGTTGGATGCTGGGCCAACCTGTCCCACCTTTCTCTTAATATGATTAGAACACTTTAAAATGGATGCTGCACCATGCCTCTTCTCATTCTCTGAGTCAAACATTTCTTTTAGGATAATTCAAATCTTTCTCGTGCTCACTTCGGCGAAGTTTACCAATGAGAGTATTTGGAATAGGCAACTATAAAAATCTTTATATGACCACTAAAAGTGCAGTAAAGGATGAGTATCTCTTGGGAATACCCTGTTCTGGTACAAAAAAAAAGATCAAAAATGCCACAAGATAGAAGATAATGGTTATGAAACAGAACTAGTAAATTCTAATTCTACTTAGATTACTAATTGACCTAGATTTGCATTTGTATCCTTCTTTTTTTAACCAGTATAGCACTAGTGTAGTTGTATATTAGTCTTTGGCACCCACTAATATATATCTGATGCAATTGACTTTTTTCTTGCTTCCATCATTAATAAAATGAAGTCATGGAGAATGTTGTGTTTTGTGGTATGTAGTATACACGGGCTCTTTCCACTAAAAGATAATATAATGCCTTCAAGAAGCATGATTCTACACTATTTTCATGTAAACAAAGAACATGATTCTTACCAGATATGTCTTCAATCTAAATACTCTTAACGAATTTTGTGTCCTTCAGGCTGAAAAGAAGTTGACAAAAGCTGGTAAAGTTTTAGCTAAGGTAGAAGAATCCTTGAAGCCAACTGAACATGTTGAGGATCCTGAGTCAATAACTGAAGAGGAGAGATTCATGTTTCGGAAGCTGGGTTTGAGGATGAAGGCATTTTTACTCCTTGGTAAGTTTGCTAAATTTTCATGTTCATATCTAACTGATGTTTTGTGAATCCATTTATTGGTTTTCCTGTACCCTAACATGCCCTCTTAACATATTCAACATGAATGCTTCTGTTCAAGTATGTCATCGACTCTTTCTTTTTCTCTACCTACCTTGCTTTTGTGAAACATTGAACTAATTTCTGTATAGCCCCTGCATAGGCTCTTCTAATTATTTTCTCTTCTTATATTCTTCTGAAAATTAAGGATGTTGACGATTGCAGGGAGGAGAGGAGTTTTTGATGGCACAATTGAGAACATGCACTTACATTGGAAGTACAGGGAATTGATAAAGATTATTGTCAAAGCGAAAACTTTTGCACAAGTTAAGAACATTGCTTTGGCACTTGAAGCAGAAAGTGGGGGCATCTTAGTGTCTGTGGACAAGATATCCAAGGGTTTTGCCATTATTGTGTACAGAGGAAAGGATTATCGACGGCCTCCTGCACTGAGGCCTGGTAATTTACTAACAAAAAGGAAGGCCTTGGCACGATCCATAGAGCTTCAAAGGCGCCAGGTAAATCTTTTGTTAGTCAGAATAGAATGGTGATAGTTGGATCCTGACCTTACAACTAATTAGGAAAACAGGAATTGCTCAAGTTACAGTGAGAGAGATTTTCTCATTTGTCTTCTTTTTTTCTATTAACAAATTATTTTCAGTTCTTTTGTACTGACAGTTCTCATTCTAGTTTTCTGATTGAAATTGTTCTTTGATTTCTAGGCTCTACACCAGCATATCTCAAATTTGCAAAAGAAAGTGGAGCAGTTGAGATCTGAACTGGTATCTCATTTTTGTCATGTTATTAGATGTTATAGGTTCTTGGTCCCAAAGGCCGTACTCATGAAATAATATGTTCCTCTCAGGTTCAAGTGGATAATGTTAAAGGTCAGGGAGATGAAGAATTGTATGACAAGTTGGACTGTGCGTATCGTACAGAGGGTGAAGATACAGAGGTGGGCCTATTTATGCCTTGAACGTTGTATCTAGTACTGAAATGAGATATACGTTTGTACTTAGTCTAGCTTGCGTAATATGGTTTTTTTCAAAAATAAAATCAATATTTTTGGAAATATTTCAGAGTTGGTGCATTTTTTTATTATGTACCGGAAGAAGTGGTGCACAGAAATTAACTATGACTAAATATGCCTCCCTTTCTGTCCCTTCAGGATGATTATGAAGATGATGAAGCTTACTTTGACGCTTTAAATAGTGTCGTAGTCCAAAGTGATGAAGATGGGGAGTTACAGGATCACAACTATGGAAATGGCGATCATGGTGAAGAGAGTTGGAACGACATTGATGAGGATCATCTTGATACCAACGTCATAGCTGTTGACACTGATAAAGATGAAGGAACTCGGGCTCACAATTACACGGCTAGCACACTTGATGAAGATTGTCGGACGGGTGAATGTGATAAATATGATGGAGGCGACGAGGATGATACTAACATCAGTGCTGCCGACACTGATAAAGTTGAAGGAGCTCGGGCTCACAGTTACAAAGCCGGCCCACCTGGTGAAGATAGTGCTTCTTATGATGCAGAGCCCTGGCCATCATCCTGATTCCTCAAGGAATCTGCTGCTATTAGCAAAGTGGAAAGACATCGATCGATAGTTCCTGATAAGTTGTGCTTATAAAGCGTTCAGTCCATGTAAAAGCAGCTGAAATAGAAGAGAAGGTAGCTTCGGCTATTAAAATTTTCCCTGTACAGTGTCAACCCAACGAACAAACTGGATATATTCCAGCAGCCAAATGGTCATAATATTCTTCAAAGCCAATAGTTGTATCCATTTCTCTCGTTTGTGTGCACCCTGCCCCGGGTCTCAATGTTGTAACTTATTTAAAACGTCATTCTTAATTTGAAAAACAAAACGTAGCTTATTTCATCATGTCTTTCTTCAGTTAATATCTCGCTGATAATTTTTGTTTCCTAATAAATATCATAACAAATCATTTGCTTCAACCACATATTTTATTGCATGTAGGAATATATTAAATGATGTGAAGATCCGAATATAATATGGGCGACCGCAAGGTAATGCATGGATGCCGGTTACGTCGTGGTGCTTTTTTTCTTTAATTAGAATTTTTATAAGTTTTAAATCCCCCCATTTGATCACAGCCGAATTAGCACGCGCATAAACAAGAGAAACTGTCGTCAACTCCTCCCATCCCTCACGTGTCAAAATGCACCATTTAAATAAACCCCAAACGCACGCAAATCTTATTAGTAATAATTATCCAGTCTTCCCTCTTTCACGATCCGAAATATTAAATTACATTTATGGCAACGACTCGGAAGCTGCCGCCACATAAATACCCCACGTGTGGAAATCAGAAAAACGGCACTCTCGCGGTTTGGACGCCCCAGATCAGTTGACCTGGCCCGATCACCCACGAGCGGACGGTCCTGATGGACTTCCCTTCTCGACGCGTGTTCTTTCTTACATCACGTGGAAAAGAACCCGCGTCCGCGCCCCCAATTTGACCACGTTTTTAAAGTGCGACCGCGGCCCGCCTTTATAAGCCGACCCCCAATTGCGCACATTTTAAACCTCAATCGATGATGATGGAGCACTTCGTTCCCTCGCAGGAGTACCTGATCAACGCCGCCGAGGGCAATCTCCTCTGGCCCATCTCCCCGGAGCTGCACTTCGATTCCGCCACCGCCTTCCCCGATGATCAGTTCACCGCGGAGTTCGATCCGCCCCCGCCGCCCGCCGCCCGTCGAAGCGCCTTCCGGAGTTACGCGAGGTCGGATGCCGCGCGGATGATGGAGCGCTCCGGCACCGGCGGCCGGAACATGCACCTTCTGATCGTCGGGATGCTGAGGCAGATCCAGAGACCCGAGGAGCACCGCGGCAGTGGCGGAGGCAGCGGGACCGGCGGCGGCGTGGAGACGAGCAGGGGATTCCGGCACATGATGCGGGAGCGGCAGCGGCGGGAGAAGCTCAGCCAGAGCTACGCCGATCTCTACTCCATTGTCGCCTCCAGATCGAAGGTTTCTCTCCTTCCCCACTCCCCCCTTTTCTGATGCTCGTGTATATACACCTCCGCATTGTACTCAACCTGCTGCTCCTGCGTGATGGAAACGCAACGCAGAGCGACAAGAACTCGATCGTCCAGTCGGCGACGGAGTACGTGCAGGAGCTGAAGGGAGTGAAGGAGGCGCTCCAAAAGCGGAATGAGGAGCTCCGGGGGCGGATTCTGGGCGGCGGCCATGAGGGGGCGACGAAGGTCAGGATAACGATGGCTAATCCGTCGTCCCCCGTCGAGTCATTGATCGGGGCGCTCCGGTGCTTGCGGGGAATGGACGTCAAGGCCCGAGCCATTCGCTCTGATCTCTCCAGCTCCAACTTCTCCGCCGTCGTGAGCATCGACACCGAGGTATGTGCACTTCTCCGGTGACGCGCAGTGTTGTTCGAATCGATTCATTAAAGCTTAGTTATTACGTTGTCTTCGCAGCAGATGGCAGCAGGTGATGTGGAGAGGGCGATGGAGGGAGCCCTAATGGAAATAGAGAAGAAGCTTCGCCGAGACCACCTTCCTGGAATCAACGCCTGGTCTTGACATTTCTAATCATTCCATTAATTTCTTTCTTTTCTTTCCCCCTCTTTTGAGGGCCACAAACTCCCCCTCTTAATCACCCTCGTATTCCCTTTGACCCTTTTTTTTTCCTTTTGTTGAAATTGTCCGCTTGTTGACCCAGGTACATTATCTGTACAATTCTATTTCAGAGGTAATCTGGGGGCATTTTATAATATCGAATTATCTGCACATTCTCGAGTTGACTTCATTAAAAAATTATATGTTATATTTTTAAAAATAATTTTAAAATATTAGAAAAGAGTTGTTTAAAATTACCATAATTAATTAAAAATTTTATTTTCCAATTGATCGGATCGTCGCCGCACTCAGCCACGACCCGGGTCACGGAGCCGGACCGAGACCACACCGACCCGAGGAGGGAGACGTGACTCGAAGTGTTAGCTCCGGCTCCCGCGCCCGCGTCGCTTCCTCCTCGTAGGCCGCGGTCAACCCGCACATGGCAATGTGGCCCGCTCTCCTTGCCAACGGCTATCCTCTCAAGTTCCCCTGCAATCTCTCCTCCAATCGCCTCTCACAGGTCATCCTAATCGCCGTCCCAAGGGCCCCTATTGGTAATCTTCAGCCGTCCGTTCGAACGCGCTCCGATCAGTACTTTGGAGGAGATCCGGTGATGGGAAAAGCAAGGAGCGATTGCTCCAGGGGAGCAGGTTCCAGCATTTTTCGACCGTCCGATCTTCCTCCAGCGGTCGAGATTCCTCCGGCCACCCCCTTCTTCGCCTGCTCATATTTCTGCAGCGTTTTGGGAGTGCGAATATATATATATGGTATAAAAAATGTATGGGAATCGGAGTGCTCTCTCCCTCGGATCCTTGATTCGTCGCAGACTCGCAGCCTCTGCATTCGGTTTCTAGGGTTTCCGGAGCACGCCCTTCCTTCGAGGGGTCTTCCGCTGTATCATCTGGGTTTTGCCTTCTCCTGTTCTTGGTTGCGTTTCATCCTTTTCGTTGATCTCTGCTTTCGAAACGCCGGTCTCTGTTTTAGCTTCGGATAGTATCAGGATCGATCGATGTCATAGGAACGAACCTTAAATCTCCTGATGTTTGCCTGCTTCGTGAAGGTTTCTTATGCTGGATTTTTGCAGTTTTTTGCGTTTATTCATCGTTTTATTTGAACTATCTGGCGTTCTAATCTATTTCCAGGAAGATGATCTGTTGACGAGCTCTTCGTTTTCTATCTCATTTTCCTTTTTACTGAGTTGCTTGTAGTGGATCAAATCGTTTGGTTTGTATGTGTTGGAGCTCTGAAAGCTGGCAAAAACCCAGTGAAATGCGTCGTATTCTTTTGGTTTTGTTTGCTTCCTTGGTTCTCGGGACGGACGTGGGAGATCACTGTTTCTGAAGAGGGAGAGAGTTGAAGAGGTTGTGGGTTTCTTCTAGCCTAGAGTCCGCTGAGATGGAGGAAGTGGAAGAAGAGAACAAGGCGGCGGTGGAGAGCTGCCACAGGGTTCTGAGCTTTCTATCGACCAAAGATCAAACCCTAGCTTACAAAAATGTAGCGGAAGAGACAGGAATGGCGGTGTCAAGGTTTGGCAAGGTCGTTTCCATGCTTAGTGATGGTGTCGGTCATGCAAGGTTGAGGAGGGTCAAGAATCCTCACCAACTCCATTTTAATCATAGCATCTTTTTAGATAGTCCAGTGTTATCCGGAGCTGATTCTTCTCCAATGTTGCTCCAACTCCTTCCAAAAAACCCACTAGAAAAGCCAGTAAGTGAGTTGGTTTCCACAGCCAAGATCCCTCCACAAATCCGCCAAAAAATGCTGATTGAGAACCCAATACTGGCGGTGGATGCTGCTTCTAGGAGCGCTGCACAAGCCGTCCTCAGTAGTCCAACTCCCACCCATCTCCATTTCCTCCAGCAGCAGCACAACAGCCAGATGTTTCAGCTTCAGCAGCAGTTGAAGTTGCAGAATGAAGCTTACGGGAGGAGCAACAGTGGCCTCAACCTCATGTTTGACAATTCTAGTTGCACCGGGACGGCATCGTCTTCTAGGTCCTTTCTGTCATCCTTGAGCATTGATGGAAGCATGGGGAGCATGGATGGGAAGGCCTACAACTTGATTGGTAGACCGCAATTGTCAATGTCCAATCCCATCAGCTGGCCACTAAATGACAGCAGAAAGTGCTCCAAAGGGGGAAACGAGGGAAATGGGAAATGTGCCAAAACAGGCAAATGCCACTGCTCAAAGAAGAGGTAGGGCTCATGTTACTTAGATTTGATTTCTATTTTTTCTTTCAAAACGATATTCCCGTTTAGAACATAATCACATTTGGTTTGTTCTTTTGCAGAAAGCTGAGAGTGAAGAGAACCATCAAGGTTCCTGCTATAAGTAACAAGCTCGCAGATATCCCTGCCGATGATTACTCATGGAGGAAGTACGGTCAGAAGCCAATCAAGGGCTCTCCTCATCCTAGGTACAGTGTAGGAAAATACCCCTGATTTTGTTTCATTTTTTATGTGCTCAGTGAAGGAGATCTCGATCATTTATTGCTCGCTCTTTGTGTTCGCATACATAGCTTAATTTCTACAGGCAAAGATTATGTGTGAATTTAAGTAGCCAGTGTTGCACAAATTTAGCTGTGGGTGAATTTTCAATGTTTAGCACTGGGGTTCTTTGGCCATGATTTATAGGTTTTGTTGGTGCTTGGTTCTATAGCAAATTCATTCAGAATATACGTATAGCATTTCTTGATGTATTATTCAAAAATAAGCATAGTGTAAAAGGTTAACTGAGCTCAAGCAGGGAGGATCAACATGTTGTACATGACATCTAGATCTTCATGCAACATAATGAAGTTTATTGTGTTGGCTTGTATTCACTTTCAAATCCTAGAATAAACTGAATGTTAATGCCTATAACTTTAGTGTCAGGTTCCTCATGTTCCCTATATCATTAATCCATGAAGAGCATTACCATGGTCAACATTTCTGCTATTAAATTCTGTTGTCCTTTTTTTCCTTTTTGCCAGTGGCACTTAGTTTGATGCTAAATATACTTTCTTATTGAAATCAAACAGAGGATACTACAAGTGCAGCAGCATGAGGGGCTGCCCTGCTAGAAAGCACGTTGAGAGGTGTGTTGAAGAACCGACAATGTTGATTGTGACTTATGAGGGAGAGCACAACCACGCCAAACTGTTGACTCATTCTACCCACACATAGAGTCGGGCTGAGGCAGTAGGCATCATAGGCAAGGCAACCAGTTGAAAATTTAAAATGCTCTCTCCATTGAGCTCTCTCTGCAAGCAGCATTTCCTGTAAATATTCTCGTGAGCAGCAGGTCATGGTATAGTCACTATTCGGTAGTTTTCAGGTCATGGGACGACGAGATCGTGATTCGAATGAGGAAGAGAAGCATGCTACTGATTTAGCTGTTTAATGTTGCGCGACATCGAAGAATCCTAGTGATCTTTTTTTTCCTTTTTTTGCTTGAAGTAGTCTTAGTTGGAACTCGCATAGTGCTCCAGTGTTTAATCCCGGTAAAAAGGGCTTTCTAACAGTATAAAGCCCCGGCTTTTGTACTATTAAAGCAAGTCTAGGCTAATTGGAAAGTAGAGTTCCTTTTTGCAAAAGCTATGAGTGATTCTTTTCTCTTCAAATTTATCTGTGTGGGGTTTATTGATATTTATTATTTAAACTGAGTTGTGCTTTCGGTGATGTCCTCTGAACTTTGCTGTGTTAACTGCCGTTGCTCATATGTTTCAGAAACATATAATGTATGCACATATATATATATCTTTCCTCAGCAAAAGTCTCATCTGAATCTTGTAGCACAGAGATATATTATTATTGAGTAGAAGAAAAAATAGCACATGTCGGTCGGCCTCGTAAGGAGGACGTCTGTTTATGGTCTCCCAGCATGTTTTCGCCATGAGGAACAGGAGGGCTCCATCTGCTGCCCCACCGGAGAAACCATGGCGGTCCTCTTGTTAGGTTTGCGTCTGGCAAAGTGCTGTATCCATGCACTGAGCACAATGCAACACCTTCTGCATTGGCTCATGCTAAATGCCAAGCAGTGGCCTGGAATCGCTTCAGGGAAGAGCAAAGAAAGAAACAACTGGGATTTTGCCGAGCTTGTCTCCAAAGGAGAACTTGGTCAGAAACATGTGAGAACTGTGCATTTGTTTTATCTGGTTCAAGCGGAAAAATTGCAGCAGCCTTTTGCTGCCCTATATGCAGATAGTGAGCAGGGTGACATGAATTCCAGGTCCATGCTCAAGAAAGATGAAGCTTTGCAGTGGACGAACCTACCTCAGCTGCCACTGTAAGTTTCTTTTTTTTCCTAGATGCTCCATAGTTGCTGTTGCTGAAGTGGACTTGTCCTTGAAGTCGATGCTTGGCTTCAGTCATTGCACACTATCAGAAACCTCTGATAAGTTTTCTTTTAATGAGAGTATATGTCTCTCATCATGACGCAGCACAATAACTCTCTCTTTCGGTTATGTTGAATCTGAATAGCTACTCTTCTTTGATTTACTTTTATCCTGATCATGTTACTATCTTTTTTCTCGGTAGTCCACCTGCCTCCTTGTACACATACAGCAGGATGCCATGGGACATGTTTTCTTAGTACTAGTATTACGTCTTTCTTCTCTACTTTAAATATATATCCTAATGAATTTTTTGCCAACGAATCTTCGTATTTTCCAGTGAAACATCAACTTCTTATACGCACAAACCTAACCAAGAACAGCTAAGAAGGGGAAAAAAAATCTACATATATACTCAATGTCAACCTGCATGGCCAGGAAAAAGCGAACAAATGAACGATCTCAGGCGCCATAACATCGATCCTTTGCAATAGGCTGACAAGGTTACCTCTTGAAAACATCTCATAAGCCAACTAGAAAAAATGAAACAAACAGGTAGCAGGATAAATCCGTGAAGTTTCCAGGAAACACTTCGAAGAAAGACACGAGTCCGCATTATTTACAAACCGAGCAAGCAAGGGATCAACAGCTCAACATATGTACAGCATTCCTCGGATTTGATTCACCCAACCAACTGTTTCAGAATCCTTATAATAACGTTCATGGTGCTTACCTTTTCCAGTATCGCTCTTTCTTAAGCTTACCTTCTCTGGAACAAATAAAGGAGTTTTCGTCTTCCAGGTACCCATATCAAAGGCGTCTGCACCTCACTTTTGCCATGGTAGAAAACCTTTTCCTGTGGCAAATGATCATGATCGGCGTATGTGATGTTATACAGGAATTGTACAGTGTACCTAGTTTTAAAACTGAGCAACATAATAGAAAAAAAGGACCAGGTTTCTTTTAGGGCAACCAAACACTGACTACGACCAAAGCTAGGTGGCATGCATCTATGTGCATCTGAGCCCAAGAAAACACAAGTCCCATTAACGAATCTGGTACAGGAAGATCCAATATCTTTAAGGGTACGATCATCAAGTTATCACCAAATTGGATATCTGGATGAAGAAACATACTGTTCTCTTTGAACCAAGCAGTGCAAATTTTATCATACCATAAAAGATGAAGATAGATGGAAGTATGTCAACGTAAACACAATAAGTGTGACAGCATTATAAATGTAGGAATTACTATATCTGCAGTATCTACCAAATTATACTATCTAGAGACTCACATCGTTATAATCTAGAGAAGACAGAGTATGCTGACTGAATCAAGAAAGCATATCAGAATAACACATTTATTTGCAGGCAGAAGTTTTTGTTGAGAGCTAGCTATCCTACGCACATGATATCTTATATAAAATTTACCTTATAATTACAGCATCTTTTATGTTATCAAGCAAGCTTCTGGATCAACTCTTACTCTACCAGCTACGAGTTGACGAGGAGCATAGGCAACAAAGAAAGCCAACACTATGCAGATAAATGAGTCAGCTATCTTGGAATCTGCAGGAGTATCGAATTACACAGAGAGAGAGAGACCTATAGGCAAGAGGCAGCAAGAATCGCCAGTGGCAAACCGCAAGCAAAACAGCCAACCAAGAGAAGTGGTCCTAAGTACTTGCTTAGATTAAGTAAGTGATGATAAACTTGAGGTAGATAAGGAAAAAATGAAGCCCGTGAACAACCAATGAAGCTTTCACTTTAGTTCAACAACACCATGGATGCGCCAGTAGTTAGACTTAAGTATGAGTAAGAGAAGATGCATCTCAGCAGGGATTATTAAGAATAGTTGACATAGTAAATAATCAGTATCAGATAAAAAAAAACAATGTATTCTTGTAAGGCTTGCTTTTAAACAAGAGGTACTGATGGGTAACTTGAACTTTTAACAACAACACAGACGATTTGCTAAAGTTTGGTAGTAACTTGACTAACTGAAATGAAAAGAATAACTAGAAATCACTCTACACCTATATTATCTTGTTCATAATCCTAAGAAGAATTGTCAATTAACAAGGAATGTTACCACTAAAAAATAAGATTGCAGGTGAGTCGATCAGTCTGTGACTAATTGATATTCTCAGTTTTCCTTGCGCTGAAGAAGAAAATGAATCAGTAGAACAGACTGCGAAGAGATAATTATGCAATATTCGCATAAACAGTAAGAGAAGCAAACTAGACAACTAAAATGTCACATGTGATGATGTAATTCCCACAGAAAGCAATTTGGTAATCGTGCGGAAAGAGAAGGAAAGATCAATACTTTTATGCTAGAAACTAAGCTCTATATCCATACAATCTTACTAAAGCAATTAATATGAGCTTATTAGACACGATTACGAGAAAGCGAGATCCCCATTTCACGTATCGTAACTTTATAACGATCGAAGAACACTAAGAACAAAGTGGGAATCTCGCAAACACGTCTGAGACTAAATCGATCTAAATCCGTAATCGAACTCCTACTTCTTATCCAAGTTAACTGTAGGAACAGAAAACATATACCCGATATAAATTAGTTGTATCCAAAATTATCGATTTTTACAGAATTTTCACATGAAGAAGATTAATCTGATAACCGAGAAGCAAAATCCAAAACAAAACCCCACCTTTTCTCTCAACCCGATTATTTCGCCCCACCCAGCCGCCGCCGTGTGCGCCGCTTCCAAGGCTGCATCACAGAGTCCTGGAACCTCGAGGGCATTGCCAATTGCCTCCTCGCCGTCTTCCTCTTCGGACCAGCGTCAACTCCACCATCCGGCTCCTCCTCGATCATCTCAATCCGCTCTCCCTGCGCATCCTCCTCCTCGGCTTCATTCCTTCCAATGTGCTCCACCTCCAAAGCTCTGTCTCCGAAGACTTCAATGACAGCCAGCACCAGGAGATCGAGACCTTCGCAGCGGCGCGAGGAATCGTTACATGGAGGGGAATTCAGCGGGGGAGGCATGGAGGGAGCGGGATTGGGATTGGGAATGGAGCTCAAAGCTGGAGCCTTCGATGCTCGAATTCTCATTGGCAAATAACTTTTTCTCGGATTGGGAGACTCGGTAAAAAATTGGTGTGGAAAAAAGGTGAGATTTTGGAGATCCTAATTGGATTGGAGTCGGAGGAAGAGATTGGAGAAGGAAGGGGAGGAGGATGCAAGATTGAGAGGAGCAGCAGAGAAGACAAAGGGTGGAATGGAATGGGTGTTTTCTTCATAAAGGTGTTGGCCTGCGTGCTTGATATATGGAAGAGGGGCAGCAGGGTGCGAGTAATTGCTTTATGTTTTCTTCTGTTTCTAAAAACAGGAAACATAATTCTGGTTTTCTCTCCTTTTGTTTTCTTTCAAGTATTTTTTGAACAAACGAGTCTTGTTTTTTAGGTCTTCTAAAAAAACACTGAAAAATATTTCTTGCTTTCAAAAATGATATCTTTTATTCTCAACAGTAGACCAAATGGTGCAATTTAAGGCTTGCAAATAGTCGTTTGTACTTTTAGGGATTTCGAATGATACAAGGATTAGTTTCTGTAGCGTCCAAGTTGTAGAAATAAATTGACCTTCTTTTGTCAAGATTGCTGTGTGTGTGTGCTTGTTGTTTGTCCACAAAGGAGAATGGACTTAGGTTGACCTGAAGCAGAAGAAGCAGGACATGAGGTTGCTGCTAATGGCCAACGGATAATGAAGTTATGGAATATTTATTTTCAATATTTTTATTCTTGCTGATGTTTAATACATCTGCAAGGAATTAAAATTTCAATATAATAGAGCTAAAACAGTCAAAAGATTTGATCATCCTTCTATTGTTAAAAAGAATAAAAGAAAACTTTTGAGCTAATAAAATAGCCAGCAGCCTGCTGTAAACACCTAACCAATTTCATGGAAGATGAACAAATAATATTGCGGGACTTTTTTAATCAACAACTTTTACTCTATAGTTTGTTCTAGTTACAAGTGAATCAAGCATCTTGAACCTGGAGAGATACATCATGCATGGAGAATCTAGCAAGGAAGCAGCAGTTCAAATAAGCTGTCAAAATTGCAATTTGCAGCAGAACCTCCAAACCAAGAGAATAGTTGCGAACTAAGCACTCATTTGTGATAAGCACAGAGAAAGGAGTTGCTTAATTCGATCAACAACACGATGAAGCAACAATAGTTAGATTAGCAGAGTATAACTTATATTCTTTACAATAATCCTGAAGATCTTGGTTGTTCCTGAACCAAAAGACAATAACAATTCTTGAACATTGGGAAATGATGATGGGACTAAGGCACTAACAAATACATCACAGTTGGAGATGAGCTTATCAGGTTAGGTTAGACCTAACCGTGCCATATTTCACAGTTTGCACTAAGAATAAGGCTGAAGAAGCAGGAGTCAATTAGAACAGGTTGAGGTTGGCAAGAAATCCTTTTTCTTTTTTGAGGAAAGAAGAAATAAGTCTGCAATGTTCATCGTAGAAAAATGCAAGTGTAGCAAATATGACATCTAAACCACGTCAAGATAACATAAACTTTGTTGTAAGGATTGAAAAAACTTCGATTCACCCAAAACAATGCAATTAAAGTAAGTAATGGGCTGATACATTACAACAGCACAATGAGATCCCCTTTCCACGCATCAGAAAAAGTTAAAGCTGAGACTGAATCGATTTGAATATATAAGCAAACTCCGTTTTTTTTTTTTTTGGTCGAAGCAAACTGTAGCCGTAGGAATTTGTACCTGATATATATTATTAAACCTTTACGGATTTTTGAACGAACAAAGATCGATTTGGCACGCACAAAAAAAAAGCAGTATCAAAAACCCGACCTTTCTACTCATCCTGATCGTTTCTGCTCGTCAAGTAGCCGCCGCCGCGTGCGCCGCTTCCATGGCTGCATCACAGAGTCCTGGAAGCTCGAGGGAACTGCCATTTGGTCTCTTCCTAGTCTTCCCCTTCGGACCAGCTTCCGCTCCTCCTCCGTGGCCTCAAAAGCACTGACGCCGAAGACTTCAAATGGCAGCCAGCACCAGGAGATCGAGACCGTCGCAGCGGATCGAGGGACCGTTAGAAGGAAGGGAAATCGACGGGGCTTCGAATCCTCATCTGCGAATAACTACTTCTCCCCGGAATGGCAGAGAGCTAGTCGTTTGGGGGAAGGCGAAGGAGATGAAGTTTGAGAGAAGCAGCAGAGAAAGGCAAAGGGTTCTCCTCCTCCTTGGTGTTATGATGCCGGACGGAAGTACGACTGTACGAGAGCTGTGGCGTTCGATCCACCGCTTTAACCTTTTTTGTGGATTCGTGGTTCTTTTGTAGAAAACTCAGCGGCTTCTTTGGTTTGAGTGTGCTGCCCTTAGTCTAAAAATTAGGTTTTGGAGGACCCTTCTTGCCCATGGTTATGGATTCTGATCTCCAACAGTTGTCCCAGATGATGAGTGGATTACCATGCGTTCTCAGACCAAAATATTCAGATCATGATAACCCTTGTGGATTCGCCACCAAGGTCCTCCGGTGCCAACACAAGCAGCAATCTACCTCGACAGACTAATTGATGGAGAAAAATTTATAATTTGTTGGCAGCATCCTTGGATATGTTTTATATAGTATCTTTCTACTGCTTAATCTAATGATTATAAACCGCTTTCTCCCACTTTCTTCTTCACTGCCCTACCAAGTTCAACCTTCCATCTTTCCCCTGTTTTATTTATTCTGCAAGTTATTTGGACGATGATAATGCATCTGAGGAAACTAAATAGTATAGAGCGCCCTGGTGCAGCTAGTCTATCAGACGCAATATATTTATAAACCACAGCTGCAATAGAGAAACTATAATTTTATCGCCAATCCTCTGCTCGTGGTTTGTTTATCTGCATGGCACTCAATGTTAACAGGGGAACTCAGCTTGTAATTCTTGTTCTTGGTTTCAATAGAGTTGTAATTTTTTTGTTTTTGGTTTCTTAGTTCCCCCTCCAATCTGCACTTATTCTTAATTGTTTGATTGTTTTGTGTGCGTGAGTGCCTATTCTGTGCACATCTTATTGATGTAGGTATATAATAGGTTTGTTTACCTTCATAAAAAAAATATTTCAAGTATGAATTAGAAAATCTAAATCAGTCGAAGTATAAGAAAAAAGAAGATATTTTTATCACCTACCATGTAATGATAGTCGTACGATCTCCTATCACCATCGTGGATGATGATCCACGATGCATCCTCTTAGCCTTAGGCGTATTGTTTGTTTCAATTTGTTTGGTCTAATAGATGAGAGCAACTGCAGATGATGGTCAGGATAAAAATTTTAGAAAAACTTAGGTAACTCACAAAGGATCATAATTCTGATGCTGCTAGAACACGGTTGAACGAAGTAATTAACCTTAGATATATGTCTTTGATCATGACTGTCGATTTAGCCTTCTTATTTTTAGAATAATTTTTTTTCAAATCAATTGCTCTACTACTAAGCTATGGATCTGATAATTATTAAAAAATCTAACCTGCAAAATTAAAAATCCAGGCTGCCATTTTTAATTGGGCTCATGGGCCGCTTTATCCTTCTTATTTTTAAATATATATTTTTTAAAATACTTATGAGCTATGGATCCAAATCCAATATTTTTCTTTCTTTGAAAAAAAAAACTCAAAGTTATCTACATGTTCCGTAGCTTTCACTCTCAATCCGACGAGGCAAGAACGGCACCCACGACTCTCTCGCGTTCACAGCCTGGCGGTAAA
Organism: Thalia dealbata; assembly: GCA_030544415.1. Taxonomy (NCBI): domain Eukaryota; kingdom Viridiplantae; phylum Streptophyta; class Magnoliopsida; order Zingiberales; family Marantaceae; genus Thalia; species Thalia dealbata. The sequence continues at coordinate 2,996,241 of CM060458.1, forward strand.
CGTTTGGAAACGTCCACTGACTACTTCTGCTTCCGTCTTCCCGCAAAGCATCGTCGAGCGAGGAGGAAGGCTGTGGGACGATGGCGGACGCCGGAGCCAAGCCCAACAAGAAAGTGATGGTGGCCATCGACGAGAGCGAGTGCAGCCGCTACGCCCTCGAGTGGGTGCTCGCCAACCTCCGCCACTCGCTTTCGTCCTCCTCTCTCGTCGTTTTATCCGTCCAGTCCCTCCCCGACATCGCCTTCCTGACCGCCGCCTCCCTCGGCTCCCCTCGTAAGTCGACCTGGTGCCGATTGACGTTTCCCCTTTGATTCGGCCGGTTGTTTTCGTCTTAGGAGGGATGGGAGAATCTTCTAGTTATCTGCTTCTTGCTCATTATATGTTTGATGAAATGATTCTGATATGTTTTTATGGTCCTCTTCTCTCTAGCTATGGAGTTGATCCAGTCGGTGCAGGAGCATCAGAAGAAGGCCGCGCTTGCTCTCTTAGACAAGGCGAAGGAGATTTGTGCCCATCATGGGGTATTATTGCTACGATCTCCTTGCCTCTTTTACTAAGTTTATCTGTCCCATATTTGGGTGATGTTCTGAATCTTTTGTTAAGTATTTTCTACTTCAGCACTTGATCTTCCCTTTTCTGGGATTTTAATTTTGCCACAAAGCTCATAGCACTACCGAGGGATCAAATTCTCATCTACGCCTGTATGCAGGCAGATCGCCCTAGATGGAACAACCCTGGTTATGAACCTGTATTGGTTGACTTATGACCACAGCCCTGTTATTCTGATTGTTTGTATGCCAGTCCTAGTTTAGCTGGCACTGGACTGAAGCTTCTGTGACCTGCCGGAAGTAGGGTTCTTTCATCTTCCAGTTGTCCTTTAACTCGACCTACAAGTTCTTCTCGCAATATCACCATTCTGGGGGTCAAAATGGTACAGCGGCAAGGGAGCGTGCTCATCAAGGCACGACACTAATTGTCAAACCCATCCCCACAGTCTAATCCTTCTGCAAATGCAGGAAGCTGATTATGATCCTGATATGAATCCCTTCTTACGGTCGATCTCAGTCTTGAAGAATTTTTGCCTTATTTTTATGGGGCGTGAAATCTTTTCGTAATGTGACTTCTAGAAACAAGTTAGAAATACTGTTTGTATATTATTTTGAAGCATTATTCATTTTGGGTAACAACCATCTAGTCTTGCTGTAACCAGCTTGATGATCCTTTCAGTATTGTGGTACCACAAGAAGAAACTGAATTCTATATACGCTAGTGAATGTATTTAATTCATTGTTTCCCAACAATCTCACAGTTTAGACCATTGTGTAATCATGTTTTAGTTTATGTGAATCCCAAACACATACAATCATTGTCGTCTTGTCATAGGACACCGGCAAAGATACTATGATGTTTTACTAACTTGTTTTTGCATTTCAGGTAACTGCAGAAACAATAACCGACGTTGGAGACCCAAAAGAAGGGATATGTCAAACTGCTGAGAAGCTAACTATTGATTTACTTGTTGTCGGAAGTCATGGTAAAGGAGCCTTACAGAGGTACATGTTTTTATGTTTTATTTTTTGAAATTTTGCGGAGTATATGCTGTTCTACGCTTTCTTCTGCTTATAACTTTTCTTCCTGCATTTCTGTAGGTTTTACTTGAACATATATATGCATTCGATGAATATTTTATTCCGTTTTCATAAAATTCTATAATTCTTGGCTGGATCTATTATTACTTTCAAGAAATAGGATAGAGAGTTATAAATAGGATGTGCCAAAGTAGAGCAGAAGTAATCTATATTAATATAATAGAAATATCGTAAATGAGAAGAAGAAAAAAAAAAAATCTTCTCTTGAGATCCTTACAGTGCGTGTTAATTGTAATACTGAACCAAGAGAATTATTAGAATAAGGACTCTAGCATAGTTTTTTACTGGATGAGGTAAAAATGATATGATACAAGTTGGACGAGTTATGCCTTTTTGTTTAATCCCTGCACTGTTTGATAGGTATGTTTTAGTGGGACTCTGGGATTGTTATTAAAGAATGTTGTACTCTTTATTTCCAGAGAGATCGTTCTACTATGAACATGAGCATAGTGACTGTATTTTTATAACCTTTCTCATCCCCTGTGAAATCTTTCTTGTTCATTAAAAGGGGGTGTGAGAGTATGACATGACTTCTTCCCCGCTATTGTTGCAATGCAACCACATCAGCTATCTTAATAATAAATTGCCCTTAAATTATGATTTCTAACTGGACGGACCTTATAGCATGTAATATACGTGCAAGATCTCGCATTAAAAAAATAATAATAATAAACCCTCACAACCGCGTGCTTTTGTTTGTTCCTTTTATAGATGCACATAATAAGTTCAAATCCTAATTAGTTCTTTTGGTGACTTTTGTTCTCAATGCCGCTCATTTTGCTTTAAATTGTCATCACTATGCTGTTAACTATTGTTATCTATGTTGTTCGTTTATTGCTCAATAGGGCTTTTCTAGGGAGCGTCAGCAATTACTGTGTGCATAATGCCAAGTGTCCTGTCCTCGTGGTGAAGAAGACAGTGTGACAATTTCCTATTGCAATTAGTGTCTGCACAATAAAACTGTTGATTTCATTGTAGTTCGATTTACTTGAAGTTAAGTCATATAAAACTTCTGTCAGGTATCTCATACTAAAATAAAACTTCTGTTCAGGTACCTTATTCTTTATCTACCCAATAATGATTTACTTGGGTTTTAAGTGCTACTAAGTGGTCAAGAAAATTTCCTCTATGCTGATCTACACCTCATTATGACGAACAAAAGAATTGTATATTGTCCTGTCGGATGATGTCCTTGGACCCTTGCGCATAGATTCTGTTAACTTATGGCTGATGATAAGCTTGGAATTTTGTCCCGCATGCTGCAGATTGCAACTTTCTCAAACCACGGAGGAAGAAGAGACCTTAAGCTCCATTAGAGTGGGATGGGAATTTGGCAATGGCAGCAGACGTGCAAAGACTCTACTTTATTTGGGAACTGTGCACGCATCAGCCTAACCAAGGCAAAAGGATAATAACATATCTGGCCAAGTACACATCCGTTTTCTATGTTTGGACCAAGTCATGCATCACGCTTCACGTGTTCTCCCTCCCCGTGTAAAAAGCATATAAAGTTGGTAATATTCAGCGAAAGGAATTAAAGGGCACTCAACAATGGCGTAAGTAACTTTTGCTTTGGTTTCCCTTTTTCGTCCCCCCCCCCCCCATTTCCCTATCCATCCAGGAAGTTTCCCAACTTCCATGCCAAGCACCGACCGGAAGGAGCTCCAAAAATTCCAAGATTACTGCTTTTGAACTCCAAAAGAAGATGTCCAGTTCAACCACGTTTCTTCCGAAATCTTCTGCCTCCCTTGACGACGGATGCTAAATCCAGCCCCGTTAAGCATTTCCTCATCCGGCCATCGCCGCCGCCGCCGCGGCGCAGGGGGCGGCCTCAGCCACATGCTGCCTTCGGCAGCGCTTCCCTTCCCTTCCCATCCCTGTCGCGCTTGTATCATCCACAGGAAAAAGCGCGCGTGAAAGTACGAAAAAAGCAAAGGTCCTCCTCTTCCCTCCTCCTCGCGGCGGGGTCTCGTCTCGTCGCACCAAACGCTCGACCACGTGTCGCGCGGTTCTCCTCACCTTCCCTTCGGCCCACGACTCCGAGATTTCGCTGACTCGGACGGACAGGGAACCGCGACTTTGACCACACGTGAACCGGGCCCTCACTCCTGCCCCGCTGCCCCCAGGCGGAGGAGAGCTGTTCGCTGTCTCGAATTAGACGGGGGATCCGCACCTGGCTGACCCACGTCGATCACGTGCTGACTCGGCATCCCAATCTCCTGCTGCCACATGATCCACTCGCCTCCCTCCCGTATGCCACCACTTACGCGGTCTATTTTAACCGCCCCTCCTCGTTCATTCCGCCGCCTCCTCCTCCTCCTGCTTGCTTTTCCAGACCGGAAACCTCCCCTTCCGAGACAGAAAAATTAGGGTTACGGCTTTGATGGAGATTCCGCTGGTGGCGGAGGCGTTGCGCATTCCCGGCCTCGTCGCTCGCGTCCTCGCCGACCTCGCCGGAGCCTGGGCCTCCGTCGCCCTCCTCGTCGCCGGCTTCGCCGCCTTCCTTGGCTTCCTCGGCCGGGCCAAGCTCGCCCTCCTCCGCTACGGGAGGGCCAGATCGGTCGTCTCCCTCTCCGCCTGCTACTTCTCCTCTGGGGACGACGACGACGACTGCGACGAGGACTCCGAGTCGCCGTCCGACGAGGAGGAGGAGGATGGGGACGACGACGAGGCGCCGTCATCTTCGTCGTCCTCCGACGAATACGAGTCCGCTTTCGGCAGTTACGGGGAGGACTGGAGCCGCGACGGAGGTCTGGAGCAGGCGATGGGCGGCGCCGTGGTGAGGACGTGGGAGGGGCTGGGTCTGGGGTTCGACCGCTCCGGCGGGCTGATCTCGCTGGTGGACCTCGACCGCGGCGAGGTACTGCGGTCGTTCCTCCCCCAGGCCCCGGCTGCGGCCGCGACCCTGGCGTCCCCGGCGGTGGTCCTCTCCGCCGCGGAGGGCGCGGCGGCCGTGAGGGTGTGGGACGCGAGGGCGGCCGGGGAGCTTATGCCGGCGGCATCCGCCGAGTGGCGGTCCCTCCGTCAGAGGAGGGTGGTGGGCGTCGCTGGCGGGGAGGGGAAGGTGTATGTGGGCGACGACGACGGGATGATAACGGCGGCGGACTTGAGAAGGGGCCGGTCGCCATTTGTGGTCGAGACGTGGCGTGGGAGGCCATTGCCGCTCTTGCCCTCTCCCAAGTGACCAAATAACAGAGGAGCCCCTGTACGAAGAAAAGGTCGTCCTGGGGCTCTTAAAATTATTCTTATCGCTTTCTTTTAATTATTTTTTTTTTGAACTTAGCTTTCTTATAATTATTTGATGTGATTAAATTAGTCAATCAATTGCTTCATATGGCGACCGACTTCTCTCGTTGTATTAACTAATCCGGAACAGGCTCGTCCCCATCCGTTTCCAAATTGAAATCATCTCATCCCCCATTCATTATTATGCTTTCTTCTGGAAATTAATTAATTCGGATAAGTTCGATTAAGCACGCCTACGGTGTAGAAGATGAATAAACGATAAGACGAAGACTTTAAAAAAAATTTCAACACCGGATGGTGACATGTTTCCACGTCAGCGCTCTTCGTCGATTGCGAGTCTAAATATAAATAGCACCACAAACAGTCGCTAATTATTGAGTTAGGTTTGCTGGGTGGGGCCTTCTCCTTCTCTGAGGTTAAAGGGTCCCCATCAGACTCGATTCACCGAAACTATTTGGAGTCGGTGCTCCCTGCGGCTTCTCAATTATTTTCCTCTCCTCCGTCGAATAGAACAGGCCTTCGGATCCAGTTGTAACAGACGACATGCATGTGAGACGCTTGGACTTGAGACGTGACTCGAAACCATTTCCATTAAATTCTCCGTCGCTTTCTTGCCTGCAGAAATCATAAATGTAGCTTGACAATTAATGTCCTGGTTCTATAGATTAAAAAAAGAAGTTTTCCATGAGTTAGGCCGGTTAGGGATTTGAAAGCTGCATAAAAAATGACTTTTTATCAACTTGGGCCAGTTCTTCCCTAATGCAAGGACCGCTAATGTATTACGAATTGGAAGCCCAACATTGAAAGAAGAAAAGGCCTTTTTCGGCCTTTTCATATTTTTTTTATTTTTTTTCATGTATTTTCCTAGAAAAAAAATGAAGAAGAAGAGAGCGGGATGAGACTGGGCGTGAGGGAGATTGGGGAAGAACGACCGCGCCATCGCAAAAGCATGAGTCAAGTATAAATGAGATGATGCTGGTTTTGGCCTTCCAATTCTTCTTCTCCTTCCACGAATTGCTCCACGGCTGCGGCGCTGGGCCCGGCCACATCCCTCTCCCACGCCGCCTCGACCTCTGCCGCCGGTCCCCCGGCGAGCCGCGCCTTCACGGCCGAGGTGGCATTCAGTCTCCGCAGCGGCCACCCCATATCCCCCAGCCTCTCGATCTTCCGTACCTGCTCCTCGGCCAGCCTCCGCGTGTTGGCCTTAATGGCTTCGACCGCTGCATCGTACGCCGCCGCCGTCCCTCGATCCTTGCCCTGGAAGTACTCCCGGAACTCTGCGACCCCGATCGCCTTACCCAAACCCGGGTGCCTTGACTCGCCTTCGTTTGCCTCCGCCTCCGCCGCGAAGTACGTGGCCAGCTCCTCCACCATCCCTGCTGCCAGCATCTCCTCCACCCGCCGGTCGAGCTGCTCCGCTAGCGCTGCCGGCTCCACGTCCACCCACAGGAGGCAGCATCGGTACCGTAGCGTCCCCTCCCTCCATTCTCTCCTCCGCGATCCGGCTTCGAAAGGGCTCCGCGCGGGGTCGTAGCTGCCGGCCATTGCGGCGTGAACGAAGGAGTTGGAACCGCCGGCCAAGATCGGAATCCGGCCACGGTCGGCGATTCCGGCAATGGCGCGGGCCGCCATATCTCGGAAGGACGCTGGCGGTAGGGCGCCGGCTGCCGGATCGAGCTCCCCAAGCAAATGGTGCAGCACGCCGTAGCGCTCTGTGATGGGAATCTTGTTGGTGGTGATGTCGAGGCCCCGGTAGACCTGAATCTTATCAGAGTTCACTACCTCACCGAAGAACCTGGTGGCCAATTCGATGGACAGCTTCGACTTTCCAGTTCCGGTGGCGCCCACGACGACGACCACGCTCTCCTTCCTATTGTCATGGCTGCCTTCAGAACAATAGCGGCCAGCGGAGTAACTCCTCCGGTTGCACTGCTCGAGTCGGAGGAGTGTCTGCTTCGGCGGCGCCGCTGCAACCGTCATAGAAGTTGGCCGATGAAGGTAAGGGCAAAAAACTGTACTGCCCCGTCCGATGAATAGAACATTCATGTAGTTGAACAAATAGGCACTTGACCGGCACTACCACCTATTCCGTCTCTCCGACGCTTAGAAAGTGGAAGGTAGAGGAAAACAGTGACATGCAGAGTTGTATGCGAGGCGTTTTCCTTGCAGAGTTGATGCACAAACGGAGAAGAAAAGGTTGGGTGATGGGGGAACTATCAATGGCTTTAGGCCGAGTTTTCCCTCAACTGGTGCTCTTTGTTCCTGCGTGGTCTCTTCTATATATCACCGTTTCATTTCCTTTCCAACCCTCAACTCATTTTCCAATGTAGAGTAGTTAAAAGTATTAAAAAAAGGATGTGGAGGATACCTGAGCAGCTTCCGTGATAAGATTATATAACCTATGCGGATGGAAGTTTTAGAGGGGATGAGAGATGAGCACATAGCCATGCCAACTGCCAAGTGCCTTGGGATCATCAGATCAAGCAGTCGGGGCTGTCTGTCCTCAAGGGGAGAGGGTAGTGGGAGCACCCAAGCCTGCTGATTCAATCGGACTAGAGTACGGCAGTGATGCTGCCCACTTGAGCCTCAGTTGGTTTTGAGCTGGGTCAAAGGGCATGTGCACCCCAGTTACATTCGTTGCCACTGTGTTTCACCTGGGTTCTCTTTGTAGCATATACTCATAGTCTAATGTTTTGCAGGACAAGACAGCTTACACTAGCCATAATTGTGGTGAACTGGTCTTTTAAGCATGCTCAATAACTAGGAGACCTGGTTGTGTTCAGAGTTTTTGCAAGTGTTTGAGAGCCTGCAAGGTTTTGAAGTCTATTCATCATAATATGTCTACTGGGAATGGAGTGAGACATTGGAAGTAACTCAGTAGAACATAAGCCTCACCTTCCATCTAAATTACCCTGTTTGCTTTTTACTAGCTAGGATATATGAACCTTGGGGCGATCCTGTAGTTGAGGTCGAGACAAAGGGTTCGTCCATGGATTTTCTTTTCTTTTACCATGGTAACAGACATGATAGCTAGATGACAATTGCAAGGATAGTAACCCCTGCAACCAAAGCCTGCTTTAAAATGTGCAGAATTACAAAAGCAATAGTTCATTTGACACTACCTGCCTAATATAATAAATGTCTGAGATCCTCATGGTATGCCAATTGTTATACTGAGTGTAGGGGCCATCATAAGTGACTGAAAGCATGATCTCTGAAATTTTGATTTCTTATGCATATGCTAGCTTTCTCAACTATCATTTGTAACTCTATACTAGCAATATACCCTAAGGTGAATTTCTAGCTTGTCTCCCTGGTATCTGAATTTAATCTCTTGATGATCAGTTGCTTAATTTAATCTGAGGATGTTTTAGCATTTGATTTTTTTCATCCTTGTTCCTGTCAGGAGTTAATATGAGAAAGACACTGTCGACAAAGGGGCTCCTCTGCTTTGCTTTATGTCAAAGGGTGATCGTGGTAAGCCTCAAAGACTCATTATTCAACAAATGTTTTTGTTTGTTGGACTATGTACTGACTGAACGTTAATTAATTTGTGAACAACACAAATACACGCATGATAAGATGGGTAAAATGGAGAAAAACATTTATTTGCATACTGGCGCCTCGGGGATAGTTTAGCTAATTGGAACTTGTTAGATAAAGGAATACTTCCACGCTTCTTTCTAATTATTTTGGTTGACATAAAAAGTCGCTTCTTTTGTATGAAAGACATAAAAGGTCGTTTCTTTTAGCAATAGATGAAAATCTTATTTGCTTGAATATAAGAAGAATATATTTAAAAAATGAAAGAAAGGACAGTATATGTAGTACATATATATTTAAAAGATAGGCTAAAAGAAATTGAATTCACCAACAACTTCGTTTTTGTTTAAAAGGTTAAGCACAACATTGATATCATGCGCACCGGTTGTTCACTGGCACTCCACGCCAATGTACATGTCCTACATGTATCTGATGTTGATTTACTCATAAAATGTTAACAACTGCAAAGGAGAACATGCTTATATTAACTATATATAACAACTGCAGAGGACAACATGCTTACATTAACTATATATAACCACTAGGAAAGATAGAAGAAATAGATTGTGATAACCTTAACTTGTCCATACCTGAACAGCTACCAAAGTGGTATATCACCAAACCAGGTTAGCAAGAATTAATCAATTATGTTAATGTTTATTTAAATAAATCAAAATGTTCATGATCTCTTTTGAATCTACTTGCATACATGAATTCATGTATATCATCTGACTACTTGGTTTTTTTTAAAAAAAAATTATTTATTTAATATTTTAAAATTAGTAATCATGTTAGTTGTCCCATCGATTTGACCAACGAACCAGAGATCTAGAGCGCCAAGTAAATGCCCAATTCAGTTCCGACTACTTCGCTTGGAAAGCCAAATGGCATTTGCAGTACAAGCCAACAAAAAAAAATCAGTCTTCTTTTTATAAAAAAATGAAATAAGTGGGCGCACTTTATATAAATAAACTAAGTATTTAAAAAAATGAAATATTTTTGTGGTTGAAGGACATGAATGTCCTAGATGGTTCATTACCACAGACTTCAGCAAATCAATGGTCTCATGGAAAGCTACATGTTTGTATTCACAAGGTTTGAGCCCGCGGTTTTATGAAGGACGTAGCTTGGAATGGCAATACCTTCACTATCACCAATATGGACAAGGAGATCAAAACAACATGAAACAGCAGTCTTTGTCTTCATCATCCAACTTCCGATCTATGACTAAGCATCAGGTATATTATCACCTCATCTTAGCATGTGGATAGTCATCTTACTATTCTTGTGTCTTTCTTAGTGTTTGGTTGGTAGTAGCCGATTACTGGTTGTACGTAAAACTTTCATTAAAGAAAGTAGTACTAAAAACAGAGGTCAGGATAAGTTTAGGTTTTTGTAAGTTTCCACAAGGATTATATAAATCCATATGGCTGTTAGATGAGGGCTCATCTTCAAAAGATTGCAGGAACCCGTATAAACCTGAAACTCACTTAATGCTCTTTATTTTTAATTAGTTGGAATATAGGGGACGTAGCTTATTTATTTCCATTCAAAAACCTTCTTAGTTGGATGGACTTGGCTTGTGGGAAGGCAGAGAGCTAATGAAGTTCTTCTATCATTATGACAATCTAAGAGAAGTCTCAATTCACATAAATAACGTAGATTATATGCTCTCTCGGCAAGACGTAGGTGTTGTTGAAGAGAAGTTTCAGAAAAAGAACAGACGGGAAGTGAGATTGAACTCCAATGAGCAGTTGCGAAAAATAGAACATCTCCTTCGATCTATTATATAGCTCACTAATTTTCTGTCTGATTCGTATCACTATTTGTTTTATCATGGATGTTTTCTATTTTTGAAATATGAAACACTTTATTCTGAAAGCATTTTTGGTAGCAAATCAGTCTTGCAACTAAACTTTCAGGGTCAACCAAACAAAAGCAGGGAGTATATTTAGTGCACAGCTGCTACAACGCCTTGTGAGGAATGGAGTGCTCTCTTCCGATAAGTAACTTGCCATTTTCTTTGCTATGAGGAACATAATTAACTTTCAAAAGTGAAACAGAGAGTCGGTTCTTTTTTCTTATTGGTTGAGAGCAAGAGCAGCTTCACCGAAGATAATGTTGCCATGTTGCTTCTATTTCAAGTCTGTAAAGTTCAAAGTTCAAACAATGAACTAATTTGAAGGAACAATTCAATAGAGGCCAGAAAATCTCCAACTGTACTTGGTTTGTTTTAGTTTCTACCTTCCGACCAATGTAACAAGAATGTGCCATTGTTGTCCAATGGTTCTAGTGATCAATAGCGTTTGTATGCCGTAGCTGGGTCAATCAGTGTCTTAATTAATGCACTTAAGGTACATGTCCACGTTATGATGGAATTAGTCCATTGAATTAGATGAACCATAGGGGGATCAGAGACATTTCTTGACAGCTCATATAGGTGTCTCTGTTCTCCTCATACCTGTACCTCGTCGGACAAGAAGCATCTCCAAGTTACGAGTCCTAGCGTAGGTCTTAGTGGCTACTGGTAAGGTTTAAAACTAGGAATATTTTATAGGCATGTATGATGATGCAACTTCTAAAATATCTCGTCAGCTTATAACTGATATTTTATGTTATGCTTTATCTCAAAATACATTATATTATGACAAGTAGGGACTTAACATCCGGACAATTTATTTGCTACCAGTATTTGCAGTAGTGCTTTTTTTAATTTACTGGCTGATGTTTTCTACTCTGGATTATGAGTTGACATATTTCTCCATGAAGCAATTAACTTAATTGATCAAATTAAAGACGCTCATTTGTTTAGTAATTGATCAAGAACTATGTACTTAGCTAACTCTAGTCTAAATAATCTTTAGTCTTTACTGCAAATAAGCATAGCAAGTTTAAGTTGAGCTCAGTTCATGATCATGTTTACACTTTAGACATACATGCACAGTTGGCCAGAAGGAATCGTGTCATTTAACTGCCAATGTGATCGACCATAGAGCCAAATTGCTACAGCCTTCTTCCAAGATCATAGCTAAGATGTACTCAAGCAGCAATGTGCTTTTTGCATCTTAACCCTTTCACCTTGAAACTATTTTTTTATTTTTTATTTTTTCTCATGGCAACCAACACTAAGTGCGTTAAGAGAGAATAGTTGACTTTAGAGTAGGTCACCTTGTCTGAACGATTGGTAGGAGCCAGAAAAGGTCCTTTCAATAGTTTAGAGATGCAGACACCTAGCTATCAACATTGCCTCATATGTAAGTTCTTTCTGTGTACCAAGTTGCACTAATTAAAACTACATATTGTACACCTTCGAGATTAATAAATCTAAAGTTGAAGAATCCTTCTTGTGGTCGAACACTAGCTGTTTAGATCCATGTGGACCACCAGGGCTCATCATAATTAATCTTTGGATGGTCGAGAGATGGTTCCTTCATCAACTGGATTTGGCTTCCTGTTTCCCTTGCCTAAACATAGAATTAGCTATCTGGATCAGCTTCTTTTGGATTGACTTCGTGCTTAAGATGTACCTTTTTTTTCTCTTTTATCTTAAGAGAATATGTTTATATTCATTTTGTCATCCAACTTGCAATTCCAAATTAGGAGTCTTAACTTGCAGTAGATCCAAACTGATGGAGAAACGAACTAGTTTCAGTTTTTCTTGTGATTTATTTTGATATTGGCAATTGATAGAACGCGGGGACATGATGTACATATTTCTCCTGTAATGTTATCATGGTTTGTCCTTCATTGTATGTGATGGTATATAGCCATATCTCGTTAGATGTCATTATATCTACTAATTCAATCAACTAGAAGCGTCCATTTTCCACACACTTAACATCTCCTTTGTCTAGAAGTTATTGCCTATTTTGCAGAAGATGGCGTGAACATGGCGCAGTGACGAAGTGAACGCTGGAATTGCTGCTTCGTGGACCTTCATTCGCAAGCAAAGTTCAGCTCATGGCAGACAGCGTAGGACAATGACTGACACAAACTTTTTGTATATTGGATTCCACCAGTGAGAAGCAACCTTCCTCCTACGTACCACTCTAAACATTATTCTCTTTCGAGAAACATTGATTCTGATCAATTGTTCTCTAGTTCTACCACCACAAAGCAGGCACAAACCATATATTAAATCTAATCTAACAGTTGTTTATCTTTCGTCAACAGGAACATCTACTGGGGAACTGCCGGGAATTCAGACCCGGAGTGGAGTCCACTTTGCCTGATGCATTGCATCTGTTTATATACAGTTCGCCTGGCAGCATGCATGCATGTGTCTCGTATTTTGAAGGTGAAGACACGCGTGGATTGCAAGTTCCATGATGCATATGAGAATGGACTTTGTGCTCAGGAAATTGTAACAGGCGAAGGACCCGAGAAGAGGGAATGTGGCCCTAATCATTACCTTTGCTCATGTGGAAAGCTTCGGAACACTTTCCTCCCCTTGGCAATCACTGCCCTAGTGAAAATTACCGGTGTGGAAGAGTACCAATCGGAAGCCATTGCTTAACTTGCATGAGTAGAGAACATAATATCCATTGAGCTCCCGTGTTATTATGGGTTCCTCCCCCTCACATGCTTACATGCATCTCACTCTACTCGTTAACTCTATTTATTAGTTGTAACTTAATCAATCTGGACTGCATGTGGGAGTTGACCAACTTGCTCATTGCCACTTGTTCTACCGAGATGAGACAATAGTAATAGAAAAACTTGTCCTTGTTTGGAGTGCGCAGGAGCATAGTAATAGAACAGGTGTGGTCCTTGTTTAAAGTGCTCAGAATGCTCCTCAATAGATGAGAAGAGACACTATGAATCCCTGCATTTTTGGCTTCTGCTACAAATACTAAGCTTTTGTTAGCTTCAGGTTAATCTGAGAGTGAAAAAGGAAAAACAATAATATAATAGCTAAAGTGTTGATTAATTGTGGGCTTTACTTGGTCGATTGGGTTCTGCATTATAAGCGACCTTATGCTCCGTCACAAGGGCCTGGTGATAGATCAGGTCAAGTCAAGGACAATGACATGTCTAACGGATCCTAATTTCAATCAGGTCCACCATTAAGTTCAGCCCGCTAATCTCTTTTGAGCCTGCAATCATCTGCTCATACGCATCCAAGATTTCGTAGTTTTTAAGCTATGTTGACTAGTTTTATTTTAACATGACCCGGCAAAAAAGTTTCTGTCAGACTGAATGTTGACCTATCTTTTTATTAGAAAAAAGAACATCGCCCGCCCGGTCTAACCCAAACAATATGAAGCATCTCCTCTTGATAGGAGAGCAAATTAACATTGCAATGATAGACCCTCCTAAACACTTCCTTCTGGAAAGATGGATACGCTGTTCTCTGTTTTTTTCCTGACTATTTATTAAAATTGGCTCATTGTTTATGGTACGTTAGCATTTTTCTAGCGACATTGATTTATCTAAGCTGCAAATACTTAAGATTTGCCGCTGCTTGCACAACATTTCCTTGGAAGTGTTACACAGCAAGCTATTCTTAGCTTTGTTTGTTAGTTATTGCTTGTTATCACATCTTCAGATTTATCTAAAGACGATGCAATTCCTCCTGTCTTGCATATGCCAATCTAAAAGGCTTAAAAGACATTCTTTGCATACAAGTTGAACTACAAAGCACAATCCTTTTAATTAAATTAAATTATGATACTTTTAACTGTGCAATATTTTGAAACTGGGTGATTATCCTAATTTCTCTTTTCCTTTCTATATTTCTTCAAGGTCAAGCAAGTGATCATGGTTCATCAAAGAATTAATCAACTTTGCAGAAAAATACTAATACACGCATGAACCAAGATGGACGAAGGAAGAACTACAAATGCTTATGATATTTTGTCGATAGATTCTGCACATAAGAAAAAGATTACATCTAAAGTTTTATCTATTCAGGAGTCATCTTGTGGTGTTGATATAGCTTCTTCAAATCTTGGGGAGGTAAAAGTTATATTTATCTGTAGCTCTAATCAACCAGACTCTCATGTCCCTAACTTTGAGGCAGCCTTCAAGCAAGCTGAGGATAGATGCCTGAAATCATATAAGATTCTTCAAACTTTGTAAGGTACCTGAGAACAACACAGATGGCAGGTACGTGAGAATAACACAGAAACAAAAATAAAACTACTAGGCAAAACATATACATACCCCTGCGGTGGCAAGCTCCGGCAAGCGTTAATGCTAATTTTTGTCATTCGAATACTTCTTGTATTTCTCAACCTATTGATTTATGGTTATTATAAATCGTTCAAATGGTGACTAGTCAAACATCTCAGACATCCTCGCACATATAGTTTAAAATGTGGGCGACAAGCTTAAGGTGGTACGTGGTACTTACAGGTTAATATTTGCAGAATTAATCAAAACACCCTAAGAGAAAAAGTTCAAAAAAAGGATTATCTTGACTGTAACGTCTATGAATTCATGGGATGCCTTAACTGCTTGCCCATGTTAATTCTTCACAAGCATCCACTGCTCTTCTTGTAAAAAATGAAAGCTGCATATAAAATCAAACGGGGAATACAAGTTCAATAAGTACAAAAGATTTGGCAGATAGTTTGAATATAATTCCGTACCTGACATATTTTCTGCATACATGGTAGTAATGATGATCCGGTGACTCAATTTCAGCTGGGATTCCAATCAGATTGGCGTCAGAACATCTAAAACAAACAGATTGAAAACCAATGAATGAACTCTATTTTAAATCTTAGAAAGAAAACCTGAATTGCAAACCTGAATTTTATTAAGAGCACACCTATGGTTAATACACCTTGTAACATTACCATAAAATGTTGCATCTGAGCAAAGCGCTTCTTCATCCTTTAAAGTACCTTCAGAACCCCTATCAGCATCACGTAGCACTGGATAAGTGTTCCTTGCATTCCCAGTGGTCCGAGTTTTCCTATCATGAAGCTCTGTGTTTGTCAATACTTCCCCGACATATTCACATACAAATGCACCTCTAGGCAACTTTTCAAGTGTTCACAGTCCCCA
Organism: Thalia dealbata; assembly: GCA_030544415.1. Classification (NCBI taxonomy): domain Eukaryota; kingdom Viridiplantae; phylum Streptophyta; class Magnoliopsida; order Zingiberales; family Marantaceae; genus Thalia; species Thalia dealbata. Next base: position 3,011,693 of record CM060458.1, read on the forward strand.
TCCCTTTCCTTCAGATGTAAGAAACACCTAAAGTACACATAATAGGTGAACTGCTAAGATGCCCTCCAAAAAGACGAAGGGGATAAGGTTTAAAGAATTGAAAGGCCAAATCAAACATGAAAATGAGTGTGATTCAGAGGATTGTGACTGACCTGCAAACTGTGCACAATGGCTCTTTGTACCACTCGGTTTCCACAACACATACTGCAGCCGCACTTGCTCCAGCATTCCCTGATAAATTACCTCACTAGGTGCCTTTTGCATGTTTCTGGCAAAATTTCATTGTTTGATCTTTCCAGTGGGCAATCTTTACCATAGAAAAGTTGGTGTTTATGTGGTTTGCAACTCATAGAAATGTATTCATCCAAAAACTTTTTTTCTGATGAGGCCTTCTGATGTATATGCAAATTCAACTCCTGTTTCCTATGCACAGGCACAAGGTATTGGTGCAGCCAAGCAATTCTCCAAACAATCTGGACAGCAATTCTCATCACCAATTTGAGCAAGAGAAAAATTAACATAAGTGTTCTGATAGACAATATTCCGTGGTATGTAGTTTAATGATGGTGGATACTTCTCACTGCTGATTCCATTTACCACTGAAATTTTAAACTTTTCTTCACCTTTACTTGTGTCATTGACATCATGAAATGGTCTTGGTTCACCAAATGCATGCTGTGGGTGAACCACTACTTGGCCGTATGATGTTGCATTATCTGCAACAACTTTTCTTGCATTATTATTAGTGGTTTCAGAACCTAGCTTCCAAAAACATTGACACAGTTCTTTCATGTGGTTCACAATAGAAAAGTCAGGTTGAAGGATCTTATATGATTTCAGGCATCTATCCTCAACTTGCTTGAAGACGGTCTCCAATTTAGGGATATGAAAATCTGGTCGATTAGAGCTACAATTAACATAACTTTTACCTCCCCAAGATTGGAAGAAGCTATATCAACACCAGAAGATGACTCCTGAATAGATAAAACCTCATATGTAGTCTTTTTCTTATGTGCAGAATCTATTGACAAAATATCAGTTTTTTTTTCCTGCATGCATCAGTGGAGAGATGATCTTTATCATTCTTCCTTCGGCACCATTCTGCATCATGCGTGCATTAATATTTTTCTACAAAGTTGAATAATCCTTTGAAGAACCATGATGAAATAAAAAAGGAAAAGAGAAATTAGGATAATCACCCAGTTTCCAAATATAGCATAGTTTAAAGTATCATAATTTAATTGAAAGGATTGCACTTTATAGTTCAATTTGTATGCAAAAGAACGTCAGAGATTTTATTTTTTGCATTCCCCTTCATTCTTCTTTTAAGAAAGAATCATGCCTTTCAGATTGACATATGCAAGGCAAAGTAGGAATTGTATAGTCTTTAGATAAATCTGAAGATGTGATAACTAGCAATAACTAACAAACAAAGCTAATAATAGTTTGCTGATTCTAACACTTCCAAGGTAATGTCCTGCAAGCAGTGGCAAATCTTAAGTTTTTGCAGCAGAGATAAATCAGTGTTGCTAGAAAAATGCTAATGTACCATAAACAATGAGCCAATTATAATAACAATGAGCTCATGTACCAAAACCAATTCAATCCCCAACGACATGATAATCTTCTACTCCATTATTTTTGCTGAAGTACAAAAATTAAATAGCTTCTTACTTAAATCTTTCTTCATTCCTGTCAAGCAGAGGGATGACTTTTGTCATCAGGTTGACACTTGAACATGCTCTATACTTCCGTACGAAATGCTCAGATAGCAGTCAAAATCATAGAAACGAATTTTCCTTGCAGTTCATATGAGGTGAAGTCTGTTGAACTCTTTCAGAGCTATGGCCGGAACGAGGTGACATAGTCACAATTGCCGTACTGCAAGAAGGTGGTTGTGATATTAGATTCCGAGTTGCTTCTTTTTTAAAGGAAATGATGATGCTCCCATGGTTCCTTGGAGGCGAAACTAGTTCGTCTCTTTTACAAGATGATGATACGTGTGATTCTTGTCTTGGTCTTTCAAGTGATGTTTCGCCAGCCGAATCAGGGCTGGACCATGATGGTGAAAGGGAATCAGTATCTTGCCTCCACCTTGCTCGCTTCCTAAGAGGCTCAACTTCCTCCCTGCTGTCATCCTGTACCTCAATTTTAGAAGTGCACAAGATCAACAAGAAGCAACAGGTAAGAGCTAGAAGAATAAATCCATCAACATACATGGCGAATGTTCTTCTTCCCACAAGCCTCCTGAAATAATAAGGTATGCTTTTGAAGTAGTCAATACAAATATTAAATGCAGGACATCAAACTAGCAGTATAGCAGCAGCTCTTGCACGTCAAATATAGCATCAGCAAGAACTCGATAGTTCTCAGCTTCAATGTACTCCCAGTTGTTCTCATAAACTTTGAGAAGATGCTTCAGCATGGGTTTGGCCTTCTTCTGCGGTATCCTAATAACCGTCATCGCTTGCAATGCAGCTATTGCTCTCGCCTAGGACATTCCTGAACAAAAAAAAAAAAATACAAATGCTCGTTTGGTGTAGGCAGGATCCGCCAAAAAGAATCGACATAATAGATACGGGTTTAAAAAATGAACACGAGTTAGTAGCATATAAAAATACGATAACCATGGCCCTGGGCTTTACCGAGCGAGGCGAGGCAGACAACCAGCAGATGTTGGAGCGCGACGGAGTGGTCGGTGTGCTAGGGTTTTGGAGATGCGAGCCGAACCGAGTCGTTCAGTTTTATAACATCAGACGACGAAACGTTCTTCACTGCTCGTGAGTCGTGACTGAGGAATCTGGAAAAGCGACGATGGAGAGAGAAAATTAAACAAGACGAGAAAGCCAGAGTATTTAAAATATTAATTTTCAAAAACAACTGAAGTAAAATATTTTTCCAAACTGACCGCCACGTGAACCGCCCGGTCCACCTTCCCTCGTTCGTCCGTTTGTCCCAACTTCGCCTACCATCACTCGCCGGCGTCCGTGCCCAGCGGCGCTCCCGTTAGCTCCGGCTACGGGATCTCTTCTCCTTTCCGCCTCCCCTTCCTCTTCCTCTTCCTCTTCGAATTTCTCTTTTTCGGCATCGACCTTTCCGCCTCCCGAGCCGGAGAGAAGATGCTCGCGAGTGGGGTTCCATGGAAGAGATCATGGTGGAGTTCCTTCTTCTTCTTCTCCTTCTTGTGTGACTTGTGTGCGCACTTTCCTCTTTCCTTCTCCTATACATATACATCTTAAGAGTTGATCCGCCACTGTGATTACTGAATGCATTAGGTTGCAGCAACAGGCCTCCGCCGCAGGTTGATGACACCGAGCCGAGGATCAAATAAGATTGGAGGTCCTTCAGAGCAAGGCTGGTGGCCAGCCAACTTGGGGCGGACGCCGCGGTGGATCAAGGCGCCACGCCGCTACTGTCGTCGGCGGCCCTTCTGGGAGAAAAATGGGGGCGCGCCTCATCCACGAGCCGGAGAAGGGCTGCCTCCTCCTCGCCACCGACGAGCTCGACGGCGTGCACCTCGTCTACCGGACGATGATCCTCCTGCTGTCGACCGGCCGGCTGCGTTGGAAGCGGGAGAAGAGTTCCTTTTTCTTCTTCATCGCCATTCCATCCCACCGCACGGCGCACTCCGTTCCATCCCACCACCGTAAGAAACAGAGATCATGAGAAGGAGAAGGAGCGAACTCTGTTCGTTCCCACCGCACGGTGGGATGGAACGACGACGACGAAGAAGAAGGAACTCTTCTCCCGCCTCCAAGCGCATTGATTGCGCCCACCAATCGATCGTCTGCATCGTCTTCCAGCGCCAATTTCGTCGATTTTGATCGATAGGAGCTTGCAATCGACGGAAATCCGACGAAGACGGAATCCTCCAGGGCGCCGAGGCACACTGCGCAAGCCAAAGCCGCCGCTGATTCCGCCTCCCCTGCAGCCAGGAGGGCGGAGAACTGGATGACGGGGAGCCGGGAGGAGGCACTCTGCAGGTCGGAGAGGCTGTGTAGCTGTAGGTGAAGAAGCAGCCATCTTCGTCGTCGTCTCCGTAGGAGGAGGAGAGGGCCGTGGGGAGAGCGAGCTTTGTCGGAAGATGATCGCAGGCGTAGGGAGGAAGAGGATGGCGGTGGATCCGTAGCCGGCGTCGGTGAGTGCCGGTCGAGCGCTGGACCGGGCGAGCGTTGGCCGGGTACTACATCGTTGAATTTTTAATTAAAAAAAGTTTTTTTTTTTGACGTGGCTCAGTGACGGGTTACTTTTCCTTAAAAAAATTATTATTTTAAAGAACTTATTTTAAAGAAGTTAGTAGGACAAAATACTCCTAAAAACTCCAAGATTTCGGATGCGGATCCTTATGGGCTTATTTATCGTGAAACGTGAAAGCAAGAAAAATAAAATCCACGTGCTCACTGGAGTCGCGTCGGAGTTGGACTCCGGAGTCCGAAAGCAACCCCCGCCGGATCCCGGAGCATCCATCGAGATCCCTCTTCCATGGCTTTCTCCATGGCCGCGATCGGGCCGCTCACCGGCCGCCGCCCGCTCTGGCGGCTGCCTGTGGGCCGATTCCACACTCCTACCCTGATCGAGCAGCGGCCGAGCAAGGCGGCATTCGTGGTGCTCGCGGCGGCCCGGAAAGCCATCGAAGGGATCGGCGACGAGCTCAACGCTGTCGCGACGGAGATTATGGACTTCGCCCCCTCCCGTCGCCGAGTCCGTGACGCCTTTGCCGATGTCCAGAGTCGCCTCGACCACTTCTTGTTCAAGGTCCTCCATCCCTGCCACAAAGTGATCCTTTCTCCACTTGATCTCCTCGGCGGCTCGCGGCGGCGTTGCTGGAGACGGGATCGGACTTAGTTGGCCTTTCTCTCCCTTTTTTTCTTCTTGCTTCGGAATTTTTTACTGTTTTTTTTTTCAGACGGCACCGACAGGAATCCAAATGGAGGAGGTGAGTGAGTAGGTTGGAGTTTATTATCCTATTATTGTTCCATTCTTCTGAGGATTTCTTTTACACATCACTTTTGGAGTTTGGTCTTGTTTGCTACTATAGTTATGTTCTTCCATGTATTATCATGTACTCATCTCTGCTTTCTGCAGCAATGGATATTGCTGTCAAACGCATAGTGATTGTCCTCTCTTGAAATCAATTCTTTCTCAATCAAAATCCATAGGGAAGAACTTACGATAACTGCAAACATTTTTAATGATCATCTTTAGCTGATTTATTATTAATTTTAACTTGATATCTACAATCACGTTAACCTACAAAACGTAGAATATTTTTGTTTAGGGATCGGGATCATGAATGTGAAGTCAACTAAACAGTTGGTTATTTGTTTTGACGAATTCAGATGCTTCATATCATGCTCAAATCTCTAAACCCGCTGCAACTACTTTCGGATGGAAAGTATTTTAGACTTGTTACTTGCGAATTGTATCGAGCATGATGTTTAGATTTGCTGCAATATGTAGAGATATGAAGCAAATTCCAAAGGAGTGGAAATATTTTGGAAGAGCTGGCTGCCGAAGCCTGACACTGCCACAAAGGCCGCTCTCTTCTTTTGTCATGGCTATGGTGACACTTGCACATTTTTCTTTGAGGGTCAGCAAACTTTTTTTACTACAACTGTAAAATTTTAAGAATGTTTTGCTTAAAATCTTCACCAAAGAAAAATCCAGGTGTCGCAAAGAAGATTGCAGATGCAGGCTATGCAGTTTTTGCCATGGACTATCCTGGCTTTGGTCTCTCACAAGGGTTGCACGGTCACATTCCAAGTTTTGATGGAATGGTAGACCAAGTAATTGAGCAATATGGTGTCATCAGAGGTCAGTGTCAGATAAAGAATTTTGTGCGCACAAGGAAATGCAGGATTGCACTTACATTATAGATAAGTCAGCTGATCGTAGTGCTATTCTTCTGGTGATGTGCAGCTAAGGATGGAGTGAGCGAACTGCAGCACTTCCTCATGGGGCAATCAATGGGTGGTGCTGTTGCTCTTAAAATGCACCTGAAGCAACCAGAAGAGTGGGATGGGATAATTCTTGTGGCACCAATGTCTAAAGTAAGATGTCTTGCAAATGAATATCTATCAATGAAACTCGTCAAATTGTTTATGCATTTGTGATTGACAATATATTCCCTTTATTCTGATTTTAGTATATTAGGTTTACATAACCAATTCTCAACAATTCTTGATTTATGATAAGTGTATTGTACAAAAGGCAAGCAGATGTTTGCCTCAATAACTGTTGCTCCACAACGTTCTGGTGAATAATTGGATGGCTGTTATATCTCACTAAGGATGGCCATTAACATGTTATTGAGGCAGAAACGGCTATGGGCATCAAGTAGGCTTGCTAGTGATTTGAGGTTATTTGAGACATCTATAAATCATAACCTCTTACTAACACATCAGGTTATTCAATTCTGAGTCATCCATCAGGTAATCATTTTAGATATATTATGTTTCAGAAATAAGTATCACAAATAACTACAAACTAAAGTAGGCAATCGGTTCCAAGGGCTCAGTAACCACCATAATAGCTGTGAGTAGTGTTGGATAGTGGAAAAGCAAAATAAGTGTTGACGGAAGTTTTGTTAAAGCAAGGTCTTATGCTTTTTGACCTCTTCGAGAAGATAATTAAGACTTCGCTATCCAACTTCATAAATATCCTGACTCTAGCTACAAATCATCATGAGCCAGACAAGCTGGTGCATAAATTGCTAACTGCAGACAAGGGCTCCAAGCTGTCCCCTTGTGAGAGCTGGCTGAAATTTTTGGTCCTATCATTTTCATCCTGCCCTATAAAGTTCTGATAGCCACAGAGCACTCTGTTTAGAAAACTGAAAATAGATAGAGGTCATCAATTGATTATTTAGAAAACTCAACTCATGACAAGCACACAATATAGAGTTCCTTTGCCTCTGGACATCATCTCTTATTTTCTCTAATATCTTGACAGACCTAAGATTCGAAAGCTACTCTGTTTTAGTTGATTTTCAGCATATTCAGTTGCGACCTTGCAGTGTTTAGTCCTTGTGCAACAGATTGAACGAGTAAACAATTTTATACATCGTGTTTTAATTATTGTAGGAAGTTTTTAATCCAATCAAATACATGTCTTATTACATGTTTAAACTTAGTAAAAAATTATAGTATTGACCTTTTTGTAAGTTTTAAGATTGCAGAGGATGTGACTCCACCAGGACCTCTTCTGAAGGCATTAAGTCTTATGTCATATGTTCTACCTGAGGCAAAGCTGTTCCCCACGAAAGATTTAGGTGATTTAGCATTCAGAGACCCCTTGAAAAGAAAAACGGTTAGAAGTTGTGATTTATTTCTCTTGATTCTTCTAGTTTTGTTTCTCCTTTTTCTTGTTCTATTTGGTCGTTTCTTTTGTCTTATTATATATATATATATATATGTGTGTATATGTATATGTACATGTACATGTATACGATGCATTGTCTTATTATATATTTCTTTTTGCCATTTTACCATTTTGCTTAAATTGAAATGGCCTTGTGTTTCTCAAATGTATATTATAGAGAAAAAGTTTGACTTCAGATTTTATTTTTTGAAATACGTGCAAGATTTTTATGAAGAGCAAGGCTCCATGCCAACTTATCTTGGAACATCAAAAAAACATCCATTATCTAGAGTTCTAAGCTGTATATTTGATTTTTCTAATCTATTGGTGTGAATGTATTACTTCAAATCAAACTTAAATAACAACTCAGGAGTTATTTCTTCTTTTTTCTCTCCTGATGTTTTTGCTGCAGTTTTTGTCATCATCCCTTGTTTAACATGTTTATCTTGTTTTCTTTGTCGATGCATTATCCTACTGTTGTCCTGTTGTCAATCAAATCCTGGCAATTGAAAGTTAGCATCGAAATTTACTTGAATTTATACTTCATATTTGCTCTCTCAAAGATTTTATTGCCAAATAACAGCTGATATCTGTAGGCCGAGTTCAATGTGATTTCATATGCTGACCAAATGCGGCTAAGGACAGCTGTTGAGCTTATAAAGGCTACACGTGATGTTGAATCACAACTAGCAAAGGTTTGTATTTTTTTTTCTCTCATTTTTTCGACTAAGTTTCTTTTATTAAGAAGATTAGTCTCAAAAATATATCTCGGCTCAACTCACATACGAAAGATGAGAAGAATGTTCTGAAAATAATGTTTCAGCTAACTATAGGATCTTATGATATCCTAAGAAAGCCTGTAAAAAAATTTTAGTGTGTGCAATGGACCTCAAATTAGGAGTCCTTTAGGATTCAGTTCAGGTTTCAGTTGATGTCCCATTCATTGGGTCAGAATGAATCAGTTTGTTTCAAGCTTGAAAACTCTTGCCGATTTCAAACAACTAATTATCATCTAGTACATGCTATCATCATCATGTTTCCTGATTCTTTCATTGATGATTCTTTGTTTTCAGAAATGATGGATCTAAACCTGTTTTAAAATTCCTCAACAATTTTTTGTCTTGTGTTAAGCACATCCACTGTCTACATGTCAACTGTGACCTACTCTTTCAAAAGGATATGTCGAACACCAAAATCCTCTCTTTTCCAAAAGAGTGCTCCCTTGTGTGAGCCTGTAATATGAGGCATTTTTCTCCTAGTGAATCTTACAGTCATTCCATTTCTTATTATTTTCCAGATTTCTGCTCCATTGCTGATTCTCCATGGAGCTGCGGACAGGGTCACGGATCCAAACGTTAGCAGGTTTCTTTACAGTAAGGCAGTTTCAAACGATAAAACCCTAAAGCTGTACGAAGAAGGTTATCATGCTATCCTTGAGGGAGAACCAGATGAGCGAATCTCAAGTGTCATCAATGACATCATATCATGGCTAGATTCTCATTCAGCAATCAATTAAGGCAGCATCTCATGCCTTTGCCCCAAGCAATTCAATTTTTTTTTTGTTTCCTAAATGCGGATTGAAGTAGTTGGTTGCATGCTCTCGAGCTTCTCTGTATGTTTTTGCTGTGAGTTCTCACCTTCTAATGGCATACACTTATTTCCACTCTCTCTGCAGTTTTAGTATAAATGCCAGCTTTATGAATTTATGCTGCTAAACCAATAAATTATCAAACATTTGTAATTATGACTAAAGCTCATGCTAACATTCACGACAGTGCTTTGACTATGAGGCAGCAGAATACGTCTTTGTGGATGAATCTTTTTGGTAGATGATTCGCTCATCTGTGGTGAATGAGTTATTATGCGCACAATATAGCAATGGCCGACAGCATGAAGTAAGTCTCAGCTATCTTTCAAATAGTTTATAAAGTCTAGAAGAAAGAAAGGGGGAAATAAATGTTAATGATCAGGAGCTTTTTTAACGTGAACATCCAACCAAGAGATGATATCATCAAAGACTTGAAAAATGACCTCATCAGGCTCGCCCTCTAAAAGAGCATGAGAAGAATCCTTGTAAAGGCACATCTTCTTGTCGGTGCTACATGCTTTCTCATATAAAGCCTTGCTGACTGAAGGATCCGTCACGATGTCAGCGTCACCGTGCAATATCAGTAATGGCAATGATACCTGCCAAAAACAATCCCCACCGAAAAAAAGGAATGTAATAGATTAGAATCACTGTTTTTATAACAAATATTAAGAACTGTAGAACTGTAAAATTGACTGTACTCGTTAATTCAACTGTTCTTAGTATGATTTATAAATGGACTAAAATTGTGTATATTTATCTCTGCTGGAAAGAGAGAGAGAGAGAGAAAGGAGTTGAATTGTACCTCATGCAGTCGATTCTCAATCTCCTCGGAGGTATTGAGAAGCTCCAGTGCTGTCCGCAGGCGTGGCTTGTCCTTGTAGCCAATCACGTTGTATTTAGTCTGTTCCCAAAAGAACAAAAGAAGATTCCAATCGGGTCGCTTATTACTGAAATAATCACGGTTAAGTGATAAGAAATTATACGATCAATTGCAATCAAAGAAAGACCTGCTCTCGTTTCCTCTCATCTCTAAAAGCCATTTCTCCTAAATCCTTCTGAGGCACTAATTTCCTTTCCGGAAGGAGTTTGGCCATGCCGATCAAGAACTGCTTCACGGGCCACTTTGGAACAACATCATCTGCTATCTTTTTTTTAAAAAAAGAGAGAGAAAGACTCAACTTAAAGAGCAGCATAAAAGTATAATTTTTCCTTTAATTACTTCTCTCGAATTAAAATGATGAAGTAAGCATTAACCTTGCACATTGGAGCTACTAAAACTGCACCATTCCATGAGCGCGGCTGTTTGAAGTGCACCTTCAGAGCCACTGCCCCGCCCATCGACTCTCCAAATAGAAAGCTCGGTAGGCCGCTGTACTCCGGCTTCTCTGCACTTCCAAACCAAAGTACTGCAATTAATATTTGATTCCACAGATTTGGATGTTCTGTTTTTGTGAACTTTAAGGTTTCTAGTAAACATAAAACTTAAACCTTAGGAGGTTTCCACTTCTATTTCTAACCTATTCATAACGAAAGCAAAATAGATCTCACTTAATGGATATATAGGATCATCGTTTCATGCAAAGGTGACTACATCTGATGGACGCATCCACAGATATAAACTATTTCAGTTTACCTTTGACTTTGGAAAAATGCTCGACAACATCATCTACTAGGTTGTCAAAGCTTGGCACATAACCATGGAGTCCTTCCGAAAGACCAAACCCAGGATAATCCAGAGCAAAAACTCCATAACCGTGGGATGCGAGCTTCCTTGCAACACCTGAACGGACCATTTTAAGCGATCTAACGATAACACAGGGGATCGTTTGGGGATGTGCCTGCCTAATAAGTAGCATGAATACCGTCAAAGAAAAAGGTGCAGGTGTCTCCATAGCCATGGCAGTAGCAAACGAGGGCCTTGATGGAAGAAGAGTCCTCCGGAACCCAGCTTTTGGAGAAGATCTCTACGCCTCTGGAATTCACCTCATATTTCTGTATGCAATATGTTCATTAATTAAGGTTGGTTTCCATGCATGTGAAACATGATGTAGACTTCACAGGGAATTGATAGGTTCCTTTCTTCATTCAAGATAGAGTTAACAGTTACCTCTTCCGTCTTCAATCCCTTGTACTGCGCCTGCAAAAGCAGCGCAGGGAAAGATCGTTAGGAGCCTACAAAATCATCATCGCTAGACAGATTGAATCTGTGAACTAAATAAAGAAAAAACAGAGCCACGCCAAACGAAGTTGGTACGCTACCCGATCCATGTTCTTCGGCAGCAAACAATACCGGGGGACAGAACCCTAAGACGAGGAGGTTCCCCAAAAATTTTGTCCGCAGCCGAAACGCAGGGCAAATAGCAGATTAATTAAAAATAAGATTTTTTTGACGGTGTCGCCTCAACGAGGGAGCGTGCAAAGATCATCATCGATCGATGTGCGTATGCACGTACCTTCAAGAGGCAATGATCGAGGCCAAGCTGCACTTCCTTGAAGGCCTCCCGGAGCTTCCGCCGCTCGCGAGCGTCGTCCAGTTCGGCGGTCGCGGCCATACGGGCGAGCTCCTCGCTCACTCCTTCCCACACCATCCTTCGCTTGCGCTCGCTCTCGCTCCTCGATCGCGGTGGTCGGTGCCTAGAGAGATTTGAAATTTAAATGAAGAATCGGAGGAGTATACGATCGACGTTGCCGGTTGCAGTCGCCGTCGCCGTATACGTAGACGGAGAGAAGGATTGTGGAGGAAAGAAATTAAGAATATGAAAAGAAAGCGAACGTGGAGGCGGCGGGTGCGATCCGGCGAAGGTCCACCAAAAGGATACCCAGAACTTTGCCCTCACCCGGGACGCAGCTCCTCCTATGAGACGGGGGGTATATATTTGGGTAACTCCGAATGGAAATGGAACGGAATACCGTGAGACGTCGCTTTTTCTCTGTGTTTTTGTTGACGAAGGTAATAATTAATTTTGTTTCTAGAAATTGGAAGTCGTTTATTAATTTTCTTTTCCTTTTGTAGCGCGCGCGCGCGTTGCGTTATTAAATCACCTCAAATTTTTTTGGGACTAAAAATTTTCATTATTTAATGTTTTCTTGTGGTGGGGGACGACGCTCTGGTGATGACGTGTACTACAGTTCAAAGTTCTCTTCTAGAGAAAAACGTGGAGTGTTTTGCTGACTAACCAACTTAAAATAATAATATCTAAAAATAACCGAGCAAAATATTTTGTTTAATTTGTAATAATTGAACTCTATACGGAAGGATCGTCTTGGGTTCAAGTTTGGGTTCAAGTCTTATTAAATTTTAAAAAAAACTTATCAGGTCAAAAAAAAATGAACATTTTTTAATCATAAAAATTTAAGTTTGTCTGGTCAGGTCCAATGTTCGACCGGTGCGATCATCATCATCTTTCTTTTTATTATCTTTTCTATACCATCCGATTATTTCCAACCATACCTTCCTTTCGCCGGGAAGAAGGAAAGGCATTAGAATGAATAAAGAAGAGCGCTCGATTTGAGCTGCAGCCATCACCTTAGTGCTGGTTGGTACGGGAAAACACACAAAAAAACGTGCTACAACGTTGTCACGTTGATTGAGCTCAAAATTCCTGCACGCGTGGCATCGGACTTTTATATAGAGGACATCAGATATGCACCCTTCATCTAAATGGTCAACCAGCAAAAGTAATGGTCTACATGGACGCCGAGCTGAAGCAATCTCTCTTTTTTTCAGCAATTAACTATATGGCACAGCTTTAGCTTTCAATCGGGGTATTCCAACCACCAAGGAAAGGGGTCCGTCTTCTCTGGTCATACATTGTTCGTATTCACGGATACCACTCACATGATCTACATATAAGTTATTACATAAATATATCTTCTTTGCTTCAAGCAACATACCTTCAATGGCTAAAGTTGGTCGACTGGGGGAGCAATTTGGACTTTGCAAGCTCTGCTGCAGCACGAGCAGCCGCGGAAGCACGCTCTGCTGTTGCGATGGCAGCTCGGGCTCTCTCCAGGACATCCGATGATCTTTGACTCGAATGCGGCTTGTTGCTTGTGGATTGTGGTGCTTCCGCGAGTCTACTAGATCTATCCACTGCGAGGGGAGAATCTGCCGGGATGGTGCTGCTTGAGAAAGAGGAAAGGCTATTGATTTTGCGGATTGGAGACTGAGGCAGCTGATCGTTATTGATTCCATCCTTGGGTGGAGGTGCAACAGATGTTACAGTCCCTGACGCCTGTGAATTCGTAGGGTTTAATCCATCCTGCATTTAAGGACAAGCTGAAGTTAGAGAACGAGGAGAGATTGGGACTCTCTATAGGGAATGCGACTCTAACATGGCATTTGATTATTACTATGGCATACCATTCAGGTTACTGCAGTATCCACTGTTTGTTCTATTGCGTATTGACATTGTCATGGTTGCAAGGAAAAGGATGACGAGTTTAGTTTATAGCAGGAAGCATTCTAAAGGTAAATGGTAGTCAAGAGATTTTTCCTATATTTGGTTATGTCGTCCAGCAAGAATAGAGGACTGATGATGAAACAAAAAGCAAAAAGGTCAGCAGCTGTATTGTTGACATGTATAATGAAAAATAAACTAACAATAGGGCAGCAAGAAGTGATGGGTTAGTGAAGTGTTTGCATCCTAAATAATGAGTACACAAAGTTACAGTCCTAGCAATTGGATTCTATATGGGAGGTTGTGGATTCAATACTCACCAAGTTCTCAAAAATAAAGAGGAAAAAGATTATACTGCAAAAGTAATAAGAAATAAAGATATGAACTTAGAAATTATCAAACTTTCTAGAAGATTAGGCAGAAGAACTGAAAAGCCATGAAAGAATGGACAACGTTATCAATATATAGAAGAGCATTATTCTCTTAGAAAACTACTTATCTAGCTGGCAGGTAAGCCACAACAAAAAAAGTTGTCATCATCACTATCTTTATCAGAGTGAAATCCAGACATCATTCCACTGTTAATACACTCCACAGCGCTCCCAACGTTGTTTCATCAGATACAGAAGATGGAAGCTACGAGCTAGTTCGACGAGCTTGAGGCTTACATGTCCTAGGAGCTAGGAGGACATACTCATAAATGAAATGAAAAAAAAAAAAGAGAACGACCAACAGAGCAAGAGAAGTGACCTGAAGATTATATATGGTGATTGTAGGAAAATAAAGATTAATGATTGCATTGAAGCTGGATGAGTTTAAAAAATTAAGAAGCTATATAACTTCAGGCAACTTGATCTCAATAAATAATTTTCAAAGAGAAAATTAACAGCGTAAAACATTACCAGCAGGTCTTCGTGTTTTTTCAAAAGTTCAGATTCAGTGTTTGAAGAATCCCAATCTAGATTATACTCTTGAGCAATTTCTTTCAGCAGCTTAATCTTCTGCTCTGGTGGTGGAGCTTTCACCGAAAGCTTCTCAATAACCTGATAGAAGATACAAAGGCAATTTAGTTGTCAAAACTTCCAAAGTGCACAGATATAGGCAAGGTAAGTGATTCTTACCATGCGATTAACATTGCTTTCTGGCCTCAATTCAGATGCTGCTGCAACAAACTCCTTTCCATATTTTGTAGAAAATAAGTTCCGAGTGTGTAGTAACTCTGGCAGATCAGAACATCTTGGGGAAGCAAATATGATGGTGGCCACAGCCTCCTGCAACTCTATGGGACAATCCCTGTTACATTTTGTGTAGGAATAACACATCAAATAGCAAAATGATGTTTCTAATGGTACAAATTAAGCATTAAAAGCAATGGAAGATTAAAGTTAATAACTGTTTAGATCAATGCAAATCTTTTTTATCTCTCATCTTAAGTTCAGATTCTACATCTATAAATTTACAAACAAGGTTGAATTTTGAAACATACAACTTCCCTGTGATCTCTTTCACGAATTATACCCAGTATGGATTTACTAGCATTTATGATATATCATGCTGAAATTTTCCAGGCAAAGAAAGATAGTGGCAATGATCATAGCTGAATAATGTTTTATATAATTATCTTTTGACAATTATATACGAGCTCCTATCAGCAGTATGATTAATGTCAAGAATTAAGCATTTGAGATCACACCTGCAACAGTCTAGCTCTCTAAGCTGGAAAAGGAAGAGGAAGCCCAATGTTCTATTAGCAGAGCAAGGAAAATACTAAGGGTCTTCATCTAAAAAAGCATGTCTTGGGTTGGTATAACTCCATAGTAAATTAAATTGAGTCATACACACTTCTTTGCGAATGAATCAACCAACGACATTAATTGCTCAATTTAGGTATACATGTTGTGCTTGCTTTGAGGGCTTAATCAAAATATAAACGACCCAAAAGTGACAGATAGCAAACAGAAAGATCAATCCACATCTACTGCATGATAATGAGCTCTGTAGCTCAGTATGACCCTAAGAAGAATCCATATCCGGCTACCCTACTGATGTAAAATAACGCTGAATCCATGAAGCAGAGAAATATTAAAGCAATGATCCAGTGCAAATGAAAGTTAACAAAAATCAAATAAACAAACCTCTGATTTTCAAGAATTGGAACACGTGCAAGAATAAATTCACAGAATAATTCGATGATCTCATAAGCAGCCAGTACATTTTGTTCCCGGATGATATACTCCACCTGTAAATAACAAGAAACTAACAGAATGTAAAAGACATATCGAATACAGTAGAGAATCAATATGGTGCAGGTTTTGTAAATAATACACTCACCCGAATTCGAGCAATGGCTTCTTGCCCGGTCTGAATATATTGACAGATCTCCTTGCGCATTTGTTTGAGCTGCAATTCTCTCTTATTTCGAAGTAACTTGATTCGTGGAATAGCTAGATTCAAGCAAGTCTTGCTGCACAATAACCACATGACTGTAAAAAAAAGGCATGTCCAGAAGTGTCCCCCCTAAAACATATGCTTACAATAGAACGTTCAAAAATACATACAATGATAAGGACAAGAGTAACTCATGAAATCCTAAGAATCAAACTGCACATTATGAAACCTCATAGATCTAGTATGAAAACGGCGTCACTAGATAATCAAGAAAAATCTCCTTAACCACATAAAATTATGAGCTTATTATGTGCGAAGCAACATAGAGACCATGATCATTTATGTGAGTCACTTCATTAGAAGGTTGTGACTATAGTTCCATAAGTAAATTTAAAAAGCTTTGATGTAAAATGTTTTTGCAGAACAGTGGTTTGAAAATGACATGCTCAAGTGGGAACTTACTCAATAATTTGCATGGAGCTGGAGAAAAAGGGCATGTTATTAAAGAGGAATAAGTAGTTGGAGGTAAATAACCTAGCAGCCTTCTTTTATTGATTTATATGGTAACAAGATTGCAGAGCGTGGCTAAATACAGGGACATTGACCAATTAAAAAACAGTTACTACTTAATACAGCCGACAGCACAGCCAAGCAAAGCAAGCAACATTGACCAGTCGCATCAAGCTCAACTGTAAAATTCTTCTAATACCACTAAAAACATCGGCTGGAAGACCCCCAAGGTGCCTCCACAACTAGCTTATTCGTTGAAGAGTCAGCCCCGATTTCAAAACAATCAGGACAAATGGGAAACGTAATATCGAGCAATCTATGCGGCTGCAGGTAAAATCATCCTACTCTACGCATGGAAACAGAATCAGCCATCCAAGATCAGGGGACCAACTCATCGAATCCCCGTCCGTGCGGACATAACGAGATAGCCAAAAGCAAAGGAAAAGAAATCCCCTCCTCGGTCAAAGGCCACAGGAGCAAGAACACCGAATCAAATCCAGGGAGAAACAAACCATCTCGTCCCGAAGGAGACGCGATTGAAGAGGGAATTCAAGCTCGACATCCCGCCCGCAGCAGATCCGAAACTCTAAACCCTAGGGGATCGATCGGATCGGCCACGTCGAAGGGGAAAGGGCGCAGGCGACCGGGCGGCGTTCCGGTATCCTGCGCGCGACGGATATCTGCATTAAATATTTATCCGATTTATACCGGTTCGCGACGCCGTTATACGAAGGTCGTGCCGGCGTCCCAGCGCACAGTGGGTAATTAAATTTATCTAGTCGACGTTACGACGTCGTATCTCGTTATAAAAATCCCAATTCTGATTCAGCCATCTCCAAGCTCATGTGAACCGGGTCCGACTCGACTGCCGGCCCGACCGAGTCGATGGGGTCGGAAAACGATCGATTTTTAATGGCCATTTGATTTGAGTCGGCAGTTGGGACTCGCAATTATTTGAAGTCCGATTAAAAATCAACGTCGAGCGCCCCCACGGTACACCAATTTGACATTATTTTAAAATGATTTGTCGTCTGGTTTGTGTTCATTGGCCCATTGGATTGGGAGGAGAAAGGAGATGCACGCAAAAGATATGAAAAGGAGAGGAGGGGGAGGGGGCAGGGTTTTCCATCTCGTCCTCCAACTTGTAGGGAATCCATTGCATCTTTCAAAACTTTTAATTCCCCAGATTTATTATATTTCTCTCCACCTAACCTAATTCATCCTCTTTTGACCACCCACCCTCTCCGGTGACCATCGCTATTAAGCGTATGATTCGACCTTTTCAATACCAAGAGAGAGAAATATAATTTTATTACAGACATCTCCCTGCCAGGAAATACACCAATTTACTTCGTGCTAGATATTTCTAAGCGTTGCATGGATAAGCCTAGTTTTTGTTTTTATATTCTATATTTTTATTTTATAATGTGTTGAATTTTATGAATTTAATTATATGAGTTCGTGGTATTTATATTTTATAGCTACTATTTATCATTTAGTATTAATTTTATTTATTAATATATTTATCTTATATACTATCAAACTGATCGGTCATGGTCAATGTATAATTAAAATATTAATAATTATGCGAAGGTAGCATTGATGATACACGTGTGTAAATCGATGTGTGGGGTGCACTAAAATAATCGTAGGTATCATAGGAGTATGTATAGGACATAGAGATAAGCATGGAGAGTAATTAGAAGTAAGTTGATGGGAGCATACTTATCTTTTATAAATATGATGAAAATATATACTTAACATTAAAAAATAGTTATCTAAAATTGTTCAGAACTTAATTAGTATTGAACTTAGAACCTCCGAAGAATATGTGCAGATAAGCATTAGTATGAATACGAGCGTATAAGTTAACCACTAAAATCTTTAAGTTGACGTATAACATAGAAATAAAAATCAATTGTAAGAGACCAAACTGATCTAATTTTTTCAACTCAGAAGAGTTCAGAATTTCTCCGTGTAGAATAAAAATCATTCTTTCCTCTCAATTTCATAATCCTTTTCACAACATCAACACCAAGAGAAGTTAACATTCAGTAAATATAGAGTTCTTAAAATCACGTCATCTTCTATAAGCTGTGGCACTCTGGGTCTCTACTGAATTGGTGTATAAGAGAATATTCGTCAAGGGGAATACATGGTCTAAATAGTAGGAAGATGAGGTGCAGATTAAACTGGCTGAGGTGGTGAGCAGGAGGTGAAAGAGATAAGCACGAGTGGAAAAGAAGCATTCATGGCGAGGGGATGTTGTGGCCTTTTGGGCGACCCGGGGCGCGCCCACAGGAGAGGAGAAGACCGCTCCAAAGTAGAAACCAGCGAACCGTGGGATGATGAGAATGAGGACTTCCACAAAACCAGGAGGAAGAAGAGTCCGAACCATTCCTGCCTTTCTTTTCCCCCCTCCATCATCCCCTGTTTCTGCTCGTCACGGCCGCAGCCCCATTCGCGCCGCGAACGTGGACGGCACGCGCTGCGCTCACGGTTCGCGTCGGAGAGAGCACAGAAAGATTTGCGTGATCAATTGAGAGGCTTCGGAGAGACGACTTCCTTCCTTCCCATTCCAATGGATGCGAAGGGTGAGAGAGAGCTAGAAAGGTATGTTTACCCGCCGTACGTTTCACTTCTCTCTCCTTCCATCTAATTCTGCAAGTGGGCGTTATTATTATTTGCTCAAATTGCATCTATATCAAACCCGCTTTCCAACCCTTTGGAAACCAGTGGCTCCAGCCTTGAAACCACGGCTGTTCTCCTCTCGTGTCTCCGCCACTTATATACCACCACCCTTTCCCTCTCCTTCCTCCCACATCGCATCGTGGTCGTATCGTCCGCTTCCCTCTTTTGCACCAGCTTCTTTCGATTTCTTCTGCTTCTTCTTCCTCGAAATTGGGCGCCATGAGGATGAGCTGCAATGGCTGCCGGGTGCTGCGCAAAGGGTGTAGCGAGAGCTGCAGCATCCGCCCCTGCCTGCAGTGGATCAAGAGCCCCGAGGCCCAGGCCAATGCCACCGTCTTCCTCGCCAAGTTCTACGGCCGCGCCGGCCTCATGAACCTCATCAACGCCGGCCCCGACCACCTCCGCCCTGGTTAGTACGAGCTGCATGCGTTGACTCGATCGATCTGCGAGAGCGTGGATTGTTTCCTTGTGGTGCTTGGTGCTGAAAAATTTGCTTTGGACTGATTCTTTGCTGCAGCGATATTTCGATCACTGCTGTACGAAGCTTGCGGCCGGATCGTGAACCCGATCTACGGCTCCGTCGGGCTGCTCTGGTCCGGCAGCTGGCAGCTCTGCCAGGCGGCGGTGGAGGCGGTGCTCAAGGGCGCGCCCATCGTGCAGATCCCCTCCGAGACGGTGGCCTCCTCCCCGGCGCCGCCGCTCAAGGCCTACGACATACGCCACGTCTTCAAGGACCCCACCGCCGAGCTCCACAAGGTCAACAAGCCCCGTTCCCGGTTCAAGCGCCCCGGAGCGGCCGCCAAGCCCGCCACCAGCTCCTCCTCGACCGAGTTCCAGCGGACCCAAAGTCACGACTCGGCAGGCTGCAGCCACGCGACAGAGTCCCCCCCGCCAGCGGCGCCACGGGAGAACGAGAGCATGTCGTCGGCGGACACCGCTGAGGAGGGGTCGAACGTGAGCCAGGGCGAGCCGCAGCACGACCGGGCGGAGGACGACGACGTCGGCCTCGAACTCACCCTCGGGTTCGAGCCGGTTTTCCGGTCGTCTCGTCCCGCTGCGACGGAAGCGTGCACCGCCGATCTCACCCTGGCTCTGTAGGTTAAAGCCGAGTCGATCGATCCCCTTTGGAGAAGATGAGAGCTGCCTCTTAGGAATTTGTTCTGGTAGTTTCCAACTAATCTTAGTATGAATAATTTAGCTGTCAGATTATTACAGTAGTTTCATGTGCAGTATATTAAGACCGTGGTCCATTTCCTTATACATATATATATATAGGAGGTATATGTACACATATGCATATATAAAATGCAAAGATGAGATCCAACTTCCTTCGTTCGGCTACAAGTTAATCATCTCCTTCGATCTCCACTTCCCAATTCAAGCATAAATAATATAATGGTCGGTGCGTGCTGCTCCACTACTACCTTTTCCTCTCTTACCTTTACCCCCTTCCTCACGTTTCCCGCCGAGTAAGAATCAGCAGGACGATATGTATGATTGCACCATGAGTACAGCCCGAACAGTGTACTGAGTTTTAGGACGAGGAACATTTCTTTTGGGAGTTCCGAAATGATAAGTAATGAGCCGTGCGGAATGACGGAGGCCTAAAACAGGTGTAGTCCGAAGAAAGAGGTAAATGGTTTTTCAGGGATGGATAAATAAGGACAGCAGCAGCAAACATGGAGCAGACGAGGATAGGGATGGGAACAAAAAGGTGGGCATGCATGCACCCTGTGGGCAACTTGCCAAATGTAGATACATGACCAAATAAGCTGAAAAGTATCCGCCCAGTGAAGGTTCTCCTGGAGCTGCTTCGGACTTATCGTCACTGACTCACGAGCGCGTCCTTTTCTGCTGGGTGGATTAATTGCACACTGAAGCCGGTCGTCATGAAACTCGAAATGTTTTTGACAGGGATGGGGTCTGCTTGCATGCATCAGGCTAACTTCTAATGGCAAGTAGCACGAATGAATCAAGGGGGGGTGAACCAGGGTGGGGGAGGGCATGAGGTTGACGTTTGGCCATCAGTTTTGGGAAGGTGGGGAAATCGAGTGTGTCGACATATCAATCTGTAGGTGTTGAAAAACTTGGGTGGTTTTTTTATTAGATGGATTTGAGCCGGGAGACAGGAGAATTCCAACTACTGTGGAGGGATTCGGGTTCAATATATTCCCAACTCAGCAAGGGCCCTGAGCGATAACTCCTCTGTTGTGCAGGCTTTTCTTTATCTTTTTTCCTCGTTTGGTATAATGCTTTGCTTTATGCATGAATCAGGAGGACATCCTCATTTAATTCCTGCGGCAGTGTTTTTTAAATCCCACCAAAAACATTTTTTCATGGGGGAAGAAGGGGAATTGTGCTTGTAATTCCTGTCTACCTAAAAAAACACTTCACACTGTCATTTATTCATTTTTATCTGGCCATTCTAAAACCATGAGCGCTTGGCTTTGCTCAACAGCAAAAGATATTCCTCAACTTGGCTACCTAGATGTTGATTGATATAATTTTTTTTCCTTTTAGAATCTTAAAAAAAAAGTAAGCATGGAGCAGCGAGCGGCTACGAACATAATGTATTCCCTTTAGAAGAAAGGAACAGTAGGCTTTTGTATTAGTTTAATAAAGTTCAGAGATTCTTGGATTTGATGTTTCTAGGTACAGCAAGAGCTGAACTAATTAATATTAGAACAGAGAGGAATCGGCCTTCGACTTGCGTTTAAGAATTCCAAGATGCTCCTCCGGAGATTGCACAATCTATATATATATTTATTTACAGAAACATCTTCTTTGACGCTGTAATCAGTAAAAAAAAAGTACGTAAATGCATGCGTCTGCTACTTTATGTGCTGAGACAACCATCTGAACCCATCGCCGTAGCCCATTCTTTTGACGATGCTGCACATGAAGACCTCGACAGGTCGAATACGGCTATCGGGGCAGCCGACGATGACGCCCTTGCCGGTGGTCCAGCGTTCTGCGAGGCCGAGGTGGTGGCGGAGCTCCCTTTCGGAAGCCGCACAGGGGATGTCGATCTTGTTGCCCAGCACGAGGAAGGGGACGTCCGCCAGGGCGTCGTCGGAAAGCAGCGCGTCGAGTTCCGCCTTCGACTCCGAGAAGCGTTCCCTGTCGGCTGCATCGATCATGTACACCACGCCGTCCACCTTGGCGTAGTAGTCCCTCCACAGCCGGCGGGCCATCCGGTGGCCGCCCAGGTCGAAGGCCGTGAACTTGATCCTCCCGATCACGAGCTCCTCCGACGTCGGGTGCTGCGTCGGCTGGTACTGCGCTAATCTCTGCTCACGGATACATGAATTATGAATAGCTAATCGATCAGAATATATATAAATATATAAACTGGAGTTGTGGATCGACCTCGTCCTTGAGCATGTGGAGAAGGGTGGTCTTGCCGGAGTTATCGAGGCCGAGGAAGAGGATCTTGGCCTCCTTGGCGGCGAGGCCGAGCAGCCAGAGGATATCGTAGAACCACTCCACCAGCAACATTTCTCACGCCCCCACGAAGAACCACAGGAAGGTGGCGTCCAGTTTGGCTTGGGCCCTTCTTCTTCTCCTACGTGGTTCGTTTTGCTGAGCACCCACAGATTACAGCTCATGTTGAAGAAGAAGAAACAGGAGGCGGCAGATATATATAGATAAACATACACCGGGTCCGCTCATCGATGACATCCTCCCGTGGAAATCTCACAGCAGTGGGATTGTGAGACACCGCAGGAACTTTGACTGTTTCAGAAAGCAAGATCGGCTCTTGCTCTCTTGCTCGCTAAGAAACTGATGTGTGAAGCAGTCATTGGTCGATCCACGCGGGAGGGGAAGGATTCGATTTTGGGAGCGGATTTGTTAAATATTTGATAAAGAGAAGGATTTAGGATACCAAATCCCTAACTTTTTTGTAGGATTAGTTGGGGGGAAGGAAGAAGAGTACTTTTACCGTTGGACCTGCAGGAATGGAATTGATTAGGAATACAAAGACCATTTTACCCCTTTAGTTAAAATGAGAGACCCGTGAAACCCCAAGGCCCGGAAGCGTCCCCCAAAGCCCACCAAGTTCCTGCTTCGCTCCGTTAAAGACGCAGCAAAGTTGGAACTTGGAAGACACTGCACATCGTCACCACGGTGCGGTCCGTACACGGTCATTAAAGCAAGCAACTGGCGGACGGCGAAGCCTCTCATCATTGCCTCCGGCCAGCTCCTCGCCACGGGCGAGCTGCTCCCGGGTCGACTTATCCGGCCTACTGCACATTCGGTTCCACCACTCCGCTTCGAGTAATTAATCATATCACCGATCGATCGATTTAGTCAGGGGCGACATTCCGATGAGCGAGTGAAGAGGCCGGAGCAGGAAGCAGTGCGTCAGATCCGGCGACTCTGGCTCGGACGAGACATGGCCTCTGACGAGCGCGCGCAGGCCCTGCGCCCAGGGACTGCCCATGCTCGGCACATCCATTTGCAGTCCTCCCTTCCTGCCCCTTATTATAACGGGTGGAGCCCCCGTCTATACTTTGCTGACGCTATTCAATACATATGCCCGGTCCGATGGCTCCTCATATACGTCCGTGGAGCTGGGAAGCGGAGTGGGTGGTGCATTCAAGCCGCCGAGTTATGGTTCGAGGGCGTCCGACGATGACTGTCTCAGATCAAGCGCAGTAAAAAAAAAGTTTATACTGTACATATATAAAAAAGCTCAACACTGAATCGAGAGAGGATAGATAGACAGTGGTTGGGTCATTCAATGCGGAGCATATATGTATATCTATATATATAGCTGGAAACAGATGGGTCATTATTTAATTCAGAGCAGTGTGTGCGTTTGCCTGGCCCTGAGATGATCCTCTTCGCTTCGGGAACATACGCCATGCACTGAATAAAAAAATATGATCAGTAAAGTGGAGGGTTGTGCATGCGTCAAGGGCGCTGGGGCCGGGGCGAGTGGCGGTGTGTGCGTTGGCATGAATGCCCGGGACAAAAACCAGCGGGTGGAAGCCGACGAGCGCAAGCGGCCAGGGCGGCAGCAGGAGGCGAGGACAAAACTCTAGGTCTCTCCCTTTATGACTCCTGCTTAATTAATTTCCAAGGACAAACCCCGCTTTTCATGCCCGAAAAGTCTGCCCCTCCTCTCTTGTTTGGTTGTTCTCTTCTCCTCCCCCAACTACTACTTGCTACTACTACTACTGCACTGTCACGAAGAAGCCAATTATTTTGACGAGTCAACACCCGCGGCAGCATCGGCTGGCCGATTACTTCGTAGCTGAAAAAATGCAGCAGAGGAGTTTAAAGTTGAAGTGGTGCGCAGAAGGACAGGCGGACGATAAATATGCTAAAAGCGTTGCAGCGTCCCGTCCGGCGTCCACCCAGCGACCAGCCCGCAGGGCTTTGTGTGCGCCCCTCGTCGAGGGGTTCGTGGTAAAATTAATTGCGCGTTAGGACTGGATAGTTGGCTAGATCGGTGATCCATGTCGATCGACGCAGGAGATGATGAGGTTGGTGGTGACGACAGTGGGAGATTTATACTTTTGTCTCGTACGTCCAGCCTACAGGGACCTCTTTTTTTTTCTTCTTCTTTTGCTCCTTTTGTTTTCGCTTTGTACACGTTCCAGCTGTTTGGTTTAATTTAAAAGGGAGGGAGGGAGGGAGGAAGAGGAGGTTGATTAAGGTGATAAAAGCCCTGCAGTGGCCGGCCAAATAAGCCATGTTTTGAACGCAAAACCAAGACGACAGCGCCCGCCATCGACGCTGTCGTACCGGTGGCGTTCCCGTAATTTGACAGTCCCCTGGTGGGCATTTCTTCGAGCACGGGCTCTCTTTAAACGGCGTGGAGAGCCGGAGAGACCGTGCGCCTCAGGCCAAGACAACTTCCTCCTCCTCCTTGGTCTTCTTCCTCCCCCCCCCCTCTCTCTCTCTCTCTCTCTAGTTGTCGGCGGAGGCGGCCGGGCCGGGAGTTCAGCTGCATGCGGCGATGAGCGCGGTCCTAGTGGAGTGACGCGCGTCCGGCGAGGTCGATGGCCGGGAGGAGGTGGCTGATTCTGCTGATGAGCTTCTGGTTGTGCTTAGGCGGTAGAGCGGTGACGGCGGCAATTCCGGCGTCGTCGTCGGCGGGTGGCGAGTCTTTCAGGAGAGATCGGATGCCTGTTATAGGGAGGAGGCCCATCCCGGGTCGCTTTTTCGGCTCGCGTCCTCCGCCGGTGGACGGCGACGATGGCCGTCTGCAGGAGAGTAAGCGGCGGGTGCCGAGCTGCCCGGATCCGCTCCACAACAGGTAGCTCGATCGAATCTCTCTCTATACGCTTCCCCTTCTTGTTCTGCTCCATCATTAGCAGCAGCAGGTGGGTTTGGGAGGAGGAAGAAATGGCAGATTCGGAAGCTCCCTTTGCTTCATCTTTCCTTTTTGGCCCTTTTTACTTCGGTTTGGTGTATAGGTTAACGAGGTGAAGACGAAGAAGAAAGAAGAAGAAGAAGAAGAGAAGGCTTTGTATTGGGAGAATCTCCTGAGCTAGCTAGTTAATTAATCAATCAATTACAACGTATATGCTGATAAAAATCCATCATATGATCTGCGATTGAGGCTTTTAAATATGTCTGTAATCTTCGAGGGAGATTCTTAGCATACAGAGCTCTTTTTTTGCTTCCATGTTCCAAGCAGGCAATTAATAAAACATCTTTATTTCTTCAGTTCCGCCATCTCAACTGCTCTCTCTCTCTATATATATGTACGTATATATATATATATATATCTCTGCATTTGTTTCTGGTGTTCGAAAAGAAAAGCTACTTCTCAGAAAGTTAAATCACTGATCCGGCCATGCGAAAAGACAATTTGCCATCTCAGAGATTTACCCCATCAAGTAAATGTACCACCATGCCAAATATTTATTACTTTGGTTTTGCCGCTGGCTGCCCGTCGCCCACGTGACAGATTTCAGTCCCATCATGTCCTTTGCATTGTATATATATTTAAATTTTTTTATATACATCTGCATGCAGATGCAGTCTCCTCTCATCTTCTCCATGGGTACACCTCCCATATATTTTAATCAATCAATCCATACGACCGAGGTCGGTGATGGACGGTCCCGTCTTAGTCATCGTCGAAGCGGACGGCGGTCGTGGATCGTCGGAGGGTTGTCGCTTAGCGGTTTGGAAATGGAATCTGCGGACGAGCGGTGCCTCCCGTTTCAGCTTAATTCGCAGCGTCCCCCTTGGCCCTTGCTGTGCGCGGTGGAGGCTGCCGCACGCTATTCTTTGGTTCTTTACCCCGCAGTCCATATCCCGGAATTGATTATGCGGACACGCAGCTCAAGGACCACGGTGTGCGGCGGGTGCTGACTTTGAACGGAGGGAGAAGTGAACTCCGGCCGGCTGCACCGCTACCTTCGTCAAAGGTCTTCGATTGGCCCTACATCTTTGATATCTTCTTCCTAGGTTGTCTTTTGCCTTTGCTCTTTGGGGTGGGGGATGGCTTGTTTTGAATTGTTCCTGGATTTGGATCGAGGCCCATTTGTCCGGCGGGCCGGCCATGGGGAAGGTCTGTTTCTGTATCTGTTTCTCGAAGGAGATGAGATGAGGATCAAAGCGGCAGTCATGGTGAACGATGAAGACGAAGACCTTAAAAAAATCCATGTGCGACGCAAGTTTTGGATTTTTAAAAAATACCACGAGCGATGGCGTTGTTTTTGCCCGCCCGAAGATGACTGACATCACATGAGCCATGGAAGCACTGACGTCACCGGCTTATTCCCGACGATGTATATATCACGCGAAGTGCAGCGATTCCCTTGCGTTTTTCTCGAGCTGCAGCTCGCTGGCTGGTGGGAACATGGACGCTGACGGAAGAGGAATCAAGAGGCATTCTCCGGTGCCGGCTGCACCGACGCCGACGAGGAAGGGAGAGGATGACGACGGAGATCGGGCCGAAGAGATGGAGAAGTTCTACGACTTGATGGGCAGGATCAGGGAAATGAGAGATTCGCTGAGGAGCACTGGCGGCGGTACAGAGTGCAAGAGGACGAGGAAGGCAGCGCTGCCGCCTTGGAAACCCAAGTTCAAGCTGGAGGATTTCCAGCATCAGGATGAGGCGGAAAGCTCCACGGCGGCGGCCGCATTGGAGGGGAGCAGAAGAACGAAAGAGGCAGGGAAAGGAGAAGATGGTGGTTTGAATCTCAATCTCTCTCTCTGATTAAAATAAAATTTCTTTAAGAAAAAACCAATACTTGTATCGATGAACTCAGTTTAGAGCACCCGTGGGATGCATTTGATCCTTAACCTTACAGTAGTTCATCGCAGAAGAAAGAAAGTTACTCTTGTTTCACATCAAAGATTATTAAAACCGGAGACACGGACATAAGCACTGCAAATTAAAGATCACTCAAACAGGTTTAACGGCCCACAACAAGAGAACCTCCAGCAGCAAGAGCAGATGAAGCGTTGCCCCATCGCCCGGGCTTCCTTTATTGACATGCTCCGACCATGACGCAGACTCTGTTCCAGACTAATTAAGTACTCAGGCATGAACAACCCCAATATAAAATCCCCTCTAGTTCTTCTTCTTCTTCGTCTTACCTCCCTGAAGCATGTTCTTGAACCAGTAAGCCGACATCTTGGGGTACCGCTGGAGGGTCTTGAAGTCCACATAGACGATCCCAAACCTCGACGTGTACCCCAACTTCCACTCGAAATTGTCGAGCAAAGACCAGGCGAAGTAGCCGATCACGTTGGCGCCGTCGTCGATCGCTCTCTTAAGTTCGCTTATGTAGCTTCGGTAGTAGTTGATCCTCGTGGTGTCGTGCAGCCCTCGCCGGAGACTGACGTTGCCGGGGTCATCCATTCCTATTTTACATCTTTTCATTGTCATTATCTACGTATACACATGGAGCAGCCAGCCAAGTTGTTCGCAGAGTGTGGATATATTACCGTTTTCTGATAGGATAACTGTAGGATTACCGTAGTGCTCCTTGACATATGTCACGGCCTTATACATTCCCCATGGGACGATGTAAAGCCACTCAGAGTGTGCCTAAAAGTTTCCATATTAATCAGTCAAGTTTGAAGGGTTAATCCTCGACCAAGGAATAACAAAACCCGTACTTACTCTTGGCCCGATGGGCACTCCATTTCGGGCGACTGCACAAGGAAAGTGTTCATCAGAAACCAGTGGTTAATTAACAAGGCCTCACGAGCTCATATATATATATATATATATGCAAGTGGAAGAACTCACATGCAAATCCTGCGTTCCAATCCGACTGGTAGCTGGTGGGTTTTTGCGGTTTGGGAAGGTGAGGGTCGAACATGTAGTAGGCTGTGTATTCGTTGATGCCGACGTAATCGATCGAGCCCTTGACCATCTTGATCTCCTCTGGCGTGAATTTTGGAAGTCGGTCTTGCACAATCTCCTGCATCGTTTTCGGGTACTCGCCGTAGACTATAGGGTGTAGAAACCTGGAAAAATAAACAACTTAGGATCGCTTTGGTACACAGCTTCAGGTTTCTCCAACTGAAGAGCTACAATGTATCGTAATACTACCATCCTAGATGAAAGTCTCTTGATCTTTGAGCTGCATCTTGGTCGTCTTTTGAATCCGTAAGTGGTTCATACCAAACAAAATCCAAAAGGATTCCAATTCGACCTTTCTGCTTGGCCTGGTGATTATATACATAAATATACCAGATGAGCACAGATGATCTCACGATGATCAACTTTCGCAGTTAATGATGCTCACCTGATACTTGTCGCGGTATCTCTTGACAGCCGCGGCGTGGGAAAGAATGAGATGATGAGCGACGGTGTAAGGCTCGGTGGCGGAGTTCCCGGCCGAGCAGTTCGTGCACCTTCCCGGTGCAAACTTACCGTCGTCGTACCCGAGCGCTGCCACCACCCTTGGCTCGTTGAATGTCATCCAGTTCTTCACCCTGTCCCCGAATGCGTTGAAGCAAAAGTCTGCGTAGTTTGCAAAGTCTTCCCTGCACAACCAGAAACATTTATCATCATGGCAAAAGAGAATTCCAGTAGCTTAGCATGTGAGCTTACACGACTTGTTTGCTCAGCAGGCCGTAGTATTTCTTCTCAAGTGCATCGGGGAGGTCGTAGTGATACAGATTCGCATACGGAGTGATGCCTGGAAGAGGAGGGATGCGTAAGTTTTAGGGCACGAATTGAGGTTCTCGATTTGATTTAGGGTACCTTGCTGTAGCATGTAGTCTATCAATCTGTTGTAATATGCCACTCCCTTCCAGTTAACTCTTCCTGCTCCCTCTACATGGATGAGCAAAAGAGAGGGTAAGCATATCGAAATCACTTATCTTTCTGATCAATGATTAATTGATTACCTGGAAAGATGCGAGACCAAGAGATGGAGAACCGATAAGCATCAAAATTCAACTTTTTCATGATATCCACGTCTTCCTGTTCAATAAAGTTTTAAGTTCACTACATGAACAGAGCAGCAGCATCCTCTTTCGGCTACAATCCCAGGAAACAAGAACTGGATTGACAGAAACATCAAGCGCTCGGCAAGCTTTAATTACCTTGTAGCGATGGTACTCGTCCACGGTGACATCGGCAGTCGCATTGTTAGCTATCTCTCCTGCTCATCCAAACCAGCACCCCCATTTTTTTTTTATTGTTGTTAAAGCATTTCAGTAAATTAACCAGGTTTCCACAGTGGGATCAGGAGAACGGGCTGCGTCAGGGATTGTTTACCTGGTTTCCTGACGAAGACGTCCCAAATGCTCGGCCCCCGGCCGTCCTCGAGCGCCATTCCCTCTACCTGGTACGCCGACGCCGCGGTCCCAAACGTGAACCCCGCCGGGAACGCCCCCCGGCTCAGCCCGCCCGTGTCCATCCATGGCTTTCCGCCGGCCGCAGCGGCTTTCCCCTTTCCTGGAACAGCGGCGGCGGCAGCGACGGTGAGGAAGACGGCCGAGAGAACGAGGGAGCCGTTGAAGCTCCTCATAGCTGAGGAGAGCTGAGAGGAAGAGCTGGTGAAATGTGAAGTGGAGAGCAGGAAGTGTGAGGATTTATAACGGAGGCTGGCCTCTCACATTTTCAACGTTGGCAGGAGAGGTGGGACTGGATAACTTTCGGTGCATAATTTACTGGTTCGCTACAAATTATTATCGCGGATCTCCAGCAGCATGGCAATCATCGATTTATTGGCGAGCAGTAGGCATGTGAACACTGAAAAAATACCCCGTAACAAAGTATTTTAATCATTCCTGGAATCAGTTTAAATCTCGATTGCAGTTCTCGAGAAAAAAAAGTTCCAAGAACAAGGGGCAAAAACTGCACACGTTTGGCATGATATTCAGTTTTTTTCTTTTTTTTCTTCTTTCCCAGATCTCCGATAAAAATTATAACAGACGCAGCAACCATACATGCTTTACCCTTTCATTTTCCATCCCTCTCCTCTTTTTGATGCCCTTTTGCTTTTTCTTTTTTTATAAAAAAAACTGCATTTTGACCGAAACTGGCATCAAACCGAGGCTGCAGAAGAGTCCAAGTTATGTGCCATCTAAAACTGGTCCTATATGCTTTAATTATGAGAAAAAGTAACAAAGCTGGGAATGATCGCTTTCACTTTCAGCGGTGAGGTCTTTGCATTTAGATGTCGAAATTTAATGTAGCATCACAACAGTAGTAATCAACTTAATTTTCAGAGTAAGTAAGATTCATCCGCAGTTTACTTAACTACATATTCCGGAAAAAAGAAGAGGAGCTCAATCCATCGGGTAAGAGACATTGAAGAACTTGAATCCTACGCTCTGCAAGATGCACTGTTCCTGCTGCAAGAATTGCCGCACCGACACGAGCAGCCTGCAAATCCCAGATCTTGTCGTTTCCTACACGCCTTTGTAATTTCTTTTTTTCCCGTGCCATTGCGCCACAGTTAGATCCCAATATTTTACATTGCTGTCTGCTGAGTTGAGGACAAAACACGCTACTTCCATGAACTTAATTGGCGATTTTGCAAGCTCGCTCTCCCTTTCTCTCTCACACACCCACTCTCTCTATAGAATAGTTGATCACAAGACGGTAGGATGGGCCATATCCCTTATTATGGGGATCACATGCTTCGTAAGGATAATGTGGTGCCCTTCATTTCCTCTGCAATGGAAACAGGGACTTACAGCTACATTTAAACTCCTATGAGCTGCACAGATATATTCACAGTTCAGAGATATTTAGACCAGGGACAGGGACTGCCATGATCCATACATATATGGTTTACTACTCTGTCTGCCATTATCTCATGTAAACGGAAGCTTCTGCTTTGGTATTATTCTCTCTAAAAGGGGAAAAAGTTATATCACATCCAGTTGGTCTGATTTTTTACCATCAATAATTTTCTCAAGTGAATCCTTGCAGTAGGATAGAAAGATTCTTGATCTCTCCTGTAACGTTGGGCTTTACTAATTTAATCCAAAACATCAATGCCATTTGATTTCTACAAATATCACAATACTCAATCCACTAAATTATCATCAACATAACAATCTCACCAGAAATATATACATATATATATATATGTATGGATCATACTATGCTCCACAAAAACTGATAAATCATCGAAAGTAGTAAAAATACCACTGGGAGAGCAGTTGATCTAGAACTGCCACCGTCGATGGGAACAAAACTGTTGGTACCGGGTGGGGGTGGCACAAAGCTGCCCGGTACTGCACTCCCGCTTGGACTCGGGCTTGTGCTTGTAGTTGTGTTTGTGCTTGTGCCCGTGCTCGTGCTGCATTCATAGTTCAAACAATGGAGAACCATTTATTCAGAAGAAACCGGAAGTCCCTTTGTCATTAGCCCTCAACATTAACTCTCATGCAATATGAAAAACTCACCTTCCTTTGAAGATGCATGAGCCGAAGCCTGCAACGCAAAAATCCAAATTAATTAACCAGGTAGAACTTGATCTAACTTGGCAGAAAATAACCAAGTAATTAAAGTGGGGAGGATCAAACGAAACACATACTGGGATCATTCGGGGTGAGGATGGCCGTGTTGTTAAAACTGCAGGATCCACCGCTTGCTCTCGTCCTCTGGTAGTAGTCATTGTAGGCGAAGGAAGCCAAAGCAGTCAAATTGTTGGCCACAAAGCAAGCCTGGCCTTGCTGTATCGGCGTGCAGTTCGCAGAGCCAGCGCCGCACGCCCAGTCCAGGGCAATCTTCACTGCCGTCTGGTCAGCACTCGGGTTCGCCACGCAGAACTCGACGCCTGATGTACCGTCGGCCAGGCTCACAAAGCTGAGAAGCCACCTGCCCCCCGTTTGAGGCGTGCAATGCCCTTGTCGAAGGTTCGCCGCCGCTGCACTCCATGTATGTTATTGGCAATTTATTTCAATACTAAAGAAAAAGAAGAGATACCTGATGCGTCCGAGGAGAGGATGAATATGATTAGTATCATGCAAATCTTTCCTCTTTTCTGAATCATCTTGTCGATAGGCATCCGCTCAAAGCTGAAATCCAAAATCGACTCAGTTCATACATCAGAAGCATGTCAAATAAAGATTAGAAAAGTTAGCTGAGTGGATGAACTGATTTGAGACTTGGCTTCATGTGAAGTATGTATGCATACAATCATCGTAAGCTCACAGAAAATAGGTTCAGAAACATCAAATCAGATATGATCAGAAAAGAGGGACAGGAAAGAGTACCTGAATTATGCAGGCAATTCAAGAAAAGGGGAAGAACAGGAGCCCCAAAACTTTAATTCCTCAGGTATGGATTATTGCAGGTAGGAATTTGTGAAAGGCCTCATCTCTGTTCTACTTTTCCTTGAGCTCGCGTACTGAATCTGTGGCTGCAGAGGAAAGTAAGCTAAAGGCCACTGTCTTTTCTCTCCTTCTCTCTTTCTTCCTTTTTTAATTTTCTTAGAGGCCAAAATATAAGACAGAAAACACAATCATGACAAGTGAAACGGATTACATACAGTTGTTCTTAAATCATACAAGAACTAGAAGGTTTTTTCATACGCCATGAAAAATGTGATAAAAGGCAGCTTTCAATGTTGTCTAAGGGTGCTTATAATTAATACAAGCTGATAATATTCCCAGCACAAGTCGATCACGGAAGCTCCCCTGCTACGTGGTCCAAGACCAAGTGACCCTCATCAGCCGTCCTAATCCTTTCTTTTCTCCTCACTAACCAAACCTGCTCCTACTGTGAGCAAGTTCAATCGGTGGGGCAATGAGGTCGCCATCAAGCAAACGCCAATTGAAGTTTAGGTTGGTGTGTCTTTTCCTCGCACTGTGCTGTGTGATGGAGGAGCCATCGATTCTTTTTCTTCCCAGTTCAATGTCAAACCTTTCGTCCGAGCATTAGGTTTTCTTTGCCGTCGCAGTGCATTATGAGGATTAGGATCATCCAGGCCGAGCATTATTGATCGGCCGAGGAAGAACCCTAATTTATTTCATGAGTTCCTGTAGAATGATGCCCGACCCGGCCCAGCTTATTCAATCCGCGCCCCAGTTAATTCAGCGGGCCTACTTGGAACTTCCAAGCGTCTCATTGACTTGTTCTGAGCGAGACAAAATATTAGGTACAAAAAATACAAAATCCTGTCCCTGCAACTACCTGCTACTGCCATCACCACCCTAAAAGAAGGTAATCTGCTTTACGAAAAAGCATTATTATAATTTCTAGATCTAACAGAACAAATATTATGATTGTTTTTTTTTGCCGTCTTCAACTAGCATTAGATTGTGCGAACTGAATAATAATTTTTCTCCTACCACAGTGGTGGGCGTTGGGCAAGTAGAAATCGGGACTTGCAGATGAAGACAGAGTAGGTGTGAGAGAGGAGGAAACATGTACCGTCCTTGTGTGATTCCTTTCATTTTTGATAGAGGAGATTCCATAAACCAACACCGCCCTTCTCCTCCAATGCATGTGAAAAAGGACTCGGTTGTCAACCAACGATCTCATGTTTCCATGGCAGCTCTCGCTCATCGAAGTTTTTTTAGCAAGATCAGATGCTCGGAGGATTAAACGGCGCCCCTCCATGTGCTCTCCTCTTTAGGGGGCACGCACTCTGTTCGCCCGTCCCCGATCCACTGCCCTCATTTCCTGTGAGGTCACCGCCTGACACGAAAAGGTTCCCTTTCCCTCATCAAAAGACAGGTCGTCCCCTACCTTCCCCCTCGGCCATGTCGCAGAACAGAGACCGAGCATGAGCTCCACCACCAAGAACAATTTGGTGGTGGGCAACAGCCAACAGCTAGCTTAATTAATCGATATCTGATTCCTGCACACATCACGGGATTCTCTCAATCTCAGTTGAGTATCCGGTGCCAAAATAAAATGAGTAGCAGGCGGAGGGACAGAGACAGATTTGCTTTGCTAAGCTGTCGTATCTGCATGCATACATTATACGTTCTGAGATCGAAGTATTAAACTTTTGTACAAGGAAATAACTTGATAACGCAGATAGCAGAGCACTCCGGTTCACTCGTAAAAGCAGCTCCTCTGCACCTCCTCCGGCGGGATGAAGCAGTCAGCGGAGAGGCCCGGGACGTTGAAGACGACGTCGTCGATAGTCCACCGCTCCTCCATCCGGGTCAGCACGCGGTGGTCCTTCACGCCGACCCCGAAGCGGAGCAGGTTCACGGTCGACCGGCCGCGGTGCGCAATCATGAGGTCGTCCACGCGGCGGTAGTCCTCCACGCAGGACGCTATGGTTGTCTCCCAGTACATGGCCTCGGCGCCCGGCGACTGGATGCGCGTCAGCTGGGTGTCCTCCAGCCGCACCAGCAGGCCGCTGCGCTGGCTGAAGAACCCCAGCATCCGGTGCTTGATGATCTCCGCCGTGCTGTCGCTCCAGCTCGACAAGATGGAGTTGTCGACCATCAGCTCCAGCACGAAGCACTCTTCCTCCCCGATGTCCTTCTCTCCGACGTGCTCCGCCGGGGAGAACACCGCCGCTATCGTTTCAGGGTCCAGGCCCTGAAACAACCATCACCCGAAAACTAAATCTATGTTCATTTTTTTTAATCATGGTGGATAAAGCACTCAGCATTAAACGCGGAAATATGAACTGTACAGAGGAATTTACAGCTATTCTGAAGCGAGTAAAAAAAGAGAGACTTTTAGATTTCTATATGCCTGCTCAAAGAGATCAAATGCATAGATTTTTGTATGTTTCCTACCAATCGTCCAAAGCTTTTGCGTGATATAATTATTACATTTCACGTGGAAACGACTTTTCAATCAAAAGCTATTCCATCATTCAATGAAAGCCTGGGCCAGGCATTCTTCCTGAAAGCAGTCACAGCTCGAGCAGAGAGACAAGCATGCGGTGGACATGTCAAATTATAATGTACGCCTTAATAAAGAGAAGCAAAATTTAACTATTCATTAATTAATGCACTCGTCTCGACTTGCCTGAAGTGCACGCCGGAGGGGCCGAACCCCACCGCGGGCCGCGTGAGCTCCGAGCCACGGCGTGCGGCGCCAGGCGACCTTGCCGTCGCTGCCGGCGGCGATCTGGTGTCCGGAGACGGCGAGCTCGACGAGCCACATGTCGGGGACCATCTGCCACACGACGAAGCAGCCCTTGTGCTGGCCCTTGGGGGCGGCGCCCGAGGAGCTCAGCCCGTGCTCATGGGCCATCTCCATCCACACCCGCCCGGACGCGAACATGCTCTTCACCGCCCTCCCCCCCTTGGCGCACCCCGTCGTCGCCCGGAACTGGTGGATTATGTACTGCGCCGAGGACGCCACCTGCAATCGACCACCGAAATAATCACCATCAGCACACGAGAACGCTCTGCTGCCAGACCGATCCATATGCACCCGACGACGACGCACTTACATCACGGGGCTGCTTCGCGGATATGGAGAGAGGGGAGAGGGGGCAGCCGAGGACGCTGAGGAGGATCTTGAGGTCGTTCTTCTTGGCGGATAGCATGGGTAGGTGGCTCCTGAGCCAGTTGTGGAAGGAGTGGATTCTCTTCGCCGCGGTCCGCGAATCTTCCTCCTCGCTGATGGGCTCCTCCGACAGGGGAGCAAGCCGAGCCATTCCTCCTCCTCTGGCTTCCTTTTCTGCAATTAGAAGGAAACCGAGTTGAATGCTACCGAGGTGGTTAAAACAGGAACTCGACGGTGGTGAGGTCAGCTAGATCTCGTAGTCTGTGCCTCCTTCCTCTCCTCCCTCCGTCCCGAACGAGTTATATACGGGAAGAAGCCGGAGAGGGAGGCAGTGAGATTGACGAGCAGGATTTGAAATGGATGGAGGATGAGGATGGGGGGCACGAGGTGGGTCGGTGGGGCAGAGGATGGACGAAAGAAATCAATAAAGAAGGAGAAGGGAAGAAGGGGGGACTTTTAAGGCAGGCAAGGGCAAAGAACCAGCGGAAGCAGCAAGTGGCGTTGGGCGAGGAGTCCAAATCTTTCTTAGGTGGTAATGGAAATGGGCGTGCGACATGGATCGATCGATGTGGCGTCGGGTGAAATCTACGTGGAGTTCGGTGGCTGTACTTCTTCTTCTTCCTCGTCTTCCCCTCTCTCTCTCCCTCCTCCTCACCCCGCGGCTGCTGCTTCCCATGGAAGTAAATGAGTCAATACGACGTACGCAGTGTCGTCAGTACATTACACTGTACACAACAGTTGAAGAAAGATATGCTTTCGAGAAAGTGTGTTATTTTCGTATTAACCAACTTAAAATATTAATTTAATAAAATGACAATTTTTAACAAATTGACCTTTCAATCCACCACGTCAAGATATTAACTCATTTTTTTAATTAAAAAATTCAAACGTACGCAGCTCATTATCTTCCTCACGCCCGCAACGCTCGCGACTCTCCCCCCCGCCGCTTCTTCCCCTCGCTCTATTCTCCTCTCTGCTTCTTCCCCCTCTGCAGCGCCTCGCCCCCATCCTTCCGCTTCTTCCCGTTCTCCTTCCCACCAACTCTCCGCTCCTCTGCTCTACCTTGCCCCCCGCTTCTTTCTTCTTCCTCCTCTGTTTCCCCCACCTCCTATCTCCTCCCCCCCCCCCTCCTCTGCCTCTCTCCTCACACCCGCCGCTTCTTCTTCCCCTCACTCTCCTCCCCCCACCCGCTCTGCTTCCCCCATCTCCTCCCTCACCCCACCCCCAGGCCCCAAGAGATAGAGGAGGCTAGACTTTTTCTGCAAAGAATCCCATCGCTTCATCGACGACGTCGCTTGCAGGCAGACGCAGCAGCAGAGGCGCCCTGTAGTTCGAATTGGACTTCCTAAGCTCCTCGGACACCTTTGGCGGACTGTAGAGGTGCGGGTGCCCACCGAAGCTGCTGGTCCAGTTGACTCTCATGATCGTGTAGAGAGACGCCGCCGGGGTCTTCGGCGTCGGGAAGTAGTGCTCCTCCGCCTCGGGAGGACCAAAGACTGCGACCCAGAGTGGAATCGGTCAAACGGCACCTCTGGCGTCATCACACCCTCGGCCCGGGCTACGAGTCAATGTAGCTCCGATGGCGGCTGCGATCGGCTGAGGAGGCAGAGGGCGCATCGGAGTTCCGAGGAGGTGGCGTCGTAGGCGAAGCGAAAGGAGTGGAGCGGGATGCAGCTACTTCTCTTCATCGTCTTCGTCATCCCTCTCATTGTCGCCGTCATCTCCGTCGTTTTTTTTAAAAATTCTATTTTTTAAGCACCCCATTCTTCCACCATATGGCGTCGTGCCTTCCCCTTCCTCCACCCCTTCTCCCTTCTCCCTTCTCCCACCCCTGCACAGCACTCGTGATGAAGGCGTTTCAAGGGAGGACGGATATCTGCTTCTTCCCCTCTGCCGCCAACACTAGGGGCCCCTCCATTTCTTCTTCCCCGATTCTTCCCTCCCTCCTCTCTGCTTCTTCCTCTTCACTCTCCCTTCCAATCTCTGCAATTTCTCTTATCCCCCCTCTTCACTCTCCCTTCCCATCTCTGCAATTTCTCTTATCCCCTTCTGTAATCTTTCTACCACACGAGGAGGATTTGTGGGTATGAGAAGGAAGACGATGGCAGTTTTGATAAAAAAATAAGTTGATATTTTGACGTGAGAAGTAGTTGGATGGTCAGTTTGTTAAAAATTATTTTTACTTGGTTATTTTATTAAATTAATATTCTAAAATGAGCACGAAAAATACTTCGAGAAAGCGAGTTGTTTTGTCGTGCGGCAAAGGAGATAATAATAGCTCGGCGTTTTCCGTCGACAAAAGTTAATAACTAAACTGTGCACTCCCGCTTCGTAGGAGCCGCAGAAGGCCCCCCTCGTTTCGACGTGCAGGGGCAGGGCCTTCGTAGATCCACTGTTCCTGAATAAATTAGGGGAGCGCACCTGGTACGAAATCAAAACACAGCGTTGCATTTTGCGAACGATTCCCTCTTCATCTAATATAATGGACGGTGATGATTTACCATGGGAACTTGGAAGCCTTCTTCGCTTCCGTTAAGATTCGATCCAGATCTGAGATAGGCAAAGAGGAGCGTAGAGCCCAAGAGAACGCACATGTTTAATGATGGCCCTAAAACGGCCCAAACAACCCGTCGCGAGCTTTCGAGGTCGGGCGCTTTGTCGGTGGGGTTCTGCGGTGGCGGCAGGGGGGATCCCATGTTCGCAACCGGCGCCGCCCTCTTACGCCGCCGGTCGTCCGCGGAGCTGAGCCGCCGATGCGCTCGGTGCACCTCCGTCGCCACTCCGCGACCTAGCTCCCTCTCCACCGGCGCGGTGGGCGAGAGCAAAGGGCCTCCGCCCATCCGCGTCTCGCTCACCGAGTCGGCCGGACGAGGCGTGTTCGCTGCCCGGGGAATCGCTGCCGGTGAGCTCATCCACTCCGCCGTGCCTCTTGTCACCCACCCTTCGCCGTCTCTCCTCGATAAAGTAGCGTTTCCTATCGCTTCATTCCCCAACGCATTCCCTGCCGCCGTTTCCTCTAATCCTTGAGTTTGGATTTAACCTAGGTCTGCTGTTATTGTCTGCGAAGATTGCGAAAGGAGCCTTCTCCTTTCGGTGCCTCTGAACAAGCAAACAATGAAGGTTCCAATACGTCCACTTGCTATTTCTGCAGCGAGAGTTGCAAAGAGCATTCCAAGGTTGGCTTCTCTGTTGGTTTTACAAGCTCCCTATATCCTTGATGATGTCGTGTTTGATCTTCGCATTGTATAGTTTTCTCTGCCAAAAGTTTAGTGGCTCGAAGCAGAATTCATTTACTGTTATGCTCCAATTATTCTGTTTGATTTCCAAGTGTTTGCTTAGCCATTTAAGTTGGAGGAATTCCATAATAGCTTTTCTTTTTGATATGGCTGGTGGTGTGCTCTTAATGAATTTTTTTCTTTCAGGTTTTCCACGAGGTAGAGAAGGGACTGGATTGGTCGTCGTTTGATGAGCACTGCAGGTCTGCAACTTCACTTAAGCTTGTAGTCAATATATCCTGAACTGATCTTGTGCTATTATAGATATTCTTCCCACCAGTCTCTTGGAATTGTTCTAGCTTTTCTTCCTCCAGTCCCTCGGAAATTTTCTAAATCTGCTGAACAAATAATGCATGCTACCGCTGTTTAATTGTTTCTTGGACTTTCAACCTTGGTTTTTCTTTTGTAATCCAAAGTATGTACACTCAACCATTGCCCAGGTTACAATACCATATGGGCTGGAACATGAAATGGGCTGCAAGTAACTGTTGCTCAGGGTACTTGGACAATTTTGATTATTGTTTGCCTCAGCATGCTCTTTTAGTCTAAATTAAGACGAAACAGTTTGTGTTGCTAGACATGACTGGAGTGTGAAATTTTCCGATAAGTCTTGATACAAGCCTCAACTTAAATCATCAGTTTGGTACCAAGATTTGGATTGGGGCCATTAGGAATGAACCATATTCATTTTCTATCAAATGGGTAATGTCCTGTCTCTCTTTCTTTGTATTTACTGTAGCATGAAGAGATTAAAATATCCTCTGATGGGGAAGCGACTGGCGTGTATGATTGTATCGGGAGCAGCATCTGCCGATTGCCTTGACATACTTCAACCAGCTAGTTTACATCCTGAGATAGTCATGGAAGTGAGTTTGAAACCATCCTGAGATTGAAGTTAAATGTATTATGCTTCTTTCCTTTTTATTTTCTGTTTCCTCTTCATATAGAAAATGTCTAACTCCTGGTATTGTTAGATGGAAGAGGAGTTTCAATTGTTGAAGAACACTTTTATGAAGGGGCAGTTTAAAAGTGCTACGATGGCATGTATCCTTAATATTGGAGATAGAGCTTTTTCAGCGCCTACTTTAATTAACCGCTTTCAAAACCTATTTTCCATGACAACTTAGTCCTTACCAAGGAATGGTACATCAATGTGATTGCAAGAATTCGTATAAATGCCTTTCGCATTGAATTGGTCGCAAGATCTTATGAGGACATGCTCACATCAGCAGCTGCCTTTATAACTGCTGACGCTGCTGTTGGAAATGCTATTTATATGCTTCCGTCATTCTACAATCATGACTGTGGTAGGCTCCCATTATCCATTGCTAAGTATGCATACATTGTTCCTTCGTGATTTCTTTATAAGAACATCTTTCTTTAGTTTCCTTGTAGATGTTCTGAAGAAAGAAACTTGATACACTTCTGTTTGTTCTGCTTTTGGAAACATTAGAATAAATCTTCCCTGCCAAGCTGGTGCCTGAAAGGTTACATGTCTTATATTAGTTGCATAGGTATAGATAAGATTGAATTAAGCATAAGAAATGTAAAAACATATAAAATCATGACTCTGTTTATGCTTTTTTCGGGGATAGCCAGTTGTATGAATATTCTTGAATGTCAAAATCGGTGTTCTCTTTTACCCTATGTATATATATATGTATGGTGCAACTGAGAAATAGGTAGAAGGAAGCAAGGGACTGAGAATTTGTGTGATAATGACATTTTTTTTATGATTGGTTCAGTCCATGATTACCACCTGTATGTGTATAATCGTAATTTCATATATGCTCGTCATTTCATGCTTAACAGAAGAATCTAAGCCCTGCATGTCAATTATCTTTGTAGATCCGAATGCACATATAATCTGGTTAGAGAATGCAAATGCAAAGTTGAAGGCCCTTCGAGACATTGAAAAAGGTTTGTTCTAATTTCTTAGCCGAGTTATTGTTCCGAACAATCCAGAACATGCTTGCATTGACTTATATTTCAACAATCGATTCTTTTTTTCTTTTGTTAGACGAGGAGCTTCGCATCTGCTACATTGACGCGAGCATGGATTTTCAAGCACGACAGCAAATTCTTGCTGAAGGGTTTGGCTTTCAGTGCCACTGTCTTCGATGCTTGTCTCGTGATTAGAGTTGAAGTATTCATCGTTTTATCCTTTTTGATGTCCTCTTAAATTTGAGAGAAGACGACAGCTCTAGAATAAGTTTAATCTACGTGACAAGGGTTTTCCATCCCTGTCCTTACCAGGGACTCAAAATTAGCCCTCTGTATCCAACCTGGGTTTGTGACCCAATTTTGTGGTCTGATTCGATATAGTGATGAAGCAATTGTTTTTTGAGTGCTGTATGGTTCAAGTTCGGGTGTTTTTACTCACTGATAAAATTCTTTTCTATGAAAAAATAAGTATTGCCCCCCAATGCGGCCTTTGATTTTGGTATATAAAATTATCAGAATCTTTTTCTTCGCCTCATTTTCTCCTTTGATGTCCTCTGCTTTATTTTATAGTGTGTGAGGTCGCGCTATAGGATTCGTGCGAGAGGTATATGAACGGTCAGATGTCCTTCTGCGTGTGTTTGCTTCGGACTGGGGTCGAATTATACGAAGAACGGAGCCGCTTGGAAATAATGATCGCAATGTTGAGGAGCGCCAAAACCCTCGCTTCCCACCTTGTCCAACAGCAGCAGCGGCAGCAGCCGGAGGCCCGGCAATGGGAATGGTGTCTGTCGCGACGGTGGCTGGTGAAGGTGCGGCTCAAGTGGGTGAAGAAGCGCGGCCTCGACCACATCATCGACCGCGACACCGACATCAAGGCTGCCTGCCTCATCAAGGACGCCATCGCCGCCGTCCCCACCGGAATCCTCCCGGTTCGCTCCCTCGCCCCCTTGCAGAAGAACCTCGGCCTCACCATCCCCGTCCTCCGCTTCCTCCGCCGCTATCCCACCCTCTTCAGCGAGCAGCCCCACCCCCGCTTCCCCTCCCTCCCCACCTTCTCCCTCGCCCCCGCCGCATCACTCCTCCATCGCCGCGAGCGCGCCGTCTTCGAGGCCACCCTCGGCACCGACGCGGCCCACCGCGTTGCCCGTCTCCTTATGATGTGCCGCTCACGTTCCCTCCCGCTTTCCGCCGTCTTCCCCTTCCGCTACGACATCGGCCTCCCGATGGACTTCCCCTCCTCTCTCCCAGCCGCCCGCCCTGACCTCTTTCGCGTCTCCCGCCGCCCCACCGACGGTGCTCCGCAGATCTCCCTCGTCTCGTGGCCTGACCACCTCGCCGTCTCCGCTCTCCAGCTCCGCCACCGCGATGCTCTCGCCCAACCCTCCTACGAAGATCTCAAAAGGCCCTTCTCCTCTGCCGCCGCCCCTCTTGCCTTCCCCATGCAATTCCCCAGGGGTTACGGCTCCATGAACAAGGTCAAGGCTTGGATGGAGGAGTTTCACCGCCTGCCCTACATATCTCCCTACGAGGACGCCTCCGGGCTCGACCCCGAGAGCGATATCATGGAGAAGCATGTCGTCGGTGTCCTCCACGAGCTTCTCAGCCTCACCATCCACAAGAAGACCAAGCGCAACTTCCTGCGGCACCTCCGGGAGGAGCTCGGCATCCCGCACAAGTTCACTCGGCTCTTTACTCGCTACCCGGGCATATTCTACCTGTCCCTCAAGTGCAAGACCGTCACGGTGATGCTGCGCGAGGGCTACCAGAAGGGCAAGCTGGTGGAGCAGCATCCTCTCTCACATATTCGAGACAAGTTCTACTACGTCATGAGAACAGGGATTATGTATCGTGGAAAGGGCACGTCCAAGCTAATGACGAAGGAGGATGATTTGTTAGGTGAAGGGGGTTCTACCAAGGATCAAACAGAGCAGTCTGCCATTAATGGCGACGAACAAGAAAGTGATGTTGATGAGAGTTTAAGTGACGATGATGAAGATGTTGATGCCAGTTATGACAGCGCCGAAGAATTGTACGAGCTGGAAGGTTCAGACGATGAATGTGGATCGGAGGAGGGCTAGCAGTTTGTTTGCATGCATGTCGGGGATTCCTACCTCCAATGAACTACAACCTTCTGGCTACCAACCTCATCAAACTAAGGTGAGTTTTCATATTCCTTCAAAAAGAAACAAACTTTTTATCCTGCAATGTCATTGTGATAATGATATGGAAACTTAGTGTGAATTCACTATATATTTCCTAAGGAAGGCTTAGATATATACACATGTTTGCAGATCGTTCATTTATTGAAAATGAATAGAGTTACATTGAAATTTTTTCATACTTATTTGGTCGTGAAGATAAATAAATAATCATGAAATTAATTCATCCTTAGCCTTCAAGTTGAAGGTCTATGTTTATTATTGTTTAAGAATTCAAGTAGCAGAACTGAAACTGGGGGTGCAATTGAAGTCTGCCCATAGTTCAAATGCAAATGGGAGGTTTGCGAACAATAGTATTGACCTAGTTGATGAGATTTGAGGTATTTTATAGTATAGATAAACTTAGCATAGATAGCTTGCTGAAAGAATGGAATCCCAAGTAAGTGTTAGAGATTAAGTACAATATTTTTTGATTGATACCAGCAAAATAAGCTTATGAAAATTTTAAGAGTTTAGATTAAACTACTAGGGAAAGTTCTTCGATGTTAACTTGCTATGATGGGTCTTACGCCCCCCTCCTGATTCTTTTTTGCAAACCTGCTCTGAATCTACTTGACAGTCTCAGATTTTTCTCCTAAAGATGGTATATTGCTAAATCTTGCAACTCGTGTTAGAAAACCTAATTTATTGTTTAAGCAAGCGATAGGTACGGAATGTTCATCTATCAGATTCACTTTATGTTTGCCATATCAATTTAA
Source organism: Thalia dealbata (assembly GCA_030544415.1). Classification (NCBI taxonomy): domain Eukaryota; kingdom Viridiplantae; phylum Streptophyta; class Magnoliopsida; order Zingiberales; family Marantaceae; genus Thalia; species Thalia dealbata. The sequence goes on from CM060458.1 coordinate 3,055,644, forward strand.
TTGTTTGTTTAACATTGATCTCCGTTAATTTTATATGCAGGTTAGGCAATGTCTTAATAATCTTAACGTGGATTTCCATATCAATTAATTGGAAGCTCAGTCTGTTCCCAGCGTAAACAATCTCAACTATTAGCTTGGGAGTACCACGAGCCTTCAGTTCAGCTTTTTACCATGAGTTCTCCCACATGACCTGACGAATGTTTTGAGGAATCAACGTGTCAAATGGAACGATCTTTTACATGTGGATGTTGATAAATCACTACAAAGTGGGGAATAAAAGGCCTGCTTCAGGCTGCATCTCGTTAGAACCATGTCTCAGATTTATGCTTGTATTAATCAATTTATGCCTGCAGTGAGAAATGCCTTATGATAAATAAGTGTACTTTGGAGTTGCATCAAGCAATATTTATTATGGTACCTTCTGCATTCGTTGAGCCAGTTGCCGTACTCAGTTCATCGTACTGAAGTAGCCTTTGTCCAAAATTTTTCAAGTAGGACATATTATTAAAATTTATGAGTCTTGAAGTACAGAGCAAGAAAACATGAAGGAAATGTGTTTTTACCATTCATTCCAAAATGCTGCAGCACTATGATGAGAGATGCATACACTTTAAGAAGATAAGATTCTCAAGTTACGCAAGCATGGCTTTGGAATGTCCCCAGATCATGCAAGTTAACGAAGCAGAACATAGAAACCACAACTAGTGATTCATTTATTGCAAGGTTATATTTGTGAAAATGGCATCTCCAACCAGCAGAATCATATATATATCATGTTTGATCATATGCTGCGGCATGGAAGGAGTTCCATGGTTAGCTCCTGGCAAAAGATGGATTCTACAATCTCAGGACCAAAAAACATTGACATCAGGAACTAAAATCTACTAGCAAGTGAATGGCTTTTCGAACATGTTAACAGGCTATCATTAATTCAAGTACCACCTTTCATCATCTGAAACATCAATGAGACCTTCAACTGCGTTTGATTACCCAGGTGGTGACTGCTCCTGCAACATAAATTCCCTGGCCGTTGAATTTTTTTTGATGACTGCTCGTTCGCAATTAAGATTAGACCAACTCATGCGTTATGGGAATTTCTTGCCTCATTCCCGTTCAATGCAGCAGTTTCCTATTTAACCCTCAAATCTGTGCAGCAAAGCATGTTCCTTCTCCCACAGTTGACTCGACGGGCATATTTGCAACCTCCAAAACAAAGAACATTTAGATGTCAGATCAGACAGAAGACGGGTAGGAGAATGAAGAGCTTTGACGCATATCCGACGTCTAAGATTGATCAGCCATCTGCTGGTTCTACGAGGAGATCGAAGAACTATCTGCCACGTTTGTTTCGTTCCATGAGTTTTTCCAAGTCAAGCTTGAAGGACCTGACAGTGAATAATATGACCTTTCAGCCCACTCCTACCGGCAATAGATGACCATAAGCTTGCCACAAAATTCTTAAGTTGCCCTTTACCAGCAACCGCTTCCCACACCCGTGCACTATTTGTTTCTATGCTGTTTACTGGGTCTGTCACGTCCACAAGACTGATGCTCATGTTGTTCCGTATAATACCCAGCTTCCCATTTAGAGAAACAAACGAGGCAGCCTCAAAGGCCCGAGAGTTTCCTAGATGATGTTTACTGTCCATAAACTTGTCCCATGAATCTGTAGCTCCTTCATAGACTCTAAGCTTGCAGCCATCCTTGCAGTCTGATGCATAAAGCCTTCCATTGAGTGAAATACTGGGATTTCGCCAGCCTGTTACTATTCCACCAGTGACTGTGGACCATGTGTTGTTGGTAGGCACATAGACTTCACTCACAACATGACGGTGAGCATCGAGGCCTTTTAGAAACCATTTACCTTCAAAAACAACACCGATAAAAGGCACCATTCCGATGCTCATTTCAGCAATGGATGCCCATCTATTCCTGTTGGGATCGTAAACCTCAGCTGAACGAAGAGTTCTTTGGTTACCTTCACATTCCCCACCAGCAACGTAGAGGCAGTTATTTATGACGCAGGAACCAAAGAAATGGCGTTTGCGCAGCATATCCGGAGCCCTGTGCCATTTGTTTGTCCGGGCATTGTAGAAGACAACGCGCCTCATTGAACCCTTCGATGGATCTTTGCCTCCAAATAAGTAGAGATAGCAACCACTGAGAACAGCGCAACCAAAGCCAAGTGCTTCAGAATAATCTGCAGGAACAGGAGGGAGTGACCTCCAGAGCTGATAGTTAGGATCGAAGGCATGCCAGGATATCTTCCCATCACGGTCTCTCTTGATGACATACACCCATTCCTCTGCCATCCCAAGCTTTTTCCTAAGGGAGTAAAAGTAATTTCCAGATAAAAGCCTGTTCCATCTTTTACAAACTAATCGAAGGTTTTGATGCTCAACTCGTGGAACCCGAATCAGACAAGCAATAGCAAGATCATCAGGAAGGCCAGGCAATAAAGGTGCCTGGTTTCTGCACCTCTCCTTCCGTGAGTTCCTCAATCTTGGCCCGCTAGGTATAATTTCAGGTTGCAGACATAACTTGGCTCCAGGAACAAATTTCCTAGCTCCCACTACCGTTTTCAAGCCAGCATCTACTCGACAATAGCATGAAACAGAATCCACCTGCAAATTGCATGTGAAATTGGTAATGAACCACCTTGGTATGTCACAAGGAACCAGATGCACTGGAAGTATAGAACTTCTTGTTATGGTATGTCAATGACAAATGTTAATAAATACTTGATGTTAAACAGAGCTCTTCTTGTTGTAAGGATGATGTGCTGTTTGATATAGTAACAAATGAAACTCAAACTTTTCAAACAACGCATGGTTTTAACGGACAGCTAATATGCTTTGAGGATTAGTCTGATATTAGATGATCTTGCTACAAAGAGTGACATATGTTTGGTGCTCCTTGTTCATCAATAGTGATTTGATACATTAGTCTGAATTCTAATAATCATCAGTGTGTTGCAAGAAGAATTCAGAATTATAATTTAAGAAATAATATATGAAAAATATTATGAGATTTATCTATCAAAAATATATTTAACGAAAGCAAAATAGTTCATGGCAATGAGTCTGTTAGGGGATTGAAACAAAAGGCCAGCTTAACGTCTCTTTCCTCGTGCATTTCTACCACAATACTCGATATATCCATAAAAGATACCTGCATTCTGGCAGCTTTTCGGTAGAGGTATAAATTGTCAGGAGAGTTTTTTATTTAGGCAACATGTACATAATAAGTGACACTAAAATGTTCTTAGCATATTTTTCACCAGATTTTCCTACAGAGAAATATTTTGTAAGCAACAACTTAAACTACATGCTCATAATGCGCATAAAGATGAGGAGAAAATTATCCAGATATACATATTACCAAAGAACTGCATAAAGAGAAGTCAAAGACAATCCATAGAGAATTACAATGACGGGCAGGTGAACATAAGAAAACGATGTTTTCTTGACTAATCTATATTAAGATTGATAGGAAAGCTCCACTCCATATGGAGCTTTATACTCGTGTCTGCTTGACAATAAATTCCAAAGGCTAAAAGCTATGTGTTTTTACCTTTACGAAAATGTAGAGCTAACAGAAACAACCAAGGTTTAGTACTGATTACCAGAGGAAAGAAAGAAACGCAATTGATTGTACTGTATACGCACTCAAATATAAAGACAAAAAGACAGTGTTCTTATGAACCAGAAAAATAGACCGTCTAGAAACACAGTGCGATGAATCAATTGGATTAAATTTATCAACATATCACCACCACCCTGTGTGTCTCTTCCGCAGGATCATGAAAAAGAAAAGGAACACCTTTGTTCAGTTAACTACCTACAACATCAAGCTAAGGACAAACGCCCACAAGTTTATGCGGAAGACCTTCAACAACAGGTATGATTTATTTGCTCAGCAGAAACAAAAGGGAAAACAATAGATTCTTGAAAACAAAAACAGATGGCATCAACATATCCTCAAGGATCAAATCATGTCGCCTAAATGACAAAAGGAATTTACCAACAAAAGACAATTAGCAGCCAAAACTATTCAAAAGCATTCGCATTTCGAAACCCTCGCTCTTAAATCACGCCCAAAGCATCCCAGACGAACATCGAAAAGAAAGATCTCACGCACACCCCTCCAACCCAAACAACAGTTCTTAAATGGGAAGGGGAAAGGAACAAAAACCACGGAAACTAACCAGCGGAGCTTGCACGCGAACGACTCGGTGGGAACCGCCGAAGCTCTCCGACGCCGCCCTCACCATCCCCTCCCCCGCCTCGATGGACAGACGGACGGATCGGCAGCCGAGAAGCGGAAGAAGGAATGGGGGTTAAGAGTAGGGGAGAGTAGGTCAGAAATGGCACCGAGATTACAAATCGTCTCTGTGGTTTGGATCTCCAGAAGAGGAGCACGGACAGGCTCGCTCCTTTCGCCGCTCCCGCTGCTCGATCTAGGATTTGGTCGTTTACCTCATTCGGCGCTCGAGGAGGGGAGCAAGAGGAGGAGGAGACGGAGGCAGAAGTGGAGGAGCAAGGCAGGAAAAGTCTCGCTTCCTCTTCTCTCTCATCAGTCCACACGCTCGCTCTCGGCTTCGTCTCCACGGCCACGGGGTTGGTGGGTCGCCTTACTCGCAGCAGCGGTACTACGCCTTCTCATTTACCTTATTAATTTAGCATTCATTGATAGGTTATAATGATAGCCCTTATTTGTTAGTACGCATATATTAATACATCACCTCTCTCTCTCTCCCTCTCCCTCTCACCCTTTTTTAAAAAAAAATTATTTCCTGTGTCTCACTTCTGATCTCATGGCACTGCAGAATTATTTATATCTTGGGCATTTTCTAAAAATAAATATATTATTCACAGTGAAAACAAGGGCTGCTCTCCTACCTCTTCATGGACCTTGAACACATATCTGGGGTAATTTTGTTTACAGACAGGTTTTGTATATTGATATGGTGCTTTAAAAAGTACAGCATTCTATTTAAGTTAAGAACCAGGGGGAGCTGACAGAGACTTGTATGGAGCAAAACCTTTACTGGAAGTTTTGGCTAACAAGTAAACATCACCATTGTCATGCTGCAACAGTAGCCACGTATTGCAACTAGTTCCAATATTTTTATTTTATCGTTTACAGCAGCAAGCAGTGATGTTACGCTTTACATTTTGTTTGAGATGAGCACCCAATTCATGAGGAGCAGAGAAGAACCATGGCACTACAAACTGGAGGAACCTTCAAAAGATCATCACAGGACTGTGCTACGAAGGGATCAAAATTTTGAATTATGAAGGTAGTGTCTGCAATCTCAAATGCTTGTACTTCTGATCTGTGTTAGCAGACCTGGCACACTCTGTTAAGCCCTTAGTCAAGAGTGTCTTGAGGATGTCAACCCCTTCATTCAATGCGTCGTCGATCTGGTTTAGTTGACACCCACCAGTTCTGTGAAGATGTCAACTGCTGAATGAACTAACACGATGAAAAATGCAAGAAATGATATCTTACCCTCGCACGGGCTGAAGCATTGAACTTTTGGAGCAAAAAAGCCTTGGGATCCATTCGACCAGGTGGCCTTCCTATTCCTACGGAGAACAGACAAAGTGATAAATGCAAGTTTCGTCGTAGAAAATTTTGAGCCTGTAAACAGCTGCGGTGGTACCAACCAATTCTCAGTCTGCCAAATTCTCGATTCCCCCGAAAATGGTAGATCACACTCATCAACCTGACAAATGAGGTGGTCAGGAAAAGTTTACTAGAGATGGGAAAGTAAGAAAATATTTGGGTCATCTGATTCAGCCATTCAATTTCTTAGATCTTCACACAAGAGAAGACCACAAAAGAATAATGGCCCTAGAAAGAGTGTAAGGATACCAGGTTCGATATGACCAATATATGCTCCCAGATTTAATTCACACGAGAAAAACTCATGTGATCAAGTAAAATTTAAAAATGTTTCATCCCCAAAAAAAAGAGCATGACTTGCAAAAATCTTATTAGAGGATACAAAAATGCCCCTGAAACCAAGCTTTACAAACTTCTAAACCAGCTACTAAAGCTTTCCGAGCTATATCGTTACTTCCTGGGAACCATGGTTGCACGGTGGTGACTGTGCAGCAATTGTTTGACAAACCTTAGCACAATAATTAATAGGCTCAACTACATGCACAATGATTGCACATAAATGCAGCAGTGCCTAGAGAATCTCAAGTTGATCTCTCAATCAAGGCAACTTAAATGTCAAAGCTCAAATAACTACTAACAGAGCCCAGTAGGGATTTTTAACGTACACCACTATTTGAAGAGTAGAATGGGGTTCAAACTTCAAACTGACATGCATATTCTCACCTCGATACTAGTGCCCATAAAACCTACATAATTTTTTGATTTTGCACTTAAATGGTTAGAGAGTTTTTAAGTCCAAATATTGTAAATGGTTAAGCAATGTTAACCGATGGAGAAGACATTGTGGTCTCTCATCGCTTTAATAACATGTGAAACCAAAATTCAAAAGAAGAGGCATCAAGATATCCCATGATGGCATAACAGTTATGAAGTATGGAAAAACGAAATACTGCTTAAGATATATGGCAAATTTAACGCCCCTCTGTTTTACCCTTTATGGCGCCCATGCCCGCCTTTAGGTTGTACCCGAAGCACTCCGCATGGTAAGTCCATATCATCGTACATCTGCACAAGAAGGAAAAATATATTACTTCATTACAAGTATCGTCACAACAAAGTTCCTCAACATGTAAAATTTATGTAGAGATCACTACCACCAAAATCCTATCCAGGGGAAGCTTATAATATGCTGCAAGTGGTCCAGTCTACAAGCATGGCAATGCAAAGAAGAATTATATAATACTTATATGATAAACTAACTTATCAGCAAGTTTAAAGCCTCTGTTCCAAACTCTCCCTGTCCCTCTTATTTTGCACAAGAAAATATATTTTTGTTGCCCCCTTGAAGTCTATTCAGCAAATTTGGTGCATGAACCTTGCTAATCCACAAACAACGAAGCATGTAAAAACTGGTTCACTAGATAAAAGATGATTGAAGAAAAATAAATCAGATCAAATGTTTAGGACTACTTACAGATTCACCGCTAAGATTCATATAAGTCTGTGGTTTTGCAAGAAGGACTGGTGTGTTCCCTATCACCCCTGAAAACAAAATGAATAGGTTTAGCAAAAGATAAATGAAAAATAAACATGGAAAAGGGAAGATGAGAAGGTGAGGACAGGAGACCTTCACCAAAAAGAGCTTTGAAATGGATGGATGCCATTGGAATGCCCTGCGACTGGGCAAATGCATCAATCATGTCAAAACCAGCCTGCAATATAGTCATATGAAGCAGGATAGCCACGAATCATGATGAGATAATAAATAGTCGACCTATATATTTCCTATTTCTACAAATGGAAAGCATATAGAAAACGTTGTGCCTTGTGCCTTGGTACTTCTCTCCAGGATTGCCAAGGCCAATGAAAAGCCATGGCTTGGGGAAGTTTGTACAAGAGGAGGTGGTGAAGAATGAACGCCTCAAGAGCAGCATTAGTTTCCCTGTTCTTAACAGACTTGTGTCAGTAACAGCCCAGGATAATGATAAAAGGGGTAGAGACAAAATTGAAATTAAATAACTTCATGAATTTTCGTCAATTGACCAACAAAGTACCTCATAAATTTGAAATCCACAAAATGATAAAGATGGTGCCTCAAGTTAAGGAATAGATACGACAAAGCATGAAGAGAAAAACCTTTCCGTCCATGTGAAAAAAGGCAAGGCATAGCCAAAGGAATGCATCATCCTTAAAATATTGTTTGTTGAACCAACAAGCATGGATCACAATAATGATCTAGATACATTTTCTTAAGACTGCTTTTGAATCTATCATATGTGAAGTAGCAACGAGTTAGTTGGAAGCAACTCGAGCAATATTACAATTTTTCTTGGGTTCTAGAAATGAGTTACAATTTTTACGTATAAAACAGAAGATGAACAAGTCAGAATGGGGAAATTTGCTGTCCAGATTGATGCCGGTTCAGTTTGTATGCTCAGACAAATAATAAGTATCTCTTCTCATGGTTGTAAGTTCCAAGATCCCGTTTCATGACAAGACAACTAAAAGACCAAACTAGGAGACTTGAACCCAGTATTTTGCGCACAGTTGGTCTGATAGGTTATCTATAACACAATAGCAAACGCAAATAGACTAGAACCAGAATATTGAACTTATGTGACCTAAATTTCATGCGACTGAAAATACTAATCAAAGACTATAAGATAACCCAAAGGCACCAGTGCAAACAAAAAATATATATAAGAGGCATAAACACGAACATCCTATGTGCACATCAAAAATCCAATATCACAACAAGAAACAAGCTTGATCACAAACCTAGCATGGCACCTATATGTTTTCTGGGCATCAGGGCAAAGAGATGCCAAAAACGTGCGAGTTACACACAAGTGAAAATGGTAAGGCAGATGAAAAAACCGAGAATAACAGGAATTGCGGTCGAGTCCATTACCTATGATTAGACTCAGGTGCAAAGGAGGAGGAGGAGATGGTTATGCGTCGGCGACGTAACCTTGCGAGGTAAAGCACTTCCTTGCTGCTCCAGAACGCTAATCCTTGCGACGTCCCAGCTCAAGTCCTCAAGCGACCACCTCTCACAAATCAAAGATCACGATCAAAGCCTCCCAAACAAACACGGCGGCAGATCACGCCCACAACCCTTCAACAGAATGAAAATGGCAAGGCGAAAAAAGAAGAAAAATTATGGAAACCCACCAGCAAGCAAACGGATCGGCTCCTTTTTCACCCCTCTCGGTCTCACCATTAATCTTTGCCCCTGCTTTAGCTGGGTTTTGGTTGTTTAAGCAAGAGAAGTGGAAAACTCTCCCTCCTCTACAACTCGCATATATTATTTCTCAGACCTTTTTGTTTGTGCATTATATGATTATTTCTCTTCTCTTAAATCGCTTGTATAGTTTTGCTATATTTAAATTGTCAATTTTTTCTCTGTTTTCCTGTAATGCTTTAAGTTTTTTTTAAAAAACAAAACATAGCTATATCTTTATTTCAGACTTTTTACTTATTGAGTGACTCCGGTTAATTTTGCAGCATTTAGTTGAGATAAAAAAAGGAAGCCATCAAACACACAATTTGCACAGCCTATAATTTCATTGGCATTCTTAATCTCAGCCATGAAGTGGCATATAAAATAGCAAGGATAGCTAATTCATCAAAGACTAGGTTTCAGGTATTAGGGATTATAATTCTGCCACAAAGAGTTCCAACTTTCAGTGAGGTAAAGAGACGCCAATTTGTTGCAAAACATTGGAAACAACACTTAGAGACCCGGTTAATGCTTGTTTATCCTCTCAGCCAAGTATTTCTATATGAAGAGTTATCGCGCAACGAAGCGTCATGTGCCTTGTATTCCATCAAGTAGCTGTGAGGAAGTTTCAGATGTCGCTTTATCGAATCCTTCAGAGCCATCACGGCCTAGTGATAGAAGAAATGTATGATCAGCTTCTGTTGTTATCAAGATTTGTGAGGTCAATATGATAAGATACAAAACCTTGTGGTTTGAGGCATTCCGATTCCAAACACTCAAGATGTCCTCGTTAAAACGGATGCTCAGCACAGCACCGCAGACATTGTCCCCGTAGTCGAGTTGGTCGCCAACTAATGCCAAAACCTGTAAAAACATAATCCCCGTATATCAGAAGGTCAGATGACTTCTTCAAAACAGGATTGTGCTGAAAAGAAATCTGTTTAAGTGATAGCACATAGAATTTCATCAACTTAGCAAGGATATTCAAAAATAACAATATTCTTCAATAGGAGATTTGAAATGGTAAGGCTGCCAAAACATAAGCAAGCTGCTTATGAAGCTCCGTTATGCCCACCAAAAAAATCCGTAATTCCTTCCTTCCTTGCTGTCCCTCACATGTGATCAGGCCTTAGATCATTAGATTATGTTTGTAATCTAAAATCCATATTGCTATTATAGGTTGATTGAACAAGAGGAACATTGTAAATAGGCTATTCAAAGTACAATAAATGAATCTGATGAATCGTACTTGAGCTATAAAAGTAAGTGGGAGATAAGGATCTACACATGCTAACTTTCATTGTGACTTTGAATAATCATAGAAAATTCGTAGAGGAACATCATATCCTAGTATAAACAAAGTGTAGTAAGTTTAAGAATACCATGGTTTAAAGTAAATGTGATCTTAACGATGCAGGATCCATCGTCAACATTTCTTGAAATCACAAAATTTTATTGGATAATGAGCTCATAATATAATAGAAGCCTACAGGTTAACTAGTGATCTTTTAGATGATGTTGAGATTGATCTGTAAAATGATGTCGATAGTCAAAATTCAAGATTCCAAACTATTTTAAAATTTTCAAAAGATTAGCAGGAGTTATTATAAAACAATTGGAGACAGTTATTATTTGAAAAGATATTTTAGAATATTTAGATTTGCTGTTTTGGATAATATGTATCATGAATTCACAAAGACCATTATCTCTTAAAACAATATGGTTTCGGAGAATCCATGTCAAATTAAAGGTAGCATGCATATCAGGACGGATGACTTGCTAACCTAAGAAGTATCTCAGCTAGTAGCCAAATCTACACAAACTGGACAATAAGCAAGAAAACCCGAAATAATACAATTAAAACTTGATTTGGCTCCCATTACCAGTATCAAACAAAGTTTTATTACAGACATGCATTTCAGGATTGTGGAACTTGCCATGAATATAGACTATTCATAACTACTGAAGCAAAAAAAGAGGGGCTTCAAAACATAGTTAAAACAAGCAGTGGTAGCTCTCACTTTCTTCACTACACATAAGCCTCTCTGAAGAGGTTTATAGTGGGGTCTTTGGTCTTTTGGTTCTTTTTGGCAATCGGTGATACTGTTTATACTTTACTATATACATATACTTTTTATACTTTCTTTTACATCGATTTGGATGATATATTGTATCATTTCAGATTGGTGAAATGAATGCAATGTTATCTTTTAAAAAAAGATAGATATGGTCAACAAAACAGAGATAAGCAGTTGGCATTTCATGCGTCAAACACATAATGATATAAAAATGAAGTAAAACGGTGAAATATAACCAAGAAAAGAGACATCCTTTTCAATACCAATCAGGAAAAAAATATTTGAAGTATCGTGTCAGAAAACAGGGGTCTCTTTTTCTTACCAAGTCTTCCCAGAAACGAGCTGAAACAACCTTCTTGAACCTCAGTATCCACTTGCCACCATTCCGGTTTGCCGTGTCCTGATCAGATCAAATTTCTTTCAGCAAAGAACATAAAGAATAGAAGAATTTCCTTCATAAGCACAATATTACGCAACTTTATATTAAATAAATGAATAGAATGATAAGATGACTCCTAAATACAGATACAGGAAGTACCTCCCACAGCGGCCTAATGCCCTCTTTGAAAAGATGGATATCTGTTGGGCTTGGGAGAAGTGAAGGACGGGATAGATGACAATAGCAAACCCAGAATCCCTCAACCTATAAATGGTTCATGTTCGTAAGCTAAATATTACATAGACATTTCTCATAACAAGAATTGGGATAACATCAGTCTTGAGTTAACAAGCCATAATTGTACTCTATTTGAAAGGAGGAACGTACCGTACTAAATTCAACAATTTTCCTGATGTTATCCTCGTATGATGTCTGTGATCGCACTCCAGGTGTTCGTCGAGTATACCAGTACACAAACTTATGCTGAATGCAGACAGAATAACTTCAGCAACTATAATTAATAATTTTGGAAAATTTTCAAATAATAAACGCATGGTTCCTCAAAGGACAGCATTGCTACATATAACGACTACAGATACCAGTATCATTGACTCAAAAGATCATATAATTTATCCTTGACTATGCTCTAAACACTGGCCGACATAACCTATCCAAACTTCTAATGCTTCAATTCATAATGAATCTGATGCCATAAACAAGGAAAAACAATCCATATTTCCCATGGTTAGTAAACTTCTAAGGAACTAACAGCTGTTACACAGAGTAAAGCAACAAAATACACAGTACACTAAGCAACTAAGTATCCATCCTTAACTCTAGTTCGCAGATCCGTAATATTCCATTTAACCAACGACCCCCCAAACCTAGGAGTAACATGACTTTGCATAGAGCAAAACAAACATTTATGAAATCAAAACCAAGATAGACTCTAACGCAGTTTTCAGCGCCCAATCAACGAGCCCAATCGACTCAAATACCACAGATCACAAAAAATTAGGTGCACAAATCCTCTCTTTTTGTCTTTCCCTGTGTGGAATAGATAAGAAGAGAAACAGGAACCTTCAACGGGTGGAGGCCGGCTTTAATCTCGCGAGCGTAGCGCTCCCGTTCGTCGACGTCGCCCTCCGCTTCAGCGGCGACGGCGGCCGCCGCCGCAGCGTCGGGGGGAGGGGGCGAGGCGGAACCCTTGCTCTCGACTTCCTCGGTGGGTTCCATCGCTCCCCACTTGATCTCTTCTCTACTCGCCCTAGATCGCCTGTCCCCAACTCGGGCTCGAAGCAAAAAAATAAGAGAACGAGCCTCAAATGGAAGGAAGGGTTTTCGTTCCCAAGCCTCCTTCCACGATCTCCCGTTTTTTTCTCATCTTCTCTTCGGCCCCTCGACACGCCAATATTTATATGCATTCGAGTCCTCCGAAGGCAGATATTGCCACATACAGCCTGGAGGGGACAAGGAACGCATTATGAATTTTTTAATATTAAAGCCATTTTTCATTTTATGTTATACTCATTATTATGATTTTTAAGTGAACTAATGGCTCTAGTATTATTTAACTCTACGTATATGTTAATTTTTTATTAAAATATATACATAAGAATTTTTTTATTTAAAAATATTATACTCATTGTGATAGTTATTTTATATTTTAAAAAATGATTATTTTATTTACTGAATATAAATTAAGTTATCAGAAAAATCAAAACAATTATAGTTTTTTTTAAAGAAATTAATGAGACCTGAACCTTGAACTCAAGATCTTACTTATCTTCCGTATAGAACTCAGTTGCTAACTAACCAGAGAATACTTTGTATACATTTTTTTATTAAAATAATACAAGTATTTTTGTACTTTTAATTATTTTTTTTAAAGAAATAAATCTATCTATTACTTAATAAGTTATTTATTTTTAATAAAAAAAACTTTAATATGTATCATATATCTCCCTAAAATTAACTAATTTCCAAATAACTTTTTTAAGCAAAGGAGCTCTTCATATTTTATTAGATACATACGAATAGAACCATCACATAGCTGCTGTTGTTTCATGCGGTTGCAATTAATATTCATACAGTGACGGTATCTGAATAGTTGCAGTATAAGAGTTAGGAGGGTGAGGAGTATCGTCCCTTTCCTTCATTCTAATGGTAAACAAGTTTGAGATACAACTTCCAGATCAAACAATAACAAGCTAATGAAACTAAAAATAATATATATGAAATACTGCTGATGTAGAACGTTAACTTAATTGAAGCAGGATTAGTATGCATAAAAACAGATAACGACGAAGATGATGAAGGCACACCATCATATAAATGATGACGTTAGGTCGTCTTATGTATTCACTTTGTTTACTGTAGAGCAATAATAACTTCAGCATTCTACGCCTGAAACCATCGGAGTCAGGTTCTTCTACTCTCGGAGGAGAAGAGTTCGAAGGCAAAGTGAATGAGCATGGCATGGATCGGAACAGAGCATTTAAGCTACCTGTCAAAAAGTGTCGGTGTTCAGTATTAGTGCATTCAAAATAAGAAGACCTGAATGATATTATTTTTTAGAAGAGGAAAAAAGATTCTAGAAGCTCACTTCAAACAAGTTCAGACCAAGTTTACAAAGACAAAACAAACTTCAACATTTGAATTCAATATTTGAAAGTAGATCGCATCACCTTTACTACCAGTTTGGGAGCACCTATGCCTGTGTTAAGATGATGCTACACTCAGTAGACGCCGCCGGCTGTGGAGGAGGAAATTTTCATGAGCATGTTCAATTGCATAGATGATAAATATCTATAACAAAGTGTGTTCTTATTAAATAGCAAATACTAATGTAGTCTCCATATTATTTATAAGCTAACAAAATAATGTTCAATTCTAGCGAAGGCCAAAAAGCAAAATACACCATTTACTATTGTCATGAGAGTAGATTGGTTAACAGATGCTATCAACTGAATCCGTACATCATGAAGATTCCAGATTCTCATGATAGGAGTAAACTTTGATATACTTACTATAAATGAGTACCTGAGTAGATTACCATCGTAGCAAAGAAAGGAAAATGGCGGTGACGGCAGCGACGACGGCGGCGGCGGAAGCGATGGCAGAGGCGGCGGCGGCAGCACTAAAGGCATCAGCACGGAAGGCGACATCGGTAACACGGCGAGCGGCGGCGGTGGCAGCAAGAGTGGCGGCATGGAAGGCGGTTGTGCTAGCAGGGGCGGCGAAAGTGGCAGCAGAGACAGCGGTAACGGCAGCAGAGACGGGGGTAACGGCAGCAGGGGCGACCGGCAGGAGGGGCGGCGGCAGGGGCGACAGCGGAAGGAGGAATGGTAACACTAGGGAAGAAGGCGGGGGGGATCTGAGCGGGGGCGGCCATGTTGATCATGGTAGTGAAGCAGCCGAAACCAGAGGCGACGGTACGAGGGGAGGCGACGGTAGAAGAGACGGTAACGACAGGGAAGAAGAAGACGGCGACAGCAGGAGCGCCGGGAATCTGGGGGTAGGCAGCCATATTGATCACGGGAACATCTGTGCTGTGCTGGCATGCCCCGATCAACTACGAGGAGAAATCAGGATCGAACATTTTGGTCTTAAAACGACAAAATTCAGTAAGGCTCATGATTCTATATCTTGTATGAACCTTAACTTTGGATGGTCTTTTTATTGCAACTGCAAGCTCAAAGGATACACTGATCAGAATATCTAAATATTTATTTTTAATGTTTTTTTATATATTTATTTTGCAGCATAAATATCCTTCCTAAAAGGGGATTTAAGATTACTATCAAATAAATAAATTTACTTAGAATAATGTAACTATACTGAAATAATATAATATTAGTAAATAATAATTTAATTTATTTGTTATAATAAAAAAAGGGAACTTCAAAGTAATCATCCATGATGGATGATCTGCTATACCGTGTACAAATGTCGCTCGGAAAAGCATACTCAAACAAGCACATCATATTCACTAGCTCTTCAGTTAGCTTGATGACAAACTTATCACTCTTTCATCCTAAAAATAATTCTTTTGCTAATAAATATCAAGTGCATCCACATGCGAGGAATGAGAAAATGGTAATATTAACTACATAAGTTAAAGTTCTCCCTGCTGTAAGAGAAAAGAGAAAAGGTTCAACTAGATATATGGTTCAAAGGTGGCACTCCAGTCTCTTAATAAATTCTAGACTGCTGCTTATTATGCAACCTCCAAGCAAGGGCCTGATCAGCTCAAATGAAGTTCAACTAGGATAGAACCCACCTTCCGTGTCAATATCTAAACAAACTATTTGCCTTAACAGTTCGATAATGATATTAAGTGCTTCCCTGAACCAAATAGGAAAACTGAAGGCCAAAGTTCCAAAAACAAACGTATGCTCATTCTTCAAACAGAGATAGTAAGAAGATAATAGATCCTAAAATTGAACAAGGACTTTAGTGAATGAAATTTGGTTTAATGTGCATAGTACAGTAGAGACTAATGCAGAGCAGTTTTATAAGCATATGAAGCAAGGAAAAAGCTTCCTCCAAGTGAAATTCAAAATATGCAATACTAAAAAAGCTTCCTCGAGTATTCATTGGGAGAATACCTGTCGAACAATACCGGCGATCTCGTTACAACTTACAAGCACGCAAGGCGATAACGCTCACGCATTGCTCCCTCACCGACTGACTCCACATTTTTTAGTATAGAATTTTATTATTCAAATTAACTATATTATACTCAAAGTGGTGGTGGATTAATTAATTCGTAACTATTTTTTATTTTAGAACAATTAATTATTTTATTTCCTGAATATGAATTAAGTTATCAGAAGAATATAAGCGATTGCAGCAGAATCTTTTATTTTTAAAAGAACGATACGAATTTTTATTTTTTTTTGTAATTTTAGTATTTTTTTAAAGAAATAAATATATCTATTACTTAATAAATGATTTATTTTTTAATACGTATCATATATCTCCCTCAAAATTAACTAATCTCCACGCGGCGGCTCAAATAAATCCCAGCCAATTATTCAGGTCAACTTAGCTATTTAAAGACGAGGGAGGCCGGCCGGCCGGGAAAAACTCCTTCTCAGCCGCTCCTTTCTCCGGCCCACCACCGTACAAGAACGCCTCCTCTTCCTCTATCGCAGCAGCTCAAGCATCGACCGACCCTTCCCCGACCCTCGAGCTAATCACCTCATAATCCCTCCTCTGGGATCGTACAATGGCCGGAACCAGCAGGATGCCCGCGCTCGCCTTCCTCTTCGTTGCCATTCTCGTGGCCTCGTCCGCCGTCCCCGCCGCCGAGGCCTACTGCTTCCCCGACTGCTACGATCGCTGCGCCAACGGCCAGGTCGGCAACGTCGCCTGCACCAACATGTGCGCCCAGGCCTGCATCGTGCCCGAGAAGACTCCCAACGGCGTCGACCTCGACAAGCTCGCCGCCGGCCTCGACAAGCTCGCCGCCGGCGGCCACCATTGATCCGCTTCCCTACATAAGTGTGCCTGCATGCGAATGCTTGCGCTACGAGGAGCACCGTAAGGAATATGCTTGCCGTTCATGGTCAACGACGCCCTCCTTGCCATGCCGCCGCTGATAAACTCGATTCGTCTTCCCGGCGATGTCCGCTAGATCTTAATTAATTAATCGACCATGGACATATTGTTCGCCGTGTGTATCGATGGATACCCACTGTGCTTTCAAGATGTAATAACTACGTACGTGCTCCCCTTCTATTTTAGGTTTTTTTTTTAAAATAAAATATTTATAGTAATAAAAATATATTAATTATCAGGTGCATCGGCCATTTGCTCAATTAAAATAAGTATGTAAAACTCTATTCATCGTGTAGGACCCAATTAAGCCTATTGATATAACTATTTAATTGATCCTTATACGGCAGAAATGTGAAGCTCAAAAATATCGCACGACTACCCGATGGAAGTTCTGGAAGGCATTGCTCCACCAATCACGTCATACCAAGTGGCATCCTAAGGATCACGATGGGCCTCGCACGCCCGAAGCGAACCGTTTTGCTCCTCCTCGTGCCGGTTCGGAAACCAACTTGGTGGGATCGACGCGAATCATGGGATGGATGGGCGCTGAGCCGTTTCCCCCCCTCCTCTCCTCTCCGCCTTCGTAGTTCCAATTCCAGCCTCAGAGAGCCGGATTCTGCCTCGTTCATCCCCATCCTGAGACCTCCTCGCTCCGCCCCCTCTTCAAAAGGAAGCCCTCCGTCCTCAACTCCACCTCTTATCTCCGCCCTCGAATCGAATCGGGAGCCGGTGGCGCAATGGTCTCCGCTGCGCTTCCCGACACCGTCTCCGTCCTGAGAGAGCCGCGGCCCTCTCACCTCCCCCTCCTCCTCCGGAGTCCGCTCCTCCGCCAGCCCCTGCTGCACTTCCCGCTCGGTCGGGCTCGGAAGCAACCCGCCGTCGGATTCCCCCTCAGATGTGCTCTCAGGCAGCCGAGGAGCGAGAATAAGGAGGAGAGCCCCTCCGAAGCCGCGTTTCGCGCCGTCCTCGAAGCCGTGGAGAGGATTAAGAAGCCGGTGGCCGCGCTCGTCTTCACGGCCGTCCTGCTAACCGCCGATCCCTGCGGCGCCCTCGCGGCGTCCGGGGGAAGGATGGGCGGCAGAGCCTTCTCCTCCGCGCCTTCCCAGTCGCGCTCTTCCTCTTCCTGGAGCTACTCGGCTCCTCCCAGCTCGAGGTTTTCGTACTCCGCGCCCTTCTATACTCCGACGCCGTTAGGAGGAGGGATGCCCCTGATGCCGGTTGCTGGTTTCACCGCCGGGTCGGGGTTCCTCGTCATCCTGGGGCTCGCGTCGGTTATTTTGATCTCCGGGTTTCTCTCGGACATGGGGAATGATGAGAGCCTCCTCGCAGCCACGCAGAAGACCAGTGTCGTCAAGCTTCAGGTGCAAGCACCCTTTTCTTTTGAATTCTGTCATTGCTGCGCTAGAGTTTCATGTTTCCTTGTGGATGGGTGTTTATAATTACAGTATGTGATCTCAATAATATTCTCATAGGTTAGAAAAAGATAACAGATAGATTTTTTGCAAGCCTGAAGCTTTTAAGGCAACAGCATATATACCGAGAGGTGAACTTGCGATGCTCTAGAGTTGCCACCCTCTGTGGATGCATCAACTGACTTACTCATCAGAATTACGGCACCAGCTTTGGTCAATACATACATATCTTGGGAAGTACAATAATCTTAAAACAACTAAACAATCAAGAATCTAATGGTGTTCTTCTATGGTTATCTTACGTCTATTCATCTTGCTGGATGAGGCAGTGGACATTTGGGCATACCAGTATTTCTAGCCACGTTCATGCAATTGGTTCTCAATTATAGTAGGGGAGACTTGAGAGAAAAGGCATTTTGATCTACCAACCCTTTTCTGATAACTAATCCACACTGATGGTAATGGTCATGATATTTTTTTAAAAACAAAGGGTAATAGTGATGATAAGAATGCATGTACAGAGAGCAGGGCAGCTGTTGGAAGAATGCTGGTTAAGTGGACGAATCAAGGCAATGAGAATTTGTTGCGTTCGAAAAGTTCTAGATCTAATGATTGAACACCAGCAGTAAATATAAGCCTGTTGCTTCTACTTGCCCCACCCCAACGACCAATAAATATATTGCGATGCAGCAAATCAATTATCAGTTGTGTTTTTAGGTAATTTACCAAATGACACCACCTTTGCAAGTAGAGAGATACATGGATTCCTTTGGCCAGCTTGCTTAAACTCTCTAGTTCCATTTTTTTTTTGGATCCAACTACTTTTGACATTTACTACAAAATTGAAAGTGGCACTAAGGTCTTCTATCCAAAATGGTAGAAGGTCTGTCTATCCATGATGGTTTATCGATCAGGAATGTACAATCCTTTTCACTGACACTTAGTGTGCCATTTTCTTTTTCTCATAAACTTTGAAGGTTGGCCTCTTGGGTATGGCACGGTCGTTCCAGAAAGATCTTGATCAGATTGCTGAAGCTGCAGACACATCTACGCCAGAGGGGTTAAATTATGTTTTGACAGGTAGATGCACATAATAATTAACGGATATCTTGAATGATCATACTGTAGCCATTTATTTGTCTTGCAAGAAATATTAATTTTCCCTAAACTTTTTAACATCAAAAAGTGCACGTAATCCATTTTGTTAGTAATTTACCAAGTTTAAGGTGGTTATGTTAGTCAAACCAAATTGGAAGCAAGACTCTCAATGTCACAATGCATCTGAAATACTTATCCCTGGCCACCTTGAATTATGTAAAAATAAAATTTCAAGGCGAAGCTTAATGTTCATGCAAATGGTATCGGATCCTTAGCTCAGCTTGAATTTTGTCCGACATAAAGCTCCAAACTCAAGCCCATTAATGCAAGGTAGTAGATAGAAAGTTGTGAAAACATATTCAAATAATCCAGATTCTAGTGCTCTATCCTATCTACATGGAATCTTTTTTCTGATTTCTAACCTTCGTTCACTATTTATCTTCTATGTTCTAGAAACAACATTAGCTTTGCTTCGTCATCCAGACTGTTGCATCTCTGCTTATTCTTCTGTAAGTAGTATTCTCAACTTATTGGTTCACTTTTTAAAATGCAATTAAAAATTATATCCACTTGCTATTGATCTGTCCACTTGCTATTGATCTGTCTGTAATTTGGAATTGGTATTATATATTTCGTGCCTCTGCACGTATGTGTAGATTTTAGTTCTTGTGTCGTGCCTTTGACATTAAAATTATGTCCATGTGTTTTGCTGTATTGCTTGCACTAATTAATTTGAATAAACTATCATCAGCATATGTTTGTTTGAATCTGGTAGGTGGTTGTCAAACGAAGTATAGAGGATGGGGAGAAACGATTTAATCAACTTTCAATCGAGGAAAGAGGTAAATTTGATGAAGAGACACTTGTGAACGTGAACAATATTAGAAGACAGAAGACAAGTGGCAAAACATCCAAAAGCTTCAGCAATGAGTATATTGTGGTACGTAGAGTTAACTTGGTTTTATTTCCCTGTGTAGTTGAATTGCTTAAGGACAACATTAACTATTCATCCAAGGTGAAGTGTTTAGAAGCAAAAGATCACTACATGCAATCATCAGAATAACATCTTTCTCGAATATAATTTTATTTAGATTCAAGATATAAATGATGCCGTCATGCATGTTGGCTTCAGGTCAGTTGTAAATATTTCTTAAGATGTGTCAACTTATTTCTTAAGATGGCATCATTGGCACATACCAAGTTGTAAATATTTGAAAATAGATACCTCCTAGAAAAATAGTTTAGATCCAAGCCAACGTCACGATTTGCTAAATGGACGTTGACACATATCTCCGTATGGAAAAACCGACGTCCCAAAAAACTGCATGGCATAGTATAAATATGAAAGGCCAAACTTGGTTTTGGAAGGGTATCTACTGAAGTATGAAACCATGAATGCAACATTTTTTCACGACATCAAGTGATCAATTGGTCTGGCAATCAAAAACAGGATATGTGAATATTCATCTTTTTCTCAATAGAGTAATCGCCTAATCCGATTGATGTTTGTTGCCCTCATGCAGTGCTG
The DNA here is from genome assembly GCA_030544415.1 of Thalia dealbata. Taxonomy (NCBI): domain Eukaryota; kingdom Viridiplantae; phylum Streptophyta; class Magnoliopsida; order Zingiberales; family Marantaceae; genus Thalia; species Thalia dealbata. The sequence goes on from CM060458.1 coordinate 3,076,558, forward strand.
ATACGTTTCATTCACCACGGAATCACTCAGGAATCACCAATGAACTAATCTGATATCCCCTCCTTGATGCATGTTACAGGTTACAATTCTGGTTGCTGCTGAGGGTGTATACAAGCTTCCGGTCATAAATGGAAGTGCGGACTTGAAAGAGGCACTGCAGAAGCTCGGTTCCATTCCGTCTAGCAAAACGCTGGTACAGAAATCAATCATCCATATATACCTAAATCTCCAAACCAGTGATGAAATATTAATTGTTCATGTGTGTTGGTTGCAACATTTTGTCGTTGCGCAGGCAGTGGAGGTTCTGTGGACACCTCAAAATGAGAATGACACGCTCTCAGAAAGGGAGCTGCTGGAGGACTACACACTTTTGAGACCCCTGTGAGAGGAGATACGTTTTGAGACATGATGCAATAAGTACATGAGGTTTTCTTCTCAGATTCAAAATGGGCATGAAATATCTATCCCCACCATTCACAGACGATGCTCGTTTTGATGTATTAATTAATAAAATAGTCTGGAAGAGCAATGATAACCATAATGACCTGCAGTTTTACAATTTTTTATCTTCATCCAGGCTCTAAATAACAACGGGAGAACTTTATTCCCCTAACAAATAATTAAAACAAACCAAGTAGCCGTGTAACCGATGAATTAATAAAAACATTTCGTCCACACATTCGACGGTTTTTGTGTAATCCAAGTGGTGACGGCAGGCACGTGACGTGAAGGGAGTAGTTGGAGGAGGAGGAGGAAGAGAGGAGTGATCGACGCATGGGAATAAATCACGGGATTCCGGCGGGTATCCGCGCTCACGAGCTCCCCCTTCTTGCCCCGTCCTTTGATTGCGCTTCCATGCACGGCCCGTCCCCCCGCCCCGCCCAACTCGACGCCTCCTCCTCTTAACATGCACTTCGAACCCCCTCCACCGCTCCCAATTCGCCACCTGTTCTTAGCTGTAATCTGTACGTATACTCCTCCCTCCTCAATCTTCCTGCCGTCGACATTTTAAATTAAATGCCGGCCTGCATGCGCGCCGTGTATCATCATCTGCTACTGATTTCGGAGGGAGGGGAAGAAGACGACACACTCACGTTATGCGTGTACGTACATAGTAGGTCCATTCATTAATTTCCCGAGATCGAAATGGGGTCAATTATTATCTTCATGAGTTCCAGTTCTCCTCCCAGATCCCCTCGATAATTAATCAGTAAGGAACAGAGCTTCGATACGATGCATGATACGAGGAATTAATCCCGATGAATTAATCGATATCCCATGGAACGGAATCGATTAGGGCGGGCGGGGGAGGCTGCGCCTGCGCTGCAGAGGTGGAAGGGAAGGCAGAAACTGGGAATTAATTGAAGAGAGGGGGAGGGGAAGGGGATACTTAAATTGGGATAGCAGGATATGGCAAAGCCCCAGTCTGCTCCCCTTCTCTGATCCCAACCAGTTCACTCTCCGGGCGGCCGGATGAATCGATCGATCGACCACAATTAAGTGATCCACATATCCACGTCCATCTCCCATCCACCTCTTCTCCCAAAAATATCACCCGAATGCCAAAGGCAGGATTGCTTGTTTCCCTCCTTGGATTTCCTGTTTACGTAGAAATAGCCACCCACCGGCCCTTCATTTATTCCACATTCAATTATCCCCTGATCCCCCTCCTCCCTTAGCCTGCCACACCCTAACATTTTTATCCTTAGCTCTCACTGCTCTCTCTCCCTCCCTCCTCTCTCTATACCTGCGTGTGTATGTATATACCCTCATACACGTATCGTGGAATTGGAGATAAAATTAATGGAGACAGATAAGACGATGCTACGGCATACGCACGTATGTTTGTGCGGATATGTATATGTATAAATTTGAATTAGTTTGTGTCTTATTCCGGAGGGAAGCAGCTGGACCTGCAGCGGCGCAGCGGCTGCTGCCTTGCCGATCGAAGAAAAGAATCTTCATTGATCAAGACTGCCACTCCCCTTCATTCATTAGCGAGCAACCACCCAGCCATATGCGTAGCTGTGAGTTAGGGTTTCATAAGCCAAGTAGAGGAGCGTAAACTTTGATCATGGGAAGAAGAAGAAAGAAGTCTCTCCAGTGTTTTCATCGTCTTAATGTATATATTACCCTCATGTTTTGTATATATAGATAGGTATTCTTTTTCCATGGTGTGGTCTCTCTATCTTTTCCCTCCTTCCAAGTACTTTCCTGCACTTTCTTGTGCAAGGATCGATCCCCTAATTAATCTATTCCTCTCTCTCTACATATATATATATATATATATCTTTCCCTCTCAACCAAATCCGAATCCAAATTCAAAGTTTGTGAGTCGCGATTAAATTTATGTCGACTGTCTGAACTCCTGCATGCAACTTGATGGCAATCACAAGCTTCAATCAAACGTCGCTTTACCTGTCAATCCCATGCATGAAACCTATGAACATGAATAGCCCTCGATCAATCCTCTGCTTGCCTTCGCCGCAGGAAAGCCAGCACTACACAACTAATCTCCCCTACCACCTTCTTCCTTCTCCCCCCCTTCATTAATTCCCGGCCACTGCGCCCGCCATTAATATATACGTTTCTAACCGGATCCCTCACCCACCGTCCGATTCTAATTCTCCTTCCCTTCCCTCCCTCTTCCCTTCCTGTCCGCTGCTGAGAACCGAGCGTAGGATCAACCGATCACGTATGGCCGACGACGTCCGAGCTGGAGCCGCCGCGGCCGAGCTGCAGCACCAGCCCGACCAAGGCGGCCTCAAGTGCCCCCGCTGCGACTCCGCCAACACCAAGTTCTGCTACTACAACAACTACAGCCTCGCCCAGCCCCGCCACTACTGCAAGACCTGCCGCCGTTACTGGACCAAAGGCGGCGCCCTCCGCAACGTGCCCGTCGGCGGTGGCTGCCGCAAGAACAAGCGCACCTCCAAGTCCACCTCCTCCTCCTCCTCCTCCGCCGCCGCCGTCGCCACCACCCGCCTCTCGCTCGACTCCATCGACTCCGTCCCCAGATCGATCGCCGAACCCGGCTCCGGTGGCGGCCTCAAGTTCCTCAACTCGCTGCCGTCGTCGCTCGCCTCCGACTTCCAGCTCGGCGTCCTCCCCTTCTCCAGGCTCCATTCGCTGTCCAATTCAGGGGCGTGCGGCTCCTTTGGCCTCGACCACAGTCCGCCCGCTCCTCCGCTGGGCTTCAATTATGCAGCTTCGCCCGCTGGAGTTTACGGAGACGTCGGTCCGTCGGTCGGCCACGGCCATGCGAACAGTAGCATCGCCGCTTCCATCGAGTCCTTGAGCTCCATCAACCAAGACCTCCATTGGAAGCTTCAGCAGCAGAGGCTGGCCATGTTCTTCGGCGGGCAACCCGGCCAGCAAAAGGGCAGCAGCACGCCTTCTTCTCTCCCCTCTCCATTAATTCTGGAGAACCAAGAAGATCCCATTTCGTTTGACCTCGTGGGAAGATCCAAAGACGATGGCGGTGCACACAACGCCTCGCCCGCGTGGTTTATGGAGTCTTCCTACACCATACCGGCGGTCTCCACCGCGGCGGCGTTCGACACCACTATGGCCATGGCAGCCAACAACAGTAGCAACAGCAGCACCGGGACGTGGAACGGAACTCCATGGCCGACCTGGAACGACATGCCACAGTTCAGCACACTGCCTTGAGGAAGAAAAGGCCGATCAATTAATTAAGGTATACATCCCAACCCACCCACAAACACACACATATATATACATGCATATGCATGTATAGAGCTGTTCTCAGTAACTAAATTATCTCATTGTGTTGATATAGGTAGGGGCGGCAGGGACTGATTCAGTGGAATTAGATAGCTAAATTTAGATTGGATGCCACATTAATGAGTTGTAAGTTCTAACAATTAATTAATTAATTAAGCATATGGAATTAATATTTAAAAATTGTTCATTAATTCTTCAAGTTCTCTCCTCCACAGAGGTTTCAATTCATCTGTAGCTGCATGCCCCTAATGAGTGTAATGGTATTGAATGACATCAACCTAGCTCCTTAATTTACTTCTTTGTGATCGATGTTTCAGTGCTTAGCTTTTTAGTCTGTCCCAGTCCCTCCAGCTGATCTCTTTTACTTTTTCACCTCCTCTTTGTATTTTTCTTAGTCACTTACTTATATCCCCTTTGAAACATGTGTAGAGATGTATTCCTAGAATACAACAAAAAACACCAGGCTGCAACATATACTCATACTTTTCTTTTGGGTAGGAATTTTTAGAAATTATGCAAATGATGATAAGATTTAGTACTATTTTATACAATTATATTTTCATAATTAAAAAGTATCATATTATTTTTACTAAAGCTGCTAATACTTTTCTTCTGAAATAAAAAGAATTATAGTCTATGGTGATATTTGATGAGGGTTTACTATCAAAACTAATGATATATTAGTTTTATACTCCTAATGATATTTTTAAAATGCTGGTAGTGTTGGTGGGCTTAAAACATGGCCCAAATTGTCAGTGAATGCAAAGTGAACAGCTCCTCTTTTTTGTTCTCTTGAAAAGAGGAGGATAATAATGGAAGGGACCAAGTTTTAACTCTTCTTTTGACGAAGGGGGAAATAGATGTTCTCAGTCCATCTATCCACCCACCAAGGGGTTCTTTCTACCGAGCTGAGCTGAGCTGAGCCCCAAGCTCTGCTGGTAAAAATGGCCATGAGTGCTTGATTGATTGCTGGGATGGTTGGTCCAGTATATATCTTTTGATACAGCACAGCAGGAAGGAAGGGAGGAGGAGGAGGAGGTGGAGGTGGGGGCTCAAAGAGACAGGGAAGCAGCAAAGGTCAAGGCCAATGATAATTCCCACCCATGCCAAATCTTGACAGAACCCGATCATGGACAAAAAAATATTAGCGATATCCTACTAGATTTGCCCACGGTACAAAACCTAGCTTTCTTTATATATTGTCCTGCCCATTTGTCCTCCTCTCCGGTTAATTAGGAAGCTCTTTTTACTGATACACCTCCGAGAGCTATTAACACTGACTAATTACTTGATGTGTGTAGTATGTGTCTCCTAGCTCTCTGCCTCACTTCATCGATGAATTAAAACAGATAGCCTCGATGATTGCTTGCAGTAATTAATTTAGCTGCAGCAGTAATGAGCATTGAGAGGCCTGGTTGTGACAAGATTGCAGTACTTGCTCATCCTTCAAATACACATATATATATCGAGATGAAGTTAGATTAGGGAGGAGGATGACAGTAATGCTATTTTGCTATATGCACATATATATATAACTTGGAGGAGATGAACAAGTTCAAGGATACGCTTTCGAGAAGGGTGGAATTAACGGAGAGTAGAGAAAAAAGTGCAGGGAGAAGAAGATAAAAGAGTCCTTCCAAGCTCCATCCAACTCCGTCAATCGATCACATGCAGGTCGTATATATATATATCATACAAGCTGAACGCTAAAGACAAGGAAATGGGCAGGCATTATTCAAAACATTATATATCTGTCATCCGTGTGTTTAATGTCTTCTCTACACATCGAGTTGACTCTCCTCTTTGGAATTCACTTTTTATATCTTCAAACCTTGGTAAAATTGAAAGATGAGGATGCAAGTAGTACTTGCGCTTGACAAATGTTGCATGAAACTTAACCGGTACTGCTCGGAGAGGGCGATGCCTCAAAACAGTCAAAGACATCACGATCTAGTATTATTATTATTATTATTGCTGCTGCTGCTGTCGTCGTCCCAAAGTCATACTCTCACAGCACAAGGAAAGAAATCTGCTCTCAAAATAAAGCGACTTTGGCGACACTTCGCCTCATCACTTCTTCTTCTTCTTCAATTAGGGTCAAGTATTGAGGGGAGCAAATACAAGCAACCCAGTACGAAGCCCACTCACTGATGTGCTCACTGACCCCCTCCTCCTCCTCCTCCTACTGCAGCTGATGTACCACACCGCATTATAAATTTGAGAGTGAGAGGGGGAGATAGAGAAGAGGGAGAGAGGAGCAGGTGCTGCAGTACTCGATCGATGATTGCTTGCTCTGACCATTAAATTAATTTCAGCCATCAGCATGTTCATCATGCCCCCGCCCACTACCTCGCTCCTCTGAAAAAGGATATCTACCTATATTACTAATGATTCATATATAAATAAAGCCTGGCGGCCATGGCCAAAACCAGTGATGGAGGTGGTGCATGCAACTCGATCGAGCGGTGTAATGGCGATCATGATGCTGGGATTACTCCTAACCATCCTTTTTTCTGCCTTTCCTTTCCTTTTCTCCTTCCCATCCTTCCCTCGTCTTGTCATTCGAGTTCCCAAAAGAAACCCTACAAAATGGAGAATCATAATGACTTCCCCCTTATAACGTGGGCCGTGCTTTTGCAACACACGCCCACACACACTCTCTCTCTCTGCTGGCTCTCCCTCCCTGTATATATAAAAATAGTATACGCCATGCATGGCATATGGAGGAGAGGAGAGGAGAGATTTCAAATTTTGAACACCCTGGATTAGGTGATGATTTGGGAATACAAAAAAGGCAGGAAAAGGTAGCCAATCACTCTCACCTGCAATCAAAGGCGATGATCGAGCTCGTCGATCGAATCGACCATATATGCCACTATATACATATTAATCTCTACTTAATGTTTTTTAAGCTTGGTTTTGTTTAATTAATGGATCAGTACCTCAACACAGACACAGAGGAGAGAATCTCTCGCCAACCCAATCCCTACAAAAGAACCAAAACGCCCGCTACGATCCAACTGACACCCCCCGTTTCTTTTTCCTTCATCAGGTCGGGAGGCCGGCCGGCCGGCCTCCCGACCTGCCTTGGGAATGTGGATGCGTACCAAGTATTCTTATACTAAGAGATCCATCCTACTGCTTTAATTTGCTAACATGTGTGCGTCGTCGTCCTCATCTCCCCCCCTCCACTGGCTGCTGCCGTGCGCAGGGCTGCTCAACTTGCCCGCAGATGCGTACATCCGAGACGACTCCCCACCTCTTCTTCTTCTTCCTTTTTTTTTTCTTTTCTTTTCTTCTTTTTTCTGGTTCCGGTACGAGCGTTCGATTAATTTATTGCCAAAGCTCCCAGGAGATTCGCCTGAGCCGGCTCGGCTCCGAGCTTTGACTTTGGCCCGCTTGGGAGATGGTGAAAGATGATTAAAAACTGGGGGTTGGATGATGATTTCTTGCCTGCCCGCTGCAGAAGACAACAGCTGCTCTCCATGTCGCTACATGGCGTTTCGCGTTTGATTTCTTCTTCTACCTCTCTCTCTCTCCCCCTCTCTCTGCGTGCGTGTGTGTGTGTGTGTGCGGGTGTGACAGCGAGAGCGATGGAGACGACGGTGGGAGGACGGCGAGAGGGAGGGGGAATAAATGGAATAAAGAAACGGCCTCGTGCCTCGACGTGGTGAGAGGCTTCGTGAGAATGTCTCGCTCGCGAGCCCATCACGTCCGTCCAATGGACATCACAAGGCGCCATCCGACTCCAGAAAGAGACTTCGAGTCCGTGATCTGCCGTGTCGTCATCTTCCGGGGGGGTCGTTCCGGGGCCCCTCCGCTGCCCGCGTGGCCGCCCGTGCATCGCTCCCGACCGTCCGATCCGTGGCGGCAGCCGGGCTCCACCGTCGAGATCCTCATCGGGTGGTGAAAAGAGGGAGAGAGGGGGGAGGAAAAACTAACAGCGGTAACTCGATCGCCCTCCCGCCGTCAGCGATCCGCTGCGGTTGGGTTGGGTCGATCCCCCTGTCAGATAACGGCTTCCGTCAGTTCCTCTCCTTTTATAAATACCGTCGACCTCCTCTGCTCCTCTCTCTCTCTCTCTCTCTCTGTCTCTCGCTCGCTCGCGCACAGAACACCCCGCCGCAGCAGCAGCAGCTCTACGAGTAGCTGCTTCTTCTTCTCTCAGGGCAGGCACTGCTTGGTTGTAAACTCTCGAGCCCCTGGTTGATGAAAAAAGACTAGAGAGGGAGGAGGAGGAGGAGCGATTGTTGTCTGGTTATAAAGCGTCGTTCTCTGTTCTTGGTGTTTAGGATGGAGATCAAGAAAGAGCCCGAGGAGCGAGAAAGGATCGAGACGGTCCTTAAGATCCTGAAGAAGCAAGGTCCCCTCACGGTGAAGCAGGTATCTCACGTTGAATCTGTTGTTCTTATTCTATCTTCTTCGTGTTCTAGTCGTTTGAACTCTGTGTCCTGGCAGGAGAAGTTCTGCAACGATGCTTGCGTCGAACGGTTCCTGAAAGCCAAGGGAGGTAGCGTGAAGAAGGCGGCGAAGCAGCTCAGAGCCGCCCTTTCTTGGAGAGAGAGCATCGGAACTGGTGCCCTTCTCTCTCTCTCTCTATCTCTCTCTCTTTCCGATACGCACACATCAGACATCTATCTTTCAAACGAGTAGGGAAAAAAAACATCGCTGAGTAGCTAATAATACGCGAAATAAATGATGCCTGTGTTCGCTCTTCTCCTCCTCTTATCACTCATCGTCCTCTTTTTGTTTTATTGAAATAATAACTTGTCTCCGCTTCGGCTATGTTCACTGGTTTTGGCTGCTTTCCACTTTTATTAGTTTTGTTTTCATCCTGTAAAGAGCATTTTGTCTTTTGAAATAGAAATAAAGCCATTTGGAGCAACGCAACTTTTGATGCACCAGCCTGAAGAGATCTCTCTCTCTACCTCTTTTTTTCCTTTTGGACTAACCGATGCTTGATTCCTTTCTTTGAACACAAACGACGCAGATCATCTAATGGCCGACGAGTTCGCTGCGGAGTTGGCCGGCGGATTCGCCTACGTCGCCGGCCACGACGACGAAGCCAGGCCTGTCCTGGTAAATGAAGACCAAGTATCCCTATACCTCGTTATTCTCCTCGATCTCTAGGCTTTGCATTTAAAAACGAATCCCTTGTTGCAGGTCCTTCGTGTCAAGCAAGACTACTCTAAAACCCATTCTCAAAAATCGTGAGAGCTCATCTCTCTGCTTACGCTTCTATTTCCGTTCTTTTTCTCTTCTGTCTCCGCTCGATTCCTTTACTCTGCTTCCTCTGTCAGGTTCGTTCGCTTGCTGGTGTTCACGCTGGAGGTGGCGATCTCATCCATGTCAAGATTTGTGGACCAGTTCGTGATCCTATTTGATGCCAGTATGCTCTCCTTCCCCCCCGTCATCCACTCCGCATTAGTTTAAAACCCTCGATACTGATTACTGACTACTGAGCGGGGTAGTGATTCGGGGGCCTCGGAATTTTAAGACTAAAATGGAAAAGAAAAAGGCATGGCACGAAAAAAGGAGCTCCTGCGTCTGCGACGAGCTATTGAGCTGTTTTGGCGTCGGCCCACCCGCGTGCCAGGGCGTAGGTGGCCCTGTCGATGGCCGCGCAGGTCAAAAAGAGCCGTCTGCCTGCCGTAGCAGGGAGCTCTGTCTCGCGAGCAGGACTTTTTTCTATTCGGCTCCAGGCACTGGCCGAAACAAATCTCTCTTCCCTCCTTATCAGTGGTTTGGGTCCGTCGCCATTAGGGCGGTCGACCACCGCTGAGTCTTTAGATATTAAACTTTACGTACAGTAATTGATGCTTCCTTGTGCCTCTCATCATAATTTGAGAAGATAATGAATGCCGTTCAAAATAACAATCACTGCGCTTCTGAAAAATGCAGGCTTCTTCAGGTCAGCGTCTGCTTTCCTCAACCTGTTCATGGGCACTCTCAAGATGATCTCCGACTACTATCCAGGTCGCCTCCATAAGGCCTTCGTCATCGACGCCCCGTCCCTCTTCTCCTACCTCTGGAAGGTAAATCTCAATGCTCGGGGTCTCCCGGACGATGCTTAATTTCTTCTGCTGTTGCTTGTTTTCAGTTTTTAACGGTGTGCTGGTGCGGCAGGGTGTTCGACCTTTTGTGGAACTCTCGGCGTCTGCGGCGGTGGTGTCGTCCCTGGACTTCGACGACTCGCTCGAGGATGCCGTCTTCGCGTCGTCGTACCCGACGAGGGCCGCTTCCCTCCGGTTCGACCCGGCGGCAGCGGCCGCGGCCACGGCCAAAGTCGGCGGCTCCGCCTCATCCCGCTTCTCGTTCACCGTCTCCCACTTCGACTCGCTCAAGCCGTGGTACCTCTCCACGACCACCACGGCCACCGCGCGCGCGGTGGCGGCGGGACCGCCCACCGCGAGCCCCTCCCTCGTCGGGGCCTCCCCGCTCAACGCCCGGTCCTTCTCCTTCGCCTCCCCGGCCGCCCGGTCGACCCCGCGCGCGGGCCTGGCCTGGGCCGCGGCCACACGGAGCATTCCGTCCACGCCATGCTCGTACCCTCCGCGGAAGCCGCAACAGCGGGGTTCAGTGCCGCCGCAGCACCCTAGGACGCCGAGGCCGTCGTTCCTGCAGTCGCCGGCGGCGCTGTTCTCCTTCAGAAAGGACGCGCAGTCGCCGGCGGCAAGCCGGGGGGAGCGGGACAGGGAGTCCTTCCTCCCCTACCTGCGGTTCTACCGGCGGCCCTACGATGAGATGGTCTACCGGTCCAAGATGCGGCCGCCGCTCGGCGGTCTCATCTCCATCATCACCCCTCACCTCAAGCAGCAGCACCAGCAGCAGCTGCGGCGCAACGCCATCAACATCCACCACCAGAGGATGCAAACTCTAAACTACTGATCTAATTTTCTCATTAATCATCATCATCATCATCATTATTATACGCTACGATATAGATCATCACATATATATATATATATCCAGTAGCACCAGCATCGATCAATGACAATGTGTAAGCCCAGATCCATCGAGCTTTAATATTCGCACGTAGGTTGCATGTAAAAATAATGTCGCCCTATCTTGTGCTTAATAATTGCTATTAATTACCAGTACAGCTAAAACTTGTGTACATATAAAAGATCACAAAACAGGAGGGGCAAAATATAGGCGACAAATTAAGGGAGGATGACGAAGCATCATGCCAAAACCACCACCGCTAGTTAATTCATTCCTTAAGCAGTCGTTGTTCTTCTCCATCAGTTTTTTATATATTAAATTTATCTTGTTAATATCCTACGACAATCTTTTACGGAATCGATAAAGGCCAGCGTAGGCTGCTGAACTTGGCGAGGGGCAGAAGGAAGGAGGAAGAGGGCCCGTGAATCGGTGGCGCATCGGATTTGGAGGAAGAAAGAAAGGAAAGCAGCTTCGGCTGGCTCGTTTTGGATCGCATTAAAAATATCCTTCTTTCTTGGTGAAAGGTGAAAGGTGAAAGGTGAATGGTGGTGGTGGTGGAAGGAGGAGGGGAGGAAGGAAGGAAGGGGAGCAGCCGCATCAAGTTCTCGAAATTGGTACGAGGGGGAGGGTGGGGGGGGGGAATGGGAATGTGTGTCTGTGTCTGGGCTCCGTGTCTCTAGCGCTTGGGTTTTGTCAACTAGTTTTTGATGTTTTAGAAGTCAAAAGAAAGCTCGGAAGTCGGGAGGTGCGTAGGTAAAGAAAGCCACTTCTTAATGCCTTGGGGTTGGAGATGACGGAGGAGTCGGTTTTAAAAACTGACGCTGCTGCTCTTGTCATTTTACAGTGTCGTGTATTTATCTAGGCATTATGCTCCACCAGGGTCCAGGACCAGAAAGGAAGGGTATAGGTATAAAAGATTTAAGAGGCCCAACTCCGGCTCCCTCCTCCTGCCTTTCTATTATTTTAGTGGCGAGGACCGGACCGGAAACGGGAGGTGTGACGGGCAAATGAGGTAGGCCACATGCAATATGTGGGGAGTCTCACCAGTAATGACAAACTTATGACACTATAAATTTTGTCCATTGCATTCATCCTGCTCTCCTTCATGAAGATTAACAAAAAAAAAAAAGGCCTTTTGATTTGAAGCTGGAGGAGGCGTTGTTAAAGAAGGCCCGTTTTATCTCAATCCCAGGTAGCATAACGTCAAAAGTTCAACTGAGGACCACTGCTCGAATCTTAATGCCTAGAGGGGCAAAATCAAAGCATAATAATATATTTTCTTTCCTTATCTCGCTTCTGCTCCCTCAAATTAGCTACGGCTTTGTTCGTTTTAAATGAAACATTATGAAATATATCATCCATCTAAAATTTGTTGATTGAGGAAGCAACGCATTGAACAGTATTTGTAGATCCTCTGCACCACATGCTCAACAAACTAAAGTTTTGGCCAAAACTTTTCTTTCATTATGAAACATCATAACTACACAATAAAATGGCGTGCCCAGTATACAAGACATATGCTTCGTATTAATCTTGTTTGGGTTATAAAGATGTGTTCCCAATAGAAATATATTCGAAAAGGTAATGACATAAAACACATTTTTTATTTACCACGAACACCACCAAGCCTATGACCACCAAAATTATACGCAAAATTACTAGGCTCCTATTTGATGAAGTAGGTATGTCAGCTGGAAATAACTTTCAGTCTCCATCATTTCCACAAGCCTATGAGCGCACCTATTTGGTAAAGTAGATACGTCAGCTGAAAACCACCAAAATTAGGCTCTACAGAATCCTGAAGTCTTCATTGTCATTGTTAACTAAAACGACAAAAAAAATTAATATAACGTTTCCATTAAGGAACAAATCATGGGATAGCATATCATAAAGTAAGTCCACGGATCGATACTGACGACCAACTCAATAACCAGTAGCAGCAAAAATCTAGGGATTGCTATCATTCAAGTTCTATTTACTCATAAAATTTCAACAATAATCTTTTGCTCTACAATAGGTTATGGGGCTTAACCAATGATTCATACAGAACCAGTTGGGAGAATAGACGTGTAGATCCGTACCTCTTATGGTGACATCAGACACACAGTGTATCATTTCACCGTGGGAACTCCAACTCGTCAAAGCTATCTGCCTCATACAACGCAGAGTTAAGATCAGGAACATCATCATTGCCACTGCCCTGATCACTGCTATAGCTATTCTCAGACGAAATTGCCAAATATGAATCCAATGGTAGATTATAGAATATCGGGGAGCTTGTACCACTGCTCATTTCACCATCACTGGTAAGATCGATATCAACCAAGCTGCAACACCATAGGAACACAATGTACACGACAGACTTCAATAAGTAATTATTTCACGATAATAGACAAACACATAAATGCACATGAAAGAGATACCTTCCTTCTTGGGGAAACTTGGCTAGGACATATATTTCAGGTCGTTGTTTCAATACTTGTGACATTAGCTGTGCGCTAAAACATAAAGAAGTAAGAATTTAGCTTCTCCAAACCTAAAATATCTGACAACGTAGAATTAAGGTAATTCTGTTACCATGGGTTATAACATCTATAGTTCCAATCGTTTTCAGCAGAAAGCCCATCTTTGTTTGAGATATCCTGCTCAGGTCAACCAAAAACAGTCGTCAGCTTAAAAGATTACAGATATATTGTTGTTGTTCAATGAAAATTATATTCTTTATTAACATGCCATGTATCTTAGGTGTTTGAAGTCACCAGAAAGCAGAGCTGTTAAAAGATGTGATACTTCAACCTACATAAGCCATAGATACGAAGCACCAAATGAACATCAGATTTAAAAACAGATGAGCTGAGAAAAGAAATTGTTATAGAGAGTAAGCAATTTAGATTCTAAATTTCTCACCTCTTTGAGGTGCAAACAGTCGCGCAAAATCAAGATCTCAAGTGGATGGGCATTTGTGCCACTGCCAAGGTTCCTGAACAATTGAAGTTGTAATACACAGCTCGAGAGACAACAACATCAAAGAAGATGAGCACAAAATCAAAGGACAAGAGCTGCAAATGTAATATATCTATCTTTGTGTGGAGAGAATCAAACCTTAGAAAGAACCCTGTAATTGAATAAGATGTCGAGAAATCAACAAATTTGAGGTGGCGAAATCCCTATCGCGAACAAAAGATTAGAAATTCAATATTTCCATCGTACAGATGTCAATAAATTGTAAAATCGTGCATTTCAGATGAATATATCTATTATGGAAAAGCAAAGCAAGTCATAAGCTGGAGGATAATTACTGGTAATCTAAACAATATAACTTTGCAAACAAGTGATTTTACAGTAGGTCTAATTGTTGAAGAACAATTTTTAGATGATTTCTAGAAAAAGAGGAAAATGAGAAGAATACCGAGTATAACGAGAATATTCTAGCCATGAAGAAATAGACTAATTTCTTTCAAATATGAAAAAGGAGGTAGAGAACTACCTTAACCAGAATACGGACTTTCTGATCATGTAGCTTAAACCCCTTTAGAGCAAGTGACATTAAATTGGGACAGCCATTTACCAGATCGTTGCAAGTTGAGGAGTTCAAAATATCATCCCTCCCTGAAAACACAAAATTCCAAACAAGTTGAGTAAAATATTTTCTTTTCTTTTTATCTTTTTTCAAAATCATACACCAGTATGTTAGCATACCAGTATCAGAGGATTCAAAGAGCAACCGCTCCAACTTGTGACAATTTGTGCTGACAGCATCCAATGTTCGCCTAAGTTCGACATGTCTGTTGATATAGGTATTAGAATAATCTAGTAACAAGTTGCCTCAGCTAAAAAATGACAATGAAAACTTTAAATAAATTATCAGCAAAGTCAACATGCCCCACAAAATTTACAACAATGTGTCTGTATGCTATTAATTATCATTTTGAGCAATATAAATAGGCATGCAAATGGGCTCGGATTGCCTGCGGGTGGCACCACCTGCACCTAGTGCCGGGCCACAGGGCCAAGCCGCAAAGCTGTGGCCCGGAGGTCAGGCACGACATAGAACAGAGTAGTATATATATACTTTATTAATGTAGAACGACATAATAGTAAATATATTTTATTCTACAGTAACGAACACATATTTTGCAACAGGCCAACCCGAGTGGGTCATGCTGAGCCCAGCCCGGCATGATCCCTTCATGTGCCATAGGTTGGACCAAGCCTAGTGGGAAGCCAATAGGGCCGTGCCGGGCTGGGCACGTCACGCTATAGTGCCGTATCCTGGTGGCCCGAACACGGCCCACTTATATGCCTAAATATAAACAATAGATGTATTGTACAAGCATTCTACAGAAAGCTGGATTCAAGACTAATTTGGTTTTGATGCATTCATAAGATGAAAAGGTGTGATATCTCTTTCTATATGTATGCTCCATCCAAAACCTCACACAGTTTTCCATGTCAAGCACATGAAACAAATATTGAAAGGTCTTCATAAATCTAAGAATAACCAAAAAAGAAGATCAATATCTCCATTAAAATATTAAGACCTGATAATGAGTTAGATTCAATATGCAAAAATAATCTCTTCTACAAACTAAATCATACTATATTTTTAAATGAAAAACATAAACCAAACTGAAAATTTTAGTTCAGTTTTCTAGGTTCAAGCAAATAATAGTCAGCCTTAGACTGGATAATTATTTCTTGTGTAACACAAACAGTTACTAAGCTATTGGAGGACCGTATTGTACTACGTGTCTTTTAACATCAAAAGTGCCTTCATACTATCACCAAATAAGTCCTTAATCGCCTATATTTTTGAATAGCGATCTTATTTTCATAAAGCATATACAAACTATATGTACAACAAAAAACAATTGATGATGAAGTTGAATCACCTTTTGCTAATAATCAAATTTCCACTAAAAATGACTGGAACTAACTCACAACTCTCATGTCTGACTACCGTTTCACCAAGATGGTAATACTCACAGGCCAACAACTTCAAGATCAAGTAGACATGGACAAGCAGATAAAGCTGTATGAAGTGCAGAGTTATCCATCTTATCAATGTTGTACAGGTGCAGCCTCCTCAAGAGAGTCCTTGCAACATGATAGAGCAAAGTTCAGGAAGAAAGAAATAGATAACAAGATTCTAAGCTATAGTGAAATTGTTCCATACCCTGAAGCGCCATCATCCACACTTAAAGCTAGAAGGCAAGATCTAGTGAGAAGAGATGTTTCTTTTCCTTGCCTTGGTCTCTTTTGACTCCATGAAAGACCTGGTGAATCCATGGGATTCCTAGTGGAAAAGTACATTGGCCTACAAAGTTCCGTTGTTGTAGCTGAACTAGGCCGAACTCCAAGCTTAAGTGATCTGATTAAGGAGATTAATGATAAGAGAAAAAGGCGAACCAATTTGCTAATAATGTCAAGCCATCACTCAAAATGAAAACAGAATCTCACTGAAGATTTTTGCCAGCACGTTGTATCATTGTAGAGACTATTGTGTTGTTAACCTTCGGCACTTCAGCTATTAAGTCAATATTCTGATAGCACATTGGATCTGTTGCATACTTATTGAACATTGAACATGTAGCTGCAGCATGGCAAAGACTCTGTGTGTCAAGCTTGGAGAATACCTACAGAAATCATAATGCATGATGTAAATCGAACTCAGGCTATCAAGCACTAAAGAAGTGAATAGGAGGAAAACAAAAATTATGAAGGATTCATCAAACGAATACCTTACTGAAACCACATAAATCTTGAAGTAACATAGAGAAACTGAAAGATGACCCTCAAATGTAAAAAAGGACAAATCACTGTAGTTCCTAGAAGAAGAAATTGAAAGTGAAGCCAGAAAAGACAAAAGTTCAACAAACAGTAAATAAATGAAATGCAACTCTCCAGATAATCACTAGACAAAAAGATGACAGATCCAGGGAAGGAAAAAAATTTCTGATACTTTTGTGTTTGCGGATGAAACAATATTAATTGGGGATGAAATTTTACACTGATCGATGACAAGACGAGGTAGGACAGTGAAAAAATAAGTAAAATGTATGAATCTATTAAAAGATTTAAGGTCCAAGAACTATAGGCGATCTAAGCTGATCGTAGCAATTAAATTGAAAATGACAGTACGACTGACTTCAATCACATGACAAGCCAATTTCTTGAGAACCCGTATAGCATTTACCTAAAGTGAGTGATTGAAATTGACTTGTTAATTCTGATTCAGACCAACTACGACGATTTAAAGGACATCAGCTATCAACCTATTATCAGTTTAATCCATGCTGGAACTAGAATATACATGGTTCTTAAGCCCTCTAAGGTATTGACAAAAGGACAAATCCTGGAACAAATTCTAAAACATGCAACAATTGCAGCAAAAAGGTCAATTTTTTGCTGTATAATATGGATATGGTTGAGTTCATATCTGCTCATATCCTTACTGCTATTCACGATAGTTATATGCTTGCAACTGACTGTCTGTGCCCCTGTCAATACCAAGTAATGTTCTCAGCCTTTATCAGTCTTCAATGGACTCAAAAGGTATACAGCTTAACCAAGAACAATCATCTCACTTTAGAAGGAACAGATAGCCAAACTGGAAAAATACTGTTTAACTATAATTCGAAAAATCATTCTCTATGAACATGATCTATGCATTTCGCTCGATACGTCGACCTCTTTCCTACATTAAACTTACGCCACAAGTTCAAGCATGGCATAATTAACCATCTAAGGGCAACCACAACCGCCCGCTAACCGTCGCATTAGCCTAAGCAATCAAGAGCACAAAGACGAATTCCTCCACAGGATAACACGAAAGCGAAATGGGGAGAGTGTCTACTCACTTTGACAGTGAGATCTGAGGGAAGGGGCCACGAATAGGAATTGTGCTTGGAAGAGCGGCGGCGAGCAGATCTCCTCGAGGCCTCGAGGAGGGCCGATCCGACCTCCATCGCTTTCTCGACCAGCCGATCCTTCTCCGCCTCCAGAAGCCTCGCGTCGAGGAGGCGCTCGAGAGCGAGCTCGAGATCGACGCAGGGGTCGCGGAGAGCGAGCATCGCCTCCAGGCCACGATCCATCACCGTTGCGCCGCGTTGCACACCGGAGGGGCCCGCGGAGGGCTCGGCGGAGGGGCAGGGAGGGCGCCGCTTGGGGACGAGCGGTTCCATCACGGTGGACCAGCAGCGGGGGCAGCGACGAGCGACGGCATCGGAGCCGCCGGCGGGGGTGGGAAGGATGGGGGTTGGATCGAGGGCAGAGGCAGATGCGGGGGAAGGAGGGAGACCTCCGCGCTCGGATTCGGCGCGCGCGAAGGCCGTCGCGTCGCACGAGTGGAAATGGGATCCTCCTCGCGGCACGAGCGGCGAAGAGGACGAAGGCGGTGGTTCCCACTGCGAGTTTTTGTTCCGTCTCGGATGGCGCCCATCACCTGGGTCGGAGGAGACACGCGGCGCCCTTAGATCCCCCAAACATGCGACGTAAGTGGCCGAATGACGCAGTTCATGACGTAGATTTCTATGTTTGCAGCACATAAAAGCCTGCCCCCTGTCTGGGACGAGTCACCTTACGTCGCCCGTCGCGCGGTGATGCGACGGAGGGAATCTGTCCCGTACAACTGATGTGTGATTTGCGGGTGATATGACTAGATCTGAATCCGAACCTAACGCACCCACCAGCAGATGGGACCCGGATCCAACGGAAATGACTAGTTAATCAAAGGGAAGAAATCACCCAATCCGGTTCACGGGCACGCGACCGCTCCGAACGAAGAACGAGATCCTAAATTGATACGAAACGAGCGAAACAATGTCACGACTTACGTTACATGAGCCTACAAATATGAAATATGGGCCGGTCGGAACATGTCCGCGACTTAAGTCGTTCCAACGCTCGCCCTTTTAATGGGGGCGGACCGGGCTTGGTTGGGTTCCGGAAGGGTTCGGCCTTCGGATATAAATCGGGCGGCCCGAAACAATTGCATGCTTTAAACGCACAGAATTGTAACCCTAAAAGACCTTGACGACGATTCCAATTTCTTCCCTCGTTTAATATTTGGGGTGAAACAGAGAGGGAGGGGCAAATTCGTCATTTGTCACCTCACTCGTTTAATATTTGGGGTGAGATCGAGAGCTTCGAGCGAAGCCTTCGTCGAAGCCCTAATATCCCTTTTCCCTCTCACTCTCGCGAGAGAGAGCGATTCCGCCGGATCCACCCAGATTCCGGCGGCCTGTGGCGCCGCAAAAACCAAGCTTTCCCCACTTCCTTCTCTTCTGTCCACTTCTGCAAATAGATAGCTGAAGAGATTCGAAGGGGCCGACGACCCGAGTGCTCTGATCTCTCGGAATTGAAGCAGTTGCGGAGAGGCGATCGGGCTTCTCTGCATCAACGGGTTCGTCATCGTAAATTGACGCGAAGGTGAGGTAAGTACACTGTTCAGAATTTCACAATGCTGCTGTCGAATGATGTAGTTGAGTGTGGGCGGGATCACGATAATTGTTTCTGTGGTTCAACGATCGGTTTCCTTATGATTCACACGAAGGATTCGATGTTTACCCGGTTGCCATGAATTGATCCCTTCCATCTGTAATTTCTTTGCAAGCTATTGTTGGAATACGGCAAACTGTTGCTGAATTTTTGGATTTGAGGAAAAGGGGATCGATCACATTAGCATTGGAAGTATGGTAACTGTTTCTTTTTAGTTTACTGTCGTAGCTTTACGGGGAACACATGATCTATTGAGTTGGTTCGATCGAACAATGTGTGATGAATGTTTGTGCTGCTAAATTTTCGCTCCGTTCTTGCAAATTCCTCTGGGATGTTGATTTCTGGTCGAACTGCCTCTGAGATTTCCGAATTTCTGGGCAATCACATGTGGGGTGAGAAAGGGTTTTAGGGGCGATGATTAAGGTGTTTTTGTTTCCCAGATTGTGCGTGCGTAGTGGATGAGTAGTTGGAATTATTATCTGTAATGAGATATTGATCCTACTAATGCAATCACACTGTTCGGCTGAATAAGTAAGCAGTAGGGAGTTCTTAAGTTAAGATGGTCTCCGTTTGAATTATGAATTATTTAGGTGTGTGCATGCTGTAAATTAGTTGCGATAGAATTCCTAAGTTGGTTTGGCGGAACTGATGTTGTGAGTTTTTTTAAAGGGTCCCGTGAATTTAATTAAAATGGGTAGGGAGATTTTTATGCCCTGTGCATACTCAATAGCTGTTTATTTGTGACAGGACAATTCATTTTTATGCTGCAAAAATGAGTCTATCAGCAGAATCTCCATTGCAGTCTTCAAGTAGTAGTGAAGATTTTGCTTCCTTTCTTGAAGCAGAGTTGGGATTGGAATTAACTTCTTCTGATACTTCCCCTGAAGAAGAGGAAGTCTCGAACAATGAGGGAAATGAATTTCAAGAGCAAAGGTATTTGGGGTCTTGTAATTGATACGAGAAGTGATTTTCTTTTGAAGTGGACATTTTTTTGCATCTTCATTCAATTTCTCTCAGTTCTCTTCTATTTTAGCTTTTAGGTTTGTTGTTGCATTTTGCTCATAGAGGAATATACACTGTCATAGAGGTTGTTAACTTTCCACTCTGTCAACTGAACATTCTATATCTCTGGTGTTTTTTATTTCATTAAACAGTGGCATGATTGCTGATTTCCTATTAGCTTTTTACCCATCTGCACATTGTTGGCTTCTTGCATCTCCTCTAAGTTTAGAAAATGTTAGTTTGTGGAATTTATTCGTTCTGGTTATATGCTTGACTGTATGATTTTATATTTCTCATCCTCTTTGATCTATCTGGTTCTTGGTACTTGCTTTTGCAGGGCTAAAAGACGCAAAGTGGGGGACTTTGATAGTTTAGATGTTGAAACATCATCCGTAGCTGAACTAAACCAAGAACATATTGGTATCACTAATTAGCTTGATGAGTAAGATAATATTGTCATTACTTTAATGCTTCAATGGGCGATGTGGATATATAAGTACATGCTAGAATTAGATGAACAAAGTTTCATAATCATTAGCTTTTTAGTTCACAAAACCTGCCAAGGATGGAGCTTTGTGGAAGAGATATAGGCATATGTTTATAAGGGTGCCATACAAAAGGGAATTTTTTTGTTGGATTGTTGTTTGGGCCTTTTTTCATTGAAATTTGATTTTATTTTTATTTTTCTCTGGTCCAGATTGACTAAAGAAAATGTTTTCTCAACCTAACTTGATCAAAGAGATTTATTTGAAATTTTGACATAAAACCCTTAGTACTGAATTTTCATCAAGGATGGAATGCACATGAAAATTGTTCTGCACTCCATTAATGGTTCTGAATTTCATGTTCTAAAACAGCACCAACATCATTAATAACAATAGTTGTATGTGGAGGTGCTTATGGTCTGTTCAAGTTCAGGTATTCACAATGTTCATGTGCTTTGGGTATAGATGAAACTTGGAAGTACATAACTGTAGAAATATTTTCATTGACCAATGCATCAAGGTAACTGGGTACTTGTCTTTTCTTGGCTACTTAGATGTTCATTTTAAATTGTGGATATGATGACTTCAGGAACATTTTTTCTGAAGTATATATTTAAGTAGTTTCACTCGTCTATTCTTTCCTTAGTTTCCTTGTGTTTCCATTGTGAAATAATCTACATTTTCCTATTGGACCAAACAAACTTGTGCTCAAGAGATAGCTGTGAAAAAAAATGTTTTGTGGATCTTCAAGAGAATGGAATATATAGATCATAAACTTGGGCCTTTGTAAATTGATTCAACTTTAAGATATCATGATGGAGCGCATTCTTGGAATTTTCAGATCCTTCAAAGATTGTTCATCTATTGTGCCAAATACTTCAGTTTCATATCAGTTTGTTTGGTGATAGAATAAAATATGAGAATAATCACCAGTTTTGATGAATATTGGCCAAAACATGTGTTAGGCTTGCATAAAAAATCAAAACATTATTGTAATTGGAAGCTATAATTAGCAGCTGACTTTCTGCTGACTATATGACAGTTTTTCTTAGACGTGAGTAAGTTGATAAACTAAATCTCAGTGCTTCTTGCCAACTAAGATGTTGCAAGTTTGACTATCTAATTGGTTGCAGGTACATCTGCTCATGGAGAGAATGACATCTGCCCTCCACACCCTGGTTTTTTTAAAGGTTTATGCATGCGTTGTGGAAAGCTAGAAGAGGACGATGGATCTGGAGTTGCACTTGGTTACATTCATAAGGTACCTGTAGCCTTGATGATGTAGATAACGATTTGTTGATGTAGGCATACATTCCATTTCTTCTTACTGCATCATTAGAGAGACTTGTCAAAACAAGTCAAAAAATGACTTGTGGTTAATAATGTACAACCCTAGGAAGATGAGTCGATCATAATTTATTGTAGTAAGGAGAGTGCATTGAGGGCCTTTGGGCTACAATGTTTTTTTAAGAAATAATTAATTAGCATTTCATATGAATGATCAATTAACTAGTTATCACCATGACTTTCAAAAATTCTTGTCCTTCATCTACTAAAAGTGATTTCCATAAGTTGGCCATCTCAGCTATTATCTAAAAACTAATAATAACCATGATTGCATAAATGGGCTGATTAAAATATTCTCTGATTGTGCTTGCAATGATAAACATAAAGCTCATTAGATTCTTTGGATGCTTTGCAGGATTTAAAACTAGGTACTAGGGAAATGGAGAGGCTTCGTGGAGCAGATCTAAAAAAATTATTGCATGAGAAAAAGTTGATTTTGATATTAGATTTGGATCATACATTGCTCAACTCAACACGTCTCATTGACATCTCTCCAGAAGAAGATTATTTGCTAAGACAGGTTGATTCCACAGAAGGTATTTAACATCTTATTTTGTTTGAGAATCATGTTGGGACTTTTTTTTTTCTTTTTATAGACTTAGTATCCTTCTTCTCCGTGTATTCAGCTCAAAAATTAGATTTTTATGAGGATTTTAGGGGTATCTCTGACACCTACAGTTGTAAATTGGGATATTATGAAGTGTGGTCCTGACTCATTGGTAAGGGTCTCTCTATTACAAAGGTCATGAGATCAAAACCCACCTTCACATATACCTTTCCAGAAAAGGGATATTCATACACTTTAGATTATGACTATGATACAAATTTCACGTTCCTATAGATGCTTACCTTCAAAATCTAACCATATAATGACTATATGCTTTTCCCGTTTGGTTCTCCATATTTCTTTTACAAATATTATGATTTTATCAAGACCTTCAATTTCATATTTATACTTTATCGATCTCCTCTTCTGTACAATGTAGATGATCCAGACAAAAGCTTATTCAAGTTGGGCTCGATGCATATGCTGACAAAATTTAGGCCTTTTGTCCATAACTTTCTGAAAGAAGCAAGTTCTATTTTTGAGATGTATGTTTATACTATGGCTGAGCGTTCCTATGCAATGGAGATAGTCAAACTACTTGACCCTGGTAAAGTCTACTTTGATGGAAAGGTAATTACCCAAGCTGATTGCACCCAGCGGCATCAGAAAGGCCTTGATGTGGTTTTAGGTGCTGAAAGCATTGTGGTGATTCTTGACGACACAGAAGCTGTAAGTTTTTTTCCAGTGCAAGTTTCATGGATTATACATGCCAATTTTTGGATCATCATCGTTTCATCTTGTAGTTGTCAATTTTCCGATCATCATCTTTTATTTGTTCAAATGGAGGTCCTTTTCTTTGTGAAGATAGTCAACATTCAGACTCTTGTTTAATTGGACAACACACATGGGCCACTTCAACTTGTTGAATTGCTGAAATATATATGTAGTACAGCCCCTCTGATAATTTTTTACATAAAGTTGACAAGTGGGTGTAGAATTATTTTACAACAGACACTAACAAAATGGTTTCCCAAAATAAAATTATAGCACATCCTTGCGCTTAGGACAATAAGATGTCATACTCTTGATGTGTAGGGAAAAAAAAAGGCTGTGATGAGCAATATGTTATGAAGTAAAAAAAAGAGCTTCTATGTCTATTTTATGCTAGCAATGCAATTTGTTATTATATTGCATCCTTTTGATCATCTTTAGCGCATTTCAATGGTTTCTTTCTCTTGCTTTTATCTTTTCTTGGCTGATGCACAGAAGGTCGCTACTTTTAGGTGTGGCATAGGCATAAGGGTAATCTGATTCAGATAGAGAGATACCATTTCTTTGCTTCTAGTTGTCGGCAATTTGGTTTCAATGCCAAATCTATGTCTGTGTTGATGAAAGATGAAAGGGAGGCTGATGGCACACTTGCAACTATTCTTAATGTCCTAAAACGGGTTCACCAAATGTTTTTTGATCCAGTGAGTTTATATTACATCTCTGTATACTTGTGTTTTGCACTTTTCTGGGTTTTCTTTGATACTAATCACGAGCATATTTCAGGCCCTTGATTCTGATGTTTCATCGAGAGACGTAAGACAGGTAAAAATTCAGCACCCTGTAAGAAAACTTCTAATATTCTAATACCAGTGCTTCTATTTCTTACCCTGTGCAATTTTAATAATTAAATTTTGTTTCTTGGTTTGTATAAATTCTGTTAACCCTCCGTCATCGTGAAGGTGATTTAGGACAACTCAACTTGCATCGCCATGTTCATCGTAGATTCGGAGAGCATTTAAAAGAAGCTGGCTCATATATGAGCCATTATCTGTCAACATAGGCTAAGCAGTTACTTTTCTCATCTGTGTAGGTACTTAAAAGCATTCGAAAGGAGGTATTGCAAGGTTGCAAAATAGTATTTAGTGGGGTATTTCCATCCAATGCTCCAGCTCAGGATCAGCCAATCTGGAGGCTGGCTGAACAGTTGGGAGCAACATGCAGCACAGAGGTTGACCAGTCCGTAACGCATGTTGTTTCGACGAATTCGGGTACACAAAAATCACGTTGGGCATCGCAGAATGAGAAGTTCTTGGTCAGCCCGCACTGGATTGATGCATCAAACTTCCTCTGGAAACGACCGAAGGAAGAGGATTTTTCTCTCAGCAATTCCCAATGCCAAAATGATTAACCTCACTTCAGATCCTCGATCAATAGCTAGCTCTTAGGCGGATGCCCTCTCATGCGGGCTTATCTTACAGATTGTTAGGAGGAATCTTTATATATGACCGATCATATTGATCCATATTTGTTTTGGAGCAGGTCTCCTTATTATACTTGTAGCAAAGCGCACATATCAGCTCATTTTGTGAAAATTATATGATCCTCGCACAAACATGTAAATATCTGCCGTAGTATGCCATCATGAGGGAAGCAGATGGAACAGCTTCCCACACTGTGAAGAATGAAGAAAAATGAGTCATGCTGTGTACATGCTCTGGAAGATATTGTAATTTACATCTGGCCACATTTGGGATATTTGTCTAGTTCCCCAAACATGCATTCACTTGATGTGTTGTATTATTGTTCCAAACAAACTTGGGACAAAAAGACAGCTAATAAGTGAAACATAATCTAATAACTGAGCATATTTAATATATTCCTTCTATTGATTATGTTTCTAGCTTTGCTAAACATTTCTCGCGCATAAGATTAGGAAAAAAAAAGGTTTGCCAACACATATCTGATTTTGCTCGTCAAACAAAATAAAAAGGACGGGAAGAAGTCCCAACCCAACTTGGCTTTATTCAAAGATTTATTTAGAACTTTCATCACACTAATACGTCAATTGAGGAGTCCGCGTGCTGCTTGCTAATGTTCAAAAATACGATGTTTGCTGCCAACGCATTCTCGTCAAAAGCTTCCTTTATATAATACGAGGTCCTTCGTTCCCTGTTCTTCGCTTCTCTTTTTTTTTTTTTTTTTTTTTTGCTTCCTCTCTGTTCTTCCCTTTCCGGGTTTCCCACATATCCCTACTCCACTTCCCTCTCGCCTTCTTTACGTAGCCATGGAGTTGGGTGGCACCAAATCCCCATTCGATTGTCTTCTACTGGGTGCGTTTGATATAACCAACTCTTCTGCGTTTTACACATCTACTATAATTAACAGCTGCAGCTTGGCCTTCAAATTCCTGTGCGTAGATCTCGACGACACCCTGTACTCATCCACGATCGGCATCGGTCAAGCTTGCAAAAGGAACATCGATGGTACCTCAAATTTACACATCAAATCTTTCCTCCTGTCATCCATGCGTGCATACACGATGTTGATTTCTTTTTTTCTTTTTTTCTTCAGAGTTCCTTGCTAGCAAATGTTGTATACCTGCAGAGAGTGCTTCCTCTCTCCGCGTCGAGCTCTTCAAATCCCACGGCAGCTCCCTTGCAGGGCTCGTTGTATAACAATCTCTTCCTACCCTCTTCAATAAATTTAACCCTGCAGCATGAACTTTTTTGAGTTCTAATCGCTGTTTCTTGTTCAATTCTACCAGGCCCTCGGCTATGACGTGCACCCGGACGAGTACCACAGGTTTGATTTCGATATCGATTAGACGAAAACCTCCAGTTTGGGTTTCCTTTTTCATTTCCGATATCTTCCATGGCTTCAGTTACGTTCACGGGAGATTGCCCTACGAGCTCATCAATCCTGACGCACCACTGCGGGAGCTTCTACTCGGCATTCCCCAGCCCAAGATCGTATGTGCTCGATCATAATGTTGCAGCCTGATTGCAACCGAGATGTTCTCCAAGAGTTATCAATGGATTACTTTGTCTTTGGTTACGTGTGCAGCTCTTCACCAACTCGGATAGGCAGCACGCGACGAGAACGCTACAGAGGTTGGGCGTCGAGGAGTGCTTTCAAAGAATCGTTTCCTTCGAAACGATGAATCCCCATCTTTTCAAGGATGGGAGAGGAGCTAATTGCCCTCCACCGCAGCCGCCGTCGCCGTCGCAGGCCGTGGAGGCTTCGCAGGTGATCCTTAAGCCTTCCCCTGCAGCCATGGAGTTGGCCGTGCGGCTCGCGGGCTTTGCCCCCAATCGCATGGTAAGCTGACATTTCAAGCTCGAGGCCATCAGCTTCTGACTCGTATGCTTTTGATCGAGAAAAAACAAACCATTTTTTGCTTCCTTTTTCCAAAAAGGAAAAAAGGGGAAGAATTTTCAAACTAAGAAGCAAAATCAACTGTGTTTTGTATCGTCTTTTTAAATTCTTTTTCCTGTGCGTGAAGGTCTAATCTTTCTTCTTCTACATCTTTTAGTTTTTCGTGGATGACAACGAGAGGAACATCGCCGCAGGAAAGGCGGCGGGACTCCGAACCGCTTTGGTAAACATCTCTTCCTTCTTCCTCTCTCGGCAAGTAAGATCGAATTAACATCATCCGCTTGCTTGAAAGATGAATGCTCTCCATTCGTTCTTGATGCAAGGTTGGAAAGCTCGTCAAAACCAAAGAAGCGGATTACTTGTTGGATCGCATCACTGGGCTGAAGCAGGTCATACCAGAAATCTGCGGCCTGCAGGAAAAGGGAGGAGAAGAAAATGATGATGGAGAACAGGGCATGACATCAACAATGAGGCGTGAATTGGATTCCATGAGAACTACCACCAAAATTGGGGCTTAGTCACCATCATCAACTCCCCTCGTTGCTTGGCATCAATTAAAGAGATTGCCAAGTCCCTTACATTGCGTTAATTTTTTCTTGTTTCTAATGCTTTGCTGACAAGATGTACACACTTTGTAGCTGTGAAGGAATGCATGGAATAATTTAGGCAGAGCTACTTGAGGAGGTCGCCTGTGATAAATTAATGGATGCGTAATAAAGGAAGCAAAGCAATAATTTAGGTAGATTGATGGATATGGAATTAATCAACGTGCCTTCAAACCTTTTCATGTGTAGAAGTTTCGGATGGTTTAATCAAATAATGGAAATCTAAATATCTTTTTTTTCATGTTCGCTGTTTTGTGTGCCAGCTGACCATGTGTGTATTCACTTTTAAAGACTTCTGTATCAAAAATATGCAACTACAACAAGATGGTTGGACTGAATAATCTACTTTTAAGATTAAGCTTTCCATGAGAAATACTGACAAAATTGGTCATCACCATAATCAGCAAGCTGTAAATAAGAATTGTTTCATGTCTCAATTTAAAAGATAGCTCATCCGACAGAGGTTTTCAACAACTGAGTTGGAGTTAACAGTTCGGCTATGAGCAAGCAGGTGAAGGAGAAGATTTCAATCATCCACTCCAGATTTTTTTTTCTTTATTCACAGGAATAACTGAGGCTCTCTACGTTCTGCTGTTCCCACCTGAGATCCTCGGTGAACAGCAACATGGCAGCCCTTGGATCACCATTGGAGACGGACAGGTAGTATTCTGCAGTTCCCTCATCGACTTGCATGCTGCGCTTCACAGAATTCAGTATCTTCCTTTTGCCTCTGTCCGCGATTTTACTGTTTGAGAGATTGGTGGCCTTTAAATCGGGACCATCTTCCAAGTATAAGACTGCAACTTCTCTTTTTGCATGCTTATCCAATTCAATATAGCAGGTGCTATCGAGAAGAAGCTCCGGTTTCCCAACAGGGATCAACAGTCTCTCTCTTGAGTATATGCCATGGTCACTCATCATGTTGTTCAATCGCTTGATGCTCATAACCTACGCACAGAAGCAGATTTTGAGAACATGGAGAAATCTAATCCCACAGAAGCAATGAAATCAAAGTAAAGACCGGTTAAGGAGCTTCATCGAGTGCTATGAAATCCAACATCTTCAAAAGCATGATCAGACATCACAATTTCCTGTTGGGGAAAAAAATTAACTCTCCAACATCGGTTGGGGCATTAAAAAAACCCCCTCTTTTACTTGCCCAATTCCAAACGACCAATAAAGATGATAACTTGTTAGATCGATCTGTTTTAATTTACCGCTCATGGAGATGGCAGACAACATACCTGGACCGAGTACCTGAGGGCGAGGCCGGCAACGGTATCACCGCGACGGAGGCGGTGGGAGATGGCGAAGCGGTCGAGGCTGGGCTGGCGCCAGAAGACAGCGGAGCACGGCTCCCCGAGGACCCTGTGCACCTTCCATGGCGCCCTGAAGGCCCTCTCCTGCACTTCCCGGTGCGCCGCGACCGCCCGCCACAGTCGGCAAACACAGGCCGAGCGAGCGAGGTCTTCCGACGACAGGAGCTCCAGGATCGCCCGGAGGAGATCCTTGGGGAAATAGGAGTTCATGGGAGGAGGAGGAGGAGGCAAGTGACTGTGACGTATTAGGTTTAGATGTCACCGTGTCTGCGGTGGAGTCCGTGAGGAGCAGTTGCTCGAGAACATCGTCGCCCTCGTCTCCTCCACAGCATCCCAATCCATGGCAATCTCGACCAGATGAAGCGGGTGCACAATGACGGGCACAACACAGAGAGGGAGAAAAGTGAACTTACAAACCTGCCCTTCTTCAGAATAATAATATATTTTATACAAGTTTTCTCGGCCGACCAGTTTGACTTCAAGCTATTAAATACTGTGCAAAACGACAGCATAAAATTTAAGTGAATCCTTATTCTTCCTCGTGTGTTCGGAGGTTTAATGTTCTGATGCACGCACTCGCCATTGTTTTCTACGTTCCATCCTCGTGGCAAATGCCGATGCTTTGTGGGTTATATCTTGCTGCTCGCCAGGTGTTCGATAAATTACTTGAAAGAAGGGCATTCAGATACCAAGTGGCAAACGCCACGATTATCAAATGACAACAGCACAATGCTCTGCGCCCGGAGCAAACACAACAGCGTAATAGTAGGCGAATAGGTAAGCGACCAAACATATGCATGTAGAGGACGTGGACATCAAATTTTGATCACAAAGCTGAATTCAAAGATTGCTGCGTATGTCCTCCATGTCCAAAAGGTAATCCAACTTATTCAAAGGATTTCTTAACAGCCAAACAAGGATACCTAGAAGTTCACCGATCAAATACATTTCGTCATATCAAGATCTTCTTAAAGAGGCTTTCTAACCAGAAAGAAGTACATGGGCGTGAAGATTTGCTTCCTGCAATAGTGGAACAATGCAGAGATTAGCACTATCGGAGCATGCTGCAAAAGGATATGCAGGAAATCCTAAGGTGATGTCTCTTCCACTCCTTACCTTCCTCCTTCCACAAGGCCCTCAGCAGCCTTTTCAAGGAATGATGAGACTCTATTGCTTCCTGGTGGAGCAATGCCCACGTATTCTAATGTCTTAACCTGCAAGCGAATGCAGCATCTACCGTATCAAAAACAAAATCTTTGAACTAGTTACGAAAAAATCGTGGAAAATCTAAAGCATCTCGTACCATGTTTTTCGTGATGAATCGACCAAATGCTGTCGCGCGAAAGCTAGTAAGGGAGAATCCACTTGTATCTAATGGCAAATACCAAGGTACAGGAGAATCCACAGCAAGATCCTTCTCCCATATAAGCTTAAAGCAGAGCAAGTTATACGTATAAATGTAAGAGCTAGAATAGATTGACGAAGGAAGCATACATTTTCTTTTACCTCAAATCCTGCAAGTTTCAAAGCCTCCAGGCATTGGCTTGTAGTTCTTATATCAGGAAGTCCACTACCGAGCTCAATTTCTGCCTTGGTCTTTTGATGGCTTTCATTGTCTGGATCAAAGTGGTCGGTCATGCACCACTCGTATGCCGCAAAATACTGACCAGGTTTCAACACTCTTAGGATCTCCTTGTAGCAGCCAACCTGGTCGACGCAAACAAATCAGACATCACTTACGTTTTATCACAACGATAATAGAGAGAATCATCGGAAGGTAAGAACTGGATCTGGAGCATGACAGGTTGCTTCTATCGCATAGGCACCATCAAATGTGTTATCAGAAAATGGCATTTTCATGAAGTCTCCCTGCACTTGTGCAAACGCATCATTATCAATTTACTTTAGAAAAAGGAGAAAGACCACAAATTTTCGACTGAAAGATTAAACTGACCTTAACATAGTTGCATGACTCAGATAAGCCTGCTATGCGGCTGAGCTCCTGTAAAATTTCAGGAAAAGAACAAGACGCGGTCATACTGTTTCTTTGTTAATCAGCTTATTAGCAAAAGGAATCCAAAAATTACAGCAATTTAAACTTTAGAGTTCCCGTGGTGTCACTGATTTGCAAAAAACTCCAATGAAAGATATGCACTCACTGTTCCCCGAGTGATCTGATGCTCATTGATGTTTAAACCTGTAATAGATGTTGAGCTGCAAAAATCCACATTGTACCGGGGCATTAGAACTCCATCACTCAACTTTAATAAATACTAATCCTACTGCTGCCATGCTATATCCCGACCTATAGTTGCACATGCATGAAAACACAAAAATGCTATGTGCACATTTATAGGAAATGACGTTCTTGCTCGATCAATGCACAAACGTGAATGAGCCATTATCATAATCCCAACAGTGCGTAATGGACTTCCGCTTACCAAATAGTTCTCAGACAAAACAGTATAAGAAAGCTAAATCTAAGCTTGTCATAATAAGAATCAATAAGCTAAAGAATTTGGAAATAAATAGTTTTACCCGAATCTAGCAATCTCACGTAGAGGACCACCAATTCCACAACCTACGTCCAAAACCTATATCACAAGGAAAAGAACAGTGCATGACTGACTTTATATGCATGGAAAAACATTTCATCAGATGATCCCAGATGAAGTGTAACAAAAAGACTAATACCTTCATCCCAGATTTCAGCCCTAGTTGCAAAGCAAGGAAGTGTTCATGTCGCTTAATGCTTTCACGAAGTGTTTCCCCTTTCCATCTACGGAAATTAAACAAAAGTGTTTACATGTATATACTATAAAGGATGAAGATCTTCAGATACGTAAATCTTCATTGTGTTTCTTCTTTAACGTAGGAAATAGCAATTGTATACGACTCAACAACAAACTTTCTGATAAATACCTGGGAGCAAAGTGAAATGATTCTCCCCAACCATATTCATAGAAGCTTGTGACAAGGTCATAGTACTTATTTACCTGAGGCTCAATAAAAAAAAGACAAACTATCACCAGCTTTTCACTTTGAGATGGGGGTATTTATTTTGATGATAGATATTTGTTTTGGGAACACTAGTCCGTGCATCTAATGATTATGAGATGAGTTGATATAAAAAAGAATAAATGTTTTAGCCTTTTTGAAGAAATAAAAAAATCATGTAAGCTTCCAGTCCATAATCAAAAATTTATCTGTATCCTGCAGGAAATCACCGTTTTAGATAGTTGCAACTACTGTTAATGCAAACAGTGTATTCATATAGCAACAAACTGCAAGAAAAAAATTACACCCTTTCTCTACAAGATAAATCAGCAGCAACTACAGTTAACACGCTCCTTCCAAATTGCATGAATGGAGCAATGGAAAATAGCCAAACCATTGTACATTCATTTAGCATTAGAAATAGAATCAAGCAAGCAAGCAAGCCAGAGTGCAGATGAAAAGTAGTCAACTTGTTGCTACAGTATTAATAAAAGTTATGGACTTGGTCAAATCGTATTTATTAACAAAATTCGTAAAGAAATTTTCTGTAGGAATCCTGGCAAAAATGATTGAATTGATGGATGATGTAGCAACTGGTGCTACAAAAAACTATGATTTACTAATATACAAAAAACTATAATTTATTTGTCGCGCTCATTACAATCAGTATGCACTGTTAATTTGACTTGATACAAAGGGCAAAATTTTAACAATATCTTTTCCATACCATATCAGCGTAGTTTGTTTTTCTTGATTCTGCATCCCCTCCGTAGCAGACATGATATTTTTCATACCTATTGCGGTAAGCATTAAAGTTAATTAAATGGATTTGCAATTTTAGCCACAGGGAAATCTGAAGAATAGTTCGTTCAATGAAATTATCCAGCGTTAGATAATTGCAAGATATCACCGAGCGTATGCAAAGATAATTTAGATGTCAAAATATTATGCATCAAAGGTGTATTATTTGAAGATTTGACGCAATAAAACTTTGAAGATGAATCAAATATGCATGTCAATGTCAAACAGCACCAGAGGAAGTGGCAGGGAAATTGTTAAGAGTTGGATTAGAGAGAAGTACAATGAGTAGACTAGAACAAGACAAGGAAAATTGGTAGAGCTAGATAAAGGAAAACACCACTTCTCTGCTTAGGTCTAAAATTGTTTGTTGCATGAGCTTCAATTCTACTTCTTATTTATTTTCATGGTTTCTGTTTCTTAAAAAAATTTCTTGCGAAAGAAGAACAAACCAGTGACTTGGGAAATTATCTAGATTTGAGGTTATAAATTTTGAATGCATATTTGATGTTAGGCAATTCATATTGGCATGTTGCGATGTTCTTATGCCTGAAAAAGAAACAGTCTTAAACATGCATGCGATACAAGATGAGCAGAGAAATATACTGTTCGACGGCAGATTGAACATCTTCCTTGTTGATCTTCCCTCCAACAGCTGCAGCGAGATCCATGGCGCCAGACTTCGACATCTCAAGATCCTAGCAGACCTAGACAGCCGTCTATACAAAATGAAATACTGCTCAACTAACAAAGGATCTTTCAAAAAGGGAAAAAAACAACATAAACATAAACAAGCAAATCAAGCTCCATAAAAGAAGATCGATCGTCCACTCAAAAGAAGAACGAAGCAGCCAGTTAAATAACAAAGAAAGAAAGAAGAGACTTCACGGCTTTTTAGAGAGAAAAAAAGGTCACTTTCCACTATGACATTACAGTTCTGCAGATTTAAAGCGAAAGGCAACCACTACTGCAAAAGCAAAAGAATTGAACGTCGAAAGGAACACCAATGTACAGTTAATGTTCTCTAATGGCAGGGCATATTTTTCTCCGCCCAGAACAATGACAGACTTAGAAAGAGATGCAACGCGCAGGAAAAATCATCCTAGGTTTTCGTTTCTCTCAAATGATCTCGAAAAGACAGATAAAAAAACACACAAAATCGTATTTATTAATAAAATTTGTAAAGAAATTTTCCTGTAAGAATCCTGGCACAAAAGATGGAATTGATTGGAGATGGAGCAACTGGTGGTACAAAAAACTATGATTTATTTGTCCCACTCATCACAATCAGTATGCACAGTTAATTTGGCTTGATACAAGAGGCAAAATTAACAAAATCTTTTCCATACCATATCAGCGTAGTTCGTTTTTCTTGATTCTGCATCCCCTCCGTAACAGGCATGATATTTTTCATACCTATTGCGGTAAGAATTAGAATATTAATGGATTTGCAATTTTAGCCACATGGAATCTGAAGAATAGTTCATGCAATGAAATATCCAGCGTTAGGTAATTGCAAAATATCACCAAGATATATTATTTGAAGATTTGACGTGATATAACTTTGAAGATGGATCAAATATGCATGTCAATGTCAAACAGCACGGGAGGAAGTGGCAGGGAAAATTGTCCTCTGCTTAGTTCTAAATTGTTTGTTGCATCAGCTTCCATTCTACTTCTTATTTATTTTCTTTCTAAAAATTCCTCAATTTTGTTTTCATGGTTTCTGATTTCAAAAAGATTTCATGCGGGAAAGAAGAACCAACCAGTTACTTGAGAAATCATCTAGATTTGAGGTTATTGATTTTGGATCAATGCATAGTTGATGTTAGGCAATTCATATTGACATGTTGCTATGTTCCCGTGCCTGAAAAAGGAAATGTCTTAGTACAAGATGAGCAGAGAAATATACTGATCGACGGCAGATTGAACATCTTCCTTGTTGATCTTCCCCCCAATAGCTGCAGCGAGATCAATGGCGCCAGACTTCGGCATCTCAAGATCCTAGAAGACCTTGACAGCTGCTGTGTATACAAAATGAGATACTAACAAGGATCTTTCAAAAAGAAAAAAAAGAAGGACAAAGACATAAACAAGTACATCATGCACCAGAATATGCAATAATCCACCCAAAAGAAGGACGAAACAGACAGTTAAAATGACCGAGAAAGAGGGAAGAGAGTTCACGGCTTTTTAGAGAGAAAATGAGAGGTCACTTTCCACTACATTATAGATATACAGTGCGGGGATCACAAAAAAAAATGAATCCAAAAGTCCCCACCCAGATTTAAAGCAAAGGGCAACCACCAAAGTCAATGCAATAATCAGACGTCGAAAGGAACACCAATATACAGCTAAGCTTCTCTACATTGCAACGCGTATTTTTTTTTTCCGCCCAAGATAAAACTACATATTATATATAAGATAAAAGGATATGCCTGCTTCATTTTATTTGACAAAAAAAATAAGAGATTTTTTGGTCCCTCAAATTGATGTCGCAGCAAAATGCAGATAAGTCTTTAAAAAGAAATGGCTTCTCGAAAAATTCAAGTCGCTCCTTAACACCGCACGAGCCGCAAGGCTTCATGGAGTCGGAGCAGGGGGCGTGGGGCTTCTTGCATCCAGCACAACTGTGCTCCACATCGCCTGCCTCACTCTGCTTGCTTTCATCTTTTGAACAGCAATATCAAATGTTGAATGATTGCACAATGGTTTTTTTATATTATCCGGGATCGAATGCTGTTTTTATATTGAGTGGTTGTCTTGTTGAGCTTCGATGAATTCAAAAGGGCTTCAAGTCCTTAGGTGAGGGGTTGGACGGTTTGAACGAACTTCTTGTGGTTCTCTTCTACAGTTCTACTACAGTTGTGATTTAATGCTGCGAGAAGAGTTAGTTTCTTTTCAATTCCGCTCCGTTTGTGATGCACCACTAACTCATCCATCACCAACGTGAGTCATCATAATCCATCAATTCTTGTGTTTTCATAGATACATCAGATATCAAGTCATCTGAATATACCTAGTAGTTCACCAATAAAATACATTTCGTCATATCAAGATCTTCTTAAAGGGGCTTTCTATCCCGGAAGAAGTACATGGGCGTGAAGATTTGCTTCCTGCAATTGTGGAACAATGCAGGGATTAGCACTATCGGAACATGCTGCAGAAGGATATGCAGGAAATCCAAAGGTGATGTCTCTTCCACTCCTTACCTTCCTCCTTCCACAAGCCCCTCAATAGCTCTTTCAAAGAATGATGTTACTCTATTGCTTCCAGGTGGAGCAATGCCCACGTATGCGAATGTCTTAACCTGCAAGCGAATGCAGCATCTACGGTAGCAAAAACAAAATCTTGAACTAGTTATGAAAAAATCGTGGAAAATCTAAAGCATCTCGTACCATGTTTCTCACAATGAATCGACCAAATGCTGTCACGCGAAAGCTAGTAAGAGGGAACCGACTTGTATCTAATGGCAAATACCAAGATACAGGAGGATCCTCTGCAACATCCATCTCCCATATAACCTTAAAGAAAAGCAAGTTACAAGTATCAATGTAACAGCTGGAATAGATTGACGAAAAAAGCATACATTTTCTTTTACAAAATCCTGCAAGTTTCAAAGCCTCCAGGCATTGGCTTGTAGTTCTTATATCAGGAAGTCCACTACCGAGCTCAATTTCTGCCTTGGTCTTTTGATGGCTTTCATTGTCTGGATCAAAGTGGTCGGTCATGCACCACTCGTATGCCGCAAAATACTGACCAGGTTTCAACACTCTTAGGATCTCCTTGTAGCAGCCAACCTGGTCGATGCAAACAAATCAGACATCACTTACGTTTTATCACAACAATAATAGAGAGAATCATCTGAAGGTACGAACTGGATCTGGAGCATGACAGGTTGCTTCTATCGCATAGACACCATCAAATGTGTTATCAGAAAATGTCATTTTCATGAAGTCTCCCTGCACTTGTGCAAATGCACCAATTAAAATACATGCTACCATAAATTTACTACTTTGATGTATAGACTGATGCGCAAACGCATCATTATTCAATTTACTTTAAAAAAAGGAGAAGGCACAATTTTTTTTTACTGAAAGATTGAACTGACCTTAACATAGTCGCATGACTCAGATAATCCTGCTATGCGGTTGAACTCCTGTAAAATTTCAGGAAAAGAACAAGACGCGGTCAGACTGTTTCTTTGTTAATCTGCTTATAAGCAAAAAGAATCCAAAAATTACAGAAATTTAAACTTTAGACTTTCGGTGGCGTCACTAATTTGCAAAAACCTCCAATGAGAGATATGCACTTACTGTTCCCCGAGTGATCTGATGCTCAATGATATGTTTGAGCTGCGAAAACCCACATGTACCTAGGCATTAGAACTCCATCACTCGACTTTCATAAATACTAATCCTACTGCTGCCATGCTATATCCCGATCTATAGTTGCACATGCATGAAGACACAAACATGCTATCTGCACGTTTACAGGCAATGACGTTCTTGCTCGATCATTGCACAAACGTGAATGAACTAGTATCATAATCCCAACAGTGCGTAATTGACTTCCGGTTACCAAATAGTTAACAAGACCACCTCTCAGCCAAAGCAGTATAAGAAAGATGAAATTAAGCTTATCATAATAAAAATCAATAAGCTAAAGAATTTTGAAAATAAATAGTTTTACCTGAATCTAGCAATCTCACGCAGAGGACCACCAATACCACAACCTACATCCAAAACCTATATCACAAGGGAAAGAACGATGCATCACTATATATGCATGGAAAAACATTTAATCAGTTGATTCCAGATGAAGTTTAACAAGAATACTAATACCTTCATCCCAGTTTTCAGTCCTAGTTGCAAAGCAAGGAAGTGTTCATCTCGCTTAATGCTTTCACGAAGTGATTCCCCTTTCTATCTACAGGAATTTTTTTTTAATATTTATATACTATAAAGGATGAAGATCTTCAGATATATAAATCTTCATTGTGCTTCTTCTTTAACGTAGGAAATATCGGTGGTATACGACTCAACAATAAACTTTCTGACACATACCTGGGAGCAAAGTGAAATGATTCTCCCCAAGCATATTCATAGAAGCTTGTGACAAGGTCATAGAACTTATTTACCTGAGGCTCAATAAAAAAAGGACAAACTATCACCAGCTTTTCACTGTGAGATGGGGGTATTTATTTTGATGATATATATTTGTTTTGGGAACACTAGTCCGTGGGGATGAGTTGATATAAAAAAATGTAAATGTTTTAGCCTTTCTTGAAGAATTAAAGAAATCATGTAAGCTTCTAGTCCCGAATCAAAATTCATCTGTATCCTTCGGGAAATCGTCGTTTTAGATAGTTGCAACGACTATGAATGCAAACAATGTATTGATAAAAATTACATCCTTTCTTTACAAGATAAATCAGCAGCAACTACAGTTAACACGCTCCCTCCAACTTGCATCAAAAAGCAATATACAATAGCTAAGCCATTCACTTAGCATTAGAGATAGAACCAAGCAAGCCAGAGTGCAGATGAAAAGTGGTTAACTTGTTGCTACAGTATTAATAAAGGTTATGGACTTGGTCAAATAATTTTCCTGTACGAATCCTGGCAAAAAAGATTGAATTGATGGAAGATGTAGCAACTGGTGCTACAAAAAACTATGATTTATTCGTCGCACTCATTACAATCAGCATGCACTGTTAATTTGACTTGATATAAAAAACAAAATTAACAAAATCTTTTCCATACCATATCAGCGTAGTTTGTTTTTCTTGATTCTGCATCCCCTCCGTAACAGGCATGATATTTTTCATACCTATTGCGGTAAGAATTAGAATATTAATGGTTTTGCAATTTTAGCCACATGGAAATCTGAAGAATAGTTCATGCAATGAAATTATCCAGCGTTTGGTAATTGCAAAATATCACCAAGCGTTTGCAAAGTTAATTTAGATATCAAAAGATTATGCATCAAAGATATTTTTATATCTGAAGATTTGACGCGATAAAACTTTGAAGATGAATAAAACATGCATGTCAATATCAAACAGCACAAGGGGAAGTGGCAGGGAAAATTTTTAAGAGTTGTATTAGAGAGAAGAACCAATGAGTAGATTAGAACAGGACAAGGAAAATTGGTAGAGCTAGATAAAGGAAAATGCCACTCCTCTGCTTAGGCCTAAAATTGTTTGTTGCATCAGCTTCAATTCTACTTCTTATTTATTTTCTTTCTAAAGATTCCTCAATTTTGTTTACATGGTTTCTGATTTCAAAAAAATTTCACGGGGGAAAGAAGAACCAACCAGTGACTTGAGAAATCATCTAGATTTGAGGTTATAGATTTTGGATCAATTCATATTTGATGTCAGGCAATTCATATTGGCATGCTGCTATGTTCCTATGCCTTAACAACTGTCTTAAGCATGCATGCGGTACAAGATGAGCAGACAAATATACTGATCCACGGCAGATTGTACATCTTCCTTGTTGATCTTCCCTCCAATAGCTGCAGCGAAATCCATGGCACCAAACACCCAGTAGACCTCTACTACAAAATGAAATACTGCTCAACTAACAAAGGATCTTTCAAAAAGAAAAAAAAAACAACAAAAACGTAAGCAAGTAAATCAAGCTCCAGAAAGGAAGATCGATCACCCACTCAAAAGAAGAACGAAACAGACAGTTAAAATGACCAAGAAAGAGAGAAGAGAGTTCACGGCTTTTTAGAGAGAAAAAGAGAGGTCACTTTCCACTATGATATTATAGATAAACAGAGCGGCGATCACTACGAATCAAAATATTCCGAAGGAAAAATGAATTCATAAATCTCCACTCAGATTTAAAGCGAATGGCAACCACCAAAGCAAATGAAATGAATCAGACGTCGAAAGGAACACCAATATACATCTAAACTTCTCTACGTGGCAACGCGTATTTTTTTCCGCACAAAATAAAACTACATGTTATATATATAAGATAAAAGGTATGCGTTGCTTCATTTTATTTGACAAAAAAAGAAAAATAAAATAAAATAAAAAAGAAAGATTTTTTGGTCCTTCAAATTGATGTCGCATCAAAATGCAGATATGGCTTTAAAAAGAAATGGCTTCTTCGAAAAATACAAGTCCCTCCTTAACACCGCACCATCCAGAGGTGTGCTCCACATGGCAATATTTATAGTTTAATATCTGAATTTAACATATTAAACTTAAATTTTATATTTATTAGAACAGTATTAACATTTATCGTGCGATCCAGTATATGTCATCAGGCAGTTATTGTATCGAAGAAGTTTCTCCTTTATTTT
Organism: Thalia dealbata; assembly: GCA_030544415.1. NCBI lineage: Eukaryota > Viridiplantae > Streptophyta > Magnoliopsida > Zingiberales > Marantaceae > Thalia > Thalia dealbata. The sequence goes on from CM060458.1 coordinate 3,116,318, forward strand.
TCATCTTCCATCATTTTCCTAAGTTTATGTTTATATAAGAGCCCACCATATTCTAACAAAATGATATCATAGCCTTGTATTTTTCAAGATACTATGTATCACCATTATCCAACTACAATGTTTCTAATTAATACCATATGTTGTCATAATTATTTAACACAGTCCCTCTGATATAGTCTAGCTAAATTTCATCCCACCCTTTTAAGTCTATATGTTTATTGTCCAGATTCACTGAGTCTTTTGACTAAGTAGCTACCAAAAAAGTACATCCCAAGTAAAATAAACATGTAACAAGTATACGTGTCCGGAAGTAGAGTAAAAGAGTGCATCAACTTAACAAGACATATTAACATCAAATAAAACACAAACATAATAATTATGTTACTACTTTTTTAAGTTTTTATGGCACTTTGATGTGAAATATTTTCTGATCAACTAGTCACCATTGGGCCTCTGCCTTCCGGCGAGTGGAAAGGGAGGGCCAATCATGCTGATGTAGTAGGCCTTATAAGTGAGGATATGTTACATAGATACACCACTTCTGTATCATCAGTGTTCGAAAGGTTAAAACAGGATCTTTTACATTACAACAAATACAGCACACTTGATACCAAGATCTAGGAGCAGAGCTTGCAAAAGAATGAGTTTTTGGGTCAACAGGTGGATGTGCAAAAACTATGCATCTGGGTAAACAAGAATGCCATTATTGTATCAATGGATAAAGAAGGAGAAGGTTTCAGAAAATTCAGCATAATGCAAACATCCATACAATGACACATCAGATTTATTCATGAGTGGATTATGGCACAAAGTTTCATTAACAATGCTCGAGGGTATATATTGCGGACTAGGAAGACACAAATATTTCAGCAACATGAGCATAATGAAGTCCAAGCACTACTATGGAAGATCAACAACATGGTGAGTATCAATAATAACAGATGGAAAGGACTAAAGTATAGAAGGAAGGTTCGATGGATTGGTGAAATTCAATGCTCATCAGCAAGGATCCCAAGAACATTAGTCTCTAATGATATGGGGGTGCGGCGAAGTGCACGACTAGCTAAGAAGAAATTAGAAAGGCAGCAAAATAATGACACCTCCAATGACAATATAGAAGAGGAATTATATACTCATCAACGATGCTTATGCTTGGGTCTAAAAAGAGGCTCACTTTTAAAAGAGGTGGACTCAAATCCGGATCTTTTGATTAAGATCAAAATGTTGGGTTTTGAGCCAAAAGACAGGCCTATAAGTGGGCTTAAGCGTTGATGTAGAGCAACGTTTAGGATCCTAACCTTGGAACTCTTTCTTTCATGGATAAGTCTAAATTCAGCATCCTATTTTGGAATGTCAGGGGTCTGAACAGAATGGGGAAACGGAGAAGGGTCAACAATGTTTTAAATGATGAAAGGATCACAATTTGGGCACTACAAGAGACTAAGTTGGAGACATAAACAACTTCAATAATCAGAAGTATAACAGGTTCATGTGCCTTTTCATTTATTGCTAAGGATTCCATTGGCATGAGTGGGGGGCTATTAATTGGATGACATGATGATTGTTGGGATTTAGTCACATCTCATAGTGGGGAGACTCATATATCAGTAGAGTTGAAATGTAAACAAAGTCAAATGGTTATTGTAGTTGCTAACTTCTATGGCCCTCCACGGCATGAAGGAAGGAACTTTCTATGGCAAGAAATCAGAGAGATAGCTAGCCAAAATAGAATGACTATTATGGGTGGTGACTTCAATCTGACAAAAAGTTCAGATGAGAGGTTAAATTGCATGGGGCATCCAAGAGATTCCATAAAGTTCTCGAAGCTTATTTCTGACTTAAATCTGATGGAGATACCGATCATGGGAAGGGCTTTCACATGGACGAATCATCAACAACCTCCTGCTTTTGCAAAGTTAGACAGAGTTCTACTGAATCCAGCAGCACAAAATCAGTTTCATCTTGGCACATGCTCAGCAGGAAACATGAGGTTATCAGACCACTCTCCATTAATTTTCAGGTCCACCTCATTTAAGCAATCGTTAGGGCACTTCAGATTTGAACGTTATTGGCTAAAACAACAAACATTTCAGCAAGTATTTCAGCAGGATTGGACAGCAAATACAGATGGCCTCCACATAGAAGACCCACTGAAAGTCTGGATCATCAAAACTAAGAAGTTAAGAAAGATCCTTAGAAGATGAAGTGCAAACCTAAAGGTCATGAGGAAAAAGTTCAGAAATGATTTGGAGGAGCAGCTTAACACACTCTCTATCAAAGCTGAAAAGGGGTCCATGTCACAAAAAGAGCTTGATGAATTGAGGTCCTTAAGGCATCAACTAGATGAATGTTATGAAGCTGAGGAGCAATTCTGGAAACAACGTGCAAAAATTCGATGGTGTAAAGATGGTGACCAAAATACAAATTTTTTTCATACATACGCCAGTGTTAAGCGCAGAAGAAATTACATAGGCTTGCTGAAGTCAAATGGTATTGAAATCACCGATCAAAATGAAATCATCTATGCCTTTTATAGCTATTACAAACGATTATTGGGAGTTCAGCATCACCCTAAGCTTCTTATTAGATGAGAGGAATTCTATCAGCCCCATAATATAGAGTTGGACAGTTTGAAAGATGATTTTAATGAGAAGGAGGTGAAGGGTGCAATCAATAGAATGGGGAAAATGAAGGCTCCAGGTCCAGATGACTTTATTCCAGAATTTTATAGTGCAACTTGGGACAATATAAAGGATGAAGTTATGCACATATTTCAATACTTCAAGGAAGGAAAAATTGATATGAGAAGAATCTCGATGAGTCACATTATTCTTCTTCCCAAGAAGCCAGGAGCAAATTCAACGGGGGACTTTAGGTCAATAAGTCTTGAACATAGCATGAGAAAGATCATATCCAAGGTGCTAGCAGATAGACTCCAAAAATTTTTGCCCCATCTTATTGCGGAATCGCAAAGTGCTTTCACTCAGGGCAGGTCAGCAGCGGATGCTTTCATGGCAGTGTCAGAAACAATTCATGCATGTAAAAAGACAAGGGTAAATGGTCTATTTATTAAATTAGATATTGAGAAAGCTTTTGACACTATATCTTGGGATTTTATTGAAAATGTGATGAAGGTAAACTGCTTCCCATCTGAGTGGATCCATTGGATAATGGGGTTGATTACCAAAGCTGATTCTGCAGTCATTATAAATGGTATTGCAAGCAAGCCATTTTCTCACCGAAGAGGATTACGGCAAGGTAACCCTTTATCCCCATATTTATTTATCCTAGTCATGGAATGTTTTTCGAGAATGATCAAAAGAGCGGATCAATTGGGACTTATTAAAGGAGTTCTCAACCAAGTCCAAGGGGAAGGAGTCACATATGTTGGATTCGTGGATGATATTGTTCTCTTCCTACAAGGAAAGGAGGAATACATTAACAATTTGAGGTTACTTATTGATTGTTTTCATGCTGCATCCGGTCTTAAGATTAACTTAGATAAATCCATGGTCATTGATCTACAAGGGAGGATGGAAGTTTCACAAAGATTTGCCACGATCTTGGGATATACAACAGGCACTTTTCCAGTCAAGTACTTGGGCTTGCCTTTGAGAGATGGCAATTTAAGAAAAGAGAATTGGAGGATTATTATTTCAGAAATTGATAGTCATCTTGCAGGATGGAAAGATCGTTTGCTATCTAAGGGAGGTAGGCTTGTTTTGCTTAATTCAATACTTACCTCAATTTCCTCCTATTTTTCAGCGATTTTTAAAATTCCTCATTGGGTGATCAAAGAAGTAGATAGACGGAGAAGGCGATTCCTATGGGGCAAAAATGAGGAACAAAAGTGCACGCTTAATCCTATAAATTGGAAGGTGGTAACAATAAAAAGAGAAAATGGTGGCCTAGGAGTTCTTGACATTCGTGCTCACAATGATGCCAGATTGGGATCTTGGATGTGGAAATTGATAACAAATAATTCCTCAACATGGGCTAAGGTGGTAAAGTGGAAATACTTTAGAAGGAAAAATTGGTATATGGTTAATAGCACTGCAGGATGGTCAAATACATGGCGAGCAATAGCAAAATTAAGAGGGGTATTTATGTGCAGCCTAGATTATCAAATTGGAGATGAGACTGACATAAGCTTTTGGTTTGAGCCATGGCTAAAATACAGAAGGATGGCAGACATGCATAATGAGGTCTTCTTAGCCATGGAACATCAAAATACCACTTTATCTCAATGGTTGTCCAATGGTTGGATAATGGCCATGCAGAATGATATTTCCCCGACATCGATAGAGAGGTTCCTTGATGACATGAGAAACATACAATTTGGTGAAGGAAATAAGGAAATTTGGTGGAGATGGATAAAAAATAAAAAAATTTCAGTGCATTCGATGTATAATCTTATAAAGGAATCAGGTATCAAGGATATTGAAGGTTGCATTTTATGGAAACCTAAGTTGCCTCTGAAAATTAACTTCTTCAATTGGCTAATGAGGAAAGATAAATTGCGTTTGGTATGCAAGGGCATCATGGTGGATGAGGTTTGTAGCCTATGCAAAGATGAAGTTGAGAAAAGAAATCATTTGTTCTTTCAATGCTCCTATACAAAAAATGGATGGTATATATATTTGCAGCTTTTGAAAATGCAATCATATGCTATCACGCACATTCCATGGGCTGTGAAGGGAGATGAGATAATGAAATTGTTAAAGATGAAATTAGTTATATGGCATTGGAGTGTATGGGGTGAGAGAAACAAGAGATGCTTCTTGGGTAACTCAAATTCAACAAGGGCATTAGCCATTCAAGCAGCTGCGGCTCTCACATTTTTCAATACTCACAAGCCACCTTGAAACCTAACAGTCAGCAAATGCTTCATTTTGAGTTGATTTGGTGAAGTGCCTCTAATGGTTGTATTGCTCCAACTCATGTTTTCATTTAGTTTTCCTATGTTTTATTTTACTTTATGTATTTTTACATCCTTTGGATGATATATTGTATCATTTCAGATTGGTGAAATGAATGCAATGTTATCTTTCAAAAAAAAAAACTAGTCACAACTCTATAATCACTTTCTAGGGCTACCCTCTTAAGCTTAGGATATGTCCAGATCAGAGACTACCTCCAAGCCTGTTAGTACCTCTTTAGGTCTCTGCCTAAGCCCGTCACACTAACGTTGTCGGAGAAGACCGGTAGCCATGAAATCTTCTCTAACGGATCTCGTAGGTCATTAACCCCGACCTCAAGTTCATTGCACTATACGTCTCTTAGTAGCATGCATGATACGATTACAATATAGCGCTATACTTTTATCCTCGACAAGATCACCTCTATAAGAGTGTTCTCAGCCTAACGAGCTAGAACTAGCACATGTATTTACCTGAGAGATTCAGACTGCCCTTTAGGTCTACAGAACCTAAGTAGGGTATGTCGGCATCAGCAAATCTCCTAGTACTCCCAGCTCCCAATTTCCTAACTTTCGATGCGTGCCCCAGGAGAGTATCTTAACCATAGTCGAGAAGGCTCTTCCTTGGCTTCATCTAAGTTAGTAGTTGGGTTGGGTGACACCCTCGCCAAGCCTCACAGGTCTAGCACGGTACCCACCACACGAGATGGAAAATACAACGGTTTAAGGACCAATATGTTTCCTAGGTTTTGATGTCTCTAGCGTACAATGGTCTTTATATCAGATGGTTTGGATATCTTCTCTGTGTCACTAGTTAGCTTTCTTTACCACCTAAGTGTCCACGTACTACTTAATAATTCAAAATTTTATATGTCAAATGCAGATAAGGTGTGTTGAACAATAATACAACATGAACACATAAAATTTACAAGGTATAAGTAGAAATAACTGTAATTTATGGGAAAACATTTAAATAGTAGCTTCGCAGACAAGTATAAAGATTTTTCACAACTTGCCTGCTTGGGCTTAGATTGTAGTAGGTATTGAGATTATCATACCTGAAGTATTTTAATTCTTCAATTAAAGTTAATCAGAAAACATTCTCCCTAAAAATACAAAGCATTTAATTTTTCAAGTGTTCATATAACTTATTAGTTAGCCCTCCCCCCTTTTATTTATGTTTTATTTAGTGTCGTTGAAGTAAAGAACTAATTTCAATGTTCATAAAACAACTTGAATTCAAGACAAAGGATCATTTAAAATTGTTATTAAGCATGCTTTTATCCTACTGTTTCCTTTCTACAATAAAACAATCAAGGGCCTTCATAAACTCGTTCAAACCTGAACAACCTTTCTACTTCTTTATTTGTCATGGCACTCAAGGCCAATAAAGGACATGGTCAGTGTAGCATTTGAAAGTCAACATAACCAACTCGATAAGCAACAATATCAAGTTTGCAGCTTGACAAATAATACCGAACTCCCCTAACTATTTACTCAATCATATCAGGTTTTAGTCTACATTTTTCTGCAATGATAAGTTCCTCTACAAGATAAACAATGAGTAGGTCTACTCTGCTGAAACCACCAAAGCAAAAGCCACAAGGCAGTCAAGAGATGTAGCATACTACAAGTAGAAGCTATACTAATTCCTAGCAAAAATAACATTTTTACTTGTCTCGCATATTCCACTTAGTTTTCTTTTGGCAGCCACAACTTGAACAAGGAGCAACACAACTTGTTTGCAAAATTTTGATTTTTCTTCAAAGTTTATTACTTAATACAACAGGTGTTTCATGCATTCTAAGTTTTCAACAACTATTTATTTATCACAAGCAACTATTTTATTCCCATTAAAAACACTATGTCATCCACAAATTTACCTATTTTACGGCAGTGATCACCAAGCAGGGGAAAACATCTAGATCGTAGTATTTTCAACCAAACCAATATCATTTTATAACAATCTATCTACTCCAGCATCAAAACATCAAAAACAGGATACTTAAATTTTGCAACCTCTACTTCTTATTCAGCATATGCTCACGTTCTCACATTTAACTCAACTACAGCCACATGAACTTTTCAACAGAATTCATCTCATCCATAAGTCTAAAGTTTCAATACTCCAATTCAAATTTCTATCAGAAACTGAGGCTAAGACCATGGAATCGTGAGTAACAAAATACCATTCTGTCAATAATTTCTATACCAAAACTATTCTCTGGTGTAAGCCCAATTTATACTTATGCCATGCTCTCAACCACCGAAAATCAATCACATTCACATTCTACACAACAGCTTTGAGCATCAAATTGATTTATCACAACCATTCATGTAGTATTATTCTATTCACAGAAATGGGAAAAACATAGCATGCATATAAGACACTATATCCTACTAACCAAACAGAACTTTAAATAGAATGAGATTGCAAAAGATCTGCACTATAAAGCATCATACTTACAGGGGGGGGTGTTGTCCTAGTGCATGTTTTACTTTACTCACTTGTATTTTCTCTTTTCTTCTCCTTCTAAGTTTGATGTTTTATTTTTTTCCACATCCCTTTTGGGATGATATATTGTATCATTTCAGAATGGTAAAATGAATGCAATGTTTCTTTTCAAAAAAAAAAAACATCATACTTAAGCATTATGAATCATGATTTATCTCATTCCTCACTGGACTAAGCAACCACAAGGAGAAGGGGTATTTCATCTACCTTACCAATAGGTCTAGTCACAAGATGTTTCACCACCCCGCTGCCTATAATTGGTCACAAGTTTATCTATTATATAAATCACATCATTTGCAGCATTTATACTTGCATTCAATCATTCTAAAATCTATCCTTATATACCTGTTCAGTTTTCCTTAATCTTTGGAACAATCTCTCCTGTACATACTAAGAAAATCACCACATAGCCTACATCTGAACAACAGTCAAAAATAAAACAAGAAATAGCAAGAGAAATCTGACCTGCTGTATTTGTTCACGTTGTTTCCACCTGCGAGAAAGTGCATCCCATTTATCTGGAGTGCTGATTATGATCTGTCCTTTCTCAAGCAGCTTTAAGTCGGTTGCAGTTTCTCCGGTCAACTCAACAACACGAATTCCTAGACCCTTTCTAAACTTCTCTTCCCAATCACGACACCGTTCTTTTGCAACAGCTTCAATAGGCGCAAAATACACAGCTCTAATGATGCTATCAGGACCTTTTTGGTGATTCCGAAGCAAGGCAAACTCAGCACATACAGTCTTTCCACTACCAGTAGGAGCAGCAACCAAATCATTGTCATCTGTGTCGTACAGCACAGTAAAGACCTGTGTTTGGATGGGATTGAAATGCTTGAATGCATCATAAAGAGCTTCATAGTCAGGATTTTTCAAAGCAGTAACTGGCAGAGGCTGTAAATCCAGCAATTCAGTTGCAGGAGGGTACTTTTCTGGCAGTATCAGATGTCTAAAACATACAGGTAAAACAGTTTGAGAACCACAGGGTTTTATATTTTTTTAGCATTTTTTTAGATTGTCTCGGTGTCTTGCAAGTCGTGGTCTTCCCCTTTTCCTGTTTTCCTTCTGCTTTTGGTACGGCGACTTCAACTCTTCAAGCATCTCTCAATCGATTCTTATTATTTTCGATTATTGGCATGGCAGTGCGCAGTGACGTACCTCGTCGGGCTGGCACAGGCATAGGCATGACATGGCAATCTTGACCAGATGAAGCGGGTGCGCTTTGTTAATGATAGCACAGAGAGGAAGAAAAGTAAATATCAAACTGCCCTTCCTCAGAATAATAATATATTTTATCCAAGTTTTCTTTTTTTTTATTAAAAAAGGTGCTGATTGACACGGCCGACCAGTTTGACTTCGAGCTATTAAATAAATTTGTGCAAAACGACAGCATAAAATTTACGTGAATCCTTATTCTTCCTCGTGTACACGGAGGTTTAATGTTCTGATGCACGCACTCGCCATTGTTTTCTACGTACAATCCTCGTGGCAAATGACGATGTTTTGTGGGTTATATTTTGCTGCTCGCTAGGTGTTCGATAAATTACTTGAGAGAAGGGCATTCAGATACCAAGTGGCAAACGCCACGCTTATCAAATGACAACAGCACAAGGCTCTGCACAATATAAGAATATCAAGTCTTCTGCATCAAATGAAGTAGGCGAATGGGTAAGCAACCAAACATATGCATATAGAGGACACGGACATCAAATTTTGATCACGGAGGATAGAGTTTGAAAGCTTTTCAGCATAAAGCTGAATTCAAAGGTTGCAGCATATCTCCTCCATGTCCAAAAGCAATCCAACTTATTCAAAGGATTTCTTAACAACCAAACAAGGATACCTAGAAGTTCACCAATCAAATACATTTCGTCATAGCAAGATCTTCTTAAAGAGGCTTTCTAGCCAGGAAGAAGTACATGGGCGTGAAGATTTCCTTCCTGCAATTGTGGAACAATGCAGAGATTAGCACTATCGGAGCATGCTGCAAAAGGATATGCAGGAAATCCAAAGGTGACGTATCTTCCACTCCTTACCTTCCTCCTTCCACAAGCCCCTCAATAGCCTTTTCAAGGAATGATGAGACTCTGTTGCTTCCAGGTGGAGCAATGCCCACGTATTCAAATGTCTTAACCTGCAGACGAATGCAGCATCTACGGTAACAGAAACGAAATCTTGAACTATTTATGGAAAAATCGTGGAAAATCTAAAGCATATCGTACCAAGTTTCTAAAAATCAATCGACCGAATGCTGTCACGCGAAAGCTAGTAAGGGAGAATCCACTTGTATCTAATGGCAAATACCAAGGTACAGGAGAATCCTCTGCAACATCCTTCTCCCATATAACCTTAAAGAAGATCAAGTTATAAATATTAATGTAACAGATGGAATAGATTGACGAAGGAAGCATACATTTTCTTTTACCTCAAATCCTGCAAGTTTCAAAGCCTCCAAGCATTGGCCTGTAGTTCTTATATCAGGAAGTCCATTACCGAGCTCAATTTCTGCCTTGATCTTTTGATGGCTTTCGTTGTCTGGATCAAAGTGTTCCGTCATGCACCACTCGTATCCCGCAAAATACTGACCAGGTTTCAGCACTCTTAGGATCTCCTTGTAGCAGCCAACCTGGTCGACGCAAACAAATCAGACATCACTTACGTTTTTTCACAACAATAATAGAAAGAATCATCTGAAGGTACGAACTGGATCTGGAGCATGGCAAGTTGCATCTATCGTATAGGCACCATCAAATGTGTTATCAGAAAATGGCATTTTCATGAAGTCTGCCTGCACTTGTGCAAATGCACCGATTAACATACATGCTACCATAAATTTACTACTTTGATGTATAAGACTGATGCGCAAACGCATCATTATTCAATTTACTTTCAAAAAAGGAGAAGGCACGAATTTTCTACTGAAAGATTAAACTGACCTTAACATAGTTGCATGACTCAGATAAGCCTGCTATGCGGTTAAACTCCTGTAAAATTTCAGGAAAAGAACAAGACGCGGTCATACTGTTTCTTTATTAATCAGCTTATGAGCAAAAAGAATACAAAAATTACAGAAATTTAAACTTTAGACTTCCGGTGGTGTCACTGATTTGCAAAAAACTCCAATGAAAGATATGCACTTACTGTTCCCCTAGTGATCTGATGCTCATTGATGTTTAAACCTGTAATAGATGTTGAGCTGCAAAAATCCACATGCACCGGGGCATTAGAACTCCATCACTCAACTTTAATAAATACTAATCCTACTGCTGCCATGCTATATCCCGACCTATACTTGCACATGCATGAAAACACAAATATGCTATGTGCACATTTACAGGCAATGACGTTCTTGCTCGATCAATGCACAAACGTGAATGAGCCATTATCATAATCCCAACAGTGCGTAATGGACTTCCGGTTACCAAATAGTTAACAAGACCACCTCTCAGCCGAAGCAGTATAAAAAAGATGAAATTAAGCTTATCATAATAAGAATCAATATTATAAGCTAAAGAATTTTGAAAATAAATAGTTTTACCTGAATCTAGCAATCTCACGCAGAGGACCACCAATTCCACAACCTACATCCAAAACCTATATCACAAGGAAAAGAACAATGCATCACTATATATGCATGGAAAAACATTTAATCAGATGATTCCAGATGAAGTTTAACAAGAATACTAATACCTTCATCCCAGGTTTCAGTCCTAGTTGCAAAGCAAGGAAGTGTTCATGTCGCTTAATGCTTTCACGAAGTGATTCCCCTTTCCATCTACAGAAAAAAAAACAAAAGTTTTTACATTTATATACTATAAAGGATGAAGATCTTCAGATATATAAATCTTCATTGTGCTTCTTCTTTAACGTAGGAAATATCAGTGGTATACTACTCAACAATAAACTTTCTGACACATACCTGGGAGCAAAGTGAAATGATTCTCCCCAAGCATATTCATAGAAGCTTGTGACAAGGTCATAGAACTTATTTACCTGAGGCTCAATAAAAAAAGGACAAACTATCACCAGCTTTTCACTGTAAGATAGGGGTATTTATTTTGATGATATATATTTGTTTTGGGAACACTAGTCCGTGCATCTAATGACTATGAGATGAGTTGATAAAAAAAGAGAGTAAATGTTTTAGCCTTTCTTGAAGAATTAAAGAAATCATGTAAGCTTCTAGTCCCGAATCAAAATTCATCTGTATCCTTCGGGAAATCGTCGTTTTAGATATTTGCAACCACTATGAATGCAAACAATGTATTAATAAAAATTACACCCTTTCTCTACAAGATAAATCAGCAGCAACTACAGTTAACACGCTCCTTCCAAATTGCATCAAGAAGCAATATACAATAGCTAAGCCATGCACTTAGCATTAGAGATAGAACCAAGCAAGCCAGAGTGCAGATGAAAAGTGGTTAACATGTTGCTACAGCATTAATAAAAGTTATGAACTTGGTCAAATCGTATTTATTAATAAAATCTGTAAAGAAATTTTCCTGTACGAATCCTGGAAAAAAGACTGAATTGATGGAAGATGTAGCAACTGGTGGAATTTATTTGTCGCACTCATTCTAATCAGTATGCACATTTAATTTGACTTGATACAAAAGGCAAAATTAACGAAATCTTTTCCATACCATATCAGCGTAGTTTGTTTTTCTTGATTCTGCATCCCCTCCGTAACAGGCGTGATATTTTTCATACCTATTGCGGTAAGAATTAAAATATTAATGGTTTTGCAATTTTAGCTGAAGAATAGTTCATGCAATGAAATTATCCAGCGTTAGCTAATTGCAAAATATCACCAAGCATATGCTAAGTTAATTTAGATATCAAAAGATAAGATATATTATTTGAAGATTTGACGTGATAAAACTTTGAAGATGAATCAAATATGTATGTCAATGTCAAACAGCACAAGGAAAACGCTCCATGCCCGGCAGGACCCGCACGGCCCGCCAAAGGAAAGTACCCGTGCCAAGTAGGGCCCACACGGCCCGTCAAAAGAAAGCGCCCTATCTCGAGCAGGGCCTGCACGACACACCAAAGAGAAGTGCCCCGTGTTGGGCACGAACCGAAACTGTGAATTTAAAATAAGCTTTGAGTAAGATTCAAACTACATCTTTACTATGGAAAACTAAATTTAGTTACCATTATACTATTATATATTGATGAAATATTTATTTAATTATTATATAAATATAATTTGTGTCTTAACGTGTTGGTTCTTCGAGTCATAGCTTTGTGATCCAGTTCAGTATGATACTAGATTGGGGCCGTGTCTACAACGGGTAATGACCTGAGCTCGCTTGCATCTGTACTCCTCTGCTTGAGTCTAAAATTATTTGTTGTATGAGCTTCTTTCTAAAAATTCTTTTTTCATGGTTCCTGATATCGAAAAAATATTAGGCGGGAAAGAAGAACTGACCGGTGACTTGAGAAATTATCTAAATTTGAGGTTATAAATTTTGGATCGATGCATATTTGATGTTAGGTAATTCATGTTGGACGTTGCTATGTTCCTATGGCTGAAAAAGGAGCTGTCTTAAGCATGCATGCGGTACAAGATGAGCAGAGAAATATACCGTTCGACGGCAGATTGAACATCTTCCTTGTTGATCTTCCCTCCAATAGCTGCAGCGAGATCAATGGCGCCAGACTTAGACATCTCAAGATCCTAGTACACCCTGACAGCTGCTGTCTGTACAAAATGAGATACCAAAAAAGATCTTTCAACAATAAAAAAGGACAAAGACATAAACAAGAAGTACATCAAGTTCCAGAAAAGAAGATCGATCGTCCACCCAAAAGAAGGACGAAACAGACAGTCTAAATGACCTAGAAAGAGAGGAGAGTTCACGGCTTTTAGAGAGGAAAAGAGAGGTCACCATCCACTGTGACATTAATGATCTACAGAGCGGGGATCACTACGAATCAAAATATTCCCTAAAGCGAAAGGCAACCACCAAAGTAAATGCAATGAAGATGTTTTCCGTACATCTCGGTCGAACCACCAAAGTAAATGCAATGAATCGGAAGTCGAGAGTGTTTTATAGCGCTAACTTAATTAAAATATTCATTTAGAGAAACGACTGCGCTTAAACTTTTTTTTTAAGAGAAATGACCGATCGACTTGCCGTATCAGAACGTTGGCCAATTTTTTATTCAAAATATTCGAACGCGCGCTTGCTCGGTGACCCGCTCGCACTTAGGCATGCTTATCGGGCCGTGCCGCTCGTGGGCGGCACGAGCCCGGCCCGTGACGGGCCGTGCTCGGCACGACCCGTGCCCAATCGGGCCGTGCTAGGCACGGCACTGTGTATATAACGTGCCGTGCCGGACCATATTTTTGAGCCCGCGTGCCGTGTCTGGCACGGCCCGATCAGGTCGTGCCAAATAAAGCCCAACCATAGCCCATAGCCCATTACATAAGCATACTTGTAGGTAGGAAGGATGCTACCTCTTATATAGAGAATGAAGCAACTCTTTTTTCAAGACTACCATATGTGGGACTAAAAACTCATTTAAACACTTTCACTCCTCCTTAAAACTCCAATCCATCACCTTTTAAAATCAAAATTTTTCCATTCTATTAAAATTACCCTACTAACCTTTATTAGCTATAATTTTATAATTTTACTAAAGGGTATTTTGGTCATTTTTTACATATTATTTTATTAAAATATTACTTAAAATTCATATAATCACCCATTTATTTCTATTATTAATTTTTATCAGATTAATAAATTAGGACATATATTATGATAATTGTACCATTTATATTCTAATAAATCTTAATATTTATAATATCAAACCCTCTCAATGAAAGTTCATTTAAATATCTCAGAGTAATAATAATTATAATGTATACTTTGATGAGAAAGAGTATAAAAAAATATAAGTAGAAAGACATGTTCAAAAAGATAATTTTTATTTTAAAAGTTAATTTTTATTAACTATCTAGCTTATAGTAGATAATCTAATTTTAGAAACAATATAAAATAAGGGTGGATTTAATTGGAGAGTTTAATCTTCTTTTAGTATAGAGTGGAGAGAGATTTTATAAAGACTATTACATATTTTAAAATCTTTATATATTTTAATAAAATAAAAAAGTAATTAATATTTTTTAAAGTTTAATAAGTAGGTTGGAATGATTTTTTTTATAAAAAAAAGGATAGTTAGTGAGGAGTCAATGATTATTTTTTTAGTTTAACTTCTTCAAAAAAGTTTAGTCCCACATTGCTCAGTTCTAAGAAACAAGAAGCATATATAAGCCAACACTTTTACAATTGCTAGTGTATTGGTATTAGTGGGTTATTGGGCTGCATTAGGCTTGATATGTGACCCGACACGTGACGGGCTTGATTTGGCACGCTCTAGAGCGTGCTGCGTGCCGTGCTGGGCTTGAGGAGATCTAACTCGGGCCGTGCCTGGCACGGCACGAGATGTAATCGTGCCGTGCTTGGCCCGGCACGTTTATGGGCGTGCCAAGGGCGGGCCGTGCTCGGGCCGGCACGAGCACGGCCCATTAGAATGCCTACTCGCACTCTCGACCGGTCACCCGCCCACGTCCCCCGTCTCCTCTGTCGCCAGCACTCACACTCCATCTCCTCTATCGCCGGCGAGCCCCCTCCTCCTCCACCCACCTTTGCTCCCCCCCCCCCCCCTCCCGCTCCTTCCCACACCCTCCGCCCATTTTCTTCCCACGTGAAGCGCAGAGGTATTTCCCCTTCGGTGGCAGAGAAAGAACGGCAGCGGAGGTGGCGGTGGGGAAGGGGGGGCATCAAGAAGGAGTGTGGGGGAAGAAGCAGAGTGAAGGAATCAAAACAGAGCACACAGACTGAGTTCTAGAAGATGAACCATGCATTAGATACATGTTCAGTTTTCACTGTTTTATATAGAACTAATTGTTCAGAAAACAAAACTGTAATATAACTGCTAATGAAAGAAAACCATATTACACACATACAATTAGAACAAGCTTAAGTATGAATTTGACTCCAACAATCTCCCTCCTAAGCTTGTTTATTTGAGCTCTTGCATACCCAACAAAGCCCGAAAATCTACAAATTTTTACTTTCCTAGGGCCTTGGTAAAAACATTTGCTCGTTGCTCATTTGTGCAGACATGAAGAACCTCCACTTGATTCTTCTCCACACACTCACGCACAAAGTGATATCTGGTGTCTATATGTTTCGACCTGCTATGGTAGACAGGGTTTTTGCACAATGCAATGGCTGACATGTTGTCAACCATGATAGGAACTCTGCTGACTGGTTCTCCAAGTAAAGAAGCTAACAATAGAGCCAATCAAATTCCATGACAAGCTGCACTTGTCAACGCAATGTACTCAGCTTCAAAAGAGCTAAGTGCCACTATTTTCTGCTTTGATGAATTCCAACTTATCGGATAGCCACCAAAGAAAAATAAGAATCCACTGATGCTTTTCCTGTCATCACTGCAACCCGCATGGTCACTGTTGCTGTAACCAAGCAAGTCAGCCTTTATATGACTTCCTTTGTGATAGATCAATCCATAATTCATAGTTCCTCTTAGATACCGAAGTATCCTTTTAGCAGCATTAAGGTGCTCCACGTTAGGTGATTCAATATATCTGCTAAGAAAGCTAACTGCATATAAGATATCAGGTCGAGTATGGGTCAAATACCGCAAGCTCCCAATTAGTCTTTTAAATACAGTTGGATCCACACTTGGCAAATTAACATCTTTAGTAAATTGTATTCTTTCTTCCATAGGAGTATGTGAAGGATTAGAGTGAATCATACCAAACTCCTGCAGAATTTTTGCTGCATAAGATGACTGACTGAATGTAATCTTCTTTGCAGTTTGATTAATCTCCATGCCAAGATAGAAATGAAGTAATCCCATATCTGTTATTTCAAACCTATGACTCATCTGACCTTTGAACTCTTGTATCTGCTGAATACTAGCACCTGTAATCAACAAATCATCAACATATATGCCAATTATCAATTGCTGCTCAGCTGTTACCTTTGTATACATAGCTGATTCTTGGAGATTCCTGCTAAAGCCAAGTGAAAGCAAGAACTTATCTAACTGTAAATTCCAAGCTCTTGGAGCTTGCTTCAGACTATATAGGGCTTTCTTAAGTCTTAGTACTTTGTCTTCTCTGCCTTTAACAAGAAAACCTTCTGGTTGTAGTACATAAACCTCCTTTTGAAGTGTACCATTGAGGAATGCCGACTTAACATCCATTTGGTGTATCTCCCAATTCCTTTGGGCAGCTATGGATACAACCAAACGAATATAATCAATCCTTGTCACGGGAGCATAGATCTCTTCATAGTCTATCCCTTATTGTTGCACATATTCTTTGGCAACAAGTCTTGCTTTATACTTTACAGCATCTCCATGAGTGTTCCTTTTTATTTTAAACACCCACTTCAAACCGATTGGATTGTGCTCTGGTGGAAGATCAGAAAGAATCTAGGTTTGATTCTTCATGATCTGTCCATACTCTTCTTGCATGGCTTTTCTCCAAACCTCCAATTTTACAGCATCTTCATAACTGGTAGGTTCAGTATCATGTGCCTGAGAGAGTAGATGTGATCAGTTAACAAACTCAGATGATCGGTTGGAGCACAAACCTCTTTTGTGGCCTTGTAGATACTAGCTAAAGCACGTGTCTTCCTTGGAACTTCTATAGATTCATCTATATTATCACCTCCAATAGAGAATTGTTGTGGAGATTCAAGCAAAAATGGTATTGGTGATAGTGCTCTAAACCCAGCCGAATGATACTGAGCTTGTGTATCACCTTGCGTGCCATCTAATGCTTGTGTATCTCCTAACGTGCCATCTGATGTATCATCAACATACACTTCTGGTTCTACTGAAAAATTGGATACTCTACTGTGCATTTGTTGATTTGCAGTAGAGCTACATGGTGTACCCACAGTACACACATCTGAACTCATAGTATCACCATTTACCTGAAATTTCTGCTGAAACATATTAGTATCATGGAAGGTATCAGAATTCACAGATCTGTTACCATGCCACTTTGGCTTTGCAACCTCATCAAAGACACAATATCTGCTAACGACAATGGAGTTTGTCTCTGGATCAAAGAATCGATATGCCTTGGATCCAGTCTCATATCCAACAAACATCAGCTCCTTACTCCTATCTGCAAGTTTATTCAGAGGAGTACCCAGAATTTTAATATATGATCTGCAACCGAATATGTAAACCCCCACCTTCAAAAAAAATTTGAATTTTTGAAAGAAAAAAAATAATCGGTCCGGTTCACATGAACCGGCCAGCCGGCCGGTCCAAGTGAACCGGCCTGACCCGGTTTGAAGGGCCGACGCGAGCGAGGGCTCTTCCCACTCGCGCTCGCCCCTTCTATGTCACGCCCCGACCCGCAGGACGACACGTGGCAACCGCCGTATGAGCCCGACAAGCCCATACAAGGCATAAATACAAATACTAAACTACATACACCCACATTTTCAAATAACATCTTAAATACAGTCCCGATATCTCCTAATACAAATCTAAGGCCGGCATACGAAAACTCATAACAGTAGTCGTATACCTTCCGCGACGAACCCTCCGTCATCGATCTCGTCTCGTGCAACGACACCTGCACACACATTGAACGCGGTGTGCTCAGCCTTGCGGCCTAATGCGAAATTACGGTCCTACCGAATAAGGAAATCAAAGGCTAGGAGGAGTATTCTAGGATGTCTTTGGTAATTAGTCATCATCTTTCATGCCATTTCGTTTTAAACAATTCGTATAAAAATAGACAGTATAAACAAACAATTAAATGTGTACATGTCACTAGATGTCACCCTAGTCATGTCTAGTGTCCATATTAATAGTATGTCACCTACGTCATAGTGAGACTTTTTAGGTTTCATAAACTCGGGCTGCCAGCCTACGCTTAATGACTACCCTAGCTAAGAGTATCAGTAAGCCCATCAGTGCCTTTCTGTCTCTGTCTCTACCTATGCCCGCTGCACTGATGTTGGCAGAGAGGACGGATGACCCAGAGTCCCTCTCCTGTTGTTTCACTAGTCGCCAACCATGCCTCCCCTAGCGAAACCGTCGTGCCCTTACATCCTCCCCGGATACCGTAGGGGTCACGACACCCATGTAGTACTACACACTGCCCGTAGACAGGGTCACCTCTCTTAAATATCATCGGCCACGGCTAGCCGGAATAACCACCCTAGGATCCGGACTACTCATCCGATCGTCTGCAGACGTCAAGGGTGATAGCCGTGCGGTCTACGGATCCACTGTCCAAGGCGTCGCATGTGGAATCACCTTTCCAGTCCAATAGCCGTCAACGTCTATCGAGATTGGCGCACATCCACACGATGGGATGTGGCCCTCGACTTCGTCGGTGCCAAGTCCATGGTAGGGTTCATCCTAGCTAACCATCTCAGGACTATCACGAGGCCGCCTACAACGACACTCGCGCGGGTGAAGATTTCGGGTAAGGACTTGCTCCATATTTCCAGTCTAACTCGACCATGGAGTTTGTACAGTCTCTTACCCTACCAGCTCCCAGTATATAAGCTATGCATAACGTCCGGAGTGGTGCTCCCAGTGCTCCGCTATGCATCAACCTCGGGAGTGGCGCCTAACGGAAACGTCACCGTTTGACCACCGTCGGGACGCGGCGGTCAACCGGGGCATATGGAAAAAAGGCCCCCTTTTCTCTAAGTGGCGGTGACGTCGCCAAAGGTTCTAACATGTCATTATTTACTATCTATGTCCGCATGATAATTATTTAACACAAGCATAGAAAATAATACATCATGCAGGACATGAAATGTAGAACATGTTAGATAAAATAAACTACACTAACATGCATACAATTCAAATCTTATCAAGCATTATGATTTATCATATTTAAGACATCCAAGAATTTTTCCTAAGAAAACCCCAGCGGGAATTCCCTAGCTTGAATAAATCCTACCAACGGAGAACCAACGCACCTTGGATAGCGATCTGCTTCCGGGAACCAAGTCGCGCGGAGAATATCACCCGCCGAGCTTCTCGGATCGCGTACCCAAAATAATCCTATTTAATAAAATTTATTTAAAATAGATTTAATTTATTTCCCTTAAGATAAATAAATTAAAATCTATCAATTAAATAATTTATTACATTAAATTAATCCTATGTATGTTTAGGATTAATCTCACCTAATGAATTATGAATTTATCATATTTTTGCATTTTTATCTAATAACTTCAATGAATTTTTATTCAATTTCTACTCATCAAACTCACCCATAACTTGGCCCAAGTCATCCAGGAGCCCAAGTAGAACCCATAGAAATTTTTATTATTTTTTCGATTATTTTATTATTTTAATATTATTTTATTATTTTAATATTATTTTATTATTTTATATTTTTCTGACCCGGTCAACGGTCAACGTTGACTGGTCAACGGTCAACGTTGACTGGTCAACGCTGACTGGGTCGGCGGTGGGCCCGGTCAACGCTGACTGGGTCAGCTGTTGACCGGTCAACGCTGACTGGGTCGGCGGTGGGCCCGGTCAATGCTGACTGGGTCAGCTGTTGACTCGGTCAACGGTTCGAGTTACTGTTCACCCGGTTCGGTTCGGTTCGGTTCGATTTGGTTCGGTTCGGGTCCGGTTCAGCTAAATTAAATTCAATCTAATTTGACTCGAGCTCGAACCAGGTTCAACTTATTTGATTCGGCTCACCCAACCCAACTTGACTCGACCCAAACCTAACTCAAACCCAACCGATTTAACCCCACTTGATTCGACCCAACCGTTTCATTAAAGAAATAATTTCTTATACACTAAGCTTAGTTAATTAACGATAATCATGCTTTTAATTAAACTAAGCATACAATAACATAATTTTCCACTAATTATATTTATTTACACTAATCATAATTTATTAGCGCTAATCGTGATTAAGGAAATCCTTAATCACGATTACGAAAAGGGGCGAAATAACACCTTCGCCGCTTTCTTCGCCGATCGCTCCCTCGTCGGCTTCTTCGCCGGAGCTCCCGCCGTCCACGCTCGAGTGCTCTCGCCGGCCAACAACCCCGCGTCCTCGCGCACGAGATGGCTGGAAGCTCGCTGCAAACGATCCGGCCGTAAGAACCAGTCGCCGGAGCTCTCGACGCTCATCGACCCAACCGCGGACGGCAAACGCATCGTCCGCGAAATCAAAGGTTGGAAGGAGGAACGATAGCGGCGATTACTCACCTACGGGTTCACGAACCACTATTGGTGCTGATTCGGGGAGCAGGAGAGGCGGATCGAACGATTTGCTCCTCTCCTGCGCGAGCGCGTTCTGCTCCGAGCCCGCTGCCAAATCACCGGCTTCAAGGTGGAAAATCCGGCCGCTGCGCCTTCGTGGAGGCGAAGCGAGGCGGCGTGGACGGGTTGCGACGGTCGACTGAGGCGAAGTCGCGGCGGCGACTTCACTGCGTGCAGCGGCGGAGATCTGGGTGCGCAGCAGAGGGTGAGCAGCAACGGCGCCACTGCTCTGCTTTTCTCCGGCGATACTCCTCTCGACAATGGCGACGGGGTTGGGTCGGAGCAGCAGCAACTCGCCGGCGACGCCCTCGTCGGTCGCTGTTGCTGCGGAGGGGGTGAAGAGACGAAGGAGACGCCGCGCGATTAGGGCGAGCTCCTTCGCCCTCTTCGCGTCTCGACTTGACGGGGTCGCTTCCACCGAACCGGTCGTGTGGGTCGGTTTGGGTGGACCGGTCGACCAGGCCGGTCTAACCGAACCGGCCGGTCTAATTTATTTTTTTTTTTTTTTTTTTTTGATGGGGGTTTACAAGTACTCCCCCCCTTAAAAATTTTGGTCCTCCAAAATAACACTTGAACATCCAAAAAGATATCCAACATCACATATAAATTTCCAAAATTTTTGTACATCACACTCAAACACTCTCTCCCTCAAATAAGTGAGGTTGCTGGGCCCGCATGTGGGCCTCAGTCTCCCATGTAGCTTCCTCGATATGAGCGTTCCTCCAGAGGACTTTTACTAGGGGAATAGACTTACCTCGAAGCACCTTTACGCGCCGATCTATGATCTCAATAGCCCGCACCCCGTAGCTCAAGTCCTCTCTCAGCTGAACTGGTGGTGCTGTGAGGACATGGGACGGATCTGAAATGTACTTCCTCAACATGGATACATGAAAGACATCATGAATCTGCTCTAAGTCTGCAGGTAGCTCCAGTCGGTATGCCACCGGCCCGACTCTCTCAAGTACCTGGAAGGGTCCGATGTATCTAGGGTGTAGCTTCCCTTTCTTCTGAAAACGAAGGATGCCCTTCCAGGGGGATACCTTTAGAAAAACCATATCCCCGACTGCAAACTCTAGAGGCCTACGACGATTATCTGCATAGCTCTTCTGTCGGTCCTGAGCTGTCTTCAGTCTGCCTCGAATGACACTGACCTTGGCTACGGTTTCATCAATCAACTTCGTACCCGTCAGTCGTCTCTCGCCTACCTCACTCCAGCATAATGGAGTCCGACACTGTCTGCCATATAGAGCCTCATAGGGAGCCATACCAATGCTGGCCTGATAGCTATTATTATATGCAAATTCCACCAAAGGAAGGTGGGTATCCCAGCTACCAGAAAACTCGAGCACACATGCTCTCAACAAGTCCTCCAGCGTCTGTATGGTACGCTCTGACTGTCCATCAGTCTGTGGGTGAAATGCGGTGCTAAACCTCAATGATGTACCCAGCTCCCCCTGAAACTTCGGCCAGAACCTAGAAGTGAACCTAGGATCTCGGTCCGACACAATAGATACTGGTACTCCATGAAGGCGGACAATGTCGCTGATGTACAGCCTGGCTAACCTCTCCAATGTGTAAGAAATCTCAATCGGCAAGAAGTGGGCAGACTTTGTAAGTCGATCAACGATCACCCAGATAGCGTCATGGTGTCTCTGGGTGCGCGGCAACCCGACTACAAAGTCCATAGTGATATGCTCCCACTTCCACTCCGGTATCGGAAGAGGCTGCAAGGTCCCTGCCGGCTTCTGATGTTCCGCCTTAACCTGCTGGCATACTAGGCATCGAGTTACAAACTCAGCTATGTCCCGCTTCATGCCCGACCACCAATACGTCTGTCGAATAGTACGATACATCTTCGTACTACCCGGATGCATAGTATAAGCGGAACTGTGTGCCTCCTCCAGAATCTGCCGTCGTAGATCCTCATCATGGGGTACGCAGATCCTGTCATTCAGCACCAGCATGCCGTCATCTCTGAGTCTGAACTCCTGACCCTGACCATCCTCTACTCTCTGGATCACCGTACTCAACTCTGAGTCTGTCCTCTGTAACTCGGCCAGCCGGTCCGATAAAATGGGTCGCACAGTAAACTGTGCCAGTAACCCACCCTGAGAGTCACACTGTAGCTCAACCCCCAGCAATCTCATGTCACGCAGCAAGGGTAAGTAGGCAGTGCGTATATACGCCAAAGTGACAGACGACTTTCTGCTCAAAGCATCTGCCACTACATTAGCCTTCCCCGGATGGTAGTCAATAATCAAGTCATAGTCCTTGATCAACTCCAACCAGCGGCGCTGCCTGAGGTTCAACTCCTTCTGGGTCAACAAGTACTGTAGGCTCTTATGGTCAGTAAAAATATGACACTTCTCCCCGTAAAGATAGTGTCGCCAAATCTTAAGAGCCAGAACAATAGCGGCTAACTCCAAATCATGAGTCGGATAATTTACCTCGTGCTTCTTCAACTGACGTGAAGCATAGGCAATTACCCGTCCGCTCTGCATAAGTACACACCCCAGCCCTTGCTTCGACGCATCGCTGAATACCACATACTCCGTACCGCTAACTGGGAGGGTGAGTATCGGAGCAGTGGTTAAACGAGTCTTAAGCTCCTGGAAACTGAGCTCACACTCTGGGGCCCACCGAAACTTAATGTCCTTCCTAGTCAACTTGGTCATCGGCGCTGCAATACGTGAGAAATCCTGCACAAACCGCCGATAATATCCAGCTAATCCAAGGAAACTACGGACCTCTGTGGGACTCTTAGGCTGCTCCCACTTAGTCACTGCCTCAATCTTAGTCGGATCGACCTGTATGCCCTCACTGGATATAATATGCCCCAGAAATCCAACCTGAGTCAGCCAAAACTCACATTTGGAAAACTTGGCATAAAGCTGACTATCTCTCAGTACCTGAAGGACAAGTCGGAGATGCCTCATATGCTCCTCCGGGCTCTTCGAATAGACAAGTATGTCATCAATGAAGACAATGACACACTTATCTAAATGTCTATGAAAAACCCGGTTCATCAAATCCATAAAGGCTGCGGGAGCATTAGTAAGTCCAAAAGACATGACTAGGAACTCATAATGTCCATACCGTGACCGAAATGCCGTCTTAGGGACATCCGAGTCCCTAATCTTTAACTGATGATACCCGGACCTCAAATCAATCTTCGAGAAAACCCGAGCTCCCTGTAACTGATCAAATAAGTCATCGATGCGGGGAAGCGGATACCTGTTCCTGATGGTGACCTTATTCAACTGCCTGTAATCAATGCACATCCTCAAGGTCCCATCCTTTTTCTTCACAAATAGAACAGGTGCGCCCCAAGGGGAGACACTAGGTCGAATAAACCCCTTATCCACCAAGTCCTGTAACTGTAGCTTGAGTTCCTTCAACTCTGCCGGTGCCATACGATACGGGGGTCTAGAGATTGGCATCGTCCCAGGGGCGAGATCGATGCAAAACTCTAACACCCGATCCGGGGGTAGGCCAGGCAATTCCTCTGGAAAAACATCTGGGAACTCACGAACTACCGGAATATCTGCCATCTGGCTATCCGACTGGCTGCTATCCACTACGTGCGCAAGAAAACACTGATACCCTTTCCTGATGTACCTCTGCGCCGTGAGAGCGGATATAATGGCAGTCGGCAGGACTCGACGATCCCCCTCGAATACCAGCTCCGGGGGTCCCAATCCAACGAAGGACACTGACTTTGTGAAGCAGCTCACCAGGGCTCTATGTGCTGTCAACCAGTCCATACCGAGAATCACATCGAAGTCTGCCATGTCCAGTGGAATCAGGTCCGCCTCAAGGGTAACCTCCTGTATCATAATGGGACAAGACCGATACATCTGACTCCGTAAAATCTTCTCACCCAAGGGAGTACAGACAATCAACTCTGCCTCTAACGGGGTAAGAGGTATGTCGGCTCGCCTGGCGAACTCCGAACTAATGAAAGACCGATGTGACCCGGTGTCAATAAGAATACGAGCCCATGCATCAAATAGTCGCATATGTCCTATTCCACATCACATAAACAACACATGCGACAAGTTAAATTTAATCTCACTTAACAAAAGATAAGTTTTAGTTCCAAAATCCAACACAACAACAACTTATCAAATGGAAAGACTAAATCTCCAAAAATAAAAATTCCATTTAAGGTGCGTCAGCATGGGAGGAGTTACCCGTGACTACATCGGGGTTGGCTTGGGCGTCGATGCCGTCCAATGCATATATGCGCGTCTGAGTGCGCTGGGGCGGCCTCTGAGAGTGTGGGCCCGAGCCGGTAGGAAATCCTCGGGTAGACCCCGTCATAGGTGCAGCCGGTGGGAACGGTGCAGGAGGACGACCACGACCCGCAGATGCCGGGTGGATGGCTGACTGCTGGGATCCACCCATCTGAATCCGCTGCGGACAGTTGGTCCGAATGTGCCCCTTCTGTCCGCACTGATAACAAGTGATCTCTCGGCACATCCCAGTGTGAGTCCGGCGGCAAATGGTACATGGGGCCAACTGTGAGGTACGGTGTATCTGAGGGGCCCTATGTACTGACGGCTGGGGACGTGCCTGACTCGGCTGACCCCGCTGCTCAGTCCTCTGTATAAATCGGCTCCCAGATGGAGCCCCTCCTGCAGCCGAGGCCACTGAAGCTACCGAGCCAGTCTGTCTGTCCCTGAAGTCACCTCGACCCCTATGTGTCGCTGACCTCTTCTTCTTGTGCCCCTCTCTCCGCATACGCGTCGTCTGGAGCATCCTCTCAGTCCACAGGGCTTTATCCACCAACTGCTGGAAAACAGTGTAATCCAATATTCCCACCCTAACACTAAGGTGGTCATCCAAGCCCTGAATAAAGCGCATCCGACGATACCTGTCGGATGTGATCGTGTCGGGTACCAGGGAGGCCAGCAGATTAAACTCCGCCACATACTCTGACACAGATCTGCCTCCCTGTCTACAGTCTAAGAACTCCTGTACCTTCAGATCATGCTGGAGCTCTGTATAGAAACGCTCGTGGAACTCATCCAAAAATATGTCCCACGTCAGTCCGGTAGAATAGCGGGTCTCCAGCTCATCTCGCCAGGTCTCAGCCTCCCCGTCTACCAGATAGAGTGCCACTCCAAGTCGGTCTCTATCAGCTAACTCCAAATCCGCAGTGATACGGCGGACGTTGTTAATCCAAGACCGGGCTGTCTGGGGGTCAGATGATCCAGAAAATGTAACACACCCCAGATGTCGAGCGTCTCTCACCCAAGCGGCTATCGGCCTCGCAGCTCGGGTACTGGGCTCCGACGTAACAACTCCCCCAGGCGGGGTTTGATAATCCACTCGAGTATAAGTCCCCTGTGCTCCTATCGGAGGGGTAGCAACTGCTGTTGCCACCCTCACTCGATCTGACTCTGCACTACGATTAGCTGGAGCGGGTACAACTGCTGGGGCAGGAGTCGTCCGGACCACCCGCGGTGCTGGTGGTATCACTGGTGCAGCAGGAGGCGGAGGAGGAGGTGCACTAGTCTGGGGTACCTCGGGCTCATGTTGTGCAGTGGGATTTAGAATGCTGACCATCGCACTGGCCACCGCTGCTGCTATTATGTTCAGCTGTCCCTGAGCAACATGTGCCTGCCCTGATGGCACTGTAGATGTAGTCCTCTACCTCATGGTACGTCGAGAACTCGAGCTCCGACGTGTACCCAATGATGCCCCCTCTGGGACCATGGATATTGGTGCCCTATAAGAATCTCCGGTAACACTCGCAGCTGGTACCGGTGCTAGCGGCGTTAACGGATCCGCCGCTGGACGGGAGGTGGCCGTCGAATGATCCTGGGGCTCCACGAGCTTTCGGGGCCTCCCCCGTTTACGTCTGGGCGGTACTTCTGACATCTACATGAACAAGCTTCTGTCAGTTCATACGAAATAAGAATTTCTACGTAAGGTAAAACTCTTTCGGTACGCATAGTCACGATATAGGTAAACGACCGTACCACTAACTATCTAACTGGCCAATCTACTATATCGGGACTCACATCCTTATAATTTAGATTTGAAGTCGAAACTCCAAAATCCCTAGGTTTTGATATCACCTAAATACTCAGGTCTTTAAACCTAAGCTCTGATACCACTTAAGTTGTCACGCCCCGACCCCCAGGACGACACGTGGCAACCGCCGTATGAGCCCGACAAGCCCATACAAGGCATAAATACAAATACTAAACTACATACACCCACATTTTCAAATAACATCTTAAATACAGTCCCGATATCTCCTAATACAAATCTAAGGCCGGCATACGAAAACTCATAACAGCAGTCGTATACCTTCCGCGACGAACCCTCCGTCATCGATCTCGTCTCGTGCAACGACACCTGCACACACATTGAACGCGGTGTGCTCAGCCTTGCGGCCTAATGCGAAATTACGGTCCTACCGAATAAGGAAATCAAAGGCTAGGAGGAGTATTCTAGGATGTCTTTGGTAATTAGTCATCATCTTTCATGCCATTTCGTTTTAAACAATTCGTATAAAAATAGACAGTATAAACAAACAATTAAATGTGTACATGTCACTAGATGTCACCCTAGTCATGTCTAGTGTCCATATTAATAGTATGTCACCTACGTCATAGTGAGACTTTTTAGGTTTCATAAACTCGGGCTGCCAGCCTACGCTTAATGACTACCCTAGCTAAGAGTATCAGTAAGCCCATCAGTGCCTTTCTGTCTCTGTCTCTACCTATGCCCGCTGCACTGATGTTGGCAGAGAGGACGGATGACCCAGAGTCCCTCTCATGTTGTTTCACTAGTCGCCAACCATGCCTCCCCTAGCGAAACCGTCGTGCCCTTACATCCTCCCCGGATACCGTAGGGGTCACGACACCCATGTAGTACTACACACTGCCCGTAGACAGGGTCACCTCTCTTAAATATCATCGGCCACGGCTAGCCGGAATAACCACCCTAGGATCCGGACTACTCATCCGATCGTCTGCAGACGTCAAGGGTGATAGCCGTGCGGTCTACGGATCCACTGTCCAAGGCGTCGCATGTGGAATCACCTTTCCAGTCCAATAGCCGTCAACGTCTATCGAGATTGGCGCACATCCACACGATGGGATGTGGCCCTCGACTTCGTCGGTGCCAAGTCCATGGTAGGGTTCATCCTAGCTAACCATCTCAGGACTATCACGAGGCCGCCTACAACGACACTCGCGCGGGTGAAGATTTCGGGTAAGGACTTGCTCCATATTTCCAGTCTAACTCGACCATGGAGTTTGTACAGTCTCTTACCCTACCAGCTCCCAGTATATAAGCTATGCATAACGTCCGGAGTGGTGCTCCCAGTGCTCCGCTATGCATCAACCTCGGGAGTGGCGCCTAACGGAAACGTCACCGTTTGACCACCGTCGGGACGCGGCGGTCAACCGGGGCATATGGAAAAAAGGCCCCCTTTTCTCTAAGTGGCGGTGACGTCGCCAAAGGTTCTAACATGTCATTATTTACTATCTATGTCCGCATGATAATTATTTAACACAAGCATAGAAAACAATACATCATGCAGGACATGAAATGTAGAACATGTTAGATAAAATAAACTACACTAACATGCATACAATTCAAATCTTATCAAGCATTATGATTTATCATATTTAAGACATCCAAGAATTTTTCCTAAGAAAACCCCAGCGGGAATTCCCTAGCTTGAATAAATCCTACCAACGGAGAACCAACGCACCTTGGATAGCGATCTGCTTCCGGGAACCAAGTCGCGCGGAGAATATCACCCGCCGAGCTTCTCGGATCGCGTACCCAAAATAATCCTATTTAATAAAATTTATTTAAAATAGATTTAATTTATTTCCCTTAAGATAAATAAATTAAAATCTATCAATTAAATAATTTATTACATTAAATTAATCCTATGTATGTTTAGGATTAATCTCACCTAATGAATTATGAATTTATCATATTTTTGCATTTTTATCTAATAACTTCAATGAATTTTTATTCAATTTCTACTCATCAAACTCACCCATAACTTGGCCCAAGTCATCCAGGAGCCCAAGTAGAACCCATAGAAATTTTTATTATTTTTTTTATTTTTTTATTTTTTTAATATTATTTTATTATTTTAATATTATTTTATTATTTTAATATTATTTTATTATTTTATATTTTCTAACCCGGTCAACGGTCAACGTTGACTGGTCAACGCTGACTGGGTCAGCTGTGGGCCCGGTCAACGCTGACTGGGTCAGCTGTTGACTGGTCAACGCTGACTGGGTCAGCAGTGGGCCCGGTCAACGCTGACTGGGTCAGCAGTTGACCGGTCAACGCTGACTGGGTCGGCGGTAGGCCCGGTCAATGCTGACTGGGTCAGCTGTTGACTCGGTCAACGGTTCGAGTTACTGTTCACCCGGTTCGGTTCGGTTCGGTTCGATTTGGTTCGGTTCGGGTCCAATTCAGCTAAATTAAATTCAATCTAATTTGACTCGAGCTCGAACCAGGTTCAACTTATTTGATTCGGCTCACCCAACCCAACTTGACTCGACCCAAACCTAACTCAAACCCAACCGATTTAACCCCACTTGATTCGACCCAACCGTTTCATTAAAGAAATAATTTCTTATACACTAAGCTTAGTTAATTAACGCTAATCATGCTTTTAATTAAACTAAGCATACAATAACATAATTTTCCACTAATTATATTTATTTACACTAATCACAATTTATTAGCGCTAATCGTGATTAAGGAAATCCTTAATCACGATTACGAAAAGGGGCGAAATAACACCTTCGCCGCTTTCTTCGCCGATCGCTCCCTCGTCGGCTTCTTCGCCGGAGCTCCCGCCGTCCACGCTCGAGTGCTCTCGCCGGCCAACAACCCCGCGTCCTCGCGCACGAGATGGCTGGAAGCTCGCTGCAAACGATCCGGCCGTAAGAACCAGTCGCCGGAGCTCTCGACGCTCATCGACCCACCCGCGGACGGCAAACGCATCGTCCGCGAAATCAAAGGTTGGAAGGAGGAACGATAGCGGCGATTACTCACCTACGGGTTCACGAACCACTATTGGTGCTGATTCGGGGAGCAGGAGAGGCGGATCGAACGATTTGCTCCTCTCCTGCGCGAGCGCGTTCTGCTCCGAGCCCGCTGCCAAATCACCGGCTTCAAGGTGGAAAATCCGGCCGCTGCGCCTTCGTGGAGGCGAAGCGAGGCGGCGTGGACGGGTTGCGACGGTCGACTGAGGCGAAGTCGCGGCGGCGACTTCACTGCGTGCAGCGGCGGAGATCTGGGTGCGCAGCAGAGGGTGAGCAGCAACGGCGCCACTGCTCTGCTTTTCTCCGGCGATACTCCTCTCGATAATGGCGACGGGGTTGGGTCGGAGCAGCAGCAACTCGCCGGCGACGCCCTCGTCGGTCGCTGCTGCTGCGGAGGGGGTGAAGAGACGAAGGAGACGCCGCGCGATTAGGGCGAGCTCCTTCGCCCTCTTCGCGTCTCGACTTGACGGGGTCGCTTCCACCGAACCGGTCGTGTGGGTCGGTTTGGGTGGACCGGTCGACCAGGCCGGTCTAACCGAACCGGCCGGTCTAATTTAATTTAATTTATTTTTTTTTTTTTTTTGATGGGGGTTTACATTCTACTTCCTTTTCTTTTTCTTCTTCTTCTTCTTCTTCTTCTTCTTCTGCTTCCTCGCGATCGCCCGCAACACAGCAGCGCCGGCGCTGCTCCATCCCGTCAGCGCCCGTTGCTCGTCGGCCATCGTTCGCCAACCGTCCCCCTCCTCCGCGTCGAGAAGAGCTCGGCGGAGGTCGACCTTCCCTCCTTTCTCCTGCCTTCTCCCCCTTCGCAAAGGGCAGTCGCTGTTCGCCGCCCTTCCCCCCTTGCGGCTGCCGTTCGCTGCCGCCGCTCGCCCTCCGGAGATCCTCGTTGCAACGAGGAGAGCGCAGCAGAGGTCTGCAGCCGCGCGCCTCCTCCTCTTCCCCGCATTCCCCTGCTTGCGGGCGGAAACGAAGCCGCGAGCAGAAACATCTGCTCGCACGCCCCAAGCGGCGATTTCTCGTCGCCGCGCCTCCTCCTCGCCCATCGTCGTTGTCCCCTCGTCGACGACCTCTCTCCGTCCCCGATCTGTCGTTCGCGAGCTCAACGAGGGCTCGCCGAAGTGAAACCCTTGCCAATCGCTTCCCACGCGGCAGCGAGCTTCGCTTCGCCACCTCCAACGGCGTCGTCGTTGCTGCTGCTTGCGGGAGCCGCGGCGGACCATCGCCGCAGCCGAAGGGCCATTGCCGGGGTCCTAATCGACCGAGCCGGAGCTTCATCGCCGGCGTCCGAAGAGAGGAAGCGGACGAGCAGAGGTACCCCTGTTCTCGCCCCTTTCTGCGTGATTAATTTCCTTTAATCATGCTTAGCGAATAATTAAGCATGATTAGCTATAAATAAGTATGATTAATATAGATTAAGTTATGATATGTTTAGTTTAAATTTAAACATGGTTTAGAGTTAAATAATCAAATTTTAGTTAAGTTAATAATGAATTAGAGTTAATTTAATAAAACTGGTTGAGCTGAATCAGTTAGTTGAGTTGAGTTGAGTTGAGTTTGGGTCGAACTTGGGTTCGGGTTAAGTTAAGTTGTATGATTAGTGTAAGTTAAACAAGGTTAGTGATTTAATTAAGTGCGGTTAGAGAATGAGTTGAGTTGAACCGAACCAAACCGGGCCGAACTGAACCAAACCGAACCGAACCAATTAGGCATGGGTCAGACTCAGGTTGAACCGGATGAAGAGTAACCGACCCGTTTGACCGAATCAACAGCTGACCCAGTCAGCGTTGACCGGGCCCACCGCTGACCCAGTCAGCATTGACCGAGTGAACAGCTGACCCAGTCAGCGTTGACTGGTCAACCGTTGACCAGGTCAAAAAATTAAATAATTAATAAAATAATATTAAAATAAAAAATCATAAAAATAGTAAAAAAATTTATGGGTTCTACTTAGGCTTTGGTTATGAGTGAGTTTAATAAGTATAAATTGATTAAAAATTCATTTAATTTAATTAAGGAAATTTAACCTTTATAGTTAGTTAATAGATAAAATTTAAAGTATTATTAATTAAAAATTGATTAGGTGGGATAAATCCTAAACTTGTATAAGATTAATTTAATGTAATAATTATTTTAATTAATGGATTGATAGATTTTTAATTTATTTATCTTAGGAGAAAATAAATTAAATTTATTTAAATAATTATGTTAATTAGGACTATTGTAGGTATGCGATCCGAGTAGCTCGGCGGGTGATTATCTCCGCGTGACTTGGTCTAGAGGAGCGAATCGCTAACCCAAGTGCGTTGGTTCTCCGATGGTAGGATTTATTCAAGCTAGGGAATTCCCGCTGGGGTTTTCTTAGGAACAATTCGTGAATGTCTTAAATATAATAAAATATAATGCTTGATAAGATTTGATATGTTTGCATGTTAGTTTAATTTACTTTACTTGACATGCATGATATACCATGATTTTCTATGCTAGTTTTAATATGTCGTAGTATCTTGTCGAGCATGTTAAATATTATTTTATTGTATTTCTATGCTATGCTAGCATACCTACCATGCAGACATAGATAGTAAATAACGACGTGTTAGAACCTTTGGCGACGTCACCGCCACTTAGACAGAAAAAGGGGCCTTTTTCCATATGCCCCGGTTGACTGTCGCGTCCCGATGGTGGTCAAACGGTGACGTCCCGCTAGGCCCCACTCCCGAGGTTGATGCATAGCGGAGATACTGGGAGCACCACTCCCGACGTTATGCATAGCTTATATACTGGGAGCTTGTAGGGTAAGAGACTGTACACACTCCATGGTCATATTAGACTGAAAATATGGAGTAAGTCCTTACCCGAAATCTTCACCCGCACGAGTGTCGTTTAGGTGGCCTCGTGATAGTCCTGAGATGGTTAGCAATGATGAGCCCTACCATGGACTTGGCACCGATGGAATCGAGGGCCACAGCCCATCGTGCGGATGTGGGCCAATCTCGATAGACGTCGACTGCTATTGGACTGGGAAGGTGATTCCACATGCGACGCCTTGGACAGTGGATCCGTTGACCACACGGCTATCACCCTTGACGTCTGCAAACGATCGGATGAGTAGTCCGGATCCTAGGGTGGTTATTCCGGCTAGCCGTGGCCGATGAGATTTAATAGAAGTAACCCTGTCTACGGACAGTGTGTAGTACTACATGGGTGTCGTGGCCCCTACGAAATCCGGGGAGGATGTAAGGTCACGACGATTTCGCTAGGGGAGGCATGGTCGGCGACTAGTGAAACAAACGGAGAGGGATTCTGGGTCATCCGTCCTCTCTGCCAACATCAGTACAACGGGCATAGGTAGAGACAGAGACAGAAAGACACTGATGGGCTTACTGATACCCCCGGCCCGGGTAGTCACTAAGCGTAGGCTGGCAGCCCGAGTTTATGAAACCTTAAAGTCTCACCATGACGTAGGTGACAGACTATTGATATGGACGCTAGATATAACGTAGGTGACAGATTGTCGACATGGACACTAGATATAACGTAGGTGACATCGGCATGTACACATTTATTTATTTATGTTGTCTTATCTCTATATGAATTGTTTAAAATGTATTACATGAAAGATGATGATTAACTACCAAAGGCATCCTAGAATACTCCTCCTAGCTTTTGATTTATTTATTCGGTAGAGCCGTAATTTCGCACTAGGCCACAAGGCTGAGCACACCACTTTTCCCCGTGTGTGCAGGTTGATTAGATGACTGTTCGAGAGATTTGATGAAGATGAGTCCGTCGATGGGTTTATTTTTATTCTCGATGTCTGTTTGGGTGTATTAGATGTAGTAGGTTTATCGGGACTGTGTTAGAAATGTTGAGTTAGATAAATTAAATTGTAAATTCCGCTGCGTAATTGATCACTTAATGCCTTGTATGGGTCCGTTGGGCTCATACGGCGGTTGCACGTGCCCGACAGTTGGGTCGGGACGTGACAAAATACCTTTAGATGAGAAACATTGGGTTTTCGACCACACCAGGCTTCATATGGTGTCATGTTCTGTAAACTCCTTGACAGTGATCTATTTAGTAAATAAACAGATGTATTCACTGCTTCCCCCCAGAAAACCAATGGAACATTCATGGTTTTCAAGA
This sequence comes from Thalia dealbata, assembly GCA_030544415.1. NCBI lineage: Eukaryota > Viridiplantae > Streptophyta > Magnoliopsida > Zingiberales > Marantaceae > Thalia > Thalia dealbata. The sequence goes on from CM060458.1 coordinate 3,150,258, forward strand.
GAAACCGAGACATGGACATTACTGTCCTGTTTCTTCTCTCCACTATCCCATTCTGTTGTGGAGTGTAGGGAGCAGTCAAGAATCTTCTAATGCCATGTTTGTAACAGAATATTTTAAATTCATTAGAATTGAACTCACCACCTCTATCAGATCTGAAAGACCTCACCTTGTAAACCTCCATCATCTAAATTATAGTTTTAGAAAAAAAAAATTAATTTTTCCGGTCCGGTTCAACTGAACCGGCCAGCTGGCCGATCCGAGTGAACCGGTCCGACCAGGTCCGAAGGGGTCGACGCGAGCGAGAAGAGCCGCGGGCTCTTCCCACTCGCGAGGCGCCCCTCCCCTCTTCCCCCTCTTCTTCTTCGCATCTTCTTCTCCTCCTTCTTCTTCGAGCTCGCGACGCCGCCCTTTTCCATCGCAGCGGAGCGGACGCTGGTGCCTTCCCGCCGTGTTCGCCGTCCGCCGTCCATCGCCGGCGCCGCAGCAAGGAAAGTGCAGCGGTGATGCCGCGCTCCCTTTCCTTCCCCTGCATTCTCCTCGCCGTGAGAGAAGTCGTCCGCCGTCCTTCCTGCGAGCTCGCCGTCCACCGTCTGCTGATCGCCGAGCACTGTTCCTCGTCGCAGGAAGGAGAGCTCGGCAGAGGCAGGTCTGCTATGTGAAACCCGTGATTTTTGAATAAGAGCAATAGAATAATTTTAGTATTTGGAGGGTTTAATCGTAAAAGAAATTCTTTAAAGGACTTATTTGTAAAATCATATGAATTTTTGAAGTATGAGATTTTGATGTGAAAATTATACCATCAGATAGTATTTTTGATAAGGAATCCAACGGCGCAGACGGATCGTGATTTGGACGTCGTATGATCGGTCAATTAAACAATTAAGATTTAATTAGGATTTAAGATTTTAATTTTAAAAAAAATATATTTTGTTTCATTTTTCCCACCGAGCGCGCGCGACCTCCTCCCCCTCTCTCTTCTCTCTCCTCCTCCGCAGCGGCGACGGTGAAGGCGACCATTTTTTCCGTTGATGCTCCGGTGAAAATACATCGAATTAGACTCCCAAATTTTAGCCACAGGTAGATCTCGACCTCCTCTTCATTTTGATACCAAGATGCCTAAATTTGGTGTAGAGATGAGGGAGAAATCGCGTGAGAGGCATCGGCGGCGAGGGTTTCGTCGCCGGAGCTTGCTCCGGCGATTACCGGCCATTCCGGCCGTGAAACCTTACAAACTTGGTACCTATGGATTCTCCTTGACGAGAGCTATCCATTAGTACCGGAGTTGAGGGCTATTGGTCGCCGGTTGGCCGCCGGCGAGCTAAAAACCCTAACTTTAGGATTTCGCCCAAAATTTTAATCGTTGAAATTGATCGCGTATGAGCCATAAAATTGGGGCAAATATGATTTTTTGAATCCTCATGAAGATAGCTTTCGATTGGTACCAATATTGGTGCTGATCGAAGAACTTCGCCGGCGAGGGTTCCGGCGAACTTTCCGGTGAACTTTCCGGCGACCGCCGGAGAAATTTTCCGGCGAACTTGGAAAAAAAATTGGGGTGATTCTAGAGATCATTCTAAGAGTAGTGGTGAAGAGAGATTTGAGAAATTATTTCTAGATTGAGAATTAAAATTCGTTGAATAATTGACAGGAAAATATAAAAATGCGTAAATGACGGCACGTGGATCGAGGCATACCTTAAGTTGGTTCTGAGGAGTAAACCGTCAAGTCAGGTGCGTTGGTTCTCCGATGGTAGGATTTATTCAAGCTAGGGAATTCCCGCTGGGGTTTTCTTAGGAACAATTCTTGAATGTCTTAAATATGATAAATCATAATGCTTGATAAGATTTGAATTGTATGCATGTTAGTGTAGTTTATTTTATCTAACATGTTCTATATTCATGTCCTGCATGTTGTATTGTTTTCTATGCTTGTGTTAAATAACTATCATGCGGACATAGATAGTAAATAATGACATGTTAGAACCTTTGGCGATGTCACCGCCACTTAGACAGAAAATGGGGCCTTTTTCCATATGCCCCGGTTGACCGCCGCGTTCTGACGGTGGTCAAACGGTGACGTCCCGTTAGGCGCCACTCTCGAGGTTGATGCATAGCGGAGCACTGGGAGCACCACTCCCGACGTTATGCATAGCTTATATACTGGGAGCTGGTAGGGTAAGGGACTGTACACACTCCATGGTCATGTTAGACTGGAAATATGGAGCAAGTCCTTACCCGAAACCTTCACCCGCACGAGTGTCGTTGTAGGCGGCCTCGTGATAATCTTGAGATGGTTAGCTAGGATGAACCCTACCATGGACTTGGCACCGACGAAGTCGAGGGCCACAGCCCATCGTGCGGATGTGCGCCAATCTCGATAGACGTTGACGGCTATTGGACTGGGAAGGTGATTCCACATACGACGCCTTGGACAGTGGATCCGTAGACCGCACGGCTATCACCCTTGACGTCTGCAGACGATCGGATGAGTAGTCCGGATCCTAGGGTGGTTATTCCGGCTAGCCGTGGTCGATGATATTTAAGGGAGGTGACCCTGTCTACGGGCAGTTGTGTAGTACTACATGGGTGTCGTGACCCCTACGGTATCTGGGGAGGATGTAAGGGCACGACGGTTTCACTAGGGGAGGCATGGTTGGCGACTAGTGAAACAACTGGAGAGGGACTCTGGGTCATCCGTCCTCTCTGCCAACATCAGTGCGACGGGCATAGGTAGTGATTGAGGCAGAAAGGCACTGATGGGCTTATTGATACCCCCGGCCCGGGTAGTCACTAAGCGTAGGCTGGCAGCCCGAGTTTATAAAACCTTAAAGTCTTATCACGATGTACGTGACAGACTGTTGACGTGAACACTAGATATAACGTAGGTGATATCTAGTGAATTATACATCGGTATAGTATTTATGATGTTTGTTACTCCCCAAAAATTGATTTACACAAATCAAATGGGGACAGACTGTTGACGTTGACACAAGACTTAACTTAGGTGACATCTAGTGGCATGTACACATTTATTATTCATTTATGTTGTCTTATCGCTTTATACGAATTGTTTAAATTATATGACATGAAAGATGATTATTAATCACCAAGGGCATCCTAGAATACTCCTCCTAGCCTTTGATTTCTTTATTCGGTAGAGCCGTAATTTCGCACTAGGCCGCAAGGCTGAGCACACCACTTTTCCCCGTGTGTGCAGGTGTATTAGATGACTGTCCGAGAGATTTTATGAAGATGAGTCCGTCGACGAGTTTATTTTAAATTTTCGATGTCTTTTATTTTAGAATTGTAACAGGTTTATCGGGACTGTGTTAGAAATGTTGAGTTAGATAATTAAATTGTAAATTCCGCTGCATAAATGATGTATATGAATGGTATGTATCACTTGATGCCTTGTATGGGTCTGTCGGACTCATACGGCGGTTGCCACGTGGCCGACAGTTGGGTCGGGGCGTGACATGCTACCACGCCGCCGCCCCTTTTCCGTCCCCTGTTTCCTCTCCTTCGAGGGAGAAGTTGCAGCTGTCCGTCGCATTTCCTCCGCACCCACCGCTTGCCGTCGCTGCTGTCGTTCACAGCCGCCGTCGCAGCTCGTTCCTCTCCGCTGCGACGAGGAGAGCTCGGCGGAGACGAGGAGGGCTCTGTTGCTGCCGCGCAATCCTTCCCCTGCATCCGCCCCTCGCCGCGAGTTCAGCCGCCGTTCGCCTCCCTCGCCCGCAGTAGAGCAGCGCCGGTGCCGCTCCGCTTTGTCAGCGTTCGTTGCCCGCTCGCCGTCGTCCGCTGTGCATCGTCCCCCGTAGCAGAAACGGGAGCCCGAAGGAGGCAGCGTGCGACCCCCATCTTCCCCTGTGTCTTCCTTCGCATTCGCAGCCATCCGCCGGCTGCGTCTACCACCGTCCCATGCATAGATCGTCAGGCGATGTCTCCCCCACTGCAGTTGGAGACGCTCGCCCCCGCTGCACCCCCGGGAGCTGCCGTCGACCCCCGACGCCAACGCAGCAGGCGGCGATTTCCGCCGCCGCTGCTCGTTCGACCCGCAGCACCTCCGGCGACGAGTGGAGCTGCGAATCCACTCCTCTCGCCGGCCGGATCTTCCACCTCTCCTTCCCCACGCATTCGCAAGGTGAGGAGCTTCATTTTCCCTCCGTGAATAGGCGGGTTTCGCCCTCCGGCGAACTTGCCCTAAAGTTCGCCGGCGACGCCACCCAAAAGTAAGTTTTTAGGCGTTGATGGCCGGAGTTTTCGCAGGCCATCGCTGGTTCCCACCTGTGCGAAGAGTTGCGGAGCTCGCCGTCAAGTTTGCCGTTGGTTTCGCGAGCTCCGGCGAGGTGGCGGCTAGGGTTCCGGCGATGACATTACTATTCCGGCGAGTGAATAGTATTTCCGATGATGAATAGTGATTCCGGCTAAGGTAGCTTTATTTTTCCCTAATCGCGATTAGCGATTTATTTAAGCATATTTAGTCGTAATTAAACACGTTTAGAATAAATTAGTGTTGTTGAAATGCTTAGATTAATTTAAACATGCTTAGTGTTAATTAACCAAGTTTAGTGGATTAATTAAGCATGATAAATTAAGTTAAGTAAAATTTATGATTTAATTAAGTAGAGTTAGTGAATGGGTTGAGTTGAACGAGATTAGAGTTAGTTGGATTGAATTCGAGTTAAGTTTGGGTTCGGATTGAGTGTAGTTGAGGTGAGCTGAATCAATTAAATTGAACCTGAGTCGAACCAAATTAATTTGAACTGAACTCGAGTCGGACTCGGATTTAGATGGGTTGGAGCTGACTCGATCGAACCGAACCGGCTAGGCTTGCGTCAGACTCAAGTTAAGCCAAATGAATAATGATTGGGTCCACCGCATTGGCCAGGTCAACAGCGTTGACCGAGTCCACCGCGTTGACCGGGTCCACCGTGTTCACCGGGTTGACCGGGTCAACTGTTGACCGTTGACCAGTCAAATAATAATAAAATAATAAAAAATAAAAAAATAAAAATAATTTAACTTTTCATGAGTATGATTAGGTGATTTAAAATAACTAATTAATGTTTAATTGATCTAATTAAGTACTGATGAGTGTTATTTGGGCCCTTAGGTGACTTGGGCTAGATGAGGGGTTTAAATGGATAAATTTGATAAAATTTATCTAAGCTTAACTAAGTTAATTTAAATTGTAAAATGGAAATTTGGCTAATTAGTATTTAGGTTAGATTGATAAATTAATATTTGATTTACTTTAGGGAAAAATGAATTAAATTTGATTTAAATAATTGTGTTAATTAGGATTTATCGCAGGTACGTGATCTGAGTAGTTCGACGGAGTGATTCGTTGTTACGCGGGTTGATTCTGAAGACCGGATCGCTAACCCAGGTGTGTTAGTTCTCCGATGGTAGGATTTATTCAAGCTAGGGAATTCCCGCTGGGGTTTTCTTAGGAACAATTCTTGGATGTCTTGAATATGATAAAACATAATGCTTGATAGGATATGACTTGCTTGCATGTTAGTTTAGTTTATTTTTATCTGACATGTAGGATATACTCTAGTTTGCATGTTAGTTTAATTTACTTTACTTAACATGCATGATATACCATGATTTCCTTATTAAGATTCTAATATGTCGTAGTATCATGTCGAGCATGTTAAATATTATTTTATTGTGTTTCTATGCTATGCTAGCATACCTACCATGCAGACATAGATAGTAAATAATGACATGTTAGAACCTTTGGCGACGTCACCGCCACTTAGACAGAAAAAGGGGCATTTCCCATATGCCCCGGTTGACCGCCGCGTTCCGACGGTGGTCAAATGGTGACGTCCCGTTAGGCGCCACTCCCGAGGTTGATGCATAGCGGAGCACTGGGAGCACCACTCCCGACGTTATGCATAGCTTATATACTGGGAGCTGGTAGGGTAAGAGACTGTACAAACTCCATAGTCAGGTTAGACTGGAAATATGGAGCAAGTCCTTACCCGAAATCTTCACCCGCACGAGTGTCGTTGTAGGCGGCCTCGTGATAGTCCTGAGATGGTTAGTTAGGATGAACCCTACCATGGACTTGGCACCGATGGAGTCAAGGTTGCCACAGCCCATCGTGCGGATGTGCGCCAAATCTTGAGAGACGTCGACGGCTAATGGACTGGGAAGGTGATTCCACATGCGACGCCTTGGACAGTGGATCCGTTGACCACACGACTATCACCCTTGACGTCTGCAGACGATCGGATGAGTAGTCCGGATCCTAGGGTGGTTATTCCGGCTAGCCGTGGCCGATGAGATTTAAGAGAGGTGACCTTGTCTACGGACAGCGTGTAGTACTACATGGGTGTCGTGGCCCCTACAGAATCCAGGGAGGATGTAAGGGCACGACGATTTCGCTACGGGAGGCATGGTTGGCGACTAGTGAAATAAATTGGAGAGGGATTATGGGTCATCCGTCCTCTCTGCCAACATCAGTGCAGTGGGCATAGGTAGAGACAGAGACAGAAAGGTACTGATGGGCTTATTGATACCCCCGGCTCGGGTAATCATTAAGTGTAGGCTGGCAGCCCGAGTTTATGAAACCTTAAAGTCTCATCACGATGTAGGTGACAGACTGTTGACGTAGACACTAGATATAACGTAGATGACATCTAGTGAATTATACATCGGTATTGTATTTATGATGTTTGTTACTCCCCATAAATTGATTTACACAAATCAAATGGGGACAGACTGTTGACGTTGACACTAGACTTAACTTAGGTGACATCTAGTGGCATGTACACCTTTATTTATTTATTTATTTATTTATGTTGTCTATCTCAATATGAATTGTTTAAATTATATGGCATGAAAGATGATTATTAATCACCAAAGACATCCTAGAATACTCCTCCTAGCCTTTGATTTCTTTATTTGGTAGAGCCATAATTTCGCACTAGGCCGCAAGGCTGAGCACACTACTTTTCCCCGTGTGTACAGGTGTGTTAGATGACTGCCCGAGTTATTCGATGAAGATGAGTCCGTCGACGGGTCTATATTTTTATTTATCGTTGCCTTTTTCCTAGAATTGTAGTAGGTTTATCGGGACTGTGTTAGAAATTTTGAGTTAGATAATTAAATTGTATATTCCGCTGCATAAACGATGTATATGAATGGTATGTATCACTTGATGCCTTGCATGGGTCTATCGGGCTCATACGGCGGTTGCCACGTGGCCGACGGTTGGGTCGGGGCGTGACACACCTTTTCTCCACTTTCAGATTCAGATAAAGTCTTAAACTGTTTGAAAACTTCAAATGCACCAGATTTTTGTTTAAGCATAAACACCCACATGTACCTTGAGAAATCATCTACAAGCAGGAAAAAATAGTTACTCCCTCCTAAGGAAGAGGGAATGATGGGGCCACACAAATCACCGTGAATAAGCTCCAAAACAGTTTTAGCTCTAAATGATGTTGCATTAGGAAAGGTTGACCTATTTAGTTTTGTGACTACACATTCATCACAAATTTCCTTTGTAGGAGAGATTTTTTGCAGCCCTTTAACCAAGGATTGATCAGACATACATTTCAAAGCCTGATAATTCACATGTCCAAATCTATGATGCCATAACTTACTATTGAATTCAGTAGAGGTCAGCAAACATTGATCAGCAGGATTAAGCTTTAACGAATACATTCTATTTGGAGCTCTTTCAACATTTATCGTATCTCTTCCCATTTTATCAGAAATGCACATAATTCCATTTTTAATAACAATGGTGTAGCCTAATTCATCAAGTTGGCCTACACTTAGGATGTTTGACTGTAATGAAGGAATAAAAAGAACATTATGAAGTAAGCTTGTGATACCTCCACCAATAGGTAAATAAATCGATCCCTTTCCTGCTGATTTTTCCAGTGATCCATCACCATATCTAACTTTTCCAACAACAGACTCATCCAAGGTATGGAAATACTCCTTCTTTCCTATCATATGATTTGTGGCACCGGAATCTAAGTACCACACATCAAGAATATTAGTTTCTGAACTGATACTCTGTAAAATCACATCCGTATTAGATTCCTTTTCTTCAACTATCATCAAAACATTGTGTTTAAACTGAGACTCTTGCTGATTGTTGTCAGCACTTTGTTCAGCAAGGAAAATTACATCCTCCTTCCTGTACTCGGATGCATAATGGCCAAAGTTTTTGCAATTGTAACACTTGACAGAAGACTTATCTTTCTTGGGTTTGTTCTGATGTGATGAACTGCTACTGATGACTTCTCCAGCAGTGCGTCGATCAATAAAAGTTCTGCCACGACCCCGAAATCTTCCTCTGTTATTGTTATTAAACCCGCGTCCACGTCCACGGAGATTACCGAAATTACTTCTCCCTCTCAGCTCCCAATCAGACAGGGTTAACAACACCTGGTTCTTAGAAGTTTGCAATCTAGATTTAAGTCTAACTTCAAAAGTTTTTAGGGCACTTACAACATAATCAACAGTCATCGCTGAAGTATCCTGGAATTGCTCTAGGTTGCATGCCACCGGATCAAACTGAGATGGTAATGAACGAAGTATCTTCTCTACTATACGTTCTTCTTTCACTCTTTGTCCAATGTTTCTCATCGTTGTCACAATTGAGGAAAGACGATTTATGAAAACATCGATTGAATCAGTATCAGTCATATGACAGTTTTCGAACTCACCACGGAGTTGGCTCATTCTGGCCTTCTAAAACTTTTCGTTTCCCCCATGGAAACCTTTAAGTGCGTCCCACGTCTCCTTCGCTGATTCCTTATCAGCAACCAGTATCAGTAGTTCATCAGATAGCGCTGAATGAATAAATGATACGACTATTTCATCCAGGCGCTTATCAACCACATGATCGTCTCCATGCACAGGTTCAATTGTCTCCCAGACACCGTGCGCCTTCAAAAACGAGCGAACATGAATTGCCCACATGGCATAGTTTCCTCCTTTCTGAAGCATTGGACAATGACCAAGTGTGCCTCCTCCACAACTTGGAGAGGCCCTGGAACCAGCCGAACTCCCCAGATTCATTACGGGTTCCTTTCCACTTGCCGGCGTTGTCAGCAGCGGCTTCTTCCCGGATGACATGGTCTCCTTCCTTTATCTCACTGGCTCTGATACCAAATGAAGGAATCAAAACAGAGCACACGGACAGAGTTCTAGAAGATAAACAACGGTATTTGAAAAAGGAAGAACAAATCTATTTTAGAACTATGCATTAGATACATGTTCAGTTTTCACTATTTTATATAGAACTAATTGTTCAGAAAATAAAATTGTAATATAACTGCTAATGACAGAAAACCATATTACACGTATACAATTAGAACAAGCTTAAGTATGAATTTGACTCCAACATAGAGGACCCTCTACTTCCGCCACCGCCCCCCTCTGTCGTTCTTTCTCCGCCACCGAACCCCCCTCCTCCTCCGCGCCCCGCCCTGCCACGGCGTGCATTTCCCAAGTCCCCCACCTCTGCTTCCGCTGTCGCCGCTGTCGTTCTATCTCCGCCACCGAAGCAGAAGTACCTCGGGGGGCGTGGGAAGAGCGGGGGGAGAGCAGAGGGGGGCGTGAAAAAGAGGGAGCAAGGGAGGGAGGGGGAAGAAGCAGAGGGCTCGCCGGTGATAGAGGAGATGGAGTTTGAGTGCCGACGACAGAGGAGACGGGGGAGGTGGGCGGGTGACCGGTCGAGAGTGCGAGCGGGACAACAAGCAAGCGTTGGCCGGGCGAATTCTACTTTTTATTAAAAAATTGGTCAACGTGCCACACTGTCACGTTGACCGGTTATTTCTCTTAAAAAAATTTGAACACAGTCGTTTTTCGAAATTAATATTTTCAATAAATTACTCCAGAAGTTGAAAAGAACACTAATTAACAGAGTATTTTCACTACAAACTAACTTAAAATATTAATGTAATAAAACACAAAGTAAAAATAATTTTTAATAAACTAACTATTCAACTCGCGAGGTCAAAAATTTAACCTATTTTTTAATCAAAAAATTCTAATGCTCGCTCCCTGGCTTCATCTTTGTCGTTTTAATCAGCAACCTTTTCGACGCAATTGAATGGTCAGTTTGTTAAAAATTATTTTTACGTGATCATTTATTAAATTAATATTTTTGATTAGTGCGAAAAAACACTAAAAAAGGACAAAGACATGAACAAGTACATCAAGCACCAGAATATGCAATAATCCACCCAAAAGAAGGACGAAGCAGACAGTTAAAATGACCAGGGAAGAAAGAGGGAAGAGAGTTCAAGGCGTTTTAGAGAGAAAATGAGAGGTCACTTTCCACTACATTATAGATAGATATACATGGCTTTAAAAAGAAATGGCTTCTCGAAAAATACAAGTCTCTCCTTAACACCGCACATGCCGCAAGGCTTCGTGGGGTCGGAGCATGGGGCGTGGGGCTTCTGGCATCCAGCACAACTGTGCTCCACATGGCCTGCCTCGCTCTGCTTGCCTTCATCTTTTCAACACCAAGATCAAATGCTGAATGGTTTTTTTGTATTATCCGGGATCAAATGCTGTTTTTATATTCAGTGGTTGTCTTGTTGAGCTTCGATGAATTAAAAAGGGCTTCAGATCCGTAGGAGAGAGGTTGGACGGTTTGGAAATGGCTTCTTGTGGTTCTCTTCTACAATTCTACTGCAGTTGTAATTTAATGCTGCGAAAAGAGTTAGTTTCTTTTCAATTCTTCTTGGTTTGTGATGCACCACTAATTCATCCATCACCTACGTAAGTCATCATAATCCATCACTTCTTGTGTTTTCATAGATACATCAGATATCAAACAATACAACATATGCCTCGTAATCATCATGTCTGCAGCTGATCGAAGCAAAAGAGCCTACGGAATGACAAAGAAATGATTTGTAAGTAGCAATCCACAGGCCTAATATCATCACTCACTCGCCAGCACCTCATACGTCATATCAATATTTGGAAAGCGGTTGCAGAATCGAGCAACATCAAGCAGCTGGGAATCTGGCATCTGCAACAGCTCCTGTCTTTCATCATCTTCCATCTCCACCAGATCAAAAGCAGTCTCAATACTCTTCCCTGGATTTTCTTGGCATCTCTTGGCTAATTCCTTGGTGAAGTGTGGAATTTGCAGCAGTATGGAATCACGTTCCCACATACCCTGGGTTACCATCTGGCTCAACTCCATCGCAGAAAGCGCAAGGCTGAGCCATCCATTGCTTGAAATAACATCAACCATTGCCTGAAGCAATCTGTGAGCAGAAAGAAGCACCTCTCTCTGATCTGCTGCAAGATTACCCACCACCGTGTGTCTCGAGAAGTGAGCTTGCAATAGTGCGTTTGCTTTAGCATGAGGATCGGTGCATTTAGGACTCTCAAAGGAAAAACTCTGGTGGTTGATCAACTTTCTAATCAATTCTTCCTCACCAGGCCGAATCGGAAGCTGTGAGTACTCTGAAGCTGATGCCAAGATGTCCAAGAGACCTTTCATCTTAGTTTTGGACATCAGAGAAGAACTGAATCGCTCAATTAGATGATCAGAAAGGTGCCTATGACTAACACCCTGCAGATTGTAGTATTTGGATTCTTAGTGAGCCGCCGGTACATAAAAGTCCAAGTAAGGTAATCCACAGCATCTTGTTTATTCTCTCTGACTTCAACAACAACTTCAGCGTTGATGTGGTCATGCAGGAAATGATGCAAATGGCTCTCAACTGGGAAAGCCTCGTAAAGGAATTTCTTATAATACTCTTTTCGAGGAGCATGGCATATTATAACACGTATCCCCAGAGTTAGCTTTAAGAGGTCTACTGGCACGATGCTATACAACACATATAGTCTCATGATGATTATACACAGATCTCGTGATGCTATCAGGACCTTTTTGGTGATTCCGGAGCAACGCAAACTCAGCACATATAGTCTTCCCACTACCAGTACGGGCAGCAACCAAGACACAGTCATCTGTGTTGTACAGCACGGTAAAGACCTGGGTTTGGATGGGATTGAAATTCTTGAATGCATGATAAAGAGCTTCATAGTCAGGATTTCTCAAAGCTGGCAGAGGCTGTGAATCCAGCAATTCAGTTGCAGGAGGGTACTTTTCTTGGCAAAACAGTTTGAAAATCATGAGATTTTATATCTTTTTAATATTTTTTCGAGACTGTCTCAATCCGTAGGATGGGAGCAACACTCGACTATGAGTCTACGACTGTGTGAAGCCTCCAGCACCAGCATAGTGTGGGAGCAGTCGGAAAGCAACTGAAGTTATTGAACTATGCAAGCCGACAAGCCGACAAGTAGGCATATAATGTGCGCCATGTGGCCCAGCTCGGCTCGACGTTGCAACGGACTATTCCTAGCATGACCTGCTATAAAATGTATTATGCCGGATAGTAATAATATGGCTTAGTGGCTTGGCTTGGTATGGTACTATCCAAGAAAAGACTTATAAAACTATTTTATAAATGTTATTGTTATTGTATTACGAATGATGATGAGTATTTTTATTTTCGCATGACCTGGCATGGCATTGCGCACAGTGCCGTACCAGACGCGGGTGCACAACGTCAATGATAGCACAGAGAGGGAGAAAAGTAAACTTGTCGAACATGCCCTTCCTCAGAATCATAATATATTTTATACAAGCTTTCTTTTTTGGGGGAAAAAAAAAGGTGTTGACCAAAACTGGAGGACCAGTTTGACTTCAAGTTATGAATTAAATTTGTTCAAAACTACAGCATAAAATTTACGTGAATCCTTATTCTTATTCTTCCTCGTATATTCTTCCTCGGAGGTTTAATGTTTTGATGCCCGCAATCCCCATTATTTTTTACGTCCTATCCTCGTGGCAAATGCTAATGTTTTGTGGGTTATATTTTGCTGCTCAACAGGTGTTCGATAAATTACTTGAATGAAGAGCACTCAGATACCAAGTGGCAAACGCCCCGCTTATCAAATGACAACAGCACAAGGCTATGCACAATATAATACTATCAACTCTTCAACTTCAAATGAACTAGGAGAATAGTTAAGCAACCAAACATATGAATATAGAGGACATGGGCATCAGATTTTGATCACGGAGGATAGAGTTTGAAAGCTTTTCAACTTAAAGCTGAATGCAAAGATTGCTGCATATCTCCTCCATGTCCAAAAACAATCCAACTTGTTCAAAGGATTTCTTAATAACCAAACAAGGATACCTAGAAGTTCAACAACCAAATATATTTCGTCATATCAAGATCTTCTTAAAGTGGCTTTCTAACCAGAAAGAAGTACATGGGCGTGAAGATTTCCTTCCTGCAATAGTGGAACAATGCAGAGATTAGATATCGGAACATGCTGCAAAGGGATATGCAGGAAATCCTAAGGTGATGTCTCTTCCACTCCTTACCTTCCTCCTTCCACAAGGCCCTCAGCAGCCTTTTCAAGGAATGATGAGACTCTATTGCTTCCAGGTGGAGCAATGCCCACGTATTCTAATGTCTTAACCTGCAAGCGAATGCAGCATCTGCCGTATCAAAAACAAAATCTTGAACTATTTACGAAAAAATCATGGAAAATCTAAAGCATCTCGTACCATGTTTCTCGTAATGAATCGACCAAATGCTGTCAAACGAAAGCTAGTAAGGGAGAACCGACTTGTATCTAATGGCAAATACCAAGATACAGGAGAATCCACAGCAAGATCCTTCTCCCATATAGCCTTAAAGAAGAACAAGTTATAAGTATAAATGTAAGAGCAGGAATAGATTGACGAAGGAAGCATACATTTTCTTTTACCTCAAATCCTGCAAGTTTCAAAGCCTCCAGGCATTGGCCTGTAGTTCTTATATCGGGAAGTCCATTACCGAGCTCAATTTCTGCCTTGGTCTTTTGATGGCTTTCATTGTCTGGATCAAAGTGGTCCGTCATGCACCACTCGTATGCTGCAAAATACTGACCAGGTTTCAGCACTCTTAGGATCTCCTTGTAGCAGCCAACCTGGTCGACGCAAACAAATCAGACATCACTTACGTTTTATCACAAGAACAATAGAGAGAATCATTTGAAGGTACGAACTGGATCTGGAGCATGACAGGTTGCTTCTATCGCATAGACGCCATGAAATGTGTTATCAGAAAATGGCATTTTCATGAAGTCTGCCTGCACTTGTGCAAACGCATTATTATCAATTTACTTTAGGAAAAGGAGAAAGGCCACAAATTTTCGACTGAAAGATTCAACTGACCTTAACATAGTCACATGACTCAGATAAGCCTGCTATGCGGTTGAGCTCCTGTAAGATTTCAGGAAAAGAACAAGAGGTCATACTGTTTCTTTGTTAATCAGCTTATAAGCAAAAAGAATCCAAAAATTACAGCAATTTAAACTTTAGACTTCCAGTGGTGTCACTAATTTGCAAAAAACTCCAGTGAAAGATATGCACTTACTGTTCCCCTAGTGATCTGATACTCATTGTTGTTTAACCCTGTAATAGATGTTGAGCTGCAAAAATCCACATGTACCGGGGCATTAGAACTGAATTACTCAACTTTAATAAATACTAATCCTACTGCTGCCATGCAATATCCCGACCTATAGTTGCACATGCACGAAAACACAAATATGCTGTGTGCACATTTACAGGCAATGACGTTCTTGCTCGATGAATGCACATATGTGAATGAGCCATTATCATAATCCCAGCAGTGTGAAATGGACTTCCAGTTACCAAATAGTTAACAAGACCACCTCTCAGCCAAAACAGTATGAGAAAGATGAAATTAAGCTTATCATAATAAGAATCAATAAGCTGAAGAATTTTGAAAATAAATAGTTTTACCTGAATCTAGCAATCTCACGCAGAGGACCACCAATTCCACAACCTACGTCCAAAACCTATATCACAAGGAAAAGAACAATGCATGACCTTGTATGCAAAAACATTTCATCAGATGATCCCAGATGAAGTTTAACAAAAAGACTAATACCTTCATCCCAGGTTTCAGCCCTAGTTGCAAAGCAAGGAAGTGTTCATGTCGCTTAATGCTTTCACGAAGTGATTCCCCTTTCCATCTACAGAAATTAAACAAAAGTGTTTACATGTATATACTATAAAGAATGAAGATCTTCAGATATGTAAATCTTCATTGTGTTTCTTCTTTAACATAGGAAATAGCAATTGTATACGACTCAACAATAAACTTTCTGGTACATACCTGGGGGCAAAGTGAAATGATTCTCCCCAACCATATTCATAGAAGCTTGTGGCAAGGTCATAGTACTTATTTACCTGAGGCTCAATCAAAAAAGGACAAACTATCACCAGCTTTTCGCTGTGAGATAGGGGTATTTATTTTGATGATAGATATTTGTTTTGGGAACACTAGTCCGTGCATTTACTGACTATGAGATGAGTTGATATAAAAAAGAATAAATGTTTTAGCCTTTCTTGAAGAATTAAAAAAATCATGTAAGCTTCCAGTCCAGAATCAAAATTTATGTGTCCTTCAGGAAATCACCGTTTTAGATAGTTGCAACTACTGTTAATGCAAACAGTGTATTCAGATAGCAACAAACTGCAAGAAAAAGATTACCCCCTTTCCCTACAAGATAAATCAGCAGCAACTACAGTTAACACGCTCCTTCCATATTACATTAATTAAGCAATAGAAAATAGCTAAACCATTGTACATTCACTTAGCATTAGAAATAGAATCAAGCAAGCCAGAGTGCAGATGAAAAGTAGTCAACTTGTTGCTACAGTATTAATAAAAGTTATGGACTTGGTCAAATCGTATTTATTAATAAAATTTGTAAAGAAATTTTCTGTAGGAATCCTGGCAAAAATGATTGAATTGATGGATGATGTAGCAACTGGTGCTACAAAAAACTATGATTTACTAATATACAAAAAACTATACTTTATTTGTCGCGCTCATTACAATCAGTATGCACTGTTAATTTGACTTGATACAAAGGGCAAAATTTTAACAATATCTTTTCCATACCATATCAGCGTAGTTTGTTTTTCTTGATTCTGCATCCCCTCCGTAGCAGACATGATATTTTTCATACCTATTGCGGTAAGCATTAAAGTTAATTAAATGGATTTGCAATTTTAGCCACAGGGAAATCTGAAGAATAGTTCGTTCAATGAAATTATCCAGCGTTAGATAATTGCAAAATATCACCGAGCGTATGCAAAGTTAATTTAGATGTCAAATATTATGCATCAAAGGTGTATTATTTGAGGATTTGACGCAATAAAACTTTGAAGATGAATCAAATATGCATGTCAATGTCAAACAGCACCAGAGGAAGTGGCAGGGAAATTGTTAAGAGTTGGATTAGAGAGAAGTACAATGAGTAGACTAGAACAAGACAAGGAAAATTGGTAGAGCTAGATAAAGGAAAACACCACTTCTCTGCTTAGGTCTAAAATTGTTTGTTGCATGAGCTTCAATTCTACTTCTTATTTATTTTCATGGTTTCTGTTTCTTAAAAAAATTTCTTGCGAAAGAAGAACAAACCAGTGACTTGGGAAATTATCTAGATTTGAGGTTATAAATTTTGAATGCATATTTGATGTTAGGCAATTCATATTGGCATGTTGCGATGTTCTTATGCCTGAAAAAGAAACAGTCTTAAACATGCATGCGATACAAGATGAGCAGAGAAATATACTGTTCGACGGCAGATTGAACATCTTCCTTGTTGATCTTCCCTCCAACAGCTGCAGCGAGATCCATGGCGCCAGACTTCGACATCTCAAGATCCTAGTAGACCTAGACAGCCGTCTATACAAAATGAAATACTGCTCAACTAACAAAGGATCTTTCAAAAAGGGAAAAAAACAACAAAAACATAAACAAGTAAATCAAGCTCCATAAAAGAAGATCGATCATCCACTCAAAAGAAGAACGAAGCAGACAGTTAAATAACAAAGAAAGAAAGAAGAGACTTCACGGCTTTTTAGAGAGAAAAAAAAGGTCTCTTTCCACTATGACATTACAGATCTGCAGATTTAATGCGAAAGGCAGCCACTATTGTAAAAGCAAAAGAATCAAACGTCGAAAGGAACACCAATATACAGTCAATGTTCTCTAATGGCAGGGCATATTTTTCTCCGCCCAGAACAATGACAGACTTAGAAAGCGATGCGACGCGCAGGAAAAATCATCCTAGGTTTTCGTTTCTCTCAAATGATCTCGAAAAGACACAGATAAAAAAACACACAAAATCAACCAAAACGGTCGACAGAATCAGATATGTCTGCGAGAAGGAGGAGAATGGGAGCAAATAAATGCATACTGCGCTTGGGGAAGAATCGAATCCGACGCCTCCGTCACAGGAAGCGAAGGATCGATGTCTGAGTTGCTCCCCAGGGAGAGATGGAAATGGCGAGGGGTCACGGGGTTCAAGCCTAACGACGATGCTCAAAGAGACGTCTTAAATAAAATAAACCTATATATATATATATAAAGTTAAAAAGGATAAGAAGCAGCTTTGCATTGCTTGATTTTATTTGAACAAAAAAAATGAAAGAGATTTTTCGTTCTTCTAAAAAGGAGGTTTCAAGAAAGAGGTGAATAGAGAAATTATGGGTTCTTCGCAAAACGCAGATCTGGCTTCATGGGGTCGGAGCGTGGGGCGTCTGGCATCCAGCACAAGTTGTGCTTCACATGGCCTGCCACACTCATCTTTTTAACAGCAAGATCAAATGCTGAATAATTTCACAATCTTTATTATTTTTTTAATCCGGAATCGAATCGGATAGTGGTGCATCGTAAACAAACAAAACTGCGTATGTTTTTATATTGACTGGTTGTCTTGTTGAGCAGCACGTTGTTGTGGTTGTTGCTTCGAAGAATTAAAAAGGGCTTCAGTTCCGTAGGAGAGCAGACCGCCAAGCTCGGTTTTAAGCTTTAAATTAGATGAAGGGGATTGATTTGGATAGGTCAGTCTGTCCATTGAGATTAATTTTGAATTCTTCCAGAGTGGATCCAAACTGTCGGCCTAACTTTGGAGGGGTTGGACGCTTTGGACCAACTTCTTGTGCTTCTCCGATTCAATTTTGCTCAGAGGTGTAGACGAGCTATACCCGACCCAGCATACCCTGCCCCAGCCAGACTGGCCCGGGCCCAAGCGGGTCGCGGCCCAGCATACCCTGCCCCATCCAGCCTGGCCCGGGCTCGAGCGGGTCGGTATCGTCCCAATACAAATAAAATAGTAGAATTCAATCTCGGTTACGGAACAGGAGAGCGCTATTTTTTACACCGCACCAAATTTTACTTATATAATAAATATATATATACCTGTGTCGTATCGCCCATTTACGACTCAAGCCGCCCGGGGACAGCCCTGCCTGCTTTTGCACCTCTAATTCTGACCTGTGATGCACCACTAACTCATCCGTCATTTTCGGGTCATCATTGTCCATTTATTGCGTGGCTACTTCCGCCCACCCAACTAAATATGAAGAACAATAAGGGAAAGTATCGCGCTTCTACCGCAGGCCAAGCCACAAGATTAAAGTTCTATAAAACATTCAAATCTACATGCATCCATCCATCTACATGAAACAAGAACAAGAAATATCTGTAGTGAAAAATTTACCTAAGCAATCATCACACCGATCAAGTAGACTTGCTTGTGTTTTCATAGATACATCAGATATCAAACAATACAACATATGCCTCGTAATTATCATGTCTACAGCTGATAGAAGTGAAAGAGCCTACGGAATGACAAAGAAAGGATTTCTAAGTAGCAATCCACAGGCAAGAATTCCCTTCCTGATGCCCTAAACGTAAATTTACCCAAGTTCGATTAATAAACAAAACTGCAATGCAAACAACTCCTGGGAAATGTTCAGTCACTTGCACGCCCATCTTCGCCATCTTCTTTGACGTCAACAGTAAAATTATATTCCTGATCACACCCCAGATAAGAATCGCACATGAAGTAGAGTGTGAATGATCTCTTCCCAGGCTCTCCGGGTGCAGTGAAGACAAGCTTCACCTTAGCTTTCCTCTGCAATGCTACTCTTTTGATGGCAAGTAATTGGTTACTTGCAGTATCACCAACCACAAGCCACCAGCCTTCCTCTTTGGGCTTGGGAAACCTGGGAGCATCCACTGGTCCAACCTCAGCACGTCCCTCAAGATCACGTTCCAGCATAACTTGCAGAGTAACATTTTCCCCAGACCTAATATCATCACTTTCCAGCACCTCATACGTCATATCAATATTTGGAAAGCGGTTGCAGAATCGAGCAATATCAAGCAGCTGGGAATCTGACATCTGCAACAGCTCCTGTCTTTCATCATCTTCCATCTCCACCAGATCAAAAACAGTCTCAATACTCTTCCCTGGATTTTCTTGGCATCTCTTGGCTAATTCCTTGGTGAAGTGTGGAATTTGCAGCAGTATGGAATCACGTTCCCACATACCCTGAGTTACCATCTGACTCAACTCCATCGCAGAAAGCGCAAGGCTGAGCCATCCATTGCTTGAAATAACATCAACCATTGCCTGAAGCAATCTGTGAGCAGAAAGAAGCACCTCTCTCTGATCTGCTGCAAGATTACCCACCACTGTGTGTCTCGAGAAGTGAGCTTGCAATAGTGCGTTTGCTTTAACATGAGGATCCGTGCATTTAGGATTCTCAAAGGAAAACCTCTGGTGGTTGATCAACTTTCTAATCAATTCTTCCTCACCAGGCCGAATCGGAAGCTGTGAGTACTCTGAAGCTGATGCCAAGATGTCCAAGAGACCTTTCATCTTAGTTTTGGACATTAGAGAAGAACTGAATCGCTCGATTGTGGTGTAACTAATGTAATAATATGAAGCTATCAAACCAAGATTCAGAGGTTTCAGGTACATATCCTCCTCAACTGCCACACATTTGCTAGATTCCAAATCATTCAACACATTCTCCACTAGTTCAGAGAGATGATCAGAAAGGTGCCTATGACTAACACCCTGCAGATTGTAGTAGTTTGGATTCTTAGTGAGCCGCCGGTACATAAAAGTCCAAGTAAGGTAATCCACAGCATCTTGTTTATTCTCTGTGACTCCAACAACAACTTCAGCGTTGATGTGGTCATGCAGGAAATGATGCAAATGGCTCTCAACTGGGAAAGCCTCGTAAAGGAATTTCTTATAATACTCTTTACGAGGAGCATGGCATAGTATAACACATATCCCAGAGTTATCTTTAAGAGGTCTACTGGCATGACCCATCATTTGTAGCAGATCAGTGATTGGGTAGTCAGTATGAGCATTCTCTCGGCCATCATAATATTGTGTGCCCATAACTACTACTAAGTGGGCCGGCAACGACCGACCCCAGCACATTGAACTGGTGGCAACACATACTTGGATCCTTCCACCAAGAAACAACTGCATCACGACTTCTTGATCAAACTCACTAAGGCCTTCATGCAAGTAACCAACACCAAGAGGAAGTGTCCTTTTCAGAGTGTCATCCTTGATCCCTGAAATGAAAGTCTCCATCTCCTCCTCCGAACCAAGAAGAAAACTAGGCTTCTCTCCACCATCCGCACTTGAATAAGTACACAGATCCAATGCAGTCAGACGTGCATGCTTCCTGGTGGGTACAAATACAAGGGCTGGTTTTCCATTCTTCGAATGTTGAACAATAGCAGTATATGTAGGTTTTGTCATTGCTTGCATCCTCGCCTCAAAATTTGATATATCAACACCTATAATATGTATCTCCAAAGGCACTGGACGGACACCAGGTGGAAAATTGAATAAGCCATGAGATGTAGCTCCTATCCATTCCCCAAGATCTTTGGCATTTGCAAGAGAAGCAGAAAGTGCTACAATACGGATGTTGCTACCAATATGACTTGCAATACGTCTCATCCTGGAGACTATTATTTCCAAGATAGGACCCATTTCTCCACCAATTAAATGCAGCTCATCTACAATGAAGAGGCTGACCTGCTGTATTTGTTTACGTTGTTTCCACCTGCGAGACAGTGCATCCCATTTATCTGGAGTACTGATTACAATCTGTCCTTTCTCAAGCAGCTTTAAGTCAGTTGCAGTTTCTCCAGTCAACTCAACGACACGAATTCCTAGACCCTTTCCAAACTTCTCTTCCCAATCACGATACCGTTCTTTTGCAACAGCTTCAATAGGCGCAATATACACAGCTCTCATGATGCTATCAGGACCTTTTTGGTGATTCCGGAGCAACGCAAACTCAGCACATATAGTCTTCCCACTACCAGTAGGGGCAGCAACCAAAACATTGTCATCTGTGTTGTACAGCACAGTAAAGACCTGTGTTTGGATGGGATTGAAATGCTTGAATGCATCATAAAGAGCTTCATAGTCAGGATTTCTCAAAGCAGTAACTGGCAGAGGCTGTAAATCCAGCAATTCAGTTGCAGGAGGGTACTTTTCTGGCAGTATCAGATGTCTAAAACATACAGGTAAAACAGTTTGAGAACCAAGCCACTTATCTGATACTACACGAATGAAATACTGAGGTGGCAGTGGTTCGTATATGGGAACAGTGAAGTTCAGAGTGTGATCTTCGTCTATATACTGCTTCTTAAGCATGAAATATTCATGGTGAAGAATAAACTCACCATCATTGTCCTCAACAATAACCCAAAATGATTCCACATAACCATGCACTGCATCATCCCACTGAAAGTCAGGTGTTATAGTCAATTCAAAACCAAGGACAGTCCGAGTGATGGGTTGAACATGTGCCAAAAGGTTCAGCTTGGGCAATTGGTGTATACATTTATGGAGTTGCCTACCCATTTTGGGGTAACGAATCAACTCTCCAATCTCCTGGGATGAGAGATCATAATACCTTTCCCAAGAAAGATCCTTCTTTTCCAGTTTCATTAAGATTTCATTTGGTATACCTGAGAATTGGCGCAAAGGAGTTTGAACACTCCACATTCTCTTGTCAACCATCTTGCAAAGATTTAAAGCCTTCTCAGCTAATTGAGCCCATCCCCTTTTTAACACTATTTCAAACAGAGATCTTATGAGACGACCAGCGCTCTGTCAAAACAATAAAGATGAATCAATTCAACAAAATAACTCTTCCGCATCTATAAAACTGAAATGCAATACACAAAGCACAAAGAATAAAGCATACCTGCTTAATAAAAACCATATCAGATGTCAAGGAGAGCCCCTCAAGTTTCAGCTGTGATATGTACGCTTGCAGCAGAACATTAATTTTTGCACTAGGCTCCTCTAAGCTTTCTTTGACAGGAATTGGCACACGATCCAATAGCTTTGCCAGTTCCATTTTCTCATCTTGCCGCACAGTCACATATTTAAATTCTTCACTGAGGGAGAACAGCCGGCAAAGCTCTATGTCACCCATTGTTGGCTTTAAGTACTCATTATATGTGGAGATGGTCCCATGTGTTATATAATAATAGCTCGCAATTCTCCCAAGATCTGTAACCTGAAAGTACCCGCTCTTCCTGTCGTATTTTACCAAATTGTTCTTGTCCAATATATTTGCAGCAGTATGGATCTGCAGGGAATAGAACAAAAGAAAATGAAATATAAGTAATTGCCCAGTGCAATCTATCATGAAGATTGGTACCAACTCACCATCATATCAATGAGTGAAGTATAGAAAGTCATAACAACATAGATGTGGTTCACTAATTATACAGCAATAGCATAAACAGTCAACCAGATCTCAATATATGGCCTAGAACTATTGCTATACATATTTCCCATATTCTCTAGGGATAAAGTAAACTTAGCAGAAGATCAGAAATAATTAGTGAGCAAAAAAATATATATATGCGAAGTTTTTTCTTTCCTTAAACAATACAAGACAGAAAGAATGCAAGAATAGCAACATTGCACTCACCAGATCAGCTCGTCTTTCCTCTAAAGTTTTGTCCCTCTCCAAGACATCTGCTGACAAACCATACAAAGTTGGGTTTCTGAGCATGCGAATGTAAAGGTATGTGTAACCTATCCATGTGCATGCCTCCCTGGCATTCTGAACAGTCCCCAAAACAATCTCTGCATTTAGCTGATCGGCCAATTTGGATACAAACTGACTTTCAATTGGCAGCTGTTGGTTCATAAGGGAGAGATAATAATGAAGCTCACTGTTACCTGTTAAGATAATGCCTTCTCCATATGAATCATACTGAGGCCTTCCTGCACGACCAAGCATCTGCATGACATCCAAAGGACTTAGTTCTGTCCAAGCTCCCTTCTCTGGATTATATATCTGGGTACCTTTTATGATGACTGTGTGTGCTGGTAGATTAACACCCCAAGCAAGGGTGGCTGTTGAAACCAACACTTGCACATGCCCATCAGAAAAAAGTTCCTCGACAAGATCGCGGTCCACTCTAGCCATTCCTGCATGATGGATAGCAAACCCATAGGGTAAGAGATCTTTAAGGTCATTACTCTTGACAAATTCAGTTTGACTCTGAAGAATTTCACGGCTTGCACTATCATCCTTTAAGAACCGGCTCAACGTATCATCAGCCAGAGCTGTATCTCGTATAGCACGAGCAGTTTTAACAGTTTCTTTCCTAGAATGAACAAAGATAAGCACTTGATGCTTTCCTGCAGCATTCTTAACCTTTTCATAACAAATTTCATTCATCAACTGAAATCGCTGAAGTGGTTTCTTGATACTGATGCCAATATACTGTTGAGCAAGAGGGCAAGGCCTGTAACTATTGTCAAAATAGAAAAGTCCCCTTGTTGGATTCACACGTAAGAACAACGCCACATCTTCATAATTTGGTAGAGTAGCTGACAAACCAACAAGTCTAATTAACTCCTTGGTTGTTTCAATCTGCCTAACTGTCCTTGCAACAATGCTTTCAAGAACAGGTCCTCTATTATCATGAAGAAGATGAATCTCATCAATTATGAGTAGCCTGACAAGCTGTGTATAGGTTCTATCTCCAGATTTTCTCGTGACAATATCCCATTTCTCTGGTGTGGTGACAATAATCTGAGTTTCTTCAATCTGCTGGCGAGTAAGGTTTTGGTCTCCACTGAGTTCCTTGACAACAATATTATAAGATTTTAGGCGATGGGATAGATTACCAACCACTTCAGCAACCAAAGCTTTCATTGGAGCAACATAAACAATCTTGAAATTACTTTTATCTAAAACCCCATCCTTCATATGCAAGCCAATTTGATGTAAAATAGTCAACATAGCAACATTGGTTTTCCCAGCACCAGTGGGTGCACACAAGAGTATATTTTCAGGTGTAAAAAGAGCAGTTTCATAAACCTTACTCTGCACTCTGTTCAGCTGCTTCATTCCATCAAATGCAGGTTGTGCCCAATCAGGCAAGTCAGATATCTTCACAAGCTCCTCTCCTGGAGCAAATGATTTAGGTTTTAATGCTGGAACGTGATATTCATCATAGTCCTTGTGGTGAGTTCTATATGATCCAGGAGGAAGCTCACACTTCTTGCCAGCCATCAAAAGGCTGCCCTGATGGAATGCAATGCTATCAAGGTCCAGCAACTGCCTTTGCCCCTTCAACCACCCACTATCCATGTCTCTATCAACAACCCTCCTATCCCTATCATTTTCCCCGCCACCATGTTCATCCTTCAATCGCCTAGCTTCCTCTCTTATGCTTTTCTCCAAATGTTTTTGCCTTTCCTTTGCAGATGCTCTGGTGGCATGCAGCTGCTCCAAGATTGCAGTGAGGCCTGGACCCATATTTGCCATCTCTTCTTCAATCTGTTTCCGTTGGTCTTGATCCTCTGCCCTTGCCAAGCGAGTGCACCAAACTATCTTGAGCCGGTTCCGCAACAGCAATTTAATGAGCTCAAACTTGTCATAGTCCAACAACATTACAAGCCGGTTCTCAACATCCCTATCATCACCTTCAGCAAGTATTTTCAGTACTTCTTCTGCAAGCTTCTGGCTTTGTTGTGGATCTATTTCCTCATAAGCCTGAGATATCTTCCTCTGGAGCCAGTAAGCATCAATATCCTGAACATTGATAGTTAGACCTTCATTAGCTTCCTCCATGTCCTCATCATCTATTCCACCCATCTGCATAGCACCAGCATTTGATTCCTGTACATCATCATCATCTTCTGATTCCTCTTGTACCTAGCAAAATATTTTTAGCAAAAATCTATGAGCTACAAGAAAGTCAATATCTGCAGAACAGTGGTTCAAAAAATAAATCTGTATGGGGCTACCTGATCATAATCACTCTCCTCTTCCTCCTCATCCTCTTCAAATTCAACTGCAACACCAATGTCATCTAGTGCCTCATCATTACCATTTGTGACAGCAGAATCTGTGGCAACACCTCCATCCTGGTAGTCTGTAATTAACCGTCCAATTGAAACGAGTTGATCATATACTTGGTTGGATATCATGTTCAAAAGCTTCTCAATATCCTTCTTCTTCTCAGGATTCTTTAATTTGTCATTCTTCAAAACAGCAAGGACTTCGTCTGCTGCCCCGCTAAGGATATCCTGAGGTTGCCCACCAAACTGTTGCTGAATCACACTGAGCAACGCTTCATAAGCTGCACGAGTCTCCTTTGTCTTTGGTTGGTAGACAGCATCATCCGTGAGGGAAAGCACACTCTCCTCCTGTATCCGGCGTCGCTTGCTGTCTTTCTTCTGCTCAGGCTCAAGTGTTGGCTCCCGCTCCTTTTTCTTCTTCGACTTCTTAATCTTCTCCTCAAGCTCAGGGGGCTTTCCACGGTAAGCCCGATCACCAAAACTTTTGGGATCAATCTTACCCCACAGAGACTCAGGTTCCCCAGTAGGCTCATGGGTGTCACGGGGCCGAGAGTCTGTGGTTAGAACAAGGCTCGAATTGGCTCGATACTCATACTGCTTGAATCGAGCATGAGCCTCGGCACCACCTCCCAGGTGGGCCATGGTTACAGGACCTCAAAAAGCTGCAATTTACAAACTGTAATTAGATACAGAAATTAAACCGCCAATAACAAGAACAAGGGGCTAACTTAGACAAAAGCCTCCAAAATTTACTTTGAAATAGAACTTATAGAAACAGTGCAATAAATACCGAGATTCCCTGAAGCCATAGAATTACATACTTGAAAATGCTTAAACACCAAACACTTGAAATTATTGGAAGGAATACGACCGAACCAGAGACTAAACCCGATGCTAAACCCTAATGCACCAAAACAAAAAGGCAACACCAAAACTTGTTGGAGAATCGCAAGAAGAAGCTTCAAGTTAAGCAACGTAATCATTTTCGACCGAGGAAGTAAAACCAAACTAGGGTTCTCGCAAATCCAAAAACACTAGGGTTTTTCCAAGTCGTTAAGCAAATCCTTAAACGCAAAAACTCACCTCGCCGACAGCAAGCGAGAAGAGGCGACGTCGGGGACCTTGGAAAAAAAAATGAAACCAGGTACGGAGAGAGGCCTCTCTGGATCCGGCGGCGGGGCAGCGAGAAGCGGAAGAAGAGAACGGGGCGGAGAGGAGGTGGAGGAGCCGATAGGCTGTGGCCGGTTTCGTCGCGGTGCAAGCATTTAAGTCCGGCCCATTACAAAAGGCGGTTGAGAGAGACCGTAATATAGGAGTTCGGGCCGAGTCAGGAGTTGTGACCTAATTCGTTCCACATATCGCGTAACTCGAATGGATTTTTCTTTTAATAAAAAAAACGTCGTTTTGCTCTCATCTTCGTCTCCTCCTCCTCCACACGGAAGTCGCAAAAATATCCGACCTCCTCTGCTGACCCCCGACCCCCCCCCCCCCACCAAGTGGCCAATCAATATCCTCACGGCAAATCAATTATTCTTCCACGGCCGCCCCCTCCAATGGCAGCTTCCTTCTCCCTCGGCCTCCTCCTTCCCGCAAGAACTCAACAGTTCACGGCGCTCCATTCTGTCAGACTGCCGGCGTCCAGGTTCCGGCAAACCGCGTCTTGCCGGAGCCAGCTCGCTGCCGGACCGACCGGAAACGGCGACGAAAAGAAAGAGAGGGAGGAGAGAAGTCGAGAAGGGAGGGGATACTGGTGGGGACTGGTGGCGAAGAAGGTGAGGGAAGTGAAGGAGGGCTTGTCGCCGTCCCCAAAGCAGAAGGGAGGAGACTGGAAGGACTTGGTGCTCATGAGCTTATCGTTTGCAGTCTATGTCTACATCTCTCAGAAGATTGTGTGCGCTTATTGTGCCTGGATTTCTATGATCAATCATCGTTGATACTTGTTCTGTAGTTGCATTTTTTTTTTGTGCTTTCTGGAGATAATTAGATCTGTAATTATCTGCTTGGTTATCTGTGTTTATATTTTATATTATAGGAGAAGTTTGCAATGTGAGTATTTAGTTAAGTTTAGAATCTACTTAAAATCTAGTAATTGCTCCTCTAACAATATTTATAATTTAATTCTTAAAAGGAAAACTATCACTTTTTTTTAAAAAAAATATTTGAACCTTTAAAAAACATAATTGGAATATGTTTATTTTCCATTCCAGGGAATGCATCATGCGAGCAATTGGTATGCTTTTGGTGAGCTGGTCGAATCGAACCACGTCGGGCACGCAGCCCTTGCGGTGTGGGCTCATTTAGTAATATTATTCCACACATCATTACGATATTTTTATTTAAATTAAGTTCATTCCATCCTATTAATAAATAATATTCTTCCCTCCCTCGCTCTATTTGTTTCACAAGGAATATTAATTTAATTTATATAAATATAAAAATAATTCCATCCTCGCATTATTTTTAATATACCAAGATTCATAGTCTATTTTTAATAAATATTCAAAATTTATTCGGAAAAATTCTCCGTCTTTGGGTACAAAATTGAAATATCTATCCCACCCTAGGTAATTATCTCCTAATCATAAAATAATATTTATTAAGAACACTTTCAACTCAGATTCTAATTAAAACAAATTTCCATTGTATGTTTTCAGAATAAGACTCTCTCTGCTCGATTATGATTCCAACTCATACTTAATTATGGATTGAATCCCATTCCACCGGCTGATTGCCTTGGACCAATCACATAAATTTTTTTAATCATAATCGCAAAAGTATTTACTGCTACTATTGCAGTAATTCATTTATTAGCATTTAAAAGAGAGATCTCTCTTAATAAATAACAGCAGCAACACACACTGATGAAGAAAGCTGCCTGCACTACTGTTTAGCAATGCATCCATGCCGCCCGCTCCCTCTCCGACAAAACCCTAATGCTCCCTAGGCTACCGATTTCCTCGTCGAGAAGATCCCGGAAAGGTTGCTGCTCTTCGTGCGAGAGCAGCAACCTTCCCGCGAATCTCCTCCACGAGGAGATCGGTAACCGAGAAAGATTAGGGTTTTGTCGGTCATGGGAGAAAGAGGTACGGCTTGGGTGCGTGAGGAGATCCGCAGATCTCAAATGAGCTATGCTTCTGGCGGTTTTTGGCCACGCCAGACGCCTCGAGAAACAATTTCAAGGAGGTTTTTGTTTTCTCTAAATTTAGTTCACTTTGTTGTCGTCGAAAAAAATTTCAGGAAGCTGAAGAGCGTCAAAACATAGTAAAGAACCCCGAATATATCATCCCAAGTGCATTTGTTTCTTCTCGGACACGTTGTTTGGTCACAGACAACAAACTAGAAACCCCACCTTGTGGTTACCGAATGGGCTCCAAAACTTCTTGATGTGTATTGGAAGAATCTTGCCATTCCTTTTGTTTCCATCACAATTAGGCGCTTGATCGTGGCTGTTGCCTTCTTCTTTTTTACCTTTTTTCTTTATGATCCCAATAGCCTTTGTCCATTCTCTTGCAAGTTGCAAGTATCGAGGGAATAAAAAAGGCAGCTCCATTTTTGAAGTCCTTGATTGAAATGTAAGTATAGCTCACTTATTAATTTTATGGATTATTTCTCATTAATGTGAATCGTCAATAAATCTTGGTTTGAGAAATGGGAAAAATTGAGGTCCCTGTTTTATTAATCACACACGGAACCTCTTATCCTAAAGGTAAGATTGCATGCAAATAATTCAATGTGGAAATGTCAACAAAAAATCGAACATGGCTGTTTTCCCTTATATGTAAATGTGAAATCTTCAGTAAGAAAATGTATTAAATCCTGGAAAGTCTAGAAAGTTGAGTTGATTGCCATTATTTTCAGACACTAATTATTACAACAAAAAAAGTGGTAGTCGATTGTTGCAGAAGCTCTTAGCGTTCTTAACCATTTGGAAGTTACTGGTTTTAAGGACTGTTTTAGACTTTCAGATGTGGTAGTCTGGCAGCACGTAACTATAGCTATCTGCTTTCAGTTTTAAGGTGTAATCATTGCCTATGAATTCGAAGTCATTTAACCTCTTTTGCCCATAATATCAGTTTTATGTTTTCTATACTACTTCTAGAAAGTCTGTGGACTTTCAAGACATGTTTAGGAACATACTGTCGTGAACGTTGAATTTTGCATTGAAAAAGTTTTCAGTATGAAATTTGTGACAGTGTTAGTAGGTTTAAACTTAACGAATAAATTTCTGAAGGAACTCTGAATTCTTCCTTTTACTGAGATCCAGTTTTATCATACAGGCATTTCATCAAATCAATTATACAAGGTTTTCTTCCTGGAGTTGCTCTAAAGATCTTTCTTATATTGTTGCCGACAATATTGATGCTCGTGTCAAAATTTGAAGGACTTGTATCCTTGTCATCTCTCCAGAGGCGATCTGCATCAAAATATTACCTATTTTTAACTAGTCAATGTATTCCTGGGAGCATTGTTGCTGGAGCAGCATTTGAGCAATTAAATCTTTTTATTCATCAGTCAGCAAATAAGTATGTTTTCCACTTTCCTTTTATTTGAAGACCGACTAGCTAAAGTTTATTGTTTCCATGGAATACTATACCTCTTTGAAAATAAACGCAAAACATGTTATCAAGTCCATGCTTGCAAAAGTCCTGAATTAATTAATAGACATGTGGAGCATAATGATTGATCTAGCACACAGATCTCTTTGAAATGTTTCTGCATGACAACAGTAGTCAGTTATGATTCAGATTTTTTTTTCCTATTGTCTGATTAGTAGTTGTGAAAGGACGAAATTGGAATTATGGATGAGCTGAAGATGAATTTGAAAACTGCTGGTTTCATCGAGTATTTATATTCTTTATGTCCACGGAAAGTTGTTGCTTCTAAAAAATAGATTGTGCAGTACACACTTTTCTATATTTCTGTCCTCACAAACAGTCTTGAGTTTGAGCACTTGGGATGAGTAGTCAGTCAGAATTACATGTAAAATCTGTCCATGCATATAAATTCTTTTTGTCAAATATTAGTATTTTAAAACTTGTTGTGGTGCAGAATTCCAGAGAAATAGGCGTTGCTGGAATTGCTGTAGAGATTTTGAGATTGAAGCTTCTGATAGTCTTCCAATTTGAAGAATTTCTTCTTGGTAAAGACGGATAAGAACAGGGCGGAGGCAATGGACCCAGGAAGCATTGAGTTCGCAACATGTGAACCTCAAATACTGCTGTATTTATTGCTTGGTCGTGTATATGCAGCCGTCACGCCATTCTTACTGCCTTTCATATTAGTATTTTTTGGACTGGCATATGTGGTCTTTCCTCGTAAGGTGATTTAAAATTGCAAATTATTTCTAATAGACGCGTTTACTACTGCATTAAAATTTCAATCATCAAGTAATATTTATCACTATCTTTTGGTACAAATTGAAATACTTATCACATCCGAACTAATTATCTCCTAGTCATAAGATAATATTATTAATTAAAGATACTTTCAAATATAATTTAAATTAAAAATTAATTTAATGCAATTTCCTATCTATGTTTTTTCAGAATAATACTCTCTCTGCTTAATTAAGTTTCCAAACTCAATACTTAATCGGAGAATGGAATCTCATTCTACCTTAATGTTATATACGCCTCTTCTCGATTACTTAATCAGTGAATGAAATCTCATTCCACCTTAATGTTATATACGCCTCTTCTCGATGGCCGACAAAAGTCCCGGTGCTCTCCTCTCTGCTGAATCGATCTTCTTCTCCTCGAGTAGATTCGCCTGAAGTTTTGCCTCAAGAGGATACGATTCTTACGATCGTTGTACTCCTCGTCGGAGGAGACTCCTCCACCTAGAAATGGATTATTGTTGGGGGAGTCGTCAAACTCCTGGTCTGCTCGTATCTTCTTCGACGTAGTTCCGGCGGATGAGTTATCGTACTTCGTCTGCTCGCATCTTCTTCGACGTAGTCCCGGCGGAGAGTCATCAGCTCGTATCTTCTTCGATAGTCCCTTTTATTTCATCAGCTGTATCTCGTATGATTGTTTCTGTCCTAGAATGAACAAATATAAAAGCACTTTGCTGCTTTCCTGCACCATTCTTAACCTTTTCATAACAAATTTCATTCATCAACTGAAATCGCTGAACTGATTTCTCGATACTGGTGCCTCAGTATACGCGATTGTCAAAATAGAAAAATGTCCAAGTCCCCCCATGGATTCACACTGCAGGAACAATGCCACACATCTTATATTATACAATTATTTTTTAATATTCTACTATAGTACTTATTGATAGTTGTTCTAGTAGATTTGAAATCCAAACTTATCGTAACTACACCTTTAGGATAGTAATTACTTATTATGTGAGAAGATATGACATTATTAGTAAACCTAAGTTCTTTAAAAATGATAGATCTTGACTTAGTACTAAAGATTGATTGATTGGCTTGACATAATGTTACTGTCAACTACTTCAAGATAGAAGTAATATTCTTAAGAGAATGAATACTTAAATTATGTTTTACTAGGAATCGCTGAATTTTTCCGTCTTATGTAATTTCGGCATTATAAGTTTGAAAATAAATTAAAAAAGAATATACAGCTTATCTAGCTCACATAATAGACATATCCATATTTATAACCAAGCTAGAAGAGGTATCAGTAGTGCGTGAGTTTCCAGATGTATTTTTAAAAGATTTACCAAAGATACCACATTATAAGGAAGTTGAATTCTTTATTAAATTACAATCAAGCACTAATCCTATCATTATTCAACCCTATAGAATGGAACTTGCAACTTAATGAATTAAAAGTGCAATTAAAAGAATTACTGGCAAAGGGTTTATCAAGCTAAATACCTTACCGTAGAGAGCACCGATTTTATTTGTGAAGAAGAAGGATGGTGCCTTAAGATTATGCATTAATTATAGATAACTAAATCAGCTAAGCATTGAGAATAAATATATGTTGCCAAGAATTCATAATCTTTTTGAACAGTTAGAAAGAGATAAGGTGATTTCAAAAATTGATCTCAAATCAAGATATTATTAATTAAAAATCAAGGAGTCAATGTATCTTTAAAAAAGATATGGATAAATTTGTTATTATATTTATTGATAATATTTTGATATATTCTTCCAAAGAGAAGAAATATATTTAAAAATAATTTTACAAAGCAGTTGAATGCTAAATTTTTCAAATATGAGTTTTGAGTAAAAGAATTAAAATTCAATGAGATGAGGGTTACTAAACCCTTTTCTGGATTATGATATTAAGCCTAATGTACAGTGATCTTTTAAATAAGGATTAAGGAAAAGTTATTATTTATGTATCTTGGCTACTAAGAAAATATAAATTGAATTACCTCACTCACTATTTAGAACTAGTAACACTAGTGTTTGCTTTAAAAATATGATAATACGAAGTTTGATATTATATTTTTATTGATCATAAGAATTTAAAATATATTTTAACTCAAAAATAATTAAACTTGAGGTAAAAAATATGATTTTAACGGATAAAAGATTATGATTTAGTAATTGACATCTAGCAAATATGGTAGTAGATAAGTTGAGTAAAAAATCAATTATAATGTTAATCATCTATATAAACTCTGGAATTTTCTACTAAGAAAAAAAATTTATAGTCGCTGGGGCGATTTGGTAAATGTAACGAACTTTTAGGGGCATTTTGGAAATGGTGCGATGGCAGGCGCAGAGCACGCGCCCGCAACTCCATCATCTCACGAGCACCACACGTGCTCTTCCCTCTTCCCATCTTCCTCCGCCTCTCACGCCCTAGCCGACGCCTACCACCTCTCCCCGTGGAGGAATTCGTCTTTGTGCTCTTGATTGCTTAGGCTAATGCGACGGTAAGCGGGCGGTTGTGGTTGGCCTTAGATGGTTAATTTGCCATGCTTGAACTTTTGGCGTAAGTTTAGTGTAGGAAAGAGGTCGACGTATCGAGCGAAATGCATAGATCATGTTCATAGAGAATGATTTTTCGAATTATAGTTTGACGGTATTTTTCCAGTTTGGCTATCCGTTCCTTTTAAAGTGAGATGATTGTTCTTGGTTAAGCTGTATTACCTTTTGAGTCCATTGAAGACTGATAAAGACTGAGAACATTACTTGGTATTGACAGGGACACAGACAGTCAGTTGCAAGCATATAACTATCGTGAATAGCAGTAAGGATATGAGCAGATATGAACTCAACCATATCCATATTGTACAGCAAAAAATTGACCTTTTTGCTGCAATTGTTGCATTTTTAGAATTTGTTCCAGGATTTGTCCTTTTGTCAATACCTTAGAGGACTTAAGAACCATGTATATTCTAGTTCCATCATGGACGAAACTGATGATAGGTTGATAGCTGATGTCCTTTAAATCGTCGTAGTTGGTCTGAGTCAGAATTAACTAGTCAATTTCAATCACTCACTTTAGGTAAATGCTATACGGGTTCTCAAGAAATTGGCTTGTCATGCGATTGAAGTCAGTAGTACTGTCATTTTCAATTTAATTGCTACAATCAGCTTGGATCGCCTACAGCTCGTGGACCTTAATCTTTTAATAGATTTATACATTTTACTTATTTTTTCACTGTCCTACCTTGTCTTTGTCATCTAAAATTTCATCCCCAGTTAATATTGTTTCATCTTCAGACGCAAAAGTATCAGAAATTTTTTTCCTTCCCTGGATCTGTCATCTTTTTGTCTACTGATTATCTGGAGAGTTGCATTTCATTTATTTACTGTTTGTTAGACTTTTTTCTTTTATGGCTTCACTTTCAATTTCTTCTTCCAGGTACTACAGTGATTTGTCTTTCTTTTCTTTTTTACATTTGAGCGGCATCTTTCTGTTTCTCTGTGTTTTACTTCAAGATTTATGTGGTTTCAGTAAGGTATTTGTTTTGATGATTCCTTCATTTTTTTCCCCTCCTATTCACTTCTTTAGTGCTTGATAGCTTGAGTGCGATTTACATCATTCATTATGATTTCTGTAGGTATTCTCCAAGCTTGATACACGGAGTATTCTCCATTGGATTCATATTTGGCAATTTCATCTGACAATAGCTATAGCAGTAATCAGGGCAGTGGCAATGATGATGTTCCTGATCTTAACTTTTTGTTGTATGAGGCCGATAGCTTTGACGAATTTGAGTTCCCATAGTGAAATGATACACTCACTGTGTGGATGATGTCACCAGAAGAGGTACGGATCTACGTGCCTATTCTCCCAACTCTCGTTCTGTATTGATCATTGGTTAAACCCTGTAGCCTATTGTAGAAATTTTATGGGTTCAATCCTTAGAATTTTCATTTTCTTCTTGATGTAGTCAGAGTAGAGATCTTTTGGAAAGTGTTACTCTGGGTGGACGAAATACCTGGAATGTACTCTCCTTACTGCAATCAATCGTAATTGACTCATCATCATATTATTAGCCGCAAGCCATTTTTTGACTTATTTTGTCGAATGATACAGTAAGATGAAATGGAATGCACGCTTGCATCAAAGAATCATTATCTATATCATCAAGGCTACATGTGTCTTATGAATGTAACCAAGTGCAGCCCTTGATCCATCATCCTCTTCTAGCCGTGGACGGACGGAAAAATAGGGCTAAATCTTAGGAGCTAGTGAGTGGTTTGAGTAGAAGGATAGAAAGATAGGGCTAAAGCCCCTCTCTCTATATATAATATTATATATTAGTTCATTAAGCAAAAATTTATCTTAATGTTCTAAGGTAATTAAGGAGTTGGAATGGGATTCTAGCCCCTAGTTAAGTATTGAGTTGGAATCTTAATTAAGCAGAGAAAAGAATTATTATGAGAAAGCATAGATTGGAAATTAAAAATTATTTAGTTTCCAATATATGATTTCTCATAATGATTCTTTGCTTAATTACGATTTCAACTCAATACTTAATTAGGGGCTGGAATCCTATTCCATCTCCTTAATTACCTTAACCAATAAGATAAATTTTTACTTAATAAATTAATATATAATATTATATAGAGAGAGGCTTTAGCCCTATCTTTGAGTCCGTCCACCCAAACCGCTCACTAGCTCTTAGGGTTTAGCCCTATTTTTCTGTCCTTCACCATGCCCCCTCTCTCTCCAATGGCCAACGATCTAATCGACGAGATCAAAAAGATAGTCGCCAAGCTTTGCAATGATCCTAAGGTTTTTTAAAGGTTTATGCATGCGATGTGGAAGGCTAGAAGAGGACACTGGATCAGGGGCTGCATAAGGTACATGTAGCCTTGATGATATAGATAATAATTCTTGATGCAGATATGCATTCCATTTTATCTTACCGTGGCTTGCGGCTAATAATGTGCAAGCCTAGGGTGATGAGTCAATCACGATTGATCGTAATAAGGAGAGTATATTCAGGGCATTTTGTATAACCAGAAGAACACTCTTGACTCCATTAAGAGGAAAATGATATTCTAATTGGACCGACCGGAAACAGAGAGAGAGTATGAAAGGGAGGTTTTTGTTTTTTCTTTCTGGAGATAATTAGATCTGTAATTGTCTTTTTGGTTATCTGTGTTTGTGTTTATACTTTATTTTGTAGGAGAAAAAGGAGTTTGCAATTAAATACATGTGAGCATTCGGTTCGAATCCATCTTATTATAAAGCTCAAAATGAAAATATATGATTGGATTACAAATCTTCTTTGGTGGGAATAAATTATGTATTTTATATATGATGAGATTATGTTTATAAAATTGTTTTTTTAGG
This sequence comes from Thalia dealbata, assembly GCA_030544415.1. Classification (NCBI taxonomy): domain Eukaryota; kingdom Viridiplantae; phylum Streptophyta; class Magnoliopsida; order Zingiberales; family Marantaceae; genus Thalia; species Thalia dealbata. Next base: position 3,186,277 of record CM060458.1, read on the forward strand.
TGATTAATTTCATAATTAAAGACTTGACCTTGATAGCATTATTCCAGTTGTTTCATTCTTGTATAAGTATCCACTTTGCCAGGTCTAGTAAATTAGTACAATAATACAGAAAAATAAAGCATGAGATTAAGGTGAAGTCAAAAGAGATCTTAGGCTTCCTGCTCTTCTTAAGAATGTTATTTGTATTCTTCTCTCTATTTGAATACAAGTTATCATCTCCTTCATCAATTCTGTTCCAACTCTAAGAGTCTATTAATATTCAATCAGGGCACGTTTAGATTCCTGCAGCTTCAAATTCATGACAGAAACAATATATTTGGATTACAAAATTTATGCGATAATTCCAAGTACGTAGGAGCCTTGAGAAAGAAACAATGTCAATACTTTTAATTATATCCGCTTCTTACCTAAGAATAAGAAGTCTCCGGTGTGATCATCTAATTCTCAGGTAAGCAACCTCTGGTTAATCAACTATTAGCTCTACAGACAGTCATCCTCTGAAGCAATCCATACTGGAATACTTTAACGTCTTGTTCCAAGAAGGGGCGAAATGTTAACGATGTCCTGCAACGGCGATCGCCGGCTTAAATTGTTCTGCGACTTCATGTGGCAGACTAGAACATGTTTCTCCTTTTCTTTGTACGAACTTAGTGGTCTCATGGTCTGCTGCTTTCGTGCTGCCGTTCTCAATGAGTCATTTTGCAGAAGGGAGGCAGTGGGGGCATTGAGGAGCTTGGTCTGCAGTGGCTGTAGCTCCTTCTGCAGATCTTTTACAGCTCTTTGTAGCTCGACTACCTTCCGTTCGGAGGATTGTGCCCTTTTCTTCCACTCGAGCTTCTGGAACAGCACGAGGTTACTGACATGCATTGCAGAATCCAAAAGAACATGTTGATATGCACGAACGTATCTTGATCTTACTTGAGCGTGCTGGGAATGGAAGTTAATTTCGGAGGCGATTGCTCGTCGCTGCCAGTGATCCCTAGAGGACCGGAGTTGCTCCATTTCTATCCTGACTTGATCCAGCATCTCTTGCATCTCACTCCACTGCTCGGATTCTGCCCTCACCTGCTCCATTATCCGCCCCAACACGTCTTTGCAGCTGCAGCAGCTCAGCGACTCCATCTTCTCCTCCTCCACCTGCAAACACAAACACAAACACAAACACTAGATGCTGCAATAATCCTAACTATGGACAGCCTTTTTTCAGTTTAACACCGCATGATGCTTCTCCGACCAAACTCAAACTGCAGCAGGGAAATAATTGTATGATCTCCAGAGCTGGGAGTCTTAATAAAAGCTCTTGTTTTAAATGGCAAATGATTGCCATGTATGTTCAGTGGGCTGGAGAAGTTTGGTGCTGTCTGAGAGAGCCATTAACGCAAAAGTCAAGAGGTACCGGTAGAATGGGACCAGATCATTTAAGTAGTTAGGTAGAATTATAGAATAGAGATTAGAGAAGATGCTCGGAAACACACAACCCTGCCCTAAGTACAAGATAAGGACATCAAAAGTCGTGCAAAAAAAAAGTTGCATTGCAGTCTGTACTGGCTAGTGAAAGGGGGGGGGGGAGGGTGGCACGCAGAATTAATGCGACTCTCTCTAATAGAGTGTTAGGTACTTGGAGACCTCAAGAAAACGCATAAGAGAGACTGGAAAATGATCCTGGTTCTAATCATGTGAAATCAGCAGGAAGGACCTCCTCACCTAGCAACCTAAAAATGTTCAGAAGTTTAGGATAGTTTAGCACGGTAGTCAAGGATTTGTGCAGGTGGTTTTTAGTTCCCTGTTCTCCTCTTTGTTAAATAGTACACCAAAATGGAAGTTCTCCAAGCGCCAGCCACACAGCACAGAGCTCTATGAAAACGACAGTGATCGAACATGAGAGGCCGCTACTTGTTTTGCTTTTGAATTTGAATGACAGGATTGATTCTGTTCGCGTGTGATGTTTCTAATTACTCATCCTGGTAAACACTAACACAGGGCTCTATGAATTCAGAGCACCTCCTATAGGGATGGGTAGCAGATGTGCGGCATTCACACAATTGGAACGTCCAGTTACTACCGAGTGCTTCACTGCGGAAAGGTGGTCAGGAAAAAAAAAAGCTAAGCATTTCCTTTTGCAGCACGGACATGGACTCTGAAAAAAGTTTTCATGTTCTTTCATTGCTAGCAAATACAAGTTTGTTAGGTTGCCTTTTCTCTTTTTTTCCTTTTTTAAGAGCGCACTTCATCATGCAGCAGCAAATACAAACAAACACCAGAGCTGTTGAAGTTAGTAATCAGAATTAGTATGATGCCTCGCTGCTGATGCGAGTAATATTGTAACTGCTATTACTGTCAGGGTGGTTGCAATGAAGTCGTTAAGTTCTCCTGACGTGCAAGTTGCCTCTTTCATTCTACCTCGGTTTGCACGAAGCATCGCCATTAATTGATCTCTAACTTGACGGCTCATCCAAGTTTACTACTTTTCTTTACCTCTTTTGCCTACTTAGCAAGTTAGTGATCACTGGACATCTGCTACTTGCTTATTATTTTATTTAACCCAACCACCGTCGTGTGCAGTGTGCATAAGTCAATGGCATGCGACGTGCATTGCAATTCCTTCCCGGGAATTGATTTTGAAACGAGAGGGCTTATGAGGTGGCAGCCGACGTGGTGCCCACGTAGTGCCACGTGATCAAGTGCATGCAGCAGCGGGCAAATGAAGAAGAAGAAGAGGTGAATTTTTTTAATGCAATATTCACTCACCGGCTTCTGCTGCGGCTGTGGCTGCTGCTTCTGCGGGATTTGAAGGACGCCTTCCTCGTCGTCGACTGCCTCGCTGTGCCCAATCGTTTTGTGGCTGCTGCCGTCGCAGTCGCTTTTGCTGCTGCTGTTGGCAGAGAGCAAGTGGCTGCACTCCTCCATCCTCTCCAACATCCCCCGGGACAATCCCTCCATCTTCCTCCTCAGCAGTTCCATCTTTACTCGATCAAGGCAGCAGTTAATGCATCATAAATATTTCAGAAAAGAAAACGAAATCTGGAGAATGTTTAATCTCTTCCGAAATTAAAAATTAAGCAAAGAGATCGAGGATTAGTACCTCTTTGGGAATACTGTAATCCGAATCAGGAGGTTCGTCGTTCTCCTCGAGTTCACGTTGCTCGGTCTCTGCAATTTTGTTTGCGGAGTCCGGCATGGAAATTTCTTGTATGTCCTTGACGCTTGCGTCGTCCTCCATTCTCTCCAGCCGCCGGCGAAGTGCCGACGCTTTCCGGTCGAAGTTTCTTCTGCTACTCCTCGACGAGAGCGTCCTCGAGCTTCCCCTGCTCCTCCTCCGGCTGCCGTTGCTCCCCAACCTGAGCTCCTCGAGCTTCTCCTCTAGCTCCTCGATCCCTTCGTCCAATGCCGCTCCTACGCCACCGCTCCCGTCGATCTTCCTCCTCCCCTGATTGATTCTCCGTCACCGATCTCAAACATCAAGAAGGGCGAAAACTGGCGATGAAATCGAAAAAAAAAAACAAAAGATGCGAACGGGACGTACCGAGACCAAGGTTTCCACGGCGGATCTCAATGCGACCTCCATCTGCGTGCGGTTCCTCTCCAGCTTCCTCAGCGCCACCTCGCGCTCCATCCGCAAGAAGTTGCACTCCGCTCGAAGTATCTCCGCCTGGAAGCGCCAACGCTCCTCGCCGCTCGAATCCGTTCCGCGCTCCCCCGGCGACGTCGGCGGGGTCGGCGGCCTCACGCTTCCGCGCTCGCGGCCCAGGAGGGTCCCGAGGCTGAGGTCCGATCCCGGATTCGGAAATGGGTCAGCATGAGAGCGCCTCGTAAGCCGCGGCAGGTTGAGGATCGTCGGCGGCGGCGGGTGCCACCTCCCGTTCCTGGCGGCCATTATTCCAGCTTGGCCTCTTCCACCAGTAGCCGCCTCTGGCTGCGAGCCTATGCGTGCTCTGGCTTTTATTTTAAACCAGCGAGGAGAGCAGTTGAAGTGGGTTTCGCGAAAGTGACCACGGAGGGCGAGAGTCTGCAGAGCGCATCGCCGGAGCAGAGAAAGAGGAGGAGGAGGAAGCAGCGCGTGTGCCTCGTTTTCCGCGACAACCAGAGGGAGGGGGTTCGATTTGAAATGAACCTGTCACGCCCACCGAAATGACCAAAACACCTCCCCCTCTCGAATCAACGACGCAATGATGGGCAACAACTGCATCTCCTTTGGGTCAAATCGGTAAAACCATCCATTCCCGGGTCGCGGATGTCGCGATAATTCCATGCACGCCGGGCGGCCCGGTTCGCTCACGTGACTCGCGCGCGCCTCACGAGGGAGTACCGCAAAACCACCTCTTACCGGGACAATTACTGGCCACCGGGCGGTGGGTCCCAACATTAGGTGCCGCTTTAAATGAGAGGGTGAGCGGTGGGAAGCGGGTTTTTTTTTTCGGGTGCGGCACGAGATGCCTGTGCTGCTGTTGGCGTCGAACCCAGCGCAAGCTTCTTTTAAAACGGGTCTAAAATTGAAATGGATGCGGATCCATCGTCGTTCAATTTAATATTATTTGCTTCACACAGCACAAGAAGCGCTCGCTCGTCCTTTTCCTCCTCCGGCCATTACTGCCCGTGGGGATACTCAACGTGCCCTACAGAACAAGGGCGACCCCAAGAGGCCGTTGTTGGGCTTAGATCCCTCAAACCTAAAGGAGAAGGTCGCTGGCGTCCAAGCTGTTTCTGAAACCCTCACTGGAGAAAAGAACTCAGAAAGGAAATAAAAATGGCTCTGAACCCCCCTTTTTTTTAAAAAAAGAACCGTCCGAGTTAATCTTCATTTGTTTTCATGGCTTTCAGGTTTTCTAGTATGCTAATAATTGCATGGTCTTCGCTTTTTAGTTGATTGAATACTGCGCAACTGCAAATGGCTTCTGTAAACTTCTAAACCTGCAATATAATCCCCAACTTTTGTTCTGGGATTGTGTCTAAGAATCCATCCATGGCTTTTGTTAGTTCCTAAACAAAGAAGGAATCAGAACTGACGCGCGGCAAGAGAAATTAATTGAAATCAAACCGCTGATCGAGTTCAAGGGAGTGGAAAATTTAAGTAGAAACTCATATACATTATACAGAGATGATTTCACGGATTAAGCACTTGATTGATATATACATATAGCAAGAGAAAGAGACAGAGAAGGAGAGTAGACTCAATAACTCCAGCTTAATTAAAGAATATATACTACTAGTACTACATATCTAACCGAGATGATCGATCGCTCACTTCTTGGCCGCATCTGGCTTCGACGAAGAAGAAGAAGAAGAGGGCGGTGGCGGGGCCGTAGGAGGAATTCCGCTGTCAAGGCAAGTGCTGCACTTCCTCTCCACCCAGCCCTCGACGTCCCGATCGCCTGTCAGATGCCGGCCCCCGCACACCCGAGCGAAAACTCCGGCGATCACCGCCGCCATCGTGATCACCGCCACGACCACCACCAGCGTCTCCACCGAGTTCCAAGCCGAGCGAGACGTCGCGCATGGCGACGTCGGTGGCGGCAGAGCCTCCACTGTGATCCCAGCAGGTGACGAGCTCTCCAGCTTATCCAGCAGCCACACCAACATGGTGATCGGCTAGCACATTTATAAGCCTGCGACGATGGAATCGAAGAGGAGGAAGAAGGTGGAGGAGAAGGGAGAAAGTTAAGGCGGAGAGAGAGATAGAGGGGGGGCGGAGATCAAATTAAAAGAGGTGAAGTGAGTTGGAACTATCGACTAAGGTGACCGTTGATGCTTTAAAAAAAAATCTCCTTTTTCTTTGTGATGCTTCATCTCTTTGTCCTCTTTCTGCTTGGCTCTGTGGATCAAGCAGCATCGAGAGAGAGAAAGTGGCAGTGGGCAGTGGCGTACAGTGCAGTGGTGGGCGTCTGCTGTGTATGTTAATTAATTTTGGTTCGATTTCCTTTCTTCATCATCATCATCATCATCATCATCTGCGGTTTAGTGGGAGACTGTCTCGGTCTACGGCGACGCCCCAATCGATGCCGGCTTGTGAGAAGGAGAGGTGGCCCTGCGCGGTTGCGCCTGCGCCTGCGCCTGCGCCTGATTAGTAGTAGGATTGTGCTCGTCCTCGCTGCTTCCCTTCTGCTCGAGCTCTTGCAAGGTCGCTTTCGCTCGGCAGGGCAGCAGCCTGCAGATGCTGCAAACTCGGGGACTTCTTAAATCAATCCAAGGGTTTAGCGAGAAGAGGAAGGAAGGAAGGAGTTCGTGGGCGACGGTAATAAGTAAATAAAAATGTGCATTGTCTTCGCATTTTCCATTTGCATGTTTACTTTCCGCTGCGCGCTCGCATCGATGTCTGCCATTTCTAAATTGCAAGCTTCCTCCGCTGTCCTACGCACAGAGATCACTGGGTAATGATATGATAATTATCTTCAGTTTATGTTTGATCTGTTTTAAAGAATCACAGATCTTCCTCTGTGTATCATCATCCACCAATCCCATCTATTTCCACCGTGATAAAATGCACCGTGTAAACGCTGCATTCGATCAATCCAAGACAAGATAACCCCTCCGTGCCGCCCATCCTTCTTCCCCGTCATCATTAGAAGCCCTCTTCAAGTATTCCAGCTACAACCATTTCAGGGGAGTGCCCTGAGAGGACAAATCGATCGACTGATTAAGACGAAAGAGATGGCATCTTCAATCACCATGATGGCCTCCTTCCTCGGCGCCACCGACGGAGTCTCGTAGTTGCGAAGGCCGCCGGAGCTCCAGTGGCCGGAAAGCTCCGGTGTGCGCCGAGGAGCCCAAACCAGGGACGCCAGAGGCGAAGGAGAAGTATGCACCGGTGTGCGTGACGATGCCGACGGCGAGGATTTGCCGCAAGTGACGGTCCCCTAATCGATCGCTTTGTATCCGTGTCTTACTTTTTTCGCTTAAGCTTAAATTGCCATGCAGCAGCAGCGATTTGCTACGTATTGCATCGAAACGGCAAGGTAATTAATTGTTTGATTAAGTATGAACGTTGAAGGAGTCAGCTATTAAGAAAAGATCCACAGTGATATGGATGTTCTAAAAAGATCTATTAAGAAAAATATGCTCCCTAGCTAAGAACAGAGAAATTTCCATCCCAGCCAATGAAAGAAAGCGAAAAATAAAGCCTTATAATACACGAAATAGTACTCCACCGTCAACGTGTTTGCTCGGGTTATCCAGTTGTGCGATGGATGGATTGCGTCAACGAAACCCTGAAATCTTACTTCAAAAGATTAATATTGACCGCATCATGAAGGAGACGTCATTGAAAAATTTGTTCGGTTCCACAGCATAAAATAAGAAATGCTTCGCCGCGTATGAAGCCAGGACTGGTTAAAAAAAAAAGAGGTGTCTGGACTGAAGACGGACGCCTTTGGGCCATGGCAACTTCTTAGAAACTATGGCTGACTCCTCAAAAGCAGCGTCGATGCCCGAGGAACCCGTGGCAATGGCAAGATTGATGACTCTTTCAAAGCACTATCAATTTCTCCATCATCTTCTTCTTCCTCCACCTTATTTAAGAGGTGCCCCCGCGATGTCCGTTTCCATCAGTGCAGGAAGCTTGCGGCCTTGGGTTGCGCCAATGACAGAGGAAAGGTCGGTGGCGTTCGAGGACTTCCTGCCGTCGATGGCGGAGAAGCTGGGGGCAGAGGGGCTGATCGCGGAGCTCTGCAAGGGGTTCCGGCTGCTGATGGACCCCCAGCGTGAGGTCATCACGCTCGAGAGCCTGAAGAGGAACGCCGCCGTGCTGGGACTGGAAGAGCTGGGGGACGAGGAGCTCCAGGGCATGCTGCGGGAGGGCGACTTGGACGGGGACGGAGCGGTGGATCAGACGGAGTTCTGCGTGCTGATGGTGAGGCTGAGCCCGGCGCTGATGAAGATGTCCCACGAGCTCATGGTGGAGGATGCTCTGGGATCTGCATTAGGGATGAGATATTAGGTTTCATTTCATTAACCATGATCACTGTCCATTGCATTCTTCTCCTCTCTCAGCTGGTGACGTTACAGTGTGCGTTGGTCCCCGTTCTCGACGGACTTGGTCTTCCTTCAGATATGGACTTGTATAGATATAAAAATAATAAAATTAGATTGGAATTGACTTCATATGTCCAAGAAGATAAATCAACCTGTGGAAATAGAAACCATGCAGCTAAAATTAGATTGGAATTGACTTCATATGTTGAAGAAGATAAATCAACCTGTGGAAATAGAAACCATGCAGCTAAAGCTAAGCTTACAGTAGCAAATTAGCAATTAATTTATTCTGCGCCCTGGATCGGAGGAAATTTCTTCATTATAATTAGAGAAATACAAAACAACAATTTGAGCGAAGTAAAAGCACCGATGTTTTGGCACAGTAAATACCATTACACCATTAATAACTATTCATCGCATTGTTTGGACATCAACTTTTAGCGGATGAACACAACCAAGCCAAGAACCGAGTGTTATACCATTACAATTTTCCACTGGATTTTTCCTCCGAGAAAGCATGAAGGGAAAGTAAAGAAAGTGGAAAAAACTAAAAGCCAAGAATGAATTGCCTGCAAGCGTCGTATTTAACAATGACTGCACTCCGGAGCGATGCCAGTGCCTCCAATTTTGCTCCTACTTATTTCTCCGATCAATTAGGTAGAGCAAAGGATGGCACTCGGTGAACATGTGACAAGACCAGAAGCTAACATAACCCACAGGGCTACGTTCCAAGCAGCGTTCGAACAAATCACTGTGTGGCGACAGCCCTGGAAGAGGGCGGATTGACCAGGATGCCAACTTGCTGCTGTCCTGTGTGTTTCTTTTCCTCGGCTCTATCACCTGGTTTTAGATGAAAGGACGGCAACTGGCCTTCGGATTGTTCTTGATAGCGATTATTTTTGCTGAGGAATGTTTGTGATGCAGAAGTTCCTTCTTGTATTGTGTTCGAGGGATTCAGATGATCTGAACCATCGGACCCGCCCAGGGATGCGCTGGAACATAAACCTGCTTGCGCGTCAGTTCTAGCACCATCATCGACAGCCTTCTTGGTATTCAAGAAACGACCCCCGCATCCGCGAGCCCTCCTCATTGCATGTTGGTGACGGGACTCATGCAGGTAAGGCTACAGAGGACAACCGGGTTTTTTTTTTAATGTGATCAACAGGGAATATACAGTAAAAAACAACCACAGGAATTCCCAAAGACATGCATGAACTGTTTGCTATAATGCTGTACAGAATGCCATTTGCTTTCCGAAATTAAGGAAAAGAAGAGATGTGTGGTTTATTTTCCTCCATAAGGTACCAATTGCTGATGATTTTTTCAAATATAAAAATGAAGGTAACTTTTGATAACTGACGTGGTTAAGAACTTAAGAAAAGAAACACCTAAATGTTCTGCCTTTCCTTTTTCTAGTACTCAAGATGTAGGTAACTTTTGATAGCTGACGTGTTTAAGTATAAGAACTTGAGAAAAAGAAACACCTAAATGTTCTGCCTTTCCTTTTTTCTAGTACTCAGATGATCAATTCAAAGTTCGTCCTATATGTAGCACTCGAACATACTAGACCTAAGAAGGAAACAAGATGTGAATTATTAATAAAACCTTCTATACATAAAAAGTGGGGTACTTGTCATCTTTATTCAGGAACTGTGTTTACCTTTCTAGTTTTTACAACTTTTTTCTCAAGTTCAGCCTTTGCACGAGATTGTCGCCGCCTGAGAATACCATGGTACTGCTTAGCGTTAACATAAACTGGCTCCTCTGCTATTTCAAGAGGTAAAGGCATGCGAGGCTGAGGCATTCCAATAATCTGTTGGTGGACCTGTAGAACACATCACAAAGGCAATAAGCTTCTGAAAATTCACCTGTGGAAAAAGAAATTTTAAATTGAAGTTGTCTCCCTCCTAATATGATAGTCAGAAATAACTCGTGCCAGAAACATGAAGGTAAAAAAGGATTTAAACGAATATATAGACGCATTTGCTCCTTTACACTGTCGAGCAGACAACAATACATAAGCCACGGATACGTACATTTTGTAGATCACAACAAAATGATGGCAAATTTGATGTAGAAATCCAATGAACATGTACATGGTGAAGTTGATGCGATGGACAAATAGAGATACATAATTTATTTTGGATTCGTGTTTTTTTAATAGAATAAGTATTAGATAAATATGCATTCAGATCATTTTGTTAACCTAAGAAAATGGTATCTGGACAGCTGTATGAGCTGCATGTAGGTGGTCCTCAGTAAAGCACAAAAAGTTCGCTAATCCACAATGAAACTGAAACAAGAGGGAGTTCAAATTTGAGCTGCCTGATCCAGAATTGAGTATCCAGATTGGCTGATCAAGCAACCACAAAACCATGTCTAAGGAAAGCAATAACAACTGGTTCCGGAATGAGAGAATGATGGAAACCAGCAAACTCCTTTGACCGTTGAGAATTGTAAATCAGCATTACCATTTTGATATCTGATTTACTTACTATTGCTTGGGTTCCATAAGGAGTTACTAGGCCAGCAAAATAAGGATCAGCAAATGTATATGTAGCACAGGCCTGTTGAAGTACATTAGACAATCCCAATATTAGCAGAGTATTAGAATTAAGAGACAAAGAAAATGTAAACTAAAACAGGACAAGTTCCAGAGAACCCACAATTGACTGACCAAGATCCAGCTGAGTCTGTGCTGCAAGATGTTCAGGCATCGACGATGTCATGGCAGATGATGCAGACTGAAGATCCTGGTTTTCCTCTCTTAGTTTCTCATCTGATGATTGAGCCAAGGTTTTATTTTAAGAAACAATACATTCTGATTCCCGAGGTCTACTATCAAAGTTAAACGCAATTTAATCACCAAAAAGAGATGCCTTATTGTAAAACAGTGTCCGGATGCTACAACAGCAACATATACACGCATTTCCATGGCGAATTTAAACATGGCACAGTTGGATTTTGTGGTTCGGAGACTCCACAAGCGCATCAGGACTTGAAAATGGATTTTGAAAATAGATATATGATCACATGGTTGCTCAAGTTACAATAAATCAGACAAAGATGAATGTATTGGTTTACATCATCCCACCACGTGTTGCCATTTAATGTTCTCCTTTTTTCGGTCATGATTTCTAGTTCTAAAAGGAAACAAAATAAATGAGATTGTCGTAACATTCCGAAATTCAGCAGAGCACCTATGCTTCCCAAAACTAACATTTAAATTATATAAGTAAAATTTTCTGACTCTGTGTATTCGCTATTTCCCTTACACGCACAGCGTCATGAATGGTTGGCACAAACTAAACCATAAGAGTTGCAGGCAGAAGCTCTAACGAAAAGATAAATTCAAAGGTCAAAGTAATCTAAAACGACCAAAAAGAGTATGGAATTTCTAGTATCACTGTATTATCATAATATCGTAAAGATCACTAGAACAAGAAACGCTAGAATAGACCCAGATAAAATGACCTGCTGTGACTATAGTAGGTGTCCCTTCACTGCCTTTGGTTCCATCATCCGCACCACCACTTGGTTTTGATTGGTCTACCTCAGGTCCAACTGATGATGAGTTAGAGGTGTTCACTGCAGCAAACACAGTGCCGCACCACCATGGCTGAGCACCGACAGTGGCTGGCAGAGCAGGCTGAATGCTTCGATCCACTGTGTTTGCACTATCGACATGTGATTCCATTCTTGTATGCCTGATCCTTCAAAGGACAGCTGTTCTTATAAATTACATAGAAATCAACTCAGTTTTAGTTAGAATAATGTTGAATAGATGGTGAAAGTAAATTGACGGAAAAGCTAATGATATAGTTCGCACAGTAGAATCCATAGCAAAATGTTCCTGTTCCTCCCTTATGGCACAAAAAGTGAACTGAAAAACTCAGAAGAAAGCAGGCCAGACAATGCTTCCAAAACCTTATGTTTTTAGAAATCTGAAAAATAAGAATCATTTCAACACGAGAAAACCTTCGAGCATGAGAAAATATATCTTACACCTAGAACAAAATTTAAAACGCAGACTCCTAAAAAAAGCAAAATTTCCTGTCAAACTCGGGACTATATTTCTCGGCAACAATATCCTAAAGTTCGCTAAAAAGCATAGATGTAGATACAAAGACATAGCATCTGCAAAATTCCAACTCGGTGGTCAACCGAGAGAATCGGAGCCCGAACAAAAAGAAATTAAGCAGCATATCTAAGTCGAAGAGTCGAACTAAGCAACACATCCCTAAAACACAGGAAACACAAGGAGATTAAGCAACATATACTGCCGAAACACAAACTATACCAGTGAGGCCGGGATCTACGACTGCTCCAATCGAATTGCTAGAGACGTCAAAACAGCCAATCAGAAGAAACAAGACCCAGAAGCCCCCACCTTCCTCTGTCCCTCCTCCCTCAACCCAATGAGCAAAAACCCTACGCCCCCTGTGAGCCAACTCCGCTGGCCATCGATTTCTATTCCGCGAGCAGACTGAAGGGAACGGAGAGAAAACCATTTTTTTAAAACAAACAAAAAATACAAAAAAGAATCGAGAAGTTTCCGAATCGAGAAAGAAAAAACCCCGCTCATCCTCGAAGCTTATCCAGTGATGAGCCCCGCTTGCGACGCAGGACCGTGAGATTGGGGATGGACGGTGGACAGGTGAACTAATTATGCCGGAGAAAGATTAATGGAGGAGGGCAAACGAGGCATTTCAATTGCCGGGCCACGAATCGCCGGCCAGAGTTGACGATTGAGCTGCTTTAATTTTATTTATTATTTTCTTTTCTCACCCATATCTCGTATGCTAACCAATTGCGGTAAAAATAATAATAATAAATCAGGAATATTCCAAAATAAAGGCGAGCCAAGCGCTTATCCACTCACCTACCTGCCTCGCCGGCCCACGAGTTCTACCGCGCCGTCCATTCGTTAGAGAGCACGGGCGTTTTATTTCTTCACGAAAAGGTCGTTGTTCCAGAGTGACGGGGGTCAGCATGGGGGGCGGCGGCAAGCGCTGTCGCGGGGCGGAGAGGCAGCCGGGCGGGAGGGGAGCAGGTTAGCTCGCTCGTTGGCACGCGGCCGGCGGAGGAGGTGGCGGGTGGCGAGGAGGGAGTGGACGAACCGCGGCGCGACACGGCGGCGGGGGGGCGGGGGAGGAGGGAGACGGTGGAGGGGGCAGCTGGCGGTGGGGGACCGGCGGCGTGGAGGAAGGAGGCTCTTTTGTTTTTTTTTTATTTTATTTGCTTTTGCTTTTGTCGTGTAGCGGGGCGGCGTTTTGGGCTGGGCGTGGGCGAGTGGGTGCAGCAGAATCCGCTCGACGAGGTTTTGGGGATTCGAAGTCGAATCTCGGGTGAATCTTTTTTGACGTGAATTGGATGTTTACAAGTGGGAGAGATGGGAGACGTTAATTATTAAAAATAATAGAAGGCTGATTTGATCGCAATCTAACTCTAAAAAAAACGTAAAAGTAATATATATATATACATCTCATCCTACTAATAATAATAATAATAATAATAAAGAAAAGTTAAACTCTGGACATTCAAACTACGACTGGCGTAGAAACCTGAACACCTTCTGACATTGGCGGGCAGAGAGCAGCGTGAAGAAAATAATAGCAACAATAAAATCCGACGTGAAAAGAAGACAAAAAGCAACTACAATAATTGAATTGATGTTATCCTCCTCTCCTCCTCCTCCTCGGTCTCCTTCATTAAATATTAGGCAAATACATCAAACATATATGTTTTTTAATTACACTGCATGAACAAATACATAATATCCAGCTATATCATATCACAGACAGTTCCATATATATATATACAACACATAGAAGGCAAACAAGTTCCTAATCAATACCTGCATATGTACAGAATATATATATGTACATGTGTATATATATAGTAGAGCACAGACATGCTATATATATATATATACTGCTAATGATGAAACTGGAGAGAAATTAAACCACAACTGGAGCACCTGCACACTTACAGCACGCCCTCTGTATCTCTGTCACTGCTCCCTCCTCTGCCACCGCCCGGTACACACTCCTCCTGCAAACCCCCCCACATAGGCACCTTCAAACCACACACATGCCGAATCATCATCATTCACGGCCTCCTCCTCCCTTCCTCCCTCCCAGTCCCACCCTCCTTCCTTCCTTCCCTCACTCATTGTGGCTCACCCTCCCCCCTGCTCCCCCTGCGCCCTCCGCCATCTTCCCGAGGAGCTCCTCTGCGCTCTCTGATGAAATCACAATGTGCCTTGCAGAGTCCTCTATAAAGCCCCGCTCCACCCCCTTGTCGAACAGTGCCAGCAAGCAATCGTAGTATCCGTCCACATTCAGTAATCCCACCTGTACAGATAGGTATACTCGTTTCGTTTTCTCAATCTTAGATAAGTGAACCGGGGGAGACTGCATCGGTTGAGTACTCACTGGTTTCCGGTGGATGCCGAGCTGAGCGTAGGCTATGATCTCCAGGAGCTCCTCCATCGTTCCATACCCACCTGATTGATTAAAGGATCACTACTCACTTCATTGTTTTTTAGTTTTTAAAGAAAAAAAGGGGAAGAGTAGACCTGGAAGGGCGATGAAGGCGTCGGCATGCTTCGCCATTTCTGACTTCCTTTCGTGCATGTCTGCAACTTTTATCACCTCCCCGATTGTCTCCCCTGATATCTGCGCAAGCCACGGAGGTGATCCGCTTTGGGGAGAGGCAATGGAAGTGGAAAGGAGCGGGTTTTGTGAACCTACCTCATTCGGCAACACTGATGTGGGGATGATTCTGATGATACATGCATACAATATATATATATAGAGAGAGAGACAGATTTATCAGGGGCATTAGAAAGAGAATAATAAAGTCTGGATCTGGCGACGTGCGTATACAATACCCAAGAACATTGCAGCCACCATTGAAGACAGTCCTGGATATCAACCCCATGAGGCCTACGCTGCCTCCACCATAAACAAGGTCTATTTTTTTCTCCACCTGCAAAAGTTAGCAAATAACTTGGAGAGAAGACAATGAAACATATCTAACACAGTCCAAGAATATTCTCAGCATGCGACGTCCTAGACAACGCCCTACTGTTCGCAGAATCCAACAAACTTAATTATAGATAGATAGATAGATATCTCTCTTACCAGTTGCTTTCCAAGATCAAGAGCAGCTTCGCTGAAGCAAGCTTTGTTTCCTGACCGACTCCCGCAGAAGACGCATATCCTCCTGAATCCACCTCTCTCCATCACGTTTCGCTGCTGGTTCCCCTCCTCTTCCATCTCTCCCAAAGAAGAGGTAGCTGGCGAGTTAAAAGGAGAGGATCGAGAGGCCAATAATGGAGAAGGAGAAGCAAAGAGGAGAGAGTATATATAAAACACTGATCGAGCCCAACACTCTTTCCCCAACATGTGTGGCTCTCCGGACCCAAGTACTTGATGCTGGAGATGACACCAACAAGAAACTTCTCCATCCTCCTCCCTTATTTCTAACCTTGCTTCTGTGGATTAATCTCTCGTCATGATTTCCCATGGGGGCCAATGAGACAGACACAGCCCTTAGTCTTGTCCTAACTTGGAAAAGACTCGGGTCTCCATTATGTCAATGCAGGAATGATCATTGTGCTTCGCGTTTCAGATTAATCAGATTCAGGGGGGGATCAGACAGGGAAAGGACAGCAAAATGGTTAGGCAATTTGCAGTGGAGAGTAAGAAGATTTATATTTTTCTGATGTGACTTCTAGAAAGGTAAACCTAAACCTCGCCAATGGGGCAAGGACAGGTGATCGCTAGAGACAAATGTAGATCATTTCACCATGCATATGATGTTTCTAATCGGACTTTTTGAATCTCTGTACTGGTTTCCTTCGCCATGGCCGACCACTTCGGTGCTTAATCAGCGTGGGAAAACCATGGGGATTTGGTTGGCGGTATTAGAACAGTGGCGCCTGGGTTGTCATGATCAGGATTCAGGAGGAGGGTTATTTCTGCTGTCATCAAATGGGCCACACCCCTGGTGAGACGATCCCTTCTTTTCTGATGCAATGCCTAGTTTTCTGCGCCTGTTGGTTCTGCTTGTTTGCATTTTGGTTGGGCGAACACCTTGAGGCATCATCATAGAAATTGGAAGCAGACTTTTAGTTTATCCCTCTTTCTTCATTTATTTGATGCAATTAATGCGTCCCAAACAATCTCCCAGGAGACGGATCAGCGAAACATTTTTAAAAAAGGGATTTTGATTCGGAGGACATGATATATACAGGGAATCTCTCCCCATGTTTTGCCATCCAGAACATGAGGAGCTACTTTTTACAAAGTTGACAAGCAGGATACGATTCAAAATATGAAAGATCGGTCGGTCGTCGGTCCTGCTGCAATCGGCCTCTCTCCACGTAAGCCATCCAGACGAGACACATCAGCAAATGTACTTGCAGACTTAGATTCAGACGAGCTACCTTTCTTCTTTATCTTCTTCTTCCGTGAGATCTAATTATTGAGCTAAGCTAGGTGTGCGACACCTTGAGCATAAGATAATTTGATACATGTCGTAGGCAAGTACGACGGATAATTATTGATGGCGAGCGAGCGACCGATGGATCGACAGCGAGCGAAGAAGACGAAGACACTGCTCCGATCTGGACGTTGCAGAGTACGCAGCAACAGCTACAGCGCCAACAGCGGAGCGGAGCTGCTGGTTGCAAAGGGGAGCAAACATCAACCCCCAACTCAAGAACAGAAGAAGCCCCCATGTATCCTTCGTTCGCTGCAACGTTTCACCATTCAATAATGAGCGCATGCACGCACGCTTTCGTTCATCTCAATCATTTGGAGCTCCTCCGCCGCGCCGCTGCAACTCCAACACGACGCTGCCACCATCAACAGGCCGGCCTGACCGGGCTCGGAGGTCCTAAACTTTGACTTAGGCCCAGCCGCCCGGTCGTCACGTTTCGAGATGTCAAAGATGAGTTGTATATCGATTGCGTTCAATTAAACGAAGAGGATAAGAGTCGTTGTTCGTTCCGGCGGATTCCCTCGCAAAGAAGCTTCTTTGTTCCGATTTCAAAAGACCCCCCGCATCAAGAACTGTGAGATCCAGAAATCACGGTCAAGTCTTGCAATTAAATCATCATCTAGAAACTGGAACGAAGAGAATGGAAGAGTGGTAGCAGTTTCTACGTGGAAAGAAACTGGAATGAGTATTTTTTTTATAGTAAATTGCCAAATAAGAAAAAAAAAGTTAATTTAAATATAATGGCGGGTTGGCTAAATTTTTCTTCACGTCGTTTCCCTCTCTTCATTGGCGTTGCAAGGAGGGAGGATTAGGCGACAGAGGAGGAAGGGCTTGAAACAAGATACGAAGATGAACATTTGAAAATTTTGACCTTCTCCTCCCCCACCTTGCAGGGCCGATTCAAGCTCCCTGTCTCATTCGATTCATCGTCGTATTTTATAACATTCGCCTTCTCTTCTTCAAACCCAATCCGTCATTCCCTAATGCAGGTATGTTTTTGAATCCTCCACCTTGCAAAAGCCCTTCCTTTTCGTCGTCCAACCTGTTTGGAAGCGAACTAATTGAAGAGAGGCGAAGAAGAGCAGATACGGGGGCTCGGAATTATGCTCCAACGCTATAATTGAAGGGAGGATGAAAAGGGTAAAAAAAAAATTCTTCTTCTATTTCGCACCAGTTTGAAGATTTTAGCGTTCTGATTCATCTTCCGATGCTTGTCATTCGAGAGATATTCCGGTCCAATTTGATCTTTTAGATTGTTCGAGGAGTTTAACCTATCGACTCTTTACGGGTTTCGATGATGAATCTTTTGCAATTTTCTTTGGTTTTAGGAGATGATGTTTCGGTCGAACCCTAAGAATTCATTTCGGTTAATCCCTGTAGAAAGCTGTGGAATAAAAATTGGAGCTTGGTCGTAAATTCTACTAAACAATTATGGGGAATTGCTACACGTCCCTCGCCCGGAAAAGGGACGACGGGATGAACCCTTATCGCGAACACCGCCGTGGAAAGTCCCGCCTCGTCGTGCTCAAAGAACCCACCGGCAGGGACATTGGGTGCCAATACGAACTCGGCGCGGAGCTCGGCCGCGGAGAGTTCGGCGTCACCCACCTCTGCACGTACAAGGAAACGGGCGAGCCGTTCGCCTGCAAATCAATCTCAAAGAAGAAGCTGCGCACCGCCGTGGACGTCGAGGATGTGATAAGGGAGGTCGACATCATGAGGCATTTGCCTCCGCACCCAAATATCGTGACCCTGAAGGAGACCTACGAGGACAACACCGCCGTCCACCTCGTCATGGAGCTCTGCCAAGGAGGGGAGCTGTTTGATAGGATTGTTGCGAGGGGGCATTACACGGAACGCGCGGCCGCCATGGTAATCCGAACCATTGTTGAAGTTGTGCAGGTAATTAAATACCCTTTCGCAGAATCCGATTCATGGTTTTATATTTTATCGTCCTTTTGCTCAAAGCCACTCTTCTACCTTTTTCACTTTCTCGATGGATTTAGTTTATTTTGCGTTGCTTCCAATCAAGAGCTGCTGCTATTGAACAAACTTGATTACTGCATGTTTAACTATTGACCCGTGATTTTGCAACTCCTCCATTAGTAACACATTCCAAAATCTGAAGAGGGCTCTGATGTGCATTATTACAATGCCAACTTTCTGTAGCCACAAAGTCCATTTTAACTGCAATAGTTTTATTTTGGATTCTTACCCTTTTTTTATTCTGCATCCCAGTGTTTCTAGATTCTCCTCTTTTCCTATCGATCGATTCTGGCCAGCGTTATAGACATTTTGATGTAGCTCTTTGTGCATATGATCCGTCAGAAGATATGTTTCGTTTTGTTCTGGCAAAAGTGTAGATCACATTGAATGTTTCAAGATAGATCTGGATGTTGCTGGCCAAAAGTCCTGACTGAACTTTTCTTTTGCAATAAAATAAGATTTGGCCAGAGATGTAAGTATGCTGATATATTATTATTGTTATTTTCATCACAGAATTGCCATAGGCATGGAGTGATGCACCGAGACCTCAAACCGGAGAACTTCTTGTTTGAAAACAAAAAGGAGAACTCCCCTCTGAAATCAATTGACTTTGGTTTGTCCGTATTTTTTAAACCAGGCAAGTTGTTATTCCAGTGAAAAACGACTTTGGTAATATTGTATAGCATTCTCTTGTACTACAGCTACTCTTCAAGTTGAAAATTAAGATTGTTATTAGTAAATAAAGCTTTCATTTGCTAGCTGTGATAATTAATCAGGCAATTGGAATCCTATAGGTATGCTCATAATTCCTGATAACTGTGCTGATTGTCTCTCATACTTCATCAGGTGAGCGTTTTAATGAGATAGTTGGAAGTCCTTATTACATGGCTCCAGAGGTTTTGAGGCGAAACTATGGCCAGGAAATTGATGTCTGGAGTGCAGGAGTTATCCTATACATCCTCCTTTCGGGTGTACCACCATTCTGGGCAGGTGAAGCTTTTTTTTTTTCCTTGGAAAAAGCTGAGAAGAAATGAGTCACAGGATGTCTTTTAAGTGCATTTTGACCTAAGATGCTTGCGATGAACTTCAATGTTTTACTACCGATTCATGAACTGTGTTCAAGTACTATATGTTTGAGTCCACTTGGTACGCTCCGGGACATCTAGTTATCTAACAATCTAATGCATAATAATCTAGAAACGGAGCAAGGCATAGCACAATCAATTCTTCGTTCTGTGGTTGAATTTAAAAGAGAACCATGGCCGAAAGTTTCCGATGGTGCGAAAGATCTTGTTAAGCGGATGCTACAGCCAAATCCAAGGCAACGTTTGACTGCTCAGGAAGTGCTCGGTAATGCTTCAACTCCTACTTTTTCTTCAATTTCAGTGACTGGTTGATGAATTTTTTTTAGAGACTATTTTATCATTGTTTTCCCAAAAATGTCAAAAGAGTAAATTTATGCCCATTACCGAGAAGTAGTGTGCATGTTAAAATATCCCTGATTGTTTCTATCTTGCACTCAAAATCTATAGAGCAATTCTGAGTGTAGATACAACATCATCAATCTTCTCATACAATTAGATGCTGCATCAGCAATTTGATTCCTTCTTCTGGAGGTCTATGTTATGATACACTTGGCGGTTTCATTCAAAAAGCAAGTTTGCCTTTTCTTCCTCCCGGAATTTAGATTCCGACAATGTTTAAATCCTTAACGAATTTTATGACATTGGCTTTTGCGTTCTCAAAGTGTTTCCCTTACCGTGATTTCCAGATCACCCTTGGCTGCGAAACTCCAAGAAGGCTCCTGATATCGACCTCAGTGAAGTTCGTGCAAAACTCCAACAATTTTCAGTGATGAACAAATTTAAAAAGAGAGCTCTTAGGGTAAGAATCAAATGCATTTGAGGTCTCAGTATCTTCTAGCACTTTGCGCGAAATGCCCTTGTCCATAACAATTTTTGCAGCAGAATTTTTCATGATCCACGAATTCTTCGATACTACTCATTCTTGACACATTCAAGAATCATCGCAACTGCAGGCGGTGGCCGAACATTTATCTGCTGAGGAGGCTGCCGACATAAAGGATATGTTTGAGAACATCGATGTAAACGGCAGAGGGGTGCTAACCCTTGAAGATTTAAGACAGGGTTTGCGCAAGCTGGGTAACCAGATTCCTGATGCTGACGTTAACGTACTAATGGAAGTAGTAAGCTTCTCCTAAACTCTTAGTCTATCTCAATACGGGAGCCTCGAGATTATTCAACGGTTTTATTGAGCGTTCGTACAAGAATCCCGATTCTTTAAACAAAAGTTTGAGGTTGTTTAGCTAACTGAAGACCTATATTCAGCATTTTCCCCAGAACAAACGGGGGATTTGAAGCCAATGACTTCCATTGATCCACATGGTATCAGTCTGTAGGGAAGATGAAAAGAGGTGCATGTTTTGCTATCTAAAATTTTCATTCTGAATTATGTGCAGGCCGACGTTGATGGAAATGGCACCCTGGATTATGGAGAATTTATGGTCATCTCAATCCACCTAAGAAAGATGGGAAACGATGAGCACCTGCACAAAGCCTTCCAATTTTTTGATAAGAATAAGAGTGGATATATAGAGATTGATGAGCTCGCCCATTGCTTGGCTGATGACTTGGGTCCTAATCAAGAAGAGGTGATCAACGCCATAGTTCAGGATGTAGACACAGACAATGTCAGTTTCTACCCCATATCTCCGGCTTCAACTGTACCTACCATCAGGTTTCATGTATATTTATATACTTTGTTTTGAAATCTATCTTCCTCTATGATCTTAGGATGGAAAAATTAGTTACGAGGAGTTTGCCACGATGATGAAAGCGGGTACAGATTGGAGGAAGGCGTCCAGGGAGTTTTCAAGAGAGAGGTTCAGTAACATCACCTCGCAGTTGATGCAAGAAGGACTCTTAACTGAGAATGCCTAAGATTCTTCGGTGTTTTGCGATCAAAACTGTCTGACTGTTGATGGGACTTCAATTCCCCGATTCCCTACCTTCCTCATGCTCCACCGACACCTGTTGACCATGTAGCCTTCCCTAGCTAGAAGCTCCCTTTCTTCCTCCCTTACTACCTTTACTTTAGTTTCCTTGATACGGTGAAGGGATTGTAGACGCATAGCAGAGAGATATCACTGGGGGTGTATGCTTGTACATACGTCTTTTTTCTAGACTTGTAATCTTAAATAATCTTACACCGTCAGAATAATGTCTATCCTGTGCCTCAGCTTTCATGTACCATCCTGTTAAATTTTGTAACCTTGACCTAGGTCTCCTCTGTGTAAGACGCACCGGAATCATTTCCCTAGTATAAAATATTTATCATTCCCCTTCTTCTTCAAAAAATCTAAGGATATTATTTGGTACGAGTTAATTAAATATAATTTCGTAACTCTTAATCTGTGAAATAAACATTGCATGGTGATAAGAGTGTTCGGATAAAAGGTTGCAGATTCTTTACTTGGTTCTGAAACTTCTTCAAAGCATTATAGAAAAGGAAGGTAATATATGTTCTAATGCTAGCTGGAGACATTGTTTTATTGATCATTAATGCAACTCATCGACCAATGCGAGGCTTGATGTAGCATTCTCCTACCTTTTCGCGATACAAACTTTGATCGGCATGAATAAATGACGACCATTCAATACATGCCCAATAAAACTGGGTACAATTAATGCGCTGCCAATGAGTTACTGTAGCAGTGAAATTTTGGGCTTTAACACCAAAAGTCGATATATTCGAGACCCATTAAAATAAAAAAGATGGTCTGCCGGGCAGCCCAATGCGTCACCGTGCAGGGGATGCCGACTAAAAGAGGGGAGAAGCCATCATCATGCTGGGGCACCGAGAAGTTCGAGCTTTTGAAGGGAGTGGGGAGAGATGGATGATAACTCTGATGCCGCACCTACATTGATGCATCAGGTTTAATACTCAGAAGATAAGCACAGAAGCAGTACATAGATGAATTCTAACAGTGTAATATTATACCCATACACACACACCGATAGCTAGGGCCAAAAGCAAGGGAGCTCATTATTATTTGCTGCAGAAAGAGTGCAGGGAAACATGGATCAGCTGCTCCCTGACTTTATAATGGAATTAACTCGGACTTGTCTATTCAGCGGGTTAACTTCTTCAAACTTTCTGTGTAGCTCCTAGCCAGTGAGATGCTTAATTATAAAGTGTTCTATATAAGTTGTAGAAATGAGATTCCAAAACCCTGTCGGTGAAGTAGTAGTAGTTGTAGTCAATATTGAAGAAGAATAATAAAAGTGCTGCAGGCAATGCATTGAAGTTGAAGGCCAGATATTTATTGCTAGTCTCTTTTCATTTACAGGGCCAGAGATTGCAACCTCTTTTAACTTTAGACCTGATCAAGCTCCAATTAAGTGTCCTGATCCAGAGACAAAGACAAATGGCAGACACATACATATAGGTCAAAAACAATAGTTAATTTTCTTCCATCTGAACTAATCTTAAATGACGCACCCAGCAGAAGAGAGGATTAATGCTTTTTTAACACTGGCGATGAGGGAAGCAGTGTGACTCGCTCGCTCTTCTCTCCTCTCTTCATCTTCCTTCTTTCTTTTTTTTCTTTTCTGCTGTGCGCATGGCATCCTTGTCATGGAAGTGGGGCCGGATGTTTATAAATATTAGCTTCAGGTTTGGTCGAATTCTCTTCCCTTAAGGATTCGGAAGCCGACGGGACGAGACACTTGACATAATTGAGTTGATGCTAATTAGGTCGTCATCATCATCTTCGCCCAGGAACATTTCTGCCTAACTCCCGTCAGGAATGGCCCAGCACGCACCATCTCTCCGATAGATTAATTCTTTTCTGCTCCCAGCCTACGTAATTTTATATGGTGGAAGACACAATTCTCGTTCGGAGATAGGTGCTGAATGCGGTCCGATGCGTATCCGTCTACATCTCAAATGACATGGAAAGAGAGGAACGGGACGATAATTAGGCGAACCTTGCGAACGAAGTAAGAAGATGAGCAGAGTAGGAGAGCGTCCGAGGAAGACCATGATGTGGACCGCCCTACGGATTGCCGCTGCAAATACGACGTTAGGGTTCCGGTCGTAGCCCTCCCGACCGCCAAAGACGACGCATTTTCATCGAACGGTAAGCTAAAGCGGTTCAGGGAAGAAGAAGAAGAAGAAGAAGAAGAAGAAGAAGAAGAGCAGTGTGATCTACCACCTTTACCCCTCTCGCTTTAAGCTAAGTGCGACCCAGGTGTCAGGTATATTCGTAAATCAAAGTTATGTCTCATGCTTTGATTCTCGTGCACCATTTTTAATCGGACGGCAGATCGCGCTCGTCACCGGGCTTCCGAGATATTCTACTGTTGTCTGCTTCCGTCGCCTCGGTTGGAACGCCCCGCTACGAGTTGATCGCCACGCGGGAGGCGCGGATGACGAGCCCCACCGTCGAAAGTCCAAAACTGAGACTGGGTAGCCGGGTGCCGTTAGTTTAAATCGCAACCAGGCGGGCGGGCCGCGAGGCCCGCGACTGCTTTCGCCAATCGTCACGTAGCTGAGCGAACGGGCGGAGGCGGACGGGTGGCGAAAGCGTGGCTCCCGGGAAGAAGAGAATCAGGGCTGACGTCAGCTCACCCCTTCGTGTGACTGATACGTGGCGGGGAGCGATTGGGCTCCGACATATTGGTTCTTTTTTCTTTAATAGAGGCGGAAAAATGTGAAGTGACGCGGCGTCCAATCGCGCTCATCCACACCTTCGCCCCACTACGAGGCGCTGCCTCCCTCTGATAGGCCTGGCGGTGGATGGGCCCCGCCGTCGCGGTAACCAGTCCCTCCGGTTCACCCTTCCTAGCGATGAGACCCCCCCAATCGACGGTCCGTGATCCCGGAACCAGCCCGGGACGCTCCATCTCGACCGTCTCTTTCGAGGATCCCGCGTGCTCCGCGGGGGCAACCGTGCTCGTGCGTCGGATCGAGGAGGCCGAAGTCGCAGAATGCCCAAAACGCCCCTCCCTCCGACGCCGAAAGCAGGCCGGCGAAAAATATTTCGTATTCCCAGTCCCTCTCCAGGAATTTGATCCCCGCGATGAGGGTATTCGCATAATTTCACATTCGCGGAAACCAAACAAAGTTGCCATCGACGGAAACTTCGAGAACTAGGATAGGCTCACCCACTGGTTTCGCTAACCGCACCCGGCTGTTCGACTCGGCCTCCCCTGCCGTGCCGGGCGGGCTGGCGTGCAGCGAGGGGGAGGATGGGTGTGAGGATAGCGGGAATTTGGGGTAAAAATTTGTCACCTCGTCCTTGTCTTCTGTCGCTGCGCACGAGAGGGGCGGCTAGGGTTCCAAGTTCTCTTCGAAACGCGGGATACGACCGTCCGCATACGATTTATTGTGCGACGAGGGAGCGTGCGCCGTTGGATGACCGTATCGTGGATTCCAAGGGCCGGATGGCCCGCCGCATACGGGTGTCGGAACCGGTGGCATAAATCACCTTTTTAATGCTTTTTTGCGTCGACCGGATTTGACCGCACTTCCGAGGCATATTTGATGGAGGGGCCTCGGGTCCGG
Organism: Thalia dealbata; assembly: GCA_030544415.1. Taxonomy (NCBI): domain Eukaryota; kingdom Viridiplantae; phylum Streptophyta; class Magnoliopsida; order Zingiberales; family Marantaceae; genus Thalia; species Thalia dealbata. The sequence continues at coordinate 3,211,327 of CM060458.1, forward strand.
TACGGCATCCGATTCGCGGACTCCACCCGGGATTCAAATCCAGCGGAGTCTTCTTCTCCTCTTCTTCGGACGCGGACGCGGCCTTATCCGGGTGACCGGCCCCGCTCCCCACCCACCCGGTTCCTCCTCTCACCCGTCCATGCGCGCCGTCACCGGCTCCCTCCGGTCGCCGCGCGTTTGAATTTGTCGCCGAATTCCCCCTCTCCACCCGCTCGCCTTTCACCGTCCGCGCTCCCGTGGACCCCGCCGTTATATCGTATAACAAGACTGGTACATCGGCGGGGTACCCAACGGCCACGCTGCGGTAGTTTTGCGGATTCCAGGGTCTTCTTCTCCTCCTGTGAAAAAAGAGGAGGGTGAAAAAAGAGAGAGGAAGAGAGGCGAGTTTAATATACCAGGAACAAAATTGATAATATAAACAAATTAAATTTGGCTCTCATTTGGGCAGGCGTTTCATTTGGTTTTCGTTTGGGGTGCACCTGGGACCAGAAGACCTCTTCCCCTCCTCTCTCTCTCGTTCTCTCTCCGAGCTGCTCCTTTTTGCTGCTTCTTGCCCTCTCAGATCGGCGAGCTCCTGGACAATCGGTGATGGAGGTGTGCCGCACGGCGCGACGAGGTTTGCAGCCAGATCGCCGGAATCTTCTCGAGCTCGCGGTGTTCGCCGCCGCCTACTGGTTCTACTCATCGGAAAGCTGAAAGGTCGGATTGGACGGCGTTGTTTTTTTTAGGCCATTCCCCTCTCTGCGCCGACGCTGGTCGCGGTTGCTCGTTAGCTGATCTTCTTCTGATAAAACTCCGTAAGCATTCAATGACTTCCTCTTGAGTGGTATGATAGATTTGTTTGACTGATTCAATGGTTTCTAGGGGATAAATGAGGTTTTCTCCGTTGGATCGAGTCAACCTATGCTTACTTTCTGACCGATTTTAGTGAAAAAAATTCTACTAGTCTCGGGCCTTTTAGAAGATTTACCTTTTTTTGAGCGAGCTGGTACGGTTGCTCTTGTTCTGGATCTTTCGTGCGAGTCCTCAGAGTGGTGGGCATTTTTTTTGTCAGATTCGCTGCAGAGATAATTTGAATGGATGCCATTATTTTTTTTCTTTTTCTTCCGAAGCCCTGGAAGGGATTAGGAGTTTGTGTTTTCATTTTTTTACTCAGCTCTTTTCTTGAGAAGTTAGCATTTTATACTGCTGTGCGTGCAAAATTTATGACCAAAAATCTTTCCTCTTAAAGCAATCTGTGAGCATCGCAAGAAGAAATTTTTGTTGATTCTTCTCATCGATCCATGGTTTTCCAGGCTTATTCGGGCGGACCGCAGCATGTGCGGTGGTCCTGAGCGGATAAAGCCCTCATCGTCGTCGCAGTCCCAAACCTCACACGAAGAACAAGAGCAACGCCCTCCGGCCGAAGCGATGAATCACTTGACAGTCGTGATCGACGATGACTCGTCAAGCCTTCTGGAGCTTGCTGCTAACAACGATTTATTGGCCTTTAGTCGGTCGATCGATCGCGACCCCTTGGCCGTGGACGAGGTCGGTCTCTGGTACGGCCGTCGGAAGGGCTCCAACCGCATGGTCCTTGAGCATCGGACTCCCTTGATGGTGGCTGCGACATATGGAAGTATTGACGTCCTCAGGATCATCGTCTCCTCACCTTCTGTCGATGTCAATCGTGCGTCTGGCCCGGATCGCACCACCGCTCTCCACTGCGCCGCATCCGGTGGATCCGTAGATGCTGTTGATGCAGTGAAGATACTCCTTGCAGCTGGTGCGGATCCCTCTTTGGTTGACGCAAACGGGAACCGTCCGGCTGATGTGATTTTGGTGCCGCCAAAGTTACCAGATGTGAAGATTGCCCTTCAACAACTTCTAGGAGGTACCGCCAACGTTTCCGGAGGTGCAGATCTCCACCCTCTTCCCCTTCGCGTGATGACCAGTTCGTCGAACTCCAACTCGCCACCCCTTTCCTTGTCACCCGACGAGGATGGGTCTCCGTCTTCCAACTCAACCTCTCCGCCCATGGCGAAGTTCCCTGACCTTCCTCCTGTTACTGTCTCTGAGAAGAAAGAGTATCCTGTTGATCCTTCGCTCCCAGATATTAAGAATAGCATTTATGCCACTGATGAGTTCCGCATGTTCTCCTTCAAAATCCGCCCCTGCTCCCGTGCATACTCCCATGACTGGACTGAGTGCCCATTCGTCCATCCTGGGGAGAATGCGAGGCGGCGTGATCCGAGGAAGTATCATTATAGTTGCGTCCCCTGCCCCGACTTTCGCAAAGGGGCCTGCCGGAGAGGGGACATGTGCGAGTATGCACATGGGGTGTTTGAGTGCTGGCTTCACCCGGCGCAGTATCGCACTAGGCTTTGCAAGGATGGGACCAGCTGCTCCCGCCGAGTCTGTTTCTTTGCTCATACTAACGAGGAGCTCCGGCCTCTCTATATGTCCACTGGTTCAGCTGTTCCTTCTCCCAGATCATCATCCTCAACTGCTATGGAGATGGCAGCAGCAATGGGGCTTATGCCAGGTTCTCCTTCTTCAGTTTCCGCTGTTATGTCTCCCTTCACACCTCCTATGTCACCAACCGCCAATGGGATTGGTCATTCTTCATTGGGTTGGCCGCAGCCAAATGTGCCCACTTTGAGTCTTCCTGCAAGCAATATTCAGTCGAGCAGGTTGCGCTCCTCTCTCAGTGCGAGAGACATGCCGGTGGATGATCTCTCTGTGATGCCTGAGTTTGATGCTCCACAGCTTCTAAATGACATGTGCTACTCTCGACTGAGCTCCTCAGCGGGAAATCGTTCTATCAGAACCAAAACCTTGACCCCTTCAAACCTGGATGATCTTTTTTCTGCTGAGGTTGCCTCCTCTCCAAGGTATAATTCTGACCAAGGCGCTATGTTTTCTCCATCTCATAGGACTGCTATACTTAATCAGTTACAGCAGCAGCAGCAACAGAGTCTTCTCTCGCCTATTAACACAAGTGTTTTCTCACCAAAGACTGGGGAAACCCAGCATCTACCTGCACATCCGTCTCTGTTGCAGGCTTCTCTTAATATTTCTTCACCCGGTCTCATGTCTCCACGAAGTGTTGAGCCTGTCTCTCCTATGAGTTCTCGCCTTGCTATGCTTTCTCAGCGAGAGAGGCAGCAGCAGCTACGCAGCCTGAGCTCTCGTGATCTTGCTCCTGTTTCATCTCCAATTGTAGGCTCTCCTGTTAGCTCATCTTGGTCAAAGTGGGCATCTCCCTCTGGGGCTCCTGATTGGGGGGTGAATGGTGAAGAGCTGGGACGACTCAAACGATCATCTTCCTTTGAGATGCAGGGCAATGCCGATGAGCCTGATTTGTCATGGGTTCATTCGCTAGTAAGGGAATCTCCACCTGAGAAACTGGTCTCTGCTGCATTGGCTCCTGGTCCTTCCAACTTGTCCGCAACTGGTGGTGAGAATTCAAGTTCAAATGGTCAGCTTGATGGCCATGATCAAGCTGCAGTTCTTGGCGCATGGCTTGAACAGATGCAACTCGATCAGGTGGCGAATTAAGTGGAAGAAAGGCCAGCTTTTCGATAGGAATGTTAGATGGAAGTATTTTGCAGTAGTTTACTATAATTATATAATATTTTTTGGTTAGTTGGGTGGTGAAGAAGGGGGAAAGAAGCAGGGAGTAATTCCAGAAATTCATTTCATCAAAAAAACAGATTTATTGTTACTTAAAAGAGTTCTCAAGTCAGTTCAAAAATGGAGGGGGTTTGGACCTGGGTTATATCAAGTCATACCCCAGGTGAACCGCTTTCCAATATTTTGAATCTTTTGCTTTTCTTTTGTTCTTAATCTCTAAACCTCACTATATGTCCGATGGCAGCAAAACTGGTAGTTTTTCCTTTTGCCTAATGTTCTCATTTGGCTAATTATAATGTTTTTCTTTGTTGTAATGGCTCTGGGTGATGGTGAGAAAGGGATTGTATTTGGGGTCGCATCTTTTTGGGAGTTGGCTAATTTTGTTTTGGTAGGAGTAAAAACAAATTATCAAAAAGTATGGCTGAAGGCCCCCACTTGGGGGGCTTGAATATGTTCAGGAGTCCAAGGGCAGGAGAGTTGATGTACAAGGTATCTGCCTGATGTAACATTTGATCAAAACTTTGTTTCTGTTATTTAAATTCCATTATTTCTTTATATTCATCCTGGATGACTGTGAATGATTTCCCAATTCATCCGCTGGTTGTTTGTGTTGTTGCTTGAATCGGTGATCTCATTCATCCATAGTCTAAAATCCTGATTGGTTTTTAAATTAATTTGTTTGGTGGTGCGCTTGCTGCTTGAATTTGTACAAAAAAAAGTGCCTGAACAAGTTTTCGGGGAAGTTGTAGTCTCCATATCTTTCTCTTTGTTGTTTCATGGCATACCTTGTCGATTGTGGTTAAGATTTGGGGGATTCCATGTGTGGGACTTCTGTATGATTCTAACTTCGTTAATGATTTGGTTACTCTGTGATCATTGTCGAGTCTCCTTGTGGACTAAATAATGCAGCTTTCCTCTGATTAGCTTAGTCGCGCTAAAGGTTATCTGCCACATTGCTGCACGAAAATTTCCGCTCTCATTATGGCTGAAGTGCTGTGCCAACGATATTGGCAAAAATTATCGATCCATATAAATCACAATCATGCTCTTTCCTACTTCATGTTCCTGACAATTTACGTTGATTCGTTGCAATTTTCTCCTGCATGTTCAGTGGTCTTTATTTCGACATCCGTCTCAGTGTAGTTTTTTGTGGGACATTGATCGGGGTCAAGCGAAGATGGAAATTTCGAGATCTTGCTTGACTGGAATATTTTTTAGGGTTCATTCTTCTTATTAAGCATAATGACATGTTTGTACATGCAGAGTCATCAAAAGTTGAAGGATGCTTAAAAGTGGAAACCTTTCTGCTGCTTAGCCTCCAGGCCTGGGATTAAGGTGAAACGTCGTTCGACCTGCAATATAACTCGGCTCATATATAGTCATCCTTTATCTAATTCAGTGCTTGGTTATGCAATTGACTTGCTGTATCATGATAATTATATCGAGTTGCAAAATACTTGTTTCGGACCCCCCACTGCTAATGGTTGGTTGAGTGTCAAGGTCTTCGTAGGTGGATAAATGGATAAAATTAGCTGTCCTTATCATTGTGAGCCAGGGGTGGGTTTGAATTCTTTGTAGCAGCTTGATTTAGGGTATCTCTGTTCTTCGTTGGATGAATCTCAAGTTGGTACTTGTTGGGAATTATATATTTTCTTGTTGTCAATGCATCTTCTGCAAAGAATGTTAACACATTTACAATTCCAACTTCTTGCAAGATTCCAGATATTTTGTCCTAACGTATTAATAAACGGCACATGTAACTTGCTGCTGTGACTTTTGTTATACGGAGGTTCTTTTAGAACACTGACTGAAGGTAAAATTCCCAAGAGGTAATTCTACAGTTGGACTACGTCATTAAAAGCTTATAATTTCATGTCAGAGGCTCGTCACATCTACCTTGCTGTTTACATTTCTTGGCGATGAGGGTGTGAACAGCAGATTCATCCAGCATGACTTGGCCTCCTCCCGATTTGTGGATATGTTGGACTGCAGGTATCATTTTTCTTCTTCTGTGTTTTCTCCTACCTCTATTATTGTCCATTAAGTCACTCTGAGAGGATGTGGTATGGAGATGGTGGGGCATCTCCCTTCTCTCTCCGACTAATGGTTCATGCACCTAAAAAACAGGGGTCTGTCACCTAAGTCTTGATCTGGTGTTGCCAAATCGGAGTATGACTTTATCTGCACTGAATGCCATTCAAGGAAGGGAACTGGAGTGGGTTTCCAAATGTAAGTGGTGGAGGAATAAGAAAGATGAAATGAGTTTAATGTGCTTTGCTGGATTATGCTTTTTTGATTTGGCTAATACTTGAATTGATGTTGTTCCTCACAGCTGCGCCTTAGGAGCTGCTAGTTGAGATTGGGGGAATATGCAGCTCTAAGTGGGTGACCCATGCTTAAATTCTTTTAAAGTCATCTTTCTTAATTTGCATCAAAAGCTTTCCAAGATTGTGTTTGTCGGCATTCTTCCTATGGCAGTGTGCTTTGCTGGCAGATGTAAATTTAGGCATCCATATCCACTGCTTTTCAATCTGAAGCTGGACTGATGTGCCATGCCTCCTTTGTGAGCCAAAGAAATTTTTGAAGGTCCTGACTCAGCAATTCCTCAAACCACTTTGCAGTTCAGGTGCTAAAAGTCCAATTGCTGACCCATACAAAGGACAGCTGATTGTGTCATTTGGAAATCTGCAGTTTAGATTTCTATAGTTTACATGTCTTCTAACTTTCGGATGTATACTTTTTAGTCTCACAAGCAATATTCTCTTTCAGGGAAAAAAGGAATATTGAAGAATCTCCCTCCTGATCTTGGTATACTGTTGATGCAAGTAAGAACACTCCATTGAAGGGATGAAGGTATTCATCAACTCACGAGGTTAATCCATCAACAGGGGATGCTTATCCAGGAACTGCTCTAAATTTTGCCCAACAGATACTGAGAAAACGATGCATCAACGTAGTAGTGATGCTTTTGCTTTCCTTCTTAAGCTTTATAATTCACACTTGTGGCAATTTTGATCTTTATACTAGAATTGACAGGCGAATGACCTAGGCTGGTTGAAGACATGGAAGAGATGGGCCAAAGCTAACATCAAATTTGAAAGAAATCAACAGGGCCAAGCCCATTATTAGCCTATTGGCTTCAGATGATCGGATCAACCACTGTGCTTCACCTTCCGGTTGTTTTCTTTTCTCCTCGTTCTCTCACTTTTGCTTGCGTCCCGTCCCTACTGAGAAGAGCTTGAAAGGTCCAACGAGAACGATAGCTGATAGAAGAAGAACCCACAACCAACCAGCAGTCGACCAGGGCATCGCATTCAACCGTTGAAGCTCCGCGCATTGCCCGGTGCCCCTCCTTCTCCTGCCTCCATTCGGTTGTGCGCTCAGCGAAAACGGAGAGGCTCTCGCCCTCAGTCCGAGGCCGAGCTCGCCCCCTCCCCACGCCGCCGATGGCGTCGTCCGCCCTCACGTGCACCCTCGGCTTCCATTCCCCCTCCTTCCACCGGCGCCCGCGGTCCGTCGTCTCCAGAACCCCCGTCTCCCTCTCCCGCCACAGCCTCGCCTGCCCTTCCCTCCGTTCCGCTCCTTCCAAGCCCTTCTCCACTGGACTGACCCCTTCCCGTGGCAGCCGCCGCTGCGTCGCCCTCCCGGTCCGTGCCGCCGCCGCTGGCCCCACCGCCTCCGCACCGGTGCCCGCTCCCGTCCCCTGGCAAGGCGCTGCCTTGAAGCCCCTCGCCGCCACGATCCTCACCGGTGTCGTTCTCTGGTTCGTCCCCGCCCCTTCGGGTGTCTCCCGAGTCGCCTGGCAGCTCCTCGCCATCTTCCTCGCCACCATCGTTGGCATCATCACGCAGCCGCTCCCCCTCGGCGCTGTTGCCCTCCTCGGCCTGGGCGCCTCCGTCCTCACCAAGACCCTAACTTTCGCTGCCGCGTTCTCCGCTTTCGGAGACCCCATCCCCTGGCTTATCGCCCTCGCCTTCTTCTTCGCCCGCGGCTTCATCAAGACTGGTCTCGGCAACCGCGTGGCTTACCAGTTCGTCTCCCTCTTCGGGAGCTCCTCACTCGGTCTCGGATACAGTCTCGTCTTTAGCGAGGCCCTCCTGGCTCCGGCAATTCCTTCTGTCTCGGCCAGAGCTGGGGGGATTTTTCTCCCTCTGGTGAAATCCCTCTGCAGTGCGTGTGGGAGCAACGTGGGGGATGGGACTGAGAACCGGCTGGGCTCCTGGCTGATGCTTACTTGCTTCCAGACCTCGGTGATCTCGTCTTCCATGTTCCTCACCGGCATGGCTGCGAACCCCCTGAGCGCCAATCTCACCTACACTACCATCAAGCAGACGATCGGGTGGACGGACTGGGCTGTGGCTGCAATTGTACCCGGTCTGATATCTCTGGTTGTTGTGCCCTTGCTTCTCTACATCATCTATCCGCCGACGGTGAAAAGCAGCCCGGATGCTCCAAAGCTTGCAAAGGAGAAGCTGGAGAAAATGGGGCCAATGACAAGGAACGAGGTCATAATGGCCAGCACACTGCTTATAACGGTACAGTTGCATTTTTCCCCCTCTTTGTTTTATCGCCCCTGCTCACTTTTTTTCTCTACTGCACAGATGAAACCTGGTTGTAGTTAGAACATTAATCTTTTTGCTGTTCTGAAATTTGTGACAAATGACTCCAATTGGGTGTTTCGGCCGATGTTGATCTTATAACTTCTCTATGATGCCGTAACTTTTAGTAAGAAGACCTAATATTTACTCAATGTAGGTTGGACATGGCATTAACATTCATGTTGTTTTGATTCATTCCATAATTTCCACCTTGGCTAGTAAAAATTATTAGTCTTGCATTATAATTCAACCGTTGTCGCTCGAGTTACCATGCTAGTACATTGCTGTTTCTTAGTCACTATGCAATGTTCCAAATAAAAGATCAACAAATATTCTTTTTCTTTGTGAAATTGTTGTAACTTGGGTTCACCTTCACAATCATCTGAAATGGTTTACCTTCCAGCACGTTAACACAGCTTTTTGTACTTAATTTTTCTTATTATCGTGGATACTTTTATAGTTCCAGTCGTGTTTGGGTTTCATTCTAATTGATCTTATCATGAAAATGGAGTAGAACTTGACTCTCTCACAAGAATATATAATTATGTCAATTTTGTATATGCATACATCATTTCAAGTTCCTGCAAAACTAAGATTGCCTTTACTGCTAAAGATGTGTCAGCAGTCTTTTTTTTTTTGCATACCAGCTTTCATTGTCTCCATCAAATTGGGACGGCCGAAAATTCGACTACTATTACTGTACTAATCAGTCGAACTTATTGATCTTTTCATGTTTTGATTTTCAAACATTGCATTTAATATAATTGATTCCGTAAAAGAGAAGTGGAATATACTCTTTTTTTAAATTTCTATGCGTTCACCAAAATGGAAATTCATGTAAAATTAGACAAGTTACAAATTGCTGTGATTTGGTATATGCAGGTGGGACTTTGGGTATTTGGAGGAGCATTAAATGTGGATGCTGTTACGGCTGCAATCCTCGGTTTATCTATTCTTCTCGTAACAGGTGTTGTGACGTGGAAGGAATGCCTTTCAGAGTCAGTAGCATGGGACACCCTTACATGGTTTGCTGCCCTTATTGCAATGGCGGGTTATCTCAACAAATATGGTCTGATCTCCTGGTTTAGTGAAACAGTAGTTAAGGTACGGTCTTTCAGCATAATTTTTTTTCTTAATCAGCAATCAACATATTAATTATGCAATCATCGTTTATAATATCTTAATACCTCATTAGCTCTAGTTCTCCATCTCGCATTTCTTATTAATCATAGACATATTGATTGCTTATTATGTTTATGCTGTGACATATAAATCAAGTTATTGCTTGCATCACTACCTTCACTCTCAACACTTATCTTGGACTTCAATTTTATGAATTTTGTTTCCTTCCTTCGCAAGTATGTGTGGTTGATAGAAATCAGATAATCCAGCCATTGCTCCAACACACATACGTGCGTAGATATATCCTTGAACTAGTATTCAAATCATCATATCAATCATGACGACTTACTACAGTGTAGGATCTCATGATGTAGTAATCCAGAGTCGTCATCTTGTGAACACACCACTGTCTTGGATATGCCATTGTTTTATCTAAGTTAGATGATGTTAAAAATCCAATTTGGTCATGAAACTTTATAACTTTTAGTGGATGGTCCAGGAGGTTTGCTTCAATTATGAATGCACAATTTTCTAACTTGTGCATATCTAACATCTGAAGTATGATTTTATGTGGACGATTAAGAATAAGAGGATGGTTTGGATGAGGTATTTAATCTGCTTTCTTATTCACAAATGGAATCTGCTTCCCTGCGTTCAGTTTGTAGGTGGACTGGGCCTTTCATGGCAGCTATCTTTTGGCATACTGGTGCTCCTCTACTTCTACTCGCACTACTTCTTCGCAAGTGGGGCTGCACATATCGGAGCCATGTTCACGGCCTTCTTGTCGGTAGCGAGCGCACTGGGCGCCCCTCCCCTCTTCGCGGCCATGGTCCTCTCCTTCCTCTCAAACCTCATGGGTGGCCTCACTCACTACGGCATCGGCTCCGCCCCGGTCTTCTACGGCGCCAACTACGTCCCGCTCGCCAAGTGGTGGGCTTACGGATTCGTCGTCTCCGTCGTCAACATCATCATTTGGCTCGGCGCAGGGGGCGTCTGGTGGAAAGCAATTGGCTTGTGGTGAAGCAAAACTTTTGCCTCATCTTCTTCTCCCAGGAGTTGGAAAGTGCTGAGAAGCCTTCTTGCTTCCCCCCTTTTTTAAAAAAAAAATTTTCTTAACCGGCTTCAAATGGAAACATGTACATTTAAATTTTTGGCGACAATTTTCTCCCTACGTTGTCCCACTTCTCCCATTATAACAGGAAGATGAAAGGGAATGCTACATCAATTATTTATTTATACTACACCGAAGCCCCCTTGTATATATATATATGACATCCATATCTTTAAAAAAAACAATTAAATGGCACATCAACCTACCGGCTTTTTGGGAGGGTGAAACATCCATTGTTCATGGCAGTATTTGTTGATCCAATTCAGTCACCGTCATATCTGTTCCTGTATGAATTCTGAGCTAAAGCCAGTCCGGTTCATCCTTGAGGTGTGAGGTCGTATCTGGTGAAGTGTATGTAATGTAGTTTCATTTATATATTGATAATTCATTAATTAGCCAGTCCAAGGAAGGCCGGAGGAAGGTTGCAGGAAAGGAGATTTAATTATTTATACACCTCACGCACGGCTGAGTGGAATCTGCTGAGCCTTGTCGCTTCGGCTCCGCTCTTCTAGATCCTGACAAAATAATTAATCGCCCGGCATCATCCATCCCTGCGCCTTTAGATGCTCATACGTGTTCGTCTTTTCCTGCAGGCATTTGAACGCCCTCGCAGCTTTTCACTTTTTTTTAATCTCCTCCGAGACGGTCGGAATTGAAGTCGCTCCCTGCGGTGGTTCTTTTTAGAGCAAATAAAATAAGATCCAAAAAGCAATTTAGCTTGGAGCGAGCGATGGAGAGGGCTCGTGCGATGCAGACGAACACCGAGGCAAACGTTAGCCGGTGGAGGCTCATCCCAGGGAGGCGACGCCCAATATGATGCCCCGGCAGCCGTGACCTCTGACGTAGCACCACGCATCGAAACCATTAACGATGCTACTTCAGTTACCAGCAAGCGCTTGCAAAGTATACTAATAATATTGACGCCCACCTCGACCCCCGTCTCCTTTTCTCTATATTTACTCACCGGCTTTAGTTTTTGCTACCTCTCACATTAATGGAGGAAGCAGCCGCAAACGAATCCGAGGAGCGTATCACCGTGGAAGACGCCACCGTCGACAATGGCGACGTGCCGAAGGACGAAGCAGGCAATCAAAATGATCAAGAGGAGGAAGAACAAACGTTGCCGCCGTCAGAAGCCGGGCCTGGGCTGCCGAGCAAGACAGACCTTCATTGCCTCCTCCTCGACATAAGGTATTATTATTATTATGCGTCGAGGTCAGCTGCGACTTTGTTTTCCAACTGATGACCGATGGAATTAAAACTGATACAGGAATTTGTTCAAGTTGGACGATCTTGGATCGGAGATTCTGCGGATCGCAGTCCCTGCGGCATTGGCTTTAGCTGCGGATCCGCTTGCCTCTTTAGTGGACACAGCATTTGTCGGTCGACTAGGTTCTATCTGCTCGATCGATCATGTTAATAAAATTTACAGCCTTGAGATCGATCATCTTATATCTTATACGTATCGCAGGTTCAGTGGAGATCGCCGCTGTAGGTGTATCTATCGCCATCTTCAACCAGGTTTCGAAGATCTGCATATACCCTCTCGTTAGCGTGACAACATCCTTCGTCGCGGAGGAAGACGCCATCATGAGCAAATCCGTGGAGGAAGAAATAGCAAAAAGCCAAGATCTGGAGAAGGCTGCTCCTGCTGAAACCAATGACCTGCCTCCTAGCAATGAGAAAGCAGCAGCTGAAGGCAGCACGTTGAAGGGAACCAGTGGACGAAAAAGATACGGGAACAGCCAGAAGAAATATATACCTTCTGTAACCTCGGCGTTGATGGTCGGTGGACTGCTTGGGATTCTTCAAGCCGTTTTCCTTATCTTCGCAGCAAGGCTGGTGTTGGGAATAATGGGCGTAAAACATGTAAGCATACGCGGTGTACATGCGAAGAGCAGGTTAATTGATCGTAGATACGTTGATAAATTTATGTTCTGATTGTGAAACAGGGATCCCCCATGCTGACCCCTGCATTGAGGTACTTGACGCTGAGATCACTCGGTGCTCCTGCTGTTCTCCTGTCTTTGGCCATGCAAGGTGTTTTCAGAGGATTCAAGGACACAAGAACTCCTCTGTACGCTACTGGTAAATGTTTAATATGGGCTTGGTTTCAGCTTGCAGGGAGCATAATATGTTCTTTTAAATCTTCAAATCTATGTGCGTAGTTGTGGGAGACGTGACCAACATTATCCTGGACCCAGTTCTGATGTTTGCTTTCCACATGAACGTCAGCGGTGCCGCCATTGCGCATGTTATTTCCCAGTGAGTCCTAATTATTCTTCTCAACTCTCATGGCTCCACATAATATGACTTACGCGACGATATTGCAGGTACCTGATGACAATGATCCTGCTGCTTAGACTTGTGAAGAAAGTTGATGTTATGCCGCCCAGCATCAAGTCCCTCAGATTTGGTCGGTTTCTTAGATGCGGTATATTTCTCTCTCTCTATCTCTATCTCTTCATCCCTGCATCAAAAAAGGCATGTCGGCGAAATCATTAACAAACGCCATCTTTGTGGTGTGCATGGATACGAAGGATTTCTGCTGCTTGCAAGGGTAATAGCCGTGACGTTCTGCGTCACGCTGGCGGCATCGATGGCTGCACGGCAGGGGCCGACGCCGATGGCCGCTTTCCAGATCTGCTTGCAGCTTTGGCTGTCCACGTCTCTGCTCGCCGACGGGCTCGCTGTTGCAGGCCAGGTTTGAGTTACTCCATTATATATTCCATCTCAAAGAAGATGGATATCAAATCGCGTAGACTATAATGATGCCATACGATACGTTTATTTTTGCAGGCAATACTTGCCACTGCTTTCGCCAAAGAGGATCATCGTAAGGCCGTTGCTGCTACAGCTCGTGTGTTGCAGGTATATATATATATATATGTAACTAAGCAATTAAATCTCTGCTTCTGGCAATGTAATTGTATATGTACGTATAATCTTCCATCTGCAGCATGGTGTGGTTCTGGGGATATCCCTCACACTTGTGCTCGGAGTAAGCATTCGTTTCGGATCAGGGATCTTTACAAAAGACGTCAATGTTCAGAAAATAATCCATAAAGCAATTCCGGTGCGCCCAACTCCCTCACCTTATGATATGAGGCCATCTTCTTCACACCTGACGACGCCTCTTTCGTTTATTATGATGCAGTTTGTTGCTGGTACACAGACGATCAACTCATTGGCCTTCGTGTTCGATGGCATCAACTTCGGGGCCTCCGATTACACGTATGCTGCGTATTCCATGGCAAGTGATCTCTTCGTCTGCTCGTTGTAAATCAATGCTCTCTCTCTCTTTAATCAACTTGCTGCAAGATCAGCTAGCTGATGATTACATTTCCAGGTTGCTGTTGCTGCGGTCAGCATTCCTTGTTCGATATACCTCTCCGCTGCTCATGGCTTCATGGGAATTTGGACCGGACTGACTCTCTACATGGCCATCAGGTTGCTTGCCAGTGCTTGGAGGTAACACTAACTAAATTATTTCTTACTAAAAAGTTCTCAAAACTGGAGGAGTTATCGTCAGGCTTCTGCAGGATGGGAGCAGCAAGGGGGCCTTGGGATTTCTTGAGGAGATGATCTATGCACTTAAATTTCCTTCTCGATCAATCCTACACCATCTTTTTTGCCTGCATAAGGGAGCTCAGCTGTACACAGAATTAATCGATAGCATATATATATATATAACACCTTTGAATTCAACGGTTATTCCTGTATAATTAATCTACACAGGAGGAGCATTCACAGGTTTACTGCAATACATATATATACTTATACACACATCATACTGTTCTTATTAAGAGACCGTTCTGCGCACGGTTTGAGGCAACGTTATTAAGAGAACAAACTATAACTACATTTAATATATATATATATATATATATATATATATAGAACAAACTACAAGTTTATACACACATCATCCTTTTCGTCTCCACGGCCCGGCTTTGTACATCTTGGCCGGGCTCTCTGGCCTTCTGCCCCGCTTGCCTTGCCGCCTCCCCAACCCTCCGCTTCAAACGCTCGAGCTGCTCCGGTGCCGTGCTCTGCGACCACCCTCTCGCCTGCTTCAGCAGGTACCCCAGCGATGAGAGCCCCGCCAACCCGAACGCCCCCGACAGCAGGAACCCCCCCACCGCGAGCGCCGTGAGGAGAACGGCCGGCACCAGCACGGGGCTGAACAGCAGGAACAGCGGCGTCAGCACGGCGAGCCCGACCAGCGAGCCGAGGAGGGTGAGCCCCGCGAGGGCGAGGAGGCCGCCGCCGATGGGGAGGAGGGTGGCCACCGCGAGGGCCTGGGACCCCGTCGGGCCGTTCTCCGGTCGGAAGCCCTTCATGGCTTCGATGCGCTCGCGCTCGCGGCTGCGGTCGGCCATGGCCGTCGCTGGTCGATCGGAGAAGAGCGTGGCCTCTGTGCATGGGGGTAAGGGAGAGGTTGATTAAAAGGGAGGAAGGGGTTGACACGTGTGGGGAAGAGCGCCGCGTGGGGGAGAGGAGGCTGATGCTTTGCATGGGTTATTTTCCGACACACGTCTCCTGCATGTACCTTGACACGGGCACGTCAACGAGATTAATGCTCCTACGCCAATAGAAGGCCCAGCGCATGGTGGCCCAAAGGATATAAGTACTGCCAGGACATGGATATTTCATTCTGCGGCCCCCTAACATGGAGACTTTGCATCTTGACGGATGCAGATAACCAACAAAATCAAGCATCAGAATCGATTCCTGAGGTCATTCTGTCAATTCCATGATGGGGTCTCGTCACTATCAATAAAGCATTGGATTTCATTGTCGAACATGCCGTGACCCAGAGAGGACAGGAAGAACCGGCTTCTCAGGTGAAAAAGTATTGGGATTTGTATAATTCAGTGGCTGCAAACAAAAGGCAAACAGAATTTGTGCTTCATGGAACATTGCCCTTTCTGATTCACCTGAAGAGAGATGGTGGCCGGTTTTATCTTTTTCCCGACGATCGTTCATCTGACGTTCTGTGCGTTTACAGCCAATAGAATCAGTTACTGTCGTTAATATAAAAAAATATAGCTTTGCATGAATATTACTTGGAATTTGACCTCTTAGCGAAGGTAAAATCTGTGTTGCTCAGATTTACAGGATGATGGAATGAAATAACTCAAGGCTTCTCTGTCCTTTTCAGTCCTCCTCGGTTGCTCCTCCGCACGAGTTAACTCTTCCTCAGCCTCCATGCATCTATTCGTGACTCGTTAATTTTGATGTTGAGAGCCTTCTCTTTTACATTCACGCTTATTGCAACGACATTCAGTGATCCTTCTTTCTTCAGAAAAGAAGCTTTACCTGCTCCCAAGAAGAAGACAGCGCGCGCGCGTTCCTCGTTCGTGACAGTAGTTCTCCTCTTCTTCATCCAGAGTTGAGACCAACTTTTTCTAGAAAAGAGGGAGAATAGTATGTTTAATGACCACAGTGAAACGTTCAATTTGATGCTTTCTTTTTTAAGACTTAGTTTTAGATTTTTGTTGCTTAGATTGATTTGATTGAATGACCATTGAAGAACAGAGTACATCGGCGGTGTTTTTTTTAAAAATAATTTTTCTCTTTCTTACTAAAGGATGTCTAATATTTGGTGATGGGTTGCTAGATTCGAGGCTGCAGTCTCGCCGATGTCGTCTCCTCTACGAGTTTTGTTCCTGGATGCAAGGTAGGGATTCGATTTTCCTGAGAAACTTGGTTCAAAATCTTGAATTGCTCGATTTCTCTTGGGGGATTGGTTTGACTCTAAGTAGGGTTTGCAAATGTGTGACACAGGCATGCCTTCAAGTTGGACGAACTTGGTCTGGAGATCTTGAGTATTTCCGTCCCGGCTGCATTGTGTTTGATGGCCGATCCCATTGCCTCCCTCATCGACACTGCTTTCATTGGTCAAATAGGTTAGACCGGGTGTTCGGTCGAATTATTTACTCATGTTTTCCGCTGTTTTCACCCGGCCTATTTCATCATTTTTGGCATATTTCTTTACTGTTGGTGGGCTTTTATATACTCATTCTTCTCTTTTCATATCTTCTGAATGATTGGATGGTTTTTCATTTACTTTTTTTTTTCTTTGGGGAGGAGATATAAGATGTACATGTTCTTCAGCTGGTCCCATGAGAATTCAGTACAAGTGTTGCTCTGCAAAACGTCAATATTAGTTCTGATGCTTTGTCTGAAGAAACTTGATTTTTTATCAGCACCCAGGCTATTAGTTGCCGTAAATTGTGCACCCCATTTAATCCTCACTCGTGGGAGGCTAATCTTCTTGGTTAATTTATAAGGTTTTAGGGGGCATTCTACCATTAATTTACTTGGAACTAAGCATTTTCGACAATTATATTCCAAACCAGTTGAGCTAAGGGGTCAATTTTCCTGGTGGGTTGGCATGATGATTGCTACGGAGTTGGCTTTTACATGCAAGGGACATGGCTGGTGATTGTACTTCGTTTCTAGTCTGAAAAATTTAGAGTTAGTAGTCCAGCCTGATATTCCAGCATCCTTATGCACAAGGAAATGTGGATTCAATTTTCTTCTGCAGCATAGCCCTGTGGATGATACTCTATATTAGTACATTTAGGATTGTGTATTTCGATATTTGACTCTCAATATTACTCATCAATCTATTACAGGTGCAGTGGAGCTTGCGGCTGTTGGTGTATCTATTGCAGTGTTCAATCAAGTATCAAAAATTGCTATATTTCCACTTGTCAGTGTCACAACTTCCTTTGTTGCCGAGGAAGATACTGTCAGCAAAGTTGACAATGCAGACGCAAAATGTGTGGATTGCGAAGAGTCCTTTTTGGAGGATAAAGAGATGAAAGCATTGATAGAGCAAACTGGTAGGCAATTGCAAGTTTATACTTGTGAAGAAATATGGATATGGTAGAATTTTGTAAAACAGATGATTCACATGTGCTGTTTGCATCTTAACTCGGTTTCATGGATTAATCATTGGCGCATTATCCATTTCTACATTGCTTTATCAGATCATGATGATTATGTGACTTCATCTATCTCCTCTGATAAATCTACCACTGAAACTGAGTGCCGGTCTCGTAGACATATTCCATCAGCTTCTTCATCATTAATGATTGGTGGTGCACTTGGTCTTCTCCAAACTCTATTACTAGTAGCTGGAGCAAAACCTATTCTGGGCTATATGGGTGTAGAATATGTAAGCATATATATCCTTTCATTTGTAACTTGTCTAGTATTGTTGAAATTTTTATTTCGGTTTTATTCTATTTCCCTTCCTAGATTGCTCTGAAAATATTCCATCTGTATATGGAATCATTTTCAGTGACATCGGGTGTCAGCCTAGTAAAATTTTCTGTATCCAACCGAAGGAAGATAATCAAAACTATGTTCATAAACATTATCGCTAACAATAGAGGGAAATTAGCACCATGAAATTGAGCTGGCTTATCTTAAATGTTTGGGAGGAAAAACTTCAGTAATTAGAAGTGAATGCACTAATATCAATGAGATCATGTCCTGCATATTGATAGATTTTGAGAGAACATGCCACTTTCTTTGCCATTTGATGAAAAGATCATCAGCCTCCGATATATTCATGTGGAATCAGTACCTTGGGAGAGATCTCATGATTGAGATTCTTGGGTTTTAAGAGAGTTGGTCAAGACAGTACTCTCTTTTCTGAAGTGTAAATTTCTTTTGCATATAAATGTTGCTGTACTTGCACTTTGATTTCTTTGATACGAACTATGCCTTCACAATAACAGGTCGTGTTTTTAATTAGGATTCCCCTATGATGACACCAGCATCTCAATACTTGACACTGCGGTCTCTCGGTGCTCCTGCTGTTCTTTTGTCTTTGGCTATGCAAGGCATTTTCCGAGGATTTAAGGACACAAAAACTCCTCTTTATGCCACCGGTGAGATAACATTGAATTACTAACTGGGCTATATCATGACATGAATACTTTTTAAAAAAAATTGCTTTCCTCTTGCCCAACCTAACTAAGAGTCCTTATGTGAAATCCTGCATCGTTAGTTTCCAATGAAAAAACATTTTTGTTCCCAGCAACACTTTTGTGACAACTTCAAGTGACATCTTCGGTAATGGTAGCATCCATCTACTTAATTTACTGCTTTACTCATACATCCATATGATGACACTACATAATGGTGAAGCAGCTTGCCTTTTGCTCCCATTCTTTCATCAGTTTTATGAGTAGAATCAGCTTGAAATTTTTATATTTGTAGCTGTATTTATGTATGGCACTGGGAACCAACAAAAAACTATTTATTTCTGACCATCTCAGTCGCTGGAGACGCAACCAATATCATCCTGGACCCAATATTTATGTTCTTGTTCCGGTTGGGTGTTAGTGGTGCTGCCATTGCTCATGTTATTTCTCAGTAAGTACATATTATTTCTTGATGCCCTTGTACAAAGAAGAGCTTCTTTAATTTGCATTATACTTTTTTCCCGTTACTCCAAAGTATTCTACTTGCTGCAGGTACTTAATTGCTATATTGCTGCTGGGTAGATTGTTGAAAGAAGTTGATATCTTGCTGCCTAGTGCCAGTAATCTGCAGTTCGGTCGGTTCCTAAAAAATGGTAAAACTTTCTTGTAAAGTATAAGACACATCTTAACATCCTTCTAGTTAATCCAGTCAAGATTACAAAAAAACAGGCACTTTGCTCCCTTACTGCTAAAAAGAAGTATCTTCTTAGCTCGCTTTCAAACTCAAGCAAGTAACTAGACGTGCTGATGATGACCTTCTGGGGGTTTCAGGACTTCTACTGCTAGCACGGGTGATTGCGGTAACATCCTGCGTTACATTAGCAGCATCAATGGCTGCACGAAAAGGACCAATACCCATGGCTGGATTCCAAATATGCTTGCAGGTCTGGATGGCGACTTCCCTCGTCGCTGATGGTTTGGCAGTTGCCGGACAGGTTAGGACCCGATCGTTCATGATGATTTCCTTGCGTCGGATCACCTATAGAAAACAAGATAAAAACTGTTTACATTGTAAGATCTACTGAAAACACACTCCCGCTAAGTAGAAAAGTTCAAGATTTGAGCCCACAAGTGGAAGTTGCTGCTAGTGATAACGATCGTTCTGCGTATGTCCTTTTGCAGGCACTACTCGCATGCGCATTTGCTAAAAATGATAATGCGAGCATTATATCGATTGCATCACGAGTTCTGCAGGTATAACTCCAGCAAGTTATAAGCTTTTTTCTCCTCGGTGTGTACGACATGGTTTTTGCCTAAAGTTATGCTATGGTTTGCAGTGGGGACTGATTCTAGGATTGGCACTGTGCATATTAGTTGGAATTGGTCTGCAGTTTTTTTCAAGATTGTTCACCAGGGACGACGATGTGATCCGACTCATTCATGTCGGAGTCCCGGTATACATCCCGTTCGCTCAAAGCTCAGCAGCTAGATCGACTTCATTCCTTCTTCTACAGAAAAAAACCTCATCCTGAAGCTTAAAAACATATTGTTCATTTCTGATGCAAGTTCTCCGGCAGATGATTACAACTGCTAGCTAGCTAAACTTATGCTCATACGCGTGCAGTTCGTCGCGCTTACTCAACCGATAAACGCTTTGAACTTCGTCTTCGATGGAATCAACTATGGAGCATCAGACTTTGCCTACTCTGCCTACTCCATGGTATGTACATTCCGATCAAGAATTCCTCGAACAAGCATACGATTGCCCTTTTCGTGTTCCGTTTCAGATCCTGGTGGCCATCGTCAGCATCGCATGCGTGATCTACCTGTCCACGAGCTACGGCTTCATCGGAATCTGGACGGCTCTGACGATCTACATGACCCTGCGAATGTTTGCGGGTTTCTTGAGGTAATGGAGTTCCTGATCCTTTCACATCTATCTGTCGACGAGTTTTGTGCCTTTGCGCATCACATTTGGCGGGGCTCTTCTTCAGAAGTAGGTATTATGTGTCTGCAGAATTGGGACGGCGAGCGGGCCATGGACCTTCCTTCGAAGTTCTTAGAGATCGAAACACCTTCCCATGGAAGTTGACTTTGCCTCTGAGTTCTCGTCCTCATGTAAAATGTTGAGAGAGAGAGAGTGAGAGGAGGGCCAGTAGTGATCCGATGAGTCTGATTAATGGATATGGCCCGTTCACTGTTCTTGGTCTCCTTTGGGAACTGCATGTATAAGAAACCAATCTGGTTCAAGTCGGCATCTTTTCTGAAGAAATTTTATGAAGCAAACTGACTAATTAAGTTTACTGGAGAAACTGAAGGTCAACGTCTACTGCTGACCTTCTTCGATCTTGTCGGCCCTCCATTCTTCTTCGTACTATTCTTTCCCTTTTTTTATTCTTCTTAATTACATATTGGCAAGGAATAGCAGAGGAGGAAGAAGATGAAGAAGAAGGGGAATTGGGTGGGGCGTAGTGGTAGATGATGCAACTGCTGTTAGCGGTGGCGCTATCGGCGGCGCCGCTGACGCGAAGCACCAGCCCCTTGGCGGACACTGCTGGAGAGTAAAATTTAAAATAATTTAACATATTAATATTTTTATTTTAGGAGAGAAAGAAAAAAAAGCAAAATCTTATAATAAGAGTAAAATTAATATTCCTTTTAAAATTATTTTGCATCTTAGTGTGTATATATATATATATATTGTCTTCTTCATCTCGATCACCTTCAAGCCCGGAGGAGGTGGAGGTTTCAACCGAGAACAAAAGACAGCAGCTTTAAATATATATGTAGCTCGTGAAACGGCAAGGAGCGCTTTGTGATGAACTCGACGCGAACACATGCATGGTGTGGAAAGTAATTAGAAGCTTCAGAGGTCCCATATGGAGATGGGCAGTCCCAGGTCCTCCTGCGAGTCATCCAGCTGCGCCGCTCCTCCGTCTTCCGCCACGACGGGGTGACCTTCCAAAGCCCGCATCTCGATCAACGTGTCCCAGTTGAAGTCGCTCTGCTTCAAGCCGAACACCTCCGACCCCATCTCACTCGTCTCTTCCTCCTGCGCAGCCTCCCCCAGCGCCATGCTCCCGCCGCCTGCGCTCTCCTCGCCCTCCTCCGCCGCCGCGCTCTCCGGCTTCAGCACCCCCAGCTGCTGCAGGAACTCCTTCAGATCGATCTGGGGCTTCTCCGCCGAGCTCGGCGGCTCTTTCTCGACCACCGCCGGCAGCTGCTGGAGGAACGAGCTCCCCAGGCGGGTCTCTGAAGGCGCCAGCGGCGATGGTTCGCAGCATAGAAAAGAGCTCGGGCAGGAGAAGGAGGGGGAAGAGGAGGAGGAGGAGAAAGAGTAAGAAGAAGAAGAAGTAGAAGAAGAACAAGAGGTGTGCTTCGAGTTCTTGAGCTCTTGCAGCCTCTGGTGGATGACGTGAACGTTGTGCTGGGCGTTGAGGTTGAGGAGGCCGCAGGAGGGAACCATGGACGAGGAGGAGGTGCTGAAGGCCTTGGAGGCCGGGAACCACTTGAAACGGTGGGGCGGCTTGCCGATGATGGAGGAGCCGATGTTAGCGCGGAGGTGGGGGAGATTGACGTAGGCGTCGGGGCCGTAGAGGCGGCGGGCGGCCTCGTCGTAGGCGAGCGCAGCCTCCTCGGCGGTGGCGAAGGAACCGAGCCAGAGGCGGGTGCGCTTCTTGGGCTCTCGGATCTCGGCCACCCACTTGCCCCACGTCCGCTGCCGGACGCCGCGGTACTCGCAGGAGGCATTCTGCGGGCCGCCCTTGCCGCGGGCGGGGCCCTTCTTCCACGGCCGGAGAGGGGCCTTGCGGAGGTTGTCCATGGAGGTGGAGGGAAGCGGAAGAGAGAGTGAAGTGAGAAGAGGGAGTGCGTGCGATGGCTGTGAGATCAGAGAGAGGCGCGGGATATGTAGAGGGGAGAGCTGTGTGTTATGTGGTGCATGGTTTAAATGTTGTCACGGTTGGAGTTGGGTTTTGGAGACCAACCAACCTTGCACCCCATGTAACCGTTAGCTGCTGGTTTCAAGTTTTTGATTTGAGAAAGCATACATATCTACATCTATCTATCTATCTATCAGTCTAATATATATACATATTTATCAAATACGTGAAGATTTTTGACTTAATATATCCACATGTGAATTGTATCATCATGTGAGGAAGGAGGAAGAAGAAGGACAAGAGAAGAGAGCAGCATTGAAGAATGATATGCTAAGAAAGCCCAAATTAAAAGGGCTTTTATGATTCCACCTCCCAAACATTTTTCAATCTCACGAGCGCTTGAGCTCGTCTCACATGTTGACGATGAGCTGTTTCCTGATATCTACTACTACTGCTTCTCTCCTGCTACTGCTACTGCTACAACTTCACCTTATGCCCATGCCTTTGTCCCCCACCTGTACTTGAGATTTTGCTATCTAACATATGTGAAGTCGATGCATGTGAAGTCTGAAGATTAATTGCCTAGTGAGTGTTCGTTCTTGCTGTCTTGTTTTTGGGTCTCTGAACTATGAGGATGCGAAGTACTTCCTAAGTTCAAACAAAAATGATCTCGGACTTAACTAGACTGTGAGACATTTGATTTGAGTATATTTTTGTCATGGATGTTGGAAACCTGAATATGGTGAATCAACCATAAGTCTTGACAAGAAGTTACGGAAGAAGTATGAACTAATGAATATAACCTTTCGTCAGACGGTGAAGACACCATGGTGGTTTTTGAGTTTCTAATAGATCATCTTGGCCTTCTACTGAGAGGGATTTCGAAACTTTGGTAAAGAAAACATCAAAGTTGGACGGCTTTCATCGTCCTCAATGGTTACCTTGGGACCAATAGATTAATACTCATAGTGAATTAAGAGTATGTTTTATCCATACTTGGTATGTCAAGTGCATCTAACTATGAATCACTGCCCAAGCTTAAAAGTAGGAAGAATGAAGAAGAGGATGCAAATGAATAAAAATCTTATTTTGATATAAGATAATTAAAAATATCTACACCAAACGATAAGAAGATAAGAATGTGTAATAGGAAATTATACAACAGTAGCATCTCAATTCATTTTCTCAAGTGCTTCCCAGACATAGCCAGGGTTACTTTAGCACCTCTGTTCCCATTGCATAAAAGTGAACATTGTCGTCTCAGACAGTACAGTCCAATATCAACAACAATGGCGCCACTTACATTCCAACATCATTCCAAAATTCGACTACCATAGAAAGATTAAGGAGCTTCCAAGATTTGTGCTCCTAACATTGTTATAACATTTCAATAACAACATACAGAAAATAGAAATAGAAGCATCCGAGCCTTGAAAGAGAAGTGTCAGGAGCAGATGCAGCAGGAGCAGGAGCAGCGTGTCCAAGCAAAACGGCCGCTCCTTCCTCAGGCATTGATGACAAAACTTCCTGATTGGGTGCAGTTTGTGGAAGTTTCATCTGATACAGAAAATGCAACAATGGCTAGATTGTTTTGGATTCCCAATGAACAAGGAACGAGCAAGATAAATAAGCATTGAACGGCAATGCCATAGAATTTATCTTCACCTTAATGGAAAGAGGCACCAATGAGATAATCATACAACATTATCTAGGCAACAAAGGAGGTTCTAATCAAAAGGGAAGACAAATTCAATTTGGATCTCAGTTACAATATTTGTCTTAGAGTGACTAAAGAGACGTCACATGTAAGCAAACTAGAAAGTAGTGCAGTCAACTTATGGCTAATCTCCTCTGGCTTTCTTCTTTGAAGAGCTTCCCTTTCTTCTCCTTCTAGAACGCTTTTTGCTAGCCGTGGTAACCATAACATTGGAGCAGGAAGCCTCCCCTGATTGATACAGTGGTACTTCGACTTTGACTTCACCAGGGCTCTTAAGCCTCGACACATGACTAGTTGATGCGGCAGCTGTAACAGCTTCAGCATTACTCCAAGTTGGTAAAGATCTCTGATTACTTATTACGTCTGAACTTTGATTACATGCACCAAGTGAAATGGATTGAGATGCTGCAACATTACTGAGTTCTTTCGGAAAGGATTTTGGATATGCAACATGATCTGACGTCTGATAACTAAAAGCAGCTTGCACTTCCTTTCTTTCAGCACTGATGTTTGAAATGCTTGGCCCAATTACAACTGCATCTCTGCTCTGTGATCCATTTTGTTGTCCCACTGTAATAGGAACCGCAACTCCACAAGACCTGGAAGGGCTCCCTGCATCATATGGTGTTACTTCAGTTTTATCTTCAGCAAGGTTCTGAATGTGAGGCACTCCAATGTCATTCCCGGATACATCACCAGTTGGCAAGCTATTTTTAACTGTGTCGCCCAAATTTAAAACATCTGCATTCTCTAACTCAGAATTTTGTTTACATGCTTCAGGATGAATGGATTGATCAACTGTGGTAGTACTAGTGCCATCATGTGACACGTTACAAATGACAGTAGCCTGCACCTCCATTCCATCAGCATTTGTGTTTGAAGTATTGGGTGCTATTATTACTGCATTCCCACTTGGCACTGAAGAAACTCCATTGTCTTTTCCCAGTGTAGCATATAATCTATCCTTCGATTTTACAATTTGTGAGATGGTAGTGCATGCATCAGAATTTCCTGAAAAATCAAAGGGTTGTGAGATATTCTTGCATCAGATATGTGTCATGCACTACGAAGCAGCTCTAACAAATTGGATATTAAATAAAAAACAGATTCAACTTAAAATAGGCATTAATGAGTAGAAAGAGATGCAGCATATCAAGCCTCGGCACAAAAAAGATATTTAATATGGCTTCTAGCATAAGTAGATTCAATCAGAAGAGTCAAAGAGAACCTAGCATAAACTCAATCACAGCACGAGCAGCAATCTGTTCTGCTTCCTTTTTGCTCTTTGCGATGCCACCTTTAAATATCTTGTTATCGAAGCAAACAGTAGATGCAAATGATGGAAGAGGTCCTGGACACTGAGAAGTCTCATACGTTGGCATCTTCACATACATTTTTGCAGCATACTCATGCAAAACTGATTTACAGAAAATGGTATCCTGGGTGATGAAAAGAACAGAATAATACATCAGATACTCCATTTACTTAGGTCCTCAACATAACATGGCGCTACATAGCTAAATAGAAAAATTAACTATGTAGCAAAAAAAACAACATCCTGTTACAGGTATATTAATCACATAATTGGACATCAGGCAGTTAGTATTGTATACTGTGTAATGATTACTGATGTATGCACTTTAGGTTCAGCAATTTGCAGTAATGCAAGAAGATCCTTCAGAAACCCAGTGGTTTCAGGGGATTTCACTTTTGCTAGAGATAGGAGGAAAAAAAATCAAAGGCTAAGTGAGAAAATATTAGGTATTTGATAATGATTCAAAGACAAATGCATAATTCTGAGGTAAGTTCCTTAATAATGTTTTTTTTTAAAACTTAATGAGTTTTGAACCCAAACCTCATGATCCTCCCGTATAAAGTCTAATTATTCTAATCAGAGGGATGTATACTTTGTGTACAAGATCCTTAATAATGTGTTTTAAAGAAACAGTCATAAATAGAAATAAGTTGATGCAAAAGATCAAGTTACGGTTAACTAGCAGATTAAAACAAGTAAATATGTTGACCATAAAATAGAAGGATTCTCCTATATATACAACCACCAGTATGCCAATTATCAGTATCTCATGCAACTACCCGCTCCTCTACATTCACCAGATTAATCTACTTACGATGGTCTGACATGTACATAATAACAAGGTGTCAATAAAATATTAAAAGAATTTAATATCTCCTCTAGATGATAAATGGTAAAGACAAATTACTGGTTATCCAGTAGAGGAACCACTAATGTATGAACTTGTTTTTCATGAAAGTTGTACACAGAAATGACAATTTTTCATGTTTTGTTAGCATCTTACCATAAAATGTCTTGCAGAAAATAAATTTAAAGAAATGTGTAACATTACGCCAGTAAAACACAGACAACACAACATACACTTTGAATAACTGGAACGCCCTTGGTCTTGATGTTGTCGACAATATTCTCGAGGGCATATTTTGCTACACATTGCTCAGCAGCCTTTTTACTTGAGAATGTGTTTGGCGAGCTAAATATCATGCCATCCACAGTTACAGTGGCTCTAAATTCTGGTTTATGCTGACTTCCCTCATTTATGGTACAATATATTGGCAACCTGATGGAAGATTTTTGAGCATATTCTTGCAGCCTATTCTTATGCATGAACTCTTCTCCCATACCTATAGTAAAAAAGAAATGATTCATTAAAAAAAGTTAAGCAAATATTACTTGTATACAAAGAATTAAGTAATAAGCACACGGGGCTAAGAAATTAGATGACTGAAAGAATACAACAATTCTTTCAAGGTTTTCACTAAGCAAACAAAAATAGACCTGTTCAGGAATTTTACAATGCAATGATGTGAGTTGCCTAAAATTTAGTTGAACTTTGGTTTCTTATTTTTTATTACTCTATAAATTGTTACAATTTTCTAAAAAAATTGTAGTGCCATTGTATTATGAAATTTATACCTGAAATTGATGATCGAAGAGAAGAGTCAAAGATTATAATGAATTTAATGCTGGGTTCAAATAGTAACAAAGAAAATAGATCAACAAGGATATGCAAAAACTCCTGAAGTCTACTTTGCTTTGTTAGAAACCAAAATGTACAAATAAGGAAATCATACTTCAATTCAGAGGCATGATGTTATTGCGTCGATTGATAGTTCCATCACCTCCAATGTTGGTTTGATTGCACGAGTAACAATACCATGCATTTAATTTAGCAACCGGTACTTGTCGTTTTAGAAAGAGAGTCCGCCATTTTTCCACACAAGTGAGTGCCATGGTTTAATACTTGCTTTCGTTGCTTCATTTTGTCCTTGTAATTTTATTTTCAGCTACTACACTGTACTATACCGAAATACTTTAGCAACATATTCTCCGAAGCTAGTTCTCTAAAGAAACATATGCCCAAAGCTATTATCAACCTATGCAACCAAGTATAAGCTGTAGGCTATAACTATAGGCTAAATAGTACTCTTGCCTCAGAAATCTTTTCCCACTCAAGAGAAGACACCCAATTAAAGGCAGCAGTGAATATTCTCAATAGGTAACAAATCAGCTATTATTTGTCACACAAATATGTTATTATTTATCACAATTATGCTGTCATCAACACGATTTTACTAGCATAACAAAACATATGCTTAGAATTTCCAGAAACATGTCAAAGGTGCAAACACAGAGTAAAGATCAAGATTGACAGAGAGTGACTGTTAATATTGAGGACAAATACATTCAAAAAAACTCTAATCTAAGGATGGAATGGTAGTGAGCAGTGCATTATATGACTGTCTCTAGAAAAAAGTAAGACGTAACTAAATGTAAACGACTCGGGAGAGAGGGAAGAAGGAAAGAGGGTAGAAGAAATATGGAACTAGAGCAGAGGAGGAAAGCGGCCAAGATTTCTGGCCCAAAAAAAGGGGAGGGGAAGACATTAGGATGGGAGGAAAGGGAGCAGCCGCAATAGGGCGCGGCTCTTCCTGACCACAGAGAGAGTGAGCGGGCAGTGACGGTGGTCTCCGGTCGAAGAAATAACAGGGAAGAGCAAGACAGGAGGAAGGAGTAGATCCAAACTTATGTGAAGTAGATCCAAACTCCTGTGGCAACACTGCGGCTGGTGGATGGAGTAAGAAAGGAGCGGCGAGAAGCGCGGCGACGGGAGCTCGGAGTGAGTTGAAACGGCGAAGACTAGGGTTTGTCCGGCCGAGAGGAATGGTGGCGTAGGGGGCGCGTGCGAGATGATTTTTTTTCTTTAATACTGTAAGTTTTTTTGCGTCATAACCTCTTTAAAATATTATTTTTCATAAACTACCGAGCTAAAATAATTTATTTAAAACTAACCAGTCGATTTACTACGTCAGCGTGTTGACCAAATTTTTAATCTTAAAAATCAAATACTGCTGTTCTGCTCAGCCCACCTTCCCTGCCTCGCTCGCTCCACGTTGCCCTACAATTGGATTAAAGATCTCGCTCAAAACTTACGTCAACGAATCTAGGAGAAAAATTTAAAAGATAAATTTAAAGCATTAGCATCATGAGGTAGGCAAACCGATAAATTCAATAACATGAGATCCAGATCAAAATATTTTTTGTAATTATTGCAAGAAAAATGGTCATATTATATTTATATCTGAGTGCTTTAAACTTAAAAATAAAAATAAATATGAAAGACCAGAATAGATCCTTGACTCTGAATGCTCCTTTCATATGGATCTAAATAAAAATTGATTTTTTTACTTATAGTTCAATTTCAAGTGGAGATGTTCTAATAGGCAATAATAATACTTCTGTTGAAATAATAAAACTTAAATTGTATGATAATTCTATTAACGTTATTTAATATTTGGCATGTTCCTCAATTACAATGTAATTTAATTTTTTTATCATCTATTAATCTTATTAGTTATAACTTTATCGAGCATAGTAGAGTTTTAAAGGTTATTAAAGGTTTATTAGTGAATATGAAGACCCTAGAGAAAAATAGATTATATATCTTACAAGGAACAATTGTGATAGGATCAATTGCAGTCACCTCCACAACTTTAAGCTACGAGGACAATGCATGGGAGATTGAGGCATGAAAATCCTCATCAATAAAAGTTATTTAGGTAAGTAAAATATTTCAAAAATTAATTTTTATGACCATTGCTTATATGGTAAACAGAGGAGGGTCACCTTCAAAGTGGGTATGTATCGATCCAAAGAAATCCTTAATTACATCCACTCGGATTTTCGGAGTTCTGCTTCTCATCCTTCTCTCGGTGGTAGACTTTACATGGTGACATTCATTGATGACTATTCTAGAAATGTATGGGTTTACATAATTAAAAATAAAGGTGATGTTTTTCTTAAATTCAAAGAGTGGAAAATTCTTGTTGAAAAATAATCAGGAAAATAAATTAAAAAATTCCAAACTAACAATGGACTGGAGTTTTGCAATGATGAATTAATAGATTTTGTGTTGAAGAAGGAATTGAGTGACATCAGTTCCCTATACTCCTCAATAAAATGGCATGTCTGAATAGATAAATTGAACCATCATGGAGAAAGTACGGTGCACAACTCAAGACTCTCAAAGTCTTTTTTGAGCATAAGTGACATTAATTGCTTGTTATTTAATTAATCAATCACCTTTCATTACAATAGAATTAAAAACTCCTGAAGAATTATGGTTGGATAAACCAGCAAATTATGATGTACTTAAAATTTTTGGTTGTAATGCTTATGCACGAGTGGATGATGAAAAACTTGAACCTAGATCAAAACATTGTATTTTTCTATGATATTCTAAAAGAGTAAGGGATATAGATTGTGGTGTCCTAAAACCTATAAAATAGAAATCCATTGAGATGTAATTTTTGATGAACATGTATTCTCGAAGAAGTGGGATATGCAGGAACAACAACAATTGAAGGAAATACTCGAGAAGATCCAAGTTCAACTCAAAAGATATTTGAATATCAACCACTCAGGTTGAAGAAATATGTAGTTGAAAACCCATCAAGTCCACAACAAATAGTTACACAAACTTCTGAAAAAGAAACGTCACCAAGTATTGATGATAGAACAGTTCCTCTTCAAGAGATATATTCTTTGGTAAGGGATATATCTCGATGAAACCCTAAATTAAATCCAAAATATGTAAATATCACCGCTTATGCACTTCTAGTTGCTAAAGAGATAGTGTAACCCCCCCACCTTGAAAAAAAAAAAAAAAAAAATTTATTATCGGTCCGGTTCAACTGAACCGGCCAGCCGGCCGGTCCAGTTGAACCGACTCGGACCCGGTTCGAAGAACCCGTGCGAGCGAGAAGAGCCGAGTGCTCTTCCCACTCGCGACGGCCTCCTCCATCCCCGACCTCGCGAGATCATCCCCCCTCACCGCAGCAGAACAGCGGCGGCGCCCTCCCGTTCGCCGCCGTTTGCTGCTCGTCGCCGCCCGCTGCCGCCGACCGTCCACCACGGTGCCCCCTTCCCCGTCGCGAAGGGAGGAGCTCGGTGGAAGCAC
This sequence comes from Thalia dealbata, assembly GCA_030544415.1. Lineage (NCBI taxonomy): Eukaryota > Viridiplantae > Streptophyta > Magnoliopsida > Zingiberales > Marantaceae > Thalia > Thalia dealbata. Next base: position 3,241,811 of record CM060458.1, read on the forward strand.
CCCCGCGGCGTGCGACTCCCTCTCCCCTGTTTACTCCACCACCGCGGCGCGAACGCCGGCCTTCCCACCTCGTCCGCCGTTCGTCGCTGCTGTCCGACGTGCCAATCGCCGGCGTCGCGGCAAGGAGAGCGCAGCGGAGGTCCTCCGCTGCCGCGCCCCCTTTCTCCTTCCCCTGCTTTCTCCCCATCGCGGAAATAGCTGATGCCCTTCCTCCGCGACCACTCTCCATCATCCGTCGTCCGTCGCTCACCGTCCCAAGCGCAAATCGTTGGGGTGTAGTTCTCCTTCGCTCGGGCTCGAGCAGCTCACCCCCCTCCGCAGGCGCGTGAGCCAGCATTTGCCCCGAGTTCGACGCAGTGGGCAACGGTTGCGTCGTCGCCGCTGCTCCAACCTGCAGCTTGATCGGCGAGGAGTGGAGCTGCGAATCCACTCCTCTCGTTGGCCGGATCCTCCACCTTTCCTTCCCCACACGTTCGCAAGGTGAGGAGCTTCATTTTCCCTCTGCGAACGAACGGTTTTTCGCACTCCGGTGGACTCGCGTGAGAGATCGCCGGCGACGCCCTTTAGAGCTCTCGTCGAGCGTTGATGGCCGGATTTCCTTGCAGGCCACCGTTGGTTTCCTCGCGTGCGAAGGGTCGCCAGCTGCGTTGTCGGGTCGTCGGCGACATCGTCGGTCGTGCGCCACTAGGGTTCCGGTGAGGGGGTGGCCGGCGGCTAGGTGTTCGGCGACGAAGAGAAGGGAGCGGCGGAAGGTGCGTGCCCGCCCCTTTCTTTTCCTTAATCATGCTTAAGGACTAATTAAGCATGATTAATTATAATAAAGCATGCTTAGTATAAAATAGATTTATGATATGGTTAATGTTAATTAAGCATGATTAATGTTTAGTTAGATTAATATAAGTTTAGTTAATGAATTAATTAAGTTGATTTATTAATGAGTTAAGTAATTGGTTGGGTCGAATCAAGTGGGGTTAAATCGGTTGGGTTTGAGTTAAGTTTGGGTTCGAGTCAAGTTGGGTTGGGTGAGCCGAATCAAATAGGTTGAACCTGGTTCGAGCTCGAGTCAAATTAGATTGAATTTAATTTAGCTGAACCGGACCCGAACCGAACCAAATCGAACCGAACCGAACCGAACAGTAACTCGAACCGTTGACCGAGTCAACAGCTGACCCAGTCAGCGTTGACCGGGCCCACTGCTGACCCAGTCAGCGTTGACCGGTCAACGGTCACCGTTGACCAGTCACCGTTGACCAGTCAACGTTGACCGTTGACCGGGTCAGAAAAATATAAAATAATAAAATAATATTAAAATAATAAAATAATATTAAAATATTAAAAAATCAAAAAAAAATAATAAAAATTTCTATGGGTTCTACTTGGGCTCCTGGATGACTTGGGCCAAGTTATGGGTGAGTTTGATGAGTAGAAATTGAATAAAAATTCATTGAAGTTATTAGATAAAAATGCAAAAATATGATAAATTCATAATTCATTAGGTGAGATAAATCCTAAACATGCATAGGATTAATTTAATTGATAGATTTTAATTTATTTATCTTAAGGGAAATAAATTAAATCTATTTTTTTTAAATAAATTTTATTAAATAGGATTATTTTGGGTACGCGATCCGAGAAGCTCGGCGGGTGATATTCTCCGCGCGACTTGGTTCCCAGAAGCAGATCGCTATCCAAGGTGCGTTGGTTCTCCGTTGGTAGGATTTATTCAAGCTAGGGAATTCCCGCTGGGGTTTTCTTAGGAACAATTCTTGGATGTCTTAAATATGATAAATCATAATGCTTGATAAGATTTGAATTGTATGCATGTTAGTGTAGTTTATTTTATCTAACATGTTCTACATTTCATGTCCTGCATGTTGTATTGTTTTCTATGCTTGTGTTAAATAATTATCATGCGGACATAGATAGTAAATAATGACATGTTAGAACCTTTGGCGACGTCACCGCCACTTAGAGAAAAGGGGGCCTTTTTCAATATGCCCTGGTTGACCGCCGCGTCCCGACGGTGGTCAAACGGTGACGTCCCGTTAGGCGCCACTCCCGAGGTTGATGCATAGCGGAGCACTGGGAGCACCACTCCCGACGTTATGCATAGCTTATATACTGGGAGCTGGTAGGGTAAGAGACTGTACAAACTCTATGGTCGAGTTAGACTGGAAATATGGAGCAAGTCCTTACCCGAAATCTTCACCCGCACGAGTGTCGTTGTAGGCGGCCTCGTGATAGTCCTGAGATGGTTAGCTAGGATGAACCCTACCATGGACTTGGCACCGACGAAGTCGAGGGCCACAACCCATCGTGCGGATGTGCGCCGATCTCGATAGACGTTGACGGCTATTGGACTGGGAAGGTGATTCCACATGCGACGCCTTGGACAGTGGATCCGTAGACCGCACGGCTATCACCCTTGACGTCTGCAGACGATCGGATGAGTAGTCCGGATCCTAGGGTGGTTATTCCGGCTAGCCGTGGCCGATGATATTTAAGAGAGGTGACCCTGTCTACGGGCAGTGTATAGTACTACATGGGTGTCGTGACCCCTACGGTATCCGGGGAGGATGTAAGGGCACGACGGTTTCGCTAGGGGAGGCATGGTTGGCGACTAGTGAAACAACAGGAGAGGGACTCTGGGTCATCCGTCCTCTCTGCCAACATCAGTGCAGCGGGCATAGGTAGAGACAGAGACAGAAAGGCACTGATGGGCTTACTGATACTCTTAGCTAGGGTAGTCATTAAGCGTAGGCTGGCAGCCCGAGTTTATGAAACCTAAAAAGTCTCACTATGACGTAGGTGACATACTATTAATATGGACACTAGACATGACTAGGGTGACATCTAGTGACATGTACACATTTAATTGTTTATTTAATTGTTTGTTTATGCTGTCTATTTTTATACGAATTGTTTAAAATGAAATGGCATGAAAGATGATGACTAATTACCAAGGACATCCTAGAATACTCCTCCTAGCCTTTGATTTCCTTATTCGGTAGGACCGTAATTTCGCATTAGGCCGCAAGGCTGAGCACACCGCGTTCAATGTGTGTGCAGGTGTCGTTGCACGAGACGAGATCGAGGACGGAGGGTTCGTCGCGGAAGGTATACGACTGCTGTTATGAGTCTCGTATGCCGGTCTTAGATTTGTATTAGGAAATATCGGGACTGTATTTAAGATGTTATTTGAAAATGTGGGTGTATGTAGTTTAGTATTTGTATTTATGCCTTGTATGGGCTTGTCGGGCTCATACGGCGGTTGCCACGTGTCGTCCTGCGGGTCGGGGCGTGACAGATAGAATGTAATACTGATCCTACAGATTACTCAGATGCAATGTCCAGGGTAGATTCTAGTAAGTGGTTAAAAGCGATACACGAGAAGTATCAATCACTTTTCAAAAATGAAACATTGAACTTAGTTGAGTCACCAAAGATAAAAAGATAGTAGAGTGCTAATGGGTCTTCAGAAAGAAAGAAGACATCCAAGGTATCGAAAATGCAAGATATAAAGCATGTTTGGTGGTTAAAGGATTCAGCCAAGTCGAAGGTATTGATTATAGTGATATTTATTCTCCCATTTTTAAACATGCCTTTATTCGTATTTTCTTAGCCTTAACAGCAGCGAAAAATCTAGAACTAGAGCAGCTAGATGTCAAAACAGCATTTCTTAACAGTGATTTGGACGAGTAGATCTACATGTAACAACCAAAAGTTTTGAGGTAAAGGGTAAGGAAAATCTTTTTTATATCATGAAAAAATCTCTTTATATATTAAAACAATCACCTCGTCGATAGTATAAAAGGTTTGATCAATTTATGTTTAACATAGAATATTATAGATCAAAATTTGATAGTTGCATTTATTTTAATTTTTTTGGAAAATCAGCTGTATGTTTGCTAATTTTTGTTGATGATATGTTGATAATTTTAAAAGATAAATCTGAAATTGACTGGGTGAAGCATTAACTCAAAAATGAATACTCCATTTGCTGCACATTTCAAATTATTAGAAAATTTAACTCCTAAAACAAAAGAAGAAGAAACCTATATGAACAGAGTTTCATATGCATTTGCTGTAGGAAGCCTTATGTATGTGATGGTATACACAAGGCTAGACATAGCACAAATAGTAAGTGTTTTGAGTAGATATTTAGCAAACCTAAGTAAAACACATTGGAAAGCTGTTAAATATATACTTAGGTATCTTAATGGAACTATCATATTGTACACAAAGTATACTTTCCTTTAGTTAGAGCAATTTGGATTCAATACGGGAGGTTGTGGATTCAATACTCACTAAAGTTTAAAAAAAATAAAATTATTAATATGTGCTTATATTTTAATAAAACTGACATATCTCTTGTACTTTTTACAAATTCACAAGATCTTGACAAGAGGTCCCTCGCTGCATGTGTTTTTTTCTTATGGAATTACTATAAACTGGAAAGCTTCGCTTCAATCTAGAGTAAAATTATTCATGACGAAAGCTGAATATATGGCGGTCGCTGAGGCTATTAAAGAGTCTATTTGGCTCAAAAATCTAATTGGCGAACTAAAACTTAGAAAGCAAGAAGTTGTTGTGTATTGCAATAATCAAAGTGCAATAGATCTAGCCAAAGATGAAATGTCCCACGAGTGAATAAAATATATTGATGTTTACTAACATTTCATACGAGATATTATCAAATGTAAAAAAATAGTTCTAAAGAAGGTGGATACTAAAGATAATTTAGTAGATATGCGGATAAAAAATAGTTCTAAAGAAGATGGATACGAAAGATAATTTAGTAGATATGCGGACAGAGCTACCACCAACATACAAATTTCAGCACTACATGAATTCAATTGGACTCCAACAAAATCCTAATTAGAGTGGAGGTCATCAGGAAAAATTTCAGTGAGAGGTGGAGATTTGTCAAGACTTGGACTAAATATATATAATAATATAATATATTAAATTATATATGGTTATAAATGAGCTATTCTATAATCAAGCCACGCATTAAAATAATACATGGCTCACATCTTGCAGTCCTCATTATATACACCCTTTATTCCAAGTATTCATACAATGTTAAATACAGACAATTAATTAGCAAGTTTTTCTTTCTCTCATGCTCACAAACTCTTTTTTTTTTTCTTCTTGTTATTCAGTTCTGTGTTATTTCTTTTTCTTCCCTTATTTTTATTTGTCATTTATTCTGAACGTCTAGTTCATCATTGAGCAGGAGATGAGATGCAAAGGAGCGAAGCCAGAGGCGGATAGGAAATGCTCGCGAACAGGGGTGCTCTGTTCGCCTTCGTATGTTCTATTCATAGCTCGAAGAAAAGAAATGAGAGGAAATAGGTTTGGCCTTCATAAACAGGGGCGCTCTGTTCGCCTTCGTATGTTCTATTCATAGCTCGAAGAAAAGAAATGAGAGGAAATAGGTTTGGCCTTCATAAACAGGGGCGCTCTGTTCGCCTTCGTATGTTCTATTCATAGCTCGAAGAAAAGAAATGAGAGGAAATAGGTTTGGCCTTCATAAACAGGGGCGCTCTGTTCGCCTTCGTATGTTCTATTCATAGCTCGAAGAAAAGAAATGAGAGGAAATAGGTTTGGCCTTCGTATGTTCTATTCGTCGCTGGAAGGAAAGAAATGAGAGGAAATAGGTTTCGCCATCGTATGTTCTATTCATCGCTGGAAGGAAATAAATGAGAGGAAATAGGGGACGAGGAGGAGGTTGAGGAGGGACCGGCGGAGGCGGAGGAAGAGGAAACGGTGAGCCGCTCGTTAGCACATCCTTCACGGCGATGAGCGACGTCTGCTGCTGCTCCGGCGATGCAACGAGGGGAAAAGGAAGAGGAAGGTGCTCCGATGACTCCACGAGGGAAGAAGGAAGAGGAGGCGACGACGGCAAACTGGGCAGAGACGTAGGCGACCAATGGTCACTGGTCAGGCAACGCGGGACCAGGCGGCAAGTGAGGGAGCAGCATTTGACTTTTAAGATTAAAAAATTTATAGCCAACACCTGACGTGGCACGTTGAAAAAAATGTTTTGGCCCGGTCCTTTTTGGAAACTGATATTTTAAAGAGGTTAGTGCTGAAAAATACTCCCTCCCCTGGTGCTTCGGATGTCGGCATAATATGAATTGCTCTGGGTAAGAGAAACTACGAAAAAAGCAGATACAACTGTAAACTATACACAGCGTATAGGATTAGTAACGATAGGAAATCTTATTCCAAAACTAATTGTGCCGAGCAACTTGACACATAACGACATCTTAAATTCCATGCATGTTCATCCGTATAAAAGGAAAAACAAGAAAAATTCCTATTCATCCCTCCATATTACAATTGCATGCATCGCTTGCAAATAACAATAATTATTCACATCTAGTATTCCAGAGGTAAGAATATAAGTAACCATATCTACGCTGTCAGTACAACTCAAATAACACGGCACATTTTCCTTTAGTTTAAAGAGAGAGAGAGAGAGAGAGAGATACAATGGAACCACTGATGCCAATTATCAACATGCAGCAGCAAATTTTTAGGCACTTGGACCGAAGGAATTGTCATCGGAAACTTTACCTAATTGAGCCACAAAAATGTGAAAGGTCGTTGGTTAGATTTAAAATATTGAAAAGACAATTAGCCATAATCTGCAACTACGAACCCAAAAATATACATATTCAAGGAAAACAACCATAAAAACGTCTGCTGTAGTGCCTTGTTAGAGCACTTATGTCACCATTGTACACAATTATGCTAGAGTCTAGTAGACATCAATTCCTCATATGACAAGTCAAGAAACAAGTTGTAGGATCAATTTACCAAAAACGCGAACGATCGAATGCAAGAAAGCGTGTGCAGCCTGGGGCATCAGAACAAAAGCACTATACGAGAATACAAAGGAGGAACAACAAACAGTAAATGTGCTCAACACTGGACAAGGATGCATGAAACTATTTATGAAGTTGCCACCTTGCACAAACAAACACTAATTTTTTTCATTATTAATTTTAGATCCAGAGATGATCAGCTGGCAGTGCGCAAGCACGCTGCTCTTCTCGCAGCAGAGTGAAAAACGTATCGAGAAAATTGCAAGTTCACTCAAGGTGCCAGTCGTAAGAATAGTCCGACCATGAAAAGGACAGCACAACAGGAATGCTGAGCATACGCTGTGAAGCACGTGTTGCTTTGCATGTAGAACACGTTTGACTGGTTCGAGATGAAACAAGGCTAAGTTTGGCTAAAAGTTATTCTGCTAAAAGATTCATGCCAAACTAAGACAGCACAACCACAATGCCGAGCATACGCTGCAAAGCACGTGTTGTTTTGCATATATGATTTTTTTGTCAGGTTCGAGATTAAACCACAGTCTAAGCTTGACTAAATGTTAATCTGTTAAAAGATTCATGTCAAACTAGGTCAAAGATTGCAGCTAACCTCACAAGCACCATTCAGGTGGAGGATTCCGTAGACAATAGAAAACAGATAATGATAGATGTCAAGTCAGGTTAATGGTATTTCTTATTCGCCTTGCACTATAAGTTGGTGCACCTCACAGATAATGACTGCAAAAATTCGTTGCAAGGTGAATGACATCCTAGCCAAAATTACTTTGAGACCGCCTTAACACATTTTAATCATGTGATATGTGAATGACATCCTTTAACAAAATTACTTTTGAGGCATGCTGGAAATTTTGTGCAGTATAAATACACTAATGGTTTACCACTGAGCCTCACCTGTATCCCCTCTTCTCCTCCTGCGCCAAAGAAGTCGAATAGGTGTACCAGGAAAACCTGCATCCTTCCTTAGTTGTTTTTCCATGTAGCGCCGATAGGTTTCTGGGAAAAGCTTTGCATCATTTACAAAGAAAACAAAAGTAGGCGGTCGTATAGCAGCCTGCAAGAGAAAAAACTTTCAGCTCTAGTGTTAACAACCATCATAATGAAGTAAACCGTGCCTTCTTCTAGATGCTGGGCTAACATTCATGCAAAGACATTATTCTACAACCTAAAGATACAATAAATATCCTTCAGTTGAATGCTTGTAGTAAATAGTTCTCTGTCTAGAAGGTACCTGAGTACTATAGTAAACACGCCCTCGTTTACCACCTCTTGTTCTTGGTGGTGGTTTAAAGGCTAGTGCTTCCTGCACCACCTGATTAAGAATTGAGGTGCCTAACCTTCTACAGCGCTCCTTTTCAACCATACCAACAGCAGCCATAATCCTAGGGATTGATCATAAGCACGTGTCAAATGAGAACAAATAATATTCACAGATTTTCATTCACCTGAAAAAACGGGGAGTTCTTATTCAAGCTTTTAAACTAACTACAGTGTTTCTTAAAGTTATTTTTTAACTACAGTATTGCTTTTGCCAAGTCTAATTAGGAGCTGTTATTAATGCTCTTCTTTTAGAACTTGGTGAGTATTGAATTCACAACCTTCCGTATAGAACCTAATTATTCTAATTAGAGAGGCATACACTTTATATATACTGTTATTAATGCTCTGTAACGACCATCTCTAAAAACCCTTATTTTGTTGACTTACTAAATAAGTCCACTCATCCTGATACAGATGATAGAATCATCTCAGTGAGAGATCGAAATGCAAGGATATCAAGTGGGAGGATTGATATGAAAGTCCATCACTGCAAACTAAAGATCCTGGCCCAGTAAAGGTAGAGTTCCTCAGTTTACATAAAAAGTACTATTACTTAATAGAATAGAATATAGGAACAACTAGCTTCAATGTTCTTGAGAAGGTGGACATGCAGTTATTTTGAATCTAAAAAGTGAAATTGCAAAAATTAGAGATTTACTTATCCACACTGCGGCCGCTAATTGCAGTTGAATAGACAATTGGTGCCCAATCAAGCAAACGGAGCTTCTCCCTGACATCTTGCTCATAGTATGTTGTTGTCTGTTGATTCTTTTTTGGTATCGTGTCCCATTTGTTCACAACAATTATACAGCCTTTTCCTTCTTTCTCAATTCTTTCAGCAATTTTGAAATCCTTCGTGAGAGGAACAAAGAGGTAAGCATGGCTTGTTTAGAGAAAACTAAGACTATATCTAGATAGTAGTGATTCTCAGCAAAAAAACGTGCCCCTGATAAGAGCCACTGAATTAGAGACCTTCAGGGATCCCACATTTGATTATGTCATTCATCACAGAAGCTATAGCATACCGCCTACACAAAATTTTTATTTAAATCATATAATATTTAAGAGCTAAGAAACTATTACATAAAATACAAGTTTGTTTTTCTTGGTAAAGAATAAAAATAGACATGATAGGTGTATAACGGCAGTGCTATATATTATTCTTAACGGCAGTGCTGTATAACGTTTGTAGGAAGGAAAGCTCTTTAGATTATGTTTCAATGTGTGCTGAAACTACAGACTAGATCATGGTTTTAAAATAATTGCATATCTTTGAGATATCTCCACAATCTCAAAATCCCTTTTGCTCTCCTCTCAACTATGAATTTTTTTTTCTTACTAAGCAAATTCTTTGAATATAGTAAATGCATCAAAGGTTTAGTTACAGCCTTACATGTGGCCAAGGAACATGATAAGTTCTACCTCAATCAACTCCCTTGTTCTTATATTTCCTCAGGTTGCTTTATTTTAGCCCCAGATTTTCTTTGATGATCTTGTGCCTTCCAACAATGATCCCTAATTTTCTAAATTTTATCATATTATAAATTTATAAAAGTCTAAATTATTCAATTTTATAAATTAAAATAATCTAATAATTTAATCTTCTAATTTCATTAACTTCATAAAGAAATTTTAAATAAATATTTTTAATATCAATTAATACAATTTAAATGTCATAAAATTTATCAAAATATTTCTTCATGCATATAATCATATAATATACTATTAATTTATTTAAATCCTAAATTAATTCAAATTAACTTAAACAAATTAAGAACTTGCAATTCAAAAATTCTAATTAAATCACATAAATTATATTTAAGCATGATAAAGCATCACAAATTATTTTAGATTTTTCAGACATCATTAATGCCCTCAAAACCCATAACCCAACCTAAAATAATCAAAGGCAGGTCTAAAACATATTAAATATTTAAAATAAATTTCTTAAGGCTCAAAACTCACCATCCATGTTGAACCGAATTAAAAAGGTCAACAAGCCGCGAAGCCAGTCAACCCGCAGTCGAAACGCAGTTACACCAGCCGTTCACCGAACTGGATCAATCGACGCGCTACGCACATTGTCGAGCTATGTTAGGCTTGGCAAGACCACAGCCCACAACCCATTGTATGGGTAGATTTCATATTGCAAGTGTGAAGGAGGGCACCATCTAATAAATAGAATCAGGATGCAACTCCTTTCCATATTCCCAAATGTGGGACTAAATATTTCTTAAATAGAAAAGGGTACAACTCCTTTCCAAGAATTCCCTGATGTGGGACTAAATATTTCTGAAATAAAAAAAGATGCACGAGACTAGTAACCCATGCAAATATCAAACTCGTGACCTTTGTATTATTTACACAACACTCTAACCAACTCCACTAATAGGCCAAGTAATAATTTATTCTCTTTTATTTGTTTTAAAAACAATCAGGGTTTACAATTCCTCTCCCCCTTAAGATTTTTGGTCCTCCAAAAATGACAATTACCCACCATAAGTTTTCTAGACTTACTATGTTTCCTAAGATATAAGAACCTAAATAAATCATTCAACCAAGTTAAACAATTCATCAAGCAAGAATTCAACCAAAATAAGATATTAAGCAAACTATTCCTGGTTATTGGCCCTAATTTGGCCATGATCTCCATACGGTCTTGCCCCGTAATATTCGCTTATGTCGATCAACTATAGCCACTGCCCGAATTTCACACTTCGCATCATCTCTCAAGGTAATCAGAAGTACATTTAGAATACGTGGTAAGTTTGGTATATATTTCTTAAGCATTAACACTTGGAACACGTTATGGATTCTGTCTAAGTTTACCGGTAAATGCAATTAAGCCACTGGCCCAACTTCTTTCAGAAATCTCAAACGATCTAATACACCTCAGAGGCAACCCTCTCTTTCAGGTGAAACTGAAGAAATCTTGCCAAGGGGTTTTTTGGAGAAACCTTAGATGTATAGATTCATTATCAGATACTAAAACCTAATAAACGTACCAGATTTATCTCAGTATGCACGATCATGGACCAAACAAAAATTTTTAGAGCTTCAAGAAAAAAATAGAAAGATCATGAAAAGGATATAGAGAGCAGTGTTGGCAAACTAGAACTGGACAAATGACATGCTAAAAAAAGAGAATTAATGAGACCAACAGAGCTAATAAAACTACAATGCCATGGACAGCATCAAGATAAAAAAAAACCTGTTCGGTAATGCAAGCCATGGCTTCAATAACAAGAGCCACCACATCTGAGCGTCGAATGGCTCGAAATGCACGCTTTACAGATAATGCCTCAGTTGTGCTACCAGCAGATGCTACTGCTGCTCTTCTACGAATGCCAGCAGTGTCAATAAGCTTGTACTTCTGAACGTATGTCGAGTTGAATTATTGTTTATGAGGTTGGTCCAGTAGAACTTAGACATTCTAGTAATACATGCTTTAAGTAAAACAGCAAGAAGTCCAACTTTTTCTTAGCAAATAACGGCAGCTAATCAAGTAATACTGATAAATTCACATTTATTTCAACAAGTCACAAATTCATCACTAGTAACTAGAATACTCCCCCACATAAAATGAGCACAATTGCAGGATTTTGAATCTTACAAGAGAAAAACTATTACGAATGAAATGTTACTGGCCCTTGCCAACATCGTCATATAAATATACAGGTATGCACACTGCTACATATTGGACAAATATTTTAGTTCTGAAGGGTGTCCTAAGCACATTATGTGCACATATCAAGGTCAAGTACAGCAAGCATCATTAGCTCATAGATATCACATAACAAATAAAATAAACACACATGATATAAGTTAGATATACCAAGATTTACAAGAGAACAATATCAACAAACAATAGTATTGTGACGACAAAATCAAACAGAAAAAGAAGTGATCGATTTCATGACTGGACACAGAGGCATGTGGATATGACTTCGCAAGTTATGTAAATTAGTATTTCAGTTTGAGGTGCATACCTAATGTGAAAGTAAGAGTCATGATACAGAAAATAAATGCTAAAAATGGCTGATACTAGCAATTAATGAATAAGAAAAACCTGTCCATCAGGTGCAACAATTTCAGTATCTATGGCATCACGTGTTGTCCCACTAATTGGGCTAACAATTGTTCTTTCCTCCCCAACTAAGGCATTCAATATGCTACTTTTTCCAACATTTGGTCTACCAACAATAGCAATAGAAGGAAGATTGTTTTCTTCATCTTCATTGTTATCTATGCCCTGCAGAAATATCATTAAGAAAAAACATTTAGCTATGTCAAACAAACATTATTTAGATTAAATATAATTAACAAAAAATATCTAACACACTTTCAAATGCATTGACCAGAATACCTCAGTAACTTTTAGTTCTGCGCAGACAAGATCAAGGAGCTCTCCAGTTCCGGTTCCAGAAATAGCTGATATTGGCAAAGGAGAAAACCTAACATAAAACAAAAGGGATGAGGACATGAAACTCAAGACAGGAATGAGCTATAACTAGTATTATAGTTTTTACAAGCTTCATAACATTATGTAAAGGCAGCAGAACAGGCCTTCAACAACACAGTGCTTGAGGATATGGCTTTGAGGATCAAGGAAAAAAAGTTTTATATACAGATTTAAGTGAATTAATAGTTTAGAGGTTCCTTGGGCAAGGTAAAAGCAAAAGGGAATGAAGTGAATGAACAGAGCTGCAAGCTCAGCAGATAACATATTTAAGATAACTATGAGAATTCATTTACTTTCTGTCCAACATTAAATAAACATGCTCTTTGAAGCATCCTGGGGCACAACCCCTAAATCAAGTTACTTGAAAAAATTGCAAAAAAGCTTCAATTTATTTAACCAAATTCTTCATCAGTCATTGAAGTGCAGTTTTTCAAGGTTAGGGGATAACTGCAAGGAAGGTCATCGCTACCCTGCAACTATTTCTATCCACTTCAGCTAATACTTGATTGCTGGTGCCTGATCAGTGTTTCTATGAAATAAGGGTTCAAAAGGTTAGCTGCTGCAGCAATTTTGAGTTCTGAATATGATTAGGCTCCCCAGAGATGGAATTGAGAATTCAGTTTCGTGAAATTTAGTGCTGCATTTTATAAGAAAATAAAAACATGACATATGCAGAGAAATTAAATAGTTTGTTATAATTCAACTAATGATAGGTATTTAACAGCTCAACTTTCCATCAATTAGATATACAGAGAATTAAAAACTCTGTGAGTAAATGCAAGTTGCAGTAACAGGAGAGTTAATAAAGCATTAAGAAAGTATAAGTAATAGATTAGGCATGCCTCGCAATCTCTTACAAGTAACGATTTTGTATCTCCCTGTCCCCATTAACAACCAAGGTATCATAGCAATGGGAGCCTGCCGATACCAATTATTATATAACACATTTTGTGTTGATAAGCATGCGGATGCCCTATTCCCTTTAAAAAAAATTAACCAACAAATTATTAATTAACCATTAGGCAAAGCCCTATAAGTAGGGTAACTAAGATAACGTTAATATCAACGAGTTCAAACTCATGAGATCTCACTTATACAATGAATATGCAAAGTAAAAACAATCATGTGTCTCAAACCCACAACCACATGTTTAGGTGTTTTCCACTCTAGCGAACTGAGTTATGCAAGATGCTCTGTGAATGTGCTAGGTAGATATATGAAATTTGGCCTCTCAGACATGGCACCTCTTACATCTCTGGTAATACGCAGCCAAATGAGCAGGCACATCAAATTAATGTGAAGAGTGTTGACACATGAAGATCAACATAAGAATCATATGTTCATAAAAATGAAATAAAAGCCATTCTCATATGTTCGTAATGGCTCATAAAGTTTTGTAACTATCGCCAGCATTTTACTCTTGTAGAACGTATCATCGAACATCTAAGATTAAGTGGACATCTTACCCTAAGGACCAAAATTCTGATGCTTGCATCAGCCCCTTGCGTGGTGACTCGCATTTATTTACAGCAAGGATAATACATCTGTTCGAGTAATGCTTGCGTAACCAGTCAGCAATTTCGACATCAGCTGACACAGGACCGGCCTATTTAAATTCGAGCAAGAGAGAAGTCAGATATTTTTCATGCCTGCTGCCACAAGACCAGCTTTGTTAAAATAGACAAAAAAGTCTTGGTAAATAATAAAAGAGTGTGATAAATTCTAAACTTCACTTTGAAGCAAACAAATGGATGTCCGCAGTGTTTACTGGAGATATAAGAACAGCATTCAAGGTTTAAGGTATTGTCCAAACAGCTGTGTCATTACCCCATGATACACTACATCAGTCAGATGAGCACTCACTTGAACTGATCAAATATAATTTTTTTACATGCTTAAAAATGTGAAAAATGACTTATGCACTATTTCCCCCTGAACTTAACAATATACATGTACTGGCTATACTGATTTGGTAAGTCAGATGATTTCATATACACCTGGAATAGTGCCTGGAGTTACCAACCAGCTAATGCACTACCCACTTATCAGCATTTGTCACCTTTTAAAGAAATTAAGTAAAACAGAATAAACAATTTGTTGGGTTAACAGAAATGTGGCCTCACTCATCTTTATACAACAAAAGAAACATCAAGCAGTAGCCACAGAAACCACTTGACTCATTATTCAAGTAACTAAGCTTCCAGCCAAAGAATCTCATTTTATTGTCAATAAAATGCCAGAGGAAACATGCTAGGGAAGTAATAATATGGTTGTCACAGTACATATTGATGCCAGTAAAAGATGACATAAGTAAATGGAGAGTACAATTGGTACTGCACAAAGAAGAAAGAGCATATAGGCGGTAATGACCCTGTATCAACCTATGTTCTTTTCCAACCAGTCAGTAATAGTTATGGTGACAGACCTTAAAACAGATAATGAGAATTATGAAGGATAAGCATCAAGCACCAGGTAGAATATCACTGGACTGGACTACCTGGCCATCAACAAGAAATATAATAACATCTGCTTCCTCCACTGCAGCAATAGCTTGTCTTTCAATCATGGAGGGCATCCTAGCAACAGCTGCTTCCCTGACAGTACGAGGAATTCCTTCCATACCAATAGTTGTACTAACTGCAAGTTCTTCCATTATATCAACCTGTGATCTAGACAAGGTCATAACCCCACCAGTATCTATCACCATGAACTCCCGGTCTCCCCAGTAGGATCTGCCATATAAACGGTCTCTAGTAACCCCTGGTTCATCAACAACAATTGCCCTATTTCCCTGTCAACATTTCACAGATGACAACCACTATATATATGAAAACCGTCTGAGAGCCTATATAATGTATATGTAGCACAATGATTTTTCTAAAAGAGGTAGAAACAAACTAGAATATGGAAGTACCCCCACAAGACGATTGAATAATGCTGATTTACCAACATTTGGTCTCCCAACTATAGCTACTTTTGGAAGAAGATGGTCTGGAATCTGGGAGAAATAGTTGGAAAACAGTAGATTAATGAATCTAAGCATGCCCATCTATAAATTGTTTTAAGTTTATAAACCCACAAAAAAAATGAAAAAGTTAAGCAAACAAACAGCAAGGCCGGTGCTAGTATTCCTAGAGTACTTCCAAGAAACCATTAATCATCTGAAGGTTAAGGACATGACGAGGCCATGAAAACTTCAGCAGTGACATGGTAGAAATCAAAGTAAATTTGCATTTACCTAAAAGAAGGAAATTCATAAATTCTTCACAAACAAAACATTGTAAACTTTGGATAGCTAGCATATCAAAATTAAGTTCCATAATCGTTGGTGTGACTCCATGATTTCAGAATCATTAGTTTTCCAACCCAATCATGGATGATGCATTTTTGTATTTTTATATCAGATACTAGGTGTTATTTCAACTCTGCCGCATATATATTATTCATATTCAATATATTACTTATTTTATCAATTTGGCTTGAATGCTTCAGTTTTATAATAAGATTGCAATATGTATCATACTATTTACTCCTCCAAAGCTACATGAACTCTTCTAATCCACAATCATATATGAGCAATTTCTTGATAGAAAGAAGTTTCAGAAAAACACTGACATGTTTGCTAAAAGTTTTCTTTAACTTCCGGTTGTCCCTTGCGGACCTTCCCATGCTGACCTCATCCTCTAAAAGCATCAAACTATTAATCAGAAACTACAAGGAAAGAACTCGATTGTTCAGAGCTATAAGCATGTACAAGTGCAACAGAGAAACTTATAAATTAAAAAGTTAGATCCTTGGATATAGTCGCAACAGAACACATTATGACCAACTACATAATCATGCTGAGCTCTTCAGACCTCAGCTGCAATATAAGAGACGGTACTAGATATTTTTTTATCAATGGAACTTTAGGAACATACTTGCCTTATTTTTATTGATTTGAATAGAAAGCCACGCCGAAAGTGAATTCATGAAGTCAACGCTGAGATTCCACGTAGCTCAAAATATGACTCGTAGATCTCTGCGACTGCATTATTTATTCATTTATATAAATTTTAGTTGTTCCATCCCGGGCTCTCACGACACAATGTGCATATTAAAGGTGGAGCACAGTATGCCTAGAACTAGATAGTGTTTTGAAACTAAAATCTACACAGCGCTATACGAAAAGGGAGTGTTAAGGAGTCTAGCTCTCTACAGCCACGAACCTGGTTTCTCGTTCGTGTGTGTTTTCATTTTACATGCATAAAAAGTATCAGGAGTAATTTATCTAGAACTCGTCAAAATTTCAGCATTAGAGGAACAGGTTTTAAAAAAATAACCCGAGATTTCTTCGAGAAGTATAAGGTTTCGAAATCACAGCACAGGCAATGGACACGATAAGGAACCGTTACCGATGCCTAATTCGGAAGATAGAGACTGGGAGTACTCTCTGACAGCGTCAATCGCCTCTTCCTCCATGGATTCGAGGTCAAGAGAAGATATATCCTCAGTAGTCCCACCACCCTCCTCTTCTACTTCCCTCTCCTCCTCATCCTCCCATTCTTCAGTTCCGTCTTCTTCTCCGGCGGAAGCAACGTCGAGCCGCGGCCGAACAGCGCATCTGATTTTACCGTCGGTAGGGCTTGAATTCCGAGGAGGATGAGGCAGGGAGGAGGTCCGCGAGAGGCTTCGGTAGGGAACCGCAGGGGAATGGAATGAGCGAGAGGAAAAGGGGAATGAGAGGGAGGGAGAAACGGTAGGAATCGCTGGGAGAAGAGCACCGGCGAGCGAGAAGGACGCCATCGTCGGGCGCGTTGGAAGGAAGAGGGAGGGAGGGAGGGAGGTTGTTATCCACTGCCCACTGGAGTGGAAGAGCCGAAGAGGGTTTTGGGCTTCTATTCCTGTTTCCCGTTTCGGATTCCTTTCTAATTATCACTCGCTAGCCATAAATTGGAGAATAGTTATTCGAGAATTAAAATGCGTCCATCGAAGAATAATTTTTGAAATATAATTAGACTACGACCTTATCTGGTAATCCTTGTTATATATGTGCGATTTTGATAATTTTAAAAAGCTGAACGAAAACAATATATGCGATTTTATAATTCTAAAATTCCACCGGGCAGGCCAAATTTTTGGTTATAAATTTATCATGCGGTTAATTTTTCTTTTTAAAAATGGAGGCGATTCATTTAATTGATTTTTTTTCACTATCCTTTTTCCGGTTGCATGTGATAAATATACGTCTACTATTATAATATTTATAATAAACTATGATGATACTTAGTATAACAGATTAATTTAGATTTGAGTAGTTCAACCAGTTAATTGGGAAAAAAAAGAAGACGACATTGAACAGAAGTATAATTTTTTATCTCAATGTTGATCCCCCATCGACGCGTGAGGTAAACGCATCGAGTGCGTGCCAACTGCAAACCCCGGCACGCGCTTCTGAATACCCAAATCTAACCCAGCCGCAGACCCTCTTCCTCTCTCCACCATCGGTCAAATACGGAGTAGCGTTTTCCCTTTTTATAAGAAACATCCTGCGTCGTGTCAGTGGGCGTGTTGCGCTTTACCGCGTTCATTTAACCCCGATCGATACGCACAGATTGAGAAGAATAGCTCGCCCCCAATCCCTCATTTCCCCTTCCCGAAAAGGCAGCCCCCCAATCCCTCGATCTCGATCTCCTCCTCGCGGTTACAGCCCAATTCACCGCCACCACGATGGCATCCCCTCGCTCTCCTCTCTCCCTCGCGGCCCTCACTCTCCTCCTCGCCGTCGTCCTCTCCGCCGGCCATTCTCTCGCCTCCACCGGGCGCCTCGTCGGCGGGTGGGCGCCGATCAAGGACATCAACGACCCCCACGTCAAGGAGATCGCCCAGTTCGCCGTCTCGGAGCACAACAAGCAGGCCAACTCCACGCTCGCCCTGGGCAAGGTGGTGAAGGGCGAGACCCAGGTGGTGGCCGGGATGAACTACCGCCTGGTGCTCAGCGCGCAGGAAGGCAGCGGCGCGCCGGCCAATTACGTGGCGGTGGTGTACGAGAGGTCCTGGCAGAACTTCCGGCAGCTCACATCCTTCAAGCC
The DNA here is from genome assembly GCA_030544415.1 of Thalia dealbata. NCBI lineage: Eukaryota > Viridiplantae > Streptophyta > Magnoliopsida > Zingiberales > Marantaceae > Thalia > Thalia dealbata. The sequence goes on from CM060458.1 coordinate 3,260,515, forward strand.
GCTCGACGCCTAGAAACCCGCACGTTAACCGTACGAAGGAATGCCTCCGCTAGCAATAAGGGTCACAATAATTAAGATCGGCGACTGCCCGCCCTTCTCTGTGAAACCCTACGTGTATTCGTGTAGCTTTTCTAATTAAGCTTGTGATCGTGCTGTCTTCTAGTGATATGCTGCTTGTTCGTTGTTGTACCGCTGTGGCCGGCTAGGGCTGCCACACCGTCTCCTGTTGTCTCCTTAAAACTTAATTAATCAGTATTTGCTCACATTTTTGAAGCTGGTATTAATCGTTCATTGTCTTCAATTCAACTGATACCAATGACGGACAATTCTTTCGAGTAAAACTATAGAGCTAATGAGAGTGAATGAATGATCGTTCTGCCATGTAAAGAGTTCCAGAACTGCAGGTATTTGCGAGTTCAACAAATTTATTATATAAATCTGTGGTCAAGGAGCTGATGGGAGCAAGAGCGTCTTTTATCGTGCTGTGTATCCGATTCATGTCTTCTATTTATGGACAATCCTCGTCTGTGCAAGCAACTTTCCATTTTGGAACGAGGCAGGAGTCGATGGCAGCAGGATGATGATAAGATTGGGAAAATAATGGGCCCGCCCCCATTCTGTCTTGCTCTTTTCGATCAAATTAGTGTTTTTTTTCCTCATCAACTCATCTGCTTGCGTGCCGCAAGACGCGGCCGATGACTTGCCTTCTAAGTCAGGAGGAAAGAAGCGGAAAATGGTTTGTCTTTTGAGTTTTTATTACCCGCATACTACAAATTCAGAGTCTGGGATTATCTTCGCGCCGAAGGAAAAAAAAAAGAGAGTCAATTACTCGGGAATATCTTCACGCCAGAAAAAGAAAAAAATAGTCAATTTATACTTCTTCCATGGCAAATCCGTGCAGCTAATTTCTTCCTTCCCTGGTCTCAATCGTGTGGCAGAATCATATTACTGTGCTACTATCAATCAGTAATCAACCGGCTTCCAGATGTTATTCTTCTGATCCATTTGGCTCTTGAACTCAGGCTTACGAATTAACTCTGCAAGCAACATTAATTGTCGGTGCTGATGCAGCCAGGCAGGTCGCTGGTTTTTTTCCTTCTGATATATCGTTTGGAAAACTGGTATCCTGGTTTCTTATTATCAAAAAGGATGCATGCGACCGCTGTTCTGCTGTTCTTTGGTTTCGCAGGCATGCAGTTTTTGATTCATCTCTTTCCACATGCATTCGTGGCCAGCAGAAAGCTCGTGATAGGATGAAAAAAAAAATCCTATCCGTTGCATTATATATAGCCCTCGATCGGAAGGGACGAGTAACCCAGAAGCATCTGACCCCATTGCACATTCATCACAGCAACATGAGATCCCTGCTTCCGACCCTCCTCCCTCTTCTTCTTCTGCTCTCATCATTCTCCTTCGCAGCTCACGCTGTCGTTCCCCCTCGCGGGGGGCTTCTCGGCGGCTGGACGCCGATCAAGGACCTCAAGGACCCGCACATCCGAGAGATCGCCGAGTTCGCCGTCTGCCAGCACAACGAGCAGGAGAAGACGAATCTGACCTTGAGCAAGGTGGTGAAGGGCGAGTCCCAGGTGGTGGCCGGCACCAACTATCGTCTCGTTCTGCGGGCCAAGGACGGCCTCGGTGAGTCCGCCGAGTACGAGGTGGTGGTCTGGGAGAAGCCGTGGGAGAACTTCCGGCAGCTCACCTCCTTCCACAAGCTGGTGAGCTAATTATTAAACAGCTGCTAAAATGTCGGTCACCGGTGATTGATTGTTTGATTTATGTTCCTCTTCTTTTGTCCGCTTAAATTTCCAGGTGAAGGTAGGCGGATGGACCCCGATAAAGAACACCAGCGATCCGCACGTCTGCGAGATCGCGGAGTTCGCAGTGGCGGCGCACAACGAGGAAGCGAAGAGCCGCCTTAAACTGGTGAAGGTGGTGAAGGGCGAGACGCAGGTGGTGGCCGGGGTCAAGTACCGGCTGGTGCTGAAGGCGAGAGACTACGGGAGAGACAAGGCGACGGCTGCGAGGTACGAGGTGGTGGTGTTGGAGAAGGCCTGGCTGCAGTTCCGGCAGCTCCTCTCCTTCAGTATGCTGTAGAAACTTGGAGCTTTTACCATGAAAGCTTAATTTGTGACTGAGGCTACTCTTGTGTGATTGTCTGCTGCAATAATAAGTCAAATGAACTTTGATTTGTTTGTTTAATTTCTTGAGTACTCCTACTCTACCATCTCTGCTCAGTGATCGTTCACCCCCAGGCTTCGACTTGAATTTTTGAGAGGTCAACTCTAGCTGTCATCCCTTACTAGTACTATGCATGTTCGAAGTTTCAAAATGTGCAACTCCGTCGATGCTGCGGCTTAATGAGAGAAGCGTACAAAATCTATTCACGAGGCGTAAGATGCATTAATATTTGGCTTCACTGACTGGTACTAAACTATATATTTAAGGCTCACTTTCCCTGGGATCGGCACTCTTTCCCGTGATGCTAGTCATTTACTCGCCAAGCACTTTGGAATTTAACGTACGTTCTAAAGCTCAAATGGTGGCTTGACTTTTGAATCAGCCAAGCCACCATGGCGGGCTACAAATGCAGTGCAGCGATCTCATGGAGGGCGCAGGAAAGGAAGCCCATTATATTGCAGGCAGCCCACAAGTCTCCCAGTGCTGTGAGCGATGGGAGCACGTCTCTTTCGCTCGGCGGTCGCCAATTGCAGTCATCAGCGGCAACATCCGGCCAGTTGTAGCGCACGGTGACTTCTGCCACCACCTTGCACTAGGTTTACACAGTTGGGAACGAAAGGCTCGATCGTCTCTACTTCTCTTTCGGCAATCCCAACCTTCTCCGTCTCTCGCCTCGCGTCGCTTATCCATCCACCCGCCAGCCCACCTCTCGAACGAGAGAGAAAACGACAACGCTTGCTCCATGCTTGACCCAGAGCATTAATTCCTTTTTTATCTTCCCTAACTCGGACGAGCCGGTGTTCGTCCCCCCTTCGCGATGGTCTCCCTCGCTGACCACTCCCGCAGCCCCTGCGCCTCCTCCGCCAGGATCCAGCGCTCCCTCGGCCGTTCCATGCGCACCGTGCGCTCCAACCTCTACCGCAATGACCCGCCCCTCGCGACGCCTCCGGACGCGCGCTCCGTTTCTGTCTCCGAGAATTTGACGGACTCCGTCGTCGACTTCCAGCTGCAGGAGCTCGCCGTCGGGGTCCCACGCCTCTCCGATGATAAGTCCACCGTCTCCTCCGCCGACGCGACCGCTGAGCTACTCGAGCTCTCCCGGGACTTCTCCGACTACTCCAGCTTTAACTCCGACATCTCTGGAGAGCTGCGGCGACTCGCGTCCGTCGTCCCGAAGGAGGCGTCGCCGAATCCTGCGCCGCCTGGGGCCGACGACCTCGAGGCGCTCGGGCTGGCGTTTGGTTTGTCTTCGTCATCGTCGGAGATTCTAGAGAACGCTTCGGTCGAGAGCGTCGACCCGACGGTGAAGGCGTGCGTGGAGGGCCTGGTGGCGTCCTCGCCGGAGGTGAAGCGCGCGGCGGCATCCGGGGTGAGATTATTGGCGAAGCACCGCTCCGACTTCCGGGAGCTGCTCGGGGCGTCGGGGGCAATCCCGGCGCTGGTGCCACTGCTGAAGAGCATGGACCCGGTGACGCAGGAGAGCGCCGTGACCGCGCTGCTGAACCTCTCGCTGGAGGAGACGAACAAGGAGCCCATCAAGGCGGCGGGGGCTATCAAGTCGCTGGTCTACGCGCTGCGGACGGGGACGGCAGTGGCGAAGCAGAACGCGGCGTGCGCGCTGCTTAGTCTATCGATGATCGAGGAGAACCGGGGGACGATCGGGGCGTGCGGCGCGATCCCGCCACTGGTGGCGCTGCTCGTGGGCGGCACCAACCGAGGGAAGAAGGACGCGCTGACAACGCTGTACAAGCTGTGCTCGGCACGGCGTAACAAGGAGCGGGCGGTTAACGCGGGGGCGGTACCGCCGCTGGTGGAGCTGGTGTGCGAGCGCGGCGGGGGCATGGCGGAGAAGGCACTGGTGGTGCTGGGGAGCCTGGCGGCGATACCGGAGGGGAGGGAGGCCGTGGTGGAAGCTGGGGGTATCCCAGTGCTGGTGGAGACAATGGAAGCAGGGCCAGCAAGGGCGATGGAGTTCGCCGTGCACGCGCTGCTCCAGCTCTGCTCCGAAAGCGGCCAGAACAGAACTCTCCTCGTGGGCGAGGGCGCCATCCCACCACTGGTGGCGCTCTCGCAGTCCGGCTCTTCACGGGCCAAGCACAAGGTACGTCCTCCATGATGCTATCTTCTCCGACACCAACTATCATCTAATCGTCTGAATCGGAGCGTTCTCGCTGCGTGCAGGCGGAGATTCTTCTGGGGTTCCTGCGGGAGCAACGGCACGACGGTGGCTCCGCGCCGGCGCCGGCGCCGGCGAGGTAAAAAACTCAAGGAAAATTGTTGAAGCTAACCGTGCTGTGTACATTTTGTCGTGGATATGTGAATAAGAACAATCGAATCCCGCAGTGGGATTGCGAGTGTCGGTGGCAGCAGTGGATTGCTTTGTGAATATTAGTAACTCTTTCGTCACTAACAGCAGTGTGCTTAAGTTTTGTCCTCGTCGGTGCATGCAAAAACCCTTGATTTGGATCTGAAGTTATTATAATTCAACTCCTCCAAATAGTTTCACCTCATGGTTGGAGCCTACAAGAGCAAACTCTTGGATCAGCGTGTACCTGCTGCTCTGCAGCATTGGAACAGGATTCTTCCATTATTTGAGCGAAGCGTGTTTGTGTGTGCTTCTGCTTCTTTCCATTGTTTACACACGGTGAGATATTTGAAGAACATGCAAATGCACACTTCTGACCTCCCCCGGCCTACAGGGTCGATGAAAGTGAACTGAGACTTCAGTCGCTTCAAAGACGCATGACTACACTTGGCAAGTAGAATATACCAACCTGGAGCGCACAAGTTTAAAAAAGGGGGAAAAAAGTTGCAGATGCCCGTCGTTCTCGTGCAGATACAAGCGGCGATCGCTTCGATTTATACTGTTCGGAGGATGATCCAATTAACTCCTCTTCGGAAAAGGAAGAAACCAGTAAATGAAAACCTTGGGAAGGTCTTGAGGAAACAGGCCAAGTTTAATTTACTTGTTTTTCAGCTGCAATCAATTCATTTCTCCGTCTTGCATGACGCTAAATTAATGCACCATAAACAGCAACGTTTCCAGCAAATGGGATGACATTGAGAATGCAGCCAGAAACATAAATTTCAAGAGTCATTATCATTACAAACTGTGCCGGAAACAAACACAGGCATGAAAACAAAATACTCCTAATTTTAGTCGATAACTCGCAGGGGTTGCCTTTCTGGAGATACTTCGTGGATAGGCCTGGCCCTTTTCAATCAAAAACAGCTGTCATCAATCATAAACAATAAATGCAATGCATTGGGCTTTGGATTTAGCTTTAGCCGAAGAAAGCTATCAAGTACGTGTGTTAGATTGGGCTATGAAAGCTAATGACCTGACATGGGCTCCTGTGGACCGTCTGGCGACTGATTATTGAATGCTTTTCATCAATCAAAATCAAGCTTTTGAGTCAAAAGCATATTTAAATAAAGCAAATGGCTCACCCTAAAACAATTAGGTTATGGGTCATCTCCACCAACTTGATCCTTTGAATGCACTCAGTGTCGGAATGCATCCGTCTCGGTGGTTCTTGAACCCCCTTTATCTTTTAGCTTTAAAGTCCCCTTGAACCTGAAAGGTATGAAGTATCAATTAAATTTTTAGGTCCCAGCCCAAGTTTGCTCTAACCAAACCTGCTTTCTTTTAAAAAAGAACTCAAGCAGTGAAGACTTTAGAATTCCCACCTTTGCCTTATTTGCCTACTTGCCTTCAGAAAAAGATCATTCTGCCAATAGAAATAATTCTAATTCCTCCTAGCTGCTGTCATGTCGCCTGCTTCTCGATTTTTATCCCGGAAGTCAGCGAAGGAATCCTTCTAGCGAAAGAACAAAAAAATATCTAGCTTGCCTTTGCTGAGTCTATTGGCCCCACCGAGATGGCACTGCACGATCTTTATTCTAATTTATCCATCTCGGTTCTTCTTCTTCTTTTCTTCCTCTTCTTCTTCTTCGATTCACGAGCTTGAATTCGAGAAAAAATCTCATCTCCACTGCTGTGCTGCCACGCTCTGACTTTTGGCACAAGGGAGGAGACCAGCCGCAGGCTTTTAAGGCTCCACTTTACTTTTTTTTCCTCTTAATTTCCTCCGGTTGATCATTGTGCTTCGTGGAATAGCACTCCGCTGCTGCTGCTCCTTTTTCTTCCTCCTCGGATTCCGGTCTTGGTGTTCACTCGAGGTTTACTAATCTTATACAATAGCATGTGCTCTAAGAATCCACGATTCGTTTCCTTCGAGGCTGACTATTTTATTTGTTTTCATCAGCTGTGGCCTCTTGTGGATTCTTGGGAGTAATTTGCTCTGCGGAGTTTTGCAATTGGCGTCTGGTTTCTGGTTGAGAGTTGCAAGGTTTGGATTCTTCGAGGCTTCTCTGTTTCTAGTTTTTTGTTACTGTCATGCACTGATGCTGATTCAATTTGTGAGAGCAGATCTAAATTACCAAAAGTAATGGAGCCCCATCAACCTTTTTCGACCGCTTCGCAATCTCCGTCCGCCGTCGATGATTCTGCGAAGCCGAGTCGAGGATCAACCATCAAGAACACTGCTGAATTCGCCGGCGAATTCAGGGCCGAAGGGCTCGTCGGCTCTCTCGACGTCTTCGTCCACCAAGCTCGGGACATCCAAAACATCTGCATCTACCACAAGCAGGACGTCTATGCCCGACTCTGCCTCACCAGCGACCCCGACGTCACCGTCTCCACCCAAATCATCAACGGCGGCGGGCGGAATCCAATCTTCAACCAGAACTTGCGGCTCGGCGTCCGAACGGTCGAGTCGTCCCTCAAGTGCGAGATTTGGATGCTGAGCAAGGTCAAGAATTACCTCGAAGACCAGCTTCTAGGGTTCACGCTGGTGCCCCTCGCCGACGTCCTCGTTGCCGACGGCAAATTGGCGCAGGAATTCTCACTCTCGTCCACCGACCTCTTTCATTCCCCCGCCGGTTTCATCCAGTTGTCCCTCTCCTACGCTGGCGCTTCGCCAGACATCATGGCCCTTTCGGCGGCGCCTAAGCTAGTGATCTCCAAGTGTTCTCTGCCGGACGCCGACCGGGAGAACAAGATCACCAGCGAGTACCAGAAGCTCGAGTTCCCGGACCTCATGGTCGCCAACGAGAACCACATGATGGTCTCCGAGTATTTTGGGATCCATATGGAGCCACAGGGTTCCGAGACGACCGACATCTGCAGCAGCGAGGAAGCGGGGATTCGTCTCGTCGAGAGCTTCTCGGCCATCAACAGCGAAGACTCGGCCGGCATTCCCAAGAACGAGACTCCCGTGAGCAGTGGCGGCTCAACCAGCGAATCCACCTCCCGTGCCTTCTCCACCAGTACAGCGCGTCCGAGCCCCAAAGATGCGAGCGCAGGAATCGCGGAGGGCGAGGCCAACTCGCCGGCGGTGAAGCGGCCATCGATCGTGAGCATAAACATGGAGCCGCCCGACGCCGCGGCTGTGCAGCAGCAGGACATCGTCGAAATATACATGAAGAGTATGCAGCAGTTCACGGAGTCACTGGCCAACATGAAGCTCCTCCCGATGGACGTCGATTCCGCCACCCCCCGGAGCGGTAATGGGAGCTCCGACGAGCAGCCGCAGGCATCGAAGAGCGCCGGCTCGAGGGTTTTCTACGGGAGCCGGGCATTCTTCTGACCTGAGCTGAACTAGTGAAGGAGGGCATGCATGCATATATACGTACAGGTGACTCTAGTTATCCGGCAGTCTCTCTGAGGTGACTTGTGCGTAGAGACTCCGCATCATCTGATGAAGTAACTTGCTGTTCTCATGCATTATAATTTGCCTGCTGTTGTCGCTTAATTTGTCTTGATGAAATTAATAATGGATGACCATCCAGTGAGTAAAGAACTATTTCTCCAGAAAGAATGCAATTATTGCCACTCTCAACAAAGCACAGTTGTTTACTGGTCATAGGAGGAGATAAAAAATATATGAGACTGGCTAATTACGTTCCCGCCAATCTTTATTCCCGCCCTCATCAGCTCGCTTCCCTCTTCTTCTTCCCTGCGAAAATTTGAAACACTATAAATTGCCCTCCCCATCTCAATTCCCCAAACCAGGAAGTCGCGCCCCTCCATCTCCATCATAACACCCGCTCTCGGCCCCCCACTCTCCTCATGTCCCCGCCGCCTCCCCCTCTCCGCTCCCCATCTCTTCCTTTCCTCGACTCGAGACCCGAAGCCCGATCCGCCGTCGACGGTTCGCTGCCGATGGAGTCGAGGTCGCCGTCCGGGGAGATCCACGTGATCCTTGGCCCCATGTTCGCCGGGAAGACCACCGCCCTCCTCCGCCGAATTCAGGCTGAAATCGATCGTGGAAGGTGGTTTGCTACCTTGCCTTACTAACATGTTAAATTGATCGATAATTCCTCCTTTTCCGATCCGAGGTTGATTTTTCTTTCTGGGCTGCTCTGGGTAAGCAGATCTGTGGCGATGATCAAGTCCGATAAGGATACAAGGTATGGACTGGATTCCGTAGTAACTCATGACGGAGTGAAGATGCCATGCTTTCCTCTGTCGGAGCTGTCGACGTTTCAGGATAAATTAGGCGTTGAAGCCTATGATAAGGTATGAAAATAGTGTTTATGGAGCGATTGATGCTCATAGATCTATTAGTGTGTATTTCCAAACGACCATCTTGACTGTGTTACATTTGGAACTTGGTGGCTCATGGTTCATGTTGTTTGTTTCAACAATAATCTTCCAGTACATCTGAAATGTGAGAACAACAAGAACGTTGTCATAGCGGTTCCTTCGTTGAGAATAAAAATGCTCTGGAGTTCCAGTTGTAACAATAACTAGTATTCGAAAATCACACAAAAGTTGTGAGATTTTAGTTTCCTACATATTTTGACTCTATAAAATCAGAGTACCTTTATGTAGTTAGCCTGAAGACACTGAAATTATTAAGATGCCATGACGTATGGAACTCAATTTTCCTAGTATTGAAGATCAAGTTAATGATGTGTAAGCGTAAGGAAAAAGTGTGCTCTATTGATAGGAGCGTAAGGAAGATAAATTGCATTTACAGATATATTCGTGCTTAATTAGACAAGTTTGATTAACCAGATAGAAGTTTGCTTTACGTGATTTAAATATCCCCGGCTTGCACATCTCCTACCTGCAAAGTTGACCATTTCTTATGGCTGGCTAATTTTGACTATGTTGTCTAGAACAGTCCAGTTTATTATGTCAATCTGTGCAATGTCGTTCCTGTGCATTAGTATAAATTATGAAAAGGTCCTAACCCAGATAGATATATGCTTACTCCTCTTCTATCTTCTCAGAATGGAGGTACCATAATTGATCTGGAATATGATTGTTTTGAATTATTAGAATGAGCTTTCTATCTTATTCTGATGTGTCCACTGCTTGTCTTTCTGTTGCTGCTGGCACAACTTCATGACAGCTGAACGTGATAGGAATTGATGAAGCCCAATTCTTTGGAGATCTTTATGACTTCTGCTGCAATGCAGCAGATTGTGATGGGAAGACTGTCGTTGTTGCAGGCCTGGATGGCGACTACCTGAGGTGATGATCTCTAAACTTTTCTTGACACTCTTCACGCTGTCCAGAAAAATGAAAGATGCCAGCTGAGAGAAGTACATTGTAAATGACTTGGCACTCACAGTCTATGACCTGTGAGCATAAGATATCAGGCTAGACTTTTTCTTCGACCATCCATCTTCCTGACAAAAGGTAAATAAAATAACATTGACAGGAGGAGATTTGGCTCGGTGCTTGATGTTGTTCCACTGGCTGATTCAGTGACCAAGCTTACTGCACGCTGTGACATCTGCGGTAGGCGCGCCTTCTTCACCCTCAGGAAGTCCAACGAAACACAGACTGAGCTGATTGCTGGGGCTGATGTTTATATGCCTGTCTGCAGGCAGCATTATGTGAACGGTCAGCAGTATGCTGCAGCCGAGAAGAAAAGACCAAAAGATCAACTCTGAAGAAGTCATCCATATAATAACTCATTTGATTTGTTTTATCTGCGATTAAATTGATGGTCACCTCTTTGCTATATGTGTGTTTTTCAATTTTTTTTTACTGCTTAATAATAATGTATATTTCTAATTTTTTAAAGAATTCATCATGTATTTTGTTGCTTTTATTGCCCCTCATCATCTCCTTGCATATAATAATATCATCATGGGCGGCTCATATGCAGAGGAGGGTCCGGCGTCACATGTCGCTCATCATGTATCAATAATTCAACGGATTTAAACTTATGCCTTTGGATGAAGATGGCCTGTTTAAAGTGGCAGTAACTTTAATGCAGACTCGTATTAATTACCATCACATATCTTTCTGCTTGGCACAATGTGTAACGTAACATGTAGTGATTGCAGTGATCACCGGGATGAGCAAAAAAAAAAAGTGAACAAATAAGGCTGGGGAATAATTTTGGCACCGTAGATTTCAGAAATGAATGGCCCAGTAATTTTGTTACTCATCGTCGGAAGTAAAGCGAACAGAGTCTCACGTGGAACTCATGAGCGTCTCTTCATGTGAATCGTGGACCTCTCAGTGGAGAGAGGGACAAACCGCCAATTTCAAAACCCCGACAGGGGTATTTAGGTAATTCTGGGGGACCCTCCAACTGATGATGCAGCGCCAGTCAACCGCGTCGCCGCACTTGATGGACATCTGACGAGCCCTCACTTACCCGAATTGCCCCTCTTTTCCCCTTCTAAACCCCCCCGGCCTTCTTCCATTTCCATCCCCCCATTCTCCTCTCTCTGCGCTGCTCACTCTCCTCACGCTGCTGGAGCGAGAAATGGAGGGAAATCTGGAGCCGGCGGCCGGGGATCTCCATGGCGGAACAGCCGAGGGTTATTCTCTTCAGCCGGAGCGGTTTGGTGCCGGAAACGATGGAGAGAAGTGGGAGGACGGGCTCGGTAAAGAGGGGAGGCTGGATCCTCGGGTCCCGCTGCTCGCGGCAGCGAACGGGGCGAGGTACAAGTCGATGTCGCCCGCGAAGCTACCGATCACGCGGGCACCGTGTCTCCAGATACCGCCGGGGTTTAGCCCCTCGGCGCTTCTCGACTCTCCTGTCCTCCTAACCAATATGAAGGTGCTGATTTTTCTGTACTTTTTCCTCTCTTTTTCACTCTCTGATTCCACGATTTTTCTCCTTTTCGGCGTGGTTCATGCTTGGGTGCGAAGTGAAGTTGCTTTTTCTCACGAATCTTTCAGTTCCTGCGCTTTTTGTTTGGTATGGTGTTTTCTTCGGATATGGGGGGGTCTTAATCGTCAAGTCCACAAGAATATAATTCCCGTATTAGTCTTCTAAACGTTGTTCCTTCCCGGGACTGACTGTTCAGTGACAATTTACACTGACGATTTAGTCATTTCCTGAATCAATACGTACTGGGGCTGTTCAATAACTTGTCCTGCCGACACATTATATTTAAGAGGCGCAACATCTCATTCTTCTTTATTTGTATGAGCAATTTTTTTTAATATTTTGATTAAGCAAAGCTACTAGAACAGCATCACTCATGCCTTTATTCCATTCTGTTTCGTCACCTTTATGCTGTTATTTGTGATGTGGAACCATCTCAAAGCACTTCCTTGGGAGTTGACTTTGTTTGGGATTCTGTTTCCTCTAAATCCCTTCAGATTGTGCTCATTCCGATGGACTTGTGGTGCCAAAACTCGCCTTTTTCTCCTTTTACGAGTTCTACATAGTTCCGGTTGTATTTGTTGAGCTTTTCCTTTACTGTGATTCATTCGTTCAGACTTGAAGCATCAGAATATATGCACCAGCCGGTCCATTCCACTTGAGGAACATGGAAAACAGTAATCTGGATGCTTCCTTACTGGGCAATTCTTTGGTACATCTTTTTTTTTCCCAATAGCTGGTGTCTTAAGATGTTCGTTTAGGCTTTAACCTTATGAAACTTTTAAAGAAATGCTTATGAACATAGGTTTTTGTCATTTTGCATTTCTATAATCCAGACACATTTTTTCTATAGTGAATGCAGTTTTGATTTCCTTATAAAATGAAAAAAGCTCTTTTGGTCGATTTTGAGACTATATGCAGCTGGAAATCTCCGATAAAAGTAAAGGGTTCTTGGTGTTGCCCGTTATCTATTTCATGTTTCCCAAGTCAGACTCTTTCTTTGTTTTATTTTGTTATTTTGGGACGAAAGTTATCCATTTTAAGTTTTATCCATGATATCTGTGGCATTTATAACCTTTTAGAACAGCATTTGATTCCTTTAATTTATGAAGCTTGCATCTTTTCCTTTCGAGTAATGGTTACACATAGTTCAGCTTCACTGTAAAATGAGAAAGTTACATTCTTTGATGCAGACTGAGCCATCTCCAACGACTGGCACGTTCAACATGTCCTCTATCATGCATAAAGCTGTTGCACTGTCTTCTCCAAGGGATGCCTCCATTCTCAATGCAAATGATGAAGGGGGTTCTTCTGATTTTGAGTTCAAACCACATGCCAGAGGATCTTACAATCTTGGATTATCTCCATTAAGACAATTGGTAGTTCTCCTACTCTAGCAAAGTCTTTAGTTTCTCTTTATGCAACATGGGCCTTTAATAACCAGAAAGCACTTTTTGGGCATCAGGAAAGCCACAATTCTTTTCACCTAAAAGAAGAATCTTTGCTCGTAAAAAGATAAACTATCACAACCTAATTTATTTCCAGTTATTTTCATGTGCTAGAGGTACTTAATGACGGGGCTTCCCTTTGAAATTTAAATCTGAATGCTACACCTTCAAATAATTAATTGATTGAAGATGCCGCTAGCGTTAACCTATAAATCAGATATATTACCCAATAACTTATGCTTCTGGAAGAAATAATCAAAGCAGTGTAAACATAATATGGTAACAGAAAGCAGAGGTCTGAGGTCTTGTATGCACTTGGTTCAAGCCTATATAGCTAGCTTACGGAATGATCACAGTTCCATGATTATTAAATGCTGAGAGTCCTTGTTTGTATAAAGTCAAATGATTTTCCAAATGACACTAATGACGAGGGAGGCACTTAAGAAAGAAGGCCTTAGTTTTGCGGCATAGCTTTGCATCAGACATGAATTTCCATTATCCAGTCTCCGTTACATTAATTCTGTACCATTTTCTGTAGTTTAATTCAGCTGCACATCTTGCAATTGCCTGACTCTTTCATCTAAAAAACCTGCATTAGTTGATGTAGACTTCGCCACAGCCTTTATGTGGTGATACTTAGTTTGATCGTCTTCATTGGTTTATTGTGTTTAATATCCAAGGTTGTTCGTTGTAGGGGTCTGTAGACTTCGCCAAAGAAGATCAGGAGCCATCTATGCATATTCAACGTCAATCACAAGTTCAGAACAAAGCTATCTCTAAAGATGATTTGACTCTATTGGTGTCAGCTCCAGGTTTAGTCACCGAAGCATCAGACTCTAAAGATACTACACCACCTGAAGCAACCTCTGATGAGTTCCACCAGAACACACAGATGTTTCAGTCTGATGAGTGCAGTGAGCATTCAAATTCAAGTGCTCTCGAAAAATCTGCAGAAGATGGTTACAACTGGCGGAAGTATGGACAGAAGCATGTGAAAGGTAGTGAATATCCCCGGAGCTACTACAAATGCACACATCCAAATTGTGAAATGAAGAAACAAATAGAACGTTCACATCATGGGCAAATTACTGGAATCATATATAAAGGTCGCCATGATCATCCTAAGCCCCAGGGCAATCGCCGTCTAGCGGCTGGTGCACTGCTCACCCACCAAGAAGAGGAAAAGACTGATAATTCTCCTTCTTCAATGATTGTGGAAGGTAAGATAATTTAATCAGCGGATATTGTCTTCTTTTTGACAATTGCTTACATCTTTTTCATCCGGGAGCCTAAAATTTCCAGATGAACCCACAGCTGCACCCGGCCAGATATCTAATCAGATTGAACCTAATGATACTACTGCACTGTCTCCTGCCTCAATCGGTGAAAATGATGTTGAAATTGGTTGTGAGCAATACAATAGTATTGACGAGGTTACAGGAGATGGCGATCTGGAGGCAAAGCGCAGGTGCCGTTTGTTATTGACAGAGTGTAAGTTCATATTTCTAAGGAAATTTTATTGACTAATTTCTTGATTTGAAATATCTCTTATCAGAAAGACGGAAATAACTACGAACGATGCTGCTTCAATCGGCAAAATTAACCGTGAGCCACGTGTTGTTGTGCAAACTGTCAGCGAAGTTGATATCTTGGATGATGGGTATCGTTGGCGTAAGTATGGGCAGAAGGTAGTTAAGGGGAATCCTAATCCGAGGTAAAGTTCATTATCCATACCTATCTATATTCTTTCTGATTAACGATTATTTCTTTATCTGATTAAATACTTGTTCTACTTCACATGATCCTTGAAATTTTCTTAAGCTTTTAATTCATTTATTATGGTCATGCAGCATACATATAAACCCCTTTTTTTATGTTGCTAGCACTTTAGCAGCAGCAACATATCTAAGCTACTAATTGGAATATTTATGTGTAGTAATAATAATATGAATGGTGCCTATGCCATTTGAATGGCTAGTTGAATGGCACAGACAACACACCGAGCAGGGTGTCCAGCATTCTCCCATGGTATAGATGATATTTATGTTTTGCAGCATGCAGTATGATTGGTAATGGCAGACTTTTTTCCAGCATGATATCTGAATCTTTAACTTCAGCTTGTCTTGATGCCAACGTGCTCATGAGATGCTAGGGGACTCAAATAGACGGAGACGTAGTGTTCAAATTATATTGGTAATTGGTAAACCAGGGATGTCGATGTACTTATTCTGTATCCACCATTGCAGCATCTGGATCGATTCTAGAATCTAGATCGACGATCATTGTCGTGATATCTCTCCATCTTACAGAATTTTATATTTTACTAGTGCTTTTATTACCGCAATAGTGAATTCATCGTTTGCTTCCTGACTTTTTATCATTTAAGGGATGATGGAACATTAAGCATTTATTGATTTAATCCTCATTCAGTCGGTAAATTTTAGTCTGGTTTACTGGCAGCACATCTATAACAATGCATTGACCCTGCTCATTATTGACTTGCAGGAGCTACTACAAGTGCACAACTGCTGGTTGTCCTGTTAGGAAACATGTTGAGAGAGCATCACATGATCCGAAGGCCGTAATTACGACATACGAGGGCAAGCATAATCATGATGTACCTGCTGCGAAAACTTCCAGCCATGAGGCATCCTCATCAATGGTTGCAGATGGAGAGAGTTCTTTGACCGCCCACGGGTCAGCAGCTCTGAGTGAAATCATGAGACCCTTTCCTCCCCCGTTTACGCAACCGGAGAATCACACTATCAGCCTTGACCTTGGTGTCGGCATCAACCCCAACCAGCGTTCAAGTGAAACAAACCAGATTCAGCACCATCGTCTGCAGCCCATGGACTGTGGTAAGCTGCTGATTCAAGCGACTCCACTGTCAAATTTCTACGGAAGCTCACACGCAAGGATCTACGGGCATGGAGAAGACAGGATCGAGGGGTTTACGTTCAGAGCAGCCCCTATAAATGCTTCACCTGACATGTACTATACAACCACAGGAAATTTAGTGATGGGTCCATGAGAACTGCATGGAATTCAACGTCTCCCTAATGTTAAATGCCGGAATAAAGATCTGAGGACCTTCACCGATGACCAAGCAGTGAAAAGTATCACTTCTTTCATGTGGGGGCTAAATGGCTGTTTCCCAAGCATAAGGTTTTGCTGTCAGATGTTTTGGATCTAAGATTCAACTATAAGAAATACTCTCAAATGATTCGAGGGAGAAAGCCTTAATTCTTTCTTTCTATTTAAGTTAACACTGTTTCCAACCCTGCAAAAAAATATCACTCTCTGCATATCACATAGTTTGCTAGTCAATTAATTAATTAATTACTTAATTGTTCTGTTTATATTAAGTGTTAGAGTAATTAGACTCTATAACAAAGTAACATTGAAACATTGTGCGCCCTTCCTCTCCCACTCCCACCAAGAGGTAAAATATATCAAAAGGAGGTCATTAAGCACGGAGCTACGTAAAAATACATTAATGATTCAAATTTCCAAAGGGCAGTTGCGTGTGCCTCGAGACCCTCTTACTCGCCCAGCCCCTGCCACGCCCCCAAAATAATATTCAAGGTGGCAGCGTTGGGGCCACGGCGGGGGTCGCCGCACCATCCCTCCCTTCCCTTCTCCATGTCTGGCTTTGCACCACCTCCGAGGTCACCTTCCTGATGCATTAAATCTCAGCTGGATAGGTATAACCTCTGCACTGCTGAGCTCTCAAAGTTGAGCAGACGAGACTCCTTGCCCGGCCCAAACTTATACGATCGATTGTGGAACGCAAGCCTTAATTTAGTCGTCATTAGCAGTATCGATTACTTCCATTACTGCGATGCAATCATTAAATGAGGTTTTGTATACGTAGTAATTGTCTTATAACGCATAATTATTATTGGAGATGTACACATGCCATAATTGTATAAATATTTGAGAAGGTGGGTTTGCGTCGCCTCGATTCGATTACGGGGGTTTGCTTATTTTATTGTTCCTTGTCTCCTCTTGCGCTCTCTCTCTCTCTCTCTCGCGCTCTCGGGGAGATAATGCTCTCGAATTGAAGAGGGTGACGGAGATTAGGGTCGGTTTTGTATGCAATAGAGTAAGCTTCTTGTTCCCCTTTTAAAGTGTGGAATTTTTTTTCCTTTTGGTTTCTTTCTGGGTTCGTGGAGATGGAGCATTTGGGTTGTGGATTTGGTCGATGGATGTTGGTTTCGTTGTGATTAGGGTGTTGCCAGTAAAGTGTGCTTTTAAAAGGGTTATGTCGTTCGTGCCTTTCGGGGGAGGTGGGATATCTGTGAAGCTTCTTCTAAAAGAGAGATTTCTCTCTTCGAACGTGTCCTTTTTTTTGTTTTTGTGATTTTTCTTCGTGGTCGGTTTGTCTCGGAAAGGGGATTTTTGAACCTATTTATCAGGTCGGGAGTCGCTTAGCTTCAATCTTCCCTTTTCTTCTCTTTGATTTGAGGTTATCAAAGAAAAATCGACTCTGGCTAAGAATCTAGTATAGAAAATCTAATTACTTTCTCTAGTAGTTCTTGTCTTCTTCATCCTCTGCAGGCAGAAAAGGGTTCTGCTTCTTCTCCACTCTCTATCTATTCTTTTTTGGTTGGAATAAGATGATTTTTTATGTAAAAATTTGAGTCGATAGTTCTATTATTTTAGTTTACTTTCAGAAAGACAAAAAAAAATCTTACATTTTGTGCTGAATGACTACGTTGTTCTTCCATGATCCTTCTCTAGTTTTATGTTTAATGCTTGTTTTTTTTTTCCCAAGAGCAAAGGCGGCGACTGTGGTGCTCTTTTTTTTTCCTCTGTAGAAAAGCTGCTTTCTTTACTAAATCTTCTATTTCCAGGGTTTCTGAGTTCGTTTGAGAGAAACTGATGTTTTCATGCCTGTTTTTCTTGGCGTTGCTCTTCAGAAAGTTTTCCTATTTCCCATTCTTTGTTAATTATATGCAAACTTTGTACGTAGATTAATGTTTCTCTTCCCTCATTTGTGCTGAGTCAGGATCTAGAAGATGGAAGTCGCCGACTGTACTAAGATTGTAATCAATAGAATCCAGAAGCTGGAACAGGGGAATGCTACGAAGCTCATTGGCTACCTTCTCTTGAAGCACACGGACAAGGAAATTATGGAATTTGCATTTGGGCCAGACAGTCAAATCCTCTCTCTGATCAGTGAAGCTAAAGAATATCTTTCTTCATCACATAAATCTAATATTCCTACTACTCCTCGGCCGTTCCTTGATCAGCAGTTTGCATACATGTCTTCTTCCCCCACCATTTCGCGACCTTTCTCTTCACCTTCCAGTTTTCGCATTGCTGCTCCATCATGGGACCCCCAGGTGCCACTACCCCAGAATATAGAATTAGCACAGCCTCCATACACTGATTGGACTGGAGGGCCTAAGCAAACTGAACTTTTGGGTTTGGATGATCAGCTGAATCATTTGCATAGCTTAGATCCTGACTACTACAGCAATCATTGTGCTGAGACTGCTGTATTGGCTGGAGGTTTTGGTTCCAGAAACAATATGAGGGTGCGCCCTGACTGGCTTGAATTGCCTCCTAAAGCTTGCCATTATTATTTCAAGGGCTACTGTAAGAACGGTATCAATTGCCGGTTCTTCCATGGTCAGGTCATTCCCGATGGCCTCTCCAATTTGCATAACACATCTTTGGATGAATTTGCTAATGATGATCAAGTTTTTGCACCTGGCTCTCTTGCAAAGTTGGAAATGGAGATCATAGAGCTACTGAAATCGAAGCGAGGAGCACCTGTTTCTATAGCATCTTTACCGACCATGTACATGGAGAAGTATGGCAAGGTGCTTCAAGCTGATGGATATCTTACAGAGAGTCAGCGACATGGCAAGACTGGTTTCAGCTTGACAAAATTGCTTCATCGGTTGAATAATAGCATTCGGCTTATAGACAGGTGCTTTTTTTTTCTAGTTAATTCTTCTCTTCTTTGTTTTGCAATTTATGCAGTCCAATGTCTAACTTTTACCTAGAGAACATTATCTAAACTAATCGAAAATAAAACTGTTAATTATGATACAAATACAGGCCTCACGGGCAGCATTCAGTTGTACTTACAGAAGATGCTCCTAAGTATGTGGAGTACAGGGGTGAAAGAATTGATCTGGGAGCAGCACTTGCCAGCTCCCATCAGATATATCTTACGTTCCCTGCTGAAAGCACATTCAGAGAGGAAGACGTTTTCAGTTATTTCAAGTAATACGTCATTTCTGTTTCTCCTTTATGCTGACATTCATTATTGTGCATGCTCAAAATCTTACTCCTCCATTGGCAGTCAGTATGGTCCTGTTCATGATGTGAGGATTCCACGCCAAGAGAAGCGTATGTTTGGGTTTGTTAGTTTCCTCTATTCAGAGACCGTGAAGGTTATTCTAGCAAAAGGGCATCCTCATTACATCTGTGGTGCACGAGTTCTGGTGAAGCCATACAAGGAAAAATCGAGACTCCCAGAAAAGTAAATGAACTCTTATCCATATTCCCATCTTCTTGCTGTTTCCTCGCACCGCCTCTATTTCCTTCAGTGATGACTTCTCTTCTGTTACTAGATTTTTGGTGTGTACCAATATTTTTTGGTGTTTAGTTAAATGCCTGCTTCGATTTGGTTACTTCCTACGAGTGCATCAAATTAGCAAGTGTTTTTCTTCAATTATCTGAGACAATCTGTAGTAGGCTCATCTGGGAAGGTTTCTTTTCTGCAGAAAGTATGCAGAGAAGATGGAGCATTATTTCCCTTCTCACTGTTCTGCGATGGACCAGAACGAGACAGGTTGGTGGAACTTCGATCTTGTTCCTTTTTGCTATATCATGTGTCCAGCTCTTGTAACCCCAACCTATGCTTTGACATAATGACTGTACATTCTGCAGCGCTTAATCTATCTGAATGTGCTGGATATATTCAGACGCAGTTGTCTGAAGACCATGACCTTGCAATCGAACTCCAGAGAAGGCGGTTGTTTGAGCTGCAGCTGAATTCTAACCTCCCGACACCACCATCATACTTTAGCTATGGGATGGAAGAACTCGCTGTTATAGAAGGTAAACATCCTGACTTCCAGCTACTATCGTTCAGTGTTCTTTTTGTCAATATATTCTGAACCCGTGATCTTTTTATCTGCAGATGATGTCAAAATCCATTCAGCTAGTTTGAGGAATGGCACTAGAAGTGACCACACACCAAAGCAGACAACCAACAATTACGTTGATAGAAGCAGGTAAGCAAATAGGAGTGAGTATGCAACTTGACATAGAAAAAGCACCAGATTGATTTAAAATGTTTCTTCCAGACTAATATTTGCTATCTTGTGTTTATCATTTTGCAGCGATCACATCGAACTTCCAGATAGTCCTTTTTCTTCTCCCCGGCTAGGATGTAGCATCCCCACAGTCATATAGAGATTAACAGAAACAACACGTAGAAAAATTATAGATTGCACATTCTGAACAGCAAGCAGGTGATTCAAAACTTGAAATCTTCTCAGCATCTCCTCTCCAAGATGGTCATACATGTGATAGGAAATCCACATCAAAATAGGAATCATACTTGTAAGTACTAAGCGCAGAACCAAAATACTCTCTGATGCTTAGTCCTAGATTTTGTGCTCTAGTTTTTATACAAACCTTCTCCCACCCGCATACACACAGGGATAGCTGTTTAAGGCGTATATTATGTATTAGCAAATATATGCAGCATGGATATATCTATTACAGTGTTTTTTCGCCCCCCCTCACAAAGATACTTCAAAAATCTTTAATGCAAAATCATGTTGGGTCAATCACATGACAGATTCTGTCTCTAGTTGAATCGTGTGGCCTGGGGGTCTCTGTGGTTAAGCACTAACTACTACATTTGGAACTGAAGTTTGCAAGTGCTCGTAGTTCTTGTTCTCTTCAGCATCTGAGTCCAAAGTTTAAGGTCCCAAAGTGATACAAGGATAAGTTCAACAGTTTGTCATTCTTGTCCTGGCATCCCACCCCATCCCCATCCCCATCCCCCCATATGCTATGAGCAAAGACTTAGCTGGAAAGCAGCGGTGCAGTGAAAGAATGAATTCCCATTCCCAGAGGGAGGTAATAATTCATTCTCCTTTGGTTATAAGGGAGGTATGGAGGTGGTGGTCACAAGAAGCTTGGAAAAAACTTTGGTCCACCTCCATGTGAACCAATTCTTCCCAAGGCTTCCTTTCGTCCTTTCTTCTTTTTTTTTCTCTCCTGCAACTGAAATTATTGTGGCAGGAAGAATCTAGTAGGATCCTTGCCGCAAGTGTGTAGGAGCTCAGCTTGGTCCCAAGTCCCAGCAGTAGTTTTCCCCTCCCCGAGCTGGCTCTCTCCAAGTGTTAAGGGTTGGTGGGTGCATCCTTGTCGCCATTAATGGGCCCATGGCATTCCCTGGTCCGCACTGGATCACATTCAGCTAAAATAATGAAGCACAGCCGCCCAATGCGGATCAGGGGATTAGGTTGGAGTGTCTTCTTTAGGTGGTGGTAGATTGCACGGATAACATCGGAACCCTGCGTCTGCGTCGGCGTCGCAGTCCCTTTCTACTTTCTATTGTCTTTTGATCGCTGTAGAGCCCATCTTCCATCTCTCCGTCCCCATCCGATGATGCTCGAACACCGCCGCCGCCGACGCTGCAGCAGCTGCTGCTGCTGGAGTATCAAGTTTTTCTCCCAAGTAAAATCTCAAACCAATGGATGCCCCCTTTCCAAAATCTATGTGCGTGCCACAAAACCAGTATGAGATGACCCGTGGACAAGTGAAATGACCCAAAATGTCTGCTTCCTTGCCCGCTCCTGACGCACAGCTTTGTCGACAAGGACGCTGTTCTTATCTCGCTTCTCCGTGTTCTTATGGACGAAAGCACGCCGGTTTGTCATTCTAAAACTGCAGGATTCAACCAAAAAAAAAAAGGTGGTTTTTACCGTCTTCTCTTGTCATTCTAGTTTCTGTCATTACGGGCCGAATCCAAAAGTTCACTTGCTTGGGTTCGCATCCATTAAAGATTGATATGGGCTAAACAAAAGGAGTTGGGCCAACCCAACCCGACCCAAGAGAGCGAGCGACCGAGACTCCGCTTCGTAATCATTACCGCTCCAAATTTAACGATGAATAAAATACTTCCTTCTCCCTCAATCAAGATAAGGATGGTATACAGTAATTATCATTTGGAAATTAAAATAATAAATCGATCTTTTGGGGATTATATATATGCATAAAGGCAAAACGGTAACGGACAGGAGGACCTGTTACCAGTTATAACTAACGGGAAGGCGTAACGTCCCGGTTCGCCCACCTCGGCCCGTCCGCGCAAACCCCGCACTCTGCACTCTGCACTCTGCAGCCGGTGGAACCGGTCAAGCCCTGGCTGAGGGTTTCTCTCGATGACCGAAATGCCCCTCGGTGGAGCGTCGGAGCGCCTCGTCATTTGGAAAATGTGGCGGTGGCGTTTCCGTCACATGGGGTAAATATAGTAAGTTCGTCCCGCAATTTGCTGCGGGGAGAACAGGCAGACACCCTGTACGCCATAAGAAAAACAAAGCTCGTAAATGTTAAGACAGAGAGGAGGAATTGGGAGTTGATTGGAGAAAGGGGGGAGGGAGAGGGGGGGTGGGGGGAGGGAGTCTCTTCTTCTGTCCATGTGATGCTGCTATGACATGGAGGGAGGAGGTAACCATTTTTGTTTTTTCCTCGTTCCATCGTCGTGTTTTCTCCTCGGATTATGTCGTAATCCATGCATTCGGATTCCTTATACGTTTCAAAAAAAAAAATTTTTGAAGAGATGGATTTTAGAGAGAGTTTCTCGCTCCTGTTCTTAAATTTCTAGGTTTTTTATTCATTCCCGCAATCTCTGCTTCGTCTGTCTGCTCGTAGTTACATGTTGCGCGTGTTTTTGTTTCTTCTTTCGATCGGACGCTGTTGCATAGATTATATGATGTTTTGCAAGGGGATTGAGAGCTCTCGCATTGGGCTTCTCCCTGTCTCTGGATTGTTGTGCCAATGCCATCTTGAAAATGCGCAGAGACTATGGATTTCTTTGAACTGGCCAAGGTCATCTTCACAAGGGTTCAAAAGCTGGAACCGGAGAACGTTTACAAGATCATGGGATGCATTTTCTTGAAGCATCACGGGATGCAGGAGATGGTTCAGTTAGCGTTCGGCCCTGACGCGGCATTGCTCTCCAAGGCCATCGAGGCCGACATCATGCTCGCCGTGCTGTCGTCATCCAAGAGCTCCATGCCCGATACCTCCTCTCGCACGAACCTTTGCGGTGCTCAGCCGTATTGGGACGCACAGTATGCCCCCGAGCAACGTGCTCCATCGCAAAACGTTGATTTTGTGCCCCGAGCATACGCCGATTCCTCCGCCGGTGAGTTCTCGCTTCACAATCAATCCCAGGGCGTGGAGCAAATGGATCCTCCCAACCACATCGGCAAGTACTTCTTACAAGAATCTGCAGTGGGTGGCGTGGGTGGTGGCATGGCTTCTTCGAGGAGCAACAGGAGATCGCACAGCCTATCGGACTTGCCTCCCAAGGCATGCCATTATTACAACAAGGGCTACTGCAAGCATGGGCTCAACTGTAGGTACTCCCATTCCCAGTCCTTCCCTGATGGTTATCCTCGTGCGTCAAGCGCCAACATAACTGATTACGTGCATGAGGAGCATGATCTGACGCCCAAGTCGCTTGATAAGCTTGAAAGAGAGATTGCTGAGCTTTTGAGATGTAAGAGAGGAATGCCTGTTTCTATCGCCTCATTGCCCATGCTGTACTTTGAGAAGTATGGAAGAAACCTCCAAGCAGAGGGTTACCTTTCAGAGAGCCAGCGGCATGGGAAAGCCGGCCTTAACTTGACCAAGCTTCTTTCACACTTCAGGAAGAGCATCCGGCTTATTGAGAGGTACTAAAAGTGTAGATCCTGATTGCACAAATGATTTTTTTTTTTTTGTCCTACGGTTTTGGTTTGAATCTTTGAATGTCTAATTATTGCCATGATTGGATGACAGACCTCATGGACAGCATTCAGTGATTTTAGCAGAAGACGCTCTGAGATATACGGAGTCCAGGAATGAGAGAAGTGATCTGGTTTCACCGGTCTCCAGTTCTCACCAAATTTATCTTACCTTCCCAGCAGAAAGCACTTTCACTGAGGAAGATGTTTCCAAATATTTCAAGTAATAAGTGGAGAGCAAAGTGCAGAATATATGAATAGGGGCTTCTACCTTCATTGTTGTTACTTTTCTCTTAATGACGTTTTTTTTCCCACAGGCAATATGGTCAAGTGCGTGATGTAAGGATCCCTTGTCAAGAGCGACGCATGTACGGGTTTGTAAGTTTTGTCCATCCTGAGACTGCCCACATGGTGCTTACAATGGGAAATCCGCATTACATATGTGGTGCCAGGGTTTTAGTCAAGGAATACAAGGAAAAATCCAAAGTCAAGGACAGGTTACTTTCTGCCTTAATCATGATTCTGTTCTTTCATAGAGCAATTGTTTCTTATAGCTAACTCTCCTATTTTTCCCCCCATTTTTCTGCAAATTTTATTTTGATATCTGTCTTAATCAATTTGCCTATCTCACCCTAGATAATCCTATACATACATGATAGTTTAGCATTTAATAGCAAGCATGCACGGGACTGCTTATATATGAAAGTAGCTGTTCTCTAAAGCAAACTGAAACTCAAAAACTTGCGTTATGCAACTTGCAACAGAAAAGTTGTGTGAAGAAAAGAGGGAACCAGAGGGTTCATCTCCCCAAATATAATGTTTGTGAATAAATATCAAACCTAAAATTTCATGAAATTTAATGTATAAGCTTTTATCATGACAGTGTTTAAGCTTAAACATATTCGAGCAGGCAGTTACGCAGAGAATGATGTCTGTACTCTATAACGCGGCGTTGTTCTATAATTGCAGCCTGTCTACCATTTGTGCTTGCAGTTGGTGCTCGAAATGCCTTATCACTAAATCTATTGAGAGGCAGACAGCCAAAGACGATTAGGAGATTATTGTCTGGTTCCTTTTCATAATTATTTTGGCCTAAAATGGGTGCTGCTTGCGATAAGATTGCGTAGTGTGATAATCTCATTAGAATATAGCTTTCTTCTGTTGAGTTTATTTTTCCAAATTGGGCAAAGTTCATATATGAGGTTTCCAGTTTCAAGAAGTCATTTAAGCAAATTTTTTAGTCTTATAAGATAAACTAGTGCTATGAATCCTCAAGTATTCATCAATCTCTGCATTTTATGTTGATTTGTGTCTAATGCCGCAGAGCATATTCGGATAAAGTTAAGTCCGTGGCTCATTACTCTTCACAACATGTCGCGATGGATCAGGACATCCATTCTGGTGTGTAGTAATTCCAAGGATGAATGCTTAAATTTGATCTGTTAATTTCCATCCAACTTTGGAATATCAACTGCTTCTTAACTTCATCCAGGGCATCGAGATTCTGACAATTCCAGGCAGCTCCGGAATCATCTTCCCGGAGAGAAGGACTTGCTGATGGGTTTTGAGAGACTTGGTCTCAATGCACTTAACTTGCCGACGAAGCCCGCACCCCAGCAACGTTACCTAACTCAAGGCATGGAGGACTTGAAAGTTTCAGAAGGTTTTGGAAGTCCAGATTACAAAATTCCCTAAGTATTGGCTGACATGAATCTGACTGATTCTCTATGTATGTTCAGGTTCTAATGAATTCTTCCTAGGGCCTTTCAGTTTCAGCTATGCCTTTAATGCTTCGAGTATTGGTTCTGCTGGTGATGAAATTGCTAAGCAAACAACCAACTCATCCGGTAGTGATCAGGAAAGGTAAGCTCTAGCGATCGCTGTCATCATGATTGTCTTTAAATCTTTCAAGTATCGCTTAGAAGTGCATCAGTTAATATGATTCTTCTTTAATATGCTGGGGTATGCAGTGGCCACATCGAACTCCCAGAAAGCCCCTTTGCATCTCCACGAGTAGGAAGCAGCATTCCTGCAGTTATGTAAACACTCTACAGAGAAAGAAAGAAGAATGATGGCTTCTCCATTATTACATTCAAAAACTGTACATTGGTTGGCTCAAAGCTTTAACAAGAATGGAAGACCCTCTATAGCATTATACCCCACAACGAAAGAAACATGCTTCTCTATCTGTTTGCAGTGAGAAGCCTAGGAAGAAGATACAGGATGCGACACACTTGTTGATACCGAAGCAAGATTTCAGTTTCCTTTAGAAGAAAAAAAATGATTCTAACATACAATATAGAGAAAAAAAGGGACAGGGATTATGAAAAGGTAGAAACTAAGTTTATAAATTTGAAACATGAGCTTGTATAAAGTTTGACATTTTAGAGTGGTGGTTCATTCTGTGCTCATCTGTTGTCAAAATAAATCTTGTAAAAAGTTTGACACTTTAGAGTGGTGATTCATTCCGTGCACATCTGCCATCAAAATAAATCCAAATGCCCCTTATTTCTAGCAACATCTATGGAGTTCCATTTCTAATTATTGCCTCTGCGTCAATGTTGCTTATGAGTCAAATCTGTTTATCTAAGCTCTTTTTTCTGTGATGAGTTTGGAAATAGACGTTACTGTAAACCCGTAACACAGTTAGATCGGTGGCAAAATTGCCTCTTTAATGCATTGCTGCAATCATTTTTTAAAATGCAAGTTGCAGTACCTTGCTGCAATCACTTTGGAGTTACATATTATATTATATTCGCTTAAGATGTACGAAAAGGTGTTTAGCATCTGCTTCTGTATCGTCAAGAGGGATACAGAAGCCTCATGACGATGCAAGTTGCATCAAATGTTCAAGTTACATCACAATGAACATAACATAACCTGTCCGACAAACAAAAGTCTCTAAGAAATATCCTTGAATTTAGCATGACACTGTGTCTTTCAGTAAAAATACACGGGATTATAAGACAGACAGCTAACTCGAAGTTAGTATACAGTTTACTTCTCTTGATAAACTGTCGGCAGCCCCGACCATAATAACCTACAGGAAGACTTTTGACTAGCTACAAGAGTTTTGCATGTTTGAGAACTACAACAAAATTTACTGAACAAAAAAGAGCCATCAAAACTATCCCCTCACTGGTATTAATTGTCTGCTTAAGGAGCTACTTTACCTCCCAAAACGCTGCCATGATGCCAGTAAAACTCCCACTATGTGCACCTCATGTTGATAAGAGATCTGCAAATGGATCACCTTTAAAAGTTAAGCATGACAGCATACATCGTGAGAGAAAATAGACGAGGATGTTTGTTAAGAATCTACTTACATGAAGATAAGTGTGTCCCAGGAGGCTCCAATGAGCTCATACTCTAGAGACTGATTTGGGATTGTAAATATTTAGTTCCAAAAATGTCACAGTACCTTTTATACTTCAAAGTAGGTTACCCTTTTCTTTCGTACTTCTTAGCAAGCTCTGTTAGCTGCAGACTCTGTCTAAATGCCAAGTATTTCTCCAAGCTAGTTCCAGCCCACTGATGGCAGAAGCATTCATCAGTAGGGACCAAGGAACTCAAAGGAAATGGACCTTTTGGAGCCTTCTTTAATGAAACCAAGAATCTATGTCGAGGACGAATCCTCTGCTCCAGAGACAAGCTCAGGTACATGGGATATTTTGTCAAGGATTTCACTTCATTTCGCAGTTCATTAACCAGATACAGATACTTGGGTTTCAGGTTCCCCTCCAATGACAAAGATAGTACCTGAAAATAGTAGAGGATATGTAAGCAAACAAAGGGTAAAACACCCAACAGAAACGCATGAAAATAACTGTACTTAACCTGAGTAAGGCTTGTTAAAACTTTAAGGATATCAGAATTACGCATGCCAATGCTCCTGAGAAAGTTTATTCTTGGCAGTATACCATCCTCAATACTGTAATGGAGGAGTTGTGGATGCTTGGTAACCATCTTGACTAGGCTATCCTTAGGTGCCCCTAATTCTTTTGATAGAAAATTGGAACGTGAAGTCCATGAGGTATCAATCCTTTGAACAAGAATTTGGGGGCTTAACTGCACCACTTTGCTCACATCAGTTGTCTTAATACCAACCTCTTCAACCAAATACCTGATGGTCGGTTTCAAGGAGTGCTCGACACTATAAGAGAACAAGGATGGGGCTGCCGTAACAATCTGCCCTATACGAGACTGAGGAACCCCTATACTAACCAAAAAAGCAACATGAGATTTAAGATTGTTTTTGACAGTGTACTCCAAGATTTGAGGCTGCCTCATAATTATCCTTTTAATATCTCTGTGTTTAACACCAGAAGTCATCAAGAACTCCAGCCTTTCCTTAGCAGAAGATAAGTTTATCTGAAGGCATGGCATATGCCTCTCGTAGATGGAAATAAAATGGGATTCTTTTAATCCAAATGTACTCAAATATTCAATTAGCGGAAACCACTTCTCATCAAAATCTAGTTCTTCTGCTAGCTTCTGAAATCTGATTCTAGTAAAGTTACCATCGTTGTGCTGCAAAGATAAACGCATATTTGAATCCTTTTGGCACCAAATAACATGATTAAGTTTAAAAGAACGCACATCAAATTTAGTGCCAACTAAAAAGAATATAGAGGAAATGAAAACCTTTGCATTGCTATCCAAACCATGCTCTTTGGCAGATCTCACTGAGTGGGATTGTTGACCTTTGGACGTCCTTTTCTTCAAGATGATTTTCTCATCATCCATCGGACCATTTGAAAATCTCAAACCTTGGGTATTTTTCATTAATCTGTTTTCCTGCCCCTTTTTTAGTACTTGATGGTGTCCTAAAGAATCAGCAAGAGGTATTATAGACTGCAAAATGATGATTCTTCTTCTAGATATTTTTGGAATTACCTGGCCGTTTACCATTCTCTGTCGTGTACTTTTTCAATTTTCTCTCGGAGAACTCATCTTCAACATCGAAATGACAATCCTATAGGAAAGTGAACGGTATTCATGAGGAATAGCAATGTCATAAATGTATTAAGACAAAAATGACAGCTTATTGACATGTTCAAAACCAAAATCAACTACAGAATCAGAGGCTTTGCAAGAAGTATCTTCCCAATGGTTACTGGCCGAAAGGTAACCAGAAAGTAATATGGGGGCATCATCATTAGGCAGACCACCAACTTTGCATATGCTGATAGCTGTTTATGGTTGAAATTTTCATCAACAGTGGATGATGAAACCAACACTAAACGGAAGAACAACAACGGAAAATATCATTTTTGGATATGGGGATAAATGTTTATGGAAGAGGGGGGCCTTGGAGGATGAATAGGATCTTTTTATATAAAATGGCTAGAACCAATCAGATGGTTCTGTGACCATGAATTACAGTGTGATTGAGGAATGACTCCAAAACTGAATTACAACAGTGGTGGTAGCAGCAGCAGCTGCTATTTGAGAATGCAGAGCCCACATTCCCTACCGATCGGGAAGGACATCAGAGATCATTATACTACTACTTGGTCTCTTTAAGTAGTGCCTAACTGTCTAAAAATGATAACTTCAGTAAGTGATAATCTTTCCTTTTTTTCCTCAAAACATGTCATGTCCAGAGTCATAGAAGCTATGGGTTGTGAATTGACAATTTGGAAGTCCAAACATTGTGTTCTACTTGTTCACAAATATTAGCCCGCTCTCCTTGTCTACTTCTTCTCTTCTGACAATCCGCTGAACACCAGAAAGGATAATAATGAAAGAATGATGCAAGCTAATCCTATATCTAGAAGAACAAGAAGATAATGTCTTTACAAAAGAAAGTTTTGAAGAAATAGAAAAAGGCTACCATGCCCAGAGGTGAGTATACTAAAAATTAATCAGATAATTTCAAGGAAAGGATCATCGCAAAGCACTACAGCGCAATTCCAGATCAAAGACGCTTCCACGCATGACCTCCCCGGAACTAGTCGACAGCATAATCACAAGATGAAATTGAGAGGAAAAGAAAAGGGAGGTTCTGGAACCGAAGAAATCGACATAGACCAAAGGCGAGGAGCTTACATCGAACGGCGAGGGTTCCTCTCCCTCACCCTCTTCGTCGTCATCCTCTTCGTTCTCGTCCGCCTCATCGTCCCCGTAGGCAGGCATCTGGCGGCCGGTCCGGGACCGGCGGCTGGATTTGAGGATGTGGGGGTTGGAATGGGACGAGAAGACGGCGAAGCCGACGCAGGCGCGGCGACAGGCATTAGAAGCAGACGAGAGGGCAGGAGAGGAAGAGGAGGGGGAGAAGAGGAAGGGCGTGGATTTGGGAGGGAAGCAGAGCAGCGCCATCTGTGGAGGCTTCTCTTTCTTCTTATCTAAAAGGAGAATAGAATATTCTTTGGCATGTAGTTGTGAGTATATGCCGCTGCTGCCGCCCGGACCTCGCGTGACGCTCCTCAAGCTTGTGGTCGTTTGGCCATGGCCAAGGGCTCACAAGGAGGAGGAAAAATATCTCAATGCCATTTCTCCTAAACGCGATGCTTATCTTCTTCCTCCTCTTCCTCTCCAATCCCTCTCAACAAGTGATTGATAAGTTTGCAGTCATTAGTGCATGCCAAACTCCTCCAAAAGTAACAAGGTAAACTTTTTCCAAACCACCAATAATTCTCTCAGAAATTTACAAGCTTTGATATCTCAAACTCCTTCAGCTAAAGAAAAGGGCAATTGTCTTACCAAACCACCAAAAATTCTCTCAAAATTTTCCAACTTGGATATCTCAAACTCCTTCAAGGAAAATAATAATAATTCTTTTCCAATTCACTGGGAAAGTTGAGTCAAGCTTAAACAGATGAATTGACCACAATGCATCCCGACGCTGATTTCATTCCAAATGCAGGTATGGTGGCAGTTGGTGCGGAAATTAAAATTTGGGGTGAAGAAATTTCGAAAGCAACGGGGAGTTGTCATTTGTCAACGCTTGTTCTCATGCGTATGTCACTATGTATCTGTTCGATAGATGAAGCCGAAAGCTACTTCGATCCTGCTCTTTCCACTTGGGTTTTGCCCCTTGTTCTTCCTTGTTTGGAAATTTTTGTTGTTCATTTTTATCGACGGCACTCATCTGATTCAGAAACAACTCTGTGTTTCTTTTCCAACAGCCACCTAAAAGGAACAAATGCGATAATGATCATGCTTGATATTATGCAGGTACTTTTTCCAAATCGAGGTGGGCCTACTACATTTGTCGAGATAGATTTTATGCGAAATCAATTGGATTGAAGTTTGCATTTTGACCAATTTAACATGATTTTTTATTTGATTCTTATATATTTCTTAATAAAATAATAATAATATTATTATTATTTCTCCTTCCACATTCGCTTTCTCTGGAGAGTAGTAGAGTTGAAGAAATTGAGCCCCAGGAATTCGGGAGTGTTCCAATCGGCAACTTATCCAGAGTTATTTGGTCCAGGAACCCTAAATTTTGGATCCTCAGGAGGTGTATGAGATCTCGTCAAATAGGTTGCATTTTAACGCAATCTCAGTTCATGGAGACGGTATACTTTCCTTAGTAACCTTTGTTCGGTGTTTCTTCAAACTTTTTAGATTAAATTCGAGTTGAGACCATTACTGAATCAAAGGAGTCGGTTTTGGATTGGGATTTGTAGGGTTTCTTTGCGCAGAGGAGGGAGATGAGCAAAGTGCGGTCTCCCGAGGCCCTGGATTTTTTCGTATGGACTGTCGAGGTATGTTTTAATCGACCTAGCAGCATCATCCACTGCGATCTATACATGATGCTTCTGCAGGGAAGACTAGTGAGTTGGTGAATTGATTGCCTTCTTCTCTTGATCTGGATGCTTGATGCGCTTGTGATATGTATTTTAATCTGCGGAGTGATGTTTTCGTCCGATACTCCCTACATTGAAAGTCAATTGATTTGATAAGTATTTCCGTGGGAATTGTGGTGGTTTTGCCTGTGTCAACTCAAAATTCCAAGCTTGGAAATTGGAATGCCTGCGCAAAGTTAACAAAAAAAACAGATCTTTTATTCTTTGTGATATCCTGTTTCACCTAAAACTTAATGTTCGCGTAGTTGTTTTTTTCTAATTACATATCCTTGTGTTAGATCAGAACTCTAATTTCAGATCTCTTACAGAATCAATAGAATTCATCCTAGCTAATTACCTGTGCATACGAAGGAGAATTGTCTAGGGCTTGTTTGAGTAATTGTTAAAGGTAGAGAAGAAGTCGGTGAGAAGAGGAGAGCTAAAGGGAAAAGGAAATGAATTCCCTGGTTTCAGGGGAAACCAAAATTACCCAGAATGGAGGAAAAGTGAGGGACCCCGAGCCCTCAAGTTTGCTTCCCGCCTCTTGACGCAGTCACTCTAAACATGTCCATCTTCTCCTTTCTGGTCTAACTCGCTCAACTACTTGTGTTGATCAATTACTCAATCAGATCAAAATCCTCTTGAACTTGATGCTGGTTGTTTGATTAAAACCTCTATATTTGGCGTACTTAGCTCTCAAGGCATTACATAAAGATTGTGAGCTTGTAGGATTATACTCTTTTAATTTTTTAAGTGTCGGGAGTATATCAAGGGCAAATGTTGAATATGGTTGGTACTTCTAACATTAATTGGGGAGAATTATTGAAGTCGTATTTTGAAGAGCCTAATGTGTATCCATAAATGCAGTGTTCTATTTGATGGAAGATATGTGGTCAAGATTCCAGGTAACCGATTCAAAATGTACATTTTGCTGGTTTTAGTAGATCCCCACGGAATCTAGTAGTGCCCTTTGGACTATACATCTCTCTGTATATACTTCTACAAGAACATCTGGTATTTAAAAAGAACATCTAAAATATATATCGAAACTGAAGATAATGTGAACTGCATCATATATACATTGTTTTTCTCAGCATGGAGAGATATTATCTCAGGATGTTGGCTTATGGTTGGAAAAGATTCATCTGGGGTGTTACCGCCGAGTTTTCAAGGAAAACGGTGTCAACGGAGAGTATCTAGAAGGTCTTTCAATGTTCAGCACGGAGGAAATCCTGCGCTTCATAAGGCGCTGCCACATGAAGTGGGGTGACTTCATTACACTTTGCAAGGAACTACGGCACATAAAAGGTTTTTATTTTCTACCCTCTTCTGTACTATTTCTTGGAGTGTTTGCTGCTTGTGACATTCTGGGTTTGGCTTCACCATCGCATTTTGACTTCGAGCACGCAATCTGTTCAGCTATCAAATTTGTCTTTGTAGTGTCTGAGTCTCATCTGATAAACCTATAGGCCTGTTTGTGGGCTTATCAGATGAACATGCTTACTTATTGCTGATCAAACAGCTAGATATTCCTGCTGCTTGATATATCTATCATCAACCAGTATGCATACAGCCAACCACACAAGGTACGCCAAAATGGTGAAACCTGTGAGAAATCACGAGGGTCATCATACAATTGCTATCCTTATCAACCAGAATGCAAGTTTTTTCAACCAATCACATATGTGTGCGTATGATAAATGCAATTGTTCAGATGAAGACTTCAGAGATAGTGATGCTCTTTCTCAAAACAATAGGGAATGTGTTGATTACAGTAGGAAATAAAATCTCAGCTGATGCACTATCATCATCAGTTACAAAAGTTACAATTAATCTGATTCTGTTCAGATACTCTTGGACTAATGAGCCATTACAACTGCTGAAAATGCAGTTGCATGCATGATAGGAGAACAAGAAGTCCGGAAGCGATGGTGGACTCCGTCATGCCTCTCAGTCAGACTGGCCAAGCGCAATAGGCAGTCCCGGGTTGTGTCTTTGAAGATGGAGCCATAAGTTTACGGAAGGAGTTTTTTACTCGCTCGTCTTTTCCATTACCTATGGAAGTTTTTACTGATGGCAGCAGTACTTGTAACTTGCAGTGCTGAACTGTCTGGTGGTGTATTTTCTTTGTGTCGTTTGATACGTGTGTAGCAAATTTTTGAACATACTGTTGAAAAGATATATGGTTCAAGGAGATCAATACGTGAGGGCTTCTCCCCCAACCTGCGTTTGCTTTCGTTGCAGAAGATCCACAGAGCAAAAGTACAAGTTGCATAAAATTGCGTCAGCCATGGACTTCTCTGTACCTCCTCCTCAGTCGTCAATGAAGTGGACCGCACTGTGATCGCCACTGTAGCATTCCACATTGACGTGCCAGTCCTCTCGTGGTCCACGCATGCAATCATGCGTGACACGAAAGAATTTTCCCTGTACGGACTCTGGGCACGTTGATCAAAGACTATCATGAGAACTGAGGACCCTTCTCCCCTCTCCTCCCCTAATGATTGCAGGGTCCATTTTTTTTATCTTTGGTAAAACTTTCACCCATCGAAGGAGCCGGCAAGAACAACAAAGTTTTGACCGCTCTTTTCTGCCTTGATCCGTGGATGCAGTCCAGCAGCAGGAAAACAAAAGATAAGCCGATAAATGAGTGAAGCTTCAGTACTGCCGTGATGCTGCACCAGGTCCAGGTCCATCAGTTTGAGGCCAATGAAAGAGAACAAAATAAGGGTGGGGATAAGAGAGATTGATGAGAGAGGGAGTGAGACAGAGAGAGAGTGTGTGTCAGAGGAAAATAGCGACAAGGATACATACAGATGCATCAATCTTGAGAGGGTCATCAGCATGCAAGCCCTTCCGAGGAGCTTCGGGACAAAAGAGAGCGGGGGAGGTGGGTGTTTACAGCAGTAACAGGAAACATTCCGCTTTCTACCCCACCGAGGAGGAGGAGGAGGAGGAGGAGGAGGAGGAGAAGAAGTCATCAAACCCAGCCAACCAACCTACAACAGTTAATTATTCCCTTCCACACACTAATTTTGTCCCCATCAGTGATTAGACTAGTAAAAAAAAAAGAAGAAGAAAAGAACCGGGTGCAGCAAACTGAGAACTCATCAGGAGTTATAGCTGATTGGAAGATGGATTGGATTGGCAATCAACTTCGACTTTGAGGCATACTGCAGCGATCCGCCTGGGAATCGGGTGGTGCGGGCTAACGACCATTTGCTTGGAGTCGACGGTATAAAATCTATATCGATGGCATGAGAGAGTGAAGTTAGCTTTTTTCCCGTTGGATCTGCGCTATGATTTCAGATTCCCGGAGCTGAGCACGTCCAACAAAGAACCTGATGCACAACAGCATCATCGGCGCTGCCTTTTCAATCAGGGTCCAGTCCTTTATTCATGGCTTCGCCTCCTGACTTGAATTCTGTGTGTGTCAAGAGTCCAACCGAGTTGATCTCATGATGCAAAAACAACATATCGAAGAAGTGGAAGGTCTCCCTTTCAAGCTCACTGAAGGAAAAGGCAGGATAAAAAAGGACAATCCATCGCACAAACTTATATTCCCCCCCGAACTCCCGGCCAAATGCTAAGCTCCACCAACTTTTACGTCCCTTTGAAAAGTGGCCCTGGCGCTGGACCCTGCTCCCCTTCCTCCACCACCACCCTAACTCCTTCCATTGCCCACAAGCCCTTTCCCTCTTGGAATTTGCATCCCTCCACCGGATTCTCCGCTCCTCCCCCCCTCTCCGGCCCTCTCTAATTGTCATCGATCCTTCAGTCAGGATCGATCGGGCGGTCTCGTAGGGAGCAACTGCAAAAAGGACGCGCGGTCCATCCTGCTCTATAAATAAACCCCGCGCACTCGCTCAACCCACCATCACTTTAACCTCACCATCTCGATCCCTTCTGCTGCTAACAAATTCATGGGGAGGAAAAGCGGCAGCAGCAGCCACAATCCGACCGTGACGCAGTCCTCCATCGCCCTGCTGCAGGAGAGGTTCAGACGCCTTCAGAGAGTCAAGGAGATGAGAGAAGAAAGAGAGAGCCAAAGAGCGTGCTCGCAGCAGGGGGAGCGGCCGAACCCCAACAACGTCGCCCACGCCCAGTGCGCCCAGCCCGTGTGGTTCATCCACCCCGACCTGGTCCGCCCGTCCCGGCCTCTCCGAGGCCCTCCTCTCTCCTGTTGGCAGCTCAACGACCACGGTGAGCATCGAGCAGAGTACTCTCAGGCCCTCGAGACCTCCCTCTCGATGACCACCGCGCAGCACCCGGTCAGCAGCCACGAGCCCGACGTCGATACCACTCTTCACCTGTAGCGCTCGCAAATGCCAGGTTTCAGCAACTCCCAGTTTTCCCATCCCCCGTCTATTTTCTCTCTGCAGTGAGGGCGACTCACCTTAATTTCTCCTCCTCCTCCTCCCTTCCCCCAGCTGAGCGCTATGTAAGAAGAGCGAAGGGTGGGAGGTGCAATGTAAGATCTGTAATGACAACCAGCTAGCTATTATTACCTCGGAGAAGCCAACCATCGATCCCCTACCCAACGATTCAGCGCAAAATCCCTCATTAATTTCCAGTTTAAAAATGGCCAGCTTCTTCCTCCTCCACCGGCTTCATCAAGATTCAGGAGGGAGGAGTAGCTATTGCAGGCTGTTAGATAGAACTGAGGATGAAAAGTTCGGTGTGGTAGCAGGATGAATGGAGTGAGGGGACAAGACGATGCCCAACGCGCACCGAGGTCTGTGTATCTGATTCTGCTGTCTACCTGAAAGTACAAACAAAAAAGCACGGAGAAGGCTGGTCGAGTCAACCGTCAACCTCATCCCTCCATTGTCATTTTTCCGGCGTCTGCATACGGAGCTTATTAGAGAGAGAAAAAAAAATTAGCATGTTTAAAACATGATTTGCTTTTGCTGTGTCGTCATCATCCATCGTCAGAGAGGAAGAGTACTTCTGCTAACCAAATAAAGAAAGGAGAATAAAAATGAAATATTATGCTTTAAACTTAATTAAACATCACTGCAAGCAACCTGCGACAGTTTTGAGTTGTGGGGATGATATAAAAATACCATCTTGGAAATATATGCAACTGCAAGTCAAAGAAGGTTCAGGCCGGGTCGGACTGGGTCAATTTTGAGGGGGGAGCGGACCGGGTCTGAGTCGTGGATGCTTCTGGAATCGGCCCGATCTCCGCGAATATTAAAACCCGGAGGACCGAGGGATTTCGCTTGTCCGCGTCTGGCGTTCCTCGTTCCGGCTTTCCGCGTCTCTTCTCTTCATCCGTCCCGGGCGCGGCCCTCCTCCCTCCTCCTTCCGTTCCTTGCCGCGAGGAGAAGATGGTAAGCCTCGCCTTCTCCTAAATCTTGCGTTCATGGAACCGGATCTGCAATGATCTTTCTTCTTCTTCTCCCTGCGATTTTCTTAATTTTGTTTGTCTTCGCTGCATGCCTGCCTGCCTGCCTGCCCTATGCTGATCTAATTAGATTCTGTTTCAGTTCGATCCATCTTAAACACATTGGTCCCGCGATCGAATTTGTGATGCATACGTGCTTCTAGATGCATCTCCATATGAACGTAAGGAGATCATCGCTGTTCGGCATTTATCGCTGATGAGATCTGAAGAGGGGGAATCATTAACCGTGTGCAGCGCATAATAATTTTATTGATAATTCGAAATTACGGCCTTTTATCCTAGGTTGGTCGTATCCCTGTTTATCAAAGGACAAGGGAAGAAGAAAGCATGGAGGGAAGGGAAATAATTGTATAAAAACATTAATGGTTGTCCAAAAAAGTTTGCTCAAGGTCTTTCCTGAGCTCTGAAGCGAAGCGTGGGTTGTTTTATTTCGTAGAATCTAATACAATGATATATATCATGATCGTTCCACATTCTAGACATGATAGTTGTAAAGTGTTCTAGAAGATAATGTGAAATATATCTTTAAATATTATGCAATGTGAAGTGTCAGTTTTTATTAAGATAAAATCTTCTGTTCCTATGCTTTATGTGACTTACAAGTACTCACAATATAATGAATGGCTTTAAATAATGAAATTGGGAATGCAATCTTTCTGTGATTCTACTGGACTGCTTTTATGTGTCTTAGATGCAGGATTTCTCCAAGTTCCAACTATTTAGATACTACATTTACATCTACACTGACCTAGGGCTTCGAAATTTGTCGCATCTTTTTTGCATGATGCTACGATTTGTAAACGTCCAAGAAAACATTGAACAGTCTCTAAGCTTGAGGTCAGACGGAGTTGTGAACCAACCAGTATTTAGGATTTTTATTAACTATAGAAGACTGGATTTTTGTGATCAGTATATGCTGGAATGATCGTGGGATGTTCTGAGAAAGACCCACTAGGTCAAAATTAGTTCTGTACTTATTTCTGTTTCATATCTAGTGTTTGGCTTCCATGTGGTTGTTACTTAATTTATTTGCTATACGTCCTGTGCTTCACTCGTTCTTCTTTTTTTTTACTTCTTGATGTCTGAAAGCTCTTTGCTGTGAAAAATTAGTGTGATCTGGTCACTAATAGCATCCTTCAGGGTCATACCTGTATAGCACAGTACAGAAGTTAATTATCGTTTTGTTTGTTTATCTAATGGTCCTATTCTAAGTATAGCTTGATTGTGCCAAAACTCCAAAATTTAAATATTATGGTCCTCTTTTAGTCTGTATTTTGCTCATAATCTTTGGCAGTGTATGTTACCGTCGATTGTATAAAAATGTAATCTGTATGATGTGGTTGATTGTTGCTCTTGCAGACTACCTCGAGGCGCCTTGCTGATAGAAAAATAGAAAAGTTCCAGAAGAATATTACAAAGAGGGGGTTAGTACCTGAGACAATCACAAAGAAGGGAAATGACTATCCTGTTGGTCCTATTGTTCTGGGGTTCTTCATCTTTGTGGTCATTGGATCATGTACGTCCTGCTAATTTCTTGTTGATGCTTACCTTTTGCAAATAGTTTTAATGATTGTATGTTATCATGTATTGCTTTACTCCTCTACTCGATACTGAAGACCTTACTAGCATTCACACAAGAGGCAGGTAGATGGACGAACTGAGAGAAGGAGGGTAAACAATTAACTGATTTGAAACTCGGCAATGGCACACCAACAGTCCTTTCAAATGATACTGAAAACTTAGCATTGATGTATGCTGATTGATACCATTTACATACATGCATATGTTGTGTCTGGAGATCTGTAGTTGCATGTGCGTGTGCATAGATGTCTCCATGTGTGTATAGGATGTGGAATCCGTTCATTTGTCCACCCTATTTGCCTCATATGACCCTTCTAACATCTGTGGCATCCTTTGCTTCTCCATTCTGGTTATCTTAACTTCTTTTTGCTTCTCTTTGTATTTTCCTGCTACTTGACATTTATTTTGTTTGTTCCCAATTTATTCATACTTCTAGTATTCTCGGTCGTTTAGTGCCCATCGTTTACACGTCCACGTTGGTGTTTTCTAATTTCAAAAATTTACATGGGAGAATACGAGAGATGCAAATGCAACATATGCATTCTATTCCGTGATCCACCTTTCGCATTATTATTTCATCGCCATAGATTCTTGTGTCTGTGTATCCCTTTTGCATTAGATCATCTCTTGCCTTGATAAGTTTCCTATACATGGGGTAACATAAAGGTAAATCTTGCTTGTTCCTGAAAAATCTTCTGTACTTCAAAAGTTATTACCAGAGCTTGTGATCATGTACTTTCGTTGTGAATGACGATAGATATTGTGAGTTTGTGGTTGATGGTTGACAAGATCATCATACACCATGATCATAGAGGTTTTGTAGATCAAAACTAGAATACCGTTCCATGATATTGAGGTAACATCATGAATGCCGCTGATAATATTTAGATAGTTTAATTGAATTCTCCAATTCATAATCACTCTTCTTTGGTTTCTTTACCGAGTACTCTCATCAGAAATGCTGGCTCTCATATGTTTTCTTCCTTTTTCTTTCGGTTTGGCAGCTCTGTTTCAGATAATTAGAACAGCCACAAGTGGCGGGATGGCATGAAGCCGAGGAGACGAACAAACATTCGACAGAAATAAAAATAAAAAAAAGTATGAGGGGCTCCAAATTCCATCAATAATGTAACCGGACGATTTTTATAGTAAACGGATATGAACTGACTACTGTGTTTCCCGTTTGCTAATTCTGGACTCGGATAATAAAAGTTTCTTACCACATCGGTTATAGAGTTCCTCATTTTGTCTCTTCTCCGTTTTGTTATTATAACCTCGTTCATCCTTTTACTGTGGAAGAAGTTTGCTATTATAAAAATTTAAGGCAATATTTTTTACCTTGGAAATAGGCTTCAAAAAGTAGAAGCAAAGCCTCGAAATTTTTTTACGCCAACTTTCACAAATGGCGGTAGATCGCATAGAGTTCATAATAATAAATGTGCGCGGACAAATTGGTCCCTGTCTGTGGTAATTTATCAGGAATGTTGCATCAATTATCTATTCCTCACGCTTTTTTCCAGTAACCGACATTTTGCAGATAGGCTACGACCGTGGAGAAATGGTAAAACTGTATGTTGATCAAATTCCATAGTAATTTATGTCACTACATGCAAACAAGTGAGCAGTAGTATGCAGAGACAGTTTGCCAGTTTGCCTGCTAATTTGCAGTGAGGAAGAGGGCAAAGGTACACCACGCGAATTAATATATGAGGCTGCTACTTGCCAATGATTGATCGATTAATCCAATCCAATCCCATTTGAGATCGCCCCTGGAATTAAGTCAGTTAAAGAGGATACAATGCACTTAGCGAGATCTCAATCTTGTCTATTTAACCTATCCCATGCAGGTAATACCATTCCCATTGATTTTATCAGTATGCTCATTTTTCAATTTGGCAAATTCCTGGGTGGAGTGGTTCATTAATTGATTAATGACAATGGTATGAGTTTTATTTGCATATTCCGTGCTCACTAGAAAAAATAAAAAAGAAAAACAAATGCATGTGTACAGTGAAAAATTTTAGCCAAACGGGACAAGCAGCAACCGCCACAGCGACTGACTATTTAAGACAACCCATCTCAAGCCTTATAATACATATTTAATTAATCCATTAAGCAATAATAATAATACTTAGCCCTTAGCACTTATTTTTTTTCTTCTTCTTTTTAGAATTAAATTTAATATTCCATCGTTCCATCGAAGCCAAACTGTAGCGGGCGGCAGCAGGCGGTCGCCCACAGTAACACGAATGGAACAACGCCTCCGCGTGCTCCACGATTCCGATGATGCGCCCCCCGCAAGTGCTCCGGCGGGGTGCCGCCACCCACAGCCTCCGGTCATGCTCAAGACACGTCGACGGGCTTGCACAGGAAGAGCAGCGACGCCGCCCGCTGCTGCCGCCCGCCGACTCCCACCCCCAGCCGCTCGTAGCAGTCGATGGAGAAGAGCGAGAGCGAGAGGGAGAGGGAGAGGCGCCGCGCCGCCGCAGCCGTCGTCCTCGTCCTCGTCGTCCGCTGCCCCTCGGCGAGCCGGTCGAGCGCTGGGCCGATGCACAGCTGGTAGAGCCGGCGGTACCCGCCGAGGGCCGCGACCACCGACCGCGTGGCGCCGGCCGCCGCTGCCCCGCCTGCCACGTGCCTGTGGCAGACGGCCTCCCAGACGCCGTCCCGTCGGCTGACTCCGCTCCACGCGCGGCAGACGCAGCCGGCCACCGCGAGGGACCTCCCGTCGAGGTGGCTCAGAATCTCCGCGAGGAGGTCATCGTTGTCGTTGATGGAGAACCCCCCCCGCCTCTCCATTCCCTCTCCCTCCGCCTCTTCTTCTTCTTCCTCCTCCTCTTGAGGTAGCATGACGGCTGCGTCAAATGCTGCTTCTTCCTTCTCTCGGAGGATGAGGAGGAGGAGGAGGAGGAGGAGAGGAGAAAGTGAAGGGAAAGGTACGGGTTTTATATACGTAGGAAGACGAGCGAGGGCACGCAGAGTTGTTTTGACCTGTGAATATTTCATATTAATAATAACAATAATAACAAGGTGAATCAATAAAAAAAAAATACGGAGATGGTGGGAAGAGATGGAAGAAGGCGGGGAAGGTATCTTTAGGGACGAGGAGATGGGGCCAACCAGCAATGTCCAAGAGCTTGGAGATGCGTAAAAGGAAAGTCCAAGTAATACGTGATGACCATCTATTTTATCTATTCTCTTATTCCTATTTTTATTTCTAAGCGTATCGGGAGCAATAAATAAACATTACTCTTCCTCTTCTTCTTCTTCTTCTTCTTCTTCTTCTTCTTTATTATAAAGGATAAAATAATAAAAAGGGATGGTGGTGTTGCATGTCTTGTTATCAGCAGTGCAGTGATATATATATATATGATTACATATGATCTGATGCAGATATGGCTTGATTTGGACTCCCTATTCATTCAAATATATATATATATATAGTCGAATGTGCCTCCGCGCAGCAGGGGGTCGGAAAGAAATAATTGGCGGCCAAGTGGTTGACGATTTGACAAATTGACGTGCACCGAGTCAAGCTCAACTTCAACCGCATCGGTTGAAAATAACAATAACAATAATTGGACGTGCGCTGCGGGCGGAGTCGGTCGGTGACGCGTCGATCGCACATCACGCGCCCCCCGCGAGTAGCCCGACCCAATCTCCTCGGGTCGAACCGCAGCTAGCACATTAAACCGGCTCGATCGAATCATTAATATTAATACGTCTGTGAATTGTTTGAATGCGTACCCCCCACGCACGTGGCCGCCTCCTGGTTGGAATTGGAAGGATGCGCGGGGGGATCGGAGAGCTAATAAATATTTTTTGGTACCACCACATGGCAGCGGCACCGCAGAAGGGCCGTGTTTTGTCTCCCTTCCCTTCCTCCCTCCATCGCTCATCCCTTTCCTTCTCCTCGCTGCAAGTAAGAAAAAAAAAAACCTAACTGGTCCGTTCAATTAATCTGGGTGCATGCGGCCGGCAGTGAAAGCCAGCATCGATCGAATCGAGTTGACCTTTATACATATATATATAGCTGGAGCTGGCTCCACCGCGAGCGAACCCCCGAAATCTATATACCCATCTGGGTCTCTTTTTTTTTTAATACGTGTGCGCGCGATGAACTGCTAATAGTTTGCAGCAGAGATGGGGGAGAGGAGGAGGAGGAGGAGGAGGGGCTTTTGGGAGCTCATGATTGTGTCCGAGAAGAATATTACGACCGCGGAAGAGGGCAAATGAGAAGGAATGCGTTCATCATTCTCGGCGACTGATTTCACGCATGGCCTACCCGACCTCCCCCTAACTCTGCACTTTTCTTATCCTTTTCTCGGCCGGTATCTCTCGGAGTGATCATTTCCGAAATGGAAAGAGCGGAGCGGATGAATCGACGTCTGCATTATATATTTTTTCTACCGATCTGATTGAACGCAGCGCAGCGTCTTTTCTTTCGATCTATGGCGGGCGATCATTCGTGCAGAATATTTCTATGGGAGGGTTTTGCCGGTGTCTGCTGCCTGCCCAACTCAATGATGACGAGGAAGACGACCGACCACGGCGTCGTCCCATCAAAAATAATTCTGCCATATTAATTATCGTGTACGCATACACATAAGAGGATCGACCTCTACTGTTTGGGCAAATAATTAAGATGGGGATCGAGGCTGCAGCGGCCGTGCGAGGCCGCCGGCCGGCCATGGGCTGCCGAAAAAAACACAATCTAGTTAAACCTGTGGAGAGATGCAGGAGGTGGTGGCGGACGAATTAATAGTGAAGACAAATTAAAGATCGGTGGGTCGACGAGAGGGAAGGATGAGGTTGAGGATGGGGATGGGGATGCATGGGTGCAGAGAAGAGGAGATGACATGTTCCCGTGGGCGGAACAACGTCGAAGAATCATGATGAGGAGCACTCCCTTGTCATATCGCAATAATAACAGCACAAGTATTAATTTTTCTGCAACAGGGCAGATTCCCTCCGGCGCAAGGGGCGAAACGGAGGCGTCCAAAAAACCCAAACCCCAAACCCCTCCCCTCACGTGACTCTTCCCTACCTCCGTACCCTCGATTCGCTGCCGCTGTCAGCCAAGCCAAAATATATATTTCCCACAGCGGGTCAACAGTTCGAACACACATGTATGTGCGTATGATCGATCCAGCAGACGGACATAGATTAGATAGGGCAATTAATGAGCTTTAGACGGAGGGCCGTGGTGCTCGTAGTCCGAGGGGGGGAGTTTTTAAATGATTCTGATAACTTG
The DNA here is from genome assembly GCA_030544415.1 of Thalia dealbata. NCBI lineage: Eukaryota > Viridiplantae > Streptophyta > Magnoliopsida > Zingiberales > Marantaceae > Thalia > Thalia dealbata. Next base: position 3,304,325 of record CM060458.1, read on the forward strand.
CGATTAGAAAGGCTTGGGGGATAGATAGATAGATAGACTACAAATGAGCTCAACAGGGGGGGAGGGAGCAGCAGCAGACGCAGCAGGAGAGCAAGGCTGGCGCGTTGCGAGTTAGGACGACTGCACCGCACAGTGGTCTTCACAGGAAAGCAGAGGAAGAAGCAAACAAAAAGACGGAGATGGGGGAGTGGGATATGTCGAGTGAAGTATGTATGTCTCTACCTCTTCTGCGTGTGTGTGTGTAAAATATAATATATTGCTGTAGGTACGTCGAGGAGGGGCCGGCGGTGGGTCGCAGTGCATGCGCATGCAGTGTGATGCTACGACGACACTGGCAGGGACGGACGAGGGACGCATTGAGAGAGAATAAAATAAAAAGGAGGGTCGGCACATATGGTAGATGGATAATACACGTCCGGAAGCCCGGAGCCAAAGGAGGAGGAGGAGATCAGAAAGAAAGAGAGGGGGGGAGGGAGACCCAACTGCTCCTCTATATGGAGTTGTTTTTAGCTGGGAATAGCAGGCAGGCAGGCAGGATGCGGTTGAACTCGAGCCATCGGCGCCGAGTCCCAACCCATTTTGCATGTCCTCTTCTCCTCGGGGACTTGTTTTTGTCTCTAACTTTGGCCATCTTCCATCTAGTTGCTGAACCCACACACACACAACACACGAGATCAGAGAGGTGCAGTACGAAAAGAACCTTGGATCAATTAATAATGTGTATGTGTATGTTTATATATATTTATATGTTAGGTCAACAAGATAATATGTCCCAGTATTATACGTAATGATCTCCCTTCAAGATTTTATCAAGCCTCACGTGCTCAAGTGTTCTTGCAGACATGTACTTGTGCCAATCAAACTCAAAACTCCATCAAGTGGGTGGGTGGGTGGGTGTGGAGATTTCACAGGGAGTAAATGCCAGCCAACTTTACGCACTTAAATAAATAAATACATCCATCTGTAATGAATAAATTGCAAAAGGAGTGTAATTAATATTCACAGACATTTTAAATTTATTTAATCATGCAAGATAAAAAACAAATATCATTTCAATGATAATTTAATTACCTCGTTATGTAAACAGTAAGTAATTTATGTATCAGAAATATTTCACATATATATATATATATATAAAGTGTGAGCTAAAAGATAATTAGGTCTGGTTTATGTATAGGCTGACAACAGCAACATATCATCCCGAGAAAGAAAATTAGAAGCAGCATTCGATAACAATGGAACATGAAGCATGCAGCTGGAAAAAGCATAAAGCAACGTCGGAGCACTTCCTCTTCCCCCATTGAAAGAAATCTTCAACTTTTGGATTTTGCCTTCTGCGTGATCACGACGTGCCCGGACAACGTTCCCTTCCATCTCCTTTTTTTATTTTCTTCATCTCCATCCTCTTTATCCTCTGCTCTCTCTTTTTCCTACCAAGTAATTTTCATTTACACCTTTCTGGCACTGTTGCTCTCTTGCAGGAAAAAAGAAAAGGCTCTTTGGCCTCAAAAAAGAATCCCTGTCTTCCCCGTGTCCTCTTGCATATCTGCGCATATAGACATGTTCATTTAAATGGCAGTGCATATTGGAATTGTTTGCGCGATACTCGCATTGATTGGTGTTTCCAGCCTTGCCCTGTTTCGGTGTTTGTTTCTTCATTCATGTTCCGTTTACCCCAAACTTGAGGACGCCTGTGTCGATCCCCACTGCACTTTTGAGAATTTCCCGAGCCTGACGCTGCAAGTTTGAGAAGCACAGAAAAATATGTGATGGTTTTAGTCCTGTAAATCAATAGATAATGTGGGTAATTTGTGCGGCAGGGTACTAAAATCTTGCACATTTATCATCAATATCACCAGTTGCAGCCATAACCAGTCTCCATCGACGTTAAGTATGAATAAACATCAAAATCACAGGACAATCGAACATGGATAAAGAAATGTCAAGCTTTGCGCTGAAAACTTCCTCAAATCGACAGGTTGAGAAATCATAAGAAAGAAAGACTGGAAGAAATCCACTGATAAGGAGAGCACACTACCAGCAAAATATCAACAACGAAATTACCTTTCCCTAAAAGAGACAACAAAATTACCTCCACCGAACATCAAATGATTAAATCAAATATATTTACAGCATTCTCACCTATCACTATATATCTGAACATTGCTCCTCTCTTTACTCTAAAAAGATAACATTGCTTCTCTCTTTCTCTGAAAAAATAACAGTGCTCCTCTCTTTTTGTCTAAAGATAATAATATCGCTTCTATCTTATTCTTCAAAAAATCATACATTTGCTCAATTACAAGTACCAATATGAATGAAATCGTCAATTATTTCAATGATTCAAAAATTCAAATGCTCACCTAAACAGTGTGGGATCTGACTGAAAAAAATAGCAAGCAGGACTATTCAACTTTCAGCACTGCCACAAAAGATCTCTCTGGACAGAGACTCGTAATCTCAGTAATAAAGCACTATGGACCATGAAATGCTGCTGGTCCCTTCAATATTGAAAAACGAAAAGGCTGGTACATAAATACAAAACAAGCTAGCTTCAGTGCAGAAAGGCAGTGATCACTGGCTTTTTACAGCAGGTGAATTCTAAATAGCTCAATAGGTCCAACAAGGGCTTTGGCAAGCGGGCAGTTAAGCATGGCAGGATGAGAAGGTAGAAATCTAAAGGTGGTAATATATTTCATAGCCATGTCAGCTTCGTTCCAGTAATACATCTCAATAATAAGTCCGGAAAAGCATCACAATTGAAATATATATTCGGTGGCTACTGATTGATAAAACATGGCATGGTTGACTGAAATATAACGTAACAATTTTCTAAACAATAATTGAGAGATACAATAATTATTTGGATTAAATGATTGATTTCTTGATCCCACACTATCTTCGATTTCCATGTGAGTTATAGTGGAGAAAGGCTGGAAATATTCTTCAACTTCATGCGTTTTTTGTCATCCTACATTATCCTTCTCTTCACTTTACCTGATGAATTCCATCAAAATTTTAGCTAGATCGTCTTGATGCGAAATGAATCTATGGTCAGCACCTTCTATGATGTGCAACTTATGGTTAATGATCAACTTATCGAACTCAAGAGCATCTTCAGGGGGTACAATATCGTCCTCTGATCCATGAACGGTCAAGATCCTGCAATTTTTGTCAATTGAAAGACATGCAGCGTGCATATTGGTGTTTAGGCGATCGATCAAACTTTCTTCAGTAACACGATAGTTGAATCTTCCTTCCTCGTCCATCACATCAATAAACCCATCCCTTTTTATTCTTTCCATAAAATCTTTTCCTAAACGGTCATCGATGCCTCTATTCAAGTTAAAGCGACCAGAAATATTAACTACGGTGGAGACATCATGAAACTTGGAGGCGTATAGAAGAACCACATTTCCTCCTTTGCTGTGCCCAACGATAGCATGCACTTTACGTTTCTGCCCTGAGAAATACTGCACTACAGCTCGCAAGTCTTCAACTTCTCTCCAATAATTACCATACTGAAACGAGCCATCGCTATCCCCGTTCCCAGCAAAATCAAACCTAAATACACTGATGTTCTCGGACACTACTGCATCAGCAAGGTTCATCAGGGTTCTGCTTTCTTTAGAGGATCGAAATCCATGGCACAATATCACAAGATCCACGGAACCAGTTTCCTGTAAAATTCCAACAAGGTTCTCTCCATAAGTGTTTCTCACTACAATCTTTTGTTCAGACACGCTGGAAACATCACTTTGGGATGAAGAAATCTGTGCCGTAGGCCCTCTAAGAAAGCCAGTTTTTTCACCACCACAGGAGAACTGCGTTCAAGACATTAACGCTTATCAAAAATCACAGGATGAGAAGCATGTAAGTTCATCGAGTTCAGGTGGCATGCAAATTCCTTGCTGACAATTTAACAATATATGTCGGATTGCTACACCGACTAATATAAGATTGGAAAAAGCAGATGAAGGCTGGTTCACATAAGATCACAAGAGAACACAAATAGCTAAAAAGTTATCAGCTTCATCCATTTTAACTCATCTAAAGTCCAGTTCAGCATAACGTAATATGCAGATCGGAGTGCCTTTGACATTCGAAAGAACCAAGAATGCTTCGATTGTAAGTTTCAATGCATAATTTTGAGCGATAAATTAAAGAAAAATCAAATGGAAGCTGCAGCATTGAAGAAGGACCAGGAACAAAGTATACCCTGTCGTCGCTGACCTGTCCATGGAGAGGAGCCACCGCAGATTCCGCCCCGACCTTAATTAAAGAGAAAAGAAAAGGATGACAGACGACCCTGGCAAGTTTGCCCTAAGAGAGGAAGAAAGCCAAGGTACCTCCGTTGCGTCTAGGGTTCCGAGGGCCTCGCTGGCGGTGGCCGCTGGGAAGCGAGAGGGTGGAACCGTGGGAGACCGCATGGAGATGGGATCGACGGAGAGCCGGATAGAGGGGAATGAGAGGAATTGGGGCTTGGGGGAGACGGCGTTGCAGTTGGCGAGGAGAGGCAGGGGAAGCGTCGTCGCGAATGGCGAGGAAGGGGCCGCCATGGACGCAGGGCGGAAGCGGTATGCGATCTCCTCCGTGTCTTGCGGCTATCCGTGACGGGGCCCACCGCGATCCCCCACATCCTACATATATTGTTAAATGTTTTTATACGGACCGGCAAAGAAGAACTGCACGAGCTCGAGATCGGAGATGATGGAGCTGCAATTTTAGTCGTGCACGGTCCTCCCAATTCCAGACGAATTGACTTTGCTTCGCATTGGTACGATCTCGAATTCTTCCTTGCCCCAGCTCTGATCCGAGTGAGTGTGTCGCGTACGGTAGGAGCAGAAGAAGCAAGGATGGGATAATGCGGGGTGCCATCACGCAACCGCAGCAGCCGCACCAACACCGAAACCAGATCCGGCATTCATTCCGTGGTTTATAATGAGACGTTATTATGATCGCTGCAGGAGAACATGCACTTACTTCATCGGGTATAAACGAATGGCCTCCTTGATTGATCTCCTCCATCTCCCTCCGAGGGACGAAACGTTGCTTTTTTATGATCCCAGGGAAGAAAAGCCGAAGAAGAAGCATCTTTCTTGCTGGCTGGGGTTTTTAAGATGCCGCTGCTTAGGGGCGAAGCAACCGCCCGAGAAGAAGCTTTCACCTTAAGGGGCAGATCACTTTAAAAAAGTCCAAGTGCTTTAAACCCAGACAAAAATAACAATCTATCGTGTAGGTGGATTCGTACGCACCTCCCAGCTGTACGATGAGAAAGTCCTCGGTCAGTTGTTGATCCCTGCACTCCAACTCAAACCCCCAGGCCGAGGCCGGCGTCATCCTTTTTTTTTTTTCCTCTCCGACACGATCGAACTGGGGGGAGATTTGGAAGCTGAGCAGCAGCTCGCCTTCCGCTCCGGATGCAGGATCGCATCTCTCGGTCGGCGCAGGGAACATGTTTCTTTGCCTTCCGATTGGGAGCTCAGCTGCAAGGCCACTTGCTGTGCCGAGTGGGACCCTTCTGCTAGTGGAAGGGACTTCTGCGTTCCCTGTCGCGGATGTGACAGGAAAACGCCTGCCTTCATTCTTCGTTGGTGTCGCATCTGCGCACCTACTTCGCCGAGAGGTAGAATAAAACGCTCGCTCGGTTCGCAATTCTTCTTCCCGAGGTTGGCTTGCACCAGCTACAGAGCGAGCTCGTCGCGGTGGCGATGGACAAACGGCTCCGTCCCCATCTGCTCCGCTTGCTCCCCAAGGACAACGCCGCCGCTTCGATGTTCCCCGTCGGCTGCGGCGCCGGATTCGGCGGCGTTGACTTCGTTGCCCCCTCGTCTTCCCTTCCCCGGCGCCAACACCCCCCTCTGGTCACCGCCGACTGCTGCCTTCCCTCCTCCCGCCGGCGCTCTGCCACGGCTAAGAGCGCCCTCGCTCTCGCCGACGAGCACCGTCCGACGCCGCCCCCCCGGGTGGCGCCGGCGTACCTTTGGCGGATGGAGGACAGGTGGTGGCACGTCGTGCCCTGCGCTGCCGCCGCGGACGTCGACGTGAAAACCCCGCTCCTCGCTTCTCCCGAGCATGGACTCCGACGAACGCGGCGAGATCTTCCAGCTTCCGCTGGCGACGCGGCGGCAAGGAGCCGGAGAAAATTGCCCCCGCGGAGGAGGTATTCCCTGCGGCGCGGATCGCGGGACGGGGCTCGGTCCTCCGCCGACGATGATAGTGGGTGGTCCAGCAGCGACCAGGAATCGGAAACGACGCTGACGCCGAAGATGAAGTGGGAGCAGCCGGAGAATACGATACGGCGGCGGAGACGGCGGACGACGAGGAGGCATCCTTCGTTGGACGGGCCTGCGGCGGGGGATAAGCTGATCCCGGGCGCGTCGCCGGCGATAATGGAAAGCTTGGCGGTGGTGCAGCTGTCGGAGGATCCTAGGAGGGACTTCCTAAGGTCGATGGCGGAGATGGTGGTGGAAAAGAAGATCCTCGACAGTCGAGGTCTGGAGCAGCTGTTACGCTGCTTGATGTCGTTGAACTCGCCCCAACACCACGCCGCCATCGTCTCTGCCTACGAGGACATCTGGGCCGCCCTCTTCCCGGCGATTCTACCGCCACCGGCGCACTGTTCTGACGCTGATAATTAGCTAGTGTTCTGTGAGAGGTATAAGATTCTGTAAATAAGTTAATGAATACAACTTTGTTCAGTTTCCAGTATGTAATTATCTCTGTTCGCCTGTTTGGATTCAATAAGAACAAGAAAAAATATTTATACAACCAAAAGTATTTATTTGTAGAACTACGGGCATACTTGTTAAAACAATGTCAATCTTCCACAGTTCCACATATGAAACATAAGCAAAACCATCACAATTTGCGTCAATTCACAAGTGATTCAGGAAAGAAATCAAATGATGGTAAGAGGTCTTCTACCTTGCACGCCTGCTGCGTCGTAATTAGTTTCGTGATGCCACAATATGATGGCGATGCTTTTGCTATCCTCGACTCTTTTGTCCTGTCAGTGCATCTTAGTACTTTAGATGTAAAGTTATTACCACAATCAGACTAGGAGTGCAATGTTCAGCATTTCATTGCCAATGAGTGTTGATTACAGACCCGACCTAAATTATACACCCTCTCAGAATAAAAATTGAGGCTAATCCCAGTTTTAAATAGTACAACATTTCGACAAGTTATTCCTAACTTTATTTACAAACCCAAGAAAAGTAGCATGAGACCCAAACCCAAATGTAGCATTTGCCCTACAAGCTAAACATATAGAAGTACAAGCTACATCTTAAACAGAAATAAGATCACTCTGCTGCGTCTATACACCTCTCCCGATCCTCAGGAAAACTAGGGAACCTTTTTCAAGAGCAATGCCGTGATGTTAAAATATCTGGAGCAGTCCACTTAGAAATGATGCAGTGTTCTTGACAATTCAGCATCACACAGGGGTGAACTCACATCGAAAAATCATCGAGAAATTTTACCTCCTGAGGCATTTGCTACCGACCACCCTGCTCACCTTCGAGAGACATGGGTGAAGATGGTTGCTGCTCAAAAACCTTGACGTGGCAGAGCATGCCACCAACTTCATCAGCAAATGTTATCTTCCTCTCCTTGCGAGCAGCATTTCCAAGAGAACTTGATTTGTTGTCTGCTGACCTCTGCCATATCATGAAAAGGTTATATATCAGATCAAGACCAAATTCTCGGTTCACATGTAATTTTCGATTGTGGCTAAAATAAGAAAGAATTAAGAAAGCAAACCTACCATTATTTTGCAGAACCGGTTACAATCCTTCGTCATAATAGACAGCCATCTTCTTGTGGTCTTTTCAAGTTCAGAGGCATCTTCAGAAGCTGCCCTTATCTGTATATACATTTTAAAACAAGTTAATGAATAATTACAAGTATTGAGAGATTATAGTGTGATGGAACAAGGTATAACTGCATGGGCATAAAACTGGAAAGTGGTTGGACTAAGATCTTGTTCTGTTAGAAGCACGATGATTGCCTAGCTAATGCAGGTCCCCTTAAGAATAAGATGTTATGCATTCAGGTATACTAAATAAAGTGCAGGGAGTAGTTAAAAGAACCATTCCCTTGGACAATTGACATTGGCAACATGGGTCTCGTCTAACATTTAAACGGAGTATATCTTTTACAGACAAAATTTCACTAGTACTAGTTAAAACTCTTTATTTGTATCTTCAAGAGCTAATATTGATGGAAGAATTAAAAAACTGAGAAGTACAGGTCATAGGAGAAAAACTTTAACGAAGCAGTCATATATTGCATCTAATGCTGTCTTTAACAAGCAGGATATAGACAAATGAAAACATTGAAACAACATGCATAATTCGTGTTTTTTTTTTTCCTGGAGATCCATGAATACTCAATGTAATGCAGGAAAAGTGGTTGTACCTCCTCAGAACTAAATTTTGAAGGCAGGGAAGAATGAGCTTGTAAAGTAAGAGCCTCTTCCACAATAGACTTCATGGAATCTAATCCCTTCAGGAGTTTTGTGGAAAGCCTTTCTATGTCGTGCATCTGTCTCTGTGTGAACTCAATGGCCTTCTCCATATGGATGTTAATTGCCCTGGCAGATGTTTCTTGTGACTTGAAAGTTACTTTCTTTACCGCAATCTGACTGTTAAAATGGTTCCTTGCCTTCTTATTCATTGGTTCGTCCTCAAGAAACAAGTCAGCTTCCTTTTGATCTGGAACCAACGATGGTGTCTTTGTTTTAGTCCAATTCTCAAGCGAAAGCCTCTTCCTTTTTGCTGGAGCAGTTTTAATCCAAACGAATAAACTTAGTGAAAATGCCAAAAAAGTCACACAAGAAAGAAATATATACCGAAGAGTTGCCTACCAGTTGCTTGACTGACGTCATGTATATCGATGTCACTTAAAGCCTTACAAAGTTTTTCCTGGGAGGTTGGAGAAATTATCTGTCATGTAGCAAGACAAATGTACTATTAACCTACGACAATTAAGATCACATTAATAAAGGGAATGATAGAACTTATCAAACCTTCCTATTTGATAATAGCTTTTTGGGTGGATGATCTTCCATGAACTCTTCATCACATTCAGGTTGTTTATTGAATGGCAGAACTGCATAAGATGTTATGGATTTAATTGGCTGATTTAAAATGGATTTGAAGTTTTCTTTGTCGGCACAACACAAATCTTCAGCATCCTTGAGTAAATTATCATCTGCATATTGCATACAGCTGCTTGCACTGGAAGACAGCGGAGCTGCAGTGCAGGATTGGATGTCAAGTTCTCTTGGTCCATCTAAATTTGACAAACTAGAGAATTCACCAGAAAAATTAGTTGTTGTTTGTGCCTGGTCATTCAATACATCTTCTAGTTTAGAAAAAAATTCTCTCTTGGTTGAGGTTTTATTCCACTCATTCACAGCATTGGAGCATCTCTTCGCAATTGGCAGGGAGCAGAGTGAATGTCCAGGTACTGCATCATGAACTAGTTCACCACAGCATTGACTTTCCTTCCCAGATAAAAAGATTTCCTCCAAACCATATACTTCTTTGCACAGGAGGTTATGCTCATCAGTCGCATCCTTTACCTGAATGCATATTGGCATCTTGTCTCGAGGGATGCCATTAGCTAAATCCTCAGCACCATCATTTGCCTTATCAGTAGTGCACGCAGTTTCTGCTTTCATCAACTCATGGCTTTGGCCCACAGCAGGACAATTAATTTCTTCTACTGTTTGCTCTTTTGAAATCTCTTTGGGAGCAATATTTTGACTCTTCTTGCTACCAGTGTAAATATCATTACTACTCGTACTGGCCCAGATTGATTTATGATCATCAGAATCAAGAGGGCCTCCATTGCCTGCCGATGCTGATGATATAAATAGAGAATTGTGCTTTGGCATTGACAAAACCTCATCCATTTCACTCTTCCGTACTTCACCAGTTTGGGGAATAATTGCATAATTTTCTGATTCTCTGTGTTCAAGGGAAAGCTCGGTAACATGGGATAGTTGAGAATTTCTAGGCATAGTATCTAAGTGGTCATTCTGCAGCAGATCTTCATTAACTCTATCAAACATAACAGTAGGTGAATCTTCAGGAGAACAAAGTTTCACAGTGAAACAAACACTAGAATCAGCACAATGGAACATGTGTCTATCCATCTGGGTATCAGACCTTGGCTCCTCAAAATTTTTGTTAGGACAATCAACGTGAAGATCCTTGAATACTGGCAAAGAAGATATTTGATCACAATTATCCAGAGCGGGAGTGTTCGAACAACTACTTTGATCCTCTTTCAGGGGCAAAATGGCTGATGATGTGCTAGAGATAGCATTGCAATCTTCAATGTGATAACCCAATGAAGAGGTTTCTACAATCTCAGTTTTAACGTGATAAAACAATTCAGGAATCTCACCAGTGGCTAAAGGAATTACAGAATTGTCTACTTCTGGAATGTGGGTACCTGCAATCATCCAAATTGTTTGAACAAATTAAAAGTGTTTCCATATAAAAAACAACTAGGCATGTTAAGACAACTCATCCACCATATCATGTCTATAAAATCATCAGTGAGGCCGACAATAACTTGGCCTTTGCAATATGTTGCATCAAATCATATAATAACAAATTTTAAAGGTAAGGCATTAAGAATAATAACCACAAAAAAGAAGATGTTGAAAATGCGACCTCACCCTTTGTGGTTTTCAAGTCGAGAACTGTGGTTCCATCATCAGAAACCTCACTGTTGGATGCTCCAAACGGCAATGTAGTCACCCCATCTTCAGAAATCAAAGGAACTGAAGATACATTTGAAGATTTTCTTCGTTTATTGTTTGCATTAGACCTCTTGGAACGCTTCAGTTTCAAAACAATAAGGGGTTCCTCAAGGTCGGGCTCCTCTTGTTTCACTTTAACATGATCATGATTCTCTGTCTGAGAATCATAGCAACTTGACTTGCAACCTGTGCCAACTTTCGAAGGAGAAACAGATTGTTGGAGCTTTTTTCTCTTGGTTTTGCACCTTTCTCGCAAATCTTTCAGAGTAATGTCAATGAGACCTATCTCATCAGAAGCACTATCAGGAGGAACACTAGCATCATCACTTGATATGCAAGAAGAACCGCCATCTTCTGGCTCCAGCATCTCACATTTTATCTGCTTAGTGACAATAGCATCACTCTCTTTGGCGCATTTCTGGAAGTCAGATGATAGATCAACAATTTCATCAAGCTTTGCTTCACGGAGAACATAGAGACTTTTCAGTCTTGGCGATCGTCTTGTAGGCTGATCATCACTACGAACTCTTGGCACTGAACCCGTCATATTAAAGAGCTGAAAATGTGAGTATTCAGAATCCCCAAGGTTAGTAAGACGATCGACAGACCTACTTTCCCTTCCGCCTCCAAGAGCCACTTGTACTGTTCAAGATTAATCCTGCGATTTACTGTAGATAAAACAAATCATTACCATGCAGTTGTGCTGCCTATTAATCCTGATGGAATCAAGCAAGATAACATAAACCAGCGGGCATGATGTATGTCATAAAATTAGGAAAGAAACTCAGTTCAAACCGGCTGGGGCTGTTAGAAAATATCGTCCTGAAAAGGAATGAAAACTGAATTGCAACTAAGCTTTGAAAACCCGAGACTACATGAACCCAGCACGAATGGACAAAATCAATCAATTATGGAGTGATGGCGTCCAACTATATGCTGCTCGTTTCCAAGTGTTATTTTTCAGCATCACTGTGGTTCCTACAAAATATACAACCCTTAAACCGAACGATGGGCAAGCTAAGCGTTGAAACTTGGTAAATCTCTACTAAGACTCCTACCAATAGGCAACGCAAGGAATTCATCAGAACAACGCTATAACTCTAGATCGATAACGAATCGGAATGAAAATGGACGACACAGGCTAATACCAGGAGAAAACCCCATCCTCACCTTGGCAAACGCGATCCGTAAGGAAAATGGGCAACGCAGGTTAATACCTGGAGAAAACCCTAATGTAAACGAATCAAATGGGGGATCCTCACCTCGGCAAACGCGATCCGTAAGGTAGTCCGAGAAGGAGAGCGAGGGCAGCTGAGACGCAGAGCGGATTACCTCGGAGCAGCAGCGAAGCGCGAGGAGGGAAAGAGGGAAAGAGGCACGCGACGTCGAACTTTGATAAGGAGGAGAAACATTTCGCGCCAAACTTGGGCGGGAACGCGAGCGGATTACGGTGTCGGCTCCCGCTCCGGAGAAGAAGCGGAAGAATGGACTTCCTTTTTCTCGGATCCTCGCCATATCACTAACCCTAGCTTTGAGATTCGCGCAGCCTCCACAAGAACACGTTCGCGTTAAACGGGCCGGACCCATCTGGCTCGGGTCGGGCGCTTTGAGACGGGCTGCTCTGGTCGGGCTCGCATATATATATATATATATATATATATATATAGAGGGACGCTGACGGGATGCATAATGGATAATGACTCACTATAATGGATTCTGGTGAGAAAAGGCTGCCGCCGGGTTCAAATGCGCCCCCAGAAATAAATGTGTTCTCGCATGCAATGATGGACTCGGACGTGTGATCGGAGTTACTGCTTCCTGCAAATAATTAAATCGAGACGGAGCTCCCTCCCTGCCCTCTTCGCTTTACTCGATTTGATGCGGACTAATTAATTGAGACCCGGTTCGCGAACCAAGATCCCTAACACAAACGACCGAGTAAACGACAGCAGCCGTATTCCTTGAAGGAGAAGAGGAACAGAGATCCGATAACCCTCGTTCCTGTAACCGCAGAGCAGCACGACCGACGCGAGTGAGACCAGGGGGGAATAAAAGGGCGTCTTATCGGATCGGGGGGTTGCTTTCACCGACATCGTCGTTAGGTTAAGACTAAATGGGTCGGGGATGGATTAAGCGTTAATTAGGGTCCCATTCGATCGGCTATTAATTAACGAACGGCGAATACCTTTTATGGATCCCCGAGGGCATGAATGATTAGGGGGAAGGAAGGGGGGAGGGGGCAGAGTACTTTTGGGATCACCCATGCAGCCGATCGAAAACAGAGACGCTTTGAGATTTTAAAAAGCATTATTCCGATGGAGACGACGTCTCACCACCGCCTCTGCGTCTGCCTCTGCCTCTGCCTCATCAGGGCTGAGCGAGCAGAGCTCAATCAATCAACTTTCCCAGGGCTTTAATCACGCCCCATCAGCACAAGCCCACCCGTATAAATTAAAAGATTAAGCTGCACCTGCAACTGCGAGGGAGAGGGAGAGGGGAAAAGACAAGGCATTAGTCAATGGGGAGGGTGATGATGGAGAGAGAACTAAAAAAAAAGAAACCTGCCGGCTTTTTGGTCGTATCTCCTCCTCTTCCTCATCGCCGCAGAAGCAGGCAGCAGCTGATCTTTTTAGATTTTTTTTTTGGGAGCGAAAAAAACTAATTATGGAGGCAATCAATCCATCGTCATCTGATCTGCGTATTATATTATATTATATCATATAATGAACGACTCGAGGGGAAGAGGGGGTGGGTGAATTAGAGAGATTTTAAATGGATGTGAAGTCGAAGACGCATACTTTATATCTATATTTATTTATTCATTTTTATATTAAGAAGTTCGAAGAGATTAAAATAAAGGAGAAGGGGAAGGAAGAGGGAGGAGCTCCGACGCTACGCGACAAAAAGAAGGGCAGCGGCAGCAGCAGCGGGAGCGGGAGCGCGCTGAGGCGGAGGCCCTGCGGACGGCGGACAGATGCCGATACCACCATCGTCTCGCGCACTCCGCCACGTGGACGGGCGTGATGCCTCCGCGTCTCGCATTCGAAGGCCTAACCCCGGCGGTCTCCTAACCCGAGTTAACTCCTGTGCACCGCTTTATTAGACTTTCTTCGCTGCATCTCTACCTCCTCCTGCTGCTCCTCTCTTCCCCATCCCTCTTTGTTTCCTTGCGAAGCTTCCGCCGTCCGAGACGACCGGCGCTGCCCGGCCTGATTGATTGCTTTCGCCTCGCTACCTAGGCGACGGGCGGTCGACGGCCGGGGTTCTCGACTCGGATTGATATTGTCCGAGCGTAGAGCCGACGAAGGGGAAAAGGGTAAAGTTCTGCCTTTTTCTTCTTCTTTTTCTTTTCGTTCCTTCTTTCTTCTGGTAGTGGGCCGCGCCTTAGCTCGGTGCCGCCGGTGGAACGTTTGTTGGGACCGCCGGTTGTCTCTGGATCGGGTGGGTGCGAGACAGTGCTGTAAAGGAAAGGACTGGTAGCTGGTGAAAAGCTCCTCTCTTTTTGTGCGTTGAAGCTGAGAGAGAGAGAGAGAGAGGGACGGGGAGTTTTGGATGATGGAATTGGAGAATTCATCTGTGATGACCGTCTCCAACTCCGGCTCCGGCGAGGCCAGCGTGTCCTCATCCGGTCAGCTCCAGCCCACTGTTCCTCCGCCACCGGCCCCGCCGCCGACCGTTCCGGCCGTCAAGAAGAAAAGAAACCTCCCCGGGACGCCAGGTAAGTTGAATTGGAGCTGCTTCGATAGTTTTACGAGTGTTCGATTGGCGTTACTTGAGTGGGATTTATGGATGGTAGATCCGGAGGCGGAGGTGATCGCGCTCTCGCCGAAGACGCTGCTGGCGACCAACCGGTTCGTGTGCGAGATCTGCAACAAGGGATTCCAGCGGGACCAGAACCTGCAGCTGCACAGGAGGGGGCACAATTTACCGTGGAAGCTGCGGCAAAGGACCGGAAAGGAGGTGCGGAAGCGGGTTTACGTTTGTCCGGAGCCGAGCTGCGTGCACCACGAACCGTCGCGGGCCCTCGGCGATCTCACCGGCATCAAGAAGCACTTCTGCCGGAAGCACGGAGAGAAGAAGTGGAAGTGCGATAAGTGCTCTAAGAAGTATGCTGTGCAGTCGGACTGGAAGGCCCATTCCAAGGTTTGCGGCACCCGCGAGTATCGTTGCGACTGCGGCACCCTCTTCTCCCGGTAATTGGACGAACGCCTTCCCCACATGATCCTCTTTGCCGATATCGAGCGATTTTTTTGGATTTTTGGATCTTAGACTTTCTTATTTCGGGGTCATTGATGGTGGTCCAATTTCTTTGGGGGCATGCAGGAGAGATAGTTTCATCACTCACAGAGCATTCTGCGATGCGCTAGCTGAGGAGAGCGCCAAAACGGGAACTGCAGCGCCGGCGCCGACGCCGACGTCGACGCCTAATCCAAAGCCGGTGGCCGAGGAGGACGGTAAGGCTGCAGCATCTCAAGAAGCAGCAGTACCCGTGTCTACGGCTGTGGAAACAACTCCTTCGCCAGTGGTCGAGACGCCATTGCCGACTCAGCAGCCGACGCCGCCGGAGCGACAAGGTCTGTTGTTCTCCTTTGTTCTTATGTGCTGCTCATCTTTAGGAGTAGAGTCTTTGTTTGGACTGGGAAGGAGGAGTGCCATTAATTTATGAAGAGAGTAGGGATAGAACCGATGGGGTTTTGTCGGATCTGAACCTTCGGATGCAATAAAAAACGCGAAGTTTGCGGATATTGCGACATGGTTGTTGGAGTTTTCTGTCGTCTGATACTCTTCGAGATGCTCTCGTTGTGGATCCAAATGGAGAAGAGAAAGATGGAAATTCGTGGGAGAGGGGGGGGGGGGAAAGCGACTTTTTTTTAGAAGGAAAAAAAAAAGAAAGAAAGAGGGAGGCGTTTCGTTTCTTCCAAAAGTTCCTGTTGTTTGCAAACTTTCCATCGCAGTTGCTGAACTAAAGGACTTGGATTAAATGGAAAAGTTTACAAGAAATCTACTAATCTCCATGGCATCATTGCTCCTCTTTACACGGTTCACTTTTGCTTTCATTGCTATGAGACCACTTCAAAAGAAAGGGCGCACTTTCATGGTACCTTAACGTGATTGCGATCTCTCTGCAGAAACGGAGAAGTCGGCCGGACTGCTGCAGCACATGCCACCGCCCTCCGCACCGCTTGCCAACACCAGCAGTGCCGTCGCGACAACCACCACCACCACCACCAGCACCAGTAGCAGCAGCAGCAGCAACAACAACAACACCAGCATGTTCGCCAGCCTCTTCGCCTCGGTTGCAACCACTACCGCGGCTCACAGCACCACCACATTTTCCGACCTCATGGGTGCCATGGGCCACGCGGACCGGTCTCTCGTGGTGGAGCCACCCTCCCTTTGCCTGGCGACCAACGGAGGGCCAGCACCCTTATTCTCGCCGCAATCACAAGCTCATGACCGGCGGCCTTTCGCGCCCCCGCCGCCGTCCCCGCACATGTCTGCCACCGCTCTGCTGCAGAAGGCCGCTCAGATGGGCGCTGCGGCCACTGGCTCCTCCTTTCTCAAAGGGTTCGGCCTCGATGCTCCGTCGGGGCAACAGGAGAGCATCCGAGACGGCAGCCTGCAGTGGGGGCATCACCATGGCCAGCAGCAGCAGCAGCAGCTGGAGCCGGAGGCAGGGCCGATGCTATCGGCGGGGCTCGGCCTCGGGCTCCCTTACGAGCCGGACCTCATCATGGGATCGTCATCGTTGTTCGGGGCCAAGCCAGCGACGCTGGACTTTCTGGGTCTAGGAATGGGGCCGGTGGGAGGCGCGCCCAACGGAGGGCTGTCGGCATTGATGACCTCAATAGGCGGTGGTAGTCTCGACATGGGCTCAGGGACCCCTGCCGGAGGCTGGGAAGGGACGGACAGGAAGTCGAACAGCCCTGCAATTCTCTAGCAAATAGTCACAGTTGCACTTCAATTATATTTTGTGCAGCTGTAGCGTGCCGTGTGGTCAAACAGCTTGGAAGGAAAGAAAAGGAGGAAGTGGCGGTGGTTGATGGATGTATGCTTCAAGTTTTTCCCTTTTGTTTTTATTAGTTCTTCAAAGTATGTTCGTCTCATGTTCTTTTCAGCTGCTATGGAAGGAAGAGCAGGCCACAGCTGTTCATTTTCTTAGGCTCTTTTATCCTTTTCTTTTCTTCCTCTCTTTGTCTGTAGGTGGGAAATCTTTTCAAGTTACAGGAAATATAGTTTGTACATATTTCGTTTATGGTTCATAGACTGGTGGAGTATAGGATGCTCCTTTCAATCTTCTACTGCTCAGTGTAAAAGAAATGCATAAAGAAAGAAGCTGGGGAAGAAATTAATGAGCTAATTAGGTTGTTTCTCGGTTGCTCGCTCGCTCGCTAGTGGTTTGTGCGCTGCTGTAATTGTTGGCGGGTGGTGGTGCCCAAGAGCTGCTCGGCTCCTTGCGAGTCGTGAGATGGGTGCACTGCACTCCAAGCTGTACAAGCAACAAGGTGCAAGAAACAAAACAAAGCAGTCCTTTTCCTTTCTTTCTTCTTTTTTTTCAACTGGTTCTGCATGGGGTTCGCTTGACTTTTGCTGCCTCTTTTGCAAGAGAAGAGAATGGCGTTGTACTGGAACACACTAACTTTTCCCTGCACGTTTCTCTGCAAAAGTCATTGGACTTTGGTTTGCCTTCCTTTCCCTCACTCGCTCTGCGTGCGTGCGTCCGTCCGTGTTTGTGTGCACCATCCAAGGAGGAAAGCAAGGGTAAAAAATAGTGTGTGTGAAGAACTCGACCTCTACCCTACATTCCAATAATTGGCTCCCCTTTTCTTCCATGGGTCACGCTGAAATCATGGGTGGATGCGGTGTGATGCCCCTCCGAAGTCTCGCTGCAAATAATTCTAGCGTTCCTTATAAGGAAGAAACTCCTCTCGCCGGCAAGTAGATTGAGAATTTGATCGATGGTTATCATGAAGCGAACGTTCGATTGGATTAATTATTAGGTCATCTCAGCAGTAGGAGGAGGAGAGGAGAGAGAGAGAACGTCGAGGGGGTACTGAGAGGATGGCGGCAGAACCTGCAAAGCATCTGTTCATCTAAAACTCGATTCAATGTTCCCTGCCACCGGCATAGTAAAAACCTGGTCATCCTCGATTTCTGAGGCATTGAAAGCCCCCCTCCCTCTCCTCCCTTGTTTAGCACGGCAATTAATTTGGGATGCTCCCTGCCCCTTGCAGCAAAGGTAAGACCTCGCCATCCGACTTAATGTTCATCCCAAAACCTTAATTAACGCACCTACTTAATTGGTACTGCAGCTGCGAAAATTTAACACCCCGAGTCCTCGTATCATCGATCTCGCAAACCATCTCACCCCGGGTCGACTCATCGCCGTTGACCCGACTGCTACAGATTTTGATGTCGTCTTCGGAAAGAATTAGAGATAACGATGAGTAGGTGGTAGAGAAAAAGAGGGGGAGAAGCGTGGCGAAGTTTTGGAACCGACTCATTGTCGTTTAGCACTTTATTTGGAATATATCCGCTCCCCTGCTCGCCCTTCCTCTTCCCGACCGAACTGTCCCTCTCCCCTCCTCTTTCTCTGTAGTCGTTCACAATTCACAAACATTTATGTTCCCAACATTTATTTTTTACCCTCTCCGGTCTTTCTTCAGTCCATTCTACATTCAAGGCAATTTTAATGGAAAACGTAAATGGCTGCCCCCCGCCTTCTTCACATTTAATTCACTTCCTGCCTTCCATCAGCCTTCAGATTTGTGCCTGCACGGTCATTAACCAAGGTGTCCGATGGGAGATAAAGCCAGTCGAGAAGGGATCAACGCATTCAAATCTTGCAGGAGAAGGGCCGAAGCGATCATAATTAACTGAGACGCATGCAGGAAAGGCAACAACACAGTTCCCATTTTTATTCTGACAAAATACAAAGGTAGCTGCGCAAGAGTGCAGTATTACGTCGTCTTCTTCTTCTTTATTTTTTCCTCTACCCTGTTTACTCTTCCTCCCCTCTCCTCCTTGCTTCCTCTTCCTCTTCCTCTGCTATTCTTCTTGCCTCCTCTTCCTCCTCCTCTCTTCTTTTAGCCTCCTCTTCCCTCTCCTCTGCCTCCTCTTTTCTTCCCCTAGCTTCCTCCTCCTCCCTCCTCTTGGCCGCAGCCTCTTCCCTCCCCGCTGCCTCCTCCTGCTGCTCCTCTCTCCGCCTCGCTTCCTCTTCCTTCTCCCTCCTCCTCGCTTCCTCCTCCTCCTCTCTCTGCCTTGCTTCCTTTTCCTTCTCCCTCCTCCTCGCTTCCTCCTCCTCCTCTCTCCGCCTCGCTTCCTTTTCCTTCTCCCTCCTCCGCGCTTCCTCCTCCTCCTCCTCCTCTCTCCGCCTCGCTTCCTCTTCCTTCTCCCTCCTCCTCGCTTCCTCCTCCTCCTCTCTCATCCTTGCCTCTTCCTCTCTCTCCCTCGCCTCTTCTACCTCTCTCCTTCTAGCTTCCTCTTCCTCCTCTCTCTTCCTAGCTTCCTCTTCTTCCCTCTTCCTTTCTTCTTCTTCCTCTTCTTTCTTCTCGCGCCTCCCCATTTCCTCCTCCATTATCCCCTCCAAGTCCTCCGCGCATGACGTGCAGGCTAGCATTATCGAGTCGCCCTGGGACGCCAGCATCTCCTCGATTTTACTGGTGTCAGGCAGATTAAACGACGCTGCCAATATACTCGCATCGATCACCTGGAGCACCGATTGCTTCCCCACCAGGAACTGTGGATGGTTGTTCCTCGCCACGCTGCTGAACCCCACGAACACGAAGACGTCGTCATTGTAAGAGACCTGCGTCATCGGGTGAAACCTCGGCACGACGAAGACGTCGCCTTGTTCGACCTTAAACATCGTGTTCTGACACTTGGGACCGTTGCCGGAGGGATCACTCGGGCAGACGACCTCCACCACGCCGCGCCCTGCTATCGCAATCGCAATCTCGGCCGCCCTGGGGTTCCAATGCGGCCCCATCATGGAACCCTTCCACAAATATTAATGAATCGAGCGATATTAGATTAATTAGCTCTATCTTCGTTTCACCACAATTAATCGACTCGCTACTTGGAATACATACCCTGGTCAAGTTGACCATGAACGGGGCCAAGTTAGACCCTCGGAGAGCTTCAAAGTCGTCGTGAGTCAACGCGGTGCTCCATCCGTAAGGGTTTTGCACGTCAGGCTGGGTGTGGAGGAGATTAAATGCCTTTTTTTTGGTCGTCCTCCTCTTCTGCTTCTTCTTCCCCTTCTTGTTCATGGCATCGTCGGTCAAATCCCTTACACCGGAAAGAGCCCGAGTGATTCCCTTCGCCCGACTTGCGTCGCCCTTTTCATCTGTACTTGTGAAAGGCACGATGGAGGGAGACGCCAGTACTCTTTTGATGCTTCCAATTGTTTCTTCAGAAACCTTAATTTGCACATTAAGCCAATATTCAGCAAATAGATTCATTAAACCATGCATCTAACTCCATAACTATATATATATATATATATATATATATATATATATATATATATATACCCCAAAACCCATCTGCAAAACTTCTTCATGGAAGCCCCGAACTATGTCGCTGATATTTGCGTAAGGTCCTACGGCGTACCCCTGCAAGGAGAGTAGCACCATGCATGCAGAGCATGTTTCCGATTTAACAAGGATCAAAAGTTAGGGCTCACAGACGGATACTACGAGCAGTCAAATAATGGATTCTTAATTACCAGTGGATTGTCAATGTCTATATGGTCAAATATCGCGTGGACTCTAAACTTGCGTCTTCTCGGATCGGGGTGGCTTTTCATGTAGAAGGTGGTGCCTCGCTCCAGTCTGTAAACATCACCGCGCACCACCTCCGTCTCCTCTGTTTCACCATCCTCGTTGATCCAAGTCACCGTTCCTTTACCTGCACGCTTTTTTTTTTACCTCAGGATGAACACGGGAGCACGCAAAACAAACACGCGCTGCATATCTGTGCAGTGAATACCAGTGAGCACGTAGAAGAGCATGTCGGTGTGGAGGAGAACGGGGAGGAAGAGCGAGCCGGGCTCCATAGTGATGAACTGGAGGTGGTAGTGAGCCCCGCGCGGAGCATCGTGGACGTCGACGGCCGTGATCTCCCCGGACTCCGTCGACGACAGTGTCTTCCTGCTCTCCTGCTTCCTCACCTGCACGAGGCCGAGCTCGCCCTGATCGCCATCGATGGCTGCAATGGCGCACAACAGGATCGCTGCCAGTGCCCCGACCGAAACCGGCGCCTTCATCAACGTCATGTCCTCTCGCTGCAGGCAGCGTGCTTCTCCTGCCCAGCATGCGGGCGGCGGCGGGCGGAGGCGGAGGAATAAGAAAGGGTGCCGGCACGGAGGAGGCGACCTGCATGTAAGCCACGTTGCGAGGGTGGAGCTGGGACGTGTTGCGAGTTTGGCAGCAGTGCGGTCCGGAGAGTCGCCATTGGCCCTTGCTCTTTGTGGTTGAAGCCTGAAGAGAGAAGCCGGAGGCCTGTTAAGAAGCCCATAATTGATGGGAAGTAGCAGCAGGATAATGAATCGGGTGACTGTAAAAACCTCTGCTTAATTGAATGGAAATCGCTTTCCTAAATTTCAACTTTTTTCCTTCTTTCCAAACGACAGGAAGAATATGGATGCACCGAGTGATTAAAACTGCAAAGTTATGTAAATTTTCAATACACGTAGCCCATGTATTACTTTTGTGCTATATTTTATATTGATATAAAAAAGGCGATTGATTCTCTCATTATGGGAGCGGAAAAAAGGAGGTTTAATTTACCTCAACTTTCTTCTCGCGGTGAAGCATGCAGCGAGCGCGCAAGTTGATCGAGGCCTTCCTTCGTTACGCGACAAAAGCTTGCCACGGGACGAGGTGGGAGTCGGAAGCTTTGTGAAGAAGAAACGCGATGAGAGCGCTTGGCGAGAGGACTTGGGGTCTTCCTTCCATCAAGTCAAAAAGGCAGAGTCTTTAATAATTCTATCGATTAATCTGAATACGTAGCAACTAAGGATGGAACACAGGAACGTTATCGTTTTCATAATTCAACGCCACTTGACTTCTCCCGTCTGCAATTAAATTAATAATTCTCTCTCTCTCTCGCAACCAAAATCGAAGTCGATTCCGGTGCCGAACACGATCAGCTTTTGCCAGGCTTTTGAGTTGATAAAAAAAAATTGATATCTTTTGGAGGGTCCGTCCGTCCATCGCTTTGAATCAAACGTGCCTAATCCTCCTCCTCCTCCTCCTCTTCACTCCCGGGGGGGACACAAAAGCGAACCGATCAAAAGGTCGACCTAAAGTTGCAGCTAGAATCGATTTAAGCAGCCGCATGCAGACGGCAGCCGACGCCGACGATCGAGATACATCGCGGCCGGCGACCGGATCGAGGGACACTCACTCCCTCCGCTGCCGTGGCGCGCTGCCCATCACGGGCTTCCGGTGGCCCACCGGTGGGCCTCCTGCCGGCCATGGCGTCGCCGCCGCCCATGCGCCATGCGCATCCATGCATGGCAGCCCTCCCCCCTCCCCCAGTGGCGGTGGGTGCGCGTACGTGACGTGTGTCAGCGTGGAGACCACGCTGACCCCACCGCCATCAAAGGCTGCGGGCGGGAATAAGTTCCGCCGGCCCCTCCCCCCTTCCGGTGGGTTCCTCGCTTACTCCTCCGCCGGCCCCACGCCGTCGATGACCGTCAGCAGCCCTCTCTGTCCTGTGCCGGCGCCGTGCACGTAACCCTTATTGAGACCTCTGCATGCTCATGCGCATATCCTCTCTCTCTGGTTTCCCCCCTTGATATCGAGGTTGCGTATCTAATTTAAATGCACCTCCTTAAGAGTTGAAGCACGCACAAAACTTTTGTCTCTATCGATTAATTTATTCACGCAGGTGGCAGCTGGTCCTTCTTGCTCGTCTGTGAATTGTGATCGAAGAACTCTGGGACTGCAGTGAACTGGAATCCCTCGGCATTATTCTTCAGTATTCAGCCTCTGCTGCTAGCAAACGCCCATCAGATTCACGAGTCCAAGGAATTAAAACACGCTGGCAGCTGCTTTTAGGTTAGAGCATGGTACTCATGTCTGGAATATTATATGAGCATGTCGTTAATTAATTACGCTGATCTCGATATGCGCATATAGCATGCAATATTAATCAGACATGGATCCGAATGAGGGAAGAAGATGGTGGACGGATCTCATCCAACAGGGCGGGCGTTAATTAATGATGTACATGTAGCAGGGAGAGGAATTGAAAGAAGAAGCAGAGGAAAAAAGGGTTAGAAAAAGGCTAGGAAGGGGAATCAGGAAGGAGGAGGAGGAGGAGGAGGGGGGCACCTGATGAGTTTGTGAGTGCAGGTGATCAAAAGCAACTGCTATGCAGCAAGCTAGCTAGCTTCAAGTTAACAAAAACAAAGCCACTTTTTATGACGTTGATCTCCACTACTAGGCATAAAATTAAAATTCGATGGCTTAAAGCGCTGGAGAGAGGGCAGCACTGCACAGCAATGATAAGGGGAAACACCATGTGTCTCTGATGCCTAAATATTCTTCTTCTTCTTCCTCTTCTTCTACATCATCATCGATATCACCATCTTCTTCGCACCCTGCATTATCTTTGATTTAATTTAATTGAAATCATATATATTCAAGGGATATCTTATGGACGTTGTGTATATATTTGAGCTTTTAGCTCCGCCGGACCGCCCCCGCTTTTGGAATCGATCATTAGTGCACGGTTCCCACACGGTATGAGGAGGAGGAGGAGGCTTGTGCCGCACAAAAGGAAGCCTCCTCCCCTTCAGATTCCAATCTCCAAAGTCTCGTAGAAAGGAGAAAAAAGTGCCCGTCATCATCGCCCACTCAACAGATAAAAGGAAGCAACAGCCCCTTCGCATGGGCTGCATGCCCTCCCCGGCAGACCGATCACCATACACCGCATGCATGCAGCCTTTTAATCCTCTATCTACTGCTGCTTCCTCCCCTTTCCATCATATGCGTCGACGACAGTAGAACACACACCCACACACAGAAGGAAAACAAAAAAAAGGAGAAATGATTCCATGGGGATTGGTGGCGGATTAGGTCTGAATAATTCATCTCCATTCATGCATATATATTCACCTCATCCTTCCACTGTTCATTCCTTCCTCATACGTATATGCATGATGACATAAACCCCAGCAATCGGCACTGTTCTTGTGGGGCTTGATGTTCGAACGTCGCCGAGAACATCCTCTTAATTCCAGCAAAGGAATTGAATGAAGGGGGGGAAAATAATGAGCAATTAGTGTCTCACCTACTTGAGTCATGAAAAAAGAGGGCACCATTTTTTTCTGTGCTGGGATTTTTACGGCGTGTTTTTTCTTCTTCCCATTTGATATCACAGGAATGAGGAGATGGGGTACGTGTGCGGGGAGAGAGATCCAGGTGAGGTCGATCAAGCTTAGATTTTAAAAAACACCAGGGGAAGTGGTGGTGGTGGAGGTGTTTATTGTTTGTAGGAAGAGGAGGAGATATTATGCGCCGTCCTCCTCCCAGACATTCATATAACAAAGACATGCGGTGGACCAGTCGGTGTCCGACAATTTCGATCCATTAATCGCTCTTGTTTTCTTAAATTTGGCTTGTTACTGTTACCACCCGGCTCGTAGTAATAACATCGATGATGAGGTCGCTCTCATGGAGCTTCAAGTTGACTGCAACGCAAATATGGAGTTGCAGAAGGTCAAGTCAGATGTTAGCAAGTCGAAGTTAATTTACTGCGGTCGCGATCGTTCAGTGGAACCTAATTTTATTACGGATGCAGTAAGAGAGGGAGGAATTGGAGGCCATGGATAAAAATCAAAGGGAAAGCAAAGAGGAGGAGTCGCGAGGGACGGAAGAGACATGACAACCACCGGAGAGAGTTGGACCACTGCTGTGAGAGTTACATGGTCGGTCCCCCGGCTGCAATTGCAAATCCCAAGGCCCCTGTTGTTTGTCCGACTGCCAAGTTTTCAATTCATGAAAGCAAAGCAAAGAGTGGCTTCACCCTCAAGCTCTCTCCCTCGCCCTTCTCCCTCTCGCCCTCTCCCTACTATTGAGAGTTGTTCTTCCCTCTTCCACTCCCTCCTCCTCCCCTCCGGATAAAAAAGAGGAGCTACCTTTCTGACTCTCTCTCTCTCTCATAGGAGTCCCCCATGCCCATCCATCTTTCTACTCATATCCATGGCGTCGATCCATCCATAATTTTCGATATCCCCATGCCATTTCTCTTATTATAAGCCCCGCCTGGCATGAGCCAAAAGCTCCTCACTTCCTTCTTTCCCAAACTCCAAGAAGGAATTGAGAGAGAGAGAGAGAGAGAGAGGGAGGGACGACAGCGGTTCTTTCTTTCTCGGCCTGCTCCTCTTTCTCCCCCTCTTTTCTCGCCTGCCGCCCCTATAATTCTAATGAAGCATCCCAAGTCCCTCACTGACTCCCCGCAGCACCAGCACCAGCCGCAGCAGCAACAACAGCAGCCGCCGCCGCCGAGTCACCACCAGTTTGCTCTGCCTTCCAAGACCCAGCTGCTCGACGCGTCCCCCAACGCCAACGCCAACAGCATCTTCGCGCCCAGCCTCTTCTACGAGCCAACCTCCGTCCTCGACCCCCACCTCACCTCCAGTCCGGCCACCGCCCCCACGGCAGCTCCCGCCGGAACCGGCGACTTGGCCTTGGTCACCTGGAGTACTGGTGCCACCGGAGGAGGAGGAGGAGGAGGAGGAGGCGGCGACTCGCATCATCAGCACCTCCCCACTTCTGACGACTGGGACGCTGCTTCCTGTTCCTGGTTCCTCCCGGACAAGTATGAGCTTTCCCCCTTCCCCGATGACGCCAATCCTCATTTCCTCGACCCCTCCTTCGACCTGTCCTTTGATCCCTTCGCCGCCGACACCAGCATGGCCTTGCCGCCCCCTGGCTTCGACCGCTCCCAGTTGGACTCGCTCATCAGCGCCGCCCAATGCCTGGAATCGAACGATTTCGCCACGGCACATGTGATATTGTCGCGGCTCAATCACCACCTCCCCTCGGCAGGTGTCTCCCCCCTTCAAAGAACCGTATTTCTCTTCAAGGAGGCGCTCCTTGCCCTGCTCCGCCCGTCCACCGCCGAGCCTCCGCTCTCCGCTGCGGAGCTCGTTCGCCACATCGCCGCCCACAAGGCCTTTGCGGACCTCTCCCCCGTCCCGCACTTGGCCACCTTCACCGCCACGCAGACCCTCATCGAGGCGCTCGACTGCGGCGCCCGCTCCATCCATCTCATAGACTTCGACCTCGGCCTCGGTGGCCAGTGGTCCTCCTTCGCGCAGGAGCTTGCCGCTCGGAGCCGCACGTCCCGCACTCCTCCGGCCGCGGTGCGCATTACCGCCGTCGTCGCGGAAGAGTCCGGCGAGACGGCGCTCGCGGCGGACAACCTCCGTGACTTCGCCCGCGGCCTCAACATCAACCTTTCAGTCACCTTCGTGCGGGTCGGCGGCCTAGGCACGCTCGCCCTCTCCAGTGTCCGGGTAGCAGGTCCAGGGGAGCCCACGGGCGTGGTCCTCACGCCCTCGATCTTCCGCCTCCTCGGCTGCGGTGGCGGAGCCTCAGCCGAGACCGCCGCCGCCCTCCTCCGTTTCGTCCATCGCGCGTCCCCGCGGGTTGTGGTGTTCGTCGACACGGAGGGGGGGTTGGGCGCCAGCCCCCACTCCCCGCCGTCACTGAGGCGGACGGTGGCGGCGGGTGTGGAGCACTATGCGGCGGTGCTGGAGTCGGTGGAGGCGGCAGCCGCGGTGACGGGGGCGGGCGAGGAGGCGGTGCGCCGGGTGGAGCGGGCGGTGGTACGACCGCGGGTGTCGACCGCGGTGGCCGAGTGGGCCGGGCGGTTGGGCCCTTGGCGGGAACTGTTCGCGGGCGCCGGCTGGTCGCCCGTGCCCTTCAGCGAGTTTGCGGAGTCGCAGGCCGAGTGGCTCGTGCGGCGGGCCCCAGCCGATGGCTACCACGTGGCGAGGAGGGATGGGGCCCTCGTGCTTAGCTGGAGGGGGAGGGAACTCTCTTCGACGTCAGCGTGGAGGTGCTGACTCGGATCCTCTTTCCCCGGTCAAAAAATTACTCTCACTCACACTCACTCACTCACTCACTCACCGGTTGCCTCTTCCTACGGCTATATATCTACCGCGCACACACATACATAATTAGTATTATTATTCTCTCCTCCAGCTCCTCCTCCCCCATCTCTTAATTTGCCTGCTGGGTTTGGGGGGCTCTCTTTTGTTTTGTCGATAGATAATAGTAAGTTTTAATTACTGTGTGGAGGTGTATGGTTTAGTTTGTGCCGTCCGTCATTATGCTGCTCTCAGCTCCCTGCTTCCTTTTTCTTTTTTCTACCATTTTTACATCTCTCCCTTTCTTTGCTGTTCCCCCTCCCCCTCCCCCTCCCCCTCCCTATCTATTTTGTCCTCTTCTCATCACAGCTCTAATTTACAGCTGATTTGGCGTAGAGAAATGGAGTGCAGGGGGGAAGGGGGGCGAAGTGAAGTGGACATCCTCCATACCTATGTAATGAAATGTACTTGCAGTGTGTCTACTTCTTCCTTCTCTCCTGTCTCCAGAAGAAGGAGATGAAGGAGAAGAAAATAACAACTGATCTGGTAATTAATTCGTCGTTGGCGTTTAGCTTCGCAGTGCAGCTTGTTTGGCTGCTATATATATACATATATATAGCAGCGGACGGTGGTACCAGCTTCCTCTTCGTTATCTTATCTGATCACCAGTCTCCAACTCCTTGCGTTTGGCGTCGAGCTGCGAGGCTGCAACACAACAAACGAAGAAGAAGACGACGGCACCTTTTCCTGTGCGCTTTGCTAGATCTGCGACTGACACCCAGTTCTCCAGCTAGCCAGCAAGTTGGCGATTTCTCGTACAAATTAACCCTGCCGCTCATGCAGAGTCCGCAGTCCGCACCTGCAGGCGACATGCATGCAGGGTGCATCATGCCCTCCTGGAACCGGGGAGATCACGCCTGGTCTCTCCCATCGTAATTATCTGCAGCAACCCTAATCCCCTCTTCTCCCTTCGGTCGAAGCGAAACGCCGAGGCGGAACGGAAGATATCATGCATGCATCAGGGGTATTTGCGTTAGGTCGGATGAAAGCAGCAGTTGTGGGGGAGAGGGGGGGCGACGGCGACATGCAGGTGAGGACGAGGACGGAGGCCCCCATTGCTGCTGCTGCCGCCGTCGCCCGCTTAACTCTTCCCCACTGCTTCAATCATGTCGCCCTGTTGCTTCTTTTAAATATTGCTCCAGAGGAGTAAGACGTACACCTCCGACCTCTCCTCCCACGGTAAATAAATTACATATCAAGATTTAGAACTATGGGAAGCACGCTACCATGTTATATAATATGGACAAAAGAAGAAGGAAATATAGAGTTGATCCATCATCATCATCATCATCATGATTATTATGGCAGCTGCTGTAAACCAATCACAATAACAAATCAGCCCCACTTGATCCCATCAATGGACAATGCGATGCGTGCATGATTGAGACACGACGCTGCACGCGGAAAGAATTCAGACGTCAAGATGGACCATAAATTGCGGCAGTGCAGCATTGCGACTGATTTATTTTCGTCATGTACTTATACCGACGACCATATAAATTGACTCAGCAAAGTGGACGTCCAAAGCAAAGCAAGCAACTCGGATCGATTGATTCCGAGTCCAATTCGTTTCGATTCAATTGGGTTCGTTTGAGCCCAACTCTTCAATTGGGCCGGAGCAAATTGGGGCTTCCGAAGGCGGGTCCCAATCTAATCCGTTACCGGCGTCGTCGCTCGTCAGCACACGTCCAAATCGCCCGCCTCTCACCAGCAGCGAACAACCAACTGCCAGCCACTCAGATGTGCGTCTTCTTCTTCGTCCCCCTCCTCCGCATCCCCAACCGCATGCTCCTCCTCCTTGCGCTCTGCTACATCGGCGATTGTTCCATCGACGATGCTGAACCCAACGGCCTCCACCAGCCCTAGCAGGAGGTGCAAGTAGCCGGCCCCGATCGCCCGCATGGAGAGGCTCAGCGAGCGGGACCGCGTCCTGCTGGGCTGTGCCCACCGCGACCCGTTCGGCAACCTCCAGCAACCCCCGCCCTCGTCGTCGCACCATCGCAACTCCGACGTGGACTTCGCCGACGTGTTCGGCGGTCCCCCAAGGCGGTCGTCCTTCTACGAGTTGCGCCGCAGCCGGGCCGACTCCCTCGACGCTCGCTCCCGCCCTCGCCAGTCGTCCTTGGGGCTGGCCGCGGAGAAGCCCGTTTTTGGAGATCTCGGGAGCCCGAGAAGGAGGCGGAACGCTGACGATGAATTCTACGATGACATATTCCCCGGGAGCGATTCCGGGTCCTCCACTCCGAGGAGGCTCGATCGAGACCCGTTCCCGTCGGCACCCGGCTCCAGGGTTCTCAGCCCCAATCGGCCTGTTTTTGTCGGAGGTTCCTCGCTGCCGCCGCATCCCAGGTCCTTTTTTTTTTTGGTTTTCCCTCCCTCCTTTTCCTACTTAATTTTTGAGATGAGTGCGGAACTTTTTCTCTCAAGTGCCAAGTTCCTGAACTTTTCCTCACTTCCAATGCTCTTGTGGCCTCTCATTTTTAACTCTCACGGTGATTGATGTTCCAGCCTCCCTAAAGCGAAGTCGGCAAGAGGAGTAGACCATTCATCATTCGGGGAGAGTTCTCCCACACACAGTGCTCCAAGCAAAGGTGATGATGCTGATTCAGATGCTTCTAGTTTTCCATATTCACCGAATCCTTCCAGAGCACTCCCAGGAGCAGATAACCTGAGAAATTCTGGTTATGCCTTTCACCGCCAAAGTCCTTTAGCCAGTCATCTTGCTCGGGGAACGACAGTTAGGTCATCGGAGACTTTTGGCAAGGGCAGTCAGTCCGGAAGACATAACACCAGTGTAGAGAATTATATCAGAAGCAATCGATTCCATTTTTCTGTTTACAAATGGGCAGGCAAAGGAGTGTCACTTCGTATATCTTCTCTCTCAAAAGAAACAAATGAGATGAGTAGATATATACCTGAAGTGATCATACACGCAGCTGATCTGCCATCTGAGGATGAAGATGATGACATGTCTACTTCAACTGGTGTATCCAACAACCAGATGGAGAGTAAACATGGTGCAGATTTAACAATTCCTGACGATCTTTTGCCAGAGTCAGATTCAAATGACATTAGTAGAACTTCTAGTGGAAATTCAGGTGCCTACCATCAACAATCTATGTTCTGCTGTTCTCTTGAGTGCGATCTATGTGCTACAACAACAAGATACCATAAGCTATATTCTGATAAAGAAAATAAATCACCATTCACGTGCCATTTAATGATGTTTCTCTTGATGAAGGAACGATCAATGACAACCTTGAAGAAGTATCTGTCGCTATATCTAGTACTAAAAACCAAATAGAAAAATCTACATTAGTTTTCCAGGATGGTATTGGACAAAGATTATACTAATACGATATCTATGCTGGTTGATATTTAGTATTGATTTCATGGTCCTATCTTAGTTTTTTGCATTCAATCTGAATTCAGGATTTGAAGCATCGAACAATCATGAAAAAGAAGGTGCTGGTAAAAAAGAAGCAACCGATAATTTTGGAGTTAATCAACAGGCTAAAAGACAAAACTTTGTGGAGCATGTAGGTGCACTAAAGCCTAGTATGAATGATGTCCCAATTTCTTTGGATGAAAAGATGCATGGGAGTAGGGTAAAAGGAAGGGTTAAAGAGTTCATCAAAAAATTCAATGTTGATGGTTCACCAAAACGCAAAGGCATATTTGATAGCGGAGAAAGGAAGTCCAAAGAAAAAGACAGAGCTAAAAGTAAAGTGGACAATCAAGTTAGTGTTTCCGCTGCTGAGGCAGGAGTTGAAGCTGTTTCTACCCATAACGATGAAATTTTAGTCACCGATTCTGTTGAGGTATGCCATGCATCCAAACTTTTTCTTTTTCAAATTTGTAATTCCGAACTACATAAATGACAGTGACTTTTGTGAACAGCTGAATGAAATCTTGAAAGCGAGTGGGATACCTTCCTTGTATATGAACACCAACATACCTGTAACTGAAGATTCCTCAGAAATGACTAACACTCCAGGGACAAACCCTGGTTAGTTTCATATCTTATGTTATATCCTTTATGAATGTTATTCCAACTTCCACGAGGACGGCTGGATGTCTAGTGCTTGTACTTTTCTTGTGATATCACTTTTACTCAAAACTAACAAATGACGTTTTCTTGCAGTTGTATATTAAAATTTTCTAAACATTGGAATTTATTTATTTTAATTCAGCTTCAACTCAAGAAAATGCTAAAGTTTCAGCGCATGATGTCGAGGAATCTCATTTTGACGATTTCGATGAATGTTTGGTATGTGCTGTTCTCTTGACGTGGTCTTAAAACATATAAGCATATTATTCGTCAATATCCTCGTACATGTTCTCATATGCACTATGTACAACCACGATAGTTATCAGGTTGGTTGTCCTTTAATGAACTTTATGATATCATCTGATAAGACCATTTCAGGTGAATACAGTCATGCAGAAATGATATTCGTAACTCGTGCACTGTTTTGGTAGCTTGATTAAATGGTCATCAGTATTACTGGATCTAGTATAAATATTTATGATGCTGTTCTGACAATTCCATCTGCTTTTTTCCTGTTTTCATGCAATAATTCAACTATACTGAAGGTATTTTGTCCTGTAAAAAAATTACACAGGTTGAACAGTTACCTCAAGAAGAGACAGAAAATCAACAGGCAGTTGTACATCAGGATCACATACAAGTTTGTTACTTCATTCCACTCAATATGACAGGAATTTATGATTGCTGAGCATTCTGTGAAAAGCTTGACCAACCTTCTCTAAGTGCAGATTGCGAATGCTAAGATACGGGATTGGTCAAAAGGAAGAGAAGGAAATATCCGATCGTTGCTGTCTACCCTACAATATGTGAGTTTTTTTTTCATGGTTAGAAAATACAAGTGGCTATAGAACTATTTTTAACTTTTTAAATTTTGAACTAATATCTGTATGCTGTCGTAACATATGGGATCCTTCGTTCTCCATGGCTGTTGGTTAATCGAGTATTGTCAATTTGCTCTAAGCTATCAGGATTGTGCAAATACTATACGTAAACAAATGATTATTATTAATTTTCCAGTCTAATAATCAATGCCCTGACTTCATTATATTTGTCATACATATGATGGGCATGGATAAGTGGAAGTTTGTTTCCTTGTTCATTCAAATCAAAAGTCCTATGTTCGACCTTTCTTGAATGTTCCAGGTTCTTTGGTCAGAGAGTGGATGGAAACCAGTTCCACTTGTTGATATAATTGAAGGAACTTCCGTGAAGAGGGCATATCAAAGGGCACTGCTGTTTCTGCACCCAGATAAGCTACAGCAGAGAGGTGCTCCCGAGCATCAAAAGTATATTGCAGAAAAGGTTTTTGACATATTGCAGGTAGTTGAGATTGTTCATTCAGAGAATGGCATTGCTGTGTTTTCAATTGAATGGCTTCTCTTTTTTGTTTTTTAGATATTCAAGGTTGATTTATATGGTCTGTAACTCTTTACCATTCCTAGTAAGAAGTCAATTATAAGGGAACACTCAATTTTTGAGTGAATCACTTTCTCTTGACGTAGTGAACTGACTGCCGATGGCTTAACTGAGGCTGAAGTATGTAGCTGAGACTGCGAGTTTAGTTGCAGTTCGGTGACTTGAGTAGCTTTTAGGTGGCTTGTTATCAGTAGGCATTTTGCGTTAGAAATATCTTTTCTATGAGCATGATGTGTGTACGAATCATAACACTTATCCAGACAAATAGTTTATTAGGCATCAGCCTTATGCTAGGCAGCTAGGGAGGTAGTTCGCAGAAGTTTTTGACCATGGTAATAGTTTTGTTTGGTTGTATGGGATGTAATTTTCATCACCCTTCTTCGCTTAAATGCAAATCTACTCTTTTTGTCGTTGCAGGAGGCATGGGATCAATTCAATTCGATCAGTGGTGTTTACTGATGGTGGCGAAGAGAGATATATGTGGTGTCCCCAAATAGTTGGGACCTGAAGGACTGCTTTGTTGCTGTGATTTGCAGATTCTGCCAGTCCGGCCAAGGAGTGGCATTCATCTGCTAATTGTATGATGGTACCTACCTTTTTCTGTAGTGCCAGCACTGAGCAAACTTGACATTAAAAATTCAAAATGTATAAATTAATTGGTTGTTTATATAGATCATAAATCCATCGACGTCCTTTTTAGTCAACACCTCGACCGCCACTATCTACAGAATCATCCAATGGGCAAAAGAAAGACCTTTTTGGTTACTAAAGATGTGATGGAGTACAGAAATAATAGTCATCATCAAGAAGGAGCAAGCAAGCCAGATCATTCAATTCCCAAATAAAGCAGAAGGATCCAAGCAAGCAACAGTTTAGATTCCCTACGGAGCCTTTGCATTGCAGATGGTGAGTGAATGAGTGAGATGGGTGCCCCCACTTGGTCACTGTTTGCCCTCCTCTCAGGGCATGATGATGCTACCAAATGCCAAAGTGCAAATTGCTACGTAAGGTTCAAAACAATTTTAGGCTAACACCAAGGCTATCTTTTTGCCTTGTCCTCTCCTTCCTCTCCTCTCATTATTTTACTACATGATGTGGAACAAAAAGCAACCCAAGTTGGGGAAGCACGTAATAAAGGAAGCTCCCTCCCTCCCTCCCCTCTCTCCCTGCAGACAAATTCCTTTCCTCCTCCTTGGTGTAGTGGGCCGGAATTGCTGCCATCCACTGCCTCTGTTTTCAAGTAAGATATACGTATCTCTGCTTCCATTTCTCATACCTACAACATCTGCGCTGATCGTTATCTTTGGAGAAATTAAAAATCCCCACGCCAACATTCATTCCAATCTGTGCAGGACTCTACTTGTCACAGGGTTTTTTGGCGCATCTCCATCTCGTTCCTTTTAGCGGCGGCATGCGTCCGGGCAATGCTGCTCCATCACGTAGTTTCATCCTCAAAAAAGTATATGTATGTGCTACGGTTCAGTTTCCATGTCCCCCCTTATTTAGTCATTATCATTCTCATTATTATTATTTTTAGAAAAAGAAAGGGGGAGAAAAAGAAAACCTGAAGGATTGGCATTTATTAAACCGAACATGATCTTGATTCGTGACGAGAATCTAATGCACCAATCAAATCAATCCACACACCCCGACAGACATCAGGTGCGGTCATTCATCCTAAAGGCACGTTTCTTATCGAACTCTCTATTAATCTCTTTTTCTTGAGAGGAGCAAATCTTTCTATCTTTCTATATTTTTTTAATAATCGGAATAAATCTCACTCTTCTCCCGTCAAAAGTGTTGTTTTATATCAGAGAAATGTTGAGAAAAGCGCGCCTCCAGCTCCAGAGGCAGAGGGCAGGCTGTCTCTTCTTTATTTTACTGTTCAACAACAGGCAACAACCAGACACGCCCAAGCTCTGCCCTTCTCTCTCTCTCTCTCTCACCGCACGGCAGCACCGTGAGATCACATCGCCTTCCTCGAAACGAAGACCTGGGACGCAGATCTCTCCGCCACTCCATAATCTTTCAAGATCTCTCCGGTCGTCCCCGGGTGACTGCTGACTCTCGCGCGGAGGACCCGCCGGTGATCTATCGGCCTATCAAAATGGTGCCTTTCCTCGTGGGTTTCCGCGGGCGGGCGATGACTTGATCCCGGGGTTGCCGTTGGCGGAGGTGAGTAGCTTTCACTTCTTTTTTTCTCCCCTTTTTTTCCCCCTGTGTCTGTGCTCGCGCAAATGTTGGATCTTGACGAGCTTTGGTTACTTGTGCGGAATGCCGTGGAGAGGTTGGAAATGACCGGATGGATTTTACCTAAAATTTGGATTTTTGCTGCTTTTCTTATCCACCATACCATCCAAAGGCAGGTATATTCTGTTTCGTCTTTCGGCGACCTGGCTTTCTTGTGATGGAGGGAGGAAAGATATGCTTTTGTCCTACGATAGTAAAAATTTAGTCCCTTTTCTTTTTAGTTTCAGGACATCTAGAATCTAAATGCTGCGCTGTGGTTTTCCTTTCTTAAAAATCCAGGAGGCTTAGATTTTACCTTGCAGGCTTCTGCTCGATCTGTCAATAACCGTTTTCATATAGTTGTACATCGAGTAGGCACTCTACGAAAAATGCAGGGTTTTTTTATGTTGCCCCAGTCTTTTTTCAAAGGAATCGTGTTGCTTAAATCTTAGGAAAGGTTGCTCGTCATCAGGTGCTTGATGATTTTTTTCCTTGACTACGGTTATTGCCAGTGACCACTTTCGTTTGCAACTTCTCCATTTGTTTTCCTTAGTGTTACTGGAGTTTTTAATTTTTATCACCGTTGGACCTCATCCTGTTTCATCAGATAAACTACAGATTTCTACTTGTAGACTGACAAGACCTTGTTGTATGTGTTCGAAGAGGTTTGTTGTTTTTAGTGCCTTTTTAGCTGAAGACATTAATTCGACTATCTTTGACTTTGGGTTCTGTCACTATGTAGTTGTTATCTTCTTCTCCTGTAGATATTATTATGCGTTTTTTGTTCTTTGCATTCTTAGTTGCTATATTTGCATGGAAGCGATAGTAACTTGGTAACTTGACATGCTTTCGAAAAGAATGCTGCTGGAAAACAATCAATGGGGAATTTCTGCATGGTTCTTCTCATTGACGTTTCCTGGAATCACTCTCATATTATCTTTTGTTCTGCAGATTTACAGTGAATTATATTATTTGCCGCAAGTACTTAACTCTTTTCCTCTTTACTTTTCTGCAATTGAAGGAATATGAAATCAAGCTCAAAGAAGGGATGGAAATCCCTTGTGCCCCTACATCTGAGCAGAGCTTCCAGCCGGTTTTGTTTGTTCCCAAAAGTTCGATCTGCCAGCCAAACATCAGGAAATGTGCCCGTTTACCTTAATGTTTATGACTTGACTCCAATAAATGGCTATATGTACTGGGCAGGCCTTGGGATATTTCACACAGGCGTCGAAGGTACTTTCATTAGGAAAACATACTGTAAACGCACCACCATACCTCTATGAATAAGTTGCTTCCTTGTAACTTGAATGGTGAATTTATTGATCTATGTATGATGAATAAGCTGCAAGAATTTTGAAAGCACATTCAATTCACTGAGGTTTTTTAGCCATTAGATGGGATCGGCCTCGTTACATATGTTACCTGGATCTTGCAAGACTTAGAATATACATTCTTTAGTTTGACATGTTAGGATATTGTGGTAGTTGCCTATTTGATACGTTGGTATTACAGCAAGGACCAAAGTTTGGGATATCTCAAAGGAAAGGTAGAAATGAGAAGTGAAGATGAGAAAATCACATTTACCATAAAATAATATTCATAAGGTGCTAAACTAAGCAAAAATAGCTACCATATTTCTGAAAGAATACTACATACACCAAAAAAGTTATAGTGGCCTAACTCTTACATGATTATAGGAATGCCTAAAGGAATCCTAGTGGAACATAGTGCCTCTGAAGACTAACTAAGTCAATCTACTTGTTTGATTGACTTACCTTTATAGGTGTTCAGATGTAACCTGCAGTTTACTTAGAATTGTTCAGCTATACAGATTATGAATACTAGTGTTTCCTTTCCTGCTCATTATATGGCTACTAAGTTCCTTTTCTAGTTGGAACGAGCATATCTGCTCAATCAACAACCCACCAGGATCAGGCGGTAAATCCTAGAATTATCAGTCACTAATATTGCTACAGAATGGGGTAAAAGCTTACGAGCAGCCGTCTCTCAAGTCACAAGAACAATATTTTTACAAAATCTTAAGATGCACGGTGCTTCTATGGTAACAATAGAGATGAAGTAAACATAGTGATAATGTAAAATTTTGCACTGGCCTATCTCCTTCATTACTTTACATTTCTTAATCTCTGGTTGGACAATGGCCTCCATGTGAATTTTGAATTGCTAATATTGTGTTCAAATTCTTGATACAAAAACATTTTTATGCCATACATTGGTTATGTTTTTTATGTGTATACATTCATGTAGTTCATGGAGTGGAATATGCATTTGGAGCGCATGACTATCCAACAAGTGGAGTCTTTGAGGTTGAGCCACGTCAGTGCCCTGGCTTCAGGTTTAGGAAATCAATATTCATGGGTGCAACATGTTTAGACCCGTTGCAGGTCAGAGAGTTTATGGAGATGCAGTCTTTAAATTACAATGGAGACACCTACCACTTGATCATGAAGAATTGCAACCACTTCTGCCAAGATATCTGTTATAAGTTGACTGGTAACACAATTCCTAAATGGGTGAATCGACTTGCTAGGATAGGTATACCTACCTTTTAATTCAATGTGTGTACTACTATAATTGGCAAATAAATTAAATTACCATTTACCAATAGGATATTACATTGTTTCAGTATAGTTACATCATCATACATAAAGTTTGCTCCTTATAACTTGTTTGATAGCATCAATAGATCTCAACTCACCTTCTAGGAAGGATTTTTGAGCATCACTACAATATCATATGTTACAAGTCATAAAGGAGCAAATACATTAAAAATGAATATCTCAAAGAGCAGTAGTATTCTAAGCTAAGTATAAGACAACAAACTCTCTTATTTTATCTTTATCCAACATAGTAAAAATTACTGTCTTGATATTCCGGAAGGTTATATTTACATTTATTCAACAAATTGCTATATGTGTGTACTACACTAATTTGTGAATAACTGCAGTATTTATTGTTTTTCACAGACTATTGCATTTTGTTCTGCAACAGATCAACCTCATGCACTCTCATATTCTTTATAACTGGATGACCCTCGTATCCCAAAGAGCGTTAGAATCCACT
Organism: Thalia dealbata; assembly: GCA_030544415.1. NCBI lineage: Eukaryota > Viridiplantae > Streptophyta > Magnoliopsida > Zingiberales > Marantaceae > Thalia > Thalia dealbata. The sequence continues at coordinate 3,342,059 of CM060458.1, forward strand.
TAAAAAAATATGGGAGAAGAGAGTGGATGTTACTTTTCTGCAGTTCATAGCATTAAATTTGATGATTGTAGTTGGGTCCAGGGTTCAGATCATCTGGAAAGTGTGGACCAAACTGGATAAACTCCTCAGCCAGCCATGTAGCCAAAACCATAAAAAACAAAATAAATTTTAAATCATAATAGGAAATTAAATAATAAAATAATTAAGATAGTCATCATTACACAGACTAATATAGATAAAAAAAGGTGCCGAAAGTTCAAAGGGATGTGTGGTATAATTTAAATCTCGAGGTTATAATTGAAAATACTTTTCTATCGGTTATAAGCTCTCTTTTTTTTCTTTCCTTCAAATCATCTCAGCCTTTTCTTCTCTCCCATTTTCTCCTCTTCAACTCTTTTTTCCTTGTCCTTTTTCACTTTCTTCTTTTTACTGTTTCATTCATTGGCTTGATGATCCTAAATTCATTGTTTAATCAACTAAGATTTATCCATATCTGCCAGTGGTTGAGGCACAATAAGTTGATAACCATGTATGCCAAGGTGAAATGGTCAGTAGGTTTTGTCTCAGGATTTCTGATTGGTTTCTCCCAAGTTCTCCCTATCTGGCGTTAAATTAGCATCTGTAACACTGGAGCTATAATATGAAGAAATTATCATGCAACGAATTTGCCTTATCCTTTGTCAATGATGGTCCTTCATACGTTTGAACTTCTGGAATGATGGATTCTAATCTTGACACTTTTGTCTACTGTTTGGTTCTCTTTCCTGTTATAACTATTCTGGCGGTGTTACACTATAGAACTCCCTGAGTGTGTATATGTGTGTGCCACGCATGATATATCCCATTTGCATGAATTCTGCCGACAATAGCTCCTTATAAAACCCAAAAAAAAACTTTTGGATTTTAAATTATTACTGGTGCATTTGTTTTATTTTGACAATGACATCCATATCAAGTTTTCTGAATCTGTTGTTACAATCCATGCTAGTTGCTTATTGTTTTGTATTCTGAGAAATCCTCGTTCAAAGTGCTTGCTTGTGATACCATTTTTTTTAAAACTATAAACCATTCTTTTGGCTATCACTCTTAATCTTCTGGACAAATCAACTCCAATGGTAATGTACTTTTTCTGCAGGTTCGCTATGCAACTGCCTACTGCCTGAGGCCCTCAAGATAAATTCTGTTCAACACGATCCAGATTCACAAGCTGAGGATGGAGAGAAAAGGAGGTTGACCGACGCCTTCAGCTGCCTGTCTTCGATGTCGATGCGTCAGAGGCCGTTCTCAGCTTCTTCCCTTTTCCTACCTTCTCCCTTTAGAGGGTCCCTTTCGCACTGGGACTTGAGGAAGTCTGACCCCATTCCTATAAAAGACAGTTGATGATATTGGGGTTGCTGAAAAGAACACACCTGACAGCTCCCGAGATCTTTCTCTCCAGCCGGAAAGCTTGTTATCGTTGCAGATCGTAGTATAGGAAGATGACAATCCACAATGCCCTATAAGCTTGTTACGGACACAAAGGCGTTCCCGTAATCTTCGACTGGCGATGATAGCTGACTGAAGGTTTGAGGATGCTTTTGGATTTTTCTCTTCCTGCAGGGTGCTTAGATGAACAGATACTTGTGTATTTGCTCTAATCATGCCGGGTCCATTGTAACTTCTCTTTGCTGTGATGTTAACATTTTTCTCTTGGGGGAGGTTTCGCTTAATGAGCTTTACTCTTGAGGCACTAATCATCTACAGAACCCAAGTTAGTTTGTGCACGATTCATGTGACTTGCATGCATGATGGAAATCAATGGACTGAGCTTATTGTTTATGAGAGGATGCATGACAGAAAAGAAACAGTATGGATGATAGAAACTTGAACAGTTTTGGTACAGCAATTGACGGGATTTTGACCCACATTTTATTTATAGTTTTGGCTTGTCAGGGCCTTTTAAGTGGTAGGAAGGTGGCAAACAAGAGAAACTCTTTATGTTCTTTTTCTTCTTCTTTTGTCTCTTTCGATGCTTTCCGTAGAAAGTCTTCAATCACTTTCTGATAAATTATCCATCATATATATACACCCTCATCTACTGAGCTGCTCACGACTCTCATAAAACACACACACACACACACACATATTACTTTTTGTTATTTATCACAATCTCTCAAGTTCAAGTTAATTAATTGTAATGCGGTGAGGAATAAATTAACCACAAAGCTCACTCAGTTCCTCCATACTTATTCCACGGTCAAGAGATGCAGATATATATCTATCTTGGCATATGTAATATATATATATATATATATATATAATCTTTGACAAGTTAATGAAAAAGTTGTAGCTAACAACAAGAACCCCCTTCCTTTCCTCTCCTCCTGTTCTAATTAAAGAAGGGGTCAATTCCCTCCTCCGTTAATGGTCAGGCCAAGCGAATGCTGTAATAGAAGACTCGATCTTTATATCCTTCGTACTCTGAATCGGAACATATAAATCCAGTACATACTTTTTGTACATAAGCGATTACCTCTACAGTACAAACCGATTAAGCAGCTTTGTCAGCGGGGGAGGGGATCGATCGATCGAGGCGAATGATCCAGTTAATTTACAAGGATTACGATTAAGTTGCATACATCGATGAATCACTACAACCAGCCAGCAGCAGCAGCCATGATTAATGATCTTGCTAGGTGTTTCTCCACACACACACTACATGTCGTAGAAGTTCGCCCACTCCATAATGCTGCAGCTGCTGAAGTTATTGTACTCGCGCATGTACATGCTGATAAGATCGTCCTCTCCCTCCACCCCAAACTGGTCACCGATTAATGGCGGCTGGTGGCTGACGGCGGAGAAGGATGAACTCGTGCTGCTGCTGCTGCCGCCTATCTCGCCGCCGTTGCTGCCGGAAACTCCTCCGGCCACGCACAAGGTCGACAGCTTCCTTATCTCCTCCTCGGCCTCCGAAATCTTCTCCCTCAATTTGATGACCTGCCATTAATTTAATGAATTAACTAGAAACACATGTTTCCGCTTCATCACCACCACCACCACCGCTTGCCAAGAGGGTCAAGAAACGCGGTAGCTCGAGCGATCGGTTCTGAAGAATTGGAGCAGACGAAAAAATATTTATGTTTCTAGATATACCTCGTTCTCAAGGTGGCATTTTTCGACGACGACGGCGTCGTGCGCGTTCTTGAGCTTGGCGTATGCGTCCTCCACCTGCTTGTTCTTATGCCGCGCTCGCCGGTTCTGGAACCAGACGGCGACCTGCTTGGGGTCCAGCCCGAGCTCCGACGCGAGGTGGACCTTCCGCCCGGAGTCCAGCTTCCGCTCGTCCAGGAAGCTCATCTCCAGGAATTTAACCTGCGCGTCGCTCAGCCGCCGCTTCTTCGCGTCCTCCCCCTCCCCGACCAGGCTCGCCCTCCGCCGCCGCCGCCGCGTCGTTCTGCTCTCCTCGTCCACCGTCGTCGACGCTGAACAAGAAAATCGATGTCAAAACTCATGAACCGCTCGGTCGCGCAGCAATGCAAGTTCCAGACCGCAGCCAAACAGCTTAATTAGCAGGTGGAGGGTTGCGAAAACATACCTGAAGGCATTTGAGAGGAGAGGTGGGAGAAGAGCATGCTTTCTGCGTCCCCAGAGCAGCTGCCCATATCGATCTTGCTGTAAATTAAACGCAGGCCGGGATCGATCTCCTGGGTGGATGGATATAAAGGAGGAATAAAGCAATTAAGATGCGTACTGTATGATCTTAATTTTCTTATCCCGCAGTATCCAAAAGTCTAATTGGCGTAGTTAATAAAATATTCAAACATATGGTGGGGAGACGAGACCGGAAGGGAGGAGATAAAGAGAGAGAGAGGGAGAGGCGAATGGCTACTGTGATGACATTAACAAGCTGCCATGGTTAAAGTCTCGAGACTTTTTATTTATAGGTGGGTGGTGAGCTGAATGGCTCTCGGGAGGAGACCAGAATTACGAAAGTGCCATGCCTACAAATGGGGAGAGACGTGTTGGGGGATGAAACCCTAGGTGGCGATGAGGGCTTCATTAGGAAATCTGGATCAGCTCGATCGATCCTTCCCACCTCCTCCGTCCTCGTGCCCAGGCCTCGATCGATCGCCGGCCTTCGGACGTCTGTCGGTGCGCGTCAAACGCCTTCCTTCTCATGCCGAGCCGGGCCCCCCTCCATCGCAGACCTCTCTGCTCTCTCTATCTCCCGTGCATGATTCTTTTTCCTCTTCTCGTGCATATGCATGAATCAATGCCATTTTATCGAACGACGAAAACTAAAAAAAGTCGCATGCAGCCTACCTCACTACTTAGATTCCAGTGGAATCAATCTCCAGATTAAGATTGATTAATTAATTGAACGAGAGCGAAGGAATTATATCCATCTCGTTCGAGGGGGTAAAGTTACAAACGTGCTGAAACTTGACCTTGGAGAGCAAGGATCGAGCGCACAAACAAGTCATATGCACGTATTGGAAGTAACAAGCCGCATTCCTGCGTGTGTTTCTTGGACCATCAGCGCTGGTTCATCTTTTTTCCACTCTGTGCAAGTTGGACGCCGCTCTCCTCGCTTTAACTATTTCTTCTTGTTATTATATTTCTTAATGCAGAGATTATAAGTCAGCACGGATGCATGCAGTCAGCACTCCTCTTCGTGCAAGCAAGCGTAGGCGACTGGCTCTCTCTCTCTCTCACTCTCCGATCCAATGGAGGATTTGCTCCTTTACATATATAAACATATCTGTGATACGAAGTCTATCAATCTGGGTGCGCGAGGGGAGGGTGGAATTAGTATATCTAGTACGACGACTGAAAGCCCTCCTCTTGATGCAATATAAAATGAATTTGGAAAGCATGCGTTTGCAGGCGCATGTGTAAAACGAGTGGCTTGTTAGGATCGCAGAGCAGTAGGCAATTTGATGGGGGTTTCCCACCGAAGCAAGGCAGGCCACCGGAAAATATCAAGGTTTTGGTAGAGAAGAAGAAGAAGAAGAAGGTAAGGGCAGAGATTAATTAATAGATAGCAAAGGTTTTGGAACTCGGAAGGGGCGCCCGCCACCATCACGTTGGATTAATCAAAAAAAGGAGGAGGAGGGCACATGGGCCGCACCTCGGCGGCACCTCGACACGCGTCGCCGAGAGGTGGGCGGATCCCTAAACTCCTCGGGCGGCCCTCCTCAACACGTGTCGAACGAAAAGCCCCTGCAACAGCTACAGACGCAGACGCAGCCGCAGAGACGAGACAGAGATGAGAAGGAAGCAAGGGGAAATTTTAAAAGCACTCGGACCAAGTTTGTCCTGTAGATGAATTCTCGATCGATGAATGCTCTTCCTTTTGATTTCTGATGGTGCATGCAGCATGCGGCCCCGCTGCGCTTTTAGTTGAAAGGGACGTAAAAATTAATTACACGCCAACATCCAGTGAATGTGGAGAGGTAGCGAATGGAGACGGTGGAGAGCCCCGGCGCGGAGGAAGGGAGGGAGGGGGGGGCCTCCTTGACGTCGGTTTGCCCAAGAATGGCCGTCCTTATCCTCCCGCCGAGGCCGCTCGCCCATTCATCCGCAGCAGCCCTTGTGTTATTTCCATTTGCGTCTCCTACGCCCTCCTCCCACACCGTGTCCACCCCCCGCCTTTTTCCTGCACTTTTGCTTGTCTCGGCCGGATTAGGCAATCGCGGACTTGGCGTGGCGGTGGACGGAAAGGCGAAGCCAGCTCCAGACGCCACGAGATTTACTCGATCGATCGAGTCAGTCAAGCGGATCGATGATGAAGTGGTGGTGCGTGTTCCTTCCTTTTTTTTTTGCTCGTCGGTTCGATCCATCTCCTCCTACCGCTCGCTGCCTCTTTTGGCAGGGGGTTGGGTGCTCTGTGTGTGTGTGTGTGAATGCGGTCCTCCCTCGCCCTCCATTTCTGGGTGCCTCCGTTTCAACTTCTGATAAAAGAGGGCGGGGAGAGAGGAGGCAATGCGCTTGGCGTCTTCTACCTTTACGTGCTGATGCAGATAACAGCAGCCTGCCCAGCTTTTAATAAATTACCTGCTCTCGTGTCCTGTTGTATGACTGTATGTATCACCATCTCCATCTCCTCCTCCTCCTCCTCCTCCTCCTCCTCCTCCTCCTCCACCTTTTTGATTCGAAGGAGTCACGTGAATTAATTCCTCCTGCACTTGGCATCGAAGTTAATTAAGGATTTGCGCATGCATTAGGCCTCGGATTCCCCTCACATGCCCTCATCGATTAAGCTGCTGCCCTTTAAACAAATGCTCGCCCTGCTTTTGCCATCCTTATCCCGGACACCTTCCCGTCCCTGTTTCCCGTTCTCCAACTGCACCACCGTCTCTCTCACTCCCTCCCCTCCTTTGAATATTAATCGCGCGGCTCTCCCGAGGCCGTAATTTTCTTGCTGCAAATGAGCCTACCTATTCAGCACTGATCCACGCAATCGGTTTAAAAAAAAGGGGGATGGGTAAAATGAAGGCAGGCTTGAGCCTTGAGGAAACGCATCTCCCCCTGGCCGTCTTCGTCAAACTTCAATACGTCTACGTCACGGTTGCTTCTGATGGGGGGAGACAGCTAAATCCTTCAACACAAAGAATCTAATTACGAGGGGCCATGCGCGTCCCCGTTGGAGTTAATTAATTCGCTCAAGAGTCCAAAAAGGGGGGCGGCCGGAGGGAGGAGAGCAGAGAGCTGCTCTGCATTTTAACTTATTCGCGAGCGTATGCCTCTTAAAAAGTTGAAACCACACCCTCGAATCGTGGCACCAATCGAGCCACATTCGGTGGGTTATTCAGCAGCGACATGGCACGGAGATCGATGTTAATAAACATGGGATATGGATGGATCCACAAGCTGAGGTGATTAATCTTGTTTGGGATGATGAAGAGCCCAGCTTGCTCTTGCAGATGCATGGGGAACATTCGCGGAGGGCAAAGTGCAGAATGGGTCGGGCTTGATTCTGCAATCTGATGCAGGCCATGTTCTTCAGAATTCTCTCGAGTCCTACATTCTATCTACAATGTGAGCTGAACGACGATGAAGTAGTAGGGTGAAGCTTTCTGTCAAGAGATGCGTCAAGCTTATCGTTCATTAAAGACTTGCAGGACTCAGAGACGGGAGCTGCTAGATAAATGAAGCGTAGCTTTCAGATGTTAAAATAATGCACGGAGATTGGGAACTCAGTTGCAATACCACACACCGAAACAATTTGAACCGGATGCACAATGGTGAATTGGTGATTAAATCCATTAGACTTCCTCAACGAGTTGAGAACAGCTTGCTGAAAGCACCACAATAACTGATACGACCAGAAATGAGTTCATTAGTCATTATCAGGATATAAATGAGATGGATCCAACAGAAAATGGAATCATTTCCGAGCAATTAATCAGTGAGCGCGATGCTGCTTCTCTTGCTTGCTGGTAATCCAAAAGGAAGGATTTATTAACTTGAGACGGTGATGACCAGATCAAAGAGCATCCCTGTTAGGATTCAAGTTTAACTAAGTGCAGCAACTTCTTCGGGTGAGTTAGAATTTTTTTACATAGCAAGCGATGACAGATTCCATTTTGCATCAATAGGCTTTTTAACAAAAGCTCTATCCGAAAGGTAATCAATGAATCTGTATGCATGCAAAGCACAATGACAGAACAAAAAGAAGAAAAAAAAATTGCCAAATCAACTTGGAAAAGAAAGTTAATGCACAAGTTATGGAAGGGCTTCACTTCAGCATGAAGCTTTTCACTTAGATGCTGTGTTTCCGACGCCCAACGTCAGCTCGAGGTCATCGACTCCGACGTCGTGAATTCTCTCCCCTTCCCATGGCTTCACCACCCTCCCGTTCTCGAAGTCGAAGTCCATGCCTCCTCGGCCCTTGTCAAGCGCCGCTCCCCCAGCACCACAGTTGGCAGTAGCCGGCTCCACAGCTACGGGGTTTACGAGGTTGAACGTCGGGGACCCCGGGGCGGTCATCTGGAAGTTGACCCACCGGCCAGAGTCGACGGTGGAAGCATCGGACTCGTCGCACTCGGGTATCGTCGCGGGATGCCGGTGGCGGCGGCCGCGGGTGGGGCTGGCGGGGGCGGAGGCGGCGAAAATCGGGTGGCGCAATGCGGCGTGATCCCACTCCGGAGCTGCCTTGATCTTGGGCGGGCGGGAGGCGGTGGGAGACGAGAGGGGTGGGGTGACGGGGGCGCTGTTTGAGATGCGAAGCGGAGGCAGGGCGGTGAGGTTCCGGAGGAAGGGGAGGAGGCAGGAGGGGTTGACGCTCGGGTTGCTGGCGTTATCGATGCGCGTGGGGCTCGGGAAGGAGGACGAGGAAGGGCTCGCATGGTAGGAGGGGACGGGGCTGGGGAAGGCCGAGGAGAGTGGGCTCAGCAGGTGGGACGAAGAGCATGGGCTGATGCCGGGGGGCGGGCCACCGATGGCAGATTCCGGTGGCGGTGGTGGGGGAGGCTTGCAACCCTGGCAATTGTTCAATCATGAAAAGCACCATCAGCGCATTGTAATCAATCTGAATCCAGCATCAATCAACATGGCATTCCATTCTTAGGCGTACAAGATGTTCTAAATATAAAAAAAATGTTGCTGGCTTTATGATTGCTAAGAATCCTAATAATATATAATTCCATTAATATCAGTTCTTTTCCTGCATTTGCAGATTCATGCTGTGATCACGAACAGAAAACAAAAATCAAAATTCTCACGGGATATGCAAATGATGGGAAGCAAGAAAAGAAATCAGCAATAAACTGCTCAAGTCGCAAGGGAGGAACAGACCGGGCGATCAATGAGAACAAAAAAAGGCAACGTTTTGTTAGATTGGATGCAGGAATGCATTCAAGACGCGTGCGATAAACTCAAGCCCAAGATGCTAAATTGGAATTTTACTTTACCTGGAAATATTTGAAGCTTTAGAGGTGGGAAAAAAAGAGTTTTTTTATAAAAAATTTAAGAAAGAAAGATAACGGTAGTGAGGAGTGAAGGGCGAAGACATGAAGACGACTGCAAAGCTCCAGATTTCCTCTTCCTGACACTCATGGGGGGTTCAAATGAATAGATCAATATACACACACAGACTAAAGTAAAGAAAGACCACAAGATGGACGCAAAAGAGACTTGTTTGAAGATGAGATCAAAGTTGGAAAGGAAGAAGGGCAATGATAGATAGAGGGCCTACTGCTTGAAACGATCCATCTCATGGCTCCAGCAAAAACTAAGGATCTCATGAGGAAGAAAAATGCAGATCAACGAACAAAGACAATATGCTTTAAGCCATGAAACTGCGAAGATCTTGTATGAGTTGCAAAATAGTCGATCGTAAAAGGAAGGATCTTTCCATTTAGTACAAGATCTACAATCAAAATGACAACTTGGTACAACACCCCACCCCCCCAACACACACAATCTCATTAAGAGAGCCATGGAGAAAAAATGAAGAAGAAGAAGAAGAAATTAGGAAATAAGAAGAAGGTGAAGATGAAACCGTTCGGTAGGTGGTGCCGTCCTCCTCGACGATCCAGCCGGCCTCGCGGCAGAGGGCCTTGAGGACCTCGTTGTTGTCGCAGTGCTTGGGGAGCTTGAAGTTCCCGGACGCCCGCAGTCCCGTGAAGATCTTCGCGGCGATCGCCCGCCGCCGCCGCTCCCTCCTCTTGTTGTTCTCCCTCTCCTTCCACGTCGGCTGCCTTCCTCCTCCCGCCGTCATCCTCTCGCTCGCCGATCCCGACTCGATCATCACTTCGCTTCCCACCTCTATCTTCACCCCTACGGCATCGCCCCAAAAATCCCTCCTTTCGCCGACCAACAGAGGCAAGAAAAAAAAAAAGGGGCGAAATTTCTTCCTCCTGCTCGATTAATTCCTTCCCTCCCCTAATTTTTCCCCCTCCTCCTCCTCGGCGTTGCTTTTGGGCAGAGGAGCCTGAGATCGCTCACGAGGAGCATACGGGTTTCTTTATTGCAAGTAGATTGGTTAGATTCCCCTTGTGACAGAAGGGCGCCCCCTGTCTTCATCACTCACCTGTCGCTCTTCTTTTGAGGTGAAGGGGTGGCGAGTTATGCAGCAAGACTGGACAGACCTCCATTTGACGATTCCGCCCCACCTCCTGCCGCGGACCGCTCCGAAACCTCCGTGGTTTTCACGTCATTAACCACGGTTCTCCTTCTGAAGTCATCGGTCCTTCCTTTGACCCATTGAATTACCACCGTTCGCCACCACCAAGCAGGCGGTGATAGCTGATGATTCCTGGGGATTGAGTTGATATTAAATCGCAGCTAAGACGACCAGCGAACTCAAACTGCAGCAACAAAGTCGGGGGGGATCCAAAACTTTACCCAGTTATTTTAATCTCTTCCGCCTGCTATCAAGTTTACCGCAACGCGACAGGCCAACGGATGGCCGTAGCATTTGGCAACGCATGCTCCACAGAAATAAGAGAGAGGAGAAGACGAGGGAGGAGTAATTAATGGAGAAACATGTGTGGGGCCAAAACGAGTGAATCTTACTTGAGAACGTGAAAAGGAAGGAGGAGGAGAAGAAGAGATATTTGTATATTTTATGAATATGTTTCCTGTTTGCTCTTATAATAAGATTTGTTTTGGGTCTGAGTTCAAACGGAGAACGTGGTCCATCCGCCTGCGAGAAATAAAATGAATTCCACCACCGCAAGGAAACTATTTATTAATTATTGCAGTAGGAAGCCGCTCGTGGCTGCACGTGCATGTGTCTGTATTATTTGACGTCCGGTATCATCATTCATCATTAAATAAATCCTCGTCCCATGCACGTAATAATTTCGCAGTTAAGACATCGGATTCGTAACAGCGCAGCAGCAGTAAACAGTTTAATGACAATAATAATCCGCGGTTTAGAAAACAGGAGGAGGACGACGCGCTGCGGCTTCGCACGTGCGACGTCACGTCGAGTCGGCCCTACCTGCCCCTGCTTCCGACGAACGGCTCGGATGGGCGCGTCGGGCCGCTGAGCCCACCGATCGCACGGCGGCGATGGGGAGGGAATCCCGGTGCACGTGTGAGGGCGACGGGGTGGGGCGGGAATTTATTGGGGCGAGGGGAAGGCACGTGGGAGGGGGTGAGGCGGAGGCGTTCCTTTTCACGCAGGGTAATTAATTTAGGGCAGCAGCAGTCTCAGTCACCGAGGAGGAGGAGGGCGATGCGGACGACGGGAGAAAGAAAGGGAGAGTGATTCGTCCATGGAAGGAGCAGAGGGCAGCACACATGGACGTGGACGTGGACGTGGAGAACATGGCATGTGGGAGCGAAGATATCATTTAATGTGGGTTTAGATCAGCGTACTTCAACTTGGTCGCACGCACATTTTGTATGGAGAGGGGCAGCGATGGCCCTCTTTTTTCTTTTTCTTGTTTTATACTTTTAGCTGGTGCGCTCATAATTCTCTCTTATAAGCAAATGCAGGAGCAGCAGCAGCCGCAGCCGAAGGCCCGCAGAGACAGATGAGCAGCTCATGATTCTTCAGTGCTGGAGTGCTTGCACTGCGTAGCTGCATCACATTCACAACCTGACATTTTTCTCTTCTTTTTTTTCATGTGCCTGCGTCAGTTTAATTCCCCGAGGCATCGCCTGATCTATGGTTAGTTTATAGGATTAAACCTTTTTGACTTGCTCTTGACAACAGTTGAACCTTGGCGATTAGGCCTGTTACGCTGTTGTGAGTCATGGCGATTGAACCGGGCATAGAGAGGCTCCCTCTCCAGAGGCCCAGATTAGTAAGTAAATCCAAGTTATAAACACGTTGAGTGAGCCGAAACTTTTGCAGCAGGAAACAGCGAGCAAGCTTTGCGCTGAATGAAGATATATATATGTATATAAATACTCCGACTGATAGAAGACTTCAATTTTTTTCTGCAACCTAGCAATCCAATTTACACCGAGTTCTTCAGTATTCGCATAGTGTACAAGACGCAAATAAGTAACGTTTCAGTTGCAGACGGTCTTCAGTCTCTTTGCAGCCTGCACGAACCCTGCAATTACCTGCAACTCATCCAATTGCTTCAGGATTGACATATCAGGAGCAATTGGGTTTGAAACGAGACCGTCTCATCAGATTTTTTTTTTTTTTTCATTCAGCAGGAATGGTGAGTTTAGTCAGGTGAAAGAAGAGTACGCGCGCTTACCTGCGACACGAAATGCCTCTGGACGACTTCGATTAACTGCTCCTTGGAGGGATTTGGACCGGCATCCACCTGTGGCGGTCAAAGAATGCACTTTTGCTTAGGAGCGATGAAATTATTTGTCGGAGAGAGCGTGAGGTAGCAGTACTTACAAGGTTGAAGTGTCGCCAATATCTCTGCAGTGCTGTTGTTTCTAACTTGCTGAGGTCGACTTTCTGCGATAAGAACAGCACAGTTTCAATCATGAGTGAACAAATGGTAGAGTCAAAAGGGAATTAGAAAAACGCAAGTTCTGGATGCAGCTAGGAAGACAAAAACAGTACTCAGGGGAATACGAACTTCCGATGACCTAAGAAACAACATATGATGGACGAATTTCTTATGAACCGTTTGAAAAAGAACATCTTACCGTGGTGCTCCTCGAGGAGATCGATCCCTTGGACTGAGATTCAGAAGAGTGAGACCTGCTCAGGGATTTACTAGAAGATCCTTTATGGTGCCTACTCCTTGAGCTTTGTGCCTTTTGTGTTCGTCTATCATCAAAGGCTGCATGCAAGTCGATACATCAGAAATAATGCCAGAAGGATATATTCAATAAACAACTGGTAATGTCAGATTGGCACATCATGCACTTTTTCATTCACCGGATTAAGGACCATAGAGCAGGAAATCTTCCTGGTGTAGTGACTACTAGAAAAGATAACTGGCCATAAGGGAGCAAGTATATTATGTAATCTAGAAAAGAACAACTAAAGTAGGCTAACTACATACGTTTTACTAGACCAACCGAATGCCTAGCCATACTGGAGCCATTCCAGTGCATGTTACCACATTCAGCCTCATCATCTTCCTCAAGACCAGTTGGGGCTTCAATCACACTCAGTGCATTCCTTTGCAGCTTCACCTCTATTCCATTTGTCAAAACCTGAATCAATAATTTTGTAGTTTCACTCTGAATTAGACTCATCAATAACAAACAAAATAAATAATTTTTTCCCTTATCCTTGATAAAAGAAAAACTTGATGTATTGACGCTATCCAAGATTAGCATAGGATAATAAACACTGCGCTATGGGCATATGAACAACAATATAGAGATGAAACAAACACAGGAAAATCATCATGAGGTTTGTCTCTATAATTTCATTCACTTGAACAGGTGGCCATGCGAACCAAAAAAAAGGGTTTAATCCTAAATGAATTTAGGATTGAGAATTGTAACAGCTTCAACTGCATTTTGAGATTTCTCAATATATACACGTCCATGTTAAAATGACACCAGTAGCTAACCAAACCTATGATGACCATCATGAACATGGGAGAAGGAAGGATCGTATTCCATGACTCCAAAGAAAAAACATCCACATGCGACATAGAAAATACTTTAGACAATTAGAATACCTTGTTTTTCTTTCTAGCCTTAGGGTACAGTAACAATATTAGTAATATAAAGCGGCAATCAGATAGAAGCCGGACAATGGAGAAAATCAAGAATAATATTTCAGACCCGATCTATGGAGAAAATTTATCTACGCCGAAGGAATTATGTCACTGAAAGGTAATCAAAGCACAGAAGAGCATAATACCCACAAAAAGAGAAAAAAGTGCAACGAAAGTAGATATTCCAAGCCAGAAGTGGCTAGCACCTATTTGTTATTAACCATTGGCAAACCAGATAAACAGATGAAAAGCAGCATGAATGCAATATGCTAAAAAACGAATTATCATATTAGTTGAACTTATCCGCAGTGAAATTAAATTCACAACAGTATCAAAAATTCTAAGCATGAAAGCCACCCGGATGAACATCCATGATCTAAGTGCAAACGGAAAACAAAGGCAAACCAAGCCAATCCATAATGCGCAGTGAACTCAAAATTTACCATAAAAATTTTAACAAGTAACAGAACCCAATGAAATCCATAATTTGGGTACAAAAGAAGTGCATATTTTTCCTCCAGGTAACTACAAGCAAAAACATAGTCGCAGATGGTAACCAAAAATTAAAACAAGTCTTCATCAAAAACTCCAAGTCTCCAACGATTATAAAAATTGCAGTATTTAAACAATTTTGTTACAGAAGCAGAACCAAAAACTGCATATTTTCCAAGCAAGGTCTTGCCTGCAGGTACAAAAGAAAGAAACTTATGTTTTTTTAATAAAAAGCAATATCCGGGTACATTCATGCAGTGTCGTTCGAATAATAACAAAAGAAAGTAAGGTACAGAAAATAAAATTTCCCCAGATGATACCAATTGCTACATGACACCAATTTGCCAGCGTAGTTAACGCCAAAAGCAAATTATTTTCAAAATACTACAAAAAGAAATATTTTAAAAAGTACTGATGCTCCCTAAATCAAAATCTTCACATCGAGATAAATTCACAACGAAGATCTGCAAGCCAACATCCCTATCGAAGTTAAGAACAACAAAAGAGCTACATTAATTTTTTTTCCAAATTAAGAGGACAGCAGAAAGGAAACAATCCGTTCATATTTAGTCCTACTAAATAAAAAAAAACACCCATCGAAACAAAAAAACCCATCCTGATACGAAACCCTATCCAATTGTGATCCAAAACCCAGACGGGCCGCATGAAAAAAAAACCTCATTTCCAATTAAGCATCGATCAATCAGTAAGTGAAGGTAATTACCAGCCAATGCCATCCTCCGAGACCGACAGCCTTCTTGACGACGCCCTGCAGGCCGACAAGCACCGATTTGGTGCGGTTATTGCCCCTGACGACGACCTTCGTATGCCGGGGGAGCACCGCTAACTCCTCCTCGCTGCTGTCCCCGCTCTGCTGGCATCCTCCGCCGACCCTACCCTCCGCCGCCGCCAGCATTTCTTCACTCCGCCTGCGAGCTGCTCCAGCGAGCCAAATGCACGGACAGAATAGCGAAAACAAATCACAAAATTCGTGCAGATGACCAAAATTTCGTCCGAGATCGGGACATCCAAGCAGAGGAATCAATCGAGAAGGAGAAGGGAGAGAAAAAAATTGGAGAAAATTTAGGAATTCTCGGAGGGCGAGGAGGGCGGAGTACTCTGTTTTCTCTTTGCTCCGCTCCCTTGCTCTGTTCGCTGCTTTCTAATCCTTTGCTGCTCTGAATCCTGTCGTCCCCGGTAGGACCAATAGAAACCCGCCGCGTGTCCCACCCGTAGCTCATGTCACGAGCGCGGTGTGGGAGGGGGCGTACGGCTGTGACGGTAACGGAAGCGAGAGACGTTTAGCATCAGTTAAATGACTTTTTTACCCTCGCGCAGTTCAACGAAGAATTATCACGATGATATTAAAACAAGGAAGAAAAAAATGATCCGGACGAAGGGCATAAAAGCACATCCGCAGCGGAGGGCGGAACAGCTGTAAACGGAGGACCCACGGGGCACCTTAACGGTGTTAACTTGTGCCTGCGCCACAACTCAAGGCTTTTATCCGACGCCGCGCCCCGCTTCCCCCGCGAAAAGGAACGATAAAAGTAAAAGAAATTAAAAAAAAAACTTGCAGCGCGGCGCGCGGGACAATCTATTATTATTAGTATTCCCGCCAAGATAGGAGAGCCGTGAGCGTCGATGCGTCTGATCGAACGGTCCTGGTCCGACTAGGAGAGCGCGGGAAATGGTTTTTTGAGTCCGGGATTTGGAGACTTGCAAGTGGGTGGGTACTTCTTGGTCCTTCACTTTTTTGGGGGCATGCGACTTTATATATATATATATATATATATATATATATATATAAACTGTACCGGGTAATTTAATTATTTAAATATATAAGCTTGTTCAGTTTGTGCTATTTATTATTCCATGATCAGGTCAATAATTTGGGTGGAATGTGAAGAAGATAGGAGATAATTTGTGGATGGAGCGCATAAGGTAAAATGGTGGGGTAATAAGGGCAGGTCTTCTTCTTCTTTTCATGGAGAGCTGCTTTAATTAGTCTTCCATTTCCCCACACTGCTAGGGAGAGACAGTGTTTGCGAAAAAAAAAAAGGTATGGACCTTCGGATTTGCTTTAAAACATACATGTTTTTTTTTTCTTATGAAAAATAAAGCAATAAATAACTTGATCCCTGCGGTCAAAGTCAAAACTGCAGGAGTAAAAGAACAGCTGCCTGCTGCTGCTGCTCTCTCTCTCTCTCTCTGCGTGTTTTTGTTTTGGGTAACAGAGGGATCAGTAGGGTTGGTGGGTTCTTACAGAAAACAATGGGGACATCCGTATGAATCCAAGCATTTGAGAGTTGAGAAGAAGCCTTTTTAAGGCATCGAATCACTTCTTCCCCTCCGAAAGCAAGACGAGACCTCGTCAGAAGAGCGTAATGATTGCAATGATCATTCCGTTCTGAAAAAAAGAAAGAAAGGGAGAAGCAGGCGTCGCCTTTTTCGTTTGCGCAGTATGATTACAAGGTATCATCACTCACCACTACTAGTCTACTGCTGCTGCTGCTGCATACGATACGTAAAAAGTTTCTCCCAGAGTTCGATAGCAAGCATCATCGAGGTGTTCGCCTGTGACTAGTTGTGCTCGCGAACACATTTAATGCCGTCACCGTGGAGCGGATGATGCTCATTAACTTCTCATGCCAACCAACCCCGCAGCAGTTGTTATTATGCCGGGGGAGGGAACTGCATGAACAGCACAGCAGCTCATTTATTGCAGGCCATAATCTTTCTGGAACCAGAAAGCAGAAGAAGAGCAACGTGGAGAGCAGCAAGCAATTCGCCGGGAGTTTTTAACAAAGGAGAAGGGAAATAACGTTTAAATCTTGAATGAACCAAACCATACGTACGTACATACATAAAACTGGAATTCGAGATTAACATGTTTGTTCCGGATGATATCCATCCACACTTGCTGTGCTATACTTCGTCTACAGCATAAACTCCTAGCTAAAATGCTAAATTTAGATGTACATGCCTGCATATCAAACTCCCCTTCTTCTCTACTTCTCTGTTGGTGTATTGAGCGGATGCCCTCTGGTGGGAAGCTGCAAGCGATACTGAGATAAACTAGAGGAAGGACCATCTCCTCTCCATGTCGAACTTGTATACTAAGCCACAACTTGCTCCAGACTTATTCGGCTTGCGGCAACAAGAACGTGAAGTCTGAGTTCGCCCGCATAACCAATCTTCTACGGTGCCTACTCCCGGAGCTTTGTGCCTTTTGTGATCGTCTATCCTCAAAGGCTGCTTGCAAGTAGATATACATCAGAAATAATGCCAGAAGGACGTATTCAATAAAGAATTGGTAATGTCAGATTGGCACATCATGCACTTTTTCTTTCACCAGATTAAGGACCAGAGAGCAGGAAAAGGTAACTGGCAATTAGGGAGCAAGTAAATTATGTAATCCAGAAAAGAACAACTAAACTAGGCTAAGTGCATATGTTCTACCAGACCAACTGAATGCCTAGCCATACTGGAGCCGTTCCAGTGTATGTTACCACATTCAGCCTCATCAAGACCAGTTGGGCCTTCAATCGCACTCGGTGCATTCCTTTGCAACTTCACCTCTATTCCATTTGTCAAAACCTGAATCAATAATGTTGCAGTTAAAATGACACCAGCATTTAACACAACCTATTATGGCCATCATGAACAAGGGAGAAGGAATCCATGACTCCAAAGAGAAAACATCCGCATGCGTCACAGAAAACACTGTACAATTAGAATAACTTGATTTTCCTTATAGACCTTAGGGTACAGCAACAGCACTAGTGATATAAAGCAGGGCCATGGAATATTTCGGATTAAGATGATCTATGGAGAAAATTTATCTACGCTGAAGGAATGATATCACTGAAAGGTAATTAAACCACAGAAGAGCATAATAGCCACAAAAACGAGAAAAAAGTGCAAAAAAAAATGAATATTCCAAGCCAGGCTTCTAGAAGTGGCTTAGTACCTATTTGTGATTAACTATTGTGGCAGACCAGAGAAACAGATGAAAAGCAGCACGAATGCAATATGCTAAAAAGCGAATTATCATATTAGTTAGTCATGTCCGCAATGAGATTAAATTCACAACTATATCAAAAAATCTAACCATGAAAGCCACCCGGATGAACATCTATGATCTAAATGCAAACAGAAAACAAAGGCAAACCAAGCGAATCCATAATGCACAGTGAACTAGCAAAATTGTACATGTATAAATAATATACTGTCCTTCAAGAAAATCAAAATTTACTATACAAATTTTAACATGCAGCTGAACCCAATAAAATACATAATTTAGGAACAAAAGAAGTGCATATTTCTACTGCAGGTAACTATAAGCAAAAGCATATGCCGAGATGGTAACCAAAAATTAAAACAAGTCTTCATCAGAAACTCCAAGTCTCCAAAGATTATAAAATTTGCAGTATTGAAATAATTTTGTTACAGAAGCAAGGTCTTGCCTGCAGGCACAAAAAGAAAGAAACTTATGTTTTTTTTATAAAAAGCAATATCCGGGTACATACGGGATGCAGAGTCAGTCGAACAATAACAAATGAAAGTAAGGTACAGAAAATAAATTTCCCACAGATGCTACCAATTGCTACACGACACCAATTTACCAGCTTAGTTAACGCCAAAAGCAACAAAATATTATATTTGAAAAAGTACTGATACTCCCTGAATCAAAATCTTCACTTTGAGATAAATTCACAATGAAGATCTGCAAGCCAACATCCCTATCGAAGTTATGAACAATAAAATAGCTACATTTTTTTCCTAATTGAGAGGAGAGCAGAAAGGAAAGAAGCCGTTCATATTAACTCCTACTAAAGTCGCATAAATTAGACAACATTGTCAAGAAAAAACACCCATCGAAACAAAATCCCATCCTGATACGAAAACCCTATCCAATTGTGATCCAAACCCAGACGGGCCGCATGAAAAAAAACCTCATTTCCAATTAAGTATCAATCAATCATTAAGTATCAGCCCTGGGAAGGTAATTACCAGCCGATGCCATCCTCCTGGACCGACAGCCTTCTTGACGACCCCCCTGCATTGACGTGGGTCGGTAGTACTACTTGCTTCGTCCTTCCATTTTTTAGGGGCACCCGACTTATTATATATATACTGTACCGGGTAATTTAATTATTTAAATATGGACCAGATATTCGAGCTTCTCGCCCGTACTGACCGATTGCAATTTTTTAATGTCAAAAGTGACCGGGTATTTTTTTTTTCCAAAGTGATCGGTCAATGCTCCAAGACGCGTTGACTAATTTTTATTAATAAAAAATAAAAAAACTCATTCGACGCCCGCTCGCCTGCGCACTCTCGGCCGGTGACTCGTCGCCGTTCGCCCGCACATCCCCTCAGTCTTCTCCGACCGCGGCGACATCCAGCGGAGGTGGGAAGACGTGAGCGAACCTCTTCCTTGCGCCGATTCTTCTCAACGCCTCCATCTCCGGCCCCCAAACCCCTCCCCTCCCCTCCCCTCGCTGCTGTTGCCAAGGTCGAGCTGGACAACGTGGCCGGTGGTTTTGCTGCAGGCGACGCCTTCCCAGGCGCAGCAATCTCGGCCGACCCAGGAAGAGAGACGAACCGAAGGATCACGCAACTGATGTTTGAAGTGCATAAGAGCATCCCTCTCTGCGGCAGGGCGGCGGACTGCGGAGGTGGAAGAAGCATGAGAAACCCAAAGCGGCTGCAGCAGAACCAAAGAGAATTGAAGAAGAGGAGGAGATCCTCCCACCAACGCTTCGGCCTCCTCCTCACCACCCACTCGCGGCGGAGCCACCAAAGGATTGGGGCTCAACGAGCTGCTGAAATCCGGGCGGAGAAGGGATTCGATTAATTAATACCTCGTTGGCGTTTGGCACAAACTCCTGCAGAGATTTCATCTCTCTGCGAAGCTGCCGAAAGAAGCGAAAAATAAGGCAGGGGAAGGAAAAGGACTCGAATCAAGCAACCGAATCGGAATCAGAACGAGAGCTCCAGCACAAAAAGAAATGGCGATCTCACTACAAAACAAATGTGAACAATGGCGATGGCGAGGAAAGCAATTGACAGTGCCGGAGAGAGCTGAGAAGAGCATGAACTGCAGCAGTCAAGCTTCCTGATGCCCTCTTTATTTTTCCCAAGTTTTGCTGGGCAGAAGAAGAATTTTGTTACTGGAAAAGATGAATTCACCAACTGGGAACAAGCTGGAACTACCTAAGGATTATGACACGTTTTTCCATATTTTGTTTCACTAAAATAGAAAAAATAAATATATAAATATCCTCCTCTTGTTAGCTACGAAATTTGGAAAAATAGGAAGATTTGCTCTTGAATAAATCTTCTTCCTTGATTTGCTCTTCAATAAATATTTGATGAAGATTTGATTCTTGAATAAATCTTCCTTCACTCATAAACTTCCATATGAGTAATTCATGCAACTTCCATATAAATAATTCCTCCATGTGTTTCCTTGCATGTAGTGACAAGTAAACAATAATAATTAGACAATATCATTTGTTCTGTAATTAAGTAATTAAATTGCCCAAGAAAAAAATTCACCTGCCGTCCTAAGCGTCGTGCATGGGCTCGTATCATTGGGCCTTCTATGATAATTGAATCTTGCACGGGTGAACCAACGATGTCCTCATCATACTCTCCTTCTTGAAGAGGAGTCGACCTCGACTCCAGCTCATCTTCATCGCCCAAGTATGGTGATAGATCAGCCACGTTGAATGTATTATTCACCCCATAATTCTTAGGTAGTTCCAGCTTGTAAGCATTATCATTGATCCTCGCAATAACTCTGAATGGACCATCACCTCGTGGCATGAGTTTGGACTTGCGCTGTTCTGAAAATCGATCTTTACGCAAATGCAACCAAACCAAATCTCATTCTTCAAAAATAACTTTCTTTTTGCCTTTGTCTGCATGCTTCTTATATTGTATTTGCATCTCCTCAATATTTATTTTGGTCATCTGATGTATCTTACGAATCATCTCAGCACGCTTCTTCGCATCAAGATTACCTCTTTCTGTTGGTGGTAGAGGTAGTAAATCAATTGGAGCAGCAGACTTAAAGTCATAGACAACCTCGAATGAGCAGAACTTGGTAGTAGAATGCACAACTCGATTGTAGGCAAACTCAATATGTGGTAGACATTCCTCCCACATCTTCATGTTCTTTTTGAGTATCGCCCGTAGCATGGTACCAAGTGTGTGGTTGACGACCTCGGTTTGTCCGTCCGTTTGGGGATGACATGTAGTTGAAAACAGCAGCTTTGTCCCGAGCTTACCCCAAAGCGTCCTCCAAAAGTGGCTTAAAAATTTTGCATCACGATCTGAAACAATTATCCTCGGCACTCCATGTAGGCGCACGATCTCCCTGAAAAATAAATCGGCAACATGAGTAGCATCATCGCTCTTATGACAAGGTATGAAATGAGCCATCTTAGAAAACCTATCAACAACAACAAATATACTATCTCTCCCCTTCTTAGTCCTTGGTAAACCCAACACAAAATCCATTGAAATATCCTCCCAAGGTAATTTTGTGTATATAAACCATGTGGGTTTAAGCGAGACTTAGCTGTTTGACAAGTGGTGCATCTCCCCACGTAACGCTCGATGTCGCGTCTCATCTTTGGCCAATAAAAGTGTGTGGCCAATACGTCCTCAGTCTTACGTATCCCAAAATGTCCCATCAAACCACCTCAATGCGCTTCCTGCAACAAGAAAAGACGAACAAAACTTACAGGAATACAAAGCTTGTTAGCTCTAAATAAATAGCCATCATTCAACACATACTTATCCCAACATCTCCCTTATTTACATTTCATGAAAATGTCCTTGAAATCTAAGTCAGTAGCATATAATTCTTTTAACATTTCCAAACCAAGAATTTTGCAATCAAGTTGGGACAACAATAAGTAACGTCTAAACAAAGCATCGGCAACTAGATTATCTTTTCCCTTCTTATATTTCACAACATATGGAAAAATTTCAATAAATTCGATCCACTTAGCATGTCTACGATTAAATTTACTTTGGCTATGAATATGCTTCAAGGATTCATGGTCTGAATGTATGACGAATTCTTTTGGCCAGAGATAATGTTGTCATGTTTCTAATACTCTAACCAATGCATATAATTCCTTGTCATATGTTGAGTAGTTTAAAGTTGGACCACTAAGCTTTTCACTAAAATAAGCAATGGGTTTCCTATCTTGCATAAGAACACCTCCAATTCCAATACCACTAGCATCACATTTTATCTCAAAAGTTTTATTAAAATCAGGAAGTTGTAAAAGTGGTGCATTGGTTAACTTATCTTTTAGTAAATTGAAGACATCTTCTTGCGCTTTTTTCCACTTGAAAGGTATGTTCTTTTTGGTCAACGCATTAAGGGGTGCGGCGAGTGAGCTGAAATCCTTTACGAATCGATGATAAAAGCTTGCCAGTCCATGAAAACTTCGCACTTGAGTGACTGATGTAGGTGTTGGCCAAGCTCGAATAGCTTTCACCTTTTCCTCATCACCTCAATACCCAGCGCAGTCACAACAAAACCAAGAAATACGACTCGATCCGTGCAAAATGTACACTTCTCGAGGTTAGCAAACAAACGTGCATCTCTCAAAGCAATCAAAACTTGTCGCATATGTGCTAAATGTTCATCCAAAGACTTGCTATAGATTAATATGTCATCAAAGTAAACTACCACAAATTTTCCAATAAAAGCTCTCAACACTTCATTCATTAAACACATAAATGTACTAGGTGCATTTGTATGACCAAATGGCATAACTAACCACTCATATAATCCAAATTTAGTCTTAAAAATAGTTTTTCATTCATCACCTAACTTCATTCTAATTTGATGGTAACCACTACGCAAGTCAATCTTAGAAAAGATAGTAGAACCACACAATTCATCAAGCATATCATCTAATCGAGGAATAGGGTGACGATAACGTACTGTAATATTGTTGATAGCTCGACAATCTATGCACATCCTCCATGATCCATCTTTCTTTGGCACAAGTAAAACAGGAACAGCATATGGACTTAAGCTTTCACGCACATATCCTTTATCTAGGAGCTCTTGCACTTGGCGCTGAATTTTCTTTGTCTCCTCGGGATTGGTATGGTATGGGGGACGATTAGGCAGAGATGCTCCTGAAATCAAATCAATTTGATGCTCAATCCCTCGCAATGGTGGCAACCCTGCAGGTATCTCATCTGGGAACACATCAGCAAACTCCTGCATCAAAGAAACAATCGAAACAAGCAAAGAAGAGGGTAAAGAGTTAGTAGAAAATAGAGCATCCTTGCATACAAGTGCAAAACACTCTTGGGGATTGGTTTCTAACTCTCGCATCTCACTTTTGATAGCTAATAGAACTTATCCCATGATTGGTATCTCTCTTTTCTTCTCACATTTTTCTTTCTTTTCTCTCATTTTGGGTTGATGACTCTCACTTTTATTTTGGTGAATGTCATTCATCTCCTTTTCTTTTCTCTCACACTCAGCCCTATCTAAATCATCTTTGAGAAGTTCTTCCGGTGTCATTGGAATCAACATGACTTTCTTATCTTTGTGCATAAAGGAGTACTTGTTGGAACGCCCATAATATGTAGCATCCTTATCATATTGCCATGATCTTCCAAGTAGTAACGCACAAGCTTGCATTGGCACCACATCACAGTCCACAAAGTCAGAATAGGTACCGACAGAAAAAAAATGAACTCGTACCATCATTGTTACCTTCAACTTTCCACAAGAATTGAGCCATTGAATGTAGTATGGTTGCGGGTATAATCTTGTGGTTAGACCAAGCTTTCCAACCATCTCTGAACTTGCAATATTATTGCAGCTTCCACCATCAATTATGATCTTACAAGAATGCTTCTTGATCACAAATTTGGATTGGAACAAATTGTGACGCTGTCCATTTTCTGTCTTCTCCATCTGGGAACTAAGAACACGACGAACAACAAGGCTTGCATGGTTTGTATCAAAAGTGATCTCTTTTGGTTCTGACCCCCGAAATATGTTGAGACTCCTCATAATCAGATTCACCTCCCTCTTCAACCTCACTGGCCGAAGTATACTCACCATATTCTCGAATGATAAGAGCACGTTGATTTGGACAATCATGCATATAATATCCTTTTCCCTTACACTTGAAGCACTCAATCTCCCTTGTTCTTCCTGTAGATGCAACTGAGGATGAACTTTTTGTAGGTGCAACAGTGGTCTTTTTTGAATCGACAGGTTTGGATGTTGGTGAAGTAAAACGGCTTCCTGAATTCCCTTGGCCAATTGGTGCAACAATCCTGCTAGAATGACCAACACTCTTCTGTTGCTGATTGGCATCCCTCCAAGGCATGAAAAAACTAGGATAGCTACGACTGGCTTTGTATGACTGCTTCCTCCTTTGAACTTGCCTTTCAGCTTTGCATGCACAATGAAATAGTTGATCCAAAGAATTGTAGTTCTGGAAATCAAGGATATCTTGTATCTCTCCATTAAATCCTCCCAAGAATCTAGCCATCTTTGCATTATCATCTTTGCATTATCCTCTCAAAAAAATATGTGGAGAAAGGGAGGAGCAAGCTTTCGACGAGTAGAAAAAAAAAGTGAGAGGAAGGTTCAGCCAAGGAACAAAAAAAATAAACAAAAAAATATTTTATTCGAATTTTAATTATCTTGCACTTATTCTTCCTTTTTGACACCTTATACCTTCCTTATTGAGTTAATTTTGCAATCCGAATTTTAATTATAATTATCCTTGCATTTCTTTTTTCTTTCCTTTTGCCACCTTCTACCTTTCTTAATTGAGTTAACTTTGCAATTTCTTAAATTTTTATTTTCTTCTCTTTGCTCTAAATATATCCACACCTAGAGCTCCCTAAAATTAGCCTTGATCACCGTGTTCTAGCACTTTGCAATCGCTTTATCACTCCGTGTTAAAAATTATCATGAACCAGCAAACACACGAGCAATTTTTGAGAAGGGTTAGAGCTTCAGGTGGTAAGGTTAGTGAGGATTGTGAATTTTTCATAAATAATTTACTAGTTTGGTGGAATTTCTCTTTTGTCTTACTAACAATGTTAGGATCGAGAAGTCCTCGTGATGTTTCTTATGACGGGGAAGATGGGTCCCACTCATCTATGATATCATTGTCTCCACGATCTCAATCTTTGATGGCTCATGTTACAAACACCTTCGAGCAAATACTATCCGATCAAGTACTTATGCGTTTGAACGGATTGGAGAATCGTCTTGGTGAAATTGAAGCACGACTTGATCAAGTAGAGCAAACTCCTCCACGACGATAACCACCACCTCGAGTTCCTCGAGGACGAGTTGAAGCTCATAATAATGCTGCTGCTGCTGCTGCTGCTCCAGTCGAACCAAGAGGAAATTTGAACGCTGCATTTCAAGAAGCTGCTGATGAAGAGTTAAATGATAATTATGTGGCGGATGATGAAGTTACTTTGGAATTGTATCAGCATTGCCCTGCACGAGGAGTGGGAGTTGATGGAGGTCATGCACGTCACCGTAACGAAGAAAGAAGAAATGATGCATTGGGTAAAATTAAATTCATTGTTCCTAGTTTTGATGGAAAGTTTAATCCAGAAGCTTATCTTGATTGGGAATTATTAGTTGAGCAAAAGTTCAGCTGTCATCATTACCCAGAAGAGTATAGAGTACATGCGGCAATTACTGAATTTATTGGTTATGCTTCTATCAGGTGGTATCAGAGTCTTCGTTGCCGGTAGGAATTCATCTATCCTTTATTAGATTCTCTTTTATTTTCCCTATATAAAAAAAAAATATTTTTCTTGAACTTCTATCTCGTACCCATCATCGTTTTTTTTTTCCATCTTTTATTGTTCTTTTTCTTTATTATCTCCAAATTTCCGTTTGATTGTTGAAATAAATAAAAAAACAAAAAAAAAGTATTGTTCGGCCAAAGAGAGTGTTCGGCCGAATTCTTGGTGGAAAAAAAAAAGAGGTAGAGAAAATAGAGGAGGAAGTAGTCGGTTAGGAAAAAAAAAAGGAGAAAGAAAGAGAGGTAAAGAGAAAGGAGGAGTTGTTTTGTAAGAAAAGGGGAGAAGAAAGAGGAAGAAGTGTTCTGTGAGGAAAAATTTCCAAAAAAAGGAGAGAGAGAGAGAGAAAGGAGGAGAAAAAAGAGGAGAAAGTGTTTTGCTAGACCTGATATGCACACGCCTCGATCTAAGATGCGTGCAAACAAGTTGGTCCCGATCTTCCGTCGTAGGAGAAATCCTTAAGATAGGGGGAGTCGTGACTTTGACGAAGGGGAGGCTAACCACGATCAAGGAACGCGACCAGCAACCTCGCAATCGCCAAACCACTCCTCAGTTGGTTATCAACCGTGTCAAACACGACTGACCTGTTCACGAAGAACGACACGAACAATTCAAGAGAATTGAAAGAGCAACAGCGGAAGGATCACTCAAAAAGTGATTAAGAAAGTGGACTTCAAGTTTGTAGTAAAAGCATTACAAAAGTGGTGGCTAAAGCAAAAAATCAAAGTCTCTTTTCAATAGTGCACATCCCCCCAAGTATATAGACAAAATATGTCACGTTTTTCCATATTTTATTTCACTAAAATAGAAAAAATAAATATATAAATATCCTCTCTTGTTAGCTACGAAATTTGGAAAAATAAATCTCTTTATGAAGATTTGAATATATATTTGAGGAAGATTTGATCTTGAATAAATCTTCCTTGATTTGCTCTTGAATAAATCTTCTTCCTTGATTTGCTCTTCAATAAATATTTGATGAAGATTTGATTCTTGAATAAATCTTCCTTCACTCATATACTTCCATATGAGTAATTCATGCAACTTCCATATAAGTAATTCCTCCATGTGTTTCCTTGCATGTAGTGACAAGTAAACAATAATAATTAGGCAATATCATTTGTTCTGTAATTAAGTAATTAAATTGCCTAAGAAAAGAATTCACCTGCCGTCCTAAGCGTCGTGCACGGGCTCGTGTCATTGGGCCTTCTATGGTAATTGAATTTTGCACGGGTGAACCAACGATGTCCTCATCAGTATACCATAAGCAAAGAATCATGAACAAAAACATACATAAATTTTACTAAAATCCAAGCTAAAGCGGTGCTGGATTCCCTGTGGCTGCTTGATGACACTTCAAACGTTTTTTTTTTTCCTATCAAGCTCTCAAACCAAGTGATAGATAGTGGTGCTTTTGTTCATAAACAATCTAAGTGTTAATGATTTTAACTTAAATTTTCCCAGCTGGTGGTATCTAAGTCTCACTTTTCAAACAGTTGTTCTATTCCTCGTCTTTATTATATTAAACAAGTAGGTCAGATTATATAATGTCTTCAATTGGATATGTACTTCTGGATATACAGCAGCTTGGTCTCTGCCAAATGTCGTCATGCAGGTCAAGTTTCCTGTATTTACTCAAACTTCCAACTCCTCTTGGAGCCCTCTTATACCCAGAAGTATGGCCTGACAATGAGTTCATTTCTGCTGTTTTAATCAAATATCCTTTTGTTTATATAAAAAAAAAGAAAGGAAGCATAAGTGATCCTGTTGTTATCTGTCTTTTCTTATTCCAAGCAGTTTCTCAAACTTCCTTGGGTGGACAGGCTAACTGCAGTTCCTCTCATATCTGCAGGTACTTTTTAATCTTTAGTTGAGGCCCTCGTTATCAGAAATCATGGCTTTATTTTGATATCAAGGAATCTTGTTCTCGGCTATCTAATATTTTCTTTTGGTTGCAGTAATTGACTTCGATAGCACTGATACTGCTTGGTACGACACAAGTGAGAGAATTATCTAATATCACATGTGACATACAGCGATTCAAGTTCCACGATCAGAAATTCTATAGTTTATTCAAGGAGTTTTCAATCACGGTGACTTCAAAGGAACTTAATATAAAAAATTGCAATAATCACGGCGAAGAAGAAGCAGTCCTTTCGCCCTTTTCTTTGCTCAGTATGATTGCAAGCTAGCTGCTGCAGCAGCAGCATACGATACGTAGAAAGGTTCTCTCAGAGTTCGATAGCATCATCGAGCTGTTCGTCTGCAACTTGTGCTCTCGAACACATTTAATGCCGTCAGCGTGGAGCGGATGATGCTCATTAACTTCTCGTGCCAACCAATCGTGCAGTTATTTTTATTATGCCAGGGGAGGGAAGTGCATGAACAGCACCACAACTCATTTATTGCAGGCCATCATCTTTCTGGAACCAGAAAGCAGAAGAAAGAGCAACATGGAGACCAACAAGCAATTCGCCGGGTGTTTTTAACAAAAGAGAAGGGAAAATAAAAACGGGAGGAGGTCAGGCAGGCATGGCATATGGGCATATGACCCTGAATGAGATATGTTTTGTTTACACAAAACGGCCAAGTAGTTAAAAGAAAAGGAAGCTACGGATGCTGCACCTTTTTTTGAGACTCCCAGGTTATGAGAGACAGATAATAAAAAAATGTAAAGAGGTTTGTGAACTTGGAGTATTATTTGCAGCTAACGATTCAACGTTCATACATGCATACATAATAGAACTGGAATTCGAGATTAACATGTTTGTTACAGATGATATCCATCCACACTTGGTGTGCTATACTTCTTCTCTACAACATAAACTCCTAGCTAAAATGCTAAATGGTACCTGAGTGGAGTGCGAAATAATTGGATCCTTCTTTTTCTGCTACTAGATTAGATTTACATGCCTGCATATAAAACTCCCCTTCTTTACTTCTTTCTTGGTGTATTCAGCGGATGCCCTCTGGTGTGAAGCTGCAAGCGACACAGAGATAAACTAGAGGAAGGACCCTCTCCTCTCCATGTCGAACTTGTATACTAAGCAGCAACTTGCTCCAGACTTATTCGGCTTGCGGCAACAAGAATGTGAAGCCTGAGTTCGCCCGCATAATCGACGGTGGCTCGATATCAGATAATTCAATAGGTTCCATGGTTTTTGATATGTCATCCACAGAAAATGGTATGCTGTATGTTAGGAAAAAAAAAGGTAGCATGAGCAGCCAAAAGTTTTCACGGGAGTAGTATTTGGAGCGAAAATAAAGAAGGGAGGAGCACGAGCTTCAATTCCCTTGTGAAAGAAGAAATTAACTAGATTTATAGAACCACTGTGACTTGTTACCTTGAGTCGTCATCCAATAAGAATGAGTTGCTAACAGGACTGTGAGAATCTTCAGTCATCAGTACCCTCATATTTGATATAACCTAACAAAAATCGCACAGATGCATCAGCAATTTACTCACATCATGCTAGCTTCTTGCTTTGGTTGCTTAGTTACGTGTGGATCTAACATGAAACTTGCCTCTGGGGATACGCTATACGTCCCGTATTTATCATCCCAATACATTGTACTTATCCGATATAATTGCTGTACACTGAGAACCTGCACAAGCATTAAGTTGGAACTCAAATAATCAGCACGGGAGAAGAGGCACAAGGAAGTTGTTGGACGATTTACTCACTGGACAAAGGTCATGCCTAATCTCATCCAGAGTCTTCTTTGGCTTTTGGTGGATGACCTGCACAATGCCATAGTTCGCTAATAGTTTATCTTTAGGCACATAGATGAGGAAAAATGTTGAGCAAGATAGAGTGGGGCATCATTTCCTTGTACGCGGGTAACACACTAAAGCAGGAAATGAACCATTACCAGGAACCCAATAGCCTGTCTAATATGCTTCAGTTCGTCCCAAGCTGCACCTGCATACTGCGATCAGGAAACAGAAATGATAAGACAAAATGTCAGTCTAAGGCATTGACAAGAAGAGCAGCATATTGTAGTATTTCGCCAAAGCAACTGCGAAGGCAGAATCGATGATGCCATCGGACCACTGAAGAACAACAATCTCGTATCAGGGTTCTACAAAATCTGGCTCAAGAAGAATTACCTCATCCGTTGCTTCATTGCACCATTTCTCTAGTTCAGCTAATCCTGATTTAACATATTCACCGTTACTAAATGAGCAGCATTCTCTCCTTAATAGAAGACTGTGAAAACAAGGCAAGACTAGTGAATCATTTTGTGGTTACACTACATAATTACCTTTTCAGACACTAGGTCAAGTTTAGATCCGAAAATGTACCTGTTGAATAGCTGGACATTTATGAAAGAAAATATCTGCGTGAACACCTTGCGGACTAAGAATGGGGGTACCTAGTTATAGAAAGAAACAAAAACAGAAAAAATTATAGGAAAAGTATATTAAAAACAAAAATGTTAGTGGAAAAAGCAGGTTAGCAAGATAGTCTATTACGAATAAAAAAGGCAAACAATTTGACCAAACTATGTAGCACTCGAGTTCCTGGCCTCATCATAGTCTTTTGCAGAGATGATAATTAATTCAAAAACACTATCTTAGAAAAGGAAAATAAAAAGAAATGGGTAAGTGAACAATGCACAATCTATGGAGAATAAACTTACATGATTTTTTTTCAACGCATACAAGAAAGTGTCAAGACTCTTAACAATCCCTTGCCAGTGAGCAATCAATGCTTGCTGGGAAGTAGAATTTGTAATTAAGCGGGATGATCCTTTCACTAGACTAGCTCTTGATGTTCGTGGGACCTGTAATATCCGGATATACAATCAAATGTCAGCAGACTCGGCACATCAATTATAAGGCATGCCACGGTGGTGATTGCTTGCTTTCTAGAGAAAAATTTGAGAAAGTATACATAACTAATTACCAGGAAGGCTAGAGTAAGTATCAAAACGAGATGAAGATCAACATCATTACAGGAGCAAAACAGACTAGAAATACCTGAATGCATGAACCAAGCAATGGAGATATCTCCTTCTTCAAATTGTCCCGGATTATTCCATACACTTTTTCTACATATGCGGTAAGCTGTTGTTTGAATAGTAAAGCCGGGTACTTTGCTTCCACTTGGTAAAATTTATCGCCACCAGCAATCAAACTTCCATTCAAAAAAGCAAGGTTGACACCTTGTGGGACACCCCTGAAATTCTAAGAAAGATTTTGCAGAATAAGTGGTCTCCACCAAGTTATTTCCAAGGCACAAATTTTAAACTAATGGATATATCTATAGCAGCAAGAAAAGAAGACATTTTTTCATACATGAGGAACCCTCCCAAACAGATGAGCAGATGATGGTCGTCTGCGATATGCCATGCCTGCTGCACTTGTTGCTTTCAGTGTACGCTGGAGTAGCAACAACAAAGTTGAGGAATTGGAAAGCCAATAGGCTAACACCTCATTATCATCTTGCGACTTCAACACAAAAAGAATAATAATGCCTCAGTATTATAAATTTATTTCTTTCAGTGATCATTGCCAATTCTTTACATAAGAATAGTGCAGACCTCAACAACATGACCAATTGTCTGAATAATACGATCAAATACGCTTGTGCGCTCAACTTCAAATGATCTCCACTGTAGAAGGCATTTATAGGTAACACAGGCAGCAACAGGCCTGCTTCCTGAAAATCCCAAGTCTTTTGCAATACACTTAATCAACAAATCCTGGTTTTCCTGTAATATAAGTTGAAAGGTTAATTTGGAGTGCATAGAACAAGAAAAAAAAGCCTTGAAGCCAGCTATCCAACCTGCTGTTTCTCACTCAGAGATTTCTGCGGTCTATCATCTATTTCAGAGCTATCCCTAAAATTGAATGATTGACTGAATGTATCCTAAACAATATATTTTTTGTATTAGTCGAGAAAAAGTAGAAAACTAATCATTCATAAAGTAGCATCACAATGAGAAAACATAGAAAGATTTGTCTTACCGCAAGAGTTCTACCCTCGCCATTCATAATAAAACCACTTTCAGGGCTCCTCTGACAATCAATCAGAAAATAAGGTTTATTATCCAACAGTATATTATACATATATATACCGAAATTTTATTTAAATTGACCTGCAATATTGATTTAGAGCGACCTAGCAGCTTATTAGGTGTTATTGATAAAGCCTGCTTGCGAAGCACTTTATTTTCTGACTCTATATTTGTCAACTTCTCCTCAAGCCTGATTTAAAAAGAATATAATTCTTAAACAATGAAATCTAATTGACAAAGACATTTTCTACTAACAATGGGTTCTTTATTCTAGCATGTGGATGGTAGCTTAACCTGTTCAAAGATTCCTGAAGGTGATGTACTTTTCCTTCTGTCTCATCTAACTTCCTCTGTTTTTCTTCACACATTTGCTGCACTTCAGTGTACTTGTATTCAACATCATCAGCTCGCTGTTTTTCTGAATGTAATAAGCCCTACAAAAGCATAAACAGAAATTATCAATGTAATTAGTTCAGATGCACTCACAAGACACAAGCATAGTTTAACAGTTTTATACGAAGAATGGTGAAGACCAGTACAACCTTGTACTATTCTGCTTAGGTGGTACCAGGTTGTACAAAGCTAGTACATAATACAATATGGATTTAATAATTTTTTATGCTGTTTTTGAAGTTTCCATGACCCATTTAGGCTCTCAAACTCTTTCCATTCCAAGAATAAACAAAACATTATGATTGCTTGATGTGGGCACTGGCAACTATGGTGTGAAGTCATCATGATCTAAAATATTCTACTTGGCTTGACTTTATGACTTACTTTTAGTACGTATTGACTTTATACTACGATCATATTAGTCTTATTTTTGTTAGTCCAATATTTAAGTTTGTATCTCAGTTTATTTCTTTGAATTTTTTAGCTTCCATCTGTTGTAATAAAAGAAGTTAGTTTATTCAACTATCATCCACTTGAGTCTTAAATATTTCTTTCTCCTGCTTCTGGAGGGGAAACAAAGTCAAAATCAATCATTACCAAGATGATCAGTACCAGACAATTGCTACTGAATATTATACCAAACACCGACTGGTATTACCATACTAGCACTGACCGTTCACTGTCTTGGTATGAGACATTCAAGCTTGCTCACAAGTAGATGCACCTTTATACTACATAACAAATTCTGAAAAGCACAGGAATTACATAAATAAATGCAAAGAAAAAATCAAATCAAGAACGTGCAGCCTGTGCACAAAGTAGGTTGACGGTCAAGCATATACAACATTCCATATTGGTGAAGAGAAATGGCCTCCTAGCTTCAACTCAAACCAAAGTAGAAGTTCTAAAAAAAACTCAAAACAAAGTAGCCTTTAAGCAAAAATATAAAACCCTGTGCATTAGCATCAAGAAAACCAGAACATAAATTAGTGTACAGTAAACTCTAGAAAAAGATATGCACCTTCAAGTTCTCCATCTCAGCTGTCAAGGAATCAATCTTTTCCGTATCTTGAACAAGAACAGTAGTTTCCTTGATAACAGGAGGTGCTTCTGCAATAGCCTTTCTTGCAGCCTCTCTTTCTTTGACAAGGGCAGCCTTTGTCTCATCTACTTTAGACTGCATTTCTTGCAGAGAGCTTCGTAACTTGGTTACCTCTTGACCCTTAGCTTCCTCTACGTCTGTCTGTATCCATTAACATTTGAATTACCCTGTCAACTTCAACATTATATGTTGAATAATGCCATAGTATTGCATGCAACTCAGATTCAATTAATATTGAATGTTCAATGTGATTGTTGAATGTGTTTCATGCAACTCCAGCATAGCCTGATTGATCAGCAATATGTAATGTACAAACATTACCCTCAAGCGCTTTTCCAGTTGCAAACGCCATGTAAGTTCTTCCACTTTCTTTTCAAGCTTATCTTTTGCTTCCTTAAGAGCACCCGTTTCTCGTGCAGCCTGAGACAAACATATCAAATGTTGTAAAAGATTATCTTTATCTCCAACTTATATAAGCGTGCATAGAAATGGAAAAGAAAATTTGATGGTGGAAATAATCTCTGGAACTGATCGAATTAGGCATGTCTTAGCACACATAAGAAGTGAAAGCAAACAATTATTGTCATGCTCTTCATTTGATCATACTCAAAGGGAAATTGATCCACTATCAAGCATAATGATCAAGCAAATCAAGGTTTCTTTCCACAGACCATTTTGGAACAAGTATTTACTAGTTGCCAAGAAAAGAAAAGTTGAAGAGCATTCATTAAATATTCCTATTTATCATCAGAAACTTCTGAAACTCGTTCATGCTAGGACACAAAGATGAACTAACCATTTTAAGGTTCCTAAGCTCTCTCCTTGCAGCCCTTGCCCTCCAGAAACACTGAGCGACAATAGATGCCCTCTTTAGCTTTTTATGATACGAATGACATCTGTAACAATGCCACTGAGCCTGCAAGTAGAAATCAAGATGATGAGAACATATATAAAAGGATTTAGAGGAGTAAAAGTTTTGTAGAAATTAGAAATTTTAAAGAGAAGAAAGAACATCAACCTGAATAATAGTTGCTGCCTTGGTTTGCCTCCTACGTCTAAACTCATTCTGTGCAGCCATAAACCTAAAACCAGTTTGGAGAATAAGAACAGACACCTTTAGTTGTTTATAAGTCTCCTTAGCCTGGTATCGACGCAAATTTTTCTGAATTCTTATTACAGCATTCTCCCTTATCATGTGTTGGTACAACTTACAAGCAATTCTTCCTGTAAAAGCAATGTTGTAAGATGTAGTAAGAAACTAGATAAAATAGTAATGCTGACATGAATGGAACACACTTCTCCATAAAGACTGCACATAAATGGCTGCTTTCCGCAAAGCAATAAACTGATTCCTCAGAATATGTGTTCGTGTTTGATTCTGAATAATTTTTGCAGCATTGTTGAGCACTTCAGCTCGTTTAGCATCTAACTGTGCCATCTGTCCAGCTCTAAGGAAAACTTTTGTTTTGCCTATCTGGAAAAAAGAAAACGATGTAAAACCACGCCTTACAACATCTAGCTCAAAGGTCAAGACATGAAGAAAAATGCATCTTATGATCAATGAATTCATGGAAAAGCAGCAGGTGACAAACACATTTTAATTTCATGTACAGTAAGTATTGCTCTGGATCAGTCACTTCTCCATATAATTTTATGGAATGACCAATATAATTAAGACAGCCATAGGTGCTGAATGCCAAAAATAGTATTGCATGTGAAATAAAAAATATACAAAATATGTACAAGAACATTGAATGGAAAATGTGGTCCAGGAATCACCTGAAAACCTCTTAATCCTTTCTTTTCCAGAATCTTACCACAAGCTATCCTTTCATCGTAGCTGCTCAAGAATAATAGAAACTACTCTTACAATTAAAGTCATGGAATGCAGTAGAATATCTAAATTAATTACATGAACAACATTATAACAAGAGCCCCTACGAACTTACTTTCCCTCTAAAACTTCTGGAGCAAGAAGACCAAAGCGGTGCAAGAACTCATAGAATGTGCGACGGGTAGGATATCCAGCACAGCTGATTCTAATAGCTTCAAGAACACCCTAATGACACCCACAAATAAGGAAAATGACAGATAAGGAAACATTAAGAGTGAAAAATACAAGGTTTACTCACACCACAGCGTAATTGTTGCATGACGTTGACATTCTCGAATATAGCAGGTTTTAGAAGATTGTTTGGTTTCACACAACGAATATAATGGGGTTCTGTGGAATTTAATGTGTCCATCAAGGCCTGTAGTTGTAGCTGCAGATATTTTCATCTGTAGTAAGGCACGTCTCATGGGAAAATAGTCCCAAATTATAGAATTAGATCAATATAAACCTTGAAACGAGAACCAATGGATGAGAATTTGGAAGACTTAGAAGTCTCTTCAAGTTGAGGAGAGAAAAGGCCTGAAACAAATGAGCATTTTGAAGTACTCAACAAATCTTGGTGTTCAGCCACAACATAATCCTTATTTTTGTCCAGGAACAGGTTAGATTGATAGAGTACCTAATAACAAAAAAAACATCAATGCATATCTCATCTGTCTTTATGCCAAAAATTGGACAAACCAAGAAATCTAACCTCGCCAGCATAATGTACTATGGAAAAATCAGTTCGAGAGAGCTTGGGCTTGATGAAACGCTTATTCCTTTTGAATGTCTGGTAAAGCTTTTGCGAAAAAGTCTCATGCGTTGATTTTGGGAACATACTGTTGATACATCAAAATCAAGTTGTCAAAAAGAATTTGAATAGTCTGTTCTACAAGTTGCTAAAATTTATCAGCTTCTCCTAAAAATCTACACATGATGATTCTGAAAAGTACAATAACAGAAAGAGAAATAATCATACCATGCTTCATCAAGGAGTGCGATAATTCCTCCAGGTTTCTGTGAAAGAAAATAACAGCATAAATTTCTTGATATGCATGCATCTCTATTCCCATTGCTGCTGAAATATCACACCATTTCATATATTTTATCGAATCTTAATCAATTGCTGAAGAGGAAAACGTCATGTGAATTCTTTACTGCATAAGCATAACCAATTAAGACCATGACAGCATAAGAAGCACTGAAGAATCATGCAGAGGTGTTACAGAATTCTGGCTAAGAATATAAAAGGATAAATAAGGTTTTTTCCTTATCAACCTAAGCTTTTGAGTCCAAATTTAAAATGGTATCAGCAGAGATTCTAGGTACAAATTGTGCTAAAATTCATATAAAAAAATGTACCTCCCATTAAGTTAAGTTTGTTACATGTTGGTCTTGAGCCAATCAAATGTAGTTTGTGCTGATATGTAAAGAAGAGTGTTATGTATATAAAATAATAGATTGGGTCCTTGGTTTTCCTAATCTTTAAGCTTTTGGTGTAAGTGGAAATTAAAGCTAACAAATTGATCACCATATGAATGAACTTGAATTTGCTTGCAGGTTCATGAAGATAGGAGAGCTTTGTCATATCAATCAACCCCACCAGGAGGGGCTTCTATATCTTTCGTATATATTGTTGACAGACTTTTTTTTTTTTTGAAAAGAAGATTGCATTCATTTCACCAATCTGAAATGATACAATAGGTCATCCAAAAGGATGAAAAAGGAAATGAAAAGACAGAAATAAATAAAATTACATAATCTAGAGCATCACATTATGTACAGCACTTCATCCCAATCATCAAACAAATACTTCCCAAACCCATTTGAATGACACACCCCAAGCCTTATGATACTCAGGGAGGCTTATGAGTATTAAAGAATGATAGGGCTGCAGCTGCTTGGAGTGCTAAAATCCTTGTTGATATTGCTTTTCCCATAAAGCATCTTCTATTTCTCTCACCCCATATACTCCAATGCCATACAGCTAGTTGCTTAATCTGTACCAAATTCAGATTCTTATCTCCTTTCACCCTCCATGGAATATGTGAGATGTCATATGGTTGCATGTGCAAATGTTGTAAATAGATAGACCATCCATTTTGTGTGTAAGGACAATGGAAGAATAAATGATCTCTTGTCTCAACATCTCCATTGCATAGGCTACAATTATATTGTTGACAGACTTATAACGACCTAACAGAACATGTAAATGTTTTAAATATATCATGTGAAACATAGCATACCATATAAGTTGATGTATACATAAACGCTTCACATTAGGGTTGATAAAGGGAGTGTTGAATGAGATTCAAGGTGTGTCACTTTCATAGGCTTCATTGACGATATTGTCTTATTTTTGCAAGCCAAGAAGGAGTACATCATTAATTCGAGGTTACTTATTAATTGCTTTTACACTGCATCTAGGCTCAAAATTAACATGACAAAATCATTGGTCATTGATGTACAAGGTAGATAAGAAGCTTCTAAGAAATGTGCTGATGTCCTTAGCTGCCCAACAGGTTCATTCCCAATCAAATACCGGTATATGCCTCTAAGGGACAACAATCTTAAGAAGGATGATTGGAGGAACATAATCTCAAATGGGACACTCATCTTGTAGGGTGGAAAGAGAGGTGATTGTCCAAGGCAGGGAGACTCATTACCTATGAACCTATGATAAAATGATCATATTCGAATCAATCATATCCTACAGATTCTACTAGCAACTCAATCCTATTTTCGATCCCTTCATATTATGCATTTGTGCTCAAAATCCCGAATTAGGCAGCAATCTTTTTTTTTTTGGCAGGGGCAATAGAGGTGGTGGCAATAACAACAACAGTGTGTAGCAAGCAAAGAGCGAAGAAGAAAAAGCAGAAAAAGAAAGAAAGGAAGCAAGGTTTCTTGCTAAATACATCACTGGCATGATTGAAGCAAGGTCCACAGACCTATAAGATATCGCCCAAACCGTTGCAAACCTTGTCTTCAGCTGCTTCATAAGAACAAGGAATACAAATGAATCAAGCCATCTCATGCACCTTTTTAAACATTTTTTTGAGCATAGTGAGTATTGAACTCACAACCTTCCATATAAAGCTCAATTATTTCAATCAGAGGAGCGTACACTTTGTGTACCCCCTTTTTATACATTAATCCTAATGTTTGAGAAGTAAGATTGTCAATCAAGATCTGCATACCACCGATATGTAGCACTCATTCCAGTTAACCACACAAACAATGTGAATGAATTTTTTACCTCTAAGAAAATCTCAAGCAAGAAAACAAAACATAATATGACAATGGACCACAGATATACGATAAGGAATAAAGCAAACCTTCTCGATAAGATCCAAGACATCTTGGTTATCAACAAATTCAATGTAGCTCCAATCTATTTCTTCTTTTGCATACTCTTCCTGCTCCATCTTGAAAACATGCTGCGATGCCAAAAAAATGCAGTTCCATTAATTGTTAAAGAACTATTCAACAAAATCATCATGACCTTCACCTAAACATGCCAAACCCTCCAATTTCTGAATCAAATGACTGCTGTTAGAACAAACGTGTTTTAAGTTTCTCTCTCTCGAAAGTATGAAGTTCCACTATGATTATATGTTTGACCTAAAGCTCTCATCATCAGTATAATTTTTACTATCAATCTAAAGAGAAAAATTAATATGCAATACAAAATGCGCTTACCTGATTAAAGTGCTGCTGAAGTTTCTCATTTGTGAAATTGATGCAAAACTGCTCAAAGCTGCAAGAACAATAAACATAATGAAGGTTAAGATAGAGAAAGTTACAGCATGACCTCAAAGAAAAATCATTAATGAAGTCCTTTAGGAAAAAGAAAGTTACCTGTTTGTCTTAAAACTTTCAAAGCCATAGATATCTAGGACTCCTATCAGACAGTTAGATGTTTGATCTTGCCCAATTATGATATTTATTTTTTCAACGATCCTGTAAACACAATTTAATAATGAGGAGTCTTTTCAACATCAATTATA
Source organism: Thalia dealbata (assembly GCA_030544415.1). NCBI lineage: Eukaryota > Viridiplantae > Streptophyta > Magnoliopsida > Zingiberales > Marantaceae > Thalia > Thalia dealbata. Next base: position 3,381,383 of record CM060458.1, read on the forward strand.
ACTTCTTACTTACTCATCAGTTGAGGTTTAAATATCAGTGATGCTTCAAAAGAAAGTCAAGAAGCACATCTCAATTCATCAGAAATTACCAGTCAAACAAGCGAGAATATATTGTCTTAGCTAAGGCATCCCTGCCTAAAGTTGCCGAATGAGGATCAAGTGGCCTCTTTATAACTTCTTCAGGTGTTATCATTAAACGCTTACACAATGCATCTTCCAAAGCCTCACAATCACACCTGAAATATCATCTACTCAATAACTTCAATTGAAAAAGAGAACTAAAAGAATTGACTGAAATTTGGACTTCACATAAGAAGCTCTGCAGTCATCTGGAGGTGGAACTTGGATTTGTTATCTTGCAAAACCGATGAATCTACTTCTTTCCCCTTGGCAAAATTAATATTACCAAGATGAAGAATAGCTGCAACAACCCTGAAAATTGCATCCTGGAAAGAGGATACAACATGAGAAAAGAAAAAACAAACAACACAGAATGATAGAATTGTTAGTTGTATGGGGAAAAACTAAGCTTTACCTGTTCTTCTGCACTGATTCCGACGATATCCATAGCACTCCTAGTGGCCAAATATTCACGTGCATTGCTTACACCAGCCAATTCATAGCAATTCGATTGATTGAGATAATGAAATGACTTTGGTGGCCCTAATTTGTACTTTTCAATCTCCTAGAATGGCGATGAAATCAGTAACTAAAAAGTCTAAATCAACACAGTAAGTTAACAAATTTAAAAGTCAGGTAAACATTTCATCACTAATCATTAAAGATATAAAGTAAATAGATAATAATTGAAAGAGAACAGAGAGGCACCTCTGGTGGTGCAGCACATAGAAGATAAAAGCAATGATAGTTACGCTCTGGATCAGAAATTTGGCAAACACGGGACCTCTCAAGAAGGTAGGTACGAACGGCAGCACCAGATATTCGACCTTGCTTATCAAATTGGATTTCAACAAACTTGCCAAAACGACTGCATTTAGTTAAAAAGATAGATCATATAAATACGTGTGAGGACTAAACACAATAAGTTGCAAGATAACATTCATTTCAACTCAAAATCCAATAGTAGACTACCTGGAATTGTTATTTCTGACTGTTTTAGCATTTCCAAATGCTTCAAGAACTGGGTTTGACTGGAAATCCACTTATTAGACTTTCAAAAAACACATGATCGATGTTTTTTTTAACTGGATGAGAACAATAATTGTCAGACAAGCTCAACCTACCTTCAGAACTTGTTGCTCCACCGTACGCCCTTCAGTAGCAGCACGCCCACCCAAATAAGCAAGATAGCGCATAAGCATTTTTGTTGTCTCAGTTTTACCTGCACCACTTTCACCACTAACTAAAATAGAATTGCTTTTCCCCTCATTTACCATTGCCCTGTTTCATGTAAGCAGATTTGCTGAGCATATTTTGGAGGCGGGTAATGCATCAATCACATTATTATTACAGACCTGTATGCAACATCTGCCACTGCAAACACATGAGGGCTTAGCTCGCCCAATGGAGCTCCTTTGTATTGTGACATCATATGGGAATCGTATATATGGGACAACTTTTGGAAGGGATTTACGGCAATTAGAATATTTCCTGTATAAGTCTGCCATGGTCATACAAGAATAAGATATTAGAACATTAAAGATCTTTAGAAGTGAAAATTAAATCATACGATCAATTTGGAACAGCTTACATAAATTTCATTTAATTGATATCTGGTGGATAAATTCTGCAGAACTCCAGGTTCATGAAGATAGGAGAGTTTTGTCATGTCATCTACCCCTCCCGGAGGGGCTTCCATATCTTTGGGATATATTGTTGATAGACTTTTAACAACCTAAAAAATCAACATAAATGCTCAAAATATATCATGTGAACTACATAATATATATATAAGTTTTTTTTTAGTGATATCAGTAGTTAACAATGTGTCAACTACCTACTTTTATTTTCATTAAGCCTGTATTATGTACAGAGTTTCAAAATATATAGTGAGATACTGTATACACAAAAGTTACAGTATTCTAATGTAAGAGAAAAATTACAAAAGATGTTATTATTTTTGCACTGAATACTTCCTATTAGCTTCTTTTTCCTTCATTAAGTTAGGCTTCATTCTCCATTTCCATTGTCGCAGCAAGGATTCCCAGTTCCATTTTACTCTTTTTGCAGCAGGGCTTCATTATCCATTTCTTCTCATATTATATAAGTTTTTTTATAAAAAAAATAACATTGCATTTATTTTACCTTTCTGAAATAATACAGTATATTATCCAAAAGAGATGCGAAAAATAAAACATCAAACTTAGAAGGAGAAAAGAAGATAAAGAAAAATACAAGTGAGTAAAGCAAAACATGCACTAGGACAACACCTCCCTTTAATCATATTGCACCGAATATGTAAGGCTCTATGATGGCTTGTGAGACGTGAAAAATATTAAAGCAGTAGCTGCCTGCATGGCTAAACTCCTTGTTGTTTTTGAAATTCCCATGAAACATCTCATGTTCCTCTCACCCCATACACTTCAATGTCATACCGCTAGTTGACTAATCTCCATCAGTTTTGTTTTCTTTCTAATATTATATAGGTTCACGTGTACAGATAAATTTAGCATTTAAATTATGTAAATCAAAATATTGGGATGCATATGCCATTTTTTCTCAGGGACAAAGTATAAACAATGAGGACTGGGACTGCAGTACTTCTTATAAGACTCAAAATATTATCCAGTTGGAGCACGATCAATGAGGTTTGAGGGTGGTAGTAGTCATAGATCCAGATTTGAAAGTAGAGACTACTCATATAACAATAGCTATATCAATTGCCAAATTGAGAAATATGAAGATGAAAAGAATAGAACGTGAAGGAAAGGTACAAATAGCCTAGTGACTGGAACATTAAAACTACGCACCACACTCACGGACCAATTACCACAAAGTGCTTATGGAACTTGCCCATGCAGGACATGGCATGCTATAGACAAAAAGAGTTGGAACTAAAAAACATTCATGTGTGACCGGACATCGGTTCTTACAATCATGCTTTTGACATCTCACCCAGTTAAGCATTAGGTGGAATGAAATCTCATCAACTAGAGCAAATTAACTTATTCTAGTATCTGCTAATCAAAATGTTTAAAATATCAGGACGTTAGCATTATCCATGAGCTTACCCTTTGCCCATTAGAAGTCTGGACTTCAGCATTTTGACCAGAAATCTTAGTGACCTGTCCATCAATCCAGGACAATGTCGGATCTTCAACCCACACATGGGAACCTATTATTATATTGACCAGTGTATCTTGTGCCTACAATGACATTAAGAGAAAAAATATGACATAAAAACTGTTTTAAAGGAAATGGTGAAACAATATCTTTATCAGCTGTCCGAACGGAAATAAAACTTTGTTGGCGTTCATTTGGTGATGAGTCAAAATAAAATTTAAAAAAAAAACTCGGATATCAAAATACAATGTCACAAGTATACATCTTGTAAATGTAAGGATCTCTTATTGGTTTCACTGGACATTTCCACATCTGATGAACAACGTAGTCTACGTATTCACCTCAATAAGAATCCAAGTGAAATATAATATCGGTGAAATCATGTTATATAAAAGTTCATCGATCAGTAGCATTGAATTTATATTTCCATCTTTTAAGATCCAAGTGAAATATGCTGGTGAAAACATCCTATATGAAAATTCAACAATCGGTAAAGTCTATAATCTCTTATTTTAACTTAAGGTAAATCACCCAGAAAAAATCCTCCAGTTTGACCATGATATATTGGAAACACTGATTCAAATAAAAAAACAACAAAAAAAGGGGGAATGCAGGAATACCAACCGTAACGGCGTCCATCTTCCTCTTCTCGGAGGAAGGGAGAGGAGGTGGCAGAGGTGGTTAGTGGAAGAGGTTGTGATGGCGGTGGGAGGAGGCAGGGTCTGCAACCCTGGGACGAGGCGGGGGGGCGGGGGGCGACCTCGGACGGTGGGCGATTTAGCAGGCAGCCCCGGCATTCCGAGGGGCCGCGCGAGGGCAGCCACGAGAGCGCCCGTGTCATCCGCACGCGCTGGTGGCGAGCGTTCCCTCGAGCGCTCTCTTAGGAGGTCTCTCCCTCTCTCTAACACGCTCACTCAATTTCCGATCGCAGTCTTACTAATTTACTTTTGCAGATGAATGAATACCAACGATTGAATTCTCGAATACATTTCGGTCAATTCCACTACCGCTCTTTTCTTCATTTTTTATATGACCCAAACAATAATTTTCCAAAAAACTTGGAAAGAACAAATACATATGTTTACGTGATTATTATTCCGAGTAAATATTCATGTGACGTTCTAAAACTAATTTTGGTGCAGTAATTTTATTCAAGAAAATTATTGTAATTGAGTATATTAAACTGCACGTCTATTCTAAACTAAGTTCTCAGTCCAACATTTCATCATAAATCAAAATATAATAAAATGATAGACAGGAACAAACTCCCGAGCACTCAGAAAACAATCTGGCACTCGATTTCCAAATAAACAGAAGAGTGATAATGCACTACAATCAATCCCATTCCCTTGTGCTGTATGGTTTTCACTTTGCTCACTGCACGTTGTTCCCACACATTGCGCAGGCTTCTGCTGTTTAGCTGTAAACTTTGTAGGAAACGATGGTGTTTCATCATGTTCTTCAGGTCCAGGCCACTAACACATTAAAACAAGAAATGAGATCATTTTCCTAAAACAACTAGGCTTGCATTTCAGCTTGAATTTTGCCTTTTACAGTAAAGCGAAGTAACTGGCACTTCTTGAGGACATTGAAATCATGATTAGACTGATGCACACACAATATATAAGAAGAAGCAGGCAAGTATTGGAAATAGACAAAACATATGATTCTGCAACATTAAGATTACCTGACAAAAGTAACATATCTTATTCAGTCGCTTGAATTAAGAAGAGTGACAAACATGCAGCATGTATGATTTTGATAACACTTATGGAGAAGATTCCAATAATCAATCAACTAAAGCATTAGATCACTAGAATGATCCGTATGAGATTGCCTCCTCATCTGATCATGTTGGATGCCTAATAATTTTCTGCAAAATGACCGTTCTTGCCTTCCTGATATCCCTACTGCATCGATCTGCCTGCTCGCCCAAGTCCTCGGCACTCTTCATGAACACCTCCAGCTTCTTCTTGATCTCGTCCATCACAAATCTCACGGCCTCCTCATCTCTGAAGGCGAAATCAGCAACATCCAACAGTGACTTTATCAGGCCTTCCAACCTGTCCACCAGCAAGTGAATCACATCCAAGTCCTTCACTGCCACATATGTGCCTGCGTACATTGAGCTCAGAATCTCCTTTTGTCCTCCCAAAGCCTGCTGGTAATCCTTAAGCAAGGAGTCGATCCATTTCCCCATCGGGATAGGGATGGCTGCTGCGGCAGCCAATGTTGCTGCCACCGGAGGAGCTGCTATTGCAGCAGCTACCACAGAGCAGATAATGACAGCAGTGAAGGCAGCTGCGAATATGATGCTCGACAACTTCCTCCATGTTTTGAAGGTCTTGAACTTCTTGTCGAGGTTCCTCTTCCTCAGTTGGAGCTTCTCCAGCATGAGCACCTGCTGTTTGTGAACTGTTTGGAATAGTTGGAGGAATTCTTCAGTAAATGGACTCCCAGCTGCCTTGAAATGCTGCAATTCGTCCAAAGTCCTCGCGTACTTCTTCTTGCCATCTTCATCGACTCCCTGCTCGTCATCTACTGCAAAGCGTTGGAGGGCAATGTGGATGATTAATTGGGTGTCACGGGCTCTCCGGAGGCAGTTCTCGAGGGCGGAGCAGAAATCGAGGGTTTGGAGGCTGTTGTCGAAGTACTCCTCGACGAGTTCGAAGAGCTCGGCGTTCTTCCAGACGTCTTTCTTGCACTCCAGGATGACCTTGGCAACCTCCTGGTTCATCTCGAGGAGGCATCCGGTGACCTCTCTTAGGGAGTCGAAGGAGAGGGATCGGACCTCGACGCCGCGGGCGAGGGTTGAGATGACGCGACTCGTGCGCTGCTGGAGTGTGGCATCGAAAGACTGGAGCTCGGGGTCGAGGCGGCACGCCGCCTCGTAGGAGCTCAGCTCGGCCATGAGACTGCCGTGGCCACCATCACCGGAGGCGACCGCAGTGCCGGTTGTGTTGCCGACGAACGCATCCATCGGGAGGACCGGCGGCGCGCCGGGTCTCCTGCTCATGCTGGCGCCCATCTCCCGAAGAGATCCCAAACAAACCAAAAGAGAGAATTTTATGAACAAAATAAGCGCAAAAACCAGAACTTGGGGGGCCGAAACAAAGGAGGATCGAAGGAAAAGACCAGACAAGAGCTGCCCCAATTTTTTTGGACAGAGAAAAAGAAATGTGAGACGAAGAACACGAAACTATCCAATTCTGGGTGCTCTTTATGGCTCTAAATGTTAAAATTACTAAATTTGTGAAGCAATCGGAGAAAGAAGAGCGATGAGAGGTGTTGTAAGAGAAGGAACAGTGAGGAAGAAGGAATAAAGATCGAAAACGAGCTACATTGGATGCTTGTACGCATGAGAAATCAGGAGGAAGGGAGAGGCGAGCAATGGAGCTCTTAGGAAGCAACTTCAAAACCCTTCCCCTCTCTTCTCCCCCGCTCTCCCCCTTTCCACGCAGCAAGCAAAAGACCTCCTAATAAAAGCAAGTGGGACAAGCAACAAAGAAAAAAAATAAAGATGGAAGCAGAATCTCAGGAGTCAGGACCAATGAACAGTGCAAGGGGGGTTTCTTACTGACTCCCGAGCGAAGGCGAAGTGTGAACTCCGATTTCTGCAACTGGAACTTGCCTTATTGTGGTTGTCATCATCTCCTCGTGCTTTATGCCAGCTGAACCTTCTTCTCTTCCTTGCAGGTTGAAGTGCCATTAGCAACCTCGAAGTCACCAGGAAACTATTCTTCTTCTTCTTCCTCCTCCTCTTAATTCTATTCCTGACGTTGAAGTGTCAGAAAAGGAAACAACTACAGCTGCAGTTGTTATCTTAATTCTAAGACAGTGATGAAATTTTAGAAAAGAAAAAAAAAACAATCGAAAAGTTTCGAGCTCATCGGCTTTACAGTGACATTTTTACCGACAATTAGTTGTTGGAAACAGCAAGCACATCATAAAGATGGACGCTCTTGACTCCTGCCATCAAGTCTAGAGGAACAAGAACGAGTCCATGATAAAAGTAAATAATAAATGCGGGATCAAAGCGTGTGGACCATGTTATGCATAGATATCGTCCTACGTTAATTTATTGCTGTCAGGTTGTACGTTGGGTGAAGCAATTGATGTTTACAGTAAGCGTGGCATCATCTGCTACTGAGTTATTCACAAGCAAGAAGAAAAAAAAAACATGCGCAGAACCATCTATTTTTAGAAGATACGCTTGCAATCATTTTCCGTACAAGCAACCAAACGCAGTGCCTGGTAATTAAGGATACTGAATATTGATCATATATCCTGTTTCCCTCAACTTTCTGCCTGCTTGATGCGTGCGTCATGATCTCAAAGTCAAGCACTCCGCAAGTATACATGAAGTTTGCTGTCATAAAAAATCCGTGGCTAGCAAGCATAAATCAACCACGACAATTACCGCCGTTCACAAACAGGAAGCCATTTAAGTTGCATGGATGAACGCACATCAAAAACGTTGTAGCTGTGTAGAACAGTAACATAAACTGAAAAAAATATGTACAGAACTGAATGAGGTGCAGTTGCATATATATATATATATATGTTGCAGATTATGTACAAAACTGTAGTGCTTGCGTAGTAGTAGTGCCTTTACATATATCCTTGCTTAGGTGAAATAAACAAAATGAAAGCAAAGGAGCAGCACCGCAAAATCTTGGTGCTTGCGTCTAATTGCCAATTGACCTTAACTAAAATGGTTCTAGCATCTTTTTTTTCCTCTTTGGTATTTGGGTATAGTGAAATGTTTTAACTTAAGCATGATAAGAATTAAGCACTTTTTTACATCTTGCAACCTTCAGTAAGATCCTAGGAAGGGATCCCTTCTCTCCTCAAACCCATTGTTGATTGAATTATGGAACCAGTCCTCCATCATTAGGGAGGTTAGTTCAAAATGATCCAAAGCAGCAGTACTTTTTCCCCATCCTTGCCATCTTCCAAACGGAGCTTGATCCATTATTCCCCTTCGGACTCTTGTGATTGCGGACGGTATCACTAGTTCGGTTGGGCTTGCTGCCCTGTGATTTGTTAGATGTAGAAGCTCCGTCATTTCTCCCCATGTCATCACTTGATGAGGGATGTCCTGATCGCGAGGTTGGTTCATCTCTTACCAGCCAGCTTCCTGGATTGTTCTCTTTCATAGCAACATCACAATTTCCATTAACTGAGCCTGTGAACGGACGAAATGAAGCTTTAAAAGCTACAGCTACCAAACACTACAGGAAAAGGTGAAATGCATATATGCATTTTCTGTGTTTATGTATAATAGTTGTGATTAGTAACCAATAAATTATATTCCTGATGTCTAAGATGAAAAGAAAATGTTTAGAAGACATGCCGAAGATCATTGAATCATAGCATATGAAAAGTTGCAGCATTATATCCTTCAAGTCTGATCATAAATAAAGTATATCAATGGCGGTAGTAATGTATATATTATAATATAACAGAAGACCGAAAAAGCAGAGAAAGACATGGATTATTTCTGACTCATATTAAATACCTTCAAGGAAGATCTACAACTAGGCATGTTCCTCACAGCATACCATGATAAATGTTTTTTGCTTGAGGATCTACAACTAGGCATGGTAGTAGTGTTTTTGCTTGAAGGTGGCAGAAATGTCATACCTGGTGAAGGAGGCCTCATAATCACCTGACTTGATCTGACAGGTGCAGAATTATTGAACCTTAGATTTGTTTGCCTTTCTACAGCAACGTCATGATCACTTTCAATAATTCTTAATAATTCATCGGGGTCAAAGAATTCATCAGAATTTGCAGACATGATGGTGGAAATATCTGAACTAGCAGCTGTCTCTGGACTGCACAGATCATTCAGTTCCAAGTATTCTCCATCAGAAAAATCATAAATTTCAAACACATTGTCAGTCGAATTTGTGTGTACTGATTCATCAGCTATTCTGCTAGACAATCCTGATTGCGCTTGATTTTTCTCAGCAACAAGCTGCATGGGAAGAAAAAAATGCTACTGCACTAAATCGCCACGTTCATCATTCATATGTGAATTTAAAAGAAAATAGCACCGATAGCAAAAGGCATGTAATATAGCTCCTGTTGCTGACCTGGGAGCTGTTGGAAGAATTTGCCGGAAAAAAGTTTTCTTCATCATCATGTTCTAGAAGGCACAACAATACATGGTTTACATAGCCACCAACAGAATCATCTGAACCAGCAAAATAGTCTGTTTCACCTTGAGGTGTCATTCCATTAGTTTGCAGGAAGATTCTGCTCAAAGAACTGTTTTCCTGTAAAATCATGTGAAGTACCATATTTAAGAGATTAACAGAGTTGTTAGATGTATCAGTTAGGCTATGAAATACAGAAAGGTGTAAGGAAGTACCTTTGAGTAATTACATTCATTGGATGTGCGCAGTTGTACTACCTGATATTCAAGCATCATCCACCTGGTTCTTTCTCCATTAGGTGCTTTGCCTTCGTAAAATTCCAGCGTCCTTTTCCTACCAAAACCATTGGTGCTCGTAAATATCATGACTTCATCTGTCAGTGACCAGTATCCAGATTCTGTTATGTTTATTTGACATTGCTCTTCCGATCCTGGGTGCATTAAGTTATGCAGGTACCATAAGTTTTCTGCATAACATTTTAACCCCATCAAATGTCTAGTCCAGCTAAAGCTTTCTGGTGAGCACAAAGTAAAAAAGAAAGCAAGGGTAAAAGTAAAGCTCAGAGAAGCTGATGATCTTTATTCAGACATAGTACACCACAGATGGCCGCCTGATAGATTTGTTGATTTGTTGAACTGTACTGCATCTTACATAGCGGGTACTATCTTTACAAACGCCAATACTTTTGTAAAATATATTTTTGGTTTCGTACATTTCGACAAAGACTCTGGTTCAAGCCCCTTTCAGTTTTGAAATTTTGTAGAAATCTTATCCAACTCTCCAGATAAGTATGTCTTTCAATTATAGTATAAGTCTTCTCACTAGGATAACAATTGAAATTTTAAAAACCAAGGTCATAGTTTCATTCTTGCAATGCTACATCTTACAGATGTGAGCTACTGGTTATGGATCGCTAATTTGGCACTGGATCCCTTCGGACCTGACCAAGGTGCCAATCAAAAATAATTTTTCTAGACTGAACCGAAATCATCATGTACAGATGAATGGCTATAAGAAGTAATAAAGACTTTAAACATAAGAATAGTAATCCTCTTTTATCTTCTAAGTCAAAAGTTAGCGTCGGCTTCTAACAAGTTTATGGATACACAACTTATGTGTGAACAAGAGATAAGAAAATTAACTAAGTACGACTTATCAATTTTTCCAAAAAGAAAAGTACAACTTATAAATTTCTGGTGCACGAATAACCAGCTGTCGTTTGTATGTGTTAAATCTGAATAATGATATGATCTCGTTTTCTCTCTGGAGAAAAAAAAATTGAGAAAGATACCTCAGCTTGTCAAGTACACTGACAGCTAAAGCATCATCTAGAAAGTAAAACATCATTTTCCTCACATTTCAAAAAAATTATTCAATTACCAAGTGTTCTTCTCTAACAAAGATGCTAATCTTAGAACCTACTCCAAAAATTCTTACTTGAGTTTATAAGAGCCAATTACCTCAAGATTGCCCCAAACACCCTTCTTCCTGTGACCTTGAGAATCTCCTCCAAACCACTAACTCTTCCATTATATTTAGATATGATTGGACAAAAAAAAAATCTAGGTAGGAGGCTGAAAAAAACAAGAAGATAAACCACTTCATAAGGAGAAATTTCACGCACAAGGTAAAATCCTTCTATTACTGAGCATTCTCTTAGTATAACTGTAGGAAACATATATGATAATTGCGGTGGACAATTTCTGGTCGAAGTAGCGTCCTACACAATCAACAGTTGTGGTTCTAATACCTGCAATGGGCTAAGATTCATTACCAACTGAAACCAATAAATTGTCACCTTGGATATCAAAGAGTCGCCTACAAAGTTAAAAAGAATCTACATTAAGAACCGCCAGATGTAACCTTGAAATGGAGGGAGGAAACACATCGTCAAGTGTCTTAACTAACGCTAGGTCTCATCTATTCAAGTTAGAGTTTGGTAACAGAATTATTGTAGTTTCAGTAACCTCACATATTAAGTGATCCAAGATAAACGTAATGGTTGGATGACCGAATCTGTAACCCTGTAGTGAAGTAAACCCACAAGAAGCCATCAGATATTTTGTAACCCTACCAGAGGAAGAAAATTTTACTTTGACGATTAATATAGCACAATTTGATACCTTAAAGGTTCAACACTATGAACAAGGATATAAAACAGGCAGCTCAAGAATGAACCAAAGCTAACCAGAAGAATCCCTCGGTTCAATATTTAAAGGATTCACGCCAGTTATGACATTGCTTGGGATGGGATCTCCAGCTTTCCTTCCTTCTAAGAACCGTACGAGTTCTTCGTCAGATGACTGGATGCTAATATTCACTGGAGCAGAGTCAGGTGCTGAAGGACAGCTGTCAATCCTGATGCAATAAGGGCAAGTAAGGCAAGAGTTTATATATATAAAAATGATAAAATTCCAGCTCAAGAAAACAAAAAAGTGCACAAACCCAAACTATCTGGTTTTTATTTGTTTTATAGGCAAAGATCTATGTCTCACGCTAATAATAGAAAGGAGGCATTGAACAGTTGTAGTTCATTTGCTGCTTTTTTTTAGCTTTCCAAAAATATCAAAGACTGCATAAAACCAAAGAGGAAGGCCACCAAGTGTGGTAATTTGAAGGAAATGGATACAGAAACAAGAAGTAGACAATATAGGGGCAAATTTTTAGGTGAATCTCGACTGAGAACAATTCTCTGTTCAAGATTCATCTGAAATCAAATACCATGAGAAAATAGAATACCAAAAATGGAACAAAAAAGGTATGTATTTTGTAGAAAGATAAAAAATCATTCAAATCTGATAGTAAATATGACAAAACACTTTTTTTTTCTGAAGTTATGAAGCGTAGAGCCCATATACTCAAATATAAAATGGATGAGCTAACTAAGAACAAACACATCCAAATTAACCCAAACCCCAGAAAATTTTCATTTACCCAACTTCCTATCCAAATTCGCAATGAAATACCCCGGGAGAGCGTGAGAAAAGCCATTGGTAGGGTTCCGAACAGTTACCTAGAATCCCTCAAAGCCCTCGACAACGATCCCCAGTAAGAATGAAAGCTTACTTCTATGTCCGTAAAAGGGGGGGAAATCATCAATTCTCACCGGCCTTCGAGGCGATTTCAGAGCGAAGAAAAGGTCATGCACCTCGGTAAACACACACCGATTCGAAAAAAACTCAACAGTTCAAAGAATCAGACTACTATTTCACCGGGAGAAACCGATCGAATCGAGAACCAGGAATCTAACCTCGAAGCCCCCAGCATCGCCCCAGATCCAATCGACTCAAGCAAAGACGAAGGGATGCCAATGGTTATTTATAGTGAAGGCTTAGCAAAATTCAGGGCAGTTAACGGCAGTGGAGGGAGTTTGTATGACCAGCTGCGGCCTCTGCTCCCCGTGGGAGTGGCATCATCTGCGACATGCTGCCGTTAAATGCGTCATGCAATCTACCGCCGCCTTTGTCGCATGCGCGTCACCAGTCATTCATTAAGCACTTTTGTCACATGGCATCACCCACCTAGATTTGATCTCGCTCCTTTCCTTTCCCCCCAACTGCAGTGTAATTTATGCCTCGGAAGGCTTGTCAAAAAGCTATCCATGTCGTGCTGATCTCCACTTCCAAAGTTCATCTGCTGTTGCACTATTTACTGCATCCAGTTTGTTTCTGCACTCCATATTAGTCTTGAAGCCTACTCTGCACTCCATATCAGTCGAATCTACGATGAGCACTATTTACTATAATCTGTATTTCTTCAGGGAAAAAAAAAGGGCAGCCATAATATCTTCACATAATTAATCGACCATGAATTCGTCCATTCATCATGAATCCATCAGATTCAATCTATGCACCTACGTGGTCGTTCTTGGTTACCAACTCAAAGTTCACATGTTTAACGGCGTCAGAACCGAAACCCTCGAAGCAACGCGGCCAAGACGCGTCACACAAATCAAGTGTCATAAAAATCGGCCGCCATGACCATCTTGCTCTGGGGCCCATTCCACGTTTGCCTGACACCCCAAGTCAAGAAAGCTCTCCCTTCCTTTTAAAGAAGCATCTCCAGACTCCAGTACAGAACACCAACAAAGCGACGGCACTCCGTTGCTGTTGCTTGCTATGATTATGAACTGGATTCCATATCCTAGTCCAATCCATTCTACGTTGCTACCTGAACCGATGACTGCAACGTGTCTCGCCATTGGATTAATTTTTCCAAAGCTTTCACATCACATGGACAAAATTTTCTGCATTGGACTGTCCAATTAAATTGCGCCTTTGGTGTGAACAGATTGGTTTAGGATTCTACCCTATTTTTGTCAAACAAGGATGATCCAATTGTGGTCACCAACTTGATGGAGATTGATGAGGGGTCCCCTAGAAAGTACGAACAAGGTTGTGCATGTTGACTACCAACCTGCAGGGGCCCTTTGGCGACAGACAAAATTGTGGTCTTTCTACACGAGTGGCTCATACGTCTGCTACGAATGTGGGTATAGAAAATAAGAACTATGTTGCTCCTTCGAGAGCACTGAATTTGCTTGCCCGCTAAGAAAATTGTGAAAGGAAAAAAAAATATTGCATGCCAAAACTGTACTAGGCAGGTAGAAGAAAGACATACCTCCGAAGTAGGCTAGTAATCATCCCGGCACTTCCAGCTTTTGCTCGTCTCAACCTGCATTTTTGGTGGCATGATTACACGAGCAAGTCAGTCATAGTAAAAGTCCTTAGATTCCATCAATCACAAAACGAAAGTTGTTTAACCATGCAACCGAGCATGTTTTCAGGTACAAGCATTTGATAGTAGACATGTGCGTAGGCCATTGTGCTGGATTAAGTAGAGTTCGCATTGCTTTGTTTATCTACTACCGTCCAAGTACTCCTGTCATAATATTTGACACATTCAAAGGCCACGGCTAAAGTTTCAACAGAGCATCACTCAAGCCAATAAATGAACAGCACGATGCATTATAAGCATTACAGGAAGCTTCCTTTTTGCCATGTTGCACTTGTTTACTCTTTGATGAATCTTTCTACATATTGCCCCAGTCAGAAACCCTTACTGGAGCTCTGAAAGCTGAAAATTCACAACTCCACCAAATCTCGGGAATAAACAATGATGTTGAGAGAATGCGCTCGAAGATGAGAAGCATACGATGAGACTAAAATAATTGGCATGCATCCAATATATGATACTTGACACTGATTGATATGGCAGTGAACATGGAGATGTCCCCATTCACGGAAACCATGAGACCAAACTCATAGGTGCCCCTGCAATGGAACTGATAGAAGATTATTGTGCACTGTCACTGTCAAAACATGAACCTAAAATTGTCCAGCTTGTTCATTTCCTTGCTGATGACAACCGACTCTGGCACTCCAGCAACAATGGGATAGCAGGAACCAAATTTTGGGTGAGCCGTGGTCAGGCATTTGCCACAGAAAAACCCATTGATACATCAGGAACCACATGTTGATGACCCGAGTCTAGTTTCTTGGAAGGCATTGCTCTACCTCAAAACAAGAAACTTGTATTCTCCTCAAAGCCTGCATCAAAAATATCATTTTTAAGCTTTCATCAACTGCGCCACACGATAAGTCGCCAACGAAATCATCATCGCACATTTGCTTGACTGTTTCGATTTTATGCACGGTGGAGAAGCAGTCGGAGACATGTTTCAGCAACAAAAGAAGTAATATATCTTTGAACAGTTCTAACTCAGAACCAAATGCAACTAGGTTTTCCACATCTGAAACAAAATATTCCGCATCAAGAAAAGAGACACAAGTCCTAGGTTTCTCAAAAATGAAGAAAAAAAATCTGCAGGAATAGGAAGGCGAAAGAATTCAACATCTAGATGAAGATAGAACGAAGAAACCGCAGCGTAGCCACCAGCGACGAAGACGATCGAGCGCGCCTCTCTCTCTGGGCCTCGTGGCTCTCTGAAACTTTTAAGCAATTGCGTTCTACAGGACCTCAGCCCAAACCATTTCTTCCGCACGGAAAAAAAGCATCCCTCCCCAACTTTTTTTTTTGGATTTGAATGGGCAATCACACGGCAGACGTATATCTCATTCTTCACTTCTCCAATCGTCCCTCCCTCGAGTTCAAGGAAGATCTACATCTCCTTCATTTGCCTCCTCCCAACCGTACTCAACAGTGAAAAATTAAATTCAAATAGATGATTTGGTGGGAGGACGGTGTGGCAATTATTTGCAGAAGTAAGATGATGCATATAGATTCAATAATATAAGATAAGATTGGGACGGAGGAGAGATTCAATTACCCAAACTTGAACTCATAGTTTAATTTCCTCCACGATCGTTGACCATCAGCATATTTCACTTTACCTTCTCCCCCAAATCATACGACAACCCTGGCTAATTTGCTGTTCCAGCTAATTAATTATATATGCATTCTGAAATGAAACATTCCAGCTAATCGTCGCTAATTAACTTTTCCATTACGCCTCTGGCCTTCTCTTAATTAATTATATTATTTTACTAATTAAAATAACGATTTCTCCAGGTTTAACTTCGATTGCTTATAGATATATATATCAAACTGCAGTTTCGTTCTAATGCAAGGTTTAATTTAAGATATATTGTTAGAACTTTGCCTTAATGGAGAAGAATTTTAAGTATAATGTATGCTCAAGTTGAAGCTTGGCTTGCAGAAAATTGTGGTTGTTTGACGACGGACAACGACAGCCAGCGGAGTGATTGATTGATTAAACAGAGACGGTTCCAGGTCAATATCCTCAACTGTCTCATCCGGTATGGATCAACGCAGAAACCTTCCTCCTTATGATGATGCATATGCTTTGAAGAATTAATGAAGCCTGAAGCTTGCTACTTGATCTTTCACAATCCAGGATTGTTTTAAATAGCCATCTCTCAGTTTACTCCAACTGCTCCTCTTTCTTTGGGCATTCAATTAATCTGGTCGCTTTCAGGCTGCTTTCCTTCACATATAGGCTAAGTGCCCTCGTCCTACATTTAAGTAGGGACTCTCTTTTTTCATTTTAAGCTTCAACTGACGTTCCTGGTTAGTACAGAGTGAAACATAGAAAGGTATGTAAAGAAAGTTTCTTACGGATTCCCAGCTTACGTACAGTTTGAAAGAATCATATAAATGACAGGAGTCAAAGAGGGGGGAGAAAACAAAAGACATTTCTCGTGCAAATTTACATATATCTATCAACAAGGCTTTGCCAAGTAAACAATCTATACGTTGGATGCTGATAAGGCTGGAAGATAGCAGTCATTATTTTTCTGGTAAGTGACTGCTTTTGGTTTCTTGGTTTCTTCATTAATTAATGGCAGTAGCTGCTATTGACTTCTTCATTCATTAATTAATACGGCTGCACTCAATCCATCAGCTTCACCTTTTCTGGCTCCGCCGGGAGGCACTTGGCCCCTACAAGACCACCAGCTTCGCTGATGACCTAGACATGATGTGCAAATTTCAAACCCCGTCATCGTTCATAATATCAAAAGCTTAATCTAATGTTCCGTTCAGTTCAGGTGTCACCTTCAGGCCTTTTATGAGATCCTCGCGCGTGTGCGCAGCGGAGATGCAGATCCTCGCCCTCGCCAGGAGGACGGGCGTCGCCGGATATGCTACTATCACCACCGCAACCTGCAAAACGTATCAGCGAGCATGAATCGATTCGACCGTGACTGGAATATACATTGTTGAGTTAGCTGATCGCCTGTGCGCTCACATTCTGCCTTAAGCAGGCTCTGGAGAAGGCAGGGAGTTTAGCCAAGTTGTAAAGCATTATAGACATGACCGGCGAGTCGTTGTCGCCGAGAACCACGAAGCCCATCTTCTTCAGCTCCGATCTGAAGTAGTTGCTGCTCTCGCGAATCTGCGCGAGCTTCTTCGCTCCTGGTTCAGGGTATTTGGGATTAATCTCACAGCTAGCCCTGCCAAATCAGGAGCATGTTTGGTTTCGGAAAGCAGTACCTCGGTTCGATCCGTCTTCTCCGAGGACAACCTTGATGGCGGATATAACCTGCTCGACAGCAGGAGGCGACATGGATGTGGCGTACAGATGCGCAGGGCAAGCGTGCTTGAGGTATCGAATGATGTCCTGAGAAGAAAGCAAGGGCTTTTCTGAGATTGGAGGCATCGAGGAGAATTAATCATCAATCAAGAGCAGCAGTCGCCGGTGATGAACAAGTGAGACCTCTGAGGCCGCGATGTATCCCCCACACGACCCGAACGACTTGGTGAACGTTCCCATCATGATATCGACATCGGCCGGGTCGACGCCGAGCAGCTCGCAGACGCCTCCGCCGGACTTGCCAACGGCGCCGATGCTGTGAGCCTCGTCTAAGTATACGTAGGCCTGATCCAGACCATGGAATGATAGATGAAGAAAGAAAGATGCGTCCTTTTAATTAGAATGTAAATGGATTACCTTGTACTTCTTGCAGATGGCGACTATTTCTGGCAGCTTGGAGAACTCCCCTTCCATGCTGTAGATACCCTCGACGATGACCATAATCTTCCTCCATGGCGTCCCAGTGCCGGGCTGTCCCTTCACGATCTGCTCCCGCAGCACTTCCTCCAAGTGCGATGGACCTGCGCGAGCAATATGCCTTCTCAATTTAGTCTATCCGACGCCCCGTTATTAGTTCGTTGCAGAGCTTACTGTTGTGTTGGAAAACTTGCACTGCTGCACCGGAAGCTCGAGCTCCGCTGACAATGGAGTTGTGGTTGAATGAATCACTGATGACCAACCCTCCCTGTTCGATTAAACTCAAGAGCTTTGATATATTTATATACCAACATGTCAGAAATGACTGTGAATTAAGCAGCGGACCTCTCCGACCAGAGCAGGAATTATCGAAGAGTTCGTCACATAACCCATGCCGAAAGTGATAGCTGCCGGCTTCCCCACAAACCTCGCTATCAGCTCCTCAAGCTCAACGTGCAACTTTGTCGTCCCTGATACATGAGCCATGTGAAGCAGATCAACTCCCAGCTCCTCAGTAAAAACGTAGAAGAAGAAGAAGTCTCCTACCTGCTTCAGCTCGAGCACTGCAGGTGGTGGACGAGTAGGTCTTGAGAGACGCGATGACACGAGGCGTGCAGTACTCATCTCCTGCTGCAAAACCGAGGTAATTGTATGATCCGAGATTGAGGCATCTCGATGTGTTTGAGCTCCGGCTGCATGCATCGATTGAAGGTCAATGCAGGTCAGTATAAAGCATGACAAAGATTAAACGTCGATGAAAGCAAAGGTGTATGAACATGTATACTGGAGCGTCTTGTTGCCGTCGTCGGAGTAGCGTTCGACCACGTCGATCCAAGCGTCCGGCGCACTTGCGAGCGGCCGGGCGAAGCAGTCCTGCCGACATACCGATCCATGAATCAGTCCTCAAAAAGCTTACATTAATTCAAGAGATAAATCGTACCGGTTGTCTCTTCTAGGAATCTCCTGTTCCGGAGACATATCTACAGTTGGCGTTCATGTTAAGCACCTAATCTTACTAATTCATGGATCCTACACTTCGACTACAGGTCCGATAAAACATATAATTTGTTTTAAAGTTGGGAGAGGGGAAACCGCTGCGACGTGACATTAACTAATTGTTTACACCCTGGAATGCACTGAAATTATATGTATGTTTATATATCCATCAACTTGTTGACCAAATGATGCTCCCTTTCCTGAAAGAAGCCTTCACTGGTTAGCAGCAGAAGCGCAGGCAAAGGCAAATTAAGCTTCTTCCGGGATCAAAAATATTTCTTAATTTTGACCCAGTAAATTAAGCATCTGGTCTTCACGTCCAAATGACGTGCTCGAAGCTACTGCCACAATGGAAGCCTTCAGGGGCGCGGCGGCGGCGGCGGAGGCACCGCCGGAGAAAGGCGGCATCCTCTTTTCTGCTGCAGCTTTGACCGACGCAAATGGCAATTAATTCACCTTATCCGCCGATCACCGCCAGGCGCCATCGGTGGGATTTAAGCGATCCGGGTCGGATTGTACGATTGGTCTTATCGGGTGTGATCAAGATTTTTAACCGTAGGAGAGAAAATTTTTCCATCCCCGAATCCAGAACAAGAAAGAGACGAAGGAGAGCAAGAAAAAAAATGAGGAGTCGACGCACCTGGATCCGGTGATAGATTCGACGGGTGTAGAAATCCTCGAACGCCGGGCATATCGGCGCGTAACCCTGTGCCCAAGTAAAACCCGGATCCGTTAACCCGGTACATACGATACGAGACTCGACTCGACTCGACTCGACCGTGGAAGAAATGGAGAGGCGGGAGGAGGGAGGGAGGAGGCACCTTGAGGTCGTCTGTCTTGCAGAGCCACCGGAAGAGGTCACGGAGGAGGCCGAAGGCGAAGAAGACGCCGTAGCCGAGGAGGGTGGTGAGGGCGGTCACGTACGTGAGCCTCACCGCCCGGCGGATCTCCCGCGGCACCGCGATCGGCGGGATGGGCGGCAGCGGGAGGAGGTGGAGGAGCCGCGCCATATCGGCTTCTTGGTGCCCGCTGCAGCAACGAGGAGGTGAGGCGGGAGGAGTTGGTAGGGGATGAGCGCGCGCGGGATCCCCGCTTTTATTGATGGGCTTTCATGCGGGGGCCGGGGACGGCGGTCACTGTTGCAGTCGTTGTTTGGTTGCAGTTGCGAGGGCTCCACCGCAGCCTGTATTGATTAGGGAGGAGCATGCTGGAGTTTAAGCTTACTCTCTCTCTCTCTCTCTCTCTCTCCCTCCAACATCTACTCCTCCCGGGGAAGGCCGTTTTCTAATCTCGACTGATCTTCTTCTTCCACGGCGCTACTCCTCTTAAATGATTCTTAACCACTAGACCATTATATGTCTCTTGCCCTGTTGCTTGTCTGTATACTAATCAGGCTGGCACTTGGCACTGCAGAGATGGCGGTGGTTGACCCATTGAACAGGACAGCAATTCTGTTCCAGTTCGATCGGATGTGGATGGACGTAGAGAGCAAGAGATGAGGCTTGAATCGAGTCGCCATCTTCCTTTATTAAACATCTTTGAATTGGTACTCTAATCGGCCATGGAATGCAGTAGTTCAACAATCAGATCAATGGCAACGAGAACTCCCTCCCTTGCATTCAGTAAAGAGTAAACATCCTTCTGCCACCAACATTTGCAAGCGAATCAAAGAACCGTTCCTGATAAGCATGAAAAGTTTCTACCTTTCACTTCAATGCTTCCAAAAAGAAGGACAACACCAGCGTTAAAGGAACAAAAAAGAGACATTAATGAGCTCCATGCGCCGTATAGTTATCTTTTCAATCTTTTCATTTCTGCAGGAGGAAAGCCAAAGGCTTAGAGGGTTCCTGCAGAATAGAACATTATATTTATTAATGACCGCTAGAACTCCCATGCTTATTATGATCGATGAACATCCTGTATGACAGCTTTCAGAAAGTTCCATTGTTTTAGCATCATGCATGATTGGAAAAAAAAAAAAGTAGTTATGTAAGCAAGACTAGGTTTCAGAAAAAATTTGGCTGGTTATATAAAACTGTACATAGGATATATGGCTCACATGAAGGACAGATTAATATTTGATTCCCTTGTCACATACTGGTTCTTGTGCACTATAATTTTGATCACCTTCGTAGTTTACCAAGTCAGTTCCTCCCTCTTTCTGTACATATAATATTACATCATGGGCCCTTCCCAGTTCCCAATATGTATTAAGTTAATTTTGCTGGGGCAGTGATATGGTGCCGACTATTGTTTCTTATCTGGCAAACGCAGATTCCATCGTTCATGATTTATCGTTGATACGCTGTCCGTTTGATTAAAAAAAAAGCTAGGTAGTTAAGAACCGTGAAACTTGATTGCGAGAGGCCTAAATTATGCATGGGAAACCAAACTGCAATAAATAAGAGTAATGAGCGCATGTCTTACATACATCACAAGCTATGAGGCTCTTTTGATATCCATCCACTACCATCGGCGTTGAAACCAAAAGGATCATTCAGTGGTATTCAATCAGTACGAGCATCGTCCTACTTTTTATTAAGAAACAAAGTGCAAGATGAGTTTAATGTGTCTGTTAGCAGTCCTATTTAATTTAACTGAGTGAGTTGATTATCCGCCTGTGTGGGCGGGGGGGTGTTCTCCAATATTCTTAATTTCTTAGCGCATCATCTAGTTCATCGAAAAGGTGCTTTTTTCATTTAATTAGGTATGGCTTCAGTTCCTTGCATCTCTTATTTCCCAACCACCAAAAGGAAAGCAGCATTAAAGGGCGTCACACTTACAGGAAGGAGAGAAGGTTTCTGCTGTTCTATCACTTCCAAACTTCATATTGGCAAGAACAGTAATGATCCAGCGAGAGCTGAACGGGGCTTTAGCCCTCGTAAAGATCCTAATTAAATGTCTCAACAAAATTTTAAAGGTCAAATCCTTATCCTTTCAAACAATTTAGTTTACTTTATTTCATCTTGATCCAAAGTCAATTTTTTGAGGAAAAAAAAGAGTCAAGCATTTATGACTGCTGATCATCAGAGATGATGGCTCTTCAACTGTCCCCTGTATGACATGACATTGAATTGGAAGTTTCCCCTGAAACTGCATGGTATATCTCTGTATGTATCTGTATATGGATGATACGAGTCAGATTCCATTACCATTCATACCTGGTTGAAAATGCATTAGATCTCTTGACCTGTTGCTACATATCTTACGATGGGAATAAATATTAATCCACATATATACATCGTCGTCATGTAAGAGAAAGGGCAAAGCATATTTTTACCTAAAAGTATTGTCCTTGCATAAAACGAGTGAATTAATGCTTACAGCAGACTCTTGTCCTTGGCACTTGCTACACATTGATGTCGATGGTAGAAAGTTAAATGCACTGCATAATCTAGTGCTCAGCTGCTGCAGATGGCCTCTGCATCACCAGCTATTTAATTTACGATGCGTTGGGTTCAAGCAGTTTTTAGTTTTATGGGCGCATCAGGGCTTTTTCAGGTCTACTGTTAAGCTGCAGACCTTTCCCCTGGAAGGCCCAGTATTTCTATGGTCCATCCTCATCAGTACACGAGGAATGCGTTGACCTGCTGCTGTTCGATTAATCCGAGCTGAAGATGAAGCTGTTAGAAAGGAATATCCAAGGATTAAGCTGTTGGGTCAAAAAGGGCAGCGACATCCTTGTCAAACCGGGAGAGCATTTGTTTATAAACTGGTTTCAGTCTCGTACTAAATGTATATTCATATCACGCCGGACTAATTTGCGTGCGCGCACGCGCTCCCCGAGTATTAATTAGATCAACGATCGATGAAAGAAAGACAAAGCAGTGGACCTAAGAAGAACATCCAGGGATGGCTTTATGTATGTTTCAAAATCGTTCTTAAAAACAGATAAGATGCAGGAGAGAAGAGAGAGAAGCAGCACGCCAGCATCAGACGAGGGGATTTCTCCAGGTACACAGCTAGTCAAAGTTCTTGCCGTCCGGCGGTGGGGGGATGCGTCGGAGCACCACCAATAAGCCTTACCACCCCCCCCCACATTTCCTCTGAAAAGACGATTGGGAAAACCAATGTAGCATGTTACTCTCCCTGTGGTTGTGTCTTGGTTTTATCTCTCTCTCTATCTATATATATATACACATGTGGAGGCGAGAGCCCCAGTTTTCTGAGTCATCTCCTCCTTCCCCGGCGCACATGCGGCCCCGTGTTTGAGATTACAACCGCGCGCCTTGGAAGCCGCATCGCACGTGCGCATGTGCGAGCGTGTGCGAGTGTGCCAGACGCACGTGCCCCACATGTAGCTGCTGCTGCTGCCTGAGGATATACGATGAGGGAAGAAGGGGGATGTTGCAGGAGCAGCCGAATCACTTCGCACTGCCCGCTGCAGGAATGAATTGAAAGAGGGATTCGTCGACGCATGAGCGAGCTTATGAAGAGAAGCGAGGAGAAATGGGTGTCGCATATAATTCCAAGTTCCAACTCCTCTCTTCTTTTAATTATTATGCTCATCTGCTTCATGGGCGTTGGTCCGGCACACAGAGATAGGGAGAGTTGATTTAATTTAACCTCGATGGTAGCAGGGTACACATGACTAAAGGACAGTTTCCAAAGGGGACAGCCTTGGAGGAGGAGGAGGAGGAGGAGGAGACGTGGAGAGATGCAGGGTTCCAGCTGAGGTGAGAATGAGAGCGGAGGGATCATGATGCTATTAATTATTATATGTATTGGCCACATGCTCTGGGCATGGAAGATCTCAAGGAAGGATCTCAGGCTCATAAAGTCCTCAAGTATCTCATTTTGTTCTCCTCACTGTATGCGGTGTGTGTGTGTCTATGTATCTTTTCTGTTCGCAAAGAATTAATTAATCAGGTTAAGCTTGTGGACTGATTAAAGTTGCAGAAGCTATCAACTCTGTCCTAAAAAATACAGACACCGCTTTAACCCCCCGTACCCTGCCCAACTGTTGGGACGTGACCATTACTGCGTGTCCTCTTCGGCCCTCTCAGAGGACGAGATTACGGTGGAGGAAGCCTACAAACGAACGCACCAAGACCACCATTTTGAATCAAAACTGGACGCAGGCAGTCCCGGTGGCAGAAAACTTTCACCTCGGTTCCCCTGTTTTTTTCTTCATTAATACAAGGGAGGAGAGAAGGAAGGGGGGCACCGAAACTTGAAAGTGACTACGAGTGTAGCTTCTGCGGGCACATGACGCTGCTGCTGCCGCTGCTTCTTCTTCTGCTGCTGCGGTAGCTCTTTAATTTCTCGGCTACGTCCTGTATTTTCTTTCATTAAAAAAAAACTCTCTAGGGTTCTTGTTCGCCTCGCCTCACCTCACCTCAAAATAAGTGCATCCATCTTTTTATAATTTTCTTTGTTACGGCGGATTCTTATGATTACAGGCTGGGTGTGGCTGTGTGGAACCCCTCCGCCATGGCCATGGGGGTGGGGAGAGGGGGGCCTCGCCCTGTTTGAATTAATGCGTGCTCCACTTGAGAATGCCTGTGCGGAGAGGTGGGGAAGATCGAAGAATGGAGTGAGACAGAGCACGGTGGCTCCTCCCAAGCTCGAGGGCAACTGTGGACAGATAAACTGAACAGAACCCACACCCCTTATTCTGTTACCTCCATTCATGACAGGAGCAATCGAGTAGAAAAGAGAACACAATGCTCTTCTTAACTATTATTATTTTTTTTAGTAAAAGAAAGAAATATATTAATCATAAAAAAGAAAACTCTTCTCTATTGCTCAGCTCGATTGCTTTCTTGCTTCCCACTGCATTGACATGCCAAAACAAAAAAATAACAGACGAGAGGGAAGTACAGCAACAGAGCAAACGAGATCTCTTTGAGATCTCCACGGATTCATCCTTCTGTTCCTCCTTCAGAGGAGGGGATATGGAGATGGAATCGATCGTCCATCGCCGCCCTGCTTCTTTCCTCGACGATGCACCTGCTGACGCCAGAAAAACGAAGGATGAGTCAAGAGGACAAGACAAAAAAACAAAGTACATCTCGATGGCTTATTTGGATCGTCACACGGAGCAATGCGGGTTCACTTAACCGGTCCTGCGGGGGTTTGCTTCGCGGAAGCGGCAGAGGATTGAAGGAAGCCCATCTGGTTCTCGAGACCGTACTTTTTCTGCTCGAACGAAGAGGGTTTAACTTGTCGGTGAGCATAAGAAAGCACATGAGTGACGGGAGAATTAACAGAACGAGCGAGTGCGAGGAGGAAGCTTGAATCAATGCACCTTGAAGTGGGTGGCCGATGAGCCGCAGGAGAACTCCAAAACGCCGTCCAGGTGCGCGTTGAAGCAGCCGGCGGCGACGCCTTCGTCGGAGCTGGTCTGCGAAACGTACGGCAGCGAATCCGCGAGTGAGGAAGAAGGAAGGGGGGGGGGGGTCGATGAGGTAATCGAGATCGAGGGATTAACAGCACCTTAGGATAGCTGATCAAGAGAGGAGAGCTGGCGGTGTCGTCCAACAGCGAGGAACGCTGCTGCCGGCCTTGCGCGCGCTCCGGTTCGACTCTCCTCTTCTTGCGCAATCCGGCGGCCGGAGTCAGGGCGGTGCAGAGGCAGCCGCAGCCCTGGAAGCAGTAGGAATGCTCGTCGTCTTCGTGGAAATGGGGCGGCCCGGAGGATGCGTCGGAGACCATGGACAAGTCCTCCTCCTCCTCCTCCTCTCGTCGGAAGGAGCCAGCTTTGCTGCTGGCGAAAGGGCGAGGGGATTCGAAGGAGGAGCGATCTAAGTAAGCAGTCCAACCAGATTGGCATCCGCTGCTGCACTCCGAGCTGACGTCTTCCTCCTCGGCCAGCATCGTTCGGTTCTGCTCGGTGCTATGATCTCCCTCTCCCTCAGCTAGCTCAGAGCACAGGCGGGGAGGAGGAGGAGGGGGAGGGGGAAGGGAAGGAAAAGAGGAAAGTGAGGAGGAAGAGAGAGCATGAGGGGCAAATCCCAGACTAGTTTTGTCCTGAAGCCCATGCCATTGTTGTTCGCACCACCTCGCTTTCCTCCTCGGTGCACATGAAAATTAAAACTGCCAGTTGGGCGATGGGCGCTTTGTTGGTGAAGTTGGACAGTGATACATCTCGCTCTCCCTATCCCTCGCTCGCGCTATCTAAATGATGTCGCTCCTCCCTCTCTCTCATTTCCGTAGAAGGAATGGAGCCAAAACGGCCTCACATGCAATACAGCGAGGCAAACTGTACCCCTTATTCTACTCACTTCATTATTTGATTTAATATCCCGTGAACGGAACATGCAGCAAATACTGAGACCTCCTCTGCACCTTATTACTCCTCGTACGGCCGCCCTCTGCTTCCATTAGCAATTCCTCCGCTCCCCCCGCAGGCCCCGCTCCTTCCTCTTCCTCCTGCATTCATCTGTTTATTTCTTACACCATCAATCCCCCCCTCTCTCTCTTTCTCTGCTCATTCATTCTCCGATCGAGCGGTAAAAATAAAAGATTGCTCGTTCGTCATTGTATGTAATGCTTGGATCTACTCCGCTCCTCCTGCTGGGACGAACGGAACGGAAGGAGCATTGATCTCCTCTGCTTCCCTTTCTCTTATTCATTTTTTTTACCGGTTCTGCTTGGTTCGACGTGCAAGCATCCGGACCGAAAAAGTACTCCCCGGTACTTGGGGGGAGGGGCGATCGACCAGCACATTCAGAGTGAGGTAATTGAAGCCTCCTTGTAAACTGGATGGATAAAGCCGCTGCTCTGCTCTGCTCCCCACGACCCGTCGACCCGGTTGGTTTTATTCGATTAATTTATACGTATGGAGTGATGAAGAAGAGCAGTTTTCGCCAGCGTAGCTGCTGCTCTTGGTTTTGTTATTCCCTCCCTCCGGGAAACAGGGGACGGAGTCGATGAAAGCTCGGGAGGCACGGTAAAAAAGAAAGAAAGAAAGAAAAAAGGTTCGACTCGCTGCGCTGAAGAAATGGCAGGCGGCAGGCGGACGACGGTGGGCGGTAGGCGCGGACCACATGCGCCGAAATCCCTCCCTGCGGCGGGGCGGGCCGGCCGGCCGGGGGGATCGGGTCCGGGACCATGGATGGACGCGCGACCCGGAACCCCGATGGACTTGAGGCTTAAATGCGCGCATGGTCGTCCGTGTCTTGGGAGGAAAAGTAAGCATGCGTCCGGCCGGCCGGCCGTCTTCTCTCTCGTGCACTTACAAGTGCAACGCTGCGTTATTCTGTTCACATGACATGTTCTCTCCTCTCCTCTCCACAGTGCTGTGACATTAAATCACAAGGTCACATGCGTGTTGGATTGTTGCAGCCAATTCTGGGGCGCGCAATTAAAAGCGGCTTGCCATTTTGGACGCCAAGGTAGGTGTGTCCAGCAGCAAATCCGCATCCCTTAGTTTTGATTTAAACAGGGAATCGATATGATGAAGAAGAGGAAGGAGGGAAGGGGGAAGGGGGGTGTTTAATTTCAAGGCGCTTTAAAGAGTAGTTGGACATCCCTTGCCCATTATAACTCTTGAGGTGGTGGCTCCGGCCATGTGCCCGTTCCCATCCCGAACGATCACATTTAACTGGGACCTACGCCGAAAGCATCCATCGACCACTTCTTTTCTTTTTCTTCTTCCTTCCTAATCCTTCTCTTCCTTTTTCTCACCCTTCTTTCTTTTTTAAAAAATTCGGCTGCAGTCTTCCCTTTTAAATTTTACGGCCCAATCCGTTCAACGTCCGGTCCGATCCGATCCGATCTTAGTTGACTTAAACCCTGATCTGCGCGTGACTGCCGGCGTCGTCAACGTCTGCCGACCGTCTGCCTCCGCACTTTCACGAACCCAAACGCAAGCAAAACTACGAGAATTTAATTGAAATGGAAAACCGTTCGAATCCTTTTTCCTTTTGCTGTATTGATCTTGTTTTCCTTTTTCTTCCTCTGTTATGTTATTCATTTATTTCTTGCCGTATACATCGACGGTGGCCGATCACTCGGTCGCCGGGTAGTCGAACGGCAGCGGCTTGACGGCGCTGCTGAGCAGGCCGGCGTGGCGGAAACCGTAATCGCGGAGCACCTGGTCGTCCGCGAAGTGCAGCGCCCGCTCCATCCCTTCCCAGCAGCTCTCGCCGCTGTACAGCTTGTTGTGGTCGCCGCTGCAGGGCTGGCAGCCGGTGAAGTGCGTCAGGAAGGGCCGCCGCCAACCCTGCCGCCCGCTCACTGCTCCGTCCTCCCTCGGCAGCTGCTCGTCCCAAAGCCGTCCGTAGGCTCCGTTCACGGCCTCCGCGTGCCGCCGCCGCAGGCCGTGCACCCGCCGCTCCACTTCCGCGTACTTGGACGTGATGTTCT
Source organism: Thalia dealbata (assembly GCA_030544415.1). Classification (NCBI taxonomy): domain Eukaryota; kingdom Viridiplantae; phylum Streptophyta; class Magnoliopsida; order Zingiberales; family Marantaceae; genus Thalia; species Thalia dealbata. The sequence goes on from CM060458.1 coordinate 3,409,589, forward strand.
CCAGCCGGCCCACGATCTCCAGCCAGTAGCCCTCGAAGTAGTAGTCGCTCTCCAGGTAGATCTCCTCGCCCCACCTGTACTTGTGCTTGAGGAGGAGGTAGATGAGCGCCGACTGGTCGTCGGACTCGTCGAACTCCTTGTCCTTCAACTCGGCCTTCTGCATCTTGCCCCACATGTGGTAGTCCGACGACATTGGCCCCATCGCCGCCCACTCCGCCATGAGGTCTAATGACCACTGGCAGTTGCGGATGAGGAAGACGCCGGCGTTGAGGCTGACCCAGCTGCGGTTGTCGTAGATCAGGTGGGGCCAGCCGTGGACCACCATGTTGTATGGCCGGTAGCGGTCGAGGGGAAGCTCGAAGTCCATGTCGGTGAAGGCGGCATCGGAGTCGACCCACCACACCCACTCGGCCTCCGGGTGGGCCAGCATGGCGGCGCGGATCACGGGGAGTTTCGCCCAGAAAGACGGCATGGCCGGGTGGAGGAGCGCGTTGTTGTAGAAGAGCTCGATGCCGTGGCGGCGGCAGTAGTCGACCTTGTTCTTGAAGAAGCGCAGCAGTAGGTGGTCGCCCACTGGGTTCCGGCAGGGGCCGGGCTGGGAGCCGGTCACCATGAGGACGCGTTCCCGGCGGCCTCCGGTGCCGAAGGCCGGGTGGACGCGGAGCCATTCCCGACGCTTGGCGTCCCAGTCGCGCATCCGGCCGTCGAGGGTGTACGAGACGGAAGGGTCGTCGTAGAAGGTGGCGCCGGCGGGATCGGAATCGGAGCCGTCGACGGAAGGGTTACCGGTGACGCGGCCCCGGGAGGAGGCGACGGAGAAATGGAGAGGTGGAGAATCGAGCACGCCGGCGGGTCGGAAGGATGAGTAGAGACCGTAGCAGACGAGGATCGCAACGGCGGCACCGCTGGCGAAGACGAAGATATCGGAGAGGAAAGAAGGCTTGTACAAGCGTCGAGTCACGGTCACGGTGCCGGGCGTCGTCGTCGGAGGATGTCCCGGCTGTTGCACCGAGCTGACCATGATGCTCTGCCACCACCTCGGCCGCCTCCCGCGCGGATAAACCTCGTCTTGATCGGCGGCAGGGCGAGTGCAGAGGACGTGGATGAAATCAACGAAAGAGACAGCAAGAAAGGAAGGGATAATACGTTTTGGAACGGATCCCGACACCCGCACGGTACCTGCCTGCGTCGGGCGGCCGGAGAAGACGACGCGCAGGGCGGTCGACGACGAGGAGCCTCTGCAGAGATCGAAAACAGAGGAAAACCTTCAGTGCGCACGACGACTTGGCTAAACAGATCGGATCAGCAAACAGAAGGTGATAATAATAATAGTAACGAGCTGGATTATCGTTAAACGCCTGCCTCTGAGGATTGAGACGACGGAATAATTAACCCTCCTCTCGATCCGCAGTCATCCCCCCCGGCCGGCGCCACTCGAGCAAGAATCGATCAAACGTTATTAATGGCCAGAGGAGTAAATCGCGGACCTCCCCCGCCGTGGACTCCCACCATATGCCATGGACCGAGGGGTTTAAGGAGGGCAAACCGCGGGCTTAATTCAGGCATAATTTAGCGGCACCAGTTTCGTGATTGCACGCGCTAAAACCGCGACGATCCCTCCCCCCATCCGGCGGCCCGATCTAACACCAAAACCCCGGCCCATCAACGGATCGATCACCATCTTTAAATCTAAGAATTAGGGCAGTCCTACGTGCGGTGGGACGGTGAGACACAGGGAGCATCCTTCCGAGGTTTACCTGCGGTGCAAGGTGGGACCTGACACTTTTTTTTTTCGGGCCTATCGGTTAATTTTACAGAGAAAATAAAAAAGAAAAAGGAAGGGCCTCGTGACGGCACAGTGCGTGCCGAACTCGAACCCGAGCCCTTCCGCAGTGCGGGTGTTTTTTAAGTGGGCCGGGGACGCCGAATCCCCTGGCTAACTCGCTCGTTGACAAAATCCAGCTCGCCCCGAATTGACACCCGACGGGTCCAGTCCTTGTCTCTCGCGTAGGAGGCGAGTACGTCGCTTCTAATCTTCAACTCGTTTTATATGCACGTATGCATAAAAATAGAGAGGATGTGTTTGCTAGCGGGTCTATAAAGATCCGACAGGGCCAGCCCGGAACCTAACTAGACCCAGGCAGGCAGGCAGGCATGCATGCGGATAAAAGGCCAGCCAGAAGGCGAGTCAGCAAAAGGAACAAAAAAGCGAGCGCTGATGATTCGTCTCCGAGAGCCCCCGCGAATCATCTCGACCGTCGGCTTCCGAGTAATTAGAAACGGGATCAACTCGGAAGACGAGAGACATACGATGGCCAGCTGTCGAGTGCCACGTACGCTCGCCTAACCACCTGCAGCTTTGCGATTTCGTGCGGCGACATCGCAGCGTACACGCGTACGCATGATCGATCGATCTCCTGGGATGATTAATAATCCGCATGCGCGTGTGTTTATATTTAAGCGCCACGTACTCTCTCTATGATATGTATGCGTCTATTTAAATTCTCTGAGATGGATGAGATAATGTGATCGGTGGACCAGATGAGATTGCATACATAATAATAATAATATGCACAGTAGCGTGGGTTGAGACCTGCGCTTGCAGGGTGGGAAAAAAGCTGTGAGCCTGTGAGCAGCGAGCGCTAGGGAACAATGCAATCCCTCGGCGTCTTTCTTATAAACCATGTGCATGTGTGTGCACGAGATCGATAAGGCCTCTCGTAATTATTGGACGTCCGATTAACTCGGCCATGCATGCAGCCTAACGTCCTCCCCCACGATTAACTCGACGTGAACGCCGACTGCTTCGGTTGTCGCCCGTCAATTAATATCGTCGTTAGGCACTCCGCCGGTGGCGAGCTCGTGAAGCGACGAAGGTGAGGATTATTTAAATAATGAATATATATACACGCTGAGTTAAAAAATTAACCACGACGATGATGAGACGTGGCATCTGATATCGTGCACGAATCTTGACGCGAACGATCGATATATACTGCGGAATGGAGTTACGTATAAAGAAGAGCGAGGGGCAGGGAGGGGTGGACTCGGGGCACATCAGAGAGGGGGGGAGGGGAGGTCATCATCCCTCGTTCCGCCTTCGGCTTCGGTCCGCGCGTAGCCGAGAAAACATCTCCTCTGCTGCTGAGTACCGAGCGAGAGAGCGATAGGGAGAGGGAGAGAGCCGTGAGCGTGAGACCGAGAGGGGAGAGGGGAACTCCTTTCTCTCTCTCTTCTCTCTCCCCGTCCATGCCCCACGCCCTGCTTCCCCAGGCTGGGAAACACCCTATCCTCCTCCGATGGCCGTCTCCCCCGACCTCTTCTCCGCCTCCTCCAACCTCCTACTCTGCGCCGAGGACGCCGACGATTTCGCGACCTGGGAGGACGACGAGGAGGAGGAAGCCGGAGGAGGGGTCGCTGCTGCCGAGGAAGGGCAGTGGGACCCGCCCGCCGTAGGGGACGACTGCAGCGCGGTCGCATCCCTCCTCGCCGCCGAGCCCGACCACCTGCCCCGCCCCGATTACCTCGCCCGTCTCCACGGCTGCGCCGCCGATGCCGCCGCCCGCCGCGACGCCGTCAACTGGATCCTCAAAGCACGTGCTTTCTCCCCCCCCCTCCCTCCCCTCTTTTATCTCCAGGTGCTGACGAATATAAATATACGTGCAGGTGAACGAGTTCCACCGCTTCCGGTCGGTGACCGCATGGCTCGCCGTCAACTACCTCGATCGGTTCCTCTCCTTCCATTCCCTTCCGGTACCTTCATTAATTCGGCCAATTCACTCTTTGGAAAAAAAAAGAAAAAAAAGAAGAAGAAGAGATGATGCTCACCGGTTCGATTCGCTTATCGATTTTGGTGCAGAACGGGAACGGGGGGTGGCCGATGCAGCTGCTGTCGGTGGCGTGCGTGTCGGTGGCCGCCAAGATGGAGGAGACGCAGATGCCGCTGCTGCTGGACCTCCAGATCCTCGATCCGCCGTTCGTGTTCGAGCCGCGCACCGTCCGACGGATGGAGCTCCTCCTCGCTTCAGCCCTGCGGTGGCGCCTTCGCGCCGTCACTCCCTTCGACTTTCTCCACCACCTCGCCGCCTTCCCCTCCGTCTCCGCCCTCAGCTCCTCCTCCGCGACCGCCCTACTCTCCCGTGCCGCCCACATCATCCTCTGCACCCACCGCCGTAATCACGCAGCTCGCCCGTTCTCCGTCGTCGTACATCTTTAAATTCAAAATTCAAATGTATACGAAGCTTTATTTATCGGTTGGAATTAATCTTTTGGCAGTGGTGGATTTCTTGGGCTATCCCCCGTCGGTGATAGCGGTGGCGTCGTTCCTCTGCGCGGCGGATGAGATCGCCGATTCATCTGCCGGGGACACCGGCGACGTATCGTCCTGCTCATTCGATGGGTGGGTTAGCAAGGTAATCATCGTATTAAATGTCGGACAAAAATCGCACCTCCCGTGAGAATACCGCCGCTCGCAGGCATAAGCGAGATGAAATAATATAAATATTGGGTTGATATCGGAAGACGAGTCCAATTAATGTGGCTGCCATACATACATGTATGTAAGCAGTAATTGGGAATTATAGTTTTTGAATCTGGGAAAGAGTAATTATTTCGCATGTGGGCGGGTGGGCGACTTACGGGGCGGTGAGTGGAAAGTGATGGGCGGGGAGGTGTCTCGCAACTTTATGACAACCGATTTGGGGAGGTAGACTTTTACTGCACGCAGTTAAAGTGTTAACGTGCCGTTGTTTGTTTGTTTGTTTGATTTTTTTGTTCGAAAAAAAAAACTGTTCTCGAGGAGCAGGAAGTGGTGAATAGGTGTCGCCAGCTAATGGAGGAGTACGCGATGGACACGTGCCCCTCAGTTCGGCGGGAGAAGACCGTGGACGGAGGCCGCCGAGTCCGGCCGAAGAGCCCCGTCGCCGTTCTCGACTCCACCGCCGCGGCCGCTCCGAGGTCCGACGGCAGCCACCCTGAGCCCGACCCGCACTTCACCAAGCGCCGGCGGCTCGGCGAGCACCTATGTACAGAGCGCGCATTCACCGGCCTCGATGGTAATCCCCTCTGATTAATTAATCTCCCATAACTGGGATTAGAATCTCCCTTTGTTCCCCCTCCTCCATCGATCCCTCTCTATTATTAAGTTAATCACCGGAACCATGGTTTTGTCGCTCATCTCTCTCCTCTTGCTATTATATAATCAATTGCGTGGGACTACTTTCCCGAAAATGCCCCGGCAGGAAGCCTCTGAGGAAGGGGTATAACGGGGAACTCCTGTACGTGGTTGAGTTTTTTGGCGTCTCGGGTTTGTTGGCTGCGGGGCCCGGCGAGGCCTGCGCGCGATCTGCCGCGGCGTCCGACAGGATCTCGTGACGCGCGAAAGCTTCGTCGGGCGGTTTAAATATTGAGGGGGCGTCGTGCGAGACGAGCGCGGGAGACAGCCGATTTGGACGACGGTCGACCGGTGGATCCTACGAAACGAACCGTCGCCCGTGAACCTCCAGCCGTCGGATCGCTCGCGTCGACGCCCCGCGACCCGGTCGGCTGGTTGGGCCGCGGTGACGTTGGTCTGGCGTCGGCTTGATGGCATCACCGGCTGCGTGCGAGCCAGCTAAGAGCGCCGTATCGTGGCCGTCCACTTGGGAGCCAGATGGAGCGCCGAGATCCATCCGTGCCCGTTGGCGCGGGTAGGAAAGAAAAAGAGCACCGTCGTCGTTTCCCGCCAATCCCCGCTCACGTGACGCATGGTGCGCATGCTTTTTATAGGAGTCCCGTCGCTTTCTCAGTTTCTCCCCTTCCCGCCCTAAAAAAGAAAATTAAATAACGGAAGTGCCCCTAGGAGCCGATCGGCCGGCCATTCCTTTTCCTCCTCCTCAATCTCATCTAGGGTTAGGTTAATAATAGAGGACGGACGATGTCAAGCAGTAACAATAAGGGGGGGGGGGGGGTACCCTCCGGCACAGTGGACGCTGCTACTTTGGGACTCCGTCGGGGGGGCTTCGGACATGCCCTTTAATACCGCCCGCTCATGTCACATGTGCACGCTACGGTCGGCGACAGAGGAGAGGGAAGGGGATGACCTAATTACTCGTCAAGCTGTCCTCGTCTTCCTCGCTCGATGACAAGCTCCGCTGCCGCTGCGCCAGGCCTTTCGCTTTACCGGCTTCGTCCTCCTCTTTTAATTATTATATACAAATAGTCCATCGCAGGGTTAACTGGTCCGACGCTTAATCCGCTGGCGAATGCCGCCGCCCGATCGGTCGGAGCTAGGGGTGCAATGCGTGTCGGCGACAGCACAGTCGAACGAGGCTCTCGCATAGTAGTGAAATCTGAAAAAGGAAGAAAAAGGGGGCCGCCGGGGAGAAGGGCGGTGGCTTTATGTCGCTTTCGAACAATAGCACAGTGAGAAGCAGGCAGAGCAGAGCCAAACAGACCGTAGCAGAGTAATCCGAGAGGGTTCGAAGGTGATGCATCGTGCATGCACCCGAGTAAAAAAAAGTCAAGCTCTGCTCCTCGATGATCTCTTCTTTCCGCCGAGCAATGTCCGTTTCATCCCCTCTCTGCCATGAGCAGGGGCCTCGACGACGGCTATATTTGCAGCATAAAATGGCTTCACCCGTGAGCAGTGCGGCTCAGCTAGGGTTCTCAAAACCCCTCCCCACCAAAAGCGATGGTGGACATCCGTCGAACGTTTATAAAATACATATAAAACGGACGCCTGCAGCGTTAAATTTAAGACGACGCGTGTTCGAGAAAGAGACGGATTATATAACTAAAATCGTACAGAGAAATATAAAGAACATCGACAGGTGAAGGTAAGGGAAGGTCCACCGGAGCAGATGACGATCTCGTGACCTCCATTCAAGAGTTGCCCTGCGTGCTCTGACCTGGTCCGTCTCCATGCATGGCCCCGTGGGGTACGTACCCCCTCCCCCGCCACCACCACCACCTTTCTACGTAGTAGTAGCAGCAGTACGTAGGTACGTACTGCAGCGACTGTTGCCCCCTTTCAATTATTTGGCTCTCCTCTCCGCTGCATGCAGCTTCATAGCTGCTGCATATGATAAATAGTATCTCGAACGTTTTCATCTGTTGGGCATCGGACCCTGCGCACACTACGCTGTCGGAATTCGAGCGCCGTCCTTTTTATTAATTGCAGAGGCAGGGGAGTTCATCTTCGGATACATAATTCAAGCCCAACGAGGCGAGAGAGAGGAAGAGTCGAAGCGAGCCCAACCCAGAACAGAAAGGTTGGTAGCTGCAACCATATCAACTACCGCAAACCAGCTATGCAATCCTCTTAAATCTGCTTCATCTGACTTTATTTAAAGTCAACTCTGTGGAAGGAGGAATTTATTTTACTAGTCGAGGCTCATTCAAACCACTCACCAATTATTCTCTTCCGAGCGATCAGAATTAAAACAAAGATGTAGAAATAGTCAGAATATTAGATAGCCAATTCCCTCCAAACTTCAACCACCCGCCACCACTATTATTTATCCTAATTAGAAAACCAACAGTTTTCGATTCTTCTCTAGCATTCTCATAATGCAGCATTAACCCTCTCTCTCACGCTAATTAATTTTAAAGCTCGCGTTAATGGCTAAATTAGTAAGCACTTGCCTGCTGGAACAGCATCTCCTCCTCCTCCTCCTCTTTGCTTCGATCTATATATAATGCTTCCTCCATCCTCTTCTCTCTCTGCCTACGTATACACTTACGGCTCGCCGGAGTTGCTCCCCTCCCCCGTGGTCTACTGAGAGAGGAGTGGCGGCGGCGCGATGTCTCCCGGACCGGCGGCGAAGGCGGACGAGTTCGTCCCGCACCCGGTCAAGGAGCAGTTGCCCGGCGTCGACTTCTGCCTCACCAGTCCCCCTCCATGGCGTACGGCCGTCTCCTTCACCCTCTGTCTTCCTTTAGCCCTTCCTCCTCCTAACTCCTTGTTGCTTGCAGACGAGACGATGGTTCTGGGGTTCCAGCACTTCTTGGTGATGCTCGGCACCGCGGTCATCATTCCGAGCATTCTGGTTCCGCTGATGGGTGGTGGACACGTATGCTCTCCCTTTTTCTTTTTTCTTGCTTTGGCTCCTTCTGCTTCATCTGCGGGCGTTGTGTTTTGATCCCCCCCGGCTTCGTGCGCAGGAGGAGAAGGCGCGAGTGATACAGACGTTGCTGTTCGTCGCCGCGATCAACACGCTGACGCAGGTCTACTTCGGGACTCGCCTGTCGGTGGTCATGGGCGGCTCCTTCACGTATCTCCTCCCGACCATCTCCATCATCCTCAGCCATCGCCACGCCTACTTTCTCGAAGGGCACGAGGTCGTCTGCGGCTAAAGCATCGATCGTTTTGCCCCCCTTTCTTAGGTCGTCATCTAATTCGCACGGGCTTTCTGAACTCTTCTACCTTTTTGGACTTCCAGAGGTTCGAGTTCACGATGAGGAGGATCCAAGGGGCGTTCATCGCAGCATCCAGCTTTCAGATGTTCGTGGGGTTCGTGGGCATTTGGAGGATATTCATAAGGTATTTTTCTCCTCACACGTTTGATTCGAATGCAACGAGTTAGCTCTCAAATGTTCATCCTTCTGGAATTGGGTTTAGGTTTCTGAGCCCTCTTGCCGCGGTTCCCTTCGTGACCCTTTCAGCGCTCGGCCTTCTCTATATTGGATTTCCAAATGTGAGTACGAGTACTTCTCTGCTAGTTGTCCAAGGGAGTAGCTGAAGACTGATAAAATATTATAATTTTGCGATCGATGATTGTGGTGTTCCTCGTTCTATTTTTCCTGTTACCTCAGGTGGCTAAGTGCATCGAGATCGGGCTTCCGGCAATTATTCTTCTAGTGATCTTAGCGCTGGTACTTCTGCTAATACGCTTAGGTCTTGGGGTACCTGTTTTACATCAACTTTACTGTGAGCTCGCTGATAAGGTGTAAAAATCTCGTCATCTGTTTGGTTGCAGTACGTTCCGCATGCAGTGAGCTCAAGGAGAGTGATATACGATCGGTTCTCGCTGCTAATTGTCGTTTCCGTCGTTTGGTTGTATGCGTATATTCTCACTGCGGCCGGTGCCTACAAAAACAGACCTTCCTATATTGAGCACAGCTGCAGAGCAGATCGCTCTGGTCTTATAAGTGCCTCGCCCTGGTACTGCATCTCTATCTGGAAATGAAGCCTGTAAATTTATGTTTCAACAAAGCATGCAGCATTCGGTAGAAATGATCTTTTATAGTTCTCATGGAAGCATGCAGCATTAGGTAGAAATGATCTTTTATAGTTCTCACCGAAGCATGCAGCATTAGGTAGAAATGATCTTCTCACCATCCTCGGACATGCGTTTGCTAGCAAATCAAATTTGTTTTTTTTTAATTTACTGTGATATATGCGTTTGCTAGCAAATCAAATTTGTTCTTTTTTAATTTACTGTGATTAACTTCCGTACACAGAACTAATCCTCCGAAATCTTGCAGGATAAGAGTTCCCTTTCCATTTCAATGGGGGAGACCCATCTTTCACGCAGGTGATGTGTTTGCTGTGATGGCGGCTTCTTTTGCTTCCTGCATTGAGGTTTGTTCTCTCGATCAGTATACTTCCGAGGCTAGCCACTTCATTAACTTCATCTTCAGGTAATCATATTAGTTTTCCGATCACGACCTTCAATTGTGCGTTTCAGTCAACGGGCACAATCATTGGCATCTCCAGACTTTGCAGTGCCACATTCGTACCACCTTCCGTATTCAGCAGGGGCATTGGATGGCAGGTCTCTGGTTAGCCTGCTAGATTTGAACGAGGTGTTTTTTTTGGGGGGGGCAGATCCTTAGCTGGAGTTGTGTCTTAATTTTCAGGGAATTGGTCTTCTATTGGATGGGTTGTTTGGCACTGCTAATGGCACGGCAGCATCAGTGTAACAAAATTATACTTCATTTCATCTTCTCAGAAACCATTGTTAATCAGCATCTAAAAACATGAGGTACCTTTCTTACCGTTCCACTACTACTTGAAACAGTGAAAACTCCGGCTTTCTGGGATTGACGAGAGTCGCAAGTCGAAGGGTTATCGAAATATCAGCATTCTTCATGTTCTTCTTCTCCATTTTAGGTATTTTTCTAGATGAAGTTTACAGCTGCGGCATCAGATGGCTTTTCCTTTGTGTTTGATATTCTGATGTTTCATAACCAGGAAAATTTGGAGCTCTTCTTGCGTCGATACCTTTGCCCATCTTTGCTGCTCTGTACTGCGTTCTCTTTGCCTACGCAGGTTGGTAGCCTTTCTGAAGGAAAACATGAAATTTAACCCAATGCCCGGTAAATTTAATCGATCTAATTAATTGAATCCACCATGCATTCCTGCAAGCAGCTTCTGCGGGACTTGGATTCCTTCAGTTCTGCAACCTCAACAGCTTCAGAACAAAATTCATTCTCGGCTTCTCCTTTTTCATGGGTTTGTCAGTTCCACAATATTTCAGGGAATACCATGTGGTGTCTGGTTACGGCCCCGTCCACACTCATTCCAGAACAGTACGTGGATCTTCTTCTTCTTCTTCTGCGGTGGCTCGCTCTCTTTTTCTTTCTTTTGGTGTACGTGCGCGTCAGTTTTGTTTCTGCATGCAGTTTAATGACATGGTGAATGTGGTGTTCTCGTCACCTGCGACGGTGGCAGCCATAACTGCGTACTTCCTGGACTGCACTCTCCTCCGCGGGGAAGCCTCCACCAGGAGGGACAGGGGTTGGCATTGGTGGGAGAAGTTTAGGTCCTACAAAACGGACACCAGAAGTGAAGAATTTTACGGCCTTCCTTACAACCTCAATAAGTACTTCCCTTCACTGTAGAAACAACGTCGTGGAAAAAGGTATGGGAAGTGAAGCGAACAGAGACGGAGGATTGATCGCTTCTGTTTAAAACCACCTTTTGACATTTGAATGATTAAACAGCGAAAAGCCAAGTGCTTGTAACTTGGAAACATATATCGCTTTTGTCAACAGCCTGGTTTTTCCTTCTTATCTCTGAACGGTTAATTAATCATCATGTGCTTAAACCGATGGAGGCGTTTGATTTGGAGCAATTGGTATATGTAATCATTTAAATTGCCTTAGAAGAGGAAGAACAAGAAGATGAAGAAGAAAATGGAAAAGTCAGTAAAAAAAAGAAGCATAGAACACTAACAAAAGGAAAAAAGTGTCGGTAGGTCAAACTAATCATATATATATATATATGACAAGTTTGGCGTTTTGTTTTGCGCTCAATCTGGCTTTAAATTGTTCTTTTACTTGGAACACAACCTCGCGTAGAATTCTAACCTCTTTTTTTTTTGTCTTCTTCTTCTTCTTAATTATAACAATTCCTGGGTCTAGATCTCATGAGTTGTGATATAAGTTAACAGTCGACCGTGGTTATGCAACATAATCAGAGGAGTTCTCAGGCAGTGGAGATTTCTCACCGAGGGGCGAAGAACAATTTATTACGCACCAAATAATTCATTCTGGGTTTTCCAACTCTCTCATCCTTCTTTATTAGGTGTTAATGTTAAAGGTAGGTGGAGACAAGTTAATTATGAGACCGAAAGCTGCCATACGATTCATCCTTGCCCTCCGTCCTCAGCGATCGTATATATATGTATCTTTAATTTATTGTCCCGGTGGAGATCCTGAGGAAGAGAGCGAACGAGAGCTCAACCTGCCGGCCATGGGGAACTGCCAGGCCGTGGACGCTGCGACGGTCGTCATTCACCATCCCGACGGCAGGATGGAGAAGGCCTACTGGCCCCTCCCCGCCACCCAAGTCATGGTCGCTCACCCCGGCCATTACGTCGCCGTCGTCATCCCCGTCATTCGCCCTCTCCCCACCACCTCCGACGGCGGCGGCGGCGGCGGCGGCGCAGGCCACCCGAAGCCGGCGAGGTACCTCAAGCTCCTCCGCCCCGACGACACCCTCCTCATCGGCCACGTTTACCGCCTCGTTAGCTTCGAAGGTCGTCTTGAGCAGCGACACTTTCGATTCCACCCGTCGTTTTGTTCGGCTCTGACACCCCGGAACTTCTTTGGCAGAGGTGCTGAAGGAGTTCACGTCGAGAAGGCATGTCAGGCTGAGCCGGCTGCTCCTCAGACAGGAGGAGACCAAACCGAGCTCGAGAGATGCAACCAGCGGCAGAAGCGCCGCCGCCGCCGCCGGAGCCCAGCGAGAGGACGCCGATGGTCGAGTGGCGGAGTGGGAAAAATCGCCGGCTGCGGTGGTACGCCATGGCAGTACAAACCCTCAAAACTCATATATTTATTTAATTAAATCGATGCAGTTGCAGGAGAAGAGTGAAGCGGACGAGGCGCAGCTGGACACGGAGTTGGAGCAGGTGGTGCAGAGCATGACGACGAGCGCCAGGTCGAGGGCGTCCGGGGGTGGACGCCATGGGCAGTGGAGGCCAGCTCTGCAGAGCATCGCAGAGATTGGAGGTAGTTGATAAAGGTACCCCACCATCGATCGATTCGACCATCAACTCTGCAAGCGTCCCCTCTCTTGGTGCATCACTGGACGAGAGAGAGACAGAGAGCACAATGATTCCTCCCTCTCCTTCCTTTTTGTTCAGTTCTGTAAGCTTTAAATACATACAGCGGAGTGTGAGTGTGGTGACAAAAACAAAATGTGTGACGATGCAGGGAATGGGAAAACCGGAGGAATGCCATTCTTTGGTGTTTGCCATTTCTTTGTTGGTATTAGTGGGAGACCAGTTGTGACTCCCCAATTGATGCTCGAGGGGTTAATACTGTCAACCGTGGATCGCCCGGCACGGTGTCCTTGCAACACCATCAGCCTGAACTCTCCTTTTCGTGCACGCAACTATTAGATCAGAGCCGAACTCTGATCAAACAAAGATAAAAAAGTCAAATCTATTACTAACCGCATGTAAAAATCTCTCTGACAATCCCACAACTCGATACGCCAAACTCAATCCTTTACCACTCTCAACCTTAATTCATAGTGGTCTAGCTCAATACTGCGTAACACACTTTCATCTTACTCTTCCATGTTCCTTCCTTGTGCTCTTTCGGACTATTAGTCCTGAGGTACTTATAGGCTCAAAGGTCAATTGAAGCACCAACCGTAGCCGTTAGACTGCTTAAGTGCCAACCGATCTAGGCTGTGCACGAGTGTTCATGCTCCACGACCATTTACATCCCTTCAGCTCTCATGCACCCTCTCGATTGCTGCAGCATGCGTGCATCTTCATGCGCATGAACCTCAGGTTGGTCTATTTAGACCATAAAACGATAGATTGTGTTGAATGACTAGGATTAGGGATGGTCCTCTCGCTTGCGCATGTCCCCTGCGTCTCCTACGTGCATCTTGTACGCTCGCACCCTCATGGCACATCGATCTAGCGTGCTTGACTCATCAGAAACTTCCGCATCACCTCACACAGAAGGATGTCTGCGTGGTGCTCAAATGCCTCTACGCGCACCTCATGCAGAGAGAGGCTTGTGTGCTATCTCGTGCGACCTTAGCTAAATACCTCTACATGCACTTTGTGCACACCTCACTCGTAGAGAGGCCCTAGCGCTATCCCACATGCAACCTTGCTCAAATGCCTCTGTGTGCACCTCACACAAGGGAGCCCTCCATGCTGTCACAGGTGGCCTCACTCGAACGCCCTCGGGCACACCTCACGCAGAGGGAGGCTCACACGCTATCCGACATGGCCTCAATTCAATATCTTCACGGGAGCCTTAGGCGGAGGGAGATCCACGCAGTGTCTTGCAAAACCTCATACGCACCATCTCCAAAGTTGGCTCCTAGGCATCTTCCTTGTGCCTATTACTGACGTGTAGGTTGAAACTGCTATCCTTGAGCCCCGGCACAATATCACGTCTTGTTGGTCGTCCATGTGTGTGCACTGTGTCGCATCCTGGGTGTGTCAAGGGCTGAGGCTGGTCCTCCTCTTCTTCGGAGTAAAAGGCTGCAAAATGTTGGTGGGAGCTGCTCCATAAAGCACGTGCTTTGCTACCTTGTCTTCGACTCCTCCAAAATTGTAGGGTCACTCGGCTGCACGGACGGCTGGGGAAGCAGTGCAACCCGCATTTCAGCAAGTCAATCAGTTTATATTCCTCAATCGATAGCCTGGCGGTGTGAAATAAGGGCGTCCGTTCGTTGGCATCGATGAAAAATTTGTAAATAAGCTGGTGTGCATTCATGAGCAGGCACAACTACGCTGCGTGGAGATCCTTCGTAACTTGTCTCAAAATAGTAACCGGGGATAGGAGTTGAGGGGAATCATGACACAATAATTGTTGGTTGGGCATGCCGGATTTGTAACGCATCGGCATTGTTCTGCTGCCAGTGGACACAATCAGGCACGCGACTGGCTCACCGAGCATCTCGCATGTGGCTGGTGGATCAGGAATGGGCCCGTGAGAAGGAAGGAGGTGCCATCTTATAATAATGCATTCTTTCCACTGCTCATCATGGATGATGCATAATAATAAAAAACATTGCTCTTCTTTTACAACCTGGCCTGACAAATTGTGGTTCCGCATCGACCACAAACGGCAATTGTTGCGATGCAAGAGATAGTGCGTATGCTTACAGATCCAAATACCGACAGCCATTCTACCAAATATCCCACCAGTAAGGTTCAGTTTACAGTGACATGGCTGGGATGTTACAGAAGCAGATCAACCAAATTAATTGCAGGTTCCAACAGAAGAGAGCCGGTACCCAACGTCATCCATCAGCCACAGCACACAAGGCAGTGGAAAGATAGACAGATAGATAGATGCCGTGAGCTTTATTTTCCTTAACTATTTGATCTCCATCTTCGTTAAAAGCTTGCTGGCGTACCTCAGCAGTTCTCAAATACCCCTGCAGGTTTAAGTGGAAGAACATTATTAAGAAAAAAAATCAGCTCGAAGGAACTGTGTTTTGTGTTTAGCCATAGATGATGCAGTAACAAGTCTGACTTTTTAAAGCATATCTCGTGGTTTCCTCTTATTTATAATTAAACACTACAGGCTGATGAATAGATTTTAATATTCTAGTCCACTCGAGTCATTCCACAAACTTTGATTAGAGCAGCTCTACTCTGCATACACAGCCAAAAGCATACTGTTGTATCATCGTTAGATATAATAAATTAACTGTTTTCATAAAATCAAGCTTGATGGCCGAATCTTATAGAGGAATGCAAATGTCCAACAAAATATACGTTTCAGGGACGATCCAACCAAGGGTGTAAACAAAGGTGAGCCTACTCTTACCAAAAGTCCTAACTTATGTGGGAAACATAAACCCAGCAAACTAATAAGCTGCGAGAAAATTTCAGAACTTGTCTATACATCACAAATGGTCGAATAATCAACTAATTGATAAAATAGAAGCAGGACTATGTGTGATGGTGAAAACAGTATTATCGAGGGCCAGCCAGCAAGATGAGGCTTCCCCCAATAGCCAATGCAGGAATTCACATCCTTGCTGCCTACAGTTTGTATACGTTCACTTTTCCAACTAATGCTAAGTTCTAATTACTGCAAGATACTCTAGCTAGACCTAC
Source organism: Thalia dealbata (assembly GCA_030544415.1). Taxonomy (NCBI): domain Eukaryota; kingdom Viridiplantae; phylum Streptophyta; class Magnoliopsida; order Zingiberales; family Marantaceae; genus Thalia; species Thalia dealbata. Next base: position 3,425,119 of record CM060458.1, read on the forward strand.
AAAACCTGTGCTTTATCATCTTGTGGAGACATTGACATGTTAACTAGAATAAGAGAACTTGGTAATAACTTGATATTCACTTGCATCAAAAGAAGGCAATTTGTGCAGCATCACTATCCATCCTACCTTTTGTACCAGATAAGATCAAAGAAAGTTATACACAAACAACAAAAATAAGAAGAAGATGTCTGGGACAGCAAGTACCATACATCACATGTTCTTGATGTCCTAGATACTAGACAGGTCTAGTGCAATTAAGCAAATACACTGTTCTAACATATGAATGTCCCCAGTTCAGAACATGTGATAAAAATGATACTTTAACTTTCTAAAACTTGTTTCAACACTAAATTTTAGTAAAATTTCACCCTTCGACCACATTATCTATAAAGAAAAACATATCAAGTACCCTTTAGACAGGATCCTAGATTCCAAAGCTTAACATCAACTCAAGTCTCAAAGTCAATCAAATAGTACCAGCACTGGTCCTATGTATTCCACCAATACCAAAATTATTTGTTTTAATAGTCACTGTTATCATGCAGGGACAACAATGCTAACTTTTGCAAAAAGGATCTATATGAAACATTATCAGCCATTACTAATTGAGTCAGTATATAGCCTACAGGAGGTTTGGTCAAAAAACTTTTATTTATGATCCTCACTATGCATGAAATATATGTGTATTGATTTTAAAAAAGGGGTAAATACATGGACAGTGTGTGGGGATAACCAAGGCCATACATCTAAGGATGGAAACAAGATAAATTTTGCAGGGTTGGTTGTGCTTACGACCAAGTCGGATCAGTCAGAGAAATCAAAACTGCACCATGTGCAACCAAATTTAAATTAGGTTCATAACATATAATTTCAAGCCATGTTCATAAATACTCAGCAGACCATCTTCTCTACAAACGAAAAGCACCTGTCGACAGCAGGAGATAGAGATTACACGTGACTAAAAGATAAAAGTAAAAAATTGGAATATATTTCTCAGCGATGGACCATCTATATTGATGTATGATTACAGTATCCACAAGCATGAATCCCTAACTCCAAGACTCTTTTCATGTTACTTCCTGAGTTCTCTTATTTAAGTTCACATATACACAAGGACAAAGCACGAAAGTGCTGTCAAACAATTCTTGATATGCACCAGTAGTAGGTGGTATACTAGGAGATTCCTTTGGCAATTTTGTTTGCCATTTGAAGTTATAACCATAAGTGTTGCTTAATAAGCAACAGCTGGTTAGGCATTTTCTGCTTCAATATCTAATCATGTGCTGTGGCACAAGGATATAGTAGGATGCCCACAGGCCAGCACAATATATTCTGATTACTACAAGCCAACCCAAGCTTCATATTGGTTGACATTAGCTGTATGATGAAGTCAAAATATCATTCAGAAGACATAAAACTGATATTGGTACTGCTGACACATGTTTCAGTAACTTGTAACTAAATAATATGTATGAAGTTATTAACTAAGAACATGAGCATCAAAACCATTCAATGACTCCCACAAGCTCCATCTATGCCAAAACATTATTGCATTGTATGGCTTTGGCACAATTCAGACCAATTTAGTAACATGCTAGCATATGACGTCACTATATATGGCAAAACCTTTATCCGCTGCTAATGAATGGTAAAGAATTGCATACTCAAATGTTCTATACATTTCACCCCTTGATACCTTAGAATCGAGATGTTAGCATAACTGTATACAAACAATTATAATGTTCATATAAGCTAGGGCCTTGTTCCATATTTGTAGGCGTTAAGGCATATTGCACAAACAGTGAGGATTTAAGAGCACAAGACCGAAGTAACAACAAAAATTTAGAGTGATAAAAGGTCGACATATGAAAACTGCACAAATTTTCCACTCTACTGACCTCATTCGTTGATGCTTGGGAGACAACAATCTTGTTAAATAGAGTATACTGTTTTCACGATATAACTACGAAGAGCAGAGGTCAAATTCGTGCAACTAACTCTGTTGTACCTTTCCAGAGCTCACCATCAACAACTTATTCAATGAAGCAAATGGACAACCATACTGACAGCATTTATTAAATCAAATAAAGCACCCTCCCTCCCTCGGAGAAAAAAAAAACTCATCCATACGTAATCTATGCTACAGGTATTCGTGGTTTAGAATTCAGGCAATCTAGAAAAATATGTTTACCTTGCAGTGGCTATAAGCATAGACAGGACTTACTCCAATATCCCTTCATATATCAAATAAAACCTCAAGTTGAGATTATATTCAAGAAATTGCATCTAAAGCACCATGTTATGCTCGTGCAAAATATCTTCCTACTCTAAATCGGATATATGCGATGCCCAAAAAAAAACTGACTAGGAATATTAAAGAAAAAAATAAAACAAAAAATAGAGATCAGCAACGGCAAGCGACTGACCGAATCTTCTTCACAACAATAGCACGGAGCTTGCGGGCGAACTCCTGCGAGCGGAGGCGTAGCATGAGGTTCTTACGGGCGAGGACGCGCTTCTCGGAGTTCTTGAGGTGGTAGCCAACCCGCCGCCTGATGAGGCGTTCCATCCCGCTCTCCCGCATCTTCCGCTCCATCACCGCGAGAGCCTGCTCCAGGTTCCCGTTCCGCACCGCCACCCGAATGCCCCGGGCGCCCCACAAACCATCGAGGCCAGCGCCGAACGGGAACGCCCCGGGAAACGGTTGCATATCCGGCCGCGGCCGGAGGAACGGCATCGAGGAGGAGAAACACCGGACCACTCGATTCATGGTAGCTGACGGAGAAGGTATGAGGCGGCGGCGACGGCTTCGAGTTTGGGGGGGACACCTGCGGGAGCGAGGGTTAGGGGCTAAAATTCGACCGCGTGGGCTAAAAAACCCAACCGGACCGGACCGGTTCGTCTTGGCTCGCAACTTTGATTGGATTCCTGGTCCCGAGCCCGGATCGTTGATTTGGCACGAGCCTGCAATGATTACATTAGACCCATGCACGCACGCATCAGGTCACATAATTCAATTTAATCCCCATCCACAATGATGGCGTGCCCAAATGAGCTACGACTCCCCCCCGTAATTTTCTCAAAAGGTAATTAAAAAGGGGATGTGAATTCGGTAAACAGTTCGGCAGCCCTACGACTTTATTAAAGTGAAAAAAAAGTGATCAGAGTTAGGGAAGAATCCAAGTTCATCACCCAACGCGGAGTGCTCCGATTACATCGAACGACCAAATTTTGTTATATTTCATGCCACGATTTTATCGATTTTTTAAATACGTGGCACCTCATCGATGACGCGTCCTCATTAATTAGTCTGATGAAGAGTGAATCACAAGACTGGGCAGGATGACTCGGGATGAAAAAGATCGTTTTGTGCTGACGCAAACAAACCCCTGTTTATATTTTTTTAGTATTAATAGCGAGCTTTGATTATATTATTATTAATTTAAGCGTTGAATATATATCCGACGACGTATCGGGGCATTTATATCGGTGGCATGCAACACTTGTTATAAAATATATGGTTTTTGGGAGCAGCTACCGCTACGGACGACGAAGGCAATATAACACTGTTACGCACGTGGACGCTACAGATGGAGCGACGCCGACGCGCTCATGATCCGGACCGCTAGTTTGACCCTGCCACTACCCGCACTTGCGTTTGGACCTCCTTTTTTTTAAAAAAAACCGATTCGTTTCTACTACGCTTCGATTCCTCTTCCTCGCCCTCACGCCCACTCCGCCCGCCACCCAGCATAATTAGTTAGCACGCTCGCTGCGAGCTCCTCCTCCTCCTCTCGTCGTCCTCTCTGATCTCCCCACCCCCCGCCGTTCGACCCATGGGGAACTGTCAGTGCCAGGCGGCGGAGGACGCCGCGGCGGTGATCCAGCACCCGGACGGGAGGGTGGAGACGGCCTGCTGGCCCCTCGCGGCCAGCGACGTCATGGCAGCTAACCCCGGCCACTACGTCGCCGTCGTAATCAGCGTCCCCCAAGCTCGCTCCTCCGGCGGCGACCAACCCGGCAGCGGCGCCGTAAGGCCGGCGAGGTACCTCAAGCTGCTCGGCCCGGACGACACCCTCCAGCTCGGACACCTGCACCGCCTCGTCACCTTCGAAGGTCAGGCCAATTCCCTCTCCTCCTCCCGATCGGTCCCTCTCGGTCATCGTTCAATCTCCGTCCCCCTGCCCGGTGCAGATGTGCTGCGTGAGTTCGGCACGAAGAGGCGGGTGAGGCTGAGCAAGCTGCTGGCTAGGAAGAAAGAGGAGCTCCGAAGGCAGCGCAGGGAAGCCAACTCCTCTTCCTCCTCCTCTTCTTCGCCGACGGTAAGGGTAGTTTGGGTATTCTGCTATTCTTTTCGTGCAACAGTGGAATTCCGCGGTTTTATTACCCGGTCGCATCTCGTCGTCTCCCGGTCCAAAAATATAAACCGAAACCAATTTATTTAACTCGATTAATTAGAGTCGTTATATAAGTTGACTTTAATACGAGACGATAAAACTCAACGATCGCTACGCATACATAAACTTACCGTAGGGTTCAAAAAATTAAAATTTCATATCCTAATAAAACCCTCGGAATTAATTTAGAATTCCTGGGCGTTGATCACCTGCTAAGCTTAGCACGCGAACATGGTCCTCTACTGCGCATTAAAAGTGCCAATCCACCTAGAATTCAAGTAGGTGGCAGGGAAAAAATTGATTGCGCCACGTGGTCGGTTATCTAGTCGCCATCTAAATTTGGACTCTACCTAGCGAGGTCTCCGACTGGATAGACGATCGTACACGTGTACCTGCTCTCCGCCCAACCACTGTTGCCACGTCACAGCGTGTGCGTATACGGCCGACGGTGGACGCCTTGTGCGACGTGCGCGGGGTGATGAATCGGCTGCTGCGTCTGATTTAATTTGACACGATGGCATGTGCTCGATGCAGGTGGCGGAGGGAGATGCCGAGGAAGGAGTTCGTGATGATATCTCATCGGAAGATGACCGTGAAAGTTATGGCAGCGCAAGAGCGGCGAGGCACGGGCAGTGGCGACCGACGCTGCATCCCATCGCAGAGGCTGCATGATCGATATAATATGATACACGTAAAAGCTTATCACTGGTGTATGTCTTAGGTTATATATATATATATATATATTGTATATGTTGCAAGGTGGGATCGGCTTCGATTCGAAATGATTAAATGCAGGCCCAACCGAAGCCTAAGATTGGGCCTGGCTCGTTACTTTTGTCCATTTTTATCCGTTCATAAAACTGCGAGATTGCTCTGAGATTCGTGCGCACAGGATGGGTGGTGGATGGTATAAATCGTCGGAACGCGTTTGCGACGCGGTTGTCTCGTTACTCTCTCGCTCCTTCCTTCTGCTTGCGTACTTGGATTGCGCGTGAAGGTTTCGGAGAGCCGTCTCGTCTCTTTCTCCCTCGCTGTATAAAACCCCTCGCGGCCCTCGTCCTCCTCCGTTGGTTATTCTCGTAGTGCGTCGCCTAGAACCGCACCTTGCCTGCTTGAGAAGATGAGCTATTACAACCAGCAGCAGCCTCCCGTCGGCGTGCCCCCTCCCCAAGGTGCGTGCTCACTGCTCCTTGTTCTCTCGATTAGGGTTTCCGGCGTTCGGTTGGGTCGGTTCTTTCTAGCGCTGCCCTAGGGCTTCGATCTGGATGCGTGACGGATGTCGTTGTTTTTTTTGATCAGGATATCCGCCGGATGGGTACCCGAAAGACGCCTATCCGCCGCCGGGTTATCCACCGCAGGGATACCCGCCGGCCGGCTACCCCCAGCAAGGATACCCGCCGCAGTACGCGCAGCCACCGCCGCCGCAGCAGCAGAGCAGCGGACCTTCCTTCATGGAAGGATGGTAAGGGATTCTTATCCGATCTGGTTCACCTTTACCTTTCTCTGTTGATACGACTCTTTCGATCCTTCCTTTTGAGCCACCGGCCATCGGGAGGATCGGTCGAGGTTCGATGTGTGCGATCGTTCCAGGAGGAGCACATCATCGTGCAGAATCATCGGGGATACCGATCTGGTCCGTAGACCGTCGGCGGAAGTTTCCGTCACGCCTTCGTGGGCGTCGCTCACTTCTGGCAGTCTTTTTCACTCTTTTAGCACCTTTTCCTGTGCGCACAAATGGCTGTCGGTTTCGATCTCATCCACACCTGTATTGGCTTTTGGAAAAGAATCGTGCCCATCTGTCTCTCAAAAATCTTTTTCCCCTCTAAGTAGAAATAGAAAGACTTTTTTTTTTGTTACACTAATTATGTATTTGTTGCATTGCACTTCTGCAGCTTGGCCGCTCTCTGCTGCTGCTGTCTCTTGGAGGCTTGCTTTTGACTTTGATTTGGAAGCAGAGCACTCGTGCAAAATGTTGGAAGCTGGACAATTTATTTTACAAAAAAAAAAATCAATATAGATATATCGTCTCTAACTTTGTTCAATGCGCGTGCTCGTTGTGTATGAGGAAACATGGAAATTGGCATGTGAATTAATCGAGTTTCTCATTCAAAATGTATAATGTGCGTGGATTGTCTCATTGTGATCTTGAATTTTTGTGCATTGTTTTCTTTGTTTGGAAACTGAATTAGGAAAATAATCATACTATCACCGAGGACATACGATCCAATAAAATAATGCAAAAGTTGTTTTGACCCATTAATTCCTTAAATCCGGGATCACCTAAAAATTGTAAATTTTTTTACAGAATGCCAGATCAAATGTCGTTATTTTAAAAAAAATGAGTTTTAATCTACCACCAGTGTCAAGATTTGCATATTTTACTGATCATAAGCGGTAAATATAAACATGTTTGTGAATCCCTCGTTTCTCTGCACGCATTAATTTTTTTTTTGTTTTGATAGGATTATATCGGCGTGAAGGCGAGGCCTTGTAGTTTGTCATGATCTTGATGTAACGTACTTCGATGTTTGTAATTAAGCCCTTGTTGTCTCATATACTGGAAATAACCACTTAATGGACAGGCCAACCACTTCTGTCCGGTCCATGGACGGCAGTTTATAATTCGTCTCGACCCGACCCATGGGTCATATGCACCGCAGCACGCGGTAAAGCAAGCCCGTTTGAAGAAGCAATCGCGCTGCCTGTTCGTCCCCTCACTTCTTCCTCTTCGATCGCCGGCCGATCCTTCTTCGGCCCTCCTCGTTGTCGTCCTCGGTGAGTCCTCTCTTTCTACCTTCTCTTCCGCAGAGTCCTTTTGGCCGCCCGCCTGCCGGTTGTGTCGCTCCTTCTTCCCCTTCTCCTCTTCACAACTGCCGGGACAGATTCCGGAACTTCATTCTTCCTTGTAAGGGAAAGAGAATTGTCTTCGAAAAAAAGGAGGGAATAATCTCGGAGGTGTGTTCTTGGCATTCGTTGCCGGGAAAGCATCCGATTAGAGGCCAGTTTCGTGTTTATTAGATAGATCCCGTGGACGGCTTTATAAGTTATTTTTGATTCGTTTAAAATGTTGGCCCCGGGGCATCTCAGAATAACTATGAAACAGCAGGTATGCTGATTAGTTGTCGGATGCAAATTCTGGATTGAAGGTGATAACTAGAGGTTGAAACTTGTCTTCCTTACCTTCCGTCAGTAAAAGATAAGTCTGAGTTGTGAAATTTGTGGGAAATAATAATAATCCGTTTTCTCCAGTTTACTTGTTCCCTGGTCTGCAACAGCCGTTGGAAATCCCTGTTTCCGCCTTTCGTTGTCCGATCTGAACAATTTCTCCAAAGTGAGCGAGCAATGCTGTTAGAGATACATAATGGTTACTGTAAAAAGGTCAGAATGGACTTTAGCAGCCATTATCCTTTCTGGACAGAAATAACTATTTAAGCTGTAAGACTAAAAATTCATCTGATTATTTCCCATTTGAGAGCAACTGACTTCTTGTCTAGAGAAAAAAAATCTTTATCTGATTCCTGTTAAAAATATTTTGGATCCAATGTAGGCAAATACTAATATCAAACGCATGCAAGACGTAGAAAATTTTTAGAATTTGTATCCGCAACAGATGGAATATGCTTTTCTCCATCATGAGCTCCTTGAGAATCAAGTTTATCGAGATCTTCAAGCTTTACATCTTCTGAACCTCTTGCTTTTTTCATATCTGCTATTTGAGCATTGTTTTTACTTCACATAAGTCCGTCCCATGAAATACATGGCTTCATCTCAATCCTGAGGTAATGGGAAGATAATACCTCCTCTTGCTGCATTATCGTTACAGACATGGTGAATATGTGTGATGCTAGAATCTGCATTTATGCCTTTGCTATATATATTCCTTATTGGGAGGAGGAATAATCCTATATATTTACTGAATTGTTGTTAGAAATGGACGACATAGGAGCTGAGGAGGAAGGGATGCAGCACCAGATTGAAAAACTTAAACATGGTACGATCTCTTATGTTCTATTTATTGTGTTAGATATATCTGGTATGTTTCTCACTTTATTATAATTATTGTGTTTCACTCCAAGTTGTCTTGGAAAGGAGCCACATGAGTGGATTTGGAAGTGTAGCTTACAATTATATTTGGGTATTGAGCATGCCAAAATGGAAAACAGAGAAGCTACCACATTGGACTGTACAGGTAGAAGGAAGATCGCATGGAGGTTTTGTGTCTGATAATTAAAATCAAAGGAACTGCTTGGCCTAAGTTGATCAATATATTCTTATGACATTTAAGGTTTGACAAGATGATAAGATATTCATTTAGACAGATTCATTGACCATTTTGAGTTGACTTAGAAATGACAATTATTTTATTTTACTTATGTTTAGAAGAGAAGATTGTCTATGGAGAAAATTACAGACATTGAATGCATCTTTGGATAGAAAAAATGTAAAATACTCTTTGGCATCTTGTTAGAATATTGACACTTATGTTAAATATGTGATAGTATCAAACACTCCTGAAACTTCTGGAGCATGACGCTTTGGCACATGCCAAAGTATTGCTTGCTGCTCATAGTTGTCTATGCTGACACAAGCATGTATGCAGCAAACAACATGTTACCAGGCACTTACCAGTACATGCTAAGAATTGTTTGAGCTAATAGCTTCAATTATGCCTTCATTGGGATTTATAAATTTTATAAAAGACCTTCTTTGTTACAGACTACTAATGAAGAGCACTATAACCAATTAATGAAAAGCATATACTATAATTTTAATTTGGGCTATAATTTTAATGCAATTTGAATTTCTACAACATGTGGCATGATTAAAATTTCTCTTGTTGTGGGAACATAAGTTGCTGGTAATTCTTAGTGTTTTTTTCCAATGACTGTAACCACAATTTTAGCATATATGAGAATAAGTATAGATCAGAGTTTTTCTTAGTCTTGCTAGGCAAATTTGCACTTAGATAGGTTTGCGTAATATTGGCTTGACTTTGACTAAACAATAACTTTGACCATGAATGTCATATCTATATTACCTGTATTGTTTCTGACTACCATATGATTTCTTCTTCTGTGCTATAAGTTCATTGATTATACATATCTATTATTTTGTTTTTTGTAGAACGTGATGAACTCAGGAAGGACATTGAGCAATTGTGCATGCAACAAGCTGGTTCTAGTTACCTTTCAGTAGCAGCCCGAATGCATTTTCAGAGGTTCGTTCTATATTTTTTTCCCTTCATAGTTTGGTTTGTTCTTTTGTTTTCCTTAATTATCAGTTTCATCTAACTGAAACTCTACCAGGACAGCTGGTTTGGAGCAGGAAATCGAGACACTCAACAAGAAGTTAGCTGGGTGCATCAGAGAGAAACGAAATATTGAAGAGGAGCTTTCTGAAGCTTATCACATTAAGGTTTGGATCTTTTCAGCCAGTTATTTGTGGTGAATTTTGCACTTGCACTTTATTTACTCTGTATGGTTGACTTTCAGAGCCAACTGGCAGATTTGCATGCTGCAGAAGTTTTAAAGGTACATTATCAAAAGTTTGGTACGTTTTTTGGTCTATCAGTTTAAGTACTTCGCAATGTGGCTGCTAGTATATTTTTAAATCATTCAATTACACTGAGCTTTTGGATGCTTTAATATTGTTAATTACCAGGGAGTCATGCATATTTCCTAGTGTAAAAGCGCATAGAATGCATTTCAATTCTGCATGAATGCAGTATATTTCAATTGGTAATCTTGGTTTCTTTCAATAATAGTGTAAGTTAGGGTAGGAAAAGTAAAACAGGTAATCTGAAGTTAATTTCTAAATTTAACTTCTACTGGTGCTTTTTTTGAAGTTAATTAGCTTGTGGAGTTTCATGGGTCTATACTTCTAATTTGGTTGTTAAACAATATCAATTCATTTGATGCTGCTCTTAGTTATTAATTATGTTGCTCAAGAATCTTATGCTGAAGTTGTTTCCTTGTGCTCTAGATTCTTTGTAAGTGAATTTGACTTCAGACATTGTATCTGTTGGTTAGCATATCTATCTCAAGCTCGAGCTATGCCAGGTTTTATGACTGGCTTATGAGTTCATTGTCGATGCAGAATAAGGAAGCAGAGCAACAGCTAAAATTCTTCCAAGGTTGTGTTGCAGCTGCATTTGCTGAAAGAGATAATTCTCTAATGGAGGTTCTAGCTTCACTGTACTAACTGTTTATTTTACACTCCTATAACATCAATACACTTTTCTGAAATAGTTTATATTATGGTGCTGTTGTCCTTGACAGTTGGAGAAGGCTAAAGAGCAAGAAGAAGCCATGTCACAGAAATTACTTCCTTTTGAACAGAAGTACACATCTATCCCATAGTAGCTCAATGTGAATACAAATCTTTTTAAATATCTGGCAAGAACCTTGTGAGATATAAACTGAAAAACAAAACATGATCTTTATATAATCACAATGCTCTCTTTGAAAAAGGGGTACTTGCCCTGCTATATAATTAGATAGAGCTTGTAGAAAGTCAAATTTAGCATCTAATAGTGCAATATTTTTGCTGCCAACTACAGGTCATAATATGAAAATGTATGAGGCTTTAACCTGGGAAAAGTTTACTCAGTATGGCATAAAGAATGCACACTCCTGAGCTCAAACTCTTTGTTAAACTGTTGTTGGCCTTATATTTCAGTGTTTTTTCAGAAAATTGATCAGTTTTGTAAAATTTCATCTTAGCTTTTCTATACTAAAATTTGTGTAGCTTGAACTATATTACATTTCTTGGAAGTCTGCTCGATACTCTGTGGAGCTTATCATTTATGTTCACAGTAGAAATTACAACTCTTAGGTTGGGTCCCTTTTTCTGCAAGGTCCCTGTGTGCAACGATTGCTCATCTAACATATACCAATCTTTTGGCCTTTACCTAACTTCTGGATTTTTTTTTTCTCTTGCAGAGTACAGGAACTTGAATTGGCATACCTTGATGAAAAGAAGCTTAGTGCTTCCTTGCAGATAGAATTGGATGAGCTAAAAAAGAACTGTGAATCTTTCAAGAAGGTAAGTTATCGTTCATATTAAATTCCATTTCCTTGATGCTGTTATTTTACCCAGTTTTCCTCCTATACCCATTTTGTTATCGGATCTTGTTTTCTTTGCACATATTTTTGTGTTCAGTCATTTTTGAATATGCAAATATTTTTCATTGCATGTAAGAAAAAGGCATGACAAAATGACTGCTTGATATAGATTGTGATTCCTTCATTTCTGTTTAGCGGACTGGTTTATGTCTTCCCATTAGAAAAGATAGTACATATCTGATTAAATTATTAGTGTTGGAATCATTGGACTTTCCAACTTGTAGGGGTGTCCTCCCAATTCTGAATTGCATATCAATAAGGTGGATCACCTCAAGAATTCTAATACTATGTATCGTGGTTTGAATAAGAATCAGTATTAATGCTAGTAAATATACTTCCTAGTAAATACCAATTGTTTGCTGTTGTCTGTTTTGGTTTTGTTGGGTTATTGTGCTTAGGGCCACTAATGATCATACTTTGTTAAGTTTCTTATCAAGTGTTGAACAATGACTGACCTGCATTATTAGGTAATATCATGTGATTTTTAACTTGGAATTTAACGTATATAGTCTTTCTAAAACTATATACTGTACACGAGATAACAAGACCTTTTATGAACAATTTGCATAAGCTTGCATCATTTTTACAGATGATGCAAAGAGCTAACTGATAGAGCATCTTGAGGTCCATCTTATATTCCATTATAGTCTGACCATTCATTGGAACGATAAACACAAAATTGAAAATGACCACAGGCTGAAAGAAGATCGTCACTAAACGATGCACTGATTTATTTATCCAGGGCAAATATGATGCTAACATCAATTTAATTAGGATTATAGATTATATGGAGAGAATGATGTATCTGAAGACCTCAACCAGTTGGAACTTGGAATTGCCAGCTGCGCTTCTTGTGGTGGGCCAGTTTGTCTTGTAGTTTAGTCATGCTTCAACTGAAAACTTTTTTTCTTGATACGATCGATTTCTTCTCTACACACTTGTGGCAATTATTTAAGGTTTTTGAGGCTTCTGAGTGGGTAGTTTGTGGTAGATGCACTGTATTTTGCTAGTAATTTCCTTAATCAAATGATCAAAAAGCAGTTCCTGTATTATCTGCTTTCTTTCTGTTACGAAATAATGATAATTTTTACAAGGCTTCTTTTTCTTGATTTCACCTCGTTGTATATTCAGTAGAAACTAGAATGATTGTAGCTCAAATTTCTTGCCTCTTTCTTATCATTACTTCACTGCTCCTATCATTGATTTTCTATGCAGGTATCTTTGGTGGTTATTAAAAAATTCATATTAAATGTTCAATAGAGTTTGTACACAAATATACGTCTCTCGGGTTAGAGTAATTGGGCTCTATATGGGAGGTTTATGAGGTCTTGGGTTCAAGACTCACTAAGTTCTAAAAAAATAGAGTTTGTTTAAACACTTTTTGCAGGTAGTTAACAAGTTTTATGAGATCCGTGAAAGAGAGATTGAGCCTTCTGCTGATCTAACATCGCAAGACAAGTGCACCTTGCTACTTGACGATCCACCGGACAACTGGACTTTCAATGCTGATGTGGAAATGTCGACTTCAAATTACATTGTATAGTAAACTTGCCAAAAAGTCATTTGAACATTTTGTTCTTCCTAACTAATGTGATGGCATGTGAATTAATACTCGTGGGAGTTATTTCTTTTTTTCCTCACTGCTTACTCTCTGTTCTACACGTCAGTATATATATATATATTTTACCATATATAACTGCAGAAGCTATTTTTATTGCTGTCACACAATGTGATACTATTTGTGCTTTGGGTTAGAATTCTTTACTTATAGTTTCACACTCTCAATCTAACACTAAAAATTGAAGCCAGAAAAGTAAAACAAGTTTCTCTCACACATTTAGACACATACACACTCTTTTAGTCCTTTATTTTATGTATATTCTCGTGATAGCTGACAGCATTATTTTAGGGAATAACTGACACAACATTTACCCTACAGGCCTCTTTAGAAGAAGAGAAGGAGGCATTGAGAAACTCAGTTAAGAAGCTTCAAGAGAATTTACAAATGGTAGTGTGGCCAGGGAACAAAGAGTGTAGTTTAAGAAGCTGTTGATCTTCTTTACGTCGATCTGAATGTCTTGTGGAATTACAGGGTCTGCAAATCGAATATCATCTAAGAAGAAAACTACAGGATTCGGAGAAAAAACAAGTAAGGATTTGGCATACTGTTTCTTCCTTTCCTTATGTCATGAAATTAACTGGCGTCTCATTGCAGATAGGATTGGATTCCTTGGTGAGGAAAGGGTTATCTTCCTTGCAAAGTTATCATGCTCAACTAAGATTAGAAATCATGACAGAGTTGGATGAAGCATCATCAACAATGGATGAAATGCTTGTTGAGGTCAAGAGAAAATTGAGTGAAGCTGAAATTGACCATGAGGCAAATGTTATAACCCCTCAGGAGAAATTGCAACGTGCTGATGCTGAATGTAGAGATGTACATGTCATGAATGATGCTGATTCTAGTTCCTTGGCCAAGGTTTGATTTCTTGCAACCTAACTCTTTTCTTCTCATGTGGCAATAAATTAATATGGTTCTGACTCGATTCTTCTTTTTCTTACATGTATGCTAGACTAATCTTTGTTGCTCATATTTTCTATTGCCAGAAGTAATGACGCTGGCTATTATAAGGCAGTAAAGAGGCATTTCCAACATATTCTTATAGATTTTTCAGAATTAAGTGTAATCGAACTATTAAGTTAATAAGGTACCATTTTGTTGGCAAAATCCTGGTATGTTTTGGTTGTGGCTCTCTTAGCAGCGGAAGTTACACTCTGTGAGTTGACTTATTAATATATCTGTTTATTGTATAGAATGTAGTTTTAAAAAAAAATCCTTTTCAACATGCTATGAGAATAGATTTTCTCATGGTTTGTTGTGTAATCCTAGTTGTCCCCTAGGGAACCTGGCTTGAAGTTCATTATTCAGAGTCAAAAGTGAGTCAACTCCTCTAAATTTTCGAAAACTTTGAGACCTGAGCACAATGCTGGTGATTCACCAGAATATTATCATTTAGTTTGGTACAATGGTTATCTTGTTGAGGTAGGGATTGGTCACAGGGACATTTAACAGTAATTAAATCTAGGTTTCTTGAATGTAATATTTCTGTGATATTATTTAATTCTCTTTGGTTGTTATGTACAATTGTGCTTTCTAGATCGATACATCTTTCCCACCTTCCACAATGTCTTTATCAGTTGACTCTCAATTTTTCATTATTTACATCAGAAGAGTGATATTCCTTCGAGTTCAGAACATAGCTCAACCGCTGCATCAGATGCCCTTGCACAAGCATTGCAAGAGAAGGTCTTTTCTACCTTCAAATCCATGTTCAAATTCAATTAGACGCTAAGTCTTACTCCCCCTTGTTTTCCTAACTTGTTCTGAACTGATACATGGTGCAATTTTAATTGATGGTTGGGACTTAAACTGATTCTTCTTATTGTTTCTATATTCTACTTCCAGGTTGCAACACTACTGCTCCTGTCGCAGCAAGAAGAGAGACATCTATTGGAGAGGGATGTGAACAAGGGTCTACAGAAAAAGCTAGAGGAACTTCAGAAAAACTTATCTCAAGTAGGTTTTGTACGACAAATATTCTAGTAACTGACTCAACCAGAATTTCCTTTGTGTTCTTTGCATACACCAATTACAAAGATGAATGCTCAGAGTATTACCGTCTATAAATTTATGAGACTTGCTCAGAGTATTTTATTAGTTATGGTGATTGACTTACTGTGCTTTATTTTATATAATTTTTGTGTTTTTTTTTAATCTTGCATGTTGAAGGGAAATTAACAGTCTTCATTCTTTTCCTTCGATTTCCTCACGTTTTTTATTTTCTAATTTCGAATACATGTTTGTATTGGGCATCGGATGCTTTGTAATCTGCTAACGAGCGTTTGTTAGAACACTATTATTGTTTATTATGCCTTGCCATAATTCCTTCCTGAACACCTTTGTAATTTGTCTCATTCAGATTGCAAAACATTACCTTGTTTTTGAAAGTTACAATTACAAAATATTACTTGGTCATTAGTTATTCTATTTTTAAGCCCATTGGACATTGCTGCCCTGTAGTTCCCACTTGGTTGTTTCAGATTACAGAAGAGTTAAAATTGATACTTGCCTATTAAACCATGTTCAGCACATTCAATTCTTAAATTTGTGTTAGCTATAATTTATTATCACAGAAGACCATGATTATGTTACCAGTTCATAGTGATGATTAATAAATCTGCTAATGTTACTAAAGTTTTCTTGATTAGAGTCGTGTTCTATCTATTAAGCTGCAATATTGTGCTTTTGACGGTATGGTGATCATGATGCCGCTAAAATAAATTTTCCTAGATGTCATACTTGTTAGCCTATGATTAGGATTTTGGTGAAGGGGTTATATAATCATGTAGAGAGCAAAAATAGTAGAGAATTAAATTGCTTATACTTGGATATTGAACCAGTGAGGAAGGGTTCTAATGCATGGTTTGATTACTGAGACTTCGTTGCAGACTCACAATACTTTTGGATGACCCTGAAATTTCATTCAGGAGATGTTTATGCAGTGCAATGCATACATGTGATCCTGCCAAGTTACATGCTTGGTTTTCCTCTAATTAATTTTTTTTCTCCTTTTCTTGTTCCTTCTAGGTTACAAATGAAAAGGTCAAAGCTCTCATGGAGTTGGCGGAACTGAAGAGAGATTATCAACAATTGAAGGGGTATGATGCTTATGTAACTATAAAACTATTTACGCAATATATCTTTTTAAGTCATGTTTATCAGGTTCTGAAACATTATATTGTGATTGAACTTTTTTCCATGCAAATAACCAAACTTCTAAAGCCCCTAAATGAAACAAATGAGATCAGTGATTATTAGTTAAACATTCCTTTTCATATATTTTTGTATTAAAGCCTTCAACCAGATTGATCAATCATTCATTGAACACAAGTTATATTTGTTTGGAGAATGAAGCTTTTTTTTAGGAAAGTAGTGATGCTATACAATATCTTTCTCTTTTAGATCCGATGATGTTTTGGTTGAATCTAATCACGAGTTTTTCTGCTTCTCATGTTGTTATCCTGCTTTTCCCCTTTGTCCTGGTTTCAGTTATATACGTTGTGGTTGCATATTCCTCAGTGGCCGTGTTTTGTCCAATTTATGCTTGAATTTGTAGTATGTGGTGCAATCACCAGAATGCTGTATGAGATGAAGAAAAGTTTTATATCTTTAAAATGATCTTCTAAATACAAGTTCTTATTTATTATGTATTACAATGCTTTATATTGTTACAGGAGCAACCTTCATGGTTTGAAACATAGCAATTATTTGGTTGATCATGACAAAAGCATTACCGTTCGAGAACAAGAAGGGAAGCTCAAGAATATTCTCAAGAAAACATACTTAAAACGTTGGATGGTTCATGATCACAGCCAAGAGGAAACTGACTCTCCTAAAAGCATTGAAGATAGCAGTTCAAGTTTAACCGACGCTAAACACTATACTTCCATGGATTTTGCTAGGTCAGTTTCTACATTATTTAGTAATCAATTCAACACTTAGCTGGATCTATGATTTCTATCATGCGTGGCGTTAGGATATATGCACCTGACTATTAAGGTTTAAAAAAACCACATGTGATAGTGTAAAGATGGACTGATACCCTGGCCAGTGGCTTGCTTTATATTGACATGATGTCTTCTTTCTTTGCCTGTCCTTTCTTTCTGCAGAAGAAAAAAGCTTTGCAAATATTTGAACATCTATCATTACTAATCTATAGGCTTTTTTCCAAGGCACCTGTTAGCAACAAGCTAGTGGGAGCTATGCAATTTTTGTGGCCATGGATGATCATTGAATTTATTGCAGATTAAAAATAGAGAATGCAGCACTTCAAGAGAGCCTAGCAAATTTGGAACATCTTACTTCCTCAATTCATAGGCTTCGTATATTGCTTCTACAGGTTGGTTCATTTTCATTAATATAGACAATGTTGGACACTAGAATCTATCGTACAATCCTTGATATGATTTATGCATTTGCTGTTTGTGTGATGAATATCTCAATGCTCAACAACCGTCCCTGAACAGCCATTTTCATCATGCCTTTGCTGCTAAGTAATGGAATATTCTAACTTTGTTTACCACAACTCAAACAAATCAGTGCTTTTATTCTTTGGTGTTATTTTGCTGTTTACTGATCATGTTCTTCTTCCACCTATCACAAGCAACATTCAAATTGCATCTTCCTTATGGTCTCTCAGATGTACATTGTTTGATCAACGTCCATATTGCCTTAAACTTGTGTCAGTTGACCAGGAACTAGCATGCCAGGAAATTGGCATACGACCTTTGCTTGCACAATTAGCATGGAGCAAACTCATAAGCTATCAAAATTTTGTTGTGATTCCCGATACATAATAGCATCACGGTGAAGAGTCTATAGATGATTGTCATGCTGTAGTTTCCTTTCTGATGCTCATACATATCATTAAAAAGTAAGTACTTCTCAGCTAGTTATAGTTTGAAATCATAGGTTCAAAACTAATAAAAATACATATCCTTAAGATTCTTCGTGCCAAGTTTCATGTGCCTTGATGGAGTGAAAACTTACATCAGATTTTTATTTAAGGTCCTCACTAAGATTTAAGTTTGACTTGGTGCCCATTTATTCATGTATGGTGAACCAAGTACGCCTTTCCTAGCAGGTACAGGTTGAAGATGAAGCTTCATCCACTGACATCACGAGGAGTAGACTCGAAACATTGAGCAGTATTGCAACAGAAACAAACCAAATAAAGATTGCTCTTACTGGCTCGCTTCCTGTCAGCTGGTCGGGTGGTGAAGCCGATGCTATAACCTACAGCAGTCTTTATGAGTCATCTGATACCTCGGAGGCATCGAATACTGAGAAACTCGACGCTGTTCCTGCTGCAGGACGAGAGATGGTGGAGCTCCTGATTCTTGCTACTGAACTTGAGAAAGCGAACTTGAAAGGAAAGAGTGGTGTGGAGATACAAACTAGTGATTGAACCATGGCATCCGCTGGGAAGCTGAACATAAAGGGATGCAGTATTCGGAACCGCCGGTGTCATTTTCTTTCTGCTCTCTGTGTTTGTAGATATCATTTAGAAAACCCGTCCATCTAAACGGTGTTACTTATTATCAAATTTAATGAAAGTTACATTATTTTTTTATGCTGCTGCTGGTTTTTTCTTCGTCATTAGCCTGATACAAATTTCTAATGATTCTTTGGAAACATCATTGCGGTGATTTGTCCCAAATCCATGCCCTCTGAGAGGTTGCAGTTTGGCTCAGGCATTCGTTCTGGGTCGGGCCGGACCGGTCTGGACCGGCCCGGTTTAAGTTGGTCGGGTCGGAATCAATGAGACCTCAGCAATAAGCAACCTGAGCTCGCTCGAATATTCCACCGCTGACGAGATCGCTTCAAAAAGCCAACAAAAAATTCGCCGTTCAATCATCGCCATATCGCTCACGACGGAATTCCAAAACTAATTGTTTTCCTTTCTTCCCTTTTCTTTTCCTTCCTGCATCGGCTCTTACCCTTCGACGCCCCCCGGCCCCAAATCTCTCTGATCCCTAACCCTAGCACCACCACCATCTGCATTCAGGTCATGGCTTCGCTGCCTCCGGCTCCGGCGTCGTTCTCTGACTTCCCGGAAGACGTTCAGCTCAACATCCTTTCTTTTCTCTCCCCGTCCGAGGTCTCCGCCTTCGCCTGCACTTCTCGCCGCTTCGCCGCCCTCTGCGGCTGTGCTGCCCTCGACAGCCCCCTCTGGCTCGCCATGTGCGAGCGGCGCTGGGGCTCCTGCACCAGCCCCCGCGCCTGGTTCTCCTCCGCGGCCGGTTCCGCGGGTCGTTGGGCTCCCTTTGCCCGCCTCTACAAGGCCCTCGACCGCTGGGAGCATCTCATTGGGTTCTGGCGCCGCATTGGTCACGGCGGTGCCGACACCCCGCACCTCGTCTTCTTCGAATGGGGTCCGTCGTACATCGCTGGCTCCAGAGTCTCCCCCTCGTCCGATGCCGCCGGTGGATATGGTGTCCTCAAGGTGCCCTTCCTCTGGCTGGGTCTATCCTCCCGCGGGGAGCCCGTCAGCTTTCTCCACCCCGGCTGTTCCTTCAACTCCGCTGCGGATCTGTTGGGATTGGTTCCGGATTCTTCCATCTCATCCTCTGGTTTCTCAGACCCCAACGTGGTGCCCGTGACCGTCAGCTTCATGGGTTGCAACCATTTCGTGGTGGAAGAGAATCGAAGTTACTACGCTGATTCAAAGGCAGAAGATTCCAATCAAGTTCCAGACGAGGTGCTTGGAATTGCGGGCACGTCTCCTCCAGACAGGTTGATGTCGGAGATCTATCAGTACTTTGCTAACCGGACGAGCTCGGGTGGTGATAAGTCTATGAGAAGGCAGAGGAAGAAGGAAAAGGAACGCATTGGAAGGAGGCGCCGTTGGGATGCAGAGCATTTCGTGAAGATTAACAACTATCATCCCACTCCAGAGCGGCCATTGCAGGGCTTGTGGAAGGTGCTTGTTCCTTATTGTTTATGCTCCAAAAAATTTGTTTTTTTGCAAAATCCAGAGCGATGAGTAAGTTAGTTGCTTGCTTCTCGTGTTGATTAATGCAAGTCTTTTAAAACAAAAATTTTTTCCTCTTATAGGGGATCTCTGAGGATATGGTCCTCGAGTTTTACTTTGTCTCCTATGATGATGTTGGTGGAATTACATGTCGGAGGGTTGGTGAAGCCGGGGAACAATTCTCAGGCTATTCTCCTGTTTTCTGGACTTCAAACACTACATTTCTTGAATCACCATTCTCTAGAGAGGAACAGAACCTGTACGGGATCCGCGAGCATATACGTCCCATAACTCCAAATTGGAGAAGGAATGAAGTTGTCTCGCGCATTCTCTGCATCAATTCTTCCTATGACTTGGTGATTCCCAACCTGTCTGGTTCTTCAGGTGATCCAAGAAATGTTGAGGGTAGGATATGGGAGTATGATGATGGAACCTTTGGGTTTGGATTTCTACGAAATAATTATGTTATTGACTTGAAGCATATCGCTTTAAATGGCTCTCTCCTCGATACTGTAGAGTATTTCTGCAGTCGTTCATATTTATAATCCAAGTTGCCTTCTGTACAAACCATAGCTCTATACTAATAATTCACTTCCATGTGCCTCATGCTTTGTGTTATGTTAATGTTTAATGAGACAAACATTCACAAGAGGTTCGTGGATGCTGAAATGATGTGTTGTAAGCATAGTCAATAAGTGCCTGTGGTTCACCTTGTTGTTTTGTACAATTGTTTGTTCATTGTTTACTGTAATGATATTGAGAAGTATGCATAAATGAAGAGTCTTAACTTAAATATATGGTAAGTGATGACAGTGGCTATTTGGCTTGTATAGGTATTTCTCATCATACTGACAAAATGTGATGAGTTTGTTCATATTCATGCGTTTTCTCAATGCAAAGAAATCTATGAGATGGTTGGGAGCATCACAATTTGTACTATTACCCCCTTCTTCTCTTCCCCAAAGAGTACCATACCTTAAAGTAATGCATTTGAACAGTTTCATGTTGATAGACATTTGACTATGGGCATCAGGTATTTGAAGAATTCTGGCATGACCAACATAGCAAATTTGTTCCCAGGCATGCCTAAGAAATGCAGATCTGCAGATGATATGATGGCGATAAATTTTACATATTCAATGTCCAAGGCATCTCTATAAAATGAGTTATCGACAAGGGTTTTGTTGTCTACATTTCAACTTGTTATTACTTGGAACACGAAGTCCCAAATGTTTCCAAACTTATTCTATCAGTCACGCACTAAATCATATGCATAGCTAAGTTATCCCCCTAGCTCAAGGAAAAAACATACAACCTTTTCACATCATTCATCATTGAAAAAGACGACAGCTCTGCTTTCTGTCTCGCCAATGCGACACGTCGTCCTTAATCCTATCTTTTCTCCACATTTCAAGTATTTCTGATGCCGATGGCAACCCTGTGAAAGGTGTTCCAGTGTCTGCAGTCAGCAAATCCAGTGCTGTATCAGTGAAAGAAGGCTTGCATCTGTCATGTTGAACACGACGTGATTCATTTCTTTCATCTCCAACAGGCAATCTGTATGCCTCATTATCAACCTTTATCTGTGAACTACCGTCTGTGCAACTCCCTTCATCCAATGCTTGAACACGATCGCAGGAAGGATACGGATCAGGTGAAGCAGTCGACAGGCCACCATCAATTTCAGGTGGCAGTTTATGAAGCATGTAGCTTTGTTCCTTGCTGCCACTCTCTAAATCAATGTCATCTTCATTAACAGTCAAGTCATCCGTCGAAGCTTCACAGGCATGTGCAGAAGACGACGTAGAGGTGCCGCCCTTCAAAAGGCTTGCGCCACAAACATACCGCAATGACTTCAAAAAGCTCGGGACGGGATCTTCCATTACCAGATTGCTACTCTCCAGATTGTTTAATAGCTCTTGCAGCAGCACCACGCCATGTTTATCAGTCTCCCTTTGCAAGAGATTTGTCCATTCATTTTCACTCACTTTCAGCGAAGCATGAGCCATACCATTGAGAAGACTGGCCGTCCTTTTGGAATTTCTTTGAACAATTGTCTGGCATATCATCGCAGTGAAAAGTGATACATGAGGGACTTCTTCAGCTTCTAGGATTGAGTCAAATGCATGCTCCAGCAAGTGCCACTGCAGGGAAACCAGGGGAGCGTTAAGCTTTTCTCTAAGTGATCTCTGCATTGAACCAAAAACTTTGCTCGTACGCAAAAGACCACCAGGGCAAATATATATCAGCAAGTACGCAATGAAAACATCGTGCCAGACATCTTTTTATGTCATATTTTTTACTTGGCCTGCTCAGATTATTACCATGTTACTGTATCATCACTGTCCATGTCACATTTAGGTGGCACCTCGAGCGCAAAGGTCAATAGTAAAGATGAATTCTAGGATGCACATGGAAACAATGAACTACAAGCTTTAATATACGCCAATCAATTTGATCAGGCCACTGAAGAAAAAAAGACTACAATTCGTATCATCTGATGAAAACATAGCAGCAACAAAGAGAAACTTACCTTTCCAGCTTTGGATGCTTTAACTAGTAACTGAGATTGTTTCCTATGGTCTAGCTGGAAACCAGATAGAGTCATTTCCCTGTACACATGCTCAAAATACTCCCATTGTTCAGCACGAGCGCATGCCTCTAACATAGATTTGTATGAATATGCATCCGGCTGAAGAGATGTACCATCCGGAGAGTGGGGCTCTAGACTATCACATGTGACTTTAGTAGCTTCAAAAAGTTCTTTTGCTTTTGCAAACATATCACCATGACAATAAACTTTCAGCATGGCGTTTATGGTTCCAATGTTAGGAGTACAGTGATCCTTCATGTGTTCAAAAATTGAGATGCAGTCTGCAAAGCGTCCACCATCCAATGAAGATAGGATCATGCCAGTGAATGCCACCTCCAAAGGTTTAGTACGAGGAAGTCTTTTTAGCTTCATGACCTGCATATATTAAGTATAAGCATATATGGTTCTGATGAAAAAATTGATCTAGAAAACCAATGTCATAAAGACAACAAGAATAAGTTGGACTGCAGTAGAGCAGCACGATAAATGGAGAGTTTCTCAGAGAAACATATCAAATAACAAGCAAATCTTTTGACTGTATCAAGCATATTTGTCCAATTCAGCTATCACCATGAAAACCCAGTAGGTAACACAAATAAAGAAGGAAACTCCATATTCTCAATTAAGGCAAAACAAACTTAAGAGTTAATGCAATGCTAAGAAATGAACCTCAAGCACTGCATCTTGCCATCTCCCTTTGTTGCAAAGGCAACAAGCTAATTCATAATAAACATTAGCTGTTCCAACTATGCCTCTCTGTTCCATTTCCCTGACTGCTTGCACTGCTTCATCCAATTTATCTTCTTCAGAAAAGGCTCTGACAAGAACTGCAATCATTGAAGCTGGGAGTCCATTAGGCACATTTCAATAATCATAAATAGAAATTTCTTTGACTTAATGTATCCTTACGTACCTTTGTAAGTTAGAGCATTTGGAGTTATTCCACCTTTTTTCATCTTTTCAAAGAACTTGTGAACCAGATCATATTTACCTGCTTTTAGCATGACCTTTAAACAAGCAGTTTCTATAAGAATATAATCGCAAGTATATCCTCAAGAGAGAATGAATACAAGTAAGAGAAAATTAGAATATTGCAAGCACTCTGTGTGTTAGTCTCACAATCAAGATTTTCTTTTTCCAATATCAGCCTCTCCTTTAATGTTGTAAAGGATAGGCATTTTGCCGACATAATTTACAACCTCGAGAAAAACACAGAATATAAGCACACTGCCATGGACTAAGAACAAGAAGTATAAAAAGGGCTAATACGAGGGTATATCAACCTTCGGAAGATCTGAACTAATGAAGACACTTGCTGGATCTTTTATATAAGACCTCAACTCCTTTAGAAATGGGTAATCTACGTCGAGATGGACACACTACCTTGCATTGAATACCAATTTGGAAATTATGTGACAGTGTGAAGACAAGGTATTAGAACAGCGAGGGATACAAATTTGGAAATTATGTGACAGTGTGAGGACAAGGAATTAGAACAGAGAGGGAACTAGTCCTAATAAAAATCACAATGCTCTTTTAACTAATAATTCAAGAATTTACCAAGTTCAATTATTAAATCTTACCTTCCTATAAAATATTAAATATATCTCAATTTTAGAATCTATAGAAAAATTTTGATATAAAAAACTGAAAGTGCTCGAGACATACTTCCATCGCCAAACCATAAGTTGGTCCACTTGGTTTTAGTCCACTATGCCTCATTTGTTCACGCACCCAAAACACCCCTTTCCATTGATGAGATGGGATACATGCATTCAACACCTAAAAAAAATTCCATCAAACTTTTAGCCAACTAAAAGCAGTATAATTAGAACTAAGTAGATGCTATCAAAATAAATAAGCACTAATTAAAAAAATTCCCATACAGCATTGTAGATGATCACATCTGGCTCCAAGCATGGATCCCAGTTTCTACGGTTCATATTCTTGAGTTTACTGGAGGGTTTTTGTTTCATGCATTCAATAATATTGATCAACTCTTTCACAAGACCGGCCTGGCCAAGTGTTACTGAAATACTATGGTATGCAGCCATGTCAGGATAAAGCTGGCCATCTTGCTGTGGATCAAATTAAACCCAAGGCAGTTAGGAACATGCAACAAAAAATTATTCAGCTAACCATGACAAGGTCAGCTATGAGAGCAAGAAAATCTGCACAAAGTGAACTACACATTTACCAGCATTTGTTTGAAAACTTGAAGAGCTTCAATTGGTCTCCTTGCCTTCCCAAGAACAGATAAGAGCTTTGTGTACACAAATCTACATAAAAGGACAGAATCAGAATGGACATAGTTATTCCGAATTCCAATGATTAACTTACCGCACTAAAAAAATCAAAAATTTCTGATTTAAAAAGAAACACGAGTTAAAAAGTAGCAATATGAACAACATACAAACCTGCTCTTCTTATGCTTATAAGCCTTTTCATTGTACACCCATTTCACAACGGACATTGCTTGACTCCAGTTTCCAAGACGCCCCAGGCGATCAACTATTTTAAGCATGGACATCTCAGTAAAGAGCAGACCTGATTGCTTCATGATCCTTGAAAACTTCCAGTCATGAATGCTTAGGTCTGAACTGCTTAACCTACATGATGACGAGGCACTAAGAATGATTGCCCATACAAGCTAAAGAAGCAACGATAAAGCCGTTAATTAAGATATCAATGTCAAAATTATAAAAATTATGTATATCTTAATCAAATTATAATAGTGTCATGCATGCGTAACGAAACTTCCAAATAATGAAGATATTCACTAAGCTTTGGCAATTTTGATCAGCAACTTAATCATAAGCAGGGGCCAAAGCTGCTGTGTTATAGTATTTATCATCAGGATCCTAAATAAAATAGTTACCTTTAATAGGAAACGTCTTCAGTTAGTATATTCAAAATTCAGATGAAATATAGGAAAAAAAAAGATGATTAAATATCTGAGCAAAGACTCAGCATTCACCAACTTCGGTTGAAGCTGCCTCACCATAACTAAAAGCGGTCTGAAAATTTTCAGTCATCAATCATTCAAGAAGTTTTACAATGCGTAGCAGCTGAAATCAGAAACATCAGCCAAAATTTTGAAATTTTAAGTTGAAAGGGGTGACCAAGGGGACAAAATTCGCACCTATCTACGAGCATACGAATTTTTTCTTCATCTCCAAGCATCAATGTCGATGTCGATTTCGGATGCTTCGACTCTCGTTTTTCTGCATAATCGCACGTATATTCTACTTCATCGTCAACGAGAAGCCACCGGAAGCGCTCCCCGTTCCTCTCAGCGAGCATCCGCCTCAGCTCCTCCAGGTGCTCAGTCCTCAGCCTCTCCCCACCGAGGTCCTCTCTCGCGCTAGTAAGTTCGTTAAAGTCGAGAGCTTTCGAACGCTCCCACGGCCTTCCCGAGAGCACCACTGCCTTCTCGCCCCTCCGGCGTAGCTCCTCCCTCACGGCACGGAACTCAGCAGAGACGGCGCGGAAGAGGTCGTCCTCCTCCAAGTCTCGCCTCTGAGACTCAGTCAGCGGAGGGGGTTGTTCTCTGAGCGCTCGCTTGTTAGCTTTGCGGAGGGCCTTCTGTGCCTCCTTCTTACGGAGGGTGTGGAGGATCTTTGGAGTAGGGACGACGCCCTTGCGGAGTAGCCGCTGCCTAATGACCTCGGTGTTCGGCTCGAGGGGCTTCTGGTCGGATAGAACGGCTGAGAGCGCAGCGGAAGCGGCAGCCATGGCCGCCATGGCCAACACGCGAAGGAGAATGGGTTAGATAAAGGTTGTTTTTTTTTGCCTTTTTAATTCTAGCAGGCTTATTGGGCCTTTAGGGCTTTTCTGCATGTTACAGTGAAGTCCACCATCTTGATGGATTAAGGAACCCCGCTGGTTCATCCGTGCGATCAACGGCCCGAGCTATAAATTGCATAGGTTTCTACACTTTCTAGGTCAAGCGTTCGTGCCTCCCTCGTCACTCCGTCGCGCCGTAACCGGAGTAGGAGAATCAAGGAGCTGCAGCCATGGCGGTCGGGTGAGGATTCAAGCCGAAATCTTCTGTCATGAGCATTTCATTTCATCAATTTCGCACCTTTACGGTGTTTTGATCTTTGTTACAGTAAGAACAAGAGGATCTCGAAGGGGAAGAAGGGAGGGAAGAAGAAGACGTAAATTTTATTCTCCAGACCTTTGCTTCTTTGCTCGTTCTTGATTACTACTTCCCGTCTATTTCGTGCCAAAAAAACGTTTCTTATATGGTCATGTTGCAGAGTCGATCCCTTTTCCAAGAAGGACTGGTACGACATCAAAGCTCCGTCGGTCTTCAGCGTGAGGAACGTCGGGAAGACACTTGTCTCGAGGACTCAGGGAACCAAGGCATGTTTCTATGATGACCGTTATGTTCTTTCGTTGGATCTATCCTTGTGTTGTTGGTTTTCTTCGTCTGTAGCTTGAATAATGTATTGGTTTCATGTATGGTTGATGTCTAATTTCTGTTCCTGTGTTTACACACGGTGGAATCGCAGGTTTTTCTATTCTTGTGTTTATACATGATGGAATCACAGGTTTTTCTATTCGTGTGTTTATACATGATGGAATGACAAGTTTTCTATCGCGTGTTTATACATTATGGAATCGCAGATTATTCTTGAGAAAATTTTCTTTATGAATGTTTCCCGTGATAGAGCTTATTCTTGCTTTTGATTTTACAGTGGAAAAGCTCTCTCTAATAGTGTTGATAGTCATGGTTTTTTTTTACTTGCAGTCTAAAAAACAAATGAACTGGCTAGTGAGTTTATTTTATACGATATATAAAATCATGAGAATTATCTGTTTTATTATTCATTTAGCAAATAATTCTTTCCCGGGACAACGTATCTTGTTGCTTAGAAAGGCTTCGAGTCGGATTCCTATCACTTCAAGTTGGAACAACAGCTGCCAATTGTTGTGTAGCACCTCCTTTCAGATTGTTGTTTGTATGGTCCCTTTAAACATGTTATTTAGACCTGCTAAATAATAGCCTTTGTTACTTAATCTTCTTTACTTTTTTTCTATTTTACCGTATGAAATTTATTACTAAATTTATCTACAGTTTTTATGAGAAGTCTCATTCTAATCTATAAGAGACTTTCAACGTACAAACCTACCTCTGTAATTGATTTGCTCTGCATGAGGTTCCTCCACTTTCCTGTGCACGAATCCTTTTCATATACACAGATTTTACCTCAGCTTAAACATTGTGTCGTCATTATTCTGTGGAAATGTACCGGACATGTCAGATTGGAGTGCCATTTTCATTGGTGTTTCTAGAGTATTAATGCAAGCTTCATGACTGGTTATATCTCTTTTCTCGCTCATTTATGCATTTTTTTTAGTTGCTTTGTTTGTATTATATCACCAAAGTTACTGAATCGCCATGAACCCACAGCGCATTGTTTTCGGTAAATCTTCTTGTGCATGGTTATGATATAGATAAATACTCCCATCGGTTAGGTCCTTTATTCCCGCTAGTGCTAATGTTATTGTCATCTTGTTTTAGATTGCCTCTGAGGGTCTCAAGCACAGGGTCTTTGAGGTTTCTTTAGCTGACCTTCAGAACGATGAGGACCAAGCCTACAGGAAGATCCGGCTTCGTGCTGAGGACGTACAAGGGAAGAATGTTCTGACTAACTTCTGGGTATGTCTCTTTTGCCCTTCTTCCATCTACATCTACATCTACATCTACGTCAACGTCAATGATGTGTTTTTGTTGCTCATCTCTTTCCCATTATTCCAGGGCATGAACTTCACAGCTGACAAGCTTAGATCCTTAGTCCGTAAGTGGCAGACTCTCATAGAAGCACATGTTGATGTGAAGACCACCGACAATTACACCCTACGCATGTTCTGCATTGCATTCACCAAGAGGCGTCCCAACCAGGTCAAGCGCACTTGCTACGCTCAATCTAGTCAAATCAGACAGGTATCTTCGCCTCACCACACGGTTGAAGTTTGCTTTTTTATCTCATTATGGACTGAGTAGATGATGATGATACCATCTCTGTCAACTCGTTGTATTCAGATTCGCCGCAAGATGAGAGAGATCATGGTTAATCAAGCTTCGTCATGTGATCTGAAGGACCTGGTGCAGAAATTTATTCCTGAGGTTATCGGAAAAGAGATTGAGAAAGCAACGACCAGCATCTTCCCACTGCAGAATGTGTTCATTCGCAAAGTTAAAATCCTGAAGGCCCCCAAGTTTGATTTGGGGAAACTAATGGAGGTGCACTTTCATTTGCCCTCTCCACGAGAATCATGTTATGCACTGATAGCTGAATGCATGAGAACTCAAAAAACTGTTGGCTTCTTTGCAGGTCCACGGTGATTACAAGGAGGATGTGGGCGTCAAAGTGGATAGGCCTGCTGAGGATGTCCAGATGGAAGGTGAGGCCGAAGTGGCTGGGGCCTGAACATGGTTTTTGCTCATAATCAGTTTCTTTAGGAGATTTCTCCCACCAAGCGTTTCTCTTATTAATTCAAATGAACTTGCTACAATTTTGTCTATGAATTTATCATCTTCTTGAGTGTCTCTGACTCTTGACTCCGGCTACGTGAGATTGACATGCTTAATTCAGTTTATACTGATTCATCTTTGATCTTTCCTTCACTGTGCAATGTTTTATAGCTTTGTTTATTGCATTGTTGCAATCTTTAACGATATGCATGCATCGCGTTTGATGAATCTGTTAAAGATGGTGGTCGGTCAATAAATCATCTGCATCATCTCCACTAATTATAGAGGAAAATGATAGCCAGTGGCTTTCAGCAAGCGCAGGTTTTGATGATGCGCCATTGTTCATGTTATCTCAAGCTATAAAACAGCATCAAGCATTTGGTTCATCATCAACTTTAAAAAAGAAAACTTTTAAAAACGACAACAACAAGAATCTTCGAAGAACGAAGAGACGTCGACATGTTGAAAAGCCCTATCCCGTTAATTAAATTGTGTGCCAACCGCACGCATACAGCGAACCGGAGCGGAGGCGACGAATGACGCAAGTAAATAGAAAGAGTTTTGGAATCAGATCCCGACAGGGCGGAGGCAGCGAATGACGGAGAGGACGAGGGAGCGAGCCGCCGAAGTCGCCGCGTTGAAGACCGTCAGCAGTCGCCGCTCCTGCAGCGCCCACATGGTGCCCAAGCACTCGACCACCGCCAGCAGCAGACCCATTAAATTTGCTTCTATCGCCCCCAACCCGCCCCCCGCTGCGGACGGAGAGAAAGAAGAGAGAGGAGAGCAGAGCAAGCGGCGGTGTGGGCAAGCAGGAGCAGGAACCCTTTTTTAATTTGAGCCCTCAAGAGTTGCGTCTCTGGAATCACCGCCGAATGCTTCTTAATCTGTAACCAAAATTTTGCCTTCGCCACATTTAGCGTTGCTTCATTATGGCGGTAGCGGTAGTAATAATAATATCCCCGGAGGAGTTACAATTTTTCGAGCCAGGCTTCGCTCTGCGCTGGGCCGGGCCAGACGGAGAAGAACTCATGCTGATGTCCACAACACCGTTCGTTATATTACCACACTTGAAGATTTGGCTTTAACAAAATATACACATCAAATTATACATCTCAATCGGCACGAATTCCTTTCCGAGGAGGAGGAGGATCGAGAGAGGCGCCATTCGCTTCAGGCTTCGCCATGGACGTCGACGAGCGGTTGCGACGAGAAGGGGTGGTGGTCGTCGGTGCCGCAGGGAAGCGGGGTCATCGCGATCGACCCGGCGCCGCGACGGCGTCGGCGGAGAGACGTCGGCGACCCCTCTTGCTGCTGCTGCTGCTGCTTCTGCTGCATCCAGCCGTCGGCGAGCGGCGGCTCCGCCTGATCTCTTTCATTCGCCAGGCACTGGTATCCCCTCCTCTCCCAGTTCTTCCTTATCGCCTCCATCGCCATCGGTATCAGACCCTCCATCTTCGGCTTTTCGCAGTTGCTTGAAATATTTTGATCGAGCAGGTTGAGCCAGCGAACTCGGTATTTATAGGGCCGCCGCCGCCGCAGCAGCGGCAAAAACTGGGACGGAGGAACTAAAACCGGAGTCTGTTCTCCGTGTGCCGACGGTGGAGCCAAACGATGGATTACGATGATATTGTTTATTCGAAAAAAACGAAAAAAGCATCACCTCGAGCGTATTGTTTATGACTCCGGAGTCAAAAAGATCGTCGTGTTTCCTGATAAGATTGAGACCTGCATATAAAACCATGGGGCAAATCTGTTGTCTGTACATCAATTATTGACGCTAATCCCCGTGGAATCATTAAACAGTCACCAGTATGGGAGAAAGCCACAGGCTAATTTTTCCTTCGCCCTGTGAATGAATAATTTTAGCGATTTGGCCTTCGCTTTCTTAATTCTTTTTAACTGCGGGTTCCATTTACGTGGAGTTCGCGTCAGCCCGTCGACGTGGCAGGTGCGGAATCGGAGAGGAGAATCTGCCCCCTGATCGGGTAATTGAGATGGCATTGTCGTCCTTGATGCGTACTGATGCCGCAGATCATGAACAGTTCAAAGTTTAGGTAACATATTGCTCTCCTTGATTAATCTTCCAATAGAAGATGCAGGAGAAGAGGAAAAAAAAAAAATCCTGGAGTGAATGTTCACTCACTGAGCTTGTGTTGTCACTTCCGAATACGTTCGGTATGATTAAATTGCAGGTATCGGACGGCCTCCCTCCCTCGTGCGTATCCTTTCGAGGTACATCCTATTTAATCACTTGGCCCCCTTCATTCCTCAGCGTTTCCATCTTCCTCATCTCGCATCTCTCTTTCTCCATCTTCTTCTTCCACCCGACTCCGATCGGTCGTACGGTGATGGTGGTGGTCGAGAGCCTGCAGGTGATCCGCCCACACTTCGACCGAGTGTACGGCGACGCCGCCTTCAGCGACTGCGACAGCGACCGCTCCGGCGAGTTCCAGCTCCATGGCCCCCGAGCGTGCGGCTCCTCCTCGCTTCGCCGCCTGCTTGTCCCCCCCTCCGCGGTCTACTCCGAGGAGTTGGTCCAGGGGCTCATCTCCGAGCTCGGGTCGCCCTCCGTCGACTCCCAGCGCCGCGCCGCCGCGGAGCTCCGCCTCCTCGCGAAGCACAGCCCCGAGAACCGCCTCCGCATCGCCCGCGCCGGCGCCGTCGTCCCTCTCGTCTCCCTCCTCTCCCACGCCGACCCGCAGCTCCAGGAGCAAGGCGTCACCGCGATCCTGAACCTCTCCCTCTGCGACGAGAACAAGACCGCCATCGCCGCCGCCGGCGCCATCCGCCACCTCGTCGGGGCCCTCCGGTTCGGCACCCCCGCCGCCCGCGAGAACGCCGCCTGCGCCATCCTCCGCCTCGCGCAGCTCGACGACCTCCGTCCCGCCATCGGCCGCTCCGACGCCATCCCCGCCCTCGTCTCCCTCCTCGAGACCGGCGGGTCCCGCGGCAAGAAGGACGCCGCCACCGCCCTCTTCGCGCTCCTGGCCTCCGAGGAGAACAGGGCCCGGGCGGTGGAGGCCGGCTCGGTGCGCCCGCTGCTGGACCTCATGGCCGATCCGGAGTCGGAGATGATCGACAAGGCCGCGTACGTGCTCCACCGGGTCCTCTCGCTGCCGGAAGGCCGAGCGGCGGCGGTCGAGGAGGGCGGCCTGCCGGTTTTAGTGGAGATGGTGGAGGCCGGAAGCCGGCGTCAGAAGGAGATAGCGATGGCGTCGCTGCTCGAGATCTGCGAGGAGAGCGTGGCGTACCGTCGATTGGTCGTCCGCGAGGGCGCCATTCCGCCGATCGTCGCCCTCGCCCAGTCCTCCTCGAAGAAGACGACGGAGAAGGTAATCTCACCGGCCCGGTTTAATATCTCGTTTTTATTTTTTTACCAGGTAGATTTTAATATTTTATGCCAAATAAACAGGCGGAGGCGTTGATTTCGTTGCTGCGGCGGCCGACCACGGGAGCCCGGCATTAACCGAGCGAGTCGATTCGAGTTGGACCGCACCCGAGCTCAACCCAAAATTATGTAGATATGCGAGGTGGAGTGGCCGCAAGTTTTTAACCGCCCACTGCTGTCCGCCGGCTAAACCGTGCGCACGACATGTTGCCACAGCGTGGGCCCCCACCCCACCCCTTTCCCTCTTATTATTACTCTGTTGCTATTAAAACGGCTTCAGTTAGCGTGGGCGAGCCTGAGTCGCCCCGCGGTTGCCGACGCGAACTCGTAACCGTGCTTTGTACATGCTGTGGCTGCTTTAATTTACTTTTTGTCTAATTATTTTACGAACCGAATCTGTGGGTTCAACCGACTCGATTCGGAAATCATGCGGTTCGGGTTCGGAGCACGCAAGGAAGTTTCCCAGCTACCGCTTCGGAAATTTTTAATCGCAGCGCAAGATGCAATCAATCATGTCGAGCAGTAGTAGTAGTAGGTGGCGTTTGGCTCTGATTTTTTATTTTTTTTTCTGAGAAAAAAAAATCATGTTGCCGACGGGGTGCGGGTCTCTCCTGCTTGATTTACGAATTATTATTATTATATATAAAAATCTAAATCCTGCCTGCTAACCGCATCTACAAAAATAAATAAATAAATAAAATTATATATTACGGGACATGTCCGCCGATCGAGCGCAACGCGACAGCTGCGGTGGGACATCCTGATTAGATTTAAAAAAAAGGCGGACCTGCTGCCTAATTTTGTCGGTTTGGGTTCGGCGAGGCGGCCGACACGCCTTGCTCGCAGTCGCAACAGATCGTAGTTAATTGGTTCACAGAAGATATTTTGCTGCTAATTATTTTTACAGTTTCCGGTACAGAAGTATACATATAATATTAAAAAGGTTTTGTATTTTTTTGGATTACTTAGCGACGCCAGGTAATTTTCGGAGGGAATCTTTTTTATCATTTTTGCGACTGTGGAGGGAAATATTTTATCCTTCTTGGGACGGTGGTGCAGCGTGGCACTCTTCCAAAGTGCCATAAGCCTCACTGATTTGGCTCGGCCCCACCATAATGTTCATAACTAAACATTAAGTTTGACAATAGATCTAATTCCTGGACATTGAGTCATATTGCTCCATGGGCTATTGCAGTGTGGCCTCCCACCATCATCTCTCTAGACTGCAAATGAGTCAGCACGCCTGTATACCTTGGGTACGTCCTTAACCTAAGGTCGTGATCTGCGACGAATTTGAAGCTTAATAAGGATATTGCGTATGATTCTTTTAATATTTAATATATTCTTGCCTTCATTGAGTGTTCCTTTTTATTTATTTATTTCCGATAATTTCAAATCGACGGTCGGCAGGAGTCGAAAACGAAATCCAAGGTGAGCCCATCATGATGGTGCGGCGAGGGCAGTAGGCAGACGGACCCGGTTCAAGAATCAGCACGGACCGACGCGAGGGCGGAGAGGAATGAAGGCGACGAAGGGTCGCTTGGCGCTGAGAAATTAATGGGCAGGAGCGCGTCTGCCGCTTCCCTTCGTTTCCGGCAGCGGCATCTCGTGCGCGATGGAAACACCGCCACCGCCGCGCGCATCGCCGCAGCTTATTCCGGATCCAAATCTCCTCCCTCCTCTTCTTTCTCCTTCGCCCGTCGATCCATGCGTTTCGTGGAGAGCCCGGAGAGGGGTTCCGCTCAGCTGCAGCTGGAAGATACCTGCCCCTTACTTATATTTCTTACAGCATTATTATCGTCTTTTAGATCTGTCCTTTCCGGTGGTCGAGGTTGCGGCGGGGAATGGAGAGCTACCTGAACCAGAACTTCGGCGGGGTGTCGAAGCACTCGCCGGAGGAGTCGCTCCAACGATGGAGGAAGCTGGTCGGCATCGTCAAGAACCCCAAACGCCGGTTCCGCTTCACCGCCAACCTCTCCAAGCGCTCCGAGGCCGCCGCCATGAAGCGGTCCAATCAGGTTCCATCTCTCGCCCTCCTTCCGATCCTCAATTACTCTTCCGGCAGTTGGTCGTTTTTGTTGTTGCTTCCAAGGTCGTCGTCTTCCTTTTCAGTCGTCTTGCTCGGCTTTTGCTTCGTCTCATCTGCTCATCTGCCGTACGCTCGGAACATGGCTCTGATTTTGATTAACCTCATGCATTTCATGTCTGCAGATTCCGTTCTTGCTTCTTAAAGGAATAGACTGACTCTGATTAATGTCATTTTCTCCAGGAGAAGTTGCGAGTTGCCGTCTTGGTTTCCAAAGCAGCATTGCAATTCATTCATGGTAAAAATGTCGCCTCCGATTCGTGACGTATAGAGCGATTGTTTTCTTGCCTTTAATGATTTTTTTGCTTCAGTATTCCAGTTAATTTTGCATCAATGATTGCGTTTAGGTATCGCATTGCAGAACGAGTACACTGTGCCTAATGAAGTGAAGGAAGCCGGCTTCCACATCTGTGCAGATGAATTGGGTGTGATAGTTGAAGGCCACGACGTGAAGAAGTTGAAATCGCATGGCGGCGTAGAAGGTATCGCAAAGAAAATTTCCACATCAACTACCGATGGATTAGGTACTGCGGACGCGAGTTTGAAGCGCAGGGAAAGCATATATGGAGCAAATAAGTTCACTGAAACCCAGGTCAGGAGCTTTTGGGTATTCGTGTGGGAAGCTCTTCAAGACATGACTCTGCTGATTCTTGGTATGTGCGCCCTTGTATCTCTAGCTGTTGGCATCGCCACAGAAGGATGGCCAAAGGGTGCGCACGATGGCCTTGGAATCGTTGCTAGCATACTTCTGGTTGTCCTTGTGACCGCAACCAGTGATTACCGGCAGTCCATACAGTTCAAAGATCTAGATAAGGAGAAGAAGAAGATATTTGTGCAGGTCACAAGGGGAGGATTCCGGCAGAAGCTTTCAATATATGATCTTCTTGCTGGTGATATCGTGCACCTTGCTATCGGAGATCAAGTTCCCGCTGATGGATTATTCGTGTCTGGATATTCCCTGTTGATCGACGAATCCAGTCTGACAGGGGAGAGTGAACCTGTTGCTATCAGCGCCGAGAATCCGTTCCTTCTATCTGGAACCAAGGTCCAAGATGGATCTTGTAAGATGCTTGTGACCACCGTTGGCATGAGGACGCAGTGGGGTAAACTGATGGCCACCCTTAGCGAAGGGGGAGATGATGAAACTCCATTGCAGGTCAAGCTGAATGGAGTTGCAGCTATCATCGGGAAGATTGGGTTGGCTTTTGCAGTCGTAACGTTTGCTGTGCTGGCTGAAGGACTAATCAGGCGTAAGCTTCAGGAACGTTCATACTTGACCTGGTCAGGAGATGAAGCACTGCAGTTGCTCGAGTACTTCGCCATCGGAGTGACTATCGTAGTGGTTGCAGTCCCTGAAGGTTTGCCTTTAGCCGTGACGTTAAGCCTTGCTTTTGCCATGAAGAAGATGATGAATGATAAAGCACTGGTCCGTCATCTTTCTGCTTGTGAGACAATGGGCTCATCTACGACGATTTGCAGCGACAAGACGGGAACACTGACGACCAATCATATGACTGTGGTGAAAGCATGCATATGCGGACACGTTAAGGATGTAAGAAATCGTGATGACGTCAAAGTTTTGTGCACGCAGCTTTCGAAGGCTGCTTTTAAGGTGCTCATTCAGTCGCTTTTTAATAACACCAGTGGAGAAGTTGTTACCAGCCAGAACGGGAAGCGTGAGATTCTAGGATCACCGACTGAGGCTGCTTTGTTGGAGTTCGGCCTGTCATTAGGTGGCGACTTCCAGGCCGTGCGTCAAGAAACTAAGCTCATGAAGCTGGAACCATTTAATTCTGTAAAGAAGAGTATGGGAGTGATTCTCCAGCTTCCTGACGGAAGATACCGGGCCCATATCAAAGGTGCTTCAGAGATTGTCTTGGCTGCTTGTAGTAAAGTTTTAGTTTCGACAGGTAATGCTGTCGATCTTGACGAAGATCTAGTCAGTCATCTCGAAAACACGATTGACAGTTTTGCTAATGAAGCGCTACGTACGTTGTGCCTTGCTTACGTGGACATTGAGGACGAATTCACAGCCGATATGGAACTCCCTTATGATGGGTACACCTGCATTGGGATCATTGGAATCAAGGATCCTGTCCGACCTGGAGTGAAAGAGTCTGTTGCTACTTGTAGGTCTGCTGGAATTACGGTGAGAATGGTCACAGGGGATAATATAAACACCGCAAGGGCCATTGCTCGAGAATGTGGTATTCTCACTGAAGATGGGGAGGCTGTTGAAGGTCCAGATTTCAGAAATATGAGTTCAGAGGAATTGGAAGAATTAATCCCAAGACTTCAGGTTCTACTTTTTCTAAACCCCGCATTGGAACTTATATTTCTGCCTCGTGCCTTTTTTTTCTCATCAACCTTCTAACAGGTGATGGCTAGATCTTCACCGCTGGATAAACATACTTTGACGAAGCACCTGCGCACTACATTTGGCGAAGTTGTCGCCGTGACTGGTGATGGTACAAACGATGCCCCTGCACTTCATGAGGCAGATATTGGGCTTGCCATGGGTAATGCTGGAACTGAGGTAATATCTATGGCATCATATCTGCATGTAATCAGTATATTCTTATCATATCTACCTCCGATCTCAGTTCTCTTCTGTTAATTGATCCCATAAAATATGACTATAAAAGACTCCACATATGTCATCCTGTATCCGAGGTCGATAGTTTACTCTTCATACACTGCAGTATCATCTACTCAGGCGCAGTGGGTTACTCTTACAACCCATATCTCATGCAGGTGGCAAAAGAGAGTGCGGATGTTATTATCCTTGATGACAACTTTTCCACCATCGTAACTGTGGCAAAATGGGGTCGTTCCGTGTACATAAACATTCAAAAGTTTGTACAGTTCCAGCTGACTGTTAATATTGTTGCACTGATAGTAAACTTCTCCTCGGCCTGCTTAACTGGTAAGGTCAACCGCTTCGGTGGTGGTGAATTCTCTAATTCCTTGCGGATTATCACTTGTCACTTTCTTCATTCTGCTTATTACATGTTAGGACGTGCTCCTCTCACTGCTGTTCAGCTGCTTTGGGTGAACATGATTATGGATACACTTGGGGCCCTCGCACTGGCCACCGAGCCACCTAATGATGAGCTGATGAAAAGAGCTCCTGTTGGAAGGAAAGGCAACTTCATCACCAACTCAATGTGGAGGAACATCTTAGGGCAATCCTTCTACCAGTTTATTGTGATATGGTTTCTCCAGACGAGAGGGAAAGTGCTGTTTGAACTTGATGGTCCCGATTCTGATGTCGTACTAAATACGCTTATCTTCAATACATTCGTCTTTTGTCAGGTAAATCCAAGACTTGATCTATCGCGTATAGTTGCTCTGGTTGTTTTAATCTCTAGCCTGAACCTGAAAATTGGAAACTTATCGTGCAGGTGTTTAACGAGATCAGCTGCAGGGAGATGGAAAAGATGTGTGTGTTTAAAGGCATGCTGAACAATTGCGTGTTTGTGTCGGTCATTTCCTGCACCGTGATCTTCCAGTTCATAATTGTTGAGTTCCTTGGAAATTTTGCAAACACAACGCCGCTGACACGACACCAGTGGTTTTTCTCAGTTTTCATTGGGTTTCTCGGAATGCCCATCGCTGCTGTCATCAAATTGATTCCTGTTGAAAGCAAGTAGTAGGGAAGTAGAAGCCTTTGAAAGATTTTTTTTCTGACTTTTTTTTCTTCTTTTTTTCTGTGATACTAGCTAGTAACTCCATGGGTTTTTGATGATGTTAATAGTAGTGAGGACTATGGAGTCGGTTTCCATATGAGAAGAAATGATATGTGAGAATAATTATAACTGCTATGTTATTGCCTTGTTTCCTCTTTGATCTTATTCCAAAGTGAACATTTTTGTTCAACAACAGTTATAAATTTCCTGTAAGCATCAGCATATTCTCGTGGGCAAGTCTGTAATAGTTAGATATATACTTAATTTTGAGTTATGACCTTATCTTTTGAATGCCATTCTGCTACCTGTATCTTACTGCATCGGGAGGCCATTCAGCTGGTTATTCTTTGAATCATAAATTATAAGGAAATTACAACATAAACACAATAGAACGAGCACTGCTTATTTGTTAATTAAACATGACAGAAACAACATATAAAGCATTAGCTGGGGTTCGAGCAAGCTTCAAAAGATCATCGTAGATTTTTTATTTTTGGCTCACTGCTCCAGCTCGAAGGCAGACGCCGGGAAGCTGTCGGAGAGCCCGGTGCCGGTCTTGAAGGTGATCTTCTCGGAGGAGGGGTCGTCGATGTACACCTCGACGACGGAGAGCCAGAGCATGAGCTCCTTGGTCTTCACTCCGGTCATCTTCTTCAACTTACGCTCCTCCACGAGGGCGGTGACCTCGGCGGCATAGGACACTTGGCGCTTGATCTTTTTGAAGGTGTGCTCCTTCTTCTTCTTCTGGATGAGCCATATGAATCCGGCCTCCCGGTTGTGGCCGAACTCCTGGATGTCTTCCAGAGGGAAGAGCCCTCTGGGGAGGCCGAGCTCTCCGAGCAGCTCGATCGACTTCTTCTTGCAGACGGCGTCTCCGACGTAGACCTCGGCACCTTTCCGGTAATTCTCGATGGCCGCCGACGCCATTTTTCCTATACCTTTGTACTGCTGCTGCTGCACAAAGAAAAGAAAAAAGTGGAGATGATGGAGGCGGCTTTAGGAATAAAACTGCTGTGAGAAAACTGCGGTGGAGGAAGCTGCATATAGAGAGATGGATATTTATAGAAAAAACCATACGTAAAGATTTGAACGTTCGAGCATAAAGAGGTAGATTTTGACCTTGTGGACGACTTCGCACGGCAGGGTGGGGGCAAACACGATTCCAATACGTTGACAGGTTCGAACGAGTCAATCCGGAGTGATACGTTAAGTAATTTGTTCCGTCTTGATGTCGCCGATTAATTTATTGAGGCCACATGGACGTGCAAACTCCTCCATGATCGGCCAGGTCAAAAGTTTAACACTGGAGCACTCTGTATATAAACATCGCCCTTCCGCAGCTCCTTCAATTCATCGCCACACTCCACCAACTCGTACAAACACTTGTTTCCTCCTCGATAGAATTAAGCGAGATCGATCTCCGCTCTACTCGTTGCTGTAATGGCATCCTCCACCATCGAGAACTACCGCAAAGGTGCCGAGGTCTACGTCGGAGATGCCGTCTGCAAGAAGAAGTCGATCGAGCTGCTCGGAGAGCTCGGCCTCCCCAGAGGGCTCTTCCCTCTGGAAGACATCCAGGAGTTCGGCCACAACCGGGAGGCCGGATTCATATGGCTGATCCAGAAGAAGAAGAAGGAGCACACCTTCAAAAAGATCAAGCGCCAAGTGTCCTACGCCGCCGAGGTCACCGCCCTCGTGGAGGAGCGTAAGTTGAAGAAGATGACCGGAGTGAAGACCAAGGAGCTCATGCTCTGGCTCTCCGTCGTCGAGGTGTACATCGACGACCCCTCCTCCGAGAAGATCACCTTCAAGACCGGCACCGGGCTCTCCGACAGCTTCCCGGCGTCTGCCTTCGAGCTGGAGTAACGAGCAGAGCGGCCTGGGAGAATAATATTATTATTGTTATGTCTATTAATTTGCCCCTTCGAGTAGTAATAATTTGTATTTTGATTTGAAGAACAGATTAATATATGCCAAATAATATTAATTAAAAGTGTCATACAGCTAGTTTTCTCTTCTGTTTTGCTTATTAAATGGTTCGATATAAATAGTAAATTTGCACCTCCTTCTGTTTCCTCAAAATTTTTCCACCCATCGATCTCGCTCTCTCCCCGCAACGATCGTTCTACATGCTCGCTGTCTCGCTCATGCTCTCTCGCCTCGCATTTAACCTTCTTCGAACGCCCGCATCCGTTGCTTTGCTGCGCTTCGCTTCGTTCACCACCCATGGCATCGAAGGACCGCCAATTGCCTGCCGCCCTCATGGCCAACCTCAACAACGTTCTCGCCGGAAGAAAAGGGGCGGCGCCACCGCCGCCCGAGGCCGAGCCGGAGGCGGAGGAGCCCTCTCCCGCCCCTGCGGTCGCTGATGGACCGAAGAAGCCCATTGTCCTCGTCACTAGCGCCGACGGGATCGCCTCCCCAGGGCTCACCCTACTCGTCGCCGCGCTCGTCGGCAGCGGCCAATGGGACGTCCATGTCTGCGCTCCTGATTCGTAAGCTCTGTTTCTTTTCTGCAGGGGTTTCGGTTCGATGCGTTTGCGTCTTATTTTTTTTCGTCTGTACGATTCTAATCTCGCGCTTGGATTTGCATCATCTTCCTGCACCAATTAAAATGCCCTAGCTAACACCATTACTTTTCAAGTACTTCCTGCACATATTCGTGTGTTCTTGAGATTGTGGTGATGGCCTTTTTCTACTGGGGTCATTTATACTTTCTGTTTGAAAAAAAATTGAAGGGACATGTCTACCTCTGCTCATTCAGTCACCATTAATCGGACGCTGGAAGCATCGTGTGTTAAAATCGAAGGTGCTACTGCTTTTGAGGTATCTGGTAAGTATAAACTTCGTAGTCTCATTTAGTTTTCAATTTTCATAAAGAAGTTTATGGAATTGGGATTTCAAAATCCAACCGTAATTTTCCAATTCCTCTCCACTTCTAAAACCGGTTTGTTTCTCTAATTAAACACAAGAACTGAAGTTTGTGTTCTTAGAGAGATCATCCGAGGATTCCTTTTCTACTAGAATTGAATAAGTTCTTAACCATTAAAAGGCAAGGATGAAATATGATTGTACTCTGAACATTGATCCATTTTAAACAGGATATGCTGCTGACTGTGTATCCTTAGCTTTATCCGGTGCATTATTTTCCTGGTCCAAGCCTGCGTTGGTATCTCCATACTTAACCTCGAGTATCCTTTAAGAACTCAGTTTTACTCTTTCATATTGCTGTAAGCATACAAGTCTTTCCTTTT
Organism: Thalia dealbata; assembly: GCA_030544415.1. Classification (NCBI taxonomy): domain Eukaryota; kingdom Viridiplantae; phylum Streptophyta; class Magnoliopsida; order Zingiberales; family Marantaceae; genus Thalia; species Thalia dealbata. Next base: position 3,466,728 of record CM060458.1, read on the forward strand.
AGGTTATAACTGGAATTAACAAGGGGCCAAATTGTGGGGATCGGATGTAAGTATTCGCATCTTATTGATTTTTTTAGTACCACATGGATCAATCATGAATCGTACCAAATAAATTTTGCTTATGACTTGCTCTTTTTTCTTCCACTCTGAACTATCACATCTATCGATCTCCTTTAGCTATTACTCGGGTGCTCTTGGTGGAGCAAGAGAGGCCCTGATGCTTGGAGTGCCTTGCTTGGCAATTTCCTTGAACTGGTAAATAATGCTTTGCATTGTTGGGTTGCCATCTTTGCGTGTTTAATGACTTTTTTAACTATACTTTTGGTTGCTTAAATTAGGCGGAAGGATACCAGTCAAGAAAGCGACTTTAAGGATGCAGTTGAGGTGTGTTTGCCTCTCATAAAAGCAGCCATGGAGGATATAGAAAAGGATCAGTTCCCCAAGAAATGCTTTCTTAATATAGAAATTCCGACGACTCCATCCAAAAACAAGGTTTGTTAGAATCGGCTCTTTGCCCCTTTCTTTTCAATGATGAAAGGGAACTGGCTCAAGTGAGCCACTGCTATCTTTTATCTATAAGTAGCTGAACCGGAGGGTTGTTGAAAGGGAAACATTGTGAGAGGTTTCATTTTCAGCAAACAAAAATGGTATATCCTATACACAATTATCAATAAACAGTCACTATTGTTGTGTGTTTCAACAATTCAATAAAAATGGGATCACAGCTGTTGGACACTACCCGTAAGGTCCTCAAGCTGTTTCCTAAGGGGAGTTGAGGCTTTCTTGTACCATGATCTCAATTCCTGCAACCATATGATTTTGATTCGCATACGATCCCATGGTTCCTGTGAGAAAATGAACCTGTTGTTTCGCATGAGCCAGAGAACCCAAACTCTATGTCATTTTGATCCATAAAAGTTGTATTTTCTTCAAGACTTGATCAAGTATTTACCGCATCTACATTTTTGACAGGGATTCAAGTTAACAAGACAGGGTTTCCGCAGGTCTACCTTGAGCTGGAAAGCTCTGCCAAAAAATAGGTATCCTGCCGGCGGTGTCATGGTTATGCCTCAAGCCCTCGGCGCACAGTTTGCGCAGCTCGGCCGAGATGCTTCAGCCGCAGTCAGTGCCGTTCTTAATTATGGAATTGTGCTCTCTGTATGTCATCTTGCCTTCCTACTTTTTCATGAAGATCGAATCCTTTCTTTTCAGGGAGCAGCTCGGCGAGGTGATGGCAAAGGGAAATCGGAGACGGAATCAGTTTCAAGAAGCGACAAACATGAGCCAAAAGAAGTCGTCAAGAAGTCCTTCCGTCTAGAGGTACACAGTGGGCTTTTGCGTCAGTATCCTTTTTTTTCTGCCATCTGCGCTTAGATAATCCACTATTCCTTTGACGGATTAGAGTTTGCCAAGCATCTAACATTTGTTCCTCTCAATTGTTTTTACAATATCAACTATGCTTAGTTTGTTCCTTGTTGCAGTTTCTTGAGAATAAGCAGGAGTCTTCAGATGAAGATCTTGATGTCGCAGCCTTGGAGATGGGCTTTGTGAGTGTCTCCTCTCTCTTCTCCTCTACTGGATTCTCATGCAATTAGAACCTTTTCTTTTTTTTCTTTCATCTTTTCCTCCGCTGGACATTAAATTTCTGTCTGGTATTCCATGCAGATTTCCATTACACCTCTGCATATAGAAGTGCACGACGAGTCTGAGATCCGAGCATCCGTCTCAAATTGGCTTTCAACAGCTTTGGATCGAGGCCAATATGTTTCCCAATGATTATTATTATTGTTATTATTTTGTTTCTCACTAAATTCCTGATGCAAAAGCAAAAGGGTTTCTTTCATCAAGTTAGTTATTTCACAACCTATATACTGTTTGTTGATTCTTGTACCGAGGAGTTTATGGAAATCAGGATGAACAATGATGAGCTTACTTATTCCATCAGTTTCAAGTAACTATAATTTCCTGCTACCCTGTAGTTTCCTGCACCTGATAAGCTGTTTTGCCCGGATTCTGTGAAAAGAATAATAATGTTGATTTGATCTCATTCTAATTAGATTCATTTTTTTATAAAGGCAAATAGTCACAAGTATGACGTAACTTTCCTCATGAATCAAAATTTATATATATATATTAGACTCCCAAGATCGCTATTTGTCTTCTTGATTCGAGCATTGAAATCATAATCTTTGCTAAGTATTGAAATAGAACCTAATTGCTCTACGGTATAAGAACCTAATTACTTTCGTCATCTTGCAATCTAATTGATGAGTATTTTATTTTCGTCATCTTCTCCAGCTAAACATATAGATGAGTATTGAATTTATAATAAACATATAAAATTCAGTTGCTCCGAAGATAAGACTTTTTCAGATGTTTTCTTTAAAATATTATTAATCTATTATGTTATTTATAAATATATATTTTTTCCATGAATAAATGTTAATATGATGTTATTATAAATAACAAGTACGCCAGGCGACAGTTTTAGGATCTCCAGTCTTCTACTACGTTTTCTTAGTGCGACAAAAGCGAGAAAGAGAGCGCTCCGCCATGGAGGCGGCCTCCAAGCCCCCGCCCAACAGCAACCACCCTCGCCTGGCGGTGAACGGCAACGGCAACGGCGCCTCCGCCCCCGCCAAGCCCCAGCAGTACCACAACCCCTACCGAACGCAGCGGCCACCCCTTCGCGGCCGCGGCCGCCGCCGGCGGAGCTGCTTCTGCACCTGCTGCCTCTGGCTCACCCTCCTCTTCATCGCGCTCGCCCTCCTCGCCGTCATCGCCGCCAGGTTCTTCTACATCATCTACCGGCCCCAGCGCCCCTCCTTCTCCGTCTCCTCCTTCCGCCTCGCAGCCCTCAACCTCTCCTCCGACGATCTCCTCACCTCCCGCCTCGACCTCTCCCTCGGTGCGCGGAACCCCAACCGGCATCTCGCCATCGTGTACGACGACGTCGCCGTCTCGGCGTCCTCCGGCGGCGTCGCGATCGGCGAGGGAACGATCCCGGGCTTCGTGCAGGGCGCCGACAACACCACCGCGCTCAAAGCCACCGTGTCCTGCTCGGGCCGTAGCCTGGATCCGGCGGAGGCGTCGGATCTGAGGAGAAAGAAGCGGTATCCATTAGAGATCGAGATCGACACCAAGGCGGGCGTCAAGTTCGGAGGGTTTAAGTCGAAGCGCATCGGGATCAAGGCCTCGTGCGAAGGGATCGAGGCGGCGGTCGCCAAGGGGAACACCGCCGCCGCCGGAACGTCCTCCGCCAATTGCAAGGTGAAACTTCGCATCAGGATCTGGAAATGGACGATTTAAAATCTCTCCAGGGATGGAATTCATTCGCATAATCTCTTCTACGAGTCCTTCGATCTTAGTTAGGGATGGAATTCTTTTTTGATTAGCTTGCAATAATTTTAATGGAACGCTGCACTACATGTTTGTTCTTTCACGGTACTGTCAGAGTGGGGTGGGTGGTGGCTGTAAAGTGTAAAGTAGAAGACTACACTGCAAGGTAGGTTAGAGTATAATGGCGAGTTTTTGACTTCAGTGATCAACTTTATTTTAATAATACTTTAAATAACAAGGCAAAATTTTTTTTGCCGTTAGTCAGAATATTTGATCAGATTTATTATTTAAAAATAGCTTCGCCCGTCTTTTTACTCGGTCCAGCCTTCCAATCGCTTGCGTTCTTCTCGCTTGCGTTTGGTGCCTGCGGATTTCTTTTTCACCTATTCTAACTAAATAATCTTTCTTTCTGTGATTGTTATTTATAGACTTATCTATAAGATATATTGTATTTAGAAGACATAATCATAGGAAGACTCATTCTCTTTTCAGTTTTTTTTTCATAAAAATCATACTGAGAATGATTTAAATGAAACAACAACTAAAAAAATAAATTTATTAGTTTCAAATACTTTCTTTTATTCACTCCCAACTAAAAATAAATTTATTGATTTCAAATACTTTCTTTCATACACTCGATATATTATATTTAGAAGACATAATTATAGGAAACTCATTCTCTTCTCAGTTTTTTTTTCATAAAAATCATACTGAGAATGATTTAAATGAGACAACAACTAAAAAAATAAATTTATTGGTTTCAAATAGTTTCTTTTATGCACTCCCAATCTACAAGATATATTATATTTAGAAGACATGATTACTCTTTCTTTTCTCAGTTTTTTTTCATAAAAATCATACTGATAATGATTTCCTTTTTTATAAAAATCATACTGAGAATGATTTAAAAGAGACATATATTGTATTTTATTTCTTCGTCCCTTTGCTTGCTTAGGAATAAACTAAATATATTCATAGTTAATTATTGATTTTATTTGTCATGAATCTTTATTATATATAATTTGTTCTAACGTAATTTTATTTCTTCAGTCCCCTTTGCTCGCTCACGTAGATAATGATATTGTTTATTTATAGTTAATTGCTTATGCATGCATTTAATTTATATTTCTCATTTTAATTTTATTTGTCATACGTATAGATTCAAAAATGAATTCAACAGAGGTTATATTATTTTGCTACTAGGATGGAAAAATTATTGAAGATAATGTCAGTGAGATTTTAGTTATACAAAGACTTGTATCAATGTGAGAAAAGGAATTACTTTTGAGGAGTTATCAAATTTGATATATCAGACTATGGGACTTGATAGAGACAATTTTAAGTTACAGTTGTTATGTAGGTATCCAAGCATAATTCAACAACCAGATATCAAATATAAGCTTTTGCCAATTTCAGATGATAGGAATATGAATTGCATGTTTGATATGTTGTCATCGTACCCACAATTGATGAATATTGATTTATATATAGAGGTTTCTTCACGATATTCACAGAATTTCAATAATATGGAGTGCTTTTACAGTGCACCTATAGCAAATATTACTAAAATTAATGCAGAGGAAATCTATAAAATCGGAATGAACATCAACAATCAAGAGTATATGAGTAATGATGATCAGGAGGATGATGAGACATATCTAGAGCAGAATGATGATAATGATAGTGAAGATGATAATGATTTTATTTTAGAAAATAATGATATTGCATCTAATGAGAATGATGATACAGAGGAAGAAATGAGTAATAGAAGCGCTAATAAATTGAGAGATTATAATGCCACGAGAGGATCATCACGTCATCATGAATGTAAACCCCCACCACATGGAAAAAAAAAAGTGGACCGGTTCAGGTGAACCGGCCGGCCGGCTGGTCCAGCTGAACCGGCTTGGACCGGGCAAAGAGGCGAGGCGAGCGAGAAGAGCGAGCGCCCTTCCCACTCGAGCCGTCGTCCTCGAGCTCGCGACGAAGCAGCGACGCTTCGTCTTCTCCTGCACCGAGCAGCGCTGGCGCTCCCTCCTTCGCCATCGGCTGCTGCATGCCGTCGTCGACGGCTGTCCGCCTTCGTCCACCCCCAGCGAGCAACCCCCGGTGGAAAGGGCAACTCGACGGCACCCCTTTCCTTCCCCATTCACGCGACCACCGCAGCAGAGGAGCTGCTGCCGTCCGGTCGCCGTCCAGCACTCGAAAACCCCTCGACGATCGTCTCCTCCGCCGTGGTTGGAGACGTTCGCCTCCTCCGCATCTCCACGAGCCTTCGTGGACTCCGACGACCCCGCAGCAGGCGGCTGTTTTCTCCGCTACTGCTCGTGCGACCAAACCTTACCGGCGACGGGTGGAATCATGGATCCGCCCACCTCGTCGGCCGGAACTCCGTACCTTCCCCTTCACCACGTCCGCGAGGTTAGCAGCTTCATTTCCCCCACGTAAAGGGGGGTTTTCGCCCTTCGGTGGAGGCGCCGTGAGTTCGCCGGAGACGACGCCGGAAAAATCGCCGGTTGACATTTTCGCAGATCGACGTGGTCTTCGCGTTGAGTGAGGAGTTACGAAGCTCGCCGGCCGGTTAGCCGTCGTTTTTGCGAGCTCCGGTGAGGTGGCGACTAGGGTTCCGACGGCGGCGCTGCTGTTTTCCGACGGTGCATAGTGAATCTGGCGAAGGTGCTTAATTATGGCTTAATCGCGATTAGTGAACGTTAAGTATGATTAATTAGGCGTTAAGCATGATTAGTGTAAATATAATATGTATTAGAGTAAGTTGTATTAACACATGCTTAGTTTAAATTAAAAGCATGATTAGTGTAAATTAACTAAGCTTAGTGAATAAGAAATTATTACTTTAATGGAAACGGTTGGGTTGAATCAAGTGAGATTAAATCGGTTGGGTTTGAGTTGGGTTTGGGTTCAGGTTGAGTTGGGTTGGATGAGCCGAATCAACTAATTGAAATTAGTTCGAACTCGAGTCAAACCCAATTGGATTGGGTTGGTTGAACCGGACCCGAGTCGAGTCAAATCAACTTGAACCGAACTCAAGTCGAACTCGGATTAAGATAGATTGAGCTAACTCGATTGAACCGAACCAGCTGGGTGTGGGTCAGACTTGGGTTGAACTGGATGAACAGTAACCGCTGACCCAGTCAGCATTGATCGGGCCCACCGCTGACCCAGTCAGCATTGACCGGGCCCACAGTTGACCCAGTCAGCGTTGACCGGTCAACAGCTGACCGTTGATCGGTCAACCGTTGACCGGTCAGAAAATAATAAAAAAAATTAAATTTAAATAATTAATAAAATAATATTAAAATAATATTAAAATATTAAAAAAACATAAAAATAATAAAAATTTCTATGGGTTCTACTTGGGCCCCTGGATGACTTGGGCCAAGTTATGGGTGAGTTTGATGAGTAGAAATTGAATAAAAATTCATTTAAGTTATTAGCTAAAAATGTAAAAATATGATTAATTAAGAATTGATTAGGTGAGATTAATCCTAAACATGTATAGGATTAATTTAATGTAATAATTATTTAATTGATAGATTTTAATTTATTTATCTTAGGAGAAATAAATTAAATCTATTTTAAATAATTTTTGTTAAATAGGATTATTGTGGGTACGCGATCCGAGTAGCTCGGCGGGTGATTATCTCCGCGTGACTTGGTTCCGAGGAGCAGATCGCTAACCCAGGTGCGTTGGTTATCCGATGGTAGGATTTATTTACGCTAGAGAATTCCCGCTGGGGTTTTCTTAGGAATAATTTTTGGATGTCTTAGATATGATAAATGATAAAGTTTGATAAGATTTGAATTGTATGCATGCTAGCATAGTTATCTTATCTAACATGTTTATCTGTTATGTATCTAACATGCTTTATAATCATGTCTTGCATGCTATATTGTTTTCGGTATTATATGCTATATGATTACCATGCAGATATAGATAGTATATGCGACATGTTAGAACCTTTGGCGATGTCACCGCCACTTAGACAGAAAACGAGGCCTTTTTTCATATGCCCCGGTTGACCGCCGCGTTCCGACGGTGGTCAAACGGTGACGTCCCGTTAGGCGCCACTCCCGAGGTTGATGCATAGTGGAGCACTGGGAGCACCACTCCCGACGTTATGCATAGCTTATATATTGGGAGCTGGTAGGGTAAGAGACTGTACAAACTCAATGGTCGGGTTAGACTGAAAATATGGAGCAAGTCCTTACCCGAAATCTTCACCCGCACGAGTGTCGTTGTAGGCGGCCTCGTGATAGTCCTGAGATGGTTAGCTAGGATGAACCCTACCATGGACTTGGCATCGATGGAGTCAAGGTTGCCACAGCCCATCGTGCGTGTCACGCCCCGACCCGCAGGACGACACGTGGCAACCGCCGTATGAGCCCGACAAGCCCATACAAGGCATAAATACAAATACTAAACTACATACACCCACATTTTCAAATAACATCTTAAATACAGTCCCGATATCTCCTAATACAAATCTAAGACCGGCATACGAAAACTCATAACAGCAGTCGTATACCTCCCGCGACGAACCCTCCGTCATCGATCTCGTCTCGTGCATCGACACCTGCACACACATTGAACGCGGTGTGCTCAGTCTTGCGGCCTAATGCGAAATTACGGCTCTACCAAATAAGGAAATCCTAGGAGGAGTATTCTAGGATGTCTTTGGTAATTAATCATCATCTTTCATGCTATTTTGTTTTAAACAATTCATATAAAAATAGACAGCATAAACAAACAATTTAATAAATAATTAAATGTGTACATGTCACTAGATGTCACCCTAGTCATGTCTAGTGTCCATATCAATAGTATGACTTTTTAGGTTTCATAAACTCGGGCTGCCAGCCTACGCTTAATGACTACCCTAGCTAAGAGTATCAGTAAGCCTATCAGTGCCTTTCTGTCTCTGTCTCTACCTATGCCCGCTGCACTGATGTTGGCAGAGAGGACGGATGACCCAGAGTCCCTCTCTTGTTGTTTCACTAGTCGCCAACCATGCCTCCCCTAGCGAAACCGTCGTGCCCTTACATCCTCCCCGGATACCGTAGGGGTCACGACACCCATGTAGTACTACACACTGCCCGTAGACAGGGTCACCTCTCTTAAATATCATCGGCCACGGCTAGCCGGAATAACCACCCTAGGATCCGGACTACTCATCCGATCGTCTGCAGACGTCAAGGGTGATAGTCGTGCGGTCTACGGATCCACTGTCCAAGGCGTCGCATGTGAAATCACCTTCAACGTCTATCGAGATCGGCGCGGCACTGTCCAAGTCCAATAGCCGTCAACGTCTATCGAGATCGGCGCACATCCGCACGATGGGTTGTGGCCCTCGACTTCGTCGGTGCCAAGTCCATGGTAGGGTTCATCCTAGCTAACCATCTCAGGACTATCACGAGGCCGCCTACAACGACACTCGCGCGGGTGAAGGTTTCGGGTAAGGACTTGCTCCATATTTCCAATCTAACATGACCATGGAGTGTGTACAGTCCCTTACCCTACCAGCTCCCAGTATATGAGCTATGCATAACGTCGGGAGTGGTGCTCCCAGTGCTCCGCTATGCATCAACCTCGGGAGTGGCGCCTAACGGAAACGTCACCGTTCGACCACCGTCGGGACGCGGCGGTCAACCGGGGCATATGGAAAAATGCCCCTTTTTCTCTAAGTGGCAGTGACGTTGCCAAAGGTTCTAACATGTCGCATATACTATCTATGTCTGCATGATAATCATTTAACATAATACTGAAAGCAATAATACACGCAAGACATGATTTATAAAGCATGTTAGATACCTAGCAAATAAACATGTTAGATAAGATAACTATGCTAGCATGCATACAATTTAAATCTTATCAAACATTATGATTTATCATATTTAAGACATCCAAGAATTTTTCCTAAGAAACCCCAGCGGGTATTCCCTAGCGTGAATAAATCCTACCAACGGAGAACCAACGCACCTGGGATAGCGATCTACTCCTGGGAACCAAGTCGCGCGGAGAATATCACCCGCCGAGCTTCTCGGATCGCGTACCCACAATAATCCTATTTAATAAAGTTTATTTAAAATAGATTTAATTTATTTCGCTTAAGATAAATAAATTAAAATCTATCAATTAAATAATCATTACATTAAATTAATCCTATGCATGTTTGATTAATCTCACGTAATGAATTATGAATTAATCATATTTTTGCATTTTTATCTAATAACTTCAATGAATTTTTTTATTCAATTTTTACTCATCAAACTCACCCATAACTTGGCCCAAGTCATCCAGGAGCCCAAGTAGAACCCATAGAAATTTTTATTATTTTTTTTGATTTTTTAATATTTTAATATTATTTTATTATTTTAATATTATTTTATTATTTTAATATTATTTTATTATTTTAATATTATTTTATTTTTCTGACCTGGTCAACGGTCAACGTTGACTGGTCAACGCTGACTGGGTCAGCAGTGGGCCCGGTCAACGCTGACTGGGTCAGCTGTTGACCGGTCTCGGTCAACGCTGACTGGGTCGGCGGTGGGCCCGGTCAATGCTGACTGGATTTGCTGTTGACTCGGTCAACGGTTCGAGTTACTGTTCACCCGGTTCGGTTCGGTTCGGTTCGATTTGGTTCGGTTCGGGTCCGGTTCAGCTAAATTAAATTCAATCTAATTTGACTCGAGCTCGAACGAGGTTCAACTTATTTGATTCGGCTCACCCAACCCAACTTGACTTGAACCCAAACTTAACTCAAACCCAACCGATTTAACCCCACTTGATTCGACCCAACCAATTACTTAACTCATTAATAAATCAACTTAATTAATTCATTAACTAAACTTATATTAATCTAACTAAACATTAATCATGCTTAATTAACATTAACCATATCATAAATCCATTTTATACTAAGCATGCTTTATTATAATTAATCATGCTTAATTAGTCCTTAAGCATGATTAAGGAAAAGAAAGGGGTGGGCTCGCACCTTCCGCCACTCCCTTCTCTTCGTCGCCGAACACCCAGCCGCCGGCCACCCCCTCGCCGGAACCCTAGTGGCGCACGACCGACGATGTCGCCGACGACCCGACAACGCAGCTGGCGACCCTTCGCACGCGAGGAAACCAACGGTGGCTTGCAAGGAAATCCGGCCATCAACGCTCGACGAGAGCTCTAAAGGGCGTCGCCGGCGATCTCTCACGCGAGTCCACCGGAGTGCGAAAAACCGTTCGTTCGCAGAGGGAAAATGAAGCTCCTCACCTTGCGAACGTGTGGGGAAGGAAAGGTGGAGGATCCGGCCGACGAGAGGAGTGGATTCGCAGCTCCACTCCTCGCCGATCAAGCTGCAGGTTGGAGCAGCGACGACGACGCAACCATTGCCCACTGCGTAGGACTCGGGGCAAATACTGGCTCACGCGCCTGTGGAGGGGGGTGAGCTGCTCGAGCCCGAGCGAAGGAGAACGACACCCCAACGATTTGCGCCTGGGACGGTGAGCGACGGACGACGGATGATGGAGAGTGGTCGCGGAGGAAGGGCATCAGCTATTTCCGCGATGGGGAGAAAGCAGGGGAAGGAAAAAGGGGGCGCGGCCGCGGAGGACCTCCGCCGCGCTCTCCTTGCCGCGACGCCGGCGACTGGCACGTCGGACAGCAGTGACGGACGGCGGACGAGGTGGGAAGGCCGGCGTTCGCGCCGCCGTGGTGGAGAAAACAGGGGAGAGGGAGTCGCACGCCGCGGGGGTGCTTCCACCGAGCTCCTCCCTTCGCGACGGGGAAGGGGGCACCGCGGTGGACGGTCGGCGGCAGCGGGCGGCGACGAGCAGCAAACGGCGGCGAATGGGAGGGCGCCGCCGCTGTTCTGCTGCAGTGAGGGGGATGATCTCGCGAGGTCGGGGATGGAGGAGGCCGTCGCGAGTGGGAAGAGCACTCGGCTCTTCTCGCTCGCACGGGTTCTTCGAACCGGGTCCGAGCCGGTTCAGCTGGACCGGCCGGCTGGCCGGTGCAGTTGAACCGGACCGATAATAAATTTTTTTTTCCAAGGTGGGGGTTTACAGTGCGGATGTGCGCCAAATCTTGACAGACGTCGACAGCTATTGGACTGGGAAGGTGATTCCACATGCGACGCCTTGGACAGTGGATCCGTTGACCGCACGACTATCACCATTGACGTCTGCAGACGATCAGATGAGTAGTCCGAATCCTAGGGTGGTTATTCCGGCTAGCCGTGGCCGATGAGATTTAATAGAGGTGACCTTGTCTACGAACAGCGTGTAGTACTACATGGGTGTCGTGGCCCCTACGGAATCCGGGGAGGATGTAAGAGCACGACGGTTTCGCTAGGGGAGGCATGGTTGGCGACTAGTGAAACAAATTGGAGAGGGATTCTGGGTCATCCGTCCTCTCTGCCAACATCAGTGCAGCGGGCATAGGTAGAGACAGAAAGGCACTAATGAGCTTACTGATACCCCCGACCCGGGTAGTCACTAAGCGTAGGCTGGCAGCCCGAGTTTATGAAACCTAAAAGTCTCACCAGGACGTAGGTGACAGACTACTGATATGGACACTAGACAGGACTTAGATGACGTCTAGTGGCATGTACACATGTATTTAATTATTTATTTAATTATTTATTTAATTATTTATGTATGATGTCTATGTTTATATAAATTGGTTACACAATGTGGCATGAAACATGATGATTAATTATCAAAGACATCCTAGAATACTCCTCCTAGCCTTTGATTTCCTTATTCGGTAGAGTCGTAATTTCGCACTAGGCCGCAAGGTTGAGCACACCGCGTTCAATATGTGTGCAGGTGCCGATGCTCTAGACGAGATCGTTTACGGAAGGTTCAACGCGGAAGGTATACGACTGCTGTTATGAGTTTTCGTATGTCGGTCTTAGATTTGTATTAGGACATATCGGGACTGTATTTAAGATGTTATTTGAAAATATGGGTGTATGTAGTTTAGTATTTGTATTTATGCCCTGTATGGGCTTGTCGGGCTCATACGGCGGTTGCCACGTGTCGTCCTGCGGGTCGGTCGGGGCATGACAATGAACCTATTGCAGAATGGAATAATATTAAAGGGATCAGCAATGCAGTTGTAAGTTAGTGGTCTTTAGCATCTCGTAATAAATGAGATTATATTTCAGAACCACAAAAAGGTATGATTTTTGAAAATAAAGAAAGCTTGCAAAGAGCACTCAAGTTGCATTTGATCAAAACACATCGACAATATAAAGTTGTAAGATCAACAACAATTTTTTGGAGTATTAATTGTAAAATGGAATTAGAATGTGGATGCAATTGGAAGTTACGAGCATGCAAGAAACGAAGTCACGGATTTTTTGAAGTGACGAAATATAATGGTCCACATACTTGTGTTTTTCCAAGATTAAATCGAGATCATCCTCAACTTGATTCCGGATTAATTTTAGCAGAACTTGAAGGCATTGTAAGTATACAACCATCCATTACTGTTGCTGCATTAAAAAAACTCATAGTTGACAGGTTCAATTACAATACTTCTTATAAGAAGGTATGGATGGCAAAACAAAAGGCAATTAGAAAAATATTTGGTGGTTGGAAAGAGTCGTATGCTTACTTACCTAGATTTATGAAAGCATTGCAATATTACAATGAAGGTACTATTGTTGAATGGAAATTGGTTTCAACTAACAGTGATGTTGTTTGTATATTTGAAAGTATTTTTTGGACTTTTGGACCATCAATTGAAGGATTTCAACATTGTAGACCTTTAATCAACATTGATGCAACACATTTATACGGTAAGTATAAAGGCAAATTGATGATAGCAATGTCAATTGATGGCAATAACCAACTATTTCCACTTTCATTTGCTATAGTTGAGGAAGAAAGTCAAAATACATGGAGCTGGTTTCTTACTTGCATTAGAAATAGAGTGTTTCAGCGTAATGACATTTGCCTAATATCAGATCGTCATAAGGGAATTTTATCTGCAGTTAGAGAACTGCATCGATTTGGTTGGCATCATCGATTTTGCTTACGACACTTGTGCAGTAATTTCAATGATAAATTTCATAATACAATGTTAAAAAAACTTGTGTATGAAGCAGGTTCACAGAGTCAGATTCGAAAATTCAATAAAGTCATGCAAAAAATTAAGAGTTTAAATAGTGAAGCAAAAGAATGGCTCAACAGGATACCATTGTCTAAATGGGCATTAGCGCATGATGGAGGTAGAAGGTATGGAATATTCACAACAAATATTTCTGAAGTTTTTAATAGTGTACTAAAAGATGCTCGAAATTTGCCAATCACAGCATGCGTTCAGTTTACATATTATAGGTTGGTTAATTATTTCAATATGAGAAGAGGTTTGTGTGCAGAGGTATTATCTAGAGGAGAAACTTTTACTCCTCAAATTGTGATACATTTGCAGCGAAATATATCAAAGGCAAACTCTCATCATCTTGTTACAATTGATAGTCAGAGAGGTATATTTGAAGTTTATAATTCGATGCGCAATTCTCAAGCCAGGCAAGCTGTTCGATTAGATGAAAGAACATGCACTTGTGGAAAATTAGCAATATTCAAGTATCCGTGCTCTCATGTTTTAGCTGTTTGTCAAGCTTTGAGGATTGATAATAGTCAATTTATTGAACACTACTATACTATTGATCAATATTCAAAAACATGGGAACCACAGTTCAACCCACTACTGCATGAAGATTATTGGCCAAATGTTCAAACACCAACGATTATTCCGGATCCTAATCTCTTACGAAGAAAAAGAGGTCGTCCAAAGTCCACGCGCTTACACAATGAGATGGATATACAAGAAGGAAAATCTAATATTCACTGCGGAATATGTAAAGAAGTTGGCCACAATAGAGCTACATGTCGAGCTAAAGGAAAACAGATACAAAAATAAGGTGATTTAATTATTATTTCATCTATAGCTATAAACAACTACTATTTTAAAATAAAATTATACCTAACTTTGTTTTGATTGAATTTGCAGGTTCCTAAGGATCTACTTTAACCAAATTTAATAAGTTTATATAATTATGTACTTATAATTTCTATACAATTACATGTCATGATTTTTATAAGTTAGTATAATATTGTTTCTCATATAATATACTATTTATATTTTTTATTTGGTTATTATTAAATCTTAATATATGATTTATTTATGTACGTATAATTATCCATGTTGTCTTATAATATTTATATTTTTCATATTGTACATGTTACCATGACCATGTGTAGAAATAAGAAAAAAATTTATTATCTTTATCATTTATAATTTGCCTTCAAATGGAGATATTATGATATTTTTCTACTATAATATTTTTATCTTGTGTCTTCAGCAGCTAAAAAGCTAGATATGTTTATTATCTTTATCATTTATATATCGCCATCAAATAGAGATATTATGTCATTTTCTATTGTAATATTTTATTTTTTCTATTGTGTCTTCAGTACTCAAGGAGCAGATATCAAATAGAGATATTATGACATTTTCCACTGCAATATCTTATTGATATGTTTATTATCTTTATCGCCATCAAATAGAGATATTATGACATTTTTCGCTGCAATGTTTTATTGATATGTTTATTATCTTTATCATTTATATATTGCCATCAAATATAGATATTATGACATTTTCTATGCAATGTTTTATTTTTTATTGTGTCTTCCACAGCCAAGGAGCAGTGAGCAGATATGTTCTTCACCCATTCTCCTCAAAAGATAACATTTTAATATAATTAATATTTTTATTTTTCATGTTACACATTACATAGGAGCTAATGAATTTTTTTTATTCCTTTTCAGCCAAGAAGCAAGGAGCAAGATATTTTATTCAAATATTCATCTTTGACTTTGAGTTATTGATGACATTTGGAGATTCATGGAGATTTAGCTTCAAATAACATGTACCTTGAACATGTACCTTAAAGGAGGATATGTGGAAGAATCATACTTTTGTATTTTAATGTTTGTTTCCTGTTAAAGGAGGATATGTGGAAGAATCATACTTTTGTATTTTAATGTCTGTTTCATGTTAAAAGAGGATATGTGGAAGAATCATACTTTTGTATTTTAATGTTTGTTTCCTGTAATTCTAGTTGAATAGTATTTTGAGGGTGATATTTTTGAAGTCGTATTTTCCTTATGATTTTTATATTGTCAAATTGAAAAAACATAAGCATTGTTCAATCAACACTATTATAATTTATATTAATGCTTGTTTCCTAAGTTATTATGTTCCTTTTTGTCACAATGGATGAGTTTATTTTTTTGAAAAAATTATGTATGGTCTAAGTTTCTACAGCTCAAGGAGTCTTGATTTATTGAAGTTTCTCACCCATATGATTAAAATAAAAATGAACCAAGTTATAAGAGTTGAAAAGAAGTTGATTATGATTGAAATAAGAATCAACCCATAAAAAATATTTATAAAAATATGATGTCAAGAATAATACCTCTCTAGATAAACTACCTTTTATTTATTAAAAAGTAATAAAAAATTATCCTACATAATCAAGCAGATGAAAAATATTCTTAATAAAAGATTATCTTACCTAAGCTAGTAGAGGACGAAAAATATAGGAGAATATTTTTAGGAATATTTTTATTCGTATAAGAAGATAGATCGAAAAATGAGTATCGGACAAATAAGACGGATTGAACACGGAAGACCCGACAGGGCGAGCCACAATGATCAGAGGACGGTCGAGACGAGCGAGAAGATGGGCGAAGTGATTTTTAAATAATAAATCTGGTAAAATATTCTGATGTGTAATATTGACCCGTTAGTTTCGGTAAAAAAGATTTAATTTTGCCTTATTATTTAAAGTATTATTAAAATAAGGTTGATTAGTGACGTCAAAAACTCGTATAACGGCACATCCACAAGAGTGGTGGTGTACGAGCGCACAAGCGTCCTGTTACAATCCATCCGTTTATTTGGTTTAAGGAGGTGGTATTATGATGAGAATAATTAAGGCGGGCGATGCGTGAGGTGGTCCTTCCTTCTCATTTACTTGCTCCATCACGAACTCACTCGCCTTTTATGAATAAATATATACAAAAGGCTGCGTGCTGTCGGTGATAAAATTATGTTCTACATTGCTTTCCTATTTCGGATAAATTCCGTTTGGGCCCCTGATTCCATTTAGTTTTAAAATCACCAGGTCGATGATGGATATAAGTTAAGGAGGAAGTCCATTTTTTTGGGCCTTTATTTTTATTGGGTCAAAAAGAATACCACCAAAACAAGCTGAATGAATCCGGTTCGATATCCAAACTCAGGCGGCGATGAAGAAGCTTGGGATGATTAAAAAAAAAAACTCATGTAGAGAGAGAGAAATCAAAGGAAGAAGGGAAAAGAGCTGCAGCCTGCAGCCAAGCGAATACAGCGGTAGTTGTCGTCATCCGACGTACGCCGTACACGTACACGTATCTCATACGACGACGACGACGATGATGCTGATACCATAAAAATCTAAATAATAATAATAACAATCACAATCTACCCATCCCCCCGAAGAAAAAAAAGAGTTGGGGCCTACGAGAAGGAAGGTGACGTGTGACGATAGTAATGGAGGAGCCGGTTGGCCTCCCTGACCCCACTTAGATACGCCCCATGGGTAGTTGAGTAATGTGTCCGGTGCGTCGCCTCCCCTGCGAACAGTATCTGTAAAGGCGGACCAAGTTCCTCCTCGCCCACGGCATTGACATCTCTGCCCTCCTCCTCCTCCTCCTCCGCCCCCGCCGCCGCCGCCTCGCCGCCCCCCCGCCGGCGATCCGGCAGTGGCTCCGCCATCAGATCCAGGTCATCCCCGCTCGATCCCACCGCCACGAAGCTGTAGGACCCCAGGAACAACGGGTCCCTCCCCCACATGCTCCGTTTCACCCTGGCAATCCTCGTCGCCGAAGCGGCTGCCGCCAATGTCGCCCCCTCGCCGCCCCGCCCGTTCACCTTGCCGCCGCCCCTCTTTGTCTCCACCGGAAGAAAGGCGTCGAGCGTGGCGTGAACCCCGCGGATGACCTCCTCGTCGGGCAGCGCTTCCAGCTCCAGCGCTTCCTTCCCCGCTAGCCATGCCAGCAGCACCCGCGAGCCGCCGTAGATGGGGCAGATGAACGCTGTCCTCCTGATCCACCTCGGTATCTCCGCCACGCACCTTCTCCCCACCCGGACCGCCTCTTCTTCCTCCTCCCCCTCCTCCTCCGCGGAGAACGCCATCTGGAGGAAGGGGAACTGCGGCGGCGGCCTGCCATCCTCGGCGACGGCGCCACCCATCTCCATGAAAAGTTTGTTCACCACGCCGAAACCCAGCCGTTCGATGGCCTCCCGCTTGAACGCGGGGAGGGCCGGCGAGAACGCGACGCCGCTCGTCTCCCCGCCTCCCTTCCCCTGTCCGGCCTTCAGCACGCCGAGCGAGACGGTGATGATCACGTGGTCCGCCGCCACGGCCGACCGCTCCCCCTCGAAGTGGAGCTTCACCGGGCTGCCGTCCTCGCCGCACGAGCACCACTCGACGCGCTGGAGACGCCGGCCGAAGCGGATCGTGCCCGGGGGCAGGGCGGCGGCGAGGTGTTCGACGATCCGCGAGTAGCCCCCGGCTATCGTGATCTGCTCTCCGGGGTAGTCCCTGTACTCGGCCTCGGCCGCGAGGTCGAGCTCTCTCAGGTCGTCCGCCGATGTGCAGGTGCGCTCCGTGAACTCGTGCATCGCGAACACGGCCTCCTCCAGCTTCTCCAGACTCCAGCCGTCTTCCGCGCCGCCTACATCGGCGGCGCAACGCGAGCCGGCGCGGTACTCCTTGAGGCCCTGGCGGAGGAACGGGCCGACACCGGGGCGCTTCGGGTCGACGGGGGCGTCGCCGGCGCGGGCCAAGTCCACGAGGCGGCGGTAGAGGGAGGTGATGGGGCCGACGACGAGGGAGGGGTCGACGAGGGTGCCGCCCTCGGCGACGGTGAGGGGGTCCTGGGAGTAGCCGTCCATGCGCTCCCACGGGATCCCGTCGCCGGAGAGAGCGGCGATGTCGGCAGCGATGGCGTGGACGGGGCTGCCCTCGATGCCGTGGATCCAGGTGGCGCCCATCTCGACGCGGTCGCCGGCGAAGTCAGAGGTGAGGATGCGGCCGCCGATGCGGCCGCCGGCCTCTACGACGGAGAGGTCGAAGAGCTCTCCGGAGGATGCGGTGTGGAGGCGGCGGGCGGCGGTGAGCCCCGCCATGCCGGCCCCCACGATCACGACGCGGGGCTTCTTCGCCACCATCCTGGAATCGATCTCTCTCGGAATTACTATTTGCTTTCCTCGGCTGCTTTGGGAGGAGGAGGAAGGGGAGGAGGAGGAAGAAGGCTGCTTCTTGGGGTTCTTTAATTTCTAGCTCCAACTGGAAAAGAGAAAGAAGTGACAGAGAGTGATTGAGAAGACGTAGGCAGTCCTAATTATATCATCATCATCATCATTTTTAATATTAGAAGAGCATAACAAAAACGAGCAGTCTTACGGATACTCTTTTTTCAATCCATTTACCTAATTATTAAATGTATATAAAAAAGTTAGAATAAATTGAAAAGAGTAAAGAAGGAGGAGGAGGAGGAGAGGGCAGTAGTTGTACGGTGCATGCCTGCCACTTCGACTTGGAACTTCACTTCACATTCCAATTCCAAATTAAGCTCCCTGTTTAATCTGGACTTTACCTAAAATTAGCAGTGCCAAACCTCCGATGCATGGCCTCACTTTTTTTTTTTCTCCCTCCATATAAATTATTAGGTTTTCTCTTTTTGATCCATCGCTCATTCAAGACTGGAAGAAGCACACGGCTCAAGATTTATAGATCTAATAATAAGTTCAAATAATTCATGGATTTACAGCTTTTAAGCCACGCAATATTATAATAGGTGATGAAAATAAATAATAAAAAGAAAAAAGCAGATTGGATGACATGGATACGCTAAATCTAAAAATTATCGTCTGACGGACACCCCCCACTCCCTACTTGTCTTTCACGTGTCCCGTCGCTCTCATCGCTGCAATCGTGTTTTTAATGATACTTAACGTCCGATTAATAAGTCGTTACGGATGGCATATTTATATTATACGAGAAGACTCAGAAGAAGACCGTGCGCGCGCATCACTAATTATGATGTTCCCCCGTAAGAATCACTTTATATATACACGGAGAAAGGGAGTAGGAATCTTATTCTTTTTTTCTAACAAAAGGAGAAGAAAGGTACGGTGCGCAGTCGTGATGTTACGTTGAAAAATTAAGATTAATGATCGAGCCAATGGCTCTGTGGAAAAGCAAAGGCCGTCGTCGTGTTAATTAATTTAAGAGCAGCAGCGAGCGGTACGGCGGAGCAGCAGCGGGACGACGCTCTTTAATTTAAACCTGCGTTAGTAAGATAAAACTCACATCCCTGTGACACCATCGCTTTGCTGTGGTAATGAAGTAGCACGAGATCGCAGTGCTTAGGAGTACTTATTTATAGCTCTGCTCTGGCTATGTATACGTGCAGCCAGAGGGAAGGGAAGGGAAGGGGGAGCGGGAAGAAAATAACAGGAGAGGTGCTGTTATTTATTGCCCAGTAAAATTTCTTTCTTGATTTGGGAGGAGGATGAATCCCATAAGTTTATTTAATCACAAGGCAAGCGGCCGGGGTGGGAGGTAGATCAGCAGATGGCTGCCTTTTTGACTCGTCAAAGGGACTGGATTTCTCGAGCCACTAAACCCCTCCTTCCCTCCCCCCTCGGAAATGTATTTTATTCGATCCCATGAATGCGACGGAAATATATAAATACGAGAAAGATGTGAGTTGGCATCGCCATGGCAGCTGTCGGCCAGGAGGCATGCACCACTCATCCGACCCCCATATGGATTAATCGGTCGATGGTGCGGTAACACACGTGAGGGGTGCGCCTTGGCTCGTTTTGTTTGGTCTCAGACGCAGCGCCCCAACCCTTACTTTTATTTTTCAATTAAAGAGCCACCTCCTGATTCATTTAATTAATTATCACTCACATTTTAAACACAGAGTTTTGATGCTGTATAATATCTTCCCCATCGATCCCACGGGCCGGCTCAGCTTACCCGGTCGGTGTTTTCTTTTATATGTATATGTGTGTGAGCGTACGGTTGGATTTGATGTTAGTATTTTAGCTGATGCGTTTGGGGGTGCACCTGCATGTGCATGTGCGGGTGCATGTGGACTGGGGGCGGAGGGAGGAGGGCTGCATGCGGCAGGCCAATTAAGCGAAGACAGACAGGGCAGGGAGCCCCCGGTGTTCTTAAGAGGAAGACGCGTCGTGACCCCCTGAACAGCCACAGGCGGATGGATCCTGTTCCTTACTCACCCACATCATCTCCGCCTCACTTTGAATCAAGCGGCTGGTGCTCTCCTGTCGGTCGGGTGCCACCTCAGCTCCCTCAGAGCTGGAAGGAGTGAGGACTGGTGGTACTACCAACCCAGGCGTACGCACGCAGACATAATTATGCATGTATGATGATGATGCATAATAAGAACAACAACAGAGGTCAGGTAGCATCAGCTGACGACATCGGGTCCCCCACCCGGCCGTCGCCCCCCACCTTTTTTGCCTTCGCTTTTGGTGGCAGGGTGAAAATGATTCGGTCGGCCTTCGCCCCTCCACGCACATGAGATGAAATATCGAAGCATACGCTCGACGCCCGCCCGCCCAACCCCAATCCTCCCATTGCATCCTAATTCTATTGCCTCCGGCTCCACGCGCTGCACATCATCCTCATCCTTCGTTTCCTGGATGATCGACGCAGCGAGCGACAACAAGGGAAGGGAAGAAGAGACGGGGGGACCATCGGCCGTATCGTTTCTGGTCCACGCTTCTTCACTGCGCCATCGCCCACATACTCTATCAATATGCTTTTACTCGTGCATATATTTCTTCCGTCCAAATTATAGACAAGTTGGATCTCTCTCTTTCCCTTAGATTTCTTACTACGGATAATTAACTACCGAACGTTGCAACCATTTTATAATAATTACCAGCATTCCATCTTTCTTTGCGCACGCAACATAAATTTACAAAAGAAAACATCATATTTTCCTCAACCATACGCCGACTGGAAATACTAATAATAATTAATGTACATACGATTTACATACAGAATTTTTAATATAAAATACGTTACCTACGTGTACTTTGTGAATGGGTACAAAATAAAAAAAAGGGAAGTACGGACACAATTTAATATGCTCTCAGTACCACCGATAGGTTTTGCGCGATTCTAGGAAACACAAGCCTTCCTCCATCCAAATTACATACGTAACGGAGAACTCGCTCGCTCGCTCGCCCTTGTTTACCGGATGCAAGATTCCAGGCATCGGCTAAATACCTAGATGATATCAACTTTTCCATGTCATCCGTCGGACGACTTGAGTTTCCGAGGCCTTTTAGATTGCGGTGGTGATGGTGGCGCATCCATGTACCTCCCAGGAACCTTCCAGGTATAAAATAATACAAAAAACATATTTATATTTATGTTTTCATGCGTAGATGGTGAAGAGACAACATAAACAAAGAATACGATATCGATCTACAACAACTGGGAGACAGACGACATGCACCGATGAAAATGATCAAGAGAAGATGGATTAACAAAAGCTGTAATAGCTAACCTTCCTTTTGTTGTCACGTTTGCCAACTCTATCACCTGCAAAACATTCAATAAACATAGCATATGATTAAAATATTACTATGTAGTTATCTTGGCAGTCCACCGCAACAAAGAACTCAAATGAAGAAAAGACTACAAGCCTCCTGTTTCTCTACCTCCAAAACCAACAGAATCAGAGACAGGTGCCCGTTCAGCATCCCCTCGGTAGGAACGCTGCCACCATATCATTTAAAACAATAAGATAATGCATTCTTATATTACGCAAGAACAATCAAGTATACTCGGGTAGGATGAAAGTGGTCAGGGAAGCTGGTAGTTACAAATATCACCAACTATTTGGCAAACTAGTTGATATCAACTATATTTACCTTTGGAGTGCCTGGTGTTTCAGCAAAAGAATTCTCTCGGTTTGCTGTTGCTTCCGCCTCTCTATTTTGCAACTATCGTACAGACAAAGGTGAGTTAGATGCAAAACGATATAAAATACGAGAATTATCAACGGAATTGTTTCCAGCATATTAATTGCTTTAAATGTCCGACATTCAAAAAGGAATCGATTGGGCAATATTTAACTTTTATTTTCAGTTCCCACGTAACATTTAGCTCTATCCAAAGTTAGCTCATATCATAATTTCCAATCTAGTCCGACATTAAAAAACGCATAAATAGTTGACTTCCAACACATGATGAGCGCACAGCTACGGAGGAGATTAAAATTTTTTGCTGAGACAATGATTCAAGCCATCAGATTAAAGGGCCAATTATCTCATCAGATTTGACTGTAACATTATCCCTAAATCGCATAAAATGCGTGGTCATAGTTCACAATCTAACCTAAGGACAATTGAGGTTCTCCTGCCAAATAATAAATTATGACAGCTTACGTAAATCATTTGACTATTTCTGGACGGCACCATGAATGCTAACGTGAGAAAAAAAACTGCAGACTGTAAGGATAGAAAGATGATAAAATTATTGTAGAAAAGATAAATATGGATATATTAGTAAATCCTATACCAAAATCTATAACATTTAAGTACATTTATGATCCAGATAGCATTTAAGTTAATTTTTTGCATCATACTTTAACTCCTAGGTATGAAATGTTATGTTCATTTATTTATACCGGGGATTACACATATTTATTAATAAATTCGTCAAAGAAACAAATTAGTGGTGTTGTCTTGACAACCATCAAACCATAGCATAGTCCAGGCAAACAAACTAGCTCAAAGCAGTTGAGATTTGGCATTACTTCGTCTAAGGTGTTTCCTAATCCACAATGAGTACGGTTCTATTGTGCTTGTTGCATCAACCACAATCTCTTCCAATTTTCAGGAATATGTAAAAACTTTATCTAATGTTTGGATGTGAATTGAACCTTATGGAGAATCAGATATTATATTTTAGTACATGAATCTAGATTCATGGATAAATCAATTCAAAAATATAAACTTAACAGGCATAACAACTTAAAGATTTAACAATTAGCCAGCCTTTAAGTGCATGCAAGAGAAAAATATCATTAGATAGTAAAAACCTGCTTTTGTAGGTTGAGCAGTGTAAGTATTTCTTTTCGCAATTCCAGGTGTTCTGCACACACAGATTTGGTTGGGACTTTTGGTTTCAGATGAACCTACAAAACAATATTACATAAAATGGTCAAATGTCACTGCAGATTTTAGATCAGACATTATATAAGAAACAGAGAATTTGTCACATCAATACATTTAGAAGACAACTCCCAACCCAGAAATGAAACGGTGTCAAAATATTGAATAACTAAATATTGAATTTAAGACAAGGAAACAAACCCCAAGATCTTGGAGAGTCTGATCAACCCTTTTGATAGTCCTCAAACCAGCAGTTGAGTTTGCAGCTTGAACCATTTGATCGAGCGCATGTGTTCTCAAAAATACACGGAGCTGAAAATTATTTTATCAGTGGACGTAATTCCAAAGGATTAGGAAAACATCAAAAATACAAAATGATTGCGTTAGCAGGTACATACACCACATACATAGTGAACAATCCCACATTGAGGAACACAACTAGGTATGCTTCAATACTAAGAATGATTATTTGCAAAAACATGGTAAATGTAACCAAAAGATAAAACAGGATATTTAGCCTGCATATTCAATGCATAATAAAACTACAAGATGAATCACAGCAGCTCATAAAACAAAATAGTAGGGCACAAAGATCAGAATTGATCAGTTCAAGCATAGCTCACAAGTCTGTTATTTCTTTTTGCCATGAAAATAACAAGGTAATGTTAAGAGTCAGGATCTTGGATATGCAAGAATCAAATAATATAAGAAGGATAAATGAGAAGCTGGAAAAATGAAAAGGAGAGGGATCTACCATGCGTAGTGAAGCAGGAGTTGAGGTACACTCTGCCGTGGTTGTTGGTGGTGCAGTTGAAGATGTTGGGTTAATATGAGCCAAGGGTGATACAGATTCAGCATGAGCAGTAGCCTCACTACCTTCATTACCAGTTTGGGTAACTGGCAATTCAATCTCTTCAGCACTCTGCAACATAATCATCAGATCAGAGATGCATTAATATGATAGCATAGAGATATCAGAAAATAGTCCAATTCCAATCAAATATATCAGTTCTTTCAAAGTTGTGTTGTAAAATTTCAAAGCAGTATGAACTATGAAGCATAACGACTGATCAGAAAAATAGAATAAATATACATGATATCTACAAAACATTTTAGTTTCATAGTTATTCATGGATGCATTGCATTTTAATAAGAAACATTGAGAAAGATTTAGGTGATGTAAAACCATGACTTGTGTACCCACTTTACTAGCCATGCGTGACTCCATTATCTGTTTAGCTTCAGCAAGGATCTGAAACAGGAGAAAGTTACCATTCCACAGTTAAAATTTGAAAAGCATGAACATGAATAAGCACTGTGTATAGAACAATGATACCTCAGCATCCTTTTGTTCCTGCTGTTTGGTTTGAGAAAGCACCGCAGACAATGCATGTTTCCGGTCAATTTCATGAGCCATATTGTAAGGTTCCTAAGCATGTTTTAGAAAAAGGTCAGGGACTAGTAAACTGCTCAAATCTTCCAAACACTGGGAAGTGATGTATCTTTAAGCTTAGCTAGGAACTATTTTGATATTCCAGCTACTTATGAAATGATGAGATTTTTCCTATTTATTTTTAATGCCCTAAAACACATGTGAAAAAATATTCTATTCGCAGATGAGAAAGTTTAGTCATCATAAATTTGCATTACATAAAATGCTAAAAATGGTTTTTTCAAAATATGATATGCTAAAAAGGGTTGGTGCGACATAGGAGTAAATGCTATAGTATTTATTACTAAAAGACACTAGAAGCATAAAATCTCATGGGTTTGCCTAATGCTTTAGCCCCTCAGATCAGCCAACATCAGCACCACAGCTGTTCGAGTCATGTTACCCAATCTATTTCACATGTCTAATAACTACGTCAGCAACATAACCTAACAATTTTATGCATAAATGATTACATGCATATATATATTCAGATACATAAGTTAAAGAACATATTCATATACCTTCACGATTGGATGTCCAGAAACATCACTAGGAGATGGTGCCCTAGCAAGCAATAATGCTCGAGTTACTGCAATTGGAAGAAAATATTATTACTACCTTGTTGTAAAACATACATAAATAGCCAGGAATATGCGTATAGGCATTGTACTGACTACTACGATACGGGCACTTTAAAACATTAAAGAAGTGAACAATTTGATCACAAGTTAAAAAACAATTCAAAAGGCTTATTTTCTTCCAAGGATAGATACAAATTATGATAAGGAATAAGAAAATTGAAATATAAAGGCTTTTGGGAATCCACAAAGGTTTCAAATCCTGAATTTGTTTCTTTTTTTCCCAATTTACTAAAATTTACGGCAACATGATTATAAAAGCAAATTCTGATTTCAATTTTTTATGCATTTGACTGGACCTAAACACATATGTATTACAGGTTATTGAATTATGTCATTTTGAATCATCCTGACATAAGATTCCACAAAAAAGCAACCAAAAGTGATTAAACAACAGAGACATGAAAACAGATGTTATTTTAAAAAAATACCAGAATAGTAGCGATTCTTAAGTTCTTCCACACTCCGAGAGGAAGGAAACCTATCAGCTATTATGATGAACCGCAGATCAAACCGTTCACAAAGATCAAATAGCTGGTCTGTTTCTTCCTTGCTCCACATCTAACATAGTATGAAAATCAGATCTTTTAAAACAGAAAAAATAATGAAGCCAAGAAGAATAGCCTTTATTTTGTAGTTGACAAATAATGGCTGGCATAAAACTGAAAAAAGAACAGAAAATTGAAACGAAGCACGTGTAGCTCTAGTTTTATTATATTGCCATTCCATTTCAGATCTTACGACACATGACTTCTAAGTCTGTAATAAAACATAAATAATTTAGCATTGGACACAGCTGTAAGACCATCAATGCTATTGACGTGACATATATACATCAGAGAGGGAAGAAACACAAAAAAGGCAGTTACAGAGACTTGGCTTTTATCCTATCAAACAGAGTAAGCATATTCTAATGGTTCCAGGAGCAAAAGATGATCATCCAGCAATAATTTCCAATACAAGCAGGTAAGTGATGGATAGAAAAAGTAGTTTCAAATGGAAAAAAATGCAATGCCCCCGAATCTTTAACTATATTGCTAGCGTCATTTTCTAGATTCCTAACTGGCCAATTGATGCAACTTTTTGCAAGACGTCAGAATATAGTTATCAAAAATCATGATGGTGGTCCTTGTTTCTTTTGTTGAGAAACACTGTGGTTACTGCTACAATTAATAGCAACAAATAAGTTGTAGGTTTTACAAATGGAACAAACTACAGACAGGTATGAATAATGTATTTGAATTTGTACAATGGAGAATGATCTTTATAAGAAACTACAAATTGGTAGCTGAATGGGCCACAGCAGACCATTCTCATAAGTTTTTCTAAGCTGAAATTTATAGAAAAAAGTTCTCACCTTAGTATTTGGAGTAACTCTTTCAGATAACTATGAAATGTTTTCAGCAAAGACTTTGTTAAACATGAATACTTTTCTTTCACCATACAAGCATACAACATTCATAAGATTTCAGGAAAAACATAGTTGAGCAAAATGCATCAAGATTATGTAAGTAACAGATCTTTTTCAAGAACAAAATCTCCTAGTCAGCAAATATGCAAAATACTCAAACTTCTGTTATAAAATCGTACTTAGTACATACAGGATCAGTCAAATGTTTTTCATATTCCTCATCTGTATACTTCAGAATATCCACAGACTGCATTCAGAGGACAATAATGATGTGTTATTCAGAAGTGGAAACCAACTATATTGAACTATATTGCTTTATATAATTGTAGATTCAAAACTAGTACCTTGTTGTACTTGGCAAATGAGTAATCACCAGTGGGTGGGACACCATTAACAACTCTCACCTGAGAATGAGTGGCAAAATCCATAAGAGAGAAAAATTAACTAGGCCATTAAGGTGACTGTCTTATTATCATCATATTGTTTAAGTATAAGAAAACTATACCCAATGATACAATTGCAAATTATCTGTGCGGGCCGATGATGTAAAAGAAAGCCACTGCCATGTAATCTGAAAAGTAAATTTAGAATAAAAATTCAGCCCGGAGACAAACATATAACAGGCTTAGAAGTTGTTTTACACAGGACCATAAAAACAATGGACCTCCTTCAACAAACACCAAGGACTGATGTTAACACTACTAGCAACCAAGCACAGGAACTTCATTCACTTCGAAATGAAAATTTTAGTTGGCATTGTAAACACCAAACATGATTCCACTTAAACCAATATTATGGCAAATTAAGGGAGTGTGAAGACAAAAATAGAAGAATTAACAAAATATGCTTTCCGCAAAAATGATTCACATATGTATATAGATATATAAATAGAGAGAAAGAAACTTATCATCAGAAACAACAAATATTTCTCCGTACGACACATCCAAAGAGAGAATCATACAAACTTACTGATCTTTCTTGAACACGAGAAGGACTTACCCAATTAATTTCTGTAACAATAAAATGTAATAATAAATCATTTATTAAGGAATAACAAAAAGGGTGCATCCTGAGCATATTAGTAGACAGTATAGATGGTCTTAAGTTTTTGCAGTTCTCATATGACACTCAAGGTAGTTAGTCTTGTGCGCATATAAGAATGTAGAATCTTAAGTTAGTGTCCATTACAACAGACAGTAGAAGGGGCAAGGTTAACACAATGCTACTGCACTCTCTTGCAATCTGTTGCTGTCTAAACTACTGCGCCTCAGAACTATCCTTTATTATGTTCAATGAATACTACAGCTATCTGGAAAAAAAACCCAATGAGGAAAATAACCATCAAAAATTACAATACTGCAGACAGAAATCTCAAGCCCTAAATTCAATTTTGGGATTATAAAAGCTCTCAAACCCTAGTTATCTGCACAAAAGATATCAAAAAAGAGAAACACGGAGTGAACCAACTACGGCATGACGAATCCCCTTTACCTTCTCTTCTTTCTCCGAAGTCTGTCGCTTCTTTAGGTGAGAGACTTCGATCGTGGGCATGAGCGGGGCCATTCCTCCTGTAAGAGCATAAACCTAGTCGCCCAAACGAAACCCGTCAGGAATGAACGCGAGGGAGGAATTAAAAATTCAAGCTCGGGCGGAGACGGGAGAAGAGGCGGTTTACCTCTCGGTGAACGCCATCGGGCCTCCTCTGGGAGTCCTTCTGGGGTCGCGGTTTCTTCTCCTGGCTCCCCGGAAAGGAGTTCTTGGGCAGGCCAAGGATGTCCTTGGCATCCATGGACGGTTAGGGGGAGTGAGGAGCTCTCTAGGGTTAGGATTCGATTTCCTCCTCTGGCGCCATTGCGGGGAGACGAGCTGCAGAGAGCAGAGGAGATCGAGACCTCGGCCGATTCTTACTGTTGATACATCCGTTTAAGAGCGAACTACTTGAATAAGAACAGCGCTAAATGGTCTAATTGGACCCTGCCATCGAGCCGCATTATTCGATTAGGTCCGAACTCGAAGAAATGGTGCATGTAGCGTGGTAAAAGGATTATACTTAATTGGGCCCGGTACAATAATTGGAGAAAAAATATTTTAATAATATAAACTCAATTCTCTTATTATATAATACTCAACCCTCACTTTTTTTTAATACTAAATTAACTTCTCTAATTCTAAAGTTCTATGTATCTTGGGTAGATATGCTCCAAGTATACTTAAAATATGCTCCAAATATACTTAAAAAACAGCCCAACGGCCCAAGTAAATAACCCAACATTAAAAAAATATCTGACGGCAAGCGGGCGGTATCGCTCGGCGCCGCCGTGCGCTTCGTCAGAACCCTACTCAGAGGTTTACCACGAAAGCTTCTCGCTCCGTGGGGGATTGCGGCTACGCATATTTGCGGTCGAAATGTCCGTGCGAATGGCTCGCTTGCGTCGTATCTTTTCTCCCTCCATCCTCCTACCTTCCTCTGCCCCTCCTCTTTTCCTGCAGCGCTGAGCGCCCGTGACCAAAGAAAGCAGAGCCGAACCCTATTCCCCCTCTCCTCATGGCGCTCTTCTTCGCTCGGTTGAGGAGGAGACCCCCTTCCAGCCTCTCCTCCGCCGCCCGCGCCCGCTTCCTTTCGCTGTCCGCCAGCCCAATCCCGCCCGAAGAGCCCACGCCGGATCCCAGGTTCCTCCGCCATAGCTCCCCCGACGCTGTTCCCTTCCTCGACCACTCTCCCTTCCTGCGCTTGCCCCAGGTCCGCCTCAGCACCCTCCCCGGCGGCATCCGCGTCGTCACCCATTCCGCCCCCTCCACCGCCTCCCATACCGCCTCCGTCGGCGTATGGATCGATGCTGGCAGCCGCTTCGAGGCTCCCGGCACCAACGGCACTGCGCATTTCCTCGAGCACATGATCTTCAAGGGCACTCGTCGCCGCACCGCGCGCTCCCTCGAGGAGGAGATCGAGAACATGGGCGCCCGCCTCAACGCCTACACCTCCCGCGAGCAGACCACCTTTTTCGCCGATGTCCAGTCCAAGGACGTGTCCTTCGCCGTCGATGTGCTCGCTGACATTCTGCAGAACTCCAAGTTCCCCGACCACGCCATCAAGCGGGAGCGCGGCGTCATCCTTCGGGAGATGGAGGAGGTTCGCTCGTGATTCCTTCGTTCCCTTTCTTTCCTCTTCTGTTTGCTTCATGGATAGAGTCTCACGCGTGTCGGTGATGCGGTTAAACAGGTGCAGGGACAGGTAGACGAAGTGATATTTGATCACTTGCATGCTGCAGCATTCCAGGGGCATCCTCTTGGAGACACAATATTGGGTCCGGAAGAGAACATCCGCGGGATTTCAAGGGTTGATTTGCAGCAGTACATTTCCACTCACTACACAGGCCCAAGAATGGTGATTCCTTGTAAAATAGATCTTATGCGTTCGGCTACTGTTACTCTAAAGAAAACTTAGACTTTGAACATGTGTTGAAGGTTGTATCGGCTGCAGGAGCAATTAAACATGATGAGGTCGTTAGCATGATCGGGAAATTGTTTACAAATTTTTCTACTGATCCAACCACTGCAGATCAACTTGTTAAGGAAAATCCAGCCGTTTTTACTGTCTCGGAGGTGAAGTTGTTCTGACACTAAATTAGCTTTCCTTGCGTTTGAATGTGCATTGCAGTTGTATGTTACCATCTGACCTAATGTGTCACAGGTTCGGATGGAAGATAAGGGAATGCCTTTGGCACACTTTGCCATAGCATTTCAGGGGTCATCCTGGACGAACCCTAATTCTATCCCTCTCATGGTAATTCAGAGCATGTTGGGTAGTTGGAACAGAAGTATTGGCGTCGGTAATTGCTCAGGGTGAGATCATGAATCTATCTAGATAATTTTACTTTTGTTAATCGGTGTGTGAGTTTTAACTTGCCCACATACACCTGCCTGTCTATTAACAATATCATGTTACTTCAAAAATTATCAGGTCTCAGCTTGCTCGTCGTGTGGGCACCGATGAATTAGCCGAAAGCATCATGGCTTTCAATACCAACTATTGTGATACTGGATTATTTGGTATCTATTCCACTGCCATGGTAAGCTGTACTCTGATATCATAATTGATACTACGCTATGCTTGTTCAAGATGTTGGCTTTTCATTAGTTTAATTTTCATTATTGCATCTTTTGTTATGCATGCTTTCATTAAAGCAAACTTGAGTTACTGTGAGGAAGAATTACGGCCATAAATTTTATAATATTCTAAATGCTTACTTATTAATATCATACGTTGAACTTTGTTCCCATGGGTCAATATGGGGCACATGATGGCAGAAATTTTTGGTTGCATTCTCACTGCATCTGCTGTCCAGAAAATTTAATATCAGGGAAGAGGAACACCTACGCTACCTTGATATTCTAATGAAAATTATCACTATATTCTATGGAAAGTGTACATCTTTTTTTGTTAACCTGTTGGATTCTGTTGATGCAGCCCAATTGCTTACATGATTTAGCATGCATCTTGATGGAAGAGATGAGGAGACTTGCATTCCAAGTATCAGAAGCTGAAGTTGTTCGTGCTAGGAATCAGGTATTGAACATTTTATTTTTCACTTCTACACTCGGTACTTCATTTTGGTGAAATATAGCTATTCTAACTTAAGATGATGATATGAAAATTTTTCTGTGATCTTTTATCTGCTTTTGCATCTTCAGCTTGATAAAAAATTGCAGGCAACTTATCCCCCTCAATATTAGCTTTCCTAACTGGTGAATTCATAAAGTTTGGCCTGCATCTGGTGCAGGACCGTGAAATTTATTTGGAACACATTGAAAATTTATACACAATTTTAAGGGTGGTCTCTCATCAGTTAGCCTAGAACTCCTAAGTAAATTTTTATAGAAGAGGTGGTACCTCCATTAAAAACCTAGGTTTAGACCAACACATTAGGTTGGTGCACAGTTTAAACTCCTTAGAAAGCTTGTATCGAAGATTGGAATAACAAAACCTGGAGCTATTCCATCAGAAACTTTCATTTTGACTTAGACACAACATTTCAACTCTCAGTATAGTGTTGATAACATTTCAGTTTAGCTACAGATGATTTGACAGCATAGTGGAGCTTATTTGTCATAATAGTTCACAAATCATAGTGATGAAAACCTCCCTCTTCTACATATTTCTTGGCTATTTGCTGTTCTTGTTATAATTGAATAAATGGATAGAGCCTATGCAGATGGGAGAGCTGGTGTCTATCAAGTTGGAGTAATCCCTTAGCTCTAGTCCAAATATCTTCGTGTTCGTGTAATATTTGCATAACAAACTTGTGAATCCTAACTTCCACTGCATAAAACAGCAATCTTTGGTAGTATGTCATAGCACCCAAATACATCAGGAAAGATGTGTAGACTTTCTGAAATGTGGCGAATGTCCAAAATCAATGGAGTCCGGATTACTTTTGCAAAGTGATTATCACAGCATTTAGTGTCAGAAATAAAATCATCGACATTTAACTTTTGACATTTTGCATAAGACAAATGTTCCTAGTGAACATGCATCAGGTTATAAATGTTGAACATCTTTACACTCCTTTTCCATCTTCTTCCTTGCTACGTGAGCCTTCTTACTTACAATAACTAGATTTTGATCTCAGCATCATCAGATCCTTTCCCTATTTCCATTTAAAAAAACAAAAACTAGTAGTTCAAGCAAGTCTTCTAATCTTTCGTGAGAATTCATCAGGATGAGGCTGTTCAGCTATATGCTTGCCCCTTCCTTTTTGAGAAAGGTATTAACTCTGTATTTGCCATACTGTACAGTTAAAATCTGCCCTATTACTTCACATCGATGGATCTACTGCTGTTGCGGAGAATAATGGTCGTCAGGTACATATACTGTTCCAATACTTGTGTTATTCAAATGTCTTTTGCATTATGTATCAGTGGATTATTTGAGTGCTATACATTACACTCGAAATTATGAGCAAACATCATAAGTTTGCGTGGAACCTCATCAAAAGGGGCTGCTCTTTATCATTGGATGCAGATGCTGACATATGGGCGGATAGTACCCTTTGCTGAACTCTTTGCTCGCATAGATGCTGTTGATGCTGCTGCAGTGATGGAGACAGCAAGGGACTTCATAATCAACAAGGCATTTAGACTTTTTCCGGATATTTGCTAGCTTCAAATGAGCTGTTGGTATTTTTCAAATTTTCTTCTCATTCTAATCTGCTAATTGTTTCAGGGTGTTGCACTTGCCGCAATGGGGCCTATCCAGGAATTGCCAGACCTCAGTTGGTTCTGCTCCCGGACTGCAGCTTAGCCATACTAGAAGACCCGAATTTTTTACCTAGGAACACCTGCTGTCTTTTCCACCATTTGCAATTGAAAGTTGAAAAGGCCAAGGCATCATGTAACAACTAAATTACTTGAAACAAAAAGGCAATGTATCTCTTCATAGTTCAATCCTCCTATTTTATTCAGATTTGTGCAACTTATTCATCATCCTGTTGTAATTATATTCCTTTCAGGTTTGGAAAAATTCAAAGTTTCTCCGGTTCTTTTATACTTATTAATGATCACTAAATTATTTCATGTAAACGCTATGTGTGTGCGTGTGGGGCACTTGGAATTTAATGTTTACACTGTTTCCTTGAGCCAATGTGCGAGGGACCAATTCATTGTAGGTGTGCTCGAGGGGATCGTATTGATGAAGCGAAGTGATTTGCTCGTCATGATGTCCTCGGACACCATCAGCCTGTTTTCGCCCTTGTGCGGTAGTGGAAGTGATTTAAAATCAAAGGAATAACTATAACAAGAAGACGATCTCTATTAGCTATCTGCAAAAACCTTTCAAGTTTGATTTACATGTCGGATTGCAGCACTCAACTCTTAATATTTATAATTCCTACGCTCTCGGTTGTGTATGATCTCTCCAGGTCCTCCTAGAGGCCCAATCGAATCACTCTTGTAACCTCAAGCACCGGAGTACTAATCGATTTGCGAAGGTCAGACGCTAGAGCACCATATTCCAATGACTATGAGCCTCTGCCACGGTGCGCAAGTGAACCTCAGGTTAGTCTGACTTGGATCCTAGTGGACTTGTTCATCTGCGCCTCTACTATGTCTCTTATGTGTCTTGGGCGCTCGTGCCCTCTTTGGCATGCTGAGGCTTCTGCATGCATCCGAGCCTGGATGAAGTGCTGTGCCCCCCATTGGTCTTATCCTGCGGCCTTGGACGCGTTATGATGGAAATTCTCTGGCTTTTTGATGTGATGCTTTAGGTTTCAAATATTTGCACTCGGCGGCCAAACTCCACCACCACCCGCGCCTGCTCCTTCACCTGCCTTGTGAATGCCATGAATTGCGAAACCAACGAATTCCTTCTCCCCCGCGCTCCTCCCCTCTCCCTTGCAATTAACCGTCACCCCCCATTCAAATAACCACCTTATAAACCCCACCACCCAATCCTCTTCTCCTTGCTCTCTCCACGATCGTTACCATTTCAAAAATGATCTCTCTTCCTCAACTCTTCTTCTTTTTCTTCTTCTTCTTCATCGCCGTCGCCCCTATCGCTGCCGACCCTTCCCTTCCCAAATCCGACCTCCTCCCCCTCCTCGCCTTCAAGCACTCCCTCTCCCGCTCCGACCCTGCCGCCCTCTCCTCGTGGGACCCCGCCGCCGATCCTTGCTCCTCATGGCGCGGCGTCTCCTGCCGTGGCGGCCGCGTCGCCCGTCTCGTCCTCGAGGGCCTTCGCCTCGACGGCCCCATCCACCACCTCGCCCGGCTCCCTCATCTCAGCCTCCTCAGCCTCAGCAACAACTCCTTCTCCTCCCCCATCCACCGCCTCGACCTCTCACTCTCCCCCTGGCAGGCCCACCTCAAGATCCTCCACCTTTCTCGCAATCGCTTCTCCGGCCCTTTCCCTGCGGCCTTCCTCCGCCTCCGCCGCCTCCGCCGCCTCGACCTTGCTGGAAATCTCATCTTCGGGGCTATCCCGCCGGAGATCGGCGTCCTCCTCCGACACCTCCTCACCCTCCGCCTCGAGGAGAACGAGCTCAGCGGTGGCGTCCCGATTTCGGTTGGCTCCATTCGGGGGCTCAACGACCTCAACGTCTCACGTAACCACTTGTCCGGGGCGATTCCCGGCGATCTCTCCTCCTTCACACCGTCGTCCTTCGCGGCCAATCCCGGCCTCTGCGGAAATCCTCTACCACGGAGGTGCCCGAAGAGCTGGGCCGCGAGCAGCGCAGACCCGAGGCCGCCGCCAAAGCGTCCACCGAGGCGAAATATAAGTGAGTGGATGGTGATACTCGTCGCAGCGACAGGGGGCATGGCAGCGACCACCGCTGCCACGGTAGTCGCACTCTTTCGCCTCAGGAGGCAGGCGAAGAGGAAAGCAGAGAGGAAGCTGGAGGTCGACGGAGCAGAGGGGAAGACGGAGAAGGAAGGAGTGGAGGAAGTGGAAGAGGAGAGGGGCGGAGGGAAGATGGAGTGGTTCGAGGAGGGAAGCGACGCAGCGACGACCTTCGCATTGGAGGATCTGATGCAGGGATCGGCGGAGATGCTGGGGAGGGGGGCGGTGGGTTCGACGTATCGGGTGGTGATGGAGGAGGCGGCGGTTTCGGTGGTGGTGAAGAGGGTGAGGAGGCCGAAGAGATCGTCGAGCAAGGAGAAGAGGAGAGGGAGGAAGGAGGAGGAGTCGTTGCTCAATGAGATGGGGCGGTGGCAGCATCCCAATGTGGTGAGCTTAAAAGCGTACCATTACTCTTCCACCGGGGAAGAGCTCCTGCTCGTGTACGACTACCTCCCCAATGGCAGCCTTTTTGATCTCCTGCACGGTCAGTGCGCTTCCTGTCTCATCTTCTCCTTCGCTCTTTCTCCAACTTCAAATACTCGAAAGCATTGCAGTTTATCTACATTAGTTTCTAAAAATCTTAAAAGCATACCAAAGTGATAAAAACTATTACTTTGTTCAGGGTGGTGATCAAATGAACACGTTATGTGAACTTTCACAGGGAATCGCGGACCAGGGAGGATTCCACTGGAGTGGCCCTCTCGGCTGAAGCTTGCGATGGGCGCCGCCAATGGCCTCGCCTACCTCCACGATACCTCCAACTCCAAGCTCTCCCACCACCACCTCACCTCCTCCAACATTCTAGTCGACGCCCAAGGCAACGCCCGCATCTCCGACTTCGCCCTCCTCGATCTCGTCTCTTCAGCCCCGCCGCCCTCCTCCTCCTCCTCCTCTTCCTCATTCAGCTCCACGAGCTCCCACGCGGCCACCGCTGCAGCGACGGCCGCGGAAGTCGCGCATAGAAGCGGCGACGTCTACTGTTTCGGGGTCATCCTGCTGGAGATGCTGACGGGGCGGCCCGGCGGGGAGGATCTGGCGAAGTGGGTGCGGACGGTGGTGCGGGAGGAGTGGACATCGGAGGTGTTCGACATCGAGCTGATGAGGGGCAAGGCGGCGGAGGACGAGATGTTTGCTCTTCTCCAGGTGGCGCTTCTGTGCGTGGCAGAGGAAACGAAACAGAGGCCGCGGATGGGGGTGGTCTACAAGATGATCGAGGACATCAGGGAGAGAGGGAATCGGAGGAGTAGAGGAGGAAGAGGAGGAGAGCCGATCTCGCCTTCCTTGCAGGACCATTACTCCGGTGAGTCCTCCTCGCCTTGCCTGTCTGAAGACACTCCCACCATCACCAGCTCTTAATAGACTACGAAACTTCAAACAACGTTTCATCGTCCAAGGTGGAATATTTTGAATATAAACGCATTTCGTGATACAATCACCTAAATATGTCCATATTTAAAAGCATTTAAATAACAAAACTCGAATGATTGCAAGGCGACAAAGTCCAAACCTTAGTAGGGTCAAATAAAACTGTAATCTCTTTACAGTGCTTTTAAGAAGCATCGAGTAAGTCATAAGCAAAAAAGAAAAAAAAGGGAGATCATCGAAATCCGGACGCACTCTGTCGGACACGCCAAAAATGTTTCACCGTAAAAAGCAACGACGGGCCCAGCAGAGGGGGGGGAATTCTGCAGGTGGCATCGTAAGAGAGGCGAGTGAGGTAGGGAGAGGTTGCCGTGATCCATCCCGGATATTAATTGATGTAAAAACGGCTGAGTTATTATTGGGCGGCGCGACTCGTCCAGGTTCAGAGCCTCCTCTCGCTGTCCGTCCTCTCTACCCACCCAGCTTGCGACTCGTTCCTTCCTCGGCGACGGTGTCGATCATATTTGATTTTTTTTTTGTGCAGTTCTTGAGAGTTTTCTTCTTCCCTCCTCCCAATTTTTTCATCCTTCCTTCACTTTGATCCTCGATATGAGCCGATCAGCGGGGATTACATGCTGCCCATCGTCCCGTTCCCCATTCTCCCAAGGTCGGTTCTCGGCGCAGGCCTTTTTATTGTAACCTAATTTTGGTCTGTTGCTTTTCTCTTGATTCGTTTGTTTTCGTTATGGTAGATCAAACACTGCGCTTCCTGCTATGAGGATTTTTTTAATCTTGTCAGCATCTTAATTTTTTGGGGGGTTTTGTGTAGCGGGTTGGTTCGCAGATTATCAAAGTAAAACTTCTGCTGTGGTGGGATTTTAGCTAGCTTGACGGAGTCCGTACTTCGAATAGTTCTTTAGAAGTTTTTTTTAAAGTAAAATAGAGGGTGAAAGATTGATGGCCTACTTTGGATATCTGGATTGTGTATGAACTATCAATGAGAAATTTCGACTCTTTCGGTTCAATTAATTAATTGATGCGGGATAGCCTAGCTTACGAAAACCAGCATAGATAACTGATCCAGGTGAACAGGACCCAGTGAGCTATTGATATGAGATGCTGAAAATGATCTCAATTAATGAACTGTCTTAACTTCTAACTTGATTCGATCAACACGCAGCTCCATGTAGCACAAATCAGTTGTAATTGAACTCCACTCTGGAATAATTGTGTCACAACTCTCAAAGTGTCTATTTATTATTTCCGAGATAGTATTTGATGGCATTAGTCTGTGATGGAATTATTGATTTCAGTTACAAAAGGAAATAATTATTCTTTTTTCTTGTATCAGTGAGCATGATTTGGTGAGGCAAACTTAGGTATAAATGTGCGAGAGCTCGTCTTAACATGGTCAACAATCTAGAAAAGCAAAGATGAGACCATGGTTAGTTTCATCGATGGAGATTGAAGCTGGTGAAGATGTCAATGCTAGCCAAAGATTGAACGGATCATGGCCGGTTGATGAAGTTGATTCTGAGAAGGCTACGTTCCCTTGCTGCATAGTTTGGACGCCTCTTCCCGTAGTTTCATGGTTGGCACCTTATATTGGTCATGTTGGAATTGGCCGTGAGGATGGGCAAGTTCTTGACTTTGCTGGTTCAAATTTTGTGAACGTCAATGATTTTGCTTATGGTGCTATTGCTAGATATATTCGGCTAGAGAGGGAACAGGTACAGATACCACAAGTTTTCTGCAGTTAATCTTCAAAAATTCTGCCACTGATTTGCAGATGTATTACAATATGATGATTGAACTTATGTGTAGTGCTTCCTACTCACATTCTGGTAGTATTATTTGGCTCTTGTTTCTAGTTTTGAGTGGCATTTTTCATGAAACACGGCCTCGTACCAAAGCTCAACATAGCTGCAGGAGAGGTGAAAAAGTTCAGCAAAATAATTAAGACATAAAAGATAGTGAGATGAACTCTTTTCTCATGACTATTCAAATACTGACATTTCTACATTCATATAACTGAATTGTTAGTTCCAGAATCCTTCTCATTTTCCACAAGATAATGTTTTTTTCAGAACTTGGTTGCATTGTGTTACAAACTAAGGTACCGCACTTATATTATATCCATATCAAATTAGCATACGACAAGTTTGAGTGCATCACACAAACATGTCATACTAAGTGCAGAACTGGCAATCCTTGTCATGACAATCTCATTTTCTTATCCAACTGTCAACTTAGGTGAAAGAACATGGATGTTTTATTCATTTGACCATCCATGTTCTTTCACCAGGTTGATAGTGGGATAGGAACATGAGACTGTCATGACAA
This sequence comes from Thalia dealbata, assembly GCA_030544415.1. Lineage (NCBI taxonomy): Eukaryota > Viridiplantae > Streptophyta > Magnoliopsida > Zingiberales > Marantaceae > Thalia > Thalia dealbata. The sequence continues at coordinate 3,505,896 of CM060458.1, forward strand.
AGATGTGAGTCCTTGAGGCATAAATCGAAGCCATGCCTTTGCTGACTACTTGTGCCGAAAGAACATGAATGTTGCAAAGAGAATAAAAAACTGATACAATTATCTCCAGGAAGTTCGAATTAGTTTTATTTTGAGCTATCAAGTTATATGAATCTTGTGCATGGAGTTGTTGAATTTTGAGCAACTAATGCTAGTTATACAGGCTTCCAATAATTCTTTTGCATCTGAAATGTGTTTACTACAATAAACTCTGAATCTTAGTTTACGTTTGTATTTTCTTCCCAAATACATGTGTTGACTCCAGTACATGAATAAGATTTGTTCCCCGAAATCCTAGTATTCTGTATGATTGTGGATAAGCTGAAAAATGACCTACTGGCTCTAATTTGTTTGATGTCCTGGGCAGTGCTGTTTTCCTCCAAATCTATCGGCGCATAAGTGCAAGCAATCCTACAGACACGCAGAGCGAGGGACATCAATTTCATGGGATGATGCCCTGCATATGAGCATGCAGCATTTTCAGCACAAATACTACAACCTCTTCGCCTGCAATTGTCACTCATTTGTTGCTAACTGCTTGAATCGGCTCGCTTATAACGGCTCCATTCAATGGAACATGTTGAACGTTGCTGCTCTCATCCTCTGGAAAGGCCAATGGGTCGACGGCATGTCAATAGTCAGATCATTCCTTCCTTTCGTGGCAGTTCTTGTTCTAGGGATTTTGATGGCCGGTTGGCCGTTCCTAGTTGGGATGGCGGCATTCTCATTCCTTTTGATTGGGTGGTTCTTCATACGTATTTACTGCATGAAGATTGTGGATTAAGATTCTTTTTCCTGGAATTGCTTGGCAAAGATGAGAGTGTACTAATATTATCTTACAATCGATGAATTTATATATTGTAATATTGCTAATGCCAGTTATACCAAGCATTCCACGTTGAAATGAAATGCAACTTTTTTCCCAATTTGTCAATCACAGTGCTAAAAGCTCTATTTGGAGGTACTTGAAATCAGGAATCATAAAGTTCCATGTGTCGTTTAAAATTGCATGTGCAGTTTATTTTGAGATCTAAACTATATACATCAAGGTCTATAAATTTCTTACATTTTTCCAACATGATAGGGGAATTTTTTTGAGGAGAATCTTGTTGAGAAAAGTCCAGTTCTTTTCAGATGCCTTTTTTATATTTTTCAGTGGTTTTCCGTTTTCATATGCATTTTTTTAAAATTTTCTTTTCAGATGCATTAGTATAGCAGGCCTTTTACTCAAATTTAATCTTCTATACTTTGTGGAATTTCCACGAATGTTTTCAGATCAATGATTTTAATTGTCAGGGTCATTCCTTTTAAGTCATTTATTATATACTTTTTTTAGATAAAGAAGACTGTCTCTACCGAAAATGACCATATTTTCATTTAAAATATTTTTGTTACAATTAAAATCTTCTTACATTTTTGTATTCTTTTACCCCCCTACTGAAACTGAAAAATAAGGGGAGTGAAGCAGTGCCATGCTTTTATTTCATGCTGCACTTGATTTATCCATGAAAAATTTAGGCTAGACGAGCAAGCATCTCATCCCATCTCGTAGGTCGGTTCGTTTATTTGGACTCATTCCTGCAAATTTTGGCTCGACTCGTTCCACATGCCCATGGTTCGACGCCAGCGCCAGCGTCCCAATTTGATGGCGAGCTGCGGCCCCGCCCTTCTCTTCCTCGGCCACAAACGCCCACCTGCCATATCCATCCACCACCGGGTTGGAGGACGCCTCTTCTCTTCTCTCACCGTTCTCTTGCTTCGCCATCATCTTCAGCCTCACCGCCGCGATGCCGGGCACCATCCGTGTCTCGAGTACTTCAATATCTCTTTCCCGGACGAGCATAATTTTTTATTTTTTCATCATTGGCGTGGTTAAAAGCTAACAATCTTAACGAATTGCAGTTGTTGAGTTGGAACAACCTGCTCCGTCTGCTCCGCCGACGCCGATCATCGACTGGAACCGGAGCTCCCTCTCTTTGAAGGGTCAGTTTGCCCCCCCTTTTCTTTTCATTTGCTGGGTTTTGCTGTTGCCTCCGCTGGTGGTAGTCAATGTTGATGTTTTTGCTGCTGCAGTTACCACGGGAAAGAGGGAGTATCAAACAATGGGGAATATGGAACTCTCGTTGTGAGTATCCTTGTTCGGCTTGTTTGGGACATACGAGAAAATTGTGGAAGGGATTCGGATTCCTTTTCAGCTTCTTCTGAATACTGTTAGGGCATGTTTGGTATGAGATTATATTGGGTTGGAATGTGATTCCAATTAAATCTGGTTGCAACTAAAATTTGATTGGAATCACATTCCAACCAAACATGCCCTTGTGCTTTAAAGAGATTTTATTTTCCTAGTTTTAACTTGACTTGCAGCAATCATTGAATAAATCCTACTTAACTATTTATTTGATTGTGCTGCCCCCTTAGAATCGGAGTAGGGAATTCGAAGTTTCTAATGCATCAGTACGTAACTTCATTGATAACTTGTCAAAAATGATCCTTGGTTTATTAAATGCAGTCCTATTGTGTCAATGAGAGATAACATGGTGGTAATGCTTAATGGTCCAGATGGGAAAATAATATCCCGAGCAGGTGCGTTCATTGGAAAATGTGATACCATCTTAGACTGGGTTTTACATTTTCAAGGACTTAGAGTAGATTTTATTAAATTCTAATCACAAATGAAAACTTGCCAGAACTCAAGGTCATTTCAGTGGTTGAAAAAGGGATATTGGATGATTCTTTTTCTCTTGAAGGTGGTATTACTATCCGTATGAGGGTGCAGTTCTTACTCAGTGAAGAAGAACGCCTGCGAATCCATGAACTGGTATTGTAGATTTTATATATGATAGATATTGTGATGCCGACCCTGTCTATGCACATGTCAAGAATTTCTGTTATTGCAACCCTAAAGAGATGAGACTTTAAAACTTCTTTTATTCCTAATAATGTCTATCTAAAGCTACTGCATTTTCTTCATGAAGAGGAACTCTAAGCTCAAAAGACAGCATGGGGATTTGCTCAAGGAAGACCTTGCAAGTAATATTTCTAGCAATAATGTTATTCCTCGCCCCTTCTCATTCTCCCGTCATTTCCTCTGGATTTTACATTAGATATTTGTATTTTGTTTACAAGTTGCAGGAGAAAAAGTTAGGGAGACAATGCCAACTTACAATGCAAAACTCAAGATGGAAGGAATTAAGATTAGGCAGTCAAAGCACATAAACCAAGTTAAGTATCCACTCCTGGTGCAATTGATTTAAAATTTATATGGCATGTCGATTTTCTATCTCCATATGGCTCATGATTTCTTTATAAGAATAACTGCAACTACTTTCTTTGTGCTTATTATGTCTCTAGTTCTTAGTCTTGAATTCATATGATTCAACATTTTACTTCCTCCACAATTAGATTCCTTATTAGTCTTGAACTGCTGATATGTGTCAGTGAAAAGTAACTATAGCCTGAATAAACTACGTATCTCATTACAGATGAACACATTGATCTATCAACATCAAGCACCCAACCGTCAGTGCAAGATTCTGAAAATCACACCCAGGATTTACTTGATAGCCAAATACATAAATCAAATGAAATAGATGAAGGAACAAAAAAGATAATATCACTTACAGGAGGTATCCAAGGAAGGGAAATCTTCCAGGTGGATAGTTCAAACCGTCAAAGAGAACATGCAGCGTCAGTAACATCAGGAAATTCTACGGATGGAATTATTCCCTCCTCTACTAAGCTGGAGGAGCAAAGATGTATTAGGAATTCTTTTGCAATAAGCGCGAGAAGCAATGTAAGGTCAATGATAAGTGCCTTTGAGAAAAATCCATCCCAGGTAGTATCTGATTTTGTTATGCATGTGGGCTAGAGAGTTGTATGCATGAGAATGCCAAATATTGAAATTATTGCAAATTGAATCTTGTAGGGGCTGGAGAGTAATGTTGTCTCTAATGTATTATTGCTCAGCAAGAACGAAAATGAAAGTTCTTTGAAGAGAACACCCTCAGAAGAAAGTATCTCCAAGAAATTAGTTCAACAAACCATGGCGAAGTCATGTTCTTCAGGGGCACTTTCTGATGTTAACTCACAAAACAATTCAAAATTTCCTATACCACATCTTGCAAAGAAGCAAGAAGGAGATCAGCCTACGATGGTAGAAACCAGGAGAAAGATAAGAAAATTTCTGGATTTTGATCAAAAGCACATAAGACCAGGTAAGCAAACACTATTATTGTAATAAATTATGGAAGCACACCAGTGAATTCCTTACATTTTCCACCATCTCAAACTTCTGAAAAGCAGATGCTACTGGTCAGAATGTTGGCAAAGAAATACACCTACTAAGAATGTATAGACATAAGAATCAAGACAAAATTGCTAGATTTTTGAAGGGAACGATGCAGTCCGGAAGCACAATCAGTGAGTCTCCCGATTCTGATGACCCTTGTGGTACGGGGACATTGCAGCAAGTTTTCTATTGCAGATGGTGCAGAGGTCATGCTAAGGAACAACTATCTTCTTGGAATTTATTTGAACCAACAGAACTTCTATGTAATCGAACAGAAGAATGTGTGTTTAACACATTTGGAATCTGGGCTCCACGACATTTTTGCATTACCACCGGAAGTAAAAGACTGAGGAATCTTCTTGAGAGGTGCAGGAAATGTCTCGGATCATTATCTGTGGACGAAAAGTTTAGGCCAGAAGCTGATGAAAAGGTTAGCATTTCTTTCTTTTTTGAATGTCTCCTTCTTTCCTCTGTGCAAACAATTCTGTATGCTGATGACCTTTGTGTTTCTGTGGCTCTATGTTGACAAGAAACCCCTAGAATTGAACGAGAATCATTCAACCTAGTAGAAATCTGTCCATATCCTACCCAAGCAATTGCTAGGCAAATGCTTGAAGGAAGACCAATGTATCTTATAATGTATTGGGTTTGGATTTCTCGTTCCAATCTGAACTCTTCTAGTATGATCATTTTTAGATGACTTTAGATTTTTCTTTCTTCACCTTTTATATTGTATTTTAGTTTAGGAGATAGACACTCCTAAATGTGTAATATAGTATGTTGCGGATCATTGTTCTACAATAAAACAAGTCTCTTTTTCAACAATTTTATCGAAGTGGTAGTGTTTCTTATTCAATATTTTTTTGGAATAGTGGCTCATGCTGGTAGAACATAAAACTGTAGGAAAATGTGTCGAGTGATTCATCCATTGCAGTGGCAAAGAATGAAAATATTAGTTCTCAAAGTCCTGGGCATGTGGATGGTGAAGATGTAACCGGAAATTCAAACTCATATGGGAAGTTGATTGACCAGGTATTTTCATCTTTATAATAAACCAAGCCCTCTATTTTTCTCATCAGTTTTATTCAGTTCATTACATTCACCGCATGGTCACATCTATCTTCTTCTTCGACTGATAGTTTAATTTATATAAAACGACGTAAACCCTATATATACTACTTAGCACCTGAGAGTAGTAAGTCTTGCAAAAATCTGGAATCTTTTTGGAATTTGGACCAGCCTAAGCTATGAGATCCTCGTACGATATAGGTTAGTGTCCAGATAAAATCACAAGCCTTGCATATTTCTTATCACGTCAGTTATTAATTCCAATAGTTGGAGTGTAACATCAATCATTTTCTGATCATACTGATATTATTCATGCGTTTCCTAATATCAATCCTATCATTTTGCTTTCTGACAGGGAGTGCGAATCATTATTGTAATTGTTGCTTGTGGGACACTTCTTCTGCGTACCAGATAAGCAAATCTGAGGTCCTTTTACATCTGCTGGATATTTCTTCTTTTAAAATACCAAGAAGATCATCAGTGAGTCATTCTGCCAGGTTCTTTTTTTCTTTACAGGTAAAACTTTGCTAATCAAAGTGCTCAGGAAGATAATGCAGACGAGAGGCATGCCTTTTTCTCATCTTTTGACCTCATAATTCTATTGAAAAACAAGCATCTACAGTATGCAACAAAGTTCGTAAGTAATCAATTACGTGACTTAATAGAACTGCAAGGTTCGGTCTCCTCCTTCAATCTCATATAACCGTTGCTTACATGTAGTCATTCATCAGAAAAAAGAAAAAGCTCCTCTCTGAATCTTGTTCTTCCTTTTATTTGTTTGATGTAGGTTTATTAATAATCTCTTCTAAACTCATCTGTGCAGGTTCTTCTTTAATATGGTTTGGGATTGATAAATACGAATACTTCAAACATTGGTAACATGTATGTCAAGGATGATTATTAATCCCAAAAGTTGAAGCTCAGAGCAATCAGTCAATTGTACATAATATTTATGATCCACCTCCATACAGCTTCTGAGCGTACGCTGATTTCAGCTTTCCAGTGACCATAAATCTTTAGCTTGTAGAGAGATTAAAAATGCATAATTCTTCAGGAGAAGTGACCATTAGGTTGCTTTTGAAATATTATATCATTGCTAGCACTTCAATTCTTTTAATGTTTTATTATGACTTAAACTATCATGACAAGAGTCAAAAGCTTTCAGATCTACATGCACGGTCTGATATAACGTTGAAGTCAGCAGTGCGATGCGATGTATCATCTCAATCATGCATGAGGTTTGACGCGACATCAATTCGTTGGCTTGTACGCTGAAGCTTCCCTAACCTAATTCTTCCACAATAATAACCTTCGTCGTTTCTTGAAAGGATAAATTATCTTATTCTTTCTCTTTTTGATTTGTCGTTTTTAAAAATAAACAGATGATTTTTTAGGATTGGTGATTAAAGAAAATTGGTAAAGATTGCAGTTTGTAGTAGTAAAAGTTATTTAGCTGTATCAAATACTTGGATGGGCTTTTCTCTGGCAAAAAGAGGCTTCCAATTTGACGAGCAAATAGTGTTGTTTTAATTTGGAAGCTTCATGATTTAACAGGTTCAAAGAAGTGAGAACAATTAATTATTTTTACTTGGCGGCTATAAATATATGAACCTTTTTATTCGATAACTCCCACTAAATCATATGCTTTTTAATTTATCACAGCTTCCAATCTGAACCGTTTATTTCACAGATCGTCATCAGGTGGCCGCACGAATCTTAAGGGGCGGCCGATGGGCGGAAGCGGTAGACTTTGAGGGGTGCGCCCGGCGCCACCGCCTCCAGGAAGATCCTCGCCGTCGCCTCCTGGGGCACCGCCGCTGCCTCCTTCTCCACCAAAACTCCCGCCGCCACGTCCCACGTGCCGCCGTTGCCTCCGCCACCGGCCGCCAGGCACGCTATCATCGCTGCCTGCATCGGCCCCAGGCTCGGGTTGTAGGCTGCCGACTCGATGTAGGATCCAGCGTGCACCCTCCCCCGGGCGTCGGCCACCGCGAACCCCGACGGGCAACCGCTGTAGGGCGCATGCGACGCCCTTGCCGCCCCCTCCGCCGCTTCCCTCAGCCGGTCCTCCGGACCTCCCCGCGCGACGCCATTGCACAATCCCCCGCCTTTTCCGGCCGGCACGAGCTCGCCGAGCTCGTGGTCGTGCGGCTCGAGGAGGCGGGAGGCGCCCTTGTGGAGGAGGTCGTAGGGGCCGAAGGCGTGGGGGAGGAGGGAGGCGAGGGGGCGGAACCCGGGATCCTCCTCGGAGGTGACGAGGATCTCGATCTCCCCCGCGTCGCGAATCTCCTGGAGGAACTGCCGGCAGTGGCCGCAGGGGAAGGAGGACACGGCGAGGCAGCGGATGGCGGCCTCGCCGTGGGCGGCCGCGTTGGCCACGAGGAACTGCTCGGCGTGGACGGAGTGGTTGAGCGGGAGGCCGGGGAACTCGAGGTTGACGCCTACGAAGATCCGACCGCTGGAGCCCAAGCCGACGGCGCCGACGGGGTAGTGGGAGATGGGCGGGCGGGCGAGGCGCTTGGCGGCGGGGACGAGGAGCGGGAGGAGGTCCCTGACGGAGGCGAGGCCGGCCTCCTTGGCCGCGGCCTCTGCCTCCTCCGCCTCCATCATGAACCTTCCGGGCGAGGGAATCGCACGCTTCTCCTCCTCCATGTGGCTCTCGGCTGTCGTCGAAGGAGGGAAACGAGGAAGGCGATGTGATTTATTTATGCGATAAGCCGGAAGATGCAGGCTATGACCACCATCAATGCTATTTAAACCTCACCAATATATATACTTTTTTATCTTCGTTTTATTTTTCTTTTTTTCCCTGCGAAACACCAATCTCGGCCGATCCACCGCACAGGATAAAACGCGTCTGTCATTGGTCCAAAATCTTTAATGAAAAAAATAAAACTGCCCTGGTGCTTCGATTCCTGAACGGTGGTTGGGCCTGCTCAGCAACCTGCATGAATAATTATTTTTTATTGAAAAAAAATATCTTAATTATCAATTCCATGCTTATCTTATTGTACTCCTACTCTCCCACTCCCTCCCGGTTAATTAAATAACTATTTGCTCTTGGGGGAATTGAAAGGTCGATCGATAATTTCTGCGTAGGTTCCTCCAGCACTGCTTGCGAACAGAGTTTTATTTTATTCGTTCCTTATTTCCTCGCCTCAGTTATATGCTTGCGACTGAGGTTGATTCAACACGATTAGTTTTAGCTGATTAATCAATCGGATGCGAATGCGATGGAGATGTGGACGGATCGGGGGTGGGAGAAGATGTGCGTCTGCTTTTTCTCCTCCGGCAGTGCGGAGCAAATGCATGGCTGAAGAGGATTTCCATTTGCATGCGATCTGCACTCGCCGGCTTGCAGACAAATATGAGGATAGAAATAAAAAGGACCACCCAGAGGAGCCGGCTGTGGTGGTTCGTCAACAGTGTTGTAATAATAATAATAATAAAGCGGATGCAGCACAAAGATGGATTCCTTTTTCTTAATTTGTCGGATGATGATTAAGTTTTCCTCTCTTTTTTTTCTTCCTTACTTTTAATTTGTGGATAGATATATTCGTCTATGGAGGGTACTGATTCCTTCCTTGCAGCTTCACGTGTTGAAACACGAAGATAGTATATTCTTCCTTCCTAATTCCCGTGTTATCATCATCACCGCCTCTTTATTCAATCTGTTGAACTGGTATTTATTCAAAGCGTAATATATATTTTTAATTTTGAAATCTTATCCCATATATGATCGTTTTTTTTTTCTTCTAATTTTACAGGTGCTTGACTGGTTTTTTTTAACAATTTAGCTGACCTCACGATTAAGTAATTGAGTCGGTTGATCATAGTAAAATATACCTAATAATTTTATTTTATTTTATTTTTAAAAAAATAGAAAAGTTTTCAAACAACCTGCATCACTCGGAATCACACTGAGTATACCAACTTAACATTATTGATATTACTAATCTGAGCGTTGAGAAATGAAAATAACAAGAATATGAACAATCCTTCCTCAGTTATCTAACTAATATATCAAATTATTTCTTACATTGACTGCTTAGGCTATTTGATTTATATAAGAGAATATTTTACTAAACATACGGTGAGCATCATCGTTATATTTTTCAAGTATTGTACCCCATTTTTATTTATCGTCATGTATATTAGATTCGACGAGTGCTATTTAAATACTAGGGGTGCAACAATCTAAGTAATAATTAAGGAAGAAAGTTTCTATATATATATACATCCATGAAAAATTTTAGTTCGAAATCCATGATATAAAATTATAAAAATGGGCGCAATTGGCTGGCTTCAATGGATTGGTGTGCGCCACTGTTTTGATGTATTTGGATCTGCCACGCGATCCGACCCAATAAGCTGATTCCTAATTGGGTCGTAAAGTGCGGATGTAGGTCCAGAAAAGCTTGTAAAATTGAAGAACGACGATGATGACACGGTGCCGTGGGTGAAGGCGTGAACTCGTTGCATCGCCACGTTTTTGCATTCTCTTTGGGCTCGTTTTGCTGCTGAGGCGAAAGGTAAAAAGAACCAAAAAATAAAACAGAAGGAAAAAAAACAAGCCATCGGCGCCGATCGATTCCTCCTCCTCCGCCTCTCTCCGTCGAAATCCCTCTGCGATCCGGTCTCTTGCCAATGGCCGCCATTCCGCGCTACTGGATCGCCTCCCTTCCCGTCCATAACAGTACCACCGTTCTCTGGAATCGCCTCCGCGACTCCATCTCCAAGAACTCCTTCGACACCCCGCTCTACCGGGTAATCCATCCCGAAACCCCTCGCTCGCTCGATCTCCGTTTTGTTCAGCTCTGTTTCCTTTTTAATTTTGAGTCCTTGAATTCTGATTTGTTCCTGTGGCCACAGTTTAACGCTCCGGATCTGCGAGTCGGAACCCTAGATTCTTTGCTCGCCATCAGTGATGACCTCATCAAGGTAATTGTTTCCCGTAGTTAGGATAGGTTGAGCGTTGATTTTTCTTTTTTAATTTTTTTTGCTGCTGTTGAATTTGCTGATGAATTGGGATCCACAGTCGAACGCGTTCATTGAAGGAGTGACGCATAAGATCAGGCGTCAGATCGAGGAACTGGAGAAGGCCTCCGGAGTCGAGGTCGGTGCTTTGACCGTGGATGGGGTTCCTGTCGATTCATATCTGACGAGGTAGGAATCTGCTGCAGGAGTAATGGATACTTTTTTTTTCTCCCTAAACTCTTGTCACTATTTTCTTTTTATTGGTGATTCGGAGTAATTGGTAATAAAACTGTTTCACTAGAGAGAGGATTTGATTGGATGACAGATTCGTATGGGACGAGGGCAAGTACCCGACAATGTCGCCTCTAAGGGAGATCGTTGATACCATTCATGTCCAAGTAGCTAGGATTGAAGACGATATGAAGGTAACTTTTGGACATTCTCCCCTCCATACTTATTCCTTTTATCTCAATCAGATTGAGTACTACTAATGAAACTAACTAGCAATCATTTTGAGGAAAAAATATTATATTTTCAGCTACTGATGCAGGATTTATGAATTGATTGCCAAATAATGCTAAATTTCTTGTCAGGTGTTCCTTCTTCATATGTGCTTAGTGATGTAAAAGCACATGTCCATAGAATATCAACACTCGCTAAAAATTTTATGCTTCCAATTTCATAAATTTTGCTCATTCTTTGGCCGTGCTGATGAAACGAAATATCTTCTTTCCCCAAATATTACCTATCTGATGATTTTACTTGACCAAAAATATTTTTTTGAAATTCAAGAATGGTTTCACGTGGCTACCAATTCTAGTTACATTTTATTTCAGAACTTTCTCATGTTTCCTAGCCTATACTCAATTTATTATGACTTTTTAAACCATACTTGCTGCAAATATCCACTTTATGTGTTATAAGCACAACATAATCTCGTTTGATTGTTTGATTCTTGTATGAGACGTGTTCAGTTACTTTGTGATTGGAGTTTTGACTTCACTCTTCATCTGATTTGATTGTCATTGATATGTGCTTCGTTTTCTTCCTTTAATAAAGCGGTTATTGTTTAAAAACTATCTTAAAACTAAAATGCACATAATACCATTTAATTGATGATACTCGCACGAGCATTTGTTGAACAGTGACAATGAGTTAACTTCAGTCCTTTTTCTCTCAACTTTGGAGCTCCTTCATTAACTTTTGTGTTCTTGCAGGTTCGTGTTGCGGAATACAGTAATATCCGTAGCCAGCTTAATACCATAAACAGAAAGCAAAGTGGAAGGTACAAAATCTTTCAAATATTTTAATGCTATTCTTAAGGATATTGTCATCATATTTGTCTTCTAGCCTATAGTTTTCATGAACTAAATTTATCCTTCCATCCTACTTATTGCAGCTTAGCCGTTCGTGATGTGTCCAATTTGGTGAAACCTGAAGATATTGTAGCTTCAGAACATTTGGTAACACTTCTTGCTATAGTTCCAAAGTACTCTCAAAAGGACTGGCTCTCAAGCTATGAAACACTCACGACCTTTGTGGTAAAATATCCTAGTATCTGTTGCTTTATCCACTTTCCGCAAACAAAATAGTCCCTTTTCCTAGAGTTATTTAATATTTTCATCATCTCTGTTTTTTCATTGGTGAAGAGCCAGCATTCTATTCTTTTTTTCTGTAAAATGAGTTTGACTTGGGTTTCTGTTTTAGGAAATTTTGAAGCTAGAATTTTTCTCGTGAACTAGAGGCTTAGTGGTGATCCTGTGCATGAATAATTATTCTAGATCTTTAAATTGATAACACTGGAGTAATTCAGTACTTGCTTTTACTACAACAACTTTCTAAACTTCAAAATCTTTTGAGTATGTATGTGACATTTGCTTCCTTATCTTGAAAAAAAAGGTAAGTGATGATAAAATTATAGACAAACAGAAACCTACAAGAAGATAGTAATGGTGTCGACCAGGCTGTTACCAGATAGATACATTGTTAGCTGTATCAGGTGTCCTGCTTGTCTGTAATCAAAGTAAATCACTGACTAGTAGCAATAGAACAAGCATGTCTCATAAATAATTTATATTGATTTATTTAGGTTCCTAGATCATCGAAGAAACTACATGAGGATGGTGAGTATGCACTTTATACCGTGACTCTCTTTCGGAAGGTTGCAGACAATTTCAGGAATAATGCACGCGAAAAAGGATTTCAGGCAAGTTTTTAAGAGTCAGCTTGATTTTCTAACATTATTCTTCATAAAATTCACAGAATTTAACTTGCATGCTAGAACATTGATAGAGTTAGCTGAAACTCTTCTGCATTTTGTTAGATCCGGTTTTCCAGATGGTCGAGTAAAGTCGTGCAGTGTCATTTCTAAATTGACTTTTGTCTTTGTTAGATTGTCATTTAATGCTTCCTGTGCCACAGATTCGGGAGTTTGAGTATAGTCCAGAAGCAGCAGAGAGTAGGAAACAAGAGCTTGAAAAATTAATGCAGGATCAGGGGAGCAAGAGGAGCTCTCTTTTGCAGTGGTGTTATGCTAGCTATGGAGAGGTGCACTTAACACATCAACTTAATAACATAAATTACCTTGATTCCTCTATTTTTCCACTAATGCTTCTTTACAGCTCATTTTGTTGCATGTCAACTGAAAATCAAAAAGGATGATGTCTCTTACTAAGTTATCTGGATCTTTTTTCTGAAAAGACTTTAAGAAGACATCTATCATCCTTTTGTTTTACTAAGGTTGATGTGATCTTTTTTATTTTGCATGTCTATGTACTATAATGCATGTGTCTATTTTCTACAGTTAGTTATGGTTGGTGAAGAAAGTTGTTCCAGGTACCCAAGAGTATACTCTTCAACTTATGAAGTAGAGCAGAATTAGTAGAGTTATTGAATTAAAGGACCATCAGGATTAAATAATGAACACGGAGAGAAATAGTAAGTAGTAATATCGATATCAGGCTAGAGAAGGTTCAATCTTGTCCTGAAGCTGCTATGCATTAAGACATGCCAATATGTATGTTAGCCCTACATTTTGACGTGTTGGTGTTTTTGAAGTAGGCGATGTAGAGAGATTAATTGATTATTCTGATTGCATCTCACAAACATCAAACATCACAAGTTTGTGCGGTTTTGTACATCTGTTTTGAAAAGAATTATAATAATGAAATGACCACCAACATGAACATATAGTTCATGGTTTTCACGGTTGGCATTTCTGTTCGACGACGTACTTGCTAGCTAACTTTCAAATAAAAAACGACGTTCTCTTATACATTCGTCTTCTTGCAGGTTTTCAGTTCTTGGATGCACTTCTCTGCCGTACGTGTCTTTGCAGAGAGCATTCTCAGATATGGGTTGCCACCGGCATTCCTGGTATTAAAGGAATTTCCCCTGTTTCTTTTCATGAGTTTCATCAGGAAGTGCTGACCCAACTCTTTCTGTATCCCGCAGTCTGTTGTTCTAGCACCATCAGCGAAGAGCGAGAAGAAAGTTCGCAGTATTCTGGAAGAGCTGTGTGGAAATGCTAACAGGTAACCTCTTATCTACTTGCCATGACCTTGTGTATTGGTCTGATCTTGTTTCCTTGTCCGTCTCAGTTCCTATTGGAAATATGAGGACGAAGTGAGCGTGGCTGGTATCGGTAGTGAAGCAGAGGCTTACCCCTACGTCTCCTTCACTCTTAATCTTGTGTGATATGAGAAAAAGTTCTAGTTGTGGCCTTGTGGGTTCGATCAAGTACACATACCCAGTACATTTATATCGATCAACAGAATTCCATATTTATTGTATTATATTCTCCTGGCATGTCTCATATTCTATCATGTTTGTGATAATTTTCGGGATTTTGTCCTAGTTTCTTCTGCCGGCCAATAATGTAATCATCGTAAAGTTGATTTTTGCACTCAAACTGAGACCTTGAACCAAATTTTATTCTAATAAATGCCGCTTTTTGATGGCTTTTGCAATTTGTTGATTCTGCTGTCAGAATAACAATGATTGTTCTAACATTACTTCCATTGATAAGACTATTACGCCTGCTTTCAACGTAAAAGCGAACATAGAACCGAATCATCTGCCCGGTGGTGAACGCTTCACCACATCTTCCTCGCTCGCCTGGATTCCCTCTCTTCCTCTGTTCGTGTTTCTCTTGTTTATGGCGTGGATGTCACCTGATAGGATATAAGATATAAAAAAATAGAAAATAGGAAATAGTTGAGGGGGGCGAAAATATGAAAATTTAAAATAATCATATTGGCATCTTTATTTAGAAACTTTTTTTGCTGTCCTGTTTACTTTCCTGATTGTAGTTTAAGTGTGACAAATATATCTAAATTAGAATCATAATTCACCGCCTACGTTCTTTCTTTATCAATCATTTCTGAAACAGAAAAGGGTTATAGTGTTTTAGCCAGTAATACATTACTTCAATGAAGACACACATCTTATGACTCGAGGAAGAACTCAAAATTAACAATACATATATACTAAGCATAATATGCATAGAGGAAGAAGCCAAAATTAACGATATATTCCATGCATCGCTTTATTAGGGAATGTACTAGGCATGATATGCAATCTAATTAACGCACTTGTGTTGGTGCGAAGCCGGAGACTTGGGAAAGAAAAAAAAAAAGATCCTTTTTAGTTTTAATAATTAACGTCAACATGTGGCTTCCAATTGAAAAGCTTCGATCGGCGGCTTCATTTTAATGACTGCCTAGGCCAGAAGCGCGAACCCTGCAAATTGAATCTTCTGCATGCTCCCATCGTTCATTAATCCGTCATCTGCAGGACGATGATGATCCTCCTCCTCCCCCATCCCTTCCTCTTCCTCTTCCCCTTCCCCTTCCTCTTCCTCGGTGAAGCAAGAAACGTTGCTATCAAACGAGTATCTACATCCTGCAGTCTCTTCATCTTCCGCATCAGATTGTTGGCCTGGAGTTGCACTAGTTTTGCTCTTCTTGCTGCCGCCTGCTTTTCTCAGAACAATCTTCTTGATCTTGTCGATGATCTTGGATTTCCGTGAGTTTCTCCTTTTCCCGGTGGGCAGATCAGGAGAGTCACGGAACACTGTTGGAGTAGTAGAGTAGCCGGCGTCGGATTGGCTGTTCTGGGATTCCGGAGAAGACGACGACCACGACAGCTGTTCAGTATACTGATCGAGTATGAGTTGCTTTTTCCGGAGGTGGACGAGTTCCTCCGATTGTGCGGAGCAATCGCTCTGAAGCTGCTCGATTGTCTTCTCCAGTTTGGCGTTCGTTTCTCTCAGTTTATCCATTTCCTTAGAAACTTCAACCTGCGCGTGTGTTACATATATACATTCAAAAAGAGAGAAAAAAACCCACAAATTGAAGTCTAGTAAGAAACTAAAAGAGATAAGTTACCAGAGAATGCTCGAGAGTGGAGATCGACAAATCTGCGGACTCCAATCGCTGTTCCAAGTCTGCCTTCTCCGTTCTGAGGTGAGCAGCTTCATCTTCCAACTCCTTCGATCGCGTCGCCATCATCTTGTTCTGGAGATCCACTTCCGCTTGCAAAAATATCTTGTGCTCGAGCGAAGCTATTTTCGCCTTTGCCTGTTCATCAGCAGCCCTGAGCTTCATCTTGAGTTGCTTTACCTTGGACTTTGACGATTCCAGGTCCCGTTGCACGGCGGAGAACTCCGCTGCCTCAGACCTCAGGCTCTCATTCTCCCTCTTCAAGCTCTCGATCCTGAGAGACATAGACTGGCTCTCCGCCGAGTTGACCTTCAACTGGTTCTCGAGCTCTCTGACGGCAGCCAGGCTTCTGTTGCTGTCACAGAGCGACTGCGCTAGGTTTCTCAGATACTGGGTCTCGCTCTCGATCTTCTCCTCTATGTTTGGCCTCTCACAGGCCGTTTCTTGCTCTGCACCCTCCCATTTGACCTCCGGCGGCAGACGACATTCGTCGTCCTCAGATTTCCTTGGATCGCTAGGGATGCTCTCGGTGCTCGTAGTGCCGCGTTTTATGACGCCTCGATGGATGATGTTTGTGACACCTACCTCCTTCAGAGACCAAAATCAACAAATAAAATGAGTAAAAGATAACATTGGCAGTTCGTCCTTCGAATCAAAACCGATTTATGGATCAAATGAATGTGTGTTTTTTTTTAAAAAATGTCTCAGTGTCAAGCACGGAGCAGGAATCATATTTATGCAATAGAAAATCTATATTGAGCATTACATTCTGCATCAGAAAAAGAGCATCTTTGAGGCCTCCCCCACAACCACTGACCGCATAGCAAGTGCTAGTAGTTCTACAACTCCATTCTTCTCCTTCCTCTCCTTCATCATCATCTTCTTCTGCATGCGTATGGAACAAAGAAATGGCACACAAATAATGGCCGCAGAGTAATCAGTGTCGATGTAAAGCATAAAACGTTACAGGCATCAAGAAAGAGGGCAAACCAGAGGCAGTGCTGATCGAGGTCGGGTAGTTGAGGTAGGAGATGATGAATCCGGCGAGTGGGGCTACGAAGACAAGACCGAGCTTTATCAGCAGAAGCGTTCTGTCCTCCCCCATTCCCTCCTCAATCAACCCAGGATCTTTCCTGCTACCAGCCTAAGGAGCTCAACCACCACTTCGCCCTTGATTGTGTTATAGTCTTCTTCCTCGTTCGTATATATAATTTAGAAGCAAACCGAGGAGGATGAGGTTGCCGGTTTGTGCAGCTCGGCAGTTTGATGTGCAGGGCTAAATTTATTCTCTCTCTCTTTACTCCCCTAGATTAAGGAGACAGGAAATACTTATCCTCTTTAACTGCAAGATTCAACTACCCATGAGTTCCATCTCCTGTTGTTTAATCAGTTGAACTGTTTATTTTTGTTGTTGTTGGTTCATCGTTACTGTGTTTATAAATAGAAATTGGATTTTTCCTTTTACCTTGTTTTAGTGAGTCCTGTTCGACCAAGACAAAAGTGCAAGGACTCGTTTTACTGTAAAAAGGGACCCGTAATGGGGTTGATGCTTAAAATTTAAAGCATTTAGCTCCTGCTGCTATAGCTGTATGCGGTCAGTAAGTATTTATAATAACAGAGAGAGAAAAAAATTATAATATTTTTTAGAACATGGGCGAGTCTTGAACCCAAGATCTCACAAACCTCTCCAGTATAAAGCTCAGCTACAATCTCAATCTCTCTGGTTTGTCACCCTATTTTTCGTGACTGTATTTGCCCCACATACAGTGAATTAATCCTATGCAAATACAGCTATTTATCTGAAATATTCACTTTGGTCGAACCAATGGCTCTGTAGGTTGAGGGCTCTATCACTGTCTCAACCACTCGAAAAACTAGGGACCCATTTATTATTATCAAAGCCCGGGAATTTGATAAAGCTTCTCTCACGTACCGTTCCTGCACCTCAGGTACATCTACATATGTGGTATTATTCTTTATGGTTATAAATTCTATATGTATTCTTCGCCGCATGTGAATTTTGCAAACTTCGCAAAGGCGCAAATTGCTTGTCAAGTTCTTCTTAACGGGTCCTTCCTATAGTTCAGTAGTAGAATATTTTATCCCTGTATAGATTGGTACAGCGTATGTTTTTTGTTTTTACTTATTTTCAGTTTTGCTATGATCTTGTTCGATTAGTTTTCATCTTGTTCTCACATATAAATCATTAATTTTTTGGCAATCAATACCTGAATGATGAGACGCAATGTGATATCATAAGGATTGGAAACCTCATGCGGCATAAGGTAATTTATCCATTGATCTTACTTGCCAATTTTGTATTATCACTAATTTATTTGCTTATTTATTTATTAAGTAGTAACACGATCTATTTGGAGAATTATTTATTGCTAAACTGCTTATGTGAAAGCTGCTTTTAATGCCTTTGGAACCTAATAGTTAAATATATTTAATTTATTTTTTATAACAATCTATCAAACCATATTTTTCTTTTTGCCAGAAACGTTTTGTTAAAGGGAGGGAACGCTTGTTAGGACCAAACTATCTACTCTAAAGGTATGTGTGCACTGTATCTAAGGACATGACCATATGTGTATCTCATGAGTTAATCATCAAGTATAAGTATACATCGCTGACTCGCTGCAACTCCTGAAAAGTTGGTCATCTTTGATTTTATATGCTGCAGGCAATTGAGATATTGACAGGTTGCTACGTACTAGTTCGGGTTATTTTTTTATTTTTTTAATGTGCCTGTGGTTCATTCATTTCTGACTCTCTGTACACAATCGTTACAAACTGACCAGGGAAACACAATTGCGGCCATGAGTTCATTTAAGGTCAAAACAAGTTCGAAGAATAGTGGAACACTGCATTACGAATCAGTTGCACCCCGTTTATCATCTAGACTAGTTTCACCAAGATTGATCTGGGAAGGAAGACAAGTCTGGGCAGTAGGTAGTCATGTAAAAACATCCAACTCACAAAAAACAAAAATGAGGTTTTATAAAATTAATGAACTTCCTTCTTTTCTTCTTAATCTTCTAACCTGTTTTGCCCTTCTTTGCTTTGCTTCTAAATGATGCTCCCTCCTTCTTTTGCCGGTGATAACTCTACGGATATATCTGCTGTTGCAGCTCACCAAGCCACTATCGAAGCTCGTAATATTGCCAATGTTGCTATTAACGTGGCCACTGCTGCTGTGATCCTTGTCAGAGATGTGGCCGCAAATGTGGCAGGAAATACCTCTAGCGATGGCGGCGACATCTTGAGCATGGATCGTAGGATTCTTAGCAGCGGTAGCCGCGTTTATAGCGGCATTTGCAATATTATGGGTTCTGATGGTAGCTTGGTGAGCTGCATCGACAACTGTATCCGTTGAGTTAGTGGCGGTAAAGGAAGGAGGGAGCGCCATTTGGAAGCAAAGCAAAGAAGTATAAAGCAGTTTAGAAGATGAAGAAGGAAAGAAGGGGTTTATTTTATAAGCCCCCATTTTTATTTTTTATGAGTTGGGTGTTTTACATGACTACCTACTGCCCACGGTTGCTTCTGGAGCCACTAGAACTGGAGCTTCTGATCCTCCTTTACCCCCAACTCCCCCTTTCACCGAATCAGAGGTAATCACACAGAGTCGACCCCGATGTGCCACTACTCTTTTAGATTTTGCTTATTGCCTCTCAGCCGTGAGCTATCTCCATGTAGTTGTCGCTGATTCCTAGTTTCTGCAGAAAGGTACTGGAATATGAGTCTTAAGAGTAAGAAAGACAGTATGATGGTAATCTACTCCCTCCTCCATCTTCCTTTCTTTTCTATGATGGTAATCTACTCAGATACTCATCTACAGTAAGTATATCAAAGTTTGCTCCTATCATAACATTATTTTGTTAGCTTATAAATAATATCAGGATAGCTCATGCAGATGACATGTCAGCATCTGTACATTTAGTATAGGCTATATTAGTATTTGCTATTCAATAAGAACACTTGTCGTAGATGAGCAATGTATTTATAATCCATGCAACTGCACATGCTCATTGAAAGTTTCCACCTCCACAGCCCAGCATCTACTTAGGGTAGCATCATCTTAATACGGGCACAGGCAAAGTTGATTCAATCTACTTTCAAATATTGAATTCAGATGTTGAAGTTTGTTTAGTCTTTGTAAACTTGTTCTGAATTTGTATGAAGTGAGCTTCTTGAATTCTTACAGGTAATTGGATATTAGTAGAAGTAGATTCATTTTTTCCTCGTCTGAAAAATAATATAGTTCAGGTCTTCTTATTTTGAATGCCCCAGTACCCAACAGCAACAGTTTTTGACAGGTTTAACCATATCTTCATTCTTGCTAATGAGACAGCTTTTTAAGTCGGCTACCTCCTCACCACGCTTTTTTCTCAGTTTGTTATTAGCAGCTTAAGCTGATTAGCGATAACGATGTTGGTTGAACATTGCTTACTGGCTTAAGCTGATAAGCAATGCACTAGTACTGAACACCAACACTTTAACGATGTTGGTTGAGCATTTTACCGGTCATCACCGAATGTTACTCTAAACTTCAAGCTAAACTAAACCAATGAATTTGGCCGACACCTATAAATTATTTTGTGCTCGAAATTTGGTCAATTTTAGCATATTTTTAAACTTGAAATGGATCTTTTGTGAAACATTTCAGACTCATTTTCCAATAAAATGAATTTAGTAGATTTTGCTTGGGCATGACAAGCCACACCTTTGCTCTTAACAAATAAGCACAACATCAATTGTCGATAGAATTCATATACATTCTAGGTTCCAAAGATTATCTGGAAATGCAACAGCAGGTTACAAAGATCATCTGGAAACGTAACAATATGCTTCTCCACCGACAGTAGTGAATTGATCATCTCTGCATCCATCTTCACAACTTTTTGACTCAATCTTGGGTTTGGCAACTAGGTCCTCAGTTATATTGATGATAATCTCACCAAATGACATCCAAATTCTCAATTTTAACTCCATATTCTCTTAAGAAGCTTTCTAGTTTTATTCAATTCATCGACAAATAATATAATAAATCGTACCAAAAAAATAAAAATGTCACTTGATTGAATTACTAATTGGCATCCAAATTCTCAAATTTGACTCCAAAAATGTAGTGGGATACAAAGTCCATTTTTCTGGAACAGGGAAACTCACATTTCAGTTTCTTCAAATGATTTGATGTTCCATTCACTAACTGTTTTTATTTACTTCTTTGATTTATTTTTGGAAATGCATTAGAATGGTGAAATAAATGCAATCTTCAGTTTTTGTAAAAAAAAATTTATCTTTGCAGTTTAATAGGTAAATACATCAACAAGAGCCCATGAAAGCTACTGAATTGAATTTAAAAATGTACCAAGCTTCCGCTAAGCTGCACATGAGCTTTAAACATGTCAGAAGATGTGGTAAAATATAGAGTCCTGAAATAGGGAAACTGACCTTTCAGTAGCAAGCTCACAGATTACTATAAATCCTCAAAAAAAAAAAAAGCTGGACAACTGGTAAAAAAACTAAGGTAAACTGGGATAGCTGCAGAATAATAAGATTAAAACTAGGATTTAGCATCCACTCTGACGCAGCCAAGTGAAATAATAGATAATACTAATTTGATACTTCAAGCTTCTGTCTTAGAAAAGTATGAAAATATATTTTTTGAATCTAAAATTTCAAGCTATGGTAGTCTTAGTATGTTAAAGAAATATCACTTTTTGAATGCCATGTATAGTCTGTAAAGCAACACATTGTTTTGTCGCCGTCTAATTTTTATTCTCTCCCAATTCCTATTCTCCTGGAAGAAAAAATGAAAAGTAGCATCGATGCACCTTTGGTTTACCAAACTAACGGATTCTTATAACTTTAAAATTATACTGTACTTTTAAAACTATGAAATACTGATCTACCCTCTTATTTTCAGTAATCACTTGCATATCTATTTTAAAATTTTTATACTCATATACACTGTATATGTGACTATCATATTATACTTGAACATATTTGCGTTTGCCCTTGCGTTTGCCCTTTGGAACATCTTCTCCGTGAGACTCGGCTGCTTTGTCCTCTTTCGAAGATCTGGCCCTTGCTCTTTCACTCTCGGACTCGACGGCTGGCACGTCAGAGGCCTCAAACCCTTCGACCTTTTTCTTCTTGCTTGAATTCTGTAATAAATATCCATATGCAAGCGAATCGTCCTCCTGTACTCAAGCGAATCGCCCTCCTGTACTTCGCGAATCGTCCTCCTGTACTCCTTCCTTATCTCTCGCACCAATAAAATTGTCCTTATCTCTCGCACAATACGATTCTGCGACACCCGGGAAGTAGGTTGGTCCTCGAGTTGCTTATAAAATAAACTATCTAAACTGTTTGAGCTTTGTCCTTCTTATTTCTGCCCTTCTTCGAAACTTTGAATCGTCCTCTGTCCGTCCAACTACCCATTGCCCTTGTCGCCCAAGCTGCTTTTATCGCTACTGACTCTGCTAATGAAGTCTTTGAACATGCAGCTGATGCAGCTAAAGCAGCCGTCACGGGTGCTTTAGCTGCATCACCTGCATGCTTAATGACTTCATTTGCCGAGTCAGTAGCGGCAAAGGCAGTCGCTGGGCGGTGAAAGCAATAGACTAGTGGACGGAGAGGAGACGATTCAACTTTTCTGAAGAAGGGCAGAGCAAAGGAGGGCAAACCTCAAAGCAGTTTAGATCGTTCATTTTATAACATGAACACCAACTGTAGATATACGTCTGAGGAACAGGAGACTCCAAGAAGAAACAACCGGTACGATTTATCTCTTGAATTAATGTAAGCTTTTTGAGGACTGATTCATCGATTGGTTTGTCGGCAGGACTGCTTCGCCCGGCCGCTCGCAAGTGCGCCGGGCGCTTGGATCGACGTGGTCGAGCGCTACTCCGACGACGGCAACAAGACGCTCCAGTATATATGTTCGTACACCTTTGCTTTCATCGGCGTTTAATCTTTGTCATGCTTTAAACTGACCTGCATTGACCTTCAACCGATGCATGCAGTCGGAGCTCAAACACATCGAGATGCCTCAACCTCGGATCATACAATTACCTCGGTTTTGCAGCAGGAGATGAGTACTGCACGCCTCGTGTCATCGAGTCTCTCAAGACCTACTCGTCCACCACCTGCAGTGCTCGAGCTGAAGCAGGTGGGAGACTTCTTCTTCTACGTTTTTACTGAGGAGCTGGGAGTTGATCTGCTTCACATGGCTCATGTATCAGGGACGACAAAGTTGCACGTTGAGCTTGAGGAGCTGATATCGAGGTTTGTGGGGAAGCCGGCAGCTATCACTTTTGGCATGGGTTATGTGACGAACTCTTCGATAATTCCTGCTCTGGTCGGGAGAGGTCCGCTGCTTAATTCACAGTCATTTCTGACATGTTGGTATATAAATATATCAAAGCTCTTGAGTTTAATCGAACAGGGAGTGTTGGTCATCAGTGATTCATTCAACCACAACTCCATTGTCAGCGGAGCTCGAGCTTCCGGTGCAGCAGTGCAAGTTTTCCAACACAACAGTAAGCTCTGCAACGAACTAATAATGGGGCGTCAGATAGACTAAATTGAGAAGGCATATTGCTCGCGCAGGTCCATCGCACTTGGAGGAAGTGCTGCGGGAGCAGATCGTGAAGGGACAGCCCGGCACTAGGACGCCATGGAGGAAGATTACGGTCATCGTCGAGGGTATCTACAGCATGGAAGGGGAGTTCTCCAAGCTGCCAGAAATAGTCGCCATCTGCAAGAAGTACAAGGTAATCCATTTACATTCTAATTAAAAGATCGCATCTTTCTTTCTTCATCGATCATTCCATGGTCTGGATCAGGCCTACGTATGCTTAGACGAGGCTCACAGCATCGGCGCCGTTGGCAAGTCCGGCAGAGGCGTCTGCGAGCTGCTCGGCGTCGACCCGGCCGATGTCGATATCATGATGGGAACGTTCACCAAGTCGTTCGGGTCGTGTGGGGGATACATCGCGGCCTCAGAGGTCTCACTTGTTCATCACCGGCGACTGCTGCTCTTGATTGATGATTAATTCTCCTCGATGCCTCCAATCTCAGAAAAGCCCTTGCTTTCTTCTCAGGACATCATTCGATACCTCAAGCACGCTTGCCCTGCGCATCTGTACGCCACATCCATGTCGCCTCCTGCTGTCGAGCAGGTTATATCCGCCATCAAGGTTGTCCTCGGAGAAGACGGATCGAACCGAGGTACTGCTTTCCGAAACCAAACATGCTCCTGATTTGGCAGGGCTAGCTGTGAGATTAATCCCAAATACCCTGAACCAGGAGCGAAGAAGCTCGCGCAGATTCGCGAGAGCAGCAACTACTTCAGATCGGAGATGAAGAAGATGGGCTTCGTGGTTCTCGGCGACAACGACTCGCCGGTCATGTCTATAATGCTTTACAACTTAGCTAAACTCCCTGCCTTCTCCAGAGCCTGCTTAAGGCAGAATGTGAGCGCACATGCGATCAGCTAACTCAACAATGTATATTCCAGTCACGGTCGAATCGATTCATGCTCGCTGATACGTTTTGTAGGTTGCGGTGGTGATAGTAGCATATCCGGCGACGCCGGTCCTCCTGGCGAGGGCGAGGATCTGCATCTCCGCTGCGCACACGCGCGAGGATCTCATAAAAGGCCTGAAGGTGACACCAGAACTGAACAGAACATTAGATTAAGCTTTTGATATTATGAACGATGACGGGGTTTGAAATTTGCACATCATGTTTAGGTCATCAGCAAAGTTGGTGGTCTTGTACTTGTAGGGGCCAAGTGATGGACTGAGTGCAGCCGTATTAATTATTGAATGAAGAAGTCAAAAGCAGTTACTGCCATTAATTAATGAAGAAACCAAGAAACCAAAAGCAGTCACTCAACAGAAAAAATGACTGCTAATCTTCCAGCCTTATCAGCATCCAACGTATGGCTTGTTGTTAACTTGGCAAAGCCTTGTGGATAGATATACGTAAATTTGCACGATAAATGTCTTTTATTTTCTCCCCCTCTTTGACTCCTTGTTGATAGATATAAAGCAGTCACTCGCGTAGTCTCCTCCCTTGTTGCAAGTCCCGTTTAGCCTCCTGAAAACTTACCAGCATCCCACTCTGCAAGTTTTTTATTTTGTGGCAGAAATCCTTTGAGGCATTTTGCACGGACGGTTAACGTGCGTAGCGTCGCACGCACCACTTGGCCCGCAAGGGCTGTACAACTCACAAGGTCTGGTTGGTTTCCCGAGAAATGATATTTTCGTAATCCAGCGATTCGATTCTACTTCCCAAGTCGATAAGCCAGTTCGATAGTAACTAAGATGATGAGTTCTAAAAACTCGATGATGCAGTAATTATCTAAGAGGGATAATTACTATGAATAGGTCAAAAATACAATAATTATGCAAGACGTATAATTGGAAAACATAAAGATGAATCAGCTACATAGAATCCACCCTACTTCAGCCTCACTTCAGTTTCACCCGCAGCGTATTGAATCCAGCGCACTTCCATGGTCGCTGCTGGCGGAGTGTAGCAGCCGTGGCTACTGGTTTAGCATGACTTCATTAGTCGACTTAGGAGCGGCAATGTTAGCCTCGGCTGCAAGGGCAATAGACTCTCGACGGAGAGGATTCGACATTTTCTAAGAACAGCAAAGCAAAGAATTATGGCAGTACAAAGCAGTGATCGTTTATTTTATAAGCGCCTCGCGTGACCAACTTACTTCTCGGGTGTGGCAGAATCATATTGGTGCGAGAGATAAGGAAGGACAATGCAGGACGATTTTATTGGTGCGAGAGATAAAAAAAGGAGTACAGGAGGACGATTCGAGTAAGTGCAGGAGGACGATTCGCTTGCCTAAGGATATTTATTCCAGAATTCAAGCAAGAAGAGAAGAAAGGTTGAGCTTGACTCTGACGTGCCAGCCGTCGAGTCCGAGAGTGAAGAAGAAAAGGTCAGATCTTCGAAAGAAGCAGACAACGTAGCCAAGTCACAAACTGAGGGAGGCAGGAGCCAAGGATGGCAGGAAGGCACAGCCGAGGTGCAGTTTCGGATTATTATACTTCTCCATTCTCTCATTCAAGCAATGAGGGCAACGAATCTGTTTTCAGTGTAGTGGTGATTCTCCTGTTAAGAGCATATTAACCTCTCTTTTTTTCCCTTACATGTCCTGATCGTCATAGCATAGCAAGCAGCCCCTCATCGTGGAGGGTTCCTTGTGTGTTCCAGAATATGCATTACCGGATGTCCCGAGTTGTCGAGTGTCTTCGACAGTGAGTGCATTATGATGCCTAAAGTTGTTCACCAACTTCATCTAGCTGGGAGTGTAGAGCTCATGGTATATCTTGTAGTGCTCGGCGTTCCCTCAACGCCGATGGCTGTTATTGCTATAAACCAAACAAGTCGATGGGCAAGTGTAACATTAGTGTACATGTAAAAAAAAAAATTATGCCCGTCTGTAGTCTCAAATTATCTTTACCATTTCAAGACAGCGTATGATCAAAATGAAGATGTTCTTGGTGTTGTAGCTAAAGCCTAGAGATTTAACATGTTCTGTGATTTGCATTACAATGAGAAGATTGTAAGCGCTCCTGCATCATACAGGTACATCCAGAAAGCACGGGCTCATATAAGTAAAGAGTGGAACCCTACACTATGATACTAAAAGGCTTATCTTTCTCTCCAGAATGACTTAATTGATATGTGATGGCAAGCTTTCACTCAAACAACATGCAATACGAACTAAGAACTAAGATGAATAAGTAGATGAAGAAATAGACAAGAGAAACATCTCAACCATAAAGAAAAATCAATAAGAAAACCACTGACTTGCCATAATTTTGTGTCTTCATCATTAACCCACTGACTTCTATGTTCTAAGATCAAACTAGATTCT
This sequence comes from Thalia dealbata, assembly GCA_030544415.1. NCBI lineage: Eukaryota > Viridiplantae > Streptophyta > Magnoliopsida > Zingiberales > Marantaceae > Thalia > Thalia dealbata. The sequence continues at coordinate 3,532,627 of CM060458.1, forward strand.
ATTGCAAATCACATGGTACCCTTTCATATCAAAATTAAGGCAAATAGCATCAGATAATTCTTAACTTAAAATTGAAACATATTCCACTAATTTGCGAAAAATATTTTGCATTAGATTACAAGAAATTGCAGACAGTCGCTCGGGTCATAGAACATAATAATCATCTCTCAGGCACAGACTGCGCATCTCCATGTAATAATGTTCTTTAGATCTGATGGCTTTTTTTTTCTTTTTTAGAACTTTCTTCACGAATAACCATCGGTTTCTGTTTAGTCGGTTTCAGAGAAAGCAATGCTCTTAATCTGCTAATAATAATGTTGCAACTGATCCTTCCAAGCTTTACATCAACCTCAGCTGTAACATGTAGAAGCTACTGGGAGAAAAGAAATGATGTATTATGATCCATCAGCTGTACCACAAAAACAAAATCTTAAAAGGATTTTAAGAAAACATGGATACGCTAAGTGTAAACCCCCACCTTAATAAATTAGATTTTTAGGAAAAAAAAAATTTCCGGCCCGGTTCAACTGAACCGGCCAGCTGGCCGGTCCGAGTGAACCGGTCCGACCCGGTCCGAAGGGGTCGACGCGAGCGAGAAGAGCCGCGGGCTCTTCCCACTCGCGAGGCGCCCCTCCCTTCTTCTTCTTCTCCGTCTCCCTCACCCGCAGCAGGGCACGCCGGCGGCCCTCCCATTCGACGCCGTCGGCTGCCGTCGTTCGTCGGCGGCCGCCCGACTCCATCGCCTGCCTCCTTCACTCTCGCGACGCCCCACCTCCTCTTCGACCGCAGCAGGGCGAGTGCAGGCGCTCGCCGCCCGTCGCCCGTCGCCAGCGCCCGTCGTCCGTCGCGCGTCGCCGGCGTCCGCCGTCGTTCGCTCTCCTTAGACCCCCACCGTGGCAAGGAGAGCGCGGCAGAGGTCCAGCGGCCACGCCCCTCTCCTTTCCCCTGCATTCTCCTCGCCGTGAGAGAAGCTGTCCGCGTCCTTTCCGCGACGCCGCCCTTCTCCATCGCAGCGGAGCGGACGCCGGTGCCTTCTCGCCGCGTTCGCCGTCCGCCGTCCATCGCCGGCGCCGCAGCAAGGAAAGCGCAGCGGTGATGCCGCGCCCCCTTTCCTTCCCATGTTTTCCCTTCTTCGAGCTCGCCCCCTCTTCCATCGCAGCGAAGCAGCGCCGACGCCCAGCATATCGCCGTCGACCGCTGCCCGCCGTCCGTCGGCGTCGGCCTGCCTTCATCCACCCCCGTCGCACACTCCCTGCAGAAGGGGGAGCTCGGCGACAGCTCCCTCGTTGCCTTCGTTCGACCCGCAGCAGAGCAGCCACCCACCGAGCCACAGTCCGCTGTTCGCCTCCTTTTCGCCGTTCGTTCGCCGTCTCGCGCCCACATCATCGGCGCATCCTCTCCTCCGTCGCAGCTGGTGCGGACTCGCCCTCTACGCATGCCCGCGAGCTGCCGTCGACCCTCGACGACAATGCAGCAGGCGGCGATTTCCGCCGCCGCTGCTCGCTCGAACGTAGTACCACCGGCGAGCGGTGGAGCCTCGATTCCGCCCGCCTCGCCGGCCGAAGCTCCCTCCCCTTCTTCCCCATGCATTAGCAAGGTGAGGAGCTCCGTTTCCCCTCTATTGTTGGGTGATTTCGCCCTCCGGCGAACTTGCCCTAAAGTTCGCCGGCGACGCCACCCAAAAGATGGGTTTTTGGTGTTGATGGCCGGATTTTTGCGCAGGTAGTCATCGGTTCCCACGCGTGCGTAGGCTTGCGGAGCTCGCCGTCAAGTTTGCCGCTGATTTCGCGAGCTCCGGCGAGGTGGCGGCTAGGGTTCCGGCGACGGTGCTACTATTCCGACGGTGAATAGTGTTTCCGACGATGAATAGTGATTTCGGCTAAGGTAGCTTTGCTTTCCCCTAATCACGATTAGTAATTTATTTTAAGCATGTTAGTTGTAATTAAACATGTTTAGGATAATTAGTGTTGTTAAAATGCTTAGATTAATTTAAACATGCTTAGTGTAAATCAACCAAGCTTAGTGGATTAATTAAGCAGGATAAATTAAGTTAAGAAAAATTAATGATTTAATTAAGTAGAGTTAGTGAATGGGTTGAGTTGAACCAGATTGGAGTTAGTTGGGTTGAATTCGAGTTAAGTTTTGGTTCGGGTTGAGTTAGTTGAAGTGAGCTGAATCAATTAAATTGAACCTAAGTCGAACTTGGATTTAGATGAGTTGGAGCTGACTCGATCGAACCGAACTGGCCAGGCTTGGGTCAGACTCAAGTTAAGCCAAAATGAACAGTGACCGGGTCCACCGCGTTGGTTGGGTCAACAGCGTTGACCGAGTCCACCGCGTTGACCGAGTCCACCGCGATGGCCGGGTCAACAGCGTTGACCGGGTCCACCGTGTTCACCGGGTTGACCGGGTCAACTGTTGACCATTGACCAGTCAAATAATAATAAAATAATAAAAATAATTTAACTTTTCATGAGTATGATTAGGTGATTTAAAATGGCTAATTAATGTTTAATTGATCTAATTAAATATTGATAAGTGTTATTTGGGCCCTGAGATGACTTGGGGTAGATGAGGGGTTTAAATGGATAAATTTGATAGAATTTATCTAAGCTTAACTAAGTTAATTTAATTTGTAAAATGAAAATTTGGTTAATTAGTATCTGAATGATTTGGTTAGATTGATAAATTAATATTTGATTTACCTTAGGGAAAAAGAAATTAAATTTGATTTTAAATAATTGTGTTAATTAGGATTTATCGCGGGTACGTGATCCGAGTAGTTCGACGGAGTGATTCGTTGTTACGCGGGTTGATTCTGAAGACCGGATCGCTAACCCAGGTGCGTTGGTTCTCCGATGGTAGAATTTATTCAAGCTAGGGAATTCCCGCTGGGGTTTTCTTAGGAACAATTCTTGGATGTCTTAAATATGTTAAAATATAATGCTTGATAAGATTTGACTTGCCTGCATGTTAGTTTAGTTGTTTCTGTCTGACATGTAGGATATACTCTGATTTGCATGTTAGTTTAATTTACTTAACATGCATGATATACCATGATTTTCTTATTAAGTTTCTAATATGTCGTAGTATCATGTCAAGCATGTTAAATATTATTTCATTGTGTTTCTATGCTATGCTAGCATACCTACCATGCAGACATTGATAGTAAATAACGACATGTTAGAACTTTTGGCGATGTCACCGCCACTTAGACAGAAAATGGGACCTTTTTCCATATGCCCCGGTTGACCGCCGCGTTCCGACGGTGGTCAAACGGTGACGTCCCGTTAGGCGCCACTCCCGAGGTTGATGCATAGCGGAGCACTGGGAGCACCACTCCCGACGTTATGCATAGCTTATATACTGGGAGCTGGTAGGGTAAGAGACTGTACAAACTCCATGGTCATGTTAGACTGGAAATATGGAGCAAGTCCTTACCCGAAATCTTCACCCGCACGAGTGTCGTTGTAGGCGGCCTCGTGATAGTCCTGAGATGGTTAGCTAGGACGAACCCTACCATGGACTTGGCACCGATGGAGTCAAGGTTGCCACAGCCCATCGTGCGGATGTGCGCCAAATCTTGACAGACGTCGACGGCTATTGGACTGGGAAGGTGATTCCACATGCGACGCCTTGGACAGTGGATCCGTAGACCGCACGGCTATCACCCTTGACGTCTGCAGACGATCGGATGAGTAGTCCGGATCCTAGGGTGGTTATTCCGGCTAGCCGTGGCCGATGAGATTTAAGAGAGGTGACCCTGTCTACGGGCAGTGTGTAGTACTACATGGGTGTCGTGACCCCTACGGTATCCGGGGAGGATGTAAGGGCACGACGGTTTCGCTAGGGGAGGCATGGTTGGCGACTAGTGAAACAACAAGAGAGGGACTCTGGGTCATCCGACCTCTCTGCCAACATCAGTGCAGCGGGCATAGGTAGAGACAGAGACAGAAAGGCACTGATGGGCTTACTGATACTCTTAGCTAGGGTAGTCACTAAGCGTAGGCTGGCAGCCCGAGTTTATGAAACCTTAAAGTCTCGTCACGATGTAGGTGACAGACTGTTGACGTGGACACTAGATATCACGTAGGTGACATCTAGTGAATTATACATCGGTATTGTATTTACGATGTTTGTTGCTCCCCATAAATTGATTTATACAAATCAAATGGGGACAGACTGTTGATGTTGACACTAGACTTAACTTAGGTGACATCTAGTGACATGTACACCTTTGTTTATTTATTTATTTATGCTGTCTATCTCAATATGAATTGTTTAAATTATATGGCATGAAAGATGATGATTAACCACCAAAGACATCCTAGAATACTCCTCCTAGCCTTTGATTTTCTTTATTCGGTAGAGCCGTAATTTCGCATTAGGCCGCAAGGCTGAGCACACCACTTTTCCCCGTGTGTGCAGGTGTATTAGATGACTGCCCGAGTTATTCGATGAAGATGAGTCCATCGACGGGTTTATATTTTTATTTATTTATCGTTGCCTCTTTCCTAGGATTGTAGTAGGTTTATCGGGACTGTGTTAGAAATTTTGAGTTACATAATTTAATTGTATATTCCACTGCATAAACGATGTATATGAATGATATGTATCACTTGATGCCTTGTATGGGTCTGTCGGGCTCATACGGCGGTTGCCATGTCACACCCCGACCCTACTGTCGGGCACGTGGCAACCGCCGTATGAGCCCGACAGACCCATACAAGGCATCAAGTGATACATACAATCCAAACACATCATTTTCACAGCGGAATATACAATCAAAATATCTATCTCATTGTTTTTAACACAGTCCCGATAAACCTACTACAATTCTATGATTATGATATCAATGAATAAAGATCAACTCATCGAAAAACTCATCTTCACCCACTGTCATGATCGATCATCTAATACCTGCACACACGGGGAAAAGTGGTGTGCTCAGCCTTGCGGCCTAGTGCGAAATTACAGCTCGAATCCGAATAAGGAATCCAAAGGCTAAGAGGATTAATCTAGGATGCCTTGGGTTTATTAATAGTCATTTTCATATAATACATGTGAAGCATATCATAAATGTAAAATAACTGTATAAGCATATACAACCGGTATAGCCCTAGATGTCACCTAAGCTGTCTCTAGTAACTATGTCATCAATATCACCGGTATATCATCTACGGTGTAATATGTCTATCAGTCTCAAGACTCGGGCTGCCAGCCTATGCTTAGAGAAGTTCCCCTGCCGAGGATTCCCATAAGCCCATCAGTGCCTTTTGTCTCTGATTCTTCCTATGCCCGCTGCATTGATGTTGGCGGAGGTGACGGGTGACCCTTGATCACTCTCCTATGTCTCGCTAGTCGCCTACGATGCCTCCCCTAGCGAAACTGTCGTGCCCTTACATCCTCCCCGGACTCCGTAGGGGCAACAACGACTCGTGTAGTACTACAACATCATCCGAAGATGGGGTCACCATCAACAAGACCATCGACCACGGCTAGTCGATATAATACAACCCTAGGATCCGGACTACCCATCCGATCGTCTGCAGAACGTCAAGGATGGTAGCCGTGTGGTCTACGGATCCACTGTCCAAGGCTATGCGGAGGGATGTCACCGTCCCAATCCCCGAGCAGCGATGTCTGCCAAGAGGTGTGCAGACTAGCTGTCGCCGGAATGCTACTACCTCGACGACATGTTTGCTAGGTTCTTATTTTGGTTCGTTCCAGCTAGCCATCTCAGGACTATCACGGTGTCGCCTAGACGGCACACGTGCGGGTATGACTTTCTGGGTAGGGACTCACTCCGTATATCCGGTCTAATGTGACCTTGGAGTTTGTACAGTCTTTTTCCTACCAGCTCCCAGTATCTAAGCTATGCATAACCTCGGGAGTGATACTCCCAGTATCTAAGCTATGCATAACCTCGGGAGTGGTGTGTGGCGGAGCATCACCATTCTGACCATTCGCGGTACGCGGTGGTCAAACGGGGTCTGCAAGCAGTACCCCTTCCTATCTGTTTTCTAGTGATGTCTCCTAAGAGTTTCTAACATGTCTTCATCCTTATCTATAACTGCATGGTATTCGTGCTATCATAGCAAAGATACATAACATAGCATGCAGGATAAGATTTATAGACACGTTAAATAAGTAGCATGGTAAACATGGCATCTCATGCATATAGACAAGGTAAAACATACTAACATGCATTTACATACAAACATAGCATGCATTTCATTTTTATTATATTTAAGGCATCTGAGATATTTCCTAAGAACACCTCGGCAGGAATTCCCTAGCTTGAATAAATCCTACATTCAGTGAACCAACGCACCTGATTGGGAATATGAACTTCTGAACCAATCCAGATATAGCAATAATACACAGCTCCCAAGGTGGAGCAAGATCCCTAATACAATAAAGATCTTATTTAAAATAAAACCTTCATGATTTAATATGATAGAAATTAATCACTAGTAACTCGTGAATCATTTGGCCTAATCCAAAATAGATGATGCACTTCAACTATTAGGCCAAACTTCATACTCAAGTCCAATACTCCAAATCTTTCACTTTCATAGGTCAACTCAATAGCCCAAGTCAACAATATATCCAACTCCATTATTTTATTTTTCAACTCCATCTCCAATATCATCGTCAACTGAGTCAGACTAACAACTACTTCCTCTAGTGCAAACCCTTGTTCAATCCTCTATCTTAACACATTATATGCATCGAGAGGAGAAGAGAGAAAGTAGATGGAAAAATAAGAAGGATGTCACAATAGGTGAGAAGAAGCAAGATGATGGGTGCGATAACATAAATCAACCAAATTCTTGTATTCACCATAACCCATCATAATAAAAACTCACCATAAGTCACATCCAAAAACACCGCATGAAACAACGTCAACCACCAAAACCGCTGTATGAAAATACAACGTAAGCACCATCAATAACTCAAAACCATCAAAGTCATCGTTCCCATTAATTCAATAATTCAAAACCATCCATCAACAACGATATCAAAGCCATCATCAGCATCACCATGATATATCAAACCATCAACAACAATAGAAAGCATAACAAATCATCAGCAACACTACCACCACCAAGAACATTAAATCCAATATCACCACTATCATCAAAATCAACAATACCACATAAAAACCATCAGCGACATCACCTTCATATAAACAACCCACAATCACCACTAGTAATAAATCTAATATCGTCAAAGTCACTAGCGACATTACCACATACACAACCCCATCGAAATCATCACAATCAAAATCATTAGAAACACTATCACATAACACTATTAAACCACTAATACCATTAAATCCACAATTCAAAAACCATTAACAACATTACCCACAATCCATTAATTCAATCACTTCATCAAACACCATCCATCCGTCAATTAACCATCAAACCGTATATAAATCTCACATTCAAAACCATCAACCAAATAAGATCAGTTAACAATTGTCAAATCAGCATCACAACTATTAAATCCATAATCAAATTAACAAATAATTTATCTATCCAATTAATCACCCATCAAGAAAATTCAGCAAAACAATACCATCATCAACTAACCATGAGAAACTCACCATAAGCATCAACAACTCATCATTATCATGAAAACTCAACAACCAAATTTCAAGTCATCAAAGCGCTATGAAAAACTCAGCAAACCACATCATCAACTCATCAATCAAAGCACCATGAAACACTCATCATATGCCCACCAAAATAACACCACCAAATCCACATTCAAAAGCAAAGTACTATAAAACCACATCATCATATGATATCTAGCAAATTGGAACTTAACAACATTTTCTTAGTACAGACCTCAATTCGAGGAATGAGAAGGAGGTGGGGGAGATAGCATGAATTCAACAACAACAACAAGGTAATTCATCCAAATTGATATCCATCATATCATGCATTCCAAATATCAATAATGATCAATACTTCATCACCACCATCATCATCAACATTCAACATTCAAAACACATCACTAGTATTCCATTTCACATACCATAGGTTCGGTTATAGGCAACATTAGGGGATGATCAATACCAAAGAGGATTCACATGCATCATCAATTGATAACAAATGAAAAGAGGGATGAAATCGACCTTATCGCCCACAGCGAATCGATTTGGGCTGAAATCACAGTCGGAGCAACATCCAAATCGTCGGGAGGTCAGATTGGGGAGTGTAGGTGCAACGAATCAAATCCCCGCTGCAACATCGGCAGAAATGCTCGATAGAACCCGTCGGCGATCCGGATTGGGGCACACCGAAGGGATTTCGCCAAGACAAATCGAAGGAAAGGCGAGGTCGAACTTGCGGCGCGCAAAAGGGGACGAAGGAGAAGGGAGGCTCGGATCGTCTGCGGCCGTGGGAAATGAAAGGCCGTCGGCCGCCGAGAGAGGAAGAGGGCTCGAAGTTGACAACTGCCCTCGGATCACAGACGAGGTGCGGCAGCATTCCGCACACAGCCGAGGAGATGGACGAAGAGGACGGCCTGCGATGGCAGTAGGAATGGTGGACGGCGAGGTGTTCGGAGCTCGCCGCGGCGATGGCGACGCGACGATGTAAGGGCCACCTGGGTTCCGGTGAAGCGGCGAGGTCTCTCCCGTCGTCTGCAGCTGCCGCCGTCGATGGATCGAGGGAGGAAGGCGACGTCGTCTGCAGCTGCAGCCGCCGGCGGATCGAGGGAGGAGGGCGACGCGAGGAAGACGAAGGCGTCGCGGGTGCGGACGAAGGGGAAAAGCGAGGCGAAATTTGGGGAAAAAGACAATTTAGGGCTTTAGATGGTTCGTAGGAACCGGTTCACCTGGACCGGGTTGGTTCAGGCGGACCGACGCAGAAAGGCCGGGCTGGTTCGGTCCGATCACATGGAAACCATGTGCATACAACATTTACAATTCCCCCCACTACTTCTCTGTTATCATAAGTAAGTCCCTCAAACATTAATTAAATTTCTAACTAGGTCTTTAAATATTTTATTAAATTACAACTAAATCCTTCTTATTACAACAATCAACCTAATATCATCATCTTCGTCCTAACCCAAATCTCACAGTCCTCTACCTTAAATAAAATCCTAACTTGATCTAAAAATTTTATAAATCCTAATTATCTCCATTTGCATCAAAATTTAATCAATTTTCATTATGTGGGTCTTAATTTCATCCAAAAATTCTTTTATCCTACCTTTCTCAAACTCAAACTTAGGAAAAAATTTATTTTTACTTATTTTTATATTATTAATTAAGTCACCTAAAGGTGGGGGTTTACATGCCACGTGGCCGACGGTTGGATCGGGGCGTGACACTAAGCTCAAGTACAAGAGAGATGAAGAAACTTTTGAATTCTTCCATCAAATTCTGGTCGTGTAAACTTGTAAGTCTGTATTACTGCATCCTGTGACCATGCTTAAAGGAAAACCATGGGTCAGTTACTCTATACTCCAAGTAGGCCTACAAACAGAATTTCTATGTGAAACTAGCTTGCAAAATTGTTTCTTCTGTATTTATATCATTTCAGGTAAACTGACAAGGTCTCTTTGGTGTCTGTGAATGACTAATAGAATTCTAGAAGCTAGCGGACCTGCCAACTTGCTATCTTCAAGTGTTTCTCACACTTCAACTGCTTATTATTGTGGAAAAGCTTGACCACTTCTGTTCTGCTGACTTTAGTTTAAGAGTGACAAATGTATCTGGTACTAGGATGCACTGGCCATGTGGGAGGTACTTTGTCAAATTAGAACCATGATTCAACGCCTACGTTCTTTCTTAATCAATCATTTCAGAAAAAGAAAAGGATTGTTTTGTTTTAGCTAGTAATACACTACTCCAATGAAGACTCACATCTCTTAACTCGAGGAAGAACCCAAAACTAATTATACATATATATATATAAACATTGCTTTATTAGGGAATGTACTGAGCATAGCATGCAGTCCAATTAAAGCATTTGTGTTCGTGCAATCTCGAAGCCGGGGACCTGGAAAAAAACGATCCTTTTTAATTTTAATAATTAACATCAACTTGCGGCTTCCAATTGAAAAGCTTCCATCGGCAGCTTCATTTTAATGAATGCCTAGGCCAGAAGCGCGAACCCTGCAAATTGAATCTTCTGCATGATCCCATCGTTCATTAATCCGTCATCTGCAGGACGATGATGATCCTCCTCCTCCCCCATCCCTTCCTCTTCCTCTTCCCCTTCCTCTTCCTCGGTGAAGCAAGAAACGTTGCTATCAAACGAGTATCTACATCCTGCAGTCTCTTCATCGTCAGCATCAGATTGCTGGCCTGGAGTTGCACTAGTTTTGCTCTTCTTGCTGCTGCCTGCTTTTCTCAGAACAATGTTCTTGATCTTGTCGATGATCTTGGATTTCCGTGAGTTTCTCCTTTTCCCGGTGGGAAGATCAAGAGAGTCGAGGAACACTGTTGGAGTAGTAGAGTAGCCCACGTCGGATTGGCTCTTCTGGGATTCTGGAGAAGACGACGACCACGACAACTGTTCGGTATACTGATCGAGTATGAGTTGCTTTTTCCGGAGGTGGACGAGTTCCTCCGATTGTGCGGAGCGATCGCTCTGAAGCTGCTCGATTGTCTTCTCCAGTTTGGCGTTCGTTTCTCTCAGTTTATCCATTTCCTTAGAAACTTCAACCTGCGCGTGTTACATATATACATTCAAAAAGAGAGAAAAAAACCCACAAATTGAAGTCTAGTAAGAAACTAAAAGAGATAAGTTACCAGAGAATGCTCGAGAGTGGAGATCGACAAATCTGCGGACTCCAATCGCTGTTCCAAGTCTGCCTTCTCCGTTCTGAGGTGAGCAGCTTCATCTTCCAACTCCTTCGATCGCGTCGCCATCATCTTGTTCTGGAGATCCACTTCCGCTTGCAAAAATATCTTGTGCTCGAGCGAAGCTATTTTCGCCTTTGCCTGCTCATCAGCAGCCCTGAGCTTCATCTTGAGTTGCTTTACCTTGGACTTTGATGATTCCAGGTCCCGTTGCACGGCGGAGAACTCCGCTGCCTCAGACCTCAGTCTCTCATTCTCACATTTCAAGCTCTCCATCCTGAGAGACAGAGACAGGCTCTCCGCCGAGTTGACCTTCAACTGGTTCTCGAGCTCTCTGACGGCAGCCAGGCTTCTATTGCTGTCACAGAGCGACTGCGCTAGGTTTCTCAGATACTGGGTCTCGCTCTCGATCTTCTCCTCCATGTTTGGCCTCCAACAGGCCGTTTCTTGCTCTGCACCCTCCCATTTGACCTCCGGCGGCACACGACATTCGTCGTCCTCAGATCTCCTTGGATCGCTAGGGATGCTCTCGGTGCTCGTAGTGCCGCGTTTTATGACGCCTCGATGGATGATGTTTGTGACACCTACCTCCTTCAGAGACCAAAATCAACAAATAAAATGAGTAAAAGATAACATCGGCAGTTCGTCCTTCGAATCAAAACCGATTTACGGATCAAATGAATGTGTTTTTTTTAAAAAAAAAGGTCTCAGAATCGAGCACGGAGTAGGAATCATAATTATGCAATAGAAAATCTATATTGAGCATTACATTCTGCATCAGAAAAAGAGCGTCTTTGAGGCCTCCCCTACAACCACTGACCGCATAGCAATTGCTTGTAGTTCTACAACTCCATTCTTCTCCTTCCTCTCCTTCATCATCTTCTTCTTCTGCATGCGTATGGAACAAAGAAATGGCACACAAATCATGGCCGCAAAGTAATCAGTGTTGATGCTAAAGCATAAAACGTTACAGGCATCAAGAAAGAGGGCAAACCAGCGGCAGTGCTGATCGAGGTCGGGTAGTTGAGGTAGGAGACGATGAATCCGGCAAGTGGGGCTACGAAGACAAGACCGAGCTTTATCAGCAGAAGCGATCTGTCCTCCCCCATTCCCTCCTCAATCAACTCAGGATCTTTCCTGCTATCAGCCTAAGGGGCCTCAACCACCACTCCACCCCTGATTGTGTTATAGTCTTCTTCCTCGTTCGTATATATAATTTAGAAGCAAATCGAGGTGAATGAGGTTGCCTGTTTGTGCAGCTCGGCAGTTTGATATGCAGGGCTAAATTTATTCTCTCTCTCTCTCTCTCTCTTTTACTCCCCTAGATTAAGGAGACAGGAAATACTTATCCGCTTAGCTGCAAAATTTAACTACCCATGAGTTCCATCTCCTGTTGTTTAATTAGTGAACTGTTTTTTGTTGTTGTTGTTGTTTGGTTCATCGTTACTGTGTTTATAAATAGGAATTGGATTTTTCCTTTTACCTTGTTTCAGTGAGTCCGGTTCGACCAAAACAAAAGTACATGGACTCGTGAAGAGTGCATGCCACCCACCCACACCGTAACGGGTTTGATAGTTAAAATTTAAAGCATTTATTTCCTGCTGTTATTGCTGTATGCGGTCAGTATTTACAATAACAGAAAGAAAACCCGACTGATATCGGGTATCGCAATAAACCCGACCGACACACAGGTAGGGGTATCGACACGCAGATAAGGATGGGTCGGGTTTATTACGATACGGGTATCGGGCTATCCGACCCGAGCTTATATATATATTATTTTTTAAAAAATCTAACCCTAACCTAAAACTCAATCGTGTCCCTCCCCACCTCCACCTCGCCTTCCTCTCGGTCGCCGTTGTATCCTCACTCTTCTTCTATCTCGCTTCGTGCTCTGCCTCGTTGCATCGCGGCGGCCATGGAGGACGGCGGCCGCGGAGGAGAAGAAGTAGCGCCGCCCAAGGGCAAGAAGCATAAGGGAAAGCACGACAAGCCCAAGCCGTGGGACGAGGACCCCAACATCGACCGTTGGAAGATTGAGAAGTTCGATCCCTCATGGAACGAGGGCGGCATGCTCGAAGTGAGCTCCTTCTCTACCCTCTTCCCTCAGTATAGAGGTACAATCTCAATCTCTCTGGTTTGTCACCCTATTTTTCGTGATGGTATTTGCCCCAAATACAGTGAATTTATCCTTTGGAAATACCGATGTCGCAAGTATCTTATGAATTTTCGCGCTAATGAGTTGTGTCGTATGGCTACAGAAAAGTACTTGCAAGAATCGTGGCCCATGGTGAAAGGTGCATTAAAAGAATATGGCGTTTCATGCGAACTTAATTTGGTAATTCATCTTAAAGTTGTAGTTTTCTTTTTGGCATATAGATTTTACTTGGTTATTATCCTGGTTCTGAGTACTAAAGCTATTTATCGAAATATTCAAACTCATGGCCCTGTAGGTTGAGGGCTCTATGACTGTTTCAACTTCTCGAAAAACTAGGGACCCATACATTATTATCAAAGCCCGGGATTTGATAAAGCTTCTCTCACGTAGCGTTCCTGCACCCCAGGTACATCTAAGTATGTGGTATATGTACTTTATGGTTATAAATTCTCTGTGTATAGTTCGATAGTAAAATATATTATCCATGCATTAGATTGTTAAAGTGCATGTTTCTTTTTTTTAGAACTTAATGAGTCTTAAATCCAAACCTCATGATACTCCCGTATAGAGCTCAATTACTCTAACCAGAGTGGTGTACACTTTGTGTACGTTAAAGTGCATGTTTCTTGTTTTTATCTATTTTCAGTTTTTCTATGAGCTTGTTGCAATGAGTTTGGTTTGGTTAGTTTTCATCTTGTCCTCAAATATAAATCATTAATTTTTAGGCAATCAAGATCCTGAATGATGAGACGCAATGTGATATCATAAAGATTGGAAGCCTCATGCGGAATAAGGTAATTTGTTCAATGATCTTCCTTGACAATTTTGTATTTTTCACTCATTTATTTGTTTATTTATTTATTAAGTAGTAACCTGGTCTATCTGGAGAATTATTTATTGCTAAACTGCTTATGTGAAAAGTGTGATACTAAATATATCATGGTGCTTGTAATAGAGTTACTGTCGAAGGCTGTTTTTAATGCTTCTGGAGCCTATTAGTTAACTATATTTTATTTATTATTTTTAATAATCTATCAAATCATAATTTTATTTTTGCCAGGAACGTTTTGTTAAACGTAGGGAACGCTTGTTAGGGCCAAACTTATCTACTCTAAAGGTATGTGTGCACTGTATCCAAGAACATGACCCATGTGTGTATCTCATGAGTTAATCATCAAGTATGGTTATACATCTCTGCAACTCCTGAAAAGTTGGCTATCTTTGATTTTATATGCTGCAGGCAATTGAGATATTGACAGGTTGCTATGTATTAGTTCAGGTAGATTTTCTTTTGTTCTTTTAATGTGCCTGTGGTTCATTCATCTCTGAGTCTCTGAACACAATCTTTACAAACTCACCAGGGAAACACAGTTGCAGCCATGGGTTCATTTAAGGGTCTAAAACAAGTTCGAAGAATAGTGGAAGATTGCATTACGAATCAGTTGCATCCTGTTTACCATATCAAGGTAATTATATTAGACTTGGCAAATTGAGCAAAGATTCTTTTTGCGAATGCTCTGAAACATATTTTGTGGTTTTCAACTACTAAGATTTCTGATGCAAAAGCAGACCCTTCTGATGAAGCGTGAACTTGCCAAAAATCCGGAGTTAGCCAATGACAATTGGGAGAGGTTCCTTCCGAAGTTTAAAAAGTATGACAATCAGCAGTTTTTTTTTCTCTTTTCAAATACACATGCTTTATGGCTTTCAAGCAATTATTAGAAGCATTGACCTTTACTATTATTCAAATTTTATTCAGGAAGAATGTTAAGCAAAGAAAGGCGAAGGCTAAGGAAAAGAAACCTTACACCCCCTTTCCACCTCCTCAACAACCAAGCAAGGTGAAGCTGGAATTACAATCTTTAATCCTGAGCATATGTTTCTGGTCTTTTGAAGAATCAGCCCTTTGTCCATTGAGAGTCAAGTAAAAATCAAATGAATGATACATCGAACTTGGATTTTTTTTAATTTCACTATGTTGGTTAGCCCAAAACTTGGATATTTGGAGTTCATTGACAAATTGTGACTTAGTATGTTAAGCATTTAGAGGTTGTGTAGTGATCAATGAAGAAAATGAAGCCAGATTAATGGATCTCGTACACACGACTTAAAATCTTGTTTCCTAATGTTTGTTATATTTGTAAGAAATGCATTACAGTATCTTTTTCTAATAACGGGAGATTGCTAAATACTTTCAGGTTGATCTTCAATTAGAAAGTGGTGAATATTTTCTTAGTGACAAAAAGAAATCGGCCAAGAAGTGGCAAGAAAAGCAAGATAAACAGGCAGAAAAAACAGCCGAAAATAAGAGAAAACGAGAAGCTGCTTTTATTCCACCAAAGGTTCATACCAAGATTTCCATTTATCCTACTAAGATATGAAATATTATTGCAAGTAATATATAGTAATCTTGTCTTTTTCTCTGTGTTGCCAGGAACCTTCCTCTAGTATGCTTGGTTCTAATAAACCTGATGAAAACACAAATGATCTTGCTGCCATGGCAAAGTCCTTGAAGGTACTTGCTTTATTTTGGATTCTGTAGTTTATTCTATCTCATTCCTATTATTTTTCTGGTACCCTTGATGCACTGATGTTTTCAAACTGTTTTTTGGACAAGCCAAATCAGTTAGTGACTTGGTCTGCTTGGTTATTCATGCAGTAAAGATACCAAGTTGTGAGATTGATAATCATGATTGCTGAAAACATTACTTGAACTCATTTTCCTTGATGATTGTTATTTCTCCATAGACCGTTGTGCTTACCTATACATATGCTATAATGTAAACCCATGTTACGCACAATGCGGGAATGATCCACTAGTGAGAATTACTAATACACTGGAATGCTTTGATTTGAGCAATACAAAGACTGTATTATGATGCCATGTTGAAGTTTGGGGATTATGTTTATTGCATGTCCGAGGAATATTTTCCTTGCGATGCTGTTAATCTAGCTTAGCAGAGTGGTCATTTCTGAATGATTGACCCTAATGGATCGAGCCTATTTCCCAACTTCTTGATTTAACTGACTTTGTTACTTTAACTCTCGGTCCTGCATCAACAATATGCCTTTCATCAGTATTCTGGGTAGTAGGTAAAATCTTGTATAGAAATCAGTTTTATCTGGCATCTGACTTGTTGCTAATTATCAGAGGAATTTTGTTTGCTCTCATAACTTCTTTCTTTATCTTAACGTAAATTATGCTTCTCGTCTTCTATTGCAGAACAAGGCAAAGGAATTAAAAAATCAAGAAGCGAATGGCAACGTGAGAGCTGAATCATATATCGCAAATGCCGAAAGTTCACGTCCAAGGAAAAAATCCAAGTCTTCCATTCCGTGATCTCTAACCATCCCCGGAACCACTGTGATAACTAATGCAAAAGGATGCCGCATGTCAACAACTGTCTCTGTGGTGTTTTTCTTGTTTGCCCTGGAGATCTTCAGATTTAAAACTTTTGTTTTATGAGAAAACCGGTGGATTTTTACAAGCACCATAAGACATTACGTAGCTAGGCTTTTGAGGATTTTGTCGATGTGAATCTCATGTTATAAAGAGCGGACCGTGTACGGTGGGTTGTATGTGAGGAATGCTTCCGCAGTCATACTGCGTGCAACGTTCCTAATGTTTGACATGTATCTAAACAGAAGTCCCATCTTGATTTGAAGTATCCGGGTTGTTTTAAATGAAAATTTGTGTTGGATCGGAGAGTTAAGCTGGACCTGCTTTGTACTCAGAGAATAGGACTTTGTATGCTTTGCTAATAATCAGGATTAGACTTTTGTGTTTCTTAACTCGTCACAGACCGTTCTCTGTCTGTGCCACTTTCATGTTCGGCACTGACCTTTTTCCGTCTGTGAAAGGTGTACCTGGGTTTAGGGGTCGATTTTTTCTGATATATTAGCTTATGATCCTACCTTAAAGTATATATCCAGCTGGTCATGCCATAAATTAATCATAAGGCAACAACTGCACGTAATATTAAAATTCATTCAATTCAATTCAAGCATGTCATTGCAAATCATTGCTGGATGCTGGAGTAAGATGCAACCAAGTTCTGGTATTAAATCCCGTTACCCCTGCGGAGAAGAATGCGGACAAATAAACTAATGTCACCCAGAGCATGACCGATATTTATGCATTACTGATATGTGTATCCAAGCGTACCCACAGATTACTTCTTGACCAACTAATTAATGATGTGATTCTGCAGCACGGTCATAATATGTCTCCCATATGCTAAATATTATTATATGCCCTACTGATAATGTAAAGACTATATAGCTCAATGACTGTTTCCACCATCATTAACAAATGGTTTATTTAAAGAAAAAATTGTAGTCCTTTTCGCCTTCTTCTTCTAAACTTCTGAAAGCTTCTCGTGGGAGGTCATTTTCTTTCCTTATTTCGTGCCCCGCGCCAGTCGACTTCTTCAAGTCTTCATATATCCTTCAGTTTGCTTGCTTTGTGTGGGTTACGCTTTGGATAAGTAATATAAATCATTGCTTGGTCAATAAATCAATACCCTTTTTTTTAAGGGGGGAGTACCGTCTCTTTCCAGTCTATTTTAAATAGATGACCTTTTTTTGAAAAATAAATCCACTGATTACTTGAAAAAAATGAATAAACCACATGCAAGATTGAATTCCATTATTTGAATCATGACGACATCATCATCATCGTCTTCACCGTACAAGGAAAACATATTCTCCATAGAAAATGGATATTGGACAGTCATGCTAAACCATCATGCAGTTTAAAAATTCAATATGCACAGGCATCATCTAGAATATTCTGGTAAAGATAATTACAACGCTTTAAACTTTGTTTAAAGTGCAATAATAATAATAATAGTAATTAATCTTCTAAAGCGAGGGACTGATGAGATGAAAATGACAGAGAGGAAGATTCAAATAAGGAATTATAATCACATATTAGGGAACAGTGTGTGTGGGGTGGGGGTCCGGAAAATGCATGATTACTGGAACTTGCTCCACTTTGAGTCTTTGACAGATAACAGCAGAGAGATGAGTAATTAATAAATAGGTGGTGCTAAGTAATATAATATACTATAAATTAATGTTTCTGGGACCAAAAGCTAGCTAGCTGCTCTGAAGTTCAATTCAACCAACCATGCAAGTCTATCTTTTATTTCATATATATATAATCATTCATATCTCTTATATCAACCTAAAATGTTTTTTTTATAAAAAAAATCAATTAAAATTTAAATTCATTCTTTATCATATTGTTTAAAATACTATAGAATAGTTTCACATCCTATCGAGATTAAAGCAACAAGACTGCTTAAATAATTAATTGACATTATGGATCAGTGTGAGAGGATAAGAGAGAAGAAAGGAGAAAGGCGTCTGTTTGGTACTGAGATCAGTACAGGAATTAATGTTTCTATAATTCAACTAAAACAAGAGAGAAAGATACCTGTAATCAATAAAAAAACATTCTGCTTTGCCCTTTCAAATTAAGTTGCATCCCATCATCATTTTATTGATTTCAATTTCATGCTGCCTCCCACACTAATTATTAATCATCCCACCTCAATTAATCTACTGCATATATATAAGCAGGAGAACCTTCATGAAAAGCTATTGCCAACAGCAGCAGCTCCTCAAATAGAGCACAAAAGAAGCAGTGATTTATAGCAAATGGAAAGAGAAAGAGAAGAGTCTTCTTCTTCTTCTTCCTCCTCCTCCTCCTCTTCCGCTTCCTCTTCCTCTTCAGCGATCAATCCATGGGGTTTACTGGTTTTGTTTTCCGTCTTTATACTTCTGTTTCTCCCTTCTTTCCTCTCTGCACCTTTCCGCGGCTTCCGCCCCACCGCTGTCAAGAGCGGGTGGGACACGCTCAACTTCGTCCTCGTCCTCTTCGCCATCCTCTGCGGCGTTCTCGGCCGCTGGAGCGCCGGCGACGACGTCGACAAGTCTGCCTCCTCTGCCGCGCCCAACGCCACCCAGTGGTACACCAACTACTCCGACTCGACTACCGCGGACCATGCGGGGGGGATCCGTCGGATGAGGAGCAGCAGCTCCTACCCGGACCTCAGGCAGGAGGCGGCGGCGTGGGGGGGCGGCCCCGTCGCCGAGGCGTGGCGGTTCTATGATGACATCGAATTGTACCGGCGGCGCCCGGAGTCGCGAGGCCTGGAAAGGCAGAGCTCCGGGGATCGGATGGTGGATAAGACCATTCCGGTGGACACATTTGTCCTCCGCCGGAGCCCCTCGCCGAGGCCCAGATCTCCGCCGAGGGAGCCGCCGGCGGCGGCCGTGACGCACCGGCTGTCGAGGAGGAGGAGCATGGAGAGGCTTCAGGAGAGCGTTCTAGATAAGTATGAGATATCGGAGGAATCGGGGAAGCTCCCGGCACAGGAGCATCTGCCGGCGGAGGTGCAACCACTGCGCCGGCTCCGGAGAGGGAGGAGTCTCGAGAAGCTCCCGCCGAGGGAGGCGGACCGAGATGGAACACGGCATCGGAGGAGGAGGTCGCTGGAGGATCTCTCGAATTGGCAGGTGGAGCAAGATTGGATCACGGGGCCGCAGAAGCCCCACGCGGCCCCGCCGGCGCCTCCGCCACCTCCGCCACCGCCTCCTCTTCCTCCTCCGACGAAGGAGAAGAGGAACCACAAGAAGAGGAGCGTAGGAGGCGCGAAGGACATCGCCGCCGCAATTGCCATGTTCTACCAGAAGAAGAAGAAGGGGATCAAGGCGAAGAGGAGCAACAGCGACGTATCGCATCACTTCGTCGCGTATGCTTCTCAGCCGCCTCCGCCGCCGCCGCCCCCGCCCCCTCCTTCGTCCGTCTTCTACAACCTGTTCTCGAGCAAGAAGAACAAGAGCCGAAGGATCCACTCCCTCTCGGTCGCTCCTCCGCCTCCCCCGCCACCTCCGCCGCCACCCTCCCTGTCTTCCAACCGAACACGTTCTACGAAGCAAGCTTCTCGTCCGCCCTCAGCACCACCACCACCACCACCCCCACCGACATTCCGCCGATCGACAGAGGAATGGCCACCGACTCCTCCGGCTCCACAGCAGTGTACCCTTTACAGTAGCAGCAGGAGTTCCGATCCTTCAAACTATCCACTCCCCCCTCGATCTCCTCTGCTTCCGCCGCCGCCGCCGGTGGAAATCGAGGAGGAGGCGGTCGAATACCCGAACTGCAGGGAAGGAGGAGCGGAGGAAGGGGTGACGCCGGCGTTCTGGCCGAGCCCCGACGTGAACAACAAGGCGGATCTTTTCATCGCCCGATTCCGCGCGGGTCTGAAGCTCGAAAAGGAGAAGTCGGTGCGAGAGAAGCGGCAGCTTCAGCAAGAAGAAGACGATGAGTTGATGGTGATCGGAAGCCTCTTCGACGACGATCTCTAAGCAGCCGCCGCGACCGCTGCGGCGATCACCGACAACGGGTTCCCGTGCATAGGAAATTATTTTTTAAAATTAAAAAAAGAGAGAGAAATCATCATTATCGCGTGTGACTTGTGCATTATTATTGATTTTTTTTTTCAAAAAAAGGGAGAGCGACGCAGGAAAGGAAAAGAAATAGTAATAAGAAAAAGCCCCCGCCTCACTTTTAAATTGGCGGGGCTTCTTCTGTCAGAGGGTTGAAGTTTGTATTCAGAAAAAAAAGGGTTTGGTTGTTGTGACACGGTTTGTCGATTTGTTATTTGCGGGGTGAGACAGCACGCGCTTCCTCCTCTGTTGCTGTATGTATTTATGTAGATCGGGTGGTGGCAGGAGATCGAAACACGTGTTTAATTAATCAGTGCAGGATGATGATTAATTGGAAAGGCATGAACGGCGAATGGAAGACCGAAGGGGCAATCAAGCCGTTGGCTCGTCCAGGTGGAGGATGGGCAGGGCACCATCGCTTCACTTCGCTGCTTCTACATCGGTCGTTACACAGCAGATCGATTAAGAGTGCGCGGTTCGATAAGTTATTTCATGCATCGATTTGTGTCTTCATCAGCAAGTAATACGTGATGGAGATCGATCCGGTTGCTTCCGCCATTATTTTTTCCCTCGACCAACATGTGCGTTTTTTTTATAAAAAAATATAAACAGGTTAATAATAAATAAAACAAACGTACAGGAGAAGAAGGTGAAAGATGAAACGTAAACAACGGACGATCTGGATCTTGATTTAATTAATCAACGGACGTGGTAACACTTCGTATTTAATTAGAAAAAATCGGATCAAACGTACGTAATAATTCATATAAAGATGAAATAAATAAATAAATGGTCTTCGTCCGGCGTTGGGGCGGGGGGTTTAATTAACCGCTGGTGGGGTTCTTGGCGGAGGAGTCGGCACCACCGCCCTGCACCATCTCCTTCATCTGTGCGCTACTCTGTCGTATAAAAAATGGCTGTCTCAGTAAAACGCAGAGGAGTGGGAGGCATCATACGAGGATGAGCGATGATCACCTGATCGAGAAAGCCGGCTGCATGTTTCTGCACCTGCTGGGCCTTGTCGGTGGCAGCGTCCTTGGCTCCCTGGAGCTGGTCGGAGGCTGCGTCCTTCGCCTCTTGAAGCTTTTGGGAGGCCGCATTCTGGACGGAGGCGGCAGCATCCTTTGCAGATTCCATCATCTTATCTGCTTTCGCCTGCGATGCACCATCCCATCAAAAAAATTATAAACACCTCGTTAGCATTCCTTACGCACGTGTATATACATCGAACGAACCTCTCCCTCTTGTCGGGCCTGATCGGAAGACATCGTCGGATGGATGGGTGTTAAAACTAATAAATGGATGCGAGCCTTATTGGAATGGATTGGGTTGAGGAGAGAATGGTGTGTTGGTTTAACGAGGTAAACATGTGCTGATTGTGTGCATATATAGGGGAAGGGCAACGTCGCTCTGCTCGACGCGTGTCGGAATAAAACAGCCGTCTGCGACTCGGTAAACATACCAAGATTAGAACTTTCTTTTATTGGATGGTAACTTATATCTGTAATTACACTGTAAATATTGAATTCATATGTATGAATGATGATTCAATAATCATTATTTTTATTCTTTTACTGTAATGATAGTTTTTTTAATAAAAAATTTACAATATGTCTTATGTACAACATTCATATTCATCCATATTCAATGAGGTTGCCTTTTTTTTAAAAAAAAAAAAATATTGAATTATCTATGAAAAAATTCGCTTAAATTTTAAATTTTCGGATAGAAAATGTAAGAAAATTAGTTTTAAGTTATTTAGATTTTTAAAGTTAATTTATTAAGAAACATATAATGTAATAATAAGATCATAAGTATTTGATTGTAAAAAATTAGCCTAATCTAATAAATTTTCATCAGATTAAATTTTTTATTTAAATGTAATTTTACCATGATCTATCTTTCATCAAATTAAAACTTTTTAAAAAAAAATTGATGAACAAAGATCTTAATTTCAACATTAAGTAAAAATAAAAGAAATTATAAGGATAATTTAAAATAAATTTAGAGTTTCATTTCAACTTAAGGTAATTAGATAAATAAAGTAAAATTAAGATGTTTTTTGTATTTAAGTTAGAGTGTTGTTCTTATGATTATTTATTTTCTCTAACTCACACTTCCTAGAAGATGAGAATTTTATGTGATGATGTGGTAATACTAAATTATTATTAATTTTTTAAAGTTTGAATGGAAGGTTTATTTTATTTATAAAAAAATAAAATTAAGATTTTATTTATCAACTAAAATATATATTTTTAAATTTAATAAGTATTAAAAACCACATTATACATTTAACTTTTTTGAAAAAATGACCGATTAGTGAATTTACAATCTCCAAAATTTCGCTTATAAATATGACAGTAGAATGGATATGTAGACTAGAGAACAACACTGAAAAATTAAGGCAAGTAGAAAACAACCAGTAAAATGGAAAGCCCGACCACAACTACCGTCGCTCGCGCTCCGCCAACGCTCGCTTCACCCCTTAATACTCTGCCGAGGGGACTCCGTCGAACGATGCTGAGATCCACCCACCACCTGCAGCTCGGATTCGTCATCTCGCCTTTGCTCCGATGCAACCCTCGGCTCTTTAGCCTCACCTCGCTCCCCGCGGTCGCCTCCCCCTCCCAATCCGAGGCCGTCGTCTGTCCTCAGAGATCGCTGCTTTCCCCGCCTTGCACCTGTTCTTCCGGCGTCTTCAGAGCCTTTCGGATGGCTTCCGGTGGCCCAGATTTCAGCCCCAGTACCGATGCCGCCCCCAAGCCATCGGTGGCTCCGCCTGTGGTGAGTCTCACTCAGAATGCTAAGCCCTAGACTATAGAGAATGTTTTTCATGCTAAACTACAAAAAAATTAGGCAGAAGAAAATGGATTGAAGTTTTTTCGAAACGCAGTGGAGGTTGTTTTTTATACTAGTATTTTCTTGTACAGATCGTGAAACTTCTTAATCATATTTTTTTTGTTTTTAGTTTTTGGATATTTTTTCATCATTTTGCTATTAACCACTGCAGTTGCAGAAGCCCAACATTTGCTTTTGCCATTCTTGTGGAAATCCAACAAAGCAAGTTGTACCAGATGGAGAAGAGAAGATTAGAGCAGTCTGCACAGTGTGTGGGAAAATCCACTATGAGAATCCCAAAATGGTACGAGTATGACTAATGGCCCTTCGTCACTTGCTATTGATGTGGTTGAAGTTTTGATACTTAAAAATGATTCGAACATGAAAATTGCTACTAGCTTTTCCAGTGATGGACAATCATCGATGAAGGTTGTTTATTTTAATATTCCCTGTAATTTGTTATAGCTATCATACTCTTTCATTTTTTTTTTCTCATGGATGCATATGTTTCGTTAGTGATCTAACAAAAGCATGTCTACGTTTAGGGCCTTTCATTTCTTAACTAGTTGATAAGAAATCATTGATGTTCATGTTCTGAGATTCAGCCAAGCCTGTGCATTAATAATTGGATTGTTTTCTCGAAACTATTACAAAAATAGTAGGGCTACTAAATTGTTCCATGAACTTCAGATGGCTTGATTCTCCTGAAACGATCAAGGTTTTATTATACCTATGTGCAGTCTATTTTCTGTTAAATTTACATCTAAGATGTACTTACTCGTATGCAAGTTGGATCCTGCGCTAGAAAGCTGACCTTACATTATAGTTAATAACATTTTTTAGGAGCCATTCTGAATGGCAAATAGATATGTAAAGATGACGGCTGTTATACTTTCCATGGGAATTAGCTCTTCATGCAAAGCATAACTGAAGTTTTATTGTACTTATGATCAATGAATATCCATATTTAAACAGATATCATACAATTTCGTGTATTGGGACTGAAGCATAAATGTTCCTCAACTGATGGTGCATTCATAACTTCGTCCTTATATCATCCTGCTGAGAGTGTAATAGCCCGTACTAACCATATGAATCGCACACTATTTATATTAAAATAGTCAGCATTAACATTCATGTTAAATATTAGTGTCGTCTCCAAATTCTCTCTTACGCAGCCCCTATAAATTAAGTATTAAATATCTTCTATTTACAAGTTGCTCTCCGTTTAATACCCTGTTTAGCAGTAAATGTTGCAATGTCATATGTGATCTTCACCAAAAGTATGCATGGCTGATATTTGTTCACACTTATGATTGAGTTTTTCAGGTAGTTGGTTGCCTCGTGGAGCACGACGGCAAGGTTTTGCTTTGTAAAAGGAAAATTGAGCCATCTTATGGCCTTTGGTACTTATCTTTGATCCTCTTAGTTGATTGAATACTTCTCTTTATCACTCTTTTACATCTTACTAGTCAATTCCTTTCCTAAATGACAGTATCTAAGGAGTGATTTTGTTCATCGTCATTTTCTCTCTCTCCAGTATTGTAGCACTGCTGTTAATTTGCAGTTAAGATCAAACGTATCCATCTGTGGAAATACTAAAGAGTCTAGGAAGTGTGCAAACACTGTAATTATTAATTCTCTAATAATATTATTCCTATGTTACACATAATGATTGAAAATTTCTTACAGTATCTGAATTGCTATTTATCAAGTTTTGTTTTATACACACAAGTTTCTGTTGTTCATAGGGATCGGTAAGCTTGATCATTCTTATTTATGTTAATGTACATTTTTTAGTATAATTTTGTATCATATATGCCTTTAAATATGAGGTTACAAACATCAAAGAAGAAAAGGAAAAGAGATCTCTCCTGCGAGGTTAAAAATATATGGGACTTAAACCTTTAAATAGAATTTGATATAATCTGCAACATTGTAGTGTAGAAATGAAGATTTTCACGGAATGAATTTTTAATAATAGTTTTTGTCGATCAAAAGATGGTTTCTCATCGGACTCCACTTATTTGTTTGAATAGCCGATACATAAACATCAATAGTTGTTGTGATTTGTCCAGACCTGGAGGAATTTTTCTCCATCAAAAGAAGAACAGAGAAGAAATCAAACAACTAGATTAGTTGCACACCTTTAATTGATTTTTCCTTTTCAGGCATGATTAAGGAAATGACCTGTGTCTTTATTTTAATGCTCACTAGAAAAATAATACGTTGTGGATTGTATATTGGTGTGTTGAACATGCAAATCATTCTTGATTTAAAATAATCCGCACCCCTATGTTTCCCAATTTTCATATTGTGAAGCTCTTCATCGATTTTGTGGGCCCTTGTTTACTTCCTTCTTTTAGTTTTTAGTTGACCCCGATCTTAAATATAAACATTCTACACAACCACTTTTTTGTGAGAAAACTGAAGTCCAAATGTTAATCATAACATCTGTAGGACTCTTCCAGCTGGTTTCTTGGAGATTGGGGAATCAGCCGGAGAAGGGGCAGCTAGAGAAACTCTGGAGGAAGCATGTGCTGAAGTTGAAATTCTTTCACCATTTGCTCACTTAGATATACCTCGCATTGGCCAAGTGAGAATTTAGTTCTTTCAGTTAGCTAGTTGGATAAACTGTTTCCGGTGGGTATTATGTCCAATCTCATATGCAGTACAGAGTTACATCATTTTCCGAGCAAGACTAAAGACACCTCAGTTTTCACCGGGCCCTGAATCACTTGAATGTGCACTTTTTTCCTTGGAGGAAATACCATTTGATTCCCTAGCATTTTCATCAATCATTGTTACGTTGAAGATGGTAAGCAGAGTTATGCAATAACTGTTTCTTGACTTCCCATTCCTAACTACGTAGTGAAAATCTTTAATCGAGTATATCAAATTATGTAGGGATGTTCAGGACCCTTAATGATCATTCTCTTTCCTTTTTGTTGCAGTATATTGAGGATATCAAGTCTGGAAACCTAAAGTTTCATTATTGCACCATAAATAAGAGGTAAGTAGCGAGTGTTAGTCTTACGTCTGCTGTTCTTAACCTAGTTGCGTGTTTCATCTATAATAACACTAGGATAAAACAAACCAGCAGAGGTGATTACTTCATCTCAAATTCGTGTCTAATATATTTCTTTATATTCTCAACACTTGGACGTGGGTGAGGTGTGTGCTCCGGCACAACATGGGTAGACTATTTCCTTGTATTCTTAATTATGTGAATACTTAAAGATTGGACTTTTTAGTGCCATTTATTTGTGCTTTTTCCTTATTACTATTGTACTGATGACATTGTGTTTCTCAGACCTGGTGCAAGCCCTTCTGATCCACGTGGTTTCGATGTGGATTGCCATCTGCATCCGTAAGATTGTGCATTCGTGGACCTGCCCAGAGGATCACCGTGATTTTGGTAAATGATCAATGCTGATTTTATTTTTTTGTCTCAGCAGAGGGATTTGTCGTCCACTCGTTCCTCTCAAAACCTCTTTTAGTGTCGATTCCGATGCAGACGAGATGAATTGTGCAGTGCAACTCCCATGTTTTCAAACGATTACCTATACCAACTTAAATCTTCTATTTTCTAGCGTGAACATTAAAGTGTGTGCAGTCTTCATTTGTTACTTTGTTATACATCTTAATTGTTACTTCATTCGTTACATTTTCTCTAGAAACTAAACAATGGTGGGGCGTTGTTTCGCTTCAATTGGTTTTTCCAAAAAAAAAAAATTTAAAACTTTTACCGATCAGTTCATTAGAATATAAAATTGAAACTGAATGAATGAGTTTGATTCAATTTACCCAAACAAATAGAAAAAAATTAAAACCTAGAAAAACTAATGTCAAAAGCGAATGTTATAAAATTAAAGAAAAAATACAGAGAAAAAAATTAAAATCCTATACAACTCAATATATTTATTTATGAAGTTTTCAAAAAAATGTAACTTAAGTATAATTTAAAATAATAAAAAATATCCATTTTTAAGTCTGGTAAGAAAAATAATCCATTACAATACAAAGTATAATTTATGGATATTCTTAAGTCTGGTAAGAAAGTTTAAATTATTAACCTTCTGAAAGCTTAAATAGGTGGAGCAAGTTATTCCTTTCTCTGTCAATTTCATCAATGATTTGAAGCCCACCTGATGAAATAAGTAGAAAAAATATCGGCGTAGTAGGGTTTCTACGCCGCTGACCTTCGCTCCGATGGATGAGCTGCAGGATCCGCCGCCCCAGGCGCCTCGCGATCCCGCTGTGCCCGAGATCGCCTCCACGGTCTTTCCTCCACCGCGGAGTTCGTCGCTCGGTCACCGGATCTCCGACCAGCGGCCTTGGACTGCCGACTACGGTCTCGCAGCCGGCGATCGGAGGTTCTCCTTCTCACGGCAGTCATCCTTTCGCCAGTCGGAGCCGAACTCCCCGCTTCACAGGAGCCGTTCCTACCTCACACGCAGCGACTCTTTCATCAGTATTCCTTCGGCGAAGAGTGATGAGCACGGAAAAGCGTTCGATGGATCGTTCGGGAAGAGGGGCGGTGATCGGCGGAAGCGCTCGCTTTTTCACTCCATGTTGACCGTTGTTCAAGCGATAAGTTCTGGGAATCGGCCGATGAAACGGTTAGCTTTGATGATCTCGCTCAATGTGGCTTATTCTACGGCCGAGTTGTTGATAGGCATTTTCACTGGCCGTGCGGGTGAGAGCAATTCCTTGATTGTGTTCTTGCTTACTTGATAATTTGATTTGCTCTTTTGATTTGTAAGATCTCAAGTTCTTAAAGTCTTCGTTTTATTATAAAATATCAGTCTCTATAACTTGCACTAACGTAAACATGCAGAAGGAATGTGCGAAAAATGAGGTGAATAATCATCCCATCTGCCACAAGCCACACATCCCAACCTCTAGGCAAAGAATGACCATTTTCCTAGCATTCATTCCTACTCCTTGTGTAAACCAAATTGCTTTTCCAGGACAATATCTGCAACTGACAGTTTTATGTTGCGGCATGTGCTTAGACTTAAAAGATTGTGGGCATAAAAGCACAAGACATGCTATGGTTTTAACAAGGCAACACACTGATTTTAGTTGCTTTCATAAGGATTTTCCATTCTTTTGTATCCTTTTTACTTATGGAGTTAACAGAAGGTTATGGAGGCTTATGAAAGAGTTTTCTGTATATAATATGAGGTATCCATATATTACAATTATGGCATATTATGTTCTTCGCACAGTGACTAATGGTTTATGGCTGACTAATATGAACGTTAGGCCTTGTTTGGTAAGGTCGGAATGGATTCCATCCCAATTACTAGGCATAAGTCATACATAATAATTGAGGTGGCATGGGGATTCCACAGCCATGACCTGCATGCTTTAATAATCTAACACGTTATTTTCATAAAGCTCATCTCCTGTTCACAATTTGTCAAATATCACCTTCACTGGGGGCTCTTGAGCCCTTTTTGCTCATAACTAACTGCTGTGAACATCCTCAAATTATGAAATTTTATTTTTTACTCTTAGACATTTAAGCTTCTGGTTAGATAAATATGCAAACATCAAAATTTACTTGTCTTCCTCTAAAACTTTTGAATCTCAACTTGGGAATTCCTTTGACAATTCTCCTTAAGACAATCTCCTTATTAAGCATCAATGTTACCTCAAGAACCTAATGCTTCTGATTTTACTGGTAAATTGATGGAACTAGTTTCACCCAGTATTGGTTTATGCAACTCATCTGAGAACGTTTAAAAGGAAAGAATATTTTAAGATGGAAAAGAATAACATACGAATAACCATGCATGTCACAAGATTTCTGTACCAAAGCCTCATGCTAAGCCACAATTCTGGATCCGTACTTAACTGTGGTTCTTATTTGTATCCATCCTCAACAATTGGCACTCTTCCTCAGATGACTACATGACCTTACACATGTGGCTAGTTTAGTATTTGACATAAAGCTTGCATCCTGGTTACTAGTTAGTCTTTTCTTACAAAGGGTAATTGAGTTTCGTGCCTATGACTTTTCCTTAAAAAAATCCCTTGTCAGCTTTTCAAGTTGGTTACTAGTTAGGTATTGATATGGTAAACAACATCGTTTGAACTGAAAAACTGCAAAACTGGAACTAATTTGATTCAGTTTGTTGATACTACAGTTGCTCAAGCCCTAAACATCATCCTCAAGTCAATTTTAGTTATTTAAATTTTAAACTTGGAATTTCCTAAGATAACATAACTATATAATTTGAGATTTCATTAATCCTAACCTTTTATCAATCCACAACATTAAACCCACTTCACATGTAGTTTCATCAAAGATTGAAACTATCATCAAGCTACTGCCTTTCTCAGCAAGACATTTCGTAGGACAAAGTGAAGAGTAGGCCTCAACCCTGTTTAACCTGAATATAAATGTTCTAATCAAGCAATTAAAAAGTAACAGTAGTATTGAGGAAGGGTGGAACAAATTTTAGTAAATTGTATTCCACTGCACTCCCCCTGATCTATGTCAGAAGAAAAGGCCATTCCTTTCCCACGCAAGAACCAATTATATCAATTTTCAACACTTTGTTTCAATGTAAATGAATTATGTGAGTCATCATATTGCTGAAATTTGTCATGTCAAGATGTTTCTTTATTTGTGAATCCCTTTGACTTTCTAATATTCTAACTAGCTACTTCAATAAGAAACTTTGAAATAGATAGCCAGTGTCAATTATATGGTCATACATAGAAATTGAGATAACATATTAGAGCAATTCATTTATTTATTCAACTAATCTTTGATGCTTTTTATTGTAGGCTTGGTATCAGATGCATTCCATCTTACCTTTGGCTGTGGCCTTTTAACATTTTCATTATTTGCAATGGCTGCTTCACGAAAGAAGCCAGATGAAGTTTATACATATGGGTTAGTTACTTGGTTTTTGCCATGGTCCACATTTGTTTTACAACATAAGATGAATAAATACTCATTGTTGAAGATTTTCTCTTCTAATTGTCCTTTGTCTGTATACACTAACATGTCAAATCAAATTGCAAGGACATTCTAACAATTGGGATTTTCCTACATTCCTTAGGTATAAAAGGTTGGAAGTTTTGGCAGCTTTCACAAATGCTGTAAGTTTATTATTTCTCTGCATAATGATAAATATTAGATAACGGCTATTTTTACCATTGTGCTGTTATTTATTCAAGTTGTTATTCTTGCTTCTTAAGTTACGCTGCTGTATCCTCCTGTGAAATTGCAAATGGTCCATCCATAGTCTCATATTTAGAAGTACTTTATTTGGACTTGGTGTACTTACTCTAGCCTTCTGCTCCATCCAACTTTACTTACATTTTTTATGTTCTCCTAATGTTATGTGACAATCCAGATTATACCCAGAAATTGAATGTGCTTGATATTTATTAGCAAAAAAATTATTTTACAACGAAAGAGTGATAAGTTTGTTATCAAGCTAACTGAAGAGCTAGTGAATATGATGTGCTTGTTCGAGTATATTTTTCCAATACGAAATTTGTATAAGGTATAGCAGATCATAGATGATTACTTTCAAGTTCCTGCCTATAGGAATTCATAGGCTTGAGAAGGCATTTTACTTTTTTTTAATGTATGGATGTTGCAAAGATCCATTGTGTCACTATATGGTTCATGCATGTGCAGCTTTCAAGAATTTTACTCTTGCTATAAACCCTTATAGAAAATCTGACTTTTTAGAGGTGTGTGTATGCAGATAATTGCATCATTAATATTGCCATATTATTGGCTGCAAAATTGTAAACTTTATTAAGCGTGATGGCAGTTAAGAAGATTACTATCTGTTGTCTAGGATCAGAACATGTAAAAGGAAATGAATCCAAAATTGTGCAATGAAGTGCTATAGCTATCCATCTTATGCTCTATTTATCTTCATTTAGTCTTGTAGCTATCTATTCATAGGAGTATCTTCCTGTTTATATTTTTGCTGGCATCTTCAAGCATAAACTTACAATTCTTTGATAACATTTAAAGATTATCATTGATGGTAGTGAATCTTCCCTCTTGATGACTCGTACTATTAGTGGCATCTAGTCCTTTGTATATCTATATTCTTGTGCTAATATATACTATTTTTTTGTTGTTGCCTGTGTAGACAGCTGTTTCTATTATTTATGTCATTCTCCTTAGCGGTTGAAGCTCTTCATGCATTTATGCAAGATGAATCTGAGCACAAGTAAGCTATTATTTTGTGTACGGCACTTTTCACGAGCAATTTATGTTTTTTCAAAATTTATGTTGATGATTATATTATGATAACCTTGTGACAGCATTATCATGATCAAGATTGTTTCACACCTTTTAAGTTTTGTAGGACAGCTCGATTATGCAATATCCTCCGTGATTTAGAAACATAAAAGTGGACTATTTGTTAACAGACCAAGTTTTGGGGTTTGGATCACTGATGGGACGGTCTTATAACGCCTAGAAAATAGAATATTTATTAAGCTTATATAATTAAAATATATTAATCAGAATATAAAAAGGATTTTTTTTCTTATGTGCTTTTTGTTTTTAGTTTTTTTTTTTACTGCATAGTCAACGAATAAGTGTTATGTAATTTTATAAAACATAAATAAGTAAGAAACATGCATTATCAAGCTATGCTTGTTAAAATTTGGTTTTTTGACTAACACAGAATGTTTGAAACCCTGAAGCAGCAAATTTCTTCGGGAACCATAGTGAAATACTTTCAGGTTTAATTTGCCTCTATTACTGTGCCTAACTTCTTTTTTTTCATTTTAGGCACTACCTAATTATCTCAGCTGTGACCAATCTTCTGGTGAACTTACTTGGAGTCTGGTTCTTTAGAAACTATGCGCGAGTTAGTTTAGGTATGTTTCTGGTAATTGTTGTCTTGCAACTATATTTAAATATGTTCTAGAGATAGAACTACTAAGTACTTGTTATTATCCGTGATTCAACCCGCTTTATGCAGTTTACAGGAATGCTGAAGATATGAATTATCATTCAGTCTGCCTGCATGTTCTTGCAGATTCTATTCGTAGGTATAGATCACTAGCTGAAAATTTTACTTGCTGAAGCTTCTTATGTAAACCTCTGTCTCAATTTTCTCTTCTTCTTTTTCAACTACTTGTGTCTATAAGGCGTTCTAATTTGTTCCTGTGCATCTACCAGTGCAGGTTTGATTTTGGCGTCTTGGTTTCTTTCTTTAGGGTAATAATTTCAGATTAACCTAGTTGGTTTCTGTTTTGTCAGATATCTTACTACATGTATAGCAGGCTAAGTCCAGGCTATTCTCATTTATTTTACCAGGGTTGAGAATGCAGAGGTTTTGTGCGTGGGGCTTGTTTCGGTTGCAATTTTCATGGTTGTTATGCCACTTTTTAGAGCGACAGGTAGTATCCTGCTCCAGATGGCTCCTGCAAGTATACCTTCTTCTGCCATTAATAAATGCTGGAGACAAGTATGCATATATTCTCCTACTTATCTCTGTGCTGAGTTTCTCAGAATTTCTTAGATTTTTGTGTGTAAAAAATATATTTTTCAGATAACTTCTCTTGAGGATGTTGCGGACGTTTCCAATGCTCGATTTTGGGAGCTAGTACCTGGTCATGCAGTTGGATCTATCTCTATTCAGGTACAGTGTTTTTAAAAACTGTAGGAGAGAAACGTATAAAATTTGTCTGCACACAATCTCAGCTTTTCGCGATTAAACCAATAATTCTCTGAAGCCCTCAAGATGGAAAATGAAATGTTAACTCTATCAGTAAACACTGATTCCTTTTTGGCAAAAAAAAAAAAGACGTCAAAAGCAAGCATGGTTGATGTTTTGTTTTTCACTATGTTTTTGATGCTTTGACTGAAGGACTGGTAAAATTGTGCTTGGTTACTTTCTTTCATGATTCTGCACATCCATTGATATTTTTCCTCTTTCATCTCTAGGTCAAGAGAGGAGCAGACGATCTTCCAATTTTGCAACATGTGCATGGGTTGTATCATGAAATAGGTATACAAGATTTGACTGTTCAAATGGAGCATTCATAAGTTAGCTCAGGATAGAGATTTTATTGTTTCCTCGTCACTTGAGGGATATAAACAATAATTTTGTAGATGCTCTAATTCTATAATTTTGATGTAGATTCTATAAAATGAATCCATTTTTTGTGGACACCGTAAGGCTAGTCAATGACCTGAATTGTTTATAATTTGATTTAGATTCTATAAAATGAAACATTAGACCATGCTCTATACTCTGATCCTAGTCTGTTTTATTGTTTTCCTGCAATGATCACTGTGATGGCCCAACATCTTTTTGCAAGTCCCTCTCCTGTTTTTCTTGTTCATTTTGTAATCTGTTTGCCAGTCTTCACCTTTACAGGTCGGATTATTACAGAAACGATCATCAGTTCCAGAATTTGTTGATTACTGTAAATTATTCTAAATCACGAAAACAATATTGTGTAAAAGTTGGCATTTAATCCAATAGAGAAGCTAATTTAATATTATGAACTAACAGTCATGTCATTAATGTAGTTTGA
This sequence comes from Thalia dealbata, assembly GCA_030544415.1. Taxonomy (NCBI): domain Eukaryota; kingdom Viridiplantae; phylum Streptophyta; class Magnoliopsida; order Zingiberales; family Marantaceae; genus Thalia; species Thalia dealbata. The sequence goes on from CM060458.1 coordinate 3,566,457, forward strand.
TTTATTCAAATACAACAATGTATTCCTTAATCCTTACCCAGCAGTGTATATTCCTCATTCTTAATTACGTCATCCACGTGAAATATTGGATGTTGATTCACTTGGGTTATCATAAAAAAAAGGTTCCCAATAATTTGTTTCTTTTGAAGACCAATTAAATTTAAGAAAAACTACACTGGAACTGTTCCATTAATCAACTTTAGTACTTTAATTATTTAACAGTCTCTGGGTGAAAAAAGCTCAAAATTAATATTACTAAAGTTACACAACATATCAGTATACAAAGTATTTTTTTTAGAATATAGAGCTAATTACTTTAATAGGAGGCTTGATTACTTTAATAGGAGGATTGATGAGACATTAAATAGAACTTTAAGATTTGATCCTTTACGTTTATTTATAAGATAATAATTTTTAAAATTATTTCCTTTGGTTTGGCTACTCCTCATGCACGGCACGTGAGCGCTTCAAAACGAGGCCTTTGTTCCTTCGTCCGACGTGGCTGTCCTCCGCCCAACATTTCAATGCTGCTTTTTTATCTCCTTCCGCTTCATACCTCTTCTCAGCCTCGCTCTCCCCTGCGTCTCCTGCTCCCCCCCCCTCCGGTGATGGCCTCAGCCGCTTCCTCCACCCTCTTCTCCCCATTCCCTCCTCCCCCCCATCTCTCCTATCGCTTCCGCCACATTCCGTCCCTTTTCCTCCGTTCCCTCCCCTCGCGTCCCCTCCTCCGCAGCGCCGTACTCAGGTCCCACGCCCAGCCGCGGAACGCCGGCAGTGAGGGGGCCGCCGCCGAAGAACCCAAGGCCGGGGTGGCCGTATACAAGCCCAGGTCCTACGAAGTCCTCGTCTCCGATGCCGCCCGGTCGCTCGTGTTCGCTCTGGATGATGGCATGACCAGACTCGAGATCGATTTCCCGTATGGCTCAGTCTCAATCACATCTGCCTTCGTCTGGTTGTTTCTTTTCCCTGCGTGGTGGGGAGTATTGAGGGTATGTTTGGTATAGGGTGATAATTGGTTGGAGTATGAATCCAACCAAAATTTAGTTATAATTTGTACTAAATTTTGATTGGAATCACATTCCACTCAATATTATCCTATACCAAACATTATGGCTTAATTTGCTTCTTCTCGCCTACTCTGCACTCCCTTATCTCTTCCGCCTTGCTTTGAACCAATTCCAATGAGAAAACAATTTCATTTACATTATATAGGTTTCGTTAGTTATTTGCATACTTGTTTGTCCACAAGTAGGTTTCCCTTGCAGAAATTGACTCTTGCTACGCTATTTTAATTTTCAACTAGCATGCAGGATGTCGATGAATATTTTATTCTGACTACTAATTCCTACCTTTTGTCCCCTTCGTTGTTCATCCACGGGAAAATTTATTATGAAATATAAAATTCTTTTCTGGAAGTGTTATAGTTCTGTCATGTTTCGTAACTTCTGTTTTGATGTTTTCCTTGGACAAGCAGGCCCTTGCCGAGCAGCATTTCATCTTATAAGGTATGATAAACGCTGTCATTTCAGTTCATACTGCTCTTGTTCTTTGCTGTTGGGGCTTATCAGAAAATTGGTCATTAGGAATTTGCCGAATTGAAGTTGCATCTTTTCAAGCTGTATCCCATTATTTTCAAAATTCGTAATGTATAGAAAATCATCCAATTTTAACTGTCATCAGAAGGTTTTTTTAAAACAAAGAATATCTTTAGTTGGCTACCTTTTCTTTCTGGGCAACACTTTTGAATCACATCTTTAACCAGCTTTTGTTAAGCATTCTTATCGAAGGATTTTCTTTTGCATGCATTATCTTATATCATGTTCATGATTGGCCCAATAACCAATTTCGAGTCAAGGTAAGTTATTTTGGCCAGAAGATTACATGTGAATCTGCACAAATCTCTGTAATCTTAGTAAATATGCTGTAGGCTATCTATTCAACACTTTAGGGATAATATTTATCCTCTTGAAGAAAAATAAATTGAAAATGTAATATATTTGTTATATAATTTTCTATAAATGCTTTAAATTACAGGATGCAATTGCATACCTGCAGGCATAGAAGACTGTTCATATATCAATCAATTAAAAAATAGTCATATTGCATTCTTCAAACTCTAAATTTGTCTTTTTTTTTCTTTTTTTTTTTACTTTTACAAGTTCTTATATTCTTTTAGAGGATTCCATATACTGCATGAAATTAGAAGGATAATTTTTTTTGTTATAGGGATATAGTACCTAGTTAGCTACATGAGTTTAACTGATGGTTTATTTAATTATTTAGGGGAGTTCAGATGAGTTTATTGATGCAAACATCCAACTTGCACTTGCTGTTGCTAGGAAACTGCATGAGATGAAAGGAACCAAGTCTCGCATTGTAAGTTAGATGGTCGACTTTTCCTCTTTCATTTGACAATATTATAGGATATTCTCATTTCATCTATTTTCATTTATCAGGGAATAATCTGCTTGAGTCACTACTCTTAAGGTGTTACCTAAATTATCTGTATTTAGTTCCATCGTGAGTACTTGTGACAGGTGCATGCTTTAAATGATCCATCGTCATAACTGCTAGCATGCCAAATTTCCTTGTATCTTTCAAGTGCCCATAATTATGGTTGGTGTTTTCAGTGGTTCACTAACCATTTTCATAATACTGTGTGTATCCAAAAGAAATATTTTACCTCCAAATATTTCCAGGCTTCTCTATGTAACATTGCAGTTCCTGGATAAAAATAGAGAAGGTAAAAAGACCAGAATAGTTCTGGCACATGACATAAATAAATACAATATATGAATACAGGAAGCCATATATTGCTAGTTGTTCCGTAATTATAATCTTTTGAAGGTCTCTTATTTCCTCCCTATTATTAGATTTAAGTTTTGAATAGCCACCAGTTAGCAGTGTAATACTTAAGATTATAACTGTAGCAGTGGTGATGAAATTCAGGTATTTCCTGATCAGCCAGAAAAACGCAGAGCTTCTCAGCTATTTCAGACAGCACTTGATATGGTATGCTGTAAAAGTAAATAAATGGCTTTTCTCCTTATAAGTTTCTATATTTTTGTTATTTCCAACCTGCAAGGCAATATTATTTTACTTTTGGAAGGCACTATATCCTTTAACATCAACCATTTTCGTGTTGTATTAGATTGATGGTGTCACCATTGGATCATTAGATGATATACCCAGTGGACCTGTCACAAGTTTCTTCAAATCCATAAGGAACACATTGGATTTTGACTTTCCTGATGAAACTGAAGGTTATTTATTTATTTATTTAACCAACTGCAAAATATAAAATTGCAAATAGAAGAAGTCAACTTTGTACATTTATGGCAACAAAATAACTGCTAGCTTTTCGGAAACCATAAGAAAACACTTGCAAACACCATGCATGATATCAGTTATAATCTTTTCTTGAGGTAATGGAGTCAATTTTGTCACGTTCATCTTTTTCTTCTTTTACATGTTATATACATGAAGCTTTACTTTCACTGGAAATTTTGTTAGAAATATTAATAAGTACATCATAAAACTCATGTAATGGCTTAAGCTTTTAGTTGCATTGATGGTATAAGAGTGAGAGGTCCTTTCTATCAAAAAATGTCAATGCTAAACTTTCAAAAACTTAAGTCCCCACTTGATTCAAGATATACCTATTGGGCTTGAGCTAATCTTGTCCATCAGTCTGCACATGGGAGAGAGGATTAAGAACATAAATGAAATGATTAGATCGATGCATTCTTTAATTGCTCATGTTTTTAGATGGAATTCTATTCAACAAAACATTAGAGGGTATTGACAAAATAGTGGTTTTAGGCATTAAGTCATGCATGAAAATTTTATTTGAAGTTGAATGGTTCATGTGCCATTATTTCCTATTTGTTCTTATGAGAAGTCAAACATGCGACAGACATTTAAGTTGATTGCTCAAATTTAGTTGTTCAAAATCTAGATCTTACAAATCATGGGTCCTTACAGGAAAGTTGTAAATTTGGCTAAGGTTTCATGTGTCATGGTGCATTTAGGAGAATGACAATCCAGAGGACCAGAGCTTTGGACCGGGAGTCACGTGGTGGTCAAACCCAGCTACACTTCAACAACATATCACCGACACCTCTGTTTAACTGCAAACAAACTATTATTCTAGTTTGAGTTGGACAATAAGGAAAAGTAAAAGGAACAATGGACCTCGTTACTTGAATTATAATTTGATTGTATTCCCAAAAGTTCCTCTTGAATTGCGCCAATATATTGGTTTTAGGGTTTATACTCGAATTTAGAAAAAGAATTCATTGAAATTTCATGACCTAGTGCTCTCTATATATCACAAACATTTCCACCGCAATCAGTAAATCTAGTTAAACAATTCCACCATAAATAGGTCTTGTCAAATACTTTGTCTACATATAGTGCCTAGCTTTCTATTTGAATTGTGACAAGAATCAGTATCAGGCTAGACATCCCTTGCAAATGTCATGTCTTCAACAAAAGTATCTCCTTTAGATTCAGCATCATTTTCGGAATAGTTCTTTGTGACTAAAACTTAAGTTGATGAAGCCTTGAATTTTTCAAGTGTTGGTTTGGTAAACTTCTTCAATATCATTTCAATTGAATCTTATGTAACAAGTAGTTTAAGCTCATGTCATCTTCATCCTGAATATGTTCATTTCACTTATCTGTAGGTCAAGGGGAGTCTGATGAAATACCATCCTTATATATTTTTATCAATTCTAGTACTCGTGATCTTTCTGCTATAGAGAAATATGTGGTAATGATTCTCTCCTAGTTTCATATCTTTGATATATTTCTTTTATCACCTTAAAGTTTCACCGGGATGAAATTAATAATTCCTTCTATATATAGTTGTAACTTCATATGCAACTTGAGGTCTATAAGATTTTGACTCAAATAAGATGGAGAAAATACTAATCCTCTTGGTTACATTTATGTATTCTCTGCACATTACCTATAATCGAGATGGAGAAAATTAACTTTTCAAATTTTTTTCTGCATGATATATTTGGAATACTACCGATTCACACCACATTGCTATGTTGATTCTGACACAAGATTTCTAATGTATATATCATGTTATATCAATCTGAGTTTGACTGATTCCTCTGCCATATGATCCAAAATAAGAAAGAGTCAGTTGAATATACCCATCTCAGTTACCACATCTTGCATATGTACCAGTAGATTACCTATGTACCTTGTGGTGCACTAAACCATTGCTTGGTACAAATGAAAAGGTACTATTACAATTTGGTGTGAGGGCCTTATACAGCCAGTCCAACTAATACCAATATCATGTCAGACCGGTCTAGTGTGCTGTATGGACAATACAATTTGGAATTCTTTAATCCTTCACCTTATGCACAGTTGTAAATGCTTAGATGGTATCCGAAGGAAAATAATAGGAGCATTTGAAAGCAACATACTTTTACTGAATCAATTTTACCTGTTCCGGTCTTTGTGCAGGAAAAGTTTGCTGCATCTGTCCCATCTCTTCTATTCAATCTTGAACTAGATACCTTACGGTGGGTTGGTTGGCTTTACGGATACCATTCGCAACTTTCTATGGTTTTAAATTAATTATTTGATCATCTTTCGCTATTAATTTTGATTTTGCAGTTCTGACTTGGGCCTTTTAGGTTTCCCAAGCAAAGATTTACATTATAGGTTTCTTTCTCAGTTTACTCCTGTGTTCTATATTCGAACAAGAGAGTATTCAAAGGTATTTATCAGAATACTAGTTAGTCACTTGTTACTGTTATGTTAATCTGTTTGGTTTGTATTACATTGAAGACAGTTCCAGTTGCTCCTTTCGTAGTGAATTACAGCGGTGCTCTGTTCCGTCAATATCCAGGTAGAATGGAAGTATTTTAAATGTTTTAGATAGAGTAAGACCAAATTCCAATATAAAAGTACTGCTCGAAAACTTATCTAAATAACATTTGGGCTTTGCTAGATGAGTAATGCTGCATGGCAATACGGACTGTCTTGCTAAATTTTCCTGTTCTTCCATCAAAAATTCTATGTTGGCTAATTGGCTTCATATAATTCAAAAAAGACTAGTTTTCTCGAAGCTTCTTGCTCATATCTCTCATTGCAATGAGGTATTCCATAATGTCTCTTTAGCAGGTCCCTCAGTAAGCTGAGGGAGGATTCAAATAGCTATCTTACATTCATTAGTGATGGTACTTCTAATGAGTTGACCATTTGTGAAAACCAAATATTGGAAGCGTTTGCTCAAAAATAATCTTAATGACATTTGGGGAAGAAGGACAATGTATTGATTAAGTTGTGTCAAAAAAAGGCTTCAAAAAGAGTAGTTTTAACTCAAACTCAAATTTATAGCACCAAGTAGAGAACTCTGATAATTATTATATTCTTTTGCAATATCAGCTTGTTATCTCTGTTTCTTTCAGAAAAAAAAAAGAGAGCTTGTTATCTCTGTTGTGTTGCTATTCCTGCAGGGCCTTGGCAGGTGATGCTTAAACAGTCTGATGGCTCTTATGCATGTGTTGCGGAAAGTGCCACACGTTTTACTTTGGGGGAGGTAATGGTTTTCTTGAATCTTGCTTATCTACTGAAGTTCTCTCTTTTCCTGACCGTTCTGTATTTCATATTTAGGCTAAGGAGGAACTTCTGAGAGTTCTTGGCCTGCAAGAGGAACAAGGAAGCTCACTCGAATTCCTGAGAAGGGGTTACAAGGTTCGTCTGATTGTAGTGGATAAACATAACACTTTCAACTTCGAACAAATTATCTGACTCTCACTACGCTGCTGTGAATAACATACTTTAGTCACATCTTACTTCATACATTGATGATCTAATATTACCACCAAGAGAAGCGAAACTTATTAGGTGTGAGATAGCAATCGTGAAATGTTTTTTTTTTACTTATTCTCAGCTCTACGGCCATAGTTAGAAAAATGTGGAACAGCTAGTCTAGTGGCCTTTTCATAGTGGACATGGTGGTAATCGCTATATTTTGAAAAAGAAATTAGCACGACGAGTAGTGAATGAAGGCAATATGTAGAGTATGGCAACATACTTCTTCTCTTAATATATGTGGTTTCAGGCAAATCAAGTAACTTCTTCATTTATATGTTCTTCGTGTTGATCCAGAATGCTACTTGGTGGGAAGAAGGCATTGATCTAGAGTTGTCATCAGCATGGAGGAGTTGAAATAAAATAGGAACCATGTGAGACTTGTAAATTGGTTCACACGCACGTTTTCCAATTGAACTGTGGAATTTTTTCAGCAAAAGCAAAAAAAAAGTTGAACAGGGGGGGAAGAGTGCACGGTGGCTTTCAGAGTGACCAGAGAGGTCCAGAATGAGCAACATTATGAGAGTTGATGGGCCTTTCAACCGTTGCAAGAGATGCTTTCTTTGTTTTATATGTATTTTCAAATAGAGGTTATAATTAATTTGTTGCGCTACCTATTGCCCATGATGTTCATGCAGCATATAATTGTAGAGAAGGATGCCTCGAGTTAATTAGCATACACAGATGCATGATGGCTGCTGTTTGTATATGAAGTATTAAGGTGTGCAAAGCAAGGATAAATTAATATACTGATTGATGAGATTATTTTTGAACTCCCTAAACATGTAAAGCAAACAATAAGCCATGAAGCACATGCATAATCAATTACTGAAGCTGCTTACAGACGATGTAACTTCTTCATTGTGAAGCTCATGTTACAGAAATCAATTTAAATGTTCGTCCCTCTTCTCACAATCATCTGCAGTGCTGTGCCTCCACCAAGTTGAGAAACTTTTTGACTACTTCGACAAGGATTCACGATAAGATCGACATAAAAAAAGTCGACCATACCGTTACTGCCACAATAGAAACGACGTAAGTCCACAGGAAGATGACCGAGCACTCATCTTGGCCAACATCAAACAATTGAACCATTGTTCCTGCACCAACATCATCAAATCCAATCTGCAACATCAATCCATTTCTATGTTTTGTGCAACAGAAGTAGTCCAGAAGCAAAGGTAAGCATGCTTCCTTTACCTATATTCATAGCAGGTGGGACGCTAAACTGTATCATTAGTACATACTGGTACAGCGGATCATATGGCACTAATCCTAGTTTGCAGGCTGCTTTCACCACGACAATGCCGAAGAAAGGCAGGATCACAAAGCGAACGCAGATGATCGAGATAATGACTGCATTCCTGATGACCGACTTGCGCAATCCTGCGTATCTTTTCAAAAACTTCAAACTTACTGGTTCCTGAGCATTTTAGCATCACCATTGCAAAACTGAACTTTACCTTGTGTCAAGTTTCCACCAAGAATGAGGGTAATGCAAGGTATGGTTCCATCACTGTCACAACCAAGTGAGCAGATTGTCAGCTTCATCTTGTGCGTTATAATATTAGTTAATTGGTAGACTTGATAGAGAGGAAAAACAAAACCACCCTAATAATTGCAGGCTGTCTTCCACAACTTTTAATGGTGCACTTGATCCTACAAATAGGGACTTCAACCACGGCACTGCGCCAACAACGAGTCCTATGATCTTGAAACAATTGAGGAAGTAGGACATGTATATTAGAAACTAATTATCCATTCCTATTATAGATGGTTGATTAAGTAAGAGAAGAGGAAATTTATGAGAACTCACGGAGGCAACAGTTGGTGGGGAGACCAACTCCTCGATAATTCTGTGGAGAGCTTTTTTCATTCTATCACAAAAGTTGACCTCACCCTGTGGGTTTTCAGTGGACAGCAGTGGGATTTCCTACGTTATAACATCCGTAAGATTTTAACCTTAATTAGCTGGTGAAAAAATAGACTACATGAAAGCAACTTAACTCACAATTTGGTCTCCGACTCTTTCTCCTGTTACTTTGATGGATAGCGAAATTAAATTATCTTCTTGCTTAGCAATTTCACTGGTCTGCAGATCCTTCTCCTGTTTCCCAATGGCTGCATGACTACTTTCTTGGCTTTCATGGAATATCTTGGCCGAATTCCTGATGAGACTATAGGAATGCGTCCAGATGTAGAATCCTCCAATCTAGATGAACAAATAAGCAGATGAAGCCTTTGAGAATACTTCCTATAAACCAGTCCAATTTAGCAGTACTAAAAGCACAGAAATAAAGAGAAGAAATAGCACTCACACTCATGGATAAAGCTGCAAGTCCATGGGCGCTGGCAATTCTGTGGCTCCCAAAAGGACTCCCCTCCTGTTCGCAGACCCCTGGGATGACTATCCAGAGAAGATTTCCCATGTTGCCTGTAATTGTAAGACCAAATGATGAAAACCTTTTTCTTCTGCCATGTATCACTGACCTCTTTAATTAACAAAGACAACGATGTGAAAAGAGCACCTGCGGAACAAGCAGCAATGACAAGGCCCTCAAGATGCTTTGCTGGTCTAAGAACTCTCACTATCATCCAACCAAGGATTGATCCGAGCAGGAACGTAATCCCGAGATTTATAGGCATAAACCACCTTGAGGAAAACATTATGAAACGTTAATTATACGAGAATATATTTTTCACAGAGGCAAAACTGCAAACAGGTTGGAGGGCGCATCAACTGATGAGTCCTACCAAGATATTATTTCTTCGAAGGTGACAGTCTTGGCTAAACTTGCGAGCATAAGCGAGGGGGTGAACACGGTGAACACGACCTTGTTCATGTCTCTTCGAGCTGTGGCGAGAAGAAGATTGCTATAGCCGGACGCGAGGTAGGCTCCAAGAAGGCCTATGAGGAGGAGCTGCAGAACTGGGGAGGAAGCCACCATGAAAAGTGACCAAAACCTCATCTTTTTCTTCTCCCTCTGCGACCAACCGTGATGTTTCCTTCTTAGTTACGGCAGCAGCAGCAGCAGCAGCAGAAGAAGAATGAGCAGCTCTCTCCCTGTTCAAAATGAGGCAAAGTTGCCTCTCATTGACGAAGGGCCTTTCTCCTCTTCCATTCGATCAGAGTTTTATTTGCTGCTTCGAAACGTGTCACCGTGATTACAACTTAGGCGGCATCAAAATCCAAATAATGAATGATCGGGGTTACTGAACATATTTGTTACCAGTCTATCTGCAACGAAGTGAAGCCCAAACCTGCAAGCATTCTAATCTGAGGTAATTACAGGGGCATCAGCATCATTAGGACATGATAAAGATCACCGAAAGAACAATGGTGAGTTTGAAGTCATCACAAATCATACAACGACTGCAAAGAAAAAAGGTCATTAGAGTCTCTGAACCATATGGTTCAAAGTCATACGAAGTCCACAATCCAGCCTGCCTAGATCGGGTGACAGAAACTTCCAAAGACAGAGTGACAGAGTGGCAACCTTCAATCTTTACTATCTAGATGGATTCAGCAGAAGAACACTCGAGTTCGATATATAATAATACAAAAGAAAGCAATCAAGATAGCTTCCCTGAATCCAGAGACAAGAAAATTAACAGTGCTTGTGATCTAATCAGAACGAGTCTTACTTTGATTTATACCTATCCGAAGTAAACATCTCCCCAGCGCACCATTTCTGCCGCGCGCGTGATTCAGCTTCGTATCAAGGATGAAATATCTGAGTGATTTGAGTTACCAAAAACTCATGGCTGGCCGAGAAGGAAGGGAGTGTGCGCTGATAAAAGAGGAATGAATAATCAAGGCTGAAGCAGCTCACTCCATCCCTCTTTAGATTTAGCCCCCCTCCTGAGACTAAATCTGAATCTTATCTTTCTGCCCAACCTCAACCGGTTTAATTTAAAAACTTTTTCAGACTGGTCCCTTCAAGAACTTAAATTTTTTTTAATTATATTATATATATTGTTCTCTTCTCAACCGTGGATGGCCTTTCAAGTGTTCCAAGAGTTGCTGGTCTTTGTTTTGTATACATTTTCTTCAAAAAGCAATCTGCTATCCTGTGTGAAACATACTTCATGTTGTGTATGTTGTGTTGTGTATGTTGTGTTGTGTGTGTGTATATAATATATATACTCTTCTGTTGCATGCATGTCATGCCGAGTTCTAAATTATAGTTCCATTTAAGACATGACGCACTCCAATCCATCTATATTTTTATTTTTTCGTATAATGTATCTCCACCACCTACCCCTCCCTAAAAACTGTCTTACCCCAATAATAATTTTTTTCTATGATCGTTAACCCCATCCTCACACAATTTTATTTTTATGCGATTAATTTTTTAAAAAAACATAGGCAAAGATATATGTTATTTTAAATATATATATATATATATATATAAGAGTAAGAAGGAGTAATATTATTAATGTGATTACTTATTTAATCAATATTTTCATTAAATTATAATTATAATTTAATAAATATTATTACTGTGATTACTTATCAAAAAATTTGATTTAGTTAAAAAAAACTTACCAACATATTTTTTTTAACTTAAGAAACCTATAATAAGCATACCTATGAAAATAGTTTTTACTAAAAAAAAGATGTTCTTATATTTTTACTAAAAACCAGACGGCTGTTTTTTACCAAGTCGCAGAAGGCTGTTTTAGTCGGACACGCGTCGAGCAGGGAGACCTTGCCCTTCCCCTATATATACAGACAATAACCGCATATCTTTACCTCATCAAACCAACGCATCATTCTCTCCCCAATCCAAATATCCACTAACGCTTCTATCCATTTATTAATTTTAACATCCATCCATCGAACGATGTCTTCCGATCAGTCCCGACAAGAGGGAGAGGTTCGTTAGATGTCTCATCAGTATTCTATGCATATTATATATACGAGGAATGCTAAAGATGTGTTCTATTATTTTTGATGGGCAGGCGAAAGCAGATAAGATGATGGACTCAGCGAAGGATGCTGCCTCCTCCTTCCAGGATGCCGCCTCCCAAAAGCTTCAGGAGGGGAAGGACGTGGCCTCCGACCGCCTCCAGGGAGCGGAGGACGCTGCCTCCGGCAAAGCCCAGGAAATGCAGAACCAGGCCACCGGCTTTATGGATCAGGTATTATTTGCTCGATCATCGTCGTCGTATGCCTGCCCACTCTTCTGCGTTTTACTCATCGTCCTTATACATGCACGACGGCAGAGCGGTGCGCACGTGAAGGACATGGCGAACAAGTGAAGGAGATGATGTACGGCGGCGCCGCCGACGCCCCCGCCGCCAACCCCACCACCAGCGGTTAATTGAAAACGCCGGACGAAGCCCTTCTTTCTTTTTTATTCATTATTATTTTTTTGGAATTTATTACGTATTTTGTTTTTTTAATTAAATATGAAGTGTTGCCACGTCCGTTGATTAATTAAATAAAGATCCAGTTCGTCCGTTTATTTACGTTGTCTGTTGCACCCTCAACCTTCTCCTTCTGCTTTACATACTGCTGCTATTAATAACTAACCATGATGTGCTTCGTCTGCTTGCTGTTCACTGTTCAAAATAATAAATTTAAATTTAACTGTACAGAGAAAATAATAGCTTTTTTTGACCGTTCTAACCTATTAAAAAAATTTAATGACAAAAATATTTTTTGCCAAACTGAACGTGCCGATATGATATGTTGTCCATTTTATTAATAAAAAATAAAGCAACCCCAGCCGCAGCGACTGCGATGGGAAGCGAGCAGACGACCGGCCGGGTGGAGCGGGCGGGTGGGTATGCCATGTTGGCACGGTGACCGATCAGGTTGGTAAAAAAAATTGAGCTGTTATTTTTTTACATTAAAATAATATTACAAGATAATTTAGATTGAAAATAACGAGATCCGAGCACTTGACGGAGTATTCGATGTTATTTTTTTATCAATATATATTGTATTACAATTTATCTGTTATCATGTAATATTTTATACAATATGATACCACATAGTGTATAGTATTAAATTTTTTTTAACTTCTATCCTATTATATTATAGAGTTATGTTTACTATTTCACATGCAAAATAAGCCTAGATTTGATTTATTAGAAAGAGGATAATTCAATTAGTATATATAAAAATAATAATAATAAATATAAAGTAGAAGAATATTACAATTTAACTGAAAAGAATCAAATTATTATTTTCAAATGTTGATAAAAAATCCTTTAATATTGAGAAAAAAAATTTGACCATCAATCAAAATATAATGCTAGTAGGGGTGCCTTAAAACTACCTTGTATTAATATAAGTCCATGCACCTCTAAAGTTAGGAACATATTTATTTGGCCATAGTCAAAATAATATCTAATGTTTAGATTTAAAACAATAAAACTCTAATTTATAAAGATCAGCTTATATAAGATGGTAGAAGAAAAAGGCGTTACTAATCGGGTCCAATAAGGAACCCAACAAGTTTTTGAAAACACGCTAGATGGGTATTATTGAACTAGTTCGATGATATAACAATGATTCTCATCACATATAAGTTCAATGATAAAAATAGATTTAATATTCTCACTGTATAAACACAATAACTTCTATACCAAAGGGACAATTGGTATCAGTTGAGTAGTAATATTCTATTCTTATAATACTTTTGTTTCTTAAGCTTTTATGGTCTTCCTGATTGCTAGAAAAATATATTTAATAAGTGAGAGTAATATTCTATTCTTATAATACTTTTGTTTCTTAAGCTTTTATGGTCTTCCTGATTGCTAGAAAAATATATTTAATAAGTGAGAGGGCCAATCCAGTACTTCTTGGGATCCTAACATTTTAGCTTTCTACCTCATTAATAAGTTTAAATTTAAATTTTTTTAGCTTTATACCTCAGTAACAAGTTTAAATTTAAAAACACCATAAATAACAGAGAAAAAATAAGTAATAGCCAAACTGACCGGTCACGTTTCGTTTGACTAATTTTTAATTAAAAAATTAAATACTGCTCGCCTCTTCCTCTCTCTCTTGTTCGTCGTTGCTCTCTCATCCAATGAGGAATCGGTCTCTTCCTCCGCCTCCGTCCCCCGTCAACCTCTCTTTCTTTTCTCCCCTTCCGGCGATGAACGGAGCAGCACGAGGCGAATAGAGTGCCTCTATTTCGAGCATCACGAGGTCTCTTTCCTTTTCTCCTCCTCTTCCTCCGCTGCAGCCGTCGACGACGTCCGCGACCTCAACGCCTCTGAGCAGGTCCTCACTGTCCACATGGTTCCCTTGTTCGAGCCCCACCACGACCTCCTTTCCCTTCTACTCACCTCCCATTCCATCTCAAAGGTCCGGCAATGAACGGAGCAGCGAGGCAAATAGAGCGCCTCTGTTCGCGAGCATCATGAGGTCTCGCCGGCGTTCAACCCTCGCCCTAGGATCCCATGAAATGGATTCACGATGCGTTCGGTTCCTAGAGCTCCTCTCTGCACAAAGCCCTCTTATTTGCCTCTTCCACTGCCTTCCTCCAATCCCATCTCTCTTGGAGTATCTGCAGCTGCTCTCCCTCTTCAATCTTCTCCTCTCCCTCCTCTCCTCTCTGCTTCCTCCTCCTTTCCCGTCCGCCTTCATCTTCTCTTCCTCTTCTTCTTCTTCCTCTTCTTCCCTGATCACGTATCTACACCCTTTTGAATCTACTCTCAAGATGGAATCTCTCTGCAGCTCTCTCAGTCTGATACACGAAGGGCGGAGGCTCCGTTGTTTCTCTTGGTCAAAGTGATGGAGGAAACGATCGACTTGCGCAACTGTTTTGTGCGCCACTTGCTATCTCTGTCAAAGATGCTATCTTTTTACCTCCGCTGGGTCTCTGGGCGCTCACGGAAGAACTTGCATCGTCATTTGCTGAATCCATGGTTTTTCCACCCACTTCCATCGATTTCTTCAGCACTTCGCCCGCGAGCTTCGAATCCCTATGAAAAATCCCGGCTTTCCCCTCCTTGCCGCCGGCGGAGAGGCTCTTGGTGCGGCGTATATGGCTGCCCTTGGATGTCCCCAGAAGCTCAAAGTTTATCCTGGCCCATGTGCCCTTGTTTTCGTTGTCCCACCCGAAGCGCTCACTGACGCTGATGAGGTCGGCGATGGGCGACTCGGTGATACCGAAGGAGCTCCTGCGGCGGGCATGGCCGTCGCCGGTGAGGATTCTCTCAGTCGCCTCCCACTCGAGCTGGTCGCAGTAGCCCGGATCTTGGAACACCTCGTCGGCTAGGCGCGCCCACTCCTCAGATTCGCTGGCGTGAAGGTTCTTGGAGACTCATTGGAGGTAGGACGATGGAAGGGAGCCGAGCATTCTGCCCTTGTGCTTGCTAAAGTCTATGATCCTATCTCTTGTCGGAAGGTTGTGGGAGATTGAGAGCCTGGAGCGAGAGTAGATTCACGAGCCAGAGAAGATGAAGGTCGCTGGAGAGTATAAAAAACCGGTTGGGCGAGCAATAGGGAGGGTCGGCTGGCGAGCGGGCGAGAGGTCGATGGTTCAATGAGTTTTTATTTTTTATTGATAAAAATCGATTAGTTTAGCTAAAATTATTTTTGCCCTCTTATTTATGGTATTAAAATATTTTAATAAGTTAGTATGGTTAAAAGCTCATTATTATTACGTTTTGCATCAGTCTTACTTTTTTTTTCATTTAAAACTATTTACTCTTACATCAGTCTTGTTTTTTTTTCATTTAAAACTTTTTATCTTCTTAAATTTATATTCTATTTTTTTCACGTTATATTTTAGCAATATATCTGCATCAGTTTCGTTTTTTTTTCAATTTAAAACTTCTTATCTTGCTTAAATTGATATTATATTTTTTTTCATGTTAAATTTAGACGGTACGAGTGAACTAGAAACTCAACCCTAGCACAATTACATCAAACTTAAACTATAAAATTTTGTACCAGCTGTAACAATGCAGAACATGATTTTTCAGACATCTATCAGCAAACAAACAGGCGTGTATATACATCATCTGCATGTAAATTCCTGGCCGGTATATATTTTTAAGCTACAGAATACGTCGGCAACCTTCTGCATCAATATCGGCCATCACATGCTCAGACAGACTCAGAGCGAAAAGAACAAAAGAAAAGAATTTAACTATAATGGCTGTTAGGTCGATCATATATAAACATATAAAAATGCTGCAAGTAAGTAATCAATCGATCAATGGGTGAATAAGGTAAGGCAGGTGTGGCATTGCAGGTCCCCGGACGACCGACTGCTATTTGGTTTGATCGACGTCGAGCAACTCCTGCAGGGGGGTGCTGCAGTAACGCTTCTGCAGTTCCATGTACCTCTGCACGTCGAAGTTGTGCCGGAGGAAGAGCCTCCTCTGCCTCGACGAGAACATCCTCCTCCTGAGGTCCTCGTACGTCGGATCCCTCGACGTGCAGAGGAAGTAGCCGTACCCTGCGATGATGCTGGAGGCGGTGCAGAAGTAGGCGATCGGCTCCATCACGTCCCACGAGTAGTCCCAGAAGGTCAGCCTGAAGAAGAGGCTGATCTGAGCGACCATGATTCCCAGCCCCGTCCACAGCGCCCGCCGGACTTGCCTGTTCGCGATCGCGTCGATCTTTTCCTTCTTCCTCCTCAGCTGCTTCAGCTCCTCCTTCCTCGGATCGTTCTCGGCCGACTGAGCAGGAGGCGGCATGGGGACGACGGCCCGCCTCACCACGTCCGCCACCTTTTGCGGATGCAAGTAGACCCTGTCCCTGAACAGGAGCACGACGCCGGCGTCGTCCAAGGCGTGGGCGAGGGCGGCGGCCTCGTCTCGGGAGCCCGCCACCCCCATCCCCTCGCACGTCTCCAGGAACTTCGAGTACCCGATGACCTCCTTCCCGTCCCCCGCCAGCTTCCGCTTCAGCGACTCCACGTCCGCCAGCCGCAGCAGCCGCTTCGTCTCCGCCACCGTGATCGACTCCGCCGGGTGCGCCGACGTGCTTCCTTTGCCGCCTGAGGAGGAGGAGGAGGAGGAGAAGAGGAGGGGAAGCTGGGGGCGCCGAGGGGGGATCGGGTGCTTCGTCGGTCGGCAGGCGAGGAGATTGCGGAGGAGGAGGGAGCGGGACGAGGAGGAGGAGAAGGAGCGCCACATCTTGATGGTACCGCGTCGTCGGAGGGGGGGAAGAAGCAGGGGCAGGGCGGGGGAGGAGAACAAGGAGAAGAGGACGACGATGACGATGAATTGAAAGAGAAGGGTTGGTTGGGTCCAACTACCGCAATGTGCGGGGCGAATTAACGTGGAGGATGGAAGCGCGGAACGTGCGACTCCCGTTAACGTTATATGTAAAAATGACCGGCTTAATTATTTGATTCAGATCAGACGACAGGATGAGCGATATAAAAATTTATCTAAAAATTGTACATAACTGATAATAACTAACATTTTACATGGAACAAAAGGGAGGAGTTCGCTTCCAACGGAGATATTACAAAACCGAGTACGTCGCCCAGTAGGAGGAGGAGGAGAAAACGACGATAGACTCACAGTTGGCTTGTTGGAGCACTTTAATCAAATAGGACTTGAATCTATTAACCAAAAGTCATTTGATTCGACTTAGTTTTAATTAGATCAACCGTAGTTTTAAACCGGTTGATATGTTAAATCATTTTTCACAATCTCTCACATAAAACTTAATTACTCTAACTGGATATTTATTTTGTGTATTATTACCTCTAAAGTTTAAAAATTCAATTAAAATTATAGATAGGTCAAAAGGGCTCACTCATCGTACGTCATGGTATTGTATCCATACTTCAACTGCACTGTAATTGTTATACGAGGTTGCACTGTAATTGTTATACGAGGATCATGCGGTGTCGTTCGTGCAATGATAGGTGCAATGCTTTCCTTCCTCAGGTGAATACAATAAGTGTCTTTTAATCAACATGAAGAGACTAATTTTAAGAGAATATGAAACTTTATTTAATCTCGAAAACTCTCGTTGTACCCCTACAAAATAGCTGATCAACTCATGTGGTTATGGCGTAACAGAAAATGTACATCTCGTGATCATGAAGTATATTGGGTTCAAAACTCATTAAGTTCTAAAAAAAACTCATGTGTCTATGGCTCAGCTTGCTTCGTATGGATCAGGACATTGCTACTTGCTAGGTCTTCAAAACATCAATAGAGGGAAAATATTAGATAAATAGACTTGTATTTTTATAATAATGCATGTTTTCCCTTGTTGCTATTATTAGTTAGTGTAATTTGCAGCTATGGAGAATATGGGAGAGGCTTCCACCGCTGATGAATTTTATAGATGTTTCTATTTACAAACAATGGGAGGAGAGGAAAAAAACTTTGTCCGTTCTAAATCATACTCTGTTTTTTTTTTAAGTTTGGAAAGTCCAGTAGAGTACACGTTTTTCTTCCCAACAGAGGCGGCGGGAGAGGACGTGGTGATCCTCGTTGAACCAGTCCGCGATCGAAGGAGACCGGAACGACGAGGCGGCTGTTCACGCGGAGCCCGCCGTAGCCGCCGGGCACCCTGTGCATGGCCAAGGACGGGAAGTAGTAGAAGGTGCCGATCTGGTCCTTCACCTGGTAGCGGTAGGTGTAGTTCGCACCTTCTTCCTCTGCTCAATCCCCTTCCTAAAAAAATCCATATCGAGTATCGACCAGTACAGACGTCAAGCGCTCTAGCGGCCGCGCTTGCCAGGGAGCGAGGTCTACTCACCAGGACAAGAGGTCACGTTACCTGTGAAGAAGAGGTACGGATCCTCGGTGAGGACCCCGGCGGGGAGCCCCAGCAGGGACGACGACAGCAGCAAGACCGCAGACAGCACCGCGGCCGACGCCATCAATCTCCTCGCCGTGGAAGCCAGCCAAGTGTGTATGAACGGGAATTCCTCGGCGGTCTTAAGTACTGGAGGCCATGGAAGAACTGCGGCCGGCAGGGCGGAGACGATAATTAATTAATTAGAAGAGACTAATCTGAGTTAATAGATATATATATATATACCGCTTCCTTCTTCGGAAGTGGGCCTCGCTCCTGCAGGGGTTTTTATACAGAGGAGGAGGAAGGGGACGAGGTGCGATCGAACATTGAATTTATTCTCCAGTTTTACGTTTTGGGTTCAGGTTGTGCTGTTGTTGTGATCCTGGAGGAACTCTGGAAGCAGAGCATGGATCGAGGCTCGACGAGCGGTCAAAATTTCCTGTTCCTTCGCTAGTCGGCCTCGCATGCGCGCGCCACGTTTAATTAGCTTCTCGTCATATATATAAAAGCAGAAGGTTCAAAGTGAGATTTGACCATTTGCGTGACGAGATAAATATGTTTATACGTTTGACCATCGTCTAAGTTAATAAAATTGCGTCAGGGTTTGAAAACCCAACCACGGTTTAAAATAAAAAATAAAAAACCAACCCTTGGTTCTGATATTTCTTATTATAAAATTATAAGACCTGAGCTGCATTATTTAATTAATTATTCTATCAATTTTTTAATGTTAATGATTCTTTTCAAATGTTCCGTGTTGTAATTTTGAGGAATTAATTTTTTTTTGTTTTTTAAAAGTATTTTTACTTATTATCTTATCTATTTAAAGTATATCAAATGTTCCATGTCAAATATGATAAATATGGAGATTTATATAAAAATTTTAAGATATACATTTAAGTACTAACTCATCTAGTTAATCATAAGATAGTTTATTAACAATAATAAAAATAAAAATAATCATATTTAAATAGTAAAATATTGTATGAACTCAATTATTTTAAAAAAGAAACACAATATAATTAGTAAAATAGCTATAAAAAAGTAAAAAATAACAGCTAACGGAGATGGTTATTGACACGCCCTCAATCTGCAACTTCAATGCTTGCGGAAGATCGCCTGAGTATGCAGCGTATCGCAGATGTTCTTCGTCATACAAGCCTGCGTAAGCACAATAAAATAACAACAACAAGGAGATGAGGGAAAATGATTACTTTATTATTATAAAGCACCGGTAAAAAACCCCAGTGAACAATCTCAACTCAGGATTCCTCTGCGTACAATAATCTCTCTATAATATAAGAATATTATATTAGAAGATGAGTTTAATCCCCATCAATTGAGAAGTTTAAAGAAGTTTTAAGTACGGGCTGCAACCTCCGCCTCGGAAGCGTCGCTTCACGGATGCACCCGTAACAATTCTCCCCCACGGGAAGACGTCGATGCTCCCATCGACTCCGTTGCAACCCAGCCTTACACATGCGTTCAGAATAGAGGTGGAGCCACCGCGCTTGCCCAACTCGTCTCCTCGATGGGATTCCTCCTTTACGACACCAAATATTCCCATTGCACCCAGCTGGAAAATCCGCCTGCTTAGGACCCATTCAATTGTCCTTGGAAGGTGTTGTAGAGCAGAGAGCGGCGGGAGACCCTGCTGTAGCCTAGAAATATCCCCGTCTTCACGAAACAATTTAAGAAAACTCACATAAAAGTCGGTTTGAACGCGCAGCTGCGATGGGAGTCGATATGCAACAAAGCAAATCCACCTGGAGACCACGAATAACCCCTCATATAGGGGTATCGGCCCTTTACAGCCGTGCATTCGCTGCGCTCTCCGCCATGTCTGTGGAGAGAACGTCAGAACAACTTCGTCACCAACAGAACCCTCGCTTCGGTGACGATGGAAATCAGCGTGCGTCCTTATTCGTTGCCAGAACTTCCCCAAGCATCCCCGCACATTCCACAGCTCCTGGCGATCTTGGACGACCTTGGCGACATCTGGACAATGCTCCTCGTCTTCATGGAACGCTTCGAGGAAACATATACGCGAAAAGGGAACTCGCCTCCGTATTTGCGGAGCGAGTTTACGAAGAACTCGACCACTCACAACAAGCTTCCTTGGGCGGCGATGTGGGTCGGTGTGATTCGTCAACAGCCGCCTAGCCTTCCCCGAACTCTCCCGATCGTCCGCCAGCTGCTCTGGTTGCTTTTGGATGAAGCGATTTGCAGCCGGACCACGCTCGTCGTGAGCCATCTTCATCGGGAAAAAGAAATTGTCGCCCCTACGCAATTGCGAAGGCGTCAGTCGATCCTGCAGATTTAATGCACCTAGCGACCATGAAAAACCCATCGTATTGGGGTGGCAACGCCTTCCTCTCGTGCTTTTTCTGCACTCTCCGCCACGTTCGTGGAGACAACTTCCGAGGAACTCCGTTGTGTCCGAGGCCGTCTCTTCTTCGGCTATTCGGACGGTCGCCAACTCCTCCCGGCGACGACACTGCTGCAGTAGATGAGGTCCTCCGCAGCGTTCGTGGGCCAGCCACACAGCGTTCGCGGGGAGGAACTGACGACGTAGCTCCCTCGTCATGGCTGCCCATGTGTTGATAGTCTCTCCTTTACCGTGAAGGTGTGGATCTGATAGGATTTAAGCTTGTAATAGAAAGTTTTGGTTAACATATTTTTGATTGCTTGTTTCCTTTCTGCATTGTAAGTGAAGATGGAAGTATTTCCATATCTTCCCAGTTTGTTTTGTTTACTTTCCAATTTTGTAATTGCAGTTTGATTATTAATACATATTTACGTGAGGGTTAGCGTGGTTGCACCCTATACAATTTTGCTAATCGTCGTTGCTTGTAGAAACAGAGGTTGCTCTGTTTTTTCTTCTCTTCTGCTCTTGTTTTCCAACAATTGGTATCAGAGCTTGCGTTGAGGCGATCTGATGCAGAAGAATCCGATGCTTTCCCCGATGAGTGGAAAGATATCCGCCAGCAGCACTCCGTTGAGTGGGAAGTCGCCCATCAGCAGTATAGTTGATGGAGGAGGTCTCAGGTTCTCCTCAGGAGGAGGAGGGAGCCTCGGTGGCTGTCCGTTGCTGAACAAAGGAGGTAACTTTGGCGTCTGGTCGATTCGACTTCGATCCTTTCTTGACGCACAAGGGGTGTGGGAGGCGATTGAACCAGGAGTACCAGGAGATGCACCTGCTGACATAAGAAGAGACAAGTTGGTGTTATCCTTCATCCATCAATCCTTAGGAGATGAGCTCCTAACTCTTGTTGCTAACAAGAGAACGACGAGGGAGACGTGGGAAGCGCTGAAGAGCCTTCATATGGGCAACGAAAAATCCTTGATGTGAAGACGAATAAGCTTCGCGGGGATTTTGAGCGGCTGCAGATGTCAAATTCAGAAACGGTTGGTGAGTACTACGATCGACTCTCCTCTGTTGTTTCTGAAATGAGAAACGTTGGTGCAAAGGTGAAGGAGCAGCGGATCGTTGAGAAATTACTTCGTTCGGTGCCGTCCAAGTTCGATCCCATAGCTTGCAACTTGGAGCAATTCGGCGACATTCAAACCATGACGGTGGAGTATGTGGTAGGAGCTCTAAAGACATACGAAGTGCGTCTCCAAGCATCCATGCAGACAACTGAAGCCCACGGACAAGTTCTGTTATCCCGGGCTGAAGGCGAAGTCAGGGCTCGCAGAGGTCCTGCGTTTCGTGGACGAGGACGTGGTCTCAATGCCAGCAGGGGCAGAGGCCTCGGACGTGGAAGGGGACGTGTAGATGGGTGCTTCGATGGAGGCCGAGGCAGTAGCTCATCAACGTACCATGAGAAACAAAAGAAAGATAAGTCTCACATTAAGTGCTTTAATTGCAAAACCTTCGGTCATTATGCATCTGAGTGTAGAAGAGAAGAAGTTGTGTATTTAGCTGAATCGAGTAACATTAAAGAAGGTCTTCAAGTGACCTTGGATGATCATGCAGTGTTGATGACTGTGTAGGAAGAATTCAGCGAAGGAGAGATAATTTTTGGAGGTACAAAAGATGCAGGAAAGGATTCCGATTTGTGGTACTTAGATACCGGTGCTACAAATCACATGACTGGATGTAAGGAGCACTTTCATGAGCTAGACAGAACAGGAGGCGGAAGGGTCCGTTTTGGAGATGGCTCAATTGCAGAAATTGCTGGGAGAGGAAGCATCTATTTTTCAGTAGATGGAGGTGGAGTGGACGTCCTATCGAATGTTCTTTATATTCCAAAGATGAAGTCAAATATTTTGAGTCTTAGGCAAATGGACGAGCTAGGATACTCCACTATTATCAAGGGTGGTAAGCTGCAAAATTTTGACAAAAAGGGTTAGCAACTTGTTGAAGTAAGAGGAGCTGGCAGTAGGTTGTATCTGCTGAAATTGAAAACTGTTGATCGGTGCTACTTAGCAAAAATTGATAACAACAGCAGGTTGTGGCACAATCGGTTAGGCCATATGAATTTTCAAGCTCTAAAGTATATAGCTGATAGATCCTTGGTTGAAGGTCTACCAAGAATTAAACCAGCTGAAGGAGTATGCCAAGAATGTGTTGCTACAATGATGGTCAGATCTGCGTTTCCACATTTTTCAACTTATAGAGCAGAAAAACCTTTAAAGTTGGTACATGAAGATTTATGTGGACCAATTGTTCCCTCTTCATTAGGAGGGAGCAACTATTTCTTACTTATTGTTGATGACTGCTCAAGATACATGTGGGTCTATATGTTGAAGCAGAAGAGTGAAGCTTTTGAGGCTTTTAAGAAATTTAAAGCTCTATCTGAATCTGAAAGTGGTAGAAAAATTGGAGCTTTCAAATCAGATAGGGGAGGAGAGTTCAATTCAAATGATTTCAAGGTGTTTTGCCAGCAGCAAGGTATCAAGAGGCTTCTCACTACTCCATATACTCCACAACAAAATGAAGTAGTAGAGAGGAGGAATGGATCAGTCATGTCCATGACTAGGAGTATGCTGAAAACTATGGATGTGCCATTGCAGCTATGGGGAGAAGCTGTGAATACAGCAGTTTATATATTGAACAGAACAATCACTAAAAGTTTGGATGGAATGACTCCCTATGAGAAATTGATGGGAAGGAAACCAAACATTGCTCATTTAAGGGTGTTTGGTCGTCAATCTCATGTAAAGATATTGGGAACTCATCTAAAGAAGATTGAAGATAGAAGCAAAAAGGTGGTGTTTGTTGGATATGAGAGTGGCACTAAAGCATATAGATTTTTTGATCAAGATACAAGCACTATAATTGTTAGCCGAGATTGTATCTTTGAGGATAATGTGAAGCCATGTTGGACTGATTTGACAAAGTTTTGCAGCAAAGGGAGAATGGAGATGTCTGAACAGAAAAGTTACATCATATGTTCCGCAGCTTGATGACTTTGATACTAATCGACAACACTGGGATTCTGAACAACGAAATCAGTATCAAATTTCTGATACTGAACAGAGAAGTCAGCAGGCACATACAATAAATTCTCGACTACAACAGCAAGGGTATCAGCAATCTCATGATACTGTGTAGAAAAATCAGTATCAACTCCATGATACTGTGCAGAAAAATCAGTATCAAGTTACTGATATTGTGCAGTATCAACAGCTTGATACTGAACATTGGCACCTCACTTCTGATACTGAACAGCAGGAACAACATCAGCAACAACATGTGCTGAAAAATCAGCAACCATATCAGTCACCATATCAGCTGAAAAATCAGCAACAACAGCAACTTCATACTGAAAGTGGCACTTCACTAGCAGCCTTCAGGTATAATTCTGCAGCTCCTTCATTTGATACACCCAAACATTTTGCATGTGGTGGCAGCAATATAGATGAATCTACAGAAGTGCCAAGAAAAATTCGGCATTTGAGTAGTATCTACAGAAGTACTGAAGAGTTAATTCCTACTGAGGAAGGGGTGCTACTAGCTCAAGTAGCAACTGAAGAACCATCAAGCTATGTTGAAGCTAGAAACGAGGATGTTTGGAAGAAGGCCATGGAAGAAGAATACAATCAAATCATGAAGAATGAAACTTGGGTTCTTGCGGATCTTCCTCAAGGCAGCAAAGCCATTGGCCTAAAATGGGTATTTAAAACTAAGAAAAATACTCAAGGAGAAGTTATAAAACACAATGCTCGATTAGTTGCAAAAGCGTATGTTCAACAAGTAGGTGTAGACTTTGAAGAAGTGTAAACCCCCACTTTTTGGTAGTTGAATTAGAAATAATAAATAATAGTAATGGGGGAAATTTTTTCTTAAGATCATATTTTGGGAGGAAGGAGGTTAAAGGAATTTTAGTTTGGATTAGAACTAAAATGTATGGTTTTGCATCCAAAGGGGCGTGATTGTAATTTATTGGGAATTTATAAGGCGCCATTTGATATATTATTAAACATAGAGGGGCAGACTGCATAAATTCTTGGTCACATGCTCCTCACATGACCGGCCTAACTGAACCGCCGTTTGGATTGAACCGGACCGGCCTAACCGAGCCGGGTCCGAACCAAGATCCACGAGATAAACACATGCAAACCCATGCCTTTTTTTCTTCTCCTGCTTCTGTAGACTCTTGTTGACTGTGCGTGACATGTTGCTGAGTTGGTGAATGTGTTGACTGCATTTTCTACATTTGCTGACTTGAGATGCTTAAAAGATTACTGATGATGTGATAAGTGGTCAAGTAAGTATGAGTTTTGGTTTTGTGATGATGTGCTTTTTTTTTCCATAGGTTTCATGTTGGATTTATTTTTCTTCTTGCTTTGCTTGGGAGCACATAGATAATAGTACAACAATTATGTTGGGATGGGGAATCGAATGCAGGTTATCACTAGGATACAACTGCGTGTTTCCACCTTGCTATCTAGTAGATGTGATAGCTAAATAAACTTAGGGTATGGTTAGTGGAAACTATAGATGATTGGAATCTTGGTTAGGTTGTAAGGGTGATTTATTTATCGTATTATAAGGAATGAAGGGGATACCCAATATTAGAGAAAGTTTCTAAAAGTATATTTTGAAATAGGTTGTCTACCCGGAAACAAGTAAATGACCCGCGTTTCGAGTAGTTCGTCAGGATGACTTACATTCTACGTGGGTGATTCTGAGGAGCGGATTCGCTATTTCAGGTGCGTTGGTTCACTGAATGTAGGATTTATTCAAGCTAGGGAATACCTGCCGAGGTGTTCTTAGGATACATCTCGGATGCCTTAAATATAATAAAAATGAAATGCATGCTAGGTTTATATATAAGTACATGTTAGCATGATTTACCTTGTTTATATGCATGATATGTCATGTTTACCATGCTACTTATTTTATATGTCTATGAAACTTATTCTGCATGCTATTTATTTATCTTTGCTATGATAGCACGATTACCATACAGTTATAGATAAGAATGATGACATGTTTGAAACTCTTAGGAGACATCACTAGGAATCAGACAGGAAGGGGTACTGCTTGCATACCCCGTTTGACCACGGCGTACCGCCGATGGTCAGAATGGTGATGCTCCACCACATATCACTCCCGAGGCTACACGTAGCTTAGATACTGGGAGCTGGTAGGGAAATGGACGGTACACACTCCAAGCTCACATTAGACTAGATATATGGAGCAAGTCCATACCCGATGATTTCTACCCGCACGAGTGTCGTTTAAGGGGCACTCGTGATAGTCCCGAGATGGTTAGCTGGGACGAACCAGAACAAGAACCTAGCAAACGTGTCGCCGAGGCTGTAGCATTTCGGCGACAGCTAGTCTGCACACCTCTTGGCAGGCACCGCTGCTCGGGGATTGGTACGGTGACATCCTTCCGAGCCTTGGACAGTGGATCCGTAAACTACACGACTACCATCCTTGACGTTCTGCAGACGAACGGATGGTGAGTCCGGATCCTAGGGTTATATTATCGACCGAGACCGTAGTCGATGGATATTATTGACGGTGACCCCGTCTTCGGACGGTGTGTAGTACTACACGATTGTCGTGTCCTTACGGCATCCGGGAAGGATGTAAGGGCACGGCGGGTTCACTAGGGGAGGCATAGCAGGCGACTAGCGATACCGAGGAGAGTGATCACGGGTCACCCGTCACCTCCGCCAACATCAGTGCAGCGGGCATAGGAAGAGACAGAGACAGAAGGCACTGATGGGCTTATGGGAAAATCTCTGATCAGGAATTTCTCTAAGCATAGGCTGGCAGCCCGAGTCTTGAGTTTGATAGACATAGTACACCGTAGATGACATTTCCGATGACACTGATGACATAGTCATTAGAGACAATTTAGGTGACATTTAGTGTTACACCTGACTTACATGCTTACACAGTTTTTTTTTCGTATTAGTGATATGCCTCACGTACATCTTATGAAAATGACTGTTAATAAACCCAGGGCATTCTAGATTAATCCTCCTAGCCTTTGGATTCCTTATTCGGATTCGAGCCGTAATCTCGCACTAGGCCGCAAGGCTGAGCACACCATTTTTCTCCGTGTGTGCAGGGTCTTACGTGTGTTCGTAGTAGTTGGCTGACGCGGACTGCGTCGTAGTTGTCTACCGGGACTGCGCCGTTGGAGGTATACTCCTGTGTTATTAGATTTTCGTTGCTTCCGTATTTAGTTTTATAGTAGGTTCATATCGGGACTGTACTACCTGGGTTGTATTGGATTCCTGTTTATTATACTGATCCTTACTTTTATGCCTTGTATGGATCTCGAGATTCATACGGCGGTTGCCACGTGCCCGACAGCAGGGTCG
This sequence comes from Thalia dealbata, assembly GCA_030544415.1. Taxonomy (NCBI): domain Eukaryota; kingdom Viridiplantae; phylum Streptophyta; class Magnoliopsida; order Zingiberales; family Marantaceae; genus Thalia; species Thalia dealbata. The sequence continues at coordinate 3,593,836 of CM060458.1, forward strand.
GGGCGTGACAATTAAAGTGGTATTAGAGCTTAGGTTTGAGGACCTAAGTGATTTTAGAGTTAGCTCAGGATCATAAGAGTTAATGATGTCAGTCCCGATATAATTAGGATCGTTAGTAGTTCGGTCGATTAACCATATGAAGACCACGAGTGAGGGTATTGAGTGTGAGATTGAAATTTATACGAGATGTATTGATGAAAAAGTTCGTTTCGTATAGATGTCTGACGCTCAGCCGAAGAGGAAACCGGGGAGGCCCAAGAAGGTAGTCGATCCTCCGGATTCGACGACTGCCACATCTCGGCCACCAGCAGATCCACCCACGCTAGAGCCACCTGCACCGGTGCCTACAGTTAGTGCTGCGATGGATCTTTCGAGAGCGCCGTTGACTGTGGTTCCCGAGCAGGCATCTGTAGGGACACATCGGAGCTCGAGTTCTCGTCGGTCATCGGGACGGAGGACTGGGTCCATGGTGCCATCTGGACAAGCACCTTTTGCTCAGGGACAGCTGAACGTGATAGCAGCAGCAGTAGCTAGCGCGATGGTCAGTATTCTGAATCCCCCCGTACAACATGGACCCGCGGAGTCTCAGACGACTACACCTCCCCCTCCGCCTCCTGCTGCACCAGTGGCTCCGCCAGCACCGCAGGTGGTCCAGACAGCTCTTGCCCCAGTAGTTGCGCCTGATCTTGCAGACAGCACAGCAGAGACAGTTCCAGTGATCGGAGCAGCTGCAGTGGTTACTCCTCGTGCCGGAGTTCAGAGGACCGTTACTCAGGCAGAGTATCAGACCCCGTTAGGGGAAGTTGCTACGCCGGCGCTCACCGGCCGTGCTAGTAGACCGTTGGCTGCTTGGGTGAGGGATGCCCGGCTTCTGGGGTGCGTCACATTCTCTGGATCATCAGACCCCCAGATAGCCCGATCTTGGATCAACAATGTCCGCCGGGTTACCGCGGACATGGGGTTATCAGATCAGGACAGACTGGGAGTTGCACTTTACATGATGGATGGGGATGCCGAGACTTGGCGGGAGGAGCTAGAGATTCGTTATGCTGTTGAGCTGACTTGGGAGATATTCCAGGATGAGTTCCACGAGAGGTACTACACCGAGCTACAGCATGATCTAAAGATACAGGAGTTTTGGGATTGCACACAGGGGGGCAGATCTGTGATGGAGTACGTGGTGGAGTTCAACCGGTTAGCCTCGCTGGTACCTGACGTGATTTCCTCGGATAGACATCGTCATCTGTGGTTTATTCAGGGGCTGGATGATCACATTCGGACCAAAGTGGGGTTATTTAAGTACACGGCTTTCCAGCAGGTGATAGATCAAGCCCTCTTCGTTGAGAGGATGGTCCAGACTACTCATGCACACAGGGAGGGGCGCAAGAGAAAGAGACATACCACACAGAGGGGCCGAGGTGACTGGAGGGATAGGCAGGTTGGCATGACCTCATCAGCTGCCGGAGGGGCTCCATCTGGGGGTCGAGTCACACAGAGGGTTGAGCAGTCAGGACAACAGAGTCAGGCACGTCCTCCGCCACACCCTCAGCGGACTTCTCATACATACCGTACCCCGCAGGTGGCTCCATGTAGATTCTGCCACACGGCCCATACCGGGGTGTGCCGAGAGATCTCCTGCTATCAGTGTGGGCAGAAGGGGCACATCCGGCCCTATTGCCCACAGCGGTTTCAGGCTGGAGGATCACAACAGTCAGCCATTCATCCTGCTTCAGCGAGCCGTGGTCGTCCGCCAGCACCAGTCTCAACGGCTGCACCTGTTTCTGCATCTGCCCGAGGACCTGCCACCAGATCTGGCCAGCACTCCCAAAGGCCACCCCAGCGCACCCAGACTCGTATCTTCGCATTGGACAGCGCTGACGCTCAAGCCAACCCGGATGTGGTCACCGGTAACGAATCTCATACTGATGCTCTCTGAATATTTTATGTTAGATTTTAGTAGGCGAACTTGTTGTGTGGAGACATGTTTTGGTGATGGATTTGAACAAACTTTTGTTTAGTTGAACTATATTTTAATATGCATGATGTGTTTGTTTGTGTGGTTGTGAAATAGGACATATGTGGTTATTTGATGCATGGGCTCGTATTCTCATTGATACCGGGTCACATCGGTCTTTTATTAGCTCAGAGTATGCTAGACGAGCTGATATACCCTTAGCCCCGCTAGAGATAGAGCTTATTGTCTGCACTCCGTTGGGCGAGAAGATTCTGCGAGATCGGGTATATCGATCCTGCCCTATTATGATACAGGATGTCACTCTGGAGGCGGATCTGATTCCACTAGAGATGACAGGTTTTGATGTGATCCTCGGTATGGATTGGCTGATCGCACATAGAGCCCTAGTGAGTTATTTCACAAAGTCAGTATCTTTTGTTGGATCGGGACCACCGGAACTTGTGTTTGAGGGAGATCGTCGGGTTCTACCGACTGCCATTATATCTGCTCTCACGGCACAAAAATATGTGAAGAAGGGATATCAGTATTTTCTAGCACACGTGATAGATAGCAGTCAGTCGGATGAACAGATGGCAGAGATTCCAGTAGTCCGTGAATTTCCTGATGTGTTCCCTCAGGATCTGCCTGGCTTACCTCCGGATCGGGTGTTAGAGTTTTGCATCGATCTCGCTCCTGGGACGATGCCGATCTCTAGACCCCCGTATCGCATGGCACCGACAGAGCTGAAGGAACTCAAGCTACAGTTGCAGAACTTGGTGGACAAGGGGTTCATTCGACCTTGTGTCTCCCCTTGGGGCGCACCCGTTCTATTTGTGAAGAAGAAGGATGGGACTATGAGGATGTGCATTGATTATAGACAGTTGAACAAGGTCACCATCAAGAACAGGTATCCACTTCCTCGCATTGATGATTTGTTTGACCAATTACAGGGAGCTCGGGTTTTCTCGAAGATTGATCTGAGGTCAGGTTACCACCAGTTGAGGATTAGAGACTCGGATGTTCCGAAGACAGCATTTCGGACGCGGTATGGACATTTTGAGTTCTTAGTCATGTCTTTTGGACTCACCAATGCCCCTGCCGCTTTCATGGATTTGATGAATCGAGTTTTTCATGAGTATCTAGATAAGTGTGTCATTGTATTCATAGATGACATTCTTGTCTACTCGAGGAGCTCGGAGGAGCATACGAGGCATCTTCGACTGGTCTTACAAGTATTGAGGGAGAATCAGCTCTATGCAAAATTCTCCAAATGTGAGTTTGGGCTGACTCAAGTGGGATTTCTGGGACACATTGTTTCCAGTGAGGGCATTCAAGTAGATCCAGCAAAGATTGAAGCAGTGACCAAATGGGAGCAGCCCAAGAGTCCTACGGAGGTTCGCAGTTTCCTTGGGTTAGCTGGGTACTATCGGCGGTTTGTGCAGGATTTCTCTCGTATAGCAGCGCCGATGACCAAGTTAACCCGGAAGGATGTAAAGTTTCTGTGGACTCCGGATTGTGAGCAGAGTTTTCAGGAACTTAAGACTCGGTTGACCACCGCTCCGATACTTACTCTCCCAGTTAGCGGTACCGAGTATGTGGTGTTTAGCGATGCTTCCAAGCAAGGGCTCGGCTGCGTTTTGATGCAGAGTGGGCGGGTAATTGCCTATGCTTCTCGTCAGTTAAAGAAGCATGAAGTGAATTATCCGACTCATGACTTGGAGTTAGCAGCTATTGTTCTAGCTCTTAAGATTTGGAGACACTATCTTTATGGGGAAAAGTGTCATATTTTCACAGACCATAAGAGCTTGCAGTATTTGCTGACGCAGAGGGAGCTGAATCTCAGACAGCGCCGCTGGTTGGAGTTAATTAAATATTATGATCTGATTATTGACTACCACCCAGGGAAGGCAAATGTTGTGGCAGATGCTCTGAGCAGGAAGTCGTCTGCCACTTTGGCACATATTCGCACTGCTTACCTACCCTTGCTGCGTGATTTGAGATTATTGGGGGCAGATTTACAGTGTGGCTCGCAGGGTGGGTTATTGGCACAGTTTGCTGTGCGACCCACATTATCAGATCGGTTGGCAGAGTTGCAGAGGACAGATTCTGAGTTGAGCCAAGTGATTCAGAGGGTACAGGATGGTTAGGGACAAGGTTTCAGACTTAGAGATGATGGCCTATTGGTACTGATGACAGAGTATGTGTACCCCATGATGAGGATCTACGTCGGCAGATTCTGGAGGAGGCACATAGTTCCGCTTATGCCATGCATCCCGGTAGTACGAAAATGTATCGTACTATTCGACAGACGTATTGGTGGTCCGGTATGAAGCGAGACATAGCGGAGTTCGTAGCTCGATGCTTAGTGTGCCAGCAAGTTAAGGCGGAGCATCAGAAGCCGGCAGGTACATTGCAGCATCTTCCGATACCGGAGTGGAAGTGGGAGCATATTACTATGGATTTCGTGGTCGGGTTGCCGCGCACCCAGCGACATCATGATGCTATTTGGGTGATTGTCGATCGACTTACGAAGTCCGCCCACTTCTTACCGATTGATATTACCTATTCTTTGGAGAGGTTAGCCCGGCTATACATTAGCGAGATTGTTCGCCTTCATGGTATACCGGTATCTATTGTTTCGGACCGAGATCCTAGATTCAGTTCCAGATTTTGGCCGAAGTTTCAGGAAGAGCTGGGTACTTCTTTGAAGTTTAGCACTGCTTTTCACCCGCAGACTGATGGACAGTCAGAGCGGACTATTTAGACACTGGAGGATATGTTGAGAGCCTGCGTGCTCGAGTTTACTAGTAGCTGGGACACACACCTTCCTTTAGTGGAATTTGCTTATAATAACAGCTATCAGGCCAGTATTGGTATGGCTCCTTATGAGGCTCTTTATGGCAGGCAGTGTCAGACTCCACATTGTTGGAGAGAGGTTGGCGAGAGACGACTAACGGGTACGGAGTTGATTGATGAGACCGTAGCCAAGGTCAGTGTTATTCGAGATAGGCTGAAGACAGCTCAGGACCGGCAGAAGAGCTATGCTGATAATCGTCGTCGGCCTCTCGAGTTTTCAGTTGGGGATATGGTTTTCTTGAAAGTCTCCCCACGGAAGGGTATTCTCCGATTTCAAAAGAAAGGGAAGCTACATCCGAGATACATTGGACCTTTTCAGATACTTGAGAGAGTAGGGCCAGCGGCTTATCGGCTAGAGTTGCCGGCTGACTTAGAGCAGATCCATGATGTTTTTCATGTGTCCATGTTGAGGAAGTACATATCAGATCCATCCCATGTCCTCACGGCACCGCCAGTTCAGTTGAGGGAGGACTTGAGTTACGGGGTGCAGGCAGTGGAGATCATGGATCGCCGGGTGAAGGTACTTCGAGGAAAATCTATTCCTTTAGTTAAGGTCCTTTGGAGGAATGCGGATGTCGAGGAAGCTACGTGGGAGACTGAGGCCCACATGCGGGCCCAACATCCTCATCTATTCGAGGGAGAGAGTGTTTGAGTGTGATGTAAAAAAAATTTGGGAACTGTTATGTTGTAGTTGAACATCTTTTTGGTATTAAAGGATTATTTTTGGAGGACCAAAAATTTTTAAGGGGGGGAGAACTTGTAAACCCCCACTTTTTGGTAGTTGAATAAGAAATAATAAATAATAGTAATGGGGGAAAAATTTTCTTAAGATCATATTTTGGGAGGAAGGAGGTTAAAGGAATTTTAGTTTGGATTAGAACTAAAATGTATGGTTTTGCATCCAAAGGGGCGTGATTGTAATTTATTGGGAATTTATAAGGCGCCATTTGATATATTATTAAACATAGAGGGGCAGACTGCATAATTTTTTTTTTTCCATGGGTTTCATGTTGCACATAGATAATATTACAACAATTATGTTGGGATGGGGAATCGAATGCAGGTTATCACTAGGATACAACTGCGTGTTTCCACCTTGCTATCTAGTAGATGTGATAGTTAAATAAACTTAGGGTATGGTTAGTGGAAACTATAGATGATTGGAATCTTGGTTAGGTTGTAAGGGTGATTTATTTATCGTATTATAAGGAAGGAAGGTGATACCCAATATTAGAGAAAGTTTCTAAAAGTATATTTTGAAATAGGTTGTCTACCCGGAAACAAGTAAATGACCCGCGTTTCGAGTAGTTCGTCAGGATGACTTACATTCTACGTGGGTGATTCTGAGGAGCGGATTCGCTATTTCAGGTGCGTTGGTTCACTGAATATAGGATTTATTCAAGCTAGGGAATACCTGCCGAGGTGTTCTTAGGATACATCTCGGATGCCTTAAATATAATAAAAATAAAATGCATGCTAGGTTTATATATAAGTACATGTTAGCATGATTTACCTTGTTTATATGCATGATATGCCATGTTTACCATGCTACTTATTTTACATGTATATGAAACTTATTCTGCATGCTATGTATTTATCTTTGCTATGATAGCACGATTACCATGCAGTTATAAATAAGAATGATGACATGTTGGAAACTCTTAGGAGACATCACTAGGAATCAGACAGGAAGGGGTACTGCTTGCATACCCCGTTTGACCACGGCGTACCGCCGATAGTCAGAATGGTGATGCTCCACCACATATCACTCCCGAGGCTACACGTAGCTTAGATACTGGGAGCTGGTAGGGAAAGGGACGGTACACACTCCAAGATCATATTAGACCAGATATATGGAGCAAGTCCCTACCCGATGATTTCTACCCGCACGAGTGTCGTTTAAGGGGCACTCGTGATAGTCCCGAGATGGTTAGTTGGGACGAACCAGAACAAGAACCTAGCAAACGTGTCGCCGAGGCTGTAGCATTTCGGCGACAGCTAGTCTGCACACCTCTTGGCAGGCACCGCTGCTCAGGGATTGGTACGGTGACATCCTTCCGAGCCTTGGACAGTGGATCCGTAGACCACACGGCTACCATCCTTGACGTTCTGCAGACGAACGGATGGTGAGTCCGGATCCTAGGGTTATATTATCGACCGAGACCGTAGTCGATGGATATTATTGACGGTGACCCCGTCTTCGGACGGTGTGTAGTACTACACGATTGTCGTGTCCTTACGGCATCCGGGGAGGATGTAAGGGCACGACGGGTTCGCTAGGGGAGGCATAGCAGGCGACTAGCGATACCGAGGAGAGTGATCACGGGTCACCCGTCACCTCCGCCAACATCAGTGCAGCGGGCATAGGAAGAGACAAAGACAGAAGGCACTGATGGGCTTATGGGAAAATCCCTGATCAGGAATTTCTCTAAGCATAGGCTGGCAGCCCGAGTCTTGAGTTTGATAGACATAGTACACCGTAGATGACATTTCCGGTGACACTGATGACATAGTCATTAGAGACAATTTAGGTGACATTTAGTGTTACACCTGACTTACATGCTTACACAGTTTTTTTTTCGTATTAGTGATATGCCTCACGTACATCTTATGAAAATGACTGTTAATAAACCCAGGGCATTCTAGATTAATCCTCCTAGCCTTTAGATTTCTTATTCGGATTCGAGCCGTAATCTCGCACTAGGCCGCAAGGCTGAGCACACCATTTTTCCCCGTGTGTGCAGGGTCTTACATGTGTTCGTAGTAGTTGGCTGACGCGGACTGCGCCGTAGTTGTCTACCGGGACTGCGCCGTTGGAGGTATACTCCTGTGTTATTAGATTTTCGTTGCTTCCGTATTTAGTTTTATAGTAGGTTCATATCGGGACTGTACTACCTGGGTTGTTTTAGATTCCTGTTTATTATACTGATCCTTACTTTTATGCCTTGTATGGATCTCGAGATTCATACGGCGGTTGCCACGTGCCCGACAACAGGGTCGGGGCGTGACAAGAAGTGTTTGCACCAGTGGCTAGAATTGAATCCATAAGGTTGATAATTGCAGTGGCTGCTCAAAAGTACTGGGAGATTCATCAAATGTATATCAAATCAGCATTTTTGAATGGAACCATTGAAGAGGAGGTGTATGTGAGGCAACCAGATGACTTTGTGTTGAAGGGCAAAGAAGAGAAGGTGCTTAAGCTCAAGAAAGCACTGTATGGTCTCAAGCAGGCTCCAAGAGCATGGAACATGAAGCTTGACAAATTTCTGCTGTCACTTGGTTTCAAGAAAAATCTGCAGGAACCAGCTGTTTACATAAAGGCAACAAACAAAAAGCAATTGATAGTTGGCGTGTATGTTGACGACCTGCTGATTACTGAAACAAGTGTGCAAAGCATTCAAGAGTTCAAGCTGCAGATGAATAAGGAGTTTGAGATGACTGATTTAGGCTTGCTAAGTTTCTATCTCAGGATGGAAATAACTCAGTCCACATACAAGATTACACTTGGGCAGTCGACATATGCAGTGAAAATTCTGAAGGAGATGGGGATGCTGCAATGTAATTCTGCTCACACACCAATAGAGGAAAGAATGGTTTTTCAGTGTGCTGAGAATGTGACTAGAGTTGATCAAACCGAGTACAGAAGGTTGATGGGAAGCTTGAGATACTTAACCCACACCAGACCACACATAATGTATTCGGTTGGTGTGTTAAGTAGATACATGGAGGCTGCTACAGTAGAGCATATGGCTGCTGCAAAGAGGGTATTGAGATACTTGAAAGGCACACTTGATTATGGATTGGTCTACTTGAAAAGAGGTCGAGCAAATGGTGGCTTGATTGGCTACAGCGATAGCGACTATACCGGATGTGGTGAGGACAGAAAGAGCATGAGCGGGATGCTGTTCATGCTTGATGATAGCTCCATCAGCTGGGTTCATCGAAGCAAAAGGTGGTGGCATTGAGCTCGTGTGAGGCGGAATACATAGCATTGACAGGTGCAGCGTGTCAAGGAATTTGGCTAGCTCGTTTCTTATCAAGCTTACTTGAAGAACCGGTGAAGCAAGTGCAATTGTTTGTGGACAACATGTCTGCAATAGCTTTGAGCAAAAATCCGATCTATCATTCTCGATCCAAGCATATAGACACTCGGTATCATTTCATTCGTGAATGTATTGAGAATAATCATGTGACAATTGAACATATTGGCACGGGGGAGCAGAAAGCAGACATTTTCACAAAAGCACTTGGGAGACAGAAGTTCGTGGAGATTCGGACATTACTGGGACTTCAGAACATAAAGAAGCAACAAGCTTAAGGGGGAGAATAATAGGATTTAAGCTTGTAATAGGAAGTTTTGGTTAACATGTTTTTGATTGCTTGTTTCCTTTCTGCATTGTAAGGGAAGATGGAAGTATTTCCATATCTTCCCAGTTTGTTTTGTTTACTTTCAAATTCTGTAATTGCAGTTTGATTATTAATACATGTTTACGTGAGGGTTAGCATGGTTGTACCCTACACAATTTTGGTAATCGTCGTTGCTTGCAGAAACAGAGGTTGTTCTGTTTTTTCTTCTATTCTGCTCTTGTTTTCCAACAGGATCGCAGCGCACCCTCCACCATTTCTTCGCATCACCGACAAGGAACGCAACGACCATATCGACTTGGTCTTCGTTGATAAGCTTGGCGGCTTTAAAGAAACGTTCCATGTCCCATATAAAATTCTCCAGTACTTCCGCGCTTCGAACACCGGCGAAAGTAGAGGGGTTCGGAATCTGGACGTTTGGTTTTGCCGATTGGCGAGCATCCGTTGGTCGCCGGGAGTTGGAACAACCTGCTTCCGTTCCAAGCGAGAGCTTCTGCGCTCCGTCATCTCCCTTCTGCGCTAAGGAGCTTGGTTCTGTGATCTCGGATACTTGTTCACTAGCAATCCGAGTCTGCTCAAGATCATTGCAGATGTGAGAGAACATCATCTGCATCTCTTCCATGCGGGCCTGTAAGGAGGAAAAATTTGCATCGTCCGTGGCTTGCGAAGCTTTTATCAATTTCTCCATCGCGCCCACCTTATTCTCCAACTTTTCGAACTTCTATTTCGTCACCATGGTGTTCGTTCACCAAGACACCAAAGTCGCGTACAGAACTTGGCTCTGATACCAATTGATACACCCCTCAATCTGCGACTTCAATGCTTGCGGAAGATCGCTTGGGTATGCGGCGTATCGTAGATGTTCTTTGCGATACAAGCCTGCGGAAGCACAATAAAATAACAACAACAAGAAGATGAGGAAAAATGATTACTTTATTATTATAAAGCACCCGGATTCCTCTCCGTACAATGATCTCTTTATAATATAAGAATATTATATTCGAAGTTGAGTTTAATCCCCATCAACCGACCTATATATAATAAAGAAAAGAAGGAGAAGTTTAAAAAAGTTTTAAGTACGGGCTGCAATCTTCGCCTCGTCGCTTCGCGGATGCACCAGTATATGATAAAATATATATATGATATATTTTAAACTATTTAAACTATAAGTTAGAGTATTATTTATATGATATATTAATTACATAGTTGTATGTTATTTTTTAGTGTATTTACTTTATTTATAATTTATATTGAACTAAAATTTTACTTGTGATAGGGTAATTATACCAAAATAACTTATCATCTTAGAATAATTAAATATTTATTTTTAAAAATGATTTAAATCATAATTTATTATATTATTTTTTATATCAGATAATATGTATATTACCTTATATATAGTGCACATATATACGTTTTTATAATATCAGTGTATATGTGTGGATTGTTTGCTTTATTTTACGGTGAAAAGTTCGCAGACGATAAACTCTTATAAAATATTAAAGTTAATCCACTTAAGCTAGGGATCATCCGATGAAAGCAGTAGGGATGATGATGGTACTATTTTTGAAGGACTAGTTAGGTTAAAATCGGTGCCGGTATCATGTAGCTATCTCTAAAAAATTGAGATAATAAAGATAAATATGAAATATATAAAAAACAATCACATAAGTAGGAGCCGGGTCAGTGCTTCATCCGATACATATACGGTTAATTTACAACAAAAAAAAGAAAAAAAAAAGAAGAAGAGAGAAAAGACGTGAAAAATAGACCAACCTCCCTCCCGGTACCACTCGCCACCAGGGCATACAACTAAAAGGCTCCCTCCATCTCACACCCCAGCCGTCCTCATCAGGCACCACACGACGCCACCCAAACCAACTTCTTTCAAACTCGCAGGCCGAACGGAAAGAAGAAATAAGAGAGAGAGGAGAGAGAACAAAAAGAGACTCCCCACCCACGATTCACGTGCTCCTCACGTGCCAGATCGACGATGCACTCCCATTTCCATAATAAATTCTCAACTTACCTGGCGCACCTACCGTGAGAAGCGGGGGACCTTCCTGTGGGCCCGGTCATGATTCCTCCTCTTCCTGTCCCCCCCCTGGCCTGGTGGGTTACGCGGGTCTTCACCGCTCGGGGTACACGAACGGATCGCTCGTATTCGTCTTCCCTTGCCGAGGACGCTCCGCCCGGGTTTAATTCGAAAGGAGGGCGGCAGGGGCCCCACCTCGCACGTGCGAGGGGGCGCCTCCTCGCTCCGAGCTCCGACCCGTAACCTACCGCCACGCACGTGCCGACGCCCAAACAAATCTCCGCTCTCCGCTCTCCCCCCCTCGTCCTGCCCTCCCCATTTCTTTTCCCCCCCTCTCTCGGCCCTTTTTTTTTTCCTTTCTAATTTTTTTCGGCCTTTTCTTCGCTCCACACGCGCCGGCGGAACGATCACGGGAGGAGGAGGAGGAGGAAGAGAGGAGGAGGAGAGGAGCGACGGAGGGTTCGCCTGCTCGATCCGATCTGGTGCCGCCCCTGTTGCTCCGCGAGCATTTGCCCGCAAAGGTGAAAGGCGGGGGGGAGGTGGAGGGGGCGGCGGAGTGGCGGCGAGGGCAGCGGGATGGCGACGGAGGACGAGAAGTTGCTGAAGGAGGCGAAGAAGCTGCCGTGGGACGAGCGGCTCTTGCACAAGAACTGGAAGGTGAGGAATGACGCCAACATCGATCTGGCTGCGGTGTGCGACTCCATCACCGATCCGAAGGATTCGCGCCTGAGAGACTTCGGTGAGCCTCGATCCTTTCTCGATCCGGTCCGTCGGGGCCTCCTATGGCTGTTTCCGTGCGTACTCCCACTCGATCGGTGTGTTCATCGGCCGAGTGGAGGAGCTGTGACGCGAATGAGAAGAATTTCTGGTTTTTTTTCCTATTTGGGCTTGTACTGCCGTTATTTTTTTTGGTAACTTTTGAAATTTGTGGTCGATTAGGGCCCTTATTCAGGAAAACTGTGGCGGACTCCAATGCACCTGTGCAGGAGAAGGCGCTCGATGCCCTAATTGCTTTTCTACGTGCGGCTGACGCTGATGCTGGGAGGTGTGTTGTTTTTCACCTGTTGATACATGCTTAGGTAATAGGTAATAGTATCTGACCTATTAATTATCTGTTGACTTGTTCATCTAGGCATGCAAAAGAGGTTTGTGATTCCATTGTTGCCAAATGTCTCACCGGTAGGCCAAAGACAGTTGAGAAAGCACAGACAGCTTTTCTCTTGTGGGTTGAGTTGGAGGCAGCTGAAGTATTCCTGGTAAGAAGATATAACACTTAGCTCCTCTGTTTGCTTTGAACTCTGCTTCTTAATTGTGTGTGATTGAATCACCCATCTGAATCAATTGAAGCATGATCGCATCATACATTTTATACTGAACTTCTGAGTTATATGATCTTGCTTGTTCATTTTCTCCTACGTCGACTTTTCATGGCATGCATATCTAGTCTATAATAACAGACAAGCCTAGACTGTTGTTAGTTGTGTATTTTGGTTCAAATTATTACATTTGATTCTACATAACCATAACCTTTTTTCTAAGTTTAGGACACCTGCCATGTGATATCTTATGCTTCAAATTTCTGTAGTTAGCCTCCAACTATTTTGACTTCGACTTTATTCATCAAGCACTTGTCATTCCTAAAAGTTACATCGTCAACTTCCTATTATTTTGACTTTGATTTTTTTTTCATCAAGCATTTCTTGCCTTTTTTTCCCTAAAAAATTACACTGATACAGTGACAAGTCCTTGTTCAACTGAACTGTTCTACGTCATCTAATTCATGATTTGAAACGTCCTTGGTGTTTTGGCTGTAAAATTAACACAAGCCATGTCTCACATACTGATGGTACTATTATATTGAACGCATTAGGGATTGTGAGTTTCCCCATGTTCATCCTTTTTGGATGTAAACTGATTGATGTGGACACTTATAATAAATTTCTTGACTAATAGCATGCTGCAGCACAGTGGCACAGAATCTAAGGAAAAAATTATACCATTTGCTGATTTGCTCAATGAATAAGTAAAGTTACTTGGTGCCACAGAGAATGGATATTAGAACCTGGAGATATTTGTAAAGAGAATATGTAATGCAAACTGGTGATTCAATGTGAAGCACATACACTTAACAAACTATCACAATGGTAAATGAGCATGGTCGTATACTAGAGCCATTTGTTACATTAGTCAGTAGACATATGTTCATGCTAGTATACTCTGAAACATGTTACTTTATAGGTGGTAAGTTTATAAGACAAATACCACATGAAATAACAAACAGCCTAATTGTCGGGATCAGTACTTGAGCTCAATGCTATAGTTATACTTTCTGATTTGACAAATGAATAAAGCCTCTGAGTTCATGCTGTTGTATATATTTAGTCCTTTAAAAAGCTTAAGGTTTTAATAAAGATGTCTGTTCAAAATTTTCATATGTAGATAAAGATTCTATATCCTATGCATTACTTAAGCTATTGTAAGTAGATTACTTGAAATAACTAATCTACCTGTAATTTCATGGTGGATGCTGAAAAAAAGTTCTTTCTACAAATAATTCAATTCCTGTTCATCTCATAATGCTGATTATGTAGCTAAATTTTGACGCAGTATATCTCCATTTACTTTCTGATAGTATTCTGTGCCATCTATGTTTTGTTATGAGTTTGTTGGGGATCACGAGCATGCCAGGGATCTTGAGCACATAATTTTTCTTATGTGTTATATCTCGTTTAAAGCTGGATGCTATATTTAATCTGATTTTGAAAGCTTTATAAGTTCTAAATGATAAAAAACTAAATTCAGTCAGCCCCTGAGTTTTGGCTTTATATTTACACTTGTTGCTTTGGACCCATGTTGGTCAGCGACTTTTTTGCATTGTCATGATCAATCTTATAATTAACATTTTAACCTTGACTCTGTGTAATATTAGGAAGCAATGGAAAAGGCCATAAAAGCCAAAGTTGCAAAAGCAGTTGTGCCTGCCATTGATGTGATGTTTCAGGCTCTTAGGTATGTACCTAAATAATTCTTATGAACTTGAAATTTGCGTTAGACTTAATTCTAAGAATTGATGGTTATTTCTATTTGCTTACTCTAGTGAATTTGGGGCAAAGGTGGTACCTCCGAAGAAAATCCTCAAAATGCTTCCTGAACTTTTTGATCACCAAGATCAGAATGTTCGTGCATCTTCGAAGGGTCTTACCCTTGAGCTATGCCGTTGGATTGGAAAGGAACCAGTAAAATCTATTCTATTTGAGAAAATGCGAGACACTATGGTGAGAATCTAGACACTTAGTGTTATGATTGAGTTGCTTATGGAATTCTGAAAATGTTCTTTTTAATTTTTGTAGAAAAAAGAACTGGAGGCAGAGCTTGCCAATGTATCTGGGGTTGCTCGACCAACTCGAAAGATAAGGTAATATAGTTGTCAACATTACTTATTATCGCCAACTAAATTATCTGTGCAAATTTTCAACATTATTTTCCTGAACAGATATTTTATACGGGACTTGAAACTTAATCAGATTAAATTTGTATTATGCATTAGACTTGAGATTGGTTATTCTCTCAGTCTCACCAGGTCAAACTAAGAGTATTTTCCAGAAACTTCTCTATTGGTCATGACTTGAATATTGTTGTACAATTGACCTAGAAACTGAAACTAATGCTATGTTTTGCCTAAGCATGATTTTTTTTGGACCAAGGCAAGTGATGAGGATGAGTTTTGAACCCACCACCTTCGTAAGTACAATATCGATCCTTACTAATGAGCCAACACTAACACTTAAATCAGTTTAGATGCCATTCATTCATTGAAATAGGATCTTAGACCATTTCAATCAGGGGTTTCTTTGGACTCCTAATTTAGAGATTCCTACAGATTGGCTGATACAATACAGAGTTCAGTATATGTAAAGGGATGCATCTTGTTCGATGTCTTGTTTTTGGAAACCTTTCACTTGAATCCATTTACAAACAGAGCTTATACTGTGAAATAGAAGGATATGAATCTAGACTTCTGGATTGCCAAATGTCTGTTATGGCAGTTTTGTATAAGTGATTATTTTGCAACTTATCCTATGGGTTCACTTTGAATCCACATTCTAGCAGTCTTCCTTGACTAAGTATTTTTCACTTTAATGCTTTATGGGGTGTTAGTCATTCTGTCATAAATTGTTTTGATTTTCAGGAACTAAAAAAAATAGTCAAATGGTTCACTAATTCTTAGTAAGGCTATAAAATCATTTGCATGGATAGTTTACTCAAAAAATTTTATTTCATTTTTTATTCATCTTATCAACAGTTGACATTGACTGATTGTTTGTATGATCCTTCAGTTATGGAGGTACTACCATCAAATCCTAGATAGGAAGGCCAACTTATGGGGCTTTATTAATTTGATAAATGTCATAAACTCATATGCCAGAAACAAGGACTTTATAAGTCCTGAGGTTTTGTTGATAACAATATTTGAAATCAAGTTGTATCTCAGCATCTCCCCAAATCATCAAAATGTTGCTGAACCTAATTGATAGAAGGACTATAGTTAGATTGTTCTAGATATATTGCCATCACTGAACCAAGTGTGACCTAACAGAAGTTTTACTGCAAAACAAAATGCTGATGCTATCCATTTCTTCTCAATCTAAAGCTCACTCTATGGGTCTATATCATGGTTGCATGTCGACAAATTACTCATTGCACCAAGTGCATGCTTATAATTTTTCCTTCCAGCCATACATGACTAGTTCCAATTACCTTTTATACTGGTGGAGCCCAATTAACAGGCAATGCAGATTGTGACAGCCAATAATTAAACCAATCCTCATATTTCACACTATTTAGGGTATGAAAATGAATCTGATTTATCATCTTGGGTCCTGCAAAGAAGACAATAGGGATTAACTTAAAAACAAAAAAAGACTAAGAAAAGATCTAGCAAGACAGTTGAGTCATGGCAATAACCAGGGTTTGTAGGAGGGGACAAACAACAGTTTTCTTATCTTATCACCGTGTAAAAATAAAATATCTCATAGTGAGTTTTTACAGATTTGAAATACTAATAATGAATTAATCTATGATGGTGAAAAAGAAAGTGTAGTTGATGGATCACTGTGAAGTAAACTCATTCATCCTTGGGGGTTCATCAGAGTGTATAAACTACAACTCTGATATCTTGATGAAATTAGACTTTGCATGGAAATCAGGAATTCATGCGTAGCTCAACTTCTGCTTATCTTCATTGTTGCAAACTGCAAGGGGTTTGAGGGTTTCTTCACTTTGTGTTCATGTCAAGAACTCAGTGAACAGTGAAGAACTAATGAACTGAATTCATAGTGAGGAAACACACAAGTTATGAACATGCATAGCACAAGAATTGTATGAAAGCTTCTATAAGCAATGGACTTCTCTGCAGTTATGATTCCAGATTACTCCTGGAAACCATTGCTACAAAATTGGACCAATTTGAACTGTCCAGTTTGGTCCATCTACACCTTGTTAAAGCCATTCTTCTCCTGGCACATTTAGTCCAAAACTGCATAATCAGCTTTGTAGAAAACACCACATTTTACTTTGTTTGATGAAAAACCTCATAATTCAGCTTTTGTTTACCAAACTGCGGATATGCTTGTGATAAAGTCCATCTTTAATTCGTGCTTGGGACACATTCCAGATCTTTGATCTGAAAAAGGTTCTCTTAGAATGGCTATGGAACAACCAGTGTCAATGACCTGTAACCATCACTGTAATGAGGACACCATCAACAAAATTCATTGAAATCTTTCTTTGATCATTGTCTGAGGTTGGCAATGAGGCTACACTTCCCTAATGCATTTGTCACCTCGACTTTGTAATTTATGACTTGAGATGCAACGAGTTCCTCTGCCTCTTTGCATCTGTTATACTTCTGGGAAGAGGAAATTGTGCAACGTATTCATTTTGAAATTTTGATATAGATAGCAACATTTTGTTGCCTAGAAAATTTTAGATGGATAAACCTATGGGTATTTAGTTATAAACAGATTCTTTGGCTATTCCAAAGACAATACTTATATGTTTACATGTTGTTGTCCACTTTACAAACAATTGTCACCTTGATGTTGGTCCTGAATACTTGTTGGCACGTTCATAATAAACATAATTTGTATAGGTCACATAAAAAAATTGTTCTCATCCACCTTTTCTCCTTGACATCTATATTGTTGGTGATAGTGGTTGTACCACTAAGACTTTGCATAAAAAATGTTCTGATGCTGCTCCTTTTTTATTTTAATCTAATAAAGTGTACTATTTGCTATTTAGTAGAAAGAAGCCTTCATTCTTTTTGCAGACAGATTGAACATGCCTCATTCTGTCTCTAAAATAGACATGGATCAGTGTCAAGTTAATGCTCTGTATAAACTATGCAATACCATGCTAGTTTCACTCTGTGTATTATAAAACTTTTTATCTTTTAAATAGATGATGGATCAAGCATGGTTGAGGTGAAAAATATGATACATTTTTACTTAATTTTATTTTTCCTTAATTCTCCCTTACACGATCACAATGGTGATTGCCTTTGACTTAGTATACTGGATGCTAGGACTGTTATGCATCCGAACTTAACATGTTAATTTATTAATCTGGCTACCATATGTATCTTTACTTTTGAACTTGAAGCAATTTCATTACATATTTGTTTGACATAATTCCGGAGGTATCTATACTCTTGGGTACCATACAAGTCAAGCTGATTGATATTTTTGGTTCAAATGCTCAGAATACGTTTTCTTTTAAAATTCTGTTTTAGATCTGAGCAAGACAAAGAACCAGAGCAAGAAGCTGTTACAGAAGCTGTGGGTGCTTGTGCTTCTGAAGGATCCGCTCCTGATGGTTGGGAAAATTTATGCTATTGTTTGATACATTTTACAGTTTAAACTAATATAATTTATTGTATACAATTACTGCTTTCTTTTTTCAACCTTGGCTGATGCAGTTAATCTTTCAGTCCCACAGGAAATTGATGAATATGAGCTTGTTGATCCTGTTGATATTTTGACCCCTTTGGATAAATCTGGATTTTGGGATGGAGTGGTTAGTGCCTTTTTTTTCCTGATTATTCTTTCTGTTGGTTTGTTGTACACCTACAGCAGAAAGTCCTACTGGATTGATCTTTCTTTCATCCTTTTATAATTTGTATTTGCTACTATGTTATACTAGAAAGCTACTAAATGGTCGGAAAGAAGGGATGCTGTTGCTGAGCTTACGAAGCTTGCTTCTACTAAAAGAATTGCACCTGGTGATTTTGCTGAAGTTTGTCGAACCCTCAAGAAGGTATTTGTTTTTTTCTTTGCATCATTTTGGTCTTGATTTTGTTGCTGCTAGTGGTTTATTTGATGTGCTATGTAGACCTTTTTGTTTAATATAACCTTTCTGCTTTTACCATCATCTTCTTGGCTAGATCTCCTATCATCTTGTTCTGTTCTTTGAGTTAAAAGGTGATAATACATCAATATATTTTGTTTTAGCATGTTTTATGTTGTCCAAGTATCTGAAATTTGGCTTGCACTCTCATTAACATTCTCTTGCTTTTTTTTATTATAAATTGTTGTGATGTTGGATACGTTTATAAATTTTTTTCTTGTAAATTACTCTGGATGCAGCTTATTACAGATGTTAATCTAGCCGTGTCTGTGGAAGCTATTCAAGCAATAGGGAATCTGGCAAAAGGTCTGAGAAACAACTTTGCTGCAAGCTCAAGATTTCTTTTACCTGTCTTACTCGTAAGTACTACAAGTTTTTTATTGTTCTCCCTCTCAGCATTTTGTGTTCATTTACTTTTGTTGTATAATTTTGTTCTTTGAGTTTATGGTTGGATGCTCTTGTGTACTCTTTAACTTATATTTTCTAGGTTACTATCATACTTGCTGATTTTAAATTTTATTGTTTGAAGATTTTGTTTCTTGGGTTCTCCTTGCTGTAAATCATTTGATAGAATTTTAACTTCCGCTCCAACATGTTCAGCAACTTTTTAGGTTTGTTTCTGTTTTATTTTTCAGGAAAAGCTGAAGGAGAAGAAACCAACTTTGTCTGATGCTCTTATTCAAACTCTTCAAGTAATGCACAAGTCTGGGTGTATAACACTTGCTGATGTTCTTGAAGGTAACTTATCTGGAAGCAAGTAGTATACAATGTTATATGCATGAACGCTCTTAATTTTTTTGTGAGCATGCACCTACTGTTGCTTATGGCTATATATCAGTTCTCTAAATTGTTGACCTATGTTATGTCTGTGGACTATATTTATTTATTTAATTTCTGCTCTTGCATAAGGTTTATTCACAATTTTTGTGTATTTGACTAGGTGCGCAAGCTACATGATAGCATTGTTTGGTGATAAATTTTATGAAAGAAATTTTGTGCAGTTTTACGATATTCGTACCAAAAACATGCATAAAAGCACTATTATTTTCTTTTATGATTAGGTCAAGAATGAAGGATGAACACCTTAATTTCCTTAATTTTATTTTTGTTGAGAATATTATAACCAAGTGCTTTGTTCAAATTTCAATTTTCTGGTGATCTCTTGTTTCCTGAATTTGTGCAATCATGGATTCAATGCAGGGACGAGATGCTTTTTTGTCTGCCTACAAAACTTAATATTTGAACTTACTGCATATATCCTGAAGCCGTTGCTAAATGTAATTAATAATAGTATTAGAGTAGGTAGCATATAAAGCTCAGATTTGTTATGTAATGGTCATCAAAGCAAGATTGCAAGTTTTTCTTTTGGACTGCTAATGTTTTCCTAGCAACAATTAAAGTTTTTACTATTTTTAAAACTAGATGTTATTTAAAATTTTTTTTTGGCTCCATGTTAAATGCTACAAGACTTTATAGACCAGCAATAAAGTAGAATTGAGTGCAAAAATATATGCTTGTGAAATTATAAACAGTGATGAAATGTACAAACACAACTGTCAATTTATCATTTGCCATAAATATCACTCATTTTCTTCCAACTGGTTTTGTGGTTATGCTTATATGACCACGTTTTTGATTGCTTTTAGTAGAACATTTTAGGTGTTGATTATTCGTGATCTTGTCCTTTTGTAACCTCCGGGTAAAAATTTAATTATATGCTGCAGAAATTGAATGATTCTTGTAATTAGATTTTGTAACTTAAATATTACTCTGACTAAAGTTATAAGTAGAAGTAATTTATAGTGGTATGGGATTTCTGCTGTGGTTGATATTCCCGTGGAATTTGAAATATATTAAATTTCCGTGCAAGTGTTTTTCATTGGGTTTCTATCATGAGAGTTGACGAGAATGTTTAAAAATACATGTTTGGATGGCTACGCCATGAGATTCTAAGGGCTTCTATTTCCCTTAGTATGTTTTTTTTCTTACATTGGTTAGGACACAAAACTCAGTAAAGAGGTGAGTTTTTCAACTTTTCAAATGTATCATTTTAAGACTATAGTAATGAGGTCGAACATGATTTATTTAAAAACTTAGGTTTACTATTCCTAGTAATTGTTATGACATTTCCATTACGCTTCTTTTGTTTCTTTCTAAATGTTAAACTCTTTGGTCTTTGACTATTTTCTATCTGTTACACAAATGCAATCATTAGTAAATTCAATCCTGCTACCTTTATCTAGTACTCCATCAAAAGTTGCCTAGACCGCATATTTTGTTCTATCCTGATATATTAAACTCCTTGCACCTTGTCTATTTGTTGTGTGGAAACAGTGCAATTGTCATAATTCTCTCCTGCTACCTCTCTCTATTATTCCATCAAAAGTTGCCTATTCAGTATCTTTTATTCTATTCTGATATCAAATCTAGTTTTTGCTTAGCGGAACTTTAACTATAAATATTATATTTACTTGTCTTTTTTTGTGGTTCCCAAATGATACATTATTGCCGTTGCAGATATTAAAGTGGCAGTGAAAAATAAGGTTCCGCTCGTGCGCTCATTAACATTACAATGGCTTACATATTGTATCGAGACAAACAATAAGGCAGCAATTCTTAAATTGCACAAGGATTATGTACCAATATTTTTGGAGGTCAGCTAGAGAGAAAAGATGTTTCTTGGCACTACTATGAGAGCACATAAGTGAATGATTTGCATTGCAACTTACTTGGAATTATCTTATTAAAATATGCAGAGCCTTAATGATGGGACACCTGAAGTGAGGGATGCAGCATTTTCTGCATTAGCAGCTATTGCTAAGGTACTTTCAAGATGTCCATTTGCACCCTTTCACCAGTGGATATTATTGCTAGATTTCAGAAAAAAACCTTTCTTAATGGTTTCATTGTTCTAGATGGTTGGTATGAGACCTCTTGAAAGATCACTAGAGAAACTTGATGATGTGAGAAAAAAGAAGCTATCTGATCTGATCGGAAGCTCTAGTGGTGGTGAGGTTGCTACTTCTGGATCAGGTGTCAAAATCTTGTTGCTCCTTTATAGTTCTATCAACCTTCTCGAAATAAATTTTCTATGCTTATCTTGGTTAACTTTTTTCCAGTTCCAAACTCCAGTTCAGGTGCCAATGTATCTGGTCATGGGGTGAGTCTCTTTTTTTATTTCATTTTTTAAAATCATGTTGTCTGGGATTTCTATTTTAGTGTCTGAGAATAAACTATTTACTTTTCATAAGTAATCATATGTATTCTTGATTTTTGTGGTTGGGTTGTATCCGCACGGATAATTGGATACTAAATTATCTTTCCTAAAAAGAGAATAGCACACGTTAAAGCTAATTACAAGGAACTTCACAATACAAATCAATCAGTACATGCTTACAACTGTTGAAGAAAGTGGGTATCAGGTAGGAGGGAGAGAAATATGCTATATAAACATGCAAGGAAACATGCCTACCTTGTCATATACTTTTTTTGAGGAGCCACCGACACCCACTCTTTTGATGGATCATAGGCCCAAGTTATATAGTTGCATCAGAAGTTTTAGGTATTGGTTTTAACTGTAGCTTGCAGTTATCAATAATTCTTTATAATATATCAATGCATTTGAAACATGTAATTTAGTTTTAATGGAGAAATACAATATGCTGTTTTACGAGTCTAAACTTTCATTTAATTACAACATAAATAAACATAGAATCCAGCTTGTCCATTTCAAACTTAATATACAACTTTCTGAAATTCTTTTCAGTTCAATTTTCTTTTTCTTATGTTTTTCTTCACTTCCAAGTTGTTTGCCTTAAGTTTAATATGATTATCTTTTTGGTTCATTCCCACCTTATTTGTTAGGTCTGATTTGTGCAGTCATCTATCCTATCACCACCGGTGGATCCTGATCTTGAATCTACCTTGTTTCGTATGCACTATATGTCTATTGCATACAAGGGCTAGACATTATGACTCATATATTATCTCAAAAGTTACTTCCACTTCAACTTAAAGAGTTGTGGGGTCAGTTGGGACATTAAATTTCTTGATTTTGTCTGCATCATGATTAATTTCCAGATTTAGTGCCTGTAACTTATGGTTGATTGGAGGTCTCTAAAATCATCAAATCTATGTTATGTATCAGATGTTACATGGGTCAATTACCTTTTTCTTTCATTATTGCCTGACAGAATATAACTTGTCAGTTCACTACTTTACATTGTCATAGTGATGAATGCTCGCGGTAAATCGTGTATTAGTTATAGAAATATGTTATATTATGTGGCTTGACATCCACATTTCACAGGCTGCTGATAGCTCATTTGTACGGCGATCTGCTGCAAGCATGCTTAGTGGGAAGAAGGCAATCCAATCAGCGGTGAATTCATATATCACTTGTAACAAATGATTATTTATATGTAATTATTGCGGTTCAATTTAACTGAACTACAGCTTTTAAAATTAGCCTTCTACTAAGAAAAGTGTTGCAACAAAGACTACTGGGAAAAAGGCTGATGGTGTTGGGCAAACTAAGTCTTCAGGATTAGTTGAGACCGAAGATGTGGAGGTAATTTTCATGATGAAACTCAAATGCTTTTTAATAGGTTTTTGAAAGAATAATATACCAGGAGATGTATGCTTTGCTTATTCTTTAACAGCCCGGAGAAATGAGTTTGGAGGAAATTGAAGGACGATTGGGTTCTCTTATAAAGGTTGAAACTATTTCTCAATTAAAGAGTGGTGTTTGGAAGGAACGGCTTGAAGGTGTTTATCCTCTGCCTTCTATCTTGTTTTTCCTTGTATTTTAATTTTGTTATGCAGATGTTCTTTATTTCTTCCTACATGTAGGAAACTGGTGTGCTCTAGCTATGTGAATGAATACCTGAATATCTGTTATATTGCAATTAGGATAATTCAGTTTTTTTATTCACTTGATCATTCAAGAAGTTAAAAGATTCCTGTCATTGTTTGTTAATCGTCTGGTAGATGTTTTTCTTTTGCATTTTCCTATAACGATAGGCTGGCCTTTTTTCACTCAATAAGGTAGCAGATGCCTGTTCAATTTTCTACCATTATTTTATTGAACATCTAATATTTGTCTCTTTAAACCTGTACCTGTTTTCAAAGCTCCAGAACCGTTTAGGGCCCTCTTAATAGCAGGTGGGTTGCAGTTGCATGTTGTAGGCTTGCCAAGCCCGTATTATGACAGTGCATAAGGTGGGGTTCCTAATATTTATCTTGACAGATTATGAATATAAACTTTTCCTTGGGACCTCATATGCTTGGCATGACAGGCAACTATTAAGAAACATCATGGATACACTGTTGGATTTTCATACATAAGAAGTTACACATATTACATTCTTTTGTAGGTTTCAGGTTGCTTTGTTTATTTTTTTACAAATACGTATTACATTCTTTCAAAGGATTCAGCTTGTCTGTTTATTTTTTGCTTTATAATTCTTTTGATCTTTAATACTTTATTTAGCCTGATTAAGCTTTACTTTTCAAAAATAAACAGAATAATGTATTATGTGGGTAGTCCTCTCTTTTATGTAATCTGTCTTCAGTCCCTTTGGATAATGTTTTGCCAAAATATTTACACTAATTTGCTGTTTTGTGATCTTTCCTTTGTGTCTATTTGCTGATATAGTTTGCACATATGCTTTCAAATAAGAGGATTAATGCACATATGAATGTTTTTTTCCTAAAGAAGATTAATCTTCTTTCTGTGCTTTTCCCATTGTCCTTATTGTCCATGGAATATTAACACTAGGAAATTAAGTCAAGGCCATGATTGATTTCATGCATGGTGAAGTAAATCAACCTATGATTTCCATGCATGATATAAATGACTGAACAAGCTATGTTTTGGCAGCTGTTGGCATACTGAAGCAGGAGATTGAGAATCTTCAGGATCTTGATCAATTCGCTGAGGTTTTGGTTCGATTTTTATGCGCTGTTCCTGGATGGGGCGAGAAAAATGTTCAGGTATGTTGTATGCATGCTGAAGTGTTTGCCATGAACTCCTTTGCTTGTTATGCTATGTGAACATGTTTGTGGAACAGGTACAACAACAAGTCATTGAGGTCATTTCATACATAGCCTCCACAGTGAAAAGATTTCCAAAAAGATGCGTGGTCCTCTGTATTCTAGGTATGCAACAACTGGTTTACATTTCCTTAATTTTTATTTCCCAAGAGCTGCCTTGAAGTTGGTTGACTATGTTTTCACCTGAATGTCCACCTACTAAGTGAGCCTTGACTGGCTTGCTTCTTAATCAAACTCACCAGTTCTGAAATTATCTGAGGAAACTTTTTCAAGAAGAAAATTGGAGTTTCTGCTGACAAGAGAATATAACTAGTTCTCTCTTTTTATTTTGATAAGTGTCTTTCCCATTGCATCTTCTGAGTTATCAGTACAACACATTTGAGAGGTGATACATGTTTTCAGGCATAAGTGAAAGGGTTGCAGACATTAAAACACGTTCCCAAGCAATGAAATGTCTTACCACTTTTTCTGAGGCAGTTGGTCCTGGATTTGTTTTTGATAGAGTAAGTAGATTGCTTTTATTTTTGAACATTATGTGATTTTTCTTAATCATTATGTAGCACTTACAATATGTTTTATGGCCTTTTAAGCTCTACAAAATAATGAAAGATCACAAGAATCCCAAAGTTCTAAGTGAAGGCATTTTATGGATGGTCTCTGCTGCTGAGGATTTTGGAGTTTCCCTTATAAAGTTAAAGGTGCTGCCATAGTTATTATTTGATTAGAGATTTACATAAAACACTATTGCTTATTTTTTTCTCAAAAATGTGATTGTAGGATTTGCTCGACTTTTGCAAAGACATTGGACTGCAGTCCAGCAATGCAGCGACTCGGAATGCAACAATCAAACTTATTGGAATCTTACACAAATTTGTTGGCCCAGGCAAATTTCTTCAATAGCCCAAGATTCAGATAGTCACGGCTTTAACAAAAGTTCTAATCTTGTCTCCATGGTCTCCATGCAGACATCAAAGGTTTTCTAACTGATGTCAAGCCTGCTCTTCTAAGTGCTTTGGATGCTGAGTACGAAAAGAACCCATATGAGGTAAAACTTTAGCAATGGGACATGATCTTCTTTTTGGGCTTTTATGGGTTACCCTTCCTGGTACTTATTGTGATAATTGACAGGGTGCTGCTGCAGCTCCGAAGAGAGTAGTAAAATCCTCAGATTCAGGATCATCTATTTCTGCTGCTGGGTCTGATGGGCTGCCACGTGAAGATATTAGTGCAAAGATAACACCTAATCTTTTGAAAGATCTAGGAAGTCCTGATTGGAAAGTATGATAATCAGAGTAACTACTCAAGTGTTTTGTCATTATTATTTTTCAGTCATGTATGCTGGATATATTGCTCTGAATCTACAGGTTCGTTTGGAGTCCATTGAGTCTATTAATAAAATTTTGGAAGAAGCTCATAAACGTATCCAACCTGCTGGAACTGGTACGATTTAACATCATATTATTTTTACATTTGTCTGTAAAGATTTACCAATTATTTTGATCTTGGGTCCTGTATTGCTCCAACTACCAGTTGAATTATTTGGTGCTCTTAGAGCCCGGCTATGTGATAGCAATAAGAACTTGATAATGGCAACATTGGCTTCAATCGGTGGTCTTGCATCTGCAATGGGTCCTCCTATTGAGAAATCCAGTAAGGTTGGTATTTCAGTTTCAAAAAAACTGTCCTTCGTTCAGCTTAGCTATATTGGATCAAATTGATCTAATATTTTTTTTATATATAGATGATTCTGTCAGATGTGCTCAAGTGTCTTGGCGATAACAAGAAGCACATGAGAGAATGCACTCTAAATACTTTAGATTTATGGGTTCAAGCTGTTCATCTGGATAAAATGGTACATTCTTATCTACTGTGATGTTTGACTTGTATTTTACCTTTTGTTGCTTAATATCCTTTTCTGATGTAATTGTAGGTTCCATACATTGCTATTGCTTTAGCTGATCCAAAACTTGGCGCAGAAGGACGCAAAGATCTTTTTGATTGGCTAACAAGAAATTTATCAAAAGCAAATGAGTTATCTGATGCTTCTCAACTTCTAAAGCCAACAGCTGTTGCTTTGACAGTTAGTCCTAACTCAGAGCTGATCAGTTGCCTTTTCTTGAAGATAAGAGACATGCTAATAATATACACTTTATTTTGTGCAGGATAAATCAGCAGAAGTTCGTAAGGCAGCTGAATGTTGTATTGGTGAAGTTTTAAGAGTTTGTGGACACGAGGCGGTATGTGCATTTTGTAATTCCTATTTTTGCACTTCTCTTCCTATTTTGGCTTATGATGACAGAGATTAGCAACACCTGTTTTTTTCTATGATTCAAATTTACAGGCTACTAAATGTCTGAAGGATCTGAAGGGACCTGCTTTAGCTCTTGTACTCGAGCGGATAAAACCTTCTGGTCTGACTGAAGGTGATCTTATTGAAATTATGACATATTTGAAGCAGACTGAAACTTTGACTTATTGGTTTGTTGTCTGAAGCTGTCGCTGCTGGTTTATTATCCTATTTATTGGTTTGTTGTCATTAGAATTTTCAGATTCCACAAGACTGATCCCTAGTGGTGTGGCTTCAAAATCAACCATTAAGAATGGGAAACTAGGTGCAAACATGGGCAATGATCGTAGCTCTAGACCTGGTGCTAAGACTACATCGATGGTGTGTTTTCTCTGTAGTTATTAGAGAATTTAATGCTGTTGGTGTTTAATTGTGATATATGTTTTTCCAGAGAAATGTTCCAACAAGGGCTTCAAAACTTGACCCTTTTGCTTCTGCTCAAGATCTTGCTGTACAGTCGCAACCTCTATTTAACATTAAAGACTCAAATAAGGTGTGTTTTTGTAGGGGAGAATATTATATCAATTTCCATGCTATTTATATCTTTTGCAATTTATATATTTATTCATGCCCCTTTTCAATTTTGTGCAGGATGATAGGGAGAGGCTTGTCATTAGAAGATTTAAGTTTGAGGATCCACGACCTGAGCAAATTCAGGAGTTGGAGGTTTGCATCTCCGAGGAACTGATGTTGAAGTTTTTTTATGAAATTATACTGTACTGACAAAAGAAATGTTTAACTGGCTAAAGTGTCTTTGTGCTTGCGCTTGTTTTATTCTGTGTTTACTAAATGCTTGTCCCATGAAGTTGAGATATTTTGTCTATATAGTATTGTTCAAGCATTGAGATTTTGCATTTGTTGTTTTTCCACCATGGACACGTTTGTTTAGTGTTGTAGATGTTTGGATGCATACTAAGCTATATAGGGAGAAATTTACAGTTTTGTTCCATTTATATAACCTAGAAGAAAATTTCTACTATTGATTTATCACTAACATTTTTGCCATTTATTTGCTTTCAAATCTTCATCTTTCCCTCTATGAATTGGAAAAATTAGCAATGCCATTTCAATACGATTTACATGCATTAATTTATTTTCTTGATTGTCATTTTTGTGTGGTTTTTCTTTTTTCCTTTTTTTGGTTTGCTTCTATTAGTAAATAAGAGGATGGGATCCAACTTTCCTTTCATATCTTATTAATGCTTTTACTGCAGTATGAGTTTATGAAGCATTTCAGAGAAGACCTACATAGGCGTCTTTTAAGCACAGATTTTAAGAAGCAAGTAGATGGGCTTGAGCTGTTACAGAAGGTTGATCTTTTACCTTTAAAATGACTTGTAAAAACTTGTCTACGCATCATATGTTGATGTCTCATATTTTGAGTAACTTGCATGTTTTCTGTCCATGTAGGCTCTGCCATCACATAGGAAAGAAATATCTGAGCTTCTTGACATACTTTTGAGGTGGTTTGTTTTGCGGTTTTGTGAGTCTAACACAACATGCTTGTTGAAGGTAAATATATCTCCTATTTGTTTTTGGGAACTTTTCATCTAGGCTGCAAACTGCACTGAGTTTTGAATACTGATGTTGCTTTTCTCCTTGTGAATATTATTTGTAGGTGCTTGAATTTCTTCCTGAGCTTTTTGTTGTTTTAAAGGATGAGGGCTACACTCTAACAGAACCAGAAGCTGCAATGTTTCTTCCATGCCTAGTGGAGAAGGTTTTTTGAATATATTGTGCTTTATGCTTGTTAGATCATGCAATGATTTCTGTTTTTGTATGAATGGTGCATGTTACTTTGTGGTCCCATAAGTTGATCTTTTACATATTGCAGTCTGGTCATAATATTGAGAAAGTTAGGGAGAAGATGCGTGAATTAATGAAGAGGATTGTAAACATATATTCAGCATCAAAATTCCTTCCTTATATTTTAGAGGGCTTGCGGTCAAAGAATAACCGCACTCGAATAGAATGCGTCGATTTTATTGAATACTTAATTGAGCACTATGGAGCTGAGGTAATGTTTTACAACAACTGTATTTTTTTTATCCCTTTATATCTAGTTCCACGTATTTCTTATTGTTTCTACAATATTTTCAGATTAGTGGCCAATTCAAATCTTTGCAACTAGTTGCTAGTCTAACATCAGAGCGAGATGGTGAAATTAGGAAAGCTGCTCTTAACACGATGGCCACTGCTTACAAAAACCTTGGTATAAATTTTTTCCTCAAATTTCAACTAATATTGTGATTCTCTTTGATCCTAAATCTCCCTGATTTTTAGATGTATTGATGCTCCATTTCATGACTTGTTCATTGATTTCAAAGGAAAACATTATGTTTGGTGGGTACTTACTACCTGCATTATGTGAATGATGATGTGATTACTTTCTTGAACAGGTGAAGATGTATGGAGATATGTTGGGAAGTTATCTGATGCTCAAAGAAGTATGCTCGATGATAGATTTAAATGGAAGGTTAGTGGTTCATAGTATTCCACATTAAGACTTGGAGTTCTAAATGGATTAATGCCATTTCTTGGAGATAGGATGGCGATAGGCTAAATAGCTGTCCTAATTCCTATGAGTATTTTTACTATTTTTCATAATCTTTTTTTGCTTGCTAAATTTTCCTGTTCTTCTTATTCAGGCCAGAGAGATGGATAAGAGAAAGGAAGGCAAGCCTGGTGAGACTAGAGTTGCCTTAAGGCGTTCAGTGAGAGAGAATGGGTATTCTTCTGATATCTCCCTCTTCTATTCCCTTGCATATAGGCTCAGGCACACACACACACATACACATGAGTGTTTAAGTAGCACGAACTGGTATGTGCTTGGTTGCTGTATATTGTATGAATGTTATGCTGGATGATATGGCAATTTATGTGCTCCCTATTTAAAATTTGGTACATTCTTAACCAACACAATCCACCTGACTATAGCTATTATTGAAAATAGATAGAGAAACCAAATAAATAATGAATAACAAGTATAAATAAACTTTCAGGTAAAACTTTTATCCTGCGGTTGCAATACACCGAGCTAGACAGTATCTAGTATTGAAAATAGTTAGAGAAACGAAATTTGAGTAGTGAATTGCTAGACCAATTAATGGAAGTTGATCCAGAATTACTAGGTGGCTATTAAAATATCTTTACCACATTGGATTCACAATGTAGTCCATTTTTGTCTGTGCTCCAAAGATTCTTTTGTTTATTGAAGTTATGCTAGCCAAAGTTTTGTGTTAAGTTTTGAAATGTTCTATTGTTTCATTAAACATGGGAAACTATATTTACTAAGGTTAATTAGTTAATTTAGTTTTAAAAAAAGATCTTTTATACTATGTCTTTCATTTTTTTCATTATCCTTGTTCGATTCTGAATTTTAAATATCTTCTCATGTTTTAGCAATGTGTCTGGTTCGTGTGTCAAGTTTCTTTCTTGATTTTGTAGCCTAGATGTTGCAGAACAGAGTGGAGAAATTTATTCACGTCCTGTAACTGGTCCAATGGTGGCAAGGTGTCTCTTCTTGATGATATTATAATTGTCTTCTCCTGATATGCTAATTGTTGATGTGATTTTGATGTTTTCTTTCTTTGATTTGCTTGATTGTGAAAATTTGCAGGGAATACATTGGTTATGGTGAGACTGATGACAGACATAGTTTTGCTCGTCAGTTTGCCACTGCCAATGGTCCTACTGATTGGCATGAAGCTCTTGATATCATTGCGCTGGGTTCACCTGAGCATGTATGTTAACTTTACAGAATGTAATTTATTAAAGCAGTAGTGCAAATGTGTTTCAGCTGAATGTACGATACACATACTCAAGATGCATTTGTTTCTTTAATTTCATGGGGGTATGATGGTTCTGGTGCATTCACTTACAAATCCGTTACTTGGGTGCAGTCAGTTGAAGGTATGAAGGTTATATGCCATGAACTGACACAGGTTGCTGGTGATTCTGAGAATGGTGCAATTGAAGATCTCGTGAAAGATGCAGATAGATTAGTTTCCTGTTTAGCTACAATGGTAGGTGAATTTGTTGATCTATATATACTATGCATACGCTGTTGTGGATTTTCATATCACCATACGACCAAATTTTGCAGGTTCCTAATACATTTAACTTCAGCCTTTCCGGTGCTTCATCAAGATCTTGTAAATACGTGCTTAATACACTAATGCTGGTATCTTTTCTGAGTGTCATATTTTGTTCTTTCATTTATTAAACCTTGGTCAGAAGAATGATTGATGGTTTTGCTACAGACGTTCCAGATCAAAAAATTTGGTCATGCTGTGAAAGAGAGTACATTGGACAATCTCATTACTGAACTTCTTCTTTGGCTTTTGGATGAAAGAGTTCCCCTAATGGATGATGGCAGCCAATTATTGAAAGCTCTTAATGTTTTGATGCTCAAAATTCTGGTAGGCAATCTTTTCCATTTCTTTTATTTATCAAAAAAGAAAAAAAAAAGGCATCCCACTAATATTCCACTATGTAAGTTTCCTGAAACGTTTTAACTTTTTTCAGGGTAATGCAGAAAAAACATCATCTTTTGTGGTGTTAATTAATTTGTTGAGACCTTTGGACCCTTCAAGGTGGCCATCGCCTGTATCATCTGATGCTTTTATTACCAGAAATCAGAAGTTTTCTGATCTTGTTGTTAAATGTTTAATTAAACTGACAAAGGTATGATTTGCAATGCTTTGAACAAGCTCCTGAAAATTACATTATAGTTCTTTTTTTGCTTCATCCAACATTGGCCTTTACAGGTCTTACAAAGCACCATTTATGAAGTTGAGCTAGATCGTATTCTTCAAAGCATTCATGTATACTTGCAAGAACTTGGGATGGAAGAGATTCGAAGGAGGTATAGTTTTTCTTTTCTTGTGAATATACAGTATCTGTTGTGTTCTTGTTGCTGGAAGAGTTGGATGGTTGTAGCTTTTTTCTCAATCATCTTAATGCTGCTTTAAGGGCTGGAGCTGATGATAAACCACTTCGGATGGTAAAAACTGTCCTGCATGAACTTGTGAAACTTCGTGGAACAGCTATAAAGGGCCACCTTTCTATGGTACCTATAGACACAGAACCTCAACCTATCATTCTTGCATATATTGATCTCAATCTTCAGGTGAGATACCAAAATACTTGAACCACAACTAAATTTATGCGATAAGATCTGAATTGACTCCATCAGCTATAAAGGACCTTTTTCTCTTTCTTATCAGACTCTTGCAGCTGCCAGAATGTTGACTCCATCTGGTCCCATGGGACAAGCACATTGGGGTGACACTGCTTCCAACAGTCCATCTCCTGCAACGCACTCTGCAGATGCTCAATTAAAGGTTTTGCTCAACTCTTGCACAGCTGATTTCCATTCTTAAGTTATTTCTAGCATTTATGTACTATACATATTATTACGATCTACTAATGTTTGACGACATTTTACATGGTCTTTATTGACTACTACTGATTATTCATTTTTTTTAAAAAATATACATAATTATTCAGACCTTATTAAATTTTGAGATCTGATGATGTTCTAACTTTGAATAGCAAGAGCTTGCTGCTGTTTTTAAGAAAATTGGTGACAAGCAGACTTGTACGATTGGGCTGTATGAACTCTACCGCATCACCCAACTCTATCCTAAGGTAAAGATCTAGTTGTGAACAATTTTTTTTCTGCAGTTACATTTTTCATTTCTGGTTGTTAATGTATGATGAATTCCCTGAGTTCCTTTTCTTTAGGTTGATATATTTGCTCAGCTGCAAAATGCAAGTGAGGCTTTTAGGACCTATATCAGAGATGGGCTTGCTCAGGTTAGTAAGATCCTGCTTTGGAAATGTTCGCCATATAGTAGCATGTGATAGTTGTGTTTGTTGAACACATTAACAAATTTTGTTATGGATTCAACACAGATGGAGAAGAATGCAGCAGCTGGACGAACGCCTTCTAGCATTCCCGTGTCCACTCCACCACCTTTAGCAAATATTCCTTCTCCAAAATTTGAATCTCTTTCTCCCGTACACACAAAGTCTATTAACGCAAAAAGTGAAAGCATACCCACAAATGTTACTGCATCATATGTTGATGATGATGCTATTGTGAATACGGGAGCTACTTTGAGAGGTCAAACTGATCCTTCAGAATTTAGATCTCATGCGGGAGAGGATTGGATGGAACGATATCCAGAAGGTTCTCTCTCTCTCTCTCTCTCACTATTTTCGGAATCACTTAGGTCATGTCTCACTGTTGAATCTTTTTCAGCTCCTGCCGTAACCATGGGGACTCTCGATGCCATTAGAGAGCGAATGAAAAGCATACAAGCTGCTGCTGCTGCTGGTAGTTTGGATGGTGCAGCTCGACCATTCACCCACATCAATGGTAATGTGCACAATGGAGCAGATCGTGGTGAAAGAGAAGCCCCTGCGCAGACTAGCAGCATCCATCCGATGGACGAGAAGGCATTATCCGGGTTGCAGGCACGAATGGAGAGGCTAAAAAGTGGATCACTCGAGCCACTTTAGCTCATTGATGATTGCTTTACATCCTATCCAGTTTATATAGATCTTTGTAAATGAGAGGAGAGATGCACTCTGCAACTTGTTAGATGTTGGATGCGTGAGGATGGTGGGCTTGGCTTTGTGCAATGTGGGAGGAGGCGTAGTAGAGGCACCTGATGCTTGATCGTTTGCAAAGAATACAGATCAGGTGATGATAATCCATAGATCTGCCGAGCAAACCAAGGTGGCGGTTCGTAGTATTTTTTTTGTTTTTGATTTCCATTCGCCTGATGTAACAAGATAATTCTTTTACAATGTCCATATTTTTTGCTTGAAGTTTATGTACATGCCAAAAGCTAGTTGAGTTTATCATACTCTTATGTGCCATTTTTCCGGCCCTACCTAATTATCCCAGTTTGCAGTAATTGCTCCAGCATTCCTTTTAATATTGAGTAACGTGTTTGTTTGATTGCCGGAAAGTTTGTTGTTTGGCGAAATGGTTTCGATATTATTATTTGTCTGGAAGTGCGGCATTAGCTTCGTTTAAAACCCATCATCACCCTTTAACTTTGTAAGACACTCGTCCAGGAGATTTAAAGAGGGAGTGGTGGGTTTGTTGGGGGTGCATTCATCTCTGGTCCTCGATGACTTGCTTGAAAACCGGGAAAACTATAAATAATTCCTTGACAAAGGATAAGTTTTTCTTAGAACTTGATAACCGTTTAATCTTCATTATATTCAACAGGTATTCAAAAGGTAAAATCTAATTACTCTAATCAAAAGGTGAACTGTGTGAAATGTAATTTGACCCATTTGATGTCTGGCGGTTGTTCATTATCTTTAAATTTGATCAATATATTTGGCTATTGTTTAAAATGATGTTTATGTTAAGGACAGATATAAATTTTTAATATTATACATATACAGTATCCGACTAATTGTTAATTTTAGGATACAATTAAAACTATAAGATAAAAAATGATTTTTGAACGCTGAGTGGAATATATTCATTACCTATCTCCACGACACCCTACCAAGGTTATGCATCGTATGTGCTGGCCAAGTAGAGTGCTACGTGGTGCTGGCTCACTGTACCATCGGACTCAGATTCATTGCTTCAACGGGTCCGACTACCACCCAAATTGAAAAAAAGACCCTCAAGTTGAGGCATGACTCGTTATTCAAAAAAAAAAAGAAAAAAGTTGAGGCATAACTCGTGTTGTGTATCCCCATACAGAAGAGTGGGCATTGCGGCATGCACCTTGAGCCCAATGCCATGGCTCTCAAAACCACCATCCTCCGTTCGAAGAACGATCCACCGTCCCATCCCCACCATCGCTTTCCTCTTCTCCAGCTGCAGCGCCGCCGCCGGACGACCCCACCCACCACCGCTGATCCATGTCGACCCCGCCCTCCTCCTCTCTGCCCTCATCAGGCACCAGCCCAAGAGAGGCCCTTCCCTCCAGGTGCACTCCGTGCTCGTCACCGCTGCTCTCCACCGCGACCGCATGGACCAGACCGGCGTCCGACTATGGAACGCCCTCATGCGGCACTACGCTCTTGGCTGCTCTCCGCACGAAGCCATCCTTCTTCACAGACAGATGGAGCAGCTGTGCTGCCGTCCCCTCCCCGCCGACACATTCACCTTCGCCTTCCTCCTCAAGGCCTGCGCTAACCTGTCGGACCCCTGCGCCGGCAGCCAGTTTCATGGCCTCACCATTAAGAAAGGCCTCGATTCCAACATCTACTCGGATACCGCTCTCGTCAACATGTACGCGACATGCGGCTGTTTGGCGGACGCTAAGAGAGCGTTCGACGGAATGCCCCAGAGAAACTCCGTATCTTGGAACGCGATGCTGACGGGCTTCGCAGGCTGGGGCGAGCTCGCGCTTGCGAGATCGCTGTTCGATCAAATGCCTCGCCGCAATGTCATCTCCTGGACCTGCTTGATCGACGGACACACGCGCGCCCGGCAGCCGCTCGAGGCCTTGGCGCTGTTTCGCCAGATGATGGCAGCAGGCATCACCCCGACGGAGATCACGGTGCTCGCCATCGCTCCTGCTATCTCCAACCTCGGAGCCCTGGACAAGGCCGAGTCGCTCCACGCCTACTGCGAGAAACGCTGCCTGTGTTTGCTGGACATCCGGGTGGAGAACTCCCTTATCGACATGTACGCCAAGTGCGGCTCGATGGAGAGCTCATTGAGGTTCTTCGACCACATGGGCGACCGGAGGAACTCGGTCTCCTGGACGTCGATAGTGACCGGACTCGCGGCGCACGGGATGGCAAGCAATGCCCTGAAGCTGTTCGATGAAATGCGCAGGTCAAGTAACGTGAAGCCAAACAGGGTGACGTTCCTGGGTTTGCTGAACGCCTGCACCCACGGGGGGCTGGTGGAGGCAGGATTCAGGTTTTTCGTCAGCATGGTCTACGATTTTGGCATCACGCCGGAGATCAAGCACTACGGCTGCATGATTGACCTGCTGGGAAGGGCAGGAAGGCTGAGGGAGGCGGAAGAGATGATCGCGAGGATGCCGATGGGGGTGAATGGGGTGGTGTGGAGGACGCTGCTGGGGGCATGCAGCAAACATGGAGCGGTGGAGATCGGGGAGAGGGTTTTGAGGAGGATACAGGAACTGAACGAGGATTACAGTGCGGATTACGTCGTATTGTCCAACATGCTCATCGAGGGAGGAAGGTTTGAGGATGCGGAGGCGGTGAGGAGGATGATCGAACAAAGGGACGTTCTCAAGGTTCCTGGCCTTAGTTTGATCACTTGAAGTTTTTGAAGCAGGGAAATGATGGCTTTCTGCATGTAATTATTTACATTACAGGCGCAATCAATCAATCAATCTCTTCTCAAATTATACAGGAGAAATTGTTCAAATGGAAACTCATATGTCGGTCTGTTCTTGTTAGGTCTTATCTTGTCATGTTCCCCAAGTCGAGATCAAGAGGACCATTTCCTTTCCCTTCTCCTTTTCATCTTTGCTTTACATCTGACGACAACAGAGTTGATGATAAATACACCAAACACGTAGGTCAATTCCAAACTCGAGGGTCAATCCGAACCCAAGTAGGTTATTTATCCAGTTGATTCGAACCTAAAATTTTGGTACAAGGTTAATGTTGTATGTTAAAATTGTTACCTCGACTCGCTGTTATTTTGATGCTCAGTAAACACTGATTCGATAAGAGGATCATGAGTGAATCCCTTGACTGAATGAGAGCCACTGAGTCTTCACCAAGTTTATCCCTTCATCGATCAGTTGCCCTGCATGAAAAGAAAAGAAACCCCCCTCTGAAATTTCTTTGACATCCTACTATTTTTATTTTGCCCCATTTCAATTTTCCTTCTCGAGAGAGGATGCAAGGAGCAGCAGGAGTAAGCTCAAGCTCGCCGCTCTTAGCATTATCCAAGTCAAAATGGCCCTTACCTTCTCTCCCTTCTTCCTCCTCCGTCTCCCATCTGCCCCGTCTCAGTTCCTCCAAAAATGTCATCTCTTCCGTCCGCTTTAGGAGTTCCCACAACAACAACAAGCACTTGATCCCTGCAGCAGCGGAGGGTAGAGGAAGAAGTGCTCTAAGGTGCTCTGCCAACGAGGAGGCATCTTCTCCCGTTGCTTCGTCAGAAAGATGGATTCTTGAACCAGTAGGTACGCCCTCTGAAATATTACTTCTAGAGGCCGAGCTTTTCTTTTGTTTAAAAATGTTAGGTCATTGTCATAACTCAGCTGTGAATATATTAAAAAAAAGTATGAACAAGTAGAAGTTGCGATTAGTTTCAGCAAACAAGAATGACATTGATTTCTGATTCCCATCGAATGCACAATGCATTTACCCTTTTCTTTTCCCTCTAGAATGCACAGGACAAACGTTATTTCCCGAAAAAGAACAGGACAAATGTTAAAGAGTTGCTGGGAAAATATCATTTATTAGTGTATGGTGATGATCTTAGAAACTCAAAGGGCAAACCACAAGTTACCAGTACGTGATTTAAGACATTTTCTTGTGATGCTTGTTATGTCACTTTGCCCAAGTTAACAAAGTTATCGATTTTAGCTACCATGTCATTTTATTACTAAGGAATAGATCCAGATTGATGATTGCATATATGTGAGTTTTTTAAACATCACTCTGTCAACTAAGTAGTTTGTGACATTTTGTTGTTTTAATGCATATTTTTTTAATGTAGGTAGGAAACTAGTTTGATGTTCTTCTCTTGTACAAAGAACCAAACTTGAGATGGAGATGAGATGTTTATGCATCATATAGAGAATCAAATTGGCTTCTAAATGGGGTAGAAACTAGAAAATCCATATGAAACTTTTACGTTTCTTGTTGTATCATACCACAACATGAGCTATAAAACATAAAATAATACAAGGTCCTTGGTACATTTACTTCATTTTCTAATGACAGGTGATGGAGATTCACGACATATTGGTTTTAAAGTTCCAATGCCCGATGCATTTGTAATAGCTTCGGTATGTTTTCTGTAATGAACACCTAATCTTAACAGTGTGGTGATCTTTAAAGATTATAATTCAGGTCTCTTCTTTTAAGGATTCTGTCACTGTAGGTCGTGTTGCAGACAAAGCAGATATTGTAATTCCAGTTGCTACAGGTATATCTAGTTTGATGAAATTTTTTGGATAGACCAGGTTGAATCTTATACTTGATATAAGCATAGTAAACAACCAGGCATTTCTTGTTTTATTTGATTTAGGGAATATTTCAAGTTATAAAAGTTATGAATATTCCTCAAGAAGAATGAGATTGAGTAGCTTTTGTGAAATATTTATGCCATTTCATTTACATGTTGATTAATGTTAACTCACTGCAGAAACTTCATTCGCATTCAGAAGCCTGATTTTATAAAATCTGCTTCATTATTCTGTTAGGAATTCTTTCTTGATGATAAAGTCACCATATTACATATCGACTTTCCTTAATTAATCTTTTGAGTCAAAACAGTTGCTTGTTAGCGCCTAACTTTCTACCTTCAGGCATTCTATGCAGTACGAAATACACTGATCAAGCATAAGTCATCTGAAAATTTTTATCTCAATTGAGCACATTATGTGATACAGTTTCAATATTAATGGAAGCTTATCATCAGGTTACTAAGTCTGCAGTTATTTTAGTTGCTGTTGTTTGATTGGAGGTAGTATGGGTATCTTTTACATGGATATCTCAGTATTTTTTTACATCAGCTGAACTGGTATTATTCTCCTCGAAATCTTCTTCTCTATCTCATTGTTGTATCATAGTGATTTATCCTTCGCTCTTAGATGTAGAAATCCACTTCAGAACCACATAAATCTCGCAGCCTATGCAAGGAGGAGGTTGAATCTAGCGACAATTTGTTCTTCGAATGCACTTAACACTAATTGCTGGATGGGTGCATTATCTAGATCTACTAAATTGCCATAACTTCAACATAAACTAGTGTCATGGAAGGTGGTCGAAGATAAAAAGGATAAACTGCTAAAAATAAAATAATTAGCCGTGTGGTGGCGGAGTATTTGGAGGGAGAGAAATCAAAGATGTTTTTCCTTAGAGAATTTAAAACAAGCTTGGCACTTATTTTCTTCACCACCCAAGCTGCCCTTTTTCCACCATAATAACAAGGGTCCCTATACATTAGGGCTCTACTACTGTGTTTTCTCACCCTTTCTCCTGTTGTTGTTTTTTTTTCTTTTGTCTTTTACTGTATTTTCTTTTATCTTTTCCTCGCATCCTTTTGGATTAAATTGTATCTTTTTAGAATGGTGACATAATTGGCAGTGTTAACTTTCAAACAAAAAAGGAACCACATCAATCTCATATGCTATTTTCTTTGATATTTTTTTCCCCTAACCATACATCTTATTTAGAGATGTAAATTGGGCCTGGCACGAATCGAGTCGGGCCTAGCACGACCTAGTGACTAGACGGGTCGTGCTTAGCACGGCCCGCTCTTTGCCCGTGCTCGTGCTGGGCCACACCTCTGTAGCCCAAGGCACGAGCACGATCGTGCCCGTGCTTGGCACGAGCACGATCCACCCAGCCGGCCAGCCCCACCACTCCTCGGGGCACTCCTGTTGTCCCGTCCCTGGCGTGCTTGCCCATCTTCGAGCGAGAGAGGAAGAGATCAGCTACGGTGATGGCGTGCTTGCCCATCTTTGAGCGAGAGAGGAAGAGATCAGCTATGGCGATGGCGTGCTTGCCCATCTTCGAGCGAGCGAGGAAGAGATCAGCTATGGCGTGCTTGCCCATCTTCAAGCGAGAGAGGAAGAGATCTATGAGATGACCGACTACGACTACTTGCCCATCTGCACCTTGCCTCGCCTAGTTGCCTTGTCTGCTGTCTTACTTGCCTCGCCTTGTTGCCTTGCCTGCTGTCTTTTTTTTTCTGCTGTCTGGAAGAGGGCGAAGAATGGAAGACGAGGGGAAGAGCGGAAGCATTACTGCAGCCTACTGCAGCTTGTTCACTTGTTCTCATTTTTTCTAAAGAGAGGGAAGAGGTCTTTAGCTTCCCAAGGTATTTTTTTTTTTCATTTTTGCCTTGCCTAGTTGCTTCCCAAGGAAGCAACGTCCACCTGCATGCAAGCATCTTGTCAAGAATTCCGTCTGCCTCCCCCCTTCTCCGAAGAACCTCTTTTGAAGTCCGCCTTGCACCCTCCCCAAAGAATCCCGTCCGCCTCCCCCCCTCCCCGAGAAGCCCGTCCGCCTCTCCCCTCCCCGAGAAGTCGTCCGCCCGCCTCCCCTCTCCTCGAAGATGTCGTCTGCCTCTCTGAAGAAGTCAGACATCGTCGGCACCAACCGGCCTCTCCCCCCCCCCCCCCCCCCCCACCCCCACCCTATTGAAGAAGCTATCTGCCTCTCTGAAGAAGTTGGCATCGTCGGCACCAAACCGGCCTCCCCCCTCCTTGAAGAAGTCGTCTGCCTCTCCGAAGAAGTGGACATCGTCGTTGGTACCAAGCCACCAATCGGTCCGGCACGTCGGTGCAGGCACGAACACGGGCCGTGTCGAGCACGGCCCGACATGTTAGATCGGCGTGCTGCGTGCCGTGTCGAGCGGGAGGGAGCGTAAAGCACCCCGTGCTGGGCACGGCACGCTCCTAGAGCGTGTCGGAACGGGCCGTGCCCGGGTCGGCCCAAGCATGGCCCGTTTGCATGTCTAATCTTCTTGATCTACATCACAGAATCTAGTAACTCTCAGAGATCATAGAGATCTACAGTTCTTTCGTTGGACATAGCAAAATAGGCACAGGAGATCAACTCCATATACTGTACATCAATTTGCTCCAAGAATCATCAGTATTTATAAAATCATACTAGCTGTGCCCCCTCAAAGTCGTTTAATTAGATCTGGTAAAAGTTGCTATATATGCTTTTGCTCTGCATACAAGTAGTCCACGCTGATCAAAATCTAGTGAATTGTTACTACTACTACTAGTACTGAAATATCTACATGACCCAAATGAATCACACAAGCAGTCTCTGCTCTGCATGCGCGGCTTGATAAGAAGGGAGGAGACTTGTTCATCACCGATCTGGCCAGCACAAATGGAACCTACATCAATGACACGAGACTCGATCCTGGTGCTGTAAC
Organism: Thalia dealbata; assembly: GCA_030544415.1. Lineage (NCBI taxonomy): Eukaryota > Viridiplantae > Streptophyta > Magnoliopsida > Zingiberales > Marantaceae > Thalia > Thalia dealbata. Next base: position 3,634,958 of record CM060458.1, read on the forward strand.
AGCTGTTCCTCCTGGTTCCTGCATCACATTTGGTGAGACTCTCATCTATTATGCTACTCTTCCATTCAGGACTGTCATGTCTTTAATTGTGGGACAACTGCCTTTACATAATATTATAGGATAAGCGCACTTCTCACCATGTCCATTTCCAATGAGCACCTCAGAGCACATGCTACTAAGTTTTCAAATTTAATTAATCACGAATTCTTCTTCTTCTTCTTCATCTTGTTCTTTTTTCACCTGTTTGATCAAGTGCGGTTTCTCTTTTTTCTTCATATCATATTTGTCTTGCACTTTAGGAGCATATGTTGCAGATATCTTTAATTAGCTACCAATCATTCTTTATGCTCACAAATTTTTCAAACATTCTCCTTACTCTATCATTCTTCTTTTTCTTCCTTCTCCTTCCTTTTCTTGCCCTTCTCCTCCCCTAATTCCCCCCCTAACTCGGAGGATTTTCTTTTATCCCCTTCCAATTTCCTTAAGCCCTAAGAACTGTATATTTCTCTACTTGATACTTTCAGTTTACCCAAATGAATAATTAAATGTGCTTCATCCATGTGTGGTAATTACAGGAGATATAAATCTGGCTATATTTCGGGTGTCAAAGCTTGCTGAAGAGGATCAAGGAGATGTCACTTCAACGTTAAATGAGAACAGCTAAGCAGCTGCTTAGCGTTGGTTGTTTGATTAGAATTGTAATAAATTTGATGTAAAAGGCCTCATTTTAAGTGGGTTTGAAAAAAGGCCATTGTGAGTAGAAACATGAGAAAAATTCCTATCAATCTCATTAGCTTATTATTCAGATACTCTCTCTCTTTCTCTCTACATGTGTATGTTGGCGTAGCTAATGAATCGATTTTTATGTATTTAATGATACATAAAAATTGTACCCAAAAAGATGCTGAGAAAAAGGGCATGCACGGACCCCTTCCAAAGTCCTTAATATTGTGAATCCTTAATATACTTTGAATCCTTGCTATTTTATACTGTGAATGTAGAAAAATTATTCTATTATGGTGTTTATGACTATATGAATAGCCTTAGGCTATATGATATATACTACTTTTAAATCAAATTAAATTTATAATTGTACATAATAATTCTTGTTAGCCCTTGAACATAAGATAGAACAAATGTTCCTACATTCTACCTCTGAACAAGTAGACAATCCTATACTGTACTTTCGTATGCAGAGTGCACTGGATGTAACCTGCATTTTTCATCTACAGCAAGGAACGTACATTGTTAAAGATATTTCTCAAGGGGCAGTGATAATGTTGACTGAGGATAAAAACTTTCCTAGGGCAATAAAAGAATATGGACAACCGATAAGAAATTTTTAGTTTAGTTATTATAGAATCTAACGAAAGATTCATGTATCAAGGACATTAAGGCTTGTAGTGTGTGGAAGCTAATGAGCAAGAATAAAATTCATAGTAAATGAGATTGATTTGCGAAATTGTCATAGTGAAGAAAGATTGCATTTTGCCTCTATTTTATCGTGTCACAAAATGCAGCAAAAAAGCAGCTCATGCATCAAGAACAAGAAGGTAAAACATAGTAGCAAGGCATCCGAGCATAAAAACACAACCAGCAAGAAGACTTGCATAAACAATCCACAAAAGCTGAAGGGTGACCAGAGTTTACTATTGAAACAACACAAAAGTATACCTCAATTTGACGCTAAATGCTGTTCTCAACCTCCAAAATAGAGCATGATGTGGAGGGAACCACCCAAGAGATCTCTTTGCACTCCCCTTAAAACCATCAACCAAACTACCCACTGCTGGTGGATACACAAATCTCTACATCAAAACTTAGATCTAACCAACTCGAATCTAGCTTTAATCAAACCAACAGATCAAATGTAGCTTTTGGGCTAACCCAACAAAATAATTAGCAGTGATCATGGCTGGAATAGTCCAGTATGACCTGAAATCTGAGCAAGGAGTATATAATACGTACTCGAACGTAATTTCGAAACTCTAAATAGAAATCTAGAGACAAAACATGCCTATTGGGAGGAAAAACAATCCATAGCAACCATTTCCATAGTATTCAGCAAGAAGTAGATTGGATTGAATAGTAAACCAAAGGATGATTATGAAAGGATAGTTATCAACACCTTGAATTTATTCCAATTCTTCTCCTCCCACAGTAAAACTAAGAAAAAAATAGATGAAAATCTTTAACTGGTTCTTCCAAACTCTACCATGTAATCAAGTCAACTTATACACTAGTTTCGGTCTATACACAGTAGATTTTACGTTTTAATATATACAACATAACCTTTAACTTAAATTGCTCAACGACAACCACCACATTGCTGGCACTTCAAGGGAACATCGGGAATATCTGAAGCCATCATAGACTTAAGATGCACCTAGTAGATCTTTCCTTACGTGCTCTCCTGAAGCGTTTGAGACCGAGCTACAGCTGCAGGATTTGCATGCAAGACTTGGGCAGCATCGGATTTCTGATTGCTCGTGGAGTTGGAACTGAAACCTTCAAAAATACCAGCACCCTTTTTCAAAGATTTTCCCGGTGTAATACCTAGTGTTGCCCATATAGAGCTTTTTGCAGCCTCGTCAGGATCATCAATCCTGAGTGTTTTTGGAAACCATAAGATCTTCCCTGGTTTATCCACGGCCTCGGAAACAGTATCTCTAGAATGCTTGCCCAGCTTTGGAGAGTTGTTAGGACACCCGTCGGGGGCCATAGAGGAAGCTGGAGATAAACCACCACTAGGTCTGACAGAAGTCATATTCCCTATTCCTCTAGGCCACGCAGACATATGACTCCAATGTATAGGTGGAAAGCATGGGAATGGTACAACTGATGGGAAGTTTATAGAAGGGACCATCACTTGAGGAGGCCATGGGACTGGATAAGGGCTCCCGTTTTCGGGTCTGTTAACCAAAGCAGGAGAGCATTGGCCTACCGTCATAGAGGCCATGTTGTTCCAACCCATAGGCCATGTGCATGCTGCCCAAGGAGGCCCAGGCAAACAAAGCAAGTTGTTAAAGTGAACGACACCATTCAAAGAGTTCTGGTTGCTGCTTTTATCCATGCCTATGGCAACTTTAGGATGATCGATTTCAGCACAGTTAGAGAGGGTTGCAGATGTCGTACAGGATTCCTCTTCGTTCTTCTTTTGACAACGCAAAGACCCAATGTGGACTGAGGACATAGATTCACAAAGAGGTCCTTCTGAATCAACCTTTAATAGAGTCCCACTTCTCTGCACAGGCCTAGGGACAGAAACAGCAGCCTGTTGAACATGAAAATATCCTGGCTGAGGGACATTAGCTCCACTTACTGCATTTGCATCAGATGGAATCATTACATGATAGTGGTGTGAAGTAGAGTTCTTATTTTTCCTCTTTCCAGAACCCACTGGGAGGTTCCTCATTGCACCTCCAGCAGTCCAGTATCTCTGGCATTTCTTGCAAAAGTGCCTGGGCTGATTGACATTGTAGTTATTGTAGTAACAAAACTTGGTGGTGAAACTGTTGCAGCGAGGACATGGCAGAATCTTATCTGGCTTTTTGAGGATCTTTTCTTCGGCTGAGTTTTCTTTGGTGTTATCTTGCTCATGCTTCTCTACATGCCTCTGTTCCGAGGTTTCTTCCTCAATGTCGGTCATTTTTTGATTCTCATCATTGTCGTCATTGTTTAAAGTAGTAGAAGAAGGTGGGTTTGGAAAATCTATCAGTTCCGGAGCAGAGCTCTCAACTCCATTATTTTTAACTTGTATACCTGTAACCTAAAATCAAGAAGAGAAGGATTGAACAAGGAATATCACAAATTGCAGAAAATAAAATGCTGAAATGAACTAGATAAGTAGTGATAATCTTAAAACAATTATACAACACAACCAAAGGAATGATTCTGAATTTTTCATCAGGAACTACTCTTAGCATCTCCTTTGTTTTCTCCATTAGGTGTAGGAGAACTGTGAGAACTGATATTTGCACTTAAAGTTCCTAAAAAAACCAACAATTACCTCCATTCTTTTATCAGATTAACCAAAAACCAAAAAATGCCATGACATACAAGGTTTGATTTATTAACTAGCATTAACACAATCTATGAAATATGTCAAAGATATTCAATGACAACTAGCTCGATAATAATTAGATGGAGCATCAAAAATGCCGACAAAATCATGATATTAATTTTTGGGGGCTAAAGCATCCTTTCTACTATTTACTATATTATTTTATTCATGCTTCTGCAGAACATTCTTTATCTGCTGAAGCAAAAGTTGTTTCCATTTATATCCAAAATTATTACTTTCTGTTCTGAAAGAACAAAAATTAGCTAACCCAATTCAATAACAAATTTATCATAAGATGAAAACGCCCCCTTTTTATATTCTACTTTGCGGAGCTTCAAAGAACTGAATGAAAATTAAGCAGTCATTGGAACCTCGTCTGCCCCTTGTTTGCGATTGATGGATGCTATCTGCCCAAAGACCTTACCCAAAGGTCTTCCTCGGCCCAGGGTTTAGCTGATTTCTACGACAGCATAAACAAAAAGTCCCAAAATCACGCGACCTATCCGTTACCAGATCAGAAAGAAGATGATGATAGAAGGCAAGCATTTCCGCCACGGAGAAAAAGGTGGACAAAATAAATCAAATCAAAAAACCACAACAGCAGATCCCTCCCCGCTTGTGCGCTCACCTCTACCTCGCAGCTCTCGGCCATGGAGGAGCCGCCCTCGCCGTCCTGCGGCGGGATCTGCCGACCGAACAGTCTGATCAACGGATCTCCGGCTACGGACATCACATCGTCGCCGCCAGCAGCAGCGCCGTCCCCGATCACCGATTCTGGGGCTCACCGGGTGGTCTTTTCGCCTCTTCCGCTGCGGATGTTGTCGCCGCCGCTGCTTCTCCATCAACCTTATTATTATCCTGCGGCGCAGGTGACTGGGAGACGCCGGTGGCGGAGGGGGGAGGGGCCAAGTAGGACGCAGCGGAGCCACGAGTTGGGGATCCGACCCGGCGGGCCCGCCCACTCGATATCCTTTTTCGGGCGCCGAGATCACGTGCCCTGGCCAATGCGAATCCAGATCCGCGAGCCTCGCCCTATCATCGCTCGCCACGCTGACTCTGGGGCCCTGCCCCTCGGCCGCCACGGCCGCGTGGCGGTTGGCCGAGGGCGCACGCTTTTCTCTTTAAAGTTTTGACCTTTTTTTTTTTATTCGTCCGAGTCAATCTGCTGCCTTATCTTTTTCTTTTTGGTTAAAATTCCAGTTGTAAATTAAATTTAGTTAACTGTGGAGGTAGAAGAAGAAGAAGAAGAAGAGCCACATGGAAAAGGGGGGAAGGTGAGACGGAAAACAATTTTATTAAGAGCGGATTAACGCGAAGTAAAGAAAAATAAATTAATTTTTGTCGTTTTTCCTGAGAGGAAGAGGACGGACGTTACACCGCACATCCTCCACTTGGCGTCTCTTTTCCAGCGTCAATCCACGTCGCCCGATCGCGTGCGCCTCCTTTGCCCTCATCAAATTAAATAGCGTCGTATTTTACAACGATGATGGAAATTAAAATAAAACAGAGAAGAGAGGTTTATCAATTTTTAATTTTTCCACCTCGACTCGTGCAACTCGAGCACAAATATTTAATTATATCAAGCCGAAGCCTAACACTGATCAATTTATGCTTTTTTATATTTTTCATATATTTTGAATGAAGTCTTGTATTTTAATTAATATCTTAAGGTAATATATTTACCTTCCCTCGTTAATATATGATTTCTATTAGTTTTATCATCGATTTACTTACTATTAAGATTTTTTTCATTTTCTTAAAGGTAGACTGTATATCGCTTGTACTGGTTGAAGCCTGTGACCTCTGGGAAAAAAAAAGAGAGTATATCCATATAATTCTCGCTTTAACATAATCCAATTCACAATCTTTAATATCCAGGTCAAATCTTATCTTTCTAATATACAGTCTGAACATAATTGATTTTACAGGTTAAAATATAAATTATTTATAAAATTGCTCTCTAGGCTGAGTGAGTTTGAAGAAACCAGAACTCACTCATTATGATATCCAAAAAAATAACAATAATTACAGCAGAGCCTCGATTAGTCTCCTCTCCTCGGTGGTGAACAATCTAGAAGATAAGTATTGTCATTGTAAGCTAAATATTGCTGCTGAAGTAAAAAAGACAATTAGTAAGTCACACGTAGGCTTACCGATTGACTTGTATGGCTGAGGAAGATACTCTTTTATCCTATTTCACAACTTGTGCTCTATACACGTAGGCAACTGAATCATCATAAAGAAAGAAAAGTTTTAATTAGCAAGTATAGCATCCATGGTATAAACTGAGAGAAAGAGGTGCTCGTGGAGAGGGATGATTCCTATATCAAATATTAGATAAGAGAGAAAACATAACAAAGTTCTGGATTCACGACAGTCATCTTTGAACGAGAGAAATTTATGCAAGAGAAATCAATTGGAAACGTACTCTCTTGTCTGAATCAGTAACCCATTCTTGGATGCAGAAGCTCTTCTACGCCAACTTTCATGTTAGGAGTTCTATCATCGGCAACACCAACCTCCACTATGAAAACTGAACATACAGGGCGGTGATCAGAAAATTTGGACTCCCCTCTGATATAAGATAGCTGCACAATCCCATCGCCATGCCAGAGTATGCGGTCGCACCTGACATGCTTAATTTGTGCTCAAATCACCATACAAAGAAAGTAAAATTTTGCATTAATAGTAGCAAACTAAGTTAGATTTAGGATGAGGGCAAGTGCTCCCATGTTTCTGAACACTACAAACCAAGTAAGCAATAGAAAACAGAAAGGACAATTGGTTATCTTTATGAAGGCATTTTCCTTACTGGTAGTTCTTGCATAAAAGAATTTAGTTGATAATGCAGTGATTAACATACCATGCTGGGGTTCTCCGCTTCTTCTTTGATGTCACAATCTCTCCTGCATAAGTGTCAGAATTATTGGAGTACTTGTATGTTGGCGCAAAGTAGATTTTCCCCTCCTTCCATCCCTTGAACACTCTCCCTGCTTCTCTTTCAATCTTAAGCTATCAAAAGAAATTCTTGCGTCATATAAAGGACAAACAAAACAGTTGTTCGAAGATTCTTATGAAAAATGCAAAATAAGTACTAGAAAAGAGAGTAATTGAATGGTTTGAGAGGCCAAAGATAACATAACTTCACAAATATTATTGTACTAATGACGATTGGGAAATAACTTTATATTGGGACGATTGGGAAATAACTTTATATTGGATGATTCATCGGGAGAGATACATTCTAGCTTTGATGACAAATAAGTGCTTGAGATAAATCACCTGATCATTCTCGAGAAGAGCATCCCAATTATTACCCTCCAGAAGCTTTTTGGTTTCGCTATAGCTCAAAGAAATTCGATAATTCAAGTCTCCTAACCATATAACGCAACTAGAAATAGATTGCAAGAGAATAAATATTTAAATATCAATTTCATAATTTGGTTTTTTTTTAGTAAAATACGAATTAGAAAAACTGCTCACTCATGCTCAAGAATTTTCAAAGGGATCCTTCGACCAGCTCTTCTGCAAATCTTTCTAAACTGTGTGTGTTTAAGTATTTCCAAAACATCAGAGTTTCTCCTCAATTCATCTCCTTCTTTCTCGCCGGAAGCCAAGTGACTACATACAAAGCAAAAGCTCGTTTGGTGCAATGACATGCTGACGGATATACAACCCTACCAGAAAAAGAAGAAAAGGACAACAATTAAGAGGAAGAAGGTAAAAAACGAAACCAAGCAGTTGAAGATTGTGAGGATCACTTCAGCTATCACCTTATTGCCAAGATAACCCATAATGCCCCTTCCAACGCAAGACATTCTTAGGTGACCAATGTGCTGAATAAGTTCTCTCCTGACCCAGACAGTGACGAAAATGCCCACCATTTGTTTGCTGGCTATGAGGCTGTACTTTTGATGGTTACTCATAGGCGTTTCTGGCAAACTGGCCACTTGATAACTGCTTGAAGTCTCCTCTTCTTCTTCCTCCTCTTCAAAATCATCATCCTTTACATGAGCACGATGGCAACTGAAGCATGATTCCTTGTAGTATTTCCTTGTTACTTCAGCAGGGCAATTACAGGCTCGTAACTGTCGCCCCTCCATGGTCCTGTATGTTTTGCTAACAACTTTTAGTGATGTCTTCTGGAATAACAACGTACCAGCAGACACGTTTAGATCTTTTGAGATTGGCATCTTAATGCCGGAGTTTTGTGAAGCAAATGAATCGATATAGGGAGATGCTATGTGTGAGTCCATTTCAGTCTCAGACTCTGATGGACCATTCAGTGCTTGGTTGATCAGAGAGAGCCATTTTGCTGCAGGTTCATTATCCTCAATAACAAGAACATTTCCTGCATTCAGAGGGACAATCTCCTGAAAGCTGGAAAACCACATCAAAAAGAGAAAATAGATAAGTGCAAAAAAGGCATCATAATAATACTTCATGGTTTTCCTTTTTTTTAGAAGAATAGAGACAGGGAAAGAAAAAAAAGGAGTTGAACGAGAGATGTATACCCCAAAACATAGATATCTGAATGATCGTCAGCAGGAAGGAAATCATTAAGGTTTAGCTCCTTGTGAGGGGCATTCCCTCCAACATTCCACGTCGCAACAAAAATCCTAAATTCATGCATAGAAAGAACATGTTTAGTATGCACCGATCAATATGAAATATGCAAGAGGTATGATACAGATCGCAATGTGTATATTCTTGAACCTGAATGCCTCAGTATTTATGATGTTTGGTGCTCTACGCAGATAGTCACTGAGAATCATGTTGTCAAACCGTGACTTGGTATCTGATTCTGGAATGAAATACCAGAATAATTGAAGAGAATAATACAACTTCAGCGCAAAACATTGAATTAATAAATTTTCATGGAATGAAAATATAAAAGAGCAGTTATGCCTACCTGAGAAACTTTTCATACTGGCTGATGAGGAGGTTGAGAAACTTGGGCTTCCTTGAAAGACAACTGGTTGCACATTCAGTGTTAATTAGAAGGGGCAGTTGAGGTAAAAAAGATGCAAAAGGTGACAGCAATTATTGATTGTAGCAAGACTGTTATTTTCCAAGGAGATCAAAGTTATTCAAAAAATCAAGTAAACGACTGAACAACAGAGAGTGGATTATTAAGTCTCTTGCACCTCACATTGGAGTGAGCCTCCTATATGAACCGCCTCAACAACAATTTAAGCAACTTTTCACATCCGGCGGAGACATTAGGTTGATGTTCAAACTAGATCACAGTGTTTTTGTTAAGCCGGGGAAGATGTAGAAGTTGACTTTTTTGCCTTCAATTATGAAGGAAGACAATGAATGTGAAGGGAAAGTGCTAGCGGAGAGAGAGTCGTCTGACTCCTCAATGATCATCAGTGAGATAGCATTAAAATTCGAAGGAAGGCAAAAATAAGCTTTAATTCACATAAGCACAAATCTGTCAAAAAGAAAACCAACCAGAGCTGCTCGATTCACTCGAACCCGCGACACTCTTTCCTTTCATCCGAACAATCTTCCGTAGAGAAAACTGTGATCCGCAACAAGAGGAAAGAAGAGTTGAAGTTAACAAAGGCAACAGAGACAGAACTCAGGAAACAAAAAAAATTACCTTCTTCCTCGCGCCACTCGAGTTCATTCCGACAAATACCTTTTATCCAAATGTGTTGGTCAACTCCAATCTGGAAGTGCTAATCATAAACAGCAACCAGGAGAACACTCGTCGAGTGAGATACATAATTAGAGAGAAAACAAGAAACGACCTTTATAAGAGCATGTTGCAGAGGCAAACCAGACACTAAATTCCCAACACGAACACCTCCAACGAACAAAACCAAAAAAAAACGAAATCCGATCCACGAGAGAATGCGCGGAACACAAGAGAGATTTCAGCGTCAGACGTTGAAATTCTCCCCCGCCAGCACAAAGAATCCTGTGTTTCCCCTCCCCGAAGCACATCGATCAAAGTACCTCCACCATCAATGGAACAGTCCGAACAGGGGGGCCGCGTTGTTCCAAGCTCTCCGCACGACCTCGACAGCACCGCTACGTCTTCCACTCTATTGCCCTTCGCGGAGGAGGAGGGGCCTCCCTGCCTCGCTTCAAGTGGCGACCTTGGGCCTGTCCATGGACGGGGTCAAACGAAGCCGAGGTGGGTCTTCGAGGAATAATAAATTAGGGATTTGCGTGGGAGCAGCCGATGCTGTGTCGCCTCTTCTTCCTCTCTTCATCTTCTTCTTCGTCTTCTCCCCCCTCGACTCCATCGACTCGAAAAACGCAGCTATTGCTGCTGCCCTCCCCACGCTATTCTCCGCCCGCAGGCTGACCTGACGGCTCCTTGATTTTGCGTTCGGGGAGGTGAAAGGGGGTGCAACTACGGAGAAACGAGGGTGAGGTTATCAGGAGTTCAATCCGGGCGCGGAGCAACCGAGGACGTTTTTTTTATTTTTTTATTTAAACGATTTATTTCAAATTGGCGCCTGTAGTTTTGTTTATTTTCAATTTAACCCCTATAGTTTTTTCACGTCTGTTTAATATGTATATAAAACTACTTGTTGAATAATAAGCTGGTAATTTCCTAATTTTACATCCCAAAATAAATTAAAATAAACGGTACTCAAATAGAACATACTGCAGCATCGGAATGATAAGCATAGGACCGATGTATGTTGATGAGATCATCGATAGTTCGATTGAGGAATGAAGGATGTTCCTTTTATATTTTTATTTTAAACGATTTATTTCAAATTGGGGCTCGTAGTTTTATTTATTTCCAATTTAACTCCTATAATTTTTCAAGTTATATATATATATATATTTTAAAAAAACCTACTTGTTGAATAATAAGCTAGCAATTTTCTAATTTCACCTTCCTAAATGTCGATAATGCATCGAAACACACTATGATGCCTAAGCAGGATATGTTAATTGAAAGATCACATATGAGTAAGGTTGAATCTATCATAATATGATATTAATGTTAATTGAAAGATAACTAATTTTAGTAATAAGTACATAAAATGTACACTTTTTTATATAGAAAGTTATCAATTTAATACTCACTGAGTTTGTAAAAAATTAGTTTCAGTCAAATGGCAGTAAACAATCCAACTTAAAGTAAAGTGACTCTTTGCTCTAATTAATAATAAATTTTATAAGAAATTTAATATCAGTAATAGATGAATTGTGCATTTTAAATAGCAGAGAGAAAATGAATTTTTTTAAAAGAAAGTATAGTGAATGCAGAGAAAAAAAACTTTGTTAAAAGTTTAAAGCTTATCGTTAAGGGTTACTCATTTAACTATTTAGCTGATTGGATATTTTTTATTTATCATGCGCTCGTTAAGAATATATTTACTTTTGTATAAAAAACTAATTATGATTAATAATTGAGTCAATGAACGGTGAATTGAGAGAGAATTAATATATATGTATATAAGAAACAGGTAGGTTTCACCGCATTTTAAAAAGCCCTCTTGCGGGATTTTAAAGATGCCTTCAACGTGCATGCCGGTACTTATGGATTGCTTAGCCATTACTTGTTATTTTTTATAAGGAGAGACTTGTTAAACTATATATACACCTAAAAAACTCACATAAAATGCACACTTCTTAGATCTTAATTGTTATTGCATCCAAAGCTGGCTTAGATTTACTTCTAAGCCGTCTCTCATCTTCCTGCTAAAAAATCATAATTTACTAATAGACTATAATCGGTTGGTAATTTTCAATCCATTTAATAATTACCAACTGAATATGATAGGTAGTCATTGATCATCAATTTCTATTACCACACTTGCATCAAGAGAAAGGTGCAAGATGGCACCGCTGTCAAGATGTTGCTCTTATAAGTACTAAAATTATAAATGCAAATAATACGAGCATAATCGATTAAGATTGCCCTCCTCGAATAGGAGTAGGAGCCAAATTTACGTAGGACAAAATTTACACACCACCAGTAAAATAGTGACCCTATTCTATGCTTTAAATTGTAGCCAAGCTCATAATACATTTAGCACTCTTGTGTTGGAATTGTACAATCTCACATATATGGATCTGCTGGAGTTTGATGTGATTTTAGGTATGAATTTGTTGGATGTCTAAAAAGAACTTATTTTTTTTTTAAAACTTGAGGAGTTTTTAAACTAAGATTTCACAGACCTCCCGTATAGAGTTCAATTGCTCTAATCAGATGAACATACATTTTGTATAAAAAAACTTTTTAGTTGTAAATTAAAAATAATGGTGTTGAGACCTCCGACTTAAACTAAGAATAGTGGCATTGAGACCTTTAGGATAACTCACATGTTGTTGGAGAGGAGTGCAATCCTAAATTATCCAGATCATCTCTTTCATACAAGCAAATGCATAATGGAAGTGAAGGATTCTTATTATACCTTATTACAACAATTGTGAGTGGTCTTAGAAAAATAAAAGAGACTCATGTTTCGTGATGTGTTCTTTAAAAAATTTCTTAGGTTACCTCCAGATGGAGTCGTGGAGTTCTAAGTTGAGTTATTATTTGATATTATTCCAATTTATAAAACTCTATATCAATTAGCACTCGGGGAGTTAGAGTAACTCTAACTCAAACTACAGTAGTAAGAACCATTAGACAAAAGATTTACTCGACCAAATATGTCTCCTTGAGTTTTTACTAAGAATCAAAAATTTATTTGATCAGTAGTAGTGCACCCGAATGTATCCTAAGGTAGATTAATCTAGCTATCATCAGTTAAAAAAAATCAATAGTGATGCCATTTTTTGGTTGACAAATATGCCAGCGACCTTCATGGAAACGATGAACAAAATATTTATGTAATATCTGGATAAGTTCAGCGTAGTGTTTATTGATGATTGAGGACAAGAGAAGACATGTCCAAGTAATTTTGCAAACCTTAAGAAGGGAACGACTTTGCTGCAAGTTTCAGTAAGTATGCCATGTGGTTGCAGGAGGGTGTGTTTCTGGGCCAAGTGGTATCAGAATCAGGAATTGCAAAGGATCTTCGAAAGGTAAAGTTAGTGCCTAACCGGAGGACTTCTCCTGAGTCAAGTCAGTACATGAAATTGATAGCTTTTTGGAACTTCCAGGAGGGAGGGTATTACTGTCAGGGTTCTCATAAATAAACAGCCCCTCCTCTTCACAACTAACAAGGGAAGCCCAGCTTCAAAGAGTTAAAAAGAAAGATTGAGCAGCCCCCAGTGATGATGGCCATACTAGATAGTATGGATGATAAGGTGTTTGTTATATACTGATGCTTCTTGATGCAACTGATTCATTTTTAATATTAAGCAACTGATTAACTTAACTAACATTCCTCTCAGGTGCCCCCACTGCAACCTACCCACCGTTATAATATCTTATCATTTCAATATTTTAATAAGTACTACATTTATAACTCCAAAATAATATAAAGCATTACTAATATTAATTTATTTTCTAATTTTAGAAAAATTATTTCTAAATTATTATCTCAGTCACATGCTAAAATTAAATAAAATAAAATTTTAATAAATATTAAGCTACTACTGATAGATGGATGACCATACAATTTATCTCCTAAATTATTATCCAAGTCAGTCACAAATTAAATAGATCAAATTAGTTTAAACTGGATATCTAGAGAGAATAGTTCAGATTGATTTTAAATTAATATATAAACAAATATCTACATCGACAAATGATGGCATGCAAAATATGTCGATGAAAAGATTAAAATAGAAAGCATAAAAATTGTGCAGTATGAGGACAAAATGGGAGAGAGAGAGGATACAAATTCCGGTATCCAACTATTTATTTATTTATTTTTTAATTATTATTAATCAATGCAAGTGTGAAATATATATATATAATATTGCATTCGCTTGCTGCACGTACGCCTGCAAGATCTGGCCGCCGCCTGCTCGTCTCCCTCGCACTGCCCTAGCAATCGCCCGCTCTCCGGCCGTTCGCCGCCGCCGCCGCCGCCCCACGGAGCCTCCTCTTCCCGGCCTGATCGCCCGGCCCCGCCTGAGGTTTGGATCTCTCCCTTCATCCCCTCTCCACTCTTCTCTCCTCCTCCCCCGCCGCCGCCGCCCCCGCCCCCAGCCCACATCCTTTCCTGCCTCTCTCATTTCGCGTGCCCTTTCCTCTCATCTTTCTTTTCCTTCTCCACCTCCTGCTGGCTATTTACGGGTTTTGTTTGGACCTAATGGGCTGATGCCGGCTTCTTGATTTTTGGAGCGACGCCTACTATTTTGTGCAAACTTCGTCTTGCATTTTTCAAAAATCACATCTCCTATCTGTTGCGACGCATCTGAATCACCTGAAATTTTTTATTGCGAGACTTATTAGATGCGTAGTTGAGAATATTGCGACGGTGATTTCATTTCGGTTACCAGTTCGTAGGTATTGTAGTAGCCACTGATATCTCACTGTTGGTGGGTTAATCCAAAATGTTTAACAGGGCAACTATTTAGATTTGAATTTTCTAGTTGGATTAGCATAATTGCCGATCCATGGATCTGTTCGTTTGGGAAAGAATGATGAGGAGGTTATAAGTACACAAATGATCAACAACACTCAACGTTATAGACACGAAGGATCAGACATTTTTATTGCGATCATTCTCGTGCTTTTTTTTCTTTCTAATATCGTAGTTATCGAATTGATTTCACGAGCTTTTTCCTCCAAAAATAGCCATGCAACGATTTTTATTTATTCATTTTGTCCATTGCTCTGTTATTTTGATATTACGTTGAGTTAAAACATGTATTTCATGTGAACTTCAGAACAGGTGCTACTGCTGTTCAGAAGGTTCGCTTGATGCTTCTATCCTGTCTTCATAAATTTAGTTGTATTATATTTATGTTGTTCTGTTTTTTTGAAAATATGAAAAGCGCATATATTGATTGTGGGCCAATATCTAAAATTTAAAAGATATTTTAAATATGAGATCCTATTGTTCAGAGTTTGTGACTGCTAGAGATAGGGGCCTGCACTTACTTTCTTGCTAAACTATTAGGTTATGGTCTGTACATATTCATTTTCCTTATTAATATATATGTTATTATAGAAGTAAAAGATATTTAAAGATGAGTTACTAATGCGGATAAAAATATGTATTTTTTTTTTCTTTTTTTTTGGTTTGAAGGAGTCTGGCTTTTGCAAATATCAACTTCCATCTTTTATATGAATTAATATCTCCAAGATTAATACACTTACTAGGAAATTTTGAAAAATAGTGGTTTCTTACGTTGGACTTTGCAAAATAATGTGCATGTAGCAAATATTTATTTTACTAGGAACGGCACCAGAAGTTTAAGAACTGTAAGCAGTAATAGTGTTCTGAAAGATAATCCATGTTAAGGCTACATATGACAATGTAATTATAGATAATATTTGCATAGAAAAATTGTATTTATGAAGTATGCATTTAAAGGATATGTACTTAGTTATGTTTGAGATGTGAGGACCTCCCATCTGGTCTCATTAAGTTTCAAGCTGGTACAAGCATGTGCATGCAAATAGAGTTGCAGTTTCCTTTGTTATGAACGTTAAAGTCCTTCATTGAGCCTAAAGTGGTGGTTCTTTTCTTTTGTTTGCAGGTTTTGATTTGAATTGTTAGAAGATTTTTTAGGAAAAATGTACTAAGAAGAAGAAGAAGAATAAGTTGTGCTTCTTATTGCACTCTAGGGTATACTTATGATTTTGCATGTGGAATTTGTTCTTGAGGCTGTCACTGCTTAGTTTAGGTGGATAAGTTGGTGGATGGGGATATTGGCAATGACATTGCAGGGTCGAGGTGGTAGTGGGGATGGACAACCCTCCCACAGCCTGTCTAGGCAAGGATCTCTTTACAATATGACCCTCAATGAAGTTCAGAACCACTTGGGAGAGCCTCTTCATAGCATGAACCTCGATGAACTCCTAAAGTGTGTCTTTGCAAATGAGGGAAACCAGCTACCGAATATTGACCTTGATTGCCGATTAGATCAACATGCCTCCATCTCTAGTCTCCATCGTCAGGGAAGCATTACCATGTCACGAGAACTGTGCAAAAAGACAGTGGATGAAGTCTGGAAGGACATCCAAGTTTCACAAAAGAAGGGTAATAGAGTACAAAGGTCAGGTTATGAGAGGGAACCAACTCTTGGTGAGACGACACTAGAAGAATTTCTTCTGAAGGCTGGGGTGGTTGCAGAGGGAATTATGAAGGATGAAAATAATCTGATTGGAAATATTGATCCTCTAGGAAATTCCGATTTAACATCCAGGACAGTGGATTTTACTCGAGGTATGAGTTGGTTACAGCAATTTCAGCAGGTGCCTGTAATGGATCAGCGGTTACAGGGACAGCCAAGCATGTTGGAAGCTTATATGCCCAATCGTCCACTTCCACAGCCAATGGGTGCTACTGCTGGACCTATGTTTGAGGGTGTATTCCCCGAGGCTCAGATGAACATATCATCCCCAACATTAGGTGCATATTCTGATTCTCAAACATCTGGTATGAAACGTGGAACTTCAGATGACACGGTAGACAAATTAGCTGAGAGGAGACAAAAAAGGATGATAAAAAACCGGGAGTCTGCTGCACGTTCAAGAGCTAGAAAACAGGTAAATTTCTACGTATTATTCCCCTGCATAGTTGAACTGAATCCTTATTACCTTTGGTGGGTTTGATATTTATGAGTTGATAAAGGACATTTCTTTTGTAGGAAAAATTCTGTATTTTAAACTTTGTTTTTTGTTTCTTTTTAAATCTCAGGCCTATACCAACGAGTTGGAAAACAAGGTTTCTCGCCTTGAAGAAGAGAATGAGAAACTGAAGAAGCAAAAGGTAGATATATATTCTTTTCTACGAAAATTTTCTGTAAGTTAATTTTTTATATTTGGCTGAAGCTTTGACTTGATTTGATATTCATATGCTACATCCAGTTTTAGAAGCATGAACGATCATATTGAAGAGAAAGGATGATCATTTTTAGTCAACTATCAGATGCTTAGAGATCAGCTTAATATATATTAGCAGATAAGCTAATTTACAATGATGATGATCTCTGAGTGTTGCACTTTGATGGCAAGGAAGATGAAGTAATACCATCCTTATCTCCTTCACTCTGGCTCATCAGTAGGAGGGTGTGTGGATTATGGAGGGAAAGGGGATCAGGGGGCACCAATTGGGTGATAAGGAGTGCAATTACAATAAAGGAGAAAAGGATTGGGATAGAGAAATGAATGAAGGATTCTTAGGTACGGGAGGAGAGATGGAAAGCGGTGGATTTGGATCTGTAAAGGTGCTAAATATGTAGAGAGGTAGGAGTGGAGGTGAGGTACTTGTCATAAAACAAATCACAGGGCCAATTAAATAAGAAGAAATTATTACTTACCCGAGTGTCAAACTTGAAGCTAACCTGTAACCGAGTTGGCTTTATTTTCTCCACCTCTTCTACCCACATAACTGAACCTCACGTTTTTTTTGAGGTCAAATTGGAGGGTACCTAACTAGATTATGCCTAATTGTCATCTCCTATTTCTTTACCTTCTTATTTATTTTGCAAGAAACGTGCAAGTGATAAAGGTGGGATATGGACCCAGAACTTCTAAGATCTTTACTAGTTTCACCTTTATTTTGCTCAACATGTACAACTTAGGGGTTAGGAAAGGCATCTTTACCAATGCACCTATGAAACCAATAAAGATCTAAGTTAGGAAAGGTTAGGAAAGGCATCTTCTGTGCAGTGCGATATCCAATTTTCTACATCCTCATCATCGTTTTTTGCTCTAATAGGAAATACTCGGTTGCAGTGAACTAGCTATGGTGGCAAACAATAGCGAAGTTAGGATGCCTTTTTCTTTCTTCAGTTCATTCTTCTAGTTGCTTTATATCCATGTGGCAACATGACAAAAATCCATGGCATATTCTGAGTCGGATGATGGGAGAAATTTATCTTCCAGTTGCTTTATATCCATGTAGCAACATGAAAAAGAAGTCCATGGCATATTCTGAGTTAGATGGGAGAAATTTATCCAACTGCAAACTGATTTTTGCCTTCGTTTGATGCTTGCAGGAGTTGGACAGGATTCTCTCCGCTGTGCCTCGGCCTGAGCCAAGGCATCAGCTCCGCAGGACGAGCTCGGCCTCCTTCTAAGTCGGCCTCCTAAGTTAGGGGATGATCATCACCACCAGTCTCATAATGAAGAGATAATAGTAAGTAACTGCAGATTTAGGTTCATCATGTTTTAAGTTATGTGAAGTGGTAGTAATAGAGTGAGTGGTCGGGAGGCAGGAGTATAGCTGTTGTTGCTGGCGTTATGAGCCTCGGTGTCAGTAAATGAGTGCCTTAGCGGTTATTTTGTAAATTGAACGACTCAATTATCTCATTATTTTTTTCGGCTTTTAGCCAAATATTTCTTTGGGAGCTTTTTTCAATATTTTTTCTAAGAATGTCAACTTACATCAGTTGATTGTGTTATTGTTTTTCTTTTAGTAGGTAAAGTCAGACGGCATAGAGGGGATTTTTTTTCTTCTGGAAAGTAAGCATATAGGGATGATGTTGTTCAAGATTTTTGAGATTTCTTGTGGTCTTTTAGTATTGCATTTATAAAGGAAAAAATATCTTTATCGGATAAGTATTTTGCTGAAAACATTCATATTGCTAGAAAAATTATGTCCACCTCTTTGATCTGCCATGCATATTAAACCTCTTGAGGTTATTTTTTTAGCTTATTGCTTTTTAAAATTGAACTAATAATTATTTTACTGGGTTTAGTATTTTTTTTTTTTACTGATCAATCCCAACCTCTTAAACCCTTAATTAGCTAACCCTTGAGAGCCTCTTTAATTATTAACCTCCTTATTTATTAATGATGAATCCTTAATCCTAACCCTTTAACTTATGATTAGCCCCTAATTTTTAACCCATAATCCTTGAAGTTGCAAACTCAATCTAATTCCAATTAATTTTATTGCAACTGCACTAAATAGATTTTCCTAGTTCATTTTGAAAAAACCTTTTAGTTTCAGTTAATTTAAAAGTAAAGAAACAGTGGCCCACCGGCTTAGCCAACGTAAAGTGCAGACTAACATTTTATCCGTCCGTATAGACCTCTGTACGTTCAGGACCATCGAAACCAAACAATCCCCACTTCATCATAATTATTCTTTCTAATACCAATAATATGATAATTTCATGGACCAGGAGTAGTAGAAAAATAAACAGCAGAAGCTATAGACATAACAATCGAAGGAGATGCTGACGTGGTGAGATCAGTTGCTAGTAAATAGATAGAAAAAATTTGTTAGGAAAAATGCCCTACATCTTGGTCAAGTCTAAGGTTGGAGATCAGAAATCGATCGAAAGCCCTAATCCAGAGAGCCTCTGGAGCGACTAAATCCCAAGTTCAGCTAATTAGACAATTTCTCACCAGCTTGTAAGTAGTTTCTTTTTCCCTTGTACATACTACATCCAGCTGATTCCCTAGAATGTGCTCTTAGGATAGGTTTATCAAATGAATCAACAATGCAGGGAGGAATACGCCTCTAGAGAATTACTTTTCAAGAGGAGATGAATCGAATTGATTTAGCATGAACTATCTTCTAAAGGATTAAAATATTTTAAGCTCTTTCTCAATAAAGTTACTTTCATGGGGGGTAAAAATACTTCACGTTGATATAAAGGATAAGATATCCCAACGATATTTCACATGAACACGCTTAGCATGGGGTCGATAAATGATTCATTCAAGTCTCAAATGGTTTACTAAAAATGTGCAGGTCAACTAGTTGCCGAAGTACCCGTCCGTAAAATTCACAACCCTGAGACTAAAACTAATAAATGCCTTAACATCCAAATGTCAAGTTGGAAAACTATCTCATCGAGGGGCATAACTCGAGTGAAATTAATTTCGAGCCAAGATTAGAATAAACTCAAAACAATATGAAATTTATCGCCCACCAAGAAAGTGTATGATCAAAAACAGGACTTGTATTATCGTCCGACCGCTGCTCACTGTTCTCCAGGGATACTCTTGATGATATCGGAGTCCCCTGAAATTATAAACAATACAAGCAGTAAATTGTCTGTCACCTTGGAAGGCAAGTTCGACACATATTACTTATATTTGGAAACGTACCAGGATCGATGATGCTGAGACAGCACACACGGAAATATTTACCACATGCGGTTCCAAGGTCAACGTTATCTAGATGTCAAATGAGACAAAAAACGATTAGGGCCAACTACTGTAGCTTAGTTCACAAAAATTTGGGCCAAAAAAAAGAGAACCGAAGGCAGATTCAAACAGCATAATTCGAACTTTAGAAAGAGTTAAGAGATAGACACCAAAAAGTACTTACTTCCGTTGAAGTGATGTACTCCGACCTTAGACAACATCGCATAATATTCAATTTCGGATTTGCGGAGCGGAGGGCAGTTGTTTGCAATTATGATCAACTTTCCTATTAAAGAGAGAAAAAATTTAGTAACCACTACAGTTACAAGCTTTACATATACATTGTCAAGAGTAAACATCTGGCAAAATAGAAACTAAAGTCCCTAAATCAGAACAAACCAAAAAACCAAGCTCCGGATAACCGGTTGTTCAACCAGTCAGACGCCTAGTGTAAACACCAGTAACATTTAAAATATTTAAGAAATTATCTAATAACATGTACTAACTTATAAAAAAGATATGAGATAGACATTTAAAAACATATTAAACAGGAACATAAGCTTCTCGTGCTTTTAACCAGATCATGCAGAGAACTAATGATTATAAAGACATTCAAAAAGTTTTTAAAAAAAACAACAATTTATTTATAATCTAGACCATGTGTCACAACCCTAGAATGGGGGCTCCCAACCTCACGCCGTGCACTCATAAACTCTGTACTCTGTACGATGACCCTGTCACGCACACAATTAATTGAGGGGTGTGACACCACGTCATTCAAAAAACCAGAGGAGATTCTAGTTCGCAGGTCGAACGGTTGAGCTAGAACTAGCAAGATCCAAACTTTATAAGCTTCAATGCCGTAGTAGATTCAAAAAGACAAGACATGCCCAAACCAATGAAGTTTCTGAACTAGCACGACCCAGTGACAAACAAAGGTAAGAAAATAAAAAATGACAATGGAGTCAGGTATATTGATTTTCAAATTTAAAAAATAAAACAAAATTTACAAGACAATTCAAAGTTAATCATAATGAATATAATACTCAAGATCCACATAAATTAATCCTACTCACGTGACAAGTTGTAAAAAAGTGTGCGTTCATTTTCTTAGCAAGGAAAATACAACTATATTTTCCTCGTGAAACTTGGACTTGTTAAAAATTCTACCTCAGCAAACTATGGCATGTAAAATCATGTAGCCAATTTATTTATGATCTTTATTACAAGTATTTCATGTACAACCGTGTTTCAGTTGTAAGCATAGAAGACACATGCATTATCAATTTGTCAACTGAGCTGCATCAAAAACTCAAATTGTAAGTCACAATAAATCTCCTTGACCGTACGAATGATGGCAAAGGAATGATAAACAACTAGGACGTTTAAGCAAATGGGGACTGTCATCTCTATTTAGTAGAAATTATTGGAAAATACCATGAATAAGTATATTTCATTTTACATTCAGACACTAGGATGGCCTCATATGTCAATATCTGCACCTTGAGTTTAATCAATCACAACTACCTAGTTGGCAACCAGAAATGTAACCACAATTTATCTTAATTAGGATTCGTTGAAAACTAGCTATGCTGATCCAATACTCAACCTAAAGGAGCCCATACCCAACAAAGGAAATAAACAAGCAACTTGAGATGCTTTGGTATGTGTATGCTATTCCAAGCGTAGGACAGTTTCTTATATACTATATATTTTAACCTTTTTGTTTTAACACCCTGTGAAAATCAACCTACCCCAAACCCAAGCCAAGACAAATAGAGCTTGATTATATTATAAAACCCTACAGCAAGGACAAATAGATCATTCAATCACAAGTTGCTCGTCCCAAGAAATTAATAATTGTTCACATGTTCAGGATCATGATCTAGCATAAAATATTAAAGTTGAGTAGCCTATTTATATTCCCAGAAACATGCCAAAACCGATATTACCTATCAGAAAATGTGCACCCCTTAGGATTATGTGCACTTTTTTGCTTTTTTCTCACTCTATATAGACCAAACAAAATAACAATGTTGGCAATTCCATTGTACATCTTTCAATAAACTTCAACATTAAAGAACATTTTCCCGGGTGCTATACAGTATATCCCGTGATGGTAAGCTTCGGCAAACTCACTATTTGCGAAGCAGGCAGATGCACGTATAGTAATAAAATGCATAAGCTGATACTATTCCGTGTGCCATGAATCATGTTACATGCGCTAGAAAATCACAAATTGAAAAAATAAAATGTTATTTTATCGGGAAAATAAGCATATTGCCTCCCACGCACTCCGTAAAGATAAAAAGGATCCAATAGAATGATATGGACGTGGAGAAGACTAATTTGATTTCGGAAACTGCATTCATCTCAGAGGCACAGTTGAACAGCCCAAGAGCTAAACTTCAGTTCCGTACAAGGGCAGCACATCGTGTAAAATGTCAAGCCAAATGCATTTCACTCTAAATCCGTAATAACTGGTTTTAGGCAATCTCCTGAGATAAATCAAAGAACATACAGAATGAGACGCTAAAGCAAGCTATTACCTTTGGAGCTCCGAAGAGTTCTGAGTACGGTTTTGTATCCGAGGGTGTACTTCCCGCTCTTCATGACGAGAGCCAGCCTGTTGTTGATGCTCTCGGTGCTCTTCTTCTGCATCAGTGGAATCAGAAGATCAAAATGGAAAGAGCAAAGAAGGTATCGATCCACTAATCACAGACAGAGGAGGCAGCATAGGAAGAATAAGAAAAATAGAGGAAGAAAACGGTACCGCCTTCTTGACGGGAGCCATTGCTGGCAGAGATCTGTTGTCGGGCGGCGCGCGCCGGCGCAGAGGCGGCGGGAGGGGGCAAGGGGACGCTGATCTCACTGGAGGCGGCGGCTGAGAAGGAGCGCTTGCTAGGGTTCGAGGGGGGCTTTTATAGATCGGAGGAACCAGCACAGTGATGATGCCAAATTACCGTGTTACCCTTCATTTATATGACGAGGGACGTTGGAGAACTTTAAGATTGGTGTTTCTGGCCTTCTGTGTTCTGAAGCATCTCAGATCAACTTCATCAATCCAATCAAGTGAAATTGAATTATGACGTCCTTATATTAAGGTTATAAGGACTGATCCGAGTTATTTTATAAAACTAAGGTTAAGGTAGTTGACATTGTGTTTTATACATAGGGGACAAAAATATATAGGCCTCCTAATAACTCAAACAAAAAAATTTATCTACGTTAGAAGTGGATTAAGAAGGTGAACAGTAATACTGAAACACTTTTTGTTTACTTTAAGATTAAAAATTTCTTCAATTGCTTCCTCGGATGTATATGTAAGGGAGGCTCCACTAACTTCTATATTTATCCTTTAGCAACTTATTGCTTTGATTTATAAGAAGATAATTTTAGGAGTGTTGATTCTAATTGATAAAAAATAGCATCAACCTAGTTTTGCTGACCTCACGTAATCTCCTGTATAGAGCTACAGTTCTGTTGAAGTAACAAAAGAGAGAAACAGAAACACTTTGCGGAACTACAATCACAGTATTTTTTTTATTGTATAAATATGAAAATGATTACAACCATAAATCCAACTGCAAAAAAAATATCTTTCTCAAAATTTCATATTCAAGAAAGCCCATAACATGATTCGAAGGAAAAAAAAAAATAGTCTCATCTACCAGATACAAAGTTAGAATAATGTGGGGAAACGAAATATCTGTTACAACTATTTCCTACCCTATCCTACTTAACCTTGGGCTTGCCCATTAGCGACCACAGCAGCAACTCCAGCCGGGTTGAGCTCATTCCAAGCTTCTATCCAAGTAATCATGGCCTCTGCAAGCTTGGTAAAGTAAGGATCAACATGCCCGAGCTTGTCTTTCACTTGCTTGGACAGTTCGATGTAGCACATTTGGACGGTGTTGCATTCCTCGGGCAGGACAATGGACTGAAAGAAAGGGATCAATTCTTCCTGCCAGAAGATCCCTTTGTATTCCTTTCTCAAGTTCACGAATGGGTTACTAGCCTTGCTGTGCCATATGTAGGGCAAACCAGTTTTGACACCCAATCCCAGGTGATCACAAATCACCTAAAAATTATCACATATAGACATTTAGAAGATCATTAGCAAATTAAAAGTTCCCAGATTGAATGGGAGAATAACTTCCACAACGAAAGCATCACGGACTAGTGGTACAGGTATGATAACAAATCACGAAGAGTAAAAGATCATGAAATAAAATGGAGAATATACCTTGGCACACCAGCCAGCCCACATATCATCATAACGTCCTATCGGTTGGCCATCACCCATAAGCCCAAAGTACATTGCAGGGCCGATGAGCTCACGGTCGAAAGCTAGATTCATTCCACACATAGGAAACAAAGTCCCCTTTGGTATCGTAAGAACCGCATCAACATACCTGATAGAGAAGAAATCGAGGAGTTCATCGATCAAGATGATATATATAGCTAAGTATGTTGTAGAAAAGAATTTACCTAGTGTTTCTTTCACGGGGTTTGACAAGTTGTGTGGGAGCATCATAGTCGGGAATGTTAAGCCAGAGGCCATGAGAAACAGCAGTTGGAGCACCTTCCCGGAGGCTGAAGGGATATCCACGAACGAAGTCGGCACCCTCTCGGAAGGGGTCGTACAAGGTGTTGAAGAAGAATGGGGTGGATGGGGATAGGAGGTTCCTGATGTGCTGTTCAAGTGCATTGATCTCTTTGCCAGAGGCATCTTTAGCAACCTACTTAAGATGACAGATGACGATAGTTTAGAGCCAGGAGATCTGAAACTTCGGAACAATATGAGAATCTAAAGATTAACTCCACATCAAAGAAACAGAGGTACTACAGACATCCGTATCTTCACTGTAATCACATGGCAATCGTGATGAAATCATGTATGGTTAATTCGTCCCATCAGGAGACAATCATCATGGCGTGTATGCCATTAACAATGATACTTTCTAGGTCTAAACAATCTAAACTTGGGAAATTTTAGATGGGCCTGAAATAAAATTTGCCAAAGAAAAGAAAGAGTAAAGCAGGAAGGATTTCGGAAACAGATCTGACGGGGAGCTACTTACAAAGCAGTCGTCGTCGATGGTGAAGATGTACTTCTTCTTGGAGATCATGTAGCCGAAGCAGCGGCAGGCGGAGTCCTTGAAGGAGATGCAGTTGGCCTTGGGGCCGAGGATGCGGTTGATGTCGTTCCGGTTGTAGAGCTCGTAGTCGAAGCCCTCGGGGACGCCGATCGTCTTGCTCGGATCCCCGTCCTGCACGATAATGAGATGGTAGGGCTGGAAGAAGGGACGCCACATCTCCAGGAAATCGAGGTTACGTATCGTCGGGATGACGATGTCGAGCTCGTCCTTCAGCAGAGGCGTGACCGGAACCGACGATGGGAACGCCTTCCCGGCCATCTCCCCTCGATCGATTTCGATCCGAAAAGGAGGAGGAGGAGGAGAATAAGTCGAAAAATAGGGGTAAATTTTGGATGAAAAGAGAGCGTCCTCGCTCGATCGGCTTATATAATGAAACGCTCGGCACGTGCGGAACAGCGAGCGCGGGAGGTAGCGAGCAAATCGCCGGGAAAATAGATGGACGGATACGAGGAGGGAGGGAAGCGAGTTTGACAACGACGAGGAAGAGGAACACGAACACGACGTGGCATTTAATTCGTGATCTAAATTGTGCCGTTACCCTTCTTGCTTATTGTAAATTTGTAATGCTTAAATATTTCAAGATAATCTTTTTAATTTTATTATAATTTAAACAAAAAAAAGAATTAAGATTATGTTCTAATTGATATTACATTTATACCAATTAACAGGTTAACTTAAATAAAGTAGATTTAATAGATCAAATAGGCATCATGCATAATTTATTTCACATATATTGTGATTTCTTTTATGGAAAAAGACCACCCCCACCCCCCTCCCCACCCCAAAATGATACACATCTCCAGTCAGAGACAGCAGGTGCGCCATTAATGGATCAAGTCAATTAAACCAAACACCCACAGGACTAAATTCTACTTCCTACTGCATCCAGTAGACCATGATCGATCAATAAAACTTCGCCGCAAAAGCCACCGGCAAGAACACGAAAACGCGACAAGAATGAATCCATTTCAGTTCTTAAATCTACAGCTGCTGCTGCTGCTGCTGACCTCCTGAAGCACCGCCTCCATTGTGGGTCTCTGGCTTGGCACTTCACTCGTGCAAAGAACTGCAAGGCCTGCCAACTTAGCTGCCTCAAGCTTGGGATAATTCCCCTGCAGGTTCTCGTCGATGAGGTCCTCCAGTTTACCGGCGTCAGCCTCCGGCCTCGGGTGGGAGGTCCTTGTCTTCCCTGTGAGAATCTGGAGCACGATGACGCCGAAGGCGTAGACGTCGCTCTTCTCGGTGAACCGGCCGACGGTCGTGTACTCGGGAGCCAGGTAGCCCATGGCCGCGCTCGTCTTGAGGGACGAGAAGACGACGTCGTCGGCCAGCAGCTTGTGAAGGCCAGGGCTGGACAGGAGGGGATTGAAGTGGCGGTCCATGAGAATTTTGGTCGCTGATAAGTTCTGGTGGAGCAAAGGTGGTTTGTTTGTCCTGTTGCTGTGGAGGTACTCAATCCCTGTGTATGAATCAAACAATATGATATCAAATTCAAGAATGAAGTATTTTTCAGCATGTTAGGAAGGTTGAATCACAATACTCCATAACGAACATAAACATGCATTTTAATGTTGAAAGGAAGAAGTAGAAGGAAATAGTTAGTTCATAGCAATGGCATTAGTTTTGAATTTTAAGCATCAATCCGAAATCACCAAGATTAATACTTTTTCATGTTTAACCAACCTCAAGACATGGAACATGGAATTCAGATGATTCACAGAAGAGTTCTTTCCTAACATGGAAGAAGTCATTATATCATATGACTGGAGTATATATAAATCAGTGCACAAGTACAAAGCCAGTACTACCTTTTGCAATGCCTCCGATTATAGACACTCTTGTAGGCCAGTCAAGAACCTTATGAAGCTCACCACCCTGCACGTCGAGATACCGCGACAAGTTCCCGTTAGAGACCAGATTATAGATGAGGAAGCACTCCCCTCTTGCTCTTGAATAGCAGAATCCCCTCAACCTGATGAGGTTCTCATGCCTGAGCAAGCTCAGTATCTTCAGTCCCTTGAGGAACTCAGCTTCATCTGATTTGCAACTGGTCTTGCTGATCCTTTTCACTGCAACCTCACTTCCATCTCGCAGTATACCCTTATATGTCGCTGCGAAACTGCTCTTCTTCCCGAGCAGGTTCACCTCTGAAAAGTGCTGAGTGGCACACTCCACCTCCTCCAGATTGAACCTGTAGTTCTGAGAAACCCCCTGGGAGAAACAGATCCCGTTCCTCTCGTCGGTCACTGGATCCCAGCGGTTGGAGTACTCGAGGCTGATAAGTGGAGAGGCGGTATTGTGATATGAAAACTTGCTTATATCAGTGTTAAGCCTACTGTTTGTTGCCTCAAACAAGCCACCGATCATTTGTTTGCGGTGACGGTACCAGAAGAAGGCCATCAATCCACAGATCAGAATTCCGAAAACAACTAAGACTGATGAAATGATGGCAACCAAGTGGGTGGACTTGGAAGAGCTGGAGCAATGTGTTGTGTTACAATGTGCGGAGATGTTAACTGATTGTGGAATGTCCTCAGGTGCCAGACCGGCGCTGAATGGTTCAGGTCTGCTTGCATTGAGAAGATCAGCAGAAGTACAGTACCTCAAGTAGGTGAACCCAGCTCCGCAGAGATCAGTGTTGTTTCCATACTTGAAATTTTTACCCAATCTCTTCAGTTCTTGAGTGAAAAGCAAGTGTGAGTGCATAAGTTCACAAAGTGATAGATAAAAAACTGTCATGCATAAGTGAGTTACAGAATTATGTTTTGAGTTCAAATTTTTCAGTCTATTATTGGCTGTGGGGGTATCGGTCACTTCTTCAGTGATTATTCAAGGATAAGTCTTAGACAGGGATCACCTATTGGCTATTGGAGACATGGCCTTGGTCTGCGACAGCAGCCGGTGTATAAGCATTCCTGAATTGGATGCTTATAATGTAAACTGAATCAGTTGCTACTAATTAATTAAGATACTTTTGCTCACCAATCTCAAAGAACCTATCTACAATTCCCTTCCTATATACATGATTGAACAATTAGCGTGAGTGTAGATAGATGGAACAATGATGTTAAAAGCTCAACAAAGAGAGGAAATTACCCGGAGGTAGATTGCCAGAAAGGGAGTTGTTCTGAACATTTAACACCGAGAGCCGATCAAGTTGGGAAAGCCTAACTGGGATCGAGCCAAAGAGCTGATTGAAGCTCAGATCCAACCATGTCAATTCTGTCAAGCCTCCTAAGGTTGCAGGAATTGCCCCATTCAGGTGATTCGATTGCAGGTCAAGCACATTAAGCTTCTTCAGCAGCCCCAGGCTTGGAGGTATACTCCCAGTTAGCTTGTTATTAGAAAGCTGGAGCACTAAAAGAACAAAATAGCAGAGAGTGATTAAACGTGTAGAAGAAATCACCCAAGAAATATGCAAATAGAAAGATATCAGGAAAAGAGTTTTTTTTTAAAAACAATTATAACAATTATCTTTCTCTCTCTCTTTTCTTTTTCTCTCTATGAGTTGATATAAATGCTGGAGGGTTATATGTCTATATATATATAAATATATACGCACACATAATCTATCTAGCATTTCTAGCCTTTTTTCCAAAAAAAAGGTGTGAGAGGCAACAAAGAAGAGGAAGACAAATGACAAAAAAAATCACTACATTTTTGGCATGGAAGTAACAGCACAGAGTTTGGATATTTAACCAAAAATGTAGCCTTCTTTGAGCTCACCTTGGAGGCCATCCATGCGCCCAATCTCCTCCGGAATGCCGCCGGAGAGGTTATTCACGTTGAGGTAGAGGTCGCTGAGCGCCGTCAGGCGGCCGATCTCCCTCGGAATCTCCCCGGAGATGTTGTTGAAGTGGAGGTACAGCCCGGTGAGGCCCTTGAGCCGCGCCACCGCCGGCGAGATGGACCCCCGCAGCCCCTTACCCTGGAGGGATATGTTGGCCACCATCCCCTCGTCATCGCAGGCCACGCCCTCGAAGCCCCCTTCGCAGGCCGGCAGAGCCGCCCCGTCGCTCGCCCACGTCGTCAGCACCCTGTTCTCCGGGTCCAGGGCGGCCTTCAGCTCCATGAGCGCGGGCAGCTCGTCGCTCCCATGAGCCGGCGTCAGGTGGACGTGGAAGGAAGCGGAGAGGCAGAGGAGGAAGAGGCAAAGGCCGGTCCTTCTTTGAGTAGGAGAAGCAGAAGCCATCGCGAGCCGTGTAGAACAGAGAGGACAAGGGAGAGGAAAGGGCAGCTTCTTCCTTGACGCTCCCTCTATCTCACTCGGTCATCACAGTACAGGACTCTCCTCAGAAAAGGCTCAAAAGAAAAAGAATCTAAGTTAGCAGTGAAGGCCACATAAAGACCAAGGCATGCAAAGTTAATTTTTAGTATGAGGAGGAGGAGGAGACAGTGGGAGGACCAGTGAGTTGGCCTGTGAGATGAGAGAGGAGAATTTTTAGTACATGGAGTTTGGACTGATCTCTTCGGATCTCACCGGTGGTGTCAGGGATTGTGGATGGGGGTGTTCTCAGTGCTGCCACCCCCCTCGATCAATGGGGTATATAATAAGTATTCATTGTATGATGCCGATGCTATGCAGCAGCAGCAGCAGCAGCAGGCCAGCAGCAGGAGGGAGACAGAGAAAAAACACATCGTGTGACCAAGAAGGTCCAGACAAAATCAATTCTGCTTTTGTTTTTTTAACTTGCTTTTGGAGGAGTCCCATCATTGTCATTTTTTACACACATTATTTCTTCGAACTGACGATACCTTTGTGTTTTTTTAAAATTTGTTCTTAATCAAGAGACTTTTGTTACTGCCATAATTATTGGCAGGCTCGTCTAATTTAATACACTGTGCTGAGGAGACGAAATGACTTGTGCTAAGATGGAGTATTACTTGTATCGCTCCCGACGCCGAACCATTTCTTCGACCGCTCACGGAACAAACCATCGCAGCGCCGGCTCACCCGTCGGCGACCGTGGATCGTACCTTCCGTCTTCGGCGATCAACGACTTCGATCATCGATGATCTTCTACGTCCCATCGAATTCGTAGATCCACTGTCGCGAGCTCCTATTTCTTACACACTCCGTTCCTTTCCACCGTGCAGCGACGAGGAGGATGAAGGAACTTTTCTCCCGCCTCCAAGCGCAGTGGATTGCGTCCACCAGTTGATCAGGATGAGCTCGCAATCGACGTGGTCTTCCAGCGTCTATTTTGGAGGAGGTGGTCTGCAGGGGAAGACGACGCGGTCCTGCTCCAGCTCATCGCCTGCGGGTCGGCGGCGCTGAAGGGCAGGAGCGGCAGCGGCGGTCGGCAGCAGCACCGCCACCGCCGCGAATTTGGGTAGCGGGAGGAGGGGCAGAAGTAGGCGGCACGGCGGCGTCGCGAGCCGGGCGGTGTCAGTGCTGGAGGAGGAGGAGGAGGAGCTGCGGAGCTTTGTGGGGACTCCCGGGTGCTGCCACCCCAGAGGACGGAGTACTTCAGCGGCAGCATCGTTGAGGGGAGCAAGCAGAGCTCGAGCTTAAGCAGACCTTCTCTCAAGAAATCCTCCTCCCACAACAAAGAAAGGTCACTTCATTTCCACTGATCTCACCAACCTCACTGCCTCAAATACCAATTTCGGCTGCGTCGTCTTCCCCGGCCGACCCCTCTCCCCCTTCCAAATCTACGAAATTGACGCGGTCATCTGCGCTGCGACTTCCGTCGCAGCGACGCCGAACAGTGATGCCCCGTGCAGACACGGTCGTCGAAGAAGAAGCATGTCGTCGCGGTCGCAATCGGGGTCGTCGGAGCCGGGAGACGACGCGGACGGAGATGGAGAGCTTGTTCGGAGCTATTGTTGGTCGCAATCGAGCATGCGTAGAGGTCTTCGGCGAACAGAGCACGGGCATGGCGTCTAAATTGAGCTCTCCGTGTGTCGCAATCGCCGTCGCCGGAGCCCGGAGACGACGCGAACGGCGATGGAGAGCTTGTCCGGAGCCGTTGTTGGTCGCAATCGAGCATGCGTGGACGTCTTCGACGTCGCTGGCGCTGCGCATAGAAGGGCTGGGCGAATACGAAAGAGAGCCATGGCGTCAAAATTGAGCTCGCCGTGGGTCGCAACTGGCGTCGCCAGAGCCGGGAGACGACGCGGGCGGCGATGGAGAGCTTATCTGGAGCCGTTGCTGGTTGCGATCGAGCATGCGTCGAATAGTTTGGTCTATATATTTTATAGCCTCATTCATAAACTTTGAATACGGAGAAGGCTACGGCCCAGTTCTTTAAAAGTAATAAGAAGGCCCTCCATTGATGGGCTCACAGTCTGTCATTTCCTATAGCCAGCAGTAGTAGTAATTAGAGAAGGCTCCAGACTTGGGAAGCAAAACCAGATTCCCCATCCGGCTGCTATGGCGGTCGTCGCTTCCCATCTCCCGGCGAACCCCGCCGACCAAGACAAGGCCCCCTCCACTGCCCCAGTCGCCGCCGATGACTCCTCACCGGAGTCCCTGACGACGACGGTGGACTTCGGAAGCACCGAGGCTGTGGATCTGGTGCGATCGCTCACCGACGTCGGCGCCATGACCCGCCTCCTCCATGAGTGCATCGCGTACCAGCGCGCCCTTGACGTCCGCCTCGAGACCCTCCTCGGCCAGCGTCCCGATCTCGACCGCCACCTGGCCGCCCTCGCCGGTCCCCGCTCCTCTCATCTCCTGGACCTCGCCCGCTCCGATGCTTCCCTCCTCCTCTCCTCCGCCCAGTCTACCTCCGCCCTCGCGGACCGCGTCAGCCGCCGCGCCCGCGACCTCGACCTTGCGCAATCCCGCGTACGCGACACCCTCGCCCTCGTTGACGCCACCCTCGACCGCTCCCGCTGCCTCGACGCGGCTCGCCGCGCCCTTGCCGTCGACGACCTCGACGCTGCCGCCCAAGCCGTGCACGAATTCCTCCAGATCGACGCCCGATTCAACCGCGGTAACAGCAATGACGAGCAGCGCCAGCAGCTCCTCGACGTCAAACGCCAGCTCGAGTCCATCGCCCGCAAACGCCTGGCGGCTGCCGTCGACCAGCGGGACCACCCAGCCGTCCTCCGCCTCGTCCAAGTCTTCCCTCCGCTCGGCCTCCAAGAGGAGGGCCTCCAGATCTACGTCGCCTACCTCAAGAAGGTCATCGCCCTCCGTGCCCGCCTCGAGTTTGAGCACCTGGTGGAGCTCTCCGAGCAGACGGCTGCTGCTGCCACTGGTCAAGCAGAACGGTCCGACTTCATTGGCTGCCTCACCAATCTTTTCAAGGACATTGTGCTCGCCATCCAGGAAAATGACGAGGTGCTTCGGAGTCTTTGCGGCGAGGATGCGATCGTCTATGCCATCTGTGAGCTGCAGGAGGAGTGCGACTCTCGAGGCACCCAGATCCTCAAAAAGTACGTCGATACTCGGAAACTCTCTCGCCTGACATCCGAGATCAACTCGCACAGCAAGAACTTGCTGACGGTGGGAGCCGTTGATGGTCCAGATCCAAGGGAGGTTGAGATGTATCTGGAGGAGATACTGGCGTTAACTCAGCTTGGAGAGGATTACACCGAGTTTATGGTGTCCAAGATCAGGGGCTTGGAGTCTGTTGACCCGGAGCTTGGTCCCAAAGCCACCAAGGCGTTCCGAAGTGGGAGCTTCAATAGGATGTTGCAGGATCTAATTGGTTTCTACGTCATCCTCGAGGAGTTCTTCATGGTGGAGAATGTGCGAAAGGCTATTAAGATTGATGAGCATGTAGCTGATAGTCTGACGACCTCAATGGTAGACGATGCATTCTTTGTACTGCAGAGTTGCTGCAGGAGGGCGATTTCAACATCAAGTATCAATTCTGTGTTTGCGGTATTGAGCGGTGCTATGAATCTGTTGAGCAATGAGTACCAGGAAGCATTGCAGCAAAAAATGAGGGAGCCCAATTTGGGAGCGAAGTTATTCTTGAGTGGTGTTGGGGTACAGAAGACCGGGACAGAGATTGCTACAGCATTGAATAATATGGATGTGAGTGCAGAGTATGTTATAAAACTACGCCATGAGATTGAGGACCAGTGTGCACAGGTGAGCAATTGTTTGTTCTTTACTCATACAATTTATGAATAATATTTGATGAGGTTGCAAATATACAATCTAGATAGGTAGACAATGTACATATCGGTAGTCAATAATTACTCAACAAAGAACAAATTATTCCTTGTATTCTACCTCTTTCCATATGTATACTTTATTTGCCTGAAAATAGTATTGATGCAAGTTCTGATTAGACAAAATTTGAAGGTACCACATATTTGATTAATCAATCTACATGCCACATTTTATTGTGTAAATGCATTTTTTTTTGTTTATAGTTTACCTCCAATAAGAAAAACAAGCAGGATCATCATAGTACGCAATGATTATCCAATCGTAATACTAGTTCATGGCTTTTGAATGAGTTGGTTAGTCTGTCATCTGAGTTGTACACATCTAAAAAACTTATTGATTGGTAAAGAAACTTCAAGATTTTTTGGTCTTGCTAAGGCCTAATGGCTGTATTTAATGAAATTATTAGTGATTGTGTGTAGGTTACGCAGATTTGATCTTGGTGATATGCTAATTGTTGTTTTAAATACACTGAGCTTTTCATTTTAGAGATCCTCGAATAGCAATCCTTTATTGAGGTTTACCTACGTTTAGTTGGTTGGTAACTATTAAGCTCAATTTGTCATTTCAACTTGGGATGGAATGTACTCATGGATACAGTGATTTTGTAGCTATAACTGATACTTTTTCTGGATGTTCACCTTTTAAACCAAAGTAAGGTTTACATTCCTGAATGGAATGCAAAGACCAATGCTAGGAGAACATCAAGAAAGTAATATATAGTGCCAGACGTCTCGTAAGTGATCACACGATATTTTTTTTTCCAAGTATTATCAGCTACTTAAGCATAGGAGATAAAACCCAGCTGCTTTGAACATCAATCTGACATATACAAGTGATCCTTTCATGTTTAGATTTGCAAAACTAGCAAGTGGTTTTGTTCCCTTTTTTCTTTCATTTCTCCTATAAGTCAATTTTGGAATAAGGCAATGATGCCATTTCCTCCGGGTAACTTGGTAGGTGATTATATTAGCCCATGTTTGAACAGTTTGATTCATGTGGAGGAACATTGTACCCGTACTAGAAAAAGTCTGTCCTACCTTGGTTGTTATAGGTCTTGAGCAAAATGTGATTTACCTGCCCGTTTATTTAGTCTCAACAATCACTAGTGAGTATTACGTTTCTTTGATGTCTTTAACACTGTTTTGAAGAGTCTAGTAACTTCATGGCTAATTTTAATTCCAGACAAGGAGTGTGGAATCTAAAGCTATGTATTCGAATTATGCACCTTGGGTGCGTTGCACATTCTTTCTATTTATTGTGGACTACTTTTCTCTATCTGAAAGTATGATCGCCTCTGCGTTCAGTCTGTAAAGAGACTTTTATTCCTGGGAAAGCTGAGTAATCCAAACAGACGTAGTAATTTGGTAAACAACCTCCATTTTCTTGTTCATTCAAAAACCAGATATCTAGAGCTTGTCGCTAGTCCGGCACTATGCATTATCTTTATGATGTGCTCGAAAGAAAGTGCTGCTATTATTTTCGTTGGTATCTCTTCTCTCTCTCTCTGAATTATCTGACGTTTTTTTCCTTGCCCTAATCATCATCACCAGGTTTTCCCTACAACAGCAGACAGAGAAAAAGTAAAGTCCTGCTTATCGGAGCTCGGTGACATAAGCACTGGCTTCAAGCAGATCCTGCATGCGGGTTTGGAGCAGCTTGTGACAACATTATCACCTCGAATCCGTCCTATCCTGGACGGCGTAGGCACCATCAGCTATGAGCTCGACGACCCGGAGTATGCAGAAAATGAGTTGAACGACCCATGGGTTCAAAAGCTTCTTCATGGAGTTGAGACCAACGTCCTGTGGTTACAACCACTGATGACATCCAGCAACTACGACTCATTCATCCACATGGTTATAGATTTCATCGTGAAACGGCTTGAAGTCATCATGATGCAGAAGAGGTTCAGCCAGCTCGGCGGCCTCCAGCTCGATAAGGAGGTCAGGGCACTCATCAACCATTTCTCCGAGATGTCGCAGAGGCCGGTGAGGGACAAATTTGCGAGGCTTTCGCAGATGTCCACCATCTTAAATTTCGAGAAAGTTTCGGAGATCCTAGACTTCTGGGGGGAGAATGCGGGGCATGTTACATGGCTGCTGACTCCTGCCGAGGTCCGCAGGGTGTTGGGGCTCAGGATCGACTTCAAGCCTGAGGCAATTGCTGCTCTGAGATTGTGAGTGAGTTATTCTGCCCCCGACTTTTTTACTTTTCTTGCTTTCTCTGCGCTTTATATCTGCCTTCTTCTGTACCCTACGGTTCGATTAGTTTACCCGATCAATGAGAGTCGTTTATAGCTTTACCTGAGGAAGAATTCAATTGCTTTGTTATATTGTTAAATCATATGTGTCAAAGAACTTACTTGATCACATTCATTACATTATATTCCTATGCATCGCATAATAATTATTTGCATATATGTATATTTTAACAATGACAAATACAAGGGATCTTTTTTTTATCTTTGGGTGGATATGATTAGGGTAAGTTGTTTTATGACCATTAGTTCCAGTTGGTGGGTTGGAGTTCCTGGACGTGTCATTAATGTATACGAGACCAATTTTAGCATGTTTCTTTCTCCCCCAAAAGGCAAAAGCCATTCAAATCCATTTAGTTCAATGAAATGGTGAAGATTCCACTGTTATTTGTTAAATAAATGAAACCATATGTACAGTTGTTAAAATTCTCATTTGACTACAAGAACTTATAGTAATTTTTAAATCACTAAAGTTAGATAAGATTCGTAAAAATGGTCTGTAAAATCCCAACCATGTCAAAGGTCTCCTAAATTGATCATGCTGGAACTAGCTCGACCCGTCTGGTTATATCCCATCTTGTCCACCTTAATTCCTCAAGTCTGGCTTGACCAATTCAAATATTTACTCACTCAAATCCAATATTAATAAATAACTCGCTCAAATTGTCTGGACCCTAAGATCAATTAAGTTGATTCACATGGTGGTAGGCTAGTTCAACAATTAAATTCAATCCTTTCGCCACAATACATTGAATTCACCAATATATATATATACATGTCCAAACTATCACCGAACCGAGCCCTGCTTCGCATTTATTTTTAAATTAAAAATTCTATTTGCTTGTGTATCCATTTGCACAAGAATCCAAATTTTAAAATTTTGCATTTAGGCGCACACTTTTAAGAATTATAAAAAGTCCTTTGACTTCTATAAATTTAGGAAAACTACCCTTTTCTCTCCCCTTTAGAATTGTTGGTCCCTCAAATTTGAAGTTAGGATATTCTAAACAAAAAGAAGTAGAGGTGTCAACGAGATGTTGATACCTTGTGAAGGAACGTGTTCCTAACTTGTCGTGTTTGTCAATGAGATGTTTTAGTACATAAGATCTTCTTTTGTTTGTCTCTAGACAAGCTGTATTTGAAAACTCTAGTCCTCAACTAGAGGGGCTTCAGGAACATGATTTGGATCTTGCATGACTTCAATGCATAAAATATATTATGCATCTTTGCTGAGTTCTCTTTGCTTTTAAGCACGTTATATGTGTTCAAAATACTCCCCTTAGGCATCAATATTTCCGCCTAAATCGCCAACGACTAACCACTGGCCGTCAACAACGAGGACCTTCGCAGCTCATAATTTGTGCGCTCTGCAGCGCTTGGTAACTATCCTGCTCTTCTATCGTAGCAAGAGGCAATCAAATAACGTGGTAAGTACGTGGGACAATGACAAGCAAACTGCAACAAGGGAAGAGGCAAGCAAAAACAAACAGTGATCTTTCATCTTATCCACAGAAACAAAAGCTGACGATGTAGGGCAAGAAACAAATTGAAACACGTACTGCTGCATTATCCATCATTGGTGCGAACCACACATATAACCACGCAGGCTACGAGTATGGACAATGCATGTACTTATTGAACACATACTACTAGGGAGAAATTACGAATGAAGAACTCAAATATTGTTGATCAGAAGGAAACAGTAGTCCCGATGATTATTTGCATTGAATCTTGGGTACCACTGAGTAAAGAAACCATTGTCACCTACTGTGGAAAAGTTAAACTCGAAACGTTCTGAGCTTAAAAACACAATAGATCACATTATGGTAGAAATAATGGATTCAGTGACCGATTAAAACCAGAAAAACGAATGGAACAGAACATTCAGAAGCAGAATCAGCTCACTGGGAATAAATATTGTTGGATCTAGATTTGTTAAAATCTCATGTAAAGTGATCCTAGGTAGAGTATAAATAAGGCCCTACGATTTAGACTTGAGCTGTGCCTTCTGTGAACTTAGGGTCCTCACACCTGTACTTCCCATCAGGTCCAATCCCAAATCCCTTAGGATCTGCAAAGACATTTTCCAACAACTGGCTTCGTGGAGGGGGTGGACTTGAATCTGCAAATTCCACGGCATCTTCGACGACCTCATCGATTCTTTTCTCAATGTTCTTCAACTCTGCATCAGTTGCAAGGTTCTTCTCAAGAATGTACTTCTTCAAGGCCACAATAGGGTCTCTCGTAGCATAATGCGCTTTCTCATCTGATAACATCAAAAAAGTTTGCTAATCCAATTAGTATAACTAGATATGATAATCAATGTCAACAAGCACGTGCCTTTGCATTTGGCAAAAATAGGAACTCCACTCAAATATCCAAGTCAAATGGTAATGAGGAAACACTAGCCCCTATTTCAAAGAACCTACTTAGAAGATTAAGAAGAAAACATTAAGTTTGCACGGACCAATTGTTGTCTATTTACATGTGGAAAAAAATGAACCAAAATCCTTGGAAACATACGCAGATTTCTATGATTGAAATCAAACTGTTGTTGGGAACATGCCGCCTCACTATTAAAGGTGCATGACATGGCTGTGGAGACGGTTGTGCTTGGCATGGCCCAAGTCTTAGCCAGGACCATACTAGGTAAAGGAAGTGTCACCATGCCCTACGCCTGACCGCCCACCGGCCAGACACCTCCTAGGCCTCACTCTGGCTGAGCACAACCCCAGCTCCTCTCAAGCTGTGCAGAAGGCAGGGGCTGCCAATGCTTGGGCATCGCCAAACCATGGAAGCACCTGTTACTCGGTGAAGCAGGTGCTGCCTCATGAGGAGTTGCACCTGCTCATGTGCCATGAGGCGGCATGAGAAAGTCGTGCTTTGAATGGGTCATCTCAGGCTAACCAGGGCCCCTGCATTACTCATTTACACATTTACTTGTAGTTGTGATTAAAGGTGACAGCAAGAACTTGGTTTCCAGAAAGCTATGAAACCTAGCGGGTAATACGGACTTAAAATTCTCAAAAATTCTCATTCTAAGTAATAAAGGCTTGACAAAATTAAACAAGGTTAGGGATAGAAAGACGTTTAACCCATCAGCTAGTGATGAATTGTCCTAAACATTCTCCAAACGGAGTCATCAGCTAGCTTCAGAATGGAGAAATTTGCACTCCATAACACTTATAACTACGGATGTCATACAAGCAAATTTCATTCTAACTATTCATAATTATAATGGAAGAAGCTTAAAATCTGTGATGCTGACCTCCTATTATGGTTAAGTGCATTATAAACTAAATCATTCAAAAAGCATATCATTGGATTATGATTTACCTGATAATTTTATACAAGTTGCTTATTTAAGTAGCATTTGCTTTTGCAATAATAAATAAACAATTACGATGACATTTTAAAATTAATTGGTTATCTTTATGCAGATGGTGCAAAAGTGCATGCATCATTAGACTATTCAATTTAATGTTAAATTTCTAATCACTAACCCTAATAATTCTGACATTCCAATTAAAATGATTACTTTGAAAAATATCTACAGCCATAAAATATGCATCGCTAGTCAAGTTCCATTCATTACAAGTATGAAATTAGTATACATCCTATAAGCCGTTTGAGGATCTTTGAAAAGCAAAATTAACAAATACAACACTGCAGACATATAATGAAATACTAATTCTAGCTCACCAGGCTTTCGGAGTTCATCTGGATCAGCAAGGGAGTGGCCCCTGAAACGGTAGGTTTCACACTCAACAAGTGTGGGTCCTTCACCCCTTCTAGCCCTTTCAACTGCTTCCACAGCCACCTCCCGCACCTTCAGTACATCCATTCCGTCAACGTGCACACCAGGCATGCCAAACGCTGGCCCCTTCTTCCATATCTCTGGATCCGAGGTTGCTCTGAGGTGTGACATTCCGATTGCCCACAGGTTGTTCTCCACAACAAACACGATGGGCAACTTCCAGAGCTGAGCCATGTTGAGGCACTCAAAGAACTGACCATTGTTGCAGGTTCCATCACCAAAGAAGGCAACAGTTACATCAAGCCCGTT
The DNA here is from genome assembly GCA_030544415.1 of Thalia dealbata. Lineage (NCBI taxonomy): Eukaryota > Viridiplantae > Streptophyta > Magnoliopsida > Zingiberales > Marantaceae > Thalia > Thalia dealbata. The sequence goes on from CM060458.1 coordinate 3,674,793, forward strand.
GGGGTTAGACTCCTTAAGCACCTCATGGCGGTACTTTGAAGAGAACGCAGCACCAGTAGCCACCGGAATACCTTCGCCAATAAAGGCAAAGCCACCAAGAAGGTTATGCTCTGAAGAGAACATGTGCATAGAGCCGCCCTGGCCGCGACAGCAGCCAGTGGCCTTCCCGAAGAGCTCCGCCATAACAGAACGGGCAGGAACCCCCTTGCTCAAGGCATGCACATGATCGCGGTACGTGCTGACAACGCTATCCCGGGCCTCAAGAAGCTTGATGAAGCCGGTGGAGACGGCCTCCTGTCCATTGTAAAGGTGGACGAACCCAAACATCTTGCCGCGGTAGTACATCTGGGCGCACATGTCCTCAAAGGCGCGGCCCAGGATCATGTCCTCGTACAGCAGCAAAGCTTCCTCCCGGCTCACCACCGCCTGCAATCAAAGATCAAAGAGCATCAGATCCACGGAAACCCATCGACAAAGCTTAAAATCTCCGCGAAACAATCCATTTCTTCGACGTCAGAAACACAATATGCGCATCGAAGATCGAGCACGTACAGGTCGGGAGGCTGAGTTGGAGCCGAGGGGCTTCTGGCTGCTGAGGACATCGGAGGAGACGGCAAGGGGAGGGCGAGCGAGGCGGGGGGAGGTCGACCGGAGGAGAGGCGAACGGCCGAGGGCAGGACTGGCGGGGGAGGCGAGGAAGGGGGCGGCGGAGGGCTTCTCGCCGGCGGATCGAGCGGCGACGGGAGGAGGGGAGAGGACCCTGACGGCGGAGAAGGCCGACATTTTTCGTGCGCCGACTTGGGCTCCGGTACCTCCGAGAGATCCACGGGAGGAGGAGGGGAGGGCGGAGTGATATAAGGGGAAAGGGAGGGGAGGCGGAGAGATCGAGGGAGGATGGCGTGGGAAGTGTCGCCAGGGAGGCGGAGGTGGAGGGTTTGGGCGACGCGTTCAATGGAGTCCATTAATTAGGAGCACAACAGCGACAGTGAGCACGTGCGTGGGATGTGGTGCGTGCGTTCCTCGTCTCCCTTGCGATGTTACGTTGTGGCCATGGATGAGAGCGTGGCATATTTTTATCGAAGGCTTTCTTATTACATCAAAATTTTTAACTTTTTATGGAGGCTTCTTCCACGCTGTGGCTGCTCTCTCTCTCTCTCTCTCTCTCTCTCTCTGAGCTCCGACTCCGAGGCAGGTGGCGGAGGTTGATAACGTCTTCGGCGGCGACGGTGCCTTTACAGCGGCAGATCCATACTGCCGTCGTCCCGTGGAAGCACAGCAAGCGCCGGATGCTCCAATGACGACAAGGGATTCACCTCTAGAGCGAAGGTTCGCTTCTGCTCCTTCGAATCCCTCTTCCTCATCAGACAAGTGTCGATCTCCTGCATCAATCATCATCCTGATTCATGGGCGGACCTCTTCTGAGACTCTGGGCCGTCACACAAGAATCACCAGGCCGTGGGCGGCACGGCCCGTTAGCGATGGATCAATTAGCCCTTGCTGCTCCTTGGGGGGTCCGGTGGAAGGGTTTTAATGCTCCAACAGGGGCGGGCGATGGAGGAAGCAAAACCCTCCGCCCTTCTCGCACCCGTCGCACTACCCGAGTTGGCGAGCGGGGAGCGGTTTTGCCGCGCTGCGATTCCCCGTTTTCTAGCTAAAAGCAACCCCCCGAATCTCTCGTCGTGGTATTACTCGCGGTCGCGGTCGTCGATTGTCTGCTCATCTCATGGCCACCGTCGCCGCCGAGACCGAAGCCGATGGCTCCGCCATAAGAGAGCTGGGTTCGCTCTTCACCGTCTCCCAAGTTTACCTCCGGTGAGCAGCCATCGTCTCTTCCTTCCCGGAAGGAAGAACCGCCATTTCTTGTTTCTCTTCGTCTTAGGTTTGTGTTTTGCTTCTTGTTACCTGGCTCCTAATGGGACAGGGATGATGCTGAAGCCACTGAGTTGGAGCTCTCTGACCGTGTTGTTGATTTGGGAGAGCATGAACAAGAAGAAGAGCCCGTGGTACCAGATTGTTGTTCGAAGGAAGATTTAGAATTAGCTGATCATATGGCTGCTCTTGGACTCCCTCTTTCTTTTGGTACAAGTAAGCAGGTAAGTGATGATTGAAGACAAACTTCCCTGATCATTCTTACGTGCATTTATCTTTTACCAATACAATTTACACAAACTTGTTTATCTATTTGAGAGACAGGTGGGTACCTCTGGACGAAAAAAAAGTAAATCTGTGAAGTCTAGGTTTGCTTATAAAGACAAAGAGGCTGGAATTAGTGTTGAGCATAATACATTTGACGATTGCACGCATTTAGCTGTTTCAATTGGGAACGCCGAAGGTAAAATGTGTAGCTACTACTGGTTATGCACTGGAGGAAATTACTAATGTCAGTCTCCAATTTTATTCAGGTCTTGCATGTGAAGCTTCTTTATCTGTTGACAAAGTTGCCGAAATTGAAACTTCTGATAAAATATTAAATTTGGAACATGCGGGTGAAGTAATTCATAGTTCTACTGGTGAAATAGCAGCTGAAAAATTAGGCCAGAGTGAGAGTTCAGATGCAGGAAATTTTTCTGAAGATATGAGTTCCGGATGTTATGCAGAGTCACCTAATAAACAGGTTAGTTTTCCTGGAACATTTGATGTTAGAAATACAAGAAAATCATATTTTATCTTGCAGTATAGACCTGCAAAAAAAAGATCAGAATAGCCTTGCAAATCTCTGTAGAGCTTTCCTACTCATGCCTTGATTGATCTTGCAGGATTCTGATAATACTAGTGTGTACTGGGAATTAGGTGATTGGAGAGTAATATGGGATAACTATTACAGGAGGAATTACTTCTACAACTATAAGACAGAGGAGACAACTTGGTATGCTCCTCCAGGATTGGAGTATTTGGCATGCTCATGCAGCATATCTACTTCTAACAGCTTGTCTGCTGATGCAGTTGAACAGTGTTCAGGCTTTCAATTTAACTATGGTGCTGACGAGGCAAATAAAATGCAAGCTCTGAGTGATCCACTTCAAGAAAACATAAATGTCATAAATCAGACATCATCAGAAGCCTCTGCAGAAATCAATTACGTTGATTGTCTTAGTAAAAAATCTGGCTCTGATATTCTTGATTTAATCACCGTTGATGAAGTTCCAGACAATCTAATTTCACATCATCCTGCAATGACCAATACAATAGGTTAATCCATAAATCTGCTTTCATTGATTTTTTAGGATTTGATCTTATTTTCTATAATGCTTCAAAATGAAGTGATTTTTCTGTTGTACAAAGTGTGAACTAAGCTAAACTGATCAACCTATGATCTCTGAAGTAGATGGGATGGATATTGTGTTGGATAAACAAGAAGACACAATCACTTACAATGAGGCACTGAATATGCCTGATGCATTATTTGGAGTTGCAATAACTGACTGGTAATTTGAGAAATCTAACCATGCCCATTCTTTTTGTTTTGAAGGTTTGCTCATATGACAATTTCTTGGTGGTATGATCTTTTTTGGCAGTTTGATCACTTCCTCAGATGAAGTAGGTTGTCATGGAGGAAGAATTGAAAGCGTGATGATGGATGAACTTGACAACAATCATGAGATTTTTGTTGCTAAAAGGAAGCAGAGAAGACGAAGATACCAATCACGTAAGAAAGATTATGTTAATAGGCAAATGCTCGAATTTAGCATATTTACTGTTTCCCTATTTGTAGACATTACTACCTTTAATAGAGATGATGTTAACCCAGGTGCACTAGGTAACCAGTAATGTTAAATAAGAAATTTTTAACATGACTTATAGATGTTAATCCAATAGAAGAAGAGATGAGGCATAATTATCTAAATGGCCTTAGCAAATTTAGAGGAGACTCAGTGATGATTTATACAGGGTGAGTCAAGGAGGATGTGGATAAAAATAGAGGGATAACAAATAAGACTTTATGGGAAACAATCAAGACAGATATATGTGATCTTGGCGTCTAGAGGAAGTGACTTGCCAGGGTTTAAAGATAATAACTAATTTAACAAAACCCTAATAGTTGGTGAATTTATGACTGGTTTCGTGTGTAGCTACCCTTCCTAGATTGTATCAACATAGAAGATGGACATGTATGATAGCCATCAAAAGGAAATAACTCCATGGAGGATGTCTGTAACTGGATTGTAGAATGACAGAAACCTATAAAACTCCTGCCGTTAGTGTGTGCATGTGTTTTCTTTAGGTAGTTGACTCCTATAAATCCTCATCAGCTTTCTAGTTGTTCCCTGATAAAATAGTTCATCCATCTCCCTGTACCTTATTGGCTATGATTTGTTAATAGGTTTTGGCATGTGCATTTGGAAGATATAGTCAGCATTACTTAGTGGCAAGCATATGTCACTGTTATACTCCATTATTTTTAATAAGAGTCTTGGTTAATGGCAGTGTGCTCATACTTTTATTTCACTTGTGTTTCTTTCTTTACAGAGCTTAAATGGCAAGGAGTACTTGATCTTTCTGCTGATATTTTCAAGTATTGGTGTCAGAGATATTCACTATTTTCTCGATATGATAGTGGCATAAAGATGGATGAAGAAGGATGGTTTTCTGTTACACCAGAGGCTATTGCAATACATCATGCAACTCGTAACAGTGGTGGGGTTGTGATTGATTGCTTTACTGGAGTTGGTGGAAATGCCATCCAATTTGCCATGAAGTGCGTAACTGATCTTGTCATCAGTAATGTATGTAGACATGAGTTATTTTCAACCAATGGTAGGACTAAAACATAGTACACATGGTTCTCAACCATGTAGGAGAAATGGGCAATGGGAGGATTGGGTATTTTCTTTTCTTCATCTTTCACCGTTGATTAGATGTTACATTCATCAGTGACCGCTGGGTGCATAACACCTGGGAGGCTTGGAGAGAGAACCCTCTCGCCTATGACCAAATCCATAAAATTTAGCTTGCCTTTCTCCATGTAAATCCTAGACACCAATATTGTTTCAGATGCACCATTTTCTCTAAATTTGTGGCAGGACTAGGGTCAGTCAAATTGTCTAATGCATTTCAAAGCTGGTCCAGGTCTTATATGCACCTGAGCTATGTATTTAGTCTTTGGTAGGATGCATGTACCAGACTGGTCCAGTCCAGGATATCTAGTTATCTGTTGGTCTAGGATTTTTTGCTATCGGTACTTTAAATATTTCTTTTTGATTATTTTCTATACTCTTTTTATAGGCTGATCAATCAATAAACAAATTAATATAAAAATTTCGTGTGTTTTTGTAATTTCTCATTTATGAATTTTTTGTAGAATTGATTGCTATATGACCTAGTGTTTTCATGTTCAGAGTTTGATTATGTAGATCACTTTATTTCAGGAGCAATCATGTTATTGCTATTGACATTGATCCTCAAAAAATTGAGCTTGCGCATCATAATTCTACTATCTATGGAGTGAACGACAAGATAGACTTCATCCAAGGTGATTTTTTCAAGATGGCCACACACTTGAAGGTACTATCTGCATAACACGGTGGTAAGCTTGCTTTCATAATGGATCAGAACATGTATACAACTAAATAGATAATTATACTTTCTTTCAGAATATTTTCATCTGCAGCTCAAACAACATCAATAAATAATGAGTTTTTCCCATGCTCAACTACCCGAATAAAGTATGTTAACCAACTACATGCAAACCTTGCATCGATGCTACTTGATCCTTGCATAATTGATCATCATGTTGCTGGAGTAATCTCTTGTTTTTCTCTCCTTATTTCACTCAATTAGAGTAACACTTTTGTGGAAATCATGTTATTTCGCATTGTGGTGTAATTCAAAATTGATTGAAGGCAATTAGTTCATTGTGCAAGTTTTGTAGAAAATGTTCGATATCTTATCTGAATTTGCCTTGGAATTAAATATCAAAAACATATTTTGATTAAAATACAGTCTATGTGATTAAAATCAACAAAGCAAATTTAGGCTAGAGATGAGATAAATTAGTTGAGAAAACTTGAAGAATTACTTACGAATACTACTGGATTTTGATGGTAAATAAAGCTCTGATATCTGTGGAGTAATATGTAGGTTTAAACTATCTTGATTGTTCGCACTTCTTGTGAAGATACTGAATTATATTTTAGACATGCAATTTGCATTTCATGATTTGACCTTGATAAACTGACATTAAAATTCCAATATAGGGAGACACTGTTTTCCTTTCACCTCCTTGGGGCGGACCTGACTATGGGAAAGTGCAAACTTATGATATAAGATCCATGCTTAAGCCTTACGATGGGTTTGTCTTCTTCTATTTTTCATTTATTTTACGAATTCATTTTCTGTACTAGTTGCCAATTATTCTGTTTTATGTTTATTTGTCAACAGATATTTTCTGTTCAAAACTGCAAGTAAGATTGCTTCTAAAGTAGTGATATTTCTTCCTCGGAATGTTGATTTCAACCAATTGGCAGAGCTTTCTTTATCAGTCTATCCTCCTTGGGCAGTTGAGGTACATTTTACTTAATAGGCATTGTTTTCTCTGGTAGTGGATTCAATTAGGCAAACAATGCAATTCCGTATGAATGTGCAGAGCTGAACCTTTTTCGATCAAACAAGAATTACAAATTCCAATATTCACATGAAACCATGTTTATGTAAATTACTAATTTTCTCTTATCAATGTGAAAATTCTGAAGACTTGATGGTTGATATGATGATTAGTAAGTAGTCAATGTGAAAAACTGAAATTTAGATTTTCAATAAAATTAAAATATCTAGATAGTTGGCATCTTCATTACTGTATAGGAATAAGGAGTGAAGGGCTGGAGCTGCAGGTTGCACCTTATGGAAAGTTTGGAGGGTCAAAATGAGAAATACCTCTGGTCACAACAAGCTGACATCCTCTTCCAGCTACATATATTCATAGGAGTGTTTAGCCTTTAAGGCATTTATTTATAAAAAAATAGCCATTGATAGATAGATAGTAAACATGCAACCTTGTTTCGCATGTTTATTTCTTCCTTCATATTAGAACACTTTTCAATAGCTCTCAATCAAATTAAGTGGACCTACATGCTTCTCATCTCTGAACCTTTTGACTTAATTGTGATTAGACTAGGAGTGTCTTGTTTAATTTGGTCCTGCCTTTTTCCTTCTAGAGGCAAAGGCATCAAGCTGCCTAGTTTATTCATTAGGGCATAGGGTTGGGTACTCAAGGACACTTCCGATTTTTGGTATTGATGCTCCCTTGTCTTCTTGTGGTAGGTTGAAAAGAATATATTGAACGGGAAGTTCAAAGCTGTGACTGCCTATTTCAGCAGGACAACCTGAGAGACCAAGCCGCCGCCGGAGTGCTACCTATCTGTTTGTTTCAGTAACACTGTGAACCCTTATTAACTACATGATCATATGGGGATGAGAGATCTATTGACAATTCCATACGTCAAGAAACAAATACAACTGTGAAGATCCGATCCATCTGTTTGTTGAAATCATGGTCTAAGTAAAATATGCATGTATACCTTAGTTTACTGTACTATAAGAAAATGACGGTAGTGAATGTTTCCAAGGGGTTCTTATTGATACAAGCCACCTGTGGTGGGTGGGTGTCCTTTGGCTATCTGTTAATGGTCGGTGCGAAAATGAGAACTCAGTTTCATGATTTTTACATACCATTCTGTACTCCAATGTTGACTCAGGTTTGCGTAATAATACAACGTAACGTGCTTACGTTATTTTGGGGCTTTTATCTCTTGTGGCGGTGAAGATGTTTTTTGTATTCGGGGCGTGTTTGGTTGGAGTTTTGCATTGTTGTATTATGTTTATTTATTTGGGTTAGAATATATAGATATATATGTATATGCTTTTAATGTATAGTCTTTATTAAAAACTCTACTGCCAGGCTTGAGTATTGATATATAATACATTCATCATTCTTTATGATCACTGGTTAACATTACTCATTCTTTAAAAACTCTACTGCCAGGCTCTCTTTTTTTCGTTTCTCTATGTAAAATTACTCATTTGAAGGTGCAGAGGCTGATCACTGATTAACATTAAACCTTAGTTGAAGCCCAACATGTAATTGTTAGAACAATTGCCAACAGTAGGATAATAGAGTGGGATCATAAGTATTTATTCATCTTAATTGGAAAGAAAACTAATCCTAGAAAACATTTCATGCCGTAGCAGCAACCTGAGATCTTTCGAGGATCTTTTCACATTAATACTAGATTTGATCGGTGCAAGTGTTTTTGAGGGTGTATGAAATTGTAACTTGGGTCCTTGATAGGGACTGATTTGTAATTTGAAAAGGTTTTTTTTTTCTTATCGCATTCTTATGCCTAAAAAGGCTACGTATAAATCATATTTATTTTATTCCATTTATATCATGCTAATTATATATGCTTAATAATAGCAGGCTGAATTATAATCGGTCAACTCGCCTTCCGCGGCGAGCTCGTCTTCCTTCATTTTTTTCTTCCATTTGGACTGGTTTTTTTTTCTATTTATAGAAGCAGCGGCCGCTTCGCTGCCTTCCTCTCCTCATCCTATAAGAGGGGGCTGCCCTCGCCGGAGCCGAAGTCCTCCTTGTTTCGTATTAAGGGCTTTTCCCAGGGCCCTCTCTCTTCAGGAGGTGACGGAATCTGAGCGCCCTCGGCGGAGGGGCGTCTCGCTGCTACAAACCCTAGGTTTTTTTTTTTTCAAACTCCGTCGAATAATTGAAGTCGAGGCCGCGCGGCGGGCGGCGGGCCTTCACGATGCAGATTCTTAACAAGCTCAAGAGTCTGGATGCGTACCCCAAAGTCAACGAGGATTTCTACACCCGGACCTTCTCTGGAGGCGTCATCACCGTCGTCTCGTCCATCATTATAGTTTTCCTGTTCATCTCCGAAACTAGTAAAAATCTGAGCGTTCTTTGGTGTTTTTCCTTTTTGGTCATTGATTGTTGTTTTCTTGGTTTGTTTGTGTCAGCAAGTAATCTGATGAAGAGTCTCCTTCGAACGTATTGAAATTTTTTTCCTGCTTTTATAGTTATTAGTTAATTTGAATTGGTTATTTCGTGACTGTGGTGCGGGAGGTCTTATGATTCGCTTACGATATTGCTAGTTGATTAGCTTTTTGAATAATAGCGTGTGTCAGAATTGTATTTTTGTGTTGGTGTATGGTTCTTAATTTGCGATTTTCCCTTTGTTCTTCGTCGGATTCTATATTTAGTATTCTTTTTGTTTTGAAATAACTAAGGTGTCTAAGTCGTTCTAAACGCGTAGCTTCGACGTGCTATTTACAAAAGGAGATTAATATGGGATTGCTTTTTGTTAGGCCTGGTAATCCTTTTTTTAAGATCCATTTAATTTTTTGTCTATTGGAATTATTTTCTGATTGAATTCAGCTCCGGATTCTACATTGACATGTAGTGTTTATTCTGTAAGTCCTGGGATGTTGAGGATGTCTTTACGTGTATATACCTTGGCATGTTTAATTCAAGATTAATCATACTTGGACATACTAGGCCTAGTTTAGCAGAAGCTAGGTAGAGCACTGTTATGTGAGTGTGGCACTGCTGAGCTGGGCCATGCTGGGACCTTTAGCATATTGAATGTCTTATTTATGTGTTGCCTTGTTGGAGGTTTGATGGAATGTTTTTAGAAACATACTTTGTCCTTGCTCAAGATGTGGTCTATTCCTAGTTATGTTCTTTGTGATGATTGATTATGACCGTCACATGATCTGTTCATGTTCCTTTTATGGTTTTCTTGGTGACTATTGAGCTCCCTAAATTATGTAATACAATAAGCCTCAGAAATAGCATTTTAAATGGGATGCCTTATTTTTCTATTGCAGCACTTTTTCTTCATTCTGCAACTGAGTCTAAGTTGGTTGTAGATACCTCAAGAGGAGAAAGGCTAGGAGTCAATGTAAGTGTTGAGGATATAAGAAAAGATGCTCTTGCCTTAACACATGCAGACAAATTATAAATGGGCAATGCATCTTAAGCATTCATTGCAGAGAAAACAACTTTTGCAATTGGATTTGATAAAACCATTTAATCATTTACCCCACCTGTATATTCTTATAAATGCAGCAGAAGATTTTTCTTGTACCCCCTACACTTCTGATATTCATTTGATTTTCTTTAAATTCCAAGCTAAAAACTAAAATCATTTTTGTTTAAGAGATAACAACTAATACTGTTCATTTTTTCAGTTTGATATTACTTTTCCATCTCTTGCTTGTACACTTCTTAGTGTTGACACAGTTGACATAAGCGGGGAGCAGCACTTTGATATAGTATGCGTCTATACTTGTCTGTGTTTGCGAGATTCTTTTGTCTGAAGTTACTTGTTCAATAGACCATCACATCTACTTGCTATAATGATATTATGCATGCTTTGTTTACTCACAGAGGCATGATATTACAAAGAAGAGAATAGATCGTCTTGGAAATGTTATTGGGTCAAAGCGAGGTGGTATTGGTGCACCGAAGGTTGGTATCTTACTATGAACTCAATTATGGTTTTCATACATAATTAATGTCTAAAACTGTTCTTAAAACATCTTTTTTCCTGGTGATTAGATTTTGATGATTACTTTATAATCATGCCCATCTTTGGTGTGAGGAAAAGTTTGGATGCTATACAGATTCTTAAAAATATTACTTTTCATGATTAAAAAGGTTTCTGCCCTAAATTATTTCTACCGGCCAAATACTTCCAATTATTTGGAATTTTTGACCTATCTTTATTTGATACTGTAAATTATTAGTTTGATATGCATAAGCCCTATTTTTTGCTATTTCACTATATGGAATCATTAGGGCGCCGAGCTAGTCCACGATCCTTCTGCAATTTTGATCACTGACTGGAATTGATAAGAAACTGTTTTTTTCTATGTTAATTTCATTTTGTGATGTTTTGATTGTGATGTCTTCTTGGGTGCTGCAACCTTTTAAGTCTTAATAAAATACTGAATTTTCTTTCGGATGTTCTGTTGGTCATTGATGCTTAAGTTTATTCGATTGTCGGTCCTTGTGAACTGAGTACCTATCTTCTAGGTATGTGTTCATGTTTGTTTGTTTCCTCACTCTTTTTCTGCTTTTACTTATTCTCTTTCTCTGTTGGTTCCTTTTTTTGTTTCATTGCTTCCTCTTCATTTAATGATTTCTCTTCCTTGTTTTCCTCCAATTTTTCTTATTCTTCTGCTTCTTCCATATTTCTTTTTCTTCTTACCTTATTTTTTCCACAATGCTAACCTGGCACAACTCGGCACAGATTCTTCTTTCTCTTCATTTACACAACCAAAAAAAAACTTCCGATCTATATTTTTGATGATAGTATTTAGTTCTAGTAACCTTAATCTTGCGCTTTCTAGTAGTAATTTTTGATATCATAGTCTAGTAACATTAACCTTCATCTACACACTGTTTTCTTGGCTTTATTTCAATATTATCCAACCAAAAGAGCATATAATCATGAGAAACTAATTATTACTTCAGAAGATCACCATATAAAACTGATGAAACATAAAAGATATTGTGTGTTTGCACCATCAAATAGCTTCCAACCTTGATCAACAAAGGAATTCAAAATTATCATTAAATTTCTATCTAAGTAAGTTTGAGGAAGATATTCTCTGGAGTTATTCAATATTCGTTGACCGTATTTTATCACAGTGTGCCTTGCCTAAGCTGTATTTTCTCTTTTACTACATTAATTATCCAAACAAGACGTGTTCTTTTCCATTATGGCTCATACATGCTTAAATCCCAGGAGTGTGTTCCATACGAATGTTAAACCCTGGAGAAATAACCTGTTCTTGTAAAAGAAATGTTGTTTCAGATGGTAATAGGAGAGTCGTTAGTATGCGTAGGAAAGGGAAAGTTGTAATCTTGTTGAATGAGGAGATCTTAAAGTAGCTTCTTTGTGATTCCCAATCCGTGGAAAAGTTTAAAAACCTTCTTTGTGATTCTCACCATCTGTGGATTTTGTATTTCCATGCTTATCACATGTGATCAAATTCCCTTTGAATTTACTAACTAATGCATTTAAACATTGGTTTTAAGCTTTCCCGTCATGAACTTGAGATGTGAACCAACTGATATCGAGATATCTTTATACAGCAGTAAATAATTATGGATCTTTAGACTAGAGCTCAAGATATTGTCATAGGCTCAAATGTTTCTTTTAAAACAATTATGTCAATCTTGACTATAAGCTCTTTTCAAGTAGGATAATTTAAGTTTTAGTTCCTTGAATAACCAAAAATATCACAAAGAAGTCTGATAACTAGATTTTTCTGGCTAATGTGCATTCTTCTTTCTCAAACAATTAGTTCCTCTCCTTGCTGCTATGTTGATCTTTTCTAAGGATGGACGACTTAATCAAAAGCTAAAACCAATTATGAAGTGCTCCAGAATTGGTGCCTGTAATATGAATTAAGGAAAGTCCTCAATTTTGAGCTCTCTGAATTTACTTATATCTTTATTCCACCAAACCTTTTTTTTCTTACATCTGTAGTGTGTTAATTCTTAATTGTATTATTTGACATTGCAGTCTTGTTTGTTTCTCCTAGATTGAAAGACCTTTACAAAAGCATGGAGGAAGATTAGATCACAACGAAGCTTATTGTGGTACTTGTTATGGTGCAGAAAGTGTATGTTGCCATAATTGAAAATTGAACTATATTGAGTTTAATGTTTTCCATAATAAGATACTTTGGATTGATTCCCTATTATTTTTTTCAGTCGGATGATCAGTGTTGCAATTCTTGTGAAGAAGTTCGTGAAGCATACCGGAAGAGAGGATGGGCTTTGACTGGTGTTGAGCTCATTGACCAGGTAAACATTATTTTGCCTATTATAATGTTATGATGCTGCCCATTTTTCATTATCATATGTAGAGGGTAACTGGATCGATATGGTTGGGCCAAATTACTGCACATAAATATTTAGGCATCAATATCGTCTTGAATTTTAATAGGGAAGGTTATTTGTTGGTCATATCCTCATACTAAGAAAAATAATTGTTTTAAATAGCAAATATTGGTTAGAGAGTAGTACAATCTTGGAAGAACAATTGTGTTTATGTGGATATTTGTGAATCTTTAGGATTTAGGGTTTAGAGTGAGATTATAACATTCATACAATATGCTCTGGCTTCATACAAATGAAATGATTCAGAAGTTGACAAGAAACATATGTAGATGCGAAACACCATTTGCTTGCTTCCCATGTGAAACATTAAATTGAGTAGCAGAACCTGAAGAACAATATTTCTTGGATGAAAGAGTCAAGATGGCAGGGAGAGAAGTACAAGATTAAAACCCAGATGACTAAAATAGACAAGGTGTAATGAAATATAAAATACTCAACAAGCAAACAGAGTAAAAAGAGTGTTGAAATCAAAGGAACTGTTGAAAACGAAAAAGATAAAGTAGCAAGAGAAAAAACAATTTAAAAAAAAAAGGTACACAAAACCGAGTTACCATTTAGAAATACAAAATTGACTTTAGTTAGCTAAACCCAAGTTTCTAGAAGTTCACTAAGACACTCATTTTACCTCAACATAAGACTCTTGTGACAGCTTCACTCTTAAATATACCTCTAGAATAATGGAGTTCTTATCTTTACCTCATGTATTGGGGTGATAATTTGGCTTATCTTTGGACAGTGAAGAAAATTCTAGGTTTATCTTATTCAAATAGGTAAATTACAAAAAAATGATACTCAGTATGAATGGATAAATGCAAAACTTTCCTTTTTAGATAGATAAAAATTGCTTTAGTCAGATTTCCCTGCCTCTAAAGATTTTTAGCGAGCAGAGCTCTTTTGTTAAAAGATTTTAAGTGTTCAATTTGATGATTTTGCAGGTTATACTTCAATGCATTCTTTGACTGTTAGTAACAAATTATCAACAGTATCTTTCTGTTGGTAAATAATATAGTAGTTTGTGAAAATGCTTTCATATGGCTCACATTGAAGCTAAATAGTGCTTAAAGATAAACTGTAGAAAAGGGATGAGGGTGGGTGAGATGTATAGAGTATTGAACTTGGTAGAAACTAATTGGACCAAGACAGGATGTAGAGAAGAGATACGGCGAAGATGATGAGCAACAGTAATAGAAAGCCTCAAAGGACCTGCCTCTGGACATTAGAACTGTTTATCATGTTTTAGTTTACCAATTAAATTATGTATTCCATATCAGATATCCGTTTTAGCATACTTCTCATGTCCAACTTTCATGTTTGCTTCACTGTTCTGAAAATAATGCTGATAAATGTGGTTGCAGTGCTCAAGGGAAGGATTCATCCAGAGTGTCAAACAGGAAGAGGGAGAAGGATGTAATATCCATGGATTCTTGGATGTCAACAAGGTAGCTGGAAATTTTCACTTCTCTCCTGGAAAAAGCTTCTTCCAATCTGGAGTTAGTTTGCAAGACTTATTGTCCTTTGGAACACAAAGCTACAATGTCAGTGGTGATATCCCTCATTTTCTAGGAAGCCTACTAGAACTCATTTTCTTTTCTTTCCTTTTTGTCTTTCTGAAGTTCAACATGTCTGACTTGTGTTGCATTTTCCAGATAAGTCACAAAATAAACAAATTATCTTTTGGAAAAGAGTTCCCTGGTGTGGTGAACCCACTTGATGGGTAAGTTTAAGCTCTACCTTTTCCCACTTAATTACTTGCAAAGTAAGATCTTAAGTTTTTTCCCACTCAATTTTGCTGTCAGAGCATGTTCTCATGATTCTAGTTTTGTTGAAGTGCAGTGCACAATGGATGCAAGACTCATCTGGGATGTATCAATATTTCATCAAAGTGAGTTAATTATCTATAGTCATACAATAACCAAATGGTTTTCATTCCTTCCCTATTATCTGTTCAATTGTTATGGTTATTGCATTGATTAATAGCAAGGAGATGGTAAATAAACTTTTGAGCATTTTATTTGGCTTGATATGCAATTAAGCAATCGCATCTAAGGAGCTGGTTTTGAACTTTCCAGGTAGTTCCCACTATTTACGGTGACAAACGAGGACATAAAATTCATTCAAACCAGGTAATTTTGATTTTTTATATCATTGTAGAAAATCTAATTTTGAGTGCTTTTTTCTCTCATCTTTACAGTTTTCAGTGACCGAGCACTTCAGAGATGGAAATGTACTCCCAAAGCCCCATCCTGGGGTATACTTCTTTTATGACTTTTCGCCTATAAAGGTGAGCAGTGAAAAATAATGATATTCTAATGCCTCTTTTACTACCATGTGGTATTATGCTATTAATCTTGTGCTATATTTATAATTCCTCGCCAAAAAATCATCATCAAGACCATTTTTTCCGTTATTCCTTAATCACCTTCAGCGTAACCCTTTGTTCTTACAATTCTAAGTTCGCACTTCGCACAGGTTAACTTGATCAATAAGGATGGAAACAAGCGTACTTGAGGCTAGTAATCTGATTTCCATTTTGGAATGTAAACGTAGCTAGATTTCCTCATCACAACTTCTTATCTAGTTTGGTTTGTGAAGATAGGGATAGGTGATCTTTCATCAAATAGTCTTTGAAGACCTTTGGAGTTAGTGAGATTCGAATACGAATAGACTAGGAATGAAATAGAGAGAGAATACTTATTCTATTATTTGGTTCGCTCATACAATAAAATATAAATAACTATTCCTTTGGTTGAGGAACAGGATTATGAAGGAAATGGATAGAAGTAAATGAACTAGATTATGAAGGAATTGGAGGGATTAGGGGGTGGACCTCAAAATTTTAACACCATCGAAAGATATATTTACAAGATAAATATTATATAGTAGGTCAGTGAAATGAATAACAATGTAATATGACATTGTTCATGATTAATTGACCCAATAAATAAAGATGAAAAAATAAGTTCCAAAAGAACTTTTTTAGAAAAGCTAGAAGTTCTTGACTAATATTTAGAAAAGGAAAATCATTAATATTAACACTGTGCATTAAACATATTTACAAGTGTATGAAGGACATACACTTGAAAGACAATTGTAATTGTCTTCTCTCCACCAATAAACCTTTCAGTATGCTGCATCTACCCACTATACGTTAATCACTGAGGAAAAAGGGAACACATTAAACTCAGATTGTTGGCCAGAAGGACAAGTGTTTCAGATAAGAACTGCTGCTTATTGAGTCACACTTCTAGTTGTTGACAGGAGCATTCTTGAGAATAAATATCTCGTATGCCAATACTGACGAGGAGCTTTGATTTTTTTTTTTTTTTTTGGTATTATTTGTTCAGCATATGATCATAAGAGTTATTAATTTTGTGTTACTGGGCATATAATCAGATTTGAATTACTTGATTTTGTGTTGCAGGTGATTTTCAAAGAAGAAAACCGATCGTTCCTTCACTACTTGACACAATTATGTGCTATAGTTGGAGGTTTGTAACTTGTTCTATTCAGATTTTTTTTTCCTTCCCTCTCCACGAAGTGCAACTGAAGAACTAGGGTATCGGCTTCTATCTGGTTTTGCCAGAAACCAATCAGTAGGCCTATTAGAATTGTGCATAGTGATGTATTTCTTCATCCTCGTTGAACTTTACATGCTCATTATTTGAGCCCAAACTAATCTTGCTTAAGCTAAATGTTCTTCTAAATCCTGGATGATTTCAGGTGTCTTCACGGTCTCCGGAATCATTGATGCATTTATTTATCATGGGAATCGGAGCATCAAGAAGAAGAGGGCACTTGGGAAGTACGGGTGAGCTTCTCTAATCCAAGATTCTGCCCCCCCTTGTCATAGTTTCCCACTTTGTAGTCCTGTAAACATGCGTTGATGATTCTTCGGGTTGTGGGACTAAAATGCTGCTACTGCAGTGCTGCCCTTGAGGCTGTCAAATTTTATCATACGAGTAATTTAATAGAAATGGGTGTGTTTATTCCTCATCAGTGCCAATGTGTTCTCTGTGTTCTACTTTTGGTGTTAGATAAATTTTAATATAAAGGGAGAATGGTGAACCCTTAGAACGCAGTTGCCGTCCCTTCTTCGTTTATGCTAAAAAGCAAGCGCACAGGAAAAAAAGAAACCCGGACATCAAATTTTAACTATTTATTTCTTCTACGCCTACCGGAATTCGATAATAATTGTCGCATGAGAATTTTCTAAAATTGCCTTGCACAATTTATTTTCCAAACATAGAAAATATTGAAAAAAAACCAACAATACAATAGATTTCTAATGGATGGCAACAGGATAAACTCTAATTGAGTTCTATAAACTCTTGTTCTAAAAAAGTTATATATATAAACTATTATAAAAGTTACATAAGAGCATTCTATGGATTAAATTGGATAATAACTTCACATGTTGGTCATGATTTTTTATTGTGTAGGGTTATATTTTACATGCTTTCATTTTTATTTCAGCGAATGATGATGACATATAATCTTGTCTATCTAATTACATAAAACACTTTTCTATCATATTTACCTATTTATGTGTCCTGAGTTTGGCACGCCCTCAGCGTGCACAAAGCAATCTAAAATTTCTGACCGTACATGCAAAATCCGACGGCAAGGGACAGAGCTATTATTGCAATTTCCAAAATGATAATTGCATGAAATCCGTTCTTCCCTTATCTCCCACCCTGCCGCACCCACCAAAAACCCCTGCAAAAATCTCCGCTCATGCCCTGCTAATTCTCTCCTTGGGCGAGATGGAGGTCTTCTCTCCACTCCACCGACTCACCTTCTCCGACCTCTCTTCCTCCGCCTCCCTCTCGCCGGTCCTCCTCCAACCCCACCTCAGATCCCCCCGCCCCCTCCCTCGCCGCCGAGCCCTCACCGTCGCAGTCGCTGCCAATCCGCCCACGCCGGGAGCCGCTCCCAACAGCCCCCAGCGCCTCCTCCGCGAGCTCGCTGAGCGCAAGAAGGTCGCTTTCCCCAAGAAGAAGGTCCCTCCGCGGCGCTTCATCCTCAAGCCCCCCCTCGACAATGGCCAGCTCGCTCAGCGCTTCCTCAACAGCCCCCAGTTGTCCCTAAAGGTCCTGCCGCTGCTGAGCTCCTGCCTGCCGCCTGCCCGCCTCAAGAATGCTGACCGCACATGGATCGATGAGTACCTCCTGGAAGCCAAGCAGGCCCTGGGTTACCCCCTTGAGCCGTCCGACCAGCTCGACGATGGGAACCCGGCCAAGCAATTCGATACGCTGCTTTACCTGGCGTTCCAGCACCCCGCTCCAGGATGTGAGCGGACAAACGCCAAGCACGTCAGGAATGGGCACTCCAGGCTCTCGTTCCTGGGGCAGTACGTGCTCGAGATGGCGTTCGCCGAGTATTTCTTGCAGAGGTACCCACGGGAATCTCCTGCGCCGATAAGGGAGAGGGTGTATTCGCTGATCGGAAAGAGGGCTCTGCCCAAGTGGATCAAAGCTGCGAGCTTGCACAACCTGGTGTTTCCCTTTGATGAGATGGATAAGATGATTCGGAAGGATAGGGAGCCCCCAGTGAAGTAAGTCCGAAACTTATTTTTGGTTCCACTTTTTTTCCCGAACGTTTTCTCTACCAAATCATGCTAAATTTATAATGGAAAACTAAGTTCTAAATCAATGAGCCGACAGTGGTGGTAAGTTGTCTGTATTTTCCCGATGAGCATGAGGTTTAATGTTACTTTCTTCCTTTAACTTTCTATCTTCTCTATATTTCTTACTCAATTTTATGGTGGAAAACTAGGTTCTCCTTAGAATATGTTGGTAAACAAGGTTAAGTCTATTTGTTTGCTTGAAGATGTCAATTTATCTTGTTTATTATAAAGTGATCAATGCTTGTTTATCCAACTAATCTCTATTGTCGGTTCCAAGTTGATGATTTCTGCATGGCCCTTATGAGAGAATTTTGCTTGTCTCAGATGCATTATTGATTACAATACTTTAGTTAATTTCCAAAAGGAAGATCTTTAGGTAAAATTTCCTGTGTAGAGTAATTCAAAAGAAAGCCTGAAGGAACGCCTAGTCATGGAAATATATCTGATCAGATCAAAGAATATTCTACTGATATTGTATCAGATAACATCTTAACAAAATTTATGAGCTTGGTCACATGCTTGTAGGTATTGTGAACTAGTAGGACCTTACTCAGAGGGGTCTATGAAAAGGATAAATCTTAAAATATATCAGTTGGTTCTGAAGCTACTAGATTTGTATTCAAAACATTGATTTATCACCATTCTTGGCTTTTGGTACACTACTATTTTTGTTTGAAAAATAGTTTGGATTTTCCATTGGGATTTATCACCGAAATTTAAAGCTCAGGGGGTCGATGAAATTTATTTGGCATCACAGATAAAAGTGATTTTGTTTTAGTGGAATGATTCTTTGGAGACTACATTAGCATAAAGTTAGGTGCTAGACTTGAACCTATAATTAGTGTAACTTTAGGTATTTTGTTGTTTGTACATGTGCTAGAATGGCTTCTAGTTCCACTTAATATGGGGTACATTCAAATTACTTTCACCGTTGCCTTTTTGTCTATTTAGAATGTTATAAGGTTCATTAACTCATGAATTAAGATTGCAAGCCCTGCGTTCCTTTTTAAATAAAAAGCTTTGAGGTTGCCAATTTTCTGGAATAAAATCATCATCTACATTCTTACTGACTATATCATGGTTAACTAGGATTCTTTCATCAATTGCATTTGACGATATCTTACTAATAAAATCTTTTATTGCCATCTTATCCTTTCTCTTAGATTTTAACTGTATTCTTTCTTACCATCTTCTTTGTCCCCTGTCTGAGTTTTGGTGTTTATATGCTTGCGTAAGCTCCGTAAACATAAATTATAGTGCAGTTGTAGGCTTGTGTTTCATCTAGGAATTTTTTTACCTTGGCATGATCTGTTCTTGATGTTTGTAAAAGTTGTCATCATGTCTAAAATCATTTTGGATGGTGGAAAGAACGAAGGTTCGAGTTCTCTGCTTTTGTACTTATAAATTGTGCAATCTCTCCTTTGTTTCTTATCAAGAATAGTCAAGTACAGTAGACTTCTCAGTGATAGACGATAGCTTTTAAAAGTGATACTTAGCGAACAAGACTTTGATACCACATAAGAAAAAAAAAGGCTTGAGGTTTAAGGCAACACTTGGAACCAGGAAAGCATCGTTGGAAGACATTCCTGAGTCAGATAATCTGCATTCTGATCAGTTTTTGCCTTTACCATTTGAATAAATCTAGAAGGTTTGCTGGCGTTTTAGAACCAAAATGTATGTAATAAAGGTGAAAACTCTTCTGTATAGGAGACGTATGTGATCCACCGGAAACCTAAGAAAAAATATATCCTAAACTTACTAAAACCTGTAATGATCCCAAATTCTAACCATTACTGATTTACTAGTTCTATTTCCCAGTTCACGTAATAGTTTTGAAAAACTTTTATATTTTACTTTTATCATCAGTAATATCAGTAAGAAGTTGGTGATTGAATACTGAATGACAGTGGCTAGTAGGTTTTGAAATTGCAAAATTGAAGAATGACTTGTATTGCAAGCTGTAGCACTTCTCTTGTTGATGTTCAAAGTGGATAAAAAAAAAGATACTTTTGTCATATTAGGTGATAAATTAATTAAAACACAGTTTCTCTTCGTAGAGACAATATGAAAGGCGTGGTCCTGGTTGTCAACCACATCAGATGACTTCACTCTTATCCAATGCTTCATCCATGTGTCAACCTTCTTCCAAGCAGTTCTAGCATTTTTGGGGGGTAAATTGTAGATGAATATGTGATGAATTGAAGAATGTTAGTCTGGCTGCAATAACCTGGTATTAATCCATCGAAGGATTAGTCTTAAAACCTTGTTGAGAATCAAACTTTAGTAGAAGCCGTTAAATGCCATCATCTTAGGTTCTGAATTTTGGACATTCTCTGGCTGTTGAGAATCGACCTTAATGTCTTTATCAGTGATTTGTGTCTTGGCAAATTTACAGTTAACATTCTAGTTATTATTGACTTGAGTGAAGTTTTCAGATCTTTGAGTGAGCGTATTACTACTGGGTTGTGCCGATGATCACATATAAATAAACATCTGAACACGATGGACGAGGTACATTGTAGAGCATATCAAGAACTTTTTTCTTGTCAGTATCAGAGCCATGTACAATATAGAATAGGAAGGTCTCCAGTTTATATTATTCCCCTTCAATAATGGGAAGCAAGCAATAGATATTTTCCACCATGTCTAGCCCTCATTATGTATTAAAGTTGTCCATTTTATTTTGACCAGGATCCCAATGGTCTCGTGCATTATCTACAGTCAATGTAGAACGTAGTTAGAGTTTTTCTTTGATTTTTTATAGTTGAAGGCTTCAAGCACTCAAGTCTTTAATAAAATCTAACATCCTTTTCTTTTCTTTTCTTGTTCCTATGTGATTACTTGTCAGGTCTGTGTTTTGGGCATTGTTTGCAGCCATATATTTGTGTTTTGGTATGCCTGAAGTTTACCGTGTACTTTTTGAGGCTTTTGGGATGGATCCAGAAGATGAAAGTTGTCAGCCAAAACAGAGGCGACAACTGGAAGATGTTGACTATGTTTCAGTGGAGTTCGATAACAGACAGCTTAGCTGGCAAGATGTAGCTGCATATAAGGTATGAAATCTGCATCTTTCTTTATAGTGCATATCATTGCTCATGAAAAGTTCTTCTTTCATGTATCGATATTCTTTATTCATCTTTTTTCTGTTTAAAAAACTTTGTTGCACATCCTCTTTGCAGCCTCCAGAAGATGCAATTGTCACTCATCCAAGGCTTTTCAGGGCATGTGTACCACCAGGCATGCATCGGTTTCGAGGGAACATATGGGACTTTGATAGCAGACCCAAAGTTATGGAAATACTAGGGTACCCTTTGCCAGTGACTGATCGAATTCCAGAAATCACTGAGGCAAGGAATATTGAACTTGGCCTTGGTCTTCAGGTAAATGACTGAATTGACTTCTGATATTTCATGTCATTATTCTGTTCTTTTGGGAAATATACTTTGAAATGGTACCTATGTGGTGGAGTCCTATGTAGTTATTATAAATCCAGCCAGTCCACATTGACGTCTCTGCATGTTACATGACCACCTTATGATAAATTGTTCATGAAAGTTTATTTTTAAGGCTCTCATGAACATCATGAAAAAGCAAACAATTTTATGAGCACCCTGACACCCTTGCGCTATTTTTGGACTCTTGTTTAATGAAATAACCACTTCTTTTAATTAATAGATGGGATAATGGCAGAAGCTACAAGTGGGTTATTAATTGTATCAAAATCTCTTTTATCCCCTATATCCCATACGGCATTATTTATACATCAGCTTACTTACTTTAGCCAATATTCAAAGGAAATTTGCTAAAATGAAAGATAATTATATAATTAGGAAAATGTTCTTGATCAAAGATGCTTACTTGATGCAGAAACTTATCACGATTAAACTTTATTTCATGATACAAAAGGTCGGCTATCCCTATAAGGAGAAAGATTTGTTGATCTTGACTGAAGAAATATAGAGCACCATATATATATATTCCATTCTTTCTGTGTATCAAAATTTCCTTCTCCCGGAATATCTACTAGTGGTGTAAGACCATAATTGCAATGCCATTTTCCGTGTCTCAGCATGAGACATGTATTGGATCATTTTATTTCCTACATAAATTTTATAGTATCACTAATTTGTGTGTGTCATTGTCCTGTGGTTACTGGTGCTGTTAGCACTGATTTCTAAACCTTGTAAAGGATTAGATTTCTTCTTTTCCATAAGGGATGGGTTCTTTCTATCATTTCATTATGACTATCTGTACTTCTTCGTTTCTCTATAGCTTGATAACATTATGATCATGTATTACTCAAATGGGCAATTCAGCAACACTATTCCTGCAAGTGGATAGTTAATAAACAAAATATCTAAAGGTTTAGTGCAGCAAAGTTGAGAACATTCAGATGGATGAGTGGCATTAACATAAAAGACTTATGATACGTAGTGAAGTTATTCCTGAACAACTAGGTACACCTTCAGCAGGAAAAATTGATGGAAAATAGACAATGTGTGAACATTCCTAAAGGAAATCTACAGATGTCATGGTTAGGTAGGTAAATTGACTAGGTTTAATAGTCGGAGAATGGGTGGATGAAGAGAATAATCTTAAATTATGAAAATTTGTTTCTTCTATAGTGCTCCTGGTACTCAAGGGACTTGAATTTCCACAGACCTCAAAGATGATGGGAAAAAAATCCATGTAGGCAAACCCTTAATAGGCTATACAGCTTATGATTGTGTGAATGTTGTACGTTCTTTGCTAATAAAATCCTATTGCAATTTCTATGGCAGTTGTGCTTCTTACATCCTTCGAAGCACAAGTTTGAGCACCCTCGGTTTTGCTTCGAACGGTTGGAGTACGTTGGGCAAAAGATTCAGGTATACATCTTTCACAAGAAAACTCTAGAAAAAGAATACATAAAAAAGACCTTCGTGTCAGCTACACCTGCGTGCCTTTTTCCTCTCTTCAGGATCTTGTGATGGCCGAGAGATTGCTAATGAAGCATCTTGATGCCCCTGGTAGATGGCTGCAAGAGAAGCACCGGCGCACGCTAATGAACAAATACTGCGGCCGATTCCTACGAGACCTACACCTTCACCATTTCATCATCTACGGTGAGGCGGTACAAGACAAGTTCGACCACAACCGGAGATTCAGAAATCCGGCCACCACCGCCGTCCAGCAAGCCATACATGGCCTCGCATACACCGTCTACGGCAAGGCCGATGTCAGGCGATTGATGTTTGAGGTGTTTGATTTCGAGCAGGTCCAGCCAAAAGCTGTGTGAGGGCCAGGGCTTTTACTCGCTTCCATGTTAAATTTATTTAAAAAGCTTTACCTTGCCCCGTCAAGTCGAGCGCAACTCCTTTCATTATCCCGGAAGGAGACGGGCGAAGATTTTGGAACATAGATTCTGTAAAATAGATAAATGTTGGTCGTAATGGACTCGGATGGTCAACATTCTTTTTTATATAACATGGTCAGCCGTTTAAGATAACAGTCATGTTGTAAAGAATAAGGAAGATTTTTCTAACGTCAAGGGTGGCGATAAATGCCAGCACAGTAATCGAATTAGGTCTAACACTTTTTAATTCTAAAAAAGATTTAAATATATATAACTTGCATATAATACAATAAAAATTAAGGCGTAATGACTTACCCTGTCACATTTCATTCAAGTTACAATATTTCTAAGTTATACTTTTTACCTGGAAAATTCTTATCTATGAACGGATGTTATGAGCAAAATAACCTTAACATTTAAGATATAAGATTTCTAAATTATCTTATAATAAATGTTTTTCTACTGGTGTAATTTAAAATATTTAATATTTTTTTATAAACAAAATATTAAAACATAATTTCATTAGTTTGCAGCTTGCTGATCTCGTCCGTCCATCCTCACACACTCCTTCAATCTCTTCCGTAAAATGTTTTTTTTTTTAAGTGAGTAAAAAAGTAAGTAAAATCCGCGGTGATCTCGGCAGCGGTCGCCAAACCCCTCCCCCCTTTCCCTTCCCTTCCGCGTTGGCAGAGCTCGCTGTTCCTGCGCCGCCGTCTGCATTCGCCGCCCCTCCTCCCTCCCCATTCGCTGCCATCCAAGAGAAATCGAGCGGGCGATGGCCTCCGCGCTGCGATGTGCGATCCTTCGTCACCTCCGCGTCCCCGTCCAAATCCTCGACCGATCGAGACCCCTCTCATCCCTCCAGGGCTCGATCCGGTACATGTCCTCCCACGACGACGACCACATCACCAGGGAGGAGGTGATCGAGCGCATCCTCGATGTCGTCAAGAGCTACCCCAAGGTCGATCCCTCCAAGGTAAGCCCTAGTTTGCTGTCCATTGGCACTCATTCTCTCTCTCTCTCCTTGTTGGGATCGATCCCCTTCACTGGGATTTCCGATTGCTTGGCCTCCAGGTCACCCCGGACGCCCACTTCCAGAACGATCTCGGGCTGGATAGCCTGGACACCGTTGAGATTGTGATGGCACTGGAGGAGGAGTTCAAGCTGGAGATCCCCGACAACGAGGCTGATAAAATTGTTTCCTGTCCCCTCGCCATCGAATACGTCGCCGCGCATCCCATGTCGAGCTGATTTATCATCAAATATTGTAGTTTCGTCCTAATTGCTCTTTTGGTTAGACTCTACGTTACTTGGTTTTTTTTTTCTTTTCAATTTCCCCTCTAGAAGCATGCTTTGAAGCTGATGCATGAATAATTTCAATTTGCCCAAGAACTTACTTGGATGAATAATATTTGAAGTTTCGGTGGTTTAACTTGGGAGTTTTTTTCAAAGATGACTCGCAGCTAGTTTAGTTGAAATTTTCACCTCAAAAGAATGGACGAACGTTTGCCTTGTTCTGCCAAGGGTTTTAGATATATGGAATGCTCTTACACTTGCAAATTTGACACAAGGCTTGGGATATCCAGTTATTCAAACGAGTTCTGCCATAGCTTAGTAATGTTTTGCCAAATCACTGGAATTATCGTGCTTAATTTGGATGACTGAGGAATACAATGAGTTCTGTGGATCAATGAAGGAGATGCAAGTACAGTCTTCACTAATGTGACTTTAACCCTAGGCACCTAGCAGAGGAGCAAAAATAAATTCTCTCTTCAAAGATCACTCAGTTTATAGAAGGATACTTCGATTGTGTCTTAGTTTTAGTGACTGTAGGAGTGAGATACTTTCCTAGAGCCACAATTGATGATACAGAGATATCTAATTTGGTCCAGTCATTTCTGTGGTTGACTATTGATCTACTTGACTTCCATGAGTACCAGATGCTAACACTTTATGCTTGGAGTTGTGAGAACAACTTTTAGATACTCATGAAACCTTAATATTTCATCCCCCATTGTTTCATGCCTTGAAAGACACATGCATCATCTGCTTATATGCTAGGTATATCCAGGGGGACATTGTTAGAGTCTATATGATTGCTGTATTAAGGGTCCTCTCATTGATCATCTTGTTATAGTTTGGAGGATACTAATCTTAGGAATTTTGTTCGTGGAATATGAAGCATCACTTGATTTAGTTTTTAATATTTGATTGAGTTGAGCTCTTGTATCAGTCAAATGTTCTATCAGTTTTTAATATTTAGTGGGTTGAGATTCTCCTGGGACTCTTCGTTCTTTTGCTTTCTTTGATACCTCCTGCAGTAAGATTATTGTTTCTCCTCTGATTCTTCTTCTATCTTCATTTAATATCCCTTTCACCTTTTCTTGTTAGTTTTCTGAACTAGGGAGGAGCAATTGGAACAGTAGATCATCTGCACAAGTTCATCGATTTGAGATGAAATATGAAGTTTGTACGGAACTTGCATCATGTAATTTACGAGGTTGACCTTTCTTTTATTTTCTCTGTTGAGTTTTGCATGATGGCATAACTTTTTAGTCCCGGTTTCTGGAGCTCCATTTCTTCTTAGAGATCCCTCTTCTTTCGCCGACCATATGTGTTAGATCTTGGTTCGTTGATGAATTTTGTGATACCTGTTTCACTATATCCAGCTCTGGTTGCAATGTCAAACCTTGTTGAATTATCCAGCTTTGGAAAAATATGGTCGGCCAACGGTGGCAGCTTCTTTCTAGATGCTGCTTTACTTTTTTTTTATTCTTTTTCTTTCAACTTGGTCCTTCACTCAGAACTTATTATTAATAAAAAAATTATTTTATATCAATCCGTGCCTGTGATAGAAATATGACTTGATTCGGATGGTGAACCATAGAAATAACTCTTCACAATTAAGCCCTTTGTATTTGTGAAACCAGTCTTACCAAGCGAGCCCATAAATTCCAACTACTTTTACTTATTTTTCTTCTCATCTAGACCCCAAACTTTTAGCTCTCTTCATAATAAGCCCATGAAGCCCCAGTTCTGCTACTACTGATTCAAACAAAATTTGTTTCCCATTTTTTAACTGAAGCAAATTATTTAGAAAATAAATAATACCAAAATAAATGTTAAATTTCCGTTGACATTTTAAGTTTGTAATGATACCAAAATGAAGTTTTGGGTTGCATTAAATAAAATCATTATACTAAAAGAGGTAAATTAGCACCATCATAGGTAGGTAAAGCACTTGGTTAAATGCGTGTAACACCTAATCTAATCTAACATTATTATCGTTTGAATTTACGATAAGTCCTATCCTAGATGTTTAAGAATTTTAATTTTCTCTTATACTAATTCAAAACATCTCTTCCTCTTCTAATTTCTATATCAGTAGCTTTCTGATGCATTATAATTAGAGGTGGATGATGATTCATTACCACGGGACATGGCTCATAGAACGATTTATATATTTATTATATTAAAATATTAGTCTAATTAGAGCATTGTGGAAGGTAGTCTAATTATATAAAGATTTATTTTTTAAAAACATTTTTAAACACGTAACCTCCTAACCAGATTCATTAAATTTTAAAAAAGTCTAAAATAAAAAGTATCCATCGGTCATATGGCCAAAGAGATATTATTAAACGTTCGGGGCGCGAAGGGGAAATTATTAGTATTAACCCAATCGAAACCCCAAAAACCCTATTCCTATTTCACCCCTTCAGCGGCGACGGCGACGGCGGCGGAGGGCTAAGCAGGCGACGAGAGAGACGAAGGCGGAGGCGACGGCAAGTATCGCTGGCCCGCAGGGTTGGGGTTTTTATCATCCCTTTATCTGACTTCATACTGATAGTGGAGTGATGGAGCCGATGGGGGCGGAGGGCGAGCTCTCTTCAGGTTACAAGCTCGTCCCGTGGTTGAGCTGGGATCAGTGGGACTTCGTCAGAGAATCTATCTTCTCCTCCTCTCCCGACGTTGTAGCCGCCTCGCTACGAAGAGTATTGCGCTGGTCCTTTAACTCGATCCCTTCCTCTAACTATATTCCTCTTGTGACTATGAGTTACCTCTGTTCAGATATCGGCTTGGCGGAGCAGAGGTTGCCTTCCCGTCCCCATCGACGTAACAGCTGCTCTTGTCGAGATTCAACAGAACGATCCTTTCTTCAGGTTGAACTCCTTGTTGGCTTTGATGCTTTTATAAAGCTCGTCTTTTTTTTGTTTTTCATGATGATTTTAATTTTTTATTTGCTGTTTATCTCTAGGAGGGACCTTAAAAATGGCGTTTTGGAATCAGACCAGATGCTATCCACGCTTTACAGCATGGCAATAATTAGGTGAAGTTATCTACTTTTATTATTCATATGCCAAGATTTTTCACGAAGATAGGTTCCATATGTTATGGTTACGATAATTATGAAGAAATTAGGACGTATCATGTTAGAGCAAATCTCCTCATATGACAACATAGGAGGAAAGAAGATAACAGAAAACGAGTGATTTATGTGATAAATCTCAAAATTGCAAAAGAATAAAAATAAAGGCATGGGCAAAGAGACTGACGAACAATAGTGGAGTACGAAAGTGCTATATATCATTTTCAAACCAGAGTTCCTTCAATGTTGATTTTATCATTTGCAAGCTTCCTAAATTCAACCTCAAGTTTCCTATTGCAAAAGAGGATAACAGAAAACCAGAGTCATGCATGATATATCATTTGCAAGCTTCCTGGTGTTCCTTCAATGTTGAGTTGATTTTAACAATTTATGTATTTGGGTAAATTGGCAAGGTGAAGGTTACAGGAACAATGGACTTTCAGCCTCATGTTTTCCTATTTCTCCAATAATTTAACATTTTTTCTTTCATGTGAGTAAAAACAACATAGTCCTGTAGCATATTATTGTCCACTATGGGAAGTGGTGTGTTGGAAAATGGAAGAAGACATTAGGGACTAGTTTTTGGACATACTGAGGTTTTCTATACTGAATAAGATTTAGTCTTTGATGGTAAATCCAACACATTGATCATATGTGATTTGGCTCATGGTGTCCTCTGGTGTTGCTTTCCTAATACTGAAACTTCTTGTCATGGCTTCTCAATGTGTTCTTAGTATCCTTTCGATAAAATCCTCATGATTTTGGTGTTTATTAGGGTTGAGTTTCTGTATAGTGAAAATTCCTAGCTAGCTAGGATTAAAAATATAGTTACAAATAGTTATGGTCATAGTTAGATTTATTTTAGGTTTTTTTTCAAGTGAATAACTTTTTGCATGCATTTAGTTAAGACAGTTTGGGCATAAGGTTTGACTGCAAATTCCATACATAATAGGAAATAATATAATTTATTATACGGTGTTCTCCGTGACATGCCAAATGAAATGAAAGTTCACTCCTAGTTCATACTTTCCTAATAAAAAAGGATAATTATATGCATATGGTTGGTGTTACAAAAAGCAATTCAACTTCTGATAGAAACAAGCTTAGAGAGTGAATTTATATTTTCAACTACATTGTTTATATAAAGGGTCTTTGAAGGAGATCTTTAATAGGGTGGTGTGAATAATGAAACTCTTACCTGTCTCTTATTCATTCATTGCTTTGTTCTGAGAAATTGTAAAGAAGAGTAATTGTGGCATTTAATTATTGAACAAAAAATTCTTTTTTGCGGGAATCTTAGGTATTTTCTTGGTTATGTGATAATCAATAAATATTCTGATTGTAAATTACCTAAATTTAAGTTGCGGTTCAGTCTTGTGTTGACTGTTATTCTTGGGTTGTCAGAATCAAGTTCTGCATTCAATAAAGGTTGATGAATGATAAGATATGGCAATTGACTGTGGGAAATAATTGCAATTTATAAAGTTTAAGATAGTAATACAGCGACTTTGAGTATGAGATAGTTGGGTTCTATTGTCACAAAACATCATTTTTGGAGCACTATCTTCTCTTCTGCTGTGAACCAGGGCATAGACGTGACTAGATTATGATCAACGTTGCAAGTCATTTGCCTTTGTACTTGAGTCAACATGCTTTCACTATATATATCATGTTATTACACCTTAGAGACTACAATAAAAGTAAATATAAGTAGAAAAATGTCATACACCTAACAGAAATATATAGATTATAAAATTGATGAATAAGTCTGCAGTCCAAGTGAGTACATGCTATCATTATTGTACTTCTTTTTTGAAGTGTATATAGTCAGGAGGCCCAATATTTACAACAATTAAAATTTTGAATTAACTGTCGGCAGAAAGTTAGGAAGTGTCACACAATGGAGACAATATTCAATATGGGAAGAAGTTTGCTACATCCTCACTCCAAACTACAGCTGTTAACTAAATGGGATGGGATTTTATCAGTTCGCAAGTTGAACTTTTCAAATATTCTAGATAAGCTAGTTGTTAGATGAATCATGGACAACCTAGGGAAAAAAGTATATATTACCAATGTTCATAATCTGCATTATACTTGTCATTTAAGCTTCTTTAGTTGATATCTCTGTGGTGTTATGTCCAGTTTGTTTGACAATTTATTTATAGAAGTTACATCTACAGAAAAGAGTAATAATCTTCTATTTGTTTATACTTTTCCAGGCTTGTGAATTGTTTTGTAGCACATAAGAAAACACAATTTTCAATTTCTGAATTAGCAGATGCAGTTGGCATGCCAAGAGTTTTGGTTGATATTCGCCATGGTAAGCAAACCATCATTTTTTTAAACTACCTTTGGCCACACAAGGGTATCTTATCATAATTTCTTGTAATACAGAAAGTTCTCATCGTGATCTTCCATCTCTTCAACTAGTTCGCCATGCTAGTGTAAAGGTATGCCATTTTCTTTTCAACTAGTTCTCACCGTGACTGTAACTAGAGCTGTTTCATGGTAGCATCTTTGTTTTACAGATGTAAAAACTTAAGAAATATTGTTGAAACTTAAAAGACTTGTATTATTAAATGCTAATTATGTTAACTAATTTCATAGTTAAATTAGTTTTCATAAGTTAAAAAGTGAATTTTGATTGTACTGTTAGCCTGGTGTAGGACTCATTATATCAGAGGATACAGATCGGTGCCTTAGTCTTGTTCTCTTATATTTAGTCGCATACACACCTTTGGTGTATATATTCCAGACTCATGCAAAATGAGTCACCTTCAGTGTAGTCGTGAATGTTGATATTGAAGTGCATTAATTTCTTGTATACTCAAGAATGAGTGTGTGAGGCAGAGTCAAAGGATAATGTTATTGCATAATTTTCTTCTATTTTCTGATGCTATGACCCTCAACATCAGAGCTGAGAGCTTGTTGTATATCTATAGCTTGGATTTTTTTTGATCCATTAATGTTCTCTCATTCAGGCTCTAGAATGGTTGAAAAATAATTACTGGGAACCTCAAAAGGATTTCATTCCTGATGTTCGAAAAGAGATAAGATCTAGATTGCTTGAGATGACTTGCTACTTGAGAACAAACAATGGCCACAAATCCACCGCAGGTGTCAACGCAGGTGTCAAACGCAAACGTGAGTGATTGTTACATCTTAGTATATTGTTTATTTTAATTAGATTCATGAACTAAGCTACCTATTCTCCAAAATTAAACTTATTATTTCCATCATATATTTTTTCTTGTTTTAAAATCTAGAATGAACCTTCAAAAGTGAGCTTTATGAACCATCACCAGTTTTAGGCATTGTTCACTGGCAGAGGCAGAGGGTAAGTCAATACCCAAGAGTGACACATCGATTTACCTACACCAACTGATCGCACTGCCTATTTCTCTCCATCCACATAATGCTCACTTAATTTGAAGTCTTGAACTACCTCAGTGCCTTTTCCAATCCCATTAGACTTGATTATCATACAAATAAAAAATAAAAAAGATTGGACTGTGATTTTAATAATAAAGATGCGCATATTAGATTTAAAACATTTATGATTTTGCAAGCAATTAATTTCAAATATTTTGTTGAAGTTTTTATCTTGAACAAAAGCTTATTATGTAACTAAGCTTTAGGTTTCATTTTGTTAGTTCTTATTTTTATCTTAAAATTGATTCCAAAGTTTGTTTGGTTTCCAATGTTTGCCAGAGACAGTTTTTGAAACTTTGAAAGTTGGATTTTTTTTTTCTATTCAAGAGCTACCTAGAGTCTTTTCTAAAAAGAAAAACTATTCTGATTTTTCAAAAGCTTTAAAAGGTATTCACAACTTGTAAACAAAAGATGTTTTATCGGTAGTGCAATACCAACAAGGGTTTTGGCTACCCAAGCAGCTGCAGCTCTCACTTTCTTCACTAACCATAAGCCACCTTGAAGAGGCTTATAATGGTTTTTGAGGAGTTTTTTGACTTTTTGGGGACTTTAGTTTTTTTTGGAACATTTTGATGACACTGTTTATAGTAACTATATACTATATACCATATACTATATACATATACTTTTATACTCTTTTTTTTGATACATCCCTTTGGATGATATATTGTACCATTTCAGATTGGTGAAATGAATGCAATGCTATCTTTCAAAAAAACTTGTAAAGTTTAGAAAATCTAGATCTTCTAACCTTCATATCCAGCGATTGCTTTATTGCTCGTCTTCTTACTGAGTGCAAAGATTAACCTCACTAGTGGCTAAGTATCCCACCTGCCTCATTCTCTAGCAATCCTGTCAGCCATTCTCAACCCTCTTCTTTGATCCCTTCTTTGGCCATTCGATGATGATGCTATCAAGGAAAAACAAGTGGGCGGGGAGAGAGGTAGAGGTGGATTCTAGCTTCAAGGAGAGCAATGGTGGAGGCATAGACAGATTCCTCCTTTGAAAAGGGAGGTGAAGCTGGTGAAATACGGCAGAGGAAGGACAAAGAATTCTGGACATGTTAGGTGGCAGCAGTCATTGGGAAGGTGAAGAGATTGCTTTGAAGAAGAAAGGATGGTGGTAGTGGCAGAGGCAATGAATGTGATGACTATGTGCAAAAGGTGATGACAATGAAAGTAGAGGTGTGGAAGGTGTGAAGAATGGTGGTGTAAGTGAAGTCAGCTTAATTTTGGATTTCGAACCAAATAAATCATTATGCTTTTAATTTTTACAGAATCATATTGATCAAATGCATTTTTTTTAAAAAAAATAAGCTAATATTCTTGTGGAAAAAAAAACAGAGCCTTTTTTTTTGTTAAGTATAAAATTTGAAAATTTTCCACCAACCAAATACTCCTTTAGCTATTTCGGTTAGGTCTTGAGCACTCTACATACTAATCCTATTCCTATAATTACTTTTGAATACTGTGCTCAGGTCCATAGGGATTCAGTGAAAAGGTTGCCTACTTGCATCCAAATAAGTATGTGATGAATAGCCTTTTGGTTTATTTGTTCGAACATGGTCTGGTCCTGAATTGTTGACCACTTGGCCTTTGGTTGACTTGGCTGCATATTGGTGGGTAAATGTTGAAGATGCTTTGCTACCGCATATGAGCTGGCATTTTAGAACTCTCAAATGTCGGAGAATAAGAGTGGAAGAATTGTTTTAGAGTAAGAAGAGTTGACAATTAGTGAATTTTTTGTATAAGAGAACTGGGAGGAGAAAGATGGGGTTTATCCACATGATCTCATCTATTGTTAACTATAATGTTGGAGAATGTTTCCATATCCTTTTATTTTATTGCTTTCATGGTTGTCAGATGCATACCCATCTAATTTCTTGATTTTTGCAGCTAATAATAGCATTCAATTACTAATGTTGATTTATTGTGCACACGTTCCCCTGCCTCAATTTTGCCAGGCCTGTTTGGATCTGGTATGCCGATAGCAGGCAATAAACTCTCTTCACAGATAGCAACAATGCTGTTGTCTCCTAAATCAAATAGTAAGTTTTGAAGTTCCATACTACGGAGATTTTGTGGTCATCAAAATAATAAACGAACTACCTGGCAATAGTTTTACTTTCCTGTTTCTTCTGGGCGTTTGCTGGGCTAGGAAAAATCTGAGCTGCTAGCAATGTCTACCATAATCATGTAAGCTTCTTAGAATTTTTGACGATAAAGTGGATGATGGTTAATAGTGGTTCACGGCATAGATCAAATTGTACCTGTAGGTAGAGCTAATATGTCTCTGATATATAAAAAGTCGGATTGATGATTATGGAGGCAGCTGAAGTTCTTTCAAGGTTTTTTAGAAATCTGTAAATTGGAAAGCAATAAAGTTCACCGCATTGGTATCTTGTGAAATCCTTTAATCCTAAAAGAGAGATTAACTTTCTGTAATCCTTTTTTTATTGCATCTTTGCACCTCTCAATTGGAGGGTTTGTACTATGTTATCCATCCAAAAACATTTTGAATGATTTGTCCATGGTATTCTTGCACTTAAAAGGGGCATTTACCCTGAGGTTCATCCTGGGCATTTAGTTTCCACTGTTGATTCTGGATCAATTTTTGGTTGGTTCTTAATCTGTTTATTTTTGGCAGGTTCCGCAAAACTCATATCCAAGGTTGTGAAGATTATTGCACGTCTATACTCTTCTTATCCATCAGAAGTAGTTTCAGTTCTGCTGGAGATTTTTGAGCTACAAACACCTGGCTTCTGTGATGGTGTCGATATGGAACACTCGAGTACATCAGATGTTGGTAGTCCAGGGTGCACAAATTCAATCTACGACTTAAAGACTATTGTTGCCAAACTTTCCAGCAAGAGACCCAGGTTGTTACTTAGCTTATTGAGAAGTGTTCTTGAAGCGGTTGAAGTCAGATTCACAAAGAACCAGAATGGTATCACAACTTACTATATGATCTCATGCTAATATGAATCTAGGATCTCTCATCCAATTAATATATATTATTTTCATATTCTGTGACATTATTCAGCATAATGTTATTTTAGGAACTTATTTTGTTGCTTTCATCTCTTCTTCCGCAGATGGGTTGGATGTTCATTTGTCACGGAATGAGGCTGAGAAATATTACTTGAACAAGCTGTGTTCCCTTATTCATTGGCTTGTCATGAATATTAAGTCATTGAAGGATTCTGGTCTTATAGAAATCATAGATGAAGCTGAAGTCATACAGAAAGATAGTGTACCAAAAGTTTCACTCAGTAAGCTTCTCCACAAATGTCTAACATTGTCTGTTCTCGGCGATGGGCATCTTCTCGATTCTGCACTGCTACTTGTGGAGATGATGAGGGATACTCCATTAAAAGAGAGACTGAAGAAACTCCCTCATCTCAGCTCGAAAGATCCAGATCATGTCGAAGGCCCTGCCTATCCTGACAGCGAAAGCATGCTTTTACGGGAAGAGGATGTAGTTAGACATGCATCAGAGAAGTTGGCAATCATGAAGTTGAAAAAAAGGTCCCACAGCAAGAGGAAGATTGATCCGAGGGTCAGTGGTTCGTATGCAACTGATGCATGGACAGTGGCACAATCATGGATCGCATGCCCGATCGGTATGCTACCTTGTTCTTTTAGTTCAACACCGGTTCTACCTGTTCTTGACAAGCTCGATAACACATTAGAAACTGGTGCTGAACAAGTTGAGGACAAAAACATCAATTGCCTTGCGGATAATGATTCCTACACCGAACAATTGGATCATGTGAATCCTACCAAAAGGTTCAAGTCATTGCAGCTGGTATCGGGTATATATTCTTCCAAAGAGACATGCCCCTTGGAGGGACGGTTGTTGATCGATGGAGTCTGGAGGAAAGTAAGCGAAGATGAACTGCAGCTTGTTGAGTCCAACATCAGGATCTTTTGTTAGTTACAGTAGAAATTTGATAAATCAACAGTATTCAACCTTCTTGTGACGCAATGCTGTCAATAGGAGGAGAAGAGCTGAGCTATGATCAGGAAGACAGATGAATGGAGCAGCTTGTTTTACCTTGCTGGTTAGAGCAGAAAGCTCATAGCCAGGTGGGCCTTTCAGTTTTTAGTTGTCACATCTGCTCAAGGTTTTGTGTGAACAATGAAGCGGAATATTAATGAATTTGATCTGTACTGTAAGCACTTTTAGGACAAGTAAATTTACTGTGTATATTTGCATAGTAAATCATACTCCTAGAAGTATAACTAAATTAAGATGAGTTTCGAAAATTAACCGCCTCAGGCCACGTCTCCGTTCCTTATGATTTAAACTTTTATTTTGTTGGTAGCAGTTACAAGATATCTCTTTTTTAAAAAATAATATTACAGCACAAACTTGGACATCTCCCTTAAATCATATTTTACCAAGTTTCAACTGAAAAGATAATTGACTATAAAGGCTCTAAGGTGAATTGTAAGACAAGGCTCTAAGATGACTACGAAGAATCTCTTTATTATTTTTAAAAATCCCATGACACATTGCATGTTTCTCACCCATACATCACCCATCAACGAGGGATTGGCAAACAAGAAAAAAACTGTTGAAATCTATAAAATACAATATTAAACCCACATGCGAGTGTTGGACTGTTGTTAATTAAACTTCTGAAGAGGACATGAAATTATTGACAGTAGCAGCCGCCGCTGCCCACACAGTGGCTTTAATATATATGTCCGGATACAGTGAAGGGGCTTGTTGTTAATTATACAATCATCGTCAATATACAACTTAAAAACAACAATTCTCTGCTGCTGCTACATGGACGAGAGAAAAATATATAATGATTAGAGTGTTGTGTTTTCCTTTTACCTTCTCCATTCAAAAATAAATAAAAGCCCGATTTTACATGACCGCGCAGGCTCATAGAACCAATAGAAGGAAATAAAGAAAAATGAAGGTCCTACAGCCGTACACAGGGATAAGAACTTCACCCACCACCATTCGGCAACCCCGAAAAATGAAGGTCCTACAGCCGTGCCGTCCCCAGGTACAATAACTCTACCACCCACCACCATTCGGCAAACCCCCTTCGGCCTTCACTCGACTTGTTTCCTTCTTCCAGTTCTCCGGTTGAGATGGAGACGATTTCCATCTCCTACTACCCCCCTGCAAGTCTTAATGGGTCATCATCACGCTTCAGCGGCTGCACTGCCTGAGACGAGGAATTTTGCTGATTCTTCACAGCTCAGACAGCAAAACCACCACCTCCTCCCCAGCCGCTAGCGGTGGTACGCCCACGACCGGCATTGCTACTATTATTCCCGTGGAAGTCGCTGCCGCCGCCCGCATCCCAGCCACCTGCCATCGAGCTGCCATCACCGCTGCTATTCCCATGAAGGCCGTGTCCAACTTCTCCTGCCCAATTACCCCGGCCCCTGCTCCCGCCTCTATCAGCATAGCCGCTTCCCCAATCCCCACTGCCACTTCCACCAATGCTGTTGCCACCACTGCCTCCACCTCCCCGGCCCCAAGAATCCCTTCCAGGGGAGTTCTGCACTTTGGCACCAGGAAATGTGCTCATGCCATCATTTTCGTTTGAGCTCCATTTTGGTGTACCATATTCTGAATCACGGCCCTCACTGCCAAAACCATTACCCCGGCCTCGTCCTCGCCCTCGCCCTCGTCCTGGACGAGGAAGCCCACTTGAGTGAAAATCTCGACTATTACCGCTTCTAGAGTCAAATCTATCAGCTGCTTGCAAAAGAAAAAAAGGGGTGAGTAAAGTAATTTTGGTGTAAAGCAGTTGTAGTAAAAGCAATTCTATTCTACCACTGAATCATTGGTCTAGGATAATGTGTGATCCAGCCAAGATTTCAATTTCTCTTTTATTCTTAAGATTGGTTTTGGCTTAAGGCAGCTAAAAACCTAGATATTTGATTCATTCTGGTCGTTTATTATAAATCAAGTTCAACTTGAACGAAACAGAAGGGAGACAGATCAAACACTGCCTAAAAATTCTGCAAATATTCCACATAAAAACTAGACCTAACAGAAGCAGAAAACAATCTTTGGTTCAATTTAATTCTTCCTCGTAGTGGTTTTCATTGAAGCTAGAAACCTGCATTAGGAGTTTGGTTCAGTCCAAAAACATCAACATAAATGAAGATGAACTTGAAATACAGTCTTGCCAAACACCAAAGCATGGGCAATCATGCCAGGAGTAGATGCATATCTGATTCCATTTAGCCAGTCCACGAAATAGAGGATATGAATATTTAAGTAAAAAAAGCATATTATTGCCAGGAGTAAATGCATATCTGATTTCAATTAGCCAGTCTTCGTAATAGAAAATATGAATATTTAAGTAAAAAACATATTATCGTAATACATCTAGCACTGAAAGTTAACAAGCAAAAAACTTCAAATGAGCTAATAATATGCAAATTTTGGGAATATCAATTTGCAACATAAAGAAATGGTAGAATATAGTTAGAAAAAATAACACCAAAGTATCAGCAAAATTATGATGTAAACAAAACATTTTATGTTTTGAAGATGTAAAGAATATAGGATGAGACCCTTCTCTAATGGCTTAGGTTTTTCATACATGTGGTAAATTGGAGGTCAAGTTCATCAGTCCATCTACTTTATGCATTACAAATATCGACCCGTAGGCTTGGGTTGGTCCAGTCTAATCCAATAACGTGCTCATTAAGTAATATTAACTATTGATCTTCAGCCATTGGGCAAATGTCTAATCTATATTTATTATTAAGTGGTTACCGATTAAAATTAAAAAACACATGGATTAACATTTTACCACATACCTGTTATGGAACCAGGGGTAGAAGATCTTTCTCGGTCTGAGCCATGACTTCTCCAGCCATCATTACTTCCTGCTGATGCGCTACCTACAGATCCCCCACCAGAGGAAACCCATGCAGGGCTTTTCATGGGCACCATTGCAGCAAGGTTTCGTAGAGAAGGACCAGAATCAGGTGGTGGTTTGTCTATGTTCTTCTGAAAATAAGCAACCAGGCGATCAATGTCATCAAAATCCTTTTTCCGAAATCTAAATCCTTTTGGATACAATCCAATATATTCATGGTGTGGATTTGAACTCCTAATATATGACAAGATGAAAGTCCCTGGATGTTCATGTGAAATCCCAAAGCAGTAAACTATCCTCATAGGATTTGCAGCCTTTTCTGTCCTTAAGGAATCATCAACCTCCACCTTTATCCCTTTCCTGAATTTGCGGTATGAAAGCATGGCTTTCAAATGAGTTACCAATGGATCAACATATCTATCCATAACCTGGAAATCAAGAAGCAACGTATACATTTAAAAAAAAAAGATCTCAGCTTACCTAAATACTTGGTAATAAAATAAAAAAAAACTGCTAGCATTTGGTCATCTTGCTAAACCAACAACATGATTGGCATAATGAGAAATTTTACAAATGGTCAGATCTCTGAGTCCAGTAAACAAAGCTAGACCATATGCTTATGGTTAAAAGAAAAAAATATATTAAAATTTGCACAAGACCAAAACAGAGAACTTTTCTTGGTAGCTTAATTCAGATTTCACAATTAAAAAAATATATATTAAAATTTGCACAAGAATATAACAGAGAAAACTTTTCTTGGTAGCTTAATTCAGATTTCACAATTTAAAAAAATGGATTAGCTCTGCTTCTGAAACTACCTTTTCCTCTGACTGAAGTTTGACACTAACAAACAAAGCAGCTTAAAAAGTGAATTGCATTTTAAAGAGTATTTCATGGAGGGTATATAGTAATCATTTTCACAAGGACTAATATAATCCATACACAAGTTAAGTGAGTAAGACTACCTGAAAAAAATTTAGAGAGACTTCTCTAATTTTAAAAAAAATATTGTGTGAGGTGATTATCGAAATGCTGAATAGTGGTGCATTATAAAACAGGTAAAAAGAAGGAAGAATTAAAGCACTAGCGCATAATAGGTTTACAATGGTATGATTCAGGGGCTACCATCAGTGAACAGACTTGAACAGTAACTACTACCCAAAAGAATAGTGTACCAACCTCATCAAGATCTTCAAATGTGTCCTTATCAATTGTGAGCGTCTTTCCCAAACGAAGTAGGCTTGCAATATCTTTGTGATCTTTTCCTCCCTCCACTATTTCTTTGTGAGCATACACTCCATCAAAAATTTTTAATGTCAATGTTAAAAAAGATGGCCCTTTTGAACTGGGTCTGATTATGCTCTCACCAGGTTCCTTATCAGAGAGGTACTGTTACAATAAATTAAAAAATATAACTTTATTCCCGTATCAAGTAAACCAAAAGCATCATTTAATCATACCATGTAAATAAGTAATGTACTAGTAAACATACCTCCATTGCTTCATCAGCTGTAATGTTCTGGAAACGGGGATGAACAATCATCCTTGGCTTAAAATGCCTCTTTGCACGTTCCTTGTCCTTTCTGGCCTTCTCCAACTCACTTTGCAAATTAATCTCATCCTCATGATAATAAGGATCACGGTTATGAACATTGTAAGGCCTTCTCCTTAAATCACTAGCCTTGCATGTCAAGTAGACCACAAGTCTATTCTTATTTATATGCTTAATCTTGCAAGTAAGTATATCACCATCATGAACCCTTTCGGGGTCAAATCCTTCATCTGAGAAGTCCTCAGCAGAAATCATCCCCTTCAAACCAGAATCAAATGCACAAATGATGCGGTTCTCTTGGACATGACGCACTGTAACCTGGACAATTCTTCCCTCTGAAATGGTATCATCTGTTTCACCAGATAGCATAGCAAATTCCTCTTCTGCAACTGGTTCTTTAAAAGGTATTCGCCAATCTTGAAATCCATGTAAAAGCTCCATCTTTATATCAAACAGCGTCTCCCTTTTGTTACTTCCATATCGATTTAAAAAGCTCATGGCATACTCATTGATGTCAAGTACTTTAAGCATATCAGGTCTTTCCCTGACATGTTCAATTGCCATTTCTTGTACATCATCATCCATATCATTTGTTTCATTCGGAGCATCCTCAGCATAGACATCCTTGGCTAGATTCTTTGCCAGATCATATGACTCTGGATGAATTCTCGTGTCATCTAGAAGGTCCATAATATGACTACTAGCAGCAGCTGCTCCACTCCGGCGAACACGCAAGAAACCAACAGCATTAATGAACACTTTCTTTCTAAGAATCTTCCCCATAGGAATTTCCTTCCGGTTAAAAATAGATCCAGCCCTAACAAATGCTCTTTGTAAAGCAGATGCCTTTCGAGGCCCAAGACCAGAAATAAATTGTAAAGGGGCAAAGAGCCATTCATGACTTGCAGCTTGATTTATATCCAAGCCAACTTGGTTAGTTGCATCAACCATAACCTGTTCAACAACCTCATATTTCTCATCTGGTGTAAGGAAGTGTTCCAAGGGACAGAGTTTCCATGATAGAATCTCTTTCCCTGGTCCACAGAGCGTAGCAACCATAGCTAAGGGGTTTTGCAGGTAACGGCCGAGAGCCACAGCACGTTTCACAATTCCTTCAAAAGAAATCAAATCAGATAGCATCTAGCATGAAATTAGTATTTAGCCAAAGAAAATAAACCTTACCTGGTTGAGCAGGGAGTTGATCTGAAGAAACCCTAGAATTCTCATAAAGGCGAGGCAAGGATTCATCACCAAAAACAATGCTGATATATTCCAAATCTTGACTCACATCCTTTGGATGATCTTCTACGATCTTAAAAATAACCTGCAGAAGAAAGTGGGAACTCACAGACTGCACATTTCGTTGAACTTTTTTTTTCTTTTTGAAACGATAAGAACTTGTATTCATTCCATAAAAAGATAGTACAAGATGGTAGTTTGGGTTCAGGTTCGAGCAATAGAGGAACAGAGAAAGGTAGAGACGAGAGTCATACCTCATACCTGTAAAATTTGTCTGGCGACATGAAAATTTGAGAAACAGGTGATATCTCAAAAAACTGAAAACTTGTAGGAAGGACAAACCTAGAATTTCAAATTGTCAAACTAAAATTTCATATTGATGAAGTCTGTAGACATCTTCTCCAGCCAACATGTCACATGTTATATGTGGGCAGTATTGGACTACTTGTGAACATTTCCTTGAACAATTAACCACCATACTCCACATAAATCTCTATATTTTCACATCAACTATTAATTCATGCACCAGACTATTTCCAGGTAAAAATGGCATATTCAATTGTATCTCTTAAACCTAAAGTATCCATATCTAGATATACAATCCTAAAAACAACCAGCAAAAGAAATGTAGGAACTCTCAATCTGCACAGTTTACAACTACCCACAACAGATTTATAATAACTCTTTAAGTTTCCTTGTTTCGCCCTAATTGCCTGATTATTTCCAAATAACAAATTAACCATCCAAACTGTTATGTTAGATCATCCAAACTGTTATGTTAGATCTCGAACATCAATATCTAAATTTATGTAGAGGAAATCTGAGGGACCCTAAATCCCTGAAACACTTATTTTTTACAAAGTTATGATCTCTAAATTAAGTATGTCCTCGACTCAGTGGGTTAGTTTGCAATGTCTATAGATCTCTAACTTAAGTATGTCCTCAATCAATCGCCAAAGAAAGAGCAACTCTCTCATTTATATACTTCATTGGAGAATTGAAAAAATACAATTAATTCATAAGTAACAACACAATTGAATTTCCTTTGAAGGTCATTTGTTGCATTCTCTTGCAGCCATATCAACATTCAGACAGATCACAGATCAGTAAATGCTTGCTAATCAAACTAATACCATGATGA
This sequence comes from Thalia dealbata, assembly GCA_030544415.1. Lineage (NCBI taxonomy): Eukaryota > Viridiplantae > Streptophyta > Magnoliopsida > Zingiberales > Marantaceae > Thalia > Thalia dealbata. The sequence goes on from CM060458.1 coordinate 3,717,283, forward strand.
TGGATGACTACTTTTAGATCTATAATTTCCATAACATATTTATGCCAATGTTTCCTTTTGACTTGCCATGATGCAAAATCATATGGAACTTAAGATGTCTTCTATCAAAGAAAAGCAAATAAACTTACCAAGACAATAGAAAAAAGATCCTAGATTATAGTAGAATTAGCAAACATTGGGAGAAACTAAATAAGACAAACAATGATACCAAACTAAACATCAGAAGAAACTGAATAACACAAACAATGACACTTATTAGTTATTATATGTGCCCAGTAAAAATGAAGTAGATGTTGACCAATCAGGCGGTATAGTAGTTCAGACTACATATTGGCTGCATATTCACAAGCTATAGAATTTAATTTACAACAAAAAATCAGAAAATCAACTAGACTGTAGAAGTTGCAATACTAGATAGAAGAAGAAAAGAAAAAGGGAAGACAGCACATACTTCATAGATGTCATCTTTTAGTTGTCTGCACGCCATGTTTGCTGCTCCCACACAGACAGCATGAGGTTGGTGATCTGTCATGAATTTTAAGACCCGTTGATGATCATTTTTCTTTCTCTGTTGATCTGCTGCAGCCTGGGAACGAACACTTATGGAACCAGCATATAACACATCGACCATTTCTCCCGCTGAATCCAACATAACAATTGTAGTGGCTGGCTTTCCAGGTCCCCAACAACAAGCCATTACCCTTGATTCAGATTCATCCTCTGAATCATTATCAGCATCCTTCCGCTTAAAAGGAGCAATAGAGACTTTGTTCCATAATTGTTTTCCATATTCCAAAAGAAGCCAATTCTTGGCCTTAGCTATCAATAAGGATCGAGCTTCCTTTTCCATAGATGGGAGAATAAAAGTATGAAATGAGTCTTCCAGTATCATCTTACGTTGCTCATTCCAAAGCTGAGCAGATCTACTGACACATTCGCTCAGATAGCACTCAGAAGCATCCATTAACAATTTCTTTTGGATATCTTCTGGTAATTTAATTGTGACCTGTAGCAACTTCTCTGATTCACCTTTTTGGATAAGAAGCCATTGTGCATCCACAAACTCATTTAATGGCTTATTCTGGAGCCATTTTACACCAGCAAGCTGGTGATAAGGATCAATTGCCAAATTTCCTTCAGGAGTAGGTTTTGTCGACACAACAGCTTTTTCCATAAAGATACTGCGCACATGTTTCCTAACATTAGGCTCACATCCAATCTCCACTGCTGCCTGTGAAAGAATGAGCACGAATTTGGGTGATGATAATGAATAATACAAATTAGACAATGTTAAGCAGGAAATATGGAAATAGAATATGCATACCATGTGCCTTGCACCTTTAAGTACATCTTGTGGAGTTTCAAACAATGCACATGTAAAATTTGATGCTATTTCTTCAGGAGTTTCTTTTCCATCCTCAAGTTCATCTGAGATCTGATAAAGGGAAAAAATGCAAAAAAAAAGTTAGATTAGTAGCAAATGCAAAAAATCAGAAGAATAATAGGTGCTAAAAAAAAATTAAGTTCATCCCACTTGAACATCTACTATGAGTTATACCAATTACCAACTCAATAGTTACATGAAGGTGACTGGTTCAACCAAAAAAAATTATAAATTTATCATCCAATTGAAAGTTTAAAAAAAAAAAAAGTGACACCTTTTCTAATGAAAGAAGCAAGCCAAATTGCTCTGAATTAGCTCCAAACTTGCTAGCAACCTCCCACAGTCCAGCTTTGTGGCAAATACTGTACAATGACTTCCTCTTCGGTTTCTTAAATTGCCCATCCTCTGTATCAACTTCACCGGGTGGAAAATGCAGATTGAACTTCGCATCAATATCATCAACCTCTCTTTCAGATTTTGCTTCCTTCATAGCCTCAGTAATTGACTTGAACAGTTGCTGATTTAACGCAAGTCTGGTTTCATTATCAATTCTTCGAGCTTCCTCTTCAAACCGTTTATTGTAGTAATAATGGAGAGCACTCTTCCTCTTCTGAAGCAACAACCATCTTTGATCCAATGTCTGAACTGCCCAGAGTACCTGAAAGATAATTGAGATTTCTCTTAAGAATATGCATCGATCATCCATAGTGAGATTGTAATGGAGAAGGGTCCAAAATTTAGATTTTTAATTACCTTATGCCACTTCATCTTTGGTGTTTCTTCATTATCTTGCATATTGACATCAGGATCCTTCAAAAGGCTATGACATAACTCTTTCCGGTACATGCTAATGAAAGGAATCTGGAAAAGATCACCAATTAGAGATACATGTTCTCAGAGGATGAAATAATTGGACGTGTTAAAAAAAGGTTCCTACATCAAGCTTCTGGACATGCATCATCGTCAAGACATTTCCAATTTCCTCTTTATTTATCTCTTTGAGTACTTGATCATAACCAACTAGAGGAGAGATACCACCAGTAGTAAGTTGGTTGTATATCCAAGTACTCTCCTCTTCTATACTCTTATCATCTGTGGGAGGTGGTCCAGTTTTATCCTCAGAAATCTGCAAGGGAGAAGAGCATCCCAATATTAAAAAAATGTTCAATCATTTAAAAAGATGTCCATTCTCATACGGCAACATAAGTGTAGACGTAGCCAATATAGATGTGTCATTGCCTGAATTCTCTCAGGTACATCTGTTTCGCGTATGATGTCATCCTTAGGAGTCATATACTTCTCTGAAAGAATAAATGGTTCGAACTCGTCTTCTAATCTCTTCTCTCCCCAGCTAGTATCATTGGAATTGGCTGCAAGGCCTTGTTTCCGAAGCATAAGAAGCTCATCAACATCACCAAATATCTCATGAGCTTCTTGTAAAGCCGATGATGATACTCCTGGAGCTTGGCGTGGCTTCTTTTTCTTCAACTTTTTCTTCCTATAAAAAGTCATTTGATGTCAGAAGGAAGCTAGAAATTAAATACAGAAAGGTTACATTTACAAGTCCAACGAATGGAAACAATCCAGACCTAACAACAGCACCAGTCTCATCCACGTCTTCATCCACAATAAAATCTGCCATTTCATCTTCCTCACCAATAATATCCGCATCTTCTTCTTCCTCCTCCTCTTCTGGTTGCTCCTCTTCCTCAGCCATATCTTCTAGCGGGGCCCCTGGGTAAGAAGTTTCGAATGCCATAAGTATGTGAAAGAAATAGGCTAATGGCACAAGAGGTATTTACCTTCATCATCTCCAAACAAGCTACGCTTTAGTTTTTCTTCAGCTGTTCGGCCACCATGACTGTTCCTATCTAGCTCTTCTTCATCCGAAAATCCTGAACGATCCAAGTCATTATCCCTACCAGCCTTCTTCAAGCGCTTAAACTTGTTACTCTGCACACAGTTAACAACCATAACAAGTTAACTAAAACGAGTGTTCCCATTTCAAAATGTAAATCACAAAAGAATCAAAAAGACAATTTGCAGCAATCGGTAGGGATATAAAAAAATACAGGTTGTGGTCGATGGAAGCCGGTAATGTTGTTGTCTTGGAGCAACTGATAATCATCGTCATCAAGAACATAGTTCTTCACCGTATCTCTGAAATGAGACCAGACAGCCTGTTAATGTCAGAGGATCAGGCATGCAAAATACAAAATCCGGTGGCAGTACCTTTTCTTCCGCTTCTTTTTTTTATGCCTTTCCTCATCACTATCCTGCTTCTCCTCCTCCTCTTCCTCCTCCTCCTCTTCCACATCGTCGACTATAAACCCATCCTGCTCGTACTCATCCTGCCCTTCTGCTCAAAAAGCACAAGCCACCTCAGATCATAAAGCAGATAGTATTGGGGGGCGCAAGCGGTAGGTTCTCAATCTCAAGAATACCTTCCTCCTCTTCATCCTCGTCGTCATTCCCCCCTTCACCGACATCATCAGCGTCCTGTTCCATCGCTCGCTCTTCATCATCCTCATCAATCTCATCTACAGAGAAGGGAAAAAAACCACATGAGAAATAAAAATAACAGTAGAGAGGCACATCGATACAGAAATTGAAGAAATTTCGCACCTTCCTCGTCGGAGACCACCGTCCGTCCGCCCATGTCGGCTAGGAAACGGCGAAAGTGTCAGAATCCGATGCGAAATTCGTCTAAATCAGCCTTCCCCGCGAGGTTTCGGGACCTCGAGGGATGAGATTAGGGTTTCGTCAGAGCAATTGGAGGGCGAAGAGCGCCCGAGCGAGAAGGGAAAAAAAAAACCTCGCCTCGGATCTCAAGGGAATAAGCAGCAGCAGCAGGGATTTCGTATGGCGAGAAGGGCAGAAACCCTAATATTGAGCTCCTCTCGACTGCGTCGGTCGAAACGAAGAGAGAGGAAGGCAACTGTCATGTAAGAGAAGATTGCTAGATTGCGTCGGATGACTTCAATTTAACCCAGGGCGAGTTTTTCGCTTCAGCCCTGATACGTCGCACTAATATCATTTCAGTGCTTTTGATTTTCCAGTTTAATTAAATTAAAGGGGGATTATTTTCGTTTCAGCCTTCGTATATTACATTAATATCCATAGGCTTCAGTTTTGCTTTGCTGATCGACATCAATTTAACCGCTGCATTTTCCTTCGGTTCTGTTCTGAATATAAATAATTTATTTTTCTAATTCAGCTGATTTTCCGTCAGCACACACGTAGGACTTTTAAAACTATATTTCCTTCGTTTTGGATTTATTAAAATTTTGTATTTATTTATCAAACTAAGAATAAGTGGATATGAAATCATTGAAGTTTCATTTTTTTTTATCAGGAGTTTTTTTATATTAAAATATTATATTATTTCAGTGTAATTACATTATCAAATATAAAATATTTAATCCTTAAGAATGATATTTAAATATTATTAAAATATTATATACTATAAGTTATAAAAAAGTAAATATATAAATATTAGTAGTATTCTAAGTTAATTATAATAAACTCTTTCATTTTATATTTCACTTCATCTCTTATCTATTATATATATATATATATATATTGATTCGTTAAAAATAACTTTTAACTAAAAAATTTATTTAAATACCAATGTTAAAATTCAGATAAAATATTTTTATATCTTGTGTTTAATTTTTTAATAAATATATAATCCAATAATAGAATTATAAATATTTAATTATAGAAATTGGATCAACCATGAAAAATAATTAGATTAAAATTTCTTGCTCGATTATAATTTTTATCATTCTTTATTTTTACCATATAAAAAATAGAAATTAAATATGTTCTTATATTTTAGGGAAAACTGAGAATAATAATTGAAATTAAGGAAAAGAGAATAATAAGATTTTCTCACCGTATTTTATTTCATAATAAGAATTACAATGTAAAAAGGATACGTAATAAATGTTAATATTATGATCATAATTCTACATCGTACGGTGAGTAAATATAATTATAATAACAAATATTTTATTAAAATATAATAAAAAATAGTAAATACAATATAAAATTATAATTAAATATTACTAGCTAAAATATGAAATAGTCATTCTTGATACATTGAGATAATGATATATTATTTTTTAATATATTTATTTCCTCTATAATATATGATATAGAATTTGATGCTTAAATATTGTTTTAAAAAAAAAATTAAGAATACTATAGCTTATGAAATTTACTTTTTAAAAAATATTAAAATGGCACACAGTTATCCCAATAACTTAACTTATAATTAAATACTTATTTCCATCTCAATTAACCATAAATCTAGGTCACCCGTACACAAGCAATCTCAACCTATATTTCCAATCAAAGTGTTAATCACCCACAGCCTTATATATACACATATATATTAAATAAAAAATTAGAAGACTACGTTTGAAATGCAGTTTTAAATTATGGGTTTCATTTGGGCCAACCAAAGTGAGCCCAATTCAGCCTCCTCGTTCAGTATCAACATCCTCTCATTAGCCACATCAGGCCTAAACTATCCTCTTTCCTCTTCCTTTTTTTAATTTTTTTTAAAATAATGATTATATTTTAAAAAATAGAAGGTCAAAGTTACCCTTAGCCAACAACCCAACCTAAGTGGGTCAAATTAACCTTATGTAATGCGCAGGCTGCTAATACATACCATTAATTAGCCTAAGTAATGCACGAATATTAATTATATTAAAAAAATAATCATAATTTTTTGTGTCTCACATTTGAGGTTTATATACTAAAATATTGTAAAAATAAATTATTGAATACATAAAAAATAAAAAACATATACTTTATTGTAACTCTCTTTTATTTGTTATAATGGTGGAATAAAAAACAAATTGAACCCTTCTAAGTATCGTACCGTGTGTCGTGTGGACTGCAACCGCCTTCCGCCAAAATCCCCGTGCACGTGGCGTTGCCGACGACACTTCGTCCATCTCCGACATCCTCCCGGCCGTTCCCCACGTGTCTCTCAACCAACCGTTTCGCCCTCGCACGCCACGTACCCTTCCTTTTGCAACCCTTCCCGACTCGTTTCAGAAAAATTTTCTGTTCTCCAACGCGTATATTTATTAGGAATTATATATAATCAAATCTTGAAGAATGAACGATGCTGAATTCACGCTTCTCCACTCCTTATCATATTTAAAAAAATTCAAGATGAAACCATTTTACCCATTTTGATTCAGTAAGAAGGAGGAGGAGAAGAAGAAGAAGTAGGGAAAAGAAAGGAAGCGGATATGAATGCTGGTAGTTTACTGGCGTCGGCGGCGACGAACATAGGGCTGGCGCTGGTGGTGCTCTCCCTCTTCTCGGTCCTCAAGAAGCAGCCCTGCGCCGCCCCGATCTACTTCGCCCGCCGCATCGCCCGCGGGGAGGCCTGCCCTGTCGATCCCCGCTTCTCCCTCTCCCGCCTCCGGCCCTCCGTGTCCTGGATGGCCCGCGCCTTCCGCGTCACCGAGGACGAAGTCCTCCAGGTTCAGGGCCTCGATGCCCTCGTCGTCCTCCGCCTCTTCAAGTTTGGGTATTTTTACTTTCGTCGTGCTTGTTGCGATTGCGTCCTTCCTTCCCTTTAGTGCGCTGCCCAAGCCATCTTTCAAGCATTGCATGTGTTTCATGTCCCTTTTTGTTCAGATACAACACGATGAAGCAATACATACATCAGGTGCAGGTTGCTAGCTATTGTTGATTGAACTTGAATTAATGGAGTTTTTCATATGTTAATTCAATTATGTGAGTGGTTCAAACATATGTCAATATTAGGAAACGCCTTATCTGCTGATAATATAAGGCAAATGTTGAATGATGACGTCATTTGCCTATAGATACCTTTGTATCGCTATTGTGATTATTCATAATCCTTAACACTGACTATAAATTGTAGTAGCTATGATTTAGGACAAGAGCAACAAATGCTTTATTTTATTTTATTAATTTAATTTGATGAGGAAAAAAGAGAAGGATGATGGAGTCACTTTGTAATATCATCTCCTTGTCATTCTGCTTGGGTTGTTCTTGGAACTACCATGTCTTGTCTGCGGAAGATGGTATTGTACCATGGAACAATTGTGGCGTCACAATGCTCACACATAAAAGTTGGGGAAAGAAATTCTCTTTACTATATGTTCTTTGATTATAACATTTCCCTTTGATATATTTCAAAAAAAACATTTCCCTTTGATATAGAACCTTAGAGAAGAAATGACAGACTCAGGATATTTTACCTTGGACAACACTACATTTGTATTTGAATATGCAGGTCGTATTCGCAAGTAATGAAATAAGAGAACTGCAGAAGTGAAATCTTGAGATATTATTGATAATTTTCATTGGTTAAACAACAAGGAAACACATGGAATGCAAAGTAGTGCACATCCAAACTATAGAACTTTGGTCCTGAAGATTAAAAAAAGAATCTACCGCAAGTAAAGAAGATGAAATGCTGGCTATATTGTGTTGTTTTAAGGTCTCAATATTAGAGTTGGCTCAAGCTTCAGTAATTTATCATATTGCTTCGAAGTGTTCTGATATGAGACTAGCATTTATAAGGACTCAGAACTGAGAAACACTGCTGCAATGCTAATTTTATGAGTCCAACTTATTATTACAGTAACAACTTGAGAAGTTACTCCACCAATAGTTAGATGTTTGTTCTCCTGCATTCATGCATCTAAGTATGAATATACCGCATAGAGCATGAAAGCTGTTATAGATTTGCTATACTCTTTATGCTTTATTGAACTAATACGTTAGCATTCTTCTTTTATAGAACTAAGTATTTCACAGTTTGCTCAATAATTGGCTTGCTGATACTTGTTCCTGTGAACTACACTTGTCAAGATGATCATTTTGATAGTGGAATCTTCAATTCAATGGATGCTTTCACAATTTCTAATATTGAAAAAAGCTCTAATAGGTAATGTTTTTTATCTTTTTTATTAGAGTTCTCTGTCCTTTTGCATCTCACTTATGTAAAGTTTATGGTCATAATTATTACCTAATGCATGCTATGACATGAGAAAAAAATTGAGATACGAATTTCTTTATGCTAGTGCTTAGTTGATTGGGAAATGGTGAAGGAAGGGTTGCGATGACATGAGAAAAAAGTTTGGAAATTTTCTTTATGCTAGTGCTTAGTTGAGTTATTACCTACTGCATGCTCTTTTTTTTCTGAAAGATATTACTTACAGCATGGTATGTGTATACTTCGCATGTATTGTTTGTCAAAAGAAATCATATTGTCTTTTTTTTCCTTGTCCTGTTGACAATTTAGTACTACACTGTTGTGAGGCATTATTGAAGTTCATTTATTATTTTAAATAAATAGATATATTAATTGAGCCCTTTTTAATACCATAAGTTATTGGAAGTTCGGCTCATCATATCAAATCTTTGATATGGGATTTTAGTTATGTCAGAGTTTGAATCCCAAGCCTCATTACAATCCAACATGCATGTAGAAGGATCAAAACTAACGATGTTGTACAGAGTGTCATTATTAAATCACTATTAAGGCATAGTGAGTTGCAAATTAATACTTTTTTTATAAATAATTAACCGTAACCTGCCAATCCAATCAGGACATAATGAAATAAAATTATAAACTCGTTGAATGCATGTTATGAATAATTTAACCATTATCTACAGCTTAAACATATGAGGATGACCTAACAAGGCATGCTTTAGGAGTTATGTATCACTATAAGAATAATTTATTTTGGATGATATATTGTATCGTTTCAGATTGGTGAAGTGAATGCAATGTTATCTTTCAAAAAAAAGTATAAGAATAATTTATTAAAACATAATCAATAAAAACGTAACTTCATTTAGAAATTAATCTGTAATTAACCACCTTGGGCAAGTTTAAGCTACAAATTGTTACCGTACTCTTGAGTTTAAAATGGAATTTGTGGGTGTGCCTGTATTTATGTGAGCAGTGAGAGTGGAAATATTTTTTTGTAATTATAAAAAATTTGGAGGATCTCTCTTTTAGAATAGAATCCTAATAAATGCATGGTGCTGTTGCCTAGGGCATATCAGGTGGCACCATAATAACCTATGGTTTGCATACTGGTTCTTTTGTGGCCTGGTATTTGCATAACTGATTGTTATGGACATTGCAATACCTTGGTGATTTTTTTTGAAAAGAAAACATTGCATTCATTTCACCAATACCTTGGTGATTTGGTACTAAGAAGACAAACAAATTGGTATTGTAGTTGCTGCTGTTTATGAAAACCATTTGGTATCCCTTTTAGTTATATTTTGGATATCCCACTTTGGTACACTTTTAGTTATGTTTTGGTGTGTAACAAATTATAATTGTATTTCCTGGTCCACAAAAAAAAAAAGAAGGTAAAATGGCATATTAAGCCACACTAGGTTGTACTTCTTCAAAAAAGGTCACACTATGTTGTATATTCTGTTACTGGTTCAACGCACATGGTCTGAACAAATGACTTGTGCTTTGTTGTGTGGCATGAGTATGAGCATTTGCCTTGCAACCTATCAGAGTCACCTGTATTTGCTGACTGTCACAGTAACTAAGATCTTTTAGCCTTTATGATTCACATGATCTTCACCCTAGCTAACCATATATTTCTAATATCATGCCTCATATATATGTTGCTTCCTGCTTATGTTAACTGTGTAGACACTAAGCAGTGTATAATCAAGATATTGAAAATTAATATCAAAATTGACACAGTTTTCATTTAAAAAAACAAAAAAACAATAGACACAGTCTTACTAAGAGAATAAATAGTCTTACTTAGAGAATAAAGAAAAAGTCTAATTTCAGAGATGACTAGAATAGTATAATGATGGATGCTATCATAGTAATGACACCTATACAGAAGTCTAATTTATAGAAAACCCTTGTTGATTTTGGGGTGCATTTCAAGATGATCAAGTTTGCCATTCCATTTCTAAAGCTTCAGTACCCTCTACTGCCACCTCAAAGTTCAACATAAGAAATCTAGGAATTGTGCCAATGCTTCACCTCACATGGGGATTTTAGGATTTGTGGCATTCTCAACAGATGATCCCTGGAAAAAACCACAATTCTATTCGACCTATTAGCATAACTTTACATATGTGTATCTCCAAATTTCTTTTGACAGCTGCTGCTTTCTTGTTGTCATCCTTCAATCTCATCGATAAATGATCCCACATCCTTTTGGGCAGATTTACACTTTTTTATGTTAATCTATAGAAGTCAATTCAAATTATCCGATTGAAGTTCTGCTAACTCTAGAATTTTTGTTACAGGCTCTGGGTCCATTTTTCATGCTTATGCTTTATATCGCTTTATGTCATGTACTTGCTGTATACGGTAAGCTTCAAAAGCTATGCACCTTCAATAACTGTCTCATCTTAAAATGTTTTCTGTCTTTCCATTTGTGGAAATAACTTTTTTCCCCAAAGAAATAAAAAGCATAATATTTGTATAAACCTTAGGATGTTGGTTAAAGCCTATCCAATTGTTCATCATTATGTACTGATCACTTATTATGCTAATCAAAGCAAAAGAGTTTTAATGAACCATCCATTTTTATGGCTGTTATGCACCAGTTTATATGTATGAAAAGGTTTTGTGTCAGTTGAGCTAAATAATACCCAAATTTTAGGAGATTTTTTATCTAGTTGTGCACATCTGTCTATGGTGTGTATTCAACATGTTTGACTGCCCTTGGATTTATTGAGTGAAACAATTTGTTGGAGAAAATAATATTACTTTATTTATAAAGCATGGTAAGAGTGTGGTACAAGTAGAGAAATTGAAGAACTGAAGGATCATGTAAAGTTTGGTGTGTGGAGATTAGATGGGAGTTGATATTCTAGCTTCATTTTTAGACTTTATACTTTAAATATCTATTGCATTTGTGATCACATGTTCATCGTCCATGTATCTTTTCTCAACTGTTATAATGGTAATCTTTTACACAAATTTCCTCTCAAGAAAAAAATTCATTTCAATCGAATAGGTTTTATTATGGAAGTGCAAATCAATGTTCCAAAGGTTGCTACTAGTGTTATACCGGTCTACTTCAGGTCATACCTTACTAAGAATGTTCAGTGCAAAAACATCCATCTTCAGCTTACCAATTTTTTAGAAAATTCTAATAAACTATATAAAATAAATATTGAACTTTGGGAGTTATAAATAATAAAAAAGAAATTAAAGCCATAAAATAAGGTCAAAATTAATTCATAATTAATATTATGGGTAATCGATGGCTTATTTGTGATTATTAACTACCATGAGTTTTTTTTAAAAAAATTCTAGAAAAGCTGCAATAGCTACTTGGGTAGATTTTGCTCGGTATATATCATAAAAAATTGATACTTCAAGCCAGGATTGGATATTTATTTTGGTTGATGCCTATATGGTGAGCTTCTTCATAATGAGGCTTTTTCAGTCCCTTTCACTGGTGATGGTTTTAAAATTTTGTTATTACTTAAGTAGATAAAATTACTTGCAACTTTTTTTAGTCTTCTCTTTGGCTCTATTTATGATTATTTTTGGTAGATGGCTGATGTTTAACTGTGTTTTGTCTGTTTTCTCATTTACCTAGGAGTATCAAGTGTTATCAGATCTCCGTATTCGGCATCTTGCTAAGAACAGGCACCGTCCTGATCAATTCACTGTGCTAGTTAAGGGAGTTCCACTTTGTATGGAACACAAGGCTCATGGATGTTCTATAGATCATTTTTTCTCGAAGCATCATCCTTATACATATCTATCATACCAAATAGTACATGATGGGAAAAACATTAGAAAACTACAGGTAAGCTTTTTATTAATATGCTAGGAATTTACTTTTACATCTTTATGCTGAAAATTCATATTTGTCATACTCTGCCATATTGCTGCTACCATATTTGCTTTCGTTTGATTTATCTCTTTAGTTATCTTAAATAATCAAAGAAACATTTTGGTTTCAGTTAGGAAAATTAATGCCTAATGATTTTAATGACGATAAGATTGTTTTTAATTGGTTTAACAGGCAATTTCCTAATTGGTTAGAAGCAAACTTGGATGCTATAATGTACCAGTTTTTGTACTAGTGCTTTTCTGTCAGTTTGTATAGCATATTACTTGGTTGCTGTACGTATGAGTGAGTTATTGCATATATGTTATTACTCTAGCACCTTTTCCACTTATTATGTATTTGCTCTTTGGTGGAATAGATAACACAATCACAATTCACGGGCAGAGATTTCTTTGTTTTGGACACAACAGAAAATTGACCAAGACCATAAACCTTACTAGCATCCACCTTCATTTTCTTTGATCTTTACATTCTCTGCATGCAACACAAAAAGATGATAGTACAACTTAAGAAGTTTCATTTGATAAGGAAGTGGAGTGAAGGGAGATAGAAAATGAAACTGCTAAAGATCAAGCAATTAGCTGTATGGTATTGGAGTGTATGGGGTGAGAGAAATAGGAGATGTTGTATGGTAATTCAATATCAACAAGGGCCTTAGCCATATAAGCAGTTGCAGCTCTAACATTCTTCACTACTCACAAGCCACCTTGAGAACCTAATATAGTTTGCTAGTTTTTCACTTTGAGTTTGCTCGGTGAAATATGGTTGATGGTTGTATTGTTCTAGTTTGTCTACTTTTTTTCATTTTCTTTTAAGTTTATTTTGTTTACTTTTCACATTGCTTTGGATGATATATTGTGCTATTTCAAATTGGTGAAATGAATGCAATGTTATCTTTCAAAAAAACCTTAAGAAGTTTCATTTGATATCCAGAGCTTATTTTGTAATGTTAGGATTTCATTCTCAAACAAGGATTAAGATGGTGTGACTTATGTCTAAATGAGACTAATAGATTTTGTAGTTAGATGGAATAAGAATCTTCAGGTTGTCACAGAGAACTCAGTTTGACAAGGATCTTTTGCTTCTTGACCAAGATCAATTTGGAAGAAGGATGTGGTCTCTACCTCGTTCAAAGGATGGTTTCGTTAAAAATCCCATTGTTGAAGTACTATCACATTTAAAGGATGGTTTCGTTAAAAATCCCATTGTTGAAGTACTATCACATTTAAATACCTGTCAAACTTAGTTGATATTTGTATTTGATTGTCAAAATTTCCCAAATATTTTAGGTTTTATGAAAAACAGTTACTCAATCAAATTTCACACTTAATTATATAGGATCTATCTTTCTCATGCAAATTAATATTTACAGAATTTGGCATCCTTAATTCAAAACAAAATCAAGAAGCTGCAAAGAGAAGCTGTTAAGGATCCAAATAAGAGCTCATTAGTTTGTAGTAAATTTTGTTCACATGAAGGAGACCAAAAAATACATGAGGAGAGGCTTCAGGTGGTATTGCAAAGAATACATCTGCTACAACATGAAAATATAGTCAACAAAAAGGTATTTTGCTTAACTTTTCCTTTTTGATGTACCAAAACAATTAGACACAGAGCTAGAGAAAAAAATCACCATTACGTTACATAATTTAGAAGAAAATTAGTGTTTCCTTTCTATTTCTGTCTGATTTCTGATATCTATGAATGCGTCTTTGATGATATGATGTCTATGAATGCTGAAGTATATGACAAATTCTTTTTGATGACAACTTTTTTTCTTTTCTATAGTGCCTCATCTTGTTCCTTATTCTCTTCATTATGTTAACTTACACCTATAACCATTCAATACTACTAGTCTTGACAGCCTGGAACTTTTTGTTACTCATAAGTGAATATATAGCAACTGATACCTTCCAGCCAAATTGTGAGGTTGTAAGTCTCCAATGAACTAGTACAAAAATAAATGAATAAGATGGGGGCTTGGACCAGTAAAAGTTTGTTGAGTTTTACAATTATTTTGAAAATATGATTGGAATTACCCAGTGACTGATGGAAGTATAAACATGTTAATATGCACAGGGTTTTTCCATGTTTCCATTTTCTGGAACATAGAATTACTTAGGATCTTGATTGTCTGATTTGATATGTCACTCTTGTGCCACATTGCTAGTTGACTGATCTCCATCAATTTCATTTTCTCATTTTCATCTCACATAGCCCCACTTGCAGTTGTTGTAAATATAGATGCCATCTGTTCTTTGTATAGGGACAATGATAGAACAAATGATCCTGAGTCTTAATATCTCTTTTATATAAGTTACACTCTTCATCACCCATAAACATATTTTGGTATGCAATCTATCCTTTCTCATTAGTCAGTTAAAGAAGTTAATTTTAATTGGAAGCCTAGATTTTCATAAGATACAACCTTCAAAATCCTTAATACCTGACTCCTTCAAAGGATCGTACATGGAATGCATTGAGAATTTCTTAGTTTTTGTCCATTTCCATCGGATTTGTTTATTTCCTTCACCAATTTCTATGTCCTTCATGTCATCAATGAACCTCTCCATAGTTGTTGGGAAAATATCATTATTTACAACCACTGTTCAGCCTCTAAACTTACCCTCTTCCCACCTAGTCAGTTGAGAAATTGTTGCATTTGAATATTCAGCTGCTAGGAAGATGTCTTTGTGCACTTCTGCTATCTTTTTAAAATTTGGCCATGGCTCAAACCAAAAACTTATATCAACCTCGTCTTCAACTTGATAGTCTAGATTGCACATAAATACCCCTCTTAGATTTGCAATAGCATGCCAGGTGCTCGACCATTCTGCAGTGCTCTTATCCATAAACCGATTTTTTCTTTTGAAATATTTTCACTGCACAACCTTAGCCCACGTTGAGGAGTTTTCTATTATCAATTTCCACAACCAAGAGCCTGTAATTATGTGCATGAATATCAAGAACACCTAGACCACCATTTTCCCTCCTTGAAGAGGCTTATAGTGGGGTTTCTTTGTTTTTCTTTGGCAAATGGTGATACTGTTTATACTTTCCTATATACATATATTTTTTCTTATACATCCCTTTAGATAATATATTGTATCGTTTCGGATTGGTGAAATGAATGCAATGTTATCTTTCAAAAAAAAATTACACAGCTAAGATCCCAATCTGGCATCATTATGTGCACGAATATCGAGAACACCTAGACCCTCCTATCCTGCAAGATGACTATCAATTTTTGAAATAATAGTCCTCCTTCTCCCTTTTCATTTTGATTAGCTTCCAGCTCACTAGGTTAAGCATGCACTTTTGCTCGGGCGATGGATCCTCCTCCCTCTTTTCTGGATTGAGGGTACAATTATGTCTCTCCATCTTCTCAATTCATTGTTATTGTTCTCAGCTTGCCACATCACTGGCTGATTTTGTTGTTCCTTCATCATCATTATTTATCCTCATTTGTTATAATTAGACTTCACCTTTTTATGTCATCATTGTTCTTATTTTTGTTGCTAAACTAATTGTGTTTTGCCTTTTTTTCTTTTCAACTTAGAAGGCTGTTGGTTAGGAACTTAAGACCATGTGGGCTCCTTTATGGTTATTCTTCCTCTTATATCCATTCAATAATAACCAGCATTTCCTGGTCTCCTAGCTTATCGAGCAATGATAGATCTAATTCTACCAACTTTACCTATCATATCAATGGATTGTCATCTCCTATCACTTTATTCAGTAAATTGATTGGGAGCCCTTCTTTTGGATCTGGGTACTTGGTACATAAGTATTATTGACATAGTTATGGGTCATAATGAACATGTCCATACTTCTCTAACTGATTGTGGAACACTTGGTTGAGAATGCTGTGGATTACAGAAATCAACTAGTTGTACTCATATCCGCTTGTAGATGCCGGTTGCAAAGTGATCTTCAACACAATCATTCTTAATTTTGTTGCATCATAGCTGAAGTTGAACTACAGATCACCTGCACATGATAATAATATATTTAGAATTTTAATGATCTTTTAAAATTGAAAGTATGAGTTGAACTTGTCTAGATGGCCTTATATACATCTCTCGTATATATATCATGCTTGTACTGCACTTGGATTACCAAGGGGTCGAAGTGCTTCAAGATACTTACTTAGTTCACACATTATGTCCACCATCAGATAATTTTCTCAAGCCACTTGAGCAATTATATCTTGCAGAGGGCCTCATAAATCAGAACACGCTCTAAACTAGTATGCCAAAAATTTGTAAAGAAAATCTTAATGATGTAATTTTCAAAATAAAATTTTAAACAGTCATGTAAAAGATACTGAATAAATGCTCATATGTGAGATGAATAATCTTAGTCATCATGTTATGTTATAGCTCTAAAAGGATTTCTACATAGGGCTTTCATCTTTTACTCTTATTTTCTGCTTGATCTTTTCTTGTACATCCATGATATAGAGTTAACTATCAATTAACTCCAGGTATCTTTTATACAAAGGCTTCATTAAAAGAATCATGTTCATTATTACTTTCTAGAAATTTCTGAAAGTATGATTTCCTATATGATCTTCCCTTTATTAGTATTCCGATGCTATAAACTAGCCCAGTCATCAGAAGTAAACATAGCCATCATTCCCTATTTTGTTAATTTAGAGATTCAAAGATTACCTTGTTTGGTGAAGCCACTGAGTTATTCCTTTATTGACATACATGGGAATCTGTTGTTATTAATACCCCATGCAGACAGTTTACAGGAGTTCCACATATATAATCTTTTGTAAATAATTTTTTTGTAGCTGTCATGAGTCATACATAATTACAATCTTCAATTGTTACTTTAATCCATTGTTCAGATCTTTTTTTTTTTTTTGAAAAGATCCATTGATCAGATCTGAAGTATATTAATTTGTATGTCTTAGTATTTACCACTTATTTCATGAGTAGGTGGCTGCACCTGCTAGCTGCATTTTGAATCTTTGAGATCATTATGGGTTGTAGCTGCTGCTTGCAGGATATAAAATAATATTATTTTTCCTCTTGACTAAAGTAAGTGTATCTACATTTTTCATTTGAGCCAGTCTAGTCCATATCAGGTTAGGAGAAATGTAAGAATATGAACAAGTACATTGGATCTTTTCCTAACAGCTTATGATTTTGGGAAATTGGTTATCGAGTGTAAACTGCAGAGCTTAAAGACCATCTATGGTTTGAAATGACATTCGATAAGAGAGACAACCATAGCATCATATATTGCGAAGTTGGTGAGATGATCTTGTTTTTAATCTACAACTTGTAATTTCCATGGTTGATACAGTCTGCAGTCTAACCTTGTAACATAACCTATCTATAGTTTCTTTATGATCTTATAATATTTTCTCATCTGTTGTTGATTTGTTGCAGGAATTACCTGTTGCCTTCGTATCATTCAAGTCTCGCTGTGGTGCTGCATTTGCTGCACAGACACAACAAGACATGAATCCACTATTATGGATCACTGAGTCTGCACCAGAACCAAGAGATGTTGTGTGGAAAAACTTGGCTATCCCTTGTTATCTTTTGGCACTGTACAGAGTTGGAGCATTTGTTGCAGCAATTTTGCTCACAGTTTTCTTTGCTATTCCTGTGACTGCTGTTCAAGGAATTGCACAATTTGAAACCCTACAGAAGTGGTTCCCTCCAGCCAGGGCTGTGCAGCTAATGTAAGGATTTTTTGCACTATCTTATTAACGTTACAGTTTGTCAATTTTATCTTTGCCATTTTAGTAAAATGACAGCTCTACTGACTAAATAAAGTCAATTTGTTAAAATCCAATTTTGTTGCTATGACTACGTAATTATTGAGTTTTCTCCTCAGCTGTTTTTTCAAGGTAAAAATGTTGGTTGAAATTATATTTTCTTCGGGAGCAGTAATCTTAAATATGAACTGTGTAGTCTGGATGATCAGATGAATGGAAGGAACTGGCTTCTTGTGAGATATTGGAATAGATAAGGTTGGTGCTTATGTTTTGCATGCATGATACATCATCATCAAGTTCAGAATGCTAATGTTCAGTTTTAATCAATGCTGAATTATTTAGGTAAGCATAATAGAGATCAAATTATAGTTGGGTTACATGTTTTTGGAAGAGGGAAGAAGTCATTTTACATTAGTTTTACCATTGGGTTTGTACTTGATTGAAGAGAGGACCATCTCCAGTTTCTACGTTCTTTAGCTCTGCAGTCAATGGGATTTCATGGAAGTTGCAAATTATGTGGTATAGATAGTTAAAAATCAACCCTAATAGGTTGGTAAGGTACTAGACATCTATGATAAGTTGAAATGAAGCAAGCAAAAAACTATTGTTAATAGTACACAAGGTGATCAGTTATAGGAGGAGCTCTATTGCTGATTAGCAAACAAATATTGGTCCATAGGTGGTTTAACTTGAACTGGTGAAAGTTCTTTTATTGAATCTGCCTTTCGGCAGATGCCTGGTTGCAAAAGGAAGTATGATCAAACTTTTAGTGCTTACTGGTTTTACATTTTTGCCTAGATTTATGTAGAGAATGATGTAACCTTCTTTGTGCTGTGCTGCTTAATATATTAAATGTTTGAATTAGATACTAACGTAATACTTGCGACAAATATTTGTGAATGTATTCATCCATTTTAGGTTAATTGTAGTATGGGTCCCTAAACATTCATTGATTTCCAATTCAACTTCTTAATTATAAAATTATTAGGTTTAGTTCTTCAAAGTTGTACTTGTTTGATTTTTAATCTTGTTATTAGGTTTGATGGATGAAAGCAAATAGTAATTTTCTTAAAATATGTATATGCCAACTTATTAAGCCCATTTACTTGGCTCTTAGAGGAAATGTTTGATTAATCCTGTTGTTAAATTTGATGGATGAAAGCAAATAGTAATTTTTTTAATAATGCATATGCCAACTTATTAAGTCCATGTACACAAAGTGTATGCTTCTTTTGATTAAAGCAATTAGGTTCTATACGGAAGGTTATGGGTTCAATACTCACCTAAGTTCAAAATTTGTTAAGTCCATGACTTGGCTCCCAGAGGCACAAATGCTAGCCTGGAGTGTTGGGATCAGCATGCAGGTGTGTGTGACTGGTTTTGCCGAGCAACTGTTATCCTGTGTCATGGGCATGGCATGCCTGTGCATATGACTTATTCTGAGTTGTAGCACATGGATGTGCACTAGGATCATCAGGATGCTGACGGGTAACACCTAGCCAGCCCATGCCCAGCAGGGTGTGGATCCAATTAATCGGGCAGAGGTAGTGGCAAAGAAACGAAGAACATAAGGGAAGAGAAAGGTCTCATTGAAAACATGGTACAGCAACTTACACATTGTACACCTGTGGCCAATACTCTCTAGCAGCTGGGTATTTACCTGCCAACAAGCGCGGTGCCAACATGAGTACTGTAACCATCCTTCACTCTTCTGTGGGGACCAGTGTTGTTAATCCTTCATTTTTAAATGGAAGCCTAGTATGCAGGTAGATATCAATTTTTGTTTATTTATAAATGATGGTTAATATTTCACGAGTTCATCATTAAATAAAGGTTTTCTTCTCTAATAACAAAACTTTGATGAGATACTGAGCAGTGAAGTTTATAGTGTGGGTATAGCAACATGAGTACTTTAGAAGACTAAAGGATGGTTTGCCTTCTGTGAGAGAAGATCATTAAAAAGACTCTTAGATCACCACACACCAGAACTAGCTTAGTCCAGTGGGGCTTGACTAGGAATTGCTACCAGTTTGTTGAGTGATAAGTTCAATAGAGAAGGCTGAACTTTGGTCTGAGATCTAGATAAATAAACAACAAACCCTTATTATTTAAGAAGATTTATTGGCTTGAAAGAGCAGTTGATAGCTTTGGCAGAATTGTGAGTTCAATCAACAGATATACAACCTTGTTGATGCAACCTTGTTGATGATCTGCTTAAGTGCAGAATTTCCTAAATCTTTTAGTCCAATGTTTACTGAGTACGGTGGTTCATAGATCAGCACCGGCACTGCTGCTACCAATTTAAATCTAGAGGGATTCCTTAGAGGAGCAGTGCCGCTGCTAGCTAAGGCAATAAGGTATCCATCAGAACTTTTAGCATTCTTACCCCATGTTCTGAGATTTGTATTCCTTTTGTTAACTCGTTTTATTGTTTGATATATCTTTATTATTTAACAGCATAACTACATAACATTTTTTCATTTTCATGATTTTGTAGACCTGGGTTGAGCTCTTTCTTGACTGGATATCTTCCAAGTGCAATCCTCAACAGCTTCATATATGTCATTCCATACGTAATGCTTTATATTGCCTCATTAGAGGGTTTTACATCCCAGAGCAAAAAGGAGATTAAAACTTGTAGCATGGTCTTCTATTTCTTGGTTGGAAATGTTTTCTTCTTAAGCCTGTTATCTGGATCATTACTGCGACAGATTGGAGAGTCATTCACGCATCCCAAGGATTTTCTTAATCATCTTTCAAGGGCTGTTGCAGCTCAGGTAAGCTTTGGAAGTTAACAGCTATTAGGCCAAAATAGAATGTTTTTGAGACGTGCCTGGTTGAAGAATGGAGTCATTCACGCATCATGCTCCTATGCTTACACCCATGAGAACTTGCAGATATTGATAACAAGATACAATTGTTTTCCTTGAATAAAGTCTAGCTACCCCTTTTTCCATTTCATTCCATGTATAGTAGTTCTTAAACCTTCTTACATGGTTGCTTTAAGAAATTAATCAGGGTGCTTAAAGCTAATGAGGAAGAACTGAAAAAGGTGGAGAATGTATAGATAATAACAAAAGAATGAATGTCTATTTAAATTGGTTCCACCTGAATATTTCTCCACTCTACTGCAACCACCTCCTCACTGTATCTTCACTTTTGTGGGATAACAGCACCCGCAGCTCCATTCTTCCATTTTCCATGGGGCTTTACTTTGGTAACATTTTTTGTCAGCCCCACCTCCCTAATTGGCAATGCCTTTAAGGCTGAGTGCTGAGCTCATTACCTTGCTGGTAAATCTTAGCTGCCGTCTGTTACAGAAAGCAATGGTGTTTAAACTTACACTGCATGACTCGGACCTCTTATAGTTACATAGTGAAGACTTGGTCCTTCAGTTACTATGTTGCATTTAAACCAATTCTCCACCATGACACTGCTAATTATTTCTAGTATGTACTTTCTAAGTCTTTTTTTAAAAAAAAATTTCTTGGTTCCTAAAGCAAAAGTTTAGTAAATGATCTTACAATTGCTGCATTTTTCTTGCAGTCAGATTTCTTCATTACATATATTTTGACAGAAGGGTTAGCAGGATTTTCATTGGAAACTCTACAGTTTGGATTTGTCTTTTTGCATATTTTGAGGACTCATTCTGTTGGTTATGATGACACACAGAACGATTCATATCTATATGGCTTTCCGTATTTTCGAGTTATTCCAATTGTTTCTCTTGCAATTTTGATGGGGATGGTCTACGCTGTCATTTCGCCCTTGTTGCTTCCTTTTCTTATCATTTACTTCTTGCTTGGTTATGCAGTTTATGTAAATCAGGTTAGCTTTCTTTGTAACCTCTCTCGAGTTTTTCCTATTAGATGCCAATAGTAATTTGTCAGTAACTGATGAATTGAATTGTTAAATCATTTATCTTCTAGTTATTGTCATATATTTCCCACTCCATCTTGTAGTATTTAAGCACTGCTAGCTTTCTTCTAGTATTTACGTTATGCTGATAATATATGTCAATTTGTAAATGACATTACATTGTAATTACTGCCGTCAGTGTGGTTTCATGGAATATCGTTTGAGCAGATTCTAGTTTTAGTACCATATTAGCACAGTATGCTACCAGTTTATGGAGTGGTTTCCTCTGTGAATATTTCCAGGTATCCCATGTAATTTTGTCAAATAAAATGATAGAACAGTACAAATGAATTGTTCATTGAGCTGGATCAAACCATATGCTCAGGTACTAGTTTAGGCTGAGCTATTATAAAAATTGCTATAAAATGTTCATTTTTTAAAAGCTCGTTTGTTCAGTTCTGAAATCCTGGAGAATTATCTGTGGAAACGTAAGATAGAAATAATCTTTGAGCATTTGCATTTAGATGTGGAAATTACCAGACCTAGAAATCTGTTATATAACTTGCACTGTACTTCGTCAGTTCTTGAAGTCTCAGAAAGGAATTTATTTTTTCTCCTTTATTAAGGTGCCTGTGAAATCAAAATCCGTGTTCCTGCACATTTCTTAGATACCTCACGAAGACAAAGATTCAGGATTCTTGTTAGTTTCTCAGAAAAATGATTCTTAGTAGTTAGTATCGTACATCAATGAAGTTTGGTAGGTATCTGTTATGAACCTTGGACTGAAACCAGGGGCAAGTCGATAGATGGGGGGGATAAATGACAATTTACTTTTTAGTTTTTTTTTTTCTCATGCTGTCCTGCTGAAGTGGATAGGAGTAGCAGTAATTTTTGTATTTAATGCTGAAGTTCTCTTGCAGATGCAGGATGTATATGCAATCAATTACGACACATTTGGACAGTACTGGCCTTGCATTCATCACTTTTTATACATAGCGATTATTCTCACGCAAATTACGATGATCGGTCTATTTGGCTTGAAATCAAAGCCAGGAGCTTCAGTTTCCTCCATTCTACTCTTGATGTTGACTATATTGCTTAACGAGTATCTAAAGATTCGATTCCAGGCAACATTTCATCATTATCCGATCAAGGTATCCTAAATTAAGTCATCATGCTTCTATGCTTCCCATGGGTGCCTGGTTTATATATAATTGTTTGTTACTACTTGCTAGTTTCTCTCATTGGTTCTTTGTATCTAAATGTTATTATATACCTTATTGTTAGTTGCAAACTTGTCAGACTAGTAAATATAGACTTTCCTTTTGGAATAATAGTGTTGACAGCATGAAGATGTAGTCCTTTTTTTTTTCCTGGGCAAAAACCAAAATGTTCATTTACCATGTTAACCATATTGTTTTTTTTTTGTGAAATAAAAAGTTGTATTCGTTTTTTTTTTCAATTTACAATAGTAAGTTTTATACCTACCATCTCTAATATTGAGCCTTAACCTACTCTAACCAGCTGAGTGTAATGAAAGGTCGCATTTTATCACTACATGCATTTCAAAAGAGCGAAAGAAAGAAGAGAACATAGGAAGAGAAGAAAAGGAAACAAAGGAAAAGAAACAGCACCCGCAATGACATCAGAGGGGAAGATGAGTATGAGTGCTGTTGCTTGAACAGCAAGCATCCTTTCTTGTCCCCTTTAAAGACCTTCAGTTCCTTTCAAATCCAAATACATAAGCGCCATGTAACTAGGTGTTTCAACTCCACAAATTTCGTTTTCTTTTGCTCCTCAACTGACTATGGAAGGTAGTCAATGCTGAAATCTGACTTTTCAACACTTTCTAAGCACAAAGACCAACCGGTTCATGTGAACGGACCGTGGAAGAATAGGTGATGTCCACGGTCCTTTGCAAATGCTAATGTTCCATCCGCACAATGTTCCATCAACTACTATTCCTTTGCAAATGAGTCTTAGCTCATCTTAGCTCTGTGTGAAGCTTATCCTTCCTCTAAAACCTATGACATTGTTGGATAATAATTCCCACTATTACATGTTCTGCTTAATAACTAATTTTCTATAACCATATTAAACCTAGACTATTGTGACATTATTGTTGAGAATATTAGCAGCAACTAGTCCCTAATTAAGGGAAGTAAATTCTAGTTAGTCCAGTTATGATCTGCACATAAAATGAGTAAATCTTCTATAGTTGCACTTAGCATTGATGCTGATGTTGTTTAAAACAACTGATATTGCTCTTAAGCTCGTAGTCTTGTGATGGGATGTGCTCAGGTTGCAAAGGAGAACGATGATTGTGATGAAAGAGAAGGTCAGCTGGACACCGGCGGGGAGATTGCAGTTGATGCCTATCGGCCTCCTTGGATGCAGCCTGTGAATTTTGCAGGAGATGACGGTCTTCTGCAGTCCTTGGTTTCCCACTCATGACGCTGCTGCTGCTGCTGTCCTTGCAGTAGTTTGTATGTTCTTGTTCCAATTCCATGATGCCACGTACGAATAAGCAGCTGTCTCTTCAGATTGGTACGCGGCAATGAATAGGCCATAATGCTCCCTTTTCATTCACTTTTGTAGTCAATGTAAATGATCGTGTAGCAGATAGATCTTTGTCCGAGAAACTCTTCTGCAATGTATTTTCAGAATTTCCAATAAGCATTATTAGAGTTCCAAAGCAAATTGCATTTTTCTTTATTCATATGTTCTATATGCTTAAATGAGGTCTTTTTGTCTTTTGGCATTTTTGGTTTTTTGGTTTTTTGGTTTTTGGGCATTTGGGCATTTAGTGATACAAATTATACTTACTATATATACATATATATATACTTTTTTTTCATGTTCCTTTATTTGATATATTGTATGTGAAATGTTACGTTCCTTTATATGAAACTATATACTTTTTTTTTTTTTAGGGATGATATATTGTATGTGAAATGAATGCAATTATATATTTCAAATATGTTATAAGCTTAAATTTTTATTATCATAATATTTTTTCTTAAAAGCATAAAAATAAGTTTTTTCGTGCGTCAAAAGATATATATGTCGCGCCGTCCGAACATTCCCTCAGCACTGAATCCCATGTATTCCCTCTGCCTCCAATGACTAGTCCCTGTTCATATATTCGAACACTCAAGGAGTCAAATTATTTAAATAATAATGCTCTCTTTATTTTTCACATGAAAATCCATTATTCAAACTTTAACATCACATAAATAATAATCATTTATTGAACCCCTTAGGATGTAGTCGTGATGCTAATATGTGAACTCATCAATGACGCGCCCCGTCTCTCTTTATCATTTATTGAACCTCTTTCCTTGTGTCAATTAACTCTCGCAACTTTTCTTTTCTGTTACTTTTTCCTCTTTCCCAAGAGGGATAAGAAGAGCATAATTTATATTGTACTACTTACCAATCACAATCACTCCACTACAACTATTGCATTTGATACTGCGGGAAGCCAATTTTAATCACCATAACTTAAATTTTGTTTGATCACCAAGATAATGGGCAAACACAGGGAGCCTTCCCCTGAACGCATTAAAGCATCACTCACTAACAACAAAGCAAATAACAGTAATATGTATATAAAAATTATTCGACAAACACGCTTCCGAAAAGAATGCGAAATCTAGTAGGTAATAGCTACCTAAGGCGATACACCATATATGATCAATGACACTCCCAATCCATAATTTTTGGCCATACATGAAACCCTGAAAGTTCATTGACAGAACAGCGACTAGGTGCCAAGATAGAACGTAGAGAACATGACTAATAACAATGTGACCCTTAAAGAAACGCATCCTTTTCGAGTAACTTGAGGACATCGTCTTGATTGTTCAGCTTGGCAACGTCGATAGGCGTCTTCCCGTCCAAATTCTGTGGAGTGCTGCACCAAGAAAAAAAAACAGTGAACTAAAAAGCTCGAGGAGTTGGAACTTTGATCGTTTGACTTACACAGCAGCGCCATGCTCCAGAAGCAGTGCGACACACTCCTTGCGCCCGTAACCAGCAGCATAGTGAAGTGGAGTATTCTTATTCTTGTCTAGTGCATTCACCGAAGCACCTGCTACAAGAAGGACCTCTGCACATTTCACCTGAAACATAGGACACAACGCATGGATTGATATAAACAAAGGATACTCGGCAGATACTGGGAGAAAAAAAAAAGTGGCACTGCCTCACTTTTTATAACTCTGACCAGCCAAAGTATCTATTTGGTTTTCATCTCCAAGTAAGGATGAAAGAAACCTTTTGCTTGAGGACAACTTACCAATGAAACCAGGCCAAAAGGCTTGCAATGGTATGTAGAAGATGAAAGCTAAAATGGTAGACATACTTAAAATATGAACATTTTCTAATAAATCCAACATTAAGGTTTTATTGTCTAAACTGCACTTCCAGTAAAAGAAAAGAGTCAATTAATGAATACACTGGACAGGGTTTTAACCAATTTATTCTTTGTAACTAAGGTTTACATGGACTTTTGCAAGAACCATACTAGATTTCAATTAGCCATTGTATGGATCTCCAAAATACTATATGCAATTCAAACTTGCTAATCTATTCCAATTCTGCCAACTCATATCTCCAAAATTTGGGGATGGCTTGTCCACTGACCATTCACTACAGATGGTCATGAAATGCCCTTACTTGTTGCCAAACTTCAAGGATCAGGAAGGCTTATAGGGATCTAACTTTTAGAGATTTTAGTGGTATTGACAAGTCCAACAACCTGATGTGCTGTTGATTTTAAAAGTCAGACTTGTCAAACTGCAAGACACTATTTTACTTTACCCAATCAATTGGCAGTTGGATATAATTGTTATAATCAGAAGTCCTACATGTATATTGTTGCAATCACGACGTTTGGGATAAATCTGTCGGACCTCTACAGTTTAATATATGTATATACTGCCAAGGAAAAATCTCCAACTATAAATTGTATATGATCCTAGATTGTAGTTGCAACAAAACAATCAGGGATTTCAAATGACACTTGCCCCACTAGCTATCCTACAGCACAATATTTGCATGCCAACACAATATTTAAAGTCATGAATTGCCAATGGCTAGAAGTTTCCATGGCCCTTATTGCGTAACTGCAGTGTCACAAACTACACAAACCACTTCCAATACCAAATCAATAACGAAAGTGTTAACAAATAATTCAATTAGGTAACACTCAAATCCTAACATATAGTCTATGGACAGTGTAATGAGAGTAGAAGGTAAAATTTGTTGTCTTTAATCTTTATTGTCCAATTTACAATGACCTTTAACGTAGCCTGTTTTGCCTCCACTCATTCACCTTTTGATATATCCACAATGGTTCATAATTTGATGTGGAATGATAAGCAAACACAGGTTTTATTGGAACGATTTGTATCATTCCAAGCAAACACAGGTTTGTAACCGAGGGTGGGACCCCCGATCTGTGTCCAACCACCAGAGAACAGCACCAGAAAGGGTTGTCTAGGGCATGCCAAACAAAGTTAATTTATTGATAATCTATCTAAGAATGGATGAGTTAATAAGGAGCAAAACAAGACCTATGTCTTGTATATTCATCAGTTAAAGGTTGTAGGTTGATTACATTTCTATCCAGGTCTAACGACTAATTGTAACTAAACTTTAATAGCTCAAAACAACTAGTTCTCTATGGCTATTTAAGGCTCACCTATTTTAGTCTCATAACTTTTCAACTCTTTACCAATTCAACTAACAATAAGGACTATCATGGGTCAGGATTGCGATGATGAATGTTAATTGCAGATTGGTGGAAAAATATATGATTTTATAGCTGGACTAATGATAATGTCAATACAATTAAGATCTAACACTATGATCAAGTAGTTACCTTTTCTTGTGTAGGACGCTCCTCATCTTTTGTTGACATCCTGATGCATTTATATTAATCATTTTGCATTATGCTAAGAGTGCATGTGGGAAGAGGTCTTCTACACTGATTATTTATTATGGGGATGCATGTGTTGATGTGAGGATACAGGCTTGTCGGCAGTGATTATATACATGCATATGCTCAGTGATTATACACAGGCTTATGCCTTTGATGATCTATATATGCGCTTAAACCCAGGGTAAGCTAATGGTGGTTTATGCTAGGGGTGGCTTATATGCAGACTTTTGCTCAGGGAGATTTTATACATGGGTTTATACTTCCCGGACCTACACCCACAGTATACATGCACGCATGTAGGTGATGTTGTTGATATTATGCAGTTTGTAGCTCATTTACGGTTCACGATAATATTCCTAGATATCTAAGCATCGTACAGTATAAGCTCATAATATTTCCCCTCTACTCAACAATTTAATGTTTTCTTTTGTAGGTTTGGAAAATTACAACAAAGCATAAGCCACAAAAATTGAGCTCATCTAACATTCACCTGTAATTCAAGATGATCTAAGAGTAAAGACAAACTAGATGATAAATTTTGAACTTTATTAGATCTTGAACCCACAACCTCTAGCATGACTTCTTACTGCTCTAAGCAGTTGAGAAACATCTGCTTCTCACAAACAAGATTGTAAATGAAATGGATTTATTTAAACTGCTAAAATTATTTTCAAAGAACAAATTGTAGTATCGACAGTCTTGAGAAAAAAAATTTAATTCATTTTTTTAACCTGAGCAGCATATGATCTTTGAACAGGGTGACTAAGCACCAATCCACTAAAGTTAATGGTTTACTAGATCCAGATACACTTGATCAAAGTTACCAATGTTGTGTCACATTGATTGCAATCAATCATAGTTGTTCCTGAGGAATTTGTCTATGCATTAGTTTCCATCACCCACATGTGGCTATGGACATGTAGCTCCTCCATCAGCACAGGATTGCCTTCAACTGGACCCAACTTGCATTGAGGAGAAAATGAAAAGGGTGATTTGTCTACTCAGTGTTGTATGGAAAAATAAGTGCTGCAACACAGCAGCTCCTTTATTGATGCCAATGCTACCTCTCAACCCCTTTCACAAAGAATATAGCTTGGGGAGATTTGAGTAGCGATGAAAATAATTAGGAGCTGAGAGCATAATTGGATTGAGAAGAACAAAAAGAATAGGAAAAAAGTTGGGAAAGAAGGGACTACAAAGAAAGGACAATTCAAATTGAGAAGAACACGAAAAGAGGAAAGAGATCGGGAACAAGAGAGAAGTACAGTTGGACTAAGAAGTACAAGCATAGAGAGAAATTTCCAGCGGAAAGGGGATTAGAAAACACAAGGCAACTGATTGAAAGACAGATTTAAAAGGGAACATATCACCGGTCAGGGGTTTCAACAAGATTTAGCCTGAAATGCATACATTTTGAACCTTGAATCAACATCAAATCAATCCAATCAATGAACTGCTAGTTTGGTGAGCAAGTCTTTACTTCATAATAAGGTTAAAAGTGGACATGTACTGTTAAGTTTAAATGTAATAAGTTATCACTAGAAGTGACATTTAGATTGATTGGTGACCATGTGTCAAATGTGACATTTGAAAACAACTAGAAAGTGACCAAAAAGGGCAAGATGGATATCAGTTGGAGATCAACCTCTTTTTTTTGAAATGGAAGATTGCATCCATCTCAACATTCTGAAATGATACCATTCCAAGCAGTTGGGGCATCAACTAGATAGACCTATTTGGCATAATTTCCAGCGGATTTAGACTATGCACTTGCAGATCAAGGATTCAAAGAACCGTCACATCCCAGAGAATCTAACCTCAAATCAGTATATGATTTATTACTCATGTTATTTACTTGACTAAAATCTACCATGTTCTGCGAAGTTAACTTGAGAGCATTTTTTGTTGCTACTTCAATTTATTCTCTTTTTGTTAGAACTGTTTCAATTTATTCTCTTGAGTATATAAAAATGTAACTGAAGTAAGTTCAATTTTGGGACAAGGGCTTCAAGCAACATCTCAATCTTCAAAACAATGTTCAGTTGCAACTAAAAAACTACAGCCTCTTTACATAGGCCAATTTGATTCTTGTTAGTTGATATGAAAAATTAAATTTAGTTGAATCTACGAAATAATAAATTGGACTGAAGCAGAATGTATGAGGCATATCCAAAAAAATAATTTAGGAAAAGGTGAAGTAGTGAATAATAATTTTTAGAAGGTAAAGGTAACAAATATTTCAACCATACCTCGCCATAACCACATGCAAAGTGCAAAGCTCTCCTTCCCTCTGAATCCTCTTCATCCTTGTCTAACCCAGATTCTAAGGCTTTCTTCAAACCCTACATAATAAAAGTAAAATACTCAGACACAGAAAGATCAAAGGGCCCTTGTATTTGCTCAACAACTAAGAAAAAACACAGCCGATAGAATCAACTACAGAATCAGAAAAATACAATGTCTATTAGTAGTCAATGGATCTTGAGAGTGTCAATGCATCAGCAATAAACTATACAAAGACAAAAATAATTTTTGTGTTGGTGCTACATCTTGCATTTTCTAATCAATCATTATCAAATGAACCAAGACTATAACTATACATTATGTTCAGCACAGAATATCAAAGAAGTTGGGGAACATGTACTGATGTTAGACTATAAAGTTTTGAACCAAACAAAAGACCATCCTGATTTTTACGGCAACAATGATGATCAAGGATATGATGAAACACATGAAGTGCAACAGAATTTTTATGGTGATCATTTTAAATTTGCTAGACTTTGTATCATTATAGAAACCATGCAAACTTATTTTATACCTCAACATCACCAACACTAGCAGTGTGATGAACAATGGATTCATCCTCATAGCCACCATCATCTTCTCCATCATCATGACCAGATAAATCAGTAGAGGTACCATCTTCGCCTGAAGGTGCAACTCCCATGGCTTGACCAAGCTTTTTTAGAACTTCAGGATCATTCCAGTATCTAAACCAAGAAGGGATTAACAATTGTTGCATGGATATACTTGACAAAGCGTAATTAGGTAAATCTAATACTTCATCATTGCAGAGGGACCTCCAGTTTCTATCTCTTCAAGAATTCCTTTCAGTGCTGGATCATCCTTCATGCGAACCATTCGTTCTTCAAGCTGCTCTTTTTGAGCAGGATTTGTCAAATTCTCAAGCATATTAGACATGCCAGGATCCTGAAGCACATACAAAAGTGTTTGATGACCGAAAATAACTCAGACAATGTTGAATAAATGAGATGACAGAAATTGTTGGATAACCTGCATGATAGCACTTCCCAGGCGTTCAGCCATATTCATGAACTGAGGATTTTGCATAACTTGCTGCATAGTTGAAAAGTACTGCTGAGGATCCAGTGGAGGAGCAGCATCTTGTGCTGAACTATGGGCACTCTTTTGAAGTTGTTCGGCCATTTGGCTAAAGACAGGATCCTTGGCAATCTGTTCAGCCAATTCCTTAATTGTAGGATCCTGCATGCATAAGTAGATACTAAATAATAAATGGATCCAATATTTCATGTCATTATAAGAATACTCTAGAAAATATGTTCAAGAAGGTAAAATATCGTTCAAAGCAATCCATTTGTCCCAATTTTTACCAAAATTTTACAGAAGTAAGATAATATTCCCTTCCTCCTTTGTTTCTAGACTGAAAATTTTTTTATGCCACCTCTAAAATAAATGACGAACTGTAAAATCAGGAGAGTAATTACATTTAGGAGATTCTGCATAGCAGAAAAATCGAAAGGATTTGCTGGAAACTCAGTAAGGGGATTCGTAGGGGTCCGGCGCTCTCCTGATTGTTGGGTAGGCGATTTTTCAGCTGCGGAACTCTTGTT
Organism: Thalia dealbata; assembly: GCA_030544415.1. NCBI lineage: Eukaryota > Viridiplantae > Streptophyta > Magnoliopsida > Zingiberales > Marantaceae > Thalia > Thalia dealbata. The sequence goes on from CM060458.1 coordinate 3,748,955, forward strand.
CTCACCATCTGAAATGCATGACAATTTTTATGAAGTTAAAACCACGTGAGAAATTAAACAAAAAAAGAGAACTAGGTTTTGCCAGTAGACGTTAACTTAATTGCAGCGCCTGCCAAATTGAAGAGATAAACCATGTAAATTTACAAATGGCCCGTAGTTGTATAACTTGAGAATAAATATAAACAAGTTCATTATACAAATCAAGATAACAAAAAAAAAGTCATGAAGGTTTACGACATGAACATAATAAGAACCAGAGACAAAAAATCACAGTGAGTTAAAAAAAAAGAAATCACAGTGAGTTAAAAAGATCACAGATCTATTCAGACTCCAACAGGAAGAAAAAAGAAATCGACGAAGCATCCTTGGAAAAGAAAACATCAATTTCGACAAGAAGATGCGACCAGGGATCCGTGTACAAAAAAACATCAAAAGAAACAGAAAGAATCGGCGAAGAGATTATTCAAAAATTGCATAGAGAGTGTGATCAATTTGCCTCCGAATCCAATTCGAAAACGGCACAAAAACATCTGCAAATCCCCAGTCCTCGGATGATGAGCTTCGATTCTCAAAACTCCATCCGAAGCAACGACGACGGAGGATGCAAAGAGCTTCCAAAACACGAAGAGAGGGATCAGGAGACAGATGATGGGAACCTTGATTTCCGGAAGCCATGGCGAGCGACGCAGATCGAAGAGGGTGGGAGGGAGTGCGAGACGGGAAACCCTCTCTCCAAGCCGCCTCCGTGCCTCCTCTCGCCGCTCGGTGGATAACAGATGTGAGAGAGAAAAATAAAACCCACCCTCCTGCCTTTTATTAATGACATCAAAATGGCCGAGGGGCCGGACGCGAGCAACCTCAAGTTCGCCTGTCTCTCTGAAAGCAGGAAACAGGAATTATCACGGATGGAGAACGAGAGGACCCACAGACTGAAACAGAATCCCGCCGTTCACGAGCTTGAACGGTGGTGGGTGTCCCATGCGAAACGGGAACCTCATGCGAGCTAAAGTGAACGGTAGATTTAGGCTCACACAACGAATTTGATGAATTAATTTCCTTATTACTTGCTTAGTTTTGTGGTTTTTTCATTCTAAAAAAATCGATTTAATTTTTCATCAGGAAACAAAAAGAAAATGAACGGATTTTACACCAAAACTACCGAACTATATATCATATATATTTTTTAAAAGGATACGCGATGAAATAAGATAAAATTACTACAATAATAACATAATAATAGGTACAGTAATAGAAGTGCTTACAACGATATATTATATTAATTGCACAGTCCAAATCAATAAATAGCTGGATGCACCGCTGATTTATATCCGTCAAAATTTAGTACATATTTTATTTTAAAAAAATTAAAAGTTTTTTATTCGTTAATATTTTTATTTTAAAAAAAATAAATAATTCTTTTTTAGAAAATAAGAATAATTTTAAATTATTTTTGTTGATTTATTTTTTATAAAACTTATGAGATAAGGATGAGATTATAAATATTTAATCATAACAAAAAAAATATTTTGTGGGTGAGAGAAAAAAAAGGGATGCCTTTTATTTGTTTAATATTTTTTAAAATCTCAATAAGTATTGTTTAACTCAATTGAATTCGTAATATTGTACACTGCTTATTAGTACTACACTTAAAAATATATTTTAAATAAGAAAGTAGTAAAGCTTAAATTCAACAATATAATAATATATATTACTTTTAAGTCTAATCGTAAATAGAAGGAATGAATAGTAAAAAAAGTAAAACTTAGAAGCTCTATAATTTTTTATATTTATATATAGATAATTCAAAAAAATTAAATTGATTTATAATAAAAAAATTATAATTCTGATAAAGAGCTTAAAATCAATTCATTAATAAAAAATCATTTATTATATATATATATATATAATTCTAAAATAAAAGTCGAATTCAGCTTCTCAAAGAAGGGTTTATCTTTATATATTAGCCCTAATAAACACATGCGTTAAGAAAGCCAAATTTTGAATTATATTACGTGATACTTTTCTACGTTATCGTACTTCATTATTTTCTCATCTCCATCTTGATTGCTGGCATGCATGCCAGGGGTTAATTCTCAGACGAAGGCAGAGTTGTCAGTCTCCTGCAGCTTGATGGCAATTCCCCCCACACTGATATCACCCGTACGGAGAACCAGCGTGACCACCACCTTCTCCGCACCCTCCGCCTCGATGTCCTCCAGCAGCGCGTTAAGTCCCAGCTTCAGCTTCGTTCTCGTCATGCCGGGCGCATGGTCGCCGCCGCCCTTCACGGCGTGCGCCAGCCTCAGGAAGCTTCCGGCGAACTCCCCCAAGTCCGCCGGGTCGGCGAGGTTGCTTCCGTAGGGAGCGGCGACGTACACATCGAAGCGGGCGATGTCGGCCAACGAGGCCTCGATGCCCTCGATCTGCAGCACCTCCTCTGCATCCTCCTTCTCCGCCTTCCTCCGGCTCGTCTTCGGCCGCGCCACCAGCACCCGCAGCGGCGTCTGGGCGTCCAGCTTCCGCGGCTGCGTGCCCAACACGTCCACGTGTGTCGTGAGCACCGCCTTGTTCGCGCCCTTCACCGTCATCGGCTTCGAGAGCTTGCCAAGCCATGGAATGTGGACCTGTTCGAACGTGTAGCAGAGCTTGTGCGTGCTGAGGCAGTCCACGACCTGCGTGCACATGTAATCTCGTGTCACCACCGTATTCATTTTTGGCTCCTCAAGTTAACCTGTGTGACTAACCTTGACTCTGACGAGTCTCCTGTTCTCGTCGGTGAAAAGGAAGGTGCTGTCGAGCCAGTCGCGGTCATCGAACTCGAGTCGGTTGCCCCGGAGATTGTGGTAGATGTCCCAGAGGCGGTCGACGTTGTTATGGATGGAGAAGAAGACGGAGTCCCGCGCGGCGGTGGAGAGGTCGCCCATGTTGACGTGGCACTTCGTGTACGGCACGTCCGGTGGGCACTCATTGCTCTCCGGCGGTCCGACCCACATGTGAACCGCGTTGTGGATCACCTCCAGCTGCCCGCTCGAGCTTTTGGCTGCAACCTCGCCGGCACGCAAAGGGTCGCCCATGAACAGCTCCGGCACCGCCAGGCTCTGCCGGAATGTCTTCCTCATGTAGTCGAGGTTATCCATGACGAGTCGCTCGGCCTCGCCGCTGTCACCGCCGGCGCCGCCGCTTGGGTTTGCATAGGCGTACCTGTAGTCGAGGAGAGCCCCGTCCTTGACGTGCTCCGGGTCGCGCTTGGGGTCGTAGAGGGGCGAGGAGGGCGCGTCGAAGAGCCTCGGGAACGTCATGCCCTGCGGGTGGTCGAAGTTCCAGAAGGGGATGGTGAAGGTGTCGTCGCCGATGAGCTTGCCGAGGATGCGCTCGTAGAAGTGGAGATAGTAGCGGTGCCAGGGGAGGAAGAGCCAGCTGTGGTGGATCTGGAGGGGCACCCCCGGCTCGCCGGCCTGGGCGTAGGCGGCGTTGCAGTACTGGCAGTGGACATTCGCCTGCTGGAAGAAGTTCCAGGGGTCATCGTCGGGGAGCGCCTTCATCCTCTGCACGGCGAGCGTGTACTTGCGTATGTAGTCCTCATCGTGGATCACCTCGTGGGCCGGCCGCCGCACCCGAAGGGGGGTCGCTGGGAAGTCGTAGTCCGTGATCTCCTCGTTGCCGGTGAAAGGAGGGCAGCATTCCCTACGGGCGGCGGCTTCGGAGCGATGGCACTTGGCGAGGTCCGGGGGCATCACGGGGGTGGCCAGGGCCACGGGCGGCCGTGCGGCCGCGCCGTAAAGCCCTCCTAAGCCGACGAGCAAGTTGCGCCGGTGCAGCATCGGCTGCCCGGGCGCCTGCTGCTGTGGCTCGGAGCCTTGAGTACGCTGGCACGAGACGCGGTGGCGGAGGCATGCGGAGGCTGCGCTGCGGCTCAAGGGGAAGGTGGTCGCTCCGGCGGCGAACATGGTGGTGTGAATGGGTGAGATGGAGAGCAGAAGGATGCATAGGCAGGCGTTGCTTTAGCCTTCAGATAAAGGAAGTACTCCCGCCGATGTCTTCTTCCTTACTCTTTTTTTAATCTTTCATTCTGTGCATTACTCTTTTTATATGGTATTAAAAAGCTTGCATCTGCTGCTCTCTCCATGTGCATTTTGATCTCTGGATACGCATAAAGCTCTCCAAGAGCATTTATACTATGTTCTTTTGGATTACTTTTTAAAAATTAATTTTAGATGTATGCTGCGTCACGAAGCTAATTATATAAAGATCAGTGATTTAACTGATTCAGTATTTAATTAATAACTGATTCATCTGATAATAATTTAGTAATGATGGGCTACGTATATAAAGCAGCTTTCTTCAATAAGTATCTTCACAGCTCACCATTATTCTGTCTGTGGGCACATTGCATCATGCATGCATTCACCACTGAGCAGTTGTAACAAGCAGAACTTTTTTGTCTCTTGAGAAATCATATTGTGTTAGAAGAAATAAATAAATATTTTGAAACAAGTATAATTTTAATTATATATAAAAGGTGGGAAATTATGGTTTACTTTTAAAATTTCAATATTAATTAACAGACATATCTATTGTTTCTTTTGCTAATTATTCTTAGTTGGAATCCGTTTAAAAATAAACAAGCAAATAAAATTTAAAATATTATCTTGAATTATAATAAAGGTATAAGATGATAATGAAATCAATAGATGCATGATGATCAGAGGGCCGGTCAAATAAAAAAACACAGAAAATATATGGAGTGCAGTAAATCCAAAATTACAATTGCAGTTTTTCAATAGAGGAAAACTACATAGTCTGCTTTTGTGTTTAAGTATCTTCTTCGGAGCAAATTATTACATAAATAACTCTTGACTTTTTTTAAAGAGAGCAGTCAATTAAATATGCTTTCCCAGCATAAAGTACTTCTTGGGCAAGCCTTCGTTAAAACAGGTTTCATTTCTCTGGCTTCGTTGATGATCTCTTCATGCTTGGAATCCCGAGGAAGGGAAAACTATGACCAAAAAGAAGGAAAAAAAAAGAACAAACCATCAGACAAATATAAGTTAAAGAAACGGCGACAAAAATAATCCCTCGTTAACATAAACCTTTAACATCCACAGGAAGTAACCCGCTGCAAGCTGTGCTTGATCTTGAGTGTCATCAAACCCATTGGTCATGTTCAAGCAGGATTTTACAAGCTGCAACTCCTGTGCAAGAAAAGTTTCCGTGGTTGAGCCAACAAGAGGAGGATCATCTTGAGGATCTAAGATGACTACTCCTTTATCTGTGAAGTGTGTTATCCAGCATTGAGCAAGGAACCGACGGTGACTCCACAAGGTCTTAGAATTTTCAAAATAAAAAGGATTACTTATCAGAGAAACATAAGAGCATGCACAAACTCAAATAATATAGTGATCAAATGATATTACACCTCTCTCCCAAGATAGCGCCTTATCAGCAATTCAGTCCATTTAAGCTCTTCCTGAAAAGAAAAAAAATGCGATTTTCCAGTTATTTAATTCTCAAGGTCTTGTCTATCTAGTTTAAATAGTTAAAAATGCTCGTCTTATTAGGGCATAGAAAAAAAAGAGTTGAGATATATATATATACATTAGTTGAGAAATAAAACTATCTTCAAGAGTAAGATGAATTATGAAACTATATAGAAAAAAAGGGATTTAAAAATTTTACAATTAATCTGATCCTAATTAAATATACTTTGAAGGTACTTTCAACTAGTTCAGAATATTGGCAGGGTCAACAGGTTTTGAGGACTACCAATGATGATGATTTACAGTTAAAAGGGCCACCAGATGACCTTAGTGCCAAAAATGTGTAGGTCAAGTGGATCAAAATAATCTTCCTCAAGACAGAAAAGAAATAACATGTCTTCGTTCCCAACAACGACAGCATGCTGAGCATGCTGACCACTGAAGGTCATAGCATGTTTATTCTTTTTACCAACAAAATAACTTCTTTCTTTGGTATTTGAAATTTTGAATGCTACTCGGTTACTTGAATGGGGTCATAATCTGTTATAGTGGAGTTGAATGCACAAGAGAATTAAGAATGTCCAGTTTTTAAACTATAACAGCCAGCACTTTTAGGTCCGGCCATGAACTATTACTGAACTGACTAACACTGTGCAGTACTCCTTCTAAGCCACACATTCAGTTTTTCAACAAAATCAGAGCGTATCTATCAATGCGCCAATTGTACCGAACTAAGTTTAATCCAGAAAAGCTAAAACATACCTTTTCTTTCCAGACAAGGTACTTAATGAGCAAGTACATTTTAATTAAAAAACCAATCGAATCAGAAGATAGCACTCGTTATCAAAAAAGATGAAATAAGGTTAATGTTGGATTTATACGGGAAACTCAGTAGAGGCATGATAGCACTCATTATTCAACTGGTGGAGATAAGGTTAATGATGGAAGTCACTGAATCAATGGAGAAGCTGTATATGAAGGAACCTCAAATCTTTACTTTGATTATTTGTGCCCAGCAGACCAGACATAGTGAAAGAGATGATAAAGAAAGAAGCCTACTCAGCACATCTCCTCTTTGTTTGGATATATCGACTTAACTATCAATGGCCCTCCTTAACATTCCTATTATGATAATACTGCCAATTATAATGAGAGGAGGTGTTTTCAAAAGGTAAAAGGAAAAAACAAGAGGAAAAGCAAAATCTATTATGCCTAACAAGCATGTTTGTTTGAGAGGGGAGTAGTGCCATATGCTTGGATGTCATGACAGTACAATATTGAATTATATTAACATATTGTATTTATATATCGGAATGTTTATCTTAAGTTAGTGGAGTTGTGCTAGGGTTGGGTCTATCCATTAATAGTATTCATATATCAACAATGTAATACTGAACAATGTCAATGTTTTCTAAAATGACTACTTCCATTCATTTACACCGCTAGAAACTCCCAAATCCTTGAAATAAACAAAGCACAATATACCATGATCTACTCAAAAACTCATACCTTCCACAAAGAACAAATGTCATAGTTTCCATTGGCATCATCCTTAACATTTTCCAAATGATTATCCTCTAGCAAACGTACCATCAGTTGCTGCAGTCAACAAAACCAAATGAATACAAGTAAACGCACTTGTAAGAGTAATTTGGGACAAGCTAGGGTCATACTTGGATGTTGCATCCTTTATTACAATGATATGAAATTGTAATTGAAATAAGATCCTGAAAACTGTATATATGTGTAAATGCGAAGAATATAAAAGTTATTAGATTCTTTCTTACAACTTACGATTCTAGAAAAACTGATCACCAAAACAAATTCAGCACGGTAACAAAGCATGAGAGCACAAGGTTGAATGTTGCCAGCGTCAATAACTTAAAAACACTTGCTGGACTTGGGCCAATCCAGGTTTTTTGGGAAAAAAAATCACCCATCAAATTCATTAGTAAAAAAATCATTTAGGATGACGCAGAGTATACATGCATATTATGACAAATTTCAACTAGATAACTGAGATTCAGTATTGGCTTATCAATTTCCTAGTTTTTAATTTTTGCTAATTCATTCCCTCAAGCTGACACAAAGCTGAGCGTCAGTTAAGTATCAGTATATAGTAGCAATAAACAGTGCCCAACTCGTATAAATACTAAAGGCATATCAAGCCAAACAAAATTTTGCTAGAATCCAGCTGTCTTAATCATATTGTGCACCTCAGAAAACTTTCTAACACATGTTTCTCACTTGTTCCAAGTTGGCAAGGCAATACTTGTAAGCAATGATCACTGGCTTTCATGCAACGTTAAAGGGACTTGATTAAAGGATTAAAAGATTAATCACTATTTTGAAAATTATTCCATTCCTACTGCAAACCAAACAGTGGACTAGTTTTTCCCTCTTTATTCCATTTCTTGTATATTCATATTCCCTACGATCAATATCCATTCTGACAACCAAGCAGGACTAATTTTATATGGAACATGAAAACATCTAATAAGAATTTATGAACCAGAAAGCCTTAAAATATGTCATGCAAAAGCATACCCTACGATAGTGGAAGCAGCAATTATCAGCAACGTGCAACTCAGCCCATCGTTTTGATTTGTCAAACTCATGAAACACCTGCAATTATATCAGTGCACACTGGATCATATGCACATTATAGCTAGCAACTAAATTTCTATAAGTTTTAGTGCCTTGACATAAATGGAGAAAAAGTTTCAACTATCTGAAACTAAGATCTTTATCACATTGTTTCCAATCAAAGAAGGTATTTCCCTCCATAACAAGAATGATACATGCCTGATAAAAGTGAAAAAGAAAAGTGCTTAAATCGCGAGTAGTAAGTGCATAAATCTTTTATTCGTACTTCTCATTTGTACAGAAGCATTCATATAGACCAGTACACTATGCAAGTCAGACCAGTATAACGGACCAAGATCTTTGGTCACCATTTTCCAACTGAATGCAGTGTTCAGTGGTTCATAGCATTGCATCTACAGCAAGTCAGTATCAGTTTAAATAATCTGAAAGAATTGAATACTTCCTAGCATACTCTAAGGTAAGTTCATGGCGAACGGCATGAACATATCCATAACTTTGCAAACAAAAGCCATGCCTTTGCTTATGGTCATAAAACAGTTTGATTATGCAGAAAAATATCAGCAGCAAACCAGCCATAAAATAGTAATTGCTATATCAATGAATTTTAGTTACAATTCTTTAAATAAAACTAGATTTCAAATTATTTAAATACAACTAGATGACAACTTAACCTGAGCAAATTTCATATGAGATATAAGCCAGCAACGATGACTCCATCCACGAAAGTTCATTTTTGATTTCTGCAGACGTTGAAAAACCAGTCAGCATAGCATAGGTAAGGAATTTACAGTAATAGTCTTCTCTATTAGAATACCATATGCATGCCACATGATATAATCTCTTTTTTAAACACAATATATATGAAAAGACTAGCCTGAACTTAGCAACTGAACTCATAAGATTTAGGGAGAACAAACCAGGGCAAGTAGTTCATGCTGGTTATTATGCAACATCAATCAAGTGATAGACCTAAGTTGATGAGTCCAATTACAATAAATGGATGGTTTATCTATTTGCAACAATTGCAAATGTTAACCATATGCTATCACCCATATCCCATGGGCTGTGAAGAGAGATGAGAAAACTGAAATTATTAAAGATCAAACAATTAGCTATATGTCATTGGAGTGTTTGGGGAGAGAGAAATATGAGATATTTTATCGGCAACTCAATATCAATAAAGGCCTCAGCTACACAAGCAGTTGCAGCTCTAATATTCTTTACTACTCAAAGTCACCCTGAAGAGACTTATAGATTGTCCATTCATTTTGAGTTGCTCTGTGCCTTATGGTTTTGGTGTATATGTCCCTTTGGATGATATATTATATTGTTTCAGATTGGTGAAATGAATGCAATGTTATCTTTCAAAAAAAAGATGATGATTCCAGTGGTTCTCCAATGTTTGGAGTAAAAGAATACCCATGCATGGAAATAGGATTTATCTAAAATTCCTATTGATTGTGTCAGTTATTCAATATTATTAGTGTCCAACCAACTATCAAATCAACTAGGATAGTTATAGAGATACCATGGACAAGTCTTATATAAATTTGAAAGATCAACGATATCAAACAAAAAAGTAAAAATAAAAAATAAAAAAACACCTCCGCAATTTTCTGCACAAGTTCTGATTCTTCATCGACAATCTCATCTAAGTGCCAACCCTTCTTTCGCACCATCTTAATCACCCATCTCCTGAGGAAAACAAAACCACCCATCTACTGTTGATCACCAAAAAGTGTTGAAAAATAATCAACAAAAGCTAACCAATTTAAATGTGAAATGTATTTTATTTAATGACATATCAACCCAGATAAGAAATATTAACATGGCAAAATAAATTCCACTATGTAACTTATAGAAACAGAATTCAACAAAGAATCATTACATTAAATATATTCGGGTATTATAATGAAATTTGATATTTTATTCGAATGTTAGATAAAGCAGTTATATATCATGACTTGCAGAGAAAAAAATCAACATTTATTTAAGTTCCTCACACATCGTAATTAAATTAAGTGCTATACTTATAGAGAAAATTTCTCATAAATTTGATTGCTGGATCTAGCAATGAAGACTAAAATAAGGACTAAAGAAGAAAAATACTGCAACCAGTGCAGACACACAGATTATATCAAGCCACCAACTCTTTTAATACTACTTAGGGAGGAAAGACTGTTCGTCAATCAGTGAGGATGCTGCTTCCATATTCACCAACCCAAACAAAATGATGGATGGACATGTTTCGTAAGAAGAGAAACAACATGGAAGGAGAAGAATTTACTGAGAAGGAAAAATAAGGACAAAACCACATCAGCAGCACCTGCAGCCAAAAGAGGAAGTGCACATCACTATCACTTACCCCTCACGTTCCTCTCTTGCCTTCAGCTTCCTGATGCTTCTAGATCACCACTAAGACCCAAGTACTGGAAAGTCTGAACAAAGTAATGCCACTGCTGATGATGTTTCTTCACAATGCATACCAGATAATGACAACAAGACCAAAGTTGCAATATGTGAGAAGATTTTGGTGATCTAATGGAATAAATGGTGTTTTCACAGGAAAGAAGAGGGCACCATCTACCTAAAATTATCTGACAAAGTGGCAAGATGAGTTTTTTTTTTTTTTTTTTTTTTTTTTGCAAATTATGGCCTTCAACCAATTCAACATTCTCATCACAAACCAAGTTTGTAAACTGATTTTTTTTAAAAATAGAATAATAAATGATTAAAAAAACCAAGAAATTGAGAAAGGTTATGACTGTAACTTCTTCAATGAATCCAAACACTAAAAATATGTATTGACATAAATTGCATCTGAGATAAGATTAGATTTTATTCCAAACATAATCCATTCCAACCCTCGACTTTCTTAAAGAAATAAAGGATAAGAAATTAGGGAAAGAATATAACTTAATCTAAAAAATCCAAGTACTTAAAAGAAAGAAAAATATGTTAATTATCCAAGAAGATCATAATGGAGATGGAAAAAATAATTTCATAAAATCTTTCTTTTAAAAAAAATCAAACATCTAGTTCAAATAGTTGCAATATTCAGTTAGATGTGACCATATCTATCTAAAAATGCGACAGACGTGGCATAACTATTGAAAAGGTGAATAGAGGACCAAATGAAAATTTTGTTGGATACTTCATGAAATAGGAGTAGCAAAAAATACAACTGCAAGTTCATATTGGTGTGTATCAAGAAGAAAGGTTGAAAGACTTATCACTAGTTCCAGCCACTAAGAACAGATTATTAGCAACCTTCAAGAATATCATGAACCAAAAGAAAAGTTGTTTGAAGTTAATGGAACTTAAATACTAAAAACGAAAGAGAAAATTGTATGGATGTGAGTGAGTTTGCATTTAAAGCTTGATGAGGTTTGCTACAAGTAAAGACGGGTACATTGTCTGTTTTGTTGCTAATAGAAGGTTAATCCAATTAACACAGAGGACAAAAGAATTTGATACTTTAAAACATCCTAGTATAGTGAAACAATCAGTTTGTTAAGTTTATTTTGAATACTAGAATTTGCTCCAAAAGAAACGGCCAGACCATTACATTGCTCCTAATCATTACTCTCTTGTTCAGTGTATCGTAACATGATGATCGAATCTAATGTCTAACATTTATTATAGATGTTGAAAAATGACAAGAATGATTGTTGGAGATCAAATCCTCCAAGACAACCGAAGACGAGATATTTTTATGTGAACAAAGTTCTTCAAATATTTATCTTAAGAATTTCTGACGATTCTATAATAGATAAATACCAATTCCATGCAAGATAAATTCAAAGACCCACATCTCTGTCTATTATGTTACCATCAGAAAGAAGAAGAGAAAAAGATTAATTGCAAAGAAGATGTCAGCACATATATCAACATGAAAAAAGATGATGTGCTTCAGATTCAAGGAAAAAGAATCTGTAGATTCATTACACTACAACCATTTATTTCATTGTGGCAAAATGAAAAGATGTACATCAGCTATAAGCCCTAACAACAAAAAACGGTATGTTACCTTTGACTCCATGCATATTCACATTTTGATGCATATGAAAGAATAAGTGTGGAGAAATAGAGCTCATCAACAAACAGTGATATCTCATGATTCCTCAAAAGCACTAACCTCCTGTAAATATACAAATAACTCATCAAGAAAAATCTGATAGTATTACATGTATCCCACTTAGCTAACTTTAGATTGCAGTACAAAACATACCCAGTAAGTTCTTTGATAAATATATCTTAGGGAAAGAATTTTTACGTTCTTATGGAAAAAAAAGTTGTTCAATCAAAATCACCAAAGATACATGTTAACATTATGTGTGCATCATTACGGTAAACAAGTTGTACAAGAGAAGAAAGGAAATCAGAACCGACCTGATATTCCAAGCACTCCCAAAGTTGCAGCTTAAAATCAGTAAGGCCTTTGTGTGTTTTAATATTTCTCTTTCAATGATGTGATCAAAGTCTGCACCAGCAACTGCACTACAAATAGCTCCTCCATTCAATGATATATTGATAGATGCTTTATATCTTCTCGATGCATCCACGTATGCATTTCGAGCAGCAATGTATAAATGAGATAGAACATCTGTGGAGATTCCCAGCTTATGATTTCTATTCCAAAATACTGTTTGTTCATGTTGAGCTCTCTTTGTGTTTATCTCTGTTTTATCATCAGCTGACTGACTTGATGTGACTACAGTAGGAGGGGAATTACTTAGATCTTCATCTAGTGATGAAAAATGGGATGGATGCACGAACCCTATCTCATCACTGCACAAATAAATTAGTAAACAGTTCAAAAGGCAAAATCAACATCTCAAGATAAAAGTGCTTGGAAGTCATTTTTGACAAAACCCAAATAAGGATATCATGCTATTAGCTCTTCCATGATCCTTCAATGTACAAAACTAGCATCATTTATCAAATGGAAGACTTTTAAAAAACCGTAAGGGCGTGTTTGGTTTGCAGGAATTGGGCTCTCTGATTTGGATTCCTGAGGTTGCCAATTCTTGCATTTGGGCTGCCATGGAATTGATTGAAGGGGGGATCAGGACAATAATTCTGGAACATCAACTTCTCCTTTCTACCCCCACGTGAATTTCACGAGGGAAAAATAATCCTGACCTCTTTTTCTCATCCTATTGCAATCTTGTCACAGACCTTCACCGCCTACCAAAAACAAGTCGCTCACCTCCTACTTCGCTCATCTCGCCCCCACTCCCTCACTCTTTTTTTAACTTGCCTACAAGCTGTAATGTTTTCTTAAGAATATCTCTGAACATGCACATAAATCTGTTGAGGACAAGGCTTGGAATTTGAATAAGACTTCTCTTCAGACATAGGTGGTGACCCCATGCACCGCACATAAACTTGGGTCATAAACTTAATTGTAACACAAAAGTAAACAATTACTGAAATCCTACTAAATTGGATGTTCTAAAAGCATTGTAACACACATCAGTAAGCTTCTATTTGTTCTTCCTTGGGGCTTCTTGGTTAGAAGATAAATGAGAAGAGAAGGAAAAAACTATTTTTCATTTTGTTTGGTTTAAAAAGAGGAAGGAAGGATACTAAATTTTGTCTCATCCATATCAAAAAAATCTTTACTCATAAAGATGAGAGGTAAGGAAAGAAAGAAGAGCCAAGTGATGGAAACATTTTCATTCCAATACCATATTTATTCTCATTTATAAATAAATTTAATTTTTCCGACCTCTTCATTGTTTGTGTTGTCTCGTGTATGGCTCATATTAATCCCTCCCCTTTCAGTAATTAGTAATATTTTTTCACAAATACCAATTGTTCTTATGCATATGATGTGCAACTCTCCTTCACTAACAGGCATAAGCATAAGACAAAAGAGTTCCAAAAACAGGCCGAATCCATCAAAACTTGGAGTTGTCCCACATTTATTGTCCTCAAGGACTACAAGTAACAAGTCTAACAGCATTACAATTAAACAATGATTGTTATCTTCCTTTGCCTCCTTTCCATGCATTTTAAGTACACAAGAGAAACCTCCATTCCCTTCCTTCCCCTTCTCTTGTATCCAAAGCTTCTCTCCTTCATTTCGTATCCAAAAAAGACCTACCAAAATTGAATTTTTCAAAAAGATACCATATTTCTGAATGTTCTTATCTCTTCCTTAGTTACAAATAAACAATAATAATTAGAATAAGACCCTCTCCTCTTTCTTCTTAGTCAACAGTAATTATAATTAGGGAAAAAATCATTGATAGAATTGATCTTATTATCAAAAAATGGATTGTGGACTTACATGAGCTGATCTCCTTCCAAAATATTTTCGAATTGATCTAGTAGATTCATGTCCTCTCCACCCGATACTTCCAGACCTTTAATCAAAGTAATTGAGAAAAGTGAGTCCAAGTGGATAACTCATCATACTTGTAAAATGACAGCACAACTGCACAACATAACTCTAAAATGACAATTCCAAAACAAACAATCCACAGAAGTTTCAATCTTCTGGATTATAGAATCAACCATGATTTTTAAATTAATAATTCCTACACGCCAACTTTGATTGAGATCAAAGGATCAAAAATCTCCAGTGTCTTCATTTTCAGTTTACAGTCTGGTACCAATTTTTCAAAACAACTTCACCATCACACATACAATGATCCCAAGATTCACCTGAAATTTTCTCTGGAGTTTGATGGAAAAATCACCAAAAAATTCACCTGAACCCTCATCAGGGTTCCTTATATTACATTTTCCCATTAATGTCTGATTTTGTGACCAAAGTTTCGTCGGTTTACTAATAATTTAAATTGTGGCTCATTTGTCGATCGCTAATGTTGTACCTGCATATATATTGAACATATCGTGCTCTATAGTAATGTAACACTACTGCACTTAGACCATACCTATTGTACAACACAACAATACACAATCAGTGTTGAATGTACAATGTTAAGTATGTTATTTTTTTCAAAGAATTCTAAGATATAGGACTAAGAAATATCACACATCATAGAATTCTTCGAAATAGTATTTATGTACTACTATATGCTGTGTCGAGTCCGACCTGTGACGTGACTACGAACCTATCGATGCGTAAACAGAGGAAGCTTGGAGGTGGAGATTGAAGGAATACCTCAAACCGCTTCCAATTTTTCTTGCTCGCCGAGGTTACTGTCGCATGGAAGACTATCGCCAAGTTTAACGGGGTCTAATCAATTTTTCTGATTCCCCCCTCTCGTCCTCCTCCAAAAGCCCTATTTCCAAAACCCTCCGGTAAAGGCTGAGGAGGATGAGATGCAGCTAATGGATTTAGATTGGAACGTTCTCACGAAAACCGATCCCATCTCCTCAATCGATGAAGGATGCGAAGAGGAGGAGAGGAGGGTTACCTCGGCGTGAACGAGTCCGGCGGTTGTCGAAGATGGCGTCGATCGAGAAGAGCTCGCCTCGAAGGCGACAGATTTCACCGGCGCCGGGAAGAGGGGTGTGGCGTCGTCGTCGATTGCTGGAACAGAGAGGTCAGGGGGAAGAGAGCTCCGCGCCGGCGAGAGAGCTGCCGCTGTAACAGCGCTTCCTGCGCCGGCAAGATAGGGGCGAGGCGACGGACTTCACCGGCTCCGCGGACGGGTTCAGCCGGTTGGGTTGATGGTGAATGAATATGTCGCGTGAGGCGCACATGTAACTTCTCCACTTGCCATTGTCCCGTTTGTTAAGAATGCAGACTTGGCACAAGAACGGGCCAGAGAAATTTACTACCTGAACTAATAGGGTATCTTATCTAACCTCCCTAGGGCCAAGAGTTAAATGACATCATTTCATCTAACTCTAGAACATTTAGTAGATAGTTGGGCTACCCTTTTAACCTTTACTACCTCATCGGAAAAAAAAATTACCCTTTTTTGTTTAAGCCTAAAATTAATTACCATTAAGGGGGTCTACAGGTTCTCATATCTTTCAAATTTTAAAATTTTGGTCCTTTAAAGATAAACTCACCGCAACAAGAAACTTATCAATTCATAAAAATTCAATGTGTTTATAATACACTCACTGATCTCATCCCTTGAACAAATGACAAATGGTATCCGTAGGAATTATATGGATCTTCTATCTTTTTTTAAAGTTATCGTTCCTTAGTGTACATTTGTAGGAGCTATTAATTAAGCTAGCCAAATAATTTCCTAAATTACACATTGATGTCATGTACCTAACAAACATGTTCTCAAGTTAAAGGTAGCTCAACTAAAAGTATGCTTAACTTAAAGTAGGTCCAACTTCCCCTTAAAAGTTTAGCAAAAAAATAAACGGAACAACTCAAGGTATGTCAATATATCATGGGTCATCGAAAACTATGTTTAGGTCATCTTGAGCTTCCATACTATCTAATAAGAAGATGTGTATCTAGGTACACAGTGACGACCTCTGGGAGTGTTGGCCTGATCTAGAAAGCAGGTCTATCAGTCAGTATCAAGGCTAAAGCAGCAAGTGTAATTGACATGAACTACCGACCACGAATAGTTGGGGCAAAATGCATCTTTGATGGTTGAGAAACTACTAATTATCCTCACTGTAGGTAGTTGGAATCAAATATGCCCATGTTGCATGCATTGATAATAGAAAATCACTCTGCATGATCCGGTATAGGTCTTATTATAGAGAGCATATAGAGTGATGTAACTCTATACTAGTGGTGTAACTCTATACTAATGGTTAAACATAAGTATTAGCATACAGATGACCAACATAAATGACATGATCACTAGTTAAAACGAGTGATCAAGTTGTGTCAGGATAACCCATTACTATTCAGACTCATTATAGAAGGTAAGATCTATAACTAGATAAGGTACACTCATGAATCATACCCCCTTGTATAAGTGGTACTAATATTGTCTGGGTTCATACCTACTCTGTCTTCGTTGCTCACAATTTATCAACCTAAGATTCCACCACTTGGAACCTAAATAAGGGTGGATATCCTTTATGGTCATCCTTGATAACTTGATCTTTCTAATCATACCAAGCTATAGTGTGTGACCTCAACAAAGTCATATACTAGGCCTCCTCCCACTCTCCTTTTTCAAATGTGAGGCTCAATATCTTCAACTCCAGTATCATTTATTTTATTTTATTTCCCTTTTTGCCATATTTTTTTTTCTTTTTTTCAAATCTACTTCCTTTATTAGATAGATGTTTTTTCCAAAGAACAACCCGACCATTGTAACAGGGATGAAGGAGTTCTAGGAGTGGCACAAGGACAAAGGGAATGGCCTTGTCCAAAAGTGATAGGAAAGGTTGAAATAATTATCCAAGCCTCACTATCATCCGAGGTCTTCCCGATTTTCACTTCAGTGGTACATTAAACATCTATATGAAACCACTTTCTAGTAAGTAAATCTTAAATCTACTCCCCAATTAACTGTTTCACCATTCTAACTATTGAAACTAATTTCCTTAACTCTTAAAACTTGATTCTAAGCCTAAACTCTGATATCACTTTAATTATCAATATCTTAAGGTGAAACTTCGTTCTAGCTAGTAGCTAAATGTATCAGTTAGTTGCATGAAACCCTTTTGAACCTTCTTCGCAATTATCTTCACCACAACTTGTATGACCAGGTAGATGCATATTCCAATCAACTGGTAGAAATTTCACGGAACATAATTTGTTCTCACTCCAGACTGGAAATATGTGGCATTCTTCCTTTTATCAGTCTTAGATAACATGTATAATAATTTTATATGAATTGGAAGCATAGTGATAGTTTAAGTGTTTACTCTGGTTTCTCTACAGTTCTGTCGGTAGCTGTTCTACCTTTGAAAAATACGGACCGTTCAGCTGGAATACACAGATGCCAAGGAGAAGCTTCCTCAAGCTGCTCGAGAAGCACCAGTTGCTTCAGTCATTTTTCCAGTGATCGAGATTTATTCGAATGAAGTAATTAAAAAGGCGGTGTGGGGAGCATCCAAATGGTACATCGAGATTTATTACTCCACCTGAGATTTAGCTTCTTAAGCTAGTGTTTTATAGTATTAACCTATTTAAAATATTAATTTAGAAAAACGACAGTGCTAAGAAAGTTTTAAGAGAAATGACAAGTTCAACCTGCCGTATCGGAACGCTGACTAATAATCAAAAAACCCGAACACCCCGGGCCAACTTTGCTTGGCGACCCGCTCGCACCCTCGACCGGTCACCGTGCCCGCTCGCCCGATCACCTGTCCGTCCTCTTCTCCGGGCACGGCGACGTTCAAAAGCGGGAGACGCTGGTGTCCGTCGCCAGCGACACCGAAGACGTGAGCGGTGAGCATGGGCGCCTCCTCTTCTTCACCCACCTCTGCTCCCCCCTTCTATCCTCCCTCTTCTTCCCATACCCATGCCCCTGCCGCTTCTCCTCTTCTTCACCCTCTATGCTTCTCCCTCCTTCTCCCCTCCCTCTTCTTCCCACGCCTCCCCTCTCTGCTTCTTCCCTCCTTCTTCTTCTTCCCACCCACCCACCTCTCTGCTTCTCCCCTCCCTCTTCTTCCCACGCCCCTCGTCATTCATCCCCTGCAATGCTTTTCTTCCCCCACCTCTGCTTCCTCTCACGCCTTCTTCCTACGCTCCTATCTCCTCTGCTTATGCTAAGCAGAGTTATAGCAGCGATAGAAGCGGGCAAGATGCCCACCAACTTGCCATCAACGCCCGGACAGCGGCGGTTAGAGTTATCCAGGCAATACATACGATATAATTCTGCAGCCCATCACGCCTCAGTCTCTGTTGCCGAGGAAGCAAGGAAGGCGTTGAGGTTATCGCCGAGAAGTCCGTCGTCGAGAAGTCGCTTTTATCTTAGTTTAATTCCCTTAGGTTATCTTATATTAGTTTAATTTACCCTTCGTTATCTTAGTTTAATTTTAGTTGTTATCTTAGTCAGAGAGGTTAATCCTTACCCTTAGTTCGTCTCGATGTTATCTTAGTTTAATTCCCTTAGGTTATCTTATATTAGTTTAATTACCCTTCGTTATCTTAGTTTAATTTTAATTTACTGTTGTAATCGATAAGTTATCCTAATTTAAATTAATATAGCATCCTGCTTGTGCGAGGTATACTAATCCATGTCGCTCCCTCCTACTATGCCAAAGGGCAATTTTGGAGTGTTTTATGGTACTAAGCAACTTAAAAAGATAATTTTTAAAAATAACAAAGCAAAAAAAAAATTCCTGATGTAGTATTGCTATATAGGTTGATTGAACAGGAGGAACATTGTAAATAGGCTATTCAAAGTATAATAAATGAATCCAATGAGTCCCAATTGAGCTGTAAAATTAAGTGGGAGATAAGGATATGCTAACTGTCATTATTGGAACGATTATCTTAGTATAAACAAAGTGCAGTAAGTGAATATGATGTATAAAAATGTGTTTGTAAAGCAACCCACTGTTTTCTCCCTGTCTAAATTCTCATTCTCATAGAAGGAAAAAAGAAGAGTAGCATTTATGCGCCTCTAGTACCAAACAACTCATACATATTCTTATAATTTTAAAACTATACTATACTGATCCATCCTTGCTTGCAGATCTATTTTAAATTTTTATACTGTATCTGTGACTATCATATCCTACTCAAACATATTTAATTTAAATTAGTTTAAATAAATACTATACGCAGGTTGATTTTTATATTATATAAATTTTAAAAATTAAGCCACTTAGGTAGAGGGGATGAAGATACTCGTATGCGATTAGGATAAATAAAAAAGGAGTGTCAATATAATTGTTCCAATTTTTAATTTTTTAAGAAAAAAAATCTTCTTCAAATGCTACGTTGGTTGCTTGTAGAATGTTTGAGTTTGGAACTTTGCTGACCTTTTTGCGTTGGTGGGTTAACCTATCCATATATCTTTCTTTTTATCAATTTATCTATTCATTTAGATGATGGGCTGTCTTGAAATGGTAAAAGATAACTTGAGACTACAGGACACATGGAATAAATATTTAATTATTTTTAACCCGTTCAATACTTTACTTTAAAAAATCTTATTATTATTTTTTCTTAATTTAAATAAATCATACTAGGACGAGCTATCACACATTATTCGGTAGTTTATACTCAGCTTATTGTTCCTTCATCATAAATATTTATTTATTTAAAATACACTTAGCAATTTATGGTAGAATTTCTATTATTATATTTATTATCATTTAAAATACACCTAACTCAATCAATTCTAAACCATTTATCAAGCCCAAACCCAAATCCACCATCACAACTTAGTTAATTAGTCAAATTCAACTAAACTACCAAGTCCAACTCATTGATCAGATCCAAGTCAATTGTTAGTTCACTCTAATTAATTAGATCCAAATCAATTTAATTAATCAGATCTACATCAATCACCATTAATGCCCTTAACCAAACTCAGTCCAATTGCAAACCCATATTATTCAATAAGCCCACTTGAATTAATCAGACCCAAATTAATTACTCAACCTAATTAATCATGTCCAACCAATTCCTAAGCCCATATTATTTCATCATCAGAGATCCAAATCATTTATTCAGCTTAGATCCACTAAAGCTCAGTTCTACCCTCAAGCCCAAATGACCTAAATCCATATTAATACCCACATCAACTCATTCCACGCAATCCACCATGCAAGCCCAATTAATTCATCGTCTCAGCATAATGCCTATAATTGAATTGACCTCGATGTCTAAATGTCTCATCCAATTCCTTAATATTGAAGCTAACCTTCCAGTGAATAAATATAAGTTGTTTTATGTGATCAAGCAATCATGTATATCAACTATCATAATTTTTCTTGCCCAGGAAAAAGGAAGATAAATACAGAAAATGAAAGAACAATTAAGTATAATGAGTTTATGCTAAAATATCAAGTGGATGATAGACATGTGTGTTTAAGTACAGAATGCAAGTTACTAGAATTTTGCTTGAATGAAGAGATGGAAACGATTTGATTGTCTTATCAGCTAGAATTTTGCTTGAACGAAGAGATGGAAAGGATTTGAACTTGGCATTTTTGGTTAAAATCAGATGTTTCTTAGAATATGTTTTAAACTTGAAATATTTCAAAATCACTTTACAATAAAAATATTTTAGTAGATTTTGCATGGGCATAACAAGCGACACCTTTGCTCCTAACAAATATGCAACTTGTCAAAACAAATAAGCTCAACATCAAGAGTCAATAGAATTCATGTACATATCACTTATTTTTTAATAGAAGTAAATATCCTTGCTGAAAACAGATTCGTTCCCCTCCTCGCTTGAATGAAAAAAATGGAGAAGTATAATGAATATATTAATAGAATTCATCTTTGACTCCTGCCCCCTCATAGGTCTGCAAAACCCAATAATTACGTCAGTCATCACGAACCCATTAATCCAAAATGCGTACCAGGAGGGTCTCTCATATTTAGGATACCTCTTTTTGGCTTCACTCTGGATTAAAGGTTTGGGTTGGGACACATCTGCTAACCCTCATTGGATTAGCACAGTGGTACCCTCCACACTTGATGGCAATACTGTATTTTAAGGATCTACATGCTATCCTAGATGTTTATATCACTAGGATATCTTTGGTCCTTAACTTAGGTGCTCTAATATTGTTCTATAGTGATGTATATCATTGTCACTAGTTCAGTATCTCTACCACCTAATGTTGTTCATATATTTTATAATGTTTAACATCTCCTAAGTATCAAGCGTAAGGAGAATAGTTTAAACATAATAAGAAATGAACACAATTTATGTAAATATAAGCAACAATATCATACTTTCACAACCGTCCACGAATGAGATCTACTATAGCAAGCCATATTTTAACAACTATCTTGAACCCTTAAATAAACCCTTAGGAGAAAGCAAAGTCTTCTTTTTTTTTTGTATATCACCAACGATAGGATATTTATTTATATCTCAAACAATGATATAAGTTTTTGCTCACCTATTCCTATTCCTAAGGTTTTATTCAATTTCATATCAAACGAGTTCAAAGAAAATAAATGATCTAAAGAAGCATTAATTTAAATCAAGGAAGCACTAAATTGTTTTCAAACCGTGCATCCATCCGTTTTTTTTCAAGCATGTATTCCTCTAGCTGTTATTTCTTGGCATCAACAATTTGCAACAAGATCTTAGCCAACCGCTTTTGAATTTAACCATAACTAATTCATCAAGCTTAGTTTCCAAGTTTATTGGCAGTTCTCATTGCATCCATTTATTTAACAAAGATCGAACAACTTGCATGGTTCCAATATAATAAAAGGCAAGACATGCAAATGGCAGAACAACAAATCAAGGACTCTTCCTACTATGTGAAGCGACCATTGTCAACTTGATGGTATAATAACTTGAACTCATTCACAATACTGTCACAAACATATCCAAATCAGCTTTGTTTCCTGGTAAGAATTTATTTCCACTACCTATTATATTATTCTTAATGCCTTTACTTGCCAAACAAGTATTTAAGTCGCTTGTTAATGTTCCACAACTAGAATAGGTTTTTTTGGGCAGCAACAATTACCTCATGAATTTAGATTTGCAACCCAATTAATTCACAACAACAACTTCACATTTAAATAGGAACAAAATATCAGTATTTCAGCAGCAATAACAACCTTGTTTACTACTATTCTAGATTAACGAACATCTCATGCAACTCATCAAAACACTTACCAACCATTTCTACTGCTTCCACAATTTGATCATAATTTAGCCGAAAAGAAAAGAAAAGAAAGAATAGTAAATCGTTTCGAACAGATCTGATAAAGACAAGTGTAATCTAATCAGGAAACAACAATAAAAAATACTCCTTTATTTCCTCCACATTAAGAATTGCTACTGTTTTATTCTCACTTAAACATGCTACTGATATCATCATGTAAAAGAAACAAGAAATGAGGAAACATTATTCCATCTGCTGTTTTAAGCAACAATTATATCAAAACTCTACTTCATTTCCTAACTATAACCCACTAGTTTTCTCCACAGAACAGCAAACAACGTGTCAATTTAAACTTACAACGGTGATAATAGTTCATTTGTAAAACAAGAAGTGGAAAAACAAAAGCATAATTCAATGCAAGTCAATTCTCATTGCTGTTCAGAAAAGGAATTGAGAAAGAAACACAACTATTTTGAACTTAAATACAGGCGATAAAATGATATATCTCTCCTGATTACTGTGGATGTCTTATGTTCTTGCTATAGCCCATAATTACCGGATGGACATACTGTTGCTTTTTTTTGTCCTCTTGTATTTTTTCGTCAGTATTCCTTAACCTTTTCAACACTTCATCATGCAAGATGCAACTTGCAAGATTGAAGACACGAGAACCCATTTGATTATATTGGTCATTTTATTGGATGATCCATAATTGCAAAAGCATGCCCACTGTCAATATTTTGGGTATCCTCAGGGTCACATTATAGATTTGGGTATCCTGCAGCCGCCGCCTTCTTCCCTGCTACCGTTGTCTTCTTCCATACTGCTACCGTTCCTCCTGTCGCCACCACCTTTGCCGTCGCCCCTGCTGCTGTTGTTGCCGCCCCGTTACCGCTGCCGCAACCCCTTCTGCCGTTGCCGCAACCCCTTCTGCCGTTGCCGCCACCCTCCGTTGCTATTACCGCCGCCCTCCATGCTCCCGCTACCCTCCGTGCTGCTGCCGCTGCTTTTCGTGCTGCCGTTACCATCGCCCCTGCTGCTGCTGTTACCGCTGCCCCTCCTGCTGCCGTTACCGTCGCCCCTGCTGCCGCTGTCGTCGCCCCTGTTGCCGCTGTCCTCCTCCCCCTGCTGCCTCGTTACCGGTGCATATTATCTTACGACTTACATCCGGAATAGGGGCGTTTATGGGAGGCTCAAATATTTTAAATATAAGTGCCTCATGAAAGGATTCAAGTGTGCCTCGTTAATGCGATGGTGCTCGTTTGCAAGCGCGAGGTGAAGACAGCATCTGCGAGTCCTGCTGCCACCGTCGCTGATCGCCGCCCTTTCGGTGCGAATCCTTCTGCCATCACCATTGCCGCCCTTTTTCTTTTTGAGGTTCCTTGGGAACTCGAACTTAAGTTTGCGACCATATGCTATCGAAGTATTAACTTCATCTAGAATTGTTTCATTCTTGTATTACCCTTCTCCATTTTCCTTCATTTTCCTTCCTTTGCTATGATGGTAATCTATCAGGTACTCATCTATAGTAAGTATATCAAAGTTTGCTCCTGCCATGGAATCTTGATATGTGTGGATTCAGCTGGTAGCATCTATTAATGAACCTACTCTCATGACAAATATTAAATCAGTATGGTCATGGTTACCCATCCCTGACATGGAAGAAATTTTTTATTCTTTCCCAGCGTATCTTTCTTTGTGGCTAACCTAAAGATGTAAAACTTGCTCCTCTTATCAAGCCCCAACCCATCTGTCGCCGTATGGTAACCACCGTATGAATCACTAGTACCTATACAAGACATTAAGGTGCAACTTTCACCGTAACTCTATGCATAATTCACAATAGATACAAACTCAACAGTCTCCATTATAATAGAGGACACACATCCAAGTAACTTATATAGTGAGTCTTACACAGTCATGATATCTCTACTATATCATTAACACAAAATATATATCCAATCAATAATAACAACAAAGAAAAATAAATCAATCTATTGCTCCTGCACACTATGCTCTCCTACCATACCGGCACACGAGGAAATCACATGCGCTGAACCTTACAGCTCAAGGTTATTTTTAAGAAAATAGATGGAAAATCTAGGATCTCTCTTTCAACTACATTGTGACCCATACTATACTAACAATACTATTGTATTCGGGTAGCCACTCTGTAGGAATACCAAAACACAATGACCTGTGTAGGGTCACCTCTCATAACTATTCCGACTACGGCTAACCGAATATCCCACATACGTATCTAACCCTAAGATCCAAACTATCTATCAGAATGTCTACAAAGCATCGAGGATGATTGTCGTGGTCAATGGATCTACTATCCAATGCTTGTTAGGGGAGATCATCTCTCAGTTCACACGTAGCAGATGCATGCCAGAGGTGAGCTTCTCAATTACGCACGAGTACACTACATTCTCAGCTTCATCTATACCAGATCAGGGGTAAGGTGATATTCTTGCTCTCCATGTTAGGACTATCACGGTGGTGCTCATTCGTCACATGTGTGGGTAATACAGTATAATATGAACCTAAGTAAAAACTCGAACTATAGTATTCATAAGGTTTATATAGCCCACATCTAAGTTCAGTCTTCAGTTGCTAATTAGTTCTGCGCAGATCAAAAACATAGATGGTTGTGCAGTAGAGTTCAACTTAAATGTTGAAATGTCAACTAATTTGTTATATCTCTACCACCATTTACCTATCTCTATGTACTTATTGTCACGCCCCGACCCAACCGTCGGCCACGTGGCAACCGCCGTATGAGCCCGACAGACCCATACAAGGCATCAAGTGATACATACCATTCATATACATCGTTTATGCAGCGGAATATATAATTAAATTATCTAACTCAAAATTTCTAACACAGTCCCGATAAACCTACTACAATTCTATAATAAAAGACATCGAGAATTTAAAATAGACTCGTCGACGGACTCATCTTCATCAAATCTCTCGGACGGTCATCTAACAGACCTGCACACACGGGGAAAAGTGGTGTGCTCAGCCTTGCGGCCTAGTGCGAAATTACGGCTCTACCGAATAAAGAAATCAAAGGCTAGGAGGAGTATTCTAGGATGTCTTTGGTGGTTAATCATCACATTTCATGCCACATCGTTTAAACAATTTATAATAAGCTAGACAACATACATAAACAATTTAAATAATAATTAAATACAGGTATACATGTCACTAGATGTCACCTAAGTCATGTCTAGTGTGCATAACAGTAGTCTATCACCTACGTCATGGTGAGACTTTTAAGTTTCATAAACTCGGACTGCCAGTCTGTGCTTAGTGACTACCCGGGCCGGGGGTATCAGTAAGCCCATCAGTGTCTTTCTGTCTCTACCTATGCCCGCTGCACTGATGTTGGCAGAGAGGACGAATGACCCAGAATCCCTCTCCTGTTGTTTCACTAGTCGCCAACCATGCCTCCCCTAGCGAAACCGTCGTGCCCTTACATCCTCCCCGGATTCCGTAGGGGTCACGACAACCATATAGTACTACATACTGCCCGTAGACAGGGTCACCTCTCTTAAATCTCATCGGCCACGGCTAGCCGGAATAACCACCCTAGGATCCGGACTACTCATCCGATCGTCTGCAGACGTCAAGGGTGATAGCCGTGCGGTCAACGGATCCACTGTCCAATGTGTCGCATGTGGAATCACCTTCCCAGTCCAATAGCCGTCGACGTCTATCGAGATTGGCGCACATCCGCACGATGGGCTGTAGCCCTCGACTCCATCGGTGCCAAGTCCATGGTAGGGTTCATCCTAGCTAACCATCTCAGGACTATCACGAGGGCGCCTACAACGACACTCGTGCGGGTGAAGATTTCGGGTAAGGACTTGCTCCATATTTCCAGTCTAACTCGACCATGGAGTTTGTACAGTCTCTTACCCTACCAGCTCCCAGTATATAAGCTATGCATAACGTCGGGAGTGGTGCTCCCAGTGCTCCGCTATGCATCAACCTCGGGAGTGGCGCCTAACGGGACGTCACCGTTTGACCACCGTCGGGACGCGGCGGTCAACCGGGGCATATGGAAAAAGGCCCATTTTTCTCTAAGTGGCGGTGACGTCGCCAAAAGTTCTAACATGTCATTATTTATTATCTATGTCCGCATGATAATTATTTAACACAAGCATAGAAAACAATACAACATGCAGGACATGAATGTAGAACATGTTAGATAAAATAAACTACACTAACATGCATACAATTCAAATCTTATCAAGCATTATGATTTATCATATTTAAGACATCCAAGAATTGTTCCTAAGAAAATCCCAGCGGGAATTCCCTAGCTTGAATAAATCCTACCATCGGAGAACCAATGCACCTGACTTGGCGGTTTACTCCTCGGAACCAACTTAAGGTCTGCCTCGATCCACGTGCCGTCATTTACGCATTTTTTTATATTTTCCTGTCAATTATTCAACGAATTTTAATTCTCAATCTAGAAATAATTTCTCAAATCTCTCTTCACCACTACTCTTAGAATGATCTCTAGAATCACCCCAAATTTTTTTCCAAGTTCGCCGGAAAATTTCTCCGGCGGTCGCCGGAAAGTTCGCCGGAAAGTTCGCCGGAACCCTCGCCGGCGAAGTTCTTCGATCAGCACCAATATTGGTATCAATCGAAAGCTCTTTTCATGAGGATTCCAAAAATCATATTTGCCCCAATTTTTATAGCTCATACGCGATCAATTTCACCGATTAAAATTTTGGGCGAAATTCTAAAGTTAGGGTTTTTAGCTCGCCGGCGGCCAACCGGCGGCCAATAGCCCTCAACTCCGGTACCAATGGATAGCTCTCGTCAAGGAGAATCCATAGGTACCAAGTTTGCAAGATTTCATGGCCGGAATGGCCGGTAATCGCCGGAGCAAGCTCCGACGACGAAACCCTCGCCGCCGACGCCTCTCATTCGATTTCTCCCTCATCTCTACACCAAATTTAGGCATCTTGATATCAAAATGAAGAGGAGGTTGAGATCTACCTGTGGCTAAAATTTGAGAGCCTAATTCGATGTGGTTTCGCCGAAGCATCAACGAAAAAAATAGTCGCCTTCACCGTCGCCGCTGCGGAGGAGGAGAGAGAAGAGAGAGGAGGAGGAGGTCGCGCGCTCGGTGGGAAAAATGAAAAAAAATATTTTTTTATTTGTTAATTAAAATCTTAAATTCTAATTAAATCTTAATTATTTAATTGATCGATCAAACGACGTCCAAATCATAATCCGTCTGCGCCGTTGGATTTCTTATCAAAAATACTATCTGATGATAAAATTTTCACATCAAAATCTCATACTTCAAAAATTTATATGATTTTACAAATAAGCCCTTTAAAGAATTTCTTTTACGATTAAACCCTCCAAATACTAAAATTACTCTATTACTCTTATTCAAAAATCACGGATCTCACACTTATGTTGAAATGTAATGTCGGTTGATTTGTACAGCTACCTATGGAGTTATAGTCATGGAGGTACATTTATGAATTCAACAAATAAGTCACATCATAAAAATAATTGACAATATGAACATCATGCATGCATTCACATGTATAACAACAATAATTTAATTTGTCACGTTGTTAATGCAGTTATAGAGAGTCGTCCTAAGACTTCCAAAAATTTTCACAACTGCCTACTCGAAATGTATGACCGTAGCAAAATTCAACTCACCTGGTTGTTGAATTTTCAAAACAGTTCAACCAACCAAGATAATATCCATTCCTTGTTACCGTGCAAGCAAGATCAATGTCCTACAACGTGAAAGTATTCATTTTCAAAACAGTTCCCTCTAAAAGCATGCTATTCTCGTTCCCATTCCCTAAATAAAACCAACAGTGTTTAAAGGAAACACAAACATAGAACGGAAAACAAAGCTTATTACAGGGTGCCCCCACTATTGCCATTACTCACTTGACTTGGCACAACAAAATCGCTAGCTCTCAAAATTACTCGATCACTATCACCTAACTCCCATTGCGAGGCATAATAAAATAATATTTTCACTGCATGAACATCAATCAGCATTTAATACTCTTTTAAATCGATCCAATCTCAGGCATTGAAACGAACACACGTCCAAACCGTAATTATAAATATGCTAACAACAACCCGTTCACCAGCTATTCAATTCAGTCATCTATCCAACTACAAGTATACCCCAACGAAACCAATCATTATCCTATGAGCATAATGTATCATCCACTATTATCATCTAAATCCCATCACTTAGCATCACAATTAATTTATCATTGCATAAACATACCGGCACTGTAATAACATTTAAATCCACCCAATATCAACCGCATAATATCAAATTTATTAACCATAATAACACCTTCAAATCCATCAACCTTTTAGCTTTTACCACAATACAATACAAGAATCATCTCAATTTCTCGTGACACAGATGATGGTACCCTATCGTATCCATTCAGCCACCAGTTTGATAAATCTAACTCCAACTTCCTCCAATTGTGGCACCATTCCCTTCATGTCACATCGCTTAAGATTCCTTCTTTTTTTCATTCTAAAAAACAGAGGTTCCTTAGCGGGAGTACGCTCCACAAGAAACCATATTAAATCTCTAGGCTTTAGCTACAATACCAAGAACATTTTCAGTTAGATCATACGACTGTCTTGAAATGGTAAAGATAATTTGAGACTACAAACAGCATAATTTGATTTCTTTTTCTTTTTACATGTACACTAATGTTACACTTGCCCATCAACTTCAACGGTTTGTAGCAATAACAGCCATCGGCGTTGAGGGAACGCCGAGCATTACAATATATACCATAAGCTCTACGTGCTATGTGAAGTTTGTGAACTTTAGGCATCATAATGCACTCACTATGTTGGGCCCTGGGTTCACAGTCGAAGACACTCGACAACCCGGGGCAACCGGGTACGCAAATGTTGGAACATACAAGAACCCTTCATGATGGGGGGCTGCTTGCTATTATAGGCTGCTATGACGATCAGGACATGAAAGGGGGAAAAAAAAGAAAAAGGTTAATATGCTCTCAAAAGGAGAATCACCACGGCACTAACTTAGATAGAGTCATCTGAACTAGAGCTAGAAGTCTCCGTCCCGGCAGCACGCGAGCCGGATCCTTGAATTTCATCCTCGCTGAAAACAGATTCGTTGCCGTCGTTGCTTGAATGAGAGAATGGAGAAGTATAATAATCCGAAACCGAGCCTCTGCTTTGCCTCTTCCTGTCATCCTTGACTCCTGCCCCCCTCAGCTGAAGCCGCCTGCGCTTGCGCGCCTTGCGTTTGCCCTTTGGAACATCTTCTCTATGTGACTCGGCTGCATTGTCTTCTTCTTTCGAAGATCTGGCCCTTGCTTTTTCACTCTCGGACTCGATGGCTGGCACATCAGAGTCAAGCTCAACCTTTCTCCTCTTCTTGCTTGAATTCTGGAACAGATATCCATAAACTTTCAACTACTGAGAAGACAAGTGCAGACGCACGAGGAGAAAAACATGATGATATATATGCACAGATGAGTCTGTAACTCTAATGGAATGCCAAGAATAAGGTTCAACATCAGTGTGTCTTCGAATAATTGTAAGGAATTATGGAATGAAAAGATATGATTGAAAAAAGAGGCACTGCTACTTAAACCTATGGTATACTATTACTATTTGCAGGCAGTTTGCAAACAGTAACTGGGCCTTAGAAGAGGTTTGATTGCTTAAAATATTTTTAAAACAGAACATACAGCGCGTGTGCAATGTAGATACATATGGGTCTCAATCTAAAAACTTGCTATATTCCCAAATGCATAATAGAAATAATTGTCAGCACTTGCATTTCTCCATGTATCCGTAAGTATATGGTTTTTTCTTATATCAGACCAAACCCTGAATCACATTCTTTTACCATAAATCCAGCAGTCCAAAAACAGAACCTAAGATTCAATAAACATAGATGCTTTGGAAGAAAACCAACCCAATCCAATTTAACCTGGCCCAACTTAGGATATCGAATCAGAATTTGACCCAAAAAAAACCTGAACTATGAAACTTATTTGGGCCAGACGGCATGACCTATGAAAATTATGTGACCAAAATCATTTGGGTCAAAAACTGTCTAACCCAATTATACTCCTACTCGCATACACATCCTAAGACATATCACATAAGATATTAACTTCAGAGCCCTAAATTCAACAAAGCACGCTGGACTAAGGAGACATTTAATCATGCATCCAATAACTAAGATGTGCACCAAACACTAATCTAGCAAGCTCCCTCTACTATCAATGATTTCATCAACCACTCTCCTACATATTTTATCTGAGAGAGTAATCTGGGAAATCAATGTCTGTATCCGAAAGGAACATTAATTAAAACCAAATTTGTATGTTCTACGGCAAAATAAAATCAAGGATGAAAGGAATAAAATAGCAGCATCCATAGAAGGATTAGCTCTTGGTGAAAAGAAAGAAGCATCTAAAACATCTACAAGGACAAGAGGATATGCACAATAGCGGGTGCATGGATCAATACCTTAGGGCCTTGGTCAATCAAATGAGCCCATTCAGACCGGTTTCTAAGACAATCATGGACAGCATGTAAATAACTAGGATAAGCATATCGCTCCCCATTAGGTTTCCTTAGGTCATGCCAATGCTGCAAAAAGAAGAAAAAGAAAATAAAAAAATTGTTAAATGGAATAGTAAAACAAGTACCATGAAAACTAAACTTAAAGTGAAAGTTCTGGGAGTTATAAAATCATACTGGACGAACAGAATTGCAAAGCTCTTCATATGTTATGTGCTTGTCTTTAGCCATAATTTCATCTATCAATCCTGAAAATTGTTGCACAAAATGAATGTGTCGGTAGATGGATGCCGCAATGTTCTTTATAACATTCAAAATGAAACCATAAACATACCAGGCAGAGTGCGAGCAATAACACTATTGTCATCCCGAGGAATATCACCTGGTGAACTACATGCTACAGAAATGTTCTGTTCGCTAATCTCTGATGAGGAAAAAGGATCACTTTTTTCACCTCCGCTGGGGGCAAGGGCAACATTCTTCATTGACATCAGGTCAGAGGGTCTGCTCACTGACTCTTTTCTCTTATCAGTTGTTCCGGAGATTTGCTGACGTTTGTGATCTGGATAAGATGGGATCCTATTTTTCCTTCTGTTCTCATCATTCAACTCTTGGGAATTGCGGGATGTATCTCTGGTTGTATCTTCTTTGTTTTTTCTTCTGAATACCTAACAAGAACTAAATCTATATTAGATTAACTCAGTCAAAAGGTGAACATCAGCTATAAATTACATGTAAGGTCAAATTAGCAAATTTTACTAGAACAAGATATCTTACCGATACTTGATCCTTTCCTGCAGAGACAGGACGTTTGGAGAGAACACTCATACCAGTAGTGGCGGACAACTGGACACCAGCAGCTTGCCGCATTCGTGGTACCCTGGGTACTCTAGGCGAGCTGTTTAATTCTTGATGCAGCAATAGTGCAAGCTAACAAGGGAAGTCAAGAAATTAAAAGGCCTGCATAAATAAACTTAACAAATGAGTAGTATATACGTGTGATTCATGAGCTACCTCCTCATCACTTAGGTTTGTTGTGGCATTGCTCGAAGCAGATGGATGCATGAGCATAGAGCTGCTTGAAACTCTTGCCGAAGTGAATGGAGATGGTTGATGGCTCTTTTCAGTTCTCTGGGCTGGGTTTGGAGAATTTGGCTTTATTTGACCAGAAGCTACTTGGGGCTGCCATGAACCAACCAGATTATCCGAGCATAAACTTGCTGTTGTGTCCACTTTTCCAGAAGTGTTTGATGATTGAGAAGGCGCTTCTTCTTTTGAATCTGATACCATAAGCTCAGTACTGGAATGATAAGAGGTTCTACTAGTCTGTGATGGTTTGGATACAGAAGATGTAGAGACTTTCAACTGACCTTTCACTGGATTTTCTGAAGCCACTTCCATATTTTCAAATGCTGGGTTTGATGTACTTTCTTTCTTGGAAGAACTACTCATATTTGTCTTTGCTCGCACTTGTTTGGTCACATGAGTAGCCTTACCAGATGATGACGTAGGCCCAGTGGCGGACGTGTTTATACCCAAAACAGAGAGCTTGGATATAACAGGCGCAAAAGAGGTTGAATCCTTTGAGACGCCTACTGCCAAATTTAGTTCACCAGGAACTGACTTGTTCAAATCTTGGGATTTTGAGTTTGTGGCTTCATCAAAACTTTTTAAACCATTCCCTATTTCCAGGGAACCTTTATGCTCAATTGAATCTTCCACCCGATTGCTATGTTTCTTAGACTCACTAATTCTTGAGTTTATTGCTTCTTTTAATTCATAGCACTCTTTTCTAACATCTTGGGACCTATATCCTTGAGATGGAAAACTTGATTTGTTTTCCATATCCTGAATGTTCTCGGATAACTGGTTAGACAATTTTGTAGGTTGTTGGCAATCTACAACATGCAGCTTTCCAGTAGTACCACGAGAAGAAGATATATTTTGATTCCCTATGGAAATGTCGTCAGCCCCTTCACTTTTCACTCCATTTATACCCAATTTTGTGCTTGGCATTACTGCATCATGCGAGCCAGATAGCGATGGCTCACTAAGAGATTCTTTATGGCCATTTGCAATATCAGAAATTGCTGACTTTGAAGCTCCTGAATCCATGACAAGATTGGAAGACACTTTAGCTAAATGCCCTTCAAAATTGCTTTCATCCTTGGGTTGTTTCAAGTAAAACATGGCTCTGCTACTAACCTAAGTAAATATTCAGTTGAAATATTTAAAATAGCAGCAAGGTCACAAGGGAAAAAGGAAATTTCAATAGCAAGTCTAAGAAAAATCAGTCATTCATGAGAAACAGATTATCTCAGTCAACATTTCAAATACAGCAAAACACAGTACAGTAAATGTTAAAGAAAACAGAAAATCCTCAACTGTAAGTGAAATTGTCTCAAACCTATTTTATTTCATCCATTTGTTAGTTAAACTAACTAAAACAGCAGGGATGCTTAGTTCTTATATTCCAGTATGGAAAAAATATGAAGCTTAAGCCTACAGATAACTATCAATTTTTGAGATTGATGAACAAGAAAGAAATCCAAGATTTCTCATACAAAACATTGGACCTGAACTTGAACTATAACACCACATGGTTGTCCAATTAATGAAAAGGATTGAGATCAAATGCATATAAAATGATCATTAAGGTCAAACGTGGAGGGTAGAGGTGTGGAGGGTAGATAGATAGCTTAGAAAACAATTATGAAAGAGACAGAAGAACAGATAGTGTCGGGTGTCATAGTTGTGGCAAGAAGTTTGGTGAAGATTTTGGTTACCGAGGCTAGGAAATGTTT
This sequence comes from Thalia dealbata, assembly GCA_030544415.1. Taxonomy (NCBI): domain Eukaryota; kingdom Viridiplantae; phylum Streptophyta; class Magnoliopsida; order Zingiberales; family Marantaceae; genus Thalia; species Thalia dealbata. Next base: position 3,783,123 of record CM060458.1, read on the forward strand.
TGTGCAGCCTAGCGTCAGTTCCGGCATACCCTAGCCAATTTCAACAACATGGCAATCCAGGTTGCAGGGTATGGTGTAGAATGAGCAACTAATTTGGTTCAGATATGATATATGTTACAGCTGATGCAGCTTCTTGATTCCAATATGATCTACACTCTCCATTGTTTTTCCTCCCAAGATTTCATGGCACTATTTTGCTCTGGTGCAAATCAGAAATTGTTTCATCAACCTCCTCTCAGATTTTACCAACACTTGGTGCACTAACCTTTTTCTCTCTATAATACTCAAAAGTGAATTTGACAAAGCTCAAGAAACGAACTTCTTCACCAAACAATGTCAATACCAGAATCAAAATGAGATTCATAAAACAAATAAAACAAAACATGAAACTTTTGCCACAAACGTGAATAGTCACAAACATTCATCTGAACATTAAACATACCATGGGTGGAACCTGCCAGTCTAATAGCCTCTTGTCTGGTACATGGATTCCTATTGTATATCACGTGGTTTGGTCAAGTATGAAGCTCAAAACCAAAATATTTAAAAATGCAACAAGTTATACTGCTCGAGATCAAGCATGATGGCCAATCCCAAACTCTCTCACCATTCATATTCAATTGGTTCTTGATATTGCTTTAGGTCCATACATGGTTCGTTATAAGTGAAGCCAACTATTCCTGGCAGCATTTGCATAGTCCTGGATGAGATCTAACCATCCAGTAACAAATTAATTCAAAAACATTCTCCTTTTCAACCAAATTTAACCTATATTGAACATGGAATTCTTTCAGAAATTAGATAAAACAAGCATTATGGGAATGACTAGAGGATTGGGTCCATTCAGATTAGGTTGAGATCAGTTGTTTATACCGATTGATATGGTTCATCAGTATGGTATAATTCCAGGGCTATAGTGCTCTAGACTTGCATTAAATTTTAAAAAAAAATCCAAGCTGTTTTACCTCTAGTAAGGAGCAGTTTTCAGAGTAAGGATTAAGGCAACAATTTCTCCACCCTAATTTGATGAGCATGATACAAATAGAATTCCTTGGCCTTGTAAACTACTGCCTTACCTAATTTTGCATCGAACATCTTATAAAAAACAAGGGATAAGATGGGTGATTCAGGCAAAATACACATATATAAAGAATTTCTTTTTACTGTAGAGCACATTCCTCCAATAAATTAATAGTACACAGGAATGCATTTAAGTCTAGTAATCTCCAAAATAAAGGATGTGATACCTCATCTATACTCGATTCTTTCACAATGTTACTTTTACCACCTTCAGATGCAAAGTCCATTTTAGAATAATTCTCCGGTTTCACAGCTTCCAGTGGATCAAGTTTCTCAATCTTCACTTGTGTACCTATTGTACTTGCCTCTTTCATCCTCCGGTCTAATGGCATCCCTTTATCAGTTATCAGGTGATTGGGCTTGTCACTGTGACCCATTCCTTTTGGCTGAGCAGTAATATAATTTTCCGACAGTGTCTCTTCTTTTTTATCCTCGCTTTTTGGACCCAGATTGGTTGCCACTTCGACCTGGAGATTCTTGTCCTTCTGGAATTCATATTTCTTTGTAGCTACTGAAGGAAAAGAATCTAGTTAAATTTCACGATCATAAAATCCAGGAAGAAAAGCATCACCCAAGCACTAGAATCATTGTTAACAAAAAGAGAGCAAGAAATATAATACCAACCTCTCTTCTTATTGTCACAAACAATTTTATCGGCAATACTCCTAGCTTTCTTCTTCCCAAGATTAGCATGCCCAAACGTCCGAACCTTACTCCTATCCTTCTTTCTGCAATTCAACGTGCGGCTGCCACTTGGGGCTTTCCTTTCGTCTTCATGCTTATTAGCTGTCTCAAACTTCTTCACGGGAACGTAAGGAAGGATCTGCTTGGAAAGGGCGAATAGCACGTCAGCACCTCTGTTGGCCGGGTTCTCGCCCTCTTCCTCTCCATCATTCTTCACCGTCCCCTCTTTCTTCTTATCTTCCTCCTCCCAGCAAGGGAACTCCTTATACTGGAAATTGAACTTCTTAGGCACATAGCCCGTACACTTCCAGAGCTGCGATGTGAAAACCGACGAGAGACCCTCGAAGAGACCAGGCTCACCACCAGGGATGCCCTGCACGTGGACGCGGTCCTCGAGGGGGATCTCCCCCCAGAGGCGGCGCCGGTGGGGGCCGGACGCCGAGGACGGGGGCGGCGGCGGGGGAGGAGGGATGGGCGGGCAGGCGTCGGTCTTGGTAGGGAGCTCCACAAGAAGCTGGGCCACCTCGGTTTCCTCGGTGTCGTCGGGGAGAGAGAGGTGACTTGCGGAACGAAGCCTGCGAGCCGCGGCCTTGCAGTTGTGGCAGGCGAAGGAGACCTCGCCACGGACGTAGCGGGAGCAGCGGGTGTGCACCCAGACGCCGCACTCGTCGCAGCTCACCATCTCCTCTCCGTCATCGAACGTAACGCCGCAGGAGCAGTCAACGGTCCAGGAGCCGTCGCCCCAGTCGTCCGGAGGCTCCGCCTGAGGCATCCGCTGCGATCGCCCCTTCATAGCGCGCTGCTCTCTCGATCCGGCGGTGGACGACGGTGGAGCTCGATATCCCGTCCAAAATATCGTCGCACAGACCAAAAAGAACAGGAAAACAGAAACCAGATCTCGGATTGGGGGAAGGGGGCGAGGAGAAAGGAATCGGCCTAAGGAGGAAAAAGGGTAGAGATCAGACGAAGGAGAAGGATTACTGGGTCGCTGCCGCAGCGCGGGGCTCGAATGAAGGGAGAAGAGCACGATGGCGGCGACAAGAAGCCACCTTGTTGTTGGACGAACACTCTTCCGTCGCTTCGCCTTCCTCTTCTTTCTGCTTCCCCTATCTCCCGTCGTCGCAGACACGGAGAGAGAAAGAGGCGGATTTTGAGGGACGTTATAAGGTGGGATTTGATGTAGGAATTTGGAGTCCGTGGTGGCGGCACACTTAACCGGGTCGGGTGCAGCCCCGACTCAACTCCGGTACGATCCGAATTAAATGAGCCAGGCCCGTAGTGGGCTTAATAGGCCCAACCCAAACTGATCGAATCCAAATTTCAAAATTATTTTTCAATTAGTTGGGTGTAATTAAACTTATTATTAATATACTTTTATGTACAAAATGTACTCTACCGATTAAAATAGAGTTAATCGAGTTGAGTTGGATTAATTAGGTTAGATTGTACGGTTTAGGTTTGGTTACATTTGAGAAAATTTAGATATAGTTTATTTAGTTGGGTGAAAATGGATTTTTAATATTTATTAAAAAATTAAAAAATAATGTAGACGATTAAACTAGTTGGCTAAAATCAAGTTTAATATCACGCTCTAATTCATCTGTCGAGTACGTGACAATCATCCCGTGAGTCTAAATGGCCCATATAATGTATTTGTCAAAATATACAATTCACATACATCATCAGTTCAGTGGATAATACAATTAAATCAACTAATTCAACTCTGCTAAAACAGTCCTAATATACTTAATACTATGGTAATAGTAGTGGTAAATAGAACAAGTCCGTCAATAACCTCATCTTTATCAACTATCTCAATCGATTATTTATTAAACCTGCACACGTATTGAACATAGTGTCTCAATTTTACGGTCTTATGCTTATAGCTCTAACCATAGTAAAATATCTTAGCTAGAGAATAGTAGATTCTAATATGTTCATAAATTATTTAATAATATTAATCAAAGCATGTAAAGTTAACAAATAAAAAAATGATGTATTCATGAGTAGAACATGTAATATGAGTGTGTATCTCAAACTATAACTATGGAGCATATCTATGTCTCTACATTATTGTCACTAAAAATTTATTATTTCATTCAAATACTATCATCTATGCAGCCAGCTTAGGGGGTCTCCTTGTGACACTATTGTCACTCTATCTATGTCTCTACTTATGCTCGTCATATTGTTGGTGGAGAGGTCGAGCGACTGTGGATCCCTCTCAAGTGGTTCGCTAGACGAATCTCTTAATCGCTGCATCCTCGCAAACTATCACTCCATGCATCTTCCCCAGATAATCTATAGAGCGACTCGTGTAATACTACACAATATCCCCAAACAATGTCACTATACTTAAGTATATACACATCAGCCAGTACTCAATAATAATTTAAACTTTAAGATCCGAACTACTCATCAGAATGTCCGCAACATGTTTGGAATAATAGTCGTGTGATCTATTGTCCAAGGCTATGCGGAAAGAGTCATCGTTCTAATTCAAAAGCGATAATGTCTCTAAGAGGTGTGCATCTTAGTCGTGGAATGCTACAACCTCGATCACATGCTTACTAGATTCTTAGTCTCGTTTCATCCCTGCTAGCCATCTTAGGATTATCGTAGTAGCAATTTTGCGACGCACGTACGGGTATAGTGAATATATCACAAGGTCCTCCAGTGATAAGTCAATCCATGTCGTATCTCACCCTTGTAATAGTCAAAGATAAATTTAACATATTTTGGTGGTGTAGGTTTATGAGCATCAGAGCTCATATTTGTAATATCAGCTATGGTGAATTATCAGTATTTTCTTACATAAGTATGACAATATCACTTATTTATAGGTTCTACTTATTAATATACATATAAATATTAGGCTATGTTTAATATAATTTTCTATAACTTATTTGTAAATATAACTGTAATATTTTATTTCTCATCACACCAACATTACAGATAATAAATAAGAAAAAATCTAGCATATATTCAAGTAACAGCACAAAGACTATAGGCAACAATAATATTATAATCAGATTTATTTAACATACATGATCAGTAAAATATTAATTTCTCAGTAGAAAAATATTTATTTTCTTAAACAACTTATGATAAATTGTTAAAATCGTACAATTCATATTAAAAAGATTAGTACTAAATATTTTGTATGTGTAATTAAATAAATACACATAGTTGTATGTGTTTATTAGTTATCTCTCTAATATCTAGAATGAGCTCTCATTGTATTAGGATAAGATTTACTAGAATAGTAATATCAAATAATATAATGTCTAATATGATAAAGAATTTAATACAATAAATATAAGATCACCAAATAAGTCATTAGCCTAATAACAGTAACACTCGACAATTTTCATAAATGATAGTTAAATAATTAGAAGAAGTACATAAATTGTACATCCTTCTGGTTAAAGTAATTGAACTTTATATTGAAAGATCTAAGGTTTTAGGTTCAAGACTCATTAAGTTCTGGAAAAAAATTAAAATATTTTTTACTTTAATAACATATACAATTTAAAATACCTATAAATTATAAAAACTAAATAAAAAAAATAAGATCCAAAGTATCATTCTAAAAGTTTTTTTTCCTTTTTATTTAATTATATTTATTATAATAATTTAGTAGTAAAATTCTACTGCAACAATAAAGGATAAACCCTATAAAATTAATGAATATAAGCTTTATAATAATATTACTGAATCTTAAATATCACTGATTGAAGCAAATATCCCAGAAGAAATTAAACATAAGAAAACAAATATGGGAACGAGGAAACGGATGCAGGGATCACGAGAAAAGAGCGCCATGAAACCGACGCAGAACTCACGTCAATGATATTATTAAACTAAACAAGTAATTTATTAAAGCAACTCATTATTATAATTAACTAAAAGAACGAAGGAAAACTGTAAACAGTCGATTATTATTCGTTCGACCTACAGACGGTCTGGTTCTGTTTTTTCTTTTTTCTTCCCTTCAATTTCTCATTAATTTTACGTTTTACTTAGCGCAAACCGCACAAGGTATTTTAAATACACACTGTGGCCTGCGGGTGGATCTCCTTCCCGACCCGTCCCCTCTCTTTATATGCGAGCGCGGTCTTCCTGCCCCTCGTTCGTCATGTCGTTCTCCGCAGCAGCTTCGTCCTCCCACTTCTTCCGTCTCCACGCCGCCGCGCCGCAGTCCCCTTCCATCCGCCGCTCCCGCTGCATCCGAGTCCTCGCCGCCGACGCCTCCACGCTCTACGGCGTCCTTGGCGTCGACCGAGGCGCCAGCGGACGGGAGATCAAGGACGCCTACCGGCGGCTGGCGCGGAAGTGCCACCCGGACGTGGCCGCCACCGGCAGCAGCCGGAGGGACGGCGCCGATGAGTTCATCCGAGTCCACGCGGCCTACGTCGTCCTCTCCGACCCCTGCAAGCGCGCGGACTACGCCCGCGGTCTCACGTCGCCGCCCCGATTTCGTCTTGGAACATGGCGGCCGCGCCGGACGTGGGAGACCGATCAGTGCTGGTAGCGGCGGTGGCGGAGACCGATCAGGCCGAGGAGATTGATCGACGATATATCGACGGTCTTAATCCGTGGGTATCGTGTCGGTTTATTTTTCCTTTTATGGGTCGGGTTTTAAGTTCGTTTTTGCCCCTCCCCCACTGCAATGTGCAACTTATTCTGCATGTTTTTGGTCGGGTTTAAGTGCCCGTTTCATCCTCCATTCCGCTGTATCGGATCGGGTTTTCCTTCCCTTTTTACCCCTCCCCACCCTCTATAGGTTTGCATTCCCCTTCTGCCCTCCGGCTGCCATGCAGAGGTGGAGAATGATAATGTAATGTAACGTAATGTATGTGCGTGGATCGCAAGTTTCAATAATAAAAATCTTTTCTACTTTGTATTCGCACTTCTTCGCTTGCAAATCGTGATCTATTAATCATCCATTTGTCTTTGTAATGGGTTAATTGTTAACCATCCACTGAAGACATTTAAATTGCAAAATAAATATAAATCTTAATTAATTATAAATTAAAATCTTATAATGATAAATCTCAAATCTATAATTACATCTAAATATTATATATTTACAATAATATAAAATATTATATTTTATTAATATATAAACATGTTTAACAAGTATTAGTAGACTATAGGAGTATAGTAAAACTTGTCACTATTTATCACTTTTATTGTTGGTATGCTGGGCTGGATCATTATTACTATTTATCGCTATCACTATGGGTATGCTGGGCTGGATCATCATACTGTAGTACTATATTATGCAATCTATAAAATAATTTATACTATTTATTTTATAAAATTCATATGAAATGAAGTTAGAATAGTTGGTAATTATTTCTATCATCTCATAGGAGACACATCATTTTTTGTGACACGAGCACGGTCCCTTTTATTTTGTTATTCTGATGTAAAATTTAATGGGATTGATTCGTTATTTGATAAAAATTATATTTTTGTAATTTAAGTTATTGAATTTATAGAATAAATAAGTTATTATAGGATTAAAAAAAAGAAATACTTATTTACTTATATGTGCCCAAAAATAGTATGCATAAATGATTAATTTAACTAAAACTCGCACTATCAGATCAATGACCAATGAAATGAGGAAATAAAAACATATTCAAACTTAAAATCTTAAATGAAATGATTTGAGGGATTAAAACAATAAATCTTCCACTTGACAAGACGTAGTTGGAATAAATTTCCTCTTGACAAAAGGTAGTTGGAGTGGTTAGCAAGTGCATTTATTAATTGTTGGCAATCATATAAAGATTTCATCATTTAAAAATTTTAATCAGAGAGATAGAGGGAATTTTTTTTTATTTAACAAATTTTACTATTATATCTAGTTTAAAACTTATTAAATTAAAAAATATATAATATCTATAAAAGCATATAAGAGATAATAATGTGTAAATTCAAAAATATGGGTTTAATATTCATAAATTTGTAAATTATCATATATTATAACTTAGACGAAGGCTTTTAAAAATTAAAATATAATTATCTTTCATAATTGTTCAATGGCCACGTGAAGTGAAGCGTGTAAAATTATTTGAAGCTTCCATTTGTTAACGTGGTTGTGGTAATTATAAAGAAAAAAAGGTCAGATTAAGAGAATGGAACCAAAGTCAAACACACAAATATCCCTACGCTCTTATTCTGTATTCAGGAATCAATTTAAATAATGTTTTAAAATTCATTTGATTAATTCGATTGAAAATTACGACAAGAAACTACTAACTCTGTAAAAAACAAATCAAAATGATTAACCCCTAATTACGCATAGCCTACCCATTGCAGAGCGCAGCGCTTCGCCTATATATAATATTTCCGCCATTATTGGCTTGCTCCTCCTCTGCTCAAGCTTCAGCCATGGCGAACTCGCTCTTCGTCGTCTTGCTCTTCCTCTTAGCTGATGGTATTCTTTAGCTCGACCTTAATCAGTCTTCCTTTTCCTTTTTCTTTTTGATGCTCATGAGGTGCTCGATTAAATGCAGGCTGCTCGTCCGCAACCTTCATCGTGACCAACAACTGCGGCTACACCGTGTGGCCCGGCACGCTCTCGAACGCCGGCAGTCCGGCGCTCTCGCCGACGGGGTTCGCCCTGGAGACAGGGCAGTCGAGGACGCTCAACGCCCCGGCGGCGTGGTCGGGCCGCCTCTGGGGGCGCACGCTCTGCTCCACCGACGCCTCCGGGAAGTTCAGCTGCGGCACAGGCGACTGTGGGTCAGGCAAGGTTGAGTGCGCCGGCGGGGGCGCGGCCATTCCGGCCACGCTGGCGGAGTTTACCCTGGGCGGAGGGACGGACTACTACGACGTGAGCTTGGTGGACGGGTACAACATACCGATGCTGGTGGCGCCGCAGGGCGGCGGAGGGAGGTGCGGGACGACGGGGTGCATGGCGGAGCTGAATGGAGCGTGCCCGTCGGAGCTGAAGGTCATGCGGACGGGCAGCAGCGACGGGGTGGCGTGCAAGAGCGCCTGTGAGGCGTTCGGGTCGGCGGAATTCTGCTGCAGCGGTGCGTACAGTAACCCGAACACCTGCAGGCCGTCGGCCTACTCGGAGTTCTTCAAGAAGGCGTGCCCCAAGGCTTACAGCTACGCCTACGACGACGCCACCTCCACCTTCACCTGCGCCGCCGCCAATTACCTCATCACCTTCTGCCCCCTCCCCAGCACGTCCACCTCCACCACCACCACCACCACCACCACTACCGGGTAATTAATTTAACTTAATCAGCTGCATTCGTGAAGATAAAATTCATTAAAACTACAACTTAGAAGTCGAGTAGTGAATTGTTCTTAAAATTAAATTTCATCGACCACCTTATCTGCACCGGACGAGTGGCAACTAATCAGCTGTCATCCCCTCTACTCGCCGAGCCCTTTTCATAGCCGTCCGACGTCCACAGACGTCATATTCCACCGATTAGACATTTTACCGAACACCTTGCGGGCGCCAAACAGATGCCGGCCAACTCGACGATGGCATCAGCCTCGCGCACGCACAGCGTGTCGGCATCCTCTCGGCCACTTCCCCTGTCATTATTTACTCGCATTAATTTAGTGCGTCAACTTCCGATCGGTGCTCCACAATTCGATCGCCTTCACTTAACGCCGGCCAACTGCTCGCTTTAAATAATGCCCTTGAAATGAAGCAGGCAGAAGTCCTCCGATCGGGGCACCGACACCACCAGCGGCCAGACGGGGAGCGATGGCCTAGCCGGTCTGCCGGGGAGCGACGGCGGCGGGACGGTGTTCCTCGACGGATACGACTTCGGCGGGGCCTCGATGACGACGGCGGCGGGGGGCGGCGCGGCGGCTTTGGTCGTGGCGATTGCGATGGCGTCGTGGTGGATTCTCTGAGCCTCCGTCTGGCCGATCTACGAGCTCCAGCTGCACGATACCAAGAGAAGGGAGATGCGTATGGAGATTGTTGTTGAGGAGGACCATCAAAATTTGTCGCTGGCGGCGGGGGATGGAGAAAGATTCCCAAGTGGGAAGAGGCCGACGGAGCGAAAGCGCCGCTGCAGCGACCGCTGTCCCCATTTTATTTATTTCCCACTTTAATTTAATTTTACGTACATGTTACTCCCCCTTTATATATATATACGTATAATATCAAAATATTCTAAGTCGGTATACACTCTTAACTTATTAAATTGATCCTTTTGGTGATGCGAAATTTTCTAATGGTAGGGACCAAAATAAAACTTAAAAGGTAGATTAATAATAAGCAGTGGATTAGTAAATATGTTTACCGTCTAATTGTACTCCACAAAGTCAAACTTAGGAAGAAAGATGGTCCGTGCAGAGGAAAAAGACAAAGAAACGGAAACGAGAAGGTGATGGATGGGGGAGAATTATTGACATCACAGCAAGCTAATGTTTTAGTTGATGGGATTAGTAGTTTTAATTTTAATGGCTAGAGGACAAAATTAGACGCCACTCTCCGCGGGATCAAAACTAGCACGCCGGACGTATCATGTTTTCCTTTTTTTTAAAAAAAAAATCAAGATTAATTTATTTATTATTGGATTCAAAATATTAATAAATGATGAACTTCACACACGACACGCAGCTTATTTTGGCTGAGTACATAAACGGTGGGGATTATTGCGTAGATATTCTTGTCATTATAATTCTTATTTTTTATAGTTTTAAATTTTTAAAAATCTATAATAACATTTTTTCCTTATAATCGGTTTATAGATAAATACAATTTTAAATTTAGAATCCAACTATAAAAATAATTTTTAATTCGGTCTTCATTAAAGTTAGAACAATTTATTGAAGTACTTAAATTTTAGGGTAATTAAACAGAACCTATTAAACAATGGTTAAATTGATTGAAGTAAACCTTTTAATTAATAGGATTACAAGGATGTTAGTGTTAAGCGTAGAGGCATATATTATATATTCTAAGTATATACTTTAACTAGAGTTAGAGGGGGGAGATGAGATGATTTGTTATTGAATTATATGATGATTCACGTAATATATTCTTTAAATAATATTTTTTAAAAAATAATTATGGATAAATCAATCTAGAGTTAGTTAGACTGATATAAAAATACAATTAAAAAATATTTTATTATGAAATTATTATTATTTTTTAAGTTTACTGCCCATCTCACTAATAAATAGTATTAATAAATAAAAAACAAAGAACTAGGATCAAATGCTAATGCAAATGTTTAGAAATATATCAAATATCAGCACGACATCAGCGAATTTACAAGGGCGACGTATTAGCTAGATGCTTTTATTAAAAATTTAAGTTCTACTCACTTAGTCTTTAAGAGTGAACAAACAATAAGAAAAACAAACAAGAAAGAAAACTAATATTTTTTATGGTAGTTCGGATGAAGCTGAGTTTACTTAAAAGAAGAATCATAAGCTTTTGCACACTAACAATAAAAAAAAAAATCTCATTAATCTTGTCCCTTCTCCTAGGATACGTGACGGACCATAGTGAACTCCACATATAGCACTGTTTACTCCCAGAATTATATGGGAATCCACTAAGCGTACCTGATGTATATCTAGGCATACTTATCGGGTCGTGCTGCCCATGGATGACACGGGCCCGGCTCGTTGCGGGCCGTGCTGAGCACGGCCCGTGCCCAATCGGGTCGTGCTTGGCACGACACTGTATATATAACATGCCGTGTTGGGCTACCTTTTGGAGCCCGTGTGTCGTGCTTGGCACGGATCATGCCCGGCAAAGCCCGACCATAGTCCATAGCCCATTACATAGGCATACTTGTAGGTAGGAATGACACTATCTCTTATATAGAGAATGAAGCAACTCTTTTTTCAAGACTACCTGACGTGAGACTAAAAACTCATTTAAATATTTTCACTCTTCCTTAAAACTCCAATTCTTTCGGACTTTAAAATTAAAATTTTTCCATTCTATTAAAATTATCATACTAACCTTTATTAGCTATAATTTTATAATTTTACTAAAGGGTATTTTGATCATTTTCTACATATTATTTTATTAAAATATTACTTAAAATTCATATAATCACTCATTTATTTCTATTCTTAATTCTTATCATAGATTAATGAATTAGGACATACATTATGATAATTATACCATTTATATTCTATAGTTAGTTAATAAATAATAAATCTTAATATTTATAATATCTTAGATTAAAGATTATCTAAATATGTGTAATATCTCGATAAAAGTTCATTTAAAGATTTTAAAGTAATAATAACTATAATGTATACTTTGATGGAGAAAGAGTATAAAAAAAATAAGTTCAAAGACATGTTCAAAAAGATAATTTCTATTTTAAAAGTTGATTTTTTTAATTTTTATTGACTATCTAGCTTGTAGTAGAACCTTCAATAAAATAAGAGAAAATTTTTAGATAATCTAATTTTAGGAACAAATATTTTATAAAATAAGAGTGGATTTGATCGGAGAGTTTAATTTTTTTGTTAGTATGGAGTGGAGAGAGATTTTATAAAGAATATTACATATTTTAAAATTTTATATATTTTAATAAAATATAAAAGTAATTAGTATTTTTTAAAGTTTAATAAGTAGGTTGGGATGATTTTTTTTTATATAAAAAAAGTAATTAGTAAGGAGTCAATGATTATTTTTAATTTAACTTTTTTAAAAAAGTTTAGTCCCACATTGCTCAGTTCTTAGAAAAAGAAATATATATAAGCCAACACTTTCACAATTACTAATGTATTGGTATTAGTGGGTTATTTGGCTGAATTAAGCCTGATATGTGACTTGACACGTGTCATATATCAAAATACTAAAGTTGATACGGTCTGTCTACATTATGTGTTTTATACATCGTACCAGGGGAAAATTTGGGGATGAGCCAATCCCATCACCTTAGTTTCGGATACATGCGGCCGTTGGCGAGAACCCCCTTTTGGTACTCACCGAACGCTAAAGGATGGGTCGGGTGACGCTTCTGCCACCCATCTTTAGACTAACACAAATAATATCTACCATTTGTGAGAGAAATACAGTGCACCTAACATCTTCATATGTCGCTATGTGTTCTTGGTTCCTCCTAATATCATACACTTTTAAAATTGTAGAACACAAGCACATAATATATCATTTGTAATTATTTCACATCATACAAGACATCAATAAAATGCACATCACGGATAGTAATAAAAATTTAATAACAACTTACCCACTTTGGAGCTCTACTGTAGCGACTGTAAACTAGCCGAAATAACAACGCACCTGAATCCTTTGAATTAGCTTAACAGAAATTTCACGGACTTGCCGTGTTTTGTATATCACCGTTGTCGCAGACTTAAGAGTGCTCCTACAAACATAAGCAAGGTTTACTTTCTACCCTTTTTGTTTAATTATTTACTACCCTTTCCTTTCCTATGACTTAAATTAGTGTGTAGGGTGTTTCCGTTTAAATAAAGGAAATACCTTAATACCTTGAACGGAACATTCAAACAACCGAAAAGATAACAGCTCAAGTGATTTCAGATAATACTTAAGCACATGCATATTCATCTCTGCAATATGTTTTCTATCAATTTAATATGTCCAATCAAAACCATACAACAAGAGAATATACCATAACTACACAGAATAATTATTGTAATAAATAGAGGAACCTTCACATCCAATTTAGCCGTATCTTGAATAATTCTGACATTATCCATTCAACACAATTACATAACAACTAACAAAGACATAATTACAACCCCCATGATAAGTATCACAACATGAAAATTATAATATTCAAACAATGAAGCCCACGACAATGTCACTTGTAAAAGTAAAATAAAACCAACAATATCGTCGCGAAAGCAATAAAACTCATAGTCACATCGTTCCTGCTAGACATGCTTAGCAACCTATCCACCACTACAATCAATAATTTAAATCACTGAAATAAATTTATAATTGTCAGGATCCATCCATTATGCACCTTGAACTCATGGTTTTATGTCGGGAAACTGACCTCATCGTAAAACAGTTCCCACAATAAGGGTAGTGAGCCTCAAATAGACAAAAAGGAATTTATCATCTTACATATTTACCAAACATCATTAACAAATTCTTAAACCACCAAATCAAATTTAGTTACAGTAGAATCACGGGAGCAGCAACTATAAACACAAATACCACTAAAGAACAGAGGATTTCATATCTTAATATCATCAGTGTACAAAAATCTAACATACAAGCAATTTAACAACATTATTCACAAAGCTATGCACACGGTTTCCATCGAACAATGCTACGACAAGCAATTATATTGTCAAAAAGTTTTCTTATGAACTAAGCTACCCAATCCCTCAACGTGATGAATATTTCTTGGCTAAAATTAAAATGTGGAATGGGGAACCGACCTAGGGACGAAATCCGACTTGGCCGGAGCTTCGTCGGAGCCTTCCTGTCTTCACGTTCGCTCCCACGCTTCACGTTTGCTGCACGCCCTCGCGTAGCCTCGGATCAGTAATGCTCTACACCCTTGCTCCGACTGCTGGCAAGGTGTTGCAGGTCCGGCCCTCCCTGTTGATCCGCCAACAGCGAGGGGAGATGGGGAGGAGAGGAGAGGAGAGAGTGGAGGTTAAGGAAGAGGGGTTTAGAAGTGGAGGGGGCGTCGGTAGAGAGGGAGGAGGGGCCTTCTGTGGTCTCTTAACAAAAGGGCTTTTGCCCCTTTTGTAACCCTCATGTGGAGGGGGATCGGACACAGAAGGGGTGGCAACTTTCCAAGTTGCGCCCTTTAGTTATTTGTATTTTTTTTTAGGTTTACAAGTTCTCCTCCCTTAATATTTTTGGTACTCTAAAAATAAGACATTCCATGTATAATTTATTACTCAATCATCAGTCTACTAATAACTAGGAAAATGTTCATGTCTCCGGGGCTGGCATAATAAAATACAGTTGCTGCAGACAACTGTCACCTCAGGGGGAGGAATCATAAATCATAAGGTACCCAGATCATAGTAGAAGTGCAAAAATAAATAAACAAAGCTCCCTTTTCCCCTGGGTTGCCCACTGGATTTCGCTATCCATAGCTAGTCCAGAGTAAAAACCAGTCAGGAGTATCCCAGTCTCCCATCCTAACCTCGAGCACTATTCCCTATGCCCCTCTCAATAGGTGGCCCATGGAGGTGCGAATAATGTAATAACATATCACTGCAGTGAAAGTGCCTATAGCACTATCCAATATTGTGTCATCCTAGCCATATGTATTTTCATAAGTGAAATAGTATCACGAATAATTACACAGATGCATATGCTAGATTAGAAGTTAAGAAAAGCATCATATCATGCTTAGGAACCAAAGCAATGGAAAGATTATATTAAGAAGCATGAATATCACATGTTATTCACAACTCATATTTATAATCATAATTAGGATTATATTAACCAGTAGGAGAGCCAAAGGATATCAAATGTAAATAATCAAAGAGATTATAGTTCTCCTGGACTAAACATTGAGAACTATCCCGTCTATTCTGCCCAGAGAATAAACACTCACCTGATCCTATCGTCGTAAGCATATTTTAATTCGTATCGCGATCGTTCGTATCATCGTGCTTGCTTATTGAATTTCCTCTTATATAATCATGTTCAAATGATTTACCCTTTTTGCTGACAACGTCATCTTCTTGAAGAATATTATATATTATTACATAAAATTAAATAAACTTAGTAATAAATAAAACAATATATATTTATTTTTGAAATAAAATTTTTTTTGTTCTACCGTAATAATATCACATCGTTTATCATTGCACCATCTTACACAAAAAGAATATTACTTTTTTTATTAATTAATTGAATAAAAAAATTAGATAGCATGGCTTTCGTAACTCCAGTCAACCAGCACCATCCTGCGATCATTTTCGAAGTCACCACAGTTCAAAAAAAAATCACTTTCCAAGCAACCAGTAATAATCACGTCTCTCCCTTCCTCTCGGGTTACTTCTTTCAAAATACAATAAAATAAAATACCAGATTTGCCTTCTTTTTGTTTTAAAAAAAAATCCAAATACAAAAGTTTAGTCAGTCACGTCTTCTTTTTTTCTCTCTCTTTTGGATTTATTCGCGCTTTTCACCCTAGAAAATTTCCTGCATAAATTAAATTACATATATGTTTTGTTTTGAGAACAGAAGAAATATGTTCGAATAAGTATGGAAGAAGAGCTCCGACAAACCTTAAAATTGGGAAGCATTTTAATAGTGTTATAATACTCCAGTGCTTAAGGAGAAACTGATAAAAATTATACCTATGTTAGAACTGTAATTAATTAAAAGCTTCTTCGGTCGGCGAAGAACACAAACTCAGAATCACCAAACTCCACTGCGTGTTCCTCCTCGAAAGTGACGTATAAAATTGACTTAGCTTAGTCTGATTCATGAGCTTTGAATTTTTAGAAATTTACGGAGATAAAATATATGGTCCAAATCGAGTTAACTCGGTTTTTCTTTTTCCAAGAGAAACGTAGAAAAAGAAAGTATAAACCCTTCCTTCAATCGGTGAAGTAAGCGATGGTGTCAGATGTGTAGAAAAAAGCAAGCAAAGAGAACGCAAAAGACAAACCCTAGCCAGCAGTTCCCCCACCATTTCTTCTCCGGCGAACATTTGAAAAAAAAAAGACAACCCACCCTCGTAGGTTCTGCGGCATTGAATTGTCCTCCTCTTCCACCACCACCTTGGAAGAGCCGCCGCTGCCCAAAGCTTGCTTTGTCTTGCTCTCCACATATATATATATATAATACGTGTTCAGTAATATAAATGAGCAGATATATATGGTTAAAACTCAACTCAACCCTCTCTTGTTTGTTTCTTCTATGTATTTAACTTTTACAATTCAACGGAAAGGTTTTTCCAAGTTGCAGCTTCTCCTTGTCAAGGGGGTCTCCGTGTAATTTACATCCACGAATGCGTACATGTATTTCTCACTTACCTTCTTCCTCTCCTCCTTTTTTGTCTTTTAAAGCCACTGCGGTGGTGGTGCTTTCCTTCCTCCTCGCTAGCTAGAACACTGAGTTAAAACAACACCCAAACATGGCCATTGAGAAGCTCTTTTGTAGGGTCGACGTCTCTTCTTCTGCTCTTCTAATCGTTCTGCTGCTCTTCTCGAGCTCTCCGGCTTCTGTTTCTGCGCTGAGAGTCATCAGCCACCTCCCTGGATTCGAGGGACCTCTTCCTTTCCATCTGGAAACCGGGTTTGCTCATTCATCTCTTCTTTTCAACTTAAAGTTCAGACCGACCTACTACCTGAGGAGATCTTACTCTTTTCCTTCTTTCGTGTGTGTGTGTGTGTTTGTACATAAATATAATTGAATTAATCCGCAGGTACGTGAATGTGGACGAAGCGAACGATGTGCAGCTATTCTACTACTTTATAGAATCGGAGAGGAATCCCAAGGCCGACCCTCTTGTTGTGTGGATCACCGGAGGCCCTGGCTGCTCTGCTTTCTCCGGGTTAATGTACGAGATAGGTAATTGATCCATCCATCCATCTCTTTTACATCTTTCGACGCTGTAAACTACATATTACACTTTGAAGTATCCTTTTCTTTTCTTGCAGGTCCTTTGAGATTTGATGTGGATGGGTACAGAGAAGGCCTCCCCTCTCTGTTGCACAACCCCATGTCATGGACGCAGGCAAGTTTACAGCACTCTCTCCCTCCTTATCTTTTGCTGCTCGGGTCATGATCACCATAAAACACTGATGAGGAATTCCTCGTCCAGGCAGCCAACGTGATCTTTCTCGATTCACCGGTCGAGACCGGCTTCTCTTATTCGAGCACCGAAAAGGGTCAGCAAACAAGCGACACAAAGTCCTCCGCTGATGTCTGCACATTTATCAGGAAGGTAGCATGCTTTCCTTTTTCCCCCCTATGTTTTGCCAATTATTGTCATTTCCGTCGTTTTTAGATTGAAGAGTTGTTTCGCAGTGGCTCATCGATCACCCTTCGTTTATGAGAAATGCTCTCTACATCGGCGGGGACTCCTACTCCGGCCTTGTTGTGCCGCTCATTGCTCAATACATCGCTGACGGTAATTGCCTTGGATTATAAACTGATTTCTGAAGGAAACAGAGAAATAATAAATCACTGTGACAGGGAGAGGAGCAGGAGATGGAATCCACTTCAATCTCAAGGTCGAGAGATTATATATATCTTTGTACGCGTTAAATCTTCATATTTTTCAAGTTTTAAGCCTTTTTTTACTTCTTCTTGGTTTAGGGATACTTAGTTGGTAATGCAGCAACTGATACATGGTATGACGGTAATTCAGTAATCCCATATGCTCATGGAATGGGTTTGATTTCAGATGAGCATTTTGAGGTAATTTTTTTCATAGTATAAAAAAAAAAAAAAAATGCAAAACAACATCCGCTATAATTTCTCTGTTTTTTTTCTTTTCTGATAGGCAATGAAGAGAAGCTGTGGATGGGACTACCAGAGTCCAAGAAATGCAAAATGTGCTAGCATCGTGCAGTCCATTAATCAGGCAAGAAGATTTACGCACAATATGCCTTCAAATTAAACATGTTTTTTTAAAAAAAGAGAGAAGAAATTGGATGCAGGGGCTGATTGGGATCAACAACGTCCACATTCTGGAGCCTCTCTGCTTCTTTGCAAGCCCAAGGAGGAGGAGGGACGTGCTCATAGCAGAGAGATGGAAACTGATTCAAGACAACTCTGAGCTCAACAGCTTCCTCCTGCCCTTAGGATCAGAGGGCGCACCACCAGCAGGGCTGCCCCGGCGGTGCAGGGTGATCAAACCCACTGCCTGCTGCTGCTGCTCCCCATTTACGTATTTATCAAATCTCATGCAGGGTTTAATTTAATTGCAGAGTTCGGGATACGTGCTGTCCTACGCTTGGGCAAACAACGATACGGTGAGGCAGGCCCTTGGCATTCGCGAGGTACGTTATGCGTAGTGCATACGTATACGAAATAAGAGATGCATGGATGTATAAGTATATATATACATGAATGAATGCAGGGGACGAGGTCGTTTTGGACGAGGTGCAACTACGGGATAAAATACACCAACGATGTGCCCTCCTCCCTCAAGTATCATCTCTCCCTCACCACCCTCGGCTACAGAGCTCTTGTCTACAGGTTTACCTACCCCATCCTTTTCCCTTTCAGTATAATTTTTTATTATAAATTATAGTATGAAATGTTGGCTGCAGCGGAGACCATGACCTGAGCATGCCATTTGTGGGCACACAAGCTTGGATCAGATCCCTCAACTTCTCCATCGTGGATGAGTGGAGATCCTGGGCCGTCGATGGCCAGATCGCAGGGTCAGTTCTTTCGTTTCTTGATTGAATTATTAATTATCGTTGTTATGGTAAGGTTTTTTTTAAAAAAACTTGATCGCAGATTCACGAGGAGCTATTCCAATAATCTAACTTTTGTGACCATCAAAGTAAGTACTTTTTTTTCTTCAATTCCATTGGATGATAAAAACATTAATTACATTTTCTTAATTTTTAATAGGGAGCTGGCCATACCGCTCCGGAGTACAAGCCAAGAGAGTGCTTAGCCATGGTTGATCGATGGTTTTCGGGTCTTCCTATCTGATATCTATATATACACCAATATATTAATAGATGTTACAAATTAATTAACAATATATCGTATAAAGAACTAATATTCTTCGGAACTTCATAGAGTGCATATTTACTCTGTGTTTAAAAATAATCTCTCTTATTAGTAAAAGTTGTTATGCTAAATTTCAGATCCTCAATTATGTCATGGGATACCCAGATATTAAATATTATCAATTCAATTATAATAGCACGTGATAAAAAAGAGAGTGAATATTTAAAAATTATCCTGTGAAGTAAATAAATAAAAATAAAATTAATCTAGATAAATAATAGTTTTAAATTTATTCTAAGATATTTTTAAAAAATTTATACACTAAACCGATCATATTATAGTCATCTTATTTTATTTTACATATTTAATGATCAAGAATCAAGTAATTAATCTCCTACTACTTACCCGATCCCATCCGTAACTAGCTAAGAAATTCTTACACAAAAGTTAAATATGATATTTAGCAGATGTACAATAGGATTATTGTCAGTTATTATAGTATACTGTGCTAGATCTAGCATGTCTATGTTATGCTAGACATGACCCACATATGCTAGCTTAATGGGCATGCATCCTATGGAAAAAAAAAATCTGATTATGCTAATATAGAGTATCATATTAGGCTCGACATAATCTACATGTGTTGGGCCATGCGGATGTGCATCCCGAATGAAAAACTATGTTATATTTATTGATGTCGAAGATTTAAGCTTGACTATTAAAGCATGTTGTGTTAGACCTAACATGCTACTGTTGTATGTCGTGCTAGATTGATATGACCCACATGTGTGTGGCCAAGCGGACATAGATCCCCTAAGAGAAAATAATATTATATTTTCTAATACGGGAATCAAACACCGGTTTTTGATGATAAGATAAAAATATCCATCTTTATTCTATAACAATTTGACTATATTTTTTACATAATAAATCAATGCATTGTGTAATGAGTCATGCCATATTTGTATTGTCAAACAACAATGATATGATACAAATATAACAGTAGATTATCTAGCACGATCCACTTACATACATAGTAGTAAGAAGAATCATATCAGATATCAATTATGTAGGAGTTAATAGTAGGTGTGTCAAAGTGTACATATAAAATTATTAGAATAGTCTAATGAATATATTAATCAATCAATGATATGATGTTTATGGAGATGAATATGGAACAACTATAATCATAATGATTTTTGTAAAAACAGATGTTCTCTCCTAATCGAATTGATATTTCAAAATTATGTAAGCATTTTATCGGTGGTAATAAAAATAACAGTGAAATTACATTTAGTTCGCTCGGATTAAATATTCAAAACTATTCAACCTACTCCAGAAAAATAGTGATAAGCACTCACCCAATCAAGGATGAGGGGAAGTAATCCCATGGATCTGCAATATCTAGCTAGACTTATCACTTCTCTCATCCATGATCAAATATTTTTTATGATTTACATCAAACTTTCCAATAAATTGACTAGACAATAGACTTTGATTTGCTTCCAAATTTAAAATTCCATCCCACCACAAAAAATTTTCACGGCAAAATCCTAAATAAATATTATTTTTCTTCAGATTTACCTTTACAAAAAAAACCCCATACTTTATAAAATATTTTACAAAACATCATTCTTTAAAGATTGGAGGTTTACAGGGCTCGCATTTAATTTTACTCTAAAATTATCAGAAACATAGTTTTTGAAAATTTACCGCATGATAAGTACAAGAGGCGATTACATAGTTTATTTTTTATGTTTTTATCTTTCACGGAATTAAATATAACTCAAAAGCCAAATTGATATGGTAAAATAATCTATAAGCGAGACATGGCGAGGACCACTTGCTGCTGCTCCACCTGGTGCTTTTGGTGGGACGGGAGCTGCGCCGGCGGCCTCTCCGCCACCTTAAGGTGCTGGGCCACCTCCCTCAGCTGGAACTTTTGAATCTTTCCCGTGGACGTCTTCGGCAGCTCCGCCACGAACACCACCTTCTTCGGAACCATGAAGTGAGACAAGTTTGCCCTGCAATACGCGATGATGTCCTCCTCCTTCAGCTTCGCCGTCCCGCCGCTGGCGCCTTTCTTCAGTGTCACGAAGGCGCACGGTGTCTCCCCCCACCGCGGATGTGGCATCGCCACCACTGCCGCCTCAACCACCATCGGGTGCTTGTAGAGCACCGTTTCCACCTCGACGCTGCTTATGTTCTCCCCGCCGGAGATGATGACGTCCTTCGACCGGTCCTTGATCTCCACGTACCCGTCCGGGTGCACCACAGCCACGTCGCCGGTGAAGAACCACCCGTCCCGGAGCGCCGCCGCCGTGTCCTCGGGGTTCTTGTAGTACCCCTTCATGATGCTGCTTCCACGGAGCACGATTTCCCCGACGGAGCGCCCGTCCCGGGGGACGCTGGCCATCGTCTTCGCGTTCTTCACATCGACGTCCGCGAGAGTGAGCACGCTGATCCCTTGCCGCGCCTTCAGCCACGCTCGCTCCGCCGCCGGCCTTCGGTCCCACTCAGCCCGCCACTCGCACACCAGCGCCGGCCCGGTCGCCTCCGTCAGCCCGTAGGCGTGTGTCACCTTGAACCCCATTCGCTCAACCTTCTCGAGCAACGGCGCCGGCGGCGGCGCACCTCCGGTGAGCACCTGAACTGGGGCCGGGAGTGGATCGCGCTCGCCCTCGAGGAGGATGGTGAAGACGATGGGCGCGCAGCACATGTGGGTGACGCGGTGGGTGGCAATTGCGCCGTACATCTCGTCGGCGGATGTGGTCCGGATGCAGACGTTGACGCCGCCGCAGGCAGCGACGCCCCAGGTGAACGTCCACCCGTTGCAGTGGAACATGGGGAGTGACCAGAGGTAGACGGGCTCGCCACCGACCCCCCACTGGAGGAGCAGGCTCATGGTGCTCAGGTACGCGCCGCGGTGGCTGTAGACGACGCCCTTGGGAGCGGAGGTGGTTCCAGAGGTATAGTTGAGCGCGATCGGATCCCACTCGTCCGCCAGCGGCGGGAGCTCCTGGAAGGGATCTCCGGCGGCGACGAGCTGCTCGTACTCGAGCGCACCGAGACGGGTGCCGGTCGGCGCGTCGACGTCGTCGACGACGACGACGAGAGGGAGGCGGGAGGACACCTCCGGGTCAGCGTCGAGGATCTTGAGGGAGTCGGCGGCGAGGGGGACGAACTGGTAGTCGACGAAGAAGACCTTCGCCTCAGAGTGCTTGAGGATGCGGGCGACGTTCTTGCAGTCAAGACGGGTGTTGATGGTGTTTAGGACGGCGCCAGCCATGGGCACGGCGAAGTGCATCTCGTATAGCGCCGGGACGTTGGGCGCGAGGACAGAGACGACGTCGTGGCGGGAGACGTTGAGGCGGAGGAGAGAGGAGGCGAGGCGGCGGCATCGGTCGTGGGTCTGCTTCCAGGTGAAGGCGGTACGCATGTAGATGACGGAGGTGCGGTCGGAATAGACGCCGGCGGCCCTCTCGAGGAAGGTGACGGGGGTGAGAGGGACAAAGTTAGCAGGGCACTTGGGGAGGCGATCCATGTCGAGCGAGGAAGAGGATCGAGAGGCTAGATGGACTGGTTGCGATCGGATTAATGGTGAAGGGGAGGAGGACGGAGATGGGTTTTTATATAGAGGGGGAGAAGGACTCGAAGTTGAAGGGAATTTGGAGGGAAGTTGGAGGGGAAGTGCATCCCCATCGTGGTGGGGAAGGAGAAGGAGAAGAAGAAGAAGACTTTGACCGTCGACTGCGGGATGTGTTTCATCAGATGCTGTGTATCACATGGCAAAAGATGTGGTTTACTACCATTCGGGTCTGCCTCGTTAATTTTCTGGCGAAGTGGAATAGAATATTCCTGGCGAGTTCTTGATCTTTCATTAAATTGGACGACTCTATTTATATATACACTAGAACTAATTCAACAGTCTGCTTCAAGACTTTGATTGCTTTTGTTTGCTCATCGATTTCAATCAATTTTTATAAATTTGTTGACCAAGTTGTGGTTAGCGGAAGAATGGAGGGGTCTTTCTATACAATTCATTTATAACACCAGAGATTTTTAAAAAATATTTATTAAGGAGGATTAGAAATTTATGGGCAAATTGCACCGTCACTGAATTATCATAAAACTCATTAATTGGACATATATGAATATTATTATCACTTTAAATAATATTATATTATTAATTTATCTATTATTTCGTTAACCATTTATATTATTATCACTTTAAATAATATTATATTATTAATTATCTATTATTTCGTTAACCATTTATATTATTATCATTTTAAATAATATAATACTATTAATTATCTATTATTTCGTTAACCATTTATAAGTCACTATTATCAGGGTGCAAAATTATTTATCATTCTTGTTTATATTAATGGTTATACTTATTAAAAAAAGAAGTCAGTGCACATTTACTATATTAAAAATATAAATAACTCTATTAAGATAAATAAGTTGGATGTTGAATAGAGTGATGTTACAACACTTCTCTCAACTTAGAAATTTTCTAGAAAGATTATCATTGGCACAAATCTCAAAATATCAATGGACATATTGTCAAAGAAAACTTAAACTAGTGTGATTTATGATTTAATTGCTCAATCTAGAGCTACCCTAATTCTATAGTTTACATTACATTAGAAATTGATAACTACAAATAAATTACTCAAGCTAGGCATATAGATAAAAGGAAGATGTGGGTTATGTTTGATTACAGTAGAAATATTGGAACATTTATTGAATGAATATAGTTATAACAGACTATATGAAATAATTTATTGAAATAAAATGAATAAGTGTTGATACAAACTGCATGAAAAATAATCTGTCAGGATAATTAAAAGGACATGAAAATGACAGCTTATACATGCGGTGATGCAAAGTTTATGTCTCATATCTGTGAGAAGAGAAATTAGAGTTGTTTAAGCAACAAGTCATTGATGAAGTAGATCTTCTTCGATAAATTAATATAATAATATTTACTAGACTGGACAAAGATAAAATGAGAGTTTGTTATATCATATTTAGCATAGAGTGTTACTATTGTGATATTCTTCTTAATGTATTTATTCTCTATGACTTAATTATTATGTAGAATTAAAACTTATCATTTATAGAATGTGATATAGTAATGATGCTCAAATATCATTTATAAAAAGTAAGTTAAGAATTATTCTTAATGCTATCAAATAAGTTATATAGAATTAAAACTTTATGTATGATAGTGTAATTATACTAAAATAATGTGTCATACTACGTTTATTGGGCCCCAACTTATCACCAATTGGGACGGTTTTAACTAATGATCGTTTACCTTCGGAAGGATATCGATGCGATCAGTATCATCAGTGGAGATCGAACACCAACGACTGCCTCAAATACACCAGAGTTGTTAATGTGAAGTGGTTGCGGGTAATTCGTAACATCTCGAACACCCCTTCAAAGAATCCATTAAACTCTCATATTACAATGATTTGACTAAAGCCTATTGTTCGGATCGTTACCTCCCTATTGCTTATTAAGTCCACATCAGGACCAACTGCATCATACTTAGAGTCTCTCCCTCACCACACTCTCAAATGCTAGTAGAATACTTGTTCTAAGTTCCTCTCAAACTTTGTTCCATATATTAATAATATATTTGCTCTTCCATGGCTTAGGCTTTTATATGGTTGCAGCCTCGATCCGTAGTGGGAAAGATATGGACATGGTGCACTTTCCATCGAGTATGACAAACTTTCTTTGGTCATGATGCATGCCCCTTTGACCATGATGGTCTCGCACCATGCACTGTTCGAATCCTCTCGTGCTCATGTACATTTGGCGTTCATCCCGATTTTGCGTGCCTATGAGTCTTAGGCATTAGATCCTGCCCTGGCTTCCAATCATTCCAATTGCTCGACCAACGATTGGTCTTGAGCTTGAGAGCTGACCATGTGAATACTTCAATTGGCTCTGATCATTGACAAGGCATTGCTCCTCTGGTTGTAGTGCATGTCCTTCAAGTGTCATCTTTCCTAGACAAATAGGTTAAGTGTATTGGTATGTGGTATACTGAAACTATGCTCTAATACAAACTATCACACCATATTCATTGAGCCCAAATTTTTCACCAATTAGGACATGTCACTAACGCGCAACACAATATTGACCAAGGATTGTTCATCCTTCCTATGGATGCTGATGCGTTCAATGTCCGAAAAAATGGAGTTTGAATACCATTTATTGCCTCAAACACACCATAATTGTTAAGGAAAAAAGGTTGCAGACATTTCATGACATCTTGAAAATTCATTCAAAAAATCTACTAAATTCTCATATTATAATGATTCGATCAAAACCCATTGCTTGTTCGTCACTTCTCTATTGCTCGTCAAGTCGACACCCGGACTGATTACACTACACTTGGAGTCCCTCTTTCATCATAATCTCAAATTCTAGTATAATACTCGCTCTAAGCTTCTCTCAAGCTTTGCTCCTTACATTGGTAATATTTTGCTTCTCATTAGCTTAGGCTTTTATAGAATTACAACCTCAGCACATAGTGGGGAACATATGCTGTGGACATGATACACTTTCCATCGATTATTGATAACTTTTTTTGGTTATGATGCATGCCCCTTTCACCATATGCTCTCACGACATACGTTGTTCGAATCATCTTGTGTACATGTGTCTATGACATTCATCCTAGCCTTGTATGCCTGTAAGTCTTGGGGGCACATGTCTGCGACTTGTGCCTACCCGAGTGTCCTTAGTGTGTGCCCACGGATCCTATATATTATTGAGCTAATTTGTGTGTCTTGAATAAACTTTGGGCACACTTGACCTCAGTGTGACATAATGTAGTATTTATAATAATGATTGAAATGTTATTTTATTTATATATTATAATATATTTAGCAAAAAAATTAATATATAAAAATAAATTTATGAGGTATAATAATATTTTTTTACCTATTAATTGTCTTTTTATATTTTTTCTATAAACTTATTAAAATACTAAAAAATTAGGAAATATTTCTAAATATATTCTTTATGAAATAACTATATTTACGTTGCTTTTGATATGTATATAGTTAATGTATTATATGCATGTACTATATGATACAAGTAGATATTATCTAAATATTTTTAAAATATAAGTATTAAACAGAGTAATATAATATATTTATGCATTAAAGTTATAAATTTAAGTAGAAAAATTACAACTACACCTTAAAATAGTTATTTTAAAGGAACAAAAACCACAGTCGTATTTAAATTTATTCAACCCTATTAGCTGCATTTTTAAAATAAAAAATAATTTTTAGTAACTATAATATATATTCATTACTATTCGAAATAATTAAAAAAGTACTTTTTTTTTACTTAGTACAAAGATTGATTAGGTTTACAAATGGGTATTTATTTATAAAAAAAGAATTAAACCCCACAAGCTTCCTTCCTTGAGCTTTTTATTCAAACTTGCTTCCACCTCCTTTTCCACGTGGTGAACACAAGCATGCCTACGTGTCTACACGCTCCACTCCCGATGTATGGGTCGTGCCCCACTCACTCTTTTCCAATCGTGCACGAACTCACGCTATATATATATATATATAACCTATACTTGTTTAAGCGAATATTAATATCACAAACATTTTAATGTTGACCTGAATTATTGCAAAGAAATTATTCTCCACTTGGCTGATAAATTGTATTCATGCCCTAACTATCTGATCCATTAAATAATTAATTAACGGTTAATTAATTAATGACCTTGCTTGCTCTTCTTTGCATACATATAAAAAAAAGTACTTGGACTTTTCTTGCTTCTGATCAAATTCGATCGTGCGGTGTGGATCCGTAGGAATTTTTTTGCCTCAAACACGTCGTGCACGTGTACGTTCCTCGGCTGTGTAGTTAACTAATTAATTACATGCAAGATAATTATAGTATAGTCAATTGACGTACACCCGGAGTCAATAATAATTGTAGTAGTTTCTTCTTCTTTTTGTTTTCCTGGCTTCATTTACTTGGAAACCGTGTACGTCAATGAACCTTTTTTTTTAAAAAAGGAAAATAATAATAATAATTGGGTCAACTGCTCATCAAGTGAGATAAAATTTGTAGGGTTAAAATATTAGAAAAATCTAATTAAGTTTAGTGATTATTATTTTAAGACCTATTATTATTATTATTATAGGATTGAAAATTTTGAAATTTAAAATTATAATGCTCCCGAAAATTGACTAGAAGTTCGTGAGTGGGAACACATGCCCGTTAGGTTTGAAGTCAATTCTGACCGACTTTTAAAGTCCTCCGTCCCATGTACAGTGCAACCTCTAATTACAATTAGTAATTAATGCGGTGGGTCACCTCCATAATTAGCAAGTCAAAAGTCAGGGAGATTCACACAGTTTGGAGTTTATAGATGAGTATGAACTAAGACCAGGACTTGGTGATTTTTATAACCAACCAACTATAGCTAGCTAGCAAGCACGCTGGAATTAACATCTTCCTCTATTTCTCTCTTTTTTTTTCTCATCAAATTTGATTCAAATCGACAAATATTTTTAACCGACCAAACAGTCTTAAAATTTTATTAAATCGACGGATTCCGTCAGCGGATCAGACAAATATCCCCTCACGACGTGACAGCGGTCGTTCCGTCACGTCACGCGTCGTCATTCTGGTGATGCGCGCCGTCCGACCTGGCGAGCGGAGGTTGGAGCTGACGTCACGCGTGCCGGGTGGCGTCCTGAGCGTCATCATCGTCATCATCGGCCTTGGAATTTTCCGTCGCCGTCGCCGTTGGATTTAATTTGGAGATCAGCAGTTGCGCTGGCGTTTTCATTTGGCCAGACTCGCGCTGTCTGTACACGTCGGAGAGGAACATGTTAACGGCGTGCTGCGTACATGAATCACATTCTCCTTTTTTCCCGACCGCCTAAAAACGTGTTAAGTCACGCGCTCACACCTCTTTATCGGATCTGAATAGTTACGATGGCAAGATTAATCGATACAAAACACGTGAGTTTGCACATCGGGGAACTTGTCGTTAATTTTTAAAAAGCTTCAGGGATCAAAATTTAAAACTTCAAACGGTTACACCGAGATATTTGTAAACGGGCCACACCCGCATGGCCCATCAGCACGTGCAGGCCCGTGGTGCTAATTAACTGCTCAACCGCCCATAAAACCTTAAAAAGAAGGGTGACGCCGCTCCTCGTCATCCAAATTTTCAAACGCGACTCACTTTGGACCAGTCGTGTAACCCTCCGTCGGCCGCACGCATTTTTGCCCCCCCCCAAAGCCATCGGCGGTCGCGGGATCGTCGCCTCCGCCTCCGCCACCGCCACGCGCTATTTTTTTTTTCTCTCTCTCTCTGCCTCTTCCATCCCCACGGTTTTGAATTTGATCGCATTTTTATGTGGATTCATTCTCCCCAGAAAGGAAGGCACCAGCATCGAGGTAAAGGCGGTGCTGCGAATTCCTCATCCTTTTTGGCCAAAGCAAGCTGGCGAAGGAAGGCGATGGAGTCTTGTGCAACTAAGTTCACCGTCGCTGTTTTTCTTCTACTTCTTCTCTCAGTGTTTGTGCTGCTGCCGGCGGAGCCTCGCTCCGAAGCGGCGGTGACCGTCGACGTCCGCGCCGCGAAGGGCCTCGTTGGCTCCGGCCATAAGTACTTGGACGTCAGGTAATGGTCCGACCTCCCCGATCTCTGCCGCCGACCTGTTCGACTGAATTCCGAATTCGTGATCTGCTGCTGGTTTTCTTTCTGTAAATATTTAGGACGGTGGAGGAGTTCAAGGAAGGGCATCCGGAGGGGGCTCTCAACGTACCGTATGTGTTCTTCACATCGGAAGGCAAGCTTTTGATATGATTCGATTCTGAATCGTATCTCCTTAATCTATTTTTCTGTTTCATGAGTTGAGTTGGGGGCGATTTGTTGGCAGGGAGGGAGAAGAACCCTGAGTTTGTGAATCAGGTTTCCTTGATCTGCGACAAGGATGATCGCATTGTGGTGGTAATCAGTCCAACTTTAGCTTGTTTTTTTATTTGGTATCTCGTTCCTGCTTCCGTTTCTTGCTTCACGCGACAATTTAAGATCCTTTATTTTCGACAAATGAAAAGGGATGTAAAAGTGGAGTGCGGTCTCTCCATGCGACCGTGGAGCTTCTCAAAGCTGTAAGCCTCTCTTTGCCACTCTTGGTGTTAGAAGTAAGTTATGATTTGGAAAAGGATTTGAACTCTTTTAACTATTTGATTAATTTTCACCAAATCAAAGCCGTAGAAGACACGATATAAGGATATCTAATTCTCTTCATTTTAGGAACAACAAAGATCAATTGCTTCATATCGATGCTTAAAACCCTGCTTCTTGCTACTGAACCAACACATTGCACATTGTACAAGGATGATATCTACAATGCTAATACATCTACACTCTGAACAAGTGTGAATAGTTACTGAAGTTGGGATGTCTCGAGTACATTGAGCATCAAACGGAGGTTCAAAATGCTGTCATCCTGCCCCATCCAAATATGCCAAAACCATCCAAGTATGAGTGCATTCTTTTCCCCATCCAAATAATGCCAAAATCATTAAGTATTGGTCCATACTTTTCCCCATCCAAAATATGCCAAAACCATCCAAGTATTGATCCTTTTCTTTTGCTTTAAACATTTCTTCGTGAAGTGTTATCAGTTCAACTTGTGGGTGTGAATTTATGGCTCTTGAGGGGTTAGACATGCTAAAGGAACCCGTAAGGTGTGTCTTCATTCTGTCATTGCTCTGGGCAGTGGTTACCTTATTCCATAGTCAATCACATCCCATGGTTGATCACATGATAAAGAGATGGCATTTAAATGTTCCAAAGCTATCGAGGTTCCATTTAGTCACATCTGTGGTTTCATTCAAGCATGTCATCAACTTGAGAGCATGTGTGTAACCCCATGGTCAAACTCTTGGGAATAAATTGTGTCATCTGATGAATCCACTATATTGCATACTCTAGGAGTTGGGTCAATGAGCTTTTGGAGAACAGTTATGGGGCTTACCTTCTATACTTATCATTTCGCCAATTGAAAGAAAAATAAATTCGAGAGATATACTGATGAGGACAGCGTGTGCGTATCATATACCATACTCATGCTTCCTCTTAAGGAATAGTATGTGTTTCTTGTGTTCGTAGAAGCACCATAATCCAACTTGTATAATTTCACCAATGCTGCAGGTATGTCAAATTATGCACTTCTAAGTCAATTACTCGTTTGCATCTGCGAACACTAGGCTAATCTACTTTGCGGTTGAATCCATGGGCCTTACTGGGGCTAGTTTGATGTTCATTTTTAGTTGTTGCTAGGAGTTCCTTTTGCTCTGTGGTCTTTGAAGGCATGAGGAAATCTTTTGCAGATTCCTTATGATGGAATATTATTTACCAAGTAATAACTGTCACCAGAATCAGCATCATTTGATGTGCATGGTTGTGTACTGTTGCTTGATGATGACGTTTGTCTGCTAGAATGAGAATCTTTCATACATGTCACATTAGACATCAAGAGCTTATCTACATAATACAAGCTGCAGTAACATGCAAGGCAAATATCAATTTCTCTATAAAGTTTGGTCCCACAATTGCACATCATGTTCTCCTTTTTTTTCTTCCAGATTGTCTCAAATTGGAGATGTTTCAAATTCAAACATTTGTATGTTGGGATTACAGTGTTTCGCTGCGAGTATCTGCACTGAATCTACAACTCATGTTTTGGCATCCACTTCACCACAGTTGATTGTATCTTGCAGGGTTATAAGCATGCGAAGAACATGGGAGGGGGCTATGATGCCTGGGTTGAGAATGGATTCATGGTCAAGACTCTGAACGAAGAGCTGTAGTACTTAGTTTGCTTTCCTAGTTACCATGTATTTATTTTATGACCTTTAATTGATCGATAAGGATTTTGTGTAATTGGCCATGAGGTCGTTGGGGCAGAAATGGTGAACCCAACTTCGAGAAGGGCAGCAGGCGACGAAGAGATTTTGCATTTCGGCCGTGAAACCCGACGATCCAGATGCCAAACTAATCAACATTTTGAGAAGAAAATGATTTATATCGATTGGTTGATTAGGAAGAGGATAGTTTTTTTTTTCCTTTGAATGGGAGGAAGAGGAAATTCTTGATGAGCTTGATTATGGATTCCTCGAGTTAAATCAATGGGAAATAGGACTGAAGTCAGAGATAATTGTGGTGTGAAGGTTTTGTGGTGAAGGTGAAGCTCGTAACGGATCTTTTTTCTCGGAAATGTTTTTAATTCCAGGAGGGAACGTGTGACATGCTAAGTTGCAACATGAAATTTTATAGGAGCAAGATTATATGAATTCAGTGAATTAAGTAAATATGGACCTGTTCGATGCCACTTTCAAAAGGAAGGGAGTGAAGGGAAGGGACATGCATGGTCGGTCACTTTTCCTTCCCTTGTTAGTCTTCATTCAATCCCTATTCCCCTCCTCTTTCATTCATTTCAATTCAATTCAATCCTTTTTCCACTAAACTTTGTGTGGGGGATGCGGGTTGTGTTGGCTGCCTTAACTTTCAAGCAAAGAATAATGGTGGACGTTGGACCCACTCCGAGATTAGGATTACTCATCATTCATCTTCTTCTTCTTTTTTCCCCCCAATTTTTTTAAAAAAATATGGAAAACAATTAACTTATTCATGCTATGGTCTTCCTACCTACAAATTCAATCTAATTAAATAAAATGTAAGAATATAATTCATGTAGCCTTTTATATTATGAATTATTATTATTTGTATATTATAATTAATATATATATTTTAAACACATGTATATAAATCACGCATTGTATATTAAGATACTAGATCTATGTATTATTAGATTAGACCTTCTAAAATCTCACTTAGATAATTTAACAGGAGTAATCTTCTTACCTACATAATTTTTACTATTATAGTATATTTTTCCTTTACATCTATTTTTTTCTCCTTAAAATTTTTCCCCTATTAAAATTAGTTTATCAATCTATGCTATACTTCATTAACAGGTGAAAATGAAATTTATAAACGTCTAAAAAATATCTACATGATATATATACTGTCGATATAGTACTTTAAAACTCTCAAGATTTTTCAAAAATCATATAAACTTGGAGCCCCAGTAATCTATAAAATAGCAACTACACTCGAAGCTGCTGCTGCTGCTGCAATGTTTTCAACTATGCTTACCGTATCTTTCAATTATTTTTTTAAAAAATAATTAAAATATTACAACCAAACAAGAGCCAATTTGATTCCGCCATATGGATGTTTTTTTTCGGTTGAAGAAAATGAATATATAAAATTAAGATGTCAACTCTGGAAGCTCATCATGGTTGACCCCAAATTGTTCACCAAAATCATCTCTCTCTTTTAATTCTGGAAGTGCATTCACTGCCCACAGAAACAAATCCAGCCCACCTAATTGCATAATAAATGGAATGAATATTCTTATTATGTATCATGTATATAAACTTCATATTCCATAAATGTATAGATAACAAGTATTTATTTTTATTAATTGTTGCTGCATTATATATAAATATATAAATACAAAGGAGGTAAGCAAATAAAATATGGTGATGACAGCAATCAAACAAAGCCACCATTATCCACTGGCTCCTTTTTTTTGGATTAAATTATAAATAATAAGGTTTGGCCATTTAGTCTGTAACTTTTTTCCTTCTGAAAATGACATTTAATCTATAATTTTCATTTTTTTTATATAAAATAGGGTTCTGGTTTTCCCACCATTTGTCTTATAAAAATAAATTTAAATAAGTACTATATATTCAACCTAATATTCTGTTAAAAAAAAATAAAATGAAAATGGACATCGGTTTAAATTATTTTATATTTTAATCATTTTTTAAATTCTTTTTCCAAATTGAAATATAAAATTAACCTTTTAAAGTTTATACTTTCTTATTCTAAAATTATTATTTTCTAACTTTTTCACCGGGGCATTATAGTCATTTGATTAAATAAATTAAACTTTTGCATATGCTAAATTGGTGGATAAATATTTTTCTCGCCCTATAAATAGGCCATCATCGCCCGGCGCAAGGTTGAAAGAGGGACATCTGCATCGAAGCAACGCAAAAAGAAGAGGAAGAGGAAGAAGTCTCTGGATCTCGATCCAACCATGGCAATGGCCTACAAGATGGTAATTCCATTCTCCCAAATTATAGTTTTTAGTTAGCTCGCTGTCGTTCTTGTTGCTCGATCGATCTTGAAGAGGACTACGATGAGTAGATAACTAATTATTGAAATGGGGTGGTGAAATGGGTTTATGGTGATTTCAAAATTAGGCGACGGAGGGGATGAGGGTTCGGCAGGAGTGCCTGCGCTCGTTCATGGAGATGAAGTGGAAGAAGGAGAGTCGGTTCGTGGTGTACAAGATCGACGAGAAGTCAAGGGAGGTGCTGGTGGACAAGATGGGGAGGCCGGGGGAGGGCTACGATGGCCTCGCCGCCGCCCTCCCCACCGACGACTGCCGCTACGCCGTCTTCGACTTCGATTTCCTCTCCGTCGACAACTGCCAGAAGAGCAAGATCTTCTT
The DNA here is from genome assembly GCA_030544415.1 of Thalia dealbata. NCBI lineage: Eukaryota > Viridiplantae > Streptophyta > Magnoliopsida > Zingiberales > Marantaceae > Thalia > Thalia dealbata. Next base: position 3,817,140 of record CM060458.1, read on the forward strand.
CATCACCTGGTAATTTTTTCTCAACCCTTTCGTCCTCTTCTTCCACTTCATACCCTTCATCATCATCCTTCTTTATTTTTAATCCGTCATCATTTAGATCAAATCGATCTTTCTGATAAATTTTTTTTTGTATTTTGTTTACCGTTCAGGAAAAAGTAAACCAATTAGCAGTAGCAGTAGGAGCTGTAAAGAATAAAGTGCCACTTTGGATCTGCCGATAACTTTTAGGAGTCGGTGAAAAATTAATTGATCTCAGTGAAAATTTGTGACATTTTGCCTACCAACTTAAGAAAAGAAAATTTAAAATATTTTTCTATTAATTCAACTTTATTATTTCTCGTCGATGAAAGTTCAAACAAGTAGGTAGGTTATTTTAAGTAAAAAACTGTAAGAAATTGCAATGTTGGCCATTTTAGATATATTAACCTGGAAGCTTGTTCATAAATTTTTAGTAAAGTTGGGTAGCTCAAAGTCTTCAGAGAAAAAGTTGCTGAAACAACTTTAATCATTGAATGCGCAATTCAAATTCCGACTGAGATGGATGGAAAATAAAAAGCCACCTCCGCAAGCATTTTAAAAGTCAGTAATTGTAACTTTATTTTGAATGAACTTGTGAGGAGCATTTATTTATACTTTTTTTAATCTTTTTTTTTCTTCTATGAGATTTTTGATTTGTTAAAGGAAATAGAAAATTTTTATGAATTCAATTTAATCTCTGAATTATACATTAAATAACCAAGATGAGTTATAGAGATTAAATTTCGCACACCAAATTAAGTTTATTCAAGAAGAAGAAGTGTAATGGTAAGGTCTTTCTTTAGTTTTTGGATGGCATTGTTTTCTCCCTAGTAAGAAGATAACAAACAAAACAGCAACTAATGTTAGACGCATCTAATAATAATTAGTTGATGATTATGTTGCAGTTATATCCATCATTATCCAATTAGGCCAAACAAGAATAAGATATAATTGAGCACGCGTGGAGATTAGACCTCCCAACTTATTCAATTGTCAATAGAGATGTCTCATCTCCCAGCCTGATCGATGTGCATGCACCATGGAAAAGGATGTTAAAATATTAATATTTATTTGTTGGAACTTTTTTAAAGAACTATTTATTAGTTAAGGCAAAAACCTCTTTTACCTGATGACATTCATGTATAGGCTCAACGTTTTGAACAAGGGATGTGCTGTTTGTACAATAATAATTAATTTCTGGAAGGAATTATCTGATTATTTCTTTATCGAATTAAAGTTCTTCCTTTTTTTTTTTTTTTTGTAGGTCTCCGACAGCATCAAGGATTAGGTCAAAGATACTGTATGCAACCTCAAAACAAGGGCTGAGAAGGCTACTTGAAGGAGTCCACTACGAGGTGCAGGCCACTGACCCTACAGAGATGGGGTTTGATTTGATCAAAGAGAGGGCCAAATAACACGATTGACTTGCCCCACTCACTCACTCACATGCTTTATCTTCTTCTTTTGATCTCGGCTGTGTTGAGTTGTGTGTATGTTGTGTGTGTGTTTGCTGCTTGATTAGCAAATGAAGAGGGAGGGTTGGTAGCCCTTAATCGGCAGCCCATTGATCTCTGTCATTTCTCTTATTAGTTGATCTAGTAATTAATATATATAGAGTTTTCCTAATTGTGCAAACCGTAACATATTACATACAGTAGCAAATCTTTGGAATAATTCTTGGTGGTGCATGTGGTAGCTACTTTACTCTTATGATTTGATACAGTATGCTCGGTTTGGTTTAACACAAACAATGATATCTCAAAGTCAAAATCGAAACTGATAAAAATAATAAACTAAAAAAAATAAAATTCATTTGGTTTGGTTTCACTTGTTAATATTCTTTTTCCATCCTTGATTTGGTTACAACATCACAATTGTAAAAAAATAGTATGTCAATACTTTTTTTTTGGGAATTTAAGTAGTATGTCAATGCTTCATCGATAAGTTTAGGTTTAATACTCGCTGTTAAAAAAAACACGAGTGAGCTTTTTCAGCGAGTGATAGGGAGTTGTAAAGATTAAAAATGAAAGCCTTCCTAAAATCTTGCTTTGGCAATACTTTTTAATTCTTTTTACTAAGATAAATTATAAGTCAATTATAAACTCAGGATCTGTCTAGTAAAAATAGAGCCAACTTCTATTTTATTTATTTTTTAAAACAAAGAAAACTCAATAGGTATAATTACCTGAGTTTACTTGAAGTGAGAGTTTAGTTTACTTGCACCAGTTACCATTTCATTGTACAATCGATCTTACCTGATATCTTTAATAGGTTCTAAGATTCTTTTTCAAGTAATTTTTTATAAACTTATAAAATAGTCACTGGAAAAATCTATGAAACATTGTTTCATACAAAAAACAAGAAATTATATGATGCCACCTGATAAAGGAGTAAGAGTGATCTGATCACTTTTATTATCATTTTTTTCTCTTTAAAGCATGGGCCAAATACTTCATTCAGCAGGCTGTAGGGCCTCATCCCGCGGTGCTTCATACTTTCCTATCCAGGAGTTGAATCCTCGTATTTACTGTATTGTATGATCACATATATCCTATATATGAACAAAGAAGCAGACAGCCTCATGTTCCCTGAGATGCTTCATATTCTAATATATATATATATATATATATATATATACCTCATTTGTCAAAATTTATTATGTCCGATGAATAAAAATTCAAAAATACTGTAAAACTTAACCCCCTTATTTGTTTTTCGAAGGAAATCTTTCAAGTTAACAGAAGGAAAAATGACAAAAAGTGAAAGTACAATCAAACAAATAATGGTTTCTCACTTTTCTCCTTTTTTTTCTTTTTCCTTTTTTCTTTTAGATGCATGCCTTTTCTCTCCACCCTTTGCAGCAGCATTAATTGTGTCGGCAGACACAGGGCTTATTTTGCCTACCCCATTGATATGATTGATCTTCTACATGATGGGGCATGACCTACTATTAGATCTTCCAAAACCACAAGCAAACAAATGCAGTAGGCCAATGAAGTGAAAGGAAAAGTTCCCAGATGAATGATAGAGATGAAGACCATTTACCAATAGTCAGAAATTACAACATTGCACAATGACACATTTGGAATCCTTTATTTTCCTCTCACATTTACATATACTCACGTAGTGTGAAGCATCTCATATTTATACATACACATAGTGTGAAGTACTTGGCGTATCAGACCATCTTAATCATCGAAGTAATGTTTAATTTTGTTGGTGATTTCATAAGAGTGATTTACAAGGAGTAGTAAAATAGCAAGTGCAACACCAAGTGCTCCTTGAAACAGTACACTGCCTTTTGTCTTAGAAGAAGTTTGAGGTGGAGTAAATCCCAGCTCTGAAAGTTTCTGGTGTGATTTTGCATAATCTTTGAAGAATGCATCCTCATGCTACCAAAAAAATATATATACATTTTCAGATTTACCTCAATTATAGTATGAATACAAGTGGCAAAACAGGAATCATCATAGATTCATACAAAAGTGTTTCCTATTTTTGTTATGAGAAAAATATGGATCAGGTTTCATGAATCACGAACATTGGATTATTGCAAGTTGGAGAAATAAGGAGAACTTGCTCTTTTTTATTGAAATGATCCTGATTCTTCATAACCAGCAGAATAAGGAATTATACTCAGAAAGGGGCTTTCAATTCAATTTTAATGCAGAGAGAGTGCAAGTTTTCAATCTATAGTGGAGGAACACATTTTTTCTTTTTGTATTTGCTCTTATTCCCTTCATCAGAAAATAAGCTTTTTGAAAATCTAACAATTTGTGCAAGTATCAATTAAATTTTTTTAAAGAATTTTCTTATGTTGTTTTAGTGAGTTGCATTTTTTTAATTTTTATTGAACTTGATCCCTACTGTTAAGTCTTACCGCTCTAACGAGCTTTAAAAATATTTACTTCTCTATTTGTTAAATAAAAAAATTAAACTAAAAAATATCTGAAAATAATAAATGAAAAACTGGGCCCAGGTAATAAAAAAAAATGAAAACGAGGGTTTCTTTTTAAGTTTCCCATCACAATATATTTCTTAAAATATGCTTGCATACCAAGGATGATAAGATCATGGGCACATGCAACAACAAGAATACCTTCGCATATAGCTGAACATATCTCCTGAAAACAGCATCTCCTAGTAGAGCTTTATCTGTTGGAAGTTTTAAAAGCCCTTCCTTTTCCCCTTCCAGCAATTCTCTGATTCAAGGATAAATAATTACACGTAGAACCCAACCTTTTTAATCCCCAATTATATTGGCAATGGGTTAATATGTCTTTTCTTTCTCAAATATTAAAAATTAGATAGCTTCTGAACGAGTCTTACATGAAGTAGGAGTTGTCAAATTTGAGAGGATCCTCTGTCCAAGGGCCTTCAAATCCTGACCTCTCTTTATGTCCTTTTCCCTTTAGAAACAGATACGAGACGGTAAGAAGTTTCACATGATGAGGGTAATGAATGCATTAGATAGTCATATAGCACGATTGCTATGAGTATACCAGTGTGTGGCCACCAGAAAGTGCCACAATATCCTTGTCTGTCAAACCCATGCGATGAAAAATTTGCCTCAAATGTGAAGCACCTACGCCCGAAGTTGAAGACAATGCCATGTGTAACCAAAGATTCAGGATTAGAAAAGCAGTTGAGAGATGACAGATTAAATTAAGAGCTATAAATTCTCTTAATGGTAATGCAAATGCTCAAGAATATTTGTGACTGGTGGAAACTGAAAAAATTAAAATTTGGTGATACATGGTTGGATGCGTACTATGGTAATGCAACTCCCTCTGGTACCCTATCTTTAATCACAAATGTGCTCAACATTGGCATCGTTGCAAATTACCTTGGTTGGCATCCGGAAGACGCCCTTCATTTGGACACACAGATGAATCCTGGTATAAGAAATTGCGGATCAATGAGCATGTAGTTCTTAGTCTTAAAATAATAGTGTGTTCAGTGAAAGACACCGCTGAGCTTACCTTTCTACCTGGATTAAACTGCACAGTGGGTCCACCAGTTACCTCAATAGCGACTACTCCAGCAAGCTGCTAGCAATATAATGTTCAGTTATTTTGAGTATGCCGACTACAAATAATCACAAACCACCAACCAACATGTCTTCCTTAACGAATTTTGGTAACAATGTGCGCTCATTGTGCTTATAACCAGTTGTACACCGTTGTACTCATTTACTACTGAACTCAGCATCAAAGAAGTTCAGTGATTATGAACAAATAATATATGAATTTTCATGTATTGGCTAAAGCCAAAAAAATAGGTAATGTTCTTTTGGTTTTCCTTTTCATTTGCATAATTGTATAAAAATTATCAACTTCTCAGAGCAATCCCTGAGAACCCTTCCAGATATGCATTTCATGTATTGGAGGATTTTTATTTGATGCTCATGTGCTCATTCATTTATAAGCTCAAGCTTCACATAGATGTCAGACATTTTACTTTCATAAGAACAAGTTGCTTTTTGAGTAGTACACAAAGTGTATGCTTTTCTAGTTAGAGCAATTAAGTTCTATTCAGGAGGTTGCGAGTTCAATACTCACCAAGTTCAAAAAAAATTACTTTCCGTTTTTTAGCTAGAACGTTAGAGATGACTGATATCAGCTTGATAGCTGAATGTGTCCGTGTATAAGATAAAAGACATACGAAACAACCAGATGTGATTGTCATCAAATCTTCATGTAAGTTATATCTTTTTTCTGGTCTCAAGAGAGTTACGTCTTCTGCACATCTTAAAGGGGTACCAATGAAGCATCACACAAAGTCAAGGTGGCTTCATGCTTGATTGCGCAAAAAAGTTAATGCCTAAAAAGCTAACGGTGAAGCTTACTGATTCCAAAGAAGAACCAACTCTTATTTTATATAGTAGCATGAGAGATTATTAATTATTAACTGCTTAAGCTAACAATTATAGTTGTCCTTGTGCAATTTCCAAAGAAAGCTATGCAGCTTGTCATTCTGAAAACATATGCAATAACCTTTTTTGCCTAGTTAGATATTTCAAAGCCAAATTTACCTGGTAAAGGTCTGCGTATGTAACTTTTGGGTGTTTTACCTTCAATGGCTCTGTGACCAACAAAACATAGAAGAGTAACTTCCAAATTGGAACGACCAGCTATTAAATCATTTCAGCGGCATATAAGGATGTAAAATCTTGCCTAAAAGATCAATAGCTATCTTAAGTCCTGCATTGGCAGCATGAGAGTACTCTTCCTCGAGCCTTATTGAACCATTAGGGCCGCCAGTTTTTGTCTTGGCATCATAAGTTCCAGCATCATGCCATCTGATGGAGAAAAAGGAAGAAGTCATATTATAAGATGCAATGGGCCTTCAAAAAATCATAGTATAAATCAATAGTATGCCAGATTTATTCTGCACCTCCTGATAAGCAGCTTATATAAGCCAAATATAGTTATAAAAAAACTAAACATTTTCCAGAAATCAGTCTCCCGCGTCCTGAAAGTAAGATTAACCAGCAATAAATCAACTCTATCTTCATTCATACCATGGAAAAAAGAACACCTTTTTTATTTGAATCTCTCGCTATGCATTTCATGTGCCTTAAATGTCGCCCACTAGTATTTCTTCTATTGTAGTATGTTCATACTTCAGTCTTCAGTAGTAGTAAACATAAATTCAAAAATCAATATAATATAAGGACATGCTCATATATATATATATATATATATAATTAGATCATCTTTTCTCTTGGTAGAAGCAACAAAGACGACGTTTGTCTATTCCAAGGGGGAGATATGTCAAGATAAATCCAGAAGCTTAACATTTACAGCAATGAGAGAACTTACAACATATAATGAATTCCTCAAACTGAACAAAAAAAGTAAAAAATTTTTTTTTGAAGCTTTTCTTATGGCTAAAGAAACATATAAAAGGCCACGGAAAACTGCAATACTGGTTACCCACGCGAGACGGAGCATGATGGGAGCACAGTTCTTGCTGGAGATGAGGGCTCGCAGGTCCCTCCGCGTCTTCTCGATCTCCTTGAGGTACTCCGCATTCACCACCGGATCCGCCATCGTGCTCCCCTCGGTCTAACGAGCTAGTCTCAGAGACGATGAGGAAGAAAGGGCGTCGGGAGCCTGATGGATCCTCCATTTGCCACTCTGCTGCAATATTTGTACCGAGAAGAGGAGAATAAGGGGAGTGCGGGAAGGAAGGAAGGAAGGAATTGGATTCGCGGGGTCGTGGAGTGCAGAGCAAGGGAGAAAAGGAAAAAGAGGATGGCCGCCGTTAACGGGCTAACGAGAGTAGAAACTTGAGCCCGACCCGTTTTAGAATTCAAGTGCGACTAAGAGATGCTTTATTTTTGGCATTTATAACGCTCTGCATGATCGGAAATATATGAGCATGGGATCACATTGGAACGCGTACCAAAAAAAAAAAAAAACTAATTGTAGCTCAGATACTATTTATTTAAGCAGAAGAAAAAATTACAATTTAAGACAACTTGGTGATTAATAAGAAAGAAAATTATTAGTTTCATTATATTCGTGTATTTTGCAGGGATTATTTTAAAATTTCCTAACAGGTTGGTAAAAAGAAAGAAAATTATTAATTTAACAAATGTTTTTGTGTATATACTAATAGCTGGATGCTTGTGTACATCTTGAGAACCTCTCAAAGTAACATTACTTTTTCTTGAAAAAAAGAAAGCAACATTGCTCGTCTTCTACATTTCTAGAATAAGCTATTATGTTTGACAATCCTCAATTCTCCTTGGAACTTTTCTAGGTTTCTTACCTCACCGCGGGAACTTGAGTAACGGTACAAGCAAAAATAACACTTGTACTCATTTATATACATTGGCCAATAGTTTGTTCGAGAGCAAGAATATCAATCGCTTCGCCTCCTTGTTGTCTCTCTTATTCCCTCAACAAATCGGACGTCCTAATGCTACATTTGCTTTTTATTATGTACAGAAATGAAGCATGGCATACGAATGTGGTGCAGCTTCATCAAGCAAAGTGCAAGATCTAATTGAAGCTGGAAGAACGGCTCCATCGACCTCGCAGGTACTCCTCCCAAGAACCAATGCGACTTTGCTCGGAGCTTGTCACCGATGCATCGTCGTCCGGGTTTAGAAGCGCAAGGCTTTGTTGTGATTTAGTGCTCGAAACTGGATACACTTCGTCGTCCGGACAGTCATCCGTGCAACCCACCGAATCGAACGTGCAATCTGCTTGGCTGCATATCCATGTCTCCATATCATCTTCCCCTTTCAAAAGGCTGCATATCTGTCGTGGAAGGAAAACCGAAGAGAAATATGCATTGGGATTCATCAAGTTCAGCTGATTTAACGTACGTTTTCAATACGTGTTCACTTACCTTGTCGATTGCAGGTCGGAGTCGAGCAATCCTTGTTATGCAAAGTGATGTGGCTAAAATTATTCTTCTCATCTGATCTTTGTCGTAATTGGCTTCAAGATTCGGATCCAGAAGATCCATTAGATCTCCTCCCTCAAGAATTCGTTGCCCCTGAAAATAGTCTACGGGTTATAGCCATCTAATTCGCATAAAACTTCTCTTGTAATTATCAGTTTAGAGGATCTTGTCTACAATGTCTAGGTTTCTGGAATTTTATCTTCTCGAGTGTAAGTTGATATGAGACAATCAAGACTATGATCTATAGATAAGATTACAGGTACGTGCTTACCCACATCACCAAGCTTTCTTCTCCTTTAGGATTGTCATCATCGATAGGCTTTCTTCCTGTTAATAGTTCAAGTAGAACAACACCGAAGGCATAGACGTCGATCTTATTGCTGACCTTCCCATACATGAAATACTCAGGCGCCAGGTATCTGCGAAGTAATTGTTTCTTTTCAGAACTCCTGTGTGATAAATGCAGCATCAGTTGGATTGAAAAATAAGAAAAAACTCACCCGAAAGTTCCCACAATGTCATTTTGTGTAAGGTAGGCTGAGGCCTTTGGTGCGTACATAGCTAGGCCAAAATCAGATAACTGAAGGAGAAACTTCCTCAGCATTGAATTAATCTTTCCTAAAGAAATCTAAAATCTAGTTGGATGATATTACAACCATGATCAGAAAGTCACCTGGGGCTCAAATTTATCGTTGAGAAGAATGTTTGCAGATTTGACATCTCTATGTATTACCGGTTGAGAACAACCATGGTGGAGGTAGGTGAGAGCCTCAGCAATTCCCATTGCCACCTTAAACCTCATGTCCCAAGTGAGTGGATGCTTCACTTTTTCACCTGCGTTCCATTTAATTGACATCAGAATAGAGCCTTGTACTAAATGATACACAGATTACAGCGACAATATATATGTATTTCACAGTCTCTGGTGAGTGACAATTTATAGTTTGTGTGATAAACTGCTAAAGGAAGAACGAGTTACCGTGTAGATTATCCACCAAATTTCCACTGGGGAAGTATTCATACATAGAAATTAGGGTATTGTGCTCTACACAAATTCCCAACAAAGGAACTATGTGCGAGTGATCCAACTTTGTGATAATATCAACCTCGAGAAGGAAATCTTCTGATGCTTTGCCTGATAGTTTCGATAATTTTATAGCCACCTGCTGGCCATTCTGAAGATTGCCTCTATATACTTTGCCAGTTCCCCCTTTTCCAATCAAATTTTCTAGTCATAATTGAAAAACTGTTGTTAGAATAGGTCAGTTCACATTGACTTACAGATATAAATCTTGATACGAATGCCAAATGTTTAGAAAAACAACCTGAAGAGAATTGATTGGTTGAACTGAAGAGTTCCTGATACTGAAACCATTTGCAGTGCGAGTTGTTCCTGCTGAGGATTGTGTTCAACTCCTTGGTAAGTTGGGACAACGGTTGAGATGAAGACAAGCTTCGATTTGGTAATGCCATGGCCCACTGGACGACTGACAATTTCCGAGCTGGATCAGCCTTCTTCTTGTTGGCAACTGCTTTTCGCAGTAGAGGCCAACCAAGCGCAGGCTCAGGCAACAGTTTCACCAAATTTGTGAAAGAACTTGGAGGATCATCTTTTCTTTCCTCACTGTCATGGTTATCGTACATTGCCTCCTTTTTGTCATTTTCAAATTGGGAATCAGTTGATTTTGGGGATTCTTCATCAGTCTTTTCCTTAGAAATTGGTATAACTAATTTTGATCCCATACTAACACTGGGGTGTAAAATGTTTTGCAGAGTTTCGGGTTTTGATTCTACTCCTAGATCATGGAAGAAACCAACTTAAAGGATGAAATTTCGTGGCAGGCAGCACCAGGCAGTAAGATGCATACAACTCACCTGGAGATGGTTTTGCAGCAGAAGTCTTTCCGAAGACAACCTTTCCATTTTGAACTGCAACCAAAGCAGTTGTTGGCGGGAGCTTCTTAGCGCAGTACTTTGCGACCAAAGCAGAGCCCCTGAAAAGAATTGTATCAGTGTTTAGCCTGATTGCAGTTAAGTCAACAATTAGATCTTTTGAGCAATGAGCACTTACCTTAATGAGATGTGCTTGTGTACTCCGACAACTACCTTATCAGCAGCACAGAGTTTAGACTCCTTCAACAAGGCCTTCTGAATGGAATTCCCTCGAGCAACTCGACCGACGAGAAAAACCTAAGAACGTTGAGCAGTATAAGATTACACAACTGGTCATCGAATTAAAGATGGTGTACGCGAAAAAAAAAAGATTTATCACTTTTTTGAGACCGCAGGTGCCTTCAAATGCTGCAAGAAAATCTTCTAACATGCTAACTAGGGACAAGGCTGAGGTGGTGCTCTTCAGATCTGCAAGGAATTCTCAGTCCATCAAATGGAAAAAAGAAGTTGTTCAATCATGAGCCAACAAAAAGTGCTCCTCGGATCAAAAAGATAAAGTTCACTAACACCACGAAACAAAAGAAAAAAAATGCAAGGGGTGCACGCAGGCTTGTTGGAATCTTGGACTATTCTCGATACCTGAATCTCTGCAGACGGTAACGGCGACGATCCGGTCCCCTTGCTCTGCGACCTTGTTGATCGCCCAATCGAGCAACTCTCTGCCACTATCGTTCATCTGCAGACCCACCATGATGCAGTGAGCCTCCTTCTTCCCTTCATCTCGGGCTCCCTTGAGCACCGCCATGAATTCTTCCCCAACTCGACCGCCTCCCGAGGTACCGAGCACTCCAAGTCGCCTACTGCAGCACCAATAAAAAAAACCAGAAAGTTAAAAATTAAGCAACCGCGATTAATTACTGTGCCTGGAAGGAGAAACCGAACCGGGAGGAGGCACCCAAAAGAGGGGAAACGAAGTGAAAGAGGCGCCCCCATCTGCCCTTAACCCGTTTATTCATTTGTCGCATCGTGTAAAAAAGCGATCCACCGGATCCGAGGCGGCCGCCATGAGAGGGAGCCCCTCCCAACAGCTCTACCACCTTAACCTCTCATTGCGATCTCTCCTCCAGGAATCAACGATGCATGGATCGATGAAGAAGCCGGATGGGTCGTGACGATCCGACCGAGCTGAGTTACGCATCGTCGTCCCCCACCTTTTTTTTTTGGTCTTTTTACTTTTTTGTTTTTTTGGGTTGTTCTTCGTAGGAAGAAGGCGAGGCGGTGGTGGTGACGACGGAATGATGGAGAGGAGGAGATCGAGCAGGCGAGAGAGGCCATTGATGGGGGGGGAGAACAAAAATAGAAAGCGGAGAGGAGGAGAAGAAGCGGCTCACCCCCGGGAGTCGAGGACGATCGCCAGCCTCCAGAGCTCGGCTCGACGAGGCCTCGGCCGAACGCAGACACGCGAGCGAGCGAGCGAGAGGAGATGGATCGAGGGATTTTGATTTCGATCACGATGACGAGAGGGAGGTGCGGTTGAGATGGAAATACCCGCCACCTTTCCCGCGGGAAACAACCGGTTGCGCACGGCGACCGACACAACGACCGAGCGCTGGGTTACCGGCTGAAGCCGGTGGAATAAAGAAAACCGGGGTCGTCTTGCATTTTTTTAGTTAAAGTGGGCAGCAGGCGCTGCAGGTTACGAGTACGAGTTTAAATTTTTTTTAATAAAAAAATAATGATAACTTTTTTCTTTTTTTTTGCAAATAAAATTGGGTTAAAAAAAGTGCGTGGAGTTCTGCACAACTTAATGCAATTAGAATTAGCGTTAAAGGGTAAGGATGTTGGCACCGACAGATCCGGTTCTACTGTTAGATCATCCTATCAAAGAATCTTAAATATATAAAAAGAAATATTTTAGGGTACTGAAAAGGATGTGAATTTAAAAAATAGAGTTAGGAGTAAAGCGGTTGGTCCCTTTAATTAATTGCATTGCATGCCTCAGTAATTCACACAAAATACTTAATATTTAGTTTTAAAATCATAAAGATACGATATAAGATTTAGATTAACAAGATCACATCGATATCGATTTAGTAGATAGCCTAATAATAAAAAGTTCTTAAAATAAAATATATAAAAATTCCTTTAAATAATTGATCATCTCAGCACACTTATTAGCAGCATCAATGGGATTAACAGTCGTACAATAATAATATTAGACGATAAGATTTTTTTTAGGCTCATGTGGTCCGTCCATCCATCCTTTTCATTATTATTACTGTTATTATTATTAATCATCTGATTCAATTGGCAGCATGTAATGCATGCCCCAATCTTTGTTACTGTGGGGGCTCCGCGTCTCAACACCAAACGCCACGAAAGCAATCTGACGCATCCCTAGCTAGCTATATATCATACGATGCGAGCATTAATTTGATTGACTCTTTAGATCCATGCTCTACTCTTTCTAAAATTATTCCAATTTAGGAGTCTTCTTAGGTGAGTTTTTTTTTTCTTGGCCCCTTCTTCTCCCTAATCAATCAATTCCCCTTTTTTGATGTAACCTCCACCCTAATTCATCCAATCAATCTTTAGTTTCGTCAATTTATAATATATATATATATATTTGATTCAAAATATTTATTTTTTATATTTGAAAAAAGATGACCGTATTTAAAATTTTATTCTATTTATCACCAACTAGTAATTATCTACAGACATGCTGTTGGAATTTTGTTGGATATTTAGCTTATTTTAAATATATTTGGAGATATAATAAACTGGTCATGTGGCTGCGGTGGTAGATGCTTGACATTTTTATCTCTTTGCATGGAATTTAACAATCAATACATCATCATGCTCGACGTATGGATAGACGACAAACTTCGGCTTATTCCAAACCAGCAACTGTGCATGTATATAAAAAAATTGAGAATAGAATGACTCGATTTGATTCACTCTATAAGGCTTATTTAATGTAAATAAAAAAATAAGATTGTTTTAAAATTAAAAGGACATTAATTTAAAAGGAAGTTAATTGTTTCTTCCAAGGCAGCAGCAAATTAAATGATTAAATCTAGAGGGGCTTCCCTTCCTTTGGCTTGTAAATTTTACCTACTCGGATGGGGAGAGATCGATTCATCCATCACTGGACTAATATTTGGTACTCACGCAATGAAGTTGAAGGTTAGTTCAACAAAGCAAACCATTTCTTTTAAGATATCTAAATCACATGTGTCAAGAAACAAAAATGTAGACTTTTGCACGTATCAGTCAAGGACTTTAATTTATGAAATTAATGAACATTTCACCAAACTAGATGATGGTAGGTAGGCTGAACTCAGCCATCCCTCTCTCGCCCACATTGTACAGATCGAACTGGCATCCAATGCAAACATTTTTGACAAATTTTAACCAAAATCTTCGAACACAGGAATTGATGTAATTATATTATTATGCTTATAGGATTGGCTCCATTTTGTATGTTTAATTAGAACCAAAAGGAGGTTTATATATCCGTATTATATATATATATATATATATGTATGTATATATATAGAGAGAGAGGGTTAAACTTTAGCTCTTTATTTGCTTCCATTTAAATCAGCATCAGACTTTGGCAACGGACAAGCCTGCACAATGAACAAGCATATGAGAAAGAAGAACATGAACTAGAAGAAGATATAATAAAGCAGACAACGGGCTGGCTTTAGTTCAGCCCATTTAAGTCATTAAATTGAATTTGATTTTTTTCTGAAAAGCAAGCAAATATCGACCTACAACTATAATCAATTTATGTGGGCAATGGGCATCTCTATGTGGGCCGTGCTCGGGCCGACCCCATTGCCAAAACCCCGCCGGCTGCTGAAAATAATTCAGCAGCCAGCGAGATTCGAAATGAGGAAGCGCAATGCGCTATCCACTCGGTCATTTATTTTTTTTGAAAATTATATATATAATCGTGCCGTGCCGTATCAGCCCGCGGGCCTAAACCCTGCAGCCCGGCACGGCACATCAACAGTGATGATCCAAGTCCTGTCACCAGAATAAGCTAACAATAAACTAATAATACCAAGATGTTTCGCGTTAACGATGCTCGGACATGCAGCAGGAGGTTGAGAGTTCTCATCCAAGAAGGGTTCTACGCGATTGGCGTCGCTCCAAATCGGGTATCCTTTAATCTTTCCCTGATGCATCATTAATTCAGGAGAAGGATAAAACAACTTAATTCAGTTTTCTCAAGATCAAGACTAATGTCTGGATCTGCTCAACTTACAAGGACATTCAAAGCAGCGAGTGCAGCCATTCCCTCTCGCGTCCACTGAATCAAGAAAAAGATAGAAACGAGTTGCAACTTTTCACTAAAGCTTTTATGTGCTCAAAATGTTCTCTTCCTCTTTTTTTAAGGAAAAAAAAATTCTCACCTTTGAGGCAGACGCGATATGTGGCACAACAACTGCATTCTTCAGCTCAGCAAGTCCAGGTTTCATGAAAGGTTCATCCTGTTGAAAGTTCAACACTGATTAGTATGACTGCTGGGAATGATTTTTCTTAAAACTCATCAACTTTTATTAGATATTATTCAAGCATGAGCAAAGTTTATTTGAATTTCTTGAATTCGATGAGTATTGAACCCACAACCTCCCGTATAGAACCCAATTGCTCTAATCAGAGAGGCGTACGGAAAATGTAGCAAAGAACCAAGAAGGTCTTGGAGCTATCAATTTGTAATGGCATAATAGAGCGCAGATGGCACAATGGTTAGGGAGATTTGGAGCGAATGATGGAAGCTTATGGGCTAAGGTGATGAATAATATCTAATTTTGATGAAAGAACTGGTTTGAAGAGCACAACACATATAGCTGGTCAAGTACATAAGAACTGGTTTGAGATATGGGCAGGTTTTGATATCAACCTTTGGTTAGAGCCATGGAGGAACTATAGATTCCTCAAGAATAAGTATCCCAAGGCTTACAAAGCAGCAACAAGACATCCAAGAACAATAGCAGATGTTATGGTCCTTGATGAAGGAGGTTTTAGTAGGATGGTTTGAAACACTAATAATGGAGCTGCATCCAAAAGTGAGATTACAATCCATTGAGGAGCTCAATGATGTTCACTTAGCAACAAGAACCAAAGAAATTTAATGGAGGTGGTTGAGCATGGGTCATTTCAAGTAAGATCTTTGTAAGCATACGACTTTCCACATGTATATGATGATTATCTAGACATTTGGATCTTATAAAATCATTATTTGGTCTAAGTACCGCAACTGATAACATTTAAGATTATGCAGGATTATACACGAAAGATTATCACCTGCTCATTGATAGGGGTCTGTGGGATGATTTTTTGTCTAGAAAGAATATGGAAAAGAAGGGTGCCTTTAAATCTATTTCATTCGTTGCTTGCTAAAGATCATTTACAAACAAAATTGAGATTGATCGTGAAGGGTATTCAACTGGATGAGAGTTGTGTTCTATGCTTGGAGGAGATTGAGGACTCCATTTCTCCAGATTCGTAATTTGATTTGGAATACAAAATCAAAGTAAGGCAAGGGATTGGAGTGGCTGAGGGTTGAAGCAAGTGCTATAGAATGGTGGTATATTTGGCAAAGGGCAATAGGTGCACTTAGAGGAAGCAGCTAGAATCAATCGAGAACTTGCAATAGCAGCATTAATCAGTTGGTGGATAACTTGCACATCAGTTGTTCCACAACCTATTGTTTCCTCGCAAGAGAAATCATATGTAAGAGATGAGCAACTTGCAACTATTTCACATGGATAATTTTTTCCTGCAATTCCAAAATGGCTTTAAAGCTAACTGAAGCTAGATCTAATGTCGATCAACCAGCTGTAATACTTTCTCCTCGATGGATTTATTTCATGCGATCAAGATAAGTACCAAAATGCAAGCGCTGAGGTAATATCAAGTTCAGATTCTGATACCTTTCATCCAGCAAATTTATAGCTGGTGGAGATTCAGTGTCGCTGCAACATGGTTAGGATGTTGTGATGAAGTCATATTCTGGGTTCCTGGTTATGTAGAATGTCTATAGGTCGATATTCAGGGTATACGATTTGATTTTTTTGAGGAATTGGGGCACTCATCTTTGCCTAGCCTCTAACAAGTGACAAGGTACGTGTTTATGTTTTCTTTCTTTCTTCTTCAACTCTCTTCTATCCTTTCAAAAAGTAGAAATGCATACAAGCTTCCTATTTTCATATAAAAAAAAAGGTTAAGAGGAAAAATAAATTGCTAGTTAACCTATTCATACCTTGATATATTTGTCATCAGACTTCATAAAAAAGTTGCAGCATTTTTGTTAAAATATTGCTATTATTTGTGAAATAAACCATGGAAAAAGATGAGATTGATCAATTATCTAATTTTCTAGTTCAAGCATTATTTATTTTCCTTTGTATATATGTTGCATCTGGGGCAATCCAAAAGAAAAAGGATGATAAAGTGAACTATAACAAAGAATAATCATTCAATAATTAATTACCTCAAAAACATCGAGACCAACCCGGAACATTGGATTTGCTTTAAGATGTTCAACCAAGGCAGCTTCATCGATCACCGGTCCTCTGCTTGCATTCACAAGCACTGCTTCCTGTTGTACAGTGGACCATCAAGTTATGAAATTTGAATTCATTAACAAGAACTCCGGTTCATTGTATCTCTGGGGGAAAATAGCCGGGAGTTTCACCTTCTTCATGATGGCCAGACTCTCTTTGTTTATGAGGTGATATGTGGTCTTATCCAAAACTGGATGAAGACTAATCTGCAAATTGCATTGCACACACTCTGTTAAAGAAATTGGGTCTTCCATTCTGTATTATTTCACATTTCTTACTGGGAAATTGAGAGATATAGAACAATGTTATTTTAGATTAGAGTATAAACAACTAAGGGGATCAGTTCCAACCACATCAGCCTCTCTGAGCACTTCCTCCATAGAAGCAGCTCTCTTCCATGTAACTGGTTCTTCACCACTTGCTTGTAGGAACTGCCCATATGCTGAACAAGATGGACGAGTGCAGAAAGAAAAAAGATAGTTGTTTAATTTAAAGCTGAAGTAACACTGATATTATCAAACGAGAGGAGAAGATGATATCATGCCTGTGACAAACTTCTCTAGCCTTGTAGCTTGGTATAGATCATAATATATAAGGTTCATCTTGAAGCCCTCAATCTGCCAAAAAATCCATGTCATTGAGGAATCCTATCAAACACTTGTTGGGTCAGAAGTATTACCATCATCCTTGCATACGCGGATCCTATCCGACCAGCTCCAATCACTCCGACTGTTTGCCCCTTGAGCAGATTTCCGACAAATCTGTCAGAAATCATTTGATCAAAATTCTCAAATGAGGAAAAATCATACAGATGACTAGAAGCCCCTTAAAACTTAGCAGCATGAACAAGATCATACAAATGAGGAAGCCATCCATCATATAGGCCTGCTCTCATGAACTGATCTGCTTCTACTATTCTTCTGGCAGCTGTTAGTGAAAGTGCAGCAGCTAATTCTGCTGTCGTCTCTGTAAGAACTCCCTACATCATAACATCATTCCTTCAAACTACCGCACAATTAAATTTCAGCTTGATCCCCAAATCCGACGCAACCATGTCTATTCTATGTGTGGGAAACTTACTGGGGTATTTCCAATAGCAATTCCGTGCTTATTAGCAGCATCAACATCGACATTATTGTAGCCAACCGCCATGTTACTGAAAGCAGTGCCCCCAGCCCTCTTCAGAGCAGAGAACAAGACCTCGCCCCAATCCTCTGTCAACTGCGCCACACAGACACAGCAAAAGCCATCAAAACCACATAAGTTAGCACAGATTCGTCCAGCGTCCCCACACGAACCCTTGGCCTAAACTCGCCTGTCCAATTACTCCGTCGCACCGGTCGCCGATGAGCGCGAGAATGTCATCCACGGACAGTATAGTTTTCTTCTCGGTGCATATCTACAAACGCACGATAAGCATCAAACGTAGAGCAGTGCCTTGTTGATGATGGTGATGAAGATTGTGACGATTACCTCGACGCGGCAATCTTGGTCGGTCAACAGACGAATCCAGCGAGTGCCGGGCATGGACTTGGTGCTGACGACCCTGTACTTGCCGCTGGGGTTCCAGACTTCTACGGAGATCGGTTTTGCCATGGTGAGGTGAGAGCGAGGCTGCAAGTAGCAGAGCTAAAGGGCTGCTCGTCCGCCCTGCAGGTCTACAAAGAGTGAAGGTTTGCTTGTGGGCTTTGTTGGATTATAAAGCTACGTGAGACGATGAGGCTTTCAAATTTGGCCGCTGCTCGCCCTTATCATTTTAATTGCACGGTTCATATCGAATCAAGAGGGAGAGAAAAGGAAAGCTGCGGGTTGAGCTTTTGGATAAAGCTCTGTTCCTGCTGTGGTTTGAGCCTCTCGTTCCAAAAGGCATTCAGGATAAGAAAAAAGATGTAACCAAACAAACTTCACTACAAGCAATATATGATGAAATCTAGCTCATAATCATTCGCTATCATCGAGAGGAAAAAAGATTTGCCCAGAATTTGAACAGCAAAAAATGTTCATCTGTAATAGATAAGTTTCTTTAATTTAAAAAAGAAGAGGATAAACAAATTAAACAAAATAAAGATTCACATGAGAAGTTCAGAGCGACCAGTTCCATCCTCGGAACGCAAAATGAGAACAGTTCAGATCCTCTTCAAAGGCAAAAAGGAAAGGTTTGCAGCCCAAGAAAAAAAAAAAGAAAACAAAACTGAGGAGCAGCAGCAGAAACGCATTAATAAACAAATGATCCAAGGTAGTAATAAATATCGCCATCTGAGAGCACCACCATCTCTGCCCCAAGTATAGAACCTCAAAAAAACCTCATAATTGTAGACTCTATCTATATTCACTTGTTTTTTTTCTGTTCTTTTCTCTTTTTTTAGGATTTTCTCATTTTCCTTTTTTTTGGGTATTTGTTTTTCAGCTTTTTTTTTGGTTTTTTCCTCGTCTTGAACCTGAGAGAACGCTTATGGATTTCACAGAGCAGCAAGCATTACTCATAACCCCACAGACAACCAGGCCTTCCTCCATTTTTGGAAATGGAAATCAATCCTCCGGTCTACACTTCTGCTAGATTTGTCTGATGTCGATTGTGCTTTCTAGTCACTGATTTGCCTGTTACCATCAGAACTAGGATTTGCTACTGTTATAATTGGATTCCCAGATACTGATCTACTAACAGTGACCCCGCTGCGACTGGGTACCCCAGTGCTACTCTGGTTGGAGGTCCGCTCGAGAGCAACAGTTCGCAAGCGAGCAGCCAGATTGTCAGAGTTCGAAGTTGAAGAGTGGCTGGAAATGGTGCTCAACTGATTGGTGCTTGGTGGTAAAAGCCAGTTCGCCCAATCGTTGCGTTTCCTAATTCTGTCGCCCTGCCATAAGCATTTTTCAAATTAGTAGTCAAGCCAGCGTGCAAACAAGAGCATGTGTGTGCGCATGTAAAAGAGAGAGAGAGAAGCACAATATGACAGGATAATATAATGTTAATCAACTGCTGGATTTGTCATACTCAAAGGGATCATACTACTTTGCTTAGACTTTGTTTGGCATTATCAATGATGAGTGCGAGAACACAATAAACTTTCAGTAAGGTACCTGCACTTCCACTTCATTCGACAACTGCATTGTATCCAATATGAATTCTATGTTGTTTGTTATACTCTTCACCTGCAGTTGATTGTAAGAGCAAGTGTTCAAATTTATAGTGCATGAGTACAACAGTGAACACAAGGGGGAAAAAAGTGGAAGACGCAAATATAAAACATATCAAGGATCCAAAGAATTCATATTTCTAACTATACAATCCTAAGGACAAAAAATCTTCAGTCATCCTTAACGTGTAACTTTCCAAATAATGTACTTATAATACAGGCAAGCAAAACTCATGCATTATAAACTTACAGATTAGGCAAAAAGTTAATGCAAAAATTTCAAACTTGTGCTTTATAAACTTGTAGATTAAGCAAAAAGTTAATGCAAAAATTATCATGAAACATGAAAGTTGGTAAGAAATAACCATATTTGAATATCCACATGACAGTAGAAGTGGATACTAAAATAATTTCATTAAAATTATGGAATACAAAGAGTAAAGCAATTCGTACACAAAGTGTACGTTCCTCTGATTAGAGTAATTGAGCTTTATAGGGGAGGATCATGAGGTCTTGGGTTCAAGACTCATTAAGTTCTAAAAAAAAGAGTAAAGCAATTCAAAACATCCTGAAGAAGATGACTTTTTGCAATTGTGGCCCTTAACCCATTACAAACTATCCTAGCATATGATCAAAATGAAGTTATCATAAGGAGGAACAAAAGAATAATTGAATTTTTATGACGTCAGTGGTATGAAAAAAAATCTAGCATGAATGAAATCAATTATATGCCAAGAAACAACGGAAGTTGTAGTATGGTGCAGCAGAAAGTGTATACTCATTTGGTTAGAGCGGTAAGACTCGATATTGGTATGACTTGATATTGGAGGTTGTAAGTTCACACACTAAAATAAATAGATAAATGAATAGGAGCTGTGGTTCATCTTTCCTGTTATAAGCTACTGAGTATATTGTTTGCATATAATTACAAATCCAAGCAGTTATCTGACTACACACAATCTCCATGACAGAATCAAGAAAGATAATTTTTTAGTTGATCCAATGAGAACACAACGAGCAATGACGGGATATGAGTTATTATTGGATGTGCAAGGGAAACACATACGGAGAAGTGTCCTTGATCACAAGATTAATTCAACAGTGGTTATTTTGCAAGATTATTATGATCGGTCTCTTGAGAAGGAAAAGATCAAACTTAGGCGAATTAAAAAGAGGAATATGGTCCTCTGATGCCACCAAGAAAGATTTTCAGCAGTGATGGCTCGTTACTTATAGGGGCAACTGTGCATCCAAACACTTGCTGGTTTATTCGAATGTTACAAACACCTCAAATGAGCATCTTTTGTATATATAGTAAGGCTTGACCTACATTCGAGTTTAAGTCGTGATAACATAGAGGAGTGAATGCATAGAGTAATTGTTGAGGAGAAATGATCCAGCTGGCATGTTCAGGGAAATGCTCAAGATCATGTGAATGAGATATGGGTATGTGGCCAAAGGCATACAAATTTTTCCTGTCAGAGATGTATAGACACTTTAGTTCCCGTAGTAGGTATTCAGTGACTACAAATTAATTTCATATGCTGCATTTCAGAGAGCTAGATGATTAAAAAGATTTGTGTAGCTTCATAAAACAGAGCTTGTTATTGTTGTTGATTTACACAACAAATATACAATGTTGAATGTCCATATATAGTATAAAGAAGTTAAATGAAAAGGCGTGACTGAGGTCTATAGTTCATGGGCAGTCAAAACCAATGTCTCTGAAACATAGGCATCCAATCTTGGCTATCACACAATGCAAGAAGCTCTACGAATCATATTGATAATTACTAGGGAATATAAATATATAATAGACCTAAATATCCTTTTAGACAGTTTTCCAGACACAAGGGCTACTAAACAATGGCAATCACAAAGTTGTATTCATTTTTTGTGATATTATGCATGAATCAGATATATCATGGCCAATTCCAGAAGATTCTTCCACAATGAGCTCAGATAAGTGAAATTTGGAGCAAGTGCTTATAGAATCTTCTTATGTTAAAAAAAAAGATTAGCAAACCATTTTTCTTAGATATTAATAAAACTTGGTGACTTAAAGTCTAAATTGATGATGTTAATGGATCCCGTCACTTGATTTCAATGTGCCTAATGAAATCATAAAGATGAAGCATTAAGTGTACAAAACTGGTCATATAAGCATCTTAGATATTGGAACCACATGCAAGTGAACAAAATGCCTATCCAAAATCTAGACTGCAGATACTGATGTCCCTTCCTGAATCAACATCTAGAAGGCATTCACTGATTTGTTGAAAATTTGAAACAATCACATCTAGCTAATACATTATAATGTTAATAACTACTTTGGCCATAAAGGCATTCACAAATCACATCTAGCTAATACATAATCATGTTAATGACTACTTTAGCCATAAAGGCATTCACAGATTACTGCATATAGATTTTTTTTTATGGAACATATAAAAGGATTATTTTGTGAACCAAAAAAATGCCTAAAAAAGTGTGGAACTAAAGCTCTTTTTCTTATAGAATCCAATCACTGTGCAATAGAATTTTATATGGTCAATTGTCAACCAAAAGTGTATAGTTGTTCCAGTTTCAAGAACTTAATCCCAAGTAAGTTCCCTTAATGGCTAGATAAGCATACCCTAATGGATCATTGTTAGGCTGACACATCTAAACAGGGAGGAAAAATTGGTCAATCTAACATATTGAAAGTGAGTGACACCATACAGAAGTTTTATACCATTTCCTATCAACATGGAAAGTTTCATCGCACACGTACAAAAAGATGACTGAAACAGAAATGTTCAAAGATTAGTTCAAGATTGGCATGCAGATGAAAAATACATGCTCTAACTCTCACAATGAAGTAGTTTTGTTTATCCACACCAGCACAAGATGCAAAAAGTTAAGGTAATGTCCAAGAAGATGTCAAAAGGGTATTAATACTATGAGACTTTAGTTTGAAATAGGATAAAAACAGTATATAGTACAATTACATATTAACTCACTCTATTAAATCCAGCTATCAAGGATATTGGAACCCATCCCTGCTCATCCATGTTTCTCCGTAGAAAAACATCCCTACACAAATTTTCCTCACTGGAAAGAATACAAAATGAAATTAGGATGATATAATCCATCAACCAGTAGTTCCAAATGATGATATATTGCACTTATAAACCAGATAGTCACCTGAAATAGAATTCTATCTGCTTCAATAAGTTAGTACGTTGCACATCAATAGTCGGGATATACATTGCTGGGGGCATTGCCGGATGAGGAACAAAGGGCACACTCCCAGGAGGTGGCGGAGTGGCAACATAGAAAACAGGAGATTGCAAATCTGGAAGCAGATTAACAACCACAATCATGAAAATCAATCATTTTATAACTACAAATTATCCACAAAATACCATAGAACTTACCAGAGAACAGCATGGGACTCCCAAATGGTTGGACCTGAGGCATAGGGCTAATAAATGGAGGCGCAACGGGAGGTGGTGGAGGCCTAAATAAGGGCCGGGAACCTCGGTGCTGCATGTGCATGTCTCTGGCATTCCTGCGAAATCCATCAAAACCACCACGCTCCTGATCACGGCGATTGCTATAGTTGTTCTGATGAGATCCAGAACCAACACCATTGTTCCACCTCCTGCTGCCACTATAGCGCCTGTGATGATCACCACCATCATGGACCTGTGATCCCCCCGACCCGCCTCCCCTGGAACTATGGTCGGAGTTGGCGCTGTTCTTAGTTTGCTCTCGGGTTGAGGGCTCTCTCGGCATCTGCTTGTCCGTGTTTTGGGACATAGGTGCTGAAGTCGGTGGCACCCCACTGCTACTACCGCCGCCACGTTTCATTGATTTCTGGCGTTCAGGGGCCACAAGGGCAACCTGGTTCGGGGTTGCAGATGAACTTGAAATCGGAATCTCAGGCCCCTAACATACACATACAGATTCATGATCATAGATTATTCAAAACAACTTTCTTTAAAAATTTTGCCTTTTTGCTTAAAATGTATAACACTAGAACTCGTTGTCTAGATTTAGATCATTTACAGTTCCATTTAAGATTTACGGAAATACTTTACCAAAACTGGGAAAATCTCACCGGGGGAGGAGACGCGGGGAGCGGTGCTTCATCAGAAGAGGAGGACGGCAATTTGGAGACAGCCTTAACGGATGACTCGGAGAGGGCAGGCCAGGAGGCCGCGCCCCCGATGACGACATGGCCCGCCTCAATTAACCCATTGGACGGCCGCTGCCAGGCCGGCTTCTTCCCGCGGGCGTTTCCCGACGACGACGCGGCCGCATCCTCGGGTGGAGACTTCCGGGGGGACCGATCGGATGGGTCCGGGGAGGGGATCGGCGGCGGGGAGGAGGGGGGAGGCAGGGCGGAGCCCTCGGACTCGCCGCCGCGGACGACGTGGGACCAGGGGTGGCGAGCGGCGGCGCCAGCACGTGCGGCGCGCGGCGAGGGGGAGTTCGGGGTAGGATCGGCGGCGGCGGGAGCGGCGGAAGAGGAGGCAGTGGCGGCCGCCATCGGTGGACGCTAGGTCTAGGGTTGCGGTGCGAGCACAGGCGGCGACGAGGGCAAGAAAGAAAAAACAATGATTGGTGGCGACGGAAGCGGGGGGCTCAAAAATGATCCATAGGTTCTCGTCGGAGAGGAGGAAGAAAACGATGGAGAGGAGGAGGAGGAGGAGGAGGAGGAGGAGGTGGTGGAGGAGGGGATCGAGGAAGAGAACAGGAAGGGCGAGCGCAGGGGAAGAGAGCGAGGAGAAGGATCTCTTCGCTCACGCCGTCGTTGTTGGTGCGCCTCTCTTGTCTTAGCTTCCTTTTTCTCATAAACTTCCTAATTATTATAATTATTCATTCATTTTAATTCTTTATTATATGTTTATATTTATATACTAACTCCGTAATCATTAATATTATTCGTAAAAGAGTATTTAGATTTTTTTTATCTCTATCTATTAATTGGTGTATTAGACATTTTGATTCGGTCAGCTTTGAATTTGATAAGCAAGTCCAGGTGAAGTATTTATTTAAGATGTGAAGGTAGGTCTATTAATCTCTTACTCTGCACACTTTCAATTCACTTCATCATTAATTAATAATAAGTTAACTTAATGCCTCTACTAAACTTTCTCATACGCTCTTAAAAGTTAAAATTGAGACGAAGGACGGAGCTAATAATCGTACGTGGAACAGGTTGGAAGGGGTCTGTGAATTATTTCTAACACGTAAGATTCTATAATCATCGTTTTAGCACCTCGATCTCCTTTAAAAATAAATCGATTGAATCGAATCGAGAATCTATTTGATAATAATTGATATATTAGTCGAAAATTTCGTGGTCCGTTGGATTCACTGTTTTCGTCCCACGCCTAAAATTAGACAATATTTTTATATAAATAGTCGTGTTTTTTTAACAGATAAATAATTTAAAGGAAAGCAATTACCTTTATGAAAAAAATATTATTTATTTTATTTATTACGTGGATGGGGAGTTGCACTGCGCGCGTGTCTTCGTCAATCCAAACACCTGCACGTGTGGAAGAGAAGGCGCGACGCTTGGCACGTGATATGCTGCTTTTGGAATAATTTCATTTACACCCTCAGTTATTGCTTAATCATACTTAGACCCTTTAAATTTTTTTAAAAAAATGTAAGAACTTTTTAAAAAAAAATGATAATCACCATCTTGGGTTGATGACTAAAATTATAACTCAATGATTTTTTATCAAAAAATAAGTAATAAAATAATTTACCGAGTGTGATTAAATATTTAAATTATGATGTATTTTTCATTTTGACAAATTTAATTTTTTTTTAAAAAAATTTGTGAGTCTTAAACTCTCAACTTTATTAGTTTTCTAAGAACTTTTTTTCCTAATCTGTTTACTATAAAAATGTGAATTTTTCTTTAAATCTAAGGTTGGCCAGCTTGATCTGCATTTAAAAGAATCATCTGCTCAGGTAGCAAACCGGACCAGCCCAACCTTTGTAACTTTGATACAAATTTGAGTTCAAAAAACAAACTTTAGATAACTTCATCATTGTAACTATAAAAGGAAACCCAGCGCAAATCCCTCATAAGAAAACTCTAGTGTTTGAAGATTATGATGAAATCTTAACTTTGGTTGAATTCCTTCGGTTGAAGATGCCAATTACGTAGCAGTTACTGAAAGCAACAACTTTGGCAAGCAATTCTCCACTGGAACTGTTGCATTGCCTGTTCCCTTCCTCCAACTGCAGCTGATACAGGTCAAAAGCTCCTGGATTGTTATGCTCAGTCCCTTCATCAATAAGTTTAATTCCCTCTCATTGTTCCAGTTTATCCCTTCTTCCATCTAACTGAGTTCCTCCCCTTGGGACAAATAAAGTCAATTCTGTTGTGACAATTTCAATCCACTCTAATGGATCTCCTTAGCAGTCCTCGCTCTGAACCGTCATCGATATCTTTAGTGATCCTTATTGTGAAACATGTTGATTCCTGTTAGCAATCTGGCTCAAATCATCTCAGGAGATCCTCCTCAATCAAGATCCTATATCAATTCTGACCTTTCCAATGCCTGATATGCAAGAACATTCATCTAATAAAGTAAAACATCTCACTCCTTACCTAAATATCCCATATCAAGTAACCCTCAAACCATGAAAGCCAATGTTCATGCTTTAAAACTGAAGGACAATCAGCAAAAATCCAGGATTGCCGACCTCTTTGCTTTCTTCATTCAAAGCCAAATAGTCCAAGCTTCAACCTTTGTTGGATTAAGTGATCTTCCTGCAGCTTTTCCGTCATATCTGAAAAAAAAAAAATTGAAACCAAGGGGAAACTATAATAGAATGTAACTAATGTCCAGTATAACTTAAACAATATAGCCATCTCAGTCAAAGGGAGTAACATCAACACGTACCGTTAAAACAATTGCAACAATTAATGAAATATTTCTTAAACCATTCAGTTACAAGAACGACATGCCAAAAAGGATTAAAAGTTCAATAAGAAGCACCGGCATCGGTAATTTAAAGATGAATCTGCGTTGTTTCTATTTCAAACTCTTCCAAGGTAATGCAACTCACATAATGGAATTCCAGGTTCTGTTGAAGATTGTTAAAAGTCATCGTCATCTTCCTCTGCAATATGCTTAGCAAACTCTTGTTGTTGCTGTTGCCTCTCCCGCCTTTTTTCTTCGCTTTCTTTCCCCTCGTTGGAGTTTGGTGGGAACCGCAACGCTCGCACAGCTTCATTGTGCATGTTGAGGCAGAAGGCAATTCTCGAATTGAATGCCATTTGAAGTTCATTGGTGGAGTAGACATCCTCCGTCTCTTATAGATCCTAATAAGAGAAAAAGATGAAAATTAAATGCAAAAACTAAATCACAGAGAAAGGTTTCCTAGAAACAAAAACATTTTCCATCACTTGTGCAGTCCTGCAGCATCACAACCAGCACAATTTCTAACAAATGGAATAGCAAAGGTTTATGCTAGAAGCTATAACCAGAGAAAAGATAGTACATTCGGAAGGGAGGAGGATAGCTTAGCATACGCACCAGAGCTCGAGGTCAGAGAAGGGGTGCTTAACGGGCCATGCCGCCCGCGGGCGGCTTGAGCCCGGCCCGAACCGGGCCATGCCTGACATGGTTCGGAGACTGAGCGTGTCGTGCTCGGCACGACCTGCCCAAGTATGTCACGCCCCGACCCGCAGGACGACACGTGGCAACCGCCGTATGAGCCCGACAAGCCCATACAAGGCATAAATACAAATACTAAATTACATACACCCACATTTTTCAAATAACATCTTAAATACAGTCCCGATATCTCCTAATACAAATCTAAGACCGGCATACGAAAACTCGTAACAGCAATCGTATACCTTCCGCGACGAACCCTCCGTCAACGATCTCGTCTCGTGCGTCGACACCTGCACACACATTGAACGCGGTGTGCTCAGCCTTGCGGCCTAATGCGAAATTACGGCTCTACCGAATAAGGAAATCAAAGGCTAGGAGGAGTATTCTAGGATGTCTTTGGTAATTAATCATCATTTTTCATGCCATATCGTTTAAACAATTCATATAAAAATAGACATCATAAATAAACAAATAAATAAATAAATAAATGTGTACATGTCACTAGATGTCACTCTAGTCATGTCTAGTATCCATATCAATAATATGTCACCTACGTCATGGTGAGACTTTTAGGTTTCATAAACTCGGGCTGCCAGACTACGCTTAATGACTACCCGGGCCGGGGGTATCAGTAAACCCATCAGTGCCTTTCTGTCTCTACCTATGCCCGCCGCACTGATGTTGGCAGAGAGGACGGATGACCCAGAGTCCCTCTCCTGTTGTTTCACTAGTCGCCAACCATGCCTCCCCTAGCGAAACCGTCGTGCCCTTACATCCTCCCCGGATACCGTAGGGGTCACGACACCCATGTAGTACTACACACTGCCCGTAGACAGGGTCACCTCTCTTAAATATCATCGGCCACGGCTAGCCGGAATAACCACCCTAGGATCTGGACTACTCATCCGATCGTCTGCAGACGTCAAGGGTGATAGCCGTGCGGTCTACGGATCCACTGTCCAAGGCGTCGCATGTGGAATCACCTTCCCAGTCCAATAGCCGTCAACGTCTATCGAGATTGGCGCACATCCGCACGATGGGTTGTGGCCCTCGACTTCGTCGGTGCCAAGTCCATGGTAGGGTTCATCCTAGCTAACCATCTCAGGACTATCACGAGGCCGCCTACAACGACACTCGCGCGGGTGAAGATTTTCGGGTAAGGATTTGCTCCATATTTCCAGTCTAACATGACCATGGAGTGTGTACAGTCCCTTACCCTACCAGCTCCCAGTATATGAGCTATGCATAACGTCGGGAGTGGTGCTCCCAGTGCTCCGCTATGCATCAACCTCGGGAGTGGCACCTAACGGAAACGTCACCGTTTGACCACCGTCGGGACGCGGCGGTCAACCGGGGCATATGGAAAAAGGCCCCTTTTTCTCTAAGTGGCGGTGACGTCGCCAAAGGTTCTAACATGTCGCATGTATTATCTATGTCCGCATGGTAGTTATTTAACATATCATACCGAAGCAATTTAGCATGCAATACATGATTATAAAGCATGTTAGATTCCTAGTAGATCAAACATGTTAGATAAGATAACTATGCTAGCATGCATACAATTTAAATCTTATCAAACATTATGGTTTATCATATTGAAGACATCCAAGAATTTTTCCTAAGAAAACCCCAGCGGGTATTCCCTAGCGTGAATAAATCCTACCAACGGAGAACCAACGCACCCGGGATAGCGATCTACTCCTGGGAACCAAGTCGCGCGGAGAATATCACCCGCCAATTAAATAATTATTACATTAAATTAATCCTATGCATGTTTAGGATTAATCTCACCTAATGAATTATGACTGGGTCAACTGTTGACTCGGTCAACGGTTCGAGTTACTGTTCACTCGGTTCGGTTCGGTTCGATTTGGTTCGGTTCGGGTCCGGTTCAGCTAAATTAAATTCAATCTAATTTGACTCGAGCTCGAACCAGGTTTAACTTATTTGATTCGGCTCACCCAACCCAACTTGACTCGAACCTAAACTTAACTCAAACCCAACCGATTTAGCCCCACTTGATTCGACCCAACCGTTTTCATTAAAGAAATAATTTCTTATACACTAAGCTTAGTTAATTAACGCTAATCATGCTTTTAATTAAACTAAGCATACAATAACATAATTTTCCACAAATTATTTTTTTTTATCCCTAAGCGAGATTAATTAACACTAATCGTGACTTAATCACGATTAGGAGAAAGGGGCGGAAACAGACCCTTTCGCCGCGCCCCTTCGTCGATCACCCTCTCGCCTCCTCCTCGCCGGTGCTCCCTCCGCGCCCGCTCGAACAGAGCTCGCCGGCCAAGCCCAGCGCCCTCGTGCGCGAGACGGCAAGAACTCCTGCACCGAATCCGTCGTCAAAACCCGAACGCCGGAGGGTTGAGGGGGTCGGCGGACCACCCGCGAACAGCGGCAGCAAGCCGCAGAAAGAGGGGATCGAAAGGCCGATCGAGCTGGGATTTCTCACCTATTTCCTCGCTAGTGGCTAGTGGAGGCCGGATCGAGCGACGACGAGGGCGGAAACGAAGGACTCGCTCGCCGCTGCCGATTGCACGTCTCGCCAGTTGCTCGCTTCGCCAGCCAAATTCGGGTGGAATGCCGGCTGCTAGGCGCTCGTGGTGGTGCGGTGGAGCGATCTCGAGGGATGTGGAGGCGGATCGAGGTCGAAGTCGCCGGCGAAGAGAGCGGCGACCCATGTCACGCCCCGACCCGCAGGACGACACGTGGCAACCGCCGTATGAGCCCGACAAGCCCATACAAGGCATAAATACAAATACTAAACTACATACACCCACATTTTCAAATAACATCTTAAATACAGTCCCGATATCTCCTAATACAAATCTAAGACCGGCATACGAAAACTCGTAACAACAATCGTATACCTTCCGCGACGAACCCTCCGTCATCGATCTCGTCTCGTGCATCGACACCTGCACACACATTGAATGCGGTGTGCTCAGCCTTGCGGCCTAATGCGAAATTACGGCTCTACCGAATAAGGAAATCAAAGGCTAGGAGGAGTATTCTAGGATGTCTTTGGTAATTAATCATCATCTTTCATGCCATTTCGTTTTAAACAATTTATATAAAAATAGACAGCATAAACAAACAATTAAATAAATAATTAAATGTGTACATGTCACTAGATGTCACCCTAGTCATGTCTAGTGTCCATATCAATAGTATGTCACCTACGTCATAGTGAGACTTTTAGGTTTCATAAACTCGGGCTGCCAGCCTACGCTTAATGACTACCCGGGCCGGGGGTATCAGTAAGCCCATCAGTGCCTTTCTGTCTCTACCTATGCCCGCCGCACTGATGTTGGCAGAGAGGACGGATGACCCAGAGTCCCTCTCCTGTTGTTTCACTAGTCGCCAACCATGCCTCCCCTAGCGAAACCGTCGTGCCCTTACATCCTCCCCGGATACCGTAGTGGTCACGACACCCATGTAGTACTACACACTGCCCGTAGACAGGGTCACCTCTCTTAAATATCATCGGCCACGGTTAGCCGGAATAACCACCCTAGGATCCGGACTACTCATCCGATCGTCTGCAGACGTCAAGGGTGATAGCCGTGCGGTCTACGGATCCACTGTCCAAGGCGTCGCATGTGGAATCACCTTCCCAGTCCAATAGCCGTCAACGTCTATCGAGATTGGCGCACATCCGCACGATGGGTTGTGGCCCTCGACTTCGTCGGTGCCAAGTCCATGGTAGGGTTCATCCTAGCTAACCATCTCAGGACTATCACGAGGCCGCCTACAACGACACTCGCGCGGGTGAAGGTTTCGGGTAAGGACTTGCTCCATATTTCCAGTCTAACATGACAATGGAGTGTGTACAGTCCCTTACCCTACCAGCTCCCAGTATATGAGCTATGCATAACGTCGGGAGTGGTGCTCCCAGTGCTCCGCTATGCATCAACCTCGGGAGTGGCGCCTAACGGAAACGTCATCGTTTGACCATCGTCGGGACGCGGCGGTCAACCGGGGCATATGGAAAAAGGCCCCTTTTTCTCTAAGTGGCGGTGACGTCGCCAAGGTTCTAACATGTCGCATGTATTATCTATGTCCGCTTGGTAGTTATTTACCATATCATACCGAAGCAATTTAGCATGCACGACATGATTATAAAGCATGTTAGATACCTAGCAGATCAAACATGTTAGATAAGATAACTATGCTAGCATGCATAAAATTTAAATCTTATCAAACATTATGGTTTATCATATTGAAGACATCCAAGAATTTTTCCTAAGAAACCCCAGCGGGTATTCCCTAGCGTGAATAAATCCTACCAACGGAGAACCAACGCACCTGGGATAGCGATCTGCTTCTGGGAATCAAGTCGCGCGGAGAATATCACCCGCCGAGCTTCTCGGATCGCG
This sequence comes from Thalia dealbata, assembly GCA_030544415.1. Lineage (NCBI taxonomy): Eukaryota > Viridiplantae > Streptophyta > Magnoliopsida > Zingiberales > Marantaceae > Thalia > Thalia dealbata. The sequence continues at coordinate 3,849,221 of CM060458.1, forward strand.
TACCCACAATAATCCTATTTAATAAAAATTATTTAAAATAGATTTAATTTATTTCCCTTAAGATAAATAAATTAAAATCTATCAATTAAATAATTATTACATTAAATCAATCCTATGCATGTTTAGGATTAATCTCACCTAATGAATAATGAATTAATCATATTTTTACATTTTTATCTAATAACTCTAATGAATTTTTATTTAATTTATACTAATCAAACTCACCCATAACTTGGCCCAAGTCATCTAGGAGCCCAAGTAGAACCCATAGAAATTTTTATTATTTTTTTGATTTTTTTAATATTTTAATATTATTTTATTATTTTAATATTATTTTATTAATTATTTAATTTAATTTATTTTTATTTATTTTTCTGACCTGGTCAACGGTCAACGTTGACTGGTCAACGCTGACTGGGTCAGCAGTGGGCCCGGTCAACGCTGACTGGGTCAGCGGTTGACTCGGTCAACGCTGACTGGGTCGGCGGTGGGCCCGGTCAATGTTGACTGGGTCAGTTGTTGACTCGGTCAACGGTTCGAGTTACTGTTCACCCGGTTCGGTTCGGTTCGATTTGGTTCGGTTCGGGTCCGGTTCAGCTAAATTAAATTCAATCTAATTTGACTCGAGCTCGAACGAGGTTCAACTTATTTGATTCGGCTCACCCAACCCAACTTGACTCGAACCCAAACTTAACTCAAACCCAACCGATTTAACCCCACTTGATTCGACCCAACCGGTTTAATTAAATTAACTCTAACTCATAGTTAACTTAACTAAACCTGATTTATTTAACGTTAAGCAGGATTAAATAAATCTAAGCATATCTTAACTTAATTTATACTAATCCTACTTAATTAAAGTTAATCATGCTTAAGTAAATCCTTAAGCATGATTAAGGGAGAAAGAGGGGCGGATGATACCTCCGCCGCTTCCTTTGCCCGCGCTCCTCGTCGGCAACCTCGTGGCTGGAGAGACGCCGGTGATCAAGCCGGCGAGACCTCGGGACCTTACACACGCACAATCGCGGACCCTCTACGAGCTCACGAAGCAGATCGAGCGGCGGCCGGCGGGAGGGGAGAAACGAGCAGCCGTCGATTCACCGGTGGACCTCTCGGCTGCGGCAACCAAATCGACCCAGCGAAGGTCGAATCTCGGGGAGCCGACTCCTCTCGAGCTCGCCGGAGGCCGTAGCTGCTCCCACCCCTGGCGTTCGGAGCAGCGGATCGATACACGGAGTGGGGTAACCGTCGGCGGGGGTTTGCTCGCGGAACGGGAAAACACAGCGGGAAGGAGTCGCTCGACAGCAGCAAGCCTTCGTCGCTCTCCTCGTCGCGGCGAAGAGGAACGGCGACGAACAGCGGCCGGGGATGGCGGGCGGCGACGATCGAGCGAAGCGAAGTTGCGGTGGCGACTTCACCGTGAGCAGCGGCGAAACTTGAGAACGAGGCAGGGGCGAGCGGGAATGGGGCCGCTGCTAAGCTCTCTCTCCGACGGTCCTCCTCTCGACGACGGCGACGGAAGTGGTCCGAGGCAACGGCGGCTTCACCGGCGACGCCCTCGCCCGTCGTCGCTGCTGCGTGGAGTGCGAAGGGAAGAAGACGAAGGAGACGCGATTAGGGCGCTTCCCTTCGCCCTCTTCCACCTGGTTCTAAGCGACGGGGTCGGTTCAGCCGACCCGGCCGAGTGGACCGGTGGAATGCCGGCTGCTAGGCGCTCGTGGTGGTGCGGTGGAGCGATCTCGAGGGATGCGGAGGCGGATCGAGGTCGAAGTCGCCGGCGAAGAGAGCGGCGACCCACCTCTGTTCGTCGCGACGGAAGGGCTGGCGGCGGGGGTTTCGTCCCGACTGAAGCCACTGCCGAGCTCCCCTCTGACCCGACTCACAGCCGACGGCGACGAGGACTAACGGGCGGCGCGCCGGCGGGCTCGTCGGCGTTCGTCCGTGCTGCGTGCAGAGGCGCAGCTTGCGCTCGAGGAGAACGCAGCTTGAGCGAGATAGGGCTTCTGCCCTTCTCGCTCGCGGCCGCATCCTCGTGTAAAGGGGCGGCCGGTTCACCCGAACCGGTTGACCGACCGGTTCGGTTGGACCGGGCCGAATTAAATTTTTTTTTTTTTGTGATGGGGGTTTACAAAGTAGGCGTGCCATACCGGGCTGCTCTCCTAGGCTGCGGGCCTAGGGTGGCATAGCACGAGGCCCGATATATATATTAATTATATAAATAAAATTATTAATTTAAGTTGGTGCATGGTAAGAAATAATATTTCATCACTTAACATAATTAGGGACTTAGTTGAAACTTTCTGCTGCTTTCACGAGAATTTTACTGTGGTCTGTACATTTTATTTATATTGAGCCATGCTTGCATGCTTGGGCTCGAGCCGGGCATGTGCCAGGCTAGGTTGGTTGGAGCAGGAAATAGGACATGCCAGACACGCCTAGACGTGCACATAGCACGATCTATAAATGTATTGGGCCAAGCCCGACACGATGCCGCGTGCCGGGCTACGGTGCCGATGGGTGATGGCCGATGAGCGACGAAGAAGACTCTGCAGAGAACGACGCGGCCGATGGGTGAGCACGTAAACGGTAAAAAGAGTCGATGGGTGATAAAAAGACGACGAAAACAATTGTGTAAAATCAAAGAACAACCAACCTGTGAACTCCTCTCCGTGATGCGTTCTCCTCTCCCCGGCAGCGAGCACGCCCATCGCGAGCCATGAGCACGCCCATCGCGAGCCATGAGCACGCCCATCGCGAGCACGAGCAGAGAGGACGCCCATTGCGAGCACGAGCAGAGGACGCCCATCGCGAGCAGAGCATGCCCATCACGAGCAGAGCACGCCCATCATGAGCAGAGCACGGCCATCGCGAGCACGCCCAGAGATTCCACCGAAAAACCCACAACGAGCACGCCTGCACCCATCCTAGCGAGATTCCATGCGCTGGCCGAAATCAATTTTAGTGAGCCAAGAACAGGGGAAAGAGGAAAACAAAGGAGAAAGGGCGATAAAGACGGAAAAATATAAAAATGAAATTAAAACCCTCTCACCGATGTCTATCACCCTGCTCCGGCTCCGCCGCTCCGGCTGCCCTCACACTTATCACGCGAGTAGGGCGAGTAGCAGCTGCCATCATGCTCGTGACGGTGGGTTGCGGCCTGGGGTCGTAGTCGCGGAGCTTTGTAGGTTGTCGGTCGGTGGTGACTCCTCCACAACACTCTCGCCCTCACCGTCTCCTTTTGCGCCCCACGCACGAATTTAATTTGGGGCTCGCAGCTTCTTAACCCTAGGATGCCTTCTTTGGCTCCTTTTTAACCCTAGGATTAAAAAAAAAATCGAACTCATTTTTTTTAACTCCTACTTCTAAATAAGAAGAATCAGGTCCAACGTAGTTCTTAATTTTAATATTAGATTATATTTAAAAAAATTAAAAAATATATTTGAAAAAAAATTACCTTCTAATTTTTGATGATCTTTCTCTTTAATTATTGATTATTCATCATTTCCTCTTACTCTCGTTGAAGTTGAAGCTTCTTCGTCTGATTTAGTTGAACTTATATCAAAATTATTATTTTGAGCTCGATCCTCCGCATCTAGCCAATCCTTCATGCAAATACAAGCTTCTAGGATTTAATCGACTCATTTTTTCATTCAAAATCCTACCTCCTGTGCTAAAACAAGATTCTAATGCCACTGTAGACATCGGTACACTTAAAAAATCACGAGCAATCATAGACATTATAGGAAAAGATTTCCCATTTATTTTCCAACAATCTAAAATATTATATTCACTAAGTCCATTAGGATTCCAAGTACTTTCATCTTGTTCTAAATAAATATTGATTTCAGTAATATCCGAAATACTGAAGGTAGACTTTTGAGATATTCTAGTAATATTAAAAATATTACTTGACAACCTCATTCTAAATTTATTTGATGTTGATGAAGGATGTGTTACTTGTTGATTAGTTACCCCATATTTATTTGAATATAGATTAAACACATCATATAATAATTTAGTTATTTTATTTTTAAATTTTAATAAATCATCATTTAATAACATGTTACTATAATATTCATCAATTAAAGGATAAAGCTCATATAATTTAATTCGAGGATTTAAAATTGCACCTAAACGGTAAATAAGACCAATATTAGCCCAATATTTTTTAAATTTTAATTCCATAGCCCCTAATGCTTGTCCAATCCATTGATTATCTCTACATTCAGAAAAAATAGAACTAATATTAACTATTTGTAATAAAAATTGATTAATAGTTGGATAATAAACACCAATAAAGAATTAGAAGCATCTTTAAATAATTCTAAAATTTTACATATAAATGAAGCAAAAGTCCAAGTCATTAATAATACCCTCTACTTCTGATTTTTTTTATTGTAATGAATAGTAACAATATCTTTATAAGATAAAGCACATTGTAGCATGTAATATGTAGAATTCAAACGGGTAACAACATCTAATTTAAATTTTTTAAAAGGTTTGCGATGATTAATACACATTTGTTTAAATTCTTGTAATCTAGAACTTAGTTTTAACATACTTAATAACATTTCTAATTTTTTTAAGATGGTCATCAATTAATTTTAAATCATCTTAAACACATAAATTAAGTATATGACATGCACATCTAATATGAAAAAATAAACCATCAAAAATAGGAGATAAAGATTATCTTAATAAATTAACTGCAACATCATTATTACTAGCATTATCAAAGCTAATAGAAAAAATATTATTTTGTATATTATATTCATGAATACATGCATTAATACATTTATAAATTGCATGTCCAGTATGCGAATGCTCAAATACTTTAAAACTAATAATTCTTTTTTGTAAATAAAATTTACTATTTATCCAATGACAAGTAATACACATATATCATACTATTATGCTGACTGGTCCAAACATCAGAAGTTAATGAATAACTAGAAATATTATCTTTAAAATCATTAAAAATATTATTTTTATAATCATAATTTTTTTTACTATATCAGATCTAACTGTAGTTCTACTAATACCTTTAAAGTGAGGATAAAATGTAATTTGTATGAGACGAATAAAATTAGGACTCTCGGCAAAAGAAAAATGTAATTCATTTTTAAAAGCTGTTGTGCAACTATCAGAATTTATATTTAAAAGCTGTTGTGCAGAAGATATTTGATTTATGCGACTTTTAGCATGTCTTTTTAAATGACCGGTTCCAATTTTTGAGGAAGCTGCAAATAATTTTTTACACCTCTTACAGCGAACTTTTTCAATATTATCAACTATTATAAAATCAAATTCCTATCATACCGTACTAGTTCTCTTTTTACCAATAGGACCGGATTCAGCCGCCTCAGGTTCGGTTTCAGTCATATTGCCATCAGTGGGAGGATTTTCATGACTAGTATTTGAGATTTAGAAAGATTAGAATTAAATTCTTGAGGAAAATATTGATAATTATAATTATTATAATTAAAATCAATATTATTATTATTATCATCATCGGCATCTTAAAAAAAATTTAAAAAGAAAAATTAAATATTTAGAAAGAAGTAAAAAAATAAAAAATTAATATAAGTAGAATAATAAAATTATTAAATTGACAATGCTTCCCAAAATATGGGTGTAGATCTTAGATCTCAGACTCTTACAGAAGGGATCGAGCAGAAAGAAGACTCGGAATGGAATTGGAGAGTGAAAAAAAGATTGAGAAAGAAGTAGGCGAGCATAGAGAGAGAGCGAGCTATGAAAGATTGAGAATTATGAGTATTGTGAACTGGTAATGAACTATAATGACTAAAATATCTTTAAAAAGAAATAATATAATAAAAAAGTGATGTGAAAAAAAATAAATGAACGAAAGAATTATGCATGGAGAACTCCGCCGCACCATCTCATCCTTTCTCTTCATCATCTTATCCCGCCCATCCCTCTCATTTCCTCTCCATCAGCGGACTGCAGTCGGCGGATGGCAGTGGCAGTAGCAGGCCGCAACGCCCTCTCATTTCCTCTCCAGCAGCGGACGGTAGCAGCGGTAGGCACGGCAGCAGCAGTGGCAGAGGCGGGCGGTAGCGGCGGGGGCAGAGGCGGAGGGCAGCGGTGGGGGCAGCAGCAGGGGTAGAGGCGGGAGCAACGGCTGGCACGACAGCCGCACGGAAGCGGCAGGAGCAGAGGCGGACAGTAGCGCGGGAGCAGAGGCGGAGGCAGCGGCGGGGGGCAGAGGCGGGCAGCAGCTGCGGGGGCAGCGGCGGAGGTAGCAGGCCAGCGGCGGGGGCGGGAGCAACGGCAGGAGGAAGTCAATGCCACTCGGCTGATCGTGTCGGGCTAGACACGACTCGAGCCCGGGCTCATGTCGTGCCATGAGCTGCGGAGGTGCAGTTCAGCACGAGCACACCTTGAAGGCGAGTCGTATCAGGTACAGCCCGCCCATTTTCTGATCGGACGCGGGCTGCCAGTGGGCCTGGCAGTCCGGCCGTTTTGCATAACCGGACAAGGCAGAGCGTGCCGGGGCGGGCTCGTGCCTGGGCAGGCACGAGCTATTATGCCTAGGTCAGAGCATTTCCAAGAAACGCAGACAGTACCGGAGCCCTGAGCTTCCGCCGGAGCTTCATAGTGAGACGCACAGCACGCACGATCCGGCGCACCTCCTTGGCCTGCGAACCAGTCTCAATAAGAGCGATTAAACCTGCTCCTTTTTTTTTCTCTTTCTCCTCTTCCCCCTCGAGAGTCTCATCACTGGAGAGGAGGTTGCAATTGGTGGGTGCTCCTGAGGCAGCGGGCCGGGAAGGGCACCGCCGCTTCTACCTCGAGGACCTCCTCCTCCAGGCACGCGCGTAATTCATTGGGAATGGCAGGTGAAGAACCTCAAGGACGTGATGGCATCGCGGAGGGAGCTCCAGGTGCAGATGGAGATCTTGGGGCAGGTGACACCCTTGGCCAACTTGCTTCCTCCGGGAGGCTATGACCAATCAACAATCGAGACGATCAAGTTCCTCGTATTCGATTTCGTCTCCGCCGCGAGACCTCTCCTTCTTTCTCCATGGTAATAGCATCATTGCTGATATATAGAATCATTTTCTTAAGCAGATTTGTCCCGTGTTCATCATCCTTCTCTATATTCGTAACTGTAGTATAGTAATTTTCTATCGTAGTACGAGAAATTGCTGGTAAAATTGAGAACCTAAAGTAAGAAAAGGTTATTAGATTAGCTGAAGAAAAAGATGGACTTGAGATTCACAGCCAGAAACTAGCAGAGGAAGCTTCTTATGCCAAAGAGTTAGCTGCAGCAGCTGCTGTTGAGATTAGGAATCTCGCTGATGAAGTTACTAAAGAAACATTCTTAACGAAATTGGCTGCAGCGAAGGAATAGTCTCACGGTAGATCTAATTCCCAGAGGTATAATAGAATGGACATGCATGCAAACAAAAGAAAGATAATGAAGCTACAAAAGGAGCTTGCTACAAGATGTCAAAGAGAAAAGCATTTTGGTGGGTATATTTTCTTTCTGAAATAGATAAATGAGAGGCAGAGCTTCAAAGAAGAATCGATGAGGCAAAGCGACGGGAGCAATAATTAGGTTTTTTTTTCTTTGCATTTTGAATTATTTTCTTTTCTTCCTAGAACACCAATTTATGAAGATGTAATGTCCGTTTTTTTTTTGCTATGGAATTAGGCTTGCTACGAAGTGCACGATTGCATAGCTAACCAGCCATCTTTTGGTACATGCACTTATGCAGTGACTGTTAGTTGGATTATCCATTTTTGATATTGGATCCCATGCATAGGTGAAGAAAGATAATCTAGAACTTTGCACTTAGTTTAAATTATTGGTACTCATAGCATCTGTCTCTTTAAGTTGTATAGTGATTTGTCATACATAAGTTCCTTATAGGGTAGTCAATATGCAATGTGGTATCATCAATGGTCCACAACCACGATTCATAGATTTTGAGGATTTATATATCATCAAAGCAGCTGCTAAGTTGCCAAATAATGATTGAGATTGCTAAGCAGACAAAGTTGCTTGGCTGGCATTGGCAAATATAAATCAAAACTAGTTTGGCCAAATTGAAATTGTTCTATCTGGCACCAAACTTCTTCAATTATAAGCTCGAGTTTTGCTCTAGTAATTGATATACTTGTTGTAGGTTCACTATTTTGCGTAACTTTTATCCAAGTAATGTCAGATAATATTCTTTAACTTTTATCAAGTAATGCCAGACAATTTTTCTAAAGGGGAAGTTAAAACTATTTTTATTTGTGCATATCATGTTCTCTGAATGACACATTATTCAGCTAGCTCTTATTTGCAGATTCAAACTTGCTTCCAACATTTTCCTTATTATTTCATCTCAACAGTCTCAATCAGCTCCATGCATCTAATCTTTCGTTTCTAGAAGTGGGTCAATAATTTTTCTCCAGGAGTTGTAGTCGATATTTGCATCGCCTTGAAACAGTGGCATCCCGTTGACAAAGAAGAAAGGTGTGCCTGTCACTGCCCTCGAGCATCCATACTGCAAATCAATCGAGCAGGACATAATTACCACAAAAGCAAGTCACAATATTGCAGGACATATTGCAGCAAGGTACAGATGCTGTGTGCTCTTCCTCACTCACCTTGAATGAAATCCTTGTCTCAGAATCAATCTCTGAATCATTAAACCCGGAAAGAAATGATGGCACTGAGTTTTTGCCGATGGCCGGGGTGGCCATTCTGGCCATTTCAGCTGTTATGGAGGCCCTTGTCATATGATAAGTTGGCTTTGAGTAATACTTCTCCTGTTTAATTTGATGCACATGATTATATATAGAGAGAGTGAGAGTAGGCGATCAATATGTAAGTGGAGAAATTAAAGTCCTGTTTTGTGCACTGAGTTGTGCAAGTTTTACCTGGAACTTGAAGAAGAGCTCCAACAATGGGTATGTGGAGGAAGAATTGAGCTTATTGGCAATATGAAGTGCACGACAGGCAATATTGGAATTCGGGTGGTAGCTGAGCAGCACAAAAAGGAAAAATGAGACCATTTTAGTAATCTAATTTTTCTTTTAAAACTAGTTTGGCCAAATTGAAATTGTTCTATCTGGCGCTAAACTTGAAACTTCTTCAAATTATAAGCTCGAGTTTTGCTCTAGTAATTGATATACTTATTGTAGGTTCATTATTTTCCGCAACTTTTATCCAAGTAATGTAAGACAATTTGCTTTAACTTTTATCCAAGTAATTGACAACAAGTATATCAATTACTCGAGCGAAACTCTCTTCGAAGAACATAATTTTTAAACTTCTAAACAAGGAATCTCAATATACAACCAATTAATACAGAGAGAAAATATTGGGAAGACCAAGAGAGCATTAAAAAAATTCACTTTTCTTGGATGACAAACTAAATCGATCATATCAATGAAGAAACCAAAACAAAGAGGAAGAAATCTAAAGGACAATTCGCTTTGCTCAGTATTTAATACTTCCAAAAACCCAATAGAAATATGTGTTCTCCATTCAAAAAAATTTGCAAAAAGAACATCTAGAATTCATTTTTTTAGTCACAAAAGGAAAGAATAAATACCTCAGGAAAAAAAGAGCAAGAACTCGATTTCTCTTTTTAAAAAAATTCTTCATTTTTTAGTCACGACAAGGGGGAAAGTGAAAGCTTAAATCCACTTTTTAATCGCAGAAAGGAAGAAAGAAAGGAGAAAAGATGAAGAAGAAGAAGAAGAAGAAGTCTAAGCATCCATTTCAGTATAAAGAGGAAGAGGTCATACGGCAGAGGAAAAGTGTGGAGGACGAGGGAGGCGCGACTGGAGTAATTGCGGAGCGCCTCCTTCAGCGGCGGCCATGCGTCCCTGCTGTCCGGGCACAGAGGATCGAAGAAGGCCTCCACCACCACTGACTTCCCCCAGACGGGAGCCTGCTCTTCGTACACGAACCCGTCGATCCGCGCCGGGATCGGCACCTGCCCTTCGACGACGACGACGACATGAACGCTGGCGATAAAGAAGAAGAATAAGAAGAAGAGCGGCATAGAAGCAGCAGCAGCCGCCATGTGAGATGTAGGTCTATCATTCCTCAACCATGCCTTTATATAACATGCGTACATTGGAGGACATAATAATAATACAAACAGGTCGTACTCGATGTCAATCCAGTTAGTTAAACGATCGCTGCTCTCCTCTCTAATCTCTATTGACCCAGCAACCATACCATTAATTTTAATGCTTATACCACAATCTATGAGATGCGTTGCTTACGAGTTCATCGGTTTGAATTTGTCTTCCTCCATCGGAAGAATTAATCTTCCAGAAATGACGGGAAACCCTCAAAACAAAGCCTGATGGAGAAAGGAAAGGAAAAAGAAAAAAGCATGGACGACGTGATGGAGGGACAATAATTCATTGATAAGGTGAAATGACGTCCGTCGTTGGAAGTGGATTCCACCGCATGCATTCCCATACGCTTTTTTTGCTAGCAGAACTTTTTGCTAAAGAAATTTTGCTACCCACACCTTATGCTTTGTTTCTTTCTAACCAACCAACCGTGTGACGTCTGATTCTTTAAATTTATAACCGTCTACGAATTAAAAATACTTTTAAGAATTAACGTACCCAGAAAATATTTTAAGAAACAGACAAAGGCGAGAGAGCATATCACAATTGTGGTCATCATCATGTCCACAACCACCATCGTTGCTCTTCCTCCGCCTCAGCCGGCCCATCCTCAACCTCTCCGTCCCCTGTTTCCTCTTCTTTATCCTCTTCCGATGATGAACGGAGCAGCCGCGAGGCGAATAGAGCGCTTCTATTCGCGAGCATCTCCTCTCCAGCTCCAGCTTCTTCCCTCTACACAATTTAAGATCCACGCCAGTGCTGCTCCGGCTGCAACCCTTACATGATGCCCTCCTCCATCAGCAGCAATGTCCAGGGCGGCGTGGTAGAAGAGAAAAGGGCGGAAGGCCATGGTTGTGCTACGCCCACTGCTACTCCATTCGTCCAAAGTCATCTTCTTTTTCAATGTGCCGGAGGCCACGCTCGCGGCTGCATCGTCGGAGAACCTCGCCCGTGACCTTATGTTCGCGATCCTCTGTCCTGTTCGCAAGCCACTCGTCATCGTCTTGTCCATGGAGTTCCACCTCGACGGCGAAACCGCAGGCGTCGTGGGCATCGCCGGAGCTGGAGCCTCCAGTTAATCGCTGAGCCGGAAAGGAGATGAGATACAAAGGAGCGAAGCTGGAGCTGGAGAGAAGATGTTTGCCGACAGAGGCGCTCTGTTCGCCTTCGTCCGTTCATCGCCGGAAAGGGAGAATGAGAGGAAATATGGGACAGAGCGACCGAGGCAGGGGAAGAGGAAACAAGGGACGAAGGAGAACCAGGCCTCCCGCTGCTCTGGTTGACGGACGGGTCTTCTAGAATTGAAACAACCAGCTGCTCCGAGCTCATCCTTTGTTAGAATTTTTAGATTAAATAATCTGTATGACTCATTTAATCAGTTATCCTCTATGACTATAATTATAATTGTGGATCCATAAGTAGTACTCTTGTGGGAGGTATCAAATGGAGTGAAATGAAGAGGTCAATAACAATAGTTTTAAAAAAAATATTAAGAGAGATCTTTTTAGTGTCATACAAGGGCCATTGAGATATTTTGCCCTGAGTAAAATCTTCTATTTGGTTTACTCTCGTGTAATCATTTTTCTTCTTTATTTATTATTCACTTTTGTTATTTTATATGATTATCTTATGCTATAACTAAAGATCCTAATAATTAAAGATCTATATCTAATTTATAACAAGTGGTAATCATATTTTATTATAGTTTTTGTGTTCACTCCTACCTTCCTAAAAAAGGGAATTAAGGTTATAATATTTGGAGCCTCCTATATAGAATAAGAGAGTAAATCTAAAGATAAAATTGTGGTGTCTCAAAATATGTAAAAAGGAAGTTCATTAAAGGAGGTGTGCATGACTATTGAGAAAAATGAACAGTGTCACGCTCCAAACCTACCTTTGGGCACGTGACAACCGCCGTATAAGCTACACTTTGCCACCACAACTTATACAAGGCTAAGAGTATCACAAAATAATACTATTATTTTTATTAACATAGCGGAAGCATTATCAAATTACGTTTAATTTCAATGTTACAAATCAATCTTTATCTAGCTTTTCAATGATAGTCTATTCCGTCGAACCTACTCTCGCTCCCCGTATAAGTGACCAACCTGTAACCTAAGTAGCGGCGAAATATTTTTTTTAAAACATTTATCTATATCTTATTTTATTTATTTTATTCCTCAATTATCAAGTAAATTTTTAAACTAATACCAATTATATATATCTATTATTTTTATTATTATTACTTCCTTTAAAAATTTTATTTATTTTATTTAATATATTTCCATTTATTTTCTAAACCCTTTTTCTTATTATTATATTAATTAAATATTAAAATAATATTATTTTTTTAATTTTTTTTTAAAAAACAGAGTTCACACACAAAAAGATCGTAATTCAGTCATGAAAATATCTGAATTAGATCGACTTGTTCAGTGCAAGGGCAAAATCACCCTCATTAGAAAGAGATTTGAAAGAATTTGTCAATTCATACTCATATTTTTGTAATAATCGGTTATAATAATCAGTAGTCTGTTTATTTATTAATTAGTAGATTACAACTCTCTGTACTATAATTAGTGTCACGCCCCGACCCGCATGACGACGCGTGGCAACCGCCGTATGAGCCCGACAAGCCCATACAAGGCATAAATACAAATACTAAACTACATACACCCACATTTCCAAATAACATCTTAAATACAGTCCCGATATCTCTTAATATAAATCTAAGACCGGCATACGAAAACTCATAACAGCAGTCGTATACCTTTCGCGACGAACCCTCCGTTAACGATCTCATCTCGTGAGTCGATACTTGCACACACATTGAACGCGGTGTGCTCAGCCTTGCGGCCTAATGCGAAATTACGGCTCTACCGAATAAGGAAATCAAAAGCTAGGAGGAGTATTCTAGGATGTCTTTGGTGGTTAATCATCACATTTCATGTCACATCGTTTAAACAATTTATAATAAGATAGACAGCATACATAAACAATTTAAATAAATAATTAAATACAGGTGTACATGCCACTAGATGTCACCTAAGTCAAGTCTAGTGTGCATATCAGTAGTCTATCACCTACGTCATGGTGAGACTTTTAAGTTTCATAAACTCGGGCTGCCAGCCTACGCTTAGTGACTACCCGGGCCTATCAGTAAGCCCATCAGTACCTTTCTGTCTCTACCTATGCCCGCTGCACTGATGTTGGCAGAGAGGACGGATGACCCAGAGTCCCTCTCCTGTTGTTTCACTAGTCGCCAACCATGCCTCCCCTAGCGAAACCGTCGTGCCCTTACATCCTCCCCGGATTCCGTAGGGGTCACGACTACCCGTGTAGTACTACACACTGTCCGTAGACAGGGTCACCTCTATTAAATATCATCGGCCACGGTTAGCCGGAATAACCACCCTAGGATCCGGACTACTCATCCGATCGTCTGCAGACGTCAAGGGTGATAGCCGTGCGGTCTACGGATCCACTGTCCAAGGCGTCGCATGTGGAATCACCTTCCCAGTCCAATAGCCGTCAACGTCTGTCGAGATTGGCGCACATCCGCACGATGGGTTGTGGCCCTCGACTTTGTCGGTGCCAAGTCCATGGTAGGATTCATCCTAGCTAACCATCTCAGGACTATCACGAGGCCGCCTACAACGACACTCGTGCGGGTGAAGATTTCGGGTAAGGACTTGCTCCATATTTCCAGTCTAATATGACCATGGAGTGTGTACAGTCCCTTACCCTACCAGCTCCCCGTATATAAGCTATGCATAACCTCGGGAGTGGCGCTCCCAGTATCTAAGCTATGCATCAACCTCGGGAGTGGCGCCTAACGGGACGTCACCGTTTGACCACCGTCGGAACGCGGCGGTCAACCGGGGCATATGGAAAAAGGCCCCTTTTTCTCTAAGTGGCGGTGATGTCGCCAAGGTTCTAACATGTCGCATGTATTATCTATGTCCGCATGATAGTTATTTAGCATATCATACCGAAGCAATTTAGAATGCAAGACATGATTATAAAGCATGTTAGATACCTAGTAGATCAACATGTTAGATAAGATAACTATGCTAGCATGCATAAAATTTAAATCTTATCAAACATTATGGTTTATCATATTGAAGACATCCAAGAATTATTCCTAAGAAAACCCCAGCGGGAATTCCCTAGCGTGAATAAATCCTACCAACGGAGAACCAACGCACCTGGGATAGCGATCTGCTCCTCGGAACCAAGTCGCGCGGAGAATATCACCCGCCGAGCTTCTCGGATCCCGTACCCACAATAACCCTATTTAATAAAAATTATTTAAAATAGATTTAATTTATTTCCCTTAAGATGAATAAATTAAAATCTATCAATTAAATAATTATTACATTAAATTAATCCTATATATGTTTAGGATTAATCTCACCTAATCAATTTTAAATTAATCATATTTTTATATTTTTAGCTAATAACTTAAATAAATTTTTATTCAATTTCTATTCATCAAACTCACCCATAACTTGGCCCAAGTCATCCAGGAGCCCAAGTAGAACCCATAGAAATTTTTATTATTTTTTGATTTTTTTAATATTTGAATATTATTTTATTATTTATTTAATTTAATTTATTTTTTATTATTTTTCTGACCTGGTCAACGGTCAACGTTGACTGGTCAACGCTGACTGGGTCGGCAGTTGACTCGGTCAATGCTGACTGGGTCGGCGGTGGGCCCGATCAATGCTGACTGGGTCAGCTGTTGACTCGATCAACGGTTCGAGTTACTGTTCACCCGGTTCGGTTCGATTTGGTTCGGTTCGGTTCCGATTCAGCTAAATTCAATTCAACCTAGTTTGACTCGAGCTCGAACCAGGTTCAACTTAGTTGATTCGGCTCACCCAACCCAACTTAATCCGAACCCAAACCTAACTCAAACCCAACCGATTTAATCCCACTTGATTCAACCCAACCAGTTTAATTAAATTAACTCTAACTCATAGTTAACTTAACTAAACCTGATTTATTTAACGCTAAGTAGGATTAAATAAATCTAAGCATATCTTAACTTAATTTATACTAATCCTACTTAATTAAAGTTAACCATGCTTAAATAAATCCTTAAGCATGATTAAGGGAGAAAGAGGGGCGGATGATACCTCCGCCGCTTCCTTCGCCCGCGCTCCTCGTCGGCAACCTCGTGGTTGGAGAGACGCCGGTGATCAAGCCGGCAAGACCTCGGGACCCTTACACACGCACGATCGCGGACCCTCTACAAGCTCACGAAGCGGATCGAGCGGCGGCCGGCGGGAGGGGAGAAACGAGCAGTCGTCGATTCGTCGGTGGACCTCTCGGCTGCGGCAACCAAATCGACCCAGCGAAGGTCGAATCTCGGGGAGCCGACTCCTCTCGAGCTCACCGGAGGCCATAGCTGCTCCCCCCCTGGCGTTCGGAGCAGCGGATCGATACACGGAGTGGGGCGACCGTCGGCGGGGGTTTGCTCGCGGAACGGGAAAACGCAGCGGGAAGGAGTCGCTCGACAGCAGCAAGCCTTCGTCGCGGCGAAGAGGAACGGCGACGAACAGCGGCTGTGGATGGCGTGTAAACCCCCACCTTGGAAAAAAAATATTTAAAATTATTATCGGTCCGGTTCAACTGAACCAGCTAGTCGGCCGGTCCAGCTGAACCGGCTCGGACCCGGTTCGAAGAACCCGTGCGAGCGAGAAGAGCCGAGTGCTCTTCCCACTCGCGACGGCCTCCTCCATCCCCGACCTCGCGAGATCATCCCCCTCACCGCAGCAGAACAGCGGCGGCGCCCTCCCGTTCGCCGCCGTTTGCTGCTCGTCGCCGCCCGCTACCGCCGACCGTCCACCACGGTGCCCCCTTCCCCGTCGCGAAGGGAGGAGCTCGGTGGAAGCACCCCCGCGGCGTGCGACTCCCTCTCCCCTGTTTTCTCCACCACGGCGGCGCGAACGTCGGCCTTCCCACCTCATCCGCCGTCCGTCGCTGCTGTCCGACATGCCAGTCGCCGGCGTCGCGGCAAGGAGAGCGCAGCGGAGGTCCTCCGCTGCCGCGCCCCCTTTTTCCTTCCCCTGCTTTCTCCCCATCGCGGAAATAGCTGATGCCCTTCCTCCGCGACCACTCTCCATCATCCGTCGTCCGTCGCTCACCGTCCCAAGCGCAAATCGTTGGGGTGTCGTTCTCCTTCGCTCGGGCTCGAGCAGCTCACCCCCCTCCGCAGGCGCGTGAGCCAGTATTTGCCCCGAGTCCTACACAGTGGGCAATGGTTGCGTCGTCGCCGCTGCTCCAACCTGCAGCTTGATCGGCGAGGAGTGGAGCTGCGAATCCACTCCTCTCGTCGGCCGGATCCTCCACCTTTCCTTCCCCACACGTTCGCAAGGTGAGGAGCTTCATTTTCCCTCTGCGAACGAACGGTTTTTCGCACTCCGGTGGACTCGCGTGAGAGATCGCCGGCGACGCCCTTTAGAGCTCTCGTTGAGCGTTGATGGCCGGATTTCCTTGCAGGCCACCGTTGGTTTCCTCGCGTGCGAAGGGTCGCCAGCTGCGTTGTCGGGTCGTCGGCGACATCGTCGGTCGTGCGCCACTAGGGTTCCGGCAAGGGGGTGGCCGGCGGCTGGGTGTTCGGCGACGAAGAGAAGGGAGCGGCGGAAGGTGCGAGCCCGCCCCTTTCTTTTCCTTAATCATGCTTAAGGGCTAATTAAGCATGATTAATTATAATAAAGCATGCTTAGTATAAAATAGATTTATGATATGGTTAATGTTAATTAAGCATGATTAATGTTTAGTTAGATTAATATAAGTTTAGTTAATGAATTAATTAAGTTGATTTATTAATGAGTTAAATAATTGGTTGGGTCGAATCAAGTGGGGTTAAATTGGTTGGGTTTGAGTTAAGTTTGGGTTCGAGTCAAGTTGGGTTGGGTGAGCCGAATCAAATAAGTTGAACCTCGTTCGAGCTCGAGTCAAATTAGATTGAATTTAATTTAGCTGAACCGGACCCGAACCGAACCAAATCGAACCGAACCGAACCGAACCGGGGAACAGTAACTCGAACCGTTGACCGGGCCCACCGCTGACCCAGTCAGCGTTGACCGGGCCCACTGCTGACCTAGTCAGCGTTGACCAGTCAACGTTGACCGTTGACCAGTCAACATTGACCGTTGACCAGGTCAGAAAAATAAATAAAAATAAAATAATAATAAAATAATATTAAAATAATAAAATAATATTAAAATATTAAAAAAATCAAAAAAATAATAAAAATTTCTATGGGTTCTACTTGGGCTCCTGGATGACTTGGGCCAAGTTATGGGTGAGTTTGATGAGTAGAAATTGAATAAAAATTCATTGAAGTTATTAGATAAAAATGCAAAAATATGATTAATTCATAATTAATTAGGTGAGATTAATCCTAAACATGCATAGGATTAATTTAATGTAATAATTATTTAATTGATAGATTTTAATTTATTTATCTTAAGAAAAATAAATTAAATCTATTTTAAATAATTTTTATTAAATAGGATTATTGTGGGTACGCGATCCGAGAAGCTCGACGGGTGATATTCTCCGCGCGACTTGGTTCCCAGAAGCAGATCGCTATCCCAGGTGCGTTGGTTCTCCGTTGGTAGGATTTATTCACGCTAGGGAATACCCGCTGGGGTTTCTTAGGAAAAATTCTTGGATGTCTTCAATATGATAAACCATAATGTTTGATAAGATTTAAATTTTATGCATGCTAGCATAGTTATCTTATCTAACATGTTTGATCTGCTAGGTATCTAACATGCTTTATAATCATGTCGTGCATGCTAAATTGCTTCGGTATGATATGTTAAATAACTACCATGCGGACATAGATAATACATGCGACATGTTAGAACCTTGGCGACGTCACCGCCACTTAGAGAAAAAGGGGCCTTTTTCCATATGCCCCGGTTGACCGCCGCGTCCCGACGGTGGTCGAACGTGACGTTTTCGTTAGGCGCCACTCTCGAGGTTGATGCATAGCGGAGCACTGGGAGCACCACCCCCGACGTTATGCATAGCTCATATATTGGGAGCTGGTAGGGTAAGGGACTGTACACACTCCATGGTCATGTTAGACTGGAAATATGGAGCAAGTCCTTACCCGAAACCTTCACCCGCGCGAGTGTCGTTGTAGGCGGCCTCGTGATAGTCCTGAGATGGTTAGCTAGGATGAACCCTACCATGGACTTGGCACCGACGAAGTCGAGGGCCACAACCCATCGTGCGGATGTGCGCCGATCTCGATAGACGTTGACGGCTATTGGACTGAGAAGGTGATTCCACATGCGACGCCTTGGACAGTGGATCCGTAGACCGCACGGCTATCACCCTTGACGTCTGCAGACGATCGGATGAGTAGTCTGGATCCTAGGGTGGTTATTCCGGCTAGCCGTGGCCGATGATATTTAAGAGAGGTGACCCTGTCTACGGGCAGTGTGTAGTACTACATGGGTGTCGTGACCCCTACGGTATCCGGGGAGGATGTAAGGGCACGACGGTTTCGCTAGGGGAGGCACGGTTGGCGACTAGTGAAACAACAGGAGAGGGACTCTGGGTCATCCGTCCTCTCTGCCAACATCAGTGCAGCGGGCATAGGTAGAGACAGAGACAGAAAGGCACTGATGGGCTTACTGATACTCTTAGCTAGGGTAGTCATTAAGCGTAGGCTGGCAGCCCGAGTTTATGAAACCTAAAAAGTCTCACTATGACGTAGGTGACATACTATTGATATGGACACTAGACATGACTAAGGTGACATCTAGTGACATGTACACATTTAATTATTTATTTAATTGTTTGTTTATGCTGTCTATTTTTATATGAATTGTTTAAAACGAAATGGCATGAAAAATGATGATTAATTACCAAAGACATCCTAGAATACTCCTCCTAGCCTTTGATTTCCTTGTTCGGTAGAACCGTAATTTCGCATTAGGCCGCAAGGCTGAGCACACCGCGTTCAATGTGTGTGCAGGTGTCGATGCACGAGACGGGATCGATGACGGAGGGTACGTCGCGGGAGGTATACGACTGCTGTTATGAGTTTTCGTATGCCGGTCTTAGATTTGTATTAGGAGATATCGGGACTGTATTTAAGATGTTATTTGAAAATGTGGGTGTATGTAGTTTAGTATTTGTATTTATGCCTTGTATGGGCTTGTCGGGCTCATACGGCGGTTGCCACGTGTCGTCCTGCGGGTCGGGGCGTGACATGGCGGGCGGCGACGATCGAGCGAAGCGAAATCGCGGCGACGACTTCACCGTTTGCAGCGGCGAAACCTGGGAGCGAAGCAGGGGCGAGCGGGAATGGGGCCACTGCTAAGCTCTCTCCGGCGGTCCTCCTCTCGACGATGGCGACGGGGTTGGGTCGGAGCAGCAGCAGCTTGCCGGCGATGCCCTCGTCGGTCGCCACTGCTGCGAAGGGGGCGAAGAGACGCCGCGCGATTAGGGCGAGCTCCTTCGCCCTCTTCGCGTCTCGGCTTGACGGGGTTGCTTCCACCGAATCGGTCGTGTGGGTCGGTTTGGGTGGACCGGTCGACCAGGCCGGTCTAACCGAACCGGCCGATCTAACTTTTTTTTTCTTTTTCTAAAAATGAGATTTGAAGGTGGGGGTTTAGAGTTATGAATCTACTATAAGTAGTTCGCTTATGAGAGGTACAAAATGGAAGAAGAGATCAATAATAATAATATAGAAGAAAAATATTAAAAAAGATAAAAATCTTTTTGATGTCATATAAGGACACATATTTTACCCTATCCTCTGTTTGGTTTAATCTTTTTATATATATATTTATTTTTCTTATTTGTTTATTATTTACTTTTATTATTTTATATAATTATCTTCGATACTACGATTAAATATCCGGATAATTAGAGATCTATCTCTAATTTTTAATATCCTTCGCGGCAATGAGCTACGTCTGGTGCTGCTCGGATGACGCCTTAAGGAGATAAGGGAGAGGAAACAGGGAATGGCAATGAGCGACGTCTGAGGGACCGAGACGGTGGCGGAGGAAGAAGAATGATCGATTCCTATTCGTGGTTTCAACGCGATCCTTGAAGACCCAACGAACGAGAGGAAAAGGAAGGATGGAGATGCATGCACCCATCGTGCAGATCGCAGCTCTGTTCGCGCCATGAGGTGGAAGACGCTGGCCGCTGGGCGCGAACGCGGGCGAGTAGTTGGAAAAAATGCTTTCCGTTGCTATTCGAAGGAGTGTTTTTTCTATAACCAACTTAAAATAATTATTTATAAAAAAAACTGGGTAAAAAAATAATTTTTAACAAAGTGACCGATCAACCGCCACTTCTATTCGAAGGAAAGCAATAGGAGGCATGAGGTCCTCTCTGCTTCTTCCCCCCTCCCCTCTGCAGTGCCCCACCCCCTCCCTCTACGCCGACGACGACGGTGCCCGATTGACGTCAATCCCCTGAGCATCGGCAGAGCAGCTGACCCTGGATTCTTGGAAGGAAAGCAATAGGAGGGCATGAGGTCCTCCAGCTCCCACCAACGCTCTCTCCTCCTCCTCCTCCTCCTCCCACTTCTTCCCATTCTCCTTCCCACCAATGCTCCATTCCTCTACTACCCCTTCCCCCCCGCTTCTTTCTTCTTCCTCCTCTGTTTCCCTCACCCCCCATCTCCGCTCCCCCCTCCTCCGCTACTATCCCGCCACCCAACCCGATCTGCTCTCCCATCCCCTCACACCCGCCCCACCTGCTCCTCACCCCACCCCCAGCCCCCAAGGAACAGAGGAGGCAAGCCTTTTTCTGCGAAGAATCTCATAGTTCTCGCTTCCGGAGGCGCCCTGTAGGTCGAATTGGACTTCCGGAGCTCCTTGAATACCTCTGGTGGACTGTAGAGGTCCAGGTGCCCGCTGATGCTGCCGGTCCAGTTGACTCTTGTGACAGTGTAGCTAGAGACGCTGCTGGGGATTTTCGGTATCGAGGAGCATCGGGAAGTAGTGCTTCTCCGCCTTGCGAGGACGAAATACTGCAACCTAGAACGGAACCAGTCGAACAGCACCTCCAGCGTCATCGCACCCACGGTCTTGGCTACAAATCGCCGGCCGCGACTTTGATGTAGCTCCGATGGCAGCTACGATCGGTGGAGGAGGCAGCGGGCGCACGGGGTTTGAGGAAATGGCGTCGTAGGCGAAGCGAAAGGAGTGGAGCGGAATGCAGGTACTTCCTCTTCATTATCGCCGTCGTCGTCCTTCTCATTGTCGCCGTCGTTCTTTTGTTTTTTAAGCACCCTCTTCTTCCACTCTACGACACCCGCCTTCCCCTTCCACGAACCCCATCCCTTCTCCCTTCTTCCACCCCTCGCAGCACCCACGATAAAGACATTCCAAGGGAGGGCGGAAGTCTGCTTCTTCCCCTCTGCCGCTAACACTAGGAGCCCCTCCTTTTCCTCCTCTCTGCTTCTCCCCCTTCCAATCTCTACAATTTCTCTCCTCCCCTTCTGTAATCTTTCGGCCAACACGAGGAGCCCGGACGCATCACTGAGGGTTGCCAGAAATGGTGGTGGGCAGGAGAAGTAAAGGTTGTCGGAAATGTTTGTGGAAGATATGACAGGGACGCGTTCGATTTTTTAATTAAAAATGGGTCAAATTCTTGACGTGGCGGGTTGACCAATCACTCTGTTAAAAATTATTTATAAGCAGTCGTTTTCGTAAAATATTATTTTAGATTGATTAGTAGAAAAAGCACGCATGTTCAAAGCGTGGCAGCCGTCATTTGGTTGTGACAATATGATGTAACGGGACCTATCCGCTACAAGACCGTGCCGTTATGATCGTTCAAAGAGTGGCAGCGAGCGGCGATTCGTGTGAGCTTCGCGCACGTAAATAAAATAAAATATTTGGAAGTGAAGGAGCAGGCAGCAACGGTACACAATTATCGAGTAAATAAAGAAGAGACCAAAATTAGGAGCGGAGGGGGGAGGAGGAAGGACCGGCGTCGAACACCATGTGGGCGTCTGCTTCTGCCGCCTTCATCGCGACAAGCTTCCCGCAGCTCATCACGAGGCCACGAGACGGCCGCCGCCGCCGCCGCCGAGCTGTTTTTGCCTCCGCCGCCTCCCCTGAACCTCACGCTGACGGCCGGAAGAAGGTGGTGGTCGTCGGCGCTGGCTGGGCCGGCCTCGCATGTGCCCACCATGTCTGTAAGCAGGTCCGGACTCATCGCTCCCTCCCTCCCTCTCTCTCTCTCTCTCTCTCTCTCTCTCTCTCTCTCTCTCTCTCTCTCTCTCTCTCTCTCTCTCTCTTATATATGCGCCCATCCTTGGAATCTCTGCTTTTGCTTTGGTTCCAGGGTTTTGATGTCATTCTCCTCGAATCCGGCAGCTGCCCCGCAGAAGAAGTTGGTGCTAGAGGTATGCATGCTGCTCATTTCCCCTGATTTTCCTAGTGATTGGTTGTTTAAAAATACATGATATATCCTTACTCTTTGAACTCTAACTTGGAAAACCTAAATTAAGCTCAAACAATAGTAAATTTGTCACTTTCAAATGCGATCATAAGGAAATGGATAATGTCAAATGTAGGGTTTTGGCGCCCATACCGTAACATATTCTCGCTTCTTGATGAACTTGGCATCAAGCCTTTTACCAAGTGGACGAGTTCAGCTCTTTACTCCCCAGAGGGGATAGAGGTACTCTTCATTTATGTACTACTTCAAATCATGGCTAATCTGATTGAACTCTACTTGTAAAGTTCTGTTTGTTTATTGCTTGAGCTGGCGTTTACAAGCATCTAGTGTTATTTTAATTCAACATTTAAAGCCACTGACTTTGTCAGATCCACCAGCTGCTCTAGACATTATGTACTAAACTTGGATATTGAGGTTCAATTAAGTTTTTGCTTTTTCAAATGTTCTAAATTTTAAGAATGCAAATATCCAACGATATGCATAAATCTGAGGAAAAAAGAACATGTTGTATTGAATATGACGTGGCATGCAGCAATCAAATGTGTGTATGAGCCAGGTTATGAGACGACAAAACAGTTTTTTTTCTAATAATGGAATCCATATTGACCAAAACATCAAACTATCTGTCAATATTCTCAAACACAACATTTTAGACACTTTCATTTTATTCTATCACATATGATTTGATCCCTGAGCTTTCATCAAATAAGCTATATATTCTTTTCCTACATATCAAATGTAGGCATGACTGATGATACTTCAAATGTTTTTTTTTCCTACTACCATCTTGAACCTAGGGACAAATAGTGGTGCTTTTGCACTTAAACAATCTACATAGTAATGGTTTTAACTTAATTTTTCCCTGCTGGTGTATCCCCATGTCACTTTTCAAACAGTTGTTCTATTCCTTATGTTTTTTTTTTAAAGATAACATTGCATTCATTTCACCAATCTGAAACGATACAATATATCATCTAAAGAGATGTAAAAAAAAAGGTATGTGTGTATAGTAAGTATAAACAATATCACCAAGTGCCAAAAAAAAAAAGACCAAAAGACCCCACTATAAGCCTCTTGTTATTATATTAAACAAGTAGGTCAGATTATATAATGTCTTCAATTGGATATATACTTCTGAACCTAATACAACAACTTGGTCTCTGCTAAATGTCATCATGCAGGTCAAGTTTCCTGTATTTCAGGATCTTACTCAACTTCCAACTCCTCTTGGAGCCCTCTTATACCCAGAAGTATGGCCTGACAATGAGTTCATTTCTGCTGTTTAATCTAATATCCTTTTTAAAAAAAGAAAGAAAGAAAGAAAGGAAACATAAGTGATCCTCTTGCTGTATCTGTCTTTTCTTATTCCAAGCAGTTTCTCAAACTTCCTTTGGTGGACAGGTTAACTGCAGTTCCTCTCATATCTGCAGGTACTTTTTAATCTTTGTTTGAGGCCCTCGTTATCAGAAATCATGGCTTTATTTTGATATCAAGGAATCTTATTCTCAGCTATCTAATATTTTCTTTTGGTTGCAGTAATTGACTTCGATAACACTGATACTGCTTGGAGAAAATATGACACAAGTGAGAGAATTATCTAATATCACATGTGACATACAGAGATTCAAATAGTTCTACGATCAGACATTCTATAGCTTATTCAAGGAGTTTTAAATGACAGTGACTTCGAGGGAACTTTTTAGACAATTTGGGTGCTCAGAGAGGCTCTTCCGGGAGGTTTTTGAACCATTTCTTCATGTTGGCTTATTTGCCCCAGCAGAGCAATGCAGTGCAGCAGCAACCCTAGGAATGCTTTATTACTATATTCTTTCTCGCCAGGTGAGTTTTCTTTTCTCAACATAGCACTACTGATCATGCATTAGACATATCAATATTGTGAAGAAAAGTTCGTATCTTTTTTCCATTGTATATAACTTCTCTTATCTTGGTACATCCTGATAAACTTTTCATATATTTGGTTTTTATTCTTCCTTTTTACAGCAAAATTTTGATGCTGTGTGGTGCCGTGGAACAGTTGAAGAAAAGATTTTTCTGCCATGGCTGGAGTCAATGAGATTAAAAGGCTTAAAGTTTTGTGAAAACAAGAGTGTGACTGAGGTAATTGTAAATGAAGACACTGGTTGCATTTCAGGACTAGTATGCGGACAAGACGTATATAAAGCTGACGCATTTGTCCTAGCTGTTGGTATCTCTACTCTCCAGTCCATTATCCTCAGAAGGTACTTATGGATGACATTCTTGGACCAGTAAAAACTATGCTTGAGTTCTTACCTCATAACCAGTGATTCATTTTCATTATTTAGTAGGCTATGCGGCTTGAATCTTGTTCTTTTTTGAATCTGTGGCACCATCTTTGTTTTAGTTGCCAGCTCAAGCGCTATTCTCAATGCATAATACACTATCACAAGTTAACAGAATAATATTAAAGTTTTCATTTTCTATCTAGTTCTGTGCTGCAATCACGGCAGGAATTCCTTGGTGTTCTTAACCTAACTGCCGCTAATGTCATCTCTGTTAAATTATGGTTCGATAGGAGGGTGAGCAACTCGACCTCTTTGTTTCCTAGCAAGCACATAAATCTGGAAGGTTGAACTTGCACCAATTTTATGATTACTAGGTCAAAGTTCCAAACCCAGCCAACCTCTGCTCTGGCTTTGATGATTCAATTAGCTGGACTTTCTTAGATTTGAATTCAGTATATGATGAGTACCAAGATGAACCAGCGACAGTTTTGGAGGCAGAAATTGTGAGTACTCCTATGTCTGTACCACTTAATTTTTATTTTTTTTATTTTTTTGCATGAAATAAACATAATTTCTCGACTACAAGGTATTAAGATTTTGGAGTTCTGAAATTGCTGAAAAAATTTACATTGTTTTCTCAATTATAGTATGATGCCACTCAGCTGTTGCCATCAAGTGATGAACATATAGTTGCAAGAGTGATGGCTAATCTTTGTAGTTGTGTGAAAGAATTTAAAGAAGCCACTGTGGTGAAGCAAAAGGTAGTCCGACGTGACAAATCTGCAAGTCACTTCTTTCCAGGTAATGCTGTCACCTCAATAATTCTTATGATACTTTGTCGAAACTCCAGGCCCTGCCAGTAGGGTTTCTTAACCTAAACTGAATAGAATATGCCATTGCACCAAATCTGAACTGTAACTCACAGTTTAGTCTTAGTCGGGCCTCAATTTCAATCTGAACTTTAGTTCAAACATGAGTCGAACTAAGCATTATGCTGTTTGTAAATTTGTAGAAAGTCCATGATTTTGGCCTCAATGACCATGCAATCTAGGCATATAACAGTGTGATTCATAGAAACCTTGTTGTTTGAAAAGCCACCCATCCCTTGTCATATTTTTGTTGTTTTACTATATGTACATCTTTAGTGTCAGATACATTACCACCACTCTAACTAGCACTTTCTGAAGAGCTTCACAATTATTATCCAATCAGATTTATATCCAGACCAAATTGATCTGCAGGTTCCTACAAGTACATGATGCGTGGCTCGACCACATTCCCAAACCTCTTTATGGCTGGAGATTGGATCGTCACTCGTCATGGATCTTGGTCAAAGGTAAGCACTGATCTTTTCATTCATCGAGTATTAGGTAAAAGTGAATCAACATGCGCTCCAATGGCAGGAGAAAGCATACGTGACCGGATTGGAGGCCGCAAACAGAGTGGTGGATTATGTTGGAGAAGGAGAATTTGCCAAGATTGTAGCGGTCGAGGAAGATGAGCCTCATATCGAGGCCTTAAGAGGCCTCAACAGGAGAGCTAATGAGATCAGATCTCAAATCATGTCCCAGCTTCCCATATGATGATGAATTTATCAATTAGAAAGAAAGAAAGAAAAAATCAAATCGAATTGGAGAAAAAGGAAAAGGGAAATAGCAGTGCTTATGCTTATTTCTTTGATGTGACAATGTAATAGGATAAATAATTTAATATCGATGAGTCGGCCTAGCTTCTCCGGCCTATCATATGCTATTAGTTTAGCTATATTGTCTGCTAGCTTTAAATTGATATTATCTACTAATGTGGAATGTAAAAAAATTATCCCGTCAACAAGTGACAGCTTACTGTATGCTGCTGGCTGACTGAATCATAAAAAGGAGGATGCCTTTTACAACCTTTAGAAGAATAATTCCTTTGGATCGAGTTATCTGTACTTATTGGGTTTTTAGAATTTAATTACAATCGCACCTATTTACTTCAAAATAATTAAAAAAAACACTGAAACTTCTTCTAGTAAAAAAAGTAATATTACAGTAGTTTTAAAAAATAATTTTAAAATAAATTTTATATTTTTAGAGTATTATAAATAATTTTTATTTTTCAATTGATCGGACCGGCGTCGCACTAAACCATGAGCCGGGTCACGGATCCAGACCCGGACCCGCACCCCCACCCGGCGCACCGACCCGAGGTGGGCGACGGTACTCGAGGTCGAAGCGTTAGCTCCGGCTACCGCGCCAGCGTCGAGATTCTTCCGGCCACCCTCTTCCTCACCTGCTCATATTTCTGCAGCGTTTTAGGAGTGGACTCGCAGCCTCTGCACTCAATTTCTAGGGTTTTTGGACCAGGCCCTTACTTCGAGGGGTCTTCCTTTCTATCATCTAGGTTTTTTTCCTCCTCTTTTTGCTTGCTGCACTTCATCCTTTTTTTTTTTTGCCTTTTCATTTCCATTCTGTTGGTTCATTCAGTTGAAGGGCTGTGGGCGAGATCTCACACTCGTTTGCGCGATCTTCTCGCCTGAGTTTAACCCCAGGCAATGGACTTAACCGTAGACAATAACATCTCCAGAAAAGAAAAAAAAGGATGGAACTGCAGAATCGTCCTTACTCTGTACTCACGCGATCTCCTCCTTCTTTGGGCTGATCTTCTCGCCTGAGTCTAAACCTCTCTGCAGGGTAGATGACTCATCAGGATTGACGAGCACTGCAGGTAGGGGAGGAGCTTATAAAATAAGCATAATTTCTTCCATCTTCACTCGGAGCCTCTGTCCTCGATTTCTACGGTTTTCGGAGCGCGCCGGGTCTTCCGTTGTATCATCTCGATTTTTTGCGGTTTATTACTGTTATGTCATATATGTGAATATAAAATAAGGAGTAAATTATAAAAGCCTA
This sequence comes from Thalia dealbata, assembly GCA_030544415.1. NCBI lineage: Eukaryota > Viridiplantae > Streptophyta > Magnoliopsida > Zingiberales > Marantaceae > Thalia > Thalia dealbata. Next base: position 3,876,957 of record CM060458.1, read on the forward strand.
GCGGTCTATTGTCTGATTAACATGCAAAAGGCTATCATATGTTATTCTTTTAGTTATATTATCTGCTAGCTTTCAATTGATATCATCTACTAACGTGGATACTTCAGAATGTAAAAAATTGTTACGTCAACAAGTGACAGCTGACCGGAAGAAAAGGATCCGCTTACTGGAAGAAAAGGATGTCTTTACAAACTTATAGAAGAATAAATTTTATAATTTTAAAACTCACACGGCTCAAACTTGCCTACATGTGTATCCTGCATTGAACCCATTAAAAAATTAGGCCATTTCTTGTTTTTGTGTGATTGCTTTTCAACCAACCCTATCTTCAAATTGTGGCACATAAAAAATTTCGACTACCATTACAATTGTGGTGTGTTTAGGTGAAACATAAGAAATAGGATTCAGTAAACCCTTCAAACGTTCTTGACTAATGCTACATTTGGTAAGTAGATCATTGAAGGAAAAAAAAAACCTATGTGAGTGGCTCCTCTTTTTCTTTTTGTCATATATACAGGGGGATTGCTCAACTGAGGTACCTCCACGGCGCACGGATCCATTTAGGAATCTGGGGGATTCTCGTCATTCGCAACGGAGGTATCATGTCTGTTGTTGGAACTCATTATTACACCCATCAAATCCGCTGCTGCTTGCTGTTCATCACTGTCTTCCCCGGTTCCCAGCCACTGCAGAGCCCTGATCTCTTCTACCGAGTAATACGAAAGAGTGAAGGGGTAAATCCTCCTCTCATCCCTCGACAACTGTAATTCCAGAACAACAAGAAACATAGTCAGTGTTGCCACAAGCGTCACTGATCGATGCCACATCATCATGGTCATCCCATCATAGCAATAGTCAAAGAACCAATCAACCACCAGTAGAACTGCGATACTCACAAGCCAACTTAAATATCAGTGCTTCATGCTTTCCGAATTATGAAATTATGCTTGTTTTTTGTTTGTCTTCTGATAAGTCTTAATAGCTAGATGAGTTCCTACTCAAGTATATGGAGTCACATGCCATTTAATATCACAGAAAATGAACCTCAAACTTAGAGCAGCAACCGGTGGCAAGATTCTTACCTCCTCTAATTTTACAGGTGGAGCTGGTTCAAGGGCCTTTGGCATCCAAACCTTTATATCTTTCTCTATTCCACTACTTGCAATAACTGAAGCATAAGGATGAGATTCAATACAGTTCACAACATATTTGTCTCCTTCCATCACGCGTAGAAGCTTCCCATCCTTCTTTCTCCAAATAAAGATTCGGCCACAGTCTGAACCACTAGTAACATACTCACAGTTTGGGCCAAAGAAGCTGACACCCTTGACAGTCTCACAGTTTTGATGTCCCTTGTACACTTGCGGTCCATTATGCTCTTCATCGGTTACTGAATAAAGTGGAGCTGATTCAGATCCCATGTCAACATTAGAATTCATAGAAGATTCTGAAGATATCTGGACTGGATTTGGACCAAGCCCTTGATCTTTAGAGAAGAGATATATCAGTTCATCGTTGTATGATGCCAATAGTTCACTCTGATCAGAGAATGCCAACCCTGAAATTCCAACTTCTTTGTCACCAATGAGATGATGAGGGCAGTAGTAGTTAGTGGGATAGCTACGATCAGTGGATCCATCCCACTTATACCTGCGAATGTCATAGACTCGAGCATATTCGTCAGATCCTGCAATTGCAAACAGATTGGGGCTCCTTGGGTCTAATGTCATAGTATTAAGTTGAATGACTTCCCCATGATCTGCTGTACATGTAAATAGCTTTGTCGCAGCTTTTGTTCGCAAATCAATCTACACAAGGAATTGACGATTTGCCAACGTGAGAACTTCAAAGTTGATCATAATACCATATAATGCAAGCAAAGAGGTATAACTTCTTACATGCTGGACGAGACCATCTTCGCCACAGCTATAAAACACGTAAGGACTTCCTGGCTCAATAGCTAACTTATGTGCCTGGCCATCATGTTGAGCCACAGCAGCAGTAGTTACTTGACCACCTTCTAACACCTGAGCTTGTCGTACCTATGAAATTCATCCAGATGAATGTGTTACTAGCCTTTCTCAATAGATGAGAAAATATGAGAGGTGTGAAGCATTACAGCATATACCTGACCATCTGCAGCACAGGTAATGATGGTACAATCATCTGTATAAGGCATGAAGCAAGCTTGGAAAACATTGTTAGAATGGCCAGAGTCGAAGGATAATCTTATACAACCAGAATCCCAGTCCCACAGAATGATCTTCATATCATCAGATCCAGATACAAGTAGACCCCCATCTGCATTGAAGCTCACAGTGTTCACACAGCCTGTATGTTTGTCTAACTTTTTGTGGATATCAAAACGTAAAACAAGGTCCTGTCCATAAGGATCAGCACAAATAGTATAGTTAAAAAATCTAGGTAATAAAGAAGTAGACACTTGTAAACATGAAGAGAAAATAGTTATTGACCATTGGCATATATGATGATTCTATTGGCAGAGAAAGAAGTTAAGAAATATTTCGTGGAAAAATTTTCAGTTGTCTACTTTCACCAAAAAATACATTCTGGTGCTAACAAGTGTTGTTATATATGACTTTCATTTACATAGAGCATCGAACAACAAAGATGTGAGATATTGAAGTTCTTGATCTCCATCTATGACTAGATTCAATAAATAAATAAAAAAGTCAGATTGTTGATATGAGATTGTACTAATATTTTCGTATTTGAGATTGGAGTGGCCTCTAGATGGATGAGGCCGTACAAACCAAATATAGGTCCATCATCTATATGCTAATTCAGGTAGATGAAAGACTTACCAGCTCTAGTCAACTCTATCTTAGCAATCAAACCTCATTTACAGCCAAAAAGAAGATGCTTCTTCTAAAACATCTGAAATGAACAGATGCTTCCTTTATTAGGCTAATTCAAGAAATGAATCAATAACCACTCACCACCACTCTTTGAATCGTTGACAAGGTCAAACAGTCAACAGAAAGAATGTCTACTTGAAATAATTGTTAATATCTGAACATTTAAAATATATCTAGCTCCATATCTTGAGAGCAAAAAAAAAAAAATGAAATCCTAAAAACACAAATTCTTCCGACAACAAAACAGTAACGAGATTCTAGAAAGGTTCTAGGACATCCAACTAGCATGGACAACAAAAATTTATCTAAAATTCTCAATATCAACAGTTCACAAATTCACAAAACGGACACGAATACCTCTAAGGATTAACTCCTGCCATACCACAATCCGGGCACCAATATGGTCATACACCCAATGATGACCAAAATGCAGAAGGTAATCTAAAGAATCTCTTTCCATTCTAAACTAACTCGAAAAAACAGCTTAAGACTAACAATTCTGAATGCAAAGAGGCATTAGCATTTTATTGAGGATTGTCAGCGACTAACGTGGATTATTGTAAGATTAAAACAACAACCTGAGAACAAGTCACTAAACATTGTTTGACATGAACGTAAAAATCTGTTCCTATACCCCTTCCATCCTGCTTCCAATGTGATAAACCGGATCTCTCTACCTAAGATGAATTACCAATAAAAGGAACAAAATATATGACTAGACTTCACCGATCTTCTACAAAACTAAAATTGAACATATCCATAAGAGAACATTTCCAATCTAATCTGATGTGGATATGAAAAAGGCACTATTCTTAACATAAAGCATAAGTCCAGCACCACCATATCTCTCGATCCCTAGAACAAAAACAGGCGCTCATCCTTCACAAGGAGAAATCTGGACAATCTATAGTGATAGCATCCGGATAATCAAAATAGAAGCTCAAAAATTTCATCGAAGCAAACTAGGACCCAAAAGAACAATGACCCGGAGACGAGGTCGTGGAGGAGAGGAGGGGATGGGGGGAAATGTAAGGGAAGGGTGAAAGAAACCTCAGAGGCCCCAATTCGGCGGGTGAAGGCTCTTGGGCGGAAGGCGCCAAGCTCCCGGCGCCAAATCTCGATGACGCCTCGGCCGCTGGTGCACCGCCGCTTCATCTTCTATCTCTCTCTTTGTAGTTCCGGTGATCGCCGTTCAATCGGGGGCAGGGGAAGGAGGAGGCGGCGGCGGCGCGGTAGCTGATCGTCGAGGGAAGCGATCGGGATCGGACCTCGGACGCGACGGGGATTGGGGGGTTTGGCTTCCTTCTCGCTCGCTGAGGGACTGGTTCGACTCTGCCGTCGGTTGATTTCGTAGGTAAATATATATAAAGCCCGTGCGTCCGAGTTCGTTCGACATTTTCCATCCGTGGCTGCGTATTCCGGGTACCGGATCTACGCAAACCCGATAACCGAGCATGACCCGAAGACCCGATGATATCACTTTCGAGAACGCCGACGGCCCGACGCACGTGAACAGAACTTGAAGACAAGGTTGCCAATTCGGATTCGGGTATTGGTTGGGCCCGATTTTGGGAAACAAGCTACGACGGACCGGGCTTTCGGATCGACATTTTTCTTCTGCCTGAACATTTGAGGGTTTTTTTTTTAATTGTTTTACTTTAAAAAATTTAATATATTATGTTTTTTTTTTAGAACTTAATGAAACTTGAACTCAAGACCTCATGATCCTTCCGTATAGAGCCCAATTACTCTAACCAAAGAGATGTACACTTTGTGTACTTGTGTATTATTTATAATAATATTCAATTAGAATAGAATAATAAATGTCGGTTAAGATTTACTAAATTTAAAAGAGAATAATAAATAATAATTTAATTTTATCTATATTTTTACTTATGTACTAAACTCTAAGTTATTTTAGGATTAGACTAAAGTAATATTTTAAATATTTATACACGTTTTACTTAAAAGATGACTAAGTTTGGACTCATCATAATCGTTCAAGTCAAATTAAACTTCATATATACCATATAAATTTTTATTTAATTTAAAAATCAAATAAATCACTCTGCAGTATTTATTTAGATTTATTACTTCCTGATATTTTGTTCTGTTATTTATAATTTTGTACTATTTCAAAAAATAATTATTACTTGGACAAATATTATTGGAGGTTTTTTTAAAAAGCTTGGGCAATGATATTAAGAGCATAAGCATTATGATCATAAAATAAATATGAAGTAAGCTTCACCGATGGTTAAATTAGGATGGCTCCAGTAGAATCACATTGCTTAGTAAAATTATATTACATAATATCCTCGATATTATCAGCTCTGAGAGAAAAATGTAGAAAACTATAATAAAAAATATAAATAGCTTTCTTATTATAGTTTCTCTTGATTTTTTTTCTTGTACCAAATTACGTCATCCATTTTAATCAATCTTGAGTTTAATGTAAGAGAATAACATACCTACTTTTAGATTTTTTTTCTTTTCATATTACTAAATTATAGTGAGTCATCCTTACCTCCTAAGTATACTTATTTATGAGTTGAACCTACATGTACTAAGCTAGCTCGAAGGCTCAGTATTAATTTGGGTCTAAATATTATGTTATATATTAATCCTTTTTACCGTGAATCTTTGATTAGGTGAATAAGGTTGGATGCATCTAGGGGATGTGATGATAGATCTTTTAAACTATTAGAACATTAAATTTTTAAGATACAATGATAAGTTTAAGATTTTTTATAAAAAAAAGGTGAAGATATTTTTATTTAAAAAAATTAATTGGGAAGTTGTAGGTTGTTGAGGGGGAATAAATGTTTTGTGGAAAAAAAAAGTGAAGTGAATTGAATAGGAGGGGGAAGGTGAGAGGGATAAGGGCAGGTAGGAGGTCAGTGCAGGATGCTAAAATAAGTCTGTGCTTTGACACGCATCGCATTTAATTTTTCACAACACATTGACATGGAAGGTTGCCTCCCTCCCTCACTCACTCTTTTTATCTCCTTTCTACTTCACTCGCTCATCACCTCATTTCAACACACATACTGTTCCATCATTCTTCTATTAATATTTTTACAATTCCAACCTACCATTTATACTATTATTATACCTGTGAGAGTATAAATCTACACATATATAATAGATGATTTCAACTGCTAGTGAGTGAGTGAGTTATACGGCTTTAAGCTTTGGATATTGATAAGAATTGGGATGCAGGTATTTTGTCATGATAAGTTCAGTTATATAGAAGTGATAGCAGATGTATTGTGCTTAATATTATGTGCCTGACATTTATTTATCTGCTGTAGAGTAAGCGTGGTTGCTAAAACTATCTGGCAATGACTTGGTCAGTTTTTATTTTTATCAAGTACCTTATTGAATTGAGGTTGAGGTTGAGGTTGTGTGCGCATGATGTGTGCAGTAACTTTGCAAGATTAAAAAGGAGTAGTAATTGGATATTTATTGAATATTTTCCATGTCCATGCAAGGCACACCTTTGAATGATGTTGGCAAACTTGGGACTACCTACCATTAATTAGGGTTACCCATCGACTCATGCTGTTGCAATTAAGTGCACATGCCTCACACACACACACACATACCATACAATACAGTACATATAAATCTATTATTGCAGATAGTTCACAGGTAAAAAACTATGCTTTTCATTCATGTATGAGAAAAGGTTAACAAAACTTTTAAAACTATAAAATAAGTATGAATGTATAAAACCTAAACACTCATGCTTTAATAAACACGAGCACACTTGTATACAATTTAGCATCATAATTATACTTAGTTTATCTATAAACTTTTTTTTTCGAAAATGCATTTTAAAGTTAAATTATATTCAAAATTAGGATATTTGATTATTCATATATCCACACATTTAAGAAGATATTATTATTTTAGAGTGTCAGATTAACTCATAGAAGTGCTAAAAATGATACATATTTATATAAAATAGAGGAGGTCCTTGGGACCCCACAGCACACAAGAAGAGATCCTCAATAAAGGCCATCACCACAGATGTAGGGCTAGAGGTGGAGGGTATAAAGAGAGAGAGCTAGGTATGTAGTGTGATGGATGGACATTATTCCCCTACCATACACATTAATTCTCCACACCCTACTTAATTTAATTAAAGAGTAGCTTGGTAGGTACTTTGTTTTTTGAATTTTATCATTAATTATTGATTTTGATTTCCTCTTTTTTATTTTTTTTATTTCTCTCCCTTATCACTAGCATTAATTACATATTATTGGCTTAGGTATTTCTAACCGTTTGATAAATAAATAAACTTCTGAAAAAAATATTTAAAATTTTTTAGACTCATTTCCCATAAAAAAGATATATATATATATATATGATTAATTTTTTTAATTATTATATATGATCAGATTTTTTTTTGTATGGATTATATGCTTTAATTCTGTAGAGTATGGCTTTAACTCATGGAGATATTTTATTGGTAGGTTTTATGTGTTTACTGAGTGTGTCTACAAGTAATAATATATATATATATATAATATTTGATAAAATTATAGGGTAGTAAAATGGAAGTTGAAACTGAGGTGACGGTGTCATCGGTGACATTTACATCTCGTTGTCTCTACAAACACGCAAAAGTCTTCTCCTCCTCCGCCCTCTCTCGAGAGTTGAGACGGCAGCGTAGCAGCAGTTAATGTCTGAAGAAGCTAAATCTCAAAAGCTGTTGGTGGAGTAATAAATCTCGATGTACCATTTGGATGCTCCCCACACCACCATTTTAATTACTTCATTCGATCATCAATATTGAAAAAGTAGGAGGAGGAGGAGGAGGAGGAGGAGGCACAGCTCAGAGATCGTTTCTCAATTCAAAAAATAAAATTGATTGCATATACGAAGCTCCTCCTTCAATGCGATCAGACCCCTCCCTCCTCAGCAGCTCGATCACAGGAAAAATGAGATCGCATCATAAATTACGTAAATCTCAAGGGAGGGAGGGAGGGAGAGAGGAGGAAGGGGGTGGGTTTTACTATTAATGCTGCAGCCTGTCTTCCTCCTTTGGTTGTCGGGTCTCTTAAATGCCTTCTCCTCCATTCCAACCTCCTTATATTCCAAGACATTCCTCCCCTCCCTCTTCCCAGCTCCACCATGCACCCAGAACCTCCATTTCTCTCTTCTTCTTCTTCTTCCTTTTTCTTCTTCTTCTTCTTCTTCTTTCTTCTTTGGCAGTGTTCATTCTGTTCTCTCCTCCCTGGCTTAACCCCCCTGCGTGCACTGGTCTGCGAAAGTTAAATTAATGGCGAGAGACCTTGAAATGGTTACTGCGATGTTGGCCCGGCTCACTCAGATTGCCTTGATGCTTCAATTTGGGCAAAAAAGTTAACCTCCCTCATTGATTTGTTCTCCATGCATCTGATTGAGCCGTGCCAATATCTTAGTACTCTTTCAATTATTATGGATCGATCTCCACTTCCATGCAACACTTCATCTCAAGACATCATCTCCTCCTCCCCTTCTTCTTCTTCTACGGCCGCTGCTTCTGTTGCTGCTACTGCTAACTTCCTTTTTTGTCGTTGTCGATTCTTACATTTTTGCAGGTGTTGTATACAATATGTGCAGTTTCTCTCATCTTATTCTCAATAATACGTGGTGTTAGGGTTTGGTTACTTGCGACATGAAGGGAGAAATGGAGAGAAGGATTCAGTAAGATATGCAAGAGTTGGGTTCTTGATCATTTTAATCAGTTAGGGTGGAGAAAAAAAGGGAAGTTTCCTCCATGTGATCCCTCGTGTGTCGTCATCAATGTATTTTAGAACTTTTTTTAGGGTTTCCAACCTGTATGTTTCTCAACCAGGAGAAGACCGTGCCTGGTGCTACTTAACTGATTAGATGGAGTAATTAATAACATTTAACTTCCCTGCTTCCAAGTCACATATTTAATGTTTAAGAAGCTGTGTTCATAAAAGAAGAAGAAGGAAAAGGCAAAGGAAAAGGAGAGGATTAATTGAATGAGATGGAGGGTGGTGGTAGTGGTAATAAATAAAAGCATGGGGGAGGAGGGTTTTTTTATGCAGTGCAGGGCAGCTGCATTCATGCACGTAAATGCTTGTTTTCCTTTGACATGATGCAGTACACACAGAAAGATTCCACATTTAATAATTTCCCCTACCCCACTTAATTGCTCCCCTTTCGTTTTCCTTTTTGTTTCTTTAAAGAAAGTTTCAGCTCTCTCTTTTAATCTTCACAGCTGCTAGCTATACATTTTATTTAATTGACTTGGATGCATCTCCTTACTGAATTAATTACTTGCTTTCGCAAGTTCATGTAATTAAACTAATATTGGATTTGTCGGGACATGTACAGCTAATGTTATTTTACCATATGTGGTAGTAGGTAAATGCATTCTTTGCTCTTTTTGCTTTCATCTCCTTGTAGGCTGGTGATGATGGGGGAATGAGAACTTTATTTCCAAGCTACCTACCATCAACTAAGTTGTATGTTTGTCACCACAACAAGGTTGTGAAAGAACTAGGTTTGCTTAAGATGTTTCAATTTTCCACTCCTAATTGCTTCATCATGCAAGTTGCTGCTGATTTTGTCCTATTGATTCTCCTTTTTTTTTCTCTTTCTCTCTATATGTATATATGGGCAAAATCATTATTATTAACTGGGCAGACCTTTACAAGATCAACAAGTAGGTTATTAAGAATCATTCTCTTAATCGAACATAAGAGTTAAAAGTTATTTATAATGGCAATGCTGTCCTACCATCCTACTTTACCTTTCATAGTAATGAGGATTTCCTCACTTCACCACCCTCCTACTTCATCTTTCATTCTCAAGACATTTATTATGTTTGAATTTGCATCCACCAGAGAATCCAAAATTTTGTAAAGAGTTTTGAGGTTTTCCCTTTTGCCCCTCCCCAAATCCTGTGCTAGGGATGGGGTTAGGTGATTCCCAGCTCCCCCATCCTATGCCATAGATTGTCATCCCTAAACAAAAATGTAGAGAACATTTATGGGCAGTACACAAAATTTTCAACTGCATATTTCATAAGAAACTCCACACATGAACGCAATGGAAAAGTGACACACTTCCTTATCTTATATACAAGGGGTAATAGAAATCTCTGGATAAAAACACTCAACTGCGAAAGCTATAATGCCTTCAAAACGTCTCCAAACATTTTATTCATTTTAATTGAAAGGCAGCTGATTTATTTGACTGGTAAAAAGTTGCTCAAGCTCATCTAAGAGCTTGAATGACTTCGGTGAGCCGGAATTTGTTCGGTGAAGAACTAAGCTGCGCCCCTGCGCCAAATATTAATTTTTTGCCCTGCCTGCCTGAGCAATAGCATGAAATAAACTAAGAACACTGGCTAAGTGCACTTTGTTTGCTGTAATTCAAGTCCCTGTTCTGTTGGAAGCTTGTTCTCCAACCAATACGAATAGCCACCTGCAACATCTTTGACTCCATTAAAGCCCTGCAAGAAATGAAGGCGTCTGAGTAAAATTATAGGAAATATGTATATAATTTGAGCTCTCTTAGAAATATCAATTGCATATGCGAGCAAGACTATATAGGAAGAATTTGAATCTCTAATCGGTACATCCTGTGAAAGAGATCGACAATTTATACAGGTAGATCAAAGGGCCAATCATGATCACTACTTACAGCATTTAAAAGGTCAGATGCAGCCATTAATGATCTCTTGCCACTTCGACACCCCTGTTAGAATGGAGAAAGAAGAAAATATTAAGATGCGAACCTTAGTTTGATGATTATTCAAATCCAGTATCTCATGAAGCACCAGATGAAGGAAAAGATCACATACAATAATTATCTTGTCATCCTTTTTGAAGATTGAGGACACTTCTTGAATAAAATCAGGGTTCTTTAACATCACCCCTGCATCAGAAATTTGGCATAGTAGTTAATAAGAGAGTATAAGATGCAAGCATGCTGTGAAGCATGTGTTTGGAAAGGATCAAAAGTTTCTCTCTTTCACATTATTTTGGTTAACAAAATAGGGAATAATATCACCTACAGAGCAATCCTCATACATCAAGACTCAGATGTTGCCTACCTCGACAGGAACAGAACAAGGGACATTTAGAATATTGAACATGCCAAAGCATATTGGCTGCAGGAATAGACCATACATGGTGGAGATCGGAAAAAAAAAGAAAAAAATTTGATGTTCATGCGTATGTTCTGTATGCCAGCAGCGCAGGCTATTATAGGGGAGACTAGGTCATTACTAGTTTACATGGAAACGTACCAAGAAGGTTAAATGTCTATGAATCCATACTAGCATGCTCAGTCTCCCTGTCTCACAGGTCAAGATCGGAAACTCCACAACAAACAAATTCTAATCCAGCATCAGCATATAAAGAAGCTGCACTTGATGTGTGTGCAGATAACATTTGAAAATTTTAGTATTTTTCCGATGGTTTCAATAAAATTTCATAGGTCGTGTTCAGGATTACTAGGATCACTGAAAGGGACTTTGCAGTATAAATAAAAAAGACATCTTAACTTATAGAAAAAAAGCATTACCAGAGGCAGAGTTTAACATATAAGGTATGTTCACTGCTCCAAGCACATGCCCACCACTGAACTCCTCTGCCGTCCTACAAAGTACAAACCAATTCATTTTTACTTTTAACTTTTATTTAGAAAGAGGGTTCAACAAATTACGAAGCATCCTTATCCAACTACCAAAGTTGGACTGAGAAATGTGATCAACAAGAAAAGTCCCAACCTGACGTCGAGGTAGCGATACCCAGACTTAAGGAGATCGTAGGCGACGGTGACGCACACTGATCTCGGCACCGCAGTTTCTTCGGCAGTACTATTCGATGCTATCCACCTACTGACGCTACAGCGTCCGTTTACAGAGACGGCGATCAAATAAAACAAAAGATGCATCTCAGAATCAATATCGACCACTTGACCGGAGTATCACCTCCAAAGGATCGGCCTTTGACTCGGGAACGTGGCGCCAGGAAACACATGTGGATGAGCATACTGGGGAGGCGCGGCGGGATGAACGGCAGCCGTCGTCGGCGCTCCCCTGGAAAGAAGGTGTTCGATGAAATGCTAAATGGAGTAGATACATGCGAAGTTGGTGTATCCGGAGACAGGGATAACGTCGACCACCTTCTGAGGAGCGAGACGAGGCGGCGAGAGGCGGCCAAGCGCAAGAAGCGAGCGGAGGACATGGTCGATCGACTCGGAATGGCGGCGGCGGCGGCGGCGACGGCCGGAGCGATGGCTGCAGCGTGACGTGACGTCCCCTGCGCTTCCGCTTTGTTCCCCCCGAAATGTCAAAAAACAGCTTTCAAAACTATGGATGGTGAGCTGTGGATCTCCCTGCGGCGACGGAGACAGGAAATACAAGTCTTATCGTCATACGGTCCGGATTGTGGGTCCCACACGACGACACGAGGTAAGTTTTGCTCTTAAAAAAGATGTTTCCTGGATTACATAGGCAGGAAATCCCACACTCGAAACCAAGCCAGGTAAAAGCTGATAGGAACATAAGAAATATATTTAAAAATAAGAGTTAATTACATTTACACAAATACCACTTCTGATTAATTATCAAATAAAATCAAGTTCATCGACAGTAGTAAAATGCTTTATTTAATTAGCAATAATAATTGATATTATTATTATTAAGTTTTATTATAATTCATATTATTTAATGCTTTATTATAAAATATCTCCTTATTTTTTCCCGGCCAAGATTAAGTTGGTGTTGCAATCCTGTTAACATGTGCTGTCAACGTGCTCCGATAAGAAGAATGAATAGATGAACCAAAGATCTCATTATTTTACCCTAGAAATAAGTATAGAAAACACAGAGAACCGAAGGAACAGCAAGAAAAGATCCATCTTTTTTTTATCCCAGCCAGCCTAAGAATGCAATTTGTTCTCAAACTCCCTGTGAGGAATCTTTTTAGTGCAGGTGAAGTCAAAAGCAACTTCTTGGCATGTTGACAAAACTGTCATGCATCCTGCTTTCTAGTCTATCTACTTCGATTGCTCGACCAATTGCCAGTAGAGGTAGAAGCAACTTGCAACATGGCCATCTCTCACTTCAAAAAAAAAAAAAAAAAAATTCCGCCACCAATTTGGTTCCAGTCAATTATACCTTGTAGGTGCCATCTAATCAACAAAAGCTTCCAGAAGACCCATATATTTACAGGTAAACAGTAACATATTGATATGGCAAACAGATATATACCAATTGAAACATAAACTGTAAAAAAGATCCAGACTCTTTTTTTTCAGTAATTGCTGATAACTGTAATATTCCTACCTTTCAAATCTTCTCCTTATTCAGTTGAACCTCCAGGATCTGATACGTTACCTGAACAACTAATATATTCAACATTGTAGTCAGCTAAATACCAATCAAGATCGATGAGAGTGGACCACTGTATAAGCCATGGACTCACCCCCTAGGCCTGCTAGGTAGTGACAACACTCTCATCAAGAAAATCACTGTTACCAAATAGAATCATGTTTATTTTCAAACTTTGCATGATTATTTGCCATATATAATTATAGGACTACAACGAACCCAGAGAAAAAAGGCACATTAAGAAGATCTACAAACAAGAAAACTACGCCTGTTCTCCATTGTCCAGGTTAACAGTTTTGGATCTCCACACAACCGAACTCAAAGAACTACTATCTGACTGATTAGAACCCGACCAGGGTTGTTCGGTACAAAGTAATATGATGGTTCTCATATTGTTCAGTACAATCAATTCAGATGAAGTAGACATGAAAATTGTACGACAATTCTCAGCATCTGATAAAATGAGAAACTTTGAATAAGAGCAAGACAGTAAGATGGTACATCAACTGTTGCCACTTTTATTCCATGTGGGACTCGTTATTTTTTCAAGACTAGTAACCCTTTCTAGAAGGACAAAATTTAGCTACACAGAGTAAATTGACAACTGTTTACGATAATTTTAAGTTTCTAAAATTAAAACCAACAATGCAACATGCCAATCTGTATGCCTCCTTCTTGGTACTTGAAGATTAGCATGGGTAAGTATATGATTTAGATCTTAACGAGCTACAAGATGTGAAGTCATCCACTGCTGTTATATAGTGTTATGCTATCAGGTTAGTATTGCAAATAAGGACGATTCATAAGTAAAACAATGCATATGACAAAAGCAATTATCAGAATCACATACTAACTGAAGTTAATTTGCTGCGATTAAAGTATCTTAGGCAACATAAGAATTTTATAGAATGATTGATATTATCTTCCAACAAAGTAGAACTATAGAAAAAAGAAAATTCTATTTTAGACAAAGAAGAAAGGATGTATGTCAAGCAGGTAACTCTCTTGGCGACAACAAAAGGCATCAAAAAACGTTGCGCCATTACAATTGCCCTTGTAAATGCTTATGGTCCATATCAAAACTAGAACTTTTTAGTTGGTACACGAAGTTAAAACTGGACAAAGAGTCTCCTCCTTACGTATGCATTTATTAGGAGGTCTCAATGAAGTTGAAGGACACGTAATAGAAGTATCAAATGCATTGAAGCACTCTCCAACAAAATAAAAGGAGCTTCATTCTAAAAGAGAAGAATGTCTTACAATGTTAGCTTAGAGGGCAGAATCCACCTCCTATGAAGAAAAACCACTGTTCTGATCCACATTGATGCTTCTATCAACACTACTGCTAGCAGCGGAAATACCTCCCCCTTTGATCGCAAAACTCCTCTCCACTGCATAATCTACAAAACTGTAAAGAGGCAGCACTTTGTCCCCATATTTGTCCGCGAACATCTCCAGTTCCCTCTTGGCCTTCACCCTGAGCTCCTCCACCAGCTCCAATGCCCTGCTTATTCCACCCACCCTGACGATGCTCGCATTGCTCCTCATCTTCCCCGTCCCAGAATCCGACTCCATCAGCACATCGTCCATCAGCTTGTAAAGTACACCCACAGCGCGGCCGTATCGCCTCAACGCCTGTACCTCTTCATTGCTCGCGCTGCCCAGCAACCCGCCGCATACAGCCGAGCACTCCGCCATTTCGCCGAACTTCCTCTCCAGAATGAGGAGGATCTCCTCCTCGCATCCGGCGTCTGCGCCGGCGACGTCGAGGGACTGCCCGGCGGCCATGCCCGTTGACCCGACGGCGCGGGAGATCTCGGCTAGGACGCGGAGGACGGTGGCGGGAGGGACGAGGTCGGGGGAGGGAGTGCGGGAGACGACGTGATGGAAGGCAAGGGGGAAGAGAGCGTCGCCGGCGAGGATGGCCATGTCGACGCCGAAGAGGGCCTGGGTGGAGGGGAGTCCGCGGCGGGTGGGGGCAGCGTCCATGCAGGGAAGGTCGTCGTGGACGAGGGATGCGGCGTGGACCATCTCGAGGGCGCAGGCGACGGGGAAGGCGGCGGATCGGCTGCCGCCAACGAGCTCGCAGGCGGCGACGCACATGACGGAGGGGGCGCGCTTGGCAGGGCCGGCGAGGACGGAGTGGCGCATGGCGAGATGGAGGCGATCGGGGTAGCGGAGGGGGATGGCGGCGTCGAGGGCAGCCTCGATCTCGGAGATGAGGGAGGTCCAGTAGCGGTGGAGGTCGAAGTCGGCGGCGGAGGACGGGAGGCGCGGATCGTCTTGGGGCAGTGGGAGAGAAGAAGGCGGGGGCATTTTAGGAAGCGGACACACGATGATGCAAGACCCAATAGAAATGGAAGGAATTGAGATTTGTAACTGCATCAAGGGGCTTCCCTCAAATAAAAACCAACTGCTTTTGGAGTAATTAAAACTTTTAGGCCTCTTTAATTTCGTATGAAAAAAATTCCAGCTAATAGGAAATAATAAAGTAATTAATTATGCGATATTTATTTATATTATTATTATTATAACTCCAAATCTACTTCTGAAAAAAAAACCACAACTTAATTAATTTCTAAGCAACTTGATTTATTCATCAAAGAGGAAACGAATCGATCGAGGCTGCAACGATCACGGCCGACGGCCGGCGGCACGGCGTTCTACATCCTGATCAGGGTCTCGACGTTGACCGGCGCGACGAAGTCGAGGGAGCCGGAGAAGGACTTGACGGCGACGAGCTGGTAGTAGGCGTCGGTGGGATGGTACCAGTCCCAGTACCGGAAGTCCCGGCGGCGCGAGCAGTAGGCGGCGTCGGCGTTGCATACGTACTCGCCGTTCAGATAGCCGTGCCCGCAGCACGCCCTCTTCGTCTCCTTGAACCCTGCAGAGACGCCCGGAGGAGGTGGCTTCAGCTCTTCTGCACGAATTGTTCGAGCCCTGTAAAAATGGCGGAGGACGACGAGACGACTCACCGAACAGGGACGGGCTGCGCTCCACGAGGGCGGAAAGGTAGTAGGCGTCGGCGTAGGCGTAGCGCATCCCCTCGAGCAGCGCGGCGAGCTCGACCAGCATCGGCCGAGCGAGCTCGTTGAAGAGTCTCGACAACTCGTTCAAGGCCTCGATGCAGTCCGGGGAGGTCGGGCTGAGCCTCCTGATCGCCGGCGTGCACCCGATCTCTGCCGTTCCGAGTATCCAAAACCTCCTCCCTCCGAGCCCGTGCAGCTCCTGCTTGTAATTAATGGCACGGGCGATTAAGCTTGTGAGCAGGGACGGACGAATCGATGCGTACGTGCGTGCGCACCTTCAGCTGTTGCCGGAGGTTGAGGACGAGGGAGGAGACGAAGGCGTCGTCGGCGGTGGCGTTGCGGTCAGAGGCGCGGGCGGAGTAGTAGGCGAAGAGGTCGTTGTTGGCGGTGCTGATCAAGAAGAGGGATTTGGAGATGGAGGAGGAGGCCATTTCTCTTCCCATCTTCCCGGTGATCGCGCCCACCACGTTCCTGAAGTAGGAGATTTGGGTGTTCATGGAGATGGTGTCGCCCTGCATCCATCCGTGCAGGTTGATTTAGGTCTGATTTCTGTACCACTACTGATTTGGTTCCTCAATTTTTTTTTCTTTTGCTTTAATGAGATAAACAAAAAAAATCACCCCCTTGTTATTTAGGGAAAAAAAAAACATAACCTACATTTTATGGATGTTTTAATTTCTTAAAGAAAGACTGTATTTGTGTGTGCACCTAATAACAAATAGTTTATGATATTAACTGATTAATTAATTAAGAATAAATTTGCTTAAATAAGAAAAAGGAGGGTATTATACGGTGGTATCAAGAATTCCAGAACCCCCGGAGGCAAAGTTGACCCCTCCTCTTATCTGGCCGCTTAGATTTGCACCCAGCGAAAGATATGCCGGCGGACTCGTGTCCAACCCAACTGCCTGAGCTGTAAATTTAGATCATAAAACACTCGGTAATAATTGCTTGCAGTGTTGATTGAATGAAAGGCATATATAATAATAAACTCTAGTTATAGTAATATGAAAAGATATGAGTAAAATTAATTTTTAGTTGCGGACAGGTACCCACTCATTATATAATTTCTTATATTTATGATGCCTCGTGTTATAATAAGAAAAGAAAAAATCTAAAATTTTAGAATTAATTATCACAACCAAAGATTGAATAAATATAATTTTAAAATTGCATTTATTGCATGCTTGGCTCTACACGTTACATCGTTACCCACTAAACATAATTGAATCTTTAATAGCTTGAATTAAAGTTGGAAGGTGATGTGCAGCGGTATCCTTGTTTATGTTTGACTATTCTTTCAGAGTTATACATTTTATCATGTTGAACTGTACTGCACCTTAATTAACGTATATGCATCTAGAAGCCTTGACTGAGCTTAGATTTCATCCCAACTAAGGATGGTGATCGAGCACTAATTTTAGATTGTTTTCATACTCCGAATACTATATGCAAATTTATGTGTTTATTAAACCTCATATATACAAATTTTGTCATGTGGAGCACTGTATAAATTCGAAGTGTATGATGCATGGGGTCATGCTCGGCATTCTTTCTGCAGGGTAGGATGATTTTATGTGTCCCTCTACAGAAACAACGGCATCAATATGATCAATCACTGAACATGCTACGGTTGTGCAGGCCACATCACGGTGCACGTCTTCGATAGGTACCCCAATATTTGATCATGAATACGGCATATGTTACGGCGTATATGTAGAAGTTAAAATTGTTATGTACATACCCATGTAATCGACGCCGATGTAACCATTACTGAACCTTCCTGTGGGCTCTCCTTGCCTTGCGGCAAGATCAACTCTTCTCGTGTCGTCGAGGGTGTGCGGTTCATCATCGTCTTCCTTCTTCTTCTTGTCGTTGGAGTTACAGCAGCCTTCCTCAGGGGCTGCGCCTGTTCGTCTTGCATCTGGATGATAGTGAGAACGTGGATGGAAAAGGAGAAAGAGTCGAAGCAGTAGTAGGAAAAAGGAAAGATAGAGACAGACCCGTACTGAACCTTGTGGCAGCGGAGGCCGGGAAGTAGTCGATGCCGTTGTGGGGGTAATTGGCCCTTCGGGTCTCGTCGACGTCGAGGTAGTTGTTGTTACCGACGTCGGCGGTGGAGTCGCCGAACACAAACATCGCGGGAACTGCACTTGGAGTTGGACTGGCAAACGCTGTAATGGCCGTGGAGACGAAGATGAAGCTCACGGTCATGGTGGCCGAGGCGTGGAAGGCGAAGGCCATGATGAGATGAGCAAGCAGGGTGTGTGTTGATCGCTCTTCATGCTTGCTTTGCTTGGGGGATGGTGTATTTATTCACTCGGCGTGGTGTTCTTTTTTGTGAGTCTATTTGATTGATTACTTGAAAATGATGGAAATCATCCAAGCCGTTCGTACGCGGAAATCACAGCCAAGCTTACCCACTTCCGTCTTCATCAAGACTGCTCTTCTCAGTGCATGATCGACCCGGGACGATTAAAAGTTAAGTGGAAGCAAAGCAAATATTTACTTCACTCCACGTGGCAAATGTGCGCAGACATTCCCGCTACATACGGACATGGGTGGGACCGGCCTATTTAGTATGCTTCTCCTGGATGCGTCCAATTTAAGTATTTACAAAATCCACGTTTTTTATAAAATAAATAAATAGATATTAGCCCACTATGCCAGGACAGCATCTGCTTATCAAAACCATATCATTGATCATGAGGGATCATTTCAAATTAATATCACATTACGTTTCATATAACAAAACTTTTTATCACATTGACATAATAAAAATGATAGATACAACTCAGAAGGATAGATCACCGTACTACTAACTTGTCGTATTATCTATATATCTTATAAAAAAATTTAAATCGAATTCAAATCAACTCACTCTACTACAACTCAGAAGCACAATGCACCAACCCAAAAAACAAGATACAAGCACAATGCACCAACCCAAAAAACAAGATACAAGCACAATGCACCAACCCGAATTGTACCTCTGACTCTTTTTTGGGAATCAACTTCACAAGCAGTTTCATGGAAGTATATATAAGAGAAAATTTTTACCTGATCATCAAAAGGTTCGAGATTGTACAGCTTAATCAAAATCAAAAATGTAACAAAGTAGCGGTATGGTAGAACTGATTCAATCACAATTGGAATAAGACCCAAAGCAACCATCAATTACTTAAACAGGAAAAGATGGCCTATGTTATGTTTATATTCAATACCCTACCGGGATCATGGAAGGGCTCAGGCCGGATAACCGGAACTAAGCACAACCCGTCAAATCCACAGCATAATTTATAAACAGCTTATGGCTTCTCCTCGGACTTGGATTCTTTATCTAGCCTCTTCCCAATATCGCGACGCAATATCTCCATATATCCCTGCACAATAAAGATAATTGGGAGATTTGTTTTCAGATCGTGGTGGATTATTTCATGCAGATAACCTTAATTTAATTGGAAGCGACAAACAAAATGATTCGCCGATTAGCAAAAGAATCAAGTAAACGACTTGAATGGAGGAGATATTGTGATTCGCCGATCGGCACATACATTACTGAGCTCTGCATCATCTCCAAGTTCTTCAACGAGGTCTTTGTCACCATTCTCTTCACCGTACATGCTGCCAGTACCATGAACCATGGCACGGAAGATATTTCCAGCAGAATCACATTGTTCAATCCTTTGCTGTGCTTCATGCAGATCAATCTGAGAAGAACAATGGCAAAAAGTTGAGAAGAATAAGGCAAGCCGGTTCAGAATAAGCAGAGACTTCCTTACCCACCACTTGGTTACAAAT
Source organism: Thalia dealbata (assembly GCA_030544415.1). Taxonomy (NCBI): domain Eukaryota; kingdom Viridiplantae; phylum Streptophyta; class Magnoliopsida; order Zingiberales; family Marantaceae; genus Thalia; species Thalia dealbata. The sequence continues at coordinate 3,897,035 of CM060458.1, forward strand.
CAAATTTCTTATGCATGTCTTTTTTTTATAAAAAAAAAACTTGTGCATAAGACAATTTCCAGCGTATAAATAACCCCTATCCAGAAAGATTGACTAATTTCCTACTGATTTGAATGACAATTTTCAGACAGCAACCATAAAGCATTTGTGTGAATGTTTAGCTGCAGTCAGCAAACGTGACAGCTGCTTCCACAACTTCTCTAAATTTTACATACTTGGACTCAGAAAATGCTATTCCTAATCAACATCATCAGCTTCAGATACTTCCTATTCGATTGAATGCAAGAAATGTCTTGAGAGGCTGCCAGTGCACCCCAGACAACTAACTGGAACCACGCTGAGGGGCGTGTCGAGAAGAACCACATGACCCAACCAACTCAAGACTAGAGCTATTCGAACTCCGGTTAATGATAGGGCTTGGGTCTCAAGACACATTGCTAATTTAAGCCTACTTTTATACACCTAACCACTTCCTTGTTATTTGGTTGGCGGCTACATCAGTGTCATATCTGTCTAACAACCAAGTTTTGATCACATTAGATAAGGTTTGTAGACTAAACATAATCCAATCACCATTATAAAGTCTTAAATTGTATCAAATCCGAGATGCTAAAATAAAGAAGAATAGATCAGACAGATACACACCTGAAATCTGCTATCTTGTCTCTTATCATTGTTAATCACATTATTACTTTGAGTCTGATATTCAGATCTGCTGACACTAACTGGTGGAGAGAGTGATGACATCCTGCCAAAAGCTTGTGATACCACGGGCATCATTTGTTGAATCATCCTAGAAAAATCCATACCACCTTCACCCCTTCCAGACCCTGATATCATACTCCCAAGATCTTGTCCTTGTACTTGCTGTACAAGATTATTCAGGGTACTTCTCACAGAAGGGTTTCGAGTGCATTGCTCCATCATGTTTTTCAAACCAGCAGGAGAGCCTAGCCCTGTCTGCTCAGCCATATTTGCCAAAATGCCATCAAATGCAGAGCTCTGAAGGAGATGGGACATCATTTCACCAGCATCTTGTTGCTCCTTCGAGCCCTGTGCACCCGAAGAAATGTCATCCACCATCTGATTAGGAGAAGGCAGAAAAGAAGTGGAGGAAGCATCTGTGCCATCTCTGTTCACGTCAGATCCCTGAGAAACAAGAGATCTCAGAAACTGTTGGCCCTTCAAAATTGATTCCTGAGATTGATTGGCAGAAGGTGAATCCTGGGATATTCCATCCTTCACAGCTGTCTTCATTGATTTGTTCCGCCTCTGTGTAAGGTTTAGAAGAATCATCAGGTTTGTAAGCCATAAATATCACAATGAAAATACATAGCCTGTCCTAAGGAGTGCAGAAGGCAATAAAAGTTTGTGTTAACAGTACGACAAAATCACCTTGGGTTTCAGACCTCCAAGTCCAAGTCCCAAGGGAGTGGAAGTACCACTATCCTTGCTTGATGATGAATCATGTGAATATGCAGTAGACTTCATTTTCTGCTCGGAAGATTTATCCACTTCAGTGGAACAGATTCTGCTAGGCCCACCCATCACATCAGTAGTCAACGATTCCTAAAAAGAAAGTCCAGTAGAAGGATGTAGAAATTTTCTAATAAAGGAAGAAAGAAATGAAATAGGTAGTCAATATCTCCGGCTAATGATTACTAAGCGAGGATGTGGAATGGATTGGTACCAGTTTTTTATCACCCTGAGTAGATATTTCAGGGACATGCGACTCTGGGGATTTGTCTGCAGAACCTGGAACATTATCAGCATTCCTTCGCAAAGAACCTTCAAAATAAAAATAACATAAAGGCTATATCCAGAGAAAACCTTCAAAATGAATAGAAAATAAACAATATAGACCAAGATAGGGCTCATCATAATAGCTGTTGTTTGGCAAAGAACTTTCAAAATGAAAAGAAAATAAAGGGTATATCCGGAGAAGCTCTTCAAAATGAATAGAAAATCGAAAAATAGGGACCAAGATAGGGCTTGTTGTAATAGCTGTAGTCTGGCAAGGAACCTTCAAGACAAAAAGAAAAAAAAAACTATCGCCCGAGAAGACCTCAAAATGAATAGAAAATAAAAAATAAAGACCGAGGCAGGGCTTGCCATAATAACTGTTGTCCTACTACCTGATGTGCTTTGGGTGGTGGTACTTCGTGAGCTCAGATTGGCTACTTCTTCATTTTTCCGTCCAAGTGACATTGTACCCATTTCTGAAGAGACTTCTGGAGGGTGAACAGTTGTGTTTGATTGTGATGCACTCGTTGCTGAATGAGAACCTTGAGCAGCAGTAGGCAGCAAACTAAAAGATGATGATACCGGACCCAAAGGGTTGATAGATAATGCACCATCCACATTTGCCTGTACTACTACTGGAGGAACACTGCTAGATTCTGGAGAGGAATGCAGAAGAGCAACTGGTGTGCCAGGTTGTAGTCCACTACTTGTAGAAGAATGTGAACCTTGAGATGAAGCTGAATATGTAGGAACAAGCTGCTGAGCCCTCACATGAACAGGATAAACCACATTTAGAACATTAGTTGCAGCTTCACCATGGGGGCGTGCAGGAAGAGCATGAACAACTGTTCTTGCTGCCAATCCTCGTGTTGGAGCTGCATTTCCTGAAGGTCCTGACCCACTACCATTTTGTCTTGTTTGTTCCACATTTTGGGGGTCACTACGATTTGCATCCCCTGCATTTGCCCTCGATACACCAGGTGCCAGTGATGTCCCTGATTCAGATAAAACTTAGCCCCCAAAACAGACTAGAAATGAAGAAATCTAAGCACTCTTACCAGAAAGTATGTGGATGTTGATGTTTCTCAATAGGTCCCCACCAACAGGATTAGAAGTTCCACTAACAAAAGGGGAGGAAGCAGAGAAAAGAGAGCCCATTTGAGAATAAGAAGGCTGCAACGGGAGATGAATGATCATTTATAAAAGCTCAAATGAAAATACAGCTGTAGTCAAAAGCACAATGTTAGTATTAAGAACCTGAACCATTATGGGATTTGGTCCAGTGGGAGATATATAAACTGCTGGTCCAGCATTCACAAACGAGTCATCCTACAACACATAAGGTAATCTCAGTATTAAAGAAAATTTTCCAATGCAATATTTAAAACCATGGAGTAACTTAAAACATACTGGAGATGATCCCATCCGCAATGTCATAGTTGTACGACCAAGCTCCAAAAGCATCGCACCTAAATGCTGCATCACTAAGCCCATGTGGATGGCATCGGACTGTATCTGACTCCGAACCATCAGATCAGAAGAAGAGGCTTCTCTTCTCAGGCGTTCAGATATATGCTGCAGAGCAGAATATATTATATTTTGACTTATGATGTAACATGATGAAAAAGAAAATAGCAACGCTTTATCTAATTCAGGTCGCATCACTAGTGAATATTGATTTTGCAAATAAAATATCAAATTTCTGTAGTCCACAAGCTTTTCAAATTGAAAGCTCCAAGATTTAAAAATTCCAGTCATGATAAAAAGCAAATAACAATTCACGGTTTACAGCACATCAGTGAGAAGGTGAATCTGAAAAGAAAGATCTGGATCTGATTGAACACGTTAGTGCCAGCATTGATGATTCAAGTAAGATATTTCTTTGACATTAAAGATTCTGTCCGAAGAGAAGTATATGATCTGTACCAAACAAGATGCATAAAAGAAAATGATATTCAAATAGCTCAAGAACAGAAAACTTAGGACATACAGAAAAGGCAGTAGCCGCATTGCCACTAAGAAGTACACGTGCATGCTCAATTACTGAAGCCAACACATCAGGAGTTGGTAATCTGTATTGGCTTGAGGCTGCATTATCTGAGCTTGGACGATTTTGCACATTGCTTGGTGCAGATGACTGAGAACCTGCATATATTGTGTTAATGCAACTTGCTTTGTAGCATTAGCATATATACAATTAAATTTCTATAATATCAGAAAAAAGAGAGTAAAAAAGTCACCACTGCTTTGTAGCATTAGCTCCATACGGGTGATGAAATCCAGCAGAGTCCTCAAAGAATCAGGAATGGCCTTAAAAAGTACAAGTTGAATAACAAGGAATAAGATGCAACTGCCACCAAAGAGTATGAAAATAAATAAGTTTACCGATTATACCATATTTGGTGGAACAAATGCTGTTGGTGCAAGTTGGACCTGAAAAGGTTGATTACCAAAAGTAACTGCTGGTTGTCCTTGGTCACCCATTTGAGCTCTGCTACTAACATTGCGTGATCCTTCTGTTTCGCCACTTGTGGGTGCCTGATTTTTATATGATAAGAAAAACCATTTATATTAGTCTTCTCAGATGATTAAAAATGTGAAACATGAAAGTGAAAAGAAAAGGCTCATTACAGCAGTGGACGGGATGTTGCTAGCTGTTGTAGGAGTCAAAATGCCCGGTCGCATGGATTCCAAAACAGACTCAAAAACCTTTGGAAAATGTGATAATCATGCGTAAAACCTCAAAAGAAAACTAAAACAAGCTTAAATCATAGAAGAGCCTTGAAAATACCCGGGCAATTTCAGGTGACATCCCTTCTCCTCCATCACCAATACGAACAATTCCATGGACAACACTGTGTGAAACTTGTCCAATCCTATTATGAGGTGTATTGCTGGAAGGATCCCTTCCTGCAAAATAGAAATTTTAGTTGTGGTGTGGACAATCTATAATACAGGGACAGCAGCATGATTGATCTTTCATGAAGACTAAAACAGGCAGAAGTCAAAAAATGGACAAACATATATAAAATTAAACAAGCTAAAAGAACACATGTGAACTGCCTGGTTCTGCAAGAAAATAAAACAAAATGTTTTAAACATATAGGAAAGCCACAATGAGATAGCTGGAAGCAAATCTAGATAACAGTGCATGATTCCACAGCTCTATATACGCAGGTGGGAAGATCCCATCCACAATACAAGAATCAACAATAAACAAGGAACCTCGAAGTTTGAAGTTATTCATTGTCGACGATGACTACCAGAAATATAAGATTGGTGACTGAACAATGATAACGTGCAAATATTAGTCTCGATCAATTAGGTTGATCAATCCACTAGAAACAGCTAATCACAAGATATACCAAACAATGCATTATTAAATAACTAGCAGTCTAATGCTCATACTTTCTCATGCTCTATTTTTCAAAAAAAGATACATCCATTTGTAATAGAAATAATTAACGTACTTCACAAGAAGAAACTAGGTAGCTATCAATGCATAAAAAAAAACAAAGATGTGTAGAAGATAATATAATGAAAATCTAGCATCTAGTATCATTGCATATTGGAATGAATCCCATCTGTCCTTTATTGTTGATAATAAATTGTGTAGGTTTTATCTGCATAAGCCCAATTGTATACTTAGATCCATAAGTACACAGTTTATACATATCCATTGTACTCTTTATGGGCCAGCATCCAATAATATCATAACATGATTATACATGAAAAAAATTTACGTACAGTCTCAGAGGAGAAAGGGAGAATATGAAGCTTTATGCAACCCTAAGAAAGAACATTTCCAAGACTTCATCTGTTGAGTCAGTTACCAGTCAATTTGTTCGATGTAAAACAAATATCATATATCTAGTAGTGAAGACTTCCGTGCTTCACATTTTCCTAAATTGCAGAAAATAAAACACCAGCACCTCAAATACCATAGCCAGCACAATTTCACTCGATCCATGAAAATTGCACAAGTTACCATGTTGAAATTTCCAAAACACTTCCCAGGTGCAGAAATTTTCAGAATATTTTAAAACCAGAAGATCTGATAGCAAAGCCATCATATAAATCTTCAACAGTTACTAAGATTTAGAAAATACATTAAAAACAGTTTAATCAATAATGCTCTAAAATGACGTTGTTAAGATGAAATTGTGGACTTCTGGGAAAGTGCATCTGCAAGTGATTAGAGGTTATATGCATTTGAGAACAGAATGAGAAACCTTTTCAAGATGGTTTTGACAGGTCTAAACAAGACCAATATGTGCACCAATCAAGCAAGATCAACAATCAGATGTCATCATCACTACAGTTCTGAAGATGCGTTAACTCAACGGTCCTTAAATATCATCCAGAAGAGTAAAACTAATGATCTACTGTATAAGACTAAGTCAATCTGAAAATATCAAGTCCTTCCCCTATTGGAACAGCTACCAATTAAATTTAAATAGTACCAGATGTCACATAAAATGATTAAATAATATTTCACCTCAAAAAGCATTAACGATTATTTTCACAAATGCTCTGCAACTTTCACCAGAAAAGAGTATAAAAAATCAGCAATAAAAACAGTGAATTAATTGGAAGTATACCTTGGTTATCACTAATGTTAGAAGGATCTCCAGGAACAGTCCTAGGTTGAGATTGTGCCTGATTTGGCTGTATGGCAACCAAATGTAGTGTATGACCATGCTCTAGATCTATACAATTGTGAAGGTACAACATTCACATTTTTTTACAGACGAAGTTGGTAAATCTGAGGCAAATAAAGAGCTTTCTCTCCTTTGTCAACATAAGAAGATGAAATAAAATTTTTCTTACATTGTTCACATAAACTTAAACAAAAAAATAATAAAATACTGAAGCATGACCAGCTAAATTAGTCCATATACATCAGGATGCATCAAAAAGACAAAATTTGAAACTCCAGATATAGAACAGGAATATATGAAAAATCCATTAGATTCACTAATACTACAAAATTGACAGTACTTCAAGAAAAAGAACACCATTGTTTGACCAACGTAACTGTTAGATAAATAGTATTAGCCAAATCAATATAATCATTACTTTGCATCATAAATCAAGTTTCATGGGACAAAATTCCAGTTATATCTAAAACTTGTATTAGACATGTAATCACTTTATAGAACAGAACTGAATCTCAACTAGACTTTGTAGAATAATTATCTACTGGAAGGAGTTATTCTGAATCTTCCATTGAATACAATACAGGATAATTTGCACTAAATAAAAGTATATGATAGCTACATTTTAATAAATAAACTGATGGTTCTAAGCTCTGTTAATATAAATAATTGATATATCAAGATCACAGTGCATCTAATGGTTAGATGAAGTAAAGGACTAGCAAGACTAATTCTCAAACCCTTCATGTCTAGGTCTCCATATTCTTCAAAATAAAAATCTTATGAGGGTAAAGCTGATTCTGAAAAGTTAAATGAAAATAAATATGATGGATACGGTAATCGGAAAGACAGTGATCATCCTTTAAGACCTTCCCCCTAAAAATTAATCTTTGCTGCTCCAGAGGAACACCTGATGCAGTTGCTACTTTTGCCTTCAGTGAAGGAATTGGGATCTAAAAGGATTAGGGCAAAATCAAGACAACTATATGAGCCAATTAAAAAAATGTTGTCATGAAAGCAAGTACAGTTAAAATCTTTATCAGGCATAATTCTATTTCGAATATACCATGAACAAACTAACAAGTTAATTAAAACTAAAGCAGATATGTCCAAAGAAGATCTAACTTGGGTCAAACAAGTTAATCGAGAACAAAGTAACTCTTGGGTCAAACAAGTTAATCAAGAACAAACTAACTATTTTCCTATTATGTTTAAGTTTCATCATACTCTTATTGAGTTTCCAGTTCACATCAATACAATGGGGGTAATATGTCAATGAGGAAGCTAGGAATAGCACACCAATTTCTAGTAGTGCATGCATATGAGATAACAACTAAGTTAAGAATATGACGCCGATACTTATTGTTTAGCATAGATCTTCAAGAGAGATCGTTAATGAGGAGCTGCAGTACCTACAAAAGGCACTTCTCTCCTTACTTGACGTCGAATGCACTCACAAGTGCAATAAACATGCATCAACTTCCTGGCATAGATTCGTAAGGGTGATGAATGGTCAACACTAATTTGCATCAATTATCAGAGTTCAAAATATGCATAATATGCTGGTTAGAAGAATAAGAAAATAGATCACAGTCTAACTGAACACTGTTTAGCACATCAAAAACAGGTGATATTCAGCTGCATCAGACAACTTATAAAAATGCGCTAAAATTACTAGTCCTAAGCCCAAGCATATTTGATAATCAACAATCAAATAGACTTAACGAAACAACAAGTTGATCCAGTCAAATGAAAGAACACATGCTCCAGAACAAGTATGAGTTGTGTATCTACTAAGGAGCTCAGGAAGAAAAAATAAAGGACAGACATGAATTTAAAGAACTTGTAAGATTTAAGCCAGTTTGGCCCATTAAACTTTACAAGGACTTCTTGAAAGCATGCACTGCCACTAAATTTAAGATAAATCAAAAGCTTCTGTTAGTGCTATTCAGCACAGAATATTTCAACCTCATGGGGAATTGCTTTGGAAATCAAAAATATCTTACATCTTTGTTTACATCAAATGTGTAGATCTGTGAATCTAATGTCTTGACATTAATCTTTATGGTTGAATCTGAGCATTCACCAGTTTCTGTGGTTGAACACTTGCCCTGATCATCAGCCATCCTGCACGAAATGCAAGGAAGAAAATGAACATGCTAAGAAATGTCACATCTAAAAATTAACACATTATATTTTACATTGTGGGTTAGAATTATGTGATGAAGGTAGTAAGCATTTTGATGCAAAATGGTCTTATAAATTTTCCGATATTATGGTTGACAACGGCTTTCTTCAAAACGATGAACATATTCCAGAAAATGTGTTCTCAAGTGCAACAATTTCAGTGCCAAAAAGAAAAGGACCATTATACAACTTCTATAGCAAGGGACACATGCACTTCTATTACAGAGTTAAATCCACCTGCCATGAACTATAAAAAACAAAATATTTAAGATGACGCAAAGATGAGGGACCCTTTTATGCATATGCAGAACAATATGTCATATTTAGCAAGATTAGCTGGACAATGCCTGAATGTTGATGAATGGATGTTCTCATTTTCAAAATGTCTTCAATCCTCTAAACTCCAAATAGATTACAATGCCTGTAGTATTATCAAAACACTTCAAATGTACAGTTGTCCATTTTTTGCTGTTCAGATCCCTAAGTATCTATTATGAAACAGGCGGATCAGATGTGTAATATAATTTTCTTAAATAAAAAGCAGGCATCTAGTAATTGATCATTGAAGTAAGAATAGCTACTCAATGTAATGGCCCCAGAGTAAAAATGCCAAAGAAGAGTTTGGAGACGACGTTGAGGTTCTCATGAGCAAGAACAAGTAGAAAGTGGACGACCTATTCTTTAGATAATATCGCCACGAATATACTGAACCAACGACTATGGTACCCAAAACTGCATCCTCTCTTATGTCCAGCGCAACAATCATCTAGATAACCCAAAAGCGCACCTCAAATCTATACAACCTTATCCTCAAAGTTATTTGCTAACATCAATACGATTATACTCTTTCTGATTCATTCCCAAAAAAAGTGATCGAAGTTAGCGGATTGGATCTCATTTGGATTAATAGCGCACAAAAAAAACATGCACAGGTAATAGACGCAGAGAGAGCGACCAGACCATGTTCCAAGAAAACCTTTAATCTTTCACGATAAAGGAAAAAACCAACAGCATCCAAAACTGCAAGTTCGTCCCCGAAGAAAAAAACACTAATCGATGAGAGCAACAGGCTCCATGAACTTGGAAATGTATCATCATTCTAGAGGAGCAAACATCCTCATCGGCTGAAGAAAAAGGGGAAAAATCCGGAGTAAAAAGAGGGAAAAGCCAAGAAGATCGAACTCTGTGCCGCAGTAGGCAAGCGGATCGAAGCCCCCCTCCAACTCCTCGTCCTTCCTTCGGATTGCAGCAATCCGATAGGAATCCCGCCGCTGCCGCTGCCGCCGCCTTCTTCTGCCTTCCGCCTCGCCCTCGCCTTCGCCTTCGCCTTCGCCTTCGCCTTCGCCTCTTCCTCTCTCCTCTCGATCCCTTGCTTCGCCCGCCTCGCACCGCCAGGGCCGTTTCTGGAAAGCTCTAGAGGCCGCTTCTGGCCGCAGAGAACGCACTATGCGGCCCCTCCCTGCGACCTTTTTCCACTCTCCCCTTCTCTGCCCGTCGCAGGGCTCGCAGCAAATGCGGGGAACGGCCCGCCAAAATGGTGAATCGGTCCGACACCTATTTTATTTATATATATATATATACGCCGGGACCGGGTTAATTTTATTGATAAGCTTCTGGTAATATATAATTTCCAGAAGGTTCTTCAAATTTAGAAACGATGGTTTCCTAAAAAAAAATTTACAATTTTTATTTATAAAAAAAAAATCGGTTTCTGGCAAAAACTCTATTTATATTTAAGAATTTTAAAAATATACTTTGGAAATTTCTAAGAATTCCATGAGCTTTTTATGGAATTCTCAACTTTCTGTATATAGTTTTGAATTTTTATACAGGATAAGAAGACGCTGCATACTGCAGACTACATTCTGGTAGAAAAGGAGGATTACAGTGTGAAGAACAGAGAACTGGTTCTCAAAGACAGCACATTGAGGAAGTGTTGTCCTTTGTTATATTTCATCTGGCTAGTGCTGGATCTACAGTGCGCTGCATCAGAAGGCTGTAAAAGAGTAGGTTTGGAGTGAAGTTATTATGAAATGCGGCTCGTGGTGGATCTACAGTTCCTGCATGAGAGGGGCTGTGGATGAGTAGGTTTGGAGCCACCTCATTATGAAATGCTGCTGCTGCTAGCTATGCTGGGAAATCTTATATCACCACTGCTTAAGTTACCATTTGCACCCCTCATTTCAATGAGGGCTGTAAATGATTTTGATTTTTCCAGGCTCTTATGGATTTTAGTTAAACTCCAGCGTATTTCTAAGAATCTACAGAACCCATAGTAAAACTTGCCCTCCAGATCTTCCTAGAAATTAGGCAATACTGGGCAGAGTTGGGAGTATCTCCTCTGGAGGGATAGTAACATTTCGGACAAGAAGGTGAGACAGGAATAAACCTATTTTTTTAGAAGAGTTATTTAGTATTTAATTTATCTTTGAGAGTAAACTAACTGCAGAGTCAAATCTAAGTGGAGCAGCAGAGTCTAAAGTATTACTCCTCTAAGCTTCAGAGACATCAAATAAGATGAGATCATCCATACTAGGCTTAAAGCATAATCGAAATACAATATTGCATATGGACTAGCACAGAAGATGCATACGTGCAAGATAATGCGTGTGGGCCGTTGGCATAATAAGCGCACGGCACAAGAGGACCTCGTAAGGATGCAAGCACAAAGATAGCGAAGAGCGAACAAGTATGGAGTACGGCACATAAAGGATGCACAAGGCCTAGTAAGTGTAGACAAACATGGACCAAGGTTGAGAGTTATAGGAGTAAGTGTTATATACAATTATTCCTCCATAGAAGTAAGTGTGAGGTTACACCACCAATTTGTGAGTTACAGAGTTAAAATTTTTAAGATTGAAATATATTCCCTTTTTTCTCTCCAAATTTAGACGCTGTTTGCCTCCCTCATGGTATCCAGTGTGTGCAAAAATTGAAGAAATGAGCTTGCAGTGTGCATTGGGTTAGGCCACATGATCCTCTTAAATAATATGATACTTTTGAAAGTATCGACAAGTTGTCTTTGGATATATAAAAGATTCAATTCCACCTTCATCTCATTGGCTGAAGCAAAAGCCCCTTGTTAGACCACCTCTATGTAATGATACTTCCTTCTGACACTAATTCTCTGTGGTGAAGCTTGTAGGCTGTAGGTTGATATTGCAAAATATTAAAAGATACAAGAATTGACAATGAAGGATAATAAGAAAAAATATAGTTTTCTGAGAAGAGATGCTAGTAAACTGCTCGACAATAGTTTCTTGGGTTTAGATACAAGAAATGACCATCTCTCCTCGCATACTCTGTGCACTTTAACATCAATACAATAGATTATCAGATTACACGGCCCCTTATTTATTAATGAACCTGGAGAGCTTGCCCAGGAATCTAAGCAGCTGAGAAATTAATGATGGAAAGAGGGTGGATCAGGGTGAATGTTGGCTCTCGGCGCCGGAGGTGCAGGCGGCATCCTTCGGAGCGACCGAACGACTCGTGAGACCCCGTTTGCATCCACATCGCCTGCTCATATGTATACATCACTGTCATGCACGCGCAGCGCGTGTCAGCAGAAGCAAGAGAGAAGAAAAGGAACCTACCTTGAATCTCTTGAGCGGATGCTGATAGTTCCCTAGAACTGGCCATGGAGAGGAGGAGAAGAAGAAGAAACACGTTGACGAAAATGGAGATAAGAGCAGAGGAATTGACCTTCTTCATTTGTTGCTACTGCTTCCGAACCCAAAACTTCAACAAGGCACTAGTTTTGATCCTCGCCTGGGTGTGCCTCGGGCTTTTAACCCAGTTTTTGTGTGTATAGATGAACAAACTTTACGTTTACAATGTAGCTTGCAGTTATGGATGTTCGTCTAATAATTTAAAGCCAAAGAAAGGTCGTAATCAACGAATCAATATCACTAGATATAGAAGGAATCGGTAGATCGCATATAATCCAGAAGGCCTCTGTTTCATTCACATACAGGCATGATTAATTAATCACGGCAGTATTATACAATCACACCTCGTATTTGATAGGGAAGGAGGTGTCGTGGAAACCCCGCGTCGTCTCCGTGGTGGAGTCGAGGAAGAAGAGCAAGCAGCACATCCCTACGCTGCTCACCAGCATGGGGATCGGCCCAAAGATCCACAGGAAGAGCGTGAAGGCGGTGTAGAACGCCCGCAGCCCCAGCGACCAGAAGAAGCTCCCTCGGTTCAAGCTCCTCGCCACGTAGTCCGCTGCGGCGGCGGCGGCGTCCTCCCGGACGGGCGACGGCTGCGTGATGAGGAAGCCCGCATGCTCGGAGTAGCGGATGCACTGGACGTTGCAGAGGAAGGAAAGGACGAAGCAGAGCGAGATGGAGAAGAGCTTGACGGAGTCAGCGGCGGCGGACCGGTTGCCGTAGACGAAGGATGAGTAGTTGCCGGCGCGGGCGGGGGACATGGCGCTGACGAAGACGCTGAGGAGGGAAACAAGGGTGATGGCCGTGGTGGCCAGGACGACGGCGGCCATGATGCTGTTCCGCACCGTTTGCACTGCGAGAGCGCCGTTCTGTTCACCGTCCTGCTCATCCAAGTTTACAGTAGAATTAAACAAACAAACAAATGCATCTGTTTAATTAATCAATCAGTTAGTTCTTGCTTTCACTCATAAAATTCCATAGGGCTTCTGACAGAAGACTCCATTAAACACATCAAGTCAATTGCATCATCTATGCTTCTACGGCACTCAATATGCTCGCCAGTGGCAATTATTTTTTAGATGCAACGGGATGCAGTTTAGCTTCTAATACTGTGAATGATATTATCATCGTCATCTTCTTCTTCATAAAGTCTGCACTGTGCAGCTAGAGGATATAACTAAAGTTTTGATCGGAGCAAGTGGAATGGAATTGAAATGGGAGAGAGATAGAGAGAGAGGCTTAATTAATTACAGCCATCATGGCTTTCACCCAGCGCCCGCGGACTCGAGCGTTGAGGCCGATGACCGTGCGCTGGGGATGGCGGACGATGGTGAAGAGCAGCCACAGGTTGTAGACGCTCTGCAGCAGCAGGCCCAGCGGAACCAGCAGGAGGTCTAAATGTTTCTCCTCCATCAGATCTGACAAAGAAGGAAGAAGAAGAAGGAAGAGGAAAAAGAAGCAAGTAAGGAGCCCGCAGCTGGTGTCGGGCACTCATGTGCCTATTTATAATATATGTCTCTCCATAAACTTCAGGATCAAACTATATTTGCTGGCAATCCAACGCCATTGACTTTGTTCAGCTGCAAGCAACCCATTATTGATCATACTGTCATCATTGAAGCTTAATGTGTGTCAACAGGTGGATGATGACTTCCTCCACATCTCAGAACAGTAAATATAATGGTACCATATTATCTAGACACAAAGAGGTATTTGAAACTTTGTCCATAATGATATTTATTTTAATAATTTATTTAAAAAAACCTATTTTTTTAATAAAACTTGAAAGCTTCCGAACTGCCACGCCACAGGGAATATGGAGTCAAATTTCAGAATTTGGATGTGTGGTTTGGTGGGATTAACATTAATATGAGGAAAGACCTAGTTGCCATAACCAACTATATCGATGCAACTATTATCTAAACGGAGTCAGAGGCATAACGATCATTTCAGTCATATCTGACGACTCTCTAATTCTTTTCAGCCATTTCAGCTATATCTAAAAAAACTACAGGAAAGACTATACGAATAAAAGAATAACTACATGTCTAAGATCTTGGGGGTAGATGAGACCACAAAATGAGCTATAACCTCTAATCTAATGGTTAGAGCTGCAGTGGCTTCGATCCCAACCTTCAGAAATCTGATATTATTTTTAAAAATTGAGAATATGGAAAAAAAATACTGTGCTTACTAGCTATAACCTCTAATCTAATGGTTGAAGCTCGTATTCAGCATCAAAACACAGCCTAACAAAATCAAACTCTGCACCCAGTGTTTTCAAGTACGTGGTTGGAGCAGCGATAGTTAAATTCTATTGCTAAATATTTCACAAACATAGTATGTAAATTGAAGACAATTCTTAATACTGAAGTTCAAGAAAATACAAAACTGAGCACCACGTTCACTCAGGAAATTCCAACAAAATAGAATCGACCAAACAGATGAGAGAAGAAGAGGAGGAGGACGATGTCGGAGGCGAAGAAGAAGAACGTCGCCCACTTTAGGCGTGCACTGGCAACATCAAAATTGACGATCCTTTGTAAGTTTAGTGAGTATTTGATCACTTACAATTCTCCATCTTACTGTATGTTCTTCCCAATTTCCAATGTGGACCGCCGTCTGCGGCTGCTCTCATTTATTGGATGGGCGAAATTTAGGGATGAAACGAGTCGGAACAAACAATATGTCTAAGGCTAAGAGGACGCATCGTGGACGGTCATCCTCTATCTTCGTACACGAATAGCTTGGCCGACGGTCATCATCACAAGGTGGGTGATAAAAAGTATTTTCTTCCTTCTTCTCGGGTAGGTGATGACAGAAAGAAGCACGTGACAGTGACAAGCATTTTTCAAAGATTTTTTTAAACTTTGGTGAGTAAAAAACTCAGTATAGAGCTTAGAGGGAAGACTGCGTATAATTGCCCTATAATTTATTCAATATAAAAAATAATGATAAGTCTTAAATATATTATCATAATATATCTAAAATTAAAATAACTGAAATTTACTTAGATTTTTAAAATCATACTTCAAATAATTTATATTTTTAATGAAGGTAAACAAACCTATTATATACCCACAGGACTCGGTGTTCCTGCACACACACCTTGGACGTCAGATCTTATAAAGCGCACATCTAAATACCGATCCCCCCTCGCCCCTACTGCCGCTCCCCTGCCCAGATTAATATGGCCGCCCTCGCCCAGATCCCCCCGCCGCCGATGCTGCCGTGATTAATATGACTGCTCCTGCCGCTCCTACTGCCGTAGACGCTGCCGTGATTAATATGACTGCTCCTGCCGCTCCTACTGCCGTAGACGCTGCCGTGATCAATATGGCCGCCCCCACCCAGACCCCCCCCCTGCCGCTCCTCCTGCTGATGCCCCTGCCGCTGCTCCTGATGCCGCCCTCCGACTCCGTCTTGCTAACGCTGACGGTGCCGCACTCCGTGCTGGAATTGGCGCAGTCCATGCTTCTCTCGCAGTCCCTGCTTCTGCTGCCTTCTCTCGTGCTTTCCGTTCTAAGGTCGTCGCCCGCCGTGCTGCCACTGCTGCCGCTACCTTAAGTCGTGCTGCCGATGCCGTAATGCTTGCTGCTGATGCCGCCGCCCCTACTGCCGATGCCGCACGCCGTGCTGCCACTGCCGCCGCTGCCCCCGACGCCGCTGGTCCCGCCGCTGCCCCCGACGCCGACGATGCCGCCGCTGCCCCCGACGCCGCTGCCCCCGACGCCGCTGGTCCCGCCGCTGCCCCCGACGCCGACGATGCCGCCGCTGCCCCCGACGCCACCCTCCATGCTGCCACAGCCGCTGCCGTCGACCCTGGTGCCGCCCTCTATTCTGTCGCTACCACTCTCTATGCTGCCGTCAGCGCCGCCAGAGCTGCCTCATTGATGCGAAGACAACATTTGAGAGTCCTCTACCGCCTCACTGTTAGGAAATAAGTTTGTTTAGGAAAGTTATCTTACTTTGTTTGCAGTTTCTATTTTAGCATTGTAGTTTTCATACAAGGAGAAGATGGAAAAGTGTTTCCTATTCCTCCCCATTGCTTTTCATTATTTATTATATGTAAGGTTGGTTTATTTTATATATAGATGTGAGGGATAGCTTATGAAGTATCTCTTCACAATTTTGATTGCAGAATACATTATTCTCTATTTCTTCTTATTCTTCTTCCCAATAATTGGTATCAGAGCAAAGTGTGCTCAGTTGATATCGAAGGAGATGACGACGATGCAGACGCGATGTCTTGGAAGAAGGCGGTGGTTGGCACGATGCTCAGAACCTCCTCAGCGGTAGGAGGGAGTTATCAAGCAGGACTGTTGCTGATCAAGGGTGGCAACTACACGATGTGGGCTGTTCGTATGGAGTCGTTCCTTGATGCGCAAGGAGCGTGGGAGGCGATCGAGTCAAAAGGAGGTGCGGTCCTTGTAGATCAAAGGAGGGACAAAGTGGCACGATCAATTCTTCATCAATCTTTGAGTGATGAAGTCCTGGCTCTCGTTGCTGACAAAAAGACAGCAAAAGAGACATGGGACACTTTGAAGAATCTGCACGTTGGAAGTGAAAAATTCAGAAACGTAAAAGGTAGCCGTCTGCGTGGTGAATTCGAGAAGTTGCAGATGAAGGACTTAGAATCAATAGATGACTATGTTGGCAGGCTTTCTTCGGTTGTGTCTGAGATGAGAAACCTTGGTTTGGAGATTAAGGAGCAATTAGTTGTGGAGAAATTGCTTCGGTCTATTCCCTCCAAATTTTATCCTATTGCATGTAATCTCGAACACTTTGGTGATCTAACCACTATGACTATGGATCATGCAGTAGGGGCATTGAAGAGCTTTGAAGAAAGAATTGCACCTTCCTTACAAGAGGAGGAGAACCAGCTATATTGGACTCGTGCAGATACAGAGACAAAGCACCGTAGGGATCCTCCAAGTAATTGGCGTGGTAGAGGCCAAGGAAGAGCAAGAGATTTTGCTCAAGGGAGAGGAAGGTACGGTGGCAACACCAATGGTGGACGTTCACATGGCCGCAGCAATGGAGATTGGGACGATTCATCTCCACAGCGTGAGAAGAGGAAAGATAAATCTCACATCAGATGCTTCAAGTGTCGTCGCTATGGACATTATGCCTCTGAGTGTGAGAAGGAGGAGAGGGTGTACCTAGCTGAAACCAGTGAAAATGAAGAGCTTCATCAAGTTCATCAAGTTCTGCTTGTTGAAGAAACAAAAATTGAAGAAGATGAAGATAATTTTTTTGAAGAACTTGTCTTGCAGGAATTCTCTCCGATGGAGTATATACCGCCTCAAGCAACGCACACAGGAGACGTGCGCGCAGCCCCGCATGAAGATGCACTCGAGCTGTTCCTTGGCTTCCATGCAAATGCTGCGGTAGCAGCGGCAGCGGCGAAGTTGGAGGTAAACGTAACGTCGACCGGACGCGTGGAGCTAGATATGTGCGGGAAGATCCTGGAGGCGGGGACGCTGCAGCGGTGGGCGAACCGACTGTGCAAGGAGGGGATACCGAGGATGCCTGCGAAGGAGTTCGGCGAGGACGAAGAGTTCGCGCTCGTGTGCGAGCGCAGTGAAGTCGGTGACCTCGTCGATGGTGACCTTGCGGCGGACATCGGACGAAACGCGGCGGGAGTCCCTCTCCAGATGGTGGTCAAGGCGATGGCGATGGCTGGAGAAAGTGCGGACGGTGGTTGTCCCAAAGCTGTAGGTGCTCTTCTGCTCGATGTGGAGGATACAGTCGCTCTGTTCGAATTCCAAAAGCAGGAGATGAAAGGTTGCGAGGAGCTGCTAGCCACCGTTCGCAGCGAGCGGAAATCCAAGGAGAACCTCCGCCAGCAACAGGGCAGCGGCGGTGACGATGATGGCGTTGGCGTTCTGAAGAGCATCAAGGAGGATCTCAAGCGCCACCAGGACTAGCTGCACCTCGGTGGTGAGGTTGCAGTGCACGAAGCGGACGTTGACGCGGGCGTCGAAGTCGAAGGGCCGGATCTTTGCGAACGCATCGCAGCCCGCGGGGGGACGGTGTTTCCGGAGACGGAGGCCGCCGCGGTGGTGGCCGCGCTCACCGAGGCCGTGGCGGAGTGCCACCGGCGGGGAATCGCGCACCGGAACGTGATGTTCGACGCGGCGGGGAAGGCTCTGCAGAACAACCTCGATGTGAATCTCGAGCAGGGCGTAAGGAGATCGGCGGCGCCTGCACTCCAAATCGCTCCGGTGGCTGGCGATTTTGACAGAAGGTGTTGCGGACGAGTGGCCGGGACCGTTCTCGAGGGTGACGAGGCTCGGTGGTGGCGCCGGCGAGTTGGGATCGGAGGATTCGCCGAAAACAGGGAAGGTGCTCTATTTTCCGCCAAATCCACCGGTGGGAGCTCGGCCGGTGGTCCTTCCGCCGCGGAAAGATGGCCGGTGGGTCGGAGAAGAAGCGAACACCTTACACGCTGGGCTCCATCGCGTGGGCGGTGGTTGATCGCTGGCGAGGAGTGGCGACGGGAGGCGTTCGGTGATGGGCTCGAGTAGAGATCGAGCAAAGAGGAAGAAGCGGCTCGGCGGGCGCGTGCAGCACGCGTGCGACGGTTCGGTCCGAATGGTTTCAGCTGGCCGGTCCGGTTCGGTCTGGCCCGGTTCGGTTTGGTCCGGTTCAGATGCAGTTAAGGCATCAGTTTAACCCGTTTTCACGATTTTTCGTCCGGTTTGTTTCAGTTCAACATTTATGTTGCTCTATTGGAGAAGGAGAAGCAAAGGGAGGCGGACGTCAGATGTCAAAAACTTGCTGTCATGAAGAATGTCAAAGAATCTTTGCTCACCAAAGCAGGTAAAACTCATCAAGAGATTGGTCAAGCTTCAAAGGATTCTGATTCAGAAAATGGTGTCAAAGATGAGTTTGATTATGACTTAAATGTTGATGATGATTGGGTGCAATCCGGCAAGAAGGTCAAGAGATGCAAGTTCCGAGTTGGTGGTTTTATCTACAGTTGTTGTGGGTACGTTCTTTCCAAATGCAGTGAAAAGTAAGAACAAGCTTAGGGGGGAGATTGTTAGGAAATAAGCTTGTTTAGAAAAGTTATCTTACTTTGTTTGCAGTTTCCATTTTAGCATTGTAGTTTTCATACAAGGAGAAGATGGGAAAGTGTTTCCTATTCCTCCCCGCTTTCCATTATTTGTTATATGTAAGGTTGCTTTATTTTATATATAGACGTGAGGGATAGCGTATGAAGCATCTCTTCACAATTTTGATTGCAGAATACATTGTTCTCTGTTTCTTCTTATTCTTCTTCCCAACACACACCACTGTTGCTAATCGCCACCCTTTCGGTGCGAGTCCTTCCGTCGTTTCCAACCATAAGCTATTGAAGTATTACTTCATCTAGAATTGGTAACTCATCTATGGTAAGTGCATCAAAGTTCGCTCTTATCATGAGGTTCTACAATCTTAATGATGTATGGATTCAGTTGGTAGCATCTGTTAATAAATCTACTCTACTCTCATGGCAATACTAAATCGGTGTAGTGTATTTTGCCTTTTGGCCTTCGCTGGAACTGAATACAGGCATAGGTTCTACCAGTTGTCTGAACTCGTGTGAAGTGAGCTTCTAGAATTCTTAGAATTCTTATGGGTAATTGGATGTTAATAGAAGTAGATTCTTCTGAAAAATAATATGTTTCTTATTTTGAATGCACTAGCACTGAACACGCCTAAATGGTCTGTTTCGACGACTGCTGCGACTAACTGGGGTGAATGGGAAGAAAGGGACACCCGTATGAAACTCCGATCAAGAGGTCGGTTCCTCTCCCTTTCTGATCAATTGAAAGTTAGGATTTTGATGAGTTTAAGAGAAATTGGAAACCACCCGTATGAAATTTAAGGTCTGGGATCTGTGTTTAAATTGCCTGAGATTCCTTGATGGTTTCTTCTTGTTGCTGCCATTTTGATAATTCTATGTTGTTAGCTGCATGATAATACTTCGTCGATAATTCTGTGCGATTTCATATAAAATGTTTTGGGAAAGTGGCGAAGGGAAGTTAGGGATATAGAAAAGGGAAACTTTGATTTCTCCTCCTTTCTTTTCTCGCTGAGGTACGATAAATTTATGGAAATACAATACTATGTTTAAATGAAATAAAGTGCGAAAGAGTTGCTACTGATAACTTTAGGTAGCAAGGTGGCTGAATTGAATCATGCATTTCATTTCTTGTTCTAGAGGTGTTTCATTTTATTTCATTTCATGATTGGTTGATATAGTTGCAGTGGGTTATTGTCTTTCATGAGTTTATTTGTAAACCCAGAAATAACCCTAAGGAATATATATGGATGTAAAACAAGGCACACGACATGAGATATATGTATAAAATAGACAAATGAATGGATAAAGAAAGAGATATAGAATATATATATAAATGGTAATTAGGAAATTATAGAAGGGAGGTGTTCAATGTCTGGAAATTTATAAAACTAGGTAAAGTAGTAAAAAGAAGAAAGCGTGAGGGGCAAAGAAGACTTTTTGGGTTATGCATGCGCATCTCACGCGCTTTTCTTACGCACGACTCCTGCCGCCAAAATCAAAACAAAAAGGGGGTCAGGGGAAACCAATACCCTAACCCCTAAATTTTGCCTACACTCCTCGATGTGGCCGGCGACCACTTCTCAGTTGAATCGTTCGTGAGAGAAGAAGAACGTGGGCGTGGCCGCCGCGGCTGGAGAGGAAGGAAGCGAATAAGTGCGAGGAAATTGGGGAAAAAGGATTCGGAAGTGCAGCTCGAAGAATCTTGCTTAGAATTCGGCAAATTGAGCGAAATTAGGTTGGTCTTCGTACTTATAACCATGCAAAATTTGATTTTTCGGGGATTATGGGTAGAAATCATAGCAGTCCGAAATTTTCTTGTGCATTTCTATGCTTTAGCTTCCCTGTTTTGATCGTCGTCAGTGGGATAAGCTTTTGATGATACTGCCATGCATTGGCTGCTTATGATGCCATTAGTGATGGTTAAATCTTGGAAATTTGAATGATGAGGACATGCTTGAGTTTTACTTTTGGTTCATGTTCGTGCGCGTGACTAGTGATTGAAAATTTGGATGTTTGCATACTGGTTGTTATGAGGTTGTTGACTTTATTAAAGGGTTGGTATGTTGCGAGTTCCCTATTGATTTAAATAAATGCTGGTTTTGAATTAAAAGTGGAGGTCGTTACCTGTTTGTAATTTAGCTAAATTGAGCCTGACTGCGTGAGGCGTTGTTTATGTGCTGCATTGTCGTCTCTTGGGGATGAAGACTATCTGATTTGTTTCATAATTTAATATAGTGGAACGAAATAAATTTCTGGGGAGACATATAGGTTCTGAAATCGATAAAGTTGCATTAATAAGTAAGGGGATTGTAGGTAGGTTGGAGGAATTGTAAGGGAAGAACTACAGTGGTTGTAAATTCTCTAGGTTATTTGTGTTGTCGGTAGGCTTAGAATTCAGTAACAGAAATGAAAGTTCAGGTTAGCATGAGTCTTTATAAATGGTGTGAGTTAGGCACAGAGAATCGTGGTCGAGCTAGTCGTGGAAAGATTGAACTCATTTGGGTTAAATTTAGATGGGCGGTGAAACGGGAGTGCAATAACAGATTCAACTTAGTGGTAGGTGTTATGGGTGCCGAGAGTTGATATATGATGTTTATATTGTTTTGAGGAAAGTAAATATGGTTTTAGTGGAACAAATTGTTACCGATAGGATTAGACTGCAAGTAGAGTAAATAATGCCTAGACTGTGTTTGGCTTTTCTACTGTTTTCGTGCTTTTGTTTCATTGGCAGCAAGAAGGCTTGTTTGATACTATAAGTGAGGATGTAGAGCAGAACAAAATGTGTTCAGTAAAGGTTGTTTGCAACTAGTATTTCAGTAATAGAGTTGAAACAAAAGGTTGACATAGAGGGGGTTAGAAATAGGTACAGTATCATAAATTTAATTGAAGTAGTAATGTTGATCAGTGCAGATAAATAGGTGGAGTAATAAAATGAAGTCTAGTAAAACAATAGAACACTGACATCGCTGTTGTTTTAAATTCTTTTACATTTGTCGATAAAGTGGTTATATCAATGATGGCAGGTTATGATGAGAATATGTTGGTTACAAGTTGTAAGTGAATTGATTATTTTTTAATTGATGTTTGAATGGGTTTACGGTGAATCAATGTCATGTGGTACACATTTAGAACTTACTGTTATATGAAGGTATGGTAGGGATTGGATAATGAAATCAGTAACTTAAGAAACTAAGTGAATTTGGTGGAGAGTGTTGGTGCAAATTGTTATAATCTAATTTGGGTTGAACGGAGGATGAAGGTTGGTAAGTATATATAAAGGAGGGGCTACGGTAGAAATGTTGAAAAGCAAATGTAGGATTTAGGAAATAAACAGTAACAGATTCTTTTTCTGCCGAGAGATGTGAGAATTTAAAAATAGTTTATCTATTTGACTTTGTTTTGATTTCCTTGAGTTGTTTTGTATGACTGGGCATGAGGGTTGTTACGAGACGTGGAATTTGTTTCTTTTCCTACTGCTATTCTTTTCTTATACATTGTGCCAAATCCAACATTAGGAAAGGGGGGAATAATGATAACTATCGATGAGTTGTTAAGGTTTTCAAATATAGCCTGCTACGTACAGTTGGAGCTCCTGAACGGGCTATTATGAAATTTACAATATTGTCCTGACGTGTTATTTTCTTGTTTATTTTTGCGAATGGATATATTAAATATTGTGGTGAATGTGTTATGTATGTTTTTATTAGTCTTGCATGTCATATATATGCAGGTATTAGAGACATAAGAAAACAAAATACACTAGATAAACAATATAAGTGACAGACTTGGTTAATTAGTTGACACATTAACTAAGGTGAATAACTTAGTCTTGAAATACCTAAGTTAAGGACCACATGAATCCTAGTGACATTAGAACCTAAGAAGAATATATAGATCCTAGTCACACTATAATTTCCCTCATGAGTGGTGGGTATCATCATGCTAGCCCTGTGATGGATAACGACCATTAGGCTTGGGACGGAAGGTCCGTGGACTCACTACATGCTTTATCTGGGTTTATAGTCCTTGGTTAGGATATTCCCTCAGCATAGGATGGCGGCCTTTCGTAAGAGTCTTGAGTAATATTAAATTAGACATGACACAATACTAGATAATTGATCATATTGTTCACTTTTGATATCGAGAAATTTTTGCATGAAATGTTTATTTACTATGCTTGCTATACTGTTTATACATTAGGACATAAATGTTGTGTTAGTTATCACTTTGCTTGGGATACCCTCCTTTTGTAGCCATTGAGTCCCAAGACTTAGCATATGTAAATTTTTCCCTGTGTGCAAGTAATAAGTCTTGGATCGGGGTAGATCGAGAGGTGGTGGAAATAATAAGAGTCTTCCTGTGAAGAAATAAATAGTAAGGTTGGACTATGTTAGTTGAAACAATGTATTGATCATAAATCCTTATGATTTTATAGTGCAAATAATATTATTGTAATGAACACGAAAAATTTTGAGCGAGCCTTGTATAAGTTTGGATAACTTTTACTATGATCGCCACGTCCGATAGAGGGTTAAGCTGTGATATTATTAAA
Source organism: Thalia dealbata (assembly GCA_030544415.1). Lineage (NCBI taxonomy): Eukaryota > Viridiplantae > Streptophyta > Magnoliopsida > Zingiberales > Marantaceae > Thalia > Thalia dealbata. The sequence continues at coordinate 3,920,924 of CM060458.1, forward strand.
GGTTTGAATTGGATGTAAATCAATGGAAACTATAGTGTAGTAAAAATAAAGATGTAACCGAGCAATATATGGTAGAAGATAAGTGATGTATGAAAGATTGGCCAAATAGAGTTGCATTGAATTATATGCTCTTATTTTTCCATTTCTTGCTTCACAAGAGAATTACTATAGATGTTTCCATTTCTTGCTTCACAAGTGTTGGAGTTGGATCAATGTTGGCTTTCCTTTTTTGCCATGTTCTTTTGCTCTGTTTTGCATAAAATTTTGTTGCAAACAGTAAGACAATTGCTTATTCGATAGCCATTTAGTTTTCTATATTTTTTTTGTTTGCTGGATTGTTAGTTTTAGTCAAAGAAATGAATGGCAATGAAAGTTTCAATAAAAATTGGAAACGGAACTCAATGGTTGTATGTGATTTAAATTAATTATGGTTCATTAATTGCTGTCGAAACTCTTGCTATAAACAATTATGATGCTGCTTTGTATGAGATAAACCTATGCCTAAAACCCATTTTAATGATCTTCTTGTCATGAATCTATTTTACAAGTATTAAGATAAATTCACGATTTGAACATTAGGAATGGGAAATGGAGTAATAACAACTAGTATGAACAAGTTGAAAATAAAATGTTTTGTGATCATAGGCAAAAAGGATTGTACATCGACCGTGAATTCTTTATTGGATATATTATTTTGTTGCATTTGTAAACACGGCTAAACTGTGAATTCTTTATTAGAGAATTTATTAAATCGCCATGAGTTGTTATAGTTCAATTGGAACTGCTGCACATTGTGAAAAAAAAAAATTGTTTGATTGCATGTCTATTCACATATTTATACAAAAGTTAAATTGTTTATAAATTATATATAATTCTTGATTTGTTCATTACTTCTATTTCTACTTGATATATAGGAAACCTTGAACAATAGACAAATGTATATATATGGCCGAGACATTAACTAGTGGTATGTCAATGACATATCACATGCAACAATTTAGTCTAGCATTACCTGAACTAAGAATCAAAATATCCTAGAGATATTGCAATCTAGGAAATAAAATGATGGGCATCACTATGCTAGTACAGGGCTAATGAGTGGATAGTGAAAGCATCACCCAACCTAACCATCAGTCTAAAATGTAGTTGAGGTTGGAGCCTTCTCGCTATTGCATAGATACTCCCTTATAGCATGCATCTAGAGCTAATGAGTTGGGAGTTGGGGAGCTCTCTAGCCATTATGCCTAAAGGACTAAGGAGTCCATAGATGGCTGACATACCCTATTAGGTTCTACAGACCTAGAGGTAGTTTGAACCTTAGAGGAGATACAAGTGTTGAGTTCTTTCGTCAAACCACAAGCTAATTATTATAAAGGTGATCATATTATGAGGCAAAATGCAGCACTATATGGTAGTTGTACGATGCGATCTAGGGAGACACATAGTATGAACGTCTCGAAGCACGAGTAGAAATATGACTTGTAAGATCGAATGGAGAAGATTTTACGGTTACCAGTTTTCTCCGCCAATGCTAGTGCAACGTGCCTAGGCAAAGACCTAGATGAACACTAATGAGCTTGAGAAGCATAAGATGACAACTCTAAACAAAAATTAGAAAATAAAAATTGAGTTGACTTTTCATAAAGCATAGGATGAAATTTTTTCGATGATTTTCATAAAGCCTTGTATGAGTTATGATAAATCATACGACAATTACCACGTCCGATAGAGGGCCCGGGTGTTATAATGACAACAAATAAAACTTATGGTATGGAAGGGGTGGATGTGGTGAAGTAAATGGAACATGGGGAATTGTTGGGTGGGTGGATTTAGTGTGAGTAACAAGGATAAATAAGAAGAAAATAAACAACAACGCTGTGTATGCTTTAGAGGTTGATGTTAATAAAGCAATCACACTAAAGAGAGGCAGGCCAAAAGTTTCTAGATCTGATATAATAATTGAGAAAATTACATATAATGTTAAGTATATTTCATAAAAAAATTCTATTACATCCTAGTTTCTTATTTTCTCGAGCCTAAACAAGCATCCTTTATAGTTTTTGTCCTTTTAATCATAATCAACACAATTTGGCATTTGGGTAATTAGATATAGAGCTTATCTTTGTTTCCATTTTTGTTAGCAAGGCAACAAAAGCCAACACAATTTGGCATTTGGGTATAAGATAATTGTGTGCAAGGAAAATACACCTGTGGTGGCCTCTTGTTCAGAGGTAGACCAACAGCTTCAAGTTCTTTTGTTAATATCTGACGACGCCATTGACTCCAAATGTCACATACAAATGAGGATAGGCGCAATCAAAGAAGATTTGCTTGAAATTATGTAATTTGTATAACCTAAATAAATCTTAAGTAATTGATCAATGACTTACAAAATATGCACAAGTACTCACAAAATCATAAATATGTAATAAGAAGAAAACATTAGGTGTTTAAATTGCATTTATTTTACAAACGTCCAACACTTCGTAAAGCCTTATATGGATGATATTAGTCTTATAATTACATATTATAAATGTACTCGATATGAACATTATAAGAATATGACACATGATATGGATCTTATAAATATGCATGATAAATAAATAGTAATATAATATAGATGATGTTAATGTAATAAATACTCACATGATACGATGCCATTATATTTTGCAGTACGCTGCATATGTCAAGAAGTATGCCATCTCAGTGTTTGTAGTGCTGACATGGACACAACAAGCATCTTAAATTTGATCATGCTTCGTATCTATCAATGATAAGAATTACCAATCATGGAAATGAGCATGTGCCTTACAAATCCCTAATATGTCAAGATTTTCTAGACTACGAAGTGAGTTAAATAGATCTAAGAATAAAAACGATAAATCATTTTAGTTAGTATCTTATCATAACAAGAGGCCACTGGAGTAACAGGGTTATGCATTGCTAACTTCAGAATTTGCGTGTAGGCTAGGTAAAAAGTGTTATAACCTGTAGGATAGTTCAAATAGTTATAGCACAGGGAAGATGCCATACTAGCACCAAAGCCTCGATGAAGTAGCATAGGTGCTGGTAGAATAATTGCTCCGAGTGAGATGCTTAAAAAAAATGTAGTTAACACGCTGCTGGGCGGAATGAGCAGTAAATCAAGACTTACCAAAAATTGAAGTTGAAGTCCAAAGAACCAGCCTTAATTCATTTGCAAATAGCCCCTGCATTGCGCACCTTGGAGATGTCAGATTCCACCTTGACACTTGAAGCTACTTAGAGTTTAAGTGTGAGGGCTATCCGCTTGATTCACACGTAAACATCTGTTTTCGCACAGCAAACTAATAGCCCCTGTATTCCTCCAATTGCTTAGTAATTAACACAGACTTATGTGCACCCAGTCTGTTCATCTGCAAGTTCCACGACCAAATTTATTCTACCTGCATCAGTCTGCCTTCTAAATGATTTGGATATTTTACTTGTGCACGCCAGCATGAACAATATCTTCGATGTTAAGGTCGGTTTCATGGATATCTACTACTAACTTATTTGGAGGGCAATACAGAAATAGTTCGGGTCAACTTACAAAATTAACCAGTGCACCAAACAAATGATGATCGCGTATTCCTCCATCCCTTTCATTCAAATTTAATTTGAATGTAAATGGCAGATATCATCTTCCATCGCTCTGACTCTGGTTCATAAATTCGGAATCTTTTTCTTCGTAAGGATGAACAAACTTCTGAAGAAATTTTGCATCGGTTAATTGTAGAACTGAAAATATTTGGAGGTGGAGCTGCCCATCCCATAAGCCTTTGGATTTCAACATTTCCATCATCCGAACCCGAGGAAGCACCCTCTTCTCCATACTAAACGTTAACATAGTTGGCCGCTGAGCAATGTAAGAAGGCGTGCAACCAACATCCTTGACGAAGAAATCCATCAATTTCTGCAGCCCCTCAGTGGAACGGAATAAAACAGACGGCTGTAACTTGATTGCAGAATAGAACTCATCGTCTGACCATCCTAATCTCCTCATCATCTTGCGCGTAGCCTCAAATTTGTCTTTGCTGACCCTGCTTAGAAAATAAATCATCCATAGGAACTTCTTAGATCCCCGGGGAACCCCCAACTCTTCGACTCTGGCAGCCACAGCAGGGAGTACATCCGGTCTCCTTGAGATCATGCTAGCATGTCTTCTAATTACAAGAGAGATCCATTCCTTACGAATCCTGCAATCATCTGTTAAGAACTCTATGTTAAGACTCAACCTGTCAATGCTGCATCTCAAAATCCACGAATGACGCTTAAGATGCTTGAGAAGCAGCTCCCTCGATCCATAAAGACTTTCCCACATCTCCAATCTGGGAAGAACTGATCGGCTGAAGTTGTGGGATATGAAGTGCCGTTGCGCCACGACGACATCGACGACGTCGGACTCCGAAAAGCCCATGCTGCGCAACAATTCCAGCTTTGGGGCGAGGGTTCTCTTCACGTCGAAGCAGAGACATCTGGGCAACCCGGCGATCATCTTCCTGAGATGGGCTGCGCCAAAGCCCTGGGACCTCAGATAACTGAGCACAGCGTCGGGTTTCTCGCTGGACCGGAGGTGCGCAATGGGTTTCGCTGCCTTGCTCGCCTCGGCGACGGAGAACCCGCAAGAGTTCACGAGGTATTCGACCATGAAGTGGGGATCCGAAGGTGCTGCGCGTCGTGCTGAGGTAGCGTCGGAGAAGAACCGGAGACGGAGGAGTTGGTGGAAGGGGGGAAAGCTGTTGCGGCGGAGGGAGGAGAGGAGGGCGGCCGCCATGGACGAAGAATGCGAGGGGGATGCTGATTCTAAACCCTCGGGTTTTTTTTTGCTTCCCTAACTCGTAAATTTAACCGACCAATTCAGTTTGCGTCGGGAACTCGGAACTCGGAAGTCCTTTTTCTCGAATATATTATATTGTTTATTGCAATTATAGCTATTCAATCTGTGCAATCCTCGTATTGATAAAAGGTAATTTGATAAATAAAATTGGGAAAAGCTCGTTGAGGCGTGACAGCGTGTGTAGAAGCACCCATCGTCTGTGTTCTTTTTTTCCGTATCCGGCGAGTATTAAGTGAGATCCTCTAATTACTTTACCCGAACCCAATTACCCATGTTCTGTTTGGCTATTCTGAGAAGTCGAGCGAAGGTCGACATACTGCAGCGACGATTGATGAGTCAGTCATCTTTCTCATCGAGTCATCGTCGGCAGCCGTGGTCGCCATCTCCTCTCCAGCTCACCTTAACTAGCTCTGCGTCATCTCACTCGAATTGAAGGCGAATCACTGAATCCGTCCGATCCTCCGGACGGTGGTGTTAGGTCGGTTTCATGGATGGCAATAGAGATACAGTTCAGGGCAGGATCGATACTGCTTCAGCATAAAAATAAGACAAATTATTACCCTCCACCATCCAGTTGCAGCTCACAGAATCCCAAGATCAACTTTAATTTTAATGCACACGGTAGAGATCATCTTCCATCGCTCCGACTCCGGTTCATTAATTCGGAATATTTTTCTTCGTAAGGATGAACAAACTTCTGAAGAAATTTTGCATCGGTCATTTTTAGAACTGAATATATTTGGAGGTGGAGCTGCCCGTCCCATGAGCCTTTCGACTTCAACATTTCCATCGTCCGAACCCGAGGAAGTACCCTCTTCTCCATGCTAAACGTGAGCATAGTTGGCCGCTGAGCAATGTAAGAAGGCGTGCAGCCGACATCCTTGACGAAGAAATCCATCAATTTCTGCAGCCCCTCGGTGGAACGGCCTAAAAGAGCCGGCTGCATCTTGATTGCAGAATAGAACTCATCGTCTGTCCATCCCAATTTCCTCATCACGTTGAACGTAGCCTCAAATCTGTCCTTGCTGATCCTGCTCAGACAATAAATCATCCGCAGGAACTTCTTAGATCCCCGGGGAACCCCCAACTCTTCGACTCTGACGGCCAAACCACGCAGTACGTCCGGTCTCCTTAAGATCGTGCTCGCATATTGTCTCACCACGAGAGAGATCCATTCCTTTGGAATACTGCACTCATCTGTTAAGAACTTTATGTTGAGGCTCACGCTCTCAGTGCTGTTTCCCAAAATCCCTGAATCGCGCTTAAGATGGTCGAGAAGCAGCTCCCTCGATCCCAAAAGACTTTCCCACAGCTTCAATCTGGGAAGAACGGATCGGCTGAAGTTCCAGGACAAGAAGTGTAGTTGCGCCACGACGACGGCGACGACGTCGGACTCCGAGAAGCCCACGCTGCGCAACAATTCCAGCTTCGGGGCGAGGGTTCTCTTCACATCGAAGCAGAGACATCTGGGGAACTCGGTGATCATCTTCCTGAGATGGGCTGCGCCGAAGCCCTGGGACCTCAGATAACCGAGCACGGCGTCGGGTTTGTCGCTGGACCGGAGGTGCGCGATGGGTTTGGCGGCCTTGATCGCCTCGGCGTCGGAGAACCCGCAAGAGTTCACGAGGTATTCGACCATGAAGTGGGGATCCGGAGATGCTGTGCCGCGTGCTGAGGTAGGGTCGGAGAAGAACCGGAGACGGAGGAGTTGGAGGAAGGGTGGAAAGGTCTTGCCGCGGAGGGAGGAGAGGACGGCGGCCGCCATCGACGAAGAATGAGTGGGGGAGAAGTGGAGCATGCGACGCTGAGTTAAACCCTAGGGTTTCATTTTAAAAAAAATATCCTTAACTCGTAAAACTCAGAACTCCTTTTTCTCGAAATGCCCCTTTAGAAATCCACAGAATATTCCAAACCTTCAGCTCACAATTGACGATGCAGTATCTAAAACCCTTATAAATTAAAGCTACTTCTTTGCATCTCCTTGCGCTCTTAAACTTTTGACCGAAAATGAAGATGTCAAATTCCACCTTCATGCACGTCGAACCAAACATTGGAGTAGAAGATAGAAAGTGTGAGATACAAAGAAGTAGCTATGTTTCATTTGCAAATAACCCCTGCACTTGAAGCTACTTCGAGTTTAAGTGTGAGGGCTATTCATACAGGAATAATTCCTTAATCTGTATTTAGGGCAATATCAAACATACATTAGAACATATATTTATCAACTTCATTTTGTGCAAAGTAATACGCATCATTAATCAATTTAAATATTTTCTATCTTATAAATTCTCATAATACTATCTCGATTCCTAGAATCGAATGTTTATTTTATGTAATTTATTCAGAAGTTTTAAACAGTATGCTCGAAATGAATGTTTCATTACTAAGTTTACCGAATGTTAGTGTGGATACTGTAATGATTATACTGCAACTAATGATGATGATGTCTTGTAGCTAATTGAAGTTACAGTTCATAAACATATCATGAGTGTTTATGATATGCAGGAGAATCACATATCGTCCACTTAGCAGGTTGCAGCGAGAACTTCTAGTTATTGTTCTTGTTACTCATGGGACAGCATATATACTCTACTATCTACTTATAATGATTCTTTTTATCTTCGGCCTTGACCAGTATAGCTATATTTTCTGTGCTCTTATCAATTAGATTGAGGAGATTAGTTGTATCGTCTTACTTATAATGCGACACTCTTTTTTTAACGAAACTAACGTAAGAATTCCTCAGGATGCATTTTGGAGATTCCAGAGAGGTCAAGGAAAGAGAGGATTAATATATTTTCTTATCAACATCCGCGGGACAAATAGAGGCTGAAAACTTTCATGATTAATAATGAGCCTCTGGTGGTTAGCTTGTACTGAATGTTTGCTTAGTGCCCCTTCTATTACTGCCAACCGACTAAAAAAGTTCATTATAAGAGGAGCGAGGATCTTCCAAACCTGGTCGATATGTTCATCATTCAATAATCTTTAAGCCTCTGCCACAGAGAATTCAGTTGATGCAATTCTTGTCCAAACATGATTGACCAATTTTTTCTTAATTAGCTTGATGTTCCTGAATTCTCTTATAGGAATGATGAGAAAAGATCTTAAGCAGATTTGTAGGTCTGCCTGATTGACGGAAACAATATAATCTCGAGCACAACAGCAGATCAAGCTGTCAAAGGCCTAGCTCGAAGGGTGAAGGCCAAAGGTTTTATAAATTAGATAAGTAGTTGCAAAATGGCAGGAATATTACCTCGCAAGGAACAGGAGTTGAGCCCATATTAGCAACTTCAGAGCCTTGGTTGGAAGTAGTTGTCTTGAAAATCTAACTGAAACCAGTTAATTCATGTGATGGTACGAAATCTATCATGCAGTTAATGTTATTTAATTGCAAATTTTAATTTTGACAAAAGTTGGTCCACTCTTAGATTTTGTAAGACAATGGTAAGATCCGGTACACATGGCTACAGAAGCTTTTGTTAGATTGAAACGAAAATTGGTAGCTCTATTAACTTAGCTGCGGTTCCAGCCTTGCTGCACAAATGGAGTGTACATCAATTACCTTAACAAAAGCTTCCGTCCTTTTGCTTCTGTTCCTTGAGGGGTTAATTTTGAGGCAATGAATCGATGCAAGTTTCACATTTTTAATTTGTTGTCGGGTAGTATTCATGACAATAGGGTTGGTGCAAATCAAAAGTCTGTACATTTTCTACAGGAATCAAAGGGCTGCTGTAGAAACATGGTTTAGATTGAAAAACTGGTATATAGAGCAGGTTAAGACAAAAAAGAATAGTGACCACCACCTGCAGTTATGCTGGTTAAAATATTACTACACAGCAGTTTATTATTGACCATGTTCGACATAAGGTATAACAAAGGGTGGCATCCTGTCTAAGGATCTGCATTTCTATTGGACATTGTAGAATCTTTTAAACTGATTGAATCCACCATAAAATCTTTACAAACATCCTCATTTTGTATTTATATGCTTGTTTAATTCCAAATGGATCATGAATGATCGAACGGTTTAAGAATCCATGATCTCAAATAGTTTTAGTTTTGTTTTTTCTTTATATTCCTTCTTTTCCTGTATTTTCACTTGATTAACTTTTATGGTTTACATATCTTCAGGCATGGTCGCAGACGTTAAAAGAGATGCTAAAATCTGGGGGCATCTAAGAGATTCGTACGGTGTCGATCTTAAGTAATAATAGTAAATGAGATCCACTGATGTTTGCCGGGTGTCTGTGGGAAGGTGAACTGTACTGACAAAACATGCCGACATCGCCTTTACTACTAATTACTAATCTCTTCAACTTCATCAGAGATGCAGCTTGGTAAGCTTATATTGATCTTACATTGTATTACTAGACATGACAACAATAGATGAAAATGATAGTACTATTAACTTATCACTCATTGTCTATCTCAACAATCTAGATCGGGTTTGACATACATTAACTTTGTTTGTGAGATTTAGAGTTAAATGAGGTTCAAATATATCTGGTTGAATATTCTGAGACTAGTTGTTATTCATATTTTAGTTCTGTTAGGATTGTGCTTAAAGTGATGCTTTTAGATCCCAAATACAGCGAGGGATTTTTTTCTTTTCATCTATATGATTATGTTCTGCTGCTCTTTCTCTTTCCCTTTCCCTTGATTATTAATCCCGAGTAACTTGAACTTGGTTCTTGCTAGCTAGCTGGAGTCGACTTCAGGAACGGGGTCCAGAAGGCAAAAAAAAGAGCACGCACTTTGGCGTTTAATTAGGTTGATACTGGTCCCCTGCTCCACTTCGAGCTTCAATCATGAGCTACTTGGCCCAGTCGACTGCAGGAAACCCTTCATTAGAAAGAAAATTTACTGCGGCTTAGGTAGAACTACAGTTCAATTAACCTACTCATAGCCAAGAGATCATCAGAAGTCCCCAGGACAAGACAATGCATATAGATACTCCATGCCTAGCGTTATCATATTTGCCACTGAAACTGGGTGCCAAAGTCATCTAGCCATCTACCCTACTGTCTTTTATTCTCTCGTCTTCATCCAATCCCCTCCAACACCCCAAATGACCTGCAGCCGACCATGCAATTACTCTGCCAACTCAATTCTCAGTGTACTTCTCTCCTCACCATCCTTCATTTACTTTGCCAACTCAAACTGAAGCAGTCAATTTCCCTGTGGCTGCAAGGACTCATCACATTTAAAATCTTAATTCCCAACCTCAACCTACCCGCAGTCTACATGATAATCAACTTCCGCAAGCTAAACTGATGTTTCATCGCATTATTTTGTTGCAGGCAATACAATATATTTATGCCGGCCTTCGTGGAGGACTCCTGTGGGTACTCCCTCTCAGGACTTTCTTTGACCCACCCTCAGTGGCCACTATACTCAGAAGCACCAAACCTGTTTATTTCCCTTCTCTCTCCTTTATATTTGCTGAACGGGTCTTTTCCTTCCCCCCCTCCTCCTCCGTTGCTGCATCTTTAATCCACACACATGGGTTGTGAAAGTATCTTCTTGTTCTTTTTCCTCTTCCTCCTCTCTTCTTCTGCCGCAGCTTGTGATAGGTGTGTGCATCAGTCAAAGGCAGCATACTTCTCTCCTTCTTCTTCCCTCTCTGGTACGTTCCCATCCCCAACAGACTTACTTCTTGATGGGGAAACTAAAGTGATATTTGAAGTAACCAATTTGATTAGAGATTTTTTGTGATTCTTGCAGTTGGAGCTTGTGGGTATGGGTCCATGGCTCTGGTCTTGAATGGAGGCTTTATTGCTGCTGGGAGTCCTGACCTTCACAGGCATGGTGCTGGCTGTGGAGCTTGCTTCCAGGTTAGGGATAAAGATACCAACAAATATATCAATTCTCTTCATTGATGTGGATTCCGCTTCATATATGTAGATAAGATGCAAGAACACAAACCTCTGTAGCAGCGGAGGAGTAAAAGTCATCCTAACAGACTCCAACAGCAGCAGCAGCAGCACAGATTTCATCCTAAGCAGCAACGCTTTTGAGGCCATGGCAAGAAAGGGCATGGCCCAGGAGCTCAAGAAACTTGGCGTTCTGGATGTGGAATACAAGAGGTAAAACTTAAAACAGATAGCAATCTATGGACCTACCATTTCTTTCCTCTAAGCACCCAATGACAGCGCCCTAATTCCTAAATTAGCTATCCCAGCTCTTGCTGTCATTTACGGGGAACCGCACATTTTGTCATCGTCAAATCAATCTCTTCTACAGTCACATCTTGCACTCGAGCAATTAATCACTACTCTCAATCAAAGCAGGATTCCTTGCGAGTACAAGAACCACAACCTATCCGTCAGAGTAGAAGAAAGCAGCAGAGTGCCCAATCACCTGGCCGTCAAGTTCCTGTACCAGGGAGGTCAGACTGACATTGTAGCCGTGGATGTAGCGCAGGTTCTTTAACAACGACAAGCATCACAACTCAATTCAATCCGACCGAACCCATGGCCGCCGAAACTGTTATACTGATGCTCAACTTTCATTCCATTGTTGAACAGGTCGGGTCAGCCGGCTGGAGGTTCATGAACCATGAGTTCGGCCCTGTTTGGAGCACAGATCGAGCACCCAGCGGGCCACTTCAGTTCCGAATGGTCGTCACCGGCGGCTACGACGGCAAGTGGGTTTGGGCTCCGACGGCGGTCCTCCCCAGAGAATGGAAGGTCGGTGCGGTCTACGACATGGGAGTTCAGATCACCGACGTCGCCCAAGAGGGCTGCCGCCGGTGCGACGTAGGAGAATGGAAGTGAAACAAGAATCCTCCACCCTTGCGAAGCTTGCAGGTCATGGGAGACCAATTAAACACAAAAAAAAACCCTGATGGAGTGATTGCAGTCCTTGTTCTTTTGCAGATGTTCACAAGTGTTTTGATATGAGGATAAAAAAAGAAGAAGCAAGGCGCTAAGAATTCAACTAAAGAAAGACGTGTGGATGGAAAATGACATGCTGCCAACTGCTGGGTTTTTCTCAAATGATGTATGAACTTTTTTGCGTCAATATGCTACAAACTTTTTGCTCCTTGATTGGCGTATTAGTTCGTGCATTTTTATTATTCTCCACTGTTAGACATGTGGAAACCTAAACCTAAGCCTTGAGTGGATTAGCTAGACAGCATATCACATGAGTCTTGGACTCATTAGTTTGGCAGGTTTGCATGGAATAAATTAGCACATTAATCAGTAGGTGTTCTTGTCCATTCGGTTAGTTTATCATGTGAGCTGAGGAAAGGAAGCCAAAGGATGCAAGGAAGTGGATTTAGATATAAATCTAGATTCAGGGCTACCAACCTTGCATGAGCATACTAATTTCTGAAAGAGAGAGAGAGAAAAAAACTTGATTGGAATTTGATGACAGAGAGGAATTCAGTTTGTATTTGAATGTTAAGACCTGATTAAGATGATGCTTGTCTGGTAACACACAATATGCACTGGAAAAATAAATAATAAATAAAAAGGGGCTGAACATTTCGTTTTGTATGGAGAAATAAGGATCCCCATCATAATATTCCCTTGAAAACAAAGGGTGGCCTTCCATGGAAGGAGAGCAATGGCCAAGTTGTCCTTGTTTAGATTGAGATCTGTGAACCACTTGGGAGATAAGGGGTGGGCATGTCTGTGGTTACATTGTGCCCAGCCATGCCCAGCCACAAAGAGCTAAACGTCCTCATCTGATGAGCATTAAACTCATAATCTCCTTTATAGAACCTCACTGTCCTAACAAGTTCAGCATACACTTTATATACTTTATAAGGTTAATCGGAGAATAATCAAATCAAACTCATGATAAACAACCTGCTATGTTCGCTTGTTTGAATTTAATACCAAATCAGATAGGAAATTAAAATATTATTTATTTATGGCAAACTCACGCTGCTGCTAGCTAAACTGAGAAGATATTGGCATGCTTGATTTGGATTTAAGTCCAACAATTCTGGTGGGCATCCCTTTTCCTTGCATCAAAGCCCACTCAATTTTTTGAAGTTACAGCACAAAACACCATTAAAATAGGATATAACAATATGGGGATTAAAATGATAAACCTTTATATTGAAAGGTTCCATACTTCCTATAATTTAAAAACAAATAACATGTAGAAAATATTATTTTTCTAAAGAAAAAAAATAGATTCTTCATTTAAATTTAAATTTAAAAAATCTCTAAAATGAGAACCCAATTCACGTTGAGTAAATATATAGGGGGGGGTAAATTGATGGGGGATGTGGTAGGAAGATTACAAAGTTAATGTTGAAAATTAAATGTGCATTGATTAGTCGATATCCATTAATTGTCGTCGCATCTCCTCCACCCGTCCCACCGTCGCTCACCGTGGAAAACAAAAATTCAAAATGCGGATCCGAGCGAACGAGAAGAGCATTTAACTCGACGTACCCTCTTAATTAATTTGCATGCAATTATGTCCTTTTTATTTGATCCATCTCTTTCTCTTTGAAGCCTTTATTTGATTGATTTGACTCTAACCAGATTGATTGATGAACAGGTGACTGACTGTTTCCTTCCTCTGGCGAGAAGAAAAAAAGAAGAAATTTTCCTCTAAATTTGTTGTCTAAAATTAATTAATTATTTTTTATTGTCTATATCCACCCATTCATTTATTGATAAATAAATAGATTCTTAAAAAAATTTGATAATATTTTAATTAAAATCTGATACTAAGTTAAGAATTAAAATTAGAAATATATCTCAAAAAGTTTATTAAAATACTACTTAATAATATCATGCTGAACACTACTAAGTCAACAAATGAAATAAAAGATCTTTTTTATTAATAGAGCGTGAGCAACTCTTCTCTTAGTCTGTAGTATAATAAACTTTTTGATTTTATATGATAAAAAAATAGATTTCATAGCATACAGAGTCAAAGCCAACATTCATTAATACATCTAGATTTAGATATCTATGAAACTTAATTGTATTTGAAATGTGGAGTAAGTTCATTAGCTTTTTCCTGTTGAAGATTAGAAAAATATGTATTCAGATAGCTTTTTTCTTCTTCCGAAGAAGTGGAATAAAAGAAAGATGGATTGTTCTTCTGCTCCAAAAGAGAAAGGAAAGGAAAGGAAAGGAAGAGAATAAGTTTCAAAGAAGAAAAAAAAGGGGGGCACATGGTGGTGGTGTGGTGAGGCCAAGGGCGAAGACGACACAGTGCAGCAGAGTTATATATATTTATATAGCAAGGGGGGTTATTATGCTGTTGGCCATGTTTACCAAATCCACCCAACATACGACACGCTGTTGATTGCCTTCTCCATTCACTGCTCACTCACTGCACTCTCAATATTCCTCCGAGAGACACACCCGCTTGCATGATGCATCTCCTCGAACATACTCTTCTTCTCCTTAACTGACACTGTTCTTGATACACACACACATACATATACATATATGTTCCTGGTTTCTTTACTCATTGTATTTGAATAATTAAGTTAGTTTCGGTTTTATATCAATAAAACTCATTATCCTTTAAGAAATCCCAATCCCTATGCATGCCCATACCTTGGAAATTGGTATTAATTAGCCCCCAAAGAACTGCTGCAGGGGTTCATTTAATTCTATGACTGAATGAGGGAGGGGGTATCAAGTAACTCGATGGAGAAGACTTCCTTTTAATGCAGCAACTTTTTTTCATTACATGCTTCGGGCTTTTTAGTTATTGCGAGGAGCGCATATTCTTCTCCTCCCTGCATCAATTCAACAAGGAAGGTGGAAGATTTTTTTGGTGCACTCATCGAGGTTTATTTATGGGTGGAGGAGGGAGGGAGGGGGGACCCTTTGACCCGGGGGATACCCTACGATTCCAAAGAAGCTTTACTGATTCAATTAAATAGATTTAGGTATTTAGTTCGACAAAAAGAGGGAGAAGGTTTTGCACCCAGCAACGGAATCACTCATCTAACCACGGCAGTTGGAGAATTAGTAGGAGCTTATCCTAATCTCCTTCGACCAACCAAACATGATGAGAAGTTGTTCCATCAAAAGAAGCTTCAGCAGTGGCTAGAGTTATGTACAGCGCAAGTCACAGAGGAGGAGGAGGAGGAGGAGGAAGAGGAAGAGGGTGATAAAGTTGAGGATGTGTGGCCGGCAGTGATGCTCATCATGCATGCCATGCTTGCTTGGTATCTCAAAGATTAAGACGGTAGGCCTACCATTATGTCCCGCAGACCCAATTATTTATACTTTTGGCAGAAGTGATAAAAGTTGAGATGTATCGAGATAAGTTTAACATAAGGTAGAGGATGATAAGAAGGTGAAGATGGAGGGAGGGAACATAGCTTAACTTAAAGGTAGGTTTTCGTGTAAACCAAAAGAAAAATATGGGCACCAATTTGTTTGAATGAATGCAGCAGTGGTGGTGGTAGTAGTAGTAATAGTAGTACGAGCTCTCAACTTGGATGCTTGATATCTTCCCTTTTAATATTTGTATATCAGGATCCTCTTCCCTCTCTAAAGAAGAGAAAGAAGAGAAAAAGAGAGGAAAAGAGAGAAAAAGAAGAATGAAAGAGCAACCAAATCTCGCTGCATGATGCTTTTTGACTGCAAAACAAAACAAACAAACAAAACCAGTAGGAGGGAGTAGCAGCAGCATATGCAGGCAGCTGGTTGGCATCAAATTTTGCAAAAGTCCTTGTGGCCTGCTGATGCTGTTGCTGCCCATGTTCTCTCATTTAGCTTTTTTTTTAACATATCAACTTCCCTCCCTCCCTTACATCCACACTTTACTAGTACAAAAGATCTTGGATTAGAATCTACTGACTTGCACTGCGCACACACCACACACATGTGTATATATTGTACCACCAACAAGCAAGCACTTGGGAGGCTGCTTTTTATCAGCTTCTTGTTAGATGTCAGAATATTCTTCTCACTGATGCTACCTAGCTATATACCTACACTGATTTGTCCTCGTCCTCATCCTGACTGATTTCTTATTGATAGATGATATGCTTATTATTGTTTTGATACTTCAGACTCTGCCACCTCTTGTACCTTAATTTGATGAGTAAGGAATATTTTCTTTGATTCATTGTCTTTTGTTTGCTACTCTTATCCTACCATATATATATATATATATACATCAACTGTGAAATTTTAACTTCATACATGCATGCTTATTTTTTCTAAATTTTATAAAGCTCTATTCTTATTCCCCGCACAATTCTGCTAGATTGCTTTATATTCATCTAATCTATATATAATATAAAATATTCATTGTACCCATTATGAGTCAGATGTTATGTAAGTATTTAATTCATAATCTTTCTTGTAAATCTCATTGCATGAATTTTATAGTTAAATTAAATTAATTAGGACATTGATTATTAAAAATTTTAATAATTTCTTATTTAGTGAAAAATAAATTAAATTTTAATAATACTTTAACCACAACCTTCCTTATTGAAGTTTACTATTAATAATTAACTTAAAAAAGTTTTTAAGATATATATTTAAATTAAAAAAACAAAAATTACCAAATAAAAATTTTAAAATATTTTAATAACTGCTTAGCTATTGAGAATCAAACACAAAATATTTTAAAATCCAGCACCCAAGAGTGGGCAAAAAGGAAAGCTGACAAAAAGTCACAATTAAAAGGTGTTAACAGATCTACTAAACATGAAGCTACTCTTCCTTTTTTTCCCTTCTCCTAACACACACAAAATTAAAAAAAGGAAAAGGGCTCCTTATTTGATGGTTTCTTAACCTTTAGTTTACTGTTCTTAGTGGAAAAGGAGGGGATAAGATTTTATTTTTTTTAACAAGGTAGAAAGTTGCAAAGGGTAGGGGGGGGGGGGGAGGGAAGGAAATAAACATTCATGTGGGCATGTTATATAATGGAGCAAAATATAAAGAAAAAAGAAGAAGAAAAGGAATGAAGATATTAGAAAAAGAGTAAGCTGACATGCAAATATAAACAAGCAAAGTTGGTGTACTTTTTATAATTTTTCCCCTTTTTCACCTTTCTTTTTAACCTTTTTCCTTGGATCCAAATTAATCAAGAATGGAAGGCAGGCCATGCATGCATCCCACCCTCCATTCATCAATCATATATTTCTGAAATCGATTTAATTATTGTGTGAAGGATTTAATTATATGAGTAACTGAAAAATAAAGAGACTGAGACTGCATTGAAACCTTCTTCTTCTTCTGATTCAGTTGAACTTTCAAAACGAGGGTTGGGACACCGACCACACCGACCGGCTCTTTCCGACGAGCCGTGGATCTAAAAAAAAACACAGTGGACGCACACAGAGATGACCTCTTTTTGGATCCATTGAGTGGGCACTCATCTCCTTCTCCTGCATCGGGCGTTCCATTATGCATCATGTTCAGAAACTTCAGTGGCAGGGCTAAATGATTAAGGAAAGAAAACGTACCCTTCCCCTTCCCCTCTCATATATGATATGATGAAGTGTCCTACGTTGTTGTCAGTATCCCTAGAAAGATAGCTCATCTTTGTCCTTCTCCCCTCACCTCCAATTTCCCTCACCCCAAGACATCAGTCCATTAATTAAGACAGTGGTCCAAAGTGAACATGCAAGATGGGTTTCATGAAATACAACAAAATTATAAAGAAAGAAGAAGAAGCAGCAGTAGCATGGATAGCAAAGCATATGGAGAAGAGAATAGAATAGACTAGAGTGGAGTATATAGAGAACTCGGCGGAAGATTAATTAAGCTAATAGTTCCATCATTGGAAGCATTATAATAATTAAGCATGTTGTGTATATGTATATATATTCCAGCTCACAAGAGCCAGTTCCATCACTTTAACAGCCTCTCATCACATCTCTCATTCTTTTTTTTAATTTTTAGATCCATACATATTGTTTAGTTTATCTCCAACTATTTTTTTTATGAAATGGATTAATTAGTTTATCTGCAAGGGGATTAAGAGGTAGGCGATGGATGTTCTTATTAGGGTAAGGTGATTATTTATTTTATATACTGTCGTTTTTTATCGATAGGATGAACAGTGAAGGAAAAAAAAATCGCACATCGTAAACAAATATATGCTTTAGCGTGTATATAAACAGCCCGTGAGCAGAAAAAAAAGTGTAAATGAGATTCCAGCTTAAACTTTTCAAGTAAGGAGGCTCACAGAGTGGTAAAAGTAAAAACTTTCGGAGTCAAAATGACTGCAGGTTGGCGTTCTAAAAGGTTCTTCCATTCCATGCCTATCTGTTTTCATTACCTTTTTTATTATTTATCATATTCTTATTTTAGCAAATATATATATTTATTTGGGTTCTTCCTCAGTTTGATGGTACGTACGGCGGTGGGTTTCACCGCTTTCTTTCCCTTCCTCAGAGGACAGAGAATAGCACGGGCATGTCTGCCAAAACTCCCTGTAAATTTTCTAACGATAAATCTCTTCTCCACTTTTCTTCTGCCTTCTTCTTCCCTCCCTCCCTCTCTCTGTGTCTCTCGTTTAACCTGCTCCTTTTCTTCTTCTTCTCTATTGGGTTTTATATATGAGCTTTCTTCCCTCTCTCCTTCTCTGCGCAGTTGAGCTCATGTAGTAGTTGTTGCCTACGTGCATTAATTCCTACCTAATACAATTCATCCTTTCATATATATCAGTAGGTGATAGTAGAACTGGAAGAAGAAGAAGAAGTAGTGGTAGCAGCAGCGGCGGCAGTATGGGTTGCTCGGGGTCCAAGTTGGAGCAGCAGAAAGCGGTGGTGCTCTGCCGTGGCCGTGCTGACCTACTGGCCGGCGCCATCCACCACCGGAATGCCCTCGCCTCCGCCCACGCTGCCTACTCTGACTCGCTCCTCTCCGTCTCTGCTGCCCTCCACCGCTTCCTTGTCCCTCCTGACTCCTCCCCTGTCATCTCCATCACCGCCCGCCGCAAGTCGGAGCCCTCCCCTCCGCCGACGCTCGCCTCCTCCGCCCGACACTCCGACATCGGCTCCCACATCAATTTCCTCCCTTCTGACTCTGACTCCGACTCCGACTCCGACTCCGCTGACGACAATGAGAATGACAATGACGATGATGGCTATAACGCGTTTCATTACGGCGGCTCTTCCCCTGTCCACCACCTCGACCATTATCGAATGGTTCAGCGCGGCCCCGTCTCCGGTGGCGACCTCTTCTACGCCCGAAGCCAGCCGCCGCCCTCCGTAACACTTGCGCAGACATCGCGGAGGTACGAGACCGTCCAAGTTGGCTCGTTCGATCCAAACTCAGCTCACCCCTCTTTCGGCGATCCTTACTCCTCCTATTTCCCTAACAATTACGGCTCGATGGGTGGATTCTTCGGTCTCCCTTCCTCTCTGCCGGCAATGCCGCCGTCCTCGTCGACGGCTGCGTCGGCCTCGGCATCAGGAAGGTTCTTCTCCTCGAAGGTGCCGCCGCCGCCCCCTTCGCCGCCCAGGACCTCCACCTGGGACTTCTTTAACCCTTTCCAGGTTTACGACGACTACTACACGAGCTATGCCCCAAGTCTGAGCTCCAGAGAGGCGAGGGACGAGGAAGGGATCCCCGACCTCGAAGACGCCGACCAGGCGGTGCTGAAGGAGGTCGCCTTCTCCTCCTCGGCCGCTAGACAGGACAAGATGCACTCCCTTAGAGAAAGCTCCTATTTGCATGATGCGAGATCATCGGTGGCCGGCAGGGACGCGAATCATAAGCAAGACGTGCTCGATAAGAATGGTGTTCAGAGGCCGCCGGCCGAACACCAGAATGCGGCAGCTCCGAAGAAGATTGCTGACCGCTCTGTGGCCGCCGGCGAAATCAAGGCCCAGTTCGAGAGAGCATCTCAGGGCACCGGAGAGGTTTCCAAGTTGCTGGAGGTGGGGAATCATCGCCATTATCATCGAAAGCACTCTCTCTATGAAGGTGAAATATTTCTTCTTCCTAATTCTGGTTTTAACTATCTGCATAATTTTCCAATGGCTTGATCTCGAAAATAGCTTCGTCGAGGATGATCGGGGCGATCACTTCGTCATCATCAACCCCTGCATTCCTAGAATTTCACGATGATAAGGGAACAGGATCAAGGAGTCTTGCTTCCACACTTCAGAAGCTGCACATTTGGGAGAGGAAGCTTTACCATGAAGTGCGGGTATTCATGCTTCTACATTTTTCTTCCTCATTTCTACTGCTCTTATAGCTTTAATTTACTGGTGTCACTTTCGAACTAATTCCCTTGAAGATTCTATTAATCCTTTTTCCCTCGTACTTCAATTATCTCGTTCACTGACTGCATCATCATCATCTTTCAGGATGAGGAGAAAATGAGATTACTTCTCAGTAGGAGCCACAGGGAACTGAAACGCATGATTGATAAGGGTGCGGAGACTGCAAAGATCGATTCAATGAGAGATCTCATCAAGAAGCTATCTACAAAAATAAGAATAGCGATGAAGGTCGTCGCCTCGGTTTCCAAAAAGATAAATAGGTTGAGGGATGAAGAACTGTGGCCACGAACAACTGAACTTGTTCTAGGGTATGGAACTCGGACATTCTTCGTGCATTAAGCTCTTTTGTATTAGCTCAGCTTTTGGATTCATTCCTTGCTGTACTTCGATTCAATCTTTTAAGCATGTCATTTTAGCAGGATAGTGAAGATGTGGAATATCATGCTTGAGTGCCATCAGATGCAGTGCCAAGCCATGTCAGAAATCAAAGGACTAGATTCAGTAAGCTCCGGCGAAACGATCAGCGGAGTCCATGCTGATCGAATACTGCAGTTGGAGTTCGAGTTACTCAAGTGGACTAGCAATTTTTCTGCTTGGATCAATGCCCAGAGGAACTATGTCAAATCCTTGAACGGATGGCTCAATCTCTGTCTTCACTATGAACCTGAAGTGACGACCAATGGATCAGTCGCTCCCTACTCCCCTAGAAGGATCGGCGCGCCGCCCATTTTCATCATCTGCAACTCCTGGTCACAGGCCATGGACAGGACCTTCGAGAGGAGAGTTCTCGAGTCGATGGAGTCGTTCGCTGCGGCAGTGCGCCACCTGTGGGAGCAGCAGAGCATTGAACAGCATGAGAGGATGATAGCAGTGAGGGAGATGGACAGATGGATTCGGGCAACGGAGAAGAACAAGAAACATATCAGGAAGGAAGTCGATTCTCTGAACAAGAAGCTGGCTTTGGTGCCTGGTCAGACACATCTTCTTCCCGGCTATCCGCTGAGTTTCGCAGCGTACACCACCGACTTCGAAGCAAGCAGTATCCAGTTAGGCCTTGAAAGAATCTTCGAAGCCATGAAAGAGTACACTGCTGGCTCAGCAAAAGCTTATCAGCAACTGCTCGAGCAATGTGAAGAACAGCAGCCAGCCAGGGACAATGCTAAGAACCTCGGAGGCAATCAAGAGGGATCCAAGCAAAAGTGATTCATTCTGGGCGTTTTGGCAGAGATGGCAATTCCAGGCAAGTTAATAGGTGATGAGATGGGCAATGGAATAAAAAAGGCTCACATACATGCCTTTGATTTCTGCTATATATATAGATTCTGAATTGGGGGCTTCTTGATGGAGAATGCTATCAGTTTCAGTTGTGATGGATGTATATGCTTTCAGTTTACTACAGAGATTGCTGCATTGCAGATACATATTCAGCGATCAAAACAGGCATTTTGGACCAAGAACAGCCTGTTCTTTCTTTTTGTAGATGGAGATTCTAAAGATAATACACTAAATGAAATTCCCATTATCTTTTTCCCATTCAGCAGTTGAATCTATTGACCTTTTTGGAGGGTTTATCTGCACCCTGTGCAGATACTATACTGTCGTTTCTTCTCCTGCATCTTGGAAATTAAGAAATATATATTAGTTCATTAGTAGCTACAGTCTTACCTATATATTTTATAAAAATAGATATATATTATAATAAAATATAATACAACATATTTTTTTCTGCATTAGATTAAAAAAAATATTTATATCTAAACCTATTAGAACTCCCGTCTAAATGCATTAAATTCTAAGCAACAAACTGTTGACTCCTCTCTGTGGCTTTCTCCTACTCTTCCTCGATCCTTAAGACCTTAGTTAATTGGTCCGTGGGCGTGGCCGTTGACCCATGTCCACCAAGTCCTCGTGCCAGAGGAGTTGACTCGAGGCTCCACCAATTTGTTCCTTAATTGAATGAACCGTATAATTTGAAAAAGAAGACGTGTTTATGCCACTCTTAGGAATAGTTTAGATTCATACATTCTCTCTATTTTATTTACTGTAACATATTCTCTCTATTTTGTCAGTTCTTTTATATGTATATAAAAAGTTGCAAACAAGTTGAGTTCATACGATTGATGTGGATTAATTAAACAACTAGTAAACAACATATAGTTAATTAGAAGTTAAGTATATTAGCACACCACTGCTCCATCCACGGACTCCGTAGCAGGAAGGGGTCCTGCTGCGACCACTCTACGGTCGATTTGGGCACCTGCAACTCCGGCGGTCTCACGGCCGCCGCCGCCGCCGCTCTACCACCGGCCACTGTCGATGGCGGTGAGGTGACCTCCTTGTGCATCTCCAATTCTTCCTTCAAATCTGATCGGTAGAAGTCTAGCGGAAGCGAGGGCTCGCTGCAGTGGCCGCCGTCGGAGTTGGAGGCATAGGAGCAGACCTTGCCGCCGGCGTCCTCCTCCTTCGCTGCTCTCTTCTCCAACTCCTTGAGGGACGTCGCCTTGCGGTATACCTTGCAAAGGACCATGTCCTCCTACATAAACATATCAGGGACGAGCAGCAGCAGCAGATTAAATCGTTACAAACATCAAGAATTAATGCGTTGCTGTTGATATATAAATATAAATATATACCTTGAGAGGAATGGTGGAGGCTTCCTGGAGCCGGTACTCGTTCATGATCCAGTCGGTCTTCGTCCCCCTCGGGGCGCGGCCGCCGTAGAACACCAGCGTCTTCTTCATGCCGATGACATGCCGGGGCTCCTTGGAGCTCCGGATCGGGCGGTCCGACCCCGTCGCCTTCCAGAACCCCCGCTCGGTTGTCCGGTTCGGCCGCCCGCAGCTCCCCGTCCGCCGGTCGCGGGGCACGAAGAAGTACCACTCCCTCTCCCCGATCATGGCCAACCCTAATTGATCCAAACACCCCCCAAGAAAAATTACAGCACGACCAGTTCGGCGGGACAAAACTAGGAGATTCTTGTAGTCATAAGTATCTTTGAAGAGTCTGATGACGAACCTGGAAGCTCCCACGGGTCGTGGAGGTAGATGTTGAGGCTGCCGATGATGTCGAACCTGAGCCTGCCGCCGCAGAGGAGAGGCCGGAGGTAGCAGGCCAGCAGCTCTTCCTCCGTCGGATGAAACCGGAAACCGGGGAGGTTGAGTTGGGGAGCTGCAGCCATCTCCATTACTGATCGAGGACTGGCCTTCTCCTCCTCCTCCTCTTCTTCTTCTTCTAGGAAGGCTGCTGAGGCACTCAACTACAGTTCAGCTGTGTTGTTTGTTGTTTTCTCATGGGAGAAGAATGGAAGGTTTCGGGTGGAGATTTATAGAGGAAGAGAAGTCCGTCGGGAGACATGTAGTTCCTACCAGCCTTGGAATTCTTCTGTTCAACATTGACCTTTGATTGAAGATACGAGGAGACTTCCGACTTCCGTCGCTTTTGTTTTTTGTTTTCCGAAACAATCTCGTTTTGATTAATTAACAGTGGGACCATGGAATTATTATTATTATTATTATTAGTATTATTATAGTTTTTAATCAAATATGTACGGATTGAATATTCATATGATTATAAAGTTACAATGATATGTGAAATTAATTATTAAATATAATTGGACACGATTCAGAATTAACATAAACTTACTTATTTTATTATTTTTATACGGAATATTTAAGTCAAATTCATTAGAGTTGTTTAATATACAGTAATAAATAAAATTAATTAAAATAAAAGTTAAATAAACTTTAGTCTCGTCTAATTAAAAGAAACTAGTATATATAATTCATTTATTTTGATATTTAAAATAGATGTTTCATCTATTATAATATATATATATTAATAAAATTAACATAAAGGAATCTATAACAGAAAACATAGAAACAAAGAACATATCACCTTATGAACTAATTAGTTCATCAAGATAAATTATTCTCAAGGAAGTTTAATATTTTAACCGTTTGATTGATACTATAAATTTTAAAGAGAAAAGTGTTTTGTATAAAGATATATGAAGAGAGATTGCTAAGGAATATTAGTATAATTCACTTAGTTTGTATTTTTGTTTTCGTTTGGTCATTTTGTTTTTTTTTGTGTGAAAAGAATGCCATTTTTTCCTATCTTTCCCGTGACTAATATTCTCTGTACATTTTTTTGATTAATTAAAAAAATAGGGAAGCATATTTGACTGATTGACTACTTGAAAAGGTGAAGATATTGGAATATTAACTAATTATTCAAATTCAACCATATATTGTGGTCCAAGTCCAATTAATTAGTTCATCAGAAAAATCCTCCCTCGATCCAAACCCACAAGGTATATAATTCTTATTAGAAAGGTAGTACTTTAAAAGTTCTAAGTTTAATACTTCATCTACACACATCCAATTATTTTTAGTAAAAAATTAAAACTATCATAATGCCTAAATTTAAATCCATGAAAATAAAAAAATTCATATTATAGTAAAACTTAAGTTTTCACGACATATTCAGTTAGGATTGAAGAAATATAATATCTTATTCCTAAATCTTAGCTATTAAAGATTTTTTGATTTAAAAGGATCATGCGTTTGATTAATAAAAAAAAAAAGTTGGATTGGATATATTGGATGACAAGGTGGAGGGGCGTTGACTTCACGTAAATTGTGGTCTTCGGAATTGTTGACCGAGTTGTCTTGGATTTCTCATGCACACACACAACGATTTCTCACGGCAATTCCAGATGCAATAACGTGTTGGAAGAAATTGGCGAGAAATTGAATTGGATGGCGACGGCCTACCTCTCCACATCAAAGTAAGTCTAAAGTGAAACTGGGATCAAGATTTGAATCGGTCCAAGTCTAAATATTTGTGCAAAACCGAAGCAAAGTATTCAGATGAGGGACCGACTGTTTTATGTTTTCTGTATAAATATTCAGACCTTCTTCCAATTTAATCTTCTCATTTTTCTTTAATTTCATAGCACCGATAGGTTTTTATTTTCAAATTTAATGTATAGAATAACTTATTTTGATTTTTCACATGTTTTATGATATCATTAAAAAAACAAAAAAAAGAAAGAGGGGGGATTGACATGAACTTGGAGCCCAAAACAAATAAAAAATCGTCAGCAACTCATCAGATCAATACCAATTAATTGATCAAGAACCTGAAGACAATACATATAATTTTGTTCTCCACCGTGTCCGTGTCCCACTTTTAGGACACGACGTACTCCAAGTAAAGTTACAACAACAAATTGTATAGATTCTAATTAAACATCATGCTAACTTAATTAATTAGTTAGCTTTTTTTTTCCCTTCTTCTATGGAAGGAGAAAACTACTGCAATATGTATGGCAAATTAAAGGCCATAATATACCAAAATAACTAATTAATTAACTCCGTGCACAAAACAAATTATGTTTTTTTTTAAAAGTGCATGTATCGGAGAATTAATTGATCATATTTAGATCCCCAGTCTCAAGTCCAAAACTGCACCTGAGCTGCTGCTGCTGCCTTCGTTGTTGTTGTTGTTGTTCTCCATCGGCGGCGGCAGGTTGAGGTCCAAAAGATGCCTCCTCGAGACGGCCGGCACTCCACCGCCCTCCTCCGCCCACTTCCACCTCTTCCGATGTTTCCCGACCGGCGACCTCTTCCACCCCCTCGCGTTCCTGATGGGCTGCACGGACGAACTGCTAACCTCGCAGCAGCGGTTGCCCCCGCGGGCCTCCCCCCTCGGAGGGCCGCGGGAGAGCAGGAGGAGGCTGGAGGCCACCTCGTACTCGTCGTCCTCCTCCTGCTCGTCCGGCGACGGCGGCGGCGGCGGCGGCGGCGTGGGGCCCGGGAGGAACATTTGCGGCTCTCGGCGGAGGTGCGGCGGCGGGTTGATGCCGCGCCACTGGCGCTCCGGGTGGCAGCGCATGTGGCCGAACAGGGCCTTCCACGAGGAGAAGCGCTTGCCGCACTCGGTGCATGGCGGCGTGGACGTGCTGCCGGTCGGGGAGCCGGCCATGTCGAGAGGCTTCTGCCGCGGGTGCCGCGGCTTCGGCGAAGCCGAGGCGGAGGAGGGGAAGGGGACGAGGCCGGGAGAGTAGTACCGGAAGCGCGGGCGGCGGCGGTCGCCGCCGTCATGGAGGAAGCCGTCGTGCTTGTGCTTGCAAGGACGGGCAGCGCTGCTCTCGCCCAAGTCCAGCAGCGGAGGGAAGGGCGAGAGGTGGGGAAGGGAAACGCCGCCCGGGTGAGGAGGTGGAGGCGGTGGAGGAGGACGCGGCGGCGGAGGAGGAGGAGGAGGGAGGCCGACGGAGGAGTCCATGATCACAGGGGATTGCGAGTGCGGAAAAGTGGAGGAGATCGGGGGCGACTGGAATTTGAACCGCTCGCGCCCACGCGAGGGCGGCAACGGTTGTCCACCCGCGTGCTCTGCTCTCCTCTCATCCCATGGATAGAGATGGTTAGTTCCTGACCGGATCGGGTTTCATCGGGTAACACCCGGATTTTCCAATAACCCGGAACGGTAGACGGATCGGGTTATTTCGGAACCCGAACCACCGGCTTACCCGACCCAGAAAAATAGGGTGCGACTCGTTTCGTAGTTGTCTTCGCATCTAATTATTCTGTTTAGTACTAAGCAAGGGTATTATTTAAAGTTTTGCAGTGCTAATCCACAAAAAATTCAAAATCCCCAATGAGGGACTAAAATATATCATTCTCTTACCTTTATTCGGTAGATACCTAATAAATTAAATTGTTTACGAGCACAGAAAACAGTGCACATCAATTGCACAAACTGGCAAAAGTACTTAGATTCACATTTCTTTTCAAATCTCCCTACCAGGCCTTAACCTGCTGTGATCGCAGCAAAGTTTACATATACATTGGAACAAGAAAATGGTTAAAGATAAAATCAAAACCATTATGATCTAAGGAGATGCAATTTCTCCGAGAGAATGTACACCGAATCCCTGCCAAAATCTTGAAAGCTCGGAGCCCCTCTAGTCCTTTGGATGAAGAAAACTGTACATTGCTTTTTACCAGAGCCTTTATTTTCAGTCATTTATTCCTGAGGTTAAAGCATAAAGAAAACTCCACATTAGAGAATGAAAAAGGAAATAACAAGCAATCGACTGGTTAAGGAGTTTGAGATTTCAATTCCTCCTCCAATTTGTAATGGAAGGATCATCTGATCTATTAAGGCATATTCATAGCTATGAACCTTCATTTGCAGTTAAATTGTTGTGCAGATATAAGCATATTATCTTCTTATTTACAAAACAAAGTTAATTAACCTTAATTTGAGCTTCTCCTTTTGCTTCCGATACTAACCTTTTAATTCTGAGTATCTTGAGCGTCTCCTTCTCTCCGCAATAATTTTTTATGAGAAAGCAAGACGTAGAATAGAATTTGATGAAAGAATGGTTAAGAGCAGCAGCTCTAATCTGAGAGTATCTCCTCCAGCTCTTGATCCTCTTGTCTGATTAAGGCATCAAACTCTGGTTCAGCTCCACTGGAGGTGCTATTGCTGCTTCCTGCTAGAGGTGTATTTTCACCATAATCCAACTCCATCCAGTCCAACTCCTCATGATCAGAAATCGCTTCCCGGGCACTTCTGTTGCTTGCATTTTTATCACCATCATCCTCAGTCTCAATATGAGAACTCGAATCCGCTGCCTTCTTTGAAACTTCACATATGCAAGCTGAGGGATACTCATGGAATTCACCTCTACCTGCCCTTAGCTCATCAGGCAGCCCCATGAATCCTTTCTGAAAGGCCCGGACTTTGGAGGAGAATGTGTTCCAAGTCATGCTGGTTCTGTTCAGGAACAAGGAATAAAGTTTCTTCGCGTTTGGTCGTATCGTCCTCTTGTGCCCGTAATATCGCCTGCATTTCAGATGCCAATGCAGATCTGATTACCAAGCCAGGACTTCTTGTGCTTTGATGACCAGATGATAAGCTCACAAAGAAACAGAATGATACCTTCGACCGGCCAATATTCTAGCCATGTTGCCATTGTTGTTGGTCACAAATACATCACTGCCATCGCAAACAATGAAATCAAGAGCGGCCATTTGGGATGAATGTGACGAGAATGATGCCAGTTCCTCGTTGGTTGCTAAAGTTTCCTTTGTGTGAAAATTAGGAAAGAGGGCCTTCAGAGGTGCTAATGTCTCCTCACCTCCATAGATCTCACCAGAAGCCACATAGAGGTGAACCTCTTTGCCAAAGCCCAGTGCCCTGAGCATTAGACCGACTTCTTCGGGTGTCAGTGGACACTTACCGTGACGGCGTTCCTTTTCTGGGTTGCTTGCCTGCTCAAAGTTTTGAATGAAAAGTGATCAGGAAACAGTTTCTTTGCAGTAGGTATGCTAAGTTGAACATATATCACTCATTTACATGGAGGCTTTTCCATCGTTTGCGTATGGCACCTAATTCAGTTCTTTCCTTTTCTCCTCCCCCGTAGTAACATCCAGAGAAAGCAAGCATGTCAGGCTCAAATCTGTCAGTTTTAGCACGTCATATTTCACTACATAAACATCACCTATCCTTGGATCAGTGCATCAAATCTGTTATCATTTTTTTTTTACCTGAGATGAAGGGCAATGAAGTGATTGCTCTTGGTCTTCATTCTTTGGATCAGTTCATCACCCATCGTCTGTATTTGATCTATAAATTTCAAGCTATGGTAATTTACTCTGCATCTTAGTTTCTGCAAATCAGTCTCCAACTTGTTTGATAGCCGATAATCAAACTTCGTCAACTTAACAACCTGCATTTCCGCTAAACACAACTTAGTTCTAATAATCAGTTATACTAGTACTGATTGAATGATTACAATGATCTTTGCAAAACCTATTTCTGCATCCGGTGTCTCCCTAAAAGTATTTCTTAGGTTGATCATAAACTGAACTTGTGATCATTTTCAAAATTTTATTATGACTATTATTCTTTTAATCAAGAAAATTTGAAAGAGCAAATCCATTTGGGTAGAAGAAGCTCACATGCTTCTTCAGGAGCACTGGCAGAACTCGACTCTCATAGCATTTCTGGTTGCATTTCCTTGGAACACGCATGCCATGAGGAATCTGAATGACTTTGCCACCATTTTCAGGAAGTTTTCTGATGATGGTGACATCCTTTGTGAGCGAAGTAATGAACCAGTCGACATCGAATATGTCGGCAAAATCACTGTAAAATGGGGATCATTGAAGAACAAAACGATCTATTAGTAGTTAGTCACAGGATTACAATCAGTCGATGATATGAAAAAAAGAAAAAGGCAGAGGTGTTTCCAGCAAGTGATAGTATTTGAAGCAAACCTGGCATCCTTCCAAAAAGATTTCTGATCTAGGGTAGGAACAACAAGTGTTGCATTCAGAATCCGCGCTACAACCACAGCATCAATTATCTGCAAAACAGTAGTGATTATAAGATTACGCGATGATTTTTATCACAAAAATGACAATGTAATGAACCCTCGCAAAACATGACTCAATGTACATGTAGAAACATTCCAAAACTGCAACAAGACTTCAAAAACCATAAATTCAAGAAGCACAGAAATGTCAGAAAGTGTTCCTTCTGTTGCACATGAAACATGTTCTCCTAGTTTATTATTGGCTATGTAGAAACATATAGCTGGTACATTACAGAAATGAAGCTATTAAGTGTAGTAGTACTGAATCTTGAATAAATTTAAAATTTCAATAAAAATTTGTGAAAATTAAGTTTCTCACAGTGTTTATAAATCAAGTAGCTTTTTCACAGTACACATTACAGGATGAAGGATACAATTTGGGGAAAATTAGGATCTGGGATTTTAGGAGGATGAGAGAATCATGGAACCCTAAAATATGCTAGAGAGCCATAAACCAATAGATGACTTCTCCCAGTCTTCCATGACTGGGCATGATTAAACGTAATGGACATTTATGTCGGAATTGTTAACTCACCCCTGTTCTTTGTTGATTTAATCCTCCACTGGTTGATTAATGCATATCCAATGGAAAAATATTGGGGAAACGTTAAACTCACCCCTGTTCTCTGTTGATTTAATCCTCCACTGGTTGCGATCATCAAATACCTATTTGGAAGAGTATTGACTTCAGCTGCTGCAGAATGGGAAACGAAAAAAATGGAAATCGTAGTCTAAGAAAACAACTCAAGAATTAACGAGAACAAGCCAAAAACAAGAACGAGACGTACCCACAAACCCACTGCTCGCGTTGCTGCATCCGTAGAAATCTTCCGATAACTTGGAGCCCCAAAGGTCTCTCACTCTGCTGCCCCCTCCGCTCTAACAATCCATATCGAATCGAGCAAATTAGTACCACCAGCAAATTCATCATTCAAGCACCAATTTCTGAGCTTTTGATAAAAAAGGATTCGAGGAAGGAGATGAACATCGCACCGGGACGCGGAAGGCGTCGACGACGCCAGCGGCATTCTGGCGAACCTCCGTCGGATTCTTGAGCTGAAAGGCAAAGATGTCAAAGGAAACAGGAATGGCAATGGGAAACCCATCAAGACGGGATCTTGGGACGGCCTTACCAGGAGGGAGGAAGGCTTGGTTAGGACGAGCGGTTTGTGGACCAGGGCGGCGGCGGCCGGGCGGTCAAAGAGGGGCGATGAGGCCAGCAAGTAGTGGGAGGCGAACACGATGAATAGCAGCAACGCAGCAGCAGAGATGGCCGTCCGGACCGGCACAGCTGGGACCGCCCGCCTCTCCTGGCGGCGGCGCCTGTGCAAGCTCATCTCTCTCCCGCTTCCTCTCCCTCTTCTCTACCAATCTCGGGCGACTCCTCTACATATCCTCGTTGGAGTTGACTGCAACCAGCCCATGAGCACAGCTCGGAAGAAGAAGAGGCCAATGAAAAAGTAGAGAAAGATGAAATATTTGGAGGAAAAATTCGATTTTGAAATCGAGATTACAGCAACAAACCACTATTTGCCAAACAAAACAGAGAAAGAATTAATTACAGAACGAAAGCAAAGGCAAACGGGAACAAGAAAGAGAGAGGAGAAGAAGGAAGAAAGAGAGACGAAACACAGAGAGAACAATGGAAAACTTTGAACTAAAAAAATAAGGTCGAGATTACAGCAATAAACTACTACTACTTCGACCAAAGACCGAGAAGGAAGTAGGATTAATTACAGAACGACAAAGCCGATAGGAACAGGAAGGAAAGGAAAAGAAGAAGACAAAGAAGCAAGAAAAAGTATTTGAAAAAAAATGGTTTTTTTTTAAATACTGTAGAAGGCAGATAGCTTAACATTGACAACCAGTTGTAGTTATTCCTTTCCATCTTTACAGGCTTCAATGTGTTATTAGTTCCATAATTTTCACATTAAAAAAAAAGCTGTTTTATTTTCTCACGGTCAGAATTACTCTGTCTAATTTATCCAAGTAGAAGGAAAAAAAAAAACAAAACTTTGGAAACAAACTGTCACTTTCAATACCTAATATTTCTGGATCAGGTAGAGTTATATATATATATAGTCTAATAGAATTTTATTTTTTCAGGACGATAAAAGATCGTATGATGTTGGATTTGTTTCGTAATGAGCCCCTTGATTAACTTGTTAAGCGTGTGCTTTCTGGAGTAGTCTTCTTGTGAAGAAACTACAGATGAATCTTTCCTGAGGTGAAGTGATGCAAAGATGTCTACTTTTAGATTTGGTATCCAACGGTGGGGAATTGGCAGGTTTGGGAAAGAAATAAGAAGAAAGCAGTAGAGGCATAACCAGTTATAATAAAAATTTACATGGCCTTCTCTAATTACTATCAGTGCTGTTAAATTATAGGAGGAGGAGACTCAATCCAAATCTGAAAGGGTTCTCTACGTGATGCATAAGTACAGATGGGTTGTTGGTGCATAATGATGATGTGTATATAGATTTGATGTGAACTGAGCAATCCTAATTTCTTTGAATGGTTCAAGTATAATAAATATTATGATTGCCCTAAAAGTAAACGTGCTGGCATTTATTATTCATTAGAAAAATAAAAAACAGGCAATGAGGCCAAATAGGCAAAGAGGGAATCAAAAGTTTTTAAGCAGCCCTTCATGTGTCTTCTTCCTCCGCAGCATATGCATTAACAAATTAGTCCCTGCATTTGAATTCTTTCTTTCTTTCTTTCTTTCTTTCTTTAAAAAATAGGAAATGATTCCTACTACCACATGGCACATTCAATGGCATAAGCCCTTCAAATTTGAAGTATTTTTCTAGGGGAGATGGTCGTGCTGTTTGATTTATATCATTAAACTAAGGATTAGTTTAGCTTAGTTTACTTCTTTTTTTGTTTCATTTTTGCCCCCCACCCTCTCCTCACTAAGATAATTAATTAATTAATTAGATCTCACCTCCTAAAGGGTCATGTGCTGATATCATATGATCTCACCTGCACCGTATTTTACTTTATAAAGATGGACTTGTTGTTAATTGTTGGAGAGGATGATTAGGTTTAGGGCATCAGATGCACTGGGGGACCTTAAAAGCTTCCCCCCTCACTTAAAGGGCAAGCTAAGTATCTAACTTGCTCTCTTTGCTTGTCTTATACAGAGGCTCTGAGAGTTATCATAATTATCATTTTAAATTAGATCTAATTATTTTAAAAAATAGACTTCGAATATTAGATTAAGAAATCATGTACCCCTTAACGATAAAAAATATTATTTTTTCACTTCACTTTGTTTTTTTATATTATATTTCTATTTGTAATTAATTTTTAAAATTAATTAAGACTATCCTGCCAGGATCAAAATTTCTAACTTAAAAATTCTTTTTAAACCCAAATCCTGTCACAAGCAAAAAGAGAAAGAAAATAAAGCCAAAAAATATTTAAAAAATCCTAACCCAATCAAAGTTGCATGTTATAAACTCCCATAAATAATATATATATTATTCACAGAGCTGGAGGGGTTATGTTGGTGGGTTTGACTTTTCTTAGGTCTTTTCCGAGATGCCTCCTCGATGCTTAGAATAATTAATTAATCGATCCATCGTCCATTATTTAGTTGTTATTTAAAATCAATCTTTTTTTGTTTGAAATGTCAACACTAAAAAACTACTACTATTATTCAGAAAAAGATAATTTTTTAAAATGTCTTTTTGCAAATAAAAAAAGTTAATAACGAACTAAAAAGTATTAAAAACTAAATTATAAAAAGGCAATTATTAATTAATATATTATAGTGGAATAATGATAGGAAGCAAAGTCAACCTGGCAGAAGAATTATTTATAGCATGAATCGAATCGTAATTTAAAAGAGAGAAATTAAACGTAGGATAAGCACGGTGGGCAAACCTGCTGCAGTGATGATGAAAGCTGAAGTCGTTGTGTTTGGGTAGCTCCTCTGACTCTGAGCTGTTCATGATCTACTTTGGGAAGAGACGTGTGTTTATATATATATATATATCTATATGTATTACGTGGGTTTGAGTTAGATCGATGGTTGGTTTAATTGGGTGGGTCGTCAGGGGCAGCTTTTTTTTTTTAAAAAAAGGAGTTCGGTGGTGTCCCGATCCCCACTAAATTAATCAATTATGCCTCACGGAGCAGTTTGTTGACTACTTGATAGAAGTGAATGAAACCCCCCTTTTTTAAGTTTACATCCGTGACTATCAACCAATCCTCTTTATATATATATTATTTTTTTTAAAAGTTGAGTTTATCACGATGTTACGTGCTATCCATCTTGGCTCGACCGAGTCCATCTTTGGTCTTATGCGCACTTAACATTACCTGTATATTTCATTTTATGCTGAGCTCCGGTCAATATAGTCAACATGTGCTACATGCGCATCAAATCCTTAAAATGGATCGTCAAATATTTAAATTCATACCTCTTGTAAGAAAATAATAACGTTTATCAACTATTTCAATATAATTTTACGTGCACCTTATATAATAAATAGTGTGAGTCATTTTATAAGTCGTATTATACTACATCTTACTATAGTATAGTAGCCTGATAGGACATGTCTATAGTGACAAGTTATGCTAGGCACGACTCAATACATATACCACCCATAAGAAACACGACATGTTAAATATATCTGTTCCTACTATGTGTCTCTCGGTCACAGATGATAAATAAATAATATATTAATTTATTAGAATAATTTTAAATTTTAAAAATTTAAAATTTATTAGAACTGTACAGAATGAATTAGATAATGTAGATTTGGAGTTAGAGTATATTAAAAATATAGTAAAATTAATGGCTTGTACGCAGAGTTATTAGATGAGTGAGTTCTTACTGTTACTATAATGCTGCAAATATAATATTCTCATCAATCTGTATATATTATATATGTAATGTTATTTTATAACTTTTTACAAGTAGGATGTATTATATATATGTATAAAATAATGACGAAGGAAATTGGTAAACATAGGAGATGATGAGGGAAGAAGAGTGAGTAATAATGCGGTGGCAGTAGGCAGTGGCCAGTGGGAGTGGCAGGGTGCCTTTTTAGAGAGCAAGAGGAGGCGGGGAAAGGAGAGCAGCAGCTGTAAATTAAGCTGCAGGATTATGAACAAGTCTTTCTAAGTTAACAAAGAGTCAGAGAGAGCCACGGAGAGAAATAGAAGAATAAAACTAAACTTGCTAATGGTGTGCAGTGGGGACTGCAGTCAGTCAGTCAGTCAGTCAGTCAATCATTTCATGTGCTATTTATAATAAGATTCATAAATATACCTACAATTTGATGCTATCAGAAATTGGGGGGAAAGAGGGGAAAAGGGGGGGTGGTGGCTCTGAGGAAGGGGAACAGGTGGTGAGTCGTCGTCATCATAATGCTTGAGAACGAAGGAAGGGAGATGAGGGAGGGACCAAACAAGCAAACAAATAATACGTACGCCTCTCATCTACTTGCAATTTTGCAACCTCCATGAATATAATTAAGTAGCAGATGATGGAAGGCAGTAATCGTATGGAAGGGCCACTGTTAAGTCCTTCCCTGGTACATCACCAGTGCAATCCATATGCATATCGACACCCAGTAAATTTCAGAATTATGTTATTATTTATCCTGTCCGTAATCTCCATCTCGCAGGAGGAGGAGGTTTTAGTCCTAAAATTCCTAAACATCCATAACTTTGAAGCTTATTACAGCAACTTAGTTAGTTTGGTAGAGAAGAGCTCCAAAAAAACTTTAATCTCCATCAGATGGTCAGTTTACGTCAACCATCCCTTTCCTTCATTTCCTACCTATATATATATATATCCATAATATAATATAATATGTTCAGTGAATGAATGATTGATGCTCATCTGCCCCCATGTCCTTCACCATGTGGTGATCTCCATATTTCACCAACCAAACCTCAATCTGTTCTTCTTCCGAGAGACATCCAATCATCCATCAACATGAGTTTGAGATTGTAAAATTCACAAACTAATCAAAAAACCAAGCACCAGAACCTTAGCCAACTATCAAAATAAATAATAATAATTATGTGAGTGTTCTTAATGAATCTTGAAACTAACCTTATTATTTAATTATATATAAAATAAAAATATGCATCATTCTAATTAGAGTAATTTAATTCTAAATGGGAGGTTGTGAATTTAATATATATTCTAATTATTTTTATTATTTAATATAATATAAAATAAAATACATGTTTATATGTTAAAATAATAAAATTCTACACTGAAAGTTACTTATTAAATTTTAATATTGAATTGTATTGCTCTAATCAATTAAATATAAATATAAATTGTAAGTAATTTTTTTTTTTTTAGGATGAAACTGTAACAGAGTTTTTTAAAAAGATTTAAACCTCTCACCAAAGATTAAAATCTGAGAGATTATAATTGGGCTTGCATAATTTTGGGCTGGTCCTTCTTCTCAAAACTTTTGACTTTCTCAAGTCCAATGATTTTTATTTTAGGTCCAGAGAAAATTAATATCAGTATTTAAAAAACAAAATCTAGATTTTCTAAGGAAATTAAACATATACGATTGTTTCCAATATAAGTGCAAAAATTACTAATTTCAGTAGCCTTTATGATAATTATTTTATACTCAATTTGATTCTTAAAGATTGTAAATTAACATTATGCAGTTCAATAAGTTTCATAGTATTTTTTTTATTTCATTAGTTTTGTATCGATAATATCTTAAATTTCGTAATAAAATGAGTAATAGAGATAAAATGATTACCGCAACTACATCTTGATTTACCACATTGGATTGAATAGATTTAATTAATATGAATATTTAGCGACCACATCAATCAATCTATCAACTAATTATTTATCTTGTTTTGACTTGCTGCTGCATGCTTCTCGCCTCTTTTTCGGCCGCGCCGCCGCCGCCTCCTTTCTTCTTCCTACTTTCCCTGTAAATGCTTTCAGCCATGGCATTTGCCTTCTCCCTCTACACCGCCTTCATCAACTTCCCCGTCTTCGTGAACGGCAACTCTTCGAAGACCACGGCGTCAGGCACCTTCTCCTCCGGCAGAACTCGAGGATCTCCTCCGCTGTTGCCATCCATCCCTCCTCCAGCTCTACGAACGCAAAAAGCATCCCCCGCTCCTCGTCCTTCCCCGCCTTCGACACCACCCCAGCCATCCTCACCGCCGGGTGGCTGTAGATCATCGAATCGATCTCGATGATCCCGATCGTCCTGCCGTCGCACACCACTTGGTCCATCATCCGGTCCTTGAACTCGATGTAGCCGTCGAGGTGCCGGACGCCGAGGTCGCCGGATGTAGAACCAACCGCCCGTGAAGGCTGCTGCAGTGGCCTCGCGGTCCAGGTAGCCGCTCATTACGTTGTTTCCCCTGTAGACCACCTCGCCCACCGTCTCGCCGTCGGCCGCGACGCTCTCCATCGTGTCCGGATCCTTGACGTCGACCTGAGCCAGGAGGAGGTGCGGCAGCCCCTGCCGCGACTGGAGCCGAGCCCGCGCCTCCCGGGGCAACTCCTCCCACTCCGGCTGTTGGACGCAGTAGAGGGCGCAGCAGTAGGACTCCGTCTGCCCGCTGGCATGCGTCACGCAGAAACCCAGCTCCTCCATCCTCAGCAGCACCTCCGGCGGCAGCGGCGACCCTCCCGTGAGCACGAGGACGAGGTGGGGCAGCGGCTTCTGGTTTTCCGGCGAGGCTTTCGCGACCATCCTGAGCAGCGTGGTCTCGCCGCCCAGGGCGGTGACGTTGTGCTCGACGATCGCGTCGAAGATGGTCTTCGCCGACATCTCGCCGATGAAGACGTTGGCCCCACCGAGGGCGGTGATGGAGATAAACTTGTTTTTGGTATATTTTGATCTTAGCATGTATTAGGAATAAAACAGCAGTAAAAAAGTTCTGTTTTGATTTATATAAGTGCAGTTTATAACTTCTAAATTTACATTGTAAGAAAAGTTGGAATATGTCCCAAATCTTCTCGTTTTTGTTTCTATCTTTTGTCTCTTTCCAAATACAGTATTGTAAACTCTGTTACAACAAATATAATGAACGTGAGAGAGCATAGGAATTCTTGCTTCTCTACACGATTTTATTCTTCCACTTCAGAATTGCTGAGAGTCCTCTGTTTTGTGAGTTACTGTTGCATCGTTTCTCTTCCAACAATTAGTATCAGAGCAAGGTGTGCTCGTGTGATACATTAGAAGATGTCGATGTAGATGCCATCAGCCTGGAAGAAGCCGTTGATTGGCACGTCAGGAGATACGATGAGCAGAACCTCCTCAGCGGTAGGAGGGAGTCATCAAGCTGCACCGATGCTGATCGAGGGAGGCAACTATGCGATGTGGGCTGTGCGTATAGAATCGTTTCTTGATGCGCAAGGAGCGTGGGAAGTGATTGAGCCAGAAGAAGGTGCGGTCCTTGTAGATCGAAGGAGGGACAAGGTTGCACGATCAATTATTCATCAATCCTTAAGTGATGAAGTGCTGGAGCTAGTTGCTAATAAGAAGACAACAAAAGAAACGTGGGATACGTTAAAAAATCTCCACATAGGTTGTGAAAAATTCAGAAACGCAAAAGCTAGTCGCTTGCGTGGTGAATTTGAGAAGCTGCAGATGAAGAATTTTGAGTCAGTAGACGATTATGTTGGCCGGTTCTCTTCGGTGGTGACTGAGATGAGGAACCTTGGTGTGGAGATGAAGGAACAATTAGTTGTGGAGAAGTTGCTGCGATCCACTCCTCCTAAGTTCTATTCTATTGTATGTAGCATAGAACAATTTGGTGAGTTGAGCACCATGACGGTTAACTATGTTGTAGGTGCATTGAAGACCTTTGAAGAAAGAATTACACCTTCCTTGCAAGAAGAGGTGAATCAGCTGTATTGATCTCGTGCAGATGCAAAGACAAAGCACCGAAGGGACTCTTCATGCTCTTGGCGTGGAAGAGGTCAAGGGAGAGCTAGAGGCTTTGCTCAAGGGAGAGGAAGGTTCGTTGGAAATTACAATGGAGGACGTGGGAGAGGAAGATACAACTCAAATTCTTCTAACATGATACAAGAGAAATCTAAGAAGGATAAGTCTCATGTAAAGTGCTTTAGTTGTCAAAAATTTGGGCACTATGCTTCGGAGTGCAAGAAGGATGAAAAAGCTTATTTGGCCGAAACAAGTGAAGAAAAGGAGGTTCATGAGCATTGTGTCATTCTAATGTCAATTGAAGAAAAGGTAGAGAAGAGTGATACACTCTTACAAGGTATCAACTCAAATAATTCTATTGTTGATACTTTTTTTGACACTTGGTACTTAGATTCTGGTACTACCAGTCACATGACTGGAAACTTGGCTTGCTTGTATGATTTAAACAATGCTTACTGTGGACAAGTAAAATTTGGAGATGGTTCACTAATCAAAATAGTAGGAAAGGGAAGTGTAAACTTCTCTACTGAAAATGGTGAAAGAAAAGTCATAAATGATGTTCTCTATATTCCAAGTTTGAAAACCAACATATTAAGTCTTGGACAGCTAGATGAGCTAGGGTGTATCACCATCATTAGGCATGGCACATTAGACATTTGTGACAAAGAGGGAAAGCTTTTTGTTTCTGTTGCAAGATCTGACAATAGATTGTATCTGCTGCACATTCAAAATTCAGACAAGTGTATACTTGTAAGTAATGACACTAATAGTTGGTTGTGGCACAAGAGGTTTGGGCACTTGAACTTTCAAGCATTAAGAACCATGTCTGATCAGAAGCTTGTAAAGGGTTTACCACACATTCATCCAAATGGAAAAATTTGTCAAGATTGTGTTGGAACCAAGCAAGTCAGATCTTCATTTCAGACAGCAACAAACTTTAGAGCCACTAAAGTCTTAGAATTGGCACATGGTGACTTGTGTGGTCCTATTGTTCCTTCTACTTTGGGAGGAAACAACTTTTTTCTACTGCTTGTTGATGATTTTTCCAGATACATGTGGGTTGCTATGCTGAAAACAAAGGATGAAGCCTTTGCAGCATTCAAAAAAATCAAGCTGCTGGCTGAATCAGATTGTGACAGTGAACTGAAAAGTTTTAGAACAGATAGAGGAGGAGAATTTAATTCAAGGGAATTCAATATTTTCTGTGAGCAGCAAAGGATTAAAAGGCAGCTAACAGCACCCTATTCTCCTCAACAAAATGGAGTTGTGGAAATGAGAAATAGAACAGTAGTAGAGATGGCTAGAAGCTTGCTAAAATCCATGGATGTGTCATCTATTTTTTGGGAAGAAGCTGTTAACACAGCTGTGTATCTCCTAAACAGATCCTACACAAGAATTTTGGATAATCTAACTCCCTATGAAGTATGGACAGGTAGAATGCCAAATGTTTCATACTTAAAAGTTTTTGGCTGCAAGGCTCATGTGAAGACCTTGGGTGTTCACCTAAAGAAATTGGAAGATAGAAGTAAGACCATGATGTTCATTGGTTATGAACATGGTTCTAAGGCCTACAGATTCTTTGATCCAAAAAAAAGTTCAGCTGTAGTAAGCAGAGATATTGTGTTTGAAGAAGACACAAAGTGAGATTGGCTCAAAGGGTCAAGCAGTGATGGTACTGATCAATTCAGAAATATGCAACAAGGGCTATTTTTTTGAAAATGATACTAATCAGTAT
The DNA here is from genome assembly GCA_030544415.1 of Thalia dealbata. Taxonomy (NCBI): domain Eukaryota; kingdom Viridiplantae; phylum Streptophyta; class Magnoliopsida; order Zingiberales; family Marantaceae; genus Thalia; species Thalia dealbata. The sequence goes on from CM060458.1 coordinate 3,961,010, forward strand.
CAACTGATTTCTGATCAGTCCAGTAAGAGTGTTTCTGATACTTTGGCAGCTGATCAGCATGTTGTTAAAGGTGATAAATCAGTTAGAGTATCAAGAAAGGATGTCACTCCAATTGCATTCAAATTGGATGGCACAAGGAGTGGCACGGACAGTGGAGACAGTTTACAAAAGAAAGTATCAGATCATGATACTTCTTGTGATACGGTAGCTGATTTGCTTACTGATACTGTTGATGATACATTTGATACCTTGACTAACTCAATTGCAGGAAAAATGTACAGATCCTTGAAAGAGGTCTAAAAAAATACAGAAGAGATGGAGCCCTTGCAAGAGGAAGTGTGGTTACTTCAAAATTTAGATAAGGAACCACTAAATTTTTAGGAAGCAGCTGAACATGATGTATGGAGGAAAGCAATGCAGGAAGAATATGATCAAATACTCAAGAACCAAACTTGGATTCCTACTTATCTTCCACAAGGCAGTAAGGCCATAGGTCTGAAGTGGGTGTTCAAAGTAAAAAGAGATGCACAAGGAGCAATTATAAAGTACAAAACAAGGTTGGTTGCAAAGGTATATTTGCAACAACAAGGGGTGGATTATGATGAAGTTTTTGCACCAGTAGCTAGAATTGAAACAATCCGATTGTTAATTACAGTAACAACCCAACAAGGTTGGGAACTACATCAAATGGATGTTAAATCTGCATTTCTGAATGGCACAATAGAAGAGGAAGTGTTTATGAAACAACCAGATGACTTTGTACTAAAAGGGAAGGAGGAAAAAGTGCTTAAGCTTAAGAAAACATTGTATGGTCTTAAGCAAGCACCTAGAGCTTGGAACATGAAGCTAGATAAGTCTCTGATTTCATTGGGTTTCATAAGAAATGTGCAAGACCCTGTTGTGTACATGAAATCAGTAGAGAATGGGAGGTTGATTGTTGGTGTTTATGTAGATGATCTACTGATTACAGGGTCTAATATGAAGATTGTTCAACAATTCAAGGTGCAGATGCAGAAAGAGTTTGAGATGACTGATATGGGACTTCTACATCACTATCTTGGTATGGAAATCATACAATTAAATAATAAAATAACACTATCACAATCACTATATGCTGAAAACCTTCTTAAACAGATGAGAATGTTTGACTGCAATGTGGCACATACACCCATGGAAGAAAGGTTGGTTTTTCAGTAGGCAAAGGAAGTGGATGCAACTGAGTATCGAAGGCTTGTTGGGAGCTTGAGATATTTAACTCAAACCAGGCCAGACTTAATGTATTCGGTGGGCATTCTAAGTAGATACATGCAAACACCTACAATGGCTCATTTGATTGCAGCTAAGAGAGTTCTTAGATATCTTAAAGGAACAATTGGCTATGGCTTGACTTACTACAAAGGAGATCATGTCAGAAATGCTGTGATACAAGGCTTTAGTGATAGTGATCATGCAGGTTGCATTGAAGATAGAAAGAGTACAAGTGGTATGGTATTCTTCTTTGGTGGAGGTGTGATCAGTTGGAGCTCAACTAAGCAAAAGATAGTTACTTTAAGCTCTTGTGAAGCTGAATACATAGCTTTGACAGGAGCAGCATGCCAAGAAATTTGGTTGGCATGATTCTTAGCAACTTTATTTGAGGATGAAGTGAAACCAGTGACAATTTTTGTTGATAATCTTTCAGCATTGGCACTTAGTAAAAATCCAGTGTTTCACAACCGTACCAAGCACATTGATACAAGATTTCACTTCATTAGAGACTGCATTGAAACAAGACAAATTAAAGTTAAGTATGTAAGTACAAGTGAGCAAAAAGCAGACATCTTTACTAAAGCATTGGGTCGATATAAGTTCGTGGAGATGAGGATTTTGTTGGGACTTCAAGAGCTCAAGCACACACAAGCTTAGGAGGGAGAATGATGGAGATAAGCTTGTTTTTGGTATATTTTGATCTTAGCATGTATTAGGAATAAAACAGTAGTAAGAAAGTTCTGTTTTTGATTTATATAAGTGCAGTTTATAACTTCCAAATTTACATTGTAAGAGAAGTTGGAATATGTCCCAAATCTTCTCGTTTTTGTTTCTATCTTTTGTCTCTTTCCAAATACAGTATTGTAAACTCTGTTACAACAAATATATTGAACGTGAGAGAGCATAGGAATTCTTCGTTTCTCTTCCAACAAGCGGCGGTCACCCACACCAAGCCCCAGCCATTGCAGTGAAAGAAGGGCACGGTCCACGAGAGGGTCGGCGCCGGTGACATCTCCGTGAGGATGATGGTGGCGATGGTGTTGAGAAAGGCGGCGCGGTGGTTGTGGATGACGACCTCGAGCACGCCGGTGGTGCCGGAGGTGCCGGAGGTGTAGCTGATGGAAATGGCGTCCCACTCGTCGTTAGGCCACCGGACAGCGACGGAGGCGTCGCCGGAGTTAACCAAGGCTCTCGTAGTCGTAATCCGCACGGACCGACGACGGCTCTCCGGGTTCGTCGATGGAGAAGAGGGGGAGTGGACGGTCGAGGGAGAGGCGGTGGATGACGGCGCGAGCAGAGTCAAGGTAGCGGTGGTCGACGAAGAGGAGCTTGGGGCGGGACTGGCGGATGGGGTCGGGGAGGATGCCATCGACGAGGTAAGGACTCATGACGCAGACGACGGCGCCGGCCAAGGGGACAGCAAAATGGAACTAGTACGCCGCCGGAGTGTTGGGGCTGATGACACCAACCTGTGACCGATACAAAGAGAAAGAACAAACTAATTCAATTCCGATCGAGAAGCCAACAACGACGATGATATATATATATATATATACAATGACTAATAAATAGAACAACTTATGACGTCGCCGGGGGAGACGCCGAGGTCGATGAGGGAAGAAGAGAGCTGGTGGCAGCGTCTCGAGTTTGGCGCCAGGAATTCCGGAGGTTCCCACAGACGACGGAGGTCCGGTAGCCGTAGACTACGGCGGCGCGTTCCAGGAAGCTATCGGCGTCAGCGCCACGTTATTTGCTTTGCACTTCATCGCTCCTTCCATCGCTGCTTAAATTATTAGTATGTAAAGCTTTTTTAGTATATATCAAGGTAATCGCTTCACGTTATTACAGAGAGAGAGAGAAAGAGAGAGGAAAAAAAACACTTCCAAGAAGAGCATACTAAAACCCTTCCACAGAAACGCCAGAGAGACAGACAGAAGTATTGATCAGGTGTTTTTTTTTCTTCTTCTTTTGCTCTCTTTTTTGTCCCCCATTTTATAGGAAAAAAAGACAGTGAAGCTGGAGTTAAGATTCGGATGGATTTCATATATATCCATTTAGATATACATGTAAAGTTACAAATAAGGAAAGCTTCAGTTGTAGAATCGCAATAGGATGGAGACATACATCACTAGGAAATCTAACTGGATACTTTTTTCAGATATAAAAACAAAATTTATGGCATTTCATTAATACATTCCTCATAATTTTGTTTTTTCCTCTACGAGCAGGTAACAAGAAATATTTTTTTAGAAGAAAAGGAAAGGAAGAATAAAGTAGAAATACACCAATATACATATATATATCCAAAAATTTTAAAACACAGCAAACTTGGTACTCATATATATATATAATAAAAAATTACATCATATCCCAGAATACATATACAGATGGCTAATAGAACTTCTACAGGTACTTTCAAAAGTCGGGGTGGTATTCTAGTTCACGAATGAAATGTGAATTTATCACATAAACCATTCATCTCCATAGATAAGCAAATATATCGGTGAAAAAATATAAATCTAACTTGACATGAGTGAGTAGTTTATATAAGATAAAACTTATCTCCCCGCCCCTTAATTGGGAACTGACACAAGATTAGAAAACATCAAATGACATTTCCTCAACAAGACAGGGAGTCATTTTAACTAATTCCAAAACTATCGTCGTCCCATAAACCTACTACGATGCTTGCATTTTGGATGGAGTTCCTCTCCAAAGGCCAAGCAACGCCAATCTTCCTTGCTTCTTCCAGTGAGTATTGATTCAACAATTGGTGTGAAGATTGCACCAAGCTTCTGGAGAGCATTTATCCCTGTATACTTATAAAGAAGTGTACTCCGTGATACTGCTTGGAATGTCGATCACAAGAGATGCTTCGGTTCAGCCTTTCCCTCCTGTGCAATGGTTGCCTGACAGAAGAGTAAACAAAGCAGATTTTATTTGCAATGGAGGCATGCGAAAATTGCATACAGAAGAAAAGTGCTCGTCTATGAATGCAAAAAAGCTAGGCAGCACATAGCCACATCATTTGCAGAAGTTAATTATATTGGATCTGTTTAACTGCTGAGATTGACCAGGACATCCCATGCATAAACTAAGAGAGACGTGGTATAAGACTTACTAACCCCCTCCTCTTGCAATGTCAAGAACCTCTCCTGATCCTTTTAACTATGCTATAGGGAAAAACAGGGAAGATGCAAATCTTACGATCTAAAAGACAGGAATAAGAAGAAAATTTCAGACATGACGTAAGGGAATAAGAAGCAACATCAAGAGAAACTCTAGTTAGGATGTTGATACCATCGATGAACTTATTGATTTACTAAAAATTCATATTCAATTATGGTGCATATACGGATAGAAAAATTGAGAAGATATCGAGGTCTGCGTAAACGCAAGGTAACAGAAAGAAGTATTGCTCGGTCTATAACAGGTTTGTTATAAATGATTTTACATATTTCATGGAATAGAGCATCAAATGGGTGCAAACTAGATGTATAGGAGAAGTTTAATGTATCCCAATAAGAGGATAGGATCAAATTTTAGTCAATGGGCTAAGCCAAAAATAATTTGCAAAAGCACTCATTCTGAGTCAGCTAAATGAGGAGATTCACAAAATGAAATAAGAAACCACTCATTCTGAGTCAGCTATCAAGTTAAATTTTCAAATATGTGCACGGTGTTTGCAAGTAGAGCTTTGTAATTGGGGATAATAAGACAAGAGGGCTGTACAGAGGAATTAAGACAGTAAGCTTATCTATAAAGAGCTTATTGAATTTTTAAAAAGCAATCCATTCTTCGAAGAAAACATATTTAAATGAGAATTAAACAAATTAATACATATACATATAAATGAAAAACATACTATACATACATATTAATATATTAAAATGAAAACAAAGAAAAGATAATCATTTTAATATGTATTTAAACCAAACCCAATGTTCTCTGGAAAATAATAGCCCTCCTAAAAGATGATTACCAAGATGTAACTTATGGGAGACTGGGGCAACTGCAAAGTGATGATGATATTTAAAGATGTAACATGCTCTTCTAAAAAATATGTTTATATATATATATTTCACGTTTTACTCGAGGAAGATAAAAATATTATATAACATCAAAAAGATAAAAAAAAAACTCTTAATATAACATTAACAATTAATACACCGTTAAGTTTTGCATGAAAAAGGCTGACCATTATTTAGTCCCTCACTCGCACTGACAGCTATCTGTTCAAAATAGTCTTTGCCAGCATCTGCAGTTGGATAAAGTAATATTACCATTATAAGGTAGAGAAAGTATGCAGCCTTTCAAACTAATGAAAGCATGTTAATGCCGTATTGTTACCATGCTTCATTGTTAGAGATGGTTCTTCATCTTCTACATAACCAACAATCTTTGCTGGATTTCCAACAGCCATGCTTCAAATCGTGAAACTCAAAAGGTTAGCTTATTGACACAGTCACAATCAGCATCTGTTTAACTCATTTGGATAACAACATTTGTACTATTTATACATAAGAAATACAGAATACTTCCATCCAAATGAACTAAAGTCATTTTTCTAATGACAGTTACTAGCAAGCGAATAAAACCACTGTTTTTGCAGCTTAATGGTATTTTAATAAACTCAGAGCAAACCAATCTACCAGACAACCATCAGCCATTTCCCAGGGCACTAGCGGCAACACCTCTAAGCTTAGAAATCTAGGTTTCAGAAGTAACAATCTAGCTTAAAACTTAAAAAATCATCTAGTGTGTTTTTTTTTATAAAAAAAATTAAGTTCCAGTCTGATTGTAAACACTCAAATCATGCATTTTCGGATGCAACAGGAACAGGCAGATATTACCATACATACGGTAAGGTTGTTTAGTATTATTCCATTCCTGCAGTTACTTCCCTCCTAAGTTCTTATCTTCATTTCAAACAAGGAAATATAGACTATGAGATTACAAAATAAGTTCATCCTTAAACAACTAGAATTTACTTAATTGCTTAAACAAGCAACTGATCATGCATGCTAAAACAAAGAATATCAGTTATTATCATTTCCACTGATTTGCAATAAGATAAACTATATCTAACCTGTGAGGAGGTACATTCTTCAACACAAGAGAACCAGCAGCAATCATAGCACCTTCACCAACCAAAATATTGCCAAGAACTGTGGCACTAGCTCCAATTAGAGCACCTTGACCTATTTTGGGATGACGATCTCCAACTTCTTTACCAGTCCCTCCCAGTGTAACACCCTACATCCAAAGAAAGAGATTATACTTGCTTCTTTGACCTTTGAAAAACATATTATCTGTCTCATAGCAATAAATAAGAAACAAAAGATAAAAGGATTTAACCATGAACAGAACAAAATTAGTATCAAACAGAAGTAATTAACTATCAAACTATAAATTGACGCTCACTTGCAATATCTTAGTACTGTTTACCTGATGTAACAGCAGTTAGTGTTCTAATATTCTTCATATGGATTTTTCCTAATTAATCTAGTTCATACCTCCGTTATGCAACATATATAACTTTCCTACATCTTTGGTTGTTGCTCAGCCTTCCTACCACCTCAACAAATAGGCATTTTCACATAGCACATATCCAACTTTCCCTTTTTATAATCATACACAAACCACCACACCCATCAGCTGACTGCATATATTTTCTCTTTGTACTGATAAACAAAAGAAAATCTACCAAAATTATAGCTGTGGTCTTCCTCCAATGAATATATATTGATTACCCTCAATGCATTTGGGCAGAAAAGACATGCCAACTGGATGTTCATAGTCATTTGGTTTCCTCATTCCATGCAGACACGTCTTCCTCTAAATGTCAACCAAACAATGAGAAAACATTGTCCTTTTTACTATGCAGAATGACCTGAAGAGAGCTTTCTTACAATTTGGTACCGTCTCGGGCCTCCTTAGTACCAAAAATATAGAGACCTTTGCCAACAGGTGATTTATATCAAGACCTCTAATCTCAGTTTACATTCATATTACAGCTTACTATGGAGAAAGAGAACACCTTTTTAATGATCCATGCATAAGCTTTATGTAGTCAGCAATTGGAAACTTCAGATCTTCGGTATTTGTTCTGCCATCAAGTAACCTGGTTCCCTTGGCCTAACATCTCTTTTGATTTCCACGTTGAATAATGAGTCTCGTTCTAACATTGATTATATATTTATTTTTCTCAATGCCCAATTGCAACTATGTGAAGGTTAAAAACATCCTCATTTCATCGTCTGATTTCTCTAAGATAATGGAAAGTTTTAATAATAAGTGGTGAAAAATTATTAGATTTTCCTTAATCTATTATGTGGAACTAGATCACCGAACAGGAACTATTCTGTGGGACTTGGATCCTTAACTATTCCATATAACATGTCAATCCAATGCACATGTGGAACTAGGAGGCATCAATCAGAAAATCAGCATAGTGATTTTGCCAATATATAAATCAACACAAGATGGTCAAACAGCAGAATGCATACTTGCCTGCATTAGAGAAACCCAGTTTCCTACAACAGCAGTTTCACCAATGACTAAACCTGTTCCATGATCCAACATTATTCCCTCACCAATTCTTGCAGCTGAAAAGAATAGGAAAACATGGATCAATGAGAACCCAATTCAATATAAAGCAATAGGGAACAAATCTAATATAGTAGATAATGCTAGGTTTGCGGGAATGAAAAGACAGGGCCAAGTGATAGCAACAGTGGTTGGTCTGTAGATCATGCTAACCAATGCTAATCAGCATCTATCATGTGACACAATATTGATGTGCATGTTCCTATACAAGTATGTATTTAGCCATAGCAGGATTAGTCCTTTACTAGTCATTTTTCTTACAATGTTAATAGATATCTTACTATTCGTTCCATACAAGAAAACTTTAACAGGAACTTTTAAGCATAGAATAAGAAAAAAAACTAGGAAAAAAAATTATGGCTACCAACAAAGCACAGGCAACGAATATATGGTCTGATGGTCAGATGTTTAGTTAATAGGAATTGAAAATGAGAGAGGCTACCATGGGAAAATCATATAAATGCAATTGGTACCTGGGTGTATGTCCACAGCAAAAACCTAGAAAACCATCACATCAAAAAATAAATGTTTATCAGGACAGACAATAATAACATATCGGCTAGATCCAATTCACTTAAAATTATTATAGCAAATGAAATCGCATGAAATCACCTCACTAATTCGGCTTTGTAATGCCAACGCTAAGATTTTACGCCCTTGGTTCCATAAAGCATGTGCAATACGATATGATTGCAAAGAATGGTAGCCCTGAAAATGAATTATGAATACCAAACTACGACAAATACAAAAATTACTGCGGACAAGCACATACTTCGCTAGTACTACAGCCCTATATAAGCTTATACTCCTACTTGCTCCAAATAAATAATGAAAATTAAAAAAGTCCGAGCCATACATGAAAACTACAATGAATTATTGGCTCCTTGATATTCCCAAGTTTTTTTTTCACGGAGTTATTATTATTCTCAACTTATACAAAAGAACATCATACCTTAAGGTACAATAGCGCCCAACTGTAAGATGCACAAGCAGGATCCCTGTCCTTGAATGCCTGCAAGGAGTAATTAATACTTTTTGTCGGCTGAAAAAAGAAAACACACTCGAAGTCTCTGATATTCACATAAACAACATGAGGAATTCAGATTTTAAAAACAAAGAAAATGATGAACTCAGATATTTCCATCGCATGACAAGGGATCACCTGAGCATCTAGGCGAATTGAACGTTGAATACCTCGATCATTCGACATAACGTCATAAAAGATATCCGTTAACTGAGTTGCGAGAAGTGTCGGATCCTGAAGCCTATTGGCAAGTACAAACCCCAGAGCACGCTCAAAACAATCATGCGATAAGACACTGGCATATAGGAAACTGCTCAGAATTTGCTCCTTCTCAGCCTAAAACATTGTCATCAACACATTAATAAATATGCGAAAAATGAAAACTTCATCTCATTTACGACATATGTGGAAGATGAAACGGAAATTATACGCAAAATAAGATCGTTGAACGTGCACATTTCAAATCATGACAACGGTACATAGGAAAATAAAATTTGATGTACAATTGGAATGAAGAGACACATACACGAGCTAAATCATTCCTCTTCATCTTTAATTAGATTACTACTAACACGGCATATAAGTCAAGATCAAGCGCACTGCTCAGAGGGATTCATGCTCATCTTTTCCTCTAATTTTTTTTTTAAAAAAATCTTTCAAACTTCCATCAACCAGAATCAAAAAGGAAAAAGAGTGATTTCACTCGTCCGAATCATGTCAATATCGCCAGCCTATGTGAAAATTCTAGCTTCAAATTCAATTCAGTACGATCCAGACACGTCAAACTGACAGGGAGAGGTTAGAAACTACGACCTCAAATCTAGCGTCGGCCCTGACGGAGTCCCAGATGGGATCGCCGGCCGTGTCAAGAATCGACCGGGAGAGGGAATTCATCTTGGAACGCCCCAGCGCGTACATGGGGAAAATAGCCTCCGTGCGGCATCTGCTCAACGGAGCCCTGACCTTGGTCTTGCCTTCCTCCCCCTTGTCCTCCTCCATCCCCTGGAGGAGGATGCACCGGCAGGCCATCCGCGCGCGCGCCCGCAATGCGACGCCGAGAGCGTCCCGCCCCAGTCCGGAAGGATTGTGCAGGAGGAGGAGGAGGAGGAGACGAGCAGATAGGTTTTCTGGAGGAAGCGAGGTGGAGGAAGAGCCGTGTAAGAGCGCGCACCGCCTCTTGCTTCGCTGCGGCGTCGTGCGATAGCGGACGGGGAAGGGGGGTAAGGCAGAGGAGGGGCTGCGGCCTGCACGAAATGAAAACGGCACCTCCGTCGCTCAAGGTCTCAAGCATCCACAATTCCAGCTTAGCCCCTGTTTTTTTCCAAAATTTAGTGTTTTATTTTTTTTAAACGATCGAGTCAGCCTTTAAGTCTTTATTATTATATTATGAGAGAGGCCATGTGTTTAAATGAAAATAAATATTTTCTTAAAAGATCAACGTAAACTACTATTATTTAAATTATAAAATCAAATAAATAAAAGTAAGGTCATTTATTGTCATTAGATATACCATTCGATCTTCTAAGACAAACGGCAGGTCATCCAACTTTAAAAAAAACCTCCAGATTAGGAAATAAACGTATTTTTTTTTAGCAACTTGAATGGTCAGGGGATCACATAATAAAGGATTAATCATAAATAAACCCCTCTATTTTTAGAATTATTATAAAAACAATCACTAAAAATTATAATGAATAAAAAAAAAACTACTTTCATCTTATCTGGTGTGAGAGTAATTTGTAAATAAATATTATTATATAATCATTCATAATACAGAGAAAATTTAATTGGACAGGGTAGAATTATTTAGATTGGTATACAATTAAAAAAAGAAATCTAAATTGATTAGATAAGAAAGAAAGATTTTTATTTATTTTTAAAAAAAAAATTGAGAATAGTTTTTTTTTTATAACTAAAAGATGGAGGGATGAATTTGGCAATTGATCCAAAATTAAGGGTGCGGTGGGCCCGGGGGGCGTGCGCGATGGTTGACCACGAGAACAAGGTCGGTGATAAGTGGATCCTGATCCCCGGACGACATCAAATCAAATCTTTCAATCCTTTTTTTCGTTGTCCTCTGCCTTCCCCACCCTTTTTTTTTTCTCTTCGACAATTTTTCTCCGCGTCATCAGCAAGTATAATTTAACAACCCAATAAAGTTGTATCAAGATATATGACAGTCGTTGAACACAAGCCGGAGAGCTTGTGATTTAATAGGCAATAAAATTATATATAAATATGTGGCAAAAGTTGTGGATATTAAATTAGTGGAGAGGGGAAAAGGCCAAGGACAAAAGTAGAGGCGGAGGGAAGGAGTTGTGGTGTGCGATGCACAGAGCCACAATTATGGCATGGAGAGCCAAAAGAAATGAACAGAGAGCAGGGGATGTCTGTTCCTGTTCCTGTTGATAGAGCACGGCATAAGAAAAGAAAGCAATGGAACGATAAAGGCGGCATGCGGTGTATTATTTATTTATAGTTGTGCCGCGGTGCCTCGTAACGCTAAATTTTGGACTTCCTTAAGAAATAAAGAGGCGTATCTGAATCAAAGAGGCAAATAACTTTATATTTTTCCATACATGGCAGTAAAGAAAGGATTTGCTAGTAAATAAACGTAAAGCTATTAATAATCTCTGTGATCTGACTGAAATATCTAGGGAATGATCTGTTTCTCCAGGAAGTTGTAATGACGCCTGAGCAACCGAATCATGTAAAAAACAAATGAAAACTGTGGGTGTAGATCAGGAAGAAGAACAACTAAAACTTTCTATATATAGACCCTAAGTGTAGTCATAATTAACAGTGATGTCAATGATGCCATTTTGAAGCACAAATCTTTCATGAAAGAGACAGGAACAACAACTTGCCTTGTTTTGGAATCTTCCAATGTTGGCTTGTTCTTTGCCCCTTTTGCTTTTAGAAAGGGTCTCTCGATCACAGCACAAGTTGCCTTACGGAAATGCAATAAACGATGGCTTTTAATTTCACCCTGACATATTAATGCTTTCATGTCGTTGACGAACAGGACTTATCTTACAAGAATACTGGCTGCTTTACGATATTATCATCGCTGCGGCTAAAGATGCAGAGAACTCTTAAAGAGATCCAGTAGATTCATCGATCGTTCGACCATATCTTCACCACATACGCGAATTTTATATCCGGCAATTGGCAGCTGGGTATGAGAACAAACAAAAAAGTGAGTACGATGCTAGCAGTGAATACAGCATCAAGTTCAACTGCAAAGATAAGATTTGGATTTTTTACTACCGGGCAGGCCGTCTCATATGAGAAAGTGTTCAATTAAATTATTAATATTCTAAAAGAAATTTTATATTACTGCAGGAAACAACAGCAAAGAAGGAACTACTCACTGCAATATACAAACTGATTGAAATCCAGAGTTATTCTGCCTTGCTGGGTTGTATCGAAGGAATTAAACAAATTACTGCAGCAAAGAACAACTGTATCAGCTGGACCTGCACATAATACAATAACACCATATACGAATACATGTACTAGTAACGACAAAATTAATGAGTCTAAGTCATAGTTTAATAAAAATAAAAATAAAGTAAATCTATGTTACTTCAGTTAGGTTCAATTGGAACTCCAATGCTATTAAACTTGCATTTTCCTAATTCATGCAAGTTATAAGAATATGCATACCGAGCTGACTGTACAAATATACAAAGTGAGATAAACTCATCCAGCCGAAACATTCCCGTCTTGTTCTTATCAAAGCTCTGACAAAATATCAAGCAGTAAATTAGTCCATTGTAAATAAAAGTCAATAAAATCCCATTGACAATATTTGATAAGAGTGGCATGTAAATCAGAAAAACTGCTAGGAAATGAATACAAACACTGATTTATTATATGAGAAAAGCTTTCAAAACAATGAATATATATTTTGCTGGTGAGAATTATACTAATTTTTAGCCCTCAAATGGATCACTTAATTTTCACCCAGGGCAATGAGTTGATTTCTCCTTTATTATTTGGATTATTTAAAGGTAGTGCCACAGACAGGGAGGGTGGCATGTCAACCACATCGTACCAGTAATATACAGAAATACTCCTGTCCATACTCTTGCGTCTTGACCTCCAAATTAGTAAAAGTGAAGAATCTCCACTGGAGCATAGTCTTCTTGATGACAAAGAAGCACTTGATGAGTTTCTTGCCAATCATGGCAGACCAAGGAAGCTAACTACTAGATTATTTCAGGCATATCCAAACAATCTTTTGAGTTTTTGTTCTTTAACTTTCACCTACCATGGAGGATTAAATGTTTTGGTTGTATTGTGATTTAAGTGCTCTAACATTTCATATATTTCTTGACATAATGATAAGATTCACAGAGAAATTTCAAGTAGATGCTCTGCAGTAGCACTTAACATCCAACCTATGCTATGCAGTAGCACTTAACATCCAACCTGAAAAGACTGGGAATAAATATCTCATCCAAATCCCTTATTAGCATAAGCAATTTTCATGCAAACCTTAACCAATAAAAAATTGAAACCAGTACTTCTAGGAATCAACCTAAACTTGTAATGTTAGTTATTTTCCTTAGTTAGAATTAGGGGAAAAAATAGAGTGACAATAAATTATTCCCTTTTATACAATTTATAGGTCAAGCCTTGGACATTTCACACCAAAAATGATTGATTATCTATCACCATTGATGACTATATTTCTATTTTGATAACATCTTCTAGTACTTGTCCTAAGATGGAGGGAGCTGATATGCTTTTCATTTAATGAAATAGTGATTAGCATGCTTTATTTGATAATGTTGTGAGAAACATAGATTTGCTATTTTGTTTATCGATTATCATGCAAAGAGATTGGCCAAGACGAAGAGGCAAAGATGAGCAAAAACTTGGAATACCTCAGAATGACACTGCGGCACATGCTAAGGCTAGGGCTTGGAGTTTCAAGGCAGATCTATTGACACTGAAACTAGGATCCGCCAAGGGATAGTAGTATGGCAAAGGCAGTTTCCTACAACCATCGGTCAAAAGGCTACTCCAAGTTGTACTTATAGGACAATGATGGATTGCTAAAACGAGTCGAGCACTCTCGATAAGGAGAAGTTACAGAACTAATCTTTTTAAGCTGATAAATTAAGCCTGGAACTAGTCTTCTGATCAAACCAAGTTACTCAGTTGATCTTAGCCAAAATTCGTTCCATGAGTCTCTGCTGCAACCGGAGCATATGAACAAGCATAAATATAAAAATGCTTCCAAAGTTTTCAGCCTTCGTTACTCTAGCTAAAAGTACAAAATAACCAATGGCATGCCTGTACTACTAGTAGGGTTGTACCCAATCAACCTCATCGAGGAAAGCCAACCCTGTTGACATAGAGCCGGTAGTTTAAAATGAGCACTAGCTCGGTCAACACAAACCGATTATGGCCTCCCTATACACTTGTACCCTTTTCTTCAAGGTATAAACAAATTTACACCTGTATGGAGATAATGGTCAATTATGTTGGACGCATTCTTGGGTGTAAACTAGAGCTTATATTAAAGATAGCTCCAATCAGGATTTAAAAAACTGAGACTGCTGCGTCCACCAATCACATATTGGATCGTGACAAGTGTCAGTGCACTTGGCAGGATTATTTCCATGCCAAGTTACCAAAATTTTAAAATAAATTGAAAATTTTATATTATTAAATAATTACTGTAAATTTACTATAAAAGATAGAAATGTAGAAATCTGTAAATAATGTAAAAGTGTTAAAATTTACGTCAAATAAAAACTTATCAGTATGATTGTTATGCAGTTTATAAACCTATGTGGATCGTAGTTATGCATGTCATATAACTACACAAATCGTATAGAACGTACTATTTCTTAAAATAAATATTAAAATTTCGAGAGTGATATGGAAATTTATAAGCATTAGAAAAAGTTTAAAATTGATTAACAATTAATATTTGGGGTCATTGAGGACACTTGTCATCATGAAAATTCATAAGATTTCTTTGAGCAAAATTATTGGGTGCGATACTGCAATGGTCTATTACACACCTGGTGACTGGTGTTGAGGCTCATTGGTGTTGAGTACACGGACCACCAGATTTCATGTGCAAACCACTTAAAACTGGATGGTTTGTATACTGTTAAGCGGACCAAATATACAAAGAGTACTAGATCAATATGCTCAGTGTGTATAAAGCTCTATCTCAATGCCCTCAAATTATGTCAATTAGAAAGCATCCAATTCCAAAATATTCACGTATATTCTCCAGAAAATTTAAAAGACATGCTTGCACAATTGTACCTCACAAACTGTTAAAAGTGCAGGCGAGTCTAGAAAGAAGCCAAGATTGACCAAGCCCTACAAGTAATGAGCAAATACTCAGAATCAAGAAAACCAAGTGCACAAATAAACGATCATACCTGATGTACTTCATCAGGACTGAGATATCCGCGACCCCTATATATGCACACACAGAAAAACGGAGATATAAAGGAACTCTTAATTATGGGTACAAATATATGATAAAAATACAACTAATAAAAGTAATATTAGGCATCTTACTAGTCATAGAAGATGTTCAACACAAACCACACCCATCATAAATAAAGACAATCCATATAGGAAAAAAGTCAAGATCTTCATTTAAAAAACTAAGTGTCTAGGGTTTTCCATCTTCCCAAAAATATGCGTTCAATCTTAGCATGAACAATGTACACAATGCTGAAAGGCCTACAAGATTCAAGCAAAAATATATCATTTGATTCTAAACCTCAACCATTTTCTGAAAAGAACATAAAGTTTCAAGAGGATTACTTGAATGTATAATTACATAACGAACCAAGAATTTACCTGCCTAAAAAATATTATACTAAACAAAAATTTTAACCTGAAAAAGAAATTATAGAAAAAAAAAGAACACCATGAAATGGAGATCTACTCCACACCTACAAGCATGAACTACATTACAACTCGAGATGTATATTCACCTACCTACCATGATTATATTATAAGGAACCATGGAGTAAGGTGGTCGTGCATCTCCTCAAAACTAATCAAATCAAGTCTTGACAATGTAGAACCTGTAAATTTTAGTACGAAGACACTGACTTTCTAACACATTTGATTATTCATTTCCCAATCACCTTCAATTAATCTTTTTGCAATGTAATAGAACTATACGTCTTTTGGTACATAAAGTGTACGCTCCTCTGATTAGATTAATTGAACTCTATATGAGAGGTCGTGGGTTTAATACTCACCAAGTTTTAAAAAAACTAAGTGTCTTTTGGGTAACCAAAATATAATGATATAAAGACTTCAACTTGGTAAGCCAGCAAGCTCTCAAAATTAACTGAGACATCTTTAGCTCCACCTATTCTTCCACAGAAGGTCACTATTTTGCATTAAGTTAGATGTTCCCAATCAAAAAGGCCTTGAAGAAAACAATATGTGAATGTGACTTGGATTGCTGCATATGATAGGGCATCTTTTTAAAACAGCAAGTAAAAAACCACAGTAACAAAGATAGTAAACAAATGAAAAAACATTGTATGTTCAGATGATCCTAATAATAGCACAAAAAGAAAACAGGACATATAAGGATCATTGGCAACACCTTTCCAATCGAGTGAATACATTCTGGACCTACAAAAAATTACAAGAAAATACATTAATATCAAGGACAAGTAGGAAATAAGCAGATCTATGGCAATCCCTATTTAAATATACAGAAAAACCAAGAAGAAAATTGGATATAATGCATCTTTGATTAGGTTTACAGCCTCTATACCAAGATGGAAACAAAAATATTCGGTAAATGAAAGAGCTGTTGTTTTGAAAGATCCAAGAAACCTTCAAACTACTGTCTTATGGAAGTTTAATAATTTCAGGAATTAGATTAAGATGGAGGATCATACGCAAAGTATCTGCTCCTCTAGTTAGAATAATTGGGTTCTATACGAGAGATTGTGGGTTCAATACTCACCAAGCTCAAAAAAAAGATTAAGATGGAGAATCAAGGAAAAAAAGATGTAGAAACCATTGTGTAAAGAGTTCTGCAAGTGTTAAGTAGAGAAAATATATAGATATGCATTTCTCATAGTATTACCCAAGAATTTAAAATAAACTAAACCAAAAGTATGCAAATGCAAAAATATCAAAATTGTCCTTTCTTCATGTAACTATGCATGCTTATTTGGCACAAAAACATAAAATACATCTTATGAAAAACTAGAAATTTAAAAGCACGGACATATCTCCAAATTTAAAAGCATGAACATTTTTCAGTTCCTGAGTCCACAATAACCCATTTATAAATTCAACTAATATAGGAACTAACCTTGAGGAGAAACCCATTGAGAGCAACAAATTCTGCAAATAAACATCAAAAATTAGATTAGAGGAGGAAATTCTTCAAAACAACAATGTCATAATATACATTGATTAGTTAACTTTCAAAATAGGCAACTTAAATCTATTGATCCGTTTCATGACAGTTAGTCATTTCATGAGTATTCAAGGAATTTGATTGTTGGTATAACTTGCCTTGAGCAAGAAGTGGCTCTATAAATATAGACGTGATGCAATTTCATTGAATTAAAGACAGATGTGGATAAGAACTGTAATTGGCTAATCAAATTATCCAAGAATAACTATATCAGTGTGGTGGCTTTTGATCTATTCTCTTCAAATAATTTTAAATATATACATTTAAAAATTTCAGAAAATTACTAAATTAGGCATGACTCTTTGTTAGATTCAAATAAACTTTCTTCAAACTGATTGAAATATTATGCATCAAATCAAATCGGCAGTTATTATAATTCTTATCATACTCCGATCAACTATGAATCATCTTACAGTCCTGATCTTAAGAACCATCACCATAATTCAATTTTTTTTATAAAAAAAACTGTTTCCTTCTAAGTGGGATCTATCCCTGCCCATCAACATGGGTTTAACGTTAGATGTACTTTGCATTATGCAAATGAAGATACACACAAAGATAGCTGGAAAGCAGTTTATCCTTTGATGACTAGTTAATAGGAATCCGCTCACGGACCATGGACCAAGATAAACAACCCCATTGACCAAGGTAAAAGAACTGCTGCTCATGCAGGAGAGAATACCAAAAGTTACAGAACGCTAAGAATCGAATGTACCTCCAAAACCCATGGTCCCATTTCCATCGAAGTCGTACATCCTGCAGGTCAAAGAAACACATGAAACCAAGTCCCAACGGAACTTGATCCAATTACAAGGAGAAGGGTACGAGCCTGATCATCTGCTGGACGATGGATATGGAGAATTCAAGATTCCCGACGGCGAAGGCTCTCTGATCACCGGTTTGTCGAACGGTGAATTGGGAGCGTAAAAAATAGGGTTAAAATCGAAGCTGAGGAAGCGAATAACTCGAGAAGTAGACGAGAGCGGAAGAAGAAGAAGAAGAAGAAAAACCTGGAGTTGAAGGGCGGTGATGTTGCCGGAGCGACTGGAATCGACACGCTCAAACCACTCCCGGAGGACCGCAGTGTTCTCCATTTCGGTCGCCGGGGACAAAACGTGCGGAAGCGAAGCGGTAGAGCGATGTGCTTTTGCACGGACTTCAAATCGCAAAAAAATGGCCCAAGAATTTTCTTATACGAGCCCATTTAGTCAATTAACCCACAGATGGGTGCACCAATTGAAATTGATTAATTGTTGCATAAATCATCTTGCTACATGGTCAATTAGCCATCTGCTTAGTATGAGAGAAGAAATCATAACTGTGAAGGGACAAAGTACTGTAGATTCATTTGATTGGAACAATCTTACTCACTTAATTTTTTAAAAAAATATATAAAAGGGATAAAGATCATTTTGCCTGTTATTCTATCTATCAGGATATAAATAACACCATAAAATAAAAGTGAATTATTTTATTTCCCCACTCGGCGATAAAAATCTTTACACGATTACAACATCATCAACATCAAATTTTAAGAAAGCACTTAAAGTTATCATCAGCTGATACAAATTCCCGAAGTTAAAATACCCAACAAACCTATTCATCGGAGAAACGTTGCAACTTCTCTCGCTCTCTGCAACTTGAGTTGCAACCGATTCAGGATTTCACCTCATTTGTCATGTTAACGTGTTAGGACTGATTGCCCAAGGACTTGCATTAAGTTATTGACCCCTTGGGAATTGGCATTAAAGAGCAGCAGTAGTAGAAGCAGCGGCAGTAGTGTCCAATAAAAAGACAGCTGGTTCTGCCTTGGCTGCACATCCATACTTGAAAGTACTGTACTTCCTATACACACCTGTCAGCTTCCCTTCGCCAGATCTCTGATGGAAGCCCACCATCAACCTTGAGCACTCACTGTAAAACAAAAGATTAAAATGTCGATGACTCCCAAGATATGAAGAGCAAACAAAGCGGATGGATGAACACTCACTGGAGTTGGTCCTCCGTGTAGGTAGAATGCAGCTCGCTGGTCTTTGTCCAATGGCTGAAACCTTTGAGAGAAGACTGTGCAGTGTAGATTGCAGCAGCAGCCAGCAAAGAAGGCCGGAACTTGAGCATTTGGTACTCTACTAGAGAGAGCTCTATGATGAAGAAGGAAAGCAGCTCAAGCTGGTTTTGCACAAACAATATGTCAGTCGTTTACAATGTCTTCCTTCAATTCTTAATAGTTGAATATACCTTTTTGTCAGATTCGGCTGCCTTGAGAAATCTTTTCATGAAACCATAAGGAGTTGGCACAGACATGTTGAATTTTAATGTATTAACTATCAGCCTTTCCTGCTTGCAAAAACATAAATTGAATTATATACATCAAAGGGAACGACAAGATCACTAGACATGATAATTCTTATGAAAGCTGAGCATGTGTTTGATTGATAAAAGCTGACATTACGAAGTTGAAAATAACCGCTGCTACCTAATAGCAAGTTTCAATTATAGCAACTGTAGCTCAGAGGGTTTTAGGATCGATGCCCCTTTGACGAATTTTAGCCCAAATCAAGAACCATGCTGGAACCTTTCCTAAGTTTGGCAAATGTCTTATTGCTTTTTTTTTTTAAAAAAAAGGATTTCTTTTGAACAGATAAATGTATTAAGCATTGACCAGATCTGCTTACGGTCTAAGATCAATCAAGTCTTATTTAAAAATTCTCCAATTTCTAGGCAAGTTATGATTGTTTTTTTTCCAGATTTCAAGACTATTATTATTATTTGAAATCTCCAAGATTCTTATAGGTAAATTATAAACCAATGATCCAAATCATCAACAAAAATGACATTAGATAAGACATCTCAATTGCGCCATTTCGGTCAGTTAGTGAATATTTTACTTCCAAAAAAGTCATTATCAAAATTAGATATTATATCCAGTCAATCATTTTCTAATATGCTTTGAATAAGACCTGTTGGAATGATAGAATGATAAATAATAATCTGAAATTTGAAAACATAGCAATTAAAGGTTGTTTAAAAAAATTGAAGGCAGATCTGGATAAAATTTGATCCAGAATTAGTGATAATAGTCCATACTCATTGATCATTCTGTGTCGAATCTAAAAAAGTCTTTCGTTGGTGAGCTCAAATCACAACTAAAAGCTGCTAAGATAGACTATATAAAATGGCAAATGAATAGATTTGACTGTGCATTGCGGAAGAGTAAACGTTAAATTACCATTTCAAGGACTTCTTCCCTTGTGAAAGCTCTGTCAGATATGAGAATTAAATCCTCCACCACTGGAATTGAGACTTCCTCGTACTTGCAAGCAAGAAACATGGCTGTAACTCCCACCAGTTGAAGCTTCTTCCTTAAGACTGTCTGCCTAGCCAAGAACCTATCTATGATGTTTACAGTAAGAAAAAGAGTCTCCTCCATCAACTCAAATTTGTAATGCACCTGCGAAGGACAATTGCCAATTAAAGAAGGGGTGAATATGATGATGATTATTGAATGCAAGTTCAGAAAATGATATCCACCTCTATAAGCCAGTCAATTAGAATTGCTCGCATTTTTTCGTTGATGTCGAACTGGTGGGACATGTAATCAGGACTCACACAACTTGTAAACTACAAAACAATTCAATTCAATCATTACACTTCGAATAAAGGCAAACATGTCAGATGAATGACCGGGAGTGCACTATATATTATGCATTGCTTGTTTCTTTTCAAAAGAAAGAGAAGAAGTTTGTCCTCTAAAACAATGGGCTCCAACCAAGACAAGATTAGCCATTTGTATCTCGTAACTCCAGTATTGCTTGGTTCATATATGAGAATGAGATGAAATGATTCAACTCCAACAAATTATGCTCAATTGGGTAGTAAAAATTCACCTCTGTTTGTCTGTGGAATCTGCATATATCTTCTACATATTCGACAACTGCCAGCGGGTTATTCGAATCACAGCTATCGATATCTGCCGCAGTCTCTATCATAAGATCGTCCATTTCAACCTCCTTGGGATTAGAGTTATCCTGCATCATCAGAAGCATAAAACTTCAAATTTTCCTGTCAAAATAGGGTAAAAGTTGTAGACTTTAGCACACACCATATCTTCCATCTCTTCTACCATGGGAAGTGCTATGTCATCATTGCAATCATCCACATCTATCGCAGTACAATCGTCCAAACCATTAGAATTTGATATTGACGGTGCGGACTGCTTGTGTTGGTTCTCTTTCTCCGCTTGACCGATCTGATAGATTAAAAAATTATATATACCTCTAAAAGGAAAGATTCGAAAGAAAAATCATGGATTTACAGTTCCATTCTGTAAAGTTACCTGCTGATGAGCTTGTGGTTTGCTTGCCAATGCAGCAGCAAATCTCCTAAATTTTCAATTGATCAATATGTTAAATCCAAGCCACTTGTATGAGGATGATACAAGAAAAGCAAAACTAAAAAAATCGACCCACCTTGTGACCGGCCGCCGAGTTATTTGATTATTATCGTCTGAAACAATATTACTGTTTAAGAACAAGATAAAAGATCAGACATGGAAACAGATAATTAGCCAAATTAACACAATATCGTTTTTTTCTTAGGCATTACTCCGTCAGCGCCCTCTTCTTTATCGCGGAAGGGTACGGCGGAGCTCCCACCAAATTCTTTATGTCCCTCAACGCTCTTCGAGTGTCCATATCTGAGACCAAAAAAAAGTATATAAAAAAAAAAACTGGAGACGAATCTTCTTCATCTCGAACTCAGATCAATCCTAGGAAATCAAATTGATCAAATAAATCTCAAAAAAGAAACCTCGATAGCTCGGTGGCTTCATCACCGCCCGTCTGTTCTCATCAGCTCTATTCATCGCCCCGCCGAAGACATCACCTGGAATCACCAAGAAACCAAGAAAGCTCGAAGCTTTACGACCCGATCGAGCTACAAAGGAAGCAGAAGCAAGCGAGAACCGGCATCAATCCGGAATCCGAACCTCGTAAACTCGCTGGCCTCATCGTCCCGACCAGGCTGTTCTCGTCGACTCTATCCATCGCCTCGCCGATTAGATCAACCCCGACCACCTGGGAACCAAGAAACCAAGAAACCCCCGAAATTTACAAGAAATCCAGAGCCGACGACATCAACAGCAGCGGGCGACGGATCAAAACCTGAGGGAAAATCCCACCAGCAGCTACCTCGATCGTCAATTCGGATCGATCCACGATCGAGCGGAGCTAGCGAGAGAAATCCCAGCTCAGCTCTCCCCTGATGCGGATCGAGGCGACGAGAGCATCAAGCTTCCTCCCCCCTTCCCCCCCTTCCTTTCCTTTCCGTCGTCCTCCTTGGATCGAGCGGATCGATCCAAATTTAAATCTCTCACTCCCTCTCTCTCCCTGAGGAAAAAATAAATAAATAAAACGACGGAGGACTTCTTTTTGACGTAAAAGAAACAGCTAGACGTCCGTAGATGCCTTCCGCATGTGGACTTCGAAGCCAACGGCTAGTGGTCGTTCGCCGTCGGATGGGGGACGGGCGGCTGGGATCTGCTGGAGCTGCTCCAACGGCTACTTGGTGTTTTCGAAATATGGTGGGCTCGAGCGCAACGGTTCGCCGTTTTCTTTAATGGTTCGTTTCGGGCGACGGTGGGCGGGGGGTCCATCGAACGGCTCTAATCGCGTGGTCCTGATCGCGATGGTTCGCGGATGGCTGCCAATTTTAGCTGCATTACTTGAAATGTTAATTCTACTTCAATGGCTTTCTGGATTTGGGATTTTTTACGAATATTATTAGATTTGAAAATTAATTTTGAATTAATAGATAATGTGCTGTTGGAAGACATTTACAGGTGCATAATTATTTTATTATAATATAGCTTACCTATTCCTAAGAACGACATGGAATTAAAAACCAGACGAGCCCTTTCGAATAAAAAAGTGGATTAATGGGACCTAGAAATGTTACTTAAAAATAAAGTGATTATTTTGAGACCATTGGGTTTATTAACTAAAAAGACACGTGATGCTCGGCGTGATGGAGAGACCATCATTTATACGAACAGTAGGTAATAATTACGGAATAAAAACTGATAGAAATCTTTGTGTGTATATACTATTATCTTAGTTTCTCAGTCTACTAGCAGTAAAAGTTCATTTCATATTTATAAAAGTGCATCCTCAATTATTAACGTTGAATTATGGTAGATATATATACATATATTGAAAAATATTAATTGTACGTAGTATAGGAATAAAAATATATAGCTGACATTAAGGAAGGGGGTGGGGTAATGGTGCGTGTTAGAGGAAAAAAAAAACAAAAGCTGCAGACACCACAAGCGTTGGGAGCCTTTGTCCCCCTGCACCGCTGCGCGCATGGCGTGGCACGCACCTCCACGCTTTTTATTTCATTCTCAACAGCTGTTGCCCAATTTGGTTGGGTTTATTGTGGGTTTTATCACCGTTGTATCAACGGCAATTCATCCGTGGGATGCAATGTTATCCACCCCTAGAGACGAAAAATTATCCCAGTCTCTTTTAATTCTCATGAATTAAAAATTATATAATGCTCCTAAGAGAACTATTACAAGTATCAAAAAGATTCGTCGAGAGAAAGTGTAGAGCATTAAGAGAGTGTGATTGATATTTAGATTATGAATAATCGATACTGATATTTTTATTGGTGCTTGAAATAAAATTACATTTCCCTCATATTTACTGCTATTATGTGTTCCCTTGACTTTCGCACCTCATGTTGTGATCGTCGTCATATTCTGCAATGATGTTAAATCATATGTCTCTTCATATTAATTATATTATCGGATATAAAAATTATTGAGGTAACAATTAGTATTAGAGCGAGTGTTGTTTGATCTAGGTAAAATAGGATAAATAACAACTCCTTTCATTGAATCCTTATAAATTTTTTTTGGAGAATTAACATCAATAGTGACTATGATTTCCTCCAGATTCAAGTGAAATCCTTATAGTTCGTAAGAAAGCTTAAATCAGATAACTTTCTCCCCTCTCTTCTCCTTCTTCATCAGAATAGTATCCTAATAAGTTTCTAACTAACTCGAGGAGAGAGTTGACTTATTGAAAGTGTTAAATAAAGTCCTATCCATATAAGACAATAGCAGCTCGAGCATTGGCTCATTATATGAGTCAACGTATCTCCTTCTTCGAGTCAAGAACTTGTAGAAGATGCAGAAATGGAATTGGAATCAGAGGTTTTACTAATGCTTGAAATAAAAATTATATATTTGTTATCTTACCAAGATTCTATATCCATCTAGCTTTTACACATTAGACTAGACACCTACGGACTTAAAACTAGATAAATAGGTTGGAAACCGTTTTTTAATTATTTAGGTCCGACGAAGGCCGATGCTGATGACGAGCCAATTTGACTGACTCGTCCAGTGAAGCGCACCTGCGTCATTAAAACTCATTCGGTTCCAGTCGGATCAGTTTCTGGTTGAGCTCCTCAAATTCGACCCGTAATAAGATGTCCGAATTTGATTTTTTTTTATTTAAAAAAGTGAAATATTTGGTTAAAATTTGCCCGTGGGAAATATCCGTTTCGATGTGACGGGAGAATTCGTCTCTATCCATCTCCCTGTGCACGTATTATGTCATGGCTTGCATCAGTAATTAATTGATTAATTGTCCCTTTCATGCATCACCCAACCCATAGTAAAACAAAATCTCATACACGACCTCCTTCGGCTCCACGTCTTTTCAATTTTCATGCATGTATTATTTATAATTATTTTAAATATTATAAATAAATACAAAGAAATTGAAGCTTCAAATTATTTTTATGTATCTATATATATATATATGAGTGAAAAATGAACTTATCTTTCGACTTTTTTATTTCTAAACTTTCCAAGGTTGGATATGCAAAAATCACTTCATATTAAACCCACTCGCCGTCGCCGCCGAACTGCTGCTATTTTCGTCTGTCCTCCTCGTTCTTATCACTTGCCGAGAGAAGAAGCCGTCGGAGGAATCCTGTCATGGATCCTTACAAGGTAGAATCGATTCCGATCATCCGTCGATCCCTCCATTCTTTCCTTCAGTATTGTTTTCTCTGAGTCGAATTTGATCGTCAATATGCTTCATTTTCCTTGCCTTTGTATCTTTCGCCGTCTCGCTGGATGTCAATAGTGGGGTTTCTTCTGGTGAACTCTTGATTTAAATCGGTTGGTAATATTAACAGTTGTTTTTCATCTGAAATTTCATAGATTATTTAGTTTATGCGTCGCTTTTCGCTTTAACCTTGTTCGCTCTTGATTCTAAGTTTTTGGCATGTTAGGATTTTATGCTATCTATGAGGGTTTTCCTTTTTCCAATTTTTTTTTTTGGTCGGTTGATTGATCTTTTGGTGCAGTATCGACCTTCGAGTAACTTCGACTCCCGTTTCTGGACCACCAACTCCGGGGCCCCTGTTTGGAACAACAACTCCTCGCTCACCGTGGGAGTCCGAGGTTTTGGAAGATCATTACTTTGTCTATATTGATAAAAAAGTTGTTAATTTTAATTTATTTTTCCCAGTGAATCTCAACAGTTTTTTGTTGTTTCAATGGTGAACTTTGATCACTATATCGTAAATTTGGATACTGCTAGAATGAAACCAGCTGGTGTCAAACTTATGATCATAAACTTTTTGCGTGAAACATACTTGCCTCAACTGGTAGCAACTCATTACTTTTGAGCACAGAATCCTGAGTACTGACGAATTTGCTCTTTGTGAGTCATGACACCGTGCAAAACAACTTTCTTCATTGTGCACAGCATCTTAGAAGAACATCATTGCACAATCATTCACGTATGAAGGGTTGGCTTCCTTTTAGTCCATCAAGAATGAAAATCTGGTGCAGCTGGAATTGGATTCCTTTAGCCTAAGTGATAGAGTCCCAAGTTTTCTATGCTTGGTTTTGATCGCCTCTAGAAGTCATGTATTCTTGTTGTAATTGCTATTTGCTGAGTTATTTTCTTTTCCTTTTTTCTATTTTAAAGGAAAAGTGTGCGACTAGTTTCTTTGTGATGGATTTAAAAATTAGTCTTTAATATAATTTCCTTGATTGAAAGGACCCATACTGCTGGAGGATTATCATTTTGTTGAAAAGATTGCTCAGTTTGATAGAGAGCGCATTCCAGAACGAGTTGTTCATGCCCGGGGAGCTAGCGCAAAAGGCTTCTTTGAGGTCACTCATGATGTATCTCACTTGACATGTGCTGATTTCCTCCGTGCACCAGGAGTGCAGACCCCTGTCATTGTTCGATTTTCAACTGTGATTCACGAGCGTGGAAGTCCTGAAACCTTGAGAGACCCTCGAGGTTTTGCAGTCAAGTTCTACACAAGAGAGGTAAAGAGATTATTTATACATGTTGCTTCTTCTCCCATAGGCTACAAAATTTATTTGGAAAGGTTTATGAAAAGTTGCATTAGGCTAGATATCTTGTTGACTTGTTCTATGTTTAGGTATCTAATATATATGGTCTGCAAAACTTTGCTTCCGTATTATTTCTACATGCCAAATGTATCTTTTGTATCTTACGAGCAAAGACTGGCATATTGCAGTAACAAATGGAAGCATTTCTATTAAAAGCAGCAAATACTTCTTTACTTTGTGTTAGACTACAGACAGCAACTATTCTTCATGCACAATGATCTTTTTGATACCTTATTTCTACTTAACTGGACAATCGCATATATTTCGTAATCTAAATCACCATCATATGTTCCTATTCCGGCATCTATATTTTTCTTGTTATGCTTATCTAATTTGGCTGCACTTGACTTGTGATAGTTTGTTGTGGTTTAGTTTCTAAATTCAACTTGTGATCAACGTTGACAGATTTGAACTATTCAATAATATCTGACGGTTATTTTGTTCTTTTATCTCCTTAGGGAAACTTTGATCTTGTGGGTAACAACTTTCCAGTTTTCTTCATCCGTGATGGAATTAAGTTCCCTGACATGGTCCATGCTCTCAAACCAAACCCAAAATCTCACATCCAGGAAGATTGGAGGATTCTTGATTTCTTCTCACACCATCCTGAAAGCTTGCACATGTTCACTTTTCTATTTGATGATGTCGGCATCCCTTTGAACTACAGGCACATGGATGGTTCTGGTGTCCATACTTTCACTCTTGTCAACAGGCAAGGAAGAACTACTTATGTCAAGTTTCACTGGAGGCCAACATGTGGAGTCAAGTGTTTGCTGGATGATGAGGCTGTAAATGTAGGAGGAAATAATCATAGCCACGCCACCAAGGATCTTTATGACTCTATTTCTGCTGGAAATTACCCAGAGTGGAGGCTTTTTATTCAGACCATGGATCCTGATCATGAGGATGGGTTTGACTTTGACCCACTTGATGTCACCAAGACATGGCCAGAGGACATCTTCCCTCTTCAGCCAGTTGGGCGCATGGTCTTAAACAAGAACATTGATAACTTCTTTGCTGAAAATGAGCAGCTTGCTTTCTGCCCAGCAATTGTAGTACCTGGAATCTATTATTCAGATGATAAACTTCTTCAGACTAGAATTTTCTCCTATGCCGACACCCAGAGGCACCGCCTAGGACCCAACTATCTGATGCTTCCAGTAAATGCGCCTAAGAGTGCTTATCATAACAACCACCATGACGGATTTATGAACTTCATGCATAGGGATGAGGAGGTGCTCTTACTTTATTATAACTTTATCTGCATCTTGGTCAAAATGTATCACGTTAAACTCTTTGGCCTGGTTGTTTCGTTCAGGTTAACTATTTCCCTTCCAGATATGATCCTGTTCGACATTCTGAGAGGTTCCCAATACCGACCCGTGTTATTAATGGATGCCGTGAGAAGGTCAGTCTTGATACAATTATGATAATACGTTACCTTAACCATCAGAAGTAATTAGTGAATCTTAATACAGACCTTTATTATATGTGTACCATCAGCTCGTCTAACATATCTATTATACGCAAGAATATCTCTTAAAATACATTTCTCATAAACTCAATATAAAAAATAACAGCAAATTTGTTCCATAATCTTTCTGGATTAGTAAGAGGTAGTAACTAAGAGGCTGAAGATTCTAAATATGAGATCTAATAATATCTACTGATTCAGTGTACAATCGACAAGGAGAATAACTTTAAGCAGCCTGGAGAGAGATACCGGTCATGGCCACCTCAACGGTTTGTCCCTTATTCTTGCATTCATCAGTTTGCATATGGCATTTGCTCTGATCTATCTGAATCGTCCAATACAGGCAAGAGCGCTTTATCCGTAGATGGGTCAAGGCACTATCGGATCCTAGGGCAACACACGAGTTATGCAATATATGGATTTCCTACTGGTCTCAGGTTACTTTGCCAATCCTTGCTAGTTTTGATAACCTGCTCAATATCTTGACTATTTCTTTGTTACACCACAACAAGAACTAGTAGTATAACCCCATATAATTACTAGAGAGTGGTTACATAGATCTTTTTTTCTGTCATCGAGCTAAGTATGATTTTTTTTCTGTATCATGCAGTGTGACAAGTCTCTTGGTAAAAAACTAGCTACTCAACTTAAAGCAAAAGCAAGCATCTGAGGCGTTGCTAGATCCGCAGCTTGGTAAGCATAACTAGAAGTTGTAATCCGAATAAGTACGTCTGTTTGTGTACATTTACGACATATCTGGTAAGATAATGTTTAATCTGAATAAAACTTGTAAACTGGCTCTTTTTGTATCATTGATATAGCCCATTATGATCAAATTGCCACCTGAACTCTCTCGGTGCTACTTAGCTTCAAACGCATTATTCGCATTTAAAGTAGGCAACATGA
Source organism: Thalia dealbata (assembly GCA_030544415.1). Classification (NCBI taxonomy): domain Eukaryota; kingdom Viridiplantae; phylum Streptophyta; class Magnoliopsida; order Zingiberales; family Marantaceae; genus Thalia; species Thalia dealbata. Next base: position 3,990,165 of record CM060458.1, read on the forward strand.
GCAGCACTTTCTACGTTCCTCTTCAGCTTGAGTTAATGTTTGGGTTTTGGACATTCGTACTGACGATTATGATGCATAAATTAAAGGAGAGAGATCGATGGTAGTTTGAGAGAGTATTAATTAATCAGAATAATTAATTGAGGGTAAATATTGAATGCTATTTATTTAGCCCGTCATAATAATTTGATTTCAATACATAATATTTATTCATACTTCAAATAAATGATCATGATTTCCAAATCCAATCTGCCTCTTATAAGTACAACACATTTCATTTCTAGGGTACATGGACCAGATTCAGTCGTAACCAGTAACTCCTTCCATGGCGTATCTATCAATCTCCACTCCTCCACAACTGAGTACCTTCATACCCCGATCTCCATCGACACACCAACGCAGCTTCCTCAGTGAAATTAATGAATTGAAGCAAGCTGTTGGTGCATTGAGGCAAACTGTCCGTGCTTCCATATATATATCTATCAGCGAAAAATATACATTTATATATATATATAAACATGCAGGAGTATTTTCCGTATATATAAAATTTAATAAGCAGTCAGCTCTAGAAAGTTGACTTATTTTTTAACAAAAAAATTTGAATGCCCTCTGACTAATGTTCACCGGTTCAACATTCACCTATACACCACAACATCTTTCTTTTCATGGCCGATCATCTTCCTCGCACCACCATTTCGATCATCTTACCACCATCGACCGTGTCTTCTCCATCACCTAACCTTCTCCTCTACAGCCTCTTCAATGGCCTCGACTCGACGGTATGCTACAGAGGGAAAGAAGTGAAGGGAAGAAGCAGAGAGGAAGGGAAGACGGAGGATCGTCGTCGTCCGAAATTGAGGTTTCAGCATGAAAAAAATATTATAGAGAAGGGAGGTAGGGGAAGATGTTGTGGTTCGAATTTTTATATTAAAAAATAAGTTAATTTTATAACATGACGTATAACACGGCGAGAAGACCGATCAGTTTGTTAAAATTTATTTTTATTCAGTAGTTTTATTAAATTAATATTTTAAGTTGGCTAGTAGAAAAAAGAAACACTCCACGTACGTACATACTTAGATTCCTCAAGCGCATCGATTGTTCACAGGTTGGCCATGTGAGTTCATGTGCGGGCTCTCAAAACTCAAACAACCCTTCCTTCCCTCCCTCTCTGTTTACTTGATTAATTAAACTGCAGGCCTCACATGCTCTCTGCTTCTTTATATTTATTTTACTTCTTTCAGTAGTTTATGTACGATTTTGACTTGAAACTCCCAATGATTTATTTTCCTTCAAGCAGGATGTAACTAATTAATTTATTTACTTAAGATGTAGAAGCTGCACAAGGATTAGTTAATGTTTTCTAAGACGAGAAACTCGCTTGATTTTTGCGAGTATGTTCAGAAAAATGAAATAATAATAAACACATAGAAATGCTGTTCGTATGTATTTATTTACCTTGCGAACTAATTAGTAGAAACTAAAAGTAATAAGATTATATTTTCACCTACCTATCGGAACATATACGCACTGGGTGAGGTTCAAGTTAGTAGGTAGTAGTTCATAATTAAAACAATACAATTTTTTTTAGAAAGAAAAATCTGAGACAACCTGAGGACGGAATGAACCTTTTTGGAAGCCGTGTGTCTGCAAAAGAAGGGAGAACAATATCTCATCATCATCATGGATTAATCGGATAACATATATACTCTCAGAAAGCAAATCCGACAGCATATTCTTTTCCATTATAACGATCGATGTGGTTCAAATTCATAAACCAAAAGTTACAATTAATTTTCCCAACCGATCGACCACCTTCTCTCCCCACAGAAGATTAAATTCCTCGGGCCGGGAAAGAAGGATGTCAGTCAGGCTGCCCTCTTTGACCACGCTCGGCTGCTGCAGGAATCCCTCGAATTTAATTTTGTCCAGATTAATAACCATCTCCAGTGACAAGACCATTCAAACTGCAAGTCGATTTGCTTCCTGACGCAGAAGATTTCTGCAGCAGTGCTGCTCAGTGGAACCCATGTTCTTCTCCTTCTTCTTCTTCCAAATCATACCTCGGTGAGCGAGAAGAAATAAAATACCAGTAACGTCTCCTCTCGGCTTCTTTATTTTGCTTAAACTAAAAGAGCCAGTCACATGGTTGACATGAACACGGACAAGGTGAATAGAAAAAAAAGAAGAAGAAGAGTTGGTTAAAGAGCTGAAAGGAGATTGCAGCCAATCTCTTCTCCCTTTAAGCCTGTCGACTCGCTTTTAAGGGTTTCTGGATCCTTAAATTAAGGAGATAGATAGATAGATGAACAACAACTTCTTCTCAACTCAAAGAATCAATTCCCAAGAGGAGGAAAAAAAAACTGCAATTGCCGTGGAGGAAGTAGTAGTTGCCTAGTATCTTACTAAGTCATCTCCATGTGCTTGCAGCATCAGGAACCCTAAAAAAAGGAGGAGAAATCAAAAGCTTCATGGGCACACCAGTTTGTAAAATAAATCCCCGCAAAAAGCTACTCATTAAACTACTCTGTCACCAACTGCTGCTGCTGAACTGAACCCAGATAATGCTATTAAATTAGTAACTGAATTCTGCTACTGCAACGCCTCCTCCCTGCCAGATGCATGCAATTCATTGCAGTTGATGAGCATGCACAGAGGGTCCCCGTTATCTCCAGGAATGCATGTTGCAGAGAGGATAGGATGCAGAGAGTCGGCTTTAATTCGCAGCTAGAAAACCAGCAAAAGTGGTTCCTTGCTTTTTCATCCCTGCAAAGGAAAAAAAAAGTCATATCCCTGCCAAATTGCAAGTCTCAAGAACCTCGTCTGACTTAATCTCGAGGCGAGTTTAGCCTAAACAGTAGGTCAAAGTCAAATTAATTGGCCTCGAGAAGGAAGAGATCTTGACAATTTTCTTTCTCCACTTGTTGCCAGTATTGCAGAGCTAGCGGAAGCGGCTCAGTTTCCCAGCGAGTTACTTGTCAATATAATATTCTCCCACGCCTCTCATCTCACCTTTGGGCTTCGGCCTCTTCTTACCTTGCGGTTTCCGTTATAAATACACCAATGTCCCTCCCCTTGAGTCCTTCACCTTCCATCCGCATTCTTCTTCCCTTCGGCTTCCCCATGGAGTTCCTTGGAGCGCTGTCCCTGCTCTCCATCCTCCTCACGCTCGACGCTGTTCATGGCGGATACGACGGGGGATGGTCCTCTGCGCACGCCACCTTCTACGGAGGCAGCGATGCTTCGGGAACGATGGGTGAGCATTCGTCTAATGCATCTTCTGTTCTGTTCCCACTGTGAACTGAAAGAGGGTGCGTTTGTTTATTTATTGATTCCTCTGCTTGGTGTTTGTGAAATGGCAGGGGGAGCTTGTGGGTACGGGAACCTCTACAGCCAGGGCTACGGCACCAACACGGCGGCGCTGAGCACCGCCCTCTTCAACAACGGGGAGAGCTGCGGGGCCTGCTTCGAGATCAGGTGCGCGAGCGACCAGACGCCGTGGTGCCTCCCCGGTCGGTCCGTCGTCGTGACGGCCACCAACTTCTGCCCGCCCAACAACGCCCTCCCCAGCGACGACGGCGGCTGGTGCAACCCGCCGCGCCAGCACTTCGACCTCTCCCAGCCGGTGTTCCAGCAGATCGCGCAGTACAAGGCCGGCATTGTCCCTGTTCAATTTAGAAGGTAATCGGTCTATGATACGATCAATGTCCCGCAATGGATGAGTCTCTGATCTCTCGGTTAATTAATTGCAGGGTCTCCTGCTTGAAGAAGGGGGGCATCAGGTTCACCATCAACGGGCACTCCTACTTCAACCTGGTGCTCATCACCAACGTGGGCGGCGCCGGGGACGTGGTGGCCGTGTCCATCAAGGGGTCGAGGACCGGGTGGCAGCCGATGAGCCGCAACTGGGGGCAGAACTGGCAGAGCAACGGTTGCCTCGACGGCCAGTCGCTCTCCTTCAAGGTCACCACCAGCGACGGCCGCAGTCTCACCTCCACGGACGTCACCCCGGCCAACTGGGCCTTCGGCCAGACCTACTCCGGCCTCCAGTTTTGACCTCGCTTGAGTCGAGACCACAACAAGACAACTCCTTTATCTCACTCCAGTAGTAGCAGCAGTAATAGTAGTACAAGTCCTACATATCGAGTCCTCCATTTAAAGTATACTGTACTTGAGAGCCATGGGCGGGGGGTCTCTTTTGAAATGGCCCTCCCAAGGCTCTCTCGTTTTGTATTTTTTCTTTTTCTGGTTCGAGTCTCTTCTCCTGTCATCTACGAACACGAGGAGGCAGAGAAGAAGCACCACCACCGTGTGAAGCGGCGGCGGTTTGACGGGGTCTTTCTAGGGTTTAGAGGGAGACTCCATTGTGGTTTTTTTCTTCAACAGGAGGAGAGGCGGCCGAGGTGAGCAGACAACAGGCTTGGTCACCCGCCCATGAATGCTTTTATTTCATGGCATTCCTCCATGGTTTATTATTATGTTGAAGGTTTGGGTTGGAAGTTATCAGCAATGTGTGCTTCATGCTGATTAGTTAATTTTATCTTCTGATGAAACAGATTAATATAAGTTTATTAAAATTTGGTGATATGTTTGCTTGTATTTCTTGCTTGATTTGTTTTCGGTTAAATCATTAATCACCGTCAAAATTGGATGATCATGAAGTAACCTACGGCTGAGATATCCTGTCGTTTGTTGCCACTTAAATTTGGACCTTCGATCAGCGAATGTACGGATGAGATTTGTCGACTACCCTATTAACCCCTCTCCCTTTTCCACATTTGCGCGGTCGTCGACGCCTGGGCTCGGTCGGTCGACCGCCGGCGTTCGACCGAAGAAGGAGAAGGGAGAGAACGATGAGCGTTGCGACCCATACGACTGCAGCTTCGTTGCGCCTGAAGGCATCGATAAGTAAGCACTATTTGCCTCAGTTTTTCGTCAAAATCCACTCCATCTTGTGCTGTGCGGTGCGGTCGATTGAATTATCTTCACTAGGTTAATCGATTTTTAGGTTTGTTAATCCTCTGTGTGTGTTTTTCTGGTTCGATAGTTAGGGTTTCATGTACACCGTCGAGCACTAGGACCACACCATCAGAAACATTCCCTCCGGCATGTTCGCCTCCCAACCTTCCACCGAAAGTAGTGTTTTTTTTCCCCTAAAAGAACAATAGAATTGCTTTTATCGTCCCTGCAGGCAGCTGCATAGTGATCCTAATGCGCTTTTCGCTGGTACATGCTTCTTTTCTCATCCTCTGCAGTACAAATTCACTGTTAGGGTAAGCCGCTCCATCATCTTATATTCGATTTGTATGTTATCTTCAAAATTGCGTAAATTTCATCATCTAGCCTATCCTTTGCTGGTCCCTATTAGATACAAGTAATGGCCTCCTACAAGATCCAAACGAGAAAAGCTAGTCCTCTCCCACACAGGCTTATTCCCAGGCAATTCATGACCTTGGCAAGAAGCTTGATCATCTGAAGAAATTTTCGACTGTACGGGTGAAATTTTCTTCCTCGGTAGGATTATCAAGTTCGTTTATTTTCTTAAATCTTATATCTTCATGTAGTCAATCAATTTTGGTTATTTGATGTGCCCGCTGCCGAGAAGATCATCCGGTGTCAATATTCGTCTGCTCAACTCATTCCTACTTGCATACTGGAGAGAGCTGGTATTGCTGGTTGTGAAGATCATTTCAGGATTTTGGGAGTAATGAATTTGGTGAAGTAGGTACTATGAATTGGCTTGGGTGTGTCAGTAGGTTTGAGTAGAGTATTGGCTTTCCCTATATTTGGAAGAATAGGAAATATCAGGGGTATAAATTGTTTTCTTTTTCACTCAAAAATAGAAGAACTTTTACCAATTTGATTTCCAGTGAGCAAGATTCAGGATGTAGAAATCAAGACATGTTTAATGGCTGTGCAAAGATTGAAGACTTTGAGGAAATCTTTTAGGAGAGGGAATGACCCCTAGAACGATATAAGGTCTCACCCCTGCATCAATCCCTTAAACACCAGAGATATCTCGGGGAAAAAACGACGTCCGCTAAGGCCAATAATTTCAGCTGAATTGTATTTGGACTGAGGCGAGTCCTGTCCGTTTACTATTAGAAATATCCTTGATGGGTTGCCTTTGTCTTTGTCTTTGTCGTTGTCTCTGTCTTCGTCTCTGTCTGTCTTAGTATTAGTTTGCTAAATTATGTTTGATATGTTGTTCTTCTTTTGTACTTTATGTTTGGATAGGAGCTTAGACCTACCTGTTCAAGCTTAGCCGCGGTCTGGCCAACCAACATAAGATGGGTGGGCATGGGCAACCCACATTCAAATGGGCCATTTACTGATAATTTGTTGTCCAATAACAATGTGCGTCTTTGAGTCGTACTACTGTATGACAAAAAATGCTACTGAGAAGCTCACTTTCAGCAACTTATTTGCAGGACGAGAAGAGTTGGTAGGCACGAAGAAAAGCCAAGGCAGGATGAGAGATGACGGGACAATCAGCATGAAGCATGAGTAGCCGATGACAAGTGCAATTTTTTTGGTTGAATTAATCTATTTTTGGTCATTACAATATTTGAAATTTGACCATACATAGCTACAATGTATTCTCTAGATTCTTCAGAAACGTTGGCTATTAACTTAGAATGTTGTTGGTGAAATTATCACGCATTGTAGAAATTGTGTTATGCTGCCACTGTCGAGCTGATTCCACTGGTATCAAATGAACTGGCATAAACACAGGACTATAAATAAAAATGTGGCTGAGCAACTATCAAGTTGAAGTGGAAGTTATTTGGGGTATTGCTATCATTTTGGCAACTGCTAGAGAACTGAAAAACTTGGATATCGTTTTGTCTCTAACTATATCATTAGATACCCTCTTCTTTCTATTAAATTCAATCATTTAATTAGATCATCTAACCAATGACATTTTTAATTTAAGCTCATCACATTCACAACAGAGTCTTTAAGCATTTATTATTTTCATATACGTACAGAATCACAAGAAATGGTTTTACAAGTGCGTCTACAGAAACATGTAATAAAAATCTGAAGAGATCAGATCGAACTAACTGAATCAGGGTAAAGCATTAACGGAGAAGCACTATGTTGTGCGTGTCTGTATGTATACATCTATACAACAGTGACATCAAAATTGGTCCCACTTCTCTTCCCTGCTGCTGCTCTTCGTTGTATATTTCTGATAGTAGTTTGATAGCTTTCGTTCCTGCGTGCAAATTAACATAAACATGAAGTTAGATTAGCAGAATCATTTATAAGCACTCTAAAATATGATCGATCAAATTCAAACCTGATCGCGGATGAGCGATTGGTGCCCTTCCAAGTTGCTCCAGTTGAGCTTCATAATACTTCTTCCTCTTCATGCATTTTAACGCAGCTACCACATCGATTGATCGAGGAAAAACAAGACGAATTAGTCTCATCATCGTAATAAGATCCAGTGCTGCCAAATTAATCATGCTTTCTTTATTAATTTCTTCCCCATGTATTACCTTGTCGATTCTTTGACTTGATAAACCCTTTTCTTCTCTCGATTTCTTGAGAAACCCTGCTCCTCAACACGACTTCCTTCTCCTCGAGCCCTTGAGGAGTCTGAGGCAGAAAAAACTAAACAAGTGTCGATACAACTCATATTGGAATCTTGAAAACAGGCGAATATTGGGTTGAAGGAGGTAGGTACGGAGGAAATCGAATTAAACCTGCTTCAGCTTCTCATCTGAGCAAGAAATCTGATGAAACCCATACAAAAATAATGCAGCAAATAATGAGAATGAAAACATCAACAAGTGTTAGGGAGAGCACGATCGGTTCCCGGGGATTTAAACACCACAAATCAAAACAACAAAAAATTGTTTTTGTTGAGAGAGACTGAACCTGGTTCTTCTTCTTCTTCTTCCTCACGGTGGAGTCTAGAGAGTGATGTCCTCCGCAGCGCACGCAAACGAAGAAGTCGCAGAGCATGATGCTGTTCATCTACGATCGCACCGGAAACAAAAGAGGAAAGGAAACAAATTGAACCGTAGGAGGCCGCGAGAGTGAAAGAAGCGGATGCGTGCGAGTAGAACATATAGATTGATGGATTAAATAAGAGTCCAAGGAGGATTCGGATCGACTCCCAAGTGCGAGTAGAACATATAGATTTAGGAATTGTATAAATAGATATATATATAATCTCTTCAATCCTTTTCCGACTCCAAGTAGGAATACCGACCGGCCGTTGGCTTGTAATCTGTAAACGGTCGGATGAGTTATCATTCACAAGATCAAATCAGATTCCTAACGGGAGAGGGGGATGTGGGATGAGGAAGAAGGTGCTTATAATTCAAATCTCGGGCAAACCGACTTGGAAATCAATCCGAATCCTTTTCCGAGTCGCATTCCTTCGATTACCTCTCTATATATGGATGCACATCCTCCTTCTGATGCAAGAAAGTGCATTAGTTAGAAGACTCCACATTATATGCGTTCACTGCATCTCTCGTCTATGCCACCACCGGAGGCGATCGGCTCTTCTGCTGGTGGCGGCGGTGGCGGCGGTCGGAGGAAACCGTGCGGTGCGTGCAAGTTCATTCGGAGGGGGTGCGAGGCGGAGTGCGTCTTCGCTGCCTCCTTCGGTTCGGATGGGTACTCGGCGGAGCAATTCGAGGTGATGCACAGGGTGTTCGGTGCGAGCAATATGTCCAAGCTCCTCTCGCAGGTCCCTCCTCATCTGCAGCGTGACGCCGTCACCACCCTGCTCTACGAGGCCCAGGCCAGAAATCAGGACCCTGTCTATGGCTGCACCGCCCATGTCTTCGCTCTCCAGAAGCAGGTGATGTTATCCCATGGCCTCTTGCTCATCAACTTCTTCTTCTTCTTTTTCTGCTGCTGCTGCTGCTGCTGCTGCCAATCGTATATTAAATGAAATAAATACTGATACGCAGGTGGAACTTCTGCAAGAAGAACTGATTCAAGTCAAGGCGCAACTGACGATGAGAAGTAGTAATAAAGAAGTGGCCGTCACCCAGGCTTCACAGAATCAGGCTCTGGGCATGCTGAGGCCGTTCCCTGAGCCGCCGTTGCGGAACAATGAGAGTAGTCGACCGCCTCATCTCCAGCAGTATTACGATTATAATTCTCTTGCTGCACCCATCGTCGTCGTCTCAGGGTTTGCTAATGGTGATGGAAATGGTGGTAGTACCACCGTCGTATTTGACCATCACCGAAGGACATGCTCAGACGAGTCTCAAGTACTCGTCGGCATCCAGAAGAGCTATAATGCTTCTGCCGCCGGTAGCACCGCAGAACAACTGATGGTCTCCCAGCAGCAAGTAGTACGACAGATGGGTTGCTGGGATGATATAATCACACATCATCAGCTCCCCGGCCATTCTTCGGAGGCCAGCAGCAGCAGCGTTTCCTTGCAAGAGCAACTCGACGAGTTGGGTGATTGGCTCCTCCTCGACGAACAAAGTTAACCTTTTGTTATATATATGTATATGAAGCTCCAGTGATTGCTTGGTTTCCTGGGAGGAATGAATCATTGTAGTTGAATGAGAAATAGAATACTCGATCGATATATGTGAAGGGGGAGGGATCTCTGTACGACATACTCTGTTTTGTATTCTTTTGTTTTTAAGGAGAAACAATATAAAAGATCATGCAAAATAAAAGATTCCACATGCCTACATATTTTAGCACTTTTTGACTTTCCATAATTAACTTTAAAAATCTTGTACATAATAAAAATAAAAATATGATTAAAAAAAAGAAGTCTGACAATGTGGATAAATCAAGATAATGTGGGACAATGCAATAAAAAATAAAAACAGATAACCTCCACTTCGTAACTTGCAAATAAATTACCAAGTTATTTAAAAAGAAAAAGAAATATAATTCCACTTTTCAAAACCATAAAAAAGGAGAAGAAAGATCCATCCAACTTTACAGTGCCCTTACAGTTCATGGATGGAGTATAATCTAAAAAATCATAATCTTCTTTTCAGCCGACAAAAATCCACTTTAGCATAAAGGAAAGACGGATGCTGAATCAAACCTGTTTAAAACAACCTATTCTATCTACTACGGCAAGAACTAAGAACTAAGTTCCATGATACCTCCATGAAAGTAAGAAAAAATACAACAGTTTCAAAATTTGAGAGAAACAGGGAGCTAATTGTTAAGTCTCCACTAGATAATCTCAATATCTCCCATTGCGATTCAAATGTTTAGGGAGGAAATCTAGGTGGGTGGCTGATCCTGCTGATACTCTCTGGGAACAAATACAGGTAGCTGGTTAGGCCCCCTCCCCCTACCACCTTGCCTTGGGTAAGAAGTACCAGTGTTTTGAAAGCTCCTCGACGAGCCTTCGCTCAACATTGGACCGCCAAAAAATATCGATGGTTCGCTGTACAACAGCTCAGGACGACTGCCTTGAGAAGAAGGCCCAGGAATGCTCTGAGAGGACACAAAACGACCGGCTTCCTGATCCCAGTAAACTGAAGATCTTGAGCTCCCTGAAGGATTTGCACTTGTTTTCCTTGCTTGAGCATGATTAGAACTATGCGTGGGCAACAGGCTTCCCTTTGCTTCACTGGACTGTATAAACGACAAAGCTCTATGGTTTGAAGGTTGTCGTTCTGATGCTGGAGTTGAGTTCAATGTGTTGGCATGATAATGTGGACTGCTGAAACTGCTAGGAGTTTGTGGGCAAGTATCAAGGTCTTCTCTACTTGCTCCACTTGGAGGGTAAGAACTCTTCGGCGGAGAAGATCTTGTTATAACAACTTGGTCATCTCTGTGCCCAATGTCAGAGTAAATAGTGCTACTTCTGCTACTGGCATTCCCACTCGAACAGCGATCGGTCTCCTGCTGCATGCATGAACCAACTGGTTTCAACACGGACGAAGAGGCTCTAGCCTTGGCTGCAGCTCTTTTGGCCTCATTTTTGTCCAATTTGGCAAGCTTCCAAGCACTGATCTGTACTGGTTGTTTTGATAGTTTTTTCCCTTGTCCAGATTGATCAATGGCATCAGGATCCACAGTTGAAGGAACACGGCCTCGTTCTAAATGAGGGGTTATTTCATCCTTTGGCCAGGAAAATAAAGAATAGCAGATTTAGATTGGGGCTTCGGACAAAATTCCTGTTAGCATTACAAATGAAGTGGTTTACCTGCTGGTCAACAAAAATTCTTGGAGGAGTACACCATGCACCTCGATACTGCAAGCCCAAAGAACTCCCACTTATGGCAGTTGGAGCGGAACTCGCTGGTGAAGATGGAAGACTTTGGTGATCCTCATTTACCGAAGGGCCAGGAGGTTCAGTCTGGGCTCTCATTGCCACTACATACTCATATGTTGTGATGCCCTAGAACAAAGATTGTTACATATTATACTGTGATGACTGAAATGAAGTTATAGAAATCAGCATGAACGGAAATGCCAAAAACCTTTCTAATGAGTATCATGTGGAAAAAGAATAGTTCACCCAGAGGTACAGAAGCTAGCAACGACAGAGCAGTACATAAGGCCTGAAAGTGAAGTCTTATTAGTATCCAGCAAATATAAAACTGGAAAAGTAATCATAATATTTTGAGGTGTTAATAGTGAGAAAACAAGACAATGAACTACAAAAATTATAGGTCAGCTCTGCTAATGAACAAAAACGCTTGGCTGAACTCACATCGTTGGAGCATCATGAATGTTCATTGTTGTTGCAGTTAGTTTGTAGTGAAAAATAACTGGTTCATGCACATTAATGTTAACTATGAAAATAGTAGATATGGAGTAAACAACAACAGAATTCCGGGAAACTAGCAAGAAGGAATATGATTTTTAACAAAGTAGATTAATAACATTGATTTGCAAATTAAGACAAAGTGGAGATAAATAGGGAAAACAAGTACCAGCACTACTTATATTCTTTAATTAATACTTGACAGAATAAAACAGTGAAAACGAAAGATCACAATGGTGATGATGCATACCACAACTGTGACAAAAGGAGCCCGGGAGAAACCATCTCCTAGCCTTTCAACAATCTGATATTCAATTTGCCTTTTATTGGTGAAGGACCGGACAAGAACAGATATACCAACTCCACTCTCAACAGCAAGCTTATGCAGAAGAGAAGAAAAGGATTTTGCATCAAGAAAAACCACATAGAATAGGTGAATGTTTATTTCCAAATAGAAACTTCATGGACTGGAAAAAAGCAACAGTCCTGAAATGCACCAACCTACCCAAGCAAGGCTCACAGCCATAAGGCACAAAAATGTGACATAATTTTTTCTTCCAACACAATTGTTCAACCACTGCATGAAGAGGGCAAATATAAACATCAAGAATAATGCATGAAAATTGAGATATACAAGCGAAAGAAATACAATATTAATTTACATACCCGGCAATGGTGATCAAATCCATCTACACATTTGTCACAACTCCTGCAGTGTTTGCTATTTTTCTGTACCTAGACGAGGAGCAATTTCATCTAGTAAAATCTCATAAAATTATCATCGAATATATTAAATCCTTCCCATGTGTGGGTTTAGACAAAGAATTGAATTATTTATTAGTATTTTGATAGATAACAACGGAAAAATATGCCAGACTGAGTTACACATCCAACCTACAGAAATTAACAACTCATACCATAGAAGTAAAGGTATCATGATTACTGTTATGAATGTGTAAAAATTTGATAGCAGCATGGTGGAAACATCTTCCATTTAATTTCAAGAATAAACTACAAGATCTTTTATTAACTTTAACAAATGCAAACTTGTACCAGGATAGAACAATTTCATTACCTCAAACCCACTGAACCAAGAACTGTTTCCTCCTTGAAGGCGACTAAATTTTTTAAAAAAAGATTACAACCGCCCTCAGACACAATTATATCATGCTAGATGTACTCACATTTTCATTATCCTATCATTGATATACAATATCAACTGCTAAATCATTATCAGATCTCAACTGGAGAAAGTCAAGAGGCAAAACAACACAACCATAAAGGACAGGTACAAGCCATGCTACAGGGAGGCTTAGATTATGGACTATAATTATGGCAAGAAATAACTGATTCAAGAAGGGAGAAAATTTCTGCTTTGATTCAGGGATTGTTTATGTCCAAAGTTTTTGAAGGGAATTGAACTCTACAAGTATAAAATTTGAACACCATACATCCATTCACAGATTTGGTAGGTATCTAGAATCTTAAATGCTGAATGGATCAGACAAGCTTTGGAAGATCTATCTTGCACAGAATTTTATTTTGCTAAATAATATCTTAGTGAGTACTAACTAATGTTGTGTCCCATAAAATGGCATACAGAGAGCATTAGTCAATCACGTGGTCCACCAGACATGCCATCTTCAGGAGTACAGAAACACAAAGCTTTTACCTCTGTGTTGCACAATGTGCAAAATAATGCATCATCATTGTCGATCGGCTGCTCAGCATTATCTTCATTTTTGCAGCAGTCTTCTTTAGCCAAAATCGCACAAAAGTAACAACTGATATGCGAGCAATTCAAGGAATCATGCTTGGCATTTTCTTCATCAGTCTTTAATTCTGTTCTGGTAGGTTCTTCTAGAGAACGACCATCTCCTATGTTCAAACAAGAAAATCAACTTTAGCATCTGCTCTTCAGCAAACAAGCCAAAACAATTGGATCTTACTCTGTGATACATGAGCTGCCGCTTCATTGTAACCAATCAAAACTCCAGGATCAGCTGGATCAATAGCGGTGCATCTAACATAGAGTACAAACACACACAATGCCTGGAGCAATTTGGCACATGGAAAACACAGGCAATTAATACAATACTAACTCTGCAATTATATGCTTGAGAATTACACAGAGCTTGCTACAAAAGAAGCATACTCACAAGAAAACTGTATACTGTGATTGCCACATACTCATACAAGTCTCTTCCAAGAAATGGAGCAAAGAAGGCATAAAATGCTATAGACAGCAAGAAGAATACTGTAATTGCAACAACCTGCCAACACCACCGACACAACTTACATCAATTGTCATTGTCAAGAATAAAATGAAACAAATATTTGGTTTTAAGCGCAACAACAGGTCACAGATCATCAGCTAGACTGTCTTAAGCCTCAATTCTTTACATTATGCAAGGTTTCAGTCAAAATTCCACAAAATATGAATATACCCCTTTACATGAACTCAAAAATAATCCAACACATGCGGAGTATTTCAGATAAATGGTACATTTTCAACAAGCGAGGAACTAAGTAGGTGAGAATCTTATTTTGAGTCGTTGTTCCACAGTTAGACAAATTCAATGATTAATTAACACACTTCAAGTAAGAACCCTATTCGACATCGCCTGAAGGGGCTGACATTCCCGCAGGGCACATAGCACATTCAAATGAAAGCAGTATGATTAGCGTATTGTATGTATGCCAGCTAACTCTGCCGTTCAGCACGCATTGGAATTATCTATCCTTTTTGTTATCAGTTATTTAGCCAGATCCGACTTCGATACACGAATGTGTATTGCCGCTTTCGAAGAATGCCGCTTTCCTCCATAAAACAGCACAACTATCCAAGAGAATCAAGAACCAGAAAAATGCCGAGAGAGGGAAAAACCAGATTCCAGACTAGAAAAGAGAATCCGCCCTCCTTGGGAATCTCTAACCAACTTAATCGGACTGCATTGCAAGGGGCACGCAGCTAACTCCCACAGGATGAAACAAAACGAAAACAAGAGTCGCAAAACCCCACTGCATTTTCGAAGAAAACCAAGATGCCAACTGGCCCAAAAAACCAGTTTTGAGGATCAAAAAGCTCCGCCTTTAACCTGAAACGTGTGGGCTGGGAGCTGCCACCCGTGCCGCCTCGCCATGGCGTCGGAGCCAACAGCATCTATCGCCCCTCCGGAGCCGCAGCCGAGCCCCGATCTTAGCGGTTCTGGGAAGCCCGGCGACGAAATGGATCGATCCGAACGGGTTCCGCACTCGGGTGATGAGTGTGCAGTGCGGTGGCGTGGCTGGGGAGGCGTTGCGGTCCACTCGAGTGGTTTAGAGGGCGGGGTAGGGGTTTGAACGCGTCCCTGAAGGCGGCGGAGGCCGGCGGAGACGGAAGCGGAGGGTTCTATTTATACTCCGCGTACGCTTGCTGTCTTGGTTTTTTCTGGTATTCCCCACTACTCCCACGGTGGCAGTTTCCTCATAAAGTCCTCACTATTTTTCTATATGAATGATTTCAGAAGTCCCTTCTACTAAAGTTTTCTTATTTTTTTTAAAAAAATCAAAATTTAATTAAAAAATGTTAGTTTTTAAATGCTTTATTTTAAAAAATAATTACTCCTTATTTATTGATTTTTTTAAAAAAAATCATAACACCAGTTTTTAAAAATGTATATGAAAGCGATATTTTTATCTACAGCTGCTTGATTGAAGAATTAAAACAAAATAAATTTCTAGGTGAAAATTAAAAAATTGTCAAACTCTATGGACCAAAATGAGAAATTAAAATTATACTAAATATTAAAATAATGAAATTAAATATAATAATTTTACTTGTTTGAAAGGGTCACCCCATCCCATCATAATATCTAAAATAAAAATTATATATATAAATAGTCGATGATGATAATTGTGGAATTTTGTCAGCAAACTGCAAATATAAATTTTTATTATTTTTTGAATTTACTGTTTTAATTAAATAAACTTACACTTTATTTTATCATTTTGTGTAAAAACCTGAACTCTAGCTGTAATTGAGATGTAAACAAACTTGTAATACATATTAGCCTGCCGGCCAAGTGGTGACTCCCTCCCTATTTCTCTTTTAAAAAATAGGTTTGCAGGATGCAGGTTTTGTGGTTGTGGCTACAATTTAGATTGTTGTTTTTTTATAATAAGCTTTGTTTGGAGATTAAGATTCCCAAAATTAATTAATGATTGCTGTTCGGAACACGGAAGTGCGCATATCGATTGAAAAAAAGGGACACCTTTGTCGGAGCCCTTTCCTTTTAGGGTTACAAGGGTTACAGTTGGAGTCACTGTTCAATGTGCAGGTTTGTGTCAGCTGCTAACACCATCTTTTTGTATTGGATTTTAAAGAACTCCCATCTCCAGTATACAACTAATCATGCTAAGTCCCAAAGTTTGGTAAAAATTAGCTGCGAAAGGGTGAATCAAAAGTGAAATCATCATCCCTACGATCGCTGACCCTAAAGCGTGGGTCACTAACCCTCCAAGGAGGCGGAGCATCAAGAAGCCCCTCGTCGAGCCTGACGAAGGTGCAGTCCGTCGGCACCTCAGGCCGCTGCTCCTCCTCCTCCTGCTGCTCGTCGTTGTCGGACTGGTAGGAGGACCTCGGAGAGGGAGGGGCACTCATCTCCACAGGGTCCACGGAGGACCTCGTCTTGACCTTGTGGAGCAGGTGCAAGGGGGAGGACCCCCTGCTCGGGGTGGCACTGCCGTCTCCTAAGCTGGCGAGGGATGAAGGGACGTCCACCCCGGCGTCCCTCAACCTCTTCCTCCTCCTCGCTGCGTCCCTCCACTTCTTCAACGCCTTGGCCGTCTGCTCCTCGAA
Organism: Thalia dealbata; assembly: GCA_030544415.1. Classification (NCBI taxonomy): domain Eukaryota; kingdom Viridiplantae; phylum Streptophyta; class Magnoliopsida; order Zingiberales; family Marantaceae; genus Thalia; species Thalia dealbata. The sequence goes on from CM060458.1 coordinate 4,006,733, forward strand.
GACGGCCTTCTTCATGTGGGATCCCATCTGGTTGCAATTTTAGAGGTGGGAGAGGGAATCGGGTGTATCAGAATTTTAATAGATCAGACTGAAAGCCTTAACTCGATGTACCTGCGTGACCAGAGCGTAGAGGGGAAGAGTGATGTAACTGCACAAGACCTGGAGAGCCACCCCCATCACCACCTTCACCACCGTCAGCCATTGCTTCTCGTAGAAGCAGGAATGCAGCTTGAACACATACTGAACAATGCACACTGCACCGAGTTATTCCATTTGTTTCAAACACATATTGTGCATATTTTTACTCACCCATGTCCATAGAAAATGTGCCATCTGGAATGCATTCTGTAGGATCAACATACAAGTCAAAAGGTAGACGATAAATAAATCAATTAGAAGCATTTGCTTCTCAGAAATTAAATACCTCAAATAAGGTTAGGTGAATCAGGAAAAGAATCCACTGAGGCCTGTTGAACCAAAAATACTTGTTGTTTGGCTCAACAACTGGAGCTCCTACAATTATATTTGTCCTTTCTTGAATCTCTTGAGCCATCTCCATTATCACAAGCTCCAGTTTTGTCCCAACTAATAAGAGAACCTACAATTGTATAATTTTAACTGATTTTTTTTCCCAAGTCACAGTTAGCATTTCAAAAATAAAAATAATAATTACAGACAAACTCACCGTAAGTGGGACTGCAGATACAGTAGCAAGCGTGTAGTATCCTGTGTTTCAACACAGTTGAAATCTTAAAAAAGTTCAAATAGAAGATTAATTAATTGCTTACCATTGACATCAAGGAGGAGAACAATGAACGCCACAAACCACAACGGAGGGCTGCAGAAAAAAGAATTAAGAGTGATGTAGTTGCTGAATTTTAATTGATCAATAGTTATTCCTTTTAGAAAAAGTTTAAAGGATTAAATAATATTCAAACCTGATGCCGACGACCACTTTGAAGTCATCCTCCAAGGATCTTTTAATGTACTTGTGGAAATTAAAATTGGTGTTCGGAGACAAATGTGCCTTTTTTTTTTGTTGAGAGAAAAATACATCAGATGTAGATTTATAATTGTAATGAATATGAGAGGAGATGAAGGGACAGTGAATGATTACATTGATAAAACCATGGCGCATAGTGAAGTAATCCACTTTGTTGACTGATCCAAAGAATTGCCTAAAGAAAGCCACCTATTTTATTTGAAGACAAAAATAGTTTTAGTTATCCTCATGGTGAAATAACGTCACTAAGAAAATAGTTTTAGTTGAAAGATAACTCACAATCCATCTAATCCCAATGGTGCTTGAAAGGCCCATGTGTCTCTTCACAAAAGATGTTTGATGGGTGAGCCTAAACCTTGAAGGATCTGCAGAGATGAATCAATGGAGACAAACTGAATAATCAGATCAACATTGATTCAGATGCTCTTGAAAAAATTCAAAGGAAAACATATTTTATTAGGTATCAATAACCATTTGAAAACTTGTAGTGGATTGAGTTTGTCTCCGACTCCCAAGCTTTCCATTTCTTCATCTATATATAACATATATATTATGTCAATGAAATTGATAAATCAGGAAATTAATTTAATCTTACACAGGCAGGCAAACATTTAGAGTCAAGTGCTTACTTTTGCTTGAGCTAAAGCCACGGTGAGAACACTGTAAAGAACATGCATCACGGCAAGCAGGAAGATGAATAGATGCAAGTGGTGGATCCCTGACTGCGATATCAGCTGCACTTTTCCCTGCGCACACAAATTTTGAACTTTAAAAATGGATCGATCAGAGAGCTCATCTGCCATTTAATCTCTCTCATCTCTTACGTACATCAGAGCAAGAGGTTGAGATATTATCTCCTCCTCCTCCGTTAATCTGCTTTCTTTTGCAGGGCAGCATCAGTCTGGCCATCTTCGGAGGAACACAGATGGAAGAGATGGGCGCCTGTCCGACGGTGAGCAGCAACGATATGAATCCCAGCAGCATTAACTCTGGCCCGGCGTACAGATTAATTGATGGAGAAAATTTAAATAAGGATTGGAAAATATTGTCACCGACGAGCATACCTGCTTTTATCTTCTCCAGTGCTTCGTTCATGGCTTTCTTCTGCTTCCTCTGAAACCACTGCACAGCATGCGCGTATGCCTCGTCATCTTCCTTCCTATAATTACTTGCATAGGTATATACACAAAAATACCTTGCCGAGGTTGTGAATGCCGTGCTCGATGGCTATGGAGATCACCACCATCACCGCCACAACCATCGCCACCGCCCACGTCGGCGTGTCCATCAGCGACAGCTCGCCGGCACCTCCGCCGCCCGCCATTCCGGTCCACCACTGCACTCCCGGTAAACTACTGCTATATCAATTAAGTCGATGTATACGATGGCTTTGTGCAATCTGTCTTGATTTATAAGAAAGAAGAAGAGGAAGAAGGGAGGATTAATCTACGCGGATGGAAGAGACGCAGTCCAAGTGAATGCGTCGGAAATCACCAACAGCTCCTTTTGTTTTAATCATATATATATAATTCTTTTGATCATTTTGTCCGATTGCTTGTTATTTTAATTCGCCGGCCGTTGAAGGAGCCAAAAAGGATACATGTAATTTAAGCGGAGAGCAATGAGACATTGTCGTGGGAGAGAATATACAAACGGGAGGCTTCGGTGAAGAAGGTGGAAAGAGCATCATGCTTTCTTCAGATTTATAAATTAATTTTGATCATACGGTCTCAATTCTACGTTTATTATTTCTATTAAAACCTAAAATATAAAATTATTTACTAAGATCAGGTGATGCAAATAAGGGGAGAGATAGTGTTTCCCCCCTTACTTATCTTTCCATTTTATTTCAATTCCTGCCTCACTCATTTGGCACACGCGTTAACGCACCCTGATTGGGTGCGCCCTGATCGAGTCCAGCCTTTGGGCTCGGGCTCAAGTCAAGATTGCTCGGTAGGCATTCACTTGGGCCCTTAATGCATTCTCCTGGTGTGTTGGGCTCGGCCCAGTACAATAACATGATCCCATTCCTTACTGTGCCAGAGAGGTTTGCCACCGCAGCGGCGGCATTTCCAGGTATGCACGTTCGTTAGCTGTCATCTCGATAGTATTATTACCGATGATATCGAATCAAATCTCACTGCTCTTCTGGGCTGCGGATCCGTCGGTTAGTCGATCCGAAACCGTTATAAAATTAATGGTCAAAAGTTGAACTTTATCGATTCGATCATTCATCGTCCTTCTTTTCCTGGCTCCAATTATTTTACGGCAATAATTCACGCATGTCCGTCCTCCCTCCATAACAAATCACGTGCCGAGACGGACGTGTACGAACGCTACTGTTACGTCATATGCTGCTCCATAATCGTCGACTAATTAATTAAAATGCAGATCCAGAAGACGGCGATGGGTTCGACCGCACAACCAAACCCTAATTTAATTGAGGCCAGCGCATAATAAACACGTGAATGGACAGCGATATTTAATGACTAAAATTAGTCACTTCAGTCGATCACATGTCGCCGATTTAATGAACACATGTCTCCCCCTTTTTTTCCACGTTCGTCGTTTTGTAATGATTAGGGCGGTCCGGCTTTAATCGCGGAAACAAAAAATGTTTCCTTTCTTTATTTTCTCCTTTTGTCGATGCAAAAACCCAAAAAAAAAAAAAAACCTGATGTTTATTTAATTAATTATTAAATTATTATTAGGACAGCTTAAAAATAAAATTAAAAAGTCCAAATCCACGCTTGATGCATGCATAATTTTTTAATCTTTCAAACGCGAAGGGATGGAAGTGCAGTGTTGCCCCAAATTTATCATCATATAAGGATAAATCACCGCTCGTCGGTGAGCTGAGGAAATAGCAGGGAAATGGAAATGTGGTGGTCTCTTTTCCTTGTGGCGTGCATGCCAATACTTCAGCTCCTCCTTGTTGGCCTCACAGGAGCTCTGCTTGCCACCGAGCGCATCAAATACCTCCCTTCCGATGCAAGAAGATACATTAATAAGGTTAATCCGTCGCTCCCTTGTTCTATGAATTCTTCTTCTTCTTCTTCTTCTTCTTCGAATCTCCTCTCCGTGTTCTTAAAACTTTTTGTTTAACTTGGGTGCGCAGATTGTGTTCGCCATATTTGCTCCGTCTTTGATCTGCTCGAGCCTCGCAAAAACAGTCACGTTCGGAGACATCATCTCCTGGTAATCAGCGCTCCATTCCTTGCTTCCTCTCCTTTGTGCGCCTGCTTGCTCGATCGTTCTTGATTTCTCCCTCTCGCTCCCTCGAAATCTTCTCACTCCGTCGATCCGCCAAGGTGGTTCATGCCCGTGAACATCGCGATCACATTTGCCGTCGGCGGGATCCTCGGCTGGATCGTCGTGAAGATCTTGAGGCTCGATCGGCACCTGGAGGGCCTCGTGATCTCCAGCTGCTCCGCCGGTAATTACCGTAAGAGCAGTTCGTCCTCCTCCTCTCTTCTCTCCTGACACGAGAGCAAAATGCAGGGAATTTGGGCAACCTTCTGCTGATCCTCGTTCCTGCAATCTGCAGCCAGAGCGGCAGTCCGTTTGGTGATGCCGAATCCTGCAACGCCGACGGGCTTTCCTTCGTCTCCTTCTCGATGGCCGTAAGGACATCCTCCTGCCGTATTTAAAACCGAGGCACTCCGAGTCTTCAAATTCGCAGAACTCATGGGCTTATTTATTTCTGTCTGTCTCCGAACGAATGAATACTTAAAGCTCGGAGGAATCTTCATATGGACGATCTCCTACGGCCTCATGAAGAAATCCGCAGCCATTTACGGGGAAGCCCTTGATCCACCCGACTCGAGATCAGATGCCGAAGCGGACATCCTACCCGAAGAAGAAGAAGAAGAAGGCGAATACCAGCGCAACGACCAAACTGTAAGTCCATTATTTTTCACCTAAATTATTATATAACTGCTACTGCGTTCCCACTCCCGACATAAGACGTTAATCTCCGCAGACTCTACTGCTTTACTTGCACAAAAGGAAGGTCCAATGCATGAAGCTGAATCCGTGGAAGAAAGTGAAGGAAATATCTCACCAGATTGCCGAGGAACTGATGACACCGCCGACGATTGCCGCAGTTAATTAGTTTCTCAGTCGATGAGGTTTTTATTCGTTCTCTGCTCTTTTAACTTTATACGTAATATATTTTCAGGGTTTAGGGTTGATAGTGGGAGCTGTTCCTTGGTTGAAGTCTCTCATGATAGGGGATGGTGCCCCACTGAGGGTGATCCAAGACTCCATGCTGCTATTGGGGTATATATATAGATTGCCATGATCTGCATTTGTTTTCTAGTCCCCTTTTTTCTTCTTCTTCTTCTTCTTCTTCCAGAGAAATATTCAATCATCTTCCTAATGCTGCATCTGCATTTGCATTTGCATTTGCAGTGCTGGGACAATTCCATGCGTCACTCTAATTCTGGGAGGAAACCTGCTTCAGGGTGAGGAATGAAGATTTAAAAAAACAGAAAGAAAAACTGAAAAGTGAATCAGTTTAAGAAGATAGTAAATTGGTCCTTTTTTTGTTTCTGTGCATCTCCGGAGCAGGACTTCGGAAGTCGACGGTGAAGCCGTCGGCAATAATTGCGATAACATGCGTGAGATACGTGATCCTTCCTCTCTGCGGAATCGTGGTCGTGAAAGGGGCAGGCGAATTGGGATTTCTTCCGGAGTCACGCCTGTTTAGCTTCGTGCTTCTCCTGCAGTTCACCCTCCCACCTGCAATGGCTATCGGTACGGACGATGGACGATGGAAGGGCATCGCAAAAAAACCCCTTCACCTGCTTCGCTTTAATTGTCAAAACCTGGTTTTGCTGAAAGAGATGAAAACGGATGGATGCAGGGACGATGGCGCAGTTGTTCGAGGCAGGGCAAGAAGAATGCTCGGTGGTCTTCCTCTGGACTTACTTGGTTGCTGCTTTTGCACTCACCTTCTGGTCCGTTGTTTTCATGTCGATGCTCTCTTCTCCTAATTAATTACTTTAATTAGATGTTTTCACTTTTCTATTTCTTTACCAATTTAATCATTACTCCTTATATATGCTGTTAGTTCAAATCAATTAATAAAATATATATATCCGCTCACCAGTCTTCATTTTGGAATAAATAAATATTATTCTACATCCGATCCCAAGTGCTACATATTTTATCTTCAACGCCAGAAGCTTTAGGTTGTAAAGTGAGACGATTCCTCGTTGACTTTTTGGAGACGTAAGTTCGACCGAATTAATTAAGTCAAGAATCGAGAACGATCCATGGTTGACCGCTTCTGATTTTTTTAATAAAAATATATATTATCCGTATCCATGTCGGACTCCCCGACGCAATGAGCTCACTCCCATCTAAAGTCAACGGCGACGACCGGTTCAAACACGATCCTATTTATTCATTGAAAATGACCGATTCGTAAATCATTTTTATATTTTTCTGTTATGAAATTTGAGTTGACTCGACTTCGATCGAGTCAACTTTATATATATAACTTGTGAACTGATATCATCCACCAATCGAGTGGGGAAATAAGATAATTTATCGTAGCTAGACTTATTGTTATGACTATTTTTCTAATAAACATTTAACGTACGAGTTAAATAAACCAAGGTGTTTATACGTCGATGATTAATAATGTAAAAGTGAAGTCCGGACAAAAAGCACAGAGCTGATGGTCTTATATAAAAACCCAGCACTTACCTGCCTGCTTCCTTTCCTCTTCCTCCCCTTTGCCCTTCCTCCGCTCCCTCCCTCCCTCCCTTTCCGAGCTTTTTTGATCTGCTCGCCCGAGGAGATAAAAGAGGGGAAGGCAAAAGGAGAACCAAGTGCGCCGCGAAAGGTCCTGGCTTGATCATGGGGAACTGCTTTGTGGCTCACCGGGAGGGTTCAAACGCTTCTGACGCCAGAACTCCCACTTCATCAGGTAACGTCCAAACGCACACTCCGAAATCCAAGGCCTTAATGATCGAGCTCCTGAAGGTCCCCCCCTTTCCATTCTCTGATTTGGAGTTTCCTTTTCCGCTTGCCTCCTTTTTCTTACTGATCTTTTTTCTTGCTGACGGGCTGTTTTTTGTTTTCCCTTTTTTTCTAAAGGAGGGGAAATTTTATCCCCCTTTTTATCCTTCTGAAAGCCTCACTCCATGTGCCGTATTCTGTTTGATCTTTTGAGGGGGAAGATATGTCATTTGCTTCCGGTCGTTTTCACTTTAGTTTCTTTTTGCTGCATCAGAAGGTTTAGGTAATTTTGATCGTTTCTTCATTTATTCTTGCCGTCAAATTTCTTATGATTTTTATACCCTAACCCCGGATTCCATCAAAATTTCTTTTTTGTGTCCTCTTATATGGCTGCCGGTATCGTGAGTAGTGATTGCTGGAATATAGATCATAACTTCTGTTATACATCCGATGACAGGACCATCTGCATCGATGACCGGCAGCCATAGCACTATAATTTCCAGCAAACTATCTACCATCAGCAGCAGCACTTTTGAGCGATCCATAGGGAGTAGTGTGAACATCGATGATGTCAACATGGAGGGCCAGATCATGGAGACCCCAAATTTAAGGATCTTTACTTACGCCGATTTGAAGATTGCCACGAGGAATTTTAAGGCTGATGTAGTTCTTGGAGAAGGAGGATTCGGCAAGGTGTATAAAGGAGTGGTTGATGAGAAAACCCTAAATCCAGCTAAGAGTGGGGTGGGGATGATTGTAGCTGTGAAGAAATTGAACCCGGAGAGTGTGCAAGGGCTGGAGGAATGGCAGGTCATTTCCTAAATTTTTTGAAATTAAGGATCTCTGAGTTCTAATTGTTCTTTCTGCTTAGCGATCGTAAATGAACCTTTAGTTACTTGATTTATCTCTAGATTACGCCTACCTTTAGTTTCTCTATATTGACAATTCTTTGTCTATAAACTGTTTGTGTAAAACTATTCAACTGACTTAATTTAATTTAAGTTTATTAACAATAGCCATGGAGAAAAGTAAACATTAATAAAAAATTATCCTTTGTTTGGTCTACCAACCTTTTATGATCATGACAATTCCGTTCTTATTCCTATAAGTCCATTGGATTAGTCATCGTTAACTATTGCATTTGGCATTATCTTTAATTGTTGCATTTGAATTATTTATGTCAGATTGCTGGTCTTCTTAATTTAATGTTCTTCACATTTACTTGCTTGACATATCATGAAATTGATTTTGCTGTTTGAATTTTTGTTGGAATTGCAGTCTGAAGTGAATTTTCTAGGGAGATTGTCACATCCCAATCTTGTTAGACTCTTAGGCTACTGTTGGGAGGATAGGGAGCTTTTACTTGTTTATGAGTACATGGCCAAGGGAAGCTTGGAGAATCACCTTTTTCGAAGTAAGTATTTATTCCATAGTTGATTTTTTTTTTTTTGAAAAAAAATGGCAAAGATGGTTGATTAAATTTTTGATTACTTATAACTACATGAACATCTGTCAGCCACTAATCCTCAAGTAAGGAGTTAAAATATATAGTTTTTTTAAAAAGAAAAAACAACTGCGGAACTTGTGCTTTTCTGCTCTTCATCTTATAATTTTTTGAGATAATCTTAATCAACCTCACAGTGTGATGTTTTAGGGTATGCGATTTAGCTTCTTACTTGTGGCATCTGAAACATCCTTTTGATATCTATCCTTATGATCATAGTTTTCTCCCCAAAGTTATTTTGGTTACGGTTTGCTTCCCTTTCACCAACTATGCCGATTCTTTGCAGAAGGAACAGGTTATGAACCACTTCCTTGGGAGCTCCGAATAAATATAGCACTTGGTGCTGCTCGAGGTCTTGCATTTTTACATTCATCGGAGAAACAAATCATATATAGGGACTTCAAGGCCTCTAACATCCTTCTCGACTTTGTATATTCCCTACTAGTTCATCTAGAATCTAAATATTATCTCACTGAGGTTTCCCATAATTTACTTGAGTTCTTATGCAGAACTTCAATCCAAAGCTTTCAGACTTTGGTTTGGCAAAGAATGGCCCAACTGGAGGGCAATCCCATGTCACAACAAGAATCATGGGCACCTATGGATATGCAGCTCCAGAATATGTCGCCACCGGTATGCAACATTTTTCTTCCCTTTGAATAATCAAGAAGGCTATTGTACATGAACCAGAAAGCACTTTGCATTGTTCTACAATTTTTTTTTGCATACTGTAGGCTTTCGACCCCAATGAATCCTAGCCTAAATGCAGTTTGCATTAACTGAGCAAACTCGTATGCTTTTACCAAAAAAATACCGCAGGCTATTTACCTTGATGGATCTAGAGAAATAGGAGGCCCTAGGTCACTGTACACCATGTTAGCCTTGCATAAGATATGCTTTTAGCCTCTGCGTGAATTCTATTCCTCCTTGCAATGAAGGACTGAGAGATTATGATCTCCTATTTCTGCTTTTTGATCTTATTCTGAGTGTAACATGTGTCCCCTTAATCAGGCCACCTTTATGTGAAGAGTGACGTTTATGGATTCGGAGTAGTGTTGCTAGAAATGCTCTCTGGCCTGCGAGCTCTTGATCCTAGCCGTCCTAGTGGGCAGCACAATTTGGTAGATTTTGCTAGGCCATTTCTCGCTGATCGCCGAAAGCTTGGCCGACTGATAGATCCAAGATTGGAGGGGAGATATCCGTCAAAAGCTGCTCAACATGCTGCTCAACTCACTATAAAGTGCATTGCCAGCGATCCAAAAAGCCGGCCGTCCATGAAGGAAGTTGTGGAGATTCTCGAGAAGATTGCGGCCATGAAGAGCAGATCAAGGGAATCGAAACCACCACAATCTCCTCAGAACGACCGCAATCCAAGGCATGAAGAAAGTGGACATGGTGCTCAAGCAATCAATCATGCTTGAGCTGATAAAAGAAGATGGACATGCTGATGACTCCATTAAACGATAAAATCCAGGACAATGACGATCAAGAGGCATTTTATGTTGACCATAATATTTTAGCGATAAAGGGCTTGAATTTATACAATTGTTTATAGAATTAAGGATGTACATGTGAATACTAATTCTCATGAACATGATTCAATTGTCTTTTTCTTCTTCTTTTTTCCCTTTTTTTATATTTTTTTGCCCGATTAATGTTCTTGGTAGGTATTGCCGTTGTTATTTATGTTATGGCCTCTTCAATCAATTTCCGTTTTCAAATGTTATATGTTTGGTTGAGGTGTACAAGTAATTTGCAGTTTTGTAGGGATATGTACGGTTATCATTTATTCCTATTTCCCGGTTCCAAGAACATATCATCTTAATCTTCTTCGACGAAAATGAGGATTTAGATTTCCTATTTCCTGGCTCCAAGAACAAGAACCTTGACATCTCTGAGATTTGCAAAGAACTAATCATCTAACCAAGATAAGAACAAGTTGTAACTTGAAAACCTAAACTGTGATTCCAAAGTGCAGCCATACATTTTATACACAAGACTTTTCATCGAAATCCATATGATACAAACAAGTAAGCAAAGTCATGGAAGCTGCTCAAAAATTGATGACGAAAGCCAACAACCAAATGCCTAAAAATCCTACCCTTTCGAAAGCTATATATACATGATCACAAACTCGAAACTTTCACAGCTTATACCTCCTCTTACAAAATTGTACAGCTCCTTGGTCCAGCCTTCTTCTTTCTATCAAAGGATATCTGCAACAGTTTTTTTGTCATGAACATCCAAATAATGTACAGTTTTCCAGAGGTCTTCTGAGGCATTTTCGAGAGCACTTCTGTTGGAAACAATCATTTCCACACCGGTACAATTTGTCTTTTGAGTAATTCAAAAGGCATCTTTATTTTTCGGATTCTCAATCCTTCATATAAACCTAATGCACAGATTGAATAGACATTCAAGGCAAAATTCTTTTCTATCTGATGTGATGTTACCTCTAGAGCATTTGCTAATCCACATCTTTGTGGCCCTCTACGTGCGCATTTTTCATATGCTTAGCTGACAAATCCCCCAACTGAGGCTGTGAGACATAAAAAATTCTCATGTTCCAAGAGAATAACCTGAAATCATCAAGATAATGCCGTGTTGGCCAATGAGGACCTGGCTGTCGGTCGAGCGATATGAACCGAAAGCTTGATTATAGGAGCATTTGATGATTGGCAGACGTCGATGCATTCCTTGAGGTCTTCATCACATGTGATTAGTATCCACTCGGAGTCATCATCCAGATACTTTATATCCACTGTAGTAGCATCAGCTATTGCGAACCTCCATTGAATCTCTTGCTTTAAATCATGGAAGCGCCAAGCTGGATGTAATCTGAATATAACCTTTTCTTCCCCAAAAATTGCTTTTACTTTAATAAAATCACATCTATTCACTGGTAAAACCAAGGTATTTCCTGAAGAGAGATGATCAATTGGCAACTTTTGACTTTGGGGTCTAGCCACAGATTTTGGTGCCACCTCAGTTAGGGGATCCAATTCTAAGTGGTCCTGACAGTTCTTAACCATGTCACCCTGCTTCTTATCCAGGAACTTATCTTGTCCAGATGCAAATTCTTGGGCATTATTGCTACACTGCTTTTGTTCGCTGTAATACCCCTGACTTGAATGAGAGTTTTGACTACATGAGGAAGAGGAAAGAGAATTTGATTCAGATGACCGTGAGCTGCATCGATGTTCTTGCTGTTGGTTTATGCTTGAGGAGTTCGGATGACCATTTTCATTGAATAAGGAAAATTTGGCATCACTCCCTAAGTTATTATCCGAGCCAGCGGATTTTATGAAGTTATCGTACAGGGAACTGAACTGGATTGACCCCCCAGGACCGTGGACAGAGTCTATAACCACTTGCAGTTTCTTTAAGGACTGACCTACTTTCTTGATCTTTCGTGAAGGCCATCGAGTAATTCCATGTTGCCTGCATATTCTTTTCAGAGTTGTAGGGCACACTGAAAAGAAGCAAAAAATGCTGGATCTTAACAACAATGTCAAATACAGGTAATCCTACCATCAATAGAGCACATAACTGAAGCGAAGAATGATGTTTGATACGATCACTTATCCTACATGCTTAAACTGTGTTGACTTTTTTATTCAACATGAAGCCGAAGTATATTTTCTTAGTAAATGATTCAAGGAACTGATCTTATACTATTTCAAGGTTGATCACATATCCCCCAAACTGAAATTGTTAGAAATTGCTCTTGTAAATACACTTTTATGTTTCGGAAAAGAGGACATAGTTGACTTACTTATACCTGTAAACCTAAAAAATTATTAAATAAAGAAGATATATTATATCATTGGTGAAATGAATACAATGTTACCTTTTAAAAGAAAAAGACTAAATAAAGATGTGACAGGTTCCAGTTTGCTTGTAAATAAACAAGGTAAAAGAACAATAATATATATTCTAAACACTCCTTTAAAAATTGTATATATTTAAACATGCAAGATCTAAAAAATTTCTCTTGGTTCATCTTTCCATAATTTGTCAGCCAATCAGAAAAAAACCTTCTATATCCAGTCTATATGAATTGTTAGGCGTCTCTCTCTGCATGTTCTTTTAATCTTCCAATCGATAGGTTATACTGCACTTGGAACAAAACAACTACATGCTGATGTGTTCTACTGATATGTTCTAAGGAGATAAGTACCTAGAAGTCCAATCTCTTCTGAAGCCTTAACTAGTTTCCACGTTAGATAATATCCTAATATTTGGCATCCAAAACATTCTTCTTCCATCTAATGAGCATATCAGGCGTGCTGATAAATATGGAACTGATCTTCCTAAGAAAATCAGGGTTAAAACGCATCATATGACACATAATATTTGGCACCCAAAATTTTAGGAAAGAGAATGAAGATTTCGCCACCATATAATGCTTACCTCCAAGGCTTTTGGCAGCATCTTTTAGACTACCAGCAAAATATTTCTGAAGTTCTTGAAGACTGACAATCTTTTCGGTTTTAGTTCGCTTCCTTTCTGCTGCCCTTTCCATGTTTGAAACACTAGTTTCAGCAGGAAAGAAAACTTCACAATCATTATTCCAATCACCAGGATGCCGCTTAAACTCAGAAAATATACTTCCGGCAGGTACTGCCACATCCAAGGTGTCCCCTTGTGTTAAAAAACTGAATCCTTCAAATTCCTGCTTTGTAGGTTCCATCAACACAGAGGCTTGAGGATCAGTCTTCGAGAATTTATTTTGGGAACTCATCCTGCCATTCCTAGACGATACCTGACCAGTGATACCTACCACAGGTGCTTCAACTGCCATAAGTTTGTCAAAACTTGCTCTTTGATTAATGTCACAAACAGATTGGTTAGAAAATGTAACTGAGGGGATTCGATCATTATTTTCTAACTCATTCTCATCCTCTAATTCTCTTGCCGTCACAACTCGTAAGGTTCGACATACTTGTTGTATTGTAATGGACAAAGAATTAAGCATCAGTTTTTGTTCTTCACTTTCTATGCATTGGACAGGTAAGAAGAACTCCAGCACAAAGTCCACACCTCCAGTATGAATACAACGCAATCGAATTGCTACTGCAGCCCTTAATTGGAACAGCTTGGCATGGTGTGACAAGGGATATTCTGTCTTTCTGAAGATTGTTATATCTGACAAGAAGCATGGTTGATTTGTCATAAATGCTTTACCAACAACACCTTGTCCTTTAAACAAGTGGTGCTCGGAGCAGGCTTGTTGAAAACCCAGCATGCTCGTATCTTGAACATAACATGCATCATCAACAGTAGAAATACAATCCCTGATGTTTTCATTAGAATGCCGGCTACCTTTTTTGCCTTGGTGAATGCATGAAATCCATATTTGAGCTAAGGGCAGTCTGTGGTTCTCACATGCAGCTCTCAGGACCATCTGGATCTCTGGCAAAGCAGCATGGTAAGAGCTGCGAGTTATCTGACAAAGGTGCATACATGTGAGCATGATCAGTCAATGATAAATTCAATTGCCTTTTTCCAGGAGTTCTTGTATCTCACCTTTAAACGAGGAACACTCAAGACTTCAGAAGTCCTAAGATCAACTGCCTGCAACAGCAATCACTCAATCAGCATCAATAAAAAAATATCTACAATGGAGATAAGAAGGGACAAGTATCCCTTCTAACAGTTTTTTTTATAACTTTGGTGAGTATTGAACTCACAACCTCCCATATAGAACCCAATCGCTCTAACCAGAGGGATGTACACTTTATGTATTATTCTTTTCTAATAGTTAGGACTAGAATTCTCATAAACAACTTTTCTGATGAAAAATTTCTCACAAATAGTTAGGATTAGAATGACATCAGACTTAAACAACTTTCTACATATGTTCCTCCTGTGTGATCAATTGCGAAGCAAAATAATTGGAAGTGAGGAAAAAAGGTAGAGAGTTGATTATTATTTCCACTATTGATATCTTTTGTATAAAATTTTCACAGCGATTAGAGTCAGTTTGGGACCTAATTTCACCAATTTGATTATTGATAATTATCTCCTTGATTTGATAAATGTCTCCAAGAAAAATACATACTACAGTTCATGTGACCAAATGATTGCAAAGAGGATTTTCCATATACAAAAGCCAGAACAACCTGAGAGTTCAAACTTCAATAAATATTCCCAAAGAATCATATAGAAGTACTCGGCATTGCAAGGCAACTTTTGAACATTCACAAGTACAAGGAATATTGACCAACAAAAAAAAAAAAAAAGGATTTAGGAAGGTAGGAGCATGTAAGTATGAAAATTAAACTAAAAAAATGTGTTGGATGCTGCAAGATCATTAAACCTCCACCAGAAGTATAAACAATCAAGTAGAAAAGGGAAAATAGATAACACTAAGATCCCAGGTATCAAAATATCCAAACTTGGACTTACCTGGAGAGCATTGCTGATATTTTCAATATCCGAACTATAGTTGACCTTTTGCACGACATTAATGACCTCAAGAACCCCTATGCAAGTTTGGTTTTCTCTCTCAAAAATTGGTAGTCCAATCGTTCCGCGAACATCATAAAGCTGAGCATCATTCACACGAGGGTACTCATAGCTGCTGAAGTAGCGAACATCGGGTGTCCACTCAGGCAACTTCCCTAAAAATACCCTACCAGGCAAGCCCTGCGCCTCACAAGAGTTCTCATCAGCCAAGAACTGGTACCTTGTTGAGACTGACCTGTAATTCACGAGCCTCTGACAGTTGAGATCTAGAAAGAAAGGTTGATCACAAGTAGTAAGAACTTGTCGATGTCCTGTAACGACCGGCACCCAAATTTGAACAAGGACATCACCATCTTGATGAGCCTCCTGGATATACCTGAGGGCATGCTTCAATCTTTGTCGAACAGAATATAAACGACCATTAGGCTGAATCTGCCAACTGGTTCCTGGTTCATATGTAAGATTCACTGCATCAGATTTTTCTTGTTGTATGGAACACTGATTTACTCCATCAGGATTCAGATTTATAGGATCTCTACCATCAAGCGTTTGCATTTGGCTCTCATCTGAAGCTAACTCCACAGAGAAAACTGACCTCTCCGCATCAACTTGGGAATCAATTCCTGGAAGGGCGGGCCTACTGTCGCCGACTCCAAGAACAGGTGAAAACCCAGAAGAGCTGAAGGGACCTGAAGAAGCACTGGAACTTGTTTGTAGAAAATCAGCGCAATCAAAGACTGAGCCGGATAACAACTCCTCCAGGAGGTCCAAATCAACAGCAGCATCTTGAAATGTTTGACTCAAACTTCCCGTAGGAGTATTGGGATCTTCCATCAGAGGATATCTTCAGAACCCCATAAAATATCCTTTAAGCCATACAAATCCTGAAAACCCATCAAAAGGATGTCTCAGCAAGGAAAACCTGCAGCAGGATTAAGCCGACACAAGTAGGGTTGCAGTAGGTGCCTCGAAAGAGCGCTCAATGTGGGTTTCGATTCTGAACCAGTAGTTTTACGAAGAACAGAAAAAAAAAGAGGTTGCAGCCAGGGAAAAGGACAAAACCATTTTCACAAATCGCAATAGAACAAACGTTTAACTACTTAATTTCCTCCTCACATCTCAAAATTCTAAATCTTTAAGTACTGAGACATCAGTGACAGCAAATAAGAGAGGAAAATTTACTCATAGGCCCACAGAAAAAGGCAAGAATCAATCAACAGATTGGACCACTGCTGCCCGAAAAGAAGAAAAAAAAATCCATCTTGCTTGCTCTTATTGTAGGGAAGAGAGAGCAAGGAGGAAAAAGGATACAGCTTTACCTTCAGAATCCCATGTCAAAGATCCACTTCTCTCCTTGAGAATAAGGTATCAGATGCCAGAATCCCCACCAAAAACGTTTCTTTTTTGTTCGTTGGTTTATCGTATGAAATCAGAAAAACTTCTCTTTCTGAGAAAGAAGATGAGGAAGAGAGATCAAGGCGTGAAAACCCTAATCTCGGAGCCACTAAGAATCTTTAGTCTTCAACTCCCTCCTAACCAGCTGAATCCTGGTGCCTCCCGATAGAGAATATTATAAGCGGCGGTGGAATCTGAAACTTTCTCCTCCTGCGGTGGCCCACCAGCCGTGGAATTCCCAGGCTCCCCCATCCCACGATCAAAGTCAGCTGCAGAGGACGAGGGCTCATGGCAGGGGCAAATGGGGGAATTCCTTGAGGGACGCCGCTGACCTTCTCGCCTCGGGACGGGACTCCTCGGCATCCTTTTCATTCAGGAGGGGGGACACGGTGCATCTCCAGATTCTTGGTTTAGGGATCTCGGGAAGTAAGCCCTTCCGTGTCTCTCTCTGACCTCTGTGGGCGGAGCATGGAGTTGTTCTTCCTGGAGGAGCATCCTCCTGCATCACATGGTGGTCCAAGCAGAATCTTAGAATCCACTGCACTCCGCTGCACCATCCTCCATTTTTGGAGGAAAGCAAAAAGAGCTCCTTTTTTTTTGGTTAATTCACAGAACCAAGAGATTCGCTTTTACATTAACATTTGTAAACAGAAAAATCTTCTATTTTATATTTTAAAATTATAAATACTTTTGACTGCATAAATTAAAAGTAAATTTTATGATTTAAAAGTATAAAATACATTTTTTATTATTTTAAAATACATTTCATTAAATTATAATATACATATATATAGAGAGAGTTATGGTAATTGATATATTTCATCAATAAAAATTATTTTTTTCCTCTTATAATATATAATGATATTTTTTTAATATTAACATGTTATAGGACTTTTATTTTAATAAATAATATTAATTCCTCTTCCTAAGACATTCTTTATTACACACAACAAAACCACCCTAATTAACTCCACCTCCCTATTAATAAAAAAAAAAATCTCCAACATATATTTTGTATTTTTGCACATCCATCCCCGTCGCCTTCCATTATCAAAATCGTCTGCATTTAAAAAGAAACGGAGGACCAATGAAAATGAGTTGAAAATATTGACCGGGGATTAAAAAAAGAAAGAAGGGATAAATTGTATTTGAACCCTTCTATTGTCCCCTAATCATATTTGGGTTTCTCTCTATTATTCTCTATTTACATTTAGGTCCTTTTATATATTTAAATCTTCCATTTAAGTTCTAAAATATGTCCTTACTCCTTTTTACATTATACAATCTTTTTTACCACACCACTGACATATAGGATGTTATATCATTATAGTGCTAATATGACATTGTTATAAATAACAATAATAATAAATAGAGAGTTTTTACTATTTAAAAAAAATTAAAAGAGGATTCTAATATATATATATATATATAATGGATAATGACAATAGAGCACACAAATAATAATAACAACAATAACAGTAGGGAAGAAGGGATGTTCCACATGCATATGAATTTTTTTATTTTTTTGGATGCAGTGTGGGATTGTGAGGTTACCTTCACCTTCACATCACAATCATTTGATTGACTCTAATTCTCAGTCTAGATAAATAAAAAAAAATATTAATTGAGGTAGAGCTGGGTTATTCTGATTTAGTTTACTCGTGTGTGTGTTTCGTGTGATGGTTTGCCACACCCTCAATCATATAATTGGAAAAAATTAATTAGGGAGAGTGGGAGGGTTATTTAATTATTGTGCAGATAGATAGATGGATAGATAGGAGTTGAAGCAATCCATCACCATCTCCAAAAGTCCTCCACTTCCTACTTTGTCCTACCTATTAAATCTTTTTTTTTTTGTTCATTGGGATATGATACTTTTTTATTTCCTCTTTGTATCAATATCGAGGCAATCAGGAGATCGGCCATCACTCTAATCAACTAAAAAAAAGAAAAAAAAAATTGACGTGAGTTTTAATTCTTAAGCAGCTGTTCTTCCATCCATCTTTGAGTAGAATTAATTAACTGTCGCAGTCCGTGAGAACTCAACATGTCAAGCTAACTAAACGGAGACATTAATTAATTAATTGAATCTTTTTTTAAAGATTATTAGATAAGAATCTGAAGTTGGATACCAGCATCAACTCACTTCAGGAAAAGAAAATAAATGCGGGAAGAGTTGGAATTAGACTTCCATAATTAATTGATTGATTAATTAGCAAATGAAGAAAAAGTTAGTAGAATATTCACACACGTCACGGTGACGGCAACGCAGCGCAACGTGGGTGGATTAAATGACCTTCCATTTAATTAAGTTTAAAACATGTGTATTATTAATTAACTAATCAAATAGGTTAAATATATGTGTGTATGATAATTTCTTTAATAGATTAATTAATAGTGCGTAATAATTTCAAGATAATATAATACATTGTACTACTACTTTATTTTATTTTTTTGAAAAAAAAAATATAGTAAGATGCCCACCGTTTTGCAAATTAATTGAATTGTAAAATGGTAAAGTCCTGTCCTAATTAATTGAGAAAACGATAGAAAACCCTACAAATATAATTAATTAATTTTTTTAAAAAAGGTGTCTTTTCCTTGCTTACCTAAAGCTGCAACTGATGTGCTGTACGGCTCTTTTTGTCTGACATCACTTTTTTAATCAGCCATTTGTTTAATTAACTCCTTCCTACTGAGAAGCAGTAGGAGTTCACTCTCTCCTCTAAACAATGTACAGACTTGCTTGCTTAGAATAAAATAGAATAGAATGATATCATCATCCCTAAGACTCAAATTTATTCCAACTGACCATTTCATGGTTACAGTCTTCATCTAAGGACGGTGAACAGAGAGAGAGATATATATAAATAATTTAAACCTGATGCGCATCTGCTCAAATTAAAGTGAAAATATAGAGCACAGTACATTCCTCATTTCCTAGAAGCCCCTTCAATTCTTTGCCTGCAAATAAGAAGAGCCTGCTACTTTGCTGAATTGATTGTCCAGAATTGCTCTGTGTGATCAAAGCATAAAGTAAGTAGACAGAGATCCTACACCATCAATTAACAACAATACAACATGAGAACAGTAAGTCTCAAACTAATGACAATATTGTTAAGCATTTCTCTAACTAAATGAACTATACCCAATATGCTCAAATTTTTTTTTTTTAAAAAGAAAACATTGCATTCATTTCACCCCTCCTGAAAACATATAGCATTAAGTAGATAAGACTCTATGGTGGCTTGTAGGATGTAAAAAATGTGAAAGCAGTAGCTGTTTGTAAGGCTAGACTTCTTGTTGTTTTTGAAGTCTCCATGAAACATACAATTTATCCTTTCGCATTAACCAGTTGAAGAAGTTGATTTTAAGTGGTAGCCTTGGTCTCCATAGAATGCAGCTTGCCGAATCCATTATACCCGACTTCTTCATAAGATGATACATAAAATGTACTGAGAAACTCTTATTTTTTGTCTATCTCCATTGGATTTGTTTATGACCATCACCAATTTCTATGTCCTTCATGTCATCAATGAATCTCTCCAAAGTTGTTGAAGAAATTTCATTTGTTACAGCAACTGCCCAACCTTTGAATCTACCATCTTTCCACCTAACCAATTGAGAAATTATTGCATTTGATTGTTCGGTTGCTGAAAAAATCTCTTTGTGGACATCTGACATCCTTCTGAAATTATGCCATGGCTCAAACCAAAAGCTTACATCAGCCCATCTCCGATTTCATATTCCAGGCTACACATGAATACCTCTTTTAGATTAGCAATAGCCCTCCAAGTGCTCGACCATCCTGCAGTACCCTTATGTCACGCCCCGATCCACCCATCGGCATGTGGCAACCGCCGTATGAGTCTGCAACCCATACAAGACATTAGAATAACATAAAATAACTAATATTATACATGCTAAAATACCACCCAAACCTCACGCTACTATCTTTATGGACTTGGACTTTACATCCTCGGTTGACTAGCACTCGTCGACCAACACCGCCTAACCAAAATTTCCTGTGCATGTAAGAGAAATGCGCTGAACCTTACGGCCCAGTGGCTACAAAGAACGGTCTTGAGGCAATTAGGCCATCAAGTCCACACCGTCCATATGCATTACGCGGGTGACAAGATTAATATCAAACTATAGCACATCAGGGCTGGATGGAAACTGGAGGTTTAATTCATGCAGATGATCCATTGAGAGTTTGGCTCATCAAAACTAAAAAGCTAAGAAAGGTTCTCAAGCGATGGAGTTCTGGTCTGAAAGTGATGAAAAGAAAATTCAGAATGGACCTAGAGGAGCAAATCGACACACTTCACACCAAAGCTGAAGAAGGGGTTATGCTGCCACAAGAATATGATGAACTGAAAGTACTAAGACATCAATTGGATTCATGTTATGAAGCAGAGGAGCAGTTTTGGAAACAACGGGCTAAAATTCGATGGTGCAAGGATGGAGACCGAAACACAAAGTTTTTCCACACATATGCTAGCGTTAAACGGAGGAGAAACCATATCGGTCTGCTGCATCTGAATTAAACTGAATATTCTGATCAAGAGGAAATCAGTAATGCATTTTATAATCACTATAAGCAGCTTTTGGAGGTTCAACATTTTCCAAAGCTACTCATCAGGTGGGAAGAATTCTACCGACCCCATGATGTTGTCTTGGACAATTTAATTGATGATTTCACTGAAAAGGAGGTGAAAAGTGCTGGATTCATTCCTGAATTTTACAGCACAGTATGGGATGATGTAAAGGGTGTTGTCATGCAAATTTTTCATGCTTTCAAGAATGGGAGAGTTGACATGAGAAGAATTTTTATGAGTCACATTGTTCTTCTTCCAAAGAAACAAGGGGCAAATACTACAAGTGATTTTAGACCGATAAGCCTTGAGCATAGTATGAGAAAATTGATATCTAAGGTATTAACAGATAGGCTGAAAAAATTTATGCCTGATTTTATTTCCGAATCGCAAAGTGCATTCATTCAGGGTAGATCAGCAGCAGATGCCTTTATGGCAGTGACAGAAACTATCCATGCATGCAAAATGACAAAGAAGAACAGTCTATTCATTAAATTGGATATAGAAAAGACATTTGACACGATTTCTTGGGATTTCATTGAGGATGTGCTGAAGGTAAATTTTTTCCTATCAGAATGGACATGTTGGATTATGGAGATTATCACTAAAGCTGATTCTGCTATCATTATTAACGGTTCTGCTAGCACTCCTTTTGCTCACCGAAGAGGACTTAGATAAGGCAACCATTTATCACCATATCTATTTGTCCTAGTCATAGAATATTTTTCAAAAATGATCAAAAGGGCAGATCAGATGGGGCTGATTAAAGGAGTTCTAAATCATATTTCAGGGGGTGGAGTTACATATGTTGGTTTTGCAGATGACATAGTTCTTTTCCTGCAGGGAAAAGAGGAGTACATTAAGAATTTAAAGTTGCTTATTGATTGTTTCCATGCTGCATCTGGTCTTAAGATTAACTTGGCTAAATCTACGGTTATTGATTTAAAGGGAGTCAAGAAGTCTCAAGGAAATTTGTTGCGATCTTGGGATGTCCTGCTGGAAATTTTCTAATCAAATATTTGGGGTTGCCTTTGAGAGAGGGTAAGCTAAAAAAGGAGGATTGGAGAAACATTATATCTAAAATAGACAGTCACCTTGCAGGATGGAAGGGTCGTTTGTTGTCTAAGGGAGGTAGGCTTATTTTATTAAATTCGGTGTTGTTTTCAATTTCATTCTACTTTTCAGCGGTTTTTAAGATTCCTCAATGGGTGGTCAGAGAGGTGGATAAGAGCAGAAGTTAGTCATTATGAAGAAGGAGAATGGTAGATTAGGTGTACTTGACATTCGTGAACATAACGATGGTAGATTGGGCTCTTGGTTGTGGAAGTTGATAACTGGAAATCAATCTACATAGGCTAAAATTATGCAATGGAAATACTTCAGGAGGAAGAATTGGTTTATGGATAAGTGTAAACCCTCAATTTTTTTTTGAAATATATATACATATGTCAGTAAATAATTAAACCCATAGATTTTTAAAAAATATATATGTGTCAATAAATAAATAAGTGCATATAGATACGGTCATATACATGTATAGATGTGTGATCGATAAATATGTGTATAAATGGGTAAATATAAATAAATAAATAATAATAATAGCAATAAGGTAATAAGATCGAGATCTATGTATATATTTAGCCGTATAAATAAAAATTATATATAAAATAGTTACGTAGCTAGATTAGAAATGAAATCTTATATTTTATATATATGTGTGTGTATATATAAAATATACATATAAATACAATCCTCGAATAATTATTTACCGTATATATATATATATATATATATATTAAAATAAGTTTACTTCTTCAAAAAAAAAAGTAAGTAATGGTTAGTGGAAAAAAAGGGAGTCCGAGGCAACTATATTAGCTTTGTTTGTTTACCTGATCATCCTACAATCTAAATCTATCTCCCTAAATCTCCACCTTCACACCATTTTGTCGCCAACGATTAAGATTAACAAGCTTTCGGTTGAACTTGTTCGAATGGGAGGTGAAGGCATCTGAGGAAGTGAGCGACGCATTAGCAAAATGGAAGGTGGTGGTGCCGATGCCATGAATCCCAATCAGAAATATAAATTTGAATGATTAAGGGGCATCGTTCCAAGCCGAATGGTTTTTATAAATCAATTCCGGTTATATTAATCAGGTTCGTTACATTGAACCCTTGAGTAGGCAAGTACAGAATTATTTATAAGTCATATACCGTTTCCATGTATGTTGCTCGTGTTTGTTTGTATGATTTAATATGCTTTATTCATGTTTTAGTGAATATTGATACATACGCATGTATTTATCTTATTGTGTTAATGATACACTGTTATACTGCTTATGCATGCGTGAAGAGATGTCAACATAGAGACATTTAGTCCATTTAGTGACACTATAGTCCCATATAGGACTAAGATACATTTACACCGTAATCTCGCGCGTGTAGTGAATGGTCGCTACCGCGATAGTCCGGCTTTGGGTAAATGGGAGATGTAGTCATCCCGGCGCTTATGCGACTGTTGGGTGACGAATTCTTTTCATACCCGTGGATAGTGGGTCTGTTGACAACGTCAACCGTCCTAGATGCTCTGCAGGCATACCGACGGTAGTCCAGACCCTAGGGTTTATTACTTGTGTAGGATTTCCGGTTAGCCGTAGCCGGAGGATTTGTTGAAAGGTTAAAGAGCTACAGATTTCTTTTGTAAATTAGAACTGAAAATAAGTGGAGCATGATCTAATAATCTCATGCTTCCTGCTGAGTAGATGCTAAGAGGTAGGTGACTTTGAGCTGCTGTGTTTAACAACACCCTATCTAGCTTTGCAAATGCTGGAGGCTGCTGATGATTTGTCCATGTAAACTTTCTTCCTGTGATTGAGATATCCATCAGATTTAGATCAGCCATGAGTCTGAAAAATTTCATAGAGTCTCTAGAATGTCCTGCACAATTCAACATTTCTTCTGAATTCTTGGTCAGATTGAAGTCCCCACCCATAATGGTGATTTTGTCTTGCCTAGCTACCTCTTTCATTTCTTGCCATAGGATATCTCTACCTTCATGACGTGGAGGATCATAAAAATTTACAACTTTGATAACTTGGAGACTTTGTTTATTCTTCAACTCTGCTGAGATGTATGTCTCACCTAAGTAAGATTCTACCAAGTCCCAAAAGTCATTGTGCCATCCAATCACTAACCCTCCACTCATGCCAATAAAGTCTTTAGCAATAAAAAAGAAAAAAGATGAACTAGTGATGCTCTTAATTATTATATCTGAACACATCTCTAACTTTGTTTCTTGTAGAGCAAAAATCTTGACTTTCTCATCATTTAAGATATTATTGACCATTCATCTTTTCCCAAATCTGTTAAGACCTCTAACATTCCAAAATAGTATTCTGAATGTCAACTTATCCATAAGATAAATTTGTCCAACAAAATAGGTACAACTGACCTGTTGATGCCCAAAGTCAACACTTAGGCCTGCTGACCCTCCTCTCCTTTGGCTTGAATCCTAGCATTCTGATCTTTAGCACCATATTTGGGTTTGATTCCATCTCATTTAAATTTGAGTTACTTTGTATCATCGAGCACTCTTGAGGATTGTTTGCGTTTCCTTCTCCCTTTTCATCATGTATTTTGTTTCCTTGACTTCTTATTGATCTTTTCTTAGCCAACCGTGCACTACGTCTCACCTTCATATCGTTAGCTACTAGCCTTCTCGAAGTTTTAACTGCTGCAATTTGTAACTCACCAGTCCAACATACCTTCCTCTTATACTTGTGCCCTTTCCATCTGTTTTTATGTATATTCATCATATCATTTAGTTCCCATACAAGTGGCTGCATTCCATTTTGAGCTTGCAATTGAGAAAACTGCATCTGATTTTGCATCAGTAAATATGCTTCGACATACCGTATCAATTTTTGTATGATGCTCCATTCCAGATTGCAGTTGATGCGCCATTGCATCCAAGGTTGCACTATGCTTATCTTCCTGACACCTTCTCCTCCTCTATGTCTTGACACAATAATATCCATCCTATCTACTTTAATTTCTATTATCTACATATTCAGTTGCTGCCCCCATACCTCTTTGCCTTGTAGAGTAAGTTTCAAGGAGTGACCCTCTCTATGAAGTGCAAGATCCAACCTTAGCCTTTTGTATATTGATGAAACAGAAATTGTATGACCTGTGAGTATATCCTCATGCGAGTGGTCTACTTCATCCGCATGATTAACCCTCCCCTTCCACCCGAGGACTGGAAGGCGGATGCCCGATGGGCGTGCACTCCCTGCGCGGGGGTTGGGTAGAGCAATCACTGCATCCTCTGAAATAGAACCCTCCTGGAATAAGTGAGCCTTATCCATCGTTGCAATTTGAGGATAGACCCCACCTTTGCTTTGTTCTGTTATTTGGAAAGAATTGTAGTAGTTCCAATTAGTGTGATTGAGAGAGGGTTCAGTCTGCACTACCTCCTTTCTTTTGACTTGCTCATCTTGCTCTTTGGGGGCATCTATGTCAATCTCTTCATTTTTTCAGCCCTTGCTGATTACAATCATATATTTCTTTCCTCCTAAATCCGATATGACATAGGAAGGAAGAGTTATTTCTATGTGTTTATGAATAATTACTTGACACTGTTCAACATTTCTTCATGATATGCAGTCACTGTCTATCTCCTCCAAATCAGCAAAAAAGGAGATAACTTTGGAAATCACTTCTGAGTGCCACATGACAATGGGCAGTCCATGCAAAGTGATCTTCATTCTTGTCTTCCTACTTAACGCATTGCATTCATACGACATTGACCAATCAGTAATTGTTAACAGAGCTTGATTGGAGTGTATTAGCTTGATCTAAAATAAACGCCTCTTGTAATACCCATGACCAATTATGGGAGTAATAACCAAGTACTTCCCATCAGTAAGCTTAGACTGCCTCCATCGATGCTTATGGATTCTAGCATCTTGGAATATATTTGCCAAGGCACCTTCCACGTTCAGTTCATTTCCTCCAAGACCTTCAATGCTAACAACAACAATGCTCCTTCAAAAAACACAATCTTTTCTGTGTAGCCATATGATGAGCACTATTTGAAACCTTCTCAATTGCATTTGATGTATAAGGTAGGTTCCCCTTAATGCTTGCTGATTGAAAGTGTATGAACCTGCAAAACTTGCCTTCATGACCTTTTTGCATGCAATTATAGCATGTCCTAACAGATCTGCAGGATTCTGCTTTATGTCCTTTTTCTAGGCATCGAAAACATCTGTGTTAATCCTTCAAATCAGTGACAGACTGATCAGTTGGCGATGTATGTTCTTAATTGGCGTTGATATTGGCTGCCTAATATGACACCCTTTTTGGAGAACTTCTGCATATGAAGGTTTGTGAATTAGTCTTTGTTCCTTACTGCCATGAACATTCCCAATCGATGTATGTTGCTGCTGCATATCATTTCTAGGCTGCATCTGCAGGGTCCCTTTGGCTCTCCATTTCATTCCTAATGCGGAAACACTATACTGTTCCCTGGTTTTAGGCAAGCCAACCAGCCGACCCTTTGAGATATTGACTGACTTGCTAGACCTCTGTCCTTTCCTTTTATGTGTCCATTGAGCGATACTACTTCGTGCGTTGTGCATGAGCTGTTTTCCCAGCAACTGCTCTTTTTTCTTCTTTCTACTTGCAACACTTTGCCATCCGAGATCCTCTATATTTGCAGCAGACTAGACACCCTTTGCTCTCTAGTTGTATGGCCTCGGTGAATTCCTTTCCTTTGTTCTGTGTACTTCTGTGGGCAGACTCCTCCTCTTATTGAGCAATTCCAAGTGCAACCCCTGGATATGATGAATCATACTATCCCTAGGATGCCTTGAATTCAACCTCTCCAGGATGTCCGGGTTTACTCCTAGCCACTCTAAAATTTTACTTCTACTGACTAGAACATCAGTACTTAACGATGACAACCAAAGATGGACAGGCTTCCACAAGTTGGAATCCATCGAAGGAGCAGATGTGAGGGTCAATTTGAGATGATGAAAGCAGGAAATCAGGCGGATTGCAGGTAGCAGATTGAATCCTGCAGACCGGATCAGCAGCGAGCAGCGTTAGGAGAGGAGTGCGATCAAAGACTGAAACCTCTATGGAGTGCGATCAAAGAGTGTGAGGTGGACGAGCAGAGCTTGAGACGAAGACGAAGCAGAAAGAAGGTAACTGACGAAGGGAACAATCTCCTGATATGAGATGCGCAGGAGACAATTTCTCTAATCATATTACTGTTGGATTGGATGATGTTGGAATGAGAAAAAAGCTAGACGGATCTTCGGCATTGCCATCGCCATCGCCAGGGGAGACGAAACGTCACACCCTTTCGCTCTGTCTTCTATTGTTCCCCAAGGTCATGTTTGCATTCTGCTCAAATTTTCATATGAATTAAGATTTCATGCTTTCATCTTTCGTGAATCAATCTGGATCCCATAAATTGTTTGGATCACCACACATGACCACTTGTTTTGATACAATTAAGTTCTTGAAAACTAGCACTTGCCAAAAAGGCATCTGGATCCAACTCCATCAAGCTCAAAAAAGCATGACCATTGTTGGTACATATGTGAACTGAAACAAAGAAAGAAAAGAAAATAGAAGAGAAAAAGAGAAAGGAGCCTACTATCGTGCTGATACGCAGTCAAGCAACAGCCAACCCATGTGCATGTAAAAAACCAACTGAAATGACTTCCAGGCAACTGTTCATTCCCTGTAAGATTCTGATTTTTGAATCGAATTTATTATCAAAAAATCGTTAAGCTTCCTGAATATTGACATGGAGACTCCACGTATCAATCGTGTAGAGCACAAAACTTCACAAGGCTTTGGTTTTTTCAGTAATTAAAATACACCAACAAGTTTCAGCTCAAAGAAGAAGAATGAAGAAACATAACGTGGACTTGGAAGCTCTATTAATGCCTGGATTTGAAAAGACGAGGCCTGTTGGTGAACATCCGCCCGTTGGCTCGCACATACATTGCAATGGCCACGCTGAGGCCGGCCCAGATAAGTGAAAAGAACAAGTGCCGGAAATCGGTTGGAGCTGCCGAAGAAACATCAAAAGAAAGTTAAGGATGGCTGCCAGTAGGAAAAATGACTTCGTCCGGTGTTTATGACACTCCAACCAGAAAAGCTGATTTAAATTCATACAGTGCAAATTGTTCAAATTATTCATTTTCTATTCTGGTAATCCGCCAGCTATGCTGGTTGAAGTTCAGTTTAAACCATTCTAGCAGCCAACGGAAGATACCGACAGAAATTAAATAGTTGCATGTCACACCCAAGATCAAAAACTTAGGAAAGGATGCATCTCATGAATAAAGACTCTTTTTGCTAGTGTTTTATACTGATTAGATAAAAGTTAAAAACAGGCTAAGTTATGGTTTTTTTTGAAAGATAACAGGCTAAATTATGATTTTTCTTTATAAAAATACTGCATTCATTCACCAATCTGAAAGGATGTGAAAGATAAAAATGTATAAACTCAGAAGGAAATCAGAGAAAGAAAGGAACATAATAAACAAAAGAAACTTTAACTAGGACAACACCTCCCTTGAACTCATACTGCAAATTGCAAATAAAGCCAAGGGCGAGAGTCTAAGGCGGCTAGTGGGATGTGAAAAAGGTTAATGCAGCAGCTGCCTGAATGGTTAAAATCCTTGTTGATTTTAACCAACAGGCTAAATTATGATGTTACCTTGTTTTCCCCTAAATCAATTATTTATTAATGAACTGGCTCTTAAAATACATGAAGGAAACGAAAGAAATAAAAAATGACCTCACGTAATTAATTTATTAGGCTGACCATTAAACCTACATTGTCTTACTAATTAAGATAATACTATAATCGAGACAATACTGGAATCAACTAGAAACTATATCATGAGCATTTTTTTTGGCATTCGATATGTAACCCCAAAAACAATCAAGTATTTTTAGTACTGGATTAAATATAGATGTAGTACGGAAAAGAATAGGTTTTAGTAACTGCAATTGCACATCTTACCTTGTCGAAGAGACATCAAGGCAAACATAAAGCAGCTCAGGACGAGTCCAAATGCTAGTTTGAAGGACTGGAAATCGAATGAAAACAACTTAAAGAATCAGTTGGTGTTGACAGAAACTTAAACTAAATAACAACTCACACAAGTGTTAACGAAGAATTTAACAACGAAGATAAATTTAATTTATTTACAAATCTCTAAAAACTTATGACCAACTATAAAATTAACAAGTCTAAACTTACCGCATAACTCTCCAAGGCCCCTGCTTTAGTTGGAGCATTTAGATCCCGATTAACAGATACAATATAATGCCCTTGTAGCAAATCAATTGCATCCTTGAAGCAACGAAAAGAAAAAAAAAGTTACATATTACGAAAATGTCAGAAACGAATGAGTTGATCTCCACAAATCAGTTCCATGAGTAAAATAAAAAAATCCATGCAATTCTCCGTCATTCCTACAAAACATATATGAATAACCAATACAATAAGATATAGCTCCATACAATGAAATGGAAATTGTTCACATGTGAAGCAACTGAAGATATCTAGCTGATATCTAGAATATAGAACATTAATCATTGATCAGACATAGCATGTAATTGTTGAAAGAGAAGCAGTGAAAGCTCAGCGTTGATGTCTTTGCTTGTCTATTTTTGAGACTGAACATAGTATGTTTAGTCGGTGTTTGAACATACATGTTCAGTGAAGGCTGTAAGTAATCCTGTATAAATATAAGCTGGCAGTGGCTTAAGCCACTTCCTTTTCATAAAAAAAAGGAAAAAACTTGTAATTGTTGAAAGCCAAAGTTACGATGCCACGCATGCCAGCCAGTTCATTCTCGACTACCTTTCTCTATTGAGTTAACAACAATCAACTAATTCTTAAAAAGGAACGGAGAAAAGGAAGTTTGGATAGGAACAAGCAAGTTGAAAATAGGCCAAACCGTAAGTGAAACTGACGATTGGGTGACAAAGGCTGCTTTGCCGACTCCAATGCAATTTTTTAGACCACGATACTTTACTGCATTGTAGGATGGACCGGTATTTAAAACAATTCCTACCAGGATCTCATTCTGGCAAACAACATATTCCTTCCTGGACATCTTTTGCTCATGAAGACAAGGTTCTATCAGCATGCTTTTTTTGCCCAGAAGGTGTAAATTATACTGTAGTAAATGACATCTTAAAACATCTTTTGGCACATGCGAACTATTTAGCAGCTACGCATGGCACAACACTTAAAAAAATGGAACAAGAAACTAGAATCAAAGGATGTTCAATAGGAGTAGCATTTTTGGAAACACCACATATACTGTAAAATGAACATTGTGATTAGTAAAAAACCTGTTTTGTCCCATCAGCAAAGTTGTTCAAGTAATAGCGAGCTAAAGCATTGAATAGATCTTTCAGAATTCCATCAAATGTTCGTTTCCCGTACCTGCAAAACCAAATAAAATAATCTGTAAATAAAAGGTTATTGAATAAATACTAGATATGACTGGCAGTATGCTACCTTCATGGTAGATAAAACAATGTTAAATGTCATGTCAGACTAAATTTTACATAAATGGATATGCATATTAAACATGAAATCTACCTCACAAAATCTCCTTTTAGTGCAGGGGTTCCAGAATACTGTATACTAATATGATCTCCATGATTAGCCCATACTAAAACAGAACAGGAAGTTAGAATATTAGCAGTGGTTTGTATATACAATACAAAAGGACCACTCATTTAAAAAAAAAAAATACAAAAAGACCACTAAAATAACTAATACCAAATACAATCCAAGATGTTTAAATGACACCAGAGAACACGAAAGAAGGCCAAACATCTAGAAATATACTCACAAATTTTATAGCTTGCATCAAAAAAAGGATATACACTGACTGTATCATCGGGACCAAACAATCCAAGTCTCTGGAGTTGCATTTCCAACATCTTTCTCCCAATCATGCTCTGGGACCACAGGATAGAATATCAACTATACAACATCCGTAATAGTAAAACATATTTGAAAATTATTGGTAAGATGCAACAAATATAGCCTATTAAAAAAAATAGCACTTCAATATTAATTTGAGGATAAGATTAGAACAAAAGATGTTTCTTTCTCTTGTTTTGGTGTTGTTTTTGGGTTTTGAGGTCTCTTTGCTAATTTCCGGTACCAACTATATGTTGTTTCTGTTGGTATCATCTGTATGTTTTTCTGTTTCTTTTCTGCTTTTCTTTCTTTCACATCCTTTTTTGGATGACATTGTATCATTTCAGAATGGTGAAATGAATGCAATTACTTTTCAAAAAAAGATTAGAACAAAAGAACTAACGGACCATAGTATCACATATCAGAACATAATTATTTATTTATATCATATGCAAAAAAGGAAGCAAATAATATTGCCATATGCAGAAAATAAGAGAAAGCCAGTTGGGCATAAACATTCCCAAGATAAAAAAACGTTTACCTCAAAAGGCAAGACTCAACAATCTAAAGATCCAAAAGAAAATAAATTTACTAATCTCACATCATTAAGTTTAATGCCTTCACATAAATAAAATTTAGCCGTAGTGGGTATCTCATGTTGAACCTTTTTTTTTCGTGAAAGACCATTTCATTCATTTCACCAATCTGAAAATCTCATGTTGAACCTTGTGTTTGAAAGATATCTCATGGTGAACCTTGATAAACAAAAATGAACAATAGAAATTGATAACGGAATTTCTATGGTTATCATATCAGAGATGAAGATCATTAGAAAAAGTTCATAGTTCAACTCTGTTTTTTTTGTGCTTTGATTGCTTTCTTCTTATTCTTTTCAACCTCTCCTTTTTTTAAATTTTTGTCGGTTTTATCTTGTTTTATCCTTCTGAAGGATATATTGTACCATTTCAGATGGGTGAAATTAATGCAATGTATTTTTCAAAAAAAAAAACATTAGTTAAGCTGAAAAATAAGATTTACATTCCAAATGTTAAATATAGCTGTCGCCAAATTAACAAAAAGTAGTAAGACTTAATACTAATTCATTTGATTTTCTGAATTATAATTTTCTCAGCCAGAGATAAGTTCATATCGCATGAGGAAATATAATTGAACAGAGAAAAAATAAGCATTCACCTGTGTGACATTTGTTCGATCTAAGCAGTCAATACAATTTGTTCTCACAACTCCTGTCTGAGTAGTAACTTTTTCACCTTTATCATTCTGTAGGTAGTACCTACATAAGTCAATAATAAATCAAAATAGTACCATGACAGAGGAACCAATTTGTCCGCATTAAGAAGATCTTTTTGAAGAACATTTTGTGAGACAAAAAAATTTAGCGCTACATATTTCATAGAAAGCAATGAAGTTTCATTCGACAGATTTAGCAGTGGCTGAACCATATCAGTCCAACCAAATACTGCTAAACAGACCAGATATCCCCACCTGATGGTCCTGAGCACAGTGCATATTTTGTAAAATAACCATAATGGAGCTGTTGTTGGAGCTATTGCAGGTTCTTTATAAGGCTTTTATATCAATCAAATTTGAGAACCTTTACAGCTCTAATAATCTGCAACAAGCTAGAACAGTGTCTAATAGCTATTGCTGTTTGAAGGATAATCAGCCCTTTTTTTCTCGCATGTTTTATTTCTTTTCTTTTTCTTCACAGTTTATGTACCATAACTTTGTTTCATAATATCATAATTATTGAAATAGTGAGGTAAAAAATCTTTGACAGTTGATGAAATGGAAACAAAAGAGGCCTCTATTATTTATTCAATGACAAAATAGTTAAATCATAAGATAACACACAAACAAATAAACAAGAAGATTTGAAATTAAACTAGAATACTATAGAAGCTCCATTCTTGGCCATCCATGTTTTTATTCCTTGATATATTGGTGACCACATCTCTGATTTTCCTATTGTGCATTGTATTTTACTGTCTGTCCTACACAATAATGTAGAGAAATTAGAATGGTTGTAACTAATAAAAATAGCAGTGTCTTCTTCTTCCTCTCTTTTCCCCTTTTCTCTCTTTTTGAGGCTACACAATAAACTAAAATTTGCCAAACTCATCAAATTCCCTTTATACAGTCTTTCCCAACTGATTCCTAACTACGACCGTTAGGTAGATCAAAACAAGATTAGTCATTGGTGCCATTGATTCCATTGGATGGTATCACAAACAATGTCCAAAGTTGTCAAGTTGATGCATCAGTAGTTTCACTCAGCCTATCTTCTCTTCTTGTCTTTCAATTCTTTTATGATTCTTTTCTTCTTTTCTTTTTCTTTTCTAATGAAATAAACCCTATGTAAAGGCCAATCCTTTATGCCCCCTACCCAACACCCCTATGTAAAATTAACCAGTAAGATATCAGCCTATTGCACTAGCAAAGGAGGAGTTGAAGTTCTATTTTTTTCTCCTAAAGTGCATACAGATGATCCAAAGTTCCAAGCAACAAAAGGAAGCCCTTCGTTTAAAAGAAACTTGCTTGTTAATTTGTCCTTTATGCAAAACGTCATATTCACAAGGAAGCTCCTTCATCCTGTGCTTAACTTCTATAATTGTATATGCGAGTCTCATGTATTGATAGACTGGTAAAAATAATAGATATAAATTAGAATTACCAAAGCAAAATGCATACCCATGCTTATTCAGGTAGTCCTCGATTTGTTTATAAAGAATAGAGAGACGTTCAAAATGTATATGTCCGCAGATCTGGTGAAAGTCAAAATGTATATACCTAGCACAGGTAAAAAAATTTAGAAACAGAAAAAGGACCACAGTTTTATTCCTGTGCATGCGATATTACCTAATATCATCATTTTGAATGGGCTCCATGGAACTTGAAAATTTTTCACTCAGACGTCCCTCAGCCCCATGCTGAAAAGATGAGTAAGCATTAGCTGAATCTTTCGTCTCTAGAGTATATATGTCTCATATATAATAGAGGAAAACTAAAAGAATTCTTTATTTGAGAACATCTATTATAACAATTATCAGGTGTTAGATATAATTTGTGGTAGTTGATGGTTAGAATTAAGATTTGTATATATATATATATAACTCTTGCAAGTGAAAGTTTTCTAAGCAATAATAAATACAAATATTTGCTTCAACTTGGTACCAGAGCAACGTCTCCTGGTGTTATCATCTTCTTCCCTCATTTGTGCAGGTCGTGCTCTGATTATAGCAAGGTAAAACAAATATTTGTGTCTATTGCTTAAGAGAAACTTTCACTTAAAAGAGTTATATGTATAACTATCAATTCTGGCCAACTATCATCTAACATATTAACTATATCTCACAATATCATCTACCACATTAATTATATCCAAATTTGGGCAAACAATATCGTCTGATCAAATTTTTGCATGAAGAAAGTATGAATTACCATCGACCCTACAACTCAACCCACCTTCTAGCATCTATGACCTTCCACATACTGATAATAGCTTACCTAAACTCCACCTATATGCACTCCAAAATGTTGATCTCACCCCAAGAAAAGAAAAAAAATCACAAGAGTTGGAATCCAGAAAAGAATTTTACATCATGGTTTTTAGCATAAATTGAAATCTATGCATTCTAATCATTGCTTCAATTGTCTTGGTTCTTGAAATCTGACCTCATAGTTGGTACTGCAGTAAATCAGAAGAATATTTATTCGACTTCTATACTAACTGGAGGACACCTAAAGGTGTTGGCAAAATCTTCTTGTTATTCAAATTAAATTCTCAGATTGATTTCATGCTTACTTCAGAACCTAAAGGAGTCTGAGCGACACAATTTTTTAATTGAGTATTATAAATATGATACAAATAAGTAATAAGGACTCTCCCAAAGCAATCAGACACCAATTAGATTTTGCTGGGCCTACTAATGTTGGGGAAGAGCATATACCAGTTAAAAAACCTTCTCAAAGGCCTATTCAGATGGCTTTTAAAAGTCCTGAAAGTTCAAAATCCTTGGCTATCTTAATCTGCAAGTACAATATGCAAAACCCACCTTATAGATCATTTCTTCACTGAGATACCAAACTAAAGATCTGATCCCACACAGCCACCAAGCCAGTTTCTTTGATGAACGAGAGTCAAGTTTTAAGTTTGGGTTTCAAAAGTAGAACCTGAAGAGCACTGTTAAGCTATCAAACTTGACATTACACCCCTAGGAGTGACCTCAAATTAATCTATTGACCCATGTAATTTGGACACCAAGAAACCACATGCCTTTAAAGGCTTGAATCTGAGTCCTTAAGAAACAATCATATAGGTCAAATAGCAAAGAATCGGCTTGGTAGTGATTCTATTAGGAGTGCTACTAGGGAGCTGCACCTTCATGCTACATTGTATCACCTGCAGAGGAAAAGGAAGAAACAATCAAACTTTTCAAAAAAGTTTTTGGTTCCCAAAGCTCTTTCCTTGGTCATTTGAAAGGATGTTCCAATGCATATGCACCATCTTTACTTGGTTGTGGATGCAGATAGCCTAGCAGGGGATTTTATTACTTCATTGGATGTTCTACAAAGCAGATAAGTTGCTGTCACCTGAACTGGGCTATGGACTTTTTATGTGATCTGATTTTTTGATTGAATGACTTGGTCAAATTGATTAAATTTTACAATCAGCTCAACCAAAAATAAAAAAAGAGAAGGGTGAAGGGAAGGAGAGAAGAAAAGGAATAAATCAGCATCCTTCTTCAGCCAAATACATCTCTTACACACAAATCAAGATGAACCCATCTGTACCAAGTACCAAGGCATTAAAAGCCTTGGATGACAATAGGTTTGTTCATATGGAAACACAGGATCTGAACTGTGAAGGATCTCCTTAATCAATAAAGTCAAGTACCATAAGATGGCAAGAGGGGCGTGATAAGATGCATAGTCATGGTTGATTGACTCTTAAGGAACATATTAGCACAAAATCCTTATTGTGGAATATCTGTACTTAAATTCAGTCATATACATTTATGTTATATACATATAAATGCTACCACTATAGATGCAGATCTACCCAACAGCCAAATTGGTACTAACCCTTACCAACAAAAGGTGGAAACAATGGCATGAGGAAGGATAAGTAAGTTCTCTCTAATAAGGACTTGGAACTAGTTACAAGGAGGACAGAGCAGTGAAAGTCAGCTCGAAAACCTCTATCCCTAGCAGGGAGCCGTGTGTGGTGAGCTTACCACCTAGGTAATTCCTCAAGAAAAATCACTTGGCTACATAAAAAATCATGTTTGGACCAGTAATCCAAGAGAGATGCAATCACCTGAGGAACACTACTTACAAAATTCTGTTCAACCACAAAAAATTCAAAACTTCGCAAACAGAGATATTCTTTACATGATGGAATGGTCATTGCGAAATTATATGACTGCAAAAGAAAAAAATCTAAATGTATATGACGAAGTATTCCTCAAACATCAATTACAGATTTTTGAGAAGAGAATAATTGCAGGATAACTATGTTGTCGGGATTACCGAATTGACAAGGTCAATAGCCATGACTGAGCCATATTTTTTCCTTAAATCCAAGAAGTGACGTTCAGCCACACGCCCCTATCAAAAAAGAATGAATAGGAAAATCAGTGCACATTGCATTCCAATAGAAGCATAATAGGGCAACTTTCTCCAAGCATCAAAGACACGTAAACAAAAACAACTTACCCCTTCATCAGGCCTAACAATCTCAAATTTAGGTTTATATGTCAAGTCAACAATTTGCTCCCATAGAAATGGCATAGACCCACGAACCTACAAACATCAATTTTATAAATATCAATAAAAAACTTCTTTGAATATATATATGTAAGAAAAGACAAAAGTCTCAAAATGTATAAGACACTAGGGAAAATAGAAGATATGCAAGTAGAATTAGACATGTGCATTAACCTGATACCTAAAATAAAGTTTTTTACCATGACAAAGTCTGCTTAACAGCTTAAGTAAATATTTAAATCAGCAAAAATCAAAACTTTTTGAGAGAGGTTTGATCTACATGTAAATTCTCAGGTAAATTATCATGCATTAGAAATAAAAATCACCTTGAACTTTGTTACTTGAATGTCTAGAACATCATAGAACTTTGGATTTAAGCACCATATCGACATGCCTATTTAAAATTCAATAGCTAATTTCAGACTATTGAGCGTTTCAGTGTCAAGTATAAATACAAAGATATCCATAACTTCAGCACTGTAATCAACTAACCACAGATAACTTGAAACACAAGAAACAGCCAAGATATTTTTGTATATCTAAAGCCATTGTGTTTTAAATGGCATGTTCATGTACTAGATAAACAACTATTCTATGTTGGGTATTAGATTAATAGGTGTGAAATGTGAACTACCTTAGGTGTGAGTCCATATGGTACATACTGAGTGATCTAGTGAGCAATTTAGAGTGTGACCAAGTCTGCCAATATATGTAGGCTAATATTCTATTCTTTCTTATTATTGAGTAATATGGCACTGACAAGTTTGAGAAAAATTCCTAAATCTCCTCCCCATGCAAGACTATTATTGAAAACTCTCCTGTACTTTTCCTACCATTCACTTGAGTTGATTCCTACGAAGTTTCCTCCTACTCATGCATGTTAATATCATGAGTTTACAGTTGCATGTAAGTTATGTCTCATATTTCTCCCATTCACATGACTTCTAAATTGCAAACCTTATTATGTCGTGACTGAAGATCTGATAAAATTCTTCCCTTTGAAGCTGAATCTCATAAACTTCATTTTCTTCAAGTTAGATCTTGTGAAAATGATTTCTTTATTCACAGAAATTATATCTTGTAAGCTTTAGTCTCTTGTGTATTAAGATCTCACAATTTTATACAAGGCGTGAACTCATGTATTAGGTATCCAGGGATATGATGAGTGATTTAGAATGTTAAGACCTACATTAATTTTCATGTTTTCCCTATCTTCTTATATTGCTCTAAGTGCGCATGTACACATAGATCTCTATTGTACTATTTTATTATTGAATAATATTAGGATTTATTTCTCAACCTCGGGAGAAGTACAGTAACATCTATTAATTTTCTTTTCTGTACTGAACCAAGCTGCATTTGCTTCGAGGCAAACCTGAGCCAATGTTTTCCAATGCTTCAAGTAACCAACTCAATCAGAAACCAAAAAACTTAAAACTTACTTGGACAAAGGATGCTGTAAATCCATTTGATTCCAATATCTGTTCTGATTCAACAAAATTAGCAACATATCCCTCAGTATCAGCTCCTCTTCTCCACATTCGAGTTCCTAACACCAAATATAGCTTCAATAACTAGAAAATATATTACATGAGATGAAAATTAAAATGAACAAAAGTATATTAGAAATCACAATAAGATTATATTGTTGTTCTTATATGGTTGAATTGCTAGAATTAAAATAAAAAATAAATATTATGGAGCACACAAAATTGATGTTTTATAAGCACGCAAAACCTATTCTCCTCGTGCATCTGCGTGCAATTAAGGTAACATCAACGATTTTTGGGC
The DNA here is from genome assembly GCA_030544415.1 of Thalia dealbata. NCBI lineage: Eukaryota > Viridiplantae > Streptophyta > Magnoliopsida > Zingiberales > Marantaceae > Thalia > Thalia dealbata. Next base: position 4,045,228 of record CM060458.1, read on the forward strand.
CAACAGCTGCTTGAAAATTTTGGTAACCTGATATGCAGTTAAGGCTTTTGCAAGGACATAGCACAAAGCTACCTTAAACTTACAATAAAATCAAAAGAGCCAAGGAAAACAGAACATCAGGATACTTCCTTGAATCACAGGTAGCATATACGAGTCGAACTGCAGAAAGAATGAGAACACATTAACATAGGCTCATTTCTGTTGCTAAATGATAAAAGGAAATTGTTGGAAATTAAATCTCACTTCATGATCAACATTATCAACAAGTGCTTCCAACATGTAGCTATTCCAGAGAAATCTAGGTTCTGCCTGTAACATAGATATGGGTTAAGTGATCAAAATCTTCTACAGAAACAAGGATAACTACTGACATAGATTTTTAGTTCTTTAACTACAAAAAGCAGATTTTTAGTTTTTTTAACTACAACAAGCAATCACCCAGCAGGGACAGCATATACAGAATATTAAAATAACAAGGTGAGGAACATTAAATACAATGTAAAACTGTCCCCATAGGATTTATGGACCACAAAATCTGCTGCTACTGTCTCAATGAGGATATAATAAAAGAACACAGCAAAAGAAAGTCCAAGAAGTTGATTTTATAAGAGCTTACACAAAATGCTTGGCCTTTCAAACCAAACCAGTTTTAGGGTAAGCCTCTGTAGTCTGTTGCATGTTGACCGAAAACAATATTGGAATGTAAGATTGCTTAAAACCACTGGGAGAAATTTTACCATTGGACACCCAATCAAGAGAAATGCTAAATTTTACTTGACCCACCTAGATCACATCTAGCTTTGTCATGCCCCCCAGCTACTTTTAGGATGGTTTTCTTCTTAGGAGAAAGAAATTTTTTTTACTTTGATGGAAGGTAAACTCTCTTACATAGCTCTTTCTTGTTGCTCTTTCAACTGCTATCAGGAAAGGAGAAATTATATTTCTTGTGGCTCTTTGAAGCAAATAGACTGATTATTCTTGTCAATTTTCTTTGATAGTCTTGAATATTAGAATCATTTAAGGTTCATTATGATCTGCATTTGGCATCAGCTTTGATTTTTTTAGGATAGTACAAATTAAGAGAGTCCAGGATCATAAATGAAGAAATGAACATATCATGCTTTCTGGAAACATGTTTCTCAGATTGATCAATGTTATTGTATGATAACAATCCAATCTTGTTTAAAACTTAGTCTGGGCAACATAAAGAAGGTTGTACGTCACTTTGCAGATTAGTTCAGATCTAGGCAAACTTTCAATTATTGACATTCAGAGTGAGATGTAAGAGAAGTTCCAATTGATTGCTTATCTTGCACACCACTCTAAAGAAACATATGGAGTTCTAACACTATTCAGGATGGGAAAACAGTTCAGATGCAGAGAACATGAAAGAGGTAACCAGCAGAAGAAGTTAGAGGTAAAACTAGATGAACCAAGTTCATTCATATTTATCATTAGTATTTCAGGATTCACAGATCCAGACCTGTCTCCAAAGAGGAACTGCCTTTGATTCTTCTCCTAACTCATTTAGCCTTTGTAAGCTGCAATAAGAATCATCAAGATGTCTATTAGAGAACTTTAAAACAAGGACTCTGTGTGGTTCCAATGGTTAGTTACAGGAGTGAAAGTTAAAATTAGTATAATGAATAAACTCAATAAAGAGTAGTTGTAAAAGTTCAGAATAAAGAGGCTTTATTGGATTAAATTGAACTAAAAGTTTTTTGGGGAAGTAATGTGCAGCACGGTGATGAGTAATATTGTAGTCTAAATCTGGAGCAATATTGTGGCATAGCTTGTAAAGAGTTTGTTGTAGTTTGGAACCATTCCTAACTGATATGCATTATGCCAACTATAGTGCATATCAGTTGAAGTACCCAATTCAACTCATCAAGAGTGCAGGGCTTGCAAGTTCAAAAATAAAAAAAAGAGTGCAGGGCTCGCAGTGTGGTCAGTTGTAAGGTATGAAATCACCATACTGCATTCCATGTTCAGTTTGGGTCAAGATTTGGAAAGAATAATTAGTTTGATGTATATTTGTCAATTTTAAATTTTAGATAACCTAGATTGATTTGCCCTAGTTTTTACATATGAAGAGTATAGCTATCTCTTATAAATCTAGCAACAAAGAAAGAGTAGAAACTTATATGTTGTGCATGTCTCTTGCTTTCTCTCTCATACAAATGCTTCTCATTGCACTAGGGCAATATTTTCCTAACAAAGTTCATCGCCAATTTGAATCAGTGAACAATAGACCAGAAATGCTGAGACCAACTGGAGGGATGCAGTTTAAGTCGCTTAATATAATCTGTCCTATAATGTAATTAAGGCTGCATTATTATGACTGAACAAAACCTACTTTGACAATAGACCTATGCATCAAGTCATCATTTGTTTCCTTAAGGTCAGGGTCTATGCCATCTTTTTTCCCCTTAAAGGTCAAGGCCTAGTAGCAAGCAATGCAATTTTGCCCACCGTTTTTCTTAAAGCATCATAGATCATGGTCAAATAGCAAGCAGCGTACAAGGAATCAAAGTGAATACATAAGACGAATGATGGTAACTACTAGGTCTTTCTCGTTGTGATTGCTTGAAAAAGACCGAACTGGGTATTTATCAAGCAAACTTCCTTTTTAATATTTCATCCTCCAAATTCTCACCATAATATACATGAAAAAAACTAAAATAAGCAAAACAAAATTCTCAACATGAGCAACACAAATCAATTAACCGTGCATGGTACGTTCATTCATAGTGCAATTTATTTATGCACTTTATTATCAGCCAGGTTAAAAAGGAAAGGATCCATGCATGCTAACATATACATTAAAAAATTCAACACAGTGCAAGATGGTTTGTTTAACATATTCTGCTTTCATTATCACTAAGATTCCAATGGAAATCAGATTTGACCATGAGATTGGCTTACAAAGAGATTCACAAGTGTGGCATAAACCAGTCCTTCAATACAAACAATAGAAGTAAATGTATCATAAATCAACAATGTGTTCTCCAGTTGTTTTCTAGAAAAATGACAACGCATTCTTCTCATCAATCTAAAATGATATAATATATCCTTCAAAGGGATAAAACAAACGAAAAAAAAAAAACAGGACAGGTTGAAAAGAATAAGCAGAAAGCAATTAAAGCAGAAAACAGAAAAACAGAGTAGTAGCCGATCAACTTTGATGCAGTGTAGTATAATATCATAGTCATCTTCAAGGAGGCAAATGTGCTGTGAAGAACACAAGGGCTGCGGCAGCTTGTAGAGCTAGAACTCTTTCTGATTTCATTTTTCTAGTCAAACACCTTCTATTCCTCTCTCTCCAAACACTCCAAATGCCACACCACTTGTTCTCTAGTGTGGTTTCATTTGACAAATCTTTTGCTCTTGTTTTTCTTCGTTCTCTTTCTTTCCTTTACTATTTATTCTTTGTTTACTGCTTTCCTATTTTCCTTTTAGTTTTTCTCTTTTTTTCTGCTAGTTTTTTCCTTATACTATTTTTTCCTCTTTTATTTGTAATTGTATAATTTCAAAGTGCTGAAATGAATGCAATTTTTTCTTTAAAAAAAAAAAAAACAAACAATCAAAGTGAGTAACATGACAGCAACATGTCTAGTGTCTTAACTAGCTCTAGGAGGAGAGCGACAAAGAAAAATACTCACCAGAGTGTTAAATTGACATCATAGGAGAAGTACAGACCAGAAGTCCCTTCTGCAGCTTTTAGAAGAACAGAAAACTCAGCTTCCATCTTTTTCTGTCCACATATACTATGACCGCATGAGTTAAATTATGCAATGTATATGATAAAAGAAACAAAACAAATGCTTTCCAACCTGCTCTGCAGATGAATTATTCAGAGAACGATTGCATGGAAGAATCTGCATGCCAGAGATCTTGTAAATAGGATGTCCTAAGTAAGTTCCAACAGAGTCACGCTTTGTTACAACCAACAAATAAGCTCCTGCAGGATGAATATGAGTAAGTAGGAATTTCTTGATGTAACTGTTGGAAGTTAGAAGACACTATAAAACACAAACTGAAGATATATACATCAATGAAAAAGAGTTATCAGCTAGTCCCATATAAGGTACACACCAAGACCCACAATTAGTAAATATGGACTAGCAAATACAATAAAGTATTGTACATCCAACAAACCATTTTTTTGAACTCATACATCCAATAAACTACTGATACAAACAGATCACTGTGTCACTGTGACAAAATAGTACTTTTACAACTCCAAAATACTCTGCAATACTCAAACCACTACAAGTTAGACTACTGGAGAAAGTGAATATGCTATAATAGGATAAAAGCAATTTCAAACTGAAAAATATTTGAAATATTTTTTAATTAGGTAAAGTAAAGTAATAATATCTTCTTTCATTTTATTCATATACTTGGGTTTGAGACAGCCTATTAAAAAAAATTTTTGAAGGGAAGAATAGAAAAAAATACACAGAAAGGGAAAGGAAACAAATACTTCCTCACACACTGGAGAAGAGAACAATCAATTCATGGGGGGTTTGTGGGTTGTAAAGAGTCTCAAAACAGCCTCTACTTGAGCTGCAACTTCGTTGGCCACTCCTATTTGACCCCCTAAAGCACTTTTTATTTCCTTCTTCCTGTATACACCAATGCCAAAACACTAACTTTTGTAATTTCTACAACTTCAAATTCTTCCACTCTTTAGTTGTCCATGGGGTATAAAACATGCCATAAAAGGAATTCTCATATGTACTAATGGAACTTTCCACCCATCTACTGTGAAGGGACATTCAAAGAAAATATGCCTTGTTTCAGCATCCTCTCCACATAAAACACAAGCTTTATCCACTACGATCCCTTTACATACAAGTCTCATCTTGGTATAAAGGTCACCTTTCCTCATAAGCCAATGAAAAATGTTTATTTTCAGAGGCACTTTAACTCTCCAAACATAACCTGCTAACTTGCACTGCACCGTCTCTTTCAATAACTTGTAAAGGAATGAACTAAGAAGATGACATTTGAACACCAATCCGAATAATCTGTTCTGGGCCATGGGACAGCACCAACTCCTCCAAAACTGCAACGAAATTTCTAATTGTTATGCTTGAAACTTCTCCATGCAATGCCAGCAAACAATCCTTGGAATGTGTCTCCCTCCCATACTGTTAAATCAGGCAAGGTAGCCATTCGATTTCAAGCTGCTCAAAATATTTCCTAGTGGGCAGCAGCCATGGCTCTGTAATTCAATCATGATTCCCATCAAAATTTGATGTCACTTCCATCTCTCACAGCATATTGTAAACTGATCTTGAATACATTTTGCTATTTTATCACAGCTCTCCATGTATCTGTCCAGCCCAGCATCTTCCTGTTCCCAAACCAGTTTTTTTTCTTTTTGAAATATTTCCATTTTACACTTCTTACCCATACGGAAGGTTCATCAACTGTTAGCCTCCAAAGCCAGGATGCAAGCCATGCTTCTTACTGTTTTTATGTCTAGAACTCCAAATCCTCCGTTCTCCTTGCTTGAAGTGATGGTCCTCCCATTAAAAAGCTGGCAGGAGCAAAAGCCACCTCCTTTTTGTAAATTTATATAAAAAAAAATTTTGATTGTCCTCCAATTCACCGAATTAATTTAACTCCCTTACCACCAAACCTGCCTCACAGGAAATATCTTTTTTTTTAAAAAAAAAGGCTCCATTTGAAACCACCTTACTAAAGTTTTTTTCTGTATACTTAATAGTTATTGCTCTTTCATGTGCTCAAAAAAAAAAACACAACACACAATTGAATCAATCATTAAACTAATTTGTCAAGTGAAATTATTTATATTCCATCTTTTTTTTTTGAAAGATAACATTGCATTCATTTCACCAATCTGAAACAATATAATATATCGTCCAAAGAGATGTAAAAAAGAGTATATAAAAAAGCATATATTCCATCTATGCATTGTCTATTTTATAGCTATTTTGCCAAAATACTAATTCAACGATCCCATCTACTGTTCCTTCTAAGTGCAAATCCTAAATTCCCTTGTAAGCTCCTTAGCTTCACTGTTTTTTTTTTAAAGATAGCTGCTTAGCTCCAGTGCTAATCCCATATTTTGGACCATTAATTCCTAAAATGAGCATTCAAACAAAAGGCTCCACATAATGTATATGTAAAGAGGCTTGAGTTCATAGGCAAATATTCAAACTTTGGGATGCTTGGGCCTGCATTCCTGGTTAAACACAATGCTACATAACATGCAAGAATTATTATAAAAAAATCCTAATTACATGTCTTCACCCAATTATTGCTGAAGCAGACATCAAAAGCATCACAATTCTTGTGAAATGGTTTTACAAGTCAAGCATATTATATGGTAACTAGCAGATGATAAAAACTGCAGATGGATAGTGGTTAATGATGGCAATGCACATACCTACTACAAGTTTAAGAATGCCAATCACACCAAAAACAGTGCGAACATTTGGAGACTGTGTCGTGCTGCACTTTGGAAGATCATCTGCATAAGGAACAAACCGAACCTTTTCTTTAATTGCTTAAAGGTAGGAACTTATTTAGTAAGAAGTCATTGAACAAGTAAACGTCAAGTAAGGAAAATGCTTAAGCCTTTAAGGATATGCTATAAGACAAGTAATCTTTTGACTTTTTTAAGACAACAATAATTGTCACCTTGTTCCATGAAAGGTTAAAGCTTGGTATGATATGTTTCATAACCAATAATCCTTACAGCTAGAAACGTGTTCTGACAATTGTGCCCATTGAAGAATGTAAGCAGACAAATAAAGATGATTACTGAAAGTAGAATAAAAAAATTGATTGAACCTTAAATATGGAACTGCAGAACCACACTTTCTTGACAATCTAACTGAAACATGCATGAGTAGGAACCTAACCAAAGAAAAATGGATTGGAAATGGGAGATTATAATGAAATAATTCATGAGCTTTGAATGTATATAACTGTGAACTTATCACATAGGTGCATAAACATAATTTTTATATAAAGGTCAAAGAGAAATATAGGCAGGAAAGAACACGTAGACAGATGCATACTGATTCAGTGACTTGCAACCAAATCTATACATGATATTGTTCGCATGTCAAAATGACAGGAAGAGTGTTTTAACCTTCAGTGGAAAGCTGGAAATATGTATAAGGGTATCAATATCAAATGATATACTCAAGAAATTCTATTCTGAACCATGCTACAGGCATTCAATTATTCTGTTTTGCACTTCCACACTTCATATTTCATACATATAAATTGATCCTTTCACATATTACTGGATATCACACTTTAAGATTGTATTTAGATACAATGAAAAAATAGTACCAGATTCTTATAGTACTACAACAATGTGCCTTCTGATTCATTTTGGAACCTCAAAGGAGTTTAGGTAATTGTATCATTTTCAAAATGGGAAATCATATATTGAAATGCACTGATAAGTGCATCTGTGAACACAAGAACTGTATAATATGGATAGATTCATGTGGATGTTGTCCATGCAAGCACATAGCTAAAAGAATACGGAATAAAAAAAGAAGCAAATCCTTATCCAAGTCTATTCTATTCTAAACAATATTAAGGAATACAAATAAAAGTTGACAGATGTACAACAAGAAAATAACAGACCTACTAAACCAACGGAGCCATCAAAACGACTGATTGCCAGATATGATTCAGAACTGTCGTCAACTGGCTCAAGGACATAATTGTTTGCGAATTGCCATAACCTCATCCGTGTATAAAGCTTTCTTTCACTTTCTATTTCTCTCTTATCCGTATCATCATCCATTGTTAAAGAATCTGAAAAGAGATAGGCAAAGCATAAACACTTCCTTATCATCATAAAAGATTGCTAGATTCAACTGCATATGCATTACTAAAATGCAAAATGTAACATTCTGATTGAACAGTCTGGTTGAAGGAGAAATTTATCCAATAAAGAGAGCAATCTAAAAGGAAATTCAATCTGCTGGGAAGAGCAAACAGGTAAACCTAAAATCATTATTTCCAACCCAAATGATAAAGTTGCACTCGCATTTATCTCTGAATACTCTCAAAGAGAACATCATTAATGAAAATGCAATTGAAATCTCCAATTTGCCTCCCAACATTTCAACACTTCAAAAAAGGAGAAAAAGAGATCCTGCGACAGGCATACAATTCTTGTTTGCAAAGCCAACAATAATCTTATTGCAAAATTTAGAGAGCATAGGGACATCATGAATCTCAATAGAAGAAAGAGTAAAGGGGGGGGGGGGGGGGGGGGGGGGGGTTAATGAAAAAAGTGGCCAAAAGGTGAACATAAAGGTCAATTTCCACTTCAACCATTTGGAGAGTAACAGATAACAATTTAAGATAATGAAAAAAGTGGCCAAAAGAACAAAGTAAGAGAGCTGTTTCCTAAAGACGGTACAAAAAAAAAAGAGTTCCATAAACACGGCTTTGATCCATAAATATAAATGGAAATTCCGCTTAAGAATAATGCGGAAGGAAGATCATAAGACTGGATAAACATACCCGAAGAAAATATGACTTGCAACAGAAATAAAAATTCCCATTAGAGGAACTTCGAAAATGATCACTAGTTATCAATAAATGAATATGTACGTGAAAGGCGATCAGCCATCACATTGACAATAAATAACTCTTCGCAAACAAATCCCAGTAAGATTAGCCCTCGAGATCTTTTTTATGTCAACAACTCAGCAAAGACCACACAGGCCACTATAATTGACCTAAAGATCAAATTTTATTTTATTTTATTTTTTTTGAACAAAGAAATCTCGTTGATGGCGCAATTTTTTTACTTGAATAATATCAGTAGAATTTTAACCATGCAGGAGAAAAGGAATCCCTTAAAAAAATTAAAAAAAGAAGACTCCTCCAACCAATGAACACACAGCTGGAGCAAATCTCAACTCAGCAGCAGCAGTTCAGAATCTAAACGGATCGCAAATCTAAGCACAGAAAATCCTCCTGATAGGACAAAGGAATCAAAGATCAAAGAGGAATTGAACAAATTTTCTTACCTGGAACTCGAGAAGACGATCTGGGCGATGCGCGGGCGCCGGCGGCCGCAGTGGTCGGGGGAGGGAGTGGGCGACGGAAGAAGCGAGCGGAGGAGCGGGGGGAGAAGGAGGAGAGAAGATTAATAGGGGCGGGGAAGGAGTAGAGAGCGATCTGAGGGCGCGCGGGTTTCGCGGTGGCGACGGCCAGCGAGCCCTGATGGAGAGAGCATGCGCTACGCACTCCGCCTCAACGGTCTCCGTTGTCAGGAATTCTTTTCCTTTATTTTGTTCCCATATATTTAACTGGGTTTTCCTTGTTGTATATGCAAATATATATACACACTCATTGAAGACGAAGGGAACAAAAGAAATAGAAACATGACCGATGCCCAAATAACGCGTTGCATTTTTATTTTATACGTTATTTCCAATCTCTGTTGTCGTATATTTCATTTTAACCCCTGAAATTTCATAGTTTTCGTTTTGAACCCTACTTTATGGATGATTACGTATATCCCCCTCAATTATAACCTAATTATAATCTCACGTACTGCCCTATCTCTGAGTTTATCGATGTGGAATATGTTTTTGTAAGAAGGGGAGGGGGTTGACTGTAATTCTGCCTATTGGAAGAATAAAAAATAACAAAAATATTCCCTTTTTTTTTCATCTCTCTATTAAAATGTTTTAACCACGAAACATCATCCGCAGATTTTTTTAAAAGTTTCTATGTAACATACGGCAAATACTTTTTGACCAAAGTACATTTTATTCTTAAGCTAAACTCGACGAATTGACTTTGGAAAGTATTTATTCTTATACTCAAAAATTACAAATGAGAGTTGAATCAAATCCAATACGCACGTGTACTGCTGCCATTTTTTTTGGCTCATCTCTTTGTAAACCAAAACAGAGCAATCCAGTAATATTCTATTTCCAAAAAATAAATCCCCACAATGCAAATTCTTGCAGATTTTTAGTTAGGAAAAGTAATTATATATAATTAAACAGGTTCATTAGTGAATATTGTAGGGAAAAAAATTAATTAGCTTAACCCAGCAAGTTCGATGCAAGAACACATGGCAGATTTGTCTCCCTAAAAACAAAAGAATACAAAACAGAGTATGTCGTACAGAGATCCCTCCCCCTTCACATGTATCGATCGAGTATTCTATTTCTCATTCAACTACAATGATTCATTCCTCCCAGTAAACAAAGCAATTACAGCAGCTTCATATACATATATATAACGAAAAGTTAGCTTTGCTCATCGAGGAGGAGCCAATCACCCAGCTCGTCGAGTTGCTCTTGCAAGGAAACGCTGCTGCTGCTGGCCTCCGAAGCATGGCCGGGGAGCTGATGATGTGTGATTACATCATCCCAGCAACCCATCTGTCGTACTACTTGCTGCTGGGAGACCATCAGTTGTTCTGCGGTGCTACCGGCGGCAGAAGCATTATACCTCTTCTGGATGCCGACGAGTACTTGAGACTCGTCTGAGCATGTCCTCCGGAGATGGTCAAATACGACGGTGGTACTACCACCATTCCCATCACCATTAGCAAACCCTGAGAGGACGACGACGGGTGCAGCAGAAGAATTATAATCGTAATACTGCGGGAGATGAGGCGGTCGACTACTCCCATTGTTCGGCAACGGCGGCTCAGGGAACGACCTCAGCATGCCCAGAGCCTGATTCTGTGAAGCCTGGGCGACGGCCACTTCTTTATTACTACTTCTCATCGTCAGTTGCGCCTTCACTTGAATCAGTTCTTCTTGCAGAAGTTCGACCTGCGTATCAGTATTTATTTCATTTAACATACGATTGGCAGCAGCAGCAGCAGCAGCAGAAAAAGAAGAAGAAGAAGTTGATGAGCAAGGGGCCATGGGATAACATCACCTGCTTCTGGAGAGCGAAGACATGGGCGGTGCAGCCATAGACAGGGTCCTGAGTTCTGGCTTGGGCCTCGTAGAGCAGGGTGGTGACGGCGTCACGCCGCAGATGAGGAGGGACCTGCGAGAGGAGCTTGGACATATTGCTCGCACCGAACACCCTGTGCATCACCTCGAATTGCTCCGCCGAGTACCCATCCGAACCGAAGGAGGCAGCGAAGACGCACTCCGCCTCGCACCCCCTCCGAATGAACTTGCACGCACCGCACGGTTTCCTCCGACCGCCGCCACCGCCGCCACCGCCGCCACCAGCAGAAGAGCCGATCGCCTCCGGTGGTGGCATAGACGAGAGATGCAGTGAACGCATATAATGTGGAGTCTTCTAACTAATGCACTTTCTTGCATCAGAAGGAGGATGTGCATCCATATATAGAGAGGTAATCGAAGGAATGCGACTCGGAAAAGGATTCGGATTGATTTCCAAGTCGGTTTGCCCGAGATTTGAATTATAAGCACCTTCTTCCTCATCCCACATCCCCCTCTCCCATTAGGAATCTGATTTGATCTTGTGAATGATAACTCATCGGACCGTTTACAGATTACAAGCCAACGGCCGGTCGGTATTCCTACTTGGAGTCGGAAAAGGATTGAAGAGATTACATATATATATTTATACAATTCCTAAATCTTGAACCGGGGTTTGGGAAGTTGGGAGTCGATCCGAATCCTCCTTGGACTCTTATTTAATCCATCCATCTATATGTTCTACTCGCACGCATCCGCTTCTTTCACTCTCGCGGCCTCCTACGGTTCAATTTGTTTCCTTTCCTCTTTTGTTTCCGGTGCGATCGTAGATGAACAGCATCATGCTCTGCGACTTCTTTGCTTGCGTTCGCTGCGGAGGACAGCTCCCTCTAGACTCCACCCTGAGGAAGAAGACGAAGATGAAGAACCAGGTTCAGTCTCTCTCAACAAAAACAATTTTGGTGGTTAAATCTCCGGGAATCGATCGTGCTCTCCCAAACACTTCTTGATGTTTTCATTCTCATTATTTGCTGCATTATTTTTGCAGGGGTTTCATCAGATTTCTTGCTCAGATGAGAAGTTGAAGCAGGTTTGATACGATTTCCTCCATACCTACCTCCTCCAATCCAATATTTGCCTGTTTTCAAGATTCCAATATGAGTTATATCGACACTTGTTTAGTTTTTTCTGCCTCAGACTCTTCAAGGGCTCGAGGAGAAGGAAGTCGTGTTGAGGAGCAGGGTTTCTCAAGAAATCGAGAGAGCAAAAGGGTTTATCAAGTCAAAGAATCGACAAGGTAATAAAGAAAGAATGATTAATTTGGCAGCATTGGATCTTATTACGACGATGAGACTAATTCGTCTTCTTTTTCCTCGATCGATCGATGTGGCAGCTGCGTTAAAATGCATGAAGAGGAAGAAGTATTATGAAGCCCAACTGGAGCAACTTGGAAGGCACCAATCGCTCATCCGCGATCAGGTTTGAATTTGATCGATCATATTTTAGAGTGCTTATAGATGAATCTGCTAATCTAACTTCATGTTTATGTTAATTTGCGCGCAGGAACGGAAGCTATCAAACTACTGTCAGAAATATACGACAAAGAGCAGCAGCAGGAGGGAAGAGAGTAGGACCAATTTGTACATGGACATGCACAAAGTGCTCTCCCATCATTTTTACTTTAAACTGGATTAGTTCAATGTCACCTCTTTAGAACATAAATCACTTTTGTGAGACCCTTTCCTTAAGATTCTGCATATATGTAAATATATTTGAAAATAATAAATGCTGGAAAAGCCTCTTAATTATCAGTTGGAGCAGCAGATTCGATGATCCATCGATCATTCAGTTGGATTTCAGATAACTGCAACTAACTGGATTAATAAGCCTTAATTGAGAAATCAAGTCGAACCAAATTAATTTAATTTGAATTGAGTCTAAAAAATGTAATAATAGTCCACTTGAAATTAAACTAGAAAATTCTTTTAATAAAATTTTTGAGTATTGCTATAAACTTAATTTATTAAACAAAATTTTATCATAAAACAATCAAATACCCTGATGGTTTTTATCAAAAGAGTCAACTGACCATTTAAACTGTTTACAAATAAACAAAGGCTAAGAGGCTTGCAGAAAACCAGAAAACTGTACCAAGCTCATTCTATGACTTAATAGACAACAATAAAAATGGTACATTTTGTTCAAAGTTCATCAAAAATCATTTGATCAAATGTGCCTGCTGCAGAGAGTATATACGATTGAATGGAAGAAAACAAAAACGAGATCTTCAATGGTAAGGTAAGTGACAGAATTGAAGTCAAAAGAAGTTACAATCTAAGAATATTCATCCACTGACTTCTCCTTTTCATAGCTCTCCTTTATATTCTGGAGAGCCTGGCGAATGTACTCCTCACTTTGGTTGGAGTATTTTAAGCATATCAACTTTTGTGCAATTTGGTAGATTACTTGAACTGAACGGTATTGCTCGTGATTTATATGCATCCTCTTCGAATCCTAACAAAAGGACATTAGAACTCATTGAGTAAAATCACTTCCCTGACTGAAGTATCAAAAATACCAGCCTCAACATCGAAAAATCAAGAATCTTAATCGAAGGGATCAGATGCAGGTGCCAGGTTTGGAGCAAAAAGGCAGGGCTTCTTTACCAGACTCAAATCTTTTGAGCTAAAGAAACCACAATTATAGGTTGCGACCTTTTATTCATGGGTTTTGAACCCATGAAATCAGGTATCAAGGATTACCGTTCTAACAACCTGAGAAGCAAGTGTTTCTCAGTTTATAGATTAGACTTGTTAGAATTTTATATTTCTAAAAAAATAACCTATAGACTTATTCGTTACTGTCCCACACGTATTGCAGAAACTATAGTTTAACCCTGGGTTGTAAAGAACATATGATTCCAGGGTAGAAGTTTAATCAACGATTCAAAATGGAAGCTTATCACCTCCTCCGCAATCCTTGTTGTAATATTCCTTGCTGCTTCGATCACAGAGCTCGGTAGACCAGCAACTCCAGCCAAAAGAAGACCATAATGTGGTACATGGCGTGGACCATCCCTCAGATTGTACTGAAACCAGCAAAATATTTAGTAACAGAATGAGGTGTAGTGATGCTTAAATAAATTAAACTGCAAGGAAATCACTTTAAAATCTAAACGATTGTTTCGCAAGTCAACTGCGAAGTGGAGTATCTTCACATTTGGGTAAATTGTTGCCATTTCAGATAGGCCTTCCATATGCGTAGCAAATATGGTGTACCTGAGAAAGCAATGCAGAGCTCAGTAGGTAAATTCTAAGAAAAGCTTGGCTATAAATACAAACAAGCAAAGAACATAGTAAAGATGGACTGTTGATTCTCATTGACAACAGAGACATGGAAACTTGAAAATTATAAACGAAATGAAATAATCAGCTGATTATAAATAAGACCAGTTTTAGCAAAATCGTCAGTTCATATGATCATCCGATAAATAGATAAGTCAAATTGCAGTGTATCGGCAGAAGAAATTACACATTCAGAGAGAGAAGTTGCTCGCAACAGCTCCATGCAATGGCAAACCCATCAGAGGAAGAAGTGGCTCTTCCAAGTTCATCCATAATAATCAGACTCCTAAGAAGATTAAAAAAAAAGTCAAAAATATGCAGAAAGTATACATTTTTTGGAGGTAGTTACTACAGAGAAGATACATACTTTGGAGACACATTTTGCATGATGAAAGCTGTCTCTTTCATTTCAGTCATAAACTGCATAAAATAAATAAATAATGCATCGATTAGCATAGCTTATTATTTGAAGCAAGATAGTCAATAATATCCTTGGTAGTTTCATGATATGATATCGTGCTTAGGTTAATTGGTGTAAATATAATGATATGTTATAAAAGTATTTGCTATTATTTTATTTGAGTTCATGCTCTCAAGTCGCTTGTTGCCTGAGTGGTAAAGGGTCTTTTTTATAGTTTCATGTTCCAAACATAATTCCTCCAGCATGCAATCATGATAGAGTCATCTTTGCTTTCCAATGTTTAAGCTATAATGACAAAAGTAATCCCATCAATAATATTTTGTCTACTAAAAAAATACTCTAGTTTTGTAGCAATAATAGTCCATCCCCACAACTAAAATATCATAGATATATGAAAAAATGTATTGTACAAACATGCTGGGGAAGACAATCAATATAATTTTTCTTCACAAAGTACAAGTAAAGTAACATGTAACTCATTTATTGTACACAAAGTGTACATCCCTCTGGTTAGAGTAATTGGGCTCTATACGGGAGGATCATGAGGTCTTGGGTTCAAGACTCATTAAGTTGTAAAAAAAAAAATGTAACTCATTTATTGAATATTTTTCTATTATGATAGAAGATCAAAAGTTAAACGAAGTGAGGTTCAAAGACAACTTTAGTAGGATCCAAGGATTTCGTTCCTAGCTATCTGTATTGGCATAGGTCATGCCATGCCGAAAGCTATATACTTGCCTCACATCAATAGATACTGAAAGTGCACACATGGCAAGATGAAAAGATAATTATGTCAGTTATAAATAGCAAACTTTGGTGGAATCCAACTTCTAAATAAAATATTTGAGTTATTAAAGTACTACTATACTAGGTTAGGCTGTATTTTAAAAAGTTTATCTCGTACAGTGCTAGAGTTGTACTCGACGTTGTCACCAGTTCCTATTCGTGTGAATATGCGGTCAACAACACGTAGAGATGCAAAACGGGCAGGAACATAGCAACCAATCTGTGCGAGGATGATTATAAGACAAACTTGCTGTAGATAAGTGCTTTTGCCACTCCTGATACAAACAAACAAATGCCACTCGTAGTTAAATGTAAAACAATTTTTAACCACTGCTGATAATGTGAGATATGAAAACAAGTAAACTTTTTGTTCCTAATAAAACATAAAGCACAAATTATTTGCCCAGACAGCATTTTTACATGTTTGGTCCCATGATAATCAACATATTAGATGCTTCAGAAAGGAAAAGATTGTTAGTCTGCAAAAGCAATAAAATTTGAGCAAAATGTGAGATAGAAATCACAATAAAGCACCAATAGGAAATTAGAAAGAAAATGCATTTAAGCATAAAATAATGATCACATACAACAAAATCAGTATGTATGCTCTCTAGGATAGGATGTCTTCCAGCATCAAGAGCCATCGGACCGTTGTCTGAATATTTTTGTTAATTAGCGATTTTTTAATGTCTTGAAATACATATTTGTAAGTTAAATGAAGCAACTACCAGTGAACTCTGGTCTTGAATAACGCTCAACAGGCTTGGTCGATATCATATGTGCAAAGGAGTTCACCATCATATCTAGAAGGCAGAGGACCTCCGCAAGTAATGTCAATACGGAAACATCATTCCTTATGTCATCAATTAGGCCTGCAAATTTAGCTGAGATATGAGAAGCATAACTAATACGTTGAAAAAGCCAATGAGAGACAGACAACAACATTAACTGCTTAGGAGTCAGTTTCATTTGCAAAAGGACCCTCAAATTAATATCTGGGCATCACCGGCTCATCTAACAAACATTAATATACATTATATTACAATGTGCATATGGTCAAAAGCAAAACATTCCACCATCAGCCACATGTTCTTTGTTAACTAAGATTTCATTCACACGCAGAGAAGAAAAATAACAACTTGGATCTTGGACTTTGCAAGGCTCACAACATGTAAATCCTTGTCAATATCAATTCATATATACATAAATCATTGAGAATGATATTTCCGTTTCAGGGAGGATCCTATGACAGCCATTGTGGCATAATGGTATGCACCAGACAGCATTTCATGTCAAGGAATTCTACTCCATTCTTATTGTACAGAAACCTTAATAAATTCTTTAGGATAACTTTGTTATTTATTAAGCTATAGAGAACGAAGCTAACAATGAAACCTCTACACTTCAACATCCAAGCTAGTTGAAGCACTTCTACTCCAGGTAAAATGTAGGCTTCCTAAATTCATTGATTCAAGGCAATATCTTCTCATCCTACATTTTAGAATAATGATATAACTACTTTTCCTGAAAAAAGTAATTAGATAGAAAGGTATATCAATTTTTGTCCACCGGCAACCATAGCTATGCAAAAAAAAATTAAAAGATAACAATAGTTAATGCAATGAAACAATATTTCTCAAGAAGTGATATAAATGCTTTCAACCATGTATAATGAAGTGTACAATGAAGAATCAGTTATATAAGCATGAAAACAAAAATAACAAATAGTAATAATATGAGAGTGGCATACTGAAGTGTTGAGTAAGATGGATTCTGGAATAAAGAAACTGTTAATGATTGTCGTAATACAGCTAGATTCAAACAAGGAAAAGGTAGAAAACAACCTTCTAAAAAGAGCTCTGTCCGCATGAAACATTCAAGAGCAGCAGACTTGTTTCTAACATTAAGCTGCAGTATGTTCAGTCTTTAAGAAGCATAATCAAGTGATCAAGTTTTTCAGAAATAGCACAACATAATTGAATAGTACCTCCTTCATATTTACATGATCTGAGGAAAACTGATAGGTGTATGGAAAAAATTAGTTAGACCAAAACTAACATTGCTTTGATCTTCCTACGTTTAACTAATTTGATAGGGTTTCAAAAGACATCAACAGAAAATTGCAAATTTTCAGTTCTAAAAAAGAAAATTGCAAATTTTGTGCATTGGATCTATTATAAGTTCATCAATCAGAATGAATTATTACAAATCTCGGGATTTCAACCATGCATCTCTTGTCATATGGTGGTGGAAACTTTCTAGTTTAAACAGTAGACATGCCGAAACTAAAAGTTTAATATTGAAAGTTCAAGCTTGAAACTTGAAATTAAAACTGAAACTACAAGAAGAAATAGTAGATTTAAAAAAAAAACAATGAACATTAGAAGCTTAAATTTGCCAAAAAAATGACAAATTGAAAGGTAAAACATGAAACTCAAATCAAACTTGCAAGATGAAATTTAAAATTAAGACCTTACAAATTGCCACAAAACTTCAAAATTAAAGATAGAAATTTACATAATGAGGCAAAAGACTAAAAAATTAACCTGAAACTATAAGCTTGAATATAAACTTGCAATGTGCATTTTGAAACTACAAACAGTTAAATTAAGTTGGAATTTGAAAAAAGTTGAAATTTAAAGTTAAAAATCAAAAACTTTATTTTAAAGTTACAACAGAAAGTGGAAATTAAAATGGGCATGATTAAACTTGCAATTAGTAAATTAGAACAAAGAACAAAATTGAAAATCAGGCCTTAAAACATGCAATGATCAAATTGCAAATTTTAAACAAAAAATTTGAAACTCAAAATAAATAAGTAAATAAAAAAAGACTTGAAAAATGATACAGGAAACTGAAAGCATGCAACAAGAGAATCGAACTTGATAATTTGAAGTATTTTTTTGTTTGACAAACAACTCAATGATTGTTGATGATTAAACTTTTGAATGCTTAAACTAAAACTTGATAATCAAAAGTTAAAAATGAAAATTGAATACTAAGAAGCTTATCTTCAAAACTTGCAATGCACTAATCGAATTTGATAATTTAGAATTGAAAGATGAAAATCAAAACTTACAAGTTTGTTAAACTTTTGACTCAAACATGCAGCATTAAATATTAAACTTGGAAACATTAAACATTAAGTTTTCAAAGAAGAAATTGGAACTTCAGAAGCATTATTGAACATCATACTCGAAACTTGAAATTTACAACATGCAAATTCAAAATTGACATAGAAAGGATCATGATCTGTAATCTATAGATATATATTTAATTTTGAAATGATAAATCAAAATGTAAAACCAGAAACTCTAAAATGGAAAATTGACACTTGAAAGGAAAAAAAAATTAAATTTAATAATTGAAAATAAAAGATTAAAAACTAAAAGTTGAACATTGAAACTCAAGGAAAAAATTTGCAACAAACAAATTGGAATTTTGAATTTGAAAGCTAAACTTGCTACTTATTACAAGATGACTTCGTTTAATCAATTAAATAGTAAAAGATACAGGGATTGCAAAGTCTACAGACTATTACTAATTATTGGTTAACTGCTTATCATAACCTATGTATCCCCGCCCCCCAAAACAAGGACTAGATTAAATACCGCTCTACTAGGGATAATAAACAATACATCAAATAAAGCAGTAACAGCTACATGTGAAATAAAATATACTTACAGAAATGAGTTCAAAACTGGAGCAGTGAATGTTTTTTCCATGTTTAATGACCTAAATTTGTTTAAAAACTTCAACGTAACCAACAAAGCATCAAGAAATTTTTTTGAACAACATAAACTAATAAGACAAACCTGAATAAATTTCTCGGGGAGCTTTCCGCTAATGTCCTTTTGAGGAATACTAAAGTAAAATCCTTGTCTATTGTTATAAGGAATTTTCAAATTTGGTAGATTAAATTCCTTCCGGTATTTGTTTGCAAGATTATGTATAGCTGTAAGGCTGTCAAATTAGAAATTACGTTATACAAATTAACAGGAAATGTGGGCAACAAATAACCTTCGCTAGTATCACAAAAGGAGCGTCTTGCAACATCCAAAAGCCCATCAATTCCAGCCTTGATGGCAAAGCATTGTTGAGTGCAAGCAATAAAAGGTGCCCTTGCATGTACAACATCCTCATCAATGACATCTCCAATCCTAAAACAAGAAAATAATAAGTAGAATTGTCCAGATTCTTTTTTTGAATAAGAAACTTGTGCAGAATTGATAGATATGAGATGTTCAACCAGTAAAAATTATTTAAATTAAATACTAGTAAATTTATAATAATGATAACTTACTTAGGTTTTTTATGCACATAAACCTTTGAAATACAATTTCATTGTTCATAACATAAGCAATGAACGAAGCGTTAAACCTCTTACAGATATCAAAAAGAATTTCTTAGAATTAAGAAAACACCTGCTCCTTAGAGAAAGCCCACGGATCTAGGGATATAAATCATATACATATCTAACGATGCAGGTTTATACATCTAAAATTGAGGCCTGTTTGGTTTGGAGTAATATTGGTTGGACTACATATCCAACCAAAACCCAAACAGCCTCTGAGGACCATAAGATTACCCTGTGCAAATTGAAAGAGATAGTTTTAGAATTGGGTTTTGCCAGAAAGAGTCAAAAGGTGCTAGCTCTTAACAACAACAAAAAAATGCGAGATTGATATGCCTAGACCTACACCCTCATAACTTTACTTCTCTATCAAAAAAAGTTCATCCCAAATATCATTTAAAGAAGTTCTAATATTTCCTTTAGTGATCTGGTGTCACATTCAAAATCAATTGAGACATGATAAATATGAATACAGTAATAAATGGTATATTTAGGTAAGTTTTACTTATTTGCAAGTGGTTGATACAAGACCAGTTATTAGTATCTAGAAATGATTGACGAAGGGAAAGTTGAGAATGTAATAATTGATCTAAAAAATGATCACAATAGTCATCTGGCATGTTATTCAGAATGACATGAAGAATTCTATTGAATGGTCCAATCTTGAGATCTAGAGACAAAAATATTTATATTAACTAAGTCTCCCCACTTGGTTTTCTAAGCTCCTACTTCGACAAAATAGTGAAAATATCATCACATGAGAGTCTAACCTATAATCTCTTAAGAATAACGATTTTGGTTCAATATAACACAATATTCAATGAATTGATTTATTCAACGTATCAATTTGAAATCAAATACCAAGAGACATGAATTGTTAACATTTGCTTAGCTATAGCAATATCACATTAAAAAAGTTGCATATGTAAGTACCTAACACAAAAGAAATGATAAAAAATATCAGAGAAGTAGACCTTTTTCTCATTCCTTCATAATTTTGATTTTCACACACAGTTCTGTAAATGTTGCAAAGGAGCAAACTTTTTGCATCTTTAAGAACCTATAAGAAGTATTGGATATGTTAAGTCCAACATAAGCATAGATTGCCATTATCTTATCCTTTGAGAAACAAGGTTCAAAATAAATAAATCAGATTCATAGTGGAAAAGGCAAATCATATATATCATAGACACCTAATGACTTTTTTATATTCTTACTGAATATATACTGTATTTGAGTTATTTTATGCTGATCCCCCTCTATTTTAGATGAGTAGGATTGGAAATTAATTGTTGAATATAGTTTGAGAAATGTGCTAGTAACTTCATTATTTGCTTTCCAAGGTATTTTATACTGAAACTAGGCCAATATATGCAGACACCCACTAATGAATATATTCATCCTGATTCAGTTGGAGAGAAAAAAAAAAACAGATTGTTGTTTAATACTCTCATTAATCATCCTCTATACAAGTTTTAGCCTGATTATAGCTGGGTTAAGGGTTAATAATAGCCTTAACTTGATGTTATCAAGTTAGGTCTCGACATTTATAATCAACCATTCCATCAGAAATCTTACACTGAGCATGAGCACTCACTGTAGCAGAAACAAAAATCATAGGGGAGCAACATTGCAGTCTCGCACTCCAAGCTAACTATGCAAATCAGCCACAGAATATTAACTAGATAGCATTCCTGATGAGGCAAGATAGTATTGTGTAGAAATGAAAGTAAAAAGTAAAAAAATATGATTGCAACTGTAAATTAGACAACCAAAGGTCCAAAATTTTACACTTTTCCTCTTAGTAGATCAGATATCATGACCTTAGAATATAAGCGTGCATACCTTAGAAAGAAAAGGTAGTGCATCCAAGGCAGTTTTGAGAACAATGATGTCCGAAATGAGAACCTGAATCTTCCTACCATTTGCAGGTCTCAGAACTTCCTCAGTGACCCTTTTCGGTTTGAAGCAGAAGCGACAAAGCACTTTATCTACATAAATGTACAACTAGTGCATACACTGTTTTGACAAATAAACTGCATCATATAAGTTGGGATTAGTATCAAATGTAAGCTTACCAGTTTCTTTTGGAAATTTGCGAAGACATTGTGACAGTCCAAAAAATAGCTCCTCGTTGCTCATTAGCTCATCCTTAGAAAATCAATTAACTTAAAAAAGATTTGAATAAATATGGCACCAGATGCAAAAAGATAACATTTGATTAACCTACATGTCTTGTTCCTCTCACATTCATGCATATATTTTAAATGTAAGTGAAATTAGTATTTTAACAACAGCTTGGAATTGGATATCTCAGGAAACATTACTAAGAATTGTGGCACAAGATGAGTGAAAATACATTTTGACTCTTTAGATGGAATCACAATCTGCTTCCAATATACCTTCTGTAATTGCCTGTTTGATCTACCCATGTCCTCGACCCTATTAATGGTGGGAGAATGAATGGTGGATTCCAATATGACCCCAATAATCCATGAAGTCCCTACTAAATGTTTTAGGTAAAGCTCTCTTACATCTTCATATACTCCTTTTGTTGTTAATCATTAATATCACACCACAGCATCAATTAATCACCTTTTAATATATTGGAACCATGAGTATCAATACCTTCATTCTTTAAAAACAATGCTTGTATATTCATAACAAAACTAGAAACTACCGGTTGCAATGAGTCAACTTAGGTCATCAACAATTTCCTATCGATATGTTTACACCATTAGTTACCAATGCTATGACATCTTTAGTGGCAGTTTAAAATCTCAATGTCACCACACATTGGAGAAGCTGATTGGATATGGCATCAGTTCTTATATTCCTTAACACATTCATATCTTTTCCCCCATACTTTTTTATCCCCAAGCTCAGAACCTGTTCTTGCTAAGTTCTCTGTCATTTTTCCTCGTTCAGAGAGGGACTTTTGAATCCCTGTTTTCATGCATAAAGACAAATGAGGTTTCACATTATTTAAAATTTTGTGTTAATATCAGTAACTTTACTAAACAGCTGCATAAGTATAATATTTCTGCAATGTTCTTTGTAGATTAAACTATTAGATCTACTATGTCAATTTATTACTAAGCATTGTACTCTTTAACAATGGTGGCTTACTGTATTTAGAATCAAACAAGGAAGCTTTAGAACTTAGGGTCATTGAAAGCAGTTTGAGATCTTAGCTAATTTGATTTTCTGTTTTCTACAATACCCTACCATGTCTTCTACTCTTTTGTCTATCACTCCACTTTTCAAACATATTATATTTCCCAGATTTTCTGTAACGTTTGTTTGTATTCATCATAATATGAACAAAGATGTAGGAAGGGTAATATTATCTAATAAATTATAGCAAAATAATAATGTAATTGTCTTTAAAGAATGTAAAAAGGAAGGGAAAATAATGCTGTTACAATTATAGTAGCTTTTCAAAAAAGAACATGATACAACACAAAGAGATATAATTAGTTACCAAGCAATCTAATCGAGCATTAATAGTTTCAACATCTTTTAGAGGTTGCAGCAAGTTAGCACGGAGTAGTCTAGCCCTGAAACAGACAACAAGAATATAAGTGAAGGAAGAACAGAGGAAAATTTCCATTTGGGATTATATGATTCTAAATGTACTAAATCATGAGATATATGTGAAAACCTATTTTTTGTTAAATTCTACAAGCATGGATCAACAGAAATAGTATAATCAAGGAAAGAACAACATCAATATTTTGGTGATCATCGCAGCAATTTTAGAAAATGACGTGTGCCTGCCTGATTTACCTTAAAATTAACAAATATTTTTTGAAATTCTCTGAAAAATATCTTATCAAGGATCGTTGAATGAAAATCAAAATGTTACATTACTTCATACCCTCCGATGGTCTTTGTTGTTTTCAGCATTTGGAATAGACTTCTCTTCTTGTTATTTGTGCTCCACAATTCAGAATGTAATGGCTCTATAATTTCCAAATTCTGGACACTATTATGCATCATGCATTAACAGGTTTAAGAGCATTTATTAACTCAAATATAAGTTTAGAAATAACAAAATATACAAAGCAAAATTGGATATGTTTTAGTTCTAAATTTATCTGAACTTCTGAAGTATAAAAATACCTAGTAGCATCAATATTCATGTGATCAAACGAGCCATTGAAAGTAACCTGAGGATGTGTATGCATATTTAATTAAAAGAGAAGTGTCGGCATAAGTAGATTTGACGATTCAGCAGATAAAGTCAAGTTCAGGAAAAAATTAATGATCTCAGAGAGCAATGAAAAAAACAAAAAAAAACACTGAATGATAATATGAGTAGCAGAAAAAGTTCCTATTTTAATCAAATAACAAAATAAGTAACTGATGAAAACAAGGCATTTTCATCGCAGAAAAACAAGTAGTTTTTCAAGCTATATCAATATATTGGAGCAAGATAGAGGAATTTTTTGCTTTACATTAAAGGATCTATTGTATATGAAGCATAAAATTGGTCCACTACAGAAGACTGAAGCCCCCTATATTTCATCAACTTGACACGCATGAAATAGGATGGGCTTGCTCTCTGTTTACATGTTCTCTGTCCCTCAAACCAGATGGCATCCAAATTAAATAGTTATGGATTGGCAAAAAGATTGGCATTTTAATTTGCATTTGCAACTTAATCAGAATGATTTAGGAAGAATCTCAGTATACGCCATTGTGTTTTTGTAAAAACTTTAAGATAAAACATATCATTTGCTTCTTCTCAAAGATTAATTGAATCAATTCATTAGTGCCTGTCAGGATTGAAAAAGATAGAAATACATCTCTACCGTAACCTTGGGCATTCTCATGGGAATGGATGAGTTAAGCATTCATACTTCACGGTTCTAGAAACATAGACTAGAACTTAAATTTCCTCATAGACAACGTCCTAGATATCATGTTATGGCTTCATGACAAATGGCGACATTTGGAAAACTAAATCATCTAAACTACACCAGCTAAATACACAATAAAAGGAACTTTCTGAAGACAGATTTAGCTTCATTCTTATTGAATGAATCTTGGCTCTAATGTAGATGAAACTTCTGAAAACATGGTTGTCTTAAAAAAAACCCTCAATTTGAATACTTAAACACATGCATCAATATAAACACATAAATTGAGGGCACAAGAATTTGGAAAATGAAGGTAAATTAAGGTATGGCAGCAATTGGAAAAACAACTAGAACCTCTGGTTATGTTCAAGTTATATAGTAACCTTTCTAATTGGTACTAACCAAGAAAAATATTTACAAGGAGAAACAAGGTGTACCGTTAACGAGCGATTTATGACTATAACACCTTTCTCTTCTTCAATCCTGTAATTATTCTCACAAACAATTCTCAGAGTTAAATAGTTCTCAATTGGTGTTAAAGTTAGCATGATGTTAATGTAATTGAATAAACAAAGGATTTATTGTATTGGCGAATTCAGCTTTTACAAGGAAAAGGAATCAAAATACAGCAAACTAGACTTCATAACAAATCATGCGACAAGAGACACTGAACAAGTGAGCTTTATAGCAGCATCTTATCAAGTAAGACATGTCACTTAATGGCATTAGCAGCAGAAGCAGGTGATGTATATGCTGTCTTACGGTAGCCAAACAATTTAGTGATAAATTGAAGATTTACCACTTAATGGTAGCAGCTGCAGCGGCTAGGCATAGATAATATTGCTTATGGTAGCTACCTAAACCAAGAGCAGATGGTTCCTTAGCTGCCAAGCTTTTAACAAGCACAGCGCCCTATATAAAAGCAACAAATGAAAATTGTAAAGAACATGTAGAGAAAAAAACTCAACGATAATTTAAATAACAAGGAGGAGGAAAAAAAAAATATTTTAACCTTTGTATCATCAAAACAACCACGAGGTAGTGTGACCTGCACAGATGTATCTTGCTAAGTTATCATAGATTATTGAAATTTAAATTAATAGAAACCGAACCTTTTTGTTTGATGCATAATACTTATCTACCAGCTCTGCAGCTCCTACCATACTATCTGCTGCAAGCTTGACTGGTGGCACAATTATGACCATAGGATCATAAAAATGCAGTAGTGTCTTTGTATTTTGGTACGAACTACTAGTCTCAATATACTGAGAAAGATGTAATGCTGCTGATCTCAAGTCAAAAGCTGCCACACCAACCTATATTTACATTTATAATGATAGAATAAATCGATATGGTGGCATTTCAAATGAAAAAAAAAAATGACGATATGCAGGAAATCCACCAGGGCGGAAAGAATGAATACATTAACATGCTGAACATATTTTCAAATAAAATCGCTATTATGGCATTCCAAATGAATAATTAAATGCTGAACCTATATTTACATTTATAATACTAGAATAATTCGATATGGTGGCATTTTAAAGGAAAAAAATGACGATATGCAGGGAATCCACCAGGGAAGAAAGAATGAATATATTAACATGCTGAACCTATTTTCAAATAAAATCGTAATATGGCATTCCAAATGAAGAATTAAGTGCCACGATCTGCTAGAGAAACCCCACCACGTTAGGAAGTTACGCAGACAAAACAGTTGAAGTAAGCAAGTTTTAGAGCAGAACTAAATTATCTAGTACTTTAAAAAAAAAGTCAAAAACTGAAGGAAGCCCAAAGGCCAATGAGTCCACAGCACACGACTTGGTCTCCGCAAATAAAGATCGGGTTTGAAAAGCAATCCGACCGAAGGTGCAATCAGGAAAAAAAAAACAATGAAAGGAGTAGCCAAAGTTTCATTAAAGTATAAAGATCAGACCTAAAAAGATGCCGAACCGAAACGTAATGAACGATTGACCAAATGCTTCCGTCTTTTTCTCAACTCAAAATGCATCGTGCCTCTAACAGGGACTATTCTCAACACACAAAAAAAACAAATGGATTGGGTGGGGGAACCTCTTGTGCTCGATTCTCGATCAGCCCCACGACGAGGTTCGATCGTTCTCCTCCTCCCTCATCGTCCATGGAGGGCGGTGCGGCCGGATTGGGGGCGGCGTGCGCGAATGAGGAGGTTTTTAGTAGTCGTTTACGGTGGGGTCCTTTAAGAGGGGCTTATTTGATATATAGTTTTCCCTCATTTACGAGTAGGTCCTTAGTTAAAGGCTTTATTAATAAATTTTATTTATTTCTTCTTTATTCAAGTCCTTTAGGAAGAGCAAAAAAGAATTACTATGAGTGTGCTTGTCATTTTTATAAAAAAAATCCCTTATTTTTTTCTATTATTTTAGAAATTTAAAATGAAATAGAATATTCTTCTATTAAAAAAAGGTTATTTTAGATCATTATTTTCTTAAGTATTAAAATATTATTCTTTCATCTATCCGGATGACATCATTGTGTTCATCAGGTGACAAGAACATCATGGTGAGTTGTGACAAAACTTGTTCCCCTCATTCCCTCATTGATTGATTAATCAAGAAAGTAGAGTCCAAGCAGACCAAGCATTGGGGAGGATATCAAGCAATAGTTAGCCAAATATTTTTTAATATCCATGGAAGTGTTGAATTTTTCATTTTCCTTTTGAAAAAAAATATCAATGATCAAATTGTCTCTATTCATTCTCAAATCAAATTCTTCCATCTATCAAAACAATACTTAATGCAAAAAAAAAAAATCCAAAAATCTAATAGCATCCGTTTATTTTATGTAAGTAGGATTAATTAGATATTAAATATAATTAATAGATAGATTTAAAAATATCTAAATAGAATAGCCTGCAAAGAAGGTGACAAAATCTATAAGCTCCAGGGCCATAAATGGCAGATGTGTTCCTTTCTAGCTGTGTTAAAAAAAGGAGAGAGAAAAGCCCTAATCTTTCACATCTAGGGAAAGGTAAACAGTCTCCATCAGACCATGTATTGATTTAACTGAGAACATATTCACATATATGATGTATAAAATATGTTAATCATGTTATAAATGTATGATTGAAAACTACTTCCATTTTTTTGTTCTGGTGGTGTGGGAGCATCATCACCTGACACTTGTAATTTTCCCCTCCCCTCTGGTTAATAACATATATCCATCATGTCCACAATCATTCACAAAAAAATATATATGGCTGCCAAAGTTTTCAGTTTATCAGCTGATTAATTTTTCCATTTAAAAATGCCTTCACAACATTGAATAAAGTGAAGGGGGAGAGAGAGAGAGAGAAGGTAGGTAGGGTTAGGTTCTTTTTTTTTTCTTTTAAAGAAAAAGAGAGAGAGAGAGAGCTAGATGCACCAAACCTTATCTAAATAGGGAAGGAGAGATGAAGATGATGTCATTGCAGGGATGGTGATGTAGCAGGGAAACAATATCCTTATGATTTAAGCTAATCCATCCTCATGTCACTTTCTTTGTTCCTAATTGCTGCTTTGTTTCAGAGATGGGGGAGGTGGACACACATCACCCAAGCCTTTAAGATTCGATTAAAATAATCAATCGAAGGTATGATGATGAGGAGGAGAAGAGGATGATGTCTCCTGAGAGTGAGTGAAGCATATATTATGTGATATATAAAATATATTATCCTCATATCAATGGAATTGGATTAATTAAACAATTAGTATCTTTACTTTTGGCCTCATTATACATAGTCTGCCTCATCTTACCTCATCAATTCCCATCCATTTTTATATCACATAGTCCTTCTAGATCTCGCCCTTCACCTGCTACCTTAATCCCATTTAACAAATTTAATATAGCAATTCTTTGCAGTATGCTTGGCATCTAATAATTAAGCTGTGTGCTAAAGAATACTTTTCTCTCTATATATATATATACACACACACACAAATTGTGAATAGTTTTACCATCTTAAATCCTTCTCATAGGAATATAATAAGATATTTAATGTGCTAGCTCTATTCTTTTGATCGGGAAAAAAATTAGTACTTAATGTGCTTACCAAAAGAGACAAGAATCCATCGTTTTATTCTACTGGGGAAGTTTAAATGGTTAGAAGAAAAACTTGATAACTCTGGGACAGTGAGAAAGAAAGAAAGAAAGATAGATAGATAGCTTGCATCAATGCCACGCATCTCTTATCTAGGAATTCAAAAAGCTCCGAAGACTAAACAGACCTGGAAGATAAAAGAAGCAGTCAATCATAGACAAGACCTGAACTCTCTCTTCTTTGTATATATGTGAATGGATTATGATGCCTTTTAAAGCACTTTACTAGACAACGCAGCATGCAGTTAATCTTATATATACATATATATATTCCTTCAATATGCAAGATTATATTTACCTAGCTAATAATAACTGAAATCACATTAAAATTATTTTAATTTTGATGCACATAAAGGAGGTGCAGCTAGATACAGCTAATTAATACCCAGCTAGATTAGATAGGTAGGCAGAGAAGAGGCCATGAAGAACACGTGCTGCAAGGGAAGTAGCACGTGGCTACGCAGAGGGGAATATTCTCTCTTCTCCCTTTCTTTGATGCATGAAACCTGCGCAATTGGAGGCCAGAAATGGCCTCTCTTCTCCCCACACCAAGTCTTCGATGCAATGAAAACATAAAACGCTTTGCTTTGAATGGAAAGCAAGCTGTTTGTGCAAGCAATTCACACGACATTAACACAACCGGCCTTTTCCCCTCCCCTCCCCTCTCCCTGCAGCTTCCACTTGCACCACCCCCCGCCCCTCCCCCCCTCTCTCTCTTACTTTAATCCGACGAATTTAAAGCCTTTTTGCTTTCTTATTCTTCTTCTTCTTCCTTTTCATAATCCGTCTTCCTCATCACCCTGATCTCTATCTAGCTATATATAGCTAGGTTCTGGCCTTTCTGTCATTGCTTAATTAATTCGACCTCCCAACGAAACCCAGGAAAGATGATATCTCGGGCTTCCTTCGCGCAAGATATCCGTGTATCTAAAATTATATCTCCAGGAGATTTTACACAGGTCACCATGCACACAAAAGGTCATTGATTTCATTAATTAGAGGAACAAACTGTAGCTAGCAGCTAGTTAATTACAGCATCAAAGAATTAAAAACCAAACATCGATCAGTACTCTCACACATGCAGCTCTTTCTTCTTCTTCTTCTTCGTCTCCACATATATGTAGAATCCTATACAGGTAGATAATACTTGATTCAATCACTATATGTACACGTTGATCATCAATTGAGAGTATGTATGATCTAAATGAACAAGAGAGGCCTCGTCTCTCCCTCATAAATTAACAAGACTCGAGAGTGGCCTTCCTTCTTTTTCGGATGAGGTATTAATCCTAAAATGGTGGTGCTAATGAATTAATAATGGCAATCGACTCTCGAATTCCAGCTCGACTCGGTCATGAGATGAGATGAGATGGGTGTGTGTGTATGTTTTGTGTGTCTGTGTATGATGGCTCTCTTCATCAGAATCCGTAGCTCGGCCAGTCGTCGAAGTCGTCGAAGTGGGTGGAGATCCCGGAGGAGATCTCGGCGGTGGTGTGGCCGTCGGTGCTGAGGCCGGTCTCCTGCGAGGGGCACCCCATCGACTGGTTCGAGCACTGCTCGACCTTGCAGTGCTTGTTCCTGATCGCGGACTCGTGATGATCCATATAATTCGCCTGGTGGTGCAAGTAGTGAGGGATTTGGGGGTTGGGGACGACGAGCTGATGAGAGAGCAAAGCTGGATCCTCCTGAGCTGCCGGATTTGGGATGATGAACTGGGACGGCTGGTGGTGGTTCCTCATGATCATGGCCTGCTGTTGCTGATCGACCTCGGCCATGTTCAGCATGGAGGGGAAGCTTTTGAAGTCAAACAGGAGGTGATCGCCGGTGCCGTTGATGAAGCTCGAACCGGGAATCATGGCGGGGGAGTCCGTGTAAGAAGGGAGGGGATGATCGTCCGTCAACGGAGGCAAGGCTTCGGAGTCGAACAAGTTGGCCGCACCAAATCCGGGGGAAGGGGTCTTCTTGAGCCCACCCATGTTCTTGTGGATGACCCTGCAAACGACCCACTCATCCTGCAGTAAGATCGGGAAGATTAGGATCAAACCAAACAAAAAAAAAATGAAGCTAGGTTGAAGTAATCGATGCATACCTTGGCTGATTTGGAGAGATTGGGGAGGAAGCTGTTGCCGTGGAGGCGGAACTCGTGCATGACCCAGTTGGTCTTCTCGCCGCGGGGGGCGCGGCCTCTGTAGAAGACGAGGGTCTTCTTCATGCCCACGAGGACGCCCTTGACCTTAAAGATCTCCTTATCTTTTCCGGTGGCCTTCCAGTAACCCGCCTGCGTTGCCCTGTTGGTCCTCATCCCCGTCGGGTACTTGCGGTCCCGCTGGCAGAAGAAGTAGAGCTCCTTCTCCCCCATCTTCGCCTTGCCTAATTAAGCCACAGTAATTATTCCCACATGCATATGCGTACGATGAGCACGAGCAGGAGCTAAGAAAAAACCTAAACAAGAGATTGATCAAAAGCACGACGATCGAAATAATCACTCACTCGGAAGATCCCAGGGCTCGCACTTGTTCAAATCGACCTCGCCGATGGCCCGGGCGCCGAAGCCCCGGTTGAGGATCTTCGGTGTGAGGTAGTGGGTGATGATCTCCTCGTCCGTGGGGTGGAAGCGGAAGCCCGGGGGGAGGTCGATGCAGTCGTCGTCAGTCGTCGCAGCCGCCATGGTTGCACCTGGAGCTAGCGGTGCAGCGCGCACAATAATTAAGGTCGAAGACCCAAAAGAGGAGGAGGAGGAGGAGGAGGAGGAGGAAGAGGAGGAGGAGGAGGAATTGGGTGGAATAACTGATTGAATTCGGCGGTGGATTTAAGAAAGAAGAGAATGGGGAGAGGGTGAGGGAGGAGGTGTTAAATAGCACAGGGAGATGAGGATGGCGATGGAGATGGGGAGAGGCGTGGAGTTCAAGGCAACTTGGAAGAGAAGCGTGGTGATGAAATTAATGGAAGAAATTGCTACTTGCTGCTGGCCTCCTGCTGCTGCTGCTGCTCCTCCTCCCGACTGCTAATTGGCTCCATCCGCCCATCATATTCATTTTCTCTGATAATAAAATAATTGGTTATAATTAATATATATAGGTATATATTCATAAAAGATGTAATAATTGGGCGTGTTGGTCACAATGTGCATGTGGGTGTGGGTTCTAGGAATCTATCACTAGTTGACAAAGAGAGTTATGTGAGGAGGTGGACCAGTGTTTCCCCTCTGACACTTGGGAAAATATTCTGTGGAGCAGCAGCAGCTAAGAGAAGGGTAGAAAGATGGACGGAAAGCTAGCTGCACGGTGTGCAGCTGATGATGCTTCCTGGTTAAGAAGGGATAAGGTAAGAAAAAATATATCAGAAAAAGGAAGGAGGACTCATTCACTGCTCCATCTTCATGGCAGGCATCAACCTAACCTAACACCCCCCCAGAATGCACCCACCCTGCAGCAGCAGGGTAGATTTTTAAGCAGATACATTTTTTTTTTTCACATTTATGGCAGGCACATTCATGCATCTCCCTCGACACAGCAAATCATTTATTCTTTTAACTTGGAGCCGTTTCTGATTCTCCCACCGCCAAATGCTGCAGCAAATAAAAACTTCTTACGACTTGAAGAAGACCTTCGCTTTGGTCAATAAGATAAAAAAAGGGGAAGAAGGGTTTTAAGTAAGTAGAGCAGATGCTGTGTGAAATCGAGTGGGATGGAGATCATAAAGGTTCATAATATACGATGAGGAGGAGGAGGATAAGATGGATGGGATTAATTTACTTTCAAGGCAAAAGGCGAAGGACGAGGACGGAGAGATGGCTTCAAGGATACCTTTAATTGGGAAAGCCGTGTGGGTCCCTCTTTTTTTTCCTTTCGGATTTGCATTTATAATTAATTATTATGCCTGCTGGGGGGGCGGTGAAAATGTTTTAATATATATATATATATATATATATATTATAAGAATCGCAAGTTGGCCTAACGAACTCAAATGCGAGTTTTGACTCGTCGTGGGATGCTGACGCACGTGACGTCATCCCTAGGGTTGGTTTGCACGGCGAGCACATGCGGTTAACCCCAAAAGCCCAAACTTTTTAGCTTTTGCTCGGCGATATGAGATTCTCTGCATCATGATTACCGAATAGGACGGCGAATTCCATTAGTAAAAAATTAAATCACTCGCTTTAGCTGCACGGCTTACGCCCCAATCCTCCTCCCTCTCCATCGATTTAAATCGATCGAGAGACGTAGGCCGGAGGTGACGCGACGCGAGTGGGTGGCCCCAGGTCGGTGGCGCGCACAGCTCGACACGCGGCGACCCTGGCCACGTTTCCGCCACGTTTCCGCCATGTGCCGTGAGCCGCCAGCTGGACGCCGGCGAGCGTCTGCGGATTGAATCGGATATGGTGGCGGCGGCCCCTCCTCCTCCTCCTCCTCCTCCTCCTCCTCCGCAGGGGAAGGAAGGAATCTCGTATCTGTTGCCGCCGGGGCCCGGGGGGTGGGGACAGGGTGCAGGAGAAAAGAGGGCGGCGGGGCCCGGCGGCGCGGTTGGCCACCGGCCGATGGGCTGGGCGTGCTCCCTCGGAGGAGTACAGCGCAAGACCACCACCCGCGTCTTTCCCCTTTCACCGTTCAAATATATATTTTATGCATCCATCGTCAAGTGGGCGAGCGGGCGGCCGGGCGACGATGAGGTTGAAGGTGATGCTCCTAATGCGTCAGCGCAGGAAAAGGATGGCTAACATGATCCACTTTTATTCAGTCTTTTATACTCCGAATCCAGGCAGTAAAAATGATTAAGGTGGTGATAAGGAGGAAACGATATGGGAGGGATGGGCTGGGACTGACATGGATGGATGTGGGCAGCAGGGGGGTCTCTTCTCTTCTCTTCTCTTCTCTTCTCTCGCATGTGAAGTGAAGGCACACATAATAATTACGCTGGTGTCATGTCAGCAACTGCATCAATCATTGCTTCCTGCTCTCCCTCTCTGCATACAGATTGATTCGTTCGTTCGTTCGTTCCTACTGCTTCATATAAAAAGGAACACTTTTGTCCTCATATCTGAACTGAACAGTATAGATATATATATTGTGCTGTGAAAAGATGGAAGCAGCTGACGGCAAGTTAAATCCAGTTTTTTCCATGGATTCAGTTTAAATGAACTAATACCGCCTGTCTCACCATAATGATGCAAGGAGACAAGAGAATCACATCAATAAGCCTTGCTTATCATTTGAAGTGGACAGCCTTCGTATTTAATTATGAGTTCCACTTCCATGTTCATATTATCATACTAATTTTTTTTAATGAACGAGCAGATCTAATTAATTGAGCATATAATATTTAATTTGTTGGTTATAGCTGGAGGCTTCTAAACCCCAGCAAAAGCAACTCATTCTTTTGTTTGTCTGGAAGAATACTCGTATGGTCTTGATGAATTAATTATATATATAAAAAAGGAGACCTTCCACCGGAAAAATTCTCCTCACAATCTTTTAAGAGGAACAGCAAGAAGATGTTGATATGCGAGTAGAGGCCCTCAAGTACACTTTTTTATTTTTTATTTTCTTCTGAAGTGGAGGATGTGGGAAGTTTAGATGCAGACTGCAAAGTGGGGTTTGATTGGGGACTGGGAAAAAAAAAATGATGCGTACAGTTTGATTCTACCGGAGAACATGGGCTTTGTGAAAGCCCGAGTCACTTTTTTTTTTTTCTCTTGCGAGATCGACGAGGCTACCTTTTGTATCGACCAATCTTTCATGTGCCAGAGCACAGTTCAAATCAAGGCGGCTTTGACTAAAATATATTATACCGTTCAATATGTGTGTTAATAGATTCAAGTCTAATAAAAACTTATTTCCTCTCATACTAGAATTATAAGAATATATATTTATCTTATGAAGGAAGGATGATGGATAATATTTAATATGATTTAATCCTTCACCCTCCAACTCCGGACATCACTCTCTCTTAAGATATTTGAGGATATCTCGATGATGATGGGATGAGATACCTTTTGATAGTCAATTACTTCCCTTCCTTTTGATCTTAAGATTACTGGAATAGCGTAGTAGTGTGACTTAAGATTTTAATCTATATTATTGTTAGTCTTTACTGATTTGATCCAAGTGTTGTACTTCATCTTGATCATTTATCATGCCTCTAATATGTCTTTTTCTTCTTTATATATGGCACATCATCATCAGAATCTTAGCGTTTGAAAGAGACTTATGGTTAATCACATTCGGATGAATATTTTAGACCAAGAAAAAATTAACTAACATCAACTCGATTCATTTCTATAATTTTCAAAACTTAATATTTTAGAATGATCCGTGAGTCAATCCGCAGTCAAAAATTAAGAAAAAGCAAGCAGCTATCTATTACCAGACATGGGCAAAAACTATATATAATGATAATAATAATCATAAAAAATTAGGAGCAACTAGCTAAGTTTATTCTAATTATTCTCCTAATTTTATAATCTTATCTTCCTAAAATCTATAATTTTCTATCCTATTTTTAATAAGCTAAAAAGAAAAATTAACTAAATATATTATTAATTTAAACCCTCAATTTTTTAAGGAAATTATATCATCATAATAATTTTATTATAGGACCTTTTTTTTTAAAACTTCATCCATGAATAAATATATTTTTTAGTCCTCCAAGATTTTTCCACGTCGATGACAAAAATCTATCCATACAGGTGGGATCCAACTCAGCACGAATCTCCATCGTCCCCTCCCGCCCCAAAGCGGACGGTCGAAAACCAGACGCGCGTCCCTGCTCGGCGGGCGCCGCCGTCGTCCGAGACGCCCGTAGGATTCCAGCACGTGCGGAAATAAGTAGATACTTATCATACGTAGCGAGGGACGTCATTGAGATATTTGATGGGTCGGGGAAAGGAGGGAGCTGCATGTAATTTAACTATCAAAGACGGTCTCCTGCAACTTAGAAAAATGTTTTAATTTTGTTCATAAGTGGTGAAATTAAGTTTATGAAAGCTCGTATTCATTAAAAAAAAATTTACGAGAAGGCAACTTTGACATGGAGTTACGGCAGAGAAAGAACAGGAAAAAAAACTACCGTTAAATATATCCATACTAATCGATCGCAGCTGTTGAACGAAGACTATTTCTTCATCTGCTTCATCCTCTTGAGGTCGTTCGATTTGAGTCGAGGAGCTCGTAGGGGAAGCGGTTCGTTGATCAGTTTAGAAATAAATTGAATGCTATATAATATTCGCGCATATGCCGTCGTTCTCCATCGTGCGCTTTGACTGTTCGACGAAAAGTCCAGCCGACTCCCGAAAATTTTCGAGTTGAATGAAACCTCGAAAAGGATTCATTCGCCCGCCGCCCGCGAAGCTTCCTCTCGCCTCCGCCGAGCGCTGCCAAGTGCGGTGCGCCCGTGATCCAAGTGTCAGGGCCGCCTCCAGCCCCCTCGAGTCGGCTCCTGCTCGCACGAGCCATGCCGCCTCGCCCCCACGCCGCCCGCGTATTTATTTCGCCTTCCGTGGCCCCGAACTCAGCGCTCGAGATCCGCCTCCGCCACGTCTGAGGCGAAGCAGCGACGGCCCGGCGAGGTGTTCGTAGAGAAGAAGGCGGAGGAGCGATGGGCAGAGGCAGAGATGCCGAGGTGGAGCTGAACCTGCCGCCGGGGTTCCGGTTCCACCCCACGGATGAGGAGCTCGTGGTGGACTACCTCTGCAGGAAGATCACCGGGCAGCGCCTGCCCGTGCCGATCATCGCCGAGGTCGACCTCTACAAGTTCGATCCTTGGGATCTTCCAGGTAAATCTTCTCGGATGATTTATTTGTTTAGATTGAATTTAGGGTGATAATCTCGGTCGAATCCGCAGAGATGGCATTGTTCGGGAATCGAGAGTGGTACTTCTACACGCCAAGAGATCGCAAGTACCCGAACGGGTCGAGGCCAAACCGGGCCGCCGGAAGGGGGTACTGGAAGGCGACCGGGGCCGATAAGCCCGTGTCGCCGAGGGGAAGCGGCGCCCGACCTCTCGGGATAAAGAAAGCCTTGGTATTCTACCAAGGGAAGGCACCCAAGGGGATCAAGACGGACTGGATCATGCACGAGTACCGCCTCGCCGACACCGATCACCGGCCGGTGCATAAGAACGGCAGCCAGAGGGTAACACCCAGAATCCAAAAAAAAAACTCGTTTTTCTCTTTTCTCTCGCTATCTAGTTTGTGGAGCTGATCCTGGTTGATGTGATTCCAGTTGGATGCCTGGGTCTTATGCCGCCTGTACCACAAGAAGAACGGTTGGGAGAAGAAGAAGAAGCAGGCAGCGGAGGCCGCCGTCGCCGACACAAGGTCGGACAGCCTCTGGACGCAGGATTCCGACGTAGAACACGACGAATACGGCTATCGAATTAGGCCGGCCGGAATGAAGCCCTCCGCTGTCATGGTTAATTCTGGGGCAGTAGAGCTGACGAGAGCTGCAGGTGCCGGTAACCCTCAAATGGTAGAAGGGGGGATGAAGGAGGAGACGGATTGGTTCATGGACCTGAATCTGGAAGAGCTGCAGGGCACTCTTGGGGCAATTGGGTCGACTTCTGTTGCTGATGTCCCAAGTCTTAGTCGTGATTACTACTACAATTCCGCCATGGGGCCATTTTGGAGTTAAGACGTCGAAGAAGACTGCTTGTGTGCATATGTATAGACTCCGATTGGAAGGTGCCCAAACTGAAGAAAGTTGAAGAGGGAAAGGAGCTCTGTTTTAATCCTCTAACATATCTTGATACCGTCAGATAGATGGATTGGTTTTGTTTGTTTCTTCTTTTGTGTTCTCTTATTTTAGAAAACTTGCTGATGAACTCGGAACATCATCAGCCTGTTCAGGGATATGTGCTTCTTCTGCTTTCAGCTAACACCTTGTTTTAGGAACAATAAATACAACAGAGAGATTTTATATAAATTGCTCGTTAATGATTTAATTCCTAATTCTTGTATTCTGGGGAAACAGAGAACTCATATGCCCATATCTATTTCGTTATCTAATACGATGATCGTTAAAAAAAAGAAGGCAAAAGCATTTTGCTGACGAGACCGCGCCACATTACAAATTGTCGCAAGTGGATTGATGAATAAAACCGCCAGTGAAGCATTGCAATGCACAAGAAGAGAACCAGACCCAACCAATTAGAAGTATCTTTAAGGCAAGCAATCGGGGTTGTGAAGCCCAAAGTTCTAAACGATGCAACCAATTGTAAGTCGAACTAGGCATATATTATGTCATGTATCAGTATCACTCATGCGCCACGTTTGTTTCATCATCAATGCCGCCACACAACCATGATGGAAATGATACTTCCTCAAGTTGTTTAGAGGGGCATGAGATTGAAAGGATAGAAGAAGTAAAATGTGGTTGTCTATTAAGTAAAAAGGTTAGAGATAGTGTTAGGCTAAACCTTAGGCCAGTGGATGAGACCAAATTAAGTTTATAGCTCTACTTTGTTTCTATCAAAATACTATCATGTAATTCAAAGACACTTAATTATTAACGATTTATATTTTTTCTTTTTTTTTTGGGGGTGGGGGGAGTTTTGAGGTTTGAGGTTTAAACGTTAACAAAATAACTTAAATCACACAAAACCAAAATAAAATAAGGAAAAAAACAAAGCAACATAGTTTGGGTACTTGATTTACTTCATATCTCGAGCTCAAATCTAAAAAATCTAATATTCAAAATAAAAAAGGAAGTAAATCTCTCGTTACATATTTGACACTGACAGTGAGTGAGGATTGCTTGAGATAATTTTGAAAAAGAAAACGCACCATAAAAGTTCAAGTGAAAATACATGATTGCTGTACAAGCAGAAGGAAAGGGAGGCTGGCTCAATTACATCAACAGATGTTTCCAAAAGATGGATCTTATGTACTTGTGGAAATGTCAAAATCCCAGCGATTTGTCAATCTCATCTTAATACTGGAAACAAAAAACAAAAAAAAGAAATAAATGGTCAGAACAGGTACCTAAAAAATCAGCCCTCTATCCGTGTGTACCATTCTAATCGACAACAAATCAAAAGCCAAAATGGAAGGCAAAATTGTGATGGCCATTGCTCCCTCGTTTACTCTCAACCTCCCATCATCCATCAGCAGGAATGGCAATGAACCAGCGTTTAATCAGATTTGCTTGGTGAAAGAAAAACTAGAGCTGAGCATCCACCAAGCATTTGACAGAATACTACCAAGCATGTACAAGGGACTTCATCTTTACGGGGCGGATGTAACCTCAATGGCGCTGCCCAGCGGCCATGCTGCCTCAACAAATGCATCACCATATTTGACCTTCTTCACCAGAGTGATCTTTTGGGATGCATCTAAACCTGTGAGAACAAAAGATTAAAAAAAGATGGCTAAAGATCATAGAATTTACTAAAAATTCATGCTTGTTTCAACATACCAAAACCATCCACCAGCAAGGTGAACTGGTATACAAGATCCATGCAAAAATAAGGAAGATTGTCTTCTTGGACCTGAGGATAGGCGGTTTTGGCATCCTTAACACTTAGTTTGCAAGCACGCTTTGCTGCATCCTTAAAGTTTTTTGGTTTGACTGTGGCAACCAACTCCTTTTCATCTACAAAACCAGCCTGAGGATGATAGAGTGTTAACAATTTGTTGGAAGAACATAATGGATAATCAGGCAGAAAAGAAATTAAATGATAATACCTCGAGGGCCCTATCAAAGAAAAAGGAAGCAACAAATAGATTTTGCTGCCCGTCTCCACCTCCACCATTCCAAATCCCACCGAATGTACACTTCATGTGGGTGCATTTTGGTTCATCAACTTTGAGAATTTTAATAGCAATGTTCCTGCATTTTGAAAAGCTAGCACCAGAAGGTGAAGCAGCTGCTTTGTATTCTTTGCCACCATAGCTGTATGATCCTTCCATAAAACAAAGGAAAATATTGATACGATCATATCCTATTTTGAATAGTAAACTAGATATAATACAAGTTAAATGAAGTGAGGGCTTTGGAACAATGATAAATTGCACCCAGTCATTGCAGAAGCCTCTTGAAGAACAAGGCTGTGTATGTTGGTCCTCCCTACATTTTTGGAAGGACTCTCATACATTATTAGGCTGTCTTTCGTTGTAACTAGTATATATTAACAAGCAAATCCATCAATTCTTTTCTCAACAATTGTTTATACATTATTATAAATTTCTCATGACCAGTAATGCATGCAAAGAGAACAAAAGGACACGAACTTTCCAGCAGACCTCTATTTGACCCACAATTCTGGGCAGTTGTCATCATAATTCCAAAAGAGTATCAAGACTTGGAAGAGTTTAACGTATTTGTATTGATTGCTGAAAGACTGAAACATGCTACCAAATACACTCTTATTTGGAAGTCTAATAAACACTAGTTCCTTGGCTACTTTTATAATCTACCTGTTGTGTTCACCATTTTTTTTCAGCCAGAAGATAGACGGCCATTTTGTCACCTATATGAGGGATGGAAATGATTCAAATCAATCATGATCTGTTGTCGCCTATATGAGGGATGGAAATGATTCAAATCAACCATGGTCTGTTGTCGCCTATATGAGGGATGGAAATGATTCAAATCAACCGTGGTCTGAAGTGCGTGTAAATGATAAACCAAGCAATTGGCAACGCTTAGAGAACCTTTTTGGTAGTTCAGAATCAAATCTTGCATATCTGGTTTACAATCTTCCAGATATCATTTATTTAGGATTTCATCACCATTGTCAGTTAAAAGTTAAAAATAGTGGATTACTGTATAAGTACACAAGTGATTTATTTTCTATTTCTTATTTCAATTTGGAAGAAGTTGATGCTGTGTTGCGAGAGGCATAATCTATACCAGCTGTAAATGCAGCAGCTGAAAAGGCAGAAAGAGTCAATACCCAAATTGGGTACTACCTATTTTTTGGGTACCTAACTTGGAAAGGAAAATTGAACTTGAGATTTTCCTTCCTCCATCCAACTGGATTGAGAAGTTTCAGATGTAGTTAGGCTATGGTAAAGAGTTGCAGCCCCATCCATGTTGGACACTCCAATCCAAGCTCAAAAACAACACCTGGGAATTGAGTAAAAATACTAACAATGGAAGTCCAACCAGGACGATGGATCTTTCCCTAAGCTAAGCAGTGAACCAACAGATCTCTAATGAGCTGAGAAAAATGGTCTAATTTGTACTAAGACCAGTAAATTAAGGAGAAGATCAAAAGACGCCACGAAGCTCACCAATGAGAGTACTGACCAAGAGAACAACAGAAGGAATAAACTTAAACCAAGAATCCTTGTCAGACCTCATTGCCACATCAGATGCTAGGCACAGGCCAGAAAAGGAGCAACGGCAAATGGGCAACCAGCACTTAAAGAGGTCAATCTCCTAGGTCAAGTGAGAATGATAACAAATATTCTATTGCTTTTAATCATACCAAGCAAAACTGTGAAGTACATGAGATTCATTAAACTAAGAAAATTGGAATATATGAACCTTGGATATTACTTCGAAGCCTAAGTAAAAAGGGAAGTAAACTTCAAACATACCATTATAACCTTTCAAAATGCAGTTACTGTAGTCATCACCAGCCTTCAGAATCTCTGCACGAGCAGACAATAGACCATAGTGCAAGTAACTACAAAACCAGGAAGAAGGGAGTCATAACTCTGAAACAAGGGAAATGAGAATTAATTGATTATCAACTTCAAACTTGTTAAAGAACAGCTAGCATGTGAATCTCGGAAAGAAATACTAAAATAGTAACCTTGTCAGAGAATATAATTTACAGTAGAACAATGTTTTTTACCATTACATGTTTTCACATAGACAAAGAAGATGTGAAACCTGTGAACATAAAGGTGATATCTGGTTCCTTGCAGAAAGAGCTGTTGCACATAAGAATCCTCACTATCAGAGACTTCCGGTGCCTTTTCAGCATCATTTTCTGAAATAGCATATGCCATTTGAACAGATCCACCTCCTAGATCAACCACGCCAACCGTGTTCTGGTATGACTTTCCTAGTTTCCGTAAGAGATAATTGATAGTAACCTATATATACAAAGTTTTTCAGGAGAAAATACAGCATGTTCATAAGAATAACTTCACAATATAATATCAATGCCCAAGTGATTAAAAGAAATAAAGTTTTGGATGTGGAAAAAAGTTGAATACAAGTTAAGGATAGAACAAAACATCGGTAGTACATGGCAGAAATAATGCTATACAAGAGATGAGCCTATATCATTACTAGCTTGATTATAGAGTTTTATACTAATTTATGATAACCTTATTAATAAGTTCAAAGAAAATTGGACCTATATGAACAAAAACAGCATGTAGGCATCTTGTCAGCTTTGTCGTTTTGCAAAAGCATGTCACAGTGTTTTCATGGAATGTTGTCTTTTCAACTAAGTGACTTATGTAATATTTAAATTTTTTCCTAGTACAGATATTACTTAGAGTGCATTTGGTTGTTCATAGATAGAAATATTACTGATTGCATGGAAATGTAAATGCTAAAAATGACACTTCCAAAGTTTTACATCTTTCACCATTGTTTGTAACTTTTGGAATCCAAGTGTGGAAAGGATAAAAGGTCATAAACTTGTATTAGTGGCATCAAATTCCATGAGTTTTAGGACCCATACCGTTAAACTATCTCAAAAGTAAGAGAGGGATAGGTAGTCTTGTTTCCACTCCATTAGGAAGAGATGGCCTGATATAGATTTAAAGCAAAAGGAATGTATTTATGTGATGTGCATCAACACTATTGAATCTTTAAATCTCATTCTAACTAACAACTACTATATTACAATCGTACACAAAGTGTACGTCCCTCTGGTTAGAGTAATTTAGTTCTAGAAAATTCAATTCATCCCCTCTATCTAACTACTTATATTACAATGTCAACAAACTACTTTGCTCGTGGAACAAAACTATGATCTACATCATCTCTAAGTCATATCATATTTCATATGAAAAAGGGATGGGATGTTTCTTCCCTTCACAGGGCTACACAAACGCACTAGGAAATGCAGATTCTCTTTTTACCTTATGATCCCCAGAAACAGGAGAATCAATTAAGATTAAGAATGTGATAAGATGTGAATATGATCAAGCTGATGAAGTCAATATAAAAGTCTTTTTAAAAAAAATGTTTTTCTCACTAGGGACACTGATCTACTGAACGAACCAAATCTTAGCTTATGAAGCAGCAACAGAATAGTTCACAGATACTACAAAGCATAAGTTCAAGTGTCTACCCACTGAAAGGCACCTTCTTGACTTCCATCTAGAACAGTCACCCAATCTGGTTGGAACTTTAGCGAGCTCTTCTGTTGCAGAACATCTCTAACCTGAAAAAATTATGGTTGACATGAAAATAAAAATGAATAACTGGAAGCAAATATCACAATTTGCCTACGAGGACCTCACCGCTTGCAGAATATCTTCAGATGTTTCAGCTCCCAAAGCTCTCAGACCTGCTGTGGCCTGCATAAGCATCATATGTAGATTAAGCCATGGACAACAACATATGCAGTTCATACTACAATTGTTCTGTAAGCACCAATAGCTTCAATATGGTTTACCCCAACTCTCAAAGGTGTTGTCTGCCGCAATTCTACTGGAATTACACTTTCAGCTTTCTCCAACAAAGGGATAAGTGACTTTGCAGCCTCCTGAGGATCCTCAGCATAAAAACTCAAGCCTGGTTTTAGCTGCATACATGTCAAACCAATAATTACATTGCAGAGGTATTCAGGAAAATAGGCAAAATGTAACCAACCCAATGACCTATCGATTTTCTATAGCCAGTTACCTTCCACAGTTAATACAAATAGGTCATGTCACTTTTATTGTAAGTCTTTTGTTTAGCTTGCGTTGATGGTTGGACTGTATGTTTATCCTCATTACACACTTTGTATGAACATTGTAGTCTAAAAGGCTAGGTAAAGTCTTGCCAATCAAAATGTTGCAATTTTGGCTTTGAAATATACACCTATATTTCAGCCCAGTTGAA
This sequence comes from Thalia dealbata, assembly GCA_030544415.1. Taxonomy (NCBI): domain Eukaryota; kingdom Viridiplantae; phylum Streptophyta; class Magnoliopsida; order Zingiberales; family Marantaceae; genus Thalia; species Thalia dealbata. The sequence goes on from CM060458.1 coordinate 4,089,068, forward strand.
CTTAGATCAGATAATGTGGAGAGCCAGGGAAATGTTACATGCTTTACTTTAGACCAAAATGTGTGGCAGAGACATCAGTGAAATACTCTTATCACTGTTAAAAAAAGCTTTTTACATTGAATAAGATGATCCATAATTTAAGCTTAGTTTATAGATCTTCAAACACAAGTAAGAGCATCTTAAAGCAATCATAACAATATTACAAAAAAATGATGCTTTCCTACCTGAATCAAGAACTCTTATAGCAGTCCCTACTATGCTCTGGATAAATCTACATGCAGCCACTTGCCAGTAAGTTACAATAATCTATGTAAATATCAAAATATATCTTGCAAGAACATTTGATGACCTTGGAGCAAAATCTCCACACTTGAGCAAAGATTTGATCGCGTTTAAGTTTTCATCTCAAACATTGTCAGAGACCATGCCTATCATTAATGTTCTTTCAGTTTCTACTAATTGATAAGAGGCAGAAAAAATGGAATAAGCACATAACATTCTCAGGTTTAGTTGTTAAATCCATGGTGATAATAAACACACGATCAGGGATTTGTTCGTACAAAAGAATAATAATATGCGACCGATTAGAATGTATTACATGACAAGATCAATATGTCCGAATCTCATAATGGATAAGTACATTTACCTTAAACAGATGCTTCTCTTATCCAGAATCATAACGCAATAAATTTTGAACCAATTGCATTTACATAGATTTCTAGAACAAGTAGAAAAATTAACAGTGCATTCAAGAGAATCATAAAAGATGTAGCTTTGCCATAATTTTTTATATAAATTATGAGCAAGATTTTAGCAAAATTGTATTCACCACCAAAAGAAGTCAGATTATGGTTACTCCATTACACATTGTCTAAATTTATAACATACACACGAGCAAGCAATTGAAACAAGAAAAAGACCAGATTCTTTTGTCCGCACCTGTAAGAAGAGCTCAATCTCACTCCCAATATGCAGCAGATTGAGATTATCGTCAAAGCAGTAAACATGAACCCTACTCCCTGAGCTCCCAGCGTCGAAGACGACAGCATATCTCTTCGATCCAGCGACGCCAACCCCGCCGCTGTGGCCAGGCACTTCCTTCCTTCCGGGGGAAACAATGGGGTACGGAGCGCGGGGCAAGAGGAAGAAGACGAAGAAGATGAGGAGAAGAGGGACGGAGAAGATGAGGATGACGCCGCGGAAGCGGTCGATCCGGTCGTGGAGGGACTCCTGCCGCGCCCGCTTCAGCCTGGCGTCGTGCCCGGCGAGGGAGGGGATGAGCTCCGCCGCCGACAGGGACCGGTACCGAACCTGCCCATTCGACGCCGCCGGGGCCGGCTGCTTTAGCGCGGTCTCCTGCCGCGGCTCCAGCTTTCCCCACGGATCAATTCACAGAAGCGGGTGAAAAGAAAGAAACGGGATGAGATCGAGAGCGGCGACTTATCGATCGATCGCTCGCTCGCTCGCTCTCTTTCGCTCTCTTGGAGGAGCGAAGAAAGCGAAGAGGTGGAGGACGACGAGAGCGCCGTTGGAGAAGAACAACGGGACCCAGAAAAGAGTAATTTTTAAGTGGCTTCTGCAGAAAACGATCCACCGGCACGCGTGTGACGGACGCGGACAGCCTACGTGCCGAGGTGAAATCTCCGCATCCGTCAGATGGCGTCGTGACGAGTAAGGGGCGTGCGTGGCCGTCCGATGAGGAGGTAGGCAAAAGGTCACGGTTTTTTTAATTAAGAAAATGCTCTTTCGATCGACCCAATTAAACCACCCGATGACCCCAATCAACATATCCCCCCGCTTTCTCCAATCGCCAGGCTGCAGGGCGATTCGTTCGCCACCGCAACCGCCGCCGCCGCCGCCACCTTCTACCTCTCCTTCTTCCTCCTCAGTGACACTCGGCCTCACTTTCCCTTGCATTCCCTCTATGGCTAATTATTTTATGGGGATGGAGGGATTTCGTCGAGCAAAAGGGGGGATTTTGGAATCGGGTCGTACGCATGAAGGTGTTTTGTTATGTTCGGGGGACCTCCATCTCATCTTCTTTGTTGTCTTCTTCAAGTAGTATTTGGTGAGGCGAATTGGAAAAGGGCAACTGGGAAACGTCCATCTTGCCTTCTCAGGCATTGCCCAAGAATCTGAGGTACGATATGTCCACAATCCTAATTCTGATTTCTGTTCTTATCTTTAAGTTTGCCCTGGAAACTTTTTTCTGTGGGTTATGTCTTGACTTTGCTGCTTAAGCATCATCTTTGCACCTTTTCATTGATGTCTTGAGCAACAAATGCATCGCCAGTGGGTAGAACTCTTGAGTTCATAACCTGATGATCGATGTCTTCCGTGCATCATACTGTGTGCTTTGTTCTTGTGATGGTGCCCGATTCTCGGTACTGCAATAATGCTGGTCAGATTCTCACTGACTCTGTTAGTGCTAATAGTCTTGAAACTGTAGGATTTCAATATGCTTTTTAAGAGAATTAGAGCATCATACTTTTAAAAAATTATATTTGTTGTAAGACACGTCTGCAGAAATTTTCATACCTTCCAGCATCACAAGGCTTACCGAATTATAACTTCTGACGAAAAGTTCAAATTTTTAGAATAGTACTCCTCTAAATTTAGCTTAAATAGGTCCAATTGGTCTTTAGATGTTTTGAGACTTCCTCCTCCCATGACCTCTTCGAGCTGACTAGGTCACATCAGATCGAATTATACCACTGTCTTTACCACTGATCTTAGTCTATGGCATTTTTTCTATTTAGAGGTAAGTATTTGGCACTTGTAATGTATAGTTTAAGCTCCATCTATGGTTGTTTGCTGCAATTTTTTTTTATCTTCTTTGAGCTTTCTTGTAATAGCATTACCATATTCTGTAAAAGAACATGCAACCGCATTGCCGTATGCTTGGAATTGTCTCTTTAGAGAATGATCTTCTGATATTTTTCTTTGAAAGCCAGCAGCAGATGACATCGTTTCAGCCAGATTTCCATGGACCTTCTCTATTCATATCTTGCGATCAAGAACCACCTTATCACCATAGGCTATCTCGTTCTTGCTGTGGAAGATCAGTTAACCCAGCGTTGTAGGATGCAGACAACAAGCACAAGAGAAACACAGCTTCATCAACGTCCTCAGTCAGACTTGCTTTCTCAAAGCAGAACAATATCTCGTATTCATCAGATATTGTTTCATAGGAACCGTTCCTCAATCTCTAGAACTTCTTCCATGTTCTAGTCATGGTAAACTTGTGGATCACTTCCCCGAGCAACTCAAGATGGTCAGTGCCTTTGTATTTTTTTTTCTCCTACGTTGTGAATCCCCGATGTATAGATAATGACTCAATTGTAGTTAGCTTTCTCTCTTTAGTAATACGTCACAATAGAGTTGACCACATTGCAGGTGATAGAAAATTTGTGATGACGACAGTTCGAATGGAGCAGCTTGACGTTTATTAAGTCATCTTCACGGCTAACTATTATTCATTCCTGCACTGCGCAGAATTAGCAGCGTTTTAATTATAGAAATGTGTAAAATTCACAGAAGTACAAGCATTGCTCCTAAAAATTAATAATTTTAATGCTTAGATCTTAGTGCTAATTATTATGGCTTGCATTAATTATAAAGCTAATAATGGCTAAATTTGTTTTAATACTTGGATTTATGTGCTAAATATTACGGTTTATATTATTAACTGTAAAGCTAATGATGGCTGAAAAATAAAGAGTTAGTAAGCAAACTCAATCTTCAGCGGTCATCATCCAAATCAACATTCAAGATAATTTTTTTCAAATCTGAATCCAATCCAACCCAAAGGAGAACACGCCCACTTTCTTTTTTCAAATATACCGATCGAGATACCTACTCATCAATCTTCCACCAAAACTTAAATAGATTCTAAGTTTTCAAGGCAACCATCTGCAATCATTTCTAGAGCACAAGATTTACTTAGCCTTACAGCAAAGACAGCCCCCACCATCCACTGAATACATTCTAGTCACATCACAGCATTCAAATCAAAAACTTAAAACACAACTTCTAACAGCGTAAGTTCATAAAAATCAGCTGATTATCAACTTAAGTTCGTAAGAACCAGCTGATTATCAGCGTAAATTCATTATTATACTATAATATATAATATATATTGTTCTCTTTTTATTAAAATAATTAAATTCTGTATAAGAGATTATAGAATACTCATGAATTAAAAAAAAACATGTCATCATTAATTTTAGCAAAACAAAAATAAAATGAGACAAGTTTAGTTAGCAAAATAAGTGAGAATTTTAATAATATTACATCAAAAACTTATGAGTAATAAAGGAAATAGCGCCTTTTAAACTTAAAATGAGTCCTAAATTAACTTAAATAGCCCTAAATTAACATATGTAAAATTTAAATGATAGATAACTTACTACATGACCTACACTATCAATCAATCCTGGCACCAAGGAGGTTTCCGAGGCCTATGCATCAAATATATAATGATTTCATTTAATTTTACTACTTTTGCATTCGCATGTATCATTCAAACATTATCAAACAATGATACCAACAATATTAATAAGAGATTAGAGACTTACACGGAGCAATAAAATCAATCAAAAGTACAAAAATTACATACTGATATGTTTGCATCCTCAATCCCACTGCAAAAGACACACTGATATGCTCATGAGGTATGACATGCCTTATAAACATGACTAATAGGCTCATTGACTTATAATCTTTGATTGTGTTCAGAGTTTAACTTAAGTCATTAAGTGGTCAAGCCATCAAGTGTGTCGTCTATGTATTCGCATTGAGATGAATATGTTAGGTCTATGTCAGCACGCCTGTCATACCAAGCATGCATGACTATGAGATGGATATAACGTAACATCATGTCGTGCCATGCAATACCACTAGGCCTTATAGTCTAAAATAATGACCGTCTCATTAAGTTTTGCCTGGCAAAACATATTCACCAATTAGGTCAATCACCTTCATAGTGTTCGGATTGAGTCCGCATTATGAGGTGTTTTACATCATGATGTATCTATCTAATCTAGTACATCCCTATGCAAATAGTAAGTACTTAAATAAAAAAATAATTTTTAAAAAAATACTGAAATAGGATTCTAAATTACATAAGGCCCTCCTCTATTACTACAAGCATTCCTTGCCGCTAAGGGCAAATAGGGCATTCTGAACCCTTTTGTTTCGGACTTCTCCCGCGTTTAGCCACCCACGTGGCGCCAAAACCATACGGCGTAAGGCGCCATCTCTCGTCGTCCGCCTCGACAATGAGGATTCGTTGTGGCCGTTGGATCGAGGCTTGAGGTCCTCGCAGCCGTGCGATCCACCGCGGTTTACTAGCAACGAGAAATCCCCCGCCTTTACCTCTTCCTCTTGCCAGTTTCGGTTTCAGTTTGAACGAGAAAGGTGGGACTGGAGAAGAGGAGAAGCAGAAGCCTTTGGCGAGGGTTCCGAACTCCAATCCAGTTGCTCTTTGGATTTCAGCATCGTAAGATTGATTTCTCTTCATTTATTTCATATTTACTGCGTTTTTGAATTGGAGAGCTCGCGCGGTGGCACAGATTTAATCGATGTTCTCTTTTACTGATATCGGTGTTGTCATCGTTCGGGGTTGCTCGATCGGGATCTCGCTCCGTTGGAACGAATTCTCTGCATTTAGTCGTTCCAAGAAATCATTCACTTTTGGTTGGTTTCAAGGCACCAATTACTCATCAGATTTCTGATTGATGGATCTGCTTTTCGCCGACCAATTTCCTGTTTTCTCAAAATTTCTGGAGGAAATCTTCTAGCTTTCTCTAATTCTTGATCTGTTTTTGATGAAATTAATTTTTCCCTCTTTATTTTTGGAGGACCAATCTACGATGATGTCGGAAATTGATGATAGCCCTAAGGATCGGATCAACGAAGTAGCCAGGGGGTCATCATCCTCTTCCTCGGATTCAGATAACGATAAGCCTTCTTCAAATCGAGGTTCATCAAAAAAGATACATTTGTTTGGGCGGACGGAACCTTTGCATGCCGTCCTCGGAGGAGGAAAATGTAAGAGTATTGCGCTTCTACATTTCTTATCTTTTCTTAATCATAATTCCTCATATATCATTGCATGGTCGAAGTTCACTTTTGCAGCTATTTGCTCCGGAATGAGAAACTCACGGTGTGCACAGTTTCTTTTTCAATTGCTGAGTCGATCAAATTAGTTGAATTAGCTATTTTACCCTAGTGTTTTGTTTACACGGTTTCATGCCATTAGTTTCCTTAGAAATTGACTCAATTATACCTTTTGATGACTATTTAAAAGCTTACCATAGAGAGTTTCTACGACTTTTAAACATGGCGATCCAGGTACAGAGGAGCAACCTCAGTGTTCATGAAGGATCATCACAGTATACACATATTAATCAACTCAAGATTACTTCTCTTTCATTTTATTTGTCTTCTTGTTTTTTTGCATTAAGATCTTTTTGGTTGCTGGGACTCCGCCAACGTGGAGGTTGAGATGTGATTTCCTAAACGGCATCCTCTTTATCAGATAATCTCACTTCAGTTATTTAGTCCAAATATGCAGTCTAAATGAACTCTACAATATGAATTAATAAAACCTGTTCTTCATTAACTGAACTAATTTTATTGATTTTTTTCAGCTGCTGATATCATACTATGGAGAAACAAGCAGCTTTCCGGCGGTATACTTGCTGGCGTTACTGTTGTTTGGCTTCTTTTTGAATGGATTGGCTATCACCTGTTGTCCTTTATTTGCCACTCCTTTATGCTCACACTTGCAGTGTGTTTTTTTTGGTCCCATGCAGCATCTTTTGTCAGCAGGTAGAAACCTTCATAACTAATCAAAAAAAGCCCTTATGCTTTTTTATCAATTATGTAGCAATATTAAGTTCCATAATCCTTGGCATTTTCAGACCTCCACCAAAGTTTCCAGAAGTCCTTTTGCCTGAGGACACATTCCTAAGTATAGCTGAGATAGTAAGATACGAAATAAATGAAGCATTTGCTACTTTCGCTTATGTTGCTTCTGGGAAGGATTTGAAGACATTTTTTAAGGTATATGATTCATTAACTTTAAGCTTTGTTTGTGTAGTTAGTTAGTTTGCTTAAAATCTTCACAGCTAAATTTTCTATGCAGATATTTGCAGGGTTATGGTTGATCTCAATTGTCGGAGGCTGGTTCAGTTTCTTGACTCTCTTCTACCTTGGTTGGTTTGTTTGAAACACAGTTAACTACTGATTTATGTTGTATATTTTGATGCCAATACATGAGTTTCCTCTGTATCGCCAAACTTTTGAAGCTTGGATAACTATAATTACAGTTATTTTGATTTTAAAAAATAAGTATTTAAAAATAATAGTAAATTTTGTCGCTTGCCTCATATGTCTATATTCAACTGAGAAGCATGTTGACCTATGTTTCCCTTGCATGTCGATGGTCAAAGGCATGAGCATTGAAGTCAGTTTGCATTTCTTTTGCAGTTATACTTCTTGTGTATACAGCACCTGTTTTATATGAGAAATATGAGGACCAAGTTGATGATGCTGCTGAAAAGGCAATGATCGAGATCAACAAACAGTATGCAGTTCTTGATGAAAAGGTACTCCAGAAAATTCCAGGGGCACCTTTTTCTGTCAAAAAGCAGAATTGAGAGGTGAAATACTTTTGGAGGTCGCCCTCCTGGTGGCATTTCTTATTATGTAGAATCCATTCTTGTAGATGGAAATAATAGGCCATAAGTTGTGTTAACACTTCATATAGCTATAATGAGACTGCACGTAGATGCTTGATCTCAAGCAAAAGCAGCATTTTTTTTTTGAATTTTTGAACTTTATTCTTTTTCTTCCTAATTGAATACATTGTTGCGTTGCTTTTACTTCACATTAAAGTCATTTTTGTCATTGGAAGTACTACTTCTCATTCAACTTTCATGTGTTAAGGTAGATTTAACTAAAAACTCGCATGTGTTGAGTAGATTTAACTAAAAACTTGAAACTTTTCCCTTTTTTTAGCTTATTTAGAATTTATAATCCTAAAAATCTGTATTAGCACTGGCAGCAGTATTGTTTTGAGACTAAATCCACCCCTATATCAAGTAGTACTTTCTTAAAGCCTCTGTTGTTTATTGTGTGTTTAGTTTAGAAACACTATGGTATAGGTCAAATAACAACAATGTCTATCATAGGCTACACTTAGAACTTACTTTAAGAAGCTACTCAGTAAATTACAGATTGCTAGGCTCAACTTTGACGTAGCTAATGATTCTCTCAACCTAACCAATAACCAAACTAATGGCACTTTAACAATGAACAACCAAGTGGGCATTAATAAAATAAGAAGGGCAACTAAAACCTAGAGGTTTTCCTTCTCATCTTCAAATATTTTCTTGCAGGACATCATCAACCCTGGTCAGCAAGTGACTTAACAAACCCTTTAGCCTTTATCTCCATTCTATTCTCAAACAATACGAATCACCTCATAGGTGGAACCAGTCATTCTCAAATATGAAATATCTCCTAAGGTGACCATCCTTTTTTGTTCTCAATAGTGTAACAATCATCTCTACTCAGAAGGGTGAATGCAGTACAAGCAGTTTCACTTTTTCAATCCAAGAAGTATATAATTTATACGAGACTGGAACGCCCAAATGACTATAGATTTAATAGGTTTTTGCTATATAGGATACATAAATTGAAATTATAGACTTGTCAAATTATTCTATACAAAAAATAAGAATTGCCTATTGTGTCCAGTCTTACCATTTTAATCAGCTGATAAATATCTATTTCTCAGATTCAAAGACTTACCTATTCCTATAAAAATGAAAGACTGAGACCTAGATATGTAGATATTCTTCTCGGCACATGAGCTTGCTGCAAAGGAGTTCTAAGCTTGAGAACAGAACCTTCCTTACTTTGTTCTTACTAGCAAGTGTCTTCGTAATCTCACTTTGTGAATAAGAAAAGATTGAACTTTGACTCAACTCTTATTTCTTTCTTTTTAAAAAAAAAAAAATTGTGGGTCTCAAGCCTATGACATCAGGTGTCAAGCCTTTACCATTTTAACTAGTTGAAAGGTACTTACTTCTTGATATAAATAACTCTTGTTGAACCACATAAATATGCTTTCTCTCTCTTGTTAATTGTATCTCGCTTCTCATTAGATCCAACTTGTCAGAACAATAATTTCTACCATGCCTAAAGTTTTCAATGAATTTTATTTACCTTCAAATAAGTTAAACAAGATAACTAAACTGTGAAACCAATTAAGCATGCTATCACTGAATGAATTATTGGTGACAGGTAGGTATGCATTAGAAAAAAGATCATCTCAATTGGAAGTTGCATATTTTAACATATTTTATAACATGTGTACTGAATTGGTGTTCACCAGTGTCCTTATGTTGAGATGGTATACATTGAAAAGGCAATTCTGTATTCTTCACACACACACACACGCCTGTGTGTGTTTTCTAGTACTTAATAATGAGTTCTTCAAGCAAGAAGTTATCTTAATGGCTATCTAAACAAGGTAACACAAGTTAGCAGAATAATTTCATTCCAAGCAATCTTAGTCTTGCTTCCAACAAAAGTAAAGGAAACAGATGCTATAAGACTTGTGACAGAACCAAAATGCAACCAAAAAGAATTTGATTCCTTGATAGGTAAGATGTCAAAAACATATATAAAACTATCTTTGACTATTTTGGGAGTTTCGATAGTTTCCTGATGGAGCGGCAAAAGTTGTTTAAATCAACCAAGTTTAGTATTCCACTGAACTGCGAAATCAACCATAAAAATGCTCCTTCCAACGATCAATATCTCAGAACTTTCTTCTACGCAAGTAGTAATTTGAGATGATTCTTTTTATTGCATCAAAATTTTCACAAGAATCCACCTTGATGCTAGAAAATAAATATATATACAAACTAACTTTAAATTAAGATTTGTAAACAAACCCAGAGATAAAGAACACGTATTCTACCAAAATGTACGCAAAGAAAACTCCCATGTTCCCCAATCCGGAATTAATAATAAAAAAGCTCATAACTTTGTCTTGTACCTGCAATTGGAGTTCTCCACGGATCGACTCAGGATGCCCACTGTGAGATCGCACATGCTGTACGCCACCATTTTGTGCCTGATGCAGAGGATCTTCACCTTCCCTGGAACCCTAGTCGTCGTGGAGAAGTTCACCGACCCGGAGATCACGTCCTTGTACAGCGCCGCGTCGCCTATGAGCCGCCCCGCCATCACCGTCAGCGAGATGTTGCTCCGGATCGTCCCCATGGCGGCGACCTCCCCCGGCGGGACGACCGCCTCCCCGACGAGCTTCCCCCGGTAAAAGAGCTCGGCGTCGCCGGCGTCGTAGCGGAAGCTGGCGTGGTTGGGGTTGGTGGAGGAGATGTCGAGTCCGAGGGTGACGTTGAAGGCGAGGGCGAGGTTGGCGGAGTCGAGCCCGGCCTGGAGGCCGACGAGGCGCACGGAGTTGACGGTGGTGACGGCGTTACGGGGGCGGAAGACGGTGAGTGCGAGGACGACGATGAGGAGGGCGCAGACGAGGACCGCCACGAGAGAGACCACCGCGCAGCGGCAGCATCGCCGCCGGCGGTGGGGGTGGGGCTTCGAATCCATCATCGGAGGCGTCCAGCTCGGGGGAGAGAAGAGGAAGGCGCATTTATGAGCCGTAGTGTGACCCAGTGAGGTGGACCCCGACCGGGGCCCCTCATGGAGGGCATGGATTTGGACCAACAAATGGACGGGTAGGATGCTGGATGAGTGACTGGGTTAAATAATAATAGTAGTAATAATAAGAGGCAGGTTGGTATTTTTATCGTTGGGGTTGGTGAGCTGTTAAGGCGTGGAGCGTGTGGACTGCAGGTATAAATAAATAGGTCGAAGTCCGAATGAATTCCAAAATGTTACTAATTGCGCACGCTGCCAATAATTTAAACAATAATGCTTCAAAAATTGTAATTATAGCTGCGTTGGTTAGGTTTAAATGACACTTACTAGAACAAAAAACAACGAAAACAAACACCTTCCAATTACTTTTTAAAAAAAAAAACAACTCTAAGATAGAATTAGTTAAACCAGTCATTATTCTACAGATGGAGAGGTCGGGACTAACTAAACGCTCACTATCAAAAGAGTCTCCTTTATTTTCAAAGGAATCAAAATAAGGTAGGGGTGATTTCATGACCTTAATGAATCCAAATTTAAAGAGAAAGCGACGTGAAGACCTTTGTCCGGCTCAAACATTCGTTGACTTTGTCCGACTCTAATAGTTTTCCACTCCTGATTTGACCCACCAATAAATGGATGATAGGATTGTGTTTGATAGCAGGCAATATTACTTTCAGCGAAAGTGAAATCCATGTTTACACTTAACTAGAAAATGAATATATTATCACTTCTACCACTTAATACATCCTAAAAGCAAACACTATCATATTAGTTTTTTACAAATGACTTTGTCTAAAGTCTGCACTCAACACTCAACTCATTAGAGCAGCTGCTCAACATCAGGATCAATCAAACTGTATGAAGTATCAAGCTCAAAAGTATTCTGCTCAACACCAGAATCAGTTAAACTACCAGCATCTTTAGTTGTATTACCCTTGTTTCTGGTATTTAGTATTTTGCTGCCTCAATAAAATTAGAGCATGATCTTTTGGATATCTTCTAGTTCGTTAAAATCATTTCCTTAATGCATACGTAAATTTAGAATTCACTCTGATCAACTAAGTCACTTGCTTATCTTAATAATGCGATCGGTTGATTAAAAAAGTATAGGGTAAACTGCCCCCATCAATTGGTCAAGGGCCACTGATGGCCTTCGATTATTGAATGCCTAAAGAAACTCCACAAAGAGTGGCAAACCATATTTCAACTTTCTTCCATGCATCTTGCTCTCCACACAAAACAGAAGTAGAGCAGTCAGTTTACACGTCCCCCTTTTCCTATCATCTCATCTCATCTCAGTGCACACTTTAAAGAGATGGATGCCAAACTAAAAGTAGCCTAACAAATATAATCCTCTAAATTACAAGCTCCACAAACCACCACATAACAGGGCCTCTCTGTTAACCTCGAGATCCAAACATCTGCTCGAGGAGGATCACCATGGCCATGGCGAAGGCCGCATCAAGCCCCGGCCCCACCACCAGGCTGAACACGTCGACCCCAAGGGCGATGCCCTGGGCAGACTCCTTCCTCCTGATCTCCGCCATTTGCCGCCGCTCCCTGTCGTAGACCGCGCAGCAACGCCGGGAGTAGGAGCCCTCGACATCGTAGGCGAGGAGGCCCGAGTTGACGCGCGGAGTCACGCGCGCCAGCGCCTTGGAATGGAGGAGGCCCTTGTGCTTCTTCACTTTGAACTGGGGGTTGGCGGCTTCCTCAGCGTTGTAGATGAGCCAGCGGTCGCGTAGGTTGAGCCTCCTCTGCATCATCATAAGAAGGAGACGTGTGTGTGTCATCAGTACGTGAATTGAGCTTGGCATATCAGCAAACACTTGATAGAAATATTGTTCCTCAACCTCCAACAAACTAGTACGTGCTGGAGAAGGATTGAAGAAGAAATCAAACGAGGGACGAGTGTTTGACTAAACGACCACATGAGTACATAATTCTCTAGTGATAATAATTTTTTTTTTCTTTTTTGGTAATATCTATGTATTCCTGCGGGATTACAGGATGAACTCTTTCAATCTTTGGACTTGTTCCAGTGACCAGAACATTCGGGCCATCCTCCTATCGTTGAATATTTTCAGAAGCAGTTTCTTGGTTATGATGATAAACTAAACAATCCGGTAGAGTTAAACATTTAGTTCTCGAAAGAAGTCTATTTTTTTAGGGGTTTGGTTTCCAACAGGACTTTATATTCCTGCAAGTCCAAACAGGCATGTATTTATAACTACTTGGTTAGAAACGAACATGGGTGTTCTAGGTTTTTAAAATAAAGATTGAAGTTTTTCACTAAAAATCATCAGAGGATCAACACTAAATTTCTCAACCTGTGTACCTAAAAGAAGAAAAGGCCTCGGAAATCAACAAATGGTGGAACATTTCGAGAATAAATCGATCGAGAACCAAAGATTCAAACCTAACGACAGATCGATCCTTTTTGGTAGGGTACCTTTCTGCGGATGGTGAGCAGGGGTTTGCCGGCGGCATCCATGAGAAGGATCTCGTTCCTGCTCCCGGAGTAGTTGTCGACCCGGAACACCAGGTTGCCCTCGGCGTCGAACACGGTGAACCCGTTCCCGTGGAAGACGAGCGACTTCCGCCACACCGTCAGCACCGAGGGTTTGCCCTCGCCGGGGAGGTGGGGCTCGACACTGGGCGACTCCTGAGCTGCCGAAGCCTCCGCAGCCGAGGACGAGGAGTTGGGGTAGACCTTCGTCATCTCCGAAGAAATCGGGGAGGGCGCGGGTGGGGGAAGGGGAACGCGGAGGTGGTCCGACGAGTTCCGGGGCGAGTGTGTTTATATATATATAATAACAATAATAAGTATGCGGGCGCTTACTTTGTGGGAATCGCGGTGCTGCACGTGTCGGGCTATGCGTGAGGGATCAAACGCTTTTGCGGCAGAAACGTTCGCTCTGTGTAAAATTAATTTATGCACATTCTGCATAATTTTTTTAATTTATATTTAATATAACCCAAACTTTTTTAATTTTTTTAAAAAATATTAATTCTAAAAAATTAAAAAGATAAAAATAATAAAATAATTTTATAAGTACTAAATTCACGTATAAAACTTAATTCGAACCTAAGCTTTATAAATTAGAACTAAACCTCACTTTTGTGTATATATATAATATCGCTTGTTTTTTTTAATCTTTGATGATATGGAATCAGATGCCAGAGCAATTGTAATTGCGCATGGTCTTATTATTTTTACTGTGGAGGGTGCTGAGGGGAACCAAAGGAAACTTTTCATTAAAATAAAACAGAATAAAGTTGAAGTCAAATCAATTCCATCGGGGATTAGACACCAACTAGGTGGACATAATATAATGCAACTTAACAACAACGAGAACATATCCCTCACCCTCTTAATGTATTCAACTCTTTAAACATTTGTAAGTGGGCTTACAATTTGCACACAAAATGCCCATCTCAATTGTCGTTTACCGCGGACAAAAGGGATACAAAGATAGTTTAAATAGTCAGAAGGTAAGTTAAGAACTCTTAGAGCTAGGTATACATATCGGACCAAGTTGCTCATTAGAAGAGAACAAATAAAACTTTAGGGAAAGGCAAAGTGGGGTGGGGGAGGGAGACAGAGCTTACGTACGTCAGAATCCCCTGCTTGTTTTTATTGGACGAGGCATCTCTTGTTGGCCATACCTGGAGATGGTGGGTGGTGCATCCACTTTAGCTCTACTAATTTGGCGGGCTGAGGAACTAATACTCATCTCCGAGGATTTTTAAAGTTGTGGAAGGGAAATAAAGTTGAAGGTTCGTGAAACATCTATTTGGGAATCGGTGACGAACAGTCGAAGTAATAAGTCGTGCTAATGTCTTCTCAAATATAGCTGGTTATAGGCCGGTGGAAGAGGTAATTAATTAAGTCATGCTTGGGGGGCATGTGATGAGATCTGATAGGGATTAGGATTTAGGAACAGCGAAGAAGAAGAAGAAGAAGAGGGGATGCCCCCCACTCACTGACTGACCACGTCGATGGAGACTTCTACTTCCTTTTCAACTGCAGCTGAGAGTCCCTTCAGTCCAAGAAGCTTTTTTTTTTTTTTTTTGAATCAGAGCATTGCAATTCGATATATCATCCAAACTGAGTGAAAAAAAACAGACATGAGAAATTACAAGCATCAACGGTACTTTCCGAGTAAAATCAAATAAGACACTCATCGATTATTTGATACTCAAAGAGACTTATGAGTAAATCCAAAAAGCATTTTATTTCCATAATTCGAAAGTATTTCTGTTCAACGTACCACTTCTATACTTTATTTCTAAAATTTATTATTGTCAATGATCTAGGACGTACGATACTGATAGTAATAAAAAGCCGGTGCTGCTGCCCACATTGCCATATGCATGTGGAACAAATGCCACTTATAGATGGTACGGTCCAATAACAATGCATGTGGAACTCATACCATGCAACCATAATTTTGGTTCTAGAATCTGATATTATGTTGATATTGGTCTGAAATGGTAATTAACAACAGCGATACTAATAATAATAACAATAAGGAATAATTATAACAATCGGTAGGACACTCCTTTTTTACTCCATTTTCAAAATAAATAGTTAGTCTTATTGTTTCATCAAACTGTTTGCCTTTGTTTCTCTCTTCCTGTTCTGCTTCTTTGTTTATAATGAATAATATGGTAATGAAGTCCAACCTTCACTGGAGTATTTGGTGAACAGAGCACCCACATGCCATTAAAATATTTAGAAAATCCAAGCGACTCTGGCTTATATATATATGCATGTGAAATAGAATAAATAAATAGCTTGGTAGGCACTACTACTTGATAGAAATCTAGTTAAATAAGAGGTGGAGCAAAATATCACCCCCTATAATTAGGAATTAGGAGTTCATAAATAATAGGACACTAGAAAAGTCATCATCTTTTCAATGCCACATGTCCACATTTGCATCGTCCAATGCTAGTTTTTTTTTTTTTTGAAAAAGATGAACGATGATTCAAATTGATTAGATTATTAAGCATCGGAAAGATGCCTTTTTTTTTAAGTACATCGGAAAAATTGCCTCAGCTGGAGGCGGTCAATATTAAGCCATCCGTAGGCTCGTTTACTTGACAATTTAAGCTGGGATGTTAGGTAGAAATAAATGATAGTTTAATAGATAAATTAAAACTCCTCTAAGGATTACCTATCATCGTTAAACATACTACTCTCATGGTTAAGCAGTAATAACTTGGATAAGAGTTTTAAGAATATTATGAATTCCTGATACATGTAAATAGGATGAAATTATACTTTAATATTAGTGCTATTATGGATTTTAGGATATCCTTTGTTCTTTCAAATGTATTTCTATGCTGAATCGCCCATGATTCTGATTTTGTTTTCTGTGATGCTGTTCTTCTTTTGTTATACCATTTACCATCACATGTTATGCATGATCTGCTTTTGTGCTTAAGAAACCAAATGCAACTTCTACTTGGTTTATTTATTCCCAAATTGCGTTGATCTTTACAGAGGCTTTTTCTTAGAAGATATGAGAATGACTTGAGCCCTTATTCTGCATGGAACATCACAGGAACATATATAGGTTTGTATTTTCTTGCTTTGTAAGACTATTTGATGGATCTCCATGTTTGTTACATTTGGAATTTAAAAATCAACTTTTTGCTCCGTTTAAATTTGAGACTGTATGATAGATCTCCATATTTGTTACACTAACATTCAATTTTCTGGTTCTGTCTACGTCTGTTTCTTTCACAATTAAGCATCAAACTGTTTATGTTGTGACTTGGGAGATGCATACAATTAATATAGCGTGCAACTTATACTTGCATTCAAACATGAATGCTGCAAATAGCACTTGCAGTGTATTAGCAACTTACAACATAACTATATTATTACACATACGAGTTACTAAGATTCCTTTTTAGTATAGTTCATTTATCAGAACACACTTTTGTAGTTGCACTTCTTGCCATGCAGACTGTTATACTTTAGTACCTCTTTAACACTGATCCTTTGGTTGTAAACGTTGATGAATTTGATGATCTACAATTGTGATCTTGAAAGAATATTCAATAGATATCAGTAGCTGATGTAGCTAATTCTGTTATTTCCACCATTCGATACCACTTCTTGAATCTTGATTACTCTTGTAGTGGTTTGCAGGAAAATGGAACTTTGTAGAGATCACAAATAGCTCCTTTAGGCTTTTTGATTTTGGAAAATCTAATGGCATATCAGTTTTGGAGAAGGTGAGAGTAATTCACTGCTTTGCTTTATCTGCTCATCTAACACAATTATCATTTTAGTATTATAGTTATTAGACCACAATTATTTGATGTAAAATAATTGTTTGTGAAACTAATGTTATTTAACTTTGCAGTATGTCGTGGAGGAGAAGCATGCCTAGTGTTAATCATCCAAGTTTGGCACGAGGCATATCCCGTGCCAGTGTGCCGGCCCGGACCCAACATATATAAAATGCTACTGTTCAGATTCAAATTCAGGTATTCAATGGGGGAGCAACACTTTTTACCACTACAACAACTTAAATTAATAATTTTTTTTTATAATATATATATATATATATATATATATATATATCATGCCTCGTATCATGTTGCCCCGAGCCCATAGGTAGCAGGAGATCAGCCCGACACATGCTTACTTGTGCGGGCCGTGCTTATTTACCGAGTTGGGCTCGTGTTGCCTAGCCCATTTTACATGCCTAGTTATATCTTACTTTCTGCTGCCGGAAGCCCTAACTCCTCCTATTTGAGTTATCCCTTCCTCCTCTTCTTAGAGAAGCTCCACATTGAGTTAGAAGGCCCTCCTCATGGCTCTCCTCATTTACTTTCTCACAAGCTCCACTATGGATGGGTGGGCGAGTTAGAACCCTCTTAGTCATCTTCAGCCAACCCACGACCCTGGTCATTTATTTTCTCAAAATATTAGTTTCACAGATGCAGGGGATTCATTGAAAATATTTGTATTGATTATATCCTCATCGCCCACACCCCCCTCAAACCCTTCAGCCCTCAGTAAAAGTGTAAACAGGCCGTGATCGCCAGTGCACACCCCCCTTAAATCCTTCAGCCCTCAGTAAAGATGTACACAGTCCTTACTTAACCCAAGCACGCCCCAAGGGCTTGTCGTGCCTGGCATGGGGCGTATCTCGCGCCAGCCCAGCCTGATACATATAAAATACTATCGTCAGGAATCAAATTCAGGTATTAAGTAGAAAAATAATATTTTTTTACCACTATAACAACTTAAATTAATAATTTTATTTTTATAATATATATATATATATATGGGCGGGTGGTGGGGGTGGGCAAGCCTTACTATGGGCGGGTGGGCGAGCTCCACTATTGGCAGGTGGTGGGCGAGCTCCACTATGGGCAGATGGTCGTCTTCAGCCTCCCCATGGCCCTGGCCATTTACTTTCTCAAGGTCCTCCTCCTTTCTAAATTGGCTTACATCCATTGACGGATTGAGAGGCTTCTTCACCATGTATTTAAACGTTATTACCTTTTTATGGATATTAAATTTCCTAAATTTTCAGTGTATCGGTTTAATGGAGGGTGGATGCAGAACGCCGTTTACATCCAGATTGAAGACGACGATGGAATATAGATGAGTACGAAGTTGTCAAGGTGTGGTTGAACCTCAAAAGCTCTTCCCAACAGCAAAGGTTACTCGAGAACAAGAGATTTACCAACAAATTCTAATTGTGAGAATATACAAAGGTGCGAAGGTACTATGGTGAATAGGTTTCAGCTGATATTTCCCAGATGCAATAAGTGACTTGATTATACCCTAAGGGCGTATCGTGCCTGTAACACACCCGACACGGGCCTAACACATATAAAATGTTATTATTGGGATTCAAATTCAAGTATTGAGTGGGGGAACAATACTTTTTACTATTTCCGTCGTCACCTACACCCCCCTCAAACCCTATAGCTCTTCAGTTCTCAGTAGTGGTGTAAACGAGTCGTACTCGCTAGCCCAAGCATGCCCCAGGGGCGTGCCATGCCTGGCACGGGGTGTATCTCATGCAAGCCTGACCTGGCATAAGTCCAACACATATAAAATGCTACTATTGGGATTTAAATTTATGTATTTTTTTATAATATATATATATATCATGTCTAGTGCCGTGGAGAATGTATTTCACAATTGCAATAGGGGACTCACAAGGGCCCGCAGGAGATCAGCCGACATGACATACCTACTTGGGCGGGTCGTGCTCGGGCCGCTCGGCCCATTTTACTCTCCGCTGCTGGAAGCCCTAACTCCACTTTTACATACCTAGTTATACCTTACTCTCCATTGTTGAAAACCCTAACTCCTCTTATTTGAGTCCTTCGTTCCTCATCTTCTTAGAGAAGCTCCACTATGAGCGGGCTAATGCAACCCACACCCCCCTCAAATCCTTTAGCCCTTAGTAGAGGTTTAAACGGGCCATACTCGCCAGCCGAGGCATGCCCTAAGGGTCTGTCGTGTCTAGCACGGGGCATATCCCACGCAATCCAGCCTGGCCATGTACAAACCCAACATATATAATGTTTACATGCCTAGCCATATCGTACTCTCCGTTGCCGAAAGTCCTAACTCCTCCTTTTTAAGTCCTTTTTCCTCCTCTTCTCGGAGAAGCTCCACTATGAGTGGGCTGATGCAACTCATACCCCCTCAAACTCTTCAGCCCTCAGTAGAGGTGTAAACGGGCCATGCTCGCCAGCTCAAGCTCTCCTCGAGGGCATGCCATGCCTAGCATAGGGCATATCCCACGCAAGCGAGCCCGGCCTTGCATGAGCCCAACACATATAATATTTTACATGCCTAGCCAAATCTTAATCTTTATTGCCAGAAGCCCTAACTCATCTTCCTCCTCTTCTCAGAGAAGATCTATTATGAGTGGGTTGATACAACCCACACTCCCCTCAAACCCTCAAACCATTCAGCCCTCAGTAGAGGTGTAAACGAGCTATACTCGCCAGCCCAAGCATGCCCCAAGGGCATATCGCCTAGCAAGGGGCATATCCCATGCAAGCTAGCCCGACCTTGCACAAACCCAATACATATAATGTTTTACATGCCTAACCATATCTTACTCTCTGTTGTCGAAAGTTTTAACTCATCTTCCTCCTCTTCTCAGAGAAGCTCCACTATGAGTGGGCTGATGCAACCCACAACCCCCTCAAACCCTCCAACTTTTAAGCCCTCAATAGAGGTGTAAATAGGCCATGCTCGCTAGCCCAGGCATGCCCTAGGGGTGTGTCATGCTTGGCATGGGGCATATCCCACACAAACCAGTCTGGACTTATACGAGCCCAATATATATAATGTTTTACATGCCTAGCCATATCTTACTCTCTGCCGCCAGAAGCCCTAACTTCTCTTCTCAGAGAAGCTCCACTATGAAGCTTTTCCTTCTCTTCTCAATGAAGCTCAGTCTATCAAACCCTTAGTCACGAGGAAGCTGTTCAACTTCCTCAATCACGTGCAACTTAGAGTTGAGGAAGCTGTTCAACTTCCTCAATCACGTGCAACTTAGAGTTGAGGAAGCTGTTCATGGAGATGACTAAAAGGTCCATCATAGTCATCGAGGATATCGATAAGTTTGATTTCACCTGCAAGCAAAAGAACATGGTGACTCTCTCAACTTAATTGATAGGCTTATGACAGTCTGCATCAATGAGAGGATCATTATTTTCATGGCTGTTAACCTAAGGCACCTTAACTGCAGACTGATCTGTCCAGGTAGAATGGATGGGCACATCGAGATGCACTACTGCTCCTTTGAGGCCTTCAAAGTACTGATGAAAAATAATTGGAATATCAAAAACCACAACATGTTCTACCAAGTGCAGCAGTTGTTGGAGGAGGTGAAACTTACGCTAGTGGAGGTGGTGATGCAGTTGAGGCACAAGATATTAGCTGAAAAAGTGTCTATATGTCTCGAGAGATTGATCGAGAATGGAAAGTTGAAGCTTGTGAAATAGCCATATCCTATGCTCGTGGTCTTTTAACTAGTTTGAGGATTTTTGTGTATTCTAAGTTTTTATGAGAAATCTATTTTTGGGCTTATTTTATGCTTTTATAGGATGAAAATATCTTTGATATAGTGTGTTTAGAAGGAATTAGAAGGATCAATATATCTACTAAATTTTGCATAGTAGTGCTCACGGAAAGCTGCTCATGTGTATCTACATTTGTGTTGTAAATATCTGACCACATATTGATAGGAAACAGATAGGGCACAAATCAGAAAATCTAATATGAGAGTATTAACCTATTAGAATAGTTTATTGAATTTCTCTTTGTTCTTTTATGTGATTCATCTATTTTGGTTTTCCACCTCTTCACTTGCATTTGTGTTGCTGACTTGTTGAATACTACATAGGAGGCTTTTTAGATATGCAACTAATTGGAGCATAGCATGTTGTTTAGAAAGAATTCAAATATCAGCTGGCCGTACTGTATACAGATTTTATATCAATATCCTTTTTCTTATTTATATCACTGAAAACATCATCAGCTATTGATTATTTCAATATAATGATATTATTTTGGTATGATTGTTATACCACGCACCCATTTGGCCTCTCCACTACAATGGAATATCAAATGGCCAATGTCCAGTATGGTGTTTATCTAATATTCAATATCCAATTCTTTCATCCATAGATTAGTTCATCATTCTTGTTAATATTCAATATCTAATTCTTCATCCATAGATTAATCATGCATGGGTCTGATCTATAGCTTAATAAATAGAAGAATAAAATTCTGGCTTCTGACTTGAATCTTTAAACTTTCTTGATGTAGGGGCTTTCATATTTACACTCAATTTTTAAAGTCCATAGGGACATTAAAGGTGGGAATATTTTACTTACTGAGCAGGGAGAAGTAAAGTTGTATGAGCACATCCTTGAGAATATTACTTTACAACATAAATTTGAATAGTAGATATACATGGCGGCGATTATTAATTGCATGTAATGTTTTTGCATATAAATTTGTCATCACTAGTTTGCTGCTCTAGCTTTAGTGTTATAAGTACTGTTTACAATATCAAGTGTTTTGTATACTTATCTGTACGTATAGTTGATGTTTATGCAATTATATTTAATTATTCTCTTTCTTAGGTCACTTTTTTTTTCATGATTTTATTTCAAAGTGCTCGGCAAAAGATCCAAGATTTAATGTTATTAAGATAGAAGGAAAGATTGTTGGCATAAGTAGGTTCTTTATCTTGAGGGTTTTATCCCAAGAATGTTGATAATTTAAATCTATAGCGTAAGTTTATTGAGAAGTATAATTGGGGAGCTTCGAAGATGCTTTGAAAGATTAAAAAAATCTAGGCAGATTAGAGCATCAATGGCTGCACAGGCACATAATGAGCAATCAGGTGATGTTGGTGCAGAAGTGAAATTGTATGCTTGCTATGATTGGTACATTAAATTAAATTAATTTTTTTTTCCTTTTTATCATTCCAAACTTCATTGATTTTAGCAGTGAATTCATGAAGGAACTACACGGATTAATGTAACATACACAGACACTGTTACTTCGGGACCAAAGGGTTATCCAATCAATAATGATGCAGGCAATGTTGCTGGAGGTGATGCATGTAACTAAGTACTTATTTTTTAAATGAACTTTGTCACACCATGTAAAAAAATGCCAACTATTTTCAGCACATGCTCGTTCTTTAGCAAATTCCTTCCATAAACCATGAGGGTCACGTGACAATTTCCTCTTTCTAAGTAGGAATCAACTTGACCTATAGTTAGAGTTGAAACTTGAAGTCAACTGTACGTCGTGTCTCAACACTGATTTCTAGCTATTTGTATATTGAATTACTGATGTCGCTCATATATGCTGAAGGCATATTTGTCAATCGGAATAAAAAATTATGACTCAACAGTTTATGTACTACCCATACTCATGTGGTTGGATGATAAATACTGATCTCTATTGGGACTGGCCACCAAGGGATACGCACCTATTGGCGTGATATGTCCCTTTAATCACCAAAAATAGCACCAATGGTTCCAAATTTTTTAGTAAAATTTGGTATATGGTACAATACTGATCTAGTTGAGCATGAGTGGTACTGTTATCTAAAAAAGTCAAATGTTTATATGTTTCTACAACCTAATTAACTCTAGATCTCTTCTCTTGTAGGCGAGTTTGGTACTGTTGTTCATAATGAAGTTGGAAATGGTGACGAAGCTACTGAATCCTGTATTTTTTAAAAATCAGAGTTTATAACTGGGCTTAGTGACATCAGTTTTTACTCTCAAGGTAAAAAACTTGAGTACAACTGTTGGTTACATCACGATAATATGACTCAACATGACACACAATGCATGTGAGTGTTGCCTGTTAGTCCGTCGATAGCATGGTTTAATAAGGATGTCTACTCTTCTCAGGATGGCTATATGGTATTTTTTTTAATTTAAAAATAAAAAAAATATAGTGCACAGGACTGGTTTATGAGCAATCTCAATAGGCCTTTTGGTTCAAAACAGGGCCTTGCCCCGTTTGCTGGTCCAACCCACCTACTTTTGAATTTTTGATGCATTGAATTCGAGTTCTCAAATTTAGACTTGCTTGACAAATTGATTCCTATCCAAAACAAGCTTGTTTCATTATGTCATGAAACATGAATCTTTTGCATGAATGTCCTATGTCCGAGGGTATATTCACCGTAGATTAGATTATTTTTTTAGTTAAATTTAACTTCAAATTTAATTGGAATCTATGATGGGTTAGGTCATACACATTATGCATGCATTTTTTATTTTTTTAATAATAATAATTATTACTTTTTGAGAAATTTCTTCTGTAATTTTAAATAATAATTTAAAAACTAGCGATAAAATCCTTTTTTTTATTAAAAAAAAAGGGTAAAGCAACCAATTCCAATTCCACGTTCGCACCTTTTCGTGCTGCGCATATTCGAATCCTCACTCGCAGCCTTCTCCGAATCCGGACACCGACCTCAGGAGGCCTCTCTCTGCAAAAACCAGCAAGCAAAGCATCCAAGCATTGCCCCACGCGCACGCCAGAAGCGTCCCGGTAACAGTTCGCTTAGACCTACCGCACCACCGGCTAAGCTTCCTTGAACGAACCAGGCGAGGGGCGTGCCCGTCACGTGCCTCCCTCCGTTCCGTCGACGTTTCCCATCTTCCTCCCCCGCGGGCGCTTTTTAATATTTCCTTCCATGACTCCCGATCCTCTCCGTGCTTCGCGAGGACGCCCTCCTCCTCCTCCTCCTCCTCCTCATCGCCGCTGCTTCCTCCTCCCCCTGCACCGCGCCGCCGGCCTTTGGGGCTTGATCGGTCGAAGGGAAGACGTCTTGGTGCCTGGTGGCTGATCTGGTGGCCGGCAATGGCTTCCTCCACGGAGGGTTTGGTGCCGATCACAAGGGCGTTCCTGGCCCAGTACTACGACAACTATCCGCTGCCCCCCTTGTCGAAGGACGTCGCCCAGATCACCGCCGAGCTCCGGGAGCTGTCCAACGGGCTCGCGAGCGGAAGCCCCCTTACTCCTGGTCATACTAAACCTCAATTTTTTTCCTCGGGTTTCTTGCTTCCTGCCGTGACTTTTAGTTGGGAAGATGTCCGGAGTAGGTTTGCTCGTCGGTTAGTGCTGGTTTAGTCTGGTGCGCTTCAATTTAGGTTGGCACGATTGCCCTTTCGGTGAGGAGCAAATTGGCTAAGAGTTCCTAGCATGTTACTGTACTCATTTGACGAAGTTTTTTCTTTGCCGATTCAACTGGAATGTGCTAAAAATTGTGCCCCGCTCAATTTGGACATAGTTAAATGACCACTAATCCTCCTCATTGCTCTGACATCGGTAAGCGCTCGGAACAACGTATCATGCATATCCAACAACTTTTAAAACTTTTCCGTAGATTCACTTGTTTTAAGATGCCTTATTTTACCATGTGAAAGTATCTACCAGAAGGCATAGATCAATCCAAGACATTTCGCGGTGGACGATGTTTAATGGTTTATGTCAAAATTCTCTCTCAAAAGTTTAACGTCCTTTCTTGGTGATAGAGCACGAGCTACTGTGGAAAGTTATCCTCAGGGTGTGTATAGCTAAAGGAACTCGACCACTTTGTCTCATCCAATTTCTTAACGCAAGGTTCCCAACACCATATCTGATGATAACATATGGAATAAATGAGAAAAGTAATCTTCAAAATTTATGCATAAATCTTCTAAAATTGAGGATAAACCAGTTGAAACTCACTTTGCATGTGGAGTCACCAGAATAAACATAGGATTAATGGGATAACCATAACAGTCTTTAGCTAAAAGTTAGAGTGTTCTCAATTCTTTTCCATGAATCTATAATGATGGCAAGGCTCAGATTTGTAGAACATGCTAATTTAAACTGTGCTCATATTATTTGATTTTGGTACATTCTTGTTCTTGTTGGGAAGACTGCAAAAATCTGTTAGCAGTTTATTGGGTTGAAGAACGTTTGATTTTGAACACATTTGCACTTGTTTGAAGGCTTGTACACTAGATCTTTGACAGAGAGTTTTGTTTGTTTGACCATTAGATGATTCCACGTGAGTTTCATATTGATATTGTTTGACCATAAAGCGGTGGATTAATTGGTAGAGCAACTTAGTCACAAACTAAAAGTCTTGAAAGGGTTTAAGTCTTCCATTCAAGTAGCTCTGGGATATTTACACGGACTGTCTGCTCACTTTAAGTTCTCCAGTCTGAACATAGTATAATGCTCTATGATCATATTATGTGATACTTATAAGGCTGGTCTGAATTGCTTGATGCTTATCAATCCTCAAAGAAATCAATATTTGCAAATGTAGATTAAGTTTTTAAAAAAATTTCTTTTCACTATGCTCACATGGATTCTTGCTACATTTTGAAGAGGAAGAGCGCCTACTGCAAGAAGTGGACCGCCCACCTGCCCATAAAATTGATGAAAACTTGTGGAAAAACAGAGAGCACATTGAAGAAATTTTATTTTTGCTAAAGGAAGTTCATCGGCCAAGAATGGTACAATTTAAATTTGATAACACTATTGCAGTTTTATTCTTCTATGAAAGCCAGTGGCTTTAGTTGTTCTTCTGTTTCTATATCCTCCTGCTTTTCCTTAATACAAAAAATTACTTTCTGTAGTTGTTTCCTCCCTTACTGTTGACTTTCTACCTTATTATAATATTTTAGCACTAATGCTGAACAAAGTTTATTTTCCTTTCGTAACTTATGCAGCTTCAAAAGAAAACCACCTCCGAAGATGTAGATGTAGTTTTCACTCTTGGAGAACTTGAGGCTAAGCTTTGGAGCACTTTGAAAGCACTAGAGACTTTTCAGCAAAAAAATGCTGATACTGTGTTCAATATAGGTTTGGCTACTGATAGTCTTGCTTACTCTTCATTGGTTATTTCTGAAAATCAGTCTTACGACTAAAAATGAATACCTATCCATGAAGATATGCAGAATTAAGAAAGTTTATATTCCTTAAAAGCAACTTGATCGAAGATTGACCTGAGAGTATCTTAACTATCTATAAACAGAACCACAATATCAATAGTTTTAGCTGGCGCAAAGTGTCTGATCAGTGAGCATGATTTTGCCAAGCGATGAGTTAAGATAAAGGAATCTTGTATTAGTAGCTGCAACCTTGAAATTTTACTGATAAAATCATAGTTTTTCTTTCCCAATTTTCCAGAGATCCAGGGAAATTTCAGAAATAGTGAAATTAAAAGGCTTGTACAAAGGCCATATTAGGCATAGATTAGCTCAAATAAGTTAAGAACATATTGAGTACAACCCCCCTGAAGATCAGAACATGTGAAATATGATATCCAACTAGAACCAACGAACAAGTGTTCTTCAATTGTACATATTATCTATTGTTTAAATATCACTTACCTTAGCTTCTAAATAATTTAATCGTTTAATTATTACATGGATCACATGAAAATTTAGGAACAATTTGGTATCAGTTAAAGAAAAGAAGCTGACTTCAATCTTAGTGAAATAAAGTCTAGACAACCTTCAGCTGAACAGTTATATATAGTATTTAAATAATATTATAAATAAATAACATCTAAGCTGACAGGAGAATCTTGCATATACTCACATAAATATGCTACCAAATGTCCGAATTAAAATTATGTATGGTTTCATCCATTGAGGCCGGAGAAACCTTACTTAAGGTGGTTACGGAGCCACACCAATAATGCTGGTATGTCAACGTAATTTGAAATTTTGGATTGACATTTATAGTGTAATAAAATGCTAGAGCAGGCTGAACTTGCAACTTTTTTAAAATTATATTGGTGGTTGCTCTGCAATATCTTTTAGAAGATTAAATGGAAAATGGAGGTCATTTTGTTGCCAGAATGCTATATACTAAATGTAGTTTTCTTGGTGAATCAGTTAATTTATCAAGGTTCCTTTTCAAGTAACTGATCGAGATCTGTAAATATATTTGCAGTTATGACTTATATGCCACAAGACTTCAGAGGCACTCTTATCAGACAACAAAGGGAGCGGTCGGAAAGGAATAGGCAAGCAGAAGTTGATGCTCTAGTTAATTCTGGTGGAAGCATACATGATCGTTATGCTTTACTCTGGCAGCAGCAGATGGAGAGGTTAGTATATTTTTTCCCTGAATTTGTCTCCTGAGAAAGAAAATACTCATTCAACTGTTTTAACCTACAGGCGGAGACAACTAGCCCAGCTAGGCTCTGCAACAGGTGTATACAAGACACTTGTGAAGTACTTAGTTGGGGTCCCGCAGGTACATTGTGTACTTTATAAATAATAACGTAATATTTTGTTTGCTTTTACTTTTCTATTTATTTACTTTAGAAATTGATATTATCTTACTTGCACCTCACCATAGCTACTCCATACAATTATATAATGCACAGTTGAACTTATTGGTTGATTCAAATTTTGAGTTACCACCATTTAAGATTAACAATACTTTAAAAAGCTTTATTATCACTTCCCTGTTTTTTCTATGCAATAAATTGATAACCCATGTGATTCTGATTTGCTGTTCAAAATCCTGATGACAATGTTGAAATCATGAGGAAGGGGAAGCAATTGGGAACATATTGATGGCCATTGGTCATGCAATTGACTAGGAGGGTTCAGCATATTTTAATGCTGTATACATTCTCTCACACTAATAGGTCATGATAGCCTTAGCATACAGTGAGAAGCAATGGATGAGAAGAATAAGAGAGGGAGTAAAACAGCATATAATGCACATGATCTTTTATATGGTTTTTATAAAGGTTTCTTGCATCCTTGACCACAGAAATCCTCTTTTCTTATTCACCATAATACTATTATAAAATACAGATATAATAGACAGTTACTTCTCTTTGTAACATAGAGGCTAAGACAAAATCTAGGTGGTAAAATAATGAAAATTCACCTAGCTAATATAACCCACTTAATTTCTTACTTGAGAGTCAGATTTGTGGAACCCAGCTAGCTTGATTTTCATGTTGCTTTGCATACTAGAGGCTTTGCACCTATTCCATGCCATATTGTTTTAACTTAATTTTTTTTGTTAGTTCTTTTTGATAGGTTGCTTTCTACGATTGGATAAACCAAACCCACAACTCTTTCACTCTGAAGACTGATTAAATAGTTTGATAAAGATTCAATAGGAGCCTTCATTAAATATTTAGTGGATGATGGAATTTGTGATGCCTGCTTTATGTGGATGGATATAGATTGTAAAACATTCAACATATACAATATAGAATAGGAGATTTTGCTTTTGGATGTTCTTTAAGTCTTAGATTTATAATCATTGATTTCAATAATCAGTCTTCGATGAATAATACTATAGCAATAAAGTTTCATATCATAACCTAAAAAAAATTAGCCTTGGGAATGGGATCGGGTAAGATGAAAGTTGAAAGAAAAGTTTGGATTTTCAAGAAGCTTGAGTTATATTGTCCACGAATCTAGTCATGTTAAACATTCCTGTGATAGTAAGTTTGACAGAACAATTTGTTTCATTTTGATCATTTATTGAAAGCACAAAATCTGATACGGATGTCCTAGATTTCTTGAGTAATAGCTACAAGCTTATTTCATTTTTTTTTTGCCTACCTCAAGTTTCTCCCCTTGCATTCCAACTTATACGCTTTCATCTTGCACAAATGTTTGATAACTTTCTTCTGATTATGGATATAGAGTAGCTACTAGCAGGAAATACTAGTTATTTGTTAACTATCTGTTTTCTTTTTGTTGAAAAACATTGCATTCATTTCACCAATCTGAAACGATACAATATCATCCAAGAGGATGTGAAAAGAAAACATAAAACTTCGAAAAAAACAGCAAAGATACAAGTAAGACATGGAAGAGCAAAAGAGAAAAACATAAGCTAGGATGCCACTTCCCTTGATCATAAATCACCCAATAACTCTCCGTGAAGACAAACTAACTATAAGGGTCTAAGGTAGCTTGTAAGATGTGAAAAATGTTAAGGCAGCAGCTGCTTGCATAGCTAAGTTCCTTGGGAGTATAATTTTTAAAGATTTGTTACACCTTGATAAGATTTGTTAACTATCTGTTGCCAAATCCAGATAGTTATATGTATATGTAACAAATCTTATCAAGGTGTATATGTATATGTGCCAAATCCAAGGTGTGAAAATGTTAGGGCAGCAGCTGTTTGCATAGATAAGTTTAAAAGATTAAAAGCTCAACATTCGATCGATGATTGCAGTGTGCCAAATCCTCGGGTCTATACTTTTTAAAGAATAAATTTTCTCCTGAGTCAAGAATACCCATGCCCGAGCACTTGTCTTACTTATTAAACTTCTACTTAAGATCCATTAGCTTCATGACAACATTCTTATACTCTTCTATGTCAGCTGAGTGTAGAGAAGGAATATTTTCATGAAACTTTGTAAAATAATAAACTAAAATCCAGTTATTTCCTAACAAGTGATGAAGGTAAATCTGATGAAGAAAGTAAAACATCCCCATGATGTTTCAAACCAGAAGATAAAAGGAGAATACATTTTATAACTTCGTGCATCTTTACATTATCTAGAATTCAGACGTCAAGCTTCTTTTATGTCCTAGATATTTACTACTGGCTGGCATTTGGATTATCAGTTATTATAGATTCTTATACATACCTTATCTATTTGCATTATTGTTGTCTTTGGTCAACTAATCAACATGAGCATTTTTGTAGGTTCTATTAGATTTCATACGCCAAATTAATGATGATCAAGGGTAAACTGTTTTCATTGGGTTGTCACTTGTCAGTTTTTCTCTTTGACTTCTAGTCTTTAATGGCACACAACTAACATGCATATATTTCTTTTTCTTCTAATCTTTATGGTACTTTAGGCCGATGGAAGAACAACGACAGCGATATGGGCCATCTCTATATAAGCTTACAAACCTGGTTCTTACTATCCGTTTGTTTCTTCTTCTTTCATGGGGCCATTTCGAGTCGAAAAGAATGTATAGATGATGTGCTTTATTTGGTTATGTTTCCTTTAGCACATTATTGTTGTGCATGTGGCATTACTTAGTCTCTGGCTACCACTTTTTGCATGTCGAGCAGACAAACGGATCAAATATCTCTTTTGCAGCGAGCTGTCCATCTCTACACCAGTGAATTTGAGAGATTCATCAAATTTATTGGGTACTTACCATTGCTTAATTATCCTGAATTCATACGGCTTGTTCCTCACATTTGCTACTTCTAATTTTCATTTGAAGAAATACCATCACTGCAAGGAAGATGTCTAAGCTTTTTAAGCAGACCTTGCCAAGCTTGGGTCTTTATTTAAGTATCATTTATTAGTATCTTGT
Source organism: Thalia dealbata (assembly GCA_030544415.1). Classification (NCBI taxonomy): domain Eukaryota; kingdom Viridiplantae; phylum Streptophyta; class Magnoliopsida; order Zingiberales; family Marantaceae; genus Thalia; species Thalia dealbata. Next base: position 4,119,638 of record CM060458.1, read on the forward strand.
GGTTTTTAGCTTTTAGTACAATTCCCATGCTGCAGATAATCATTTTGCATCTGAGTCACACATAGAGTTTGTTGTTACTTAGCATTTTGTCTTGATTTTTTACTTATAATTGTTTTTGCATTATGTTTCTGATCACTATTTGTTTTCTTACCAAATGAACTGCTCTTGAGTTCATTTTTTTTCGCTGCATTAAGCATCTTATAGCATCTGATTGTCAGTTCTTCTGTTTCAATTTGCCAAACAGTATGGAATCATTGAAGGAAGTGAAAATTGATGCACTTGCAACTGATTGATACATGTTCAGCCAATGTCACTTTACACACATTCAATGCTTTTGTGAATAGTAGGTGATTTATGGGTAGGGTAACTAACTGTGTATCGCATGCATTGATGTATTTGTGTAATAGATGTGCCTATGATTCCAGCCATATGCTATCATTCTTTTTGTTTGGCATGGTAAAACTAGATGTCATGCATCATGAGTTGGCAATTGACATCTTTGTGCTAGCTTAACAAGCCAAAACTTTAAAAAAAGAAAAAAAGAAGTTCGTATGAAATTAAATGTTAACAATGATGCCTTAATATTTATTTTCTTCCTTTATTTTCGTTGCTATGACAATACTCTCTCTTTTGAGAAAATCAAACATGTATGGTTCTAGGCTGGTCCTTGGTTATATTGGTCAAAATTGGTTGTAAGTTGTAGTATGTGTGTAAAACCACCATGGTCTCCATGGAGATTGAGCAATTTTTCTTCACATTGTTTTTCATTTGATAAACCATTACGGACTATATGTTTGACATGCAAAAGAATTGAGAAATAATAGTTGCTTTTATGTATTTTTCCCCATCATTTGACAGAGTACCACTTATATTTGTAACTTGAATGCTTTACCATGCTTTGGTTGTGTCTAAAATATTTGGCTATTTGTCCTTCTATCAGAATTAAATATTTCTCATGATTAATTTTCTGCCCCAGCGAGGTGTTTATGAATTCCCCATTTTTCATTAAAGCAGAGGATGCAGGGGCCATCGAGCCAAGGTATGCACTTCCTCATCTTTTATCATGCTTCACTTCTAAAAAATTTTCTTTTGATTTACCAAGGGTGAACTAAATAAATGCAAGTTCAGTTTCTGAACCTTTGTTTTATTTATCAGAAGTGATGACTATAAAGAAATCATCATTCCTGCAGGGAAAAGACATGAGGTATCTCTATATACCATCAATGATGTATATGTGGTTCATGACCTAAGAATTTCTAGCTATTGTTCAAGCAAAGATCTTCAGTTAATATTATTAGTCTATTCGGTTGATTCACCTTATATTTTCAATGTGTCTTGAACTGAATTGAGTTGTTAAATTATATAGTCACTTAAATTGAATGGTAATGAGATTTCAGTACCAGTCTGTATGTCCTAGTGGCATTTTAAGATCGAATTAAATGTGTACCATTCTGGTAGAACCTTGATGTCTATAGCATTCAGATGTTTTTTAAAGACTATACCCTTTAGATGTTCTAGCAATTGGTACAGAAGATGCTTACATATCCAATTTTGATGCTGTCACTAAATACAGAATTTTAAGGATCATAATGAGTATGATTATTTTTGTGCATGTATGAAAATTTAAAAGGTTAGATTTGTATCCTGGTGCCTTCAAGAGTGTTATTTTTTTTGAAAATGAAACATTGCATTCATTTCACCTGTCTAAAATGATATAGTTGCCTTCCAGAGTGTTGATTTTATATTTCTTAATGTCACTCTTAATTACTCTCTTTATTTTGGCGCATCATTTCTTGGATCATTTGTTAACTAAACTCTGGATAGTAAATTTGTCTTCTAAATGGTTACTTTGTATTGCAATCTTAACCTATGAGATCTGTAGATTCCAAACTCAGGTTTTATCTAATATTTGTTTTTCTCTTCACGAAGAAAGCTCCTTCTGTTCTTTTCTTACTTTTTATTTTTTTGCAGATAATTTTGACAGTTGAATCTGTAAATTCATATATAGCCTGGGATTTCTCGTTGGTTCAAGGTTCACTTAGCATGGTACTTTCAGAAGCTTTATATTAAGCTTTTATTATATTTCTTCAGAATATAAAGAATACTAAACATATATTCTTAAAAAAGTACTAGTTGTGAGAAAACATATTATCTTCTATCATGGATCAATTCCATTTATTTTGCATGTCATAGGCTCACCAAAAGCATTATTTCTTCTAGAGGTGTTTAAATTTGGGGTAGGTAACTGTACTCATTTATGGTGGGAGAATTACCATTGATTTTCCAAGAAGAATTGGAATCAGCATTTTCATATATGAAGTAATGAGTCTGATGTATATAAAAAAATAACTATATTGAAACTTGAAAGCCTTTTGAAGTGATGATAACATTGTGTGTAGTAGAAGGATTAGGCAATGTTAATATAAGGCGTGACAAAAACCTGTGTGCAGTTTCAGGGCCATTGCAAATATCTATCTCTGCTATTGAAACTGTAGAAATTTGTTTGTGAAAGCATTTTCTACAATGGGTTATTGGCTCCTCTGATTTTCTATTTCCTACCCCAAAAGTAATAGTTTTAACTAAATCAGTCTTCAATTATTTAACCAAGTACAAAATGTGATTTTAACATGTTATTTTAATGGACAGGATATTGGTTTTCACGTTGAGTTTGTAAGCTCCTCAGGTGAAACTACGGTGAGGTTACTTCACCAAAAAGATACACTTTTTGGCCAGATTTTTCTTCCCCCAAGATCATTACTTTATAACTAAAACAATTGTCATAGTGTATTTGTTGTTGAATTATCTCATGGAGTTTTCCTTGTGCAGTTAATCTTACCATATCGGAAATATGATTCCGACCAAGTAAGTTGATCTTGTCTTTTCTCAATCTGACAGATTTGATCACTTTATTGAATTTGCAACTTCGAATGTATATATTTCATTTCCAGGGAAATTTCTCCACTATCCTAGCTGGATCTTACAAACTAGTCTGGGACAATTCCTATTCAACGTTTTTCAAAAAGGTTCAAGAGCTTTATAATCTTGATTTATTAAACCACCTTTGTGTTTAATACTTTTTTTGGTCTTCTATATATTTTGTTGTGTTTGATTACTGGGTTCGTGCGAGATGTTTGAAAAATCTTCAACAACTGCTGATATTAATCTGTGTTGATCTTTTCTGGAAAATTGGACTAATGAGAATATAATTGAAAGATTCTTTTGAGCTTAAACAATCAAGTTCAGGTACACCGAGGAAAGACTTGCGTTGTAACCTGTTCCTTTTTTCCTGAAATCATGATTTCATGCTTATTAAACCAAGTTTCTGCATGACTTGGTAAAGGTTGAGCTTTGAGTGGTCTGATGCTTTTGAACAATCTTAACAGTGCTTGCGGTACAAGGTGGATGCTGTGCCTCCAGTTGCAGATACAGTGGAGCCCATTATATCCTGATCGAATTTCTCATTTGGCAGCCAGTCCAAAAGACTACATTGTTGGATTGTATCATGATGCTAATCACAATTTTTTTTGTACCATTTATCTTTACATCGAATCTGGGTCAACCAGTTCAAATCACCAACCGTCCTGGTGGTGTCCTGGGCACCGCCGTGCCACAAACATGTTCTGTACATGTGATGTATAAACTTGCACTGAACTTAGTATATATATGCGACTTGGATCTGCTTCGGATGACTTTGACCTTTTTATTGTTTAGCGTGAAGATACATAATCTAGTACACAAAATCTCAAAGTTGTAGATCTTCTATTGAGAAGACTCATTAGGCAGTATTTGTAGATCTTCTATTGACTAATGAACTTTTGTGGCTTCTAGTACTGTCTTGATTTGAATTTTGTTTAAATCGATATGTATTATATTCGGTTGGCGTCTGAACTCAACAGGAGCTTGACATGTTTTCTTTTTCTGGTTTTGTGTATAATCTAATGGCTTTTGTCCACTGATATAATGCTCTCCATTTTCTCAAACTGCATCTTACGTTTCGATGCCCTTGCATTGTCCAATGTACTCTGTGCTTTTTGCACAGAAGAGAAATTTGACTTCAGCTGATTTATCTCAAGGATGAATTGATTTCTTTTATATGTAGGAGCTTCAAGTTCTGTTTCTAAATCATGGTTTGGGTTAATAGAAGCTGTGACGTTCAGGTGTATGTATGGATTTAGATTCTTATTATTCTATTTTTTCCGTAACTTTCATCTTGACATTTTGATTCTTTATTCTGAAGATGTTTCACCATCTATATTTTAGTTTTTAAAATCATTAATCCTACTTCTACTAAGCTATTATATATATATACTAAGATCATCCACTTCAAGAAGGGAAAATAGGTGAGAAGCTAGTCTACCAAAAAGAAAGAAAAAACAACTAGTAACTAGATTTCGAGAACATTAGTTTAAGAAGGAAGTCATAACATCCACATCAAAGAATGCATCTGGCTGGACTATTCAAAGTTGAACTTTTGCTACCCATTGAGTAAATTACAGACAAAATAACTATTCAACATTCTATCATCTTCTCAAACGAGAATGAGGCCCGTGTGCTTTCTTTCCTGCCTCAGTTTACGGAGAAAAATTAAAGAACTGAGATCACAACAGTTACAAATACATAAAATTGCTACGTAGCAACTTCCACAAAAAACAAGGTAATTAATGAACTAATTTAAGGGCTCAAAATCAAGCGAACTCAAGTAATTTAACGATATATATATATAAAATCTATACTCTTCTCCTCCACGCCTCTCCTACTAATTGAGCGTCCAGAGAGAAACCATCGAGGGCCGTATCGCCTTCAATCTTCTCCCGATCGATCACCTTCCTGATCCCTAGCTAGAGCTGGAATTAAAATTCTTATCTGCGATTAATATACTGCTCGCCGGTCCGCGGTCGTCAGTGGTAGGGCGTCGGCATCTCAAGGTCGACGACGTCACCGCAGACTATCGTTTCCGGCAGCATGTTGTACTCGTCCCGCAGCGAGTTCGCCGGCGACACCACGCTGACGTAGAGCTCCTGCCCCAAGTACCGCCGGTCCCACATCTCCGACCGGAGGTTCCACATCCCGGCGTTGTCGAACGTCATCAGCACCGCCGACCAGGACCGCTGGTACACATGGATCGTGTGCCGGCTCACTGCATCCACCAGGTTGTACGTCTTCCTGCACTCCGGCGTCCACTGTCCATGCCCCATTCTGCATGCATCGCCGATGATCATCAAGGGGGACTTTAATTTAGTACAGTAGTGGACATGGATGGATCGATCGAGCTCACCCGACGGCGAAGAAGGCGTAGCCGGCCATGTGGTAGGCCTGCATGGTGCGCTCGGGGTTCTCGAAGATGATCTCGACGAACGTCCGGAAGGTCATGCTCAACACGTTGGGCGCGATCTTGATCTGGACAGAGCCCTCCGGCGGCGCGTCCGGCATCAGGTTGTACTCGTAAGGCTTCTCGGGGATGTCGTAGTATTCGGCGAGCTTCAGCGGGGTGGCGGTGTTCTCGTGCGACACCCCGTTGAGTGCGTACCGCTTCTTTCCGTTGACCTGCCCGAAGGAGCTAGCGATCTTGAGGGTGCGCATGATGTCGATGGTGCCGTAGTGGTACGACCCCTGCGGGTTGGGCCGGGCGGCGCTCGCCGATAGGTTCCACCGGAAGGACCGCCACTGGTTCAGCGACCAGGCCCAGCCCGATGGCGGCTGCGGCAGCTCCGGCAGAGGCGGCGTGTTCGATCCGTCGTACCGCACGATCCCGGTAGCGGTGAGCGTATACTTGGCGAACCTCGAGGACGCCACCATGTAGTAGTCACCGGGCTTCTGGTTGGCCCTCACGAGTACCGACATGCACTGCCCGACGTGGATGTCGAGCGAGTCGTAATTGTTCTGCATTGTGTGGGAGCCGTCCATCTCCACCAGCATCATCGAGTGCGACTGGAACCGGAAGTTGAGCGACACCTTGATTCCGACGTTGCAGATACGGTAGCGGTAGACCTTTCCGGCCTCCATCGTGAACATCGGCGCCTCGTCCTTCCCAGCGGCGTCCTTGCCGGAGCGCCCGTTCATCAGGGCGCCGGCTGGGCGGCCGATGGTGCGCCCGTTGTCGAGCTGCTTCGCCAGGAGCTTGTGGCTCTTGGTGTACCAGTCGCCGATGAGGATGGTGTAGTCATCCGCGGGAGGGTCGAAGGGAACGGGGATGAGGAGACGGCTGTTGACGCGGAGCCCGCCGTAGCCGCCAGCGGCGCGCTGCATCCCTAGGCTGGGGAAGTAAACGAAGGTCCCGATCTGGTCCTTCACCTGGAAATGGTAGGTGTGGTTTTTGCCCACGGGGATGGGGCAGTTGGTGCCGGCCGTGCCGTCCTGCCAAGAGTTCTTCCGCTGCTGCACTCCATTCCTGAGAATTGAAAAATAAAACAAAGAAAAAAAACGCCATTAACTTCGCCTCGTCTGAAGAAGGGAACAGATCAAAGGAAAAGTGGCCTGCCGAAGTTTAAACTAATTTGACCATGTAAAGAGGAGGGGCTCATCAATTTGGTTGTGGATATTGACGACGATGTTGTTGTTGCTGCTGGAGTTGATGTTTGGGCCGGGGAACTCGCCGTTGATGAGGATGACCTGCTGAGGTACGCCGAGCGGGGAGATGGTGCCGTAGGTGACCTTCCATTCGAAGAACAGGTACGGGTCCTCGGCTCGCACCGCCGCGAGGCGGAGAAGAGACAGCAACAACACCAACTGTGTCGCTCGCAACATCTCCCCCGGTGTTCAGGTAACCGGTGGCGGTGGCGGTGGCGGTGATGGTGGTTATGGAAAAAACAGAGGCGATGTGCCTTAGTTGAGGGAAGCCCGACGGAGGGCCTTTTAAAGCGCGAAGTGGCTTCACCTTCGGTCAAAGCCTTCGCCTCCTTCACTTGTCGCCCGCACTTGTCGTGTTCGCTGCGAAGTCCTTCCGCCAGAAGCGCTGTGACGAGGGAGAGAGGATTGAAGAAGGTGAAAGTGTTCCATGTCTTATTTTAGACAAATAGGTTTATACCGTCCGTTATAAACTTAATGTTATAGATAAAAGCCTGACCGTTATTTTATGCATGTGATTAGAGTGATAACGGTTTGATGCTGGGCGAAACTTAATTATAATTATAATTCATTCCAGGGTCGAATTAGGCTAAACCGAAACCAACCATTTGCGAACCGGAATTTTCTGAACCCGGTCTAAATTTCTATGAAGTCGAACCGGACTTGGGTTAAACCGGGCTCTAAATAACTAGAGACTTGCTGACCAACGCGCAGCCCTGAACGCCGACGAGATCCACAGCCGAGCGTTCGCCGTCTTCCGCCGTCATGGCTAAGAAAGCAAGGAGACGAGGCCTTGCCGCTACGGCGTCGGCGAAGGCGGAGGAAGGCGGCGCCTCAGCCTTCCCCTGGTCGACCACTGGCCTGACAGCACCCACGGCCGCGGCGGTAGCCCTGTTCGCCCTGCTGGTGCGGGTGCTCGTATCGCTGGGTCCGCACTCAGGACAAGGCACGCCGCCGATGTACGGGGACTACGAGGCCCAGCGGCACTGGATGGAGATCACCCTCCACACGGCCACCGACGAGTGGTACCGCAACACCACCGCCAACGACCTCGCCTACTGGGGCCTCGACTACCCCCCGCTCACCGCCTACCAGAGCCTTGTCCACGCCCTCCTCATCAATGCCTCCCTCCCCGACTCTCTTGCTCTCTCCTCCTCCCGCGGCTTCGAGTCCCACGAATCGTAATCTCTGGACAAGATCCAACCCTTTAATCGCACCTCTTCTCTGCTTCGTAATTTTTTTTATCTGAAAAAGATTTACCTGCTTTCTTGATTGTGGATGTAGAAAGCTGATGATGAGGTGGACGGTGTTGTCATCGGACTTGCTTGTGTTCTTTCCGGCGGCTATCTACTTTGTGTGGATTTATTTTCTGCGGAATGTCAGCGGTGATGGAAAGCAACGGTCAGCGCCGTGGTTACTGGCAATGATACTGCTCAATCCCTGCTTGATGCTCATCGATCATGGTCATTTTCAGGTATTAAATTTTAAAAATTACGACTTTTGGTTATTTATTTTTTCCTCAATGCAGGCTGAGGTTTGCTCAGTATTGAGCATACGTTATTTTCACAATTTATTCACGCGTAGCTGAAAGTTAGGATGAAATGAAATTGTTGTTTTTACAGTCAGTAGGGTCTTGGAGCTATTTCTACTGTTCACTAAGTTTTTGGGTTTACGTTGATGGGTTTTTTATCAACATACCATTTTTTTTCCCTTTTTATATTGTATACTTCAATTTTCTTGTATGTCTGTCTCTCCTGTCGTTAACAGGTTCTTTCTGTTTAGATTGACTGAAACGCCACCGTAGATCGGAATTAGAAATGTAATCTATCTTTTCTTCTAACCCTACACATCCATCCCAGAAATCTAGTGTGGTGCAAAGTGTGTAAGGGAACAAGACTAGATGTCCGTCTTCACTTTACCACTTCTTATTGAGATTCATTTCAATTTAATTTAAAATTCAAGTTATCAAAAGCTTTTATTATTACCAGCTTGTTCACTGATGCTTATACCTTTGAGTCTATTTTGCATAGTTGTATCGTACACTTTACTGAAGATTATAGAAATATTCTGCTGATTTTTTACTAAGTTTTTCCCTACAATACTTTTTTTTTTGAAAGATAACATTGTATTCATTTCACCAATCTGAAACGATACAATATATCATCTAAAGGGATATCTAAAACAAGTTGAAAAAGAGTAAACAAAAGCAAGGATGACATATACACCAAAACCATAATGCACAGAGCAACTGAAAGTGAATGAATAATCTATAAGTCTCTTTAAGGTGGCTATTACTGCATATGTAGCTAAGACCCTTGTTGATATTGAGTTGTTCTTAAAACATCTCCTATTTCTCTCTTCCCATGCACTCTGATACCATACAACTAATTGTTTGATCTTTAACAATTTCAATTTCTCATCTTCCTTCACAGCTCATGGGATATGGGTGATAGCACATGACTGTATTTGCAATAGTTCCAAATAGATAGACCATCCATTTATTGTATAAGGACATTGATAGAAAAGATGATCTCTTATCTCAACTTCCCCCTTACGTGAGCTATAAGCTGTCGACCATGATGGCCTTACATATCAATCGTATTTTGATATGCAATTTATCTTCTCTCATTAGCCAATTAACAAATTTTATTTTCAATAGCAACCTAAGTTTTCATAAAATGAAACCTTCAATATCCTTGATACCTCACTCCTTCATGAGATTATACATAAAGTGCACAGAGAACTTATTATTCTTTGTCCATCACCACCAAATTTGCTTATTTTCTTCACCAATGTGTATATCCTTCATGTCATCAATGAACCTCCCCATAGTTGTTGGGGAAATATCATTATTTACAACGACTGCCCAGTCTCTGAACAAAGCATCTTCCCACCTAGCAAGTTGAGATAATGTGACATTTGAATGCTCAATTATTAGGAAGACCTCTTTGTGCAACTCTGCCATCTTCTTGTAGTTGTGCCATAGCTCAAACCAGAATTTTATGTCACTCCCATCTCTACTTCATAGTCTATATATAAATACCCCTCTCGGTTTTTCTGTAGCATGCCATGTGTTTGACTTTTCTGCAGTGCCCTTGTCCATATACCAATCCTTTCTTCTGAAATATTTTCATCACACAACCCTAGCCCATCTTGAGGAGCTTCTTGTTATCAATTGCCATAGCCAAGCCACAATCTAACATCATTATGAGTACAAATGTCAAGAACACATAGGTCACCATTATCTCTTTTCATTTAGACCACTTTCCTGTTTACAGGATCGAGTGTGCACTTTTGCCCCTCATTCTTGCCCCATAAGAAGCATCTTCTATGCCTATCCACTTCCTTGATCACCCAATAGGGAATTTTGAAAATTGCTAAGAAGTAGGAAATAATCGAGGAAAGTATTGAAATTAACAATATAAGTCTACCCCCCTTAGATAATAAGTAGCCCTTCCACCCTACTAGATGACAACTGGCAGGTACTTGTATAAGTTCTTGTAGATATTTGGTGCGTGCTTATTAAATCTTGTTTCCAAATGTTTTAATCTAGATTTATTCTTACAAACTTGTTTTCCAACTGATCTGGCTTGTATGCATTTTTGTTTTTGGACTTTTGAAGAAGATTGAGTTTTGTTTTTGTATACAAATATCTAAGAAACAGGAAGAAGAATAAAGTATCAGTTATATCACTTTGTAATTCAAAGAATCTGGCACTATTTGGGAACAAAGTTAATGAATCAAACATGTGATAGTTCCATTCTAGGTATATGCTATAATGCTGTTTGATACTTTGCAGCACCATGTTTTATATTTTTGAACTCTTAAGACTGGTTTTTCCTTTTTACTGTCTTTTTTTGTCTCCAGTACAACTGCATCAGTCTTGGCCTAACACTTGGAGCAATAGCAGCTGTTCTGTCCCGAAATGATTGTGTTGCTTCCATCCTTTTCAGTCTAGCAATAAATCACAAACAGGTCTTTTGAGCTCCAAAATCAATCATAAATAACTGTCCTCTTTGAAATGAATTTTGATGCTTGTATTCTTTGCAGAGACCTTGTTATTGATGGTCTACATGCTTGGATTTGCAGATGAGTTTATACTTTGCACCTGCATTTTTTAGCCATCTTCTCGGGAAGTGCCTCAGACGTAAACATCCAATTTTGGAAGTGATGAAACTTGGCTTTGTGGTTATTGGAACTTTTGCAGTTGTATGGTGGCCATACATACATTCTATTGAGTCAGCAATGGAGGTATATATATATTTTTTCTTTTAAACAGTAAGTTCCCTAGATGTTTAGAATCCTCCTCTGCTCATTTATTGAACAATGCTGTGAATAAGTCCAGTCTGGGCCTCGCTCGTGTTGTTTGTTTATATATTTTCTTTCAGCTTTCTGGCCTCACTCATTTCTGTTCTGTAATCGAAGTCCTTCATGAATACACCAGGTGCTTCATCGACTAGCTCCTTTTGAGAGAGGAATTTTTGAAGATTATGTTGCCAACTTTTGGTGTACTACCTCGGTGATTATAAAGTGGAAGAAGATCTTCACTCTCCCTTCCCTGAAACTTTTTAGTCTGCTCACAACAATTTTGGCCTTTCTACCATCATTTATTCAGCAGATTATGGTTCCAAGCGATCAAGGATTCCTCTACGGTCTCCTAAACACCTCATTTTCATTTTACTTGTTCTCCTTCCAAGGTAAGCTCAAATCCTTCGCTTTTATATTCTGTAAATAGCATGTCCATTCTACAAGATATCTGATACCGAAATTGCATCTTCACGTTGGCAGTGCACGAGAAATCAATTCTACTGCCACTTTTACCTGCGTGTCTTTTAACACTACAAGAACCTACCCTTTGTGGGTGGTTAATGTATTGTGCTCTACTATCTATGTATCCCCTTATGTGCCGTGATCGGTTATTGCTGCAATACGGAGCAGTTCTTGCTCTCTTTCTTCTCATCTTCCTCTCACCTCAAGGGAAGAATGTCAAAGGGGCAAGTGGATTTTCTACCCAACGGAAAGTACTTGCCGCACTAGCATTTCTGTGTTCTGTTGCACTTCATTTGGTTTATTTAGTTGTGCAGCCTCCGGAAAGGTATCCTTTCCTCTTTGAAGCCGTAATGATGTTCTTCTGCTTCTCTCAGTTTGTCATCGTTACGTTGTACACTAATGCCAAACAATGGATGCTATTAGACCACTCTTCATCAGTGAGAAGTAAAAAGGATCTTTGATCTCCTGATGTAAAAGACAACTCTACTTTTGTATTTATAGGTGACAATGAGGTGATAGTGAATCCTTTTAAAGATGTTTGCTATTATTCAAATTGCCACATTAGTTTAGTTCTGATTTGAGAATACTGATATTTCACTGAATGTTATGTCAGTGTTTTTTTTTTAAAACAAACTCCAGATAACTATGTTGCCAATGATGATATTTTGGTATGTATAGTATATATTTTTCAACTAAATCATAGGTTTTCAAACTCTAGTTAACCCATTCTATTCTATTTATATTTGAGGTATAATATTTTTTTAATATTCTGCCCTTTCTCGCGAGTTTCCATTTTTTTATGATCCTCATCGCCCTCTGAATTGAAAATAGCTTTAAATAAATAATAATAATAATGATAGTTGCATGATTCCAATAGGGCATTCTGCTCCTCGTACCTTTATAATTAAGATGTTCCTACTTTCATTTAATAACTTTTTAGTCTAACAATACTCCTTAAAACAGTTTATATTATGTTTTTTCTTTTAATTTTAAACCAAGGCTACTAGCCGGCCTGTTTTCATTTCATTCAAAATAAGATATTATTTTTTAAAAAAACTGAACAACTTACTCCGAGCTGCTAATACTGTACGGAAAAAGATGGCAGAGCGAGTTAAGAAGCAATCAATTGAAACGAAGGAACGAGATGTGCCATTTCAACATCACCCGTTGTTTGTTCAACTATTGAGACAGCATGGACCAACACGAGATAGACTGGAACAAACATTACACATCCTAGAAGAGCCCTAACTACTGACTTTTTTCTAACCCTAGATATTACATATAACATGAACAGAGGCCGTTGGCTATACAGGCAAACTGGAACTGCAAGGATCACGGAGTTTTTTAGCCTATCAACAACCTAAGCATATTTATACACTGGGTACAAGGTGCCGGGGTTATCTTCATCCCATGGCGTCTCACATGTCCATGCCGATCAAGAAATCTTCCTCCTCGTCCTCTCTCAAGATCTCATTGCCTAGAAAACCCTCTGCAGCGAGGTTGCTGCACACAACAGGGGATTTCAATGTCCATACTGTAAAGATACAACAAACTGGATTTGAGAACTTGACAGGCAACCCACCTGAAACCACAGCATCGGAAGCTGACTACGCGCTTCAACTTTCTATTGTAGAAGAAGAAGTTGAACGACCATCTGTGTTGTGCAAAAATCGCTTTAGTTATGTGGAAATAAATGACTCCATGTAGTCATGAGGATCTTACATTGCTCGTTTCTCCAAGAAGGGGTCACTGTCAAAGTCCGGGTTGTAGCTGTAGATTTCACACTCCTTTAGTTTGACAACCTACATGGTAAGAAATTGTTAATCATGACTCCTGTAACTGAATACCATAACTTACAGTGAGAAGAAAAAACCACCTCATCAATTGCATTTGTCATGCTATCCAAAAAATGACTGCCCTCATTTTCGATAGCCCATTCCTGGAATCCAAAAATATTCATGTAGACCCACATTATGACTACAGAAATGCGACCAAAATTAAGAAGAACAATTCTGAGCAAGTTAAATTTCAACTTCTTAATGCTAAAATTGCAAGAGATAATGCTTCTTGAAGTTATCATCATATAAGAAGTATTACAACTAGGTAAAAAACCAAACTACATTGTCGTTCAAGATTTCTTATTGCTGCCAAAGATGCAATCCTGACTAGATATATGATGCAATTCATCGTGATTCTCACAATATATATGGATGTGCATTACATATTGGAAAACGATGAAAGCAAATGACGGTAGTCATCATTGGAATAAAAGATTTGCAAGGATAGGAACATACTCTAGCTGCTTCGAACAGGAAGGTGTCAAATATTTGCTTGAAATTATCCCACTCTTCCTCTCTGAAATATAGATGAGACTGCACTGCACTGCTTGGTTGACAAATATTTATCATAAATTTAAATTTTTAATTGTCCCAAAACCCATTTGGCATTAGGAATACTAGGATTAGCAAACTCAAAAGGACAAGGGGGAAAAAATCAGAGGCAACAAGAAGCCTAGGGAAATGGAGAGACTTGAACTCTCAGCTCAAAGAGCAACGGTTTCAACCGCCTGTCAAACCACTTGACAACACTCCCAAAGTCTGGAAAGAAAGGATACTTAGTGGGTTGTCATGTCGCTTCCTCACAGAACAAGCTGGCATTGACATTACCCAGAATCCTCTCTTCCAATTGTTAATTTAACTAATGGCATGTTGTAGAAACACAGGTACCTGAAATCATAATCTGGATACAAGTGGCTTAGAGCGAGAACCAGATAGATCAGGGTCTTCCGACTACATCATCAAAGAAAAAAAAATCAGATTGCCAGAACATCAATATTGCAACATTTGTAACAAAATAATTGCTATACCTTGATCTACTAGTCAAGTATCCCACAGATGAGGGCGAGTCACTATCAGAAGAGTGTTCAAGATAATCAAGAATCTGAAAATAGAAATACAATGTTAGCCAACTCAGTAAATATGCAGAGAAATATCAAACCAATGCAAATTATTGAAGATTTTTAGAGGGGTATTTAGGTGATTTTCCCTTGAAATTGATCCCAGATATGTAGTTATGAAAATTAAGGGCAACTAAGAAAAGACTTCTCTCTAACTTCTGAAGTAACAATAGTACCTCTTGCTCTAAGCTAAAAGAGAGCTTTCTATCTGTCCCAGTTTGCTTACCTGAATAAGACAAGGAAACGAGTAAGATTTTATTTTGTTTTACCAAACAATAGCAGGAATCATGCAACTTGCAAGAACTTACATGAAAAAACTTCAAGATTTCCTTTGATAATACTCTCACCAAGATTTAGATGATTAAGGAAAAGATTTATGCTGTGCATGAAACGAGCAATCAAGAATCAGAAATTAATACGAAAGTACATTTATATCTGATGCATTATTCTTTTACTTACAACCGAAAGTACTTCAATAAAGATTATGGAATTAGAAGCACCTGTCCAAGGGAGAGGATTCCAAAAACTTCATCTTAGAAATCCTGCAACACAGACAAGTAGGTGTACAGCCTCTAGCACATAAACAAGCTGTTTCCTTTTCTGAAGGAAAAAGAGGAGAAAGCATGTTAACACCATGATAGCTACAACTATAGAAGTTTCAGGAAAGGATAACTAAGCCTTACATCCATCCAACAAGTGAAACCTCTATGGCATCTATTTCATTCTTAGCTGCATCTAATAAGTGGCAACGTATCCACGGGTCAGGTAAAAAGCAAGAGACATCTTTTACCAAGCAAATCCCAAAAGTAATCTACAACTTAATATTCCTCAAGATTTCAAGTATCAACAATCTGAACGAATCTCAGCAGAAAGCTTAAATATCTCAAGTGATTATTACGGGTATCGAGCAAAGTATGACGAGTAAAACATTAGAAAATAAAATAAAATAACCAATAAAGCAGGTCGAACAGGCATCCCACCGGATCGAACGAATTCAACAACGAAATGAAACCCTAGCTCAACCAAAGTCCACCAGATTCGCCAAAAAACTGTAGAAGCGAAAAAGGAACGGAGAGCGCAGATCGGAGAAGAAATGGGCCGCGAGGAAGAGAGATCGAGAAGCACGCACCTGGCGACGCCGCAAGGAAGAGGGATGCGGATGAGCCTTCTCCGGAGTTGGCTTTGTGTCAACAAAATTGAATTCGAGAGAACTCCACGGCTGCTGACTCGCTTTAATGGGATAAGAATCGGAGACCACAAGGAAGGTTTCGATCAGCTGCACCAAGAAAAACAGGATTATTCGTTTCGAGCGTATGGATTTCCATGCATCATATGGGTCCCACATACGTTGCCCAACGAAATGGCTTGACTCATTCTGCTCGTGTCTTGATTTAAACAGCGTCTTCCGTTCAAAAATAAACCGCAACCACGGATCCCATGTGAGGAAATAGAGTTGAATTCAAATCTCGTGTACAGATGCAGTTAACCATTCTATCAAACTGGCCAATGGAGCGGCACGGTAGGATTACCGTTCGCTGAAGCGTTCCGTCCATTGGATAATTAAGCTGCTCATGTTTGAGGTTGTTTACCTGATGCTGTCGTGGGTTAAAATCGTGGTTCACAGCGTCGCCTCTACTCTCTTTTTTTTCAAAATTTTATCAAGCGTTGACTGTTGAGCAGCATCGTAATGGTTTTTTATTTCCCGTTTTAATCTGAAGTTTGATTTTTAAATTTATATATTATTTTAAGTAATTAAAATTTAAAAATTAACATCTAATTATGTTTAAAAGGAAAAAAAAAATATTGGAGGAGGGTAGTGCAATTATTTTACTAAAATAAATTTTCTTCTTTTCCTTTCGGGACCTCGAGATCTTGCGATTGTAGACCGTCCAGGAGGCGACCCCGCCGCATCACAAGCGTTCATTCAAACATTCGGATGATGGACGTGTAAAATATAGTTTACCCCCTTCTTTAGTACGTTTTTTACTTTTTTTTGTAGGTCAGGGCGATGGTGCTTGCGAGATGGCGAAGGGCCGCTTCACAAATCGCCACCGCCGCATTGCAGCGTGAGTTGGGAGCTCATCCTGGACGCGCCTCCTTCTTCGGTCGGCGCTACGCCGCGGTTGCTTCTGGCGCCACCAGAACTGGAGCTTCTGACGCTCCTTCACCCCCGCACCGCCCTTTCACCGAATCAGAGGTAATCACACAGAGTCGACCCCGTGTGCCGCTACTCTTTTGGATTTCGCTTATTGCCTCTCGGCCGTGAGCTATCTCAATGCACTTCTGTCGCTGATTCCTAATTTCTGCAGAAAGGTACTGGATTATGAGTTTTAAGAGTATGAAAGACACTATTTTTCATCCCTACAATAGCATGGTTTAACACTGAAGGATTAAGCTTTAATTGCCGATGAAAAGTCAGGTCTTATCTCTCTCGAGGAGCATCCTGAATTTTGTTGCTTCCCGAGAGGAGCACACTGGTCTAAGGATCTTGCTCGTAAGCCTAGTAAGGGCAGAATTAAGAATTCAAACGGTAGGGATTTATTGCGGTACTGAAGGTTGTATTTTGAACAATATCCGTGGATAACCCTCTAATAACTCGGGACAAATAGGCCTGAGAATGAAGGTACCGGAATTAGGTGTGATGTGCCTGTCCTTCACTTCTATAAAACTAATCAAGTGATCATTACCATGGGAGGTGCAGTTTATGCCGTTACAGATAGATTGTCCTTCTAGCTAAACTATCTTCTGATTTTTGGAGACAAGCTCCACTGCTTAGGTGATAAATAATCTTAGATACAATCGTTTCCTATTTACGTCCATTTATCAAATTATTTGCAGTTGTTTCTTTATCAGGCAAGATTTGCTGACATTCATTTGTTATTTGAGGTTCCTTGGGAACTCGAACTTTGGAAGTTTGCAACCATAAGCTGTTGAAGTATTTCTTCTCTAGAATTGTTTCATTCTCATATATCCCTCCTCCATTTTCCTTTCTTTGCAATGATGGTTCTACTCGAGTACTCATCTATAGTATATTAAAGTTTGCTCCTATCATGAGGTTCTGGAATGTTGTTGATGTATGGATTCAGTTGGTAGCATCTATTAATGAATCTACTCTCACGACAATACTAAATCGGTGTGGTCTATTTTGTTTTTTGGCTGTTGCTGTAACTGAACAGTATTTTGTTAGCTTATCAATATTTTCATGATAGCTCATGCAGATGATATGTCAGCATCTATATATTTAGTAGAGACTATATTAGTATTTGCTATTCAATAAGAACACACTTTGTCATAGAAGAGCTATGTATTTATCATCCATGCAATTGCACATGCTCATGAAAATTTCCACCTCCACATCCTGCATCTACTTTGGGTAGCATCATCTTAATACAAGAATAGGCTCTCCCAAACTGGTAGTAAAGGTGGTTCAATCTATTTTCAAATATTGAAAGATGTTGAAGTTTGACCTTAGTCTTTGTAAATTTGGTCTGAATTTGTATGAAGTGAGCTCCTACGTTTCTTTTTGGTAATTGGATATTAGTAGAAGTAGATTCTTTTTGCCTCTTCTGAAAAATAATATCATTCATGTCATCTTATTTTGAATTCACTAGTACTGAACACCAACACTTTTTGACAGGTTAGCCTAAATGCTCTGTTCTGGTCTATGCCATGCTCATTGACTTTGCCTTTGAACTCTCCTCTGAGAGTAGAAGAACCCCACTATGATGGTTTCAGGCGTATTATGCTGAAGTTATTGTTGTTCTATAGTAAACAAAGTGAACACATAAGAGGAGCTAATGTAGTTTACCGACGCATCATTTCCCAAGTTGACAAGTCTGCAATATATGATGGTGTGCCTTCATCATCATCATCTGTTTTTATGCATACTTATCCTGCTTCAATTAAGTTAACATGATCATGCCAATATTCTACCATCAGCAATATTCCATATATATTCTTTTTGGGTTCATTAGCTTGCTATGTGATGGTCCTGTTTGTCTGTATCTAACGAAATATGAGCTCCTTTGCTTAAAAAAGTTATTAACAGTATTATGAACCTTTTGGATTACGTACCTTTTGCAGCTTTTGATATTTTATTTTCTCACCCATGATGGGAAAATCAATCTTCATAAGCCACTGATTCTTCCCACTGCTTTACTGGAGTTGGATTTTCTGAAAAAATCTTGGGTATATAAATATTTCAATTTCTAATTTATAGGTATTTTGCATGTCAATGCTCTTGTGTTCTATGTGATTGCACCTATTTTATTAATTGATACAGTTTGTAAAACCTACAAATTATGAATAATTTCATTATTCCTCGCATTTATCCCTAATTGTAGGACCACCACTCCATGTAGCACTTATTTTATTAATTTATACAGTTTGTAAAACATACAAACTATGGATAATTGCATGGCTCCTAGCATTCATCCCAAATTGTAGGACCACCTCTCTTGGTTTTGAAATTGCAGAAATTTTTTATCTTATACCTAATGAACACCCACTAAGTAGGGAGATGCATGTGTAGCAGATTATTTTGGTTATAATTTATTAAATATATCAAACGAAACAAAAATGGTGACTTGATATAATGATATGACATATATTTTTTAATCAAGAGAATATACCACCCATGAAAGTAAAGCTGCTGACTAGTTATGTGAGAGGCCATGTTTACAATTTTTAAACTATAGATCAAAGGTTTTTTAAAGTTTAAAACCTAAAGAGGAGGTCTCTATAATAAGGATAAATGCATAAGAGGTCTATGTAATTATCCCTTTTCATAGTTTTATTCAAGTCTTGATTACTTAAGTTATTTTTCTTGGATCAACATTTCCTCATAAGTTGGTGTATCAAGAAATGCACTGCTTGTTCCAAAATATACATTTATCTCAATTTTGCTCTTGATTCTGGAAGAACATGCATTATGATGAGCTGATTAAATTTTGTCCATAATATATGCAGTATTTCACCTGGAGAAAGCTTTTAAGACTACATTTTCATTGCTTGTACTTCACATGTGGCTCTGCCTGCGTCGCTTGAAGAAAGAGGGAAAGGAAGGAACTAAATTTGGGCAATATTTGTATGATATTTACAATCATGATTTGGAATTGAGAGTGTCCAAGGCCGGGGTTAGTAGTCTACATACCGTATGAATCCATTTCATTACATCTTTTTCCCATGTATTTATTTAGTTATTTATAATGTCGTTTGCATTTTTCAAGCTTGCATTTATTCCAACGAGCAGCTAAAAAACCACGATTTTATAAGAAAAGATCTAGCAGCCTTTAAATAGAGTGCATCGCTGTATTTGAAACTGGTGTAGAAACAGAAGGTATTTTTTACAGGCATGGTTAACCTGGAAAAAAAAACACCATGTTATTCTAGTTATGCAACTATGGTGATGCATGCTACTGAATATATCCACAAACGGTCTTATTAATGCCCCGATAATATTGTCTTGCTAGCGTATTGCAGGTTAGCTTGTTATTAACAAAATGGATGAAGGATCTGGAGAAGATATTTTATGGGAATATTGCTGCATATGATACTGCCATGTCTCCTGACGCTAAGGTTGATGATCTTGCAAATGTGATATGGAGGTACCTGCTTATCTCAGTGGGCTTCTAACTGTTTCTTTCATGACTGCAATGGACTACCTTTCCTCGTCTTTTCTTTCCTTCCTCTCATCGCCCAAATTTATAAGAATAAGAACACCAAATGAATAACAATTTCCTGGCTGTTGCGTATATTCATTTGGCTATCACCAAAAAGTTATATTCAATTGACTATCACCAAAAGTTTATCTTTCACTCCTTATTTTGATCTACATGGTAAATCAATCATCAGTGAGGTTTATGCTTGGCCAAAACCTTACTTTTTTGTTGTTTCAGGAATGTTTTCTCTGAAGATGTTTCCAAGGTTTCAAATGATGCTGTTGCAACTGCCGCTGTCCAGGCATGTCCACTAATTTGCTACTTTTAACTTGCTGGACTTGAAACATGCAGCATGCAGAAACTGGCCATAATTAACTAGCTAGTTTTTCTATCAGATACTCTTCCCACTGAAACATATTTTTTTGCTACATTCTGTGATTATAGGCCATGGCCAGATACACTCGCAGGGAATCCACTTGTCTGTTGTTGACAGGTAAGGCAACTCAAACCCGTATTCTAGAAATTACTAGTGACTTTGCAATCTAGCCCTAATAATTATTGCCAATATTAAGTGGTTTCTGATTTATCTCCACAACGATTCATGAACAGACAAGGAAGCTATTTTCTCAGGGAACTTCATGTTTACTTCACTGGAGAGCAAGTTTAACTCAGAGAAAATGACAAATAAATCTTGACATTCCCCACAAAAGGCGGACATACATATTTTTTTGGAATGGAGTCAATCATGCAAATAAAATGAGACAACGCAGTTCAGACTGATCTTGTTGAAATGAGAGTTCATTTTTCAGTCTGTTGATGAAGTGGGATGTATGATATATGATATCTAATAGCAACTTATTTTCAATTTTGTACTGTAACTAGTGCATGGCCCTTGATAGTTCATATTGATCATGTTGATGAAGTGCCGCGACTAAGCTTGGGATGCTTAACTAGTAATTTGGTACTAAAATTTTCATTTGAGGAAGATTTCACAACACACTTTAAACAGTATATAAGAACATCAACTGCAATGTCTAAATTGTCAAGGGATATTTAATAAAAGTGGATGTGTTAAAAAAGATAGCAAGGTCAGTTTTCTAGGACTTTCATATTTTTAAAGTCCAGATTATAGTTTCTTCAGCTTCCCTTTATTAAACTGAACAATCAAAAAGATAGTATGGGAAACACAAATCGTGTAAAGGGTGCAAAACAAGCGAAAAATTGATGTCGAATTGGATCGCTTCCACTCGTTGAACTAAATCATGCCAAAGAAAAGATTTATTTCTTCACGGGATCATTATTAGAAAAGCATTCTTCAACGTCAAGAACCAACAATTTGTCCACATTACAGGAACAACTCTTTTCTCTCTTATGTTTACATAGGTTGAAAAGAGACCACATTTCTATATATACATATACAGATTAACAGCTAGGCCCTACAAATTAATTATATGTACAAGTGGGCACAGGCAAAACAAATAGAAAGTTAAGGTGGTGGCAGAGTTTGGGTTGTATCAATCAGCTTTCAGAAACCTGATATATTCCTTCTGCAGCATCTGCCCACCATTCACTGGGTCAAAGCTACACCTGTAGAAGCTGTTTGGAAAATAAATAGAGAAAGAAGATGAGGACAGCAACAATGCATGTCAGTGCATGTCCACTCTCCTATCATATTATTTTCAAGTATTATTTACCTAAATGCTGTGTTTCACAGCATTAAAAGTAAATGTGTTGTGTTTTACAGCGTTAAAATGAGTTCATTAATCAACTTGGTATGAACTCTTATTTTATGCTGGAAAAATAAATAAATACGACATTTGAGAAATCCAACCACAAACAGATATCTAGTTTCCAAGTTTTTAAGGTTTTCAATTGAGGAAATGAACCGATCTTATTCTGCTTACTAGGCTACTTTTATGTTTCCCAAGCAGGCCTTTTACTTAACTCTGTTGACAGGCAGCAGGTTATCGCAAAAATCTAATAGAAAAAGGATATTTTATATGTGCTAAAAAACTACTTGACAAGAAAAGAGACATTCGCACAATCAGTATATATTGGTGCAGAAAACAAGCGGTTATCATAATCAAGGCTCTAGCAAAATGTTGATATTACCTGCCATCCATGCCAACAATCAAAACACTGTTTTGACCTCCAAATGCAACAATATACCGTGTAACTTCAGGCAAGTGAAACTGAGCGAATGACCATTCTGAACTGAAGTATTTTGGGAGGACACCTGCATACTAATTTCACATGAGACAAGTGTATTTGTTTAGCAAGCTCGATGCAGTTTTTAACATTTCAAGCAATGAAGGGCATACCATCGATGATGGGACCTCAAGTCATAAAGAATCAGCAGAAAGGAAAACCATATTTGTCTGTATTGAGTTCTAAAATTACATTACCTGCCTAAAATTCCTTTGATGAAATATTTTTACGTCAAAAAGTTTCTTGTTCGTCATGAATCAATATCAGGATGTATAACTAGATGCATGGATCTGATTAAAGTGCCGTTTTGTCACATGGTTGACTGCTCCAGACCTCTTAATAATAGTACATATATCAACTTACCCCTCATAAAATACAATGATGAGTTGGTGTTGGCACCAGCAATGCTCGGACATGTAAGAGCATCAGCAGTAGTAGAATTCTGATGTACCATTGGTGGACTTTGAGCAGGCACAATCTGGGTCAGTACATCCTCTTCAGCTACTCTAACTCGAAGGTTGAACACATGGACAGTCCCCTTGTCACTGGAGACCGCTAGCCATTGGACATTTGGAGAGAGAGCAATGCTATATATCTGTGCTCTATCTAGCCCTCTGCGTACCTGGGATTGTGGATCAGAAATTAAACTTAAGTGAAACAGGAGATATTTAAGTAACAATTTTGGCTATGCAAATGTCACATGTAGCATTTATACAAGTGCCACCAAAGTCATTTTATACATTAACTCGTATGAAATCTAAAAAGCAAATATAAAATAGGTGGTTGCCACAAGCAATTTATTAGTAAGGGTGGGTTCACAAGTAGTTTAATTAGAAGTTTACTATATTCCAATATCCAATTTCCTGAATGATCAGAATCCTAAGTCCAAAAGTTTTATCCAAATTCCAAATTGTGAAATGATACTGATTCGTCAGGATTTAACATAGTGCGGAATCATGGAAGTTATAGTTGTCATAATTCAACGACTCGAGTTCAATGGTCCATTATGGCATCACGTGATCAAAATAGAGAGAAACAGTATTGTCACGATTTGAAGTTTGAGCATCTATAGAGCAACTATAGCATGACCTCAATAAATGGACATCCAAAATCAATATTGATCAGAATAAACGTCTTATACAAAAGTTGATAAGCTAGGTATCTTCAACAAGCTTAACTTAGCAGGATCTTGGAATGAAATGCTGTCACCACTTATACAGTAATAATTGACTTTGATAACAATATTAATAATTACCTTCCTGCAGTACCGATTCTTGTTTGACAATCAACTAAAGCCTATCTCACTGACAGCAAAAAGGATAGATATCAGATGGGAAAGCTATGGCCTTATGTTGCATCGAGGATTTTGGCCAGTTTCCCTGGATGATTCATCAGAGGGAACAAGGACTTATCTTTTAAACTCTTTCGTAAAGCGGCCAGCACCGGTATCAACAGCGATTTTTCTCAGCCTCATCATGTTTGTGAAAAATCATACATTCTTTCTAGATATTCATTAATATTAAAGATCTAGATTGATGTAGCCATGTGTCACACCCCCTCGGGTGGACGTCCACAAAACCGAGGGTAAAGAGCGTGGATCGCCCCTCAGCCAGGTCAAGTGCCAAAAATAAACTCCCTAAATAGAGGCGTCCTTGACGATATATAGATCCGACCTCGGTGGAGAGGAGGATCATGAAAAAACTCCAGAAACCTTTCCACCTTCAAGAGAATAAGAGCCTCCGTATTCAAGAGAGAGAGAGAGTTGTAGTGCCAGGTTCCAAGATCATCCGGATCGGTCCGACAGGCACTAGGGTTTCCTTTTCTAATATTCTAAATAAAACATATATCTCCTTCCTTACATCTCCCCTATTCTCCGTCATCGTCTGCTGCACCGTTGGGGATCAGGCTAGTAGGCGATGGTGTTCCCTCCGGCTATGCCGTATACGAAGGACAAGGCACCTCTCCGGGATCCTCCCGATGAAGACTTCCACAAAGACACGAGGTCATTCCTTGCTTTGCTATCCTCCGAAGCGGCAACCAGTGTGGCATAGCCAAAGGGAATGTCGTCGCCTACTAGCTTGATCTCCAACGGTGTAGCAGAGGATGATGGAGAACAGGGGAGATGTACGGAAGTAAATAAATGTTTTATTTAGAATATTAGAAAAGGAAACCCTAGTGCTTGTCGGACCAACCCAGATGATCTCCGACCCCAACACTACAACTCTCTCTCTCTCTCTCTTGAATACAGAGGCTCTTATTCTATTAAAGGTGGGAAGGTTCTTGGCATTCTTCCATGATCCTCCTCCCCGCTAAGGTCGGATCTATATATCATCGAGGGCGCCTCTATTTAGAGAATTCATTTTTGGCATGTGACCTAGTTGAGGGGCGATCCATGCTCTTTGCCCTCGATTTTGTGGGCCTCCACCCGAGGGGGTGTGACACTATGTTCTAAAAACAAAACAAAAAAGTAATAATTGAGTGAAATTTTAAAAGAAGGCTATCTTTGAAAGAGAAAAGAAGGCTAAACATATTTAAAACACCAATTGAAGATATGTAGGCATTATAATATGATGGTCATAATCAGAATGCAATTCTATTTATAAATATGAACCAAACTACCAAAGAAGAAGAAAAGTATCGAGCACCTTTGTTGTTCATTTTCTGAACCATACAATAAGTGTGGCAGTCATAGATAATCTTCAAAAACTAATCCATTGTAAGCAAAAAAATAAAGCTCCCTTGTATAAGTATTAAAACTATCTTAGGCAAAATACAAAATTTTCAACAAAATCTACAGCTAGCACATTACTAGTTGATCCTCATTTTTTCTATTGCATCATTGGCATAAGAAAAGTTTGAAGATCTACCTCTTGTAATTGAGTACCATCAGCTGTTTTAAATATTCTGATCAGTGTGCCCTTTGAGCTTGCAGTTGCAAGAAAAAGACCATCCAAGGTCAAGGTTATACAAGATATTTGAGAATCATGAGCCTTAATGAATTTTGTCGTTTTAAGACCAAAATGTTCGATCCTGATTTCTCCTCGTCGTAGACCAGGGCATGCCAGCACAGAAGTGGCAGTCTTATGCGATAGGCAGCAAAGTCCCTTGGGATTAGAGAGAGTCTCTATCTGACGAACAAGTTTATGGTCACTAAAGTCATACACATAAATCTTGTGCTCAAGAACTATGACAACATGATCTTGGCTCAATTTCACAGCTCTGACATTAGATTTGAATGCAAATTCACCAATGCAATGGCTTTGATGATCATCCCAAATCATTACTTTGTTCGGTGGGTAGTGAATATTGGCACCATCACCAACAAGAGCCAGAATATTTGAACGAAATAGCATTTCAACAATTCGAAAACCCCCATTTTTCAACTCTCTCCTAAAGGTTTCCTTGAAAGTATCACAATTATATATTTGGAAGCCATTGCTAGCACCGACAGCAAAGTACTCATAGTTTTGATTCCATGACAGTGACAGAAGCTTTATTTCATTACTGTTGTCAATGTTTGGTTGTGATTGAGCATAAGGAGTCATCAATGGCCATGGATGAGGTGTTCCCAATGAGGCAATCCTCATTTGATCATGAATTCCTGGAGAAGTGTATATTGCTGAGCTCATCATGAACAAAGAACAGTTACTGGTGATAGAAGAACTCAAATGAGATGTAGGCTGTTCAAACTTCAATCAAACATGACACTGCAAGATAATTATAGACATAAAAAGGAACAAATATTAAAGCAGCTTCACAGAGAACAATTAACTTTCATTACAATGTTAAAGCAGCTTGATAAAAAACAATTAACTCTCATTACCTGCACCCGAAACATATTTCAGAAAAATCAACATCAAGAAACATTTTATGGATCCTCATTTTATCTTATTTGATAATTTTGCAAGAATGCTGCATAATATATTCATCATCTACCCTGAATTCATAAATATAAATCTATAATGTGACCCTGAGGATACCCAAAATATTGAGAGTGGGCATGCTTTTGCAATTATGGATCATCCAATAAAATGACCAATATAATCAAATGGGTTCTCATGTCTTCAATCTTGCAAATTGCATATTGCATGATGAAGTGTTGAAAAGGTTAAGGAATACTGACGAAAAGATACAAGAGAAGGACAAAAAACAAGCAACAGATGTCCATCAAGTAATCATGTGTTCGCGTCATCACATTTACACCATGGGCTATTGCAAGAACACAAGGCATCCGAGTAACCAGGGGAGATACATCATTTTACCACCCGTACTTCTTATGAACAAATATGAGCACAATATCCAGTATTCAGATCAAAGAGACTCTTTTTTTTCTTTTGAGTGAAAGCAAAGATATATTTAATACAATCTCAAGAGGAATATGCAATTCTAGGGATGTTGTCCCCTGTACATTAATCTGCCAGTCAAAAAAGTTACACTAGCTGAAGCAGCCTAACAAAATCTAACATTGCACCTAGTTTTTTCGAGTACGTGGTTGGAGTACCGATGGTTTAATTTCTATAGCTAAACATTTCACGAACACGATATGTAAATTGAAGACAGTTTCTTAATCAATGCTCAATTTCAAGAAAACACAAAACTCGGCACCACGTATCATTCAGGAATTCCAACAGAAACAGAATCGATCGACCAAAACGAAGCCTTTAAACACTAGAAAACTTTAAAGCCTTCCAGAGATAGATTTCTTTTATCCCCAAAGCCAGCAAGAAACCATCTTGAGCAGACAATCGAATAGATAGAGAACAAAAGTGCATCAAGCAAACAAATTGTCCTAGAAAACCGGAAGAAGAGCATCCAGAAGAGAGGGAAGAGAAAGTACCTTGCAGATCAAAGTACGAACAGCGAATTCGCCAATCAGGATTGCGACAAGGAGACGATTATGTCCAACGCAGGTCGGATTCCACCAAAGAGATGAGAGAAGGATCGGAGAGAGAAGAAGAGAAGGACGATGATGTCGGAGAGGAAGAACCCGCTTTGGTGTGCTCTGGAAGCATCACAATTGACGATCCTTTGCAAGTTACTCGAGTATTTAATCACTTACAATTCTTCATCTTAACGTACGTTCATTCCAATCTCCTATCTTGACCGTCCTGCCCAGCTGCTCTCATTCATTGGACGGCCAAGATTTAGGGATAAACAAATCAGAACAATATGCATCGTGGATGATCCTCCATCTTCGGACACGAATAGCTTAGCGGACGGTTTTGATGTGAGATCGTACGGCTGTGATTACACTGATGAGGTACCATCACCTTCTGTGAGAGGGATTTAGTGTGACGGTAGAAGCTTCCGACAAGCAGAAGGTAAAGTGCATTTGGATCGAGTCCAAATATCCCAAACGGAATCGGATTTAACCCATCCCGGTTTTTACTTAACAGCAATCAGCGCTCTTCAATATAGAAAATAACGATAAGTCTTAGATATATTATCATGATATACATAATAATTTATTTAAAATTATTAATAAAATTTACTTCAAAATAATTTAGATTTTTAATTATCTTTAAATTATAGTTCAAATGATTTATATTTTTTAATTAAAGTACCGTCTACTCTAAGCTCCCGCCAACACAATTCTAAAAAAATAAGCTTTTAGCAAGATTCAAAGTATTAATCCTTCCACCATTCAATATTACTAAAAAATTTATATACATATAATATATATTCTTATCGTATTGTATTGGCCCAAAGTCTTTAACCTTGTGGCATGCAGAGCATGGCCAGTTTATGCACGATGCATAGGCCTGGGCCATCTTACAAGTGGTGAAGATGAAGACAAGCAATGAAGTGAGACGTGGTAGGGGTATACCTCCCATGCATGGATGGTCCAACCCAATTTGAATGACTAAGCCAATCTACACCAACAACATCAATAATATTTGGAAAGAGCCTGTCCGTAACTGGATTGTCACGGATTCAAATAATTTACATTTAATACACCCCTATGTGTATATATAAACTAGAGCAGAATTAAAACGCCTTCCGAATATGAAAAAAAAAAGGTCAGATACTATTTTTAAAAATATTGTGTTTACTAATTACTCCTGAACGCATTAAAACCTAATCATAAACTTTTTATACCCAGCAAACATTACATTTTATTAACTCTTTGATCATGGGGGAAATCTTCAGAAGGCTGAACAACTTAACTTGTAAATAATACAAGGCAATTACAAAACTTTTAGTCTAATTGTACGGCATCAAATAGGTTGGCAGTGTGATCGAAAGTCCCACAACCTACACGCTCTCAACTTGGATTTTCATCTCTACGCCAAATGGTAGATATGATGATATTGCATGATCATGTCTTCAAAGGAGCCTTCTTCTCTCTATCAGATATGCGAGCAGGGCCGGTGGTATGTGATTTGAACCGACCTCGACCACCTTCTTCCTTTTCCTAAAACATAAGGGAAATCAATATCAGTTATGTAGCCTTTTCATTTGTGTACATGGAGTAGGGAAAATGGAAACAAATTGGAGTAACATACGGCGATGACCACTAAAACAACCTAGTAATGTTCAACCAACATATCACTTAACAGCATAAGCTGCTAATATCAAACTGAGAAAAGCATGGTGAGGAGGTAGCCAACTTAAAAAGCTATG
Source organism: Thalia dealbata (assembly GCA_030544415.1). Classification (NCBI taxonomy): domain Eukaryota; kingdom Viridiplantae; phylum Streptophyta; class Magnoliopsida; order Zingiberales; family Marantaceae; genus Thalia; species Thalia dealbata. The sequence goes on from CM060458.1 coordinate 4,148,420, forward strand.
TGCCTCATTAGCAAGATATAGTTGGGGGAATCCATAGAAAAAGGTAACCAACTTAATTAACCAAACCCCTGAAAATACAAAACAAGATAACAAGGTGGAATAAATGTGCGAATAACGACAATAAGTGGCTTTAAGAGAAGGCAATGATGCTATGGAGATGGAAGAATCGGAGCAAGAGGAATCAACAAAGTTTTTATAGTCAGAAGAAAGTTATGAAAGGATTGGTGATTGAGGTAGCAAGTTTTCATAGGAGGGTATATGCATCGGGTTAAAGCTAAGATCAATAAATAAGATGGCATCAGGGAGAATAATTCACTTGGGAAACCCTCCTACCTCTATTTATCTCTTCATCTTTTTTCTCTTTGAACTTAACGTTGTGATTCACTAGAGGTCAGGAAACTTTAGATGTAATATGTCGATGGTAGGATTTTCGTTTTCTTCTTCTATACATGGTTTCATCTTGAGACCATCTTACTATGTACCATTTCATAAGGAATAAATACATATTCCCCTTCCAAAAAAAAAGGTGAGATAAATGTGATGCTCAACTTATTATAATGGTTGGTTAAACCTAATTTCAGTTTGCTCATTTGTGATAACTTTACTAAACATGGATAGACAAGGTGAGCAAAAGGGAATTTGAGTCAGACTATAATTTATCCATTAATCAATCCCGTTATTATCTAAAAGAAACTGGACTACATGTATGAAAAATATCTTAACACAAAACTAGAGAGCAGGTACCTTCTTCTTTACTATCTGAACAACATCCTCATCATGTAGAACATGTGAAAGTCCACAATGTTGTGGGTAATGCCGAGCACTAGCTCCCCAGACTAGCACATATTTCACATCTTTAATCAAGCTACGATGTATATGATTGCAGAAGTCTTCTACAGTGCATCCACCTCTAGCCTGAGATTTGCACAAGTAATCATGAAGCAATGCACTCTGAGGATTAGGTGGATTTCCAATATGAGACCCCAAGGAACTCATACGTCAAAATAAATACAACTTACGGTAGAAAAAACTGCAGGATCTGTAAAATCAGGCTGTTGGCCCTGAGGTTTTGTGTAAGCTCTTACAAGTCCCATGTCCTCCCATATTTTTGCCAGTAATCTGTCTAAATTCAACTGTATAATGGAAGAAGGAAAATTGGAGTACCGAGTTATAGAGAAATATTACCTTGGGATTCAATTCTAAATGCAAAAATATGTATGTTTATGTTGATAGTGATCCCATGTAAGTTAAGTTACTGAAAAATAAGCACAGGTTAACACAGAAATTTGAACTTGCCTTTAAGTTACAGCTTATAACAACCGAATTTGGTTGGCGGGCTAGTCTGTCCACATCATCAATACCAACAACATCGATCTTGTTATAGACATATATGCATTTCATGTACTTCCGGTTCCCTTCAATTACATCAATAAGGTCATCCACAGTAGAATCTTCACGGAATAGCACCTAAAAATAACAAAGAATCCTAAAAGCTATCAGCTATAAACTAACTATAGAAAATTTCACTGTTGTGCCCATGTACAAAGATACTGATCTCAGGAACTCAACAATCAATTGATATTTTTCACTCAAAAAGAATAAGAACAATCAATTGTTATGGAAATAGAAACTTTTAGACTGATTTATAATTACACCCTGATCTACATTTGTGTCTTTTTCAAACAGGGAACTAGAAAATAATGGCGATCTTTGCCAAAATTCGTTTGAACCAGAACCACATATCTTTCTACTTTACCATCAAACTGGCACAAAAAATAGTTTGGAAAAATAAGTGCAAATAATAAATCCTAAATTATTAGGAAGAAAGTCGTAGTTGCATTTTCTATAGATGCAATAGACACTCTCAGTTTGTCTTGGGAAAAGGACATGCTACAGTAACTGGCAGAATGGATAATTTTAATTACAAGACAAGCTTCCAGATATAGATATGCACTCAAGCAAAACATTTGCAGTCTTACGACAATATTTTACTTGAGAGTACTTTGATGAATTGTGAAAGAAAGAATACATTTTTTGTTGCTTGATGCCGAGGATAAACAGGAAGATTCTAAGAATGCGAGCATGACAAGAAGGTGAAAAATATTTCTAATTTTCATAAGGCACGAAATGAAATTTGTAGAGATAGTTCCATGTAAACAAATATATATCCAGGATGATAACTGAGAGTTCCAATAAAATTCCAGTGCATACTTGGAGAAACTAAAGGTCAGACTAAAAGACATACCTCTGCATTGTGTATCTTGTACTCATGGAGAATTTGATAACAGAGCTTCTCATCCACATGGGTCAAAGCACATGTACTGTTGAAGGAAATGCCTCCAGTCTTTTTCTTTTTGAAATATATCTAAAAATGAGAAAAAGTAATTCAGTGTCAGCTGTTAATTTTCACTAAAGGGATCATATGCAAATGTAGACTAGGTTCTCTTGACACCTTTAGCTTTTGGGATAAGTTATCATCTATTCCAATTTAATATGCCACCACCGGAAGAGGTCTTATACAGTTTCGTAGAGCTTCTCATAGAAATACAAAAATATATCACCCACTTCCTATGAACCGCTTGGGCTTAAGCTTTTAGGGTACGTCGTCAACCAATCAAATTAGTAAGATAAAAGTCTTTCTACATGTGAGGAATAAGAAAATGGTAATATTAACTACAAAAATTAAAGTTCTCCCTGCTGTAGGAGAAAGGAGAAAAGGTTCAACAAGATATATGGTTCTAAGGTGGCAGTCTGGTCTCTTAATGAATGCTAGTCTATTGCTTATTATGCAATCTCCAAGAAAGGACCTCATCAGCTCAAATGAAGTTCAACTAGGATAAAATCCACCTTCTGTGTCAGTATTTAAACAAACAAATTGCTTAAGAGTTCAATAATGATATTACGTTCTTCCAATCATGAAAAAAGCAAATGATTATTCCATAGCGACTCACTGTATCTGTTGAGGCAGAAGATGAATCAAGAATATCACAAGAAGAATCAGTTTATTCACTACAACACCAAACAAGATATTTTCCTTCATGAAACATCCTGGATGCTAGCTTCCTAGATGAATGAAACTAATTCCCGTGAAATCAAATAACATAAAAAAAATGCATACTCCTACAAGGCGAGTGGGCCCAAGGAATCAATTGCGTTAATGAACACTGGCTTTAAACCGACACAATAAGGCAAGAGAAAGTATAGAAACACACATTTAAACAGTACAATATTAATTAGAAATAGAGGATCATTATATCCAACTAAAACAAAGATAGGAACAAATTAGTTGAATTTTACACAAGTGCTTCACTGAACCAAATAGGAAAACTGAAGACCGAAGTTCCAGAAACAAACATATGATCATTCTTTAAAAAGAGACAGTAATAAGATAATAGAACCATGAATCCTAAAATTGAACAAAGACTTGAGTGAATGAAATTTGGTTTAGTGTGCATAGTACAGAAGATACTTGAGTGAAATTCAAAATATGCAATATGAAAAATAGTAAAAATGTTGAATCAAAAGCACTTTGGATATTTGTGAGCAAGGAAAATACACCTGTGGTGGCCTCTTGTTCAGACGCAGACCAACAGCTTCAAGTTCTTTTGTTAATATCTGACGATGCCCTTCACTCTGAAGGTCGCATACATTTAGATGATAAACAGCAACAAATGAGGATAAGCGCAGTCAAAGAAGATTTGCTTGAAATTATGTAATTGGTATAACCTAAGTAAATTCATATAATTGATCAATGACCTAAAAAATATGCACAAGTACTCACCAAATTATGAATCTGTAAATAAAAAGAAAATATTAGGAAATAAATCCAGATGTCTAAATTGCATTGTTTACAACGTTCAACATTTCTTAAAGCCTTATATAGATTATATTAGTCTTATAATTACATATTATAAATCTACATGATATGAACATTAATAAATACGCACATGGCATAATGACATTATATTTTGCAGTATGCTGCATATGCCAAGAAGTATGTCATCTCAGTGTTTGTAGTGATGACATGGGCACAACTAGAATCTTAAAGTCAATCATGCTTCGTATCTATCAATGACAAGAATTACCAGTCATGGAAATGAGCATGTACCTCATAAATCTCTAATATGTCAAGATTTCCTAGCCTACAAAGTGAGTTAAATAGATCTAAGAAGAAAAACGATAAATCATTTTAGTTAATATCTTATCCTAACAAGAAACCTCTGGAGTAACAGGGTTATGCATTGCTAACTCCTTCATATTTTGCATATAAGCTAGGGAAAAGTGTTATAAACTGTAGGATAGTTCAAATAGTTACAGCACAGGGAAGATGCCTCGACGAAGTAGCGTAGGTGCAGGTACAATAATTGCTCCAAGTGAAATGCTTAAAAAAATGTAGTTAACATGGTGAGGGTAGTGAGCAGTAAATCAAGACTTAGATTACCATATGGCTACTGAATTGTCGAACATGCTTAACTCTAGTGTCAAAGTTGTTTATCACATGAAGGGATATAGGCTGTCTACAGGAATATGAAGCACTTGCTAACAATACTAGGCAAAGTATGACATGTAATGAAACGTCTCAATATACACACATTTAAGACTGCCTTCCTAAAATAGGACTTCTAAGATAATATAGGTTAACTTACTTTTGAGGCATCAAGGACCATCAGCACAATATCTGATGACTTGGCAACAGCAATAACCTGGAAACAAAAATAACCAAAGTAAAATCTGATCTTACTTAATAACACCTGAGATCTTCATCTACTTCTCAAGGAGACCAGATACAGAAAAAGTGCGAAGAAAAACAGAATTTTAATTGTCTACATGTACTTTTTAGCTCCACTAAGTGTTAGTTTGCTCTATAAATTCAATTAAAGTCAACAAAAAATTTGATGACAAGCATGTTATCGAATGCAAAGTAAACTTTTGTGTTGCATCTATAAGCCTGCACATGAGAACTAAATGATTGAACATGTCAAGGTTACCAAGATAGTACATATCAATACACAATTAAAATTCCTTCTCATAATGCTTTGAATCCAGATTCAAAAGGTAGCTTTGATCAACATCCTTGTAATATAATTCAGCATGCAACAATGAAAATGTTTCTAAGAAGAACAAACTTTCATGATGCATTTTTTTCATACAGGAAACATCACTAAGTGAAAATAGCAAGTAGTTTAGGGCAATGTCACATCTTAAAGTTTCTATTATGATTTCCTTCCCTGTGTAATAGACCAAGTTCCAGTAATTACACACTGACAGAAAAGTAGAAATAAATGTGATCATAGCCTTAGAACAAATACCTTGTGTGACAAAGGTAGACTGATAATATCCTGTAGCTTTTTTTCACAAGAGTAATTGCTACTTTAACATTAGAGCAAGCATGTCAATCACCGTTTAATCTTATCCTACTAAATCAGCCTATAAAGGACAAGGAAGTTTCCTCCTACTCTTGTTCACAATCAAGAAAAAAATTACATTAAGGGATAAGCACAAATGACAAAAAGAGAGAGATACAATTGGCTTGAAAAGCAAGAAACATGCCTGCCTACCACGTCCTTTGCCTTCTGAAGCCCCTTCAATGATTCCAGGAAGATCTAGAAGTTGGATTTTGGTGTCATTGTAGTTGATTATACCTGGTATGCAAGTAAGCGTGGTGAACTCATAGGATGCAGCCTCTGAATGTGTTCCGGTCAACATAGTTAGAAGGGTAGACTTCCCTACACTGCCACATAGAGGCAAATATAACCAGCGAAGAAGTTATTTATGCTGATCCTTCTTACATAAACTACATATAATAAAAAGAAATTGTCGATGATGACTCTGAATGGCCCAGTCACCAAAAGAACATGGATCACCATGATGAGCAGCATGCAAGCAAGCGTGACCAAGGATCCAGTTCATTTTTTCTTGCTATTTCAGATAGAGGACACAGGAAAAGAGGCAGTGTGGACCTTTGTGTCCTAGGAAGAAATTCAAAATTACCTTTTGAACTACAAGGAAAAATTGAAGTTCTTAACATGGCCCGAAGTGCAATATAAGGGTTGAGGGTGTCTTTTAATTAGTTTGTGGACTATAAATAGAGAACTGTACTTTATGTGCATGATCTATTGCATATTTATGAAGTTCAAAAGATAAGTAATAGTTACAAGAAACAGAAATAGACCAACCTTGGGAAACCAATCAGTGCAACACGAGCATGACCATACTTTGTAACTTCAAAGCCTTCTCCAGCTCCACTAGAACCCTTAATGCAATACAGACATGTGAGTATTTGCTAAGTGATAATGCTTGCAAAATATAATGTGATTGTTACAGTATGATCAGTTAAACAACAATAACTATCTTTTAAGAAACATTATAGTTTAAATGCCATTAGTAAATATCATCAATATTAGAGCCCTACAACTTTGGATCACCTAAAAAATTTAAAATAAATACTGACAGCTTGGAGTAAATGCCATTAGTAAATATCATCAGTTCAGGTCCTTAACATCATAGCATCATGTGTCATATTCTATAAAAATCAATATGTAGAAGGAAGCTATGCAACAAGAACATAGAATCCAACTCTACAGATTTGCATGCAAGAGCATTTTTCTATGATGAAGAAGGATGAGAAAACACACACACCTTTGGTGGCTCTAAAAGTTGTGTTCGTAATTTTGCAAGCTTTGCCTTTAGTTGCCCAAGATGGTACTCTACATGAGAAAGAAAAGGAAAAAATGAAACAACAACAGGCACCAGAATCTTACAGGGCAAAGCAGAATCATTCAGTCGCCAGGTAGATTATAGTTATAAGTTACAAATTCAGGTTTCTAATTGAAAGCATATCTTGTGCATAGTGTACTGTAGATGAATCGTTATGCATGATTAGCAATGCTTCTAAAAGTAGTCCAATTGGGTGAACTTAATGCCAAGTTTTAGTTTTGACCAACCTGATTAGTTCAATTAGATCGGTTGGTTCAACAATAAGACATCATAATGTACCACATACAGGAAATTTCTCTCACTGTTTCAAGGTCTGGTTAATGCTTTATGTTGAACAGTAACTGCAATTTTGTTCTCTTGATTTCTGTTGTGTTTACAAACAACCATTAAAGTGGCATAATTTCTTCTTTTATCTTCCAAAAGGAAAGATGTGTAGGCATCTCATGTCTGAGCTTCAGATGAACCAGTAGGAAAGAAATAAGAATCCAAATTCAAAATTAAAAAAGATGGTTAATCATAGACACGTGTATGCCATTGATAAGCACTCAAATATTTCATCAAAATTAATTAGGGAGCAATAGCTGTCACAGTTATTTACGTTAACACAATTAGAATACAACAGCTGAAAAGATTCATAAGAATTCACATCAGTAAGTATAAAAACAGAACCTGTTGCCTTATTTTTTTGAGTACGTGCCATCTCAGCCTCAATCTCCTTGATCCTCTCAAGAATACCCATGTTTACTAGGTAGGAATAAACCTGCCACAAAAGGAAATGTTGCAGACACATTAACCTCAAGTCAGAATCTTTTTTTTTTGTGGAGATTTTTAAAACAATTTTGCAGAAGCATGAAGATGAAAAGAACATATAATCATTATCTGTGCATAAATTGCATGTTCATCTAGTTAGAGCGGTAAGGCTAGATATTTGAGATCATGGGTTCAATACTCATTAATTTTTTTAAAATACATATATAAACATTATCTAGATGATGAAATGGTAACCTAAATAATTTTCATTGTAATTAATACAAAATGACGCTAATGGTTGGATCAGGATGAATATGGCTTGCAGAAGATAAAATATGAAAAAATCAGCTGGTCTAACAGAAGCATACCCAGTTCGATAAGAAATTAAAGTTTCATAGATTGATTTATGTATCTCTAGTAGTAAACTGAAGCTATATCACTCATGGCCGTATTAGTTCTTTTTTGCAACAAATGCAAACTTCAACAGAGCAATATATATTGACTGTTGCTAACACTTCCATCCAAGTCCATCTAGTGTCGTGTGTTTTCATTCCTTTGCTAAAAGAAATCCACTGAAATGGATGCTATTGGGCACATTTGTTAAGAAAATGGATAATAACATTTTTATTCCGAATGGAACGTTTTTTTTTTTTCCAACCGTTAGATTCTTGTAAATTTTCCTCTAAGGCTGGTATCACTAGATCAATAAGTATCTATGCATAGGGAAGATTAGGAAGATCCCATTTTTAGCTCACAAATTCTGGTTGCCGGAGCACACGAGATCAATATGCATCATTCATAACACAGCAGCATAAGCCACTAAAAGGGACTGGAATTAAAGAAATTTGCTTCATCGAACCTCAAATTTCAATGAATCAAATCTCCTGTCTCCTCTTGAAACATGAAAGGTCGTTTTTTATCCGACATTTATTAACTCGATAACAAGAAGACTTAATATGACCCAATATTCTGCCAGATAGCCAAATTGACCGTGTCATCCGTCATATGACCCCCTACTGAGGCATTCAAAAAAACTGGTGGGCGTGGCGATTTCTAGGCACAAAAATCTGGAAAGGAAAATTCCATAATACCTCAATTCCAGCTGAGAAAGAGGCTAAACGAGAAGCGACTAAGAACCCGATCAGAGCAGCGCCACAGGGGAACGGAGTAAACGAAGCCCCAGACGAAGAGATCACCGGCAGCAGGAAGAAGCCGAGCGATGCCAACCGAAGAGTCGGCGATTGGCTGCTGGCGCAGCGGAGAAAGGGGGAAAGGTAACGAAGAGGGGGCGCAGCGAGGAGCACTCCGTCCACTCCCGTTTCCTACCCGCACATCCACCCTCGGGGTTATACGATGCGTTACGTGGGACCCACAAAAAAATGTTGGGAAGATAGGCTATTGAGATCCACGAGTTCGTTCGATTTGGTACGTATAATAGTATTCTTAAAATTATTATATTACCATTAATAATATCTTTATGCCTATGGATTAGATAAATTTTAGAAATGTTCAAATGTTTTTTTGAAATTTGAAAAAAAATTAAAATATTTATTTCGTTTCTTACTTCTTTTACCTTTGCAAGTGAAAGGAGAGTTTTAAAATTAAATTTATTAACCTCCCAGCGTTCCTTAAAACTAAACTGAACCCTAATTGCAGACTAACTTTATGAAAACATGGATTTAAAAGTGGTATATATCCACTAGTTAAATTAAGTATAATTTATACACCGTCTCCTCCTTCCCCAGCAGCACCCCAACTCCCGAGCCAACCAAACCATCATGAGAAAAACCGCTCAGCATCAAAATCCAGCGCCCAATCAAAGCACGCCCCACCCATGAAATCGAAATCAAGATCACCACCATCCGCACCCTGGAAGTCCGAAGTGACATCGCCCCCGCCGGCCGAAGACGGCGTCGCCACCGCCATCTTTTCGGCCTCCGGCGTCCGGACCCGGCAGTCCGACGACGAGCTCGCTGCTGAGGTCAAATTGCTCACCGCCTCCTCCTCGCCGCTCATCTCCTGCTTGGGGGGAGAAAACGAAGCGGCAGGAGCTGCAGTCCGCCTCGCGCCCGGGGCTCCGTCGACCCCAAAGCAGATTAGGCGGCTGCCGCCGCCGGCGGAGGTGTCGCAGGCCGCCTTGAAGCTGGCGTCAGGAACGACGACCTCGGCCGGGTCCCTGCAGGTGTGATTGCCGAAGTAGGTGATGACGAAGGTCGCGGGGTCATCCTCAGCGAGCTGCACCTGCCGGCTCGCCATGCAATGCTGGTCGTATTTGTGGGTGCATCTGAAGTAGCTCCTGCGATGAAACCAGTGCCGTTTGTGAGCTCTTGTTTCAATTGATTTAATTCGGTAGAAAAAAAAAGAGAGTAAATTACGCACCTTGGATGCTCGGAACTCTGGATCTGTTTCTGCCCATATTTTCTCCAAGTCTGCCCATCATCCAAGGTCTTGGACTTCACAACCCTCACTGGATCAGATGAATTTGCTCTGCAATCCAGTAAAGAGAAGAAAACAGTTTAATCTACCGGTAATCTTCAAAGAATTGAACTCCAAAAGAAGAATTATATGCGTATCTACCTTCTCCGGCAGCCTCCTCGCCGGTCTGTTCCTCCGCCAGAGCCGGTCTTGCGCTTCCTGCTCGAGACCTCCCCCTGATCTCCTCCGCCGCCGCAGCCACCCAGCAGAGCGGAGGCGCGCGAGACCGAGCCCTGGAGCTCCTCCAGGATCGCGCCTAACACCGAATTCCTGGGGAGCGCCGGCAGCAGCAGCGCCTGGAGCTGTGCCGCCGTCTCGAGGATCTTCACCATCTCGGCGGCCACCGTCTCGGCGGCCGGAGCGTCGGATCCGGTGCAGGAGGAGGACGCCATCGAGGCCTTCTTCTCGTTCTCCTCGAAGCTTCGGCTGCGGGTTGGAAGGGTGAGGAGGGAGAGGGGAAACCGCCTCGGCTTATAATTGATTGAGGGGGGCGGGGAAAGGGGCAAAATGGGAAATTAGGTGGTGGAAGGTTCGGAGCAAATGTCATGCTGGTGACGTCACACGCACGCCGTCATCGTCACGTGGGCGTTTTGCTCGTTACCCAACAAAAACGGAGAGGCGCACGTTGGATTCTTTAGCCGTCGTGGCGGATGGGTATTGGCTGCTCCAACAGCAAGCGTGGAAAAGGAGTTCCTTCGGGGAGGGGGTAACTGCTAATTTTAATTATATTTGATGAGCTTAATCCCCCTCCCGGTGTTAAAACGTGGAAACTAAAATCCTATACTAGCATAGAATATGTCATTAATATAGAAATAAAGACCCAACCCAACTGTGAGATTATTCTCTACTACCACCAATATCAGCATCTATGAGGATGCAAATTGTTACCACCAATATCAGCATCTATGAGGATGCAAATTGTGAGGCAGCTCTTATCCAATTAAATAGGGGGATGGGGGTTGAAGTCAGAAGGGAGATTAATATTTCAAAGAGTGGATTGCAGGAGTGGCAAAATTAATTGCTTCAAAACTTGGCTGACTATTTCAAACCCTAACTTCCTGTAATAAATATAAACCATTAATGAGCCATGTGAACCTACAAATTTAACTTTAATTATAAACACTTGCACACATATTCCCATTGCTTATAAATAAATTTTAATTTAAAAAAAAGTTTGATATCATCTACCAAGAAGAGTAAACTACAGATATTTAATTATATAATTAATTTTTATTTTTTTATAATAAAATAATTTTTTATTCATTAATAGAATATTCAATTATTTAAATATGAAAGTACTAAGAACAGATCATCGAACATAAGCTAGTAATATTATGTGATATAGAGGAAGTAAATACAAATACATTAAAGAAAGATTATGCACCGTATGAAGTAGCATATCATCAAATATAAGTTAGTAAACTCATTTATTTATTTATTTATAAGAGTTGTTTACAAAAAGGAATGGTTGAATTTTTTTAATCAATCTCCTGTCATTTTAAAATTATTTCATCTATTTTTAAAAAAGTTAACGCCTACCTTTGGATTAAAATATTACATTCGGATTAGAAAAAACGTGCACTCCCTATTACAGCACCTCACTGATTAAGATGTTTTTCGTCTTAAAAAAACATTAAGTATACCTCTTGCCAAGATTTGAGGCAAAAAAAATTAAATAATAGGGTATCAACGTTTATATGTAAATTTTTAAATTCAAAAAGGTGAAAAGTATTAATTATATAACAGTATGTCCTTCTAAATTAATCCTAAGACGAAGATTAATTATTGAGTGCAAGTTTAAGAAGAGTTTTTATCTTATTATCATGTAAGATACTATTTGTGTCTCACATACTAACTTTAAAAATATGATAAGATCAATTATTAATATTATTATGTAGATAAATTGCACTAATAGAAAAATATTCTTATAATTCTAAGGGCCTAAGTATAATTTAACTATAGTACAAGAGATGTACAATCCTATCGTCCCTGGTAGATATCACCAAAGAATAGGAAGGAAGGAAAAAGAACATATCTATCCATAGATCATCCTTCATTGATATAATTGACAGAGTCAGATGAAGGGCACATGGGGAGGACTTTGCTCATATGGCTAAAAATGATCTGTCATAAGTACACAAGATTAGGTAGTTGATCTCTTTAAGTGAGGAATAAAAAGAACTCCCAAGTTGGTGAGAGGGACGTCTCAAAGAAAATTACCCCAATTGGTCAAGCATTTGAAATTTATTAGGTTCATGCACACCGTTTGCATCTTTGGCTTTCCTTCCTTGATTCCAGTGCAACTGGGAAATTAATAGGGGGCTGCCTCATCTGGCTCTTGAAGATTTTTTTTTTTTTTTTGCACATGCCGTCTACCTTTGACTTTTGATTTATTGAATATGCTTTCGGTAGTAGATTTTGATAATGAGGACAAAAATATGGGGCAGAAAAGAAGTTGATGTTTCAAGTTTAGTTTAATATTAAACAAGTCAAGGAATTAACGGAGGATGGATCTGTGACGAATCAGATGCAAGTAATAAAACATTATGTTGAAGGTGAAGTCTCACCAGGTCAAGGTTAAAAGTTCAAAATGATTGGCTCATAGCTTTTACTTGGTTGATATAATTTTTTTTACATAAATCAGTGACGGGGAATGACAAATTGACTAATTCAATGATCAAATAAATCAAATCCTCATTTCCAATCTATGCGCATATGTTATTTACCTACTTTTGGGTAGTCTATTTCATTAGGAATCAGACAAGTCTATTTCTAATAAAAAAAGTTTTTGTCTAATCATATACCCTATTAAATTTAATTAATATATGCACTGCATATATATCAAGGAAAAAGTTGGATTGAATTGAATGTTGTCATCTGATAATAAACCCTTCACCTATAAGGATTTACTCACATACCGAGGCATATTGCTATTTGAGTTTTATACGGAGAGAGATATAGACACCTTCACGTATATAATATATCTTTATTATTGAACATAGCAGCAAAAACTAGCAACCATAATATGATCTTTGACAATTACATGATAGCATTATTACGGAGATCCTACATTTTATCATCTACTAAACACACTGGATCACACTCATCACAGTTTCTATAGTTTAGAGGCGCAGACCTGAAATTCTGCGGAGATAATAGCCTATCACATGGTTTCTCATAGCATCACGAACACACAAGATCAGGTCTTATCTGCAAAAGATAGAAGCCTTTCCAGTATCATTTAGGTGTCCCAAGTAGCTCGGAAGCACTCTCAAGCCAAATAGGTAAATGCTCCGATGAGAACAACACAAAATGTATCTGCAACACAAAACATTATCTGATTGTTATTCTGAACATTAGTTACAAACTGGCATCATCCTGAATCAACAGCACACAAAAAGGACAGCAACGGCCTACAAATGACTGACAAAATTTGTAATAAGTATCTTCATATTTACTTATTCTGTCATTCATCTTTATATTTCAACACATTTTTATGATTCATTCGGGGATTAAAAAGGTAAATGAAGAATCAGGAAAAATGTCATTTTTTTATAAAATGAGTAACAGAATATGGTGAGAATGGTGAAAAGTGAAAACATATTTACCTCTTCAAAGGAATCAGGAAACTCCTTTGATACAGAGATAGCTATTCTGGAAGCCTCCTTGTGAGGATATCTACAGCATCAAGAAAACAGTGTAAAAAAGGAGAACAATTTACCAGATCTTACAAACGAGTACAGATGGAAAAAAAGAAAAAGAAATACCCATAGACACCACATGATATGGCTGGAAAGGCGATATATTTAATGTTGTTCTCTTTGGCTAGCTTCAGGGTATTTCTGCAATAAGATGATTATTCAATTGAGTTAGTGCACCTGGTAGATGAACACATGCTGCATTACCATGGATGCATTACCTGTATGCATTGCTAAGAAGGACCTCAGGCTCCTTTACACTGTCATACACAGGACCAACCGTATGTATCACATGTGCCACCGGCAACAGGAAAGCTCTATATAAAGTTCAATCATCCAAGTTCACTTCCTAGTAAGTGGCAAAGTATTGTTACTTCAATAACACAATATACATTTATTCCAGAAAGAAAGCCTACGGTGTTATCCTAGCTTCTCCAGTGGGGCAGCGGGGTTTTGGCCAAACTGGTTGGATACGTTTACATGCCTCTAGAAGCTCTGGTCCAGCAGCTCTATGTATAGCTGAGACAAATACCAAGCAATTAGATAAAGAGAAGGAAAAAATAACATACCGATCAGCTTCAGATAATGTGACTCTCACCTCCATCTACACCACCACCTCCAAGCATTATTTCATTAGCTGCATTTACCTGCAATTTACATTTTTTTTTCCACAATGATTAGGGAAAGGGAAGATCTAGTATAGGTTCCACTTACTTTAGCATTTACAGGAAAAGCTTCTAGCATCTAAGCACACGAACCATCAGATGCTGATACTTGGATATTGTGAAAGAAAGGAGAGAAAATGTTCTTTGTGCTTCTAATTTTATAGCTAGATGATCACTGGACTCAAATGAAATAGACTCAAACAACTATTTCAATAATGATATTATATTGAAGTCTGCTTTATACAGTGTGGCCCCATCATAGATGTTGTAAGGCCTCTGCTCTATTGTTTTTGTTCTGACAAATGAAGCAGAAGGGTTATACAATAGTAAACCCCAACAAGATGATGCTGTGCCCCCCCTGCTTATGAGAAGGTCTTCTCGTACTCTTATGACAAACATTTAAATAGAAGTAAACCTTCGAATGAATTCATGAGAAGCAGGTTGGCTGTACAGTCAACTTTTTAGAAAAGCCAACTATGAACTGACCTTCCTGTAATGGCTCAATTTAAGGCCATTGGTGCCTGAGAGAGCTTTTATTTTTATTTTTCCCACCTTGTTGACAATTTGGCTAGTTAATATTTTGAGTGATAAGTTGAATAGTACTAAACAAATCAAAATGCAGAAAGTGACGATTTTTCCACAATTTAATGCAATGAACAACTCCAAATAGGGACCAGCCCCAATTGGGATTGGACCTATTAAGAGTTGGCGTGATTTAAATAGTTGAAAATTATAAATGTGGTTTTTAACAATTTGAAAAAAAAAATAGAAAAACCTAAATTGAAATTTCCTTGAGTAGAGTCCACTAGGGGATCTTGAATGAATATTTCTTTTGAAAGTAATGAACCGAGCTTTCTAGTGGTTTGTTGATCACAGTGCCAAAGCACTGGTGCTCACAAGTGACAGAAGCCAAGGTTGTCGTCGGGCAAATGGCAAACAGGAGCTTTAATAAAGTCGGTGTATGACATTCAATTCCATTGATAAATTCTTAATAAAGAATATGGGATAAAATCAATATGTGACAGACGTAATCCTAAGTGGAATACCTACCAGAATAGCAACTAAACCTGGAAATGAGCCAGATAATTCAATTTACTCTCTCACGAAATCTCCCCTTTTTGCCTTCAATTACATCTGAAGATGACTTGTAAATTTTTTTATGACCATCCCTCATTGGTTGTCCATGGATCCCATTATCAAGAAGTGTATCCACAGCCTATTGTACCAATTTCTCCTGACACATTACTAATTCCCCTGGCATAGATCTACTTATTGCTAATAAATCAGTAAGAGTATTATTCCGATAGATAACTCGTCTATATAAGTTAAACTAAGAATGCCACTGATATTTTCAGTGCTTTCCAATAAATTCTTCACTCTGATTCATGATTACTATAAACTGTTTGGGAAAATGAAAGTTTTGAGGCATGATCTGATAATTTATCATCTTACAAAAAGTCAAAGTAAAACAAACAAATAACATATATCATTTTATCTTTCATGTGAAGTGTTCTTTATGTTTTGCATGCATGATTGACTTGGTTGGAAAACAACAATAGCACTCAACAACATGTAATATATAGTTCTTTTTCTTTTTGAGTTTCTTTTTTTTATATGTCTCAAACCAACGTCCTTCGATATTGAGCCTTATTCCTCCAACTAACTGAGGAGCATTTGCTCCCTGAAATATATATAGTTCTTCAAAAATGTGAGACTATATATTCCACCATTTTATCCCTACAATTGTTGCTGTCCTACTTATTATATACTTGATACTGCAACATATCCATTGATGAAAACCATGCATAATACCAGAAGGTATGAAATATTGGGAAATTTCAAGACAAAAAGAGGTTCAAATTTCACAGAATTCATGGAGAAGCATGAAAGTAATTAATTTCTGAACCACACTTTTAGCCACAAGTGGCAGACTCACATTTTTTTTCTGAATTTAAATGGCATACTCGCATGTTGTTCCATCATATATTACCCGCCCATGTAAGTCATGTCATGCTAATCCATTCACTACTCACTACTATTCATGAAACATAAAAATGATATCCTCTCTTGATGTAGAAAACAGGGGCATCATTATTCTCCTTAGGAGCCCAGAATTCAAGAAGCTTCCTGGCCTGATAAGATGGGTTTATAAGTTGGATGAGAATTTCTGGAACCAAACATGTGTAGCAGTTTTGGTTAATGGTTGTTTATAAAACATTTGTTTTTCATTCATATTGTTGTCAAGAGCTGCCGAAAAGAAATCAGACAATTGGCTCTTTCTCTCAAAGCTATTTACTGTTTTGAACCTGCTCTGTCCATTTGCTCTCTATTAACAGTCCATAATCCCAGTTCAATCTAATTCACTGACCAACCATACTTCTCTCTGTTGCATTATTAAAGCTATGGCTGATATGTCATTTAATCACAAAGAAATCTCTTCTTGCACATTTCTGGATCTTTTCTTCTTCTTTTTCTCCCTGCCATCTGATGATAGTTAACATTCAAAAACATCTAGATTTTTGGTTCAGCAGTAACCAATTCCATCTGTCTGATCAGGATCATTTCTGAACACTAGTCTAAATTGCTCATTTTTTCATCTTATCCACAGTTCTACATATGCCCTCTTCTTGATCACAGCTGCATCTGCAGCACTTGCTGAATGACAAACGGACAACTTTTACATTAAAAGAATTTACAGCATGCTAATATATTCATATACAACCTTGTTCTCTCATCCATACTTGAAATTTTCTCAATCCTCCTTTCTCTCTATAAGATCTCCATACTTCACCTAGTTTTTTTTTTCTTGTCCAATGAAACTAGCTAATATATATGTGATCTAGTGTGAAAGCTTGAGAGCAGTAAGTGAAATATGTTGCTAGGGAATATCAGTTTGTGGATTAGCGAAATAACATAAGCTTTACATAAGAACCTCTTTCCCACTTAAAGCACCACATGATAGTTCTGTCGTTAGGAGATGAATACAAACGTAAACTTGTCCGACACCCAGTGCAAATTTCTACGCCTTGCAAATTCACCTCAAAACAGTGTAAAATTTGAAAATTACTGTGAAAAGCACCACTAGATCTTATTGCTATCAACACAACAAAGAGAAAAAACATCACGAGCCTTTATGATGAAAATGCAACGAATGATTCAAGATCTGTAAACCCTATACCATAATTAGACAAAAGGCTTTTTAGGGAATAAAATATATTATTTAAAAAAAAGGCTAAGACCTGAAACCAGACGAAGACTTTCAAATCTCGAAAAAGGAATTTCCTAAGCAAGATTATCTAGAGGATCCAACCAACAGAGTGCGTCGTTATAATTGCAGCATATTAAAGTGATCAAACGAGAGGTTAAGTGTTCCGCGAGCTCACTATCGCGTCGGTCTTCCCATCCACGGTCCACTTGGTGATGTCCCCCTGCATAATCTTCAGGACGGCGGATGAAGAGAGCGGGAAGGCGTGCTGCTCTCCGCGGCCGCCAAAAGGTGCCGAAACCCCACTCGCCGCCGGCGCCTGATCGTTGCGGACGGACATGCTGAGGAAGCCTCTGAAGGCAGAACACCGAGGGACTCTCTGCAGCGCTGGAGCTACGAGGAACCGATCGGCCTTCGATAGGGACGATGCGGCCACCGCCGGTATTTGAAGCCGCAGGGAAGAAGAGGAGAGGGCGAGCATTTTGGTGGGAGGGAGCTCCGAACGAGGCCCATATGAATCATCTCTTCCTACTTTGTTGGGCTTAAAAATTAACCCGAATCGCTCGACTACAATTCCTCTCTTAGAATATGCCCCACCAAAAAAAATAATACGGAATCGACAAAGTTCTGAAGTTTATTAACTCAAATAAAAATCTCGTGTTGAGGATACAAATGCTATAACAATAATAAATACACGATGTATAATTATTAACCATTATCTTTAACAAACTCTCCCTACTCTAATTAAAACCCTCATTATTACATCATTATATGGGGCCTCAAGCGGGTGCTAATTAATCAAATTCGTTTAGCTACCTCAGCTTTTAAACAGCCTGCCTTCACCTTTCACTTCACTTCACTTCACTCCTTGTATGTATATATATATATATATATATCTATATGCGGCGGACTGGAGAAATTGAGGTCTAGAATTGGCCACCTTCGAAGGTTTGGCCGAACTGCCAGCCGGCGGGGGCGACGTTGAAGCTGGTGACGGTGCGGCCGTCGCTGGTGGTGACCTGGAAGGAGAGGCTCTGACCGTCCAGGTAGGAGTTGCTCTGCCAGTTCTGCCCCCAGTTGCGCGACATCGTCTGCCACCCGCCCTTGGAGCCCTTGATCGACACGGAGTGCACGTCGCCGGCGCCGCCCACGTTGGTGACGAGCACCAGGTTGAAGTAGGAGTGGCCGTTGACGGTGAACCTGATTCCCCCCTTCTTGACGCAGGGAACCCTGCCATCGCAATCGCCATTTGCCATTTTGCCGTCAGATCATTCGATCGATTATTTAAGAGAGATACCGTAACGGTGGCGATGAATCAATTACCGGCGGAAGGATATGGGGACGATGCCGGCGCGGTACTGGGCGATCTGGAGGAAGGCGGGCTGGGCGAGGTCGAAGTGCTGGAGCGGGGGGTTGCACCAGCCGCCGTTGTCGTTGGGGAGGCCGTAGTTGGGCGGACAGAAGTTGGTGGCCGTCACGACGATGGAGCCCCCCAAGCACCACCGCGGGTCGTCGGCGCACCGCAGCTCGTAGCAGGAGCCGCAGCTGAGCCCGCCGTTGAAGAGCGCCGTGCTGAGCGCCGCCGTGTTCGTCCCGTACCCCTGGCTGTACAGGTTGCCGTAACCACAGGCTCCTCCTGCATTCCATCAATCATACATTTAAAATCACTCCTCTACCTAAACGATCAAACCAACGGGGGGATCAGGGACGAACCCATCGTGCCGGAGGCGTCGCCGCCGCCGTAGAAAGTGGCGTGCGCGCCCTGCCACCCGTAGGAATCAGCGTGAACTCTCGAAACGAAGAAGGAAAAGAAGAAGAGGAGGAGGAGAGGATGAATGGGGAAGGAGCAACTCGACCTGGCCGCCATTGCAGAGATTAACTAATTAATTAACTGCGGGGCGAGCAATGGAAGAGAGCCGTGAAGAGAAAGGAAGGGGGTTGATGGGGGTATTTATAGCTAGCGAGTGACCTTCGAAGATTAATATAAGAAAGAAGAAGAAGAAGCAGTAGGTAGGTGGTTTATTTTCTTCTTCTACGTGTTGGAGTATTGAAACAAAAAGAAAAAAGAAAAGAAAGAAGAAAGAAATAGAAGGTTTGGTTGTCAGGCATGCATGAATTGATCGACTTGAAATGGACTGGGGCGATCGCTGAAATCAAACGCAGTAGGCATGCAGGAGCAGCAGATGGGGTGGCCCCCCTCGCCCACATGCGGTGTATATCCACCGTCTTCGTCTTCCCAAGACCAGCAACAGCAACAGCAGCACGTCTCTTTCGCTTTCTCTTTCTCCTTAATAATAATCAGTAGTAATATTTATCCAGCTGCAGGAGGAGTCAGGCAACGCCAAGAACAGCAACGTGCATATATATAAATATAGAATTCCTCTGTTTTCCATCGATCCAATACACATTCTCACGGCAGATTGAAAATGTGCTGCCATTTTATTTCATTAATTAATGAGATCGGTGGCGTGAATTCCGCAATATTTTTTCCGCTCTTTACGCTGCCATCAGGAGGAGAAGTATAATAAATCCAAAACCTAAACACGGCGACGAAGACGACGACCGATTAATCATTTTCGTCCTCTAATTGCCGCAATCATCTCATCTCATTCTCCTCCTCATCATTACGCCCGCAGAACACCTTAAAAAAAAAAAGAGGCAGCAGGCGGTGGTCAATCAATCATTCGATCACCAAAACGTTCGTTAGATGCTAATACTCTCCTCATGTAATTAGCATTCTTTTAAACTAATCGTAAGGTTATTTAGTCTTCCCCCCCATGTGGTTGGTTGCTAATTATAAGACCACTTATATATTATAAGCATTAATAATAAAAATATGGAATGGGAAACAGGGAAGAGGAGCACACGGCCGGTCGCTCTTTTAGGATTAAGAGAATGAATGGTTTTATATTTTTTTAAAAATCAACTATTATATGGACGAAATAAGGCGGAGTTATATATTGAATTGAAAGAAGAAAAAAAAGATTTGTGGATAAAATTAGGAGCGGTGAAGGGATGCAGAGGAAACCGATCCGGCACCGACTCGATGGATCAATAAATGTAAATGGGCGGAACATGCGCATGTGCTGCACACATTGCGTGTTGGAATTTAATCTGACCCGACCCACCGATGGAGTACGCACAACCTAATTACCACCGCGAAACACATGCGGCTCGATTTAATCACCCGCAGCAATCGCGGACTCCCCTTTCGACGCCGTGTGTGTCAGCGTGCGTACGCATCCCGACTCGAGACGCGGTGAGCAAGCAGCGTGCATGCATGTAAATATACATACGTTTTAATCTGCAAGCGTACGATACGATGAAGCACTCGGAGCACGTGGATAAACCAAAGCCCAGAAAAAATAAAAAAATACGGACGAGTGGCAGGCCACGACTATTAGTTTATTTTGTTTTTTTAACTTACTTTTTTCCAAGTATGGAGGGAGAATAATATGAATCAGAGTTTTTTTTTTTTACAAAGAACAAATATGAATGAAACTGATTGAGATAAATATTCTTACACTACTTTTTGACGATGAGTGATTAGTTGAACTATTAATAGAGTCCAAGTATGATTTAAAATAGTTATTAATGCGATCTAGAACTTTTGTTAGATAAGATATCTCTGTCTAACTGAATAGCTGTGGATTTAAAATATAATATTTTAAGCAATTTGTTAATTACGGATGACAAATATCTTTTATCGATGATTATGTGCCGTTTGTGCAACATTTATTAGTCAATAAATTATATATTAAAATATATTTTTTAAATTAAATATTATATAATAATAATAATTTATTTATGTGGCTATGGCTAATAACCACCGACATGTATTCATAAGTTAGCATTTTTTAGATAATATTTATTATTATATAAATTAAATATTTTTTAAAAAATAATAATATTTTTTTAAAATAAAATAAATGTTTTAATGAGAATATCACCGTGATATATAAAATATTTTATCCTCCTAACTTTACATTCTAGGAATGATATTTAAGTATCATATTCACTATAAATTATAGAGAGATAAAATACATTAAAAAAAGAACTTAATAATTATTATTGTTTAAAACTAATTATTAATAATATTAGATTATACATGGATATAAGTTAGTGAAGTGGTAGAATATATATAAACCGCTGGAGCCAACGAGTCAATATAGGGTGATTAACAATTATTGATATCGGAAATCAATTGCATGTGCCGTCGTAATCAAACCCTCCTCCTTATTTTCGAATATAAATACAGAGATGTAGCCCGCAAATGCATGTGGGGTTAGATAACGATCCGGGCCATAATTATGCGGACAGAGGAGGGGCCGAGGGAGATCAACGAGGGGGTTGTCTCAATTGGGAAGACAGGGATGTTTTGTGATGGATAGGGGGTTTTTAATTAGGGCATGCCTTGGCGGACCGTTTAGGGACACGGCACATGTGCACCTCTACCACACATCACCTTCTCTTCCTCTTCTTCTTCCTTCTGGTGATGGTGATGGTGATGGTGATGCACCTTACCTTCTTACTCTTCCTCTCATCGAGCTACTACCTACTGTTTCCTATAGTTTTGAATGCTGCATATATATATAACTTGGTATCATTTGAGTTTTTTTTTTTTTTTTAAAGTTAAAATGGACGGATCACCTATTTTTAGGTTGGGATTAGGTCGTATTCACATCTAAAATATAATAATGATATTTAAACGGTTCTACAAGGGACACCTCCCTTTTAAAGGACATCCACTTAAACCCACCCTAAAATATGTTCTTCTGTAGGTTTGCCCCTTGAATATATATATTAATAGGAGGTGAGTCCATGCAACCATGTGGTGGTGGAACAAGGTGTGAGATTTATAAATAGTAGTTCAAATAAGACTACTGCTAGTGGTTGGGATATATATGTATATATTAGGAGAAAGAGGGGGGAGAAGAAAGGCTGCTATTTTGACATTTACTTTTTGCTCGAAACCTCTCAAATGCATGCCTGCTGATTGCCATCTTCTTCTTCTCCTTCTCCTCCTCTCAAAGAGGATTATTTGTAATGATGTAGGTAATATCAGACTGCTTGCTCAATAGGTTATAAAGGGAGAGACTTCTCCCCTTCCTTTTTTTTAATCTGAAATAAAAAATTAATAATCTAACCAATACATCAATTTTATTGATTGATTGATTGAGGAAGAGAAAAGTGGAGACATATTCCATCGTAGCTGTGTTGCAAAAAAGTATTTTCAGTAGAGGATGTGACCTAAAAATGACCTACTCTAACTTGGACTGAATCAATGTATAGATGTATGGCTATAATTTACTTATTATAAATAATAATAATAATAATAAATATATGGATGTAGTATACTTTTTTTTTATACATCAACTAATATAAATAGTTTACTGTTGTAATATAAATATTATTCCCAAAAAGTTAGTTTATAATAATATTGAAAATTTATAATATTTTTACGGTGAATGAAAATTTATTTTATTTGTTAAAATTTTTTTGGTTCATCAAGTGAGAGATTGATTTTTAAAAGTGCACAGCTATATACACAGTAAAATAATAAATAAATTAAAATATTAAATGTATGCATGTCGTTTATAGAATGGGGCAGTGATGGTGCGGTAAAGAAAGAAAAGATAGTAGAGGTTATCTACCTTTCTTATTATTATCTTTCTTGTTGGAGATATAAAGGCAAAGACCAACTTGTGTTTTCTTTTTCTATCATGTTTAATAATAAGTTTTGTATATTTAAAGAAAAAAAGAAAAAGATTGTATGAGGATGAACTTAACAAGTGGGAAGAAGTTGATAAGTCCTCTGGAGATCACCAAACGCATCACTTCTTTTTTTTCACCACTTGAGTTATTTTTATATTCGTTCTCTAGAAACATATAGTTTGGAAATTATTAATAATTAATTAATAGATGATGTGATGATGATAATAATAAGCCTTCCTTCTCTCCATGTGAATAGGTGGGCAGTCTACAGAGACATGGCATGTGCTCGGTCATGTCATCCCTTTTGTTTTTATTTCAACAACAAAAAATATATTGCTCGTATCAAGAACAGGAATCACTCTTTTAAATCAAATCAAACCATTCATTTCATATTTCAAATCGAGTTAAAACTACCGATTTGATGCTTGTCGTCGTCGAACTAATAATAATAATAATGGCAGATGCATAATATATATTTTTTTCCAGGGAATCTTATTTTATTATTAATGGATTATCATCATCAACAATCAACAATATGCTTTCGATTAAAAAAAAAAATCCTCAGAAACGACTAATGATCGGTAGAGAATGTTAAGCTATCCACGATCTTACAAAATAAAATCAAGCTTTAAGATTAGCTGATGCCAAAATACATATTTAGCATCAGTTCATCGATCTTGATCATTAATCAATGTCTGCTGTGAAGCGTTAACCTAAATATTAAATACGTTCTGGATTAGGCGAAACAACCACATGCATTGGGGTTGACAAATCGAGCCACAGGAGGGACGTGTTTGGTTCGTAATGATGATGCTTCAGACTCTGTTTTTTCTTTTATAGATTTTGGATCCCATCAGTATCAAATTCGATACCCGTGGGATTCGACCCCTCCCTTACTGATAACGAGTTAGCACAAACAAATCAGTTCAAAAATGATAGATTTGGTTTAATTGGGCGGGGAATCAGATTCAGTATTTTGATCCTATAATTCATGTCGAAGGGTAAAGTTTTCTTTTTCCCTTTCAAAAATATCATCATCTCGTGCGGAGACAAAAATAAAACGGGAGATTGCGATGATACACGCGCAGCAGTAATCGTCCGCTCCTGCGAGCATCATCTTTTTCGATTCCAAAAGTATTGACGGTGCGGAGATATCATATATTTGTATATAACAAACGCCAACAAAACTGTGGATTTAAATGTCGGAACCTGGATTTCCAAAGGAGATAGATGGAATCCCCAACAGTGCACAAACACTGCCACCTTTATCTTCTTCCTACCGCCCACTTGCAGGTTGCAGGTTTCAGGCCCTTCTAATTCATTGAGTAATTAATTAAGGATCGGTGCATGTGCATGGGATGTCCCACTGGCTACGTAGTTGGTACTTGAACCCCAAACAATCGCATGTGCTCCCCGATTTGAACCTTCGCAGTCGCACCGCCGATGCATCGCTTTCGGCCCCTCCTCTCCGCTGCGCGCTGCGTGGCCCATGCTCCGTCGGTCGGCGGCCAACTCCTCGTGCTTTCTTTTTTAATCAGACAGCGAGCGAGCAGCAGCAAGCGACGGTAGAAGAGGAGGAACCAACTACCGGCTGCGATTTTTTTAGCAGTATAAATACCCCCATCGACCCCTCTCCCTTTCTCTTCACGGCTCTCCTCTCCTCCACTGCTCGACCCCCGCAGTTAATTAATTAGTTAATCTCTGCAATGGCGGCCAAGTCGAGTTGCTCCTTCCCCATTCATCCTCTCCTCCTCTTCTTCTTCTTTTTCTTCTTCGTTTCGACAGCTCACGCTGATTCCTACGGGTGGCAGGGCGCGCACGCCACTTTCTACGGCGGCGGCGACGCCTCCGGCACGATGGGTTCGTCCCTGATCTCCCCGTTGGTTTGATCTTTTAGGTAGAGGAGTGATTTTAAACGTATGATTGATGGAATGCAGGAGGAGCCTGCGGGTACGGCAACCTGTACAGCCAGGGGTACGGGACGAACACGGCGGCGCTCAGCACGGCGCTCTTCAACGACGGGCTCAGCTGCGGCTCCTGCTACGAGCTGCGGTGCGCCGACGACCCGCGGTGGTGCCTGGGGGGCTCCATCGTCGTGACGGCCACCAACTTCTGTCCGCCCAACTACGGCCTCCCCAACGACAACGGCGGCTGGTGCAACCCTCCGCTCCAGCACTTCGACCTCGCCCAGCCCGCCTTCCTCCAGATCGCCCAGTACCGCGCCGGCATCGTCCCCATCTCCTTCCGCCGGTAATTGATTCATCCCCATCGTTACGGTATCGCTCTTAAATAACCGATCGAATGATCTGACGGCAAAATGGCAAATGGCGATTGCGATGGCAGGGTTCCCTGCGTCAAGAAGGGGGGAATCAGGTTCACCGTCAACGGCCACTCCTACTTCAACCTGGTGCTCGTCACCAACGTGGGCGGCGCCGGCGACGTGCACTCCGTGTCGATCAAGGGCTCCAAGGGCGGGTGGCAGACGATGTCGCGCAACTGGGGGCAGAACTGGCAGAGCAACTCCTACCTGGACGGTCAGAGCCTCTCCTTCCAGGTCACCACCAGCGACGGCCGCGCCGTCACCAGCTTCAACGTCGCCCCCGCCGGCTGGCAGTTCGGCCAAACCTTCGAAGGTGGCCAATTCTAGACCTCAATTTCTCCAGTCCGCCACATATAGATATATATATATATATATATATATACGAGGAGTGAAGTGAAGTGAAGTGAAAGGTGAAGGCAGGCTGTTTAAAAGCTGTGGTAGCTAAAAGAATTTGATTAATTAGCACCCGCTTGAGGCCCCAAGCTTATTATATATATATATATGCATATATAATGATGTAATGAGGATTTTAATTACAGTAGGGAGGGAGAGTAAAAGTTGGAGGTAAGGAGGAAATGGTTAATTCTAAGTATTTATTGTAATTATAGGATTGGAATCCTCAGCACAAGTTTATTATTCGGTTGAGGGATTGTATCAACTGCAAAACAGAGTACTGGCATCAAATTGCTTGCTTGTATTTTAGAAATGGAATTTGATTGTGATCCGCCCTTTTACTTGTATGTGGACTGGTGGAATTGGGTAATATGAGTTTTGAATTTTAGGATGCGATGATTGTGAAATTTCTACTTGATGAACTGATGATTTCAGATATCACTAAGTAGTCGATCAAATAGAAGAACTTGATTTTTCTTTTCAGCATGACAAAGTAATGCAAACTGGCGATTTGTTGAAATGAAAATTTAAGTTTATACAAGGAGTCCTTCCAACATCTGCTATTAGTCTTAAGCCTGTTTGATTTGGGATCCTGTAGGAAGGAATCTATTACAACTTATATCCAACAATGCCTTAAACTTTTTAGAATAATTTAAGAAATAAAATAACCATTCAAAATTGATCGATAATTGGAAGGGTGAAACCGATTAATCCTCTTTGGCAGGAACTCTATATGATACTTTTACTCCGCTGTTTTTTGCACTTTGATGCATATGCCAAGTAGCAGTTTACAGGTAAAACAGATGGTACAAGGCATTAAAAATTGCAAAGGTCTTCAGACTTAGCAGGGATTATGTGATGGCTAAAAAATTAATCACAGAACAAAGGACAAGGGCGTAACATTTAACGAAGATTTGAATTATATGAATTGAATGACAAAAAAAGAGCATGGAAGTCGAATTAGATAAATATAGTAGATTTGGTGCTGCTTAGACTTGTTAGAATGTGCTGCTACTTCCACTGGCGAATACTTAGGAGCCCTCTGATTTGGCGATATGGGAGTCTTTGTTGATATCCAATGCCTTGAGCCTTCAAGAGAGGATCCTGTTGAATCACATCAAATAGGTCGCTTGGATGACCATGCCTCCGTGACTTGAGGTGCCAGATTGTGGCTGCAACTGGATGGCTTGATGCTGGTGGATTGGCTGCTGTTGGGGAAGCACAAAGAATGACGGTTTGTAGGGAATGTTTCATATTCCAGTTTCCTATGATTCGTCAGGTTTTGGTGTTTGTCCTGTCACAATCTTCAGTCTCTGGATTTCCTGCTTTAGCGCCTCATTCAATGCTGCAAGGGCAATAATAAAGAACAACATCAAACACATGTTCATGTGGAGAACGAGAAAATGGTTAAATGTTGGTTTCTGTTTATGAAAAAAAAATCTGCTAGAAACACTAAAGTTTTACTTTTATGTAATAAAAGACATGATATATCCCTGGCTTATGACAGAGACACTATACCCGACTTGTGATAATTTTCTATAGGCAGTGGAAAATCTACTGTCAACACAAGTAAATTTCCTCAATAACAGCTTCTGGTGTTGAATAATTGAAACATAGTTTGCTTTGACAATTGAGGGTTGAACAACAAAATAGCAACAGGGCAATGGTTTTATGTAAGGATGTAAGCTACATTAGATTTTTGCACTGCTTTATCAAGTGAAACTTCATATATTTGGTAACATTTGGAAAATTGTATATCTGTGAGGTGACCAGCATTTCTTATAGGCAAACTAAAGCAGTCAGATTCAAAGCAGTTGGCCATACAAATTACATAATAAAAGCTGTGACCCTAAATTTTTTCCAATATGAGAATAAATGTCCAAATTCAACTGTTCAATGGGTGATAACTATATAACTGATTGATGAAGATTGGTAGACTTCAAGGTAAAAGAATGTTTACCATTTGGAAGAGATACCTAGCACTTTCTTTATGAGATAAAAAGAGATGAAAGAGAAAAGAAAGATAGCAAAGTTCTCACCATCACGTAATTGAGCTTGTTGTTCCATTGCCTGTAAGCGTAGCTTAAGATCTTGATTCTCAGCAGAGAGCCCAGTTGTGTCTCTCTGAAACAAGAAAACAGCATAGATAGAATTCAGATTCATAATTAACATCAGTCGCAGTTTTTGTATTTCAATGTGTTAGATCATCAGTAATTGAAGTCTAACTGAAAATCTTTCAGGATTCAACATAGATCAGCAGCAATGCAAGTGAAAATTGCAGTATCTTCAAGAGTCAACGTAGATCAGCATTAATGCAAATTGAATCTTGTAGCATTTTCAGGAAACATCATAGATCACCAGTAACGAAAGTGACATTTGTATCATGTCAGTTCCAGGGAAAAGAAATATCTGAGGATTTCCCATTGGGGAAAGTTTGCAGTCTCCTGAAATTACATGCAAAGAGATAGTCATGACTTTATCACAAGTTTGCATACTCAAATTGCGAGATATGCCTTGATAACCAATACACATGATAACTTAACAAATAAGAGGTTCTTAAGAAACAAAAATATTTAAAACCACAATAAAAAATTCAGAGAGAACTATGCAATACTGAGGATCTTAGATGAATTCACATGGTATGAACGTCATGAATAGAGGATCCATGCAAATCATATTCTAAATACCAAAAGAGAAAAAAAATTTCAAAGAATTGACGACTGATGGAAATGGGCACCTAACAGCAAAAGTGGGTGTAAGAATTTGAATAGGATGTTGGAACAAGAAAATTTCAGAAAGTTTAGTGCACAATTCACACTCTTTGAGACCATCATAATAAGGAAAGTCCACTAATCTTACACTTTCTTAAGAACCTGAATTGCTTGAACTCAGTGGGTATCATCATTATGAAGACGAAAGTTTGATTACTACACACCTGAATTAGGGTCAGTTGAGCAGAGAGAGTTGTTGCTTCAGTTTGAAGGGTCTGAACTTTCCTCTCAAGTTCTGATATGTAACGAGCTTTTCTTTCTTTAGAACGAGCTGCAGACTGTCGATTAGCTAAAATTCTGCATAGAAGGGCATATCGAGTTTA
Organism: Thalia dealbata; assembly: GCA_030544415.1. Lineage (NCBI taxonomy): Eukaryota > Viridiplantae > Streptophyta > Magnoliopsida > Zingiberales > Marantaceae > Thalia > Thalia dealbata. Next base: position 4,177,452 of record CM060458.1, read on the forward strand.
TTATAGGGTGATGGAACAATTAACATACAATTTTAAGGATATAAACCTTGAAGAATATAAGTGATCTATATGAAGATGAGAATGTAGACAGTGTTTCCTAATATATCTAGGTTAACTAGTTTTTCCTCTCCTTTTTTCTTCTATGATAGGCGTGGGGTGGGGTTGTCATAATCTGACCATAAAACTAGAAAATAAGTAGAATCTTCAAGAAGTAAAAGAGAAAACTACATGGATTCTGACTTATATATAAACCATGTAATGCATCGTTCTTTGTGACGGAAAGCCAAGTAACATTTCCAATGGCATTGTTTGCTTCAAATATTCTATGCATGAAAATCAAGTGACGTTTGAATTGACGCTGTTTAGTTCCCATATGCCACTGAACTAAGTGATGTTTCAAACAAGTATGCTATTTGACCCATAAGATAGCCTATGCATTAGGAAGGAGGTGCACTAAATTATGAGGCAACAGCAATCACCCCAAATGAAAATTTCAGAACAATAAAAAATGGATTCAAAATCCAAAGATCTGTATCTCTATCTCCGTTTTATCTAAAATTTGACCACTATTCTTTTAAGCTCTAACAACTTCAAGAAGTAAATATGAAAAAAAATACGACCTCCATGTAATGAACTTGTAACAGAAGAGAAGGAATCAAGACCTTAATTCCTTCAAGCATACTAATAATAAAACAAACAGTAAAACATTAAGAAAGAGGCAGAAATCTAAATGAGGTATCTAATGTAGGTCACTTGGGTTCTTTCAAGTGTTGGAACTTATTCAGTAATTATATTTAGCAGTTCCTGTAACTATTTCATCACAACAAATAATACTTGAAGCCGATGATCGAAGCTCTCTTGGAGGTGATACGATTAAATTCAATCAAATAGATGTATATAAAACCCTATCAGCAATGCACGAAAAGAAAAAAAAACTAATTGTTAAACAGAAAAAAACTACAAAAGAGTCACCTTTTAGCGCGCTTTGGATCAACGACGGACAGCTGCGCAAGCTGATCTGCCGTCATGGCCTTCTTTGCTTCTATCACCTCCACAGACGCTCCTCCTCCACTCTTCATTGTTGCTGACGACGTCATCGACGAGCCATCGACCGAGCAGCTATGGCGATGCTTGGGCCTGGGAGACACCCCTCCACTCGCGTCACCGTCTTTCCTCTCCTCAGAGCACTCCGCCGTCCGATTCAGGCATTCCCCGCCCTCCGAACCGGACCCGCTGGGCTCCAACTTGCAACCCATCTTCTCCATGTCCATGAACGTGCAGAAGAGGTCATCCTCGGAGCCGATCTCGTCGGTGCCGGGGGCGCCTGCGTCCGGCGCGGCATTATCGCCGCCGCCGAGGTCGTCATCGACGCGGAACGAGACCTCGGATCTGGCACGGCGGTGGTGAGGGCCGCGCAGAAGCTGGAGGGAGGGGGCTGTGAAGAAGAAGGGGGGAGGCGCGGTGAGAGCGGCCGCCGTGGGTGCAGGGGCTGCAGCAGCTGCGGTTGCTGCTCCTTCTGCGACGGGGGGCGGGGCATTGAGGGGGAGAACGGGGAAGGAGGAGTTAGGAAGGGGATCGGTGAGTCGCGGCTGCATCTCTCGCCTCCTCGGGTGGCCGCCTTCGCCTTCTTCGCCTCCGCTTTTCTCTTTCTCGTGCCCTCATGAGGGACTCGGGAAGGGGGAGGGAGGGGGGGAAAATTTTGTCACTGCATGACTTTTTTCGGTATTAGAACTTGACGTTTTCCCCGTTTTATTATTATTTTCTTATTTTAGTTTAGTTAACAAATAAATAATCAATTAATTCTCCCTGACTTGGTTCAGGTTAGTCCACTTTGTTAATTAGGTTAGCCAGATTTAACTCAAGCTAGCCATGTTTTTAGTTTGGACTGGGTTAGAGTTTGAATTGGGTCTGGTTAATCACTTGTTGTATTAGGCTAGCTAATTGAGAAGAGTATAATTTCAAGTTAGATGATAATTGAGATTTACGAAAGGATGAATATTTAAAATATTTAATAGATATTAAAAATAATATAATAAAAAAAATTATATGGAAGAGCTTAGGTGCAAAGAAAAAATATTATAAATTTTTAAGAGTTTTAAGGAGTCTTATATAATTTTAAATTTTAAAAAATATCTTCTCAACTAATATAAAGTTATACTTAAGTTTCATTAAAATAATTGAATCCCGTGGATTTAATATTTACTAAATTTTAAAAAAATTAACTTGTGTATATTTGGCACTTAGAATTCTATAGAGGTATTAAGATCAAATTTTATTTTTTCAACTTTAGGAAAAAGGCTGCTTTTATTTTTGTACTTCCAGTAATCAAATATTGCCTGAACTCGGCACAGTACGCTGCTTGAAGTTATTTTGACGTGGCCATCGCATTCCCGATTAGGAAACAATGATCGTGGATCTTTTAATCAATTTCCATGTGGATTCTTCTGACAAAAATTACTTCCAGTGGTCGTCTACTTTTCACTTTTCATGCCCCGGAAGGAGTCTTAAATTAGGGGAAAAAATGATTAAGCTCTTTGTAGGAGAAAATGACGTAATTCATGTACCGGCTACCTTTTTTTTTCTTATTAGTTCCGACCAAAAAAGTGTGATGCAAAAAAGAAAAAGGGTGAGGCATGAGACAACGAAGGTAGCGCTAAATAGGTTTAAAAAGTTCTACACTTTTCAGCTCTCAGCAATCAAATTCTCTAAACTAAATAACATTTTGTTGAGAAAAATAAATGTGACACAGAGAAGGTTGAGAATATGTATTGGATAGGTATCCTAACCAAATGGAAATGAAAAATAATTAATCATCGCAAAATTAATCAGAAGATATATAATATGCATGTACACCATGAAGATCAATCATGAAGTCCCGCCGAAGCATCGTGCAACTTCGGGCACAAATCAAAATATGCAACCAGAGGAGCTATAATAAAATTTACAAGGGATGGCAATACCTCCAACACATTGAGATTAATAGGAATTCTTTCATATGGACTTAATAGGAGATGCTCCGTTGTGGCTGCGTAAGAAGAGATATATTTTCAATAACACTAGCGGTGAAGTCCCAAGTCCCAACCACTCTGGGTCAACTACAAGTTGCCAAGACCAACTCTCTAATTGTACAGCATATCCTCTCATAAGATAACAAATCAATGCCTGTCATAAAGCATGAAAAGCAAAAGAAAAAGAAAAAAGAAAGAGCAATGGAGCTGGAATTACTTTCATCAAAAAATAGTGAAACCCTCTCGATAATCTTAATCATCCATCACTCAAAGGAAACGTCACCTCCAGGCTTATGGTGTGTGCTATTTACATTTCCAGCAAGACCTCTTTCCAACCTCGGGAAGCATTGGGTGAGTAGATTGCCTTGTCTCTTCTGGAATTCTTCCGCTCAACAAGAATAAATAACAAACGCTGAATAGTTACAATTAATCTGACAGGGGATCAGACGATACGGCAGGCCCATTCTGAATGTTCAAATCTGAAACAGAGGCAAGTTCCTCTTCCAGCACATCAAGGAAATCGAGGTAATGATGGAGTGTGGCATGGGACTGTAATATGATAAAACACATTTCAGGAAAATCCAGGTACTGACAACATATGAATTTCAATAGTGAGTTTTAAACCTGTAGAGTTAGGCTGTAGGCATTCCATAAACGCAAGTCATGTCGAAAAAGATCGACAAGAACCTGAACAAATCAGACACCAGTAAATGTTATACGGACAGCAACAGTTTGACTCTAATAATGCAATCATTTTATTCAGAAATAAATATGCAGAAAAGGTTAATTTATTCGGTCTATAACTGTTCATTAAATCCCTGACTCAGCCGGAGCCTTACGAACTATAACCCCTTTTATTTCTTGTTCAATCCAAAAGCATGCATGCTCCGCGAGAAAATGATCCCCAGCTAAACAGAGACTAGAACTTGAGAGAAGAGAGACTGTTGGATATGACAGGTATTATTATATAATTAAATTAGGCTTCCGAGTGATCGGGGGACATGTAATATTTAAAGAGGGCATATGCCTTAGTCTACTTTATAGAGGTCTCTTACTGTAATATTTTAGTAAATAAAATCAAGAATTTAATGTTTAAATTGGGACAAGAGGAGGAAACGCTAGGCTACTTTCTCCTTGTCCTCCTTCCCAGACCAACACGTAGGTGGCAGGGTTACTCATGTCTCTGAGCATGCCACCACCCAATCTTCCCCAACTCTAGTCAAGGTACATGCTCTCATGGCAAACTCGACAGGCTCCAGCAACACCTGCATAGGCCCACATCATCCTTATGCCTTGAAGGCATTCTCTGCATCTCATAGAAGCTGCAGTTCCACATCATGTGGCAAAGTGCAGCCTTCGCTGTGTATCTACACCAACTTAGAAGATGTTATCTGTATCTCATACAGCACCGCCGTTGTGCTCAAACGTAAGATTGTGTTTAATAGCACCAAGGAATGCTTAACTCAGATCAGTACTAGATTAAATCTGATGTTGGCCACACCTAACGGGTTCACCTGATCTGAATCATCCATCATATATATTTTGAAGTATTGTAGTTAGGTCAGAACCAAAATAATTATTAGGTTTTAGGAACGAAATATATTATGAACCTAGTTGTAAATATGGAAGGTAGAATAGTTTTTAGACAATAAATCAAGGGAAAAAAATGATATTACTTTAAATAATCAGAAATAACTTAGTGCAGTAAAAATTGACTTGGTGCCAATTTTGTAAAAATAAATAAATTGTAATCATACCGACCTAATTTATCAATCGAGTGCATTATTATGAGATGCGCATTAGACGATTAAGAGTTAGCATGTTGCTTAAGCATATCGGGTAGCATGCTCCCAACTTGTGCGTAATGGTCGGTCGATGTACCAATCTATGCTTGGACAGGTAAATACCAAGTATACCAAATTGGAAGCTCGTTATTTTAATCCTTGACCCCCAAGTATATAAAAACAAACAATAGCAAAACAGGACCAAGGACCCCACATTCCCTCCAGGAGATGTCTAAGTTACAAGAGAAGCAGAACTATGTATGAACCAAAGACAATTTCAAAATACCTCTGCACGCCTCAATAGAGTAGCAAGGACTACAATCCACTCCTTGAATTTAACAGAGCACATATGCGCCAAAAGAAACTCGGCATCCAATCGGCTTTGGAGGGTATCCATTTGGAGCTGTGGACCAAATTGCACGTTAAGCATTAATGATTTTTCTTGTAAACCATAGTTGGGAAAGCAGACTTGGCGGAAGAAGATTTTCACTTTCAGCATTAAATTGGACCATCAAGTATAATCAATTATTTCAGTTTAATGCAAAGATGCTAAAAGGAAATAACGTACTAAATCTCTAAAATCACAAGCAATTTGCAATTCATGATAGATGGTATATAACTAATCGAAACAGCTGCTGATATTTCCCATAAATTCTATAAATTACAAATTCCCTGGGCGTCATGCTTTTTTTAGGAGAAATAGGTAAATGGTTATCTTAATTTTACATTTCTTTTATATTGTTACATTAAACAATTATCCTTTTTAATTTTCTATAGAAACTTTGCATTTAAGCATATTGCACGACAATTGAGATTATAAGATAAGATATTTCTAGGAATAAATAACTAAAGTATAACGAAGTCTGCTTGTTTCTCCTCATCGTATATTAACTAAAAAGTGACAAAAATAAAAAACAGGAAAGCCTTTGGTATGAAGAGGCTTATAGTTGTTTTTTGGTGTTTATGTTTATACTTTACTATGTTTTATTTTCAACTTGGTTTTATACATCCCTTTGGATAATATACTGTTTCATTTCAGATTGGTGAAATGAATGCAATGTTATCTTTCAAAAATAGGAAAGCCTTCGGTATAATGAATTTTCCATAACATCTATGAATGAAAGACAATACCTTCTGCCCAATTAGTTCAAGCCCTGAAGCAAAATTCTCCAAGCGTGCGCTCCCCTGTCTTTCTCGTTGGAGATATTCCTGTAGCAGGTTGGGGCTTGTATTTAAAATTTTCAAAACATAAAAATAAAAAAAAAAGAAATCATGTATAAGGATTGAGATGATAAAATGAAGAAGAATCTCACCACCAGGTCAAATTGTGTACCCTTCACAAATGCTACGAGCTTTGAAAGTTCTTTTACAGACATCAAATGGCTAGCATGGCTCTCCAAAATATTCTTCACAGATGCAATGTGCGGACTAAGGTCCTTGAATGATGCACTGCTCCGACAAAAAACCACTTCAGGAAATAACATTTTGAGGTTTTCCCAGATTACATGTGGGAAAAATAAGTCAAGGGTAATATATTCGTACCTTCTGGAATCAGATGTCTGCCTACGGAACGAAGAACGAAAAAGAAAATAGCCCAAAAATGTAGGAGAGAGCCTGTCAGACTCTGTGTTAGCGTTCTCATATTCTCTTCCAGATCTAAGCAAGAACCGTACCTAAGTTATCAGAACTTGTAAGTATCGTGCACAATAACTAATATATATCAGCATATAATACAGTGTGATCATACCAGCTCCCCGGCAAGTTCGTATAAAGACTCATCCAGTGTTGCCTATAATATCACAAAGGTACTTACAAGATCAGCCATTTAATCCAAAGTAACAGATACAAAACAATTAAAAGTTATTATATGTTTTAACTATCTCACTTGCAACAAGCGAAGGGCACAATACTGGCTAACAGCAGGACCTTCTAACTTCGCAATAACCTGCATATCCCAAACTAACTTATGTTAGAATTCTTATTGCATATCAGAATATTGAAATGCAAAAGCTATGCATTATTCCTTAACCAGAAGAAATTTATTAATTAAATTTCATAGAAACAGAATTTTACTTTGTCGTATCAATTCTTTCTTAACACTGGAAATGTTCATATCTAATCTGACACTTAAATTTGAACAGATGGTCCAACAGTCAATAGAAATATCAAGCGGAAAACCACTTTTTACGATGAATATACAAAAAAGCACATTTTTATATCTGAAAGAAGCCAGAAAAACCATATTGAAGAATTATTACCAATATATAGCAAGCAGCTGTCCTGTACCATCGTCGTTGGAAGCATTCTTCAAACAACCTTAATGGATGAAGCAAAAATTATTAAACATCAGACTTAATGATACCAAAGAAAAGTATTGAGTAGATATATAATTTAAGTGGTCTCACTTAGTAAAATAAGAAATCCAATTAAGTTGCATCTTTGAGATACTATCATCTCAGTAAAAATTGAAAGATCAAAATAGTGCAACTGTGAACATGAAAATCTTATATATATATATGTATGTATTGCAATCGAGTTTTCCTTCAAAAAATAAAAAATACTGCAATTGCGTAACTTTGAGTGACAAGATTTCAACTAAAAAATTTGAAGGTCATGAATACATATACTAATGCAAATTTCAACTTGAACATAAAAATATGCACATGAAATTTAAATATGAAAAGAAGAAAAGCATGCCAAATAGTAGGGACCATTGTGATTACAAGGTGGAATACTGAGTTTTCGCATAGGCTAGGTGAAAGCATTTGATTTTAAACACATCAAATAGGGTGCCAAAAGTTCCTACTTAAGTGAATAAAATTATTTTCATCAAGGAGAGCAATGCTAAAGCAAACACCTCAAACTTGTGCCTTTCCACAGGAAAGAAATGTTTGTACAATGTAGAAAAATGTATAAGAACTATAACTTTATTACGGGAACATGAGCAAAACCTTCCTAGAATGTCATTATTCCAGTTGGAAAAAGTAGAAATTGGACCTAAGAATTTATCAGCATTGGGAATCACGGCTCAGCATAACATCATGCTCATCCCTTCCTTCCACAGTATGAAATACACCTAGCTAATGGCAAAAAAAAATCTATCACTTAAGGGCATTAATCCTGCTGAAATAGAAATATCTTTATAAATACTGTTGAGAAAACCTAGTTCCTCGTCTTCCCCAGTTACTTCAAATATCTTTATAAATCCTACTGCAAAAGCTGTTTCAGACCAAAATTTTTCATATGCTATTGGATGATTTCATCATGGTACTTCAATTATCAAGCCAGGTACTCTCTTTTCAAAAGAACTATTCGCAGCATCCACTAGTATTTTATAATAATCCGCTTAGACATTGCGACATAGTACAGAAGGAAATTTTCTAAAAAGAGGCCATTTGATATGAAAAACCAGACAGGATCAGTAGGTTGGATTTGGAATTGTCCAAACGTTAAAGTTTCTCTAGCTAGAACATGATGCTCTTAAAATACTAATATAGAGGCTGAAGATAACTTCATGCAACCTCCTCCACTCACTTGGCATACTAATTGCTTTTGTTAATTGCACCTTTCTACTTGCAATAATTATTTGAAGGGGTCATTGACACCTGGAACATTGTTCAAAGAGGAGGCTAATCTTAAAACAATATGCGGTTTAGGTTGTCAACTCAATTGAATCATTGTATTCCAATGAATGTACAATCAACAACTAATTGGTAACAAACTTAATACGTCAGTGGCTGCTTTGATCATATCTGCACACCTGTAAGATTGATTAGTAACAGAATCATGAACTTCATGGTATAGGAACAGATAAACTGAATATCCAGTAAGACAGTCCTAGGCATGCTGATCATTGATCACCGAATATCATCAATTTCCATACGCTACATGCATGCCTGTGCTTATTCCAAGCCAGCTAAATTACAAGTTAGTGCCCTTGTGAGATAATGCAGCACAAACATGGAATGAGATGCATGAGCTACCAGAAAGGAGACCACTTGTGCAAGGGAAAGCGTGATTTTCTGGCAGTGCAGAAATTACATATCAGGCAAAGTTAAAGGTATAAATCATGAGAATCATCAGTAACAAGATAAATGAAATATTATTACTACAATCAACATTAAAAGTACATCTCAAGGTAATTTGTTAAAACATACTCAGTTGATCTTCCAGCAGCAGAAAATAGGTCAGCCCAATGTCGGCCATCTGTTTTCCTTGCAACACTAACAACAACTTCCACATATTCAGGAAATTTTTTTATTAGATCACATGTCTTCTCTAAGAGTGAATTGCTTGCAGGTGGGACTGAAGGAGCAAGTTGATTCTTCATTGCGCTTTGCCTATAACATGAATTAGAAATATACAAGCAGATCATTACATGAGAAAAAAGAAACCATCTAAGTGAATTTGTTATTGACAAACATCATATATGTTGTAAAAGTTAATTCTTCAAACTACTTATGGCGATAAGCTGCATTTAGATGCAGTTACTTTCAAATTCTTCATTTCTCCTAAAGATTGTCTTAAATTATTACACAGACTACTAACTGCTCATTTAGCTTCATTAGGTAGATAACAAATTAAATAAATTAATCTAGAATACCTTGATATCTCAGCATCAAATACAGTAAAGAGAAGCCACTCCAGGCAATGAGAAAAGTGAGGCTTTTCTGCTGACAAGCATGCCAAGCGCAATGCCTCTTCATTTTTGTCCCTCTAGTGAAGAGATGCATACAGAAAAAGATAAATAACGTCAATGTCAAAATCTCAGGCCTTGAGAATGCCACGTCTATTTTAGCTGAACTTAGGAGTGAAAGAAGTGCGTCCATTCAGGTCAAATTATGCTTCCCTCATCATGATCCACATGTGTCATGTCATGATGCACGATATAATTGATTTATGCAACAAAATATGAAGCTATACTATGAAATAAAATTGATTTATGCAGACAATAATTGCCATCCACAACTGCATGAAAAATATCATCAACTAACTGAAATATATTGAAAAGATAATAAGATGCCCATAATGTTCGAATTGTAAATGCTTGATTAAACATTGAACTAAGATGCTATCCAGGATTAAATACCTAAAGAAAATCATGGAAAGTGAAGACATGATGAAGAAGGAAGACGATTGATGATTTAAAGAAAAAGTATTTGCTGAGAGAAGGGTAAGCAATTATACCATGCTAAGATTCAATTATTTGATATCAGGCATTAGGTCAAGTGGCCTACTATAATTCCTATGACCAAATTACGCCCTCTGGGACCTGGTATAAGTAAGAACTGTGCAATTGTCTAAATGCTGCATCACCACTAAACTATCAAGGTGCACAAACTATGCTCATTTCTGCTGGACAGCCCTACTGACAGAAAATATACTGTGTTTTCCTGCCACCGTACTTGCACAGGCATGTCTGCACATCATATACATGTGTGAACAGCAGCAAAGAGACTGAATGGCATTTAATTTGCCTTGTGGAACTCAAACATACAAAGTAACAACAATTTCTAGTATCTGAGGCAGAATATTAGAACCCATGATTAAACAGCAGCCAATATAGAAGTCAATAAAAACACTTGGCAATAAAAGGAAGTGGAACAAGAAGAACAGAATTAGAATTAAGCAACTTAAGCTTTATGGTGACTGGTGAGAGTAAAAAGTGGCCAGTCACTCTTTTCTGATAGATTTAAAAAGTCACCTGAGAGAAAGCTCCAATTCATGAGTCACAGGCTTAGGAACAGGGACTAAATTACTTGATTAAAAATTTCCGCTCATTATGGTACATGTAAAGAGTAGTGGGATACTGAATCAAATACCCGGTATGGTGAAAAATAATTGACATGAATAGGCATTCTCAAACTTGTGTCTAATTTCACAATACAATGGACATAGATCAGACATACAAAGTATAGATTCCACCATAGGTCAACTTCTCTCACTATCAACTTTAACCAGGCCTTAATTGCTTAAGGAAAAAAATTGTATGCTCGGAAGCAATGTTTAAAATATTGGTGCTGGACTCGATATCAGACAAATAAAGTACAGGTACAGTACTGTACCATACCATTACAACTGGAAAGAAAAAAGTTCAAAAATTAATTTTAAGAAATAATATTTTTAAGTTGCAAAATGACAAAATGTTAGTAGTACATCATTTACTGTAGCTGTAACTACTAGTTTAAAGGCTAAGTTGCAACATGTTTAGTAGACTGTACAAAATAGTACTGTCACTGAAATAATTCTTATATCATTTTATAGTTGGAAAATTTCTATTTCTGTGTGCATATATACTGACTATACAAGATAGAGTATGATATTTAAATCCTTGTTCCAAAGTGTTCCATGCAGACCTAATACGAAAGTTACCCTTATTTCTGTATAAAACAATTGACAGAAAGATTGCAACAAAAGAATTCCTACCGTAAGAAAATTTTAACCATTACCTGAAGAAGATGGCGGAGGAGACAATGCAAAATAGTCTGAGCTTGAGGGGAAGGCTCAAAGCATGGAAATTCAGAGCATGCTGAAAATGACATCCTCTGAGATACACCAACCACAACCCCTATGTTTGGAAGAAGTCCCAAAGGATAAACCTCGCGCTCAAATTCAAGATCGGGATCCAACTACAAGATTGAAAATTAAGTTTCTTAGAGAAAAAAATCTCTAATCTCATCTTAAACTAAACTGTATAAGTGCAAGAAATGCTGCTTCTATAACTAGAGGCAAAAGCTGAACCACCATTAAACTTCATCTTACATAGCCAGGTTTCTTAGAAAGGGTGAGTTGTAGAAGTAATGTCATGACAACGCTCTATTTTGAAACAAACATATAAAGGTTGTGTGCTGATATCATTAAGATGTAATGCAATTATATATTGTTTTCACCAGAAAGCAGGGTTCTTTTGCCTGAGCTTGCTTGTTGATTATGAACTGATATGGCTACAGCTGCTTTCTATTTATTCTGTTTAATTCATGTTCTAATATACAAGCAGAGTCTGAGAGTGGTTTTACAGCTTTTCAATGCACAGTGCAAACAAAAACAAAGGATACCAAAGAATACAACATATAAGCAAAACTTGCTAATGTTGGTCATATCATGGGTGTGAAAAACAGATGGCAAGGCCCTAACAAGTAACAAAAGATGACAGCTTAGTAGTTAGTTGCCATTGGACCATCTTAACTATAGTGGTAATCTGGTAGAGCACTGTTATATCACAATTGCAGTGGGACAAATTCACAGAATACAAAGGCTGTTTGGTATGGGGTAACATGGGGATGGAATGCATTCCAACCCCAAATTAGAAAACAAACAGGCCCCATAGAGCATTATGGGTTGTCACAAACCTTGATTTTTGCATATAGCCCACATAGGGATAGAGTCTTATGTGGATTTTTGCATCCTACATAAAACATTGGCGTCCACAGAGGACCAAGGATCACTCCCTCAAAACCCTTATTAAGAACCTGCTTGCTCTAGGCCCTTGTCCAAAAGCTATCTGACACATCAGCTTGGACCATTTCCTCGACCAGCTAAGCTGTCAAAATTCATGAAAGCATCACATTTTTCATAGATCCTCTCAAGATCATAATTGTGTCCTCTACCCACAATACATCAAAGGCATGCCTCAACAACTGTACAGTTCCACTATGCTCATGAATAAAGTCTCTGTCTTTGGTTCAGTTCATTGTGCTATTGTTGCTGCCTCAACTGTATGATTGGAGAAAAAAGAAATACAATACAAGGACAAATAACACACGCAAATGTAAGATGAGAATAAAGAAAAAAATTAAAATAGAGTTCTACAAGACTGTCTCATTGTGTCCAATGATAGGAATACACTAAATTACCCCAATCACTCAAGATAGTACACAGATTAGATTGTGTTTTCTTGTTCCTCCCCTATGATACAGGAACTGGAATAGAACAAGTAACAAAGCAAGTATAGTCTGTTCCTGGCCAATTCCCGAACCAGCAAATCCAGATTTAATAATAATAATAATCATAAACTTCTTGAGGTTGATTAGTTTTTCAGTTTTCTTCATTTAAAAAGCACTGGTAAAAACACAATATTTCAACAACAACATGCCCTGATGACAGAGTACCATGATTCTATAATTGTGTCAATGTACTAATCTTCTCTTAATCACTAGTCTCGTAGAGGCCCCAACAAGTTCATTATAAGCCTAAAATGTGTTAAATTGAATGAACATACCTGCAAAAAGTGTTCCTGCTTGAAAGGATCGACTCCAGGAGATGGATACCAAACCTGCAATGAAGAGCTTATGCATCAAATTGTACTAGAAAGGAAATGCGCAAAAGAAAAGAAACACAAAAGAGAACAGAAACATCAGCACCAATTGGCTCCTCACTCACATAAGAATGCAAAACAATCCCAAAAAACTGTACAACTATCTTTCCCATATACCTGCATGCCTCGATGACCATAGTCTAGCCAGGAGACTTCCTCGATAAGGTTTGCTTTTTCTTCAGATTGGCCACAAGTAACCCAAAATAGTTCAACTGAGTTAGACAACAACTGCTCATGCCCATCATCCAGATCAAGCACCGAAAGCTCCCCATTTGTCCGCAACATTAGGCATCTGATAACGAAGTAATCACAATCAGAAGCTTGTTCGAATCTTGACATCTGAAAGATCAAGTCTACAAACCTAGATGGTTCTTGGGATAAGGTATCCAAACATGAAGAATTGTTATTTTCCAATGATTTTTCTGCTGTCAACTCAGGGATGAATCGCACGGATGCTGGGTGGCTCTTTGCAGTCATTATGGAAAGCTCCCGTACTGTAGAAAGCTGTTCTTTATTTGATTATATCAATCATAAAAACACAGGTTTTGTTTGGAAGATTGTATACTATACAATAAAAGGAAAATCAAAAAACTTGAACATCAAATTTATCTTCATGAAGATTTCTAAAAGGCAATTCAGAAAGATCAAGCGTTACCTGCAAAATGGGAGAGCTAGAAGGTGATAATTCTCCTAAGATCTTGACATGGAAGACATGAACATCAAATGGGTGATAGGTAACAAGTATATAATCTTGGAACACATCCATGACTATTGGTTTCCCAGGTAATATTTTTCGATGAAGTAAGGAGCTCTGGTCAAGATGATATCTTGGATAAAACAGCAACTCATACCTGCATGAATTTGAAAACGTCCAATAAACACTAGGATAGTAGGATGAAGTCAGGAAGCAACATAAGTCAATCACATCTTCAACTGAACTTACAAAAGGCACATAGAAAAAGCTAAAGTGCTAAACCACAATGGAAGCATTGTTTTGCTTTTTTTAGTTCTTATCAAGATGTTGAGAGTTCAAGAGTTGTGAAGTACTCAGAAGAACAGCAGTGTTAGCTCAATTTTGGTAGCTAAGGTCTGCTTGGGTGGCAATAAGACTATGGAATAGGATTCAGACTTTCAATGCATAATCAAGTGTACGAAGTCATCAAGAAGAAAAAAAATAGGATATGGGATATTACTTGCTGCAGGATGCTAGTATTTATAATGAACACTACAGCATGTCAATATAATAGAAAGTTCCTTAACATTAGGAGAGAAAAGGTAGTGGTTCCTAGGAAGAGGGGAAGGAGGGGGGGGGGGGGGGGTAAGGGAGCTAGAACATGGACCAAATAGAATGTTTTCTTACTTTTCAATTAATTGATCCATCTTTTTTAAAAAATTACCATCTGCCTGAATTACCTCAAGAAAGAAGGATTATTGGTAAGTTTCAAAACATTGACGAGATTAGTTTTAGATTCATTTAGAAACTGGATACATTGGCATGCTGAGAAATCTAATCTTGCATTCCAGAGATAGGAAATGTCAGATATGTTAGGGAAGTAGTGCTCTGTTATACATAAGCATTTTTTCACTGTGTTTATATTTGCAGTACTTAAAGCCCATCATCAGCATAATTAGCTAGTTTAGTTTATAATTAAACAGTGGAAGAGAAAACAAACTTCAATTTTTATGTTTAAGGATCTACAGTTCAAGATATTTCTTCCTCCTATATCTACTATTTCATTTTACTTTAATATAAGATTCTCTATTTCATTGCAATTATATTAGATGGTACATATTGACGCATTGTTCAATATCTAGTAAAAGGCGAATTGGTAGTTAAAACCAAACCAGAAATATACATATAAAACACCAGCAAAACTATTGATTTCATGAGAAATGTCATAAAATAAGTAGTGCTATGAATAACAATATGCGGGGCCATATATTATGTTCCAGTATATGTCTCTAGAGAAAAAACTCATAAGAATAATCTAGTTGGAACTTGAAATGGAAGGTCTCAACGAATCAAGACTAGAAACCTCATCTAGCAATTCTGAGAAATCATGCCAATGATTCCTATAGCTTGGACCAAATCTTGAGTTTAAAGACATTCTAGCAAATATCCACAGCAATATTGTGAAAATAAGGGGAAGTAAGCTAAGAAGAGGCTAAAGCTCTCACATATTGGAAGATTCAATGTAGTTGCAAACCATGATGATTTTGCCAAGCCATAACAAGCCTTTGCACTCAATTTTTTGCTCTTGAGTAACATCTCCAAAGAAACGCCACTTTTTGTTCCGCAAGTCATACAAGATGAGACCATGAGCACCAGCAACTGCCAAGTACATACCATCTTTGCTAGCAACAACGTGTAGAACAGGCCAATTTTGAGAAATATAAGATACCTGATTCATCAGTACCCACATAATTACAAAATAATATAACAGAAACCAGTTATATAAAGAAAACAAGTTGTTTAAGACCTTACTGGGACATTAAGGTGCACCATTTTGAGTTCATCAGCACCATCAGGCTGCACAATAAGAATTCTATCTTCACCATATATAATCTGGCGAACATAGGATGTGCCAGAAAGACCTCTGTTAAAGCAGCATTTGCCAAATGAAAAAGCTAAAATCCTCTCAGATGATCTTTCTTCAACTGCATAAAGTTTATATCCAAACTCATCCCACTGAATGTGTGAGGTCCCACCATATAGCGGTTCAAATTTGAAGTCCTGACTAGTCTTGACCATAGGAGATGAAATTGAACTTATTCCAGTTTGGCGAATAGTGCACATCAAACGGCAGCCAGATGCAGACCAAACTGTAAGCCCTCTAAATTTCCATCCCACTGCAAAAGCACAATTATCAGGTGTCCAGGATATACATGAAACAGGACCGGTATCCTCCATAGAGTACCTGCATTTTACAAAAAAGGAAAATTTTATAAATTGCTTTTCTGATTTTAGTGAGTGAATCTACGACCTCCAATATTAAGTTCTACCACTCTAACCCAACTAGCATGCATTTTTTGCACAAAATTCTATAAAGCTTTGATATTGCTATTTCAAAAAATTTAAAAATATATATACAAATACAAGAATCCTAGAGGAATGAATCAGCGGACTATAGGCTTGTGAACTAATTTAGATGAAAATTTACTTTCTTGCATACCAAAAGAAATGAAAAACTCTGACATTGCATCTTCGTTTCCATAATATATATCCCATGAAGCTCAAAAACTCATATATAGATACAATTACTATAATAAAGTGATTTTCCTCATCCAGTTTTTCTTTAAATTAAAAAAACTACAAAATTCTATTAGCTAAAAAAACTTCAACAATATCTAAACAAAATTCTATTAGCCTCACTAGAATCTGCATGACTTACCCCCAGTCATACAATGATATTGTTCGAAGATGTGCTGCATTCTCTGCCAGGTCGTATAATTCCACAACACCTCTGCTACAGCCAACTGCAAGGATCTGGTGATCAGAAGCTACAGATGCACACATGGCATCTGTACTCAACCAACTTTCAGCTTTAATAAAATTTGTCTGCTTTAAGCCTTTTTTACTTATAGAACAAAGTGCAATTTGGCAGCCAGAGTACAAAACAACTAGCAATCTCAGCTGCAATGACAACTCAAGCTGGACAATTGCTGAATTTCTAGTGCAGCATTGCGTAGATTCTTCTATATTTGTGTTCCCTACCAAAGAAGAAGATGTATCCACTACAGAATCTGTTGATTGACAACAAACCCGCAGGACGCTAGGAAACTGGACACAGAATTAAGCATCAAGGGAACAAATTATGTCCAGAATGCATAGTAATGGAAAGACGAAGAAACTTCTGATCCATGGTGGTAAAAAGAATCCAAATTCACAAAAGATAACAATAAAATTAGATCATATACCTCCCCATTCCAGGAAATGAGCTGTATTTGCCCATTAGAAAGTCCAAGGAGCATGTTTTTGCTATCACACACAAAATTGCAACTGAAAAAAATGAAAATTAATGGTTAAGTATTTTCAATTGAACACCATAAATATTGGAAATTCAGAAATATTGGTATACGTTATTAAATTCTTCTCTGCAAAAGGTGCCTTCTCGATGATAACTAGTGATATACTAGCAATACCAGGGAGATGTTTTCCTCCAACCAAAAGCTGCTTTCCAGAAAAATGGACTTTATAAATATGAAGATATGATGAAGACGTCTGCAGCAAACCAAAAAAAAAATTAACTCATTCATGAGCACTCAAAAGCACATCCAAATAACACTGGAAGGATTGCAAAAACAACTGGCAGAATAGTTAAATCATGATATTATTTTTACTTAATGAACAGTAAGCTACTGCAAATCTTGAAAGAGATATAATTTGAATTGCAGCTCATTAATTAAAAAAATCACCCATCGATAGTCTTTGTTACATAGTAGTAGGCCGTTCAACAAAAGCTGGCAAAACTAAACACAACCAAACACAGAATTAAACGAGTTCATCTTCATGTAGATATCTTTCATGTCATAAATGGATCATTTCTCAACATGACAATTTTCATTTCATAAACAGGCAGACTGGATTAAACAGACTAGCATACTCTCAAATGTCATGTATATCATCAGACAACTAATCTTAAATGTGAAATAGGATTTACACAAAAGATTCAATCTTATTCTTTGTTTAACGATATAAGTCCTATGTATTTATATTTTCTTATCTCAATAGGAATAAATTGTAAGAAGATAATTAAATATTATTTGCATTGAAGAATATGTAAAGAAATATTAAACAGATAAGTATGATTAAATTATAAGAATTTTAATCAAATAGGAATTAATTGTAAGAATACAATTAAATGTACAGGAACTCTGTAGGCGTTGTTCCTGGTTTGGTTTAAGACACAATTGGTTAATCATCTCAGCAAATAACAAGACACTATTATCAGGCATGGATATCAATTTTTAGCTCTTCTCCAACCATATACCAAATTTTAAAGCAAGCATAACCAATAGAATCAAACAGTATAAATCTCAACGATATTAACTATTTTAATTCAAGTATTGTACCTTTATGATATCCTCAATCATTCAACTGGTGAAACTTCATGCTTCAAGTGAAAAGAAGTGGAAGGATAACATAAGAAATGCTAATTTCCTAGTCAAGGTTAGTCCAAGATTACAAGCATCACATATGGCGAAGAAAGATAAGGTGAGCTGATCATGAAGGATTAGCAAGGGAGCCAGAGATGATGATGTTTCATGGAAGTTGTGTACCTATATCATCAGTAGGGTGTTTTGTTTATCTTTATCATCAGTAGGGAGTTGAATTAGTCTTCATCGGTTGTAGGATAAATGGGTCAATTGGACACCTAAATTGCATTATTTCCAGCACTATCACAGGGATCAGGAGCGGGTTGATTGGACCTGGCAGGAGTAATTTCTTTTGGGATTTACTTTGTATTTGCAGCAAGAAAGCAGGATAGAGGGAGTAATATATGAATACAGCCATCACTCAGTTAAAGGCACCATGAAATGTATCCTACTCTTTGTGTTGGTTGAGAGGAAGTATTATAATACTCGGTCTACCAGTCTGAGCATGGACTGGTAGACGGACTGACCTCTACCAGTTGGCCTACTTCATACTCAAGATGTACCACTCAGTATGCTTCGCTTGTAAACACATGAAATATGTCAGCACACATAGGCTATTCACAGTACCATGAAAATTTTCAGTTAATTGTGGAAATGCCACCCAAATCAAGGGTTAATTTCACTATGACATCATTTATTTACCTAAATATCACTAAAAAGAATGGCGTGTTGGTGTGCGGCTAAGTACTAAACCATAATGATTCCTAACCTAGGTTGAAAGTATTCCTCAAAACCTTGCAAGTGCCCAAGTTCCATATCACCTTCTTGTCTCTCTTTATCTTCTCTATCTCTCATCTTCTTCGACAACTGCGCAGGCAAACTGCAGAAGAAGTTCCATGATATTTGCTCCATACTGGGGCTGCTGGAACTTGAACATTTCCTCTGAAGGCTAATCACAGCAAGCTGCTGGCATTTCTCAATTGTCAATGTAGTTTGTTAACATGATTATCTTCCAGTTCCTTCTAACTTCTTCAGTACAGGTCTAGTTCAGAGAACCAAAGCCCAAAACTACTTCAAAGCATTTAGTATATTAAAATTGCACGTTTAGCAAATACTTTAGTTTTTGCTCCATCGAACTGTGCAATGTCTCTCGGTACTTGCCTATAGAAACCTACCTTTAGCACAACACAAGTATAGGATCTTGTCTAACTGAAGGATCACAAATTAAAGGCAACAATTCAGCCAAAACTACTTCAAAGCATTTATTACACTGAAATTGCACGATTATCATGAACTTGAACTTTTGCTTCCTGAAACTGGGCAATACCTATTGGTACTTGCCTATAGAAACCTGTCTTTAGCTCAACAAAAGTATTAGGACCTTGGCTAACTCAATAGTTGTAACTCAAAGGCAAAAATTCAGCTTCACTTTCCAAAGGATATGGCCCAACTTGGTTGTCCACACCAATGAGCGTGTCAACAATCACTCGGCCTGAATTCCAAGGCAAAGAAATATAGGATAAAGCTGGGTAAGAGTATTGATTTTATATATATATATATGTAGGTAATGCAAGCAGATCTCAAACCCAACACCAATGCCATCAACAATAAAAAAATTTACCAACTTAGTAAACTTGGTAAGAGAATTACCTTAAATAATGCAAACAAAAAGCTATAACTTGAGCAGACGTCAATAATGGTGCGATGGGTTTTGTTTTACACTCCACGGTGGAACATTAAAAAAAATGATGTGATTTGGACAGAAAAACACATCTACCACTCAATCTTGTGTGAGGATCATCCGCTCACATTTAACCAAGGGAATTTCACCGAATGGACAATTGAAACTCACTTTTGTACCAGACTCCAAAAGTCTGACAGTATGGTGAGTGAAAAGTAATGCAAATTATCAAAATAAAACAAGCACGATATGCTTCAGAACCAGGGTGAAGTGTACTGTTCGCATATGATCTCTGGTTTTAAAATTGCTCCAAGAGACCCAAGGTCACAATGGGCCCATAGACGAGCACGGCGAAGCTGAAGGTTTGGAACCCAAATTGGCTATAACAAAACAAAGAGAAAAAAGATTAAAAAATCAAGAAGAGGAATGCATTTCTTTGGCACTTACAATCACGGCGATCGACTTGGTATCAGGGCTCCAAATTGCATACATGTTCTCGCCCTCTCCCTCGACCGAGTCTGCATCCCTAACGTGCTTGCCCAATCTCAACTTGTGCTGCTTGGATCGAGCATATCCGTCAACAGCGACAATGAAGGATCAGGGAGGGGTGAAAGGAGAAGGGAGGCGACGGGAGACTGACCTGGGAAGCGCTCCAGAGCTCGAGGTGGGTGGGGGAGACGACGAGGAGTAGGCGGTTGATGACCTTGAGGTAGACGATCCGATCGGAGGAGGAGGAGGAGGAGGCGGGGGCGGGATTGTCGAGGGGCATGACCTGCGGCCATCCGTAGGCCATGTACATCTTCGCCTCCGGGTCAAGGCGAAGACGCCGCCGACGACCAAGAAGCGAAAGGGATCGTTCGTCTCCGACGACGACGACGACAAGGAGCAGGAGGAAGGAGATCGA
This sequence comes from Thalia dealbata, assembly GCA_030544415.1. Lineage (NCBI taxonomy): Eukaryota > Viridiplantae > Streptophyta > Magnoliopsida > Zingiberales > Marantaceae > Thalia > Thalia dealbata. Next base: position 4,198,240 of record CM060458.1, read on the forward strand.
GGAAGAGGGAAGGGAAGGCAGATCTGATATGGAAGGTTTCGGGTCGCACAGCGGGTTAGTAAAAGCGAAAGCCTGTACGGTGATTGAGGCCTCGTCGGCAGATCCTACGCCGGTAATTCTAATTTTATATATATATATAAAATATCATCATACAAATTTGATTACTTAAAATATTTTAAAAACGTAGTGATTAGTGTGATTTAGATGATCAAAATATGGCTCTCTCAGAAAGGTTATTACAGTTGGGGGCGGGGTTTCGTTCTCGTCCGGGCACGTATTAAAGGGAAAAAATTATTTCTTTAATTCCTAACTATTATCTTATTAAACTTCATCAGTTTTTTTTTATTACGGCTCAAACCAAACCAAAGGAGATTATATTGATTCTAAATTATTATTAGTTGCATGGTAAAACTATTAGTGCTCCTATTATGATGTCAGTAAGGGCCTATGATAACTGATTTGTTTATATTTCTGGTCTTAGCCAACCACCTTAGAGGAAAAAGATGGGAGTTCATGAGTGCAAGAAGGGAGGGAGGGAGAGAGAGTGCTTGTGGTAATGTGTACTAACTCTGTTCTTCCGAGTGGTGTCTGCTTATGATAATAGTTGGGTTTATAGAACTCAGAAGGCATGTGAATTAATTATTACTGCAAAAGATCAGAAATCAGAAATGGGGGAGAAGTTTCATCTATATATAGAGAGAGAGATGGATATATGGCCTCTTCTATCATCGGGAATGAACGTACGCCAATGGCGATGGAGAGTCCAGAGGGATGGAGTTGCATGTTTTTTTCCACTTTCGATGCTGCCCAGGGGCTTGTCATCTTGCTGTCCTTTCAATTATCCCGGAGGGTATAAGTTCCAAATTCCCCTCAAGTACTTCAATCCCGATGGCAGCTCACAAGCAGTAGCAGCAGCAGGAGGAGGAGGAGGAGGAGGAGGAGGAAGAGGAAGAGGAGGAGCAGGCAGCTTTTCTCACTTTGCATGCGGTGCTGCTGATGGCGGCCTCTGGTGCAAGGAGTGCTTTTTTTCCTTTATTTTCTTCTTCTTTCTTTTAAAGCCTCTCTTTCTGGGATTGTTGGACGCAAAAGGGAAGCCTCGCGTATGTACCATTCTGCATGGACTCTTGCTCTCATTCTTCTCCTCACAGCATCTTAATTAGTTTTTGTTTTCAAGAAAAAAAAGAGAGAAAAAGACCTCTGTGATGAGTCCAGCACATTCACAGTTCAAATTTTTAGCAAATATTTACAACTTATATTTTTATTCAAATGTAAATAAGAAAAATAACTATCAATATAAGTACCTTTTTTAAAAACAAGGAACTAAATACGCATAGTTAATAACAAATATTTCTACTCCTTTGCCTGAATATAATATAATAAACAAAAATATATTTACCAATTGCAATTTTTTTTACTGAAAAAAATTAAAAAGTAGGCTAGAATTTCACATAAAATATGTGGTTCATTTTGCATAATGTTTCCTCCAAACGATTAATTACCTTGCAATAAATTAATCAAATAGCTATATGAACAATTAATTTTTTTGAAAAATACAATTAATCTTCATATATTCATCCTGTAATTAACTTAAATCATAAAAACAAGTGTGGAATATTTTTAAAAGACTATAAAACTTCAAACACCACTGCGACGAGAGAAAGAAGTATTTAAGGAAATAAAATAGTTAGATTAACACATTAACCGTCATTTAATTACAGTAACAGCAACACCACCACCACCACCACCCGCTCAGGCGCTCACAAGTTGTTCCGATCAAACGCCGGAATCGCTGGCCGCGAGCAGCAGAAACCAGACGCGCTCGAACACCTTGACGATGACCTCGTGGTACTCCTTCGCGTTGAGCGACAAGTAGCAGACCAGGAGCTCCTCCAGCTCCCTCCCCCCGCGGATGCCGTTCGCCATGATCATCTCCAGCATCGACTCCGCGAAGTCCCTGCTGGGGTCTGCCGACGCCTTCATCACCACCAAGCCCTCCCCAGACCCCCGCAGGCCCCGCCCCCGCTGCCGGCGCCCGCCCCGCGGAGAGCTCATCCTCCGGACCCTGAACCGCCGGCCGCTCGGCGTCGTCGTGCTGCACTCCTCTTCCGGGCCAGGTGCCGCTGGCTTCGTGAGGATGGGGGGCAGCTTGAGCTGCGACGCGGCCACCTCGAGGTCGTCGCCTTCGCCGGATTTCTTGCGGGCCGCGTTGGCGCAGAGGGCGGAGTCCGCCCTTCTGGCTCTTGGCTTGGCTTGCTTCGCGGCCGGTGGGACGGCCGGGGAACGGACGTTTCTGTGGTGGCTGGGGATGTAGTAGGAGGCTCGGTTGGGCTGCATTGACGGAGGGAGGGAGACTGCTGCTGCTGGTGCTGCTGTGGATTGCGGGGGTTTCTTCTTCTTGATGGAGTGGGAGTGATGAAGATGATGATGAGGGTGAGGGTGAGAGGGTTGGGCATTCTTGGCTCTGACATTAACCAAATGCTTGAGCTTGAGAAACCAAGATGTTGAGATCATGCTTGATAGCCTGAACCTGTAATTTCCCATCTATCTCTGAGAAGATTAAAAAAGAAAACTTTTTTCTTTCCTCCACAGAATGCTTCTACAGCTAATTAAAATAATTAAAAGGGATGTATATATAGAGAGAGAGGGAAGAAGATGGAGAGGTTGATAGATTGGTGCACCGGCTACCTGTGGAAAGGATGATAGGGTTTCTTTTGCTCAAAATATACAAATATATCTATATATATTTGTGTGCTGGATTAGCATTTCTATTTTTTTTTCTTTCAGTAGCTAAAATACTCAACCTGGTGTGATCACGAGCTCATAACGTAACGTAGCTCTGTATGTATATAAAGGAAAATCTTCAACCTCGGGATGAAGTTAGATTCATGTGCATAGGGTGGGGCCAAACTAGGGTTTTTGGAGGCTTCTAATGGTGGGGAGGTGAGCATGGAGACAAGGGACAAATAAGAAAAAAGTTTGGGAGGGGGCTTCTGTCCTCAAGCTGTTGGTTGTGGGGACAGAAGTCATTTCACTGATACAACTCTCCAACTCAGGAGAAGGGAAAAATTAAAATTATTACATACTACTTGTGAAAACAACCCTTTCTTGGATATCACCCTCTCAAAACCCTACCTGGTAGGTAGTTTAGGAATCTTAAATTAGGCTCTGGGATTAATGTGCAGGTCGCATGCATTCGCTTAATCTTATTCTACCTACGCTCCATAATTAATCACGTTATGATTAGTTTTCAGATAGGTTTTTAATGGATGGAGATGTAATGTAATCCTGTGGGGGGGTCCATGAATTATTCAGCTTTAGGGGGAGGAGCAGGTCTTTGGCTGAGAGAGAATGTTTCCTTTCATCCTAAATAAAATTGTCTCTCATGCATTTGGATAAAAGATTGTCCTCTTCTACTGATGAAGCACAAAGGTGAGTGATACTGAATCATTTTTGGCATGGGTCCGTCTTAATTAAATCCTAATACCAAGAACTAATTATGTGCCTTCCTTTATATATGTTTCTATGTTTAATAAGACAAATAAATCGTAATATATATAAGACTATATGTAATAATTAAAAAGATAATAAGATTAACACTATCCTCACCTCACCCTGAAAATTATTACCTAAAGTAAAAAAATTTATATAGGGTACTAAGTTTTTCTTTTGGGGCTCTTACCCTCCTTTCAGAAGCACCTACTTCTCTTTTGATCTATAATTTATTCAGTATCAAGTTTACAAAAAATTACTAAATGATATTTACTATTGATTAATAATAATAATAATTTTGTATAGAAAGCGTATGAAGATTAAATTTAAGAAGGTTACAAATTGTCAGATAAAAAGAAAGGTGGATAGCGGAGAAGAAAACAAGGAATTCATGTGAACCAGCTGGGGGACCGAACCGTTTGTCCAATATCTCACTCCCTCATTAATTCCCTGTTGCATCTCCACCTTCCCAGCGTTAATTTATTCAGCTAATGCATATCTATATATAAAGTATGGCTAAAATTAACAACTGCTCCCCACATCTTTCAGATGATTCAATTAGACTTCTTTTTTTTTTTCCTGTGTGTGTTGTCACCTTCTACCGAGCCAGTAAACTCAATTCGGCATGCTGCGAATTAAACCGAATGGGAAGAGGAAACTTTGGAGCAGTACTATTTTTTTTTATATGTAGGGGTACGTTGTAACGTTGGTCACGACAAGAAGACATCGACACGAGATGAGGGTTGAGCCAAATTTTGGTAACTTTTATTCGTACGAACGGTTCTTTTTTAACATACATATATATATACATATGATCTCACTTGGCTCAGATGTGGTAGATAAAACTGGCACTAATTGAAGATAAGGCAGGTAACGCAAGAGATGTGTACAGTTTTTTTCTGAACAAAAAGAAGCCTGAGGAGGTAGGATAGCCTAACTAGGAGGCATTTCATGAAAAAAGACATTTTAAAAAAATGACGATATATAAATACATTGGTGTAAATCTTCATACTTACTTGCTGGATATATTGTTCTGCTTTAATTATAAGAAAAGATTAAAAAACAACAACAATCGTTCGAACTCTTTTTTACTTTTACTTTTTTTTATACCATAAATTACATCAGGGCCTGTTCCAGATATAAATTGCAAACCAAAGCCAATGAAGGTTGGCATGCAGTTCTAAATTTGTGATTTGACACCCTGATGCAGTAGGCAGATCCAGCAGCTTGGCTGATTAAAAACATTTTATTACCTTGTAATAGGCACTGACTTGACAAATTTTTACCATCCCAAATGTTTACATGACAAACAAATAATCAAATGGAAAATTATATTGCTAAAAAATATTAGAAACTATACAGAGCAAAAATGAAATTGTCCCTAAACCAAATTACCCTTTACACCGACAAGTCCACATTCATCTGTAGGCTCAGAATTAGCATGTGGAATAGAAAAAATAAATATCCGTGTCCCGTGAATGTAAGGTAGAGAATTTGTGTACATTAGAAATTATACAAGGCAAGCAGATATGTGTTGGATACGGTGCAGCGTTCGCGAATATAAGTTCAGTATTGTTCCCTCGAATAAGGAACGATGAACTCTATCTATCAGATGTTAGCTCCCACGATTATATTAGCTTTTCCTGTGGCGAAAAGGGAATTCTATCTAAAATGTACCCTTCTGGCTGCAAGAACTCCCATCTCAACGCTAATTAGCTGGTAACATATACTGCTTTTCCGGAAAAATGGGGTAGGCAAGCTGGGCGCACGATTTAGAACACCCACATTGTGTCTTCTTCGGCGTCCTGAGAATTATAGGCATCACTATTGCCGTCATAGACACTCCCATCATCTGGTCCGCTTGCTCCACCTTTTGGATTGATGAACTCCTCGGAGACCTTATCTTCGACTGCATACTGCTGTTCTTCTTGGTCGATCTGGCTGCCTCCGGTTTCTTCCTGCGTGGGCATTAGAGTTGCAGCATTGTCAAACAGAAGTCTGGATGAGTAACCAAGCAAATGCTGTTCTAGAAAGAGATGTTCAAAGGATCACCTCATTTTTGCCAACTCCATCCTGGGATGTATCCATTTGATCAATGTCTTCCTCCTCTTTGGAGGTCGGTTCTTCTTTAGTTTGGAGCTGCTTTATTACTTGCATAACATGTGAAAAATCTGATCACAAAAAAAAGCATCATCAAATTTGTTTTACATACAAAATGCATAATCCCCATAAACAATCCATTTATCTTTTGAGCTCTCAAAAAGATAGTGAACAGACAAAATTATATCTAATCCACTCTTTACTTCCAACACCCTAATAGATTTCTCAAAGAAAACGTTAGCTTATATGAACTATTTGTACGAAGCTGCTACAAAAATATCACAATTTCCTATGGTGGAGAGCTGCATATCTGAATTAAACATAGAGAATGACATAATGTCGGACAAATATGATAGAAACTCACGGAATGTCGGTTAAATATGCCAACATCCCTTTTCTTTACCAAATCTCTTGGTTCCATGCATCTATACTTGGTCGTAGTAATCATGGCAGTAACAAATAAGGGACTAATTTTTTTTGGAACTTAGTATTGAACCCACAACCTCCCGTGTAAAGTCCAATTGCTCTAACAGAGGAGTGTACACTTTGTATACAACAAATAAGGACTATTGATCAACCAAATTAGCAATTTTCTCTCAAATCTTTAAAGTCTGCTAGGGATTTAAATTATAACTAGAGCTATGCTAACGGAATGGGACAGACTGTTCTTTTATTTCTTTGGGCTAATAGTTTCTTCCCTGTTAGCCAATGCACATGTACCTCTTTAATTATAGAGAAAAATATGGAAAAGAGAGAAGCAAGAAGTGAACCTACCAAATACATACATAACACAAGTTTTTTAAAAGTGAAGAAAATACATCCACAATCATATGCCAAATAATATCATTTCTTTATAATGTTCTGCAAGGAAAACAATTTGTGAACCCAGTAATGATGTCACCATCTCGCAACTTCGTACTAATATGGTACGTGCAAAGCTTATATTGCAAAAATCAACGATGTTTGGGAGACCCAAACTAGATCAGCTGATTCGACTAAAGCTAGACTTGGAACCAAGTTTGCTCCATAACTCGAACCCAGAAAAATTAAAAAAAAAAGTCGAACTGCAGCAGTTGGGTTGGCTCAACTCAGAATTAGTAGCTCAACACAAGTCCAAGCACAGTTTGGGTTTTAAAATACTCTACACGGCGTGCAACCATCTTAGATAGATTAAGTTGTTTTATGTACAGTAGAATTTTAGGTTGTCTGTGTTAGGCCATAACAATTTTAGTCACCACTTGTATGCCAATAGTAACCACAGCTGAATATATAAAAAGAACTAGCACCCATGTCTAATCTAAATTTGTTATTTCTCATTTTGCACAAAGGGTTTTTATAACTCGTCAATTAACAGTGGTTTGGACTTAGATTAATGGGAAATTCAGAACATAAATTAAGCATCCAGTGATACCACAAATCTCAGAGAAGTTAAGAGATTGAAAAAAAATAAAAATCTAACTTGCATACCTTTAGAACGATGAAGTAAAGCATCATGGACTTGCATAGGGTGCTTGCGCTCTTCCATTTTAAATTTCAATTTTATTTGATGGCGTGTGCGATTAGGGAACAACTGTTGTATCATTGCAAAGTCTGATCCGAATTGACGAATAGCCTAGACAAAATTCAATTACATCACGAGATGTTAAAATCAGAAAATTCTTTAACATGGAGCAGAAATCGTGGATTGAGTACTCCGCTCAACTTTCGAAGCATCAGTTGCTGCATAAATAGATTGAGTAATCATGGAGCAGAAAATATAAGATTTGGAGTATCACTTGTCCAACCTGTTATGTTCTTGATTGAAAAGGGCAAAATGCACAAGCATCCATTAGTTAGGAATAATTACACTTTCTTTGTGACATAGGTTTCAAAATTGTATTTTCCCAACTCTTTGTGGCTAAAATTATTAAATCATATAATTATTAATTTTAGGTGCATGTTTATCAAAGAACAAAAAAAGTTTAGGGGCATTCCTTGCTGTGCATGTTTTAATGTGATGATCTGGCTACCGTAAGTACAAACAAGAATGTAATAGATCTTGTTTTATTCATTTAATCAGCCACATGATAAAGTATTTTAACAAACAGTATATAATTAAAATATTATCAAAATTTTGGATTATAAGAGACATTAGTTGAAAACACTGTTTATTTAAAACTAATGTTCGGACTTCAAAAGAACTAAAAGGATAAATAAGAAATAACTAGGTAGCATCCTTCTCATACTTCCCAAAATACCAAAGAAAAATAAGAATAAATAAAAAAACAACAAAAGAAAAAAACATCTACAGGCAGAAATATGCTTACATAAATTAGAATAGTCTTAGATACAGCAGGAAAGACAGTAAAATAACTGAGACAAGTTTAAAGAGGAGAAAATGATGTTTCAAAAGATCGAGACTTCCTCACTTGTCTGTTGTTCATGCTAGGAGCAAGCATTCTCTTCCTATCACAGCTAAAAAAGGAGTCGAGGCAGGTGGAAAGGCGGTAAAGAATGGGGAGGGTCAAAGTTGGCTCATATTCAAACCAGAAGGGAACAGAGAAAAGCCACTGGTTTGTGTAAAGCCAATTGCGAACCTTTAGAGAAATGGTTCGGATTTTAAAAACCAGGGGGTGTATTAAGGGTTAGCAAATGAGCATCCCTGCTTTTGACGTTATTAAAAGCAGGACCCATATACTGACATTTCTGAAAACTTGCACGCCCTTTCAAGCAATTGATTTTTATAATCTGATCATTGATAGAGGTAGTTGCGTACAATAGGGAACTAGACGAAATGAAATGAAAAGTTGGTATCTACACTCCTACAAAGCAGAATGGGGAAACAAAATACTATCTCAACTAATCAAGTTGATCATCTGTGATGCAAATTTGGCCCGTTCCAGCTTAGAACCACCACAGTTTTTTAACAAGAATATATTCCCTCATTTTTAGGTCTAATACTTGCGTATGCAAACATGAGTGAAAACTTTGCATTCCTCTCCTCCGAACATGCAAAGGCAGCAAGAGCCAACAAACACCAAAATAAGCAAGACCACTAAATGCACTAAAGAGAAACCATCGATCCAAACCACTGATCACCATGCAAAAATTTTATCACAATATAGAAGATGACTATCTAGCTACATTACTTCCCAAGAATTATTTTAATTAATGGACCAAGTAATCTAGAAGCATACTAGACAATGATTACATATGGTGATGGAGGAAATATTAAGGCTCAAATCGACATAGCACAATAATTTCATGCAAAAACTTAAAAAACCAAGCCACAAAAAAGGTATTAGCATGAATAATGAGTAATCATGAACATCATATTCTACTATGAATTAGCTATCTAAAATTACTCTCCTAGATCCCTTCTAAAATCTTAATGTAAACATGGGTCTTTATACTTTTTCCAACATGACTTTAATGAGATTCAAACACACTCTTACTCTAATTATAATAGTTACATTTGATTAGGTGCTAACTTTCTCATAGGTTCAAATTAGGAAATGACCCAATCTTATACATTAATACTTTTAACAGTAAACCTTCCACCGGGATCATAGAATGTTCAATGCAGAAATGATATATAACGAAATGAGAATCCATAGGAGTAAATGAAAAAAAAAACGAGTTAGAATATAAGATAAGCATGGGAATCCTGTAAAAGTTAAGGAAATGTAAATCAACTAGGTGATGTTGTTGGCTGGTTTTACGCATGGTTTAATTTATCACTTGCAAGTCTAAAAGAATGTCCTGCCACATTGTCCTCTCACAAATACTAAATAAACCAACAAGCCCCTTCCATCCTTCATGGCAAACGTAAGTCACTAAGAAAAAGTTACCTCGTAGAGCAACTCTGTTTCTGATTTTGACCATCTACTATTTGGTAATCGGTTCATGTAGGTGTGGTAATTCAATTTCTTGGGAGCTTGTTGAATATTGTGATTCTCTTCACTACCATGATGGTTCCACTCGCCATTCTCTTCAAAATGCGTGTTTTCATCCTCCCCAAAAAGTGTGTTCTCGTTGTTGGAAAATGAACTAGTACTGTCATACAAAAATTTGATCCAATCATGATACTTGATGCTGGCATTTATATAAAACATCGTGAAAAAAAAAGACAGATAGTGAAAAATAAAAAGAATTAAACATTGACCTATAAATGTTGAACGAGATCTATAAACCTTGACAGAGGATAAAAGATACTCCTAGCTATTGTCTATTAACACATTTTTCCATTAAAGAACATTCTACAGTTGCATTCACATGATATTACAATTCTCACGCTCATTAACAAACAAACCATATTATTATACTTATTATAATATAACTGGATATGATTCCTAATGGCATAAAAATTACTATCCAAAATCAAATATACCTGAATATTTTCTTGTCTATTTTGGTTTAGTCGTTGCAACAATAAAGCAATATATATATATATATATATGTATACATATATATATATATATAAATATATCTTTGTTATGCAATGGGAAGATTTGGAACATCAACCCTTCCTAGATTCCACAATGGTGGGAACTTCCCACCAAGCTGGACCATCCTTGTAATTTTCATCTATGTCAAGATAGTTAAACTTAGTCCACAATACAGAACAAATAAAAAAAGATTTTAAGTGCAGAATCAAACAAGTGCCATCAATCCTGAAGAGTATGATTTAGTAACATTGCATTCTCTCTGTGTCCAAGAATTGTAACATGAGATCTAAATATCCAAAATATTTTTTAAAAAATCTCATGAAAATTATTTTTTTTTTTACTGATTTGAAATAATTCTCATACCTCTGATTCGAGAAGAAATTACCTCCAGAAGCTCCTTCTTTAGCCTGCAGAACAACATTGCAAATTACATTGTATAAGAAGTACCGTTTCAGGTAAAACTATTGAAGTAGAGAAAAAGGATACATACTGCCATCCGCTCCTTAGCCTCTGCAAGCATTATTAAGTTTTTAATGCTAATCTGTCTTGGATCAATCTCTTCTTCAGGTGTTTGTAACAGATCTTTGTCCACTAGAAATTTAAAAGATAGTGGTTATCAACTAACTTTCATTTAATCTGTATCATTTACAGTATGGGGTTTGAAAAATTCATGAGAGAACGAGAGCTTTAATTACCTTGCCTTCTCTTTCGCCTTGTAGAATGGGGAAATTTCTTTTTAGGTGAATTTTCCACAGATGGACTAGATTTTTCAGAGACTTTCTTGCTCCTCCTAGCTGGCTTCTCATTGTCAGTTGTCTGCTTCTTTGGCTTTCTCTTGGCCCTTTTTGGCCTGGGCATATCTTCATCTCCATGTCTCTCATTACTTTGACTGTCATTGATTTCTGAGTCACGAAAGTTGTCCGTATCACTCCAGTCATTGCTTCTACTTTCAATTTCAGTAGTCTTGTTCTTAGTTGTCCTCCCATTTCTCAATGTCCTAGATATACTACCTCCATCATCATCATCATTTTCTGCAGTAGTTCGATCATCCAATCTCTGCTGCTCAAGGTCTTGAACATCTTGAGATTGGGACTCCATATGGGCATCCTCCAAAATCTTTGGAAGTCCATTATCTTGTCTATTCTGGGGAACAAGTCAGCTTCATGGTAAGTTATAAAGTAAATAGCAACTCATATAACTCAATCTAGGACAGGTAAAATACCCAATCATTTTCCCAACTAATTAAAATATTCAACCAATGTTACACATTTATGGTTCTTGAGGCTGGTACTCTCAATTCATATGGTAGATAATGAGCCTATATCGTCCTACCTGGTGTACCAAAAGCATGACCCTCAAACAAGCTGGGCTGTATACCTAAAAATTCTTTCTGACAAATAAGTTTCTGTTATACAACTGCAGATCGAGTGCTTCCAAATGTCACACTCGCCATTAGTTTCAGTTGACATTAATGACAGGAATATGAATATGAAACTAGAAAAAACCAACATTGACCACTAATCCTACAACATCTTGTAAGTTTATTATATACAAATTGCAAATGCTGGAAAAGTAACATATAGCCTGAGCTCCTGTGCATCATAACAGCAAATATAATATTCATATAATTCTAGGAAATGTGCAGTTAAAGCGTACCTCATAATCCATCCTCCCAGGATCCACTTGAAGTTCTCCGCTCCAGTCTGAGTTTGTATTTGATGAACTAGGAGGGTCCTCTACTAGACTGTCATTCATCACTTGCATGGAGGAAGAATCCGTTTCACCAGGAAACGATTCCATAAGCGCAGCAGAGTGGGGAGCATCAGGAAGGATAAAAGAAACAGACTTTGGTTTAGCTTCTTTTTTACATACTTTGCCTTTTTTAGGTTGGAACTTGCCTACTTGTCTGCCATCTAAAAAAAGCAATTGGAGTCAAAAAAGGCATTCTAAAACCTATTACAACAAAAATAAGGAAAGCATCATCAGGTACATATAAAAGTACACAAAATAGGATTTTTGGTGACCATCCCATTTCGCATTGAACTCATTGAATCTTTTTACTTCCTAATGGTGCTACTCTTCTGTAAGGACCCTAAGATGAAACCAATTGCATAATATAAAGTCTGAAGCCAGCAATTCTTTTTCTAAAATAAGAGGTTTTGATTTGCTGTTTAATTTAGATGAGAAAAAACTTGATTCAGAGTGAGTAATTCATTGCAAGAGACTACTACACAAGAATAGAAAACCACCTACTATAGAAATAGGTATCAAATGGAAAAAGATATTGAGAAGGAAAACTATTAATGCAATTTCTGGATCATATTATTAATCACTGAATATCCCGCGATGCACCTGATTTCTATTGACATACCTGATACACACTCCCTCCCAAACAAGTTGAAGAGAATAAGACCACCTTAGTAAGAAAAACCAACAATGTGATGGAAGTTGATTAAGCAAAAATAGGAGCTAGAGGAAACTCATTTGATGCAGGTGGGAAGCATAACCCATTTTTAAACAGGAAGAATGTGAGATGGAGAGCTTGCTTGAAGAATGCAAGAATGAAGTAGTTCAAAGTAGATGTGAGTTGGAATTCATTTAAAATAAATGGAAGGCAGCTCATAGGAGAGATGTGAGGCATAAATTGCATTAAAAAGACACAAGATGACTCTGAAAAAGAGATGTGAGGCATAACTTGTATGAGACAACTAAATGAGGAGGAGAAATACAAGCCAGCTTTTCAAAGAAAAATTGCAAGACTTCTCGCAACAGAAAAAACATGAGATGCAGCAGATGAGTAACATGACAAATTACATGTAAATGAAATTCTCTCTCGCACAAAATGTTGCAAGACCTTAATAAAACTGAGTAATCGATCAAAGAAGACAAAAACCCATTCTAATGGCATGGCCTAGAAACATTACAAACACATTAAAAATCATGGCAACCTCGTTGTAACAGATAGAAACTCTGTAACCCAAAAACATGGTCATGGGCTTAATGGGTCAAAATATTATGTTTTCACTTGACTATTAACTAAATAAGAAAATGCAACTCCAGCACCACTTCACTAGGCCACGTGATGAAATTATGTTCGGTATCTAACCTCTAAAACAAATCACCACTAGGAGAAATGGATGGATTTAAATTTTTTGAATCTCAAGAAGCACGTGCTCAGTTTGCATAGGGCATTATCGTACAGAAGACAACAGCACACTAGTTATGAACCTCTCCATATCTCAATGTTTTCTCTAGCTGTACACTTTGATTTTCAAATCACCACCAAGCCAGGAGGAAATGTCACTATAAAAGTCATCTGGTGCATGACATTTGTGAAGAATAAGCATCCTAGATGCCTGAATAACCCTTCAGACTTCAAAGCAAAGCAGAGAATCCAGAACTTTAGATGCTCAACAGGTTAATATATAAAAAGGTAGATATCAAAAATGTTATAATTATAGAGGAAGTTAAAAGGGGCCCCAACTCAAAACACATTCTATTGCAGTAGGAAAATGATCAGTAAGAAAGGTGAAACCAAAATCAGAATCAGTTTCTACTTACCAGTGATTCCGCTAGGAAATAGGCCAGTAGGAGATTCCAAATTCGGAATTTCTGCCGATACCTAGTATAGCATTTCAAAGACAAATCAAGACCTGAAACTTCTCGGAATAGCAACCAAAAAAAAAAGATTAGGCTGATAAAATAGAAACTAGCTTGCCTGTGTTGACTGATCAAGATTGGATTGCGTATCTATATCACCATCATGGATACATACATCAACCTGAGAAGCATCTTGAGAAATCAATTCTTTTGGCAGCATCGGTGGTGGAGCTTCATTTATTTCAGTGTGAAGAGATTCTGATTGGGAGTGGCTAGAAGTGAGGATTGAAGCACAGAATGATTCCTCAACTTCAGCAACAATAGTCGGTGACATCATAGGTTCTTTGTTTTCAGATTGCGGACTGGCCTTCGGCTGACACTCGTCATAAGATCCTGATCCTATACACGTTCAGAAAAATAGAATGATACGTCAAGATCATCTGGAAATAAAAGGTAATAAAAAAATCCAACCTAAAATAACTCCTCAAGTTACCTAAGGTCATTAATATGGTCATTAACAGTCTATTAGAACAATTCGAACTAAATCACAAATACACATTCTGAAAGAGCCATTATGAACTTACAAACATATTTTCCTAGTAGAAAACAGACAACTTGATAAAAAGCTGAGAGTGCTAAATAAATTTACCTTTTGGTGCTGCAGATTCTGCTTGTATGACCTCTGGCTGTGATTGGGATTCTTGCATGGACTGCTGCGAACAGCCCGCAGCAGACGCATTAGACGCAGGAGGGAGAGAGACTTGCTCCAACTCATGGTTGGCATCAGGATGAGGAGCCACAGACTCAAGAGGCGCAGGAACGATGCCAGTAGCATCAGAATTTTTACGAGTAGCAGCGGCAGCTTTGACAGGTTTAGGACGAGTTTTAGGTCGAAACTTGGCCAGTCGATCTGCCAACATAAAGAGAGGCATTTGAGGAGGGAGTATAATAAGAAGCAACACAATAGGCAAATACAAACTTCACCTGTTTTAGGAACTTCAGGATTAAAGAAATTAACAGAATCATCATCCAAATCGTCGAGCATGGTATGCAGAGGGTTTCAAATAAAATATAGAATAATAATTTTCGCTAACTCGGCTGATTCGATGAGGAACCCGATGCGATATTTGACGAGAAATAGGATTCCCGTGGAAATAATAAAACACCGCTAGAATCGATCGGCAACCGGTGCTCCGGAGAAAAGACGCCGCTGACTGCGGGAGCGGAGAAGAGAGGGAAGAGGGTTAGGCTGCGCCTCGACGGAAACAGTAAATTACCGCCGGAATTGATCCCCTACAAAGGTGCTCCAGCGAAATCACGCTGCAGCCGGCGCAGGTGGAGAAGACCAGAAGAAGGGCCTGCGGCGTTCGTCACCGTCTGCGCTGCCACTCCGCGCTCGTGGGCGAAGGGGGAGGTTCGCTCCGCACGTCACACGTGAGGGAGAAATAGAGTTAGTGGGGGTAAAATTAAAACCTAATTCCAGGTTTTTTTTTTTTGAGAAATTTCTTCTAAAACATGTATTTTTAAAAAAATATATATACCAAGCTTATTCTAAAAAAATTAAATAAAATCTTATTCTTAAGTGCAGAGTTTCTTTTAGAAAATTAAATTAATAGATTAACAATAAATTTATAGGCAGGATAATAATATGAAGAAAAAAAATAGATCTTGAAGCCACGAGGATATGATCAGATTTATATTTTAATTAGATGAGCTATAGATATTGATTATAAATTCCAAGTATTGCACCGGCACACTCTGCCTATTACTTGTCGATCTCGGGGTGATTGCTTACGCTCTCCCTTAGGGGCTTGTGGATACGTTGGTCGTTGGATGGTCGAAGTAATCATCCTCCTCCTCAATAGGCATCATCTGTTTTAGCAGGGCCTTCTAAAGATATGTTTCTCTGTATATGAAATTAAATGTATATGAATTTTTTTTTTATGATAGAAAATCATACTTAACTATAGTTAAAATGATAAATTTACCCTTAAAGTAAATATATAAATTCTACTCTTGCATTACAATATTTTTTAAAAAAAATTAATGAGTTCGTATAGAACTCATATTTTAACAAGTGGAGTGTACCCACTTAAAATTAGACATGTAAAACGGGCCGGGCCGCCCGTGGGCGGCCCGTGCCCAGCCCGATCGCGCGCGTGCCGTGCTGGGCCGCACCTCCGCGGCCTGCCGGCACGGCACGAGCTCGTGCCGTGCCCAACCCGGCACGAGTGGCACGGGCGAGCGGCGAGCCTAGATCCTAGTTCCGACCCAACTCGAGCGCAAGCCAGCCGGCGTCGAACCAGAGCCCGAGAAAGGGCTCCTTCGAGTTCGAGTTCGACTTCGAGGGAGCGGCGACAGGAGTGGCGAGCAAAGTGGCCACCGCTCGAGGGTTCTCAGGACCCAGTTCCAGCCGTCGCTCGTTCCACGACTCCGGCCGGCTGTCCTCCTCACCAAGCACGAAGGGGGTTCGAGTTGAGCGGCGACAGGCGAGCAACGAGCAGCCGCCGCTCGAGAGTTCCCAAATCCCAGTTCGAGTTGAGCGGCGACGGGCGAGCAACGAGCACTAGCAGCCGCCGCTCGAGGTCGAGGGTTCCCAAATCCCAGTTCCAGAACTTCCAGTTGAGCGGCGTCGGGCGAGCAATGAGCAGCCGCCACTCGATCCTCGAATTCCCACTGCTCACTTCGCGACTTCCCGGAACAGAGCACGCTCTTCACTCGCGGCTTCCCGGAAAAGAAGCGCCTTCGGTCAGATTGCGCCTTCCTGGAACAGCATTACGCCTTCGCTCGCGGATTCCCTAAAAAAGCTAGCAATTGCCAGTTGGTCATCGTCCTCCACATCCATAACAGAGCCAGCAGCCACGCAGCCATGCCTCGCGATTTCCCGGAACGCTCAGCCACCCCTTTCAGCTTCATGGAACAGAGGGTCATCGTCCTCTACTCCCCTAACAGAGCCGGCAGCCACACCTCGCAGTTTTCCAGAATGCTCAGCCACCCCTTTCAGCTTCACGGAACAGAGGGGTCCTCCACTCCCATAACAGAGCCAGCAGCCATGCGAGATTCCTGGAATGCTCAGCCACCCCTTTCGGCTTCATGGAACAGAGGGTCATCGTTCTCCACTCCCGTAATAGAGCCAGCAGCCACGCCTCGCGATTTCCTGGAATGCTCAGCCACCCCTTTCGGCTTCATGGAACAGAGGGATTTCTACTCATCCTTCGACCTTCGCTCCACTCGCAAATCGCGGCTTCCGAGAGCAACAGCACTCGTTCGCCGCTCGCGATTTCCCGGAACTCCAGCAGCCGGCTTTTGCAGTTGCTGCTTCCCGGAATAGAGGCAGAAATCCATATTCTCCTTGCAACTCGCGGCTTTCCAGAGCAGCGACATCCTTTCGCTCGCAGCTTCTCGGAAAAAAGCTGGCCATCATCCTCCAATCTCCTGGAACAGAGCCAGCAGCCGCGCCCATTCGGCTTCTGCAGTCGCAGGCTTCCCGGAAGAGGGATCGTTCCCCTTCTGCTCGCCTGACTCCCCATCCAGCCACGCCCTCGCTCGCGGTCGCGGCTTACCAACCCAGAATCCCTATAAATATCTCATCCGATCACATTTCATTCACACAGCTCTCGAATTATTCACACTTCTAATTCTCTAGTTCTCTACTTCTCTTCAACCGTTGAGTTTTAGGTGTAGATTCAAACTGAGCATTGGCAGATTGTGAAGATCAAACTCAGATTGTGAAGATTAAACTCTGTGAAAACAATTTTTACTTGTCTTCTGTTTTTTATCTTCCGAGAGGCGCTCCTATTTTTTTTTCTCTTAATCTCTATTTTTTGCAATTTAATTATCGTGTTCGGTGTTCATCTTCATATTTTTTTCTTAGTCTCTGTTTTTAATTTCGTCCATCTCTTAAGTTCGTAACGTCTCTGTTTTTTATTCCGTCCCTCTCCTAACTAGCGGCTTTTTTATATTTCGTTCCACGGTAAATTTTTTTCTTACTCTCTGTTTTTTAATTTCGTCCATCTCGTAACGTTCTTTATTCCGTCCCTCTCCTAACTAGAGATTTTATATATTTTGTTCCTCTCGTAATTTTCTTTTTTAATTTAGTCCAGTAATGTCTCTGTTTTTTTATTTCGTTCCTCTCCCAACTAGCGGCTTTTTTATATTTCGTTCCTGTCGTAATTTTTTAATCTCTATTTTTAATTTCGTCTAGTAACGTCTCTGTTTTTTATTCCGTCCCTCTCCTAATTAGCTGCTTCCCCCTCCTAACTTTCAATTTAATTATTCTGTTCTGTTTTTTTTTATTTAGTTCCTCTCGTTTTTTTTTCTTGATCTCCTGCATTTTTTATCTTTCATTCTACGTCTCAGTATTATTAAGATGGCAGATAACAATAATATATACAATTATCAATATTTTTCTAATTCACAGGAATTTGATTCTAATCCTTCTAGTTCTATGTAGAATAACCCTCTTTCTATGCAGATCTCAAATGCTAGTATTGAAAATTCTCCATGGTGATACGGCTGCAACCAAACCTGAAACTACGTCTACTCGTAAAAAAAGAACTAGTTCGGTATGGGAGGAATTTGATCTTATAATGGTTGAGAATGTTGAAAAAGCCCACTGTAAGAGGTGCAAAAAATTATTTTCATCATCTTCAAAATCAGGAACCGGTCATTTACTTAGGCATATTGAAAGTCATAAAGAACAAACTTCTTCTGCTCAACAGCTTTTAAATATAAATTCTTATAGTTTAACAACATTTAGATATAATGTTGATCTTGCTAGGATAGAATTAGTTAAATTTATAATTAGAAATGAATTACCTTTTTCATTTTCTCAAAGTACTAATTTTGTTCGTTTAATACATGCATTTTATCCTCATTTTAAAGGAATTTGTAGAAATACAATCCGTTCTAATATAATAAAACTTTTTTATGAATATAAAAATAATATTTTTAATGAATTTAAAAATAATATTTCTAGTTATTCATTAACTTCTCATGTTTGGACCAGTCAACATAATAGTATAACATATATGTGTATTACATGTCATTGGATAGATAGTAAATTTTGTTTACAAAAATGAGTAATTAGTTTTAAAGTGTTCGAACACCCGTATACTCGACGTGCAATTTATAAATAAATTAATCAATGTATTCATGAATATAATATACAAAATAATATTTTTTCAATTAGTTTTGATAATGCTAGTAATAATGATGTTGTGGTTAATTTATTAAATCAATTTTTATCTTCTATTTTTGATGGTTTATTTTTTCACATTAGATGTGCATGTCATATACTTAATTTATGTGTTCGAGATAGTTTAAAATTAATCGAAAGTTCTAGATTATAGGAATTTAAAAAAATATGTCATGATCATCGTAAACCATTCAAAAAATTAAAACTCGATGTTGTTACTAGATGGAATTCCACTTATGATATGTTAAGATGTACTTTACCTTATAAAGATATTATTACTGTTTATTATAATGAAAAAATATCAGAAGATATTATTAATGATTCTGATTGGACTTTTGCTTCATTTATATGTGATATTTTAA
Organism: Thalia dealbata; assembly: GCA_030544415.1. Classification (NCBI taxonomy): domain Eukaryota; kingdom Viridiplantae; phylum Streptophyta; class Magnoliopsida; order Zingiberales; family Marantaceae; genus Thalia; species Thalia dealbata. The sequence continues at coordinate 4,217,415 of CM060458.1, forward strand.
AATTATTTAAAGATGCTTCTAATTCTTTATCTGGTGTTTATTATCCTACTGTTAATCAATTTTTAATACAAATAGTTAATATTAGTTCTATTTTTTCTAATTGTAGAGGTAAGACCTGCATTTGGGGCTATGAAATTAAAATTTAAAAAATATTAGTCATATTTATTGTTTAGGTGCAATTTTAGATCCTAGAATCAAATTATATGGACTTTATCAATTAATTGATGAATATTATAATAATATGTTATTAGAGGATAATATAACAGATTTTAAAAATAAAATAACTAAATTATTACATGATGTATATAATTTATATTCAAATAAATACGGAGTAACTCACCAATAACAGGTAACACCTCCATCCTTAACTTCAAATAAACTTAGATTGGGATTACCAAGTAATATTTTTAATATTACTAGAAGATCACAAAAACATTCACCTAGTATTTTAAGTATCACAGAAATCAATATTTATTTAGAACAAGATCATGAAAGTACTTGGAATCCTAATGGACTTAATGATTATAATATTTTAGATTGGTCGAGAATAAATGAAAAATCTTTTCCTATAATGTCAATGATTGCTTGTGATTTTTTAAGTGTGTCGGTGTCTACAGTGGTATCAGAATCTTGTTTTAGTGTAGGAGGTCGAGTCTTGGATGAAAAAAGAAGTCGATTGAATTCTTTAAGTATGGAAGCTTGTATTTGTTTGAAGGATTGGCTAGATTCGGAAGATTGAATTCAAAATAATAATTATGATGTGAGACCCGTGATTTTTGAATAAGGGTAATAGAGTAATTTTAGTATTTGGAGGATTTAATCGTAAAAGAAATTCTTTAAAGGACTTATTTGTAAAATCATATGAATTTTTAAAGTATGAGATTTTGATATGAAAATTATACCATCAGGAAGTATTTTTTATAAGGAGGACGTCGTTTGATTGGTTAATTATACAATTAAGATTTAATTAGGATTTAAAATTTTAATTAACTAATTTTTAAAAAAAATTATTTTCTTTTCTTCCCATCGAGCGCGCGCTCGCGCGTGCTCCTCTCTCTCCTCCTCCACAGCGGCGACGGCGACGGCGACCAATTTTCCCGACAATGCTCCGGTGAAACCACAACGAATTAGGCTCCCAAATTTTAGCCACAGGTAGATCTCGACCTCCTCTTCATTTTGATACCAAGATGCCCAAATTTGGTGCAAAAATGAGGGAGAAATCAAGCGAGAGGTGGCGACGGCGAAAGTTTCGTCGCCGGAGCTTGCTCCGGGTATTACCGGCAATTCAGGCCGTGAAACATTGCAAACTTGATACCTATGGATTCTCCTTGACGAGAGATATCCATTGGTACCGGAGTTGAGGGCTATTGGCCGCCAGTTGGCTGCCGGCGAGTAAAAACCCTAACTTTAGGATTTCGCCCAAAATTTTTAATCGGTGAAATTGATCGCGTATGAGCTATAAAAATTGGGGCAAATATGATTTTTGGAATCCTCATGAAGAGAGCTTTCGATTGGTACCAATATTGGTGCTGATCGAAGAACTTCGCCGGCGAACTTTCCGGTGACCGCCGGAGAAATTTTCCGGCGAACTTGGGAAAAAAATTGACGTGATTCTAGGGATCATTCTAAGAGTAGTGGTGAAGAGAGATTTGAGAAATTATTTCTGGATTGAGAATAAAAATTCGTTGAATAATTGACATGAAAATGTAAAATGCGTAAATGACGGCACGTGAATCGAGATAGTGTCAGAGAATAAAAAATCAGCGAACGGACCTTAGGTTGGTTCCGATGAGTAAACCGCCAAGTCAGGTGCGTTGGTTCTTCGATGTAGGATTTATTCAAGCTAGGAAATTCCCGCTGGGGTCTTCTTAGGAACAATTCCTGGATGTCTTAAATATAATAAAATATTATGCTCGATAAGATTTGATTGTCCGCATGTTAGTTTAATTTATTTCTGTCTAACATGCATGATATATCATGATTTCCTGCTAAGTTTTAATATGTCGTGATATCTTGTCTTGCATGATATATAATATTTTATTATTATTTTCTAGGTTATGATAGCACAACTACCATGCAGATATAGATAAGAATAATGACATGTTAGAAACTATTAGCAGACATCACTAGAAATTCGATAGGGAGGGGTACTGCTTGCATACCTCGTTTGACCACTACGTACCGCCGATGGTCAGAATGGTGATGCTCCACCACATACCACTCCCGAGGCTACATGTAGCTTAGATACTGGGAGCTGGTTGGGAAATAGGCGAGATAAACTCCAAGGTCGGATAGACCATATAGCGGAGTGGTCCATACCCGGATACTATTACCCGCACGAGTGACGGTTGGGCGTCACCGTGATAGTCCTGATATGGCTAGCGGGGATGAACTTTTCCACAAATTAGCAAAAATATGGTCGAGGTACCTCAAACCCATTGTGCGGATTGACGGTCAACTCGGCTAACATCGATCGCTTTTGAGTTGGGACGGGGATTCTGTCAAGCCTTGGACAGTGGATCCGTAGACCACACGGCTATCATCCTAGACGTTCTGCAGACGATCAGATGAGTAGTCCGGATCCTAGGGTTATTAAAATTTTGGTTAGTCGTGACCGATGATATATTATGTTGAGGTGACCCTGCCTACGGGCAATGTGTAGCGCTACACAGAATGTCGTTGCCCTTACGGAGACCGGGGAGGAAGTAGGGGCGCGATGTTTCGCTAGGACGGGAAGTAGGCCCGCTGCACTGGCGAAATAGTGGAGAGAGATATACGGTCACTCGTCCTCTCCGCCAACATCAGTGCAGCGGGCCTAGGTAGAGACATAGAAGGACACCGTATTGATGGGCTTATGGGAAGTCCCCGACGGGGAAAATTCACTAAGCATAGGCCGGCAGCCCGAGTTTTGTAACTTCAAAGTATTATTATGACGTAGGTGACATGTTGTTGACTTTGACACTAGATACAACTTAGGTGACATCTAGTGAAACATACATATGTATTTAATTATGTTGTTTTACTGTTTTCTATAAATTGACTTACATAAATCAAATGAAAAATGATGATTAACAACCAAAGGCATCCTAGAATACTCCTCCTAACCTTTGATTTCTTTATTCGGTAGAGCCGTAATTTCGCACTAGGTCGCAAGGCTGAGCACACAACTTTTCCCCATGTGTGCAGGTTATTAGATGACCGATCGAGATAGTAAATGAAGATGGATCCACCGACGGATTTATTTTTCTTTATCGTTACCGTTTATCATAGAATTGTAGTAGGTTTATCGGGACTGTGTTAGGAATATTGAGTTCGATGAATTTTTTTGTAAATTCTGCTGCGTAAATGATGTATTGGATGATATGTATCACTTGATGCCTTGTATGGGTCTGTTGGGCTCATACGGCGGTTGCCACGTACCCGACAGTAGGGACGGGGCGTGACATATGATGTAGGTTCTACGGAATCGGATGAAGAAGCAACTTCTACTTCAATGGCGGGAGGAAATAATGCAAGCGGCTGATAGAAGAGAATTAAAGAAAATGATTTAAAAAATTAAAAGGTAATTTTTTCTTCCATAGTGTATTTCTTATTTTTTTAAAAATAAACTAATAGATAGATAAGAACTACGTGGTGGCCTGATTCTAAATGAGATACGTAGGCAACCCAAACAAATTTTGGGTCCGCCCCTTTTTTTTCTTTTTTTTTTGAAGGTTTTTCTTAGGGCTTAGGGCTATCGGGCGGACGATGCGAGAGCCGCGAAGGGCGGCCGCTGACCGGGCGAGCGCTGGCGATTGCACTGAGGTAAATGGGGCCGGACGCCGGAGCCTGGAGGAGCCAAAGACTCGAGGAGCTTGAGGGCTGAGGCCGCGCCGGAGCAACGGAGGCGGAGGCTGGCGCCGCATCCTCGCCGGAGCCCGGAGGAGCCGAAGACTCGAGGTGGAGGCCGGTGCCGCGACCGCCGAGCTCGAGGGCTGAGGCCGCTCCGGAGCAGCGGAGCTGGAGGCAGCAGCGGAGGCCGGCGCCACATCCTATCCGCCATGACGACGCCGACGCCACCTTCGGCAGGCTGGTCTTCGTCGGCGCCGACAGTCCGTGAAGGTCTCTGGCGGAGGACTGCTTCGCCGTGAAGGACTGCTTCCTGAGGAATTGGAATTGGAGGGTTTAACAGTTCGTGACGAATTGGGATTGGAGGCTTTATCAGTTTGAATTTTTTTTAACAAGTGAGACTATTTCAATATGCAGTATTTCCTCTTCCACTACTTCTCGCCGTCAATATTTTTTTTAAGAGTTGAGACTATTTCCTCTTCCACTTCTCGCCGTCAATATTTTTTTTAACTAGTTGAGACTATTTCCTCTTCCACTTCCACTTCTCCCAAGTATCCGATTGCTGCTCAATAAAATTTTTGAATTATGGATTCACTTAGTTATCCGATTGCTGCTTAATAAAATTTTTGAATTATGGATTCACTTTCGACCGATCAATTATATTTTATATTTTCATTCTTCCAAAATCGAGCGGATTTCCCTCTTTTCCCTCCGATTTCACCTCTGCCCTGCGTGCCATGCCAGCGACTCCACGGGCCTAGCCCGGCACGCTGCTTGAGCGTGCCCCGTACCGGGCCGGGCGGAACAGAGCACTGAGCGTGCCGTGCCGGGCACGGCACGCTCCTTAGGCGTGCCAGGCTCGGCTTGGCACGCACCTTGCCCGTGCCTGAGCGGGTCGTGCTCGGGTTAGCTCAAGCACGGCTCATTTACATGTCTACTTAAAATTGATGAGTATGCATATAACTCAATTATTCTTACCAACAGTGTACACAATGAAACCTACCTTTGCTTGCTTACTAGCTCCATCTCAGGCCATAGTAAATATACATGCCCAAGCTCATCCGTATATACTCCAACATTTTGTGTTTATGCTCCATGTCATGATCATGGCATTAATGTCCTAGGTGCACCCTTGCACCTTGTGTTGGCTACTAGAGTACCTTACATGCACTGCACATGTAATACCCTAAGATTGGGAGTACCTCTATGGCACACTCACTACCATGGTAATTATAGGAAGTATGAATGGTGCTCCATCATAAATTCAGTCATGTTAAAAAAATAGGTCCCTTGAAATTTAGAGGAGCACACTTGTAGGTGCTCTACAGTAGGGTGTTGATCTCTTATACAAATCCAATAACCTTAAGAGCAAAGGGTGAGACATTATAAGGATCTCATATCTCAAAAGATCTCTAAAATATCAATAATCATTAAGATTAAGAGAGATTAAGGTCAAAAGTTATAAGACAAATGATCAAACGGTATTAAGAGTTGTACAATCAAATTGTAGGATGCCACGGTGAGGTCCTTTAAGGTTGAAATAAATTCTCTTTTTTCCTTCCAAACTCTAATTATGTTTATCATATTTATGATACTAATATTTATTATACATTAACGAGTAACATAGGCTCATAGTATATTAAACACGTATAGTATAGTTTTATTAAATTATTTAAACTTATCATGATTTAATTAGGGTGTGACGGTGTGTTTCCTCGACACTATCTAGTACGGTGTGATTCTATTCTCGTACTACCCATGGATCTCGAATATATCTTTGAGCTTAGAGGTATTATTTCACTTATTATTTACTTATGTAGTTTTCTTTACTGTATACTGTATTGCATATATTGCACCCATCAATCACTAATTCTTATCCATTAATAAATATTATATCAGTAGTAGTGCAGAGTAATTATGATCCAGTAGAGTAGGTGAGCATTCATTTGGCCTTCGTCTTTAGCTTTGTTGCATGTGATTAATATGAAACTCTTTTTTTATAAAAAAAGATGAGCTATCCAATATGCTCCAATTGTAAAGTAATTAGTGATACTACTGGGACATGTTTGGCATGTAGTATTAGGTATGATAGGATATAACTATCATATTATATAAGTTCATATTTATATATCAAAACAATTAATAACTTTATTGTGGTCTATATCAATCAAAAAAACAATACATTTTTTTGGCCAATTCGCTGCTTGATCTTGGATTCTCTATCAACATAATAATATCAGATCGAGTTTATCTACGTTGACCATGCTTAAGTGGGTCAAGCCGGCGATCACAGTTTTGTTATTGGCACCGCGAGTAGAGCTGCATGGATATACTTAGGATCTTACTTTCTACCTCTCAATAAAATTATTACTGGATGGAAATAGATCTCATAAATCTATAAATCAGCTAAAAGTATTCACTTACATGTAATAATACTGATAGTATCAACTTAAAGTGAGAATAGTATATAAAGTTTATGCTTATCTGATTAAAATAATTAAATTTTATATTAGAGGTTATGGATGATTTTTAATAAAAGTTAGATTGAGTCTAAAATAATGTATTGTATGATATATCTTCCTAACCCGAGTGAATATGTTGAATGGTAAATCTAAATCGTCTTAAGCCATCAATTAATCATATTCAAATCAACAAAGGAATTAATCATATTCAAATCGACAAACAAACGAGAGTGAAATATGTCGAATCAAATCAACAAAGAAGAGTGAAATATATCGGATGGTAAAAGGAATTAATCATATTCAAATCAATAAAGGAGAGTGAAACATGTCGAATGGTAAATCTAAATCCTATTATGCCATTAATTAATCGTATTCAAATCAACAAAGGAGTGAATAGAAAGAATCGCGTGCCCCCGCATCAATTAGGCAGGTTCGAGCACCATAAACGAAGATAGTCTAAGAGTACATGTACGAATGAAAAAACAAAAACTCGAAGGAAGACTAATATATTAATCATCAATAATATATATATATATTTCAATTATTACAATACCCCCAAAACGAATTAATGATGTATGTCTTTATATATCCTATATATATATTTATTTACAACTTTGCATGGGCTATGCGTATAAAAAAGGAAGTGACGCATGTATATTTCTGAAAAAAAATAAAATGAAAACTACATATATTATGTTTGAGATGCCGAGCACTTGTTCTTCAATTGCCGCTGCCATTAATTCCATCGCTCGGTCCTGAAGGCGGCGGCCTCCCTCTCGGAAGCATGGTGAAGAAGAGCCGCCCGTAGCCTGCGCCCCCCCCGTCCTCCTCCGACGAAGAATACCTCGACCCTCCGCCGCAGCCGACTCCGACAACCCTCGCTGCAGCCATCTGATGGCAGAGCAGCGGGAGGAGGAGGAAGAGGAAGAGGAAGACGGTCGCCTTGGCCTGGCGATTTAATGCCATGCGGGATATGATCGGAGAGGCGGAGGAGATTAGTTAATGAAGCGTCGATCGAAGAATTAAAGCAAAAGGAGAAGAAAGAAATTAATGTGAAGGGAGAAGGAGAGACCGCCTTGGGGGGTGGATTTATAGAGGAACAGAGATTTTTTTGGTGTGGAGGAGAAGAAGAAGAAGAAGAGGAGGAGGAGGAGGAGGAGGAGGAGGAGGAGTTTGGTTAAACTGAGAAGACTTGGCACGAGGATTTCTGGAGTTGACTTTGAAAAGATGTTACGTTTATTTATGACTTGGGAGGGAGGGGGGGCTGCGTGTTTTGAAATGGAAGTGCAGCTTCACAGGCATATCTCTTTCTCGCCTCACAGCTCGACACAAAACTATTTAATTATGGCCGTGAAGTGTCAACAAGCCGTGCATCACCAACGAAAAAATTAAAAAAAGTCAAACTGGCAGCTAGGCGAGGAGGGTTCTTACTTCCTATGCCCGGACTTCAATTAATTTTCAACTTAAGTTAGGTTTGGATCACAGACTTTGTAGCAGACTCTTCAGGTCCCCCACCCCCCCAGTTAATATTATAGGACATTAAACTCCAATTTATTCTTGGAAGGAAAAAAAAGATAATTTAAAATAAATCAGACCGATTGGGAGATTTTGATGATTCTATAAATTAAGAAATGAGTCTAAGTTTAAAAGTAGATTGTGTTTACTTTCTTGACCTTTCTGGAGTGGAAATTAAGTCGATCCGGTTGTCTTTATTTCTTTAATTATTCCAATAAGCTTGCAAGTACAGAGTCGTAGGATTTGAAATTAAATCAAAGTATGAGATAAAGCAAGTTCGCGACAACTTCCGGAAGATATCGATCGATATATTCTTTTGAGACTTGACTTCAGTTAGATTGAAGTTAAACCCTTATCTTGTGCGAGAAGAATCGGTAATGTGGAATAAGTCGTACGACAATAATATGTAATTTACCCTCTCAGCTTCTAAATAGTATTATACAAATATTTCACTCGGACCACACAGCGCTTAACATGATCCCCCTTAAACAAGTCATTTGAAAGAATTAAGTTAGGAATGTGTACCTGAAAAATAAACCAAACTCTTCAGGACTTTTCCAGAGTGGGTGACGAAAACGATGATAATTAATTCCGCGGGGGGGTTTGAGTTGTGTTTTCTTCTTGGGATAACGGAGAGCAGGTCTCCCTCTTCTTTGTCCCCAAGCAATTAAAGCATGCATTTGAAATGGAATTAGGTTAACGTTGCCCAGGAAAGAAGCATGTCGACTGATCGATTTAAAACACCTTGACTTCGTCGGTTGGTGGTGACGGCAATCGCAGGAATTTTGTCTCCAAGTATTATTATTATTTTTATATACATACAGACGCGTAGAAGAATCCAACCACTCATCACGGTCAACTCGTTCAGTCAAAACCCACGATCTAGTTATGTGGAAATTGGATTACTTAGTTGACGGAGTCGGCATGCGTAATGTAACCTGATTAATTATGAAATTATTTTATAGGTAGGGGGGAAGGATCGGCTATTGATAAAATTAAGGTACAAAAGGTTGGCTTTTGGATCCGATCAAATACATCTGCTTCCTTCTACTGCACTCCACTCGATGATGCTCCCTCCCTCGCCCGCCCTTTGGCTTCCTTCCACTCCAAGCCCTCCTCCGCCACCACCAAGCTCCACCTGCTTTATTAGCTGCCCTCGCTCGCAGATCAATCGATCGGTCGTCAGAAGAATAAAGAGGAGCAGGGCAGCATGGAGAGGAAGAGAGAGGGAGATCGGCGTTCCTCGCTGATCCGGTCTCCGGCGACCGACGCCGTCCGAGGGTCGGAGACCGGGGAGCGAAGGAGCAGGGCGGAGGATGCGTGCCGGAGGTTTGAGAACCACCTGGCGGAGATGATAGCGGAGGAGGGGAAGGTGAGGGAGCTGACGGACGTGGAGGAGCTGCTCTACTGCTGGAGCCACCTCAAGTCGCCGGTCTTCGTGGAGCTGGTCGGCAGGTTCTACGGCGAGCTCTGCAATGATTTGTTCGCCGCCGGCGATGATGACGACAGGACGTCTGATGTCGACGAAATTAATTAAAATGCTGGCTAAAATTTTTGAAATATATGTATTGCTAGATTTGCGATTCTTTCTTCACTCGATGGACTTTTTTTTTGGTCTTCGTCTAAAGTTTTTTGATTGATTGGTCTGTGCTCACTTGTAATAAATATGCCTTAACTTTTTCTTAAATTGACTGCATTTGTTGAGTCTAGGCATCAGTAAATAGTAATAGATCGACCACACTCGTGGGAGCTTGAATAGAATCGTACTAGACATGGCTCGGCCAAGCAGTGTGGTTGCACTGTTGAGAGCCGATGGCATGGTAGAGCATGGTCCGGTGATATGCTAAAAAAAAAATCATAAATGATGGATAATAAAATGATCAAGTCTGTGATTCAACCTCTCTTTCCAATTCAAGCAACAGCAAACTTCTTCGACCGTGTATATAGTTGATTGAATTATCTTAAGCACCACCTGAATTAACTAACTTGGGGCTAATTATAGGAATGGCCTGTGTAATTTATAATCATTGCTATTATGCTCTTTTGTAATTTATATAGAGAATGGTATCTTTCTCTTGTAATCCCATCACCCCAAATTTATTCACTGAATTAGATCAGACTGCAATATGATGGGGAAGTCTTGAGATCCTCCTCATCATGACAGAGAATCAAAGGAATAATTAAATTTATTTAACATTAAGAACTCTCGTATTCCCATAAATTGGTTGGTTGTGCTAGCCCCGTAATAAAAATACCTAAACCTGTTACAACGAACTAAATTATTACAAAGCTAAAATCATTGCTGAGATGCCAGATGAGATTTCTACTTACTTTCCCTCTCCCTTGATTTGTGACCATCATGGAGCTATGCTATCATTCAGACCTAATTTGATGAACAAATTAGGACGGTGATATATTGTCTCGTAATTTATCATCTATTGAAATGTTAATCTTTAACTCATTAAGTACCCTAATTAGTATATAATATAAATATTCATTAAATCTCAATAAGTATTTTCTATACACTTAGTGCTTTATTAGGATAATAAGGGATAATTTATTAGATGCCGAACCTTATAATTTACAAGGGCTAATTTTTACTAGTTAAAAACTTAAAGTGATATATTCTTTAAAAAAATTCTATAATAACAAAGGAGTAGAAGTCTTAGCAAATTAATAATAGATCTATAATTTATGACTATTAATTAATTTATTATTTTTCTTTCTAACCTGGTAGACTATTAATTTACGGTTGCTTTAATCATGCATAAAATAACCTATATCTCTTCGGTATATTTATATAGATAAAAAAGAAAATGTCAATGGGCTGGTAAAATGTCACACCACCACCACCACCACCACCACTTGAGAGGAGCTGCATTCCTTTATCCATCATTCAGGCAGAAGAATAAGAGCTAACATCAAGTTTGACAATGAAGCAATTTGACTTATCCTCAACATTCCTTCACCCTGCAAGCTAATAATTGAAATGGAAAAAAAAGGTCGATTCCAGATGCATTTGGACCCCTTCTCCATCAATTTCTCTATCAAATCCAATCAACTTTTTTTAAAAAATAAAAATAAACGTGAAATTAATCTATACACCGATCGATTGAATGATTACCAAAAATTAAAAAAAGGAAGAAATAACTTTGCTGGAATTGCTAATTAAACTGATGGATAAGATTTTCTGGACGCGTAGTTGGCGTATGTTCTTTTGGAATGTTCATTAAATGAGGTTTGGAATTAAATATTTGATATAGATAATAAAGAGATAATTAATTAGTGCGATGATTTTATATGTATGTGTATATATATATATCAATCAAAAGGGTACGGTCAACTCTAATTAATTGATCATCTTAACTGATGGCATACGACGAAAAATTTTCTCCTCTGTATTTATAAATTATGAAGATAATTATTTTTTTGAAATGATTGCAACTCCATGTGGGAAAAAAAGTAAGAAGATGAAAGATATATATATACAAATTAAAATAAATAAATAATATAAATATATAAATAGATTTAGTTTATAACTCTTTTTTTATTTTTAAATTTTTAGTGCTAAATTTTAAATCTCTAATTAAATTAAATTTATTAATTTTAAATCATATTAAAATTTAAATAAAAATACTAAATTAGATAAAATCTCTTGATGACTATAGTTAGATAATAAGATTACGCTTTATTAAATCATATGAGTGCAGATAGTTTTAATATATATATACACATATACTTTGATTTGATTAAAAAAATAAATTACAATTGAATCAAATTTTTTTTAAAAAAATTAATGAGGTTGGAGTCATACCATTTTAATCGGAGATAAGGTGATAAATAAATAGTAAAAACAACCCAAAATAATTAATTAATCACCTGGGAAAGGAAAAAAAACAGAAAGGACAAGAGCAAGGGGTTGAGCCCCGGTCAAAATGCGCAGTGACACAGGCGATGGGGCGTGCAGCTAACGAAGCAATGCGCAGCTGCTGACTCCGTCCCTTCCCCTGTCCCTCCTCCGACCGACGCCCATGCAATGGCAGCGCGCAGTGGAGGGTCACTCTCCCCCCCATCGAGCGTGGGGCTGTCGGCTTGTGCTTAGATTTGATACCCGGTTGTGGGGTCTCGACCAGGAAGACGACGGCGACGAGGAGGAGGACGACGATCGCCTCCTCCTCCTCCTCCAACTCCACATCCTGGAAAAGAATAAAGCTGCCCCTTGCGCACGGAGGTCGCCAACAAAAGCAAAGGAACAAAAGCCCAGTACGTATCCCCACGCCCTCTCGCTGCTTATTTACTGATCTTATTAATTACCAGACACAGCTACAGCTGAAACTTGATAGTTTAATTTAGCTTATATTTATTTATTTATTATATCAGTCAATCCACCAGCCACATGCACACAGTGTGATGTCCTCATGAGTCATATCAGCGCGATGAGGATGTGCATGTGTGCCTGAGAGGAACTGAATCGAAGGAGACACCATGCTGTGATGAATAGGCAATCATTAATATGGGTCATGAAAAGAGAAAGGTGAAGAGGGAAGAGGAGGGGGGCAAACAAAGGGGTGCATGTGCCCACAGCTTGCATTCTTTCTTTGGTCAAAAGGAATGCCATTATTTTTTAAGCTTTCTGGTTGCCATCAGATGGAAACAGGCAATCTTGTTTTCTTATTAGCTGCATCATGTCACTTTTAGCTCACATTGAAGCAACGCCATATGCCTCAAATATGTTTTGCATGCACGCCCATCTTAATTATTCCCACAGTGTTCTCCAAAATCCTCTTCACTGCCCACACCTTTTCCCCTCTCCCTCTCCCTCTCCCCCCTTTTTCTTTAAAGCTTAGGTTGTCTGGCACAGTTAACATCTTAGCATCCCTTATCTTGAAGAAAAAAATCATTATTTTTTTGTTCCATTATTATTATTATTTATATTTGATGTAAATTTAATTAGATTAAAACTCTTACCTTGGGAAAAAGATTAGATACAGATCCTATGGTATATATTATTATAGAAATAATAACATCTACTAGATCAGTCTTTTCACCGTACATTATTCTGAATAGCTGGCTTTTTGTAATTTTGTTTGCAGGAGAGAGAGAGGAATACTTCATTCCTTCCACTTTTTGATTAAAAACTGAACAGTTTAGTAAGTATGTTATCAAATGCATCAATGACCATCAGGTGAGGGACATGATTTGAAATTTTGAATCATGGCATTGCTCCGGTACAACATAATGATGTGATTGTCTGACCAATATATAATTTTTAAAACAAGTACCAGCACTCATATATCCAATCATATATTTCATCTGTTTAATTGCAGAAGAAATCAGCCCCATTTTGTCTAACCTTATAACTGCAAACATGGTTATCAAGTGATCCGATTAATCAAGTCTCTCTCTTTTTTCTTAAGAAAAGAGATCTGACAAAAGTTTTAGCGGCGTCAGTAATAATAAGTGGGCAAAAAAAAAAAAAATGCAAACTCCCCTTGTTAATTCTGGCTTGAGACCAACAGTAGGCGAATCCGAATCTTATCTATTTTGCCAATAGCTCAACAGTATAATTAGCAGCTCCTTCCTGCTCGGCATTTGCTCCTCTCTTCGTCCTCCTCCCCCTTCAACCATCACCACCACACAAGGGACGCACAGACTCTCTCTCTTTCTCTTTACAGAAGCAGGAAGAGATCAGGAGGAGACTGAGACCTCCCATTTGAGCTTGCAGGCAGAAGAGATCGATCCAAAGCAATTAAATGCGCCTACTTGTTGTCTTCTTCCAGATCAGCAGGTGCGGGAGGAGGAGGAGGAGGAGGACTAGCTACTTCATCTTCATCGTCTCTTTCTCCGTCTTCTTCTGCTGCTCCTTGATCAGTTCTTGAGGTGAAGAGAGGAGGGACCGATCGAGATTTGTCTGAGGAGATCGAACGGCGATTTCGATGGAATTGAGAGGAGGAGGAGCTGCGTCGAAGGCCGCTGTTCTGTGCTGTGTGGGGTTGTGGGCAGTGTTCTTTGTTCTCAGTCTCGCTGCAAGGAGTTATTACGGCGGCTCGATTACTTGTTTCGGTGAGCAGCAAGATCTATTTATGCAGAGAATTAATGTTATGGGGTTTTGATGAGATTTTAATTTATCTTTCCCGATGTTTTATATGTTTCTGGTTTACGCATCACTTTCTAAAAAATTTCTCTTTTTTCATCAGCTGAATTAAGCTCATAAAAACCCTAAAGATACCTTTTTTTTTAAAAAAAAAAACCTTTTTGAGTTGGATTTCTGATGCCCTCCCTGCCTGCCTCTCATTCATATTAATCGATTCCAATCGCAGAGATCACAAGCTGGAGAACCGAGTCCGACGCAAAGGTGAGACGCCTTTAACCTTTTCTTTTTTTACTTTTATCAATTGATCAGCCTTCATCCTCGGTGAACCAGGATGGAGAATGGCGCATTATAGCACGAGAACCCATTTATACGCTAAAATGCGCTGCTCGAGAGGGCGAGCGGGCGGCCCCCCGATCGGCAAATCGGTTAACCGGAGCTCGTATCATGCGCAGGTCTGGCGGCGGACGGAGCACGAGGAGGGTTCTACGAGATCCCCGGAGGTGGCGGAGGCAGCGTGGTGGCGTGGGAGGGGGCTGACGGGGCTGGGGTCTCAGCCGCCCCGGTGCGCGTCCAAGTGCGGGGGGTGCACGCCGTGCCGGCCGGTGCACGTCCCGGTGCCGCCGCGGGAGCCGGCGGACGCCGCCGAGTACTATCCGGAGGCCTGGCGGTGCAAGTGCGGCGGCCGCCTGTACGTGCCGTGACCCTTCTCGCGCTTCGACGATCCTCCTCGTCCTCCACCGCTCACCGCCGGCTGTGTATAGATTATTTAGTTTAATAGAGTGAGAAGACAAACCTTATTATTATTATTATTATCATTATTATTGCCTTAATAGAAAGAGGGCGGAATGCATTCGCTGCCGTATGCTGCTTCACGGTGTGCATAATTAATCAGTAGTAGGAGGGGCGTAGAAAGTTTGGAGAGGTCGATTAAATTATTTGTATAGAATTATGCATGGCCTTCCTCACGTAACACTGTATTACGTACGCAGGCTCGTCCACAATTCTCAACTATGTATACGTATTATATATTTATACCCGGACTTTGAAAAGAAAAAAAAGGTTCTTTTATCGTGATGTTCTTTTCTGTAACCTGATTATTATTATTATTATTCTGTACCTTAACTCTGTATTGAAAATACTCGGCCATCGTAGCATTAAACTCCAAATTAATATGCATAGCTGGGCCATTCAATATCAGGCCGCCCCTTGCTCTGCAACCAAACACTGCAGCAGAACAAATTGATGTGTATTTATTTATCTTCCTCTATATCCAATGCCATATAAAATCTTTATTAACGTTAATAATAACATAATTCTAGTCAAATATTAGTTATTATTATTATTATATTTTAATTATAATTATATCCTTACTAACATTATATATATATATATATATATAAGGTTTAATTTAATTAAAAAATGATATATATAGAGTTTGAGGGACTGACTTATGATGTATGGGCCATGGCCGGCCCAGTCCACCTCTCTCTCTCTCTATCTCTCTTTGGTATTTTTGAAGTTGCAGTGTTAGCAAATTAATAAAAAAACATAGAAAGCAGAGCTAGCTAGTTGCCTTCTTGATAAGTTAGATGATCGCAACAATTATGCAAACTTAGGGACCTCCGCTTTGTGGGGTTGGTCCTTAAAAATAATTTATGAATCGTCATCCAACCAAACAAAGAGAGTAGAGAGGAGAGGGGGGTCCCATCCATTCATTCGATGTCCTCCGAGGCTCCAATTATTAATTCGGCCACCGCCACGTCCGTGTGGGTCGGATTCATTTCAATTTTAACACAATTTACTTACAGTCCTTAAACAGTCATTTTATTTGATCTCGTAAATCGATTTAATATCTAATCGTAGTTGATTTTATATTTTTTTTACAGTCCGAATAATCCTAAAATAAACAAAAAAAAAAGGACAAGAAGGAATCTGACGCTCAATCCGTCCATCCACGGAATAATTTAACGTCTCTCTCGCTCTCTCTCCATTTATTTAATCAGTTAATTAATTGATGGTGTTCAAAATTCCCAAGTGCTGTAAAATATCTCATCTTAGTGAGTAATGATTGGTGGTACGCCAAAATTAATTCCACTTGTAATATATATATATATATATACGTCTCGCATGGTTAAGTCAGAATTAATTCCTCTTATAGTATAATACATCCATACAAGTAGAACAAAATTATATATGCCTCACATGGCTAAGCCAATAACTCCACATGAGTTGCCAACTTTGCTTTGAAGACACAATATCTATTATTCTTGCAAGGTGGAAGGAGCTGCTTTGAAGATTTTGGACAAACGTCCATTTCAGAACCCCTTTCTCAAATATTATTAATCAAATAGATGAAACTTCCTTCCACAAGCAAATTTAAACATTATTTTTTATTAGGTCGTACGTTAATATATATACATTTGATGCAGGGTAAAACAAGTCTCCCTAAGAAGAAGAAAATAATAAAACAGCGGGGCCGGAGGTATCAAAATTGAAGATGCCACGGAACCGTTCAAAGGTTTGTGATGGCCCACGCAGCCCTCCCCGACTCCCTTTTTTTTTTTAAAATTATTGTGATGTGAGAAAAAAATAAGTATAATGGCGAGATGACTAAAAATCTCGCCCTTGTTCGTCGCCAAATGATCGACGATTTAAATAAAAATCGTGAGTCACGAATCATTGATTAGGCGGTGGTCGTCGCTTGCGTCGTGACTTAGGTTGTCCTCTTGTGGGAAGTAGAAGACAAGCAGTGGGAAACTTCTTGTATTCCCCGGACGCTACAGATTAATTAATGATTCCCTACCAAGTCTTCTTACTTACTTGCATTACGTTAATAAATGAATTGGTTATTCGATAATATTCCATTACCTACGTCTAACTACGGCTGCAGACCTAATTAAGAATTATGGGGCTTGTGGGCGTTCGGTAGTAGTGGGGTGGGCGATATCTGGGTGGCTTTAGTTTAAAATAATTTATATATAATAATAATAAAAGGTGGGGGGGAATTAGGAGTTTTTATTTGGGAAATTTCGTGAGAGGGGCACATCGCCAGCATAAAAGGCGGTCGGAGAGGTGGACGCTTCGATTTCGATCCTTCTTTCCTCGTTCCTTGACGTCGGTTCAACCTCGGATCTTTGACTCCCCTGCCGGCTGATTCCTGATCCCTCCGCGGCACTTCTTCCGCGCATAAGGTACGAAGGTTTTCTCCCCCGATTTCTTTGTTTCTGCGTTTAGGTTCCGAGCAACCGTCGCCGGCTAAGATCTACTTTTGCTTGCTTCTGCTGAGAAGAAAAAAACCATTTCGATGGTATATTAGTATGTGAAAATCTCATTTTTTTTCTTGGTTCTCTTCAGGGAAGAAGTTCTTTTTAGTGGACGGTGAGAGCGAGAAGTTTTTTTTTTGTTTGTTCGAAAGATCAAAACATTGTTAGGATCATACGTTTTTTTAAAAATTTATTTTTATCTTTTCGCACTAGATTGATGCTGCAGCTGTTCTTTCGTCTCACGTTCTGTCCTATAATGTATGCGCTTTAGACCGATTTATTGAGATGCCTCGATAATTGAATTTTGAATGGATCTGTATAAAATGCTCAGTGCTTCTTTCTCTTGTTGATTAATGTTATTACTGTTCACATGGAGACTGCTGCTTTCCTTAATCTTAAAGAATCAAACATTTGAAATAGTACTTGTGTATTTTAATACCTTAAATTAGACTCCATATTTAATGAAATGATGATAACCTTTTTCTAGTTGTCCTGAGAAGATATAGGTTGGTCCTTTCCTCACCTAACTTACTTAAGCTCTACCGAAACTTAATATGATATTAAAGAGGTATACGATCTGTTGAGCTAAGTTGAGCCATGTATAGGGTCGGATCGGTCTAATCGATTAACGCGTGAGAGGGAGTGCTAAGCTTTAGAAAGTTTGGTTGGGCTTCCTTATCAGCTGAAAGTAACTAGATGTAATGTTGTCTCATCTACGATGAAGGTATATTTATTAGGGCAACTAGCCTTACTTTGGCGTGTCACCTCTTTCTTTTCAAGTCTAATTTGGAATTGATTGTTTCGGTGGTTTGATTTATATTTCACCTGTTTGATTAAATAAACTCTGTTACCTTTTCTTTTATTGACTAAACAATATGTTGTGTTTGTTATTCTTTGTAGTCTCCTGCTCAGATCTGGAAAACCAATATCAGGGAATGCTGAAAGATGTGCTTGAACACAAGATCTTCACTTGACATAAATGTTGGTGTTGCTTCACCGAGACTACCCTTGTTCATCTTTGATGGGATCACAGACCACAAGAGCATTCAGTCTCGGCTTTATGCACAATGGCACAGTAGAAGTAGAAATATCCCAACAATGTTAGACCATGATTTCGGGGATGATGGTTGAGATTAATCTTCTCTGAAGATTTAGCTCTTATAAGCAAGTTTAGGGTTTTAGGTACTTAGTAACATGGAAAGGGAAAATAAAGTAAATGTGCTGATGAATAAATATGAGGTTGGGAGATTGCTCGGGAAAGGAACATTTGCAAAAGTTTACTATGCTAAGGATATCAAAACTGCCCAGACTGTTGCTATAAAGGTGATAGACAAGGAGAAGGTGTTGAAGGGTGGACTTATTGATCAGATAAAAAGGGAGATATCGGTGATGAGATTGGTGAGGCATCCAAATATTGTGGAACTTCATGAGGTTATGGCCACCAAGTCAAAGATATACTTCGTCTTGGAATATGTGAGAGGTGGTGAGCTGTTTAATAAAGTTGCAAAAGGCAAGCTGAAAGAGGATGTTGCTCGGAGATATTTTCAGCAGCTGGTCAGTGCTGTGGACTTTTGCCATAGCAGAGGCGTCTATCACCGGGATCTGAAGCCCGAAAACCTTCTTCTTGATGAGAATGGCAATCTAAAGATTTCAGATTTTGGGTTGAGCGCACTTGCTGAGTCCAAGAGACAGGATGGCTTGCTCCACACAACATGCGGTACTCCAGCATATGTTGCTCCAGAGGTGATCAGTAGAAAAGGATATGATGGCGCCAAAGCTGATGTATGGTCTTGTGGGGTGATCTTATTTGTTCTTTTGGCTGGTTATCTCCCGTTCCAGGAAGCAAATCTCATGGACATGTACAGGAGAATTGGAAAAGCAGAATACAAATGTCCCAATTGGTTTCCTTCAGATGTCAAGAAACTGTTATCACGCATTCTCGATCCAAATCCTAGCACCCGGATCTCAATTGCAAAGATTATGGAAAATCATTGGTTTAGGAAGGGATTAAATGGTGGAGCAATCAGAACTGGTGAGATTCAACCAGATGCCAACAAAGTTCTGAACTCTACCAACAAAAACCTGATCGAGGAGGGGAAGGAGATGGGGAAGCTCACAAATTTAAATGCTTTTGACCTCATTTCTCTTTCAGATGGGTTTGATCTTTCAGGTCTGTTTGAGGAGGCAGATCACAAGTGCGAGGCAAGATTCATTTCCAGGGAACCACCTTCCGCCATTATCTCAAAATTGGAGGATGTGGGCAAGTGCTTGAAGCTGAAGGTTAGTAAGAAGGATCATGGGATGTTAAAAATGGAAGGAACCGAGCAAGGGAAGAAGGGGGCTCTCGTGATAGATGTGGAGATATTTGAGGTTACTCCAGCGTTTCATCTCGTTGAGATAAAGAAGACAAATGGAGATACCTTGGAGTACCAGAAAATGTGGAAGGAGAGCATCAGATCGGGACTCAAGGACATTGTCTGGGCATGTCAAGGAGAGGAGCAGCAATCTCATTAACCTTTTTCATAAAAACTGCAATGTTTCTCATGTTATGAAGCTGATTATGTTTTTAGTTGTTATTGTGAACTTGCACCTTTACTTTGAGCTTTACTATGAATATGGTCACCCTGTTCAGTTTATCGTCGCATGTTCTTGACTGAAATGATTTCTACAATGTCGTGGAAAACGATCCTTTTGGAATCTTGTGGGTGATTATTACCGTTCCATGTTGTCGTGCATTCTTTGTGGAATCATGATTTGTGACTGTCTGGGCATCATGAAGTCTACACCGACTACTCCTTATCTCATTATTCTCTACTCTTTCTTCTTATCTCATTATTTTCTGGTTAGTCCAAGTTTTATTTTCTGGTTAGTCCAAGTTTTTTTTAGAACTCAACGAGACTCAAGACCTCATAATTCTAACGTATCTAATTACTCTAATTAAAGGGATTTAATTAGTCGAAACATTCTTTCTCATTGTTTATTGACTACATTATTTTCTGGGTAGTCCAAGTTGAATCATTCTTTCCGATGTTTCTCTACTGTGAATAATTGGAAGAAGAGAGAATTTTTTCTAAAAAACATCAAAAGCTTCGTGATACCCCGATATCTACTCCGACAATATTTGTTGAACCATATTAATATGCACCAATTCTTATGCAAACAAATCCTTAATAATGATCCACGAAATTCCACTTAATAATAAAGTAATCACCACAAAAAATATTTATTAGAAACACAATAAAACATACGATGAAGGCTGAATTCGGAACACCATACTTTTAGGAAGATGTGTAGTTTTAATAATTAGTTACTATTATACATCGGATATGGAGCTGTGAGAGAATCCAATCTGATGAATTTACAACACTAATGATGCGTGAATCCACAATGGAATATACAAGCTAATGTTTCAATTTACAGTATCCCATCATTTGCAGAGTATTGCTTGATGAGTGAAGTAGGGCATCTGCACTACTTTTGCAGCTACTTCCATCAGGCTTCTTTGCATCGATCAGCTCAAGCATCCTGAAGAATTAGTCCAGAGACGTATTGCTGACTCTGCTTGCATGCATGGATGGCAGTGCAGATATCGGTTGCTTCAAGGAACTTCTCAGCATTGGCCAGGATCAGTGGACCATATCGGAAGACGAGTTTCTTGCACTGCATAAAAACACCAATTCAAGTATCATGACATTTTAAACCTGTTGGTTATCAACAAGCAAATTCCACATGACGTACTTGCTCCAAATTCATCAAAAACTGATGCAGGTGAATGAGAAGGCAAATATTTAATCTTAGGTATGCGAAGGGATGGAAGCATTTTAGGGGGAGGAAAAAGCTGTTACGACAAAGGAGAATCTCCAAGACACAGAAGGATTGAAAACTACGTTCTGAATTTGAGAAGGAAAACATAACAGATATTACTGCGGCTAGAAATCAAAACAAAATATCGGGTAGCTCACCTTTGTGGCAAAGTTCTCCATCTTATTGCATCCTTTCAGGAGCATCTCGATCACTTCGAGCTGAAAGTTACCCATTAAAAAATTGTCAGTACTTCAGCATTTTGCCAGATTTAGTGAAAAAATTAACTTGCACAAGGTCATTCCGTTGTTGTATTATATGAAAATTTATCGTTTAAAGAAACTATGCAGTGATTCTTCTTCTGGTGTAAATTTTATGTCATAAAAAATATCAATAAAATGCATGCCATCTACTTTTCAAGAAAACGCTGCACAACCATGATTGACAAGAAGGCTAAGTTTAAACGAGAGATATTCTTAAAACATAAAACAAGTCACTATCATCATACAAAAGCCTAACAGCCAGCCAGTTGAATGATGAACATGACTGAAACAATGTCAATATATGCCAAAGAAGATCACCTCATTGCTAGGCATATTGAAGAGAGATTAAAAAAGGGATAATTACAGTTGTATTGTATAGACATTCCGAAACACAGAAGACTTTCTGCAATAATTAATTTCGTTTTTGTAATCTAATTTTGCAGAATGTCACCATAAAGTTTTCATCTAGGAAAACAAGAAGCTGAGAGGTTCTCATCTAAATATTAGGTGTGTGATAATCTCGTTCTATGATTGACAATGGATAAGACACAAACTATACTCCAAAGAGAGAAGCAGCATGATGCTTTTACTGCAGTAATATGCAAAAGATTTATTATACCTGTGTGTCCGGGTCTTCCAGCTTGGTAATAACCTCATCCATGATATTGTGGCATAACGTGCAGGCATCTTCACGCCTTGGCAAATTCAGCAATGTAAAATCCTCACAGAGATTCATCTTTTCACAGAACTTCTCAGGGCTTATTTTGGAGAGCTCCATGAAAAATAGTGGTGTATAGTAATCTACCAACAGAGAACACTGCAAGAACAAATTATTTTAGGAGAAAAGGAATTAAATCATCTTCAACCAATATCTACAACCAGATGCAGCTACTTTCAATAACGGAACAGAACTTACCTGTTTCTTGAAAGAATGCATCTGCAAACATGCTTCATGAAGTTTCTCAATAATTTGAACCTGAGTCTCATTTTCATTAAGATACGTTACAGCCTCGGAAGTCAATTCTTCACATATAGAGCATAGTTTTTTATTTCTCCCAATATTATTTTCAATTTGTATGACATTATCCCCTTCTGCATCTAGAAAATATAGATGAACTTGGTCACTTACTAAAAATTGTGATGCATGTGATTGAATGATAAGACTAATTACTTTGGAATTCAAAAATAAAATCCTTTCATTTCAATAACATACCTTTGCAATGTAAGTATGAAACTTCATAACTGAAGGATTATGGATTTAGATACAAAGCGGAGAACCGCATATTCATCTGTTTTTAATTTCAGATAAAATTTACTATAATAAAATTTCACCATTGATTTTGCTTTTAGCAAGTAAACGAAAGTTTCCCTTATGATTAAGGAATTAATTAACAGATTTATTTAAATTAGAATGCATCTAAAAGATTATTACGCCTGGCAGACACGGTAGGAAAGAAATTTGTTATCCTTCATATTATTCATAGGAATGAGAGCATAAATACATATATTTCATTCTTCAATCCAATAAAAAAAGAGAAAAAAGGAACAAAGTCCTTTTCGGAGGATAGAGGAATTTAGTTGCCAATTTTTTGAAGTTATACTGGCAAAACCCAAAAACAGAAGATTCGCAACTACTATTAATGCTTTAAATTAAATGAAGAAATGAAATTACATTATAGAAAAAAAAGGAAAATTCAGGAAGCATACGTTAACAAGGTACATGCATTTTGTATGCAAGGGAAGGGCTTTAATAACGGTCATCATGGAACAAAATACATGATATGATATGTTGGAAGTGTGATACGTGGGTATAAAGAGAATATGGTCGAAGTTAACTGCTCATAATGGTTTTTATAGACTTTGTAAAATTTTGATGAAACCATGATTAATGAGAAAAAGGGATAAAATGGAAGTGATCTTGAAATTTACGTACTTCCTATGAAGTTCATCGTTAGAGCTTAGAAAAGCTCCAACGACATATGACTAGACAAGAACAATTTAATTATGAAAATTACATTAAGAACATACCAAGTGTATCCAAAGAAGTTGGACTTCTGGCATTTGCAGAGATAAAACAGACCGCCAGCACAAGAAATAAAAACAGTCTAGAATCCATGGCAGCCTGACCTGTTACACAAGTAAAATAATCACTTATATACATATTACTAACATTTATTCATTCATTCCAGTACTAGTATGGATATATATCTAAATCATTCATATTGACCAGTGAGCAAGTGTGGTCAGCCATGAACATGGATGCTGCAAATGTATTTGCAGCAAATAACTTATTTTCAGGTACTTTGCTGCCCACAGATTCACTAAGCTGTAAATTCTCTTGCAGCATAGCACATTAGAAATCAAAAATAGAACTTGCAACTATGATATCGGATATAATTATGACTGTCAGATAACTAAAGAAGTTATAAGAATCAGGTAATTCTCTGCAAAATGAAAGGAAATCATATTGTTATTTGCTGCTGCACCATCTAAGCATAGTTAGGTGCATGACGTTTTAACCTGTAGAGACACATGCCGCGATGACCTAGATTTGAAATACTGGAAGTCGAAAATCAAATAGCGTAACCATAATTAGAATTTGTCTGCAAGCCAAAAACTGCGCGCAAATTTCAGAATGTTTTTTAACTTAGAAGTCAGTTCCCCAGATTACCAGGTGCAGAAACAACTAGTTCTATCCATTGCGAGGGCAGAAACACAGGTAAAAAAATCTCCCCAACTCTTGAAGAGTGAATACTCACGCTAATTACAATCGGTACTAGTCATAAATTTCTACAAATAACTCTGCTGGTGGCTAAAACATGTAGATACCAGAAGCATCAAGTTCCTAGATAATCGATCCATACAAGGAAAGTTATTAAAACAAACCCAATTCTTTCTCATACTCGAATTTTTTTTCTTCTTCCAATACAATAATCATAAAGTTTCTACAAAATCAATCTACAAGGTAAATCGACAGAACAAGGCCAATACTTTCTCATAAACCTCCAAGTCAAACTCGAAAAATCCCTATCGGGACAAAAACATCGATTTGGCAAGTAACCAGGGTTCAATTTGTTCACCGGCAAAATCTCAACATCCCAATTCCAGCGTCGTCCAAGATTCCCCTTACCACATCGACATATCGAAAGAGCGAAGGAGAGCAAGAACCCACCTGGGAGGATTTCGGCGATTGAGGATAAAACTCTGCCCTCCTTGGGTCGATCGGATCAAGACGAAGAAGAGTCGACTCCCGGCTTTTTTTTAAGAGGCGTGCGGGGAACGTCGATAACGACAAAAAAACAATTCAGTCGCATTAATTAATGGAGGAGAATGGGAGGAGGCTGCAGTCGGGCAATTCCTTTTCTCCACTGCTGGCGTTGGGCAAAGTATTCCAAGAAGCAAAGCGTCGTAGATAGATGATGATGTACGCCTTGGATATGAAGGCGACAATGGGGGGACGGTTCCAAGTGCGGCGAACATATTTTAAATCTCTCCCCCTAACCAGCAGAGCCCAATAAAATTCAAGTCTCTTCTTTGACCACTCGAACATATCAACAAGGGCCAACTCATTAACCGTTCATCTAATATAATCTATGATGAATACAATATTAAAAGTCCTCCAGCTTCTAAATGCATCCCGGATGAGTAAACTCTCGGACACGCTCCCAACTTTACGGTCCCGACAACTTTCTCGCATCCGAAGTCATTGATGCCCTCGTCGACTCTTTAACCAAGTACTCTTAGAGGAGTTCTTAAAACAGTCATATGATAATATCTTTCCACCAAACCAAAACTTCAGTATGTCCCATTTGTATAGTGCATTTGGTTGTCACAGGCGGAGTTGTAGCTGATAAGTAATTGCTTCAACTTTATGCACCATCAAAAATTCGTCAAGCATGATCATAAACCATTTGTGCACCCAAGTTCCACTAGTCTTACATCACATCTACGATGTCAATTTCTAAATCGCTCGGATAAATCGACAATGTTAAAAGTTTGAAAGTTTATTAAATATAATCAAAGATAAATAAAACCTTAGAACGTCGACAGCAAGACTCGAACTTACGAAGGCACAACCCAACATATTTCTTCTTTCTGCATTACAACATATACGTATGAACAAGGGTAAATTCTAAACGACTCAAATGTATTGAACATGTCAAAAGCTTAAAGGTTCATTTAATATGATCCTAACTTTATAGAGACGACCGCTCTATCGTGCCCGAGGTCATTGACGCCATCATCCATTCTCCAGCCAAGTACTCTAGGAGGAGGCCTCTCAATTGTCGTATGGCAATATACTTTCCCAGCTTTATTTGGTAATCGAGCAATGTTTCCATCGAACCAAAAGTTCATAGTCACCTGTGCAAAGTGCATTTAGTCGTCACAATCGGTGGAGTTTTGACGAGTTGTTTCCCTTATAAAACATCATATTGATAATATGGATGAGTTGTCGTTGATACGTAACTGCTCAGAAAAACTTTGCACAACATCAAAAAAGGTTGGCAAAACTTGGGCATAAACCCTCTGTGCATCCTGAGTTCCTCTAGCCTCCAACAACATATGCAACATCAATTTAAGCAAGATTAAGTCGCCATATGGATATAGCAATACTCAATGTATGGACCTTGTCAAAAGTTTAAAGGTTCACTTAATATGATCCTAAATTTAGGGAGACGACCACTGTGTCGTGTTCGAAGTCGAAGCCGGCTCTCCGGCCAAGTACTCTAGGAGGAGGCCTTCAAACTGCCTAGATTTCTAGTCCGTCACCTTAACCTCTCGGACATATCGATGGGGTAAAAAAATTAAGGACAACGTCGACAGCAGGATTCAAACCTGCGCAGGTAGAGCCCAATAGATTTCGAGTCTGTCTCCTTAACCACTTGGACATATCAACACAACCCTAGTTCACAACTATGGTACCATACTATCCACGTTCCACGTTTGAAGGTTCACTTAAAATAAGGAAAGAAAAATGAAACCTAAAAACGTTGACAGCAGGATTCAAACCTACGTAGGCAGAGCCCAACATATTTCAAGTTTGTCTCCTTAACCACTCGGACATATCGACAATGGCTAACTTGTTAACTGCTTATGCATAGTGTCCGAGTGTAATGCTTGAAGGTTCACCTAAAATCATCTAAGATGAATAAAATGTTAAAAGTCCTCGAGCCTCTGAATGCATCCCGGGTGAGTCCTGGCATGACGCAGGCCGACCGGATGCGTCTCGGACATGCCTTGACTTTACGGTCCTGACGACTTTCTCGCACCCGAATTCATTGATGCCCTCGTCGACTCTAAGAACAAGTACTCTCAGAGGAGTCCTTCAAACTGCCATATGACAATATCCTCTTCCCAGCTTGCTTTTGTAAATGGGCAATATTTCCACCGAACCAAAACTTAAGTATGTCCCGTTTGCATAGTGTATTTGGTCGTCATGGTCGGCCGAGTTCGTATCACTCGTTCCCTTTTTCAGATCGTCATTAATATAATATTGTTTCTAAAAGAAAACATGAAAAATGCGGTGAATGCATAACATGGACAGGAGTTGTAGCTAATAAGTTACTGCTCCAACTTTATGCACCACCAATAACGATCATCAAGGATGGTCATAAACCATATGTGCACCCTAGTTCTACTAGCCTTGCATCACATTTGTGACGTCAATTTCTGAATCGTTCGAATATATCGACAACGTCAAAAGTTTGAAGGCTTATTAAATATAATCAAAAACAAATGAAACCTTAGAACGTTGATATGAGGATTGAAACCTACGGAGGAACAACCCAGTGGTCGTCTCCGAAGTCGTCGAAGAAAAACGTCGACAACAGGATTCGAACCTGCGCAAGCAGAGCCCAACAGATTTCGAGTCTATCTCCTTAACCACTCAGACATATCGACACGACCCTAGTTCACAACTATGGTACCACACTATCCACGTTCCACGTTTGAAGGTTCACTTAAAATAAGGAAAGAAAAATGAAACCTAAACACGTTTGAAGGTTCACTTAAAATAAGGAAAGAAAAATGAAACCTAAAAACGTTAACAACAGGATTCAAACCTATGCAGGCAGAGCCCAACAGATTTTAAGTCTGTCACCTTAACCACTCGGACATATCGACAATGGTTAACTTGTTAACTGCTTAAGCATAGTGTCTGAGTGTAATGCATGAAGGTTCACCTAAAATCATCTAAGATGAATAAAATGTTAAAAGTCCTCGAGCCTCGGAATGCATCCCGGGTGAGTCCTGGCGTGACCTAGGTCGACCGGGTGCGTCTCGGACATGCCTCGACTTTACGGTCCTGACGACTTTCTCGCACCCGAATTCATTGATGCCCTCGTCGACTCTACGAACAAGTACTCTCAGAGGAGTCCTTCAAACTGCCATATGACAATATCCTTTTCCCAGCTTGCTTTTGTAAATGGGCAATATTTCCATCGAACCTAAACTTAAGTATATCCCGTTTGCATAGTGCATTTGGTCGTCATGGTCGGCCGAGTTCGCATCACTCGTTCCCTTTTTCAGATCATCATCAATATAATATTGTTTCAAAAAGAAAACATGAAAAGTGCGGTGAAAGCATAATATGGACGGGAGTTGTAGCTAATAAGTTACTGCTCCAACTTTATGCACCACCAAAAACGGTCATCAAGGATGGTCATAAACCATATGTGCACCCTAGTTCCACTAGCCTTGCATCACATTTGTAACTTCAATTTCTGAATTGCTCGGATATATCGACAACGTCAAAATTTTGAAGGCTTATTAAATATAATCAAAGATAAATAAAACCTTAGAACGTCGATATGAGGATTGAAACCTACGGAGGAACAACCCAACAAATTTCTAGTCTTTCTGCATTACAACACAGATATATGAACAAGGGTAAATTCTAAACGATACAATGTATGTACAATGTCTATGGACAATGTCAAAAGTTTAAAGGTTCACTTAATATGATCCTAAACACAGATATATGAACAAGGGTAAATTCTAAACGATACAATGTATGGACAATGTCAAAAGTTTAAAAGTTCACTTAATATGATCCTAACTTTAGGGAGACGACCACTGTGTCGTGTCCGAAGTCGTCGAAGAAAAACGTCGACAGCAGGATTCGAACCTGCGCAAGCAGAGCCCAATAGATTTCAAGTCTATCTCCTTAACCACTCGGACATATCGACACGACCCTAGTTCACAACTATGGTACCACACTATCCACGTTTCACGTTTGAAGGTTCACTTAAAATAAGGAAAGAAAAATGAAACCTAAAAACGTCGACAACAGGATTCAAACCTATGTAGGCAGAGCCCAACAAATTTCAAGTCTGTCACCTTAACCACTCGGATATATCGACAATGGTTAACTTGTTAACTGCTTAAGCATAGTGTCCGAGTGTAATGCATGAAGGTTCACCTAAAATCATCTAAGATGAATAAAATGTTAAAAGTCCTTGAGCCTCCGAATGCATCCCGGGTGAGTCCTGGCGTGACCTAGGTCGACCGGGTGCGTCTCAGATATGCCTCGACTTTACGGTCCTGACGACTTTCTCGCACCCGAATTCAGATGCCCTCGTCGACTCTACGAACAAGTACTCTCAGAGGAGTCTTTCAAACTGCCATATGGCAATATCCTTTTCCCAGCTTGCTTTTGTAAATGGGCAATATTTCCACCGAACCTAAACTTAAGTATGTCCCGTTTGCATAGTGCATTTGGTCGTCATGGTCGGCCGAGTTCGCATCACTCGTTCCCTTTTTCAGATCATCATCAATATAATATCATTTCAAAAAGAAAACATGAAAAGTGCGGTGAAAGCATAATATGGACGAGAGTTGTAGCTAATAAGTTACTGCTCCAACTTTATGCACCACCAAAAACGGTCATCAAGGATGGTCATAAAACATATGTGCACCCTAGTTCCACTAGCCTTGCATCACATTTGTAACTTCAATTTCTGAATCGCTCGGATATATCGACAACGTCAAAATTTTGAAGGCTTATTAAATATAATCAAAGATAAATAAAACCTTAGAACGTCGATATGAGGATTGAAACCTACGGAGGAACAACCCAACAAATTTCTAGTCTTTCTGCATTACAACACAGATATATGAACAAGGGTAAATTCTAAACGATACAATGTATGGACAATGTCAAAAGTTTAAAGGTTCACTTAATATGATCCTAACTTTAGGGAGACGACCACTGTGTCGTGTCCGAAGTCGTCGAAGCCATCTTCGGCTCTCCGACCAAGTACTCTAGGAGGAGGCCTTCAAACTGCTTAGATTTCTAGTCCGTCACCTTAACCTCTCGAACATATCGATGGGGTAAAAAAATTAAGGACAACGTTGATAGCAGGATTCGAACTTGCACTGGCAGAGCCCAACAAATTTCGAGTCTATCTCCTTAACCACTCGAACATATCGACACAACCTTAGTTCACAACTATTGTATACCCCAACTTCTATATAGTTAATTAGAAAAATAAATAAATAAATAAATACTTTATAATTTTATTTAAGTTTAGATTTGTGTAGAAAAGGGTTTAGATTTGGTTAGAACTAAAAGTGTGATATTAGGCTAAATTTTTTTATCAAAAAGGATGTAATTGTAATTTGATAAATTTTTATCAAGGACCTAGTTGGAATGTTTATTAAAGTTGGAGGGACCTAGGTGTGAATTAATTGAGTTGGCGGACCATAAGGTAAGTGTACGCGAACCACGTGCATTCCATGTGATCTATCTTCAGCTAACACAACCGGCTTGGTCGAACCGGTCCTCTGACCCGGAGCGAAATGGTTAGCGCGAACCGGTCCACGCGAAGGAAGGCGAGTGAAGTGAGCGCCGCAGTCATCGCCCTAATACTCGCCCTCTTTTCCTCCTCCGTCCGCCGGATCCAGCTTGAGCGGGAGGCCGTCGACGTTGCCGGAGTAGATGCAAGGCAACGTTCCTTTGCGTTTCCTCGGTCTTCTTCTCCCTAACGTGACGATGCTGCACTCTCATCTTCCGCAACGAGCGAGCCATCCGTAGTCTCGTTCCTCCACCAGCAGCTTCGGACGTTCGCTCGAAGCCGCGACCAACGTTGCTTGGGAGCGGCGGCATCCATTGACGCGCGAGGAATCAGGTAGCGTCGTCTACCCCTCCTCATTGATTCGGTTCTCCCTCTTCCCCCATCGTCGTCGAACCTGCAGGGATTGGGGAAAACAGAGGTTTCCCCTGACTTCGAGCATCTCCACGCGAGCAGCCGTCGGCGTCCTCGAACTCGCCGACGACCTTCCATCGACGCTAACGGCTAGGTAGTAATCCTTTCCCCTCTTCGTCGATTCCACATTTCCCTTCCGCTTCGCTCGATTTCGAGCATCGCTTCTCCGCCGAAGGGATTCGTTGAGGGATATCTAACCTCCGTTTCTTTCTTTCCCTCCGCCGTAGAGAACTATTGCCAGCAGAGGTAGCCGGGGCTAGCGGCCGGCGACGTGGCTTCACCGGCGAGCTCACCGTCAGCGGACGTGCGAGGGCGACGAACAGAGGTAATGACTCTGTTTTCGTTAGCTTAAGCCACCGTAATTAATAATTAATTGAGTTAAAAGGCGATTTGGGGCGGCACAAACTGATCTCCCTCCCTCCATGATTTCGCTGATGTGGTGGCGCTCTATTCTGACTTCATCTATGGGCTCCTCATCTCCCTACTGTCGATTCTGAGGTGTGCTATCGCCACGACTCAAGGAAGGAATCAACAACGCTGCATCAGTCAATTGTCTATCCTCGATACAGCTGACCTTCGTGGCTCTCCCATTCCGTCAACCGCCAGCATGCGATTTGAGGGCAGGAGACCACCAACCATTGCCTATATTTAATCCACGTTAAGGTCAGTTCTTTCTCTTGCATCTCAATGTGTCCATGCTTGAACATGCTCTGTCTTAAGTATGAATTCACTCTCGATGTAACTTTGCTTGAGCATGCCCTGCTTTAATTAAATGTGTTGAATGGGTGGTGGTTTATTTTGGTTGAAAGGATATGGTAGGATCATGATGTGATCTGGAATTAGTGGATATTAAATTGATGATGGAAGTATGCTGTGGTCATTATTATTTTGTTTGGAAATATTTGATGTTTAAACTGTATGGCTATCAGTGTTGTTTTGTTTGAGATTGTTATTTGGTGATTGAATTGTATGATGGGTGTTGGATGTGGAATTTTGGGTTGGTTTTGATATATGCTTATTGTTGAATGAAGGGTCCTGAATGGGTGTTGACGGAGGAATGGTGTGAGATTGAGGTATAATGCAGAATTAGAAGAAATACGAGAGCCAAATTGGATTTTTATCAAAGGTTTTCTGTGATTCCTTAGTTGCTTCTATGGACTTAACATTTAATTTCTAGGCTTCCAATACAACAAGTGGAGTGGTCAAGCTGGATTGAAAGAGGAGTTGATGATGGGCTTACTTGAGAAAGGAGTTAGATTGTCCTTGACAATATAAATAGGATCAAGAATTAATCTTCTCATTTAACTGCATTTTCTCTTCTTAAGTTGGTTTCCCCTGCTGCCAAGTAGAGTTGAAATGGTCTTATTTGTTGGTCATCATGAATAGTAGGATTAAAATGGGGTTAAGGTCCCAATTGATTGAGAAAAGGGTTGATCAAAATTTGGAGAGGATTTGTGGTTTTAATTTATTTCTACCTTCTTGTAGGGTGCTGCTAAATAGGGAATTCAACTGTTATTTTGGAGGGTTTCATGGATTAAGATGTCATGGTTGTGGTTATTCACGATGTGGTGAATAAATGTGTAAATGTGAAATTTATAATTGAATTAAGAAGTTGAACTTGATCGCTTGGCAGGGGTTTGCCGCTGTAAAATGGGGAGTAATGGATAGGATTTGGATTTGTCTGTGGAGGCTTTGTCTTAGCATGGATAAATGCTTTAACGACTGTAGGGAAAGCATCAAGAGGTGGTTTGGTGT
The DNA here is from genome assembly GCA_030544415.1 of Thalia dealbata. Taxonomy (NCBI): domain Eukaryota; kingdom Viridiplantae; phylum Streptophyta; class Magnoliopsida; order Zingiberales; family Marantaceae; genus Thalia; species Thalia dealbata. The sequence goes on from CM060458.1 coordinate 4,249,602, forward strand.
GAATGATTTCCTATTGTGTGCTGCAACTGAAAAGGGTATTGGGGATAAAATGGTTTTGTTTCCTTTCTTTTGCCTGCTACTGTCGAGAAGTGTTTTTAATTGGTTTTATTTTGCTGTTGCTTCTAGAGTTGGTGTAATTTGAGAGGGATCAGTTTGTGCTTATCATAATTTATTAGAATTAAATGAGATGGGAGATATCAATGAATAAGTGTTGATGCTGCCAAAAGCACAACAGCATCCATTTCTCCTTTTTATTTGAATGAATTGTTTTCTTAGCTAGAGTGCTTTCTTTTTCTTTTTGAAAATTTTCTATTGCCAAAAAGAAAACTTTACATATTGAGACTTAGGAGATTTATTTCTTTATTTATTTTCTCGTTTCTTTACAAATTGCTGCCGAGAGGAGATGATGGTCTCCTTCCCTTCCTCTGTTTCTTCTTCTCCCTCTCTTCCTCCAACCAAATGAAAACTTTTATGATTTTAATGGATTTTACTATGGTGTAGCTTAATGGAATTTCAAAGATTTCTTTTGAAATTACCTTGTGTGCCAAAGCTTAAGCAAGGCGAAAGAGAGTTAGATGTACACGATACATAGACAAACCTATTAGAGGGGTTATCAATAAAATATGCAATCCAATAATGTCTTAAAATAAATATGCTTCGGAACGTGGGACTACCATGCACGTGATTACTTTATTTCTACTCTGATTTGGTTTTAAAGAAAGGAGCAATATTGCAGGTGCGTTGGTTCAGTAGTTGGTTCAGTAGGATCATATTCATGCTAGGGAGAATCTTAATAAGATTCTATTAGGAAAGTCTTGGATGCCTTGAAATTAATTAAAATTTATGTTTGCTAAATACCATGTAATATACATGTTAGATTAAATACTCTATTAAGCATGATTGACATGTCATATGCTATGCTACTTAGCTTTACTTGGCATGCTTTATTAGCTCTCTTACATGTTATTTATTGTCTTGTACTTATTAAATGTTATAATACTGTCATTAATCATGTGGAGAACTATGAAACTAAATAATTTAAACTTGAATCATTACATAGGAGGTAGTATCAATAATAATTCATAATACTCTAGTATAGAGACATGAAACACATGATACTAGCACCTCCTAGGGATATCACTAAATTACAATTACAGGGTGTTAACAATGCACTCTAGATAACATGACGAACTATTAATGTTCGAATAGTGATGTCTACTCACTAACACCACTCCCGAGGCGACAAGTAGCTTAGATACTGGGAGCTGGTTGGGAAATGGACCAGACTACCTCCAGGGTCAAGATAGACCAGAAAGCGGAGTGGGTCCATATCCGGATACTATTACCCGCACGTGCGACGGTTGGACGTCGCCGTGATAGTCCATATATGGCCATCGGGGATGAACCTTCTAATGATTCAACAAAAATGTGGTCGAGGTACCTCAAACTCATTGTACGGATTGATGGTCAACTCGACCAACATCGTCTGCTTTTGAGTTGTGATGGTGACTCCCTTAAGCCTTGGACAGTGGATTCGTAGACCACACGGCTATCATTCTAGACGTTCTGCAGACGATCGGATGAGTAGTCCGGATCCTAGGGTTATTATGATTTTGGTTAGCCGTGACCGATGGTATGTTAAGTTGAGGTGACCCTGCCTGCGGGCAGTGTGTAGTACTACACAGAGTGTCGTTGCCCTTACGGAGACCGGGGAGGAAGTAGGGGCGCGATGTTTCGCTGGGACGGGGTGTAGGGTGCGACTGGTGAAACAATGGAGAGAGATAAGCGGTCACCCGTCCTCTCCGCCAACATCAGTGCAGCGGGCCTAGGCAGAGACATAGAATGACACCACACTGATGGGCTTATGGGAAGTCCTCGATGGGGGAATTCCTCTAAGCATAGGCTGGCGGCCTGAGATATTTGATATAAAGATAGAAATAATTTAGATGACATTTATTAGTGACACACATATGATTACATGTATTGTTGATGACATTTATTTACTTTATTAATCCTATAAAGTGATAATTAATAAAACAAAAGGTATCCAAAAATCTTCCCCCTAGTATTGATTTCCTCACTATGATTTCGAGTAGTAATTTCGCATTGGGCCGCAAGGCTGAGCACACCGCGCTCAATGTGTGTGCAGGTCTTGGGATATGAGTCGAGATCATTGACGACGAGTAGGACGTCAGAAGTTTCATTATTCGCATGAAGATTTTTTAATTATGAAACGTAGTAATGTATTAGATCTATATCGGGACTATACAAAAGGGACTGTAAATACAAATTGTAATGAGATTGTTTTTTTTATATATTTAGTGAATTTTGATGTATATCATATGCCTTCTATGGTTTTCCGAATCCATAGGGTGGTTGCCACGTGCCCGACCTGTGGGTCGGGGCGTGACAACTATGGTACCACACTATCCACGTTCCACGTTTGAAGGTTCACTTAAAATAAGGAAAGAAAAATGAAACCTAAAAACGTCGAGAGCAGGATTCAAACCTACACAGGCAGAGCCCAACAAATTTCAAGTCTGTCTCCTTAACCACTCGGACATATCGACAATGGCTAACTTGTTAACTGCTTAAGCATAGAGTCCGAGTGTAATGCTTGAAGGTTCACCTAAAATCATTTAAGATGAATAAAATGTTAAATGTCCTCGAGCCTTCGAATGTATCCCGGGTGAGTCCCGGCCTGACCCAGGCCGACCGGGTGCGTCTCGGACATGCCTCGACTTTACGATCCTGACGAATTTCTCGCACCCGAATTCATTGATGCCCTCGTCAACTCTACGAATAAGTACTCTTAGAGGAGTCCTTCAAAATGCCATATGGCAATATCCTCTTCCCAGCTTGCCTTTGTAAATGGGCAATATTTCAACCGAACCAAAACTTAAGTATGTCCCGTTTGCATAGTGTATTTGGTCGTCATGGTCGGCCGTGTTCGTATCACTCGTTCCCTTTTTCAAATCGTCATCAATATAATATCGTTTCAAAAAAAAAAATGAAAAGTGCGGTGAAAGCATAACATGGACGGGAGTTGTAGATAATAAGTTACTTCTCCAACTTTATGCACCACCAAAAACGGTCATCAAGGATGGTCATAAACCGTATGTGCACTCTAGTTCCACTAGCCTTGCATCACATTTCTGACGTCAATTTGTGAATCGTTAGGATATATCGACAACGTCAAAAGTTTGAAGGCTTATTAAATATAATCAAAGATAAATAAAACCATAGAACGTCGATACGAGGATTCAAACCTAGGAGGAACAACCCAATATATTTGTAGTATTTCTGCATTACAACACAGATATACGAACAAGGGTAAATTCTAAACGACACAATGTATGGACCATGTCAAAAGTATAAAGGTTCACTTAATATGATCATAACTTTAGGGAGACGACCACTGTGTTGTGTCCGAAGTCGTCAAAGCCTTCGTCGGCTCTCCGGCCAAGTACTCTAGGAGGAGGCCTTAACACTGCCTAGATTTCAAGTCCGTCACCTTATCCTCTCGGACATATCGATGGGGTAAAAAAATTAAGGATAACGTCGACAGCAGGATTCGAACCTGCGCAGGCAAAGCCCAACAGATTTCGAGTCTATCTCCTTAACCACTCGGACATATCGACTCAGCCCTAGTTCACAATTATAGTACCACACTATCCACGTTCCACGATTGAAGGTTCACTTAAAATAAAGAAAGAAAAATGAAACCTAAAAACGTCGACAGCAGGATTCGAACCTACGCAGGCAGAGCCCAACAGATTTCAAGTCTGTCTCCTTAACCACTCGGACATATCGACAACGACTTATTTGTTAACTGCTTAAGCATAGTGTCCGAGTGTAATGCTTGAAGGTTCACCTAAAATCATCTAAGATGAATAAAATGTTAAAAGTCCTCGAGCCTCCGAATGCATCCCGGGTGAGTCCTGGCGTGACCAAGGGTGACCGGGTGCGTCTCGGACATGCCTCGACTTTACGGTCCTGATGACTTTCTCGCACCCGAATTCATTGATGCCCTCGTCGACTCTACGAACAAGTACTCTCAGAGGAGTCCTTCAAACTTCCATATGGCAATATCCTCTTCCCAGCTTGCTTTTGTAAATGGGCAATATTTCCACAACCAAAACTTAAGTATGTCCCGTTTGCATAGTGCATTTGGTCGTCATGGTCTGCCGAGTTCGTATCACTCGTTTCCTTTTTTTAGATCGTCATCAATATAATATCGTTTAAAAAAGAAAACATGAAAAGTGCGGGGAAAGCATAACATGGACGTGAGTTGTAGCTAATAAGTTACTTCTCCAACTTTATGCACCCCCAAAAACGATCATCAAGGATGGTCATAAACCGTATGTGTACTCTAGTTCCACTAGCCTTGCATCACATTTCTGACGTCAATTTGTGAATCGATTTGATATATCGACAACGTCAAATGTTTGAAGGCTTATTAAATATAATGAAAGATAAATAAAACCATAGAATGTCGATATGAGGATTCAAACCTACGGAGGAAGAACCCAACATATTTCTAGTCTTTCTGCATTACAACACGGATATACGAACAAGGGTAAATTCTAAACGACACAATGTATGGACCATGTCAAAAGTTTAAAGGTTCACTTAATATGATCCAAACTTTAGGGAAATGACAAAGGCCGGAGAGCCTTTGTCGACTCTCCGGCCAAATACTCTAGGAGGAGGCCTTCAAACTGCCTAGATTTCAAGTCCGTCACCTTATCCTCTCGGACATATCGATGGGGTAAAATAATTAAGGACAACATCGATTGCAGGATTCGAACCTGCACAGGCAGAGCCCAACAGATTTCGAGTCTGTCTCCTTAACCACTCGGACATATTGATACAACCCTAGTTCACAACTATGGTACCACACTATCCACGTTCCACGATTGAAGGTTCACTTAAAATAAAGAGAAAAATAAAACTTGAAAACATCGATAGCAGAATTCGAACCTACGCAGGCAGGGCCCAACAGATTTCAAGTCTGTCTCCTTAACCACTCGGACATATCGACAATAGCTTATTTGTTAACTGCTTAACCATAGTGTCCGAGTGTAATGCTTGAAGGTTCACCTAAAATCATCTAAGATGAATAAAATGTTAAAAGTCCTCGAGCCTCCGAATGCATCTCGGGTGAGTCCCGGCGTGACCCAAGCCGACCGGGTGCGTCTCGGACATGCCTCGACTTTACGGTCCTGACGACTTTCTCGCACCCGAATTCATTGATGCCCTCGTCGACTCTACGAACAAGTACTCTCAGAGGAGTCCTTCAAACCGCCATATGGCAATATCCTCTTCCCTTCTTGCTTTTGTAAATGGGCAATAATTCCACAACCAAAACTTAAGTATGTCCCGTTTGCATAGTACATTTGGTCGTCATGGTCAGCCGAGTTCGTATCACTCGTTCCATTTTTCAGATCGTCATCAATATAATATCGTTTCAGAAAAAAAACATGAAAAGTGCGGTGAAAGCATAACATGGACGGGTGTTGTAGCTAATAAGTTACTTCTCCAACTTTATGCACCACCAAAAACGGTCATCAAGGATGGTCATAAACCGTATGTGCACTCTAGTTCCACTAGCCTTGCATCACATTTCTGACGTCAATTTGTGAATCGATTTGATATATCGACAACGTCAAAAGTTTGAAGGCTTATTAAATATAATGAAAGATAAATAAAACATTAGAACGTCGATATGTGGATTCAAACCTACGGAGGAAGAACCCAACATATTTCTAGTCTTTCTGCATTACAACACGGATTTACGAACAAGGGTAAATTCTAAACGACATAATGTATGGATCATGTCAAAAGTTTAAAGGGTCACTTAATATGATCCAAACTTTAGGGAGACGACCACTTTGTTGTGTCCGAAGTGGTCGAAGCCTTCGTCGGCTCTCCGGCCAAGTACTCTAGGAGGAGGCCTTCAAACTGCCTAGATTTCAAGTCCGTCACCTTATCCTGTCGGACATATCGATTGGGTAAAAAAATTAAGGACAACGTCGACATCAGGATTCGAACCTGCGCAGGCAGAGCCCAACAGATTTCGAGTCTGTCTCCTTAACCACTCGGACATATCTACTCAACTCTAGTTCACAACTATGGTACCACACTATCCACGTTCCACGATTCAAGGTTCACTTAAAATAAAGAAAGAAAAATAAACCCTAAAAAGGTCGACAGCAGGATTCGAACCTACGCAGGCAGAGCCCAACAGATTTCAAGTCTGTCTCCTTAACCACTCGGACATATCGACAATGAATTATTTGTTAACTGCTTAACCATAGTGTCCGAGTGTAATGCTTGAAGGTTCACCTAAAATCATCTAAGATGAATAAAATGTTAAAAGTCCTCGAGCCTCCGAATGCATCCCGGGTAAGTCCCGGCATGACCCAGGCCGACCGGGTGCGTCTCGGACATGCCTCGACTTTACGGTCCTGACTACTTTCTCACACCCGAATTCATTGATGCCCTCCTCGACTCTACGAACAAGTATTCTCAGAGGAGTCCTTCAAACTGCCATATGGCAATATCCTCTTCCCTGCTTGCTTTTGTAAATGGGCAATAATTCCACAACCAAAACTTAAGTATGTCCCGTTTGCATAGTGCATTTGGTCGTCCTGGTCGGCCAAGTTCGTATCACTCGTTCCCTTTTTCAGATCGTCATCAATATAATATCGTTTCAAAAAGAAAACATGAAAAGTGCGGTGAAAGCATAACATGGACGGGAGTTGTAGCTAATAAGTTACTTCTGCAACTTTATGCACCATCAAAAACGGTAATCATGGATGGTCATAAACCGTATGTGCACTCTAGTTCCACTAGCCTTGCATCACATTTCTGACGTCAATTTGTGAATCGCTCGGATATATCGACAACGTTAAAAGTTTGAAGGCATATAAAAAATAATCAAAGATAAATAAAACCTTAGAACGTCGATATGAGGATTCTAACCTACGGAGGAACAACCCAACATATTTCTAGTCTTTCTACATTACAACACAGATATACGAACAAGAGTAAATTCTAAACGACACAATGTATGGACCATGTCAAAAGTTTAAAGGTTCACTTAATATGATCCAAATTTTAGGGAAACGACCACTGTGTTGTGTCCGAAGTCATCGAAGCCTTCGTCGGCACTCCGGCCAAGTACTCTAGGAGGAGGCCTTCAAACTGCCTAGATTTCAAGTCCGTCACCTTATCCTCTCGGACATATCGGTGGGGTAAAAAAATTAAGGACAACGTCGACAGCAGGATTCAAACCTGCGCAGGCAGAGCGCAACAAATTTCGAGTCTGTCTCCTTAACCACTCGGACATATCGACACAACCCTAGTTCACAACTATGGTACCACACTATCCACGTTCCACGTTTGAAGGTTCACTTAAAATAATGAAAGAAAAATGAAACATAAAAATGTCAATAGCAGGATTCGAACCTACGCAAGCAGAGCCCAACAGATTTCAAGTCTGTCTCCTTAACCACTCGGATATATCAACAATGGCTTATTTGTTAACTGCTTAACCATAGTGTCCGAGTGTAATGCTTGAAGGTTCACCTAAAATCATCTAAGATGAATAAAATGTTAAAAGTCCTCGAGCCTCTGAATGCATCCCGGGTGAGTCCTGGCATGACGCAGGCCGACCGGATGCGTCTCGGACATGCCTCGACTTTACGATCCTGACGACTTTCTCGCACCCGAATTCATTGATGCCCTCGTCGACTTTACGAACAAGTACTCTCAGAGGAGTCCTTCAAACCGCCATATGGCAATATCCTCTTCCCTGCTTGCTTTTGTAAATGGGCAATAATTCCACAACCAAAACTTAAGTATGTCCCGTTTGCATAGTGCATTTGGTCGTCATGGTCGGCCGAGTTCGTCTCACTCGTTCCCTTTTTTAGATCGTCATCAATATAATATCATTTCAAAAAAAAACATGAAAAGTGCGGTGAAAGCATAACATGGACGAGAGTTGTAGCTAATAAGTTACTTCTCCAACATTATGCACCACCAAAAACGGTCATCAAGGATGGTCATAAACCGTATGTGCACTCTAGTTCCACTAGCATTGCATCACATTTCTGACGTCAATTTGTGAATCGATTTGATATATCGACAACGTCAAAAGTTTGAAGGCTTATTAAATATAATGAAAGATAAATAAAACATTAGAACGTCGATATGTGGATTGAAACCTACGGAGGAAGAACCCAACATATTTCTAGTCTTTCTGCATTACAACACGGTTTTACGAACAAGGGTAAATTCTAAACGACACAATGTATGGACCATGTCAAAAGTTTAAAGGTTCACTTAATATGATCCAAACTTTAGGGAGACGACCACTATGTTGTGTCCGAATTCGTCGAAGCCTTCGTCGGCTCTCCGACCAAGTACTCTAGGAGGAGGCCTTCAAACTGCCTAGATTTCAAGTCCATATCCTCTCGGACATATCGATGGGGTAAAAAAATTAAGGACAACGTCGACAGCAGGACTCGAACCTGCGCAGGCAGAGCCCAACAGATTTCGAGTCTGTCTCCTTAACCACTCGGACATATCGACACGACCCTAGTTCACAACTATGGTACCACACTATCCACGTTCCACGATTCAAGGTTCACTTAAAATAAAGAAAGAAAAATGAAACCTAAAAACGTCGACAGCAGGATTCGAACCTACGCAGGCAGAGCCCAACAGATTTCAAGTCTGTCTCCTTGACCACTCGGACATATCGACAATGACTTATTTGTTATCTGCTTAAGCATAGTGTCCGAGTGTAATGCTTGAAGGTTCACCTAAAATCATCTAAGATGAATAAAATGTTAAAAGTCCTCGAGCCTCCGAATGCATCCAGGGTGAGTCCTGGCGTGACCAAGGCCGACCGGGTGCGTCTCGGACATGCCTCGACTTTACGGTCCTGACGACTTTCTCGCACCCGAATTCATTGATGCCCTCGTCGACTCTACGAACAAGTACTCTCAGAGGAGTCCTTCAAACCGCCATATGGAAATATCCTCTTCCCATCTTGCTTTTGTAAATGGGCAATATTTCCACAACCAAAACTTAAGTATGTCCCGTTTGCATAGTGCATTTGGTCGTCATGGTCGGTCGAGTTTGTATCACTCGTTCCCTTTTTGAAATCGTCATCAATATAATATCGTTTCAAAAAAAATATATGAAAAGTGCGGTGAAAGCATAACATGGACGAGAGTTGTAGATAATAAGTTACTTCTCCAACTTATGCCCCACCAAAAACTGTCATCAAGGATGGTCATAAACCGTATGTGCACTCTAGTTCCACTAGCCTTGCATCACATTTCTGACGTCAATTTGTGAATCGCTAGGATATATCGACAACGTCAAAAGTTTGAAGGCTTATTAAATATAATCAAAGATAAATAAAACCTTAGAACGTCGATATGAAGATTTAAACCTACGGAGGAACAACCCAACATATTTCTAGTCTTTCTGCATTACAACACGGATATACGAACAAGGGTAAATTCTAAACGACACAATGTATGAACCATGTCAAAAGTTTAAAGGTTCACTTAATATGATCCAAACTTTAGGGAGACGACCACTGTGTTGTGTCCGAATTCGTCGAAGCCTGGCTCTTCGGCCAAGTACTCTAGGAGGAGGCCTTCAAACTGCCTAGATTTCAAGTCCGTCACCATATCCTCTCGGACATATCGATGGGGTAAAAAAATTAAGGACAACGTCGACAGCAGGACTCGAACCTGCGCAGGCAGAGCCCAACAAATTTCGAGTCTGTCTCCTTAACCACTCGGACATATCGACACGGCCTTAGTTCACAACTATGGTACCACACTATCCACGTTCCATTATTCAAGGTTCACTTAAAATAAAGAAAGAAAAATGAAACCTAAAAACGTCGACAGTAGGATTCGAACCTACGCAGGCAGAGCCCAACAGATTTCAAGTCTGTCTCCTTAACCACTCGGAAATATCAACAATGACTTATTTGTTAACTGCTTAAGCATAGTGTCCGAGTGTAATGCTTGAAGGTTCACCTAAAATCATCTAAGATGAATAAAATGTTAAAAGTCCTCGAGCCTCCGAATGCATCCAGGGTGAGTCCTGGCGTGACCAAGGCCGACCGGGTGCGTCTCGGATATGCCTCGACTTTACGGTCTTGATGACTTTCTCGCACCCGAATTTATTGATGCCCTCGTCGACTCTACGAACAAGTACTCTCAGAGGAGTCCTTCAAACTGCCATATGGCAATATCCTCTTCCCAACTTGCTTTTGTAAATGGGCAATAATTCCACAACCAAAACTTAAGTATGTCCCGTTTGCATAGTGCATTTGGTCGTCATGGTCGGCCGAGTTCGTATCACTCGTTCCCTTTTTCAGATCGTCATTAATATAATATCGTTTCAAAAAGAAAACATGACAAGTGCAGTGAAAGCATAACATGGACGGGAGTTGTGGCTAATAAGTTACTTCTGCAACTTTATGCACCACCAAAAATGGTAATCAAGGATGGTCATAAACCATATGTGCACTCTAGTTCCACTAGCCTTGTATCACATTTCTGACGTCAATTTGTGGATCGCTCGGATATATCGACAACGTCAAAAGCTTGAAGGCTTATTAAAAATAATCAAAGATAAATAAAACCTTAGAACGTCGATATGAGGATTCAAACCTACGGAGGAACAACCCAACATATTTCTAGTCTTTCTACATTACAACACAGATATACGAACAAGGGTAAATTCTAAACGACACAATGTATGGACCATGTCAAAAGTTTAAAGGTTCACTTAATATGATCCAAACTTTAGGGAAACGACCACTATGTTGTGTCTGAAGTCGTCGAAGCCTTCGTCGGCTCTCCGGCCAAGTACTCTAGGAGGAGGCCTTCAAACTGCCTAGATTTCAAGTCCATCACCTTATCCTCTCGGACATATCGATGGGGTAAAAAATTAAGGACAACGTCGACAGCAGGATTCGAACCTGCGCAGGCAGAGCCCAACAGATTTCGAGTCTGTCTCCTTAACCACTCGGACATATCGACACAGCCCTAGTTCACAACTATGGTACCACACTATCCACGTTCCACGTTTGAAGGTTCACTTAAAATAAGGAAAGAAAAATGAAACCTAAAAACATCGATAGCTGGATTCGAACCTACGCAGGCAGACCCTAACAGATTTCAACTCTAACTCCTTAACCACTCAGACATATCGACAATGACTTATTTGTTAACTGCTTAACCATAGTGTCCGAGTGTACTGCTTGAAGGTTCACCTAATGTCACGCCCCGACCCGCAGGACGACACGTGGCAACCGCCGTATGAGCCCGACAAGCCCATACAAGGCATAAATACAAATACTAAACTACATACACCCACATTTTCAAATAACATCTTAAATACAGTCCCGATATCTCCTAATACAAATCTAAGACCGGCATACGAAAACTCATAACAGCAGTCGTATACCTTCCGCGACGAACCCTCCGTCATCGATCTCGTCTCGTGCATCGACACCTGCACACACATTGAACGCGGTGTGCTCAGCCTTGCGGCCTAATGCGAAATTACGGTCCTACCGAATAAGGAAATCAAAGGCTAGGAGGAGTATTCTAGGATGTCTTTGGTAATTAGTCATCATCTTTCATGCCATTTCGTTTTAAACAATTCGTATAAAAATAGACAGTATAAACAAACAATTAAATAAATAATTAAATGTGTACATGTCACTAGATGTCACCCTAGTCATGTCTAGTGTCCATATTAATAGTATGTCACCTACGTTATAGTGAGACTTTTTAGGTTTCATAAACTCGGGCTGCCAGCCTACGCTTAATGACTACCCTAGCTAAGAGTATCAGTAAGCCCATCAGTGCCTTTCTGTCTCTGTCTCTACCTATGCCCGCTGCACTGATGTTGGCAGAGAGGACGGATGACCCAGAGTCCCTCTCCTGTTGTTTCACTAGTCGCCAACCATGCCTCCCCTAGCGAAACCGTCGTGCCCTTACATCCTCCCCGGATACCGTAGGGGTCACGACACCCATGTAGTACTACACACTGCCCGTAGACAGGGTCACCTCTCTTAAATATCATCGGCCACGGCTAGCCGGAATAACCACCCTAGGATCCGGACTACTCATCCGATCGTCTGCAGACGTCAAGGGTGATAGCCGTGCGGTCTACGGATCCACTGTCCAAGGCGTCGCATGTGGAATCACCTTTCCAGTCCAATAGCCGTCAACGTCTATCGAGATTGGCGCACATCCGCACGATGGGATGTGGCCCTCGACTTCGTCGGTGCCAAGTCCATGGTAGGGTTCATCCTAGCTAACCATCTCAGGACTATCACGAGGCCGCCTACAACGACACTCGCGCGGGTGAAGGTTTCGGGTAAGGACTTGCTCCATATTTCCAGTCTAACATGACCATGGAGTGTGTACAGTCCCTTACCCTACCAGCTCCCAGTATATGAGCTATGCATAACGTCGGGAGTGGTGCTCCCAGTGCTCCGCTATGCATCAACCTCGGGAGTGGCGCCTAACGGAAACGTCACCGTTTGACCACCGTCGGGACGCGGCGGTCAACCGGGGCATATGGAAAAAGGCCCCTTTTTCTCTAAGTGGCGGTGACGTCGCCAAGGTTCTAACATGTCACATGTATTATCTATGTCCGCATGGTAGTCATTTAACATATCATAGAAAGCAATAGCATGCCGGGCAAGAATGTAGAACATGTTAGATACATAGTAGATAAACATGTTAGATAAGATAACTATGCTAGCATGCATACAATTTAAATCTTATCAAAACATTATGGTTTATCATATTGAAGACATCCCAGAATTTTTCCTAAGAAAACCCCAGCGGGTATTCCCTAGCATGAATAAATCCTACCAACGGAGAACCAACGCACCTGGGATAGCGATCTGCTTTTGGGAACCAAGTCGCGCGGAGAATATCACCCGCCGAGCTTCTCGGATCGCGTACCCAAAATAATCCTATTTAATAAAATTTATTTAAAATAGATTTAATTTATTTCCCTTAAGATAAATAAATTAAAATCTATCAATTTAATAATTATTACATTAAATTAATCCTATGCATGTTTAGGATTAATCTCACCTAATGAATTATGAATTTATCATATTTTTGCATTTTTATCTAATAACTTCAATGAATTTTTATTCAATTTCTACTCATCAAACTCACCCATAACTTGGCCCAAGTCATCCAGGAGCCCAAGTAGAACCCATAGAAATTTTTATTATTTTTTTGATTTTTTTAATATTTTAATATTATTTTATTATTTTTTATATTTTTCTGACCCGGTCAACGGTCAACGTTGACAGGTCAACGCTGACTGGGTCAGGAGTGGGCCCGGTCAACGCTGACTGGGTCAGCGGTTGACTCGGTCAATGCTGACTGGGTCGGCGGTGGGCCCGGTCAACGCTGACTGGGTCGGCGGTGGGCCCGGTCAATGCTGACTGGGTCGGCGGTGGACTCGGTCAACGGTTCGAGTTACTGTTCACCCGGTTCGATTCGGTTCGGTTCGATTTGGTTCGGTTCGGGTCCGGTTCAGCTAAATTAAATTCAATCTAATTTGACTCGAGCTCGAACCAGGTTCAACTTATTTGATTCGGCTCACCCAACCCAACTTGACTCGAACCCAAACTTAACTCAAACCCAACCGATTTAACCCCACTTGATTCGACCCAACCGTTTCATTAAAGAAATAATTTCTTATACACTAAGCTTAGTTAATTAACGCTAATCATGCTTTTAATTAAACTAAGCATACAATAACATAATTTTCCACTAATTATATTTTATTTACACTAAGCACACTTAATTAGCGCTAATCGCGATTAAGCCCTAATTAAGCACCTTCGCCGGATTAACTGTGCGCCGCCGGAAAACTAAGCGCCGCCGCCGGAACCCTAGCCGCCACCTCGCCGGAACTCGCGAAAACGAAGGCTAAACGGCCGGCGAGCTTCGTAGCTCCTCGCTCAACGCGGAGACTACGCCGATCTGCGAGAAGGACGACCATCAGCGCCTAAACGGCGATCTTTCCGGTGTCGTCTCCGGCGAACTCACGACGTCTCCACCGGAGGGTGAAAACCACCCCTTTTCATGGGGAAAACGCGGCTGCTCACCTCGCGGACGTCTGGAGAAGGTTAGGACGGGGTTTGCGGCCGGCGAAGCGACCGGATCGCGATTTGCATCCGCCGCTGGTAGGGTTCGATCGCTCGAACAGAGGCGGCGAGCTCAGCCGCCCGCCGAGGGGTCTTCGAACTCCTCGAAGGCCCGTGGAGACGCGGAGACGGCCGACGTCTCCAACCGCGGTGGAGAAGACGTCCGCCGAGGGGTTGCGAGTGCTGGGCGGCGATCGATCGGCAGCAGTTCCTCTGCTGCGGTGGTCGCGCGAACGGGATGGGAAAAAGGGCGTCGCCGAGTCGCCCTTTCCGTCGGGAGTAGCTCGCCGGGGGTGGACGAGGGCAGACGACGTGCAGCGGTCGACGGCGGAAGGCGGAGCGTCGGCGCTGCTCGGTGCGGGAGAAGACGAAGCGACGTTGCTTCGTCGCGTGCTCGAGGCGATGGCTCGAGTGGGAAGGGCGTTTGCTCTTCTCGCTCGCCCCGTCTCGCTTCCTCACCCGGTCCAAGCCGGTTCAGCTGGACCGGCCGGCTCTCCGGCCGGTTCACCTGAACCGGTCCATTTTTTTTTTTTTTTTAATAGGGGTTTACAAGTACTCCCCCCCTTAAAAATTTTGGTCCTCCAAAATAACACTTGAATATCCAAAAAGATATCCAACATCAACATATAAATTTCCAAAATTTTTGTACATCACACTCAAACACTCTCCGTCAAATAAGTGAGGTTGCTGGGCCCGCATGTGGGCCTCAGTCTCCCATGTAGCTTCCTCGATATGAGCGTTCCTCCAGAGGACTTTTACTAGGGGAATAGACTTACCTCGAAGCACCTTTACGCGCCGATCTATGATCTCAATAGCCCGCACCCCGTAGCTCAAGTCCTCTCTCAGCTGAACTGGTGGTGCTGTGAGGACATGAGACGGATCTGAAATATACTTCCTCAACATGGATACATGGAAGACATCATGAATCTGCTCTAAGTCTGCAGGTAGCTCCAGTCGGTATGCCACCGGCCCGACTCTCTCAAGTACCTGGAAGGGTCCGATGTATCTAGGGTGTAGCTTCCCTTTCTTCTGAAAACGAAGGATGCCCTTCCAGGGGGATACCTTTAGAAAAACCATATCCCCGACTGCAAACTCTAGAGGCCTACGACGATTATCTGCATAGCTCTTCTGTCGGTCCTGAGCTGTCTTCAGTCTGCCTCGAATGACACTGACCTTGGCTACGGTTTCATCAATCAACTCCGTACCCGTCAGTCGTCTCTCGCCTACCTCACTCCAGCATAATGGAGTCCGACACTGTCTGCCATATAGAGCCTCATAGGGAGCCATACCAATGCTGGCCTGATAGCTATTATTATATGCAAATTCCACCAAAGGAAGGTGGGTATCCCAGCTACCAGTAAACTCGAGCACACATGCTCTCAACATGTCCTCCAGCGTCTGTATGGTACGCTCTGACTGTCCATCAGTCTGTGGGTGAAATGCGGTGCTAAACCTCAATGATGTACCCAGCTCCCCCTGAAACTTCGGCCAGAACCTAGAAGTGAACCTAGGATCTCGGTCCGACACAATAGATACTGGTACTCCATGAAGGCGGACAATGTCGCTGATGTACAGCCTGGCTAACCTCTCCAATGTGTAAGAAATCTCAATCGGCAAGAAGTGGGCAGACTTTGTAAGTCGATCAACGATCACCCAGATAGCGTCATGGTGTCTCTGGGTGTGCGGCAACCCGACTACAAAGTCCATAGTGATGTGCTCCCACTTCCACTCCGGTATCGGAAGAGGCTGCAAAGTCCCTGCCGGCTTCTGATGTTCCGCCTTAACCTGCTGGCATACTAGGCATCGAGCTACAAACTCAGCTATGTCCCGCTTCATGCCCGACCACCAATACGTCTGTCGAATAGTACGATACATCTTCGTACTTCCCGGATGCATAGCATAAGCGGAACTGTGTGCCTCCTCCAGAATCTGCCGTCGTAGATCCTCATCATGGGGTACGCAGATCCTGTCATTCAGCACCAGCATGCCGTCATCTCTGAGTCTGAACTCCTGACCCTGACCATCCTGTACTCTCCGGATCACCGTACTCAACTCAGAGTCTGTCATCTGTAACTCGGCCAGCCGGTCTGATAAAGTGGGTCGCACAGTAAACTGTGCCAGTAACCCACCCTGAGAGTCACACTGTAGCTCAACCCCCAGCAATCTCATGTCACGCAGCAAGGGTAAGTAGGCAGTGCGTATATACGCCAAAGTGACAGACGACTTTCTGCTCAAAGCATCTGCCACAACATTAGCCTTCCCCGGTCAATAATCAAGTCATAGTCCTTGATCAACTCCAACCAGCGGCGCTGCCTGAGGTTCAACTCCCTCTGGGTCAACAAGTACTGTAGGCTCTTATGGTCAGTGAAAATATGACACTTCTCCCCGTAAAGATAGTGTCGCCAAATCTTAAGAGCCAGAACAATAGCGGCTAACTCCAAATCATGAGTCGGATAATTTACCTCGTGCTTCTTCAACTGTCGTGAAGCATAGGCAATTACCCGTCCGCCCTGCATAAGTACACAACCCAGCTCTTGCTTCGAAGCATCGCTGAATACCACATACTCCGTACCGCTAACTGGGAGGGTGAGTATCGGAGCAGTGGTTAAACGAGTCTTAAGCTCCTGGAAACTAAGCTCACACTCTGGGGTCCACCGAAACTTAATGTCCTTCCTAGTCAACTTGGTCATCGGCGCTGCAATACGTGAGAAATCCTGCACAAACCGCCGATAATATCCAGCTAATCCAAGGAAACTACGGACCTCTGTGGGACTCTTAGGCTGCTCCCACTTAGTCACTGCCTCAATCTTAGTCGGATCGACCTGTATGCCCTCACTGGATATAATATGCCCCAGAAATCCAACCTGAGTCAGCCAAAACTCACATTTGGAAAACTTGACATAAAGCTGACTATCTCTCAGTACCTGAAGGACAAGTCGGAGATGCCTCATATGCTCCTCCGGGCTCTTCGAATAGACAAGTATGTCATCAATGAAGACAATGACACACTTATCTAAATGTCTATGAAAAACCCGGTTCATCAAATCCATAAAGGCTGCGGGAGCATTAGTAAGTCCAAAAGACATGACTAGGAACTCATAATGTCCATACCGTGACCGAAATGCCGTCTTCGGAACATCTGAGTCCCTAATCTTTAACTGATGATACCCGGATCTCAAATCAATCTTCGAGAAAACCCGAGCTCCCTGTAACTGATCAAATAAGTCATCGATGCGGGGAAGCGGATACCTGTTCCTGATGGTGACCTTATTCAACTGCCTGTAATCAATGCACATCCTCAAGGTCCCATCCTTTTTCTTCACAAATAGAACAGGTGCGCCCCAAGGGGAGACACTAGGTCGAATAAACCCCTTATCCACCAAGTCCTGTAACTGTAGCTTGAGTTCCTTCAACTCTGTCGGTGCCATACGATACGGGGGTCTAGAGATTGGCATCGTCCCAGGGGCGAGATCGATGCAAAACTCTAACACCCGATCCGGGGATAGGCCAGGCAATTCCTCTGGAAAAATATCTGGGAACTCGCGAACTACAGGAATATCTGCCATCTGGTTATCCGACTGGCTGCTATCCACTACGTGCGCAAGAAAACACTGATACCCTTTCCTAATGTACCTCTGCGCCGTGAGAGCGGATATAATGGCCGTCGGCAGGACTCGACGATCCCCCTCGAATATCAGCTCCGGGGGTCCCGATCCAACGAAGGACACTGACTTTGTGAAGCAGCTCACCAGGGCTCTATGTGCTGTCAACCAGTCCATACCGAGAATCACATCGAAGTCTGCCATGTCCAGTGGAATCAGGTCCGCCTCAAGGGTAACCTCCTGTATCATAATGGGGCAAGACCGATACACCTGACTCCGTAAAATCTTCTCACCCAAGGGAGTACAGACAATCAACTTTGCCTCTAACGGGGTAAGAGGTATGTCGGCTCGCCTGGCGAACTCCGAACTAATGAAAGACCGATGTGACCCGGTGTCAATAAGAATACGAGCCCATGCATCAAATAGTCGCATATGTCCTATTCCACATCACACAAACAACACATGCGACAAGTTAAATTTAGTCTCACTTAACAAAAGATAAGTTTTAGTTTCAAAATCCAACACAACAACAACTTATCAAATGGAAAGACTAAATCTCCAAAAATAAAAATTCCATTTAAGGTGCGTCAGCATGGGAGGAGTTACCCGTGACTACATCGGGGTTGGCTTGGGCGTCGATGCCGTCCAATGCATATATGCGCGTCTGGGTGCGCTGGGGCTGCCTCTGAGAGTGTGGGCCCGAGCCGGTAGGAAATCCTCGGGTAGACCCCGTCATAGGTGCAGCCGGTGGGAACGGTGCAGGAGGACGACCACGACCCGCAGATGCCGGGTGGATGGCTGACTGCTGGGATCCACCCATCTGAATCCGCTGCGGACAGCTGGTCCGAATGTGCCCCTTCTGTCCGCACTGATAACAAGTGATCTCTCGGCACATCCCAGTGTGAGTCCGGCGGCAAATGGTACATGGGGCCAACTGTGATGCACGGTGTATCTGAGGGGCCCTATGTACTGACGGCTGGGGACGTGCCTGACTCGGCTGACCCCGCTGCTCAGTCCTCTGTATAAATCGGCTCCCAGATGGAGCCCCTCCTGCAGCCGAGGCCACTGAAGCTACCGAGCCAGTCTGTCTGTCCCTGAAGTCACCTCGACCCCTATGTGTCGCTGACCTCTTCTTCTTGTGCCCCTCTCTCCGCATACGCGTCGTCTGGAGCATCCTCTCAGTCCACAGGGCTTTATCCACCAGCTGCTGGAAAGCAGTGTAATCCAATATTCCCACCCTAACACTAAGGTGGTCATCCAAGCCCTGAATAAAGCGCATCCGACGATACCTGTCGGATGTGATCGTGTCGGGTACCAGGGAGGCCAGCAGATTAAACTCCGCCACATACTCTGACACAGATCTGCCTCCCTGTCTACAGTCTAAGAACTCCTGTACCTTCAGATCATGCTGGAGCTCTGTATAGAAACTCTCATGGAACTCATCCAAAAATATGTCCCACGTCAGTCCTGTAGAATAACGGGTCTCTAGCTCATCTCGCCAAGTCTCAGCCTCCCCGTCTACCAGATAGAGTGCCACTCCAAGTCGGTCTCTATCAGATAACTCCAAATCCGCAGTGATACGGCGGATGTTGTTAATCCAAGACCGGGCTGTCTGGGGGTCAGATGATCCAAAAAATGTAACACACCCCAGATGTCGAGCGTCTCTCACCCAAGCGGCTATCGGCCTCGCAGCTCGGGTACTGGGCTCTGACGTAACAACTCCCCCAGGCGGGGTCTGATAATCCACTCGAGTATAAGTCCCCTGTGCTCCTATCGGAGGGGTAGCAACTGCTGTTGCAACCCTCACTGGATCTGATTCTGCACTACGATCAGCTGGAGCGGGTACAACTGCTGGGGCAGGAGCCGTCCGGACCACCCGCGGTGCTGGTGGTACCACTGGTGCAGCAGGAGGCGGAGGAAGAGGTGCACTAGTCTGAGGTACCGCGGGCTCATGCTGTGCAGTGGGATTCAGAATGCTGACCATCGCGCTGGCCACCGCTGCTGCTATTATGTTCAGCTGTCCATGTGCAACGGGTGCCTGCCCTGATGGCACTGTAGATGTAGTCCTCTGCCTCACGGTACGTCGAGAACTCGAGCTCCGACGTGTACCCAATGATGCCCCTCTGGGACCATGGATACTGGTGCCCTATCAGAATCTCCGGTAACACTCGCAGCTGGTACCGGTGCTAGCGGCGTTAACAGATCTGCCGCTGGACGGGAGGTGGCCGTCGAATGATCCTGGGGCTCCACGAGCTTTCGGGGCCTCCCCCGTTTAGGTCTGGGCGGTACTTCTGACATCTACATGAACAAGCTTCTGTCAGTTCATACGAAATAAGAATTTCTACGTAAGGTAAAACTCCTTCGGTACGCATAGTCACGATATAGGTAAACGACCGTACCACTAACTATCTAACTGGCTAATCTAATATATCGGGACTGACATCCTTATAATTTAGATTTGAAGTCGAAACTCCAAAATCCCTAGGTTTTGATATCACCTAAATGCTCAGGTCTTTAAACCTAAGCTCTGATACCACTTAAGTTGTCACGCCCCGACCCGCAGGACGACACGTGGCAACCGCCGTATGAGCCCGACAAGCCCATACAAGGCATAAATACAAATACTAAACTACATACACCCACATTTTCAAATAACATCTTAAATACAGTCCCGATATCTCCTAATACAAATCTAAGACCGGCATACGAAAACTCATAACAGCAGTCGTATACCTTCCGCGACGAACCCTCCGTCATCGATCTCGTCTCGTGCATCGACACCTGCACACACATTGAACGCTGTGTGTTCAGCCTTGCGGCCTAATGCGAAATTACGGTCCTACCGAATAAGGAAATCAAAGGCTAGGAGGAGTATTCTAGGATGTCTTTGGTAATTAGTCATCATCTTTCATGCCATTTCGTTTTAAACAATTCGTATAAAAATAGACAGCATAAACAAACAATTAAATAAACAATTAAATGTGTACATGTCACTAGATGTCACCCTAGTCATGTCTAGTGTCCATATTAATAGTATGTCACCTACGTCATAGTGAGACTTTTTAGGTTTCATAAACTCGGGCTGCCAGCCTACGCTTAATGACTACCCTAGCTAAGAGTATCAGTAAGCCCATCAGTGCCTTTCTGTCTCTGTCTCTACCTATGCTCGCTGCACTGATGTTGGCAGAGAGGACGGATGACCCAGAGTCCCTCTCCTGTTGTTTCACTAGTCGCCAACCATGCCTCCCCTAGCGAAACCGTCGTGCCCTTACATCCTCCCCGGATACCGTAGGGGTCACGACACCCATGTAGTACTACACACTGCCCGTAGACAGGGTCACCTCTCTTAAATATCATCGGCCACGGCTAGCCGGAATAACCACCCTAGGATCCGGACTACTCATCCGATCGTCTGCAGACGTCAAGGGTGATAGCCGTGCGGTCTACGGATCCACTGTCCAAGGCGTCGCATGTGGAATCACCTTTCCAGTCCAATAGCCGTCAACGTCTATCGAGATTGGCGCACATCCGCACGATGGGATGTGGCCCTCGACTTCGTCGGTGCCAAGTCCATGGTAGGGTTCATCCTAGCTAACCATCTCAGGACTATCACGAGGCCGCCTACAACGACACTCGCGCGGGTGAAGGTTTCGGGTAAGGACTTGCTCCATATTTCCAGTCTAACATGACCATGGAGTGTGTACAGTCCCTTACCCTACCAGCTCCCAGTATATGAGCTATGCATAACGTCGGGAGTGGTGCTCCCAGTGCTCCGCTATGCATCAACCTCGGGAGTGGCGCCTAACGGAAACGTCACCGTTTGACCACCGTCGGGACGCGGCGGTCAACCGGGGCATATGGAAAAAGGCCCCTTTTTCTCTAAGTGGCGGTGACGTCGCCAAGGTTCTAACATGTCACATGTATTATCTATGTCCGCATGGTAGTCATTTAACATATCATAGAAAGCAATAGCATGCCGGGCAAGAATGTAGAACATGTTAGATACATAGTAGATAAACATGTTAGATAAGATAACTATGCTAGCATGCATACAATTTAAATCTTATCAAAACATTATGGTTTATCATATTGAAGACATCCAAGAATTTTTCCTAAGAAAACCCCAGCGGGTATTCCCTAGCGTGAATAAATCCTACCAACGGAGAACCAACGCACCTGGGATAGCGATCTGCTTCTGGGAACCAAGTCGCGCGGAGAATATCACCCGCCGAGCTTCTCGGATCGCGTACCCAAAATAATCCTATTTAATAAAATTTATTTAAAATAGATTTAATTTATTTCCCTTAATATAAATAAATTAAAATCTATCAATTTAATAATTATTACATTAAATTAATCCTATGCATGTTTAGGATTAATCTCACCTAATGAATTATGAATTTATCATATTTTTGCATTTTTATCTAATAACTTCAATGAATTTTTATTCAATTTCTACTCATCAAACTCACCCATAACTTGGCCCAAGTCATCCAGGAGCCCAAGTAGAACCCATAGAAATTTTTATTATTTTTTTTGATTTTTTTAATATTTTAATATTATTTTATTATTTTAATATTATTTTATTATTTTAATATTATTTTATTATTTTATATTTTTCTGACCCGGTCAACGGTCAACGTTGACTGGTCAACGCTGACTGGGTCAGCAGTGGGCCCGGTCAACGCTGACTGGGTCGGCGGTGGGCCCGGTCAATGCTGACTGGGTCGGCGGTGGGCCCGGTCAATGCTGACTGGGTCAGCTGTTGACTCGGTCAACGGTTCGAGTTACTGTTCACCCGGTTCGATTCGGTTCGGTTCGATTTGGTTCGGTTCGGGTCCGGTTCAGCTAAATTAAATTCAATCTAATTTGACTCGAGCTCGAACCAGGTTCAACTTATTTGATTCGGCTCACCCAACCCAACTTGACTCGAACCCAAACTTAACTCAAACCCAACCGATTTAACCCCACTTGATTCGACCCAACCGTTTCATTAAAGAAATAATTTCTTATACACTAAGCTTAGTTAATTAACGCTAATCATGCTTTTAATTAAACTAAGCATACAATAACATAATTTTCCACTAATTATATTTTATTTACACTAAGCACACTTAATTAGCGCTAATCGCGATTAAGCCCTAATTAAGCACCTTCGCCGGATTAACTGTGCGCCGCCGGAAAACTCAGCGCCGCCGCCGGAACCCTAGCCGCCACCTCGCCGGAACTCGCGAAAACGAAGGCTAAACGGCCGGCGAGCTTCGTAGCTCCTCGCTCAACGCGGAGACTACGCCGATCTGCGAGAAGGACGACCATCAGCGCCTAAACGGCGATCTTTCCGGCGTCGTCTCCGGCGAACTCACGGCGTCTCCACCGGAGGGTGAAAACCACCCCTTTTCATGGGGAAAACGCGGCTGCTCACCTCGCGGACGTCTGGAGAAGGTAAGGACGGGGTTTGCGGCCGGCGAAGCGACCGGATCGCGATTTGCAGCCGCCGCTGGTAGGGTTCGATCGCTCGAACAGAGGCGGCGAGCTCAGCCGCCCGCCGAGGGGTCTTCGAACTCCTCGAAGACCCGTGGAGACGCGGAGACGGCCGACGTCTCCAACCGCGGTGGAGAAGACGTCCGCCGAGGGGTTGCGAGTGTTGGGCGGCGATCGATCGGCAGCAGTTCCTCTGCTGCGGTGGTCGCGCGAACGGGATGGGAAAAAGGGCGTCGCCGAGTCGCCCTTTCCGTCGGGAGTAGCTCGCCGGGGGTGGACGAGGGCAGACGACCGTCGACGGCGACGTGCAGCGGTCGACGGCGGAAGGCGGAGCGTCGGCGCTGCTCGGTGCGGGAGAAGACGAAGCGACGTTGCTTCGTCGCGTGCTCGAGGCGATGGCTCGAGTGGGAAGGGCGTTTGCTCTTCTCGCTCGCCCCGTCTCGCTTCCTCGCCCGGTCCAAGCCGGTTCAGCTGGACCGGCCGGCTCTCCGGCCGGTTCACCTGAACCGGTCCATTTTTTTTTTTAATGGGGGTTTACACCTAAAATGATCTAAGATGAATAAAATGTTAAAAGTCCTCGAGCCTCCGAATGCATCCCGGGTGAGTCCCGGCGTGACCCAGGCCGACCGGGTGCGTCTCGGACATGCCTCGACTTTACGGTCCTGACGACTTTCTCGCACCCGAATTCATTGATGCCCTCGTCGACTCTACGAACAAGTACTCTCAGAGGAGTCCTTCAAACCGCCATATGGCAATATCCTCTTCCCTTCTTGCTTTTGTAAATGGGCAATAATTCCACAACCAAAACTTAAGTATGTCCCGTTTGCATAGTGCATTTGGTCGTCATGGTCAGCCGAGTTCGTATCACTCGTTCCATTTTTCAGATCGTCATCAATATAATATCGTTTCAGAAAAAAAACATGAAAAGTGCGGTGAAAGCATAACATGGGCGGGTGTTGTAGCTAATAAGTTACTTCTCCAACTTTATGCACCAACAAAAACGGTCATCAAGGATGGTCATAAACCGTATGTGCACTCTAGTTCCACTAGCCTTGCATCACATTTCTGACGTCAATTTGTGAATCGCTCGGATATATCGACAACGTCAAAAGTTTGAAGGCTTATTAAATATAATGAAAGATAAAGAAAACCTTAGAACGTTGATATGAGGATTCAAACGTACGGAGGAAGAACCCAACATATTTCTAGTCTTTCTGCTTTAGAACACGGATATACGAACAAGGGTAAATTCTAAACGACACAATGTATGGATCATGTCAAAAGTTTAAAGGTTCACTTAATATGATCCAAACTTTAGGGAGACGACCACTTTGTTTTGTCCGAAGTCGTCGAAGCCTTCGTCGGCTCTCCGGCCCAGTACTCTAGGAGGAGGCCTTCAAACTGCCTAGAATACAAGTCCGTCACCTTATCCTCTCGGACATATCGATTGGGTAAAAAAATTAAGGACAACATCGACAGTAGGATTCGAACCTGCACAGGCAGAGCCCAATAGATTTCGAGTCTGTCTCCTTAACCACTCGGATATATCTACTGAGCCCAAGTTCACAACTATGGTACCACACTATCCACGTTCCATGATTCAAGGTTCACTTAAAATAAAGAAAGAAAAATGAAACCTAAAAACGTCGACAGCAGGATTCGAACCTACGCAGGCAGAGCCCAACAGATTTCAAGTCTGTCTCCTTAACCACTCGGACATATCGACAATAACTTATTTGTTAACTGCTTAAGTATAGTGTCCGAGTGTAATGCTTGAAGGTTCTCCTAAAATCATCTAAGATGAATAAAATGTTAAAAGTCCTCGAGCCTCCGAATGCATCCCGGGTGAGTCGTGGCGTGACCAAGGCCGACCGGGTGCGTCTCGGACATGCCTCGACTTTACGGTCCTGATGACTTTCTCGCACCCGAATTTATTGATGCCCTCGTCGACTCTACGAACAAGTACTCTTAGAGGAGTCCTTCAAACTACCATATGGCAATATCCTCTTCCCAGCTTGCTTTTGTAAATGGGCAATAATTCCACAACCAAAACTTAAGTGTGTCCCGTTTGCATAGTGCATTTGGTCGTCATGGTCGGCCGAGTTCGTATCACTCGTTCCCTTTTTGAGATCGTCATCAATATAATATCGTTTCAAAAAGAAAACATGAAAAGTGTGGTGAAAGCATAACATGGACGAGAGTTGTAGCTAATAAGTTACTTCTGCTACTTTATGCACCACCAAAAATGGTAATCAAGGATGGTCATAAACCGTATGTGCACTCTAGTTCCACTAGCCTTGCATCACATTTCTGACGTCAATTTGTGAATCGCTCGGATATATCGACAACGTCAAAAGTTTGAAGGCATATTAAAAATAATCAAAGATAAATAAAACCTTAGAACGTCGATATGAGGATTCTAACCTACGGAGGAACAACCCAACATATTTCTAGTCTTTCTACATTACAACACAGATATACAAACAAGGGTAAATTCTAAACGACACAATGTATGGACCAAGTCAAAAGTTTAAAGGTTCACTTAATATGATCCAAACTTTAGGGAAACGACCACTGTGTTGTGTCCGAAGTCATCGAAGCCTTCGTCGGCACTCCGGCAAAGTACTCTAGGAGGAGGCCTTCAAACTACCTAGATTTCAAGTCCGTCACCTTATCCTCTCGGACATATCGATGGGGTAAAAAAATTAAGGACAACGTCGACAGCAGGATTCGAACCTGCGCAGGCAAAGCCCAACAGATTTCGAGTCTATCTCCTTAACCACTCGGACATATCGACACAGCCTTAGTTCACAACTATGGTACCACACTATTCACGTTCCACGTTTGAACGTTCACTTAAAATAAGGAAAGAAAAATGAAACCTAAAAACATCGATAGCAGGATTCGAACCTACGCAGGCAGAGCCCAACAGATTTCAAGTCTGTCTCCTTAACCACTCGAACATATCGACAATGGCTTATTTGTTAACTGCTTAACCATAGTGTCCGAGTGTAATGCTTGAAGGTTCACCTAAAATCATCTAAGATGAATAAAATGTTAAAAGTCCTCGAGCCTCCGAATTCATCCTGGGTGAGTCCCGGCGTGACACAGGCCGACCGGGTGCGTCTCGGACATGCCTCGACTTTATGGCCCTGACGACTTTCTCGCACCCGAATTCATTGATGCCCTCGTCGACTCTACGAACAAGTACCCTCAGAGGAGTCCTTCAAACCGCCATATGGCAATATCCTCTTCCCATCTTGCTTTTGTAAATGGGCAATATTTTCACAACCAAAACTTAAGTATGTCCCGTTTGCATAGTGCATTTGGTCGTCATGGTCGGCCGAGTTTGTATCACTCGTTCCCTTTTTCAAATCGTCATCAATATAATATCGTTTCAAAAAAAATATATGAAAAGTGCGGTGAAAGCATAACATGGACGGGAGTTGTAGATAATAAGTTACTTCTCCAACTTTATGCACCACCAAAAACGGTCATCAAGGATGGTCATAAACCGTATGTGCACTCTAGTTCCACTAGCCTTGCATCACATTTCTGACGTCAATTTGTGAATCGCTAGGATATATCGACAACGTCAAAAGTTTGAAGGCTTATTAAATATAATCAAAGATAATTAAAACCTTAGAACGTCGATATGAAGATTCAAACCTACGGAGGAACAACCCAACATATTTCTAGTCTTTCTACATTACAACACGGATATACGAACAAGGGTAAATTCTAAACGACACAATGTACGGACCATGTCAAAAGTTTAAAGGTTCACTTAATATGATCCAAACTTTAGGGAGACGACCACTGTGTTGTGTCCGAAGTCGTCGAAGCCTTCGTCGGCTCTCCGGCCAAGTACTCTAGGAGGAGGCCTTCAAACTGCCTAGATTTCAAGTCCGTCACCTTATCCTCTCGGACATATCGATGGGGTAAAAAAATTAAGGACAACGTCGACAGCAGGATTCGAACCTACGCAGGCAGAGCCCAACAGATTTCGAGTCTGTCTCCTTAACCACTCGGACATATCGACACGACCCTAGTTCACAACTATGGTACTACACTATCCACGTTCCACGATTCAAGGTTCACTTAAAATAAAGAAAGAAAAATGAAACCTAAAAACGTCGACCGCAGGATTCGAACCTACGCAAGCAGAGCCCAACAGATTTCAAGTCTGTCTCCTTAACCACTCAGACATATCGACAATGACTTATTTGTTAATTGCTTAAGCATAGTGTCCGAGTGTAATGCTTGAAGGTTCACCTAAAATCATCTAAGATGAATAAAATGTTAAAAGTCCTCGAGCCTCCGAATGCATCCCGGGTGAGTCCTGGCGTGACCAAGGCCGACCGGGTGCGTCTCGGACATGCCTTGACTTTACGGTCCTGATGACTTTCTCGCACCCGAATTTATTGATGCCCTCGTCGACTCTACGAACAAGCACTCTCAGAGGAGTCCTTCAAACTGCCATATGGCAATATCCTCTTCCCAGCTTGCTTTTGTAAATGGGCAATAATTCCACAACCAAAACTTAAGTATGTCCCGTTTGCATAGTGCATTTGGTCGTCATGGTCGGCCGAGTTCGTATCACTCGTTCCCTTTTTCAGATCGTCATCAATATAATATCGTTTCAAAAAGAAAACATGACAAGTGCGGTGAAAGCATAACATGGACGGAAGTTGTAGCTAATAAGTTACTTCTGCAACTTTATGCACCACCAAAAATAGTAATCAAGGATGGTCATAAACCATATGTGCACTCTAGTTCCACTAGCATTGCATCACATTTCTGACGTCAATTTGTGAATCGCTCGGATATATCGACAACGTCAAAAGCTTGAAGGCTTATTAAAAATAATCAAAGATAAATAAAACCTTAGAACGTCGATATGAGGATTCAAACCTACGGAGGAACAACCCAACATATTTCTAGTCTTTCTACATTACAACACAAATATACGAACAAGGGTAAATTCTAAACGACACAATGTATGGACCATGTCAAAAGTTTAAAGGTTCACTTAATATGATCCAAACTTTAGGGAAACGACCACTGTGTTGTGTCTGAAGTCTTCGAAGCCTTCGTCGGCACTCCGGCCAAGTACTCTAGGAGGAGGCCTTCAGACTGCCTAGATTTCAAGTCCATCACCTTATCCTCTCAAACATATTGATGGGGTAAAAAAATTAAGGACAACGTCGACAGCAGGATCTGTCTCCTTAACCACTCGGACATATCGACACAGTCCTAGTTCACAACTATGGTACCACACTATGGTACCACACTATCCACGTTCCACGTTTGAAGGTTCACTTAAAATAAGGAAAGAAAAATGAAACCTAAAAACGTCAATAGCAGGATTCGAACCTACATAGGCAGAGCCCAACAAATTTCAAGTCTGTCTCCTTAACCACTCGGACATATCGACAATGGCTTATTTGTTAACTGCTTAACCATAGTGTCCGAGTGTAATGCTTGAAGGTTCACCTAAAATCATCTAAGATGAATAAAATGTTAAAAGTCCTCGAGCCTCCGAATTCATCCTGGGTGAGTCCCGGCGTGACACAGGCCGACCGGGTGCGTCTCGGACATGCCTCGACTTTATGGCCCTGACGACTTTCTCGCACCCGAATTCATTGATGCCCTCGTCGACTCTACGAACAAGTACCCTCAGAGGAGTCCTTCAAACCGCCATATGGCAATATCCTCTTCCCATCTTGCTTTTGTAAATGGGCAATATTTTCACAACCAAAACTTAAGTATGTCCCGTTTGCATAGTGCATTTGGTCGTCATGGTCGGTCGAGTTCGTATCACTCGTTCCCTTTTTCATATCGTCATCAATATAATATCGTTTCAAAAAGAAAACATGAAAAGTGCGGTGAAAGCATAACATGGACGGAAGTTGTAGCTAATAAGTTACTTCTCCAACTTTATTCACCACCAAAAATGGTCATCAAGGATGGTCATAAACCATATGTGCACTCTAGTTCCACTAGCCTTGCATCACATTTCTGACGTCAATTTGTGAATCGCTCGGATATATCGACAACGTTAAAAGTTTGAAGGCTTATTAAAAATAATGAAAGATAAATAAAACCTTTGAACGTAAATTCTAAACGACACAATGTATGGACCATGTCAAAAGTTTAATGGTTCACTTAATATGATCCAAACTTTAGGGAAACGACCACTGTGTTGTGTCCGAAGTCGTCGAAGCCTTCGTCGGCTCTCCGGCCAAGTACTCTAGGAGGAGGCCTTCAAACTGCCTAGATTTCAAGTCCGTCACCTTATCCTCTCGGACATATCGATGGGGTAAAATAATTAAGGACAACGTCGACAACAAGATTCGAACCTGCGCAGGCAGAGCCCAACAGATTTCAAATCTGTCTCCTTAACCACTCGGACATATCTACTCAGCCCTAGTTCACAACTATGGTACCACACTATCCACGTTCCACGATTCAAGGTTGACTTAAAATAAAGAAAGAAAAATGAAACCTAAAAACGTCGACAGCAAGATTCAAACCTACGCAGGCAGAGCCCAACAGATTTCAAGTCTGTCTCCTTAACCACTCGAACATATTGACAACGGCTTATTTGTTAACTGCTTAAGCATAGTGTCTGAGTGTAATGCTTGAAGGTTCACCTAAAATCATCTAAGATGAATAAAATGTTAAAAGTCCTCGAGCCTCCGAATGCATCCCGGGTGAGTCCTGGCATGACCAAGGCCGACCGGGTGCGTCTCAGACATGCCTCGAATTTACGGCCCTGACGACTTTCTCGCACCCGAATTCATTGATGCCCTCGTCGACTCTACGAACAAGTACTCTCAGAGGAGTCCTTCATAGTGAAGTTCAATAGTCCCCAACTTTATTTGGTAACCGAGCAATGTTTCCACCGAACCAAAAGTTCAATAGTCCCGTGGACAAAGTGCATTATGTCTTCACATTCGGTGGAGTTCGTATGAGTTGTTTCCCTTTTCGACCATCATATTAATAATATGGATGCGAAAGAGAAACTTGAAAAGCACGGTGAATCCATAACTTGGATGGGAGTTGTCGTTACGTAACTGCTCCAACTTTGCACGACATCGACAAAGGTTCGCAAAACATGGACATAAAAACCTTTTGTGCACCCCGAGTTCAATGAAACATATTCAGATTTACTAAATATAATTAAAGATACTACAGAGGTAGAGTTGACTAGATTTCTAGTTTGTCACCTTAACCTCTTGGACATATTGATGGGGTAAAAAGTCTGTCTCCTTAACCTGCGTAGGCAGAGCGCAACAAATTTTGAGTCTGTCTCCTGAACCACTCGAACATATCGACAATGACTAACTTATTAATTGCTTAACCGTATTGACCGAGTGTAATGTTTGAAGGTTCACTTAAAATGATCTAAGACAAATAAAATGTTAAAAGTCGTCGAGCCTCCAAATTCATCCCGAGTGAGTCCTGGTGTGACCTAGGCCAGTTGGGTGTGTCTCAGACACTCCCCGAGTTTATTGTCCTAATAACTTTCTCGCGCCCGAAGTCATTCATTCCTTCGTCGACTCTCTGATCAAGTACTCTTTGAGGAATCCTTTAAACTGCCATATAGTAATATCCTTTTCTCATCTTGCTTTTGTAAATGGGCAATCATTCTACAGAACTAAAACTTTAGTATGTCTCATTTTCATAGTGCATTTAGTCAGCACGTTTGGTAGATTTCGGATCACTTGTTCTCTTTTTTAGATCATCATCAAGATAATATCATTTTAAAAATAAAACATGAAAATGCAGTGAATACATAACATAGATGGGAATTGTAGCTGATAAGTAATTGCTCCAACTTTATGCACCATCAAAAAAGGTCGTTAAGCATGGTCACAAACCATTTGTGCACTCGAGTTCCACTAGCCTTGCAGCACATCTACGACGTCAATTTTTGAATTGCTCGGACATATCAACAATGTTAAAAGTTTGATAGATTATTAAATATAATCAAAATAAATAAAACTTCAGTATGTCTCGTTTGCATAGTGCATCTAGTCTACCTTTATAACCACTCGAACATATCAACAAGGGCTAATTGTTAAACACTCAAATGTATCAACCATATCATAAGTTTAAAGGTTCATTTAATATGATTGAATCAAAGATGAGTAGAACGTCAAAAGGTCTAGAGCCTTCAGATGGATCTTTCGCGTGTCCCAGGGTCGTTGGGCGTATCCCATGCATATACAAACTTTAGGGACACGACAACTCTCTCGTGCCCAAAGTCATCGATGCCTTCATTGACTCTTCGGCCAAGTACTCTCAGAGGAGGCCTTCAAATTGCTATATGACAATATCATTTCCTCAGCCTTCTTTAGTAACTAGTGTGATGTTTCCATCGAACCAAAACTTCAGTAGTCTCGTGTGCAAAATATATTCTGTCGTCACAGTTGGCGGAGTTCAGATCAATTGTTTCCCTTTTAGACCATCATCTTTATAATATGGACACACAAAAAAATGAAAAGTGCGGTGAATCTATAACCTTGATGGGAGTTATAGTTGATACATGACTGCTCCAACTTTGTGCACCACAAGAAAAGGTTGGTCAAACTTGGGCATAAATACCTCGAGTTCCTCTAGCACTACATCTATGGCATCCATTTAAGCAAGACAGTCGCCAACTCGGACATGTCTACAAGCCCCAAGTTTTTAACTGCTCAAATATATCAAATAATACTTAAAAACATCGACAGCCGGAGGCAGAGCCCAACAGATTTTAAATCTATCTCCTAATCCACTCAGACATATCAACAAGACTCTAGTTCTTAACTATGGCAATACATCTGCAATGTAAAAGGTTCACTTAAAATAATCAAAGATAATGAAACCTAAAAACCTCGATGATAGGGTTTGAACCTAATTAGGCAGAGTAACCGCTCAAAACATAAAGACGATTCAGACGTGCAGAGCCCAACAAATTTAGAGTCTGTTTCCTATCAATTTATTTCAATTAAGTAGGGCAAAAAGAATAATAAGTCGGATCTGCCCAGATTTCATGTCCGTCGCAGATTGACATATTGTACCCAGCGTAACAATAACTCATATTGTATGAAGTCACACAGGCATTTCGACATAGGGAAGCAGGTGCAAATTTATATTGGTAATTCACCAGTGGTATCAGAGAGGTAACAAAGGATATTTTATTTGTTCCAATTTTAAACGTGTAATATATAATTTTTTTATTAAACATTTTATCAAAAAAATGATTAATATCTGTTTATAATTTTAACGTCTCAGTTAACCCAATCCGGTTCACCCGTCTTTTAATCTGTGTAAATATTAAAGAAACAAATAAAATTTAGGTCCGAAGAAGTTATTTTATCTGATTCTGGTTACTCTTACATTCCCTACATTTCCTTAAAAAGATTTGTTTTTTTTATTTTATTTTACTATTGAAGAAAGATTACTCTTATTATTTTGGGCCTACAGCACCAAACTTTACTCGTTTCTTGAAGAAAAATTTGACGACCTTAAAAGAGTATAAAATATAGTTTTCGTTTAACAAGAACTGAGACTTGAATCGATCAAATTTCTCCCGATGAACCTTTATTACTTGCTTTCATGTTTGTCCATCATGCTTTGGCAGCATGAACACAATAAATAAAATTACACGCGCAACGACATGCATGAATCTTCCCATGCTTTTATTGTCATACGTAAAAGATTTTGTTATCTCCCATTAATAAAACAGACTTCAATCCATCGCAGAAGTCTATGGAAGAACCTTTATTTCGTATTCATGTTTGTCCATCATGCCTTAGCAGCATGGACAGCAACAGTGAACAATCAATGCAAGAATAAAGCTGGTTCCAAAGTGTACTAAAAATCATCAAACCCCTCAAAAAATGAGTGAATGGAACTTGCCGTGACAAAATGATCCTATTTTCTTCCATTCAGCATACCTTGATCAGAAGTTGTACCGCTAG
Source organism: Thalia dealbata (assembly GCA_030544415.1). Classification (NCBI taxonomy): domain Eukaryota; kingdom Viridiplantae; phylum Streptophyta; class Magnoliopsida; order Zingiberales; family Marantaceae; genus Thalia; species Thalia dealbata. The sequence goes on from CM060458.1 coordinate 4,282,889, forward strand.
TATTAAGACCTGCTCTGGACTTTCTTAGCTCTAACAGATCATTGAATAATTTGTTTGTATAAACATAATGTCGAGGAGAAGTCGGCACTGCTGTCTGTCCAATGTTGCAATTTGGTTGTGTTCTTGACCCGAAGGAGTAGCATTGCTGCACAGTCTTAGAGGCATGCATAGAGGTGTTAACATCAGCACCGTTGCAAGTGGTCGGTTCAGGATAATGGCAAGTGGTTGATGCAAAAGGATTGGTGTCCGCATATGCATTTGCATTGGCATCTGCTCCTGCCAGTGCCCATGGTGGAGGTGGATAAGCTGATGAGTTGACGAAAAACTCAGGTCGATTCTGTGATTGAGGTGGGCATGGAGAATGTGCCTGAGTCCGAGCCCACGAGGCAACGTAGTTGTTCGGGTCAGGATATGCTTGGTCTACTGGACATGACTGTTGACCGTAAAGGTAAGCTTGTTCAGTTGAGGGATTTGATGGCGGAATTCCATTTTGATCAGAATGAATAGGTCTTGAAGGAGAGCGTGGTGGGGATGCATTTGATGACAAGGTAATGCTCAATAGATCAATCAAGTCTTGCTCTTTTGTGTAAGTCTTAGCTGGGACTGGAGGATCAAGCAATGTCAAGGCATTACTTGCTGAAGAGGATAATCTTCCCTTCACGTTTGATTCTCCGGTTGAAAGTACAATGTCACTGGTTCTGATAGAGTTGCAATCAGCATCTGGTTCGGCTTGGGTGTTCCTGGACAAGAATAAAGAGAATCTTAGCCACATATATTTCCCTTTAATGACCTGGAAAGTGACTCTTTACCAAAGAGACCTGCGAGCTAATTGTACAAAATCATCATCCTCATCTTCTTCTTCGTAGTGATTTGCTGCAACAAGATTTCTTGAAGTTGGAACAGATTCAGAAGTTTCAGTGGGCAAAGGTGAGCCAGATGCTATTGCATCATGCTTTGCAAGTAAACCTTGCAAGTTATCATTTAATTCAAGGCCTTGAGCCAAAAGCTCCTCATCCTCATCCCTGTCAGTCCAGTGAGGTGCTAGAATTTACTCCAGATATCTCAAAGGTTAATCATTGTAAATGATCTTTCAATAAAAAAATAAATCTCAACACCAAAAATAATGCTATAGTTCATAATGAACCAAATAATCAACATGCATGATCCAAGTCCGATGATGTAGTGAAAATAAACATTAGCATATTCATCCCCCCAAAAAGAGGATATCACGGAAGTTCATCTTAAGGTTATTGCAGAAATACTCCCTACGGAATAATGAAAAAAGACTTGTTTTTTCTCATTGTTCATTTACTTTTATGCTGCTGCCCTTCATCCAAAATATATTGTATCATTTTAGATTGGTGAAACAAATGCAGTGTTTCATTACAAAATAAAAAATAAACTCTCAGTGAAAGTCTAGTACAAATCATCATATATAATAACTATTATTCATAGCTACAATTTTATATACCCAAGTGGCTAATGAAGCAATATTTTTGTCGTATGAAGGCAAGAAGTGTATAAAAGAAAAACAAAAGTTCCAAGTTTAAGAAAGTTCTGGACTGAAAATGTGATAGCAAAGATCACTCTCACTTCAATTACCTAGAGCAATTAAGTCATTTTGTTAGTCAATTGACCACGTTAATATTCATTCATATAATTGCGAAGTAAAGATTCATCATCAGCAGGAGTCCAACCTGATGGAATTGATAGATTGTACTAGCTTATTTTGGTTGATGCGACATTGCTCGATCAGGTCTATGATAACTTCATTTTTAACGGCCTGTAGAAAGAAAGACAAATTATTGACTTGAAAGGAGTGCTTACTGACTAGTTTTAAGATTATAAGCATGAGCCAGCAATGGTGAAAGAAACGAACATTACAATCATTGGGATCCACAGCTTTCAACATCTCACTTGACAGTTCCATCACACTCCGCATGCTAGCCAGATTTGACAGACTGATTCATGGTATCAACAAGGTCAGTAGTTCGATAAAAAACGACAATATAGAAGGAAGAATGAAACAATTCACAATATGACTGTTATGTTTTAAGAATAACAAAAAAAGATCTATCTCCATCATTTCAGAACATAACGATGATATGATGTACCTCAAATCTTTCATCCCAGATGCCATAGCAGAACTGCTGGGCATCCCATATCCTACTTCAGGATGCCTGATTAGAGGCATTGCAGGTACAGCAGGGTTAAGTATAAGAGTAGCTTCAGGGGTGTGTCCTGGGAACTCTACTCCAGATGCCTGCATAAGTTACATGCGCCATACTAATAATTTAGAATTCATTCCAAAAAGTAAAATAAAGTAATACCACACTGCTCATTAATCATAAAAAACTAAGAGTACTATGTATTTAGATTAGTAATACAAAAAGGGGATACTCAAATATTCAGGCACTCTAGAAGCTGATATGTTCTTTCTGCATATGCTAGTACAAAAGTATTTTAGATTGGATCACTGACGGTGTGCCAGGTACGGCACAAAGCTAAGCCTTAGATATGAACAAACAAAAGGAAGGGCTGGAACTATGAAATCATCCATCATTGCACTCTTTTCTTCTACTTACATAATCCACATCTGTAGAACCAATAATTTCAAAGTATTATGCAGAAGATTAGCATTATGTTAGAAAAGAGAGAATTGTCAAACTCTCTTTTTGATACAAAATGAAACAAATACATAGTAGTATACCTTCAAGTCAGCGTATGCCCAATAAAACTGAGGGTATTTTCCTTCAGGCCCGCCAAATGCTTCTTGCCAAGTGTCCAGCAATACCAAAATTTTGTCCCTCACTTGCATGTCTGACTGTCAAAAAGATAAGTGTTTAAACATTGCTAATTAGGAAAACCATAATAAGGATTATTATGGTTAAAAGGAAACCAAACAAGTGTTTCAAAAATTACTGAACAAGATTGGTTTAAACAAGTACCCTAAGTTATGGATACTATGCTGAGGCCATAATATTCCAGTAAAAATTATTTCTATACTGAACAATGATATCACATGCTCCACATGCCAAATCTCAATGTCAACATTGGTATCTACATGACCATGGGGGATCCTGTAGCTAGTTTGAATTGTGAAGAAAATTTGTCTAACCTAACTATGCTCCTCATTCATGCCCCTACTATTTTGATTTACACTTGCCGTTGAAATTCCCTGTAGTCATGGATACAGCATCTTGTATGGTGATGAATAATGTTCCAGTTGCCAGTCAGCATGCAGAAATCTAACTTTTGGAACCAGTAATGATTATGCATCAAAACTTCAAATATTCATTGTTTGGTCAAGCATCATCATACTGTTTAACCAATAAGAAATTATAGCAATCCAAGAAATGTATGGTCCTGAAACATCATATTACTTGCATTTATTTCTCACAAAAACATAAACTTCATTTGCAATTAATCTTTTCCCATGATTCCAAGTAGTTCTATACCTCCTTCTTAATCAGTCTTTGACATGCATTGATATTAAATTCTAGTGTTCATATCACTCATTGTTCTTACAAAAATTTAGATCAAGCATTGCTTTTTACAAGAGGGGTCGATTCCCCTTACAAGTAGAAATAAGAAAGTAAAAAGTTGTGGCATCCTAGCATAAATTGGCTCACTTACATATTTAAAAAAAAGGTATGCAAGCTTTGGTGATTCTGAGCTTCATTAAATTGAATTCAAAGTAAATAAGTTGAGCTTAAACAGGTGAAGTTAATTTAAAGAATTCATTGATTTTCATCAGATTCACCTGAAACCTAATAAACATTCAATATATGCACTTAGAGATTTTGCCAAGATGATCAACAGTGAAAATATACAAAATATATCATGAGTTTTCAACAAGCAGTAGTCATTTCTGTTGGGCTGTAACAGCTGAGTGGCGCTAGGCATTATAATTCCCATTCTGTCAGTAATGTACATAATGACATTTTGATAACTTGTAAGAGTACATTTCAGAATTCTCCTAGATGGATGCATCATTTACAACCACCAGTTGTGTGCTGCTCTAGACATATTTATCTGAGTATAACAAATACATAGAAATTGGCAAAAAGATTAGACGGTTAAAGACCTCAAAATATGAAACAAGCATCAAATGAACATCGTAGAATCTCAAAAATATAACTAAACCAAAAAGAAGCTAAATATTAGTTGTACAATAATGAAGAGCAGTCAAAATTACAAGACCAATCAAAGGGCATACCTACAGGACAGTCATTAACTAGAGACTGAGCAATGAGATGTACAAGCACTGAGAAAGCCAACCAAGCAAAAAATTGATGATTATGCTGATAATATTCAGGCATACAGCAAAATAAGAACTAACCCTCTTCCTCACAATTTTGACCATTTCCTGCAGAATTTCTCGTTCAACAACTTGAAAGTGTAGATGATCATCACAGTTCTTAATCATCATTTCCAAAAGCTGCAAAAAAAAAAATGAAAATATTCAGCCATTCAAGTAAATTACCCCATTTATTCTAAAGGTGATTCCAAGCAAACTATCAATCTTTTGAGAAAGAAAAAAAATCATGCAAATGAGATTTCACATATATATACATACATATAATTATGTGATCTGCAAATAAATTCTTAGATTTTTTTCAACAATTAATAAATGCAGGAGTTACAAAAAATTGCAAAGGATAACATTCATAGTAACCATAGGTTAGCATTTATACCGTTAACGCCAATAATTGAATCTTTGTGTTCTTATGTTGCAGACGCTTCTTGACAGCTTTGACCACATCTTTTGGCTGCCTGAGTCACTATTTCTATTAGCCTTTGCAAGCTACTGTTAATAATTAAGAAAAGGAAATTGAGTAACTTCTAGTTGGAATGATGCAAAAAATCTATAAAAGTATCGATCATATAAGAACAGGAAGGACCCTGAAGTACTTTTTCTGTCAGTTGACTTTAAAACACCTAAAATGTTTGGCATAGAAGATGCACTTAAAGAATGACCATCGCACAATTGGGAAACGAAAAAAAGAACACTAAGTTTGATCAGTCTACTTTGAACAGGACCCATAGAGCAATGCTTAAAATCATGAGCTGTATTCAAGAACAGGCATTACAATCCCATAAGATAACGAAGACGCTCTAGTTAAACCAAAAAAAAAAACTGTACAAAACTTGATTTTGACAGAGCCAAGCGAGAAGCCGAGCAAAAAACAAACAATTCGAGCTCCTCCACCGAAGCAAAGCACAAAAGGACACGATGGCAGAAGGCAGTTAGTCCATCAGCGGATTCCGGGAACTCACCAGCGGTTAAAGTTGATGGAGTCGCAAATGTCGATGTTCAACGCCCAGTCCGGCCCCATCAGGAGCTCACTCGTCGCTTTCTCCACGCGGACCGTCGCCGACGACGACAACATCTCTCCGTCCCCTCCTCGGACTGCGGCACACCCCAAAAGTAGTACGAAATGACACAAACCCTAGCAGGAGACGGCCTGAAGCTCGCCCTCCTTATTGACCATTGATCGAAGAACTCCGATCGATTCCTCCCCCTCTCGGCTTCCGCCATTAAAGTGAACGAGGCCGAGTCCGAGGGAGGACACGATTCACCTTCACCGAAAATTACTCCACCGATCCGTTTAAAAAGGATCCCTCCCTTCGCGAAGGATCCTCTCCAATATCTGCAATAAGTGAAAACGTAATCTGACCATTCATACGCTCCGAGCAATGTGGGCCCAGTGGTTTCGAGGGATCGGATTCGGTCATAGACAGCATCAATAGTGATCTTCTTGAAGTGCATCCGTCTCATCTCTTTCTTAGTCTCATTATATTTTGGGTTTTCGGAGTGAGAAATTGTCGCGCTTATGAGAACCTTAATTTAATAAGTCATTGTTAACTATTATAATACTCACTCAATTTTTTTTAAAAAAACTATTATTTGCTACTGAAGGAGAATTACTTATTAAATGTTAATTACAACTATCAATTAATAATACATACATCCCTCTAATTAGAGGAATTGAGTTCAGGATTAATAATTATTAATCACTAACCTATCATAGTAACTTAACTGCATTATTATTATTAAAGTTTTAGCCAACATGTTATACCTTAATAATACTTTTTTTATTAGATTATGTAATTAGTAATATCTTAATTATGATAGAAAAATATGACAAGATATATGCTACCGGATTATCTATATAAATAAGCAAAATATTAAAGAAATTAAATATTAGATGCCGGTAGTTTTTACCATGAAAAGATTTTACTAGTATACTGGACCTTGCGAGTATGAATCATTTTCAAAAAAGCATTATATTGAACTTATTTATCATAGGTATGAAGTACTTTAGCGATAAGCTATTAAGCACTCCTACAGGTAACTGTGGTTAGATTACTCATGATTAATGATTTTATTATATTAGCATTGAATTAACTATTATACGTCATGTTTTATACTGTATAACTTATAATTAATTATGGTTTAGGATAATTTGTGCCAAAGTGTACGCCCACATGGCTAAAGCAATCCATAAGTTTAATATTTAAATTTTTTTTAGGATAATTTGTTAGACACTGTATTAACTTATAATTATAATTGATAGGAGTAGATATTAGAGTATTTACTGTGAGATGGAGTACAGTGTGCACTTTGCATATAATTATTAGTTATTTTTTACTTTCACAGGATCCTCCTTAGGCTAGTATATATAGTATAAAATAATCTAACTAGTATTAGTGTTAATATTTGGTGGGTTAAGTATTTTTGAATAATAAATCAGTAAATGGAATTTATGTTGGAATAAATAATAAATATTGGGTCCCAGGTTTTTAAATAAAAACTAATATAAAAAAATAAATCAGTACAAAAATAAAAGCCAAAGGTTCTAAAAAGAAAATAATAACTCAGGTACATTAATAATAATCGATCTCTTGGGCACATAGTTATTATAATACAATACTAAAATAAATTTAAAAGAAGTAGAAAATCAAAATTGGATGAGACATCAAAAACCAAATTTCAGATCGAAAATGGTAATAACAGTGATATCTGCTCACGAATTGTAGAAGCCAATCTGCATGGGGATTCCCGACGGAATCCACTTTTGTCCCTCGATGAAGGGTACGATGGTGAACTCCCTAGCTTCGATGGATGAGATGGTCTTGACGCCGGGCCATTTCACTCTACCAGAGGTGTTGGCACCAGGACCCGTGTTGGCAAACTCGGCGTAGGTGAGGGTGTTGAGTCCCTCCTGGCCGTTCATCGGACAGTAGCCATCAGGATGGATGAGGCTGCCTAACTCAGACTCCATGACGATAGTATGGGAGTACATCTTCCACGGGCGACCGATGTAAGTTCTAAACTGAGAGACGACGGGGACCAAGTCGGGTTCAGCAATGAACTTGCAGTTTTGGACGACGAATCCCGTATTTTCCCTTGGTTTTGCACGACCCTGTGCAAAAAAGATATTTTGCTGGTTTTGCATTGGCTTGCGAGCGACGAGGATGCAGTTTTGCAGGATGGTGGCCGAGTCACCGAAGATGAAATCCACAGTACCAGAAATATAGCAGTCCCGATAGAATTGGCGATTACTATGCGCATAGAGCGTATCTTGGTATGCCTCCATCCTACAATTCAAGAACACGGCTCGGTCGGCATTCACACGGAGTGCCACTGCCTGGTGCTTGGCTGGCCCAGCCGTGTTCTCGAACCCCATATCTATCGCCATGAACCCATCTCCGGCGACACCAAAGCTAGCACTGCTAAAGGTCTTCACGCCATCAATAACGTTCTTGCTTCCGGTGATCACCGTCTTCGTCGGCCCATCACCGTACATGGTGATGTTGACCGTCTTCTTATCCACCGATATTATATCCTCTTTGTACACTCCCGCCTTCACATAGATCACATACCTGGTTTTGAGCATCTTTGGAGCATGCTCAAGAGATTCGTTGATGGTTTTGAAGTCACCACTTCCATCCTTGGCAACGGTGACGTTAGGAGTGAATTTGAAGCCGCTTTTATTAACATTGTAAAGGAGGCGACGGTCGCTCTTGTGAATCCACGATGGGAGTGTATCCTCACCAAAATCGACATGTGCTCTTGCCTTCCTATCGGCGAGAAGGCGTCGACTTCCGTGGCCCAAGATGGAGAACAATGATGATGCTGTGGAGAGGGTTTCGACGATGGCTAGCGCATTGCTGGTCATCTCCGATGCGACCTCCATCTGGATCCGCATCTTGTCCTTGATCTCGCCATCGGGGTAGCCGTCGACGCAAGTCTCCTGGTAAGCAATGGCAGCACTTAGCCAGGTCTGAAGGTCATTCACCACCCCTGGGAGCTCAGAGAAGTTTTCCATGTCGATGAGGGAAAGGGTTTTGTTAAGATCATCGACGATGTAACCGTGCACCTCTCTGCAAACATCCACGGCACCCGAAATTTCAGGATCTTCGGACGCCATTTGGTCAGCATGCTCAAACGCCCTCTTAACCGCCTCGACGACGACGACGACAGCACCGCGGACGAGGTCCTTCGTCGTTGGGTTGTCACCGACAGTTTGACTCAAGGTCTCAATGCAAGAGTCTCTAAAGTCGGTTAGAGAGCAAATGTATATGACAGCAGTGTTGATTGCTTTCTTCCGGCTTGCAGGAGCATCGGTGACCTCGCTTGGGGAGGGGGCTGCCTCGTCGGTTACGTCACCCTCGGAGGGAGAGGAAGCAGAGTCCGTACCCTCATTCTCTGAAGTGGAGTCACCACCTCCCTCTGCTGGAGCAGCGGCGGAGTCACTACCTCCCTCTGCTGGAGCAGCGGCGTAGTCACCACCTCCCTCTGCTCGAGCAGCGGCGGAGTCACTTGGGGAGAGAGAATTCTCCACCATTGCCTCAGCCTTGTCCGTGGCGTCCGAGGCGGTGGAGGCACTATCGCCTTGGCCTGTGGCGGCACAAACTCCTGGACCTGTAGAGGGGGAAGCCTCATTCGTGATCCCAATATCAGGGGTGGAAGCAGCATCGGTCTCAGCCATAGAGGCACTGTCACCTTCGACAGCAGCATCAGTTGTAGGGCCTGCGGAGGGGGAAACATCGTTTGTGGTCTCAGCCTCAGACGGGGAGGAGGCGTCACTGCTCTCATCACCGCCATCGTTAGCTGTTACGACAGTGGGGCCTGCCGATGGGGAACCCTCTGCCTCAGAGGTGGAGACACTGCTTCCCTCAGCCATGTCAGCTGTTGGGGCATTGGCAATGGTAGGGCCTTGAGTTTGTGGGACACTCTCGCCCTCGTCTATAGCGGTGATGCTGACTACCATGAGAACAAGGATAGTAGCGAGCAGGCACCGGCTGTGCTGCATTCTCCCAGTCTTCCGAAAGGCCAACATAGTTGGGCCTTTACTGATTAGTTTTTTAGAATTGGATGGGGGAGTTTTAGAGGGGAAGCAGCTCCTCTCCTCTTTGTTTCCTCTCTGAATGATTTGAGAATGTGCTGAGGGTGGCATTTATAAGGACCCTTGAAGTCATTGTTCCTTTGGAAACTAGGACAAAGGTGTGGCCAATCGATCTTTCCTCGGTCAACTGATGATGTGGTTGACGTTAATTCAGACATTTACTTACTATATTTTGTCTTGATCCTAATTTTTAATCTCTTTTAAAATTCATAACTAAATTTATTAATTCTCTTTGGCTTTTTATATTTTTATTCTTGATAAGTTGAAAATATTAATTATTGTAATAGTCTTTTTTATTTTAAATTTTAAAACTTTCACCTCCCAGTTTTCTCCACTTAATCTACCAATAGCAAGCATATTTGTAGATCTACCCATAAAGTTTTATTATAATAACAACTTTCTCCCTTACATCTTTGATATTATACATACTTCACACTGATCTCTCTTTACAAGTTTTCATACCATATAGATCTTACCTCTTATTGATATTTGGTTGAAAAATAGATATACGATATATTTTATTTATTATTATGTAATATAATTGCCTCATGGGATGTCGCATAAATGGATTCAACTAAACTAGTTTTTATGAATCCTCGTAATCTCATAATTTTACTTGTACACAATATGTACGCTCATCTAATTAGAGCACTTGAGTTCTATATAGAAGATTGTGTCAGTTAAATTTGCTATAACTATTATATGAGTGTTTGCACTAAAATCTTTTATCATCGCCCTTATCTCACCTGAAGAGCACTCGAATCAATCAATGCATTGTTGTGATCTGAGTGGCAAATGCTCCCATCAATTTGATGGGCAATTGCTAATGCTTGAAGCGTTCATTGTTCGATGTGATTGGCAGTTCAAGTAATACATATGAATGTGCCAATTGATCGAGCAATCATGGTGTCACTATCAATTTGAGTGGTGATGGTAATGGCTCAAATTCACTTCTTTGTTGCAATTCGAGTGGCAATCATGTTCAGCACAATTGCCTCAATTCGAATGGCAATCAATTGAATATATTATCGCTTCATTGTGAATTCAAGCATTCACCTTCGATGGCATCCTACAGTTATGGCACTTACCATTTATGAGTGAAGCCAACTTTTTACCTATCAACCATGCCCTTATTCCCCTTTTGAGTGCATATGATCATCAATCATCCTCCTCATCTCTTCAGAGAGCATTGTTTGTGATGTTCAATATTGCCTTTGTATTCAACATTGTCGCCGTAAATGCATCCAACCATGGCATTGTCTTTTCATCTCCCTCTCTAAGCTCCTCTCCCAAACCCAACTACCTAACTATTCTATATAAATAACCAAGTTGAAGGATAATCAATGGATTATATAAGAATTTATCAAAACTAACATAAACAATAATAGTTGATTTATACAACCATAATCTCTGGAAAAAATATCAATCAACGTGAAATACCCTAATCAAGATAAAAATAAAATAATTTATCCCTGTGCCCCTCAGATTGCCTATTAGATCTAACCACTTGATAGATCAATAGTTAATCATACCATTTCTACATAGGCAACCTATAGGAGTACTAACAAAATTATAATTTCATCACTATAATGATGATGTTTAACACCTATCAGTATAACCTAATTATATATTTTGAAGAAATAACAATAGTAGAAGTGAAATAATATAACATGAGATGAAGGTTGTTGTCGGAGGGTGGCTTTTGAGTCGAAGAATTTAGGTTTAGCTTAGGGTGATATTTGATAGCGACAACATCAAATAATTAGTTATTAACTAAAGTGGGTTTAGTTTAATTAAGCTAGATTTAGTTTATGGATGAGTCAAGTCTATCAACTTGGTATTAGATTTAAATATGTTTATTTAGTACTTAGGTTTGGGTCTTGGTGTCACGTCTCATACCTTCCCCTAGGGCACGTGGCATACCACGGTGAACTCCAAACATAGCCCTGCTTAAACCTCCAGAACTATATAGAAACCCACCAAGCGTACTTTATGTATATCCCCTTTATTTATTTAAAGAGAGAACTTGAACTTTAAAACCATGTAATTTCAAAAATCAAATATCTTATTAAAAATATCTATCGGTCTGTCTCCTACTGTGGTCCTAAAAAATAAAAAAATGAGTCCCTCTACAAGATGAGTAATGTTGTACCCAGTGAATTGGAAAGAAAATAATGTAAAACTGAGAATGTAAAATAACAAGTCTTATGAATAGGATAATCCGACTATTCGTGCGCAATAGCCAATCAAGAAGAATAATTAAAGATCACACAAAACTATATCCAGGTCTAGCTTAATCAAATACAGTTATGGCCAACAACTGTTACCTCAAGGAGAGGAATTAAGTATCATAAGATACTCAGATCAAAATAAAAACACAATAATATAGAACAAAGCCCTGTTTCTCCCAATTTTCCATCCTGACCTCAAACATTATCACCCCACGCCCTTCTCTATTGGTGGCCCATGAGAGTGTCAATAATATAACCTTTTTTCACTACAGTGAAGGTGCCTATAACACTATCCAGTGTCATATCATTCTAGTCATATGCATTCAGAAGTAAAATGATATCACGAATAGTCAAACAGATGAATTGAGAAACAATAGCAATGAAAAGCTTATATCATCAATCATGGATATCGACTATTGTTCACAACTTATTTATAATTATAACTAAGAATTATATTAACTAGCAAGAGAATCGAATGATATAAAATATAGATTAATCAAATGGATATAGTTCTCCCAGCGTAAACATTGAGAATGTAAACCCTCATTCTTGATTTTTTTTTAAAAAAAAACCCCGACCGGTTCGACCAAATCGGTTCATCCGAGCGGTCCAGCCGAACCGACCCAAATGGTCGGTCTGATCAAACCGGCCCTTTTGTGTAGGGCTTCACGCGACCGCAGGCGAGCGAGCGAGCCCTCCTTCTCGCAATCGCCCGTTTCCCCCGCAACAGCGCGAGCGCCGACAACCCTTCCCTACGCTCGCCGTCCGCCGTTCGTCCGCCGTCCACCGTCCCCCATCGCAGCAAGGGAAGCTCGGCGGAAGTCTTCCTACTGTACGCGACCTCTCTTCCCACTCGCGAGCCCTCCTTTTCCTTCGCTCGCGCCGCCCCTCTTCTCCTTCGCCCCCTTTGCTCTCCCGCTTCAGATCCGGCGACGACGAATCCCTCCATTCGACCCCGCCGTCTCCTCTTCTCACGCACGAGCTCAACGGCGAGTCCCTCCTTCGCTTCGGATTGATCGACTTTTCCCTGCGGTACACCGCCGACCCCGACCGTGGGACTCGATCTCGCTGCGAATCCATCATTGATGCACATCGTGCCCTAGGCGTCGATCCCGCCCGAAACTTCGTCCTTGCGCCCGACGCCCATTGACCCGCACTCGACGACGACTAGGTAGTGATCCTTTTCCCTTTCTCTCCGTTGATTTCATTCTCCCCTTGAGCATCTCTTCTCCGCCGAATCGATTCGTAAAGGGATTTCTAAACTTGATTCCTTTTTCCTCTGCTCGAATCCATCGACCCAACTGGAGAAGGATGATTAGGCCGACCTTTGCCGACCGCCGATACTCATCTCCCTCCTTCGTACGACACTAGAGAAGGAGGCTTTAAAGCCGATGATAGCATCCTCTTCAATCTCCGGCTTCTGCGATTCCGGTGATTCTGGGCACTCCCAATCTATTTCGAGCGAGGTGTCCTCGCCGTGCCCACATCCTCTCCGATCCCGGACGATTCTGTCAGCATCCAATTTACTCGACACTAAGGTCGATTTTATCTCCATCTCTCCCTTTGTTGTCGATTGATGATACCTTGATTCAACTGTGTATAGATGCTGCAAATTTCAATTGATAATTTTTGAATGATGGGTGATTAATTGGATAGATAAATCACTTGTTGATTTGATTATGGATTTCATGATTGTGATGGAACCATATCAATTATTGATCATTGAATTGGTGGGTGTGAGATGGATTTGGATTTATGTTGATAAATTATTGATCATTAAATTGGTGTGGGTGTTTGATGGGTCTTGAATTGTTAGATGGTGTTGCCATGGACAGTGATGTGGCTAGAGAAGGTGGTATGTGTATGAGATTGTGATTGATGATGATGGTATGCATGTTGTGATGTTGGTGTTTGGTTGAATGTACACTATCTCCCCTATCTTCCTCCCATTTCTCCTATTAAACTCCTTCTTTCTTCTCTCCCCACTATGTCCTTGTTCCGATTTGGTATTATTGTGGTACGGTTGATGGTGATATGAGATTTATTGCTATTGTGCTTTATTGGTACTGTTGATGATGGTTTGATGGATTTATTTTTCTTAGTGATGCCGCTGATGGTTTTGGATTTATTTATTGTTATGTTGTGTTGTCATGATTTTGTATTATTGCTATGTTGTGTTGTTATGGTAGTGTTTAGTTTATGGATGTGACTTATTGTGAGTTATTTTTTTTAATGGTGTTATATGATCATGTTTATAATGGTTTTGATTTTGGGAAATTTTGTGCTATGTTGTGTTGTTTGCAATGAAGTGTTAATTTGGTTTTTATGGAATTATGTGATAATGTTAATGACTTTGATGATGTTAGATTCATGGTTATTGGTGATTTTGGGCGTTTACATTGTGATGGTCCATATTGTGGTGATGGTTTTGATGATGATTAATTATTGATTGTTTAGTGATGGTTTTGATTAATATGTTGTTGTTGAGTTGTTCGTATTTCGTTTTCATGATAATGTGAGTGCTTTGTTTTCATGATAATGTGATTATGTGGTGGTTTAAATGGTGCTTTGATGGATGGGTTGACGATGTTGGTTGTAGGCTTTTGACGAGGCTTTGATGATTATAAATCGGTGTGTTTATGTGGTGGATGTGGTAGTTTCCAATGAAGGTGAATTTTTGTGAGTTGTTGCAATGGTGTTTTAAATTGTTATTTGTGATATGATGATTTTTCATGTGTTGATATATTGATGTGAGAATTCTGTTTCTTCCTTCTCCTCACCCATTATAACCTCCTTCTCATTCTCCTATTTCCTCTCATTCTTCTTTGTTATTCTTTCCTACTTAGACTTTGCATATGGTGCAATAATTGGGGATGTAGAGAGGATCAATGGAAGGTTGGCACTAAGGAAGGATTGTTGAAGGTTAGTTTGCTAATGATGATGTGATGATGTTAAATTAAATTAGAGAATAATTAGCTTGGACTTTCTATTGACTTGGACTTGAAGATATGATTAAGTTTGATTGAGATTTGACTTTTCTAATAAGTCAGAGATGATGGAAGAGGATTAGAGATTTGAAGTATTGGACTTGAGTATGAAGTTGGGCCTAATAGTTGAAGTACATCATTTATTTTGAATTAGGCCAAATGTTTCACGAGGTATTAGTGATTAAATAATTTCTATCATATTAGATTATGAAGATTTTATTTTAAATAAAATCTCTATTGTTTTAGGGATCTTACTTCAACTTGAAAGCCGTGTATTATTGATATATCTGGATTGGTTCTAAAGTTCAGATCCCCATACAGGTGCGTTGGTTCATCGAATGTAGGATTTATTCGAGCTAGGGAATACCTGCCGTGGTTTTCTTAGGAAAATTTCTTGGATGCCTTAAAACCTGGTAAAAATGAAATGCTTGTATGATTATATTTAGATGCATGTTAGAATGATTTACTTTTTCTAACATGTATGCTATGCCATGTTTATCATGCTGTGTTTTAACATGTCCAGAAATCTTGTCTTGCATGTTATATTATTTTTCTATGCTGTGTTAGTACGATCACCATGCAAACTTAGATAAGAATGATGACATGTTAAAACCTCTTAGGATGCATCACTAGAAATCAGATAGAAAGGGGTACTCTTTGCATACCTCGTTTGACCACCGCGTACCGCTGATGGTCAGAATGGTGATGCTCCGCCACACACACCACTCCCGAGGTTATGCATAGCTTAGATACTGGGAGTATCACTCCCGAGGTTATGCATAGCTTAGATACTGGGAGCTGGTAGGGAAAGGGACTGTACAAACTCCAGGGTCATACTAGATCAGATATATTGAGCAAGTCCCTACCCAGAAATCTATACCCGCACAGGTGTCGTCTAGGCGGTCCCGTGATAGTCCTTACATGGTTAGCCGGGATGAGCCCTACCTTGGACTTGGCACTGATGGGGCCGAGGCTGCCACAGCCCATTGTGCGGATGTGCGTCTACTTAGGTCGACATCGTCTGCTATTGGACTGGAATGGTGATTCCTTATGCGAAGCCTTGGACAGTGGATCTGTAGACCACACGGCTATCATCCATGACGTTCTGCAGACAGTCGGATGAGTAGTCCAGATCCTAGGGTTGTATCTATCGGTTAGTCGTGACTGATGAGTCTTGTTGATGGTGACTCGTCTTCGGATGGTGTTGTAGTACTACACGAGTCGTCGTTGCCCCTACGGAGTCCGGGGAGGATGTAAGGGCACGACATTTCGTTAGGGGTTTATTAATAGTCATCGTAGACAACTAGCAAGACAGAGGAGTGTGATTAAGGGTCACCCGTCACCTCCGCCAACATCAGTGCAGCGGGCATAGGAAGAGACAGAGACACAAGGCACTGATGGACTTATGGGAAGTCCCTGACGGGGGAATTTCTCTAAGCATAGGCTGGCAGCTCGAGTCTTGAGATTGATAGTCATAGTATACTGTAGATGACCTTCTAGTGACATTGACGACATAATTACTAGAGACAACTTAGGTGACATCTAGTGCTACACCTGTTGTATATGCTTACACAATTATTTTGCATTTATGATATGCTTCACATGTATTATATGAAAATGACTATTAATAAACCCAAGGCATCCTAGATTAATCCTCCTAGCATTTGGATTCCTTATTCGGTTTCGAGCCGTAATTTCGCACTAGGCCGCAAGGCTGAGCACACCACTTTTCCCCGTGTGTGCAGGTGTTAGATGATTGACTATAACGGTGGGTGAAGATGAGTCATTCGATGAATCTATTTTTTTTTTATCGATACCTTTTATCATAGAGTTGTAGTAGGTTTATCAGGACTGTGTTAGAAATGTTGAGTTAGATGTTTTGAATATATATTCTTAAATGATGTATCTAGATTGTAACGGTGGGTGAAGATGAGTCATTCGATGAATCTATTTTTTTTTTATCGATACCTTTTATCATAGAGTTGTAGTAGGTTTATCAGGACTGTGTTAGAAATGTTGAGTTAGATGTTTTGAATATATATTCTTAAATGATGTATCTAGATTGTATGTATCACTTTAATGCATTGTATGGGTCCATTGGGCTCATACGACGGTTGCCACGTGCCCGACAGTAGGGTCGGGGCATGACAGAGAACCATCTCGTTTACTCTGCCAAGAGAATAAATACTCACATAATCCTATTACCATAAACACGTCCTAAATCGTATCGCAATCGTTAATATGCTTGTGTTTGCCGACCAAATTTCTTATGAATATTTCAATAATTTTTAGTTTTCAATTCAAAAATAATTTCTCAATTTCATCTTCACCAACACTCTTAGAATAGTCTCTAGATTCATTCTAATTTTTTTCTAAGTTCGCCTATTTTCTTTTATAAAATTTTTTTATAAAAAAATATATAATAAAATAATAAATAAAGGATTAGAATAAAATAAAATAGAAAAAATAAATAAGATAAAATATGAAAATAAAATTAAATAAATAAATATAAAAAAAGAGAAAAGAAAAGAAAAGAAAAGAGAAAATAAAATAAAATAAAAATTCGCCCGCGGCACACGCTACGAGCGAAGGGGGGGAGGTTTTAACCCTGAAACAGGGGCAACGCCCAGTTTCGGGGTTGCAGGTGATAGCGGAGCAATAGGAGCTCCGATGAGCAGCTGTTACTACGGGAGAAGAGTCGGCAGGGGGCTAGGCATCGGTTTCGTGGCTGGCGGCACATGGAGACAGCTCCGGTGGGCTATAATCGAGAAGGGGAGCGGGGAACAGGGGATCTCCCTGTTCCGTCAATTTCACCGGCAAGGGGAGGGCAGCGATCGTTCTTCCATCCACGGTGAGGTGTCGGGCGTCGATTCGACTCCAGTGGAGTCGATTTGAAACGGTGGCAGGGGCGTCGCAGGCTCGAAGAAGGTTGTGATTGGAGGTTGAGCGACGCGGCAGGGTAGAGTTGCACCGGCGAGTTTGCAATAGTGCAGCGAGTGGAAATCGACGGCAGATGGCGGCTGCTTCAAACGGGAGAGGGAGACACGACGGCGCGTGCGTAGCGCGTGAGCCAGTCTGGATCTATCCGGTTCAGTGAACTGCCGGTTCGACTCTAGTTCGACGTGGTTCTTACCGGTTTTTGTGATTTTACACCCAACCAGTTCAACATTGCTAGGAGTTTGTTGGTGAGTTTTGGGTTTTGAGGAATTTATTTAGAATTTTTATCAAATTTTAAGTACTTTTTTCTAATTATTTTTTGTTAGGTTGAGGATTTTGAGTGCATTAACTTTGTCAGAGAAATTAAAAATAATTTATGATGTTATGTAATGCTTAGATATAATTTCCGTGATTTAATTAGAATTTTTCTGAACTATTAAAATGGAGTTTTGATTTAATTAAGATGATTTAGGTTAAGTTAGAGTTTAAATTAACTGTGTGTTTGTTATATGAATGAAAGAATATTTTAGTAGATATTATTATGTTTAATTTATATTAAATATGATTAAAATAATTTAATTAAGATTTTTATAGAATTAATAAAATGTTATAAATTTTAGGTTATTTAAAATTTTCTATTTAGTAAATTTTGAATAATTTTAGATTTTACCAATTTATTGGTGTAACTAAATTTGTCACAGAATTATTAAAATTATTTTTAGATTAATTATGATTGTATATGTTGATTAGAATTGTTAGTAATTTAATTGTTAAATTGGATAATTATTTTATACGTCTGTTGATGTTTAATTGTGGTTGGGTTATGATTATTTAATTTGTTAATTTATAGGTTGATTAAGAAAGAATTAAATAAAATTTTGTGAGGATGTGAGTAGGAAGGGCAAGTAGGAATTTTGTTGGGTTGTATAATTTATATTTTGTTTGGCTGTATTTTTATATTTTAGGGGAATTGATTTGTTGTGTTATTGCTTGACAAATCACGGTCAAACTCTAATTTGTGTTGAAGTAGGAAGGAATTACTTTGCTTGATTGTTTGCTTGTTTGCTTTTAAGAGTCACAACTAAGTTGTGATTCTTGTTAAAGATTTGCTTTGAGACTCAGGTGAGAGTTTATGGTTTTAAATTTATGACCTACTACAATGCTAAGTCCTAAGGGTCGTTGTTATTTATTGTACATACTGATAATTTATATATCTGCTTTGTTACATATTTAATTAATATATGATTTGATGTGAGTTGAAAGTATGTTATGTGAGTAAATATATGATTGTATCATATACATGCTATTGATGTTTATGCTCATGTTATGTTGTTATTTGATATGTTCATGTTATGCTAGAGATGTAGAGACACTTAGCAAAAACATAGAACAGAATGACATGAGACAAAATTAGAGATACTTTAGGTTCATATTATGTTACACCTAGAGTGGTCTTAATTGACATATGACTAAGGACTTTGGACATCTTAGGATTATAACAACCTAAGAGATGACATTAGGTTCTTAGACTGCTATATGCCAACATGTGGTGAGGAGCTATGTGCTAACTAAGTTAGAGGTGAATGTTCGGTTGACTTAGCCACAGATGCTTTAGGGTAATCAGAGTCTCACTTCGATGCAGAACTCAACTTATTTGTATTACTCTAAGGTAGATGATGTGCTAGGAACAGTACTGTTCAATGCGCTACAAGGTTAGGAAACCTGAGGACACTAACATGCTAAAAATGTGGGTTCATGAGCAGTCAAAGTTCATTGGTAGCATATATACAGGATATTTCAGCAGGTCAGACTGCAGATGGTGTGGTTTATGACTTTATATGGTGACCCTGTCATGGGGCAGAATTACAGCACTGTATAGTACTTATGTTGTATGGAAGGGGTGCCGTGGTCACCAGCTCCTTCTGCTAACGTCAATGTACAAGCACTTAGGATAGAGATGTAGAATTAACACTGACGGGTTTGGAAAACTCCTTGACGAGAGATTTACCTTAGACATAGGTCGACTGCCTTACGAGCAGTATAAGTAAAACATAATGGAACAGTTAAGGAAACATGATATCTAGATTTAATGTTCTTGTTATGATCATGTTCTTCTACCTTAATTTATTAGTTTTATCATATACTGTTTGATATGTTAAATTGATGTGTGATTTAATAGATATGTCTTCTTGTTAGTCTGTACAATATCAAATAGTTAGGTAGTTGGGTTTGGGAGAGGAGTTTAGAGAGGGAGATGAAAAGGCAATGCCATGGTTGGATGCATTTACGGTGACAATGTTGAATACAAAGGCAATGTTGAACGTCACAAACAATACTCTCTGAAGAGACGAGGAGGATGATTGATGATCATATATACTCAAAAGGGGAATAAGGGCATGATTGATAGGTAAGAAGTTGGCTTCACTCATAAATGGTAAGATGCCATAACTGTATGATGCCATCGAAGGTGAATGCTTGAATTCACAATGAAGCGATAATATATTCAATTGATTGCCATTCTAATTGAGGCAATTGTGCTGAACATGATTGCCACTCAAATTGCAACAAAGAAGTGAATTTCAGCTATTACCATCACCACTCAAATTGATAGTGACACCATGATTGCTCGATTGATTGGAGCATTCATACGTATTACTTGAACTGCCAATCACATCGAACAATGAATTACAATGAACACTTCAAGCATTAGCAATTGCTCATCAAATTGATGGGAGCATTTGCCACTCGGATCACAACAATGCATTGATTGATTCGAGTGCTCTTCAGGTGAGATAAGGGCGATGATAAAAGATTTTAGTGCAAACACTCATATAATAGTTATAGCAAATTTAACTGACACAATCTTCTATATAGAACTCAAGTGCTCTAATTAGAGGAGCGTACATGTTATGTATAAGTAAAATTATGAGATTACGAGGATTCATAAAAACTAGTTTAGTTGAATCCATTTATGCGACATCCCATGAGGCAATTATATTATATAATAATAAATAAAATATATCGTATATCTATTTTTCAACAATATCAATAAAAGGTAAGATTTATATGGTATGAAAACTTGTAAAGAGAGATTACTGTAGTGTCAATACTTAAAAGAAGTATCTATAATATCAAAGATGTAAGGGAGAAAGTTATTATTATAATAAAACTTTATGGGTAGATCTACAAATATGCCTGCTATTGGTAGATTAAGTGGAGAAAACTGAGAGGTGAAAGTTTTAAAATTTAAAATAAAAAAAACTATTACAATAATTAATATTTTCAACTTATCAAGAATAAAAATATAAAAAGCCAAAGAGAATTAATAAATCTAGTTATGAATTTTAAAAGAGATTAAAAATTAGGATCAAGACAAAATATAGTAAGTAAATGTCTGAATTAACGTCAACCACATCATCAGTTGACCGAGGAAAGATCGATTGGCCACACCTTTGTCCTAGTTTCCAAAGGAACAATGACTTCAAGGGTCCTTATAAATGCCACCCTCAGCACATTCTCAAATCATTCAGAGAGGAAACAAAGAGGAGAGGAGCTGCTTCCCCTCTAAAACTCCCCCATCCAATTCTAAAAAACTAATCAGTAAAGGCCCAACTATGTTGGCCTTTCGGAAGACTGGGAGAATGCAGCACAGCCGGTGCCTGCTCGCTACTATCCTTGTTCTCATGGTAGTCAGCATCACCGCTATAGACGAGGGCGAGAGTGTCCCACCAACTCAAGGCCCTACCATTGCCAATGCCCCAACAGCTGACATGGCTGAGGGAAGCAGTGTCTCCACCTCTGAGGCAGAGGGTTCCCCATCGGCAGGCCCCACTGTCGTAACAGCTAACGATGGCGGTGATGAGAGCAGTGACGCCTCCTCCCCGTCTGAGGCTGAGACCACAAACGATGTTTCCCCCTCCGCAGGCCCTACAACTGATGCTGCTGTCGAAGGTGACAGTGCCTCTATGGCTGAGACCGATGCTGCTTCCACCCCTGATATTGGGATCACGAATGAGGCTTCCCCCTCTACAGGTCCTGGAGTTTGTGCCGCCACAGGCCAAGGCGATAGTGCCTCCACCGCCTCGGACGCCACGGACAAGGCTGAGGCAATGGTGGAGAATTCTCTCTCCCCAAGTGACTCCGCCGCTGCTCCAGCAGAGGGAGGTGGTGACTCCGCCGCTGCTCCAGCAGAGGGAGGTGGTGACTCCGCCGCTGCTCCAGCAGAGGGAGGTAGTGACTCCACTTCAGAGAATGAGGGTACGGACTCTGCTTCCTCTCCCTCCGAGGGTGACGTAACCGACGAGGCAGCCCCCTCCCCAAGCGAGGTCACCGATGCTCCTGCAAGCCGGAAGAAAGCAATCAACACTGCTGTCATATACATTTGCTCTCTAACCGACTTTAGAGACTCTTGCATTGAGACCTTGAGTCAAACTGTCGGTGACAACCCAACGACGAAGGACCTCGTCCGCGGTGCTGTCGTCGTCGTCGTCGAGGCGGTTAAGAGGGCGTTTGAGCATGCTGACCAAATGGCGTCCGAAGATCCTGAAATTTCGGGTGCCGTGGATGTTTGCAGAGAGGTGCACGGTTACATCGTCGATGATCTTAACAAAACCCTTTCCCTCATCGACATGGAAAACTTCTCTGAGCTCCCAGGGGTGGTGAATGACCTTCAGACCTGGCTCAGTGCTGCCATTGCTTACCAGGAGACTTGCGTCGACGGCTACCCCGATGGCGAGATCAAGGACAAGATGCGGATCCAGATGGAGGTCGCATCGGAGATGACCAGCAATGCGCTCGCCATCGTCGAAACCCTCTCCACAGCATCATCATTGTTCTCCATCTTGGGCCACGGAAGTCGACGCCTTCTCGTTGGTAGGAAGGCAAGAGCACATGTTGATTTGGGTGAAGATAATCTCCCATCGTGGATTCACAAGAGCGATCGTCGCCTCCTTTACAATGCTAATCAAAGCGGCTTCAAATTCACTCCCAACGTAACCGTAGCCAAGGATGGAAGTGGTGACTTCAAAACCATCAACGAATCTCTTGAGCATGCTCCAAAGATGCTCAAAACCAGGTATGTGATCTATGTGAAGGCGGGAGTGTACAAAGAGGATATAATATCGGTGGATAAGAAGACGGTCAACATCACCATGTACGGTGATGGGCCGACGAAGACGGTGATCACCGGAAGCAAGAACGTTATTGATGGCGTGAAGACCTTTAGCAGTGCTAGCTTTGGTGTCGCCGGAGATGGGTTCATGGCGATAGATATGGGGTTCGAGAACACGGCTGGGCCAGCCAAGCACCAGGCAGTGGCACTCCGTGTGAATGCCGACCGAGCCGTGTTCTTGAATTGTAGGATGGAGGCATACCAAGATACACTCTATGCGCATAGTAATCGTCAATTCTATCGGGACTGCTATATTTCTGGTACTGTGGATTTCATCTTCGGTGACTCATCCACCATCCTGCAAAACTGCATCCTCGTCGCTCGCAAGCCAATGCAAAACCAGCAAAATATCTTTTTTGCGCAGGGTCGTGCAAAACCAAGGGAAAATACGGGATTCGTCGTCCAAAACTGCAAGTTCATTGCTGAACCCGACTTGGTCCCCGTCGTCTCTCAGTTTAGAACTTATATCGGTCGCCCGTGGAAGATGTACTCCCATACTATCGTCATGGAGTCTGAGTTAGGCAACCTCATCCATCCCGAAGGTTACTGTCCGATGAACGGCAAGGAGGGACTCAACACCCTCACCTATGCCGAGTATGCCAACACGGGTCCTGGTGCCAACACCTCTGGTAGAGTGAAATGGCCTGGCGTCAAGACCATCTCATCCATCGAAGCTAGGGAGTTCACCATCATACCCTTCATCGAGGGACAAAAGTGGATTCCGTCAGGAATCCCCATGCAGGTTGGCTTCTACAATTCGTGAGCAGATATCGTCCCCTATTTTTGCTACTATCACCATTTTATATCTGAAATTTGGCTTTTGATGTATCATCCAATTTTGATTTTGTAGTTATTTTAATTTTATTTTAGTATTGTGTTATAATAATTATGTACCCAAAATCTTTGTTTTATCTAGAGATCAATTATTATAAATGTGTGAAAGTTTATTATTGTAAAAAACTTTATTATTTATTTCAACATAAAATTCTTTTATTGATGTCTCTTTTAAATCAAATTTAAATAATAATAGTAAATAATTTTAATGGCTGAATAAAAATGAGGGCGTTTTATATTATATATACAAATTCTTATTTAGCATGAAAATTTTAAAAAAGTCAGAAATTTAATAAGAATAAATTTGGAGACTACGTTGTACTACAAGTCTATTCTCTACTTATCCCATATTTGACTAGTTTATAATTAGTAATTCATTTTCTCACTTAACCACTAAAGATAAAAACAGGTGTTTGAATCAAAAGTTAGTTAGCTTCCCTTTTCTCACTCAAGAGTAAAGGTGGAGCAAAGAGTAAAGATTTAGTTTAATGGGTTAAAGTTAACGTTGAGTTAGCTAGATTAGGACTAGTTTGGCTAGTTAATTGATTTAAAATTATGATTACCTCATATTACACTCCTAAACTCGAGGATGATCGGGGTGTGATTGGCTAGCACTAGGAGGAGATTAGACCGTCCACTTAAGGCTCAAGGAGTCAAGAATAGCACGAAGGTAATGCATTGTGAGTGCATGGAATATGCCTAGGGTGCCAAGGCCCTAACTAGGATATGAAGTGAAAGCACAGGACATATGTGGATGGGCACATGAATGCATACAAGCACGCAAGCTTGGTGCAAAGAAACAAACAAGCCATGCACGAGAAGTAGAGCAGGCTGGGTGGCCGCCAAGCCCAATGGAGTGTTGGAATATACGGTGTAAAAAAATCATAATTCAATCAGTTCAATAAAAAAATGAGGATATCTCTAAGATTATTTGTGCAAATTGGATAGAATTTAATATATGATATATAGAATGATTAGCCAATGAGTTTTCCTAATTCAAGATAATACAAATTTCCCAACAAACCCGGGGATACAGAGAACTAGTACTAGTGATCAAGGACACAGTGAATATCAAAAGTTATAAAACTATATTTGTTCGAACCCTAAAAGGGGTTGGAGAGTCAGAAGAGTGACAACAGAGAAGTAGGAGAGAAAAGAGGGGCTTAGAGCCAAGTTAGGACTAGATTTGGAAACTCTGGAGAGTGTAGATAGATTTGATGGTGCAAAATAGTATTGAGGCTACTCGATTGGGGCTTTTCAATTTGTAGTTTGAGTAAAGAGAGTTTAGTGAGGTTTTTGTAGGTGTGAACCCACTTTGTGAGCAATATAGAATATATTCTTCTCTTCACTTGATCGTGTTCTACCAAACTATTATGATCTTGAGTTTTGCATTGCGAAATAGGATTGATGGGGAAGGTGTGGACATTGCGTTTGTGAAGATTGGAGCTGCAGAACATGCTTGGAAGCATGTTTAGGAGTCAATCAATTACTGAACATGTAAATATTTAGTTTCAATTTCAGTATTTCCCAACGATATTCAGGTTCAGGAATGAGTGGAGCTGGTTCAATTCAGCCCATGAGTTCAGTCAGCAAGAATGGAGTGTGAGGTGGGCAAGTTAGTTAATAAACTTATTCCTTATATCATATATATCATGTATTATTATTTAATATCTATTAACATTTCATATTTAATTTTATAAATAAATCCTTAAAAAAACGTATATTATACAAATACCCTTATTTAAAATTATAAATCTTATAGTAAATTAGTTACTGAACCTCTATGAAAGTCTTTATTCCCTAGATAGATTATGTAGCTTTCAATATTTGTTTTAAAGGACTAACTATTGAAAATCTGATTTTACATTATGCAACTATAAATGCACATGATGACATTTTATGTCTAGATAGAGAAAAATATTTTATTTATTAGATTATATCATTATGCAGTTGATGATATATAAATGATCTTAATTATGATATAAAAATATGGTAAAGACATATTTATGAAAATATATTCAAGAACATAGAGATAGAGATGCAGTGATATGATGGTTGTGATATATTTAAGATATCAATTGATATTTATACATGAGTTATTTCTGATAGGATTAGATAGCTCTACAGTGCTTGCTTATTCATACAAATAAGCATTATATTAAAGAAATTAAATGTTAGATGCTTATATGTTGTATTTATCATGAGTGATATGATAAGATTTTAATGGCATATCTCTCATTTTAGACTTTTAGAGTTTGGATCGTACTCATGAGGTTAATTTAGTCTAATATGATATAGAAATACCTTATCGTGGACATAAAGTATTATGGTGATAATTTACTAAACATTCATATGGGTTACCTAGTAAGAGGTTGTATAGAGCTAAAGTGCAAGGACAATAGGAAGGGGTGGTTGGGTAACTCTTAGCTAATAATAATATTATATTATTATTAAATTAATTATTATATGCCAGGTAATTAGACCTAGTAAATAAACTAAAGAGAGAAATATTTACAAATTAAGTATTTATCACCCGAGGGTTCGACTATTTAACATTATAATATGTATGTATAACCTTTGAAAAGATACCATGACTTCACTATTTTATATACAATGATTGAGATACATGCGACGATTGCAAAATGCTTGAGGGTAAGGATCATGGTATGACATAATTAGTCAATTAGCTATCAAATTTGGTTATTGGAATTTAGTTCGAGTGGTTTTATAATAATTAATCAAATACGATGGATATCCACGTTGGCTGTTTATGTGAATACGATGGATCGTGGCATTACCCATACTAAATGAGAACTCACTTTTTTTAATGTTATGCTATGTTTAGGATAGTATCAATAGTGTAAAACAATCCAATAAAACTATAGTATTAATATTTGGTGGGTATAAGTATTTTTGAATAATAAATCAGTAAATGGAATTTATGTTGGAATAAATAATAAATATTGGGTCCCAGGTTTTTAAAAAAAAACTAAAGTACAAAAATAAAAGCCAAAGGTTCTAAAAAGAAAATAATAACTCGGGTACATTAATAATAATCGATCTCTTGGGTACAATAGTTATTATAATACAATACTAAAATAAATTTAAAAGAAGTAGAAAATCAAAATTGGATGAGACATCAAAAACCAAATTTCAGATTGAAAATGGTAATAGCAGTGATATCTGCTCACGAATTGTAGAAGCCAACCTGCATGGGGATTCCCGACGGAATCCACTTTTGTCCCTCGATGAAGGGTATGATGGTGAACTCCCTAGCTTCGATGGATGAGATGGTCTTGACGCCAGGCCATTTCACTCTACCAGAGGTGTTGGCACCAGGACCCGTGTTGGCATACTCGGCATAGGTGAGGGTGTTGAGTCCCTCCTTGCCGTTCATCGGACAGTAACCTTCGGGATGGATGAGGTTGCCTAACTCAGACTCCATGACGATAGTATGGGAGTACATCTTCCACGGGCGACCGATATAAGTTCTAAACTGAGAGACGACGGGGACCAAGTCGGGTTCAGCAATGAACTTGCAGTTTTGGACGACGAATCCCGTATTTTCCCTTGGTTTTGCACGACCCTGCGCAAAAAAGATATTTTGCTGGTTTTGCATTGGCTTGCGAGCGACGAGGATGCAGTTTTGCAGGATGGTGGATGAGTCACCGAAGATGAAATCCACAGTACCAGAAATATAGCAGTCCCGATAGAATTGACGATTACTATGCGCATAGAGTGTATCTTGGTATGCCTCCATCCTACAATTCAAGAACACGGCTCGGTCGGCATTCACACGGAGTGCCACTGCCTGGTGCTTGGCTGGCCCAGCCGTGTTCTCGAACCCCATATCTATCGCCATGAACCCATCTCCGGCGACACCAAAGCTAGCACTGCTAAAGGTCTTCACGCCATCAATAACGTTCTTGCTTCCGGTGATCACCGTCTTCGTCGGCCCATCACCGTACATGGTGATGTTGACCGTCTTCTTATCCACCGATATTATATCCTCTTTGTACACTCCCGCCTTCACATAGATCACATACCTGGTTTTGAGCATCTTTGGAGCATGCTCAAGAGATTCGTTGATGGTTTTGAAGTCACCACTTCCATCCTTGGCTACGGTTACGTTGGGAGTGAATTTGAAGCCGCTTTGATTAGCATTGTAAAGGAGGCGACGATCGCTCTTGTGAATCCACGATGGGAGATTATCTTCACCCAAATCAACATGTGCTCTTGCCTTCCTACCAACGAGAAGGCGTCGACTTCCGTGGCCCAAGATGGAGAACAATGATGATGCTGTGGAGAGGGTTTCGACGATGGCGAGCGCATTGCTGGTCATCTCCGATGCGACCTCCATCTGGATCCGCATCTTGTCCTTGATCTCGCCATCGGGGTAGCCGTCGACGCAAGTCTCCTGGTAAGCAATGGCAGCACTGAGCCAGGTCTGAAGGTCATTCACCACCCCTGGGAGCTCAGAGAAGTTTTCCATGTCGATGAGGGAAAGGGTTTTGTTAAGATCATCGACGATGTAACCGTGCACCTCTCTGCAAACATCCACGGCACCCGAAATTTCAGGATCTTCGGACGCCATTTGGTCAGCATGCTCAAACGCCCTCTTAACCGCCTCGACGACGACGACGACAGCACCGCGGACGAGGTCCTTCGTCGTTGGGTTGTCACCGACAGTTTGACTCAAGGTCTCAATGCAAGAGTCTCTAAAGTCGGTTAGAGAGCAAATGTATATGACAGCAGTGTTGATTGCTTTCTTCCGGCTTGCAGGAGCATCGGTGACCTCGCTTGGGGAGGGGGCTGCCTCGTCGGTTACGTCACCCTCGGAGGGAGAGGAAGCAGAGTCCGTACCCTCATTCTCTGAAGTGGAGTCACCACCTCCCTCTGCTGGAGCAGCGGCGGAGTCACTACCTCCCTCTGCTGGAGCAGCGGCGTAGTCACCACCTCCCTCTGCTGGAGCAGCGGCGGAGTCACTTGGGGAGAGAGAATTCTCCACCATTGCCTCCGCCTTGTCCGTGGCGTCCGAGGCGGTGGAGGCACTATCGCCTTGGCCTGTGGCGGCACAAACTCCAGGACCTGTAGAGGGGGAAGCCTCATTCGTGATCCCAATATCAGGGGTGGAAGCAGCATCGGTCTCAGCCATAGAGGCACTGTCACCTTCGACAGCAGCATCAGTTGTAGGGCCTGCGGAGGGGGAAACATCGTTTGTGGTCTCAGCCTCAGACGGGGAGGAGGCGTTGCTGCTCTCAGTCGACGTTCCATCCTCACCATCACTATTATCTGCTACGACAGTGGGGCCTGGCGATTGGGAAGCCTCTGCCTCAGAGGTGGAGGCACTACTATCCTCAGCCATGTCAGCTGTGGGGGCATTGGCAGTAGTGATGCCTGGAGTTGGCACTTCATTTACGTCAGTTGTAGGGGGAGTGGCAATGGTGGGGGCAGAGGCAGTAGTAGAGCTTGGAGTGGGGGAGCCACTATCACCCTCATCGATGGCGGTGATACTGACGGCCATGAGAGCAAGGATAGTGTATACGATAGTAGCGAGCAGGCACCAGTTGTGCTGCATTCTTCCAGTGTTCCGAAAGGCCAACATAGTTGGGCCTTTACCAGTTATTTTTTGGAATTGGATGGGGGTGGGTAAGGGGAGTTTCACCTCTCCGCTTTGTTTTATCTGTGAATGATTTGAGAATACGCAGAGGGTAGTATTTATAAGGACCCTTGAAGTAGTTGATCCTTTGAATAGGCCTTTGGAAACTAGTTAAAGGTGTGGACAGTCGATCTTTTCTCGGTCAACTGATGATGTGGCTGGCATTAATTCAGGGCCTGATTTTTTTACTTTATACCTTCTCTTTTAAAATTCATAACTAAATTTATTAATTCTCTTGACTTTTTATAATTTTATTTCAATTTTTATTTGAGTTGATAAGTTGACAAGATCAATAATTTTGCTAGAGTCTTAATTCATACCTTGCTAATGTGTAGGTGGTGTAATAGAATCACTTAAAACCTTTTTTTTTACTTTTATTTAATTATACTTATATTAATTTTAAATTTAATAATTATCATAACTTAAAACCTTGAACTTCATAATTTTAAATTTTAATAATTATCATTCTAATTTTTAAAACTTTCATCGAACCTTCCCCTCTCCTCCGCGCGGGGCTGATGCCGATTCCCTCTCCTCTCCCCGACCACTGCTCGTCCGTCTGCCGCAACTCGAGAAGGGGGATATGCTGAAGCGACCGGCGCGAAGCGAGGGAGTTCCATCACATCCGGCCTTCAACCAGTAGAATCCCTTGTTTAACTCACCAGCTTTCTCCAAACTTCTGCCATCGTAGGTAATGCGCCCTCGGCCCTGTTGATTCAATTTTCCCCAGGGATAGGGTTCCGTGTTATTGTTGCACCAAACACGTGCAAGGCAGATTTGGTATGCCGGATTGAAGGAAGGGCTACAAATCTCTTAGGAAAATGATTAAGCAGCAAGCAGTGGAAGGTGTCGCCCTCCGATCGAAGGAGGTAAGTGTGGAGTTGTTGAATTCATGCCCTTTCCATTTTTGTTTCCAAATTAAAGCACGTTAATTTGTTCGGATGCTGTTGCTGCCTGTCCGTTCAATTACACGCATATCAGCTACAATTAGGATAAAAATGGAGTCGTGAACTCATATGAATATAGATGACCCTACTGTCTGGGAACATTGGATTGGATCCTCATTGCCGCTAACAACTCGTGGCTAAATAAAGGGCTAGGTACCCACCGAATTAGGTGCTTGTAGCACACTGGTTGTTAGTGGGTAGTTTCGGTTAGGTGCTGTAATCGAGTGGAGACTTCAATTTTCTTTGTATGTCTAAAACTTGTTTTCTTTTCTGACCTGTTTGAGATTTTAATACTTACTTCGACATCTACTCGTACACTTAGCTATTTACTCGCACTAATTAAGCTTCTTGGCCACTAGAGGAGATTAGAGTGAAATCATTTCACTTAAGCTCGATAAATTACATGCGTACTGGTTAGGATACCATGGGAGTGTAGCATCAGATGTTGGTTACAGAGACGAAGTCTTATTGTAGTTCTTTAGTTCTTGATAGAGAAAATTTGATACACTAACACATTTTAATCTGGCCATGTTACAACATTCCCCTTTGTTTTGGATTCTTGGTGTCAATG
The DNA here is from genome assembly GCA_030544415.1 of Thalia dealbata. Taxonomy (NCBI): domain Eukaryota; kingdom Viridiplantae; phylum Streptophyta; class Magnoliopsida; order Zingiberales; family Marantaceae; genus Thalia; species Thalia dealbata. Next base: position 4,313,641 of record CM060458.1, read on the forward strand.
CATAGGTGCAATGTGAACCTGTCCAGAGATTATTTTGCTTTGGGAATATTGTAGCTTTCCTTTAATTGTGGCATCTCCACCTGATCAGATCGAAAGTTAATAATCATAGGTGAATATTGATCTGAGATGGAACTGTAATGCAACTGCAAATTCTTCTTATTCCAATAGATGACTTTTAGCCAATGTGGGTAAAGTATCGATACGTTTTGTCCTGGACATTTCGTAGATAGAAATAGATAGACACGGTAAATATCCCTTAGCTAGTGCCCATTTTCAATAGTAGGATTCTACAACCACAGCACAGACATAAGGAGCAAACAATGAATCTTGAACTCGAGTAGCATATTCATCGTTTTGTTTTCACTTTTGGGGGGTTCTTTCACAGTAACTAAGGGTACTTGAGTTATTGGTAATAAATGTTCCTTACGTCAATATGTTGATTCATATTCCCCTCATACAATAAGATTTATTTACTTGTCCTTGGGTTCATATAAGTCTTTACAGCACACCTCCTTGTCCATACACTGTGCAATTTTGAGGATGTTTGGCGGACTAAAGGCAACAAATAAGTGATTGGTTCGATCCATACATATGCGGCATGAGATTTTACATTTCTGGTTGGTAACAATAGCATTGCACATTGTTAGTTTGGGCTCACAGACATTAATTGTGTGCTTTGCATGTTGACCTCATATATACTTTTGAGTGAGCCTTACACGTGAGGTTGGCGAGTGTGTATGCAGGAGAGGCTAAATGGAAGGAAGCTGAAATGATAAGTATAAAAGAAACGGAAACAAATACAATCCGTAAAGCATGTGGTCATAGTGTTAAATCCACCTACGGCGCATACTGAAATAATTGCTTGCTTGTGATGAGTAGAAGGATAACGAGGCAGACCTATATGGCTTTGTTTTGACGCAAATAATGAGCTGTAGCCATGGTTAGAGATGCCAGACAAGACTTTGATTGATTTGCTACCATGATAGCAGTCAAATGGGGCCTTTGCCTTGGAATCCAGAACGGCAAAATTCTTGTTGTTGTTAGTAGTATTATTATTAGAGGGTTTAAGGGGATAATGATGATGACGACGACGATTATGAAAGACATGGATAAGAATAGAGTTTTGAAGATCCTGGTTACCTTTGGGTGGAGGTACACAACAAGTTCACATAGTTGTTTCAGGGGATACATCTCATTCCTGTGCCTAGGAAATAATTTCAATAGGTAGTTTTAACAAGACCATAAGAGACATACAAGTTGATTGAGTTAGGGAGGACATTATTGATAGTTTCAGTAGTATATTTCTGCAAGTGGTCAAAACTTAGGTTCACGTTTTTTGAAAAGTAATTGCATTCATTTCACCATTCTGAAATGATACAATGACATCCACAAAGGATGTGAAAGAAGCAAAACATAAAAAGACAGAAAAAATACATTTGTACCAAGACTAGGAAAGTGAGAAAAACAGAAAAACCAAACCAAAGCCAAACACAAGAGAAATAGAAATACATCAACATCACACAAATTTAATACAAACACTTCCCTAAGCATATACACCAGATGTAACTCGTAACTGAAGGCAAGAGCAAAGACCATATTATGTGTGCTAAGGAGGCTTGTAGGTAGTGTAAAAATTCAAGGCATCAGCTGCCTGCATGGCTAAACTCTTTGTTGATTTTGAAACCCTCATGAAGCATCGCCTATTCCTCACCCCAAATACTCCAATGCCACACTGCTAGTTGCTTGATCCTTATCAATTTTTCATCTTTATCACCCTTGGTGTCCCACGGTAAGACTGCAATGTCATATAATCCCACTTGCAACTTCTTTAAGTAGGAGTGCCATCCATTTCTTGTATAGGGGCACATATAAAATAAATGGTCACGGGTTTCAACATCTCCTTTGCAAAGACTACATAATTCATCAACTATAATGCATTTGCAAACCAATCGTATCTTGGTATGCAATTTATCTTTTCTCATCAACCAATTGAAGAAATTTATTTTGAGTGGAAGCTTAACCTGCCATAACACGCTTCCCTCAATATCCTTTATACCTGATTCCTTCATGAGATTGTACATTGATTTTACAGAAAACTTCTTATCTTTTGTCCATCTCCACCCAATCTGTTTTGGTCCTTCATGAAGTCGAATATTTGCTATGTCATCCGTGAGCTTTACCACAGCTGCTGAGGAGATTTCATTAGTGACAATTATTCTCCATCCTTTAAATATACCATTTTTCCATCTAGCAAGTTGAGCCAATGATGTAAGTGAACGTTCAGCTGCTAAGAAGACCTCTTTGTGCACGGTTGCCAAACTTTTATAATTAAGTCATGGTTCAAATCAGAAACTTATATCAATTCCATCTCCTATCTCATAGTCTAGGCTGCACATGAACACCCCCCTTAGTTTAGCAATAGCACGCCAAGTGCAAGACCATCCCGCAGTGCCTTTAGCCATAAACCAATTCTTCCTTCTAAAATATTTCCACTTCACGACCCTCGCCCAAGTTGAGGAGTTTCCTGTTATCAGCTTCCACATCCAAGATCCCAATCTAGCATCATTATGAGTCCTCAGATTAAGAACACCTAGATCACCATTTTCCTTTTTTATTATGACCACCTTCCAATTTACTGGATTCAACGTGCATTTTTGCTCCTCAATCTTATCCCATAAGAAGCGCCATTTTACAATAATTTCACGTTGTTGAGCATTTTACAATAATTTGGTCCATCAAATTTAGCTTAAGACTCAAAATAGCAAATCTGTGGATAAACTTGCGTGTCGAATCATACGAGGTATACTTAGTTCATCATCTTTCTCCACAATTAGCTTATGACCACATTAGAAGATGGGAGAGGGATTTGATTAGCTGCCTTATTTCAGTTTAGAAAATCACTTAATGGGTACATAAACGAGTAGAAGCTTTATAGTGCTTGAGTATAAGAGTCAAAATGTGGGGTGAAGTGAATAACAAATTTTGATATGCTTGTTCTACCTTCACTGTATTGCTGTCCGAACAAGTTGACCATATGGAAATAGGAAGTTAATTAAACAATGACTGATCCTGACACAATAAGTGAGTTAATTTTAATAAGTTCCTATATACTATATTCGAAGGTCAGATTATGTATGGGATATTTTTGTTTGTGGTCAACCAATGTCGGTATTACACGTAAATTTCCCTTGCAATAGGAGGATTACTCCGATTCGAAAAGAGAAATGGGGATAGAGTGAATTAGCAGAGTCTAGGGATTTCTGAGTCCGTCTCTACTCTTTCAAGTGTGTTGGATCGCTGCAGTAGTTTATTTTAAGTTAGGATAAATTAAATATTTAATACATAAACACCACATGCACAAGAATGAAATATTGAATAGAGATATCCACATGTCTGATTATTTTTCAAATATGTTAGACATCTGATAATATGAAAGTGATACTGCATAATAATCTCAGGAATTCTAGGATGCTATACATGTTGAAATAATATGCTTAATCTGAATATTCCTGAGACTTGTATGCATGCTATGGACTTTTATTGTTATCAATATCTGTACTGTTGATATGTTGAACATCTGAATGCTACACATATACTCCTAAATATGAAGTAGTAAACAAAGCTAACCATTAGACTTGAACACAAAACATAAGTACAAACATATACAAACACCCTCATAAGGGTAGCAGTAAACACATACAAGTAGGGTTCTGATGACAATACACCCTAGTTAACACTTCAACTTTTAAAGATCAAGCTTGATGTTCATCCATTTGTACCACCCAAGCTTTGACAGATTTAGCTAAGACCTGAGTTGTCACAACCATAGGGTTGGACATGCCTGAGAGGGTGCTCGGATTACTTTGGGCACTCTCGGGTTCGAGGTAATTCACAAGTGGCGATTGCCAAATTGGAGATACAACAAGTTGGGACCGTGATTTGTGATGTGCTTGGGCATGCTGCAGGTCCAACTGGTGGAGTTTGGCTCAGTTTGCACCAAGAAAACACTCCACCGAAGGAAGAAGCTGCAATGAACATTGCAATGCTCAGCAACGATCAGCTGCAATCCTGATCAATGGAGATGTCTGCAATGAAGGAAACACTCGGTACAACTTGTGGAGCAAGTGTTGGCAGCCATCGAAGGTGAATTCAGAGCAGAAATGAAGCATATCACAGAATTGATACGATGAACAGAAAATTCTGCACCACAGTAATTACGATAAGATGCAGCGTTGGAATTACGTGTTCAGTTAAGTGTACGACTGAGTTCAAGATGTCAAACCCGTCAGGAATTGAGTGTTTGAAGTGGTGGAAGTGTTCCTATTGTGGAGGTTATTTTGGCTAGCGATGGCCAACATGCTATATAAATATCTGAGGTGACTGTCAGGGGATAGAATTTGACAAGCAGGTACTTCAGTATACAATATAACTCCTGGATAAAAAATTAAAGAAAAACATCTGAAAATAGATAAATTTGGAGCATTTGGGAACAAAGAAACAAGTGTTGCTTCAAGTAAACACAAATTAAATATTTTTTATAACCAAAATAAATTTACCTTTCATTTGTGATATATATATTTATTGTTATTATTTTCCCTTTCCATATTTGTAATCATATTATTTTTAAAAAAAATTTGTGAAATAAGCGTATTTTTAAAAGAATAAAATTTATAGAATAGACGGAAGGAGGGCGAATTACAAAATATTTTTCTAAAGTGGGGATTAAAAATTTATTTAAAGTGTTTTGCTGAACTGTAGTCAAACTTGCGAAGGTGATATTAAGCTGGATTTTTTTTAAAAAAAATTTGGGTCAAGTGAGCCTTGCCGGAGTCATTGATGCTCGTACGTTTGAGAGAAAGCGTAGCCAAAACGAAAAATAATTTACTTACGCCTTAGAAAAGCGATCGAGCCGAAGTTGGCGTCTTCGAAACGACAAAGAGAGAGGTTGAGAAGTAAGAAAATCGCCGACCCGAGTATAATGTCGACGACCACCGCCGGCGCCTTCGATCTCCGATCCTCTTGAACCTCCATCTCCATGGGCGACGCCCCTTGCTATCCATTGGCCGCCCAAATCCCCGTCGACTTCAAGCTCCGCAAATCTCTCACCGGCGACGCCCTCACAGTCGGGGATTCAAAGGACTGCCTCGCCTTCCGGATCAGCCGCTGCTCCTCTTTCCCCTCCTCCTCTTCTCGCCATGTGAAAGGTCTCTTCGACGCCGACGGAAACCCCTTGATCACCGTCGTCCACAGCAACGTACGGTATCTCGTCCGACCTCCTTGCATAGCTCAAAGTTTATCTGCCTTTTTTACGCTACGGATTAAAGAAGCGAGAGCTGCTGCTTGGGGAACAGTTTTTTTTCTTTGACACAACTAAAAATTGCATTAGACGGTGCATACTGTAGGTTATTCCTTGGGGCAACGATGTAACCTAATTAGGCTATGTGGAGCCGTCTTCACGGTAGAGGAGTGAACCTATAACTAGTTCTTGCAATAATTCATGTTACTGAGAGGGCAAAGTTGCACGAGTGACGGATCTTTGCTGTTTCTTTGGAATTTCGTAGTTGTTCTAAAATTCATATCATTGTAGGATGAATGGCAAGGCTTCAGAGGGAACAGCCAGGAAGTGCAGGATTTGATTTTTACAGTGAAAAAGATACTGTACTCTCCTTTTGACACTGAGCTAAATGTGTTTCTATCAACTGCAAATTTGTGTAACCAAAATCCTAGTTTCTGCCTCAAGGGTAACCCATTTCGGAGAGCATGCACTATCATAAGGGGGAATACAATTGTGGCTCAGGTAGTAGTAATTGTCTTTCACTCCTTATCTTTTTTTTTATTAATTTTAAATTTATGCTTTAGGAATACCTTCATAAGTTTGTAGTCCTTTCATAGTTTCTTTAGTTTTTCGTTGCCTTATCAAGGGTTGGTAAGGATTTATAGATAGAAGTATCTTAATTTACATTCCGGAACATGATTATGCATAGCAAATACCTTTATAAGTTTGTGGTCTTCCAATAGTTCATTATTATTTTTAGGATTTGTATTATCATTTACTTATGTTGGCCTTCACAGAGGCTTATAAATACAATACTTGTTAGGATGATTCTAGTCGATAAGGGAAGGAAACCCTAGTTACTTTTTTATAACTAGAAGTACCCTTTGAAACAATTTTTGGTTGAACTTGGGAAGATAGACTAATGTTCAAATGTTGACTAATACTAAATGCATGTTTAAAACCAAAAGTGAGATTTTCTAGGTCTGGGCATTTTCCGATAGTGTTATGAAAACACTGGCTAAAATGGATAATTTAGAATACATGTGAAAACTTAAGTTGAAAAAAAATTGAGTGTTGTGTCAGTTGGCACGTGAGAAATATATCTCTTTTTTCCCATAATGATATTTGGAATGGTGAACATGCTAAGTTGCTGATACCTTACTCATTGGATATCTATTGGGGAAGAAAGATAAATGATATTAAGAGTTTCCAAAAAAAATCAGATAATTATCGTAGAAGGTTGGACCTGGTTGATGAACTGGATCAATCCAAGTGACCCTCCATTGGTTACAGGGAGATCGTATTTGGGTATCCTAGTGCTCCTAGTGCCCATTTGTCAATAATGGAGTTTTAACTTGTTTTGATTTCTCCTTTTTCTAAGAATCAGCATTTTGTAGAAAAAAAGGGGTCTGGTGAATTTTTTTTTTTTAGATACTCCTATAGATAAATGTCTTTTTCTTGAGCTCATTCTGTTGCTCTTTATTTAAAAAAAAAAAATAGTGAGAATTGAACCCACATCCTCCAGTATGAGGTGTACAAAGCGCACGCCTTTGTACACCTCATACTGTTGTAGTTGTTCTGCTCTAGATTTGATTATCTATTTTCTTGATTTACATGTCATGGAACATGGAATGCAAAAGTTTGGTGGCTAGGGTGCAGGTTGAGGTGAAAATGAAAAAAGGACAAGTTATTGTGAATCTCCATGTTGCATGTGAAGATTGTGGGAAAAAGGAATCTGATACATAGGTTCTCTTTTGCTATTACGATATCGAGTAGGTACTGCTTAGTTTGTTGGTTCTGGTTTAGATAAGAAACCCCAAGGGTAGAGACTTCACCTAGTCACAGTTCTACAGACCCTATATATATTAAAAGATGAAGATAAAGAGCCTTATGAAGGAAGACCGTGATGCTACTAGTTCAGTTTATTTCTACTTGGCTGTTTTTTGGCATTAGATTCTCATTGACATGATTACTGGGCACAAAAGAAGTTTACTTTCATATTATTCTATGTTATATATTAGCTTTAATGAACTAAAAATCAATTCTATTTTACTTGTGTGATTTTCACATTTTGGAAGCCAATGTCCGCGAGTGCAATTAAATTTTGTGAGTGTTGTTAACTTGTTATCTTAGGTGAGTTTGATCCATTTTTTAATAGGCCAAACTGCCATGGCAAAAATGCTCTAGTTTTTGTTCTCCTTTTTTTCCATATTACATCCAAATTTATGTGGGATCATTTAAACTGTTAAATTTGGAAAATGAGTGTAATATAGTGTCAACTCCTTTTACGGTGCAGACAAATCTCTTGTACAAACTCAGGAAGATTATTTATTCAAGACATAAGTTCAGACTTACTGTTTATCCTGGAAATGATAATGTTCTTGTCTTAGCTATGCTCATGGCCTTTTTCTGGAAGTAACACTCGTGCAGTGGTTATAAAGAAAGGTTCATAAAGTTGAACTGAATCTCATCCGTCCCCAAGAAATATCCAGAATCAAGGGATTGACAATCTCATGGTGGTTTCTTCATTAGACACGTTTTGGATGCCTGGTAGATACTCGTTATCTCATTAAGTGATGAATTCCACTTTTTACTGGTGCCTTCCTATATCATGGTAACTTGGCATTGAGGTAGAGACCTGAAAACATGTTATGCTGATAAAGAAATTGGGCAGTTCTCACTAGAAGATTTGGTGCATGTTTATATTTCACTTGGAAGTTTTGCCTATGCTCAATATGGTGAAGCCCTGTCATGTGTCTGTGGCTCAAATACACCACATCATGTGGGTTTCCTACCAAAGTGCATGATGCTCCAACCTGATTGAGCCTTAAGACCAAACTTCAACAGATCGGAACTTAACATCACTGTACTGTACTACTATGAGGTGCAGCTTCTGTGAGCAGTTACACGTTCATTATTATTTCCCTGAGCAATTTCGCTGTTGTGTGGTACATAATAGCACTGTGTTTCTTTTTTTTTTCATTTATCTGTGTATTCTACTGTACTTAGATCTCTATCTTAATAAGTTTTGCCCATGCTCAATATGGCGAAGCCCTGTCATGTGTCTGTGGCTCAAGTACACCATCATCGGGGTTTCCTACCAAAGTGCATGATGCTCCAGCCTGATTGAGCCTTAAGACCAAACTTCTTTTTACTAGGTGAAAAATATCTAAATTCAGATTTGTTTAAGTCACTGCATACGTTATATATTACAACTCTTTAAGAAATTATGCATTTTAAGTAAAAAAAATACACCATGGATGTCCAAATAAAAGCCAATATTCTTTTTTAACGATCATCTCTTTTCATTGGAAAGTATAATATGAGATTTTGTTTATATATTTCATCCCAGTACATTATAGAAGAAGATGTATTCACGTTTGACACTTTCTTTGTTGCTTTGATTTTTTGTTGTGATTTTTAAAAAGTATTCAAAGCATCCCTCTACCCGTAGTAGTAAGTGAACCTCGGAACTAAATATATATAATGAAATATTCTATAGATACGTAAAATACTAAATCAATTGAATTAATATTTAGAAGTCGTTGCGCATGAAATAATTTAGTAATGATTATGACTTCTCTCCCAAGTATATGCAAAATTGGATCTGCCCGTCGGCTATTGGAGGCATTATTTTATCATCTTATGTCATTGCTCGAGGCACTTGAAGGAAGACATTGTACGTCAACGTTATCTCATGTCCATTCTATCACATACGGCTCGTATTTTAGTTGAACTGTCTCAACAGTAGCAGGCATAGTGCGTTACATTTCGATCATATTTTAATCACTATGATTCGATGATAGGTAGTAGTAAAGTTCAGCGCATACGTGCGAACAGCAACTAAAACAGGAAGGAATTAGGAAGCGATCTTGCCCCTGAGAGGATGTGTTTAACCAAGAGAAGTGAACATTTCATTAGGCGAAGAACACTGCTGGTTTTTTTGTTTGTAGTGGTTGGGGGTTCAATCCATACCGTCCGAGGTAGGCATCGGAGGGTCCACCTTTCTCGTCCTGTTTTGGCCACCATCACAAGCTCCGCCTGTGGATGGACTGTGACGGAGAGGGACGCAGCTTCTGGCTGTCGATGCAGCATTGGCTCCCCGACGTCCCCATCTCTTTCCCCTTTCGCTGCTCTGCTGCACCGCCTTTCATGGTATACACAGAGACAAAAATAAATTAATGATCTCTGTGTTCCTGTCACAATAATTAATAATGCTGCTGTACTATATTATTCCTTAAAAGTCATATGTGCATAAACAGGCATTGCTTAAGGAGGAGTTCACAGGATAAGGCAGGCCGGAGGAGTATGCAAACCAAAGATTTGATGAATCGGATCCAGTAGGTTGCAGGGAGATTTTTTTTCCTATCTCTTGCCTGAGAAATTAGAAAGATGGGCTGCTGGCGATGGAGAAGCAGGGCACGTGCACTCCTGGATGCATCCATCTATCGAAGGAACAAAGTTAAGTGAGAGGAGAAGGATGATGATGGGAGTATGCTTAAGTTCTTCACGTGCCCTTCTTTCTCCACCATCAGCAGCCAATCTCATATCATATCACACGTAAATTGGCTGCGTGTGCGTGAAAGAGTTAACTGCGAGTTGGTCTGCTTCAAGGGAAGTCGGTTCCATCAAAAAGACAGGTGAGTGATTCGGTTTCTTTTTTAAGAAAATTAGAGCCAAGAAGAAAAAGGAAATATATATATATATAAAGAGGTTATTCTTTATTCAGCACCTCAAATTTATATACCTACACCTATTATAAATTGATTAAGATTCATATGAGCATATAATTGTGATAAAATCCTTCTCTTTTGTTCTTCCTAATTGATCAAATAAGAGCAGCTAGCTGCTTAATTAATTAATTAGGGCTTGTGATTAGTTAAATGGTAGAAGAGTTCTTCTAATAATAGAGTTAAGGTTGATATAATTAGTTCCTTTAGATGTTTGCAATTACCTACCCACCCAATTAAGTAGATCCATTCACCTTCGTGTCATCCGTCACTATGGATAAAATTCAAATACTAGTACTACACTAAATAGTGATATTTTATGCAATTGTATTATGTGATGTCATTTGAGGCACGTACTTTGTGCAGCATCTGATGTGATCATAAGTACTTTATGCATCTATATAGCATATATTTCCTGTTAAGTTGAGGAAATATTGGAAGAACCAAAGAAAGAATCGTGTTGAAGGTACGTTCATGGCATTCATTCGTTCCATGCTCACCACCAAGGACTCAAGTTTTGGTTACAGAAAAAAAAAAGGGTGAAGTTGTATGCATCTGCAGAAACATGTAATGGTAGCAGAAGGGAAGAGAATAAATAAAAGAGAGAGAGATTTTAAAATGGGATGAAATCGTATTCTTCACTGATATTAATTAGCGCAGGACAATCAATTGAATGTGGGATGAATATACGATGTTCTTCCTCCAATTATTAGTATTTTTAAGTCAGCTGCTCATCCTCTTATTTATTTAGCTGAATTATTATTTATACTTTTTTTTTTCTTATTCTCCAAGTATTATTAGTGAACAAGCGTGCCAAAAATTATTTGTTAATTTTATAAAAAAAATCTTTGATCGCCTTTTATCATATTAAAAAATTTATCTAAATATAACTTTTACTAAATATCTGTTTATATGCATAAAACAAATAGATTTAAATTTTTAAATACTATAATGAATAAATAATAGTTGGATCATTGAAGAAATTCAATTAGAAAAATATTAATAGAAAATACAATATATGCAAATTACGTTTATGTTTAATTTCAATTAAATGGCGATGTTTTAAATTTTAAAAAACATTTTAATCCGTTATTTAATATAAAAGTAATTTCTTCTATTATTAGTATTATAGTTATTAATCGTTATTAAAACCAATTTAAAGAGCCTTCCCTGTCACCGGAAACTTCCGTTATACATAAATAGAGGTGGCTTTTTCCCTTTTTTCCTCGGACGCTCCCCTCCATCGGCATCGCAGCGACTGACTCCCATCTCCGAAGTAGCCGCCGACCGTCGAAGAAGAAATGGCGGTCGCCGGCGGTGGTGGAACACCATCTCCCCATCGAAGAAGAGGAGAGCAGGCCTGTATGTCCTCAATGCCCTTCCCTTCGTGGCTTATCCAAGCTTTAGAGCCCGTTCACTGTAAATGCTAAACCCTTGATCTTGGTTTGTCATCTGTTCCTTGTTGCATCCGAATTTTTAAGGGTTTGATTGCTATCGAGGGTTTATGCACGCTAAATGTTACCAGCCTTCATAGTCATTTGGTTCAACCTTCGATATTTGGTCGATTTTTTTATTTTTACGGGCTGCATTGCTGGTCCTTTCCAATTTCCATTCTTGATATTTCATTCAAATTACGAACCCTTTCGTCGCCAATGTTGGTTTTTCCCCACCTTTGATTTGGTCTGGAGTCCTTTGCTTTGTTGATATTTGAGGGCTTGATTGCTAGCGAGGGGTTATATATCACTATCTCTTCGCATGATTTTATCAATGTTGTCGGCTCATAAAGTTTTCATTTCTTCTTGATTATTTTGAAACAGGGAGGCTAATTTTTTAAGGTTCGTGTAGTTTATTGATATGTTAAAGGACTCATGTAGGCTCAGTACATTGTCATATGTTGACTCGGGTTTTTATTTTTGTAGAACGCAAAACCCTCAATCTTGGTTTGTCACTTGAATTTTTTGAAACCCTTTCCTTGCAGATTTTAAGTTTCCAGCTACTTAGTTTTGATTCGGGCTGATCCTTTAAGGGGTCTGACTGCTATGGAGGGGTTCTATACGCCAAACATTGCAGGCCTTCATAATTGGTTATAGCTCGAAATTGAAATCCTCTATCAGTAAAACCCCACAACAAATCACTCACTATTTTATTTTTGAATATGGTGAATATTGAACCCACAACCTCCAGAAGAGCGTGCACTTTGTGCACCCCATAACAAATCACCATAATCTGCACAAATTTGCAGCAAAGGGTCGGAGAACAAGCTGTACTGACGACCAGTTTTGCACTCAATCTCACACACCCTTGGCTGGCACAACACGCCCAAGCCAATTACTATTCACTCACCCAAATCTGCGCTCACGATCTCAAGCTTACAGGTGGTATCTTCTCTGATCGTCCTCTGCAGATTGGTAAACCCCCTCAGCAGCAACTCTGCTGTGATCAAACCCAATTGACACACAATTGGCTGGCACAACTTGCCCAAGCCAATTGCAAGTCTTCACTGATTCTGCTCTCACACCAGCGTGTTCTCAAGAGCTTAATCCTTCTGTGATCGCCTGATCAGAATTCCTCCTCCCAGATCTCTCCTCATGGCTGCAACCTGTGCTAGGTTTGCATGCCTAATTTCGCAATCAATGCTGCAGGTTGTAACTATCCCTGCATTTGCTGCTAATTGCTGCAGCTGCTGTTGTAACAACTCCAATTAACTCAAGTCTTCAGGTGCAATGGTGGCTGATGGACTTCCACTTGACAAGTCAGCAGAGGCTCACCACATCAGTGCCAACTCAACCCTCCAAATCAGCTTGATCCTTGACCAACTCTAATTCTGCAGTACCACACCTTTGATCAGCAACTTGCCACCTCACTCGGGCCCACATGGCTGTTGGGACTCGCCATTGGTTGCCCAAGTCCAAGGTGCACCAACTCAGCTTGCCATGTCGTCAATTGTAACTGAACATTACTGATATTCTCCTCCAATGTTAGCTGAACATTGTTGATTACTGAACGTACCCGAAACATTCCTGAACATGTTGCTGATTTCTGCACCATTGTTGCTGAACATTCTGATACTCTACCCAGCTGCTCAACTTTGCTGCACTTTTTGATAAACATGTCACACATAATACTAACCTAGGAATCCAACTTGTAGCTGAACACAACTTGAATTCTTGAAACTGAACATTATACTCAAATCTGCAATTTTTTTGAAGTTACTGTATCAGCGTGCCAAATGGAGTATCAGCTGCTTTTTTTGGCTTCTTCAACTTCTGAGCAACGTGGCTTTGGATCAATCTACTTGCTCTCTTTATTGGTTGCTGATTTCACAGCTCAACCAACATGAAATGTTTCTGAACACAGTGCTAAACATTCCTGCAATTGCTGAACATGCTCCCTTTTATTACTGATTTCAGCTTCCAATCTTTCAACTTCAGGCAATTGCCTACCTCAGCAATGTGCCATCACAATGCTGTCCCTGAACATGGCTGTACATCAATTACAACATTGGTTCATCAAATCCACATCCTTGGCATGCAGAACCAACTTGTGCTGACGCACCCTCAAATGCGTAGGATGCATCTCGAACGAATCTTGAGCTTAGGGTTATGACATATAGTTACATTCTAATTGGAAACTCTTCATCACCATTTTTGATTTGGAGTCCTTTTAAGGGTTTGAGCACTGGAACAAAGATTTTTTTTTGGTTTCTTCGTAATGGTTTTCAAATGTCTAAGGCTAAGAAAATAATGTTCTCGTATACGTATACTTAATTGATCATTTTAAAATTCCACTATATCATGTGGCATGCATATGTTATGTTGATAGAGTAACTTGACTGACTTGTCACTGTAACTTCCTTATCTACGCTATTTTGACTCAGGTTTTTCTAAGAACTTTATAAATCCAAAAGGAACCTCACCGATTTCATTTTCTAGGATCAGTTGGATAGAAGTGGACCTTCAAAATCTTACAATACATGATCACATTCTCTGGAAGAAATGCACGGAAGATTTTCTACCAAGCATTCAAATGTAAGGTACAGTTACAAATACAGATTAATATCCCTCTGGGGCCTCCACAATGTTCACTTATCTTTTAATCATATGTGGGATTCCAGTAAAAGTTTTAAGTCTTTTCTTGACTGCTTCTTAAGTCCCACCATCCTTAAATTTCTCTCTTAGAATGTTGCAATCTCCTATAATTAATTTTTTCATCTGTAAATTAGAAAGCCACTATCAATTTTTAGAATATAAAAAAAACACTGGCTGCTTTTAGAATCAATCAATGGAGCAATTAAAACATCACCAAGGCCCATTAAGCATACTGAACAATGCTTTAATTTGTTTCTTTGCTTATATCTAATTAATCTTTTTCATCCCCTATTTAGATCACTTTCTCCACCTTCGTCCTCTCTCTAACCTGAAACTTGATCCAGTCTTAGAAATACGAAACTGAACCTGACCCTCAAACTTCCCAGGAGTAAGCTTGACTAGTCAGTCTTGTTATTTTTTAGGTTAGTTGATGAGACATGTTCATTCTTATCTACAATGCTTCAAACACATATAACCTGATTAGAGGGCCATGCTAAGTGGATTCTAAATTGATGGGGTTGCTTGTTATTGGTTTCTTGAAGCATATCTACGCGTATATGATGGTTAGTAGCAAACTTCGTAGCCTCTTTTGAGCCGGTGCTTACGGTACATGTATAATACAAAGGTTGAAGAAAGTAAATTAGGAGACTGTATGTAGTAAGTAAAACTGGAAAGAGAACTGAAAGGCGTTCTGTTATGTGGCTATGCATGGAGGTTTATTACAGTAAAGTATACAAGACTAATAAATATGATATACAATTGAAGAGAAACAGTCTTAGTTATTTTGAAGACTAATGAGTATGATGCTAGCAAATAAATTATCTTCTCTTTTAACGATTTATCTAGAGCAACTCCTCAAGAAGAAAGAAAGGGATTTGATTTTCATATCCATATTCATGAAGTTAATTTCCCATCAATTATTACTTGTATTTACTACTCTAATAAAGCTTCTTTTTTTTTGAACTAAGATGAGTATTAAATCCGCAACCTTCCGTATAGAACTCAGTTGTTCTAATGAGATGAGCGAACAACTTATCTTTATTGTTGTTTAGGATTTCTAATAAACCCCACATCTTTATTGTTGTTTAGGATTTCTAATAAACCTCACTCATGAAGCTCGTCTTTATCTTTGTTGTTGTCTAGGATTTCTAATAAACCCCACTCTTGAACAAATTTCTATCATATCTCTTTTGCGCTTCTATCTTAGTTATTCGTTCTTTAGAAGGGGTTTTCTTTAAGTTACCTTTTGTTATAAAAGTTTTTGACCTAATTTTTCTTTTATAATAATAATTCCTAGCCTAGTTTTTATTTTTATTGTAAGAGTTTTTACTCGAATTTTTCTTTCATTGTAAGAGTTTCTTAGTTATTATTATTATTTTATTTCTATCTTAACAACCTATGTTCTAGTTTCAATTTTTTATAACAAAATATAGTTGAGTACTATAGAACATAAACCAAGATTTATGACCCTAATAAATTCTCTTGCACCCTATTTAGGGTGTTTCTGAATAATATGGACACACTCATCAAGCCTATACTCGGGTTTTGGCTCGTAAAGTTGCTCTGATGTTACATTTGTTTTCATCTAATCTTTTAGGTGGGGTTGTCTATCATGATAGGGAGACTTAGTTTATGGTTCATAAGGCATTTGGATCAAGCTCCACTGGCATATCCGGAACCCTTTACATTGTATGAGTTTCAACTGCTTCCTAAATTTTAAATCATCTTCACTACCTCGATGTCCATCTATTATTGCCGTATTCGAGTAGTTGTTCATCTAATCCGCATGTGCCTGCCATCATTTTTATCATCTTCCTATACATCTACCGCGACATAGTCCATTGAACTAATCTCCATATTTCAACTGCTTGTCTGGACGTAATTTACCCAAGTAATGGATAATTAGAATAGCTCAGAGTTCTTTGAACAGCTACAGGGCTGAGAAAAAAAGGTGCAAAGAAAGAACTTTTAGACAAGTTAAATAGATTTCTTTAAGTGTGAAAACTTTTACCCATTAATGGGCCGACCAACCATTTTGTAGATCAACCGCCACTAAATTCACAGAATAAATTTCTATCAGAGAGAAACAAATTCACAGGAGAATCAATATTTCACTCGTTTGGACGTCTTTGATAAATTTCACAAGTGTGAAATATATGACATATGAAATTTATAACCTACGGTATGAATTATAGATTTCATGGGAATAACTATCGGTCGAATAGAATTTTTTATATTTGGATGGTTAAGAATCTATTACAAATAGTAAATAAAATGTGAGTTAGAGTAGTAACTAGGTTCTTATATGGATTCTATACTCGTTTTATCTTAGAAATCTAAATCTCATCTTTACATCACATCAAATTGATACTTTAATCAATTATGACATTATATTATATTGCTAATATTTATATAAAAACATGCTTAAATTTGTTTTTTTAAATTGATTCAGGTACTAATTTATTTAATTAATTTTATATTATTTACATTATTTTTTATAAAAAAATTTAAAATTAATTTATTCCTGTATATTTTTAATTCATTTTATAATAAAATGTTTAAAATTATTTTTATGTAAAAAATATATAATAAATAAGAATAAAAATCAATTTTATGCCTCTGTTTGTCCTAAGAAATAAAGAATTACTAAAGAAAACAAAAGAGTCAAAAAGAGATCAAATTATAAAGAAAGAAATTGAAGCTTAAAGGACGGAAGCCATTTCACTTGAGACGGAAGAATGAAAAAGTTAAAATTGACCTGAATAGTCTTCTTCAATTCTTTTAAAAAAAATCAAATGGAAGAACGAAAAAATTAATCAATTGGGAGCTATCTCTACGTTTATATATATGACACAACTGCTGACCTGGAAGAATTATCGTCGTTGATCATATATTGACTTGACTTGGAGATGTATAATACCCCTTCTCTATATTTCTTCTAAGGCATACATATTGTTCGGCAGTCACCACCTGCTTTGTCAGCTGGAGGCCAAAAGCAGGGGACCAGCCAAAATGATGTGCCCATCCATTGTCTGATTACTGTCTACCAATAATAATAGTGACGATGAAGTAATAATCCTTCTTTATTTTAATCTATCACTTAATCTAATTGTATAATTATCAGGACTTGTTCTTATCGTAAGTATAAAATAATTTATAGTTGATCTCATAGAACTTCTAACTTCTCTATCCCATTTTTTGAAAGAATATATCATTTAATTTTTTATTTAAATTTAGTGAGAGAATACATAACCATAATCATTCTAAATATATATATATATATATATATATTTATTTAATTTTTTAAATTTATATTTGACTTATTGATCACAAAAGAATCATTGAGTCATTTAAAATTAGAAAAAAAAACTAATCCATCAACATCTCACCAGGATATCCGATCTAATTAATTGATCATAATGAATGACTTATAGAAGAAGAAAAAAAGAAGAGAGAGACTAATTCAGATATTGAGTAATGATAAATAATAATCAAAGCAACGAAATGGTCCTTTCTAATTATTGTTGCCCATGTGTGCATGTGTGGTTTTAGTTTTGGTCAATTTAAGCAATTGGTGTGGCATTCTGCAATATTAATTATATTCTATCCAACTCTCTTTTAACTCTGCACCTTCAATGTTCTTCCTCCGTTCCCCGATATATATCTGTACATTCGATTCATGCGTATGCTCTGGTGCTTCCCATTCATTCTGAAATCGTCCGACCTGCAAGATGAATACCTTCACCTTGGAGAGGAACGTCCTGCTGCTCCTGGATCAGATGGAGGAGGCGGACGGGATGAACTCCGGGGAGCAGAGAGACCAGCAATGGAGGCCTCCGTTGCGCACGGAGAAGCCCACCATCTTCAGAGTCCCCGAGATCATGAGGGAGGCCGATCCCGATGCCTACGAGCCCAACGTCGTCTCCCTCGGCCCTTACCACCGCGGCAAGCCCCGCCTGCAAGCCATGGACAAGCAGAAGTGGCTCTACCTCGACCACTTCCTCGCCCGCAACCCCCACATGCGCCTGGACGACTACCTCGGCCACATCAAGTCCGTCGAGGGCCGAGCGCGCAGCGCCTACTCCGAGGACCTCGAAATGGACAGCGGCGAGTTCGTCAAGATGATGCTGCTCGACACCTGCTTCGTCGTCGAGTTCCTCATCAGAGTGAACGGCAGGCAGCAGGAGAAGCCGCCGAAGAAGGAAACGTGGACGGCGCACGGGCAGGACCCCGTCTTTAGCTCGGCGTGGGCCGAGTACTACGTGAGGCTCGACATGCTGCTGCTGGAGAACCAGGTGCCCCTCTTCCTCGTCCGCAGCTTGCTCGGCTTCGTCGATCCCGGCACCGCCGATCACTCCCTCAAGCCGCTCGCGCTCAAATTCTTCGGCGCCGATTTCCTGCCGGGCAGAACCAAGCAGATCTCCGACAAGCGCCTGCCGGATCATCTCAACCGATCCCACCACATCCTCCATCTCTTGCACGCCTGCATCGACCCACCGCGCCGCGAGCTCCCGCCGTCCCCTCCGCCCAGGTGGCTTCAGAAGGACATGCTGCTGCCGTTGTCGTTCGGCCGGAAGAACGACACAAACGATGACGCGGTGTTCACGCCGCTGACGCCGGCGACGATCCCGTGCGCGGTGGAGCTGAAGGAGGCCGGGGTGGAGATCAAGCGGAAGAGGGCGACGGAGAGCTTCCTGGACATCACCTTCAAGGACGGGAAGCTGGAGATCCCCCGGATTCGGGCGTACAACGTATCCAACGCCATCCTGCGCAACCTGATCGCGTTCGAGCAGCTGTACCCGGACAGGGGCACCCACGTCACGGACTTCGTCTACCTGATGGACTGCCTCATCGACACGCCGATGGATGTGGCGCTGCTCCGGGAGGAGGGGATCCTGCTGAGCGCCATGGGCAGCAACAAGTCGGTGGCGACCCTCTTCAACAACCTCTGCAAGAGGGTGGTGGTGGCGCCCAAGGAGGGCCACCTTGGCGGCGTGTTCGAAGGCATACCCAAGCACTGCGAGAGGAGGGCCAACAAGTGGCGAGCGACGCTGAACCACACCTACTTCGGCAATCCCTGGGCGGTCACCTCGGTGGTCGCCGCCGTCTGCCTCTTCCTGCTAACCATCACGCAGACCGTTCTGGCGTTCCTCAGTTATGTTCACCGGTAGACGATTAATATCCAACTTGCTATCAGTTCGGAGGAGTAGGAGTAAATATGTGTGTGTATATATATTTGTGCATACATCATATATATACACACTATGTGTGTGCTTGGCGGTGGCTGAGTATGTTTAACTTGATCACTAAGGAGATCATCCATTTCTAGTAATCCATAAAGTGGTAACTGATTTTATTGGTATATTTCACTCATGTAAGTAACTCTACCTGAATCAAATTTTTTATATTTGAACATCAAGAATTATAGATCAAATTCCCACTGAAACCTTTATAACTTTTACCTTTATCAAACCCTTAGTTTCCCGTGTTATAAAGCCTCACATTGACTGAGTTCACCATATGGGATTGCATGTCAATTAGAACTTATCTCGCATAGTACCCAATGAACTGTGAGTCTATCCTCCTTCTTGAGCTTCGTGGAAGTTAGAATCACTAAGGGGATAAACTCAAATAGGAATGAAAAGGAAAAGGGATTCAATTCAACTTTCAAAAAATCTCTCGTTACACTTCCACAATCCAGTAGTGCAATCTCAACCCTCATGACAAAGGGGCAACCATGAACAACACTCAACGCGGATTGATCCCCTACCCTATAAACTACTCCTGACCTTCACTAGATCAGTGAATGCTTAGTAGATAAATCTAAGATCATTATCGTTGATTATGTGATGTCCAAAACTCTATATGAATCTAAGATTATGGTCGCTAATTATGTCCTTTGGAAGACCAAAATACTTGAGCATATAACAATAGAATAACTCGATTGTCTTTGTAGTTGTGGTATATTTTGTGGTCAAGATGAAGACAGTGAACTTGTTGAATCTATTGATGACAACTAGAACTACCGATAGTTTGCTCACCACCAAGGAGCTCTTCATGAAGTCCCTGAAAATTGAGATCCATGGCCATATCAGTGTGGACAAGGGCTACAACAACCTTGTCACCTCCTCACAAAAGCCTTGATATCTTCATCAACGTGTAGTCAACAATAGGAGTGTTGTCATGTGCTTTGTGCTTGAGTATCCCACCTATGTCGGGCCATGGTACTCGACTATGAGTTCTGTCACGCCCCGACCCTACTGTCGGGCACGTGGCAACCGCCGTATGAGCCCAACAGACACATACAAGACATTTAGTGATACATACAATCCATACACATCATTTACGCAGCGGAATTTATAATTAAATTATCTAACTCAATATTTCTAACACAGTCCCGATAAACCTACTACAATTCTATGGAAAAGACATCGAGAAATAAAAATAGACCCGTCGACGGACTCATCTTCATCAAATCTCTCTGACAGTCATCTAACATACCTGCACACACGGGGAAAAGTGGTGTGCTCAGCCTTGCGGCCTAGTGCGAAATTACGGCTCTGCCGAATAAAGAAATCAAAGGCTAGGAGGAGTATTCTAGGATGTCTTTGGTGGTTAATCATCATTTTCCATTTGATTTGTGTAAATCAATTTATGGGAAGCAACAAACATCATAAATAAAATATCGATGTGTAACTCACTAGATGTCACCTACATTGTATCTAATGTCAATGTCAACAGTATGTCACCTACGTCATAATAATACTTTGAAGTTATAATACTCGGGCTGTCAGCCTATGCTTAGTGAATACCCGAGCTAAGGGTATCAGTAAGCCCATCAGTGCCTTTCTGTCTTTCTCTCTACCTATGCCCGCTACACTGATGTTGGCGGAGAGGACGGTGACCCAGTATCCCTCTCCATTGTTTCACTAGTCGCCTACCATGCCTCCCCTAGCGAAACTGTCGTGCCCTTACATCCTCCCCGGATTCCGTAGGGGCCACGACACCCATGTAGTACTACACGATGTCCGTAGACAGGGTCGCCATATAACAATGTCATCGGCCACGGCTAGCCGGAATAACCACCCTAGGATCCGGACTACTCATCCGATCGTCTGCAGACGTCAAGGGTGATAGCCGTGCGGTCTACGGATCCACTGTCCAATACGTCGCATGTGGAATCACCTTCCCAGTCCAATAGCAGTCGACGTCTATCGAGATTGGCGCACATCCGCACGATGGATTGTGGCAACCTCGACTCCATCGGTGCCACGTCCATGGTAGGGCTCATCCTTGCTAACCATCTCAGGACTATCACGAGCTCGCCTAAACGACATTCGTGCGGGTGAAGATTTCGGGTAAGGACTTGCTCCATATTTCCAGTCTAACCCGACCATGGAGTTTGTACAGTCTCTTATCCTACCAGCTCCCAGTATATAAGCTATGCATAACGTCGGGAGTGGTGCTCCCAGCATCTCAGCTATGCATCAACCTCGGGAGTGGCGCCTAACGGGACGTCACCGTTTGACCATCGTCGGTACGCGACGGTCAACCGGGGCATATGGAAAAGGCTCCTTTTTCTGTATAAGTGGCGGTGACGTCGCCAAAAGTTCTAACATGTCGTTATCTACTATCTATGTCCGCATGGTAATTATTTAACATACAGCAAGGAAATCAATACAGCATGTAGGACACGGATTTAGAACATGTTATATAAAATAAACTATACTAACATGCATACAAGTCAAATCTTATCAAGTATTATGTTTTATCATATTTAAGACATCCAAGAATTGTTCCTAAGAAAACCCCAGCGGGAATTCCCTAGCTTGAATAAATCCTACTATCGGAGAACCAACGCACCTGGGTTAGCGATCTGCTCCTCTGAACCAAGTCACACGGAGATAATCACCCGCCGAACTACTCGGATCACGCAACCACAATAGTCCTAATTAACATAATTATTTAAAATAGATTTAATTTATTTTTTCTTAAGATAAATAAATTAAAATCTATCAATTAAATAATTATTACATTAAATTAATCCTATACAAGTTTAGGATTAATCCCACCTAATCAATTCTTAATTAATCATATTTTAAATTTTTATCTATTAACTTAAATGAATTTTTATTCAATTTCTACTCATTAAACTCACTCATAACTTGGCCCAAGTCACCAAGGGGCCCAAGTAGAACACATAAATTTTTTTACTATTTTATGAATTTTTTATTATTTTAATATTATTTTATTATTTTTATTATTTTAATATTATTTTATTAATTATTTAATTTTTATTTTTTTTCTGTTATTTTCTGACCGGTCAACGGTCAACAGTTGACCAGTCAACGCTCACTGGTCAGCTGTGGGCCCGGTCAACGCTGACTGGGTTCATCCGGTTACTGTTCATCCGGTTCAACCTGAGTCTGACCCACGCCTAAATGGTTGGGTTCAATCAAGTCAGCTTAACCAACTAAGTCCGAGTCTGACTCGAGTACGATTCAAGTGAATGTGATTCGACTCGGGTCCGATTCAACTCAACTCATTCACTAACCTCACTTAATTAATCACTAACCTTGTTTAACTTACACTAATCATGCCACTTAACTTAACCCGAACCCAAGCTTAACTCAAACTCAACCCAACTCCACTAACCAGTTGAGCTTAACCAACTACTTAACTCATTAAATAAATCCACCTAATTAACTCATTAACTACACTTAGATTAATTTAACTAAATATTAATCATGCTTACTTAACACTAATCATGTTTAAATTTAAACTAAACATAGCATAACTTAATTTATACTAAACATATTTGTTTATAGCTAATCATGCTTAATTATAACTAATCGTGCTTAATTTATCCTTAAGCATGATTAAGGAAGAGAAAGGGGCGGGCTCGCACCTTCCGCCGCTTCCTTCGCTTCGTCGCCGAAACCCCCAGCCGCCGGCCACCCCCTCGCCGGAACCCTAGCGGCGCACGACCGACGATGTCGCCGACGACCCGACAAAGCAGCTGGCGACCCTTCGTACGCGAGGAAGCCAACGGTGGCCTGCAAGGAAATCCGGCCATCAACGCTCGATGAGAGCTCTAGATGGCGTCGCCAGCGATCTCTCACGCGAGTCCACCGGAGGGCAAAAAAAAAAACTGTTCGTTCGCAGAGGGAAAATGAAGCTCCTCACCTTGCGAACGCGTGGGGAAGGAGAGGTGGAGGATTCGACCGACGAGAGGAGTGGATTCACAGCTCCACCCCTCGCCGATCGAGCTGCGGGTTGAACAAGCAGCGGCGGCGAAAACGCTGCCTACTGCGGTGGCGTTGTGGGTCAACGGTAGCTCCCGAGGGTGCAGCGGGGGCGAGTGTCTCCAGCCGCAGCGGAGGAGACATCGCCCGGCGATTTGGGCGCGGGTTGGTGGCGGACGACCGCTGCAATCGCAGCGAATGAAAAGGGCAGTTGCAGGCGGAGGAAGGACGCCCGGCGATCGCAGACCTCCATTGAGGTCTCTTCGTCGCGGCGGAGAGGAGAGGGCGGCGCCTGAGTGCGGTCAGCAGCCAGCGGCGGGCGGCGGAGGAGAGGACGGTAGCTCCTCTGCTCTACTGCGGAACGAGGCGCCACAGGGGAAAAAGGGGGTCGCCGAGCTCCTCTTTCCGTCGAGGAGTGGATGCACGGTGGATTGCGGAAGCAGCGGCAGCCGACAGACGGCGGGCAGCGGCCGACGACGAAATGCTGGCATCGGCGCTGCTTCGCTGCGATGGGAGAGGAAGGGAGGTGAGCTCGCGAGGAAGAGCGGGTCGCGAGATCGAGGATGAAGAAGGCGGGCGTCGCGCAGCTCTTCTCGCCCGCGATGCCTCCTTCGAACCGGGTTTGAGCCGGTTCAGCTGGACCGGTCGGCTGGCCGGTTCAGTTGAACCAGACCGATTTTTTTTCCCTAAAATTTGAAATTTTGAAGGTGGGGGTTTACAAGTTCACACCGTAAATCCATGGAATTGTGCATATACGCACACTCGTCTTTGACTTGTAGTAACCCTTTAAATCTAGCCAAAAATGTCTCACCTTATCGTCCTGTACATTGCAGGTGAAGGCCCAATATGTTGCATCCTCCTTGGCTATGGTCTTGATGTGCCCCATATGTTAACATGGACTTGGCTCATAAAAGTGTATACATGGCTAAGCACCTCAGATACCCCATTGTGCTTGTCCTTGTGCTCTCACATAAAGTCAAATATGACTAAAAGTTCTTACCATCTAGTATGTTTGGTCATAAGATTCTTCTAGATCTAGAAGTAGATATTCACCAAATTGTCTATCGACATGATAAATATTGCTCCAAGAAATTAAGCATGTCATAATTTGAGGTAATGTATTACCATGAGCATTTCTTCTCGTGGATAGAACTTCATGCTTTCATAGGCTACTAGATGATCATCTTGAACCAACACTCCATCAAGGGTACAATCAGATGTGCTAATGACAACTATGAAGGCTTGATCAAAGTCAAGTAGGTTGAGGACATGCTTGAATACCATGTGCTCCTTGAGTGATCTAAACACCTTCAACTCGTAGTTTCAATCCGGCGATCCAGACAACGGAATGAGAATGTAGCAATCTAAAGCTCTGCCGACTTTGAGCTTATAGATAAAGAGTCATCCTCGCACTCCACGATTCATCTCCATGGCTAGTCCTTCAGGAGGTTAGTAGGGGTGCCTCCAATCTAGAATAGCCTTCTATCAATCTCTAGCTAGTCCCAAAATGATCTCAGCTCCTTATGTTACAACCATTCAACAAGAGATAAACCTTGCACTCATCCATGCTAACCTTGCCTGAGCTAATTTGATACCCAAGGAAGTTGATATCTTCATGGGTGCACTCACACTTATCTTTATGAATGAATAGGTTGTTCTCCCTTAATTTGTTGAACACCATTTGTAGACACGTGAGGTGGTCTTCCAAGCTTTCATAGTAGTGTATTGCATCATCGAGATACAATACTATAAACTTGTCTAGATACTCATGGAATACATTGTTCATGATGTTACAAAATATAGTCGTATAGAGCCCAATTACTCTAACTAGAGGGATGTACACATTGTGTACGAGCACAAATCTAATTTGATGAAGCACGTTGCGCACACTAGATAATCGAAAAGGTTAGCCACCAAAGGAATTAGGTACTCATTCTTGATCATCACCTTGTTAAGTGTAATAGTTCACGTATATTCGTAGCCCATGTCTTTCTTCTCCTAGAATAGCACCAGGGCACTAAAAGGTATCTTAGAGGGGCAGATGAGACCAGCTTATAGAAACTCATTGAGTTACCTCTTGAATTCAGCCAGCTCTCTCGGTGTCATCAAGTATATAACCGGGTAGGGGCCTTTGTCCCAAGTAGAAGCTCAAATCGATGATCCGTCACTCATTGTGGTCATAGAGTGATGGAGTTCGCTAGGCATCAGTTCATTGAACTCATGGATGAGCACCTTTACGATCTTCAAGATCGTGTCATTATCTGCTTGGGGCATGACTTCTTCCTTGATTATCACGATGTACATTGGTTCATCATGGTGCAACCCCTTCTTGAGCTACATGTTGGGCGTCATCTACACCTTTGGTTGCATGCTCTATGTTGCCATTGATGTTGTTGCGATTGATGTCCCCATGCAAGCATTGATGAAACCGAGTTGCATTGTGTTAAGAACCATGACTCCGCCAATGTAAGATGCAATCATAGCCTTAGCCATGAGGAGGAAGTTTGTGTCTATGATGAGATCAAAATCATTGAAGGGCACAACTATGAAATACAGCTAATCCTTCCATCCATTGAGCCTTGGTGCCCTGTAAGTTTGATATTCAAGATCTTAATCCAGTACCCACTTTTCTCAATGTGTACCCTTATTACTTCCTCAATCATGACGTTGTACTCTGCGATGTAGTAATAGAGCTGAGAGTGACATTCAAGAGATCAGAGGGTGATCAAGCTGTACTCTGCGATGTAGTAAAACGTAGTCACTTCAGTGCAGTCATCTACTTGTATTGAGTGTCAAGTAGATTGTTCAAGCGTAAGAAGCAATTGTTAGCAAATGAATTGGTTGGCTGGTTTTATGGACACATCAGGATTATGCAATAACTGATTACTTTGCCAGTTATTGCAGAGTCTTTGATGGTTGCAAAAGTAGGTTTTACTGGTACTCCTCCTGCATTGGTGGCAACCAAGGCTGCAAATAAAGATACAGCTGCAAATGACACCTATGCAACAGCACAATGCAATAGCAGCATATCAACGGAAGGTAGATGCTGATGAGTTGCAGTTTCAGTTTCAAGCTGCGGGGATCACTGATAATGATTCAAGTTCCAAGTTCCTGCTACTACAGAGGTATTCAAGAATTTTTGAGCAGATATTGTAAGTGCAGTTGCTGATTGCTTTAGCCGGTGCAGGCACGGAACAAAAGTTGCTGCTTCTTCAGTTTATGTAGTTCCTGATGTACAAAGACTGGGTTCGGTTGAGTTTGGTCTTTTAAACCTTTTAGCAATTCCTTCTAACTGCCTAGTGCTGATGCAAGCAGTCTCGATGAAGGGTAAGAATAAGGAAGAAGTGAAAAAGAGAAAAAGTAGTACCCCTATGACTCTTGCTGTGGCTGCAGACAACACCCGGAACAAGAGGTGTTCTACTGTCGCTGTTTAGAAGAAGAAGAAGGGTAATTTGGCAGTTCTGGCGAGCACCACAAGAAGATGAATAGAAGAAAATAAAAGGAAAGAGAGGATGAGGAGGGTGATGACTCTTGCAGAGCATTATTCACAAAAAACTGTTGTTTTACTTTAACCTTAACTTGACTGTTTTTTGTCTTGATTTAGAATCCCAAGCATTTATCACTAACATCCATAGAATGGATGCATACATAAATAGATATATATAAATATTGCTGCACTGCTTTGGCATAATGGGGGACAGCAGTGCAGTGCCGTGCAGGGTATGACTGACCACCCTAAAGTACCCCTAAAACCCTGACACCCCCAGCTGAACCCACCGCCTGTTTTAATCCTTAATTTACGCTCAACAAGAAGGCAGCGTGCCTCCGCGGGGCCTCCTCCTCTTTTTATTTTTTATTTTTCCTCCTTCCTAAGAAGGTCCACCCCTGGGTTTCCTTTTCATTAATAAACACAACAGGAAGAGTTGCAGGAGGGAGTTGGAGAATTGAATAGTGAAATGAAACCTGATCTCTTGAGCGATGTGATTGTGATATATTTTTCTCCTTCCTAAGGGCCTCCTCTTGACTTCCTATTCTGTTCAAGCACATGTTTCCTCTGCTTACAAGTCTTGGCAAACAACGATTGAGGGAAAACAAAGAGCAATGTGGTTGAGTCTATATATTTCTTATAGCAAAGAAATATATATATATATGGCAAAAGAACCATTTTAGTTCTAAGATTGTTCACCATCATAATTCTAATAACAGAAGAACTGAATACTCTAGTAATTCTAATTTCTCGATCCGAATCATGCAGCCGAAGTTATAATAATTCCTCTATCAGAGAGAAATCGAACTGCATGAATGATATTTTTCATCAAGGTGTAACTTCTATACTAAAATTAATCCAAAGTTCAAAACTTGCTGCATATATTGTTTAACATATATACACCCACGAAGTAATATTTATGATTCACCAACGACTCTTTTTTGTATGGTAAGAAACCACTTCAATTGAAGTCTTGAAAAAAGTAACCGAAATGACAGAACATAAGATGAAAGGTCACAAAAAAGGAAGAAGAAATAAATAACATAAGTGGCTGTTTCAACCTTCTCAGCTCCATTGTTAGGGTTTGACAAGATTTGGTTTTCAGATGTTATTTTACCAGAGGACGATCCCATTTTACGAAATAATTTAGATAAAATTAAAGAAATAATGGTAATTAAGTTGGGTACTGTTGATCTTTTAAAATTTAAAATAATAAAAAGGAGAAAAGTTATAAATATAGATATTATTAAAAAGATATAATTACTTTAATATCTAGAGTAGGTTTAGATACCATTGATCGATAGAATAGGACGTCTAAGTCCACTTGTCCCATAAAATAACTTCAAAGGTCAAAGAAGCGAATTGAATACTGCAAAGTAAAAAATAAGCCTAATGATCAAAACCCATTGGATTCTCTCCATCCCCCAAATCCTGAAGGCCTGAAGCCCCCCAATCTCCTTTCTCAATGACTCAAAAGTGGTCTTCCCCTCCCCCCTTGTAATCCGCTAACCCCCATTCCCCGTACCAACATATATACACGCACCACACTACGTATGCCATGATTGCAGACTTTTGCCTCGTCAAGTCCAATCATCTCTTCCCCAGCTCTCCCTCTGCTTCTCCCTCTCTCCACACCGACCCAGCATCATGCATGCGGCTGCAGCAGCAGATGAAAGGAAGAAAGCAAGCAATGTAGGGACTCTGCGACAATAAAAAGCCCTAACAAGAAGGACCCAGGCAAAGCACGCATGCATTTTGCATTCATTCAAACTGACCGCCATTCTCGCTGCTGCCTGCCCCTCTGCGCCCTCCTCCCGCTGCTGCCCTCGGTATCCGAGAAAGCACCAAAAGCATACGCCATCCCCATCGCCTCCACCACGCCCCGTGAACTCCTCCTCCTCTGCTAATTATATATAATGTACCAAACCATCAACAACAGCACGAGCATGCAAACCAATTCTTCTCCTCCTGGATGTAATTAATTAGTAGTATTCATTAACTATAGTTATGGGTGCTGCTACATTTCCTTGTAATTAAAAGCCACTCGATCACTAACGCTAATCATCATCAAAATAACACTGAAAGCAAGAAGCTAAATTAGATTTTAAAAAAAACCATCGTCGTCGTCGTCTTCGTCGTCGTCGTCTCGTCATATGCTTTTATCTATATATATATTTATATATATCATGGCTGATGATGATGATGATTAAATGGAGGACTGCTTGCGGACGAAGTATCTGTAGGCGGCCACCTTCCTCCGCCGGGAGCCGGTGTTGTCTAGTGAGAGCACCATCTTCCCCGGCTCCTTCGCCGTGTACACGTCGTGGATCGGCTCGTCCGTCGCCGCCGTGATGCGCCGCGTCTTCTCCACCAGGATCGTGTAGCTACCGTCGTCGCTCGGGACGTACTCCGCACCGTACTCCAAGTCCCAGCCGCCCACCGCGATGTCCCACGCGATCGTCGCCCCTCCCTGGTCGGCGATCAATTCAGCACGACTATATATAGATATATATATATATATATATTCTACTACGGTCGTAAATGATGCGAGCGCGCGAGAGTGGCTTCGTTTAAATTAATCACCTCGATGCCGTCGATCTCAAGGTTTACTTTCTCGCCGCCCTTGATGGTGAACTCGGTAGCCGGCTTGGGTGGCCCGTTCTGGAGGTCGCCCGGCCGACTCAGTCCGCCGTACTGCACCGGGACGAACTCCGGCCTGATGAACCTGCAGCGAGATCGAGTTTGTCTTCATCAACGAGACCAAAGGGAAGAGGAAGCAGAGAGGGGCTTGAGTGGATCATTACTTGTACAGAGTTTCCGCCACATTGCCTTCTCGGGCGATCAGGAATTTGCTCTTGGTTCTCTCCGTGAGAAACGGGCTTATCATTGAATAAAGCATGCTAAAATACCAGGGCACATTGACGAACACCTGATGGACCGAAGGACGAGTTAATTAATGGCTGAGGAAAGAGAGTGGAGGAAGAAGAAGAAGAAGAACAAGGTTGGAGGATGATGGAATGGGCGCGGTAGGACGCACCTTTCTGGCGACCATCTCCGGGTAGTTGTCCTGGAACAGGGAGAGGATGTGCTTGGAGGCGGCGCGAAGCTCGCGCTTGGGCATGTCCTTGAGGTCGGTAACCTGGATGATGGCGTTGACGCCGCCGGGGCGAAGCTGCAGGAGGCGGACGCCGCGCTCCATCACCTGGACGCGCCACCGGAGGAACCGCTGCAGCTTCTCGGGGTCGCCGAGGACTCGCTCGTAGACGGCCTTGTCCTTGAAGACGCCGTAGGCGTTGTAGCACACGGGGTGGCCGCGCCGGTCCCAGCCGTGCATGTACGCCACCACACCCTCCAGCTCCTTGAACCCCAGCAACTCCTCGTCCGCCACCCCGTCCGCCCCGAACTCCCGCCGCCACTCCGCGCACCGCAGCAGCATGGCATGCGCCTGGCCGGCGTCGAAGTCCCGCGCGCGCAGGAACTTGAGGAGCACCACGTCGGCGCGCTCGTCCCCGCCAGCGTCTGGGGCGAGGGCGACGCCCCATATGGAGACCGGCTTGGGGGAGGCGGAGAGGAGCTGCTTCAGCTCCTCGAAGGCCTTGAGCTCGGAGGGCTTGAGGCTGGAGAGGAGGTAGGAGTCCTCATTGAAGGAGGAGGAGCGGTGCAGCGCAGCGGTGGCGGTGGTGGCGGCAGCGGCGGCGTCCATGAGAGAGCTGAGGAGACTTCGCTTGGTGACCGGCTTGGGGGAGGGGACGGGGTCAGGTGTTGCCTGAGAGGGCTCCATAGGAGGAGGACAAGGAGGGAGCTCGGTCGCTATATACTACTAGTAGGTAGTGGCGTAAGCAGCAGCAGCAGCAGAAGAAGAAGAAATGGGGTTGATGGTGGAGTGTGAGAGAAGGAAGGAAGGAAGGAAGGAAGGAAGAGGGAGGGAGAGAGTGAGAAAGAGAGGTGGGAGAGTTAAATGGGGAAGAAGAGGGAGGGAGGGGAGTAATGAATGGCTGCGGCCGGAGAGGTGGGGTGTGGGGGGAGGAGTGAAGAGGTGTGTATGACATTATGATGAAGGCGTGATGGAATTCTTGTAGCTTTTATTTTTGTTGTCTTTTTTGGAGCGGCTCAGGAGCATGGAGGGCTCGTGATTAATTAGTTTCCCACTTCTGCAAGCTGCTATCTCCTTTCTCCATTTATTTATCTGAAACATTTAATATTAGGGATGGATTTAATTGCTCTGATGGAACTCTAGAATAATAGGTTTATTATTATTCCCAAAAGAAAGCATTTTTTTTCAAAAACAAATGAAAAAACAGTGGGCTAAGCTCAACTTTCCCTGTTACAAAGTCCCAAGTAATCACAAGATCACATCAAACCCTGCGGATGAGGTAAGTGAAGGGATGTCTTGAATTAAAAGCACAACCCCTGTTGAGGTTTTGAGTACCCCCTAAACAGTACATTTAAAAGGTACCATATAAAGAAAAAAAAATTACCTAGCTTTACAGCTACCTAGCTAGTTATGCACTCACAGGACACCTCAAAGGTTGTAGATTATTAATCTAGGCATTAGTCTCACGCAATCCATATTGTATATTATAGAGAATAATTTCCTGTTCAAAATAAAAAATTAATTTAATTTTATATTTTTAGAAAAAATTTATTATATTATAGTAGTACTGCTATTCATTTGTTATTATAAATCTTCAGCTAATCTACTTCTCAAAAAATATTAAATCTTTATGTCTGTGTATGGGAAGTTAGTCCATCTCATCTCTTGTTAGTGCAGGCTCAAACTTATCTAATATGAAATATTATCATACTTACATAGTTTTAACTGATGGTCAATGTTGATTAAGGCTTCTATTATTAGAATTATTATACTTACAGCAGTCAGTATTCATCAAAGATTAGACCGTAGGCTTCCCTATTATCACGTCAGTAGTTTCCTTTGCGGAGTCATGAATCATCCTAATAAATTATAATTTTTTATATATAAAAAAGGCGATGGATAAAAGGAATAAGAGAAGTATACTGTATACATGGCTTATCTCTCCTTCAATTTTAAATACACAGGACAAAGAGAAAGGAAGGAAGAAAGCAGCAGCAGACCAACGAGATCAAAAGAAAGAAAAAGGAAACACTGCATGGTCCATGGAGGAGGAGGAGGTACAGGTGAAAGGAAAGATGCAAGTGGGAAACAGGAGGCAGGCGACAGCATCTCTCCACCTCTCCGGCTCCCTCCTTCTTGATGGCGCACCGGTTTCGTCTCAGCGAACGCAGTAGCGAGAGGACGACGGGCGGGCGGACCGGCGAACGTCCCTCCCTCGGTGGGCGGGCGGGCGGGCGCCGGGATCGAGACGTTTTTGCAACTCAATTTCAAAGCGGGTGTCAGGATTCCGAACAAGTCTGTTTTGCTGATGAGATGCGACAGCGTTTGTCCAACGCATCCTGCTGCCCCTCTCAGACATTGTACAGCAGCGGCTGCTCTCCTTCTCTTTCTCTCCATCTCCGTCTCTATCTCTTCACCCCAAATCCAACCCTCCCTGCCACCCGTCTGTGACATGAGAGCGACTTGGTATGGAGAGATAAGAGAAAGAAGAAGACGGATGTGTGTGCGTATGTGTATTTACATTTAGGGAGGTTTCAGTTCTGTGCAGTTATTCTCATCACCCCTTTTGCAGCAGGTGCTATTCTATTTCTACACCCTAATTTTATCTTTTTATTTTTCTTTCTAAATAAATGAAACGTGAGATAATGTTTTAAAAATATTAATCAATCGGCTGATGAATTAAACTCCCACCACCGCCCATCTCTTAATTCATCGGCGCGGCAGGTTTGGTTATTTATGTACTCCTTCCTCGTCCACCTCCATACAGTTGATGTGCGTACGTAGTGTGTATAAAGTCCATTGCATGGACGGTCGACGTAGGGGATGGGGACTTGACGGCTTCTACGTGCGTACTGCCTACGCCTCCCTGCATGCGTTGGGAAGGATGGAAGGCTGATGAAGCTACGTGCATGGCGTACGCTGTAGTTATATATATTTACTCATCCGTTTTATATACAACTCAGGCAGGTCGCCTGTTTGGATTCCGTGTCTCAATGTGATAAATTCCAGTTGGGTCGTGAGTTAAATACTTCAACCGAATTAAGTTTAGTCAAACCTGATTGACGTGAGTGAACCGGTCGATTGATTGATCTTGATTTTTCAAATGCACGGAGATAAACAGTGCATATCCACACATTCAAATTTAAGAAGTTACGCCTACTCTCGCACCCTCTCTGCACCACCACTGTTATATTACACGGTAAATATTTTTAAATTTAATAAATAAAAAATAACTGTGTATATATTCAACTCAAGTAAAAAATGATTAGATCTAAGCAGGGTGCAGTAGATATATTTATCTATATTATTTAATATGAATACATATATATATATATATATATTCTCTTTTGTGTTCCCCTCTGCTGTCACCGGTTCTTCTTTATTTTACTACCAATTTATATTTAACCCTGCCGATAAATAAAATAAAGTAGAGGCGAAGGAAGAAGAGGAGATGGTGGTGGGGTTCCGTTTTTACCGATAACTTTTGCTCGGATAAAAACTATACATCACGGAGGTGATGCAGACTCCAACGATTCAAATATAATGTTACTCTAATCGGGAAATAATGATGGGCATCTTCGTTTCCCGTGCTATTGATTAAGCATTTATTAATTGAAAGTATCTCGAGTGGATGATATTAGATAGATAGAAGATTAAGATATATAGAGAGAGAGAGTATGGCTTATTTAAATCCGTAATGGAAAATTACTTCTTACAAAGGTGGGGTCATACGTTTTCCAATCCCGAGGAGTTTGGAATTTACTTGCAATCTCAAAGTGACAAATTAGTGAAAAAGCAAGGCGTTCTATTTATTTATTACTACTATTTAAAGACAAATTTCAAGCCCACTTTTTTGACTTCCCATCTTCCTCCCTCCCTCCTCCTCTTTCGCCGTCCCCGATGCATCCATCCGTCCATCCGTCCATCACTTTGCCCTCCCTCACTTTCTTCTTCTATTTATTTCCATCTTTTATGGCAATATAAAATAACGGTGGACGGACGACAGACAAGTCGCTTGCTCCTGCCCACGTACAGTGAATCGTACGCACTTATTTTTTTTCTCCTTTGCCTTAATTTTATTACTATTTTATCTTTAGGCATGTAATTTAATAAACTCACTCTGAATCTTATCCGACTCCAGAGACTCAATTTTTTTAAAAAAAAATTCTCCAGGTACGTCTTTTTTTCTTAAATCAAATCACTTCGTCTGCATTGAAAGGTTTTCAAATGCACTTTTTACGTATGGAATATCCGGTTAGGTTGAATTAGCATGAAATTTACATTTTTGTCCTCTGTATGTTATTGGTCCCTTTTGGCATGAGAGACCAACTAATCCAGCTCGTCTGTCCTACTCAAACCCCGGGTACGTGAACTGGCTGCCAATTTGTCTGGGCCTAAACCTGGATCGATTTAGTTTGTAGATTAACAAGCTGACAAATGGGCCGGGCTACTGATCTTTCAAATTATATGGGAATATACTAAAAGTAATTGCAATAAGAACATACCGACATTAGAGCAGTAGTTATCCATCCTAGTGCGCAAGAGATGGCCTTCCAATAAGCTTGTGGATAATAGAAAGTTTAAACAATGGATTTCTAAACAAACATATTGTTAATAATAGAAGAAGTATATTAGGAAAAGAAGTTATTGCAAAAATTTCTATAAAACTTAATTATGCTTAATTTTATATCCTAATATCATATTAATTTATTCATCATTTTTTTTTGAGTTAATCATTTCATGCTCAGTTTGAATTTGGACCAAAAGAAGTCATCGCCGACCCATGTTTGGAAGGCAGTACTGCAACTTTAATTACAAATGGAAGAAAACAGAAACAGAGGAAATGAAAGGATTAATGCGGAATTCCACTCCCTCTTCGACCTCAAGAAACCTCAATCCAACAAAAACTTCGATGAGTAAAAACGTTTCAGCTGTTGTCACTTTGTAGTCAAACGATTTGCTGTCGCATTTAAAATCAAAAGCGTCGTTGTATAAGCTCGACGAAACTTTTAATTTAGTGAGGAGACGAACATGAAGGTAAAATTAGCATCCTCTTCAGTAGATCAACAAATGTTTAAATCAAAATACACAAATCCATATTCTAATTGCTCTATAAAAAATCTCGCAAAATTGAAAAGAATAGGGAACAACAAATACCTAGATGATCCAAGAATACCTATTTTGTCTCTCATTCCGAGCTCGGATCGAGCAGGTCGTGTGTGACGAACGGAGAACCACCGCCACCGCCATCGTCATCAGATCCACTTTAGAGGCGGACGCCCTGAACGGAGCCCGAGGCGGCTCCGCCGAGGATGGACAAGAAACCGCCGGCAGGGCCTCCCGCGTCCTCGTCGTCGAGGAAGAGATCCTCGGGAACGCGGAAGGCGCCGTGGGCGCAGACGACGGCGGCCCCCAGCAAAATGGCGGAGGCGATGAGTGATCCGATGGAGGTAAGGAAGACAGCAATCACGGTGAGGAGGACGAGGCCGCCGAGGGTCTCCCGATCGGAGAATGTCCAGCCGAAGAGCACGGTCGGGCCGGCGTCGGCGGGGCGGAAGAGGTAGAGGACGCTCCAGGCGGCAAGGAGGGCGATGAGGAGGAGGAGGGAGAAGGGGTGGAAGAGGAGGGAGAGGGCGAGGGTGGCGACGACGATCGCGAGGTAGTTGACGCGGAAGTAGCCGAGGTTCTTGCGGAGGCGGGAGGTGGCCACGGCGAGGGAATCAGGACGGGAGAAGGCAGTGCGGTCGAGGAGCTCCGACCACGGGCGGCGGTTGGCGAGAGAGCGGCGAGCGGAGTCGGAGAGCAGGGAGAGGAAGCGGCGGATGACGTGGGCGGAGGACGTGGGGACACCGGAAGCCGGGGCGGGGGGAGGGGCGGGGGCTCCAGAGACGGCCCCACTGCCGCCGGCGGAGGAGATGGGGAGTATGGGCGGCGCCGCAGATGCCATCGGAATCGGCGAGGTAAGCGAGGAAGAGAAAAAAAACCGAGACGCGAAGGAGATGGCTTGAAATTGTTGGAAAAGAGAGGAGGAGGAGGTATTTAATCGTGGCGTAGCATATTACTATTAATTGGGGCGGTTCACCTCAAATTGACTAATATAATTATAGGCTTTGAGCTTCTTTTTTTTAACCTAAAAATTTTGGAGGCGAGCGATTCATAATAACTCGGGAAATATTAAACAAGTAATAATATACTGATACTATTTGATGAATTATTATTATTATTATATCACTCCATTCATTTAAGCATCTTTTTTGAGGTGAAAGGGATGTGATTGCAAGTAAAACTAACTTCACATTTTATTTTTCTTCGACCTAATGGTTTCCGACCTTAAAAAAGAGAGTTCACTGATAAATGCTAGAATAATTATTTCATAATTATGTACTGTGATAAATAATCAATTGAATATGATTTAAATAAACAATAAATGTAGGTCAATTATAGCATAATTTTAATACTAATAAAATAAATTTATCATAAATTAAACTACTTCAATATAGTTTCTACCACTAGAACAGTAGTTAATGAAAGTGATGCCTTAATGGGGATGAGAAAAAAAAAGGGTTAAATCACATCCATCAAAATCTACAAAAAAACTACATTAATGCATATCCTTGTTAGTTAATTAATTAATGGCGATCGGGCATTTTTGTTGTGAAAATTTCACAAGAAACTCATGCAAATGAGTATCTCATCGTATCATTCATGTCATCAGCTAGCTAGCAGTAACTCATTCATCCCCATCTCATGCTTACTCTCTCCATCGCTGCAGATCGCATGCTTCTCACAGCATCACCATTATAATTACCATCTCTTTCTTTTTCCTGTGGATTCACGCATGCAGCTGTTCAATTAATTGCAGTCTGTGATCGTAGTGAAGAGGTAGCAGAAATGGGGAGGCCTCCGTGCTGCGATAAATCGTTGGTGAAGAAGGGTCTTTGGACGGCAGATGAAGACGCCAAGCTGCTCGCTTACGTTTCCACTCATGGAACTGGGAATTGGAGCTCCGTTCCAAAGAAAGCAGGTTCAACTACTAACTCTGTGCATTACTCACTCTCGTAGCAGGTTTTAATTAGCGCCTGAGCATGATCAACTTGCAGGGCTGAAGAGATGTGGGAAGAGCTGCAGATTGAGATGGACTAATTATTTGAGGCCAAACCTGAAGCATGAGGGCTTCACCCCTGAGGAAGAAGAGAGGATAGTAGAACTCCATGCCACAATTGGAAGCAGGTTTATGTATATTTAGTTCTTCAAGTTGTT
Source organism: Thalia dealbata (assembly GCA_030544415.1). Lineage (NCBI taxonomy): Eukaryota > Viridiplantae > Streptophyta > Magnoliopsida > Zingiberales > Marantaceae > Thalia > Thalia dealbata. The sequence goes on from CM060458.1 coordinate 4,350,820, forward strand.
AAGAACACAAGGCATATTTTTCTGCGATTTAATCTTGCAACAGATGGTCGATAATTGCAAAGCAACTCCCCGGTCGGACGGACAACGACATCAAGAACTACTGGAACACCAAGCTCAGCAAGCAGCTCTACCAGAACGGCATCGACCCCGTCACCCACCGCCCCGTCTCCCTCGTCCTGCAGAGCATCAGAGACCTGCAGCAAACCAACACCTCCACCGCTGATGGCAGAACCCGACGCTACACTCCTCGAAACCTCAACGCCGTCCTCTTCCTCCCCGGTCTTTCCCCTCCGCCAGCGCCGACCGACCTGCTCTTCTCCCCACGACGCCAGCTCACTCGTCCGCCTCTCGCGGCCGCCCTGCACGATGGCGGACAGCCAAACCAGGTTCACGCCCCCCCGAGCGAACCCTCGTCCTGCTGCTCCAACGCCGCGACAGCGCCGCAGCCGCCGCCGTCCCCGGAATTCAACTGGACCGATCTGCTCGCGGATAGAGTCCTGTCGGACGATAACTCCATCGTCGGCGCCGGTGGTTATGTCGGGAATGCCGATGGCGGCAAGGGAGGAGGAGAAGGGCGTGGTGCGTCGTTGACGGAGGATGAGGGCGCGAACCATGGCGGATCGAGCTCCTTCGTGGACGCCATTTTGGAGCAGGACAGGAAGTTGTTCTCCAAGTTCTTCGAGTTCCTCGGTGATATGTGAAGATGAGATCATCCACCTACCTATATATATATATATATATATATATTACATGACCTAGTCTTTGAATTCAAGGGATAAAAAAAAATACTCATTTAATACGAACTTTTTTAGGAAGGAGGACGGAGCAAATGCGTTGTAATTCGATTAAAACTTTGATAGTGAGTAGTTCGGTGCAATCTACCAGATTTGATTTGATTAGGTAATCAAAATATAAAAAAGTCAAGAGGAGATCTAGAGCACATCATTTGACATGACAGCGTTAATGAAGTGGATCTTTTCCTTTTTTTTTACGGTGGAATTTTTTTAATTTAAAAATACAAATAAAATAATAGAATGATACGTAGATTGGGCTATAATAATTCAGGTAGTAGATTGATACGTAGGATATACATATACGGTGAGCTACACACTGTATTTTTATAGAACTGTAAACTCTTAGTAAAGATAAAATACATCTTAAATTTATCATCATCGCCGACAAAGGTTAAACTTTTAGCGAAGTAATAAATTATATGGGAGGAGGGTGGATATGCGGCAGCTCGGTAGCTGCAGATTAAACGCCGGAGGGAGGGAGGGAGGGAGACTCATCACTGCCACTGCCCGCTCGTGCGGGCGACTGCAGCTCCGATTAATTGATTCCAGGCCGAATGGGGAACAACCATTCTTAATTTATATCTGCAAAAACTCAACTCTTCTTCTACTTCCTCTCTTTCTCAAGCCAACATCCTATAAATTATGGAAAAAGGAGCGACGACAATAGCGAAAAAAAATGGTGGGGGCGGTGGGACGAATCAGGACACACGTCTGTGACGAGCAGCTACTTTTCCGCAACCAAATTCTAAGCAGCAGCCGGGTACAGATCTTTCCCTTCATTACTTCCTCCTACATCTCCAGTCCAAGAGAGGAAGGAAAAATAAAAAAACTTCGCAATGTTGGTTTCAGATCCATGAAGAATGTGAAGGAATTTTTTCGACTGTCTCACTGCATTATTATTCTCGATCAAGAGAAAGATTGTGGCTGTGTGTGTGTGTGTGTGTGTTCATGAACAACAAGAAGGAAGCTACAAAAATACCCATTTCATCAGCGTATATAAGAGTTATATGAACAGATAACATTCAAAACTACAACTCATCGATTACTTCGGTTCCGCAGTAACTCTGCAGATGAACATGCGTGAGTAATATGATCGCCACCGGTTAGCTATTAATTATGTCATTTAATCATAATATTGTACAATTCTGATCTACTGGCGAACCACTCCTAATTAATTATGAAGAGGAAGGAGGACCTTCAGCACAATATACGTACCTTCTATCTTTTCTTAATTCATCAAATTGAGGAGTAGGTGAAGTGTGTTCTTTAATTATCATCAGATATTTTGTGAATTTGTGGAGCTTTCATACCGGCGTTGATCAGAAGTCATCAATTTATAGAGCCGACGGCGAGCCGCCTCCCCCACCTCCTGAACTCTCCTCCACCACCGAACTACTGCTTACACCGGCAGCCGCGGAAGCTGGAGGTGGAGCTGATGAGTTCTCGCCTCCTCCGGCCGAGCTCCCTTCGACCGCCGGGGCGGGAGGCGGCCCGCGCTTCCGCTTCTTCTTCTTCTCGTAGGGGATGCCGCGCGCCTTGGCCTGGCCCTCGCGCACCTCGCGGAGGTAAATCCGGACGGGGCGGGCGGCGAAGGGGTTGGATTCGGGGCGGCCGCCGCTCTCCTCGTAGGCGGCGCGGAGGCGGCCGATAAGCGCGTCGAGGGAGCCCCAGGCCTGGCGGAGCGGGCACGCGCAGGAGGCCGGCGGGTTGGGCTGGCCGAAGAAGGCGCACCCGGACGCGTGCACCTTCGTCTTCCCGAACTGGTCGAGGTACTTGAGGAACTCGATGACGTGCGCCCCGCTGCACCGCGCCAGCGTCAGCGGCGGCTTGTGGTTCTTCAGGTACTGCAGGAAGGTGTTCCAGTCTCGTCGCTTCTGCGACTCGTACCGACTCGGCGCCGGCGGCTGCGTCTGCTGCTGAGGAGGAGGAGGAGGAGGAGGAGGGTCGGAGGAGGAGGAAGGGCCTTCGCCGGTGCCTCCGGGTGCGCCCGGTGGTGCCGATTCCATGCACGAGATCGAGGTAGATCGATCAGTACTCTTCTCTTCTCTTCTATCTTGGCTATCAATCATCGATTGGGTGGAATATGATCTGGTAGTGGTACGGATTGGAAAAAAGCGTGAAGTCTCCTCCATTGGTGTCAGGGAAGGGAAGGGAAGAGAAGAGACGAGAAGAGAGAGTGTGAAAGGGAGACGCAGAGAAAGAGAAGTCGAGTCGAGACTTGAAGAAATGAGACGTCAAAAGTTGAGAGATTGAGTCGTAATCAAAGTTGGTGGGTCCCCATGTTGGAAATTATTTTATATTTTATAACAAATAAATGAAATGAGACCTGCTTTACTTTGTTTTTTTCTTCTGCATCCTAATTTAATTTTTATTTTTTATCTAAATTTTTTACATTTCAGTTTTTTTTTTACTAGTTGGCATATATTATTCTCGAATATAAGCGTAAAGATTAAACTTGAGAAAATTTTAGTTTTCACCCCAGTTTATAATTTATCTTAAGAACAATATTTATTATTCTCTATTTTAAAATAAATAAATGAAATGATTAAGAATAAATTTTGTTGAATAATTCTTATATTATATTAATCACTGCATGCTCTTCTAGATGATAAGGGCAATCCCACCGCTTGGACCGGAAGCCCAATTAAAAACCCAATTGATGGTGCCAGGTTTTCTTTATTTTTTTTTACAATTTGTTTATTCAATAAAAATGCAGCAAAAACTATAATTACGTTATAATTTATAATTCAATAAAAAACTTTTTTGGTTGGACGAATTTTTATTTGAATTTTTTTAAAAAAAGTAGGATTGATGCAATATTAATTGATAATGATAAAATTTTGAATTCTACAAGTGTTTGAGGGAATAAATAAATAAAAAGATTAAAAAAAAAATGGAGTGTGCATCAATTGGTGACTTGCGTTTGTGGAAACAAGAACAAGTATCAGGCAACTGTGACGCGAAATGGAGGGACCCTCAAAATATAGGCATCAGACTGCTGCTTGCCACCGACAATTTTTTTAAATATATTTTTTCTCAGAAGGTACATCCCTGGATATCAAGATGAGGTTTTATACAACAACAATAATAATCTTACTGAGAGAGGAATTGAGGAATAATATAATAAAAATTTGATCTCGAATTTATAATCATCATTCATAATAAGTCATAAGTTTTTGTAACAATATCTTTTATCTTAATATTAAAAATGATCATACAGATTCTTAACATTAAAGAAAACTTTGATTTAAGATGGATAAAAAAAAAAGATTAATGACAAGTAACATAAAAGTTGTTTCACCAGGTTAGAAAAGACAAAAGCATACTGTCGGAAAACATTGATGAAAAAAGTCACAGAGCAAAGACAATGGACTTGAAATGTGGGAATCATTGGACAGAGACGCGGACACTTCACCCTAACCTGACCTTGCCAGAGACAAAATTATTAATACTCCTCCCCAGTAATCTTATCTTCTCCACCTCCACCTCATGATAAATATTTAAGCTTACTGTGCTTCATGTTAAGGTTACTTCTGCTCTGTGTTCTTCATTTTTTTTTTCTCTTTCTTCCTCTATTTAAGCGTTAAGTTGACACTTAGTGCTCGTACTAAAGGGAGTTCTTAAAGTGAGCAAGAGAATCCAAAGCACAATAAACAATATATAATTTATGCAGAATTGTTTGCTACTTGATGTATGGGTGACCCCCCCACCAGAAAGGGGATTCCCTCAATCATTCATTCATTCAAAATTTCATTCAGGTGGGAGTCCAAGTCATGCAATCAAAGAATTATTAGAGCTGGTTAGGTTTCACCTAATAAAAGGGAGGAAGAGAAGAATCATGGAAGCAGGAACTTCCCATTTGTATATTGCCAAGCTGTGGTAGATGATGGCAACATCCAACTTATTTACTCATTGTCAGTGATGATTAATTTATCACAACTAATCAAATATGTCACGTCACAAGATTACAAAGTGTAAGCACAATGATTGCCCCCTTTTTTAAATATTATGCTTTGTTTGTTTGCATGGAAACCAAGTCGGAGGTAAAAATAGAGTCCACCGTTTCTAACAAATGTGCTCACGGCTTTAATATCCATGTCCAACACCATCTCATAAGGACTACTATGTTATATATTTATATGTATTCAGAAGAATAATATTATACTGTAGTTCTACAATGATAAAACTAAGTTTAAACTCAACGCTAAAATAATTTGATTTTTTTAAAAAAATATCTTATATATAAAAATTCTAAATATCAACTGGTTAAATATCTCAAGATATCAATAAAAAATGAATCTTAAACGCATATCTACTCTAACTAAATTTAAGTTTGTACAGATGGTTAAGTTTGTACACATGGATAAAATATTGCCCTAATCATTCACATACATCTTAAAGAAACCAACTCAAACTGATATCTAGCAAATTATACCATTCCATAGTTTGTGGCTTACCAATTGTAAAGGAAAAAGGAGCTGTGTACTTCCGATCTGGTCCATGGAAAACTATTTATGTGTTCTGTCATCATCAGCACCCTCGTCGAACACTCCCGACGATCCCACCCGGAAATCAAGTTGTTTCTGGTGCTTTAAGCGCCTTCGTCGATCGAATTCTTCCCATCCTTCAACCTATTGCACGTACAAGATTGTATGAAGGTATCTATTTACATGCATGCATGCATGAACAACAGAAAGGCTCATTAATGACAAGTTTTTGGGGCCGTGATAATTCGAACCCTCCTGGAATCTTTACATGCATGGATAGGGCTGTCTAAAGTCTGAGGCTCAACCTAAGAGATGTCTAAATTGACTTCATGGATCAACAACATCAATTGCACACAGGTTAATATTCATGCAGATTCCAGTAAATTCAATGATGAGCGAGTTCAATTATATATAGATATAATCAATGATGAGCAAATTTTTCATCGTCGACAGTCTTGAAAAGCTCAGTATCAGGTAAAGACACATTTATCTTTGTCGTTGAAATCCTTTTTTTTGGTACGATTAATTTATTGTTGATAATCTAGACTGAAATAGTGAAACGTCTAGCCACAGGGAAACTCTTACAAGTCGAACAAAAAAAAACTGACTACGTATATAACTATGCTTTGTACCTGGCGAAGAACATCATTTGTGATTGGCGTACCATGGAGATCAAGTGTGGATAGCTGATAGCACATTTTAAATAATGCCGGGGGGAGGGATTTTAGACCGTTGTTTCTAAGAATCAAGGCCTGTAGTACAAGCAAAAATAATTGTAGGCAACAAAGAACAGTCTACATAGCACTACAATTATAAGAATACAACTTTGATATATTTAATACTTTTACTTGGATAAACCAGCATACAACTGATGGGTATACGGCAAAAGAAATAACTGGTTTGCTTACCACCAACCAGAAACTTTTCAGAAAGTTACAAGAGCATTATGTAATGTTTTATGTGTATCAATGGAGTCGGACTATGTTAATTCTGCGTAAAGGGATAACAGTTCCAAAAATAAAGCTCCGCAGCACTAACCTAAATAAACCCCTTACACCTAGAAATGAAGTATGGAACCTCAAACTACTTGGCTAATAGAATAGGATGATGCTCGTTAAAAATCCTGGCTAAAGGCTTTAAGAACTTATTTTGATAGGACTAGCAACCCAGCCACACTGAGTGTTCCTTCTCTCAAAAGTCGGGAAGGCTGCCACTTCTTCTCATACTGCTTGGCACAACAGTAGCCAAGTATCATACCAATCTATGACTAATACAGATGCTAATATAGATACTTCAAGCCATGGTTATAATTTCTTCAGTTTAGATCCACTAATTGCACCTAACCCAGCATGCGTGGTTTTGTCCAGCAAATCACCATTCTTCTGTGCACTGTCGTCAACATTGTAATGCAAAATATCATGCACTAACTGCAACTTATAGGCAAATGACAGCACTAATTTAGAAAAGAAGCTTGCATACACCTTCAATAGCTTCACGTTTGCCCTAATCTGATCATTGTAGCAGAATCTTATTATTCATTTTCCAAATGTTGTGCCCTAAAAATGCCCAGGACTAGTGCTTACACTAGTTGATTCTCCAGTTAAGAATTTCAGGGAAAGGCAAAGTGATATCAAATTAAGTTTAAAAAACTTGTATTTAGGGCTGTCGATCTCCAGTGTTGTACTTAACTGTTATAACACCACAGTACAAGAATAGAAATTAAATGGAAAAAAATTTCTACAACCACAACTATGAATAAAATAGGTTGAAGGATACATTAAAACATCAGTGGAGACTAACATTATTTTGATATAGCTAACAAATTATAGCGATAAAAGGTCCAAGAAAAGAATGTAATTACAAACAGTCGGTGTACATTCAAAATTTTCACAACTTGAATCTCTAAACAAATAGTTTGATTTCTAAAGATATCCAAATACATAGGAACATCATAGAAAAACCAATAAGAAAAAAAATACCTTTAAGTCGTGCAAATTCCCAACTGTTTCTGGCAGATTGACTAGAAGATTACATGATAAATCAATCTGCATTTGATGAAAACAAATTGATAATGTAAGATGTCTTGTATGTAAAGCCTAGTCCCCCCAGTCCTACTATGTTGTGACTATATATATATATATATATCACTTCAAGTTCTACATATGCATATTGCAAGCAAACAATTACCTCAACTAGAGATCGACAGTTTCCTATAGATGAAGGTATCGAACTCAATCTGCCATCAGATGACAATAAATGTCAAGAAACAAAAAGGAAAGAGACAATAGAAAGAAAAGTTAAGTTCATCTTATCACCTCAAATTGATCCCAAGAGTCAAAATACCACAAACTAGTATGTGGCTGAAAGCGAACATTAAACTTTGAAATAAAATAAGTTTTGGACATTCTTTAAGCTTGACATGGTCTGGTCAGATTGTCTCTTAAATATTAAATAAAATAAGTCGAGTTAGTTTCGAATTTTTGAAATTTCCGAATTTAGTTTGCATCATAAACACTTTACATAGTCAAAGTTGGATTTGGTTTCTGTGATTTAAACTAAAACCCAAAATCTGATTTGTGAAACAAAATTCAGATTGGAGTAAAAAAAAAATCTTGATCTGACCCACAAATTTCTAGAGTTTTCAGAAACAGATCAGGACAAGTTTCCAGGTCCTGATTGTCCAGATATTTTGGGGTGCCCTTAACAAACATGCCACACTGAATCTATGCAGCATAGTATCAAGATCTTAAAAAATAGTCCAGGACAAGAACTTGCCAAGAGGATGACTGCTTTGTGTATATAATGTGTCTTTATGTAGTCAGCCAGAGAAAAGCTATACTAGAATTCGAGAACAAACAACTTAATTATCAACAAGAAAAATCCTAGGCCCGGATTTGGTTTCTGTGATTTAAACTAAAACCCAAAATCTGATTTGTGTTACAAAATTCAGATTGGAGTAAAAAAAATCTTGATCTGATCCACAAATTTCTAGAGTTTTCAGAAATAGATCAGGACAAGTTTCCAGGTTCTGATTGTCCAGATATTTTGGGGTGCCCTTAACAAACATGCCTCACTGAATCTATGCACAGTACAATCAAGATAGTATCAAGATCTTAAAAAATAGTCCAGGACAAGAACTTGCCAAGAGGATGACTGCTTTGTGTATATAATGTGTCTTTATGTAGTCAGCCAGAGAAAAACTATACTAGAATTCGAGAACAAACAACTTAAGTATCAACAAGAAAAATCCTAGGCTTGGGGCAGATTACGACGACAGATCTTTCATAGCTTTACAAAAAAAAGCTAAGAGACAAATTATCACAGTGCAGAATTTAATAGCTTCACTGAACAAACATGACAGCACTCTTCATAAAGCAAAATTAAAATTCTTCTATGTGTATGAAATTTGAGATGCATATAAAACAACCTAATTATTCTCTTATGCATTTTCTGATGTGCATTTGATAACAATGAAGACTAGAGAAATCAAGCATTGATGCAGTTGTTAATTTATTTTCCAATGTGCGTTAATGCTATTGTATCATGCCTGACAATCTACTGCTACTGACGTAGCATAAAGTTCTGAGCTTTGAGTAAACCAATTTCACAACACTTAACACTGAAATTAATTGGCATGTATCGGATATCAACCGTCCAAAATCCAAACAAAGTCTACTATAATGGGAAAGAAAGGGAAATTTACAGGATTTGCTGCATTCTATCATCCACTTTTTGCTCCTTTTTTACTATCCAAACTATCACTCTAATAATTAATTTGAAATTCACACTATCCAGCCAAGACCAACTACTAGTGAAATATATGTAAGCAGGAAAAGAAAAGATAACCCCATTCTCAAAATACCTATTGTTGGCCACTTTCAGTATTTGAAGTTGGTTCAGCAATCCTAATTCATCTGGTAAGCTTGCTATCTTGTTATTGGCAATATGGAGTTGGCAAAGAGAGGTCAAAGTACCCACTGCAGATGGCAACATAGTTAAACTGCCAAAATTGTAAAACAAACACATATGTTATGTTGATCAAGAGAAAAAAATTTATACTCAGGCTCCAAGAAGACATGAAAAAACGTTATAGCAAGTAACATGCAAGTACAATTGTGGAATGACGTATAATGAAGAAAAGAAAAGCAAACAAAATTCATTACATGAACCAAAATGGAGAAACAATGACAATAACAAAAAAATACATCCCGAACAAAGTCATTCTATTGTACACCCAAAAAGATAGTTGTGATATCTGACAACCATCACCGAGTAATGAGAACTAGTGATTAAACAATATATACTGCTAAAAATAGAGGTATAAAGGAGAGAAAAAATGATTGTTAGTTACTATTTGCATCTCTTGGTTCATCTAATGACCATCAATTTTTTTATGATCATTCATTAGATTGCTAACAAATTAAATTTTCATTCATTATATTCCTGTTAAAAATAGTAGATCATAAATACCCAGCTGATACTTACTGGTTTTGGTTTAATGATAAGACAATCAAAGACTTCAAAGATGATAGACCCTCCCAACTAATGCTCTCATCTGTTATATTATTTGCATTCAGCAGCAACTTCTACAGATACGAGAAAAAAATAAAGAATCAACCATTTGTTGCATTCAGATAATAGAAATAAGTAAAATGATCCTTGAAAGCCCAAATCTAAATAATAGGACAGGATTCCTAGTGATGCCAAAATACTTAAAACCCATGCATAAATAGATAGGAAAGTTACATTCAGTGACTTCAAATTTCCAACTTTAGTTGGTATTTCTCGAATCAAGTTGATGCTGGCGTCCAATACTCTTACAGAATGTCCACAAGACCAAACTTCTTCTGGAACTGCCTATCATAATATAGGAATAAGATTCTCAACCTCAAAGAAAATATACATATAAATATATATAACTCTCTGTAAACTTCACACAGCCAGTACATGTATATTCCTGGATATGAAGATTCAAGTTCAAGTCATCAGCCCAATCCCATTAAACTAAGTCATCAGCCCAATCCCATTAAACTAACTCAAATACTACTGAATCAAGATGACAACTTTTATTTTTTAAGTTGGCATTATGACAAGAAGCAAGTTTTTATGGTTAAACCAAGAAAAAGAGGAACCATTTTCAAAAAGTAAACACCATAGCGGGGAACACATTTAAGAGAAATCTCAAATTAACAAATGGAACAAAACAAAAGATAGGCTGGACCTAAGACAGTTATCCACTGGAACAAGAATTGTTGCATTGTAACACAGTTAAAATCCCTGCAAAATCAATAGATAAAAAAATATAGCAGAGAAATATCCTAAAAATTGTTGAAGTTCATAACATTTTAAAAGCATGAAATTACCACCATGTTCTAGTGATCAAAGAGGACAAAGAAGTGGTAAAGATTCAGGGGAAAGAGCAAGCAATTCAAGAAACAACAACAGATAGTAAAATATATGCATAATTCCATAAGTAGATTTGTCAAGTAAAAGTGTATGGCCTACACCACTATGTTATGATAAAAACAGAAAATTTATTCAAGCAAATACATCTTTCAAGCTTCTATTAGCTCCTGCTTCTGTACCTCTAAGTTGCTCTCAGATAAGGCTACAACACCAGTCAACTTCCATCTTTCTGCTCGACTTTTCTCAATGACTGTCGAATCTACCATCCATCTTTCTATGCCTCTGGGTTGCTCTCTTTGAGCTTGTCTAGTATCTAAAATCCTCCTTGAATTGGTTGCTTGGGGTGTAGAATCTTTGGTTATAGGGCCATCCTGTTCAAGCAAGATGCTCTTAGTTATTATCCAATTAGTTAAAATAATAAGATTAGAAGGAAAAGTCCATTTGTGAAAAATGTGCAGTCAAACCACAATTCTCGTTCATTCTCCCATCTATCTGAGATGATTCGATCACGTCAGAAGATGAAACTAGTGAGGAAAAGAGTTGGCCTAGCAGAGATATAATTAATACAAATAACCTCAATTGGAACAAAATAAAGGTATAAAAACAAGACAGAACAGTTCCCTTTCCACTTTTTTATAAGTGATACTTTCTCAGCATAAACATAAAGCGAACCTACAGAAAACATAAACAAGAAGGCTAGAGAATTACCCCTTGATGAAGACCTTGAGAAGCTATCAGCATGAGCTTGGACCCGTTCTTGACCAACATTGATTTCAAGCTCTCGATATCTTTTAGAAGTTTGCCTGCAGTAGACATACATATGGATCAAAAATTTTGATTGCCCCAAAATAATTTAACTTTGTAGTTTCTCTGAACGTCGAAGCAGTCATCGCCTCGTGATTAATTCAAAAGGAACAAATTTACCAAGTCCCACAAAAATCCTCTGGATCAAAACAATCTCACTTCCATTTACTAGCACTAAACTAGTTTCAGTTTTATAAAAAAAACCAAAGTCATGCCGCTGGCATCTCAATGGATGGACTGCATCATTTGCCGAAGGAGAGGAAACACCAACAGAGACTAGGCGAACATAAAGGGAGGTTGAAGAAGAGAGAAAGAGGGCGAGGGAAGGGGAGAAAGGAGGCACCTTTGAATATTAGGGTTTGGCCGCGAGGGAGGACGTTGGTGAGAGGCTGGAGGAGAGATTTGAGGTCGGAGACGGTGGCGTCCACGGGCAGGGGGACGAGTAGCGTCCGGCCGCTGAACTTGACGTGGACGGTCATGGTGGACTGATCGCCGTCGACATCCTTCGACCCTTCCATCGCGCTTTCGCCTCTCCTGCTCGGCCTCACGCGACTTCAGCCGTTCGTCGTGATGGGCGTTTTCACATATTTACCCCTGCAGAATCTGAAAAAAAAAGTTCATTTTGGTTTTGCACCCTTATAAGTTTACTTTTTATCGATTCACTTCCAAGCGGATTCTTTTAAGGATGTGTATAAATATACAAAAATTTTACTATTTTTAAATAAATTTCTATACTCCTACATCGAAGAGAATAAACCAGTCTTCTTCCCCCACCGTATTAACCTTTAATATTTCAACAGTATATTAATTTATATTATTATACCTAACTTAGTATTGTTTCTTTCGATATAAATATATATAATTAAATTTTATACTAAGGTTATAATTTTAATAAATTTATTTTTTTCTTATTTGGTGAACCATCACCTTATAATTAAATAATAATTATAATAAATATAAATTAAAATAATAACAATTTTTTATTTTTTATTATCATTCAGTTTAGGTTAATTATTTTTAAATAAAACTATTATTATTGAATTCACATTTGATAATTTTCTTTTTAAAATTTTAAGACGTTAATATATATAAACTAGATAGTTATATTAATTCAACATATCAAGTTAACTATTCATTAGTATTCTATTTAAAAATATTATTTTTATATTAATAATATTATAAAAAATATTTTTAAAACTATTATTATAAAATATATTAATAATCATATACTTTTGAAATTGAATGAGTCTTAAATATATAACTTAGTGTAAGACTATGTGGTTCTAATGCACATCTTTAATAATTATATATTATATTTAAAAAATTAAGTTAATTTGTAGTTATATTTTCATAAATATTTGTGCATTCAAAATATATATAACCAATCATGTTTAGATGTAAATTATCTAATTTAATAGTTATTTCTAACAACTTATAAGATATTTCTTAAATATTAAAATCATAGTATTGTTATGAAATAATATTTCCGTAATAATTATATGATCAATTATTAAGCATTTTTTTACTGTTAAAAGATTACTTTGCACAGAGTATACACTCTCCTCAAGTGAGATGGATAAGGCCATAGAATATATTCTCAGAGGTCAATTCAAACCTCAAAACAGAATCAGATCAGATTCGTCATCGCAATTGAGCTCCTTTCATTCCCGACAAAAGCAAAAACAAGGTGATGTGAATATAATACGCGAGGACGAAAACTTCTGACGTTATTAATTAACAAGAGACTAATTAATAACTTACAGAGCCATCACCATCTCAGTGCAGCAACTTGCCGGTGTGCCCCATCGTTTCACCGGTGAGTAAAGAATAATAAGATACGGAACATAAAGACCATATTAATTGGTATATATCTAAATGCAACATGGAACATCTTTCCGGAAACAAAGGAAGCAACATAATATTATTATTATCCTCCTCATCTGGATATTATGACATTAAAATAAAAACAGATGAGACCGTCTGCCTCATGTTTCTTAATTTCCTTCGTCACAATATTAGATTAAGGCCTTCCCCGTCGCATGCACCACCAAAAACCAACACGTTTCTTTCTTCCCTATATATATATATATATAGCTCCACCTCCGCTTCATATTACACAAACCGAAACAGGAAAAAGAACAAATTAAAGCTCAGGAAGTAAGAAGGATTCCGGATTGATTGAAAGAGACCACCGTGCCTGGGCGTGTGCGCATCCAGCTAAAAAGAAACCTGGATTAAAATATATTTGGGTTCAGATATCGAAGAAGTAGGGATAGGCGTCGTCCCACAGGCACGACGCCGCCACATCGTAATCATCGTAAGGCCACGACGGCGACGTCGCCGCGGCCGGCGCCGCCGAGCCCGCGGCACCACTCTCCGTCGTTATCACCGGCGGACACGACTGCGCCTGCCCCGATCTCGCCGGTCCCCCGACCACCGAGCTGAGATCATCGAACCCGGTCGCCCGCTCGTCCAAGCCGTAGTGCTGCTGCTGCTGCTCCTCCTGCCCCCCAGCCGCCGGCGGATGCGCGGACACCGGAGCCAGCGCTACGGCACCCGTCTCCAGCTGCTCGGGCTCCGACATCGCCGCCGCGGAGGAGAGCGTGATCATGCTGTCCGTCACCACGCTGCTGCCGTAGATGAAGGGCGGTGGAAGGTTGTAGGAAGCGGCGGCGGCGATAGCGGCGGGAGGAGGGATGGGGAAGTGGTGGAAGCCGGCGGGGCGAGGGAGGAGCGGGCGGAGGGTAGCGGTTGCGGAGGATGGAGCGCCGGCGTCGGCGGAGGCGAGGCCGGAGAGGAGGGCGTCTGCAGCGGGAACGGTGAGAGAGGAGGACGAGGCCTGGAGGTTGAGCGGGGCGTGGGGGCCGTAGAGGACGAGGGCTGCGCGGTCGTAAGCCTTGGCGGCCTCCTCGGCGGTGGAAAACGTGCCCAGCCACTTGCGCGTCCGCTTCCGCGGCTCCCGGATCTCCGCCACCCACTTCCCCCAGCTCCGCTGGCGCACGCCACGGAACCTGAACTTGGTATTCTCCGGGCCGCCCTTGGCCTTGCCCTTGCGGACGGCAGCTGAGGCGGAGGCGCTCTCGTGGTACTGTTCTATTGGAGAATCGGCCTCGCGGTGATCCATTAATGGCGATGGTCGTAGGAAAGAGAGGAGAAAAGGGTGGAAAATCCCTCGAGCTTGCTCGCGCTGTTTGGGCAGCGAGGGCGGTGGTCGATCATTGTGCTTTATATACAAATGTCCCTCTCTATATATAGACAGAAACAGACCAGCGTTGAGACTAAAAGAGACGAAAGGTGGTCAGCGCTTACTGCAGCAGCAAAACCATGTTTGGATTCTAACAGCCTGCGCTCATTGCTTCATCCCTTCCCTGCTAAGGAAAACATATACATGGAATATTCGCATGTCAATTTTAATCGCTCTTCTTCATCTCCGTCATTTATATATTAATCCCGTGCATGTGTCCTTCCCGTGCTTTTTATGCGATTATATAAACAGGGACACGTATGTTTCCAGAGGAGCATGCTCGTTGTCATTGCGGCAGAGGAAAGTAACAGATAGGAGCGGGATGAAAGGGCTGAGGGCATGCATGATGGAAGGAAGAAGGAGAGCCCCCCTTGGAGGGGCGGAAAGGAGCAAGGGAGGGAGGCTGATGGCCGATGGCTGAAGCGGAGAGGGGTCGGAAGGCATCGGGAACAAGCGAGGTTGTCGCCGGAGAAACAGACAGAGGAATGGGGCTCGCTTCGCCTTTGGTTTTGGGTTTTGCCTCCGCTGCACCTTGAGATTGCTAAGAGGACTGCTTGCAGCGACGTGTGCGCAGTGCAAGCATCGCGGCCTTAGGTTTGGAATACCGCCTTCGCTTATCATGTTTTAGTAAAGATTAAAAAAGAGAAGATATGATATGAACGTTAGATGATTGAGTTGCGTGGTGATGTTCTTGTCCGACGGTACAGAGTTCAAAGAGGTATAGGGTTTTAAACGGTGGTTGACTGAATCTGATTCTTTTTTATTATCGTCATTATTTTTTTATAGCTATAGGGTTTTAAACGGTGATTGACTGAATCTGGCTCTCTTTTGCTATCACTATCATTTTTATAGCTTATAGGTATGTCGGCCATACGTGGCATAATAATATGGTGTTGTGGCGTTACCTCGTTAATCTAGTGACGAATGTACTCTAGGTATTAAAAAAATATGGGTATTATTTTTCTATCTTCTACCGTAACTCTTAATCACCCAAATATATTTAAAAAAATTAATTTTGAAGACACTTTCTATCAAATTTCTAATTAAATCTATATCATTCTTAATTAAATTATTACAATCTCATTAATAGAGTGTGTTATTCTATTAATAGTGTATTTTTTACTTTTCTCTCGATACTAATAAGTACACTATGAGATTAGATATTTTATAATATCTTTATATTCTATTCTCCTAAGATATCTTCCTTTTTTTTTATTTTGAGGTTACTAGATTTATATAAGAGATTATAGTATAATCTAGCACTTAGATGATATATGTTTATTTTTAGCACCTATAGTTACTCTCATCCAAATATTTTATCTTGATCTTAAGTGGTATGATCTCAAATAGTTTGTATTATAATAAAACGCATATGTTGTATAGGTCTAAGTTTATATGCCTTCACTTAGTTTAAAAATCTTATGCTATACCGAGCCATACTTTGTATTATAATAAGTCTTATCTATCCAAAGTATTATAATAAGTCTTATCTATCCATATGCCGTATAGGTCCAAGTTTATATGCCTTCACTTAGTCCAAAAATCTTATGCTATACCGAGCCATACCTGTATTATAATAAGTCTTATATATCCATATGTTACATAGGTCTAAGTTTCTATACCTTGACTTGGTCCAAAAATTTTATACTATATTGAGCTTGCCTGATCCAAGTCCATGTAAATACTATATGTCATATATGTCCTTGGCTGGATAAGTGTCATTAATTTCACACTTGGACTTGGTCCAAATAAATACCTTATAACGAGTCTATCAATACGTATGTTATATATGTCTAAGTTTTATATTTAATTTTCTCTAAAAATCTTATGTTATAATAGACCTCATTTATGTATATGTTATTGTATAAGTCTAAGTAGGTAAGTTTGACATAGTTTAAATACCGTGTACTATAGTGATATATGTAAATATAATGAGTCTCTTCATGCATATGTTATATAAGTCTAAGTTTTCATGCTTGACTTGGTCTAAAAACCTTATGTGATATTGGGCCTCAATTATGCGTATATTGTGTAAGTCTAAATAAATAGGATTGACTTGGTCTAGATACCTTATAACATGTATGTCCTGGCAAGAATAAGTACCATCAATTTCATATTTGACTTAGTCTAAGTACTTTATGTTATATTAAGCATTACTTTATGTTATACTAAGCCTATCTGATTCATATAAATACTTTGTATTTTCATGCTCGACTTAGTCCAACAACCCATTATATTGGGCCTCATTTATGCATATGTTGTGTAGGTCTAAGTGGGTAGGCTTAACTTATATAAATATATTGTGTTATACTGAGCCTTATCCATATATATATTGTATAGATTTATATGTCATGTATATCTTTGGTTAGATAAATGCTATTAATTTCATACTAGTCAAAATACTTAACATATTGAGCCTCATATGCTAATTTCACACTTAGCATGGTTCAAATGTCTTATTTTACATTGATGCTTTACATTATATTGAGCTTTTAGTGATCTATCGTATGTCCAATGTTAGAAGAGTATGTCAATTTCATATTTAATTTGGTAAGTGTGTTATATTGAACCTCATACTATATATATATAAATTGAAATAATGCTTACAAATTAATTCCATCTCGCGTGATTACTATTTTCAAAAAATAAAAATATGAACCGATAAAAATTACTTATCTTAATTTTAAAAAATAAAAATTATTATCGAAAAATATTTTAGAATAAGAGAAAGATAGACTAACATTTTCTCGTTTTATGCACAAGAACTTATTTTTTCTATCTGCTTAAAAAACAATTTAATTTTCTAAGTATTAAATACGAATTAATGTTAAGCTATCATCGCACAATTTAACATAATTTCAGAAACAGAATCCACAACTTTTTTGTTTTATTTCCTGAAGCCATCTTCACCCCAAGATAGCGCAGAAATACAACGTCCAAGCGGCACACCATCAGCTTATACTCCTACATTTTTAAAAAAATAAAAAATATCAACAAGAAACTAATACAAGAAAAACTGTTTTTTCAAAAAATTCTTAACTAATTTTTTAAAAACTGTATGAGTATTTAATTCTTAATAAACTTTCGGTATAAAACCAAGCGTACATTTTATCGTACAAATTCGTAGCCAGTTCGATCATATCTTTTAGCCAACTAATAAATAAATTCCTATCATGCTCAACACTATAAATTAATTTTATCAGAGAAACTAATTTATGGAAACCGTATTTTGAAGCAGCTAAAAAATCGAGGGAATTAATCCCGGTGGGTTGGATGCCTCGAAGACAACAGGGGAGTCGGCGCCGCCGTATGAGCGGTCGGTCGTCGTCGGCGCCGCGTTCCGTCATCGCCATCCCTCCTCGTATCAGCAATGAGAGCTTCAGGTTGGGAGACGAATGGAATTTAATTAAAAAGTATAATATTTTGAGGACTTTCATCCTACCAACCCAGACTCTCGATCTGTATTTGAGCGGCTCTCATGGGACTGCGTGCTGCGACGTGTGCGCTGTGCGAGCATCGCGGCCTTCCGTTTGGAATACCGCCTTCCATTATCATGTTTTCTTAAAGACTAGAAAAGAGAAGATATGATATAACCGTTCTATGATGGTGATAGAATGTTCTCGGCCGACCATATAGGGTTTTAACGGAACATTGGTATCAGATTTTAAACTATGGTTGTTTTAAATTCTGATTCTTCTTTACTATTATTATCATTTTATATCTATAAAGTTTTAAAAGGTGACTGACTGAATCCGACCCTCTTTTTCTATCACTATAATTTTTATAGATTATTTTTTATAATTATAGAATTTTAAACTGTGATTGACTGAATCCAACTCTCTTTATTATCACTATGAATTTTGTAACTTATTTTTTATAATAATAGGATTCTAAACGGTGGCTGACTGAATCTAGCTCTCTTTTGCTATCATACTATTATTTTTTATAGCTTATAAAATTTTAAACGGTGGTTGACTATATCCGGCTCTTCTTTTGCTATCACTATCATTTTTATAACTTATTTTTTATAGTTATAAGATTTTTTCTTTTGTTATCACTATCATTTTTTATAGCTATAGGGTTTTAAATGATGGTTGACTGAATCGGGTCATCTTTTGCTATCACTATAATTTTTATAGCTTATTTTTATAGTTATATAATTTTAAACCGTTAATATCACTATGATTTCTATAACTTATTTTTTATAATTATAGAATTTTAAACGGGTGGTTGACTGAATCTAGCTTTCTTTTGTTATTACTATTATTTTTTAAGCTTATATAAGTATGTTGATCATAAGTGGCATAATAATGTGGTGTTATAGCTTAGATAGGCATGTTAGTCATATGTGGCATAATAATGTGGTGCTTGGGTGTTGTGGCGATGCCTCTTTAATCTAGTACCGAATACACTTTAAGTATTAAAAAAATATAGATATCTTTTTTTCTCTTTTCTACACTAACTTTTAATCACCCAAATATTTTTTTAAAAAAATTAAATTTATATTATTCCCAATTAAATTATTACATCCTGTTAATAGAGTTTGTGTTAAAAAATTCAATCTATATCATTTTCAATTAAAATTATTACATTCACATTGATAATGTCTCTCTTTACTCTTTTATCTTAAGGTATTTTTCCTTCTTTTTTTTAATCTTTAAGTTACTATATTCATGTAAGAGATTAAAATATGATCTATCATTGTATAATTCTATAAAGATCTCAAATAGTTTATATTATAATAAGCCTTCCTAATCTAGATCCACGTAAATACCTTGTTATAATGAGCATTTTTACACATAAGTTATATAAGTCTAAGTTTTTATATTTGACTTGGGTCTTTAACTCGGTCCAAAACTATTATATTATACTGGGTTTCATTTATGCATATATTGTATAGGTCTAAGTAGGTAAGCTCAACTTATCTAAATACATTATATTATAAAGAACTTTATCCATATATATATTATATAAGTCTACATGTCGTGTATATCCTAGGCGGGATAAGTGTTATCAATTTTATATTTGACTTAGTCCAAATGCCTTATGTTATATTAAGCCTATTGTTCCATGTAACTACATTATTATAATGATTTCTATAACTTATTTTTTAAAGTTATAGGATTTTAAATGGTGGTTGACTAAATCCAGCTCTCTTGTGCTGTTACTATTATTTTTATACGCGTTTAGCGACGAATGCATTCTAAGTATTAAAAAATATAGATATCTTTTTTTTTCTCTTCTACATTAACTTTTAATCATCTAAATATTTTTTTAAAGATTAAATGATATCATTCCCGATACTAATAATTACACTATGAGATTATATATTTTATAATATCTCTATACTATTTTATCTTCAGGTATTTTTTTTTATTATCTTGAAGTTACTAAATTCATATAAGAGATTAAAAGCATAGTAGATGTCTATTTTTAAGATCGGCCTCTGGTGATCCATTAATGGCGATGGTCGTAGGAAAGAGAGGAGAAAAGGGTGGAAAATCCCTCGAGCTTGCTCGCGCTGTTTGGGCAGCGAGGGCGGTGGTCGATCATTGTGCTTTGTATACAAATGTCCCTCTCTATATATAGACAGAAACAGACCAGCGTTGAGACTAAAAGAGACGAAAGGTGGTCAGCGCTTACTGCAGCAGCAGCAGCAGCAAAACCATGTTTGGATTCTAACAGCCTGCGCTCATTGCTTCATCCCTTCCCTGCTAAGGAAAACATATACATGGAATATTCGCATGTCAATTTTAATCGCTCTTCTTCATCTCCGTCATTTATATATTAATCCCGTGCATGTGTCCTTCCCGTGCTTTTTATGCGATTATATAAACAGGGACACGTATGTTTCCAGAGGAGCATGCTCGTTGTCATTGCGGCAGAGGAAAGTAACAGATAGGAGCGGGATGAAAGGGCTGAGGGCATGCATGATGGAAGGAAGAAGGAGAGCCCCCCTTGGAGGGGCGGAAAGGAGCAAGAGAGGGAGGCTGATGGCCGATGGCTGAAGCGGAGAGGGGGCGGAAGGCATCGGGAACAAGCGAGGTTGTCGCCGGAGAAAGAGACAGAGGAATGGGGCTCGCTTCGCCTTTGGTTTTGGGTTTTGCCTCCGCTGCACCTTGAGATTGCTAAGAGGACTGCTTGCAGCGACGTGTGCGCAGTGCAAGCATCGCGGCCTTAGGTTTGGAATACCGCCTTCGCTTATCATGTTTTAGTAAAGATTAAAAAAGAGAAGATATGATATGAACGATTAGATGATTGAGTTGCGTCGTGATGTTCTTGTCTGACGGTACAGAGTTCAAAGAGGTATAGGATTTTAAACGATGGTTGACTGAATCTAGCTCTTTTTTATTATCGCTATTATTTTTTATAGCTATAGGGTTTTAAACGGTGATTGACTGAATCTGACTCTCTTTTGCTATCACTGTCATTTTTATAATTTATAGGTATGTCGGCTATACGTGGCATAATAATATGTCTTTATAGCTTATAGGTATGTCGGCCATACGTGGCATAATAATATGGTGTTGTGGCGTTACCTCGTTAATCTAGTGACGAATGCACTCTAGGTATTAAAAAAATATGGGTATTATTTTTCTATCTTCTATCATAACTCTTAATCACCCAAATATATTTAAAAAAATTAATTTTGATGACACTTTCTATCGAATTTCTAATTAAATCTATATCATTCTTAATTAAATTATTACAATCCCATTAATAGAGTTTGTGTTATTCTATTAATAGTGTATTTTTTACTTTTCTCTCGATACTAATAGGTACACTATGAGATTAGATAATATATGCTTATTTTTAGCACCTATCAAATCTCAAATAGTTTTGTATTATAATAAGCCGCATATGTTGTATAGGTCTAAGTTTATATATCTTCACTTAGTCTAAAAATCTTATGTCATACCGAGCCATACTTGTTACATAGGTCTAAGTTTCTATACCTTGACTTGGTCCAAAAATTTTATATTATATTGAGCTTACCTGATCGAGGTCCATGTAAATATCTTGTGTATACAAATATTTTATAGGTCGATATGTCGTATATGTCTTTGGCTGGATAAGTGTCATTAATTTCACACTTGGACTTGGTCCAAATAAATACCTTCTAATGAGTCTATCAATACGTATGTTATATATGTCTAAGTTTTATATTTAATTTTGTCTAAAAATCTTATGTTATAATAGACCTCATTTATGTATATGTTATTGTATAAGTCTAAGTAGGTAAGTTTGACCTAGTTTAAATACCGTGTACTATACTGAGTCTTATTCATGCATATGATTCATGCATATGTTGTTATAAGGTGCCTACCTGATATATGTAAATATAATGAGCCTCTTCATGCATATGTTATATAAGTCTAAGTTTTCATGCTTGACTTGGTCCAAAAATCTTATGTGATATTGGGCCTCAATTATGCGTATATTGTGTAAGTCTAAATAAATAGGATTGACTTGGTCTAGATACCTTATAACATGTATGTCCTGATAAGAATAAGTACTATCAATTTCATATTTGACTTAGTCTAAGAACTTTATGTTATACTAAGTCTTACTTAGTCTATGTACTTTATGTTATACTAAGCCTTACTTTATGTTATACTAAGCTTGTTTGTCTTTTCATGCTGGACTTAGTCCAACAACCTATTATATTGGGCCTCATTTATGCATATGTTGTGTAGATCTAAGTGGGTAGGCTTAACTTATATAAATACATTGTGTTATACTAAGCCTTATCTATATATATATTGTATAGATTTATATGTCATGTTTATCTTTGGTCAGATAAATGCTATTAATTTCATACTAGTCAAAATACTTAACATATTGAGCCTCATATGCTAATTTCATACTTAGCATGGTTCAAATGTCTTATTAATTTCACACTTAGAATGGTTCAAATGTCTTATTTTACATTGATGTTTTACATTATATTGAGCTTTTGGTGATCTATCATATGTCCAATGTTAGAAGAGTGTGTCAATTTCATATTTAATTTGGTAAGTGTGTTATATTGAAATAATGCTTACAAATTAATTTCATATCGCGTGATTATTATTTTCAAAAAATAAAAATACGAACCGATAAAAATTACTTATTTTAATTTAAAAAAATTAAAATTATTATCGAAAAATATTTTAGAATAAGAGAAAGATAGACTAACATTTTCTCGTTTTATGCACAAGAACTTATTTTTTCTATCTGCTTAAAAAACAATTTAATTTTCTAAGTATTAAATACGAATTAATGTTAAGCTATCATCGCACAATTTAACATAATTTCAGCCACAGAATCCACAACTTTTTTGTTTTATTTCCTGAAGCCATCTTCACCCCAAGATAGCGCAGAAATACAACGTCCAAGCGGCACACCATCAGCTTATACTCCTACATTTTTTTAAAAATAAAAAATATCAACAAGGAACTAATACAAGAAAAACTGTTTTTTCAAAAAATTCTTAACTAATTTTTAAAAAACTGTATGAGTATTTAATTCTTAATAAACTTTCGGTATAAAACCAAGCGTACATTTTATCGTACAAATTCGTAGCCAGTTCGATCATATCTTTTAGCCAACTAATAAATAAATTCCTATCATGCTCAACACTATAAATTAATTTTATCAGAGAAACTAATTTATGGAAACCGTATTTTGAAGCAGCTAAAAAATCGAGGGAATTAATCCCGGTGGGTTGGATGCCTCGAAGACAACAGGGGAGTCGGCGCCGCCGTATGAGCGGTCGGTCGTCGTCGGCGCCGCGTTCCGTCATCGCCATCCCTCCTCGTATCAGCAATGAGAGCTTCAGGTTGGGAGACGAATGGGGTTTAATTAAAAAGTATAATATTTTGAGGACTTTCATCCTACCAACCCAGACTCTCGATCTGTATTTGAGCGGCTCTCATGGGACTGCGTGCTGCGACGTGTGCGCTGTGCGAGCATCGCGGCCTTCCGTTTGGAATACCGCCTTCCTTTATCATGTTTTCTTAAAGACTAGAAAAGAGAAGATATGATATAACCGTTCTATGATGGTGATAGAATCTTCTCCGCCGATCATATAAGGTTTTAACGGAACATTGGTATCTAATTTTAAACTATGGTTGTTTTAAATTCTGATTCTTCTTTCCTATCATTTTATAGCTATAAAATGTTAAAAGGTGATTGACTGAATTCGACCCTCTTTTTCTATCACTATAATTTTTATAGATTATTTTTTATAATTATAGGATTTTAAATAGTGATTGACTGAATCCAGCTCTCTTTATCATCACTATGATTTTTGTAACTTATTTTTTATAATTATAGGATTCTAAAGGGTGGCTGACTGAATCTAGCTTTCTTTTGCTATCACACTATTATTTTTTATAGCTTATAAAATTTTAAACGGTGGTTGACTTTATCCGGCTCTTCTTTTGCTATCACAATCATTTTTTAGCTTATTTTCTATAGTTATGTAATTTTTTTCTTTTGTTATCACCATCATTTTTTATAGCTATAGGGTTTTAAATAGTGGTTGACTGAATCTGGCCATCTTTTGTTATCACTATAATTTTTATAGTTATAGAATTTTAAACCATTAATATCACTGTGATTTCTATAGCTTATTTTTTATAATTATAGGATTTTGAACGGGTGGTTGACTGACATAATAATGCGGTGTTATAGCTTAGATAGGTATGTTAGTCATATGTGGCATAATAATGTGGTGTTTGGGTGGTGTGTCGATGCTTCTTTAATCTAGTACCGAATACACTTTAAGTATTAAAAAAATATAGATATCTTTTTTTCTCTTTTCTACACCTAACTTTTAATCACTCAAATATTTTTTAAAAAATTAAATTTATATTATTCCCAATTAAATTATTAAATCCTATTAATAGAGTTTGTGTTAAAAAATTCAATCTATATCATTTTCAATTAAAATTATTGCATTCCCATTGATAGTGTCTCTCTTTACTCTTTTATCTTAAGGTATTTTTCTTTTTTTATCTTTAAGTTACTATATTCATGTAAGAAATTAAAATATGATCTATCATTGTATAATTATATGAAGATCTCAAATAGTTTATGTTATAGTAAGCCTTCCTAATCTAGATCCATGTAAATACCTTGTTATAATGAGCATTTTTACACATAAGTTATATAAGTCTAAGTTTTTATGTTTGACTTGGCTCCTTAACTTGGTCCAAAAATATTATATTATACTGGGTTTCATTTATGCATATATTGCATAGATCTAAGTGGGTAGGCTTAACTTATCTAAATATATTATATTATAAAGAGCTTTATCTATGTATATATTATATAAGTCTACATGTCACAATTTTATATTTAACTTGGTCTAAATGTCTTATTTTATATTGAGTCTATTGTTCCATGTAAATACATTATTATAATGATTTCTATAACTTATTTTTTATAGTTATAGGATTTTAAACGGTAGTTGACTGAATCCAGCTCTCTTGTGCTGTCACTATTATTTTTATAACTTATATAGGTATGTTGGTCATACTTGACATAATAATATTGTATGTGGGTGTATACTTGGGTCTTTGACCTGGTCTAAAAATATTATATTGTATGGGTTTCATTTATGCATATATTTGTACAGGTCAAAGTGGGTAAACTTAACTTATCTAAATACATTATATTATAAAGAGCTTTATCCATGTATATATTATATAGATCTATATGTCGTGTATATCCTAGGTTGAATAAGTGTTATCAATCTCATACTTGACTTAGTCCAAATGCCTTATGTTATATTGAGTCTATTGTTCCATGTAAATATATTATTATAATGATTTCTATAACTTATTTTTTATAGTTATAAGATTTTAAATAGTGGTTGACTGAATCCAGCTCTTGTGTTGTCACTATTATTTTTATAACTTTATAGGTATATTGGTCATATGTGACATAATAATATGGTATGTGGGTGTTGTGGCTTAATCTAGTGACGAATGTATTCTAAGTATTTAAAAATATAGATATTCTTTTTTTTCTCTTCTACATTAACTTTTAATCATCTAAATATTTTTTTAAAGATTAAATGATATCATTCCCGATACTAATAATTACACTATGAGATTATATATTTTATAATATCTCTATACTCTTTTATCTTCAGGTATTTTATTTTTTTTATCTTGAAGTTACTAAATTCATATATGAGATTAAAATATAATATATTTATAATAGAGCATATTCTTACTGCATTCTTTTGAGATTTATATAGTAGATGTCTATTTTTAGCACATACAATTACTCTTATCCAAATATTTTATCTTGATCTGAGTGTATACTGTATAATTCTATGAAGATCTCAAATAGTTTATATTATAATAAGCCTGCTTAATCCAAATCCATGTAGATACCTTGTTATAATGAGCATTTTTACACATAAGTTATATAAGTCTAAGTTTTTATGTTTGACTTGGGTTTTGACATGGTCCAAAAATATTATATTGTATGAGTTTCATTTATGCATATATTGTATAGGTCAAAGTGGATAAACTTAACTTATTTAAATACATTATATTATAAAGAGCTTTATCCATGTATATATTATATAGATCTCTACATGTCATGTATATCCTAGGTTGGATAAGTGTTATTAATCTCATACTTGACTTAGTCCAAATGTGTCTTATGTTATATTGAGCTTGTTGTTCCATGTAAATACATTATTATAATAATTTCTATAACTTATTTTTTTTTACAGTTATAAGATTTTAAACTGTGGTTTACTGAATCTAGCTCTCTCTTGCTGTCGCTATTATTTTTATAACTTATATAGGTATGTTGGTCATACTTGACATAATAATATGGTACGTGGGTATTGTGGCGATGTCTCGTTAATCTAGTGACGAATGCATTCTAAGTATTAAAAAATATAGATATCCTCTTTTTTTTCTCTTCTACATTACCTTTTAGTCACCTAAATTTTTTTTAAAGATTAAATGATATCATTCTCAATACTAATAATTACACTATGAGATTATATATTTTATAATATCTCTATACTCTTTTATCTTCACGTATTATTATTTTTAATCTTGAAGTTATTAAATTCATATAAGAGATTAAAATATGATATATTTATAATAGAGCATATTCTTACTACATTCTTTTGAGATTTATATAATAGATGTCTATTTTTAGCACCTACAATTACTCTCATCCAAATATTTTATCTTGATCTAAGTGTATACCATATAATTCTGCTTAATCGAGATTCATGTAAATATCTTATTATAATGAGCATTTTCATGCATAAATTATATATGTCTAAGTTTTTATGTTTCACTTGGGTCTTTGACATGGTCTAAAAATATTATATTGCATGGGTTTCATTTATGCATATATTGTATAGTCGAAGTCGGTAAACTTAACTTATCTAAATACATTATATTATAAAGAGCTTTATTCATGTATATATTATATAGATCTACGTCATGTATGTCCTGGCTGGATAAGTGTCACCAATTTCATACTGGAGTTGGTCCAAATACCTTATGTTATATTGAGTCTGTTGTTCCAATATAAATATATTATTATAATGATTTCTATAACTTATTTTTTATAGTTAACTGAATCCAGCTCTCTTTTGCTGTCACTTTTTTATATAACTTATATAGGTATATTGGTTATAAGTGGCATAATAATACGGTGTCTGGATGTTGTGGCGATGCCTCGTCAATCTAGTTGAGAATACACTCTAAGTATTAAAAAAATATAGATATTCTTTTTTTTTCTCTCTTGTAAAATAACTTTTAAACACCTAAATATTTTTTTAAAGATTAAATAGATATCATTCTCAATTAAATTATTACATCCTAATAGAGTTTGTGTTAGGAAATTCAATCTATATCATTTTCAATTGAAATTATTATAATGTATCTATTACACTTTTCTTGATACTAATAATTATACTATGAGATTAGATGTTTTATAATATCTCTATACTCTTTTATTTTAAGGTATTTTATTTTATTTTTATCTTGAAGTTACTAAATTCATATAAGAGATTAAAATATGATCTACTTATAAAAGACCACGTTCTTACCTTCTAAAAATTACATTCTTTTGAGATTCAAAAGGTAGATGTTTAGTTTAACTTGATTCTTATATTATACTAGGTCTCATTTATGCACATATGAGGTCTAAGCAAACAAATTTGACTTTGTCTAAAAAATAATGTTTTTTATTTTATTTCCTAAGCCCATCTTCACCCTCAAAATAGCATAAAAAATTCTTAACTAATTTTTTTAAAACTTTATGAATATTAAATTCTTAATAAATCTCTCTCCCGTAAAATCTACTTTGCTCTAAGTAGCTTGATGATACCTTACCATTTTCAACACTTCCCATATTTTTTGGGACAATTCTAAAAGCTAAACAAAAAAATAAACCTAGCAAGTCGGTTCACATGTTCGTATACTGAATCGACCATTAACGGATCTATAATTTAATTTTATGGAAGAAACTAATTTATGGGAACCGTCTTTTTAAGCAACTAAAAAACCGACGGAATTAATCCCGGTCGGCTGGCTGCCTGCCCGGCCTCGACGACAACGTATGAGCGGCCAGTTGCGCGGCCCGTGCTGCTGCACCCGCCGCGTCAACGCCGCGTTCCCTTCATCACTCCGCCATCACCGTCCCTCCTCAGCTTGGGATTAAAAATTATAATACATTGACCTTAACTTCAGGATTCCGGATGATTCTGGAATTCTATATATACCTTACTTTACTTGTTCTGGACAACCAACGGATTTAATTTTTCTTTTCTTTTTTTATTACTCTCCCTAATTAATTATAAATGTGTATTAATCTCCCCAGCTTTAATAAACTAAAATTATAGTTAATATACTGAGCCAACTAACTCTGGATAAATATTGAAATGAAGTTTTAAATTTAAATTAATTTCTTATGAATTTCCAAAACTCTAATGGAATTCAAAGCCATTTACAGCCGTGATTTCTTCATTTCGTGCGAACGATCGGTTCATTCGGCATCTTTTTCCCCACGACCATAACGAAGAGGTAAAATTTACCAGCAAGAAAATAAAGAAAAATTTTGCATACTGACTGATGTTTTTTTTATAAAAAAAGTGCATACGTCTGCGAGCGAACCCCACATTTCTGGCCTGCTCATTCTTATTCTACGATCTACCCTACGGTTAATTAACGACAATTTTGAAAATGTTTAAAATCCGGCGGTTTCTTTTTCTCTCATTTGACGTGAGATAATAGGTTTTTCTAGAACATAGAGAGATGGATATCTCCACTGAGAACTGCCTCAAAGTTATCTCCCCATTGAAAGCCTCAAGTTTTCCTCACCAGTCATTTATCCAACCATCGATATCCTTGCTTGCTTGTCAAAGGCATTTAACAACTTATCAATTATTTAGACACCCACATTTGGTTCTGCCTCTATAACTTCTTTTAAGATTAAAGAAAAGAAGAAATAATATAACGGCAATAATTGTATTGCATCTTCATATTCTTATCCTAGAATGTGGGTTTTAAACGGTGGTTGATTGAATCTGACTCTTTTTTGCTATCACTATTATTTTTATAACTTATAGAATAATAATTATAATAATATTAAGTATATAAGTGTATTTAATAAAATAATACATTATTTGTTGATGTTGAATTTTTTTATTATATTTATTATTTATTATATATATCATTATTTTTATTTATTTATTGTGGCAATACCTTATTTATGTATAAAAATATATTAGTTAGGGATAATAGATTAGATACTTTATCGTACTTTTGTATTCTTAGGATAAATTTCTATTTTTTTTTTACCAAAGTATGATCTATCTATAATAGAGCAAGTTCTTTTTAAAATGTACTCTTCTAAAACTCATCTACTATTACTCTCATTTAAATATTTTATCTTGATCAAGTGTATACCATATAATTCTACAAAGATTTCAATAACTTTATATTATAATGAACCTCATCTATGCATACGTTATATAAGTCTAAGTTTTTATACTTTGACTTAGTCCAAAAATCTTATGTTATACGGAGCCTGATCCATATAAATATCTTGTGTTATAATTAGCCTCTCCATGAATATGTTATATAGGTTTAAGTTTTCATGCCACTTGGTTCAAAAATGTATCGAGTCTCATTTATGCATATGTTGTGTTGGTCTAAGTGAGTAGACTTGACTTAGTCTAAATACCTTATATTATACAGAGTCTTATCTATGCATATATTGTATAGATCTATATTATCAATTTTATACTCAACTTTGTCAAAATATCTTATATTCAGTTGCACCATGATTTGATTCAAATGTCGTATTATACTAATGTTTTAAGTTATGTTGAGTTTTTGGTGATCTATCATTAGATATGTATTATTAATTCCACATTTTGATTTGATCTAAATATCTTGTATTATACCTATCCTCATCCAATACATATATTATATAAGTTTATGTAATGCTTAAAGATAAAAGTGTAAGGTAACCAATACAGTGTAAGGTAAGAAGATTAATATTTAGAATAAAAATATTATTATCACCTAATAATTTAGAATAAGAGAAACATAAATTAATATATTATTATTATTATATAGAGATAAAATCTACTTAAAAATAATTTAATTTTTTAATATTAAATACCATTTAATGTTAAATTATCACGGCACAATTTAACATAAAATTTCAGCCAATAAAATCCAAACCTTTTTATTTTATTTTCCGGACTAAATCCATTTTCATCTCAAATAATGCCTAAATGTAATGTTCGATCTACATATCAATAGATGATGAACCAATATACTCACGAATCTTAAAAAAATACAATAAATAAAAATATTTTAAGGGAAAAAATCCCTAATTAGTTTAATCATACCATTCAGCTAACTAATAAAAGCGTTGGATCGACCGATTAGAAGTCAGATGCAGCATTAATAAATAAATTCCTACCATTTTTAACGCTTTCCATATTTTGAGGACATTTCTAAAATCTAAATAAAAAACCTAGCAATTCAGTTCATATATTCGTATACCGAATTAATTTTATCAAAGAAACTAATTTTTGAAACCGTCTTTTTAATCGATGGAATTAATCCCCCGCAGCCTCGACGGCAACAGTGAACAGGGGAGTCGGCGCCGCCATTGCCGCCGCTGGATGGAAGGTTTCTCATGTAACTTCTCACCTTCTCCGCCATCATCTCCCGCATGATCGGCACCAGCCACCCGCGTCAGCGCCGCGTTCCTCCTCGGGCCTCCGCACTCCGTCATCCTCACCCTCTCCCCCGTTCGTCGTTGCCTTCTTATCAATCACAGCTAGGGAGACGAATGGGATTTAATTTGGCGGTGTGATGAAAATAACAAAAATAAAAACTCACCTCTCTCATCATACTTAGCTCAACTTTCCTTTTTACATCATATCAAATTACCTCATTTTTCTCTTACATTTATATTATTAAGCTTTCCGTTAAAATTATAGGCTGATCTTATCAACTTAAGTTCCGATTTATACCTTTGCAGTCCTGAGTATTTTTAACCTACATCTTTTTCCCCACAACCAGAACGACGAGGAAAAATTTACAAGCAAGAAAGTAAAGGAAAATTTTGTATGCTAACTGATGTTTTTGAAAAAAGAAGAAGCGTATACATCTGCGAGCGAACCCCACATTTCTGGGCTGCTCATTCGTATTCTACAATCTGCCCTACCGTTAATTAACAACAATTTTGAAAATGTTTAAAATCCGGCCGATCCTACCTGCGCGTATGAACAAGGTGCGATCTCACGAGAGAGACGCGTTCTTTTTCTCTCATTTGATATGAGATAATAGGTTTTTCTTGAACTTAGAGAACTGGATATCCCCGCTAAGAACTGAACCAACAAATTTCTCTACTGCCTCTAGAGTCACCTCACCAGTGAAAGCTGCAAGTTTTCCTTTTCTAGGCTTGTAAGCTACCAGAAATTTGTCCAATGACCGATACCCTTGCTTGTCAAAAGCATTCAAGAATGATGTCTGCTTATTACCATCCAACAGCGAGTAACTTATAGATTGTTTCGACGTCCACGCTTGGCTGTGCCGCCTCAATAACGTCTTTCGAGATACCTGAAAGTGGAAGAGCCAATAAAAAGAAAAAAAGCAAATTCAGCATCTTGAGTCTTTGACCTACCATTCAATTGGCAATTTGACGCATATTTAAAGAAGAACAGATCTAAAAAGTGGCTGATAATGGGAAAACCTCGATGCATAAACTTAGTAATATCCTAACCTCATAAAGAATGGTCTCCAACCCCTTTCTTGCTTTTGGTGACCTAAAGACACCAATGATGCATAAAGGAGTATCGTCACCACATAGAATATCTTTGTTTGATGCTGTGAGAAGAGAAACACTACCCCCCTTTTCATTCTCCGAAGCTTTCTTGGTTTGATCGGAAGCTGCCCTCTTATTTTTCTTCTCGAAGCTTTCAAGCAAGCTTCTCAGTTCTTCGATGCCGGATTTCAAATCTTTAACAGAGATTCCAGACGTTAGGACGTGCATCTCACCATCGGCAAGTCTACCAATGATAGACGGTAGATTCTTAACACCCAGTCTTTTCAACATAGGATGGGAAACATCATGAACCTACAAAACATAAAAAAATAAAATAAAAGTAACCTCAGATAAAATTTAGAATGTGCTGCTTATTGCATTTGCTACAAAAGTACAAGTCCGAAAAATTCAACAAGTATGAGTTAACATATAGAAATATTCTAAACTTGATGCCTTGGGTAGTATTTGAAATGGCAATTACAAAATAAACAATTAGCAGCATTACTTGTTTTCTATGCTTGGACTATGGAGTACTTAGTGACCCTTAAAATTAGCGAGGAAGATTAGAGAGATAAAGCAAGATATATCCAGATACTAGTCTCTGCAAATAAAAAGGAAAAGCAGACAGCAAGTAGACTACCTCCGCATCATAGAACAAAAAGCGCTTGCGATACAAGCCACTGATGACACGCCACATTACTGGTGTATGTTTCTTAGTTGAGAGTAGCAGCACTTGAGGAAGATTTGCTGAGCTACCAGAAGAAAAATCAAACTGATCGAGCTCTATCCTTCTGGAAAACCTGGGAAGCTGCTCCAGGCAAAAGCTTTTCAAACTCTGAGGATCATTATCACCACTATATTCCATGAATGACCCTTTTTCGGAAGATCCATATGAGTATAGGAAGAGACGAGCTGTCGTCGAAAGTGATACACCCAAATCCTTACAAAGCGTCTGCTTGTTGCAATCTATTTTACCAACCTGCATAGAAGTGAATGCCATTTGGAGCTCAACGTAGTTGTTAAAACATATGACTATTATACAGGAAATTGTCAGTTACTGCAACAGGCGGAAAGCTTTTCTACCTTCACAGCTCCAGGTAATGAACCGGCTACATGCTCCATGATGGATTGAAGCACACTGTGCCCCTTGGTAAAAGGCGTGTAGAACAGTAGAAGCCAAGTGAAACCTTGGTCTCTTATCTGCTTGTTGAAAATCTGTAAAGTAACATCCTGAATGCTATCAGAAGTAGAAAAATGAGAGCTTGGGCCACTAGAGGTACTGAAACCATCATGTTGGTTCCCAGTCTTCATTCGGCCACCAAACATATCTGAGAACATATCACCAAAGCCAAAGCCAAAGCCGAATGGATTTCCACTAGCACCAGGATTTCCAGGAAAGGAGAAGGAAAACCCCTTTGCCTTTCCTTCACCGCCCATCGATTGCCATCCACTGGGATTAGAAGTGAAGTAACTAAATCCTGGTCCACCAGTTGAATAGTAGGTTTGTCCATTCCCAAAGTTACCTCCGTCAAATTCTGGCTTACCCTTTGCATCTCCATATAGATCATAATTCTTCCTCTTATCTTCATCAGAGAGAATCTCATATGCTGGAACAACGAAAAGAAAAAAAATTAAGATCTGCTTGGCTAAAGAATCTCAAAATATTTGTTCTTCTTCATATCCCAACACTAATTGACGGACACAAAGATTGACTTGAACCAGATGGTATGGCCAAGAAAACTTGCTTATGAATAATGGATTCAGGATGGAAAGGAGACAATATTAGGCTCTGATCCAGCATTGGACATTGAGTAAACCAAAGATCTAAACAAGCAACAACTAGACAGCACCAAAGGCAATTACCATTATTTATCTCCGCAAATTTTTCCTGAGCACCCTTACTTTTGTTCTTATCAGGATGATATTTAAGAGATAGCCTGCATGACAGGAAACAAAATAAGCATACTTGTGAAAGGCTTTTTGAATGTCACGCTGATTAGCAAGTGCGCAACATGAAAAGTTTAGCAGAACATACTTGTGAAAGGCCTTTTGAATGTCACGCTGACCAGCATTTTTATCAACCCCAAGAACCTGGAAGGGAGCACATAGGTAAAGTGATATACCTTTAGTTGGAAGCTATAAAGAAACACAAATGATAGGTATTACATAAATCTCCTTACGAAAGGAAAGAAAACAATAGCATCTGCAATAACTATTAACAAAACCATCAAAACAGAATATACATAGGACTCAAAAGACATTTTCTTCAAGGACTAACTTAATAGGAAGCTACTCTGTGAACACTGATTTAAACATTTTTTTAAGCAAACAAAACATCACAATAGACAGCCTAATAAAACAGTTGCTTAACATGTGTTCCTGATGCAACGGACAAGAAAATAACAAGCTAGCTCTAAGAACTCCCCCACACCCCACCCCCCCTCCCCCGAAAAAAAAAATGCAACCGTATCCCTATATTCCACCACTATAGACGCATAATCTCATCCAGCCATATTTTTCATTCGTCACTAGCACATTTTTCAGGTTTATAAATGAAGAAAACCTTTTAGCACTTCACTTCCGCCGTAAAAATTTGATCTTTCTTGCCACCCGAACCGAGATTTTCATCTTATAGATAACCGAAGATCGAATCAAACTCGAGGAGCAACAAGTGCCCGTCAAGTGAAATTCGCGTACAAACGCAAAGAACAAGAGCGAAATTTGACACATTGCCCATCATAAACCTAATCTTTGGAAAGAAAAAAAAAGCTTCAGTACCTTGTAGGGATCGACGGCTCGGGCCTGGCGAGAGAAGAAGAGAAGCAAGGACAAGAAGAGCAGCCGTATCATCATCGCCGCGATAGAATAGCCTGATCTTTCGAGCTGAATTCTTGAATTGTAGGAAGGACGGGGGGATTTCATCGACCGGAGGCTCGCTGCCAGAAGCGGGATCAATTAAAAGGGGCCGGCTTCTTTGAGTCGGGTGTGATCGCGGCATCACGATGCTTCTCGAGTTCTGCCGACGTGGCGGGACCGGAGGCCTCCAACGAATTCGGCCAATGGGATCGCGGGTATAGAAGAAAGAAGAGGAACCCCGTGTATATAAATATGCATCTTTTTTTACTCAGTGTCCCTTCTCTATTTAAGTTCTAAATATATATATATATATATATAATTTAATATAATAACAACGTGAATTAATATTCGATTTATCTAGCGATAATTCAGACCAACTTATTTTAAATATAATATTTAAAAATAAATATCAATTCTTAATATATATATATATATATATATAATTGGTAGGCATGCTAATGGATCATGTTGGCCCAAGCTCGGTCCGGCACATGCTGGATCATATATCAAGTCTAATTCGGCCTGATGACCCACTACTATTAATACACTAGTAAATGTGAAAAGTGTTGGCTTATATATACTTCTTGTTTTTTCAGAACTGAGTAATATGAGACTAAATTTTTTTTAAGAAATTAGACTAAAAATAATCATTGACTCCTTACTGGCCACCCATCTTTTTTTATAAAAATAATCATCCAAACTTACTTATTAAACTTTAAAAAATATTAATTATTTTATATTTTATTTAAATATATAAATTTTAATTTTATTAAAGTATATAATTTTTAAAAAATATATAATATTCTTTATAAAACCTCTATCCACTTTAAACTAATAAAACATTAAACTATATGATTGATTTACTCTCATTTTATAAAATATTTATTTCTAAAATTAGATTATCTAAAAAATTTCTCATTTTATTTTATTTAAGGTTTTACTATAAGTTAGATAGTTAATAAAAATAAAAAATCTAACTTTTAAAAGAACTTTTAAAAGAATGATGTTACGATTACATATTTAGAAATTTTTTAATCTAAGATATTATAAACACTAAGATTTATTATTTATTAACTATGTATAATATCAATATTGATTTAAATATAAATTATACAATATTATCATAATGTTCATCTTTAAGTGTATTATTAATATTATGTCCTAATTTATGATAAGAATTAAGAATAGAAATAAAGGAGTAATTATATGAATTTTAATTAATATTTTTAATAAAATAATATATAAAAAATGACTAAAATACCCTTTAGTAAAATTATAAAATTATAATTAATAAAGGTTAGTGGGGCAATTTTAATAGAATAGAAAATTTTTGATTTTAAATGTTCAAGACGAGTTCTAGAGGAAAAATTATGATTTAAAAAGAGTTTTTTAGTCGTAGGGAAGTCTTGGAAAAAGAGTTACTTCATACTCTATTCAAGAGAGTATTTTTTTTCCAACCTTCAATATCTAGTTTACCCATACAATGGGCTATGAGATATGGTCGGGCCGTGCCAGGCACGACACGCGGGCTTCAAAAGGTGGCCCAACACAATACGTTGTGTACATAGTATCGTGCCAGGCACGGCCTGATTGAGCACGCCCGATAAGCATGCCTAATAACTGATCTGTAATTAATCAGAATACTAAACCAACAACAAAATTAGCATTCATTTATGATATTTGCATGAATTTTATTGTGGAGCATACGATAGCTCTCAAGTTCATCATACGTCGACCCTAATATTAAAGCAAGATTGATCACATCTAAATCACCCTTATGTTAATTAATCTAGAAAAATAAATATTATATTTTTTTCTACAGAAAAAATAAAAGGGAGATGGAGGAGTCCCGGAAAAGTTACTGCACTGCACGAAAATGCGATGCATGTGACTCATCCTTTTGCCGCCCCCCAAATATATATATATATATAGCGAACAAACAAACTACTGGAAAACTTTATTTATTAGAAGTAAGGTTGCAGTTGCAGATGAATTATACCTCACTCACTGACAAACTTCCATCAGTTCTAATTAATTTACCTCCGTAGGGAATGCATTCGACAAATTATTCTCTCTCTCTCTTCCCTTTGGATCACTGACTGCACATCCACTCGCACACAGCTTCGTCACCATCCTACTACTACATCATCAAGCAGCACACTCATGCAGATATAAATATATAGATATATATATATATATATGTGGGTCTGATCTGATCATGGGATCACCCGGCGGAAGGGGTTGGGCACCTCGTGGCCGGGGTTGGGGACGAAGGTGTCGTCGCGTCCAGGGAGGAACTGGGCGTGCGCCGCCGCCGGCCCGCTGTGGTCCAACCCCCGCAGCGTCGGCCGCCTGTAGGTGCCGATCTTGTACCTCCCGATGCCAGGGATCAGCACCGTGCCCTCCTGCGTGAGGCAATCCTTATCCTTCTTATCTCCCGGCCTCGCTGCTCCCACCGCCGCCGCCGCCGCCGTCTCCTCCTTCTTCGCCGGCGCACGGCGTGCGGCTGCAGCGACCTGGGAGAAGAGCAAGAGGGCGAGGGCGAAGAGGCAGAGGAGGAGGGAGGGAGAGGTCTTGATGGCCATCTGAACGTGTAGCTAGAAGAAGCTAGGATGCTTTGGATTGCATGCCCTGCGGGTTGATGCGCTGAGCCGTCGTTATCTATCTGTCTATTTATAGATACACGAGGATGGCAAGGGGGAGAGGAGTAATTAATTGGAGGAGTTTGGTGGTGAAAATGACGGTGATTAATTTGGGGGGAGTTGGCCGACTTCGTGGGGGTGGCGATGGATGGGAAGATGAAGAAGATGGAGAGAAGAGTTAATTAATAGTTGCTTTTATTTTACTCTCACCATCAAATTGCAACCGCCACTGCATGGATGTGGAAATGAAATGCGCATTAATCAATCCATCCCACCAACGACTTTTCCTCGCTCATTCATATATATATATTAAGAGGGTTTGAGATCATTGGATAAAAAAATAAATCTAATCTTCATCGTTATTTTGACTCAATGGTTGCAGGTACATAATAATTATTTGAAAGCTAGTTTATCCGGTAAATACATAATAATCGTTGTTAATAATAGTTCACGTTCAGTTAAATAATAAATAATATGCAGATGCTGTGCCTGTCCGTGATAAATATGAGGTATAAAAGAAGTGTCGGTAGCAGACGGTGATGATGTAATTTAAATATTGATTTATTTCTTCTGCGTGATAAAATCAAATAAATAGCGTAATAAATTTGGTTTTGTCGACTGTGGAGGTGGATTGGAATAAAAATATAACAATTTATTTAGCGGTGTAATAATAATACAGCGAGGGCGAGAGTGATTTGCCGTGATAAATAATTGAAATTTTTTAATAACGTACGTACGGTAATATAAATTATGGTAAAACCTGGGTTGGCATTATGTATTAAATAAATTTTAAAAAATAAACGTTCGTAACTTAAAAATAATTTTTTTTTCTCTCTATGTCTCAAAATTAATTAATTTGACACGTTTATCAAAGTATCAGCACAAGTTTCTTAAACTATATCTTTACTATAAATTTTATACGGAATAAATACATAGTAAGCCATGATGAGGAAAGTTTAAAATAGAATTCAGATCTATTAGAAAAAAAATTAACTTAGAAGCATATAGTAAATTATATGCTTATTATTAAAAATTATAAAATAAATTATTGAAAACGTTGGATTTGGTTGGGTTGGATTTATTATTTTGTAGATTTCAATTCGGTTTTAATTGTCTCTACAAAATCGGTCTGAGTTAATTAGGTTGATTGGAGAAATAGTAAATGCCTCGTTCCGTGTCTTGTTGGGAAATTTATGGGTTGCCTCCGAATCAGTTGTGTCTGTCTTTCTTATATCTAACAAGCGGAGGTCACCAACTCACTCGCATCTTCTTGGCATTACAATAACTGACACATCAATTTACTCATTGTCTTTAGAAAAATAAATTATGGTGCAATCTTCTTGTACCAAAATTTGATCTCCTCAACTCACATGCCATACATCTTCCGTGCTGCCTTAGAAGAAGATGTTTATTTTATATAATTAAAATGAGGATCGTATTTATAAGATTAGATTTCAACGAATAAAATGTTTTTTTATTTATTTCATATATAATGCTCTTCCTTAAATAACAAAAAACTCCCATTATCTTATTAAAAAATAATATTATTTAAATTTTCTTTAGGATTTAATATTATTTTATTATGTATATTTTTATAAAGAATTGATAAGTTTTAGATCATGCACTTAGAACATTTTCTTCTTATACACACTAACAATTACATTATTTTTGTAAATTTAAACTTAATTGCTAAAATATATGAATAATAAATATATATAATAATTTGCTAAAAATATTAAAATATATTACATCAGAGATATTATAGTATATATCTTTTCTAATTAAAAAATGATTTTTTTTAGTATGGTAGCTTTATACAGTCACTAAAAAAGAACCCATTGAAAAGAAAAAAATAAAATAGTTAAGCCAAGAATTTGAGAACGAATAAAAGAGCATCTCCGAATTATTGTATTAGTTCTTTTTTATTATTTACACAAAGTAATAACTTACATCAGTGAATGGAAATACAAATCAAGAGAATCTCTAGTGTTAATCACTATAAAAGTAGTTTGTTTTCTGTGCATGTCTATTAGATGCAAAGCCCATTCAACCAAATCGGTCCAGCTTCACAATCATAGTACTTATATCATCTAATGAGGCCTAGTGCAATAGACAAATCTACAAGCATTTTACAGGTATCTAATGGTGATGCACCGTCCGCAGTGTTAATCAAGATCAATCGAACTTGTATCTACGGTCTCCTGGTTGCTAACTTGAAAGGGTTTTCATGACCAATAATAAGATTCAAAGTGTGGAGGTGAAAGAAAATAAACTGTGCGGATCTGAGTGGTATATTTTTCATCTTATCCTACAGCTAGTCAGATGCTAAGATCAGGAATTCACATCCTATACATTCTGCTTCAATGCTAATGACTTTGATCTCTGGCTCAGGTTTCACCCACCATTTAAGCCTCCGATTCCATTGGACACCACGATTAACATAACCACCCTGCAGATGGTTCCCTTAGTTTCTTTCTCATTTTCTTATAAATTAATGCTAAATAATTATGTCAACAACAAAAATGATCACCGGAGGTAGAACGTGGCAAGCTATTAATCTCTATCTACTATTTTCTAGAAAATAAAAATGTAGAAAACATGAAAAGTGAAGCTTTAGATTATAAACTTAGCTGATCCATAAGAAGGCATGTAGCAGTTACTAATTTCTGATATCCTCAAAAGTGTGCTGTCCTATTCACAAGATGACTATTTGGCATATTAACAGATAGAAAGAAACAAACAATTAGAAACGAAGAAGAAAAAAAACAATCTGCAAAGAGAGTCGAACTCACGAGGCTCTCAATTCGGTTCCTTTCATCTTCACGAGAGGGCCGCCGGCATTGAGACAACGAGATGGCCGTCTCTAAACAATGCAGTGACGCAACAAGCACCTCCAC
Organism: Thalia dealbata; assembly: GCA_030544415.1. Lineage (NCBI taxonomy): Eukaryota > Viridiplantae > Streptophyta > Magnoliopsida > Zingiberales > Marantaceae > Thalia > Thalia dealbata. The sequence continues at coordinate 4,391,272 of CM060458.1, forward strand.
CCGCACCCTCCTTCAAGAGCTCTGCGTCGGTCTTTAGCTATCCAATTCTGGCAGCTGCTTCTACATCGACAATGGAGGTTGATCCACTTGCCGACAGCACTTCTTCAATTATAAAATCGCCCATGTTCTCAGAAGCAAATCATGCAGCTAGCTTATCCCCATGGCCATCAAAAATGCCAAAGAAAGACTACAAAGAGAAAAGAAGAAAGTTTTTTTTCCCTAAATCACACAATTGATACGTCAATTTTTTTTCGGAAAAAAAGAAGACCTAGCATTAATCTAATAGCAACGAAACATGCAGAGTCCATAAATGCATTATTCAGATTTCTCCAGATATGCAATTGCTCAAGTTTTGAAACATTTTTTAAACCCCAAGTTTTTTGTGCTTAAAAATGAATTATTTAATCCGTTATAAAATTAATCCTCCATTGAAAATTTCTACGATTAAGAACAAGCACAATGGAAAACCTAAGAGAGTATTACCAAGCGGGGATCTCCATTGAGGTCCAGAGCCGCCTTATGCCGATCCTCCATCTCGCGCCTCTTCTTTCCCCTCTTGCAGCACACGGCTTGGCAAGCGCTCTCCGCCTCCACGTCCTTCCTAGTATCGGCCATCTCCGGGGTGAGCGCCGCTTCCGTCAAGGGGACACTGATCTGCGCCGGCCGCCTCCTCTTCAAAAGCGATCCCTGCCCGCCCGTGCTCAGCGAAGGGGAGGGAGGGCGTGACTTCTCGAACAACGAGCCGGAGGCGATCGCGGACGCCACCCCGGCGCCGGTCTCGAGCAGCCCGCTCCCGACCTTCTGGAACCTCTGCCCGTACGGCGAGGGCGGGCGCGAGCACGGCGAGGCCAAGGGCGAGCTCGATAGGGCCAGGGACCCTGCGGGAGGGGATCGCGATGCTAGTCGGCGAGAAAACCATGGAGTGCGCCATCGCCATGGAAATCGGCATCGTCTTCCCGGCCAACTCTGTTCCGATTCGTTTCCTTCCCTCGACTTCTTCACCTCTTCCAAATCGAAGCGGCAATTGTGGGAACGCGGGATTTATAGCCGTTCGCCCCACCGATCTGTTGTTCCTCAGGGAGCAAGTTACAGAAAACGAAACCCGCGGCTTCGGCATAAGGATCAGAATGATGATGAGAGCTCTCCGTATGGCTGCCTAAATCATCTGCAAGAATATTAGAAGATGATCAGATACTCCATTCGTTGTTCTTTGTCTCAAGTGTCAGATGTTTTGGATACTGATGAATTACCTGAAACTTGGAAGGATGCCTGACTTCTGGATTGCGCTCGCGTCTCCTCATGCGCTTGGGGCCATTTGCAACCCCTACGACTGGTTCCTTCTGAAAGAATGACAGATGTTGAGAGTTAAAAGGAGTAATTGACTAATTGTTTAGCTATTGAATGCAACTAATCATATTAGAAGATGATCATCAACTGATTACAGTTCCATCATGGTGGGGAATTCAATTTGACAGCAGATTAACAAGCGGTTACTAATTTGAGCTTCCAAGGATGTAGAAATGAATTATGCTACTTATTTGGATATGCACCAACGTTATTACCTTTCCTTATTTAAATTGCTACAAGGTTTAGCAACAAGAGAAGTTTTGCATGAATGAAACATCAAAGCAGGTCGAGTGTAGAGGAACTTAAAAGAAATATCTTAAGAAGAAGACATCAAAATGAACGTTCTCAAGTAAGAAGCTCATAGACCAATATTCCACAGTACGAGTTCTCAAAAACAGAGACATAAGGCAGTTAGGAAGAAAATAAAAAAGAACCGCAAAAGTGAAAAACCTTTCTTTTATGGAACAAATGGAGCATGTGACTGAGCTTAGTGGTAATGTCTACCTTGGTCTCTTTCATCTTTCGGAGCCGCAGTTCAGATTCAATAGTCTTAACCTTACTTTCACATTCTATACCACATCCAAGAACACCAACTCCAAACTGATTTTTTGGAACGTCTCTTGGATCACGACCAGCACTGCAGTATGCTTTTTGAACTTCTTGGCATAGCCCCTCTTTCTTTAGAGTGTTACACGCACAACGGACATTCACCTAGCATGATACAATCAACATAATAGAATAGATGGTTAAAGCATGCTTAGATAACTATGAACAGTTGATCTTTTGAAAAAAAAAAGGCTACAACATGGAATTTCTTTGAGAATTTTCTCTTTTGTGTAGCCATTCAACGCGGAAGGGGCGGCGGCGGAAGCAGAGGGTTCTCCGCTTCTTCCCCCACACTCCCTCTAATTTCACGCCCCCCCCCTCCTCTGCTTCCGCTCCCACGCCCCCACCTCTGCTCCCACCGCCGCCCAGCCCCCACCTCTGCTTCCCCCCGCCCCCCCCGGGGGCCCTCTGCCAGCTCCACCCACATCTTGTGCGAGTCGAGCTCGAGCTCGTCGTTGTTCCCCAGCAGCGGAGCCTCAACAGTGGGGGACACCGCGGTCTCGGCTTCGGCGACGTAGCCGGAGGTGGCGGAGGAGCCGCGGAGTCTGGCGGCGGCATCGAGTGCGGTCGGAGCTCCTGAGGAGAGGGAGCTGCTGCCGTTCTTTCCCCGCCACCGAATGGGCGTGGGAAGAAGATAGGTGAAAGAAGATGGGCGGGGGGCGAGAGGATTCGCCGGAGAGGGCTCGCCGGCGATAGAGGAGATGGGGCGTGAGTGCCGGCGACAGAGGAGACGGGGGACATGAGCGCGGGACCGGTCGAAAGTGCGAGGGGCGGAGGGGGCCACCGAGCAAGCGCGTTCGAATATTTTGATTAAAAAATTGGTCAACCTTTGACCCGTCATTCATCTTAAAAAGATTTGAGCGCAGTCGTTTCTCTAAATTAATATTTTAAATAAGTTACTACTACAAAACACTCCTACTTTTGGAAATATTTTTCCCATCTTAATATATATATATATCCCGTTTTGCCTCTTCGAACCCTCTTCGTACGTATCCGGTCGACGCGGGCAGGGCGCCGCCGCTTCCGCTTCCCTTCCCACCCTCCGAATAGGCTCAGTGTTGATGACGATGACGATGACGCCAGGGGAGAACAGAGGAAAGACGAAGAACAAAGGGGATGATGGTGATCTGAATCTGGAGGAGTGCAAGCGCGTCAAGCCAACTGGCCGCCGCCATATTCCTCCCGACATCGTGGGCATGATTCTGCAGCGCCTGAGCGTGAAGGAAGCCGTGCGTCTCAGCTACCTATGCAAATCCTGGCGAGCCACCGCGCCGCTCTACGATCCAACCCTCAGGAAGGCTCCATGGATGCTTACCTCGACGTTCACCGACTGCAGCTACCGCTTATGGTCGGCAGAGAAGCAGCAGTCGTTCATCCTCCACCTCCCTGGCTTCTCACCTCGCACAACCCGCTGCTGGGGCTCCTGGCATGGCTGGCTGCTCCTCTCCGACGGAGGATCTGTTTCCCTCTTCAATCCCTTCTCCCGAGCACGCGTCCCCGTCCCCCGTCCCCGGTTCAGGTTGTTTAATGAAGTGTACATGTCAGCCCCACCCACGGACCCTGACTGCGTCTTCCTCGTACGCTTCTTTGGAATGCCCGCCTTCTGCGCTTGGAGGCCAGGCGAGTCTGGGTGGATGAGAATGGACGATCTCCGTCACTCCTTAGCGTGTGTCTTTATAAGAGGGCGAGGATTAGTTAGTTTAAGCCTCCACGCTCGCAGCCGCAGACTGAGTGTGCTCCAGTTTTCGCCTCTCAAGACCACAATGCTAGGGGTGACATTGCCGGTGCCCATCCGCCCTAGCGACTATCACTGTCTAGTTGAGTTTTATGGAGACTTATTGTTGGTTGTCCTAGATTTACCTGCCCTAAATTCCCTAAATTTTCGAATGTTCCGCATTAATCTGGACAAAGAGATCTGGGTGGAAGTCAAGGATATCGGCAATCAAGCGTTGTTTCTGAATTACCACAGGCATGGGACTTTAGTGACGGCTGCTGAAGCTGGATGTCGGAGCAACTGCATATATTTCACTAATTTCTCTGTTCGATGGATAAATCCCCCCTACAAAAATTATTGGCATGTTTACAGTTTGGAGAAGCAATCAATCCTCGCAAGCATTTGGGGAGGGGAGGAAAATTTTTCTTTCTTTGGATCACTCCAAGTATGATTTAAAATTTAATCTTCTGTTCTATTATTATATTTCTCTTTTGAGAACATTTTATTTTTGCCATATGAATGTAGAGAGAGGAGGATACTCATTACCTGAGACATGCTATTTATACGATATGTTAAGACAGCATATTACTTGTGTTTTTACCCTGGGGTGGCATAAAGCTGGACATTTTCTTAGAGCTTTTTGCCGTACAAATCTTTTTTTTATTTCGATTTTAATAATTCTATGAAAAGCTGGCTAAAAATAATTTTAGCCAAAAAGCGACCGGCGAAACTTTCATGTATACATTGATTGATAAGAGTGAAAACTTATAAGTATGTGGTTAGTCTCCAACTTAACTTGTAATGATGTTTTAGAATTTTGAATAAAGTCTTAAGAATATTGTGGGCTGTGCTGAGCATGAAGAGCTCATCAATATGTTATGGAAAGATAGTATGTGGTTTCATCATGAACTGGACTTAAGAATCTACCAAATCAAAAAGAAGTATTAGAAGAATGATGTATAACTATAATCAACTCAAATTAAGAATGTTGATTGGCTAAAATTTTTAAGAAATTAGAGAATTTTTAAGGAGAATTGTTGGCTCATCTGGGCCCTTTAGTACCCTGTGCAGGGCCATTAGTATGTAAAAGGTCCTCATTAAAATTTGTCGGAGATGGTCTAGAAAAGCAGCCTTGAAAAAAATTGTAGGATTTGAAAATCTATAAAGTATTCAACATTGACTAATCTTGATTATACAACTAAACAGCCTGACATCAAAAGACAGGGAGAAAAAGCTTGTTAAGGGAAGGAGAAATCCATGGATCATTACGGGCAGGAGTTCAATGGACATCAGCTGTATGTTTTCTTTGCTATATACTTATGATTGGGAGTATGTTTCCTGCTTCTATTTACATGCAATGGATGTTTGTTATTCTTCAGGTTTTTGCTCATCCACAAAGGAAGGGAAAGTGTGGATTCTTTCTTCTCACAGGTTTCTACAAACTATTTTTTTATTTTTGTCTATAATTCAGCAAGGAACAAATGTTTTTACCATTTGTTGTTGCATTTCAAAAATTCTACTGTGGTAGTATGCATCTAATTATTTCATGGGATAATATTTGTTTCTGTAGTTATTTTTGAGGAAACAAATATATAAAATCACTAGTGACTTTGATGTATTGGCAGTTGGTGGTTCTTTAAACAAAGGTACTTCTTAAAATATACTCTTATTTAGTTGTTTCATGTTGTTAGAGAAAAGATCATTGACATGGCGTGAGGAGGAAGATGAGTTCGAATTTTTTGATTAAAAAATGAGTCAATATTTTGACATGGCTAGTTGAATGGTCAGTTTATTAAATATTATTTTTATTTTGTCATTTTATTAAATTAATATTTTAAGTTGGTTAGTACTAAAAAACACTACTGAGTATCCTTCTCTCTCTACATTCTCAAAAAAGGAATACAGTCATAGAATAGAATGATATCAAATTAAATTTTAAATCAAACTTGGAGTGATCCAAAGAAGGATATCAAATTCTTCCTCTCCGTCCAAAAAACAACTTGTGAGGATTGTTTGCTTCTCCAAACTGTAAACATGCCAGCCCCAGTACGAGGGATTTCGCCATCTATTAAAGAAATTAAGAAAATATATGCAGTTGCTCCGACATCCAGCTTCAGCAGCCTTCACCAAAAACCCATGCATGTTCCCACACATGTAGGGATTCAGAAACAACGCTTGATCGCCGATATCCTTGACTTCCACCCAGATCTCTTTGTCCAGATTAATGCGGAACATTCGAAACTTTAGGGTAGGTAAATCTAGGACAACCAACAATAAGTCTCCGTAAAAATCAACTAGACAGTAACAGTCGTTAGGGCGGATGGGCACCGCCGACGTCACTCCCAGCATTGTGGTCTTCAGAGGCGAAAATTGGAGCACCCTCATTCTGCGGCAGCGGAGGCTGAAATTAACTAATCCTCGCCCTCCTATAAAGACACACGCTGAGGAGGGACGGAGATCGTCCATGCTCATCCAGCCAGACTCGCCTGGCCTCCAAGCGCAGAAGGCGGGCCTTCCAAAGAAGCGTGCGAGGAGGACGCAGTCAGGGTCCGTCGGTGGGGCTGACATGTACGCTTCCATAATCTCGAACCGGCAGACACCGGGGAAGGGGATGCCCGGGAGGTCGACGCGTGCTCGGGAGAAGGGATTCAAGAGAAAGAAAGATTTTTCTTGGGAGAGGAGCAGCCAGCCGTTCCAGGAGCCGCAGCAGCGGGTTGTGCGAGATGAGAAGCCAGGGTGGTGGAGGGTGGTGGAGGATGAACGACTGCTGCTTCTCTGCCGACCATAAGCGGTAGCTGCCGTCGGTGAGCGTCGAGGTGAGCATCCATGGAGCCTTCTTGAGGGTTGGATCGTAGAGCGGCGCGGTGGCTCGCCAGGATTTGCATAGGTAGCTGAGACGCACGGCTTCCTTCACGCTCAGGCGCTGCAGAATCATGCCCACAATGTCGAGAGGAATATGGCGGCGGCCAGTTGGCTTGACGCGCTTGCTCTCCTTCTCCAGATTCAGATCACCGTCATCCCCTTTGTTCTTCGTCTTTCCTCTGTTCTCCCCTGGCGTCATCGTCATCAACACTGAGCCTATTCGGAGGGTGGGAAGGGAAGTGGAAGCCGCGGTGGCCTGCCAGCGTCGACCGGATACGTACGAAGAGGATGAACAATTAACCCTAGTAATCTAATAATAGAGGCGAAACGGGATATATATATATATATATTAGGATGGAAAAATATTTCCAAAGTAGATTAAGTCGAAAATAAATAAACAGCTCCCAGCAGCAATAAGTTTATATATAAAAAAGTAATATATAAGATTTGCATTATTAAGAGCAAATTGATTTTAATAAATTTTAATAATAATATATAAGAGTATCAAAGTCTAAGACCTAGTAAATTTCCTGTATAAAGCGGAGGATATACACTTTCTGTACTTAATAAAAAATATTTTATAATTTATTTTTAAGTTTTTAGATTAAATTGATCTGAAAACTTTATTGATGTGCTAATATACTAAATTTAAATAAAAAGTATATATTTGATGTTGTATCGAATATTTTAACAGATGCACGCCCGATAACAGAGGGGCGTACGTAGGTTCCTCTTATTTTTTCTTTACCTGCAATCTCATTGGCCAAATTCGTCGGAGGCCTCCGATTACACCACGTCGGCAGAACTCTAGAAGCATCGCGATGGGGCGATCACACTCAACTCAGAAGTCGAGCCCTTTTGTTCTTTTATTTTTCTTCCTATTCATCCACTCCCTTTCAAGTGAAACAAACCTTCTTTTTTTTATTTATTCCCTTCCTCTCTCTCCCACGAACTCTTCATCTGTGTACATTATTTACATGGTTTAGGCTTCTAAAGATGTGTAAACCATTAGAGGAGAGGCATGAAGGGTGGATATCTTCTGCCAAAACCCACAAGTCTTGCATGCCGGAGGAAAAAAGAAAGATTAGGACATGGAGAGGGCCTACAATGCTCCAAGAGATGAGCTGGTCCCAAAGCATTGTAAGAGTCTTCAACACATGTACCCAAGGCATCCTTAGCTAAGAATCCACGGAGGGACGCTCGTATTTGTGCAAAACTTCAAAAAACAAGGAGCAGGGAAGCTGATTTAAAGATAAAAATAAAAAAAGAGTAATTTTTAATTTTTTTAAAAAATATTTAAACATAAAAAATGAAATTTTAACATAAAAACTAAAAAGAGCAAAGGGTTGATAAAAATGAGTATTTTTTAGTACTAACTTATTTAAAATGTTAATTTATCAAAACAACTGCATAAAAATAAATTTTAACGAAGTGACTGGTCAACCGCCACGTCAAAAAATTGATTTATTTTTTAATCAAAAAAATTCGAACGCGTCCCTATCGTCATCGTCCTCCTCACGACGGTCGGGACTCTCCCCCGTTGCTTCTTCCCCTGGCTCTCCTCTCTGCTTCTTCCCCCCTCTGCAGCACCTCAGCCCCCTCCCTCCACGCCCGACGACGACGGTGCAGTGTTGACTTCGATTCCTTGGAGCATCGGCATCGGCAGAACAGCCGACCATGGATTCTTGGAAGGAAAGGAATAGGAGGACATGAGGTCCCCCAGCGTCCACCGACGCTCTCTCCTCCTCCTCCTCCCACTTCTTTCCGTTCTCTTTCCCACCAACGCTCCGCTCCTCTGCTATCCCTCACCTGCTTCTTTCTTCTTCCTCCTCTGTTTCCCCCACCTCCCATCTCCTCTGCCGCTCTCCCCCCACCCAACCCGATCTCCTCTCTCCCGTCCCCCCACACCTACCACTCACGCTCTACTTCCCCCATCTTTGCGCCACCCCACCCCCAGCCCCCAAGCAACAGAGGAGGCGAGCCTTTTTCTGCGAAGAATCCATCGCTTTCACTTTGTCGTCGACATCACTCGCAGGCAGACGCAACAGCAGAGGCACCCTGTAGGTCGAATTGGACTCCGGAGATCCTTAGACACCTTTGACGGACTGTCGATGTGCGGGTGCCCACCGACGCTGCCGGTCCAATTGACTCTCGTGAACGTGTAGCAAAAGACACCGGGGTCTTCGGCGTCGAGTGTCGGGAAGTAGTGCTCCTCCGCCTCGTGAGGACGAAATATTGTAACTCGGAGCGGAACCGGTCGAGCGGCACCTCCGGTGTCATCAGACACTCGGCCCGGGCTACGAGTCACCGGCCGCAACCTCGATGTAGCTCCGATGGCGGGTGCTATTGGCGGATGATGCAGCGGGCGAGCTGGGGTCCAAGGAGATGGTGTCGTAGGGGAAGCGAGAGGAGTGGAGCGGGGTGCAGCGACTTCCTCTTCATCGTCGTCCTTCTCCTTTGTTTTTTTTTAAGTTCTTCTGTTTTTTGAGCACTCCCTTCTTCCAATCTACGGTGCCCGCCTTCCACTGCTCCCACCCCTTCTCCCTTCTTCCACCCCCTCCATTTCCTCCTCCCCCATTCTTCCCTCCCTCCTCTCTGCTTCTTCACTTCCCCCTTTAAATCTCTACAATTTCTTCCTTCCCCTTCTGTAGTCTGATACGAGGAGCCCGACGTGTAACCAGGGTTGTTGGAAATGGTCTTGGGCAGCAGAAGGGAAGGTCACCGGAAAAGACTGTAGGCATGAGAGGGAAGATGATGATAGGAACGCGTTCCTTTTTTTTTAATTAAAAAATAAATTAATTTTTTGACGTGGCGGGTTCATCCGTTACTTTGTTAAAATATTTTTTACGTAGTTATTTTGTTGAATTAATATTTTTAATAGGTTAGTACGAAAAAACACTCGTTTTTTTGCCGTCCCAACTTTTTTTTTTAATTTAAATTTAAATAATACTATTAAAGGCTGGCTAAAAGTAATTTTAGCCAAAAGTGACCGGTGAAACTTATATGTATACGTTGATTTATAAGAGTGAAAACTTATAAGTATGTGGTCAGTCTCCAAGTAACTTGTAATGATGTTTTAGAATTTTGAATGCTTAAGTCTTAAGAATATGGTGGGCAGTGCTGAGCACGATAATGAGCTGAAATTAAGAATGTCGATTCGCTACAAACTTTAAGAAATTAGAGAATTTTTAAGGAGAATTGTTGGCTCATCTGGGCCCTTCAGTACCCTGTGCAGTGCCATTAGTAAGAAAAAGTCCTCTTTAAAATTTTAAGAGATGATCTAGAGAAGCAGCCTTGAAAAAAATTGTAGAATTATTCAACAATGACTAATCTTGATTAAGTACAACACAACTAAACAGCCTGACATCAAAAAACAGGGAGAAAAAGCTTGACAGGAACATCGCGACTGACATTGATATCAAACTCCACCCTCACGGTGGCAGGTGTGTTGTGATGAACACAAGTGCCGCTGCTTGTGTAGCCAAAGCCTTTGCTGATTTGATGTTACTTTAGAAGCATCTCCTCCTGTTTCTTCCCTCTCAAACATGCCATTGCCACTTCGATTTGCTTCTTCATCAATTTTTAGATGTGATATTGATAAAATGAAAGCATTGTTTCATTTCAAAGGAAAAAAAAGTAAGCTACAATTGTATCTCACTAAGACAATAACAAATTCTATTGAATCACCAAGCATGAAGAAAACATTGAATCTTGTATGTTTGGATGTACTGCTGATGTACTGTCTAGTGCAAATATGACAATAAAAAAAGATGACAAAGGTTTCTGATCAATTAGTCAAAGTCATAGAGATGTGATATTCAACGATTGTATTTGCTTAAGTTTGAAACTTCAATTTGAAGAGATCTCTAAGAATGTAGTATAAATTTAATTTCGTATGTTTGTATGTTTGGATGTTTCACATAAGACATGATATAAATTGAAAGTGTTGCCAAAAACTATCATCATTTACAAACTATCAAAAGAGAGACAGTAATTAGGGAGACGTAGAGAACTCCTACAGAGAATTCATTAAACCTTCTGAACTATTTTGATGAAGATCCCATGACCAAATTCTTCGTTCCCAATTCTGAAACATATTTCAACAGAGTAAACATGGGGTTTTCCCCCTCTAGCACCACAGTTTTATCTGTTGAAAAAGTTTCAGACTTTGTTGAATTAATCTTCTCGACAAAACCAAAGAGGGTAAAACAAATGAACCTAAGAGGCGTGACAAAGGTCTCACATCTGTGATACCGCAGAGACTTGCGAAGGGTAAGAAGAACATTTGTTGGGCCTTGATTTCATATATTGTACGTACATCTCAACCAAGTCGTGCCCCATCGGTCCCCCATAAGCAGCAAACATAGAGTCAGAACTTGATCGCTTAAGATGCAATTTATTAGGGTTTGAAAGAAAGGGGAGCGGCGGCATACACGGAGATTACGTGGATGAGGATGCAGACGACAATCGTGAGTGTCGCCGGAGCAGGACAAGGGTCGATACGATCGCAAACTTAGTCGGAGCAGGTGATGGTCGTCAGAGGCAAAGACGATCAAGATCGGTGCGAGCCGGCCCCTTGCTTCGTCGTCCTGGTGAATCAGCCAAGCAACGGATCAATGGGCGAGCGAGCAGCGTGCAGTTGAATTATTTTTATCAGCAAGAGGCAGAGGGGAAGGGAAGGCTCCTCATGGCCATCTGAGAGGTAATCAATCAGCTAGCTAGGTAGAGTTTGAAGTGCATGCCCTGCTGCGGGGGGGAGGGGTTTGATGCGATCAGCATCTGGTATTTTATAGATGTATGGATATGGCAAGGGGGGAGGAGGAATTAATTGAAGGAGTTGGCCAACTTCGTCGGAGGCGATGATGGATGGGAAGATGAAGAGGGAGATAGTTAATTAATACAAGTAGTAATCTACCTTAATTAGGAACCTTATTATTAAAACAAATTATATACATATAATAGTAGATTATCGAAACTTTGGATTCGGTTGGGTTGGATTTATTACGTTATAGTATTCAGTTTCGGTTTTAATTGTTTTTATAAAATCGGTTTGATTTAATTAGAGAAATAGCAAATACCTAGTACCATGTTTTATTGAGAAATTTATAGGTTGCCTCTGCCTTTATACGAGAGGTTTGTGAAATAAATTTTTTAAAAAGCATAATTGTAATAAGTATTTAATATTATAAAAATTTATATGTATGTTATGCGCTTATAACATTTCCTACGATTATATAACATTTTCTACTTATATACACTCACATATACATTATTTTTACATATACGAATAAAAAATATATATATCTGATTTTTTTTAAGATGGTGGTTTTATAAAATCGCTGAAAAAGAACCCAGCCATACCAAAAGTACTTTGAGAAAGAACAAAAGAACATCACGGAATTATTATACTAGTTTCTTTTTATTTCTTTACATAAAGAATGAGTTAGTAATAATCTAAAGCTCGTCAGTATCAACTGCTGAGCGAATGAAAATACAAATCAATAAAAACTTTACTAACTACACGGTGTTAATTGCTATAAAAGAAGTCTGTTCTCTATATATGTCTAATAGCTCATTCAGCCAAATCGGTCCAGCTTCACAATCATAGCACTAATATCATCTAATGAGCCTCGTGCAATAGACAAATCCACAAGCTTTTTACAGGCATCTAATGGTGATGCTCCATCAGTAGCATTAATCAAGACTAATCGAACTGTGTCTACGGCCTCCTGGTTGCTAACCTGAAAGAGTTTTCATGACCAATAATAATTTATCATCTGTTTATTCAAAGTGTGGAGATGGAAGAAAAAGAAGCGTTATTCTCTCGAGTGGTATATTTTTTACCTTATCCCACAGCCCGTCAGATGCCAAGATCAGGAATTCGCATTCTGCTTCAATGCTAATGATTTTAGTCTCTGGCTCAGGTATCACCCACTGTTTAAGATGCGAGTCTCCAATTCCACGGGATACCGCGAGAGTGCCTTGTAATCGCCATGTACTCCGGAAGAAATCAACGTAGCCACCCTGCACATGTTTCACTCACTTTCTTTCACATTTGGTTCAAGTTTCTTATAAATAAATGCTAAACAATTATATCAACATCAAAAATGATCACCGGTTAATCTCTATCTCTTATTTTCCAAAAAATAAAAATGTAGAAAACATGAGAAGTGAAGCTACAGATTATAAGTTTAAATGATCCATTGGAAGGCATATAGCGGTTACTAATTTCTGATATCCTCAGAAGTGACCGTTGTCGTCTCCTCTTCACAAGATTACTATTTGGCAGATCAATAGATAGAAGCAAACAATTAGAAGCGACGAAGGAAAAAAAAACAATTTGCAAAGAGAGTCACACTTACGAGGCTCTCAATTCGGTTTCTTTCATCTTCACGAGATGGCCGGTGATCAGATGTGAGGGCCTCCGCTTTACCAGCACGGCTTAGTACAGCACGGCAATCCCCAACATTGGAGACAATGAGATGGCCATCTCTAACCAATGCAGTGACGCAACAAGCGCCTCCACCTGCACCCTCCTTCAAGAACTCTGCGTCGGTCTTTAGGTACCCAATTCTGACAGCTTCCTCTACATCGACAATGGAGGTTGATCCACTTGCCGACAACACTTCTTCGATTATGAAATCGCCCATGTTCTCGGAAGCAAATTCCGCAGCTCGCTTACCTCCATGGCCATCAAAAACGCCAAAGAAAGACTACAAAAAGAAAAAAAAATGAGTTTTTTCTCCTAAATCACACAATTCATACATCAAGTTTTGTTTTTTTGGAAAAAAAAGACCTAGCATTAATCTAATAGTATCGTAATATGCAGAGTCCATTAATGCATTGAGAATTGTAGATCTTTGAAGGTTCGCAAATAATTTGTGAAGCCCACGATTAAATTATTCACATTTACCAACATTTTTTGAAACCACAATAATTTTGTGCTTAAAATGAATTATTTAATCCGTTACTATAAAATTAATCCTAAACTGAAAAATTCGACGATTAAGAACAAGCACAATTGAAAACCTAGGAGAGCATTACCAAGCGGGGAACTCCATTGAGGTCCAGAGCCGCCGTATGCCGATCCTCCATCTCCCGCCTCTTCTTTCCCCTCCTGCAATACACGGCGTGGCAAGCGCTCTCCGCCTCCACGTCCTTCCAAGTATCGTCCATCTCCGGCGTGAGCGTGAACGCCGCCTCCGTCGAGGGGACACTGATCCGCGCCGGCCGCCTCCTCTTAAAAGGCGATCCCTGCCCGCCCGTGCTCAGCGAAGGGGAGGGAGGGCGTGACTTCTCAAACAACGAGCCGGAGGAGAATGCAGACGCCACCCCGGCGCCGGTCTCGAGTCGCCCGCTCCCGACCTTCTGGAACCTCTGCCCGTACGGCGAGGGCGGGCGCGAGCACGGCGAGGCCAAGGGGGAGCTCGAGAGAGACAGGGATCCCTTGCAGGGGATCGTGATTCTAGCCGGCGAGAAAACGGCGGAGTGCGCCATCGTCATGGAGAACGGCATCTTCTTCCCGGCCAACTCTGTTCCGATTCGTTTCCTTTCCTCTACTTCTTCAATAAATAAATCGCTTCCAATTCGAAGAGGCAATTGTGCGAACGTGGCATTTATAGCCGTCCGCCCACCGGTCTGTTGTGCCTCGGGGAACAAGTTACAGAAAAAGAAACCCACGGCTAGAGGCGGACGATGGATCAGAAGAAGTTGATCAGGACCGTCCAATACGGGGGCTCTCCGATGGGGAAGGATAAGGAAGACGCGGCGAGGGAGTCAACGTTATTTCGAGGAGTGTGAAACGGCCGAAATGCCGTTATCCACCGCCGGATGACGCGGTCGCGTCGTCAACTCGTCAACGACCGCGATCGGACGAAGGAACCGGCAGCGACGGCGCGGCCGGAAACAAAATTAGCACCTAAAATTAACGGCGAATAGAAGTTTAAATATATTTCGAGGATTTTTTTTTTCTGAAGAACATTAGATGTATTTGTTAGTAAAGATGGGATGATGAACTTGAGATATAATTATATGGAATTATCAATCATATAGGGTAAGAGGAGACGCCGTGACAGCTGCGAACGAGGACGCCGAGAAAAGGAGGAAGGGAAGGGAGCAAGGAGGGGAGGACGGGGCACGCGCAATTGCCGCTGTAGATGATGACTTTGACGTCTCCAAATTGGACATTCCCTCGTTGTAGAGGAGTGCAAGCAATGATTTCTGCTAAAACGCTGCATCAAAAATTCACTTGGACAAGCACCATCATTCAAAGCATTTTACTCATTATAATGAGATCTTTTGAGAAATATTTAGGCACTTATATAAGTATGATAGATTTATGCTGTGCCCGCTATTAATATTTAGGCACTCAGTCATATAGTTGCATTTTTTTATAATTATAATTCCATTAAAAAATATACGTCCACTTGTCCTCCTCCGGTTACAATCTCTGATGAGCAGCTCTTCTCTGCAATCTTTGTTGCTCCATTTCATTCATCCGATCTGAGAGCCAGAGAAGACCTCTGTAGCCGAAGTGAGCACTCGCAATGATCACCATGAAGATCAGAATGATGATAAGAGCTCTCTGCATGGTTGCCTTAATCATCTGCAATAATATTAGAAAATGATAGGATACTCAATTCAGTGTTCTTCGTCTGAAGTGTCAAGTGTTTTGGATAGTGATAGATTACCTGAAACTTTGAAGCACGCCTGACTTCTTGATTGCGTTCGCGTCTCCTCTTGCGCTTCGGGACATTTGCTACCTCTACGACTGGTTCCTTCTGAAAGAATGATAGATGCTGAGAGTTAAAAGGAGTGATTGACTAATTGTTTAGATATTGAATGCTTGTACAAAAAGAGCACTCGTAATAGACATTGATTCTTGCTCTTGTAGTAGCTTTTTTTGCTAATACATACTAATCATATTAAAAGATGCCATCACCAGCTGATGACAGTTGCATCATGGTGGGGAATTCAATTTGATAGCAGAGTTACAAGTGGCTTCTAATTTGAGCTTCTAAGAACGGAGAAATCAATTATGCTACTTATTTGGATATGCATCAACGTGATTACCTTTTCTCATTTAAATTGCTAAACTGCTACAACGTTTAGCAACAGGAGAAGTTTTGCACGAATGAAACATCAAAGCAGGCCGAGTGTAGAGGAACTTAAAAGAAGTATCTTAAGAAGAAGACAAGAATTCATATATATCACCGACAACAATGAAATGCTGAATTTTAAGTATCAAAGTGAACCTTCTTTTCTTTTCTTTTCATCCTTTTGGATGACCTATTGTATCATTTCAGATTGGTGAAATGAATACAATTCTTCTTTTCAAAAAAAAAAGTGAACCTTCTCAAGTAAGAAGCTTATAGACCATTAGTCCACAGCACGAGTTCTCAAAGATAGAGACATACCGCAGTTAGGAAGAAAATAAAAAATAACCGCAAAAGTAAAAAATCTTTCTTTTTTGGAATAACCGAAGCATGTGACTGAGCTTAGTGGTAATGTGTACCTTGGTTTTCATCTTTCGGAGCTGCAGTTCAGCTTCAATAGCCTTAACCTTATTTTCACATTCTATACCACATGCAAGAACACCAACTCCAAACTGATTTTTCGGAATGTCTCTTGGATCACGACCAGCACTGTGGTATGCTTTTTGAACTTCTTGGCATACCCACTCTTTCTTTAGAGTGTTACATGCACAACGGATATTCACCTAACATAATAAAATAGGTGGTTAAAACCATGCTTAGATAACCATGAACAGTTGATCTTTTGAAAAAAGAAGGTTACAACATGGAATTTCTTTGAGAATTTTCTCTTTATGTGGCCACCCTGGAGACTCCATTAGAGTGAATTTTCTCCTTTGTGTATCTTGTTATGAAGGCTATGGAGAAAAATTCGATTTTGATAGCGGATTAGGATGTTTTGGATAGGATCAGGTGATGAGCTTAAGGCACAGCATGAAAGAAAGATTATGAGAAGGTATGTGACAAGAAGAGAGAAGAAGTGGAGAAGGTATGCGGCTGAGAAGAAGAAGAGGTGAGAAAACGAAGAAGAAGATGGAGTGAAGGTCTGCAATGCAAGGAAGAAGAGGAAATGGAGTTGAGAAGATATGCACGGAGAAGAAAGGGAGGGGGAGGAAGAGGAAGACAGGCGGAGTGGTGGAGGTATATCCACGTGAAAAAAAAAACGAGGAGAAGAAGAAGAGAGAAGACAAGGTAAACTGGACCAAAACGGTCAAATGGGTTGACTTGGCAACCTATAGGTGTAAACTACATTTTTATGTCATTCAACATTTTCCTTACATAAGGCTAATATTAATTGGAACTGGATATGGGTCGGATAATTTTAAAACCACAAGAGGATCCATGTACATGTCACCCCAATTATTCCAAATGTAAACCCCACTTCTAGTGTCTACGTTGGAATTTTGTTTCTAGATCCAAGTGGGAAGAATCATGAATGCACAAAGATTTTATTACAGCTTCATGTCTATCTAATTGTTCATAGTCCCCACCCCTGAAGAATCAGATGAAGCCACCTTGTTCAATACCCAACACTAATATCTAATTCGAGTTCAACTGCAAACTTAAGTCTGCAATATAGAAGTCAGGATAGAGAATCAAACACGTTAAAATATACACTAGAATCTTTACCTTTTTATTGCAGTTATCAATCGATGGGCACTGACCAGGATGACATATTTCAGAGCACAAATGTGGGCATTTTGGTAATTTCCTAGAGAAGAAAAATTCAACACTGAGAATTAGCTGAACATTGCCCCACAGTAAACATATATATTATCAGTGAGATCAAACAGATCTATTTCTCTAACCGAATGGAAACAAGGCAAGACTTTCATCAAACGAGGAGGCAGAAAAAATTATTGTTATATCATACAACATACATCTGCTCTATTATTAGTGGCAAATCCTAAAATAGCATAAACTTGTCCAAATTGTTTCCAGATAAAGACCTAAGCTTCCTCCTAAAAATGGGCTATTATTTATTGTGCGCGCACTGATAATTTCGCCAAGTATAACATTTCTCTCTAATATACTAACAAGGACAACTTCAGATTGTCGATTCTTTTATATCCCAATTGCATCCATATATATTTTAGATGAACTCACAGCTCGTCAACTGTGCTCACTGAAACCTCCCTTATGATGATTCATTCTTCACCTTCCATGCAACATGAAATATCTTTCCCAGCCACTTGCCTTCTAGTCCACTCTGACCATACTCCAGACTGAAGTCGAGAGATATATTAGGCAATCAGCTACTTTTGTATATCAACCATGAATATAGAATATTATTTCTCTACTTCTACTCAGAGAATAATCAACATATGCTGATAGCCTCACACCACTGTCATGTATTGAAGGTTCTTGCAACAGGATTTCATTAACTATGTGACCTAATGAATTTGTCACATAATTAGAAAAAAAAACATCAGCCTTCTCATTGAGTGCAGCAACTTGACAGACCCATTAATGGATAACCTGAACCACAAAGGGTCCCGATATTACCTAACTAAAATGCAGCTCAAAAAGATTTATAAGTACCCTCAAATTTAATTGATCAGCGCCTGAATAAGCCAATTTCAAGTAGAGCCAAGCGTGACACCAAGCAAAAGAACTTGATAAATGAACCCTATATTTTCAGTGGGGTTGTGGTTCAAAACACTAATTTCTTAAACAGATGTATAACATTTAAACTAACATTACTTCACTCTGCATATTCAGCTTTTCATGCTAAAAGAACCACCTTCTATAAACGATGGAAACCAATATCTGAGCTCTTGAAACATATGATGTGAAACATGTGTGAGCATGATAATGCATTAGACTAAGATACATGTAGAGGAAACCCTTTCCCCTTGCATTGTCACTTAATTCACAAATGGTATAGGATACAGTTCATTAAATATGCACACAAGCTACAACGTTTGCACAAATCTGAAATTAGCATAATTGAGTTCTATTTAACTTGATTAGAGGTTGATTCTCAAGGGTCATGTCGCTATTCAAATGAAGAACATTTTCAACTCAATTATACTGGGAAGCAAGAAACTAAGACAAAGGCAAGTTCTAAGCAGTTTGTGCAACATAAAAGGAACAAGCTTGCCAGGAGTATAGTCTAATACTGAATTAGCAATATAGCAATATCTTTCAGCTTTTCTAAAACTCGCAATGTTACTTTACAGAGGTGACAATAGTAAATGCAAGCAAACCATATAACTTCAAATACATATACATATGACCATGTTGCTTTAAATACATTTAACACTGCAGCATTAAACTTCATGATATCTAAGAACTGCATGTGCTTTCATGACTTGTCAGGAACCAATGAACACTACAAGAATAAAAAAGCTAACCTATAAATCCTATGAAAAATTGGACACTTAGCAAGCAATTTCAGAGCAGTGAATGGGTACACATGCAAAACCAAAACTAACAGGTATGTTCAAGCAACTAACCGATGACATGGGCCACCACAAGAACGCACTTTTTGTTGCTCCTTGTTGTTCAAGCTATTATAGTAAATGCACTCAAAAGCATGAACCATTGAACCACAGTGGCAGGAACGCTTGACGAGGATCTTGCATGGAGGGCATTCACTAGAATGACATGATAGTGGGCAAGGATGTGGGCATGAAGGCTCTCTAACCTGCATAGAAATACACAAGAACACAAAATTGAGATTTCACAACAAATTATTTCTAACTTCAAACAATGTGATCATTGTTCCTGCATTAATTTCTTAATTCGGGGATGTAGTGGAATATGAACTAAAAAATGCTTGCAAATGTTTTTTCATGAAATGGAAGAAGCACAAAGTAGTTCAACCTTTTGGCAAGGAAGAAAGCAATCGTCACATGGCTCCCCTTGCTTTATAGCGGCATTTAATAGCCACAGATCTAGTTTTTGGCAACTAATGTCATTATTTTCATGATGATCCAAGGTTGATGTCTGAATCTCAAGTATATGACAGGCTTTGCTGCAATAATGATTTCCACAAGGAAGGAGATTTCCACACAGATTTGCACATGAATATTGTCTTTTACTGTGACAAAGCATCTAACAAAAATGGAACAGAGTTAAAATAACAAAAAACCAGCAGTGGAATGAGGACTATTTGAAGAAGAACATACTGAGCGCTCTTCTCCAATATGACGGCCAAAGCATGGAACCCAGACCACTTCCTTGCAAAGAGGGCAAGGTGATCCAGGAATATAATCAAGATGCTTCTTTAATTGCCTTTTTGTTGGTTTTAACATGAATTCTGGATTTGGAGGAGGAAGAGGTCCATGGCATCTAATGCAAAATAAAACAAAAAATTAGTAATGCAAGACCAGAATAGATAATTGGAGACGTATAAACCCTGAAAGGAAAAACTTCTAAACTCAAAGTAAACCTCTCTTTGCAGTTGTGCCCACAAGGAAGCTCTTCACCACATAACAATCGGCAAGGTGGGCAAGCTCCATAGTGGCACTTGTGGCGCTGAAAAAATTAAAAGACAAGCGTGAAACTCATATAAGTTTAAATTTAATGAGATCACAACATCATTTTGTAAGTTGCAAAGTGAACTGAATCAAAAGAAGAAAACTGTTATACCCGGCATTCAGACTTGTGTCTACAAAGACGAGATATAGGACATGGTCTAGAACATTTTGGTGGTTTTTGATTCTTCTCTGTGCCACAAGGTACCTAACAACAAAAAGTATAAAGAGGCAGAAGTATGAAAAAGATGATGGTAGAGTAACATATAGGTAATACCATAAATTGAATTTTGGACCAAAAAAAATTGAAACCACACTATTGAGATCATATGACAGTATGTATTTGTTAAATTTGTTCAGTAAGACAAATTCATGTCCTCTGTTTATTTTTTTGAAAAGGATATCCTCTCTATTTGTTTCATTTCTTTCATCATATCTGACATGGTAATAAAGTAATATCTCTATTTGCACAGAAGCAAAACATGGAAGGTTGTAAAGAATCCAATGATAGGACCCAAGATGCAGAAGCAACTATAAAATGTGACAGTAGCCTATGTTTAATACGAATTTCTGTGTATGCAGTTTCAGAACAGTAAAATCAAAACCTAAAAACACATTTTATCTAGCACAGAAAGTATAAGATTATTGTGTACCAAGAAGTAACAGTACCAGATTACCTTCAGATAGTCACTTACTAAGATTTTTTCATTACAAAACATACAACCAGCGGCAACACAATATTTTATGTATTAATATCTACGTACTTGTTTCAGTATTTTTTTTTCCTCTGTTGCGTGAGATTTTAAGATACACTTCAATGGTATTGTACCTCGAATCGAGTCTCCCCACATGCACATGAAATGGATACCATCAATGGGCAAGGAGCACATGCACCTCTAAGAAGAAAAAGCACACGAAGATTAGATATGGAATATTTTAAGTCCGGATAAACAAGACAGGACAGTATTAAAATTTCCAAACTTCTTGAATTGAAATGCAAACAGTCAGGCTAGTAATGAAATGCATGCAAAGGAAGACAAATGCATAGCTAGAAAAATCTGTCTCTTGGAGAATCACAGCAGAGACACCCTTGAAAATCAGATCCATGCAGGAGTGCATCATTATGAAACATATATATGGAAGAATTGAATTCAAGATTATACATGTAAATTAGGTAACTCAATCAGAAAATGCCTATAGCTACTGAAACAAGTAAATAACTGTAAAGGCAGACAGATGAATATGATGGCAAGCAGCAACAAAAATTGCGCCATTGGGGGCCTATTGTGACTGATAAATGCACTTGGGTGTTGGCTTCTTGATTATGATCCTTACAGTGCTGGGACAGGTTTGTCATATAAATAGATACTTTACTAATTTACTTTTTTTTTCTCACTTCTCCCTTCAGCAATATGTGAAATGATAAAAAAGACACAATTAATTTACACAATTCCAGAAAACGAAATTCTAACAGTATAAACGAAAGAAAACAAAATTGTTGGAGATTAGTCAACTAGTAGTATGGCATTGGAATGTATGGGGTGAGAGGAACAGGAGATGTTTCATGGGGACTTCAAAAACAACAAGAAGTCTAGCCATACAAGCAGCTACTGCTTTCACGTTTTTCACATCCTACAAGCCACTATAGAGCCTTATCTAATTAATGCTATATGTTTTCAGGAGGGTGCTGTCCTTGTACATGTTGTATTTTGCTCTCTTGTATCTACTCTTGCTGTTTTCTTTCCTTTCTAGCTAATCTCTATGTTCTTTTTTCTTTTTCTTTACATCCCTTTTGGGATGATATATTGTACCATTTCAAAATGGTGAAATGAATGCAATGTTTTCTTTTTAAAAAAAAAAACAGTATAAACCTCATCATGTACTCCAGTGTAGCTTCTCTTTGGCAAGTCATTTACATTGAGAATGAGCATGCCATAGCAATCGAGCAAGTGAAGCAAGTGAAATCATAGACAGAATAGCATGCATAAGAAAGCAAATGTACCATTCATGGTCCATAAAAAAACGATGATGTTAGTTTCAGTACCTGTGACATGGTGATGGGCACTTGTGGTTGTTGCATCTACGCTTCCTGTTACAGATCTGAAGTTTTGATTAACAAGTATTATATTAAAACCACAAAACCAAAAGAAACTTTGGTTTCACACACCTCCGGGCAAGTTGGACAATCCCCACTGCAGCAACGACGCTTACAAGCATGGCGTCCACAATCCCTCACCTGCTGACATTTTCTCTCGCAGACCAACTCTTGATAGCAAGGAACCTAGTTTAGGTCAGGGTTGAATTGTGAGTTTATTAACATATACATATAATGGTTCATCATAATTTTTCAATTTATTTGTTGCATGTTAAAAGGAAAATTTATCTATTTATTAGATTCAAAAGAAGACATGTATAATGCAAGATAAAATACAGTGTTGTATTTCAGGAACTATTTACAACTATATTTACCTGTTAGGTACACTGCAATGAGGAGAAATTTCACTGAAAATAGTTGCTACTTTCACGAACTAGTACCCTTGCTTCTCCTAGATACCATACTGAATTTTCAAATATGATAGTCACTAAGCATAATTAATTTTTTGTCTGACTGCAGTAAAGGGATAATCTCATATTCAAGAAACCTCAAAAGTTTAATTTTCAGCTAAAAAATTTACCATTAAATATTACTTCTCTGGCTTATGAAACCATTGTATCATTTGCAACATCCATCTCCATAGTGCACATTTTCCACTTCTATTATGTTCTAAGTCCTGGACTTATTATTCTATAAGATACTAGCATATAGATTAGACTCCATCTCCCTGAATTAACAAATGTGACTTCTTGTTCCATCAACCAAGCTGTTGATAAAGAGAGAAATAGAGCTCTGTATTCTTTTCAGTACTAGTAAATTTAACATATCACGTGGCACATATGTTGTTTATTAAATTTTGTTAGGAACTCATTTCCTTAGTTTTTTTATTATTTTTTGTTAGGACCTATTACAAAGCAACATTATGCTCTGTAATTTCATATGACCAATAAATTACATAATATAGCAAATTAAGAGTATGTCATCTACTAAAAAATACAAATTACTGTACTATTATAGCTTTGTACAAGTAAAAAAGTAGAAATATGTAAAATATCCACAAGAAAAACCTCAACGTTGTGATTATCAGACACTATTGGTTCTTGCCATCTGAATAACTTTTGTATTCAGCACTATAGAACTCTTTAAGGTAAACGTTGCCAATAATGGAGGAGAAAGGTTAAACTCACAAAACCCATCTTTTTAAAATAGACCAGATTGCTGAGCAGCAAAACTGTATCAATTTAACCAAGCATAAGCTTAACTGTCTTGATATTCTAGCATTCTAATGCAAACGCTTAAGGTAACAAAAGGTAGATGATAAATCAAATTCAGGACAACTGACATTCAAATTCATCGTAGAAGTGCATGAAACTTTTGTGAAAGAATCCTATGACCATGAATTACTAACCTCCTTCTTCAAGCCCCCGCATCTGCATGACTTCATGACAACAATCCTGCAAGTCTCTACGCATGGCCCACGGTGGCACCTCTCAGGACATCTATGAATCTTACAGCTCAGTGCTTTCTCACATGTTGACCCACAGGTAGGGACATCTGAGTCGCAGGATATTCCCTTGTATTCCTTTTTGCCGCATGGGCACGTCCTCCTTCCCTGAAGTGGGCAATCTCCGCAAGGGCCGGAGTGACAACCTCGATCACACGAGTGCTTCCCACATTCAAGCATACCGGTGCATGGTCTCTCACACTTGAATTCCCTCTCCGAGCACTCCCTTTCCTCCTTAGTCTTTCCACAGGCACAGCTATAAACGGCCCTGACGCAGCAGGGAGGGCAGGGACCCTCGTGGCATCTCTCAGCGCATTGGTGTCTGCGACAGGGCAATGGTTTCGGGCAGGCCTGGTTGCAGGAAAATAACTTTTGGGCGCAGCGGCGTACGTCCTCATGAGACCCACAGAAGCAGCGGGAGTTCACAAGTTTGGGGCACGGCGGACAGGGGCCGGGATGGCACAGAAGGAGACAACGATGGCCGCACCCGCCACGGAGGGGACGATCACAGACCTCTCCGCAAGAATGCGGTAGGATCCACGGATCTGCCGGCGGATTCTCGACCTTGCCACAGAAGCAGAGATAAGATCTGGGTATCGAAGCTCTAGGGTAGGCGAGGCGGCATTTGGGACAGGGCCAGTCGGAGGTAGCCGTAGCTGCAGCGGCAGGGGAAGTGACGGAGGGCGGGCGATGGGAAGACTGCTGTGCCCAGTTCTGTATGCAGACAAGGTGAAAGAGAGCATAACAGCCGGAGCCGCACGACCAAGTGGGATCGCCGATGCGGATGCGCTCGAGACAGATGAGGCAAGACACGAGAGGACCGTGCCCGGCCGCAGACGCAAGAAAAGTTCGGATTTTGGACAAATCCGGAGATGACCGACCGGAGGTCTGGAGGTAGGCAGCGAATATGGAGTCCTCGAGAGCGGTGCAGCGGTCGGCAGCATCGCCCCCGCCGCCATCGCTGCTGCTGGCGTCGGAGTCTGAGAAGACGAGTTGGGAGGTCGGATTCGCGAGGGGCAGAGGGCGAGATCCGCCGGCGGCGGCGGCGGCGGCGTAAGACATTGATGCCGGGCAACCGCCGGGTTTGGGTCGACCGGCGAGAAGCGCAGATAGCTACTGTTCGCACCAACGATCGTATTCGGAAATTTATACGGGCGATCCGGTCGGACTTTGCTCAAGCCGAGAGTACACCTGTAAATGAGTGAAATATCAACCACGGTAACCTTAATTTAATTTATATGAGACGTGACCAGGCCGGCCCATGTCGTTCTGCAAAGGATGTGCTGGCGTTGAAATGGATATATACATGACGTTGCGCGTGAGGTGCCTCATCTGCCTCAAAAAGTATCCAGATTTATAAAAATAGAAATAAAATATTACTGCCAGGTAAATTACTCGGTTCAAGAACGATTAACTGTACCATTACAAGAGGATAATTATTGGTGAAAAATTCTATAACATGCGAAGGTCCCTTCTAGGAATTTTTTTTCAAAAAAACTCTGCAAAAAGAATCAATGCCACATTTTCCAATGACAGACAGGTAACAACTTTCTGCAAGTGACATTACATCGATCCTCATCTCTCATATCGTTCCTGATGGACACCGCCGAGTATTTTGGTGGTTTCCTGTCTGTGGTTAGTAATCAGCTTTAAATTAATAGCTACATCCAAGTTTCTTTCGGCTGATCCATTTCCTGGGGCACTTCCATGAGCGTGTAAGCATTTGACCATAAGACACGATACTGAAGAATGGACTACCAGTTGATACTGTTGCGATCAAAAGTTAAATCCGAAGCCACCGCCACCGGGAAATCCGCCACCCGGGAATCCACCTTCGAAGTGGAAGGTGAATTGTTGGCCGCCACCAAAAGGATTAAAGCCTCCGCCTCCCATTCCCATCCCCTCGTCAAGATCCTCGCCTCTATCATATCTTACACGCTTATCTTCATCGCCCAGTACCTTTTGAACAAAGATTTAAAGCAAAAGAAAAAGGATTAAGCTATCAGGCGTGACTAACACATCTGGAATGGTGTTAGATTAAGTTATGATAAGCCATATCTAAGACAACAAAAATGTCATGAACTGATAAACAAAACATGTCTTCTCAACTTTCAACTTTAACAAAAACTGGCAATTTTATTAAAAATAATCATTTTTATCTGAGAGAGCCATCCAAAAAATCAACCTTAATGGAGAATAGTAGATTCCAGCGTGCTGAACAAAGAACACGAGAGGACATTTACTGTTGGCCCATGAAAAACTTAGCGAGCATTATCGACTTCAAATAAGTCCTAATAATTATCAACAATGCTGGTTGTTCCTCGACCAGACAAGGTACTATGTCCTAATCTGCATTTTAAATCACCTAAGTTGTTTGCATCTTCCTTAAATATCTGATACGTAAGATGATAAAAATTAAGGATGCAAAACACGTTCTAGAAACAATTTGATCAACGAAATATCTGCTCAAGATAGAATTATATAAATGACCAACGAATTTTAGCTGCTAAAAGTGATTGAGTAATACTAAATACAAGAACTAGTTTCAGCGAAGGCTTTGATGATGCGAACTACATAAGAAGATAGGAGTAACAGAAAGATGCTAATCAGGAGGCCTTAGGTTGAACTATGAACTAAGAAAAAGAAAGGTAGATTTCTTATCTCTCAAATAGTAAACTGGCTTGGAATACATAATCATCCAACTTACAAAAAAGTCAGAATAATTGGAACTCAGAATAACAAAAGATAGCATTCGTTTTATAAAAAGAAAGAAAAGCAAGAAGGAAATAGTATCCAACTTCTGGTATTACCTCATAGGCAGCAGCAATTTCTCGGAACTGGGCCTCAGCTTCCTCTCTGTTATCCACATTTTTATCTGGATGCCATTTTAAAGCAAGCTTCTTGTACGCACGTTTTATCTCTGCAACCGATGCAGTTTTTGAAACACCCAGGATCTTGTACCAGTCCTTTCGTTGACTCAACTTTAAAGCTTTTTCAGCTTTCATCAATGTTTCTCGAATATTCATGTCCTACAATCAGCATTGTTAGCATTAAAATAAGTTAGAACACGTGCATGATTTTACCAATTTAAGTTTTTAAAGATGATATCATGGTCAATAAAGTAATAGTTAGATTTGTTATCGTCCAATTAGAAGAAGCATGGATATGGCAAGTATTAGTCTTTCAAAAACTCGGTAGCCTTTTGGATTGACATAAATGGTTATGGTACCTAAATTAGTTAATGCAACTAAGATATGTTTTGGTCCTAAGTGACTATTAGGAGCATTCTGGTTTCAG
This sequence comes from Thalia dealbata, assembly GCA_030544415.1. Lineage (NCBI taxonomy): Eukaryota > Viridiplantae > Streptophyta > Magnoliopsida > Zingiberales > Marantaceae > Thalia > Thalia dealbata. The sequence continues at coordinate 4,418,210 of CM060458.1, forward strand.
TAATCATGTCTAAGTAGACAAATGAAAATTTCTGATTAATCATAAGTACAAAATTTCGGGATGAGGAAAGCAGTAACAATAAGAAAATATTTATTTCAACAAGTGCGCAAGAAGTAGAATATTCAATATACCTGAGGAGACTTTTCAGCTGCATCTTTCAAGTCCGCTACTGCTCCCTCCCAATCTTCTATTAGAAGTTTAGCCTCGCCTCGCTGCAAAAGGAAGACAGCTAGAACTCTTTAAAAAAGCCACAAACTCGGGGGAAAAAACTAACATGATAAAAAAAATGAAATTGACAAAGAAGTGAACTACTATTGCACTGTAATATAGACACTTCTGAGACAAAGATTGTGCAATTGCTGTTCAATCATAATCATCATTTCATGTAATGAGCACCAGCTACTAACTTAATGATGCCAAGTACTAACAACGTGAAGTATATACGTATCTCTTACAATAAACAAAGGACATGATACACCATCAAAAGATACAGAAGTTAGCACATAATAGTCATGCATAATAGTAAGAGAAACAATAGCAAGACAGCAAAGGCAGTTGAACTTGACTGCTTGCTTGTTGCTGTCATTTTAAAAAATGCAAATTATCAGGTTAGACCACTTTATGATGACATTGTAATAAAACAAGAACCAAAAGGAACTGTCGTTATGTAGGATCAAGAAAGACTCTCAAACCTTGCAATACAGTTCAGAACAAGTTTCACACACCAAGTGTTAGCAAGTTGTAATGACATTCATTGCAGAGCAGAACAATGTTGTAAGCAACAGACATACTCTAGAGATACAACTTGCTTGTGTCCGATACCTCCTATTAAATTATCCAACTAAAATATTTCCTGTTGTTTAATGGTATCTCGTAATTCCATTTATCTATCAAATAGACAATGGTTTACATTGTTATGTGCACTTGTTTCGAATTTGGACAAAAGGTTCCACTTCACATAGTCATGTCAGCAATTTGTATTATCTATGAACACCGGCGTTGACAAGAGTCACAGATTATCACTTACCCTAGTTCTACATTGTAGCATTGAATACAATGGCGATACACAAAGGTCATGCAATGACAGCTAAGCTACTCACCATGAACTCATTCAACACTAAGATTTGGATACTTTTTAGTAGTGTGCAACTGATCAACTTGGCTCTACTTCTAGTCTGCTCTATTTGTTTAAAGGAAAAAAAGGTAAATAAATGACTAAAGATGCATCTTAAGTGGATGAAGCATACGGTAGTATAAGCTAAGTTTGATAAAAATATACCATTAATATTTGAATTTGGAAAATTAATCAACCAGAAAAGGCTTTAATTGGCATCAAGTGTGACTCTAATAAGATTTGTGTGTGATAAAAATAGAAAAGAAAATTATAATGTAAGCATCAATATGTCAGACATATTCAGGTTGTAGTTCTTAACAACATTTCATGTAATTCACAATATGGCAGAACTACACCTAGCAGCATTTTGCAAGTGCAACATCATACCAGTAAAAGCATGAGACAAAAACTTTTCAAGATTGTTAAATACTCTTGTTCCCTGGATATCAACACAATTGCTGAACGCTCTAGTGATCATCATAGCAATTTGTTTTTCGATGCTAACTGGCACATTGCTAGTTATTTAAGCACTTAAGTGAGCTAACACCTAACTAGTTATAAACCACCTCATGGATATCAGTAGATCACCAGGTTCTGTACCAACTTATGTGGACATAGCAGGTTAGGAGATGATTACAACCTGGACCAAGGCCTCAATAAGCCCTTCATCAATATTAAGTGCACTTAAGTGAGCTAACACCTAACTAGTTATAAACCACCTCATGGACATCAGTAGATCACCAGGTTCTGTACCAACTTATGTGGACATAGCAGGTTAGGAGATGATTACAACCTGGACCAAGGCCTCAATAAGCTCTTCATCAATATTAAGTGCTTCTGTGCAGCTATCAACAGCATCCTTTCCTCTTCCAAGTTTAACCAAAACCTTGCATAAACCAAGGTAAAGATGCACATTATGTGCACTGTGGTTCGGGTCAAAGGCAAGGGCAGCCTTGAAGTCTTCAGCAGCCACACGTAGCTTGCCCTTAGCAGCATTATCTTCTGCCTGTACAAGCATACATTATCCTAGTATTTATTAGATGAATATACTAAATGTCAAACTGTCTTTTAAAAAAAGCTCATATTTGCACAGAAGTTAATCCTCATTTAAGCTTACGCTCTTTGTCTTCTTCAGCAGATTTTTCAATCCAAAATATGCTTTCTTCAGCTCAGTGTGCTCAGGATCTAGACGCAGCCCCTTCTGATAGTGTCTGTGGAACAGGGATCATACAAAGAAATCTTAGAAAGCGCTCTTATGATGCATGGATATAAGGGATTTGCCATAAAATTATGGGGATTATAGAAACCTTGATGCGACATCATGATCAGAGAGATAATAATATGCACGACCTCGTAGTAGGAGTGCATCCAAGTTATCCTCATCTTCTTTTAGTATGTAACCAGCCTCTGATATAGCGCTTGAGTAATCTTTCAACGCCAACAGGAGTCTCAACCTAAGAAGTTTTGCCTGTAATGATAAAATCAAGCTACATAAGACTGCACTTTATACATAGTGTGCATAGACAAAGACAAAAGTACCTTTAAGCAGCTTGATGAATAGACAAGGACGATTTTATTAATATACTCCAGAGCCTTTGAATAATCACCAGAATCAAAATGACTGTATGCAGAATTTAGTGCATCTTGGGCCTGCAATGTCTGAGAAAGCTCCTTCTCAACTGAAGAAGACCCAGGCTTTAGCTCCAGTAATCTTTTGTAGTCCTTTTCAGAGTCCTCAAACCTGCATTAATAATGAGTTCCTCAATTCTCAGTCCTTAAAGCTACATCGCTCATAATTACATTCCCTGTAATATAGATGTAGCTTTTGACCTGATCCATATGGGTCTATGAATCAAAAAATATTTTATTTGATTTCAAACATCAAAAAGAACTGATAAGTGAATAAAAGCCTTAAATATTAATTAGGGAAAGCATAATAACAGCAAGCAGAGACTATGGCCTTTATCTAGATTTAGTTGTTCAAATTCTTTGCAGAGATGTTACTACTCATACATCATTATAGATCCATGACCCAACACGCCATTTTTTGCATCTCTAGGAGTACATGTGGAGCTGGAACTCCAATACCAGGTTCTTTTAAATCTTAATAATAAAATCTCTGCTCAAATCAAGTTTACATAGCATCTTTGCAGAAGACAACGCACTAATGAGTCTCCAAGCAAGAAAAAAAATAAACAAACACTAGTGAGCTATCAGAAAAGATAAAAATATAGAATCATATAACTGTTTACAACTCTGTTATTTTCTTGCGTTGCATTTCAAAGATATTCAATACATTGGTTACGAATCCAACAATTGAACAAAGAACTTCTGTTTGTTCATGAGTGATTCAAAATACTTCAATGACATAAGGAAGATCAATATTATAAGGGTTTGTTCAATAACCAAGAAGTTGGATTTCCAGAGAGGTAATCATGTTCTCAAGAATGTGATTACTCCAGAATATGACTCCTACCTAGAATCAAATTTCCATGCATGTTTTGTGCCAGAATGTAAGTTTGTAATCTTTGCAATTATGTGTTTAGTACATAGAAATGCATCCAGATGCAACTTTCCACAATGTGAATATTAATCACTTGAATCATATATTTGACACCAAATCGAATTAATTAATATTTTCAACAATGGTAAAACTGTGTCGCTCCAAATCATATTTTGAAATAAAAAATAGCACTTCCTGTGAAGAAACAATCATCTTATAGAAATGTTTTTTTTGTCGCATAAAAATATAAAACAGAATTATCTAACATTTTCCAACAATATTTTCTTTTATGTGGAAATTAATCATCAATCCATCAATAAAAAGTTTATAACAAATTAATTTCCACAAATACTAAATAAAAGATTTTCTCATCACTCGAGAGTAAATGGTCCTAAAAGATATATAGACATTCCCCTTGCAAATCCTGAATTTCAACCTCCTTTGCACATCTCAGATATTTGTGAAAAAAAATAGTTGTCCCTAGGAATGTGAAACTCAGGAGTAGACGGAGATTACCAAACACAATTAATATTACTAGAAATTTACATATTCCTAGGAATCTTCAATTCCCATCAAAGACACCCTCATATAAAATAAATCCTAAGCGTATAACAGAATTATTTTTCATGCTTAATAACAGCAAAAGAAATGAACTAAGATGATGAAATATCCGACAACAGTATATTGCACAATACCTGCAAAGATGACGAAAAGCAGTTGCACGCTGTTGATAGGCTTCCAAAAGATTTGGATCTGTTTCAAGTGCATCATTTAGAAGTCCAACTGTGTTACTATATTGTTTCAGCTTCATGGATTCAGATGCTCTTTTCAATAAGCTTTCAGCATCATTTGACTGGTTTTCTGCAGTGTGCATATGAATAAAAAAGATGTAAATTCCACCATTGTGCAAATTATATTGAGAGATTTAACAGTATTAAGGTTTTCTGCATGCGCCCTAACTCAACCCAGGCCAACCCTAATAAGCAAGCAAAAAAGAGGTTTCCATGAAGAACATTTTCTTAAAGCATATTTGAGATTCTCTTGTCTTGTACGTATAAAGATAATTCACTAAGAATAACTTGTTTGCCAGACAGTTAATTACATAGTTGCCCCAAAAACCTTGCATGCACGTATTTGAACTATTTGCTCTGATGGAAAGCTCCTCGCCTACCGAGTTCTTTAGAATGTACTTCACCTGGTTTTCAAAATTCATACTTTACAAAACCCAAATATGCTTTTAAACTAAGTTTTTCTAAAAAAAACAACTTTATCATCTTATTTTAGTTCTCAAGTTTTGACATCCAAGTAAAATCTATTTAAGGAAGATTCTCTTGAATTTTAATTAAAGGCATAAGAGTAATTTAGTCTTTTCCACTTGGTAATCTTATAAATATCACATTATGGAGAGAAAGGGGCTAACCTCATCCCAGATCATTTCATTTTTTCAATTTTCCTCCAGAAATAATGATATCGTGTGAACCAAATAATAGCTAAAGAGAACGTCCTCTAGAATAAAGTACTGGTCCTAAAATTGGATAAAGTACTGGTAAGATGGATAAAGCAAAATTAGCAAGGAAAAAAATTAAGAGACATCTGATTTGAGAAGTCGGGGAAAGAATTGATAAGGTAGTGTTTTCATTTTTGTCATAAATTTATTATGTTATATATCCAGCAATTCCTAATTCATACACCATCAGTTCAAGAAGGGGAAGACGATAAACCTTAAATTGGATTGAGATTTTCTGGCGGGAGACCAGGGTAGGTGTTTACATTTCCCTCTTTCAATTCTTGTATTGATTTTTCAATTCTGGAAATCAAAGAAAAATCGGAGGGAAAGAGTTCTTCCAAAAATGGAGTCTATTTGTCAACTCTGCTCCTAATTGTAAGTTTATCTTCCCCCTTTTTATCTACATACAATCAAAAGAAGGGAAAACATTTGCCTCCCTTCCCTTCCATCATCTCCATTCCCATCCCTCACCCATTCTAAATCCACCCAACCAAGCCCTTCACTCGCCAAAGAGGCCTTATTGAATCTTAACACCCTGGTATAATTTTTTCTACAACTAATTTTATAAATTTTCTTGACCACTTAGAGATGCTGCAGAAAAGTTCAAATATGTACGAAACTACTTCCAAGTCCAAAGAACCATTTTGATGCCATCACAAGCATCCCGACTAGCGGATACTACTGCAAAAGATTCACTTACAAGAACCGCGTAAACTGAATTTAAAAAAAGGGCCAAAACCCACAAGTCCAATCGACGCTAACCAAAATATTATCACAATTTAGCAAAGACTGCAATCAGCGACCGTAGGAGAAAATAAGGACAATGACGGAGTTACCTTGAGCGGAAACAATCGGTCGGTGGAAACTGGAGAGAAGGTGGAAGAAGAGAAGCGGCAGGACCGAAGCGGCCGCCGAGCCTCGAAAACGCACCACCATTGAAGCGGTGGTTCCGCGGTTTGCCAGGAGAGCAAGGAGATGATGATGAAGCCCAGATCGAGAAGAAGGTAGCTGCCGGGGGAGCGCCAACCAGATCAGCGTTGGACAGCCGCACTCCTTATTGACGGGGGTATTTCGTCGCGAGATCGCTCTATTTCTGCGTCGCTTTGCTCGTCCCTGTTTTGTTCTTGATGGGTTTTCAATCGGAGTCGGATCGCTTCCGCATTTTGATTTTAATTTGCACATTCTACGTTATTCGACGTGTTATTGGGGATCCTTGGGACCCATAAGAGGCCTATCAATTTTCCCAACTGAAATGAAGGTAAGCTGTGGGTAATCGGAAGAAGAGTAGCGATATTATTTCCAAAGTGGGCTTCGTGCCCGGAAGATACACGTCGATGGGGCCAATAAGTAATCTCCACGTAACCACCTTTGCCTTTGGTTTTGGGCTCGCATCACCGTTCGTAAGCCCGGACCGCCTTGAATTGACCGCATCGAAGGCTCGCCGCAATTAAATTTTACGTTTTGTTGAGGTTGAATGTAAGTTTGATCCGAGTCCAAAAAAACCCAACCTTTTTTTATCTTCAAAGCAAGCCTAACTCTGTTAGTACTTTTATCCCCTGCCTAGATGACTTGATGACTCTGTTAGTACTTTTATCCCCTGCCTAGATGACTTGATGAAAGTTGTATTGGGTCGGAAGTATATATATATAAGATTTGAATCATACTAATAGTTAGTAATCACTCGATCTTGCACTACTTCTAATGAGTTCTTTACGCTACTATTAATAGAATCTAAAATAAAATTAGATATTTTAATTATAAAAAAATCGATTGCATTACGCTGATAATATAAAAAAATATTTACGATGAAAATTTAATTTAATTACTCTTTAATTAGCTGAAAGATTTATCAATAAATTTTGTTTTGCAATTTTTTTAATATTTAATAATCTTCCGTCAAAATTAAAAATAAAAGATTATAGAATTATTTTTAAATGTAAAAATTTACAGATAAAAGAGCATACCTTTTTTTGAATGTATTAAACCAGGACCTTCAGAATGAATTAAGCGAAAATTTTATAAAATAGATATATAAATTCCCCGTGATGAAGATAAGTTGGTGGTAAAAAATTTCCTCAATTTTTTGAATTGCAAAAACAAACAAAAGAAGTAGCCCTTAAAAATCAAAATACTCTACTTAAATTCCGAAACCTTTTTACGGAAGAGCAACAACTTTCTTAATAAAAGCACCATTGAACCACAGTCGACAATGACACGATCCGAGCTGCTCAGGAGCACAAAACCTAAAATCTCCTATTGCAGCCATGAAAGTTTAATCTCAAAGTTAAGGAATTGAAATCTAAAAAGCAGAAAGACACATCGAAACCATCAACCTCTGGGAGTACAGACGGGCAAAATACAAAGCCGACACTAACATCTTCCTTCAAAACTTGACCACAGAACATTTGTTTTCACTTCTTCTTGGCGGCAGCTTTGGTGATCTTTGCACCCGTGGGATCCTTCTTCTCGACGTTCTTGATCACTCCGACAGCCACAGTCTGGCGCATGTCCCGCACTGCAAAACGTCCGAGGGGAGGATACTCGGAGAATGTCTCCACCACCATGGGCTTGGTGGGAATCATCTTCACCATGCCAGCATCACCATTCTTGAGGAATTTTGGCTCCTTCTCAAGTTCCTTTCCCGATCGTCTGTCGATCTTGGTGAGAAGCTCAGCAAACTTCACAGCAATGTGGGACGTGTGGCAATCCAGAACAGGTGCATATCCATTGCCAATCTGACCAGGATGGTTCATGATAATAACCTGAGAAGTAAAGCTAGCAGCCTCCTTGGCAGGGTCTTCCTTCGAGTTAGAGGCAACGAAACCTCTCTTCAGATCCTTCACGGCAACGTTCTTCACGTTGAAACCAACATTGTCACCAGGAAGAGCTTCTTGGAGGGCTTCGTGGTGCATCTCGACAGACTTAACCTCAGTCGTCAAACCAGTGGGACCAAAGGTCACGACCATACCAGGCTTGAGGACACCAGTCTCAACACGACCAACAGGGACAGTGCCAATGCCTCCAATCTTGTACACATCCTGAAGAGGGAGGCGAAGAGGCTTGTCTGACGGCCTCTTTGGCTCCAGGATCAAGTCGAGAGCCTCCAGGAGTGTAGGACCCTTGTACCAGTCCAAGTTGGTAGACCTCTCAATCATGTTGTCGCCCTCAAACCCAGAGATGGGAACGAAGGGAATCTTATCGGGGTTGTAACCAACCTTCTTAAGATACGAAGAGACCTCCTTCACGATTTCATCGTATCTGGCCTTTGAATACTTGGGGGTCGTTGCATCCATCTGGAGCATGGGCACAAAGTAAACTTTATCAGTTAAAGAACTGAAATATCAGTGAACAACAAATAATTGGCACCAAAAAAACTTATGTGCATCATAAGCGGCTGGATAAAATAGATAAAGATGTATACCTTGTTACAGCAGCAAATCATTTGTTTCACACCAAGGGTGAAAGCAAGCAGCGCATGTTCACGAGTCTGGCCATCCTTGGATATACCAGCCTCAAAACCACCAGTGGTGGAGTCAATGATAAGAACAGCACAGTCAGCCTGGGATGTTCCAGTAATCATATTCTTGATAAAGTCACGATGCCCAGGAGCATCAATAACAGTGCAATAGTACTTGGTGGTCTCAAATTTCCAAAGAGCAATGTCAATGGTAATTCCTCTTTCACGCTCAGCCTTCAGCTTGTCAAGCACCCATGCATACTTGAATGACCTCTTGTTCATCTCAGCAGCCTCCTTCTCGAACCTCTCAATGACACGCTTGTCAATACCACCCAACTTGTAGATCAGATGACCAGTGGTTGTTGACTTTCCAGAGTCGACATGGCCAATGACCACGATGTTGATGTGAACCTTCTCCTTTCCCATGACGGCTAAAAACAACTACTAACCGCGAAAAGTAAGAAAAATAATTATACGGTGATTCAAGTATAAATTATAACCATCACGGCGACAACCAATCATATGAAATGCTACACGTATTCAATCAAAAAGCACGAACGAAGAATAAATATAGTACTAGTCATGAAGCAGCCTCCAAATTGTCAACTAAATGGCAGCTACGCGTTGCTAATTAAGAAAATATATGCATAATGTAATTGCCTACAACAGTAAATTGTTAATATCATGTGATATGAACTGACAATGAATTTAGAATATACTATTATGTGCACCTTTAAGGAATCAAACAAGAACGATAAAATTGTGCGACGAAAAATCAATGTAAACAAAATAGCTAACGGATCACTGAACCTATGATAGATTCAGAACCACAAACCCTACTAAATCACCATCATGCTCGCCAGCATAAACAAGAAAGAAGTATACAGCGAGCCATGTCTCTTTCACTTCAGTTTTTCATCTCCATTCAATTTCTTAAACTCAAAATGTATTACGGAAACAACATGAACTACAATAGCAAAATCTTCTCAACGTTTAGATCCTTTAGATTTAAAAAAAAAAACACTCTCAAAACGACCCCAGTATTCAATCCAGATAAAAACGAGAACAGCTCTAATAAAACCGGACAAGATACAAATAAAAACATGGTGCTGGCGATTAATATACGACGAGAAAAGGGAGAAGCACATAATAGATTAGAGGATCGAAAGGAAAAAAGAAATCTCACCTTCTGCAAAGGAGCGTGAGGAGAGGAGAGGGATGGACACAGCAGTGGCACGGAGAGCACGCGGCGGAAGCGGCCTCTCGACAATTTTTATAGAGGTCCGGGTGCGTCGGGGGCGCCTAGGGTTTTCCTCGTAGCCGTTCGATCTCTCAATCGGACGCTACTCGAAATGGATGACATCTTGCCGTCGCTTGGGGTCGCGCCTTGGTCTGCGAGATCCGACGGCGGTGTTTTTGACTGAGGTGGAATTATATTGACTAATAAAGAGCTTGGATATGACATATGAGGAATAATGACAATTGATCGATTTATTTATTCTCAAATATAAATAAAATTAGGTACTGAATTTTATTATATCTAAAAGATAGCATATTTTAATATTTTTTGAAAATATATAAAATATGGTACGTAAAGCTTAGTGAGATAAATAAAGTAGATTTGCAAAACTAAAGAAAAAATGAGGAGATTGTGCTTGGACCAAGGTGGATTTGAGCTAGGTTGAGCTAAATAGGAGTAAACTTAAACTAATTTGAAGTTGAATTAAGCTAATTGGTCGACAATTAGGTCACATCGAATGACTTATGGTTATTGGTCTCGAGCTTACAATCATATGCAAATTCAGTCATGCTAACAAATAATACTATGATTTTAAATTGGGATTAAAAATATTCGAGGTTCTCACTATCTAATACACATCTTACATTATATTACTATCTAGGAAAAAAATATTTTAATTTTTTAATATAATATATACTTAATTTTTATTAAAAAAAGCTTATTTAGGATATATATTATTGGGCATAAAATAAATATCTAGTAACTTGATATCAGGATATCCAATGTAGTGAGTTATAAACTTATTAATTTTAAAAAATAAAATTATATAATATATTTATTAACTTTTAAAATTCATAATAATATGTATAATAATTATACAAATTAGATATCTATTCCTATTAAAATTAGATGAAGTTGTTAGTAAATAACATGCATCTAGTCTAAACTTAGCATGATTCATAATTTAAAGTGTTGTGTTAATATCATATCATAGATAGTCATACTCAAAATACTATCTATGATATGATATTGTGCTACTACAGGCCCAACATGTTCAACTCGACAAATAGAAATTATATGGGTGATGTGCGTGAAGGCTACTTGATGACTTAAGTTGGACTCTGAACCTAGTTAGTGATATGGGTGGCATGCCTAAAGACCTATAACTACTACTATAGCTCGAGCTTTAAGTCCTCAACCTCTCCACTCTAGCCACCTCACAATGGTAGACTTGCACCTTTTGGCCTTCGTCTAAAGAGTCTAGTCCTTTCGTATCATACCCTCAATCTTCGACCGTCTTACTATCTTCGTTTGGTGTTCTTAAGTTATTACGAGATGGCTGTCTCGTGAGTCATGTTCCTCACGATCATGAATTGAGGACTATCATTGTGATGTCATTTGTTGTCATCATTATAAACTAGTTGTCCCACAATCACCAAATCATATCCTTTGGGCTTTGAGGCATCTTATCTCTGATCTCACACTCCCATGATTTGCGGCTGCATTCTATGTTCTTCATCCTCTTAACTGACGGTCATGTCTCTCACTCCCTCCAATCATCTTCGCATCTTGCTCTTACCGTTCCCTCTTTCTTCACTCTTATCTTTACTAAATCAGTGCTCACTGTCGTGCCTTAACACTCGCAACTCTCAATTAGACTCATGCTCGCTGCTCATAGATATACGTGAGCTTGAACTTGCGATTATGTTGACCATAGGTAGACATGAAAATTAAGGTACGACTTGAGGCATGCAGGGCTAATATCGCTGGATCGAAGGGAGAACTATGTGCTCCCTACTCAACACAATGCCCTATTATGCCAAGCCAAAAGGAGCCATGCTGTAATGAGTGGGTCGACCCAACCATAGCATAGTTGAATGGTTAAGTATCAAGGTTTTACTATCGAATTGATATCATTATCTCATGTGTTAACAATAAAGTTGGTTTTATTAATGATGCTAATCAATCTTAGTCATTTGATTTGAAGTAGTTATTTGTATTTTACTATTATTGAGTTAAATTAGAATAGATTTACTAAAATAGATTAAAATAATCAATCCAAATATGACTTAATTTAGCACGTAAATTGAGTATTTTTTTAATTAAAATAATTAAATATTTTATATGGAGATGAGTCAAATAGATGTATTTAATTGAATTTAATACTCATTAAGTTTAAAAAAGAAAAAAATAATGCGAAAATAATACGATGTAAATAGATGAGTCAAACAAGTTATTTTAATATTAATTTATTTTTTAAAATAATTATTTTTAAGATTATATTTACTCTACACGGATGGAACTCTATTAAGTAAGAAAAACTAAAAATAATATCAAACCTTTAGATCATGTCAAAATTATCACCTCTACTTATTCCAAATTGTATCATATTATGCTAATTCAATACAACCTCTAATAAACCTAAGATCTGCTAGCTACAAATCACAAGACTCACTTACACTTCTATATTATTTTTATATCATGCAGTAAAGCATATATTTATATATGTGGTTAAATTGATAAAACAAACTTGGGATCAACCTAAACACAAACTTAGTTTGAAACTAATTAATTCCACGGATTACCAAGTAGGTACGCTCGTATCACTTTCAGCAATTCGCTCATTAATTACACTGCTAATTGCATAGAAAAATTCTTCCCTCCTGAAGTAGGCGAAGGGCCAAAACAAATTAATTCAATTATCCCACTTACTTCCGCCAGGAAGTTAATCGATTAATTAATTAACTGGCGATCCCATCACCGTCACCGACGCGCCCAACGAGGGACACGCGGCGGCCATGCAAACCCGCCAAATGGAAGCCCACGTACCCCTCACTTCCTCCCTCGATCGCAATTCGCAAGCAGACGCCCCTCTTTAATCGATCAGGAAGCCTCTCTGCGAAAGGGGAGGGGCGGAGGAGCGACTCATCCGCTTGTCTCCATCGATCTCTTCCAGATTAGTTTAAACATCACTGTCCTCACCATCTCTCCCCCCCTGCGTTTAATTTAATTAAAGTTATTCGATCGATCGATCTCTCCTTCCCTGTTCGCACATCTCTCTTCCTTCATCGTCGCGCCTTCGAGGTTGTAGGAGATCCGTCTTCCATGGGTTCCGAGACGTTCTTGGAGGTGATTCTGGCCATCTTGGTGCCCCCTCTCGGGGTCTTCCTCCGTTACGGATGTGGCGTGAGTTCGATCTTCTTCTTCTTCTTCTTTTTCTTCTCGTTCTTGTTCTCGCTGATGAAGTTAATATTTTTCGCAGGTGGAGTTTTGGATCGACCTGCTGCTGACGCTGCTGGGGTACATACCGGGAATAATCTACGCCATTTATGTGTTGGTAGGGTAGATTCATCGATCGGTTTAAATTAATGGCGCAAGGTTTTTAATGAGGGTTGATAAATGTGATGATCTTGGTGAGGAAGACCTTGGTGTGTGTTAACTGTGACGCCTTTTCTTCTTATTTTAGTTTTGGTATATATATATATATATATCTCTACGTTGGTGGCTTGTTATATATGATGGGTCTGTGGAGATTATATATCTTCTCGTCTTTATATTGTTGATATTTTTTTCCAATGTTAATGTCATGTGATCTCTTCCCTCATGATTTAATGATATGTTTAAAGAAAAAAAGGGATTCTGGGGTGTTGAGTTAATGGATAATATGGATGTGCCTACACCGTTTGTTGCTGCAAGATCACCAAGAGAGCTAATTAACCTGCCGCTTCTCTAAGCAAATTTTTATATTTTACTGTTTCATTATTGGTTTTTCCTTCATTCTTGAAAGAGTTTATGCTTATATTAAAAAAAGGAAAATTTAGGTCTTGAAGACGAGCCTTAAAATGAAAATTTTACAGCCGGTGACGATTTTTCTTTTTGGGATCGGATGAGGTTGCCCACATTAATTTATATATACTGCGGCCAATAAATATTTGACGAACCGTATTCAGACATGATTACGGGTGAAAGGAACTTTTATTGCGGTTTAGTTTACAATGGAACCCCAAGTGTTTTGGATCAGTCAAAATACTTTTGCAAAACCAAGTTCCTTCGTCGTGTGGCCACCAAAACGGCAGTTGAAGGTTGAGTTTTTGCCTCCTGCATCTGTTCATCCTGCGGGTATAGATCTTTTTTTTTTTCTTATTTGAATGCTGCACATCCATTGGCCAATTGGAAGTTCCCCTCTGGTGAATCTCCTGGCTTTTGTTACCTGTTCACCCACACAAGAAACCACCGAATCATTAGAAGTGCTTGTTATTTTTGGCAGATTGCTAATGGAATAATTTGTTATAAATAATTTATCATTAATAATTTTATAGACTTCTTCTATACAAGTATATAAGTTTGGAAACAATTTATACTTCACGCTAATAATACCAATCAGGATCTCCACTCACCTGTAGCGTTAGATATTTTTTTGGGCAATTAGCAAAATTCATCGATCTTTGTAGATTACTTCTGCTTCTGCGGGCGTACTATTGCATAATTCCAGCAACTCCGCTGAGCCATTCATGGTAGGGATATACTTGAACTACGAGATCTCCTTCGTGAAGTGGAAGTTTGAGTCATCACAGAATCGCCACTGTTAGTCTTTTTATGAGCTGCGTGCTTGCTACCTTCGATCTTATTGTTTGTTCGTACGTTCACTGAATCAATCTTCGACATTCCAGTGGTAGCTCTAGAAAATTTAGACTGTTGTATAGAAGAAGCTCTGACGTTTTGGCTAAGAGGGTTCTGCAAATCCAAAAACAGACAGACCCTAGTCAGAGACAGATAAGAGTAATAATACGAAGGAAACATCAGGAAGAAAAAGGTTAGCATCAAGCACTTGTGATCCTGAAGGTATGCCCTTGTTGTTAGTGTCGTTCATTGGACGGTTCCCCCTTGATGCCGCAGATGTTACATGATTAATTTGAGATGTTTGCTTAGCTTGACGTCTTAGTGAAATATCTCTGAGACCTCCTGCACTAAGCCGTGATGAATGAGCTTTATTTTCTTTACCCCGTTTGCAAGATGGGGATGAACTGACTCTGTCGCTGTCCCTGCCCAAGAGGGACGATGAATATGATACCGAAGAAACACCACCGCCATAGGCGCTTGCTGGAGAAGTAGATAGAGGTAACTTGACAAAAGTGCCTTCTTTTGTAACTGTGGGATTACTTGTAGTGTTCTTAATAGTTATGGTTTTGCATGTTTTGGTCGATGCTTTATTAGCCATTGCCCCATATACGGAAGTGTTAGTTCTAGGAGTACTTGTAGTCTTTGATCTCTCCTTATTTGCTGAGGCTGGTGAATTACTGACTGAACTCAGAACAGAGTTACCACAGTGGGATCCTCCATTTATCCTCTTAGCATGCAGAGCAGGTTTTTGCACTGCATTAGCTGCCAGAGACAACTTAAATAAGAACCGGCGTGGTACCACACATTCGTTGTACTCAATTCTATCGGTTGAAGATGTTTGGGTGTTAATTTGAAGTAATACCCGGCTCATATTTTGTATTGTCAGCTCTTGTTTGGGTGTTTCCACGGGCAGCGGCTATCTTGGCTGGAATGGTTTTTGTCAAGGTTGCTGCTTTCTGCCAAAGTTTTAATGGACTTGACGCTGCCTTTGAACTAGTAATTTCATCATCACCCTTGATCTGAAATGTAAACTTCGATAAATCTTTGTATTCTTCTGTGGGCATCATAAGATTAGAAGAATATGAAAATCCCAGTATGAAAAATTGCACACTTTTACAACCACAGCAGCCCAAGTAGCCGTTGTTAATGTTGCCAAAGCCTTTCTAGTACCGCAGGAGATTTCTTCTGATGTAACACGACTTAAACAATGCATTATTATCATTAAGTAGTAAGTTGAGCATTGAAAGAAGTACCTTATTCAGAGAAGATGATGATGCTGATTCAACTTTCTTTGGTGCTACAAAGCAGAAGGCACTCTTTAGAATAGTTAAAAATAAAACAAAAGTTCAGAGGAGCTATTTAAAAGTTTGTAATAACATTCAACATTCAAATGGCAATCTTCAACTACTAAACAACGCTTAACCAAATTGTTCAAAAAGTACCACTAAGCTAACATTCTTACATCTCCTTGCTGGATTGTTCTTCCTGCTGGAACTTTTCAATTCCAAAGCCTTTTCTCCGGTACCAAGAGTCTTTTGAATGGAGGCTCGTGCATTGTCAAACAAGTGAACTTCAAGATCTTCCAGGCTATCATCACCATCCGTTGATCCTTTTGGATCTTCATGAATTATAGTAAGTGAACAAGGTTCAGTCTTCCTGAATGTACTGTTTATGAGGGACAGTTCTTCAGGGTTCAAAACTCCTGTGTGAGTAAGAAACAACATCCATTAAGTGTCTAAATTTTAGTTCAACCATATGTTGGACCTTTGGATTCACTATACATACCTTCACATGTAAGAAAATCGTTATCCCAATCTAAGCTTTGTTGTGAGAATGATTTTCTAGATCTTGATTTGGTTTGCACTGGGGACTTTGGAAGTTGAAGAGTTTGATCCCAATCTAAGCGTAAAGAGCCAAATATAGATATTAAGATAGAAGAAATCAACGTTAGAAGAATGCGGATATAACAAGTCCATGATACATCATGTGGAAAGAGATCACATTGCAAAGAAGAACATCGTTACTGTATATATATATATATAATCATATAAAAGGAAAAGGAAGCACACTTGAACATGGTACTCCCTTGCTTTTATTTTCGATCAAACATGTACAATTTGTATAGATCATCAAAACAAAATAAAAATATTGTATAAACATTCAAGAAAACATATACAATCCCTTAATTAGGTCTGTTCAAAAGATGTAGGTTGTACTATAAAGTAATTATGTTAAGAAATAATTTTAGCACAGTGATAGATTCCTCATTTGTAATGAAAAGCTACATTGGAAGGATATAAGCTGGATAAGAGTACTTGAGTTTCAAATCGGTGTTGAATACTTGTATCATATCTGAGTATGTTAAGACATCAAAGGTTTTCCATAAAAGTAGACAATTTTTTCTGAGATAATTTGATTGCTTATTTCAGAACGTAGATCAGAGAAATTCTGCATAATTAGGTCTGTTCAAAAGATGTAGGTTGTACTATGAAGTAATTATGTTAAGAAATAATTTTAGCATAGTGATACATTCCTCAGTTGTAATGAAAAGCTACACTTGAAGGATATAAGCTGGATAAGAGTACTTGAGTTTCAAATCGGTGTTGAATACTTGTATCATATCTGAGTATGTTAAGAAATCAAAGGTTTTCCATAAAAGTGGACAATTTTTTCTGAGATAATTTGATTGCTTATTTCAGAACGTAGATCAGAGAAATTCTGATCTATATGAGATGCTAAAATTGCCATCAGGGAATTAGGATGGAAGAAGGAAAAAATAAGTCATGTACTTTCATAGAAACATTAACTATTAAATCTATAATCCATGTCTGAGACATTAGATATAAATTGGCCAATAAAATAACAGCAACATATTTCAAGTTAATACTTCAAGTTGTGCATGTAGATTCTCAACCCATTTCTCATACCCTACCCTAACAGCTATATATGCATCACGGGAAGCTAGCAACAATAAACGACCTTATAGTGCAAACCATATAACACGAATGCATGACTTTACAGTGCACAACTCAACAAACAATTACACGCTTGATTCTAGGGCATTCAGCCCACGCCTGAATCAGAACGTTTAGATTGACTATAACTTGATGGGAGGATATCACAGACTGCAAGAAGGCTGAATCTTTATTGGGAATAAATATATAATACGAGTACTACAGAGACCATAGACAAAAATTAGATTGTGCAATTGCATTCTTTGTTAATCTCAAGAATACATCATGCCTTGGATTTGTTTTCCTTATTGTTCTAACAATGAATAGGCAGATGTGGCTTTAGGCTTGAAAATATATGGAGATGGAAAGACACATCGAACCTATACTACAAACCAGGATTCATCTAATAGCTTAATTCAAATTAGATTATGCAAAAGTACTACTCTTCTTGACGAATTTAAAGGAGCAAGCAAACCCCAGGAATCAACAGCAAACCTATTACATTCACAAACGTATCTTAAAGCTAATCAATTGAGACACCGATCGACATCTGCAATGCAAACTCCAACTCATTCCAGCAAATTGAAGAGGGGGATACATGAGATGAGATGCTTACCTGGTGACCCGGGATCGGTTGAACCCTCCGAGAGGAGATCGCTCTCAAACGAGACGTCGATGAGGGAGAGCCCCATAATGGTAGTCTCACAACACCCAATCGACGCCTCGATTGAGAGAACTCAAGGATTGAAGGAAGAAGGAAGGGGGTAGAAAAAGAAAATAAATTAGAGGAAGACAGTCCGGGTGATTCGGGGCGTCAAACTAGAGCGAAGGCTCTTATTTTTTCACATAAATTTCTGGTAGAAATTTTTAGCACAATAAATTTTTTAAAGAAATAAAGTAATTCATACTTTTTTTCCCCTTTAACATTCAAAATATAACTAGTATTTTTTATTTTCAAAAACTGGTTCCTTCGATCCACCTTTAAATCCACATTTTCCAATTACGTTTAAATGGACAGTCATACCCTAACTTTTCAAGGTTCGCATTTCCTCCAGCTTGGATTTTAATAAATCTATGCCCCAAACAAAGCTTCCATATAAAAATTTACTCAAGTTTAGCTTCTTTATAGCAATTTTATCTTATTCATCTTCCACTTGGTTCGGGTCTCTCATTATTATCTCAGCGTACGGTCCTATACGCGAAAGGGTAGAGGTGCTAAATATTCTTTCCTTATAAAGATTCTTCTTAGAAAGGATTCTTATTTTCTTAAAAAAATTATTTATTAATAAGACAATTACTATTTCTGAATCTATCCATCAACATAATTGTATGGTCTAAAAGCGAAAGAAAAAAAAACAAATCGAACATAAAACGGGTTAAGAACAATACAAAATAAATTCTTAAATTTTAGATTTGATTCAAGAAGTCCGAGTCCGACTAGAATAACTTTGGTCAACAAGAAATTCGCAGTATATCTAAAGTAACAACACACTAAGTGCCTTTTAAAAGGCATCAAAAGAAAAACCTAATTCATTAAACAAAAGGTGGCAGAATTGATCACTACACGTTCGAAATACGACGGCGATGATTGCAGTTCAATTATGGTTAAAACCAAGGAAACATTCCTGATAACCGACTGACAAAAGAGAGCATACAGCTATTGAATCTTATTATAGGCGTGTTTCTGCTCATTTCGCTCGTGCGTATAACAGTAAAAAAGACGTCCACCGATTCTCTAAGCTTCAGCGAACCTGAAGATACAAGAACAAAAAGACAGCAGCAAGTAATTTAGATAAGTAGTCTCATAACACAGATTTTTTTTTGTTATTTATAAGACAACAAATGCATACCCCAATTCAGAGAGCTTAAGATGGGCCTCGGCATAGTCGGCAAAGAAAGCATCCTCGTCCTAAAGCATAAAATCCTCAATTAGAATACAGGATAGATCAATAACAGAACACAGTTTCGTGGTTTCAGTTTCAGGGATGATAAGAACACATACAGCAGCATATTTCTCAACGAGAGGGCGGAAGACAGGATCAGTCAAGAGGGCCTTGTCGGAAGGAAGCTGGAGAAGGCCTTCTTTCTCCCCGCTCAGGAGTTCCCTGACAGAAATAAAATGCATCATTCCGTAGTACAAGAAAGGAAAATTGAATGGTTCAAGTTGAAGGATATCTTTTCTAAAAGTTTTCAACAAGCATACTTGAAGTATGAGTTGTCAAAAATAAGAGGATTGGATGTCCAAGCCCCTTCAAAGCCAGATCTCTCCTTGTGGCACCTGCCCTGCAGGAAACAAATACAGAGTCGTGAAAAGGAGCATCAGACATAACAGTTTGGCAATGAACAGTACTGGAAGGTATTTTAGGTTTCAGCAAAGTTTATTAGAAAGATACCAATGTGTGACCACCAGAAAGTGCAACAATATCTTGATCACTTAGGCCCATGTGACCAAAAACATCCCTAAGGTGATCGGAACCTGTACAATTTGCAAGGAAAAAAAACATTGATCAGGTTAGGTTGCAACAAACTATCGGTTGTCGTGAAGGGTAACAACAACGGCATTATGAAACCTTATGATCACACAGCAAACACAATTAACAGACATTGAAAATATATACTACTTTTATATATCCATCATAGGGTCTTAAATCCATGACCATCTAGTTACGAGCTTTTGGCTTCTCGGAAATATATACTACTTTAAATGCAACCTGAAAGTATATAGTTATATGAACCATCAAAATGGCAAATAACTCCATGATGATGTCATGCTAATCTAGTAGCCTCACCATAAAAAATTAAGATGACAGTTTAATCTAACATCTGTTTTCATGTGATCTCTGCAGAATGGCTAGTAACAGTATTTGGGATGAGAAGAAGTGACACACTCTAAAAGCTAAGGACATAAATAATCAAGAGAATATCCATTAGCATTCATAAAGGCAGCTTACCCTTGGTAGCATCAGGAAGACGACCTTCTACAGGAGGTTCAGACTTGTCCTAGACAAACAAAATAAACGTCAATAGAGTAACCCTGCTCAAAACAGAATACTTAACAGGAACAGTATTCAAAGGCTGAGAACACTAGAAAAAGGTGATCTGTCTTTTATTTGATATAAATAGTTAAAGTCTATGAACCAGAATAGGTTTGCTAACACTTTTCTTAAAATCAAGAAGTCATTTGGGCAAAGAATTAAAGTCCAATCAATATGAACCACCCATATTTGATAGAAAACCCTAGATTTAGTCTGATATATGATCACTTTGAGGATGTTAAATGAAATAAGAGACTCCTTAGGATGGAAAAGGACCCTATCTGATCATGTTTTAAGTCATTAATACACAACAAATTTCCTAGGTCTCTTCTTTATTGATTTTTGGACTTAGACAACAAATGACTTAAGTATGACCACACATGAAAATTTAAACAAGACACCCAAAAGAAAAACCCTATATTTTTCATGGCGACATGATGAAGCTCCATAAAAGATGTTTTGTTTTCTTAACAACTAATATGTGCTGACTTATGGATATTATAAGTGCGGCCATGAGGACATTATGCACAATTATGTACTTTGCAGTACACAGTCTAATTCTGAGCAATCTATTCGCATTTTCAGCATTTGAAACAAATTCAGCCACATTTTAGCATTCATGTTTCCAATTTGGAAAACGACAAAGCAATCCCCAACGCCTTTCCGCTCTTCATTACAGGGAAAAATAACTTGGAGCACCCATTTCTCTGAGGTGAAACATAAAATTACCGATTTCCCAACTCAGAAATGTCAAATCACGGGCGGAATAGTTTGACTACAAGCAATGCATAACATAACGCAGGTCGACAAATAATCAATAAATCATGTTTATGCCACAAGACGCCAAAACATTATATAATCTCCGGGCATATTTGAAGAAATTAATATTGATTTTTTTTTTCACACAGGAAAAAAAAAAGATGATATACCTCTCTACCGGGATGGAACGGGATCTCGGGTCCTCCGGTAACCTCCACGGCCACAACTCCAGCAAGCTGTAGTTTATAACAAAATAAGCATCAAACCAAGAAAAAAAATCACAAATAATAGCATCAGTAACAGATCCGGCTATGACTGTCAACCTGATAAAAGTCAGCGTAGGTCAAGCCGGGGAACTGCTCCTTGATGGGCTCCAAGAGCCTGACGGCGATGTCGAGCCCATTGTTGGCGCCATGGGCAAGCTCCCCCTTGAACCTCATGGTCCCGAATGGCCCGCCGGTCTTGGACACCACATCGTAGGTCCCCGCCGAGTGCCACCTGGAATCGTCACCGGTCGCGGCCGTCCGTCACCAGATCGCCGCCAGAAATAGGCAAAAAGAAAGAAAGCGAAGCAAGAGGAGACCACTTACGCTAGGCGGAGCATCAACGGAGCGCAGTTCTTCTCGGCGATGAGGCCGCGGAGCTTCCTCTTGGCTTTCTCCACCGCCTTCTTGTAGTCGTCGCTCACGACCGGGTACGACTTCACCATCTCGTCGGAATCTGAAGAGCAAACGGCTGCGAGAGAGAGCGAGAGGAACGAGTAGACCACACTCGCCCCTCACGGTCACGGGGGTGCTTTAATACTGATAACACTAAAGGGCGAGAAAGGTCCAGTAGTCCGATCGTGGCCGTCGGATGAATCGAGATGAACGGTGAGTATTAAATCATAAACGAAAGGTTGATATGCGTCCCAGGACATGGTAGGTGGGACGATCGAGGTAGCGAGCTGAGAATGACGGACTCGGACATATTGTGGAATGACGTTATGCTCCTTTTATTATACTACTGCCGAGGCCATTTTAGTAAAAGGGTTTTAGTGGTACAAACGTCTTTTGAGATCAGCGAAGTGCGAACGCCGTGGGGCGGCCGGCAGATTCCTGCTCGTATCAGGAGGATAGCCAATGAGAGATGGAAATGTGGCGTCCATTTATTGGGTACATTACTTGCCGCTCTGACCGGGCTCAGGATATTGCATTGTTATTACCATTCCCAGATCTCCCGCAACTCCTCATCTCCGCCGCTCACTCGAAGTCATATTATATCAGGAACGTACATTTGGATGGTCGTCTGAAACAGAAGACCCAGGGCTTATAAAAATATATGTTAAAATCATAATAAAAACATATTTTTAAAATTTTATATAATTAAAATAGAAAATTCAAATTTATAAGTAAATTATTTTCTAATAAACAAATTATTTATTAAAATGTTATAATGGTAAAATCTGCACTTTATTTTTCTTTATCAAGGGTTTTTGCTCTAGTTATTTTGTACAGTATAGGTGCTTTTTTATTATTTGCTCTAGTTATTTTGTACAATGTCGGTGCTAATTTTATTTTTTGTGTAGTATTAGTATTATTATTGTACTTGTACAATTTTTGTTACAAGTACAATAATATTAGTTACATTGAGGTATCAAGGCCCAACACTAATATGGATTTTGGACCCGTAACTTTTTTATTTTTCCTCCGCCGATGGTTATTTTCCATGGGTTATGAGAACCATCGCGGTTCATATATTCAGCGGTGACTGATATTATTTTAGTAACTGATGCATTAGCAATCTAGTAATAGACATTCAACTTATCAAACTCTTACTCACTCGGCATAGCTCATTAAAGCACTCTTACTCTCACGTCGGGCTGAGGTCGACATAATAATAAACTTGTTATTATAAAGTGTATAACACTTATTTAGTACAAAATAATACAAGGTATACCGCAGATCATGCCCGGCCAACATAAGTGAGAGGTTTGACTTGAGCAAAGCATAATAGGCCAATAACAATGTGACTATTATTGGGAGTGTGAGGGTAAAGGTGGAGCAACACTAGCGAAGGGAGAGGGCAAAGACGAGGTGAGCGACATGAGCACCTCATGAAGGTGAAGATGACTAGCAACTGTGAGTAGAGGCTACATAGCACGGAATTTATGAATCGTGATTCAACGAGGACAAATGTGAGTAACGAGGGCAAAGGTGGAATGACACTAGCAAGGGGCGAAGGTGAGTGGCTAGGGCTAAGATGGAGCGAAACTAACAAGAGTCGAAGGTGAAGATGAAGATGAAGTGGCACCAGCAAAGACAAAGATGACTAGTGACACCAACGAGGGCATAGGCGACTCGATGCTTGCCCACCTCTGTAAACCCCTACTTTAATAAATTATATTTTAGAATTTTTTTTTTAAATCGGTCCGGTTCAACTGAACCGACCAGCTGGCCGGTCTGAGTGAACCGGCCCGACCCGGTTTGAAGGGCCGACACGAGCGGGCTCTTCCCCTTCTTCTTCTTCTTCTTCTTCTTCTTCTTCGCCTTCTTCCCTGTCTCCCTCACCCGCAGCAGGGCACGCCGACGGCCCCTCCCATTCGACGTCGTCCGCTGTCGTCGTTCGTCGGCGGCCGCCCGACTCCGTCGCCTGCCTCCCTCGCTTTCGCGACGCCCACCTCCTCTTCGACCGCAGCAGGGCGAATGCAGGCGCTCGTCGCCCGTCGCCAGCGCCCGCCGTCCGTCGCGCGTCGCCAGCGTCCGCTGTCGTTCGACCTCCTTAGATCCCTGCCGTGGCAAGGAGAGCGCGGCGGAGGTCCTGCGGCCACGCCCCTCTTCTTCCCATGTTTCCGCCTGCTGCCATCTTCTCTTTGCGTCTGCTGCAGCTGTTCGTCGTCCGCAGCAACTGTCCGTAGCCCGTTAGTCGCATTTCCTCCACGCCCGCCGCCTGCTGTTTGCGGCTGTCGTCCGCAGCCGCCGTTGCCGCTCGTTCCTCTCTGCTGCGACGAGGAGCGCTCGGCGGAGACGAGGGCTCTGTTGCAGCGCGCGACCCCCGTCTTCCCCTGCGTCTTCCCTACTTCGCGTCCGCAGCCATCCGCCGGTTGCGTCTGCCACCGTCCCGAGCACCGATCGCTGACGCGCCACTGCTAGCGGCTGGGGCTTGAGCTGCTCGTCCCTCCGCAAGTCGCGAGCCCCGCGTCCACCCAAAATGCCGACGCAGGAGGCGACGATTTCGTCGCCGCCGTCCTCTCGAATTTGCAGCACCCCCGGCGAGGAGTGGAGCTGCGGTTCCACTCCCCTCGCCGTCGAGCCATCCCTCTCCGACTCCTCTGTGCGATCGCAAGGGTAGGAGCTCCGTTTCCCCCCTGTTATTGGGCGATTTCGCCCTCCGACGAACTTGCCCTAAAGTTCGCCGGCGATGCCAAAGATTTGGATCGTTTAGGCATTGATGGCCGGATTTTGCGCAGGTCGTTGTCGGTTCCCACACGTGCGTAGGCTTGCGGAGCTCGCCGTCAAGTTTGTCGCTGATTTCGCGAGCTCCAGCGAGGTGGCGGCTAGGGTTCCGACGATGACGTTACTATTCCGGCGAGTGAATAGTGTTTCCGATGGTGAATAGTGATTCCGGCTAAGGTAGCTTTATTTTTCCCTAATCGCGATTAGCGATTTATTTAAGCATGTTTAGTCATAATTAAACACGTTTAGAATAAATTAGTGTTGTTGAAATGCTTAGATTAATTTAAACATGCTTAGTGTTAATTAACCAAGCTTAGTGGATTAATTAAGCATGATAAATTTAGTTAAGTAAAAATTTATGATTTAATTGAGTAAAGTTAGTGAATGGGTTGAGTTGAACCAGATTGAAGTTAGTTGGGTTGAATTCGAGTTAAGTTTGGGTTCGAGTTGAGTTAGTTGAGGTAAGCTAAATCAATTAAATTGAACTTGAGTCGAACCAAATTAACTTGAACCAGACTCAAGTCGGACTCGGATTTAGATTGGTTGGAGCTGACTCGATCGAACCGAACTGGCTAGGCTTGGGTCAGACTCAAGTTAAGCTAAATGAATAGTGATTGGGTCTACCGCGTTGGCCGGGTCAACAGCGTTGACCGAGTCCACCGCGTTGGCCGGGTCAACAGCGTTGACCGGGTCCACCGTGTTCACCGGGTTGACCGGGTCAACTGTTAACCGTTGACCAGTCAAAATAATAATAAAATAATAAAAATAAAAATAAAAATAATTTAACTTTTCATTAGTATGATTAGGTGATTTAAAATAGCTAATTAATGTTTAATTGATCTAATTATGTCACGCCCCGACCCGCAGGACGACACGTGACAACCGCCGTATGAGCCCGACAAGCCCATACAAGGCATAAATACAAATACTAAACTACATACACCCACATTTTCAAATAACATCTTAAATACAGTCCTGATATCTCCTAATACAAATCTAAGACCGGCATACGAGAACTCATAACAGCAGTCGTATACCTTCCGCGACGAACCCTCCGTCATCGATCTCGTCTCGTGCAACGACACCTGCACACACATTGTACGCGGTGTGCTCAGCCTTGCGGCCTAATGCGAAATTACGGTCCTACCGAATAAGGAAATCAAAGGCTAGGAGGAGTATTCTAGGATGTCTTTGGTAATTAGTCATCATCTTTCATGCCATTTCATTTTAAACAATTCGTATAAAAATAGACAGTATAAACAAACAATTAAATAAACAATTAAATGTGTTCATGTCACTAGATGTCACCCTATTCATGTCTAGTGTCCATATTAATAGTATGTCACCTACGTCATAGTGAGACTTTTTTTTTTTTGGTTTCATAAACTCGGGCTGCCAGCCTACGCTTAATGACTACCCTAGCTAAGAGTATCAGTAAGCCCATCAGTGCCTTTCTGTCTCTGTCTCTACCTATGCCCGCTGCACTGATGTTGGCAGAGAGGACGGATGACCCAGAGTCCCTCTCCTGTTGTTTCACTAGTCGCCAACCATGCCTCCCCTAGCGAAACCGTCGTGCCCTTACATCCTCCCCGGATACCGTAGGGGTCACGACACCCATGTAGTACTACACACTGCCCGTAGACAGGGTCACCTCTCTTAAATATCATCGGCCACGGCTAGCCGGAATAACCACCCTAGGATCCGGACTACTCATCCGATCGTCTGCAGACGTCAAGGGTGATAGCCGTGCGGTCTACGGATCCACTGTCCAAGGCGTCGCATGTGGAATCACCTTTCCAGTCCAATAGCCGTCAACGTCTATCGAGATTGGCGCACATCCACACGATGGGATGTGGCCCTCGACTTCGTCGGTGCCAAGTCCATGGTAGGGTTCATCCTAGCTAACCATCTCAGGACTATCACGAGGCCGCCTACAACGACACTCGCACGGGTGAAGGTTTCGGGTAAGGACTTGCTCCATATTTCCAGTCTAACATGACCATGGAGTGTGTACAGTCCCTTACCCTACCAGCTCCCAGTATATGAGCTATGCATAACGTCGGGAGTGGTGCTCCCAGTGCTCCGCTATGCATCAACCTCGGGAGTGGCGCCTAACGGAAACGTCACCGTTTGACCACCGTCGGGACGCGGCGGTCAACCGGGGCATATGGAAAAAGGCTCCTTTTTTTCTCTAAGTGGCGGTGACGTCGCCAAGGTTCTAACATGTCACATGTATTATCTATGTCCGCATGGTAGTCATTTAACATATCATGGAAAGCAATAGCATGCCGGGCAAGAATGTAGAACATGTTAGATACATAGTAGATATACATGTTAGATAAGATAACTATGCTAGCATGCATACAATTTAAATCTTATCAAAACATTATGGTTTATCATATTGAAGACATCCAAGAATTTTTCCTAAGAAAACCCCAGCGGGTATTCCCTAGCGTGAATAAATCCTACCAACGGAGAACCAACGCACCTTGGATAGCGATCTGCTTCTGGGAACCAAGTCGCGCGGAGAATATCACCCGCCGAGCTTCTCGGATCGCGTACCCAAAATAATCCTATTTAATAAAATTTATTTAAAATAGATTTAATTTATTTCCCTTAAGATAAATAAATTAAAATCTATCAATTAAATAATTATTACATTAAATTAATCCTATGCATGTTTAGGATTAATCTCACCTAATGAATTATGAATTTATCATATTTTTGCATTTTTATCTAATAACTTCAATGAATTTTTATTCAATTTCTACTCATCAAACTCACCCATAACTTGGCCCAAGTCATCCAGGAGCCCAAGTAGAACCCATAGAAATTTTTATTATTTTTTTGATTTTTTTAATATTTTAATATTTTAATATTATTTTAATATTATTTTATTATTTTATATTTTTCTGACCCGGTCAACGGTCAACGTTGACTGGTCAACGGTCAACGTTGACTGGTCAACGCTGACTGGGTCAGCAGTGGGCCCGGTCAACGCTGACTGGGTCAGCTGTTGACCGGTCAACGCTGACTGGGTCAGCGGTGGGCCCGGTCAATGCTGACCGGGTCAGCTGTTGACTCGGTCAACGGTTCGAGTTACTGTTCACCCGGTTCGGTTCGGTTCGGTTCGATTTGGTTCGGTTCGGGTCCGGTTCAGCTAAATTAAATTCAATCTAATTTGACTCGAGCTCGAACCAGGTTCAACTTATTTGATTCGGCTCACCCAACCCAACTTGACTCGAACCCAAACTTAACTCAAACCCAACCGATTTAACCCCACTTGATTCGACCCAACCGTTTCATTAAAGAAATAATTTCTTATACACTAAGCTTAGTTAATTAACGCTAATCATGCTTTTAATTAAACTAAGCATACAATAACATAATTTTCCACTAATTTTATTTATTTACACTAAGCACAATTTATTAGCGCTAATCGTGATTAAGGAAATCCTTAATCACGATTACGAAAAGGGGCGAAATAACACCTTCGCCGCTTCCTTCGCCGATCGCGCCTTCGTCGACTCCTTCGTCGACGCCCTCGTCGGCCCTTCCGCTGTCAACGCCCGAGCGCAGACTCCGGCCGACGACCCCCAGCGTCCTCGCGCGCGAGATGGCCGGAAGCACTCTGCATCAAATCCGGCCGTGAGAACGAACCCTCGAAGGGTTTGAAGGTCGACGGACCTTCTGCGGACGGCGGGCGCGAATTCGTAGCAACGAGGGACGAAGGAGGTAGATTGGGGCGGGATCCCTCACCTCCAACTCGCGCAGAGCTCGTGGAACGCCGACAGCTTCACTGTCGAGGAGGTGGGGCGAGGCGGCACTCGTGGACGCAGCCACCGATCGGAGTCGAGGTGGAGGCGTCGACTCCTCTGTGCGGGCGCGGTGGAGAGGCTTGCAGGTGGCGTTCCTCCGGCCAACGCCGCTGCCAAGCTCCCCTCCGATGCGACTCCCGGCGACGGGGACGAGGACCCGCGGATAGAGCGCCGACGAGCACGGGGGCGCTCGAGCGAGCCGCGTACAGGGGAAGCAGGGGAGATGGTAACGAGGGGGGGGGGGGGGGGCTCGACCGAAACTGCTGCGGATTTCTTCGACGGTCCTCCTCTCGACGATGGCGACGGGGACGAGGACCCGCGGATAGAGCGCCGACGAGCACGGGGGCGCTCGAGCGAGCCGCGTACAGGGGAAGCAGGGGAGATGGTAACGAAGGGGGGGGGGGGGGGCTCGACCGAAACTGCTGCGGATTTCTTCGACGGTCCTCCTCTCGACGATGGCGACGGGGCTGGGTCGGAGCAGCAGCAGCTCGCCGGCGATGCCCTCGTCGGTCGCCGCTGCTGTGGAGGGGGTGAAGAGACGAAGGAGACGCCGCGCGATTAGGGCGAGCTCCTTCGCCCTCTTCGCGTCTCGACTTGACGGGGTCGCTTCCACCGAACCGATCGTGTGGGTCGGTTTGGGTGGACCGGTCGACCAGGCCGGTCTAACCGAACCGGCCGGTCTAAACTTTTTTTTTTTTTTTTTTTTTTTGATGGGGGTTTACAAATTAAGTACTGATGAGTGTTATTTGGGCCCTTAGGTGACTTAGGCTAGATGAGGGGTTTAAATGGATAAATTTGATAGAATTTATCTAAGCTTAACTAAGTTAATTTAATTTATAAATGGAAATTTGGTTGATTAGTATTTGAATGATTTAGGTTAGATTGATAAATTAATATTTGATTTACTTTAGGGAAAAAGGAATTAAATTTGATTTTAAATAATTGTGTTAATTAGGATTTATCGCGGGTACGTGATCCGAGTAGTTCGACGGAGTGATTCGTTGTTACGCGGGTTGATTCTGAAGACCGGATCGCTAACCCAGGTGCGTTGGTTCTCCGATAGTAGGATTTATTCACGCTAGGAAATTCCCGCTGGGGTTTTCTTAGCAACAATTCTTGGATGTCTTAAATATGATAAACTATAATGTTTGATAAGATTTGAATTGTATGCATGCTAGTATAGTTATCTTATCTAACATGTTGATCTGCTAGGTATCTAACATGCTTTATAATCATGTCTTGCATGTATATTGCTTTCGGTATTATGTGCTAAATGATTACCATGCAGACATAGATAATATATGCGACATGTTAGAACCTTTGGCGACGTCACCGCCACTTAGACAAAAATAAAAGAGGGGCCTTTTCCATATGCCCCGGTTGACCGCCGCGTCCCAACGGTGGTCAAAACGGTGACGTCCCGCTAGGCACCACTCCCAAGGTTGATGCGTAGCTTGGATACTGGGAGCACTACTCCCGAGGTTATGCATAGCTTATATACGGGGAGCTGGTAGGGTAAGGGACTGTACACACTTCATGGTCATATTAGACTGGAAATATGGAGCAAGTCCTTACCCGAAATCTTCACCCGCACGAGTGTCGTTGTAGGCGGCCTCGTGATAGTCCTGAGATGGTTAGCTAGGATGAACCCTACCATGGACTTGGCACCGATGGAGTCAAGGTTGCCACAGCCCATCGTGCGGATGTGCGCCAAATCTTGACAGACATCGACGGCTATTGGACTGGGAAGGTGATTCCACATGCGACGCCTTGGATAGTGGATCCGTTGACCACACGGCTATTACCCTTGACGTCTGCAGACGATCGGATGAGTAGTCCGGATCCTAGGGTGGTTATTCCGGCTAGCCGTGGCCGATGAGATTTAATAGAGGTGACCTTGTCTATGGACAGCGTGTAGTACTACATGGGTGTCGTGGCCCCTACGGAATCCGGGGAGGATGTAAGGGCACGACGGTTTCGCTAGGGGAGGCATGGTTGGCGACTAGTGAAACAACTGGAGAGGGACTCTCTGCCAACATCAGTGCAGCGGGCATAGATAGAGACAGAGACAGAAAGGCACTGATGAGCTTACTGATACCCCCGGCCCGGGTAGTTACTAAGCGTAAGCTGGCAGCCCGAGTTTATGAAACCTTAAAGTCTCATTACGATGTAGGTGACAGACTGTTGACGTGGACACTAGATATAACGTAGGTGACATCTAGTGAATTATACATCGATATTGTATTTATGATGTTTATTGCTCCCCATAAATTGATTTACACAAATCAAATGGGGACAGACTGTTGACGTTGATACTAGACTTAACTTAGGTGACATCTAGTGGCATGTACACCTTTATTTATTTATTTATTTATGCTGTCTATCTCAATATGAATTGTTTAAATTATATGACATGAAAGATGATTATTAATGTGAAATTCGTGATTTTTGAATAAGAGCAATAGAGTAATTTTAGTATTTGGAGGGTTTAATCGTAAAAGAAATTCTTTAAAGGACTTATTTGTAAAATCATATGAATTTTTGAAGTATGAGATTTTGATGTGAAAATTATACCATCAGATAGTATTTTTGATAAGGAATCCAACGATGCAGACGAATCGTGATTTGGACGTCGTTTGATCCGTCAATTAAACAATTAAGATTTAATTAGGATTTAAGATTTTAATTAACAAAAAAAATATTTTTTTTCTTTTTCGGAGCGAGCGCGCGAGGGCGCGTGCTCTTCTTCCTCTCTCTCCTTCTCTCTCCTCTTCTGCAGCGGCGACGACGACGGCGACTAATTTTCCCGTCGATGCTCCGGCGAAACCACATCGAATTAGGCTCCCAAATTTTAGCCACAGGTAGATCTCGACCTCCTCTTCATTTTGATACCAAGATGCCTAAATTTGGTGTAGAGATGAGGGAGAAATCGCGTGAGAGGCGTCGGCGGCGAGGGTTTCGTCGCCGGAGCTTGCTCCGGCGATTACCGGCCATTCCGGCCGTGAAACCTTGAAAACTTGGTACCTATGAATTCTCCTTGACGAGAGCTATCCATTGGTACCAGAGTTGATGGCTATTGGCCGCCGGTTGGCCGCCGGCGAGCTAAAAACCCTAACTTTAGGATTTCGCCCAAAATTTTAGTCGGTGAAATTAATCGCATATGAGCTATAAAAATTGGGGCAAATATGATTTTTGGAATCCTCATGAAGAGAGCTTTCGATTGGTACCAATATTGGTGCTGATCGAAGAACTTCGCCGGCGAGGATTCCGGCGAACTTTCCAGTGAACTTTCCGGCGACCGCCGGAGAAATTTTCCGGCGAACTTGGGAAAAAAATTGGGGTGATTCTAGAGATCATTCTAAGAGTAGTGGTGAAGAGAGATTTGAGAAATTATTTCTAGATTGAGAATTAAAATTCGTTGAATAATTGACAGGAAAATATAAAAATGCGTAAATGACGGCACGTGGATCGAGGCAGACCTTAAGTTGGTTCCGAGGAGTAAACCGTCAAGTCAGGTGCGTTGGTTCTCCGATGGTAGGATTTATTCAAGCTAGGGAATTCTCGTTGGGGTTTTCTTAGGAACAATTCTTGGATGTCTTAAATATGTTAAAACATAATGTTTGATAAGATTTGACTTGTCTGCATGTTAGTTTAGTTTGTTTCTCTTTGACATGTAGGATATACTCTGGTTTGCATGTTAGTTTAATTTACTTAACATGCATAATATACCATGATTTCCTTATTAAGTTTCTAATATGTCGTAGTATCATGTCAAGCATGTTAAATATTATTTTATTATGTTTCTATGCTATGATAGCATACCTACCATGCAGACATAGATAGTAAATAACGACATGTTAGAACCTTTGGCTATGTCACCGCCACTTAGGCAGAAAAAGGGGCCTTTTCCATATGCCCCGGTTGACCGCCGCATTCCGACGGTGGTCAAACGGTGACATCCCGTTAGGCGCCACTCCCGAGGTTGATGCATAGCGGAGCACTGGGAGCACCACTCCCGACGTTATACATAGCTTATATAATGGGAGCTGGTAGGGTAAGAGACTGTACAAACTCCATGGTCGAGCTAGACTGGAAATATGGAGCAAGTCCTTACCTGAAATCTTCACCCGCACGAGTGTCGTTGTAGGCGGCCTCGTGATAGTCCTGAGATGGTTAGCTAGGATGAACCCTACCATGGACTTGGCACCGATGGAGTCGAGAGCCACAGCCCATCGTGCGGATGTGCGCCAAATCTTGACAAACGTCGACGGCTATTGGACTGGGAAGGTGATTCCACATGCGACGCCTTGGACAGTGGATCCGTAGACCGCACGACTATCACCCTTGACGTCTGCAGACGATCGGATGAGTAGTCCGGATCCTAGGATGGTTATTCCGGCTAGCCGTGGCCGATGATATTTAAGGGAGGTGACCCTGTCTACGGACAGTTGTGTAGTACTACATGGGTGTCGTGACCCCTACGGTATCCGGGGAGGATGTAAGGGCACGACGGTTTCGCTAGGGGAGGCATGGTTGGCGACTAGTGAAACAAATTGGAGAGGGACTCTAGGTCATCCGTCCTCTCTGCCAACATCAGTGCAGCGGGCATAGGTAGTGACTGAGACAGAAAGGCACTGATGGGCTTATTGGTACCCCCGGCCCGGGTAGTCACTAAGCGTAGGCTGGCAGCCCGAGTTTATAAAACCTTAAAGTCTCATCACGATGTAAGTGACAGACTGTTGACGTGAACACTAGATATAACGTAGGTGACATCTAGTGAATTATACATTGGTATAGTATTTATGATGTTTGTTACTCCCCATAAATTGATTTACACAAATCAAATGGGGACAGACTGTTGACGTTGACACTAGACTTAACTTAGGTGACATCTAGTGGCATGTACACATTTATTATTTATTTATGTTGTCTTATCGCTCTATATGAATTGTTTAAATTATATGACATGAAAGATGATTATTAATCACCAAGGGCATCCTAGAATACTCCTCCTAGCCTTTGATTTCTTTATTCGGTAGAGCCGTAATTTCGCACTAGGCCGCAAGGCTGAGCACACCACTTTTCCCCGTGTGTGCAGGTGTATTAGATGACTGCCCGAGTTATTCGATGAAGATGAGTCCGTCGACGGGTTTATATTTTTATTTATCGTTGTCTATTTTCTAGAATTGTAGTAGGTTTATCGGGACTGTGTTAGAAAATATTGAGTTAGATAATTTAATTGTAAATTCCGCTGCATAAACGATGTATATGAATGGTATGTACCACTTGATGCCTTGTATAGGTCTGTCGGGCTCATACGGCGGTTGCCACGTGGCCGACGGTTGGGTCGGGGCGTGACAATTAATCACCAAGGGCATCCTAGAATACTCCTCCTAGCCTTTGATTTCTTTATTCGGTAGAGTCGTAATTTCACACTAGGCCGCAAGGCTGAGCACACCACTTTTCCCGTGTGTGCAGGTGTGTTAGATGACCGTCCGAGAGATTTGATGAAGATGAGTCCGTCGACGGGTCTATTTTTATTCTCGATATCTTTTTCCTAGAATTGTAATAGGTTTATCGGGACTGTATTAGAAGTGTTGAGTTAGACATTTTAAATTATAAATTCCGCTGCGTAAATGATGTATATGGACTGTATGTATCACTTGATGCCTTGTATGAGTCTGTTGGGCTCATACGACGGTTGCCACGTGCCCGACAGTAAGGTCGGAGCGTGACAACCTCAGTGTTAGTGGCACCTCTGAATGACATAATCTTAACCCCTCAAAGTCTCGACCCTCATTGATTATCAGCTTAGAGTTGGAGCTAGAGCTGGAGCCTTATTCCTCGGATTGTTTGCTAATCCGTGTCAATTTTGCAATCATAATTCATGACTTTACGAGACATGACTCTGACTTACAGATCTTTGATTCGTGACCTCTCAAACCTATAGCTTATGCTCCTGCCTAGGTAAGTTTACATCACTCCTACCACTAGTGAGTCGTGGCTTTAAGTAGAGCTCATGGATACCGTAAGTGTATAGGTTTGTACTATCATAACTTATTTTATTATTTATTAAAAATAAAAAATAGAAGCTAGGACTTAGAACAGAAGATAGCTAGATATAAATAGTACTAAAGAAAATATTTTATTTAAAAATATAACTTCTCTCTCCCATATTTTACATTTAATTAGGAATAAAATAAAACTCTAATCTCTTTTTTTTCTCCATTTAATATTTAAAAATATTATATCTTACCAAAAGAAATCATCCCAATAAAATCCAATGTGCACAGTGCATGACATATTCTTGTAAGTGACAAAACACATAATATTGCTCAATGGATGATTGCGTGTGTGATCATCCGATTATATAATGTGAAGTTGACAATCGATTATATAATGTGAAGTTGACAATCGATCATTAGGATAAGTTGATGATGATGAAAGTTTATTTGTGACATACCGACAACAAGAGCCAAAGGGGATGGGTGGTGACTTAGCAACAAGTCAAAGTTACAGTGAATGAGCATAGTGCTAGTCAAGGCCTAAACCCTCAAAATAGTTTGAATGTTCGAACATTTGACTCAAACCTTCATTATCTTGCACCATCACATCATATGTATAGCATACCTCACAGCTAGTGAGCACAAAATATTGGATATCATACTATATCGTGTCATATTATTAGGCTGCAGCTCTACAACTCAATACAAATAATGCTACCTA
The DNA here is from genome assembly GCA_030544415.1 of Thalia dealbata. Lineage (NCBI taxonomy): Eukaryota > Viridiplantae > Streptophyta > Magnoliopsida > Zingiberales > Marantaceae > Thalia > Thalia dealbata. The sequence continues at coordinate 4,453,377 of CM060458.1, forward strand.
GCCTACTGTGCCTAGCACGATACGACATAACAGTGGTTGTGCTAGGAACGAACTTGTGTAGACTGAGTGCGTGGTCATCCATGAGCAATCTGACCTGATTTACATGGTTGCATAGCAACCATTGTAATTACCAATTTTAGTTGCTCATTGACTGTTATTAATATGATTTTATTATATTTTACTACAGTTGTAATACTTTTAGCAATACTTTCTCTCGCCGGTACTAAATGGACGAACTATATTATTTCTAGTTCTAGATCGATTGTTTAAGAAATTGGTCAGCAGTTTTTAATTTAAAGCTCCAATAATCTGTCAAAGCATCCACCTTGGGCTTGCGGCGGCCGAAAGAAAAAACAATCTTGCTTGTGGAATTTTAAAGTATCATTTAAGAATAGACGAAGTATTATAATATTCAGAGGAAACGAAGTTAAAGTAAAAAATAAATACTAATAAATAGTTTGTCCTCTAGCATCACTTAATGTTCATCGCAGTGCATTGCAGCACAAAACAAGCCCCCCCTTACATTCTCTTCTTTTCTCTCCGACATACTTATCTTTCGCAGATTGAGTGACGGATGCATCTTCTGCCCATCTCCCATTATTAATGCATCCCTTCCTTCCTTCTAGCCCCCATATTATTATTAAATATGGCAACTGAGAATAATAAATCGACTCAAACTTTTTTCGGTTAGAGAACCTATTATATAAAACTTAAAACTAAAAACTAAAAACTAAAAATTTCATATTTAATTATCCATTCGTTCTCCTCTCTCTTTTTCCGACCAGCAATTGAATAAGAAATTAAAGACGAGAGCGGAACGTAGGCCACCGCAGCACCTCCTCGCCCATCAAGTCTCCGTCAATCCTCCTCTCTCGGCCAAAAAATTGAAGGCCACTCAGCCCACCATTCTGCCTTTGTTAATTCTTGAAACTAATTTGCGCTGATAAATGGAACATTAATTAACGCATCTAAATTAATATCTCCTACAGCTCAAACCTAAATATAATTCCTACTCATCTCTTTTCCTTTTAAAATAAAAAGGATGGCATCCCTCTCTATGCCAGCCGGGGCTTCATCACGCGCCTACCTCCATATACTTTGGCCTAATTATTTAAGCATTGTTAGCTGGTGGTTTTGTTTCTGTCACTTAAATTTTCTACTTCTTACCATCAATTATTCATATAATAAATATTTGGGAGATTTATCGCAGAGGGAATTAGACGGAATCCGGCTCAACCCAATTTGTTGGGATTTAAAAACCAAAAGGGAACCACGTTGGCCCACTCTTTTATTGCCCCCCTTTCGTTTTTCCGATCACCCACTGATCCACCTAGTTTGTACTAATTAAAGCGGTGGGGCCGACATGCCCGTAGCAGTGGCAGCGGGTGAAGCTCCGCTGGTAAGCCGACCGGAGTAGGAAAATAAAAATGAAAACAAAATAACCAAAGCGCTCGAGTCGTTTTCGAAAAGTTTTGAGCCGTTGGATTGGTTAGATGAACGGCGGAGACTATCACCAGCTTAGCTGTATGTTTAAATTGCCCATTTGAAATAACTATTAAAGACGAACGGGAGTATGAAAATTAATATTAATTTATCGGAAACCGAAGCTGTAATTTTACTAAAGAGTAATTTTTTTTCATGTTTTGAAAAATACATTGTCGCGAAACAGTTAATGGCGTCCTTGCACTCTCTTTATTTCCTCTGTCGCGCACTCTTTGCTCCGTTCTCCTGCCTCGTTGGTCTCGGCAGGAGAAGAAAGAGGAGGGCAGGGGGGGGGGGGGGTTGTAGGACAAGGAAGGGTTTTGGTGCCGAGTTAGCGGCGGAAGGAAGAGGGATGCGAGGGGGTTGTTTCCTCTGCGGCGGGGCGAAGGCGGATGGGCAGGAGGACATGGTCCAAATCGGAGGTACTGCGAGCAGAAATCCATGGGAAAATGACTTTTTGCTTCTGTTTTTTTTTTATTCATTAGGTATGTTGTGCTCTAAATGATTCGAATGATGTTTTCTGAGCTTATCGGTTTGGTTTTTTTGACGAGTGCACCGGGAGAGGCGGGGTTTTAAGTTCCGGATCGGTGATTTCAACTCATCGTTTTCGTTGCGAATCGATAGATTGGGCAAAGAAAAAGCAAAAAATAAAAAACGGGCTCTTTTATTTATTCCGAGATTGCAGATATATCCGTAACGATGTATCTTGCAATCGAGAGATTCCTTCCAACCTCAACTTGTGAAGACTGCTCTCTGGTTAATTTTGCTTTCCCGTTTTCTGTATTTTTCTGGGAGAAGGTTTCGTTAGCTCTGGGAACATACTTTTTTTTTAAAAAAAATGTCAATTAAGAAGTCAAGCTGTATTTTCCTTATCCGAACCCAAATTGGGTCCTTTTGTCGTGTTCCTCATAATGCATTATTTTGTGAAATTTACAGGAAATAAGTCAAGATGCAATCGCGTGCTTGATGTTAAGAACCAAAGCTCGGTATCTGAGAAGGAGTTGTCTAGTAGTGGATCACGACCCATTGCTGCACAGATATTCACATTCCGTGAACTGGCTGCGGCAACAAAGAACTTTAGGACTGATTTCCTTATAGGAGAAGGTGGATTTGGTCGAGTTTATAAAGGAAAGTTGGAGAGTTCTAATCAGGTCAGTGAATGTTTTATGAACAGAGCTCTCTTGAACATTCATCATTTGTCTTTGTTCTTCAAATTAATCAGGTTGCAAATCCGCCCTTTTGCTGTGAGATTTAATATGCTACAACTCTGTTCAATATTCGTGTATTTTAATGCATAGTTAACCTGTTTTTTTGATGAAAAATAAGTGTGTTTAATTGAAAGCACCGTATGCTTCTATTTATTTGCAAACGAGTATACAAGAAGAGTATCAGAATTTACAGAGAACTTTGAAAGATAGGAATAGTTATCCTTAAAGTTCATTACATTGTTTTCAACTAAACCTCTTCTGTATTTCTCCATTCTATATCATGGTAATTCGCGTGTCCTTCTAGCATATAATATCTTGATGCTGATCATGTTGCAAATCAGCTTTTGAGATTCAGCATGTTACAACTCCGCAAACTATTCATGAATCTTAAGGTATATTTATCCTTAAAGTTCATTGTATAAACTTTCAACTAAAACTTTCTGTTATTCTACCTCCTCATATCACTGTGATTTGGTTTTTTTAGTAAAGGTTAACGTATGCGGATTCTGTATGTTTATTTTTTTCTGATGGTTTAAGAATTTATATGGTGCTTGCACTTTTCTAATTTCATGCATAACCATGACATGCTTTATTCTTGTCTTGGCAAGATTGTTGCTATAAAACAGCTGAATCGCAATGGCTTTCAAGGAAACAGGGAATTTCTTGTTGAGGTTCTGATGTTGAGTCTACTTCACCACCCTAATCTCGTTAACTTGATTGGTTATTGTGCGGATGGAGATCAAAGACTTCTAGTTTATGAATACATGCCACTGGGATCCTTGGAGGACCATCTCTTTGGTACGCTTACATTACATGACCAGCTTGGCACAGTACTCTTGTGGGTACTTCTTTGTTTACACTGAAGCATGTATTCTCTTATGGTTACACAGACCTATCTCCAAATAAGAAGAGGCTCGACTGGAACACGAGAATGAAAATAGCTTCAGGAGCAGCAAAAGGATTAGAATATTTGCATGATCGAGCAACTCCTCCTGTTATATACCGGGATCTAAAATGTTCCAACATTTTGCTCGATGAAGGTTATAATCCAAAATTATCTGATTTTGGACTAGCGAAACTTGGTCCAGTAGGCGATAACACTCATGTTTCAACTAGAGTGATGGGTACATACGGGTATTGCGCTCCTGAATATGCAATGACTGGGCAGTTGACAGTAAAATCTGATGTGTATAGCTTTGGGGTGGTGCTTTTAGAGCTCATAACTGGGAGAAGAGCGATCGAGACTTCTAGGCCTGCACGAGAGCAAAATCTTGTCATGTGGGTAAGGCATCTTCCTTTGGTAACTATTCAAATTTTCTTTTTCTTGCCCTTAGCAACGTCTTGCATCATTCATTCTTTCTTCGACTAAATGTCGACAACTTTCATGTCTTCCTGTTTAGTGTGAATTGTTAGATCATAATATAAAAGATACTGACATGAAGAATCAGTGCTTTACTTGGAAATTCATGCCATGTCCAAAGGCATCTAGATCTTTCTTATCTGAGTTACCTAGTTTTAGACTAAATTGGTAACCAAACTAGATGGTCGGTGTATATTTCTTTGTCCGAGTTGTTCGTGAAAGTTATTATTCATAAGGTTAGCTTAATTCCAGGCGCGACCACTATTGAAGGACAGGAGGCACATTTCCCAGCTGGCTGATCCAGTCCTCCAGGGCCAGTATCCTTCGAGGGCCTTATACCAGGCACTCGCTGTTGCTGCCATGTGTGTTCAGGAGCAGCCCACCATGAGGCCTCTGATAGCTGATGTCGTCACAGCACTTTCCTTCCTTGCCTTGAAAACAAAAAACTCCGAAACAGAACATGAATATGAGTACAAACACGAACACGAGCAAAGCATGTCTAGTTTCTTAGACCCGAGCACTCCCCCTTGGGCAAGAACTGACCGTAGGAAGAAACCAAGCTGGGGATCTGAAAGTGATCGACCAAAGTGGATTGAAGTGAAATCTTATTCAGTTCCCTTCAATTAGTAGAGTTGATAAATTGCATACCATGTGCATTGCCACAGTTCTGAGCTCATCATCAGGTACCAAATTTTGCTGGCTTATCTGCGATTGCTGTCTGGTTACTAAGTTAATGTGAAGTTGGATAACAACACCTGAATTGAATCGGTCTGGAACATGCATGATTTTAATTTAGTTGAAGTTTGTGATTCCGGTCATTGTTTCCGCGTCCACGGGCACTATTCTTTTTACTTGTATTCTCTTCTTAGAAGCTAGCAAAATATTTGTTTTTATTCTTTTCCCTTCTAGAGCATATGTGCTGTATATGAAACTGTGTCGAACTCAAAATTTCTTCGAGGTTATGATCTTATCACCAGATCCCTGAACCAGTCTCATGTGTAAAAGAAAAGAAAGAAACTGCAGCAACCCCAAGTTCTGCTGCGTGTGCCACAAGGAGTGCACTGCGTTGGTTGATGCCCAATGAATTACTTATAAACTTGCTCTCGTTATTTATCTTTTGTAAAAAGATTCACAGAAGTCTTCTTCTATCAATGATGCTCTGTGCTGCTGGATGAAAGCTTATACAATTTATAGGTCCACATTAATAGCTATAATCAACATCTTGGTATTCCTTCCCTGGCCACTAGTTGCCTGCGTGTGCCACGAGGAATACACTGTGGAAGTATTGTAACTTTTGTGGGAGTAGCAGCATACTCCATCGCTTTGGAACATCCACTGGAGAAGCATGCTGCCGTCTCAGTACTACTGTTTCCATAGTTCATTATTCATGTTTATTAGCTCAACTTCTTTTTCTTTTGCAAATTTGCTTGAGCCATCAGCCATATCATCATTTACTAGTAGCCAAAAAAGATCTTTATCTTTCACTGGTAAATTAGATATTAGCTGCTGGTTCATTCCTAAGATGTCCCACTCGTGTAGAATGATAATGTATTTTAAAAAAACATTTGGACTATTTCGAGTTAGGTAGGCCACATGAATAAAGTAGTATAAAAGTAGTCTTTATATACTTGAGATCCAGGATTCAGTTCCTAATAGCTCTTCACTTGGAAAAAAAGTCTTTTGATGTCAAGGCAAGCAATGAAAAAGTTATAGGCGTGCAATAAGTATCAGCAATTATTGCCTGGTCTTTTGATGCCTTTATGGTTATTCTATGTTTTGAATAAATTCCTTGATTCGCATAAAATACTTGGAAAAGTTCAGTGGATGCTTAATCCAAGTCCTATCCTAAAGTTTCTTCTTTTTACTTGAAAATAAATTAATTCTTGTGGAAAAATTTCTACAAAGTTAACATAAAGAATAATTAAAGTCTTCTTCATTCAGGATGATGATAGACTGCAACCATCACATGTAGGTGCAGAAAAAGGTGGAAAACCTCCATTGGTGATTCACTATTTTTGATAGCTCGTCAAACTCCAACCTACCAATTTAGCATCTGCTTGATGTAAAAATATGATACAAAGTTTAGTTCAGGGTAGGAATGGGAAAAGGAAGATTCAATAATTTATATTCTCCCCTATTTATATTTAAAAATTAGAAATAAAAAAAAAGTGAATCCACCGTATCAGACTAAATATATCAAAAAAAGATTAGCTATGATTACTAAAAGGATACTTATATTTTCCGTCCGTCCTAAATCAGAAATTATCATTAGCTAAATTATGTAAAAAGACTTAGACCGAGAGATCATCCACTTACCAAAACACATATTTATCTAAGTTAGAATGATAAAACTACATACAAAATATTATGGGTTTAAGATTTATTTTTTAAAAAATAAATTTAATAAGTTTAATTATTTGATTTGTTTTGAGTAAGATGATAAGATGAATTTTGAACAAAGAATTTCTATAATTTATAACGTAAATCTTTACGACAGTCAATGCCACACTTTCGCCTTCGCAAAAATGTTTCAATGATGAATGGAAAAATCAATAGGATCACTTATTTTATAAGAGTTAACAAATTCAATCACTCATTTGTTTGATTTTTTTTTCTAGGCACTAACTTTAAGAATATATATATGATAAGTCTATTCTAACTTGACCATTACTTAATTATTTTCTAACAAATTCAATGACCCAATTATTTGATTTTTTAGGCAATAATTATAAGAAAAAATATATGACAAGTCTAATGTAACCATTACTTAATTAGTGTGTACGAACTTCCCTATATAAATAAGTTGAAAAATTAACATATTCCTTTTGAGTAGAGATAATCCAATCAAATTTGATATGTTGGTAGAATAAAAATAGTTTAAAAATTGCACTACTGCATCCTTTATTTCTAATAAAAGTGATAACCCCTTTCTTAGATAGACTTATTTTCTAGCAAATTAACATTTTTGTTATTAACTTAGTTGTCCAATTATTCAACTAAGTTAGATTGACTTAAATTAATTAGACCGGACGAATTAAAATCCACTCTCCTTTTTCTTCTCTTCCTCCTATATTTCCTGGAACCATGCTTCTGACAAAAATTTAACTTGTAGAAATATAATGCACAATATGTCCAGATTTAGATGATAAACAAGCGAACTTTTCCTTCTAAGAGAAAAAAATAAACAAGAGAATCTATTTTCATTTTTACTTTTTTATATTTTTTTTAAATTCCAAACTACATTTTCGTTGATACTGAACCAGAACTTGCTACTGGTTTAACGGTTGCGAATATAAACAGGTGATTTATAAAACAAATAGAGCCACATATTCTGATCCGGGTTTGGTCTCATTATCTACATGCTAAGAATTACAATAACAACAAAAATATATATCTGTATATAAAAGCAACAGAAAAGGCCTATCTTACGCCGTTTATCAAACATGCAAAGTTATTTTTTTAATTAAGTAAAGAATATGTCAGAGGTTTTTTTTAAAAAAAAAATTCTTTATCAATTGACTACGCCTTACAGCATCAACTACAAATTTATATTTTCAACTATAACTAAATATACTCATTAGGGCAATTGGATATATCAGAGTTAAGAAAAAAAACCTTGTTCTGATGGGTTCCTCTATTGTCCAGTAAATAGTAGTTTATTCATCCAGAACATATCTGCAACATGGCAATTTATTTCTCCAACTTAAAAGGAGAGGTTATAAACTATCCCCTCCAACATTCTTAGAGTCATTTGTTATTTCCTAAAACATTTACCAGAGTTTAATTTAAGGAACATAATTTTAGACAAAGAATATATACCAACCACTACGAGCCGCACCTTCCCCAGATCTACATAATCATCCTGTCATCACATCAGCTAACTCCTTGGTTCTTCATCATCCTTGATATTTTGAGAGCCTTTTATGCTGTAAAGGAAACTACCATCAAAATATGAATATTCAAAAACATGGCATGAATAAAGAAGGAACCCAGGTAGGAAATTTACTTCAGCAACTGGCATTTTAGTTCTAACAGAATCAATATTTGAAAAGTTAATTTCGGCTATCGCGACTCCTGTTGCCAAACGATCTGTAAGATGTGAAAAAATCGGTTGAGCAGATCATATTATACTTTCACACAAGGCAGCAAATTAAGAGACCTTAAATCATGCTAATGCACATGCATTTCAGAAGACCCCAAGCAAAGATTCTTGAAAACATGCTGCGCTCAAAAATTATAAGATCGTGTCCTTTGTAGTTAAAAGCTTGAAATCACAATGGAACAGTTACACTACCATCCATTAAAAAGCTCTTAATAACTTGATGGTAGATTCCATTCTCAATTTTTTATTTGGCAGATCCCAGTCATTGGAAAAGATATCCTAGATGCATGCCCTTATATCACTTCTGATGCATGCCAACATTATGAATCACCAAAACTTACCAGAAAGTCGAGCTACAACTACTCCCCATGGGTCGATGATAATAGAATCACCATAACTTTCTCTCTTCTCACTGTGTTTTCCAGTTTGAGCGGCAGCAATAACCTGAAAAGAAGATACCAGAGATTTATATACATGAGCACTCAAAACATGATGGAATCAAAGCCTTGATAATGGCTACAGATTCCAAAACATCAGCTATATTGAGCTTAGAAAACAAAGTAGCAAGCAAAAATGTCATATACATAGCACTGAGTTTCTATAGCCCGAGCTCGAAGAAGAACTTCCCAGTGTGCCTCCCCTGTAACCTTGGTAAAGGCAGATGGCACCAACAGAATCTTTCATAAAAATATCAGGAGAAAAGAGAGGAAGCTTCAGGTTTTTTTGCAGCGATAGGAAATAAATCACAGTTAATGAACTGCATCTGAGGAACTGCTGGAAACCTGTGCTTGGTGTTGAAAACGCAGCTGTTGATAAAGCTCCGGAAATCTCAAATCATAACAGACAGTAAGTCCCAGTATACCGACAGGGCTCTCTGCCACTACAACAGAGTCACCTATCGATTGAAAAAGAATTACAGATGGTCAATAAAATTAATAATTTACATGAAAAACGAATAATATTATGGGGCACAACGCTTGAAAATAAAAAATGTAGTTTCCGATAGGATACCTACCTGAAAATGATCTTGGAAGAGTTACACATCTTAAATGCAAATGATTAATCTGATTCTAAAAAAAGAATTAAACTAATTATGTAAAATTTGTTACCTCAAATTAACATCACTCAAGGGCTTGTATCTGAGCAATTAGATAGTTGTAACATCTAGGAAGGATTAAAGCTACATGTTGTGAGCAAGTCTCAGAGGCAGTTTCACTCCAATGACACATACTCTCGGTAGTAAGTTGCTATGGTTGATAAAAGATACAAGCAGGTAAAATGTGTCCGCAGGTATGGAAAAAGGTGCATATGCTACCATCAAATCACAAAGATATATTTATATTCGTGTTTTCAGCCTCTTTCAACAACTGCAGTATACCTGCATTGATTCTGAATAGACATGAGCCAAATCACAGATTAGACTACAAAGTGCCCCCATCAAAAACTTTCTAGCTATTTCTGTCCTCTACTAAACCCTTCATACCGCTCCATTCAATCCTGGACATTTTTGCCTCTGTTCAGTTAACAAACGGTTACATATTGTTCCGTCACTAAATAAAGTTATTCTTTGCAAAGTCTGAGACTGATGCATTATGAACTATAATTACCAAATGGGATCTTGGTTTTTGGTTATGAATGCAATTATATGGGTTTTGTGTGCATGAAAGCGGAATAAAGAGATGAACAACTGACTGACATCTCAAGCATTTCTGATGTAAAACAGATCTGTAGATATATATGGATATTTGAAACTCTAGAAAGGTATATAAATGAAATATAAATTACAGACATGAAACATCATGCCTGCGGATGTGAAATCACTCTCCTTGTATACCATATTACCAGGGACATCCACGTCAAACCTGACGGTTAGAAAGAAGCCAGTTAGCTCAGACATTTTAGAAGAAGCACAGCAACAACTAGCTTCTAGGATATTAGACCTAGGAAACACAATGTTATATAGGACATCACTTTCACTGCCTACTGAAAAACAAAAACATTCTCCAACAAAAGATACCAATGCTACAAATTAATGGTTAATAATCTGCTAAACTAACCATGAAGCAATGAGATCTTACAAATGTATTTTGCGGTAAGTTTTCCTGATATTTCCAGCAGAATCAACCAAAACATGGGTGTTATAAATATGAGAATCATCAGGACCTTTCTCTTGAAATCCTCCAAGTGACAACCAAATATTTGATTCTCTGTTGCAGATATCAAGAAAGTCAAGCTAAAGAGCCTCTTTGCCAATCTTAAATATGTAAGAAGATAGGAAAATATTTTACTTTGCTATTTCCAGTGGCAGAAATGATGTTTCCATCAAAACAGTTCACAATAACTGGTTAAGCAGTGAATATATCAGAGTACTCTAGGGCAGTAATTATAGCAGAGTACTCTAAGCTACTTCCAATGGGCATTGCTATTAAGTGCCAAGATGTTAAGCTTCCAGGACAGAGAAGAATTACTAGAAAACTCTAATAGGTAGAGTGGCCCTTCCCCAATGTACTTTTAGTGGACATACTGAAGTGTTACACACCAATTCACCCTTTTAGATATATTTAAATAAGAAATTTGGTGAATTTTTTTCTTATGTGTAATACGTTTATTTATATGGGATGATGCTTGTTGTGTCAAATCTAGATATCGAAAATAGCATAGAATTGTTGAGATGATAGAAGAGACAGAGAACATGCATTCATCTACTAGAACCATGTAAGGGTAGATGAGATATAAAATATAATTGCATGAACTTTATTCTCTGGAAAGTTGAGGAGCCTAAGAGTTGAAAAATAAAAGAAGTTGCTTAGATCACTAAAAAATTCCATCCAATTTCATTTCTGTCTAAATGCAAGCAAGAGATGTTTAGAGCATGCAATTCTTCATTGTTGTATTCACTTTTTATTCTATTTTCTCTCCTCCTTTTGTTTCATATCGAGTGTTAGACACATTGTTAAGCTTTGCTGGTTCAAATAGTCCCTGTACTTGTCAGATATATCACTTTAAGCATATGGTCCTAAATAATATCTGACGTCAAACAAAAGATCAAGTAAGAACTTCTTAAAGCTAGAGCTAATGCATCCAAAGAATGGTGAAACAATATCTCTATAGTTAAAAAGAAGGCAAGTAGATCTGCTTTAGATACCTCATCTTGGTGGATGTATCATACTCTAACTTATCTATAAAAAAGTAGCATAGTGCTTCTGTCAGAAAAAAGAAGATTGGTCTTTGCCTTCTATAACATAGGTGAAATATTTAGTAACAGCTCACCGTGCAAGTGAGCAGTATCTCTCCATTAATGGCCCATCTAAAGGTTGGGCTATTGTAAGAGACTCCCCCATTTTGGCGCCTATAAAAGAAAAGCTCTCGGGAAGACAAAGCAAATGTGCTCCACCAACAGCAGCCTCCTATAGATCATGTTGATGCAGTACATATCAGAACCGAAGAATATAGATTTGTCTATTTGATGATGCGACAAAGTAAAGAAACAAGAAAGATAACAGAGAAATAGTTGCTAAACTTCTGTACCATTTTCAAACCAGTAGACAAATGATATCATGCCTTGGTAGCGGAACATAGATCAAAGCTATGAGTACTCGCAGGAATAAAAAACGCAGAAGGTGCTCAATAATCTGGAAGGAAGCAAGCCTTCCCAAAATTGAAGTGTTCCCAAACGTGTTTTTTTTTTGGGCGGCATAGCGAGACAATCACACATATCTGGAAAGTGTGGAAATACAGACATGTGATGGAATACAAAAGTAAGAACTCCACGAATTCCCAACTACGACGTGATTTAATATCCTCAAGCCTTGGAACTTTGCAGCAGAAATAGGATGTTGATCATGGATGCTGAGAACTTGAACACGGATGTTGACCACTACATCTACATCATATATATTAACCGTAGAAATATGTGTATGAGGCGCTAGATACAGTTTTAGCTTTAATATAGCCCAACCCACCTAGTCACTTCCAATAAAAGATGTCTTTAGACACAACACAATCGAACATTATTGCATCGAATTGAAAATTAATCTTTTTACAATATCAAGAATGAAACATTTTGATGTTTCATTTGAGACAATTCTTCCAGTAAAAATGGAGAATCTAGCCAATAATAGAAAAGGTACCTATAAAGGGCCAAAACTTAAATTATGCACTCTTTTAGTAGAGTTGATCACCTTACCACCAACTAATTGAAGTATCGCCAAGAAAATTTCTAATACAAGAAAGATAGTTACGCAATAAGAATATCAACTTTCCTTAAATCAAATGTAAACTCTATCCATACGTTTTGACTCAACTACAAAACACACGGATGGATTTTCAAACACTAGCCAATCTGCCCTGTAATACAGCACACACCAGCCTGAAACGTTCTCCGCAAAGACGAGATCTTTTTAGCAACATCAACAACCATAACGCACCCACAGGGCCTCGTAGGAGTAAAAATGTAGAATTGAGAAGGGCGAGGTGGTTGCCTTGATGAGACGAGAACAAATCTTGAAATTGGCTTCCAGATCGTTGGTGGAAGTCATCTGGGCGACGCCGACGCGCATGGGCTGGGCGGCCATGGAGCAGCGGGCGGAGACGGCGGCAGGAGCACGGAAGACGGGAGCGCGTGTGAGATGCCGCGGGGTGAATCGAAGAGAAAAGGCCATAAAGCAATGGGAAGATCGAAATCCAAAAAAAAGTCAAGTATTTATTCCGGGGAGTTTGGGGATTCTGCCAAACCGGAGTTTGAACCGGATAATTCTCGGCTTAGGGGTCAATCGGCTCGACCGATTCACATGGTGAGAGATAGAAAAAAGAAATGAAAATTTATAATTCATATTCAAGTAGTAATTTCTCTTAAATTTATTATATAAATTAATTAGAATTCCACATAATTTTTATCAGTAATATTTTTTAAATCTATTTAGATAAAAAAATATAACAGTTCATACTTTTTTTCTTATCAATGAAGGTCAGCAAAGGGTGCAAACTTGATAGTCTATTTATAACTACAAAGGGTCAAACAAAATGATGTTTCTATTCTAGAACTAAGGGGGAGATTATTCCACAGAGGGTCATATACTTTTAAAACTGGGCCTATTTTGGGGAAGATTATTGAAGTGGCAAGAAGTCTATATGCATGTGGTGTGTGATGCGTTGAGAAATCTGAAAAGGAACAAAAGTTGAAACATCACATTACTTGTCATAGAATAGACTACAACATGCAAACTGGTCAATGTCAACTAGACTACAACGGAGAGATGCAAATTGGTCCAATGTATAAATCATGTCCCTAATTATCTGACAACATCAAAAATTTGAAACATCACCATTGTTAGACTTGCCTAAAATATATTGCAGAAAATGTGAGAGGATTGGACCCTTCCAAATCCACAAAATGAACCCTTACAGACATCACCATTATCTTAGCAAGTAATATAACTAGGTCGATGTCAAAGATACAATTTCAAGTAAAAAATATGCCGACAGTCTGATATCCAAGTTTTATCAATGGACATCGTATTATACCTGACATCATACATCCTGTTACTTTTTGTACAGCAACATTCTTTGGCTTGAAAAATTAGTGCCATAGAGAGGCTAAAAGGGTACCAATCGACTCTCTTTGAAGTCGAAGAACGTCGCATCTATCTACAATTTTTTTTTCATCCACATGAAGCTTGACCATACTTCACGCATAGAAGAAACAAAGAGAAAACAGGTAGCATCTGTGAATTTAATGGCAGGCATTGGATGTATCCACTAGCTTAGCAAATCCTCAGGCTCCGCATTTTCTCCGGTTCGCTAAGAGCCTGACCAATGAAGCAGCACAGAACCGGGAGTAAGCAGTGGAGTCCTCTCCAACGAAAAGAATGCAACTATATTGTATTTGTTCTGTAAATCTTCTTGTAAGGCATTGATAAAATGGTATGCCAAGAAGACTACTGTTTGAAGTAGCTAATTGCAGTTGGAGGAAATGTACTGTACGAACACAATGCAGGACACGATGGCTGAAGTAGGTCAATTCAAGAAAGTTTTGACGAACTTTGACATTTCAAATAAACTTGTCATCGACAGTCTCATTTATGATAGTTCTCACCACTATGCCTCTGCAAAGAATGGATGACCAGGATGTTAGGAATCTTGCTGGTTATAGCACCCCACAATAATATCAGGAAACATGTTTCAAGTTGCAAAAAGTGAGGACCTATCATTGACCATGTCCTGGAAACCGTGAACCACCAGGATCATTCGATGTTCAAACTAAGTCTAGACAAGGAAGCAATGCTCCTCATATTCACGCAAGCTCAGCAGACGATGCTTTCATAAATTTGCTCATTCGTTGGCCTTAAGTTGCAAAGTGTATCAGAAAGAATCAGCCTCTTTAATGACTTTATAGCCTGTAGTGCAGATTTGAGATTAGCACAGATTAAATAGAATCATGCACTGCATCGATGCAGACAATTAAAACATTTAGAAAATTTGCTTCTAAACTTGGTAACTAAAAAATTTGTATAATTGAAGTGTCTTAGACGACTTTCCAAAAAGACCTGTTATCAAAGCTAAATGACATACCTCAAAACCAGTTTAGTATGCTCCATTTTCCAAGATAATAAGTTATTGTCTAATTGTACCTGATATTTGATGTAGATAAGTAATCAACCAACTAAAAAGAAAACATCACTTTCAGCTAGCTGCTCTAATGATGGCATTAAACAAACTAACAAGGAGAAAATAAATAAGAGAAAACCCAGACATGATTTGATTAGCTTGTAGTCAGTTTCAGATTTGTGCTTCTTACCTCTTACCATTATTTGAATTATTCTGAGCTGTTCATTCCATATTTCGAGAGTACATAGTCCATCCAAATAAATAGACTGCATTGTTAGCATCAGAAGTTGCTTCTCTCTCAAGGTCACAAAATCATAACTGAGACTGAATAAGTTCAATAAATTCCAGACATCCAGGATGAAGGCACAACCCTCACATCAAGTGCCCATCGATGCACACCAGCACAAAACATGTCATGCTAATTGTGAAAATCCGCCACACAGTTTTAGCAGCAGAACCAGTTAGGCATGGTAGAGACCTGGTCGTCAGCATGGTACAGCAATCACACAGCATCGATTCCGATGCATAATAGAATAAAATGCACCAACATCCATCAGTTAAAATTATTGTGGGTATATCAAAAAGAATCATCCTACGTCAGGAGCTCATAGAGCCAACTAGAGACCTGTACCTGGAGTCAGGTAATGCTGATATAGAATGCGAAGGGAAATCTTTACTGGTCAGCTTCCTCTTCTTCACATAAGATGACTCCACAACAGTTGAAGGGTGAAGATTTCTGATTGTATTTGCAGAGCATATCACCAGTATCCTACCTACATCCATTACAAGATGGAACCTGCAACTGGCTGTCTGAGTTTTATTTCCTTGGTATAGGGCAAAACCCTTGGAAAAGAGAACTACTTTGTATTCAGAAAATATGAGAAGTTACCAGTCAAACCAGCTGTTTGGCTTCCATATGAAAAAAAAGCACTTTCACCTTACAAGCAGGCACCAAAAGAAACAAGTCCACGGACATTGCTAAATATACCTACACTAGCTCGAGATCGAATATACCCATATATTTTTTAAATATGTGAGCAAGTAAAACGTCAAAAACTAGCAGGTTCCACATAAATTGCTTTTCAGTATCCAAAAGCTTATAATCTACTGACAACCTAGTGTGAGCCTGCAACAATAAGAGGAACAAACCCAGCTCCAAAGTTTAATCAAGAGAAAATAAGGAGATGAGGCAAAAAAACTCATGTAATTAGGCTACACCAGATTCAGCATCATTTTCAAGAACATGCACAAAAAAATAATAATGCCGCTTGGAGAGGAATTCACCAAATTGTAAATATAAAGTTGGACAGGGCATCCTTCTTTATTGTGACACAGAAGTCAAAATGCAGTAGAACAATAATCAAAACATTAACCTATAACAAGTAGCATGCTTGATGTAAGCATAAATCAATTAATCCATGCAGATTCATGACAAATTGACATTTAATAATCTATTATTTTTCTTGCAAAATTTACCTAAAGTAAAGATGTCGAGAGGGATTTATCATAATCCATTCTCCATAATTAGCTCATAATGAAGATGAACCGGCCTCTCTTGACTATATGCTTCATCATCAAAATCTTCATCTGTAGAGTTCTCTTGGCAAACCAATTTGCTTTCCCTCAACGAATCCAATCTCAAACCCTCCCAATTATCATGGTTCTTTCTAACAGTGGCTGAGTCCATAAGAGAATCAGAGTTCACCATATTTGATGGTAAATCTTCATAAAGAAGCTCACATTTTTCCTCTGCTTGGGCGGTCAATGATTCAACATTCAGATCATGATCCAGACCAGCAGAAGAGCCATCAACAGCCGTGACTCCCATGCCAAACTCAATAACTGCCATATCAGACTGGTCTAGATAATCTTTCCTTTGTCTTTTCCATTTTTTAATGGATGACGTACCATCATCCTCAAAATCTTCTTCTTCCCTATTCCTGTGCAAATAAACCCACAATTTCCTTTCGCTGTCATATTGTACACAAGGATCACGTTCATAATGCAACCTATCTAGAGCCCCACTCACAACTTGGTTCATTTGTACATCAGAGATTTTTTCAACAATGTATTGTGAATCCCTCAACAGAGTGCAAACATCAGCTCTAGTTCCAATACCACCTGGAAGTCTGGCTGCTGCATCTCGAACAAGGCAAAGTATAGTAACATGTGGCGGTCGATCAGGTTTTAGCATGAAATGATCTCGAGCTTTGGAAGTTGGCTTTCCACAGACCTTTCTCAGTGGAGCAACAATAGATTTTTTGCCATCAGCAGCAGTGTAGGTAAAGACCCTATCTGGAACTGAGTATCTTAAGTATTCCTCTCTCTGGAAGTATGATCTTACTTCATCAGAGCTAGAGCTGATGGTGTTCAGACTCTTTTGAGCTCTTAGATCTTTGAATCTTTCCTTCTCATCCAAATTTGAAAGCAAAGAAGTAGGAGGTGGAGGGAGGTTTCCAATTTGTTGGAGAGTCACTTGACCACTTTTAAGCCAATTAGCAAAAGCATCAACCAATTTTACAAGCATCTTATGAGGAATTCCCCATGCTTCTGAAGAAGTTTCCTCTTCTGCATTATCATTATCTGATGAACAAGAAGCAACAGGACCAGTCCAAGACCAACTTTTGTTTGATCTCTCGTACAATACGAGGGGCTTCCAACCCTTTACTCCTAAAGGTGCAGTCTTGGATGAAAAGATCTTCAAAACCCCCCGAACCAGATCCTGAAGAGGTTCCTGTGTTTCAAGAATATAAGGATCTCCAGGGTTGGATCTAACTTGATCAACAACTTCTTGAACTGTGAGACAAGGTAAATTATTTTGTTCGACAGAATGCCTGTCCATGTTATCAAGAGAGTGAGGAAGGTGTGTTCCACTGTCTCCTTGATGGATTTTGTTCTGATCTCCTGATGTATGCTGAGGCCCATTATCTTTCTCTTGGAGATGATTAGTTACTAACATTGAATCATGCATAAGAGGATTAATCATTGCCTTTCTTACAGCTGAAAGAAGATGAATGATGGAAAATGAAAACCCGGTGTGAATTGTAGGAGTGATAAGAGTAAATGGCTTTTTATGTGGCTTTGCCTTAGGTTCTCCATCTGATGTGTCTGGCTCCCATAAAATATCTGGATTAAATATTGCCAAAGTATCAGTTTCAGCAACTATTTTCTTTTTGCGCTTCCTGATAACATTCACATCATCAATTTGTTGCTTTGGACTATGCAAGAGAGGTTCATCCTGCTCATTGAAGTCATGTCCATCAGGCCTCCTTGACAAAGCGTTGCAGCCTGCTAGCCACATACTTGATCTTTCTTGAGTAACCTCAATTGTCTGAACATCATGAACGTCATCAGGGACTTCTATCATGTTCCCTAGTCTATTGATCATATTCGTGCCACCTTGTAACATGGAAATCCCATCCAAATTTTCCATAAATTCATCCATCACACCACTGCTATAATCATGAGCATAAAATAATGGTTGAGGGGAATGATCCATATCGACCATGCCTTTATGCTTTTTTCCATCACGTGTCAACTTCTCAATTGGCTGTGGTATAGTTGCCTTCTTGACCAATCTTCCATGACTTCCTTTCACAGAGTACATTTCTAGACCCTGTGAATGTATGCTTCTACCAACATCAGTAAAATTATAACGGCCTTTACTATCTACTTTCATGAGCTTCTCTGGCTGTCTGGACCCATAGGATGATCTAGCAGCTCCAGCACAGTGACCTCTGTCATCGCCACTTTGAAGCTCCACATTCCTGGCAGGAGTGATATATACATCATCCTCAACCTTGTCAGATGAATCAGATTCTGTTCCTCCACTTGCAGAAATCATAGTATTGCCTGTTGAGTAGCCCCCCATGCCTTCATACTGAGTCATAATAGTTTTCATCCTCCCCTGTAACATTTTGGCTCTAGAATCATTATGCAGATGTGAATCAATCATCTGTGCCAGACGAGGTTTACAGCATTTGTTTTTCAAGTCATAAACAGTTCCATTTTGTCCAGTTTTATACTCTTTCCAAACCTTATCAGATTTTTTAGCTGGAAGGCCCAAGGAAATAGCTTCCTGATCCATCTTATTTTGTTGCAGCGGGGTAGTTTGCTTATAATTTTGAGCTTTACCTGTTTCAGGATATCCCCAACCTTTCTCAAAATATGTAGCCTTGGTGCATTCAGGCAACTCATGGCCGTAAGAAGCTATAGTTACCACCTGAGCTGCATAGCTAGCATCACTATCAGGATCTTCATCACTACTCATGCCACCTATATCATATTTTCTTTGTGAACCCTGTTTTTTACCTGTCTTCAACAAAGTACTCCTAGTTTTGGTACTTTTGTGTAACGTGCTCCAGTCTACTTGCAAACCTGTATATCCATCCTCATTCTCATCACAATCACCACTGCTACAATGTCTAGTCCTTATGGCAGATCCCACATTGTACGCTGCAAATTTATCCTGCCGAGGAAGTGCTAAGAGTTGCATTCCTACTCCCATTTTTGAGTTCACTCCTTGGTTCAATGCTGAAGAATGAGTTCCTGATACTCCAATGTATTCTTGTGCTGAAGCTTTAGGAGCAGCAGCTTTCGAAAATCCCTTTAGGTATTCCTTTCCAGATTTCACTGGTTCCGGAGCCATGCCAATATTAGAAGATGTGATATCGAATGAGGGCTTCACAAACTGCTGGCCGATTTTAAATTGTTTATTCGAGTACCACTCATTAGAATCCCAGCCGTTCGTATTTTTCTCATATCCAGCTTTTTTGTTACATGTCAAAGGCCTGCGACTCCTCATATTATTCAAAAGTTGAAGTCTTTCTTCAATAGCATATCGTCCACAGTATTGCCATGCATCTCTTATAGCTACGAGCCTCCTCACCATAGAGTTTTGATATTTGCATAGGTGATGGTAATGGTCACGATGCTGCAAAAAACTCAACCCTTGGCGATAAAGAACGATCCTGGGGTCACAAAGCCCACCCTTCAATCGATTTAAGAAAGTACTGAGCGGACTCCCAAAGTGAAAGTTTTCACCTGAAAACAGTTCTTTTAGAGTACGACCAAACGTCTCCAGGTCCATGTCGGGAAGATACTCTGTCAGTGCAAAACGTTCGTTCTCCGATAGGCATTCATTCCACGTATCCAAAGACAAGACGGCGCCCAAGTCAGGGAGATCGTAGAACTCGAGAGGAATGCTACAGCTCTGGTTCCCCACTTGGCACAACTGAGTCCCAGCTTCGCTGAGCTCAACAGGATCCAGCTCGTCCGATTCCATTCCGGAGTCCACATCAAAAAAATCCAAAGCCCAGGACTCCGCCTTGGCACTCCACGCAGAGGGCTCCTCGTCATCCTCCTGGGCCGAAGAGGTCCCGCAGCTCCGAGGTGAGAAATCGCTGTCCACACCAGAAACCCTAGCGTCATTCTTCAAAATTTCCATGGACCGCTGCTCTCACGAGACGCAACCTTTAGCCCGCCAATCCGCAGAAACGCACCCAAGACCACCGAGGAAAGAAAACCAAACAAAACAGACGCAAAGATGAATCAATAATAGCGAATAAACAAGCAGGGACGACGCCGATAGTTCACGAGTGAGGGATGGAATGAGATCAGCGCACCGGAAAGAGGTGCAACAAAGCCTGCCAGAATGTTGGATTTTGCCGTCGGAACCGGAGGATGGAAATATATATATGTGTGTGTGTATTTTTTGAAGGCTGAGAAGGAAACCCTAGAAGGAGACAGGGAAGAAGAGGAGGGGGAGGAGGAGAAAAAAGGGGTGAGAGAGAAGAGAAGAGGAGAAGGGTGGCGATGGACGGCTCGAGGAAGGGAAAGAAGAGAAGGGGGGAAGAGTAGTGTGTTGTGTGTGTGTGTGTTTGCCGTGTGTTTGGGAAGGCGACCCGATACGCACGGTAGCGTTTCGGGCCGCTATCTGTTGGTAGCGTATCCGCAATTTTTCAACGGTCAAATGGTAGTTCAATTGACTATTGTAATATATATATTTGCTTTGGTTCTTTTTTTTCAAAAACATCAATTTTTTCAGTAAAAACACAACAAGAAAAAACTTACTCGTGCGATAAATTTGAATAATAATTAATAATTTAACTTTTTTTCTAATTACTCAAATCTATATAATAATATTGAGTGATAAGTGATTTCCAACCAGTAATCTAAATAAATATTACTTTATAAAAATATTAATTTTATTTTTAAAAAAAGTAATTAGATATATAAAACTCTATGATCTGTCAATAATATAAATCTAAAATATAAAATCAAGAAGAACACCAAACAATAAAGAATAAGAAAATAGGTAACTTTATAACATCAATAAAATCGATAAATTTGATGTCTATACTTTGAACATCGGGCATTTAACTCTCTTTCAATAAAAAAAAACCATTCTTCAATCATTTATTTAATTCCTTCTGGATTTTTATTTGATCCTTATAAATTATTATTGGAGCTTTATATTATCTTCTAAACCATGAGTATTCTAAGAGGCATAATTCTTTATTTAAATTGTTTTTCTAGAATAAGTGTCTCTCCACATGATATTCATATTATACTAAGTACCACGTTTTGAGTAAGTGTCTCTTGCCGATATCCACTTGGAGGTTAAAATGATTTTAGACATGTCGTTGGAGAGTGTAAATATTATTCTTATTTCATTATCAATTTAGTATTTTAAAAATGGGGACTATTCTATCCTAGATAAACTTATCTAGAGAAATCCAAATGAATTAAACGGCTTTAAAAAATTGGAAACCCAAGGTTTCACTTTGTTTTAATTTAGTTATAGTTTGGGTTTATTCAGTTTCGCTTTCGTTTTAAGTTGGT
Source organism: Thalia dealbata (assembly GCA_030544415.1). Lineage (NCBI taxonomy): Eukaryota > Viridiplantae > Streptophyta > Magnoliopsida > Zingiberales > Marantaceae > Thalia > Thalia dealbata. The sequence goes on from CM060458.1 coordinate 4,474,978, forward strand.
TTGTCAGTTCGATTTAGTTGATTGATTTAATTCAGTTTAGATCAGTTTTTTCACTCAACAGAGCTCGAAGAGGAAATAATGAAGATGCACCTTTTTTTTTCCCGCATGTCCTCGCTATCAACAGCGAGTTTTATCGAAAACTTCACATGTTTTTGGCACCTTCTACTTCGAACGGAGACAGAAAGAACCGCAAAAAGCCCGCCGATTGTACCTCCGGAAGAGCGGCCGGATTCTCGCGAACGGCGACCGTTTCTTGGTGGGGGGCGCCGAGTTGGTGCCATAGAGGAACATCCCCAATGCCACTCCTGACCTGCTCGGACCGGCATCGGTCGGCGGGCGGAAGCTCTCGTGGAGCCTGTACAGCTCTCTCTCGACTCTGCCGGAGGCCCCCTTCACCTGCTGCAGCCCCGCCTGCAGCCGGGTCGAGGCCTTGCTGTTCTCCTGTGTCATGACCATCACCTCTCTCCGCAGTCTCTCGGCCTCCTCGGGAGCGAGTCTGGACAACGAACTTGCCGTGACCGCGACGATCGCCATCTCCTCCTGCAGGTGGCTGAGCGTCTTGAACCTCCTCTGCAGCTCCTCGCCCAGCACCTCGCTCTGTTCCGACCACACCAGAAGCTCGGCCTTCAGCGCCTTGAGCCTCCTCGCAGTCTCGCCTTCTTCTGTGTCCTCCTCGTTCAGATTGTTGATGTCCGCCTGCAGCTCTGCGTTCTTGGACTTGAGCCGCTGGATGTAGCTATAGGTCGTGCTGAATCGCAACCAGAAATCTAGGTTCTTGCCGAGCAAATCTTCGACCTTGATCTTCAGCTCGTCGGGCTCCTCATTTGAGTCGGAAGGGATCGCAAGTTTCATCTTCAGAGAGGCAAGTTGTTGTTTCAGCAGCCGGATCTCCTCGTCTCTGATTGCAACGACGTGCACCAGTTCTCCTATCAGAGCCATCATCTCCTTGATGTGGTTTTCGCTCCTCTTCAGAGTGTCGCCGGACTTCTCTGAACCCTTCCGTAAAATGTTATCGAGGAAAAGACCATGTGGTCGAATTTCATGTATCTCCTCCTCCGGATCTCCCTTGCAATCGCGGAATTCGGCCTCCCCTTCGTCTTTAGAATCGGTTTCTGGTTCAGTCACTGAAATGGGAGAGGAATTTTCTTCCTCTGCGGATTCATGCTCAGTATCACAGGCTTCTTCCTCTGCGGATTCATGTTGAGTATCGCAGGCTTCTTCCTCTGCGGCTTCATGTCCAGTATCGAAGGCTTCTTCCTCTGCGGATTCATGTTCCTCTGCGGATTCATGATCGCAGGCTTCTTCCTCAGGCTGAGGCGGCAGCAGCTTCTCTGAGATACCGGCGACACTTTGACAGACTGCCATTAAGCTCTCATGAAAGCTCTTCGCGTCGTCGCGGAGGAACAATTCGATTGCCTGCATGTTTCCCAACTCCTCTTCAGCCTCCTTCATCCTTCCGCTCAACAGGTTGGAGTCCTCGATCAGGGCCATCTTCTCCTCTTCCATGCTCCGCGCGTTCTTCTCGAGCCCGGCGCTCTTGGAAGTCAACTGATTTATGTGCCCGGTCTGCGAGGAGACCGTCAGCTCCAGCGCCACAATTACGTTCACAAGCTCATTTATCTTGTCCACGACGTCCACAATGGAGCTCTCAGGATGCGAAGAGAAGTACTCGTTTATCTTCTCGCGAGCAGAGTGCAGCCGGAGCTTGGCCTTGTTCAGAGAGTCGGTTTCTTTCTCGATGCTTTCGGCGGTGTTGAAGGCGCTGCGCTCAGCGCTCCCATCACCTGCTTTTTCCTCGTTTTCTGACTCTGCTACGCCGAGCTCGATCTTGAGAGCGTTCAGCTTCTCTTCGATGTTTTTGCGTTTCTCCGATCCGACTTGGGCCAACCTCCGCGAGTCCTTCCGCTGCTCCTGCATTCTGGCCATGGCGTCCTCACAGGACCGGAGAGCTGTGTCCGCCATCATTACGCGGGCCTCTTCATCGGTCGTTGGACGGAACCCCTCTTGCCAAGTGCTGATATCATCTCTCATCTCCATGATCTGCCTCTCGATCTCCCAGTACTTGACGATGCCGGTCTCGTATGAGCTTCTGATGTACTGTTTCTCGGATTGCAGGACGACCACTGCCTTCTCGAGCTTGCTGATCTCTTCCTGAGCCGTTGCTGCGTCGACTTCAGGCATGGACCTGCTCTCGAGCGACCTCTTGGGCGGAGACAGCTCGCTTCCTGATCTCTTCCTCTTCATCAGGGTGTCGACTGTTTGCCTGTTGATTCGACTCGGATCGACGGGGGTGAAGGCCTTCTGGCTGTTCTCGTCCTCCTCCTCCTCCAGCATGGAGTACTGGATTTGCTCGGGGCAAGCGGTCGCGATGGTACGGTTGGCCCTCTGCAGCTCGGTGGAGACGTGGTCGTACTTCTCGGCGAGTGCTCGGTACGCTCGGTACGCTTCTTCGATTTGGGCGAGCAACTCCGGCCGCCTTTTGAAGTATAGTTCTGCTCTTTTAGCGAAGGAATCGGCGTTTGCTGCAACCAGCGCTATCATGGCTTGGACAGTCTCCTCCATCTCTGTAATCGAAGGTTGATGTAACTCGTTAGAAATGGTTGTGAGTTAATGAAGAGATCGAAGGCTAAGAACAAAACAGAAAATGAAGAAGAAACGGTTGGAGATTGACCTCGGAGATTGCTGTCGAGCCATTTCGACTGCTTCGTCCGGACGTGGCTCGCCCACCACCATGAATAGGCGTCGGTCTCGGCCTTGTGCATCTCCGGCCTCCCTCTACTCCGTCTTCTCCCTCTCGAATCAAGGATCTCTTTCTTCCTTCCTTCGTGGTGATAGGACCACGAAGGAAGAAAGAAAGAAAGAGGTGAATTGAAGTCCTGGAGCGAGGGAGGGCAAAAGGTGGGAGGAGAAGAAAGTATTTAGCGCAGAAGCCGAGATGGGGCTCCGAAACACGGGGAGGAGTACAGCGATCTTATCGCAACATGCAGCCATAAATGGGAAAGAGAAGAGGAAGAAAAGGTCAGTACTGTTCTGCGTTCCACGTTTCAGCTCATCGATCGATCGCCTGGTCGATCATTAACTCGAAACATTGACGCTGAACCGCGGGCCATGGACGAGCGGGAGAGAAGCACGGCCCGGGGGGTGGGGGTACAGAAAGAAACAAAATTCCAAATAAAGGTGGTTGAGGAGAAAGGTACACCATTTTGTATTGCTAGCTATCCCCAGAAGAAGAGAAAAAAAGAATAGCAAACAAGAAGCAGTATGCTCAGAAATACCAAGTTCATTACCATTGGAAATAATTGGAACCTCAGAGACTACATGATTCAATATTCATCTACTATTCAAACATACAGGGGGTTTGAGGATAGCGAATAATTATTGTGGAGGTACAGCAACTCCAGGGTATAATTGTACCAGTCAAATTCTGCTCATATAACTAGTGAGATCAGGGTACATTGGATACAAAATCCCAAAGGAAAACATAGACAAACCCTTGCTTGCATAAAGCATCTGGAACCAACAACTATTTACATATCAATAAGAGGATGAAAGTTATTTACCTCCCTTCAGAATCAATCAATTGTGAGAAAACATTATTCATTGAAGTATCTGAATAGTCCTTAATGATGGGGGCTCTTAACTCGTTTGAATCTTCAGAAGGGTTGATATTTCGAACCACTGGCCCAAGTTCTGAAATGCGATTTACACTATTAATCTCAGAGAGGTCGGAATCGGCCTCTTGAAGCTGCAGTACATACTCCAGGTTCCAAAGGACATCTCCCATTGAGGGTCGGTCCGGACCGCTATCTGCCAGACATTTCTCAATAGTCTCTCCAAATTTCCGAAGAGATCCAGGTCTAATTGTCTCTGCAATTCGTGGATCAACAATTTGTTCCAACTCTCCCTTTCTTAGCCACTTCATCCCCCATTCGACTAAGTTCACCATCTCTCTTGGTAACGTGGGATTAATGACTGGTCTTGCACACAAAACTTCCATTAAAACAACTCCAAATGAATAAACATCAGATTTTTCAGTCAGTTTTTGCCTTCTGAAGTACTCAGGATCAAGATACCCAAAACTCCCTTTCACTGCAGTACTGACATGTGTTTGATCCATCTCTGGTCCAGTCTTAGACAATCCAAAATCTGCAACCTTTGCTAGGAGATTCTCATCCAGTAGAATATTTGCAGATTTCACATCACGGTGGATGATAGCCCGTGTTGAACTTGTATGAAGGTAATGAAGTCCTCTAGCTGATCCAATGCAGATTTCCAACCTCTGCTTCCAGTTAAGAGGAGGAAGATTAGAGCCATAGAGGTGGCTCTTAAGACTCCCCTTTTCCATGTATTCGTAGACAAGAATCATCTCATTCTTCTCATCAGAGTAACCAATAAGACACACCAGATGACGGTGGCGCAATTGTGACAGTAATTCAATTTCATTGTGAAACTCATTAAGACCTTGTCTGTGTTTCGTATCACCTCTCTTCACTGCTACTGTTGTATTATCTTTAAGAACCCCCTTGTAGACTTTTCCAAAGCCACCAATTCCAATCAGCCAACTTTCATCAAAGTTGTTCGTTGCCTCTTGTAGCACGACCAAAGGGAAGCGATAACCTAAGTTTCCATTCTGCTCTGATGTAGCAGCAGTTCCACTGGATCTTCTATCTGCTGAGCTCTTGGAACTCAAGTTATTAATGGAAAAAGGCATCCACGTTTCAGAGTACTGCTTGTCAATTGCTGGCTTTCTTCTCTTGAGCACCAAGAAAAGAACGACAAAAATAGCAATTACGACAGCAACTGATCCAATGATGGAACCCAATACGATGCCTAAGTTTTTCTTTGAACCAGAAGGTGTCACGACAAACACAGGGCCAGCAGAGGAGCTCATCTTCATAATCTCAAGCCCATTTAGGATTCCATTAGGTTCAATAGGCTTACCATCAGGAGAAGCATTAACAGACGGAGGAGTAATAGTAATGATAATCTGATCGGAGGCATCATTTGCGTCCAAAACAAAATCTATAAATAAAGCTGTAGCCAAACTTTGAAATGTCCTACTAGCTGGTTCAAAATTTTCAAGTACAGTCCATTCCCCTACTCTAACATTAAACATGACCCCTGAAGTTCCTGAAATACCGACTACATCACAAAAATGAAACCTCATCAAGTAAGAAAAATTAGCATCCACGCTGAGCTTCCATGTCATATTAATCAGAGTATCAGAAGTATTTGATGGATTCAATTCCCTTACTGTGCTATATACAATCTCAGGGGCAGTCAAGTTCGTAGGACCTCCAGCCACATAATAAATTTGCCCAGGGAAAGAAAAAGTTTTAGATCGACTACCGTTCAATAGAAATTGTGCATCAGGCTCCCAAATTCTTCCAAGGGGATCGGAATCTGGAAGAACCTCTTGGCCACCAACATTGAGTCGATAAACTGTCTCCAAAGCCTGTCCTGACACATCTCTCCATGGCGTCCCCCGAACAGTCCCTGGACTCTCAGTTAGTCGGTCATCCACGATTGAGATGACTTCTATAGCATTCACAAATGCGACGGAACTGATTCCTGATGGTGCAAAGGAAAGAATGAGGTTGTCACGAGCAACCATTAATGAGTACTCCTTCATGGAGGTTCTCACTGGAGGCCTGAAATTGTTCAGGAGAAGGACATCCTGCGTCGACACACTGAAGGTTGCATTGGTCAAGTTGTAGTCCCCATACGCAAATGGGAAGAAATGCAGGCGAACAAGGTGCCTGCCCTGAAGCTTGATCGAAAAAGAGTACGAGGATGATCCAGTGAAGATCCGGGCAGTTTTGTAGATGGCTGACATGCCAGAGGACGACTGAGGATCTAGCGTAGTGTTTGCTAAAATGTCTGTTGGGGTCGTCAGTCTGGAGGGAAGAGAAGAATCGGCAGCAAAGGTCCTGTCGCCAATGGTCGTTCCGCTCAAAGACCCACAGTCGACCAGATAGTTATCTACAGGGGTGAAGGCAGCACAGCCGGCCCATCGAATGGATATGATGATGGAGATAGTAAGGCCCACTTCAAGGACTCCAACAGCCATCTTGGACATAACCTACCTAAATGGATTTTACAATAAATTTTACTTCAGGCACAACCACAAGGGAAGTATACGAAAGAGAGAGAAGTAACCAGGGACAAGGAATCAAATGGAAAAAAAGTTTTTTTTTAAAAAAAACTGAGCTTGAAATTGTGTTGAATTCTATTGTCCTACGTCCCGCTAGGACAAAAGAAATTGAGAAAACCAACACAAAATCCAATTTTGATTCACCACGAGAGCAAGATAGCCAGCATCGTCTTATCTTATTCAAACAAATGGGCTAATGAGTGCAAGAACCGGGACAAGGCCCTAATTTGCCATCACAAGCAAAGCAAAACCTCCAAGAACAACAAAGGAGAAAAAGAGATCTCAATCCAAAAGACTCTAAAAAATGATCCACGCAGAGAGGGAGAATCCGAGCGCCGGAAGAGGGAAAAGACGGCACACCTGCGTGTTACTTCCTACCAGGCGAGCAAGTGACTCACATGAATCCTCCCTTACTCCTTAGCTGCAAGGGAAGGCGGCCAAAATCTTCTATTCGACGGAGTCGACGCTGCTCCGGACGGGAGGAGGCCCGGTCTTCGTCGCGCCTTGTCGAGGTATCGACGAAACGATAGCGGAGGAGGAGAAGAAGACCTCGCTCTCCAAAATGACAAGTTAACTCGCTGCTTCCGTCAAAAAGGCGACGATCAAAAGCGATGCATCATCTAATCAAGAGCGGGTTTCCTGCTTCCTTCGCACAAATTCGTCAACTGGATTTTTCTTCCACCCGATGCGTACCCATCCTCCTATTGGCCTGAGAGTCGGAGCAACGCGGGGTGAAGCTCCGCAGGTGGGACTGGCGAGTGAGTGAATAAAGTCATATTTAATTTAAGCGAAAACATCCATAAATAATTTCTCTAATGACAAAGAATCATCTCTTTACCAGGTGAAGTGAAGTTTCAGCGGCAGTCTTTATCCCTTGACGTGCAGAGATGAAGCTGAAGTTATAAAAAATTTAGGGAAACAATTTTGTCATATATATTTATACGTCGCAGCAGCGCGGCGCCATCACCGCTGTTTGATCGAGTCCAAAAAGTCAAGTCGATTTATATTAATTCTTGAAACTTGAAACATCCATTCATATTTTATTTTATTTATGATCTTGGTCTATTACCCTTCTATATTTTGGATTGTCTGTAAATATTTTTCAGAGTAATAAAAAGTTTGTATACAGAAACTTTAAGATGAATATAATATTATTGACATTGTTATTATTTTATATTTAGCACGTCCATTTGTGCATGAGTACTGCGATTCTATTAAAATAGGGGTTGACCAAGTCAACTCGCCCATTGGTTAATTGTGATAGCTCCCAATTGGGCGTTTAAATAGCTAAAATTCTATTAAGATATATGGGCTGACCGAGTCCAGTCGCCACGAGCCAGTTCGATTCATTTTGTGAATTGACCGAGTCAAGTTTGCTGGTTGGTTCGAACACGGCGTTGACATCAGCGGCACCATCTCAACTTGCTGTCATCCAATTAGCTATATATATATATATAACTTTTTAGAAGATTTTTTTTAGGTACTTTATTTGACTCCTTTCAATTTCTTTTCTTTTAAACAAAATAATTGATTATAATATTTATCAATATGGGTTTAAGTAACACTTATTTATTTTTATGAATTCAAATTAAATATAATTTACTATAGAATATTTTTTAAGAATATATATTCTTTTTAATTCATAAATCTAAAACAAATCAACTCTCAGTCTAAATATTATTATTTTAATTAGTTCAAAAATATTTATATTTTTAAATATAATCTTTATTTATCTATTACTTGTGAGATGATCACTAGAAGAGATTTCATAGTTTAATGATTAAACTAATATATGAGTAAATTAATGAAATTACGTAACTTAAATCACGCATGAAGTTTTATCACATCAATTGCAAAATATTTGCTGGTTAATGCTATCTTTTTTTTTATATTCCTGCTCCTGGTTGTCAAGTTGAGCTATGTTGAAGGACAAAATGTTCCGATCAATATCCCATCCTTTACTTTGTATGGCATGGAATATTATTCATCTTTCACATATGTATATAATCTTTGCATCGAAGCTTTATCTTTGTTTGCAGAAGAATTAAAGTTGAATAAAAATTAGTCACCCACCGTCTTGTTACCCCACTCTACACCTCTTATTTCTTCTCCTTAAGTGCACCATAAAGCAAGTGGGCTTATGCGATATAAAGCAAGACGATGTGGATGATTTATCAGCCAATATGAAAACTTTTATTTCAATGATTGCACATATTGGAAATATATATTTTTAATATCAATCAGTACCTTAAAAAAACTCCAAGTAATATTTGTGACTCATATGCAGTGAGATTTATAATTTTAAATAAAAATATTTATGAAATATTAAATTATTTTAAATACTTATCTATAGCATTAAATATAAAATTTTGATATATTAGATAGAATTTTAAATTTAGAATAGAACTTTAAAAGTAAGTTTTAATCCATCAATTTAGTCCATTTATAAAATTAATTAAAATTTAACACCAACTAACTAAGATAATGTGAAAAAAAATATAATTTTTTTGATTAGAGTAATTATATTTTATACTGAGATTGTGAGCTTAATACTCATCAAACTAAAAAAAATTAATTGATCGGTTCAACTAAACCAAATTGATTGAAATAGATGATTTAAATTAGCCTATTACTAGGATTGACAGCTTTCGTTTGATCAAGTTAACTTAGATTCAACTTGAGTTAATATGAAACGATGGGTTTGGATTAACTCGATGCCCAACGTTATTGTTTTCATCTTTTTCCTTGTAAATGGTGACACCATGTGATCATCTCCTTTCACATCTAAGGATATTTGCCTCAAGCCATAAGGTTTTGTATCTTTTATCATATTGACCTCGCAAATCTTGATAACAACAGAAGAAGCTGATCATACATTTCTAGTAGTTTGGTGTTTTAGTTGTATTGTCATGAAACAGGATCTTGGAACTTACAACCTTGAGGAGAACTACTTATTTTTCATCTATGAGCGTACAAACTGAACCAGCATCAATCTGGACAGCAAATTTCCCCGTTCTGACTTGTTCATCTTCTGTTTTATAAGTAAAAATTATAACCCATTTCTAGAACCCTAGAAAAATTGTAATATCGCTCGAGTTGCTTCCAGCTAACTCCTTCCTACTTCACATATGATAGATTCAAAAGCAGTCCTAAGAAAATATATCTAGATCATTTATTGTGATCCATGCTTGTTGGTTCAACAAGCAATATTTGAAGGATGAGGCATTCCTTTGGCTATGCCTTGCCTTTTTTCACATAGATGGAAAGGTTTTTCTCTTCATGGTTTGTCGTATTTATTCCTTAAGATGCTCGGCACCGTCTTTATCATTTTGTGGATTTCAAATTTATGAGATACTTTGCTGGTCAGTTGACGAAAAATTCATGAAGTTATTTAATTTCAAATTTGTCTCTGCCCCTTTTATCATTATCCTGGCCTGTTACTGACACAAGTCTGTTAAGAGCAGGGAAACTAATGCTGCTCTTGAGGCGTTCATTCTGCACTACCTCCTCTTCTTCAAAATTCCCCAAGCCATGGCTTTTCATTGGCCTTGGAAATCCTGGAGAGAAGTACCAAAGCACAAATGTATTCTATATGCTTCCCAATTGTAGAAATAGGAAATATGTAGGTCAACTCTTTATTATCTCATGATCCGTGGCTACTTGTCCAGCTTCCTATGACTATATTGCAGGTTGGTTTTCACATGATCGATGCACTTGCCCAGTCGCAGGGCATTCCAATGGCATCCATTCATTTCAAAGCTCTTTTTGGTGAATGTCTCCTGTCCTCACCTTCACATCTCCATCATCTTCCCTTTTTCATGTTTAGTTTTTACGCATCTTTTGCTAAACCTATTCATTTTGTTTTCAGGGGTGATTGGGAGCACGCCAGTCCTTGCAAAACCACATACTTGTATGAATCTTAGCGGTGAATCTGTAAGTAGTCCTAAACCTCTGATCTGATTTATTTTTCTTCAATCATCTTTTATCTAGTGAACCAGTTTTTACATGCTTCGTTGTTTGTGAACTAGCAAGGTTCATGCACCAAATTTGCCGATCAGACTTCAAGGGGGCAACAAAAATATATTTTCTTGCGCAAAATAAGAGGCTTTAAACTTGCTGATAAGTTAGTTTATCTAGCACATAATTCCGAAGCACAGAGAAACATAGTCATTTCTCTTTAGTGTTTGCAAGTTCTACAATTCGTCATGCTTGCTATTATTTTTTAGGCTGACACAATTCGGGTGTATGGATTATATGAGATGCTTGGTTGGTATTCATTTCCTGACCATTTGCTGTCCATGCACCGTTGAAAATTCACTTTCGTCTTTGCATTGCCATGCTTGTAAACTGGAACACTTGCAGCATATTATAAGTAGGTAAACTAAGATACCCTAAGATAATATTTTGAGACTTGCAGCATATTATAAGTTAAACTAATTAAATTCTAAATTATTATAGATAATGCGGTTATAGCGCTTAGCGGCAGCTTTGAAGGTTGGGTGGAGGGGTGAGCAGCTCTTTTGTTTGCGGCGGTAGCGGCAATAGCGAAGGCAGCAATTTGGCAGGCTCCCTTAGAAGCTTTCGTAAGCTGTTGAGGCAGCAGCCACGACGCAGCATTTTCAGCAGCGGTAGCGGTGGCCACATTAATAGCATCATTGGCAAAACAACGGGAACAACTTGGGAAGCTGCTTTCGCTGAGCGCAGAGTAACTGTAGCAATAAGAGGGAGCGCCATTTTGAAGCAAAGCGAAGGAATCGAGTGCAGAGGCTGACGATTTGATCCACTACAAAAAAACGAGATAGTAGAAAAAATGAGAAAGAAAACGAAGAGTTCGTCAACAAATCATCTCCCAGGAAATATATTAGAACGCCAGATAGTTCCAATAAAACAATGAATAAACGCATTAAATCTGTAAAAATACAGCAGTAGAAACCTTCACGAATCAGGTAAACATCAGGAGATTTAAGGTTCGTTCCAATGATATTGATCGATCCTGATAATATCCAAAGCTAACAGAAACAGATGATGCTAAAGCAGAAATCAACAACAACAACAAAAAAAGAAGATGATGAAACGGAACCAAGAAACAGGAGAAGAAAAAAACCCGGATGATACAACGGAAGACCCCTCGAAGAAAGGGCGTGCTCCGAAAACAGTAGAAATCGAGTGCAAGTCTGCGAACGAAGATGCAAAGAAAGGGCGTGCTCCGAAAACACTAGAAATCGAGTGCAGAGTCTGCGAACGAAGATGCAAGAAACAAAGGGTTTATGGTTATTTTATAAACTCTTCTATTTGTTTTACATGGGTAGGCGGAGTACCTGTAGAGAATCATCGTGAATCTCCGTTGCATCACCTACCCTGCAGAGAATCCTCATCGATCTCCGTTGCAGAGGTGGGCCGCAGAAAACTGAGCAGGCGAGGAGGAAGTTGGCCGGAAGAATCTCGACCGCTGGAGGACGATCGGACGGTTAAAAAATGCTGGAACCTGCTCCAGCCAGCCCACTGGATCAATCGCTCCTTCCAGCTTTCGAACGGACGGCCGATGATTACCTATCGGGACGCGTGGGACGGCGAATAGAATGATTACCGCAGCTCTTACGACGAAACTTGCATTTATCACTCTGTCCGGTCTCTGTAGGAATTGGATGGCCACCTGGTCGAATGGATCCCGAGGCTTTCTTGCTCCAAAAGTTCAATGCTTCAGCCCGTGATGATATTATTTCTTGCATTTTTCATCGTGTTAGTTTATTCAGTAGTTGACATCTTCACAGAAGAACTGGTGGCTGTCAACTGAACCAGATCGACGACGCATTGAATGAAGGGATTGACATCCTCAAGACACTCTTGACTACGGGTTTAACAGAGTGTGCCAGGTCTCCTAACACACACCATAAGTACAAGCATCTGAGGATGCAGACACCACCTTCATAAAAATTTTGATCCCTTCGTAGCAGTCCTGTGAACTTTTGAAGGTTCCTCTAGTTTGTAGCGGCATGGCTCTTTTCAAATCCTCAACCAAATGTAAAGCGTAACATCACTGCTTGCTTCTACCCCCGTGTAAACAAGAAAAATAAAACTTTTGGAACTAGTGCAATATGTGCCTATTGTTGCAGCATGACAATTGTGATGTTTACTTATTAGCCAAAACTTCCAGTAGTTTTGCTTCATACAAGTCTCTGTCAGCTTTAGCTTCTCCCCTCTTTCTTAGCTTAAACAAAATGCCGTACTTATTTAAAGCACCATATCAATCTACCATGTGTTACAATACCTGTCTGTAAATAAAAATACCCAAATATGTGTTCAAGTTCCATGGAGAGGTATGAGAGCAGCCCTTGTTTTCACTGTGAATAATATATTTATTTTTAGAAAATGCCAAGATATAAATAATTCTGCAGTTCCATGAGATATGCAGTTCCTCCTCCTCCCCTTCTCATGAGATATGCCAAGATAGTGATCCAATGTAAATTAACAGGTTACTGAAAAATAAGCACAGGTTAACGCTGCATGTATTACGGACAATATTTGATTAGCTCATCACAATGCATGTTCTTCCAGAATCAAGAGCAAGATTGAGATAAATGCATATTTTGGAACAAGGAGTGCATTTCTTGATACATCAACTTATGCGGAAATGTTGATCCAAGAAAATAAACTTTAGTTATTCAAGACTGGAATAAAAATATGAAAAGGGATAATTGCATAGACCTCTTATGCATTTATCCTTATTATGGAGACCTCCTCTTTAGGTTTTAAACTTTCAAAGACCTTTGATCTCAAGTTTTGGTGATAGTCAAAATTTTAGATGAAGTAATACTTCAATAGCTTATGGTTGCAAACTTCTAAAGCTCTAGTTCCCAAGGAACCTAAAAAAAAAAAAAGATGTCATTTTATCGTGTTTGATAAAGAACCAACTTAAAACAATTTGATACATGGATGTAAATAGGAAAAGATTGTATCCAGGATTTATCTATCAACTAAGTAGTGGAATTTGTGTAAAAAAAATGAAGAGATAGTTTTGTGTAAATAGGAAAAGATTGTATCTAAGATTATCTATCACCTTATAGGACAACATGATCTTTATAAGCACCTCAACATGCTTAAACCCAAACGATAGTGCCATACCAGGCATATTAGCAGAAAATGCCGACTTCGATAGCTTCAGGCCTTGCTCACCATTTGCTTCTTTTTCATTATCACCACAATCAATATTCAATCGTTCAATGTGCATCAATGATTCAGAACTCATTTCTTCCCCGGTTATATTGCTTATATGAATTGGCTGAGTTCAAGTAAAATTCACCAAGTTGTGCCTGTAGTTCCAATTCCTTACATGCTCTGTTATTGCATTACAATCAGAAGATTGCAAGCGCCCCTGCATCATACGGGTACATCCAAAAAGCACAGGTTCATATAAGAGTGAAACATTGCACTATGATACTAAAAGGCTTATCTTTCTCCCTAGAATGACTTAATTAATACGTGATGACAAACTTTCACTCAAAGAACATGCAACGATGACCTAAGATGAAGAAATATACAAGAGAAAGAAATGTAGTGTAGGCTTCTCTAATTAGAGCAATTGAATTCTATACCGGAGATTATAAGTTTAATACTCATCAAGTTCAATAAAAGATAAGAGAAAGAAATGGTGCTCCTTAAACTTCTCCATAGCCCCCGCATTAACCATAAAAATAAATTATAATCAAGATAATAAGCAAGGCTACCTCAAATGGCTTACTATCACTACCCAGAAAAATAAGTAGACTGCTCATGCATGGTTGGACCGTGGAGTTCAATTCTAATAGGTGTCACAATTATTACAGTAAAATCGATAAGAAAACCATCAGATAAATTATCTGACTTGTCATAATTTTATATGTCCATTAACCCACTAACTTCTATGTTCTAAGATCAAACTTGATTCTATTGCAAATCATATGGTACCCTTTCATATCAAAATAAAGGCAAATAGCATTAGATTATTCTTAACATAAAGTTGAAGCATATTCCATTAGTTTGCGAAAAATATTTTGCAATAGCTTACATGAAATTAGAGACGGTCGCTCAGGTCATAAACCAAAATAATCAAACTCTACATTTCCATGTAATAATTTTTTGAGATCTGCCGGCCTCTTTTTTCTTTTTTAGAACTTTCTTCACGGATAACCATCAGTTTCTATTTAGTCGGTTTCAAAGAAAGCAATGGTCTTAATCTGCCAATAATAACGTTGCAACTAGTTCTTCCCTTGGTCGGGCTGGGTCAGGCACGACACGCCTCAGCACGGGGTTTACCCCATCCCGGCCAGCCCGGCCCAGCACACAACATGCCCCTAGGGTGGGGGAGCGTTCTTTCTTACCACTGCACCAACTTAAGTTAATGATTTAATATATATATATATATATATATATATATATATATATATATATATATATATATATATCGTGCCTCATGTCTTGCCGCTCAGGCCCGCGAGCGCAGAAGAGCAGTCTGGCACGACACGCCCATCTACCGGGCCAGGCTTGAGCCACCCACGAGTAGCCTAGCCCGTTTTACATCTCTATTTACAAGCATGGAGGTGATGACAGGTCGTTGCTGATTGTCGCCCTTTTGGTGCAAGTCCTTCTGTCGCCACTGTCGCCACCTTCAGCCATAAGCTATTCAAGTATTATTTCATACTTATATTTCCCTCCTTCATTTTCCTTTCTTTGCTATGATAATAATCTACTCATCTATAGTAAGTATATCAAAGTTTGCTCCTATCATGAGGTTCTAGCATCTTGATGGTATATGGATTCAGTTGGTAGCATCTGTTAATGAATATACTCTCCTGACAATACTAAATCGGTGTGGTGTATTTTGTTTTTTGGCCTTCGCTGGAACCGAACATTATTTTGCTAGCTGATAAATAATTTCATGATAGCTCATGCAGATGACATGTCAGCATCTATACATTTAGATGCTATATTAGTATTTGCTATTAATAAGAACGCACTTTGTCATAGAAGATCTATGCATTTATCATCCTGCAATTGCACATGCTCATGAAAATTTCCACCTCCACAGTGGTAGCATCATCTTAATACAGGCATAGGTTCTTCCAAACTGGTAGTTAAGGTGATTCAATCCACTTTCAAAATATTGAATTCAGATGTTGAAGTTTGTTTAGTCTTGACAAACTTGGTATGAATTTGTATGAAGTGAGCTTCTAGAAGTTTTATAGGTAATTGGATATTAGTAGAAGCAGATTCTCTTTTTCCTCTTCTGAAAAATAGACTTTGAACTCTCTCCTCGGAGAAAAGAAGAACCTGACTATGATGGTTTCAGGCGTATAACGCTGAAGTTATTGTTGTTCTATAGTAAACAAAGTGAATACATACGAGGAGCTAATCGTGGTTTACCGACGCATCATTTCCCAAGTTGACAATTCTGCAATGTATGATGGTGTGCCTTCATCTGCATCATCATCATCTGTTTTTATGTATACTTATCCTGCTTAAGTTAACGTGGTCATGCCAATATTCTAAGTTTCATTAGCTTGTTATTGTTTGTTCTGGAAGTTGTATCTCAAACTTGTTTACCATTAGAATGAAGGAAACGGACAATACTGCTCCCTTCTAACTCTTATACTACAACTATGCAGATACTGTCATTGACAAGCTCCTGACCACCAAAATTGAGCCGGAAAATTGTCTCCAACTGCGATCCTGCTCATCAGCATGAACCTTATCGTTTAGTTGACCAAATCAACATTGTCGATGAGCTCGACTCCAGGGTTCCGTCAACCAATGGCAGCATTTGGTATGCTGTCCCGATTAGCTTGATAAGGAGTAGAAAATTGCAAGGCGCTAAACGATGGCAGCTGATACTGTGGATAAAACTTTTTTTTATTTCTCTTTTTTCCAAAATGTCATAAAAGTTCATCCAAATACGACTGATCCTGAAAAATGATTAAATGTATGACGGATATAAGCAGTTTTTATCTGTAGCTTAACAGACAACAACAGTCTTAGGAACAAGCAACCTAAGAATCCATAAAGTAAAAGTAAACAACACTGCTGACATCCAAAACTACATTCGATCAAGATATTTGACCTAATTGCGGAATGATATCTAGACTATAAATCTCAGATATGCCTGAGTCAAACCCGTGAAGCCTCAGTGCATATTCCAGATTCCAGAGAACATCCGCCATTGAGGGTCGTTCCACACCGTGATCCGCCAGGCACCTCATCATGGTCTCTGCAAATTTCTGGAGGGACGCGGGTTTTATCGTTCCTGCAATCCGTGGATCAACGATTTGTTCCATCTCTCCTTTGATCAGCCACTCCTTCCCCCACTCCGCCAAGCCCACCAGCTCACCTGATAACGTGGGGCTTATAACTGGTCTTGCACTGATAACTTCAAGCAAAACCACTCCAAATGAGTAGACATCAGACTTCTGGGTTAGCCGTTGCATTCTGAAGTACTCGGGATCGATGTAACCAAAACTGCCCTTCACCACAGTCGAGATATGGGTCTTATCCACCATCTCTGGCCCGATCCTTGACACTCCAAAGTCTGAAATCTTCGCCGTGAGATTCTCGTCTAGTAGAATGTTTGCTGATTTCACGTCTCGGTGAATGATCGGCCTTGCCAAACTCGTGTGGAGGTAATGAAGTCCTCTGGCCGATCCAATGCAGATTTCCAGCCTCTGCTTCCAGGTAAGAGGAGGAAGATTAGAGCCGTAGAGATGCCTCTTGAGAGTCCCCATTTCCATGTACTCGTAGACAAGAATCATTTCGTTCTCCTCATCGCAATAGCCCACAAAGGACACCAAATGACGATGGCGTATCCGTGACAATAACTCGATTTCATTGTGAAACTCATTAAGTCCTTGTCTTAGTTTACTGTCCCCTCTCTTCACAGCCACTTTGGTCCCATCTCCTAGCATTCCCTCATACACCTTCCCAAACCCACCATTTCCAATTAGACAACCTTCATCGAAGCAATTTGTCGCCTCCTGTAGCACAACAAGGGAGAAGCTGTAGTCAAAGTAGCTTCTATTCTTCTCTGAATTAAAAGCAGTATCATTCTGCACTGCACTTTGCCTTATGCCTTGAGCTGATTCATCAGGCTCTGCAGCTTCCATTTGGCTTTGGGTTGATCTCTTGTGATGCAAGTGATCAGAACAGAAAGGAGTCCAAGTCCCAGAGTACTGCTTCAGCGCTAAGAAAAGCACAACGATGACAATGGCAACCGAACCGATGCCTGAGCCGAGTTTGATGCTAAAGCTTTTCTTTGAACCAGATGGTGTTACCACAAATAAGGAGCCAGCAGAAAAATTCATCTTCATAACCTCAAGCCCATTTAGGATGCCATTAGGAGGAATAAGCTGACCATCATAAGTGACATTAAGAGACGAGGGACTAATACTAATAAGAAGCTCATTGGAGGCATCATTTGCGTCCAAAACAAAATCTATAGAGTAAGCTGTGGCCAACATTTGATATGTCTCAGAAGCTGGTTCAAAATTTTCAAGTACAGTCCATTCCCCTACTCTAACATTAAACATGACCCCTGAAGTTCCTGAAATACCGACTACATCACAAAAATGAAACCTCATCAAGTAAGAAAAATTAGCATCCACGCTGAGCTTCCATGTCATATTAATCAGAGTATCAGAAGTATTTGATGGATTCAATTCCCTTACTGTGCTATATACAATCTCAGGGGCAGTCAACTTCGTAGGACCTCCAGCCAGATAATAAATTTGCCCAAGGAAAGAAAAAGTTTTAGATCGACTACCGTTCGATAGAAATTGTGCATCAGGCTCCCAAATTCTTCCAAAGGGATCGGAATCTGGAAGAACCTCTTGGCCACCAACATTGAGTCGATAAACTGTCTCCAAAGCCTGTCCTGACACATCTATCCATGGCGTCCCCCGAACAGTCCATGGACTCTCAGTTAGTCGATCATCGACGATTGAGATGACTTCTATAGCATTCACAAATGCGACGGAACTGATTCCTGATGGTGCAAAGGAAAGAATGAGGTTGTCACGAGCAACCATTAATGAGTACTCCTTCATGGAGGTTCTCACTGGAGGCCTGAAATTGTTCAGGAGAAGGACATCCTGCGTCGACACACTGAAGGTTGCATTGGTCAAGTTGTAGTCCCCATACGCAAATGGGAAGAAATGCAGGCGAACAAGGTGCCTGCCCTGAAGCTTGATCGAAAAAGAGTACGAGGATGATCCAGTGAAGATCCGGGCAGTTTTGTAGATGGCTGACATGCCAGAGGACGACTGAGGATCTAGCGTAGTGTTTGCTAAAATGTCTGTTGGGGTCGTCAGTCTGGAGGGAAGAGAAGAATCAGCAGCAAAGGTCCTGTCGCCAATGGTTGTTCCGCTCAAAGACCCACAGTCGACCAGATAGTTATCTACAGGGGTGAAGGCAGCACAGCAGGCCCATCGAATGGATATGATGATGGAGATAGTAAGGCCCACTTCAAGGACTCCAACAGCCCTCTTGGACATAACCTACCTAAATGGATTTTACAATAAATTTTACTTCAGGCACAACCACCAGGGAAGTATACGAAAGAGAGAGAAGTAACCAGGGACAAGGAATCAAATGGAAAAAAAGTTTTTTTTAAAAAAAACTGAGCTTGAAATTGTGTTGAATTCTATTGTCCTACGTCCCGCTAGGACAAAAGAAATTGAGAAAACCAACACAAAATCCAATTTTGATTCACCACGAGAGCAAGATAGCCAGTATCGTCTTATCTTATTTAAACAAAAGGGCTAATGAGTGCAAGAACCGGGACAGGGCCCTAATTTGCCATCACAAGCAACGCAAAACCTCCAAGAACAACAAAGGAGAAAAAGATATCTCAATCCAAAAGACTCTAAAAAATGATCCACGCAGAGAGGGAGAATCCGAGCGCCGGAAGAGGGAAAAGACGGCACACCTGCGTGTTACTTCCTACCAGGCGAGCAAGTGACTCACATGAATCCTCCCTTACTCCTTAGCTGCAAGGGAAGGCGGCCAAAATCTTCTATGCGACGGAGTCGACGCTACTCCGGACGGGAGGAGGCCTGGTCTTCGTCGCGCCTTGTCGAGGTATCGACGAAACGATAGCGGAGGAGGAGGAGGAGATGAACACCCCGCTCTCCAAAATGACAACTCGCTGCTGCCGCCAAAAAGGCGACGATCAAAAGCGATGCATCATCTAATCAAGAGCGGGGTTCCTGCTTCCTTCGCACAAATTCGTCAACTGGATTTTTCTTCCACCCGATGCGTACCCATCCTCCTATTGGCCTGAGAGTTGGAGCAACGCGGGGTGAAGCTCCGCAGGTGGGACTGGCGAGTGAGTGAATAAAGTCATATTTAATTTAATCGAAAACATCCATAAATAATTTCTCTAATGACAAAGAATCATCTCTTTACCAGGTGAAGTGAAGTTTCAGCGGCAGTATTTATCCCTTGACGTTTAGAGATGAAGTTGAAATTATAAAAAAATTTAGGGAAACAACTTTGTCATATATATTTATACGTCGCAGCAGCGCGGCGCCATCACCGCTGTTTGATCGAGTCTACCCCCGTGTAAACAATAAAATAAAACTTTTGGAACTAGTGCAATATGCGGCTATTGTTGCAGCATGACAATTGTGATGTTTACTTATTAGCCAAAACTTCCAGTAGTTTTGCTTCATACAAGTCTCTGTCAGCTTTAGCTTCTCCCCTCTTTCTTATCTTAAACAAAATGCCGTACTTATTTAAAGCACCATATCAATCTACCATGTGTTACAATACCTGTCTGTAAATAAAAATACCCAAATATGTGTTCAAGTTCCATGGAGAGGTAGGAGAGCAGCCCTTGTTTTCACTGTGAATAATATATTTATTTTTAGAAAATGCCAAGATATAAATAATTCTGCAGTTCCATGAGATATGCAGTTCCTCCTCCTCCCCTTCTCATGAGATATGCCAAGATAGTGATCCAATGTAAATTAACAGGTTACTGAAAAATAAGCACAGGTTAACGCTGCATGTACTACGGACAATATTTGATTAGCTCATCACAATGCATGTTCTTCCAGAATCAAGAGCAAGATTGAGATAAATGCATATTTTGGAACAAGGAGTGCATTTCTTGATACATCAACTTGTGAGGAAATGTTGATCCAAGAAAATAAACTTTAGTTATTCAGGACTGGAATAAAAATATGAAAAGGAATAATTGCATCGACCTCTTATGCATTTATCAGTATTATGGAGACCTCCTCTTTAGGTTTTAAACTTTCAAAGACCTTTGATCTCAAGTTTTGGTGATAGTCAAAATTTTAGATGAAGTAATACTTCAATAGCTTATGGTTGCAAACTTCTAAAGCTCCAGTTCCCAAGAACCTAAAAAAAAGAAGAAAAAAGATGTCATTTTATCCTGTTTGATAAAGAACCAACTTAAATAAATACGAAAAGATTGTATCCAGGATTTATCTATCAACTAAGTAGTGGAATTTGTGTTAAAAAAATGAATAGATAGTTTTGTGTAAATAGGAAAAGATTGTATCTAAGATTATCTATCACCTTATAGGACAACATGATCTTTATAAGCACCTCAACATGCTTAAACCCAAACGATAGTGCCTTACCAGGCATATTAGCAGAAAATGCCAACTTCGATTGCTTCAGGCCTTGCTCACCATTTGCTTCTTTTTCATTATCACCACAATCAATATTCAATCGTTCAATGTGCATCAATGATTCAGAACTCATTTCTTTCCCAGTTATATTGCTTATATGAATTGGCTGAGTTCAAGTAAAATTCACCAAGTCGTGCCTGTAGTTCCAATTCGTACATGCTCTGTTATTGCATTACAATCAGAAGATTGCAAGCACCCCTGCATCATACGGGTACATCCAAAAAGCATAGGTTCATATAAGAGCGAAACATTGCACTATGATACTAAAAGGCTTATCTTTCTCCTAAGAATGACTTAATTAATATGTGATGACAAACTTTCACTCAAAGAACATGCAATGATGACTTAATATGATGAAATATACAATTGAAAGAAATGTACACAAAGTGTAGGCTTCTCTAATTAGAGCAATTGAATTCTATACAGGAGCTTATAAATTCAATAATGGTGCTCCTTAAACTTCTCCATAGCACCCGCATTAACCATAAAAATAAATTATAATGAAGATAATAAGCAAGGCCACCTCAAATGGCTTACTATCACTACCCAGAAAAATGAGTAGACTGCTCATGCATGGTTAAACGGTGGAGTTCAATTCTAATAGGTGTCATAATTATTACACTAAAATCGATAAGAAAACCATTAGATAAATTGTCTGACTTATCATAATTTTGCATGTCCATTAACCCACTAACTTCTATGTTCTAAGATCAAACTTGATTCTATTGCAAATCATATGGTACCCTTTCATATCAAAATAAAGGCAAATAGCATTAGATTATTCTTAACATAAAGTTGAAGTATATTCCATTAGTTTGTGAAAAATATTTTGCAATAGCTTACATGAAATTACAGACAGTCGCTCAGGTCATAAACCAAAATAATCAAACTCTGCATCTCTATGTAATAATTTTTTGAGATTTGCCGGCCTTTTTTTTTTTTCTTTTTTAGAACTTTCTTCACGGATAACCATTAGTTTCTATTTAGTCGGTTTCAAAGAAAGCAATGGTCTTAATCTGCCAATAATAACGTTGCAACTAGTTCTTCTCTTGGTTGGGCCGGGTCGGGCACGGCACGCCTCAGCACGGGGCTTATCCCACCCCCGGCCAGCCCGGCCAAGCACACAGCATGCCCCTAGGGCGGGGGAGCGCTCTTTTTTATCACTGCACCAACTTAAGTTAACGATTTAATATATATATATATATATATTGTGCCTCATGCCATACCACCCCAGGCCCGCAAGCGCAGCGCCCATCTATCGGGCCAGGCTCGGGCAACCCAACCCGTTTTACATCTCTATTTACAAGCATGGAGGCGATGACAGGCTATTGCTGATTGTCGCCCTTTCGGTGCGAGTCCTTCTGTCGCCACTGTCGCCACCTTCAGCCATAAGCTATTCAAGTATTATTTCATACTTATATTTCCCTCCTTTATTTTCCTTTCTTTGCTATGATAATAATCTACTCAGGTACTCATCTATAGTAAGTATATCAAAGTTTGCTCCTATCATGAGGTTCTAGCATCTTGATGGTATATGGATTCAGTTGGTAGCATCTGTTAATGAATATACTCTCATGACAATACTAAATCGGTGTGGTGTATTTTGTTTTTTGGCCTTCGCTGGAACCGAACATTATTTTGCTAGCTGATAAATAATTTCATGATAGCTCATGCAGATGACATGTCAGCATCTATACATTTAGATGCTATATTAGTATTTGCTATTAATAAGAATGCACTTTGTCATAGAAGATCTATGCATTTATCATCCTGCAATTGCACATGCTCATGAAAATTTCCACCTCCACAGTGGTAGCATCATCTTAATACAGGCATAGGTTCTTCCAAACTGGTAGTTAAGGTGATTCAATCCACTTTCAAAATATTGAATTCAGATGTTGAAGTTTGTTTAGTCTTGACAAACTTGGTATGAATTTGTATGAAGTGAGCTTCTAGAAGTTTTATAGGTAATTGGATATTCGTAGAAGCAGATTCTCTTTTTCCTCTTCTGAAAAATAGACTTTGAACTCTCTCCTCGGAGAAAAGAAGAACCTGACTATGATGGTTTCAGGCGTATAACGCTGAAGTTATTGTTGTTCTATAGTAAACAAAGTGAATACATACGAGGAGCTAATCGTGGTTTACCGACGCATCATTTCCCAAGTTGACAATTCTGCAATGTATGATGGTGTGCCTTCATCAGCATCATCATCATCTGTTTTTATGTATACTTATCCTGCTTAAGTTAACGTGGTCATGCCAATATTCTAAGATTCATTAGCTTGTTGTTGTTTGATCTGAAAGTTGTATCTCAAACTTGTTTACCATTAGAATGAAGGAAACGGACAATACTGCTCCCTTCTAACTCTTATACTACAACTATGCAGATACTGTCATCGACAAGCTCCTGACCACCAAAATTGAGCCGGTAAATTGTCTCCAACTGCGATCCTGCTCATCAGCATGAGCCTTATCGTTTAGTTGACCAAATCAACATTGTCGATGAGCTCGACTCCAGGGTTCCGTCAACCAATGGCAGCATTTGGTATGCTGTCCCGATTAGCTTGATAAGGAGTAGAAAATTGCAAGGCGCTAAACGATGGCAGCTGATACCGTGGATAAAACTTTTTTTATTTCTCTTTTTTCCAAAATGTCATAAGAGTTCATCCAAATAGGACTGATCCTGAAAAATGATTAAATGTATGACAGATATAAGCAGTTTTTAACTGTAGCTCAACAGACAACAACAGTCTTAGGAACAAGCAACCTAAGAATCCATAAAGTAAAAGTAAACAACACCGCTGACATCCAAAAACTACATTCGATCAAGAATTTGACCAAATTGCGGAATGATATCTAGACTATAAATCTCAGATATGCCTGAGTCAAACTCTTGAAACCTCAGTGCATATTCCAGATTCCAGAGAACATCCGCCATTGAGGGTCGTTCCACACCGTGATCCGCCAGGCACCTCATAGTGGTCTCTGCAAATTTCTGGAGGGACGCGGGTTTATCGTTCCTGCAATCCGTGGATCAACGATTTGTTCCATCTCTCCTTTGATCAGCCACTCCTTCCCCCACTCCGCCAAGCCCACCAGCTCACCTGATAACGTGGGGCTTATCACTGGTCTTGCACTGATAACTTCAAGCAAAACCACTCCAAATGAGTAGACATCAGACTTCTGGGTTAGCCGTTGCATTCTGAAGTACTCGGGATCGATGTAACCAAAACTGCCCTTCACCACAGTCGAGATATGGGTCTTATCCACCATCTCTGGCCCGATCCTTGACATTCCAAAGTCTGAAATCTTCGCCGTGAGATTCTCGTCTAGTAGAATGTTTGCTGATTTCACGTCTCGGTGAATGATCGGCCTTGCCAAACTCGTGTGGAGGTAATGAAGTCCTCTGGCCGATCCAATGCAGATTTCCAGCCTCTGCTTCCAGGTAAGATGAGGAAGATTAGAGCCGTAGAGATGCCTCTTGAGAGTCCCCATTTCCATGTACTCGTAGACAAGAATCATTTCGTTCTCCTCATCGCAATAGCCCATAAGGGACGCCAAATGACGATGGCGTATCCGTGACAATAACCCGATTTCATTGTGAAACTCATTAAGTCCTTGTCTTAGTTTACTGTCCCCTCTCTTCACAGCCACTTTGGTCCCGTCTCCTAGCATTCCCTCATACACCTTCCCAAACCCACCATTTCCAATTAGACAACCTTCATCGAAGCAATTTGTCGCCTCCTGTAGCCCAACAAGGGAGAAGCTGTAGTCAAAGTAGCTTCTATGCTTCTCTGAAGTAAAAGCAGTATCATTCTGCACTGCACTTTGCCTTATGCTTTGAGCTGATTCATCAGGCTCTGCAGCTTCCATTTGGCTTTGGGCTGATCTCTTGTGATGCAAGTGATCAGAACAGAAAGGAGTCCAAGTCCCAGAGTACTGCTTCAGCGCTAAGAAAAGCACAACGATGACAATGGCAACCGAACCGATGCCTGAGCCGAGTTTGATGCTAAAGCTTTTCTTTGAACCAGATGGTGTTACCACAAATAAGGAGCCAGCAGAAAAATTCATCTTCATAACCTCAAGCCCATTTAGGATGCCTTTAGGAGGAATAAGCTCACCATTATAAGTGACATTAAGAGACGAGGGACTAATACTAATAAGAAGCTCATTGGAGGCATCATTTGCGTCCAAAACAAAATCTATAGAGTAAGCTGTGGCCAACATTTGATATGTCTCAGAAGCTAGTTCAAAAATTTTAAGTACAGTCCATCCCCCTACTCTAACATTAAAAATGACCCCTGCAGTTCCTGAACTACTGACTACATCACAAAAATGAAACCTCATCAAGTAAGAAAAATTAGCATCCACGCTGAGCTTCCATGTCATATTAATATGCCTATCGGAAGAATCTGATGGATCCAACTCCCTCAGACTGTCATATACGCTATCGGGAGCTGTCTCAGCAGTAGTAAATGCCAAATTAGAACTATAGTAAATTTGCCCAGAGAAAAAAAAATTTCAGACCGGCTACCATCCAATAAGAATGGTTCATCATTCTCCCATGTCCTCCACAAGGTATCAACATGTGGAAGGACCTCTTGGCCACCGACATTGAGCCGGTAAACTGTCTCCAATGCTTCTAATGATAAGCCATGAAATGCCTTGAATCGAACAGTCGTTGCAGTATCAGGAATCAGATTATTGGGGACTGAGATAACCTCTATAGCATTCACAAAAGCATGGGAACTGTTTCCTGATGGTGCAAAGGAAAGAATGAGGCTGTCACTGGTAATGTTCAGTGAGTACTCCTTCATGGAGGAATTTGCTGGGGGCTGAAAATTATGGAGGAGAAGGAGATCTTGCGTCGACACACTAAAAGCTGCAGCAGACAAGTTGTAATTCTGATACACGAATGGGAAGAAATGCAGGCGAACGAAGTGCCTGCCCTGCACCCTGATCGGAAAAGAGTACGAGGATGGTCCGGTGAAGAGCCGGGCAGTCCTATAGAGAGCTGACATGCCAGAGGACGAACCGGGGTCGAGCGTGCTATAGGCCAAGATGTTTACGGCGGCTTCGTGTAGGAATGAATCCGCGACGAAGATCCTGTTACCAACGGTGGTGTTGATCGAAGAGCCACAATCGATCAGATAGTTGTCTGGCGGGATGAAGGCAGCGGCACAGCAGACCCATCGAATTGATGTGATCATGGAGACAGCAAGGCCCAGTTCAAGGATTCTGGTGGACATCTATAAATTATTCTTCAAGCGCAGAAAAGAAATCAGATGGAAAACCAAGTTTTAAACAAGGACAAGGTACCAAAGCGCAGAATGGGAGCAGGGAAAATGAACTGACCTTGGAATTATGTAATAATCTCCTAGCTAACGCTCGTCGAGGAGAAAACTTCCTCAAACAGAACCTTAATTAATCTGTTGCGGACCACGAGCAGAGACAAGCTTCAAGAACAACAAAGCAACAACTCCACTCTACCAAAGAAGTCTCTGTATAAGAGAGAGAGAGAGAGAGAGCAGAGGGAAAAGACGGCACATTTGTGTTGCTTCCTGCGAGGCGAGCAAGTTGAAGTGCCTCCTCGATGATATGATTCCCAGTTCTGAGTAGTAAGACGAACCTTCCGTCTGTGGAAAAGTGGGAGGATGGCGACTCCTCTACAGCGAGGTGGCAACTTATCTCTACGAAGACATCGTGTGTGTGCACAATCTTTTTATAGAAAAAACCAACTCATATGCTGTATTTAAATAAAAGAGTTTTTTTTCACAGATGTTCCCTTCTAATTTAAAAATAATAAAAAGATTTAGTTTCAAATTTTTAAAAACTATGCAATATTAAAAAACATTCCCTTTTATGTTGCAAACTAATAAAAAATTTCACTATTATATGTTAAAATAATAATAAAATTATTGTTATATAATAAATTATAAATACTAATTAAAGAATAAAAAGTAAAGCCTATTAGATAGATTAGGGATATTTTTTATAATTTTAAAACATATGAAGAAAAATCTTTAAAGTGGGCCACCAACTCCCAAGAGTACAAATCAATGTCAGCTTGGAATTGAATGTTCACATCGATTTAGAATACAAATTAACGTCAACATGGAAAATGGTGTTGGAAGATTACAACAATGGATCAATCACCAGACATTTCATAGTGACTTTTGACATTTAACCCACCTGCAACCCTGTTTTAAAATGATCCTATCCGATCATCCATGATGTAAAATCCAATTAGTGAATTCTGATCAAGATCAAAATCACATCCACCAGATCATTCTATGAATTTTACTCGACTGATTGGTGGTTGTTCTATCACCGAGAAAGGTTGCAAGTCTCAGTTTTGCCCCAAATCTTACAGAGTCCACAAAGTATGACAAGAGAATAGGTGCTGGATCTCTGCATCAATCATGGAATTTTGCTACCAGTCACAACCAGTAATGGTTCTAGTAAGAATGAATGATCTTTAGTCCATGCATCAATCAGATAACAAAAAATACCTGGAGATAACCTCTTTTGAGGAAAGATCCTCCAGCTGACCGTCGCTGAACATAAAGGCTTATGAACAAAAGTAGGTCAAGAATATTTTTGGAAATCAAGTCGATTGAGAGAAAAGAAAAAAAATCTTGATGACAACAACTTACGTTGTAGAAGCCAAAACTGTATAAATTAAGAAGACAAACAATTGAATTGGCGTAAAAGTTTCAGTGGCTTGAACCCGCCGGCTTCAATGTGATCACGATCTGTCGTGCACAAGAAAAAACATTACTGGTGGTAAGCTGGAAATGAATCAAGTTTACTCATGAGCAACTTGGAGTTTAACTCGCCACTAGATGAGCCAAATTTGAGTTTTAGTTTTAGTTTTAGCTCACAAAAAAAAACTTATTTATTCATGTGATAATAGTGGAATAATAAGTTTTCTTGTAAGCTTGAAAATAAGATCGATTGAAAGGCATGTGCATATAATATTCAACACTGATTTTTTTTTAATAAAAAAAGTCCATACAACCATAGTTAGCAAAAGACTTGGACTTTATCAAAAGCCCTAACTATAAAATGGTGGGTCTTAAACCTATGATCATTGAACAGGCATTGCCGTTCTAACTAATGTGACTACCTAAGAAAGTGCATTCAACATTGAAACGTACATTTTAAGCTTAATCTCATTTACTAGGTAGATGGAATGAGCTGAGCCCAACTCTCAATCTGAATTTGAGTCCAACTCTTTTATAAGTGACTTTCTGTACCTTTGTTCGCTATTTATATTCTCTACTACTTTGTCATGAAAGACGTCGTTATTTTGATGGCTTCTTAAACCCTTCTTAGCAAGTTGAGTACTTTTCTAACCCCCATGCTATTCATAGCTAATTTTTTTGGAATTCCAGTTGTCGGAAGCTGAAGTTTACCGATCTATTGAACCTTTCTTTTATATCTTTGTCCTTTCTATCTATCATTAGTGATATCCATCGTATTGTCAATCCTAAATATGAGTCAATTGTGAACTACAACATCCATGCTCTTAAGTATAGCATCAAGTAAATATGCGGAGAAGAGAAATTGATCCTTTCTCCCTCCTCCTTTGAAGTAATTGAATAATGTTAAATGATACACTTCCATGGGAGTAATATGCAGATGTTGAATCGAGTTATCGCTAGCTGTGTAAATATTGATTTCCTTTAGTTCCTCCGATTAAACTTCATTTTGCTCTAGAGACTAAAAATTACAAGCCTTATTGGTTAGGGAGATATAGTCTCTAGTGGCAGAAATGAATCATCTTTGCACCATGCTCCATTCATGAGTGAACTTGATGTGAAAAGGAAGGGGTAATTGCACTAGACTGAAATTTGTTGGATCTCCTTTTTTTTATTCATTAACACTGTGATGATGCAATTCCTATCTACCCGAATGTTAACTTGCCTCATATCCAATTTATGGTCCTAGTTATCAATACTTTACAAACTAAGCTCCAAGATCTTAGTACTAAATGTAGGATATTTTATATAGGCTCCGCCTTTAAAATATTGATGATGCTTGTGTGATTTTGGGATACATCCTCATGCCCAAGATCTATTTCATCTACATGATTTGTTATCCCTAATGGGCACTCCCATTAGGATAGTTATTAAAGTAAGATACATGAGAGTTTGAAATAATAATCATTACATCCTTTAAAGTAAGATCCTCGTTACTAAAGATAGTTAGGATAGTTAGGCCCTTTGTAATATATTTTTGAGAATTATTCTACTTACTCTTTCTGTTTCTCAAGAACTTGTGGATCAATATCCTTATTTTTCCATTCACTTTTAATTATTATCATATATGTCTTTCCCGCCAGGTATGAGATGATAAAAGAAGAAGGATTTTTTATATTGGTTTTCTATAACTACTCGGCAATCTAATATATTTCTCCATGATATAGATTCTATGTCTACTTCGTCCAATTCTACAAAGGAGGAGATAACATTTGTTATTGCTTGTGTATGCCATGAGGCAATTGGCAAACCATGTAGGGTGATCTTCATTCTGTCTTTCCTGCTTAAAATGTTGTACCTCAGCTCTAGAGACCAATCTTATAGTGTAAGTAGGGCCTAATTAAAATGAATCAGCTTAGTCTTCAGTAAACACTTATTGTAGTATCCTTGGCCAATTGTTGGAGTTTCCCTCTACCATACTAGCTTGCTTCCAGAGGATTTTGTAGGTTCTAACATCTTAAAATACTGCTACTAGTGCACCTACGATGCCAGGAGACTTCTTCATGGAACCCTCAGTGCTGACAACTATGGTTTGCTCCTTCAAGAACTTTAATCTCTTCCATGAGAGTGAAAATTCATCGAGGTATTCTCGATCTTTATTGTTGCAAAGAGATCTTTTTTTTTAGCCTCCTTCAGATTTTGATATTTGACCCTACAATATTTCCTTCATGCCCTTTCCACATGCATACAATTGTAGCAACCCTCAGTGATCTGCATCGTTCTGCCTCATGCCCCCTTTCTAGACATCTGAAGCATCTATTCTGATCCCTTATGGACGCTCAAAAAATGTCTGTCTGTCTTCCTTCAGCCTTGAAACTTGACAACTAGTATCGTTTTCTTTCTGTAGCACCTCTACATAAGAAGGCTTGGAGTTGGTGCTCTCTTTTGTGTTGTCTCCAAAGTTCCCCATCGAAGATGAAAGAATTAGTCTTCTTCCTTACCGAGTTCTCCAAAGTGATAGATTTCTGGTGTTTCTTTGCAGCCTCCTTCCTTCGCCACTTACCAATCACTGTCTAACATCCTTGGTTAGTAACATCGTACTTCGACCGAAGCTCCTATCTCTCCATTACATCCCTGACCATGAAACACCCTATTGTTTCTGCTTCAAAATGGTCTCCACGGCACCGGAATGTCCTCCTTGGTTGTTCTTCCTATCCTTCCTCACTGATTGGATTTCATTGGAAACGTTTGCCGGCGACCATACAACGTGCATGACTGTTTGCCTTCTTTTCCTTTGACGTTTTGTCTCCCGCTCATGCTTCCCTTCCTGTACGTGTGCTGGTCTTGGATCAGGGCTTCTTATAGGCCGCATAGTCTCGCTCCTTCGATTCCACTTCGGAATAATGAACTCATCATAGTGTTGCAACTCTACTCTGCCCATTTTCAGTAAGCTCTTCACCATTCTTCTATCTCATCGCTATGCTTCTTAAAGTCAGGTCCGTTTGCTTGAGCCATTTCCATTCCAGTCTTAGCTATTCAAGTGACAATCGCGGAGCGCCTGAACTTTACTGGATTTTTGAGACCTTTTTTCGAAAGCTGCTCTGTTACCAGAATCTCCTGTCTTCGTCTTCTGTCGCTGATGTTGCTACCGCGTGAGAAGGGGGAAAGGTGGGATGGAGATCGTGGAGTGATGTCTTAAAGTCGCCGGTGTTGTCTTCACTACCAACCAGCATATGGCCGCCTACTGTCGTCGCCATTACCAAGAGCTGCATCCGGATGACTTTCTGAAACAATGATAAGAAAGGATTAGGTAAAACAGTTAAAACCATTTCAAGAATTATATCAAGACTCTTTCCTGGGATTTCTCAAGTCGGAAAGATAAAATTTCGAGAAGATTTGAAAAGGCACGATAGAGATTATAGCTTAATCACGTTTCTTATGTTATGAATGGTAAGGAATCGAATCGAAAAATTTTCTAGAATCACACCAGAAACTCTTACTTGGGGAAAACAAAAACGCAAAATTTTAACATAATGACAGCAAAAAAATATTTCTTTTTATCTTTTTCTCACTACGTTATGAGATATAGAAGGATCTACTAGAAGAAAATAAGGGTTAGCGTGCAGGCCTTGCTTGAGGAGGAGGGAAAGGGACTGGATCCGGGACTGCCGAGCCTGGATAGGCATTCATTTTTGTGTTTTTGTTTTCTAAAATTCGTGTGGGATAAACTCAACTAACTGGATGGCCCATTGGGAAACACATCAATTTGCGAAAACACTTCAATTGGTTACTGAAATTGAAATTGTTTTTGTTTGGTGATAGAGATTTGTTGTAAAATCCTAAAATAAACACGCTCAGTATCATTTCTATCTATTACCATTCAATTAGTATCTTCCGACTTAGTACCATCCAAACCAATCCAAATTATCCCACTTTGGATGCAGTTAGGATTAAGTTATCCTATGCCATAATAAGCATATATATAGATATCGCAATCGCATTTTTTTTAGTTTTTTACTTTTAAAAAAAATTATAGGATGAAAGAGATGATGAATATATTAACTCCTATAGACATGCATAATTAAATGATAAGGGTAGGATTATCTGGGACAACTTTAAATTGAATTTACTAGTATACATATTTGAGAAAAAATAACAAATAGTTTTAACAAAATATAGTCAAATCTGATTCTAAAACAAAATCTCAAACTCGCTCTGAAGAATTGATTATCTCTACTTCAAGCTTTATAATCTGTCAGCATATACAGAAGCAGAAATTTTACGTTCAACATTCAAAAATCTAACTAGTATGAGAAAATTTCGAGGAAATTTTCTATCTCTATGGAAAGAAAGGAGAAAAGACAACAAAATCTGTAGCAATAAATAAACGTTTGACGGACTACAGACAGAGCCGGTGTGACTTCCACTTGAGACTTCCTTGTTGCTCCTCTCCAGC
Source organism: Thalia dealbata (assembly GCA_030544415.1). Taxonomy (NCBI): domain Eukaryota; kingdom Viridiplantae; phylum Streptophyta; class Magnoliopsida; order Zingiberales; family Marantaceae; genus Thalia; species Thalia dealbata. The sequence continues at coordinate 4,506,976 of CM060458.1, forward strand.
CTCCAGGTTTGTGTAAAATTCATCTCTGGTTGTGATACATAAGATAATGTCTCAGATTAACAGGTCTTTCCTTATACGCTGAGGTTTATACCTTAAAGACCTCATATTAATATCTCGGTCAGACGATAGCTTTGTTCTTCATGAAGTAGGGTTTGTTGTACCCAACACCAGTGCTTTTAGCTCCGGCATTTTACTTTCCAACAGCTCCTGCTTGCTTAGAATCCTGTCGGCTGAACAATCGTTTTCCTGCACAGCAGAGGAGGCGCATTGATCATTTACATGACTGAAAACTAAAATAAATCTTTTTCTCCTTTATAGAAAGTCATTAGCATGTGATATTATCGTCCATTAAGTGCATTTTTCCTTACATTATTGCCAGCAGATTGAGATTCATGTGGGTTTTTTTAAATCATCAGTCGCGGTTCGAGGAAAAGAATGTTGTGGGTACACGTCTACAGTTAGTAGAGCAAATCCTGAAACTTTGGCTCTAAACAACAAGAAAAACTATAGCTGTACTATCACAACTAATATGAGTTTAACTACATGGACTTCTCCCATCAATGAGATTTGCAAGGGGCGTTACTCGGGTAATGTCCTAGACAAAGTAAAAGCAACTAAACTAATTTTGGTTTGCATATAGGAGAGTTCTCTTAGATATTCGCACCTGCAACTTAAATATTTTCTTTCAAAATACTTTCTAAATGTTGCCAGAATAAATGTATTGCTTTATATTTTTTAGGACTTGAAATGTATTGGTTTACTGAGGTGAAAAATTAAATAAATAGACGATCATGATGGGTACAAAAAAGACTGCCAGAACACAACAGGTGAACTAATAAATATACCATCCATCAGAAAGTGATGGATACGTATGGAAACCGTATTATGATAATGAGCAAGTTCTGAAAGCCTGCAATGAATTTCCGAACAATACAGTTTATAAACTCACATCTCCAGTTGCAGCAGCTTGTAGTGCTAAAAGAGTAACTGTTGCACTATGGTAGTCCATCAAGGTCTTGTAAGTTGAATCTGGCAATTTTTCCTGCAAGAGCAAAAAAATCTTTAATAGCTAAACCAACGTTCCTAGTGAAGACTGCCAAATATAACATACACCAAAAATTGATTCAAGCATCTAAAGATGCATACAGAAACACCACTAAGCATGCCCATAATCATTAACATAAGTTACTTATTTATGTTACTTTTCTTTTACCACTTCATAACATACATCAAATTTATAGCAGAAGTAGTTTTTGGGTACTGTAATCATGTACGCAAAAGTGTATAGCAAATATCACCTTAAAGACTTGTCTTTTCTTAGTCTAAAATGGAAACTTTTTTATATATTGAAATTCTATCATGGTCTAGAATTCTAACTTCTTTCCAAAATTCTTGGAATTCTCTGTTCCTGAATGGCCCAGCAAAATGGCTCCGTTGCTCAACAATGGCACAGCGGAACAAGAAGCAAGCTACTCTAGAAAGTTGATCCCCTGTACTCTTTTTCTTATTTGCTTCTTTGTCTCCTTTTTTCCTTCCCAATGACCACAGATCACCAACCTTAAGATGAACAATGCATCCCCGGTGTCAAATAATAATGTTACAAAGCCTATGATCTCAATCATGACTATGAGATTCTTGGAAATAGTGTGACGGAAGCGAAACAATCAAGTTTCATCTAGAAATTTTTGAATTGGAGGTCCCATCAAACAAGAATCATGTGATTACTGTCTTCTGATACATGAGGATGTTGTAGCAATTATTGCAATCTTTGTCAGAGAAATTTTTTACCTTCAACCGAGAAATGGCAGCAGATATGGCCCTTCCAGGGGCTTGAAGTGCTTTGTTATAAACCTAAGATAATTTCATATAAAATTTCATTATTTTATTTATGCAGTGCGTGAAAGTAGATCAGAATATTGATAAGTACCTGCATATATAGAAGAGCAACCACCTTTGGCAATAGCTGAACTGGATCAGTTTCTGAAGAGACTTGTAATGTCAAATCCTAAAATTGGCAGTCTCAGTTAGTACCATAAATCGAACATACTTCTGTTAGAAACCCAAAAGTTGATGAACCATAAAACAAACGGAGATCAATAAATAGCCAGTTGTACGTAACACTGAGGGAAGCATCATGTTAGCATAAACAAGATGCATTCTTCCATGATGCTCAAGTGATAATATTCCATAAACAAAAATAAAAACGTTTTCAATCATTTAAAACAATCGATGAACTACAAAGGACTCCAAATCGTTTCGAGTGACAAGAGGCTCAGCAAAGAAATCAATATATGGAAAATCAGGCAAATATACCAACACATTCGCTATTAAGTAAAATACATCTTTGAGATGCATGTGTGTAACTAATCAGGACACAAAATGATCTACTCTGGATTTTGAAAGAACAATAATCACAGGTTAAAGTTCTCACTAAACATAAATTACGGTTGGAGAGATCTGCTAACTATAATCTGAATGCAACGAACTTTTCCGTGGGAATTAACTTTGGTTGTAGTAGCCAAGATGAACAAATTTTATGCAACCAAATATTAGAAATCGGAAGTTGGAAGAATTGCAATTAGCAAAATGAGAAAATCAAACAATATGTGAATATATAGATTTCTATGAGAAGTTCCTGAGGTAAGTACCTTGCGATAAGAGTGCAACAATGTTCTTTCTAATTTTTTGTCAAGCTTCTTTACTTGTAGGCCACTGCATAATGGTACAATTAGACCAAATAATTAAGAGGGCATGAAAGTTTAAAATCTTCACTGTGGGTGAAAATAAATATTACCTCTCTTCTGCTAAATCTCTCAATGCAGTCATGAATATATCTAACCGCTGGCAATGTTAGGATTAATTCAAATTAGCAAATAAATCGGGAACTGTTTTCCATGATAAAACAACACCTAGTTCTTAAAACTATAATCAAAGCAAAGAAGGATAAGAGCATAACAAAGGGGAAGTTAGCACCAAAATGCAGCTTGACAGAAATTGCACCAATTGAACCAAAATGAAGAGTTAGACGGCAACTATAATTTTGCTTGCGCATTTCTTTTCGATCACTAATTTCTGCAGTTCCTTTTTTCATTTTCTAAAAGTTTTGGCCTGAATAAACTGGAAATCAGACTTAAGTTTATAGTCTATACAAATCTAGCAACTTGTTCATGGTTTAATGTAAAGATGGAACTTTTATCACTGCTTTTTTTGTCATACTAATGCAATCTAAATTTAGAATACTAAGTGATTTTAACTAAATTTTACATTTTGGCGTCTAATGATTGCATATCATTCACATCTTATAAAGATATTGTATGCATATCTCATAGGAATATTGTATTTAGCCTTTTGAAGTGAATTGTTAATTTGAGTAACCATATCGAGAGCATTTGATTGGTTATTATCGGTGATAAGTTGAAAAACTAGGTCTCAAAGTTCATTATCTGATAGTTTGTTCAGCTCTCCATTTCTCATATCCTTACAAAAATAAGCATGCCAAACATTTCTTTTTCTTTCCCGTGTAAAAAAAAAAATTTAAAAAAGTCTTTTTCACAAGGAAATTATTTTCTACTCAGTTTTTTTGTCATAAACAAGTTTGTATGAATTTTCAACTATAAAAATTGAAAACAGTTCAAGCAAACAAACATATTTTTGAATTTTCCAAAACTGAAATGGAAAATCAAATTCACTGAATTTTATTTCTAGAAAATTTCCCTACCGAACATGGCCCAAATGTCTTTTTCTTAGAAGAATGTCTACTGAATAGGTTTACTTTATTTTCTTGGAACACAAAACTGGAAAAGAAAAATTCCCGCCAAGTAGGGACTTAGCTTTTGAAGATAAATGTTTACAGAATCAACCATTTGAGAAACAGAAAGTTTAACTAGGTAATGTGTCCATAAGTTGGCAATACAAGAAGATTAATAGAGTACCTGAAAAAGTTAGGAACTCATGACTGCAAATAAAGAAATAACTGACCTTTCCCTCAAATGCTTCTGTTACTGCTTGAGCCTTAATGGAAAGAGCACCGGGCAGTCCTTTTGCCTGCATGGTGAAAGTCCTACTTAAAAAGGTTTAAAAGGGGCAAACAAGCACTTCAACGGATGCAGATCAACTTTGTTATAGCTGTCAAATCAAGACAGAATGTCAAAATAAATAAATTATCAAAGAAAGTTTGTTTCAGACCACTGAAACACGATCTGCAGGAGTGTATGGGGTTGATTCCACATTCTCATAGTCCTCAACTTCAACTCCAGTCTTCAGCTTGTTCTCCAAATCCTATGAATATTAAATTCTTCTATTATCTTTTTCATTCAGAACCACCAGAAAAAAGAACTCTATGTTCCCCATAAATTAAAGAAATAGTGTTGTTAAGAAAAAAAACCATCACGTTGTTATCAGGAGGAAAACAAACTTAATTTGTACAAACTTTATTATTAAGTTTGTCAAATACATTTTGGTACATACAAAAGGATACTCAATCTCAGAGCATAGACTGAAATCTAATAAATAATTAAAAATGCTATACTAAATATGTCATCTCTTATAATTGCTAAAGTTTAATTATTATTCCTCGTACTAATTAACAGAGAACAGATGTAAGTTAACTACTTTATGTATTCCGTTAAAATTAAAAGTAAAGATTGAGGTCTCAAATTTAAAGCTCGTGTATTTCTTAACATGTAATCTATGAGTTTACTTGATAGATATTTCATTATTCTTAAAGTTAGAAACATAATGATGATGCTTAGACCAGGATTAATAAACAGATCCGACCTCATATACTGGTACGTACTACAGAGTGAATCATACCAAACCATAGTGTGCAGTAAGCGACTGGTTTTTAACCCATGCTTTATACCTTAATAATTCATGAATCAAAGAAATATACATGTCGACATTTACACTGAAAACTTTCTTGTGTCAGGTAAAGTTTTGAGTTTAGTTACAAATCTTAGGATTTGAATATATTATCTTTGAAGTTGTTGCATACAAGAAAAAGTGAAAGTTTCACAACCTTGCAGGCTGCATGCAGCCTTAAGCCTCTATCTCTATGTCACGGATATAAGTGAAAATATGGTTGACAACATATTTCTTGTTGCCTCAACGTAATCCCTAGAACACGGTTTATAAGCTTTATGTGAAAAATACTAAAGGTTCATATTCAGATTTCAGCTCACAAAGAAGAAATAAATAATTTACAGTACCTATTTAAAAAGTGTTCTTTTTTAGCAAAAAAAAACAAATAAATTACTAATCTGTAATAGCTTATTGCATAATAGCATGCACATAACTTCTGCTACTAGACAACTTTACCAGAGTCACCAGAAGTTTGTCAACAACGGGAATAGCCAGAGTCTTCAGCAAATGCTTGTGTAAGATTGTCTAGTTCAAAATGACAATAGAACTGATCAGCCATGTCAATAAAAGAGATTAACAAGAAACATGTGGTTAGTTGAATAACTTACTGAAGTTGGGGTGTCATCCTCAAAAAGATCTAGTGCTTTCTCATAAAGCTGCAGGTCTAAGAAAACCTGAAAATCATACATATGAAGGCAAAGCAATTAGCATAAGAAACCCTGTAGTGCAGAAAAATAGATGCTTAAGTCAGCCTGCTAAAAGAAAGAAGCAAACCTCATCTAGCTGCTTCTGTAAATTATCAAGAAGCTTCCTCCTCTTTTCAGCATTCTCTAGCATAACTGTATCTCTTCTTTTCATCCATGAGCTGATCAGCATTGGCCTTAGATGTGAAGACAAATGTTGAGCTGATGGATGCGGATCTTCAGGACCTGAAGAAAAAATTATACTCAGTCAATGAAGCAAGTCACTGTTCATGGAAATGCAGTGAAATCAAGTTGCCCCATGTAACAAACCTCCCAATTCTCCCAGTTCTGGGGCAAGTAACAAAATCTTCTGCTTTATCCACTCTTCGGAGGGAACATTCAGGCTGTCCTCTTTAGATTTACCTGGACCCTTTCTAGATATGGGTCTACCATCAGAAATATCCAAAGATACACTATCCTTGTTCTTACGCTGATTTTTCTTAGATTTACCAGGAAGGATCTCCTGGCTTTCAAGATTATCTTCAGATGCTCCAGCTTTGGCAGATCCTGTGAGTTTTCCTTTTCTCTTCTTTCCTCGCTTTTCTGAGACACTATTTTTATTGCCTACATCATCACCTATGTCTTTTGATTCTGTGCTCTGTCCAGAACTTACTCCAGCCTTCACTGAATTTGCTGAACGAATATTACTGGGTGTCCCTTGAGAAGGATTACTGCAACTAAGTGTGTCCATCTCTTTGTCTATTCGCTCAAAGAGGTCCTATAGGGAAAAAAAATAGAGTACTAAACCAAATAATGTTCAGCACTTTTGAAACAGAAAGGAAATAAAAAGGCAAATAAGCAGCTTCACATCTAACAAAGCTGCCAGTTGGTGGGCAGAAATTCTTCTTCCTACATAAACCCCAGTGGTAAAAGATAGCAATTTAAAGTCCAACCATTAAATCAAACTTTACAGCCTTCAAAAATAAGAATGGCTATACAGTACACAATAGTCCTACCTCAGGATATTGAAATAGCACAAATCAGGTCATATACACTAAAGCTTATGCAACAATACTATGAAAAAAATCACATAGTAAAAAGACATTTTGTAGAAACAATAAAAGGCAACAAAAGAAAAACCAGGTGAATGTTTCATAGGTATATTTTACATCTCTTGAGAATTTCTTTTAAAAAGTCAAAAAAATCAAATGCAGTTAAAGTACACTAAGAATTGTGCAATATTCCCTTTGGGGATATCTTATATAAAAATAAAAGAACTACGCAATATTTGATGTGTTATCTATGTGGGAATTACTCAAATCAATAAACAACTTGTTTCCTGCAGAACCTTTCTCGCACTATGTGTTACACCCATGAGACACTATGCATCATATCAACTTTTTCCATAAGGAGACTTCAGGATGGGGTGATTGGATAACAAGTAATGATAGGTCTGGCAACTCCATGACCCTTTGAACAATCACTACCAATATCAGTAGTCCTTTTGCTTTCTAGGAATGATATTGCTCATAATGGCATGAAGCTTTTCCAAATTCTATCATTAATAGCTCTGGCTTGTATGGTCAACTATTCTAAAGGTTGAGGATATGGGAAACACTCTGTGGGTGGTATAAGACAAATAGTGATGATTCCTGTCATTTGTTCAGGGGAGGAGGGAGAACTTATTTGAAATAGAGTTTGCCTGATACAGAGTTGCAACTTCATTCTCAAGATCAATCAGCTTGTACTGTGAAGCTGTATCAGAAATGGCATGTTGTATACAAGGCAAAAGGAATCTAAAATCTGGTAGCACAGTTGCATTTATCATTACTAATACATACAGGAATATCACCCCTCCTTGTATTGTTTCAAAAGTTAATGATGATATTACATATTTAAAAAGATCTTTTGTCCTTAAAACTGGTTTATGTACTCATGAATTATCTGAGTACAAACCTAGTTAGGATATCCAAGTCAAACTGCATGAAGGTTTGTTACATGTTTGATCACAGATCTTATAGTTGAGGTATCATTTGTGCACCTGGAATTGTGACCTAACATTAATTTTTGTTTACTAAGAAATGGACAACATTATTTAATAATAATTTAGTATAATCATATTTGCTTGTAAGCATGTACAGAAAATGTAAATATGCAGGCTACATAACTGAGATTTTTGATGCACCTTATAGGATGTGCGGTGTATTAAGAATGTTATTACAATATCCTTAATAACCTTACCTTTACAAAACTGCTGCTGAAAACACAAGATTCACCCATTATGATTGCTTGTGAAGACTGCAATGCAAAATGCAGTACATTAGAAAAATACAAATTTAACATGAAAGCCAAGAATCTACAAAAGACAACCTTAATCGCTCTTTGAAGAGATGGACAAAGTGACAAAATCTTCAAAGCATCCTGGCCTCCAGCAAATGCTGGTAGAACTGAAAGGGCATCAATCCTGGATGAAAGATGAAAATTTCATCATGACAATAATAAGAACTGTAATTTCACTAAAACATCAATAGTGGGGGGGAAAAAAGGTAGAAGAAATTTGATAGAAGAGGGTATATTTTATATGAGATGCAGAATTTCTGCAAAGACATAAAAACATTATTTGGACACTGAAGAATCAACCCCTGACAACATGTGAAGGAGCTACAGCAGACCAGTCTAATACCACACGAGATATAAAGGTCAAGGTTAAGCTCTTCACCAACTGTTTCTAAATAAGTAGTCATCCACCAAATAAAAATTAAACTCATGCTCAAAATCAACAATCACACTGCAGGAAACTATTAAGTAGTATATAAAACCATTTGCTGAGTTACTCCTAATACAATAGACCATTTTGCAACATTCAGACTGATGAAATTGTTGTAATACCACCAATATAAAAATCAATACTTTATAAAATTTCATACAGAATGCAGAGAGAAATATCTTTCAAAAAAAAGAATGCAGAGAGAAATTTTGCGCAGAGAACTAAGTTGACAAAGAGAACAAAGAAACCAGTTAGACCAACATATCAATTACAGGGAATAGTTTATAAAATTTCAGTCAGAACTGCTAATTTAAACCTCACCAATTCCCATGTTCAACAGCATCTTCAATAGCAGCATCCAACATTTCAACAACTGAAGGGTGAACAAAAACTGCATCTAGTGGAATACCATCTGGATATCTGGACTAAAGTTGATTGATTTCATAGACAAAAGAAAATGAAATATATATATATATATATATATATATATATATATATATATATATACCATTAAATATTTAGAAGTCAACCTCAAATTAAGGTGACCAAAGAAACAACTTATGCCTTAAGAATACCTGCAAATATTGTTTAGGCTGTGGAATGGCAAGTTTATGAAGAACTTCATAGCCAATGTAAGAGTTCTGTAATTCAAACACAATGAAAAGAAAATGTGTCTGAGATTTCTAAGTAAGAAACACTTACATATTTCTTTCAGAAAACAGATATTACCATGTTTCTTAGACAAACTATAGTGACAGGTAAAAGTTCCATAAGTATTAAGATAGAGATTGAACCCAATAGCAAGCTCAACAGAAAATTGCTTAATAAGAGTTATTTCAAAAAATTCTGAAATGAAAGTGCATGTTATATAACAATCTAATATTGGCTCAAAGTCCATAAGTAATCTACCTCCGAACATATTTTTAGGCTTTTAGCTACTTCTGTGACTCAGTTACCCTCCTAGTTACAAGGCAACAACTGAAGCAGACTGTTTTTGTAGCTTGATTAAATTCTAGGTGACTAAGGGGTATTTACTGTACTAAATATTTAAAATGTAGGGAAGAGATTTGGTGGAGAGCGGTCCAGTATTAAAGCCACTACACCTTTGTAATGAAAGAAATCTTTTCATTACAGGAGTCTTAGCTGTAGAGGAGCCAAATACTAAGATGTTGAGGCTTACCCTTTCCGATGATCAATTCTCCAGCTATGCTACATGTCAATAATCGTTTTTCTAACTACATGAAACAACTAGATAATAGTATATTTAAAAATGTACCTTTTTTAAAAGAATCACCAACTGCCAATACATCAAAGTCACTGGTGATATTAGTTTTTTTTTCATTAAAAATAACAACAGAAACAAATATTATCCCATGTAATAATTTAGATGCATACTACCACAATATAATTTTGAAATGTAACAAATGGTAAGGACATTTGTTCCTTGCTAAATTATAGAGAAAAATAAAAAATTTGTTTGTAGAAACCTGTGAGAAGAAAGAATCAACGCTTTCCCTTTGTGCATGAGCAAATACCTGATGAATAACAAACATTCGTTGCAAGTAAATAGAAACAGAAAATATACTCCACAAGCACAAGTATATAGCAAAGAAAACATACAGCTGGTGTCCATTGAACTCCTGCCCTTAATGATCCAAGGATTTCTCCTTCCTTTAGCAATCCATTGAACAAGGACTGGAAAAAAGTGCCATCCATAGAAACACCACCAGAACCATTTGTATCTTGGAGAAGTTGTTGCAAGGAACTCCATACAGTAGATAAGTTTGCAGGAACTGTGATACCCCTTGCAGCACCACGAACCATAGAAGTAATCCGTGATACGTATGCAGGAGTGTACAATTGTCCTCCTTCCATTCTACCTTTTATCTAATCAAAAGGTAAAGGGATATAAGTTTAAATATATTTCTCAAATTAGAAATTTAAAAAAATGTAAAGAACAGATATAAATGGAAGATATTGATATGGCATGATGAAATTGAGAAAAATGTTATGATATAGCAAAAATAATTCAAGAAATGTAGTTATTGGATAAAACAAAAGTGTGTGGTTCGATACACATGCATTGTCATAAAAAAATTGGCATCTATTCATAGTGTTATAATGTGTAAAGACGTCATTTTAAACAGTAACAGATAATTATTGAGCATCCTTAACCAATTGGTCATTTTACTTTCAATGGGGATATATATCTCTAACCTATTAAGAGGATTTTAAAATTTAAAGTACAGGGGATAAATGAATATGCGACTGGACAAAATCAGCACAGTCACAACTTATTCTACCTATATGCATTCTTCTCCAAGACAGGGCCAAAACAATCGGATTATTAACTAAAAACAAAGTTATTATTCAGCGCAGAAAATTGATACAGCTTCAGCACAAAATTCGAAAAGTTGTCCCTATATTTTATGAATGCATGAAAATGCAATCTGCAAAGTAGATGCATCACAAGTAATATGAACCAAAAACAGCCTACGTACCAGAGTTCCAAGACGGGGCTCAAGAACAGAGACCAACAACTCTGAACCTATTTGCCATTGTGCTGCAATCTCAGCCAAAGACATCTGACTGCACTCCTGCAACTTCTCGTTTACTTCTTCCGCCACGGAGTCCCAATACGAGTGCGATATGATCTCTCCTGTAACCAACATAAGCCCCGGAACATCTGCCACGATCTTCTGAGCCAGCCTCTCGATATGGTATAAATCTACTCCAATAACATCCGAGAGATCGATCAGAGAAACTCGTCCCAACTTCTTGATCTCCGCCTCAATCTCAAGTTTCAACTGGTCCTGTTATAATATCAAAAATTAATCGATTAGGTCGCGACCAAAACCCGTGTCTTCATCGACATCATTGAATGACCGATTGTAGCACGATGTCGAGCCGAACAGAGAATCCATATTCGTAGGCGGTAACTAAAATAACTAGAGCAGAAAAAATAGAGGGAACCGAGAATTTACTGATGTGATGTACTCCTTGCCGGAGACGGTGTGTAGGAGATCGAAGTCGATGATGCGCAGGTCATGGAGCTTCTGGACCAACTCCACCACGTTGCGCTCGGAGAGGCGGACGCTGGGCTTCGCCTGCTGCGCCGATTCGAACTGCCGCTGGAGTTCCAGGAGCTCCGCGTCCATCTCCGATCCCCCGATCGAAGAGCCTGGGAGAGGCGAAAGAGAAACAAATGAAGGGGGATGGAAACGGCTCGGCAGTGCACTGCCGTCAGATAACGGGGAAGAAGGCGCCCACTAATCGTAGTCGTAGGCTCGTTAAGCGATCATTGATAAAAGTGAATGAGGTTGAGTTAATTGCATTCGCACCACCTTAAAGCAATAAAAATCTCCTCTCTAACTCTTAAAACCTAAGCTTACAACTTTTTACTCTCATTATACTATATCGCTGTTCTCTAATAATATTTTTATCATAACCTAGTAAAAAAATTAATTAAAAGCTAATATTGCATTATCAAAAGTATAGATTTTAGAGCTTAAATAAATAATTTATACCTAAGGAGTAAAACTTGAGTACAATTGCAAATTAATAAAGAGGGTATAAGTTATGGGTAAGAGGTATTGTGAGTAGACTTCTATCAACATATTTAGTACTAATCTTTTTAAAAACTCATTTTCATGTGTAATAATTACTATAAAAAATAATTGTGATTTTATTAGTCAAATTAAAAAAATTATCCACTGTAATCTTTTTAGCTACTACGAGTATGGTTTGAATAGCAGGTCTAGTTAGAATAGAAATGGTTAAGTGATCACAAAGTAGCTAATCGATTTTGACTAACAAGTGGAATAATACACTAGTTAGTCGATTTTAATTAATCAAGTGAAAACTTAGAAACAAGCATCGTAGGAAGGCTGTGTATCAAAATAGAGCACCCACCCATTTTTCCCTGCCGCTTCAGACGGCGTGTTACCAAACACTCCAATAGTTCAGTTCTAAACTTATCGCTCCTCCATCCATGTGTTCATTGTAAATGCTTTATAAATAAAAAAGAACTGTAAGTGCAATAGACTTGAGGTCAATCGATGCAAGCTTGATTGCCAAAAAGCTAGCTTCTCCTCACCACAAACACATTCAAGAGTCTCAGATTGAGTTGTTTAAAATGCACCCTGGAGGAAGGAAAAGAAAACCCATATGACCTTTCCTGAAACGCAAGTGCGAGCCAAGTGGTCACCCAGGCTGCTGCGTATCAAATATCTCACTTTCTAACTGAAATAATCACCATGAACACAAAATTCAAAAAAAAAAAATAGTAATAGGATGCTGACCTAACCTAGAAGCATTTCCCACATGTTTAGAACCTGAACTTCGCAGGGCAGAGACAGAAGATGGGAGAGTCAATACAGATGACCTACAGAAAGCATGGTAGTGAGGCTGTAAGCAGCACCACAGCAACTCATACGGAGATCAACATCAGCTTTATTTTTTCCGATTTATATCATCGGAAAGAGGAGAACTAAGCTCAAGCCATCCAGTACCTACACAGGTAAGCTTGGATCTTTGAGCACAAAGCTGCATTTAGATCACCAAGTAGCAGATATCATCTGGTAGAAACTTACTATACACAGGACAGACAACGCAAAGGATACCAAGCCCAAGAAGCTCCCTTCAAATGGCATAAATCCTGTCAAATTCGGAATCAGATAGCTCAGAGGTATGATGCCATGAACTTGTGCCGCTCTTCAAAGACTTTGCCCTCTTCCTGATGGAACGGCTCCGCTTTGACCTGACGACGTAGAAGGTCATGGTCCCAAGAACGCCCGTCATTGTTACTCCACCTATCAGTGTGACCAGCAAAGCTGCCCGCTGGTTATTTCGACCCAACACGATGTAAGACGATGCTATGAAAGAAACAGTGGTGCAGACGGAGGCCAACCACATCAGCTTGTTGATGACCTCGACCACCCGCCTCTCTGCCTTTGTTTCCCCCCTGACCACTGTTATCTGAACCACCACCACTGCCAGTGAAGTGAACAGGGCAATAGCATTGAAGATGAAGAATATCCTGAAACTCCTGGATTGCACAACCGTAGCCATTCCATCAGGTTGGGTTCCGCCCGGCACGGTGAAGATTGCAGCGAATGCAACCGCTGCAAAGAGCACGGCGACTAGGGTGATGGAGTTGGTGGCATTGTTGATGCCTTCTCTGTGCAGCTTCCTCAGCTCCTTTGCAATGCCATGGACGTTTTGGTTGGTTTTCCTAGTCTGCTCCAACTGTATGTGAACGTCGTTCTTTATCTCGCTGACCGTCTTCCTGAGCTCATCGCGTGGCTGATTCAGTTCATTTGCCCTGACTGCATCATAACGGGTCAACCATTCCTTGATTTCGGCAGATTCTTCTGAGAGAGGTAGACCTTCAGCGATATCCAGAGCAGTCTTATGATCTCGTGTTAATGCATTAACATTTATATCTGGGAGGCTTAGGAGAGCCTTTACCACCTACAAGAAGGAAAAACAATGAAATGAAAACAATGATGCTCAAAAATAATGTGGTAGCACTTACTCCAATGGTTCAAAATATTCTAATAGATTTAGCAGTTATCAGAATGTTCTTTCTCAGTACATCACAGTTAAGAAATTCGTGGTTGGTTAATGACATATTCACAGTGTTTTGTGTAGATGGGGAAAAACTTTAAGCATGTGTCATCTGTAAAAGAAAAAAGAAACGGGATTCAAAATCCTTCCAAAGTTTTCATTAGCTCATATAACCAAGATTGGTTGTAACCTTGAAAATACTAGATCCAAACATTTCAAAATGGAGGTTAAAGGAGAAAGAAACTAAGAGCTGATAGCTCAACGTTTTCTACTCTAAATCTTGCCGGTTGTAGTGAATCACAGATCCTGTCATGACCCAACTTCGTAAATTGATCCCTTAACTTGATAAGCCTAATCCACTTGTCAAAATGCTTATCCCCGATTAATACTATATAGCTTTCTCACGAGTTTCCAATATATAGCCCCCCCCCCCCCCAAAAAAACTCTGCGTGCCCCAGTTTCGAATTGTGGTTGTGTGCACTGTATGTAACAAACCTGGAGAAACTAGAGGCTCAAATGCATGATAATGCCCATATAGAAAAACTCGCAAGTGCTGCAAGTATTTTTGTTATGGAAGCAAGTATTTGCAACTATAGCATCAAGTATGTGCAAAAAAGTTATGCAAGAAAAGAATTAAATGAGCCGTTGAAAAGTGAAAAACAGATGCGACAAATTTAATTTAAAAGGATACCATTCTGAAATCGTGAGAATGCAACCCTGGAAAGAGAGTTACTGATCATCCCATTTACTTATAGTCACACGTTCAAACTTCCTCCATGCAGGAGAGGTATGACAAATTTAAAATAGAAAAAACGGTTGACAGGCTGAAAAAGACAATTTTGATAAGCAAGTAATATGCACCTAGCATCAGTACTTGGCAATAAAGGTTTGCAAATCGCCAGGTTTCCAAGCTTTAGCCGGAAACAACTGAAAAATGTTACTACTACTGTATCAGGATAGGGCAACTACATGTGTTCAATGACGTTTTTCTAGATAACTGGTTAGCACATACAGTTTCATCAACAATTCATCAGAAAACACACTTCTACTTGCAAAAACATCATATAAACCTGTGCAATATGGAGAGTGTAATCAAAATAAAATGAACATAAATTAGTTTGAACCAGAAACATTACATGGCGAAGAATACCTCTGGTCGTTTTTTCCTCGTAGCAACATGTAAAGCAGTGTTCCCAGCTCTGTCCGGTAGCATCACTGTAGCTGGATCAGCTTCCACTAGGGCTATAACAACTTCACAGCTTGTTCCTTTGACTGCCATGTGCAGAGCAGTTTGTCCTTTTTTGTCAGTCCTCCTGGCAAGCTGGGGATCCTTCTCCAGTAAAGTTATAATAATTTCAAGATGTCCTTGACGGGCAGCAAAATGCAGCGGATTTTTCCCGTTTGTTTTTGATAGCTCGATTAAGCTTGCATCTCGTTCTAGCAGCGACTTCACAACATTAGTGTGGCCTCTTATTGCTGCAGTCGCAAGGGGAGTAATATTTGATTGACCAAATGTCTTGATAAGGGCCGGATCATGATCAAGAAGTACCTGGATTATTTCTGCATATAAAGTATTAGTGATAACTCTGCCGTGTAAAGGTATGAGATATGCAAGGCAAAATAAAAAAAGTAAGATTAAAAGTAAAAGAACATAGTTCCAGTTTGTCAATTCCATAAAATTTCTCCGAGTTAGGGTAAGTAAATCCTATACTGTTCAACTTATTATTTAAAAAGTACAGTCACTTAATAATCGATCAAACAAGAACATCATATCCAAGAACTGATCATGTCAAAGATCTTGGTTTCCTATGATATAAGATCAATCAAAGAAGAATAATAACTAGTTCAAAATTAAATATAAAGCCTTGTAACTAGAGGAATAATACAAAAGTTGACGTGTTTGGTATCAATTCAATGTCCACCAAAATCTTGAAAAGTATTTTGAAGAGGAAATCTTGAGAAGTATCGAACAAACTTTAACAACAAGAATACTAAAAATTCAATTATTTGGTATCATTTTTTTAAAGAGGAAATCTAGAGACATTTCTATCAAATTTTGACTACAGGAATACTAAAAATTCAATTGTCTGATATCATTTACACATACTCAGGATTTTAAAGAAGTCTCTCAGGGGAGGAAATATTGGGAGGTTTTGAATCAAAATTTCAATACAGAAGTATAAAAAGTTCAACTATTTGGTATCAATTTCATAGTACACTAATTTTTTGAGAAGTTTTGCATCAAATTTCTTTTCATATTACCATGGAACATACGAGAACATAACTGGCAGCAGACAGTAGCAACAGGTGTAAGAATAATATTACAGCATCGCTGCTCACCTTGGTGCCCCTCTCTTGCTGCAACATGTAGAGCATCAAAGCCCGACCTGTTCTTCCTGGAGAGGGTTTCCCCATCGGAGTACTTCAACAGCTCCACCACCACATCAAGAAACCCCTTCTCCGCAGCGATGAACAGCGCCGTCTCCTCCACCTCATTCACCTCGTTCGCCACAGCGCCGCGGATCTCCGCCACCTCGGCATCGAACTCCGCCCCGCCCGCCGTCCCCATGACCCGGCCCTCGACATCCCCGAGAATCTGCCTCACCGCAGCCAGGTCCCCTCGCTGCGCCGCGAGGTGGAGCTCGGTGTCGTTGTGCCGCCCCGTCACCTGCTTCACGTACTTCTTCCTCCGCCCCGACGGGTCCAGCCGCTTCCCGGAGTCCGACAGCACCAGGGCCGGCGCCGTCGTCGGGGAGGACGCCGCCGACTGGTCCATCCGCTTCCCGGAGGAAGGCAATGCCAATTCGAGGCGCTGCTCTCCTGCTAAGGCAAAGATCGAGCAAAGTACAGATCAAAGTGGAGGATGGAATGGGAAATTGGGTCAGAGGGAGTGGAAAAGGCGGAACCTTTCTGGAGCTGGAGCTCCATCCTGCGATTCCTCCTCCTCCTCGGCCGGCGGTGCAGCCAGAATCGAAGAGGAGTTCGGCCTTAAAAGCCATGGGAACCAAAAGAGGCGACGAAGCGATGGAGAGCATCGAGCCAGTGGAGGAAGGAGGGAGGAAGGAGGGGAGGAGGAAGGAAGGAGACGGAGAGAGGGATCCTTTGCGAGATTACCGTCGGGTCTCGTTCGTGAAATTCTCAAATCTGGACCGTCGATGACCGACAACATCGGCCATTATT
Organism: Thalia dealbata; assembly: GCA_030544415.1. Classification (NCBI taxonomy): domain Eukaryota; kingdom Viridiplantae; phylum Streptophyta; class Magnoliopsida; order Zingiberales; family Marantaceae; genus Thalia; species Thalia dealbata. Next base: position 4,524,034 of record CM060458.1, read on the forward strand.
TGGTAGGCCCTGGTGTCCGGTGGTTGAGCATTTGGACCGGATCCGGTGTCAAGTGTACGTCGTAGTCGAGGGAGGGAGGGAGGAAGCGAGGGGGAAAGGGAGGTTCCTCTCTAATCTAAAAGCCTTAAAATTCTAATCTACGTGTAAGAATAAATCTAAATTCCAATTAGTTAAATTGTTGGATGACAGTGGATTAAGTAGATATTTTTCATTAGTGTCACAAGGTTGCTTTTTAAGTTCAACTTTATTTCTTGTTGTCTGATCCAAACCTAAGCCAACCTTTTATTTTATTTAATCTATTTGTTACAAGAATTAGAGATAGATTCAGAAAGCATCTCTTGATTCCTCTAAATTTAATAGTCCATACTTAGGATTCTAAGCATAAGTAGGATTTTTCTAATTTTTATTGGAGTTTTTTTCTCTCACTTCTCTTTATAAAAATTATAAGTGCATAATTAAATCCATAAATAACACTTATTGTTGTACTTTATATTGAAAGGTTAAGTTTGTAGGTTTAATACTTAGCAAGCATGTGTTAGAATTAAATAAAATTTTAAATCATTTTACATATATGATTATATTAATTTGAAAACTTATAAATTTTTAAGTGTATTTTGACCGGTAAATTCTGATTGCTTATCTTCACTGACTTTTTTTGTTTATGAAAACTAAATGCAATTGTTCTACTTGGTGATTGTTGCTCTAATAAATTAGTTAGTGTTTGCCAACATGATTGACATTATCTAAGAATGGGTTTAAAATAGACAATCACTATAAGTCATTTTTATTTCTCTATAAACAAAAATATATCACAGGTTATTTTCTAGAAATATCACACATTTTATTAATGTATGTATTTGAGTAGGGTGTTTTTTTAAAAAAAAAATTATTGCATTCATTTCATCATTTTTAAACAATAAATATTATAAAACTTAAAAAGAAATTTAAAAAAAACATAATATAGAAAACACAAACTGAGACAACAACATCATTTTTAGCACGTGCACTAAAAAACTCATAGTAGAGGACAAACTCATAGTAGATAACAAAGCAAAGCATTTGAGTAGGGTGTTGTTTCACGTTTTTAATGACTGATATAATGTTTAGTTACGTATAAGAAATTAACTCGTAAATGCAGACCTCAATGATTCCTAACAATTTTTAATCACATGCTCAAATCATGAGCAAGCCTAGGTGATAACTTGAATACTTAATGTGGCACTAATTGAACTATTTGATTATTAGACATAATTATAGGTGTTTGTCAATGCTTAATAACTTGAGTTAGATTAGGATATTTATTAGTTATATTAATTTGATTTTAGATGATTAAGATGGAGAGTAGTAGTTCACAATGAAGTGGACATCATAGCTAGAATACATCTTCCCCCCATGATATAAGGATAAGGCCTAGGCCAACACATAAGTTATGATCTAACTCTAGAAGTTGTCATTAGATTAATTAATGTAGGTGTTAAGTTATTCTCATACTATGGAAATTAGTTGAATAATACAAATATAGTTAAGTGTTGGTGTGAAACTATTATCATGCCTACATCATATCCATGTGCTAGTAGGTTACAAATCTACGATAAACCCATAAAAGTAAAGAGGGAGTGGAAGGGTTAAAAGCTAGAATTATGAATGAAATGAAACCAAACCAACATATATAGTCTCTCTGATGTTCCACCCCTATACTTAGTATACTTGTTTAGTATGAAACTATCGTAGGAGTTCTTTTATTAGTCGGTGCCATCGCCCTTTATCTATCTTTATCATCCGCCCTCACCACTATCGTCGTCTCTATCTCAGCCTCCAGAATGGCAAGGGATGGCGATGTAAAGGATGGCTCGAGTCAATTCTGTTGTGCAAAGTGCCCATGCCGACACAGGTCATCCATATAGTTGACGGGTCGTGCTTAAACCAAACCCGCACAGCATTTAACACTCCAATAAATTGCTCACTCAGATAAAAACTTCGAAATGGCATTATAGGGAGAAATAGACCTTTGAATGCACCACAAGAGCTCAACTACGAGTCCTCTTTGGTATAATATGAAGAACCACGCTAACCGGGCTGAAGAACAGAAGGCAAACAAGAACTCAGTATGAGACCAAGCAGAGTTTTCCCCAATCTTATTAAAGTTAAGAATTATTTTACTATTTAATCAATAATAAAAACTCATCTAAAATTTGAAATGATAGATCAAACATTTTTTATTGAATTCCTACAAATTTTTAGAAGGAACATGATTTTTTTTGATTGACTGTCGAAGCTGTCTATTCCTTTTTTGCTGCATACCGCACACTAACAAGTCTTCCATCTACAGACTGAAACAAATGGGAGAAAAAAAAAAAAAATTAATAGCGTTCAGTAGGAATGTATTAGCAACTTCTTTCATCTAGAAACTGAAAAAATAAATTGTCAGAGATAATCTATTTATATTATCGCAATACGTTAGCAACTCTAAAATAATTAAAATACACACTCCAAACCAATAAAAAGGCCGTCTGCAACTAAAAGGAGAAGAAACATGCAGAAGGAAACTTTTAACTATACCTGGCCATTCATCTTTTGCAGTGCAGTGGCCGCTTCTTCTTCTGAAGAAAATTGGACAAAGCCATATCTTTTTGACTCGCTAGTAATACGATCACATATCACCTTTGCTGCGATATACGCAGGGATCAATCAGTAACAGTGCCAATAAAAAGATGGACTTAAGCAAATTTATTTACCTTCTATAATTTCACCGTGTTCAGCGAAAGCATCTCGCAAGGCAGTTTCATTAGTATCGCAAGAAAGGCCTGTGGTTCAGGGTAGTACAATATGTCAGAAGTTAACTATTAGAATTTGCTGATATAAGAAGAACCATCATTATTTTGGGGCACTATCTATGGAGTGATATATCATCCTTTTAGATGTATCCACAAAATATCAAATGAATTTAATGCTAAAATTCCTGACGTTAACTGACAGGACATACCAATCTTGTAAAAGTAAAGTATAAAATATGGGAGCAATAAAAGCTAAGGAAAGATTCAGATAGATAATGTCCTACATGGCAGGTCCTGACAATTGTTTAAAGTTTTCTAATAAAAGATAGAGACCACAACAAATGATGAGAAATAACATCTCTAGTGCGCATCAGTAAAAAGGTTGGGTTCACTATAATCATAGAACAAATCGTATTAAATGCCCAAACCATGTAGCTTAACAAATATGAATCTGCAATGCATAATAACAATATTTCCACAGGTCATCATAGCAAAAATTATAGAAAAAGATCCTGAAATTGTAATGAAAATAAGACATTAATTTTGTTTGAAACAGTGGACAGGCGATTCTCAAGCGATTATGATAATTGAACCAAAGCTATAAGTTACTACTTCAAAAATTAGTTAAACTTTGCAGTCTCATTTCAGAAAAATATGGCATGGCATTAGAGATAGCATCATAGCAATAGTGCATTCCCATTTTGGTCAATCAATAAATCGTCATCTGAATATTTGAGGGGGAGAAAATATTGTACTGTCCCGTACTAAGCAGGTAGAAGAAACCAAACACCACCTGAAGGATAACAGAAGGCAAGAAAGCCATGGAACTTTTCATGCATATCATGTTTTTGAATGAATAACTTGGGATAGATCAAATTAATACCTCCAACAAATAATTTGCTGGATGAAAACCGAGGCAGCAACCTTGTTGCAGGAAAAACCATAGCATGAGAGAAGACCTTGACCTTCCAACACCACATGTTTCAAGTGAAACACCCAAAAAATCTCACATAGTCAACTTCAACTCAAGGCTGCATGTGGACCTAAATATGTTTGTTCCAGTGAGTTGAATCAGACTCACAAACTATGAAATCAGAAATTCTCTCATCCTACCAAAGGTATGTGGTAGAACCAAAAAATCATTGCTGAAGACTATCAAAATAAAGTTATTTCCTCATGAACCTTTATGACAAAAAATGCAACAGAATATTGCAGTAATACATTCAAATTAGCTACATAAGAAATTTTGCTAATGGCTGTCTACAATTCTAACCCTTCTAGGATCCACATTGTCAACCTTGCATGAATCCACAAACCTTATTGAAAAAAAGAGTCAAGCAGATTTAATTCCTAACATGCTCATATATTCTTATCGACAAATCCTCAAACAGCTTCTAGGTGATGAATATTAACTAAGATCAGGACAATTGCAAGATCAAATCTTACAGTAATAAAAGACACAATGTATACTTAGAGTCTCAAATTGATGTACCTAGTCTATAAGATAAATCTGCAGAGAACATATGCAGAGTCTTAAAAATAACCAAAACAGCCTCTCTCAGATTACATCTGGTATCAAAACTGCATGTATCACTAACCTTTTTAAGTAATATATAAAGATTAAAGTGTTGTAAAAAAATCACATTTGGTATCAAAACCCTAAATTTGGGTTTTCCATTCGCCGGCGAGCCGGCGGCCAACCGGCGGCCAATAGCTTTCAACTCCGGTACCAATGGGTAGCTCTCGTCGATGAGAAGCTATAAGTACAAACCTTGCGAAGTTTCGTGGCCGTAATAGTCGGCAATCGTCGGAGAAAGCTCCGGCGACGAACTTTCGCCGCCCCCTACTTCTCTCCTCTTTTCTCCCCCAAATCTCCACCAAAACTTAAAAATGATGGTTCTAATGTGTTTCCCTAGGTCACCTGAAGTTGTGTATGAAATCTAGTTGAAAAATTCGGCCGGTAGGTGGTCCAATCGCCGTCGACAAGGAGCGGAGGTGAGTTCGCCGTCGCTGGGTTCGAAGAAGGGGAGGAGAGAGAATGTCGTGAGTGAGAGAGGAAGAAGAAGAGGGTAAGTTAAATGGGTTTGGTAACGGGTCGGGTTTTGTCACTTAACTCTCTTACCACTAACCCGCTAATCCGGCTCACCATTGTTTTGATGAAATTAAATCTGGGTCGTCCGTTTTAAGTTATTTAATATCGTCCGTCCATTTGGATTAATCCTTAATTCAATGATTTGACCAATGAAACGATGTTCAAATTACTATCCGTCTACGCCGTTGAATTTCTTATCAAAAATCCTATCTGATGGTATAATTTTTATATTAAAATTTTATACTTTAAAAATCTATATAATTTTACAAATAGGTCATTCACATTATTTATTTCATAAAATCCTTTAAAATCATCCTTATTACGTAATTATCCTTACTACAAAATTACAAAATCTCACGCATCATTCTAACTTTTAAATCAATAACAACATACATTTGCAATAATTGTCATAATCATAAACTATATCTGAAACGAATGAAAATAAATAATTATATACAATTCTAATTATTAAAATCAACGACTATATGCAGTCGAAATATTTATCATAATCAATAAATACGCCTCACTTTAATCAAAATTGACGACTATATACGATATAGATTATTAACATCGCAACTATATAACCTCGCAGCAATTAGTTTAACCAACAGCCGCAGCTAATTTTATAAAATGAACATTCATGTGAAATTTCAAATATTAAAATCAACAAAAATATTTTTTGTAGCATTTATCTCAATCAACAACTACGCCAATCTTATTAGTTTCAAATATAAAAACTATACCAATCTTAATCAAAATAGACAACCATATACAATTCAAATTATTAACCTTACAACTTTATATTTTCAGAGCGATTATCATAACTAACAACTATAGGCAAATTGATTAGTTTCCGATCAAACTTAAATTAGAACCATATGAAAATTAGGTAACTGATCAAATTGACATCCTGTACAATTACCAACTATATAAATGCGGTTTTAATCAATCTAATAGTACCGACGCATTCACGATGGATATAAATTAACTAATTTCAAAAATACAGTAACATTTATCCGAAAAATGGATACCGCTATAGATCAATGCAGATGTGGATCGAAGTTCCTAAACCCTGGACCAACAGAGCAGATCTAGACTGGTCGCCGACGCCGGCACCGGCTGTTCGGCTATGCTGGGAGAGGGTGGCGTGCAGGGAGGCACTATTGAAACACGGCAGATGACGGGTGTTCAGACCACAGCATAGCTGCTATGCGCAGAATAGCATTGACCGAAGCTGGACCGCAACGTCGGCAGTGGCGGCGTCGCGCGAGGTGCCGCACAGCCAAGACGATGGCAGGAAGAGGAAATGGCGGTGCCGGTCGAGGTGGTGCGGCGATGCCGGACTGACGACACAGGGGGCGGGGCAGTTGCACGACGATAAAGAGGCGGCGATGGCATCAGAGGGAGTGAGCCGCCCGCGATGGCCGAGGCCCGAGAGATGGCGAGAGGAGGTGGAGGAATAATAGATTTAGGGTTTAGTTTAGGATTTTTTTTATTTGTACTTTGATCCTTAATCAAGGGCATATTTTAAAACAAAATTTTATTTTACACTGATCTCCTTAACTAAGCACCTCATTTAGTATTGTAGTTTTCATTTCCAGAATTTTTATTCCAGGCCGGTTCATATAAATTAATTCAGTCTATAGCTGTTTTTGTGGCATTGTAATGTAAGTAATTGCATTGACAAACCCCCAAATCAATCAATGCGTATCCTAGGAAATCAGTTTATGATTTCCATCAATACTATAAGCCTAACTCAATATGCTAGGTGTCTACAGAAGTTTAGGTGAAGCAAAGGGAAAGTAACGTTAGAATTGGAGAGAAAGGTAATTCTATTGAACATCACTGAAATCCTCTGACTTGAACCTTAGTTGCACCGGTGATTTAGATCCAGGCAAGGGCCTGTGTACCTATACAAAGACTAGATTCCTTGCGTACAGTGCTCCCTTGCATTGTGTCATTATTGTTTGCATTGTCCGGTGAAGAAGAGAATAAGATCGTGCAGTCGTAACTCCCTGCAACTGTTTGTGAACATAGGCAGAACAACCAACGAGTGTGCCCTTTGGGAAGGTTCAATGGAGGCATGCTGTCGCCTCTACAATCGTGATGTTTTAGTACATGATATTTACTAGATTAATAAATTAATAAGAATTGAGAAGGATGATATTTACCATATTGATAAGTTAATAAATAAGAAAGTATAATCATTTCCTCTATTCTAAATGCCTTTGCAAGAAAGTTAAATGTCTTTGCTTTTAACTGTTAGTAGACAAAGTTTATCATCTTTTTAAGATGAAGTCCTTTGTAAGTTTCAATTTTTGTAATTTATGATTCCTAAATCTAAGTGATGTCACTTGTACATACTTGTATAGGTTTAAAATAATGCTGATGTACATAGGTGGCATTTATAAATATAAATACTATTGCCATAAAGATAGAAGAAAGGAGAGAGATTTGAGTATTTAGTTGCCAGTAGCATATTTTAGAATGACATAGTTTGAGTTAGAGATACATATTATCTTATAACAACTTTTGTAGTCTATTGTCGTTGTAACTATTTATGTTCCATTGCCATTGTGACCGCTTTACTCTTATTATAACAAATATCTTTATATTAGCTTATGCTCTCATTGTAACGGCGCCTATCATGATGCACTATCATCATTGTAAATACAAGTTACAATACAATTGTAGAGCCTTATAATACAATACTACCATTGTAAAACCTTATGCTACATCACCACCGTAAGGCCTATGTTACAGTATCATGCTACAGCCCTATGCTGCAATACCATTATAAAGACCTCTACTACAATAATATTGCCTATACTACAGTATCATTGTAAAGACTTATGCTACAGTGTCATCATAAAGATTTATGTTACAGTTCCATTGTCAAGACTTGTGCGACAAACATCATCCAAAGGAGGGATATCATGGTAAGACTTATGCTTTGTCCTTATTATGCAAGTTTATACCCAACATTTACTTTTTTCTTATTATCTATCTTTATACCCATTATTGCTCCTGTTTCTCATTAGGAATGCTGATGGCTGTTTTAATTATAAATACTTGACTGTTGAAACTTTATTATATATATATATATCATAAGAGATTTCGCTATTAAACATACGCAAACTTATTTGTTGATCAACGCAAACTTATTTGTTGATCAATATGTGCGTACAATCAATCATAATATACACGATGATAAAAAAGGACGAAAAACCTTGCCATCCAATTTGGATTTGATACATGTACTGAACTCTAATTCATCGAAGACCTAGAGGTAAAGATAGCATGCACTGCACCTCTTCTATATTTTTTATTCTTTCCAAATTTATAATTGAGTTCCCTAAAATATAAGACACAAAATAATTAAGACTAAATATTTGAAAGTTTATGCTGAATAACACAATGGCACAGGCAGCTGAGCAACAGTCTCTTCTTTACCAACAGGTGTTAATTTAAGAGCTTTTAAGCTCTCAAATCAAAATCGATAAAGGTTTCTACACCATCTCAAATAAAAATATTTGGAACCCATAACCTGAACCTTCAGAGTACGCAGCACAAAGGGGGACAAGGGAATTGGAAGCTAAATTGACAAAAAAATCCTAAGTAGATAAAATCTCAGTGCACCTTCTTCCACCGCAGTGGCATCTCCACATCTACTTCTTCTTATCACTAACCCCAGCAGACCTGCAGGTTATATGGAACAACAAAAGAATGATCAAATTTGCAGACACCAAAAATAAGCTTTCATATACCAGAAACAACACTGAGAGAAACCATAATTCACTAATCGATATAATTTCTACGCATCTTCTATTTTGAGCAATTGTTCTACACCAGCTACTGGTCAGTCCAATGCATGAAGACTGCTAACGTAAAGCAAGCTACAAAATAATAATAACTAGCACTGCAACCTCTATTTAGATAATTCATCATGGATCCCAAATATGACACAATATTACGAAATGAACATTTAAGAACTGACCTCATTTTCCTGAGAACATTTGCCATCTCCTCACGCTTCTTCTTTGCCCGCTTGTGTGTGCCCAATTTTCGCTTTGCCACTTTCAATGCCCTCTTATCTTTCCCAACTTTGAGAAGCTCGGTTATTCTCCTCTCATAAGGGGCAAATCCAGCAACCTCCCTGATAATAGTTCTAATGAAATGGATCCTCTTTGCCGTCTTCTGTAAGAGTAAATTTGTATTATACAAGCGTGCTACATTTTGAGTCAGGATAAATATATAAATAGTCATTGCTCTATGAAGCAGAACTCCATGAAACGGAGAAATATCACATTCGAATTGGGTAAGAATCACACTCAATTCTCTTAAGGACATAATTCTGTTGGAAATAAGCAGACCCAAAATTTATCATTAGCACTAACTGGAATTATCAAGAACATTAACAACAGGTCAAAGCAAAACTGACGCCCAAACATAATTTCAACAAAAATTCAAGAATAGCCTGAGGGGCAACAGAAAAAAAAACTCTTACATCAGTATATAAGAACAAATTAAACAAAATGGAAAAGCAAATCATCATACGCCTTTTCTGCTGGACGGGCGAGGAGCCAGCTCCCTCTTGGTGACAATGTGACCCTTGTTCAGCCCAACAAATAGTCCCGTGTTCGGCTGCTGAGAAGCCATCGCTCCTCCCTGATCAAAACAAGATCAAAACACAAAAACTAAGATCTTTCATTGCTTTGAAATCCCATCGACAAGAGTAAATATCAAAATGTAAGGGACAAGTGGAAATATCCACGTAAAATGAAGCAAAACAAAATCAAAATCCTAGCGTTTCCAAAGGCAGGCAACTCCAATTATTTGTTGTAAGAACCAAATCAGGATGAAAGAATACTCGCCATGAAAATCCTGGATACGGACACGAAAACAAATTCTAAACCGTAATAGGATCAGGAAGGGAGGTTAGCTCGATACCTCTATGGAAACCCCTAGCGGCCGCCGAAGAAACCCTAACTGCAGGATAGAAGAGACCGACCGAGATGGAAGATTAAATAGAGTGCCGTAGGTTAATTTACGAAATTGTCCTTTAAGAGACCGGGACCGTGGATTCATACTTGGTCATCTGGACGGCCGAGATCAGTTAAGGAGAGCAACTGAATTGGGCAGCGAACTGTAAAGATTAAACCCATAAAGTACGACGAGATTAAATCGAACGTAGCGTATAAAAACAGGTTTTTTATTTTAATAGATCTTGAATCCGTAATTTAGAACGTCAAATATTATACCTCCGGTGTTACAATATCAAATCCAGCAAAAATAAGTATATTGAGCCTAGTAAAAATGAGTATGCACTATCAACTTAATTGAGTTCGATCTATTTAACCAAAATGATTGTTTTAAATTTTATATATTTTTAAACCTAATTATCTATTAATATTAATATAAATATTATCAAGTAAATTTAAAAACTTGCTAACTTGGATTTTTTTAAAATGGTGCGCGCTGATGTTATATGAAGTCAGCAAGCCACACTCGCAGCGAGGCCTATATTTTTTATAAAAAATAAAAATAAAATTGATTCTATTTATAATTCATAATTCGCATAATTTAAGTCTTTTTTTATCTTTATCGTTCGAATTATAAGTTTGTGAAGAGAAGTACGTGGTGTGGTTGTAACTCCCTACAACCGCCTGCGAACAAGGGCACAACTTCTACCTTCTGACAGGTGTACCTTTTGGGGGAGGTTCAATAGAGGTCTGCTGCTCCGCCTCTACAATTACGGAAGTGACGGGCACTTACCATGCCAGCCACGTTGTTTAGAGTTGCAAGCGCTAAATCAATTGCACCTCCACATCCGCTTCTCCCAACTGCAGGTATTGCTCCAGCATACATTTTGGTGCGCCCCTCAGGCATCCACGTGTGTCCTCATGCATCCGACTGCGTCTTCACCCGTCGTGGGCCCCCCGAGTTGCCCAACATGACTACTGGATAACACTATGTTGTTATGGACCCTTGTGTCCCGTGTACGTGCAGAGTCCAGTGTGTTATCCCCCATGTCCCATGCGCTAGCTTAATATGTATGAATCTTGAACTTATGCATCGGTGGTGCTGACCCGGTGTGGCACAGTGTCAAGCACGTACAACTGAGGTTCATCCAAAAACATGTAAAGACTTAATAATGGACCGAAACATGTAAGGACGTACTAATACACTAGGGACGCACGCATTAGGGATACTCGGACGAGCACGTGGTATAGATGCTTGCGCCTCGCATACGCATGTGGAAAGATTCAAACCATGCACGATGCAAGCCAGTTAGAGTAAACAATGACTCTACAGTCAAAGGGAGCGTGCTATGACCAAAAAAAGTTTGGAATGACCTAAGAAAGTATACCATTTCTACTACTATGATATTCACTTTAGGTTGAGACTATAATCTTATGAATGTCGAGATATTAAAGAGCTAAAATATTCATTTAATTAGCAGAGTTTGCTACCAACATCTGAGAGTATAGCGCAGGAAATATTTCAAGTGTAGTGCAGTTGGTCCATACGTGGACTCAGTGAACAAATAGGTCGGCAACGATCGAGCAAGGGCTTTGATTGAAATTATTATAATTTGAAGGAGTTTTATTGGTAGGACGAATTGATCGTGGTTATTTTTCTTTAACATATTTGGTATTTTGAGGTAAACGTTAGTGTTCTATCTCTATTGTCGAGTGCCAAAGCTCATTGATGTCCGCTCGAAGGTTCATCGGTCTCAAAGTAAGAAAGAGTCGCATGTCAGCGACTTGTTCTAATTGGTGAAAAGTTGGGGCCCAGTAACTTGACATGATGGGCACCTTACCAAATGACATAAACATCCCCGCACTTCTATCATAATATTCATGCATTGCATGCTCTATCAATAGCACATTGTGCTCTTAGTTAAAATACATATGTGTCATGTGCACCCTGTTATGTGATGCGATACACATCTCAATGAGCTCTTGTGCTGTACTTTTACACATGGACCTTCGATGTCCCATCTCAAACCTCAAATTGATTCGATTATGCCAATAACTTTAATCCAAACAAGGCTTGACTTGTTTGCACCAACTCTAGATTTTTTGCACATTGTGATGTCTTTCATACACACCCTCTACGTCTATGCCCCTTGACACACTCTTTCTCAGTGCTTGGCCCTAGGAGTACTTTTATAAATACCTCGTACGAAAATGAGGCTTATGTACTGTTCAGTGCAATCTCAACTTAAATTATTGTGCACCGATGAAAGATTCTTGGTGTACCCACGTCTTCTATAATCATGTTTGCTTCTCAGACTTAGCCATTTACATTGTACCTCTCCTGACCACTTGTACTAACCTCTCGTATATAGTTTAATTGCTATAATCTTTAGAATCTTCTTATTGTTAACAATTTTATTGATATTTATTTGAGATAATAAGTTTATTTTAAAAAGTCATAGTAAATTTGTTAATAATATCTAATGGTCAATTTAGTAAACATGATAAAAATATAATTAGTAACTAATTTATAAATTTAATTTGATGTAATTATTATACTATATAAATTTATACCTCAGTGTCCACCAGATATGAATTATAATTTGTAACTAATTTATAACATGACATTATAATGTCATAGAATACGATGAGATATATTTTTCTAAAAATATCTAGCTTAGCTAAGGTAGATGTAGAATTTTAAACCTACAACTTTTATACTAAAGTTTCTCCCTAAATTTCTCATTGTATCATGACTAATTAATTATTCATTTTTATAATTAAATATATATATGTTAAACCATAAAAAATTCATAACTTACATATATTTAAAAGATAATTTTATTACGTGTTCTAAAAATGATACGAAAAAGTAAAAGAAATCCCCACTTATCCGGGACCGACTCCGAGTCTTAACCCGTGACCGAGTTCCTCCCTCGGCCGAGTCGCGAACCACAAAAAATTCGCATGTTCCCGCGCTCGACAACACAGCTCTTTGCCACGTCATCGATCTGAACCTATGATTTTATCAAGTAAGAAGCAGCCACGTCAACACTCCGAGACGCAGACGTCCGAAAGATATCTCAGCCGTTGATATTATGGAGCAACCAACGGTCCTGATCAAATCCAGCTCATCGATCCGCTGCCTCCACCACTAGGACCAATCAAACTCCAGCATCTCCCTTTATTAAAGCCGAACACGACTTCTTGCTTCCTGCATTCGCTTTCAGTTTCCGCAACAACAAAAAATCGTACCTTTCTCATCTTCCAAGTTCCAACCCTCCCATGGCGCCCAAGGCCGAGAAGAAGCCGGCGGAGAAGAAGCCCGCCGAAAAGCCGGCGGAGGAGAAGGAGAAGAAGGCGGAGAAAGCCCCCGCTGAGAAGAAGCCGAGGGCCGAGAAGCGCCCAGCCAAGGACGCCGCCGGCGCTGTCTCATCCGGTGACAAGAAGAAGAAGAAGAAGGTCAAGAAGGGGACCGAGACATACAAGATCTACATATTCAAGGTGCTCAAGCAGGTGCACCCGGACATCGGCATCTCCAGCAAGGCGATGTCCATCATGAACTCCTTCATCAACGACATCTTCGAGAAGCTCGCTCAGGAGGCCTCCCGCCTTGCTCGCTACAACAAGAAGCCCACCATCACCTCCCGCGAGATCCAGACGTCGGTGCGCCTTGTGCTCCCAGGAGAGCTCGCGAAGCACGCTGTGTCGGAGGGCACCAAGGCGGTGACCAAGTTTACTAGCTCTTGAACGGATCTCAAAATGATGCGTATGCTGTTTGGAATTTACGAATTTTAGGTTTCAGCTTTCAAGTTGCCTTTCCTCCTTGGATTCCGATAGTATGTAATACATCCTATTTTGCTGTAATATACTTCTTTCTAATCTGAAAGGTGTTGTCTTCAATGTTTATTAATCATTGTTTAAGGTGGAATTTCCATCGAAACTAGGAATGCACTCAATGCCTTAAATCTATGGATTGTTTCTGCTTAATTTGGCTTTGTCGTTGCAGCGAGGTGTGCATTTTGCTCATTTTCTTTAACGGAGTGCATGAACAGTGCACTTATGGCAACCGCTGCAAAATTTTGGATCAAAACTCTGTTCCATGATCAAAATTGCAATGTTAAGAAGTAATTAATGCTGTCGATATAAGAGAACGCACAACTTAAAACCAGCCTTAAATTTTTCTCCTTTTACAGAACCAAGGTTTCATCTTATGCCTTTGCAATTACTCGGTGCAAAGGATGAACGCCTATATATTTATATGTATTGCATTGTTGAATTCGAAGTATACATTAACTTTGCCTCCCTGAAACCGGACTCAAGTTGTGGTTGCTGCGGTTGTCTATATGGACGGCGATGGATGCGTCGGCGCCGCCGCCGTCGTCGAAGACCACGGACACCGGGGTCTCATCCGAGTGCACGACATCGTGCTGCTGCACCACAAGGACGGAGGACACCACGCCATGGGCTGATGATGCCAGCACGTCACCGATGGGGCCGAGCTCCGGATGCTCGGCTTGCTGCGCAGCGAGCCCTGCCACCATCGATGTTGGGAATCGCCCCTTCCCCACCACCAGCAGGTCGTACTCGCCTCTCCTTCCGATCGCCAGCACCGCCTCTATCACGTTTCCGGCCGTCTTCTCTTCGTACCTCGCGGTTGATCCATCCGTCTTCCTCCGAAACGCCTCCACCGCCGCGTTGTCCCTTTCCTGTCACAGCGAGAAGCGTAAATTCGACATGAGAAGCGTAATTAATTAAGTGGAAAAGTTGAAGCTTTTGTGAAGGATATATTACGTTTTCTTGCTCGCGATCCATTGCGGCGGTGGAGAAAGTGTAGTTCTTCTCCGCGCTCTTCAATGGCGACGGCCGAAGCATGATGTTTTCCCGGGTGTCCTCGTTTTCATTATTCGACGTGATGAACCTCAACACGATGACGCGAACGCCGGGGTGCTCAGCCATCCTACTTGCTAGCTCCAGCGCCTCCCGGTCGTCGGGACCGCCGAAGAAGAGCACGCAAACCTGCCGGGCGACCTCGGCCGGCCCCACCTGCTCCCCCTCGCCGAAGCCCCGGTCAACGAGTACGGCCACGGAGCAGGGGGACTCCCGCAGAACCCGCTGGTTGACGGATCGCCAGCCATGGCCCACGTTCTCGAAGGCGGGCGGAGCGATGGCGGCAGCGCCGTCATCCCTTCTGTTGCGGTGCTGCCGCTTGTGGAAGGGGAGGATGATGAGGGTGACGCGCTTGTCCTCGGCGAGGCTGCAGACATCCTCGTGCATGGTGTGCAGCGCGGAGACGGCAGCCGTGGAGCGGAGGCTGACGCGGCCGAGACGACCGTAGGCGTCGAAGGCGAGGCCGACGGGGTCGCGTGGCTGCTGGCGGCGGAGGAGGGGGTTGAGGAACGGCAGGCCGTTACGGCGGGCGCGTCGAGCCATGACAATGGAGGAGGACCGTTCAGTGAGCTCGAGGAGGTGGAGGACGTAGAGCTTGAGGGGGGAGGAGGGCCTGCGAATGGACTCGATGAGGGCGATGAGGGAGGGGGCATCGCGGGGGCCGTGGGCGCAGGCAAGGACCCGGAGCTCCTTGGGGTCGGAGGTGGCGGATGGTGGGGAGGAGGAGTCGGTTCGGTGGAGACGGCGGCGGCGGTTCTGGGAATGGGAACGGGCGGGCTTGTAGATGACCATGACAATAGGGGTGGTGATGAAGGTGGTGAAGAGCGCCATGAGCACCAGGATGGCGAAGGTCTCTTCGTTGAGAACCTACACATCAATTCAGAATAAATATATATAGCATGAAGTAGGACTCAACGTATATAATTAAGATGGTTAGACGTAGTAAGAATGCAAATTAATTATATGCCTTTCTTTCTTTGCCGATGTTGAGGACGATAAGCTCCACGAGGCCCTTCGTGTTCATCAGCACCCCGAGCGCCACTGCGTCCCTCGCCGCCATCCGGCAAACTACCGCCACCACGAACGTCCCGAATATCTTCCCGGCGCACGCCGTGGATATCACCAGCGCCAGCACTCCCCACGACCTTCCCCCAGTTATGCTAGCAACGTTCGTCTTCAGCCCGCTCGACGCGAAGTAGAGAGGCAGCAGCAGCTCCGCCACGAAGTCCTCGATTCGATCGATCAGCCGCCCGGCGAATTCCCCCTCCTTCGGCACCGTCAGCCCGAACACGAACGCCCCGAATATGGAGTGGATGCCGATGAAGTCGGTGAAGAATCCCGAGATGAGGACGCCGGCGAGGGTGAGCGCGATCCACGCCTCGCTCTCCCCGCCCTCGCTCTCCGCCCTCCTCGCCACCCACGTCATCGCCGGCCGCACCACCGCCATCTGCACCGCCACGAACGCCGCTCCACAGAGGAGCACCCAGAGCGACACCAGCGGGCTGCGCCCGCCCCCGCCGCTTGTCGTGCCGGAGAGCGCGACGGCGAGGGCGAGGAGCACCCACGCGGCGACGTCGTTGAATGCGGCGGCAGCCAAGGCGGTCTCGCCGACGGGGGTGGTGAGGAGCTTGAGCTCGGCGAGGATGCGGGCGAGGACGGGGAAGGCGGTGATGGAGAGGGAGACTCCCATGAAGACGAGGAATGGGGCGTAGCCGGGCTCGTCGGCGCCGGGGATGGCGGCACGGAGGACAAAGGCGACGCCGATGCCGCATGCAAAAGGGAGGGAGATGCCGGCGGCGGCGATGGCGAAGGCGCGGCGGCCGCTACGGATGATGGAGTAAAGGTCGAGCTCGAGGCCGACTAGGAATAGGAAGAACAGGAGGCCGATGCTGGCCACCGTCTCGAGGATGGGCGTGCTCCACGATGGGAAGATGTTGTGGAGGTAGGTTTTGTTCCGACCAAGCGCCGACGGCCCTAAAATAATCCCTCCCTGCGCGCAGTGAAGAAATAAATTAAACAAACACGTGCACATACGAACGGGCGGAGGGATATATCGCCGGCCGGAGTTGAGGGTCTTACAACGATCTCGGCGATGACTTTGGGCTGCCGGAGGGGTTTGAGGAGGAGGGAGAGGAAGCGGCTGAGGAGGAGGACGAGGATGGTTTGGACGATGAGGAGGGGGAAGGCGAAGTGGAGGGGGTTGTCGCCTTGCCAAACTCCATTGGAGGCGGTCTTTATGGCAGTGATGTTCACTGCAGCCATGGCGACCTTGGGTTGGGAGTGAGGGAAAGAGGCCGCGCTTGAGCCTTCTTTATAATTAACGGGAGCAAGGAGACGTCTTAACTGCTATGCTCAATCACTTCGATTCAACTCGAGCTCTGACCAGCAAACTTCAGGTTAAATTTACCTCAAGTCATTTGCATTAGAAACACGATCTATAATACAAATAATAGTCTTGTTCTCCTTAGTTTTGAGCTCAAGGTCAGGTAGATTTAAAATGACTTAATTCTAAAATAATACCGCCTTAAAAGAAAACACAATCTAATACAAATTACACGGCTTATTCTAAAATTTCTTTAATCCTTATTTCTCTTTAAAAAACTACGAATTCTACTTGAGCATATCATTCTAATCCACTGAGGAATTGGAATTTGGCAAGACAGAGAGGAATTAACATCATCATCTACTTCAGCACATCAAGAAATTAAACTTTCTGCATTTGACAAAATAGTTAGTCAAACTGAAGCTTGGAGAAATCCAATTTATATATCACCTCCTCCTACTTTCTTCTTCAGTTGGAGAAATTAAAACAGATCGGAGAAACCAACAAGAAGATGATTTGTGTGATCACATACTTCACACTCCGAACCTTTCTCAACTGGTATACCTTCTCTAATACGTAAATATTATCTGATTTGATTTTTTTTAAAAACAAAAACATCTGGAGAAGCCGTCGCGTGATGATTTCTACTTTGACCTCACTGATACAATGCATGTATATACAGAGAGAGAGAGAGAGAGGTAAAAGTAATGGTAATAAAAAAGTTGATTTATATTGTAATCAGAATCGACTTATTCATTAAAGACATGAATTTGTTAAGGATTACGGTAAGTGGAGAGGTCAGCCGTCAGGGCGGCGAGACCCTCGTGATTGGATCACGTGACAAAGAAAAAGAGAGGAGCGAATAACTTTTTCTTTTTCTATTTTTTTTCCCAAATTATCACGTGTTTACGATGAGATTACCTCTCACCTTTTTCCAGCATCTATATTTTTCTTTTCCCTTAACTTTTGCTGCTCATTAATTACTTCGAATGCCTCTCTCCGTCGTCTTTTTAAAATTAGAGCCAACAATGTATTAGTTTATTTTCGAATATGACCCAATTTAAATTTTTTCCGTACTGACTCACTTTAAATTTAATAATATCAATAATGATCGAAAAAAAGTATATGCCAAACTAACCAATTAACGTGACACGTTGACTAAATTTTATTAAAAAAATATTCGACGGGCGGATCGATCTCTCACCCGGTCGACAGCCGAACCCGCGCGCCGGCTTACCCGTGATGATTTTTTTTTTTCTTGTCATCGTCATCTCTCTTCTTCTTCGTAGACGAAGAAGAAACGGAGCATGGGCATGGCGTCGAAATCGAACTCGCCGTCGGCCATAATTGGTGTCGCCAGAGCCAGGAGATGACGCGGAAGACGATGGAAAGCTTATTCGGAGCCTTTTCTAGTCGCAATCTAGCATGCGCGGAGGTCTTCGACATCACTGCTCGGTATCGCTGGCTCTGCAAGAAGAAGGAGCTAGGCGAAGAAGAAACAGAGCATGGGCATGGCGTCACAATACACTGCTATACTTTAGGATGGTTGAAAAATCTACCTCTTAATGTTTGAAAATAATGGTGGCGAAAGATGATTAGGTTGTGAAAACTTACATAATACAAGGCATCATAATCCCTTATCAGTTGTAAACGTGGGTAGTTTTTTTTTTCCTTCTAATTTTGGCTGATAGCTCATCAAGTAAGTATACCTCCTAATCTCCTGTAACATTCATGATACTTAGTGCCTACACACAGTCTTTTATCAGATTAGCGCAGTGCGTACTGCTCGTATCAAGCACTAATTCTAAACTGTGCTTAAAACCGCGTTTTGGATTAAGCAATACAGCACGGGATCTTCTTGGATGTCAGTCATAACTCCAATCACTGCACACAAATAAATTTGCTCTGTTGCTTTTGAACCATCAGCATGAGTAGCGTGAACCGAAGATAGCTGCCAATATAAGAAGAGATCATACTACGAACAGGCTATGCACGTGATTTTGTTAACTGGAAAAACATTTGTTTCTCAAACCTGCTTGCTTACTAACTTCATTCAAAATTGTTAAGCAATTATGCTGCTCCTTTGTGCTACCAACCTTTTATACTTTGTCATCGCTGCCTTCTCCCTTGCAGATCATGATGGAATATCTTTTAGCATCTTTCTCGCCATTCTATCTTTGTGTGATTATATTTCTGGCAGCATCATGGGCAGCAAACAAGGGAGTCTATCTGTAAATTACAACAAGTTTGGTACCGTTGGGAAGCTTGCATGCAGAGAAAGTTAAGTTATTTAATTAATTATTCCATCCATCCATGATTAACCGAATTAACATTTTTTTGTTAATTAAATTTTATACTAGTCTAAAAGAAAAAATAAAAATTATTGAATCCAAACTAGAAGAAGGATGAGAAGTCATTGTTGGAGAACAATTTTTTGTTATATCCAGCACTAGAGCTTTAAGAAAGTCCTAAATTGGAAATTAAAATTATTTGATCAAATATGATTCGGTACCTATCTACGAAAGAAAAAAGGATCAGCAGCGATACGCTCGTAAATTTATAAGCTTCTTAACTATAATTAATAAGGACTAAATTATTGATATAAAGAAAGAGAAAATATGCTAACCATTTTCAATAAAAGTATATCCCTATAAAAAGGGTGGAAGTTACTGGGATGAAACTTTTTTTAAAAAAATTTGGTGAAAAAAAAAACTCCAAAATATGTTATCTTAAAGATAAATATATATATTTCTATTTAAAAAATTAATTTTATAAAAAAGGTGAAAAAACTATTGTCTCCAAGATAAATATATTTATTTTATTAAAAAATATTATCTTTATACATATAATTTTCATTAATTTAAACCATTCACAGAGGATAAAAATATGTTTTTCTCCGCACAAGAGGAAAAAGAAAAAAAAATACACATAAAATTGTGTTTTTTTTGGGTAGCTGCACGGCCCGCAAAGTTTGCAGTGCGGGCAGCGGCGCAGGCTTAATGGCGTATCATCTAATCGTTCGTTCGTCCTATTCCGCTCCAAGGACGGTCAGATTAAGGACCTCCCCACTTCCGACTAAAATGATATTTGCAGATGATCCACCGCTGCCCCGCCCAACCAAACGCCAACCCCACCAGCGCACTTTATGCGCCTCCGCGTAAAAAACTGGCTAAATTCCTATTTTTCCCACCGTCCTCATTTATTTCTTATGGGCTCGCACTCGTTCGCCAGAACATTCTAGAACCCCTGACTCTTTATAAATACCTCTCGGACTCCTGTGCTCCATCAGAATTCAGAAACCCTAGCGGCAGATCTCGCAGGCTTGTTGGGTTCCTTCCCCTTTTCCTCTTCTTCTACTTCGTCTTAGCGTTTCATCCTCTCTCTCTCTAGCGGATATGGCTGGGAAGGGCGAGGGTCCTGCGATCGGGATCGATCTCGGTACCACCTACTCTTGCGTCGGCGTGTGGCAGCACGACCGCGTCGAGATCATCGCCAACGACCAAGGCAACCGCACCACCCCCTCCTACGTCGCCTTCACGGACGGCGAGCGGCTCATCGGCGATGCTGCCAAGAATCAGGTCGCGATGAACCCCACCAACACTGTCTTCGGTGAGTTAGGGGAAAAGCGTTTAGTATTGAATTTTTTTGCCTGTGGCTTTGGATCGAAGTCATGGTGATATGGTTTAATTTTAGGATTTCGTTGCTCAAAAGATCTATATCCTAGATTTGATTTTGTTTGGTCCGATTATATTTCTTTGAATCCAGATTTTTCATGTATCTTTACTTTTTAAAAGTTTTAACATAATTAAGATAATTTCCTTTTGTGTTTATTAAATTATTTATTTTCTATCTGGATCTAGGAGTCTTTATTCTCCTTGGTAACTTTTCATGTTAAGATTCACTTGATGGGGAGAAGAAAATAAGATTTCATAGGGTAGGATGGAAATATCCTAAATACGGTATTTAAAGTTGGGAGATTCCTTTCTCAAGTGACAATGTGATTAGTGGATCTATATAATAGAGAGACGATGAAGGAAATAGGCAACAATATAAACCACCCGATTTTTCAAAAATTACAGGCATAATAAGTTTTATAATATTGATTACATCATCTATATTATATTCCGTAAGTGTCCCTCTAGGAGTGCTGGTATACATCTAAATGTTTGCTCTATATTCTGCTGTACAAAATGCCGATCTTTGTTGCGTGTCTTTTAATTTCCAAGCGCGGGTGAATGAAATACTCTAGTTTGGGGTTACTGAAATGAAATCCGTTTTAGGTGTGAAGTAAATTGATGCAACTAGATAAGCTTTGCTAATTTTTTATTGAATCGTTATTTGCTTAATGTTTGCTTACTTGTCAATCCCTGTAGTATTCATAACAGACTAAAATTGGTTTTTTTGTTATTCCGTAATCCTATCCAAATAACACTGTCTTATATATAAAATTGCCTTTTTTTTTACAGCCAACATGTTTCATATTTTTCAAGTTAGTGATGCTCCCTAAGTTTAGCTATGCTCATGTCAATTTTGTTATTTATGCTGTATTATTTGTTTACTGTTCGTTTTGGTTCTTCAAATATATTTCTACTCTTCATACAGTTTGTTATTATTTATACTATGCACCGCACTGCTGGTGTATAATCTGCAATGTAATTATCACATCGCGTAATATGATTGCTATAACAGTTACAGCTGAAGTTAGGTTCCATAAATCTTTCCTTTCATAGGTTAAGCTTGTGCTGTGGGTAAACTAATGCTTTTACTTTCGTTGTGCATTGTTTATTTGTTTCAGTGAATGCTGATGCGAGGAGTTATATATCTTATTGTTCAGTTGTGTTTCCTCATGGTGTCTGGGGAATTTTTGATTGCTGTATTTCATATGGTCTTTTTCTTATCCTTGCAGATGCAAAGCGCTTGATTGGTCGGCGGTTCAGTGATGCTTCTGTTCAGAGTGACGTCAGACTCTGGCCTTTCAAAGTCATTTCTGGTCCAGGTGATAAACCCATGATTGTTGTCCAATACAAGGGCGAGGAAAAGCAGTTTTCTGCTGAAGAGATTTCTTCCATGGTTTTAATGAAAATGAAAGAAATTGCTGAGGCTTACCTCGGATCTATTGTCAAGAATGCTGTTGTCACTGTTCCTGCCTACTTTAACGACTCACAACGCCAGGCCACCAAGGATGCTGGTGTCATTTCGGGACTTAATGTTATGAGGATTATCAATGAGCCTACAGCTGCTGCTATTGCTTATGGTCTCGACAAGAAGGCCACCAGTGTTGGCGAGAAGAATGTCCTGATATTTGATCTTGGTGGTGGTACATTTGATGTTTCTCTTCTTACAATTGAAGAGGGTATTTTTGAGGTCAAGGCTACTGCTGGAGATACCCACCTTGGGGGTGAGGATTTTGACAACCGCATGGTCAACCATTTTGTCCAAGAATTCAAGAGAAAGAACAAGAAAGATATCAGTGGGAACCCAAGAGCTCTTAGAAGGTTGAGGACAGCATGCGAGAGGGCAAAGAGGACACTATCCTCCACCGCCCAAACCACTATCGAGATCGATTCCTTGTTTGAGGGCATTGATTTCTACACCACCATTACCAGAGCCAGATTTGAAGAGCTCAACATGGACTTGTTCAGGAAGTGTATGGAGCCAGTCGAGAAGTGTCTGCGAGATGCGAAGATGGACAAGAGCAGTGTGCATGATGTGGTTCTTGTCGGCGGCTCCACCAGAATACCAAAAGTTCAGCAGCTGTTGCAGGACTTCTTCAACGGCAAGGAGCTCTGCAAAAGCATTAATCCTGATGAGGCAGTTGCTTATGGTGCTGCTGTGCAGGCCGCTATTCTCAGCGGCGAGGGTAACGAGAAGGTTCAGGACCTTCTTCTACTGGACGTCACTCCTCTCTCTCTTGGTCTGGAAACTGCTGGAGGTGTGATGACTGTTCTTATTCAAAGGAACACCACCATCCCCACCAAGAAGGAGCAAGTCTTCTCCACTTATTCGGACAACCAACCTGGTGTCCTGATTCAGGTCTATGAGGGCGAGAGGACCAGGACCAGAGACAACAATCTGCTTGGAAAGTTTGAACTCTCTGGAATCCCTCCTGCTCCCAGGGGCGTTCCTCAGATCACTGTTTGCTTCGACATCGACGCCAATGGCATCTTGAACGTCTCTGCGGAGGACAAGACTACCGGACAGAAGAACAAGATCACCATCACCAATGACAAGGGCAGGCTCAGCAAGGAGGAGATCGAGAAGATGGTTCAGGAAGCGGAGAAGTACAAGTCGGAGGACGAGGAGCACAAGAAGAAGGTTGAAGCAAAGAATGCCTTGGAGAACTACGCCTACAACATGAGAAACACCATCAAGGACGACAAGATCGCGTCGAAGCTGGATGCTGGCGACAAGAAGAAGATCGAGGATGCAATCGAGCAGGCCGTACAATGGCTCGACGGCAACCAGTTGGCGGAGGCCGATGAGTTTGAAGACAAGATGAAGGAGCTGGAGGGCATTTGCAACCCTATCATCGCCAAAATGTACCAGGGGGCTGGTGCTGGTATGGGTGGTGGAATGGACGAGGATGCGCCTGCGCCCTCCGGTGGCAGCCAGGGTGCAGGTCCAAAGATCGAGGAGGTCGACTAAAGAATCTCATTTTTCTAGTCTCCTATTGGAAACTTATTCCCCCACTGGATTATGAGATATTATATTTCATGCTTTCGTCTGCTTGGCAGCAAGTATTTTATCAAGATGACTTTGCAGCTACATTTCATTCTGTACTCTATAATGAATACATTTCATTCTATGCTCTATGATGAATTGTTTTTTTTTATTATCTCTTTTGGAACTTAGCTGTTAAACAAGCAGACAAAAGTATCATTCATGTTAAAAAATCGTAATAATGAACTTAAGTAGCTAACACAACGGATGGGTGGTTCATTTTGCAGGGCGCGTAGTATAACAATGATAATGATAGCAGGAAGAAGTGTATTTACCCATGCACGGCTTTTCAACTTTAGCATTTGGTAATGCAGGTCTGCCCTGTTTTTGCGGAAAGGGTTAGATTGCAGCCATGATCAATAAAGCTCATCACCATCCTTATTTTGATCTTTTATGATGTGATGTGGTGCACGCATAGAGCAAGAAAAATGATTGAAAAGCTTCAAAGATCTGATTTATCATCTATTACACAGCACAAAAATTGATCTCTTTATCATTCCCTTCACTCAGGCTCAGGTCCAATTTTATCTACGACGACGTACAGGTACAGGCTGCTTTTTAACGCAATTAATTAATTTAAGAAAACAAAAAAGGCAGCATGTATAATTAATAATCCATAGATCTTCATTCAAATTCCCATATGCACTAAATCTCATATATTTTATGAATACTTAAAAAATCTTATTTTTTTTTATTACTTTAGTACTTGGATATCCATGTAATAATGTCAAATATTTATCTTTAAAAGTCCATATAGATTAGTTTTGGCACATGTTCAATAATGTTGAACATTCAGTGATATTTAACTATCCCTTGTTTGTTTTAGTAAAGCTGGACTTGGCTTGGTGGAAATCAACTTAGATTGGGCCAACTTGAAGAAGTCAGATAAAGGCTGATGTGATATGTAGAGAGGTAGAGAGGTGCTGATGTGGTAAGTTGTTGCAAACTGACCAATGTTGATGAAGACGCTTCAATCCTACAATTCCACCCAACCTATAACATTTTCTTCTCTGCTGCAAAAACGAGAAGCAACGATTGAATACTGTGACTCTACGAATGCCTCCTTCAAGTAAAGGCGAATGCAACTGAAGCCCTAAAAACTAAAATTGAGATAGGATTTTTCCTCCCCAACAACAGTCAGCAAGAGAGAGCTTTTTAATGAGGGTTTGAGAGTGACGACTTTGCCGGATTGTGGCAAGTCGCATGAGGGTCTTGAGATTGTTCATCTACGGTATTATTACAAACTTGTGATTAGTTATTTATTTGAATTTTTTTGTGTAGTTTTACTAGTGCGAGAGAACCATAACCTTAACCTTTCCCCTCAGAATGGTGCATGTGTTTGGTAATTCTGTGTGGTGTTCGTTGAAGATTCCAAGAATCGATTTAATCCAGCTTCCGCAAACCTCAACTCAGCAAGTCTCCAAATCAAGTTGAGGTATACATATGGTGCTCTTCCTTAGGTGTCACAGTACACCAGAGATTAATTTGGGTGAAAAATTTTAACCTAGAAATTGACCTGGTGTCATAAGGTGTCGTGATTTTAATAATTTTTACACCAAATATTGTAATGCAAAATGGTGTACTACTAGCCTAAGATTTGGAATTCAATAAAACTATTAACACTGATGGAGCAGATGCCAGCTAATGGACTTTTCCATTACAAATGCTGACTGAATACTCTCTCTTGATTTAACTCTTGATACTCTTTTATTATTTTTATTTAATAATTCTTTAATTATTTTTAAATAATTTTTCGATCCTTAATGATCCTTCTTGAATGCTTTGTCCATCTACTAATTTATATAACCTTCCAAATCATGAGGATCCTAATAAAAGTACTTTTTTATTTAGTTTGTAAATGCTCAGGTATTTTCTACATTAACCCTCGTAAGACTACCACTTGTTGCCTAAATGACATTCAAATTCTTATTATTTTGGTGAAGTTGGTCGTCTTCTTAAGTGGTATACATGCTGTAATGTAGTGCGACCCCATCTTACCTATATGATATGTGAGTATGCCATTTTTAGTGTCTAAGAATAAGTACGGAGGATCACATAGATAATTTAAATTATTTACTTATTTATTTTAACCATCTCACGTATATTTGACATTAATATATTTTTATTAATTAAATTTTATATTAACCTATTCGGTAATAAATGATATTTGAAATACTAAAAAATATATATTTAAATTAAATATCCTAAAATTTATTGAATCTAGACTATTTTAATCTAGTAAAATAAAAATAGTAAAATTTATTTTTTTAAAAATTAATCACGATCTAATTTTTACAATCAAATATTTACTATTTAACTATTTTCTTATAGGTTTCTAAGTTAAAAAAAATTAAAAAACACATCAATAACCAAACAACACCTTAGTAAAAAAAAATAAAATTTCATAGTCGTGCACTAAAGCTTTAAGAAAGTGCTACCTTCATTGAAAATTAAATTATTTGATCAAGATTTGATATCAACTAAAAGAGAAATGAGAAAATATGCTATATTTCCAGTAAAGAGGGAGAAAGTTAATAGGACGAAACTTCATGGTAATATGTACTTTCATTGAACATCGTTTATTTGTTTCAGTGAATGCTGAAGCGAGGAGTCATTTATCTTAGTGTTCAGTTGGTAGTTTACTGATGCATAATGCTAATTAGCTTTTGTTCTCTTAATTGTGTTTCTTCCTGGTTTTCGGAGAAACTTTTTGATTGCTTTATTTCATACTCTTTTTCTTATCCTTGCAGATGCAAAGCGCTTGATGCTTCTGTTCAGAGCGATACTTCTGGTCCAGGTGACAAACCCACGGTCGTGGTCCAATACAAGGGCGAGGAAAAGCAGTTTGCTGCTGAAGAGATTTCTTCCATGGTTTTGATGAAAATGAAAGAAATTGCTTAGGCTTACCTCGGATCTGTTGTCACACCTGATTACTTGAACGACTCGCAGCGCCAGGTCACCGAGGATGCTGGTATCATTTCGGGACTTAATGTTATGATGATTATCAACGAGCCCACAGCTGCTGCTATTGCTTATGGCCTTGACGAGAAGGCCAGCAGTGATGGCGAGAAGAATGGCCTCATCTTTGATCTAGGTAGTGGTACCTTTGATGTTTCTGTTCTTACAATTGAAGAGGGCACTTTTGAGGTCAAGGCTACTGCTGGAGATACCCACCTTGGGGGTGAGGATTTTGTCCAGGAACTCAAGAGAAAGAACAAGAAAGATATCAGTGGGAACCCAAGAGGACAGGATGCGAGATGGCAAAGAGGACACTCTCCTCCACCGCCCAAACCACTGTCGAGATCGATTCCTTGTCTGAGGGTATTGATTTCTACACCACCATTACCAGAGCCAGATTTGAAGAGCTGAACATGGACTTGTTCAGGATGTGTACGGAAACAGTCGAGAAGTGTCTGCTAGATGTGAAGATGGACGATAGCAGTGTACATGATGCGGTTCTTGTCGGTGGCTCCACTAGAATTCCAAAAGTTCAGCAGCCGTTGCAGGACTTTTTCAACGGCAAGGAGCTCTGCACAGAGCATTAATCCCGATGAGGCAGTTGCTCGCGTTGCTGTTGTGCAGGCCTCTACACTCAGCCGCCAGCACAAGTCGGAGATCGAGAAGATGGTTCAGGAAACGGAGAAGTACAAGTCAGAGGACGAAGAAGGTCGAAGCACGAGAAACACCATCAAGGACGACAAGATCGCGTCGATGCTGGCGACAAGAAGAAGATCGAGGACGCGATCGAGCAGGCCATACAATGGCTCGACGGCCACCAGTTGGCGGAGGCCGATGAGTTCGAAGACAAGACGAAGGAGCTCGAGGGCATTTGCCAGGGTGCAGGTCCAAAGATCGAAACTATATCATATCGGAAACTTCTTCGCTTGATCTCGGCCTCGGCCTTCCATTTACGACGAGGCCGTGCCCCCACTGGGGTTTTTAGATATTATATTTCATGCTTTCGTCAGCTTTTGCGGCAATTATTTTATCAAGAGGGCTTTACAGCTAAATTGTTTTTTACTTTCTTTTGAAACTTATGCTTTAAACAAGCAGACAAAATGATCATTCATGTTTTTTTTTTAAAAAAATAACAGTAAAACGTGTGTGGATCTCGTGCATCTTGTATACCCGGTTACGGATTTGATGCTGGTAGGGGAGGGGGGGTTATACATACATAATCTCATTCGTCTATAAAAAAGAAAAGAAAAGAAAAGAAAAAGCAAGGAATAAAATTCATGGAGGAAGTAAAAGTTTATTCCTGGAGGATGCAAAAAGGTAAAGAGAGGGGGGAAAAAAAGAAGAAAAGAAGACAAAAAAGCATGTATCGACAGAACTGGGAGGAGGCGAGAGGGGGTCCTCGGTGAAATTAATCAACGTGCCGTAGTCCGGCAGCTAACAACACTTAAAAAACAGATAGGGATTAGGGAGGTGGGGAACATTCTTCATGGCGTATAAACATAACAATGTGAATAATGACGATGGTAGCAGTAAGCAGTGTATTTATCCATGCATGGCCTAATCAACTTTAGCATTCGGTGATGCAAGTTGCTCCCTGCCTTTGCAAAAAGGGGTAGTAGCTTGCAGCCATGATCAATCAATCAAGCTCATCACCCCTCCTTCTTTTGATCTTTTATGATGTGATGTGGTGCACACATTGAGCACGAAAATTGATTAAAAAAAAAGCTCCAAAGGCCTGATTTATTATTACCTATCAACGCACAGCACAAAAATTTGATCTCTTTATCATCTTCCCTCCACTCAGACCCAGGGTCCGATTTTATCTTTTTAGATGGAAAAAATGACGACGCACACAGCCTGCTTTTTTAAACCCAATTAATAATTCCCACACGCACACAATATATGTATTGTTTGGGATGTGATGCATGCGGATGCGCATCGATTAGGAACAGCAGGAGATCAAATTGCCCTTCCCTTCTCTTCTCCGGACGTCTCCTCTCTCCATCAGCGGAGAAATAAATCCACATCCGACGCACGCGGCATGCAGCGGTGTAATCGCTACGTATTCTTTTTTTAATTTGGCCGGCCGGTCGACGAAGCTTCCTCTTTCCAATTACACGTTTGACGTTTTAAATTAAATTACCCTGCGTTCGTTTTTAAATTAAAAACTTTTTTTATATAATCAAAAAGGACTAACTACGTACGTAATACATACATTCATCTGATTAAAATAAAAGATGGGTTCAAGACTCATTAAAATTGGAAAAAAAAGATTTATTCCACTTTAATCTTTACTCTACCACCCCCCATACTAAGTTGTGTTTCAAGTTGAGAGCACAACCTTTGTCATTCAATTGAACTATAATTATATAAAAAAATTGCAGTTTTCTTTAAACCTCTCGAAAGATCTGGATAGGCATCGTTGTGGGAACAACAGGGAGCTTTAATTTTGTGGATGATAGATTTCATTTCAGGTCAGCCCATTTTAATCATTCATGTGAATTTGGACGGTTGAGATTTCATCCCTTTGCATAATAATATCTCAATCGACTTAAATAGCTACTCTTTTAACCTACGACCTGAGTTTACTGTATATGCTGTATTAAGAGTTTTATATATAACAAAACACATTGTATTATTTGGTCTTATTTTCAGTAGAATTTTCATTTCATAGATATATATATAGATATATACTCAGCGCTCATGATTAAAAAAAAAAAACTTAAAATTTAAAACCTGCAGCTACCATATCATCATCCCCAACATGTTCCTTTTAGCTAGGTAGCTAGGGTTTTCCAATTTCCATTGCCCTTCAATTCCTTCAAATATGGAGCCCCCATGGCCATGCGGTTGCTTTCTCTCCCCACCTTTTCCCATGCATGAATGAATGTGATCGGTACAGGAAGCAGCCCTTCTTTGGCCTTCCTTCCCCCACCTGATCTCTCCTCCCCCATGCAGTGCACCACTCATCATATATCTCACAAGGGAGTAGTAATATTATTGAAGCTTAAAGCCTAAGTCTCTTCTCCCTCTGATCTCTCCTTCCTGTTCCTCCTCTTCGAGAGCAAAGAACTGCAGGTTTTAAGATCATATGTGTGTGTATATATATATATATAGATATGCCTCGATCACCACTTATATCTTTCCTTTAATCTGTAGTAGTAGTAGTAATACCTCTCTCCCTTCAACCTCCCTTTTGCCTAAAGAGAGGAAATAAAGACTTAAAGATCAAAGACACCACAACCCACCACCACCACCGCCACCACCACCACCATGGTTTTTCCTTCTTTTCCTCTCTATTTAGATCCCCCTAACAACTGGAACCAGGTGATCTTTCTTCTTCTTCTTCTTCAATTTCTTCCCCTTGCATGTTGTCACTTTTCCCCGAGTTGTTTTTTACTAAAAAGCAATTAGTTATCTGTGCTCTCTTTCTTTCTTTTCTTGAGCATTTTTTTTTCTTATTTGGTCATGTATCGTTCATCTTTATACAGCAGCAAGTCCAGCTACCAGGCGGCGGCGGCGGCGCAAGTGAAGCTCCCCAGCTCGCACCGCCGCCACTAGTTTTGGTGCCACCGCGAGCTAACGCTGGGATCTCCGGCTCGGCGACGCGGCCGGGGTCGATGGCCGGGCGAGCACGGCTCCCGAAGCTCGAGCAGGCCGCGCTCAAGTGCCCCCGCTGCGACTCCACCAACACCAAATTCTGCTACTTCAACAACTACTCCCTGTCGCAGCCGCGCCACTTCTGCAAGACCTGCCGCCGGTACTGGACCCACGGCGGCGCCCTCCGGAACGTCCCCGTCGGCGGCGGCTGCCGCAGGTCCAACAAACGCACGAAGCCCACAGCCGGTGGCGGCAGCTCTTCCAGCGCCGGTCGCCAAAGTGGCCAAGCATCCTCGTCATCGGCCGTCGTCCTGCAGCAGCCGCCGCCGCCTCCGGACCGGCTGCCGGATAGCGGTGCTCCAGGGACGATGAGCTTTGCCGCCGCGATGGAAACCCTAGATCACCCGGTCGGACTTGAGAATTTAAGGTTTGAATCCCCGATGTCTTTGACCGGGTTGGAGCCTCCCCCACTGCCACCACCGCCACGACACCTGCCACCGGTTCCGAGCTTATTATACTCATCCTTCATCGTCGGAGACGGCAGCGATCTCGACGGACGATTTGGGGGTCAGCTGGAGAGCGACAGCAAAGCTCCGAGCTCCGGGTTCCTCATGCAGCAGCAGCTGGCCGCTTCAGTGAAGATGGAAGATGACGCACGGGGTCGTCTTTCGCAATATTATGGTTGGGGCGCCGGCAGCAGCAGCGGCGGATGGGCAACTACAGCAGGTTTCTCCAGCTTCAATTAGCTCTTCATCAACTGATCACAGTTTAATTACTGCAGACTAATTATGAATCATATATATATATATGAATCTTCTGTTTAATGTTTATCGAAGTAATTGCTAGCTACTTGTGCGTTGATCGAAGTAATTGTATGTACGCATTTTTATGCTTCTTATTTTAGTTTTACTTTCCTTTTCAGTTCCGGTGTTCTCTCTTCGCTACTTGTTAATTAATTCTACACATGCAAACATGCATGCAATGATATATTTAGTTTAGCAGCTTGTGATTGATATATATAAAAGTAATTGAGTTGTGGAGAGGGGGGGAGTGTGTGGGGGGTATCACTGTGGGAAGGCTGGAAAGAAGAAAAAGAAGAGAGAAGGGAAGAGATATTAATTGCCTCGAGTTGCTACATTCCAAGAGAATGATGAGGTCTCATTAAAATGCACACAAAATAAACCACCGCAGCCTTTTCTGCAACATCAATATTCCACTGGCATGATTGCTTGCAGATTAAAGCTATCATGCTTCTCATCTTTTCATATATATGCAGATGTATCTGTTTGCGTATATATCCTTGCCAGAATGACCACTTTGACCAACCTCTTTATCATAAAACTCATCAATCAACATCCTCAGTAATTATTATAAAACTCATCTCTGAACGTCCTCAGGAGCTAAATTTTTTTCAAGAAGTTGAGATGGCAAACGCATTAAAAATGATGCATATATATGTGTGTGTATATATATATATATTCTAATGTGGTAGCACTTAAAATGATAAATAAAACTATAGAAACAAGAGGGTTTTAGAAGCTCTTACAATAACAATGGTAAATTACAAACTCTTATAATAATAATTATATCCTCAGTTAATGTATTAATTGCAGCTGGAGATGTATATATATCTGGGCAGTGACTCCTTCATGCATGGTGTTGTGTGCGCTGGTGAAGGCATAAACAGTTAGCAGCCGCAGCAGTAAACGGGAGACAAGGAGACAACTTTGCTTTTTTTTCCTGCAGGTTAATTTACTGCTTCATTTCATTCCTCCATGTATATTTGCTCTCATCTCTCTCTCTCTTTCTCTTCCTTCCACACACACATATATTTAACAAATCCAAACAC
The DNA here is from genome assembly GCA_030544415.1 of Thalia dealbata. Taxonomy (NCBI): domain Eukaryota; kingdom Viridiplantae; phylum Streptophyta; class Magnoliopsida; order Zingiberales; family Marantaceae; genus Thalia; species Thalia dealbata. The sequence goes on from CM060458.1 coordinate 4,556,222, forward strand.
TCACTTAGCATAAATATATATATATGCTAGGTAGATGCTTGTAGGATACATGTGCATGCAAAGTTAGGATAGAGTTAAAAGACGGACATGTATAGATAGATTGATAGAGAGTATATTCCATTGAAGAATATTATAACCTGATAAGCAATGGAGGTTATTTACATGGTACGCACGTAGGTAGAGAAGCAGAGAGAGAGAGAGACGTAGATATGCATGCCTACTGCAGGTACTGAAGCATGCAACGACAGCAGTAAATATGCATGCATTATGATGTCTTCGAGTTTGCATGCATTTTGTTTTCCTCTCCATCTTCAGGCTGATGAGCATGCGGTGCTTGGGCTTTAATATTATTATTGTATTCTTTTAAAGTCGAGGGTTTATACGAGCTTAATAATAATAGCACTTGAAAGAATTAAGTTGTGTTTCATATTTGATATGTTATCAGGAAAGCTCTGATACTTAACTAGTTTGGAACGCTATAATAATGCCAATTTTTGAAGTTAGAGCTAAACTCTGACGATAGAAATCTTTATAAAATCAAAATTTTAGATTCAAGAAGAAAAAGTTTGAAGAGAAAAAGGTCGAATGGAAATAAATACCACAAAGAATAATAATATACATATTATTTAATTTGGTTAGATTTTAGTGTTAAGTCAATGAAGGAGCGAGGGAAGTTGATATCTTATAATAAGCAAGGAGAAAAAAATTTGATATTGTCTTCTATGCACATATATAAATAATTATTACCTTATTTTCGGCGGCTTAATAATTATTCCTTCAATTTATATACACGCACATTTTAATACTAAAAACTAATGGAACATTCGTATATATTAATTACCAAAACATCAGATCGGCTTTATTAGATTACTTCATAAATATATATACCTTACATCCTAAATATTATATACTTATCAGCTAATTATATCAATACAGGTATATATATATATATATCATTTATTTATATTAAAAAATTTAACTTGTTATCTTAGAATTTTTAGTGCCATCATTAAATTTTAAATTATACAGCATTTTCAACAACGTAGCTGATGGTTCAGTTATCAGTCAGCTGACCACAAGACTTTCTGCAAGTAGTTGCCCCTTAATTAATGATTAAAGAGTCAGTATCAGTTTCTTCGGTAAGCAAATGTGATGCCTGCATTATAGTAATTAATCAATATCCTCTGCAGTTACCGACGTCCCTAAGTATGGGATGAGGATTAATTAACTGTGATAAAAGCTGGATAAGATCAACAATGAAAAGATGTGATTTTATCACTCTTAGGGTGAAGGTTTTCTGATAGAAATAAGGTTTGGTTTTCTGACAGGGACGGTTTGTCCCATTTTTATCCCCCTGATTAATGAAAGCAGAGATAGATGTAGATCAAAGAAAATTTTGAATATTTGTGACCATGTTCTTTATAGAATGAATGATCTCAGTTTGAGACATTAGGACTGAAAATTACAGCTGATGCAGTCTCATAAATTGAATCATGATCATTCACACATCTAAAACCTTGCAGTGCCTACAGCCGTATACAAGATATGTGACTCATCCAACCTGCCAAATAAAAAGCTCGAGGATGGATTTTTTTCAGAAATCTTTTCTATGCCACAACATATCTCACCTGTACTTATTATGTTGTTTCTCAAAGCTAAGCAATATACATAAATTACAAGTCAGCAAGGATGGTGATCTTCCACCACCAAGTTCGTAATTAGACAACACCAATTACTTCACCCCATCATCTAAACATCAAAAATAACAAACTAGCTAACGTCAGCCGAACAAAGCTGCATCAACGGATTGGTCTACTGAGGTTCGAGCTTGAATTTGAGCTTCCTTCTGCTGCTCCAGGAATCTGCTCATTCTCTTGAGTAAGAACGTAGCTTTCCTCTTGCCTCGATCACTGCCGCTCTCCACCATTTCCAGCAGCAGCACCATCACCCCTCGTTCCTGCAGCTCATACAGATGCTGCTGCTGCTGCTCTCCGTGGCAGAGATGCACCAAGACAGCTGCTGCATTTTCTTTGTTCCTGGATGACCCAGTTCTGATCACCTTCATGAGCAGTGGCAGTGCCTCTGCGGCCCTAATTGCTGCCTTTCCCTCGGGACGGCTTGAGAGAATTGCCATAATAGCAAATGCTTCATCTATCATGATTTCATGTGGATCCACCAAAAGTTTCATTAGGGTTTGAATAACCCCAGCTCGCACAGCCTTTGCCTTGTTACCCTGGTAAATGCACAAGTTGAAAAGTGCAATGGCAGCATCCTTCTTGCCTCTCGGGCTCCCTTCACGTAGTAGCAAAAATAAGAAGGGGGATTGCCCCAGACTCACCAATTATGACTTTGTTCCGGTCAACCATTGAGAGGCTGAAGAGTGCTTCCACAGCGTTTTCCCGTGCTTCCATGCTGCCCCTCTCAAGGACGAAGACTATCCCACTCACAGCACCAGAGACAACTATCCTCCCCTTGTTCTCCTCAAAGATTGAGAGGTTCAAAAGTGCAGTGACAGCATGCTCCTGTGTGCGCACGTCATGTGTGCACAGCAAATTCACAAGAAGAGGTATGCCACCAGACTAGGCAATGCGGGCCCTATTGCCAGCATTTCGCTTGGCAAGAAGATGAAGTTCACCAGCAGCTGATTGTTGCTCCTCAAGGTTTGCTGATGATAACTTGCGGAGAAAATCAACAACCTGATCTCCGGCAGAATTGGTCAACAGAGGCTTGCTAGCTTGAGCAGGGTGCTTGGGTGGTTCCATGCCATTTTCCTTGCACCACTGGCTCATGAGGCTTCGAAGGACAAAGTTTGGGATCAATGATTTACTAGACAGTTTCTGCTGTGTCTTTGGGCATGTGTAGTGCCCTTCTCCGTGCCATTTCTCAATGGACTCCCGTTCATAAGTCTGCAAGATAGGAATACGTAATAAGTGTAATAGCAAGTCTCTTGAAAGTATTATTCAAAAAAAGGCAAGCCTCTTGAAACTACAACAAGCAAAATCTAAAATTTATAATGTACAGAGACCTGCCCAGTGGATACAATAACTGGATCAGCTATCAGATCCAATGTTATAGGACAGCGGAACTCTTCAGGAATAACAAGATTCTTAGTAGTGCCATGGGCAGGAAAAAGCACGGCAGCTTTCCCAGTGCCCATTTATGGTTTCTGAATCTGAACAAAATCGTTAATCTTTTTAATCATCATCGACATCTTTTCAATAACCTGTCCAGGATCACCACCACTGATAACAACCAACTCATGCAGGCAAGTGATTCTTGTGTGAGATCTGATATGGTAGTCAGAGGTAGTTTTTCTGCCAATCTTCTTATGATTGCACAACCTATTTTAGCATCAGCACTTGAATGATAAACAGTTGACACATCATTGTATAGCTCAATATCAATAGTTGCAAACTGTTCTTTGGCTCTTCTAAATTGAGAATGCACAAGCTCGACCTATACTCAATGGTCAATTAAGAAAAAAATTAAAAATAGTCATTCATACATCATAAAGGGTTAAAATGCAACAAATTAAAACCATGTGTAGTTTCTAAAACACAAATCAGCGATATATGATGGTTATACCTGCTCTTTTATTTCATCTGGTATGTTGATCTCATCAAAGGTGATTTCATTTAAAGCTAACTCCATATGAGATGTAATCCCTTGGAACTTCTTCATTACTTTGTCGTGCTCTAAAACCTAGAACAGAATGGTAGAAACTGGTTAATCCAAAATGCAATGGCTACACAAGAAAGAAGAGTTCATGCCAGCAACAAAAAAGCAAATGGTGACTAGTTGATATAATCAGCCTTATCCATCAATATTTCGATACTTGTGAAAAGATGGTCAATTGAATGAAAAACTTCAGTTTAGAATGCACAGTGACTCGTTACCTGGAACACTTATACCAATGGCTTGACTTGTGTGTGTATATATATAAATTATGCCTCTTAATTTTATGATGATTTAACTTGCGCCCCTGATTGACTATTTGGAACAATCGGAGTATCATGATTTTTCGAATCATAGAGAACCCCTCATGTCAAGTAATCATTTAATTTATGATCCATTCTTTGATATGGTTGACAAAACACTGGCAGCAACTGTCAGAGATTTTAACTTAAGGTTCATAAAACATTGTCCCTTAATTTCACTATGATGATTACCTAGGAAGTCATTGTCACACATGTTTAGTTGTATTATTTATAAAAACGCTCATCCTTCCAAGACAACTTTAAAATATAAGCACCTCATGTATTTACGAAAGATTTATTTAAACATGGAAGAAACAATATTTCAAGCTTTGAACATAATTAAAGAAAATAAAAGAAAAATGCCAGATAATTGGTATCGACAAGTCACGAACTAATTGCTAATCCACAAGTCTAATGAAAAATGAGCAACAACAGAAGTTTTCTTGGCAATATTTTCTTCAGTTTAGCAGATCGTATATATCTTTTTTTTCTGAGAAGTATCAAATAGTTTCCTTCTAAACCTAACATTTTGTCATCACTGAAATCAAAAAATATAGTTCAGCTGAACAAAGAATACTTTTTTGATAGCAAGCCATCAAGAAAACAAGTAACGTAGAAAAGGAGCTTCGAAGAAGAAAGCAATCGATCCTAGAGCTCCAGCACTGAGCTGAAGATTCCAAAAAAAAAGAGAAAGAATTTTGCCTGTAAAGAAAAAAGATGCCACATTTCGTAGAGAGGAAAGTAAACAGGAAAACAAACAGAACAACTACGGCGATGCCGCTACAACCTACCAGGAAGATCCTGCTCCCTTCTCTCCCTAGCCGGAGAAGGTCATTCACAGAATCAACCGCCCGACTGCGCTTCCGCAGGGCTCCAACCAGCCGCTCAGGGATTGGTTTCTTGCTTTCCTGGAGCTCCTCAAACATGGGCGCGAGCAGCTTGATCCGCCGCGACAGGTTGCAGAAGTGCCTCTTGTAGGCATTGCGGTAGTCCGAGACGACGCCGATCTCCTCGACTGCCTTCTCCAACCTCTTCACCACCAGGTCCGCAGGCGCAGCCGCATCCATATCCCCCTCTTCCATCCGCAGAAGGCTCGAAGGAAGGACGAAGTGATCGAATGAAGAGACGGCGAAAACCCTTTTTTCTGTTCATGTTCCTTTTTTCTAACCGATGCTTTTTTTTCACCGATCTTTCCCTAAAGCCGACGTTGTTTGTTTTCGGTATGGATATTAAAACCTAATTTACATTAACATTGTACGGTAGTTTAAGTAATTCAAGACTCGTTAAGTTTTGAAAAATATGGTATGCGATAATTACTATTGCACAATTCGTATTTTTTATTATTTTGTTGCTCTTATGAAGGCTCATAGATGAATTTTCACACGCTGTACATCTCCCACTACACTAGGGCATATAGTAATAACTTATTGGAATCATGCTAGACATTAAGTAGGTTCCATCTATATGAGGTGCATGAAGAGGCTCTCAACTAATTTTGCATAGGTTGACCTCTCTCAGAGAGGTGTAATGATTTTAAGTGTAGGGCGTGTACCAAGATGGACAAGGCACACTAATGTACGCAGAGATGATACAATATATAAGAGTTTATTCAGGAAGTATAATTCAATAATATAAGTGGTTAGTCAAATAAATAATGTACTCCTAAATCTTGGGACTTATCATAAGTAAAATGATCTAAGAGTTGAGTGTATAGATGACTTTGAGAGGGGAGTATTATCACGCTCTAAAAGTTAGAGATGTATTTAAACTCATCCGATCTAACACACTTGATAAAGAGTTAAAGTAGAATGCAATTCTTAAATCTAGTCATAGGTTAGAGATTTTTATATGTATTAATAAAGTAATAATTTTTCTTTTAAAATGAAGTAATATTTTTATATGGGCGTTGGAGATGGTGCCATCCTGTGATTCTAAATAGAAAACTTATAATTGTATCAATTACGGACAAAGTTTTATAATTTTTTTTAAAAAATGAAGTCCTGTAGGTTAAATTTTTATAATTTTTTCATGAGATCTAGGTGATGTCACTTGTATATATTTATATGCTTGTATAACTTTAAAATAACGTAGATTAGGTGACATTTACAATTATAAACATTGTTTCCATAATAAATATAATTAGATTCTAGAAGAAAGTGATTAAAATATTCTAAAAGGGTAATTCCGTTGCCACAACTTATATCGTTATTATAACGATTTGTTCTATTCTAAAGATTATATGCTCTCCTAACGATTATCCGCTTATAATAATTACATGCCCTCATAACAATTATATGCTCTCAAAACGATTATATGCTCGTATTTTATCAGCTTGTGCCCTATTGTGATGCACTATTATCATTTATAAAATACATGCTATAATACAATTCTAAAGCATTCTAATGTAAAGATATATGATACAGTATCCTTGTGCTACATATGTCATTGTAAGACTGGTGCTATAATATTTCATTGTAAAGGAGGTAAAAAAAACTTCTTATTATGCATGTTTATGCCCACTTTATTCCTATTATAAATGCTTTTGCATATTATTATTATATTGACTGTTGAAACTTATATATATTAAAAGAAATTTTGCTCTCTATCAAACTAATCTAAATATATTTGTTGATCAAAATGTAAGTACAATTAATCTTGCAATCCAACTTGGATTTGATACGTGCACTGAACTCTAATTCATCGAAGACCTAGAAGAAAACAAAGCATTTGAATGTTGATGTTGAATAAGACAATGACATAAAGTTGCTGGGCAACAGTCTCTTCTCTAACAACAGGCGTTAATTTAAGAGCTCTTCACTTTTGCTTTAGGTTCTCAAATCAAAATCGATAAGGTTTCTCATATCAAAACATCTGGAACACATTAACCTAAACATTTAGAGTTTAGAGTACCCAGGACAAAGGGGCACCAGGGAATTGCAAGCAAAATGACAAAACACATCCTAAACAGATAAAATCTCAGTGCACATTCTTCCACTGCAGTGACATCTCCACTTTTACTTCTTCTTATCACTCACCCCAGCAGACCTGCGGGTTATATGAAACAACAAAAGAGTGATCAAATTTGCAGACACCAAAAATTAGCTTTGATATACCAAAAACAACCCAGAGAAAAGCCTAATTTACTAATCGATATAATTTCTACGTATCTTCTATTTTGAGAAATTGTTCTACACCAGCTACTGGTCAGTCCTATGCATGAAGACTACTAACGTAAATCAAGCTACAAAATAATAGTACAATAACATTGCAACATCTATTTAGATAATTCACCATGGATCCCAAATATGACACAATATTATGAAATGATGGTTACTAACAAATTTGCTGCAGAAAATTGTATAAAAAATTAAGAACTGACCTCATTTTCCTGAGAACATTTGCCATCTCCTCACGCTTCTTTTTGGCACGCTTGTGTGTGCCCAGTTTTCGCTTTGCCACTTTCAGTGCCCGCTTATCTTTCCCAACCTTGAGAAGCTCGGTTATTCTCCTCTCATAAGGGGCAAATCCAGCAACCTCCCTGATAATAGTTCTAATGAAATGGATCCTCTTTGACGTCTTCTGCAAGAGTAAATTTGTATTATACAAACGTGCAAAATTTTGAGCCAATATAAATACAGAAATAGTCCTTCCTCTACGAAGCAGAACTCCATCAAACGGAGAAATATCACATTCGAATAGAGTAAGAATCACACTCAACTCTCTCAAGGACATAATTTTGTTGGAAATAAGCAGACCCAAAATTTATCATTACAACTAACTAGAATTATCAAGAACATGAACAGATCAAAGCAAAACTGACGCCCATCCATAATTTCAACAAACATTCAATAATAGCCTGAGGGGGCAACAACAAAAAAAGAAAATCTTACATACGTATATATGAACAAATTAAATAAAATGGAAAAACAAATTATCATACGCCTTTTCTGCTGGAAGGGCGAGGAGCCAGCTCCCTTTTGGTGACAACATGACCCTTGTTCAGCCCAACGAATAGCCCCGTTTTCGGCTGCTGAGAAGCCATCGCTTCTTCCTGCTCAAAACAAGATCAAAAAACAAAAACTAAGATCTTTCATGGCTATGATCTCCCATTGACGATATAGGTCAAAATGAAAGGGACAAGTAGAAATATCCTCGTAAAATCAAGCGAATCCAAATCAAAATCCTAGCGTTTGCAAAGGCAGGCAATTCCAATTATTTTTTGCAAGAAACGAAACATGGACGAAAGAATACTCGCCAGGAAGATCTTGAATACAGACACAAAAACAAATCCTAAACAACAATAGGGAAGTTAGCACCATACCTCGATGGAAAACCCTGGCGGCCGCCGAAGAAACCCTAACTTCAGGATCGAAGGGCACGACAGAGATTGAAGATTAAATAGCGCGTGCCGTTGGTTAATTTACGAAATTGTCCTTTAGGAGACCAAACCGTCGATTCATCCTTGGTCATCTTGGACGGCTGAGATTAGTTAACGAGAACAACTGAATCCATAATTTTTATTTATTTTAATAGATCTTAAATCCGTAATTTAAAACATCAAATAATAAAATGCACTTTATGAACTAAATCGAGTTCGATCGATTAATATCGATAATAATTTTATTTTTTAAAAGTAGAATGATTATTTATATATTTTTAAACTTAATTATCTATTAATATTAATATTATCAAATAAGCTTAAACAAAATCAATTTTCTAACTTTATTGTAGAAAATGGTGCACCATTCAACGAGATCATGTTAAGCTAGGGAGCCACACTCATTGCTGATGCATGGCCTAATTTTTTTTTTGAAAAAAAATGATCCTATATATAATTCATATGTAAGTCTTTTTTTAAAAATTATAATTTTTATCCTATTTAGTGTGAAAGAACGTTCTCCTAATTCCCCCGTTATGAAACAGGGCATTTGATTTGTTTCGGGATCCAACGGTGAGCTTGGCTTGTCAAAGTCAAAATGTGTTGCTTGTTAGCAAAGGAGAAGAGATAAAAGAGAGTCAAGCATACAATATTTTTTAATAGCCATTTAACAAGGGGTGCAAATTGTGTTAATAGGAATGCAAACTACCGAAAACCCATTCTATGACAGTGATATGATTATGAAAAGTCCATTGAAAAAAATATTATATTTGCATCACCTACTCCATACTATTACTACGAGCCAAACTTTGCTCATAATTTTCCAACAAAGTAAATGTTCTTCATTTTCCAGTACCATTTTAGGATTATTCAAATCAACAAAATTGCAAGGTCAAAATCAATAATCATAGATAAAAGTAAGTATTCGATATACCCTAATACAACTCAGTTAGGGTTACAAATTAACTAGAAGAACAAGCTAAGTTAAGATAATAAAATTTAACATTTAATGTTGTGGGCTGTTTCTGAGTTCAAGACCCACAAAATCACAATTAATTTTCTCTCGATAATGTATGTAAGCAAATTCACACTGTGAGGTTAGAAGGAAGGGAGAAGGCACCACTTTCTTACAAATTGTAAAGATGAGCTAAGTTCAAATTATAACATGTAGGATTGCAGGGATAAGGGCAATCGATTTCTTTAATTTCTTTTCCGTCAAAATACCAGTCTCCAAAGGCTTCTGCGATCGTCTGCTCAGAATGATAATCCAACTGAAGTCAGTGAATTCTTCAACTAAAGTACGTAAAAATCGTAAACAATCCAGGATCTGAGTGGTTAAAAAAGTAACTCGATGCAAGATATCTTTTATTGATGAGTTCAGGCGATAAAAGCTATAAAGTGTATAAACTTTTAGGTCAAGAGTGCCTGTTGCACAGCTCTAACATCTTGGATAGACATATTACTAGATGAATATGCAGACTCTTTGAGATACTAAGTCTCCATAAAAATGCTATAATTACTAGATGAAAATTAACTGTCCAGACTCTTTGCGATACTAAGTCTCCATATAAATGCTATAATCTCCAAATGCTTCATGCTTTTAGTCTGGAAGGCCTATGAAGCCAAAAATTTGTAACCTCTCCAAATCAAGGAGGGTAAGATAACATTTCATTGTGGGTTGCATTACCTATTTGAAACAAGCATTTTAAAATCTAAAAAAAATGCATAGTTTCTGTTAGCTATAATCTGAGTTGCAAGGCCTAAAAAAAGCCAAATTAAGTACCCGCTCAAGAGTTCTACTTGTTAATGCACTGATAGCTTAACTAAACTACACTTTTGTATGACACCATTATCGAGGTTCTGATATTTGAGTGCTCGCAGACCCATCGATGGCATACGATCGTACGAAAGTACACCCCCATTGTTTATATAATAAAACATAAATTTTATGGTAAGATAGACATTCTTACCTTATTATTGATCCGTGGAGAATCTGTTGAATGCCACGTGAAATCATAAATTGTCTGGCAATGTACAAAGCAGGAGCTTACAAACATTCCTCCATCATTCTTCTGCTTGAACTCACTCAAGGAGTTCAGCAACGATGACCTGAATCCTGTTTGAAAAAAATTGCTCCGAAGAAGTCTAGTCATGCAATAAGCTAATGCTGCTTAATTCAAGGAAAAATAAAAGACAAGAATATGGTGAAACTTTATTTTAAGAGTGGTTGACCTTGCAGGAGTTCTAACTGATAGGGTTCACAATTTTGAATATTCAGCTTGCACTTTAGCCATGATCGTTTGGGGTCTGAAACAGCTGGTGCAAAAATGTGCTGTATCTGTGATTTTGGATAAAAAGGTGACAGTAAACATTTCAGCAATATTTCATCCTGGAGGAAAAAGCGAAGGCATTATATGTAGATTACCTGCCAAGTATCATATGCTGGATTGAGGATGAAAAGTGGGGTCTTTATATTCTTAATAATCTCTTCAGCAAAGAAACACTGGAGTAGAAACAGACATTGAACAACAGATACTAAAGTGCTTGAAACACAAGCCAACTAAACATTAGGCCATACAAAATGGTAAGCCGCAAATTGAGATATGGTAGACAATCACAATCACCTGCCTGAGTTGGTTCCATCCTTGAGATGCAATGTGGAAATCTCTTTCCTACTTCCTGGAAATAGGAAAGAAAGTATTGTTATCTCAACACTCCATTTTTGCCCCAGTAAAAAAAATGCATATGAAATTGACTATTGTTACCAACGGAATCTACCAAGGACATTTCTTAGATTGCCCAATCCCTAAATCCTAAATCAGGACCAGCTCTAGTGCCACATCCCGCTAACTAAAAGATCATTCCATACAGTTTCACACGGTTAACCAAAATTTTGCAGTTTCTAGCAAAATCCAGCTTATTGAAAATAAATACAATGCTAGCATCTGCAGAAAATTTGTTAATTGTAACTGTTGTAATTGCAAAAACAAAAAGTTTCTCTGATTTGGGTAAAATAGAAAAAAAGTTAAAACTTTGACTGCGAACCAATTAGCACATTATTTGGACAGACACTCTATGAGACTATTCCAGACAATCATTCCAGAAAAGAATACAAGGCTCATGTTTTTGATTGGCTGGACGTTTCTTCTCCAAGCTAAGGTTCATGAACTTTAAAGGCTAGCTTGCTTTGTTCCATATTCATTAACTATGAAGGCAGGGTCGTGAAAAATAATACTATAACTAAGTTCAAGGAAATTAGAGCCCTCAAGTAGCTCCTAACCTCAACTGTTGATAACACACCTTTTAGTGCAGCAAAAGCTGTTATGTAAATTAAGGTTTATCTACTCCCAGACAAGGGAACTTTTAAATATTAATAATGTAATATAAATCAAAAAGATTTCACGTTTCGGTTATGATAGCAAACTCCAAAGAGAAGTTGTGTGAAGTAACCTAATATTATGTAGATAATCACCTGTACATTTCATGGTTATCGAACAACAAAGTTATGATAGCTTATATTAATGATGAAATGTGATTAAAGTTTAATTGCGGAGGGAAAAAAGACTTGGTGCAATCTGCAATCTATAACTAGATGGATAGAAGCTATCTAAAGAACGAACAAAGATCAAAATGTTTAGAATCACAGAAGACATTTGATATGTTGTAGGATAGCAATATGCAACAACCAAGTAGATAACCAGAATTTAAAGGATGAACATGCCGAGTTAGAGAAAAATAAAACAGACCTAAAATTTATTACACAATGAATTTTTTGGATAATAAAATAAAACAGAATTTCCACTGTAATTACAGATTGTTATGCCGTATATTCATGTTGATTTTAAAACATCATGTGTGTTATTTGTTTATTTAGCTACCTGATAAAAAAAAATTCACCCTTGAATAATGGTAAGGTTTGCCCTCATAGACAGTTCCCATTTTATTACTTGACAAGCGTAAGTGACTGTTACAATTCTAGCAACTAGTCTAGAGAGTTACAATAAAACACATTAGAAATTGAAAATTGTAAGTTTTAGAATGATACATGCTTACTAAAAAGAAGGAATAAAGACATTTGTAGCAGAAAAATTGGAAGTTGGAGAAGATTTATAACATTTTTGCTGCACGAACTGAGAGAACAAACCTGAAGCCGGACCACATCTCTGTAGAAGGATTCAATGAACCTTTTTCCAGATATATCCTTCCTATATTAAAGTAAATAAAAATGTCAACAATACTTCTCTCAGATAGGCGTGTCTAAGTTTGGTTTGATATTTCTAAAACAATTCAAGATCAGCTTAAGCATTTCGTCGAGATCACAAGAAAATATACATCTGTTTCATAAACAAACCACGCAAAATGATGCTGTTTTTGTCTTGTTTGAGTTCTTAATGACATGTAAGTATTTATATAAAAATATTGTGGAAACAAATGTACATCTTTTATTCTTGCTTTTGACACTGGAATTTGCCCGGTGCAGTATAATTTCACATGTGTGGCTATCAGGCTGTGCTGCTACTGATGTCCCTTTAGAAATATTTGATCCTCTAAACATGAAATATCCTCAAATATACCAGTTATATATCAAATTGAGGAAACATAATCTAGGTTGAAAACTGTAGTTCCTAGTAAGGTTATTGTTACTTTGTTAGTCAGGAACAGCTAAGTATGGTGTTGCAACAGTTGCAGTCAAAACCTTGACCAATTTCGATCTACATATGGACAAAAAAAAGTATGCTTAGTTAAAACATTGGTAATTCAGAAAGTAATTGGTAGAAAAAGTGTGAATTTATATAACAAAAAGATCATACCAGTTCCATTAATCATCTTTGGAAATACTTATTACTTACGTGATCCAACAATTTCATAAAAGTCAAGCAAAAAGGCCGTTTTTGCAATTTAAGATTCTAAATAATCATGAAGAAGATTCTGAAATTGTAGTAAAAATTGAGGAAGGAATGATAATAAGGAAGATTGACAGAATATACCCATTGAGAAAAAAACCAGCATCTGCAAAACATTTAACAGCAGCATCCTTAGGGAGAAGTGCACGAAAATCATCACAATGTATGAAAGTGGCAAGGCCACCAGCAGAGCATCCGGTGAGAAGAGCCTTCATATAAGAGAAAAAAAAGGATATCTTAGGAAATATGCTTCAATCTCTGAAGTATCTTCAAAATAATAATGTAAACTAGAAAAAAAAATCTAGATTCATCTGCATGAGTAGTTGCGTATAATAGTTATATTAATGATGCATGGTGGGACTGTAATATGACTAAATTTTCTTAACCACCACATATAAACAGAAGTAGAACTAGCTAAAACCTGTTTAGCATTTGCAAGTCCCTTCTTTAACAGCTCATCCATAATTGCTTCCCAAATCCGTTGGCCTCTAAAGAAAAGTGTTGTTCCATTCTGTATATACTCAAACAAAATATCACAAATTATCCAAATTCTTTACTAGCTGTTTAAGAAAGCTTTTAACCACTGAAGAACTATGGAGAATCTTGCCATCACATGTACCTGCACTTCACTTTCGACATCCCCTGAAAATGATGCACCATCGCAGTAGCGTACCCTGACTTTGTTCCAGTTATAAAAGTCTGAAACAACAAGAAAACTGAGAATTTAGTCATTCATCAGTTGTTTCATTCACAAAGAGGCAGATTGCAATGACCACCAAGAATATATATATACATCGAAGAATATTAGTCCATCTAAACGTGTTTAATTTAGGTCCCTGCCACCTCCAGTGGACCAATTTGGTATTGGTCATACTGGTGAAAATCAACATTTAAACTATCAAAAATGTCTATAATTGTGCAACTGGTTAATATCCCACGTACTTTACGTCCTCATAACTGTATGTTTCAAATTTAGAACTATAGCTTTGTTTGAAATAATAAAAAAATGTTAGCATTGCTGCAGACTGTCATCCTATATGCTGTCCAATGACACTGGTTGTTTTTAAGAAAAAAAAATCCAACTTATATCCTCCTTCCTCTCTTGTATTTCCTACTCTCATCTGTTTTATTCTGCCTATGTTTTTTTTCCTCCCCCCTGTTCTCTCTTCTTCTTCCTTGTTTTGATCGTACAATTTCCATATAACATGATATCAAACCAATCCAATCAATGATCGATATGTTTGAAAACCAAGGCTAAATATTTTAGGTAACTTCTCGTAGCTGAAAATAAATGAGAGACCTAATAGCCACAACGAATTAAAAACTGTTCTAAGCAAAAAACTTTTTATTTTTATACATCAAGAAAAGCTGCTAGTTTTAGTGAGATTCAAATTGGATAGAGATCGTATGAATCTAACTCAAATGTTTCCATACTCTCCAGAATGACATCAAAGAAATAAGCATGCCATTTATAGAGTTAATGCCCATCATATGAATATGAGATTAGCTACTTAACATCAGCATTAGATTTGGTCAAATTCTAGTCAGACCACCTACATAGATTTTGCTCATGGGCCTATTCCATTCATAATATAAGACAGTAAGAAATGCATTGGCACTCAGCATTTGTTCAAGTTCAAAGGACATGTTATAAAACAATATCAATAAAAGGTTGCGACCTGTCCAGATCCCTGCAGAAGTTGTAATAACAAATCCAGCCAAGATATTCTCTACCAGGGAAGTCAAAAAAACTCTGGCAAAATGACGTCAACTAATTTCCAAAGCAACAATTCATATTTCATTTTATCATATTGCAGGAATCCATTTTTAATAAATATGTAGATCAACACAAAGTATACATTCCTCTGATTAGAGTAATTGGGCTCTATACGGGAGGATCATGAGGTCTTGGGTTCAAGACTCACTAAGTTCTAAAAAAATAAATATGTAGATCAGCAACATAGATTGTCATTATCCATATCAAACTACCTGTTTGACCAACCTGAAGTTTAAGAATTTATTAAGCAGTAACAATCAGCAGGCAAAACCGCAAAGGAGCTGTTGGATTTAGGTTAATATTGGTTGAAATGTGACTCCGACCAAATTATAATTATAACTAAATTTTAGTTGAAATTAAATTCCAAAGAATATTACCACAAACCAAATAGACCCTGAAAGTAAAATCCAAGTTCAACAACGTTAAAATTCTTCTGAAGGCCAACTTGGTTAGCAGGCACATGCTTTGATGTGGCTAAAGCCAATAAAACAACTGAGGAACTTTGCATCTTTATATGCCCATTAAAAGCACAGTTTGCATATGAAAAGAAGGACGTATAAATGAACACATCTACGATTCTGCCCAGGCCATATATTAAAAATGAAGATTATGCATATTAACAAAAGTGGGTAAATACAACAGGAAAGATAAAAATTTAAATCAATATAAACGATAATAATACCCAGTGCATTGAACAAATGCACAAATTATATTAACCTAGCGTTTAAATCTTACAAACACGAAATGTAATTTGTAGAGACAAACACCTGACGTCAAAAAGTACTCGAGAATTTACCAGGATTTTGTGATGGGATGTTGCTCAGAATACCGATAAAGGGCACATGGCTTTCCATGTAATTTGATGAACCCAATGCAGTGTATTTTCGTTTAGAGCATGCTTCAACAGTGCTACACCAACCTCCACCCTAAAGAAAAGATAAAATCAGAATAAGCAACCAAGTCACAGGCTGAACAGACAAACAAGAACAGTTTACTAATATCCGGTTAGTAGCATCATTATCTCAAACACTGAACCCGACCGATTAGCAGACTGTACTGGCTCCATACATATTTCACAACTTCTAAGTGACATACCGGTGGATGTATTTCTATATACCAGAACCACACGGGAATTCAACTACATAAACTGACATCCTGCTGATTTAGCATAATTTTCAACCAATTCGACGTAGCAAGTAAAGACCATTACGTAAGAGATCTTTCAAGATTGATATTGCAAGATCCGAACATAAAAGAATGATCATTCATTAGAAGGAGTATAGGGGGAGATATATGAATTACGTCCAAGTGCACAAGCCACTTGTCCGCGCCAGAGCCAAAACCTCTCAGGAGATGGTACCCGGGCGCGCTCCCATCCAAACACACTGCAGAATCATATGAGCATGGAAGGTTGAGACAGCATTACGATAACCAATTCGAGATCGGCAACAAAGAGCTATCTTTAACCTCACCTGCACCCTTCTCCTTCGCGCCACGAACGAGGGTGAGATCGACAAGGGGCTGAACCAGCGAGGACGAAGACCGGACCAGCGGGCCGCCGATCGCAGTGTCGCCGATCCGGGATCCGGCGACGAGGAAGAGCACGACGAAGATCGCAGCGAGGATCCAGCCCACCGTAGCGCGGCGCTCGGCGCCCCATCGCCGCCTCCACCAGAGGTGGATCCGGTAGATCCCGCCAATAGCCATGGAAGGAGACCTCTTCTACCTCACCGAGTAGTGTTTGGAAGTAGGAGCAGCGAGGAAGGCCACCATCGCTACCTGCTCCGCACCGCCGTGACGTGATTTTTAGGATTGAGGAAATTAGAATGCGCACAGTTTGCGTAAGCCGTCGTTTATCCGTGACTGTGGAAACTTGCAGGGTGAAATCAAATTTTACTAGGGGGGTAAACGAAAATATCAATTCTTTTATAAAATAATCAATTGTTTCTATTTAAAAAGTAATCAGGATAATTGCATGATAATAAATTTTAAACTTATAACTTAATATATTAAACGATTATATCCAAGTCAACCCAAGCACCAGCATAATACAATGAAGGAGCGAGTTGTATGAAGTATCACTTAATTTTGAATTATAGAAGCCCAATATAACATATGATCTGTAAATTAAGTTACTTGTTAATATAAAAAAGTAGTATACTACTCAACTTAAGGTCCAAAGTCTCCTATTAGTGAGAGCATCAATGACAACGACTTGAGTTGGATTTTGAGATGATCTACATCAATCATGTGAAATTTAGAATTTTGAATAAGAGCAATTATGCTACTTATTTAAAAAAATTACATCGATAAATTTATAAAATTATGTATAAAATTTTAGATGTTTAATTTTGGCATGAAATATGAATTTTTTGATAGGATCTAAATTTGGAGTCAATGATACAAATAGATCTTAATTTAGATATCTTTAGGTTGGTCGAACCAAATTAAGTGAACCAATTCGATTGGGCTGAACTAGATTAACTAGGGTTTAAATAGATGACTTAGATCAATGGTTGCAATCTGAACTAGGTATTTGAACTAGGTTTGACCTGAGTTAATTGTTAACTAATAGGTTAGTTTAAATCGACGAACCCATCATCCCATCATCAATTTTTTCTTCTCCTCCGCCGTTCGAGCGGCAATGCCAAGCGATCGATCCCTTCTCCTTTTCATTGACACTTTTTGTCTGCCCAGGTTGAATTCTTCGACGAATCTCCGGCTATAAAGCTATTAAAGTCATCAAATCAAAGTTTTTGAAGTTGATTGATGGCAAGATTATTGTTGAGGTGATGAAAATAAGAATGACATCACTTACAATGATCTTCGATGATATAAGATGAGATAGGTGATGAACTTGATACCAATGGACTCATCTCTCGATGAGTCTGATGAGTCCTACTAGCTGGTACTAAAATTGGAGCTGATTGGTCAATGTGTGGTCGATAATAAGTAAAATCTCAATTTGAGGATTTTATCAACAAGTGGAATCCAGTAGAATTAGATTGCAGCCTTTGATGATAGGATAAATATAATATATGAAATTTTTGTGAGAATAACTATCAATTGATATTGTTATCGATGCTTATCAGAAAACTTATCCAATTGATAGTATCAATAAACTTTTTAATGAATTTTTGATAAATTCTAAAAGAATTTAGGTAAATCTACAAAGATGCTAAAAAAATTTGGTAACTAAACGTGTCCATATAATTAGAAATGATGTTCATGAAAATATGATCATAATGCTAACTTCCATTGAGTGTTTATTCTTGGGTAAAATAAATCTAAGTAATTTTAATATTTAGTTTTAAAAAATTAGGTATTAAAAACATATTATAAATAGGTATGACCTGAGATATAATGATACATTTCAGTAGATATCAAAATTGGATGTTTATATAGGTATTATATTTAAGCAAATAAATATGGATAACTTAGGGCTACCCAAGATATCTATGTATAATAGAAAAGTAAATGTCAGACTGTTATTATTATTTGTATTTACCGTGAGTGACATGTTAGTTTTGCCGGTCGTATATCTCATTTTAGAACCGGGGAGTATAAGTTTTACACAATTTGGTGATACCATGCATGAATACCTTATTCGCATGAAAATATTACACTGATAATTTAATTAATTCCCCTTATTTGCATGAAAACACTGCAAAACCCATTCTATGAAAACATTAAAACAATATTATGTCTGCATCACCTACTCCACACTATTACTATGAGCCAAACTTTGCTCATAATTTTCAACCAGAGTAAATGTTCATCATTTTCCAGCATCATTTTAGGATTAGTAATATCAAGAAAATTGCAAGTAAGGTCAAAATCAATTATCATAGATAAAAGTAAAAGTATTCGATAAACCCTAATAAAACTCAGTGTTACAAATTAACATAGAAGAACAATCCAAGTTAAAATAATAAAATTTAACATTAAATGTTGTGGGTGATTTATGAGTTCAAGAGCCACAAAATCACAATTATTTTCTCTCGATAACTTACGCAAGCAAACTCGTACTGTAAGGTTGGAAGGAAGGGAGAAAGCACCACTCTCTTACATCATGTAAACTTGAGCTAACTTCAGAGTCTAACATGTAGGATTGCAGGGATAAGGGCAGTCTATTTCTTTAATTTTTTTTCCGTCAAAATACCACTCTCCAAAGGCTTCTGCAATCGTCTGCTCAAAATAATAAGCCAACTGAAGTCAGTGAATTCTTCAACTAAAGTATGCAAAAGTCAGTCCACAATCCAGGATCTGACTTGTTAAAAGTAACCAGATGCATGATATCTTTATTGATGAGTTCAGGCGATGAAAGCTATAATGTGTAGAAACTTTTAGGTCACGAGTGTCTGATTCAAAGCTCTGAAGTCTTGGATAAAACACATTACTGGATGAAAATTAACTATCTTTGAGGTACTAATTCTCTGTATAAGTCCTATACTCTTCAAATGCTTCGTGCTTTTAGGCTCGAAGGTCTCTCCAAATCAAGAACAGGGTAAGATAATAGTTCTTTGTTGTCTGCATTACCTATTTGAAACAAGCACTATACAAACTTAAAAAAAGAAGAAGCATCGTTTCTGTTAGAGATTATAATCTAAGTTTCAAGGCCTAAAACAAACAAAATTAAATACCCTCCAAGAGTTCTACTTGTTAATGCGCTGATAGCTTAACTAAACTACAGTTTTGTACGGCACCAATACGGAGGTTCTGATATTTGAGTGCTCACCCACCCCACTGTTTAAATGAAAAAAACATAAATTTTATGGTAAGATGGACAGTCTTACCTTATTATTGACACGTGGAGCATCTATTGAATGCCACGTGAGTTCATTGTTTGTCTGGCAATGGACAAAGCAGGAATTAACAAACATGCCTCCATCCTTCTTTTTCTTGAACTCACTCAAGGATTTCAGCAACGATGACCTGAATCCTGTTTGAAAAAAATTGCTCCGAAGAAGTTTAGTCATGCAGTAAGCTCATGCTGCTTAATTCAAGGAAAAATAAAAGACAGAAGAAGATGGTGAAACTTTATTTTAAGAGTGATTGACCTTGCAGGATTTCTAACTGATAGGGTTCACAATCTTGAACATTCTGCTTGCACTTTAGCCATGACTGTTGGGGGTCTGAAACATCCGGTGCCAAAATGTTCTGTATCTGTGATTTTGGATAAAAAGGTGGCAGTAAACATTTCAGCAATATTTCATCCTGGAGGAGAAAACGAAAGCATTATATGTAGATTACCTGCCAAGTATCATATGCTGGATTGAGGATGAAAAATGGGGTCTTTATATTCTTAATAATCTCTTCAGCAAAGAAACACTGGAGTAGAAACATACATTGAACAACAGATATTAAAATGCTTGAAACATAAGCCAACTAAACATTAGGCCATACAAAATGGTAAGCCCAAAAATGAGATATGGTAGACAATCACAATCACTGGCCTGCGTTGGTTCCATCCTTGTGATGCAATGTGGAAATCTCTTTCCTACTTCCTGGAAATAAGAAAGAAAGTATTGTTATCTCAACACCCCTCCATTTTTGTCCCAGTAAAAAAATGCATATGAAATTGATTATTGTTACCAACGGAATCTACCAAGGACATTTCTGAGATTGCCCAATCCCTAAATCCTAAATCAGGACCAGCTCTATTGCCAAATCCCACTAACTAAAAGATGATTCCATACAGTTTCTCACGGTTAACCAAAATTTTTTAGTTTAATAAAAACCATCGTCAGAAAACATTTCTAGCAGTTTCTAGCAAAATCCAGCTTATTGAAACCAAATACAGCTAGCTTGAAAAAAATTTGTTAACTGTAACTATTGTAATTGCAAAAATAAAAAGTTTCACTCTGATTTGCGTAAAATAGAAAAAAGTTAAAACTTTTGACTCCGAACAATTAGCACATTAATTGGACCGACACTCTATGAGACTATTCCACACAGTCGTCCAAGAAAAGAATACAAGGCTCATGTCTTTGATTGGCTGGACGTTTCTTCTCCAAGCTAAGGTTCATGAACTTTTACAGGCCAGCTTGCTTTTTTCCATATTCATTAACTACGAAGGGAGGGTAGTGAAAAATACTATTATAACAAAGTTCAAGGAAATTAGATCCCTCAAGTAGCTCCTATCTTCAACTGTTGATAACACACCTTTTAGTGCAGCAAAAGCTTGGTATGTAAATTAAGGTTTATCTACTCCCATACAAGGGAACTTTTAAATATCAATAATGTTATTTAAACCAAATAGATTTCACCTTTCGGTTATGATAGCAAACTCCAAAGAGAAGTTATGTGAAGCAACCTAATATTATGTAGATAATCACCTGCATATTTCATGATTATCAAACAACAAATTTACGATAGCTTATATTAATGATGAAATGTGATTAAAGTTTAATTGCGGAGGGAAAAAAGACTTGGTGCAATCTGCATTCTATAAATAGGTGATTGACGTTAAGAATCACAGAAGACATTTGATATGCTGTAGGATAGGAATTTGCAGCAACAACGTATAACCAGAATTCAAAGGATCAACACGCTGAGGAAGAGAAAAATAAGACACACCTAAAGTTTATTACACAATGAATTTTTAGGATACTAAAACAAAACAGAATTTCCGCTGTAATTACAGATCGTCATGCTGTATATTCATGTTAATTTAAGAACAATATGTTGTTATTTGTTTATTTAGCTACCTTATAAAAAAAAATCACCCTTGAATAATTGTAAGGTTTGCCCTCATCAGACAGTTCCCATTTTATTGTTTGACAAGCGTAAGTGACTGTTACAACCCTAGCAACTAGTCTAGAGAGTTACAATAAAACACATGAGAAATTGAAAATTGTAAGTCTTAGAATGATTTGTAGCAGAAAAATGGGAAGTTGGAGAAGATTTATATCATCTTTGCTGCACAAACTGAGAGAACAAACCTGAAGCCGGACCACATCTCTGTAGAAGGATTCAATGAACCTTTTTCCAGATATATCCTTCCTATATTAAAGTAAAAAAAAAATGTTAACAATAATTCTCTCAGATAGGCGTATCTAGGTTTGGCTTAATATTCCTCAGAAAATTCAAGATCAGCTCAAGCATTTCGTCAAGATCATAAGAAAATATACATCTGCTTCATAGACAAGCTTTGCTGCTCCTGATTTCCCTTTAGAAATATTTGATCCTCTAAACATGAACTATCCTCAAATATACTAGTTATATATCAACTTGCGGAAACATAATCCAGAAGTTTGAAAACTGTTGCTCCTAGTAAGGTTATTGCTACGTTGTTAGTCAGGAACAGCTAAGTATGGTATTGCAACAGTTGCAGTCAAAACCTTAACCAATTTCGATATTCATATAGACAAAACTAAGTATGCTTGGTGAAAACATTAGTAATACCAGAAAGTAACTGGCAGAAGTAAAAGTGTGAATTTATATATCTAAAAGATCATACCAGTTCCATTAATCATCTTTGGAAATACTTATTACTTAAGTGATCCAACAATTGCATAAGATTCTAAATAATCATGAAGAAGATTCTGAATTGTAGTGAAAATTGAGGAAATGAATGATAAAAAGGAAGATTGCCAGAATATACTCATTGAGAAAAAAACCAGCATCGGCAAAACATTTAACAACAGCATCCTTAGGGAGAAGTGCACGAAAATCATCACAATGTATGAAAGTGGCAAGTCCACCAGCAGAACATCCGGTGAGAAGAGCCTTCATACAAGAGAAATAAAAGGATATCTTAGGCAATATGCAATAAGCTCTGAAGTACCTCCAAAACAATAATGTAAACTAGAAATTAAAAAAAAAAATCTAGATTCATCTGCATCAGTAGTTGCGTACAATAGTTATATTAATGATGCATGGTGGGACTTCGATATGACTAAATTTTCTTAACTACCACATATAAACAGAAGTAAAACTAGCTAAAACCTGTGTAGCATTTGCAAGTCCCTTCTTTAACAGTTCATCCATAATTGCTTCCCAGATCCGTTGGCCTCTAAAGAAAAGTGTTGTTCCATTCTGTACATACTCAAACAAAATATCACAAATCATCCAAATTCTTTACTAGCTGTTTATGAAAGCTTTTAACCACTGAAGCACTGCTGAGAATTTTGCCGTCACATGTACCTGCACTTCATTTTCGACATCCCCCGAAAATGATGCACCATCGCAGTAGCGTACCTTGACTTTGTTCCAGTTATAAAAATCTGAAACGACAAGAAAACTGAGAATTTAGTAATTCATCAGTTATTTTATTCGCAAAGAGGCAGATTGCAATGACCACCAAGAATGTATATATACATCGAAGAATATTAATCCATCTAAACGTGTTGAATTTAGGTCCCCGCCACCAGCATTTAGACTACCAAAAAAGTCTATAAATGTGCCACTGGTTAATATCCCAAGTAATTTACGTCCTCGTAACTGTAGTTTCAAATTTACAACTGTAGCTTTGTTTGAAATAATAAAAAAATGTTAGCATTGCTGCAGACTGTCATCCTATATGCTGTCCAATGACACTGCTCTTTTTTTTTTTGAAAAAAAAAAGAATCCAAATTATATCCTTCTTCCTCTCTTGTATTTCTTATTCTCATCTGTTTTATTCTGCCTATGTTTTTTTTCCTCCCCCTGTTCTCTTCTTCTTCTTTGTTTTGATTGTACAATTTCCATATAACATGATATCAAACCAATCCAACCAAAGATCGATATGTTTGAAAAACCAACGCTAAATATTTTAGGTAACTTCTTGTAGCTGAAAATAAATGATAGACCTAATAGCCACAACGAATTAAAAACTGTTCTAAGCAAAAAACTTTTTATTTTTATACATCAAGAAAAGCAGCTAGTTTTAGTGAGATTCTAATTGGATAGAGATCGTATGAATCTAACTCAGATGTTTCCATACTCTCCAGAATGACATCAAAGAAATAAGCATGCCATGTATAGAGTTAATGCTCATCATATGAATATGAGATTAGCTACTTAACATCAGCATTTGATTTGGTCAAATTCTAGCAAGTGATTCTAGTCAGACCAGCTACATAGATGTTTTTCATGGGCCTATTCCATTCATATTATAAGACAGTAAGAAACGCATTGGCACTCAGCATTTGTTCGAGTTCAAAGGACATGTTATAAAACAATATCAATAAAAGGTTGTGACCTCCAGATCCTTGCAGAAGTTGTGATAACAAATCCAGCCAAGAAATTCTCTACCAGGGAAAAAGTCAAAAAAATCTGATTTCCAAAGCAACAAATCATATTTTATTTTATCATATTGCAGTAATCCATTTTCAACAAATATGTGGATCCGCAACATAGACCGTCACTATCCATATCAAACTACATGTTTCCCCAACCTGCAGTTCAGAATTTATTAAGCAGTAACAATGAGTAGGCAAAACCGTAAGGTGCTGTTTGATTTAGTTAATATTGGTTGAAATGTGACTCCAACCAAATTATAGTTATAATTATAACTAAATTTCAGTTGAATAGATTCCAAATAATATGACCACAAACCAAATAGCCCCTGAAAGTCAAATCCAAGTTCAACAATGTTAAAACTCTTCTGAAGGTCAATTGGTTAGCGGGCATATGCTTTGATAAAACAAATGAGGAACTTTGCATCTGTATATGCCCATTGAAACGCAGTATGAAAAGAAGGCGGTATAAATGAACGCACCTACGATTCTGCCCAAGCCATATATTAACAATAAAGTAATATGCATATTAGCAAAAGTGGGTCAATACGACAAGAAAGATAAAAATTTAAATCTATATAAACTATAATAATACCCTGTGCATTGAACAAAATGCACAAATAAAATAAACCTAGCGTTTAAATCTTACAAACACGAACTGCGATTCATAGAGACAAACATGTGACGTCAAAAAGTGCCCGAGAATTTACCAGGATTTTGTGATGGGATGTTGCTCAGAATGCCAATAAAGGACACGTTTCTTTCCATGTAATCTGATGAACCCAATGAAGTGTGACTTCGTTCAGAGCATGTTTCCCCAGAGTTACACCAACCTCCACCCTAAAGACAAGTTAAATCAGAATAAACAACCAAGTCACAGGCTGAACAGATAAACAAGAACAACTTACCAATATCTAGTTAATAGTGCACCATTATGTCAGACACTGACCCAACCGACTTAGCGGACTGTACTGGCTCCATACATATTTCACAACTTCTAAGTGACATAACAGTGGATGTATTTCCATATACCAGAACCACACAGGAATTCAACTACATAAACTGACATCCTGCTGATTCAGCAAACTTTTCAACCAATTCGACATAGCAAGTAAAGACCATTACGTAAGGGATCTTTCAAGATTGATACTGCAAGATCCGAATATAAAAGAATGATCTTTCATTAGGAGGAGTATAGGGGGATGTATATTAATTACCTCCAAGTGCACAAGCCACTTGTCCGCGCCAGAGCCAAAACCTCTCAGGAGATGGTACCCGGGTGCGCTCCCATCCAAGCACACTGCAGAATGATACAAGCATAGAAGGTCGAGACAACTTTACGACAACCGATTGGAGATCGGCAACAGAGAGCAATCTTTAACCTCACCTGCACCCTTCTCCTTCGCGCCAGGAACGAGGGTGAGATCGACAAGAGGCTGAACCAGCGAGGACAAAGACCGCGCCGGCCTGCAGCCAACAGTAGCGTCGCCGACCGGGGATCCGGTGACGAGGAAGGGCACGACGAAGATGGCAGCGAGGATCCAGCCTACTGTAGCCATGAAAGGAGACCTCTCCTACCTCTCTGAGTATTATTTGGAAGGGAACTGCCGCCGATGTCAATATATAAAATGGTCTTAAACTCCACGAGAGTTAACGTAGGGCTCGGGCCAATAACCACAAAAGATCTTCATTTTTTCCCGCAATATTTCAAAAGACTTGCAAAGACTTGGTTTATAGCAGACGACGAAGGTCAATGAGGCATTTCTCCCTCACAGATGTTTATATTTATCAGAACATGCCAGCAAGCCGTCGAGAGCAACGCGTGATACTCCTTTTCAAAATTTTGGTTGAAGGAAAGATCAATAATTCATAAGAGATCAATCTTTGTCGAATTAGACTTTCCTGTTTGTCCAGTAGTCTTAAAACTCTACGAGAGTAAACGTAGGGCTCGGGCCAATAACCACAGAAGAAGTTTTGAACTAAGCTAGACGGACAACAGTCTTTTTCTTTGGGGAATATTTCAAAATACTTGCAAAGACTTGGTTTATAGCAGACGACGACGGTCAACGAGGCGTTTCTCCCTCAAGATGTTTATGCCGGCAAGTCGAACGAGAGCAGCGCGTGATACCTACTTTTCAAAATTCAGACTTTTCATAAGAGATCAATCTTTCTGTGTGATTGTAAACCCCCCCCCCCCCCCGGTTCACGAAGGAGTTGGACCAAAAAAAGGAATAATATTATCCTTGGATCATGTATTGGCTATCTTGTGATTTAACAAATGTGTCGAGGATAATTGGGGAATTACGCTGAGACATGTGCTCCTCACGTGACTTGACTCATTCTTCAACCTAATCGAATCAACTCTATAAAACAAAAGTACACAAAGTATACATCTCTTTAGTTAGAGTAATTGGACTCTATACGGAAGGATCATGAGGTTTTGGGTTCAAGTCTCATTAAGTTCTAAAAAAAAAACTCTATAAAACAAAAAACAATCCCTAAATTATTTTCTCCAAACGCTCGTGATGCCGCAACGGCCTTCTCTCCGCCCCAACGCTAATTTCACGATTTCATCGGCGATTGCAGGGCTGAAACCCTATGTTTTTGTTCGTTTCAGCCACCTACAACTTCCCTTCAATATTTAGTTAAATTTGCTCTATCTCCCCTACTCTCACTTAGATATTTAAATGCTATGTTTACCAAAACTCTATGATATTATTGCATGCGTCTGATTGATGTCATGTATTATGTAGCATGTTAATTATTTGATATGCTTTTGTTATTTCTCTATTTGTATTGTTACATAATACTACAAATTTCGCATATAAACGGCCCGGGCGGTTCGGAGCACAAGCGGGCCATGCCCAGCACAGCCCGTTATTATTACCGTGCTGGGCTGAGCTGCAAGGGCTAGGCCCATGAGTTGGTGGGCTGCAAGGGCTAGGCCTGTGGGTTGGCACGGCACGACACGGCACGAATAGTATATATATATATATATAATGTTGAATAACAAAATGGTTAATACATTTTGCTTCCGTGATGCTGACGTGGTGACGTGGTTTCGAATCTTTCAGATGGGATAGTGATTCCCTCCACGAAGCCGATCTGATGATCGATGAGTCATTATTTATGATAGTAACTATGTCTGCAAAAAATGTATAGTACTACATGAATCATCGTGTCTTATGGGGTCTAAGGACGTAAGGACGCGATAGATATAGACATAGACAGATACGACACTGATAGGCTTATAGGAAATTTTTGATCAAAATATCTCTTAAGCATAGACTAGCGGCTCGAGTCATTTGAGTCATTTGATAAAAAGATATAAATACTTTAGATGATATATACTAGTAATACATACATGTTATACAACACAGATGATAGTTAGAAACATGTACATACATATACCATATGATAGTACATAGCATTGTTCGACGACATCATATAAATTAAAAAACTTACTGTGTAATAATAAATAAAACAAAATCATCTTAGAACCTTCTCTTAGTTCTTGAGGGTTTGAGGGTTTTTTATTATGGTTTGAACCATAATTTCATACAAGGTCACGAGATTGTATACACTGTATTCAATATGTATCTAGATCTAATAGAAGTATTTGAGGTCATCGATAAGGGTAATACCGTCAAAGGTCTGCATCCAATTTAGTTAGACTTTACTTGTTGTCGATCATAGTATTGTATTAGAATTATATAATCATAATAGGAAAAATTACGTTATATAATGGATTTCATTATCGAGGTTCAAATTGAATTGTTATTGTAAATTTTGAAACTATTTGTATAGTATGGAGTTTGTCGTATGTCTTCTATAAGTTTCTAGATCCTTAAGGCGGTTACTGTTTATCCAAATACATTGTTTCCACGTGTGTTTCCAAATAAATTATAACATGCCTCGATTGAGGAATAGGGTCTGTCAAGAGGCAAATACCCGAAAAAGATCACTGCCATTCCAAATAGAATCTCTTCCCTAACTTGTTTTAACTGTGTATTACATTTCATTTTATTGAATATAAGAGATGTTTTCAGTACAAGGAATCTGCACTTGACTTCATTAATCTGATACACCAGTTATTTTATTATATATATATAATATATTATATGTTAAGCAAGGTGCCCCAGCTGATGTTTTATTTCCCAATGCACCATTTGATTCAGCTCCTCCAAGCTGTTGAGGAAGTGTGAGTGCCATGAGTTTCTCCAAAGAGGCAACAAAAAAGTTGCTGGAATTAAGTTTAGTTATCACAGAAATTTACGTGCTAACCTTGATAATTTCTTCAGACGAGATAGTTGATGAATTCAGAAGCAGTAGCTACTGCACCAGCTGTGATAGCATCCTTTATAACCTTGTCTCTTGAATTGTTGCTGGCTGCTGAAATAAGCAATCCTGTCAGCGCGCCACCGAGCATTGCATTCTTCTGCAAGGACACAATGACATAATTGGGAAGATCACTAGAGATCAATGTGGAAATGGAAAATCCAGCTCAACAAATTTAACCATGAACCTAGCACTGAAAAACGATAATTTACCCAGTCTCTTCTACCACGAATTCTTTCCATCCCATACTCCATTCCAACATACACCCCACCTGCAGTTCCTGTAACAGAATTTGTAGCGCAGAGAGCATCATGAATTGCGAAGTAGGAAATGTTATGCTATGCGCACAATACGACCAGAATCATGTTGGTGTTGAAAGCTTGGAAGTTTAACCTACCCCAGTATGCTCCTTCTTTACACATCCTCTTCAGCTGTAATTGAGCACAAGATCAGTGGTATCAGTGACAGTATCCCATGCCTTGCATGTGCATTTTTTATTTTAATACATGTAAATAACCGCAGGGAACACAAGTCTCCCTGAATGATTTGTGATGCAACCAACATGAACCGTCATTTCTCAATAGCATAGTGTATTTGATGGTCTAACCAGAGAGCAATGATAATTTTAGGTTCAGTGAATGCTTTTATATTGATCAAATGTATCAATACAGATTCAGTAATTTCCATTCACTTCTTATCATGAATTCAGAGCTCAGATTACCATATCATGGTAATTGAAGATTCGGTGTCAGCATTTAATTACATGTACGTGCCTATGTGCTAGTGACACAGGACATGTCTCAAAGATCTTCAGTTGGGTATAATCATTACCTGTGCTTGCAATAAAGATCTCAATACAATCCACTTCTTCCATATTAAGCAATAATAAATTCCAGAAAAAAATATCATGAAAAAAACTCATTTTATATGCAAGATACATCTAAAGCATTTTACTTTAAATGGTCGAGGCATAGTCTAGCCTCTTTATGTTTTTACCAAGGCATACCCTAAGGAGAATTCATTTGCCGAAGACATCCAAATAAAATTTGAGTTTCAAAATAATTGTTAGACCTTCAGTTCCAGCATAAAGATGGCATAGAAGTCTTTTCATCTTTGGCTGTTGATATAGTTGAAATTGCCTTGCCTAATATGGGATTTAAAAACACATTCTCAATGAATCAACCTTTGCAAATGTCATGAAACTTTCAATCTGCTCACAGGAATATTTATTAGCACATGCAAAAAGGAAAAGATGGAAGATAGTGCATAGTCAATGGGCACCCATTGACGATCAAGACAGAAGAGAACGTCAATGTTTGATGACCAAGTAAGAAAAGAACAAGTGCAGCAAAATAAGGGCATCAAGACTTTTCCTTTAATTGATCAGTCTCAAGAACTTAATCATGGCACTTTAATCACACTCGATATTGTCTAGAAAGGGAATTAAATGGAGCTAAAATTGATCTCACTCAAAGAGATCATCAGAAAATTTTACATCATATAAATGAAGCAAACACGCAGAACAGATAACAAGCATGTTCCTAATGTTCAGCAGACTAAATAAGTGAACAAAGTCATGAATTCATTTTTGCACTCACAGCTTCCTCGCATACTGCTTGACTAATGCGCCCTGCAAAGAATTTCAACTGTATAAATCAAATTCGTCTGGAACTCACAAGTCAGATTAATTATACATTGGAATGAAACATAATACTGGCCACATTTTGACGAAAGGTATAATCTTCAAAGGCGATAAGTAACAAATCCTTGATTGACCTTTTGTCCAATGTTGCAGATAGTAAAAAAGCAGAAATGCCATAAAAAATTAAAGCAGGAAAAGAGTCCTCCGATGTTTGATATCAAGATGAAACATGGAGGTTCAAAACAAATATGAGCAGGACAAACAAAATGAAGAGGGCCCATCGACTAAGCTAATTCTGAATTTTGCCGTTGTATTGTAGTTCTATTTCCGTAGGAACTTCTATTTATATGCGATAGATAAACAGGTAGAAGATGTTCCAAGTTTTTTGCTGGAAGGATCAACTCAATATAGCCACCAATCTGTGTGCATGCATGGAATAAAAATTATAAAAAAACTCAAAAAGATTCAGTATCAATTTATCCATGTTCAGTTACTGGGACGACCTACAATTCAGAATTTGAAGGGTGAAATAATTATTAGGAAAATTGGAAAACGGTGAAAGCAAATAGTAAAATTCCATAAACTTTTTTTTTTTCGTTTTCAAGTGACTCCAACAATGATTTCCACCATTTACAAAATAACATGTGCAGATGACACTGACTACTACTCATTCATAGAACTCCAACCTGGGAATCAAATCCAAGAGGAACCAGTAAGCAAGAAAAAAATCCAGAAGAATGCGAAGGATATGCAGATTATCTATTTTTCCTTGAAGATAGGCAATCAAATTGCCAGAAATACCACATATTCAGAGTAGATGCATCGCTGAAATGAAGTAACATTGATCAACCACCGAAAGAATAACATCAACTAATTTCAAATTAGCAAGATGTTAGAGTTGAAGGCTTATACGACGTATCCCAAAAAACCTATCAAACAGGAAAATTATCACTTCTTTGTCATTTGCAGCAGCAATAATATGCTTGCTACGGTTGGCAAAGAGTACGATCACCGAAGCCAAAGGGACTGAAAGAAAGAGAGTGAGTCGACAAAAGGAAATCAAATCTAAATCGATAATAGGGCAAAGGCCAGAAAATTTGAGGAATGGGGTGCGCAGGGCAGAACAACCTCTCTCCACGCAGTGGTAGACCTCCTCCACGGCTACCCTGGAGGCAGCGACCTGACCATGCAAAAAAAATCACACAAATGCCCGATCAAAAAAAGGCCGGAGGCGAAAGGGGGATGGACGGATGGCATACGGTTCCGATCTTGAGGAAGCCGTCGACGGTGCGGTTGAGGAAGGGGTTGCCCATGTCGATGGTGACATCGACCTTAGGAAGAGAGATTAAACCGAAGAAGATGTTGGCCGGCATCTCCGCCTCCCTTCGGCTTGCTTTGGTCGCTTCGTTTCCTTCCCAGGGGGCTAGAAAAAGCATGCTGGAGAATAAACAAATAGATGGGAGTATAAGAGGAGAGGAGGGGGATGAAGCGTGCCGAGGAAATCAAGACGAACTAAAAAGAAAAATTGTTGCAGTGGCAAACTTGCATCGAACCGAACTGATAAAATTTAACTATCAAGTTACTGATGAATTGACGACCAGAAAAGAGAAGAGACCGCCAAAACTCAAAACAAGAGGAGGGTTGATATAATAATTTAAGTATGTTCAACGCTTCAAGTGATAAAAATTATTCGTCTTAAAATAAGTACTAATATACGCCACAACATTTAACTGGATTTAACAATCATAATTGATAAAATTTTACCACGTTATTATAAAATGGTATGGTTCCAAGCTTAGGCTACTTTTTTTTAAAAAATGGGCAAAGTATTTTACCATGACTTGATTTTAGTCTCCCCCTAAGAATTTCAATAAAAGTATAAATTATATTATCTTTGTTTTTTCTTCAGAGTAAAACATGTCATGGTAAACCATAAAAAAGAAAGAACGAACATCAACAAGATGACGAGCAACCTCCCAAATAAGAAATTGGAGAACCCTTTCCTCCTTCACTTCCAAAGCACTCCAGCTAAAGAAAAGACTTAAATGCAAGTCATCACACTTACATGTGTAAATTTGATGGCTAAAAAGTTCAATGGATTAATTTTGAAAAAAGAAAGAAAGAAGGAGAAATGGGTATGGTGTTACTAAAAGCTGAAACTTTGAGTCTTTTCTAAAACAAAAATTGCCTAAATACATTGCAAATCTTCTCCTTTTTTTCCCTCTTGAGAAACTTCTTTTCTGAAAAGAAGAGAAAACAAAAAAAGTTTTGTTGATAATGATAAAATCACGATCACTTATGAACGCACATTTTTCTTCGGCACACCCATGATGGACATAGATGGAAATTGACTTCACAACACGCAAAACTTTACAATGTTGACAAGTATATATCCAGTGAGATCATACTACTGAAATAGGCAAAGTTTAAGACCTATTATTTTCCGTGTCATCATAATTTACAGACCGAAAAAATAAATTTAAACCACTATTTGTGTGTCTCCATTCAGCAAAAAAACTACCACATGTATGTCATTGTACATATAAAAGGAATAAGCTCAATTTGTGAAAATCCTTCCTACTGCTTTGAATGAAAGAAGAATAAAAAAACAGGCTCAAGATCTAAACAGATGAACATAAGCATCAAGTTGATGCAGGAGAGCAAAGAGATAAAACAGTTCAGATTTATCATGTGTTTCCTGATCATGACTGACCGAGAGAAAGAATTGATCCTATAAATATGAACTTTAGTTTGTGTGCCTCCTTAAAAAAACGGCATCTTCTTCTCGGTATTGCCTACGCTGTCATGAACCATTCTCAAGTTTGTGTTTCGTCGGTTGGTCAATCTGACTCAATCAACTACCGAGCAGGGAGAACCTTCTTCTGTCCGATTTCATCATCCATTTTTTGTCAGCAGCAATAGTCTTTTGAAACTGTTCTGATCCAATAGCCAACCTTCATCCTAGGGTCATCTTTGTTCTCCTTGACAGAAAGTCTGGCAGTGTTTCTCATGATGTGCAAGAACACTTTAAGCCTGGACAAGTAGCCAACATAGTCAACTAGTAGAGAATTCAAGGCGGTAGTGTAAAGTTTAGCTGCTCTTGCTATTTCAAAATTGGCTGGGGAATTCTGTGTCAGTGATCAAATTCTCAGAACCCTCAATAACGCTAAGAACAATGTCAATATATTTGCAAAATATTAGTATAACAACACTTGTAACTTATCGGCTTCCGCTGTGAGACATAAAGAAAGGTAAACAGGAACTCCATCAAAACACTGCCATGTTGATGGGAATGCATGATGTACCCCAGGGATTACATGGAACTTTAGGCAGTTTAGGAAGCGTCAAAATGTAAACGAGAATCTAATCAGTGATCAAATTTCTCTGCGAGATGAGTAAGATTTCAGAACCCAGAACCGCCAAATCATCGCTCCGGTGCTTCCATTCTCCAAGAAATCGCTGCCCATCACCGTCAAACTATGCTCGCTCTCATGGCTGAACCCGCCAATCTGGTCCGGGGAATCCCTATCCTCCTTGCTGTTCATCCCAGTCCAAACTCCAAACATTCCCGTCGCCTTCCGCTCTGCCCATCTGCTGCTCCTCAAGGCACCCGCTGGCGGAGAGCGACGGCGCGAGTTCCGGAGCTAGAAGCATGGCAGTGCCAAATGCGTTCTTGAAACCCTCGCTTCTTGACCTAAAAACTCTAGCTTTCCACCAATAACGCCGAGCCCTAATCGATTCGATCCGTTCAAAAACTCGATTCCAATAACGATGCTAAAATGTGGATTACAGCTCCAACTCCATCGATCCCTCGTAAGATTTCGGGTCCGGCAGGGTTCAGCGAAGGGAAGGAAGCGGCGGAGAGCGGGGAAATCCACGAGGCAACGACGACTTCTAGATAGGCGCCCGGCAGAGATGGGGATGATCGCATGAGCAGTTCAATGGCTCGTAAAAGCGCGAAGCGAGTTCTCCAAGTCCAAGGCACGTTTGCGAATTTTGGGGAGATCAGGGCCGTCCGGTTTCCATCTCATGGGAATGATTGATTTCGCCAGTTGATCAAGTAAATTTTTAAATACATCTTTCCAAAGGCGTACATCGTTGGTTAGAAAAAAAATTTTAATTACAATATAAAACTACAAGCTTTTAAAATGATTAAAAGGTGGATCCTATGGTCTTAAATTAATTTTAAAAGACTGTATATTTTATAAAAAAAATTAAAATATAGTCTTTTAAAATTAATTTTAGAGTGTATAATATTATTAATAAAAAATGAACGGAAGTGAATAGATCACTTGATCTAGATCTACAATAAAAAAATAATTTTCCATCACAAGCATAATATTATTAATAAAATATTTAAAAATAAATAAAACTTTCTTGTATAAATATTCATCTTAAGTTCAAAGAGGTAGTTTCACTGGTAATGGTTGAGTTTATATTATTTAGTTTATTTTTTAAATTTTTATATTTATTTTCGTGTGCTAGTCAAAAGGTTTTAATTCCCTGAAAAAATTTATTTTTTTATCCTCTTGCAATTAAATATAACCATCAATCACGTAAAAATCAACATATTATATTTTTTATATTTTAAAATTATATATGTTATATATTTATATTTATAATTATAATGTTTGTTTTATAATTTTGTTGATTATTATAACATAATTATAAAATACTTAATTATAATCAAAATAAAAAATTATAATATAATAAATTTCCTTTCTAAAAATCGAAATTATAATATATATATATATAATATTTTATTCCTAGGAACACAAACTCCACATCAAGGGAGCAATCACGAGGACTGATTAAAAAAAAGCCTATCATTTATATCCTTGTGTCAATAAAGAGAAGTGCATGTGATCTACCATCATTTGTTCAAAAGAATATTAAAGTGGATATAGTAGAATCTTGAACAATGAACATGGAACCACATGCCTAGAATCCACAAGCAAACCTATAAAAAATTTATTACTTCAAATATAATTAAAAAAATAGCTGGTATTCTATTAATCCATGTGAATGAAAGGTCACAGGATGGTTATGTATCATGAACACCAATCATTGCCAAAAGCACCATTAGTTTTAGTGATTTTGATTAATTTATTCCATGTGTTAGGTGTGATTTTTGTATTATAATGCTTTATTATTTTAATAGAACAAGCTGAATCAAATGCATAATTCTCAATTTAACCTATCCGATCTATTCAATTATTTTATATCATGATGATTACCAACTTAATTATCAATACATAATTTGTTATTTATCTTCGAGTAGTTTTTAAGATTATCATGCTTGGAATAACTTATTACACGTAAGCACCAAAACCCAAGTAAGATACAAAGGAAATCAATGTTGCTATATTTCAAGATCTCACATTGGATCAGATGTTTACATGAAACAAATGTGTCAAAATGGACAAATGTTACATCAAGTAATTAAATGTTGCAAATGGATACAAGTTGTTACATCCAAAATGGATCAAGTAAATGATAAAAAGCATTCAATGAGAGGTAAAATGAATACCTAACTGAAACAACAGCTGTAAATTTCTTCACCATCTTCCTCAGCTCCCAGCACAAGAGACTCCAAAAGAATGAGTTAATGTACAAGCGCCGAAGAATCCTTTTTTTTATACTTTTTTCTTCTAAATTCACAACCCCCGGCTTAAAAGAATGATTTTGTGTGAGTGACATAATTATACAGTTTTCTTATCAACTATTTCTACATTAATGTTCATGTTTTCTTTCTTTTTAATTGTACATGAATCAGTGGGCTTACAGTCTACTGGATATGAGGGGAGGCAGGCGGCGGCGGCGGCCGGCGGAGGCGGTTTGACCTGGAGCTTGGCTTGCTGCTGAGACCAGAAGGCATGGGCAGAGAGGACGCGGTCTAAGAGTTCTTGAGGGACCGGCTCACCCCTCCTTTGTTGTGGGGAAATCTTGGCTGTGTGCACCAAAGTCTTCCACTTATCCTGAGTCAACCCAACGATTTCACCATGATTAGCACATGGGATGATGATGGTCAATTTGCTTTGAAGAGAAAACAAGCTTCGTTCCCATTGAAGTAAATGCTATAATAAGAGTTGGTCAGTCTTTTATCCTACCATCAAAGTATGACCAGAAACGAGAAGTTCCAGCCAAATGTTTGGTATAAAGAAGAGGCCGGATAATCTTCAGCTACTAAGTAAACTACGCTCCTTTATAAAAGCCCCAATCAGATGTGACAGAATAAATGGTAACCCTCTCCGCCAAACTCTTGGTCAGCACTATTTCCTTTTAGAAGGACATATCACTCATTTATTGATCAAGCAAAACTGATTACAACCTAACAAGGGGGAGTGAGAAGAAGTAGATACAAGAGAAATGAAACTAAAAGTAAACTGAATCAGTATATGGAGCAAGAGGAGACTGAACATGTCGTACACACAATAATTTTCATTGTAGGGATGCAATTAAAGCAACAGTTTTACCTTAAGATCCACGTACGTCCGATGCTTTGCATTCTCGAAAGCACAAAGTTTGACATCTCGCCACCTGAAAAGAAGGATCAGAAGCAGCACCATGTGAGAAATAACAGTTACTAATCATGGTACAAGTTTAGGAGAAGCAAGGGATACCTTCCAGTCCCAAGCTTTTCGACTGCCTGGACCAGGGCTTCCACTTCGGTGACAGAGAATGGCCTTCGAACACGACGCTGAACAACTTCAGACCTCTTGCTTTTAGGCTTGTTATGGAGGGGAATCATGGCCAATGCTTCGACATTATCTGGCGGAACAGCAACCAAGGCTAGTGAATCAGTTGTCACTTCTTTAGGTGATGATGTATCGGTTGGGGGGTGAACCACTTTCTGATCACTTTCAGAGTGGTTTTGTACAGGTTGCGGTCTGTCATCAGACGTCCATTGATCAATAGTAGAAGCAGCTACACTTGGAAACCTATCAAATGCACATAGTGGCTAACCTTTAAAAATACCATAAATCAAATTACCGCACAATAAAAGTCAAATTTCTCTGTAGTCTACTTACCTAGCTGATTCTTCAGAAGCACAACCAAGACTAAGGAAACGAGGGTTTTTGGAACTTGTTAGTGCCATGGGAGCTTGTCTAGTATTAGGCTCTAATATAAAACCTAAACTATCCAATGTGTCACCCTGGGAAATCCCAGCCTGGTGCAAGGTCTTACTGTCATCTGTAACCTTATTTCCTTGCAGAAGAACACCAACGCGCAGTCCATCTACAAGGATAGAAGTTACAGCATCCATAACCGTCCTCTGCATAGTAGTTGGAATGGCATTAGATGTATTTCTCTATTACTTTCGAATGCTCAAACTAGAACAAACAGAAAAAATATGGCCAATATTGAATAAGTGCAAATGAGAAAGATAAACTGAACACCGGCCTTTTAGAATCACTAAAATAAATGATCTTAATGCTGAATAAGTGAATCATTAAAATAAATGATCCTAAGTTAATATGAAAGATCGTATACCTTCAGATAACCAACTGTAGCAGTTTCAGGAATCTCAACAAGAAATTCCGGCACCGAAAAAGACTTAATGCTGAATTTCACTGAACAAAAAAGAGAGACAAAGATAGCTGCCATCAGGACCTAATCTGATAAGGGTTAAAAAGCAAAAGAGACCCGCAACGGCCCATGATATATAACTATTCGACTATTTTTACCATGGTACTCGGGGGAGTTATAACTCGATTTTGCTTCTTTTCTGCAGGACCATGCACCATTTTCTGTAAAAGTTATACAGTGTTTCAAAATTCAAATGCATACAGTAGGATACAGAATCCATGAAGACAGCTTTACTCAACAAACCTCCATATGGAGTCCCATGCGAACCATTGGTTTCTAACTTGAACCCACCCTTCTTATATAAATCTGGCAGACCTTGATGATAAGTTCCTCCCTCATGAGCTGATTCTGAGTAACGCTCAAACAATTTCCTTCTCTTGAAAGATCTTCTCTGTGTTTTCTGACTTGTGTAGCACATTCTTTTGCTTTGTAAAATGGGTTTCTTTTCGACATCTAAAACGTGACAGGAATTAAGCAATGCTGAGTTGAATTATTTTTCCTGGCCAATTTATAAGATAAAAGGTTAGAACAATGCACATACCACGATTAGATGCATATCCATCCTTCATTACCATAGGAGCCACTTTCCGGAATTTAGAGCCTAAAACCTTCTTCATCCTATGATAATCGCCATTCTGCTGCTGCCTAGAGGCCTTACTAGTAATACTGGTAGAATGGGTGCATCCAGAAGAATTATCATCAGATTTATGTACAACAGGCATGTCATCTACTTTCTTATGAAAGATACCATTGCGAGGAATGTTAGTCCTATGTAGA
Source organism: Thalia dealbata (assembly GCA_030544415.1). Classification (NCBI taxonomy): domain Eukaryota; kingdom Viridiplantae; phylum Streptophyta; class Magnoliopsida; order Zingiberales; family Marantaceae; genus Thalia; species Thalia dealbata. The sequence continues at coordinate 4,594,826 of CM060458.1, forward strand.
GGAACCTCAATGCTACTGTCGGAGCTACCAGAACTAGGAGAGTTGACATCCAAATTCACTGGATCATCTATGTATGTAGTTTTCCTAACTTTTGGATCTCTAGAAATTTGTTCCTGAGCTTGCAGTGCCGTCTTGCTCTTGAGGTCTTTATCCAATTTTATATACATATCATGAAGCTTCTCTTTACCACATCTTTCATCGACGTGAACGTCGTTGCCAATTTGACAATTATGGCCAACAAACTCAGACTCTACACCAATAGCATCCTCATCTGATATGTCAGACTTCATTAAGGGAGAAGCATGCTCCGGAGACATCACCTTTGAGGCATCTGAGTGATCTTTTGAGTCCCCTATTATCTTCTTTTTGAGAAATTCTGGGGCACGTAATACATCTTCGCTGCAACTTAATTGATCAAAAGCTTCAAACTTGGATGGGCTCTCTTTTTCTGTTTGCGCTTGTTTAACAGTACCATTTGCAGGGTGATATGAATTCTGAAAGCCTTCAGTTTCAGACAATAATTTGCTTGCTAGATTTGCAAGTAAATCAATTGCACATGTTTGGTGGTCCTCAACCTTCTTTCTCACCGAACGCTTTCCCTTTGGAAAAAATGGCAATGTGTTAGGCGAAGCCTACATATCCAAACTTGCAAAACAAATACATGGAAACAAATTGAGAGGACGAACATACCCTAGCTGATCTGGGAAGTTCGGGCACCACAGGGGCCTGGAAACCACTGGATTTAGTATCCAACCCGTTCTGAAACATAATATCTACTGCCTTATAACAAGAAATCAACTTCAACAAAGCGGCACCATTACCAGTAATCTGTCGTCAAAAAGGCAGCAAAATGTTAGAGACGCATGGTATATCTATAATATATGAAATATATGAGAGGTACCCCAAAAAAAAAATTAAGTTGAGTAATTCACCAATAGGATTTTTTTTAATCAATAGGAATTGAAAATCCAAGATCTAAATCACCGAGGACATTTTCACGGAACAAAATTCTGCAAATTTCCACCTTTCGTACTTGGTAGATATTTAATGTTAAAACAAGATTAGAGCACTAACACCGACACCCAATCCACAAATTTATAGCCAAGTCTCACGAGATCGAAAACTATCACCCAACTTCCGATAATTTACCTTAAACCAGATGAATAATTTCAAAATCGGCGAAAAAAAGGAGAATTTTCCTATCCCTAGGAAGTTTAGAAAACCACGAAACCAGAAACAAGACGTTGAAGACAAGTTTCAAAGGCACAGGGATCCGTAAAGTTGAAGGAATTCAAACTTCCAGATCCATAACCTCAATAGACAACGAGATCGAGAGAGTAAAAAAAAAAACTCCATGATCGAGATTAATTGCCTGGACAAATAGGATCGCGATCCAATTCAAAGACCACCACCCAAAAATTCTGCAGGGATGGATCGCGGTCGCTTCTACCGCGAAGCAAGCCGACGGGATCAAAGAAGAAACAGAAGAACCGAAATTTGACGCCCACAGCGTATGCCTCGTACAATGGAAGTCCGATCAAAGAAATGACATCAAAAGGATCGAAACCGACGGAGGCATTGGATCAACCAAACAAGAATTTTAAAAAACAGATGAGAAATATCAGAACCACTCGCCTCTTCCTCATAAAATTCTTCGCAGATCGCTGGAATTCCACCGAGAAATCTCACGGCTGGAAATGAAGAGGGCAGACTGCAGATCTAAGCGGGATTTTTCTCATCCAAATTACTCCGTATTCCTCCAAATTCCTTCCGAAGAAACGCTCGAGAACGAGGCCTTTAAATCCTAAATTTTTACCTCCCTTCTCCTCTTTTCTCTCCTCCTCCACCAAAAACTCCTTTAAACCATCCATTTCCTCTTAAACCCACGGCCTGTCTTATACATTTGACCCCCTCCCACGCCAACCGGCTCGTCCGGGGAGCTCCCGCGGAGTCACCCCCTATTCCCCGTCGATCCCGATCCATCCCCCTCCTCGGGCCACCGATACGATCCACGCGTCCCACATGCCCCATCGGACGGCCCCAGTCGTCGCTCCAAAAAAAATTTAAACGCTCGGTGGGTGGCGTGACCGTCCACCGGTTACCCACAGCACCACGCCTTCCAGTCCTCCTCTACTCGGATTCGATACCTGCGCAACGAGTCGCCGATAGATGTGGTCCGCTCGATCCCACCCTGCCGTCCGTCGGGTAGAAGAGCGAGTGCGCAGTGAAAAAAAAAGGGTTATTGTTTTTTATTTCTATGTGCCGTCGAGGAGGATGAAATCGTTTTTTTTTTCTCTTTATTTTTCCTTCTTGGATCATTCAACCTGCGCTGCAATAATTAAAAATAATAAAATATGGTGGAACTTTGGGCTGCCACGGAGGATTGCGCGATGCCAAGTGTACGTAAAGATCGTTTCAAATTTGGATAATAGATTTATTTTTTATTTTGTACGAATATTTTTTTCGTAAATGACGCATTTTCGGTCGTAAGGATTTCATGCAGAGCATCAAGTTTGACCACGTTGACTTTAATTTTATTTTTCTCTGTATTTAAATATAATAAAATTAGAGAAGGAAATGGCAGGTATTTGTATATAATATATATATATAAGCAGGTTTAGATACCTATCGATAATAATAATTTGGTAAGGGGAATTATAAGTAGCTAATTAGGTTTGAGTTTGGATTAGTTTTAAAAAGGAAAATCGAGAGAGAGAGAGAGAGAGAAAAAAGGAAGTCATATATGTTTAAAGTATTAAGTATCTACTTCTGGATAAATGAAAATATAAATCATATATAAAACTCTCTCTGATAATTATTAGGCACCATAACCTGAGTATAAGGAAGTCATTCCGGCATTAATAAGATGAATTTAATCACGGTAAACCGCTGTTAGAAGGAAATAAAACATCAGTAATTAAAATACAGAAGGATTGGATTTGTGGGGATAAAGTAGTAGTATTAGAATTAGGGAGGCACATGGCGCGGTAGGAGATCACGTGCTGGGCGCCACGGGAATCTTGTAACGTGTGGAGGAGGGAAGTGTTTTCCTTCCCTCTCAATGCTATATTTATATATATATATAGGAAGAGAACGCAGGAGCAGCAGCGTAAGGCATAAATGTTGACGTAACTTTACAGCTTTTGGCGTTGCTTTCTTTAAGGAGCAAGTCATGTATTATCATCCATCACATAATTAATTCTACCTCCGTCGTATAGATCATATATTATATATATATATATACGGCGGAGATCTGGAACTGGAAGAAGAGCAGGTCGAGGGAGAGGAGACGGCATGCGAGTGAAATGGGCGTTCCCAGGACAAAGGAGGGATGTTTTTAATAAGGATTAGGGTAAACTTTTGAGAGGGAGGAAGGGGCGGTTGAGTTGAGGATGAGGATAATTCTCTTGTTTTATTTCGGATAAGGATAAAAAAAAAAAAAAATCTACACTGCAGTCTGCAGCTTGGTTTGGGGGTGAGTAGGTACAGGTGGAGTACTGATGATGAATGGAGTTAGGGTTCAAAGCGAAGGGGGGTTTGGTTCGGGAGCAAATTAAATGTGGTGTACTGCCAGCTGCTGCGGCCCTCCGGCTACGGAGATGACAAGCAAGCTAAGAATTAAGGCTTCTAATTTTTGCATGCCTCCATGTTCCCACATGCTGCTGCTGCTGCTGCATATATATATATTGGTGGATCTGATCCCTCTTCCCACCTTGCAATTAACAGGCTTTTATTTTTTACAGCCTCAAGCCAAAAACTTTTAATTTTTTACTTGGACACGGTGGCAGGCAGGCACTCGACGTTGCTGCCTCTCGTGGAATTCAACGCCTCCTAGTTGCCTTTTTTTGTTTGTAAGAAAACAATTTAATGAATTAAATATGATCCAATTTGAAATAATAATAATAATACTCTTTTTTTTCACATGTAAAATATAATTTTCATTCACATTGATAATATTACATTATTTCACTACTTACTTTCTTCAATTTACTTTTTAGAAATAAAATTTAAGCATCATCTTAAAAATAATACTCTAATCTTCTTATTTTATCTCTATCTAATATAAAAAATATTATTATTTTAATTCCACTACGAAAAATTATTTTATCCATAAGTTGTTGTTTAAATAGTAGTTTATCTCATCCCAAATATTATGCACAAACTCTATTATCGCTATCTGCATAAGTTATTTTTTCTATGTATTTATTTTAGATGTTCTAGTAACTATATAATTATAATTTTCCATATAATTTATATCAACACTTATTCGTTTTATTTCAATAAATCACTCCTTGCTATAACCATATTTATTAAGCAAATACTCCAACATTTATATTACAGCTAAACATAGTTGATATTTCCCTCCTGTTTGCATACTTTGGTTAAATAGTCTATTAGCAGTCATCAATGTATGATGCAAAGCAGATCATAGAATGAATATAGCTTTAGGCCGAATAATATCGTTTAAGTGAAAATCACGTTAATAATAATTTTTCTAATTAGTATCTCTATAAGTTAATATCTCTCTGCTCATTATCACTCTTTTTAGTAACTAGCTCTCTTCATTTCAACTCTATTTTTTAAAATAAAAAAAATCCTTACATTAATAAAAAAAAAATAAAGATCTCTTAAGAATAGAAGTACTGTAATTAAACGATATTTTTTATACTTCAACTCGAGAGAACCATAATAATTAATAACATACAATTTGATCTAGAAAGAGTATAAATTATAAAGTGACCACTAAGATAAGTCGATATACTTTAATAAAATATCGTGTGCATATTAACGTAATTATCATACGCCCATTGACCACCATATATATATATATATATTATATAGGTTCATTCGCATCGCACGTGCATGATGCGTAGATAAATTAATATTTGACCAAGTCTAATAATTATCACCTAAATTAAAACAAGTTTAAGTTAGTGCTGACCTCCAAATCGGCACTAAAAATTACACGTGAATAAATCTGTTTACCTTCGACTAGCTGCGTTATTCACGGGGCAATTCCATTATTTTTTTTTTGTCAAACAAAAATAAAAAAGAAAAAATATATATATTATTAATAAAATCATGCATTTATCCTATGTACTGGATATACATTATTACATAATCAATTAATTATAAATTTAAAACATATTAATATTAACATCATAATTAAGATTTTTTTTTACAAGTTTATTTAGATCGATCGAATTGACTGGGATCATAATTTTAATTATACTAAAAAAAGAGAGTAAGGATTGAGCGTTGGAGCATATTAATTATAGTGGGGGGCTTGAGATGCATTTAATTGACGGAAGGTGTTTGTCTTCAAAGCTAATATTATTACTTCACTATTCAAGTAGATATCTATTAATAATATTTCATATCCGCGTAGGTCCGACCGCACTATTTGCAATGCTAATGCACCCTACTTATTAATGAGTTAAATTCTTATCTTACTAATTATTATTTTACAAATAACACGGGCTAAATGAAAGAGACTTTTAAATTGTTCGTCCTACACATATTGCTATTTTGTTTTTTATAAAGCACTTGACAAGTAGTAGAAGACACGGAGGAATGTGGTCGGTCACTTCGTATCATAATATCCTTTAATTCCATTACCTACATGCATGCACCCCTTTGATAGCTCGACAGCTGCCCACAATATTATTACGATAAAGATAAATAACTAGAAATCACCCAATCATGCTCATTGCTGGTCTTCACCTTCCAGATGAAGAAAGAAAGAACAAAAAAGAGAATTGGTCTCCCTCTTAATTGGTGGTAAATTTGAGGGTGATTAATGTTAACTTTAACACCTGCCCCGACCCTATCTATCCTTATTTAATATTTTATCTATAATTACAAAGAACATCTCTCCTCTTGCCCTCGGTTAACAGCTCTTGTCCTAAGCATCATCATCGATCATCTCGTTGTTACCTGCCATTCCTTATTCCTTGCGGGAGGAAATTAATTATGAGGAGGGGAGGGGAGGGGTCGCCCAGAGTTTGAGGCTTTTGAGTTGTGTCTCTCCGTACTTTACAGCACTCGTTCCTTCTTCCTTCCTTCCCCCCTCCCTCTTCGCTTTTGCCTCGGCCGCCAATCTAGAGAGGGTCAATGACTTGGGAGTCGTCTTCATCTCTTATCTGTCTGTCCTCGTCATCAGTTTTATCGCTAACTTCTTCGAGACGAAGGGGGGCTGCTTCTTTGCCAATTGTTGCACAGCAGTAGAACACGGTTTTGTCAAACACCACCGCTTCAAAAGTTTGATTTTTTTTTTTCCCCTTTTTCGAAAGCATCAATTTTCTCTTCCAAAGAATATTCTAATCGTGTTTTTTTCCCCTAATTTTTTTTGGGTACAGAATAACATCCAAGTAGAAGAATATGCCGGTACTGATACTGAAATCAATGTGAGATTTTTTGAATTTTAATTTATTATAGATAAAATTAATAATATCATTTACTGATCATGTTAGTTTTTAAAATCTAGAAAGAGAAAAACATCTGTATAATCTAAAAGGAACTATGAATATATACATAAAAGCAAAATTACAAGACATAAGCTGCATATTACATCAATACATTTTTGCTCTTTCTCCTTTATTTCGGTGAAAAAATATAGATATTATTAGTACTACGAATTGTAAGCGGTATTAAAGATAGATATAAACGTGATTTTTTTTTAATCTTAAAAGAAGGCAAAACATTGAAAGGGATGAGGAACTAAAAATCCAATTAAATAGTAGACGTGTGGGAGGAAGTCATCTAATTGAATCCTGTTTTGTTTGATGGTCGACTTCGCCTGGTTTATCCAACACGCAACGTTGGGTGGGTCGTTCCGTGACACTTCTCAATTGTTCCCCCCTTCTTACATTTTAAATCCCTCCTCCACTATTTTAATTCTTCAAGTTACCCACTGCATCAATTTACTCGCAAGAATAAGAAAGGCACTCCATGGGTTGGACATTTGTTACTTGTAAGTTCAAAACTCACAATTGTTTACCACCACTTAACTATATGCAATTCATATCCCAATCTTGTAAACCTCTTATTGTAACTTGTACTTAATACACCACCTAACTATTCCATACCAAACGAGACCTAAATAACTATTAGGTGTGTGATGGACCACTAGTTCATGTTTGGTGATGAGGTTTTGGTGCGAGTAGGGCACGTTAGGTGACCTACAATTTTAAGCATTATGGGCCAAACCACAGGGAGCAACTCTTGCAGTATGATCCCAAATTGACAAAAGGGTTGAAATAAAAAAGGATAAAAAGGAATCCCACAATGTTGTGATCCAATTCGATGCTAATTTAGAAAACTTCCTAATCCTACTCAAAAATCCAACACGGAGAACCTCACCGTTTCGCAGTTGAGCCTCAAGCTCGACAGAACATGTAGAATTAACACTCTCCTGTGATTTAAAAGAACAAAACCTGGCATTCCTTCAAACACATGGAACGATTGCTGTGGGATCTCGATCACCGCTTGTGTAGCAAAGGGGTTTTTCTTGCGATTCAAGAACCAGAATAATGGGTATCCAATATAAACACTGGATTTTAGAAATGCGATATAGTTGTGCATGATTGCCAGGAGTACAAAATGATAGTGTGTTTTCCAGCTTAATCATCCTTCATTCGCTTGAGTAGTTTTCTTGCCCAATTCTTCAAGCGTCGCTTTAGTGTAAAACCAACGAAGACGCCAATAACGAATGTGACTGCACAGATCTTACTACATGTCCATACAGAGACCACACTCCTGCAGATATTGGGATCAGGATGAACTGTCAGTTTTCCCATTTGATCAAGATATGACAACAATAATAAAAGGCACAAATATGAAAGTTGCAATTATTTTCAAGCTACTAAGAAACTCTCATTTGTCCAAATCGTACACTTACGATATATGAACTTTTGTGCAGTACAATCCTAGCAAAAATTTAATATTCCCCTTGTATTTATTTACGGCTAGCTTCCTTTGATTGTAGGCTACTGCGTTAGTAAACACAGAGAACAATACTATGGTATTCCAACCTGATTAAACGTCTACCCCATAAGTGTCTGATGAATTCTCAGCCGTTACTCAAATTTCCAGATACTCACGCATGACTCACATTATGTAGATTTGACAGGTAGAACATACTTGAATTAATAGAATAGCTGCTATCTTTTGTAAGACCTCTTATAGTACTGTTTCAAAACAAAACTTATTCCTGGACCTCCTAATTACGGAATACTTTATGAGACATAAGAAGTTGGAAAAGTTAAGACCGTATAACCATATGACTCTTCAGTTAATCTGTTGTTTTTTTCAATCAAATGGGAGGAAAAAAAAGAGAGAAATATTTAAAGAATTTCAACACAGAAGATGAAAAATAATTATAAAGATCCAAGCATAGCTCAAAATAATCATTAGTTACATGGCAATAAATATTTCTTAATATTGCTACAGTTATAATTAAATTTTTAAAATTTTCAAGTAAAATATGTCTTAAAAAATCAAAGTACTTTAAATATGGTTGCCCACGTGTTGACCACCTAAAACAACTTGAATGTTTTTTATTTTCCTTCTTCAACTCAGCTTGACATAAATTAGCTTAGCTGGTATTAGTACTTAAAAATACCTGATGTACACACAAATTTCCATCCCTGGTTCTAATTCTAATTATAATCTTTTAAATTCCAATATAAAACAAGAAAAAGTCGTTTATGGAATATATATCATAAAATATAATGCATCTATTTCCACATGACTCTTAAAATTTAGATTGTTTGAAATATAAAAAACATCAATGCATTATTTAAAATCATCAATTTCTTCATTATGTAATTTGTTACGGCTATTATCAGTTCAAATTAATTAGGAAATATAAGCATGCAATTCATTGAACATTACGGACATGCACATAGGACCATTAAAATTTGAACCAACCAAATTGCATGACACCTCCCTACATGGAATTTAAGTGGGTTTGGAATTCATATCAACGCATTTGACCTATATGCGACATGAGAAGTTCGCTCCATAGACAGAATAACCTTTCTGACATGCTTATCAAATGATTACGACTGTTTATGATAGGTTATTTGCTTCTAGGTTGTCGGAGCACTTGAGAAAAGCCAAGATAAACAAATTCTTAATGGCACATTGATCAGAGGTGGAACCACCAAGTTGCTTCAGTATGTAAATTCAACAACATATAATAAAACAGGAAACATTCTTATACAGGATAAACCATGCAAACATAAATGCTCGAACCTAAAATTTATAGCTGAAACTGAAGAATACAAGGTTCCATAAACAGCTAGGTCGCAAAGATAGAAAAAAATAGAAAGATAGAATCAAAGAGGCCATTACACTACATAATGCAAGTCACCTTACAAGTTAGAAAATGTTTTTCATTCCAACGCTCATGCGTATATTAAGTCGCAGCTCGATTAAGAAGAAATCCCAGGCATTGTGCATCAAACTTGTTCAGAGATGAAAAAACCTAGAATTCCAGTCTAGGCTAAATCCCAGAATACAAAACAGAGTCCAATGACAAAGGGAATCCAAGTTGTACAAAAAATCTAGGAAAGCAAATCCAGGCTGAATAGGAGAAAATTTTAAGAATTAACCATGGGAATTAAATACATAAGCAAGTGGGTAAGGAAGAACAAATTGAACTTTCCTTAGATCATTTCCAGTCCATTAGGGTCAGCCCGCATTTAAAGAAAGAAAGAAAATTTCACCTCAACACAACAGAGACAAGAAATTCGTCCCCGTCATATTCCCATCCTTTTCAAGCTCACGAAGAAAAACATCACCGATCAAACGCACGCAGCGAATCTATTTTCCACGTTAAAGAACAAAAGGAAGAAATCAGATTATGGGATTCGAAGTACCCGGAGGAGGGGCGGCGAACAAGAGCATGGGCTTGACCGGGGGAGGAGGAGGAGGAGCCGGTAGAGTTATGGGGGACGGATTCCGGGGCGGCATCTGGCGCGAGGAACCGAAGCCCTACCTTAAACTTATCCATGTACGCCATCGATCAACCAAGGAGGAGGAGGGGTTGGACTTTGGAGGCAGAAGGATCGGGTTGAAGCCTTCAAATTCAACTAGGGTTTTAGTCGCGACAGGAATGAGGAAAAAGGAGACTATCAGCACCAAACGAGAAATCAACCTCTTCGGTTTCCAATGGGCTAAACAAAGCTTTAAATTTAGATACCAAATTGGGCCTGCAGAGCCCAAAATGGGCACATTGTAAGGGTATATAAAACTTGACCCCAGACAAGTAATCACTATTTGGTTGAAATTACTTATTTGGATTCATCATGTAAACTGATAAATTAAATTCAGAACTTATTTGCTCATTCTGTAGAGTTGATATTATTTTTTTGGTAATTATCCCCCATTTATTTAAGAGCTAGAAATCTTAATTTTAATTTAATGATAACTTTTTATATCAAATAAAATGATATATTTTTACATAAATAGTTGAAGCTAAGAAGAGGCAAATATTACTGAACGTTGGTTACACAATGCCCCCTACGAAGTGCAGGTGCACATCATTCATTTTGTGGAGCTCTTCTTGGGAGGAAATAAGGATTTGATGCCCTACAACTCCGTCTCCTCTTCCTTAAACAAAGCGCTTCTCCTCACCCTAATTAAAGGGAAGAAGAAGATGGAAATGAATCGCTCGGTTAAGCAGTCACAGGAGTCTCCATCCCAAGCTTCCCTGAGCAGTGAATGGCCTCAGACTTCTCGGCCTCCTCCAAGAGCTCAGGGAGTGCTTCCTTGATGTTGTGGATGCTCTCCAGCGCGTAGTCTGCCCCCTTAACCCTCCTTGAAGTCCCCACCTGAATCCATAACCAGAAGAAGCCCCAGTGAGGTCAATAAGTTTCGCAAATGCAGCTCTAGACTGAGCAATCTGTCAGCAGAGAAGGTGAAAAGTTTTGAGTTCAGATACCAGCACTGTGTGCAGTCCAACGCGTTTTCCAGCTTGGATGTTCCGAACGCTGTCCTCGAAGAAGATCTGCGCGAGAATTAGTCAGCAAAACAATCAAGCACAATTGATGAACACTCGTCCGAAGAGTCCATCCAGACCCAAAGAGAAGGGGAAAAAGGGGGGGCCTCACCGTTCTCTGCGGGTTTATGTCGGCGACCTTGAGGGCTCCCTCCATGGCCTCCATGGATGGCTTGCAGAGGACCGGCGTCAGGGGCAGCTCGACGCCATTGCTGGGCCGAGAGAAGTGCTCGACAATGTCGAAGATGCCATCAACGGGTTCCTCCTCGGCGGAAGCGGACGGCGGATTGAGCGTCTCGAAACAGATGATCCCCTGGAAGCAGTCCTCGAGACCGAGCCTTTCGAGGGCTTTGACCGCGTGAACCCGATCGGCGTTGGTGAAGATCTGATTTTGAGCAGAGGAATCCGATGGATTCAGCGTCGTTCGTCCTAAAAAAAAATCAAATCTTTGACTCGAAGGTGAAGAAAACTCACGAGTTTGCGGATCGGGAGGCTCTGCAGGAGGTTCCTGAGGACGGGGTCAGGCTTCAGCTTCTCGTAGGGAAGACGGCCGTGGACAAAGCTTTTGAGAAGATGAACACAAAAAGGTTAATAACTGCATGCTTCGCCTGAAGCATTTGAACAGGAAGGATTAGGGTTTTTGATTGAAACCTGTGGTAGTCATCGTAATCAAATCTGTAGCCAATCGCCTGAGATGAACACAACAAACTTTTTTTTAAAAAAGACTATACATTTAATTGATACTCATATAGAGATCAATAATTTAACTTACTCGTAACCCGGCCATTGTCGTTCCATAGTTCTTGTAAAGCAGATTGCACAGGTCAAAAATCTTACTGCGTTCAATTCCTAATCTCTCGACCATGTAATCTAGACCAATTCAATGTATCAGTACAATAAAAGAGATTACTTGTTAGAATATAAATTCCAAAAAAACTAAACATACGTACCTCCAATATTTTTAAGACATGCAGAGGAGATGCCGGTGCTCAAAGGATAAAGTGTGTCATCTAAATCTGTATTATTATCAGATAACATAACTTCTTAACCTGGAAGTAAATTATTGGTTTTTTAAAAAGGAATAAACAAGTGGATTAAGACGTCAATACGTACCAAAAAGAAGGCAATCATATTTGGGTGACTGAGATCCTCTCAACCTCTCTTCCATCCTGATTATTCTTCAGCAAAAAAAAAGAAGAAGAAATCTTAACTAATGAGAAGATATAACACATCCAATGCCATCTTTAAAAAAAAAGTTACCCTGTTCTAGTAGTAGCAGCAGCAGCAGTAGAATGATCCTTTTAAAACAATGTAGAAAGAAAAAGTAGGAAAAAAGAAGAGACTTCTCCTAATGTGGATGAAGGAGAAGGGGGAAGAGGAAGGGAGGGGAAGGGGGAAGAAGAATATGGGATGGGCAGCCATTTAAATAGGCACACGAACGACTCACTTCAATTATTGACAATTAAAAAAAAAAACAGGAGTAAAAATAAAAAACCCGACAAAGAAGTCGCCTGGATACACTGCCTGTCCAGGTGTCGAGATGTGATTGGCTACCTTATTGCTTTTGCAGCCGGATTTGATTAACGCGTCGAGGTCTCGTTTAGATAATTAGATTGCGAGACGATCACGTTGGAGGAAGTGGGCCGTCGGATCGGCGGAGATCCGACGGACGGCGTGTCGTGTCCGCCAAGGAGTGTTTTATTATTATTATTTTTAAGTTGAATGCAAATTTATCGCGTCGTTGACGGTGCATCTGAGTGTAAATTATAACTATAAATTATTATTTTATTTTATAAATAATTACATTTTATCTCTTCTTCTTCCTCCGCTTTTATTATTATTATTATTATCATCATCTAATTACATTTATATTTTATATTATAATAGTTTTCTGTTTCTTTAAAATTTATTTACGACGTACTCTTTTATAATATTTATAAATTAGTATTGTATGAGATGTTACTTCGGCATAAAATGGTATTAGGTGAGATATTACTTCAATATTAATTTGATAAATTTAACTGATATTAGATATTATTAAAAAAACTTATTTTATATGACATTTAGAAAGTATGTAGGGTTCGAAGTAAAATTAAAATTAGATAAATTATAATGGATCTAAAATGCAGTTACCTAATTCTCTCATTTTTATTTGTTTAATCTTAGCTGAAATGTCAGTATTTTGGTAGAGTGATAAGATTTTAGTTTTTTTACTTAATTCTCCAGAGCGCCTAGTGTTTTTTCATTTCAATTTTATGGATTAATGGGCCATTATTTTTAGTTAAATTAAATGAAAATAAGATTTGATACAATCAAAATAGAAATTTCTGAATAAAATCACCAAGGAACATTTGGCACCACTTACAATCTCTCGCTTGACTAATTGATATAAGAGAAGTTAATGGTCAATAAATAAATTAACCCTCACTTCTCTCACAAGTGGAAAACGTTGCTTATTGAACTTATCGTAGCAACTTCATGTGAGACATTAATTTAACTGACAGTGATGTTGATTGGAAAATGTTCGATAGCGTCAATTCCAGAGATAAAAATATAAATCAAAATAATTATTTAATCAATAAGGCCTACCACTAATATTTATTTACCCCGAGTAGACCTTTTAAAAACTCAAGCTTTTTTTAAAAAAAATATATATGATCATGATCATGCTTAATAAATTATTTGTTAGATTGACATTTCATTTCAAGTTGTTGCTTCCACAACATCCTCATTGCTAGATAATGATGGACCGATTAATAACATTCTCTCATTGTTCCCTTAATAATCGACTACCTCCAGTCTATCTAATCTAATTGGCCTTATACGTTCTTTCCAATTAATTAAAACCAGGGCCATGAATCAACTATTTTGCTATAGTTTAATGATAGGCAAGGAGAAAGCAATCGTCAATCATATTGCTGCTGCATCATAAATTGAAAAGATTCTACTTAAAAAAGAAAGTGTTTTTGATAAAAGATTTCACTTAAAACGAAACTGTTTTAAGTTTCAAACATTAGGGTTCTTGATAAATCTACTCTGGGGGGGGGAGGGTTCTTGATAAGTTAGGCTTCATCTTGAATTCATCAATGGTTAGGTGGATGGCTGATGCCCTATATAAGACACCATAAAGTCAGAGGAGTATCAGAACACGCAAAGAAACCAGTGGAGTATTGCTTGTATGTGGAGGAGGGGATTGATTCCACTTCAACTGAAGAAGTATGAATTAAATTGTCTTGGGGAGCCAATATCGTCTGGGTTTTATCTGGACACCTGTTGCTACTTTTAAGTTTTGAACCCTTTTGGAGTACTTGAATACCTTTTGTTCCCTTTCAAGAAGACTAGAGGAATTTTTTTTATCTTTTATGATAACAACTCTTCTTACCTTATTTTCCATTCGAGGATGAGATCAAAATAATATCAACATGGCTGCAGGTCACTGTTCCACCTCCAAAAGCAACCGTGAATTTAAGATGCATCTTCGTGCAACTGTGAAGAAGAGGTAGACAAGCACTGTCAACATAGAAGAGCAAGTTCAATCTAATCCTATTTCTCTGTTCATCAAAAAGAAGAAAAATCTGACCCAATCTTAAAAAGGCGTATAGTCTTTTAGGTCACAAGATAAGACCAAAAGGCCTCAGAACAATCTCTTAGTTATAATGCTCGGTAACAAATGTCATTCAAGATGCATATAATAAAACATGGACACTGTCTTATTTAAATAGCTTGTTCCATCTCCAGTAATCAATACTGGACGAGTTTGACGCATACAAATATTTTTATTGCTCTTGGTATAGGCAAGGCATGATTAAAAAAGAAGGGAAATGGAAAGCATGATTGCTGTAAGTATTGCGTCAATTCATAATACTCTCTTTGTTGCCTACGACTGGGCAACCAATAATTTTGTACGTGACCTACCTGATGGATGTTCATGAAGCCTCTTGACCTTTTCTGCAGGCTGGGCAATTGGAATCTGGAGTGTGAGATACCAAGAGATGAGTCACTAAAATAACAAGAAAGTTTGAAGATTAGTAATCTAGCCATCGAGAAGAGGATAAAAAGGAAAAAAAAAACAACTCTAGTAGTGTAAATACATAGAAGGCAAAAAGAAAGAAGGGGAAATATCCATCTCCTTCCTTGCTTGTTATCTTCCCCTTATTGAGGGAATTTGTCCCCCTCTCTTTTCCTGGGGGCATCTCACATTCAAAGCAACAAAAAGGCTTCAGGGAAAACTCCACTTGACCGTTTCTAATCTCATGGCTGAAAAAAAGGATCGGATTATAATAAACCTTTCGGTCAATATTTCCAACAATGTACAACTTCGATGAAATATTTCAGTGTTAGATCGAGACCAAACAGCAGTCGAGCAACAGCCTTGCATCTTCTACCGATAAAAAATATCATAAATTAGTAGAATTACACACGCACATGGTTGAACTTTATCAACTTTTCTTGAAATTTTAGTTTACAACGGAACAACATGGAGAGCAATAACCTTGCATCTTCTACCAGGAAAAAAGGAGATGATCATAACATGAATTACACACGGTATCACGAAAATTCCAGTCTAGCAGAGAGGTTCCAAACTCTTGCAAAGACCGAACTGCAAAGCTTTTGAAGAATAGAGTACCTGCATGAAGCTTAGAAAGAATTTTTCCAGTATCTAATAACTGATAATGAGCACAGGGGTTCCTTTTGTTGTTAGATAATTTACAAAACAATCCAAAGAATTAGTTCCATTTCTGCACAGACTTGCTACCTGGTCAACGAATATGGGTTCGTCCTAGTGACCAAACTCCAGCATCACGCACAGGAGCCTAGGAGAGAATCATTTATCAGATAGAGCACATAGGAAATTAGTGCAAACTAGGACTGGCATCAGCGGGAGTAATTTGATTCTTACTGGTGTCTTCATTGAAGGGAAAACATTCCAAAACCTAAGTGTCTCATCACCTGCCCCGGTCACTATAGTCTGCAAGAAAGGTCCACCAAAATTATTTGCCAATCAGCCTAGCAATCATTATCAACTCCAATCATTCTGAATAATAATTAGTGAGCCAATTATCAACAAGTCTTAGTTGCATCCAGCAATTATTGTTGATCTCCTTCAAGGCACATAGATTGATTTTATGTTGAGGCAAAAAGATGTGAATAAGAAGTTGCTAATTTTTACCTGCCCATCAGGTGACGTGGCGAGATATAGTACACGAAGCGTGTGGCCCGTAAGAGTTGCTACCTGTTTTGAAATGTTCTAATGAAGTGAGCTGCGATATTGACTTTGACGAAGCATGGCAAGATATATTGACTTTGACTGACCATAATGATAGAATAATTTCTTAGCTTTGATCAGCAATAAAAATTGACTTTGACGGAATAACACGATGTGATTCCATAAAAGCTAATTAGACTTTAGAGATAACTACAGGTCATATTTCCTTTAGTTTACCCTCACTGCACAAGGATACCCTCATGATTTTAGAATTGTCACTTAAGTTTTAAATTTTTATATAATAAAAAACCTATACATACGGCGTATGATTGATTTAAAAAAGTTTAAATCAAACCTGTTTAACTATAATCTTGTAGCTATGTTCGTACCTACATGACATGCTTACATGATGCATATGTACTATTTTTTATCATATAAAAACTTTAAAAATAAGCCATATAAGCTAGAGTGGTAGTTGAAAATAGATGGGAGGTCAGTACAAATGTTATGGGCATCCAATGTGCAATTAGGGTAAACTAGAAAACTTTATTCAAAAAATTGAAAAAGTGCCAACTTACCTAGTCGGGGAAATAGTAACAAAGTCCAAGGTACACTAAGCAAGGTCTATCTGGAGTTCCAATGCTAATGCCACAAAAATGTTTAATGTTGTAGGATCTGAGCCAAGTCTAGTTACTTACCCAAGTTTTTAACCATAAGAAACCTATGCAAACCAATACATCTTTGCCAGCCACTATAGCTAGTTGTAGAACACTATAAACTAATGCATAGAAAATTATGCACAGCAACCGGGTATCGATGGATACGTTGACAAAAAAAATTTATTTTTTCAAAAAAAAAAAATTTATATGATCTAAATGCTTATTTAGAAGATTAGCCAAAAAAAAATGCAATTTTACTTGCTGGTCCAGCAGCTATATAATGCGGTTGTTTTTCACCTTTACAGTAGTTGAGCCAACTGCAATCCGGCTGCAGGGTCATTCTTTTATATATTTTATTTCTTTCTTTGCAGTGCAGGCACCACATTGGCATGGAACTGTACAATATCGATCTGAGATATGTCCTAACTTAGATTGCCTTTATTTCAATACTCAAATGACTGGCTGCTCTATAAGTTTCTTTGTATATAACGAGACCAAGTTGCCATCAAGTGAAAGTGTTGGCTGTTACCAAGTAGTACCAAGAAATCTACCTTGCTTAAAGATGGATACTTCCACACCATGATTTGATTCTGGGAATAACCATGAGTACTCACTAATTCATTTACATTCTTACTCCAAGCTAGATTGCACACCTGCAGTAACAGAGATGTGTAAACCAGTAGTAACATGAACAAATTCTACAGAAACATTTAATCTTGGGATATTACCTGACTCCCCGTGTCCACACAGTTAAGCATGGTCCCATTACAAGTGTTCCAAAAGCGGATGCACCTATCGGCTGTCCCACCCCCTGATGCAATAAGGCTATGTTGGTGAGGTGACCAAGTGATGGCTTTAACTGCAGCTGTATGCTCTGTCAGTTTTAAGAGTGGATTTTGAGAGCGTTGATTCCAAATTAAAAGCTGTTTTCAAAGATAAATCGTGTAAGGGAATAGTGAATTTAATACAACTTATACGTATTGATACTAAATATGAATCATGTGTAAATGCTGACCTGGTTGTCATTTCCACCAGATGCTAGTTCCCGATCATCATGGGACCATTTTAATCCACAGACCTGACATGAACATTCTTTTAGCAAAGAGGACATTAATATTTATAGAAAAACAGACGCTGTTATCTCTCTGACTTTCAATTAAGTATCTCCCAAATAGCATTTGTGAATGTCGAGTGGAAAAACTAACAAATTAAATCAAGGACGAGAGTTCACATCAATATTGCTGGCCGGTTGAAATAGATATATACTTAACAACATAGAGACACAAAAAAAACACCATTCATATACAACTTTTTCATATACATTGGTAAGACTGATAATTTCTTATTTTAGAGCACAACTGAAAAGTTTACCTCAGATCTGTGGCCTACAAGCTTATTGACAAAGTCACTTGGAACTCGAAGATCATGGTGGAGTATATTCTTGTCTCTACTCCCAGAAGATAATATGCATGAACTCCAAGCCAATACTCCAGTTCTAGTTAGATGGCCGCTCATATTCCTGAACTTTTTACACCGTGTACCATCCCATATCTATCAAATGGAAGTATGACAAGCAAAAAGTACCTGAATCAGATATCGACTAAGAATCATTGCATCTTCTTTTTGATTTTTATGATCTAAAATTAAGTTTATGTAGGTCTAGCGTACACCATACTCAACAGTTTGATTTGAACAACATTTTAAATGATGCACAGTAGTTCCTGCATGACACTAAAAATTAGTTCTCAATTTTTTGCTTGCTTGTATAAATTATCTTGATGAACTTAACAACCAATAGGAATACACGTCTCTATGTCAATTAAACCACAGCACAAAAAAGAAAAAAATTTATATTTCCAAATCTTTGGGGTCAATTAATCTTTTTCTCACAATGAAGATAAGCCTTAATGGAATGTTACTTTATTTCTTTCAGTTGTGGTGCAGAATGAGTTGACAGCATCAACTTGTTCCTAGCTGATGAACTAGTGATGACAATGATGTTCTGTATCAAAAATTTGGCAGAGCAATAAACATCAACCTACCTGAACATCTCCAAGACTTGTTCCAATGGCAAGATAAGAACCTTCTCTGCTCCATTGGATTGAGCACACACCATCTCTATTTCCCAAGTCACACAGTTTCGTCACCTAAGATCACTCACGACGTTAGCGTGCTTCTAAAACAATAACAGTAGGTGAAAACACTGCAGATCAAATTAGAATCTAAGATCAAAATAACTATACAATTAGCATGTTCTCCTAATGGACCAAATCCATATGAAAGTTGTCGTCACTGATAAACCATCCAACGAACTTTTACAATTCGTCTTGATATTGACTGCTAAAAAGAAAATTCTTGAAAACCTTGCTCGTGGATGCCGACCAAAGATATACACACGTCCCTAACCCGACAGCAAGAACATTCTGCGAGGACCAGTCAACCAGATTCAGATAGAAATCATCCTGAAGCGAGGGGGCATCCAAGACCTACAAAACAACGACACAAAAGAGGATGAGAAATTGGGCATTCCCTGTTTGCAGAAGTACCAATGTTGCAGTCCTTTACCTTGTGCGGCGTCTTAGGTATTTTCCTGGGCAATTTGGGCGGCGTGGAGACCTCAACGGCGGGGTCGTGTGCGGCCGCCACGGAGGCGTTTGCGAAGGGCGAGCTGGGTGCCGAGTGATCCGTCTTAAACCGGAAGAGGTTCTTGTTGGGGCTCATCGGCGACCCCTGAGCGCCGGGGGAGGCGGGGGCGGGGTCGAGGCCGAAGAGCTCGGCGCGGAGGAGGCGCGAGTAGGCGTCGTTGCCGCCGTCCTTGGCGGGGGAAGGCTTCTCAGCCAGCGCGAAATTCTGCAGGCGGGAGGAGGACCGGCAGGGGATAAAGCGGTCGCCGTAGGTGGTCTTGGAAGGGGAGGGCGTCTTGGGCATGGCCGGGAAGTGGGCGTCGGGCACGGGGTCGAGGCGGAGCGACGACGCCATGCCGGCGGGCAGTTTCAGGCGGCTCCTGCTCGGCTCCATCGCTGCTGGATTCCTTCCCCCCGCCTTCGCTTCTTCCCCCACGCTTCGGTTCGAGCTCTCAAGAAGAAAACCTAGTTTTCGATCGAGCTGAGAACGGGAGAGAGAGAGAGGCGAGCGGAGCGAGGAGAGAAAAAGGTAACGGTCATCGGCGGAGCGGAGAATTTAAGGGAGATTAAAATTTAGGAGGGGGAGGAAGTAGCCGTTGGAGGATTAAGAATCCTATGCGAATACCCGAACAAAGTTCAGGGAAATATACACTTCATTCCTCAACCTCAGCGTGGGACCCACTTGGGGAGGGCTGACTGAGGAAGAGGGGAACGCTGTCCCGGGTTGGACAGGCGAGCGACGGCCGGCACGTGAGCTGCGTCGTCAATCGCGGGCCAAAAGCGGGAGGTGACGCCGACGGCCGGTGCGGCGGTGAGCTTTCTCCTCACGGAAAACAGCCACCACCGTGGGCGGGTCCCACTTGGATCATCCATTCAGCGCACGGGTAGGAGAATGGGTAGCGCAGTGAATTCCTGTAATTGAAATTTTGGAGAAATAAAATTAGTGGGTTTTTTTTTTTGGGTATTGAAAGCGAGGAAGTAATGAGTAAAAAAAAAATCTGCGGAAGGTGGTCAGATGAGATTAAATGGTAGGATAGCACACTTTTTTAGGAACCTTAGTATAAGTTTTCCTATTTATCCTTGCTGCTGAATGTATAAAAAATCAATGTATTATTTTTTGATTAAATATTAGCATGTTTTTTTAAAAAATTTATTATTCTAAATCGGATATATAAAAATCCACAGTGCTTATCTTAGGATGATAAATAATTTAGGCGGACTAAAATTGTTTTTTCAAATTTTAGGTACCAAAGTGTAAATGGATAAAATACTTTCCACTTAGTTTGCTTTTCTTGTCACGTAATGATTTCAATTAAGAGGCATATGATTAATCACTGTATATTTTTGAGATATATATTGTTTAAAAATATTTAAACCTTTAAGAAAATAGTAAAAATAATTTTAAGAAAATGTTACGACTCTAAAGTGCTAAATAAACTCTAGAATGCCCCTACTTTAAAAAAATCAGATAATTTAATAAGATTATATAGAAAATATAGCTTAGATTAATTAAATTTGTTTACGCATATAAGTGGCTCCGGTTAAAATATTAGATTTTACGGAAGATTGTCAATTTAATACTCGTGGAGTTAAAAAAAAAATCAATTAGATTCGTTCAATTCGAACAAAATTCAATTTTCGTTCCCTCGGATTCGTTTAGTTGATAATTTGCCTCCGAGATCACATGATCCCGGTCCATATAGTCTTTGCAAAATTGACCAATTAAATGGTCATTGGAGAGCTTTGAAGCGGTGATAAAGGTTCAATTTTGGTCGTGGTCGTTTGAGCTCTATAATTAATATATTGTGTTAATTATATAGAAGCTACCTTTATTTTAGGGTTTTGCAGTCACATCCCATGCTTATCAGTCAATTTTTTATCTCACACCATGCCATATCGAAAATCCTGCTGTGATGGAGAACCTTAAATAGAGGGGATTCATATACAACAGAAAAAATTTATTCCAATAAACCTACGAAGTCAAATTTCCCCTTCTAATAAAAAAGCTAACAAATTTATTCGTGCAAGGTGCCAAGGTGTTTCTCCTTTTCCCTTGTTGGGAGAAGATATATATGCTCTTACTATTAGATCCACAGTATACGTACAACAAACACATTGTTAGTCTCAGTTTAGTTCATGTTACAACATCATAATTACTTAACAAGTACCCGTCTTTTCTTCCTAAAGCATCAGCATGGAAAAATATTGCTCAAATTCCTTATCAATGGTTGGTTTCTTTGCACTTGATCGAGCATCTGCAAGAGGGGTGAAAAATAAGCACACCACTATTAACCTTGAAGACATGCAGAAGGTCTTGCAGCAAAAGAGAAGGGAGAGGAAGCAGCAACCTTTACCTTGTCCATTGATCCACCTTTCAGATGAAAGCAAGAATGCGTGAGGCGCCACATCGTTCGAATAAAGAATCGTATCGTCGATTCCTCCATCTAAATCCTCCATGCTGGTCTTAATGTAAGCATCATAATCCTCCATGTCTTGCTCTGTGTTGGTTGATTCCTTGACATTCTGAATGCTGAAAGGATCAAAATCACCTTCCATCTTCAAGCTACTTGAAGAGACAGATGGTGAAGCAGTTTTGACGGATGATTTCTCAGCTTCATCATCAAGGTCCAGTGTCATGGTAGTCTCATAGCCTTCACTAACGGTGTTACTGTCATTGTAGGAATCTCCTAATTCTTCGGACTTGCATCCTTGTTCTCTAGCAACCATTTGTTTGTTCCATTTCTGCATGTCATCCGTCTCTTCTGCAGCTGCATGATCGCCGCTCCTACTTCGATCTCCAAACTTGTGCTTAGACAGTGGCAGCTCAAGATCATCTTGTAGCTTCCTTTTCTTGTTCAGCTCAAAACTCTCATTACTTGCAATGTCCTTACTAGAGAGGAAGATAAAAAGTTGATATATTGACAAGAAAAAGAGCATAACTTAGTCTTAAAGATTGCCAATGAACTTTACAATTTAAATGACCATATATTGTACTTGTGGACTATATGTAACATAAAGTGTAATGGCCTCTAAATTAAATAAAACCGAAATTATAATTTTGCAAAAAAAAAGATATTTATCAATAATTATTGTCATCTTATGAATAAATGAAGATAAACATTTATATATTTACAAGAGCTGTTGTAACTTGTAACCATACATTAAACTTTCAAACAGAAAGTTAACAATATGAACGTTACTTACAACATTAAATTATAAGCATGTATGCATTTCTAATGACAGTTAACCATACCACCACTAAGTCTAGGGGTGTAGTTGGATCATAAAACCTAATTTTTTTAAGTTGCACTTGCCTGTACACGCGTATTGACCTGATTTGATGATAACATGGCTGAACATGAGTCTCATTGGTTATATTCATGTCAAAATTTGATTGAAATATACTAAATCATATCCAATTAATAAAGTTCGATTGTTTCCCAAGTAAGATGTTTGGCTCAGGTATGGAAAAAAATGTTTTTGCTCAAATTAGGTTAGAAATAGAAAACACAAGACCCGATTCAATCTTAACTTTTTCCCTTTTTGGGAAAAAAAACAACCGATATCTCAAAAAAGATACACTCAAACCCAAGGAACAAGCAGTTATTTTCTCTCTTAGAGGCTTTTTTGGGTAGTACTTTTGGAGCAAAATAACATCAGATCACGGGACACACTCAACAAGATAAATCATGCTGTCAACACTCTTCCACAACATATCCTATTAGGTTTTACATTGTTCTCGATAAAGCTTACTGGTTTGCCTATTCCTGGTTACACTATCCACACATCAAAAGAATAACTACAACAACAGCTAGTTTTCTATCAATGTCCTTATACTGGTCTATCTATTTGCAACAATTGCAAACGTAGTCAGGCGCTATCACCCGTATCCCATGGACTGCGAAGGGTGATGAGGAATTAAAATTGTTAAAGATCAAGCAATTAGCTATATAGCATTAGAGTGTATGGGGAGAGAGAAATAGGAGACGTTTTATAGGTAACTCAATATCAACAAGGGTCTTAGATATACAAGTAGTTACAGTTCTAACATTCTTTCCTACCCATAAGCCACCTTGAGAGGCTTATAGATTGTTCGTTCACTTTGAGTTGCTCTGTGCATTTTGGTTTGGTGTATATTGTCCTTTCTTATGTTTTGCTTTTATTCAACTTTGTTTTAAACATCCTTTTAGATAATATATTGTATCGTTTTAGGATTGGTGAAATGAATATAATGTTATCTTTCAAAAAAACTACGTCAACAACAACAAGATAAAACATGCTATCCAAATATCACAATATATCCTATTAGTTTTTACATTGTTATCCGTAAAATGTACTAGTTTGCCTATTCCTTGCTGCATTATCCACACATCAAGAATAATAATTACATCTTTTTTTTCTTGCACTCCTATTTAAACCAAATGTTCCTGTGCCATGTACAGGAGAAACCTCCAAGATTGTGGAGAAGAAACACCAAATATCCATAATGAACAAGGTCATAGAGAACAATACTAGCCTTTGACACAAAATATGAACTAGACGATAGTAATCATGCACAAATTTAACTACAGAGGAAGTGTATATAAGTCAACATGAAACATCCAGCAGATGGTGAAAGTAGCTAAAATATAAAGGAGAAGTTTTCTTCCTTAATTGTAGATGAGAAGTAAAAATATGCGTCTCTAAATAGACATAATAATTTTCTTTGTGAATAAGAAATCCAGTCACCTGAATGAAATGACAATGGAAATTCTACTGTCCATTACACATGTTCTGGAACACAAGATAAGTGGTCAAAAACCAAAAGATAAAATGATGAATCTTGGAGGGAGTCAGCTGCACAAAATGCATAACATCCTACAAAGGTCCGTCTCTAGTTTGATTTTCTGGAAATGATAGTCCATTGAACTAACCAAAGGAACAAAGGAGGTAGGGGGTTCCATGCACATGGTTCTCTCATAGAAATGGTTGGTACCTGTAAAGTTTGGACAAAAACACATACTACGATGCCAGTCCTTAGCCAGGCTATCATTTGCTAGGTTGCAAAAGGATCTCAATTATCAAAATATCCTTATAGTCTGTGAAGAAGTAAAACTCCACACTACTGCCAGTCATCAGTGACTCAGACACACTTAATTTTTACTTCCTCAGCAGAGGCCATGGATTTCTAATATATTGCATTAGCTAGATCTGAAGTGAAACTATTTACAAGCTAGATCTAGATTGAATTAAATTTTTGAATCTTGTTTTACACCTATTGTCCTTTATAGGATTGAAATAGTCGGTGTGATCCATTATTATTTATTTCTCGGTAAACAACAAGAACTCATTGATTATGCAAAATTGATTCTGTGCTTTCAGGAAAATTTAGCAGACACTGTTGAATATGTAGTGTTAATAATTGCAATTCATGCAGGTTTTCTAAAGGATGCCAAGCCTTTCCTAGATTTCTTTGAGTATGCATGATTATCCTTAAACCGTTAGCAAATTGGAAACCTGGACAGAATATAGTTTTAAATTGCTTAAGCGGCAACATTGTGAGTAAATGAGGAAAAAAAAACTTCAACCCAGTTCTCTTTCCTAAAAAAGGGCATACTCCCTGTAGTTAAAGATTGTAAGGCTAAGAATCTTCACAAGGACCCTTATATTCAAGGAAGCCACTATCTTGTGGATTGTATCAACAATCTTCTAGCTCTATTCCTCAGAGAAATTACACAGACCTAACTAAGATATGAATAAAATGTATGTTGTGCACTTTGTTTGTGGTAGCAGTTCTTTTAGCACATTGTAAAAGAGTAACCAGAAAATCATTAACTTTAATGACAATATATAGACCAGAAATTGGTATTAACATTCATATGAAAGATAGTTGGATCATATTATATAATTTGATTCCAACTCTCCTGAAGACTCGTTAAACTTCTAGGAATAAGAAAACTACTAGAGTTATAGTACAAAGGTTGAATAGAGAGGAGTACAATAGATATACTAAATTATAAGAAATACAAAATAAAACAGCAAAATTTGAAAACCAAACAAAAGAAAGGAAGTTACAGTTTGGTGGCGGTAAGTAGCATCATTTAAGAAAAGAATCTCCATTCATGTCTTCATCATATGGCCACCCATAATTTGTAGAAACTCATGCATATCACAAAAGGACCAGTTGATCCAATGGCTGGTCCTTCCCAATATCAGTTGGTAATGCCAATCAATCAACTTGGATTTACAATAACAACCAATTATCTTATAATTAGGGAGGATGGCGCTCTTGGGACGTCAGATGTAGTGATACGTTGTATGGATACCGTTCCAGTGTGGTTATCTGATGAGGGAATGATTTGAGACAAATAGTTTGCTCCGTGATTCTTTTCCTCCATGATTCGGGTATTTTTCATATACATCCCGGGGTGCCTTATGATGTTGATGATTCAAGATGTTTCTTGCTAATACTCGTTCGCGCTTGGTACCAATGTTTGCAGGTGCAATTGACTAAGCAAGTTGAAAAGGATTTTCTCTGGATCCATCATTTCTTCGTCCGGCTGCATATATCCATATGCTGCACTCTGTGATGTTACTGTGTTTCAGCAAGTCGTTCGTCTAAGAACGGATAATGATGCGCTTAAACCAAGCTCTTACTGGAAACAACCGTTGGATTATTTTCTTGAAGAATGCCTATCAAATCTACTGCCCCTAAGCAACTAGAGAGTTTAATTTCTAGTCGAACATTAAGTTTTTCTTTTTATTACTTGCAGCAAACTGATCCCAGTATCATAAAGGAATTAGATCCAGGTTGTGAAACATTTTGTTAGGAAAAGAAAACTTTCATCAAATTTTTCAAAAGGGATTAGAAGTTGCCAAATATTTGATAAGAAGGGAAGAGTGCAGACAAACCTCCAAGTCCATCAAGGGCAATTAAAGTCCCGAAACAGATTCTTCCCTCCCCAATACTTCCTTCCGTTCCTCATAAGCAAATCAAAAGCTAACCAGACCATATCTCAATCACTCTACGCCATGTACAATCACCTCAAAAATCTCCCCTTCTTTTCATTCGAAAGGGAACGGCGAGATCCACATGAGAGTGGATCCGATGCACGAACAAATCACAAGATAAAAGATTAACATGCAAGAATTGAGGAAGAAGAATAAGAAGAAGAGCTGTGCACAGCATGATCCAGACAAGAAACAGAAATAGAAATGGACAATCAACCGAATCAAAAAAATAAATAAATAAATAAAACACCTGTGATGGAGCTGCTCATCCATCGCGCTCCACGGACAAGGCGAAGGATCCGCAAATCGGGGCCTAACGCATGTAAGGAGGAGGAGGAGGAGGAGGAGGAGGAGGAGGAGGAGAGCACGAGGTTGAGGGAGAGGAAGAGGCCTCAACGAGAGAAGCGTCAGCCACTCTCGAGCCTCGACGAGGTTTGATCGAAGGGAAAGAAATGATGCGGTAATCTCACCGACGGTGCTGCACCACACAGCTTTGTGGCGACCGCATCACGTGTGCAGGATGAGGTTGATGACTAGGACGGCTTCCCGACGTCTCTACTCGGACCGTCCGCGTCGCAATCAAAGAGGTCCCTTCGGTGGGGCCGATTGTTTTTCTCTACTAGTCTACTGGGTATACTTATGGGTATCCGTGGTGAAGGGAAGGGAAGTATTTCGCCATGTCGACACCCAGGAAAACCAAATAATTACATCAATTACATGAAACTTTTTTCTACGTAGGAAAAAACATTATATTTATATACATATAAAGAGAAAATACATAATATGATCATGGAATTATTTGAACCATCACTTAAATACCCGATATTAAATTTGCAAGGTTTAATATTGGAGGGAGTTGATCTGGCGGAAGACATATTGAACTGCTTCAACTTTTTTTTCCCTCTCCTAACAATTATAATTATCCCTTCTCATCATCCTCGTACGTCACCTTCTTTTTATGTTCTTCCCCGCATGTCAAGAGCCCAGAGACATCCTCCCTTCCCTTTATCCTTATCCCCTTCCACCTACTTGGAATTTAAGAATTAACTCGGATGACAACGAAGACATCAATAATAACAACAACAAAATGGAAGGAGGTGATCTAATTAATTATCCTATCGTTATCCTTTTTAAATATATATATATACACCTTATTTATGCCACATGGTAAAATAATTTAATTTAAATATTAAATAGTGTTTTATCTCCCAAATGCACGTGTTCTTCACGGATGCAGCTAAATTTATAATCATATGAAGGTACAACGGAGCAAATTAATTTCCTTCAACTTGACCTTATCATACATTAATTTAATTATTAGCTTCAAGGGCATAACAACACCACCGGAAGAGTCCTTGTTTTATATATAAACAATTCATGGTTAATTAAACCTTTATTTGTTATTTTGACCTGGTTAATTTATTCATATTTAATATATGGGTGCTTAAATTCGTTCATACTCCCGGCCAAAAATTATTATAAGATAATTATATATATATCACTTGCAACTTGCTCAAATTCTCCCCCCAAACAGTAGGCTCGTAATGCATGCTCAGTGTATTTCTGTAAAGAAAAATGAAGGCCTTGTTTTCGACGTCATCAGTTGATCGAACCTGCCATGAGATGGGTCGGACTCGACGAAAAGACAAGCCATTTAAAAAATTCGATCCATTATTTTTATCTCCATTTAAAAAATTTGATCCATTAGGAGCGTGTACAGTCGCCTTGTCTGCAGCAGAGCAGAGCGCAGTACAACATATCAAAGTCAAATTTGTACTACAAAACACACAGAGGAGAAGTAGAACTAATATAATGGCCGTCGATGGATCCACGGCATCCATGGCTTCGTCCAGCTTCGTGGATGCCATGAGAACTCTGTGGTCAACCCTCCTGCTCCTCTCCCTGCTCTCCCTCCGAGCACAAGGCCAGCAGCCGGCCGCGGTCGACCTGCACGCCAAGAGCCTCATCGACGTCAAGATATGGTGCCTCCTCATCCTCCTCGTCGCCACATTTGCCGGCGGCGTCTCCCCTTACTTCCTACGCTGGAACGAGAGCTTCCTCCTCCTCGGCACTCAGTTCGCCGGCGGCGTCTTCCTGGGCACCTCGCTCATGCACTTCCTGGCCGACGCCAACAGCACCTTCGCGGACCTCACCGCCAAGCCCTACCCCTTCGCCTTCATGCTCGCCTCCGCCGGCTACCTCCTCACCATGTCCGCCGACGTCGTCATCGCCTCCGTCATGAAGCGCGCCAGCAAGGAGACGGCGAAGGTGGAGGCCGCCGAAGAAGGAGAAGGAGGAGGAGGAGGAGGAGGAGGTACCGAAGAGGCGCATCACGAGAGCTTGGTCGGGAGGACGCCGGCGTCGGTGAGCGACACGGTGCTTCTCATAGTTGCGCTCTGCTTTCACTCCGTGTTCGAGGGAATAGCGATCGGAGTTGCGGACACGAAGGGGAGCGCGTGGCGGAACCTGTGGACGATCGGGCTGCACAAGATCTTCGCGGCGGTGGCGATGGGAATCGCGCTGCTGCGGATGCTGCCGAAGCGGCCGTTCCTGATGACGGTGGCGTACTCGCTGGCGTTCGCGGTGTCGAGCCCGGTGGGCGTCGGGATCGGGATCGCCATCGACGCCACAGCGCAGGGGGCGACCGCGGACTGGATCTACGCCATCTCCATGGGGCTGGCCACCGGCGTCTTCATCTACGTCGCGATCAACCACCTGATCGCGAAGGGGTTCAAGCTCTACCAGCCGTCCTACTTCGACACGCCCTTCTACAAGTTCCTGGCCGTGCTCGCCGGCGTCGGAGTCATCGCCGTCGTCATGATATGGGACTGAGGATTTCACTTGTTGGTTGCTTAATATCAATATCATCGATCATATCATGCATGGTGTGTGCATACAACCTCTATATATATAATGTAGGACGGTGTGCGTTAATTAATGGTTGACTTACGTGCGATTATTGTTTGGATTCGATGAGCATGGATCGAGATTGTTCGTCTGTGCTTGCTTGTTAGGGTTTCTGCTCTGTTTTCTGCATTCTGCATTCTGCTTTTATGCAACAAATAAATACATCATTTATTAATGTAAACAGTTTGATTGCACATTGCTATCCCAACAAGTTGTACGTGATTCCTTGCTGATAAAGTGGACATATTATTCTATTCTGCAAAAGCGCATTGCTATCATATGTTTTCAGCATTAAATTTGCTCAAGTTTGCAGACATATACGTTCTCAAGCATGCCACATATATCACTTAGTATGACTTTATATAATAAATCTTTATAAGTGTTATGTTATAGTATGAAATATAGCTTAGATTGGTTTGTAATTTCATACATGGTAAATATCAGGTTTAATTGGAAGTTTTAATAGAAATGACTACTGCACTCTTAACTCCAATTCCAGATGGAAACAATTCCCTCTCTTCTTAGCGCAGTGGTGTGACCTACACGGCGGGCATGCATGCATATTATTTGGGTAGTAAATGAGATGGCCGGCAGGCCCATGGCCATTCCTAATTTGGTTATAAATCAATTATATCGCTGGCTTCCAGTTAAAAGACAAAAAAAGGATCAGCCATCATAGTATATAATTTATGGATCATTAATAATTCAATGAGGTGGAGAAGCAAGAGCAATATAACTTGTTAGACTAGAGATAGAATCTTTAGGGTAGTTCATTGGATTTTAATTTTCAATCTGTAACCATTAAATTTCTTAACAACTTATAATGTTTAGCAATAAGTTTTATGGTTTTTGATCTGCTTATTTTTATCACCTTTAAACAGCAGTAGCATCTTTTAGTGAACTCTAGCATGAAATATTATCTTCATGAAAATAATATTGAGATGAAATATAAATTTAAGAAAATCATATTATGAACCAAATATACCCTCATAACATATGCTCACGCTAAAGAAGTCCGTCGTTCCCACCCAAGTGTGGTCAGAAGATCTAAGTTGAATAAAGATCACAAGATCTTGTGCTAAAATAGCCACTAACAAGAGAGCATTACTGAGAAAAAAGTATCCTCCTGCTGCCAATCTCAAAACCCCTGCAAGTCTAAATAATAATTTTAAAGATAAACCACAAAGTAATAGTATGAGAATAGAATTTATGCTGATAGCTAAGCTGGTACTTGGGATGAATAATTTAAAAATGGTATAAAGAGAGAGAGACAGATGCGCTGAGCAAGTTGACCAGCTACGACCAGTCTTGGTCAAAGATGAGGGAAAAAAAATTAGTACATGAATGAACGGTTTAATGAGCACCAAACACCTCAGCAGAATTGGGAATGATGGCATCCACTCTCTTCTTTTTTGTTGCTCATGGTCAAAGTAAAAAAAAAACAGCTAAATTTGAGATAAATTTTCAATAATCCAACCACACCTGATTGAAGACCAATTATAAAAATCTTGGTTGCAGAGTCTTCCAATTAAAAAGTATGATGAAGAGAGATGCATTGCAATTCTGCTGCTCTGATGTGACTGCTCCAACTCATTTGATTGGCTGTTTTATGTTTGCCTCCAAGGGCCCTCAATGTTCCAGCATTGCTGCCAAAACTACTGGCACTAATCTCTGATATAATACATGCTGCAAGGTTCTCTCAATTAGTCAACCCTCTAATTGTTCTGTTTCTTGCATTAGACCATGAAACCAAATTTTTATCTGACCTGTAACCATTATGATAGCAGATGGACAAAACATGCCAACAGTACTCCCAACATAAACAAAGAAATCTAGTTGCAATATGGTGCAAAACTGAAAAAATTAATGTTGTGAAGGAGAAAATAGAATTCCTATTTGCAAAGCACAAGTTTAGCATATAAAAGATCATCATTTGAGCTATGCTTCCATACAGTTTAATAACATATATGTCTTGAATGCAGGAACAGAAGACAAATTTTGAGGGAACAGAACCAACCAACCACCCTCAATGATTAAGAAGAAGACAATAAATAAAGTAAACAGATTTTTGAAGGACATGGCCAACCACCATGTATCAATCTGCGTAAGACGATGCCTTCTTTTGTGGGTGTAAGATAATACTTTAAAATTAAGAACTCATCTATTGAAAGAAAAAAAAAACCTTGGAGAAGATGTATACGAGTTAGGCAGGTGCATTGAACAACCACCACAAGGAAAGGAACGCATTTGCAATAGGGAGTTCCTGACTTTTAAGCCAAAGCCTCAGCTGCAAGAAGAAAAAAGATTGATGGGATACCTACTGTCACATCCCAAAATTTCCGGCGTGTCAACTACTAACCTTAGATCAAAGGATTCTTCATACATCACCTGACAGTGTGAAGCTAGATCTGTATCAGATGAAAATTTCAAGCAATATTTGCAGGTTACAATCTGAAGAAAAGCATACACAACTGAATTGCCATTAACTTGACACAAAAGGACATCTTCGTATTGTCAAGAAGACTAAAAAATGATATCATAATGCAGATAAAGAAGTTCCTATGGCAAAAAGGTTAATTGACAGATTTCAGAAGAAGGCCAGGACGCAAAAACATTAGGATTTGAGTGTTCCCAACCAGTAATAGAACTCAAGGTTAGCTTTTATTTTGTTTATTAGAATCAGGCTAGCAACATCCCTCACTACCCCTCGTGATTGCCAGAAAGAAAGATCTATCTGTTAAAAGAGTAAGGCTACATCTATATTCTAGCTGGTCATCAAAAATTGGGAAAATCAGTTGAAATTTATCAAAACTTTCTATCAATTGGGACGTATATAAACTTAAGCAGATGTGCAAAGAAAAACCCATTCAGTCTGATAGCAATTAGGAAAAATAAAGAAATGAGAGCAATTATCTGAACATTGAGTCATTTCATTTCAGGTCGTAGGAAAGAGATTAGAATTCTCAAGCCTTTATTTGAAAAGGCTAACAATGAATGAGAGCATTGAGTTCCAATTCTTGAGAGCATGTATCTTTTACCATGAAGAAATAGATGATCTTTCCCAACAGCTGATATTAAGACCATGGAGATACATATTGCAAAAGTGCTACCTTTGCAAATATCATCTATTTACAGGGGAAACCCATGAAACCCAAACGTTTGATATACCAGATCATGCAGCCACATTGGAGTTCTCATCAGGATTTGAGGCTCGCCTTCGCGAATACCTCCTGAAAATTGAACCTCTTTCGTGCCTGGTGGAGATTGCGGAATGAGAATCTCGTGAAGAATTTGATCGTGACAGCCTAAAGGTTGAAAAGAAATTACGAATGCTCCGAAAAACTCCACCACTTTCCCTTGACCTACTCCCTCTTGAGGTCCATGAGATCCTTCTTGGTGCCCCACTGTTGTTGAATCCACCGTCCATTTCGGTGTAAACAACTGGAAAATCTCGTTCCCCTGCTCTCCTGCCCCCTGCAAACCTTCCTACTGCAAATCCTCCACCTGGGAGCCTCCATATCGTTAGTCCTACAGTATCCTCATCGTTCCCCGCAGCTCCTGATGCAGCAGCAGAAGCAGCAGCGGAAGCAGCCTCCTCATCCCCTCGAGCCACTGTCTCTACCCTTGTTTGCACATCGGTTGGCATCTCATGTCGGCAAACTGGGCAAGAATTCCGCAGGGAAAGCCATGTCAAGATGCAATCTTGATGATAGATGTGTTTGCAGGGCATCTCCCGGGCCTCAGACCCGAGCTCGAACGGATCCATGCAGATGGCACAATGGCAGTCCTTTCCGATGTGGTCGTTGATGATTTCTACAGTAGGCATCGACTCGATTGCCGCCTTCGACGCCGGCGGACGGTCACAACCCCTCTCACGGCCGATGCCGTTGAGCTCGATCTGCGCAAGTTGCTCTAGGAGGCGGTCAAAGCCCGAGCCCATCAGAAAATCAGAGATGCTCTCCGGCAAGGGGCGGAGACCGGATCCGGTGCCGTCGTCGTAGTAAAGCTCAAAGCTGGTGGTGGCAGCGGCCCCATCCTCATCGCGGGTGCCGTCGGTAGGGCTACGGAGGACGATGACCGGGTTAAACGGCGACCGATCGCCCGTCGATGCGCGGCGATTTCGGCGGAACCTGAGCTCGGACGGCTGGCGGGGTCGGGCCGGCGCGTCGCCGCCGAGGACGTGCAAGCCGGCCGGGGGGATCCGGCGGCGGCGGGGCTCGGCGGGTGCGGACAACCGCGGCGGGGGCGAATACACCTCCTCGAGGAACCCGCCGTCGCATTCGGGGCAGACGATCGCATCCGCCGGCACGACGCGGACGAAGCGGCTGCACCGGTAGCACCAGTACGACGACGCCGTCGCCACGGGGGAAGTCATCAAATCGGCGAAGGAACAGCAACAAAGATCCGCGCTCTTCCCCCCCAAAAACGAGCGAATCCGAGAGCAAAGCCCCCGAAATTTTCCAATCTTCCGACCCCAATCCCTCAAAGAAACGAATCAAAACCACAATTCCAGCAGAAAAAACTCAAAATTTCCAAAAAGCAAGAGGCGAAATCTACCAAATTCCCAGCTGAATCCGCGAGCGAGGCCTGTGAGGGGAGAGGTGGAGCCACAAATAGGGCGGAGAGGACGAATGAAGTGGGGAGGTGGGATTTGCCTTTGGGGGGAGAGCAGAAGAAGGGAATTGGGGGTTTTATTATGCGCTCAACATGGCATCAACGGCGGAGCCGCGTCAGCCTGATGGCATATTTTAGACGATTCCCCCGTCAACGGCGTCAGAAGCCACTCACGTGGCAGTTATCAATTGGCCAGACCGACCGACTCCGTCAGTTAGCCAACGTGGACTCGATACCCTCGGTCAAACTAGAGCGACGCGAGCAGTCGAGGCTCCTCCGAGCGACCCCCGAAGGGCCCCAAGAAGCCTGTCCTTTAATAGGCAAATGATAGGGAAGGTAACCCGGCAGGTAAACACGAACGCGTGATAATACATGGGAAACCAAAGTCTTCGTTCTAGATTCTAAAGAACAGCAGGTTAATTCTCTGTTATTATTATTATTATTACCATCACTTTTTTTTCATAAATTAATTAAAACATGAGCTGAATTAACCACTAAAATACTGCTTATAATTCACAGCGCAACCGATTTAAATTTTCTATTTTAAATTAGATAGGACGATTATTTTAGATTAAAAGTTTTTGAATTTTAATTTGACCAAAAATTCTGTAAAAATATTTATTCATTTACTCCAATCTTCTTTTGGACAATTTTAGAAGGGATGAGGATTTGAAATACATGCTGATTATGCACGTTGGGTGGTGGATCGGATCGGAACGACATCACTCGAGCAAGTAATTATGAATTGAGATCCACTATTATAGGTGGATCCGGTCAGAATAGTATCACCTAAGTAGGTAATTATGGGTTGAGATCCATTATTATAGTTGTAAGGCTGTGATCCAATATATAATTTATACTTCGTAGTAATTAGGGCAGTCTGGAGGGGGTTTAATATTATTTAATCATATTTTTACATTAATTTTAATTAAGTATTTAATATTATTACTCTGATTAGATAGGTATCCATTTTGTATAAAAGTAAATTTACTTAATTAAGAATAAAATAGAAGTAAAACAGCCAGCAAATCAATAAAATTCTTCAAGTGATTCTCCTAATCTAATCTGATGGCCAGAATATGTTTGATTTAAAAGACAATGTATCTTTGGGCACATCAGCTTTTTATCTCTTTTCCCTCTTTACTCTTTTTTTTTTCTTTCTTTTCTTATGGAGGAGGAGGAGGGGAGGGAGTTGAGACAAGTGAAGGTTGAGCCCATGTGATACCCATAAATAATCAATTGTGTGTATATATATATATATATATTAAAATTGAGCAATAATTCAGTGAATACATCATCACACCCCATTTGGGTTTCCTGCATGCTTATTCTCTTGAAGCCATTTGGACCCCACTTTAATTAATTCCTGAAAGCAACGCCTTTTGGCTTCAGCACAAACCATCTTTTTCTTCACAGATTTGCTTTCTAAATCACATTTTTATAAACGCCACAATAAACTTTTATTAAAGTATGATTATAATCGAGCTCAAATTTAATTTTTTTATTATACTTATAGATAGTTTTTTTATATATCATGCTGATGGTTTGGACTACAGTGTGTGTGTAGATAATTATAAAATATTATTTATTTGAGATGTGAATAAGTATTTGTCCTTTTCCTTCCTCATCATTATCTCCTCGTCATTGCATGGGTTTTTTTATTTGTCCAAAGAGAAGAAGTGTGGAAGTATAAATTAAAATGCAGATAGCCACGTGTAAAGTGTGGCCTAACACGAGCAGCAGGCAGCAGGCAGCAGGCAGCAGGCCCAGAAGTTGATGTCTCCTCGTCCTCCTCCCCTTGATAGCAAATGGGGCAGCCGGTGGTCCTAAGTGCATGCATCGTAACCCTAATTAATGGATAAGGAGGAGGGGGAGTGGCCTTTTCTGCCAACAATAGAAAAAGATTTATGTATTTTATGTGGTAGAATAAGATTAATATATTGTACAGTAACCGTCGCTAGATTAGGGTGGTTTTCTCTCCGGCCGCAGTTATCGTTATTAATTAATAACCAACCATTTAGTGCTCCGTACCTGCATTGTAGTTTAAAAAGGGAGATGGAGGCAGAAGCATTCAGCAACAGTAACAATTAGTTTGGAGCTTTAGATAGGTGGTTGAGTGGGTGCACCGCTAGGCCAAGAACTAACAATGCATATGATAGTGCCAAGGTTCGAGCGCAGGAGACTAAGCTGATGATCTATTTTGTGTGAGGATTTAAAACGACACCATTCGGTCTTCTTCTGTCTAAGAGGTGCATAAAAGTACTCATCCTAACCAGATACTTAGGATGAATGCCCCAAGAGGACATAAGGGATACACGATGTGCACAATAATCTAGAAGGGTCATAAATAAGTCGTAGCCTACTAGGGTCCAAGTTGCTCATTTCAACCGAAAAATAATTTAAGATTCATATGTAGGAGTGGGCATGCACAAGTTAGATGGGCACATGGACCGCACCATTTGATAAGGCATGCATGAAGCCCGACCATTCAACAAGGTGCATGGCGTGCTTGATAGTTCATTTAGGCGCATGACCGACCATTAACGCATGTAGGGCTCTCTTGTCATAAGACATGAAGGACACACCTTCGACTATTATAGGTAGATTATAAATCTCGACAGTTTTAAGCTATGATTTTAAGATCATACAACTAAATTGTGAAAGTGCAAGAAGAGATTATTAAAGGTAGATTCAATAAAAATTAGAATTGTTCTCTCTATTTAGCATTTAAATTCAATTGCCTCCGTTTGTTATATGTTTCCCCATTCGTGTAGAAAGGAGGAAGGTTTGTGGTATTGAGGGACACCATGCTGTACATTCTCAATTGACGATGTGATCCCATTTGACATACATGACTGATTTGGGGTTGTGACAATTAATATTGTAATTAGTTGATAACAAAGTGCATATTAAAGTTCAATGAAGGAGCTACTACCACTTCATGCCAATGGTAGAATATCAAAGGGTGATATTAAGACTTTAAGACTTTCCACCGAGTTTATCTTGTCAAAATGAGGACTTGCACAACCCAAAAATATGAGTATAATGTGTTGTTACCATGCATCCAAGCATGATCCATGCAACCTCATATTAAAGAATGTGGTGCTCGAAGCTTCTTCCTTACTTCAACTTAGCACTCCGAACAAATGGTATGCCAATAGTTAATCAAACAACTCATAAAGTTGTACTACTTGAATGAGTGATCAACACAAATCCTACCAACAATGGTAATGGTTCGAGACATGGCTCGTTAAAAGATTGAGTGGAGGATCTACACTTAGTCATGGAGTTCTTGTGAATGAAATTCACACATTTTGCATCATGCAAAAATAAGGCTCTAACCACAATAAACATAATATACTCTTGACCTCCGGTCAAGACCCTCATGAGATGTAACAACTGAGGATAGAGCTTGAGATAATATGGATAAAACTCAACCGTCATCCTAAGAAGCAAAGCACGCCAAGAGCAAGTATGTGTATCTCGAGCCCTTCATCATTTTCCAGTGAGCAAAATGTTGGAATATCGATCTCACAATGCTCCTGAAACTTAGAAAAAATAATAGAGGAGAAGAGGAAGAACTTTTTTTTTCAAAGAACAAACAATTGTATTGATGTGAGATGAACAATCTTAATATTACATCAACTATTTATACTCAAACAAACTACCAAATTAAGCATAGGTTTACAAATGTTCAAAGAATATGAACCATGCATTTCAAAATTACCATGAACTAAATCAAGTAGGTAAATATGAACCATAAAAATGTAAAAGTCAAAAATTCAAGTTTACTTTTAATTTCTAATACTCCTCCTTAAACTTGAAATACTTTGAACTCCGAGCTTTAGTCTAAGCTTGTTAAAGCTGTCAATCTTGAGAGGCTTCGTAAAGATATCTGCGACTTGTTCAATAGTATTAATATGCTTTAGCTCAATCTCTTTATTTGTAACATGTTCTCGGATGAAATGATACCTTGTATCAATATGTTTGCTCCGATCATGAAAGACTGGGTTTTTCGCTAATGCTTGTGCCGACTTATTATCAATCATAATTTCTGTAGCAGTTTCTTGTTTGAGGGAAAGTTCCTTGAGTGGCCTTCTCAACCAAATAGCATGGCAGGCACACGAAGTAGCTGCAACATATTCAGACTCACAAGTAGACAATGTAACGATAGGTTGTTTCTTTGAACACCATGTGATAGCATTGTTTCCCATAAAAAAAACAAAGTCAGTTGTGCTTTTTCTATCATCAATATCTCCAGCAAAATCACTATCACAATACCCCATAAGTCTGACATCATTAGAGGAAGTATAAAAAATTCCAAAGTCAATAGTACCTTTGATATATCGCAGAATTCTCTTGGCTGTCATGAAATGTATTTTGTTTGGATTCTCCATAAAACGACTCACAATCCCCACCGCAAACAAAATCTCGGGTCTTGTGATAGTCAAATTGTCACGCCCCGTACCTTCCCCTAGGGCACGTGGCAGACCGCAGTGAACTCCACACATAGCCCCGTTTACTCCCGAAGCTATATGGGAACCCACTAAGCGTACCTGATGTATATCCCCTCTATTTATGGAAGGAGAGAACCTGGATGACAGATCAATATAACACTAAAAACATATATTATTAAAACCAAATCTTTACTACAGTGGCACACACTTATATACAAGTAATTTACAATCAAAATGGATACATGCCCAAGGTTATATAAAGCACCTAGCTAGTGGATCTCTATACATACAAAACCAAGGTAGAACTGTCCTACCTTTCAAAAGAAATCAGGTGCCTGACTATATACTGCGATATCTATCAGTCTCTCTCCTGCTGTGATCCTGAAAAATAAAAATGAGTTCCCCTACGGGGTGAGTAACGTCGTACTCAGTGAGTTGGATAGAAAACAATGTAAAACCGAGAACATAAAATAACAAAGTCTCAAGAATAGAATCATATGACTATTCGTGTGCAATAGTCAATCAAAATGAGTAATCAAGAATCACACGAGACTATATCTGGGGCTGGCATAACCAAAATACAGTTGTGGCCAACAACTGTTACCTCAGGGGGAGGTATCAAATATCATAAGGTACCCAAATCAAAGCAGAAGTACAAGAATAAATAAACAAAGCCCCCTTTCCCCCTGAGTTGCCCACTGGATTTCGCTACCTGGTATCTATAGCTAATCCAGAGTAAAAACCCCAGTCAGGAGTATCCCGATCTCCCATCCTGACCTCGAGCACTATCATCCCACGCCCCTCTCACTAGGCGACCCATGGGTGTGCTAATAATGTAATAACCTATCACTGCAGTGAAAGTGCCTATAGCACTATCCAGTATCAGATAATACTAGTCATATGCATTAACAAGTGAAAGAGGTATCACAAATAGTCAGGCAAATACATATGCTAGATCTAGAGTCAATAAAAGCATAGTATCATGCTTATAATGAATCAAGGAACAACAATAAATAGTTTATATCATCAAGCAAGAATATCAAGGGTTATTCACAACTCATTTAAGTTAATAATCAAGATTATATACACTAGCAGGAGAGTCCAAAGAAATATCAAGCATATCTAACCAAAGGGATATAGTTCTCCTGGACTAAACATTGAGAACTATCCCGTTTATTCTACCTGGAGAATAAACACTCACCTGATTCTATCGTGATAAGCACGTTCTAGTTCGTATCGCGAATGTTCGTATCCTCGTGCTTGCTTACCGAATTTCCTGTGAATATTTCAACGAATTAAATCTCTCAATCCGGTAACAATTTTACAAATCCGTCTTCACCAACATTCTTAAAATAGTCTCTAGAATCACCCTAATTTTTATCTCAAGTTCGCCGGAAAGTTCGCCGGAAACTCGCCGGAAAGTTCGCCGGAACCCTCACCGGCGAAGTTCTCCGAACAGTACCAATATTGGTACCATTCGAAAGCTCTCATCACAAGGATTCCAAAAATCATATTTTCCCCAATTATTATAGCTCATACGAGATCAATTTCACGAATTAATTCAATTTGGGCGAAAACCCTAAGTTATGGTTTTTAGCTCGTCGGCGGCCAACAGCTCTCAACTCCGGTACCAATGGAAAGCTCTCGTCGAGGAGAAGCCATAGGTACCAAGTTTGCGAAGTTCCGCGGCCGGAATGGCCGGCAATCGCCGGAGAAAGCTCCGGCGACGAACTTTCGCCGCCCCCTACTTCTCTCCTCTTTTCTCCCTCAAATCTCCACCAAAACTTGCAAATGATGGTTCAAATATGTTCTCCTAGCTCACCTGAAGTTGTGTCTGAAATTTCACGGAAAAATTCGTCCGGGAAGACCTCCAACCAACGTCTCCAAAACGCTCCGTCGTCGCTGCCGTGAAGAAAAAGAAGCAGGGGAAGAGAGAGGAAGAAAAGAGTCGCGCGCGGGTGAAGGGAGAAAAATCCGAATTTTATAAATAATTAAATTCGTTAATTCACATTTAATCCTAGCCATCCATCTTTGATTTCATGATTTGATCGATCAAACGACGTCCAAATCACGATCCGTCGGCGCCGTTGGATTCCTTGTCAAAAATCCTATCGGATGGTATAATTTTTATATTAAAATTTCATACTACAAAAATTCACAAAATTTTACAAATAAGTCCTTCTACTATTATTTTACAAAATTATCCCTAATACAAAACTACAAATCTCACATCCTACCCCCCTTAAAGAAATTTTGTCCTCAAAATTTAGCTTAAGTCGTCACTTGAAATAGTTGAGGATACTTTCTTTTCATGTACTCTTCAGATTCCCAAGTGACTTCTTCTACTTGTGTACTTCTCCATAATACCTTAATCATCCATACATCCTTATTTCTTAAGATTTTCTTCTTTCGTTCTAAAATTTGCACAGGTTGTATCTTATAACTTAAGTTATTCGCAAGCTCTATCGGGGGTGTTTCTAAAACTCGTTCTGGGTCTACAATGCATTTCCTTAACATTGATACATGAAATACATCATGTATTCTAGCCATCTCCCGTGGTAACTCCAATCTGTAAGCTACTGGACCAATTCTATTAATGACTCTGAAAGGTCCAACATATCTAGGATTTAACTTTCCTGTGTTTCCAAACCGTATAATTCCTTTCCATGGAGCTACTTTCAAATAAACCATATCCCCAGGTTGGAACTCTAATTCTCTTCTTCGGTTATCTGCATAACTTTTCTGTCTATCCTGGGCTACTTTCAATCTTTCCTTAATAATTTTAATCTTTTCTGTCGTAGTTTCTATCAACTCATTCCCTTCTATTCTCCTTTCTCCCACTTCATCCCAACATAACGGTGTTCTACATTTTCTTCCATACAAAGCCTCATACGGTGGCATTTCGATGCTAGCCTGATAACTGTTATTGTAAGCAAACTCAATCAACGGTAAATGTTGATCCCAATTTCCTTGAAATTCCAGTACACAAGCCCTTAACATATCTTCTAGAGTTTGAATTGTTATTTCCGACTGGCCATCAGTTTGGGGATAAAAAGCTGTGCTAAACTGTAATGTCGTCCCCAAAGCTTCATGCATCTTTGGCCAGAAACGTGAAGTAAATCTGGGATCTCTATCAGAAACAATGGTAATGGGAACTCCATGGAGCTTCACAATCTCCTGAATGTAAATTCTGGCTAATTTATCCAATGAATAAGTATTATTAATTGCCAGAAAATGAGCAGATTTAGTAAGTCTGTCCACAATTACCCATATTGCATTATGATTGCTGCATGTACGGGGTAATCCTATCACAAAATCCATAGTGATATGTTCTCATTTCCATTCTGGAATTGGCAAAGGCTGTAGCTTTCCTGCCGGTCTTTGATGCTCAGCTTTAACTTGCTGACATATAGGACACTTAGCTACATAATCTGCAATATCTTTCTTCATACCAGGCCACCAATAACTTCCTTTTATGGTGCGATACATCTTTGTACTGCCCGGGTGCATTGCATATGCCGAAGAATGAGCTTCCTCCAATATAGCTTTCTTGAGTTCAACTTTATTAGGAACACAAACTCTGTCTCGGTATACTAATAACCCGTCATCTCTCATTCTGAACTCAGAATTTTCTTCGGTTTGCATCTTTTGAATTATTTTACTTGATTCCTCGTCTGTGCTTTGTAAAACCCGAATTTCTTCATGAAGTGTAGGTCGCACAACAAATGTAGCTAGTACCTCACTAGATTTATTAGAATCCAGCTGAATTCTTAAAGATTTCAATTCTATTAGCTGTGGTAATGTAGTGGCTGAAATATGTGATAATGTAACTGACTTTCTGCTCAATGCATCAGCTACTACATTTGCTTTTCCTGGATGATACTCGATTATCAAATCATAATCCTTTATTAACTCTAACCATCTTCTCTGTCTCAAGTTTAGCTCTTTTTGAGTCATAATATACTTCAAGCTTTGATGGTCAGTAAAGATATGACATTGAACTCCATATAAATAATGTCGCCATATCTTTAATGCAAATATTACTGCTGCCAGTTCCAAATCATGAGTAGGATAGTTTAATTCATGTTTCCTTAGCTGACGGGATGCATAAGCAATAACCTTTCCTTCCTGCATCAATACACATCCTAACCCTTGTCTGGAAGCATCACTGTATACTGTATAATTTTCATTAGGCTTTGGTAATGTCAAAACTGGAGCAGAAGTAAGATAATCTTTGAGTTTCTGAAAACTCTTTTCACATTCCTGATCCCATTCAAACTTCACTTCTTTTCTGGTTAATCGGGTGAGTGGTCCAGCTATCTTAGAAAATCCCTCAATGAATCTTCTATAATATCCAGCTAGACCTAAGAAACTGCGAATCTCCGTAACATTCTTGGGTTGTTCTCATTTCAAAACCGCTTCAACTTTATTTGAATCAACCATAATACCCTCTTCTGATATGGTATGTCCCAAGAATTTTACTTCTTTCAGCCAAAACTCACATTTGGAGAATTTTGCATATAGTTTCTTTTCTCGCAGTGTCTGTAATACTATTCTCAGATGTTCAACATGTTCCTTTTCTCCAGAAGAGTATATCAGAATATCATCTATGAATACAATAACAAACTTATCCAGATATGGATGAAATACTCTGTTCATTAAATCCATGAATGCAGCTGGGGCATTTGTCAAACCAAAAGGCATTACCACAAACTCATAATGTCCATATCTGGTCCTGAAGGCAGTCTTAGGGATATCTGACTCCCTAATCCTCAATTGATGATATCCTGATCTCAAATCAATTTTTGAAAATACCTTAGTTCCTTGTAGTTGATCAAAAAGATCATCAATTCTCGGCAAAGGGTATTTATTCTTGATGGTCACCTTATTTAATTGTCTATAATCAATACATAATCTTAAGGTACCATCTTTCTTCTTTACAAATAATACCGGTGCTCCCCAGGGTGAGGTACTCGGTCTGATGAATCCTTTATCAAGCAATTCTTGTAATTGTACTTTCAATTCACTAAGTTCTGCAGGTGCCATTCTATATGGTTGGATAGTGATAGGGTGAGTGCCTGGTTGTAATTCAATAAAGAAATTCACTTTCCTATCAGGTGGTACACCTGGTAATTCTTCAGGAAATACATCAGGAAATTCACATACCACCGGTATCTCTTCTAGCTTGGTTCCTGAGGTGGATGTGTCTATTATATGAGCTAAATATGCTACACATCCTTTCCTTATTAATTTCCAAGCTTGTAGTGCCGAAATTATACAAGTCGGTAGAATTCGGCGATTCCCAGTAAAATGTAATTCAGGTGTTCCCTCTATCGAGAATATCACTTCCTTTGTAAAACAGTTGATTGTGGCTTTATGTCGGGCTAACCAGTCAATCCCCAGTATCAAGTCAAGATCAGACATATCTAATGGGATTAGGTCTGCTAGTAATATGATATCTCCCAACATAATCTCACAGTCCTTATAAACCATATCTCTAAGAAGTTGTTCTCCTAGAGGTGTGCACACAATAAGTTCAGGTTTCAAAGGAACTAAGGGTTTATCACTAAACTTTGCAAACTGAGGATTGATATATGATCTATGTGAACCACTATCAATAAGTATTCTAGTGGAATGCTGAAAGAGCTGTAAAGTACCTGTGATCAGATCTGGATTGGCCTCAGCCTCCTTATCTGAACTGGCAAAGATCCTGGTCTGCTCTCGCGGTGGAATCCCAGAACCACCTTGTGTCCCTCTAACACTGCTTCCTTGATCTGCTTTATAGCTTCTCACTGCCCCAGATGGTTGTCTGTCCTGAGTGGTCGATCCCCTACCACTTGGTACTGGTCTGGACATCCCACTGCTTCTACTGTCACCTCTTTGTTGTAGTCTTGGGCAGTTACTACGATAATGCCCTGGCTGATGACAATAAAAACATCTCAGGGGAGCTCTGCAGATTCCAGAATGATTCTTACCACAATTTCTGCAAGTATCTCTAGTCATAGGTCGAACTTGAGACTCAGAATCTGGAATGGGTAAAGCTCGAGGGTAAGCCTGTGATCTAGGAGCACTACTAGATGATTCCCCCATTCTTTGCGATCCCTTAACTATTATACTCTTCCTCTGGAATGTAGGACTGAAAAATCCTGACTTTCTCTTTCCTGAGAAAATTTCTTTACCCTTAGAAGGTGTTGGGAATAACTGCTCAATCTCCACTGCCATCTGCACTAACTCATGATAACTGACAGTGGTAGAAGTAACCAACAACTTTCTAATCTCTGTATTCAGTCCCTTTCTAAACCTGCTACGCATATACTCAGTATCTCGGGCATATTCTGGGACAAATACCGATAAAGCTCGTAGCTCAGTGTCAAACTCCAATACTGACCTATGATCCTGTCGTAGTGCAAAGAATTCTTCTCTCTTCTGATCCTTATAAAAGCTAGTGTAGTATTCCCTGTTGAAGAGATCTATAAATCTTTCCCAAGTTGTAGGTAAAGCTCCACTAGCGCTAAGGGACTCCCACCAAACCTGTGC
Organism: Thalia dealbata; assembly: GCA_030544415.1. Classification (NCBI taxonomy): domain Eukaryota; kingdom Viridiplantae; phylum Streptophyta; class Magnoliopsida; order Zingiberales; family Marantaceae; genus Thalia; species Thalia dealbata. The sequence goes on from CM060458.1 coordinate 4,639,825, forward strand.
ATCACCCTCTAATAGCTGAGCTGCTAGTCTGATAGTGTCTGCGTCTGTCAATCTCATGTCTCTAACAGTCTTTGAAACTTTCTGTAACCATTTGTGAGCTATTTCTGGGTCTCTAGATCCCTCAAAACTGTAATAGCCTAATTGTCGAGCTGTCTTGATCTGCTTTAGTAAATCAGTCTGAGGAGCAACAACGGGTGCCTGCACTGATGGAACGGGAGCTAGTACCGATGCAGTTTGAGTTTGAATCGTTCTAAGGAGTGTTTGAAACTGCTCATCCGTCAGAGTAACTCCTCTTGCAACAGGTGGTGCAGCTTGGCCACCCTCTACTGGTACTGCATGAGAGGCAGAGGAACCCTCCTGTCCATGCGATGCCTCATCACCTGAATGACTATGCTCTGGCTGCATTCTGAATATCCTGCACGAATATTATGATCAATGTTACGTATACGATATATATCCTAGGGCCATTAGACTGATCCTTAATTGAGATCCACTGGACTATTTATACCCTAATATGAATTACTTCTAAAAAGTCTATATAAATGGTATCTTAATATACCCAGGTTCTCAAATGATCTTGTCAGGATATACATATGCTCTAGTATGAACCTGCTCTGATACCACCAAAATCTGTCACGCCCCGTACCTTCCCCTAGGGCACGTGGCAGACCGCAGTGAACTCCACACATAGCCCCGTTTACTCCCGAAGCTATATGGGAACCCACTAAGCGTACCTGATGTATATCCCCTCTATTTATGGAAGGAGAGAACCTGGATGACAGATCAATATAACACTAAAAACATATATTATTAAAACCAAATCTTTACTACAGTGGCACACACTTATATACAAGTAATTTACAATCAAAATGGATACATGCCCAAGGTTATATAAAGCACCTAGCTAGTGGATCTCTATACATACAAAACCAAGGTAGAACTGTCCTACCTTTCAAAAGAAATCAGGTGCCTGACTATATACTGCGATATCTATCAGTCTCTCTCCTGCTGTGATCCTGAAAAATAAAAATGAGTTCCCCTACGGGGTGAGTAACGTCGTACTCAGTGAGTTGGATAGAAAACAATGTAAAACTGAGAACATAAAATAACAAAGTCTCAAGAATAGAATCATATGACTATTCGTGTGCAATAGCCAATCAAAATGAGTAATCAAGAATCACACGAGACTATATCTGGGGCTGGCATAACCAAAATACAGTTGTGGCCAACAAGTGTTACCTCAGGGGGAGGTATCAAATATCATAAGGTACCCAAATCAAAGCAGAAGTACAAGAATAAATAAACAAAGCCCCCTTTCCCCCTGAGTTGCCCACTGGATTTCGCTACCTGGTATCTATAGCTAATCCAGAGTAAAAACCCCAGTCAGGAGTATCCCGATCTCCCATCCTGACCTCGAGCACTATCATCCCACGCCCCTCTCACTAGGCGGCCCATGGGTGTGCTAATAATGTAATAACCTATCACTGCAGTGAAAGTGCCTATAGCACTATCCAGTATCAGATAATACTAGTCATATGCATTAACAAGTGAAAGAGGTATCACAAATAGTCAGGCAAATACATATGCTAGATCTAGAGTCAATAAAAGCATAGTATCATGCTTATAATGAATCAAGGAACAACAATAAATAGTTTATATCATCAAGCAAGAATATCAAGGGTTATTCACAACTCATTTAAGTTAATAATCAAGATTATATACACTAGCAGGAGAGTCCAAAGAAATATCAAGCATATCTAACCAAAGGGATATAGTTCTCCTGGACTAAACATTGAGAACTATCCCGTTTATTCTACCTGGAGAATAAACACTCACCTGATTCTATCGTGATAAGCACGTTCTAGTTCGTATCGCGAATGTTCGTATCCTCGTGCTTGCTTACCGAATTTCCTGTGAATATTTCAACGAATTAAATCTCTCAATCCGGTAACAATTTTACAAATCCGTCTTCACCAACATTCTTAAAATAGTCTCTAGAATCACCCTAATTTTTATCTCAAGTTCGCCGGAAAGTTCGCCGGAACAGTACCAATATTGGTACCATTCGAAAGCTCTCATCACAAGGATTCCAAAAATCATATTTTCCCCAATTATTATAGCTCATACGAGATCAATTTCACGAATTAATTCAATTTGGGCGAAAACCCTAAGTTATGGTTTTTAGCTCGTCGGCGGCCGACCGGCGGCCAACAGCTCTCAACTCCGGTACCAATGGAAAGCTCTCGTCGAGGAGAAGCCATAGGTACCAAGTTTGCGAAGTTCCGCGGCCGGAATGGCCGGCAATCGCCGGAGAAAGCTCCGGCGACGAACTTTCGCCGCCCCCTACTTCTCTCCTCTTTTCTCCCTCAAATCTCCACCAAAACTTGCAAATGATGGTTCAAATATGTTCTCCTAGCTCACCTGAAGTTGTGTCTGAAATTTCACGGAAAAATTCGTCCGGGAAGACCTCCAACCGACGTCTCCAAAACGCTCCGTCGTCGCTGCCGTGAAGAAAAAGAAGCAGGGGAAGAGAGAGGAAGAAAAGAGGCGCGCGGGTGAAGGGAGAAAAATCCGAATTTTATAAATAATTAAATTCGTTAATTCACATTTAATCCTAGCCATCCATCTTTGATTTCATGATTTGATCGATCAAACGACGTCCAAATCACGATCCGTCGGCGCCGTTGGATTCCTTGTCAAAAATCCTATCGGATGGTATAATTTTCATATTAAAATTTCATACTACAAAAATTCACAAAATTTTACAAATAAGTCCTTCTACTATTATTTTACAAAATTATCCCTAATACAAAACTACAAATCTCACACAAATACCTTAAACTTCCAACAAGGCTCTTGAACATGGTTGAATCAACCTTCTCTTCATCTTCCATGTACTTGGATAATTTTGCTCCACATTCCATAGGAGTGTTGATAGAATTACAATCTAACATGTTAAACTTTTTAAGTACCTCTCTTGCATATCTTTCTTGTGAAAGAAAGATATAGTCTTCAGTTTGCACCACTTGGATTCCCAAGTAATATGTCATAAGCCCCAAGTCTGTCATCTCGAACTCTCGAGCCATTTCCTTCTTAAAATTTTCAAACATCTTGAGATTATTTCCTGTGAATATAAGATCATCCACATATACACAAAGAAATAAAATATTCTCATTTTCTTCTTTTTTATACAGGGCATATTCATGTTGGCATCTATAAAAATTATTTTCTTGTAGATATTTGTCAAGACGATTATTCCATGATCTTGGTGCTTGTTTAAGCCCATATAGTGTTTTCTTCAACTTTAAAACTTTATTCTCTTGTCCTGGAGCAACATACCCCAGTGGTTGTTGAACATAAATATTTTCTTCAAGATAACCATTGAGGAAAGCAGATTTCACATCTAATTGATGAATCTTCCAATGATTTTGTGCAGCAAATGAGATTAATAAATGAATAGTTTCCATACGAGCAACTGGAGCAAATACCTCATCATAGTCAATGCCTTGTTGTTGTTTGTAACCTTTGGCTACAAGTCTTGCCTTGTATCTTGTCACCTTTCCATTTGAATCTCTCTTGAGTTTGTACACCCATTTGACTCCAATCGGTTTATGACCACTTGGAAGAGTTGTTAACTCCCAAGTCTCATTCTGCTCTATGGCTTGAATTTCTTCGTCCATAGCTTGAACCCATTTTTCTTCCTTTTTCGCTTCTTCAAAACTCATAGGCTCAGAATCAGTAAGTAAACAAAGCAAATTAAAATCATCACACCTTTCAGTTTCATTGTAAATATCTCCAAGAGATCTTGTTCTGTTTGGCCTTTCTAAAGATGAAGATGGTGAAGATGAAGATGAACGTGTAGAATGTATTGGTGACGTCGGTGGAGTAGCTTCTCGATTATGATTTTCTTCTTCTTCAAAATATGGTAGAAAATCATAAGAATCTTCTTGTTTTGTATTCCAATTCCATGAAGCATTCTCATCAAACTCCACGTCTCTGCTAATTACAATTTTTCTTTTTTCTAGATTAAATAATTTATACCCTTTTGAATTCTCATCATATCCGATAAAAATAAGTTTTTGGCTTCGATCATCGAGCTTAGATCTTTCTTGTTTAGGTACCTGTGCATAGGCGATAGATCCAAATACCTTTAAGTGTGCCACACTTGGTTTCCATCTGCTCCATGCTTCTTGAGGAGTCTTATTCTTCAAACTTTTAGTTGGACTTCGATTTGAGAGATACACAGCGCATGCAACTGCTTCAGCCCAAAATTCCTTTGGCATAGCTTTTGACTTCAACATGCTTCTAGCCATATTGAGGATTGTCCTGTTCTTCATTTCGGCAACACCATTTTGCTGAGGTGTTCTTGGAACTGTCAAGGGACGACGAATACCATGCAACTCACAAAAATTGTTAAATTCGTTAGAAGTAAATTCACCGCCTCTATCAGTTCTTAAAGCTTTGATTTCATAACCACTTTCCTTTTCAACAAAAGCTTTAAATTTTTTGAATGAGTTAAAGGCTTCTGATTTATACTTCAGAAAATAAACCCAAGTCTTTCTGCTATAATCATCAATGAAAAGAATAAAGTAAGAATTTTCACCAAAGAATTGAGGTTTGATCGGACCGCAGACATCGGCATGAACTAGTTGAAGTGGCTTCTGGGCTCTTGATTCTGAGTGCTTTGGAAAACTTTTCCTTGAATGCATGCCAAATAAACATCCTTCACATAACTGATTAGGATGATTAATTTTTGGAATCCCTTTCACAATTTTCTTTTCTGCTAAAGAATTGAGACTTTCAAAATTTAAGTGACCAAATCTCATGTGCCAAATCCATGATGCATCTTCAAGGCATGTCTTTAAGCAAATTGCATTACAATTTTCTAAATTCAGCATAAACATACGATTTTGTGACATTGTGACTTTTGCAAGAAGATTAGAATTTTGATCTCTAAGCCATAACTTATTATCTTCCATATTAATTTTATGTCCTCTCTCCAAGAGTTGTCCAACGCTTAAAATATTGCTAGTGAGCTTCGGAATATAATAAACATCATGAATAACTATATGTCTTCCATCTTTTGCTTGAATCAAAATCTCACCATTACCTTCAATATCTACCTTTGAATCGTCACCAAAACTTACAAATCCTTTCTTGTTGGTGTTGAGTTTGTAGAACTTACTTTTATCACCTGACATATGGTTGCTTGCTCCATTATCAAGATACCATGCATTTGATTTCTCCATTTGACCATCTCTTAATGCAAGAAGGAGAGAGTGTTCTGTTTCTTCATCTTTCTGCTCAATAAGCCTTGCCTCTTCATAAACTTTGTTAGATCGACACTCCCAAGAGTAATGTCCATATTTATAACACGAATAACATTGAACTTCAGATTTATTTACTTGATTAGAATTTCTGAAGTAATTACCTCTTCCTCGCCCTCTTGTAAATTTTGTTGCTGAAAATTGATTTCTTTGGAAATTTGACGAGTGCTCATAATTTGTTCTTCCTGGACCATGACCTCTACTTCGGCCTCGACCTCGACCACGATCTCTGTTTGAATTATCTCCTCTTGACCTCACGCCCCGACCCAACTGTCGGCCACGTGGCAAATGCCGTATGAGTCCGACAGACCCATATAAGGCATCAAGTGATACATACCATTCATATACATTATTTATGCAGCGGAATTTACAATTTAATTATCTAACTCAACATTTCTAACACAGTCCCGATAAGCCTACTATAATTCTAGGAAAAAGGCAACGATAAATAAAAATATAGACCCGTCGACGGACTCATCTTCATCGAATAACTCGGGCAGTCATCTAACACACCTGCACACACGGGGAAAAGTAGTGTGCTCAACCTTGCGGCCTAGTGCGAAATTACGGCTCTACCGAATAAAGAAATCAAAGGCTAGGAGGAGTATTCTAGGATGTCTTTGGTGGTTAATCATCATCTTTCATGCCATATAATTTAAACAATTCATATTGAGATAGACAGCATAAATAAATAAATAAATAAACAAAGGTATACATGCCACTAGATGTCACCTAAGTTAAGCCTAGTGTCAACATCAACAGTCTGTCCCCATTTGATTTGTATAAATCAATTTATGGGGAGCAACAAACATCGTAAATACAATACCGATGTATAATTCACTAGATGTCACCTACGTGATATCTAGTGTCCACGTCAACAGTCTGTCACCTACATCGTGACGAGACTTTAAGGTTTCATAAACTCGGGCTGCCAGCCTACGCTTAGTGACTACCCTAGCTAAGAGTATCAGTAAGCCCATCAGTGCCTTTCTGTCTCTGTCTCTACCTATGCCCGCTGCACTGATGTTGGCAGAGAGGACGGATGACCCAGAGTCCCTCTCCTGTTGTTTCACTAGTCGCCAACCATGCCTCCCCTAGCGAAACCGTCGTGCCCTTACATCCTCCCCGGATACCGTAGGGGTCACGACACCCATGTAGTACTACATACTGTCCGTAGACAGGGTCACCTCTCTTAAATCTCATCGGCCACGGCTAGCCGGAATAACCACCCTAAGATCCGGACTACTCATCCGATCGTCTGCAGACGTCAAGGGTGATAGCCGTGCGGTCAACGGATCCACTGTCCAAGGTGTCGCATGTGGAATCACCTTCCCAGTCCAATAGCCGTCGACGTCTATCGAGATTGGCGCACATCCACACGATGGGCTGTGGCCCTCGACTCCATCGGTGCCAAGTCCATGGTAGGGTTCATCCTAGCTAACCATCTCAGGACTATCACGAGGCCGCCTACAACGACACTCGTGCGGGTGAAGATTTCGGGTAAGAACTTGCTCCATATTTCCAGTCTAACTCGACCATAGAGTTTGTACAGTCTCTTACCCTACCAGCTCCCAGTATATAAGCTATGCATAACGTCGGGAGTGGTGCTCCCAGTGGTCCGCTATGCATCAACCTCGGGAGTGGTGCCTAACGGAACGTCACCGTTTGACCATCGTCGGTACGCGACGGTCAACCGGGGCATATGAAAAAAGGCCCCTTTTTCTATTTAAGTGGCGGTGATATCACCAAAGGTTCTAACATGTCATTATTTACTATCTATGTCTGCATAATAGTTATTTAACACAAGAATAGAAAACAATACAACATACAGGATATGAATGTAGAACATGTTAGATAAAATAAACTACACTAACATGCATACAATTCAAATCTTATCAAGCATTATGATTTATCATATTTAAGACATCCAAGAATTGTTCCTAAGAAAACCCCAGCGGGAATTCCCTAGCTTGAACAAATCCTACAATCGGAGAACCAACGCACCTGACTTGGCGGTTTACTCCTCGGAACCAACTTAAGGTGTGTCTTGATCTACGTGCCGTCATTTATGCATTTTTATATTTTCCTGTCAATTATTCAACGAATTTTAATTCTCAAATATAGAAATAATTTCTCAAATCTCTCTTTACCACTATTCTTAGAATGATCTCTAGAATCATTTCAATTTTTTCCCAAGTTCGCCGGAAAATTTCTCCGGCGGTCGCCGGAAAGTTCGTCGGAACCCTCGCCGGCGAAGTTCTTCGATCAGCACCAATATTGGTACCAATCGAAAGCTCTCTTCATGAGGATTCCAAAAATCATATTTGCCCCAATTTTTATAGCTCATATGCGATCAATTTCACCGATTAAAATTTTGGGCGAAATCCTAAAGTTAGGGTTTTTAGCTCGCCGGCGGCCAACCGGCGGCCAATAGCCCTCAACTCCGATACCAATGGATAGCTCTCGTCAAGGAGAATCCATAGGTACCAAGTTTGTAAGGTTTCACGGCCGGAATGGCCGGTAATCGCCGGAGCAAGCTCCGGCGACGAAACCCTCGCCGCCGACGCCTCTCACGTGATTTCTCCCTCATCTCTACTCCAAATTTAGGCATCTTGGTATCAAAATGAAGAGGAGGTCGAGATCTACCTGTGGCTAAAATTTGAGAGCCTAATTCGATGTGGTTTCGCCGGAGCATCAACGGGAAAAATGGTCGCCTTCACCGTCGCCGCTGCGGAGGAGGAGAGAGAAGAGAGAGGGGGAGGAGGTCGCCCGCGCTCGGTGGGAAAAATGAAAAAAAAATATTTTTTTTATTTGTTAATTAAAATCTTAAATCCTAATTAAATTTTAATTGTTTAATTGATCGATCAAACGACGTCCAAATCATGATCCGTCTGCGCCGTTGGATTCCTTATCAAAAATACTATCTGATAGTGTAATTTTCACATCAAAATCTCATACTTCAAAAATTCATATGATTTTACAAATAAGCCCTTTAAAGAATTTCTTTTACGATTAAACCCTCCAAATACTAAAATTACTCTATTGCTCTTATTCAAAAATCACGGGTCTCACACAAACAAACTACCAAATTAAGCATAGGTTTACAAATGTTCAAAGAATATGAACCATGCATTTCAAAATTACCATGAACTAAATCAAGTAGGTAAATATAAACCATAAAAATGTAAAAGTCAAAAATTCAAGTTTACTTTTAATTCCTAATAACGCTCCTGAAACTTAGAAAAAATAATAGAGGAGAAGAGGAAGAACTTTTTTTTTTTCAAAGAACAAACAATTGTATTGATGTGAGATGAACAATCTTAATATTACATCAACTATTTATACTCAAACAAACTACCAAATTAAGCATAGGTTTACAAATGTTCAAAGAATATGAACCATGCATTTCAAAATTACAATGAACTAAATCAAGTAGGTAAATATGAATCATAAAAATGTAAAAGTCAAAAATTCAAGTTTACTTTTAATTTCTAATACTCCTCCTTAAACTTGAAATACTTTGAACTCCGAGCTTTAGTCTAAGCTTGTTAAAGCTGTCAATCTTGAGAGGCTTCGTAAAGATATCTGCGACTTGTTCAATAGTATTAATATGCTTTAGCTCAATCTCTTTATTTGTAATATGTTCTCGGATGAAATGATACCTTGTATCAATATGTTTGCTCCGATCATGAAAGACTGGGTTTTTCGCTAATGCTTGTGCCGACTTATTATCAATCATAATTTCTGTAGCAGTTTCTTGTTTGAGGGAAAGTTCCTTGAGTAGCCTTCTCAACCAAATAGCATGGCAGGCACACGAAGTAGGTGCAACATATTCAGACTCACAAGTAGACAATGTAACGATAGGTTATTTCTTTGAACACCATGTGATAGCATTGTTTCCCATAAAAAAAACAAAGCCAGTTGTGCTTTTTCTATCATCAATATCTCCAGCAAAATCACTATCACAATACCCCATAAGTCTGACATCATTAGAGGAAGTATAAAAAATTCCAAAGTCAATAGTACCTTTGATATATCGCAGAATTCTCTTGGCTGTCATGAAATGTATTTTGTTTGGATTCTCCATAAAACGACTCACAATCCCCACCGCAAACAAAATCTCGGGTCTTGTGATAGTCAAATACCTTAAACTTCCAACAAGGCTCTTGAACATGGTTGAATCAACCTTCTCTTCATCTTCCATTTTATCTTCATCTTCATCATTTTCCAGTGAGCAAAAAACCTAAGGTCCTAAAACACTTTATTTAGCTTGTATGAAGCAATACTTTCATATAGCTTGTATGGAGGACGAGGATGAAGTATCCACGATCATGACTAATTTATCAAAGATACCAAGCAATAATAACATATCTGATGTGATGTGAGAGTGAATGGAAAAACCATGAGAATCAAAGATCGGAGCTCCATGATTGAGTAATTGAGGTTGTAGTTCTTGCCCATCAATGTAGCATGAATAGTTTATGAATGATTTGATTCTTAGAGGTAAAACAAATCGGATCCACGAGTATATTCAAGAGTTCAACTCCACTATCCTAGATCTAAGCAAATTGGTACGCAAGAGCATCTCCAACATAGAAGAGATGATCATAGTTGTGAACGGACTATGGCAAATCCTGAAGTACAAATGCATGGGTGTAGAACTAAAAGGGTCCATTAGAGAGTCATGGGTATCAGTGGAATCTTGATTGGGCGTGAAGAAGGGTGGCTCAAGATCCTCAACCAAGGTCGTTGCCCCATTCGATATCGGGCCCCGACCTATAGAAGGTTACTTACTGTGTGCTGGGACACACTTAATACGAGCATGACTGGCCCACTGCAGTTCTACAAGGTGACACAACATTGGCTAGAGTTTGATCTATGCTAAGCTAAAGATCAATGGATGAAACTGCAATGTATGGATGACTCAGGCGCCAACCACAACCTTCATCAATCCTGTGCTTTTTTGCATATTTTCTCATAAAGGATGAATGAAGACCTGGTAGTATCGAGGGATACCAAGCTGTATATCAATTGTGATTCCCTTATGACATGTGATTGACGGGGGATATCTAATTACTCGACTACATTTATAGCTGGAATTTATTTAGCTTATTGATCCAGGAATTTTAAAAGTTGTAGAGAAAACCAAGCCAGGAATTTTTATTTTAAAAATGGTGCATGTTCCTCTCCTTTTTCAACATCTCCCGTGGAGCATCTCATTCTACCACCCCCACAGTTCATCCTTTTTAGTATTTTACAACCCCTTTTGTTTTGTAAAATATTCTTCTCTGTCCATAAGCAAAGCAAATATTAGTTGTTCAGAATCAAACAAGGAATTGACGTTGTTTATTATTCGAAGTAAACCGAGGTCATCGCATCCGTTGGCTGACTATTTATTACCGACAACTTGCAAAGATTTATTACGTCCTTCGACCGATTAAATCCAAAATAGAGTTTAGAATCTTCGTAAATGTCAAACATGGAAAAGCTAATCATTATTGAATGAATTGACTGTTTATTCTTTCTACTCTACGGTGATTTTAAAATTCCTCATCACAATTTTTTTCACTTTAAAATCGTAAAGTTTCTTTTTCATATATTTTTCAAATCAACCTACGTAGAAGCAAGCATTTTCTTTGTATTATTTTAAAATTATGAGCACTAAATTCATTTAAAAAAGTTATGCTTATGCCAACGCCAGGCTGCATAAGTAGGTGTAAAAACATTAAATTTTTTGCATTCAATTAAATTACTTTATGCAAAAGTCAAAGGTGGTTTTTCAATCCAACTTGAGAAATCCGTATTCCCCTTTATAAACATTTAATTAGGTATTACATATAAAGAGACTTTAAGTGTTTACTCCCACGTTACAATAAACATTTTTTTCTAATAATAAATAATTTAATTAAAAAATAAATTAAAAATATTTACTAACATTAATGTAAACTCATCTTATTAGAACAATCGAACTCCAATCAATATTCACCAAGTTTAACAAAAAAAATTAATTATTTTAAAAAAAGTAAATCTTATACCATTCTATTGATCTTTTATTATACACAGAGTTTATTCTCGTCTAATCAGAATAATTAAGTTATATATCCAAAGATTGTTAATTTAATATTCATTTCTAATAAAAATATTATTTTTCTATTTTTTAAAAAAATTCATAAAATCAAACTATTTTTCGAGAATAAATAATATTACTATTTTGAAATATAATGATGAAGGAGTCCTGTATCTAAAAATAATTAATTAAATTATACATAATTCTCTAAAAAAACTGTTACTGTATATTTATATATACACTCGATAGAATAAACAAAAAACAAAAACATTTCCGTAAGAATTCGCAAACACAGTCCATCGTACTCTCGAAATTTCTCGACCTAATCAGAAATGTGTTTGCGAATTCCCAAAGTAAAAGATTTAGCAACAAAAGCTCGATATATATCTGCTGATCTAAGCTGATTAATCGGTGGTTTTCTAGTCTCTACAACCTGAGAGATTCGCGCTGGCGTTCCTCGTAGCACAACATGCAACTCAGGCCGACGAGCACCTCCACGACGGCCGCCTCCGTCTTCTCCACGTCGGAGAAGTGCAGCGTCTGCAGCAGCAGCACCCGCGGCCGCGTGCAGAACCGCTGCTGCCGCTCCATGTTTCGCTCTTCCTGCCACCGCATCGTCTGCTCCGCCACCGGCCCCAGCCACGCCAGGATCGCCGCCAACGCCTCCCTCCACCCCTCCGCCATCGACGCGTCCTCCGCCATCCTTCCCCCCTCCCGCCGCCACCACTCCCTCAGCTTCGTCCTCACCGCCGCCCGCATCCCCGCCGGCATCATCTCGTACAGCTCCTCCCTCGTCGCCTCCACCCTCTCCTCCTCCTCCTCCTCGTCTTCCGACGGCGTCAGCAGATTCTGCGCGAGCAGGATCATTTTAGCGTACCGCTGACCGAGCCCAGCTCCGCCGACGGTTTTCGATCCCGCGTCCATCAATTTGCTCAGGTTCACGAGCGGTGTGCTGGCCACTCCATTGGAGACCAGGAGCGGAGCTGAGTTACTGAGGAATGAGGCCGGCGGCTTCTTCGGCATCTTCTGAGGAGTCCGCTCCATCGGCCCTGATGCGTGCTTGCCGTTGTAGTCCGGGGTGCCGGCGCGGAGCATGAGGACGTAGGGGCCGAACACGGCGCAGATCCTCGCGAAGACGGTGACGACGGCGCGGAACAGGAGCTCCACGGCCTTGTCGAAGGTCCTGTTCCAAAGGGACTCCTCCTTCAGCTGTCGAACTCTGCAGCGCCGCGTCCGGAGTTCGAGCTTGGCCATGTCCGATTGATCGGCCGGCGGCGAGGGCGCCGGCTTCTGCTTGGGGATCGGGCCGCTGTAGCGCAACTGCTTCTCCGACGATTCCAGCTCGTTCAGCGCCTCCATCTCCTCGTACAGCTGGGACGTCGCCGCCACGTACCTCTCCATCCTCCGCACCCTCTTCTCGATCCCCTTCTCGGTGGAGGCGAGCCCGAGGCGGTCCATGTCGCCGGCGCAGCGGCCCCCGCCGCGGAGGAAGCAATACTCGCCGCCGGTCCTGAGGTCGGCGTAGAACCGCTCGAAGCCGCGGAGAAGGGGATCGCGGCACTTGAGGGCGAGGATGGAGACGGCGGCCGCTGCCTTATCGAGGTCGGACATCAGCTCAGCGCAGGCGAGCCGGAGCAGGAACGACTGATCCTTCGAGGTAAGATACGCCACGCCCTGGGACCGCATGTCCCCACGGAGGCGGCGGACCTCGTCGTCGGCGAGGGAGCAGTGGAGGCAGACGAGGCGGGCCATGGCGGCCGCCGCCTCGAAGGCGAGGATCCCGACGATGGGCCGATCAGGCTCGATGCCGCCGACTAGAGTCCGGAGGTCCGCGAGCACTTTGGGAACCCCCATGGCGACGCAACGATCGATGGATCAGGGACCTCGTTCTCGTTCTCGTCGTCGTTCGAGGAGGAATCTGGGGAATCCCCTCTGATTCCTGCTACGCGGGATGCGGAAAGATATAAGAGGGAGAGCAGCGGCGAGGGGCCATTTCCGGGAGCTTTCTCCCCGCGGGGGGCGAACGCGGTTGCGCGATTTCAGACGCAAAGGGAAGCCGGGCCAACGCACGAAGAAGAAGATGGAAAAGATAAGAAGCATCGAGTAGACGATCGCGTCCCGATCGAGGGCAGGGACGAAACGAAGCCGAGTCTGCGTTTACCGCTACGGTGGCCCACGTTTGACTTACTCAGTCGGTAAGGTGACCCACCCGGTTTAATTGGACGAAATCCTGGGTCCACTCGAAATCTCGAATGGGTAAGCGCAGGTGCCGGTGCCCGATTAGGGAAAAAAAAAAGGCCGCCGCCGCCTTGCCTACTTTTAGTTCACACACCCGCGTCATCCACGGGGGCAAGAGGGCCTTATCCAATGGCGGGGAGGGTAAGAGAAGGGGGTTGGTCGGCTGCGGAAGAAGGCGGCCAAACGCAGAGCACGCAGATTTGTGATATGTTTTTAAGCTCTCCGTGGTCGCCACGAGTACATTTTGTTCCCAGAAAAGAAAAAAAAAGTTACGGCGTTTTTATTTTTAAAACCCGAAGGGATGACTTAACCTTATTTTTATTTATGATCGACAACTTTGCCTATTTTTCCCGGCCCCCAATCTCATTCATTCACACACACCACAGACCGAGTTATCGTGCAGCTTAGGACGTCGTAAAATTCAAACAAGGGTCAATGGGCGTTAGAATTTTTAGCTCGCCATCTCGTGTGAAGGTGTGAAGCCGATCGTATGCATCGGGATGCTAAATATTAAAGAATGACGTACGAACATCGATGGAGCACGTTCCGGTTCAAGTCTAGTCAACGCCACTCTAATTATTGCACGCTTATCATACAACGAGATCAACAGGAGTTGTTGGATTTGGTTCGTCGTCCGTCAACTTTGGTTTGGCTATATATATATATATAAATGAAGGTGGCTGTAGCCGACTCGGTTTTGAGTGGAGTCCCGGAATCAAATCGATCGATGCGTGACGGGGACGCCGGTAGATTGCGGTCAGAGGGATGAACGTCGAGGTCGGACGCTGACTGATTTGGGATGCGTGGTGCATTCTCGATGTGCCACGTGGTTCCCACCGCGGGGATGGTCGTGTAACTTTATACACGTCTGGACTAAATGCGTACATATAATTGTCGCGTGCTGTGACTGCGACTTTGACCGTTTGATACGTTGACTCACTGTTTCAATTGATGCCCGGTTTTGGGCCTCACCTCACTCGGCCTATTTGGCAACCTCGTCGTCATCGTGTTCGTCGGCTAATTGCTTCTCTTCTCTTCTCTTCCTCTCACGTGATCTTGCTTTGTGTCCAATTTGGTTGACTTTATGACGTAATCTAAATTAGATCACGATACCGTATAGAAAATTCCACCCTTTAATAGGATTATTCCACTAAGCTAAAATTAGATCATCGTTTTCTTTTCTTTAATACTAATTACCTATCTCAATTTATATAGAAGAATATTTTATTAATTAATACTCATAGTTGCAAAAGTATTTATTATCTATTTGCTGTTTTGCTGATAAATATAGTCCGGAAGATATAATTTTCCAAAACCGAGGGATTCCTCCCATAATAACCGTAGGAAGCTCTTGCTCTTCCTCTTGAATGAATGAATGAATAATATTCAGTGGGAACAAACGAATCCTCCCTCCATCTCCATTAAACGACACCGCACCCCGTACCGTGTGCTGATGATGATGTGCTCCTCCTCCTCCTCCTCACAATCGACCAATCCTAATTAAATCTTTCTCTCTCGAGCACTGCTCGTTGCCGCATCCCAAGGGATCAGGGAAGGAGAAGGAAAGGGAAAAAAAAGGGAGAGGGAGGATCGATCGACCGACCGATCGAAGAGAGACGACAAAGTAGGCGATCAGCCTCGTTCCTCCCTCGGATCGAGTCAGTGGCTCCTTAACACGGATTCAGCAACCTCGCTCAACTGAAACTGCCCCCCCATCTTCACTGCCTTCCTCCCCCCTCCTTACACCATTAGGGCAACTCGGACCTTTAGCAACTCCCTTCCCGATGCCCCCCTTCTTTAGCTGCCCTAGTCCATAGATAGAGCTCGCTGTTATCATCATTAAATTACTCCTCTCTCCCCCCCATCTATACACTTATCCCACGCATATGTCAAGTTAAAAAGATGAGTCTCTTCTAGGTAAAATTTTCCTCAACAATATTAATTCCACCTGAGGCTCCATATTTATGCATATATGTAGGGCAAGGCAGCATATATATCATATATGGAATTGTGGAGTATAAACTTGGAGGACAATGTTATTTACTCACATTGGTGCTTAGCTTCTTTTGTGTGTGTGTGTATAAATGTGGGCATCTATATGTGTTGTTAATTAATAAAGTAATAAATAACATTCCAGATGGGGTTGCTCTTGAAATTGAAGTAGCAGGTGGATTTATGAAGAAGAGACATGCAGGTGATTGATGATATGTGCTTCAGGAATGGGAATTAATCCATGAATACATTCTGAGCCACTGCACTATGTATATATATAGAGAGGGGGGGGATCAGATCTAACTCTCTCAAATCTACTGCTGGAGTTTTGTGTCAGTCAGTGATCTAGCACTGCAACCTGTCTCCTCACCAGCCTGGATATATATGCAGTACACGTACATTAGATGGGATATTTCACTACATCATTGAAAAAAACATGCCCTGTTAATAATTTTACATAGACCAAGGGCTCACTCTACAACTTTTCATTGCCATTACATGTCGTACTAATTCACATTGTAAAAGGCATTACGATCAGAGACCTAAACAATTAAACAACTCCCTAGCAGTTCAATCCTAATAAGATTATTAAATGAATACAAGCAGTACTGTGCCTTTATTTTAGGAGGAAAAAAACATTAAAAAAAATCCAAAGCAATTCAGCAGTTGCCTTTTAATTATCACATTATTTAGCATTAGCATTTAACGATAAGGGAGAATTGCTCCACTGGAAACACACATACATGCAGAGAGGGTCAAACTCACACAACTGTGCACATCTAAAAGTAAACAAGCTTTTTTGTAAAATTTTGGCTGAAGATTTAAGTAGGAAAGTGGCAATGTTTGCCATATGAACTCTCAGCACGCATAAAAGCCAATCACCTTTCTCCCACTGTGATGCAAGAGCAAAGTAATCTTTTTTCTCTCTTTTTGTGTGTGTGTGTGTGTGACAAAAGAACACTCACATTTATGCATAAAGGAGTACACAGGCTTTTTTATTGTGGAGTTCTTTGCTTGTCATTTTGTTGTCTAATGCTTAAAGTTTCTCCATGTCCCCAGGACAGGAATATGTACATATGCATGACTAGCTGCAGCGGTACTACTAAGCTATACTACCAACTACTAATCAACTGAAAGAGAATAATTAATAGAAATTCAATGAGATATTGAAGTGACAGGGAGGATGTGCCGTGGTTGTACTAGCTAGTTATGCATGCCGGCAGTGTAAAAATATTCTCATCTAGTTTGCCAATCTTTTAATCTTGAACCAGCTAGGAAAGAAACTAGTAATGTGTTTTTGAAGCATTCTAGTAGGATGAATCATACTAGGTTACAACTTTTCTTGCTAAGCGATACTGCCTCTATTAGTCATACTAATAGTCTGAACTATGTAGTCAAACTTAGACCTACTGGTATTTATCTTTTCTAAGGACATACCTCTTATCTCTTAGCTAAATAATCTATGAGCTATATACTTGAGTAAAAAAAAACTAACCTATAAAGTCGTTTGAGAAAACGGTAAAATTTAGGGTAAATTGATTTTTTAAAATTATTTATCAATCATATCATTAACAAAGTGAATCATGTAAAACATGCTACTACTTCGCCCTATAAGTGAGTATAGGGTAGCTTCATTACCCTTTTATTTGTGTGTTTAAAAGAAACCCTCAAACAATGACCTAGTCATACTATATGTAATTATTAATTTGGTTTTACATATAAGAATTATAATGATTAATGAGAACTGCTGTAGTTATTATTACAGGGCATATGTTCCTGATATTATTGTTTTGTTTTATATAATTAGAATTGATTTTTAAAAAAAAATTATTATGTTTAATATTGAGCAAATTCATATAAAATTTTAATCCTAATTTCTCATCTAGATAGTCGGTATCCCAATCTTATCATATGAAGATTAAAAGAAAAGATTCCAACTCTTACAAGACCCATAAATTCAAAGATCAAACAAGCATAAATTGAAAAATAAAGATGAAAAAAAAGAACTTTAAGGGAAAAAAAACTAGGTAGTTGGCTAAAAATAGACAGGATAAATTAAACTCTAAATCTTGAGTCCTCCGGAGGCAAGCCTAAGCTCAAGATCCAACTCTTCCACAGCGTTATGATCATTTAGCAGCAACGTCTCGTAGAATGCTGCTTGCTGCTGCTCGCTGGTTCTCCTTCTCTTGTTGCTGCAGCTGCTTAATTCCTCCTCACCGTCGACGAGGACGGTCATTCGTCGGCGGAGAGCACTGGATTCTTCCACGTCCTCGACGTCCGTACTCGCAGTCGATCGAATTACAACCGATTCCTTCGCTGTCGTCGTCATCGCCATCTCTTGCATCAGCAAGGCGGACTTCGGCTGCGCAGAAACCCTGGAAGGCCGCGGCGCCGCAGGGCAGGAGTAGTTAGCGTTCCCCGGAGGAGGAGCTTGACGGACGGTCTCATCCGGTCGTCGAGGGAGGTCGACTTCTCCAGCTATGGCAGCGGCGGTGGAGGTTTCTCCGTCTAGGTTTAAAGAAGAAGATGAGGAACAAGAGAGCTGCCGCAGACGCGCCCGGTCCCGCCGGTGCACGTTCATGTGCCCGCCGAGGGCTTGCGCCGAGCGAAACTCCCTCCGGCAGAAGCCGCAGGAGTAGGACCGCGGCGGCCAGGCCAGGTGGCCGCCGGCCGCGTCCTCTGCGAAGGCCTTCTCCTCCCAGGACTCGTAGATGGAGCCAGCCGGCCCAACGAGGAACCTACCGCCTCCGCTGCCGTTGCCGCTGCTGCCGTAGTTGCTGCAGTACCTTGTTCTTGTCCACATCCATTGTCTCGCTTGCTCCATGGCCAGGCTTTTGTTAAGAAGATAGAAGACGAGCCCTTAGCTAGCGGGCGGAAGGAGATGGAAGTATTGAGTGGCGCGGTCACTTCTTACTCTTCGTCTGGTTGTCAGGTGGGGCTTCCATTGAGGAGCAATGAGGAGTTAGGGATTGGGGGAAGTGAAGAGGTGAATAATATTATTGTTTGGTGGAAAGCGGATGCATCCAAAGTCGGGGACAAAAAAGAAAGGTGCATGAGAATCTAAGGAGGCAAGGGCATATGTGTTTTATTAGAAAGTCTCCCGGCCCCATAATATTATACATATTTAAAATTAATATATTTATCTATATATACTCTACAGTAATGATTATAGATTTAACACTCACTGTATTCTGGTTAGAATTGTAATATTTTATGAATCCTTTTTTATTATCTAATTATAATTAGTTAAAATGGTAATATTTTATATGACCTCTTTTTTATTATCTCTACACTTTAATATTGTACATTAGAATAATATAATTTTATACGGAAGAATTACGATCTCTTAGATTTAAAACTATTAAATTTTAAAAAAAACTATACTTAAATATTATTGTGTAAGTGTCTCTCGTCTCTCTTGATTTACTTAGAGAAGTAAGACTTTATATAAATTTTTTTATTATATAACTATAATTAGATTTTATTTAATTATACTTAAACCTTATTTAATTATTTCTTAAGCTTTCACTCGATAAATCTTTATTCTTACTGAATAAATTATACTTCACTTTTTTTAAAAAAAAATTTATGTTAATTTGTAAACATAGTACTTCACATATTAAATAGTACTAATAATGTAGAGAAATAATTAATTTTAAAATTATTAAAAATGATAATATTTTAAAATTACATATATTAAAAAAAAAGAAATAGGGGGTATAATTGAAAAAGAAAAGAGAAGAAGAATTGGAGTGATATAATGGCAGGTACAAGGGACACATTAATTAATAAATTAGCAGCAATGGCATGGTTATAAATATATATGGAAAGGCCAAGTTGCTTTTCCTTTGGCATTGATGCGGAAGGCTTTCTCATTTCCCAATCGGCAATCCCCCTCATTCCCATCTCCGAAGCTGGCAGGATGTGCATTCAATTCCTAACTATTCATATGAGCATTGAATGCTGCAAGCAGTTCATTCAGGGTACAAAATTAAATTTTGTAATGCTGCCGTTTTGGGTGATAAATTACACCTCCCCTCCGAACAACCTTATTTACCACTTGAGGAACAGCATTTATTATTTTTCTTTACTAGCAAGTACAGCAGTCCGATGTAGAGTATTCTTTCATTACTTTTTTAATAATATTTCTTCCCCATATACGTATTTTTAGTCCGAATAAAAATACTAATACTAATAATAATCTGCATTTTGTTTTTTTCTATTTTACTTTGAAACAGGGTGATAATATTTTATTTTAAAATAATAATAATAATTTTAACCGTTCAACGTGGGAACGGTTAAAAAATTAAATAAAATTTAAGGCACATAAATCTACAAATAATTTAGAAAATATTCAAAGTCAAGTAGCAATGCACTCCTTTGCTAGCTAACTTGTATATATAAAAGAAGTAGGTATAATGGAATTTGAGAAATGAGATATTGTTGAGGGGAGCAAATTAAGGCAGAAGTATTTATATAATAGAGATAGGAAAAGAGTTGATAAGATTACTGGGAGATAATTATATTTTATAAATGTTTAATAGGATACGCAGAGTATGAGCTTACTACGTTGGATAAAATGATCCAACATAATAGTCAAACTTGGTAATTTAATTCACCACGAATGTTTCTCAAGTTGATGTACTCTTGTCTCCCAAGCTTGGCAAGACTTTATTTAACAAATGATGATAAGAGTAGGAGTGATTACTTTTGATGCATTATTTTTTAAAAAAAGTATTTTCATGCTAAATATATATATATATAGTAATTTCTAGACTGATAAAATACTTAAAATTATAAACTCTGCTCTAATTATACTCACATCTGATCTAAAAATAGTCAAGAAACTAAGACCAATTAGTTGCTGCACATTTTTATATACTCAAGGTTTAGTGAAGGGTGATCCGTGAATTGGTTAATAAAGTTTAGTTAGCTTTTGCTAGAAAAAGTAATAACAGAGAATGTCATTTTGAGCTATGAACTCATATACTAGAAAATCAGTATCTCCTATATGCATGATTAGAGTAGATTTATAAAAAACTTATGACTTAGTGGAATAGATATGTGGAACAGATGTTTATAGAGTTGAGGTTTCCTTCTAGATTCATGCAATCGATGATGACTTATACTGTCACGTCCCGACCCATCTGTTGGGCACGTGACAATTGCTGTATGAGCCCAAAGGATCCATACAAGACATTCAATGATAAATATGGTCTATTTACAATCATCAGCTCAGCGAAATATATAATTAAATCATCTACTCAACTTAACTAACATTGTTCCGATATATCTACTACAATTCTACATTAATAACATCAGTAAATAAAATAAGTTTGTCGATGACTTCCTCTTCATCAACTATCTCAATCGATCATCTAATAAACCTGGACACACATTGAACACGGTGTGTTCAGTCTTACGGCCTAGTGAGAAATTACGGCTTGAAATCATAGTTAGAAAATCAAACACTAGGGGGAAATTTTAGGATGCCTTTGATTTATTAATTATCATACATTAGATTTTTAATTTAAATAACATCATCAATAGTGTTATCTACAAACTCACAGTATATGTATGTGTATATCTCTAGATGTCATCGATGTTGAACAATACGTTTGTCACTAGTATATGTTATCAACAAAGATTTATATCTTTATATCAAGTGTCTTGAGTCGCCAGCCTATGCTTAGGGGATATCCTAATCAAGGATTCCCCTAAGCTTATCTGTATCGTGAATGTCTAGGTCTCTACCAATACCTGTTGCACGGTTGTTGGCAGAGAGATCGGGTGACCATGTATCTCTCTCTACTATCCCATTGGTCGATTCCTATGTCCCGTCCTAGCGAAACTCATCGTGTCCATACTTTCCCCTCGAAATCCTAGTACGGGTCATAACAACATCGTGTAGCATACAACTGTCCGTCGACCGAGTTACCTCAAATAATATGTTATCGGCCGCGGCTAACTAAATTAAGTACAACCCTAGGATCCAGACTACTCATCAAATCATTTATAGAACGTCTGGAATAATAGTCATGCGGTTTACGAATCCACTGTCCAAGGCTTAAGAGAATCACTTTGTCAATTCAATAGCAGTTAATGTTGGCCGAGTTGAACTCACATCCACACAATGGGCTGTGGCTACCTCGAATACATGTCTGCTAAATCATTGTAAGAATCATCCCTATTAACCATCTCAGGACTATCACGGTAACACTCATATGTTATACGTGTGGGTAATTGTATCTGAGTATGAACCTACTCATCTTTCTAGTATGTCTTAACCATGGAGTTAGTATGGTCTATTTCTTAAACAACTTCCAGTATCTAAGCTATTTGTAGCCTTGGAAGTAGTACTAGTGAGTGAACATCACTATTTGAATACTAAGAGTTTGCTTTATCATCTAGGGTGTACTAATGATACACTCTCACAAATTATAATTTAGTAATGTCCCTAGGAGGTACTAGTATCATATATTACCTATGTCTCTACTTAAACTAGAGTAATAAGTAATGATTTTTGATACTATCTCTTATATAGTGATTTAACTTTTGAATCCACATTTTATCTTCTTTAGCATGGTATTAACATATCATATAACAATAGGAAAAGATAAAACATGTAAAAAAAAAGCATTTTAAATATTAAGGAGTGCACATATTACATATAATTCATGTTATATAACTTTAATTATTCTAGCATGTATCATCAGGATATTTAGTAAATATAGTATTTGTTATTTTTAAGACATCTAAGAATTTTCTAATAAAATATTTTTAATATTTTTACTAGCTTGAATTAGATTCTACTATAATAAACTAACGTACCTGATTTGAATTAGTTCTACTCTTGAGAACCACCAACTGAAGTTTAGAGATATTAACAATAGACAGCCCTCAATATCCTTAAAGCAATAAAATTTTTTACTTAAAATATAAAATATTTTTAATTTAATAAGATAAAACTTATTTAATTAATAACGACTCAATTCATTTAATTGATTTGGTCTAATCCAAAATTATTAACCCAATTTAACTACTAGACCCAACCTTATACTCAATACCAACACTTTAAATATTTAATCCTCATTAGTCCGAGTTAAGATCGGATCCAAATCAATTATTTCATATTTCAACTTAATATCGAAACATGATGATTAGTCATATAAAATTAACAATAACTTTCCTAGTGCATACCCTTATTTAATTTTTTACCTTATCATATTACATATATACATTTAAGAGTAGCATCTACTTTAGGAGAGTATATGTTGAAATAAAAGATATAATATTGCATGTACTTAATTATAGGAATGGCTACTTATTATTTTCTAAGAAATTAAAAATTATATCATTCATAGAACTTGTGTATCCCATTTGAAATGAAAGGAATTAAAAAATTTTAAAGTAATAAGCTAGGGATGAGCAAACAATAATTTTTTTAATTTAAAATATTAATGATGGAAGTAAAAAATATGTTTTTTAAATATATTTATTTTTTAAAAACTTATAGTATATAATATAGTAACATACCTAAGGGATGAGTTAGGAATTATTTTTTTACTCCACATGAGTTGTATTGAACTAAAATTTTCTCCCAGGTAGTTTTATTTTGATCTACTCCTCAAGTGGGAGGCCGAGACAACAACATAATCTGAAAAAGATAAATAATTATTTTCTTTGGCAATGGCAGTCAATTCATATTCCAAGTTACCTTTTATACTTTCTTTTTTTCCTTTTAGAATAAATCAATTTCAGTGAACTCAAAGTTGAACCCAGTCCCTTTAGACCTCACCTAAAATAATGATATGGTTGCTGAAACTTGACCTGAATGGAGCAAATAAACATAAACAAATCAATTTTAGATCCTTGCACTTTAAATAATGTAACATATTTTCTAATTTTTTAAATATTATTTTTTAAAATAAATGATGTTTATTATATAAACATTATAAGTAATACTTTAGAATATTAATAATATAGTAGAATCTTTGTATAAAAATATTATAATGATATTAATTTTAAGATAGCTTTTAATTAATAGTAATGTAGTCCCATGTGATATTGAATATTATAAAAAAAATTACAAACATACGTAGATTTAAAAGATAGATAGCTTAAGTATAGGTTTTAAAACTTAAGGAACAGTGTTTAAATATAATTATGCAATAGTACAGGATATAAATGCAATTATATATATGGATTCATCTCAAATCCGGCGGCAGGTTTGGACAAAAAGGGGGCGGCGAAATGCTGCTTCAAACTGTGCGCTGGAGATACCCAAATAAGGCAGCTACTTCACCCTCTCTTCCTTTCCCTGTTAAAAATTAGATCTCGAGGAGGAGGAGGAGGAGGAGGAGGAGGAGGCGTTGGATCCCGCCGCCATTCCTGTCCTCCGACCAGAATTAATCCAACCACATTCCCGGTAAGATCCCATAATCTTGATGCTGGGGACACGTTGCTTGTTTCAGAAATCTCCCTCCACTTTGAGTCTCTGCAATTTGTATTAACGTAGATGTCATTGGATTAGCACAAGTTTCTTGCTAGATTCCTGAAATAAATACGTTGTTCTATTCTTCTTTCTTCTTTCTAGATATAGAGAGAGAGAGAGAGAGAAAAGCTACTTTCTTTTCTTCTCTTGTTTGATCTGCACTTGCCGTTGATACTTTGAATTGAGCTACTTTAAGGTTTTAATAAAGTACCCAGTTTAATAGCTACTTTTAAGTTCCGACAAAGTCGACTTTGTTCCGTGACCTCAGTTCTCTAATTATGAAAAGTTTACGGTCTTTTATATTCATATGAAATTGGGGTACAGTACTGCTGTCCAATGCCCATACCTTAATATGACTAGTTTTTTAATCGAGAAGGTTTTATGCTCTCGTGCACATGTTATGAAGAGTCTTGACAAAGTAGAACTTGTTCTACTTTCCCTCAAGTAAATTGTTCTTGTTCTTAAGGGTGATATCCGTCCCTTGATGTGAACTAGGTAATAAGGCTTATCTTTCTTTCTAAAAAGGTTTTATGGTAAAAAATGACTCTTTTGTGTCAGGCAACCTCCCTTACTTGAAATTAGGGTCAAACACGTTAGTCCTCTCGCAAAGGGGAGGATTGAACAAGTTAAGCGACTGGGAAGGCAAGCCACAGCACTTCAGTTTTATTCCCTCTAGGGATTATGGTCGCCATACCAAGGAAACACATATAAAGTACTAAGCTAGAAAAATTGATTCACTTGCTGAGAAAAGTATCTGTCTTCCTACATTGAAGAATCCTGCATCCTGCTTCGTAGCTGGATCATCTCCTTTATATTCAAGCTGCATGGCTACAGTTTCATTTATAACTATCATGAACTTTCCGCCACTTGCTGCAGCTGCTCAATTTCAACTTCAGAATTTCTTTTGCTTTGTCATCAGGGTGTTCTTTTTTTATTTTCATGCAATCAGGGTGTTGTTTTATTAGTATACAAAGTGTATGTCTCTCTAGTTAAAACAATTGGACTCTATACGGAGAGGTACGTGAGGTCTTAGATTCAAGATTCAAATTCTAAAAAAAGAGGGGGTGCTGTATTATTAAGTCAGAAAGTGCGTTCTAAGACTCTGAGAACACTTGCTTGAGAGTTGGTGCCTCTTTACCTGTTTGGCAAGGTTCTAGTCACTGCATTTATTGCTGTGAGGGTAGAGCTTCTTCCTTTGCAGGATGGATATGGACAGAACCACATGGATAGAATGTATCCTCCTTTTAAGTCTCTTTCAGTATATCTGACTTCTGTAGTTTCGTCAACAGGAGAGGAAGGAATCGGTCATCACTTGGAGGAAGAGAGGAGCAAGAAAGCATGAAGGCACTGATTCTTGTTGGAGGATTTGGGACTCGGTTGCGACCTTTGACACTTAGTGTACCGAAGCCACTGGTTGAGTTTGCAAACAAGCCCATGATTTTGCATCAGGTAAACCTCTTCTTACTGGTTCTTCAATTTTGGAAATACAAATTATACCAGCAAAGCAATTTGGTTTTACATGCATTAGTAAGTTTGTGCATGTATCTTATGTTGGTAGGAACCTTGTGCAGCAAGATCTCCTCTGTTATGGAAGAGTATAGCATGCTAGGCTTATGTTTAAAAAACACATGCACATCATGTTCAGAAGTAATGCTTGATTCAATGAAATATGTTAGTGTGAAAACATCGACCTTTCTTCACCGGTTGCAATCGGCTAGAAAATCGCTGAATTTTATTTTACATCAATCCGAGTTCCTTATTTTGATAAGTTGAACTGCTCATTTTAATAAATTGCAAAAGCAGTTCTTCGGCAAATGGACTATTAATCTTGTTTAATTAGTTGAGTAAGATTACAGCTGGTAACTTTTCTTCAGCTGTAAATTTGGTTACTGATGAGAAGAATTAATAGCTAACCATTCTCTATATATGAAAATTAAGAACCGAAAAAATCAGAATTGCTTTTAGATTAAAATAGGTTAACCTATCTTTTAAAACATAAACTGTGAGCCTAAAGATTTCAGTATAGTTCAACAAAGAAAAATTAACAATGATTCAATAAGGAATTTATACACTTTCTCCAGATTGAAGCACTAAAAGATGTCGGAGTGACAGAGGTTGTTCTGGCAATCAACTATCAGCCTGAGGTATTACGATCTCTCCTCAGTCTTCACTATGATCACTTTGCGTCATATACAGTGGTAGTAGAACCCCTCATGCCCGCTTGCCTTGTACTTCTCAGGTGATGCTTAACTTCTTGAAGGAGTTCGAGAGCAAGCTCGGCATCAAGATCAGCTGCTCCCAGGAGACCGAGCCACCGGGAACTGCAGGTCCCCTGGCCTTGGCCAGAGACAAGCTCATCGATGGCTCCGGCGAGCCCTTCTTCATCCTCAACAGCGATGTCATCAGCGAATACCCCTTCGCGGACCTGATCCGCTTCCACAAAGCTCACGGCGGAGAAGCCACAATCATGGTGACCCAGGTAGAGAGCCCCAGCCGCAGCAGCTCTATTGGCAGCAATTGATGACCAACCTTCCTTTTGGCATGGCATCAAACAGGTCGATGAGCCATCCAAGTATGGCGTGGTGGTTATGGAGGATGAAACCGGGAAAGTGGACAGATTTGTTGAGAAGCCGAAGGTATTTCTAGGGAACAAGATCAACGCCGGCATGTACCTGCTGAACCCCTCCGTCCTGGAACGCATCGAGCCGAAGCCGACCTCGATCGAGAAGGAGATCTTCCCTCGAATCGCCGCCGAGGGGCAGCTCTTCGCCATGGTGCTCCCTGGGTTCTGGATGGACATCGGGCAGCCAAGGGACTACATCAGCGGCCTGCGCCTCTACCTGGACTCCCTCCGCAAGAGGTCGCCAGGCAAGCTCGCCGCCGGCGGGGGGCGGTTCGTGGGGAACGTGCTCGTGCACGAGAGTGCGGCCGTCGGGGAGGGGTGCCTGATCGGGCCGGACGTGGCGGTCGGGCCAGGGTGCGTGGTGGAGGCGGGGGTGAGGCTGTCGAGGTGCACGGTGATGAGTGGGGCGAGGATTAAGAAGCACGCCTGCGTCTCCGGCAGCATCGTCGGGTGGCACTCGACGGTGGGACGGTGGGCGCGGATCGAGAACATGACAGTGCTCGGCGAGGACGTGCACGTCGGCGACGAGATCTACAGCAACGGCGGGGTCGTGCTCCCGCACAAGGAGATCAAATCCAGCATACTGAAGCCGGAGATCGTCATGTGAGCATGGTAGGTGCATGCGCATACGCGTTCTTCGCAGCTCAAAGGGTGGTTATTAATAGTTTATATGCGCAAGTGTCCGTGAGCTGCTCAATGTATTTATATAAAGTCTATATGGCAATAGTGAAGAATTGTATGAACTAAAAAAAACATTTCATGTAATTAATTTATGTCCATTACTTTGTAAAGTGCACCCGGTTCCGGCAGCCATCGCAGTGCATGACTGAACTCCCACGCAGACGCAGAGCTTCTTGCTGGGATGGTGATGTGAGCCTTAAACATTGTGTACTGAAGTTGAATCGAAACAACTTGTAAGATTCTTGAAAGGCCATAATTTCATATCAAATCTGGCATTCATCCAGAAGCGAAATAAAGATGGAGTTTTACTTTAAAGCTACAGTTTACCAGCGAGAAGCCAAATCCGTAAGAAAACATAAATATGTGCAACTTAAATCAAAGGAAACAAAAAAAAAACATGTTCTATATGAAATTACTCAGTTGAAGCCAATATTTGCTTTTAGCAAGGATTAAAGAATCATGAAGATGCATGTGCATTTCCTTCGTACCAATATTTGATCGTCAATTTTCCTCTTCCTCTTGTCTCCCTGCTCTCCTTGCTTAAAGTCTCTCTTCTATTTTTTTCAATCTTTTGTATGCTAAAAGTAGGAGGAAAGGAACCTTGTTTCTTTGCTCCCAGCTCCCCAGTTTTTTGATCTTTGAACACCAAGGGATGTAGCACAATTAAGTTGTCCTTTACCGTCCCAGGTTACCAATAATCTGAACATGTACAGACACCATCTTTAAAGTGATGCAACCTATTCACATCGCGAACGAGAATCTCCCTCTTTGCAAACTTTGAAATGAACTTTGTGACACTGTGGCAGTCCTCGCACAATCTAAGGTTCTTGGTGATCCTAATTACCTCACCTTTACCGGTGTTTATGAGCCCAAATGCGACCGCCAATTTCTCGCTGTGCCCTAGCAAGATCTTCTCTTTTTCATGTTGTTCGAGGTCATAAAGAATGATTCCGGTGTTTGGAACATAACCAGTGTTCTTCATCTCCGCGACCAACTGAACGAGCAAAGCATGAAGCTGCTCGACCTCTGGGTTCATCTCATCCAGAGACACAAATGAGTATATCTTCTTCTTCACCTCAATCCAGCTGCGGCCAGGCATCTTCTGCAGCCCTCTGGTTTCCAGCAGCATCTTCACCCTGCTCAGCTCTTCC
The DNA here is from genome assembly GCA_030544415.1 of Thalia dealbata. NCBI lineage: Eukaryota > Viridiplantae > Streptophyta > Magnoliopsida > Zingiberales > Marantaceae > Thalia > Thalia dealbata. The sequence goes on from CM060458.1 coordinate 4,668,398, forward strand.
CACATCTTGGCTTCTGCATATATATCTGTGAGGAGAATATAATTCCCTGCATTCACTGGCTCGAGCTCAAAGAGACGAATGCATGCCTTCTCTGCAAGTTCAACGTTGTGATGGATTCGGCATGCGCCCAGGAGTGAACCCCACACCGTAGGACCTGGCTCAGTTGGCATTCGTTCAATCAATCTCATTGCTTCATCCAGTTTCCCTGCACGACCGAGTAGGTCGACCATGCTTGCAAAGTGTTCGGACCGAGGTGATATGCCGTGATCATGGGACATCGAGTCGAACAATCTTTTCCCCTCTTTGATGAGCCCGGCATGACTGCAAGCCCCCAGTAGAGTCACAAATGTAATATGGCTTGGTCTTACTCCTGCATTGATCATTTCCTCAAAAGTTTGGATTGCTTTCTCCCCAAGTCCGTTCAGACTATATGCTGAGATCATGGAGTTCCATGTCACAACATCCCTCCTCTTGCTTGTGTTGAAGACTCGACGGCTCTTCTCCAAACATCCGCATTTAGCATACAGCCCGATCAGTGCATTCACTACAGACAAGACAGTGTCGAGAGAGTGTCTTAGAATGTAAGCATGAAAAACCTTTCCCTGCCCCAATGCAGCCAAACCAGCACAAGCTTGAAGAACACTAACCATGGTGACCGCATTGGGAACAATCTCGGTGTCTCCTGTCATCATATCTTTGAAGAGCTCTAGCGCATCAAACGGCCTCTCGTTCTTCGCATAGCAAGCGATCATGGCACTCCAGGACACCACATTGCGCTCGAGCATTCCGTCGAACACTCGCTCCGAGCAGGCAACGGAGCCGAGCTTCGCGTAGCAATCGATAAGCGTCGTCCCCACATGGACTCCGGACTGAAAGCCGTGCCGATAGATGTGTGCGTGCGTTTGCCTGACTCTTTCTGCAGCCAATTCGGGGCGGGACGAGGAGGCGATGCAAGCCTTGAGCGCGTGGGAGTAGGTGAAGCTGTCCATGAGCACGCCGAGCCGGCCCATCTCGCGGAACAGCGCGAGGGCCTCCTCGGCCTCGTCGGCGAGGGCGAGGGCCTTCAGGAAGGCGCTCCAGACGAAGATGGTCTTCTCGAGCGTTCTGTCGAACACGTAGCGGGCGTTGTTGAGGCGGTCGAGGCGGGCGTACATGTCGATGAGCCGGGAGGCGAGGAAAGGGTCCTGGTCGTGGCCATGGTCGATGAGGTGACGGTGAACGGCGGCTGCGTGGGAGGCGGCATTGTGTCGGGCGCAGGCAAGGATGAGGACCTCGTAGGTGCGCTGGACCGGGCGGCGCTCGTGGGGGAGGAGCTGCACGGCCTGGGCGAGGTGCCCCTGCACGCACAGCGACTGGATAAGGCGGTTGTAGTCGCCGCTGTTGCTGGCTGTGGCGGAGGCAGTGGACGAGGAAGAAGCAGAAGGAGAGTTGAAGGAGGAGAGAGCTCGGACGGGAGGGGACGAGGAGGCGAAGTGGAAGGGGGGAGGCTTGTGCGGGACGGAGAGTTGGTGGAGGAGAGCGCAGGAAGAAAACATAGGAGGAGCAGACGCTCGAGGGAATCGCCGGCGGCGGCTTTGAAGGTGAAGGACGCGAGAACCAGCAGCGGAGACGCTGCGTGCCGATTAGATTCGCTGGTGGGCGGAGCGTGCGGACGCAGTAACCGCGTCTTGGTCGTGACAGCAATCAGGGAAGCAGGCGCTCCTCTTCCTTATAATATTTTAATATGAATAATTGGGAAAATAAACTGTGTATATTTTTTATTTTACCAATTATCCACTCAACCCAAGCAAAACATGAGATAATTATCTTCCAGCATAGTAATTAAAGTGAATCACCGACCGGCTGTGAACTATAAATGCTGAGGTTTTTATGGATACTTGAAATGAAATAAAGTTATATTTTACTATTACCTGTTCATCTAACTTTTTTTGCACCTTAGATTTGTATAATTGTCATCTGAATTCATATATTAAGTTATATCCTGATCAAACCAAAACACATCATAGTGGGTCCACCATAAAGTATAATATGGGATTCATATGCTAATGAAAAATGCCTCCAATAGATGCAACTTTTCATCTCATATTGTGAGGACTTTATAAGTCCTCAAATCGAAGCATGAATGTATTTTATAAATTATTTATAATTAATCCAACAGAACAATTATAAATTGAGCACAATAATCGATGATTAACTTATAGTCACTTTTCGTACCTTCCTCTAGATAAGTGGCACATCAAAGTGAACTCCATACATAACCTCGCTTACTCTTCGAGACTATATAAAAACTTACTAAGCGTACCGAGTATATATTTTCTCTATATATAGAATGAAGAATCAAATGACAGATTAATATAACTCTAAAATTATATATTTTTAAAATCAGATCTCATGTACCTTGAAACTCTTATATATAATTATTTTACAATCAAAATTGAGCACATGCCCTATAATATACAAAAAATCTAGCCAATGAATCTCTATATACATAAAAATAAAGATAGTACTGTTCTACCTTCTAAAAGTCGGGCACCTGGCTATTTGTTTCATGATCTAAGAGTCCCTTCCTGCTGTGGTCCTGAAAAATAAAAATAAGTCCCCCTTATGGGGTAAATACGTTTGTACTCAGTGAGTTGGATAGAAAACAGTGTAAAACCGAGAATATAGAATAACAAAATCTCATTAGTAGAATTAATCGGCTATTTAGATGCAATACCGAGCGAAAAGAATAATTAAGAGTCATACGAGCCTATATATGGGGTTGGCTAAATCAACGACAGTTGTGGCAACAACTATCACCTTAAGGAGAGATATCAAATATCATAGGGTATCCAAATCAAAGTAGAGTCACAAGAATATAGAAACAAAACCTCCTTTTTTCCTCCTGAGTTGCCCACTGGACCTCGCTACCTGGTATCCATAGTTAGTCCAGCGTAAAATCAGTTAGGAGTAACCCAGTCTCTCATTCTGACCTCGAGCACTATTACCCCATGCTCCTTTCATAGGTGGCCCATAGGAAAGCCAATAACATAATCTCCTATCACTGTAATGAAAGTGCCTATAATATTATCCAGTAATACATTATCCTAGCCATGTGCATTCCAAAAGTGAAGTATTATCATAAATAATTAAACAAATGTATATGTTAGATTTAGAGTAAACAAAAGCATAATATCATGCTTAGGAATAATGAAAAATTTATATTAACAAGCACAGACATCAGAGATTGTTCACAACTCATTTATAATCGTAATCAGGAGTTATATTAACTAGCAAGAGAGCCAACGGATATTAAATATAGGTCATCAAAGAGATATAGTTCTCCTATACTAAACAATAAGAACTATCCCGTCTATTCTGCCTGGAGAATAAACACTCACCTGATCCTATTGTCGTAATCACGTTCTAACGTGTATTGCTATTGTTAGTATCCTCATGTTTGGTTACCGAGTTTTCTGTGAATATTTTAATAAATTTTAATTTTAATTCAGTAATAATTTTTCAAATCCATCTCCACCAAAATTCTTAGAATAATATATAGATTCACTATAATTTTTATCTCAAGTTCGACGGAAAGTTTGCCGAAACTCTCATCGGCGAAGTTCCTCGATGAGTACCAATATTGGTACCAATCGAAATCTCTCTTCACAAGGATTCCAAAAATCATGTTTACCCCAATTTTTAAAGTTCATACTTGATCAATTTCACCGATTAAACCCACATATGTGAAATCTCTAAGTTAAGATTTTTAGCTCGCCGATGGCCAACCGACGACCAATAGTCTTTAACCTAGGTGCCAATGGATAGCTCTCATCGAGAAGAAGCAATAGGTACCAAGTTTGTCAAATTTTGTGATCTGAATGACCGGCAATCGTCAGAGTAATTTCCGACGATGGAGTTCTCACCGCCGACGCCTTCTCCTCAACTTTTCCCTCAAATCTTTACCAAAATTCGAAAATAATGATTCAAATGTGTTCACCCAACTCACTTAGAGCTGGATTCTCTATCAAAAATCTTATGAGAGAGTATAATTTTTATATTAAAATTCAATACCTCAAAATCTTGTGATAATTTTTTAAATAAGTCCTTTATTTATTTTTCATACAATCTTTGAAATAATTATGTATTATAAAAATACAAATCTCTAATATTTTTTCTTATTTACCTGTCTCTATCAATATTTCTAAGTGAAAAGCTTATATCATTACACCTCTATCAACAATTAGATCGGTAAAGATTGTATTCATAATTAACATGATTTTTAGGTCCAAAAAATTTATTTTTAATCCATAATCGGATTAGATCGCCTCGTATCTGCTATAAAAAAATTAAAATTTAGAAGAGATTTATTTAAGCACTATAATAAAAGAATGATTGAAGGGGTGTGAATGAAAATTATCTCCCATGTTTTTACAGAGATATTATATCTGAAGGTATGGAATGAATAGAATGGGAGGGGAGTGATTTCCAAGAAGAGCAAGCAATTATTCCGGCACACAAAGTCGTGTCATTTCCAAGACCCCTCCACCTCATCAAACATCATGAATGAGAAATCAAACACCCTCTCCCCGCATCAATGCCGTTGACCATCTCCATCCCGTTAATTTAAACGATCCAATATTTGTTAAGACGCGACGCACAATAAATTGAGTCGATGGCCGTCGAATTATGCTGGAAATAAAAAATTAGACACAGTGGACGGATGGCTTTTTCCTGATGACATGATCTCTTTTCTCTGCAGTGCTGCATGGCATGGCATGGCATGGAGTGATTCGATTGACAGAAGACGACACAACCATTCATCAAATGAAATCACAATCGAATCTATCTATTTATTTATTCATCTGCCGCTAAATTGTCTCCATCTCTATCTGCCACCTTCGTACCTCCCTACAGGACCAACCATGACATTATTCCTGCGTATCCTATTAACATAATATATGCATTATGTTAATAGTCTTTTTTGTATCTGTCTTCAGTAAAATTGGTTTAAGCCAAGCTCTCTGTCTAAACATCATTTATTTAGTTTATAAAGTAGGATCTGCTTCATTTAGATAAGTTAGCTGTGGATTCAGAAGATTCAGCTTGTCTGCACATCTAAAAGAAAGTCTAGAGCTGCTTCCTGTAACTGATTACCTTTTCTCTAATTTGAAACTTCCTTTTCACTTCAGTTTCAATGCAGTAGTTTTTGAGTAATTTTTTACGATAAAAATCCCTTCGTATAGTACGTGACTAAAAACTTTTTATCAATTTGAATCAGAAAGAGCGAGATAACAAAACCCCCCTCCCTCCCTACAAAGGGGCCAGCATTTTACAGGTAAAACTTTAGTACTCGACGGACCATCAATTGCAAAGGCAAGTAAAATAAAAGAAGAAGAAGAAGCTGATGATGGACAAAGAAAAGAGTATCCACAAGATCAAGCATTCGAGCCTGTTTGTTTTGGATTTGTGTACAGTAATTGACATCCGCAAGCGCATGTTCATCGCCGCATCTTACAGGCTTAATTAATCGAACACCCACAACCCTTCACCCGACAAAATCACGAAGCATACGCCCGTTCTCTTCCTTCCCGCCGAACTGCCTCTCCTGCTCCCCTACCGCGCACTCCTCCAGGCCGAAACGCCGGGCCACGTTGATCGGATCTACCCTTAATTCCGGGAAGCACACCCTGCCGCCGGCGTTGGCGCCGTTCTGATGGAGGCCGAGCGTCAGCGTCACGCTGTTCCCGCCGACGGTGCTCCCAGTGCTGCGCTCACCACCGCCCCTCGGGCCCGCCGGGTACTGACTGCTCTGCGCCCTCGCGATCTGGAACTGCTGGTGGCAGTCGAATGGATTGCCCGTCTTGGAAGACGACGGCGGCGGCGGCCGGAGTAGCTGTTCGTCGCTGTTGCCGTTCTCGTCGACCGGCGCTGCAGCTGGCCCCGACGTTTTATTCTTCTTGCGCATCTCCAACGTGTGCACTTCTTCCACCATCGGCTTCCAGAGTCGCACTCTCGCGTTGATGAACCAGTTCGAGACCTACTCAACTCAAAGTGTTTCAATAACTGTTGTGATTAATTGAAATAAATGCCGACGGCGGTTTACTCTACCTGGTTTCTTGTTAGACCCGTTTGCTTCGCCAGATTTTGCTTGTCGACGTCAGTAGGATACCTGAAAGAGATGCATGTATTATGCCAACGTAGGATCGATCACTGCAAAGTTCATCTTTTGTGTTTCTTAAAGTATCTCCTCAACTTACGGATGCAAAAAGTGATCGAAAAGCCATGCTCGGAGGACGGAGACGGCTCGTTCAGGGAGCCCTCTTTGAGGCCGCCAGGCGTGCGGCTGAGTGAAGGGGCCGGCATTGCTCGCTGTTCTAATCAGGTGATTCAGCTGATAACCAGCACCGCCGTTCAGGAGGCCGAAGCCGGAAATGGATTCCTGGTTACGAAGGCCGCTGTTTCCGGGAGGATCCTTGGCGGCCGTCTGCCAGAGTTGGCCTGAAATGGAATTCTTCATGCACCGGAAGTGTTTGGTCATCACCCTGAGGGCGGTCGAAGCAAACGGGGCGGCGTTGCTCAACCCGGCGACTGACTCGAACGAGGTGATCACAGCTTGCACCTGCTGATAGTATTGCTTGTATCTTCTATATACCTAGAAATTAAGGCAAGCCATATTATTCAAATTGAAGAGCTTCAGGGAATAAGCAGATTGAAATTTTCTCCACAATGTTCAGGTGAAGTTCCTGCAGATAAAACTTCTAATTTTACACGAATCACCACTTAAATTAAGGAGCTCTTTAATCAGCTACGAAGTTCTCACCAACTTGTATGATCATATATAACAAATACTTCACAAGTTTGATTGGGTAATATCCTCCAAAAGCTCATCTCTTATGATAAAAACACCAACAAAATTCACTATGTATCTGTTCACCTCAATAGCCCTTAAATTGAAGTTGGTATTTACTACATTTTGTGTAGGTAAGAAGTTTTCATAAACTCCTATTTGAAATAAAACTGATTAATTAATCTTTAGTTCAGATGGGATGTTGATGTATGCAAATAAAAGGTTGTCTTTATATTATATCATTTCACTGACTGCATTTTCTTTTTTTTTTAAAAAAGACAAACAAAGTAAAATATCAAATCTTGTCATAGGGAGGAATATATAATAAGTCCAAGATCTTACACAGTGGTGAGATCCCTCACCAGAACATGCATCAAAAACCCTATTGACATGAAAGACCATTCAATGAAAGTAAAAAATATAATTTGTATAACTCGGACAAGAAATGCAGAGAAGAACAAGTTAATGAAGTCCTCTCAAAGCGGTAGTGTGTTAAATGCTACAGATAATATTGATAATTTACCTTTCTTCTTCTTTTACTTTTTCCTTGTGTAGTTTGCTTAATTAGCTAGCGGCTCAGGGTATTACCTCATCAAGCATGGAGATGAGTCTCGTCTTTCGCCGCTGCTGCTCCACGCCATGATCCGCTGCCGCCGACTCCCTCGCCGGATCCGCCTCCAAGAGCATCTCCCGGGCTTCGTCGCCGCCGCCGCTGCCTGCGGCTGCGTGGCCGGGCGCCGCCCCGCCGCACACTTCCTCCAAGAGCTTCCTCGCCGGCTCCAGGAACCTGGAGCGGCTCAGCACGGCGGCGTAACCGGTGAACGGCCCGAGGGGAGCCGGCGGCCGGGTAGCGAGGAGCGGCCGCGGGGCCGGAGGATGGGGGGAGGCGAGGGAGAGCGAGAACCCCTGGCCGCCGCCGGGGATCTGGTGCTGCTGCGCGTGTGGGGACGGGACGACCTCACCGCGAGCGTCGAATTGGAAGGAGGAGGAGGTGGTGGAGGAGGAGGACGAGGGGAGGAAGGCGGCCGCCGTCAGCGAATTATTCCCCGCTGGGCAGAGCAGCGGTGGCGACTCGTCCACGGGGAACCGGAGCTTCTCCCTCCGGCTGTGCTGCGGCACGTGGTAGGACAGTTGCTGGTGGTGAAGCATCAGCAGGCGGTGCTGCTCGGCTCCTCCGCCGCCGCCGTGCTGCCGGGGCGCTGCTGCTGCTCCTCCTCCACCGCCGCCTACGAATCGGTCATCCGCCATGAGGACCGGGAGAGAGTGAGGGCGGAGAAGCCCTCAGCTTTCCGCAGATCAAAGGAGGAAGAAAGGGAGACGAAGAAAGAGGAGAGAAGGCCAAATAGTGAGCGGCGAAGGCGAAAGCGAAAGCGAAAGAAGAAAGGGGGAGGAGGAATCTGGCAGTGGTGATATATATGCCGAGAAGAAGTGGATCCAACCTCCACATATTTCAATACGCTCATCAAACCCCATTACGCCGTCCTTTCTCAGAACAGCAAATACGCACCTTTTTACACAGCGCGAGACGGTGCGCATACGCACGTGCGAGGGCGGGGCGGACGGGAACGCCGTCGGGGCGGGCACGGCGGACCCCGCGGCGACTGAGACGTCGCGTCCACCGCACTGGCTGGAGATGGGGACTGAAGTGAGGGGGGCGCAGGGGGCGGATAAGTGTCACACCACCGCACGGGTAGGTGCTGGTGGAGGTGGCGGTGGGCGGAGGAGACGAGGAAGGGAATGGTGGCCGGCCGGCCCGAGCTGGCCGACTAATTATTGCGGCGAACGGACGTGTCGAGTCTGGAATTAATGGCGAAATTAGGAGCAAGGCGGGGCCGCACGACGTATTAATTACCGTGCTTCGCTTAAGAAGGGGGGAGAGGCGGTGGAGTTGAGTCGGATCGCCCGAGTTTTCCGTCGACTCGCGGATTCCGAGGAGGACTGGGCGCGCGGTGTGCAGCGCAGAGTGCACTGTTGGGCGCTGGCAGCTGCTCCACCTGAAGACTGGCAGTGCACAGTAAAAAGCTGGGAAGGGGAGCGGGCAGAGGAGGAAGGAGAGGGGGAAGAGAGCGGCAGCCAACATGGAAAAAAAAAGCTGAGAAATGAGGCAGAGAGTGCCGTGATTCACTCAGAAGGCCGGTTGCAATCGGAGACTGAAGAGTGAAGTTAACAGTTAGCACGTACGTATACCTCCTACTGTAGATGGAACTCCCCTTGAGTTTAATTTTTCAGTCACGATGCTACAATATATATACGGGTCTTTTGTTCAGTGGATGTGTTAATCAGATGCAATCCATTTGATTGATCCACTTCCAATCCTTATTTTTCTGAGCAAATATAAATATAAATTTATATTACTGTAAATTTAGAGGACGCTTGCGTGTAATTAAACAGAGACAATTATTATTCCTCTTTTTTTTTTTTTACTTTCTTTTCTCGTACTCGTTCATCACCGCAATTAAAGAAACGAAAGTTACGGTAATAAGTATGAAACCAGCATCCATCCGACTAAGGAACTCCCCGCTGCTTAATGGCGTCTTCGGCGTGGTCGCGTGAGAGCCTGCTGCCGGAGAGGGTTGGGGCGTCGGTTCCACCCCCGCCTCCGGGCTTATCCACGGGCGGCTGGTGACCTTGCACGCCGTAGCCCTGCATCTTGTAGTCCTCCACGTCCTCGTATATCACGTACGGGCTGCTCTCCATCGGCAGCTCCGCCCCCGTCGTCCTCCGCGATGCTGGCACCGGCGAGGCATTGTACCCCGCCGCCGCCGCCGCCGCAGCTGCCGCAGCGTTCTCCTTCGCCTGGCCGTCCTCCATCCCTTGCTGCGCTGAAGATGGCGCTCCCCCTCGCGGGTCTTATCGAACGCCGGCCGCTCCATTTCGGTGGGCCGCGTGGCAGGGCGGGAGGCGGTGCTGCTTGCACGTGCCGCCTTTTCTCGGCGTGGAGAAGGAAGACGTGGCCTTCTTCCCGAGCTGAATGCAACTCGTGTTTTCAATTGTAACCGAACCATTTTTCTCCAACTTACTTGTAATATATTCTTTTTATAAGAATAATTACACCTCACAGCTCATTGTTATCTAATTTCATATAAATAACCCTTTTAAATTTTAAAATAATAGTAAACTTCCTTTCAAAATTTACACTTATTTATTTAAATTTCTCTTTTCTAAAAAAAGTACATTGATGCCATTACACCAATACATATCAGTGCTTATCCATGATTTATTTAATAGAGAGTATTTAAATATCAATACTATATCATAGATAAAGTTAATAAATAAAAAATATAACACTATACCAACTACTAACTCTACCATAAATAGTATAATAAACTTTTTTAAAAAATTTACACTTATTTATTTAAATTTATCTTTTCTAAAAAAGTAAATATTCATTTATACTATTACACAGGTACTTCAAACTTTAACTCAGTATGATTTATTTAATAATATAAATTCTATAAAAAAATATTTAAATATCATTACTATATCATAAATTATAAATTATAAAAAAAAAATACATTGAGAAAGAATATGAATTAATAAATAATAATTAATAATTGTAGTATGAAGTAATAGTAAATTTTTATTATTTTATTCTTATATAATTTAGTAAATATTACTATCTGTCAGTTTTATTGTTAACTTATTACTTAATAGCATTTTGTTATAAGTTACTCTATATAGTCTTAGTATAACTAAATTCATTAAATAAATACTCTAAAAAATATACAACTAAAAATTTATTGCAACCAAACACTAAATCCCAAACTCCTGATATAAAGCAAGTCATGAAATAAAATTAGTTATAAGTCAAGCGGTCGATTCATAAATTAAGCTCTTCTAAGTCTTTTTTGATGATGTCTCTACTAACTTTATCTAAATTATGTCAATGGTGACTTTCTTAATTAGTGCTTCTACTAGTTGAGATTGACGTTATAACACCTCTTCACTAATTATTATTTTCTTCAACATCCAACTTACTTGACTTAGTTGTGGTACAAATGTTTATATTCTTAATATAGTAAATATATAGATTCATAATTTATCTTTTCTTAGTAGAAGTTAAAAGACTTTTAAAATGAGTGCATCTTAGTATGTATAGTCTTCTTGTTAGTCTCAGTTTATTTTATTCATAAAAATATTTTAATGAGTGTATTTATTATTTTAATTATCTTTTTAATTTTATGAGTTGTACTCTCATTATATATATTAGCAACTTAGTAATATAACTCTTAGATTGAGCTATTATTTTATTAAGTAATACTTTATATTCTATAATTTTATTAATGTTTAATATGCATAATATATATGCTATGTGAGGGTTATTGTGATAGTTTTTAATGGACAGTAATAGGGTATTGGTTGTAATATATATTTCTTTCCCATTTAACCTATTTGTTTTTGCATTAGGTTTGGGAATTATGCCATGGGCCAATGCATTGACTAAAAAAAAAAACATGGCCCGGATCATATTCTTTTTTTATCTATTAAAATTTTAGGTTTATACAAGTTTGATCGGTTAGTTCCGATCCGTGATAAGTTAACTTATATATTTTTGGACTAATTTGTGGCTCAATTTGGATTTAAACGTAGACTCAATCTATTGAGTTTCACACATTGGATCTAGATCTAAACTAAATATCCAAATCTAATTAGCTAAACATCTCAAACTCAAACTCAAACCATACTGAATGACCGAAGCTTAAATTATATTGTATAGACTTTTTTTTCTCAATAATTAATAAATAATCGAGGGAAAGAAAGGCTCAATTTTAGACTTGACTAAGACTAATAAATCATCGATTGCTGCCAAGGAAATGGGTTTATACATGATGATGGTTCAGTGTACAATCACCATTACTGAAAACTCATCCAAAGTGTGATACAAAAGCGCAGGAACGCTCGAAGCAACAGAGCTGTTACACTGAATACATAATCTTTACAAATAATAAGTAGGGAGTAACTAATTAATCAAGTGAATCCAATAAGAGCTATTTACACAACCACTTGCAACGTTTTTTTCCAAACACAATTTTACACCCTTCCGATTGACTTCCTAAGGTTTGTCTTTGTCTTCAGGTGGCCCAAGGATGCATCTGCCCAGCAACTGGAATGGCCCCGGAAACTGCTCCCTCTTCTTCCTCCAGAACCAGACGGCCGCGCTGTAGTTCTCGTTGCGTATTACTCGCGTCGCCTCTTTCCAGTCGTGCTTCTCCATCTCCTCCCGGGCCGCCTTGCTCATGGCCGCTCTTGCGTCATCGTGAGATATGAGGTGCTTGACCTTGTTCACGCAGTCGTCGAGGTCGCCGGGACTGAAGAGGAAGCTGGTCTTCCCTTCGTCCTTCTCCGGGATGATGTCGGAGATCCCCCCGGCACGAGCTGCGACGACGGGAGTTCCGGACGACATCGCCTCCAGCACAACTTGGCCGAGGGTCTCGGATTCTGATGGCATCACGAAGACGTCCCCGCTGGCGTAAGCCCTGGAGAGCTCCTCGCCTTGAAGCATGCCGGTGAACACTGCCGGCATGCCTGTAAACATGCTCTCCAGTTCAGACCTGTCTAAACAGCAAGAGACCACGTTAACATGCAATTCATGCGGGTGATTAATTAATCAACCACCCCTCGATGACATGCCCCAATGCAAAACAAAGTATGAACAAAAAATTTAGAAATGTGCGAAAATGCCAACGGAGTCTTGATTCTATTGTTCAAACGAGTAACAGCCGAGAGTATCTTTGCCTACATGGATTATGGGATCGAGGAAAGGGAAAGTTGAAGTGTATTACCTGTATGGGCCATCTCCAATGATTGCAATTCTTGCTCCAGGCAGCCTGTCCATGACCCTACCAATCAAACATTATACATGGAAGTTCTTGTTATTCCTTGGGTATCATAGTTACAAAGAAATAATAATTTTTTTTAAAAATCCTAGTAATGACTTAGATATAAAAGTTAACTGGAGTTTTACCTTTTGAGAAAATCCAAGTTTTTTTCTTTTCCTAAGCGTCCAACATGAATTAACAACGTTTTTTCTGGTTCACCAGCACTGGAAAACGAGAACAAAGTGTTTAAAACATATATATGAAGCTTATCATGCACATTCTCTTTCTTAAGTATGCTTCTATGTAAAATATATCTACTATAGGTAGTAGGTTAGGGGTACCTTAACCTCGTGCGCATTTCATTGCAGCGAAAACGAGGGTGGAAGGTTTGGGAGTCTACACCCTTATTCCAAAGACGTATTTTATGAGCTGTAGGAGAAGAAAGACTAAGAAAATGATCGATGCAAAATGCTAAGAAAAGCTTGTACTTTAAGAAATCCACCTTCTGTTACATGGGCAGCTACGAGATCTTTGCTGATGGCAGAAGAAGGCACCAAAGTCAGATCAGCAGCTCTATGAAGCAACCCTGAGAAGGAAGAAACAGAACAGAGGGTAGGTAAGACATTATGTGATAACAGAAAGAATAAAGAAAAAGGAAGCTTACTTATTATTGTCCACATGGGTTCAACGAACCAATCCATTCTATATCTAGGTAAATATCTGCAAACAATAAGCATGGAGAACAATTTAGGAGGTTTCACTACCTCAAGCAGGAATCTTTTAGTACACTGTATTATTTCTAGTTTAACAAGTATCAGCATTCAACAGAAAAAGGACGATACACAAACAACATGATGAATCATGCACACTTTAAATGAAGATATCAAATAAAATATAGCGCTTGATAGAGAAGATGTAAAAGGGCGCTAATGCACTTAAGAGCTGACAATAGTGTCATGAAATTATTTTGAATGAGCCTCAAATAGCATGAAGTGCAAGATCATTCAAGAATTCCTCAGATTTAGTTTAGTTGTCTCTCACATGGTAGCAAGTCATAGCCTTCACTTGCTGTAATTGTTGTTATTAATGATTGTGATGAACACTCTTGCTGAAAAGTACCATAACCAGCAAAGAAAAGGAAAATGCACCTTATTCAATCCAGATCATAGCAAAAGTAGGTAAATTTTTTAACAAAACATATGAATTAAAATCACCATAATCAGAAGCAGAGTTTACTACTAAATTAACAAAGAGCTACGTGTGACAAAAGTAGCAAAAGAAAAGTGTCCATATTACCGCAAAAATCTTTTACAAATAGAATGAAGGCAACTATTTGATTGTTATATTAATCTCTGATTTTCAGGTGTTCCATTAATGAGCAGTTAATCAACTACTGCATTGGCTAAAACAGCAACTTGTGTGATCCTTGTTAATGTGATACATCTACAATTATCAACTTGCAAGACGAAAAATAGATTGGTGCCCATCTTTGAAAGCCAAGAACACCTGATAAAGAAGCCAACTCACTTTGGAACGTGGGTGTGGTATGACATTACTATAGGGACAGAAAGCATCCTTGCAATTGCCAAAGCACCAAATACCTAAAATGTTAAGGTAGTTTTAGTAGAAAATTGCAATATATATATATATATAATGTCACATCTTTAGATGTTTTCAGTGTTAAGATTACCATGATTCCAGGTGAGGATGCATGTATGATATCTGGTTTGAACTTTGCAACTTCTGAAATTATTCTTGGGCTAAGCGCCAGTGAGAGTGGAACATTTTGATACAATGGGAGTGGAAAGCTGCAAACAAAATTCCGAATCATAAGAAAAAAAGGCAAGAAACAACTCCATGTCACCTGATGGAGATTGGAAAATGAGTGCTGCTAGACATTAATTCTTCTCCAAATTACACATGTATGCATGCTCTTGCCTCCACAACCTACGCTAGTCATAACATATCTTGACATGATTAATGATTGGACAACTGTTGATGATTAAATTCACGAGAAATGAAAATCTCTCAAAATGTGTCCTGTATTTATCACTTATATCTTGAATTATATATTAAATGATAAAGAATTGGAACACAGAATATCGGCCAACTAAAAGGTTGTTAAAAGAAGTTTGAATGTAATATGAGATCTCTAACGCAACTAAATGATTCATGTGGGACCATAACAATACGATATTAGGATGATACCTCAACAATAAAAATATTATCTCATAGTAAACAAGTCCTAGATGATCAATTTCAGAAGAATACATAATAGTCAATGTTGCAAATGCGATGGTTTATCTTAGTCACTTATCTTATCAGTGATTATCAGAATTTGGATAAGACTATAAGGGGAATGCAGGCTGACCTTCCTGAGATATTTTTTTAGAACTTAGTAAGTATTGAACTCACAACCTCCCGTATAGAACCCAATTGCTCTAACCAGAGGAGCATACATTTTGTGTACACCTTCCTGAGATATTGACTAAAGCTTTGCTTGGCACTTCTGCTCTAAATTTGGTACTAGAATCTCATGATGTAGGCCTCATGTTCTACTAATTCAACTTTACTGGTTATCATCCCTCATCTTGTTGTCTACTGAACTTTATATCTGGATGAGTCTAGAGGGCCCATCTGGGCAGTAGCTAAGTTGTACTACGGCATGGACTAGTATAGACCTGAATTTGTTGATTTTTATACATTATATGTTAAATAACTAGTGCAATTAAGTAACAAATATGTCAAGGAGTGAGGGTTCAGTATGAACAAACTAAAAAACCTAAATAAAGTCCGGTCTACGAAAACCTTCTCATAGAACCAAATATATAGTCCCACTATTCCAGAGCAAATGAACCTCAATTCTCACCGAGTACCATGTTTACAGAAAAGTTTACATTCGTAAATCAGTGGAGTTTACGTTTGCTTACCTCCATGAACCAATAACTTTTGCACCATGGAATTCTTGAGGAACACCTTCATGGTTAGTTACAACAATTACCTGGACCAACCATAAAGTAAACGAGTAGTTATTTATAGAAACCTAGTAGTATCACAACGATCCCTACAAAAATTTGGAAAACAGTAAGTGTTCACCTCATCCCCCATTTCACGCAAAAATTTGATGAAATTCTGAAAGCGGTTCTTATATCCAGAGATGTACCTGTTGAGACAAAATAAAAATCATTCAGCACAGCAATGGATGATAAAGAATTAACAAATAGCTAACTGTTGTTAAGCCAAGGGGTACGAAACGATAAAAAGCATATAGTTTCTTCTGGATTACCCAACAAAGAAAGAATTAAACCGTATAACCAGGTACAAGTTTCATGAAAGATAGATCAATTTGAGATACAGGTCCTAATTATGTTTGCAGAAGCATTTCCGTACTTAAACGAGAATCTTTTATATCTTTAACAGTCCTGTGCTCACAGACAACGGGAATGCTGTATATTACTTGACTACCTCTTCAACCTCCTAATATTTGCCTAGGGTAATTTAAGAATTTGGATGGTTAGACTGCAATTTAAACAAATAAAAACAGGAAAGAAACGAAAAGTAGAAATAATAGGTGAACTGAACCACTTAATTCTTCAAGTAACACTTGGTAATCACATAATTCAAGCTTACGTAAATTCACTGGACTATTGCTAAGATATAAATCGGGTCCTTTATTAATAACTTAGGCTGGGGTTACTTGGTTCATACTCCGTACTGTCTTGAAGCAATGTCTTGGATTTGAGATACGTGCTGGGGCAGCATGTTGATCGATTTAATTATCCATGGAGCTTCTAGTGAACGTTTTTACCATGTGCGAAGTCTAAGTCTAAATTTAAGCTCTGTTTTTCAGCTTGAGACCATTGGTGGGATGCTAATATATGTATAAATTGTGCTCTTTTCAATTTAAGCTAGTGAAAAACTTGGCCACCTGATCCAAGCTGAACATTTACAAGGATGACTTATAAGAATACCTTAAGACGAAGAAGGAAGAAATCCTCATCCAAAGCAAAGTACCTTCCAGATCATCAAACTCAATTAAAAATCAAATTTTATTATTGGAACAAAAAGGAGGAAGAAAATTTGCCAAAACCTGCATGCCATCGAGCATGAAGCAACACATCCAAGTAGATACATGCCCAAATAATCAAAACCCGATGCAGTATCCCAATTTTATTTATTTTTTTGAAACGAATAAACAAAGCAATTCATCCAGGAAAGAATACGACCCAGATCACCATAACCCAATTGAAGCTTAGTGTTAGGGAGCGGAGACCCTCGTCGACCAAAAAATGACTACCTAATAACCAAAACTAAAAAAATACAGCAAAGCCAATGAAAATGGGATATGATATCCACGACAAGGCAATCACAATTTCCAAATGACCAAATCCACTCAATCTACAAGCTTCAAAAATCTTTACAGAAGGGAAAAGAGAAAGGAGAAGAATTTGCTGAGATAACCTGACGAGTAACCATGAGGCAACTCGGGCCAAAAAGCCACAATATCACCAAATAACCATATCCAACTATATGATCATAAACTATTTTTCAAAAAAAAAAAAGGAAATAAATTTTGCTCGCGAAGGAACCGTCAGCCGTGAGGCACAACTCGTCCAAGCAAGAATGATGCCCAGATGTGCACCCAGATGTGCACAAAGTGCACATTTATATCGTTGGAACGATAAAAGTTTGAAATTGAAGGACCGTGAGTTCAAGACCAAATCAGGAAAGCGAAAACAACTTAAATAACCAAGACTCCTGAAAAGGAGGAATTGAACTAACGCAAAGGGAGACGGCTCGACGAAGAGAGCAATGCGGCGAGGCTGGGCGTCGACCGCCGGATCCTCCAGCAGGGGAGGCATCTCCTCTTCCCCCACCGTCGCCGCTGCCGCCTCGATCTCCTCGATGGTCATCCGAACTCCCAGCACCGGCAGCGGCAGGGCAGCGGCAGGGCAGCAGCAGCAGACCGCAAATCTCCACTCTGCCTGCCTCAACCCCACCAAATAGAAGAACAGCGAGGCACAGCAAGATCGAGGGCAGGGAGCCCACAGATTTATTGCAGACTCCAGAGAAGCCGAGGAGGAACTGGTTGTGGCAGATGGAAGGGAAGGATGAGGGGGTTTTATTCGGGTTTCTTTTCATTTCTCGGAAGTATATTCTTATGGAAAAAGCGAATCCCGTCGCGAGCATATGCCTTTCCTTCTCAAATGGACTTCTTCCGTTCCCCCCGTTCCCCGTTCCACAGCATGGGGGAGGACTCCTCTCCGCTCCCACCAACGTTTTCAGCCCTCCGATCGAATCCAATCGATCTGATCCATCGGTTGAAGTTTACATTTACGCTTCATCGGAGCGTTGACTGTAGACTGTACATAGAATTTGTTGCATCCCTGCTCATTATCTTTTTCATTAATCTCATAGTTCAATCCCTCCGTAACATACATTTTGTTCTTGGGTGTGTTTTCTTCTTCTTATTCTTCCGACTTTTTGCACATTAGCTTTAGATATTTATATATATCCTACTCTAAAAGTATTATGTGGAGTTATTGCCGTGCACGCTTGTAAGAAATTATGGCTATCTCAGAGAGTATAATGCTTTGCTTAGAGTTGACCTTTTTCTCTAAACAAAATTGTTTCTTTTTATAACAAAAATAATATATTAACTTTTAGGGTCATTTTCAATTCATGATTGATCTAAATTAAGAATTAGGAAAAAAATTCCAAAAAAGATCAGCATAATTCTCCTATCATAAGTTTCATTTTCTGGAAATGGATTGAGTTTGAGTTTATATATATCTGAACTAAAACTTTAATATATTAAGCCTACCGATCAAAAATTAAACTCTGATGATTTATATATATATATGGCCCCTACAGAAAGCTCAACCGCAACTCCAATGGCGGATCTCTCTCAGCTTTCTCCAACAACAAAGCTCTTCCGCAGACCACCTTCTCCTCGCCGGAGTTGCAGGCCTTCAGGGGGAACAACTCCAGCGTCTCCGGCCGCTTCGTCTTCCCGCAATCTGATCAATATATCACAACACTTGATCATAATGCACGATGCAGATAGAACAGATATATGATGCGCAATCGTCGTCGGGTTTAGTTAATTACTGGTGAAGCATCTGCTGCGGAGTTTGAGATGATCTCCACCATCGCCGCCACGGACGCCGTCGTCGTCGGGGACGGCGGCCTGGCGGCGGCGCTTCTTGTGGTGGCGCTCGCGGGCCTTGTGGTTCTGGAACCAGTAGAACACGTTCTTGCTCTCGATCTTCCCGAAGGCGCTGAGGCGGGCGGAGATGGTCTGGATCTGCTCGGCGGTCGGCGTGCGCAGCCCCGCCTGGAACAGCTCCGTCAGCAGCCGCACCTGCTCCGCCGTCGGGTTCCACCGCCCGCACTTGGCTCCGCCCTCAGCCCCCACGGCGGAGGCTCTCCCTCCACCTTCGGCCACCTGATCCATACGCATGAAACTGATGTCGATCGCGCAGCGCTGAGAGGCGGAGGCAGCAGGTGGTCGGCTCTCTTTTTCTCTATATATAGGAGGGAACAGGTCGGGTGGTGGTGATGATGATGACGATGCATGGCAGTGTGAGAGCAGAAAGGAAGGGAGGGGGGGAGGGGAGGGAGGGAAATTATTAGATGGTGATGGTGGGCGTGCCGGGGGGACACGCGCAAAAGCTGCCACTGTTGAAGGTTGGAACATATTTCTTGGTCTCCGAGAAGAGCTTTTTTTTTTCTGCTCTCAGTTCCAAATTCCATTCACAGCTACGCCTTCTTCTTATTTCTGCTTCTCTCTATATCTGATTAATTTCAGCTCACCGTAATTATTATATATACAAATCCTGTCTTATTGCTTGTCTTGTTATATAGATTGGAATAATGTTGTTGCGGAGAGTGAATTAATTGACTTGCTATCTAATTTGCATGCATGGGAGAAGTTTTGACCGAGTCTCCTGACTGCAAGCAGCTGCTTGATTCCCGATGTTAAAAATCTTAATTTTGCTGCATTGGGTCGCTTGCATCCTCTCCGTGATGTATTATTATTAATTACTGACACCAGTTCATGATCAGGAAATCTAATCTCAAGTTTTTGGATTTTATTACTATAAATTTTTGCCCAAAAAGAAAAGAAGAAAGACCTAATTTCAAGGACAGGTAGCACTCATCCCCCCACCCTGAACTTTGAGGGCTGCCCTTAAAAGTTGAGGAAGATGTCATCCCAAAGGATGACATAAATGCACCGAAGAGATTATTTTTTAATACCTCCATTTCATATATATATATAGATATATATACATATACGGTAAATTCCATGAGAGATCAGAGCATGATTAATCTCAAAGTTTTCTCAGCGTATTTGGTTAAAAAGTTCAATGTGTCATTCTCTGTCTAAATCAAGTGAAGTGATCTCTATCTCTATTCATTATTGTTATTGTTTATTATGTTGGTGCATGCCGGTTAATTACTACGAAGCAAGCGGTTACTTTATGGCAATAAAAAAAGAGGGAGGCTTGGACAGATGTTGCTGCTTGTTTTCTGGGTCGGAGTTAATTTTGCTGTATGTTTTGCATAAAAGAAATGTTTCCACTAGAAGGTAGCTGATTAATTAGTATGTGGTTGTGTTGGGGGGCAGGCAAAGGGCAAAGAGCAAATGGCAATAGGGGAGGGGCATCATCGTTGTTGCCACAAACTTTACAACCTTCGTCTTCAGCCCCTCAAAGTTTGATGCACGGGAAACCCGTCTTTGCGTGCGCTCATGGGCTGCGCCTCCCAACGCATTCCCACCCTTCTTCTTCTCCATCTCCATCTCCTCCTTTTCTTAAATATTTCCCTCATCTTCCTTCTTCCTCTCGCTGCTGCGATGAGACGACTGCACTTTAATCTGATTCTTCATCTAATTGAGTTATATATGATCACTGCATCCGAATCTCCTGATCCTTCTCATATTTCTCTTGCTACCTAACGGGTTTTCTTCGATCTAGAAATTAGAAAGAAAAAGAGTTGAAAGCCCTCCCCCTCTTAAGACGCAGAGGCTGCAGAGAGAATTAATTTCGGCGCTGTTTTGATCTTTGTCTTTGTCACGTAGCGTTCGTCTCAACGGTTTGTCGAGTCTCATATATTAATTAGCGCACTTTCTAAATGCGTATGAATAAGACCGAGACATATTAATTGCTGCTATATGTTCCCAAGACATAAATATATATCTATCTACGCATCTAGTTGATCTTGTTATGTCGTTCTTCCTTGTCTTCCTCGTCGATCCCTTTAATTACTTGCTTACCTTCGCACATATATTTTTATATATTTCCATCTTCCCCATGTGCTGCATTATTAGACCTAAGTTTTCCCCCTACTCAAAGCTTTGTTGATCTGCAATGTGATGCTGATTACAAAAGATATGCAGAAATAAAATTTCTTTGACTATTACGATTACTATATCATCCACATAGTCTATCTTATATATATCCTCAATAAAAAAACATATAGTCTATCTTATAAATATTCTCAATAAATATTATCATAATCCCTTAATTTACTATAGACTATTAATTCAATGAATACTAATATGGCATCTCAAGTAGTGTTAAATATTGCTATATAGGAATTTAAAAGATGAGTACAAGTGTTGATTTTGAATTTACTTGTCCCTTATAAAACAGGATTAATATTCTGATCACTAAGTCTTAGGACTATAATTCCAGACCCCTTTGAAGGTTCTTACTTGATTTAGGAGAACACTTAATTAGGAGTGTATATATATATCAGCAGCATTAAATGATTGGGATGTAAAAGTTTCTTTTTCTGCAACATAGTATTGAAAATAGCAGCCGATAATTCCTTAAGAATGATAAAAGGGTATGGGGAATAAGGATCCACCAAGTCCTTCGAAACTCCCGCGAAAACATCTTAAACTTGATCATTTAGTTTACACAGAAAACTATCTCAAACATAATGACTGAGCTTGAGCTCTTCAAGTTGGAACAGAATAATTTCCTTCTCTGCACCATATAACTGAAAATAACAGCCAACAGTTCCTCCCAACTCCCTCATTTATCTGAGACTTGATCATTTAAATTACACACAGAACTTGCAAAAGTAGTGGTCTTAAGGAAAGCTCATCAGCTTCATGATTTCAGAGCACTATCTTTTAGGGTTTATGAGGGATCTGTGCCCTATTTGATGAATATATCATCATTAGAATAGTGTGGGAGAGAACCCTTGATTATGGACTTATTCATGGTGTCATAAGCAAGGTTTTAATTTTCATTTCGTTAGGGTATGTAGTGGTTCGATCAATTCTTGATACATGAATCAGGTAACACTTATATGATGATGGAAATGAACCTGACTGCGACAATTTTTTTCATTCCCAACTTCATTGCCAGAGAATCTTTCTCTCCCGCTGTGTACAACTATATGCTACGTGTTTGTAGTAGTCCCATCTTTCTAACTTCTTGTTCACCTAACGTCAACATATCATCAAAGCAGAAAAGAATTAACCTATCTAATGACCGACTGATATAAACCCTCACCAGCAATCCCCACATGAACAAACCCCATCCCTGAAGTGATGAAAACGTGTTGAATCCCTCAATACAATCCGCCGGTCAACAACCTTTGATATGAGCTTAATGGCAGAGTGGCAGTCACCGCACACCCTGAGGTTCTTCATGACTCTAATTGTGCTGCCTTCCACAGTGCTAATAAGCCCAAATGCCACAGCAAGCTTCTCACTGTGATATGCCAACACAACCTCCTTTTGTTCATCGTCCACATCATGCAATGCAAACCTCGTGTCATAAACATAGCCAAGTTCCTTTAGCTTCACTGAGAGCCAATCCAGCTTCCGATAAATCTCCAAGGCCATGGGATGCGACCGATCTCCACAAACAAACTCATACCTTGTTTCCTTCACATTAATCCAGCTTGATCCTGGCACTTTCAGAATCCCTCTATATCTCATCATCAATCTAGTTTGCGATACATCATTCCACCTTCCAGCTGAAGCATATATATTGGATAGCAAAACATAAGCTGCACTGTTGTCAGGTTCCATATCTAATATCCTCTTTGAAGTTCTACGAGCTACTTCAATGTTAGAATGCATTCTACAGGCACTGAGTAAAGTCAACCAAATTGTGGTATTTGGTTCCATTGGGATGTTTTGAATGAGCTCTTCTGCTTCTTCCAAATTGCCGCACCGACCTAAAATGTCCACCATGCAAGCATAGTGCTCAATCTTCATTTTGATTTCAGGATCATGTTGTAAAAGATGGAAGATGTGTCTTCCCCACTCTAGCATTCTGGCATGGCTGCAAGCAGTCAGCAGGCCTGTGTATGTTATCTCATCAGGTTGCACATTGAACTCTCTCATCTCATCAAAGAAAGATAGAGCCAACGATGCATATCCATTCTGAGCACATCCAATAATGATCGTGTTCCAGGAGACGAGATTTCTCCTATCCATATTGTTGAACAGGATCAAACTATCATCTATGTCTCCACATTTAGAATACATAACAATGAGGGAATTGTCCACAAACACATCAAGTTCTAAACCCAACTTAACTATAGTAGAATGAATCTTCTTTCCTCTGTCCAGAGCTTCTAGTCCACAGCATGAGTTCAATGCACTAGTGAATGTGGACTGATTTGGAGAGATTCCATATGCTAGCATTTGTTCGAATTCTTTCAGTGCATCATCATGTCTATTGTTCAGACCATAACCTGCGACAAGGGCTGTCCAAGAGACCACGTCCCTTTCCTCCTTCTCATTGAATACCTTTTTTGAATCTTCAATCTGTTTGCACTTGGCATATAGGTTGAGCAGTGACGTAGAAACAAATGCTTCTGCTGTATAGCCCGTAGTTACAAGATGACCATGAAGTTGGGTGCCAAGGCCTAATTCTGACGCATTAGCGCACGCTGTTAGCACACAGGCATAAGTGCTCGGCGTTAGTTTCATCCTGGAATTCCAGAGTTGATGGAAAAGGCACAACGCTGGCCCGCTTTCCCCGTTTTGGTCATGACCTCCAATCATTGCGGTCCAAGATATTATATTACGTTGTTGCATATTTTCGAATAAGCAACGAGCTTCCCTGACTCTTCCATTGTCACAATACGCAGAGATCATGGCGTTCCATGCAGCAGTGTCACGCTCAGGCATCTTCAGAAACAATTCTCCTGCTGCATCGATGTGCCCAAAACGTGACAGTCCATTGATCATGGTCGTCCAGGAGATCACATTCTGCTCAGGCATTTCGTCGAACAACCTCCATGCAAGATCCAAGTGGCCGCATTTTAACGCCATCTTGATCATAGAATTCCACGCAGCGGTGTCCCTCACTGGCATTTTGTCGAACAGTCGGATGGCATGATCGACGCGGTTGAATTGCGAGTACCCGTTTATCATCATGGTGTAGAGTTGGACGCTCGGGGAAGGGATCTTGGCGAAGATGCGACCGGCTTCATCGATCTCGTGGTCTTCAATGAGCCGGAAGAGCATCGACTTCCAAGAAGAACTGCCTTTTTTGCACTTGTCCGTAGAAGCATAGCGGCGGTGCGAAGGTTTAAGAGTAAAGGCGACAGCTTTCTGAATTGAGAGGACTGCAGGAAGCCTTTTCATGGCCTTTGATTTCTTTCACTTGTCAGTGCCAAGCGAAAACGACGACACCGTGATCGTATACTCATCGAACAGTATCTGCAAGCTGCAGCCAACTCCTTGTTTTTTTCCTATTAATCAGAAAGATTTTTAGAAATCGATTACCTAGCATGAATTACATCAGTTTTCTCTCATTTCCGCCGGAGGAACACCGATGGGAGCTCCTGACCAACGCAGATGCGGGAGGTTTTCCAGGGCATGCGAAAACGCAATGGTTAGCTGCTGTGGAGTGGAGATGATGCCTTACAACGAAGACAGCAATCTCTTCGCAGGATCATTCTGCTATTTCTGTTTGACGAAAAGACCACCTGCAATTTTACTTGGCAAGCGAGCAAACAGATGAGCAGGAAAAAAAAAAAAACGTTATATCAATGCTTTCTATAAATAATAATATTATTAGATGTTGTTTTAAAAATAATAAAGATGTACTAAATTATTTGGTAATATATTTCTTTTTTTCCTCTCATGTTATTATTATAAAGGCCCTGGCATTAAAAAAAAATCTTAAATAAATTGTCTTAAGTTAATTTATTTCAATATATATATATATATATATTATTTATGTGAGAAATGTGTCAAATGAAAATTTCTCAGTTAGAAAGAAGAAAAATGGATAGATCAGGTTTAAAAGGGCGAATCAATTTAATTTTCCAATCATTGAATTGATGAATTCTTTCACATCAATAACAAAAAAAAAAAACTACATTAAATACTTGTACCACCTTCTACAAACAATCTCAATTTATAAGAGAAGAAGCAACTTATTTCCATTAAAAAACAATATTTTAAAACTTATTAGAATTTAATTTTCTTTTCCTTTGTAGTTCTGATTTTTCTATTGGACGCACCTACACGAATTGAATTAATTGCCAAGTTGAGCATACAATATTTTTCTATAAATTTCCTTCTATATTTTCATTTAATCTTTTTTCAAGTAGTATTTGCACCGTAAAATGTACATCTCTTTGATTAGAGTAATTAGGCAATGTACAGAAGGATTATGAGGTTATTATGAGGATATTAAACACATATTAAGCAATTTCCTACTCATCTTAGACCCACCGTTAGATTCTTCACTTTCTAAAGAAGACAAGCTGAACTGATTTCATCTTTCTACCTCAATTTTATAAAAAAAATTATAACTTAAATAAGTAATAGATAACATTTCAAATGCCGCTATTCCATAAAAATTAACCTTCATTAAATAATCAACTGAGTCCAATTATTTGAATGGTGTTAATATTAGGAATATATATTAATAGTTTTATCATAATTTCTAATTCACTCTCTATTGTATTTGTTACTATAACCCAAGAAAAACAGTGGTATATATATTTTATTTCCTTAATAATGATCTTTAGACGCGAGATCTTAAGTTCAATATTCATCCAAATTCATCTTATTAAAGTGGATTCAAAGATTACAATAAGTTTAACATTAACTATATTAAAAAATAGACTCTAAATATAATTAAAATAAAACGAGTTGGGTGGATGCCTATATTGATCCCAATATCAATCTCTTCGTACTCATCGGATGAAATAAGAAAAATATTATTTTATTATTGTTTTGGTGTTAAAGATGCAATTTGGCATCTAAATAGTTAACACAAAAGTTTACAATAATCCAATTAATAAAATTTGCAAGTTCTAGGGGTTACAGTGAAATTAATTCTTTAATTTTACTTCAAAAAAGGAACCACTTAACGGTCGAACCTACTCGTCTTATCCTCACTCGCCTTTTTATTATGACCCTCAAACCCTCCTACCGACCGCCGCCGTGCGCCCTCATCGCCGCCGGCGAACCGATGTTGCTCAAGGGCAAGCTCAAGCTCCCCGACAACATCCTCCCTCCCTCCCTCGCTTTCCCGACCAATCCAAACCACCCGAGAAGAAGAAGCCACTGCAGAACCCACTCAAGGAAGCATAAAGCATTCTAACAATGTTTACTTTCAGCCAACCAAGGCAAAATATGTTTACATAAAAAAAAAGGTCCCAAGGAAGCATAAAGCATTCTAACAATGCAACCCACTGAAGGAACAGTGTTAATTATAGAAGTTAGATAATGATACCATAACCCATTTTGCTTTGCTTGTAACATCACCTTACTTATTCATTCAGAATTTCGCAGCAGTTAGATGATGATACGGCAACCTACTCTTTAACATCTAACTCATAAAAGTTCAAGGCATGTGTGGAATGTAACATTTCAAAGAGTTGAAAGGAAATAATTCAAGAAAACGTAAACAACAAGCCATAAATCTTCCTGAAACTAAGAAAACAACGGCATCATTTATTTTCAATCAAGCATATCATTTTTACAATCGAGGGCATTGTCTCACAAGCAAGGTTTAGTGCTACTACTAGGAGATAAATATTTACTTCAATATTATCATGTATTTGGTTCCTAGACATGTCTTCACTGTTGTATCAATATCCATTAGGGCAGCAACATCAATTGGCAAGAAGGAGAGGACATCTTGAAGTGCATGGCATTCAAACTGTTCATTTACATGCATTCTCCCCACCCTTTTTCTTTCGGCAGCAAGAATCAAAAGAAGAAAGATGATTAACAACAATTTCAACTGCAGGGAATGGACAGAAAGAAACAACATGATAGTAAGCATACTCGACACCAACCTGTACTTATTTTCTTATACTTCTTTTGGTTAATAATTTAAGTTTCAAACTTCTGGGACAGTATAGTATCCATCCTTCATATACCTTGAATGTTTGAACACCAAATGCTTTTAACTATCTTTCGATCCTCCATACCACAATTAATCAGAATAATATTAACTAACAATGTAATGATTTAAGGGGTTGGAGGCAAGTAACAATTCTCTTAATGCTGAATTCATCTAATTCATTTTTCCCTTACTAATTTGTTATTCTCTACTGTCTTTCTTACTTTTACTCAACAAGAAGCAAATGGAAGAGTTAATGCAGTGTAAAAAACTGAATTCGAACAATGGCCATTTCTTTCCTCTCTATTCTTTTTAACTGGGTTCGATCCACTCACATATATATAGTTTTCAATACTACAAGTTTCAGAACATTCGTTTGACTGGCCACTGGACTTCTTCTATGTTTCATACATAAGATAATTGAATACCAATTAAATACCATCCTGTAGTACTACTTTATTGTAGTTTTCGTATGTTTCACTCTGACTCTATGTTTGATTTAACTCATGCAGTATGAACAGAAAACAGCAAAGCAGATTCACTCAAAGGAACAAGCATTAAAATAAACTACTTGAATAGCCTTGACAAAATTCTCCAAATTCAGTTTGTAGTCAAATTCTTAAAAGAGAAGGTCTTTATTTGTCCATTTTGCTTAAGCCATTTAAACGGAGGTTTAATCATAGAAACCTTGATCCAACTCATAGGGCTGACTGATAGTAACAGAACTTTCACGACACTATTAATCTAGACAGAGTTAACTAAGTGGTAGTCAAGAAGGAAGGAGCCATCATCATAAATGTTTGAAATCAACTTAATTCAGAATCATTTCGGATTAGTATTCAACTTCGTATCGACCTATAAAACAGCAGTACATGACAAAGAGAAAGGAATACAACATCCAACCGAAGTAATGTACTTAACCTAGAAACAAAAGACGTTTTCTTATATGTTGTAGGAAGGCTATAAGAAGGAAACTAAATTCTTTGACAAAATTTTCTATATCCTCAACGTGCTAGTATTTGATCAGCATGGCACTAAAGCACGCATAAAATCAATCTTTTCTCAACATCTAAGCAATGAGAACAAGCTATGTGAAGCGAGGAGAAACTTTCGGTGACACTAGCATTTCACTTTCCTAAGCTCTTTATTTCCATCTTCTAAGAGTATATTTCTCCTTCTATCCTTCTTATTTTTTCAAACATTTTGAAAGTTTAGAAACACTGCTGTAAAAGACAACACTGACAATTGCAAGAACTTCTCTAATCAACAACTAACTCCAACTCCATCATCTTTAGCCAGACAGTGAAAATGTCAAACAATTTCAATTGAATTCGAATATGCATTTGCATCACAACAGGACATTTATAATACGGTACTATCCTCACGTGTGGTGGGTACCACCGTGCTAACCCCAATGATGAGTAGGGGAAGCATGACCCAACCCAACCATCAATCTAAGATGTAACCCAAGTGCAGACTTCACACTGGCGTAGATACTCCCTTGTGGCATGCATCATGGACTCATGAGTTGAGCAGTTGGGGAGCTGACATTATTCCTGAGGGTTAGAGGATTCATGGACACAGATATGCTTCACTTAGGACAGTAGATCTAGGAAGTAGTCTATATAACTTAGAATTTTCAGTAACGTTAATTATATTATACTGCATTTTGATGTTTGAATATTTTATTGTTGATTGTATGCTGCCCTTACATCTAGACATACATAAATGCTTTGACTTTGACTTTGACTTTTACTTTACTTGGGACCACTCTTTCTGTAGTGGACTGCAAAGCTCAGTGCATATTATTTCCTCCCGTACAGGAAATGAGACATTTGGATTTGACAATTGGGAGAGCGCGGGGTAGCTGGTCAGGCAGTAGATGAGTGGGTAAAATAATTGTAAAAAATTAGAGTATAGTTGGAAACTTTTTAAAAGAATTAGGATGATGTTCACTAGAATAGTCTTAGCTGGAATATTTATGATAAAAGTGTTGTATGATCCATTTCGTAACTACCAAAAATTCTTAGTGATTTTTAGAAGTTACTTTATTCTTGTAACATGCTGTCATACAACTATGTAACTTGTTAAAATGCCTTGTATGATCTTGAATTTCCTATCTTTAAGAAGAGAAACTAGCTTCTTCTCAAGACTAGTTGTATACTTTTAAGTTGTTGAGCTGCTTCATAATATACCAATATTGATAATAAAGAGCATAATTTAGCCTGTCTTTCACGTAGCACTAGTGCTGGTCTGTGTACCATATGGGTAATACATAAACTTTGATGGCTATTCAGCAGTCAGCAATAAAGAGGGGGGATTTTTCTCTCCATTTAGTCTTGTAACTTAATGTGGTTTTTATACCGATGATATCATCGAATTCATTATTTGGCAAAATACTTATAGTATAGAACTCTTGGGGAAGATCATTCTGTTATCCTAGAGTAAATTTTATCCATTGATTGCTGGCCCTTCTACTTGGCATCATCAGATCACTAAGGCTCGATGAGTGGGTCTTGCAGTCAAGCTCCCTTATGCCCTTGCACTTGAGGGTATACTAGTTAATAACGATGTACTGTCACAGTACCAATGGTTTAATCCAATCTAGTTAGCCCACTTATATAAGGGGCAACGTTAAGAACATGAAAAAGGATAGATTGTGTCTTTTCCTAAAACAATTTTTTGCTATAGGTGGCAGTCTGTAGCGTGGTCTCAGAGTAGGAATCTATATTTAAATCCTATCAAGAACGCAAATTAAACTTACTTGTACCTCTAGCTGAGTTAAATCCATCCCAGTGTTGGATTGGAATTCAAACCAGTGTAATATGTTGCTCACCACAGAGGAGATCTTTCCTAATACTAGTAATACGGAGGTCAAGGTTAAGCTCTTCACCAACTGTTTTTAAATAAGTAGTCATTCACCAAATAAAACTAAAACTCATGCTCAAAATCAACAATCACACACACTGCAGGAAACTATGAGATAATATATCAACCCATTTGCTGGGTTTACTCCTAATGCAATAGACCATTTTGCAAAATTCAGTGATGTAAGTGTTGGAATACCACCAACATAAAAATCAATAATTTATAAAATTTTATACAGAATGCGGAGAGAAAATTTGAACAAAGAAAACAGTTAGACGAGAATAAAAAAAAACAGTTAGACTAACATATCAATTACAGGGAATAGATTATAAAATTTCACCATCTGAATGCTAATTTAATCCTTACCAATTCCCATGTTCGACAGCATCTTCAATGGCAGCATCCAACATTTCAACAACTGAAGTGTGAACAAAAGCTGCATCCAGTGGAACACCATCTGGATATCTGGACTAAAGTTGATTGATTTCATATACAAAAGAAATGAACAAAAGATATATCATTATGCATTTAGAAGTCAACCTCAAATTAAGGTGACCAAAGAAAAAAATTAAGCCTTAAGAATACCTGCAAATATTGTTTAGGCTGTGGAATTGCAAGTTTATGAAGAACTTCATAGCCAATGTAAGAGTTCTGTAATTCAAACATAATGAAAAGAAAATGTGTCTGAGATTTCCAAGTAAGAAGCAACTACGTATTTATTTCAGAAAACAGACCTTACCATGTTCTTAGACAAACTATAGTGACAGGTAAAAGTTCCATAAGTATTAAGATAGAGACTGAACCTAATAGCAAACTCACAGAAAAATGCTTAATAAGAGTTATTTCAAAAATTTCTGAAATGAAAAGAGCATCTTACGTAACAATCTAATATTGGCTCGAAGTTCATAAGTAATCTACCTCCAAATATACTTTTAGGCTTTTGGCTACTTCAGTAACTTAGTTACCCTCCTAGTTACAAGGCAACAACTGAAGCAGACTGTTTCTGTAGCTTGATAAAAATTATAGGTGACTACAGGGTATTGACTGTACTAAGTATTTATAATGTAGGGAAGAGATTTAGCGGAGAGCAGTCAAGTATCAAAGTCACTATACTGTAAAGAAAGAAATCTGTTCATTACAGGGGTCTTAGCTGTAGAGGAGCCAAATACTAAGATGTCGAGCCTTAGCCTTTCCAATGATCAATTATCCAGCTATGCTACATGTCAATGATCTTTTCTCTAACTACCTGAAACAACTAAATAAGAGTATATTTTAAAAAGTACATTTTTTAAAGAACCACCAACTGCCAATACATCAAAGTCACTAGTTGTATTATATATTTGTTCCATCAAAAATTAATACAGAAACAAATACTATCACATGTAATAATTAGATGCATACAAAGTAGAATTTTTGAAATGCAACAACAAATGGTAAAAACATTTGTTCCATGCTAAATTATAGACAAAAAAAAAAATAGTTTGTAGAAACCTGTGAGAAGAAAGAATCCACACTTTCCCTTCCTTTGCGCATGAGCAAAAACCTGAAGAATAACAAACATCCATTGCAAGTAAATTGAAGCAGAAAATATACTCCACAATCATAAGTATATAGCAAGGAAACATACAGCTGATGTCCATTGAACTCCTGCCCGTAACAATCCATGGATTTCTCCCTCCTTTAACAATCCATTGAACAAGGACTGGAAAAAAGTGCCATCCATAGAAACACCACCGGAACCATTTGTATCTTGGAGAAGTTGTTGCAAGGAACTCCATACAGTAGATAAGTTTGCAGGAATTGTGACACCCCTTGCAGCACCACGAACCATAGATGTAATCCGCGATGAGTATGCAGGAATGTACAATCGTCCTCCTTCCATTCTACCTTTTATCTAGTTAAAAGGTAAAGGGATATAGGTTTAAATATATTTCTCAAACTAGAAATTGAAGAAAATGTAAAGCACAGATACAAATGGAAGATATTGATATGGAATGATGAAAATTGAGAAAAATGTTATGATATAGCAAAAAAGAAATGTAGTTCTTGGCCAAAACAAAAGTGTGATATGATACACATGCAATGTCATAAAAAAATTGGCATTTATTCATAGTGTTATAATGTGCAAAGACGTCACTTTAAACAGTAACAGATAATTATTGTACATCCCTAACCTACTGATCATTTTACATTCAATGGCCATGTAAGAGATCATTGATGTATATCACTAACTTACTAGGAGGATTTCAAATTTTAAAATGCAGGAGATAAATGGAAATGTGAGTGGCCAAAATCAGCACAGTTACAACTTGTTCTACGTGCATGCAATCTTCTCCAAGACAGGGCCAAAACAAATCGGATTATTAACTAAAACCAAAGTTATTATTCAGCACAGAAAACTGGTACATCACAAGTAATCTGAACCAAAAACAGCCTACGTACCAGAGTTCCGAGACGGGGCTCAAGAACAGAGACCGACAACTCCGAACCTATTTGCGATTGTGCTGCAATCTCTGCCAAAGACATCTGACGGCACTCCTGCAACTTCTCGTTTACTTCTTCCGCCACGGAGTCCCAATACGAGTGCGATATGATCTCTCCTGTAACCAACATAAGCCCCGAAACATCTGCCACGATCTTCTGAGCCAGCCTTTCGATATGGTACAAATCTACTCCAATAACATCCGAGAGATCGATGAGAGAAACTCGTCCCAACTTCCTGATCACCGACTCAATCTCAAGTTTCAACTGGTCCTGTTATAATATCAAAAACTAATCGATTAGATCGCGACTTCAACCCATGTATTCATCGACATCATAGGATCGCCGATGGCAGCATGATGTCGAGCCGAATAGAGGATCCATATCTGTAGGCGTTAATTAAAATAACTAAAGCAGAAAAAACAGGAACTGAGAATTTACTGATGTGATGTACTCCTTGCCGAGATGGTGGGTAGGAGATCGAAGTCGATGGTGCGCAGGTCATGGAGCTTCTGGACCAACTCCACCACGTTTCGCTCGGAGAGGCGGACGCTGGGCTTCGCCTGCTGCGCCGATTCGAACTGCCGCTGGAGTTCCAGGAGCTCCGCGAGAGACAAATGAAGGGGAACGGAAAAGGCTCGCCCGTGCACCGCCGTCAGATAACGGGGAAGGAAGCGCCCACTAATCGTAGGTTCGTTATGCGATCATTGATCAAGTGAATGAGAGCCGTCGGTTATACTCTCTTTTTGAGTTGATTGCTCCTCTAACTTTTTAAAACCTCAACTTACACCATCTTTACTCTCATTGTACTATATCACTGTTTTTTAATAATATTTTTTATCATATCAGCATTACTTAATATATCATAATTATCATTAATTTTTGTATTATGATAGCATAGTGATAACATGGTAAAATAATATTACAAGCTAATAAATATTACACCATCAAAAATAAAATAAAAGTATCTCAGCATGGATTTTAAAATATTGATAAATAGTTTGAAATTGAAACTTTAACGTAAAAAAATAAAAATTTAACATATATAATTAAAAATGCATTATCATTTAAGTAAATAAAATTCCGCAGAGGTTTAAAAATCAAATATACAAGATTAAAATTTAAATAAGTACATGGAAGAGTAAAAGAAAGAAAGGGATGGATTCCTAACCCCCCCCCTCTCTCTCTCTCTCTCTCGCATTCGGCGACGGCGGGCGATCGGATCCGACCTCTCTCTCACATTCGGCGACCTCAGGCAGGCGATCGGATCCGACCTCTCTCTCATTCCGCGACCTCAGGTAGGCGATCGAATCCAATGCAGGGATACGAAGACGATGACCCCGACGGCAAGCGGAGACGGAAGCCTCCTGTCGTCTCCGCTGCAGGTAGAGGTGCAATTCGGGCCGGGTCACTCGTGGGCGGCCCGCACCCGGCACGACTCGGGTCGTGTCGGGCACGGCCCGATGAATAGTCGGGCTGTGCTTGGCACGGCCCGCTCCTTTCGCGTGCTCGTGCCGGGCGGCATCTCCCCCGCCCGCAGCACGACCGGGCAACGGCCCAGCACGAACACGATTGGAGGCGGAGCAGTCGCCGTTGGCTCCAGAGAGAGGCGCATGATGGCACGAGCACGCCTCGAGGCGGAGTAGTCGCCGCTGCAGAGTGTCGGCAGCGATGAAGCGGTAGTTCATGGCATAGGGGTTGTTCGTCAAGATGAAGTGGAACGACAGCAACAGCACCGCGAACAGCGCCACAAATCGATTGATCCCCGAGCACTGGTCGGGGCTGAAGATCCGCCACCACTTCACCGACCCGTAGGCTAGGATCATTGCCACGTACAACGGCACCACCGCCGTCAGGACGTGGTAGAGGTCCCCGGCGCTGATCATCTTCTCCTCCTCCTCTCTTCTTCGTCCTCTTTTCCCCTCCCGCAGCAGCAGAGCATAAGAAGAAGAAGAAGAGGCCGAAGCAAGGAAGAGGAAAAGGGAAAGGAAAAAAAAAGAAGAAGAAGAAGAGTGAGCGGCAGCAAGCCGAAGCCACTCGAGCTCTACAATGGCGTATAGGGGAGAGGGGGACGGTACTTTATGGATGAATTTAATGGCAGACAAGAAAGAAAGGGAGCAGGCCGGGGGCGAGGGAGGACGAGCAAGAAAGAAAGGGAGCAGGCCGGAGGTGAGGGAGGACGGAGTCTAAGAGCAGCAATGAAACCCATAATATTTAAGAGCAGCAATAAAACCATAATAAACCCCCCCCCCCCCTCTCTCTTCTCTTCCTCGAGAAAGTGAAGAGTCCCCCCTTCTCTCTGCATCCCCCCGTTCTCTCTTTCTGGAGAAAGTGAAGACGCAAGTGGAGGATAGCCGCCCCCACCCCCCTTCCTTCTCTCTTCCTGGAGAAAGAGAAGACGTGCCCCAACCCCCCTTCCTTCTCTCTTCCTGGAGAAAGCGAAGACGTGAGCGGGGGGATAGCCGCTCACGGTGCTCGGAGCTCGTAGGCCCAGCGGCCAGCAGAGGTGGAGGGCACGAGCGGGAGGGCAGCCGGAAGGCGGTGCTCGGAGCTTGGAGGCCCAGCGGCTAGCGAAGGTGGAGGGCGCGAGCGGGAGGGCAGCTGTGAGTTTTTCCCATCTTTTTCCACCTCTCTGTCTTCTTCGGTTCTTCCCGGCGGGAGCGAGCGGGCACGCCTCTGTCTTCTTCGGTTCTTCCCAGCGGGAGCGAGCGAGCATGCCTTTGTCTTCTTCAGTTCTTCCCGGCGGGAGCGAGCGGGCAAGATCTGGTACGGGGGTGGACCGGCACGTCACGTGTTATGCCGGATTTGGCCCGGCACGCTAATTAGCGGTGCTCGTGCCGTGTCGGGCGGAGGCAAAGCACGAAGGAGGCGTGCCGGGCACGGCACGGTCCTAGATCGTGCCGGGCTCGGCCCGGCACGCTCTAAGAGCGTGCTCAAACGAGTCGTGCTCGGGTCGGCCCGAGCACGACCTGTTTACACCTCTGGCTGCACGAGTCAAAAACGATGATCCCAACTGGGATCGCCAGGAACCGCTCTTAACCGATGCCTCGGATCTTCTAAGAGATCTCAGTGCTACTCTGAACCTTGAGACGTTTATAGAGTTCTTGGAGGCAATTAGGAGTATGACATGACAGGGTATTTTTATCTTGCTTCCCGTCTTTTCATCAATTGTTTCTGTTCATATTATTTTTGTTTTGAAATAAGTCAAACGGTTAACAATTATCAATGTGTGGAAACCCTTAAAAATTTCATTCAAGAAAATACTCTTTTATGTTTAGAATTTGATAACTTCTCACCAGGAGCTTGGATTCATGGATTGTCAATCTTTTGCAGGATCAAGGTTACGCAGAAAACTTTTCTCTCTTTCTCAAATCAAGCAATTTTTTTACTTGAGCATCATTGGTTTTTTCCTAATTTTTTATCACGTTTTTCTTTCCACAGGATAAGTTAGAGTTATCAGAAGAAGAGGATCGTGAGAATTATGAGGACTTCGTGGATTCTCTCCGGAATTATGAGAATGCTCTGTTGAATGTATGTTCATTGATCTTGTTATGAATTTCTTTAGATTACTTCTGAATTGATCTGTTTGTAGAGTCTCTTAAAGATCACAGGACTTTCTTGGATTCCCTCGACAATTTTGAGGAAGCTCTGTTGAATGTATCTTCATTGATCTTATTATGAATTTCTTACAACAGATCACTTTTGAATTGATCTTTTTGCAGTTAGCATAGCAATTTAAACAGCACAGGGATTTATTCGAAGAAGTAAGAAATTATCGTGCAGGAGCGATGTCGATTGCGGACGCTGGAGCCAAGCCCAAGAAAGTAATGGTGGCCATCGACGAGGGCGAGTGCAGTCGCTACGCCCTCGAGTGGGTGCTCTCCAACCTCTGCCACTCGCTTTCCTCCTCATCTCTCGTCATCTTATCTGTCCAGTCCCTCCCCGACATCGCCTACCTGACCGCCGCCTCCCTCGACTCCCCTTGTAAGTCTGACCTCATGCAGATTGACTTTTTTTCCCCTTTGATTCGACCGGTCATTTTCTTCTCCCAGGGGAGGGATAGAGAGAATCTTGAATAGTTACAATGATCTGCGTCTTGCTCATTATGTCTTGGACAAAATGATTCTGATCTGTTTTTATGGTCCTCTTCTATAAAGTTGATCTAGTCGGTGTAGGAGCACTAGCAAAAGGCCACGTGTTACACCCTCAACCTGAAGTTCGAAGGAGATACGGAAGTCGGAACACGTCAGGCCATCGAGGAGGCGTCTCCGAAGCAGAAGGCAGAAGCCCGAGAAGGTCGTGCCCCATCACCTGCGCCTCCTGAGCCAAATATAAACTCCTCTGTTTTGCCAAACATGGGATATCAAATAAATCCATCGGGAAGAAGAGGACCGAGAGTGTTGTAACTTGTAAGAGGAGTATCCGGTGAATCCCTGTAGGATTCGCCCAGTGGGAGAAGGTTTTATTGGAGCTTAATAAAGAGCATTCCTTTCCTTCTTCAACCCTCTGTTTCTAAACCCTTTTTCTCTGTTCACGCTTCCGCAACCCAGGCTGGAGGGCGTCCAAAGCATCCACCCATGCCGCACAGATCGCTCATTCCTTAATCATGGATAGGAGAAAAATCGATCTGTGGCAGTTGGTATCAGAGCAAGGGATTCACGACGAGAAACAAGAAGCACTCCCGCAAGTATCAGAATCATGGTGAATAAACAACCGAAAGATACCTCGAGCACGATGGTAAGCAAGCAACAATTTGATGAGTTATAACAACGCCTTCCACTGCTAGAAGGAAGAGTGGGGGAACAGAAGGTTCCCACCGAAGGAGTGGACAATCTAGGCTCCGTTTGCGAGCGATTGGAAGAACTCTACCTAGCTTTCAGAGAACTACGACAGGAAGTCGAGTGCCTCCGCACCCCAGCCGGACCACTTCCCAGTGACGGTACGCAACTTATACTCCATTCCTCGGAAATTATCTCGATGGAAAAGTTCCAAGAAGAACTGGAGAAGATCTTAGTGCTACTCTGCACGTTGAGACGTTTATAGAGTTCTTGGAGGCAATTGAGGAGTATGACATGATAGGGTATTTTTATCTTACTTTCCTTCTTTTCATCTATTGTTTCTGTTCATATTATTTTTGTTTTGAAATAAGTCAAACGGATTGCAGGAACAATTATCAATGTGTGGAAACTCATAAAAATTTCATTCAAGAAAATCCTCTTTTATGTTTAGAATTTGATAACTTCTCATAGAGAGCTTGGATTCATGGATTGTAAATCTTTTGCTGGATCAAGGTTACGCAGAAAACTTTTCTCTCTTTCTCAAATCAAGCAATTTTTTTACTTGAGCATCATTAGTTTTTTTCTAATTTTTTATCACTTTTTTCTTTCCACAGGATAAGTTAGAGTTATCAGAAGAAGAGGATCGTGAGAATTATGAGGACTTCGTGGATTCTCTCTGAAATTATGAGAATGCTCTATTGAATATACGTTTATTGATCTTGTTATGAATTTCTTTAGATTACTTCTGAATTGATCTGTTTGCAGTTTGCAGAGTCCCTTAAAGATCACAGGACCTTCTTGGATTCCCTCGATGATTTTGAGGAAGCTCTCTTGAACGTATCTTCATTGATCTTATTATGAATTTCTTTCAACAGATCACTTTTGAATTGATCTTTTTGCAGTTAGCAGAGTATTTTAAAGAGCACATGGATTTATTCGAAGAAGTAAGAAATTATCGTACAGTAGCGATGTCGATTGCGGACGCTGGAGCCAAGCCCAAGAAAGTAATGGTGGCCATCGACGAGGGTGAGTGCAGTCACTACGCCCTCGAGTGGGTGCTCGCCAACCTCCGCCACTCGCTTTCCTCCTCGTCTCTCGTTATCTTATGCGTCCAGTCCCTCCCCGACATCGCCTACCTGATCGCCGCCTCCCTCGACTCCCCTCGTAAGTCTGACCTCATGCAGATTGACTTTTTTTTCCCCTTTTTCCCCTTTGATTTGACCGATCATTTTCGTCTCCCAGGGGAGGGATGGAGAGAATCTTGAATAGTTACAGTGATATGCATCTTGCTCATTATGTCTTGGACAAAATGATTCTGATCTGTTTTTATGGTCCTCTTCTATAGAGTTGATCTAGTCGGTGCAGGAGCATTAGCAGAAGGTCACGTGTTACACCCCAAACCTGAAGTTCGAAGGAGACACGGAAGTCGGAACACGTCAGGCCATCGAGGAGGCGTCTCCGAAGTAGAAGACAGAAGCCCAAGAAGGTCGTGCCCCATCACCTGCGCCTCCTGAGCCAAATATAACCTCCTCTGTTCTACCGAATAGGGGACATCAAATAAATCCATCGGGAAGGAGAGTTCCGAGAGTGTTGTAACTTGTAAGAGGAGTATCTGGTGAATCCCTGTAGGATTCGCCCGGTGGGAGAAGGTTTTATTGGAGCTTAATAAAGAGCATTCCTTTCCTTCTTCAACCCTATGTTTCTAAACCCTTTTTTTCTGTTCATGCTTCCGCAACCCAGGCTGGTGGCGTCCAAAGCATCCGCCCACGCCGC
The DNA here is from genome assembly GCA_030544415.1 of Thalia dealbata. Classification (NCBI taxonomy): domain Eukaryota; kingdom Viridiplantae; phylum Streptophyta; class Magnoliopsida; order Zingiberales; family Marantaceae; genus Thalia; species Thalia dealbata. Next base: position 4,707,291 of record CM060458.1, read on the forward strand.
ACAAATCGCTCCTTCCTTAATCATTGATAGGAGAAAAATCGATCTGTGATAGTTTGTTTCAGAGCAAGGGATTCACGATGAGAAATAAGAACTCCCGCAAGTATCAGAATAATGGTGAATAAACAACCGAAGGATACCTCGAGCACGATGGTAAGCAAGCAACAATTTGATGAGTTATAACAACGTCTTGCACTGCTAGAGGGAAGAGTGGGGGAACAGGAGGTTCCCACCGAAGGAGAGGTAATCTGGGCTCCGTTTGCGAGCGATTGGAAGAACTCTACCTAGCTTTCAGAGAACTACGACAGGAAGTCGAGTGCCTCCGCACCCAGCCGGACCACTTCCCAGTGACGGTACACAACTTATACTTCATTCTTCGGAAATTATCTCGATGGAAAAGTTCCAAGAAGAACTGGAGAAGATCTCAGTGCTACTCTGCACGTTGAGACGTTTATAGAGTTCTTGGAGGCAATTGAGGAGTATGACATGATAGGGTATTTTTATCTTACTTTCCTTCTTTTCATCTATTGTTTCTGTTTATATTATTTTTGTTTTGAAATAAGTCAAACGGATTGCAGGAACAATTATCAATGTGTGGAAACCCATAAAAATTTCATTCAAGAAAATCCTCTTTTATGTTTAGAATTTGATAACTTCTCACAGAGAGCTTGGATTCATGGATTCTCAATCTTTTGCTGGATCAAGGTTACGCAGAAATCTTTTCTCTCTTTCTCAAATCAAGCAATTTTTTTACTTGAGCATCATTGGTTTTTTTCTAATTTTTTATCACTTTTTTCTTTCCACAGGATAAGTTAGAGTTATCAGAAGAAGAGGATCGTGAGAATTATGAGGACTTCGTGGATTCTCTCCGGAATTATGAGAATGCTCTGTTGAATGTATGTTCATTGATCTTGTTATGAATTTCTTTAGATTACTTTTGAATTGATCTGTTTGCAGTTTGCAGAGTCCCTTAAAGATCACAGGACCTTCTTGGATTCCCTCGATGATTTTGAGGAAGCTCTCTTGAACGTATCTTCATTAATCTTATTATGAATTTCTTTCAACAGATTACTTTTGAATTGATCTTTTTGCAGTTAGTAAAGTATTTTAAAGAGCACATGGATTTATTCGAAGAAGTAAGAAATTATCGTACAGGAGCGATGTCGATTGCGGACGCTGGAGCCAAGCCCAAGAAAGTAATGGTGGCTATCGACGAGGGCAAGTGCAGCCGCTACGCACTCGAGTGGGTGCTCGCCAACCTCCGCCAATCGCTTTCCTCCTCGTCTCTCGTTATCTTATGCGTCCAGTCCCTCCCTGACATCGCCTACCTGATCGCCGCCTCCCTCGACTCCCCTCGTAAGTCTGACCTCATGCAGATTGACTTTTTTCCCCCTTTTTCCCCTTTGATTCGACCGGTCATTTTCGTCTCCCAGGGGAGGGATAGAGAGAATCTTGAATAGTTACAGTGATCTGCGTCTTGCTCATTATCTCTTGGATAAAATGATTCTGATCTGTTTTTATGGTCCTCTTCTATAGAGTTGATCTAGTCGGTGCAGGAGCATCAGCAGAAGGTCACGTGTTACACCCCAAACCTGAAGTTCGAAGGAGACACGGAAGTCGGAACATGTCAGGCCATCGAGGAGGCGTCTCCGAAGTAGAAGACAGAAGCCCGAGAATGTCGTGCCCCATCACCTGCGCCTCCTAAGCCAAATATAAACTCCTCTGTTCTGCCGAATAAGGGACATCAAATAAATCCATCGGGAAGGAGAGGTCCGAGAGAGAGGAGTATCCGGTGAATCCCTGTAGGATTCGCCCGGTGAGAGTAGGTTTTATTGGAGCTTAATAAAGAGCATTCCTTTCCTTCTTCAACCCTCTGTTTCTAAACCTTTTTTCTCTATTCACGCTTCCGCAACCCAGGCTGGTGGGCGTCCAAAGCATCCGCCCACGCCGCACAGATCGCTCCTTCCTTAATCATGGATAGGAGAAAAATCGATCCGTGACAATTGGTATCAGAGCAAGGGATTCACGACGAGAAACAAGAAGCACTCCCGCAAGTATCAGAATCATGGTGAATAACCAACCGAAGGATACCTCGAGCACGATGGTAAGCAAACAACAATTTGATGAGTTATAACAACGTCTTGCACTGCTAGAAGGAATAGTGGGGTAACAGAAGGTTCCCACCGAAGGAGAGGACAATCTAGGCTCCGTTTGCGAGCGATTGGAAGAACTCTACCTAGCTTTCAGAGAACTACGACAGGAAGTCGAGTGCCTCCGCACCCCAGCCGGACCACTTCCCAGTGACGGTACGCAACTTATACTCCATTCCTCAGAAATTATCTCGATGGAAAAGTTCCAAGAAGAACTGGAGAAGATCTCAATGCTACTCTGCACCTTAAGACGTTTATAGAGTTCTTGGAGGCAATTGAGGAGTATGACATGATAGGGTATTTTTATCTTACTTTCTTTTTTTCATCTATTGTTTTTGTTCATATTATTTTTGTTTTGAAATAAGTCAAACGGATTGCAGGAACAATTATCAATGTGGGGAAACCCATAAAAATTTCATTTAAGAAAATCCTCTTTTATGTTTAGAATTTGATAACTTCTCACAGAGAGCTTGGATTCATGGATTGTCAATCTTTTCCTGGATTAAGGTTACGCAGAAAACTTTTCTCTCTTTCTCAAATCAATCAATTTTTTTACTTGAGCATCATTAGTTTTTTTTCTAATTTTTTATCACTTTTTTCTTTCCACAAGATAAGTTAGAGTTATCAGAAGAAGAGGATCGTGAGAATTATGAGGACTTCGTGGATTCTCTCCGGAATTATGAGAATGCTCTGTTGAATATATGTTCATTGATCTTGTTATGAATTTCTTTAGATTACTTCTGAATTGATCTGTTTGCAGTTTGCAGAGTCCCTTAAAGATCACAGGACCTTCTTGGATTCCCTCGATGATTTTGAGGAAGCTCTCTTGAACGTATCTTCATTGATCTTATTATGAATTTCTTTCAACAGATCACTTTTGAATTGATCTTTTTGCAGTTAGCAGAGTATTTTAAAAAGCACATGGATTTATTCGAAGAAGTAAGAAATTATCGTACAGTAGCGATGTCGATTGCAGACGCTGGAGCCAAGCCCAAGAAAGTAATGGTGGCCATCGACGAGGGCGAGTGCAGCCACTAAGCCCTCGAGTGGGTGCTCGCCAACCTCCGCCACTCGCTTTCCTCCTCGTCTCTCGTTATCTTATGCGTCCAGTCCCTCCCTGACATCGCCTACCTGATCGCCGCCTCCCTCGACTCCCCTCGTAAGTCTGACCTCATGCAGATTGACTTTTTTTCTACTTTTTCCCCTTTGATTCGACCGGTCATTTTCGTCTCCCAAGGGAGGGATGGAGAGAATCTTGAATAGTTACAGTGATCTGCGTCTTGCTCATTATGTCTTGGACAAAATGATTCTGATCTGTTTTTATGGTCCTCTTCTATAGAGTTGATCTAATCGGTGCAGGAGCATCAGCAGAAGGTCACGTGTTACACCCCCAACCTGAAGTTCGAAGGCGATACGAAAGTCGGAACACGTCAGGCCATCGAGGCGGTGTCTCCGAAGTAGAAGACAGAAGCCCGAGAAGGTCGTGCCCCATCACCTGCGCCTCCTAAGCCAAATATAAACTCCTCTGTTCTGCCGAATAGGGGACATCAAATAAATCCATCGGGAAGGAGAGGTCCGAGAGTGTTGTAACTTATAAGAGGAGTATCCGGTGAATCCCTGTAGGATTCGCCCGGTGGGAGGAGGTTTTATTGGAGCTTAATAAAGAGTATTTCTTTCCTTCTTCAACCCTCTGTTTCTAAATCCTTTTTCTCTGTTCATGCTTCCGCAACCCAGGCTGGTGGCGTCCAAAGCATCCGCCCACGCCGCACAGATTGCTCCTTCCTTAATCATTGATATGAGAAAAATCGATCTGTGATAGTTCATTTCAGAGCAAGGGATTCACGACGAGAAATAAGAACTCCCGCAAGTATCAGAATAATGGTGAATAAACAACCGAAGGATACCTCGAGCACGATGGTAAGCAAGCAACAATTTGATGAGTTATAACAATGCCTTCCACTTCTAGAAGGAAGAGTGGGGGAACAGGAGGTTCCCACCGAAGGAGAGGACAATCTAGGCTCCGTTTGCGAGCGATTGGAAGAACTCTACCTAGCTTTCAGAGAACTACAATAGGAAGTCGAGTGCCTCCGCACCCCAGCCGGATAACTTCCCAGTGACGGTACACAACTTATACTCTATTCCCTAGAAATTATCTCGATGGAAATGTTCCAAGAAGAACTGGAGAAGATCTCAGTGCTACTCTGCACCTTGAGACGTTTATAGAGTTCTTAGAGGCAATTGAGGAGTATGACATGATAGGATATTTTTATCTTACTTTCTATCTTTTCATCTATTGTTTATGTTCATATTATTTTTGTTTTGAAATAAGTCAAACGGATTGCAGGAACAATTATCAATATGTGGAAACCCTTAAAAATTTCATTCAAGAAAATCCTCTTTTATGTTTAGAATTTGATAACTTCTCACCGAGAGCTTGAATTCATGGATTGTCAATTTTTTGCAGGATCAAGGTTACGCAGAAAACTTTCTCTCTTTCTCAAATCAAGCAATTTTTTTACTTGAGCATCATTGGTTTTTTTCTAATTTTTTATCACTTTTTTCTTTACAGAGGATAAGTTGGAGTTATCGGAAGAAGAGGATCGTAAGAATTTTGAGGACTTCGTGGATTCTCTCCGGAATTATGAGAATGCTCTGTTGAATGTATGTTCATTGATCTTGTTATGAATTTCTTTAGATTACTTTTGAATTGCTCTGTTTGCAGTTTGCAGAGTCTCTTAAAGATCACAGGAGCTTCTTGGATTCCCTCAACGATTTTGAGGAAGCTCTGTTGAATGTATTTTCAATGATCTTATTATGAATTTTTTTTCAACAGTTCACTTATTCGAAGAAGTAAGAAATTATCGTGCAGGAGCGATGTCGATTGCGGACGCTGGAGCCAAGCCCAAGAAAGTAATGGTGGCCATCGACGAGGGCGAGTGCAGCCGCTACGCCCTCGAGTGGGTGCTCGCCAACCTCCGCCACTCGCTTTCCTCCTCGTCTCTCGTCATCTTATCTGTCCAGTCCTTCCCCGACATCGCCTACCTGACCGCCACCTCCCTCGACTCCCCTCGTAAGTCTGACCTCATGCAGATTGACTTTTTTTCCCCTTTGATTCGACCGGTCATTTTCGTCTCCGAAGGGAGGGACGGAGAGAATCTTGAATAGTTATAGTGATCTGCGTCTTGCTCATTATATCTTGGACAAAATGATTCTAATCTGTTTTTATGGTCCTCTTTTATAGAGTTGATCTAGTCGGTGCAGGAGCATCAGCAGAAGGCCACATGTTACATCCCGAACCTGAAGTTCGAAGGAGACACGGAAGTCGGAACACGTGAGGCCATCGAGGAGGCGTCTCCGAAGCAGAAGGCAGAAACCCGAGAAGGTCGCGCCCTATCACCTGCGCTTCCTGAGCCAAATATAAACTCCTCTGTTCTACCGAACAGGGGACATCAAATAAATCCATCGGGAAAGAGAGGTCCGAGAGTGTTGTAACTTGTAAGAGGAGTGTCCGGTGAATCCCTGTAGGATTCGCCCGGTGGGAGGAGGTTTTATTGGAGCTTAATAAAGAGCATTCATTTCCTTCTTCAACCCTCTGTTTCTAAACCCTTTTTCTCTGTTCACGCTTCCGCAACCCAGGCTGGTGGGCGTCCAAAGCATCCACCCACACCGCACAGATCGCTCCTTCCTTAATCATAGATAAGAGAAAAATCGATCTGTGACAGTTGGTATCAGAGCAAGTGATTCACGACGAGAAACAAGAAGCACTGCCGCAAGTATTAAAATCATGGTGAATAAACAACCGAAGGATACCTCGAGCACGATGGTAAGCAAGCAACAATTTGATGAGTTATAACAACGTCTTGCACTGCTAGAAGGAAGAGTGGGGGAACAGGAGGTTCCCACCGAAGGAGAGGTAATCTGGGCTCCGTTTGCGAGCGATTGGAAGAACTCTACCTAGCTTTCAGAGAACTACGACAGGAAGTCGAGTGCCTCCGCACCCCAGCCGGACCACTTCACAGTGACGGTACGCAACTTATACTCCATTCCTCGAAAATTATCTCGATGGAAAAGTTCCAAGAAGAACTGGAGAAGATCTCAGTGCTACTCTGCACGTTGAGACGTTTATAGAGTTCTTGGAGGCAATTGAGGAGTATGACATGATAGGGTATTTTTATCTTACTTTCCATCTTTTCATCTATTGTTTCTGTTCATATTATTTTTGTTTTGAAATAAGTCAAACGAATTGCAGGAACAATTATCAATGTGTGGAAACCCTTAAAAATTTCATTCAAGAAAATCCTCTTTTATGTTTAGAATTTGATAACTTCTCACCGAGAGCTTGGATTCATGGATTGTCAATCTTTTGTTGGATCAAGGTTATGCAGAAAACTTTTCTCTCTTTCTCAAATCAAGTAATTTTTTTACTTGAGCATCATTGGTTTTTTTCTAATTTTTTATCACTTTTTTCTTTACACAGGTTAAGTTAGAGTTATCGGAAGAAGAGGATCGTGACAATTTTGAGGACTTCGTGGATTCTCTCCGGAATTATGAGAATGCTCTGTTGAATGTATGTTCATTGATCTTGTTATAAATTTCTTTAGATTACTTCTGAATTGATCTATTTGCAGTTTGCAGAGTCTCTTAAAGATCACAGGAGCTTCTTGGATTCCCTCGATGATTTTGAGGAAGCTCTGCTGAATGTATTTTCATTGATCTTATTATGATTTTTTTTTTCAACAGATCACTTATTCGAAGAAGTAAGAAATTATCGTGCAGGAGCGATGTCGATTGCGGACGCTGGAGCCAAGCCCAAGAAAGTAATGGTGGCCATCGACGAGGGCGAGTGCAGCCGCTACGCCCTCGAGTGGGTGCTCGCAAACCTCCGCCACTCGCTTTCCTCCTCCTCTCTCGTCATCTTATCTGTCCAGTCCCTCCCCGACATCGCCTACCTGACCGCCGCCTCCCTCGACTCCCCTCGTAAGTTTGACCTCATGCAGATTGACTTTTTTTCCCCTTTGATTCGACCGGTCATTTTCGTCTCCGAAGGGAGGGACGGAGAGAATCTTGAATAGTTACAGTGATCTGTGTCTTGCTCATTATGTCTTGGACAAAATGATTCTGATCTGTTTTTATGGTCCTCTTCTATAGAGTTGATTTAGTCGGTGTAGGAGCATCAGTAGAAGGCCACGTGTTACACCCCGAACAGACACTGAATTCTATATACTATAGTAAATGTATTTAATTCATTGTTTTCTCAACAATCTCACAGTTTAGACCATTGTGTAATCATGTTTTGGTTTGTGTGAATCACAAGCACATACAATCATCATCATCTTGTCACAAGACACTGTCCTGGCAAAGATACTATGATGTTTTACTGACTTGTTTTTGCATTTCAGGTAACTACAGAAATAGTAACCGACGTTGGAGACCCAAAAGAAGCCATATGTCAAACTGCTGAAAAGCTAACTATTGATTTACTTGTTGTCGGAAGTCATGGTAAAGGAGCCTTACAGAGGTATATGTTTTTATATTTTATCTTCTGAATTTTTACTGAGGTATATGTACTTATGACTTTTCTTCCTGCATTTCTGTAGGTTCTACTTGAACATATATATGCATTCGATGAATATTTTTATTCCATTTTCATAAAATTCTCCAATTCTTGTTTGGATCCATTATTATTTTCAAGCGATAGGATAGAGAGTGATAAATGGCATATGTCACAGCAGAGCAGGAGTAATCTATATTAATATAATAAAATGATCTTAAATGAGAAGAAAAAAAATCTTCTCTTAAGATTCTTACAGTGCATGTTAATTGTAATACTGAACCAAGAAAATTATTAGAATAAGACCTCTAGCATAGTTTTTTTGCTGGATGAGGTAAAAATTATATGATACAAGTTGCAGGGACTCTGGGATTGTTGTACTCTTTATTTCTAGAGAGATCGTTCTACTGTGAACATGAGCATAGTAACTATATTTGTATGACCTTTCTCATCAGCCATGAAATTTTCTTGTTCATTAAAAGGGTGTGAGAGTATGACATGACTTCTTCCCATTTATTGCAATGCAGCCACATCAGCTATCTTAACAATAAATTGCCCTTAATATGATTATGATTTCTAACGACGGACCTTATAGCATGCAATATATGTACTAGATCTTGCATTAGAAAAATAAATAATAAACCCTCACGACTCATGTTTTGTTTGTTCCTTTTATAGATATACATAATAAGTTCAAATCCTAATTAGTTCTTTAAGTAACTTTTGTTCTCAATGCCGCCCGTTTTGCTGTTGACTATTATTACCTACGTTGTTCGTTTATTGCTCAATAGGGCTTTCCTATGGAGTGTCAGTAATTACTGTGTGTATAATGCCAAGTGCCCTATCCTCGTGGTGAAGAAGACGAAGACGGTGTGATGATTTCCTGTTACAGTCAGTGGCTAACACAATAAAATTGTTGATTTTATTGTTGTTCGATTTACCTGAAGTTAAATCATATTAGACTTTTGTTCAGGTATCTCATATTAAAAAAAGAAAAATTCTGTTCAGGTATAATACTCTCTATCTACCAACCAAAGGATGATTTACTTGGGGTTTTAAGTGCTACTATGGTCAAGAAAATTTCCTCTCTGCTGATCTACACCTCATTATGACCAACGTTTTAGCTCGACAAAAACGAATTGTATATTGTCCTGTCAGATGTCCTTGGACCCTTGCGCATAAATTCTGTTAACTTGTGGTTGATGATAAGCTTGGAATTTTGTCCCGCATGCTGCAGATTGCAATTTGCTCAAACCATGGAGGAAAAAGAGACCTTAAGCTCCATTAGAGTCGGATGGAAATTTGGCAATAGCAGTAGCCGTGCAAAGACTCTGTTTTATTTGGGAACCGTGCACGCATCAGCCTAAGCAAAGGCAAAAGGATAATAACATATCTGGCCAAGTACACATCCGTTTTTTATGTTTGGACGAAGTCATGCATCATGGGTTGAAGGGTCCCCATCAGACTCGATTCAGAAAAACTATTTGGAGTCGGTGCTTCCTGCGGCTGCGGCTGCGGCTTCTCAATTAAACAGGCCTTCGGATCCAGTTGTGAATGATGCACCCAACTCCACAGTAACAGACGACATGCACGTGAGACGCTTGGACTTGAGACGTGACTCGAAACCATTTCCACTAAATTATTGGTCGCTTTCTTGCATGCATAAATGTAGCTTAACAATTAATGTCCTAGTTCTATAGATTAAAAAAAGAAGAAGCTTTCCCTGAGTTAGGCCGGTTAGGGATTGGAAGGCTGCACCAAAAAGGACTTTTTATCAGGGGACCGGCAGAGGAGCCGGCTCAACTTGGGCCAGTTCTCCCTAATGCAAGGAGCCGTTCATGCTTTATGAATTTGAAGCCTATTTTTCGGCCTTTTTTCATTTTGATTTTTTTCATGTATTTTCCTAGAAAAAAGAGAGAAAAAAAAAGAGCGGGATGATATGGAGATGAGATGGGCGTGAGCGAGATGGGGAAGAACGACCGCTCCATCGCAAAAGCTCGAGTCAGGTATAAATGAGATGACGCTAGTATGTGCTAACTTCTGTATCTTTTGATGGTACGTCATGTCCTTTGTTTATTGTGAGAGATACGTATATTCTTCGCTTTGTTAGTACTTGGCATCATTAAATTATTAGCAGGTATTCATTGCATAAAATGACGATTATGATTGAGCAGTGATTGCACAATCTCTGTCTCAAAAGTGTCTATATTATAGTGCAGCAGTAGTTCACTTCGTCAATTTCATTTTTTTTTTTATCATGTTAGTTTTTTTACCCAGAGTTTGTGGCTTTTTTAAAGAGTTCTAGCTATCTTTCTTTTGCAGCGAGGCGAAGCTAAACTTCTAATAGAAGATTGGGAGGGAGCAGTAGCAGACTTGAAAGATGCAGCTGATAAGTCTCCTCGTGTATATTGCAAATTCTACTTGCGCACTTATTGAAGTAAATATCTTCTTATTGTTACTGCTTTCCTCATCCTGAAATTTTGTACTTATGATTAATCAGAAATCTTCATTTGTCTGCTTAGACATAATTACTGAAACCTGTTCCTAATAGTCACCTAGGACCAAAACATCTCTCCGTTGCATTAATTAATTGAGGTACCATAAACATTTATGTCAGTCGAGTTTTTAAAAGTCCAGTACTTGCCATATCCATGCTTCTTCTAATTGCACTATTACAAATCTAACCATTACTTTATTGACTCCGATATCAGCTTTAAAAGCTTGAATTGGTAAAATCATGCACGTGGGCTAACTTATTGCAATGCAAACAATGCTGATCGTAGGACATGAAGATTCGAGAAACATTGATGAAAGCTGAAAAATCTTTAAAGTTGAGTCAACTCAAGGACGGGTACAAGATCATCCTTGGTGTTTCAAAAACTGCATCGGTTGCAGAGATAAAACGTGCGTACAAGAAGCTTGCTTTAAAATGGCATCCAGATAAAAATGTGGATAACAGAGAGGAAGCTGAGGCCCAGTTCTGAGAAATTGCTGCTGCCTATGAGGTAATACCAGAAGTTGGATAATATTTCCTTCTTACTTTTCTTTCTTTTTAAAAAGTAAATGATTCCAATTATTCTGACCTTTCTTGTAAGTTGGATGATTCTGTATTCCGAGCCAGTTTATTATTTGAGAGATAAGGAATCTACCTTTCTTTTTGTTAGTTCAAAGTTCAAGCCAAGGCTTCCTGGTTAGCATCTCTCTGTCGCTCCTATCTTTGTATTATTGTTCGCATCATCGAACCCTTTGCTGAAACTAAGTCTTGTATTAAGTATTACTCGATCACCTTTAACAGCTAAAGTTCGTTGGTCATTTACATTCATTAATTTTTATTATCAGATATTTAAGGGAAACAACTTAGACGATTTAAAATGCAGATTAGGACTTGGTACCTTGTCTGGTCGAGGAACAACCAGCATTGTGGATAATGTTCGTCAAGTTGATAATGATTAGGACCTATTTGAAGTCGATAATGCTCGACTTTGTTTTTGCATGGGCCAACAGTAAATGTCCTCTCGTGTTCTTTGTTCAGCACGCTGGAATCTACTATTCTCCATTGAGGTTGATTTTTTGGATGGCTGTCTCGCAGATACAAATGATTAATTGTAATAAAATTGTCAGGTCTTGTGCCGGAGCGAATTTTTGAAAGTTGAGAAGACATATTTTGCTTATCAGTTCAAGACATTTTTTTTGTCTTGAATATGGCATATCATAACTTAACCTAACACCGTTCCAAATGTGTTAGTCATGTCCGATAGTTTAATCTAACACCGTCTCGAATCCTATCTCCCAACTAAAGATGCAAAAGAGCTCAGACGGCCCGCGGGCGGCCCGATTCGGACCGTGCCGGGCACAGCCCGGCACTATTACTGTATCGTGTCAGACTGAAAGGTCTAGGCCCGTAGACAGATACGATACGATATAAATATTATATATAATATATATATCTATATATATATTCTAAAAATATTGAATTGCAGAATGATTAATATCGAGCTTCAGATCGTACGATATAAATATTATATATAATATATATATCTATATATATATTCTAAAAATATTGAATTACAGAATGCTTAATATGGAGTACGGCCCGTCCTCTCGTCTTCTCCTACTCCGACGCCAGCAGCAGCGATGGCGGCGGGGGGCGATGCTGCGGACCGCTGCACTGCTCTTGAGGACTCCATATTCGCTGCCTACCTCCAGATCTCCGATCGGTCGTCTCCGGATTTGTCCAAAGTCCGAACTTCTCTTGCCTATGCGGCCGGGCACGGTCCTCTTGTATCTTGCCTCATCTATCTCGAGCTCGTCCGCATCGGCGATCCCACTTGGTCGTGCGGCTCCGGTTATTACGCTCTCTTTCCCCTTGTCTGCATACAGAACTGGGCTCAGCAGTCTTCCCATCTCCCGCCCTCTGTCATTTCCCTTGCCGCTGCTGCTCCGGCTACCTACGACTGGCCCTGTCCCAAGTGCCGCCTCGCCTACCCTAAAACGTCGATACCCAGATCTTATCTCTGCTTCTGTGGTAAGGTCGAGAATCCGCCGGCAGATCCGTGGATCCTGCCGCATTCTTGCGGAGAGGTCTGTGATCGTCCCCTCCGTGGCGGGTGTGGCCACCATTGTCTCCTTCTGTGCCACCCCGGCCCCTGTCCGCCATGCCCCAAACTTGTGAACTCCAGCTGCTTCTGTGGGTCTTATGAGGACGTTTGCAGCTGCGCCCAAAAGTTATTTTCTTGCAACCAGGCCTGCCCGAAACCATTGCCCTGTCGCAGTCACCAATCCGGTGAGAGATGCCACGAGGGTCCCTGTCCTCCCTGCCCCGTCAGGGCGGTTTATAGTTGTGCATGCGGAAAGACTGAGGAGGAAAAGGAGTGCTCGGAGAGGGAATTCAAGTGCGAGAGACCATGCACTGGTAAGCTTGAATGTGGGAAGCACTCGTTTGATCGAGGTTGTCACTCTGGCCCTTGCGGAGATTGCCCACTTCGGGGAAGGAGGACGTGTCCATGCAGCAAAAAGGAGTACAAGGGAATATACTACGACTCAGATGTTCCTACCTGTGGGTCAGCATGTGAGAAAACACTGAGCTGCAAGATTCATAGATGTCCTGGGAGGTGCCACCGTAGGCCATGCTTAGAGACTTGCAGGAGTTTTTTTCATGAGTCATGCAGATGCGGGGGCTTGAAGAAGGAGGTTAGTAGTTCATGGTCATAGGCTTCTTTCACAAAAGTTTTATGCACTTCTATAAAGAGTCATAGATGAATTTCGAATGTCAGTTGTCAGATGCCTGGAACTTATTATGGTTCATACACTTATTATGGTGCATACGGTGATAAACAATGTCCTGTATTTGATATATCATCTATTTTTTGTTACTTTAAGCGTCTGCATGCAAATGCTAGAATATCAAGACAGTTAAACTTATGCTTGGTTGAATTGATACAACTTTGCTGCTCAACAATCTGGTCTATTTTAAAAAGATGGGTTTTGTGAGTTTAACCTTTCTCCTCCACTAGTGCCAAGGTTCACCTTAAAGAGATCTATAGTGCTGAATACAAAAAGTTATTCAGATGGAAAGAGCCCATAGTGTCTAGTAATCACAACGTTGAGCTTTTTCTGGTGGATATTTCACATATATCTACTTTTTGACATGTACAAAACTATAATTTTGTAAGTAATTTCCATTATTTAGTAGATGACCTACTTTTAATTTACTATATTATGTAATTTATTGGTAATGTGAAATACAGAGCACAGTGTTGCTTTCTAATAGGTCCTAACAAAAAATAATTAAAATTTTCTTCTTGTGCATTCTTATCCTAACAGAGCACAGTGTTGTTTTATAATTAAAAATATATTAAAAATAGTTTTATGGACCATGAATGGTAAATTTTCTTCTTATGCATTCTATTTTGTCTATAATTTCACTTGCTTCGCTCATTCTCAATGTAAATGACTTGCCAAAGAAAAGCTACACTGGAGTATGTGATGAGGTTTCTGCTGTTAGAATTTTGTTTTCTGAAATTATGCAAATTAATTCTGTGTCAGTTTTTTCACTTCACATATTGCTGAAGGGAAGAAGTGAGAAAAAAATATAGTAAATTAGTAAAGGATCTAGTTAAATGACAAACCTGTTTCCCAGCACTGTAAGAATCATATCAAGAAGCCGATACCCAAGTGCATTTTGTTGCTACACGCCATCATATTCATCTGTATGCCTTCACAGCTATTTACTTGTTTCAGTGGCTATAGGCATTTTCCGATTGAGTTCTGTAATTACATGTATAATCTTGAAATTCCATTATTCCATATATATGTTTCATAATGATGCACTCCTGCATGGATCTGAGTTTCAAAGGTGTGGTTCTCCAAGAGAGATTTTTCTAGCTATGCATTTGTCTTCCTTTGCAACGCACTTCATTACTAGCCTGACTGTTTGCATTTCGATTTATTGTCTCTTCAAGAAATCTGGAAATTTTAATAGTGTCCTGTGTTGTTATCCTCACTTGAAATATTCCATATCTAATCTTGGTGTGCTTTTTCTTCTTTGAGGTGCTTGTGCTCCTTGTCCCTTGATGGTATCCATTTCATGTGCATGTGGGGAGACTTGATTCGAGGTACAATGTGATTGAAGTGTATCTTAAAATCTCATGCTACAGAGGGGAAAAAAATTTACTGAAACAAGTATGTTGATATTAATACATAAAGTATTGTGTTGCCGATTGTTGTATGTTTTGTAATGAAAAAACCTTAGTAAGTGACTATCTGAAGGTAATCTGGTACTGTTACTTACTGCACAATAATCTTACACTTTCTATGCTAGATAAAATGTGTTTTTAGGTATTGATTTTACTGTTCTGAAACTGCATACACAGAAATTCGTATTAAACATAGGCTACTGTCACATTTTATAGTTGCTTCTGCATCTTGGGTCCTATCATTTGATTCTTTACAACCTTCCATGTTTTGCTTCTGTGCATATATAGATATTACTTTATTACCCTGTCAGATATGATGATAGAAATGAAACAAATAGACAGACGACATCCTTTTCAAAAAAATAAACAGATTGGCTAGTATTAGGAAAGATCTCCTCTTTGGTGAGCACCAAATTACATCCAATCCAACACTGGGATGGATTTAACTCAGCTAGAGGTAAATGTAAGTTTAATTTGCGTTCTTGATAGGATTTAAATATAGTTTCCTACTCTGAGACCATGCTACAGACTGCCACCTATAGCGAAATTTTTTTTTATAGGAAAAGACACAATCTATCCTTTTTCATGTTCTTAACGTTGCCCCTTACATAAGTGGGCTAACTAGGTTGGATTAAACCATTGGCAAGATGTATCTGGTCTTTTATAGTCGCTTAAGTTTTGGGATATGTGGTCACCAATAAAGTTAACATGATATCATGGCATAAGACTTGGATCCTGGACCAGCTCCATCTTCTCTCTTAGCTTAATATTTGTGGTGGCTTATTTTCACATAAGCCTCAAATCATTTGCCTTTTCTTTTGTGCCTTTCTGCCCTTGTGATTGGCTACTGTTTATTCCTGTCACCAGGCTCAGGGATGTCCATTTGCTGTCTTAACTTGTTCAAGTACCTATGCCCATTCCAATCTGTATGAATATTTGTAAATTTAAACTTAATTGCTAAAATATATGAATAATAAATATATATAATAATTTGCTAAAAATATTAAAATATATTACATCAGAGATATTATAGTATATATCTTTTCTAATTAAAAAATGATTTTTTTAGTATGGTAGCTTTATACAGTCACTAAAAAAGAACCCATTGAAAAGAAAAAAATAAAATAGCTAAGCCAAGAATTTGAGAATGAATAAAAGAGCATCTCCGAATTATTGTATTAGTTCTTTTTTATTATTTACACAAAGTAATAATTTACATCAGTGAATTGAAATACAAATGAACAGAATCTTTAGTGTTAATCACTGTAAAAGTAGTTTGTTTTCTGTACATATCTATTAGATGTAAAGCACATTCAGCCAAATCGATCCAGCTTCACAATCATAATACTTATATCATCTAATGAGGCCTAGTGCAATAGACAAATCCACAAGCATTTTACAGGTATCTAATGGTGATGCACCGTCCGTAGTGTTAATCAAGATCAATCGAACTTGTATCTACGGTCTCCTGGTTGCTAACTTGAAAGGGTTTTCATGACCAATAATAAGATTCAAAGTGTGGAGGTGAAAGAAAATAAACTGTGCGGATCTGAGTGGTATATTTTTGCTTCAATGCTAATGACTTTGATCTTTGGCTCAGGTGTCACCCACCATTTAAGCCTCCGATTCCATTGGACACCACGATTAACATAACCACCCTGCAGATGGTTCCCTTAGTTTCTTTCTCATTTTCTTATAAATTAATGCTAAATAATTATGTCAACAACAAAAATATCACCGGAGGTAGAACGTGGCAAGCTATTAATCTCTATCTACTATTTTCTAGAAAATAAAAATGTAGAAAACATGAAAAGTGAAGCTTTAGATTATAAACTTAGCTGATCTATAAGAAGGCATGTAGCAGTTACTAATTTCTGATATCCTCAAAAGTGTGCTGTCTTATTCACAAGATGACTATTTGGCATATTAACAGATAGAAAGAAACAAACAATTAGAAACGAAGAATGGAAAAAAACAATCTGCAAAGAGAGTCGAACTCACGAGGCTCTCAATTCGGTTCCTTTCATCTTCACGAGAGGGCCGCTGGCACTGAGACAACGAGATGGCCGTCTCTAAACAATGCAGTGACGCAACAAGCACCTCCACCCGCACCCTCCTTCAAGAACTCTGCGTCGGTCTTTAGCTATCCAATTCTGGCAGCTTCTTCTACATCGACAATGGAGGTTGATCCACTTGACGACAGCACTTCATCAATTATAAAATCGCCCATGTTCTCAGAAGCAAATTATGCAGCTCGCTTACCCCCATGGCCATCAAAAATGCCAAAGAAAGACTACAAAGAGATAAAAAAGAAATTTTTTTTTTCCTAAATCACACAATTGATACGTCAATTTTTTTTCCGGTAAAAAAGAAGACCTAGCATTAATCTAATAGCATCGAAATATGCAGAGTCCATAAATGCATTATTCAGATTTCTCCAGATATGCAGAAGCTCAAGTTTTGAAACATTTTTTAAAACCCCAAGTTTTTTGTGCTTAAAAATGAATTATTTAATCCGTTATGATAAAATTAATCCTCCATTGAAAATTTCTACGATTAAGAACAAGCACAATGGAAAACCTAAGAGAGTATTACCAAGCGGGGATCTCCATTGAGGTCCAGAGCCGCCTTATGCCGATCCTCCATCTCCAGCCTCTTCTTTCCCCTCTTGCAATACACCGCATGGCAAGCGCTCTCCGCCTCCACGTCCTTCCAAATATCGCCCATCTCCGGGGTGAGCGTGAGCGCCTCCGTCAAGGGGACACCGATCCTCTACAAAAGCGATCGCTGCCCGCCCGTGCTCAGCGAAGGGGAGGAAGGGCATGCCTTCTCGAACACTGAGCCGGAGGAGATAGCGGACGCCACACCGGCGCCGGTCTCGAGCAGCCGGCTCCCGACCTTCTGGAACCTCTGCCCGTACGGCGAGGGCGGGAGCGAGCACGGCGAGGCCAAGGGCGAGCTCGAGAGGGCCAGGGACCCCTTGCAGGGAGGGGATCGCGATGCTAGTCGGCGAGAAAACGATTCGTTTCTTTCCCTCGACTTCTTCACCTCTTCCAGATCGAAGCGGCAATTGTGGGAACGCGGCATTTATAGCCGTTCGCCCCACCGGTCTGTTGTTCCTCGGGGAGCAAGTTACAGAAAACGAAACCCACGGCTATGGCATAAGGATCGGAATGATGATAAGAGCTCTCCGTATGGTTGCCTAAATCATCTGCAAGAATATTAGAAAGTGATCAGATACTCCATTCGTTGTTCTGTCTCAAGTGTCAGGTGTTTTGGATTCTGATAAATTACCTGAAACTTGGAAGGACGCCTGACTTCTGGACTGCGCTCGCGTCTCCTCTTGCGCTTCGGGACATTTGCAACCCCTACGACTGGCTCCTACTGAAAGAATGACAGATGCTGAGAGTTAAAAGGAGTAATTGACTAATTGTTTAACTATTGAATGCAACTAATCATACTAGAAGATGACATCATCATCAACTGATTACAGTTCCATCATGGTGGGGAATTCAATTTGATAGCAGATTAACAGGTGGCTACTAATTTGAGCTTCTAAGGATGTAGAAATGAATTATGCTACTTATTTGGATATGCATCAACGTTATTACCTTTCCTTATTTAAATTGCTAAATTGCTACAAGGTTTAGCAACAAGAGAAGTTTTGCAGGAATGAAACATCAAAGCAGGTCGAGCGTAGAGGAACTTAAAAGAAATATCTTGAGAAGAAGACATCAAAATGAACGTTCTCAAGTGAGAAGCTCATAGACTATTATTCTCCAGCACGAGTTCTCGAAAACAGAGGCATACGGCAGTTGGGAAGAAAATAAAAAAGAACCGCAAAAGTGAAAAACTTTCTTTTATGGAACAAATGGAGTATGTGACTGAGCTTAGTGGTAATGTGTACCTTGGTCTCTTTCATCTTTCGGAGCTGCAGTTCAGATTCAATAGCCTTAACCTTACTTTCACATTCTATACCACATCCAAGAATACCAACTCCAAACTGATTTTTTGGAATGTCTCTTGCATCACGACCAACGCTGCGGTATGCTTTTTGAACTTCGTGGCATAGCCACTCTTTCTTTAGAGTGTTACACGCACAACGGACATTCACCTAGCATGATACAATCAATATAATAAAATAGATGGTTAGAGCATGCTTAGATAACTTTGAACAGTTGATCTTTTGAAAAAAAAATGGTTACAACATGGAATTTCTTTGAAATTTTCTCTTTTGTATAGGTCATCCTCGACACTCCATTAGCGTCGATTTTCTCTTTTGTGTATCTTGTTCTGAAAACTAAAGAAAAACAGAAGGTGGAGTGGTGGAGGTATAGCCACTATTTAACATTTTCCTTATATAACAGAACACGATGATCTATATGCATAGACGTGCAGCAGGACCGGGCATGGGACGCGAAAGCGCTCGCGCCCCGCACCCATGCAAATTTTTTTTTTTTTTGCCGCTGTCAGGGATCATATCTGGATCAAAGGCAAAAGTGTTCACCACTATTCTGCAGTGCCATTAGGCCGCAACATTGTCACCCTAATTATTCCAAATGTAAACCCCTCTTCTAGTGTCTATGTTGGAATTTTGTTTCTAGATCCAAGTGGGAAGAATAATTAATGCACAGATTTATTACAGCTTCATGTCTATCTATGTGTTTGTCCCTTGAAGCATTAGATGAAGCCACCTTGTTCAATACCCAACACTAATGTCTAATTCGAGTTCAACTGCAAGCTTAAGTCTGCATTATAGAAGTCAGGATAGAGAATCAAACAAGTCAAATAGATTGAACACGTTAAAATATACGCTAGAATCTTTACCTTTTTATTGCAGTTATCAATCGATGGACACTGACCAGGATGACATATTTCAGACCACAAATGTGAGCATTTTGGCAATTTCCGAAAGAGGAAAAATTCAAACACTTAGAATTCATTGAGAATTAGCTGAACATTACCAGACAGTATACATATATATTATCAGTGAGATCAAACAGATTTATTTCTCTAACCGAATGGAAACAAGGCAAGACTTTCATCAAACGGGTTGGAGGCAAAAAAAAGTTATTTTCAGGTCATCCAACTTCCTATTATTAGTGGCAAATCCTAAAATAGCATAAACTTGTCCAAATTGTTTCCAGATTAATAAAGACCTACGCTTCCTCCTAAAGATGGGCTATTATTTATTGTGCGCACACTGATAATTTCACGAAGTATAACATTTCTCTCTAATATACTAAAAGGACAACTTCAGATTGTCGATTCTTTTATATCCCAATGGCATCCATATATATTTAAGATGACCTCACAGCTCGTCAGCTGTGCTCACTGAAGCCTCCCTTGTGACGATTCATTCTCCACCTTCCATACACCTTCCATACAACAGGAAATATCTTTCCTAGCCACTTGCCTTCTAGTCCACTCACATTGTCTGAACATACTCCAAACTGAAGTCAAGAGATATACTAAGCAATCAGCTACATTATATATCAACCACGAATATAGAATATCATTTTCTCTGCTTTATTCAGAGAGAATAATCAACATATGCTGATAGCCTAAAACCACTGTCAAATATTTAAGGTTTTTGCAACAGGATTTGATCAACTATGTGACCTAATGAATTTGTCATAAAATTAGAGATAAAATCATCAACCTTGCAAAACCAGAAACTAACAGATATGTTCAAGCAACTAACCGATGACATGGGCCACCACAAGAACGCACTTTTTGTTGCTCCTTGTCGCTCAAGCTATTATCGTAATGCACTCAAAAGCATGAACCATTGGGCCACAGTGACATGAACACTTGACGAGGATCTTGCATGGAGGGCATTCACTAGAATGACACGATAGTGGGCAAGGATGTGGGCATGAAGGCTCTCAAACCTGCATAGAACATACACAAGAACACTAAATTGAGATTTCACAACTTATTTCTACCTTCGAACAATGTAATCATCCTTCCTGCATTAACTTTTTTATTCGGAGATGTAGTGGAATATGAACTAAAAAATGCTTGCAAATGTTTTTTCATGAATAGGAAGAAGCACAAAGTAGTTCAACCTTTTGACAAGGAAGAAAGCACTCATCACATGGCTCCCCTTTCTTTATAGCAGCATTTGATAGCTACAGATCTAGTTCTTGGCAACTAACGTCATTGTTTTCATGATGATCCAAGGTTGATGTCTGAATCTCGAGTGTATGACAGGTTTTGCTGCAATAATGATTTCCACACAGATTTGCACATGAATATTGTCTTTTACTGTGACAAAGCATCTAAAAAAAATGGAACAGAGTTAAAAAAGAAAAAACCAGCAGCGGAATGAGGACTATTTGAAGAAGAACATACTGAGCGCTCTTCTCCAATATGTCGGCCAAAGTAGCACTTGTGGCGCTGAAAAAACAAAATGACAAAAAAACAGGAAACTTTATATAAGTTTAAATTTAATGTGATCGTAAGATCATTTTGTAAGTTGCAAAGTGAAACGAACAAGGAATGAAAACTGTTATACCCAGCATTCAGACTTGTGTCTACAAAGACGAGATATAGGGCATGGTCTAGAACATTTTGGTGGCTTTTGATTCTTCTCTGTGCCACAAGGTACCTGAACAATAAAAAGTATAAAGAAGCAGAAGTATGAAAAAGATGATGGTAGAGTAACATATAGGTAATACCATAAATTGAACCTTGGACAAAAATAATTGAAACCACACTATTGAGATCATATGACAGTATGTATTTGTTCAATTTTTTCAGTAAGACAAATTCACGTCCTCTGTTTATTTTTTTGCTAAACTTACCTTGTTGCTAAACCTTGTAGCAATTTAGCAAATTTAAATAAGGAAAGGTAATAACGTTGATGCATATCCAAATAAGTAGCATAATTCATTTCTACATCCTTAGAAGCTCAAATTAGTAGCCACCTGTTAATCTGCTATCAAATTGAATTCCCCACCATGATGGAACTGTAATCAGTTGATGATGATGTCATCTTCTAGTATGATTAGTTGCACTCAATAGTTAAACAATTAGTCAATTACTCCTTTTAACTCTCAGCATCTGTCATTCTTTCAGTAGGAGCCAGTCGTAGGGGTTGCAAATGTCCCGAAGCGCAAGAGGAGACGCGAGCGCAGTCCAGAAGTCAGGCGTCCTTCCAAGTTTCAGGTAATTTATCAGAATCCAAAACACCTGACACTTGAGACAAAGAACAACGAATGGAGTATCTGATCATTTTCTAATATTCTTGCAGATGATTTAGGCAACCATACGGAGAGCTCTTATCATCATTCTGATCCGTAGCCGTGGGTTTCGTTTTCTGTAACTTGCTCCCTGAGGAACAACAGACCGGTGGGGCGAAGGGCTATAAATGCCGCGTTCCCACAATTGCCGCTTCGATCCGGAAGTGGTGAAGAAGTCGAGGGAAGGAAACGAATCGGAACAGAGTTGGCCGGGAAGACGATGCCGATTTCCATGGCGATGGCGCACTCCACGGTTTTCTCGCCGACTAGCATCGCGATCCCCTCCCTGCAAGGGGTCCCTGGCCCTCTCGAGCTCGCCCTTGGCCTCGCCGTGCTCGCGCCCGCCCTCGCCGTACGGGCAGAGGTTCCAGAAGGTCGGGAGCGGGCTGCTCGAGACCGGCGCCGGTGTGGCGTCCGCTATCTCCTCCGGCTCAGTGTTCGAGAAGGCATGCCCTTCCTCCCCTTCGCTGAGCACGGGCGGGCAGCGATCGCTTTTGTAGAGGATCAGTGTCCCCTTGACGGAGGCGCTCACGCTCACCCCGGAGATGGGCGATATTTGGAAGGACGTGGAGGCGGAGAGCGCTTGCCATGCGGTGTATTGCAAGGGGGAAAGAAGAGGCTGGAGATGGAGGATCGGCATAAGGCGGCTCTGGACCTCAATGGAGATCCCCGCTTGGTAATACTCTCCTAGGTTTTCAATTCTGCTTATTCTTAATCGTAGAATTTTTCAGGGGAAGTTTAATTTTATAATAACGGGTTAAATAATTCATTTTTAAGCCAAAAAAAACTTGTGGTTTTAAAAAATGTTCCAAACTTGAGCTTTTGCATATCTGGAGAACTCTGAATAATTTAATCATGGGCTTCACAAATTATGTGCGAACCTTCAAATATCTACGATTTTTAATGCATTTATGGACTGCATATTTCGATGCTATTAGATTAATGCTAGGTCTTCTTTTTTGTCCGAAAAAAAAATTGACGTATCAATTGTGTGACTTTGTAGTCTTTCTTTGGCATTTTTGATGGCCATGGGGGTAAACGAGCTGCATAATTTGCCTATGAGAACATGGGCGATTTCATAATAGGAGAAGTGCTGTCGGCAAGTGGATCAACCTCCATTGTCGATGTAGAAGAAGCTGCCAGAATTGGATAGCTAAAGACCGACGCAGAGTTCTTGAAGGAGGGTGCGGGTGGAGGTGCTTGTTGCGTCGCTGCATTGTTTAGAGACGGCCATCTCGTTGTCTCCAATGCCGGCGGCCCTCTCGTGAAGATGAAAGGAACCGAATTGAGAGCCTCGTGAGTTCGACTCTCTTTGCAGATTGTTTTTTTTCTTCGTTTCTAATTGTTTGTTTGTTTCTATCTGTTAATATGCTATGCCAAATAGTCATCTTGTGAATAGGACAGCACACTTTTGAGGATATCAGAAATTAGTAACTGCTACATGCCTTCTTATGGATCAGCTAAATTTATAATCTAAAGCTTCACTTTTCATGTTTTCTACATTTTTATTTTCTAGAAAATAGTAGATATAGATTAATAGCTTGCCACATTCTAAGTCCGGCGAACATTTTTGTGTTGACACCAAATGAGAAAGAAACTAAGGGAACCATTTGCAGGGTGGTTATGTTGATTTCTTTCAGAGTACATAGCGATTACAAAGTACTCTCGTGGTGGAGACTCGCATCTTAAACAGTGGGTGATCCCTGAGCCAGAGACCAAAATCATTAGCATTGAAGCAGAATGCGCGAATGCGCAGGATTTGAATTCCTGATCTTGGCATCTGACTGGCTGTGGGATAAGGTGAAAAATATACCGTTGAGAGCCACACTGTTCATTTTCTTTCATCTCCACACTTTGAATCTTTATTGAAAACGCTATCCGGTTAGCAACCAGAAGGTCGTAGATACAGTTCGATTGTTCTTGATTAATACTACTGATCGTGCATCACCATTAGATATCTGTAAAAAGCTCATGAATTTGTCTATTGCACAAGGCTCATTAGATGATATAAGTAGTATGATTGTGAAGCTGGACCGATTTGGAATGGGCTTTGCATCTATGAGACTTAGATAGAAAACCAACTACTTTTACAGTAATTAAAACTAGAGATTCTGTTGATTCGTATTTCCCTTCACTGATGTAGATCATTATTACTAATTCATTCTGTGTAAATAATAAAAAGGAACTAATACAATAATTTTTCTTTTATTCTTTCTCAAATCCTTGGCTTAGCTATTTTATTATTTTTTTCAATGGATCCTTTTTAGTGACTGTATAAAACTATCATATTTAAAAAGTCATTTTTTAAATAAAAAAGATATATACTATAATATGTTTGAAGTAATATATTTTAATATTTTTAACAAATTATTATATATATTTATTATTCATATATTTTTGCCATTAAGTTTAAATTTATAAATATAATGTAATTTTGAGTGTAAAATGTTATATGATGTAGGAAATGTTCTGAAAGTTAATATTATTTTTTAATAAGATAATGGAGGTTTTTTTATTATTTCATGAAAAGCATTATATTTGAAATAAATTATAAACATTTTATTCATTGAAATCTTATCTTATAACACGATCCTCAAATATTTTAATTCATTGATTTTTTTTTTCATGTATTTTCCTAGAAAAAAGAGAGCGGGATGAGATGGAGATGAGATGAGATGGGCGAGTGAGATTTGGGGAAGAACGACCGCGCTCGCAAAAGCTTGAGCCAGCATCTCCTCCACCCGCCGATCGAGCTGCTCCGCCAGCGCTGCCGGCTCCACGTCCGCCCACAGGAGGCAGCATCGGTACCGTAGCGTCTTCTCCCTCCATTCTCTCCTTCGCCATCCGGCTTCGAAAGGGCTCCTCACGGGGTTGTAGCTGCCGGCCATTGCGGCGTGAACGAAGGAGTTGGAACCGCCGGCCAAGATCGGAATCCGACCACGGTCGGCGATTCCGGCAATGGCGCGGGCCGCCATATCTCGGAAGGACGCTGGCGGTAGGGCGCCGGCTGCCGGCTGCCGGCTGCCGGATCGAGCTCCCCGAGCAAATGGTGCGGCACGCCGTAGCGCTCTGCGATGGGAATCTTGTTGGCGGTGATGTCGAGGCCCCGGTAGACCTGAATCATATCAGAGTTCACGACCTCACCGAAGAACCTGGTGGCCAATTCGATGGACAGCTTCCACATTCCAGTTCCGGTGGCGCCCGCGACGACGACCACTCTCTCCTTCCTATTGTTATGGCTGCCTTCAGAACAATAGCGGCCAGTGGAGTGACTCCTCCGGTTGTACTGCTCGAGTCGGTGGAGTGTCTGCTTCGGCGGCGCCGCTGCAACCGTCATAGAAGTCGGCCGATGAAGGTAAGGGCAAAAAACTGCACTGCCCCGTCTGATGCTAGAACATTCATCTAGTTGAACAAATAGGCACTTGACCGGCACTACCACCTATTCTGTCTCTCCGACGCTTAGAAAGTGGAAGGTAGAGGAAAACAGTGACATGCAGAGTTGTAGGCGAGGCGTTTTCCTTGCAGAGTTGATGCACAAACGGAGAAGAAAAGGTTGGGCGATGGGGGAACTATCAATGGCTTTAGGCTGAGTTTTCCCTCAACTGGTGCTCTTTGTTCCTGCGTTGTCTCTTCTATATATCACCGTTTCATTTCCTTTCCAACCCTCAACTCATTTTCCAAGAGGGGACGAGAGATGAGCACATAGCCATGCCAACTGCCAGGTGCCTTGGGATCATCAGATCAAGCAGTCGGGGCTGTATGTCCTCAAGGGAAGAAGGGTAGTGGGAGCACCCAAGCCTGCTGGTTCAATCGGACTAGAGTATATTGCTGCCCTCTTGAGCCTCAGTTGGTTTTCAGCTGGGTCAAAGGGCATGTGCACCCCAGTTACATTCGTTGCCACTGTGTTTCACCTGGGTTCTCCTTGTAGCATATGCTCATAGTCTAATGTTTTGCAGGACAAGACAGCGAACACTAGCCATAATTGTGCTGAACTAGTCTTTTAAGCATGCTCAATAACTAGGAGACCTGGTTATTTTCAGAGTTTATGCAAGTGTTTGAGAGCCTGCAAGGTTTTGAAGTCTATTCATCATCATATGTCTACTGGGAATGGAGTGAGACATTGGAAGTAACTCAGTAGAACATAAGCTCACCTTCCTTCTAAATAACCCTGTTTGCTTTTTACTAGCTAGGATATATAAACCTTGGGGCAATCCTGTAGTTGAGGTCGAGACAAAGGGTTCGTGCATGGATTTTCTTTTCTTTTACCACGGTAACAGACATGATAGCTAGATGACAATTGCAAGGATAGTAGTCCTGCAACCAAAGCCTGCTTTAAAATGTGCAGAATTACAAAAGCAATAGCTCATTTGACACTACCTGTCTAATATAATAAATGTCTGGGATCCTCATGGTATGCCAATTGTTATACTGAATGCAGGGGCCATCATAAGTGACTGAAAGCATGACTTCTGAAATTTTGATTTCTTATGCGTATGCTAGTTTTCTCAACTATCATTTGTAACTCTATACTAGCAATATATCCTAAGGTGAATTGCTAGCTTGGTTCCCTGGTATCTGAATTTAATCTGTTGATGATCAGTTGCTTGATTTAATCTGAGGATGTTTTGGCATGTGATTCTTTCATCCTTGTTCCTGTCAGGAGTTAATATGAGAAAGACACTGTCGACAAAGGGGCTCCTCTGCTTTGCTTTATGCTAAAGGGTGATCGTGGTAAGCCTCAAAGACTCATTATAGAATAAATTTTCAACAAATGTTTTTGTTCGTTGGAATATGTACTGACTGAACATTAATTAATTTATGAACAACACAAATACACGCAAGATAAGATGGGGAAAATGGAGAAAAGCATTTATTTGCATACTGGTACCTCAGGGATAGTTTAGCTAATTGGAACTTGTTAGATAAAGGAATACTTCCACGCTTCTTTCTAACTATTTTGGTTGACATAAAAAGTAGCTTCTTTTTTATGAAAGACATAAAAGGTTGTTTTTTTTAGCAATAGATGAAAATCTTATTTGCTTGAATATAAGAAGAATATATTTAAAAAAATGAAAAAAAAGACGGTGTATATAGTACATATATATTTAAAAAATAAGCTAGAAGAAATTTAATTCACCACCAACTCCTAAAGAAATGACGGTGTCGGAGAGAGGTCAGGCCGAGGGTTCTCTGTCGGGGTCGGGGCCTAAGGCGAGTCGCGGCGGCTCCGACGAACAAAGAACGTGAAGAGGGCCGTAGAATAGGGGGCGTCCCTGTTCCCGTCGTTTGCGCCTGCGAGAGGGGCGGTGATCGGGTTCCCTCTCCACGGCGAAGTGGCTAGGGAGCTTGGTTGGAGGTCGGCGACGATCTACGGGCCGGCTGTGCTTGGGAGGTGGCTCCGGCGGGCGGTAGGCATTGGGAAGAGGCAGAACAGGGTGTTTCCCTATTTCCCATCGAATTTGTTGGCGAGAGGTGCGACAAGCGCTCCTCCGACCACGGGCAGCTATTGCATAGCGGAGTCAAATTGAAGCAGTGGAAGTGTCGACGAAGCGGAGGCGGCTGTCGGAGGCGATCGATCGATGCGGCGAAGATTTCGTTGCACCGGCCTCTGTGGAAGTCGGGAGCTTCACCGACGGCGAAAAGAGATGGCCGGTGGGGATAACAAGGGTGCGGAGAGGTATCTCGCGAAGTTCCAGCACGTCAGCGGCCGCGGAGCAGCGGCGATCTCCGGCAAAATGCGCGATGGCACGGCTGGCGATCGAATGGGCGTCAAGCGGGGAAGAAGGCTAGGGCGGTGTGTGCGATGTGCGTGCGTCAATTCGGTCCAACCCGACTCAGGCTGGTTCCGACCCGGTTCAAGCCGGTTCGGTCTAGTTTAGGGCCACTTCGGCTGCGGGTTTAACAATTGGTTTAGTGTGGTTCAACATTGCTAGAGCTTTGTTGGTAAGTTTTGAGTTCTTAGGTATTTATTTAGAATTTTTATCAAGTTTTAGATTCAGTTTTTGAATTATTTTAGGATAGGTTCAAGGTTTTGAGCACATTGATGATATCAGAAAAAGATTATCCTTAGATATAATTTTTGTAATTTAATTAGAATTTTCTGCACTATTAAGGTAGTGTTTTGATTTATTTAAGATGGTTCTGGTTTATTTAGTCTTAAATGAATTATTTATATGTTAATTGCATGAAAGAATATTTTAGTAGGTGTCATTATGTTTGATTTGTGTTAAATAGAATTAAAATGATTTAATTAGGTTTTTTACAAAATTTATAAATTTATGTTGTTATTAAATTGAGTAATTAGGTTATTTAGATTTTCTATTGGATAATTTAGGATTTAACTTGTTTAAGGTAATTAAATTTTTCACAGAATTATGAAAATTATTTTTAGATTAATTAAGGTGGTATAGTTGGTGGATTAAAAAGGGATTAAATAGAAATTTGGTGTGAGGTTGTGAGTAGTGGGGTACTTAGAAGGATTGTTTGAGATGTTATTTATACATGCTTGTTTGGTTTCATTTAATTTATTTTAGGAGATTGTGTTGCTGCGCTATTGCTTGACAAATCATGGCTAAGCTGTACATCCCTCTGGTTAGAGTAATTGGGCTCTATACTGGAGGATTATGAGGTCTTGGGTTCAAGACTAATTAAGTTCTATAAAAAAAATCATGGTCAAACTGTGATTTATGTTGAAGTAAGAAGGATTGTTTTACTTGATTGATTGTTTGCTTGTTTGCTTTTAAGAATCACGGCCAAACTGTGATTCTTGTTTAAAGATCTGCTTGAGACTCAGGTGAGAGTTTATGGTTTCAAATATATCTGCTTTGTTACATATTTAATTAGCATGTGAATTATTGAAAGTATGTCATGCTAGTTTACATATGATGCAATTATATGTATGCTTTTGATGTGAGTTTGAAAGTTATACTATGCTAGTATATGTATGATGCTATTATATGCATGCTCTTGATGTTTATACTCATGTTATGTTATTATTTAATATGTTCATGTTGCTAGAGATGTAGAGTCACTTAGCAAGAACATGAAACATGTTGACATGAGATAAATCTAGAGACACTTTAGGTTCATGTTATGATAACACCTAGAGTGATCTTAATTGACATATGACTAAGAACTTTAAACATCTTAGGATTATGATAACCTAGGAGAGGATGTTAGGGTTCTTAGACTGGTATGTGCCAACATGTGGTAAGGAGCCATGTGCTAGCAACAGTAGAGATGCACGTTCAATTGACTTAGTCACAGATGCTTTGGTGTAACCGGGATCTCACTTAGGTGCAGAGCTCAACTTATTTGTGTTACTCTAAGGTAGCTGGTGGGCTAGAAACAGTATCATTCTATGCATTACCCAGTCTAGGAAACCTGATTGACACTGGCATACTCGACTGATGTGGGTCCCTGAGCAGTCCAGGTTTATTGGTAGCATATGCAGTGGATCTGAGCTTATCAGGTTGTAGATGAACGTGATTGATTATTTTGTATGATGATCCTGCCATTAGACAGAATTACAGTACTGTATGGTACTTGTGTTGGAACGAAGGGGTGTCGTAGTCACCAACTCCTTCTGCCAACATCAGTATACAGGCATATAGGACAGAGACAGAGTTGACACTGACGAATTTAGAAAAATCTCTGATAAGAGATTCACCCTGAACATTAACTGCTTATTTGCTCCTCCTCTGTGATTAAATTTTGTTACTTCTTTCTTCTCCTTGCCGAAGCATTCCTATCCCTTTATAAAAAAAATTTATTTGTTTATGTTTACTACTGCCGAAGCCTATCCTAGCCTATTCTATTTAGCATTTAATCTGTCGTACCGAAGCTCTTTTTCTTCCTTATAAAATTAATTTTCCTCCTCTTTAATCATATTTTATTCTCTTTCATTTGTTTCTTCCCTTCGTTACCGATGAGGCAACTATTCTATTTATATATATTTTTCTCTTTTTATCATATGCCGAGATGAATTATTTTAAATTAATCTTCTTATTTTATTTTCTCTTCCGAAGCACTTTTCTCCTTTATTTATATTTTTTTGTGTTAGAAGAAGCTCCTTTTGTTCTCCTTCTTTACCTTATTTTAGTTTTTGTGCATTGGCTGTTGCCGAAACAAATAAGGAAAGAAATGTCCTCCCTTTTCTCAAATTATTATCTCTCGTCTCCACCTTGTGTTCTGTTTTCTTTCCTTTATCGTATTTAATTTATTTTTATGGTTGAATATGTACTGCCGAAAACTCATTTTTTTTCTTATAATTGTTATATATATATAGTTGTCCCAACCGAAGCATCCATCTGCCTTATATAGATATATATATATATATATATATGTAATTGTTATTGCAAAACCGAGGACCTCTTCTCACTCTTTTAAGTTAATCACTTTTATTTTCTCCTCTTTCCTACCATAGAAAAATAATTAATGAAGATAAAAAATGAGTAGATTGAGAATTAGTTAAAATTCTTTGAATGGACTATGTTAGGAGTGGCGTTAAACGGTGTATAAATTTTAACTGTAAAATAGACTTGTGCACATGTTGCAGGGCATTGTTCCAAGTTGAACGGTGATGTGAGTGGCGCCAGTGAAATTTTACTCTTGATTGGTTTGATAGTTGTGCTACGATCAGGTTCGTTACATTGAACCTTGAGTGGGCAAGTACAGAATCTTTTTATAAGTCCTATACTGTTTTTCATGTACATTGCTCGTGGTTGTTTGCATGATTTAATATGCTTATTTCATGTTTAGTGAGTATTGATATTTACACATGTATTTATATTATTGCGTTAATTGATACTCTGTTATGCTGCTTATACATACATGAAGAGATGTCAACATAGAGACATTTAACCCAATTAGTAACACTGTAGTCCCTCAACAGGACTAGGAAATTATTTACACCGTAATCCCGCGCGTGTAGTGAATGGTCACTACCGCGGTAGTCCGGATTTGGGTAAATGGGAGATGTAGTCATCCCGGTGCTTAGGCGACTGTTGGGTGACGAATTCTTTTCATACCCGTGGACAGTGGGTCTGTTGACAATGGCAACCGTCCTAGATGCTCTGCAGGCATACCGACGGTAGTCCAGACCCTAGGGTTTATTACGTGTGTAGGATTTTCGGTTAGCCGTAGCCGGAGGATTTGTTGAAAGGTGACCCTGTCTGTAAGGACAGTATGTAGTACTACACAGGGATGTGTTGGTGTGCCTACAGGGAGATTACACCAATGCATTAGTCTCGGTAGTGCGGGTCGGGTAAACGACTATCGAGGCTGGAAGAGAGGAATTTGTGGTTACTTGTCCTCTCTGCCAACATCAGTGTGATGGGCATAGGCAGAGACCTAGACAAGCACTGGTGGGCTTAAGGGTAGTCCCCGGTCAGGGCTTACTCTGAGCATAGGTTGGCAGCCCGTTAAGATTCGGACATAGATGAGAATTTAGAGACGAAAGACATGTAATCAAATTACACAAAACGAGCATGCTGTTAATATCTCCTTTATTTTTGCAAGTTATCATTGGGTATCTTCTCTTGTGTTATTTTAAATTATTTTAATTTTTACATTTACTTCTTGTTGTTTAATAAAGGTGTTGTTCTATTGCTTTATTGTCTGATATTAATGACGGATGGTTCGGACTTGATGGCCTATTTACCTCAAGACCGTTCTTTGTAGCCACTGAGCCGCGAGGCTCAGTGCGTTTAATCTTACACGCGTAGGTAACTTGAGATATGCATGGGGATTGTTGGTGGGTGTTAGCCGCCGAAAAACATAACATCCAAGCCTAAAAGGGTGCTAGTGTGAGATCGTAAGTTATTTTAAGAAGTGTAAAATGGATTATCTTTTGATTTTATGTAGATTTTAAATGCCTTATATGGGTTCGCAGGCTCATACGGCGGTTGCCACATGCCGATGGATGGATCGGGGCGTGACAATTTTAGTGGCTGCCTTGGGTGTAGTATGAATAACTTATGTTGCGTTAATTAAGGTAGTATAACATCTTCGATATAGTGCCATTGTAGGATCATACTCTTATATTGTGTAATATACCTTGCTATGATCTTGTTTATGCTACTCCATACTTGTTAATGATTTATTAATCAAGGAAACATAACAACTTTGATATAGTGTTAGTATTATGATCCTATTTTTATATCTGGTTATGATCATGTTTATGTTGTTGCATAATTATCGTCTGGTTATGTTACGTTGACATGTTGATTTAATGTGTGATTTAGTATATATATTTTCTTGTTGGTTTATACAATACCTTATGTCCATTTTTAGGGAGCTCTCTTTGTAGCCTCACTGAGTTTCGCGACTCAGATGTGCACATTTTTCCCCTGTTGCGCAAGTTAGAGGTTTGGCCACTAGCCGGAAGTGAGGGAGAACCTAGTGTGTGACAAACTGTATTACTTGATAATCTAGATAGAGATTTAATTTATAGTGTTGGTTTAAAGGTAATATGTTAATACTTCCGCTATGTTCAAATAAATTAATTGTGGTGCTTTGTGATATTTTTAGCCTTGTATAAGTTGTGATGTATAAGTACAACTTATACGGCTGTTGCCACATGCCCAAAGGTAGGATTGGAGCGTGACAATCACGGTGATGTCCAATTATCACACATGCGGGTAACGTATCTGAGTACGGACCCACTCTATTTTTAGTCTACCATGACTTTAAGAGTTAATCTGATCCAACCCTCAGCTTACTCTCAGTATCTAAGCTATCTATGATCTTTAGCCTCAGGAGATGCTGGTGGGTGAACATCACTAACCGAATACTAATGGTTCGCGATGTCATCTAGGGTGCATTAATAACACCCTCTATTTAGAATCAAGTGATGTTTTATAATGGTACTAGTATCATGTCACCGATGTACATATACTAGAGTGTCCGGTGTAAATCATGATACTACTTCCTATGCTTTATTTTTATCATTTTTCGCATGATATATTTGCATTCAGTACTGCAGCATAATTAACTAACATGCGGTAAAAATTACATATTATGCCGAGTAGATAAAGCAATAAGCATACATAGCATATCATCATGCTAAATAAAATATAACAACATAGCATACATCTATTCTTAGCATTTTTAAAAGTATAACAATTATTTAGTTAGTAGGCATCTCAGAATTTTCTGACAAAATCTAATTAAGATTTCCCCCAGCTGGAATAAATCATACTATGATGAGCCTACGCACCTGTATAGATGTTAGCACTTTAAAACTAATCCAATTGAAGTCATAGAGTAATAATAGTGGGGTAGATAAGTCCAAATAATATTCCTAAGATAAGAAAATTTATTTGGAATTTTTAAATAAATTTTCTAAATTTAATTGGGATAGAAATAGATTGATTACTGCTGATCAGATTTATCCCCTTAAGTGATTTTAATCATGCAATTAGCCCAATCTACTTAGTCTAAGTCTACTCATGAACCCAAGCCTATACCATTTCCTTATCCAAGTCAACCTGGTCGAAATTGTTTAAATTTGACTTTAGTTAACCTAATTAGTCTAGTTTGACACAATCTAAATCAATTTGACCCAATTCGAGCTCAAATAGTGAAATTGGCTCGATCTAGATCCAATACAATTCAATTCGATTCAACCTAGATTCAGATCAATTCTGTTTGACTCGATCCAAGTCCAAATCAATTCACTCTGGTTCAATTCGAATTCGGTCTGATTTAATTGGATTGGTCCAATTGATTCGATTCAGCTAGCCCAATCCAGCTTAATCTTAGTCGAGCTCGAACCAAATCCAATTAACTAGCTTGGCTCGAATCAAACTTAATTAACTGATTCAGCTTACTCCAATTAAACTCAACTCGGATCCAGACTCGACCCAATCTGCACCCATTTACTTGATTCAACCAAACCCAACCCATTCACTAAATTAACTTAATTAACTCATTAAGCTCATTTAGCTTAATTAATCATGTGCTGATCATGATTAAGGAAAAGGGGCGAGGGTGCGTTACCTTCGCTCCCGCTCGTCTTCTCCAGCTCCGGTGAAGGCGCTCCTACTCTAGCGAGATCGTTCCAACTCCGACGAAGGCTCTTCAGAGGTAGCGGCGGCGAGATGAAGGGTAACGACACGTGGGAAGAGCTCAACACAGGGTGGAGAGGAAATGAAGAAGGGCAGTAGCTCCGGCAATCACTCGTCGAGCTCCATGGGCAGCAATGCGAGGATGGATGGGGTCGCCGATGAGGGAAACACGGCAAGGCACGAGGAGAGGACGCAGTCGACGATGACCTTGGCTCAACGAGGGGGACTCGCCGATTGCAGCCGCCCAGTTTAGGCGTGCTTTGCTCGCTCCCCTGTTCCTATCCACGAGCATGGGAAAGCAGCGGTGAAGGCGGGGCTGCCTTCCGCGACTTCCAACGACGATGGGAAGGAGAGGAAAAGTGGGTCGTGGGGGATGGAATGCCGACGAGCTCCTCAATTCTCCTCCATAGCTTAGGAGCATGAATCGTAAGAGGGAGCAGCATCTGCGTTTGTGGGGAAGAGGGCGAAGGCGTTGAGCCTTCACGAACAAAAGGGAAGGGGTCGCCAACCCTTCTCCGGCGAGTCGGTGGGCGAGGACGGCGGCTTGCATGCAGCGATGAAGGTGGCGAGTGAGGGGTTCTATGGTGATGGAAAGGAGTAGAAGAGAAGATGCGAGGTGTGAGCGGCAGGTACGAAGGGGAAGGCGGAAGGCATGGGTAGCACGCGCGCGTTGACGATGGATGGGGCGTGCGCGGCTTTCCCCCTTCCTTTCTTCTTCTTCTTTTTTTTTCCTAAAGAAGGAGGGTTTACATGGGCATAGGTAGAGACATAGATAGAGTAGACGGGCTTATGGGAACTCCCTAATTAGGAGATTCCCTAAGCATAAGCTGACTGCCCAGAACATAGTATATAGATAAAATAATAAATTTTTAGTGACAATAATCTAGAGACATAGACACTCCCTAGTAGTTTGAGATACACATTTGTATTACATACTCATGATACTATGTTTTATTTGTTGACTTTACATGCTTTGTTTGATATTATTGAATGATTTATGGACATATTAGAATCTTCCATTTCTCTACTTGAGATATTCTACTGCGGTTAGAGCCGTAAGTACAAAGCCGCAAGGCTGAGCACACCGCATTGAATGTGTGTGCAGGTCTACTAAATGATTGGCTGAGATAGTTGATGGAGATGAGGTTGTCGACGAACTTTTTCTATCTACCACTTCTTTTATTATAGTATTGTAGTAGGTATATCGGGACTGTGTTAGTAAAGTTGAGTTAATTGATTTAATTGTATTATCCACTAAGTTGAAGATATATATGAATTGTATATATCGACAAATACCTTGTATGAGTCTTTTGGGCTCATACGGCAGTTTCTACGTACTCGATAGATGGGTTGGGACGTGACAATTAAAGTAGTATCAGAGCTTAGGTTTAAGGTTGTATTATTATTTTTGCCAAAGGTTCTCATTGCAATTTATCGTTGTTTTTTACTATGATGATCTTTTTTTTGAATAATGGAATTACTTAATTGTGATGATCTTAGTTAGAGTAAACAAGATGTTGCAAAGTCTTATGTCAAAAAGAGAACATGTTAATTAAGTCGAAAGCAGTTTTCATGTTCCCTTGATGTGAATTCATGTTAGTTTAAGGAATATTAAGAATAAATTCCCTTTCATTTACGCCTCATAAATACTGCCGAGAGGATTTCCCCATCTTTCCTTTTATTTTCTCATTTTTTCTCATCTTATGTCATGTTACATGTCAAATACAGAGATCCTGATGCATAGCATGCTTAATTGTTATATTTTGATGTTTATTACAGGCATATAACAACAATATTTTTTCCTATAATCCATGAATATGAATGTTGATTAGGAAACTATGAGCTTCTCGTAATGTACCAGGATTAGATCATTAATGACAATATTGTTTTACTTTCACAGCTTCGGATAAAAACCAGGATCAAACAGACATGTCTTCAAGAAAATAAAAACCTTCACCGACTATTATTTAGGCTGCAGATGGGCAGCCATAGTAGAGCAGAGGAGAATCAGTTGCTCCATGAGATTTATGATATTGTATCTCCCACCCGAAGAAATATGTCCCAAGAGGGCAAGGCCAGCAGCTCGGTTAGTATATAGTCTCCCTTCAATTTTTATTATTCATTCTCTGCTGGCATGACACGCTATTTTTTTGAAAATTTTAAAACAGGAGGTGTACTCCTGGAGGAAGCAAAAGCTTTGCAACTGGTGGAAAGATGGTCGACCATACCTACATGGGGATCACTGTGCATTTGCACATGGATCATATAAATTACACACACAAGCAAAACCAAGGCGAAAATAGAATTTTGCATGCATCACTCTATTGGCCATCTGTTTGGCCACCCCTGCCTTTCATGGAGACCGCTGCAAGTTTCTCCACTCCCTTCCTCCCGAGTAACAGTTATTGCATTAAACTACTTTTCCTATTTCATTAAACTACTTTTGTTGTTTCTTTCATATACTAGTTTGCTGCTTTTTGTTTTGAGTTTTATACCATGTGTATTGGATAGTAGTTTGATACTTTTTTATACTATCTGTATGTTTGAGTGATGTACCAAGATTGAATCATTAATGACAATGATGATTTACTTTCATAGCTTCAGATAAAAACTAGGATCATGTCATTAATGATCCAATCCTGATACATCACTCAAACACACAGACAGTATATAAAAAAGTAGCAAACTACTATCTAACACACACGGTATAAAACTTGAAATAAAAAGCAGCAAACTAGTATATGAAAAAAAAACAAAAGTAGTTTAATGCAATAACTGTTATTCGGGAGGAAGGGAGCGGAGAAACTTGCAGCCTTCTCTACGAAGGCAGGGGTGGCCAAACAGATGGCCAACAGAATGATGCATGCAAAATTCTGTTTTTGCCCTGGGTTTTTGCTTGTGTGTGTAATTCATCTAGTCCATGTGTATTAATCTTTATAGGCGAATGCTTGCAGAAGTTGAGGCAGGAGAAATAGAAAAAAAAAATTATTGCCAAGGAAAAGGAGGAAAGAAGATAAAATTTCGATGGAAGCAGGAATCTCGATCTCTCTAGCAAATAATAAATTCCATCTCACCCTTTTTGATTGAAGAGTCAGAGTTATTTGTCACTCCAACAAGTAGGGATGTAAAACGGGCCGGGCTCGGGCCGCCCGACGTGCCGTGCTCGGCACGGCCCGTCCAAGTAGGCGTACTGTGCCGGACTTCTATTTTGGACCCATGGGCTTGAGGCGGCACAGCACGAAGCACGATATATATAATATTATATAAATAAACTCATTAATTTTAAGTTGGTGTAGTGATAACTAATAGCATTTTCTGAATGAATACCTGAATTTGAATCTCCGCACGTATTTATATTTATTTGATTGTGCAGCCTGCTTGGGCTCGGCCCGACAAGCCTAAGGGGCGTGTCGGGCCTCGTCGGGCCGTGTTCGGGTTGGCCCCAACAGGTCTCCACATCAGGAAAGTCAATGATGTATATTTATAGATTAAGTAACAATGGAATTCTAACCATTGTTTAACTTTTGGTAGAAGGTATCGCTGCTAATTTGTTCATTTCAAATTCAAATGGCATTTTAAGGATATTTATTAAGAGAAATATTCTATTCCCGGTAAAATACATGCTATTCTTCCTTTCTTTTATTCACACGGCAGCAAGGGGATGGAGATCGATTTTTTCCTTGATATAAAACTTAATTGCTTCAATCAGAGTGACAACTTAATTGCTTCAATCAAAGTGACGTACTCTTTGTGCATAAATACCTGGAGTAGAAAAAAACTTTATACTTCCCTTCATTGTGGTAAAAGGGATACCCAACATCTATCAAAGTCCTCATCAAAAAGCCGGCAGCTAAACGAGATAGAATACAACAGCATTACTTGTTTAATGACAACATAAGAAGTTCAGACTTGGAGAGAAATAGCAGCCAGGAAAGTTTGCATTTATTTATAGTTTATTACCTTCAAGGTTCCAAATTGTACTATTTAGACGTGTTCCCTCAAAAATCCTTATTAAAGTACAAATAGATTAAAGAAGGAAGAATGTAAATGTACAAAGCTCCTGTCAAAGTGAGATTTGAGGAGAGTACCAAATCACATTTCAGATTGATCCACTATTGGTGAACTAAAAGAAAATCTATATTGCGCTTGCCGTCTGGGCCCTTGTTATACCAAGATGAGAGATAGTCCCCATACAGAACCTCCCGATACTTGAGTGGAGTGTTTGCAGTTGCAAGCTGCGGGGCAGGATAAATTTTTCTAGTCTTAGATGGATCGTAAAAGGTTGAAACAGATAACCGGGGTTGATGGTTGTTCACAACAGCTCTATGCACCACGCTCTTGTACTCACCATTACTAATCACCTGCACAAGAATCAGAATGGAAAAACTATTCAAGTCGAAAAAAAAGGATTAAGTCTTACGACTAAGATAGTTGAATAAGGAAGCACAAAAGTTCAAAGATAACAACAATTTTGTACGGGGAACAGGTATTTCAATGCATGAAAATATTTTCCAATACCATTTAGATGTCCAAATATGTTCCTAAAGTCATCCCAACATGTATGGACAAGCTACAAGGAATACAACCATAATTATCTAATTGACGAACATTTCAGTGTTTAACTAGGTGCGTTTAAAAGATTTTTCAGAAGTACTACCATAAATACTTGTTTCAAAGCAATGGATCTAATTTATCTGGATTTTCGTTAAGAATCCTTGAAGCTCATCAAGTTAGCTTTGTATTATTGGATGTTTAATTAGTCTAAGAACAGATATAAGCAATTGT
This sequence comes from Thalia dealbata, assembly GCA_030544415.1. Taxonomy (NCBI): domain Eukaryota; kingdom Viridiplantae; phylum Streptophyta; class Magnoliopsida; order Zingiberales; family Marantaceae; genus Thalia; species Thalia dealbata. The sequence goes on from CM060458.1 coordinate 4,745,784, forward strand.
GCCCTTTCTCTTGTATAGTAAACCACAACCTGGCATACAACCTAAGCTGCAGTTTAGTGATGGTGTTAGCTAGCTACCTAAGTTAAAGCCTTATCTGTTGATACACGTATGAATGTTTCAAACACAGAGATTATCAAAGTTCACAACAAGATAAGCCGAGCAAAGATGGGACTCAATTTTTGCCCAGAGTGATTCAGAACCTTCCTAAGATCAGATATCTTGCAGTAAATGTTATAAGAATTATAGTCACTAGTAACCATTTGTATGTGCCTAGGATAAACATCAATCTCATGATGACTACTAAGAATGAAAAGGTTTTATTAGGAATCTACCGAAAAAAAATTTTGAAAGAGGCACAAGGCAAAGATCTGGAGGGGCGATTCAGCCTCATCTTACTCAGAGAATCAAGTAGGCAGTGTAAGAAAACATGAGGATCAAATAATTGGAACCTTTGTTGAACTAAAGAAAATCCTCTATAAAGGGCAGAAGAATGATCAAGAAAACAGGCTAAGGTAGCAGGAAAAAAAAGTAAAAGCACTGGGACTAATTGCAAAAGTATGTCGTTCACATGTTAGCAATTAATGTAAGTTTGGCAAGATGGAATGCATGTCACAGTTGTGTCTCGTCATATGCTAGCAAGAAAAGCATCATGCTTAACATGAAGACCACATGACTAATAAATCATATCAAAAATCAAAATATGGACATGGTATGTTTTTCAAAGTAAGGTATTACCTTACTTGCCAATTCCAGCAGATCTTAAAGCAGATTATCATACTTAACAACATATGATCCTTTGACATCATAAGTAAGGTTGGGTGGTAATACCTCTGTTTGGTCAGACAAAAGGACAATAATTGTATCAGATAATGGTTGTACTTCTACCCATTCACCATCTTTAAGAACCTCAAGACCGCCAACATCATCTTGTATTATAAGTGTTATAACACCAATATCAGAGTGGGATTGTAAACCAAGCACAAGCTCTGGCTGAGGACAAGGGGGATAGTAGCTGATAGTTATATTCTGATAAACTTCTCCAACAGCTTCTTCCATATATGAAGGTTGTAACCCCAGATTTTTAGACATCATACGTAACAATACTTGAGCAAGATTCTTCATGTTGTTGCTATACTCAGCTATTAGATTCCTGTATATTTGATTTTTTGCATAGTTAGTAATTAATATGTAACTAAATGAAACATTTACCAACACAACTTCATGTACTACACAGCATTATTTTCAGTATGCAAAACAAATGCTAGAAAAGAAATAAAGATCCAGGTTTTTGCCTTGTCTCATTAGTCAGAAACTATCCTTTTTAACATGCCTTGATTCTCATGGACTCCTATCAATACGGTTGACATAAACAATAATGTCAAACTTCTAAAGAAGCCAGAATGTAGAACTTCTAATAGAGTCAACAGACTATTAGGTTCAATGAAGTTGTTCGTCCTTCAAAATGGAATGATAGTTTAAATTGGCAGTTTATGTGTGTGTTAAGAAAAAGTTCCTAGGATTCAACAAAATTTAGTAAGCGTTCTTCTAAAGAAGATTAGAAGAATATGGTGGAAGCATGCCAAAGTAACATTTAAGTGAGAAAGCTAGATGCTCGATATGAACTCCAAGCTCTGAACTGAGTTCAAATCTTGAGGAGAAATAGCTAAAAGTTTGACTAAGTACCTTGATTCAGTTCAACCTAAAAAGACCAATTCTTTTGAAGAAATTGTCTTCAAGCATACAATTAATTTAACCACGTAGACTCTGAGTGTCTCTAAAGGAGTAACCTTAACTAACTTGCACTTCCCCAATAAAAAAGTACACACTAGTTTTATTTTATTCTGTTGTATTGCCCCATTACAAATGCTTTTCACCTACGATAAGGCAAGGACATAATTTACATTTTTACATATGATCCACAATAACCATTGGAGTAGTATATGTAGAGAAATCCTTCATTAAAGCAGGCTGCTGGAGGTTTCTCCAGCTACCTATTCTCTAGAACAAAAGAAGTATATGCGGAGAAATTAAACTTTAAAAAATCAGAAAATTCCACTATAGGTGTGAAGTCATGTCATCGGTGTCTAACAGTGTTATTTATCTGATTTAACATTAGTCAATTCCAAGTAATATAGGCATTTCAAATATTAAGAATTCAACTAATTCAGATAGTTGACTACTGAGAAACTACTTGCAACAAGCAAATTATCACCAAATGTCACTATAAATTAAGATACAGTTGATGGCAACTACTCCACACAAATGGGTTTACTAGTTTGACACAAACAATCGAGTAAAAGTAAAACAACTCCCTCAGCCACATGAACCTCAAAATTCATTGTTTTTGAGAGCTATTCCATTGACTGTCTGGCAGAAGTTAAGAAAAAAGTCAAATAAATCTCATTTTCCTTTAGCATCCATGAACAGCGCTAACAAACAAGTTTTGCTCTGCGTCATGGCCACTTTGTTAAACATTCAGTATTCTGTATTCCATACTCATATACAGCCTTAAAACCCTCAAACCATAGGCCTTTAAAGTTATTGATCTCCGAAAACAGTGAGGTTTGAACAAATCAAAACCGACATTTTTCACCATGCTAAAACTTCTGGTTCCGGCGAGCCTAACCTGTAATTGGCAGGGAAATCAGGCCACCGGCTAGGGTTCCGGCGAGATTCCGGCAGCGTGTGGTGGTCGAAGTAATCCCTCCAATCAAGAATCCCATCCTCCTTGGAGAGCATACGGCTTCCATACCCCTCCGTCGCTGGCGATTGGGGGTCGCATGCAAAACGGAGTTTCTCTTCCATGGGGGAGCGGAAAAAAGCGGACCCTGCGGCCTTCACCTCCTCCAGGAGCTGAGGGGGGACGCCGTGGTTCACCACCTGGAAGGCGCCCCACTCCCGGCAGGCGCGGCCAATTAGGGGAATGGGATCACCACCGGAAGGGCCGAGGTCGATGACGGGAATGCCTCCCTCGACGGTTCGACGGCGACAGGTTCCTGGGCGGAGGTCCGGCGGCTGGACGTAGCGGGAAGGGAGACTGCGGATGCCGGCCTCCGCGAGGATTTGGACGCGCTCGGGCTCGGTGGCCGCTTCCATGAACGAAGACAGTGAGGATGCCCCTGCAGTTTGGTCAGTCTGGGTGTAATAAATTAATATTTTCTTGCAGTATTATCCATAATTTTATAAGCAAAAATATTAATTGTAGTTAATTTACCTTTTTATTTAAAATTATATTTGAAAAATTAGTATTTTATGCTTTTGAAAAAATTATTTTTTTTAAAAGAATAGATAAGTGAGTTGAACTACCAGGCATATGCAAACTGTTACTTTTAAAATTAAACTCACTAATGCTAGTATTATTTTTAATTTCTATGAGTCTCAAATTTATGATATTTGGTGTTAAATGTTATTGTTCTAATTAATTAAAAAGTAGAAAAAAAAATTAGCTGACGCTAATTTTACAGCTCCACTCGCCACTGTATGCAAATAATTTTTTACAAAAAAAAAAGAATAAGTGTTAGCTCTACGTAACCAATATTATTACTAGTATGCTGATTCCTAATCTTAGCAAAACTTCTCAATAAGCCAATCCTCTGTATGGTTCCAACCTACGCTTTCCTCTCCCAGCCCCACGAAACCCAAACATGCTTCCCCATTGGGTCGATGGTCTCCTAGCAGCAGATTAATTCTCCTTCCTCGCCGTGCGGATGTTTGGCGCTGCAATTTCTTTTGTTCCAAAGGAGTCGGTGTCTTCAGCGTCTCCTGTAATCGGCCAACTCCAGAGGTTAGTTCTTCGATCGCTGAACATTCAACGACATTCTTCTTCTTTGATCTTTGCTTCTTCATTGGTTTTTTTTTCTTCCAGAGATGAATCTCCCTTCTTTTGCCAATCGTTTCCTTCATTAAAAAACTTCACAAGAGTCTTTTTTTTTCTTTTTCGTACTCTACAGTGAGATTGAGATTGTGATTGTTGTGCCACTTTTTGGGGAAAAAGCCATTTAATTTGGAAAACCTAATTTTTTTGTATTTTTTTATTGCTTTTTTGTGGAAACCGAAGTATTCGTTGTTTCATAGGTTACTGGGAAGTATACAGATTTTGATGATATATCTAGTAGTTACACATTCAGATACGTGTTTCTTCAAATTGTCTATAATTGTAGAGTCTTTTATCTTTTGTAGCATATATTTTTTATAGTGATTAGCTATAGGAGTCCAGTGGGATGTCACAACATTCTTTTCTCGATTATTAAGGACTAGTATTAGGGAGCCGCTTTTGTTCAAGAGCAGGATTGGTAGTCCTGCTTCATTCTCTTTTGTTCCTGCTCTTAAATAACTTCATTCCTGCAGAATAGTAGTTTTAGAACCACGAATGGTTAAATCTCTTTTCCAGTTTCCACATTCTTGCATCCATCTACATATTCTTCGAACTTTGAGTACATCTTAAGTTTGGTAAATAATAACTTGTTTATGTGATATTGCCTCCAGTCACCCACACCGGCATGGATCAGTCAAGTAACTCGGGAAGTGCTAGGTATGGCCCGAGCATTAAACCAAGTCAATGCTCAGCAGCTAGGTCCGTTGAAGGTTCAGATTCAGCGTCACAAAAAGATTCAGCGCCAACAAAAGCATCACGTCAGAAGAAAAAGATGGAGAGTGGTAATGATGTCTCAAAAAAATCAACTTTGAGCCCGAAGCGCCACCCAAGCCCAGGTGCTGCTCCTCCCAAATTACCAATGGCTTCTGCAAATGCTTCAACCTCATCTTCTGCCTCAACGTCGATGGGAAGATCATCAGCTACAGTGGTTACAAAGAGTAGTACTGATCCAAAGTTAAGAGATTCATATACAACTGCTAGTATCTCTAGAAACCTTAGCGATAGAAGTGACAGCATAGACGGCGCAGCTTCTGCCTCCATCAGGCGGCACACCGGAGGTGATAGTCGTTGGGATGCCATTCAAGTGGTGATGTCAAGAGAATCATCGATTGGCATAGGTCAATTTAGACTCCTTAAGCGGCTTGGCTATGGTGATATTGGTAGCGTTTATCTTGTTGAGCTTAGAGGTACCGGTACGTACTTTGCCATGAAAGTGATGGACAAAGCCTCAATTGCTAGCAGGAATAAGCTTATTCGGGCTCAAACTGAAAGGGAGATACTTGGTATCCTCGACCATCCCTTCTTACCTACGCTGTATGCTCACTTTGAGACAGAAAAATTCTACTGCTTGGTCATGGAGTACTGCAGCGGTGGCAATCTTCATTCTCTTCGGCAGAAGCAGCCCAATAAATATTTCAGCGAGCAAGCTGCTAGGTTAGTTTCCTTCTACTAGGCTAAACTTCAGCTGTCTTCGGTGAGAGATTATAAATATATGCTTACAGTTTTTGAGCTTATCCACACCCATCTTTCTAGTAAGAATGTTCCTTGGACAAAAAAATTGGGCATTCTTTCTTGATGATGGTCTTCTTTCTTTCCGTTGAATGATCTAGTAACTTTAGCTGATGAAACATGCGCTTCGCTCTATCAGAAAAGCCGTCCTTTTTGTAGAGCATAATTTTAAGCTGACATCATGTCCTGCATATTCTTCCTTTTCTACACTCTCCCTTTTTAGTCTCAAACTCTGGAGCATTTTTGTTCACCTGTTTGTTTTGTTCTACGTGAAACAGATTTTATGCTTCCGAAGTGTTACTTGCCATGGAGTACCTGCACATGCTGGGTATCGTTTACAGGGACCTGAAGCCTGAAAACGTTCTCGTAAGAGAGGAGGGTCACATTATGTTGTCCGACTTTGATCTCTCACTGCGATGCTCTGTCGATCCAACGCTGGTCAAATCCTCAACAGCTCGCTCGAGCAGCAGCAACGCGGCCGCTACGAGCACCGTGATCGACGGCAATCAGGCCGTGCACGTGCACGGCTGCATCCAGCCATCCTCGTTCTTTCCTCGCATTCTCCCCAAGAAGAACCGCAAATCCAAATCCGACTTCGGCGTCGGCCACGGGAACGTCCTGGAGTTCATGGCCGAGCCGACGAACGCCCGGTCGATGTCGTTCGTGGGGACTCACGAGTATCTGGCGCCGGAGATCATCCGAGGGGAAGGGCACGGCAGCGCGGTGGACTGGTGGACGTTCGGCATCTTCCTCTACGAACTCCTGCACGGGACGACCCCCTTCAAGGGCTCCGGCAACCGCGCCACGCTGCACAACGTGGTCGGCCAGCCGTTGAAGTTCCCGGACTCCCCGATAGTGAGCACGGTGGCCCGAGACCTCATCCAAGGCCTCCTTGTGAAGGACCCGCAGAGGCGAATCGCCTACCACCGAGGCGCCACGGAGATCAAACAGCATCCCTTCTTCGACGGCATCAACTGGGCTCTGGTGAGATGCACTTCACCGCCGCACATTCCCGAGCAGGTTAACTACAGTCAGTTCGCGAGCAAGGGAAGGAATACCACCGCCGACTGCAGCCTTCCAGGTGCAACTGGAAATACCACTGCATGCAAGAGCAAGTCGGATGACTCTTCCCATCTTGATTTTGAATACTTTTAGTGAGGTATTTACTTACATGGTGTTCCATTCTTTGGGGGGGAGACATCGGGGAAGCAATTATTCTCGGCAAAACACAAGTGTGATCAATATATCATTAATTTACACGATTAGATAAGTAAATATAATGTTTTGGTGGTAGCAACTTTGTTGCTGCAGGGATTTGCCTGATGTGATGTAATATTGTTGGCTGTATATAGAGAGAGATGAGTTGAACTTGGCAATCCCTCAGTGCTGGAATCTGTAGATGTTCAGTAGAAAGAAGCCCCCCCTGCTGATGTAGAATTCTTGTACCTGTCAATGTAAATGTATGTACATTGCTAGAAAACCTCAAACACGGGACTTCTGTGAAAAGAAAATTGTCTACATTCTTGTATCTCTGCTGCAGATGATTATTTCCATGTATATATATACCCTGTGGGCTTAGCTGATTTCTATATCTTTTCAATAATATTTTTTTTAAAAAGTACGAATTTTTTACTTTTAATTAACAATTATATTAATCAAAGGTTTACATTTCTAACAATGCATAGCTAAGTGTGTAGATTCATATTTTTTTAAAAACTACATATATGTTAAATCTGTTGTCAACATATAAAATTTTGGAGACTCCTATTTTATCCTATGCTGTATATTTTTCTATAATATTTCCAGAGATCAAGTTTTAGATGCTACATTCAAACTCCCTTGAAAATACAGCGCTTATGGGTTTAATTTGACCCACCTTAATCGAACATTGATATTTTTTTTTAAAAAAAGTCAGTAATTTTTTTAGTACTCGTAGATTAACTCAGATGTTTAATAATGAGAATATAAATTTCTAAGATTCATTATCATTCCATCGTATTTGTCACGGTATTTATATCTGTAAACGGGTGAAGGAAACTTCGTCATCGAATATATATATTATATTCCTAAGAGATTGTTGTGAGGAGAGAAAGACGGAGTTGATATAATAACTCCGCAACTTGAGGGTTTTTACTGGTGCTTTTGAAAGAATAAAGTAATCTTTTTTCCCCTCATCCCTTCGGGTTTGGTGTTCTTCGCCACCTTCTTGTGTCGTCTAAGTGTCTTGACGACACGCCACATACCCGGACGTAATCTCCGTCCACGTTTGAAGGGTGTGACAATTGGTATCAGAGCCAAGTTCTGAACACCATCCGAAGAAGTAAAGTACGGTGCAACATCTCAACAATCTCCATGGTGACCAAACAAGAGTTTGAGAAGTTGGAGAAGAAGGTGGTCACGATGGAGGAGTTGATAAAGGCATCGCAAACCACTGGCGACGCAAACTTTTCTTCCTTACAATCGCGCATGGAAGAGATGCAGATGATGTTCTTGCGTCTCTGTAGCGACCTCGAGCGAACTTGGACCACCAACGAACAGACGTCTGAGATCGCAGAACCAAGTTCCCGGGCGCCGAAGGAAGGTGACATGGCGCAGGAATTCTCACTGGGAACGGATGCATACCGTTCCGACTCCCGACGACCAGGGGACGTTCTTGCATCCTCAAAACCGAACGTCCGCATCCCTGATCCTTCTACGTTCGCCGGAGTCCAAAGTGCCGAAGTTCTGGAGAACTTCATATGGGACATGGAACGTTTCTTTAAAGACGTCTGGAGTTGCGCCCCGAAGAAGTCACCCTCGCTGCAATATGGAAGGACGAGGAGGTAGCCAGATTGACGGAGATAGGAAAGCTTGATAGCGAATTCGAAGCGCTGATGCAGCAGAACACGGCGTCCGGGAAGACTCTCTTCGAAGTTGTCAATGGGCACCCCTCATTTTCTCCGATGGGGTTGGCTCGTGCGAAACGCAACGATCCGGCTGCGAGTCGTTTCGTCCAGGATTGTCAAAAGCAGGCGCTGGCGGAGCAGGGGAGCGTGACGAAACTTCGGCGACCAAAGAAGGCGCGAGCCGATCGCCATCGTCGCCCATGGATGGGTTATTTCGGTGGCGGAGGTCTTCCGCAGTTGTCTCCGCAGACGTGGCAGAGGACGCAGCAGCTACACGAGCGGAAGGCATCGATATCTCGATGCGATGGGCCTATCATGGTCGCCAAGTGGATTGATTCGGTTGCGCATCCACTTCCGCCATGGCTGTGCGTCCAACCCAGTTTTCGTGCGAGTTTTTTGAGTTCTTCTTTGTGTACGATGAAGTTCTTCGGCTGCAGCAAAGGCGGCCGACCTCCTCTGCTCTCCAGAACTCTTCCCGGAGGTTTGATCGGGTGTTGGGCCATCGCACATTCTCGCCCAACGACGTGGAGTGCTTGGTGCAGTGGGAGTGGGCTCCCATCGAGGACGCAAGCTGGGAAGGCGACATGGTTTCTTCGCATACCAGCTCACACTTCCACCTTCGCTATCAGTTCCTCGAGGCACTTTGTGATGGTGACACCGCGACTCTTCCGCAGCAAGAGTGGACGATACCATCTCTTTTCCGCTATCCTCCGAAGCACGCTGCAAACATCACGGAGTGCTGGGTGGTTCAAACCGAAGGAATTGAGGCATCTTTGGTTCAAGAGAAAGGCGAGTCGTTTGACGAGCGAAGCATCTTTCCAATCATTCCGGAAACATGTTTACGATGGAGTTACGACAGAGTCGATGAGGGCATCGACGTCTTTCGGTGGGGGACGCTTCCGAGACGGAGGTTGCATCCCGTAACTTAACTTCCCAAACCTCTTCGTCATCGAATATATATATTATATTCCTGAGAGATTGTTGTGAGGAGAGAAAGACGGAGTTTATAATAACTTCGCAACTTGAGGGTTTTTAATGGTGCTTTTGAAAGAATAAAGTAATCATTTTTCCCTTCATCCCTTCGGGTTTGGAGTTCTTCGCCACCTTCGAGGCTTGTGTCGTTTAAGTGCCTTGACCTGCATACCCGGACGTAATCTCCGTCCACGTTTGAAGGGTGTGACAGTATTAGTTATTTCCTTTTTTTATTTCATAAATACAAAAAATATTTTTTATAAATATCTAATATACATTAAATGGTACTGCTTAGCTTAAAATTATCTTTATTTTATCTAATATACATTAATGATGACAAATAATATACTAAGGAAATATCTAGATAAAAGATAAATGTTAACCATGTTTAATTTGGCTATCGAAAAAAATTAATTTATAAATTTAATAAATATAGTTATAGCAAGACTTTATGAATAGATTTATTGAAGTAAAATTAAGAAATATTAATAAAGGTTAAATGAAAAATTATAATTAATATAATAACTACTGTAATACAGTATGTGTATATTTAGGAGAAGAATAATTGAATACTATTAAAGTAATAAGTTAATAATAAAATAATTATTTTTTTATATTAAAATAATAATATTTACCGAACTATAAGTAGATAAAATAAAAAAATTTATCATCTTATAGTTAACTTAGAATGTTACTGCTACGATGAATTAATTTGTATAGTAATATATTATTTCTTATTACTTTATTTATAACCCTCAACTCATTATATAGCAGTTAGTTTGGATTAAATATAATTAAATAAATTATATTAAATTCAATGTATTATTTTTACTAGGAAAGATCTATTTTATTGGGAAAAAAAATACTACTAACGACAACAATCATAAATAGGATATTACGAAGCGGATTGTGGTTGTTTATAGATGGTGGAAACAAGTAGACGTAAAAATAAACGTCATCGACGATGTATTGAATTGATACCTCACGTATATAATATAATACAACAGCGGATCTGACATCCGGAATGACGTTGCACCAAGTTCGCCGACAGGGTCCAAGCAGCGTCAGAAGCTCCGACCCGTTCAACTTCAACTCCGACCCGGTTCGGCGACAAAAGGGCCGGCTCCGGTTCGGAGTTGGGAGTTTGGACGCCACGCTCATTGCTTTGGATTGCTAGGGTTTCCTCCTTCGCGGAGCATCGGCTGCGAGAGGTGGGAAGATCTCGTGCCCTGCCCCAAAGCTCTCGTTCGGTCTGTCTTTTTGTAGCAACACTTGGAGATTTGGTGTTTCTCTGAAGGATCTCTATCTTCAGGGTGCTAGATCCTCGTCCTCTCTGCCATGGCGGATCGGTTGACCCGTATAGCCATCGTCAGCGCCGATCGGTGCAAACCCAAGAAGTGCCGCCAGGAGTGCAAAAAGAGTTGCCCTGTTGTGAAAACAGGTTATCTCTTGTCCGCTATTTCGCCGCTAGATAGTGTATTTTTTTAAAAATTTCGGAATTCCAATAGCATGATTAAGCTAAACTTATTTACTTATTTTTTGGTGTCTCGTAAGTGTTCTAAAATTTCGATTCAAAGTTTTGATTTGACCGTAAATGTTTCGCGAAGGATCCTATCCCTTTATTCCAAATTCGTTATTTTCTATATTTTTTATGTGATGTTTTACTTTTTTTAAATTATTTTAAATAGCTTGTTTGGACAGGTGTTGCTGAAGATTTTAGCTTTCTTATTATCAAACGAGTTCTTTGTCAAACCACATTAAGTTTTCATCATTACTAGCTTTAATATGTGAATTTGAGCTATGTAATTAGTTGGCATCTAGGTTCATGACTCGTTTTAGTTATAAATGGAGCTTTGTAGTTTTGCCCTATCTTAAATTAGTATTGAGATTGTGATTAATGTATTGGAGTAACATCTATAACGTGGAAGTTATTGTGAGTTGTAGTATGAATGGCCAATGACTCTAGGAATCATTGAAAATTAGATTTTCTTTTGCTTTTGGCCATCCACTGTACAGTACGATGAACATACCTAGTTCTACCTCTACTGGATACTGTTGTCATGGTAATTTATTGTTTGCTTACGTCTGCTTCCTTTTTTTGTTTATGACAGGAAAGTTGTGCATAGAAGTAACTCCTGCCTCAAAAATTGCTTTCATTTCTGAGGAGCTGTGCATTGGATGTGGTATCTGCGTCAAGGTATACCAGTTGCCTTTCAGTTCCTGTAATTGATTTGAGGTCATTGAGCTTTGTGAGATTTATCTGGAATTCTTTGTTATTCATATTTTGCTTGTAGAAATGCCCATTTGAAGCCATTCAAATTATCAATCTGCCAAAGGATTTAGATAAAGACACAACTCATCGTTATGGCCCAAATACGTTTAAATTGCACAGGTTGGGAAAAATTATCCTTTATGATAAAATAGATGTGTTGTTGCCTATTTCCTTTCTAAATGAAGAATTCCATGATCTATGCTGTTTATACAGATTGCCAGTTCCAAGACCTGGACAAGTTTTGGGCCTAGTTGGGACAAATGGTATTGGAAAGTCTACTGCACTTAAAGTGTTAGCTGGGAAGCTGAAGCCCAACTTAGGGCGATTTAATGTAATTCCTAAAAAACATTTTTCATTTTTAGTTGTTTTGAAGCATTTATCGACTGTCTTCAAATAACTCTCTCTGCTTGCAGAATCCTCCTGATTGGCAGGAAATTTTGACATATTTCCGTGGCTCTGAGCTTCAGAATTATTTTACTCGCATATTGGAGGACAATCTGAAGGTACTGATAAGCATGAACTTTCAAATTCTATATTGTTTATGCTCTTACTAAATGCAGCTGGTGTGGTAGTAGAGGTGGTAGAATTCTGTTGATGCCATCATATTTATTTTTCAGTTGATTCACAATTATTTGCTCGATGTTGTATTTTTTATAATAATAAACATGAATATTTTGTTTCATATCTGGTCTTGTTGAAACACAATCCAATTTTTTTCATCTGACTCAAGGTATTTTTTTTACTTTTAGATATTGTAGAAGAGTTTCCTGTCATGAGAAAATCCCATTATTTTTTGGCTTCTGTAGGAACTATGATGTACCTCATTCTTTTATCGATGATTTATATTCTATATATGTTAGTAAAACTGCTTTTTGAAAATCATTTTTTGTTTATGTATGAAATGTGATCTTATGTATTTTTGTCTATGCTCCATCTCAGTATTTTTACTCAACTATGGCAACTCGTATCTTCCTAGGCATCTTCAAATTGCTAGTAATGCATTTTACTATATATTTTGCACTGGTGAACAACTGTAAGAAATCATGATGTGCTATGGCAGTTTATTAGGGATCTCCTCTAATTTTTCTTTGAAAATTAATTAAATTTGTGAAGATCTCTGGAGATGCATTGCTTTTTGTAGATGAATGACAAGAAAAAAATGAATATTTATAGGACTGCTCTTATGGTTTCTTTGGATGAAGATTCAATCACAAACATCAATGATTTTTAAGTTCAATTTCTGCATTCAACATTGATGTTGAGTAGTGTAAAATCTGATGTGTTTCTTTATGCATTTCTTTTCATTTATTTCGTTCTTCGTGTACTATGGGTTTTATAACATGTAAATATTTAGAATTTTGGGGCACAGCTTCTGTGTAATCGCTCATAACATTATCAAGGTTTACGGGACATCCATGCACATAAATTTAGGCACTAGTGCAACAAGACATCATAGATTTACATTTACTTCTGATGCTTTTGTATTCAGCATTATTGCTGCAAATGTCATTTCTTTGTTTTTCTTCGGTTAATAGTAACTTTGTAGAATAGTGCAGGCAATTATAAAACCTCAGTATGTTGATCACATTCCAAAAGCTGTCCAAGGGAATGTTGGCCAGGTTCTCGAACAAAAAGATGAAAGGGAGATGAAGGCTGAACTATGTGCTGACCTGGAACTAAATCAGGTTATTGATAGAAATGTGGGGGATTTATCTGGTGGAGAGCTGCAAAGGTTTGCTATTGCTGTGGTTGCTATACAAAATGCGGAAATCTATATGTTCGATGAGCCATCGAGTTACCTTGATGTGAAGCAGAGGCTTAAAGCAGCACAAGTTGTCCGTTCCCTGCTTAGACCAAACAGGTTGTTTATATTTCCCTGATTTAGGAAAGTTCTTTCGATAGTTGCATTACTAATGCCCTCATTTTTCCTTGTTTAGCTATGTGATTGTTGTGGAGCACGACCTCAGTGTGTTGGATTATTTGTCTGATTTCATTTGCTGCTTATATGGAAAGCCAGGAGCTTATGGTGTTGTTACACTCCCGTTCTCTGTAAGAGAAGGAATCAACATTTTTCTGGCTGGTTTTGTTCCTACAGAAAATCTGCGGTTTCGAGACGAGTCACTTACATTTAAGGTACAACATCATGTCTCCTTATATCTGCTGGAAATAATATTTTCATTATTTACTCAAATTGTTCGATTTTCCAGGTTGCTGAGACTCCTCAAGAAAGTGCTGAGGAGATTCAGACTTACCAACGTTATAAATATCCTACCATGACTAAAACTCAGGGGAATTTCAAGCTTAAAGTGATCGAGGGTGAATTTACTGATTCTCAGATCATTGTGATGTTGGGTGAGAATGGGACTGGGAAAACAACTTTTATTCGGATGCTGGTAACTACCTTATCATTCTGTTGTATTTCTGTTGTTTGTTATCTTACACTACCCCTTGTTTTTATATGTGGGCACAAGTCACACAGCGTATATGCCATGCAATTGAGAAAGGAAAAAATCTCAATTTATTGTTAGGATAGTTCATCTGCATATAACTCTGCATATTTGGTTTGCTTATAATTATTTATATTTCTTATTTATCTTCGACCCGTCTTCATTTAGATACATACATAAATATGTTCTGTGTAGCATATACCTAAGCAAGAATTGATCTCAATATACTAGGATATCAGTTATGCAAAGACAATTTGCATATAATTCAATTACTTGTGAGTTTCTCGGCAAACTAAAGTTCACTTAGTGATGTTTTAATGCACACCTCAAATGACATATATTGTTAGATTCTGTTGACCATCTTAATCATTTTGTTCTGTATCAGAATCTTTCCATAGGTAGAAAGTAAATTGAGAAGTTATGGAAATGTGTATATCATATCACTTATCTGGCTCCTCTGCCTATGAAATTTCAGGCAGGATTGTTGAAACCTGATACAGTGGAGGATTCAGATGTGGAGATACCTGAATTTAATGTTTCATATAAGCCTCAGAAAATTAGTCCAAAGTTTCAGTATTCAGTGAGGCACTTACTTCATCAAAAAATTCGAGACTCATATATGCATCCTCAGTTTGTAACTGATGTTATGAAACCATTGCAAATTGAGCAATTGATGGACCAAGAAGTTGTGAATCTTTCTGGTGGAGAACTGCAACGTGTAGCATTGTGTCTGTGTCTTGGAAAGGTTTGTGTTTCTCTGACCTACATGCTTCATATGTTTAAATTATCGATAAAATGTCAAGATCCAATGTGGCTTAACTTCTATAGTCGAATAGTCACATACATCTATAACTTTGCTCTTCATTGAATCTTAGTTTTCACTGAAAGATCTGTCGTATCTACACCTTTCATTTCATGACATCTGACCATCAAAGAAAAATCCTCCATGACTAATTATCCAGTCATAGATGCTGACTCCAGGTTTAGGTTTTCTGTAGATATTCTTATGCTGCCATGGATCTTTGGTCAAAATTGCCTATGAGTAACACATAATTGTTTCCAACCTGTGTAGCATTTTGTGTAAAGTTTGGTTATATAGAGATTCATCCAATTTCAAAAGTGCAAAGAATTCTGTTGTCGCGTTCTTGGTTTCCAGAGGGTTAGAATTTTTAGTGAAGTTGGTCAGAGTAGTATGTTGCAATTTTGGTTCCTATTCTCCAGGGTGCATTAGAGTGTTCATGATGCTGGTAAAACCATGAAAGTAGTATTAGAACTTAAGGTTTAAAATTCAAATAACGGAACACATGCTGATCCATCAGACTGGTATTCTATTGGTGTTTCTAGTGATGACAAAATAGCAAGTGATGGTATATGGGTTCTGACATTGAAGAAGGAAGAAGGAGAACATGGGTGTATCAGTGTGCGGTGTTTCCTTCATGTGCTAATGTGCTGGGCACTGACACTGGTAATGTGAGCTGTGTTGGGTTTTAGGTTGGAGTAATGGGTGATGATCATTGTAGCTTTACAGCAGAAAAGGAGATAGGGCAGTGTCCTTTCATTCTTGCGGAGAAAACAGAGAACAAGTGGCAAATGGGAACCGTACAGTATTATCTAGTCTGCTACCTGGTTCTCTTATGGGCTGGTAAATTGCTCATATTGAACTGGTATGGGTGGTTTTAAAATCCTAGTTAAAACCCTAGTTTTAGACCTACTTATCTTTCCTTGCCTGTAATCGAAGAATTATTTTTTGTTGTATAATAGGATAAAATTATAAACTTTACAGTTTACAGAAAGCTTGTTTGGGTTTTAATATGCATTAAATATTCTCCCTTAATTAGTATGCAACATATTTACATCCAAAATTTCCTTTAATTTTTTCCAATGCTTTAAAAATCAATTAGTGTTTTCCATCTCTAGTATTATTTTCTCAGATTGATTCTGGTCTTACGTACAGCCAGCAGACATATATCTGATAGATGAACCAAGTGCCTATCTTGATTCAGAGCAGCGTATTGTTGCCTCAAAGGTGATAAAAAGATTTATCCTTCATGCGAAGAAAACAGCCTTTGTTGTTGAGCATGATTTCATCATGGCAACATACCTCGCTGATAAAGTCATTGTATACGAGGGGAGGCCTTCTGTGGATTGTGTTGCTAATACACCTCAGTCTTTAGTATCTGGGATGAATCTGTTCTTATCTGTAAGTCTTTTGCGTTGCATAATTTTACTTCCATCTTCTACTTTTTCTTATTTGGGCTATCTTAGTGTACGCAGTTTCTGATATTGTTTTGGATTGTCTATCTGCAAAATTTTCTTGACTGTTAGTTTATAAACCTGGAAAGCAGGCAGTCTACAACCAATACCTGAAAATGATTTTTAACAAAAACTATAAACCAAACATAATTGGAGTTTGTAATTTTAGAAGTAAATGTGTATCCATATATCTCTCTGTTTGTTTAAGAGTGAAAATTTCGAGGTACCAAGAAAGTAGTGTTGCAATGCTTCATTTTCTATTAGATTAATTACACAGTGGAAGCTATTGAAAAAGATAATGCTTAAGAAGACGTCTGTATATTTTTGCATACCGTGTCTGTTAGTGTTATTGTCCATCTAGTTTAATTAGGTCAATTTCTCTTTTATGCTTTTCTATGATTTAGTGGCTCTTTGTTCGTATCTTACTTTATTCTCTTTCGCTGATGAGTGTATTTTGTGTCATTCTTCACAGCATCTTGATATTACTTTCAGAAGAGATCCAACCAATTACAGGCCCAGGATAAACAAGTTAGATTCAACAAAAGATCGGGAACAAAAATCTGCAGGATCTTATTATTACCTAGATGATTGATACAAAATTTTGTTGTGTACACAGGTTTGTATTCCGTTCAATTCTCCTTTCCTCTCCTTCCGTCCTTGTACTTATACATGCCATGTTTGAGCTCTGCTACAAAAACGCTGCATTGTTTATAATAAATTTACCACCTGCAGGCTTGTGCGAGGATAGTTGCGGCTCTTTCCTATTGCTTGTACAAGCATGAACATTAGCATTAGCATCTTTGCAAAATCCTGATGCCTTGCTATTCTTTTCCTGTTCAATCACATTGCAGGCTCTTTCTAATCTTCCAACCTGAAAACGATGCCGAGCAAAGCCCCGTGTAGTCATGAAGGCAAACAGAGTTTATCTTTCACCTCTGCCTACCCTGCATCCAAGAATGCCTTTTCCACTGGATTGACCGATAGTTAATGTTTGGTTCTGCAGTTCGAGTGCGACCATATATATGTTTTGCTTTTCTGATTACTGTAGAGCTTCATAATAATGGACGTGAAACGAGCTGTATTAATGTATCAGTGCATCTGGTTTGATTGCTGATCTTGGTATTTGTTTATCCAATGAGCTTCAGGCCGAGGGCTATTAAATATATTTCATTGCTGACAGTCAACAACTTCGATTGTATCCATCAATTACTTTGCGGTTCTTATGCAAGAGAGGTGTCATTCATATGCGATTATTGTTTTGCTCCTGTGATGAAGGGTTTATTTTAAGCAATATCCTTGAGTCAGGGTTTAATTTTTAACCGCAAATGTCACCATGTTTATGTTAGTTTCATCGTTACTGTGTAAGTTTTATTTACTACTTAAATGGCGTTTCAGCGTAAAAGGTTTGGGAAATCTGACGTTTCAAAAACGAAAGGAGATGAAGCTTTTCCAGTGTAGTATTAAAACTTTTTTCATGTCACGATCATTCCTTGTTAGCAGTCCACGAGGTCATGGACTAAATTAAATAGAGGAACAGTTGCTTAGTAAGCTAGCTAAAGGAGTTTAAATTATAATTAGAATTTGATAGTAGTTATATTTTAATTAATATCATCTTTCTTGTAAAGTAAAGAAGAAGGTCGTATCATATAATATATGTCCCCTATGGCATAAAAATTCATTTACTAACAAAATTAACCTTAGAACAAAGTATTTTAATTTTATGGAAAACTCTCCACTTTGGTAGATTTTTTTACTTCCGCATTTCAAGATAATTTAAGTTCAGGATGCAACGCACATTGTTTGAGTATACATAAAAAACCCTAGAAAAATACAAGGGGGAAACAAGAAAATGTTTGCTGCTTGTTAGGGGTACGCAAAAATCGAACCTAGAAAAAAGAAAGTTCCGTCTCCCGCCGCGCCGGCGGCCCTTTGGGCGCTGACGAAATCAGTTATCGAACTGGCGGCGCCTCCGTCGATGCTGCAGGTTGCATCACTGACCCTGAAGAGGCGAATTCCAAGGCGAGAGACCTTCTCTTTGGGGTTTCCTCTAGTTTGGTTTGGATTGCAAATGCGGTAACATTTTACATAGCTTTTGGTATTTAAGATTGCCATCGAGTTCGAGCCTTTTGGTGCCGATGCTGCCACTCCGCAGTGCGATCGCTGCGACTCGTCTTCGATCGGTTCTTGCCGCGGAGTCTCCGAGATGGGGATTGGTTCCGCAAGGTATTCGGTCTCTCCTTCCATTTCGGTTATCGGGACTTTCTTGATGTTAAACGGAGGCGTCTACATAGAAATTGGGGAATAAAAATTGAAGTTTGTTTACTTACTCTGATGCTGCATTATTAGACAACCAGAGAGTTAGAATATATAGAACTGTTAGTCATTCAAGAAATGGACAGTGAAAGATTATCTGATAGATATGTTGTTCCATTAGGACCAGATTTTGGTAAGTAAAGGAATTGGATGGAGCAGATTAAGAAAAAAAGAAATCGGAAAAGGAACTAAAATGTCTATCGTAGGAGTATTTTGGTATTTAATAATTTAAGTATGCTAGCATTTTATGATCGTGATAAAGTTTAACCCTAATGTTATCTGGTAATATTGGAAAGGTAAATGTGCAACGTTTCGTAGTAGCAAATATGCTATTTTTCATATCGTGGAGGAATAGATATGCCAAAACTGGTTCGATATTCTGCCGTTCTTTTACTGTGCCAATGCAATTTGATTTTTAGTGCTTTTTTGTTTTTTAAAAAAACCTTTTATTGCTTTTTGTTGTTTTGATACGTATTATGGAAGAAATATTTTTATTTAAAATTGCCTGCAGATGTTGTTTAAAAAATTCGAATGATCAATATGGAAGGAGGATCAAATTCCTATTGCTTCCAAATTTGTTCTAGTGGAATTATTCTTAGATTATTTTTGTCAATTGCCAATTTTTTGTGGGATTCATATTTTTGTCTTCAAGCTTTTGTAGAACCAACCTAAGTGATTTGTCCCTTTTTTTATTGTAATGTTGATTGGACATGCTACTTCAATTAGCATTTAGCTTCATTGCTTATTTTTGGATGTCAATTTTATACTTTTGATCTTTTCCTGAGGAAAAAATTACTATTGCTCTTATCTTACATCACTGTTGAGATGTGATTTATGTGATCAGGGTTATGATCCATGCGGAATCCTGGGCTGCAATGAATTTAGTTGTTTTTATGTTTGATGTACTAAGTTTCAGTTACGTTCTCTGATTTGCTTCAGGTAGGATATTACTCATGAATGATTGTTATATACATAAACAGACATTTACATCCAAGGCATCAAGTAGTAGTTCATACATCCAAGACATGTTGGGGAACTGTTGTGCTTGGGTTGGAAGGTCACCGTATGTCTTAAAAAATTTACAACTTCAGGCATCCACTCCATATAAACGTTTATTTTTAAAAGGATTTGCAATCTCTTTTAGAGAATCTATTCAAGGCCTTTCAGTTTCAGAACCAGAATTGGAGCATATTTCATTGCCAGATGCTGACGGGGCATCGGATGACAATATGAGTGCTAGAGATGTTATGACAATTCAGAATATACTCATTTCTCATGGCAACGACACTGACCTTTCATCTGCTCTTGATGAATGCACAATTCAGTTGAATGAAGACTTGGTTGTTCTTGTTCTTCAGAGGCACCGCTCTGATTGGAAGCTTGCCTTATCTTTTTTTAACTGGGCTACTAGGCAAAGTAACTATTTGCATGGATCAAGGGCTTATGGTGAGATGCTTGATATTCTTGGTAGGATGAAGCAGATACGACTAATGAGGCAAGTCTTTGATGAGATTCCAAAGGATAGACATGCATATGTCATTAATGACAGAACTTTTGCAATTCTTATGAATAGATATGCAGGTGCCCACAAGGTGCAAGAAGCTATTGATATATTCTACAAGAGGATGGATTATGGCTTTAAGCTCGATATGAGTAGCTTCCAGATACTTTTGACGTCTCTGTGTAGATATAAACATGTTGAGGAGGCAGAAACTCTATTTCTCCAAAAGCAAGATGAGTTCCCACCCGTTATAAAGAGCAGAAACATCATCCTCAATGGTTGGTGTGTGTTAGGAAACTTACATGAAGCAAAGAGATTTTGGAATAACATTCTCTCTTCTGACTGCAAGCCGGATTTGTTCACGTATAGCATTTTTATTAATTCTCTAACAAAGGCTGGAAAGCTTAGTGCTGCTCTGAAGTTGTTCACGTCTATGGGGAAGAAGGGTTGCATTCCAGATGTCACTATCTATAATTGTATCATAGATGCATTATGCTTTAAGAAGAAAATTCCACAAGCTCTTGAAATTTTTTCTGAAATGGATGAGAGTGGTTGCCCTCCAAATGCAGCATCCTACAATTCACTCATTAAACATCTATGCAAGATCAAGCGGATGCAGAAAGTGCATGAGCTTTTGGATGAAATGGAACAAAAGGGTTGCGTTCCAAATGCAATAACGTACTCTTATATCTTGAAAAAAATGGAAGGACCTGAAGAGGTTACAGCTTTGATGCTGAGAATGAAAAGGACTGGCTGCGGAGTTGATGCTGACAATTGCAATTTGATACTGAAGATGTATTTGCATTGGAACTACGAAAGGGGCATTAAATCTATATGGGATGAAATGAAGAGGAATGGATTAGGTCCGGATCAGCGATCTTACATCGTGATGGTTCATGGACTTCATAAACAGGGGATGTTTGATGAGGCTTTGCAATTCTACAATGAAATGAGGGCAAAAGGAATGACTCCAGAGCCTAGGACAGAAATGTTAGTAAAAGAAATCTATTTAAAAAGAGAGGACATTCCATCTAGCAACTCTTTAAAAAGAGGGGTGATTGGAGCCAATTCAAATACTTCCCCACAAATTATTTGTGAAAGATTAAGATAGATGATTTCAGCACAATATCTAGTATAGAGTCAAATTGTACCTAGTATTGTCCTCATCTTAAATCAGTACTGAGATGATGTTCATGCTGTGAATTTTAGAACTCAGATTCTTTAGTTTTACTCTCTATCTTAAATCAGTATTTAGAATTTAGGTGTGTTTGTTAGATTGGATTGAAATATACGGGTGAGCTACTTATGGGTCAATCATTTTTTACTTCAACATTATTGGTCAGGGATTAGAGAAAGTATCCAAATCACCCGGGTGTTCTTTAGTTTACTACATGAAAGAAAGTAATATTAGTCTAAGATGCATGCTTATTTTAGTGGATTTCTTATCCACAGAGGCATTAACTGCTAATTATTTAATGACGTGTCTCCATACGAGTCCCTTTTTTAAAAATAAAATTTGCATACTTAATTACCTGAAAATTGTATAAATTTTCCCATAAATTATTACAAGTTTTAAGAATAAACGAATGTCTCTCGATTAATTAACCGAGTTGGAAAGAAAATTGTGCAATATAAAGTAGAGGTATAAACCGCAGGAGAGCAGCCCGGCACGCCGTGCACCACTAATATGAAGGCTCTCATCTTGACATCCTAACCGTCGTTTACGCTCAATCGACGGCTGATTACTTATTAATATCAAATGATTCAACACGATTGCAGCAGCAGGTTTGTTTTGTTCGCCTCGCTGTCCCTCACAAAAATGGCTCCTTTTTGCTCCTGCTGCGACCTAGGGCTTCGGCTGGTGCGCTCCGGTGGCCTTCCGGCGGCCGAAGAAACCAGTCATCGAACTCGTGGCGTCTGCATCAATTGCGCAGGTCGCGCCCCTGAGGAGGCGCTGTTCTTGCGTTCCAAGGTTCGTCCTTCCTATGGGAGTTCCTTCCAGTTGGATTGGGTTTCTGCATGATAGTTTGCAAAAGCTGTGATTTTGACGCTGCTCTTGGTACCGAAGATTTTCGTTGAGTTTGAGCGTTTTGATGTCACTGCTTCCACTCCACAGCGCAATCGCTTCGTCTCGTCTTCAATCGGCTCTTGCTGTGGAGTCTTAGAACTGGGAATTGGTTCCACAAGGTATTCTTTCTTTCATTTTAAGTCTTTGTACTTTTTTGAAGTCTAATCTAAGTTGCAATTAGGACTCAAAAAATTAAACTTCGTTACTTGCATTACATGCAATTTGTTGATGCTCATATGTCTGCTTTTTTATCAGAGTACAAAATGCACAAGTTAACTTGTAAGCGTCTTTTTAATAATACCGAACAGCCGATATTATTGCCTTAGAGGTTTTTTTGTTCAAGATCCGTTGAGTGTCATATAGCTTTGCTACCATATTGTCAGGAGTTGTAGAAAAATGGTGCTATCTTCAGAATTAATGCAAAATATTGAAGAAAAGGTGATAGCAGGTAAATAACTATAACTGGAGTCCACTGTGTACCGTCGGCTGTTCTGCACTTCACATGCTGATCGCCTATCTGACACCTTGTTTAACTTCTTTTCAGGTATCTCGATGCCTTTGTGAAAACCTTGTTGTGGTTTTTCGTTTGAAGCGGAAAGGACTTGACCTTGTTCTCTCTCTCTCTCTCTTAGAAATAACTAGATGTAGAATTTGACTTGCAGGAATTCATGTGACTGCCAAAAACAGTACAGTAAAAGATATTAATATATACATATACATATACATCATTATATTGTTACTTATAAAAATTGCACGACTATTTTCCTTTTACACGCTTTGCAACGATGACATTTACCCCTAACATATACATATATATTGACGTCCAGTTGCTTGTGAAGGATACCAATAATCATTTCAACCTTTTTATTATGTTTCTAGTACCTACCGGTCCAAGATTTGCCAATCGAAGGGGTAACTTCGTGACACGTAAATGCACACAACATGTTAGCATTCGAGGACGATCTGCAGTGGCCTCAACTTTACCTGTAATAAAATTACTTCGCACACCCCCTATTTCTGGTCGGTGATCCCTTACCTTACCCTATTTGTGGCCCAGTACAACCAATCCAACCTTACCTTACCAAAGGAATCATGAGCTTTAAAATGCAACCGTGGCCTCCCCGCTCACTACTCACTAGTAGTGATCTCCTATGAGTGATTCATTCAATTACCCACATAATCTTAAAATAATAAGATAGTCTACGTGCAATAATATAAATCAGAAAGGATACATATCAACTTGAGCTTCAAACAACACTATTAAAACAAATTCCACTATTAGCAAGATTGATAGAAAGAAAATAGTAAATGAATCTACAAGGAATCAATTCAGCATGAGACAAAATAAAATGATAAATACACACTAGAAAATAGTATTACTGGAAAACAAGTACAGAGATAAAGCAAAGAAAAAAAAATGGGAAAAATTTAAAATGAACCCCTGATAAGTCTACAAACCTCCGACTTTATTGGCAGTAGGATTACCTTGCTTTGTTTTGGCCATACTAAGAAGATCTCCAAAGAGATTATCCTCAGACTTCGGTGGCGCCTTCGGTTGATGCACATAGGAGGGCATTGAACTCGTCTTGTTTGCAAACATGTTACTGTTGCGCATGGAGAGCCCTTGCATTCCTCGTGATAGCTCATCAGCACTAGAATAACTGTATGCCGTAGGACCTCTCTGATCGTAGAACTGGGAATCTGGCTGCTTCATATAGCCACCATAACCTGTGGGCAGTCTGTTTGGGGGGTTCTGCTGACTAATACCAGGCGCATATCCTCCATATCCTCCTCCTAGCATTTGCTGTGAGTATATAGATGGGACCTGACCATTCTGCATTGAGGCATACATGCCAACGTACTGACTGCTTTGCACAAGCTGAGGTTTCAGGCCTCCGAATTGTGTGCCTACCATAACTTGCTGATGAGTTAACCCCATAAAGCTACCTGGCATAGGTTGTGAGCCTTGGGGTTGCATATATACGGGTTGGCCAGTTGGTCCCATTAAGGAACTCATACCACCAAACTGACCGTGAAGAAGTGGTTGAGGTTGAGGTTGAGGTTGAGGCTGTTGACCAGTTAGCCCCGTGAAGGAGTTCATACCTCCAAACTGACCATGTAGCAATGGTTGAGGTTGAGGTTGAGGTTGAGACTGAGGCTGCAGAGTAGGCAATCCATTAGCTTGCCCAGGTTGAGCTTCCCAGGGTGGTAGAGGAAGAACTTCCCCTTGGTCATTTCCACCTTAGACATCAGGTAAAAGAAAGAAACTTTAGTAGTGAATTATCGGTAATAAATAAATCTAAATAACCTCAGACTATGGACATTTTTTAAATGAGATTGTTTCAGTGCAGGAATAACAGAACTAATGGATGAAATTGATTGCCCATCTATCAAGAAGCATCTCGGTATTCTAGTATAGCCCCAGTACATGATTACGAACAGAAGATATAACAAATATAATAGAAGAAATTACACAAAGTGGTTGGCTTACCATAACCTTGCGCTGGCTGCTGTGATGTAAAGCCTGAAGCGACTTGACTGTTCCATGCAGTATTTGCTTGACTTATCTGTGCTCCATTATTAATTGTGTACTCATATTGAGGTGGTCCAGCATTTGGTATGCTTCCGTTAGGATGAGGTGAAGGCTGTTGCAACTGCTGAGGCTTCAACTGTTGTGGTGTTGCAGTAGGAAAAGTCAGTTGAGCTGACAATGTAAATGGGGCCTCAGAAGAACTTGTAAGATTGTTATTGTTCACTTGAGTACTTGTGTTGGGAAACATATCTACAAGGGCTAGAGCGTTTTGTGCAGAAGCTGAATTAGAAACTGTTTCACCGACAGGAACAAGGGCTAGTGTAGTATTATCGTTTGCTGGCTTATTATATTCCCATCCACTGAGAAGATCTACATTTGGATCGATTATTGCTAAAGTGGTTGCTGAACCATTGGAGGGTGGAGGTGCGGGTAATGATAGCTGCTGTAGAGGAGGTTGGTTCCCAGTTGTTGTGGATGTACTTGGCCTGCATATAACATGGATTACACCCAAAGATTATACTTCACAACACTAGTAAAAACTAATAGAGGCTAAAGCACATATAAGACTAAAAGATAATACAAGTATATCATTCTTTTAGTTACAGAATTGCATGTTTCTATTCTTTTACAGTTGAAACACTATAATTATGTGCAAGTTATTTTTATATATTTCCAAATAAAGGATAAAGAGTTCTTTTCTATAGTGGTCAGAACCAATGGTCCACTGATGCCATATCAGAAACATATTCTGATCCTGCCATGCTGGTATTTAAAACTTTGCTTGGAACCAACGCAAACACGCCAGAATTTTTAGAAGTTTCAGATCAACTATATGTAACTAAAAGACAATCAAACCAGGAAGTAAATATCTGAAATCATCCATAATGTTATGCTGGATATTTTTAGGTCAGCAAATGACAAATAAGGGAAAATAAGTTACCCTTGATCTGTCTCTTTGCTGGCTGCAGAATCATCAATATCTACAAGCGCTTGAATGGTTTTTGGCTTCACCACCTGAACAGCAATACCTGCTGCAATGGCATCATGTTTGGCAAGTACACGCTGTAAGTCATCATTGAGAGCAAGTCCTTGACTAAGCCACTCCTCATCTCTGTTGAGTAATAAACAGATAATTATACAAAATGGAAACGGCACATTCTTTCCAGACAGATGAGCAAGATGAAGCAGCACCAACTAAACAAAAGAATCCATCTTGTCATTTGGAAATAAGATTCAGCCACAGATTTTTATCCGCACATACTATTTCAGCAAGAATAAATGGCATGAGATATATCAGGAAGTTACTTGGCATGAGGACATCATGGCTGCCAGAATTCTACTGGGATCTAACTTGCCCAAAATAATAAAGAAAACTTGCTGAAACATTACAGGCAAAGCACATGCCAAGTAGCACAATCAATCGATTGACTGGTTTCATCACAGATTTTACTTTTGACATCATAAAAAACTCTAACTCAAAGGATAAAATATAGATAAATAATGAAACAAAAGTTAAAAATCAGTACTAACACAAAAGGAATCAATTGAAGGAGAATGAACAAGTTCAAATGTATCATGGGGTTAGAATGACATCCAAACGGGTTCAAATGTATCTACAAATGTTCTTGCTGGGTTTTGTTATTCAATCAAAGAAATCTAAAACCCAAAAAATGATAATAATTAAAATGAATACTGATGGAACATACGCAGTTGAGTTGATGAGCTGTACTACTCTCTGCTTGTAGGTACGGCATTGATCGACAAGGTCGACAATCACTTCCTGTCTGAGACCCTATAAGATTTGAAAAAATTCAGTTGTGTGATTAGATTATATCAACCTTATATAAAAAATAATGTCAGACATGAATTTAGACAGATATAGCAAACATTGCAGTCGTCAACCAGCCAATCATAGATGGTCCAAAAGAATTAATTCCAGAGCCACAAGGAAAATTCATAGTGGAGAAAGACACATAACATGTAATTTCCAATGAAAACAAAGAAAAATTGAAACAATTCAAAGTACCATATCGCACATACCTCTTTGTTTCCAGGATCAATAGCATTCAGCATCTCAGCAAGAACATCCATGATACCACGAGCATTCTGAATTTCTGTCATGCTGAGAAATTAAATAAAGTTAGACTCAGGTTGTAGCATGGGTGTTATTGTGTCAACCAAGAAGTGAAGTAATCCCACATAGGAAAAGTTAACCCTCAAACCCTCAAACCATCAAACCCAAAAAACCCAATCAACCATGACATTTACAAACTTTTTAGTAATAACAAGACCATAAAATGGTCCAAAAGTTAACTATTTGAATTGGAGACTCTTGTATGTGCTAGTGAAAGCTTCCATGCTTGCATCTATAAGAACACTTCCTATATAATGCCCCTTTGACAAGACAGGTTCCTGCAATGCATATCCTTTCAGATGCCAGAAGCACATTGCTAGGATGGACATTTAAGAATAGCCATCAGAGAAGGACATATATGGAAAACATCAAGCATTTGTATGTTGGAAGATGATGCTTAAGACATAATAGCCCAATTCATAAGAGAGCTAAGCATATGAGATATATTTTTGTAGTATATAAATTAACAGTAGAAAATGATAATGAATGAAAATTTTGAAACAAAGAAAAAGACTGAAAGTATATGAACATGATACCCACTGTACATGCTACAAGCTCAAGTTCATGAATTGGAGAACTGAAGTAGAAAAGACTTTAATGGACAGTCTTATGTAAAATGCTCACCATAATTTTTTTCCAAACTACGTATAAGCAATATGTAACCAATGAAAGTTAGTGCGTGGCTAAAGCTATATAGTTCATTAACTTTTGAAAAATGGAAGTCAAACATATAAAAGTATGTAATAACAAAAAATTGAGAATGAGAGAAGGAATTAACTATTTGATGTCAGAACTTGTCAATCATTTTTTACCTGCTAGTAAAATATAGTACTAAAATAGATTTTCAAAAAAACAAAAAGGAGTTGCAGAAGCACCTCAAAGCAGGCAAATCAGATCCAACCGAAGTTTCAGGAACCTCTTGGTTAAAGTTGGTACTCTGCACAGATGGAGGAAACGAACCCAAAGAATCTTTTTGTCCACCAAACATAGGTGCAGGCCTGTCATTTCTCTGAGGAAAGACAGCTCCGGCTTGCTGAGAAGTGAGAAAAAAAATCTTAGAAAATGGCAAAGGAGGGTAGAGGAACAGACGATACAGAAACAAGGTATGACAACTCCAAATTGGAAATTTTCTCAGTAGCTTGAATTGATGCTTATAAATATCCATCTGAAAGGATTCATATCACCACGGAGTATTATGGCCAATTCTTGTACACAACAGCACAATAGAATAGGACAAGGAAATACCAATTACATGCATATTTTCCATCTACTAAAGATGTAGCAAGCATTTCTAAGTGACAATTGTAAGCTAGGCACGTGAATGCAACAAGTCCAATGGTTTATGGGTTTACCAGCAATTCCTGATATGCAGCATAGTATTGAGGGTAAGCTGCACGTGGGCCACCAAATGCTTCTTGCCAGGTGTCAATTAATGTTAATATTTTCTCTTTTACCTGAGCATCTGGCTGCAATATGAAAAGGTCCATTATTCAAAAAGAAATCTCGTCGTGACAATTTAAATTTATATAAGTATTTTGAGACTAGGAATTGCAACCTTTTTCTTCACAATTTTGACCATCTTATGGAGCACATCTCTATCAGCAACATGCATATGGACAATGTCACCGCAATTTTTTATTACTGTTTCCAGCAGCTGCAATTTCATATGAAATTAAGGCCTGGATTAACTTAATTACCATATAGCCATATAGGAATGAATAAAAAAATTTATGTATGGCATAAAATGATGAAAATACCAATATTTTTTTTGGAATCTAGAAAATTATCCTTGAGTAATAATATGAAGCTCATACATGCTCAACCTTAAAAAAATTAAAATACTCAAGCCAGCCACCAAGGAAACATGAGAGATCAACTTCATGGATTGTGTTGATACATTTAGCACTTTCAACGTTATTATTAGGTGTATCTATAGGACATGATAACAACCAACAAAAGAGGTAGGCTGCACAAGCATCAAAGCAGGAGCAACCAAGCAAATGCAAGTGTGTAAGGGAGAAGCAGGAAGGAGATCAATTGGGTAGTGAGCTGTCCAAGTTTGGCTACATTGACAAAGGAGAGGAGAGGAGACATGAGGAGATGGAAAAAGGAGAGGTAAGTAAATAAAAAGAGAGATAAGAGAAATAAATTAGAGAAAGTTTTGGAAGCTGGTCCACATGGTACAGTCCCCATGTGTCATGCAGTAAAAAAACTGAGTATTATTGTGATCTATTTACAACATCGGTTCCACCTGATACTTGTCCTACTTAATAACCAGAAGATACTAGTGTTCCAAATTTTGGTTTTTCTCTTGAAAGAATACTAAAGCTAGAACAGAAAAGCTGGTATCTACTGCCCAGGATTCCTAAGAATATATTTAAATGAGGTGGCATTTTTCAGAAACCAGTTAACTTTTGAGATGTGCACATTAAAATTTGTATAATTAGCTATATTTACAGGATATGCAATTACAGACAAAATACATGATAAAGAAAGGTTAGTACAATGCTTGAGGTGCAAGCCAGTAGATAGTACAGGAAGGATGAGTGACTTATCAATGCAATCTTATTCCTCTGAGCAATGAGACTATTGTCAAGATATCAACTCATTAAGCAAATCTATTAGAGTTTGCTAAGATACTTCCTAATAAAAAGATCAAAGAAAAATCAAACATAGAAAGAGAAAATCGTAGGTCAAACTATTAACAAGGAA
This sequence comes from Thalia dealbata, assembly GCA_030544415.1. Taxonomy (NCBI): domain Eukaryota; kingdom Viridiplantae; phylum Streptophyta; class Magnoliopsida; order Zingiberales; family Marantaceae; genus Thalia; species Thalia dealbata. The sequence continues at coordinate 4,775,257 of CM060458.1, forward strand.
TAAAGAAAAAAGAGAAACATTTAAGAAATAATTACAAGATATCTGAGACTAGCTAAAAAAATGAGATCTTCCTCGTGAGGTAACAGGAGATAGAATCTGGAAAGTGGTTTGAATGCTCCAAAACAAATTCAGTTATAGTGCACGTGCAAGATTCAAATGAAATTCAGCTAAGTAAGAACAGACAACATAAAAATTTGATAAATCATGCATAAGACAGATAATTTGTGCAGCAAGTTAAACACTCAACAGGAACATTCACAATAATTAATATTGGACTTCAAGTTATCTATATACATACCGTTAGTGCAAGGAACTGAACTTTAGGATTCTTGTGACCAATACGCTTTCTGAGGCCTCTAACAACATCCTTTGCCTGTCTGGTACATGTTGGACATGAGTAAAATGTCAGAGGTGCCAAGAAGAAGTAAAATTAGTTCAGATCTAAAATTACTCTATTCGTAAGGACTCATATCCTCTTCCAGCTAATTACATACAATAATGGATCTCACATAGGAACTGGGCATAATATGAGTTTTGACACAACTGTTTAGGAAGAATGAATACAAAAGAACTATCAAGTCAGAGCATGCTATTGTGGCTTTCTTAGCAACGATCCTTAGTTGACGAATTTCTCATACTGCCATACATGCCCACATGGTCAAATTGAGGGTATCTTATGGTTCAAAGATGAAACACCCAAATTCCAAGGCATCCCTCTTACCAGTTCATCATGTAAAGGATTGAACTACTATCTAAGCAGAGACATTCTTGTTTGATGGAGTACTGCCAACAATCAACAATCCAGTAAAAGCTCCCACACCCCTCGTCCTATAAAATAAAAATCATAAGATCTCTCTAGCGTCTTAAATTGTATACTACTACCTAAAAATTCGAACTTTTTCCTTGCAGGCAAATCAAGCCCAAAAAAGGGAGAATATTAGAAGTTAACAATCGTCAAAGATTAATACAACAGTAAACAACATGGATGGCATTCAACTGTAACTTACCCAGGGTCCCGACTGAGGATCTCGCAGATCTGGACGTTCATCGCCCAGTCCGGACCGATCAACATGTCGCTCGTCGCGCGATCCACCAGAGAGCCTGCCATCGCTCCGGCCCTAGACCCTCCGAGACGCGATCCACCAAGATCCCGATACCGCGCCGACGAGATCCGAACGGGCTCCGGGGAACCACAGCGGAGGCGCGACCCCCTCGCCGACGATGTCGATCGGGACGGAGGCACGCGAGGGAGAGGAGAGAGAGAAAGCCGGCGGCGCGGGCGAGATCGGGAAATGGCGTGCCTGCGAATCGAGTCTTCCTTTTGCCCCCTTCTACCGCTGTGGAGTCGGTGTTTCCTTGGCCACTTCTTTTTGTCGAACCCCCCCTTCTCCTCCATCGTTTCGAATATTCTTATTCATTTCAACTGATATTAAAAATAATAATTTAAAAAGCCCGTAACGTAACGGGGGATGAAACAGACAGCAGCTTTGCTTGTCCCGTCGCGTGCGTGCGTCGTCGAGGTACACGGTGTTGGTATGTTTTTAAACGAGCATTGACAAATAGGGAGAGTACGCGTGTCGAAGCGGAAGGATCTATTAGCCGCTTTTTAAAATAAGACTTTCTTTGGTACAAGACATATCCCACCCTTATATTTTACCATCCTTACGTTTAATTATACTCGTATGAAAATTTTAAATAAATATATAGCATTTATATTATCTTTCTTATTACAAGAATCCACCAATAAATAAGAGAGTAATCTTGAATGTATAGTATTAATATTCAGCATTCTCTTTGAAAATGTCTAATTCTAAATCAGCCACTGAGGGGTCAAATTGGGTAAATTTAATTTCTCTTAAAATCATGCATTCGCCTTACCAAATATAATGAAATAATGGGCAGATTCCATATGATGGGGAATCCCATCATCCCTAGAGTACAGTATGATAAATTCCTATAATGCTCTGAAGTAACAGTCCGATATACCTAATACTTAAAATAGGGGCAGAATCCTGATCCACCTTGTAATTATTATATACCGTAGAAGGATATCCAAACTTGCCCCAAAGTTTTTATTTATTAAGATAAATTTAATTTAGATAGTCCTTTAATGTGAATATTAAATTATTCTTCTTGGAGACTCACCTCAGTAATCAATCGTAATGAGTACAAATAATAACAGCATTGGGGCCATCAGCAACAAGGCATGAAGAATAATAATACTATAAATTGCTTGTTGGGCGAGCAAATGCGCATAAAATTTATGTTATCTAGGTATATGATATGATGATGGAAACTAAGAAACCCAAAGGAACTCCTGAACTTGTAGATGTCTTAGGTAAGACCCACCCACCTCTAGTATATATTAATCTGATTTTTTTACTGATGATTTCCTTGAATATATTAAAACTATATCATGATCATTTTCATCCTCTGATCAATCTTTGAGATATAACTTTTATCACTGACCAAGTTAATTCCGCTGGCATCAGTACCAGTTTTTGAAGTTCAATATATATGGCATTCTATAGTTATAGCTACAGATACACCACTGCATGAAGAAAACATGCATCAGGAATTCAAAACCAAAAAAAGAAAAAAATACATCAAAAATATTTTCGATATCCACTCCACGTATGAGAGGATGGCAGAAAACACTGAATAATAATAACATATAGTATCTAGTAAATTGCTCGATAGGGGATGTGTTGATCATTTTGGCCCATCATTTTTGCAGTCAGTCGTCTCATCTTCAATCGGGGGCTGTGGGACTTTCGGTTCCTCCTGGATTCTCTTCATTCTCCAGGTTGGAGACGTCGTCGTTCGTCATGAGATCAGGAGGCCCCTCCGGCAGCTCGCCCGTCCCGTCCGCAGCGTCAGGATTCCACACGAAATCTGACCGTGCCGTTGATCCCTCCTCACCCTCACGGCTCAGCTTTCTCTGCTTCGCCGACTGATCCGCGAGGGCGTCCGCCTTCAGGACGTCGTCGATCCGGGACATCACCGTGTGAGCTAAGCTTTCAAGCGTCCTCGAGTAGCTCTCCAGGATCGCCAGCCCAACATCCTGAAAAAGTGGCGATCTTGAGACCGATCGAGTTGGCATTGATTTCAGTGGAGAAATTATTAATCTTCGTTGCTCACTCTGTTGTGCTGGATCTTGCTCTGATCGAGAGAGGACTGGGGGGTGCCCGGGAACCGGTGCTTCATGAGCAGCAAGATGGTCTCCGCCCTCACCTCCAGCTCCTCTCTCTTCTCCAAGCTGATGGCGGAACCCCAGGAGGACTTGCTGGTGTACTCCTTCTCGTGCAGCTTCTTCCTCCAGATGACGATGGACGCCTCGAATTTGTTCTTGAGGTCGACGATCTTGTGCTCGTTCGACAGGTCCAACGAGTCGAGGAACGCCTCGGGGTCGAACGCTCCGTCAGCGATGTGCTTGTACAGCGATTCTCCCAGGCTTGACCTCCCATTCTGCACGCCGGAACCGAATCAGTGAAGCAGCAAGCTTGGAACGAAAGCAGATTTACGATGCAAAAGGTCACCTTGGGGAGAGCGTCGAAGTAGGATTCGGGAACCTCCATTTCGATGAGAACCTGAGAGTTGACAGCCATGGCGGTCTTCAGCACCTGCTGGACCGACTCCTTTTGGAACTGCAGCAGTTCGATGGTGGCCTCCGAGAGGCCATCTGGGGGAACCTTCACCGACGGAAGCCACCATTTGTCATCTTTTTTCTCTCCATCTCCCTGCTCGGACTCTTCAGAGTCCTTCGACACGTACCAAAACTCCTTCGGGTCTTTGAACTCTTCAAGGCATTCCTAGTTTTCCACAACGTTCAAAGACAATTAGAATCGTATAGCAGAACCTCCTCTTATGGAGAAATTATCTTACCAGGATCATGTCGTCAAGCTGGCTCAGTAGGGGGATGTTCAGTTGAAGATCTTTGCGCTGTTGAGTTCTCATTACCTTCAAGTCAAGGAAAACATGACAATTAAAAACTGTATGAGATGAAAGCTTCTACTCACAGGTGGTGCTGTTGAAATCAATTCAAGTTTTGGGTAACCGAAAGCAACTCTAAACTTCAAGCTTCACACATAAAATATATGGAAACCTAAAAGGGAGGAGAGGAGATGCTGTATGACCTCCATGGTATATCCTTCCTTGGACGTTTGCTTGCCGGGAACAAATTCCACGATGTGATCGGCGATAGATAAAATCCAGTTCATTTCCTTCTTCCACTTGCTTTTTTTTTCGGGAGGCAGCGGCTCCAGACGCCGCTGATCGCTGAAAACGAATGCTGCATCGATCACATGTAGCAAGATCAGTGATCAGTATGATCATTATGGATCAATACCGGTAATACCTGCAAGGTTGGTGATTGCATTGGAAAGAGCCAGAGAGGACGAAACCCCTTTGCCACTGCCCGACATGTCCTCACCAAGCAGCAGCTTTGCAAACTTGTCCTTCATCATCTTCATCTCTGAATCAGAAACCAGAAATCAGACAAACAAACTACTCTCGCATATCAGTAAAACTTGAATTGTCTCTTCATTACCAGATCTTTGTGCTTCTCCGGGGGTGCCGTCCCTGGGCCGAGACCTCGGGCCTACAACCGCCGACCTCCCGAAGGTGTTGCCGACCAGCGGCGCCCTCTGAGGGGCGGAGGCGCTGCCATCAGATGCCGTGCCAGAAGGTTCCTCAGCTTGGACCTCCGCCTGGGGCGCCGAGGCGTCCTCGCCTGCAGGCGCTGCCTCGTCCTCATTGCTTCGCGGGGCGGGCTGATCGCCGCCGTGCCCTCTCCTCAAGAACCGCACCATCAGAAGCGTGCTCAGGACTCGAACCTTCGTCCATAGATTGCGGGGATCCGGAGGGTTCTCTCCCCCGGCAGGGGAGGCGAGATGTCTCCTTTAGCTGCAGATGGGAAATTCCGACAGATTTCTAGAAACTAGCAGAAGGAAACGATGCAAGAGAGATGGGAACTCGATGGCTCAAGCCATGAAGAAACAAATTTGGGATCTTGATGGCTCAAACTATGAAGAGGCCAAGGATTGTAGATTGATGGGGAAGATACAGACGACAACTTCTATGATTTTGATGGAGTGAAAAATGATTCTGGGTACACGATCGATCTAAGACATGAAAAAGAAAACGACTTGGAGATTGTTGGGATGATAAAGATGATAACTTTTTAATTGTTTTGATGGAAGGCAAGGTGATGTTGGGCACAACATATACAGATGACAGCTCGGTGTTTCTGAAGGAATGGAATACAAAGTTAGGAACTTGTTAGGTACGAAAAAATCGATGGAATGATAAAAATGACTACTCTTTGATGGTTTTTTGATGCGACGGACTAAAAAGTTGGGAACTTGATGGCACAGAACAAGAAAAAAAACAAGGCTTGGGAAAACCGAACCTTTTCTGTTCCTCCTCTCTAACTTGGAGAGGAGGATGGGGGGCGGAAGCAGAAGATTGAAGCCTTATTGCTGGAGGAAGGCGATCGAGTGAAATGATTCAGGCTAAGTGTTTAAGGATGGATATATAATGGATTAGCATCTCTGCTTGTTCAAATGATGCGATAAGGGGGATCAGTTTTCAAGCCTTGATGCTCGCAACGAAAGCCATCAATTCAACGTGAGATGCACATTGAACTGGGAGGAAATGGCTTCAAGGAATAATGGTGGAGGATGTGGAATTAAAATAGCAGAGAATGAGGGAAGAGAGATTGCTATTTTGGAAGGTAGGATCGATGAGCCCGGGAAATGCGCATCAGAAGCCTCTCCACCTTGTTTCCCTCCGATTAACCATCTCTGGCTTTCCTATGTATCTTCTTCTTCAAAACTCCATATCTCTCGTACGAATTTACATCAATGTTCGTTGTCTTATCACCTAAACAATACATAGTTTTCTTACTTTCCCCTTTCAGATGCTTTCAAACGAAAAGTTCTCTCTCTAATTTTTTTGCTGCTCATCATCTTCCCCTCAAAACCCTCTGAAACTGTAGAAACATGATATACTTTTAGAATAAAACAGAATATCAAATTTATTTTTTTAAGGAAATCAGTAAATTTTATTATGATAATGTAATTAATATATCGGTAAGATATTAGTAGTAGTACTGACTGCGTTATTAACGGTGGAAATGAGAACTTAAAATAACATGTTAATAAAAATGTAACTTTATAGTATAAAATAAAAAATATGCTCCCCATCTATAATTGAGAGGTTGTTTGACCATATTATTTATTAAGTATTCTAGTTAGAAATTTATCAAATCCCTTATTATAAATCCCCCTTCATCTCTTCACCATTTAAATAATTTTTTTTTAAAGACAGTCATGGAAAAAAACTGGTAGAAAAGAAAAATAAAAATTTAATTGTTATATTATAAGGGCAAGGTCATATTTAATCCCGGCTTAGATATAACGGGGATGGTAATCAGGTGTTTTGAACATTTCCGATAAAATATTGGCCAACATCGCGCTTCACTTATAAATTTGTCACTTCTAAAGGAGGTATATGCAATTTTTTCCTATACGCAGCGCAAATACAAAGTAAATAAGGGGCTTATAGTAAAACTTCCGCCTCAAATTCCCTCGTCGGTCATCACAAGGAGACCCTGAACTCGACCCGCATCTCCCTCGATCGCTCGCTTCTTCTGTTCGCCTGCTCTGCCCTCCGAATCAAGCCTTCATGAGACCTCCCGCCTGCAGATGGGCGGCCGTCTCCCGCGTCTTCTCCACCTCCCCGTCCGCCACTAAGTCCGCCCCGACGCTCCAACCCATCCAATCCCTTGTCCCCGCCGGCCGCCTCCAGGACTCGATTCGATCCCTCATCCTCCGCCGCCACCTCGGGCAACCTGTCCACCATGACTGTTTCGTCGCCATCCTCAAACAATGCGCGGCGGCCGAGGCGCCGCTCGCCGCGCGGCAGCTCCACGCTCACATGATCGTCACTTGCTTCGATCAGGACACTTTCATCTGCAACCATCTAATCGGTGTCTATGGTAAGTTTGGCTCCTTGGCCTATGCGCATTGCGTTTTCACGAAGTTGAGGAAGAAAAAGGTGCATTCCTGGAACATCCTCATAGCTCTCTACTGCAAGTTCGGATTTTTGAGCGAAGGGAGACGTTTGTTCGATGAAATGCCTAGGTGGGATGCGGTTTCTTGGAATACGATGATCGCGGCCTATGATCAGTGGGGGCCATGTGAGGAGGCTTTAGAAATTTTTGTTCGAATGACACGCTCTGGCTGTGAAGTGGACAACTTCGGTTTATCAAGTGCGATCAGTGCTTGTGCGAATCTTAGATTTCTGCAGAGTGGGGAGGTTCTTCATGGGTTTTCTGTAAAGCTCGGACTTGACTCAAATATTAAGGTTGGTAGTGCTGTTGTCGAAATATACTCGAAATGTGGAAAACTAGAGGACGCTAGAAGAGCTTTTGACCAAATGGGCACTAAAGAACTCTTTACTTGGAACACAATGCTTGATGGTTATATTCAGTGCTCAAAGATTAGTGATGCCCTTAGTTTCTTTGATGGTATGCCAGAGAAGAATGTGGTCTCATGGACTACAATTGTGGCTGGCTGCTCCCGGCATAACAGAAATGAAAAGGCAATCGAGTTCTTTCATAACATGCAGAAGCTCGGTTTGAGGCCAGATTGGGTGTCTTTTGTTAGTGTTTTAGATGCATGTGTTAGGTTGTTGGATCTCAGAGAAGGATCCAAGATCCAGGCGGAGATTGTTAAAAGTGGTTTTGCAGCTGATAGAATCATTGGAAGTACATTAGTTGCACTGTATGCAAAAGGTGGGTTTTTAACTGATGCCAGAGCTGTAAGTCAGAGTTTGGCTGCTGTCGATGACTACACATGGAGTGTATTGATATCTGAATATGTTAAGCATGGATTGTCCAAAGATGCTCTTGAGTTATTTGAAAGCTTATCTGTCAAGAGTGTTGAACTGTGGAATGCTTTAATTGCAGGTTATTCTGCAGTTGGATTAAGTGAAGAGGCTTCAGCAACCTATAATAGAATGCAGATGGATGGGAAGAGCGGTGACGAGTTCACCTTTGGAAGCCTCCTTGCTGGTGGTTTCCATTTGGGATTGAGATTTGGTGAACAATTCCATTCACACGTCATTAAGTTAGGATTTGATTTTTCTGTTTTCCTAGCTAGTGCTCTGATCATCATGTACAGCACCAATTTAAATTGCCAAGCTGCAGAAAGGATATTTAAGTTGGCTGTGCATCGAAATCCTATTGTATGGACTTCTATGATCTCTGGGTATGCCATAAATGATTTGACCGAGAATGCCATGCACACATTTTCTCTCATGATTGCTTCAGGTATTCAACCAGATAATGTCTCATTGTCACTTATCATTGATTCGTGCTCCAGGTTATTGCACTTGCATGGTGGAAAGCAGGTTCATGCCTTTTCATACAGACTTGGTTTGGAGTCAGACATAGTAGTTGGAACTGCTCTCATAGATATGTATGCAAAATGTGGAAGCATTGATTGTGCATCACATGCATTTGCTGATATACATGAGCACACTGTTTTTAGCTGGACTTCTCTGTTAAATGGATACATGAGATTGGGAATGTTTGATACAGCAAACAAGCTCTTTGATATGATGCCTGAGCGCAACAACGTATCCTGGAATGTAATCATTTATGGATATGGCAAACATGGCCTTGCATCACAATCACTGCATACCTTCTCTCAAATGGGTAAATCAGGTATCTTGCCAGACCGGATAAGTTTTATTGCTCTTTTAGAAGTTTGCACCCACTCTGTGCTGGAAGAAAGTGGGAAACAAGTTCATGCCCAAATAATAAAGAATGGTTATCATATGAATGATCAGATCAAAAATTTTCTTAGTTGCATGTATCAGAAATTTGGAGAATTTTGCCATGGAGACAAATCTTCTTCTGGCTCTTGTGATTCGATAATCATGGATGCTGCAGTCAGAACAGAACAAGATATCATATCAGAGAATATTAAACTTCTAGCATCAGTCTACTTCAGCCACTTTAGTGCCGAAAATCTTCAAGACAGGTAGATTGACATATTGATTCTTTAGCAGGAGTTCAGCTACTTTGGCATCATGTAAGACCTTCTTGCTTAATACATTGCTGGCCATCCTTAACATACTAGTCCCAGATTATGTGTTGTTTTCATCAAAGGTTAGCCTTCTTGAGCTATCTTCTTTTGTTTCTAGTGCATTGTGAATAGCTACTAACAGAAATTTCTATTTATTTTCTAATAGTTTCACATGAGAATTTTCTGAGATCTGATCCAATAATTCTACAATAGATTGGACAAAACTTTACCGCAAATGCAACATGGAAAGATTATCTAGAATGCCGGGGCTGCTTGCATATCAGACTACATTGCAGGCACTAATTTGATAGGTACATATCTAAAGTCATGCCTAATTATTGATTTCATCTTCCATGACAGCTCAAACTACAAATATACGTATGGTGATAATTTGCTTTATTTTAATTATTTAGGTTGGCAGTCGTCCTCTGATCTCTTGCTTTATATGCTTGGGTGTCGTTCCAAATATTCTTATTTTAAAAGTGATATTATTAGCTCCTAATACTGTAATTGTTTCTTACATAATGGCCAAATATTTTAATATGTATGGTGTAGTTATCTGTTCCTGGCTACACTATAATGACATGGAAAAAGAATAGTGGTCTCGAAGAGGATTAGGGGAAAGAGCGAGGGAGTTCACTGCAAGTATGGTGAAGAAGGAAAATGTAGTAGCAATAATCACTGAGACATGGTGCACATAAAAGCAGTACGTCTTAAAAGCAACATAGTCCTTTTTGTCTGTTCCTGAAGTTTAACGTACCCAGGCCTTTGTGAGTTGGATTTTTTTTGCATGTAATATAGACAATATACAAATTATAGGTAAGTTTCCCGTTGCTCTTTACAAGTAGATTTTCAGTTATACTTTTAAAGAAGATCCACAAGATAGATTGCATTGCGGCATCATCTCCAGTTTCAACTCCATTATTATTATCAGAAACAGGGGCATTTTTGAGGAGGATCTCTCCCTGTGGAACGCATCTTCTTTGCCTTCTCAGCTATCTTTAACTCATCATTTCTTCTTCTTTCTTCTGCAAGGGCTCTTGCTCCACCAGCTATTTTGATAATTCTTGATAATTCATTACGATATTCTTCCAGTGCTCTTGTTCGTCTGAGATCCACTTCCATCTGCAGATTCTATATCATGTAAGTCAACTGCTTTTTATCTCTGTTAAAACATCATAAACCCTTCCCCTTTTTTATATAATTTAGGTGATGAACAGTTTTTTTTCTAATGCTGGAATTCCCTCTTGCCACTGAACCCTGATCTTTTAGTGATTGGTGGAAAATTTAGGAAGAAAAAAGACTAGGAGGATCTTCCATGGGAAGAGGAGCATGTGAATGACATTAAGGCCTATTAAATGAATATTTGCATGGTTTGAGATTGGTACTAATTTTCAACTACATTCATTTGTGAAGATAGATTGGTAGGGCATATAATCAGGTTAAACTTTTTTCAACCTGCACCAAGCCTGCCGTAAATTTCTCTTTCCAGGTTAGTTTATTTCAGGTTTCAGGCTTAGGTTTCAAAACTTTTAATAATCACCTACATCAAAGACTATTATACTTAAAAGGGTTCAATAGGGACATTATATAGTAAAATCCATACACTATGTTACCAATTAATATAAATCAGAAAACATAACAACTAAGGATAAATTAGTGTATGTTGGTTCCTACTCTGAACTAAGATGCATTGGATGTCCAGCTAGAACCAAAAACTTCCAGTCATGTTGTTAGCTTAATCCCATGTGTGGACCACCTCTAGACTGGTCTTAGACATAGTTGTATCAAATGTGGTGGTTGTTTAGTATTGGACACAATCCTGACATGATTTTAAGCTGAAAGGAAGATATTTTTTCCTAGGTACCTGGTTAGATTTCTTGTTAATTTGTTTCTTATTGTCAACTGTGACACTCGAACAAACTCTTTTGCGGGAAGCAGTTCTTGTCTGTCTAGTGTATGAGCCTTTTGTTTTTGGATACAGAGTATGAATATCTTCTGTCTCATTTATCCATAAAAGGGATGTAAAAAAGTGCTATTTGGTCTTTAAATTGCCGTAGTGTTTTATTTTTTAAGCCAAGATTCTGATTTGACTTGTTAGAGCTTCTTGGTTTGGTTTGAGGATGGCTAGATGTTTGGATTATGTGTCAAGATTCTCTCCATTGTTGGACTAGTGCTCTTGGATTCTAGATGCAGTATTTAAATTGGGTGAGTTTGGTTTTGACTGTGAAGAAGATGAAAAGGTGAAAATTTCACCCAGTCAATAATTTTAGAAAGCTCACGATCATAAACCTCTTTGTGCTCCAGTTGCCGTTTTGCCTTGGACTTCTTCTCATTCTCCCACTCTGCAATCGTGGACTTTAACTTCTCATATCTGTAAAATGATTTAGTTAATATAAGCATCTGCATCTGAAAAAAGTTGCTACTGCTAAAATTGTTGATACATCAGATGGCTAAGAAAGCTGTACTTCTCTCTAATATTGTCCATCTTTGCTCTCTCCCATGCATCCACCCTTGTTTCCACTTTAGTGGAAGAGTCTGTTGTTCTCCTTCTTCCACTTTGTTTACTGGAAAATGATGCTGCAGGTTTTGTCATGGATGGTGTTCGAATGCTTGTTTGGTTTTGTCCTTGTTCAGGTCTAGTACTGCCTGTATCATTCAGATAATTATCAGAGAATGTTGGTGTTTTTTTAATGGTAAGATTGGTTTCCTTTGCTTTTCCTGATAGAGTGCGACCAGTGACAGATTCATCCATTATCTTTCCTTCAATTGTCACTGGCTTTTTCACTGTAGAGCTACCTGAAAGTGAGCATGCAGTTATCTTATTTTGTAATTTCTTGCATCTCATGTTTGACATTTCTCTATATCATTCTACTAATAATAAAGAAAACAGGATTGCAAATCATATAAACCTGAGCGTGAATAACAAGAAAATACCTGATTGTCTTTCATCTTCTTTTTGTTCTTTACCAGATAACCATCTAGCTAGTCTGCTGGAATCAGTTGGCTTGCTCAAGCTATCATCTCTTTTGCTTTTTATCTTAGCTGTAGGTTGTGCCAATTGTTCAACTGCCTTCTTCTGGTTGAATAATTCTTCCTCTTCTTCCAATAAAGTGATAGCATATGCAGCTGCTGCAACTGCAGTTGCAAACTCAATATTGATAGCATCATTTACATCATTCATTTGGCCGGAAAACTGCCCCTGGAACCAGCTTTGTGTCCTTTTTCTTTCTACAAAGAAGATTATCATTTACATATTTAAAATGATTTTTGCCCAAGCTCCATGATCACTGGCTTGATCAACTCAAAAAAATATTTTTTTTTCATATAACAGTGAGTAATTGTATATTCATTTATTTTATATATGGAGGACATACTTGGGGAACATATATATGCATATAGATATAATACCTTCTTTGGATGTTACGGTCTTATCTGCTTTCCCTCCTGCCCTTGTAGACTTCTCGTCCTGGTAATCTTCTCCTAAATCGGAAAATCTCACCCTAACAATGGAACAGATATATTCATTTGCAGAATCATCTTAAGCCATGAACAATAAGCTTTTTCTAGGGGAATTAAAGTTGATAATTTTATGCACAATTACATGTCATAATTTGCATTATTGTTTAATTATTTTCTTATTCGATACAAAAACGACATTATGTTAAAAATTAAAGCTGGTACGATATTATTCTTCTTGTATTTATAATATGTCAACTATTACATCATCTGTTTGTCTCTCTTTTCCAACTACGGTGCAATCAATTAGCATGTAAACCAGCATTTTCTTTCTATGAGGAAGGTTAATTTAATAATTGAATAATTTCTCGATTATATTGATGGTCAATGGTTATTAGACTTGAGTTTATTCTGTGTATGTCACACATCATTAAAATGAATCCTAGATGACAATGATGCGTATGATTATAGTTTGAATCTCTTAAAAAACTGCTAGTTAATGTCATTTATGACAATTGCTTTATGCAGTGGAAGAAATTCAAAATAAAATAAAAGAGGAACAACTCCGCTGGATGTTGAAGAACATCTAAAAAGAGGGAAAGCCTGACAATCACATAAATCAGTGTACCTCATTTGTCTGAAGAGATTGTCCATTCTAGTGCAAATGTTGAAGTTTGTTCGAAGGCTGAAATTGATATGAGGAGGGAGACACTTATGAGGACTTTTATTTGAGAACAAGCGTGGAGGCAGAGTCTAGGTTATGAGTTTTCTATTCAGTAAACCAGGTTGGTGAGAATTCAAGGACAAGAAAGCTAAAGGATTGCTTTGTCATGCAAATCCGTGTGCCTGAATGCTTTATGAAGAAACGGATAACCTTTTTGCATTCTTCAACAGGTTGCAGATACCAGCTTCTACCTTTCTTCTTTCTGATATTTTTTGCCTTGATAAAGAAGGAAGTTGCCTGTCTTTGCTCACCAGCGAGGTTTATACCTTGTAATCTGCCCAGGTTACTATGCACTTCCCTTGCGCCCTAAGTATTTTTCTGGGACAGGCTCCATAAGAAGTTCTTAATAGAATAAAGGATCAAACGATTCCTAGAGTATTCTTTGATTAGAACCACTGGCGTAAGACTCAAACTGATTTGGTCTGATAATTCGCTCAGCGTCACCTTATGTGTTCAGCCGGTACAAATCAAAGAAAAAGAAGATTTTGAGCTGATGATGCTTCAATTCTTAACTAGGTGTACTTGGGGGGTGTGTGGAACTGAATCCAGCATAAAGTTAATTTTACAGGCAGGAATCAGTCTGCCAAACACTTGCAAGTATTGACTAAAAGATGCAGATTACTGAATATTCTACTCATCAACAAAACATTCAGTTGGTTGCTGCCCTTGTTGTAAAATCTCCTGTTGTTATGGTGATTATTTATCTAAATGAGTTTGTAACCCTTTTTTTCCAGAAAATGCAGATATGCTCATGCTTCCCCATGTACACAGCTCAATTTTATCATTTGGAAGTAAATTTGCCTTTTGCAATATTTTCCTGTGAGATCAAGTTCATTTGGGCAGGAAATTAACAATACGAGCATCCTATTCCTTAAAAATTATAGTTAATTATGTGTCATTGAAAACATCACAATAATTTTAAGGGAGGCATTATATATTATATTTTAAAAATTTATGTAAACTTACGTTGCCTTGGAGTATGTACGTTGGGGCAATAAGTCGATTAAACGTAATTGAGCCTATCTTGACATAGCAGTCAAATAAAAAAGTTACTCATATTCATCGTTAATCTTTAAAAAAAAGCACCTCATTTTAATCCTGCGAGCAACTGCGGCCGTTACACAAGTTTTTAAGCGTATCGTCATGGTTTAAGATCAACAGTAGATATTAAAAAAAATCCTGCAATTAATATAATTGTATACGTCAGGGGCATAAAATAAAGAAGAATGTATTTAATATATATTGGAAAGGTAAATATTTGAAAACACTTTGGGTGTTTGTGAGAATTATGAAAGATTTTGGCCTTTGCAGCAAATAATTGCGGCTTCGGCCGCGACGCCGCCTCCCTTCGAACGATTCGAGTGGAGACGTAAAACCAGAAACCCTCCCCCCCAACTGAACCGGTTCTCCTGGGACGCCCGGTTCTCCTGCGTCGCCGAAGGGCACCTCTCCTGGATTCAACCGCGCTCTCGATGTTGCGGCTGTGGAGATGGTACCAGAGTTGCCTTGCTGTGCATCCGGTTAAGACGCAGGTCATCAGCTCCGGCATCCTTTGGGGGTTGGGTGACGTTGGAGCCCAAACAGTCACCCGATGGGCCACGCCGCATGAATCCCTAAACGAAGTAATAATCTCTCCTTTTTTTTTCTTCCATCTTTTCGTTGCCTATCCCACCATGGATGTTTCCCTGGTTGGTTTTCTTCGTGCATGGATTAGGTTATTTTTTTAATAGTGATTACCTTATTACATTTTTTTAAAAACAAATTTGTGAGCTTTAAACCTAGACCCTCTGTCAAATTTTATCACCCTGACTAGTTGAAAAACAAATGCTTCTCTTTGTAGTTTATTACATTGGCCCAGGATAAATTGATAGTTTTGCTTTAATGATTTTTTTTAAAAAAGACGGGGGCTTTGTTTGAGGGTGGATCAGATAAGCTGTTGGGATAGATCGCTTAGAATAATCTTCTTCAAAGTGGTAAATATTTCAATTACAATGTCAATGCGCGAATTACTCTCCTTCCACGTGGTTTTTGGCAAAAAAGAAAAAGAAAAAATCCCCTTTAGACAATGTTTGAGGATTTTCATTCTTCTTAGCCACATCCTTATTAGTAGCCAGTTTTTGCTATATGAAAGACATCCTTTTAGCATCTCTTTCTATGTATCAAAAATTCATTTCACAAACTTAGTACAAAATTTGATGGAGCACACAGCATGTTCAATCCCTACTTGGCTACCTCTGCCAAGCTGAGTTAGCAAGGTGATCTCCCCTAAGCCATCCAAAGGTATAAACAGTTCTGTAGTTATGTCCATCTTATGTGGTTTAAAGAAAAAAAAATTATATCATTTAAGTGACCATGTTATCAGTAGCATATGATGTCCTATGTAATTTTCTAAATTTTTTTTGAGTTTGAAACAATATGAATTATGCCCCAACAAAAGAAACATTCACTGATCAAAGTTGAGTATAACTGGTACACTGTTCAAAACCTGGCTTCAGAAGTTAGATGGGATGGTTTATTGAGTTTGACATCACAATCTTCATCACTTCAATTTTAATGCACTTCCTTAGCTACATTGCATCGCAGGCTTTGGAGATTCTTTCTAGGTGACATGGGGTTCAAAAGCATAGGCCTTCCAACTTGTGATTACAATACCCGGTCCATACTTTTTTCCTAAATTCACAAAGATACATGGGAGGTTGAGCATGCTCCATGGTATAGCTTAAACTAAGCTCAGAACATATGGGCCATGCTTCCAAAAGGAGTACTTGTCAAGGTGGAAACTAGAGCATGAGTTTAATATCATTCAAAGCCTAGTTGCACTGGCGCAATGTGAGAGTGATCCACCTGACTTCGGATGTCATAGTCTTCCTCACTCACATACTTGTCATTGTGCTAGATCATATTGCAAACCCATACATAATGTAGGCCACCAAAGTTATTGCCACAATACCTTCAATTAGTATGTTCCTACATGGGGGCATACCCAGCATGCTATGAATTCAACCTACGATTTGATTGTAGGGGCCTAAAGGCCTTGTCCGTGTGGTTTTGGTTGGATCTTAACACCCTGGTGAGAAAGATAAATAAAGAATATGTTTCTTATTACTTTAAAGTTGAATACTGATAGGAAAACTGGGCATGCAAGGAATAAGTAGGCATTCATCATATTGAGGAAGGAGGCTTAGATGATTATTTTTGCCATCTAAATGATATCCATCAACCTGAAGAAAATTTGAATGTGGAGGCTTGAACTTTTTTACTGAAATGCCTATAAATATGCCCTGCGCATGGTTTGTTCTGCAGGTGATGATGACATGAATTAACCTAGATTTCATCTTCTTGTCTTAATTTCGTCAAATGTGCACCACTCAGAATCTATAGCTAAAGACCCATGACAAAATGATTATTTATTGCCATGATTAGTATATTTCTATGTATCATATCCTACCATATGAAATTTGATGATTTTTCTAAACCTTGATCAGAGCTGATGATTATTGTATTAGATTGACCAATATGTTGAAAATATGTTCGTTTCAACCTGGAACCATCCAGAATCCAGGTTGGTCTTATTCAATCCTAAGGATTCATCATACTTTATTACAAATACCTAAAAGCACTAGAACAGTTTGGCACTAGGTTCTAAAACACCGTTACCAACTAATTCGTCCAGCCTTCGCAAAAAAAAAAAAAAAAAAAAAAAACTATCCCGTTCAGCCATTATTTTAGTTGTCATTATTGAATTTAACCTAACCTAAGAATGATTTGTTGCATGCTTACGTATTCTTTAACTTGCCTATCTTTTGGTCTTTCCTTCTTTTCTAGATGCTCTCATCTCATTATTGAAACTATGGCTTATCTACCCTTAGATGGTGTCAGTCTCTTCTGTCTTGTAGTTGTGATCCTAAAATTGCTGAAGAGCCAGCTTGTATAAAATATTTTCCATCAACCAACATTCATGTACATTCATGTAATTTCTCCTATATCCTGCTAGATTTTATTATTTATTCACAGGATTAGTGTTTTTACATGTTTGCATCCTCGACTTGCAAGATATGTTGATTGTTCACAGTTATCAAGACAGATATGGCGGAAATTTCTTGATTATAGAATCAGATATGCCACATTCTTATCGATATGCAGTGGTATAGTTTTTGCATGTCACCTTATCTAGATATTGAACGGAAGTCCTGCCTGCGAATTGACTGTCACAACCAGGCTGATGGTATGAGAGCATCTGATAAATTTTGCAGGAAGAGAAAAAGAAAGTCAATCTAGATTGGAGAAGGGTGGCCACAACAAGCATGTTTGGGTTTGCATTTCTGGGACCTGTTGGTCATTACTGGTGAGGGCTCTTTTGCAACTATTAACTGTTTGATCACTAGGCTACTTTTGCTTATGATGCTGCATTTTCTATTTCCAGCATGCCGGTGCAATTTTTTGATATTAATGCATTGCAATTGGGATTCTGAAGATAAACGTGTCATGCTTGTAGGCAATTCTTTTTCAGATTAGTTTTTGATAGCATCCCGGAAAAATTGACTCGTGGAGTAGACCTTGTTTTTCTAGTCACTGATACATCTAAAACAATTAATATATTTTTTTCTTTATGTAGGTATGAATACTTGGATCATGTTGTCCGTTTCCGATGTCAATTACCACCAAAATCATTCAAGTTCGTTGCCGCAAAGATTGTTGCAGATGCAATTATTTTGGGCCCTTTAGATCTGGTAATCTTTTTCACGTACCTAGGATTCGCCTACGGGAAGAGCATAAATCAAGTGAAGGAAGAGGTGAAAAGGGATTTCTTGCCCGCTCTTCCTATCGATCTGGCTGTCTGGCCCGTCGTTCAATTTGCAAACTTCAGATACATCCCAGTGAGGCAGCAGCTCCTATATGTAAATTTAGTTTACCTGCTAGAGAGCTCCTTCTTGTCCTGGATTGAGCAGCAAGGGGATGCACCCTGGAAGCAGCGGTTCACATCCTTGCCTGCCTTGGAAACCCAGAAGAAGAGCCAACGTGATCTCTGATCCTCGATATTTGACATACTGAGGGATTCATCCCAGCAGCCTTTTCTTATCAAAATTTTTTTTTTCACAAAAATCAGGAGTTTGCTCTTCATGGCAATCAATAGCCGTGTACATTTACATTATGTAATCTGAAAAAGGGTAAAGGTAGAAATTTTGAGAATTTTCTACCCTTTTGCTTTCATTTCCCCGGTAATAGGCATTTCTTGTCACTTAAGTTGACTGATGGATTTTGTGGAATGAGCATAGACAGAGTTGATAGCTGATCGATTCTCTATCTTGTCGAGATATATGCTATAATCTTAACGATTGCTGTATATCAAAGTCAAAAAAACATTTTACAGAGATATATCCAGAAACTTTATAACCATGGCCTTCAAAAAATAACAATAATACTTCCTAATTGAAGAGCTGAAGCTACTGCTACTTCATCTGTTCTACTCCAACTTCATCATCAAGAGGTCCTCAATCAGTCTCTGCTTCTCATGGTCATTTCCATCTTCTTCATCATCTTCCCATGTCTTTTTCTCGATCTCTCTTCCATCTTCCCCCTCGAACCCATCAACAGCGCAAGCTTTCTTCTCTTCCCCGCCCTGCGCCTCTCCCTGATCTCCCAGGACCAGAACACCGTCGCTCGCAGCCGGCCCCTCCGCCCCCGCCCACCACCACCACCTCGTCGTTTGCCCCTCGCCTTCTCTCCTCGCCCTCGTCTCCGCCTGCGCCGCCGCAGGGAGGCAAAGGCTGAGTCTCAGCGCCGAGGAGGACATCAGGGTCGGCCCGGTTGCTCGGCGCGGGGTCTTCGACGCACCCCTTGCTGCTGCCTCCTCCGTCCTCTGCACCGGCGGCCATGGAAGACGCGAGCATCTTGATGGAGGTGGCCGCTCGGGCGATGGACTCTTCGACGAAGGTGGGTTCCTGATCGCTGGTGATTCTGTCCTCTACGGCCGCTTCCATGTCCAAGTCGTCGCCGCCGCGATGAGGATGTAGCTGCCGCCGGCAAGCCGTGCGATTTCTTACGCGATGGAAGACGAGGAAGGCGGGACACGTGTAGATGATCTCGAGACTTGTACGATACGTGACGTGCCTCTCTCTGACAAATTGACTACGTGGAAGTCATGTCCTTATTTTAGGGTTAATTAATAAAAAGTTAATACTGAGCACTAAAGTTCATATCCTATAATTTATATGTATATATAAAAGGAGCTGATAGATTGATTATGAATTAATTAATGAGAACATGCTCTCCCGGTGCTATCAACATTCATATCATATGCTTCATTCGCAGACTTTAGATTAATTTTTAACCTAACCCTACTCGTACCTTGTCAAATATATATATAGTTCTTCTTATAATAAAAAAAATAAAAATAAAATGCATAAAGCATTTAAATTATGATAGAAGTGGGAGAGATGGGGAGCAAACACCAGACTCCCCACTCATTGAGTGTATTTGTGATTGGTGAAAGTGTCAGTCGTATTAGTTTATGCGTTTCTGGATATATTTGTGCCACATTCAATATTATATTAAATAGGAGGAGAAGGGTTTATATTATATTATATTGGAGATGCGGAGGTTTGGCATGTTCCCCTCAATAAATCACCCTCGTTATTTTATTGGCGGTATTAATTTTCAGGTGACTTATGCTTTCATCACTCTAATTTATCAACGCCTGATTTCTTGCTTATTTCCGGGCATAATGTTAGCAGCCGGTGTGCATGCACAGAATCTACTAGCTAAAATTAAATTATGATGTAGACCTATAATATATATATGTTATTGTCATCAGTGCTAGTATCATCCCTTAGGACGAGCTTTACTCACCGGATCCAACAAAACACATAAAATATATAATTTAGATCTAAATCTATAATAATGTTGGATGATTTTTCATTAGATCATATCAATAAAAATTTATTATTTTAGTATGACTGCAATCATCTGACCTGTGGACCATGGTGATTAAAGAATTTTATCATGCTTAATAAAGTAATATTTTCTCTCTTTTCATACTCGTCTTTAATTATTTTTAAAGATTTCATAATCCAATATCAATAATATTACACCCATACAATCCCTCCGGTGATATTTCTTGGGGGTACATCATCGTAGCTCGTAATCTTTATATTAGTAGTTTTAGTGAATAATAATAATATTTTAATAGATGCTATCAACCACGTCGACCCACCATCATATGATATTTTTAAAAAAGTTTGCTTGCTACGTAGCATTTTGATATTTGGTTGCACTTCTAAACCCACTGCTTGTTGTATAATTGCAGTCTTTTAAGCTGCTGCTGCGGGCGTTGGTCGTCGCACGAGTTTGAGGACGGCAGGCATGGCCGAACACAGTTTGACGCTGCAGCGTGTGGGCGGTGCTCTTCCCGTGAAGAGATGATAAGAGAAGAGAAAAGACGACGACGCCGCCGTCACGCCGGCCGGGGCGCGGCCAGCGAGATATCAGGAGGGCATATGTTTATATATATATATGTATAATGATCTGATTGATCTGGTAGCGCGCGTGCAATTAATGAAGCGTGCAGCAGCGGCACACGGCACCTCGGCGTGCCGAGAAGGAAGGCTACCTAATGAATTAACCTCATCAGCATTATTCCCCCTGGGGGCTTCTTGTCCTTCATGGATCGTGGCTTCATTATTTGCAGTCAAAAAAATGAAAAAAGATCGACCCAGATGCAGGAAATGCACGTTGGATCTCCGGATGAACGATCATCTCTGCTTATGATGAGCATGCAGGCAGCCGAGGACCGGCAGGGTGGAATTATAGAGAGGCAGCAGCTAGAGAAAGAGAGGAAGGAATTAAAATTAATGCTGTAGGACATTGGAGAGGAAGAACATGCGTATATATACAAATAACATGTGGCCGTGAGCGTGGAGGGGTGCTTGAAACGAAGCTGCCCGTGCTTGGGGTGACAGCTTTTGGGCATGCATGATATGGGGCGCCTTTTTTATTCCCTTCCTCCTCCTCCTCCTCTCTGTGGTCTTATCGGCTTGGAACTTTATATATATATATCCGTGACAATGGATGACAGAAATGGAGGAGCTTAAACAGAAACAAATGCATGTACGCATAATAAACTGAGCTCCAGCATGATGGGGGTTTATTAGTAAGTTGATCAAACCTGACTCTCAAATATAATTATATCAAATCTGAATCTGAAATCCTTAGATTAGATTTGAGTCGAGGTGTAGAGTCGTGTGAAAATTGTCAATCTTTATTAAGATCATCGATGCTATTTAGCTTAGCTGAAAGCTTATAGAGAAAGTTTTGCTCTTAATAAGCTAGTAGGGCAGATATAGTCCAAATGCATGCATGTAGGCATCATAGTTTGGTAGGATTAGCCGGTTTGGTAAATGAAGAGACACTCTATTTTGTTTGTAGAGAAGAAATTAAGCGCATTAATGAGTCATCGGTCAATCTTAATCATCACCTTTCTTTAGATAAAACCCTCATCCCAATTAATAGTAACAACTTCCTGCTTAGTATTCTTCAGGGAGGGAGTTTTTGATGTGTTTAACTGAGCAGAATTCACCGTATAATATCGCTGATGTGCATGCTTAATGATACCCCATTTGATTAATTTCTGCAGATACTGCGCCAGCATGAATAATTAATTAATGATACATCACTCACTCACTCACTCACTCCAAGTGAAAAGTGCTATGAATCATTATAGTTTTAATATTTTTTCTCCTCCATCTTCCTCCTCATCATCGTATTGACGATATATATATATGCAGAGTACCCAGCACCACCAAAAACAAAAGCCAATTCCAGTCCCTTCATGGACTGCTGGAGAGAGCCCGAGTGCAAGAGAGTCCACGATCCCTTCTTCTTCCTCCATCATCACCACAACGTCAGCAATTTCACGGCCTCCTCCTCCGATCAGTCCGCCGCCTGCAGCTTCTTCCCCGGGCCGATCATCGTCGGCGCCGGGCCGTCGGGGCTGGCTGTCGCCGCCTGCCTCAGGAGCAGGGGGATCCCGAGCCTGCTCCTGGAGCGCTCCGCCTGCATCGGCTCGCTCTGGCAGCTCCGGACCTACGACCGCCTCCGCCTCCACCTCCCCAAGAACTTCTGCCAGCTTCCCTTCATGCCATTCCCTCCCTCCTTCCCCACGTACCCTACGAGGCAGCAGTTCGTCGCCTACCTCGAGGCCTACGCGCTCGAGTTCGACGTCCGCGTCGCGTTCAACGAGGCGGTGGTCGCCGCCGAGTTCGACGCCGATGCGGCCCTCTGGAGGCTGAGGACCACCGTGACGTCAGGAAGAGGCCGTGACCAGGTAATTAAGGAGGAGGGGAAGGAGTACGCGTGCCGGTGGCTGGTGGTGGCGAGCGGGGAGAACGCGGAGGCGGTGGTGCCGGAGATCGAGGGGATGAAGGAGTTCAAGGGCCCCGTTGTCCACACGAGCGCGTACAGGAGCGGCGAGGCGTACCGGGAGAAGAGGGTGCTCGTCGTCGGCTGCGGAAACTCCGGCATGGAGATCTCTTTGGATCTCTGCGATCACAATGCGCGCCCTTCCATCGTCGTGAGGGATGCTGTGAGTCTCAAAATTTTTCTCATCTTTTAGTTAATCTCTAAGTAAAAAAAACCACAAGTAATTTTTTGAAACAATTTCTTGACAAATCCAAAAGAACTACATATACAGAAATAACTTTCATTTCCAAAACACAGAAACTTCTTATCCAGCAGCCGCAGGCAAAGCAAATACCGTGAGAAAACTTGGCGTCAAGTGATCATTATTCTCTGCAACCCTCATTCCATCCGTCTCTGTTGTCCATACGTAATAAAGTGAATTGAATTGCATTAAAAAAGGGGAATATATACTGTCTGTATATGAAAACAGGCTGAGGGGACTGCGCACTGCTGCAGTGCACTACATGCGAATTGCAACATGGGCAAAAAAAATTGCAGTATTGTGGGCGGCCATGCATGCAGTTGCAGTGCCATCATCATTTCTCACTTCCAATTTTTTCCCCTTTCTTAATTAACCTCGCATGCTCGGGCAGGTGCACATCCTGCCGCGGGAGATGTTCGGCCGCTCCACGTTCGGGCTGTGCATGTGGCTCCTAAGGTGGCTCCCCGTGCCGGCGGTCGACTGCCTCCTGCTGCTGGCCGCCCGCCTCCTGCTCGGCGACACCGCGAGGCTGGGGCTCGGCCGGCCACGCCGTGGCCCGCTCGAGCTCAAGTCGCTTACCGGCAAAACCCCGGTCCTCAACGTCGGCACCCTCGCCAAGATCAAGTCCGGAGAAATCAAGGTACACATATATACACACACATAACTAATTAATATGCATGCATGAACCACATATTGATGAGTATTTGGATATGCAGGTGCGGCCTGCCGTAAAGCGATTCCTGGAACACGGGGTGGAATTCGTTGATGGTAGATTGGAGGAATTCGACGCAGTGATATTAGCAACAGGTTACAAGAGCAACGTACCTACTTGGCTCAAGGTACACATATATATACACATAATACATATGGAATGCAACAAATCAAAGTCCCTTATATATATATTGTTATTTCTGTTTGGCCGGGGGGATGCAGGAGAGGGAGTTCTTCTCAGAGAAAGATGGGTTTCCGAGGAGGGAATTCCCAGATGGATGGAAAGGGGAGAAGGGGATTTATGCAGTTGGCTTTGCCAAGCGAGGCCTGCTTGGAGCATCACTGGACGCACTCAGAATTGCTCAAGACATTGAGCGACAAACACTACGGCAAGCTCCACAAGAAGGAACGCTAGCTAATTAATTATATGAACCCTTGAACATCCATATATACTGATCCATCATGCATATTGAATCCAGAAGCTACTGATCTTGAGAAATAGAAGTGAATCCTAATTATTGTTAACTCCATAGCTGGTGGGATCAGTTTTGTATTCCACTAGCTTGCTAGCTACTAGTGTTTTATTATATATTTTGCTTGTGTATTTACTTTATCTACCTTTTCCTTTCTTTTCTATGGAGAAAGAAAGATGTTAGTCGGAGTTGCCATTCATAATCATATAGCAGCACTTTGTATGAGAAGAAGCTTGTGTACCATCTCACTCATAACTTGTGAGTAAGTAGAATATAGTAGACATACAAAGATGTCTGACCATATCATCATAAGTTCAAAATTTATTGCCGTCATGAGTAATTAATAAAATCATATGATATATATATCCCAATCTCGCTTGCGCTAAGATGAGGCAAAAGTAGAAGCTAAATGCTCATGAATGATTAAATGATCAACCCAATGTGTGTTGTTTTAGCTGCTGGCAGTTTCATGTGTGTGTTAGCTGTACTTGTACTAAGATTCTGTCATCATCATAAGTATTTCACAATCTTGCGCAGCCTAAATGACATCCCAAACTAAAGGTCTCATGCAAAGTCAAGTGTTTGCTCCGTGAGGGAACAATGACTTGTGCTAATCGGGAAGTAGTAATCATCAAAGCAATAAATTTGGCAAGTCTAGATAGCTAGACAGCATAAATCCCCAACAGGGCCTGCCGACTTTGACGCTACCCCTAAAAGATAAAATCTACTCTATGGATGGATATATCCATCTTTTTGTATTGGACGTTGCATTCCCTTACCTAATACTTGCAATGATGACGGTTCTAATTCAACACACCTCCAAGCTTTTCATTGCATTAGTCAAGAAAACTACAGTCTAAGACATGTAGATGTATGCTTACGGATATCAAGTGTGACAAATTGAAGCTCATATAGTTTTAAGCTTTAGAAAGGAAAGAAAGAAAAAGGAACGGGGGGATCTTGACATTCCCACATTTAAGTACGCTTGTGGGAGAATCTCTGAATCTGGACGTTCAAACAAGGGTATGCATGCCAAGGCAAGCTAGTAGTGGCGGTCCCAAAGGACACTGCTGTGGCTGATAGGGTTGGGGCATCCTCCTCCTCCATTTTAAGCTTTATCCTTAAATGAAATTACTATGGATCTAAAAAATATTACCTTGATCCATGCTATCTATATACATATACTTGGATATATTTCTATAGAATCTCGCTTGGAATACTAGTTTAATATTCATTCCGTGATAACTCAAACAAATGAAGTATACGTAGTTTTTATTTAAAAATCATAAATCATAAAAATATTTTAATAAAATTATAATTATATGGATAATGATATGTTTAAAATTAGATATTTTATAATTGATTGCTCTCGACCTTCCTCTCATATAGAGTCCAATATCTAATCAAATTTAAATTGAGTTAAGCTAAATTCATAGCCTCACGTTAACTCAGGTTGAGCTCCACTTGATCAAATCACAGATTGTTTATCTCAATAATTAATTAATTTGAGTTATTAGTTCATCCTAATTTAATTAAGATAAACATGTTAATGAGCCCGATGGAACGAATGCTTCACTCGGTACAGCACGGTCGAGCCAGCCTGCTGAAAAATATATCTTCAACAAAATTCAAAGTCGTGCTTTCACTGTGAAAAATAAATATTTTAATCATTCTACTATTTAATATTTTTAAAAATTTTAAATATTTAATTTATATACACGGGTTTCAATTTTGAGGTCCGACACAGCACGGCACGGCACATAATACGGGTCGTGTCGGGCCCGGACCGCCCGCGCGTGTCGGGCCCGGACCGCCCGCGGGCGGCATGGCCCGATAAACATGCAATTTTAAAATTATAAATATGAGATGATTTAGATATTACTTTTTGAAAAAATATATATACAAGGGATAGAAATTAAGACTGAATAAGGTAAAAGTAGAAGAAGGGTTTAAGTATAATTATTCACACTCTTAAAATAATATTATGCTCAGCTGTTTTACACGTAGGTCGGTACATTCTACACTCAATTGGCATCAGTAACCCAAAGAATTAAAAAATTATACGAATAGGCAAAGAGAGAAGAACACCATTAACTGATGATGGCAAACGTTTCCTTCTGCTTCAAGGGAAAAAGATGTCCTGGCCGATTGCAACCTTCACCAGCAGCATCAGCAAAAAATGTATAAGCTTTCTTTCTGATCCACTGTGGCATGCCAGGATCTGACTGCATCATTGCCAACTCAGAGATCACCGAAAATACACACCACCTGTTTTGATGATTCCAGTTTACTGCTCTGCTCGATCGATCTCTCCTTCATAATCTGCCGATCCACCAGCTTCGATGTCGGCGTCGTTGGAGCATGGCTTTGTTTTCGCCTGTGCGTGTTCCTGGCTCCTTTTCGGCGGTATACGGGAGATGGCAATGGAGATGTCGTTTGGGAAAAGGTCATGCCTCACAAAGGCGTGCAGGATGGTTAAACACAGCAGAGTTACTACTGCTACGCTGGACACGGCGGAGAGTGCGACTGACAACGAAAGAGTAAACAGATTCCTGACCTCAGCGGAGTATCTAATCGTGGCAACGGATGCGCTCGTCATCGGAAATGTGTAAGCCCACCAAGACAGCGAGAACCTGCAGTGTTGATGCAAGAGTCAGAAATGGAAACAGGCAATTGTGAGCACAGTAGAAAGAAGAGGACAGATCATGAATGGTACCTGAAACCCCTGAAGAAATTAATGCGCACAGCCTGCAGATGTCCAAAAAGAAACGTTAGCTAGGATCAACTTAAAAAGCTTCAAATCATGCTACAAGATCTGCCCCCGGCAAACCCATGAACAGTTACTGCACCTTGTTCACTCCAGTTTATAGTAATCAGTAATTGTGGCAGTTATCAGTAATAGCAGTAGCTTGTTATAGTTGTAATCACTAGCAGCAGTCGAAGCTACTCTATAATCTCACAGTGACGATTCAATTAATTATCTTTGAACATTGAATCTTGTGTTTGCGCTAACACAAGAGGCATAAGGGTGTTTTAGATTTGTATGCATAGCAGACGAATTGAACTGAAATAAGTCTGTATGTATGTGCAGGAAACTTACAAGAGAGGCATATAGGAACATCGCGATGAAGAAGATGATCCGCGAGCCATATCCGAAATCCCCAGTTATTTTTGCCCATGCCGTGCAAGCAACGCTCGGCGCAGCTACGAACAAGCAGAAGACCGGATGAAGCTCCTTCGGAAGCGTTTCATTCGTCGGAAGCCTCTGGTACAAGGTCACAAAGAGCACACTATAGTGAGCAAGCCCTATGGCAAAGAAGAAGATGGGGCCTTCTTTAAGCCCCATGGATGCTCCAAGTAGGGCACCGACAAAGTTGCCCACAATTGATAGGTGATTTGAAGGATTTGCTACTTTCGATAGCCGGCGCTGCCCTCCGGACATCCACTGGCCATATATTTTAAGTTCCAGTAGGAAGATTGGAGCCATTAGCACATACCACACTGCAGCAGGCAGATTGACGGCAACTGATGGTGGTATACCGAGGGCTAAAAAGAGGAAGGCCACCCATGGAGCAAAGAAGAAATTGACTCTGACGGGATGATAATACTCGCGTCTCACTGCTTCAAAGTAGCATGTGATCTTGAGCGCATAGATAGTCGACACTATGCACATCAATGCAACTGCGGTACACCAAATGACAAGGTTGACAGACAAGCCAATGTGGAGAAAATTTGTTGATGGTGATGTAGTCAGTGTCTTGTACAAAATAGCTTGGCTGCCAACACCAAGGCATATACCAAATGAGGATATGGGGAAGCGAAGAAGAAAAGGCCACTTTTTGTCTTTAGGAAGATCTAACTCCTCCGATGCCTGCAGAATGTAGAAAGAATGCAGCCATAAACATTATGCACCACTTCACGGTGTGTTGCTCTTCAGATGATAAAGAGGAAAATAACAAGAGCATTCGCAAAAACTAAAAACTGTACCTTTAGCTTGTCAAGTTCAGGCCCCTCCAAGGCATCAAAGAAGCGATTTGCTGGCACGGCCTCTGGTTTAGTGTTCTTTGTATCATTTGGCTCCTCTATTTCCTGTGGCATTCCACGTAGGTTAGATATCTGCCTTTCGAGTTTTCCGGACCAAGTCTTGAATGAATCATAGCGTTTGTCCTTAAATCTACTGCTCCTTAGTGTCTGCAGCGGATACTCCAAAGGATTGAGAAACTTAGTATCTGGGGTTGTGTTGCCATGAAAAGTTCCGGCCGGCATAGGCTGAGAATGGAATCTGGTTTTCTTTTGTTGCTGAATGCAAGCAGTAGCAGCCATGGGATTATTTGTCCGGCCATCAGCGGCAAAAGATTCGCCTTCTTCACTTTCTAGGACTCCTGTGGAGTCCTCTACCTGAAATGCTGAAGGCGAAGAAGGCAAGCTGATTGACGTGGAATCCGCACGATGAGGTCTAATAGTTTGAATTTCCAAAGATGGTGAGAGCGTGCTGATTGTTTTGCCCCGAATGTCACCATCAGCTGCATCAGCTGCCTGACATAAGCAAAGCAACCAAGACAAACTTATCATACCTGGATCAAGTTGTAACAATTTACATTGTTAAATAAACATAAATGCACATTGTTCAAGTGAGTTAGAGCTCTACTCGAACTTGGGGACAACTTTCAATTGAATATTTGATACCAAAACTTACTTTAGCAAATGCAGGATCTCCATGAGGACTGGAAGTGTCATCAAAATCAGCAACTGCTCTAGATGTGATGAACTTGAAAAGAGATGGAAAGCTCTCAGGGTCTGGATTAGCCTGCTTTGATGTGCCTTGGTTTTCTTTGCCATCCATCTTCACCTTCAAACCTAAGAAACAAAAATAAAATATATTATCGTTTGTTCATAATGCAGACTCTCCCATGAGGCCGAAAAGAAACTGACCAGGTGTATAGAGCTAGTCTAAAGAATTTGATCTGACAGTCATTTAAGATGTCAAAAAAAATGACGAATGCAATGTAAATAATCAGCTTCAACTGGTCTATAGCATATAACACAGGGCATGCATATGAAGGAAAGAAAATTTTAGTTTTGATAGAGAGTAACACAACTGATTTTGCAGATATCGAAACAAATCGATACAAGCATTGATTACTCCACTAGTGAAACCGTGTAGTTTTTTTTAGAACTTTAGTGAAACCGTGTAGTATATTCAGTGTAGCATATAAAAGAAGCCTAGGTCAGCCAGAAAACTAGAGCTCTAACAAGCCCATGTAGGGAAGCACTTTGTTAGAAGGAACCAAAACAAGTGGAACACTGGAACAAGATACAACCATGACATGCACCGAGCAGGATGTTGAAGAGTGGCTGGTGCCTTAAGAAACAAAGAGCTGGACCAAAGGAAAGCATAAAAATCAGAATACTAGAATTCAATGCATTGAGATGATTAGGCCACACAGCATGCCATGTTCTCCCAACAACCACTTACGGACAAAATTTTGGTACTTATTATTATGAATGCAATGGTAGGTAGAAATGCACACTGACGCGGCTGCATAGCAACCGATGGATGATCAAAGAAGACAAAACTCGAAATCGCTGACAAAGGAAAGTCTTCAGCCGCCAACACCAGGTAGCATGAATGCCTCTATACATGATATTTCTGATTCAGTTTCTTTGGAACACAAACTTTTTCACTGTTCCATTGATCAGTAGACTAGACTATCGAATCAATGTGTCAATCAAGCAAATTCAATTTCTCACTCTTGACAGTAAAAAAGAGGAATCAGATCGCATAACAAGGCCATCCCAAAGAACGCTATCCCGAGAAGAAAGGGGCAAACTGGAGGTGAAGAACCTGCAGCATGCCTGCACGGGATCTTTCTCTCTCAGTGAGAAACCCCCTTAGTCGACGAGGGAATCACTATTCATCGGCACCGAAGAGGAGATCACCTTCGGCGCCGCACCACGCACCCCCAGCGAAGCGCGAGCTTTCCGGGGCAATTGCGATCCAATGCCATTTCTGCCCTCCACGGCCGGAGCAGGAAACGGGCCCCCCGCAAAGCGTCAAAATATAATACGATGCTCACGGCTTCCGTGATGGTTGGGAGATGGACGGCCGTGATTTGTGTATCACGTATATCACAAGGTACGTATCTTTACAGCTATATGTTCCCAATCTTTACCTGTCTGTGTTCGCGACACGCCGCCGTTGCCAGCTCTACATGGGATGTCGCCGGACGGCCAACTTTGACGACCTTCCGGCGACGTCCATCCGCATTCTTCTTTTGCATGCCTTTTTTTATTTTTTTGAGGAAAAAAGTTCTTCCTATTGTCTCTTCTACTTGTCGCAATCACCTATATCTTAAGTTACTATATTATTTATTGTCAAGTTTGTCAATGATCAATTTCACACCCTGCTATTCTATGCTTAGGATAAGTTTTTATTAGGGACTCTAATCCCATCAGTGTCTCTCCGCCTAAGCCCATCACTATCATGTTCGTATAGCCTCCCTGTTGGCCCTGCATGAACACAACAACCAACATAGTACCACACTCTGCTCCTTAACAGGGTCACCTTTCATAATATCAGGACTATAACAATGGAAAATCGCCAGCCATGCAGGTAATACAAATATTACTCAATCAGCCATGCACGTAGTACAAATGTTGCACCATGGCGAAGGGATTCTCAGCTGTACAATATACGTTATGAAAATCAAATCACCATGCATATAGCAAAAATCAATCCTATACAACAAATAACCATACGTTATTTAGCTCACCAAATTCAAAGGGCCATATGCCAAATACCGTGACTCGAACCGGAGCCCTTACCACGGCAGAGCGAGTTACCTCCACTAGACCATTAGGTATGGAGAACTTTGAAGAACCATTTATTTAATAATTGCACAGGAGCGTACCTCGTACCACAAAATTTCGTATGGACGCAGGGGAGGAGGGCGACGGTTACGCGTGGAGTCGTGGCGACTCCGCTCGCCGGTGGTGCGTTGGCGGCTCGGCGGAATCACGCTCTAAGCCGCGTGGAGAAGACTCCGGCGTAGGACTCCGGTGAAAGTGATTGGGGAAACAGAGAAGAGGAGCTCGGCAAGCTTGCGGCGCTCCAATCGCCGGCGATCGGGCAAAATTGATGAAGACCCTCGATCGAGCTCGAGAAGGAAGAGGGGTTTCGAAGGAAACGACGGCCGGAAATCCTCCGCAAACGCCGGCGGAAGGCGACGACGGTGCAGCGAGCGGCACGGAAACGTTGCGGTCGAGGGTATTCTTTTTTTTTTTTTTTCCTCCTCCCCTCGCTCGGATCGCTCGAAAGAATTTAAATGGGAAGCAAATGGGTGGCCAATTACTAATATGCCCCCACGCTTTTGCCGTTATTCAAATATTATATATATATATTTTTTCTGCTGCACCGAAATTTTCGGTGTTACAAATAAATTCAACGTGGAAAATATCCCCTTTCCAAGGTTTAGTTTTACGCATTACTTCGGGTTTGCTTTGAGCACATATTTCTTGAACCAGATTAAAATATTAAAAATACAGTTATACAATGATTCTAAAATAAATCAATATTTCAATGACTTACCAGTGAGAATTTTCTTATAAAAAAAATACTACTTATTAATAGGCTGAGGGGACTGCGCACTGCTGCACTGCGCTACATGCGAATTGCGTAGCTAGCAATACGGGCAAAAAATTTGCAGTATTGTGGACGGCCATGCATGCAGTTGCAGTGCCATCATCATTTCTTACTTCCATTTTTTCCCCCTTCTATAATTAACCCTGCATGCTCGGGCAGGTGCACATCCTGCCATATACATGCATATCGAATGCAACAAATCAAAGTCATATATATATAGTTATTTCTGTTGGCCGTGGGGATGCAGGAGGGGGAGTTCTTCTCAGAGAAAGATGGGTTTCCGAGGAGGGAATTCCCAGATGGATGGAAAGGGGAGAAGGGGATTTATGCAGTTGGCTTTGCCAAGCGAGGCCTGCTTGGAGCATCACCGGACGCATTCAGAATTGCTCAAGACATTGAGCGACAAACACTACGGCAAGCTCCACAAAAAGGAACGCTAGCTAATTAATTATGTGAACCTTTCGGCATCCATATATACTGATCCATCATGCATATTGAATCCAGAAGCTACTGATCTTGAGAAATAGAGGTGAATCCTAATTAATTCATGCTACACTCGATTGGCATCAGTAACCCAAAGAGTGAAAAACTATACAAATAAGAAAAAAGAGACGGACACCGTTCCTTCACCTTCAAGGGGAAAAGATATCCCGGCCGATTGCAATCTTCACCTCCCAACCACGTCACAACCAGCAGCATCAGCAAAAAATGCATGAGCTTTCTTCCTGATCCACTGTGGCGTGCCAGGATCTGACTGCATCATTGCCGACTCATTCATCACCAAAAATGCACCGCACCTGTTTTCATGATTCCAGTTTACTGCTCTGCTCGATCGATCTCTCCTCCATGATCTGCCGATCCGCCTGCTTCGATGTCAGCGTCGTTGAAGCATGGCGTTGTTCTCGCCTTTGCGTGTTTCTGGCTCCTTTTCGGCGGTCTACCGGAGATGGCAATGGAGATGTCGTTGGGGAAAAGGTCATGCCTCACAAAGGCGTGCAGGATGGTTAAACCCAGCAGAGTTACTACTGCTACGCTGGACACGGCGGAGAGTGCGACTGACAACGAACGGGTAAACAGATTTGTGACCTCAGTCGAGTATCTAATCGTCGCAACGGATGCGCTCGTCATCGGAAATGTGTAAGCCCACCAAGCCAGCGAGAACCTGCAGTGTTGATGCAAGTGTCACTAGTGGAAACAGGCAGTTGTGAGCACAGCAGAAAGTAAAGAACAGGTCATAAATTGTACCTGAAACCCCTGAAGAAATTAATGCGCACAGCCTGCAGATGTCCAAAAAGAAACGTTAGCTAGGATCAACTTAAAAAGCTTCAAATCATGCTACAAGATCTGCCCCCGGCAAACACATGAACAGTTACTGCACCGTGTTCACTCCAGTTTATAGTAATCAGTAATTGTGGTAATTATCAGTAATAGCAGTAGCTTGTTAAAGTTGTAATCACTAATAGCAGTAGAAGCTACTCTATAATGTCACAGTGGCGATTCAATTAGTCAACTATCTTTGAACATTGAATCTTGTGTTTGCGCTAACACAAGAGGCATAAGGGTGTTTTAGATTCGTATGCATAACAGACTAATTGAACTGAAATAAGTCTGTATGTATGTGCAGGAAACTTACAAGAGAGGCATATAGGAACATCGCGATGAAGAAGATGATCCGCGAGCCATATCCGAAATCCCCAGTTATTTTTGCCCATGCCATGCAAGCAACGCTCGGCGCAGCTACGAACAAGAAGAAGACCGGATGAAGCTCCTTTGGAAGCGTTTCATTCGTCGGAAGCCTTTGGTACAAGGTCACAAAGAGCACAGTATAGTGAGCCAGCCCTATGGCAAAGAAGAAGATGGGGCCTTCTTTAAGCCCTATGGATGCTCCAAGTAGGGCACCTACAAAGTTGCCCACAATTGATAGGTGATTTGAAGGATTTGCTACTTTCGATAGCCGGCGCTGCCCTCCGGACATCCACTGGCCATATATTTTAAGTTCCAGTAGGAAGATTGGAGCCATCAGCACATACCACACTGCAGCATGCAGATTGATGGCCACTGATGGTGGTATACCAATGGCTAAGAAGAGGAAGGACACCCATGGAGCAAAGAAGAAATTGACTCTGATAGGATGATAATACTCGCGTCTAACTGCTTCAAAGTAGAATATGATCTTGAGTGCATAGATAGCCGACACAAAACCCATCAATGCAACTGAGATACACCAAATGACAAGGTTGGCAGCCAGGCCAATGTGGAGAAAAGTTGTTGATGGTGATGTAGTCAATGTCTTCCACAAAATAGCTTGGCTGCTAACACCAAGGCATATGCCAAATGAGGATACAGGAAAGCGAAGAAGAAAAGGCCACCTTTTGTCTTTAGGAAGAACTAACTCCTCCGATGCCTGCAGAATGTAGAAAGAATGCAGCCATAAACATTATCCACCACTTCACGGTGTGTGGCTCTTCAGATGATAAAGAGGACAATAACAAGAGCATTCGCAAAAACTGTACCTTTAGCCTGTCAAGTTCAGGCCCCTCCAAGGCATCAAAAAAGCGATTTGCTGGCACGGCCTCTGGTTTAGTTTTCTTTATATCATTTGGCTCCTCTATTTCCTGTGGCTTTCCACGTAGGTTAGATATCTGCCTTTCGAGTTTTCCAGACCAAGTCTTGAATGAATCATAGCGTTTGTCCTTAAATCTACTGCTCCTTGGTATCTGCAGCGGATGCTCCAAAGGATTGAGAAACTTAGTATCTGGGGTTGTGTTGCCATGAAAAGTTCCCGCCGGCATAGGCTGAGAATGGAATTTGGTTTGCTTTTGTTGCTGGTTGCAAGCAGTAGCAGCCATGGGATTATTTGTCTGGCCATCAGCAGCAAAAGATTCGCCTGCTTCACTTTCTAGGACTCCTGCGGAGTGTTCTACCTGAAATGCTGAAGGCGAAGAAGGCAAGCTGATTGAAATGGAATGCGCATGATGGGGTCTAATAGTTTGAATTTCTAAAGTTGGTGACAGCGTGCTGATTGGTTTGTCCCGAATGTCACCATCAGCTGCATCGACTGCCTGAATTAAGCAAAGCAACCAAGACAAAGTTATCATACCAGGATCAAGTTAATTGAAATTGTTAAATAAACATAAATACACATACTTCAAGTGAGTTAGAGCTCTACTCGAACTTGGGGGACAACTTTCAATGGAATATTTGATACCAAAACTTACTTTAGCAAATGCAGGATCTCCTTGCGAACTGGAAGTGACATCAAATCCAGCAACTGCTCTAGATGTGATGCACCTGAAAAGAGATGGAAAGCTCTCAAGGTCTGGATTAGCCTGCTTTGATGTGCCTAGGTTTTCTTTGCCATCCATCTTCACCTTTAAACCTAAGAAACAAAAACAAAACATATAATCATTTGCTCATATCTCCCATGAGGCCGAAAAGAAATTGACCAGGTGTATAGAGCTAGGCTAAAAAATGGGGATCCTTACGCAAGAAACGGTCATTTAAGATGTCAAAACAATGATGAATGCAATGTCTAATCAGCTTCAACTGGTCTAGCATATAACACAGGGCATGCATATGAAGGAAAGAAATTTTGAGTTTTGATAGAGAGTACACAACTGATTTTGCAGATCTTCAAACAAAATGATACAAGCATTGATTACTCCACTAGTGAAACCGTGTAGTAAAATCAGTGATGCATATAAAAGAAGCCTAGGTCAGCCAAAAAACTAGAGCTCTAACAAGCCCAAGTAGGGCTGCACTTTGTTAAAAGGAATCAAAACAAGTGGAACACTGGAACACGATATAACCATGACATGCACCAAGCAGGATGTTGAAGAGTGGCTGGTGCCTAAGAACCAAAGAGCTGGACCAAAGGAAAGAATAAAAATTAGAATACTAGAATTCCATGCATTGAGATGATTAGGCCACACAGCATGCCATGTTCTCCCAACCACTTACGGACAAAATTTTGGTACTCACTATGATGAATGCAGTGGCAGGTAGGAATGCACATGTACGCGGCTGCATAGCAACCGATGGATGATCAAAAGAAGACAAACTCCAAAACGCTCACAAAGGAAAGTCTTCAGCCACCAACACCAGGTAGCATGAATGCCTCTATACATGATATTTCTTATTCAGTTTCTCTAGAACACAAACTTTTTCACTGTTCCATTGGATGGTTAACCGATCAAAAGTCCAATATGAAAGAAAATCCTAGATCTTGTTTTGGTCAGTAAACTAGACTATTGAATCAATGTGTCGATCAAACAAATTCAATTTCTCACTCTTGACAGTAAACAAGAAGAATCAGATCGCACAACAAGGCCATCTCAAAGAACGCTACCCCGAGCAGAAAGGGGCAAACCAGAGGTGAACCTGCAGCATGCCTGCACGGGATCTTTCTCTCTCAGTGAGAAACCCCCTTAGTTGACGAGGGAATCACTATCCATCGGCACCGAAGAGGAGATCACCTTCGACGATGCACCGCGCACCCCCAGCGAAGCGTGAGCTTTCCGGGAAAGCTCACCACCACTGCGATCCACTGCCATTTCTGCCCTCTACGGCCGGAGCGGGAAATGGGCCCCCCAAAAGCGTCAAAATATAATACAAGGCACGGCTTCCGTGATGGTTGGGAGATGGACGGCCGTGATTTCGGTGTCACTTATCTCACAAGGTACGTATCTTTACAGCTATATGTTCCCAATCTTTACCTGTCTGCGTTCGCGACACGCCGCCGTTGCCAGCTCTACATGGGATGTCGCCGGACGGCCAACTTTGACGACCTTCCGGCGACGTCCATCCGCATTCTTCTTTTGCATGTTTTTTTATTTTTTCAGGAAAACAAATCTGCTTGTTCTCCCTCTCTCCCTCCCCCAACCCCCCCCCCCCCCCCCCCGCAAAAAAAAAAAAAAAAAAAAACTATCTATGAGAAGATTAAATTAAAACAGCAGAAGAATCTTTTATGAACGTCTAACTTCATAAAAAGGAAGCCATTAGCTCAGTGAGATCAGAATAAAAAGGAAGCAGACAACAGAACAGAGAGCACAACCAAAACATCAATGGAACAGAGGAGAACGAGAGAAGGAAAACGCGTTTGCTACCAAAAGTTGACGATTCTTGCAACAGCTTAAATTGCTCACCAGTTCAAATTGGTTTCTTCACCAGCCCGCTTAATATGCTGCTCTGCTTCAATTCTTTCGCTCAAAATGGGTTCCCTCTGCTGCTACAAGGACAGATGCGAGATCAAGGCAGCGTTTGGCACACGGACGCCTTTATAACTTGTTTAAAAGAGGAGGAGAAAGGGACGAGGGTGTTCCGGGCAAGGAGGAGGATACTTCCTCTAGTGCCTGCCTCCAAAGTATGAGCTTTCTTCTCCCGTGTGTGCTTTTAGGAAAGTAATTTATCGCTTTCAGAATATTTTTTTTCCTGAGCATATTAATTTCCAACCCAACTTTGGAGATCCTTAACAAATTCAATGTTGAAATTATCCCCTTTCCAAGTTTTAGTTTTACACATTACTTTGGGTTTGCTGGGTACATATATTTCTTGAACCAGCTTAAAATATTACAAATACAGCTATACAATGCTTTTAAAATAAATCAATATTTCAATGACTTACCGGTGAGAAATAAAATAATACATATCCTATTTTTTCCCTTTGATTCGTGCTTGATTTCTTTAAAAGCAGTATCTGTCAATCGATCAGCTCAGTGCTAAGTTTAGAGAGAACAAGTAGAATACTCAAAATTTACAAATGGGAAAATTGAAGTATCAAAACAGTCATCTCCCTCTCTCTTTTTGTCCTTTTAAGAATTAATTGATATGTTGTGGATTACTGATGTACAGTATAAATGTGCAATTAGTTCTAGATAGAAGCACAGAGGTATTTTAAGTGTCATCATCTTTATGATATGCAGCAGGCCTAAGCCTTTTTTTTTTTTTTTGCCAGTCTAAGTGTCTTAATTTTATATACAATTTAGACGGAGAAAGGCAATCTGTCTACCTAGTACCTACTACTGTTCCGTTCATGACATTCCTATGTGCTGTCCATAAAACACACACTTATCATTTTTGAGAACTTTGTCCTACTTGGATTTCTCTCGCACACATAAGTGGACAACTTATCATAAAAATAATTCCTCTCAGGTTAAATGATGAAGACAGAAGGATTTTAAACCGCTTTCCCTGTATATTTTTTGTTAAATAATGTAATCAAATCAAAAAGAATATTTAGTGTCGCTCACCATAATTATAATTAGCTAATAGGTACTTATTTTAAAAAAATAAAATAATATACCTTTTGCCCATTTGATTGGCAAAGCTAGAAACAAGTAGCTTTTTAAAAAAAAAATCAACCATTTATGTATAGTTAATTGGTGACATATCGACCTAATCAAGGACAATTAATTAATTAAGCTATCTGGAGCCGCAAATTACACATGGAGATTATTTGGTCAAACATGGAGTGCAAGATTGGATTTATTTTAAAATTAATCAAGTGATTAATTAATGTGCAGATGAACGGAGATAAAACACGCAAGTATTAGCCGCGGCACACTTGTGCTTAGTCACTCACTGTCAGAAGGCCACGTCTAAGATAAGATATTAATTTAACATTTGAGAATTTGTAAATAATTATGCGAGGATGCAATGCAGATCTTGACCTAGTTCTTGCATTTCCTGGGGGTATCATTCAAATTTTTTTTAACACTAGTAAACTGTGAGCATATCTATTTTACTCTGAACATTCCATCTTAATAAGTTTTCTTGTCTACATGTCGCCCCATCGTAAAGACTAAACTTTCATGTTTTGCAGTTCTCTGAGATGAAGGTACGACAATAAATGGCAGACAAAGAACATATGAGAAGACCTTTTTTTTCTAATATCCATCATCCGTCTCGACCATATGACCAAATGTTTAAAAGCTTGTCATTCTAATCAAAGCTTTTCGTCTTATAGCCGGGTAACACAAACTGTTCATTCAGTTCACACCACTTAGGTTTTAAAGGCAATGAATAGGACGTGCGTAATTGTTTGCAGTAGCACACAACACCACCTGGCACCCACAACATAACATGCGGTTAGACGGTCCCAAAGTTGCAAGATTTGTGTCCGTCTTCAGCACTCTGGTTTACTGCAGCAAGTTTGACACCATGATCCAACATCTGGAAAAGGAAGACAGGTGGATGCAGACAAATGGTATCATATGTTGGAGCAGTCAATATAATTCAACGCCTGGGCATCCAGCTCCAACCCACCCACTTTAGTCGCAGGTCTGCTGCTCTTGCTCCTACTTGATGGATTGCTTTATGCTGGCAATACATAATCTCGGGCATTAACAGTCTCAGGAGGAAATTCTTGATCATGTCAATCATCCAGTTATTTCACAGCCGTGTTTTTGGCTGCAAACTTGATTCAGTAGATTCATTGTTTCTTGCTTATATCCTTCAGGGAAACAAAAAAAAAATCAAGTTAAAGCAAGGTACCTGCAGATGACAGATGGTCTGATCCTGCCCAGAAATAAAAAGAAACATTAGAGCAAGAGTTTTTTATGTTATTCGGACATTTTGTAAGAGATTCGCTACTTCATAACATCTATATGTGCCATTAAGGTTCACCAATTCTTTGATGGGCTCAAAGAACATGTCATCATGTAACAGTGCAAAGAAAGATTGGGAAATAATGCAAAGATTGATTAAGCAATCTGAGATCATTCTGATCGACCATCAGCATCACGGTTAGCAGTGAAGTTCTGCTAATTGAAAGCCCAAGTTGTTCAGAATGATTTCAGATTGACCATCAGCATCCTCTACCCGAAGCACTTTCGATCTAGTGAGAAAAATCTGTCCCCAGTTAGAAAAATGTGTTAAAAAAGGTCCAAAGTGGTGATTTCTTCTACAAAAGAGATCTCACATGGCATTATTCTGAAGTTAAACTTGAGACTTGCTTAGAAGAAAAGGACAAAGCATTTTCCATGCCGGTTAGCTTACGGCACAAATCAAACCTTCATGCAACGTCAGAATTAGCCTCCTTTAGCACACACAAGATTCTAACTGGGGATATCTAACAACATGGTCTTCAACATGAATGACTGCCTTTTTCCTCTAAAATACAGTTAGAGAGGGACAAAATGACGGAGGAGACCCAAGCGATCAACATTACCGACGTGAAACCATAAAACATATAAAAGGTTCTTTTCCTGAAAGCTTAAGCTTTGGGGATTTATGATCATGATCCTGAGCATGGAATGAGAAGTAGGTTACGAGTCAAAATCCTGCCCCACCCCACATCTTTTTCATCCATTTTAAGTAATTGCCCAGCATACTCCTTCCCCAGCATCCGAAGGTGCCAAACTACCAAAAAGTATCAATCCCCTGTGCCCTAGAGGAGGAGAAAGTTACCATTTTTTAACGGAATGCTCGTCACGGACATCGGTGCCTCTCAACCCCGGGCGTAGACGAATCGTCCTGGGAACACAAGCTACCGACGTGACGAGACTTGAAAGTTTTTACCCTAAAAAGCTTCGATCTTTAGAGAAACAGAAAATGGAGAACGAAGATGGGATCTTTGAGTGAGCATTACGACCGCGGACGGACTCATCAGCAGCGTGAGAGGGTGTCGAGAAAGCCATACGTGCCTGCTGCGTTACGCAGAGGGAAACGGGCTGTGATGTGAGTTAGCCCATTTGCTAGGAAAATAAGAGAGAGAGCTAAAAAAACAGGGGTGGGGAGGGAGAGGGAGGCCATGACGTTAATTAATTATCTTCTCACTGCATTCATTTCCTGTGGCCGTGGCGTGGGTTGTTGAACTTGAAATTGAAAGCCCTGCTGGATTTTGGTTTATTTTGTGCCAACTAATAATCCACGAGGCTCCAACTGTTCGGA
The DNA here is from genome assembly GCA_030544415.1 of Thalia dealbata. Lineage (NCBI taxonomy): Eukaryota > Viridiplantae > Streptophyta > Magnoliopsida > Zingiberales > Marantaceae > Thalia > Thalia dealbata. The sequence goes on from CM060458.1 coordinate 4,815,908, forward strand.
TCCTTCTGTCCATTTAATCTGTCCACGCAATAATAACAATAACACATGAACGGAGTCCACTCACCGCTTGCTAGCATGGCAATGGCATGCACTATAATTAGTCACATCACATGCATGAATTGGGGCATGCTGACTTTTCCAGTAGCCACTTATTATTATTGATTATATAAAAACTTCACATGGCTACAAAGTATGACAACAGTATGAAGACAAATGCAAGCATGCAGCGTAGAATACTGTAGTCATAATAATAATACTACATAGGGAGGAGACTTTATAATAAAAAAAATTTAGATAAAAGTATATCAATCATCATCATCATGAGCATATATACCTTTTAATTTGTTCGAGGAATTAATTGAATGATGATCCACCGCAACTTTTCATCAAAGGGAAGAAAAAATGGTGACCCATATACCAAAACATATGCCCTGTTCCATCAATAATGATACTTATATTTTATAATTATATATGTCATAGTTTACGTGGATGTACGTGTGACTCATTAGATTGTCTACTTCTCTCCATCTTCGTACTCCGGCCACACATTAATAATTTACTATCTTCTCCTCCTCCTTCCCATCATGACTTATAATATTTTAGTTAATTAAAATAAATATAATTCTTTAAAAATAAATATGAGACCCTAAATGTCACTAGGCGTTATCATATAATATAAAAAAAGAAGAGATAATACAAGCCTAAAGTGTAGAAGTAAAAGAACAATGAATAGCAGTAAATAAGAAGAAAAATAATTTTATTTCGAGTAGCGATAAAATTTTTAATATTAATTATCTACAATCTAAATATCAACTCTCATTTACTCTTTTAATTATTGAGGCTTCGAGAATCCTTTGATTCCTCCAATATATTTTTACAATTTTTGTTAAGCTTTATATAACCTTCAGTCCATGAAAATGTTAGGGAACATGATTATTTATTTAGGTTGTCCCCTTGATTAGGTGTTCTTTTAAATTGGTATATTTATTGCCCTTTATGAGGTGACCACTTCGTCCCTTAGGTCACATCATAGTACAGCAGCGTGTGCATATTAGGACATCTCTAGAGGTGTAATACCAAAATAGATAGAGAGTGTTTAATAGTAAACCATCAAAAGAATAATATGAATTATGCTGCTATATGTTAAAACTCTCATGATATTAACCAAACACCCATGAGGGAGGAGGGTACGCGATATTTATATATATATCCCTCACATGCTCCGACGCAGATCTGTTTCCTCTCCACATGAACCAAGAAATTAATGGACAAGCAGGTGGATGAGCAGCACAAGGAGAGACAGCGCTGCCACGGAGAGAAGGAATTGAAGGCCATTTAAATTTAACTTCTCCCATCCCCCATCCCCCATCCCCCTTGAGAGTTATTGATGAACAGCTAGCCGTTCAACTCCGCTGCTGCCGGCAGTCTCATCAACGCAGCGGATGAATGTCTATATATATATATATATATATATATATACATAACCAGCATTAAGAAGCATTAAGAATAAGAATAATCTACTTATTTAATAATTGTAGAAGAGAGGCCCACGTAGTTGTCATGCATCACTGGCGCTGGTGTGCTTAAAAGTGAGGCAGACGTAGACGGAACATATTATCATGTACGTGAAACTGTTATACGTGCATCTATATCTTTTTTTTTTTGAACAAAAAAGAAATGTAGTTAGGCAACTGGAGTACATGTCGTTGGTGGAGGACCCCTTCCTTTATATATATATATAGTTGACGATCCATTTTAATTTGGAGAAGGCAGCTTTCATGAAACTGTAGCAATATCCCTCTCCCCGCTGCCAAAGGGTGTTATCGTTCAAGGTTTACCTAGAGTCCAGAGGTAGGGTGAAAAGTGACAGTTATATTGATAAATTTTTCAAAATTTTGATCCGATTTGATTTGGTTATACACTGTATTGATGAAGCATTGCACGGATACTTTTTATATAAGGTACTTTTAGATGAATAAGTGAATTAAAATGATTTGGCAAAATTTACTTGCATGGGTATTGTCAAAAAAGGACTTAAGTAAATTTGATTTGTAATTCAACTGCTCTACCTAGAACCGCATTCATTCTATGGTTTGTTTTGCATCATAAATTAATGATTGCGGATAAACTACTCGAGCAAGATATGCAGATGAAAAAAAGTTGTTAGCTATATTTGGCTATAGTAAAAACCTTCAAAGAGTTTAGAGATATAGTAAGATTATATAAAGTGATTTATTGAAATGAAATGAATAAATATTAATGCACTATATAAAAAATCATAATTAATACAACTACTAAAATAGCTAAAAGGAGAATATAGAATGAGCAACTTATGGAGGTAGTGATGATAGAGTTTGTATATCATATTTAGGAGGATAAGAACTATAGATTATTTAAACAATAAGTTAGGAATAAGATAGTTATTCTTCATCGTATCAATACACTTTGCTAGGCTAGATATGGATAAAATAAAATAATTTATTATCTTATGTTTAGCTTAGAGAGCTATTGTTACGATGCACTAATTCTTCCAGCGATGTGTCATTTTTTAGTATATTTGCTCCATCTATGACCTGTAGTATATAAAATAATAAGGTGCTTAAATATCTTTTCTAATAAGTGAGTTAGCTAAAGCTTTGATAGTTTAATTGTACTAAAAATAATGTCTCTTTTAATGAATGAAAGATCTATGGTAATAATTTTAGCAAGTAATAAAAATTTAAAATTAACTTAAATTATGTTAGAAACTTTTGAGTTTAATCAAGTCCCCAAGGTTATTATTTAGTGTTAATATGGTATGTTAGTTTGTATCCTATTAGATATATTCCAACATATTATTCTTAATTAAATTTAACCAACCCATTAGCATTTATTTTATATATATATATAGTGCATGATCATGCATGCATGCGTGCGCATGGCTCACATGAAAGCAAAGTGTGATGGTGCGAGAAATAAAAAATATTAAATGGCGCAATGCGTGATGTGATGCTCTTCAATTTTTTTTTTTTTTGATGATTTTATTCACCGTCAGTTAAACGTCTGGAAATATTAATCACATTGCCGGATCAATTGCCTTTCATTGTTTAAAAGTTACCATATTTGATGCAAAATTAAATACGTTTATAACTCACCCCACCCGTCCTTTAAGGAACGAATTAATAGAGCTGATAAGTTAGATATTATTATTATTATTATTTTAACAGGGTAAATAAAACTTCTGTTTAGGTTATTCAACAAGTCAAAGTCAACGTCTCGGAAGTCCGGGATCCATCGCAGGATTTTTTTTTTATCCTCGTGTTGCGTGTCGTCTTATTAATAATTGATCTCCATTTTTTAAATATGTTTTTTTTTTATAATTACGTGCAGTTGCCGTGGTCAACATCAAATTCTCCAAGGAGGGTGAAGTAAGCGCATGTGATGTGATGTGATTAGTTAATCATATCGAACCCTCCATTTCTTTTTAATTCTATTTTTTTCTTTAAAAAAATTCACCGTGTTTTCTATTTTTAAATCATAATTATTTCCAACTGCACTAAACTGTAACCTTCTATATTTCATACTTGCAAAAGCTGGGGTATTTAATCGATCAAAAATCAATTTAACAAGATTGTGATACTTTGTCATTTTGTAATCAGTCAGGAATTTTTCCACAGACAGAGGTCTTCAATAATAAAAAAACACTCTCGATTATTTTTCAAATATTTTTCAAAATTCAACCATCTTTCCACCATAAAAACTTGCGTAGGAAAATAAATTCTATTCGTACTGTCAATGGTTACGACCTCCGACGTACGCGCCTCATAACTGGTGGAATCGGCTGACCGACTACGGAAAAGAAGGTAAGGACGTGGGTAAACGCTTAATCCTTGAGGGTAAACAAAGGCCTCATTTTTACCGCCACGTTTAATAAATAGACGAAAAGGAATTCATGAAGCGAAGAGCTCGATCGCTCTCGCCGCTGCTCCCCCTCTCCCTCTCTCTCCGATCTCCGTTCCCTCTTCTCGAGCTTGGCAATGGCGGATCTCTAGATAAACATTCATAGGGTGTCTCGTTTTCTTTCTTTCTTTTTCTCTCTCTCCCGCAATTTGCTCTGCTCTCACATGGCGCTAGCTTGAATTTTTCGATTCTTTTTGGATTTTTTTTTTTTGTTGGTGCTGTGATCCGCGGCATTAAACGCTACCTTCTCTCCATTGGCGCTTGCAGTTCGGTGAGTAAATGATTGCATTCAATGCTTCCTCCGTAGGGCGACCGGTTCGGAGGCATTTCTTTTAAGCAAAACCCTGGCGCTCGCTGCTTTCGTCGCCGCGACGCCTTCCCTCCTGTGCTCTCGTTTCTTAACGGCGGCGTTGTCCCTTTCTCATTCCCCGTCCCGCTCCAGGATCCAGCCGCTCTTGCTTGGGTTTGCTTGCGTGCTGTGATCTCTGGAAAGTGAAAGGAGGAGTTTTTGGGTTTATGTGACTTAGTTGACTGAAGCGCTGTGCTCCGCTGTTGAAGTATGTACATGCTTCTCGACTCTGTAATGAGTTGACGGAAAATTTGAGGGTTTTTGATGAGACGTGTGCAAAAAAGTTGAGATTTTTATCGTGCCATCGTGGTGTTTTTTGAATTCACGGCAAAAAATGAATGCAAACCGAGTGCTCTCGGCGGCTTTCGCCTTCTGGTTCGCAATTTCCGCCGTCGGAGTCGGCGCCGGCAGCCTGGCGGAGGACGAGCAGGCGTTGCTCGATTTCCTCGCCGCCACGCCGCACACCCGCAGCCTCAATTGGAGCCCCTTCACCGCCGTATGCAGTTTTTGGATCGGCATCACCTGCAGCACTGACGGCTCCCGCGTCGTAGGCGTCCGCCTTCCGGGGTTCGGATTCAGCGGCCTGATCCCGGCCAACACCCTCAGCCGCCTCTCCTCCCTCCAGATCCTGAGCCTTCGGAAAAACAACTTCACAGGGCCCTTCCCGGGGGACTTCGCCAACCTCGCCGCCCTCACCGGCCTCCACCTCCAGCTCAACAATTTCTCTGGCCTGCTGCCTATGGACTTCTCACCTTGGAGAAATCTCACCGTCCTCGATCTCTCTTTCAATGGCTTCAGCGGAACCATCCCAGCCACCATCTCCAATCTCACTCAGCTTACCGCTCTGAACCTCTCGAACAACTCGTTCACAGGCCAAATTCCCAATCTTGAGCTCCCAAACCTCCTCTTTCTCAATCTTTCCAACAACCATCTGAATGGAACTATTCCCAAATCCCTGCAACGATTTCCAACTTCGTCCTTTGCAAACAATGATTTGTCGCCCACATATCCTTTAACCCCATCACCGCTGCCGTTCCCATCATGGCCTCCTTCCCCTTCTCCTTCCCTGGTACCAAGTCGAGTGAAAAAGTTGAGTGAATCAGCACTTCTCGGAATTATTGTTGGAGGATGCTCGTTGTTGTTTATAATGCTTGCACTAGTTCTCTATATGTGCTTTTCAAAGAGGAGAGACATGAATTTGACCTCCGGTAAAGGATCAAAAGGGGACCTTTCGCCGGAGAAGACCGTGACGGGGAATCAGGGTGCAAACAACCGGCTTGTATTCTTCGAGGCCTGTACTTTTGCCTTTGACTTAGAGGACCTGCTGAGGGCCTCTGCTGAGGTGTTGGGCAAGGGAACGTTTGGGACAGCGTATAAAGCAGTACTGGAAGATGCAACGACGGTGGTGGTGAAAAGGCTGAAGGAAGTCGGTGTGGGGAAGAAAGAGTTTGAGCAGCAAATGGAGTTGGTAGGGAGGATAAGGCACGAGAACGTAGTGGAACTACGGGCGTACTACTACTCCAAAGATGAGAAGCTTATGGTGTATGACTACTTCAGCCTGGGCAGTGTTTCTTCCTTATTGCATGGTAAATAATTCTTTCACTGATCTTTAGATTCTTTCCGTTAGTTAATTCTTTAAGTTGCATCGTAAGTACTGAAAATTTGTCATTTTTACCTTGAGTACGTGTTGCGCTGTATTATGATGTCCTTTTTCCTTCTAAAGGTAGTCTAAAAAGAAGGCTTCATCAATTTCATAAAGAATGGTCAATTGCTCTATTTAATAGCCATAAAGTTAGATTTTACTTTAGGCTTTTGGGATGATTTCTTCTGTTCTAATTGTTGGTGTCTAGACTTGACATGAGAGTTGAAAGAGGGTTATATTGCAACTTTATGGGCTGTGCTGTTGCTTGTTTTTTCTATGAATGTCAGTGAAAAAAACCATACAGGGTATATTCAATGCTAAAGGCACCTGAAATGACTCTAAATATGGATCTTCATTTAAGATTGAAATGACTGACCAAACTATATTCAATGCTAAAAATTTTAGTGAACAGTCTATATAAGATGACTAAAAATGTGGTAATATTTAAGCTAAATATTAGTGGATGACAGGAAATATTTTCGAGTCCATTGTTTGTCTATGTAGTGAAGGCTACTCTGCACACAAATGTACATGTATATAGATTTGTGTTTATGTATTTGCTCCAGTAATCCCAGTAGCCATTAGTTCTAAATACGATAGAACCTTTTGCAAACCGAGAAATAGGTATATATGATTCTGAGCTTGTATTGGAAAGTTAAAATTGCATGTCCACATAAACTTTGTAACATAAAATAAATCATGAAATTTCATCCACCTGAAACATTAGCAGCTGTTGTCCTATAACCCGTATTCTTTGTGATATGGCTTTCCACCTGTTATTCTCATGTTCTGATGCAGTTTTTCCATTACAAGCATATGGGACCATCAGCTTCTATATCCTGTCATTACTGTGTTTGAACCAGACCCTACAGACATAATACCTAACCAAGGACGTGTATATGCAAATGCTGGGTTTAATTTGCACAAATGTTCAGGCTGGATCCTTGTAGCATATAAAACACCAATCGGAAAGACTTGGGCTGGTTACTTTGAGTTTGTCTTTTTTGTTACAAGTAGAAGTGACGTTAAACCAGGTAGTAATATTGTTTCAAGTGTTCATATATGCATGTTCTAGATGTTCCTTGTATCTTATCTCTTAGCAACTTTGCAAATCTGTACTATTTATGAAACTGCTTTATGTTAATTGCTTTCTTCAGTTAACCTTTTTACCCTTCAACAATGTGATTCAAACTATGCACTATATTTATTTCACATTTGCACTAAACCCTTTGAACAACTTTACAGGAAAGAGGGGGCAGGACAGGATACCTCTAGATTGGGTAACTAGAATTAAGATTGCACTTGGAGTAGCAAGAGGAATTGCACATATTCACAACATCAACAATGGGAAGCTTGTCCATGGAAACATCAAATCATCCAATATTTTCCTGAATAATCAGCAATATGGTTGCATCTCTGACCTGGGACTCCCATCTCTCATCAATCCAATAGTCCGTCCGGTGTCTCGCGCGGCGGGCTACCGTGCACCTGAGGTGGTCGATACAAGGAAAGCATCGCAAGCTTCTGATGTCTACAGCTTTGGTGTTCTCATCCTTGAGCTCCTTACGGGGAAATCTCCAATTCAGATAATAGGTGGTGGCGATGAGGTAGTTCATCTAGTGCGATGGGTTCAGTCTGTTGTCCGTGAGGAGTGGACCGCGGAGGTGTTTGATGTGGAACTGATAAGGTATCCTAACATCGAAGAGGAGATGGTGGAGATGCTTCAAATTGCTATGAATTGCGTTGCGAGGATTCCCGAGCGGAGGCCAAAAATGGTAGAAGTTGTTGGAATGATCGAGGGAGTAAGAAGGTTCGATAGTGGCAACCGGCCTTCGACAGAAGCCAGATCGGAGAGTTCAACACCTACATTGGTACAGGACATAGAAGCACAAACAGCCACTCAATGAGGCAACAGTTCTTATGTCCTTGCAACTTGAGGTTGCTTGCTTGAGAATGCTTAGCTTCCTTCCGTTCAGATTCTTTGTCCTTGTCGAGGATGCTTGGAATTAAAATGGTGCATAGAATTTTATTTGTGAGGTTATTGATGTCAGGATTCAGTGCACAACCTAAATGTAGCAAGTAAGTTGTAGTTTTGAACTAAATGTGTATTTGATTCCCGAGCTATTTGGGTAAAACTTCAAAGGTTGCTGCATTTTTTGAATGTGCTTCGTCAAGTTTAAATGCCATGAGAGAAGTTCATACTTTTTCCGGTAAGATTTGGATGTGACGCTCTTTGAAATTGAAAAAAGAAAGAGAATAAGCCCTGTGCCAACTGAGGATATGTGATTAAGCTTTATTGATTCTTTGATACGCCCTTTAAATTTGTTTATTGCCATGTAGGAGCCCCAATTCTTGAAAGCTATTAGCTACACTTTCTAAATTTTATATTACATTTTCTGAAAGGAAATTTTGACTAAAAATTAAATTATTTTTTCCCTCAGTTTTATGTTACATATTATTTCCTAGTCAGTTATTTGATCCAATTGCAACTAAAATAGATGAAGAAGAAGCAATTAATTATCATAAATCCCACAGATAAACCAATCATCTATAAGATAAAATCCAGAATAAGCTCCAGACTCCATGACACACTATTCACTCAAACCAAAGAACAGAAAAAACAAAACAATAAAGCAAAAGAAGAGGCATCTCAACATTTCAGTCACATCCCTACTTCTAAAGAGGAAATTTAATTCTTCCATGGATTTTTCAGATGAGCTTGTAGGAGGAGGAGGCATCCAAGGGGTGGATGAGATAGGTGAGCACCAGGGCAACCAGCATCAACAGGTAAGCTATCCCTTGATCAATGGATACTCCTGCAGCAAGTTTTCACCCAAAAATAAAACTTGAAGCCATGGGAACAAGGTCAGCCATAAATCTTTCCTTCAAAGCTATCCAAGAACCTCTGTGTTTCCGTTGTTGTACCTCGGTTCTAAAATTATCATCTGTTACTAAATTATGGTGGTGTGAGTACCTAAATAGCCTTGTCAGATTGCCTTGTATTTTTGTAAGGATATCAGTGACGAACAATTTATTATGGCTATCAATTCACAGATGTTCACTGTGCAATCTTTTTATATTTGCAAGGATGTATACACAACATCTGGGGTTTAGAATGAAAAATGCAAATGCCCCAATTTAAGTCTGTCTACGTTTGTGTTTTGTTTTGCCAGCGTTTTTAGAATAAAAAATTTAAAAAATGTGCAAACTTCTGAATTCTTATTTCTCAAGAAACTACATCTTTTATTGAGAAGAGAGGAGATAAGAAAACTAACGTAAGAAGTGTTTTAATCACAATTTTTTTCTAAAAACTAATTGTTTTCCTCATTAAAAACTTGTGCTCCTCTCTCTTTAATAAAAGGGATTTTTTTCGACACGTTACATTTTCCAACAATCTCTATAACCTAGAGGAAAGAGAGGATCCCGTGCATCAAGAAAAGTGGAAACTAAAATTCGACTGCCAAAGAAGAAGAGGAAGAAGAAACGTTCTTTCCCCAAAGTAAATGGAAGAAATAAGACCGACGAACAGGAAAAAAGAAGACATTTTAACAGGAAGGGCTGACCATCGCTGGTGGGGGCCGGAGCCGGAGCCTGCGCGCTGACGGCGGGCATCAGGACGATGATGAGGAGAACGGCGGCGGCCGTGAGAGTAAGAGAAGCCCGAGCTGCCATTGATCTATTGATTCCCTCGGATCTCCTCTCTCTCCCCCTCCGCTCAGCAGCGCACGAGGCGGCGAAACCTGAGAGATCGATGACGAAGGGAGGCGCCGGAGCGGAGGGTGTTTTATACTCGTACGCAGAGAAACGACCCGCCCGACCTTGTGAGGTGGCAGGCTGTGAAGGGCGCCAGGCTGGATCTCTGGGCAATTATGAGAGGGTGAGGAAATCTTCGCTGGACGGCTTCCCGGATAAATTTCCTACGTGGAAAAATGCCAGCCTGCTTTGCTTTCTTGGGTCGCCTTTTGCCAGCCAATTAAGGCAAGCGTGTGTGTGTATAAATATTATATTTAATATGCTCAAGCTATTTTAATAACTTATATATTTAGTAGATTTTTTTTTTCAAAATAGAGCTCTTAAATTAATCAAGCGGTATATGTTCCACTAATTTTAACATGGAGCGTATTTAAAATAAGCTAACTCTAATTTTTTTTTGAGAAAAAAATTCTCTAAATTTTATGATATCATTAAGTAAATTAATTTAAAATAATATAAAACTAAAAATATGATGTTATCCAAATTTTAATTAAAAGTCAGGTTTTAAAAATATTTGGTATAATAAGATTTGATTATATTATAAAAAGAGAGTTTTAAAAATAAAGATGGAAATAGATTGTAAGAACTGAATACTTCTCTCAAGAGGTTTATTGTGACAGGATGAACTTCCAACTCACACTTCATCATCATCATCTTCTTTCTTCTTCAAGAAGTGCTTCTTTTTTTCTAAAAGCCAAATTATACGTTCAAAAGGAGATGATGGAATCCAGTTGGCTTGCTGTAACCAATTAACCTTTTTTGATTTATGGGCGGCCCAACCAATTCCAACATGTATATATATATATTTAATGGGTGGATGATCATGCAATATATGGTTTATTCGTGCAACATATATACTACAAGCATATCGATCATGTATATTTATATATATTGTATAGGCCACCATTATTTATTTATTCACAGGAGGAGTGCCTGCCTTCATACTTCATAGTATATATAATATATATAAACTGATTAATTGGTGAAGCGACAGGTTGATTAAGGCCAGAGGAAGGCGCCGATGGCGAACCTCCTCTTGTCGGCGAGGTCGCCGGCGGCTGGGATGCCGTAGTCGCGGAGGAGGCGGTCGAGCTTCCACTCGGGCATGGTGTGGTAGTCGGCCTCGGTGTAGCGCGGGTAGTGCAGCGGCATGTAGAAGCAGCGGCGTCGGTAGCTCGACCTGCTCGATCCTTCTTCTTCTTCTTCTTCTTCTTCTTCTGCTTCATCCTTCGTATTAATTGGCTTCCCAGGGCGCCTGTACATCGCCGGCTGCTCACAGAAGCCTTCAGGGCGATGAGCAATTGAGGAACTCATTCTCATACTTCAAGTTAATTCTCACCTTAATTAAACGATCTCTCTCTCAATTTGCAGCCTTGTGTCTCAACTCAAGCCAAAACTGGTTGAGGGCCTCCCTTTTATAAGGGTGGGTTGAGGCTGAGGGTTTAGAGGAGGAGCTTGTAGGATACCCAACCCTAAAAATAGCATGACTTGCACAGCAAGAATGCAAAAGTTGTGCGGAAGAAAAAAAAACGCACTATGAAACCATTTCCTGTGTAATAAATTGAAGAGTTAAAATTTTCTGTCACCTTTTCTTTTCCCCTCTCCAAAAAGACAGACAGGTTTTAAGCTCCCAAATGACACATCACCTTCAAAAAAAAAGAAGAAATGAGACTGCAGATTAAATACATGGTCACCTACTGTGCGTGTCCCGATTTGGTTTTTTTGCCCTCTGTATAAACCCACGGCATGCGTGCCATGTCCGCAACTCAATCGATGTATCTGTAAAGATAAATAATGTTGGGATCCTCGGCATCACTACATTTGTCTTCTCACTGCATTTTCCAGTTATATTCGATTGCTTCTTAAACTTGTTAAATTTTTGATGATTAATTAGGGAAGAATTAACTCATAATGATCGAGCTGACCGAGTAGATGAGTTAGCATCTATTAATTAATATTTTATGTACCAAGATAAGAAGATAATATATATATTTCAGTAATACTTATCGAGAGTATTTAAAATAATATTATTCACTTGATAGGGGGGATTCCTTAAAACTTTTTTATTAATGCTAAAGCATCTAACTGTTGGGGCATGATTGATTAAATTAATAATAATTAGTTAGAATATGATTCTAAGTAAAGTTTAATATATAATGAGTAAATATTTCCTAAGTAATCAATTAGAAGTGTAAAACTTTGATAATAAAGGAAGGTTATATTTAAGACCCAGATATGGGTGAAAAAGCCATTGTCGATGTTTTGAGATTCATATTGAAGCATAACCAGATTTATAGTGGTGGTTTTCTCAGCTAAAAATGAGGTTTTTGCTAATATTTACTTATGAATAAAACTCATTCACATTCATCATTTTCTTTCACCCAAAAATATAATTATTTAAAGAAGGCAAAAACCCAAGTCAAGTATTTGGTGCTAATGTTTTGAATGAAAAGCTCCATTTAGTTTGATTTAAGATTCTGAAAGTACAGTTAAAGAGGCTTAGTTACCTCTGTCATACCTCGCATATGCTTGTTGCATCAGACTACATGGTTCTGACCAAATCATCGATTAATAATCCTGTACATTTCTGGAGATTCGATTCAGTTGCAGTTGTGAATCATGTTTTCAGAGTTGAGAACTGCTTGTTTCAATGGATTTAGATGCAATTTTTCAAACCAAAACATTTCAAATATTTTTGTTTCTTCCATCTTTGAGCGTTACCTGGAATGCTTCGGACTCTGCAGGAGCAAAGTATAGATAAGATCATCGTGAGCAACATTTCCATGGAAGTTGAATACACCTGGGAATCAGAAAGAACAAGAGTATCCCCTATGTTGATTAATGCGCATATGTATTTAATTGTGCTTGAAATGCTCAGAATACCACGCAATTTATGTAAATTGTTCTAGTATCAATTTTCTTCAAAGAAACACCACATTACCATTTATATGTAATTCTCCTACAGCAGATGGCATAAACATGTGGAGGTACATCAAATTACAGTATAATTTTTTCAACAATAATTAATGAAATTTTACATTTGAAGCTTTACTGCTACCCGTTTGGTTTGGGGTTTGGGGTGATATTGGTTGTAATCACAAATAGGTTTAAATTCAAGCCATGGGACAATCCTCGTACCTGTCTCAAATATCTGAGATAATATCTTTTGTGTTCTTTTGATTCAGAGGATCAGAGAGAATACTAACTCTAATTTCTTTCTCAGGCATACAAACTATATAAGGTCTGCTTGATTTTCTAGTCATGTAAATTTGACCCATGCAGTTACAGAAAACATACAGATGGCTTGGTGCTTCACCCCTAAGTTCGAGAACCATCCGAGCACAATTGGCCAGCATACGGCCAGGATGAGACCGGCATGCGAGGCAAGAATGGGGAAGGCACCAGGTATACTCTACAAGGAAAACACGAACATTCTGAAAAAATCTGGAACTAATTGTCTCAAAAGAGTGGATCAGCCATCAACCAGGTCCATTAGAAAACTTGGTTTTCTCAATGCCTAGCTATATGGGACAACTCGTCTACTGGGCAGTGATTTTTGGAGAGACGATCAGAGCCTTTGTTGGAGGGACTAGGGGGATTCTACTGGAAGTCATTGGCACTATACTGCAAGCCATTGTCAAGGGGATCTTCAAAGGCTTGAAAAATATTTACACAGGATTCTACTATCTTCCAATTGAATTTTAATTTGACGTTCCACAGGGTTTTTTTATGGATGTATTCTTTCATTTAGCTAAATTGATAAGAAACATTGATGTAATAAAAAGGTCAAACATGTGTTCAGAAGTTTCACATAATACTCACTAGATTTATAGAGTTTTAACACAAAGAAGGAGGAAAGAGGATGAGCAACTTATTTGTCAAAAATTGAGTTGTCAATCTCAATCCAGCCTTCCATGGTGAAGTTTTGCTTAGAGATGCAAATGCTCGAATCGGCCGGAGCACGGTACTGTAGCATGCTAAACTGGCACGCTATAGTACTGTGTCATGCCCGGATTCCGTAGGGACTACGACACCCATGTAGTACTACACACTGCCCGTAGACAGGGTCACCTCTATTAAATCTCATCGGCCACGGCTAGCCGGAATAACCACCCTAGGATCCGGACTACTCATCCGATCGTCTGCAGACGTCAAGGGTGATAGCCGTGTGGTCAACGGATCCACTGTCCATGTACTCCCAGCATCTCAGCTATGCATCAACCTCGGGAGTGGCGCCTAACGGGATGTCACCGTTTGACCACCGTCGGTGCGCGGCGGTCAACCCGGGGCATATGGAAAAGGCCCCTTTTTCTGTCTAAGTGGCGGTGACGTCGCCAAAGGTTCTAACATGTCGTTATCTACTATCTATGTCCGCATGGTAACTATTTAACACATAACAAGGAAAACAATACAGCATGCCGGACATGGATTTAGAACATTTTAGATAAAATAAATTACACTAACATGCATACAAGTTAAATCTTATCAAGCATTATGTTTTATCACATTTAAGACATCCAAGAATTGTTCCTAAGAAAATCCAGCGGGAATTCCCTAGCTTGAATAAATCCTACCATCGGAGAACCAACGCACCTGGGTTAGCGATCCGGTCTTCAGAATCAACCTGCGTAACAACGAATCACTCCGTCGAACTACTCGGATCACGCACCCGCGATAATCCTAATTAACACAATTATTTAAAATCAAATTTAATTCCTTTTTACCTAAAGTAAATCAAATATTAATTTATCAATCTAACCTAATCATTCAAATACTAATTAACCAAATTTCTATTTTTACAAATTAAATTCACTTAGTTAAGCTTAGATAAATTCTATCAAATTTATCTATTTAAACCCCTCGTCTAGCCCAAGTCACCTAAGGGCCCAAATAACACTCATCAATACTTAATTAGATCAATTAAATATTAATTAGCTATTTTAAACCACCTAATCATACTCATGAAAAGTTAAATTATTATTATTATTATTATTATTATTATTATTATTATTTTATTATTTTATTATTATTTTGACTGGTCAACGGTCAATTGACCCGGTGAACATGGTGGACCCAGTCAACGCGGGGGACCCGGTCAATGTTGTTGACCCGGCCAATGCGGTGGACTCGATCAACGCTATTGACCCGGCCAAAGCGATGGACCAAATCACTATTCATTTAGCTTAACTTGAGTCTGACCCAAGCCTAGCCAGTTCGGTTCGATCGAGTCAGCTCCAACCCATCTAAATCCGAGTCCGACTCGAGTTCGGTTCAAATTAATTTGGTTCGACTCAGGTTCAATTTAATTGATTCAGCTCACCTCAACTACACTCAACCCGAACCCAAACTTAACTCGAATTCAATCCAACTAACTCCAATCCGGTTCAATTCAACCCATTCACTAAATCTACTCAATTAAATCATTAATTTTTACTTAACTTAATTTATCATGCTTAATTAATCCACTAAGCTTGATTAATTAACATTAAGTATGTTTAAATTAATCTAAGCATTTCAACAACACTAATTTATCTTAAACATGTTTAATTACAACTAAACATGCTTAATTAATCACTAATCGCGATTAGGGAAAAATAAAGCTACCTTAGCCGGAATTACTATTCACCGTCGGAATCACTATTCACCGCCGGAATAGTAGCACCGGCGCCGGAACCCTAGCCGCCACCTCGCCGGAGCTCGCGAAACCAGCGGCAAACTTGACGGCGAGCTCCGCAACTCTTCACACAGGTGGGAACCAGCGACGACCTGCGAAGAAGTCCGGCCATCAACGCTAAAATGGAGTTTTCGGTGGACATCGCCGGCGAACTTTAGGGCAAGTTCGCCGGAGGGCGAAACCGCCCAATAACAAGGGGAAAACGGAGCTCCTACCCTTGCGATCACGTGGGGAAGGAGAGGAGGGGGATCCGGCCGGCGAGACGAGTGGATTCGCAGCTCCACTCCTCCCCGATCGAGCTGCGGGTTGGAGCAGCGGCGACCCAATCGTTGCCTGCTGCCGTTGCGTCGGGGTCGACGCGAGTTCGCGAGCATGCGGAGAGGGCAAGTCCACACCCACTGCAACGGAGGAGAGGATGCGCCGGTGATGGGCGCGGGACGGCGAACGAACGGCGGCGAACGGTGAGCAATTTCAGCAGCCGCGAAGAGGGAAAACGCAGGGCAATGGGGGTCGCGCGCTGCAACAGAGCCCTCGTCTCCGCCGAGCGCTCCTCGTCGCAGCGCAGAGGAACGAGCGGCGACGGCGGCTGCGGACGGCAACCGCGAACAGCAGGCGGTGGGCGTGGAGGGAATGCGACGGACGGGCTGCGGACAGTTGCTGCGGACGACAAACAGCTGCAGCAGACGCGACGAGGACGATTTGCCGGGGACGAAGAGGGGAATTTGCAGCGGAAAGGAAGGGACGGCAACCTCCGCCGAGTTCTTCTCATCACGGCGGAGGGGAAAGGGCGGCGATCGCAAGCTGCGATCGGCGAGCAGCTGCCGGCGATGGAAGGAGAGGGCGCCTGCTTTGCTGCGGAAGATGTGCAGCGACTTCTCCCTCGAAGGGGAGGAAACAGGGGATGGAAAGGGGGCGCGGCAGCACCGCTGTGCTCTCCCAACCGCGGCGCCGGCGATTTGCTGAAGATAGAAGGCGGCGATGGACGGTAGACGGCGAGCTCGCGGGAAGGAGAATGCAGGGGAAGGAAAGGGGGCGCGGCAGCACCGCTGCACTTTCCTTGCCGCGGCGCCGGCGATGGATGGCGGACGGCGAACGCGGCGGGAAGGCACCGGCGTCCACTCTGCTGCGGTGGAAAAGGGGCGGCGTCGCGAGCTCGAAGAAGAAGAAGAAGAAAAAGGAGAAGAAGAAGAGGAGAAGAAGATGAAGAAGGGGGCGCTTCGCGAGGGGGAAGAGCCAGCGGCTCTTCTCGCTCGCGTCGGCCCCTTTAGATCGGGTCGGGCCGGTTCAGTTGAACCGGACCAAATTTTTTTAAAAAAAAAATACGATTTTTTGAAGGTGGGGGTTTACACCACACGCACATCACAGCAACCCCGTTGCAGCGGGACACGCCCGCTCATCGCCCCATTGCAGCGAGACACGCCCGCCCATCACCAGGGACGCGCGAGACACGCCCGCACATCGCCAGGGACGCGCGAGACACGCCCGCCCATCGCCAGGAATGCGCCATCCTGCTCCGGCTTTGCTGCTCCGGCCTCCAAGACGACGACAGCGGCGAGTAGGTCGCGGCCTCGCGAGTTGGAGTCGCCTTCGCGGCAGCGGCAAGTAAGTCGCGGCCTCGCGGGTCGGGCAGCGGCCTCACGAGTCGCAGTCGCCGCCACGGCGACGACTCGACTACAGGCAGTGGACTTGCGAGTTGCACTCACCGCCGCGGCAGTAGGCAACGGCCTCGCGAGTTGCAGTTACCGCCGCGGCAGTGGGCAGCGGCGTCGCGAGTTGCAGTCATCGCCGCGGCAGTGGGCAGCAGCGTCGCGAGTTGCAGTCGCCGCCGCGGCAATGGGCAGCGGCGTCACGAGTTGCAGTCGCCGCCGCGGCAGTGGGCAGCGACGTCGCGAGTTGCAGTTGCCGCCGCGGCAGTGGGCAGCGGCGTCGCGAGTTGTAGTCGCCGCCGCGGCAGTGGGCAGCGGCGTCGCGAGTTGCAGTCACCGCCGCAGCAGTGGGCAGCGGCGTCGCGAGTTGCAGTCGCCGCCGCGGCAGTAGGCAGTGGCCTCGCAAGCTCCAATCACCGCTGTGGCAATCGGCAGCGGTCTCGCGAGTTGCAGTCACCATCGCCACAAGTAGGTCACGGCCTCGCGGGTCGCAGTCGCCATCGAGGCAGCGGTAGTGGGTCGCGGCCGTGGCCAGTAGGTCGCGGCCTCGCAGTTTGCCGGTCGGCGACGACTCCTACATGGCACCACCTCGTCATCGCCGACTGTCGCTCGCACTTTCTTGATTTGGGGCAGTAGTCGCACTTTTGATTTGGCGCAAATCTGATGCCAGGTTTGATTTGGGGCTAAATCTGATGCCCTTATTTGGGTTTGACTTGGGGCCAAATCTTATGCTTCTGTAAGAAAAAAAAGGGACCGAACCTGATTTTTCGAGCTGCCTACGTATCTTCTTCTAAACAAGAAGTATCAGGTCCAACGTAGTTCTTAATTTTAATGTTAGATTATATTAAAAAAAATAAAAAAAATATTTGAAAAAAAATTACCTTCTAATTTTTTGATGATCTTTCTCCTTAATTATTGATTATTCATCATTTCCTCCTCCTGCTGCGGTCGAAATTGAAGCTTCTTCATCTGATTCAATTGAACCTATATCAAAATTATTATTTTGAGCTCGATCCTCCGCATCTAGCCAATCCTTAATGCAAATACAAGCTTCCATGCTTAAAGGATTTAATCGACTCCTTTTTTCATCCAAAATCCTACCTCCTGCACTAAAACAAGATTCTGATGTCACTGTAGACACCGGTACACTTAAAAAATCACGAGCAATCATAGACATTATAGGAAAAGATTTTCCGTTTATTCTCCACCAATCTAAAATATTATATTCACTAAGTCCATTAGGATTCCAAGTACTTTCATGGTCTTGTTCTAAATAAAAATTAATTTCCGTAATACCCGAAATACTAGAGGTAGGTTTTTGAGATCTTCTAGTAATGTTAAAAATATTACTTGGCAACCCATTCTAAGTTTATTTGATGTTGATGAAGGATGCGTTACTTGTTGATTAGTTACTCCATATTTATTTGAATATATATTAAACACATTATATAATAATTTAGTTATTTTATTTTTAAATTCGGATACATCATCATTTAATAACATGTTACTATAATATTCATCAATTAAAGGATAAAACTCATATAATTTAATTATAGGATCTAAAATTGCACCTAAGGATCAATATTAGCTCGATATTTTTTAAATTTTAATTCCATAGCCCCTAATGCAAGTCCAATCCATTGATTATCTCTACATTCAGAAAAAATAGAACTAATATTAACTATTTGTAATAAAAATTGATTAATAGTTGGATAATAAAAACAAAGAATTAGAAGCATCTTTAAATAATTCTAAAATTTTACATATAAATTAAGCAAAAGTCCAATTAGAGTCATTAATAATACCCTCTACATCTGATATTTTTTCATTATAATAAACGGTAACAATATCTTTATAAGGTAAAGCACATTACAACATGTCATATGTGGAATTCCAACGGGTAGCAACATCTAATTTAAATTTTTTAAAAGGTTTACGATGACTAATACATATTTGTTTAAATTCATGTAATCTAGAACTTGAAGTTTTAACATACTTAATAACATTTCTAATTTTTTTTACATGATCATCAATTAATTTAAAACTATCTTGAACGTATAAGTTAAGTATATGCACATCTAAAATGAAAAAATAAACCATCAAAAATAGGAGATAAAGATTGTCTTAGTAGATTAATTGCAGCATCATTATTATTAGCATTATCAAAACTAATAGAAAAAATATTATTTTGTATATTATATTCATGAATACATGCATTAATACATTTATAAATTGCACGTCCAGTATGCGGATGCTCAAATACTTTAAAACTAATAATTCTTTTTTGTAAATAAAATTTACTATCTATCCAATGACAAGTAATACACATATATGTCATACTATTATGCTAACTAGTCAAAACATGAGAAGTTAATAAATAACTAAAAACATTATCTTTAAAATCATTAAAAATATTATTCTTATAATCATATAAAAAATTTACTATATCATATCTACCTGTAGTTCTACTAATACCTTTAAAGTGAGGATAAAATGTAATTTGTATGAGACGAATAAAATTAGGACTTTCGGCAAAAGAAAAAGGTAATTCATTTCTAATTATAAATTTAATTAATTCTTTTCTTGTAATATCAGAATTATATCTAAATGTTGTTAAACTTTAAATGACCAGTTCCAATTTTTGAGGAAGCTGCAAATAATTTTTTACACCTTTTACAACGAGCTTTTTCAATATTGTCAACTATTATAAGATCAAATTCTTGTCATACCGCACTAATTCTTTTTTACCAACGGGACCGGATTCAGCCTTAGGTTCGGTTCCGGTTGTATTGTCATCGGTGGGAGGATTTTCATGACTAGCATTTGAGATCTGCATAGAATTATAATTATTTTGCATAGAACTAGAAATATTAGAATCAAATTCTTGAGAATTAGAAAAATATTGATAATTATAAGTATTATAATTAAAGCGTCTCCGTACCGTGGATCTGAGAGAGTTTTTTTTTTTTTAAGAAAGAGCGAAAGAGAGAGAGAGAGAGTTGCCACTGTTAAAAAAAAATTTGAATGAAATGGGTATTTATAGAAGTTCAAAGTGTGCGCATAATGATTTGTAAATTAATAATAAAGTAAAATATCTTACGTACCCTTGAAAAAAAAAATACAATGAAAAAGTTAAGGGCAACAATGTAATTATAATTATCTTGCGTGAAGAGATTGCTTTCTTCTTCAGTGCCTTGGAGAACTCGGCCGCTCTCCGCCGCTCCCCATCTCCCCGCTCTCCGCCGCTCCCCATCTCCTCTCCGCCACTTGCCATCTTCTCTCCGCAGCTGGCTGCATCTCCTCTCCGTCCGCTGACAGTCGCATCTGTTCTCCGCCGCTCGTTCGCAGTCGCATCTGCTCTCTGCTCTCCGCCGCTCGCCGCATCTGCTCTCTGCCGCATCTGCTCTCTGCTCTCCGTCGCTCGCAGTCGCATCTGCTCTCCGCCGCCCACCGCTCGCCGCATCTACTGTCCGCCACTCGCTGCATTGCTTCCACTGGCAGTCGCAGTGGCGGATCACCAGTCACAGTCCCAGGCGAATCATTCAAAGGTGCAGAAGCTGCAAATACTCTCCGATGAGAGATACGGATCCGAGCTAAGCACAACACAGCCTCATGCTCGTGCCGTGGACTATAAAGATGCAACCCAACACAAGCACACACATGCGGGCCGTGCCTAACACGGCCCGCCTTATTTTTAGACCGTGCCAAGCACGGTCCGATTCAGACCGGGTGCAGGCCGCCCGCAGGCCACCGAGCCCCGTTTTGCATGCCTAGCCAGAGTACACCTGACAGTATTAAATCGTTCTTCAAATAATTTAAAAGTCATTTAGATCTAGTTGTAATTCAGAAGGTGAAGCGGTTCAACAACAATTTTTCAAGGAAAACAAAACTGAAGTGCATGAAAAACTGAATTGTCGAATTACAACTCAATGACAAAACGAAAACAGAAACAAAGCAAATAACTATATAAGTAGCAATATTAAACCTAGAGGCTCAAAAAGAACTTTTAAACAACTCCTTCTAGAAGTCTTTCTGATCTAATGTAAGGAGAGCATCTAATCGAACAAGCTAAAGCCCATGTCATCATCAGACTCCTCCGGCTCCTCTTTCTTCTCTTCAGCAGGGGCGGCTGCAGGTGCAGCTCCGGCATCAGCATCAGCAGCAGCCACAGGAGCAGCAGCAACGGCGAACTTGCTTGGATCCTGCACCCAAGTATTAGTTTAGGACCCGATTTCAAGAGACAACGCAAGACAAGAAAGCAAGAATCAAGCGACCTACCTTTAGGTATTCCTTGATTTTCTCTGCCTGTGGGAATGTATATTCTGTGGCAAGTGCAACAGCAAGAACATTCTTGTAGGAATTGATGAACATGTGGGGAGCCGCTGCAAGTGTTGGGTAAGAGATAGCCAACGACAGGGAAGTGACCATGGAGAGACCAGCTGCAAATTTCTCAATGAGGTCCTCCTCCGTCAGATCCAGGACTTCCGGACTGAAGACAGACCCATTATCGTAAACTGACAAAATGACAAGACCATATGAAAAAGGCCTAATCCCTAGCTTTGCGAGCAGTGCAGCCTCGGAAGATCCCACTTTCTCTCCCTTTTTAATCAGCTCCACCGGGGTGATGATTTCTACAGTACCCTTGTTAATCTTAGTAGGAATGTTGAGCACCTGAAAGAAGGATGTCTGCGAAGGATCCAACCCCGTGTTTCCAGGAGGAACCACAACATCAATAGGTGCAACGAGTCCAACACGAGCAGGAGCTCCGACCTGTGTTATAAAAGCAGAAATAAACAATTATACAACTTTTATTAATATAACCGACAGGCGCATCAACCATGAATTAATTAGAACTTTACTATGTGATCTGACGTAAGCTGGAGAAATTAGGTACTACCTCAAACTTCTGATAATTCGGTAGTTTAAAATGATATCATTATGAGTTCTTTGTGCACAGACTGAAAGAATACCGGACTTTCTTGCAGAAGTTTAAACCATTGATACTGATGCTATTACATAAAAAAATGTATTGACCTAGCATTAAACATTAGCACCCAATATTAGTTGAATTCTTTTATCTTAAACAAAAAGATACGGATTCAATCATGAAAATTTATAAAATTAAGAGAATTTCGTTAATGCATGTTGAATAGGTTCAGACCGACTCAACCAAGACTATGTTCATTTAAAAAAAGGATACCTTTGCTTCAAATATTCATAAGCATTCTCATGACCATACAAACACCGAAGTTATAAATGAACTGCTCAATTTTAGTTCCATAGTAAAAGGGAAAAATTTTAAGCACTCAAACTCTGGTTTCACTTGCATGAAACTGGCCTATTCAGATTACATAGGGTGCATCTTGAAACGACCTAGAGACTTTTCCAGGTACGAAGTTGTTAATGAATACAATTGAAGTAATCCAAAAACAGAACATGTTTGACATCAAAACTAATTGTCATAGGAAAGAAGGTTCAGTATTTAAGAAATCGATCGTACCTTGTATTTGGCAACCTCCTCGCTAACTTCCTTAAGATCTCCTTTGGTAAATATCAGGCCAACGTTTCCCTAGATCACAACACACGAATAGTTATTGAAGATACTAAACAGTGATCAACTACGAGGAGAGATCATAAGCAGTACAAACACGGAGATTAATAGAGAAAGGAACTAACAACAAGGAGGGGGAGAAGGTTCAGGTAGTCCTTGTTGCCGGTTTTCTCAGCGTGGATCTTGATGCAGCGGCGGATGAGGGTGTTCTTGCCCATGAGGACGACGGAGTCGCCACGGAGTCCCTTCCGGATGTTCTGGAGCTGGTTGGAGCCGACGTTGTCGGCGACCGCGATGAGCACCTTGCTGTACTCATCCAGCAGCGAGCAGAGCTTCTTGTCGTACACGACCTTCTTCTCAGCCTTGGACAGCTTCACCGTCATCTTGCCTTGCTTGTTCGAGGGAGTATCGGCTAATGGGGAAGAATCTACAAAGCAGAAAAAGGACCTCCTCCCGAGGGCCTAGGCGAGCTTAAAGCTTCGTCAAGGCGGACGGGGCCTGGCAAGCCCTGTCTCTTTAACCTCGCCGGAGAAGAAAGAGAGAGAAGGGTGAGACGAAACCGAAGCAGAGAGGAGCCGCCGAGCGAAAACCCTAATGTTCGATCGCATCTTATAGGGGAGAGGAGGAAAGGGACGCGGAAATGAACGGCCAAGATTGTGACCTTAATAGGTGTCAAGCAGTCACTAGATGGTCCAGATTAATTGGGGGATGACAGAAGGCCTTCTGGTTCTGGGTGAGTTTTGCAAGCCTTATCGATGGCCTAATTATTGACCCAGGTCTGCCTGCTTGCTTCGGGCACCTCCTCATTTGTGCTCGGACTGGATCATGTTTTGACCCAAAACATATTAGGCCGCTGTGAGATGGTTAAATGAAAGCATCAGCTTGATCCAAGTCGGGTTGGATCAAGTTCCTAAATTTATCAGTGGCTACAACCGTACATGTTGCTCAGCATTGAGTGATAGATCATACTACGTGCATGATGGTCCATGCACGTGGCTTGCAGGGACCTACTGCTTTACTCTTCCTCCTCAACAGTTCAACTTAATTATTTAGTGTGGTGCATGGGTTCTACTACCATACTTAACCCACTAGAGAAATGTCATGTCCTACGTGGGGTTGCCCAGATGGTCCTACGTTTAGGACCCATAAAAGCAACCAAATCAACCATTTATTTTAGATTAAGTCATCCCCTCCCCTTATCATTTGTCAATGCCTGCTGTGAACCATCTCTTTGCAGCCTAAACGACAGCTTAAATGGGAACTTTTAGTCCAAGAAGATGAATTCTCGAATTCTCCCAAACCCTCGTAGAAACTTACTTGGAGAAGAAACGGTGAAACTTCCGATCTGCAAAAGAAAATGAATCGATGCATGCTGATTGCTGATGCAGTAAATAATTTTCTTACGGTCTGCTTGCAGCAGCAGACAGATCATGTCGTGGATCCGACGCCCGCATTAATCAAAGCAAATTTTTTTTTCCTTTCCTATCTCACTTTCTTTACTGCTTTGGCTTTGCGTCGGCGCTTTCATTAAATCTCGCGTCGGCAGTCCCTCTCTCTTCTCCTCCGCATCTTTTGCATTTTTGGAAGAGGCCAGCAAAAATGGTGCAGGGGGTTTTGGGATCGGAGTGGGAGCCGTGGCCAGCGGCGCACCAGCGCAAGAGCAACCACCACGTCGTCGTCAAGCTCATCGTCCTCGCCGTCCTCGTCGGCGTCTCCTTCCGCCTCCTCCTCTTCTCCCGCTCCCCCGTGTTGATCCAGCCGGTGCCGGCGTCGCCTCAGGCTGAGCGGGAAGCCTCAGCGACTGCCGCCACGGCCGCGAAGCCATCCGAAGGTAGGCAGCTCTTCTTCAAAAGATCCTTGGGGATAGAATTTACAGCGAAAACAACAAAACACTTTTTTTTTGGGTTATATATCCAGGAAAAAATAGCCAGTTAAATCAACGAACTTTTGAAGGTTTGGTTTTTGCTGATTTTTGAGGGATTCGAATTATTTTTGATTTCGAACGGTGACGGTGAGAGTAGGATTTGTTTAATAGATGGGGGAAGCGAAAGGAGTCTTCTGGATTAATTCCGTGCTTGTCTGGTGATCAGATCTGTGAATCCTATCGACATAATAAGTGAAATAATTTACGATATAAATCAGTGAAATGCATACTAAAATATAATGAGGGAGCACAAGCCAATTGGATTTCAGTCCAGATTATCCAGACAACTTCTTTTACTCCTGAAAAATCATCACCATCCACAGATTCAAGTGCCTGAAGCAGCTCTCAGTGGCACGAGAACCTCAGGAAGGCAGCAGGTTTCGTTGCTGGATACAGATATACAAATTAAGAGAAAGTAAAGAATGTGTGAGCAAATGTTTAATTCCAGCTGCAGTTTCAATAACTTTATCAATTTCCTTTCCGAGATCAAAAGCAACCAGTCTCCAAATTGATTAGATTTTGAAACTACAGGGGTCTCACTACTATATAACTTGATGCCATGTTTTTAGTTGACCGTGATAAGGATTGTGGGTAATTGGTGCAGAAAAATGTGATCCTTTTAATGGGCAATGGATGCCAAACCCTTCAGGCCCTGCGTACACAAACGAGAGCTGCAGATTTATCGAACCCCCTCAGAACTGCTTGAAGAACGGGCGCCCTGATACCGGATACCTCTTCTGGAAATGGAAGCCTCACGGCTGCGATGTGCCCCCGTTCGACGCCGAGAAATTTTTCGACGCGATGCGCAACAAGAGCTGGGCGCTGATCGGCGATTCCATTCTCCGCAACCAAGCTCAGTCGCTGATTTGTCTTCTTTCCAAGGTGCTCATCGACTTTGTCTGCCTTCTTTTCGAATTTGTTCTTCAACTCTGTTCTGCGTCGATCAGGTCGAGGAACCCGTCGAGGTCTTCCACGACGAAGAGTTCAAATCCAGAAGATGGCACTTCCCCGCCCACAACTTCAACCTCTCCCTCATCTGGACACCGTTCCTCATCAAAGCTGAGATATTCGAGAATGACGAGGGCGAGGCCGAGTCCGCCAACCGGCTCCACATCGACGACCTCGACGAGAAGTGGACCAGCCAGTACGGCGGCTTCGACTACGTCGTCATCTCCGGCGGTCAGTGGTTCCTGAAGACCGCGGTCTACGTGGAGAACGGCAGCACGGTCATCGGCTGCCACTACTGCCCGCAGCTGAACCTGTCCGACGTCAGCCTCGAGTACTCCTACGGCAAGACCCTCCGCTCCGTCTACCGCTTCATCTCCGAGCACGAGAGCAGGCCCGTCGTCGTCTACCGGACGTGGACGCCGGACCACTTCGAGCACGGCGAGTGGTTCAGCGGCGGGATCTGCAACCGGACCGCTCCGTACGGGGCAGGGGAGTTCGGCGGCCGGGATATCGACCATCTGATGCGGAGGATCGAGGTGGAGGAGTTCAGCAGGGCGGCCGCGCTCGAAGGGTCGAAGTCGGAGAGCGGGGCGCCCCGCCTGAAGCTACTGGACACCTTCCAGCTCTCGGCGGCGAGGCCGGACGCGCACCCGGGGCCTTACCGGAAGTTCCACCCGTTCCAGAAGGCGAAGGATCACGACAAGGCTGTGATCAACGACTGTCTGCACTGGTGCTTGCCCGGGGCGATCGATACCTGGAACGATCTGCTCATGGGGCTTACAACCAGCTAGAGATTCAACCGAATGATCATTAACTGTGCTCATACGGACTTAATTATATATTCTGTAAAGTTTGGTCATTCCTTCCTGCAAATAGCAGGGTTGTGTGGCAACATTTTGGACATTCTTCTGAAATAAAACAAAGAGAGAGGGAGAGGGAGAGAGAGGTATGTGTATACCTTGATTTAAACTGGAAGTCAAAGTTTTTTGCTTGTGTTCTTGCAGTATTCTTCTCATTCAGTTCGTCCTCTGCGTTCCTGTAATGAACGGCGAGCATTCGTTCTTGTTCTTGTTATTTTCTCTTTAAACACATCTGGGCCAGACTATCCACACTTGTAAGGCTTTCCAGCCCATCAAAGTGTTCCATTTTGGACACAGCAAATTCCTATTGCTCCTGGGTGGATGGAGAATGAATGAAACTGTAATTTGATTATATTTATTAAAATCCATTTCCATTCAGTTAGAAGAGCTATCTAAATTATATAGAGTGTCTTGTAATACTTTTAAGAAGAAAAAAAAAGAGTGAGAAAATAATGGAGTTGGTGAATCTTTTAAAGGAGGAGGTAGCATATGCAGTGTGCAGTATAAATTTTGTGACGAATTGCTGTTCAGTATCAATTTGTGCAATGATTTATGCAGATGAGGTAGTATATGCAGTGTGTGCTACATGCAACCAACCGTATTAATCGCCCGTTGGGTCACATCTTTTATTATTATTATTTCTCAATTAATTGATCACTCGCAGAAAAACCTAAATTTGGAAATCAGAATTGAGAAAGAAAGAAAGAGAAAAAAAAGCTCAAGAGAGGAGGTAAAGTAATGTCAGCCTTTACAAGTCAACTCATATCCCTTTTTCCCCCTTTTTTATCTTAAAAAAAAAACAGATGGAGGGGAAGGTACAAGGAACACCCTTGTATGTGCATGTTCCTATTCATCAGGCACAGTCTTGTGATGCATTAAGAATCTCTCGCAAGCCTGTGTGTATATTATATATATCGACTCCACAGTCTTCGTTATTAATTTATTCAGCTGGGCAATGATGCATCCCCCGCCCTCTGCGTTAGGTGGTGGGTGGAGCACTCAATTAATTCGCCTGCATTCTGGTTGGAGCATTTTATCTTTTTCTTACAATTACTTTTCCCATATATATTTCTTAAAGTTTAATGAATATTAAATTTACAATCTTCCGTAAAAAATTCTTTTCACACATATACATCTACCAATTAAAACTAAGCTTCATAATTTTTTATTTCTCTTAAAATATTTTTTTATATGGAGATATGAAATAGGTAATATTTATCTCCGATTCTCATTCTCAACTTAAAAGGGGAAAAAATACAAAGGAATATGTAATTGAAAGGATAAATAAATAAAGTAATAAATTAATCAGAAGTGTATTCTTTAATGTAATAGATATAAGTGGCATATATATCCGTTAAAGTGACTCTGTAGTATAATATTTAATTATCTATCTCCACTGTAAAGATATATGATAAGAACCAATAAAATATGTTTTTGAACATAATAAAATCTAATGTTTATGTATGATAATTGCACTATCAAATGTTTTAGAATCTCAAACCTTTTTCTTCCTCCATCAATATACTGTAAACAATATTTTTTAAAAAACTACTATAAACATGCACGAGAAAATGATAAATCAGTGACATATTTAATTATTTAATTAAAAATGAGTTTGTTGACATTGAGGACTCCATGGACATTAAATTTTTTGGCTCTCACGGCGGCAACACACTCTTTTATTAATAAACTTTCTCCTAATTAATATTGGGTACAATTGGGACTTCCCAGATGAATATATATATATATATATATATATGTGCAATGCATCTAATTAATATCTGGTGCTTTTAGTCAAAGGGAGTGATTAAATTAGAGTTGACTCATAATCACATCTGTCAAGTAGGTCCATTTGTTAACCTAACAAAGCTTAGTCCTTCCTGTTAGTCTAATGCAGCCAAAGTTTTCTCTTGTATGGATCGGTGCACTTCATTATACTAGACTAGCAGTTGGTTAATCGGTCAAGATGTTGACCGAATCTAAGACTAGTAATAACGAAACAGATGCACTTAAAGCTTTGTGTTTGACTAAGTACGGTTGAATTCCTTGGTTTTAGACCTGGACTTAGTCGAAGTCAAGTCATGTTAGAGAGCAGTCAGTCAAGCAACAACTCAATGCAGAGTTTATCACTAAAATAGAAGAAGGAAGGAAGGAAGGAAGGAAGAAGCCAAGGAACAGAACTTGGGATTTGATACTTTTTGTCCTTACAACCTCTCGGCTCTCCTCTTTTCATCTTCATTTTTTTTTACAAGTGATGGAGATGATGGCGAGATGGTCCTACACTTCAAATTTTGGCAGCCGACCTATCCATTCCATTTCAGCACAAAAACAATTTGCATGTCTTTTCAAAGTCATGAACTGCCGCATGAGTCTACCGTCATATCACTTTACATGCACTTTCAAATTATATATACATTGCTGCGGGGGTATTTCGATGACTGAGAGATTAAGATCCGCATACGAATCTGCACCTATGAATTTTTGACGTCAAGCTCTTTTTTTTTCTGCAACTATTCCATCATTTTTGAACGATCTGCTGTTATTAAACGTATACTGAGTGCATACAATACACTGTAGGTATCTTCATTTATAATAACACGAAGTAAATTGTTAAGTTTAAAACTGGTACCTCTGCGCTCAACCTATTTCTGAAAAGAAAAGAGATTTGGAGATGGTAGAGCTGCCTGCGGATTCGATCTGACTCCGAATCCTGCAAAACTTTGAACGATCCGGACACGAGTCTGCATCAATTTGTGCGCAGGAAGGGGCGGGCTTAAAAAGGAAAGCAGGCCCCCATCCCCCCCACCACCGTCCCTCTCCCTCGACCATGTGACCCCGTCTGCACCGGCCCCAGCTCGGCTGCAGCTCCCCTCATCC
Source organism: Thalia dealbata (assembly GCA_030544415.1). Classification (NCBI taxonomy): domain Eukaryota; kingdom Viridiplantae; phylum Streptophyta; class Magnoliopsida; order Zingiberales; family Marantaceae; genus Thalia; species Thalia dealbata. The sequence goes on from CM060458.1 coordinate 4,845,071, forward strand.
TCCTCCTCTTCCTCCACCAAAATCCGTGCATCTCGTCAAGGCAATCCGCGTCCCCCTCTCTGCCACCCTCCCACCCCGATCCCCCCTGCGGCCGGGCCCTCCAAACTCCTCCTTCCCCCGGCCCTCTCTCTCTGCGGCATTCCATCGAACACCCCTCCGTCGTCCCTGCACACACACACACCTTGAGATATGTTTATTAAGCTATTGCGCTCCTCAGCCACTGCCTCGACCTCCTCACCGCCCCAAACGCCAACAAATTGGTCAAACCATCGCCTGGTTACAGTATAAATAGACCATGCAATGCAAACAAACGGCTCAGTATCAGAAAGAGAGAGAGATAGCAGATAGAAAGAGAGAGAGGAGAGATCAGTAAACAGTGGAAAAAATGGGAGATCAAAAAACGGAGGTCTACTTCGTATTCATGAACTTCGACCCCGAGTACGAGCGCCTACGTACCGATCGGTTTGTCCGCGTCTGATTAAGTGCCCCTTTCCTTCTTGCTTCAGCTGGCATTCATGGTGTTCTTCCCACTGATTAATAACTCTTGCAGATCAAAGGAGGGCATGGAGGAGCTCGACACCTACCTGGCCAACAAGCACGACCAGCTACTGGAGAAGCTTCTCACACCAAACTCCTACAGGAAGAAGTCCTCCCTGGCCATTGTCGATGGCTTCTCTGTTGAGATAACCAAACACCAGGTGGGTAATGTATACACACACACACACACACACACACAGTTCCTTCTTCTTAACTGATATATATAACCATTTCAGGCAGCCATCCTCAGATCTGCTAAGGAGGTGAGGGTGGTGGAGAAGAACCAGGAGCTTGCTTGATCAATGACATATATATTTATTGTTAATGTGTCCCAAAGTTAATTAATTATCATGTAATCCAGCTCTTCTTGGTGGGGTGTGTGTGTGTGTGTGTGTGCGCGCCCTTCAATAGATTGACTTGTGGGAAAAACTTCTTGATCTTGTCTGGGGCTCCCTCCAAAAAAGTCTAATATTGATCTGAACAGAAAACTACTCGTTATCATCACACACACACACATATATATCCTCTGGCTGATGCTTTCAAAGTATGCGAGATGGGGGAGATGAGAGTTTATGAGAAGAACTTTATCAAAATGTTATAAAAAAAACAGAAAACTTTAAAAACAGATGAATGAGGCTGTTGGTAATAGAAAGTAAAAGAAAAATATTATATAAGTAGCAGTACTGTGGTGAAGTTGACTCATACCAGTTCATCCACTTGTGTGTGTATATGTATCTTGTTTATTGCATTTTTTCCCTTTCTGCCATCCTCAGCGAAGCCACCGGATTTAACTTTTCTTGTTCACCACCTGAGAGGAGCAAATTTATAATAAAAAATAATACATATTTGCAGAAAGAATTCTAAGTCTACCCCTCTTTTTTCCGATGTTTAGAAAGAGGAGCAGAATATTAATAAATAAAAATGGTTCCTCAATGCCCACATGACTTGACTAATGTGAAATATATATCTTGATTCTATTTTTTTCCAAAAGAAAGCGATCGCATGGAGATTCCACATTCCAGAATCACTACTATTACGAGAACATTATACTGTGAACAAACAAAGATTCCCTACAACCAGTGAGTGGATTTATCATTAATTTAGGTTTTTTAGAAAAATGACGAAAAAATATATATTTTATTTAATTTAAGTTAGTTTAGATGTTATTTTCTAATGCTCAGCAAAGTTATTTTAAAACCATTTTTTAATATAAAACAAAAATAACTTGTTTAATGAATGCATTACGATTTTTAATCTTATGGTCGGGTCCATAATTAAGTTTTCAGTGATTATTTATGAACTATTTTTTGTAAGGGACCCCTAATTTTACAAGACTTGAAACTAAAAGCAAGTTAAGAATTCACTGGAATTAATTAAACCTGAAGGCAGTGGCACGGGCACCAATCAGCAAGCAGATAATACATATTTTGAGGATGAGGTATTAAAAGAATAAGAAGAAGAAGAAAAAGAAAATATATGCTCTACATTTCTACTACTTCCAAGATGCTTCTATTATTTTCCCTGGTGAGCATGTCAATTGAATAGCAGTCAATAATTAGCTGGGGCCTTCTTCTGGGGTTTAGGAATCACCATGTCCTTGAAGGAGTGCAGAGTCACTCATTCTAATGTGAAACACAATGGAGACACTGTTGATATGGATGCCAGGATCTCACACGTATACTCCAGGCTTTGTTTCTAGGACAACTTACAGTACAAGTTCTTTCAACATAAAAGATAAAAGAAAAACTCAAATTAAAATGAACTTAATGGTGTGATCACAGAAGGAAATAGTACACTTTCTTGCACAAACTGGTAAAACCAAAACAAGTCTAATAAAGTTAGAGTAACCAAAGGAGTAGTGGTTATGCCAAGGCAGTGGGAAGCAAACCCTGCTACATTGGATTCACAATCATTCTGAAAACAACCACAAGAAGCAGCAGTCTAACAACAGGACTGAATCCCAATCAGAGGCCACTAATAGTTAAGTGTGTGGGGCTCTACAGATGCATGTATGTGCATTCTCTGAGCCACTGTTAGATGGAGGCACATGACAAACCTGTAGAATACGTATAGGATGTCCCTCCCAGTACAGTTGCGATTAAGTTGAATGAACCAAAAATGATACACGGAAAAGGCAATCTCTTCTTACTAGAATCTCCTTCAAAATATCTTATTGCTCATGGTTTACAAGTCGGAGTGCGTAGCACTCACATAAGAGAAAAAAGAAGACATAATGACAAAGATGATTTTACATCAATCTTCTCTGCTTATAAAACAAAGAAAAGAAAACCATGGATGTAGAGAAGGAAGATCACTGCAATGTTAGGGTACACCACCAACTTCCAATTTTTCTACCATAAAAAAGATGCAGACGGGCTGCCGATGTGTATTTTTTATATTAGCGAATTCGAATCTATTTTATTTCATCATGCAGGAAAGAAATATATTCACTAGCTGTGAGTTTTTTCCCTGTCTAAGAGCCTCACCGGAAATGCATCTTCCTTGTTCTTCTGTATCTCTAACTCCAAATCAAAATCATAAGCTAATCTGCAGTGCAGTAATGGATAAACGTACTGACACATTAGAAGAACATGGCAGGAATCAACCTAAAAAAAATATCAGAATGCCAGCTGTCAAAGGAAACGTAAAACAACTTCACATATAATTTCAGAAAATGAAAAGAGATGAGCCATTTAGAGATTTAGATGAGGTTTCCGATGGCTAGCATGAAACGGAATTGAAGAAGAAAAACAACCAACAAGCATAAGATCAGATATCCACAGCCTTTAGATCTTCTTAGAGACCAGAGAGCAGATACAAACCTTAAGGTGATCAATTTACAGTGTCCGCATCTATTTCCGTGTTACAAACAAATGCGCGAAAAAAAGGAGGGGAAAATCCTTACCTTATCATCCTGCAGAGATGGTCAGCACGATCTTCAGTAGCACTGTAGAAATTTCTAGTGTCTGGGATGTGAAACTGCAGTCAGTGTAGCATTACCAACAATGGAGGACACTCGTGATGAAACAAAATGTAGGTCGAGTTCTCCGTCATGATAAAGCCATTGTGAGAAGTTACACTCTGCAAGGTCAAAGTTAACCTAGTGCCCTGCATGACCAATTCAGTGGGCGTCGCCTCACACTGAGATCTGGAGTCGTACAACAACAGGGTATAAGGATAAGCTCTCAGACAAATTAACAGTAAGGATTAGCCGCCACCACAAAAAAAAAATCCGAAAAGATGATTTCCAGGACAATGAGGCAAAATCCAATCCTTTCTCATATATCATCTAAGTACATACATTTTTTAGTTACCCAAGGTGTCTATATATTTCAACCAAAGATAAACAGAAAAGAAAATTTAATGAAACAAAACAAATGAGTTGGTATGAAAAATATATAAAAATTACATAAATATACATATTAAAAAGGATTAGTATCTAACAGCAGCAAACAACAAGACGCAAAGAAGGTCGGTACCAGCTGGAAGGAGGAAAAGACATAAACTTGGTTTTGCTTACTCAATTACTTCAGCAAACAAATAACCATACTACTAAAAGAAAAAAGCATGCCGTAACAGTCACACAAAAAAGTAGCATGTAAAGATAGTTAGAAATTAGAATTAAACTTGAATTTTATATTTCTAGTTTTATATTTACTATTTTAATTTAGTTCATGTTTATCTTTTTGATTTAGTATTTTATTATATTTTAATACGTGGTTAAGATTATTTATTAGACATTAAGTTAGGTTTTTGTTTAGAGTTTATTTTCCTATAAAAGGGTCATGCAATCATCATGTTAATTAAGAGTAATTGTATTACGAAGAGCAATTGAATACATCTACTTTTATTTGAAGAAAGTATCTCCTCCTCTTTGTTCCTCCTTATTCTCCTAATTTTAGATTGTGAGAGAGAGCTCTTATTTCCAACAAAGTAGTATCAGAGCTTCCAACAAAGTGGTATTAGAGCTTCCAACAAAGTGGTATCAGAGCGAGGTTCTAAGGAAGTTGTTTGAAGATGTCATCATCTTTCTTTTCTTATCCATATCCAATGCTCACTTATCTCAATTATGAGATTTGGGCAATTCGGATGAAGGCGATTCTTGGCGCCCAAGGTATATGAGATTTTGTAGAAAAAAGCTACAATGAGCCAAGAGATAAAAAAAAACCCTTTCTGAAGGAGAAATAGAAGTTTTGGAGAGAGAAAAGATGAATGATCAGCAAGCTCTTACCATCATCTATCGAGGCTTAGATGATAATATGCTTCAGAAGATTGCAAAGGAGACTACATCAAAAGGAGCATGGGAGGCTCTTCGAAACTCCATCCTAGGAGTTGAGAAGGTGAAGAAATTACAACTTCAAACTCTAAGGGCTGAGTTTGAATCATTCTCCATGATAGAAGGTGAGTCTATTCAAGACTACTTTATCAGAGTTTCGATAATTGTGAATCAGATGAAGAGTATGGGAGAGTCAATGACGGATGCGCAAGTGGTGGAGAAAATTCTGCGCTCTCTTGATGAGAGGTTTGATCACATCGTAGTGACGATCGAAGAATCGAAGGATACTGAAGTTATGACCATTGATGAATTAAATGAGTTTTTGAGAGCCCATAAAGAAATGATGAATCGAGGCAAGCATCAACAAATTGAACAGGTCTTGCAAGCAAAAGATGAGCAACCATCATATTTCAAAAAAAGAAATCAATTTTCTATGACAATGTATTCAAGCGAACGAGGAAGAGATGAAGAAGCAAAACTTATTGAGTACAAAGAGGAAGATGCAGAATGCTCCCTACTTCTTGCATTAAAAGAACCTCTCAAGTTTGATAGTTTTAAAAAGCTTAGACTTAATCTTAGAGTTCGAAGCAATTCAAATTTAAGGGAGAGTGTTAGAAATTAGAATTAAACTTAAATTTTATATTTCTAGTTTCATATTTACCATTTTAATTTAGTTCATATTTATCTTTTTGATTTAGTATTTTATTATATTTTAATATGTGATTAAGATTATTTTTTAGACATTAAGTTAGGTTTTTGTTTAGGGTTTATTTTCCTATAAAAGGGTCATGTAATCATCATGTTAATTAAGAGCAATTGTATTACGAAGAGTAATTGAATACATCTCCTTTTATTTGAAGAAAATATCTCCTCTTTATCATTCTTATTCTCATAATTCTAGATTGTGTGAGAGAGCTCCTATTTCCAACAAAGTGGTATTAGAGCTTCCAACAAAGATAACGCATGGATGCAAAAGAAATTTTAAGAAATAATGTGAAATCCTAGATAAAAACAGGACAAGTATGAGCTTGCATAACAATATATGCTGAATTATCGGAGTTGAAAAGTTCATTAGACAAAGCTAATGCTACCATGAAATACCATGAGTTTCTTATCAATTTGATCGGCTTTTAAATGTTTCTGGCGCGCGTTGAATATTTGCATAGTGATTACTGAATGAGGTCCCTCGGTATTAAGAATCAAGGTCTTTCATGCTTCAGCTTCAAGAGTAACCTTTTCTCAGCAACTTTCTCCTGCTACAGTAAAGGAAAATCAAAATGTAAAACATACTTCACACAAGAGACAGGGTAGCACCATTTCTAATAATTTCATAGCGTGCCTTAACTACTTAGTGCCTTAATGAATTGCATAATAGAACGAACTATTAAATTCGCCTGAAAACCCCAGCATTCTAATTACACTCTTGGCTACGAAGAAGTGGATGTGTTCACGAAACACGTGCTGCGAAAGCTCCCTTACCTCATCCAACAACATAAACTCTCCATGAGTGACATCAGGTCCTCACTCGCTCATGAGGCTATGCATCATCACCTGCAGCCTGGCAAATCAAAACAACGGAAAGCAATGGCGTATCAGTCGCAAACCGATATCCGATTTCAAAGATACATGTTTGCCTCGGCCGACGAGAGTAACGCAAGGGATCACCCGACCCAGCATGCACCAAGTAGTCAATTGGTCGAACAGTCAATGTTCTAGGTCCAGCCGGGCCGATTCGATGGGCACCGCATCGGTGGGGGCACCGCCGGAGATGCAGCGGGACTCACAGGAAGAAGACACATCGAGGGGGAGAGATGGACACCGGAGGAGAAGACGGTGGCGCTTCGGGCTTGATGGGGAATGTGGCGGCGCGCGGAAGTGAGAGCAAGTTGAGGCCCAATGAGGTATTTTGGTGAGTAAAATTTGAGTAGTTCTATCTAGTTAATTAAAAAAATGCTTATTTCTTAATATATATTATTAATAAAAAGTAAAAGGGTTGAATCTTACTCCCGGCGTCAGATCCATCGTCGAATATACTGCCTGGCTTTAGATCCACCGTTTAATTATCTATTATCAATTCAAACCTAAAGAAGGAAAGAGATTTAAGATTAATAGCTTTTTATCCAATAAGATCTCTGTGTTATTTTTTTTAAAATTTACTTCAGTCTTAAATAATATTTTAATTTAATAAGTACTAATTGTAAAAGTGAGTACCATCTTCAATTTTTAAACCACTTAGGATTGGAAATATACTCCATAATGAGGGGAAATATCTCTTGAGTTAACCTGGGAACAAATTAGCCAATTTCTCTTCTCTCTTCCCTCTTCTCCCACAAGGAAAAAGGGCAAAAGAGAACAAAAATATTCAACCCATTTCCTCGTTATCAGCAATCTGATCACGCGGTCATTGGGCATCCTTATGGCGGGAAGCGAACGATAACTCAAGCCGCCTAAAAAATAGAAACTAAAAAGAAATCGAGCCCGCGAACCCCTCTCCCTCTCTCTTCCACATATTTATGCGACTCCTCGCACTGTCCATCAGAAGAAGCACCCCCGCCCGCACGCACGCTCATCTCTGTCCCCCTCTTTAACTCCATTACGATCCCTTCTCTGCCCTCCAACCCACGCTAAACCCTAACCCTAACCTCACCTCCCGTCCCCTTTTCCCCTTCCCAAGCTAGGGCTCCCAATTCGGGTCTCCAATTGCCGGCATGGCAGACGCCTTCGAGGACGAGGCCGAGCAGACGGTGACCATCGGCGAGTACATCGAAGAGCTCGAGGCAGAGGAACTGGTATCGGATCGCGCGAAAAATTTTGATTTTTGATCCTTTTGCTTCCTTCTGGGCTTTGTCGAAGAAATTGGTCACGTTTGCGGTTCGATTTGAAACCCTAGGAAGCTGATCTGGTTCTGGGCGGCGACGATGGCAAGGAGTGCACATATCCCAGTGGGTACATGAAGCGGCAGGCCATCTTCTCGTGCCTGACGTGCGTTCCTTCTGGCGACGCGGGGGTTTGCACGGCGTGCAGTCTCTCCTGCCACGACGGCCACGAGGTAGGCGACGGTTGCCTCTTCTCCTCTTCTGGCGGGTCACCAGTCGGTCGATTTTCCCATACATTTTTTTATAGTACTCATCATGGACGCCCTGGCAGTTTATTCCGCATACTATAAAAGTTCCATCTTTGTCTATCATTTTTGCTACGTTCCTTTGTTGAATCGACAAGGAGAACCTTCTAGGTCACGAACGTTGTCACAGTGATCCAAGTTACAAAATTTATCACATTACATATTTGTCGGATCGTGTTAGCTATATTCGACCAAGAAGAACCTTTAAGGTCATGAATGATCCCAAAGTTATTTAACTCATCGTTTATCTCGTATATATGTAGTAAAAAGATTAGTGGACACAATTAATTAACCACCTGTTGCAAAAATCCTCGACAGTTAGTTTAAGAAAAGAAAGATAAAAGTTTTTATCTTACTGATGTCTGTGATGTTAAATTTATGTGTTTAGAGGGTTATCCCATTCATGTTGATCCACTCATCACCTCTATTTTTGTCCCGTATCTCTATATCCATGCCATGTCTATGAATTCTGCTTGGTCCTTTCATTCTCAGGTAGCAGGGCATCCGGATAGATTTTTGACTACCTGATCATCACCACTGTACAATAGAATGATACAAATTCTTTTCGTTGTTGTTTATTTGATTGTGTTATTCTTTCTTGGAAGAAGATGATTATGTTATTCTATGAAAAACGTATCACGAAATAGGACTATATTTATACTTCATACTGTCATTGGTTGCAAAATTAGACACATGCACAAGGTTCGAATGTCTTTGGGTAGGACAACTTTATGTTGCTTTGTTTCTTAACTTTTTGTTTTTTGATCAGTCTTTTGTTGATGGGGAGTAACTCTCCTATCTAGTAAACATATGAAATTTATATCGGTGCAAACTTTTTCCATGTTGTGAAGAAAGAAATGGAGCACATCTGTCATTTTCAGCTACCCCTCACCTGACTCTTACCTTTTATTCTGATTTGCTAACTTAATCCTCATTGTTCCCAAGGTTGTCACAGTATGGTATTTACACAGTTAATTTCAGCTCCTGCATTTATGTTGGATAAGGCCAGACTGTGAATCCTTTGGATGAGTTTCTAGAATAGAAAATTTTGATTCTCTATCACTAACATCGGCTCGAGTTAGATGCTTCTAATATTTTAATCAAATTCAGTGACATTTTTATTTATCTACTCAATTTTCTGGTGCATACTGGTCAAACACGAAACATGTTTTATATATACCGAATACATTTTTCGTTCTCTACTCAATGTTCTGGTGCATACTGTTCAAACATGAAATAGGTTTTTTATACTAAATAACTAGTTCCTACCCAAAATGCATGTACTAACTAACATAACTTGTTTGGAAGAATAAAAATTACCAGGGTCAAAATTTGGACCATGTTTTCCTGGATTGTTTTAGTCACTACATCTTCTCTCAGTGCTACTCTTTCAAAAATGCAAGAATTTAGGTGTGACATGAACTCAAATTCCCTTCTCAAATTCCTTTTCTCTCTCCGGTTGATCTTGTTCCTATGAATCGTCACCACAATCTGCCCTAGGACTGTTAAGTTGTACTATCGACCAATTTTATGACATTTTTTATGGTGTATTTTGCTTTCGATGATTCAGTGATGTCTTAGTATTGGTTTTTTATTATTCTTATTCATATATATGAAAGATGTGATTTTTGTTTTTAAACTTTTTTTAATGTTGTTATAAAAAGAAAGTGTTTTCCTTTTTGAGCGTTTCTGGAGTCTGTTTGATTTGTGAAAACAAGCAGATTATTCTCATTGTTCCCCTTATGTTTAGTTAACATCTTGTTTTGAACAGGTTATCGAACTGTGGACCAAAAGAAAATTTTGCTGTGATTGTGGCAACTCAAAGTGTGGGGAGTTTGTGTGCAAGCTTTTTCCTGATAAAGAGCCTGAAAATAGTGAGAACTCTTACAATCATAACTTCAAAGGTTCTTATTGCACATGTCGTCGCCCTTATCCTGATCCAGATGCCAAAGAACAAATTGAAATGATACAGTGTTGCATATGCGAAGACTGGTTCCATGAGAATCATCTTGGTCTCAACTCTCCTGATGAGGTTGTACATATTATTATCTACTTTGTCAAAATTAAATAATATTTTACTTGCCGTTCCGTTTATATTGGAATCCATCCATGTTAAAAACCATGTCAGGATATGGAGATTACCTCTATCTTTCTTTGCTTCCTTTCTTCTTTCCTTTTCATGGTTTTCTAGGTCATGTTTCCTATATTCAGATCTTATGAAGCATCAGCGTATTATTGTTTGTTCAAAATTCTTATTTTCATGACAGATTCCAAGAGATGAGGAAGGGGAGCCTGCATATGAAGATTTCATCTGCAAAGATTGCGCAATAACTTGTTCTTTCCTCAAACTTTATCCTGCTTCTATTTTGGCCGTGCCTAAACAAAAGAATGAACCTTCAGTAAGCAGCGGCTCTGGGAATATGGTTAATAATGGCTGCATAACTCCTCACTATCCTGAGAAAAATGATAATAGCATACCTCCTCCCGAGACAGCGGGTAACTGCTCAGATCCTGTCAGCAAGTTGGAAACTGTGTCTACCGAGAATGATTCTGTCCGTGATAAAAATACAGAAACAATTACAAAGTCAGAGGATGCCGAAGCATGCAATGAAGACGGAGGATTGAGTGCTAAATGCATTTTAGGATTGGATATTAATGTGCCACGTGATGATCCCCCGGAAAAGATGAAACCAATATTTCTCTCGAAAAAATGGAGACACCTTCTTTGCAAATGTAGAACGTGTTTTAAGTTTTATACTTCTAAAGGTATCGAGTATTTAACTGATAAGGAGGACACCATTGAGGAATATGAGAAGGTGGCTAAGTTGAAGAGGGAGGAAAAATTGAAGCAGCAGGAAGGAGCTGAAATGAGCTTTCTCAACACTCTGAATCATGTGCAGAAAATAGAGATTTTAAGTGGCATATCTGACATGAAGACTGAGCTTCAATCCTTTATGGTAAAGATCCTGCGCTCCTTGTTTATTTTTTAACAATGATATCAGAGCATAGGTAAGGCTGTTCAAACATCATGCTGTATAGGCAAGTGTTTATTTATTGGATCAGCACAGTATGCTATCAGGACTCTCCCATCGTAGAGTAGCTTAAGCTTGTTTTTCTGGTTCAGTCGAAGTAAATTACGTCTTAATGTCATGCTATAGTAGTTTTTTATCATTTCACGATTCTCGACTCACATCTCCATTGCAGTCTTTGCTTAGTGACTTGAGTACTTTGGAATTCTACCGCTTTAATTTGTTTTTTGTTTAAAAAAAAAGAATTTACCACCGACAGTGATCGAGTTGACTTTTGTTCTGATTCCACCTCACCTCATGCTGTGTCTTTGTAGGAATCTTTTGATTCGTCAAAGCCCGTCACGTCGGAGGACATAAAGGGAGTTTTTGAAAATCTTGCCAAGAAAAAGAGACAAAGGTTGTCATGAGTTGCTTCGGGTGTGTCCCGGAAGCCTTTTTCAACTGGCTAGACCTGCTCTTCGGGTTCTGTTTAATATTAGGTATGCATGTTAATCTAGGAGCTCTCCACTGTTAACCTGTTTCATCAATCCTATTGTACTCTGAAGCATAATATTATTATTATATGATCTCGGAAACCAGCTGCCCTAATAGTGTGGGTACCTTTAAGTTATAAGATGCACATCTTTTCGTTTCCGTGGATAAACAAACTGCCTCATGCATTAGTAAATCAGAGACTGCTGTAATCGAATGCGTCGAATTGAAAAAGTTAAAACTAAAGCATAAACCTAAATGAACTGTATGTATATTTAGAATTTTAGCATTTATGCAATGCTCTCGTACAGCTCACGCATGCCATGTCCCCACAAAGTTTAATACTAATTTCACAATCAACAATATAATAATAGAGAGTACCACGGGAAGCAGGAGCTTCGAGGTGCTTCACGTTGGGGTTGGTGGAGGGTTGATTCATTCGCAGCAGATGGCAATGACTGCCACGTCGTTAGAAAATTTTAAAAATTTCCTAGCAGATGGCAACGGCTGCCGCTCCACGTCGTTAGAAATTGAGCGCATCGGGTATCAGGACTTTATTTAATTTTATTCGTGTAATTATTTTGTCATGAAGGCAGAGGTTGAAGAGCACGTGGAATAAATTGCAAGGTCGATATCTTTCCATCTATATTTGATAAAATAGATTTAAAAGAAAAGGCCTGCGGACTCGGAAAGCAAAAGCAATGCTCGGTCAAACGTGGTGGGGCTCAGATTCAGTTAAATTAAATTAAAATGGTCGCACGTCGTGTGGATGCGGTCTTCGTTGGCGTGCCCGCCCTCCGGGAGTACGTCACGGTTGAGTCCAACAAAGTTTGTCCGTTATCGGTCGCCCGGTTACGTATCCAAGTCGATGATATGATCAGAAATTTAATGGCTTGGCTTGGCTTTGATTTATTACGCACCAGAACTTCCTCTTCTTCTTTTGTCATCATCTACCTATCGAGCTAACTGACTTGTTTTGTTTACAGCATGCCCATGACCTCTTCTTTTATTAATTAGGTTTTGTCTACGAAAAGATCACGCCGCCGTCTTGGAAATCGACGTGCATCCGGGTCCCGTTCACACCACCTGCCGGAGGGGAAGCTTCGTACTCCTTGCTCAGTCCTTCTTCGCATCCATATAATTAATTTAATTGAGAGCATGTGGACGGTAAGTACTTCTCACCAGCATATCATTCTACCAATTTTGACTCGTACGAAGACTACTAACTCACCCTTTTGTCTCCCAGCATTTTATATATGGCAATGTGGTTTGGCAAACTTTGTTTTTGATTGATGACGAGGCAGACAGGGATGAGTAAAATCTTCATGCCCTTCGTTTTGGAGAAAACAAACAATTAGGCACCTTTTCTGGCCACGCTACCGACGTTTTTTTGAACTTAATCGATCAAATTATATTCCCAGATTTCCATGTGATATTTTGATACGCTGGACGAATAAGGCGAGAGAACTCAGATTATTTTTTCTTTGTATTTTAAAACAAAGTTAAAAAAAATCTATTATTCTTTAGGCCACAAAAAAACTTTTAAACGTGCAGCTGGATATAGAATTTATACAAAGATGCTGCAGTAGGAAGAAGAGGTAGATGTTTCCGATCGATATACTTAATAAATTCTATTTAAGGAGAAAACTGATGAGAACAGCAGCACTACATCCGGGAGGAATCGAACGGAGTATTCAATTCTAAGTCTGAAATCTGTATGTATTATCTAATCCCACACGAAGAGAAGCTTAAGACGGAGTCTCAAAAAAAACTACTCAGTAGTAGTAGTAGTAGTTCAGACAACAAGACTCCGTCGATTGAGCAAGCAGCCCCCATGCATGCATGCAGATTGCAGAGTGTATATGTATATATGTATGTATGTATGTATGTATGTATCGATCTCTCCTTCTGTTCGGTACACGAGTTTGATCGAAGAGGTTGCACTAATAATTACTGCCTCAGTGCTCGGGGATGCTCTCCAGCATCGGCGTCCACGCCACGGAGCTCGACCTGATCTTGGCGGCGTTTTTTTCCAGCTTGAATCCCACGAGCTTCTTCTCGACGACGGCCCTAGGATGATATCCATCCCCTCGGCGGCGGAAGCCCTCCACGTACAGCGCCATCAGCTGCGCCGCCTCCTTCTTGGTGAGCACCAGCTTCATCCTGACGCTCCCCTCCTCCCGCAGCACTGCCTCCTCGTCGGAGCTCGTCCTCTTCGGCGGCGGCGGCGTCCTCCTCCTCCGGAGCCAAGTGAGCAGCCGGCCGAGAAAAGCACGGGGCTTCGAGCTCTGCTTCATGGCAGGAGAGGAGGAGGAGGGAAGGCGAGCATAAGGGGAGGGGGGTGTTTCTGGGAGCAAGTAGCAGAATTGGGATCGGAGGTGCTTTTTATAAGTGGATTTAAAAGAAAAAGGTAGGTAGGGAGGGCTTGGTTTGCAGTTGGGAATTAATTAGGAGATGGATGGATGCGAATCGGAATTGCTGGGGGAGGAATTGAATTGAGGAGGCCACCACCACCGTCGCCCGCGGAGGAGGAGGAGGAGGATGTTTAAACGCCTCTCTAAATTATGTGGACTCACGTCACTTTTACTCCTCCTTTAAAAACGGATGCTGCCGCGTGGTAAACTACACGTCTCTCTATAGATTAGCACGTATATATATCTCGATGGAATTTAATTACCTTTTGGACTCTGATCCTGGGAATCGAGCTGACTCAAATTTTAATCGAATGCTTAGTTTTGTCTCGCTAGCTTCTTCCTTATTATACACCTGCACGTTTACTCTGCCTTTGATCACGGGTCAAGAATATTTATACTCATGATTATTGTAAGTAGTTAGTCTTAAACAATTGCTGCGGACTAGTTAGTTTGTCAGTTACATGCTTCGTGATTATTAGCTCGTGCATGGAGCAAAAATTGAATTGATCACATAACTCCATTCCTTCTCCTCCTCTTCCGGTTTCTTAGTTGACCGTCTTGCACCTGGTTGTCAAAAGCATGCATTAAGAACGAGTCATGCCTCATTAATTTGATCGAGGCAGAAATTTATCTTTTATTCATGAATCGAGACTGCTCTTTTGTTTGCGTTTATGCTGCGTCCTCTAACCCATCACTTTTCAAATACGAGAGTGATAAATAAAAAACATACTCCGAACGCATTTGATCATAAACTGCAAGGTGGACTAATCGCTGTTTAAATTTAAATATTTAATCAAGCCCGAGCGGTTTCCTAAATTGCTCGCGATCAGATACCCAAAAAAAAAAAAAAAAAACCACGTGCTCTGCACGTGACAAATTAAAGGGTTTGGTTAGTGACGGAGGCGCTGCTTCGTCGGGCTTCCGTGGAAACGAAACCCTTGCAATTTCTCGACGGGGAGGTGGGCGAGAGCGGAGACCGCGGCCGACTTCGATTCGAAGCCATGAAGAGGGTTCCACTAATTAAGTTCCCCAAGAGGCATCCTGCCAAGCCCGCAGGTCCTTCCACCCTCCCGTTCCTCTTTTCCTCCTCCTCCAGGATTTCCAACCGTCCCTTTTTCATGATTTGTTCGGTTGTTTACTGTAGGATCACCGGCATCTTCTGATGAGCTTAAGTTCTTCAAATCAAGTATGTTTGCTTTCCAACCCTTCCCCACGAAAGTTGGATATTTTTTTCATTTGTTTTTTCTTCAGATTTCGTGATCGTATGCTCGTGGTAATCCTGCTTATGGGTGATTGCGGTGATCGAGGAATCATCCGTGCTTTAACTTCTATATCAGATTTAGGTTATTGGAATTGACAATGATTGTCACATTGCGATGTCGATTCATGAGTGATCTGATCGTAATTTCTTATGTTTCTTTCTGCGACCCAACCCATTTGGGTCGAGAATACAAGTGCGCTCTAGGATTAAGAACATGACTTCCTGGTGAATATGAATATAATTATGTTAAACTATGATGGTGATAGCCAAAAAAATATTGTTACGTCATAAGGTTAAGATTAGTACTATTAGGAACTAAAATCGAAACTTCAAGGCATTATCATTTTTTTAATCGACGAGGATGATTGAATATGAAATGAACTGTTCGATATGTTAAACAGTTATTTCAGTGACATGCACCTTCTTCTTTTGGCCCTTTGCTAATAATAGATTTTCAATATGAATATCCGTGTATGTTTATGGGAAGTGCTCTGGCATTCTTGTGGGATGGAGAGTGAAAGGAAGATGGTGAATCAAGGCTTTGAACTCCTATGGAAGATTTCATTTGTTTCACCATTTTGAAACAATACAGCAAACGTTCCAAAGGAAAGCTTGGAGAACAAAACTCAAAAGGCACGAAGGAGAAAAATGAAAAACAGAAAACAAACAACCGAAAAAAAACAATAATAGAACCAGTAAACATTTGATGCAGAGAAATTCAGATTTTAGCACATAAATACAGGGTAAATTATGGGAAAAGGTGTGTTTTGAAGTTTGATTCTATGTGCACGTATGACTTCCTTGAAAATATATTTTACAATAATGAGCATGCTTGGAAGATATTTCTGTACCAGATTGGGAATCATCTTGAATGAAAATAGTACTTTCACCAACGGTTGAGTTGCATATACAATAGCCTAGTTTTTGTGTACAACATATTTTATGTAAAGTATAACAATTCTTGCTTGTTGGGAGACTATTATGTTTAGTCAAACATTCCTTATATAATGATTGCAAGAGGGTACCATGATAAATGCTGTTTGCAGGGTTCAGAATAAGTTTTTTTGACGAATGGTTCAGACTGAGTATGTGTCCACAACATAGCTTATATGCTTTCAATGTGAAGGCTAACGAGAATGGAATCTAAAGTTGGTACGTCTGGATGGGAAAAACCTCTTATACAAGGTTCATAAGTATCAATATTCTTATAAAGATCGAGGTGTTTTATTAAGATTTGAATCCAAAAGTAAAACTGAGGATCACAGTGTCCTATCTTATGTCATTCTCTCAGGAAAAAGGAAGGATTTGTTTTTATATGGTGATGGTAGCTCTCGTAAAACCATCTGATTACACTCGCATAAACAATAATTCAAATATTGTATACTCTATTGATAGTAGATACTGCAAAGTGCAGTTCTGTTGGGCTGTTCATTGGTTTGCAATAATATCCGTAGGCTAAAAAAATGTGGTAGATGGATGCTGTTTTCCTAACCGCATTACATAGTTCTCTTGTAAGGAAGAGGATGCCAATCTGATGGGACACAACCAGTTAATCGATTAACGTCAGCGATGTCCTCTATTTATGATGGTAAAGAGCTTCTGGCTGAACTAGGATGGATGAGTTTGCAGAATACATGATGACCAATCATGTTATAGTTGAAAGAGGTTTTTTTATGTGAATGTCTTTATTAAAGAAAGGAATTCATCTCAGCCAAAGGACTTCCGATGTAATTTTTCTGGGGCTCTGGCCCCTTTCCTGCACATCATACATCCAGGCATTGATAACAACATTAGAAGTACATCTCTAATATCTTTACCCTGAGCAAGAACAGCTGGCAAGACCTCTAATGAAGAGAAACATGCTTGCTGATTTGCTTCTGGGGGTCATATTTCTAACCTTTTGGCTCTAGGTTTACTGACAGATGATAATTTTTTTAACTTCCTATTCCATAAAAGATCTAGCATAGATGAAACGATGTTCACATCAAATGAAGATTTATTAAAATAGGTTTCTTGTAATAAGTGGCAACTTTATATGAGATGCATTGTTTAATTAGTTTTTAAGAATAGGGTGCTCGTATTGTGTGCTGCAAGTTCAGATTCTTTTTGATTAGTGACTATCAGTCTATCATATTTATAGAGATTATAGTCTGACATTGCAAAATGAACAAAAAACATATATTTTTTATTTGAATCTGACTGAAAAAATAAAAAATGTGTTTTTGTTGCTTTATGTTCATTTGGAATTGTTCTTTGAGGTTTGACATATTGGTTCGCACTTTCCTCATGCTACCTTATGCATGCTTTCCAAGGCAGATTCTATTATAGTCAGGATTTATGGTGATTGCAGCTATTCTCTATCATGCTTATGCCTGTCAATCATAACTCAACTGCATAGCCTGCTGTATTAATATCTTTTACAATTTTCAAGATAGTACTCATTTTTTTGTAATTAAACTATTTTATGCAGCATCCCAACCAAAGCCTGCCTCATCTTCTGGTGATGCTCCAAGTTATAGATTTCGGTCAGATGTTCCTGCTGCACCTTCCAACACGGCAGTAGGTGGAAAGGCTTCACTCTTGCCAAAGCGCACACCAGTCTCAGATAAAGAGATCGAGGCTATCTTGGTATGCCAAATTTCTATATCATGATTGATCGGTATTTCACAAGCTTTAACTATCAAAATTATGTAATGCAGCAATTAGCACAATCATATTTCTTTTTCCTATGCTCTTTGTAAGTAATTCTTTCTCTATTAGTTTCTTCACTGCTACAAAATTTCTTATATGGGAGGTTTTTAAGGTGGGAAAAAAGAAAGTAGTGTTTGTCTGAAGTCAGTTGGGGCAAAATTTAGGATCATTGTTTTTCTTCATAGCACAGAGTATGATCAATACTTGGTCTGATATCATGAAATGTATGGTTCGTCTGCGGTGTATTGCATGCACAACTTGTGGTTTAGGATATCTACCCTGGCCAATTTACTATCAACATGTGGAGTTGTCTATCCTCTGAGGGATGATTTACATGCTTTTCCTGAAATGTAGATCATGATTTCGTCATGCTTGTGTATTTTTTTCATTCAATTATTAATCTCTCTTGGTATTTGAGCTTAGGTACTAATATTTCAAACTTATGGAGTAGAATATTTGCACGATCATTTACTACCAGCTTTATAACCTGGTTTGGGTGATTTTCCTGAAATGTGAACTAATGCCTTTTCTATGTTCCAGTTTTTCATTTCTTTTTTTGTCCAAATTATCAGTTGTTGGAGGAGGTTTCTTCTATTAGCTATACAGTGCGATCACCTAATTATGACACCGTGCTTTTTTGTGTGATTGCCATTCATTTTTTTCTTCTCGTTGTTTAGTAACCTTTCAAGCATCGACAGATATGGATATGTTCTGGAAATTGGAGCCTGTGAGAAACTACTGTATGTGTTTGATGTGGAACCCAGTGGATTTGACCATATTTAAGTTCATATATATTCACGTAACAAAGCGAATCATTTGACTTCATTGTATCTGGAGACTGTCTTGTGGCCTTAATTCAGATTGCATCAGTGATGAAATTAATCAAACCTAAATCCACGCTCTTTCAGTATCGATAACTGTTTTTGTTTGTTGGAGAACGCAAGATGCGCGCTCCTTTCTCTTATCTTATTATTTGTCATACTTTCTAATAAGAGAAATGCTGTATGTGCTGCAGTTGGGTGGCTGCTTCTGAATTCTTTTGTTGTGATTGCTGGCTGCTGCTGTCTGCCAGAATAATATTGAGCTGGAGTTTTATGTTTCTCATACATAAAGGATCTCAAGCTTAGACTATAACTTCAATTTCTCTCAAATGAGTTTGTACCTGAAATTTTCTACACTTCTCCCAAGTGTGAGAACAACAAATCGAGTGTGTTTATTTTTTACCCTACTCTAAGATGTTTTTTCTCAAATGATGCTAAGCTCTGGTTAATTGGAGTTGAAACTTATTCTGGTGAACTCCATTAAGCAGCTTATTTCATTTGGTCCGGTTTTGTTTGCTCTGGAAGTTCAGTTATTGCAACAAATTTAATGTATTTTAACAACCCTTATTAGCTATCATCTGAATGTTATAATATACATGGGCTAGAAAGCTTTTTAAGGTTCTTCTAATATTTAGAGGGGAGGTCTATATAATATTAAAATTTAATATAAGAGATCTAATATTAAAATTTAGAAGGAATTATAATATCAAAATTAAGAGTTTTTTTTATGATGATGAACCTGTAAGACTATTTTTGAAAATGAAATGACATGCAAGAAAGTGTTTTGCCGTACTAATCCACTTAAAATAATAATTTTTAAAAATGACTGAGCAAAACCATTTTTTCCATTTTTTAGGGAAGTAACCTTATTTATTTTTTAATCATAAAAATTGGAACACTATCTGTCCAACACTCTCGATCCAGCTCGCCTTGTTCAAAGTTTGATCGGCACTTGCCTGCATCAGTTAACCAACGTTGTCTTCCTCCCCATATCAGTGATCAGCTTCTTCTCCTACGACCTTCGCGTGGAAAATAGATGAGACATTCATGGCAAAGGAAAAACTCATGGTTACGTGGGAGCAATGTTGATCAATAAAATCGAATATGACATCAAATTAATCACTTGAACTCAAGCTATGTGCATGCAAACACCTCCTTGTGCCAGAAACCTATCACCTCCACACAAACAACTTGAAAGAAGATCTCTTCAGCTTGAACGACTTCTCCTTCCTCCGCTCAAACACCATCTCAGGTAAGCTTACAAAGGAACTTGGGTCATGGATGGTTACTCGAGGGCAAGGTTCGACGGTGTTTAGTCAATAAAGTCAAAAATGATATTGAATTAATCACATCTGTTAATAATAAACTTGTCTTTATTTATTACAGTTCATTTGCATTAAGTGTAATGTACATCTTTAATTACATTTCAGATAGTTGACAGTTACATTGTTTTCTATACACTATTTATATATATTCTATTGAATGAAAACAGAGAGATTGATCATCTTCTTTACATCTGATTTCTACATCTGTAGATGATAGCTGTGGATGTTTTGTTGTGTTGATCCTTACATTTGGTATCAGAGCCAAATGCTAAGATCAACTTGATAAGATCAACACGCCAACATCCTCTTTCCACATAAAATTACAACATAAGATTGCCGAGTAAATGTATCTTGAAACCATGAAGAAAACACAGATGGTGTCTCCGGCAAGTGGAAAGGAGTCCACGGTTGGCATGGTGGAATTTGGAGGAATCAATGCCTCTTCAAGTGAAGGAGGAGGCAGCCTTGGTTTATGTCCGATGTTGCACAAAGGTGGAAATTTTACCATGTGGGCAATTTGAGTTCGCTCCTTTCTTGATGCGCAAGGAGTTTGGGAAGCAATTGAACAAGAAGTAGAGGATGTCCAACTGGTGGATAAACGCAAAGATAAATTAGCGTTATCCTATATCCATCAAACTTTATGTGATGATCTTTTAATCCTAGTTGCTGATAAGAAAACAACAAAGGAAACTTGGGATGCGTTGAAAAGCATTCACGGTGGAAATGAAAAATTCCAGAATGCGAGGATGAATCAGCTTCGCGGAGAATTTGAAAAACTGCACATGTCTAATTCTGAATCGGTTGATGAGTTTATCAATCGCCTTTCTTCAATTGTTACCACGATGAGGAACATTGGGCAGAGAGTGAAGGAACAACGTATTGTTGAGAAACTTCTTCGCTCCGTGCCATTCAAATTTGATCCAATTGCTTGTAATTTGGAGATATTTCAACCATGACTGTGGATTATGTTGTAAGTGCTCTCAAAACTTATGAAGTTAGACTTCAATCTTCCTTGCCAACAATTGATAACCAGGTATTGCTAACCGGGCTGAATGGGAGGCAAGATCAAGGAAGAATTTTGGTAATTCACGAGGGCATGGACGTGGATACAACACCAATAGTAGAGGAAGAAGTCGTGGACGTGACAGAGAATATGTTGATCAACATACTGATGGAGGAGCCAGCAGTAGCACTACAATGTATCAAGAGAAGCCTAAAAGAGATAAGTCCAATATCAGATGCTTTAATTGCAAGTGTCTTGATCATTTTGCTTTAGAATACAAAAAGGAAGAAGCAATTTATCTGGTCGAGCAACCTCATGACAAAATTCAACAAGAAGCTCTATCTCAACATGCAGTATTGATGGCTGTTGGAGAAGAGGAGGCTGATACTGAATTGCTCTTACAAGGTACCAATTCAGAAACTGATGTCCTTGATGTTTGGTACTTAGATACTGGTGCTACAAGTCATATGACATGAAATAGAGATTATTTCCATAAATTGGATGAATCAGTAACGGGAAATGTTAAATTTGGTGATGATACGTTTGCCAAAATTGCTGGAAAAGGCATAATTTTTCTTTCGGTAGAGGAAGGTAACACTAATCTCTTATCTAATGTTCTGTTTGTTCCCAATTTGAATTCAAATATTTTAAGTGTTGGACGTTTAGATGAGTTGGGATATACAATTATTATTAAAGATGGCAACATAATTGTTACTGATAAAAGAGGGAGGAAATTGATAGTTGTAAAGAGGACTATCAATAGAATGTATCTACTGAAACTTAGCATTTCTGATCAATGTTACTTAACAACCACAGAGAATAACAGTAAGTTATGGCATCACAGATATGGACATTTGAATTATCAAGCCTTAAAGACTATGTTTGATAAGTCTTTAATTAAGGGACTTCCAAAAATTACTTTAGCTAAAGAAACATGTCAAGAGTGCGTTGCTTCTAAGTTGATCAGATCTGCATTTCCTGATTCTTCCACTTTTAGAGTAAAGATTGTATTAGAACTGATACATGGGGACTTGTATGGTCCAATTGTTCCCTCTTCATTAGGAGGGAGCAATTATTTTCTTCTCATTGTTGATGATTACTCCAGATACTCTTGGGTATACATGTTGAAGCAAAAAAGTGATACCTTTGATGTTTTCAAGAAGTTTAAAGCATTAGTTGAATCTGAAAGTGGTAAAAAGATTAAGGCTTTCAGATCAGATAGAGGAAGTGAATTTAATTCGATTGATTTCAACTTGTTCTGTCAAAAGCAAGGTATCAAAAGATATCTTACAGCACTCTATTCTCCACAACAGAATGGGGTGGTAGAGAGAAGAAATAGGATTGTGATGTCCATGACAAGATCCTTGCTGAAAACAATGAATGTGCCATTGGTTCTTTGGGGGGAAGCTGTAAACACAGCTATCTATTTGTTAAACAGGTCTTTCTCCAAGAGTTTAAATGATATGACTCCGTATGAAAAATGGACAGAGAGGAAACCAATGGTATCACACTTGAAAGTGTTTGGGTGCCAATCTCATGTGAAGATTCTTGGCACACACCTGAATAAGCTTGCTGATAGAAGCAAACATGTGGTATTTGTTGGTTATGAATCTGGATCAAAGGCATACAGATTTTTTGATCCAAAATCAAATTCTATTATTGTAAGCAGGGACTGTGTTTTTGAAGAGGGTGTGAAGCCAAAGTGGCACGGTGAACAGTATCAAAATACTGATTATGCTTCTGGTTCTGTTCAGTTTCAACAGCAGCCTCATTACAATGTTGATAATCATGTTAATTCTGGTAATTCTGATATATATGGTGTTTCTAGTGGTTCAGATACACAAGTGAGTCCTTCTACTGAACAACGTTTACACAGTCCCGATACATCTCCTTTTCAACAACAAAATCAACATTTTTTTGATACACAAGTTGATACGCAAGCTGATTCAATTGAGTAGTCCACATCTGTTGCATTTAGAACAGATCCTATACCATTTTCTCTTGATTCTCCACACCAGTTCACTTGTGGAGGTAGTAACATTGATGATTCTGTTGAGATACCCAGGAAAACACGTGCTTTAAGTAGCATCTACAGAGCTACTAAAGAGATCAATGTATCTTCTGATCAAATGAATGTATCAACTGACCAAATGTTGTTTTCACAGGTCTTAGATTGTGAACCATCTAGCTACAAAGAGGCAGTGAATATCGAGACTTGGAGAAAAGCAATGGAAGAAAAGTATCAATAGATAATCAAAAATCAGACATGGGTTTTATCTGATCTTCCAGCAGGGCATAAGACAATAAATTTGAAATAGGTGTTCAAAGCAAAAAAGAATACTGAAGGTGAAGTAGTAAAGCACAAAGCTAGACTTGTTGCAAAAGGCTATGTGCAACAAGAAGGGATTGATTATGAAGAAGTCTTTGCACCAGTAGCAAGACTTGAATCAATCAGATTAGTCATTGCTGTTGCTGCACAAAATAATTAGCAAATACATCAGATGAATATACAGTCAGCCTTTCTGAATGATATCCTTGAAGAAGAGGTGTATGTACAGCAACCAGAAAGCTTTGTTTTAAAGGGCAAAGAAGAAAAAGTTCTAAGACTGAAAAAGGCTTTGTATGGCCTTAAAGCTCCAAGAGCTTGGAATTTAAAGCTAGATAAATCTTTGTTGGCACTTGGTTTCAGTAAGAATTCACAAGAGCCTACAATTTATACTAAGGTGGTAGGTAAACAGTAATTGGTGGTTGGTGTTTATGTAGATGATCTACTGATCACCGGCACCAATATGGAACAGATTCAAGTGTTTAAGAACCAGATGAAGTAGGAATTCGAGATGACTGATTTAGGCCTATTACACTTTTATCTTTGAACGGAGATACATCAGTCTGAATGCAAGATAACCTTGGGACAGTCTTTGTATGCGAAAAAGATCTTGAATGAATTTGGAATGTTGCATGCAAATCCTGCTCATACACCAATGGAAGAAAGACTGCAATTCCAATAAGGTGGAAATGTATCAAGTGTAGATAAAATAGAATACAAAAGATTGATTGAAAGTTTAAGATGCTTAACACATACTAGACTTGATCTAATGTATTCTGTTGATGTTCTTAGTAGGTATATGGAGATACCGAGTATTGAACACATGAATGCAGCAAAAAGAGTGCTTCGATACTTGAAAGGAATAATGGATTATGGTCTTATTTATCACAAAGGAGATCCAAATCAATGTGTACTGGTAGGATACAGTGACAGTGATCATGCTGGCTGTAATGAAGATAGGAAGAGCACAAGTGGGATGATATTCTTCCTTGGAAACAAACCAGTCAGTTGGATTTCTTCAAAGCAGAAAGTTGTAGCATTGAGTTCTTGTGAAGCTGAATACATTGCCTTAACTGGAACAGCATGTCAAGGCATATGGCTAGCTCGGTTTTTAGCAAGTTTACTTGGAGAACTAGTGAAAAAGGTTCCCCTGTTTGTTGATAATATGTCAGCTATTGCTTTAAGCAAGAATCCAGTTTATCACAGTCGGTCCAAGCACATTGATACTAGGTATCATTTTGTTAGAGAATGTGTTGAGAATTGACAAATTGAGGTTGTTTATGTTAGCTCTTATGAACAAAGAGCTGATATTTTCACCAAGGCTTTGGGACAGCAAAAGTTTGTGGAGTTCCGAACTATGTTGGGACTTCAACAGCTGAAAAACAAACAACAAGCTTAGGAGGGAGGTTATTAATAATAAGCTTGTCTTTATTTATTACAGTTCATTTGCATTAAGTGTAATGTACATCTTTAATTACATTTCAGATAGTTGACAGTTACATTGTTTGTTGTACACTGTCTATATATATTCTATTGAATGAAAATAGAGAGACTGATCATCTTTTCTACATCTGATTTCTGCATCTGTAGATGATTGTTGTGGATGTTTTGTTGTGTTGATCCTTACAACATCAACTCGGGCTACACACACTTACTAGCTTCATCTTTCTTCTCCATGCAAACATCTCCTTCCACTACCTTATCACCTCCACACAAATAGCTTGAAGAAGATCTCCTTAGCTCAAATGTCTTCTCCTTCCTCTGTTCAAATACCATCTCCCCTTTTATTCATATTTTTTGAGAGTGACATCAATAGCCACACACTTCCATGGCACCTAAATTTTAGTTTTCTTTTTTGTTTCAATGGGACAATGTCCAACTTTCACTTGATTTCAACTACGATTTTTGACGAACACTTGCTCCAAGAACTTCCAAGGTAATGTCATCATATTTCTTCTTTCTTTCTTGATTCAAGCAAAGGAGGCATTGATGTAGCTAGAGGTGAAGGACATGTTTTAGTATACCATTTCTGATTTTGGCATCAGATCCAAGGCTCTATTTGCATTGACTCACCTCTAGTTAGTCTCAAATTGACGTGAATTATACAATAGTACTGGTCGGATCATCAATTACTTCCAAAGTTAGATCATCGAAAAAATCATTAGCATCAGAGAAGATGACCGGTGTTAATATTTTGTTTGTCTATATTGAGCTGTGATAAGCTATTAACAATCTCTAGATTCATACTTAGATTAACATCTACCTCAACATCATTTTAATGGTCTTCGAAGCACTAAAATGGGTAATCTTCGGACATCTCGAGTGATATTCTGTGGATTCAAATTTTATGATACTAACTCTGGGTATCCTATGCTACTAATGGAATCTTCTCTAATTTAACAAAACAAGGAAGCCACCTCAACAATCAAATATATATGATATTGTAAGTTGTATCAAGCAATAAATAAAATGCATATATCTGAAAATTTATCATTAAATTGTTAATTGTAATTAATATGGAGATATTCAAGCATAATTCTAGAATAAAAATGTTCCATTGAGTTACTATAGCTTGTATCAATTCTGTATCAATTGCTCGTTTCTTATTTCGGAACATCGTGATTATTGAGTTCATTGATTTTTTATTCCAACTTGATCCATGCATGTAGAGTGTGATTGGACCTTACTAACTCAACTCAATGCTCCACTAAGTGGTAAATATAAATACACATTCATAGCGACTATATTATGCTGAAAATATTAATAAGAGTATTCAAAATGTTAATTGATAGGCTTGGAGCTTTGACAAACATCAAAAAATTAAAAAAAAATTATAAATTCATACTAACATATGATATATTGCAAAAATTCTACACATGCGATCCACATCTTAAGTTAATACAAAGAAGAAGAAAAAATAAGTGATACATAAGCTACCACATTTTTTAATAACATGAACATTAATTTTTGATACATAGAGCAGCTTGTAGGGGTTTTGGGAATATTGCTGTAAGACTTTAAAATTGTTGCATACAAAGTGTCATAACCCTAGAACCAGGACATGACCGGGCGCACCTAGGGTGTATCTTGAAGCTTGAGAGCACTTCACTAGCACATGATGCGACCTCAAATTGAGCTCCGGACTTACAAGCAATAAGACATTGAGATTTCTTCGGAATTTGTGAAGGAAAAAAACTACATAGGTTATTCTTTAATTCTTTGTCTTGACAATGAAAAAACTAAGCTCTCATAGCATCCAGAGGCTGCTGCTGATGTTTGTCCAATCTTCGTGTTTATATATGTTCAGCTCATTTACTAATATTTTGAACTCTTGGAGTAAGATTCAGAATATGCTAACCCTGGTTTGAGTGATATTTCATGAACGGGAACTTATTTCGTTTACCAAGTTCTCGTCTTTCATTGTTCAAATTATTTTGTATCATTGCCGTTTACACTGTTCCTTCTTGTTGTCTATGTCAAGCAGGCATTATGTTTGGAAATTGGAGCCTATAAGAAACTACACATGTTGTAGATCTGACCTATTTCAGAGGTGGAATCATTTAATTACACACTTCAAAGTTCAAACTATTAATGGAAAACATTAAGAAAATTTTTATACCTTATTTTGTAAGAAATAAATTTTGATAGAATAATTTTAGAACTATCATTCAAAGTTATACAATATTGGGATCTCTCAATCAGTAAAGGCCTAAAATAGAAACCAAACGGCGATGCATGATTTCATAGGTTTCTTAAAAACATTAGTTCCAAAAAAAAAAGGAATTAATTTTTATTAATACATGATCACCCTAAATAATTAATGCAATTATTTATTTCCAAAGAAAACTATGTAAAATTAATTCTTCTTATTTAAAGAAAAATCTAGGTGATTTATTATTTATTTCCAAAGTAGATGAGGTTGATTTATTGGGAGATGATACTAAGTTGATCAATAAATAAAAGTCATTCTTTAGTCTCATAATTATTTTATAAGGGTTGAAGTTTTATATTATTAATTGAGAAGAGTAGAGTTTTAAACTCATACAAATAATTATGTAGTCAGCGGTTTTAATGTAATAAATAGAAGGGGGTTGGATAAACTGACGCTTGGTCACCACGAATTGGGAATGGAGAGCTGCGATCGCATCAACTCCAACCTTCCATGGCCGCTCCATCGGCGGATGAATTCTCCCGCTGTCGCAGGCGTCCAAACGCGCCCACAACCACTATAAAGCCTGACCGATCCCCTTTCCATCCTTGATTAATTCTGCTCCTCACTGCACTCCGGAGCTCTCCCATGTCTCCGGTGGTCATTCCCATCTCCTTCTCCTCTTCTTCCCTCCTCCGATCTCCTCTCTCTTCTCGCTTCGCTCCCCGGAAGCTACGCATTCTCCGGCAAAGCAGATCCCGGGTAGCCTACTCCGTCGCCTTGGCTTCCTCCCTGCGGCTGGGGCCGCTGGGCGTCGAAGACCTGGCCGAGCTCGCCCACAACAAGGTTGCGGCTAAAAGTCCGCTGCTTGCTTCTGTCTGTTTTGACTCAACGAGGAGGAGGAAAAAGATGATTTTTGACTCGATCGGCGTGTTCTGCTGCATCTTGTAGGTGCTGGTGGCAGCCGCTGTTTCTGCTACCATAGGGCAGCTGTCGAAGCCGCTGACCTCGGCGATTAATGGGAAGGGACTCGATCTTATGTCGGCGGTTCGGGCGGGAGGGATGCCGTCGACGCATTCATCTGTGAGACACGTTTCTTTTTCCCTCTGCTCCCTTTGTTTTGGGGCTTATTTTTCCCTTAAATTTATATCCATCGAGTTGAAATCTGAGGGCTTTGTGCTTAATTGTTGTGGAATTTAGGCTGTTGTGGCTGCGGCGACCTCTCTTGCGCTAGAGAGGTAAGCATGGAAGTTGTTCGGTTTAATTCCCCTGCCAAGTTCATACCGTGTTACCTTCAAGTTTTACTGATTATGTGTATTAATCTAATCTAACTACGGAAGCATTTAGAATGCAGGGGTTTCGCAGACTCGATTTTTGGCATGTCTCTTGTCTTTGCTGGTCTCGTCATGTATGATGCGCAGGTATGTCAGAGTTGTATTATTTCTGCAAAAATCAAATTTATTTTGTTGTGGGAATCATAGGCATTATCCATGTCTGTATATACCAAATTCCCAATATAGCCATGTAATATAGGCTTCATCTTTTTTGTATATATCAGTTTTATGGCAGCTCGACGTGGAGTTCCTTATCTTGTTGCATGAACCTTTTCTAATTCATTATAAGTATTATGCCTTTGGTATCTGTGAAATATGAGCTAGAAGCAATCCGCGGGTGCAAATGACTCTTCTCTTTTCTTTAACTTTTGTAAGAATGTGGATATTGCACTTCTCTTTTCCGAAGCAATTTTCACTAACCCCTTGCCAAATCGTGATACATTCCTGTAACTAATGTTGCATCTATATTATTGCATTGTAACGGAATTTTTTGCTGAATTATTGAAAATACCTTCTTGTATTGGAAAATTTTCTCCTTGGAGCCTACTTACAAATGCTTAAGCTATTGATGATGAGATGCGAAATTGTTGGACTGGTCAAAGTATGAGGAATTACATTTGAAATGAAAATTTACAGAAGTTTTCAGCCACCATATTGTAATTTATATTTGTTAAAGGAACACATCATAATCAGTCAACTATTGACTAGTTTTAAGTATACATCATGAATTTAGTTACCAACTAGATCCCTTATCATATAGTTTGTACTTTAGAAATTGACTGAATTAGCCTCAAGGATTTGGTTGAATTTATTTAATAGGTAATTGGAACTATTCTAGGATTTGGTTCTATTCAAGGCTCAAAATTGCTTTGGTTAAAGAAAATAAAATATTTGGTGAAAAAACCATCCAAAATGGTGAAAACTAGTCAAATATGATAAAACGCATACCAATTGATCCATGTTTTATTTTATATCTTTTAGTTATGACAGTTAACTTGGTCAAGCTAATGGATGGCCTTTTAAAGATCTGGGATGGGTTTTACAGTAAGGAGTGTGCTGTCTGGGTGACTTGAATGATAATAGACTGCCTGCAGCCAGGTTATTCTTCCTTTCTTCCTCCATGTTGCGCCGCTGATAATTCAGGATACTTTTAACAACACTCGATCATCTTAAATATGGTAGATCAAGAATTTTTGTCTAGACCCGTTATATCAAATTCTTCCAAAACAATTGTTGAACCTCACTAATCAAGTGATAGTGTTCTCAGATTCAGTGATTCCGGTAGCCGTGCTGTTTGACATGTTCTTTGCTGGGAATTCGTTGATGTTTTCTTCAAGATAAACATAGAAGAAATTATATTTTTATATTTGTTTGATAATTTCCGTAGTATAACTTCTCCTTTTCTTTGCTTCTCATTCTCAGGGTGTGAGGCGAGAGGTGGGCATTCACGCAAAGGTTCTGAATAAGATACCAAGTCACCATGAAGAGTCGACTCACAACAGGGAGGATGCTGATTTACAAAATTCTGAACTACAAAGTTCCTCTATTAACTGTGTAAACTGTGAGGAGATATCTCCACTTGTCTCCATCGCTGAGAAGACAGAGATAAATGGATCAAATCCAGAATCTTACACAATTCGAAGCCCCAAGATCACATCCACAAAAGTGCAGATTCCAAGCCCGAAGACTGATGCTAAAGAACCGTTACTAAAGAACTACAGCAATTACCGGCAATTGAATGAATCAATTGGCCATACAGAACTTCAAGTCATAGTTGGTGCCATATTAGGTTTCGTCGTAAGTTTAGTCACTGAATCTGTTATTTAACCCTAGTTGTATATTCATGTATAACTTTAGTCAAATATACAACTGCATTCTACACGGTAATATTGTGACAAATAAGGGTCGACCATCATGTCGAGAGCAAATTAACAGTCGACCGCCAGGGTTTTCTTTGAGCTTTCAGATATTTTTACTCTGTTACTGTAAAAGAGGAAGGCAGCATCATTTCTTTTTGGTTTTCATACTGGCGAAGCAACGGATATCGTATCAAACCATTTTAAATCTTTGTTATTTATTGAGTAAAACCTTTTCTTTTCTCTCCTTCATAATTCTTTTTAATATTCCCAACTTTAGAATCTAGATCTGGAAAAGTTGACTATTGAGTTACCTATATTTTTATGAAGCACTGAGAAGAAAAGAAGGACAATAGGAATATTTTCATATTTGTGATAAACTACAGACCATTTAGTAAACTCATGCTCCACTGGGTGAGAAAGACATCAAAATACTTCTATGAAATAGACTACTAGCTAATGTGAGGAAAAATAAATAATTCATTCATTCTATACTTCAATTTATTCAATTATATCGAAATTAAATAAAACTTAAATCCTCAGTTTAAATTTATCAAGCGAAGAATGAGCAAAGTGAAGTCTGGTTTGACTTGACTGCATGATTTGTAGCTCTAATTATAACTAGCTACAATTATATACGATTTATTCATATATAATAATGCATATATCAATAACAATTAAAAGGTTCTTCAAGATCAATCTCAGCATGTGATTTTTAGACTCGAGTCGTCCACATATATATATATACATAGTACAATTAAGTCATCACCTTCTTCTGTCCTCTCTCACACACACAGTTATAGAGAGAGAGAGAGAGAGCAAGAAAAAAAAGAGAGGAAATGCATCATAATTTTTAAGTTTAACGCAAAGATTCTTAAATCTTCCGATTCGTTTCTGCTTCGTCGAATGGCTGGCGAGTGGGAGCTCGACACGGCACGGCGCTGACGGCAGCGGTGGCCCGAGTCTCCTCCGAGCCAACGAGGGATCGACAACGAACGTGTGACGACACCCGGCCGAGGTGACCGGAGGTGGGAGATGGCGCGTCCCCCCCTCGCGGGGCCGTCCGGCCCTCCGTTTCCACCCGCCCCTTCCTTTTCGGAGGGCACACGGACAAGGCGGCAATTATCGGTGCATGTCCCCCATTTCCTTCTTCCTTTCCTTGTGCATTAATTCCTGCTCCTCCGTCCGATTCAGTTCATCGGGTCAATTCTGCAGGTATTCTCAACCATCCTCAAACACCCCTCACATGCCTGCAGGTTATCGATTGGCGTATCCGGCTATCAACAGCAATTTTTGAAGAGTACGATGATAAGAAGGCATCGCTCGTTAATCATTCAATATCCTACAATAAAAGGTGACCTTTCAGGAAAAAACCAAACTCTTTTTCCTCGGGAGAGAAAGAAACATGTAATAATCATCTTTCTTTCTTCCTTCCTTTCCTTCTTTCTTGAGGCAGAGAGAGACAGAGAGAGGGAATTAATCTTGGAATCTCACGGTTCTTTTTTCCCCCCTCAAAATCAGTCCTACATCTACCGATGCAAAGGAATAATAGAAGAGATCAGAGGAGGGATGTGTTGGCCATGAGCAGGGTGGTAGGGGACGTGCTCGATCCGTTCACAGGGAGCGTCTCCCTCAGGGTGGCGTATGCCGACAGCAGCAGCCGGAGAGAGAGGGTGGTCAAGAATGGCTGCGAGTTCAGGCCGTCCGCTGTGGCTGAGAGGCCGAGGGTTCAGGTCGGCGGCGGCGGCGTCGAAGGCGGAGATGATCATGCCATGAGCAGCTTCTACACACTGGTATATAATCAATCAATCCATTGACCAATTTCATGATGAAGAACTAGTTATATCTTCTTTAATATATCATATATTTCTTTTACTTGTGAGTTTGTTTATTAAGTAATAAATTTATTATCAGATTATGGTAGATCCTGATGCTCCAAGTCCAAGTGATCCAACCCTCAGAGAATACTTGCACTGGTATTTTCCTCGTCTTCTTTTTTTCTTTCTTCATCCTTTCCAATTCTTAGTTAAGCATCATCTCTTAATTAATTAAGTTGCATGCACACTGCTGCTCACACAAAACTATGCTAATTAATTAAGAATGAAGAAGGGAATAACATGTTAGTACTATTATACGAGGATAATATATATTAAATAAATAAAAAACATAACAAAATCCGAAATAGTACTTTCGACTTGGCACTATTGCATACTCGAGCAATTCCCAGCAGTCCTTCAAACCATTTGTCCTTTCCTTCCACAATTTGATTGATTTGTCTTGTTGTAGCGTTATCCATTGCAACCTTCTAAAGAATGAATCACGCACAATACTAATCAATTTATCTATATGATAATTTCTTTGTAGAATATTAAAAACCACATGGTATTTTAAAATTGATGCTAAAAGGATGGTAACATAAGTTCACATAATATAAACTAAAATTACTCGTATACTGGAATTGGCTAGATATATAATAAAAGAAGTGGCTTCATATACGTACATATACAGGTTGGTGACGGATATCCCTGCAACAGCAGAAGCAACCCTCGGTAATATATGCTTACATATTAACGTACGTAGATGATGAAGTGAATGAGAAATATGGTTGAAAGGGCGTGCGCAAGCGTGAGATTATGAATATGTTTGGTAAATAAATAAATAGGTGAAGAGGTCGTCTGCTACGAGGGGCCGCGGCCTCAGCTGGGCATCCACCGGTACGTATTTGTTCTCTTTAAGCAGGCTGGGGAGCAGCAAGCGGTGTACGCTCCTGGGTGGCGGCAGAACTTCAACTCCAGGGACTTCGCCGAGTTCTACAACCTCGGCTCCCCCGTCGCCGCCCTCTACTTCAACTGCCAGAGAGAGTCCGGCTCCGGTGGCCGGCGGATGTAGTACGCGGTCAATCTTCTTTTCCTGCCCCCTCCGGCGCAGGTTTATTGGGAACAAACGGAAGTGCCTGGATCTGGATCAGCGCTGTAAATATAAGTAATTACCTCTAGCTATGTAGCTAGTATGTGCTCAGATTTGTTGCGGAATATTTGCGAACTTGATTCTCTCTTCTCCTTAATTAATGATTCATTGGGAAATTCTACCACGACATATCAGTTATTTTTTCATAGATTTTGAATTAACCCGCAGGAAAAATAAATCAAATCACCGAACGATGTCGATGTAACTCCTCATCTCTCAACAGTGCCTTCGTGGTTTCTGCTCCAAGCATACCTCAAAATCCATGCTCCCCTTCTCCTCCTCCTCCTCCGGGATGGAACATCACGTTCCCGTCGTATTTATTCACCAAGTCACACCGGTAAACGTCGAACCTCGCCGAGCTCCCCAACTTCACGCTTCATCGTGTCGTGCTTGCTCAGCCAAGTGGCCGGCCAGAGCGGACGATGGCGTCGGCGGCAGGGGGGAGGGAGGAGGAGGTCGTTTCGGATGTGCCCATGAGAAGAGTGCAGAGATGCGATGGCGGCGAATGGAACGGTACCAGTGGAGGGGCGGAGGGTTGACGTTGCAGGCGGAGATGCGGCGAACAAAAGAGAGCGAGGAGGAGGAGGAGAGCATGAGCAAACGTGAATAGGGCATGCATCGATTAATGGTCTCCGTACAGGAGGAAGGAAAAGGGAGG
Source organism: Thalia dealbata (assembly GCA_030544415.1). Taxonomy (NCBI): domain Eukaryota; kingdom Viridiplantae; phylum Streptophyta; class Magnoliopsida; order Zingiberales; family Marantaceae; genus Thalia; species Thalia dealbata. The sequence goes on from CM060458.1 coordinate 4,878,810, forward strand.
GGAAAGCGGGCATACTTTTTCCGAGCATTTTTGTCTCTTTATAGGAACGGAGCGAGTGCAGTAAAACCGGAGACCGGAGATGGATGTTGATGCTACGAGGGGCGGCGGAGGCCGTGAAGAGGTTATCACGGTCAAACGGGAGATGGATGTTCCAGCTCTTTATTTATTGCCAAATTTTAAAAATCCCAAAGATCTATCGATCCGTAGAGAACCAGGATATCTACTGCATTAATATTAATAGGATCGAGAACTAAAGCTCAAATCCGCAGCACATATAACTTCTGTTTGACGATTAATCTACAAAGGACGACAATATTATTTACGCTAAGATGATTTCTTGCATCCGTTGATCTCGTTGAGCGGACGGCAAAATTACACGTGCTCTTAGGATGAACTTGTTAGGAAATAAGCTTGTAGTAGGGAATTTTAGTTTCGATTAGTTTTGATTCTATATTTAGATTGTAATTTCCTTTTTTCTGCATTGTAAGAGAAGATGGAAACACTTCCAAATTCTTTCATCAGTTTTCCAATTCTGTATTTGTGTTGTTCCTTTAATACAATGAACATGGGAGATAGCGAAGATGCATCTCCACATATTTTTCCCTTCCATTCAATTGCTGTAAAGAACATAGAGTATTCTGTTTTCTGTGTTCTTTGATTCCTGGGTTTCCAACATTTAGTATCAGAGCTCCAGGTTGTGGAGACGAGGTGCAGAAGAATCCGATGTTTTCTCCGATGAGTGGAAAGACGTTCGCCAGCAATTCTCCGATGAGCGGGAAGTCAATCACCAGCAGTACGGCTGATGCAGGAGGGCTCAAGTTCTCCTCAGGAGGAGGAGGAGGGAGCCTTGGCACCTGTCCACTGCTGAACAAAGGCGGTAATTTTGTCATGTGGGCGATTCGACTTCGTTCCTTCCTCGATACACAGGGCGTGTGGGAGGCCATCGAACTAGGTGAAGAAGGAGCCGCAACAGTTGATAGGAGAAAGGATAAGTTGGCACTATCCTTCATCCATCAATCCTTAGGAGATGAGCTCCTAATTCTTGTTGCGGACAAGAGAACGACGAAAGAGACGTGGGATGCATTGAAGAGTCTCCATATGGGCAATGAAAAATTCCTAGACGCGAAGATGAATCAACTTCGCGGGGATTTTGAGCGGCTGCAGATGTCAAATTCGGAAACAATCGGTGAGTACGTCAATCGACTCTCCTCCATCATTTCTGAAATGAGAAACATTGGTCAAAAGGTGAAGGAGCAGCGGATTGTAGAGACTTCAATCATCCAATCCCATTGAAGAAAACCAAGTCTTGCTAACTCGAGCAGAGTGGGAAGCCAAAAGCCGAATAAATTTTTCAGATTCAAGGCGTGGTCATGATAGATGGAGGAGTCATGGTCGTGGCAAAGGACATTCATATGGCCGCAGCGATGAAGATTGGGATGATTCATCTCCACAACGTGAGAAGACCAAGAAAGACAAATCTCACGTCAAATGCTTCAAGTGTCATCGCTATGGACATTATGCCTCAGAGTGCGAGAAGAAGGAGATGGTGTACTTAGCCGAAACCAGTGAAAAGGAAGAGCATCATCAAGTTCATCAAGTTCTGCTTGTTGTAGAAAAAGAAATTGATGAAGAATCAGATATTTATTTTGAAAAAATCGATGCATCGTTGATGTTGTTGCAGGAACTCCCTCCGACGGAAGTTGCACGTTCTGCCATGGTCAGGGAGACGGCGGAGTACGCGCAGCCCACCGACGAGAAAGCGATGAAGACGACGAAGTCGACAGTGGCAGAAGTGAAGGAGAAAACAGTTCATGCCGCTCCGTGTACTCGCTCATGTCCTACCGCAGTAAGGCATCCTCCGCTCCAAATGTTGCTAGAGATGCGCGAGGAGCAGGCGGAGATGGCAGCGAAGCGGGCGGAGGCCGGCGTCTCCCTCTCCGTCCCGGTGCCCCCTCCGCCAAGGCTGCCCTTACCGAATGTGGTGACAGAGGAGCAGATCCGCGTGAAACGAAGGGCCCTCGAGGCGGTACTCCAGAATTGTAGGAGAGCACTCAAATTGCTGGAGAATCCCGATCTCGACACCAATCCCCTCGCAGCAGCCGAACAACCCGACGCGAAGGAGCTTCTGGCACCACCTCTTGCAGAGGAGCGCTTGCTGCCGCAGCCTCAACCTGCTGCAGATGCCGATACCGATGCAGCTGCTGTGTTCGAATTCCAGAAACAAGTGGAGGATGAGATCGTGAATCTCGATGCACGTTCCACATTGCCGGTGGAGAATCCGCAGATCAGTGATGGGAGCACCTTCAACATCAGCACCGAGGTCTGTGTTAGAAATTAGGATTAAACTTGAATTTTATATTCCTAATTTCTATGTTTATCAGTTTAGTTTAGTTGATGTTTATCATTTTGATTTAGTCTAAGTTATCTTTCTATTTTATATTTTAATACATGATTTAGATTATTTCTTGGGCAACAAGTTAGGTTTTTGTTTAGGGTTTATTTTCCTATATAAAGCTTATGTAATCATCGTGTAATAGCAGAGCAAGTAATACAATCTCCTTTTTATTTCAAGAAAGTGCCTCCACCTTTTGTTTCTTCCTTATTCTCCAAGTTCTAGAAAGTCCATATTTCCAACAAAGTGGTATCAGAGCAAAGTTCTAAAGAAGCTGTTTGAAGATGTCTTCCTCGGTTTCTTTTTCAAGTCCGAAGCTCACCTCTCTTAACTATGAGAATTGGGCACTTCGGATGCAGGTGACTCTTGGCTCCCAAGGCGTATGGGACATTGTAGAGAGTGGCTACAATCGACCAAGAGATGTGACAACACTCTCTCAAAGAGAAAGAGAAAGTGTGGAAAAAGAAAGGAGGAAAGATCAACAAGCTCTTGCCATCATCTATTTAAGCATAGATGACAACATACTTTAGAAGATTGCAAAGGAGACTACATCGAAAGGAGCGTGGGAGGATCTTCGAAACTCCATCATAGGGGTTGAGAAGGTGAAGAGAGTTCGACTTCAAACTCTAAGGGCTGAGTTTGAAACTCTCTCCATGAAAGAAGGTGAATCTATTCAAGTCTATTTTTCAAGAATTTCAATACTTGTAAATCAAATGACAAGTTTTGAAGAATCAATGCCGGATTCTCGTGTGGTGGCAAAAATTCTTCATTCTCTCCATAAAAGATTCAATCATATCGTGGTGGCAATTGAAGAGTCTAAAGACATCAAAGCCATGACGATTGAAGAATTAAATGGGTCTTTAAGAACTCATGAAGAGAGGATGATTAGAGACAATCAAGAAGAACCTAAACAAGTTCTTCAAGCAAAGATGACCTGGAAGTCCAGAGGAGATAACAGAGATCGTGGTCGAGGTTGAGGCCGAAGCAGAGGTCGTGGTCCAGGAATAATAAATGATGAGCATCCATCCAATTTCCAAAAAAATCAATTTTCTACAAAATTTGCAAAAGGGCGAGGAAGAGGTAATTACTTGAGAAATTCTAATCAAGTAAATAAATCTGAAATTCAATATTATTCTTGTCATAAATTTGGACATTATTCTTGGGAGTGCCGATCTAACAAAGTTTATAAAGAAGCAAGATTTATTGAGCAGAAAGAAGAAGAAACAAAACACTCTCTCCTTCTTGCATTAACAGATGGACATATAAAGAAATCAAATGTGTGGTACCTTGATAATGGAGCAAGCAACCATATGTCAAGTGATAGAAGCAAGTTCTACAAATTCAATACAAACAAGAAAGGATTTGTAAGCTTTGGTGATGATACAAATGTAGAAATTGAAGGTAATGATGATATTTTAATTCAAGCAAAAGATGGAAGTCATATAATTATTCATGATATTTATTATATTCCGAAGCTCACTAGCAATATTCTAAGTATTGGACAACTTTTGAAAAGAGGACACAAAATTCATATGGAGAATAATTTGTTATGGTTTAGAGATCAAAATTCTAATCTTCTTGCAAAAGTTATCATGTCACAAAATCGTATGTTTATGCTGAATTTAAACTATGGTGATGTAATTTGTTTAAAGACATGTCTTGAAGATACATCATGGATTTGACACTTGAGATTTGGTCACTTGAATTTTGAAAGCCTCAATTCTTTAGTAGAAAAAAATATTGTGAAAGGGATTCCAAAAATTAATCATCCTAATCAGTTATGTGAAGGATGTTTATTTGGCAAGCATTCAAGGAAAAGTTTTCCAAAGCACTCAATATCAAGGGCCCAGAAGCCGCTCCAACTAGTTCATGCTGATGTATGTGGTCCGATCAAACCTCAATCTTTTGGTGGAAATTCTTACTTTATTCTTTTTATTGATGATTATAGCAGAAAGACTTGGGTTTATTTTCTGAAGCATAAGTCAGAAGCTTTTAATTTATTTAAAAAATTTAAAGCTTTTGTTGAAAATGAAAGTGGTTATAAAATTCAAACTTTAAAAACGGACAGAGGTGGTGAATTTACTTCTAATGAATTTAAGAATTTTTGTGAGATGCATGGTATTCGTTGTCCCTTGACAGTTCCAAGAACACCTCAACAAAATGGTGTTGCTGAAAGAAAGAACATGACAATTCTCAATATGACTAGAAGCATGCTGAAGTAAAAAAATATGTCTAAGGAATTTTGGGCTGAAGCAGTTGCATGTGCGGTGTATCTCTCAAATCGAAGTCCAACTAAAAGTTTAAAGAATGAGACTACTCAAGAAGCATGGAGTTGATGGAAGTCCAGTGTGGCCTATTTAAAGGTGTTTGGATCTCTTGCTTATGCCCATGTTCATGAGCAAGAGAGGTCCAAACTTGATGATCGAAATAAAAAGCTTATTTTCATTGGCTATGATGAGAACTCAAAAGGCTACAAATTATTCAATCCAAAAGAAAAGAAAATTCAGATTAGTAGAGATGTAGAGCTTGATGAAAATGCTTCATGGGATTGGAATTCAAATCAAGATGAATCTTATGATTTTCTACCATATTTTGAAGAAGAAGTTGATCATCATCAAGAAGTTATTCCACCAACATCACCACTACATTCCACACCCTCATCATCATCATCCTCACCATCATCATCATCATCTTCAGAGAGACCAATGAAAGCAAGATCTCTTGCAGATATTTACAATGAAACTGAGAGGTTTGATGATTTGAATTTACTTTGTTTACTTACTGACTGTGAACCTGTGAATTTTGAAGAAGCAAAAAAGGAGGATAAATGGGTTCAAGCTATGAATGAAGAAATTCAAGTTATAGAGAAGAATGAGACTTGGGAGTTAGCAACACTTCCAAGTGATCATAAACCGATTGGAGTCAAATAGGTGTACAAAGTCAAGAGAAATTCTAATGGAAATGTGACAAGATACAAAATAAGACTTGTAGCCAAAAGTTATAAACAACAACAATGCATTGATTATGAAGAGGTATTTGCTCCGGTTGCTCGTATGGAAACTATTCGTTTATTAATTTCATTTGCTGTACAAAATCATTGGAAGATTCATCAATTGGATGTGAAATCTACTTTTCTCAATGGTTTTCTTGAAGAAGATATTTATATTCAACAACCACTGGGATATGTTACTCGAGGACAAGAGAACAAAATTCTAAAGTTGAAGAAAGCATTATATGGGCTCAAACAAACACCAAGAGCATGGAATACTCGTCTTGACAAATATCTACAAGAAAATAATTATATTAGATGTCAACATGAATATGCTTTATATTAAAAAGAAGAAAATGAGAATATTTTATTTCTTTGTGTATATGTGGATGATCTTATTTTCAAATGGAATAATCCTAAGATGTTTGAAGAATTCAAGAAAACAATGGCTCGAGAATTTGAGATGACAGATTTGGAGCTTATGTCTTATTATTTGGGCATACAAGTTGTGCAAATGGACAACTATATTTTTCTCTCACACGAAAGATATATGTTTCACATGTTAGATTGCAATTCTATTGATACTCCTATGGATAGTGGAGCAAAATTCTCCAAGTATATGACAGATGAAGAGAAGGTTGATTCAACAATATTTAAGAGCCTTGTTGGAAGTCTAAGGTACTTAACTATTACACGACCTGAAATTTTGTTTGCGGTGGGGATTGTGAGTCGATTTATAGAGAATCCAAATAAAATACATTTTATGGTGACCAAAAGGATTCTACGGTACATAAAAGGTACTATTGATTATGAGATTTTTTTATACTTCTTCTGATGTTGTCAAACTTATTGGTTATTGTAATAGTGATTTTGCTGGAGATGTTGACGATAGAAAAATTACAACTAGTTTTGTATTTTTTATGGGAGACAATGTAGTTTCATGGTGTTCAAAGAAACAACCAATTGTCACATTATCTAGTTGTGAGTCGGAATATGTTGTAGCTACTTCGTGCACGTGTCATGCTATTTGGTTGAGAAAACTCCTAAAGGAACTTTCCTTTAAGCAAGAAAAGGCTACTACAATTATGATTGATAATAAATCTGCACAGGCATTAGCAAAAAATCCAGTATTTCATGATCGAAGCAAGTATATTGATACAAGATATCATTTTATTCGTGAGCACATTACAAACAAAGAAGTGGAGCTCAAACATATTAATATTGTGGATCAGGTTGCAGACATTTTTACGAAACCCCTCAAAGTTGAAAGTTTTCAAAAGCTCAGACTCAAGCTTGGAGTTCGAAGCAATTCAAGTTTAAGGGGGATGTTAGAAATTAGGATTAAACTTGAATTTTATATTCCTAATTTCTATGTTTATCAGTTTAGTTTAGTTGATGTTTATCATTTTGATTTAGTCTAAGTTATCTTTCTATTTTATATTTTAATACATGGTTTAGATTATTTCTTGGGCAACAAGTTAGGTTTTTGTTTAGGGTTTATTTTCCTATATAAAGCTTATGTAATCATCGTGTAATAGCAGAGCAAGTAATACAATCTCCTTTTTATTTCAAGAAAGTGCCTCCACCTTTTGTTTCTTCCTTATTCTCCAAGTTATAGAAAGTCCATATTTCCAACAGTCTGTTCCTCAGCGGCTGTAGCGGAGATGGCAGCCAAGAAGGCTGCTACTATACTGAGCACCGCTCGCAGCGAGCAAGAGACCGAGCGCCTATCCGAGGAGAGCCTTCGCCAGCAACAGGGAAGTAGTGGCGGCGACGATGGTGGCGATGGCGTTCTGAAAAACATTGAGGAAGAAAACAGAAAGTCCTTTGTTTTCCTTCGTGGTGTGAGAACCGAACTCACTTCTTCTGTGGAAGCGAAAGCGGCTCGATTGTTTGATTCCACGGCTGTTCCGTTCATGACGGTGCTTGAGACAGATAGATCCGCCATGGACATCATCAGAAAAGGGGAATATTCGCCCTCCACTGATGTGCAAGCTCTCAAGGCAGCGATCACCACCGAGACCGAGTTGGTTCTACGAAGGAAAGAGGAGGCGAAAGTAAAATCGAAAGATCTATTCAAGGCACTGGATAAAGCAGAGGTGAATCCAGCCAAATCAACAGTGAAATTCACAAGCGTGGAATTGGAGAAGGCTCATCCACCATCTTATTCTGATTATGAGAAAGAAGCCTACGATTCTGAACATGAATTTGCAGAGGAAGTTGAAGTAGAGGAGATCAACTCGATCCGTCCTCTCATGGCATCGCAGAAAGAAGACTTGGTCGGCATCGCTAAGTCAGCTGAGTAGATTGAGCGCTATGATGATGATGGTGCTTCGATGTTCAGCAGCATGATGGTCGGAGAACAAGGAGGTACTTCGATGCTCAACCTTCTTGAGGAGTTGAAGAAGGTTAATGCTGAAAATTTACAGTTGAAGGAGATACTGCTAGACAAGGAGAATAAGCTGCAAAGCATTAACAGAATTCAAAAATATGCAGTTGTGGAGAGTGTCAAAGAACTCTCTTCTTTGCTCGCCAAACCCAGTAAAACTCATCAAGAGATTGGTCAGGTATCGAAGGATTTCGATTCAGAAATTGATTTCACATATGAGTTTGAATCTAACTTGAGTGATGATGCTGATTGGGTGCAATCCGGCAAGAAGGTGGGAAAGTTTGAGGTTGAAAAGGATGAGTTCTACAATTACTATACTTGCTCAAAATTATCTTGTTGCAAGACCAAGAAATGCAAGTTTCGAGCTTGTGATTCTACCTGCAGTGGTGACTGTGGGTACGTTTTTCCCAAATGCAAAGAAAAGAAAGAATAAGTTTAGGGGGGAGAATGTTAGAAAATAAACTTATAGTAGGAAATTTTAATTTCGATTAGTTTTGATTCCATATTTATAGTAGAAAATTTTAATTTCGATTAGTTTTGATTCCATATTTAGATTGTAATTTTATTTTTTCTACATTGTAAGAGAAGATGGAAACACTTCCAAATTCTCTCATCAATTTTTCAATTCTATTTTTGTGTTGTTCTTTTAATACAATGAACATGGGAGATAGCGAAGATGCATCTCCACATATTTTTCCAAAGAACAGAGAATATTCTATTTTTTGTGTTCTTTAATTTCTGGTTTCCAACAGAACTCATTTTGACTTTGAACTCCCCGATTCAAGTCAACGTGACACCCGGACTCGCAGACGGAACGCCATGCAGGCATCACCTGGCGTGGCGTATCTTTAGTACACTTTTTTTACATTAAGATCTTCCAAGTTAAAGAAGCATGCACGCAAACGTCTCTTTCTCTTCTTCGTCCTCCTCTCGCCATCCGTACGCGTTCGTTCATCTGGCCACCTCGGAAGCTCTCCCTCTCCGTCTCTATAAATCCGCCCATACCTGCTAGCGTTCCGAACCAATTAAGCTCGAGCGATCGCCCTCTCGATCTCCTCCTCGTGCTTCGACGGCGGCATCTGTCGAGTTCCTATCACCGAAGGCGGCGGCTCCGCTGCTGCTGCTGCTCGCGGCGGTCCTCGTGGAGGCAGCCGGGACGCAGGAGCCGGCGGCGGGGCCGAGTCCTGCGCCGGCGTCCACGGAGCACGGCGGAGCAGCTGCCGGGGCTTCGCCCGGCTGCGCCTGCGCGGTTGCTCTGGCGTCCATCGCTGCTGCCTTCACTGCGATACCCGCGCCTTCCTTAATCATTATGTAGCTGTAATTTGGTGTTTAATTGAATAGCTAGAGAGATCAGCGAGTTGAATATGCTTCCTGATATTTTGGTGCATCCTATTTTATCGTATGGGGGGGAAGAAAAAAAGTTACACGCACGGTCGACGATTACGAATTAAAGAAGAGCTGCACCCCACGTCGAGGACGGCGGAATCATTTTCCCCGCCAGCCCACGCCCCGCCGGGAATGCGATGGGGAGGAGCCCCGGTGGCCGGCGGAGGCTCCACCCACCAAAAAAAGCCAAATCAAACACACCCTACCCTGCCTCCGTGACTCATCCAACCCATGCCGCCTTCACGTGATCATTTTACGATCCCGGTTCGAAACGTGTGCGCGTGTGATGAGATGGATCGAGTGCGCCGGAGGGGGGACCCCATTCCGTCGCCCTCCTGTCCAAAAGCAAAAACACTTCCGCTCTACCACCAGTTTGAAAACGCTTTTGCGGGACTACGTGTGCGAGGCTGGAAAGGCCACCGCCAACAAAAGCACATGCCGTTCCCATAATACTTATCATCACAAATTTACTCTTTTTTATTTATTTATTTTTATTTTTATTTTTATTTATATAAATGCCGAATTATATATATATCTTTATCGTATCATTTTTTTTACATTATAGTGAAGTAAATTTCAATCTCCTCATCTAAAGATAAGTGAAGACATTTAAAACTTATGAGGATATATATATATATATTAATCTCTGAGATTAATTAGTGCTGACATTATTGCTATTATCAGTGTGGGTTGATTAGACGTCTCAATCCCCATATTTTTTAAAATATATATATATATATATAAAATGGAATGATTAGCACAAAAAGGAAAAAGGACTAGAGCAGACAAGTGACAACCAAGATATCAGACCTGTATTTTTAATTTAACTCATTTTTAATTATTATTATTTCGAAATCTATTTTATTTATTTAAGCTCCCATAAGGTTTTGTTCACGATAAAATAATACTCGTTTTCTCATTATTTATTTAGAATTTAATCATGGAAATATCACCTTTCCTTTACATAGATAGAAGATAATGAATAAATTGAGTCGTCCCCTGAGAATGCCATGCACGCTCCGTTAGCATGGATCTTCCTGTTTAAAAATAGCAAGTGCACATCGGCACACGAGATTTGTTCATCTGATATATTGCTAATTTTGGGCCATCATGATCTTTGCAGGAAGGTAAATAAAGCAGTCCCGAAAAGGTATTTCTAAAGCTAAAAAAAGGCTGCCATTTAAAGTATATATTTATAATTAGCTCCATTGACAGCTCAGGACAAGACATTTGTTAACACGTGTGATCTTCCTCTCATTTCTTTAATCTGTAAAAGTTATTTCAAAAAATATATATTGTTAAGAAAAATAGTAACATATTTCATCGAGTGTATATTAAAATAAATAAAAATGTATAATAAATTAATTAAAATTTAATAGGATGAGAGGTATTGAGCTCCCTCCACTTGTATATAAAAACCAAGCCAAAAACCCAAACTCTTCCAACCAAAAACTCCTCTTTTTTTCTTCTTTTTTTCCACTGAACTCAAGCGAACACCCTCCTCCTCCTCCTCCTCCTCCTCCTCCTCCTCCTCCCTCCTCTGCTTTCCCGGGTTTAATCCGACGGCCATGGTGGCCTTAACGAAGGCGACGCTCAAGCCCAGCAGCCCCTTCTACTCCGGTATTCCGGCCATCGACCTGTCGGAGCCGGGGTCGGCGGCGCGCGTGGTGGCCGCCTGCGAGGAGCTCGGCTTCTTCAAGGTCACCAACCACGGAGTTCCTGCGGAGCTCATGGCCCGGCTCGAGGCGGAGGCCGTCGAGTTCTTCTCCCTCCCGCAGCCGGAGAAGGACCTCGCCGGCCCCGCCAACCCTTTCGGATACGGCAACCGGACGATCGGCAGCAACGGCGACGTCGGCTGGGTGGAATACCTGCTCATGCAGATCACATCCGAGCCCATGGCTCACGCCTCTCTGGCCTTTCTCAGGGAGCCCTCCGCCAAGTCCTTCCGGTATATATACACACACATATATAATTCGTTACCAAGTGCTACGCATGCTTCGTATCGATCGTGATCTCCGTCTTCCGTCGAACGAATCAGTAAGTAGCACTCGGTCGATGAATCTGCAGGTGCGCGTTGAACGAGTACATAATGGGGGTGAGGAGGGTGGCGTGCGAGGTATTGGAGAAGATGGCGGAGGGGCTGGGGCTTGAGCCGAGGGATGTGCTGAGCAGGGTGGTGATGGACGAGGAGAGCGACTCGGTGCTGCGGCTGAACCACTACCCTCCGTTGCCGTCGACGGCAGCAGCAGCCAGCAGCTTCATGACGGGGTTCGGAGAGCACACTGACCCACAGATCATATCGGTGCTGAGGTCAAACAACACCCCTGGTCTGGAGATCTCCCTCAAGGATGGCACCTGGGTCTCTGTCCTCCCTGACCACCACTCCTTCTTCGTCAATGTCGGTGACACCCTGCAGGTTATATTTCTTCTCTCTCTTGGGTGACCGATAAATATATAGAGCTAGGACTTGGAAAAAAAACTTTCACATGGTAAGTCAGCAAAGGAGAGGGGAAATGTATGTGTGTGTGTATCGAATGAAGGTGAAAGCATGCATGTGAGGGAAAAAAAAAGAAGAGTCAGGATGAGGAGCATCTTCTTTCTTTCTTCCGTGTATATGATGAGTTATGATATATATATATGCAGGTTCTGACAAACGGGAGATTCAGGAGCGTGAGGCACAGGGTGAGGGTGGTGGTGGGGGGCGGCGGGGGTGGAATGAAGTCCAGGTTGTCGATGGTATACTTCGGTGGCCCGCCGTCGGGGGAGAGGCTGGCGCCGCTGCCTCCGCTGCTGGGGGAGGGAGTGCCGAGGCTGTACAGGGACTTCACGTGGTGGGAGTACAAGGCCTCTGCCTACAAATCTAGGCTGGCCGACAACCGCCTGGGCCACTTTCAGATCACCTTTTAACTACTCCTCCTCCTCCGTAATCAAACACACTACTACTATTTCTATATCTATCTATCTATCTATCTATCTATCTATATACAGTATAAAATACAGTCTTCTCTCTTTCTTCTCTTCCCTTCCCTTGTAGTCATATGCAGCCGTAAGATGCGCTCTCCTTCTCTAATGATCTCCCGAGTCCCTTCCTTACTTTTTGCTGTTGTTATCTTAATTTAAGATGCAAGCTTATGTTTCAGGTTAGCCTGATACTACTCACCTCCACTGTGTTTATAGTTTACTCCAGAAAAAGTATCACATGATTTGTCGTGTACGAGGGAAGATGCTTTGATTGGACAACACCGTAAGCATAAATGCTGGCTGCTAAGCAGTATAAACATTTTTCTTTTCAAAAAAATGAGTAAAACCTTAAAAGCATTTCTTCCTGTACTCGGTGTATGTTTGACGCAGCACTCGTCTGTTTTTACATTCCTCCAGAGGAATGTGCATTAAACTGAGGATATTTTTTAAAATTATTTAGCAACGTACGTATGCTTATGTGTCGAATTAATATATACATATGATTATGGGCCAAGCGAGCCAGCTAATTGCGTGGGGTGGAAATATCGCAGGGAGGGGTGGGTTGGATTGGATTCGTAAATTATGATAATGTCGGACTACGTCCACATAATGGAATGTGGACCTCCCTCTTTTAATTTGGTGCCACAATTTAATCATGCGTGTTTGGTACTGATTAATTAATACATTGGGCCATTGATTAATATACATATATATATACTTACCTAATGACTACTTAACTTTTTCTTTATTTTTTATAGATAAATTTAATTTAAGTTAATTATTACATATTTCTTCAAATTTTACAATAATTAGTCTTATAATTAAATATGATTCATCAAGAAACAATCGACTATAATAATAGTATATATATAGAAGATCATCATCGGTCACTACTACTAATAATAATAGTAGGAGCAAAAGTGTATAAATAGATTATGCTCAATATGGTGGAGCATTCTTCTTATATTCTACCTATGGCTATGAAATAAGGTGGCATCTAATTTATTATAGCTATTTTTTTATCTCTTAATGTGATATATGCTTATTGAAGAAAGATAAGTTAAACTTAAGCATACACACGAGGTCACCTGTGGGTGACACTTACTTGGCTTGGGTGAAGTTATGGTAGGCACAACTCATTCCTAACATATTGTACTAAGAATGACTCACTATCGTTGTTATGCACTGCTGGGTCATATTGTCCCTAATGGTATAATTTACAATACGACATATATATGACATATACTTGTGTTGAGATAAACTTAGTATACTAGGGGTGAGCTATATGCCTTATCCTAAGTATAACTCGTGTTAAAGTCAGTAAATGAGAATAAGAATCCAATATTCAAATCATTTTTAAATTTATTTAAATTTAATTAATGATCAAGTATAGATTATGATTCATCTATAAATAATGGACTATAATAATAGTATAGATATGAAAGATCTGCAGCTACTACCAATAATAATAGTATCAGTAAAAGTATATAAATAGATTATGCATTGTATGATCTAACATTCTCCTTTTATCCTACTTATGATAGCGACATAAGGTGACATCTAATTATGACTATGTCATTTTTTTCATTCATTTTCATGCTATATACTTGTTACAGAAAGATAAATCAAACTTAAGCATTCATAACAGATCGCCCACAAGATTTATAATAGGCCGTCCACAAGTAACTCGACCCATTCCTAAAGTACCGCACTAGGAATAGCTTACTATCACTATTATGTACTGCTGGGCTACAGTCATGTGTCTCTACAGTAGAATATGATACTGTATCATGTCATGCATGACATATGCCTTTATCGAGATAAACTGGGCATGTAGGGCATGGGTTGAATAACATCCCCTATCTTAAGCTCAACTCAACCAAATCTCAAACCAGCCGATAGGAATAAAAATCGAATAAAAAATTCAGGCCATACATGAATTTATTTGAAATTAATGAACTGAATGCAAATGGAATATTATAAATTATATTTAAAATTAATTGGTCGCCCTTTACTTGTCAAATTACTTCTTTGCCATCATTTTTTTCAACTTTTAAGGATATTTTGTATATAGGTTATTTCACCAAAACCTGCAAATATTCCTCTCATCAAATATAAAATACCCTAAAATCTTATTTAGTATTTAAACTTTTAAAATTAAGGTTATTGCAAGGAGACTTCGAAGAATTAGAGACTATATATTGGGGAAACACTTTAATTTTATTGTGGTAATATTTATCTATTTTACTGATTTAATTATTTTGTCTCCCTTAGTTTTAGATCTGGTTCATAATTAAAGATATTTTTTTTGGATTACGTTACTCACATTAATGATCGATAATTAAAGAATAGTGTGGAGAAAAGATTATATTATAAACATAAATATAAATATTTTAAATAATTTAACTTGATTCTCCAAATAGGAGATACGTAGGTAACTTGAAATTTTAGATTCTATTTTTTTTTTTCATTATCTGTCCAACCTAAGGTAGAGTCACAAAGGAGAGACAAGGTGGAGTAAAGGCAGGATTAAAAATTATAAAAAGGCACATATGCGGGTCCATGTACCTTATATCATGTTAGGCCGAGCGAAATGGTATGTGCTCCATATCCACCAACCCTGTAAAAAACAATGAGTCTATTTTAACTTGAAAAAATTATGGGTACCTAATTATATTTCTAACGGAAGAATCATTAATCAATGCAGCAAACTGAGAACGATAAAACTCTCATCTAAAAAACCACATGAATCCCAAAGCCCAGTGTGTGTATCTTTGTTTATGACGAAGCGCACAGGGAATTAAGAAGCGAAGAGGTATTTTTAATGGTATATACCTTTTCGCGCGGATTGCTGCTCACTAAACGGCGGAATTCACAGAGGGAATCGCTTGCTCTTTCTGAAGGTGAAAAATATTGTTCAGAATTAATGAGTCATAGACGACGCCCGGAGGAGTTTGATATGCTTAAATGAGACGAGTCGAGACATCGTAAAGATCAAATTGTTAAACAAGTTTGGGCTGCAATGCAATGCAATGCTTCAAAAGAGAAGCCGCAGGTATGCATATTTGGATTTAAAATATATTGCAACAACGAAGACATCGTTAGTAACTAAACATTTACTCGTAATAAATCCAGTATCTAATCGACCGGTGACAAATCCGAAGAAAGCCAGGGAATTGAGTCGATCTCTGTAGGGCTTTTCTCCCAAGGGTCGGGTGCAGATCGATGGATGGTGACGGCGCTCAGCCTCCTACTATGCCGGCTGCCTCCGCCGCCGGCGACGCAGTGGACATCCAATCGACACTCAGCCACGGCGGGCGCTTCATCCGGCACAGCATATTTGGAAACGTATTCGAGGTCACCTCCAAATACAAGCCCCCCGTCATGCCCGTCGGCAAGGGCGCCTACGGGCTTGTCTGGTGAATCCTCTTCTCTTGGATCATTTTGTTCGTTTGATTTGGAGAGATGCCTGTTTTTGTTTCCCTGCTGGCGGTCGTCTCAGACTGCGTCTTCCTCCTCTCTTTCTAGCTCGGCTTTGAATTCGGAGACCAATGAGCGGGTGGCAATCAAGAAGATCGCCGACGCTTTCGATAACAAAATCAACGCGAAGAGAACGCTGCGTGAGATAAAGCTTCTCAGGCATATGGATCACGAAAACGTTAGTTTGTCTCCTCTTCCTTTCTCGTTTGATTTCTTCCTTTTTCCTGCACGCCTTCTTCTTCCTTTCCACCTCAAAGAAACAGCCCGAATGTTTGGGATTGCATTCAATTTGAACGTTCAATATATACAGATTGTGGCAATTAGAGACGTAGTACCACCGCCCGTACGAGGGGCATTCAATGACGTCTACATTGCCTATGAGTTGATGGATACTGATCTTCATCAGATCTTACGCTCGAATCAACTTCTTTCCGAGGATCACTGCCAGGTTTTTGTTTCTAGCATATGTTCTCTATACTGTGTTGGCTGAATTATATATTTCTTTTCATGCATCAAGGAGTTCGCTTTGCTTAATCACGAGAGAACGGTGAATTATGGCTAGAAGTTTGGTACTTAATGCAGCAAGAGCTAAATTAACCTGACAAGTACCAACTGACCAGTTAATTACTTAGCTAAGGTCGTAGCCCGATGAAGAAGGCAATTCAGACTAGTTAATGTGGAGTAAATATATAAATTCTCCCACGCAACCAATTCCAACATCTTCTTTCTGTTCTTCTTCAACACAGTACTTCCTGTATCAGATTCTTCGGGGACTTAAGTACATACATTCGGCTAAAGTTCTTCACAGAGACCTAAAACCCAGCAATCTCCTGTTAAAGGCCAATTGTGATCTCAAAATATGCGACTTTGGCCTTGCTCGTGCCACCGCAGAGACCGATTTCATGACAGAATATGTCGTTACGAGATGGTATCGAGCTCCAGAACTACTGCTCAATTCTTCAGAGTACACTGCAGCGATCGACGTCTGGTCTGTAGGTTGCATCTTTATGGAACTGTTGGATCGGAAGCCTCTTTTTCCCGGAAGGAATCACGTGCACCAGCTGCGTCTGCTGATGGAGGTAGCCCTCGGTTTTGATAGTTGTTCTGTACATCCATGTATATATATCATGATACATTGCGGTGGAGCCGTCGAAAACTGATTACTGATACTGTGAAGTAATCAGTTAACTGATTACTGATACTGCAGTTATGCGCATCAGAGATCAGCATCAACAAAATTTTAAGAAAACAAACTGATTGGCACGGCGACGCTTTTAATTCTTCCGAGGGCTGCGTCTTTTGCTGCCAAAAAAGTTTCCCTGGACTGTAGTGAATGTGTTTTTGTTTAATTGTGCAGCTTATTGGCTCTCCAGATGAGGCTGCTTTGGAATTTGTGAGTGAGAACGCAAGAAGGTACCTTCGGCAGCTTCCTCACCACCCGAGACGGTCCTTTTCTGAGAAGTTTCCTCATGTTAGTCCTGCAGCTATCGATCTGGTTGAAAGGATGCTGACATTTGATCCTAGGCGGAGGATATCCGGTTAGCTATATATATGTATATATATTCCTGATCTGCAATCGATCGGTGCTGGTAAAATTCTCGGGGGTGTTTCTTTTGTGAAGTTTCAACTACTCTTCCTGCTTGTTTGACGTGCAGTTGAGGACGCTCTTGCTCACCCCTACCTGGCGTGTTTACACGAGATGGGTGATGAGCCAGCATGCAGGGTGCCCTTCACGTTCGACTTTGAGGAGCATGCGCTCTCCGAGGAAGAGATGAGAGAGCTCATCTACAGGGAGGCCCTCGCATTCAACCCCGAGCACCAACAGTAAAGCTCGGTCGGTTCGTCGAGATCTCGCCTTGGCTAGTTGACGCACTGCCCATTTCGGTAACATGTTATGCGATGATATCAGGCACAGCACTTGATTATGCATCTCCCATTTCTCAGTCTGCATACGGAAACGTGCTTCTTGAGGTAAATTTAAGAACCCTAGGTAACAATAAGAACAGGCTTCTGCTTGTTTCGAAGCTTTGCTCGGTCACATATAACCCTTTAAGCTGGACATTTCTTTTTCAGTTTTATCGTGCTGAGTAATACCTTCCGGTAAAGTAAAGAGCACCATTTACAAGAATCTGTTTGGACGAACGTGATATTATTTTGTAATTTTATATCATGCCAAATAAATAAAAAAATCTGGAGCAACCCCCCTTCTTTGACCTCACTGTTTGACTTTAGGCATAAATGAAAAAGTCACGCTTGCAGTTCCAAAAAATTAAAAATAATAATAATAAAAACGAGAATACATTTAGAAACCGTGCAAGACATTCCAACTCAAACTCGAACACGTCGACGCCGCCTCCTCTCACCTTAAAATATTTATTCATTTCGACAAGTAAAAAAATACCACGAAATTAGCAAACATTGAACCCAAAAAAGAGGTTGTTTTCGTGACTCCAACTCTTTGCTTGGGACGTAAATTAGAAACTACCTACGCTTCAATTTAATTACCACCCTCCTCTATCATCTCTTTTTATAAAAAATCTTATTTTGATGTCTGATTTATTTGAATTTTTTAAATTAATAGTTTAATTTTTTACACACTTATCTAGTCAGAGCAGTAAAATTTTATTAATAACTACGAATTTACAAATGTGCTAATAGCATATCATAAATCTGCGATCATATTATTAATATTTTCTATTATGGTGAGATACGCTATCCTGTATTAAGATTTTTTTTAATAAATAATATTTATTTTGATAACATTTTGGATAAGATCTTATAATGATAACATAAGTTAAATATTTCCATTTTAAGTAGAAGTGCATTTATATTATCAAGATTTTATTATGCATTATTTTATCTGATGTGGTATATAAACTGAAATACCTATTTGATTAACCCTTTTTTTAACTTATAGAATAATGCATTATTCTATATCCATAAATAAATAAATAAAATAGTTTGTGAATTAAAAGAAGACATCAAAACGGAGTTGTCGTGTGCTGCCCTTCTCTCCTTAGGAGAGGAGAAGTTTGCAATTTGGTGACTTGGTTTTCTATTTAAAGCACATCGCAACGTCATCACCCCCCGGCTTCGGTTCATCACGCCTTTGCCTTCTTCTTCGCCTCCGCCTCCCCCACCCCCTTCAAATTGCCACCGCACTCCTCAATTTTCCCAAAGGAGAAGACGGGAGGCTCCCGATGCGCGAGTGAGCCAGCAATGCCGAAAAGTTCGTCTTTTGCTCGCGTTTCCGGCTCTGCTCCCCCTTTCTGCTTTGCTTTCATCGAAAAAGGTTGCTTTTTGCTCAGTCCTGCCGCCTGATCGCCTCGTTTCTTTTTCGTGGATTTCGATCGAGTCGGCCCGACCCCGATCGGTCCTTGAGCTGTTATTGTCGGGATTTGGTGGGAAATAAATTAAAAAAAATGGCTCCAGCGGCTGAAAACGCGACCGAGACGAAGGAGAAGGCCGTCCTCTTCCAGCCGCCGGCTGCGGCGGAGGTGGATACGGAGGAGAAGCACCAAGGGGATGTGAATAAGCTGGTGAATTTGCTCTCCCAATTGAACCCGTCTGCCAAAGAGTTCTTCCCGTCTTATTATGCTCCCTCGGCGGGCGGCGGCGGCGACCGGAAATCCGATGGCCGGCTCTCGGCCGATGCGCCCGTCTTTCTGGTGTCTAAATACAAAAATGGAGTGGCTAACAATGATGACAATAGCAAGGATTTGGACAGGGAAGGATCCGAAAATAATCTGCCAAATCGCAAGGTACTTCGGTTCTTTCCCCTTGGCCTTAATTTAATAGCTGGGATGTTTCCTTTTAGTTTCGATTCAGAAGATTTTTTTTCTTCTGATGCATTTTTTTGGAATTTTTTGATGATTTGTTAATTGAATTGATTTTTGTAGAGGAGAAATGGTAATAACCAGGGGAGGAGGAGAATGACGGATATGCTCGATCAAGCTGAGAAAGAGGACAGCATTAGGCGAACAGTTTATGTAACTGACATCGATCAACATGTGAGTTCATCAAACTACAGAACCCTCTGGAATTGGTCGTCCATTCTTAGACTGTTAACTATTCTAGATTATGCTCAAGAGAGATCTGAGCTCTTCTGTCCGTACTAACTAGTAATCATCCTTGCATTTCTCGGATGGTAAATGACTTGGGGCATTGTTCGGTACATATCAGGTAACGGAGGAGAAGCTTGCTGACGTATTTGCTAATTGTGGACAAGTAAGTTCTTCAAACGGTAAAATTATAATGTACTTCTTTTGGCATTTTCCCCAGTGACTGATGCGTAGCTATGAAGTTTTCCTGAACTGTTAATATGTTACATATGCCAAATAAGGCTGGAAAGTTGCAACTGATCAGGACAGTGGTAAAATTGGCTGATTAAACATGATTCTCTTATCTGTCTGTTGAGCAGAAATTTACCTATTGCTTTCTCTCGTATTCAAATTTCCTTTCTTCAGTAGGGAATGGTTTTCTTTTCTTTAATATTTGTTCTTAGTTGCTGTGCTGATGCTGTTCATCCATTCAAGTCTCTTAATGCTAATGTCTTGTATTCTACAGGACATCTGAAATATTCTATTTGTTTTAATCAGTGAAATTTAATTGGAATGATAAGCACGTATTCTCGGTTAACTTAAATAACTAACCATCAGAGAATTAGAAAACGTGGAGGGGCGTTGCAGTTCCATACATTCAAGGATATGGCAAAATTCAGAGTTCAAATTTAATTTCATTGATGCTGTTTGGAAGTTCTTGTGTTTCTCCATATTGCTATAGAAGCACAGATGCAAACAGTTCAGCACTTGCCACTTCAACTATCATCTCTGATTATTTCAAGTGTTTTTTGAACTAAAGGTAGTTGATTGCCGAGTATGTGGGGACACCCAATCAGTTCTGCGATTTGCATTCATAGAGTTCTCAGATGAGGGTAAGTTGGTGTGAAGTTACTACCACTATTTTTCTTAGGTACGTCTGTATCATTCACCTCAGGCCTAATATTTGATTTGTATCATAGATGGGGCAAGAGCAGCACTAAGTCTTGGCGGGACAATTCTAGGCTACTATCCTGTTAGAGTTTTACCATCAAAGACTGCAATTCTGCCAGTGAATCCAAAATTTCTTCCTACGGTAAGCATGTTTTAACTGTATCATTTTATACTTGTAGGCATTGTTTAAATATTCAAAAGATTATAAAAATGCTGCAACTATTTTCTATGTTTCGTCACCTTTTTTTTAAAAAGGAAGAAGGAAAATTAGTCATAATACTACTAACCGCTGAGATTTGGTTGCAGTCTGATGATGAGAAGGAAATGGTTGTGAGGACAGTTTATTGCACTAACATTGATAAGAAGGTATACTTCCTACCTGCGTCAATCATTTTCCAATATTACTAACTCGAGAGCAAGTATAAAAAAGAAATTTCAGCACTTTTTCTTTAAAAAAAAAGATGTTAGAAAGAGCTGAAGAATTTCATAATCCACGAAGGTCTTAGCCTTGTCATGTTGCAGGTTACTCAAACAGATGTCAAAGTTTTCTTTGAACAACTCTGTGGTGAGGTTAGTTGACTGCCTTAAATCACCACTCTGATAATTTGTTAACACGATGATGCTTTTGATTCTTACAATCTCCGGTAACTTGATCCACACAGGTTTCTCGTTTGAGGCTTCTTGGTGATGGTGCACACTTAACACGTATTGCTTTTGTTGAGTTTGTTCAGGTAATTGATCATACTTGAGAAGCTATCAGTTTTTCATGATGAATTGATTGGTTAAAACCAGAACTACCCAAGATAAGGTTTTCAATATTGAGCATATCAGTCAGCTTGGTGTGCTTGGTATTTACCCTCCTACCCAAGAAACCTTCATAGCTTTTCGCTATTACAAGCAAACCCTCATCACCCAAAATTTTGTTTATTAATCCATTTAAACCTTTTTTATATTGCTTACAAAATATCCTATTACTATCTGTTGTTCCATGCTTCGCATACCACATGTCAGTACGCTCTCGGAGCTCTCGGTATGTATGTATTGGTCCGCTCGACGACTGGTCTAGATTTAAAATTTTGCTTCTATCATTACTTCTGTGATATCTAATAGTATACACGAAAGACATTATAAAATGGATTATTTGGTACAAAGACATGTATCATGTGCTAGCATAGAGCTTTAAAATCATAATATCGATTATTTGCTACTACCTTTTAAAAATGAATCCTACTTTTAAGAATGGCTTTGTAAATCTTTTCATGTGGTAGTTTAAACTTGTGTTGACATCAACTTTTGCTTGTTACCTAAACTTAATTCCTCAACCATCTGTTTTAATGTATGTAGGACAAGGAAGCCAGCTTATTTCCATGCGAGCCACAAAACTGTTAATCAACAAAGAAGCATCATTATAACAGATTCCCAATTAAATGGACATTGACTTTTACTTATTTTCTTTTATCGATGATGATCTAAGCATATGCCTACAGAATTTTAATCTCATTTTCTGAAGACTTGAAATTGTTTTTCCTCAAAAAGACACAGAGATGGAACACCACACCTCCAATGTGCAAAACCACACATTCAATCACATGAGCTACATTTGTTTTTTTTTTACATACTTGATATATTGAGCTAGTTTCTCATCAATTTATTTGTGTTCTGATGTGTGTGGGCAGGCTGAAAGTGCAATCCTTGCTCTTAGCTGCAGCGGTATGATTTTGGGAGGTTTGCCTATCAGGTAATAAAAACCCTGATACTTCTTCGCCCGATGTGTTTGAACTTCTTTTTGATGAAACTGATGTACTTGGGCTTCACTTGTGGTGACCCATATAACTTCGAATTCTTGATCTCAGGGTCAGTCCCTCGAAGACACCTGTGAGGCCTCGCATGCCACGAACCACTTCAAGCTGATTCGGGTTCACCGGACATATATAGAGTGATTCACGTATGCAGTGGGATCAAACCTCGATCGAACCTGTGCTGCCGCCGGAGCATCAAATTTACGACCCTAACATATATCCGCATCTCAACTTTGACGAAAACAGTCAAGAGAGCATTCGTACTTGCTTCAGAGACTTAATTCTCGTTGCTTTGCAATCGGCACTTTGATTTCTTTTCTTCTCTTTTATTTGCTGAGAAAGGATTTGAAAGAGTTCCAAGCTCACAAAAACATTTGCTTTAGTTGTAAGATATAGACAATGTTGTAGTGCACTGCCCAAGTTGGCTCACACTTTTAATTGTTATCCATACCGGTGAAAGATCCTGCTCGACTTCTTTTGATGAA
This sequence comes from Thalia dealbata, assembly GCA_030544415.1. NCBI lineage: Eukaryota > Viridiplantae > Streptophyta > Magnoliopsida > Zingiberales > Marantaceae > Thalia > Thalia dealbata. The sequence goes on from CM060458.1 coordinate 4,901,682, forward strand.
GCATTATTGTCCCCTTTTTATTTTGAGAAATTAAGTGCATATTTTGATGCATTTTGCCCGTTTGCTGCAAAAGAAAATATGAAATTTTAGAAGATGATCTAATCGTCAAGTACTAGTTTCTATTTAATATTTTAGCTGACTATTGAGCAAAGTTCCTGTAAGTAGGTAATTTAGATGGGAACGGTGTCACCTCTTGCAGTATTCTTTATACATACTACAAATGATACTATTTTGTTATTAAAGAAAAAGGGTAATTCAGATTGCATCAATATCAATGAGTCACTGTGCTCTCGCTAAGTTCATGATTGTTAAAACATAGTTGAAAAAAATATCAAGGTTAAACTGATATCCATTTTAATAACATTTATTAAGTAAAATTAATCATAAATATCAGCATTTTATAAAAAGATCTAAAATCTAAACTTAACACAGAAAAATCCACGTGGACACAAGATAGATATGATGTAATTGCTTAGATGATTCCAATCCACCTTCGCTCACAATAAATTAAAACTTTAAAAGAGCGGACTTTAAAAACTGATCTAAAGATTGCGGAGCAACAAACAAAAGAACACCTGAAAACAGCCACACAGTGAGCGATATAACTTACTACAGAACTGATAGGTGAAGAAGGGGAATTGGCTGAAGATACAGTAGAAATCAAGCCATTCCATGAAAAGGAAAAAGACCAACAGCAATACGAATGTCCACTATGGGCATAAGAATGAAAGCTAGCACTTGAATTATCTGCAACCAGCCCATACGGATATGCCATGATGAACATACAGTGAATTATCCTTGCAGCCTTAGTCGAACTCACTGCAAAATTTGTTTGTTAGACATTAAGTTATGAAAAATATGCACTAGGTAAAGACATAGGTCGGACCTTCTGACGTTACCTGTGCATCTCCACCTGCACCGCCCTTTGCAGTATCCTCTGATGGACAGTAAGAATGACAATGATCAGAAAGCTAGTAACAATGACTCAAGTTATGGACATTGATCCAGATGCTCCACAATGCATGACTCGTATATTAGCACACTTGAAATTTCAGTAGAATGGCAAAAAATGTATGCAAAATGAAGCATTGTGTGCTTTGGTTGAAGTAAGAAAGTAATACTGTTTCATTTAGTAGAGGATTGCAAAATGATACCAAAATTTATGAAGAAAAACCACCACTCACCAAACCTTTTAGTACTGCTTAAAATTACATTTATGTTTACTGGTATCAAAGAATTGTTTCCACAATTTTGAAGAAAAAGTAAAAAACCATTGTGTTTATTAGAGAAGTATAAATGTTTCCATAAATAGCACACAGAAGCATATATTGAAGTTTTGGATCATAGGAGCAATGCCAGTGGAGATAAAAAAAGGCAAAGTCTAGCAGGCTGTTTACTGTAGTTCCAAAAGATTAGTTGTTTTGAAGCCAGTAAAATTATTCATATCAGACTTAGGAAAATGATTAGAATGGCTATTACCTCCATCCTCAGGGATGTCAGAGGTCCATAATGTGAGATTATCCCTCAAAAGTTGCATAATCAATGTGCTGTCTTTGTATGATTCCTCACTCAGAGTGTCCAGTTCAGAAATTGCTTCGTCAAAAGCTTGTTTGGCAAGGTGACATGCCCTGAAAGCAGTTTTACATAAAATGAAAAGTTTATCAGACCATCAGAATGATATCCAGTAACTATTAATTGAAGGTCATACCTTTCAGGTGAGTTCATGATCTCATAATAGAAGACAGAGAAGTTCAATGCCAAACCAAGTCGAATTGGGTGTGTGGGAGAGAGATCTGCCTCAGCTGTAGCAGTAGCTGCCTGTTAACCAGTATGGACCATTCAGAAAAATCGTTGCAACAACTAAATAATTAATGCTAATTCCATTGCGAAAGCAAACCGAGGGTACCACAATGCTAATGCTTGTTTTCCAGCATGAACATAATAAAATGCAAAAAAAAAAACTGTTTGTGCTGTTATTTTCTACTTTCTATTATACTTCTTTGGTTGCTACATAATTAGCATGCAATCACAGACAGTGTCGCTGCACAATGATGAAATAGCAGTAAAAAAAGGACAAGGTTCACAATTACATTGAGTTTGTACTACTATAACTAGAAACTCAAGAATACAAGCAAAAATGCAGCTATCACGATCAGTTGCTAAAGAATTCTGTAAGGGGTGGTTAACAACGTACCTCTTTATGAAATATATTAAGATTGATGAATGATATTTTAAGATCCTTTATAGAAAAACAAGCTCTTCATTAGCAATGATGAGACCATTTTTTCCAAACTATTAATAGGGAAAAAATCCAAAATCAACTGACATGGTAGCAACTCTAACAAATTTTTTGTCCCTAAACTTCCATTTCACATTATAACACTCAAGATGTCATATCCATTGCAATCTTTCCATTGGTTTCCATGCTTTAGTATTGACACATAGGCAATGAAAGGAAATCCACTACGCTGCCATGTAAATTATGGACTAGAGTAAAATGTGCCACAAATTAATAAATGACAAAAATGCAGGAGATGGAATCAGGTAGATAACTAGAAGGGAATAAGATATTTCTCAAAACAAACAGATCAATTCAGTAATTAAAAGCACTACACATTAATTACTCACTCTGATAGTGTAATAAAGTATAATTTTGAAATATCAACTGTCAAAATACCGCTGAAGGTAGATACTCTTAGGAAGCAAATCTAAGCCCAAAATATATTCGCAAAAGAATTGAAAATTGAGAGTCCAATCCAGCAGCAAATGCTACCTCATAAGCTTTTAAAGACTTATCCGCAACTTCCTTTTTCTCGTTTCCAGTCATGAATTCTGCAAGGTAGCGGTAGTAGTCTCCCTTCCTGCAACCCAACCGAAAATGGATGTCAATCCTTCGGAACTTCCACAGATAACCGGTGCCTCAGCACCAAAATCTCAGATCCGGCTCACATCTTATAGAAAAAGACAGAAGACTCCCCAGCGGCCGAAGAAGGAATGAGATGCTCGTCGATCAAAGTCATGATGTCGCTGCAGATGTTCGAGAGTTCGGCCTCTACCTTCTGACGGTATTCCTTGATCTTCTTGACGTGCTGCTCATTCCCCCTGGCCTCCTCCTTCTGCTCGATCGAGGACAGGATCCTCCACGAGGCACGCCGCGCGCCGACCACGTTTTTGTAACCCACCGACAGCAGGTTCCGCTCCTCCACGGTAAGGTCGACGTCGAGCATGGCCAACTTCTTCATGGATTCCACCATTTCTGAACCAAGGAAACACCGCCAGAGGTCCAGCTCGTTGAGTAAAACGGGGGCAGCAGAGCCCTAGGGTTCAAAGATCCGGATGCGTATGGGCAAGAGGAGCAGAGAGAGGGGGGCTCATACCTTCGTAGCGCTCGGCCTGCTCGGCGAGCTTGGCGATGTAGACGAAGTTCTCTCGATCTCTCTGCGACGCCATGGTGGGAGGGACGGATCGAGTCGATCGGGTCTTCTCGTCTCCTCCTCTTCTCTTCTTCGGCTTCGGTCTTCGGCAGGTTTTTGACAGCAGCAATAGGAAAAAATAAAATTATGCAAAAGAATTTGATAAAATAAAATAAAATAATAACGATGACATTTCTCGGAAAATGTATCTGTATTTGCATCGTGATTCGTGAGGACTTGATGATGGGTGTATTGGCCGTTGGATCTGGCACTCTGTCGTACTTGGACGCGAAATGATTGGGGTCCGGTGTTTGATGGAAGAGCTCGCGATCTATTGGCGGATTCGGAATCGGGTTTGGACTTCGGATCAGCATTGGACAGTGCACCCGTTCAGCTATATGTATATATATATAATATACACACATAAAAGGTAAAATATAATCAATTCAGCATTCAAATTATAAAATAAAATACCGTTTAATGATATATTTTTTTATTAAAAAAATGGCCGGCATGCTATATTCTAATATTTTTGTCTACACTAAAGAATTTGAATCAAGTTTACTTGGATGCCCAGGTCTATTTTTGTTGGTTGTTCTAATGAACAGCAGCCTGCTTGGTTGCTTCCTTGCCCTTGGTGCGGGACACTTTTCATTCTTATTCCAATTTTTAATTTACCTTTTTTTAAGTATTTTTATTTTCTAATTCAGATTATAAAATAAGTTATGAAAAAAAATCCCGTAAAACAAAGAAGAATTTTTGAAAATCAAACAAACTCTCGTGCAGAATAAGGCCTTGTTCCCAAATCTTCTGTATCATTTTTTTCAAACATTTCCTATGCAAACAAAGCTTTAAACCTGAAGTATGTTCTACAGAGGGCCTTGTTCACTCATCTTCTCTACCATTTCTTTATCCAAACAGACTATGGGATTCACTGCATACTCTTACATGGTGGTAAAAATGAATATTCGTTTAGAAAGATAAGTTTTCCTTTTTGGGACAAAAGATAAATGAAGGTATTGTTTCGCACCTTCAGACTGTAATTACTATTAACCATAAAGGCTTTTATGAATTTAACTTATCAACAAACAAATTGTATATATGGTGAAGCAATCTTTATGTATGCCAATTGTTACTTTCACATGATTCTGAAGTTGTATCAATTTAACAAACTATAAATTTGCCGGTATAAATGTTCGAGATTCTTCTTCCTTTAGACTATCTGCAACATGAGCTATAACGCCAGCGCCTGCGTTGTGCATCCATTCATTTTTCACCTGGATCACCACATGCGAATGCGTCTAAGATAACATGATAGAAGAAACAGCAGAATTATATGCAAAGAAAGATTGGAAGTGGAATTACATGAATGTTATTGTGTGCAAAGAATGGCCAACTCGCTGAATGGAAGCTGACATCAACTTTCTTCCATCCCAACCTCTGTAAGCCGCGAATCATCTCCTCTGCGTTTGATTTCACCATATCGTGCAAGACAATCAATTCAGGTTTGAAGATCATGGAGATTTCAAAAGAAAAAAAAAAAAGAAGCAACCATTTACATGCCTTCCATCATCTCGTAGTACTCTGCTGTTTTCTGTGTGTTTGATGCAGTTTGGGCAGATTCTTTTGCCTCCGCTGCTTCCGAACGGAAATGAGGACCATCAGTTGACACGGGGGGGCAGTTTTCTATGCGTACAACATGCATGTAACCGTCCAAGGACCTCCGAGAGGGCTGCAGGGAAATTTGCAAACAACTTTTAGTGCGATCAAATTCGCATTAAGATCTGTTTCAAAAAAAGCATCCTCTGCCATGAAAATGCTTCAATGAATGAGGAATGCACTATGTATTTGTTAGTGGAAAAATGAATGAGGTGAACAGCAAAAATAATATGTAAACATCATCCAAAATTCTTGAGTTCCTTGTTCCAACTGCAAAAGGTGGTGAAAAGTAGGCATGATTTAAAACTAAAATATTCACCACCTTAGCAAGCTCAGTCTCTCTTCTGATCGAAGATGTGCGCCAGCCAACCAGGTCTGGATGAAGCTTAGGAAAACTATAAGAGAAATGATTGCAACTTCCCATGGTTGGAATGTCATTGATGAGCACATAAAATATTAGTTTGGCTACTGGAAGAACCAGCAGGAAAGGATACGATCATAAGAAACATTCGCATAAAGAATACGACTCCTAAATGCAGACAAAGAAGATCTGCAGAATGAAAACCAGGTAAATTCATGAGAACAAGAAGAGATTCAGATAAGCCTCATGTTACATACACTTACATAAATTTCAAATCTTCACAATCAGATGTCATCCTTAGAAGAAGAGGTGGCATGTTAGGTTTATCATCAGTAAGGAAAAGCTGACGACCAGTTCTGCCAACCAATATTGGGGCCACGGGTGGAGCAAGCTTTTCAAGAATGGGTAGGCCCAGAAGAAGCGGAAGCTGTAAAGAAAAGGAAATGACAATATATTGCATCATTCTGTAATTAAGACACAATTCAGATCATGAAACAGAAGGAACATGTTTTGCATGTCAGTTGATAGACTACAGAAAACTGCTTTCATTTTTCACATCAGTGAACATCGCATAATTATGCACCTGTCAGATATATAGCATATAATTTAACACATATCAGTACCTTAGGATAAATGTAGTAAAAATCAGTAAAACTAGATTTTTTTTTAATAGAAACAGTAAAAGTAGATATTGTTTCTCCTCCATCAGACAATAAGAGTAACAAGATTAACTCGTGTTGTTCAATTGGAAAGCACCAAGCACAAGGATAATAGCGGGGAAAAGAACGGCAAGCATGAGCTGCAACAAATTCTGCACTTAGCAAACATATAATGACTCAATACAATGTACTATCGTTGTTCACCTGCTTTCTCCCTCTAATTCCAAGATGTGGAGTCGCCAAGGTAATAATATTTATAGGCTCTAGTCCAGCAACAGTGCCCAGTTTCAGTGAATGTTCTGAATCTTCTGAATTTCCATCTTTATAAGCATCATGCAGTTCCTTTTGCAAGGTAGTTGGAGAATAAAGAACAGCAATAGCATATCTTGTAAATAGACCTCCGAGAGAGTGTGCTAAGAAAGAGATCTTTTTCAAGCTTCCTGTCCTCTGGACCACACTCGAGACCTGCTCCAGGATTTCATCAAAACTTGGAAATAAATACGAGAATAGTAAATGAAACCCCTTTCACTCCAAAATATAAGTAGAACTCTACCTCATCCGCCAGTCGTCTTCCAGCTCTATCAACTCCATCAAATGTCTTAGTAAAACTATTGCACGCACTTGCTGTGAGGAAATAAATCAAGAGAACAATTAATGGTCTCAGACCTAGATTGTCCATGAAATCTTCCAGTGATTAACAATTAAATGTCAGAAAAACATACCATAGATTAAAAAGTTGTTGCCTAGTCGACTGCTTAACACTGCCTCTGCGTACGTCCAGTCACTAGGACTACATTTAATGCCAGTGTTTAATAACAGAAAGAAGAAAAAAAAAAAGGTCTACTGTAGAAAAAGTAGCTTTTATCAGATACCTTATCATGCTCCCTTCAGTCACTAAACTCTGAAGAATTAAATCAAAATAAATAGTAATGAAGTTGCTAGTTTTACCTGGCCAAGATGCCATGCACTAGGACAAGGAGGTGATCAGGTTCCTGTTTGACCTTGTCATTACTGTCTGATGTGATACTACTTCCCTGGGCACTACTCATTTTGTGAAATCTGAAACTATAGTCACACCTTATTATTTTTGCCCCTGGACATGTACAACTGATTGCATCTTGGGAGAACTGCAGTATATACACAATCAACGGATTGCTCCATTATCAAATTGATACAGACACATTCAAGCTTGACTTGGTTTGACTTATAAGTGACACGTCTATTGTGATAACTGAAGTAATTGAATCAATCATGAAGACGGAATAATCACGTCCATCTACACGTCCATTTGGGTCTAAACTAGTCATACGCAGATAAAGGATAACTGAACATATAATACCAAAATTGTCAAAATTGATCGAATTGTGAAACATGTCGGAGAAAAAAATGAACAATTTTATGGTAGTAGCGTGGCCATTGAGTTAAGGCAGAAGAACAGTTGCTGCTATTCTTGCATTGTATAAAGTCAAGTTACTGCTTATGACTTTATTCCTTTATTTCCCATCCATTTTAAGGAATTAGACATGTAAAAATAACCAAAACTTAGGCATCTTTTAAACTAGGAAAGCATGAATTATTATGGATGTTCCTGACTTAATTCAATGTTATAAATGAATTGTTTTAAACATTCATCTCTATCTGCTGATTAAATCATCAAATCCTGTCAGCTTAATAGAACAAGTTACCAAAAAAACTTTATCGCTAAATGAGTATTAAACAAGCATAAAAAAATTCCCAGAGGAAAAGAATGTAGTTGGCACATTAAGTTCATCTAAATATCCAACAAAAATCAAAACATCGACACAGCTAGAAATAAAGCCAAATCTATATCTGAATACTACAATGAAGGTTGCCAAAGAATGAACACAAAAGAGAACTCTAACGAAGACAAACTCCCCGGAGAAAGGGAGAAACCACAACATGCCGCGTAAAGCTATTCAACAGTGCAAAAAAAAAAATAAAAAGTCGAATTTTTTTCCAAGCTCCGTTTCTCAGATCCATCCTCCACAATTGTCGTATATTTTCACCCTTCGACAACCAGAACCATCCTCCACAGCGATCAGCGATTGAAGAAAAATAGGGGTAAAAGTGAAAACCTGAGCGAACAGTGTGGGTCGGAAGAGGAACCTGAAGAGACCAGAGGGCGGCCGAGGCGATGCTGGCGCCGCATGTATCGATCTGCGGCGAGCTGCCTCGATGGACCGCGGTGGCGGTGATGGAGATGGAGGTGTGGGACTAGGGATGGAGGCACACGGCATCGCGGATTATTGAAATATTAGAGATTGAGAATTGGGGCATTCTGTCGCGTGAGGAGGGAAGGCTGTGATCGCATTTGTGTTGACGCCACCGACCCGACGGCCCGTCGCTAATATTCAATCGAGGCGCGACGCGAAGGAAAAGCAAGTTTTTTGGAGTGTTTTTCAGTACTAACTAACTTAAAATAATAATTTATAAAAACGACTGTAGAAATAATTTTTAACAAAGTAACCGGTAAACCCATCACGTCAATAAGTTAACCTATTTTTTAATCATAAAAATTAAACATGCGATGCTTCTTTCTTCTTCCTCCGCTGTTTCCCCACCCTCCATCTCCTCGTCCCCTCCTCCGCCGCTCTTCCCCCCACCTAACCCATCTTCTCTCTCCCATCCCCCCCACACCCGCCGCTTCTTCTTCTCCTCGCTCTCCTATGCTTTCGTCCCAGCCCACCCATTGGACTTTCAGAGTTCCTTGGACACCTCTGGTAGACTATAGAGGTGCGGGTGCCCGCCGACGTTGCCGGTCCAGTTGACTCTAATGACCGTATAGCTCTCGCTGCCGGAGTCTTCGGTGTCGAGGAGCGTCAGGAAGTAGTGCTCCTCCGTCTCGTGAGGACGAAAAACTGCGACCCGGAGCGGAACCGGTCGAACTACGAATCGTCGGCCACGACCTCTATGTAGCTTCGGTGGCAGCTGCGATCGGCGGAGGAGGCAGCGGGCATGCCGGGGTCCGCGGATGCAGCCACTTCCTCTTCATTGTTGTTGTCGTCCATCTCTTGTCGCCGCATCTCCTTCCCGTTTTTTTTAAAATTCTTCTGTTTTTTAAGCATCCCCTTCTTCCACTCCACGGCGCCCTGCCTTCTCCTGCCTCCACCCCTGCACAGCACCCGCGATGAAGGCGTTCCAGGGGAGGGCGGAAGTCTGCTTCTTCCCCTGTGCCGCCAACACTAGGAACCCTCATCTTCCCCTTCATTCCTCCTTCCAATCTCTTGCAATTTCTCTCCTCCCCTTTTTGTAATATTTGGGTCGACACAAGAGCCCCGTGCTTCACAAGAGTCGCTGGAAATGGCCGTGGGCATGAGAATGTTAAAAATTGTTCTTAAGCAATTAATTTTTATGAATTATTATTTTAAGTTGATTAGTACGATAAAACAAGGATTTTGGGGCTAATCCACCATGCCGTCGCCATTGGAGATGTGACACCATTTTAATTTGCTAATTACACTTCCAAAAAGCCAATTTAATTTTTCTTGATGAATAGAAATAGAAAAAAAATGGTGCGATACTCGACGAGATTTAATACATAATCCACTATTTTTAAAATCGGGTTCCCCCGTCGGTCGTCAACTTCATCGATTCTACCCGTTCTGCAGCAAAAACACGCCGCCTGAAGCTCCAGCTTGGTGAGTAAAACTGGCGCCGGCGGAGCTCCAAGGTTTAAAGATCCGGAAGTGCAAGAGGGGATTTATACGTTTGTAGCGCTCGGCCTTGGCGATGTAGATGAAGTTCTCCCCATCTCTCTCCGCCGCCATGGTGGGAGGGACTGACCGAATCGATTGAATCTTTTCGTTTCTGGCCTCATCTTCTCTTCTCTTATTCTTTACGAAAAAAATAAAATTAAAGAATTTTTTATAGAATAATAACGATCTATTATTTTATTAGAATTCTCATTAATAACCCGAATATAAATATTATTTTAGTAATCATAAGCGTTTTAATCTTCTTCTCCACCCTAATTTCTTTCTCTTAAAAATAGCCCTCACCTAAGGATTTGGTCCGGCTGCCGAGCTCTGCGCAAGAAGCCGGGCATGCAAAATCCACCTTTTCGTTCCTTTCTCCGTAGTATTCTCGCAGCACGTCGTCCTCCGCGAACCACCCGATGAAGAACTTGAAATCTCTCGTCGTTGCGTTGTCTTCTGCATCTGCATTATCCGGTCCATTGCAGTCGTCATCATCCTCCCCGTCTTTAACTTTCTAAGAGAAGCAATTCTTCGAGGCTCTCATGGCGCTGCGCAGTGCTGTGGCAGCTTCAAGCTCCGCCTGCTCCTCGGCGGAGGCGGCCGGCTGGATTTGGGGGTACGAGAATGCCTAAAGACGCCCCACTCGCCGGGTTCCGTCTCCCGCTCGGGACTTGGCCTCATCCAGGCACGACCAAGCTACGCCTCGTCCCACACGCTGATTCCGGGCCGGGCGTCGGCTCCCCTGCGAGAAAGAGGTTCCGAGCCTCTCCGCAGCTACTTTGTGGAGGCGTCTCGCTCGACCACCGATCCTCGAGGTTGAGCTGTCTGAAGGCGGCAAGGGGGGGATGGACGAGGCTGGCGTTTCGCTTCCAGTTGGACGGAGGGCCGCAGCGCCAGAGACCGCGGAGGTAGTGTGCTTTCTCTGTCAGATTCAGGAATCGGAGATCAGCGACGAGGACGATGGCGGTAAATGGTGGAGAAGAGCGACAGGACCGACGGAACAAAGAAGCAACGAACGTTGGCGGACCGCCGCAGCATAAAGAGTATCCTCGAAAACTTTAAATAGGCGGATCCTACACGAAACAGATTTGTTTGATCCGCTAGTAAAACGAACAGGAATGAGGAATATTAATTCATGCCCATGAGCCCATCCCCGATGTATGAATCCGACCCGTCAGGCACCATTGAGATTTAATTGGATGGGTTCGCGGAGCCGAGGTCTCAAAAACGGATCGGGTAAATAACAGAAGATCCGCTCTGCTTTCCTTGTTAAAAGCCCGTAACCCCAACGCACTGCCGAATGCCCGAATGGCTCGCCTCGCTCAACTTCTCTCCTTCGGGCGCCGCCGCCACTGCCTCTCTGCTCGTCAAATCCCTCTCTCTTCTCCCTCCTCGAGCTCCTTGTTCTTCCTGCGATGCCTCTCCGACTCCTCTAACATCACTCCGGTCTCCTACCCAGCGAAGCCCAAAGATCCTCATGAAGAGAATGGCCCCGATGCGTCAGAGGCTGCCCCTCCGCCTCGCTCGTCGCCGCCGAGCCAGCCTCCTGCGCCGGCTTCGGATGGAGGCTTCCGCCCTTGGACTCGAGAGGATGCCCGGTTTGTCAAGGATGCGCCGGTAATTTCTCCGGTCTCGTACCCCTCTCGCGTGGCTCCATTGCCGGAGTACAGTGCGCCGGAGCCGGGAGAAGAGACGGGCAAGGCTGAGCAGCTGCAGAGGGAGGCCGTAACTATCCAGTCAGGTGCCCGTGCCCGAAGCTTCTTTGCTGTGCAGGAGGAAGTGATGATTCCATACCCCACTCTCATCGTCAAGGAGAAGAATCAGCAGAAGGTGCCCATGGATTTGATAGAGGCTATTCGGCAAGTCAAGGTCAGCTTATGGCTTCACTTTCTGTCTTTGTTGCATAAACTAAAATCCATAAGCTTCAGCTTATGGATTTTCAAATTCAAGTTAAATCGTGTCGTAGACAGTTTGCCGCCTGACCTTTTCAATGAGTTGCAAAATCCCTTTCTCTCTCTTCTTTTATAACTTCTAGCCATTGCTCAGGCAAGCGCGAAGCGACGGTTTATTGAAACAGTAGAAGCTCATGTTAATTTGGGCGTTGATCCACGTAGAGGCGACCAGGTTCGTAAACGACTGCTAGCTAGTGAATTTATTGTGCCTTAAACTACATTGATTCAGGGTCTTTAAATCTAGGCATGGTACTCGGAGAATGAAGCATTTCCCAAATTTTGTTTAACTAGCTTATCAGCCAATGCTTTGCAGCTTATTTGTTGCAATTTTGTTATTCAATGTATTTGTTTGTTCTACCATTTTTTAAATATAAGTAATATGGATAGATTTCATAGAAAATATTTAAATGTTGCAGATGGTTCGTGGTGCCCTTACATTACCACATGGAACTGGAAAGGTATCTGGTGTTACGTTGAACCTCAGTTTTTTTCCCTTTATTTTGTTAAGATGACACTTATATCCTGTATATTTAGACTGTCAGAGTAGCTGTATTTGCTGAAGGGGCTGCAGCAGATGAAGCCACAGCTGCCGGTGCTGATATTGTTGGTGGTGATAAACTTATTGAAGAAATAAAAAATGGTACTACATCTTGATAATTATAGAAAAATTCAGTCGTTTGAATTATCCTGCATCCTGATGGATGAAATATTATATATTTAGTTTAAATGTAATATTTAATTTTTTTATGTGCATTGATGCACGGAGGTTATCTCTTATGCCTGTATTCTTTTTAAACTTGAAGCTTTGAAGGTGTTTCTGTTTCCTTATATGTGCCCTTATTTCTTTCTCAATGTCGTATTTAAATTTTTTTTTAATGGAGGATCCATGCCTTATTTTATTTGTTAGAATTGCAAGTACTTGGTCATAAAGTATTTCATAATGCATAACGGAGGCTACAGATTTATACTGTCTGTTATTTCATTCTTCCAGAACTTATTCTAACCACTCTGTATTATTTATAATTATTTTATCATTGGTATAAAATTTGCAGGAGGAGGCAAACTGAATTTTGATAAGTGCATAGCAACTCCTATGTTCATGCCTCGTCTCTCAAAGGTTTTATTTTTTCCTTGCAAGATGAAATATTATATATTTAGTTTAAATGTGTTTCCTTACATGGCTTATGCATTTTGTGCTATTAGATTGCTAGGATCCTTGGTCCTCGTGGTTTAATGCCTAATCCCAAGGTGAGTTCTTCAATTTCCTTACTATAAATTAGAAAAATATTTGTAACTCCTTTCTAATTTTTTCCTCTTATATATAGCTAGGGTCAGTCACAAGTGATGTTGCGGGGGCTGTGAAGGAGGTGAAGTCTGGTCGTATTGATTTTAGGATTGACAAAACTGCTATTGTTCATGTGGGACTGGGAAAGGTATGATTCCTCTTGATGTTCTTTTCAATCTTAAGGATTGAGTGTTGCGTCCATCCTTAACCTTGCCAGTCATCAGAAAATATATAGGGTCTGGGTACTGTTACATGTTCGCTTGATTTAATGGGAGGTTGAACAGAACAGGGAAAGTCCGCAATGATGGTATTATTTGCTTGCGTGTTTGCCGGATTTTTTCTTTTTATGAAGGAATTTCTTCAAAGCCAAACTGGCACAAATTGTTTGATAAATATGAGAATGTGGTGATTCACAAAGTCTTATATAAACACTACATATTTAAGTAAACGTCCTAACCTATTTAGACATACCGCTTAAGCAATCCTGATATATGACAAATAGGAGATTTTGTAGGTGGGATGATAATTGTTCTGGTTTATGGTTATCGTATGTCTCTTGCTCATGCAGAATAGTTTTTATATAATTAACATAGTTTATTATTCTAATGGAGCGGTAGTTATTCTGAATGAAATTAATATGTCCTCACTGCAATTTTCAGGTCAACTTCTCTGAGGATGCTCTCCATGAAAACATTGGAGCATTTGTACATGCATTATTGGTTGCAAAACCTGTTGGACTGAAAAAGAGTGAGTCGCTTTGCAACTATTTTCCAGTTCGATGAATCTTTTTCTGTCGAAAATAACACAATCTGGTTTGTTCATTCTACAATACATTAGTAAATGGATGACTCGTATATCATAAATCTGAAATGAAAGAAAAATTATTTTCCATTAGCTTTGTTATCTTTCAAATTGATACTTGCACTTTTGCTTTTACTCATTTCATTTCTTTGTAATGCAGCTTCCAAATATACTGGATATGTTAGGAAGTTCAGTTTATGCAGCACGGTGAGTAACTTTCGGTTTAGAAACATATACGTTGATTTTTTCAAGGATGGACAATATTTTTATATTTCTGATGAATTGTGTCCATCATATTTATATTCACGGAGTCCAGTTATTCTTCAAAAAAGAAAAAAAAACATTTTTAGAGTTCACTAAATGTCATATATGATAAATGATCAAAATTAACGAAAACATGTGCGATAACTCAAGACGCGAGTGTTGACTATGTTGACTAACTGCTGGATTACATTGGGTGCATGTGGATAGAGGGGGGTTTGGAGAGAAGGGGAGGAAGATGAAAGGGCTGCGAAGCTAATTCCTTGCTTGGGAGAAATTCTTTAGAGAGGATAGTTCATTGTTTGGGTATGATGGGTAAAGGGAAGAGGGAAATTTTACAGTTGTTGAATGGACGATATTACACTTTACAATAACATACTATCAACACCTTTGGGCAAACATACATTTAAGGGATAAATGTTTAACCATCATATCTTAACTTATTAGCAGATTCCTTTTAATTCTTTCAAGTTGGGAGGAATTGAGAACGATGAATAATGGAGGTGGGAGGAGATGGGGGTAACTGAAGGTACTAGTTTTTTCTTCTCAAAAAATATTAAAAGGTCCTTTCTCCCTCCCCCTCCTTCCAAACAATCCTCTTCCTTCTTTTCATGAAATCATCCAAAAAAAAAGAAAAAAGAAAAGATACTTCCTCTTTCCCTTCCCCCTCTCCCACACAAGCCCTAATTGTGTTGGTTATGACCAAATATGTGCAAGGTCCTGGAATTATACTTCCGCTTATGGTTTCGTTTTATTATTCTCCCTAGAAGATTCTACTTCTGCATTGTTACAGGGCGTCCCTCTTTCAATCCTTAAACATTTTATACTTTCCTGCAGATGGGACCTGGATTTCCAGTGTCAATACAGTCACTCTCCGCGGCCGCCGAACATTACAACAAGCTGCAAGTTAAATGAAACAGCGGAGATGTCAATTTTTTCTCAAGTAGAGCTGCCTGATGAAGTCGGACGCAATGTGTTGTCACATTTAACATGCGAGCCCCTTTTGGATAGGAAGCATTCAGTGTACACAATATTTTTGTTGTTTTCTCGGCCTCTTTTGTGCTCGGAAATGGTGTTCCACAAGAAGGGATTTCTTCAGAACTTTCTCACTCACTGCTCGTAAGATCTTCATGATCTGAGGGACAGTTATAGAAGAATTAGGCTTTGACGATGTAATAAACAGACATTAATAGGGGTTGTTAGATCAAGATATTCCTTGTAAACCTGTACGTTTTTTCATGCTGTTTATTTAGGTTGACCCGAAGGACGTTTTCCATCCCATATTTCTTTTCTTTAATGATAATTACATCTGTAGCCCTTTTTTTTCTAAATTATAATACCAAGTATTAAAATAGTGATTTTTAAAAAAAATAATATCTCAAAATATTATTATTTTAGAATTTAGAAACAAATGTAATTAAGTAAAATTGCACAAAGTGTTTCTTAAAAAATAATTATGTACAATATAAAAGGCCTCAATTAAGAAAAAAGAAGTGTGGGAACAAAAGATGTTTAAAATAATTAAATGGGGAACAGAGGCCGGTCCCCTCGCGACCGCCGTCCACATCAATCACCCGGAGCTGGCGGTGCCGTACGGTTGGGCGGCAGCCGTCGTCGTCTGGCCCGGCCGGCGGTGCCTTTTTTGAAAAAAAAAATCAAGCCCGGGCTCCACCGGATTTTTCGCTTCGTCGCAAACTTCTCCAGTGGGGGCAGAGCACGTGGCGGAGGTGGCCGGCCGGGTCTGCTCGTCTCCCCGCCGGTGGATTCCCCCTGCATCTGATGATTTGACGTCGACGGAGAGAAGAAGAGCCAGCAACTTCGAGTTTTTTTGCATTTTTTTAAAATTAATATTTATTAATGCACAATATTAACATAAAAAATACAAAATCACTCTGATAGCTTCGTCCTCACGGTCAACTATTCCTGCATAAATTAAATTAAATGCACTTAGACAAAATTATTTGATAAATAATATAGAACCTTCATAAAAATTATTATTCTATTCTTCTTTAAAAAATAAATTCCTTTTAACGTTCTGATGAGACATATTATAATAAATCAAGTCACAAGTTTCAAATTTTAATGCGGCAGCAGTCTTCCTTCCGTCTTATATTTCTTTTATCCAGTTGACTCTGTCTTTTTATATTAAACTTTAGGGTTTTTTTAATCCTCAAACTCCGTCGATTATAAAAAAAGGGTCAATTTTATATAACTGAGTAAGCTATGGAGATGAAGTCACGACAAAACTAATTATAAAGCTAATCTTTATTTCTTAAAACAAATCGGAACCCTGAAAACTGAATTAAAATTTACACCCTTCTTCATCCTTCAAGTTTCAACCCTGCTTTTGGGCTCACCTTTTGACAGACAGAGATGAAAAATACTCCTGCTTTGTTCATCTTTTCTTTTATACTCAATCCTCCTCTTTAGCACAAGTCAAAAGTGTTATTTTTTTCCTTCTTTTGTTGTTTTTCCAACAGGAGAATCTAATCATGCCAACATGTACAGAGCATTAGGGTTCTTCACCGAACCCAATGGCCTAGTCAGATATCTTTAAGAAAAAAAAGGAAACAGTCTTAATTTTCCTTTATACTGCGGATGATGATCCGGCATCTCTCCGTCGTATCTTTTTTTATTGGATTCAATCGCGCTAAAAAGTAAAAAAAAAAAGCTTTGTTCTTTTCCTGTTTGTTCTCTTCTTACTCTTTCCAAAAAAGTTTTAATTATTTTGTTCTCACGCTCTTTTTAATCTTCGAACGATAGCGATGCGCAACCAAGTCCTTCTTCTGATGTATTTTTTTTGTTATTAGTTCTTTTAAAAAGGAGAGATTAAACGGTGACGAAGTAAATAGGTAAAGTGGATATACGATGCCTTCAAATGCACAAATACGATGCGTGGCACCAACAAAAATCTATTAACATTACCGTTTGCTTTAATTGGACATAAGTCTGCGACCATTACGTGGATGCCAACTCATCATTCGTCCATCAATTTATACCTACATATACCTAAATAAATCTTATGAATTTTTTGTTTATAGTTATTTTCTTAAACCGATAGATCATTCGGACGAGAGATTTGTAATCTTAATCTCGTAGGCATTTGCTTCTCATATTAATATTATTTACGTATCGATCTCCCTAATAATTAATTATAAACTAAAAGGAAAAAAAACTTGCATCCGAAAAATTAATATTTCAAAGGAGACAAAAAATCCCAACCCTAATCCAGCTGGAGCAAACCATGTCGTATCACAGGACAACTACCACTTCCATTCCTGCCCCTCCCGGGAGACAACTAATTCCCACCTCCAACAGCGCCGACGCCGTTCAAACAAGCGGGGTCACAGAGGTCATTTCGACACTCGCACGGGGGTATTTGAGGTAATTCGCAGTGCGCACAGGAGAAAGGACGGTCTTTATCTTCCACTGCCGCGTCTCCCGATGCTGCCGATGCTCCTCGCGCGCGCGCGCGCTCTCTCGGTCTCTCTCTCTCTTCCTTCCTTCGCCCTCTCTCGTCCATTCTGCCCTTTGCGGTGCCGACGGAGGAGGCCGCTTCGAAGATTCGGATTCCTCCTTGGGTATCCACCTGTTTCCCGCCGTTGCTGTCCTCGGCCGCTGTCGCCTTTGGGTCGAAGTGGACATTGTCGTGGACGACGGAGAGGGGAAGGAGCAGGGCTTGCTCTCTTCCGGGGCTTCTTCCGTGTCTTGGCTGCCACCAACTCTTCTGTCGACCCCTTCTTCTTTTAATCCCAAATAAAGTTTGCTTTTTGAATAAGGTAAAAAATCTTTTTTAATTTTTGTTCCTTTTCCTTGGATTTTCTTCTGGGCATCGAAATTTTTCAGTGTCAATATTCGACTCATCTTCATTTCTTTTAACAAAATCCTCCTTTTTCTAATGCACACTGGTGTCGTTACATTTATGTGCATGCTTGTTGTATGTAATAATGCCATCGCCAAGTACACAACCATGTAGGTGTGTCTTAAGCAGTGTGAGCCAGGGATGAAGATTAGGGTTAGTGTAGGTGGCCTTATTAAAACAAGTGGTTTGCTGATGTTTGGTAGCAGTAACCAAGTTTTGTTTTCTGCTTTGGGGCTCCGTCTACCCTCACTTCTTACAACATATTGTCCATCTATTCGTGAGAGAAAAAGTCCTGGAAATGCTATTGTGGCATGTGAGTCTGCCTTTTTACCTGTAGACTGTGTGATAGACTCTAACGTGGAAGACTTGTTCTGTCTTCACGCATATGGAGGCTTCTTATAAATAGTAACACCAAGTCGATCACTTGGCATATGAGAAAAGAAATCAAAGGCTTTTTAATTTTTTTAAAGGAGTGGTTGAGGTAAAAGTTAACCTGAATAATGGTATATAGCTCATGTTGTGCTATGTTGCCAACGCTTTGGAGTTGGTAGAAATGTCTTGTTACAATCTAGTCGATTCTTTTGGGTTATGTAGTGTGAGGTAAAAAGTCTTCATCAGACTTTGTTGCAAGAGACCTAACCAAAATTTTTTAGTGGCTGTGGATATGGCCAATCACTTCATCAATACTTGTACTGAAAATAGAGTTCTTATGCGAGATTAATCCTTTGTTTGTAGTGTGATGGTTTTGTCCCCACCTTCGTTTGCACCCATATGAAGCTTTGTTCTTTCTCTCAATCCATAGGTTGGCTTCAATTCCACTTCAGATAATTTAGACATCTTTTTTGTTTTTTGTTTCTATTATTTTTAATCCAATACTGTGTAGAGGCAGCTCACACATCAGAGTGCATCTACTAAATTTGGTCATGGAGTTGAGCATTTTAGTCACCTTTAGTCAGATATAAGTTTTAACCCATGTTATCCGAATTTGGTCATGGTGCACATACAAGAAGGCAACGATGTACCCAAGATTGGTTTTATACTGTACATAAATTATCTTCTTTGCATAACCCATATCTCTGTTAGATAATGGAGCCTTGATGATTGGATTAGTTTTTTTTTTGAACATGGTGAGTATTGAACCCACAACCTCCCATATGGAACCTTCGAACCAGATGATTGGATTAGTCTTGATTGTTAGAATTGAAGAGATCTTTTGAGCCATTAGCTTACAGCTAACAGACTAGGTAAATAAAGATCTCTGATTACACCTGTAAGCCTTGATCCAAATTTTATAACCCTGAGAGGTGAGAGTACGTCCTTTGATCAGTAAGTCATTGACGCCTTACCCCAGATTCCTCTTCCACCTAATTTTGTTTGAGGCAGAGCTTTTCTCTCTATTATTTTTGCCTTTTATTCTACTGTTGTCTGATGTAGATTTGTTTCATCATCGAATATGCTTAATTGGAGAAGCAAGTACTTCTCAGCTTAATTGGGAGAACTAGCGCGGAAAGGCTTGACCAAAAGAGGTGATAAGGTTCAAAACCCATAAAAATTTAAAAGGAATGTGCTCAATTTCCATCAATTATGAGAATCTATAGACCCAGAACAATCATACTTAACTTACTAATTTTAATACCTTTTAATTTCCTTTTATTTAATTCAAAGAAGTTGTTCTATGACTTTTGTAAATTGATGCTTTTGACCTTTTTTCTATTTCTTCTTCTTCTTCTTTCTCCACTCTTCTCTTTTTGTATGCCACTAGTATGCCTCAGCCGATTTTGTGGATCCTTTGCCCTGATTATGATGGCCTTTTTTTTATCAATCTTGCAACAGAAGAAGAAATGGAGTCATACAAAGTTATGCCGACACCAAAGTTGGGAACATTAGCTCGCACTGTCAACAAGTTCCTTCGCCTCCACCGCTCCACCGCCAGCTCTGCTAATGATGCCAACGTTGCTCTTGGGAAAGATGATTACTCAATCCATAAGCTCAAACTATCGCAATTTTTCAGTGAACACTCGACCATCCTGTCCGAAGCTGGTGATGTTACCCAGAAGGTTAAGCATGAGAAGCAACAACAAGAGATGAAGGAGATAGAGGTCATGGAGCATTTCCTTGCGAACCTCTTCGCGAGCATCTCTGCAGTCAAAGCTGCCTATGCCCAGCTCCAAATGGCTCAGGCACCATATGATCCTGACGCAATCCAATCTGCTGACCTGGCCATTGTTGCGGAGCTCAAACGAGTTTCTCAGCTCAAAAAGTCCTACTTCAAGAGTCACTCAATTATCCCCTACCCTGCATGCGATTCTCACTCAGCAGTTACTGCACAGATCAAAGAGCAGCAGAATCTAATCAAGACCTACCAGATTACCACTAAAAAGCTCGAATCTGATCTCAAGCTTAAGGATTCTGAAACGTTATCGCTTGAGTCTGAGCTCAACGAGATAGAGAAAAATAACCAAGTGTTGGAGTTGAAGCTCCACCCTGGCTGCTCGCTCTCAGCCTTGGAGGATCTACATCCTTCTGGGTTAAATCCCACCCATTTCCTTCTTGTTCTTCGATTCACCTTCAAATCCATTCAATCCTTTGTCAAACTAATGGAGAAGGAAATGGAATCGGCTGGTTGGGACCTTGATGCTGCTGCACGTGCAATTCAACCTGATGTCCTTTGCTTCAAAAAGTCTACACACCGGACCTTTGCATTGCAGTCCTATGTCTGCCAGAAAATGTTCTCTGAGTTCCACCACAAAAACTACAAACTTGCGGCCCTGAAAGATCGGTCGGGATGGAGCTGGCGGGAGTTCTTCGATGAATTCATCCAGTTGAGATCCATCAAACGGATTCAAATGCTAACTCAGCATGCAGCAATTGCCGAGTTCTTCAGGGTAAAGTACATGGCACTCGTTCACCCGAAGATGGAATCATCTTTCTTCGGCAATCTCAATCACAGGACCATGCTAAGCTCCGGCCAGGGCTTCCCGAACTCCAAATTATTCTCTGGCTTCGTGGAGATGGCGAGGCGAGTGTGGCTTCTCCATTCCTTATTTTTCTCGTTCAATATGGAGCCAGATCTTTCGATCTTCCAGGTGCGCCGGGGGAGCCGGTTCTCAGAGGTCTACATGGAGAGTGTTGCAGATGAAGATGTCGCACCCACAGGTGTCAAGCTCAGATCAGGGATGGTTGGGTTCACCGTCGTCCCTGGTTTCAGAGTGGGTGCAACACTGATCCAATGCAAGGTCTACCTCTCATCAGAGGGCGATCCACGATCGTGAAGCGATCAGCTGGCCGTCAGAGGTTGACGTTGCCTGGTGTTATGGTGTTTTCTAAACCAGCGAGGGAAAAAGGAGAGGGGAATATATGGTTCAACAGCAAATGTATAAGATATAGTAGCAGCTTGTGGTAGTATTTTAGGTAGGTGGTGAGATTAAGGAAGGAGATCATGTGATGTGTTATTTTGCAAGAGAAGTTAATTTAGAAAATATGAAAAGGATGGCATCTCTAAGTGCAAGAGATGGAGGGCCTCATCAATGGGCTTTTTTTCTGTGTTGGCTCTTCCATTCTGTGTGTTGGTTATTTTTTATTATTTATTTATTTGCTGAGCATGATCAAGCAAATATTGAATATGGAGTTCGGATGGGAACCGTCAAGATCAAGCATCCAAATCAATGATTACTGATGCGGTGAGGAATAAATACTCTTCTTATTTCTTACGTAATTCACAAATGTATTAAGTTTTTGCTGATAATTCTGCTGTATTCACTTTTTGAACTCAGTATTAGACATCAGATCATATCAATAGCTCCTAATTCCGTACACTTTGCTGTATTCACTTTTTGAACTCAGTATTAGACATCAGATCATATCAATAGCTCCTAATTCCGTACACAAAGTTTTA
Source organism: Thalia dealbata (assembly GCA_030544415.1). Lineage (NCBI taxonomy): Eukaryota > Viridiplantae > Streptophyta > Magnoliopsida > Zingiberales > Marantaceae > Thalia > Thalia dealbata. The sequence continues at coordinate 4,923,546 of CM060458.1, forward strand.
AGTTCAAGACTCATTGAGTTCTAAAAATAGCTCCTAATCTCAGTTCAAAACCCTGTTTTCCGGAACTTGTTCAGGTTTTATCGACATGCTTGCTTATAATTCTACCTCTTGAAGAAACCGGCACTGGGATACTTTTGTCAATTCCTCGCTTTGTTAGAACGAAACCATGATGAATGGGAGCAATGGCATCCGTTCCGATTCAATGATTGATACGAGATGAGTTCCCTTGCTTCCGGCAAGCCACGGTGTTCTTTGTACTGCCTTGGATATACGTGGAGCTTCTTGGGAACTTCTTTTGAAGGAGCTGTGATGCTTGTTCTACATGTCCGACTAGATTCAGGGAACTGCACTGAATGAAAAAGACAGGTCATGCTTCGCAAAACATGATATGACAGGCTTCATCACCTTGTGATTCATGGTTTAACTTTCCATGGCGACTGAAACTTACAAGGCTGCAAATAGAACCCTTAGTACAGAAAGTGAAGTTTTATCTTCTAACTTTGCTTCAACAGCTCTGGAAGTTTTCTTCAAGAACTTGGTTTCATTTGTGAATTGCTGGATCCTCTCAAATCTGAGGCATTTTCCCTGGTAGGCCTTAGTTCTCACATTTCTATCACTTTTTCCTTTTTTTTTCTCAGGCTGGAGGAGAGCTAACAGATTTTATAATTGTCCTGATGAACAAAGATGACATCAGAATGCACATTTATCATGCAGGTTGGGTGCAGCTGCTGGCATTGTTGGAGGGGGCAGCTGAGACTAATATACGTGCAGGTGACTGGATTTGCTGCTTGTTAAACAGATAGCTCTAGTAAATGTATACTTAATCCATCTGAACATCCACTTATGAAGAACAAAAAAGAAAGCATAGATGAATGCTTTGGATGTTTTATGTCTATTCGATCCGCTTATATAATCGAGTTGGTCTTCCCTGGGAGTCTTGCTGATAGGTCAGAGGTGGTACTTTAAGAATGTAGATGGGATGTTTACGTATCTGCAAAAAGAATTTCCTATTCTTTCGCATCATGCACAGGTGAAATTTTCTTATCCTCTTGTTCCACTCATCACCTGGATGCTTGATCTGTAGTCTTGTCTATCCTGATTCTTGAGTTGCTCATTTATATGTTTTGGCAAGTGTAACCAAGGGTTGATGATCATCATTGTTTATGTGGATTTAGGATGCTCCATCATCCCAAGTCCTTTGGACGGGCGGAGAACAAAGTTTCAGTCACAGCTGGAAACAAAAGCAGAAAAAAAGAAAAGATGTGAATAATCTATCTTGCCTTTCTATCCCTTTCACCTTCCCCCGGTAAATTCTTCATCATCTTTAATAGAAAAAAATCTCTGAGGGAACAATTTCTTTTCGTGTCCTGCAACTTTTCCGCCGATGCTGGTCATCTTGTTCCCTGGAGATGTGACGGTGCATGAACTTTGCATCTTCGCTGCCTCTAGGACATTATTGAATTGCAACTACATTCTTTACTATCGGAACTATAAATTTTTTTCATAAATGCTAATCTGTCTATCTATATATACATATTACATCTCATCATCATGAACCTTATATGCATCTTAGGATAAAAGGTTTTGGCCGAGGTAATGCCATCCACAGCATGCACGGAAGAAGAATCATATCAGTGGCAAAATCGGCCGGACATCAATCGACGAAGAAACCATGCAAGTGCTGTTCTTCAGGGATGTTCCCATCAAGGAATTAATTTTTAAGGTCCACTCTCCCATCTCCTTCGGCAGGGATCAAATGTCTGTCACTCATTCATTGGCGTACTGCCCCTCTCATCGTCGTCCTCTGAGGCGTTCGTTTGAGGCAAGAATCCGGTCTCCAGTAGTGAGCTCTTCTTCCCTCTCTATATAAACTCCAATACCATCTCACCGTCTTGATCGTTCTCATCGATCGGTAGTGAGCGATAGCTGTTTCATTTCCTACTACCGAGATCGATCTCGGAGCTATATACATAAGTATATTATTAGCAATATCCCGTGTTGACATGGCTGCAGGGGATCCTTTGGTCCTTGGTCAAGTGATAGGAGACGTTCTGGACCCCTTCACAAGATCTGTTACCCTCAACGTCACCTACAGGAGCAGATTGGTCCTGAACGGCTGCGAGTTGAAACCATCCGCCGTAGTGAATAAGCCCAGGGTTGAGGTCGGAGGGGACGACCTCAGGGTTTTCTACACTCTCGTAAGTCTTTATATACCTGCACACCATCTACGTACGCTGTCTTTGCCGATTAATTTCCTTGTGTATGTATTTAATATTGCCAGTTGATGGTGGATCCTGATGCTCCAAACCCTAGCAATCCAACGCTGAGAGAGTACCTGCACTGGTGATGAAACTTGAGCCAATCCTATGAGTTCAGTTAATCTCAAATACTTGGAAGTCTGATGAGATGAGATGTGTGTGTGTGTATTATAGGTTGGTGACGGACATCCCTGCAACCACAAATGCAACTTTTGGTGAGCGTTAGTAATCCATTAATGTATGTATCAGAGATCACAGTTGAGTAACTTGATATATACGTGTGCAGGTAGGGAGGTGGTGTGCTACGAGAACCCGCTGCCAGTTTCGGGGATCCACCGGGTGGTGCTGGTGCTGCTGCGGCAGATTGGGAGGGAGACGGTGTTTGCGCCGGAGATGCGCCACAACTTCTGCACGAGGAGGTTCTCGCAGCAGCACCACTTGACCCCGGTCGCCGCCGCCTACTTCAACTGCCAAAGGGAGGCCGGCACCGGCGGACGAAGGTTTAGGAGTGCCGACATCGTCGCTTGAACACGACGTGGATGGGGATATGCGTCATATTACGTTCTAAATAAATGAATAGTTTATCCACCTGTTTGATATCGTAACATTTCTCATCTACGATTCGGCCACAATCCGACTGTAGAGCTACCACTGTAGTACCATAATCTCTGATGAAATGCTTAGAATAATAATTATAAATTTATAGTTATGATGATAATAAATGATACATTTACAACTATGCTCGTAGCTTTATAACAATATAATTAGATCTAGGTAGACATGACAATACAGGTGCTAACTCTTTTTAAGCATATAATTCTACAGCATGCATGATTCCCAGCACCTCTTTTTTAAGGATATGCATGCATGATTCTCTGGTATTAAATTAAATATGCAACTGAGAGTAAAAATAGTTAATAATGTGGTTATAAGTTCATGACTTAATAATAATAATTTTTATTCAATTCAATACAAAAATTGATATATTGTCTCTTAGTTTTATAGCAAGTGAAGCTCTGGCTCAATATAATAATTTATTTTATAGTATTAAAAATAATCTAACTTATATTTTAGAAAGTGTATTTTAGCTTCTTCTTCCTCTGTTTTCTCCGCAAATTCTCTCGTTGCCACAAGCATAAACTACCCTTTCTATATTTTCTTTTTTAACTATTATAGCAGCTTCATTGATTATAGTTGATCATCGTAGTCTTATTTTAATATTTCTTCCTTTTATTTTAAAAAGACATTCATTCGATTTTCAAATGCTTTAAAAATATTATTATTATAAGGGCATAATATTATTTAAAATATATTTATTAAAATTAATGATTTTAATTACTGTAATATATAAGTTTTAAACACACTGCTCCCAAATAAAACTTAATTGCTCAAATATTACACTTTGTAACTAATGCAATATATGAGTTGAAGTATATATATACAGCATAATATAATATACGACTAAATTTTTATAATATTAATAGGTAAAAGTACTATGCTAAATATAATATAAATATTAACATCACGTATAAATTTATTAAATCTAGTTTATTAGTTAATTCTCTTTCAAATCAAGTAAAGGCAAACTATCGTCTTATGATCAAATTCAATAACTAAAATAAATATTATATATATATGATTCCAATATAAAGGGAGAAAAAAAGCAAAAAAATATCTGAAAGGTACAGGAATATAAACAAAGCAGCACCATAAAGAAGAATGAAAATAAACAGTAAAAATAATAAAAAGGACTATTATTACTCATATAGAATAAAATTAACTTTAATTTAACTTTTCTACTTTCTTTTCTTCGGATGAAAAGTGTCGTAGTGGAAGGAGAATTTTAACTTTCCTACTTTCTTTCTATTATTCATATGGGATTTTTATTTTTTTAAAAACTGCACTTTAATTTCATGAGGTAAATCAAATCTGATTGTTTTTTTAAACAGAAGATATAAACTAAAAATGAACGATTAAGGAATAAGCTTTTGTGCCATCTGTATATATACATTATTTATCTTTGTAGGCGATATACTCAATTATATAAAGTACTTGATGGTTGACAGATATGACCAATTAGTTCAATCTATATGTTTCAGTACACCATTTTTTGCTGCTTATTTATGGCTTCAGTCTTCATAAAAAATTATTCTTGTGCAGATACGCACATGAAAATTAACTCCTAAAGTCCACTTGAAGGTTTTTGCTACCTCCATGAACATCGAACATCGAGCATTGATCATTGAAATAGGAATTCTTCGTTCTCGGATGCCGGCCACCTGAAAGAATAAACAAGGGCATCTCTGTCCCCATTGTGATGATGAGCAGGAACAGAGGAACGGTATGTTTCTGATAACATCTATTGATTATCACATACTATATACGATAGAATTAGGAAAATCTATGCAGTTGAACTTGATTCGTTAGCTGTTCAGAGTCTGCAACTTCATTGAGTCACCACTACCTTTTTAGGCTATGATCTTAATTAGATTTATTTTGTTAAAAAGAATCTGTTTGTATAAGGATTGTAGATATTAAAAACATCAATCTGGGGAGATATTTAGCAATTAATCAGCCACGAATCTTATCCCATATGTATATCCAAAAATGGAGGGGGTTCGTGGGGGAGGCACATTCTGAGCACTGCCACTGTTTCTTTTTGCCTTTTTTATTAATTCCTTGGTGGTGTATGTGTTCCCCATTTTGAAGATTTAGTGGACAAATGATTGATTTCATTGACCTGAAGCTAGCTCTACCTTCATCTACAGTGTACGTATGCTTCTCCCTCTGCAGAGAGCCCGCAAGAGATGGAATCAATCTCTTCTGACCCTGATCGCTGTCAAAGATCAAGAAAGATTTGTCCATCGATAGGAGAAGCAATATAATGAATGATCTGCTGATCATGAGGCTCCATTGTTGTGCAGCTTTTTCCTTCATGGCGATCAGTCCTGGCCTTCGGCAACGGAAGGAACGAGAGACATGGATCAAAGTGAACCCATCAAAGTGCTTGGGAAAAAAGAGCAAAGAAAAGAAAAGAAAAAGAGAGACCTGCAGCCAGTGGCCCATCTCCGCCAGCGAGGAGATGATGATTTCGATAATAATGGGCGGAGAGACATCAGACAACCCCCAATAGTTTAAAGGGCGAAAGCGAAGGCAGTGGAGGGGAGAAGGGCAAGAGACATCATACGAATCGATGTGGGGGAGGAGCAGAAAAGAAAAAAAAAAAAAAAAAAAAAAGGGGAAGAGGAGGACTCAAAGGAGAGCGGCTCATGCCATGTGAGAGAGGGAGAGATCATGAGAGCGCGATGTGGGCCAACGCCATATTGAATTGGAAATGATAGCAGCGGAGTAGTTAGCGAGTAACTTTGCTCGATCGTTTCCATTACCCTCTCTCCTCCTCCTCCTCCTCCTCTTCTTCATCTTCTCTACTAAAACCCCCCACCTTCCTTTCTCCATTCCATGCATCCTCTAATACTAACATGTACTGCTGCATGCCCGTGCCATCGATGGCGGACTCTCTCAATTCCGACCCCGAAAGCGTCTCCCTCAATATCTCCGCCTCCTCCTCTCCTTCCCTCTCGCAGGCTCGACCGGCCGCCGCCCCGCCCGCCAGCAGGCATCCGACGTACCGCGGCGTCCGGATGCGAAACTGGGGGAAGTGGGTGTCGGAGATCCGGGAGCCACGCAAGAAGTCGCGTATCTGGCTGGGGACGTTCCCGACGCCGGAGATGGCCGCGCGGGCGCACGACGTGGCGGCCCTCAGCATCAAGGGCGCCGCCGCGGTGCTCAACTTCCCGGAGCTGGCCGGCTCGCTCCCCCGCCCGGCCACACTCTCCCCACGCGACGTGCAGGCGGCGGCCGCCAAGGCCGCCTCGATGGATCCCAGCTGCACGGGGGACGAGGAACGCTCCGCGGCTATCGCGACCGCTGAGGGCTCGGACGACGACGACGACGACCTGGGCGAGATCGTCGAGCTGCCGCGCCTGGACGAGGGGTGCCCATTCCTCGACTCGGACGAGTCCGGCGGCGGGTTCCTTTGCGGCGACCAGGGCGACTGGTGGGCGTCGACGGATCCGCTGTGGGCGGCGTCGGACGCTTTTGGTCCGACCAACTTTGAAGGTCTTCGGTGGGACTGAATATTACATCATAATAATAACAATAAGCTTTCTTCCTTTGTGTATATAAATCTCGCATCCTCTTTTACGCCCCCTTCAAATTTAATCTCGCACCTTAATCAGGGTCCTCCAAGCTAAATCCACACTGCTAATTTAAAATCTATAAGCATTTGTTTTAAAAAAATTAATAAGTATGTATTTTATGTTCATTATTCTATAATATCTTTAAAATGTACCAGATAAGTTAATTAGTACATAAACATTTTAAAGTTTATTTAAATCAGAAATTTAAATATTACAATGTAATCATCTCCAAGCAGACACCTTGGTAATCATCCAGCCATCTCTAGAGAGGCAGGTTTTTTATTTTAGATAAAATTGTATTGGTCTGTCAACTTCACATGTAGGTTTGGATATCTCTTCAGGTGCTAAGTGTAAGGGGAAGGAGCAACTTTGTTTTGAAATGAACTCAAGTAGAACATAAAACTAAACCCATTCTACTCATTATTTCAGGAAGAGAAAGAAAACCCCGGGGGTCTCAACTCTGAGAAGATGGTCATGGGAGATATTAATTTACGATGATGCAAACCAACCCAATTCCAAAGCCAAGGAAGGTACAACAAGGCATGGCATCCATCCACCGCACTTAATTGCTGACAGATGGGAAGGGAAGGTGCACCCCCATGAAGTTAGTGTATGTCAAGCAGGCAATTATTGTTGATGGATGGTCCATCTCTCAAGGTTTGATGTCATAATCCATCATCAATCGAAGACAAGCTACACTTGCAATCCATCCAGAATTAAGAAAAAAAAAAGTGGCGTAAAAATAGTCCTTGATGCATGCTGTCATCGCCCATAATCATCCAGCACCAATCTTAATCTTTATTTTAATATCTATCTAGTATATGCTTCCTACTAATTATTTTATTGTTATTATGTACGAGTTTAGAATCATAAGTTTCTTTATATATTGAGTTTATAAAAAAATTAAAAAACTTTACGGTTGATACGGAGTAATATAAAAAAAGTGTATTGGATAAATTAAAGGTAAGCAAGCTACGCATTAAAAATATAAAAACATACTAATTGGTTCGTATATACCATCATCGTCACGGCGTGCATGGCGTCAGGGCTTTGTATTAATATTATGCTGTGCTGAGGTTTTCATATTTTATCAGAAGTCAAAATAGGCACATGGGACAAATTTCTCAGCCCATTAATCGCCATTCCATTAAACCAGCTGATGGATCCATTCGCTTAACACCAGAATAACAGCACTTTGAAAAATGGAATCTCCATCGAGAGGTTCTCCTACATCTTGCTTCATTCCAGAAGAACATGTAGGATGATAAGAGGCCTTCAGAAGATGGAAAAAAAAAATCAAATACAAGCTGAGCTCCTAAAAACTAATTGATTAGATAATTTTTCTTCAAAAAAGAAACCCCTTTGATGAAGCGGGTTGGCATTATCAGTTTGAATGATGTGATTTTGACGTGTAAATTAAAGCCCACAGGGGACTCACTGAGGGCAGCACACGTTCGAGCCTAATTAATGGCTCCTTAAGAAGAGGCATCTCTGCAACAGTGCATTACAGTGGGATGGGATGGGGGAATTAACATATGAAGTCTGAACCCAGACGAGTATTTTTTAGCACTAATCAACTTAAAATATTAATTTAATAAAACGGCAAAGTAAAAATATTTTTTAACAAAATAACCAAGTCAACTACCACGTCGGATTATTGATATTTTTTTTAATTAAAAAATTCAACATTGTTCCGATTCGACCGTAGTCTTAGAGCCTCTTCGTTTCCTCCTCCCTCCCTTCTAAACATGTAAAACGGGTCGGGCCATCCACGGGCGGCCCGAGCCCAGCCCGAACCGAGCCGTGCTAAGCACGGCCCGAAAATGGGGCGGGCCGTACTAGGCACGGCCCGCCCCCTGCGCGTGCTCGTGCTGGGCTGCACTTCCGCAGCCCATGGCACGGCACGGCACGAGCACGAGCCCGTACCGTGCTTGGCCCGAGCACGAGCCTCGTGCCCGCCCCCGACCCCGACCCCGACCCCGACCCCCGTGGGGTCTCCACGAGGGCTTTCCTCTACTTCCACTCCACCTCCTCCCCAAACCCCCCCCCCCCCCCCCCCCCCCCAACTCCCTCTCCTTTCTTCCTCTCTACCCCTGCAGCCCTCCACGAGGGCTGCTTCCGCTCCTCCTCCTCCCCAGTCCCCTTCCCCCACAACTCCCTCTCCTTCCTTCCCCTTTCCACTCCTCCTCCTCCCTCACCCCCACTCGTAGAGTCTTCGCCCCCATGTGTTGCCGCCTCGCCCACCCACTCGTTGATGCCCCCTCGCTTGTCGCTGGTACCGCCCCCGTCGTTGCTGTCGTCCCCCACCGGGCTGCGAAGGCCGCCGTTGATGTCCCCATGTGTTGCCGCCTCGCCCACCCACTCGCTGATGCCCCCTCGCCTGCTGCTGGTGCCGCCCCCGTCGTTACTGTCATCCCCCACCGTACTGTGAAGGGCACGTCGGCCTCCATCTCCGCTCTATTCTCTTTGCACGCATTGGTGCCGGCACGTCCTCAGGCCGTGCCCGGCACGACCCGGCACGTCAAACCGGCGTGCCTCGTGCCGTGTCGGGCGGGGCGAGGCTTAGAGCGTGCCATGTCGGGCACGACACGCTCCGAGGGCGTGCCGCAGCGGGCCGTGCTCGGGCTGACCCGAGCACGGCCCATTTTCATGTCTACTCCCTTCCCCTCTCTGCTACAACTCCCTTTCTCCCTCCTCTCTCTTCCCCCTCTGCAGCCGCCACACTCGCCACCCCCCCTCCTCTTCCCCCCTTGCATCCCTCCTCTTCCTCTTCCCCCCTCTGCAACCGCCACCTCCCCCCCCTTTCCACACGACGATGAGGAACTCTTCCCTCCTCTGCAGTCGTCACCTCTCCCCTCTTTCCACACGACAACGAGGAAGGCCCAAACCTGAAGGAGGATGGCCGAGGTAAAGTCGAGTCAGATAGAGTCGACGGGGGCGAGCAGCGGCGGATGGGGGGTGCTGGGGAGAGTGGGGAGGGCGGCCGGGTCGGCGGCGGAGAGGAAACATGAGAGAGTGCGCTGGACCGGATTGAATTTTTTGATTTAAAAAATGGTTTTTACTTTGTCATTCTGTTAAATTAATATTTTAAATTACTTATTACCGTAAAACACTCCCAGGCAGGGAGACCCTGGGATGAGTCATGAGTCTGATCCCACTCCAACTGCAACTCCAACTCCAGTGGAGGAGCTGCTGCTGCCGTCCGGCGTCCGTAGGGAAGCTGGGCGGCGATGTGATGGATCTCGGAAAGGGACTGTCGGCAGCACCGCCGCCTCACACGTCCTCCGTTCACATGGCCACCCCCACTGGTCAACAGCATTTAATAAGCCAAACTTGGAACCCACCCTTCCCACTGCATGGATTGGAGAGTGACTCCAGTATTTCTAATGACTGACCCCCCCCCCCCCCCCCCCCCCCTCATTCTTGAAGGATAAAATATCACTCTTTCCCATGGAGTGGGGCAGTTTGCCGCTCGTTAGTTTGTATATTTCATCAGATCAAAATTATCTAAATCAAACAATCATTGATATAATATTTACTATTGTCATAGTAAGATATCTCATCATGATATCATTTTACTCGTACGCTAAATCAAATATATCATTGTCGGATCTGGCCCAGCATTTTTCAATCAATCAGTGTTATGGATCCATTGTTTCACTGGCAATAACCACAGTAGATAAATTGAAACGATGACTTTGCTCCTGAATCAATCCTCATTTTTTAGTTCATTCCATTAGTGTAACAGATTATATATACATCAACTATTGAAAAAAATTATATAAAAAGGAGACTAAGAGGGATTTTGACTCAAGTAGAATTCTGACCTCACCATTTGCCGTGTGAAAAAAATACAAACATACTAGAAGAGCAAACCTTAGCTCTTGAAGTTTTGGTGTGCATTATGTGAATGTGTAAGCTGCAGAGGTGAATTTATCCATTTGTATATCCACCACATTTACTGAGTGCCAACGTGCATCACGCACAATTATACACCCACCTTAGTAGTCACGGTATGATGTGAATTTATCATATAGCTATTGCAAGAAATTAATATGAGATTCCTTCCTACATATTTAAGAGAGCATGAATACGCAGGTTGATCGGCCTTATTATGTTGAGGACTGTTTGCATGACTCAATAACAGCACGGATATTCGAATTTCTTTAAATAAAGATGTTCACATTTGCATGTTGTGGAACCAGTGCCTTGCACTAACCAAAAGGCATGCACAGCTCAAACAAATGGTAAAAGACAGCATCAACTTATTGCACCAGAGCTTCTCAAATTGTTCGTACTAGGATACTAACCAGGTTCCTCTAGGAGGGCAAAGATCAATGCAAAGTCCACCAAGTAATCTCGTGTCTATCATCGAGGCACAGAAAGACCCAACTCTGTAGGGAAACGAGGAAGAAATCGCTAACATGAACTTAATATAAGATAGGCAAGAACAATACTATAAGTAGCAAAAAGTATAAACACGGGCAACAAAAGCATAAGAATGATAATAACCTATTTTGCCGTAATTTTCTGGTGTTAGGCAAAATTATGGCTTAGATCATTAACTTGACATATGTAGTAATCATCATAAATACTTTAGTTAAGCTGGACCTGCCATATCGATAAAAAACACATCCGCACCAAAAACTTTGTCTTGGTATTGAAAAACTTGGAATACAACTCCAAACCAATTAGTTTAGTTACTTGCACAATATCGAACAAAACTTAAACAAATGGAACATAATAGGAAGTATTGATTTTATACTTGTCCAAATTATTCCTTTAATGGAACATAATAGGAAGTACACATAATATTCAACTCTCCCCATTACGCCTTTAGGTCATATCTCATAACTGCAGCTGAAGAAGTTTTGACTCAATAATGTTTGAAGAAACAAAAGCATGGGATACTCCAGGTTCAAATGGTAGGACTAGATTTATTTTTGGAGAATACCAAACACTAAACAGACTGAAATTAGACTAAAAATTGAAGACAGTTATTGATTGAGATTGTACGTGATTGCAACGAATAGGCCTCAAATAAGACAGAGAAACTTGAACCATCACTTTGTTTCCCAAATTTTGTCTTCCCATGGCTGTTAATATAATATGCTAACATATCAGCACAATCACCTCTGACACCAGAATATGTATGCCTTGATTTTGAAGGCTGCTAATGGTCTGTTGTAAATGCTCAATAGCCTCATCTTACTACCCTCCATTCCACTTAGGCCCCTTATCTCTCTGAACTTAAATAGCCATACAATGTTCTACATCAAACATCGGAGATTCATTCAATGAGAGGTGTAACACAATATTTATGCCATGACTTCCTTTGCTCACATATACAACCGTAGTCCTACCAAAAAAGATAGACATGGTTTGAGTAGTTTTGAACTTATTGCAAAGTATTACGATAAGATTTAAGACTAAAAATGGGAAAGAATTATGACTTTGATCCATCAAAGTAAAAGAAAAAACCTATGGCCATCATGCGAAATATAAAAATAGAGTAATCCTCCATGAGGAAGAATTAAGAAGCAAAACATCAGTAAATATGTTATATTGAATTGTCATTTTAATTTTCCTCTTGAAGGAGATAGAAAATCAATCTGATGCCATCCAAGAACTAGAGCTTAGGAAAGCAACAGCATTGAGAAATCAACCAACTTAATCTTAAGAAGTCAAGCCAGGGGATCACCAGCCAACGTAATATACAATATCAAGGAAGAGAGCATTGTAAGAAAGATGCTTAGCTGTGAGAACGGAGAAGGTTGTATACGAGTAACAAAGAAATTAGGTGAACAAAGATAGGTTGCATATGAGTAGCAAAGGAATTAGATGAACAGAGATAGGTTATATGAGAGTAGCAAGGAATTAGATGACAAGCCAAAATGATTTGTTATTCAATTCATTCCTCCAGATGGCCAAACTAAACAGATGCATAGACCTTTGGCAGATCAAGAAAAACAAATTTTTTAGATGATATATAAGTATTACTTGTTCTCAGTTCCCAACTATTACCTGTTTTCAGATGCTAAAATACTGATCTTAAGTAGATATATGAACATGAACGGTAGAAAATTTTGAGCTTGGAGACAAGATAGCTTTTTTTAGACAATTTCAAGATCACAATGGATCTTGCTATAAGATCGTTTATTTACAACTACAACTAAATGGTATACAAAGTCGACCGAAGATTAAATAGGATTTATGGCTACACAAACCGTTGAGGTAGTTCTAGATCTGAGCAAAGACGAACTACTGTACGTTTTGCCATAAGTACCTCTCGTATTCTGCTAAATAAGTTTCGACAATGGGCCCAAATGTAATTCGAAAACTTCCCTTCCTCGATCTTGATTCAAGCAAAAAGAAATTAGAATACCAGTGAAATTAGGGAGACCAAAATTCTCTATGGGCACGAACATCCGTTTGATATTTTCTATCCTAAAACCGGGTCAAATGGCCACCCAAATTACATACTCGGTATAAATGCTAATTTTCAATATAAATGCGCAAAATGGCAATTGCGAAGTCAATAAGCATGTCGAAAGAGAATTCAAACAAATAATAGGGAAGCAGCAAATGCCCAAAATACAGAAACCAGTACATCTTTGGGAGATCAGACACCGGGGTCGGAGCCGCGGAGCATACCCTGTGACAAGGACCTCGAGGAGGCGCTTCCACAGGCGTCGATCCCCAGCCTCGAGATCAGCCGCGCCGTCGACACCGCGCTGTGGAGCGGTAGAAGGGATTGCAGAGCCCTCATGTCGCCGCCGGACACACTGCGAAAGATACAAAAAAAAAAAAAAAAGAATCAAAATCTGCTCATCGATGAGCACCAGAACGGGGCAAGTCAAGACGGCGGGAGAAAGCGAGTTGCCTTCGAGTGCAAGCGCAGAGAAGGGACGAAGGACTGGGGGCAAGGGGGCTCGCGGATCTCCTCGTAGCGTGCTTGAGCAAGGAGAGAGCGGGTCTCGAGATCGAGCGATAGCGCGACGCCATGGCTGCGGAGCGAGGCGGGAGAAGCGCTTGATTTTTTATTTTTATTTTTCTGCGGCGGCTCAAAACCCTAATCCTTGCAAAGAGGCAGAAAAAAATTTGGCCCAATAATTCTGGGCTGCACCAAAAAAAAAAAAAAGCTCTTAACATCCATTCCTAGTAAACCTAAACCCAAACTTCACCTAACACTAACACACACACACACACACACGGAAAAAAAAAATCCTCATGCAGGTGGTGTTTTATGCTTCTCATATTATCGGTTTGGTTTGTGTTAGAATATTTTCTTCTTCTTAAATGATGCAGACTTTTATCTGTATATTCTTAGAGTCTGTCTACCTGAGTCCTTGTCATGGGGCACACACACCCCCCTAGGCATTATATATGTAGTTGGCTCGAGGTCTTCTCGCATTCCAATCACCATCACCATCGCACATCTTTTCCCACTTTTTAGTTTTCTTTTCTTTTATCTGGCCACCACCACCACCCTCCCCGAAGCTTTCGTCCAGCATCCTTATCATCTCAATGATGCTTGCCAAATTGCATGATATTAAATGCAGCAGGGGTTTGTACGCTTGTAGCTGTCCTTTTGGTCCACTCTGTTTGGTGTTCTTTCTAATTCTATAGAGACTAGAGATCCCCTGCTTTGACTTGTCACCAGTGCCATGCTATTATTCTTTACAAGCACATATGAATTATTCATTCACACTTCTAAAAAAATAGATCAAAATATTTTTTGATAATATTTTCTATAATCATACGTTTAAAACATTTTTACTTTTAATCACGATATAAGATGCTAGTTGGTCACCACTGTTATTTACAGCTGCATCGCCTAAAAGAAAAATAATTAAAGCTAATAGCGTTAGCATTAATTTTTGTGCTCGGTGGCAGTTCATCTAAAATTTGCAACTAAATCGAGGGTATTTCCGACATTTAAATAAGTGCCCTATATAAGCTTTTGCTCTTCTCCTCCCTCATCGTGACGGCGAGCTCCAAAACGAAGACAATTGAGTTTGAAGTGGAAATCGAGAGCGTGCGACGGGTGAAAGAGTTCGATTCTTGCCACACAAAAAAAAAGCTTTTAAAAAAAATCCTGTGCTTCGACGAGGAAATCGAGTCGTGCTTGGCTGTGGTTGCCGGATTTCGATCGATGATCGCACCTTTTCTTTTCGAGATTTTTAATGGTTTCAAGCGCTTCGGTGAGACAATGACCTCTCCTTTCCCTTGTGTTCTTCGCTGTCGGAAACACTAGTACGAAGTCGTGGAGAGCCGGGACGTGCCGCCGATAAGGCCGCGGAAAGCGTTTTGGTGCTTCGTCGTACGGCCACACCGATGGATATTGCTATGGGGGTTATGAAGATATCGAGGCTTCAGGGGCACGAGAAGCTGCTGCCGCTACAGATTCATCTTTTGCTTGCGTGTCCATCTCCTTGCTTTAGTCGCTGAAAAAGATCGGATTTTCCGGCGCCGATCCGAGGAAAAGACTGCGGATCTTGGGAGATATCTCGCCGCAGGTGCTTTAATCGAGCTGCGGATGCCGAGAAATCGCCCCTGCCCGATTTGTTTTACAAGAGGTTCCTGAGAACAAATCCGGTGCGACGGTCATCCGAGTGGACAACCGGTCGCGCTCCGGGAACGACGGTCATCCGAGTTGGCAACCCGGTCGCGCCCCGCGCACGACGGTCTCAGATCTCGAGGCAACTAGTGGTTCTGCAATCCTTTTTATTTTTACTTCTTTTGGTTTTGGATGTTGCAGCTTCGGAGAAGGAAGGTTTTGCTGGGAATTCCGCTGGCCGCAGTGCTTAAAAAACAAAAAAGTATGACGAGAAAGAAGGGTGAAGATTCCTCTAGCTAACATAAGATGTGAAAGGGAAAAAAGAGGAAAATTTTAAAGTAAAAGAAAAGGTTCGAAGAATCTCCAGAGGCATCTCATAAAGCTTTCAATTATTTGAGGTTTTCGGTCTCTTCTACTTTTATGTCCAAAGCATTATCTGTTCAAAGCTGGTTTTTGGCGTTGAGTTCTTTTTAGCAAATCTTCAATTTCGGAAAGGCTGCTTCTTTACTGTGATTCCTGTTGCCTGGATGTAGTTTTGGCTTAAATTTCCATTATCATTCTGCTGAAGTCTCTGATGAAAGAGAGCACTTCTTTTGCCGAGAAAGATTAAAAGGAGTAAGGTCATAAATTTGGATTCTGCAACTTCGGATATCATCCCTGACCAGGGCGCTTTGTATCGGGTCGAAAACTTTGTCTTTGATTGCGGTTGTGCATGATATGATAGCCGTGACTTCTTGCAAGGAAGGAGAGATGGAGATCGTCGACCAGGGGAAGTATGTCCGGTACACTCCAGAGCAGGTAGAAGCTCTAGAGAAACTCTACCACGAGTGCCCGAAACCAAGCTCCTCGCGGCGGCAGCAACTCATCAGGGAGTGCCCCATCCTGTCCAACATCGAACCCAAGCAGATCAAAGTTTGGTTTCAGAACAGGAGGTGTTTTTGTTCTCCAGTTAATTAATCCTTGTACATACATATATGTACTTCTATTCATAACCTTCTTTTTTGTTGGCTTCAATTTAGGTGCCGTGAGAAACAGCGAAAGGAAGCAGCCCGGCTTCAGGCCGTAAACCGGAAGCTGACGGCAATGAATAAGCTCTTGATGGAGGAAAATGATCGGTTGCAGAAGCAGGTGGCTCAGTTGGTCTACGAGAACGGTTACTTCCGTCAACAGACAAAAACCGTAAGTTTTGATTTCTTCTACCTCTAGATATTCAAATTTTGTCGATGATTTTTTTCCTTTCTATATCGAGCTCTATATCGTAACTTGGTCCTTTGTACTCGACAGGCTGGATTACCGACCACCAACGGAAGCTGTGAATCAGTTGTGAACGATGCTCCGAATCAGTTGACATCACAGCATCTGCCAAAGGATGCTAGTCCTGCTGGGTTCGTCAAAGATTGCTGTACTCACAACTGTAGAGTTAATCTTCTTTAGATGTGTTTCTTTATGGTTCCACTGATTAAGGTCATTCTTCTTCTTGCAGACTTATCTCTATTGCAGAGGAAACTTTAAAAGAGTTTCTGTCGAAGGCTACTGGAACTGCTATTGAGTGGGTCCAAATGCCTGGGATGAAGGTGTGGACGCATTCCTATTTGCTAACTTATAATTAATGATAATTTTCAGGGTTTTTTTTTCAGAAAGCAATGAAAGGAAAAAAAAATCATACTCATGTCTATGCATCTATGTGAACGTGGACTTGTGGTGTTGCTTTCTTAATTTGAGATGAGCTGAACAGTATGGTCAACTAATCTCCTGTCTCCGACTGAGCAGCCTGGTCCGGATTCCATTGGAATCGTTGCTATTTCACATGGTTGTGCTGGTGTGGCAGCAAGAGCTTGTGGCCTTGTAGGACTTGAACCTGCAAAGGTATGCTCATGTTGGGGGGAGGCAAATGTTACAACTCCATGTTGTGTAGTCTAATTTATTAATTTATTTTAGGTCTCAGAAATTCTGAAAGATCAGCTATCATGGTTTTGGGACTGTCGATCATTGGATGTTGTGAATGTACTACCAACTGCTAATAATGGAACCATTGAGCTTCTTTATATGCAGGTAGCTATATCCGCAGAGGTGCATGTTCATGTTTCTTTAGCTTTAGAACCTGATGAAATTACAGCTGTACTAACACGCTTAAATTGAAGATGTACGCTCCAACAACACTTGCACCTGCTAGAGATTTCTGGTTGCTCCGATATACGTCAGTTCTCGAAGATAGAAGTCTTGTTGTAAGCTACTACCATTTTAGTTGCCCGCAGCTTCTTTTTTGTCCTTCTGAGTAAAACATAATTTCACAACCTTGTAATAGGTCTGCGAAAGATCACTTAATAATACCCTAGTTGGTCCGAGCATGCCTACTGTTCAACCTTTTGTCAGGGCAGAAATGCTTCCAAGTGGTTACTTGATAAGACCATGTGAAGGTGGTGGTTCTATTATTCACATTGTTAATCATTTGAATCTGGAGGTAAAACAGTTGCAATTAATCAGAGTTAGATTAGTCATCTATGTTTGTCAATAGACTGTTGTGTGCTATCTTGCTTTGTATTATGACCTGAGCGGTGAGCCTAATCAATTGGTTTGGCCTTGAATCAGCCTCGGATTGTCCCTGAAGTTATAAGGCCACTTTATGAGTCATCTACACTGCTTGCTCAGAAAACAACAACTCTGGTTAGCAACTTTCCCCAAGTTTTCTTATTCATCCACTGTGAAATATGTTGCCGTGAAATGCCACTTCCATTTTTTTTTTTTTGGAAAAAAATGTAGACATTTTCCTTTTTTCATAATTATAACTGATTCTGATAACCGACTATGGTTTATCATAAATTATTTGACTAATATATTTTTATTGTTATCAGGTTTTGCGCCATCTTAGACAGATAGCATATGAAATTTCTCATCCTTCTGCGTCTCAATGGGGACGGCAACCTGCAGCTCTGAGAGCACTTGGCCAGCGGTTGAGCAGGTGCTAACTAGTAATTTCTCAAGTCATTTTCTTTGCTGTGTATTCTTGATATTTGTTACCAAGATATTCATAGATATTTATATGCAGAGGTTTCAATGAAGCAGTTAATGGATTTGCAGATGATGGGTGGTCTATGGTCAGTAGTGACGGTTTCGATGATGTAACAATTATTGTCAACTCATCTCCTACCAAGATGATGGGTTTAAATCTTGGTTTTATGAGCGGAATTCCCTCGACAAGCACTTCTGTTCTTTGTGCAAAAGCATCCATGCTTTTACAGGTTCATATTTTAAACTATAATGTTTCTTTCAAGGAATGTGCAGCAAAAAAGATTATCTCCGAGAAAATAGCATTAAATTTGGCATGTCACTGCTGTGAAACAAGTGTTTGTTAGGAATTTATTTAGATTTCTTTCGAAAAAGAAGACACTTAGGGTCATAGTTGTTTCTTATTTGATCCTGCTTGTCTACATCTATAGAGTATATCTCCACCAATGCTCTTAACGTTTCTAAGGGAGCACCGATCAGAATGGGCAGACTGCAACATGGATGCCTTCTCTGCTGCAGCTGTAAAGGCCAGTCCCTGCATAGTACCTATAACTAATACTGGATACTCCGGTAGCCAGGTCATTCTACCTCTGGCCCAGACACTTGAGCACGAAGAAGTAAACATTCCCTCTTTGATTTTAAATTTATCTGTACGATGATATACATTTATTTTTGCACATATTGCTTCTTGACGTTTATTTCCCATGTGATATTAATTGTCTGTTTGAAGATGTTCATTTATCTGTACACATCATTTTGCTTCTTTATATTTAATCTCATCCTATATTTCCCTTGTCAGTTCTTAGAGGTAATCAAGTTGCAAAGCATTGGTCATAATCAGGAAGCACTTACGCCTCGTGAACTCTACCTGTTGCAAGTATGTCTTCTTTTGTCAGTTAGTGTGTTCATTGGTAATCTTGAAAGGAAAATTCTAGAAAGGAAACAACTAAAATGAACTTCTTCCATTACCGACTGCTTCTATTAAGGTAGCATATTTTAAGCGAGTTTTGATGTGCGTTACCATAGGATGATGCTAGATATTACACCTCTGCTATTAGTGTGGCAAAGATATGAACATATTAAGAAAACTCTTCTTGTTCTACCTTTTTGCAACTTGAAGTTCTTTCATCCAAAACCCACTTATCGCATAATTGAACTGATACTTGTGATGACAATCGATTTGGCAGCTTTGTAGTGGAATGGACCAGAATGTTGCTGGTAGCTGTTCTGAGCTTATATTTGCTCCCGTAGATGCATCATTTGCTGATAACATGCCATTGTTGCCTTCTGGTTTTCGTATTATCCCTCTTGATATAAAGATGGTAAGAACATGGAAACTGCTCAGGGCTAGATAATTGTCTGGTAAATGATTAATTTTATGATTTCGGGCTATCTACTGCACTGATGTTACACAAGAATTTTGCGTGAAAGTTTTTATGGCTCTTTTTTACAGGACAGAAATGGTCCTAGTAGAACCTTGGACCTTGCTTCTTCTCTTGAGGTTGGTTCAACTGGCATCTGTGTATCTCATGATTATTCTAATAGTTGTGGCAACATCAGATCTGTTATGACTATAGCATTTCAATTTGCTTTTGAGAGCCACCTTGAAGAGAAAGTGACGTTAATGGCTCGACAATACATTCGTAATATCATCACCTCAATCCAAAGGCTTGCATTAGCTCTTTCACCTTCATCCGTTGGTTCTCATGGTGCCCTCCAAATACCATCTGGAAGCCCAGAAGCTGCCACACTTGCTCGGTGGATTTGTCACAGCTACAGGTTAGTCATCTTTATAAGCAATCACAAGTAAAAATATGCTCATACTTTTCCTTGTGTCTCCACAAGAGGAAATAAGTATATACATATATAAACACAAAATGCACATTCAGTTCTCTTGATAATCATCCATAAACAACTCCCAACCAGTTTATGCAACAGTGCGATAAATATCTATAGTTTAAGTCTTCGTAGTTTGGTTGATACAATTGGAATTTAGCTCGCTGATCAACTCCATCTAAGAAATACCAACTCTGTTACTTTTAAAGTAACCTATGGACACTTAAATACATTTTCCAAGTAATGTTGAAGTTCCAAATGCTCTATATACTGTTGTGTATAGTATGTGAATACATTGCTTCTTTCTGCAGGACTCATTCAGGAGTAGAACTTATTAAACCTTCGACTGATAGTAGTGACTCACTTCTGAAGATGCTTTGGCATCACTCAGATGCTATTGTTTGCTGTTCTTTCAAGGTTTGCAGAGCACTTTCCTTCCATTCTTTCTCCTATAGTTACGAGTATAATTGCGAAACTGCTCTCTTGGTCAATTCACCATATTAGTTTTCTTGACTGCAACGTTCCTACAATGCCACCTCCTTCCATGATTATTTGCTGTAATATTTGAAGTAATATTGAACTTCTTTTTAGCCGTTCTAGTACAACTTGGATTGTTTGAGGTATTTCTTTCCATGGTAACTCAGACATTAGCTTGGATATCAGAGTGTAGAAACTTGAGATGCATTGAGGACATTGCATGTTAATTATCTACATTAATTAAGGATGATATTTTGTAAGAGATTGAAACCCTCATATAGTGGATTATTAATGAAAAATGATTTTTTCTTAATCAAGAATAGCATTATATCTTTTGAAAGAGCCCAAGATAACTCATCAATATACTCCTATGGCTCTCCTCTATGCCTGCCCATTATTTTGTTTGTCTTGACCTTGTTTAGATTTATAATTTGTAAAGAAGTGCTAATGGTTTTTGGCTGATCCTTCTGCAGGGTATGCCAGTTTTCAGCTTTGCCAACCAGGCTGGTCTTGACATGCTTGAGACAACACTGATTGCCTTGCAGGATATCACTCTAGAAAAGATTTTTGTTGATGAAGGAAGGAAGATAATTTGTGCAGAGTTACCACATGTGATTCAGCAGGTTAATCAAATAACTTTTTTCACCTGTTAGGCATAGAATGATACAAAATCCTAAATGTCCACAATCAGGCATCAATCTCCTTCCTTCATGTGCAGGGTTTCATTTGCCTCCAAGCTGGCCTTTGCATTTCTGGCATGGGTAGGCCTGTTGCCTATGAGCGAGCAGTAGCTTGGAAGGTGTTGGATGATGAAAAGAACCCCCACTGTCTGTGCTTCATGTTTGTGAACTGGTCCTTTGTCTGAATAACCTTTGCAAGCAGAAGAATACCAAGGATGGATAACAAGATGGTATCTTTTGTGGCTCTCCGTTCCAAATTATTAATGTTGTTACTGATTTCCTCTTTAAACAAATTGGAGATTATACTATTCGTCCATAGCTTACTTTTCCAGACTCTCCTTACTTGCTTAGAACGCAGTTCTCCTCCCTGTGGTTTGTGCTGTCGTCCTATGTTTGGTTATTCTTTAATTTCAAGCTTGGAATTTAGCGGCATCATCTTTCGACCATGGTATTTGGGTCGTGCGCTTGAACCCTAACATTTTCAAGTGCAAGAGATCAGAAAAAATTTGGAAGATCTGTGCTAGTCTCATATCTGATGGTGGATCTGTTCAAGCACAAGAATGGCAACAGCATAAATCGCATGCATTACCAAAGCTGAATAGGATGGCATCTGCTTTTTTAGGTTTCAGAGGAAGATATCCTTCACTGTTGACCTTGAAAGCAGAAAACAAAAGCAAGCTGGTGTGGAGTGTGACATCCAAGAATGATGCCTGGTGTTTCAAGAATCATCATGCTCGTGAGGAGGAGGAGAAAAGTGTCCACGGCTACACTTTATAGGGAGAAGAGAGGTGGTGGAAAACCAATGAGGGGAAATCTTGCATGCACTGGCTTTTCATGGCACGCTGTTGTGGTACGCATTGATAAAGTTGGAGCTTGTCCTTAGTCGAGGCCTCTCTCATCAACAATGCAATTAAAGCTGACACCAAGATCCTCTCTCAAGGATGTTCTTTGACCTAAATGATGGGCATTAGATATATTTAAGTTTGGATTAAATGGCTTTTTTTTTCTAAATTTTTTTTATGATGTTTTAAAATACTTACCAGTGAGAAAGATTTATATTATGTCTTGAATAATAAGTGCAATGATGAGAGAAAATAGCTAACCATTAGTTAATAATATAAAGCTTTTGTCTAATTTAGATATCAGACTTCTTCTTGGTAGATTGGAAAAGGATAGTCTCCAAATCTACTACATGAGCTCAGTATCAAATAACGTGTAATAGTATATGAATTTATATATAATAGCAACAATAATAATAAAGCTATTGACCAAACAGATAACTCCAAATTTATCCTATAAAGCCTTTAAAAAAATGAAATTTGTAAACAACCTTATGCGTGTAAAATTTTAATTATTCCTTTATTATAATATATGTACTGTGGAAGACTTAGGCACCTTTTTAAAACTAAATGAACATATTTAAAACCAACTATATGTACAAAAACATCAGGTCCCGGAATTCTTTTTTTTAAAAAAAGAAATTTAAGTCAAAATTTGAATCAACGGTAGATGTGGCTCATAATTTTTTTTTTGAAAAATAAATTAATTTGGATCCAGAGAGGATAATATTTAAGAAGGAGAAGAAGAAGAATGCAAGTCCTTCAGCGATGCAGAGAGGGCTGGAGTATGCATCATCTCAACTCAAGGAAGGAAGGTGGTATATGTTTTGAGTTTTGATATATCGATTAGATATTTAATTTTTTTTGGAGATCGATGTACTTGGTGAAATATATAGGTGCCGGTAAAAAATGTAAGGATTAGTTTAATCCACTGACTTCACCTTAAGTTTAAAATTTTATCATCTAATATCTCTCCAGTGACACCTATTAATTAATCACAATCACCTTAAAACCAACCTTGGTGATCATCGGTCTATTTTGAACTTGCATGTCAAATATTTTTTTTTAAAAAAAATGCAGAGAGAGCATCCACATCCACATAGTCTAAAAAAAACACATAAAAGCGTGGCTCACTTTGGATAATGTATTTAGTTAGAGCAGAAGTACTTGAAGTTAAGCAGTATCTACAATTTCACTTGGGGCTTTATTCGTTGTTCGTTTAAGAAGAAATAATCAACAAAGGGTCCTCTTGATGGCATTAATACTCAGATTCCTTTGATGAATTTATTTGTGTAAAAAGATATTTGATGATCATATTTTGTATACTTTAGTAGAGGAATTAATTGAATTTAAATTTATGTAGATAGGCGCTTATAATGTCTTCAGTATACTTGGATGGATGGAGTAGGTTGGTCTGAATGGTATTAAGATATGGGTGTTTTTGTTCCTGTTATTTTTCGTTCCTTCCTAGAGGCTAAATATGGGGAGATCCAGAATTGAGGGGAGTAGCAGCTATTTAGCAATTCCTAAGCATGAGAGACTTGTTCTTTTTTTATATAGAGGTAATAAAGCTTTCCTCGTTGTTGACTGATTAAATTTTCATTAGATTAACTGTGCATTTGCTTGCCATTCCCATCACCCAGGGAGGCGTCAATGCCATCGAACGATCCATGCCGCACTCAAGCCCATCTCCGCAAGCCCCAAGCCCTGAACAAGCAATCAATCTCATTCTGCAGGAACAACATCGATTAATTTTAATTACGACTCTCATAGCTAAGGAAGCTTCTCCTCTCAGTTCTGGTCTTTGATACAGCATGATGCTTAAGGAGATTTCAGCAGAGTGTTTGACAACAAAGAAGAACACTACTGGTGATCAATCACTGGATGAAGGAACTAGTCCATCAAATCCTGCGCATTTCCAGCAAAAAAAGAATGAACCAGATAAAGAAGGAGACGTCGGTCAAATCTGGAGGAAACTTGTTACATATTACTTGGCCTTTAAGTTTGATCAGAAGCATGAATTATTCAAGAGGATTAATCGATAGTTCAGGAGTACTGCATATTTCTGCTGCTGTATGTGCGTGTTCATATGATTTGTGTGCAGGTCACATCGCGAAAGATGGGAGTCCCATCAAGTGGGGTCCGGCTATGGCGGTCGGGCACGGGCGGCTCACCATAAACCTACAATTTAGCGATCAGCAGCTGCGTCGCCGCAAAGAATTCTCGCATTCATTCCGAGAGAAGGCACGAAAAGTAAGCAAAAGCAGCAAGCCACTCCATCCATTCCAATCCATCATCATCATCATCATCATCATCCTCTCCAAACCCTAATCCGGGAGATCGATCCCTGGGAAGAAAGAGAGATGAGGAATCCCTCGCAGTCGCCGCCGGCTTTGATGGAGCAGCAGCAGCCGACGACGCAGCGGCAGAAGCAGCGGGGGCGAGGGGGAGGGTCGTCTTCGTCTTCGTCGTCGATGCCGACGCCGACCCGGTGCTGCAGCAAGGAGGGGATCAAGCGCGGCCCCTGGACGGCTGAGGAGGACGAGGTCCTGGCCAGCTTCGTGCGGCACGAGGGCGAGGGACGGTGGCGCACGCTGCCGAAGCGCGCCGGCCTCCTCCGCTGCGGCAAGAGCTGCCGCCTCCGCTGGATGAACTACCTCCGCCCTTCCATCAAGCGCGGCCCCATCACGGACGACGAGGAAGACCTCATTCTCCGCCTCCATCGTCTCCTCGGCAACAGGCATCCTCTCTCTCTCTCTCTCTCTCTCTCTCTCTCTCTCTCTCTCCTAGGGTTTCCATACATCTCACCTGGAATTTTATCGAGCAGGTGGTCGCTGATAGCCGGCAGAATCCCCGGCCGCACCGACAACGAGATCAAGAACTACTGGAACACCCATCTAAGCAAAAAGCTCGTCAAGCAAGGGATCGACCCGCGCACCCATAAATACCTCATCACCTCCTCCCCTTCTCCGCCGCTGCCCCCGCGACCTCCTCTTCCTCTTCTTCCTCCTCCTCCTCCTTTTCCTTCTGTAGTCCCTCAAGAGCCGGTCGACTGCAGCCAAGTCTTCACCGATGATCTCGGTTACAAAACAGATGACGTCTTCTCCGATCTGCTGATCGATTCATTCATCAGTGAGGACATCAATTTTATGCAGCAACAGGATCATTACATTCCGAATAATAATCAAGATGGCCATCGTAATATGACTGCCAGCATCGACGGAATGCAGAATAAGGATCGGGCCGAGGTGAACAACATCGAGCATGTGGGCGGGTCATCGATTCCAGGTTTTGCACTTGAGGGGATATGGGAGGATGCGTTCCATTACTTTGGTTGATACGTAATTGAAGTAAATTCCGTGGATCCTGCAGGGGTAATAAGGTTAATTAAACTGGCTCTTTCAGTTGCATTCCCCATATATACATGCCTTCCAAATAATTTGCTTAACTAATTAATTTTAAAAACTGATATCTTGTATCAAGGTCCGTGGAACATATATTGTCTTTATAGATTACATATATTTCATTGGGAAACAATTGACCAGTTAAGCTGTGCTTTTATGATATCTTCTTCCAGTTAAGTTCATATATCATTTGTTACATATCATCATGTACTTAAAATATTTGTTGGCTATATGCATACCTGTAGAGTTTGCATCATATACATAAACTCCTAAGCTTTTATTATGTCGATTTGATTGATGTACGCACGCACACACCTATCTTATCTGCACTTTGGGGCGAAATAAACAAACTACTTTTGATCTCTCTCTTACCTCACAAGGAGTCTTACGCTTAAAATGTTTATTCCAAACAGTTAAGCAAAAGAAGATAGAAAAAAAAAAGAAGAGGGAAAGATTGAGAATGAGAAGGAAAAGAAAAGGAGAGGAGAAAGAGAAAGAGGAGGAGGGGGGTGGGGGGGGGGGGAATGAGAGGAAGGGAGAATACAAATAATATTACTACCCAAACTTTAGAAGATACTTATAGACCTAAGTAACCCTCATTAATGAAAGCATTAATGTGGCATGGGATATGAAAGCGTATTTGAATCCATTTACTATGCACATTATTATCATCCTTTTTACCAGACTAATTAACTAAACTTGTGAGAAACTGTAGTTACACATAACTATTAACTATTCAGTACTAGTCCGGAATCACCACTCTATACATAATAGCTCAAGTGATATTGCAACTAGATTTATGCATCAACACACTTAGTTTCTTGTTTCACTTATATCCTGCACTACTTATGAATTATTATTGTGTGTGTGTGTGTATATATATAGCTTCAAAGTAATAAGGTTGGTGTATGTTTCGCTAGTTAGAGCAAGTAAACGTTGATATGTACAGCATGAAGGAGAGCTAGAAAAATATTATATTTATAATTAAGTTATTTTGTATTTAATTTTTATTTACTTTAGGTAGAGAAAGAGTAGCAAATGTTGATATATATATATATATTTAATGATGAAAAGTAGGGTGAGAAAAATAAGAGAAGGTATGCAGATTATATACAGATAATTATATATAGTCTGTGTTAAAGAAAAAAACTAGATAATTATTTCGATCATATATATATATATACATACACAAACAGAGAAACAATGCTCCCAATAGCATATTTATTGCCATAAATTAAATCAGTCTACTTAATAATATCATTGATAAGTTTAAGATTTAATGCCCAATATATGGAAGCTTAAAATATATCTCTTCTCATTGATTAATTTATAGTTTATGTAATAGTTCCTTCAACTGTTCAAGTTCTTCCTCTCTTTTTTTAATGGAACATATATATATAATTTTTGATATTTGATACTAATTTTTTTTAACGTGTGTGTATATATAGATTACATCGTCAATTTTCATATTTTTTTTCAAAATGCAAAACAATAGAATGCAAATGATATGAATATTATATACATGTACACAATTGGAATATATACCCACCCAATAATTAACTTTGAGCTATTGGAGGAGACTAACAGATCAAGTCTGACTAGAGGTTGGCTCAGCTGGTCCAACAACATCATATTATAATTTGCCAAGAAATTTTTTTTTTTTTTGGGGGGGGGGGGGGTTGTGATCACATGCTTAATTAGGCCAAAAATGAGGAGGGTTCAAATTAAGGAAAACTCTTGAACATATTACACGGTCTCACCTACCAGTTTCATAGCTAAAAAAAGGTTTCATTCCCATGCAACAAAGGAAGAAGAGTAGTTGGTTTTCCATTCATATATACATATACACTTTATTCTCAACTAAACCACTAACAACATATATTCCATTAATTGATGGAGTATAAATATTATATTTATTAGGTAATTATTATACAATAGATGTTGATAAATATATATAAAGAGAATTAGTGGCTTAATTAAGCTCTCTCTCTCTCTCCACATCTTATATATATATATAATGAATCCTTGACCTACCAAACAATACATTATATGTCTGTTGTGTTTGTGATTCAACTGCATGCAAAAATATTTCATTTCAGTGCAAACCCACTGCATACGACATTGAAAATTAAAGGATTTCCGTGAAGCTCCTTAAGAGTCAATAAATCAGCTCAATCAATTAACAGTAGATCAGGAAAACACTACAGATGACTTTTATTTTCCAGATATAATTACAATCTTTGTTAGCAAGTTCTTCCTCTCTCTCTCTCTGTGTATCTACGTACGCACATCAGATCCTACAGGAGTTCAATATCAACACACGCATTGCGAGTAAAACATATCGAAGAATGAGAGCAGATCAGTTAAATGCAACTGAGCAAATATTGAACTGTAAAAGATTCATGCATGGAAAGAAGAAAAACTGTAAAAGCTACGGAGAACCAACTTGATTTAAGTCATCCTCACCAGGCACGGACGGGCCTTCGATGCTTGACGGAGGCGTTAATGATTCTGCAACTCAAACGATTTCTTCAAAGACCCAACCACCAGCGAAAGCCATATGTATCTTCTTCGTAAGGGGAGAGTTAAAGAGAGAGGAGGAGGAGGAGGAGGAGGAGGAGGAGGAGGTAATAATAGAGATTTAATGATCAGGAATGCATCATATATTGGATCGACCGGTAGCTCGTACACTTCCTGTTTTATAATATTTCTTCCTTGAAGCGTCGAAAGAGAGACTCAACTGCCAACCCAACTTTCCAGTTCATCCAAAAGGTAGTGTTGAGCGGGGTAGGTTTTCAAAACCACATTTCTTTCTTCCTCAATCCTCATCTACTAATTTGATTTATTTTCTACCTACTTAATTCTCTTCACTTTTTTTTTTCATATATTTATATACATACTGTGGACCTCTTTTTGATAATTAATTTAAGTCTGCTTCATGCACTCGTCCTGACTCATATATATCCAATTTATGGGGTTCAGGATGGATAAACCGATCCGTTCCCACTTCCTTTTGTTTTAATAATATTATTAATTAGGCGGGTAAATTAGGATTTCATCCGTCTATATATTATTAAGTATCTCCTAACAAATAAAATGATGCATTATGACACATAATGCGACGAGCCTATCAACCCAATTAAACTTAAAAATATCGGGCTAAGTCCAAATTGAGCCCATCAGCGGCGCACCGTCACCGCTTCCGCCAGTTAGGGTTCATATAAATACTTCGCGACCGCCATTCCCAACCCATCTTCGCGTCTCTGATTGCCGCCGCATTCTCACCGTCCCCGCCCCGGCCCGCCGCTGCGTGCTCCCCCCTCTTCGTCGGAAAATTATGGCGGATTCAAAGGCGGTCACCCTACGTACCCGGAAGTTCATGACGAATCGCCTTCTATCAAGGAAGCAATTCGTCAGTTTCTAATCCCCTTTTTAATTTTATTTTTCCTGCGATGTTTATGTCCGAGGGCGATCTTTTTTACTCCCCCTCCGAAGATTGATCTGCTGTGACTTTGATTCTAGGTGATTGACGTGCTTCATCCTGGAAGAGCAAATGTCTCCAAGGTTCGTGTTTTTGGAGGTTTTGACATTTGGTGGCTCCTGTTTCTTGTTGTATGGTTCTCTGAATTGGGTTTTGATGTTTTTGATTTGGTGAAGGCGGAACTGAAGGAGAAGCTGGCAAATCTGTATGAGGTGAAGGATCCGAACACGATCTTCGTGTTCAAGTTCCGGACGCACTTCGGAGGTGGTAAGTCGACCGGGTTCGGGTTGATCTACGACACATTGGAGAATGCAAAGAAGTACGAGCCGAAGTACCGACTCATCAGGGTATGGATCCTGATTACGTTATATCGATTTATTTTTTAGAATGTTTGCTCCCGAGCTATCGTAATATAATCAGTTGCATATCCTATCTTAGCATACGTCCACTTTCGTTTTTGCCAGGATTTTTGTTGTTACACTAATCAGGCATGGCATGTTCAATTAACTGATACTTGTGAGCTCTGTGACTTTTTTTTTAGTTTTATGAAGTAAGATACGCTCTCATGGCCCCAATTAATTATTGTGCGGCTTGACCAGTAAACTTTAAGCTGATTTTTCATTCATCTTATTGAATGGAATCAAAAAATTGGTCTTTCTGACGATAATGCAACAATGACAAAGACTGCATTCATTATCTCATTATCTCAAACTTAGCGATTGGAGTTGATTAATGCATACATCCTTCCTTCATATGGCGGACTGATTCGTTCTTGGAATAGTGTTACAGAAAGAATCCTCTTATAAGAACAAACATGGAGTTTGTTAATGTAGTAATTGTTAGATAAGTGGTGAACTGGTAATGCTATATTAACTATGAAATATTTTCCACTGAAAAATAAGTTTTGAAAGATGAGTGGAAGTACAGTAGAAAGCCATAAGGTCAAAATTTTAATGATGCAGTAGAATAACACAAGCGTATATACGGGAACAGACAGTCAAGCAGCAAATTTGTTGATTCAAATCGAGTGATCTGGGAAGATGCTATCATGACCTTGCTTTTGTTTTGACTTCAATTTTAATGCTCTTCCTGGGAAATACAGAAAACCTACTTTTAGACTAAAACTAGTTGATAACCAGATTTTTGTATGAGTTTTAGAGTTTTAGGTTGGGATTTGGGAGGACTGGCACTGACGAAGATGTTGAGCCCATTAAAAATCTAATCCTTTGAATTTAGTGACAAAATGATAGCAAAGACTACTTTGGTATCAGAGATACTGCCTAATATGCTTAATAGCTGCATGCATCACCATGACATGCACATCCTTTTTATAACTGAAGATGGCATAGCTGTTACATCTAGAGCAATCTGAAACCACAATCATGCATATTCTTTTAGTGACTCTGAATACTTCGCTGAATGTGTATATACAATAAATCTTGAATAAATAAGAGTTAAGGTTGGATTCAATTTTCGTGCAAAAGAGTTACTCTTAACTGCATTGTGCTCTGCAGAATGGGCTTGCGACTAAGGTTGAAAAATCAAGGAAGCAAATGAAAGAAAGGAAGAACAGGGCTAAGAAAGTCCGTGGAGTTAAGAAGGTAAATTGAACATCCTCTCGACTTTACTAATCTGTATTTGGATCCAAGTTTTAGTTTCCCGATTACAATTCCGTGCTTGTTGAAAAAGTGCTCACTGTTCATCTAATGGTTTCGTCCAGACAAAGGCCGGTGATGCTGCCAAGGCTGGAAAGAAAAAGTGAACTAAATCCCTCGTGGCTGTCATTATTGTTCACTCAAAGTTTTTGCTTCGGCTGGCAGGTCGACAATGCAACGCTAGAGTACAATGTTGGATACTTTATGCTTAGTTAATTTAGTCAAGTGAGATTTCCCCCTCAGCGTGAACGACTTCGTATGTTGAACATGAGTTTAGAAAATGTGAAGCTGTGCTTTTCTTGGTCTCTTCCTGCTTCCTCCATTCCAGTTCAGTGCAGACAATTTGTTCGCCTTCTCTTGAAGCACTTGTCTTCCCACATTTTTATGTTCTTCCATATCGCCACGCACGCAAATTCGAAATTTCAGGTATAATAAGTTTTTTATGGAAGCAAAAGAAAAAACAAGAAATGTTTTGTGTCCGAGGAAAATATTTGAAACGTGATGGACGTCACACTTGAATCCAAGAATCTTTCTCGGATCAGAGAGCTCAACAAATCGAAGTACTTCGCACATTGTCACCTGCTAGGTCGAGATCGGTCAGGCCATTTGAAGCCCGTCGTCATCCACGGATTCCCTTGGAAGAGAAGCAATCCATCGTCATCGTACCAGTTCAAAAAACAAAACAAAGAACAGGGAAATCTACAACCAGTTTTGAAAAAACAATACAAGGAACAGGGAAATCCCTACAATCGATTCAAAAAAAAAAACGAGACAAAGAACAGGGAAATCCACATGGTGTTTTTATTTGAAATTTGACAGCATGTTATTACCAGTCTCCCCCTCCCGGATCTACCTTTCGCTTTCTCTTTTGTTTTCTAATGGCTTCTGCTTTATCTCAATAGGCGCCGCTGATGGGGCCGCGCTTGTATTGTGGGGGATGCCACGCTGTCCCCAGCGTTCCCATCTGCGTAACGCCGTGTACGTGATCGACGCTTTGTTTCCGGACGCAGATTGCAGACCGAGCTGTTTCCTTCTCTTCACCTTCAAACTCCCCATCTACCCTCCCAAGTTGCGCCGCCTCCTTTTCACCTCGCCGTAACCCGAGCTTTTACCGCACCAGACCAAGCATCTTTCCTTTCTCTCTCTATATATTGATCTCACTTCAACTATTTAATTAATTCAGCAGTATTCTCCTTCAGTCTTCACCTCCCGCTCTCTCTGCCCTCCAGCTCGATTAATTCAGCAGTATTCTTCACCTCCCGTTCTCTCTGCGCTCCAGCTCGACCCCCTTATTGATTCCAGGATGAATCGCGCAAGCCGGTGGCTGCGGCACCTCTGGAGCAGCAGCAGTAGCAAGGAGAACAAGGAGACGAAGACTCGTGGAGGCAGCGAGGAGAGAATAGAGAAGAAAAGGTGGAGCTTTAGACGATCGAAGGACTCCGGAGATGCGACGCCCGGGCAGAACGCTTCCTCCGCGGCCGCGATCGAGGCGGCCTGGCTGAAGTCCTACGCCGCCAGCCAGGAGGAACAGAGCAAGCACGCCATCGCCGTGGCGGCAGCCACCGCCGTGGCAGCCGACGCCGCGGTGGCCGCCGCGCGGGCGGCCGTGGCAGCCGACGCCGCGGTGGCCGCCGCGCGGGCGGCCGTGGCTGCAATGCGCCTCACCAGTCAGGGAAACGCCAGCTGCGCCCGCGCTCGGACGGCGGCCGCGGCGAAGATCCAAACGGCGTTCAGGGGATACCTGGTGATGAATTTATTAACTAACACCGGTTCAATTCATGTTGCTTTGTGGTGCGCAATGCGGTTTGTAAAAAATTCTCACTTAATTTGCTCCAATTCGAAGGCGAGGAAAGCGCTCAGAGCGTTGAAGGCGTTGGTTAAATTGCAGGCTTTGGCGAGAGGTTACCTCGTTCGCAAAAAAGCCGCCGCAACTCTTCACAGCATGCAAGCGCTCGTCCGAGCGCAGGCCGGTATCCGAGCTCAAAGATCCTTCGTATGTTACACACTCTCGACCGAGAAGTAAAAAAAAAAACGTTTAGATTACGTTCACTCACTGATCCTTTTTCTCGATCGCAGGAAAGGTTGTCGACGAGCCTCGATAGCTTCACAAGGATCGTCGAGATCGACACATGTCGCCGGACGTCGCGGCCTTCGCATCGCATCAGCGCCTCTGCTTCGGGCTCAGGAGACGACCTCCTTCCGCAAGCCTTCTCATCCCGCACTCAATCCCAAATGCCAGCACCGATCGCCATCCCCGGCCGCCGTCGCAGCGGCGGCGAGAAGTGCGGCCGGTTGCCTGCAACCGCGCACAGCACTCCCAGGTATATGAGTTTTTCCGGCGACGAAGCCGTCACTCCGGCGAGGAGCGCGTGCACGGACGAGGGAGTCTTCCGGCACTATTTGAACGTGTCGAGCTCTCCCAAGTACATGGCGAACACGCAGTCATCGACGGCGAAGCAGTGGACGCTGGGTGGGTCGAAGCAGCAGCCGCCGGAGTCGTGCGGCGCGGGGAGGAGGAGGCAGCCTCTGGGGGAGATAAACGTGCAGGCGAAGGACAATTCCGGCTGCGGCGGAGCGCACAAACCCTGCACTCGGGTGGCGGATGGGTTTAGCTTCAAGAGGGCGGTGGTTGGGAGGCTCGACAGGGCGTCGGAGGTCGGGAAGGGGGCAGCGAGGGATATCTACTTGCAGAGGAAGTGGTGACGCAGTAGAATCGTGTGAAACGACGAGTATTGCAAAGTTGAGAGATGATCTCTTCTTGTGCTTGTTCTTCTCATCCACTCCATCCGTGATGTTTTTTTTTTTTCAATATGAAGAAATCTCATCTTCTCTTTGCTTTATCTTTCTGCGTTCATCGGTGTTTTAGTCACCGTAACGACAAGTCAGAGTCCCAACCATTTTTTTGAGTCAGTCAGTTAGCTATCATTATAGTACCATGTCGATCAACCTTACCGTATCAATCCTTCTGCATCACAGTAAGTTTCAGAGATTAAGATTGACCTAAGGTAAACAATTAAAGTGCTCTCTATAAGCAGTGATGGTGTAATATCATGGGTATTTTAGTGGAATCCTTATGATAGGAACAAAGTAGAAACATAACAATGATAATACAGCAGAAACCAACAACAATAATAGATAGTAATTCTACAATGACGATAATGAGGTAAAAATTCAATAATAATAATATGATAGAAATCAAATCCTGCAATGGTAATGGGACAGAAATCCTACAGCAATAACTGAGGTACAATTCTGACAGCAATAATAAGGCGGGGCAGCAGTTCTATAATAACAATAAAAATATAATAGAAGTCTTTTAAAGAGAATATTATATAAACTCAATGACAATAACAGCAGCTACAGTGAGTCTTTCGAGTTGTTTTCATTTTCCTCACTTGTGTTGTCAACTTGTTACTATTATTTGAAATCTCTTATCTGATGTCTTTTCATCTTTTTCTTGGGGAAGAGTAAAAGCAATTAACTATGCATGATGATGGAGAAAAGACTACTTTATTTTCAGTAATCTCTCCAACATGCTCGAGCAATAGAATGTCCTTGTAAACATCAACACTGCAGGAGATGTCTGTCCTGAGATCCACTAGTCTGAGCTCCATCCATCCATGAGATGTGACATCACCTGAAGCAGCAGCCAGGATGACCAATCTTTCACAGGGATTACGGTCCACCGGTGCTCTTAAAAACATTTCTTACGTTGATCATCTTGGAGATCTCCCCTGTGTATCTTTCATCAAAAGAGCTGAAGTGATGTAGAAATGCAACTGCAATCCTGTGATGCTACCCCACCGTCGATTTGGATTGGCCTCCCTGTATGTTTGTGTGCTTTATGCATCGAGCGATCCCTTTGACCTGCCGCTTCTACTATTTTTCTTCAAACCTACTTATGTCAACAGAAGAGGAAGGCCTACTTCAGTAGGTTTGCCCTCCCCTCGCTTCAAGGGCTTATTAGTAGTGGACACAGGCAAGTGGGGAGTTCAGAAACTTGTCAAAAAACGCAGGAGGGAGGAGGAGGCTGCCTCATGTTTTCAATTCAAATTTTAAGGTCAAACCCAATCAAGAACAATTAATCCCATCCTAAATGCATATAAATGCGTATGATCTTTTCTGCGCTGCGGTGCTGATGCTGATGGATGAAAGGAGGGAATTTTTAAGCTGCCGTCCGAAAGCAGGTTTCTTTTTCAGCAATGCATTTTGTCATGGATTCGGTGGATGCAAGCGTGTACAAAACTTGCAGACGCGAGCGAGGAAGAAAGCAGGCGATAAGACTGCTAAAAGCATTCTCCCCTCAGGTGGCCCCCTTCCTTCTCCTTCCTTCCTTCCTTCATTCATCCGTTCACTCTGTCCTAAAAACCACGTCAAGTCGATTGCCCTCCTCCCCCCTACCTTCCGTTTTTAAGGGCCAAAATGCCAAAACGAGGGGCCCTTCCTCTGCGCTTGCATCATCATCGCACTCCTTGGGAGGTGACCCCAGCAGGCAAAGGGCTCAAAGAAGACACGCCCCCCGCTCCTCCACAGTTGCTCAGAGGTTGCTTCCCCTTCCCTGCCTCAATCATGGCGGATGAGGATTTTTTTGATACCCTTTGGGTTTTGGGATCGAGCGAGTCTGTATAATTAATTTTTCTTTTGATGGATAGAAAGGAAAAGGATGCGCCCTTTGTTATTTTACAAAGCATATCTATCCATCTATTATTTGATGAGCTATGATACAAAGGAGATAAAAGTCCAGAGTAGATAATAGAACATAAAATATTTGGACAAAAAAAACTTTGATAATGATAATAATAAGATTAAACCTTTGATCTATGTGCAGTACATGAGGCGAGCAGTGCAACCTTTATCTGTATAAATACTTATCTGAATACTATTTCTTTTTTGTGGAGAAAGGAGAAGAGTCTTCTTTCCCCAGCAGAAGAGACAACATTACAAGACACAAACACCTTGTGCTATATATATAGTTCGGAGAGGAAGGTTGCAGAAGCAGTTCAGCAGTATCTATTTGGAGATGACAAATTCTCAACAATGCAACCCTAATATTTTTAATTCCTGCATTAAACACCTCATGCTTCAAAATACGTCTCATATTTCTATACATAAACACAGATCATAGTTTTCCACGTATGTGCGTATATAATATAATATAAAGAAGAAGTATAATTAATCAGTCGGTGGTCATGAGAGATGGGGTGTGCTTGAGCTGTTAAATAGTAAAAATTAATTGAAAGAGTGCAGACTACACACGTTGCATGTCTTCTGCGAATTCAATTATAATCACACATCATGCACGCACAGAATAAGAAGAAAAGGAAAATTTGAAAGAACAATAATTGGAGATAAATTTCATTTCTCTCCCTCCTACTTTTATTTTATTTTCAATTTTCGCTTCTTCCAAGTATCTAGGACACGAACTAAATACTTTTGAGAATTAATCATTAAAATCTGAAGCATTAATTATTAAAAAAAAATCATAACAATGAGAAATTAGAAGAAGAAAAGAAAGGAGGGAGGGGGCGAAGTGAAAAAAAGAGGAACGATAATAATTGTGAAAACAAACAAGTGAGGAGGAGGAGGAGGAGGAGGAGGAGGAGGGGAATTAAGTGGGGGATGCGGGTACGGGAGGAGACACGCAAAAATTCATGGTACGTGGTTGCTGCTGCTGCATTGGTGAGGAATAATTTCCAACATCCTTTCAATTTACCTCCCTCATCACTGTTCTTCTTTCTTTTCATCAGCAATTTACCTCTCTCTCTCATTAATCTGGATTCAAATGGCTTCCTTAAAACGATGGCCGGCTTCAAATTTAGGAATGGATAGTACAATATAGTAGTCTGTAGAAGATTAGTTATTTATTTTACCAAGGTAGACTGGTAAAGAGATGAGCTGAATTATAATTTTAGAATGGATCAACACAGGCGGTGCAATAAAATGTTTTTTTACTGCGTCATATGTTAACCGACCACATAAAGTGGTATTAATATATATATGTCGCAGTGCTGCATATATCTCATCATCGGTGGTGTTACGATCAATCACACCATTCCGAAATTTAAATTTCTTATGCTCCTTTGCCTCGCCCGCGTAAAAAATTAATACGAATGAGCGAGCAATAATTGTTAATATTTCGTGGCATGCATCTTATGCATATGTGGGTAGGATAAAAAAGAAATGTTGCAGAACATGGGTAAGATGAACGGAGTAAAGAATGCTATATATACATGTGGGTATCGACTCCATACTCCAAAGCATTAATTTGGGGACCGGGCTGGCGAGCTACGCCGGGTAGGAGGTGGATGAGTGAATGAATACGGACTCTCGTCAGGTCAGGTCTAGTCAGGTCCGGTCCAGGCTAATTAAATTGGGTATGAAAACCATTGAGTTTGGTACGTTGTCGTTACGCATATCGATGTATGCATATCGATACGAGAAGGTTAATAATTAATCAAGTGGCGGTGGCGGTGGCGGTGGCGGTGGCAGGCATGCCGATGCCGTCGTATTACATTTGCAGGGCAGGCGGCCGGCCGACAAAACGAACGTATGCGTACGCTGCTCGTATTTGTGGTAATTACCTTCTGCACCGTTGCTGCCATCTTTTGTTTTTTCCAGCACCTTTTTATTTATTTATTTCTGACATTCTTATTACCTTTTTTAAATTAAAAGATACAGAAACCATTTTTTTTAAAAATAAAAAATTAACTTCGAATATTATTGGATGGAATGAGGTCCGTGCATGGCTTACTATGGCTAGCTATATAAATTAATTTGGGCTTTGCCCTCCTTTTCCGCTTCCAAGTTCCAAGGAATGGTGTCTATTATTAAATTTTCCAATCTATGTTCTATGGTTAGTTTTCCACTCACAACCGTATACAAGTTTATACGAAAGGTTTAAAAAAAAATGAACTCTCCATGGAAGGTTAAAAAAAAAATCTTGGATATCAACTTTATGTGCCAAAAGAAGAAAAAAAATCCATATAGGGACAAACACGATTACTATCACCGTGTGAAAAACACATCATCATGAAACATCGGAAAATGACTAAAAATGAGAGGAAAAATACTAGGTTTTATCACTAGTCAAGCACCATGGACACGTAAAAAGAACTAATTTAAAGATAATTCGAATATAGATGATAAAAGAAAACGTGCAAGGTTTAAAAATCATCGACGCCATCTGTATACATAATCACCATGCCCATATACGTCAAATCTACATTAAACTTTTATGAACTTCCTCCGGGATACAGTTGAGCACACAGATAAATTTGACCCTAGCATGACAATTGATACAGAGGAGAGGGGAAAAAAAAGGAGAGTCTAATGACCTGATGATCACGCCGACAGACATGACCGACAGGACTTCCAATAATGTCCAACATCACTTCAACCTGATTATTCATTGCACGCGAGGCAACGTCACTTAGATTGCAAGCCCATTCAAGGAATTAATGGCAAATACCAAGATAAGTTCCAATGCACCAGTACCAAATTCAAAAACCAAGATCATAAAGATAGTCACCGAGCCTCTCCACAACCATGTTGCACTGACCGCCGGTCATTGGCTCATCATAGATACCGATGATTATGGCCAGGTTGGTTTTCTTCAAGGTGACGCCGCCAGTACCCTGAAAGTTATTGTTTCCACAAATCAAAAGTGTAAGCACCCATATCCAAATACCAAAGTTTTATTTATTTATTTATTTATTATCAGTGATTAATTAATGTTTTATGTAGTACACAACTGTGTGTATCAATGATGTGAAAGAATTAAGTGCGGTAAATTAGCCATAGAGGACTATAAACATGTCCTACTAGCCATTCGCTAAAAACATGGCGATTATATAGAACCAAACAACACAATGTATCTATTTCATGACTGCCCCAACGATCAACTTCGCTATCTCAACAATGAACCAAAGAAAACATCTGGCTGCTGACATCCTTGTCCATTTCTAGGTAGGTGAGCATATGCTTTAGCAGTGAAAAGACAAGTAGAGGCATATAATTTATTCTTGTCTCTATGACAGCATCAAAAGTTTTCTACAAAAGCCAGCTCGAAAATATTCAATAATTTGCTCAAGAAAATATTCTAACTACGGAAGTTTGCTAAGAAAATTCTCCAAATAGCATTAAACTGTTCATGGTGTGGGCTTTGCCCCCAAGAAAAAGAAAAACAGCCACTAAGACAAAATGCACAGGTTGCCCATATTTAAGCATCTGCGTATGCAGACTCTCCATGACATTTAAGGTCAATCATATATACTTGAAGGTCATAACATCTAAAAAATAATGTAAATTACATGCCCGGAGACCAGAAGATTTC
Source organism: Thalia dealbata (assembly GCA_030544415.1). NCBI lineage: Eukaryota > Viridiplantae > Streptophyta > Magnoliopsida > Zingiberales > Marantaceae > Thalia > Thalia dealbata. Next base: position 4,962,273 of record CM060458.1, read on the forward strand.
AGATGATCAGATTACAAGGCTTACTCACCTTCTTCCCTCTAATAACAGCACCAGGTTCACCTTGAATGACCATGTATTTTGTCCCACCGAGATATAATCCAGTTGGTGCAAGTGATCCAGGTTCCTCAAAGTCGTTCATTATTGCAGAAATTTCTTCAGGTTTATACTGCAGTGTAGATAAACTTATTAGAATATGTCAGGCATAGAGCTGGAACATTATGGCTGATAGCAGCAACCTAATAGTGAAACCAAGTCACTATGTTATATTGTTACCAAATTCCAAAACGCCTTATGACAGCATATCGAATATGAAGCACTACAGTCTAGCAAATATAACAAGGACATGTGCAAATAAAGCTTCACCATTATCCATAGGCACAATGATGGCTTATTCGAGGAAAAGGTGGTGAAAATGTCATCACAAGCCCACTTCATTATGCAGTGAAAAGATAAGACTGAATTCAAAAAAGTAAGGGAAGAACAAACAGAGTTCCTTAATCAGAATGTATTAAGAATTTAAGATACAGGAAAGCATCATCACTGGAATAGCATTCGACATCATACCAAAATTTATGACATCTTCCTACAAAAGATGACACAAAAACGAGATACGGTTGATGAATTCAACAGCCATACATGAATATGTGATGTATATAGGCTATTGGCTGAACAATTACTAGGTTGATAAAAAAGACAGGCAAACAAAAATCTTAGGGAACACCCAACTGATGAAGGCAGATGCACTATCATGTGATCTTTCGATTCCCATTAACACCTGAAAGAATGAGACCTCATTAATCCTTTCATCCACCCACCCCATCATCCCTCAATCAAATCCGGTAGGAAGTAAACATTGAAGTATTCCTACGTGTGACAGCCACATACACACATAAAACAGACGCGTTTATTCATTGAACACATTTACATCAACCGTCGCTGGTTAGCCCGATTAGCTGATCAGCTTTTCTTTTTGATGCATTGTGCCATCACCAGGACTACCATTATCAAGCAATTCGGATTTGCTTCAATAAACATTTTCCACAGAAGCTTCTATAAAAAAATTGAAATGCATAAAAAACAATGGATTATCAAAGAGTATTCAGCTTCCTGCGAGCTGGCATCTTATAATGCATCCGTTCCCTTCTCCAGCGCAAAACAGAACAGCTCAAAGAATGAGGGATTGGGAAAAGGTACTTCTTTTCCTCTATTTTTCATCTCTTCAACACTAGCACATGAAACCCTACATTTCCGCTTGCCACTTTTCAGCGGTCAACCATCAGATCTCTCAAATAAATCCAACAATATTGCATAAAATCGGATAAAAAATGCCATAATTTAGCATCTAACCACCAGATCTCTCAGATCAAACAAGGGAACTAACCAATCGAGAAAGACGCAATCCGACCCCAGTCAAACGCACAAACACGCAATTGAAACGGCCAAAGCGAGGCGGAGATCAGATCCTCATCGAAGCTAACGATCACAGCAGCAAGAGCAAGTAAAAAATATTAAAAAGGGGGGGGGATCAAACCTCGGGGAAGCCCTCGCTCTGGGCCCAGACGCTGCCGTCGTGACCGAGGATGGCGGCGGCCTTCAGGTGCTGGCCGTCGATCTCGCACATCAGGTGGTCGTCGACGTACGCTTGCCACGACATCTTCTCTCCTCTCCCCTTTCTTCTCCGCCCTCTCTATATATCTCTCTCCGCAGCTGCTGTTGAAATCTCTCGCCCTTCTTTCTCCTCCTCGGCCTTGGGGAAGATGAAGGAGAGAGGAGGGGGATTTTATAGTGACGACTGCCGAAGGAAATTGTAGCGTTAGAATTCCGAAACCGCCTCAAAAAAGAGAGGAAAAAAAAATCAGCAGGCCATTTTACGTGGAGCCCATAATCTGATGACAGCACACCAAATTCGGACGGCGGAGATCCACTAGATAAAGATGGATGGCTGAGATGGGAGAAAAGGGGAATTTAATTACCTGGCGCCAAATGAGTACGCGAAATATACGGTATTTGGACATTTTAGGCATTTCCATTAATTCTCGCAATCGAAGCTTCCGGAAGTGAGCTGGGGGATTTTGAGTCCGTTGTAGCCCATCTCAACTGAGCTCGAGTCAAACCCGAGTCGTCCGGGATACGGACGTCATTTAGCTGGGAAGAATGCTTAACTCGCTCCATTGCGATTTTATTTTATCGACGTGTACGGCTCTAATTTGGGTGTCAAAAGGTTCGACGAAACACTTTTTAAATTATTTTATTGAACAATTAGAAATTTTATTTATTTGGATAATTATATATTTAAAATGGTTAAAGTTCAGGATCCGAAATTAAAAAAATAATTAAATTAATAAGATATAATGATTCTTGGAGTCAAAAGAGGGGGAAAAAATGATATTGATGCCTTTAAAATTATGATATCATTTTATTTTTCTATTTTATCTCACTTATGTCTGTTTCCTATTATAAATAATTATATATTACTTTATTCTCTGTCCATCCTGCTTGTTGTTGTTGTTGTGTCAAGAGTATGCATTTGATTATTGGCCTAATGGCAATCAACAGTCGTGGCTTTTTCCATTAAAAAAATCAGAATTATATATAAATTAATTATATTTGCCTTTTGATCTATAAATTAACTTTACTGTATCTAGATACTTTAGAGTATTTACTAAAATGAATGTAATTATAGTAAAATTATAAAAGTGGTCTATTAAAATATTTAGATTAAATGAGAAGGCTATAGCTAGTAATAATAAAATTTATATATCATAGAATTAATCAATAAATTAGGAATATCATTTTTAGATTAATTTTTATTTATAAAAAAAGTAATATTAAAATTAGGTACGATACGTTTAGCTAAACTATATTAAAACTAGGTACGGTATGTTTAGCTGAACTGTGTTAAAACTAGGTATGGTATGTTTAGGTGAACTATTTGTTAAATTTATCCAGTTAAAAAAGATAAATTTTGGTAATATAAATTTGATATTAAGGAATTTAGTTTAATGGAAAAATATAGATAGGAATTTAAGATAAAATATTTTAAAAAATAAGAGAGTAAAATTTTGCTAACCGAATAATAAATGATTCCGATCAAAAATAGAAGAGAGTCTAATCATATAAGAAATAGTTTCATCTTCAAATCCCTATCCATGATAATAAAACTCAGCTTAAGATAAAAATCCTAAACATAAGTGGGAAAAAAAGGAGAGAAGATTAAGTTGTCCTTTTTTTTTAAAAAAAGAAGAAATGAAGATCTAAAGGAATTGATTTGAGCAGATGATAAAATATTCCCAACTCACGCAAAGCAAGTAGGAGGAGAGAATCAAATCATCAAGCAAGTTGCTTTGAGGCTCAGCAAGCAACGACAGGAAGGCAGGGGCTCTCAGTCTATGAATCAATCAGGTGCAATGAACAGTGTTTTATATAAACAAAAATTAAGGGTCACAAAATACTTAAATTTTTTTAATTAAAAACAATTAAACAACAAGAACTCTCTTGTTTTAAAAGAACTATAGAGGTACAACAGGGGGAAAGTGAAATGAGAGAGGGTCATGAGGACCTGTCATTCCCACTAACACAGCATTCTATTTTTATTTATTTATGCAGAAGGGCCTACGTAGAAGTGGAAGGAAGAATCAATTGGTACTGCAACTGCAGCACAACCTGGCCTGCAGAATAAAATTTCAAGGCACAGCTGGAATTCAAAAGGCTTTCAAGGTTCATCTTCCGGCCAATGGAAAGGGGGAGGGGAGGGTCCCCTTTGAATTGATAATGCCACCAGTACATGCTTATTTATTTATTATGTTTTAAAATTATAAAATCTCATCTCTACTACTTATAAATTATCTTCTTATGCCATATCACTTAAGAAAGGTGAACCATTAAGAAAAAAGGGGAGGTCCACCCTAGAGAGCAACTAAGCAATTAAGTGTGCTGATTGCCATTCTACTAAATTATCATGACTTATGAATTATGGCTGAGAGGCTCTTCTTGCCAACAAATTAACTGTCTCCACATATGATGTTGATGTTTCCATAAAAATATTATATCTTGGAGTTACATAACCCAATTGGGCAACCACCACATACTTCTTGCATCCTTCACTTTACAATGTATGAATCATGGACCATTACAAGTACGCAGACTTGATTAAAAGATTAACTTGTGGATGGATAAGGTTTTTTTTTATATAGGATAAAAGACTTGTTGGGTTTACGATAATTTATTCGACAGAGACCAGTAACATCTGGTTGAACCCAGTTGATCTAAGCAGGTAAAAAGTAATTGTTTTTCTAGGGCTAAGCTTAGTTGTTCTCGAATAACGCTGAGGCAACTGGAGGAGTAGCTCGAGGAGGCACTGCCAATACTTTATTAAACACCTCTGTGGACAACCCCTCTTACAGATGCTTCGCGTGATGGCTCTTTTTTTGTATTTTACAAGATGTTTAGTCTAAGAAAAGCATCACTGCACAAAGTAGTAAAGGTGTACTGACAATATACATTTTCCACCGGTGACAAACAAACTGGCAAGATGTACAGAAAATTACTTTAGCAGTATCTCTAGCAGTATCTCTAGGACAACAACTTGTGCAATGTAAGCATGCAATTATTGCAACTACAACTAAAAGATTAGATATGCATAGGACTTCTGTGCATATATATTACCTAACAAGAACTTATTTCAGGCAATCGAGTGGGAACGCTTGTGCAGCCACCAGTGGCCCTCAGTGCTGAAAAGAGACAAGAGAGCCTTGCCATCATAGGCTTAGCCCGAGGAATTCTGTAAGATGCCCGCTTCATTTCCCTTGAGGTAGACTCATTGATGCCGTAACCTTCAAGATCTGCTTCCGTTATTACCACAGCATCACCAGCAGAGCACAGAAGTGGGTAGCTCTTAGCTGATACGCATTCTAGTTTTCTCCTGTTGAAGTCCTCAACCGCCTGAAATAAAACAGGTAATGATCAGCAGCAACTCATACAGCATATAAGTCACTCCTAACTGAATTTGGTTTATTTCAAGTAGGTTATATCATTAGGTCGTGCTAAAATAAACACCACGTAAACCAAATGGTCTATGCCGAGCATAGCCATAGATGTACAAAAGCATGCCTCAACTTTTGAGGCATTGTATTGGGTTATGTATGTTGCTCCATTCCACATAGCGCAACATTATGAGACGAGTATCCTGTGCCTTTCCAAGATCTTTCAAAACCCTAGCTCGTAGTTACTTATCGTACACCCAGCATACTGGATTTCTGAGAAGCACAAATAGGTGCAGAGATGTGTCTTTGGTGATAGTTTTATCAATTATGAGTTAAAGGAGTGCATCAGCAAGGGATATAATATAAGACTCTCTTTTCAGCCTCTCTCTTCTCCAGAGAAACAAGAACATCTACGTCACGTACCTGCCATTGAGAAGGAGCTAATAGAACCCTTGGTCTTCTTGATCTAACATATGATAAAGCATCTGTAGGTGTCATATTCTTGTACTTCACCTGTGACAATAAGACTTGGAATATCAGAAATGCATTGAAATGGCAAGCTAAGCTATTTTTGAGATCTATCAGCTTAATGCATGGAAGAAGTTGGATGATGTTAATATATTTCATAAAAATAAGCAAGTATTGCATTACCAGATAGCAAAGAACAATGGTGGTGCTACGTCCCCTCCCAGCTTTACAGTGCACATACGTTGACCTTCCAGAAGATGCATTTCCTGGAACGAAGGAAATAATTGATTGTACCAGTTATGAATTGAAACGGAAGAATAATCTAAAGCTGCAGACTTTGATATAAAGCATATTAAGAACTAAGGTAAAGTCGCTCCTGATTTGTCCAATGTGTATAAACGATACATACAAAAGATTAAATGTATTCATCTAATTTCTGAACCCCACATCAACTCCTTAAGAAATAAAAGCTCACAACAAACCTACCAATGCTCACTGTCATCAAGTACTAAAGCAATTTCTGTTTTCTGATACAGGAACAAACAGAGTTCATCAATTTCAGATGTGTTCAGATAGTGAAGCGCATGAATCTCATTGCATTTATTAGTTAGTACAGGTGGCCAAATATTTTTAACACGCACTGTATAGGAGCTATCTCTAGCCTGTAACAATGTACCTTCTGCCCTTCTCGCTTTCTTTATAATCAAATTAATAAAACAATGATAAGAAATAAGTCAAATGAATGACTGAACAACCATCAATGACTTGTCTAGGATCATAATGGTAGCATATATAGCACCATTCAAAAAGTGATGATCCATGGAAATAAAGCACATTAACTACCATAACACACATCACGCTCCAAACAAAATACCATGCTCAGAGAGAACACTGCATATTATCATATAAAATACAAGTTAAAAACCAGTATAGTAATTCAATAATCAAAATCAAGAAAACAATAATAAAAATGTAAAAGTATTGATGGACGAATTATGCACATAAGGGAATGACATTCACTAAAACAAGTATGATTAAATGTCATAATCTTACTGTGTATGAAATCAACAGCTAGACCTATATCCAGGGCTGAAGGTGCAAAGAGGTAGTCTCTTGTAGGGATCACTAAGTGATCAATTCCATGAGCCTGAAAATCAAGAAAAACAACACATTGATATCTGTGCTAACCCCATGTAGAAAGGTCATTATTATTATTGCTCGTGAAAAACTTAAATGTGTAAGCTGACAGAAAATTGCAGAAATTTAATCCGTAAAGTGGTGAAGTATTTAATGATAACCAAAGCTGGAAAAATTTCACAATATCAAAGTCTGAATCACTACAATAAGATAATATGGAAGCCTACAAACTTCATATACAAAACAACTGCTGCCTTATTTAACTGCTATTGATGATCGGTGTATCTCTTAAACAGCATTATAAAAAAGCTTGCCTTGTATAATGAGGAAGGAACCAATGTCTCATATGGTTCATTCAAAGTAACAACACCCTGAACTCCAAGCTGCTGCAAGCGTGGTACATCTTTAGGAAATGGAACCGCTCCCAGCAAAAGAAACTACAAAGTTACAAAGATGAAGAATAGAGACTAAGCAACACAACCGTGTTAATAAATCCACACGCCTACTTGAGAGAACATTGACAAAATAAAATCAACTGAAAAACATTAAAGATAATCATAAAAAGTCGAAATTTAACCAAAAGGTGCGATCTTCCCTGCATCAGGTAAGTAAATAATGAATTTTGGGATTAGATTAGTATTTGGAAGTAAATATTTCCCTTGAACGAGTATCCTTTAGGTATTACAAAATTGTTCGAAGAAGGAAACCCGTCTTCGGCGATTGTAAAAGATCGATATAAGAAAAAAGAAGAAAAAAACTACAATTAACGAACAATTACCTGGTCTACTTCGTCCCACCATCGGAACTCAGCCTCGATTTTATTCCGGAAAACATTGTACAGAAGAGTCGGATAGAAAAGAATCCGCGCTCCTGCGCCAACAATTGCTCTTTTCGCCTTCGCCGGCACAATCTCCCGACCACCGGAATCGGAGAGATCTTCGGCTTCCCCGTCCAACTCCACTATTCTCATATCGTCCTTCCCGAATCAAACACCTCAAGACGAAGAACGATCCCCCCCCTTGCCGCAATTACAACCCGAAAGCACACGCAGCCGTCTACCGTGAAACCCTCATTGGCGAAACTCGAATTGCAACCCTAGGGAGCGATCCGGACCTCGATCTGGAGCTCGGGAGGAGGAGATCACGAGGCCCAATAAGAAATCTGCCAAAATTAGGAAAAAAATCCAAGCAAGAATGAGGGGAAATTTGCTGGAGAACACCCACCCTTCCCTCCAAATCCTAAAAAGTCTCTAGATGCGATCACGATAGAACAAGAAAGTCCACTCGCCGGACGAATATTCTCGTGACGACAAGTTTACACAAATGCCCATCGAGGATGGTCCGTCGTTGAGATCGACGGTACAGATGACGGGACGACGGCGCACAGCGGTGTGCTGGGAAGATCTCAGCCGTCCGATATGGGAGTCATCATCGACGGTCCCATAAAGTGGGCATTATGCAACTTAAGCGTGCGTGTTGACGTGGTGAGGATCTCAAGATAATGTAAAATACAAATTGAATTGGATAAATGTCACTTTGGCCCTATAACTTCCTTTATTTGCAAAATCTTTTATATGAAAACACACATGGAACAAAGAAAAAATTCTTTTTAAAAAAAATAACTATTATTAATGATGAATTATTATAATAATACTATATTTGTATTTACAATGTCTACTGTATTATTTGAATAATTAATTAATTATATATAGATCAAATTAACTAGCAAAATATTTTCAATTGTACCGTCAGCATAAACTAATCTGAACATGATATTGTGAAATATAAACTGAGGAAAAATTAGAAGTGAATGGAAGAGTGGAATGTTGTCCCATTGAGCGGTGGAGGACACAATCACTGTCCGCCCACCCAACACTGCAAATGCACCACTGAGAAATCAAAGCAACCTACAAAGAGAGAGCTTTTTATCTGTACTCTGTGCATATAATGTACAGGCTCCCTCACAAGAATAGGTCATGAGGACAAAAGAAGCAACCAACTCCTCCAAGCATTTGCTACATTGGCCATGCAAGAACATGCAAATGTATGGTATAAAAAGTTTTTTTTTTTCCATTGACCTGCAAGTGCTTAAATACATGTCCCTAAATTGTCAAGAGAACGCACAACTCGTGGCCAAACCAGTCAATGTAATCCGCCCACAGAGATGCGGAGAAGTTGGACGGCGGCCGCCCTTGCCATCGTCTTCCTGCAGGTGTTCGCTTCGGAGACCGCAGCATTCGGGGGGTGGTTCGATGGCGGAAGACAAATGCCGGTGTCGTCCAACCCTGCCGTGATGAGCAGGGAGTACGCCGCCCTCCAAGCTTGGAAGTCGACCGTGGCAGAGGACCCCTCGGGTGTCCTTTTGTCCTGGTCGGGCCTCGACGTCTGCTCCTACCGAGGCGTGTTCTGCTCCGACCCACCGGAAGACATCGCCTTCCCGGTGGTCGTCTCCGGCATCGACCTCAACCACGCCAACCTCCGGGGCTCCCTCGTGCCGGAGCTCTCCCTCCTCGCGCACCTCATCTTCCTCCACCTCAACAGCAACCGGTTCTCCGGCCAGGTCCCGGACTCGCTCGGCGAGCTGCGCTACCTCACGGAGCTCGACCTCAGCAACAACCAGTTCGCCGGTCCCTTCCCGACGCCCACCCTCCTCATCCCCAACCTCGTATACCTCGACCTCCGGTTCAACGGCTTCTCCGGCGAGGTCCCCGGCGAGCTCTTCGTCAAGGACCTGGACGCCATCTTCCTCAACGACAACCAGTTCGACGGGCAGATCCCGATGACCCTCTGGGCCTCGCCGGCGTCCGTCATCTCCCTCGCCAACAACCGCTTCTCCGGGAGCCTCCCCTTCCAGTTCGGCTACATGGGATCCGGGATCCGCGAGCTGCTCGTCCTCAACAACAGGCTTACCGGCTGCATCCCCGAGGGGATGGGGTACTTGAGCGGCATCGAGGTGCTCGACCTGAGCTTCAATTCGCTCAGGGGGCACGTCCCGAGCTCGGTGTCGTGCCTGTCGGAGGTGGAGGTGCTCAACCTCGGGCACAACCGGCTCTCCGGCGATCTGCCAGAGGTGGTCTGCGACCTAAGGAGCCTGGTGAACCTCACGGTCTCCTACAACTTCTTCTCCGGGTTCAGCGCCGACTGCGCGAGGTTGTTCTTCAGGAGCGTGTGGTTTGATTTCGCCGGGAACTGCATACCGTGGGGTGGCATGCAGCGGCCAGCGCCAGAGTGCATGGGGATGCCGGGGGGAGGGCTGAGCTGCATGGGAATGTCGGCGAGGACTTTTGCCTGCGGCGGGAGCACGGGGCGGTGGGGAAGGATGGACGGGAACGTTTACAGGTTGCAGACAAGGCCATGAATGTGATGGCGTTGAAGAAGAAGGTCGCAATTGAATTGGACGAAGAGGTGGTGGTGGTGCTTCTCTACTATCTCCGACAGGACGGATCTTTCTTTCCCCCTCTATTTTGGGGCTCCTGGGTGAAATCATTTCCACGGTAAGGAGCAAGGTTTAACTTGGAACTAGAAATCAGAATAACCAGATCAAGCAGCATTCTACTTTCACATACAGATTGTTTTCTCGAGTTTTGTAGTCAACAAAACATACCTTTGACCATAGTTGTAGAAGTAATGCTTGGCCCAGCTTCTGTCAGAACTCTGCGAGTTCATCCGACTTGTTCAAGGCCAGACCGTCCATTTCGTGTGGCTCTAGTCTGTGCAAGTTCAGATGCACTGTTAGATCCTGACATCTTCAGAAAACAGATTATTCATGCAAACATAAACAATAGCAGCAGCAGCAACAAGAAAAAGAACCAATCAGTTGTCAATGACTCAAATGCTCACGGTTGTTCCCTGACACTGATTTCAAAACTGAAAATTTGTACTCAGATGATGAATTTCCAATCTCGATGGACATTCTAGAAAATAACCAAGAAACTTAGTTCATAAAATTGAGAATATAGTACAGAAAGGTTCTCATTCGAATTCTGTTTTTTACAGCACACCTCTACATATAATTCATCTGAATAAGAAACAATTGTTTTTACAACAACAAAGGCAGCTGATAAAAGAATGGCTAAAAATCACAACAGGGCCAAGAATATCATCACTTCGGTGTGGCAGGCTAACCGCCCAATATAATTAAATATACATACAGCTAAAAGGAATAGCTTAGCTGTGATATTAGGCAAACATGGTGGTGCAGCAGTGCCATAGATTGGGGAAACATCACCATCGATTGATTTCAACTTTGGGTGGTTGACAAAGTTTCATCTGTAAGCCTCTTTCACCATGGAAAGCTCCCCCCCGGCAGACGGTGACAATAGTTGTTTGCCTTGGTCTGCATCATCACTCTCAAAATGGTCATGAGTGTTTGCGGTGTTCAGCGAAAAGGAATCTGGCCCTTCCTCTACTGGAGAAAGACAAGTAAAATGGATAAGAAATACATCATAGTTACTACACATCAGCTTTATTATAGCTCAGATAACTGCGTTTCATTGCACTATACACAAACGTTGATGTTAGCAAGGGTAACTCGAGATCATAACTCTCCTCAACCAACCTGATAAACCCTGGCATTCGGCCATCTGCTTGACGTCGGGCAAGCGTAGGCTCTCAGGAAGAAGACAATTACAAAGCGCACCTAAAAGGAAAAAATTCAATAACTATGATAAATGGTAGTTCCAAGTTGCAACAATATAAAAAGAGGATTCTCATGGTGTGAAAGGCTATGGAAACAACTAATAAATACCAAATTAATTACCTAGTCCCGCAAGCCTGTTAACCCACTGTGGAATCGGTTTTCCTGTCAATCTCTTGCTGACATCATCCGTGAAGTGATTACAATTTTTTGAAATCAGGTGATATGTATCTCCATGATACTCCGAGGCGATGCTCTCTATGAATGTACGGAATTCAGAGGGAGTCATACTTGTATGGCCCAACAAAATGGAACATCTATAGAGAAATCCAGGGCAGGTCTTTGGTTCTACCTCGAACACCCCACTTGTGGGAAAATCATGAGCTCCAAAGCCATACTCTGAACTGTGGACTGTTCACATAGCAATTAGATATGAGCATTATCACACGAACCATATAGGAAAGAGGAACGACATAATCAAAAATATGTTAGGAACAACCATATGTAAGGGGATGAAGAAGCAAGTTATAAAGACTGCAACAACTATCTACTTTAGCTTGCATAAAGTGGATGCAGGTCTGTAAAAGTTCCTGAGGATGGAAACATATACTACATTTCCAGATGAAGTATATGGTCAAAAGACGGATTGTTTTGACAAAATAGGTGCATAGTGGAACAGAGCTTAATTTCCCTTGGTCAATAGTTTACCTTCCGAAAGGAACCCAGGAAGCAGTTGCCCAGGGATCAAGCACAGTAATCCAGAACCCAAACAATTGGTATCACAGATTGGTATCACAGACGAGGAGGTTTCTTTTTTCTTCCCTTCCTCTATGACTACTCTTCTCATTTATCAATTGCTGCCTTATTTTATCTTCCCTTACTCTATGGCTACTCTTCTCCTTTATCAATCGGTGTCTTATTTTCTCTCTCTTCTTTTATGGTGGATGTATTTTAGGCACACCGTTTTAATGTGTAATGCAGGCACAAGTTACTCGTCCCTGACAAATAGTGCTTTACTGACTCTTGAAGACTTCTTGACTGAGCTGAGGAAATTGAACTAGGCATTGTTTCGAATGATATTTGGTTTGTCTTCCTTCCCTTACTTAACCAACACCTTTAATCTGAATGATTCAGCTTGCCATTTTTATCCTGTTGAACATCTAGCAAGCTCTTTAATTAATTATTTTAACTTCCGACCCACCACTCTTTTCGCATTTATTCTCTCGTAAGCCAAGCTCATCTACATTGGTTTACAAAATTGAAAAAAAAAAACTACAAATAGTTTACATGTTAAAGCGATAGTGTGAACCATATAAGACAATTTGAAATCGGTTTTACATGTTTACAGTCAGAAAATATCTATTTTCAATAATTATGAAACTATTTTAAATGCCTCATAGCAATAAATAATTAAATCCAGTTATGACACTATTGCGTCATTATTCTTTCCCACTTCAATTAATGCGAAAATGTGCACCCAGCAAAAGCAACACGAGTCTTTCAACAGTAACACCAACATCAATAACATAGCCACTCAACTTGTTAGGAATTACCCTAAAAGTATCAAGTGACTAACAAACCAGGTAGAGATGTTTTTTGGTGTCAAGAGCAAATGCATATGAAGTGGCCAGATCCAATAACCACCCCTTGTGAAGGCTACCCATCCTCGCCAAGTTCATAGTTTTAGTTACCAAATATGGCCGACCAATTATCCCCAAATTGGGAAATACCTAGAAAGAGTGCCATACCCTATCATTTGATATCAGAGGAATGAAAGCACTTACATTCACAAAGCTTATCATGATGACAAGAACAATTTCTATTATCCTCCTATACCTGGAAAAATTATATTTTCTACTACTGATACAAATTTCAAATTTCGTCTTGTCTCTGTACGTCAATTTGTACTTATTAACAACCATCTCCGATCAATTCAAGTACTGAATGTTTCATTCTAATAGACAATGATGTTATCATTTATATTCTCACAAAAGAAACTTGGACTAAAAAGAACCACAAGGTGAACATGTGCCTTTAGTTACTTGAATGTATGCAGTTAAGTAGAAAAAGCTAGTTTTCTGACTAAAGGATTGGGCTTAGCATCTTGTTATTAGATATCCTGTTTTAGATCAATAATGTGATGGGATTCATGCTCTTTTAAGAAAAAATGCCCTCAAACAATTTTCATTTACGCACATAGGATATAATCTTGGGCAGTCATGATGCATGGTGCAAGCACAGCCTAGTTGCATTAGCAAGTATGCGAATTGTCACAACGCTTGGGTACTTTGTTGTCTTACAGTCATAAGGAAGCGGAGAAATTCATCATTTTGTGGACATTGAAGCCATATGATTTTCTAGGTTAAAATGTAAAGAAGGATTATTACACTTTAGCCAACAATAGTTGATGATTTTTTCAATGTACTTTATCCACATGAGGCATCTTCCATTAACACTTAACCCAACTCTGTTAATAATCCACTAGAAAATAATTTAAAGGCCATCTTACCTTCAATTTTTAACAAAAATAAAATTAGTTTATCATATCCTCTTCACACCCCAATGGATGTATGTTTTGTTTGCAAGGAGAACGAGAGTGGTCACATAAAGATAACAACACTATAATCAGTTCAAAAAACTTCAATCTCTCAGAATGTCTAGCTGCACAAGAAAAACTCTCATACGTGTGATCGTATAATTTATCTCACCTTCAATTTTTAACAAAAAAAAATCTAGTTTATCATACCCTCTTAACTCCCCGATGGATATATGTTTTGTTTGCAAGGAGAACCAGAGAGTGAGGTCACGTAAAGATAACAACACTATGATCAGTTCATAAAACTTCACTCTCTCAGAATGTCTAGTTGCACAAGATAAATTCTCATACGTGTATGACCCCTATATTCTTTAGGCACACATTACGAGAGAATTAGGAACTGCATCACTTAATCACTAGCATCTTCCACCTAAACCCTATGCACTCATGGGTACGACAAAATCTATAGGAGTTTATGTTGAAATGTTTGCTAGGTTATTCAAACAGCACCGGAGCAACATGCACTTATTCTAGATTGACTAGCACAGACCTGATGAAAGGTTGACTGTTAGACTAGCCTGCAAGCTTGTATATATGGTCAGCACTAATGAGATTATGTGAGAAATTCTCATGGCAAAACCTTCCAAAAAAAGGGCCGAGATAACAGCAGTAAGGATGATACTATACTTCCTGAATACCACTGAGCAATGTAGATTGGATCAATATATAGGAATTAATTAATACAAAACTAAGAATTTAAAAGTCAAGTATTTGATCTAGAAAAACGGTTGGGTTTGATAAGATTTCACTTATATGAGTGTTTTTTATGCAAGTCCAATATACAACCATGCCTCCCCGTACCATCCATCACTATGCAGCAAAACTGAGATAAATATCCACTATTTATCATTTTTAATGTAATGAATCGGCAATAATAAATAAAAGTGCACAAGGAATATTGTCCATTCACTAGTCTACTTCATGACAATTTTCTTAAAACACCGCTTTAATTTTTTTATCATAAATGTTCGAGGTCTGGAAGGGAAACTTTTTTTAGATTTCCGTTAACTTATTTTCTAAGAAGAATTTTGAAGTCTTGTTCAACTTATGGATAATTAAATTAAGGCTTAGAAGACTGAGAACAATTTGGAGATGGAGAAATCCTTCTCAATTCTAATCCACTTCATCCGAAGCATCATGGACTTGAAAATCTTCTTTCTACTTTAGCTTTTTTAAAATATAGTATTTAAGAAAAAGAAATATAGAATTAGCCAACAAAATGATTTATTTTCTTACATGATGACATGAAATGTTAAGTTGCTAGACATTAAATAAAATCACTAAATGAAATTTAATATACTCTTTGAGCTACTTTATTCAGTCATTTCTGATGCATTTAACAGAAATAGCACTAACCATCGGACGAATTCCTATATCAAGGATTATTGAAATGGGAAAAGAAGCACCTTTTTTTATCATATTGTAATCATTTCCTCTTGATATTAATCCGATAAGATTCAGTTAAAAATTTGAGATCTCTCAGTTAAACTTACTTGTTGTCCGATAGAACAGGGGGAAAGACAAGCGAAACCTACACAAAAACTTAGAAAATCCAACTTTGACCATCCCCATTAACCGGCTTTCGGTCAACACATTAAATCTTGACGGCCAAAGGTAGACGTGGTAAACAAAAACGAGAAGTTTATTGCAAAAACACACCTTCGATGCCGGAGTGGAAGATTCCGATGCCAATCCAATGCACATAGTTGTTCAACGGGGTGAGGTCGTAAATGTTCAGCATCACAGGGGTCAAGGCGGCGTCGGCCTTGGAGGGGGACACCACCGAGGAGAAGGCGGACCCCATGGGACAGGAACAGATCTGAGGAGGAAAGAGGGGACTGGAGAGGAATTGGAGGAGATTAATGTTCTCTAGGGTTTCTCAGGAGCTCCGAAGGAGAGAGAACAGCGAGGCGTCTACCTGGCTGAGGTGGTCAGAGAGCTTGTGGTGATGTTAACCCCCCCATCCTCAATAATGGCAGCGGGGGGCGCTGGTCCACGATAGCAGCGGCTGAGGTGGGTGGACTTGTGTTGGGAACAAAAAAAAGTAATAATTTATCATAAGGCAAAAAGTAGGGTTGATTTATAAGAAATGTATTATATTTTATAGAGTAGCCATGGGGTACATATATTCAAATATTATTAAAAAATTGCAGGTGATCAAATTTTATGGAGAATAAAAGTATTACTTTAGTTTTCCACGGCACTGATTTATATAAAAAAAGATGCTAAAATATATTAGGGTATAAGCATATTTCGTGGTTATAGAAAAAATGTAGAAATGACAATGTGATAGTAAATAAATATTTTAGATATTTTAATTAGTGAATATAATCCAGTTTATTTTTACATAGTCAAATTAGAACGAACAAGGCTCTTTTTTTTTTTTTTTTGACTTTTGGAAGCAAAATTTTTAAATGATTACCGGTGTGTTGTTAACTAAAGTTCCTTTTATTAGAGTAATTAGGAGGATAGTGAAGTCTTGAAATATTTCAAGACTCGTTGAATTTTTAAAAAAAAATTACTAATTATCCTTCGACTCCTAGTTCCCTTTTAAATTTAAAATATACAGTTGCATTCTTTCTTTTAAATTAATCTGTATAGTAATTTTTTTATAATATATAATATCACGTCAATATAAATTTAATTTATCTTAAAATTAATAATGAACCTAAGAGTCTGCATCAATTTATGTTAATAAAGTAGTGCATCAATTTGAAGCGGAGTGCCTCTTTGACAGAATACTTATAGAATCCAACACGCAAAGGATGTTAGCTAAATTCATGATGACAATTGGTAAAATCTAAAATGAATTGCTTGAAGGCGAATGAGTTCCTAAGAAATAAAGAATTGGGCTTACAGGGTAGACAAGTTTATCTGCCGTTGAATCAAAATAATTCAATTCGACAGACAACAAGAGACGTAGGATGACTTGCACTCTCTCCTCCACCACTCTCTCAACCATGATTTCACTCGTAACTACAGTTATGAAAAATTACTATCCTCTGGAGACACCGGACGGATCTGCATTTTGCACTATCCAAGGATGCTCAAGTAGTTTGTGAAGAGGAAGGCGTTGTGACGAATCCTTGACCAGCATCTGCATGAGATATTATAAGCATGTGTTGAGAAAATAATTGAAGTTGCAATTTTTTCTATGAGAAAAATAAAAGGAATATCATGGACCAACCTGGCTGATAAGGTCCTTGGCTCCAGGAGAAACAATTGGCTTCGACGGAAACTTGAGATCGACTTTTACTATCCTGAATTAACAACAAGGTACGGGTGAGCATCTCATCTACACGATAAAAATGAGCACAAGGATCATTTGTAGCTGTTGCAACATTTCATCCAAAACTTACCCACTCATAAAAGTTCATATATTTTTGTCAATCATGCAATTTAGTGTCTGTCACACAGAATATTGATTAAAGCTCAACCACCAATTTTAAACTCTTGAAAAGTTTTGATATTAACTAATATGCATTGTCATCCTTGTGGTGATAGACGTCATGCTAATGTTGATTAGCGAAGAAATGTACTAATAATAATTAAGGTACTGCACAAATCTATAAATTAATAATCAGAAACAATCGACAAGAAAGAGGTTTTGAATCTGTGAATTTTACATCAAGTATCAAACTTAGATCCTTTGTTTACCTTCTATACGTATCTGAATGCTCTTTTGCTTCAAAAGGAGGAACCCCGTAAAGGAACTCATAGCACAACACACCCAAGCTCCAAATATCCACACTTGCATCATGTTCTACACTTTCCACTGTGACAAAAGAAAATCGGAAAAGGAACTTAAGATACTATGAGGCGACGGTCATCAAAGCCATTGGTCGTGGGGCATACCCATTTCGGGTGGAAGGTAGTCCAGTGTTCCACACATGGTCTGCCTGCGATTGAATGTGTGAACCGACCACCCAAAATCTGCAATTTTCAGTTCGCCCTGTACATGAAATGAAGTTTGTAAGTGTTTCGGCTTAAACAATCTTAAACCTTCTCCGTTAAATTCTCTGGTTAGAAAAAAAGAGAACAGTATTATCTACCTGGAGACCAATCAATAAATTCTCTGGTTTGATGTCTCTATGTATCACATGCTTTCCGTGTAGGTATATCAAAGCTCGTGCCAAAGACGAAATATACTGAAGAATTGTAAACACAGACACAAAATCATAGAAGTCAGGAAAAGGGTAAAAAAAATCTTGTAATATATCTGTATTTTTGTATTAAAAAATCCAACTAAAAATGGTGAAGGTAAATTGCCAATTAGAGTATTCTCCAAGATACGTAAGCACACAAAGGAAGATAATTAAGAATGTTCGCAAAAACATACAGTAGCTGTGCGCCTCTCACTGAAGTATTTGCACTTCTGCAGTTCCTTGTAAAGTTCACCTTTTGGGGCATATTCCAATATCAAGTAAACGCGCGTCTGCAATAAAAAGATAAATCCTAGTCGATCAAGGAGGCATAATAAAATTCAACTCAGAGGAATCACAAATACATGCCATAACCGCCCAAACCTGGTCATAGAAGTAACCATATAGGCGGAGGATGTTCGGATGCCGAAGATGGCTTTGTATCTCAACTTCACGCCGCAGCTGATGCTCGACTTGAGATTGTTTAAGCTGGCTCTTGAAAAGCACTTTAAGTGCAACAATATGACTACTCTGTTGTCCAATTAGAAACTTATATCAGCTTTGATAGAATCAACCATGACTTTTTAAAAAATGTCTGGGAGACGTGAATAAAGGTACGAGATGAAAATATAAATAAGGAATGTATAATTCATACCATCTTTTCCCTGGCCAGGTAGACATGACCAAATTTTCCTCTTCCTAGAGGCTTTCCAATATCAAAATCATTAAGCGTCCATCTCTTATCCACTGGAGCCTCTGATGGAGGCTGTAACCACAAAGATGCGTGAGATTAAATTATCCACAAATCAGGCAAAAGTAAGAGAAAGTATCTCCATCCGTAAATTAAAAAAGTAAGGGAAAAAACTATTTGCAGACCAAACAAGAAACTGTAAGCCATTCCCAAACCAAAGTGACAAGAAGCAAAATGAAAAAACCCTAGATTTTCTTAATGTGACTGCAAATATCTAGACCTGCAGTCTACCCGAACCGAGAGAAAAAAAAGTTCATCAGTAGCACTTGAATCGATCATCAACTCCCGTAACAAGAAGCAGAAGAAATTAACCCCCAAATTTTCTCAACGTGACTGCGAGAATCGCAGAATGGGGGAAAATAATAATTTGGGGAAAGCAAGGGGTCATTGAGGATCCCACGATCCGAAATCTAACCAAGAAAAGAAGGGATCAAACAAAGTCAAACGAAGAACAGGTGACGGAACAGCAGCATGAGGGAGAAGATGTCACCAGCATCTAGACGGAAAAAAAAAAGAGAAAACCCTAAGCAACAGAGATCACGTCAAGAACCATAGAGATCCCATATTTCAGGTCGATTACCTTCGCTACCTGCTGCGACTCCGTGGCGATCGCCATTGGTTGACGGTGGAGGAGGGGAAGAAGAGCAGCACGAGGAGGAGAACGGAGTCGTTAGAGGAGGCGGAGTTGAGAAAGAAAGAAAGAAAGTGGGTGGAATTTTAATTTAGGACGACGCTCCAACGGTCGGATTCTTGGGAGCGCAGCGACTATATAATATTTATAGTTACTATTTTTCCAACTTTTTTAAAAAAATAAATCTACTGGGCTGAAATGGCCGAGCGAGTCAGCCCATTAAAATTTTTAGCGATTTAAATTTAAGCATATATACATAGTCTGGTTCGGCACTGCTGAACCTACCGGCAATTAATGGCCATAAATCCAACTGAGAAGAAGAAATAATGTCAATGCAGGGACGACGGGAAGCATCAACACGATCGATCATCGATCTACTTTCGCCAGATGCATTTATTGAATGCCGCTCTAATTTGCCTCTGCTAATAGAAGTTTAGATTAAAACTATATCGTAGAGGTAGACTGAAAGCTCTGTAAAAATTATATGAACTAATATAAGAGATGAACTCTCTGTACTGTGTGCCTATCGGTTGGGTCCCTTTTTAACATGAAGCATTCATAATTTGTTGACCGAGTTTAAATTGCCCTCGTCGACTACACCAATTTGGGGAACGCCTTAAATTCTTCATTTGTGGAAGCCGATCGAATCGTCCGATAAATGCCGCACCTACTCGGGAATAATTATATGGTCGACCTGATCCCTGATTAATTCAAATATTCTTAACAAGTAATAACAAATAGCTAGTAGATCCACTCTTTATTTAAAGCTCATGCTCCCACAAGTACTCCCAGTTATAGTTAAACGCTTCATTTAGCGAAGCTCGTATGCATCATCTATATATCTCTCATACCTTCTCATCTCACAGCAGAAGAAGCAGCAGCAGCAGCAGTCCATGGCAAAACCACTCCTCACGCTTCTCCTGTTCCCCCTCCTCCCCCTCGCCTTCCTCTCTGCGTGCGTCTGCGGCGACGGGGTCCAGGCGAAGGGGATGTTCGTGTTCGGGAGCTCGCTGGTGGACAATGGCAACAACAACTTTCTGCAGAGGTCCAAGGCGAGGGCGGACTACGCTCCCTACGGCATCGACTTCCCCGGCGGCCCCTCGGGACGGTTCTCCAACGGGAGGAACGCCGTCGACGTACTCTGTGAGCTCCTGGAGCTGCCGGCGCTGATACCTCCCTTCGCTGACCCGAGAACCAGGGGAGGGCGGATCGTCCACGGCGTCAACTTCGCGTCCGGCGGCTCCGGCATACTCGACGAGACCGGCTCCTCTGCGGTAATCGATCTAACCAGGCCCGAGACTCTGACTGAAATTTTTTTACGTTCGTGCATATTGGATGAGGATGAGTGGGTGTGGGAGGTGCGCAGGGGGAAGTGATGAGCCTGAGCAGGCAAATAAAGAGCTTCGAGGAGAAGACGCTGCCGGAGCTGAAGGCGCAGCGTGCCAACCACCAACTAGCCAAGTACTTGTTCGTGGTTGGGAGCGGAGGGAATGACTACCTCCTCAATTACTTCGCCGTAGGAGATCACCCGATGAACCGGACCACCACCTTGTCAGGCTTCACCGAGTGCCTCATCTCCACCCTGTCGACCCAGCTCAAGGTTTTTTTTATTATAAATCGATGCATCTTTCTAACTCATTTACCACACGACGGTCGATTAATCATTCCGTAATCACCGCAGAAGCTGTACGATCTGGGAGCGCGGAAGTTCGTGCTCTTCTCCATCCAAGCCATGGGCTGCGTGCCGGCGGTGCGGGCGGCGACGAAGAACCTGCACGCGGCCGCCGGCTGCGTCGAGCCGGTCAACCGAGCCGCCCTCCTCTTCAACTCCCGCCTGCGGCGCCTCGCCGCCGCCCCTTCCCGACGGCGGATGCAGATGCCAGAGGCCGCGGTGGTCTTCGTCGACTCCTACAAGATCATCAGGGACATCATCGACGACCCCATTCTTCATGGTATATATATCTTGCACTCCCTTGTGCTTCCATATATAGGCAGATGCGTGATCTTTTAGCTGACTGATTCTTGTCTGGGTTAAAACTTTAAAAAAAAAAAGGTTCGGGGAGACGAGGGAGGCGTGCTGCGAGGTGGCGGGGGCGGCGGAGGAGGGGAGGGGGATACTGTGCCGGCGAGGGGGGCGGGCCTGCGGAGATCGGGAGTCGCGCGTCTTCTTCGACGGGCTGCACCCGACGGAGGCGGTGAACGTGAGGATTGGGAGGAAGGCGTACGGGTCGCGTAGGAAGGCGGAGGCATTCCCCATGAATGTGCACCGGTTGGCCAACCTTTCCATATGATGTATGCATCTCATCTCAGTGATTAGTTTAAAGTTAATAGGTAGGTAAGTAATGGTATATGTATATATCTGTGTGTGCGTGAAGTACACGATGGATGCAGGCTGGAGTAGAGAGGCATGTGTTTGAACTTTAGTATGAAATCGTATTAATGTATGTGTAAAATTAATATATATATATATATAAATGTAGGGAGAGAGAGATGGAGAACATCTAAAAGAAGCAGACCTGACAATAAATGTGAATTAATGGAGGGACATGTAACTGCATCTAGATTAGCTTACCTTGGTCTCCCATTAGGTAGTTGGATATTTATTGCTCAGTTTGATATCTCAGGGGAAGTACGACACTCTAAACCTTAGGATGCGCCTTAGTCTAACCCAAGTAGCACTGTGTAGGCCCAAAGATGATCAAAAGGTGTGCAACTCAAAATTCACCAGAGGCTTAAAGAAGCATACATCTCAGCCTAGTTTCATAGGCACAGGAGAGGTTTTAGTCATCCCAAGATCAGAGCTAAGTACGAGGCATGTTTAAGCTGAGATATAAAAGATTTCAAGATGAACTCACTTTACCTTACAGAAAACCACCGACCTAAATCAAGTCTGATTAGCACATATGCCAGATGAGGAGAGGACTCGTTGAAGACTTGCTCGAGACTTAGCAAAGAAAGACGTGCCCCTCGCCATGCCCCAATGCTCAATCGGCGTGCACCCCTGCAGGCCCGTTTGCACACGGATTGAAACAGTTGGAGTTCTAATCTCCATCCTTGATCCAAATGACCCTTTCTACCTCAATCAAGCCTTAATCTCTTAGAAGTAGAGATGAAGAATAAGCAACCAAGCTTTGGAGCCTTAATCATGTGAAGAAGAAAGAATTCCACCGTGTGCGCTGAGGGGAGCTGACTTGGATGCAGCAGACTACGTAAATTGAGGAAGTGCCTCCAAGCCCCAATTCATGATGAAACATTCAATATAAAGTTGGAAAGTTATGATCATCCACCCTAGAGCATCTCCATAGTTGAAGAAAGCCAATAGGTGTTGAGAAGTCCTAGCCAAATAGATCAAGGAGATAGTTAGATTTATCTTCACCTAAATATTAGGAGAATTATTCATGCAACACTTTACAATCCTCGCTGCCCCTTAGCAATTGAGAAGGGTTAGGGATGTGTTCTATATGTCGACTACTGTATATCTAAAGAATATCTTTATAATGAGTTTAGGAACACCAATTTACAATAACCACTTAGATTTTTGGTATAAGATTTGAAAGTTTTTATAGTTAACTTGATTAATTTTTTCTCTTAATTATTATATTGAGAAAGATGAGTTTAACCTTCTCCTCCCTCTTTATTAACTTCTCGAAGTAAAAGGAATACTTCAGCGCATGTTTTAATCCAAAAAATGAAGGAAAATTTGAGTGTTCCTTTACGAGAATCTTATTAAATTGATCCGTGGTGTGATGGTAAGGTGCACTAAACTCTTTGGATTAATTAAGAAAGAGGAAATTTTAGTGTGAAAATTAAATATAAAAAAGAGAAGGTGAAGGGGAAAACAAACCGTCTAATTGCACCCCTTAAGCATCCTTTTTGTGCTAACGTGCAAGTCATCCAGCTTTAGATAAATATACACATCTGGTTCGATTAAGATTTATATTACACATGTGCGCGGCGGCGTACGTGTACTTGCACTATTAGCGTATCCCACCGCCGAGGATGACATCCCACGTTAAACCCGATAACGATGGAAAACGATGTCCCATAAATTAATTAAATCGTTAATTTTTTTAAAAATATATATATGCAAACATTCAATATAATTTAAAATAATAATAAATTATCCATTTTTAATTAAAAAAAATTATTTTCGATTTTTAAAATAAAAATCGCCAACCATAATCTGTGAAATATATGGAAAAAAACACCAACTCAGACAGATAATTCTTTCTTAGTCTTTTTTGGAAAAAGAAAACTCATCTATATAGAGCTTTCTGAGAATTTACATGCTAATGATGGACATGATGATGATACATCCATCAGAGACGGACTGCTGATTAATATACATAATTAATTCACCGAGACAACCGTGAAAGACACTGTTGAAGTGAATCCAGATCTAAATCTGCATGCAATTTAATCTGTGCTCCTTCTCCCTCCCTCCTGTTGCTGAATGGTCTTTCACTCTCAGCCAGCTGCAGCTGCTTCCTCTTCCGCTTCACTACCTTTTTCAATTAATTTGCTTTATACAAGCAACACATACACACACACGCGCGCACAGTTCTTTGCCAGATTCATATTAATACTCCCAAAAAACAAAAGAAAAGAATTCGAAGATATATATTCGATGATTCCAGACTTCATCTACCTTTTTTTCTTTAACTCCAACCGCAAGCTTTCTCTTATTCTCCTCCTCATCAGATCGGTCGCTTTCACGTATTCCTGCTACTTGATCAGATCCGAGACCCACTCCACGTCCGGCTCCGTCTCCGCCTTCTCAAGAACGATGCCCTGGCTCAGCCGCTCGAACATCTTCGCCCTCAGTGCCCTCCCGGATTCCACCCTCTCCGCCGCCGCCGCCGCCGCCGCCTCGTCATTCAGCCACCCGCTTGCTGTCGCCGTCGGGGTCGTCGGAAGGCTGCAGAAGCCAGCGTTGAACCCGGAAAGCGCCCCCCTTGGCGATGCAAACTCGCTGCTCCCCATTCGTAGGGCTCCGTATGAGCTTCCCATCGATTTTGCCCGGCTGAGCTGCAGCTGCCTCAGGGACGCGACGATATCATTCACCGGCGAGCTCGCTTGCCACGTCGCCCGCCGCAGCTTCTCACCTTCCGGAGATACCGGCGGAGACTCCCTCGGCGGAGATTTCGGCGGAGAGATCAGGACCGAAATCGGCGAGGTGACGAGATTCTTCGGGAGGTAAGGTTGCGGAGCTGCTGATTGCTGGGGAAGAAGGCACCCGTCGTAGGTCCCGACGGTGACCGCCGCAGGCGCAGCCGACGATCCGCCCTGCTTCTTCTGCGGCACCACGCGGAGCTGCTCGGGCGTGTGCGCGAAGAAGCAGACGCGGCGGCGGCAGGCGGTGCCGTCCTTGCAGGGCTGCGTCCGGTAGCGGTCCGGGTGGAGCCAGCACTCGAACACCCCGTGTGCGAACTCGCAGGCGTCGCCGCGCTTGCACCCGCCGGCCTTGCGGAAGGCCGGGCACGGAACGCCGGAGTAACGGTGCGCGCGCGGGTCCCTCCGGCGCGCCTTTTCCCCCGGGTGCGCGAAGGGGCACTCGGTCCAGTCGTGGTTCCGCCCGCGCCCGCACGGCCGCACCTTGAACTCGTACATCCGGAACTCATCCGACGCGCACGCGTCGACCAGAGGCGCGGCGGGATCCTCCTCCGGCTGCTCCACTCGGCGGAGGCAGAGCTGCACCGCCGCCAGTATCGCGTCGTCGAGGGATCCGTCGCCAGCGGCACGGCCGTCGGCGGGGTTGGGGGGGTCGACTCCGGTCGTCGGATCGTCGAAGGGGGGCCATGGGGAGGCATGGACCGTCGGATTGGTATGATCGAGACCTCGTCGGATCATCTTCATCTTCTCTCTGTCTCCGTCTCTCTCTCTCTCTCTCTCTCTCGCTCGTGTGTTCTTCTAATTCACTCCGCTTCCTCAACTTCACCGCTCGATATATAAATGGGTGAGGGTGAGGCGGGCGTTCGGTAATCGTACCGCGGAGGACGCAACCGCAGTCGAGAAATATCTAGACATGAAACTGACGGCGTTTGGAGGACGCGGGCGGCGAGGCGGTCCATCGTTCCTCTTCCGGCGCAGCGGTGTCGGATATGACGGAGACGGAATAAAGGAGGGAGGGTGGTGTTACTTTCAAAGTACACGTGGAGGGAGAAAGAGGGCGCTGTCAGACATGCGCGCGCTCCGAGAAGACACGTCCCGCTTCGTTCGCGCGCGAGGGAGGCAATCCGCAAGCCGATAGCTTGGAATCGGACGACCGTGAGATAGGCATCGGACGGCTGCGAGAGGGGACGGAGTCGCTGTCGCGGTCCTCACAGCGGGCGCCCCCCATTAATGTGGACGTGTCCCCTTGCTCGCGCTCCACCATCACGGCGCCGCGAGTTGATCGACATCAATCACCACGCCTGGGCCCCCTTTCTCATTAATTAATTCTTAATTAGACGGCACCGCTTTATATTAACTTTAATCACTGCATAATTAATTTAAAGGAGGCATCTGATTAAATTTCTCTGCATTTACATAATTAGACCTGAACATTAAGCCGAATTAAAATTTTATGTTTAATTAGGAGTTGGATTAAAAAGATCCCTACTCAAGAAAAAAATTCAAGTTAACTGACACGGGCAGAAAACAAAATCTCACTCCAAATGATACCTTCTTTTTCTTTTAAAAAAAACCTTTCAAGTCAAAACAAGATGCAGCCATCTTCAAGTATAGCTTGATTGAAAGATCATTTCTAATTCTTTAGTATCAAATATATTCTAAAAATTATTGTATCCACCATTGAGATTAAAATTAAGCAAAAGACTAATCACATCATAAATGGTCATAAAACGTAGCGAACGAGATAGCAGGATCATATATTAGCATGAAAGTAACTGATGTTTAGCACCAGGAGTGGAGGGATAATTTAGATGACAGCCCTAGTTTTTGGATGGTTTTCGTTCGAAGGACAATGTGATGGCAGCATAAAAGAGGCAGCAATATCATGTAGAATAATAATCATCATACGGAAGGGACTCTCCCTTTAATACAAGCACCCATCCATGTCTTTACACCAGGACATAGAGAACAATCCTTTGAATTAAACCCTTGCATTAATTAGTTGTAAGAGAGCTATGGTGACCTGGGACCCCTTGACATTGATCAAAATAGATGGTTTGACCATTCTCTAAAAATCAAAGAATCACAAAAAAAGATTCCCCCCTCCCTCCCCCCCAAAACCCACCCCCCACCCTTGGAATGAACCCCTGGCCCTCTCAGTCGTAAAGGGAATAACAATTTAGCTGCTTTATAGATCCTGAAACAGCCTTTTCTGGCCCTCTGATGCTAAAAAGTACCTTCTCAGCTTTTTTGGTTGCATCTGAAAGGCTCACCACAGCCTTTGCGAGAAGCAACCTAAAATAAAAGAATCGCCTATCGAGATATATCCTTCTGGGTCACCCTATGCGTAGTACATGTACAAGCTGTTTGCAGCAGCACAGGCAATAGAATTTTCGGTTGGGTGCCAAGCTAAGTGTAGTAGCTTAATGGTGAAATCAAACGAGTTGCCGTTGGCATCAACACCCTGGCTCTCGGCTCCTGCGTCAATAATAATCAGAGATTAAGTTGGAAGACGAGGAGCATAAAATTGAAAATAGTAACTAACCTCTTCTGACAGCACGCGTCAGGGTGCTTAGTGATCTGGAGGGCCTAGTAGGGTTTGATACTTGTCGCCTGAACATATTAAAAAAATAAAGGAGAAACAAAAGAGTTTAACCATCGGAGCAATTTAACCACATCAATGTTTCATACATCCACCTACAAAGCTTTTGAGACTTGGGTTCCAATTCACTATGTATAATATACTGGTAGCATGCGATGTTACGACATGCAAAAATTAAGATAAAAGTCCCGCGAGTTGTATGAATCATGGTCCAAAGAAGTAGTTTTCATGAATTTCTTTGTGAGACAGTGGTCTGATAATACAAAGTGGCACATGGTTCCCATGAAATCGTTTCATTAGGTGATTGCAGAATGTAACAAGATTTCATCTGTAAACTCCATAAGTTTGATAAAACATCCATCAGTACAACTATACCTCATTGGATTTTTACTAGCTTCTAAGGTTGTTGCCTCAGTGCTTCCAGGAACACAGCCAAATACACGAAAAACATTACTGCAGAGCGACAAAGGATTCATCAGTAGTTGTGGTACGAAAGTCACAAGAAAAAGCCCAACTGGAAATAAGTTGAAATTATACCTGTATGAACCAGTGGCTACCCGCAATCCGTTTCCACTAAGACAGCACTCGAATTTGTCAAAGATTGAATCGTTCTCATACAAATCACATAGCTGCAGAAAACATGTAGCCAGTTTTCAACCACAGTATGAATTGAACAATGTCCCAATCAAATTTTCAAATAACTAATTCACCTTAGGCCTTAAGTGCTCATGAACCTGATAAGTCGCAATGGGACCTGAATCCATGTTTATATCCCATAACTGGTAGACCACAAGGGAAAATATAAGGAATCGTACAAAGAAGAAAAGACAAATAAGATTTTCGATGGGAGATTGTTTTCTTGAGGAGTTGAGCCCTGTGTTCTATAGTTCCAGAATATCAATAAATTGTCAAAAGCCTCATTAGAATCAGAAACAGAAAGCACTACAGTCTGGGTTCCAATATTTTGTATTCTCAGTAATCCCAAGTGTTTGTTTCATATATGGCTAACACATGGTCAAATAGACAAAATTTGACAATGACTGTATTTAGTAATAGTGGATTAGAGTCTATACACAGCATTATAAGGAATCCAACATTTTCACAAAGGAAGAATAGAGAAGCAATAACTAAATAGAACAATAAAAAGAACCTTAAGAGTCATGTAATCACGACTAAGGATGTGTCTTCCATCCTTTGAAAATTTAATATCTGATATGGAGGTAATTATCTCTGTGAAAAATGACCTCGAACCGGGTACATCAGGCTCCACAAACCTGCGCACAAAATACATTTCAACACAATCCAACTTCATGCTATTCCTATTTTGCTTCCAATAATCATCAAGGTCCAATGCAAGGAAAGAAGATTACATACAGCTTAGAATGATTATCACATAATGCTGATTGACGCAAATCAATAAGCCGGATTAAGCCCTTCGAGCTACTATAAGCTAGCATATTACAATAGGTTGGATGGAACTCAGCAGATGTTATAACCTCTGCATCACAACAGTAACAAGTTATTAAGAATTGGCAAACAAGGTCCGACAACGAGGTGGCAAATAAGGAAATTATGCAGGAAAATACAAAACATAAAGGCATAGGTGTATGAGATAACACAAACAAAGTAACCATTTAGTATGCTTAATAAACACATTATACAACACCAATCATGCTGATAATATTACAACAAAGGTATAGCCATACATAGAATAAGCAAACAAGATTAGTGTATTGCACTATAAGAAATTTTAAATTATTTCAAAAAATGTCTCTTTACTCGATGTGGTTCAAACCCTTACTAATATTTTTTTTTTTACAGTCTCCTAACAGTCAAAGTTTTGCAAAAAAAATACAGAATTATAGCCAGACCATTGGCACCTGTAGGCTATATAACTTCCTTTTTAACAATGACTTCTTAAATTATTTTACACCATAGCATAAAAAGATATAATCAATGGAGCTAAATAAATATTGAAAGGCAGCAAGAGCACTGGCTGCCCAAGCAGCAGCAGCCCTTGCATTTTACACAACTCGCTTGCCACCGTGAGGCTGAATTGAAGCTCAGGACGGCAGCAGACTTTTTCTTTTTTGCTTTTTGTTCTCTACTGTTTTGTGCTTTCCATACTTTTTTTCCTTACTTTTCCGCTGCTGCCCTTCATCCATTTTGGATGATATATTTTTCAGATTAGTGAAATAAATGCAATGTTTCATTTTGAAAACTGAACTAAACAAATATAACTCCCGTAACTTGCAATATTTACAGGACTTCAGAAGGACTTGATGTCAGCATGCTACACCATCAATAAGTTTGTTATCTACCTACTCATTTGTCCAAGCTGTCATACACAATTTAATATTCGGACAGTTCTCCACCCAAGAAGTAGGAGATGCATGGATATCTTAGGCTAACGACCATGGAAAAGGAAAAAAAAATTATAGTTCATAATACCCAGTTGATATCTATGGGGCTAAATTAAATTTAACAGTAACCAATGGGACAGCGTCTTACATCACAGAAATGAGCCTTTGCTTTGCAAATGACCTTTTAACCATGGAATGATTTTAAAATTAGTATTTTTTTTCTTTCAAGGCTTGTGGAAGAAGAATAAAACAACTTCCATTAACAGTTAGCTGCTACTTGAATAAACCAAGAAACAGGAACTATGAAAAATTGAGTTGATCATCTAGAGTGAACAATGAAGAAGAATCTGCTAATGAAGGCTACATATTAAGTCAAGAGAGACTTAGAATGTTAAGTTTCTCATGTCCAATTGATTTCCAATATACCGACATTCTTTAACTTTCTTCTTGGCTCCTTGGCCTAGAATTAGTATTTTGGTTCAATGGTTTAGGTTTCAGAACCATGGCTTTCAACCTTAAGTGCTTGATTTCTTGAAACAATAGAAAATTCTTTATAAGTTGTAACACAATCACTCTTTTTTTGCCTTCAACAGGAGATGTAATTAAAATTAGTCACTAAAAACATAGATACCTCTAGCTAAACAAGTTAAAGAAATAATGTGAACATGGAGTTAATACCGGTAAGATCCTCCATATTTGCAGGCTTCACATCAACAATGTTAAAACTCTGGTTGCTAATTTCCAAATTCCATAGATTTATTCGAAGATCATCTGCTGATATAAATGTCTCACCATCACTGTGGGATTTGAAAACACATGAGTGATTCTGTGTGTAGCATGAATTGCATGGTAGGCAATTGTGACACATGAAAAATAAACTCAAAAATAAATTTCAAAAAAGATTTTCAAAATAAAAAAAAACTTGAAAATAATCTGCAGCAAACAAAGGAAAAGGTCAAACGATACTGTAAAATGTCATGAAAATCTGCCAAACAAAAAGAGAAATAAAGATAAAGCATCATCAAGGAAAAGAAACGAGAAATTTGATCATATTCATCTATAACAACCCTGTCAATCTCTCCTTCCCGGCATATAATAAATTAAAATATCCAGGATATTCAGAACTTATCTCCAGAGGGTACATCCCTCAGTTCAGAATTCTAATTCCTGATATTTTCCATATCCAAAGTTCCTCAAACAACTAATCACATAATTACATTCTTCCAATTAGCAAAATAAAAAACCATGATCATCATAGAGAAATAGGATTTTGGCAGATTCCACAAAATAGTACATAAAAAAGTTATACAGCTAGAGCAGCCAGAATATTTAAAAAGTGGATATGACGCACCTGTTATTGGAAATAGAGTTTATGTGGTAATCATGAGCGTGAGCATAGATCCTTCGACATCTAGAAACAAAACTCATTTCTTGGCTTGTTACCTACACAAAATATAATCAACATGTGCACCAAATATTTATGATCTAAGTACAATAGTAGCTGATCAAAGAAATTCATAATTAATGAAATAAGATGACAAAATATAGTTGAAACAAGCATGAAAGAAATTATCACAAGAACTTAGATATGCATTGACTTAGATAAGCCATATATTTATACATGCAGCAAGAAATTTCTATGTTACATGTAATTATTGTTTATTGTTTTTCCTTTATAGTCAATAACATGCTTGAATGCATAAATTGATAATGAATGGACAGAATACAACTACCACAGGAAGACGGAGTGATGGAAACCCTCCAGGAGGGAAGGACAAGTCATTGCTTAAACACTTGATAGCCTCTTTGGAACATCCATTGGGAAAGCATGGACCAGAGCTACTTGTACTTGAGCTAGTACAGCTACCATTCTCTACGGTTTGTGAAGAAACTAAGTTCATCTCAGAAATTCTTTTGACCTTCTTTTCTTGCACCTGTTGGTTTTCAAACAGAAGCAACAATCACATGCATTTAATATGTTGCATGATAATTATTGAACAGGGGAAGAAATCAGCGAAGTTACTAGAGAAAAATTGGAAAATATATAATAAGATAGAAAAGAATCATCATTTACAGAAAAGGAAGAGGAAGCATCTGTGCTTTATAGTTTAGTTGCTTTAATTTCCATAAGCATGGTGAACGAAACTCAAAATCTTCAGACTTCTAGATTGGTAATCACTAATTCTGTGACAAATTTGTGACACATACATAAAATTATCATGTCTATACAAACATAGAAAGAAGAAAACCCAATTCAATCTCTTTGGGCAATTGCTAAACAAGTTCCAGATGACTTGGTGCACACTAAAGAAAGTCAAGTTAAAAATGAAGGATATTGCACAAGTTGAAAAGGGAAATTGCAGGCATGATTAGAGACACAAGTGAAAAACATCAGTGTCATATTAAAAAGCATAGTCTTGCAAACCATATTGACTAAGCCTGATTGGTACTTGATTTATTATAATGTTTTCCTTTTCCTCACTTACTTAAGATTAAAATGATGATGCTGGGTTGCTCCACCTATTATGAGGTCAAAAGGCATTGCCTATAGTAAGATTAAACATAGAGTAGCAGGTGATATTCAAATAACCATAAAATTCAATAGTTTACACGTACATACTAAATATAAATGGTATTTCTTAAGACTATAGAATGCTCGTGAATACTGCTTAAAATTTTGAACAGTGAAAATACTTTAAAAACATAAAGAACTGAAGAAAAAAATGAAAATGCATAAAGTGAAACATAAACTGAATTTATGCAAAAAGTTTAGTTTTGAGAAGAAAGGAAAATAAATATACCTTCCAGTATTTAATTGTTTTATCATTAGTAGAAAGAAGGAAAAGTGAGCCATTGGATGCTTGGCACCATTTGATCTTGTTGATCTTCTCCTCTATTTCCAAGCTTTTAAGATAGTCAAACTAATATACAAAAAAACCAAAAAGAAGGTTGAATAATCACATAACTAATTAAGCTAGGATAATACTTTTATTATAAAAAATTAAGCTAGGACAATATTTTAAGTACAAGCAATCCAGATGAATCACCTCAGGTTCATGGCTCTGAAACTCTGTCTTGTAACGAAATTCAGGGTGCTTACTAATTGAATAGTCTTGCCTCTCTAGCTCCATCCGAGAGTCATTCTAAAAATTTAAATAACCGTAGCAAAACTCGTACTTAAAGAAAGTAACATAACACAGAGTAAAATTAGATAACACTTGGCATACATTCCTAGAATCTGTCCTCTCAAATAAAACCACACGTCCTCCTCGATCTCCAGTAGCTAGATGATCTCCAGATTTATCAAATTCTATCGCCGAGATAATGTCAACTGTAAAAAGAAGGAACAGTCAGGATGCAGCAAAAATAGGATAAAGAAAGAGATTCACAAAACCAAAAAAACACAAAAATTCAGGCAAAATAAAGAAACTGGAAGTCATAAACAGACAGTGCCTAGAAGGGGGGAAACCTATCAAGCATTATAGAAAGATAGAACAATATTTAGACAAGCAGTAACCTTCATTGATCAAGTCATAAATTGGTGATCTAGACTTTCTACTTGTACAACATTGGCTTTCGCGTTGTGTGGTATTTGTGCTACTCAGAACAATTAACTACTAGTAAAATGAAACTTAAAACTCTGCTTCTCAGGTAAACTGTCGACAAGAGGACTAGCTAAACCCTTCAATAACAAACCATAATATAATGGGATAATTACGAAACTGCCAAAAAACTAAGAAAAAAGCATATTTGAATACAATCAGGATTCTTATGTTTTGATCCTCAAACTAGAGGAAGACATCACTCCTTGCAAATTCACTTACATTTTCTTTATACCAATCAGATAAAAAAAATGTTCAAACTAACTAAGAAAACGTATAAGAAAAAGAACACAAATTTCCGAACTTTGGAACAAAACCTCAGCTTCAGCTGCTGCAATCAAACACAAAAAAATCTCAGAATGAACAAGATCTCATATTAAAACAGTGGGGAAAGAAAAGCAAAGATCGCACCTTCCTGGACCTCCTCGCCGGCCAAGCGCTCGCCGAACACCTGCGAGAACTTCCACTCCAGCGGCGCCGGCGGCGCCTGCCCGCCGTCCTCGGTCGCTCCGTCTCGGTTCATCATGCGACAGCAATTCCGGCGAGATCGGGATCGGGCTCCTGCGGCATCAGAGATCCCGCGCGGGGGCCATCGGAATGGGCAGCTCGAGTCCGAGGCGAATCCCCGATTGGGACATGAGGGTTTCGAGGGGCGAATGGGGGGCGCTGCAGGAATACGACGAGGAGAGGAAAAGAGGGAGGAGAAAAATTAAAGCTTTGCAGAGCGCAAGAAGAAGCCTTCGGCCCTAATGGGAACGAGCCCCTTTGTCTTCGTTTTGTGCTCCTCGCGACATCCTCCATCAAACGACAAAACGATGGAGAGGTCTCCTCTTGCTTTTTGAATCATCGCTCAGCTAAAGCCCGGTCCAGGAGAATAAATGGGCTAAGCTGCTAAATCTTCCTCACATTAATTACTAACCAAAGCAAATGGATACAAACACTTGAATCAACCACATCAATGTCTAAATTATTATTTTAAGGCATCACATTTCTTCCTCTCTGCAGGTTAAATATGGAAGTCATGTTAATATTGAGGATTGAATTCACCATCCAAGAAAAAGACAACAGAATTGAAACTTGACGTATTTATTAAATATAATATTGAGGATTGAATTTACCATCCGAGAAAAAGACACAAAATTGAACGGAGTTGAGAGTATTATATATAGCTCAGGGTCAGGGAGAAGGAGAAAAAAAATCAAAAAGAGGATGAATATAAGATGACATGATACAATTTCTTTCATGGAAGTAAATGTTCCTCCAATACAACGACTTGTTTTTCCTGTCTTCCACCATGCTGATGCTCCTCCAAAGGAGAAAAAGCCACCCACCCCTCATTGATTGCCCCCATCAAATCCTTACCCTCAATGAAGGTATTTTTAATGCTTTGAGTGCCATTCCTTTAAGCAGAGGAGGCGTTTGGCTTTTCATCTTCCTTTCCAGCTCTGGAGTCAACTTGGCTTTTGATGATAGCAACCTGCCAAAATTATTGCACGTCCATTTACCATATCTGGAGAGTCATCCCTTCACTAGCTCACTAGATCACCTGGTAAGATCTTTTCAAGTCAATCCAAAGTCAATAGCACCATTTACCATCTTTCCACTTAACTTCTGTAATAAAAATTATTGCACGTCCATTTACCAAGCACTCACATTGATAGGAGGCACCCACGGCTCACAAAATTCCATATCCTACAGTTGATAATCAGCATGCTTCATTCAGCTAGCTCCAGCAAGCAGACACATTCAATGTGAGGCGTATGAGGGAACATGTCAACTGGATGAACACTTGCTAATCTGTAGCATCCTCTTATGTCTTTCTCAACCTGTAAAAAACGATGCCAAATTTGCATAATCTAATTCAGTATTACTATGAAAAGCTGAAACTGAATTATGAGCAAATGAATACATACAACACCATGACAGAGGTAATCAAGATCACGTGCCAAAGTTGCTGGATTGCACGAGACATAGACGATGCGTGGCACCTTAAGTTTTAGGAGATATTTGATTAATTTCATATGCATGCCCGGCCGATTAGGATCTGCAATTGTAAGAGGGAAGCTGAGACTAAAGAACGTGGGTGAAAATGCATGATTTGTGATGTTTACGTCACCAGATAGATTTGAAAGCAAAAGTTTTCGTCCAGATAATAAACAATAAAATTTACTGAGAAATACAACCGGGAGAGAAATAAATCATATGAGTGAATAAACTCTGAACCCTACAGTCGAAGTTAATGAGTTCATATGTACCAGGTTTTTTCATTTCTCAATTGAGTTCAGAAGATCATTACTTTATATTTCTCACAGCTTCAAGCATTTAAATCCCATCAATGTATTTTTTTCATAGTTCTGAACCTTGCAGGATCATTTAAAATGTATATATGTAA
This sequence comes from Thalia dealbata, assembly GCA_030544415.1. NCBI lineage: Eukaryota > Viridiplantae > Streptophyta > Magnoliopsida > Zingiberales > Marantaceae > Thalia > Thalia dealbata. The sequence goes on from CM060458.1 coordinate 4,997,686, forward strand.
GCATGCTCCTAACTATATATGTATTTGATGTGCAACAGATACCTGTCAACTCACAGGCGAATGAGAACTTTTTACCATGGGAAAAAGTTGCTCATAAATGAAGCATGATAAAGGAAAAAAAAAATCAAGGAAGCAGCTTTAAACAGAACAAAACCTGAAATAACAATGTCAGGTTTTGGAAAATCATTTCCAAAACTGTCACTGATTTTATTAAGATCTCCTTGGACAAATGTTGCATTATGGATGCCATTCAATTTGGCATTTAGTCGAGCATCTGCAATTGCTTCAGCCACCACTTCAAACCCATAAACATGTCTGACCCTGAAAACAAACTACTAGTCAAAATTTTGTCAAAAACACATATACGCATTCATCCAAAAAGTCATCATTAACAATCATGACCTTCTTGCCAGACTCAAACCAATGCTTCCTGTTCCACAGAATAGATCAAGAACGATCTCAGAGCCATCTCCTCTAAGACCAGCACAATCCTCAATAAGCTTATACAAGACTTCAGCCTGGAAACAATTAGTAAGTTGTTACAATTCGATCCTCTTTTGTCAAAAACGTGTACATTTTGTTTTCCCTCAGGTATCAATGAATTTAGATAATTATCATCTGGTTTGTAGCAGACAAAAAAATGTCTTTGTTCTCTTCAAAACATATTAACCTTGTCTGCTTTGGTGGCAATAAGATTTAGTTTTATCCCATCTTAGAACAAGAAGGTGCAAGCCAGTTGTTCTCAGCATAACTTAAAATATAGCTTGCAACTTAAAAGGCATAAACCAGTTATTCTCTTCACCGGAAAAAGATAGCATGAAATATCAACTATGATTCTAAGTCACTACCCTGCTACTTCCTGCTTAGATGATACTCTGGAGAGATGTTTTCTTGCATGATGCATGTTTACCTTTTTTTTACCAAAAAAAGATATCCCATATTTGTAGAAAAATTTGTCGCACAAAGAAGTGCATTTTCCAACATGAAATTGTTACTTCAGTGCAAGAGAACATGGCCACAAATTAAGAACTGCATGTGTGCTTCTATTATTTAATTGGTATCTGAGTATAACGAAAGAAGATCACAAATGTTCTGGAGATACATGTTACAATAAGATTGAAACAACAACCAAACAGTTATCCACTAATAGGACTTATGTTTGTCACTAGTTATTTGTTAAACATTAAAAAGCTTGCACTAAAAATTCAACAAAAGTTGTGTTAAACCAAATAGTAAGCATAATCTGAACTGATATGCTACAGGAATTGCAGGAAAAGAGAACTAATGTAATATGAGCATGTAAACAATTGAGCTTGAAATCATGTTCCCAACCTGATGAGAATTGGTCTGGAAGAAAGAATTGGCAGATATTTGAAACGTAAGTCCTCTTAGCATCTCTGTGATAGTGGATTTGCCATAAAAGGTATATTCTTCTTCCCCAACTGATGTATTACCAACTGATGTATTTACATTGTTCACGACACTAACCTGTATCAAATGCAAAAACATGAAAAACTTGATCACATGGTTGGAAAAGTTGGGACCAGACTATATAACCATTATTGTCCTCCAAAATATTTATTGTTGGCAAAAAATGAAAATAAAATCAGTGACTAAAATTGGAAAGCTTAAATGTTCCGATAGGACTAACTTATTGACATCAACCAATACTATATGCAACAACTAAAGAATCCACCATAACAAAATGTCCCGCTTCTTTCTCCTACTTCTTGTAAGTTGGTTTTCATCTTGTACACCTGAATTTTACATAGCAAAAAACCTTGAAAGAGTAAATTATAAAGAAAAAAGGTCGCAAATGAAAATCTTCTCCCACAAAATGCTGTGTCTGGAATCTGGATGTCCTAATGGTGTACCTATTAGAAAATTTCAATAAATTGACTCGAAATATTTTCCAAGACCCAAGTATTCTTGTGGGTACCATCTACCAACTGGAATCTAGTATATATCACATTCACAGAAAAAATAAAAGATTCATTAACTAGGCAAGGTTTAATTAAAAAAAGTTCAATCATAACATAATATTCACATAGTTAAAAACTTTAAATTGCATTGACCGGTCAAAAATAATCCACCATATTCCATATTAATCATCTATTGCAAACCTAAGATCAAATAGCAAGCAGATAGACATACATACTTATTTAGGCTGAATGAATGGTCCTACAGGCCTACATTGGTTGTTCATCAGATTTCTACCATGTCTTGTAGCTGCTAGAAATATTTGATGAATAATTTCTTTTCCTTCTAAGGGAGTTAAAAGTCTAGATTCAACCTAATGGAAAAGAAGACATGAAAACTTAATGTTAACTCAAGTATGTTATAATGTCAAGAATAATTAAGCATGACAGTTTCAACATGGCCTCTTCCTAAATCCAGTAGTAATCTAGCATAATATTTCCACATATAGTTTTTTCAAGATTTACATAAAAACTTTAAGTATCCATATCTCCAGTCCAATATTTATACAAACCACTTCAGGAATATCTGAGATTTTGTCGACCAGCGGCTTCAGCAGATTAGGCTTGTAACATGACGTGACAAAGTTGACCATAACCTCCGGATCACTAGTCTTGACATTCCTGACACATAGTAAGCGTATAAAACCAACTGCAGGTTTTAATATCTTTTGGAAAACAGAGAAAATCTCGACAGAAGATAGACAATTATACAAGACTGAACTGAAGTGAAACGGGCATTGAAAAAGAAGAGAGCAAAACACAAAGGTGTGGAAAGCTATCCAGAAAGTGTCAATAAAGATGGAAAGGTCGGTCTCCTGGAAATAGTATGTTCAAAATGGAATATACATCTTTTTGTTTATCAGTTCCCAAAAGGTCCAGTTCAGGTAAATCTGGCAAGAAGTTCTTTCTTGGAAAACAAAAGACAAGAAGGAACAAACAAAAACCATAATATTGGCTAGACTTAGTACCATATGTTGTTAAACTGAGGTCCTTCACCTAATACTTTGTTCAAACAGAAGCAATCATAATAAACACATCCAATCAACTTAGAGTTCAAAGGATATATTGAGCACTAGAAATTGTATAGTGAACACATTCTTTGAAATTACCAAAACTCACGAGCACCTCAGTGCTTGACCAGATGATACAGACTTGTCATATATGTTAAATACAACATAAAGTTTCATATATGTTTTTTCTATAAGCAACAGAAATTTGTATATGGTTCACTACCAAAAGTTCATTTTCTTCCAGATCAAACTAGCAAGCATAACAGTCAGGAAAATCAAAAAAAGTATCAGTCTTTGTATTAATACGAAACAAGATAAGACAGCCTCAGATAACACGAAGAAACTCTAAAACTTCAAAGCATATAGAATAGATGCATGAGAGTAAGCAATCTAATAACATTCTATAACTACGGTATACATTACCTTCCAGTTCTTAGCATCAGATGTTTAAGAAATCCAACATGAGTACGCACATTATATGGAGAAAGGCCAAACTCTGGATTTCTCCAATTATCTTGAATAACTGCAAGAACCTATAAAATTAGGAAACAATCAAATAACATATATTTGACATCAACAAATGACTAGGAAAAAATGGACTTTGCTTTTAAAAACTCATGCATAACTGTTATGAAATCCAACTTATAAGTACATATTCAGGAAAGAATGTGCAATGACCAAAAAAATATAGAATAAAGAAAATTAACCATAATAAACTAAGGTAGCAGAACGACAATTGTGAGCATAAAAATACGCCCTGTAGCCTAGCCAATGAAATAATATATATTAGATTTCACGCATTAAATAGACAAGGAGCAACTAAATTATTTTCAATCCAACAACGAAGCAGAATGTCAGCAGCAGCAGCAGCTAATATTTCAGTCGTTAATTACCTTATCAGCTACTTCCGACTGCAACAAGCATTTACCAACATGAAGGACCTTATCAAAGAATCCCGGTGCATGCAAACCCAAAGAATACCCACTCTCCATCTGACCTTGCTCAACACTTGCTGCATCTCTTGGCATCCATCTTTTCTCACCAAATGAGAATTCCATCTACAGAGCAACAGAAAGATTGCAACTTTACCGAAGGAGCAAAACTTATTTTAACAGACGCCATGCTAACCTTGTTACGGTAGTGAAAATGCAAATCACACGGAACGATGGGCTTCAAAACGTTAGAAAAGCCGGGATCTTTGTCCGAGAATCTCCCGACGTGAATTATCAAGTCCCGAACTTGCTGCTCTTTCGCTCGAATCTGGGCCTCGTATGAGAGATTCTGTGTTTTGCACCCTCCGCAGTAGGAAGCGTACTGGCACGGAGCTTCCACTGCATCCCAATGCGGAGTAATCGTCTCCAACTTCGTCACCTACAACCTCACCAATGTCAACAATCAAACACTCACAAGTAGTGGGGGAAGACCAAATTGTTATCACCTCAGCATAACTGCCCTTCTTGCGGGATACCCGGCCGACGAAGCGCTCCCCGGGGAGGGCGCGATCGCACATGACGACGTAGCCGGTGTCAGAAACCTTGCATACGCCCTTTCCTTTGAACGCGAGGGACTCGCAGACGAGCTCCAGGGTCTGGTTGCGCTTCGGAAAGAAGGAGCGAGGAGGGGGAGCGGCGGCGGCGGCGGCGGCAGCGGAACTTGGCGTGTCTACGAGGGCATCGATTTTAGAGGGTGAAGGCAGATGGGAAGGTGAAGGCGCGGGAGCGGAGGCGGAGGCGGAAGCACGGACGGCGTGTAGCCATGGGCGGGCGTTGAGGCGGCGAGTGCCGCACGCAGGAAACACCGCGACGGCCATTGCGATGGGGGAAGTAAGTGGAGCTCCTTCCTTTTGGCGTCCTTCTACAGTCTATTAAGATTACGCGTTGATGTCGTAGGGTGATGGACCGGGTCTGGGTTGAGGCCCACTACTAACTCAACTCAAAAGGCAGGTGAGCGATTGAGTGGAGAATGAAAAGGATTTAAAATAATAATTCTTTTTAAAAGAACAACATTTCCCTTCAAAACAACAATAATAATTGTACCCATTAATTAACTATGTCTCAATTTTATAAACAGAAAAGTATCATAACTTTTACGTACTTCTCCCACCTAATTATAGAAAAAATATATATAATTACAATAAATAAATTTGAAGCCCTAAAAGACCACCACCATGACCTCCACTTCATACAATTACATGCAATTTAAAAGCTGTAGCTGGGATTTGCTCGATACATCTGATGTGCGTGTACTGCACAGCTTTTCTAATCGTCTATGCACCAATTAAATTACCGGGGTGCAGCTTAATGCCCTTCAGATTCATCATGGAGGTGTTAATGAATCTCCTAATTAATTAACCTTTCAAACTCTACAAGTAGTAACAGCAATAGTTCTTCAATCAATTTAAATCAGCGGTGCTGTCAAATGGAGCTCAATCTGCAATCTCTGGTGGAGGACGCTTGCGTTGGCCTCAAACCCCTTCTTCTCCGACTCCAATTCCTCCTGCAATGGAATGGCAGCCAAGAACCTGTTTATGAACTCCCTGCAGCACTCCTTCCCCTTGCAGACCACCTCCTCGGCAGCACCTTCGCCTTCCTGCGGCGCCAGCCGATACATCTCCGTCGAATCGTCGAATCTTAAGATGTAGGCCCTGCTGCATCCCTCGTACAGTCTCTCCGCCAGTGTGTCCATTATGTAGTACGCTTCAGCTTCCAGCTTGAGGATGAAGAAGTGGTCGTTCCAGCTCACAATGTAGACCTTGCTCTCATCCCCGACCTCGCGAGTGATCTCGCGCCATGCGTCGTCGAACGACATCGCCCCGCGCAGGGACCTGAAGCTGTCGGGCTGGAAGAATCCGATGAAGGACCCGTCGGGGACGACGGCGATGGGCCTTGTTTTGGCCTCCACCACCGTCTCGAGGTCGAAGTGCCGGTCGGGGAAACGGTCGATGTAGGACGCGTCGCTGCAGAGCTTCTGCCACTCCACGGAGCCCTCCCTGATGAGCGCGTCGAACTCCGACTTGCTCGGGGAGCTCAGTCCGCCGCGGTGGAGGGCGTCCGCGATCACCGCGACGATCGCCGTGCAGGCGCTCTCCCCGCCGGCGCTGGGGTCGCGCTGGTCGATGGACGCGAAGAACGTCTGAGCCTTGAGCCTCGTTCGTTTGTCGCGGCTGACGAACTCCCTTCTCCTCCAGCGACCTGCTTCGGGGTTATCGTCTTGTTCGGACTCCGACGATTCTTTCTGGTGATCAAAATTACTGAGAATTCAGACATCAACTTTCAAGATTCATAAAGCACCGGAGCTTCTAAACGAACTACCTTGATGAGCTCGGCCTCCTTGAGATCACGGAAAGAATCAGCGACCTTGCTCCTCTTCCTCCGGAGGAGCCAGCTCTTGGAAGATGATTCTGATTCTGGTGTCGATCTTCCACTGTTGCTGCTGCTGCTGCTGCTGCTACTGCTAGCAATCCGGCTGCTTCCGATGATAACTGCTGATGCATCATCGTCATCTTCAATCTGGATGAGATGATCCAGAACCATGCTTCCTGGGTTTTGGGGCTTGTCTCTCTGTCTGTCCTCTTCATTTGTCCTCGTCTGCTCTTCTTCATTGGATGATGAAGCTTCTTTCCTGACCTCTGTGAAACTGATGCTAATCTGCAGCAAGCAATCCTCAAAGAATTAAGTATATGACTTGGGTACTACAAATGAGGTTCATAAGCTAGAAAAAAGATGCTGATCAAAGTTTACATGGAGTAATGCATCACTTGTCAAGCCATCCTTCGTTAGAGCGATATGGAGTTGTTTCTTGAGTTCCTTGTCCTGTGCTCTTCCTGCAGCCGAGTGGAATTCCTTTGCCCACTCAGCAAGGCTGGCCGTTTTCGTGCCTATTGCATCTAGTTTCTTCACCTTTCCTCCTTCCTCTTCAACATTTCCCTGAAGATTTTTAATTGAACTGGGCCATTCAGAATCAATCATCCGATGAATTTAAATGAATGTTTTGCTCCTATTTAAGCTCCATACTTTTGCTAACGTGAACTATTCCTGATTCCTAAACAGTAAGAGTAGGGCTGACCCTTCAATTAATTGGTCAATGATCAAACCTTTTTAAGCATCAAAAAGTCTAAATCCCTAGGCGAACAATTAATCAATTTTTTTCAAAGGGGGAAAAAAACGCGCTTAAGAGTCCAACAGAACTAAACGACTCACATAAAGAACGGCGAAAGCGACGTCCCAATCCCCATCGCCCTCGCTCGAATCCCCGCCGGGGACGTGGAGCCGGCACGCGTTCTCGAACAGCGCGGCCTCGTCGGCGGCGTCCCACCGGACGGTCGTGCAGCCGCACTCCACGGGACGGCGCGAGGAGGTCCGCCGGGGGCGGCGCTTCTTCCGCCCCATGAGGTAGGAGAGCGCGCCGGGGCGGCTGGGAGGGCGCCTCCAGGCGACCTCGACGGCGACGACGGTCCGAGGGCCCGGCACCAGCGGCGGCGGGGGGAGCCCCTCGACGGCGAGGACCCTCAGCGCGACCTGGTACTTCTGGCGGCGCGGGCGGTGCCGAGGAGGGGGACCCCAGGGGGAGAATCGCAGCACCGACTTGACCACCATTGGCGGAGATCGAGAAGGTCGCGCTCGATCTCTCCGGCCGCGATCGATGGATTTCTCAGGGTGGTGGAGGTTTGATTGGATTGTGCGGAGAGGGGGGTGGGAGATCGATCGGGGGGGGATGGCGGATGGTAAAGTTTAGATTGGGAGATATTAATAGGATCGATCCAAATTCGATCGCCTCCTCTCTTTCCTTCTTCGTCCATCTTAATAAATGTTCAATTCGTTTGGTTTGGTTTTCTAGCGTGGAAGGAAGGAGATACCGCGTCAACGCGGGCGGTTTTCCTCCCTCTGGCCACGAGAGGCGCGACGCGGTTACGTGCGTTGGTCCGCCCTGCTGCTCCGTCGCGGTCGTCTCCCTCCACCGGACCAGCTGCTCCGAACCCAAATCCAACTCAAGATAGCAAAAGCAGGGGTTCGATCGGTTCAACGACCTGGAGACGCGACGGCGATGCAGAGCAGCGTGTAAAACGCGTTGGGGAGGAAGGATTTGGTATCATGATTGGGTTCTGATCTGGTCGGAGCAATTCTTCTCGGAGATGATTAGGCTGAGTCAACTCGTGGACTCGAGGTAGGAAGATTTCTTCGTCTCGACCCCCGCCGTAGGCGTACGTGAAACGTGTGAGATGTCTAACTTTTTTTCCAAAAATAAATTGTTTATTAATTATATAGATTAGAGCGATTAAGCTTTCTCTGTACGATTCTATCTGCCATGTATCATGCCAAAGAAAAGTCCTTCTATTGAATATAAAATACAAATAATAATAATAATAACAAAGGATCTTTTTAAGTTAAAAGATTGATCTTTTTTGCATCCGCAGGAGCATATTTATGATACCTCTTCAGGTCTTCAGCATGAAGTTTAATGTGCAAAGGGCAGACGATACTTTAATTTGATACCCTAAAGAAACATAGAGTCGTCATTCTCCATGTTGGCTCAATATTTTGCCTTTACGGCAATGCCTTAGGATCCAAGGCATCAAAGAAACAAAAAGTAAGTCCACAAGATTACATCATTTCCTGAATATGGATGATGGCATCCTCATCATTTCCAGAATGCATCTGGAGGGCAAGGTCTATTCTCGATCTGATAGTGATGTGGTTTTGGGCTCGCATTTGGGAAGAAAATTTCTCCACAGCTAATAATCCCAAAGACAGTTGCCAAAGTAGAAGAAGTCTGGAGGACCAACTAGAACCATAACTGCTTGCTTCCTGTAATCCTTCAGAAACAAAAAGTTCGGATTAAGAATCTAGTGTTGTGAGTCAATGACAAAAAAGGTCACCACAATAACTGGTACAGTAATCCATCTAGAAAGTGTACATTTTAATCAACAATCAAAATGAAAAAGGAAGCAGAAGCATCTTCTAGATTGAAAAAAAAATTTGACTTGAAAAACCTATCTCATAAATATTAAGTGAATCTAATAATTTGCCTGGTCAACCAACCAAATGACAATCATACACCATAGTCAAGATTATGGGATTAGTTCCGTACTTCTATCACTAGCAAATTCCGTTTGATTATTTCCGATAATTACTTAGGAGAAATCCCAAGTTCAAAAATACTTGGGAGCTCTCTCATATTTCTTTCAACAAGGGAGATTAACTTCGCATCTAAATGAAATTATTAACATTCACTGCACATGGCACGCATGATATTATACTATTCAGCCTCAAATACAATCAGAGGACCAAAAGATATATTTGGAAAAAAGATGGTGCATAGTAATTTCCAAAATTGGGTGCTCCCTGGTAAACTTTTACTGACCCACCATCTCCTAGGTGTATCTCTTTCGAGATTAATCATCTTGGATCGTTGTCTTTGCTTTTTTATTACTAAGCATTTCAAGTATCACTTTGCTTAGATATCTATGAATAACTAGTTTATAAGACTACGAGTAATCTAGTTAGGTACACTTTGCCCAAAAATTTTGTAACATAAAATGATATGCTAGGAAAATAAAATGAGTAGAAAACGCAAGTAGTGATAGCACAGACCTCTTTGATCATGTTATTATGTAATTTGGGTAGATCCCCCCATCGCGTGTCTGGCATGCAGCTAGTACGAGCAGCCAATTGTGTGATTGCAGCACGTGTACCAACCATGCTCATGATCAATGTCACACGTGAAATGAGGTTGCTAGCTGATGCTCGGTTAGAAGGTGCTTCAAAAAAATTTTCCTCAGAGTTAATGTGTCTGGGGGGAGGATCTTGGTCTAACTAGAAAATATAAAAGACAAAATGGATACAATTTGAAGAAATATTTATAAATAAGTCTTCGTTAACATCATAGACTTTTTTTTTCTTGAAAATGCATCCATTTTATTTTATATATTCCTACTTATGCCCAAAATACTACCTCCAAGCTTACATAAGCATTATGGAAAATTTTTGGCAAAGCTCTTAGGTTTGTGCCAACTAACGACTTTGCTCCCGACACACATGCACAAGGCAATAGTTCAAGCCAGGAATCATGCACAAGTTAAGCTCGTTGCAAGCATGCAGTTTTCCTAAGCTCTTGATGGCAGCACCCGAACAATGCAATCTGACCTACCAAAATATGTCATAAAACCACAAAGAGGTCTCTACTAGTTGATCATACATGTTTTCATTGGTCATGTTTTTCTAAAGAGTATCTTTGACTAGATTGTCTAGAAAAACAACACAGATGGCCGATCATTGTCATGATATGTTCAGATGCAAGCAATATGAATAGATCAGCAAAGATGTGTGATTTCTCAAATTTCAAAATAGCATAGTCAAACAACGAAAATTCATGCATAGGAAAGAGACAAATAAAGACAGACAAAACCAAACTTAGAGCATTAACAAATTCATGCACCAGAATTGGAAGACAATGAAGAGCCTATCTTTATTCAAATCGATGATACATATCCTCCCATTCCCTTGCTGATCCAACAAATTCTGACTACTGAGCATGTTTCGTTGAAGATGCGAGACAATGGAGTGAGGGATTAGTAAATATAATAATTTTTTAATAAAAAAAACGATGGTGCAAAGGTTAATGGTAGTTTGGCCCTTCGATGCAATAAATATAATTTCAAGGAGACGATGTTATTAGCCAATTAACATTTTTATCATTGTTTACTTTTCTACCCATAAACACAAGATGAAGTTATATATGATGGACTGATTGGAAAAGAACAATCGTGCTCTTGACCAAACAAAATAGTTATCAAAACTGCAGGTAATTGTACTAAACAACCAATTGTAGATCTTCATGATACTCAATTACTGCAAATATGTATATGTAAATGAGGGAAAAAATCAGAAACTTACTGGATTTGCATTTTGGAAATTGAACTTCAACAAGTTCCCAGAAGGCTCAAACATGAAGTCTCCTCTTCCACCTACCTCAAAGTCCTTCCTTGCCCTCTGCTTCTTCCATTAATAGTGTACTTCTTTTTATCAGTAACTAGAACTTAGTCATCATCATCTTCGTCAAATTCTTCTTCTTCTTCCTCCAATTCCTCCTCATCTCCTTCATCATCATCAGCGTCATTGACAATAAAACCTCCTAAAGTTTCATCTTCTTCCACTTGGTCATCCATCTGATGTTTAACATCTCTGCTCTTCATAGGTTCATTTGAACCTGATAAATCATCCTTCCGTTGCCTTTTTAGGTGTTTTGATCTAGTGGCGTACTTGGATTTTCTAGTACTTCCCAGTTCCACGATTTCCTTTCGATCAACAGACTCACTTGTCCAATCCTCATCCTCAGAATCGCCACTTTTTTTGTTCTTCTTTCCCCTCCTACCCCTTTTCAGACTATTTCCTTCATCACTAGGCTCATCGTCGTCTTCATTGTTCCCACCTATCTCCTCGAGGAACCAATTCCATTCCTTAGGTGAGCGTATCTTGTGCCTCGGGTAATGATCAAACTCATGGCCTTTTACCAAGAATCCAAACTCTGCACTCCACAACATCAAAAGATCAATGAAATGCTAGGTAATTCATAGTCAAATCTGAACGGGCCATTGGCCGAGAAACGAACTTAATCTCAATCCGAAGAGATTATTTAACTGAAAGAAACCGCCAATAAAAACAATAGTTTAACATCAATCTCAGTCTGACCTTTGAAGGGATCAATCTGAGAGACACCCAACTCTGACAGCTCTAATTCCAGCTCCCCATCAACAGCTTCTTCTTCTTCGCCTCCACCGACTACCACCTTTGCCTTCATTTCCTTTTCCTTCCTCTCCAAGGTCCTCCTCTCTCTTGTCACGACCGCATCCAAGGCCCTCTGCTCCACCGCCCCTTCCGCTCCTCCCCACCTCCTGACAACCCAAAAGGAGGGATTCTCGAGGGACAGCGAGAAACGGTCGCCGACTCCAAGCTCGCCCTTCTCCGAGTTCCGGTAAACCCTCGCCTTATCCTCGCCTCCGCCGTGACAAACCAAGATTGGATTCCTCCCAATCACCTCGAATACGGCTTTCATCGCACCACCAGACTCCACAGCTCGCAAGGAGAGATGGCGGCGCGAGACAGTGCGATCGGCGGACAACGGTGGCTGAAACCCTAATCCTAGCCATCTACCGAGCTCAGTCGACGAGTCCTGCTCGATCGTGATTGCAGCACCGCCCTCAGCCTCAGGTTCGATTTCCATGGAGTTAACACTGGCAAAAGAAAGCAGACCTCGATCTGTAATCCTCCCTCACTGTTTGTTGGGCCGCTCTGGAGGAAAGCCTCGAGCGACGGAGAACTTTTAAGAGCGCGAAAACGCAGACACTTCAATGTTGGTAGCGGTGGCAAGCGGGTTGACGTAGACCGGTTTCAATCTGCAGGTGCATGTTGAGCCGCCATGCTGTGGCACACACCATCAAAAGCCGCATGCTCATTAAAAAAAAAGTTAGAGGTAATTTTTTTTTATAAAAAAAAAGCATCCTTCAATATTAATATCATATCATCACCACTCTGAATTATTTTAATTTTCTGCTTATAATTATCATCAAATCGTTGCTGACATTGGTGGCACATAGAGTATTATATAAATGTTGCATCAAAAAGAAAAATATGAAGTAAATGCAGGAGAGCATCAATTATTTTGCCTTGGCCGCAGATTCTAAAGTAAGCAAAGCATGATGATATTATATATAATGTGTGATTCTTCTGAGGACGTAACGACCCCACCCCTCCAAATATTTATTTGACCACCTCTGTGTAAGCCATCAGTCCTCGTCTACTTCATCTTTCTTTCTCCCGCACTTTTGAAGGAGGCGCAGAGAGAGAGGAGATCCCTTTCTTTTTTTCAGTACATGGCAGACACGGCTTTAATTAAACACCACCCACTCTTCCCCGGCCTCAACTGCATCAGAGCCGACGTCATCTCTCAACTGCACCCATGCACCGCCTGCCCGCATGCATGCAAAATCCCTCAATTATTGCACACTCCCAACTCACGAGTTTTTGTCCGTACTGGCTTATATTAAAAAAATATTTTCACGATGAACGGGTGTTTAAACTTATTTCCAAAACTAACCGATTAAATGCACACGTCACTCTTTTTTTAAAAAAAGTCCGATGGATGGCGCGTCAGCCTCCACCTCTTCCCTCACGCCTGCCCTCGCGATCGCCCTGGCGTGCTCGCCTCGTTTCCTTTCCCCCTTTCGTTCCCTCACGGCGATCATTTGATCTGATTCCTTTCCTCCTTGGATCAGGCGGAGAAGGTCGCAGCCTTGGGGACGGACGCCAAGTTCCTGCTGCAGGGCATGAGGGGCGGGGACTGCGACCACCGGAGCACCTCCGCCACCTGCAAAACACCCCAAATTGCATCCATTACGGCGCGGACCTGCGGGCAGGCTCGACGATGTTACCGGTGTTGGCCTTGCCCTTGGTGCGCACAGAGGAAAGGCACGCAAAAGTTGTGCTTATTGTTGTGGTGCTGGCCATCGACGGGGGATGAGCATCTCGCTCGCGTCGACGTAGTCGACGCCGACAGCCGCGAGGATCGGGGCTTTACCCATCACAGGGATGTCGACGGAGGCCTTGATGTTCTTGAGACGGAGGGATCGGTCATGCGGGCGAAGCCGCCGTTGTTGGCTCGATCCAGGGCCATGACATCGGAGGCGCAGACGTACTAAGAGTTCGGCATGGAATTGAAATAGAGGAATTGGAACGAATCGATGGCCGTGAGGGCACGGGAGGGGAGAAGATAACGAGATTAGTAAACGGAAAAGGGGGGTAATAGGGAAGAACCGTGATGACGATGCTGTCATCGCAGAGGATGAGGGCGGTGTAGTTGCAGGCGAGCTCTGCGGTCGTCGTGGTATGGATCGTGCAAGCAAAAGCTTCGATTCGCTTCAAGGAGAAGGGAAATAAGGCGAGATCGCTTCCTACCGATGCCGTCGCTTGCGACCTACAGCCACGACCTCGCTGCCGTCCCGCCGGCAAGGGGACGATGGCGGCCTCTGCGAGCCCACGGGGTGGTCATGAGGGTGCGCCGGAGAGGGTGGGACGAGGACGACGTCGGCCGGGGCGGTGGGTGAGGCGAGCACGAGAGCGAGGCGATCGCGAGAGCAGGCCTGAGGGAAGAGGTGGTGCGTCAGCCTCCATCAGAATTTTTTTTGTTAAAAAAAAGTGACGTATGCGTTTGATCGGTTAGTTTAGGAAATAACTTTAAACACCCGTCCATCGAAGAAAATTTCCTTATTAAGTCACTACGGTTAAAAACTCCCCCACGCACCTTGGCCGTCCACTGCACCCGTTTCATTTTCGTCCGGCGTATATTTTAATATCCTCTTTTCAATTTATGATTTAAACCCTCACCTCAATTCTTCTCGATCTTTTTTTGCTTTCTTTTGCCCTTCTTGTGTAAGTAAACTCGCGTCACCACCTCGTCAGGCGAAAGTTCGGCAACATCTTAGCCCACCCAACGCTCCTCCGTGCGGTGCGAAGCGGATCCCACCTCCGTCCTCCTGCGCGAAGACGGGTAGCCTGCGGGGTCAGGACCAGCCGGGTAGGAGAGGGAAAATACAACTCCCGCCATCACGTGCTCCACGTCACTACCGCTCGAATCCGATCTCGGCCGTCGATCGATCGGCGGAGGCCGGGGGGACGCGAGCCGCGTCGGCCAATGAGCTGCCCCCGACGAGGGAGCGTCCCACCCACGAAGCCTTATCTCCACCCCCCGGGTGACGTCGCCCGCGTCAATGGACCGTCCACTAGAATTCGACGTCGACGGTGGCGGAGGCGTCCACGCGTACCGGAGCGGCGGTCGAGCCCACCGGCCACCCCCCAAGGTCGCATCTCCGCCGTCCACGTTTCCCCCGATCGGGGATGACGCCGGCCGCGAGGTACGCTAAAGGGTGCGCCTACCGGGACCGAGCTGACGTCACCGTTTCCGTCACCGTCACGGTGACGTCACTCCCCATGTGCTCGCTCGCTCCTCTCCCCCTCTGTTCTTATAAATTGGATCGGCTGCCCTTCGGTTTGGCTTCATCTCGGCCGATCTCGAAAAGGAGGTGGCGGGCGGGGGGGGGTGGGAGGAGGGTGGTGGCCGAAGCGATGGCAGCGGCGGTGACGGTGGCGAGGGGGGAGAGGCGGCGGGGGCTGTCGATCGACGACGCGGCGGATCGGGAGACGGCGGAAGAGCGGGTGGCGCGGCTGATACGGGAGAGCCCCGCGGTGATCTTCAGTCGGGGGGGGTGCTACATGAGCCACGTGATGAAGCGGCTGCTGGCAGCGGTGGCGGCCCACCCGGTGGCGATCGAGCTGGAGGAGGCCGACGAGCAGGCGGCGGCGGGGGCGGCCGGTGGCTCCGGCCTGCCCGCTCTCTTCGTAGGCGGCGCCGCCGTCGGCGGCTTCGAGGGCCTCATGGGCCTCCACCTCCGCGGCCGCCTCGTGCCCATGCTTCGCGAGGCCGGCGCCCTCTCCCTCTTCGACGAGTAACTTCTCCCTCTGTTTAGTTAATTAGCCGTTTCCGCCGTGAGGAGATGAATTAGGGGTGTGGTGGTGGTGGTGTGAATAGGACGACCATATGAGGAAAGGTAGGGAAAACCAAAAGGGGGTAAAAAAAAAAAATCGAAGGAAAAGACGCAGGTAGTTGCTTGGTTTTTTTTTTTCTTCTTCTTCTTTTTAATTTTAATTTTCACTGTGGTGATGACCTGACGATGATTGAGTACAACTCAATTTGTCTTGCCTTCCTTCCTACTTGTTTTTATATGTCAACTTTCAGCCATTGTGGTTGTATTGCTCGTCTCCTTCACTTTGCGGTATTTGCGATGGGACGTGTGAATGTTTGGTTTTGCAAAGTACCGATGAGTATAATTTGGGTGGAGGGGGGGAGGAGAGAGTGGAGGCAACGTCATATATCGACTCCATAATTTAATTTAATATTCCTAAGCTAATTATTATTATAAACAAAATTTTATTTAACAAAACAAAGTACGATATAATCTATAAATTAGAGAGTACGATATATATATATATACATATTTCAAGTAGTAACTTCTAATCTACACAGCTGATATCTCCATGGTGAAGCAATCGTCACGTGCTCACAGTGCTCGCATTAAATGACCCTGTCGAAGCGAATTAAGCGTTAAAAAATATTTTTTTTATCTAAAATTAAATTTTATAAAATTATTCTAAAACTCGACCAAACGACGAAAATTTTAAAATTTGGACGACACTTTAAATCGATTCAACTGCTAAGTTTTAGATCGAAATATCGGCCCCATTAATTAACCGCACCCAGTGTCAATATACATCATCATTAAGTAAAAGGAGGACTCGTATATATAATTATGAGAATTTAGCGATGATATTACAAATGGAAAGAGAGAGGGAGAGAGAGAAAGGAGGAAATTGGAGGAAGGGAAGCGGTGGAGAAAGAGGTGAGCGGTGTTTGGGATCGGTCAGGCGATCCGGAAGCCCGAGAGGTCGAGGTCCGCCGAGATTAACTCTTAACCGTGTTGTAAGTGCTAATTTAATTTGACCCTAATTAAGCTTCTCGATTAATTTACTGGGTAGAATATATAAGATTGCCAAAATGAAGGGAGAAATTTTAGACGGACGACGTCGAGTTTCCACTCGTCCGCCTTTGGCCCGAGCGCTCGAGAGGGCGCGCGAGCCCCCACCCCGGTCATGTGCCGCACCCGCTGCTGGCCTCCTCTCCATCGTCGAACAAGCAGGGAACTCCCGCGCAAGTTTCTTCGCCTTCGGCTTCAGCTGGTGCGTTCTTCTTTAGTTCGAGTCGCCGTTTTCGTTTTTAATCGATCTGGTCTTTGAATGCGGAGGAAGTAATTAAGGGGAGAATGCTGCCGCAATACGTGAGTTTGAACAGCATCCTTTCTGTTTCTTCGTTTTGCGGGACGTGTTTCTGGCTGCAGATTTGATGGTTCCGCTCGGACATGTTTGATTCCATCTCCCGGAATCTAAATTTTTGACGTGAATCTGTTTCGTAGCTTGAGCTAGGTAAAAAAGGAAACATTTTGATACGACGCTGTTTGCGAATTCTTAAAGAGCAAATGCGAGTTTTTGTTTGGGATTTTTTTTTTCTCCTTTCCGAAAGTTATGATTTTTAGATGACGAAGAGTGTTTGCGTATTTAGAACAGAGGAAACCCTAGGCCGCAAAGATGGCACGGGGAGGATGGAGATATGGGATACGATGGAGCAAGCTCTACACTTTTTCTTGCGTCCGCCCGGGCCGAGAAATGGTATCGGAAGACGAGCTGCCTCATTCCCTGCAAGGCCCCGGATTCTCGCGGGTTGTCCGCTGCAATCAGGCAGCGTTAGGCGACAGGACTCCTTCATGCTACCCATCCAACTACATCAGCACCACCAAGTACAATGTCATCTCCTTCATCCCCAAAGCGATGTTCGAGCAATTCCGGCGCGTCGCCAATCTCTACTTCCTCCTCACCGCGCTCCTCGCCCTCACGCCGGTTACCCCCTACGCCCCACTCAGCTTGATCTCCCCTCTGGTGTTCGTCGTCGGGCTCAGCATGGCCAAGGAAGGAGTGGAAGATTGGAACAGATGTATGCAGGACATGAAAGTCAACAACCGGAAGGTCAATGTGCATGCCGCGGAGGGACGCTTCGGTTACCAGCATTGGCAGCGGATTCAGGTCGGCGATGTTGTGAAGGTCGAGAAGGATCAGTTCTTCCCTGCCGACTTGCTCCTCCTGTCGTCGAGCTATGTTGATGGCATATGCTATGTTGAAACCATGAATTTGGATGGAGAAACGAATCTGAAGGTTAAAAGATCTTTGGAGGTGACCTTACCATTGTCCGAAGATGCTTCTTTCCGTGATTTCACAGGCGTCATCCGGTGCGAGGATCCCAATCCTAGTCTGTACACTTTTGTGGGCAACTTCGAGTATAAGAAGAAGGTTTACGCACTCGACCCTACTCAGATTCTCCTCAGGGACTCAAAGCTAAGGAACACTGGGTTCATCTATGGAGTGGTTATTTTTACTGGTCACGACAGCAAGGTCATGCAGAATTCTACACCGTCGCCGTCTAAGCGAAGCACAATTGAGAAGAGAATGGATAAGATTATATACATTCTCTTTACCCTTCTATTAATAATTTCATTTGTCAGCTCAGTAAGTTTCTCCACGATCATAACATTCGGGATGCCACGCTGGTGGTACTTGGAACCAAATCACGAGGCCGACATCTACGATTCAACGAGGCCAATTTTATCTGGGGTCTTCCATTTTGGTACCGCACTTATTCTCTATGGATACCTAATACCTATTTCGCTTTATGTGGCGATTGAGCTTGTCAAAGTTTTGCAAGCATCGTTCATCAACCAGGACATTCACATGTGCGATGAGGAGATTGGAAATACGGCTCAAGCACGAACATCCAATTTGAATGAGGAGCTTGGCCAAGTAGATACGATACTATCAGATAAAACTGGGACTTTGACGTGCAATCAAATGGACTTTCTGAAGTGTTCCATTGCTGGGGTGGCATACGGCTTAAGTCCTAATGAAGTGGATCTTGCTGCCGCTAAGCATATGGAGCAAGAATCTGGTACAGCAGACCAGAGCACCCACAGCTCAGTGGGAGTTGACTTGGGAGATGGTGTTGCTTGCGTGATTGACAAGCCAAAAAAACCCGCGATCAAGGGTTTCAACTTTGAGGACGACCGCCTCATGCAAGGAAATTGGGCAAAGGAGCCTAACGCTGGTACAATTCTCGTATTCTTGAGGGTACTCGCTATTTGCCACACAGCGATTCCTGAGCCAAATGAAAAAACTGGTGGATTTACATATGAAGTAGAATCACCAGATGAAGGAGCTTTCCTTGCTGCAGCTAAAGAATTTGGCTTTGAATTTTGTAAGAGGACACAATCAAGTGTGTTTGTTAGGGAGAAATACTCTCCTGAAGAGGAACCCGTAGAAAGGTCAAAAACAAATTCTAGATGGTGTGATTACTTTTCTATTTGTCTCCGTTGGTTAATCTCTGAAATTGAATCATCGATTTTTTCTTTAGGGAGTTCAAGATTCTGAATATATTGGAGTTTAACAGCAAAAGAAAGAGGATGTCTGTAATTGTTCACGATGAAAGACAAGGGAGGACTATTCTTCTCTGCAAAGGTGCTGACAGGTAAAATTGGATTTTTCTTCTGTGTTAGACTTTATATGCTTGTGTTATAGAAATTTCATCCGTTTCAAACGCATACCGTAACATAATCTTTTTGGTGGATCGAGCAGCATCATTTTGGACAGACTGTCACAAACAGGAAGAATTTACGAAAGTGACACAGTTAAACATCTCAATGATTACGGGGAGGCAGGTTTGCGGACATTGGCAATTGCTTACCGGGAACTTGATGAACCCACGTACAAGGCTTGGAACGAGGAGTTCATTAACGCATCAACTACTATGGGAAGCAATAGAGAAGCTGAACTTGAGCGAGTTTCTGACATGATTGAGAAAGAGTTGATTCTTGTTGGTGCAACTGCTGTGGAAGACAAATTGCAGAAAGGAGTAAGCATTTCTGATTTCTTTTGCTATTTATTTTCATCTTTTAAACAAATGGATCACGTAGCTTCTCCACAGGTTCCCCAATGCATAGACAAATTAGCACAGGCTGGTCTGAAGATCTGGGTTCTGACGGGCGACAAGATGGAGACTGCAATCAACATTGGGTATGCATTTGTAGGACATAGTATCACCAAAAATGGTGTTAATATATTTCCTAAGCCAACAATAATATTTGGATACCCTATTGCAGATTTGCTTGTAGTTTACTCAGGCAGGGGATGAAACAGATTTGTGTATCTCTCGATAGCAATAGCATATTGTCATCAGATCCTCAAAAGGTATGTACTTTCACCTAGTTACTAGACACCGAAACCATAAATTTGTTTATTAATATTTGATATCTTCTCAGGCCGCAAAACAGGCTGTTTTGTCACAATTAACCGACGGCTCTCAAATGATCAGGCGGGAAACTGACCCGCATGCTGCATTTGCTTTGATAATAGATGGGAAAACATTAACTTTTGCCTTGGAAGATGACGTAAAGGTTCTTTTTTTGAGCTTAGCTATCCAATGTTCCTCCGTAATCTGCTGTCGTGTCTCCCCAAAGCAGAAAGCAATGGTAAAAATTTTGATCTCCTACTTATTTTTTTCTTTTCTTCCGTTTGAATAAGATGAATGAGAATGTTCAATGAAAAAAAAAACAATGTCAAGTCAGTGATGCTTGCCACTTGTTGCAGGTGACTCGACTGGTTAAAGAAGGTACAGGAAAAACTACTTTGGCAATCGGCGATGGTGCAAATGACGTGGGCATGATTCAAGAGGCGGATATCGGTATCGGGATCAGCGGGGTAGAAGGAATGCAGGTATGCAGAATATAGAAGATTGCTTTGGGTGCCTTTTATGAAGATTTCAAATTTATAAAATGGTCAAAGGGCGGTGATTGATAACAAGCTCATAGCTCTCAACGTTTGCAGGCTGTGATGGCGAGTGATTTCTCAATTTCGCAGTTTCGTTTCCTTCAGCGCCTCCTTGTTGTCCATGGACACTGGTGCTACAAGCGGATATCACAGATGGTTAGTCTTTATAGAATTTTCCCTTGACAATATCTACAGACATGTGCAGTTCTCTGAATTATTTTATTTCCGTGGTATCCTGGATTCAGATTTGTTATTTCTTCTACAAGAACATAGCATTTGGTCTCACAGTCTTTTACTTCGAGGCGTTTGCTGGCTTCTCTGGGCAAGCAGAGTATAACGATTGGTACATGCTATTATTCAACGTCATTCTAACCTCATTGCCTGTGATCTCGCTAGGAGTCTTCGAACAAGATGTTTCGTCTGAAGTCTGCTTGCAGGTATGCTTTTAAATTGCGGTTAATTATGAACAACAATTTACTCTCTTCATGTGTAAACTGTTTGAATCATATTAGAAATCTTTGCTTTATCTTTTACAACTTAATCGATATCATTGAAACATAATTTTTATTATTTATTTTTTTAATAGAGGCATCCATTGTAACTGATAAGACTCATAAGCAAGCGAACTTACTCTTACCAGAGAATTATTATGAGCCTTGCTGTATGTGTAAATATAACTGAATGCCTTTGTTTAGAAGTCTTCACTTCTTGTTAGCTGATGTTGATAATCTTATTAGAAACAAGGTGCAAGTTAGTTTTTTTTTATCCCGCTTAATCCAGATTATTTCTACTACAAATTCTCAACTGAACCTGCTTCATTAGCATAATGCATGCTCTCCTCTTGTAGTTCCCAGCATTATACCAGCAAGGACCGAAGAACCTTTTCTTCAACTGGTTCAGGATCCTCGGTTGGATGGCTAATGGCGTATACTCCTCCCTGGTAATCTTCTTCCTCACCATCGCAAGCTTCGACTACCAGGCGTTCCGCAATGAGGGCCAAGTCGCCGACATGCCCATGATCGGAACGGCCATGTTCACCTGCATCGTCTGGGTTGTGAACCTGCAAATCGTTCAAACAATCAGCCACTACACCTGGATCCAGCACCTCTTCATCTGGGGCAGCATCGCCACATGGTACCTCTTCATGATCTTCTTTGGGTCGTTGTCGCCCGCGATATCCGAAGACGCGTACCAACTATTCCTCGAAGCTCTCAAGCCGTCTCCCATCTACTGGTTTACCACACTTCTGGTCACCCTCACCTGCAACATCCCCTACCTGGCCTACATTTCCATTCGGAGAGCCATCAGTCCGCACGATGACATAGTCATCCAGGAGATCAAGCACTACAAGAAGGATGTGGAGGACTACCGAATGTGGCAGAGGGAGTGCACCAAAGCCAGGCAGAAGACCGAGATTGGCTTCACAGCAAGAGTGGATCACAAGATAAGGCAACTGAAGAAGAGACTGCAAAAGTATTCAGCATTCACCACCTAAACGCTAACGCTTTCACTCGACTCATCTCTGATCTGTAATCTATTTCTTCTCACCATGTTCAATTTCTACCCATTCACTAAATTCTACACGATGTCCAAGTGAAAGCCAGCTCTATCGGAGTAGTTGGGAGGGATACCTACATGTAGTCAAAGTTCGATAGAGGTATATAGCTTAGAAATATATACCTGATTAAATTTTGATTCAATCTTTCTGCCTCTTAGAGGACAATGAGCTCAAGTTCATTGACTGAGAGCATTTCTATTACTTTCTAGATTTTACATTGGTGGTGCACATACGAAGAGAGTACTGATTGCCTCTTGTAAAAGTAGCTTGTGGTGCGTAAGGACTATGTAAGTGTAGCAGTTGACATGAGTAACAATGATATGTATCATCACTTCATTCTTCAATTTTCTTGTACCCCCAATGATATTTGATTTATCGTGCTGTGAAATTTGACGTGGGAATCATTGGAATGGTGGATTATTATTCTCTCCTTCGACTGCTGCTAGCTGCAAATCTTACTTTGGCCGGATGGTTTGCTTTGTTTCCCTGATGAGGGTGGACATGTCAGCTTTTTTATATATATGTGGGATACTAAGCCTGTCATTTTGTCTTCCTCCTCATATGTCAAGGCATCTGCGCTCTTCCCAAGGTCTTCTTATCCTCAATCCGTGGGGCATGGACTTCTTAGTCCACCGTGAACGATACTGCAGCAGCCGGGGCAAGTCAAGGGAATGCTGCCAAAACCGTGGGCCTCCTCCTCCTGTTAAGCTTCAACAAACCTTGCAAGTAGGAGTGTAAAAAGCTTCTTTTGCGAAAAAAAAGAAGAAGAACAATTAAAGAAAAAAAATCCCCACCACAGCAGTGAAGGGTTTTACCATCTAATTCAATCCTGATAAATCTTAAATCTGTGACTTATTGAGATCTTTTTTTATTTTAACTAAGTATACTCAGAGAACTAAAGCAAGGTAAGGTATATGATCAGTTAATGATTTGATTGAGAAGTATCATTATTCATCTGTACTACTTAACATGAAATAATTCAAAATTAATTCTTGAAAACTGGATGAAAATTTAAAGGGTTGATCAACAGATTTGCAGCATATCAGACATCCACCGTCGCTGTCGGTGCCCAAAATTAATTTCTAATTGAAATAGAAAAAACAATAAACAAGTTGATCAAATTGATCGATGACTTTGGGTTAAATCAGTGGAAAAAAGAAGAAACAAAAGAAAAGGCGGCGGGGGCGGCCGGCCGGTGCGGTGGTGGAATTAAGAAGATAGGGGTTCACAAAAGATTCTCTCGACTCCTCTTCCTTCTTATTAGTTCGAGTTCGATTGATTAATTAATTCAGGTCGTGCGAATATTTTTCTTTTCATATTCTTTTAGCGGAGAATGTTAATTATGGCATAATTGAAAAGAAGGGAGAAAAAAAGGGGGAGTGCATGCAAATATGCAAGTAAATAAATGGAGAGAGAGTTTGATGAGACGAGAGCATGTCAAGGTTGAGTTCAATCAATGATCCAATCATTCTAATGTAATCTAAAAAAAGCTGGTCCCTTGCTTTCCCACACTCCTCCCAATTCCCTCCTCCTTCCCCCCCCAACCCCAACTTTGTCAAATAAAATCAAGTGCCCATCATTCCCTACCTTTTACCCCCCCCCCCCCCCCACCTATACTTTTACATTAAGCACATATTGTTAATCTAATGGCCATCAAAAGGCTACCTACTGCTCCCCCAGCATTTTAATTAATCAATCAACCTACATATATATAAATTTATAGGTGCACACTACACTCAAAGCCAAAGCCAAATCACAAAGCAAACATGGCCCACCACATTTCACCCTAAAATTATTACTCACTGCCACAAGTACCATTTTTTCTGTGTAAAAAGTGATCCCCAAAAAAAAATTTTAAAAAAAAGAAAGAAGAGGAGCAGCAGTCAGAGGAGAAGTGTGCAAATATGTTCAGCAACCTCAAACTTGGCATCACTGTAGCATTTTGATCCTCTTTGCTAGTCATAAGTACCATCAGTGATGATTATTATTCTTATTGTTGTATTCATAATTACATAGGTGATTTTTTTTCCAATTTGATTTTTACCATATCTTAAACCTATAAAACTTTTCATATTTAATCTTATGAAGAAGCACTTTCAGTGAGTCAGCAGTATGAGTTTTAAGATAAAGAAGATACTACTTTTTTTTGAAAAATATATATATTTAGTTTTGATGTGTGTCTAGATTTTTTTAAAATAAAAAGTAACCATGTTTTTAGCTGATCAGAGCTAAGTAGTTAGAGCAATAAACTCTTCATAATATATATATATATATATATATTTTACAGCATGCAAGAGAAGGGAGATGATAGAATTTCTAGGTATGCGTAGGGAACAAAGAAAAAGACAGCGAGTGCAACGTCAGAGCTGGCTGTGTGGTTTTCTGGGTATTAAGTTGGTGGAGGATTACACATTTCCCTTGCCCCTTTTCATTCTTTCCTCCCCCTTCATCCTCATCTCTCCCCCGTCTATGCATCTCTTAATACTACTTCTTTCCTTTAATTTGCATCTTGTTCAATTTTTTTTCTGAAAGGAGTCCTTGGTCTTTCTGTTGGGTTTAGGTTTGGCTAATTCTGAAACCTTTTTAATCTCACTTTTCTGGTTTTATTTCGGATCTCATCAAGTTTTGATTGATTTTTGTTGTTCCTCCTTCTCTCAAGGACCACTTCTTCTTCCCCTTTTTTTTCCTCCTTTTTTATATGTATAATTATGGGGATATACCTGCATATGCGCCAAGAGCTGAGAGAGGATGATGATGATGGTGCTTTTTCTTAGCTTTGGAATCCCCTACCCAGCTAGAACAAGTCCTTCAGCTCCTCTTTGCGGATGAACAACAACTCATAGAGAGGATACAGCAAGCAGATCTGCGCTTGCCTTCTTCACCTATTCATCGGTCGAGATTAATAAGCGATCCAAGAATGAAAGGGATGCTAAATCCTCATCATCTTCAGCAGCAGCAGCAGCTGCTGGCGGTGGTGGATGAGACCATGTCCAATCTCACCTCCGCTTCCGGCGACCAGGCGAGCGTCTCCTCCAATAACCAGCAGTCCTCCTTCGCCTCTCCGCCGCCCCCAAACCCCCCCAGGAAGAAGCGCAGCCTCCCCGGAAATCCAGGTCATAGATTAGTCGTCGATCAATCAATCAGAATTGATTTTTTCTCATCAGTATACATAATAACTCTTCGTCCTCGATCGATCAGCAGACCCGGAGGCGGAGGTGATAGCATTGTCGCCGAAGACGCTGATGGCGACGAACCGATTCGTGTGCGAGATCTGCAACAAGGGGTTCCAGCGAGACCAGAACCTGCAGCTGCATCGGCGCGGCCACAACCTGCCGTGGAAGCTCAAGCAGCGGAGCAGCAAGGAGGTGCGCAAGAAGGTCTACATCTGCCCGGAACCCGGCTGCGTCCACCACGACCCCTCTCGGGCGCTCGGGGACCTCACCGGCATCAAGAAGCACTTCAGCCGGAAGCATGGGGAGAAGAAGTGGAAGTGCGACAAGTGCTCCAAGAAGTACGCCGTCCAGTCCGACTGGAAAGCCCACTCCAAGATCTGCGGCACCCGGGAATACCGATGCGACTGCGGCACCCTCTTCTCCAGGTACATGATCATCGTCGTCGTCATCATCATCATCGTCATCACCACCACCAACTAAGAACTAATTAGCCCTAGCTAGCTGATAGCTAATTATATTCATCGATCTATATATCCAGCATTTATAGATATGTCTCCAAGCTAAAGAGTAAAAGATGACCATCCCTATAGCTAGGCGTATATCTAACGCACTGAATCCTGCATTGATTCCAAGAAAAAGTAGTACCGCTGAGGAGGCAAAAACGCTCTCTTGCTGTTTTCGGGTAGAAATAATGATCAGGTTATCGGTTTAAGGATTAACCAATGGATTAATTGCAGGAGGGACAGCTTCATCACACACAGAGCCTTCTGTGATGCACTGGCAGAAGAAAGTGCAAGGGCCATTTCAGCAAACCCCATGACTAATCACCACCCTTTCCTCTTCTCACAACCCCATCTTGAGCCCAGCAGCTTCCCTCAGCTCAACCCTAATGGTAATAACAGTAATAATAATATTAGCAGCAGCAGAAGCAATAATAATAGTCATATGGTGAATAGCAGCAGTCATGAGGGAATAATACAAGCGGCGGAGCTCTCACTGAAAAGAGAGCAGCAGCAGCAGCAAAATCTCAGCAGCGTGAGAGCCGACATGCCACCATGGCTGGCTTGCCCCACCTCCCTCAGCCAACTGGACCACCTCTCTTCCTCCATCTACTCCAACCCGGCGGCAGTCCTCCCTCATGCCTCTCTCAGTCCATTACTCCAAACCCCGGCGGCCACTGCCTCCCCCTCCCTGCACATGTCGGCCACCGCCCTGCTGCAGAAGGCCGCCGAGATGGGCGCCACCATGAGCAGGCCGTCCCACTTGGCGCAGATGGCGAGCCACACCACCACGACGGCTTCCGCTTCCGCCGCCGCCGCGGGATCTTCCAACATCAAGACTCCTGCTCTTCTGCAAGAAATGGTCTTGGGCTCTCTGCAGCAGCAGAACACGGCCGCGCCGCCGCCCGCTGGGCTCGCCGACCACGACTCGAGCTTCGAGGACTCGTACGGGAGGAGCAGGAGAGGTTTGGCCGCCGAGGAAGCCGGCGGTGGGAATAACAACAGTGAGGGAATGACGAGGGACTTCCTGGGACTGAAGGCCTTCTCCCACGGGGACATCCTCAAGCTGCACGGACTTGATCCTTGCAGGATGAGCAACAACCAGTGGCACGGTTGAATCAAACGGCGGTGATCTCTCTCTCCCTCTCCCTCTCCCTCTCTCTCCCTCTCGAATTGTTCTCTCAATCTCATCATCATCGTGAATCATTTTGGTAGAGAAAAAGATGGATAAATGGCTGCTGCAGTCGCTTAATCCTTCCGGCGGCCGGCCGAGAGGTGATCTTTTTCTGTGGACTACTTGCAATATATTAATAATATCTGTGGCCAACAATATAATTAATTAATAACATTGATGAATTAATTAGGACTGCAAATCTTGGACTATTATTGATTCATTTATATATATCCACGCATACTGCAATGGAGTAGTAACACCCTAGAATTTGATTCCCTAAGAATAAATATATCTTCACGCATGCAGTTCTTAGTCTAAAAAATTTGAAAATTACTCGGTTTAGAATTATTTCAAAAACCAAAATGAGGTAGATGAGGGTGGAAACCCAAACTAATTTGCTGTCTCTGAAGCTCTACATGTACAGTCGACTGCTGGACTCAATTTTTTTTATGGTATATAGCATCAGACATGTTTGTTTTACTACTCTGATGATTTAGACGTAATGGTCCTTTGGAATGTGTGTGAAAGAGTACGTGCTTTTTCCCCCTTAAATCTAAGATATCTACTTTTTTTATCATTATTAAACTGATCACTGCTTATCTAATATTAAAATTTATCATTCTTATATACATTAGGTAGCTTACGAGAATTAACTAAGGGATATACGTACATGTGAGGTTTGCTCACATTCTTTGGAAGAGTACAATTATTCCATTAAGTAGGTCTACGTACAGAGAAAATAAAAGATGATATATATATATACAGAGAGAGAGAGAGAGAGAGGAGACAAAGGCAGCGATAAGCGTGACAGACAAATCAGCGTAGGGGTGGCCTATCTTTGCTTTCTGCCCTCCTTTTCCTTCCTTCCTCTCACCTACCTACTCACTCGATCCTAATCATGTAGCTTAGTTTACGTAGAAATCAGTAGGGGAGGGGGAGTGCGATGGAAGTGTGGGTTACAGCGGGCAAGGGGGAAGGGTGCGTAGATGTCAACGGCCCCAGGCGACAGGGACAAGAGAACTTTAGTGGTCAAAGCGTGCATGCAGAGAGCCACATGCAAACACGCAGACCTACACATGCATTCATGTCAGCTCATCACTCCTCCCTACCTCCTCACTCCACTGCGCACCGTATGTTGCATCATCATCATCATCTTCATCTTCATCTTCTCCTTTTAATTAAATTTGCACGACGGTGCCGATGCCGGTCGGAATTAATTGCTTGCGTGCGTGGCGGGGGGGCGGTGTCCGGTGTTCACGTCGTTCAGCATGCCGAGGCAGGGAGGACTGCGGCAGGCAGCGTGCGGCCGGCCCCCCTCACGCTTCACGAGAAGCAGAAGCAGCAGCACCAGCAGTTCAAAAGAAAAAAAAAACCTCATCACGTTCTTCTTCTTTCTTTCTGCCATCAGAGGAAAATAATGTTCGATGAGGATGATTCAGCCGGAGTTTATTGGGATGTCTGAGGTTAGTTTAATCAATTAAGCTGGTATACTGTCGAACAGCATTTATCTTTTCATTAGAAAATATATTTTTTTTTAGACAAAAGAGGAAAAAATTATAAAGGCTATCAGGCTAGTAGAAACAAAAGCAGAGGAAGCATAAAATAAATAAAAAATAGATAGAGATAATAAATAAATAGATGTGCATTAAAAATAGTACGTGGGAGAATTAAATGGATTGATTTGATCGGCTTTGGCCACTTCTTGTTGAACTCTTGCGGGCTCCAAATATTCTCCCGTACGCTCCTCCATGTGACCACCGGACATCACCCGAATCCCTACATTTATGCCGGTGGTAGTAGCAGCAGTCCTCCATCGCAATTACATTACGACCCCCCACTTCGTATAAATATGCTGTTGACTCATTAATAAAAGTGTCAATACATGTCCGTGTGTCGGTGCTCTACCGTTTTCCATCCTCGCGCACGCCTCTCGCCCTTCCGCCAACATGCTTTCAATAATCAATTACCCCTATTTTTTTAATTTTTATATCACCTAACTTTGATGAGAGTTAAACCTACCGCTTTCACCTGCCTATTATGCACACCTCTTGACGGTTGTTTTAACTTAAATTAGTCTATCAAGTATTAGTTCGTGCCAATTTTATTCTCTTCTGCCTTCTTCTCACGTTGGAATAATTTTTTTTTTTACTTTGTGTAATTTTAGTGGTAAAAACACAATTCAATATTATGCATTAAAATTGGAGATGCATGATCTGTCGAACTACCCGTGAACGATACTCTTGATAAAACTTGTATCCACAATCATACCGTATCGTGCCATACATTTGCGGATCAATGATATCGCATGGTGTGATAATAGCTCGTACCGTGCTTGACAGGAGCCTGTGTTGTGCCTGACACAAACCCTTATCGTGCCCAGCTTGGCACGTCACGCACAGCATGGGTCCCAACTTGCACTATTTTAGTACTAGCACCAGCTAGCTCAATCCAACGTCTGAGTTGAGTGAGCTCAAGTCCAACTTCACCTAAGTGCAAACGAAACCAATATCGCTGTGGCACCGCACATGAGTTGTCATTTCTAGTCGAACCCTTTCAAGAGTTCAAGCTGAGGCTCAAGGGTTATCATCATTGATATGGTTTTCGACATCCCTTCGCTCATCCGTCAAAACTTTGATTGTCCAGCATCGGCCTCTTCACTCCCGAATTTTGATTCTAATAATCTATCATTCATCAAATCCTCAGTGAGAATTATGCCGATCTCAACCTGCCTCATCTTCACCTCAAGTCAATCCCTCGATTGGCCGAATCGATCTCTTTGTCCTTCATCTTTTCCTAAGAATATGGCACAATGCGACAACATAGAGTAAAACAACAAAAAGAAGCCATAGTGCCAACACGAGTCATTGATCAATTGCAAATCATAATCATGGAGATGCGATCAATTGTCACTTTTGTCCCTCAGCCCTTGCACGTCAAATCGATCGTGCACTATGCACGGCTGCATGCTAGATGATCGACAAATTTGCCTAATTGAGTCCTCTGTATCTCGTGAGTGACCGCAAGCAGTAGCAAATATGACGAATCAATAATCTATCAATTTAGTAGCCACTCAACATTTCCTCTCTTATGCATTTCAACCAATTGAGCTCTATCTCTAACCTCCTATATGTTGAATTATCCGTCGAGTTGCCATTTCCACATCAACTCCATCGATAGCTAGGAAGAAGCAGTTTATGGCGGCACATCAATGTTGTGAACTCACTCATGTTCTCTCACGTGCACTCGCAGGCAAATGCCTTATACCATTCTAATCGACCCTCTGATTCTAGCGACTTCGTTCGCCATTTTTTATTGTTCCTCCTCTCAAGAAGCACACTATCTAGCCCAAGCCAAGATGGGGCTCAGAGTTGAGGCTCCCTACAACAACATCCTAGCGGTGGAGGAGTTAAAACTGTATTTGAGGTATTTTCCAAGTCTCTGCAATTTGATTTCTTTTTCAGATTCATGTTATTGGATGATGAGATTAATCTCAATTTTGTCAAATTATTTCTGTTTGATTTTCGTCGGATTATTTTGCTAATTTCTATAAGATTTACTGTCCTTATTATTGAACTTGATTTTGACCATAAGTAGGTGAACAAGGAAGCCTTCTCCTCGTGGTATTGATGGATATTTTGAATTATATTGCTTGGGATTACTGGATTTCGCGGTGAATGCATTATTGAGACGTGCAAGGGACTAATAATTTTGTTGAGGTCCCTAACGATTCTTTTCCTCTGCTTTACTATAGACAACGCAAAGGCTCGAATGAATGTTGATTTAAATTTTACTCTGACCAAAAAAGGAGACCAAATTAAAATTTAGTAATTTGGGGTTGTCATCATTTTGCATCTACCTCATGGAAATCACTGCACACACTAGATGGATATGTAGAGTGAAAGTTGGGGATTTGACCGAAATATGTTAAAGTTTAGTTGTGCTTGTATAATGCAATTATTGATATGAGTATGAGGTATGTGGTCAAGGCAGATTGATTGTGTTGCTATGATTATGAGTTCGCTATGATTGTGGTTACTTAGGAATTTAATTGTTATTAAGTTGTTTTTCCTATTGTTAATCAAGTTCATGAAAATAGTATTTAATTTTGAGAATTTAGGATTTGATTATGATATGATTTAGTTCTATTGTGTTCAGTAATACATTGTATATGATATCATAATAAAGGTGATTCGTGCACATCAATTGGATCGTTGATCACAAATTGTGCTTTTTGAGGCATGGGCAAAGGGCATTGTAGTGCTCAAATGTTAGATATTGTGATATTGAATGTTGGGGTTTATTTTCTATGATATAATGTATTCGTTAGGATAATTATGCTTTGAAGGATGTTATTGGTGGATAAATATTCATGCATTTAATAATTAAGTTGATGAATATTGTGACGTTGATAAATGATAGATACATTGTAGATGTGAATATGTGGGCACACTCTCCGATTTCAGTCTGTGGTAAAAGTCAATACTAAGAGGCTTAAGTATTTAAATTTTCTTCCTAACCTTATGGTTAGACATGCAAACGGGCAGTGTTTGAGCTGACCTAAGTACGACCCACTTCGACACGCTCTAGGGGTGTGTCGTGCCCGGCACGGGGCGTTTCACGCCCCCTCCCGCTCGGCACAGCATGGAGCACGCCAATTTGGCGTGCCGGGTCGTGCGGTACGGTCCGACTGCTGGCGATTCATCGACGAGCAGCGGACCAGCAGTGGAGAGAGGCAGGAGAGCAGGAGAGGTGGAGAGAAGTAGTGGAGAGAGGCGCCAGTGCTCGAGACGGAGGCCGCCGTCGAGGCAGAAGCCTGCCGGAGGCACATCATCCCCATGGTCGACACAACCCGCACCTTCGCCGCTCGCGGAGTCGACTCCACCATCATCCGTGTTACAAATTAGAGAAATCACAGTACGAGAAGAATAATTAAAATCACAAAGATAATATGAAAGATTGAAGAAGAAATATAAAAATAAAAATTTTATTCACATGAAAGCTTGATGATACAATTCACTCGGATGGATTGCTATTTCTTACAAAGCAGATGGGGGATATTTATAAGAGGATTTGAAACATATGAGCAACTTATTTTCTGAATATGTGATTTGTAAGTGAGTTATTTTACAAACATGTAATATAATATAATATAATATATAGATATATTTAGTCGAAATTTTAACAAATCTCTAACTTGACTAAATATTATCTAATTATGCTCCAATACTTCACCTGAGTTGACAAATTTCCAATATCTAAAAGTGTTCCAGATTTCTTCCAATGCGGATTGAGTAGTCCTTGAACACTGAATAGACTGATCTTGTTCAACTATCTTCTTGACTGAACCACGATCTTCTTGTGCATTTTTCTCAATGGTCATACGTACCTCCTTCAAGTCTCGAATCTCTAAAAGTTCCTGTTCACAAAGATAATGTTTTCATAAACTTCCCTTTTACATGTTTTGGGACGCTATACTTTATCCTCTTTGATCTTTCTAGGATATTTTTGAAACATGCATTGTGACATCTTCTTAAATTTTTCATCATTTGCTGATACAAAAGCTGAATAACAAAACATTTTTGATTCAACGCAACTAGCAGCAAATTCTGTCATTGTTTTTCCTTGCAATACATATATCCTATTCTTTTGCAAAGCCTTCATGATCATCACTAGGGCTCCTTTAGTAACCCGCAAAACTCCACCTTGTCTAGTGAAAGTATAGCCAAGTGCACTAAGTGTAGGCAAAGAAATTAAATTATGCTGCAAGTGAGGGACATGCCAAACATTATATAATATTTTAACATAGTTATCATGTAATTTAATTTTTATTATTCTGATGTCGATCGCTTTGCACGAGTTGTTGTTGCCTATATGAACTTTTCTACCTGTAGTTGGGTTATAGGTAGAGAACCAACTTTGGTGCGATGTCATATGAACATAGCATTCTGAATCGAGGATCCATTCATCTTTACTTCTTGAATGGTTCACATGGGCTACTAAAACATCCTTTAATTCGCTCTCCTATTCTGAATAAGAGGCTTCAAATATTTTATTTATATGCTCTCTTCTTTCGTGCTGATGCTTGTTCTTCAATTTGAAGCATTCAACCTTAATGTGACCAATTTCTTGCAATAGTGATAAATTATATCTCTAGATCTTGATGTTGATCTAGATCCAAATTTGCTGCTTCTACCAATTGACCTTCCTCTTGAGGTCAAAGCTTCACCATAACTATTTCTTGCATTCTTCATGAGCTCACGTTCCAAGAACTTCCTTGAATGAATAGTAGTGATCACTTGTTAAAGAGTGATCGAATCCTTCCTATATAGCACCGTCTCTTCGAAATTTTTGAAGGAAGCCGAGAGTGAACATAACAAGCACATGACTTTAAATTCATCTTCAATCTTCACACCCATATTCTCCAGATCTCTGATGATTGCCTGGAAGGCATTAATGTGGTCACCTATTGGAGTATCTTCTATCATTTTAAGAAGAATTAGTTTTTGTTGTAAAGCTAATTTACCTGTGAGCATTTTTGTTTTGTACAAATACTCCAATCTCTTCCAAAGCTTTGCTGGTGTGTCTTCGTGCAACACCTCTCGAAGAACTTCATTTGACAAACAGAGGCGGATGATATCAAGTGCATTAACTTTAGCTTTAGATTCTGATGGTTTTTCTTCTAAGATCGTCTCGTGAAGGTCTTCTCTTGCAAAATGGATTCCATCTTGACTTGCCAAAGTACAAAGTTAATACTTCGGTCAAGTTTTTTAATCTCAAACTTCATCGCAATTAACAAAAACTGAAATAAAAAACCTGAAAGCTCTGATACAACTTATTACAAATTAATTAAAATCACAGTCTGAGAGGAATAATTAAAATCATAACGATAATATAAAAGATTGAAGAAGAAATATAAAAATAAAAATTTTATTCTTATGAGTTATTTTACAACCATGTAATATAATATAATATTTAGATATATTTAGTCAAAATTTTAACAATCCGCAACACAGTTGACGCTGCTGCAACATCCGGCCTCCCTATCTGCATCCTCCTCTACCCGTTCCCTTCCACAGAGGCTGGCCTCCCACCCGGTGTCGAGAGCCTGAGCGCCTTCCACCCCTCGGAGTTCACCAAGATGGACGTCGTCGTCCCCTTCACCCGCTTCGCCCACGAACACCTCCACCGCCTTGACGTCGTCGTCTCCGACGCACACTACCACTGGTGCACCGACATCGCCCGTGAGTTGGGCGTCCCCCGCATCGGATTCCTTTCGTCAGGCCTCTTTCCAGTCGGTTTTATAAGATCCATAATGCGTCATGGGTGTGCCCACTCGAATGCCTTTGATTACGACGATGAACCTTTCGTGGTGCCGGACTTCCCACATCTAGTGCAACTTCTGCGTTTGGAGCTCCCCAACTTCCTTCGCAGCGATACCCTTATCGCTGCCATGATGGCGGTGGAGAGAGGCGGTGCATGGCATGCCGGGTCGTGGCCTGATGCTTCGACTCAATAGCTCGATCGACACGGTGATACCTCCACTCCACGGACCACGACCTCACATCATTGTTAGTCGTCGGCTCCATGGAGGCATGAACGACAACAGAGACCGAGCGACGATGGCCTCCTCGCCCTCGCGAGCTGGACCTTGAGAGGGAGAGGCAGAGTCGCGGTCGCGTTCCTTTTCGAGGGTGAGGGAAAGGCAGATGGGCGAACAGGCAGATGATTTGGAAGAGGGGAAAGGCGGACGACTTCTTCTACGGGGAGGCGGGGAAGGCGGCGGACGGGCAGGCAAATGATTTGGAAGAGGGGGAAGGCGGACGACTTTTTCTTCGGCGAGGGGGGAAGGCGGACAACTTTTTTCTTCGGTGAGGGTGAGGTTTTTTATAATTAAAAAAATAGAATTAGATAATAAATATACTTTCATTCATAATAAAACATTCTACATTAACATTAACAATATTTTATAATGTAAAACATATTATTTTGACATATCATTATCAATCTCTTCTAGTTATTTATTCCTCTTTATTTGAACTCAAAGAGAGTTCAAACCTACATAGCCGACATGCACGACTTCTAGTGAGCCACTTCTCCAAGCAGTCAATATGAAAGCTAAGATGACATGACATCACGTTGAGCTGTTGCGCCGCCTTGAAATCCTCCAGACAAATCGAGCAAGACTTGTTATTGTCGAAGGTACATGCCTTCTTCACTTCGGCTTTGAATGTGATGATTTTAACACTATCTATTAGCAGTGACATGTCCTCCGACTCCAACACATCGTCATCGGAGTTCATGGCAGGAGGCGGAGTGTCACGCCCCGACCCGCAGGACGACACGTGGCAACCGCCGTATGAGCCTGACAAGCCCATACAAGGCATAAATACAAATACTAAACTACATACACCCACATTTTCAAATAACATCTTAGATACAGTCCCGATATCTCCTAATACAAATCTAAAACCGGCATACGAAGACTCATAACAGCAGTCGTATACCTTCCGCGACGAACCCTCCGTCAACGATCTCGTCTCGTGCGTCGACACCTGCACACACATTGAACGCGGTGTGCTCAGCCTTGCGGCCTAATGCGAAATTACGGCTCTACCGAATAAGGAAATCAAAGGCTAGGAGGAGTATTCTAGGATGTCTTTGGTAATTAATCATCATCTTTCATGCCATATCGTTTAAACAATTCATATAAAAATAGACATCATAAATAAATGATTAAATAAATAA
The DNA here is from genome assembly GCA_030544415.1 of Thalia dealbata. Taxonomy (NCBI): domain Eukaryota; kingdom Viridiplantae; phylum Streptophyta; class Magnoliopsida; order Zingiberales; family Marantaceae; genus Thalia; species Thalia dealbata. Next base: position 5,033,296 of record CM060458.1, read on the forward strand.
ATACATGCGTACATGTCACTAGATGTCACCCTAGTCATGTCTAGTGTTCATATCAATAATATGTCACCTACGTCATGGTGAGACTTTTAGGTTTCATAAACTCGGGCTGCCAGCCTACGCTTAGTGACTACTCGGGCCGGGGGTATCAGTAAGCCCACCAGTGCCTTTCTGTCTCTACCTATGCCCGCTGCACTGATGTTGGCAGAGAGGACGGATGACCCAGAGTCCCTCTCCTGTTGTTTCACTAGTCGCCAACCATGCCTCCCCTAGCGAAACCGTCGTGCCCTTACATCCTCTCCGGATACCGTAGGGGTCACGACACCCATGTAGTACTACACAACTGCCCGTAGACAGGGTCACCTCTCTTAAATATCATCGGCCACGGCTAGCCGGAATAACCACCCTAGGATCCGGACTACTCATCCGATCGTCTGCAGACGTCAAGAGTGATAGCCGTGCGGTCTACGGATCCACTGTCCAAGGCGTCGCATGTGGAATCACCTTCCCAGTCCAATAGCCGTCGACGTCTATCGAGATTGGCGCACATCCGCACAATGGGCTGTGGCCCTCGACTTCGTCGGTGCCAAGTCCATGGTAGGGTTCATCCTAGCTAACCATCTCAGGACTATCACGAGGCCACCTACAACGACACTCGCGCGGGTGAAGATTTTTCGGGTAAGGACTTGCTACATATTTTCAGTCTAATATGACCATGGAGTGTGTACAGTCCCTTACCCTACCAGCTCCCCGTATATAAGCTATGCATAACCTTAGGAGTAGCGCTCCCAGTATCCAAGCTACGCATCAACCTCTGGAGTGGTGCCTAGCGGGACGTCACCGTTTTGACCACCGACGGGACGCGGCGGTCAACCGGGGCATATGGGAAAAGCCCCTTTTTCTGTCTAAGTGGCGGTGACGTCGCCAAAGGTTCTAACATGTCGCATATACTATCTATGTCTGCATGGTAATCATTTAACATAATACTGGAAGCAATAAAACATGCAAGACATGATTTATAAAGCATGTTAGATACCTAGCAGATAAACATGTTAGATAAGATAACTATGCTAGCATGCATACAATTTAAATCTTATCAAACATTATGGTTTATCATATTTAAGACATCCAAGAATTGTTCCTAAGAAAACCCCAGCGGGAATTCCCCAGCGTGAATAAATCCTACCAACGGAGAACCAACGCACCTGGGATAGCGATCTGCTCCTGAGAACCAAGTCGCGCGGAGAATATCACCCGCCGAGCTTCTCGGATCACGTACCCACAATAATCCTATTTAATAAAAATTATTTAAAATAGATTTAATTTATTTCCCTTAAGATAAATAAATTAAAATCTATCAATTAAATAATTATTACATCAAATTAATCTTATGCATGTTTAGGATTAATCTCACCTAATGAATTATGAATTAATCATATTTTTACCTTTTTAGCTAATAATTTTAATGAATTTTTATTCAATTTCTACTCATCAAACTCACCCATAACTTGGCCCAAATCATCCAGGAGCCCAAGTAGAACCCATAGAAATTTTTATTATTTTTTTATTTTTTAATATTTTAATATTATTTTATTAATTATTTAATTTAATTTATTTTTTATTATTTTTCTGACCTGGTCAACGGTCAACGTTAACCGGTCAATGCTGACCGCCACCTCGCCGGAGCTCGCGAAAACGAAGGCTAAACGGCCGGCGAGCTTCGTAGCTCCTCACTCAACGCGGAGACTACGCCGATCTACGAGAATGACGACCATCAGCGCCTAAACGGCGATCTTTCCGGCGTCGTCTCCGGCGAACTCACGGCGTCTCCACCGGAGGGTGAAAACCACCCCTTTTTATGGGGGAAACGCGGCTGCTCACCTCGCGGACGTCTGGAGAAGGAAAGGGCGGGGTTTCCGACCGGCGAAGTGTGCGGATCCGAGATTTGCACCCGCCGCCGGTAGGGTTTGATCGCTCGAACAGGGGCGGCGAGCACAGCCGCCCGCTGAGGGGTCTTCGAACTCCACGAAGGCCCGTGGAGATGCGGAGGCGGCCGACGTCTCCGACCGCGGCGGAGGAGACGACCGCCGAGCAGCAGGTTCTCTGCTGCGGTGGTCGCGCGAACGGGAAGGGAAAGGGGCGTCGCCGAGTCGCCCTTTCCGCCGGGAGTTGCTCGCTGGGGGTGGACGAGGGCAGACGACCGTCGACGGCGACGTGCAGCGGTCGACGGCGGAAGACGGAGCGTCGGCGCTGCTCGGTGCGGGAGAAGACGAAGCGGCGTTGCTTCGTCGCGTGCTCGAGGACGATGGCTCGAGTGGGAAGGGCGCTTGCTCTTCTCGCTCGCCCCGTCTCGCCTCTTCGCCCGGTCCAAGCCGGTTCAGCTGGATCGGCCGGCTCTCCTGCCGGTTCACCTGAACCGGTCCATTTTTTTCTTCATGTGGTCGGGGTTTACACGGAGAGGTAATATTAAAGACATTAATAATCTTCATTTCTATTAATATGGTCCTACCGTGAGCCAACAAAAAGCGGCGAACAGCATCGTCGAAGTAGTTGCAGAGTACATCCGTGAAGATGTAATTGTTCAAAAATAGGCCATATTCACTTTGACAGATGGTAGTTTCAATCATCCACTTTACATCTTGCCTCCAACGGCTTGGATCATGCCATATATTTGGGAAGAAGGAGTTAGTATACGTCCCGCATTAGAATTTGATCGATAACAACAACGAAGAGTTGGTGGCGGTGACATCCATTCTAGAGCAAAGATGTAGTCGAAAATAATTGAATTCTAATATCTAATCATCCATTAGATGTTTTGCTGGATATTAAATATTATAGAAGAAGAAATTAGTTATAAGGGAGGAAGAGGATTATAATTTAGAAGAATACCATGGGAGCAGAATAAAGCAATTTTGACCTTAGCAAAATAAGAAAGAGAAGAGAAGATGAATTTTTATTGTGTAAATAAACTCTAAATGGAGGGGTATTTATAGGAATTTTGGATATAGTAATTAACTATTTAATAACATTATTTTACGTTTAAAAGTTATGTATAATATTTTCCATGATGATATATGTACGATAATATATCTAAAATACCCTTTAAAAGAATAATAAAGTGAAAAAAGCAAAAAGGCAAAAATATAATTTACATATTACTTATTTATTTATTATGAAATATGGTTGACTACACAAATTAAATATTGAAAGCATGTCAATTAAATATTGGAAGCGTGTCAAAGGCTCGCTGCTAGCTTGCACAAATTAAATACCAATTTTTTATGAAATGAAATAAAGTGCTACATTAATTATTGCACCAGCTTGTAGGATGCACGTTGGCTGCAGCCCTCATCCCTCTCATCCCTTGCACGTTCGCGCCCTTGCCTCTCTGCTCTCATCTCCCTCATATTGTTCTGGCCTCCGGGAAGCTACAAGAAGGACGGCCTCGCCACTCTCGCCTCTCTATCTCCCTCGTTCCTTCCTTCTCTTCAACTGTTTCGGCCTTCGGGAAGCTGAGAGAAGGATGGCCTCGCCGCTCTCGCCTCTCCCGCCTCTCCGTCTCCCTCGTTCCATCATTCTCTTCCTTCTCTTCAATTGTTCTAACCTCTGAGAAGCTGTGAGATGGATGGCGAAAATTAACTCCGCCACTCATTCCATTCTACTGCAGTTTTTCTTCCATGTCGAGTCACCATCTGTAAACCCCCATCTTTAAAATCTTATTTTTAGGAAGAAAAAAAAAATCTCTCTCAGACCGACCGGTTCAGTTAGACCAGCTTGGTCGACCGGTCCACCCGAACCGACCCACACGGCCGGTTCCGCCGAACCGACCCCATCGATCAGAATCAGGCGGAAGAGGGCGAAGGGAATCGCCCTAATCGGCGCGACTTCGACTTCTCCTCTTTGCAATCCCCGCAGCAGCGACGACGGACGGAGGGATCGCCGGTGAGCTGCCGTTGCTTCCGAACATTCCCGTCCTCATCGTCGAGAGGAGGATCACCGAAGGAAGCGTAGCGGCGACCCCCATTTGCTCGCACGCCGCTTCGCTCCCAAGTCGCCGCCGGAGACTTCGACCTCGAGCTGCCGCGGAAACCATCAACATCGCCTCGCTCTATCTCCACGAGTGCCAAACAGCCGGCGTTCCACCTAGATCGGCTCATGAAGACTGCGACAGGCCGTTCGCTCGGGGCGGAACGCGCGAGATGCGGTGACGACAGAATCATCCATTCCGCTCCTTTTCGCTACCCGATTCCTTCCCCTTGCTGTTCGTGAGTCCGTAGGTGAGTAGTCTCACCGCTATCGTCTCTCCGTTTATTGATTCCACGGCATTTTTCGTCACCGTCCACGGGTGGTCTGCCAGTGCCTTACGACCGAATCTGGTTGCAGCAAAATCTCACTAGTCGCGTGCACGGTGAAGCTGTCATTGTCGGCCGAAGAAGCGCACGAGTGTGGGTGGTGGAAGTTCCGCGAAGGGCGCGGCGGAAGTTTCGACGAAGGGTGCGGCAGAAGGATGAAACGATTCCGCCCCCTTCTCCTAATCGTGCTTAAGGGAATTGATTAAACATGTTTAGTTGTAATTAAACATGTTTAGGGCAAATTAGTTTTGTTATAAGTATAGGGTAATTTTAAATATGTTTAATGTGTGAGACCCGTGATTTTTGAATAAGGACAATAGTGTCACGCCCCGACCCAACCGTCGGCCACGTGGCAACCGCCGTATGAGCCCGACAGACCCATACAAGGCATCAAGTGATACATACCATTCATATACATCGTTTATGCAGCGGAATTTACAATTTAATTATCTAACTCAACATTTCTAACACAGTCCCGATAAACCTACTACAATTCTAGAAAAAAAGGCAACAATAAATAAATAAAAATATAAACCCGTCGACGGACTCATCTTCATCGAATAACTCGGGCAGTCATCTAATACACCTGCACACACGGGGAAAAGTGGTGTGCTCAGCCTTGCGGCCTAGTGCGAAATTACGGCTCTACCGAATAAAGAAATCAAAGGCTAGGAGGAGTATTCTAGGATGTCTTTGGTGGTTAATCATCATCTTTCATGCCATATAATTTAAACAATTCATATTGAGATAGAAAGCATAAATAAATAAATAAATAAACAAAGGTGTACATGCCACTAGATGTCACCTAAGTTAAGCCTAGTGTCAACATCAACAGTCTGTCCCCATTTGATTTGTATAAATCAATTTATGGGGAGCAACAAACATCGTAAATACAATACCGATGTATAATTCACTAGATGTCACCTACGTGATATCTAGTGTCAACGTCAAACAGTCTGTCACCTACATCGTGACGAGACTTTAAGGTTTCATAAACTCGGGCTGCCAGCCTACGCTTAGTGACTACCCTAGCTAAGAGTATCAGTAAGCCCATCAGTGCCTTTCTATCTCTGTCTCTACCTATGCCCGCTGCACTGATGTTGGCAGAGAGGACGGATGACCCAGAGTCCCTCTCCTGTTGTTTCACTAGTCGCCAACCATGCCTCCCCTAGCGAAACCGTCGTGCCCTTACATCCTCCCCGGATACCGTAGGGGTCACGACACCCATGTAGTACTACACACTGCCCGTAGACAGGGTCACCTCTCTTAAATATCATCGGCCACGGCTAGCCGGAATAACCACCCTAGGATCCGGACTACTCATCCGATCGTCTGCAGACGTCAAGGGTGATAGTCGTGCGGTCTACGGATCCACTGTCCAAGGCGTCGCATGTGGAATCACCTTCCCAGTCCAATAGCCGTCAACGTCTATCGAGATCGGCGCACATCCGCACGATGGGTTGTGGCCCTCGACTTCGTCGGTGCCAAGTCCATGGTAGGGTTCATCCTAGCTAACCATCTCAGGACTATCACGAGGCCGCCTACAACGACACTCGCGCGGGTGAAGGTTTCGGGTAAGGACTTGCTCCATATTTTCAGTTTAACATGACCATGGAGTGTGTACAGTCCCTTACCCTACCAGCTCCCAGTCATAAGCTATGCATAACGTCGGGAGTGGTGCTCCCAGTGCTCCGCTATGCATCAACCTCGGGAGTGGCGCCTAACGGGACGTCACCGTTTGACCACCGTCGGGACGCGGCGGTCAACCGGGGCATATGGAAAAAGGCCCCATTTTCTGTCTAAGTGGCGGTGACATCGCCAAAGGTTCTAACATGTCGTTAATTACTATCAATGTCTGCATGGTAGGTATGCTAGCATAACATAGAAACACAATGAAATAGTATTTAACATGCTTGACATGATACTACAACATATTAGAAACTTAATAAGAAAATCATGGTATATCATGCATGTTAAGTAAATTAAACTAACATGCAAATCAAGTCAAATCTTATCAAGCATTATGTTTTAACATATTTAAGACATCCAAGAATTGTTCCTAAGAAAACCCCAGCGGGAATTCCCTAGCTTGAATAAATCCTACCATCGGAGAACCAACGCACCTGGGTTAGCGATCCGGTCTTCAGAATCAACCCGCGTAACAACGAATCACTCCGTCGAACTACTCGGATCACGTACCCGCGATAAATCCTAATTAACACAATTATTTAAAATCAAATTTAATTCATTTTTCCCTATGGTAAATTAAATATTAATTTATCAATCTAACCTAATCATTCAGATACTAATTAACCAAATTTCCATTTTACAAATTAAATTAACTTAGTTAAGCTTAGATAAATTCTATCAAATTTATCCATTTAAACCCCTCATCTAGCCCAAGTCATCTCAGGGCCCAAATAACACTCATCAATATTTAATTAGATCAATTAAACATTAATTAGCCATTTTGAATCACCTAATCATACTCATGAAAAGTTAAATTATTTTTATTATTTTTATTATTTTATTATTATTTGACTGGTCAACGGTCAACAGTTGACCCGGTCAACCCGGTGAACACGGTGGATCCAGTCAACGCTGTTGACTCGGCCATCGCGGTGGACTCAGCCAACGCTGTTGACCCGGCCAACGCGGTGGACCCGGTCAACGCTGTTGACCCGGCCAACGCGGTGGACCCAAATCACTATTCGTTCGGCTTAATTTGAGTCTGACCCAAGCCTAGCCAGTTCGATTCGATCGAGTCAGCTCCAACTCATCTAAATCCAAGTCCGACTCAGGTTCAATTTAATTGATTCAGCTCACTTCAACTAACTCAACCCGAACCCAACTTAACTCGAATTCAACCCAACTAACTCCAATCTGGTTCAACTCAACCCATTCACTAACTCTACTTGATTAAATCATTAATTTTTCTTAACTTAATTTATCTTGCTTAATCAATCCACTAAGCTTGGTTGATTTACACTAAGCATGTTTAAATTAATCTAAGCATTTTAACAACACTAATTTATCCTAAACATGTTTAATTACAACTAACATGCTTAAAATAAATTACTAATCGTGATTAGGGAAAAGTAAAGCTACCTTAGTCGAAATCACTATTCATCGTCGGAAACACTATTCACCACCGGAATAGTAGCACCGTCGCCGGAACCCTAGCCGCCACCTCGCCGGAGCTCGCGAAATCAGCGGCAAACTTGACGGCGAGCTCCGCAAGCCTACGCACGCGTGGGAACCGACGACTACCTGCGCAAAAATCCGGCCATCAACACCAAAAACCCATCTTTTGGGTGGCGTCGCCGGCGAACTTTAGGGCAAGTTCGCCGGAGGGCGAAATCGCCCAATTATAGGGGAGAAATAGAGCCGTTTACCTCGCGATCGCACAGAGGAGTCGGAGAGGGATGGCTCGCCGGCGAGGGGAGTGGAACCGCAGCTCCACTCCTCGCCGGGGGTGCTGCAAATTCGAGAGGACGGCGGCGACGAAATCGCTGCCTCCTGCGTCGGCATTTTGGGAGGACGCGGGGCTCACGACTCGCGGAGGGACGAGCAGCTCAAGCCCCAACCGCTAGCAGTGGCGCGTCAGCGATCGGTGCTTGGGACGGTGGCAGACGCAGCCGGCGGATGGCTGCGAATGCGAAGGAAGACGCAGGGGAAGATGGGGTCGCACGCTGCCTCCTTCGGGCTCCCGTTTCTGCTACGAGGGACGATGCACAGCGGACGATTGTGAGCGGGCGACGAACGCTGACAAAGCGGAGCGGCACCGGCGCTGCTCTACTGCGGGCGAGGGAGGCGAACGACGAACGGTGGCTGCGGACAGTTGCTGCGGACGACGAACAGCTGCAGCCGTCGCGACGAGGACGATTTGCCGAGGATGAAGAGGGGAAATTGGCAGCGGAAAGGAAGGGATGGCAACCTCCGCCGAGTTCTCGTCACGACGGAGGGGAAATTGGCGGCGATCGCAAGCTGCGATCGGCGAGCAGCTGCCGGCGATGGAAGGAGACAGCGTCTGCTCTGCTCGCGAGAAGGAGGATGCAGGAGAAGAAAAGGGGGCCGCGCGTCTGCAAGGGACCTCCGCCGAGCTCCCCTCGTCGTGGCGGAGAGGAATGGGCAGCGGTGAAGAGGCTGCGGACGGCGGACGTGAAGGGCGAGCGGCGACGATCTGCGGACGCTCTGCTGCGGTGGTCGCGAAACGAGGGGAGCTGTTGCCGAGCTCCCCTTTCTTCAGGGAGTGTGCGCCGGGGGTGGATGAAAGCAGGCCGCCATCGACGGACGGCGGGCAGCGGGCGATGGACGGCGACCTAAAAGGGCCGCCGGAGTGCTCTGCTACGGGTAAGGGAGGCGCGCTCGGGACGGAGGAGGAAAGGCCGACCTCCGCCGAGCTCTTCCCGACGCGGAGGGAGACCATTAGCGAGCGGCGGCGCCGACGAGCTAGAGCAGCGCCGGCGCTGCTGCGGTTGCGCGGGAGCAGAAGAAGAAAACGAAGAAGAAGAAGGAGAAGAGGAAAAGGGGAAGAAGGGAGGGGCGCCTCGCGAGTGGGAAGAGCCCGCGGCTCTTCTCGCTCGCGTCGACCCCTTCGGACCGGGTCGGACCGGTTCACTCGGACCGGCCAGCTGGCCGGTTCAGTTGAACCGGACCGAAATTTAAAATTTTTTTTTTTTCCTAAAAATCTAATTTATTAAGGTGGGGGTTTACAAGTACTCCCCCCCTTAAAAATTTTTGGTCCCCCAAAAATAAACACCATCGGTGATCCCTTCCTCGAATCATGATCGATGATAATTGAATAGACCTTTTATATTTCCTTTAAAGCAGTAACCCCTCTCCAAGGTGGTACCACTTTAGTTATCATAAACTCATCGGTACTAAGATACGATGTCTGCAATATATGGTAGCTCATCTAAATGACCCACGTGACAACATAACATATATCATGATATAGTGATCCACTTTAGTTGTCACTACACTGTGGATCATTGTAGTCACATCTGGATTTTCATGAGCATCCATATTATTCAACAACAAGATGCGTATCCTAGTACGTGGTAGGAAGCAATTTGCTTAGTAGAGTGTCAAACAATTGCTTAGTATGAGAGTGGTCTACTAGAGGTACTGTCTCGATCTTAGATGAGTAGATCAAACTTCACCACAATAGATTATTAAAATAAATCAAGGAAATTATTCGTTGGTGAAGCACTCACCCCAATGGGAGAAATACAAGTGGGCAGAAGTTGAAGATATGGCTTTAAATTTTTTTTCAAGTAGATATACTAGGTAGTCTCTTTTTCACTAGCATAAGGACAACCTTCCGTGGTTCAGGTTGAATCAGGATCAGATATCTCTGAACTAAAATATGGTCATAATGGAGTCACCTCCAGACAGAGGATAATATATAAAAAGATAGGAATGACCACTCATCAAAATGCCCACTAACTTGCTCCGCGTCAGTTTAAATTCCTTCAACCACTACTTTATGATGCAAGGACAGGTTCCACAACCTAAAGTGAGCACATGTTAATCTATAGATAGTTAAATCATAGTCGTAAAGAGGACATCAGTTCTCAATACGGAAATACTGGAAAAGTAGTAGTGGTTAAGGCTTTGATATTTAAATCTAAAGATTTGCACTCGAACCTTAATGATATCTCTTTTTATCCAAATGCTCAAACTATGATAGTTTGTTCTATGTCGGATAGCAAGAACTTGATTGCATGGCCACCGAAATATATATAACAAAAATATAGGCCAAATGAAATCCGAAACTAAATTTTATAGTGCTAAATCACAACTGCACTGAGATTGACACTGTAGTGTTAGATCACGTACGATGTAGAGATATTGTGCATACGATGATATTATTATGATAACGTGCAATTGGATTGATTGCTAGCACGAAGTAAGCTTCAGTCAAAGCTCAAAATGGAGTAAAAAGATTACATCCAAGTTTGTAGATATAGAAATATCGTAGTTGTACCTAAGCTGCTATGTGCACTAGATACGAGCTGCAGAAGCAGTAACTGAGATAGACAATGTCAACAATACCTTCACCTACTAAGGATATCAACGGGTGCTAGAGGTGCCAAGAAAAACTGCAGCATCTAAAATTTAAAGGAGAAATCGAAAGAAGCACAGAAGCAAAGTTACCCCAAAATCTGCAGGTAGTCGCAATATGAGTTGCAGATATAAAAATGCTGCCAACTGCATTAACTGAATAAGACTGCAGAGAAAGATCGGGTATATATAATGATACTGATGAATGTATCGGAATCTGAGCTGCAAAAATACCAAGTAAAGAACTGAGCTAAACTGTGGGAGCTATCGAAATAAAATGAATAAAGAAATCTACCGACGATGAACATAATTGACTAAGGACATTTGATAAAGGAAGTAGCTTCGCAAAAAGAAACTGCAAACTGCAGAAAACAACTGGAGAAATAACTGCAAATAAAATTGTAGAAATATTCAACAGAATTTGAATTCAGAAAGGCCACTAAGCAGAATTAAAAGAAGCAGATACAAGAAATCTGCTTGGCTAATAAGTCGGTCGTATATATAGGATATACGAATTAAGCGAAAATTGCTCAAGCTTCAAAAAGAAACTGATAGATGAAGGAAAATAGCAGGAAACAACTGCAAGAGAGTATATGTAGCAAGCTACAAATACTGTCCGTAGAGCTGCAAGTGTTGGGAGTTGACATTAATATGATAATTGATGGCGATCAACTTCTAGTTGCAACTTAAAAATCATGATGACGATCCAAGATGATCAACATATGCACATAAGATTCACATGTATATAATAATTAACTCAAATGAGAGTAAGGTCATAGATGACAATTTCAAATCATTTCATACCGATCCATCAAAAATCAAATTTATAAATCGGGAATAAAGTCCATTGAAGAGATTCGAGTAAGAGTCAGATTTAAACAAAATTAACTCATACGTAAGCCAGCTTAAAATATCGGTAGATCCTTCTTTAAGCTCAGTGGTCTTACGTAGATAAATCTGATATAAACTATATGGTCCAGATCTCATATGGACGATCAATATTAATAGTTTTCCAAGATCTAACAGGAATAATTAAATCAAAGATTTGTATGGAAAATTTTCCTGATCAAAATAAAGATGTAAAGTTGTGTATAATTGGAGATAATTTACCTGGATTTATATATCTCCAAACTGATCATGAATTTAATCGAAGATTCAAGATTTCAACTTTCTAGAAATCATTTATACCCGATAGTCAATATGATCATAACATCAGATTTCACAATCTGATAAGATAATTATAACCCGTGATATAAGCAAGAGTTAACAATATCACACGTGCTCAAATGTCGTATAATAACACATGTGCTAACTCAAGTAGGAAGGTCCACAGAATAATATGATAATGTACTAATTGTTTAACTAGATTGTAACATATGAACTGATAGTAAGATTTACAGATAATCCACAATTTAACAATTCTGATAGACCACCTGATACCTCAGCTATCTAGCATGAGAGTACAGATGTGAGAGTGTATCTGGTGCTTCTATGCCTAAGAGTCCAACTCAGAAGCACGTGCTCGAATCAGAGCGGATAAAATCGAATATTGATAGATTCATTCAAACTCAGTACCCCAACTGGGTCATGGGATACAAATAGTATGATAAAGATATCGTATGAGATATTTTGATATCAATACTATTAAGATCAAAGTGATGATAGCTACCTATGTTGGTATAAGAGGTGATTGTGATACACCCAACAAGGTAACCTCAATATGATCATGGATAAATTTACTTGATCATTTAGAAATGAAACTTGATCGTAGATTTGAGCATATTGATCTAAGTTTCTATCTCTTCTCCAATGTAGTGGAGATCGTAGCCATATATATTGTCCGGAGATTAATAAATTTATAATCTCGTATATTAAGGCGATTAGCGGTCTAGGAAAAATTTGTCCTAACGAAAATTACTATCGCCGGAGTAAAAACTCCTTACCAAGGAAATATACTATTATATTTCCGACTCGCACTTTATCATATATTATATCGGGACTGTCATCTTAATCCTTAAAACCTCAAACTTAACTTCACCTCCTAAGTTCTCCAAACCTAGGTTCTAATATCACTTTAATGATACCAGTTTAGTGGTTAGGTCTTTAAACCTATGCTCTGATACCACTTAAGTTGTCACGCCCCGACCCAACCGTCGGCCACGTGGCAACCGCCGTATGAGCCCGACAGACCCATACAAGGCATCAAGTGATACATACCATTCATATACATCGTTTATGCAGCGGAAATTACAATTTAATTATCTAACTCAACATTTCTAACACAGTCCCGATAAACCTACTACAATTCTAGAAAAAAAGGCAACAATAAATAAATAAAAATATAAACCCGTCGACGGACTCATCTTCATCGAATAACTCGGGCAGTCATCTAATACACCTGCACACACGGGAAAAAGTGGTGTGCTCAGCCTTGCGGCCTAGTGCGAAATTACGGCTCTACCGAATAAAGAAATCAAAGGCTAGGAGGAGTATTCTAGGATGTCTTTGGTGGTTAATCATCATCTTTCATGCCATATAATTTAAACAATTCATATTGAGATAGACAGCATAAATAAATAAATAAATAAACAAAGGTGTACATGCCACTAGATGTCACCTAAGTTAAGCCTAGTGTCAATATCAACAGTCTGTCCCCATTTGATTTGTATAAATCAATTTATGTGGAGCAACAAACATCGTAAATACAATACCGATGTATAATTCACTAGATGTCACCTACGTGATATCTAGTGTCAACGTCAAACAGTCTGTCACCTACATCGTGACGAGACTTTAAGGTTTCATAAACTCGGGCTGCCAGCCTACGCTTAGTGACTACCCTAGCTAAGAGTATCAGTAAGCCCATCAGTGCCTTTCTATCTCTGTCTCTACCTATGCCCGCTGCACTGATGTTGGCAGAGAGGACGGATGACCCAGAGTCCCTCTCCTGTTGTTTCACTAGTCGCCAACCATGCCTCCCCTAGCGAAACCGTCGTGCCCTTACATCCTCCCCGGATACCGTAGGGGTCACGACACCCATGTAGTACTACACACTGCCCGTAGACAGGGTCACCTCTCTTAAATATCATCGGCCACGGCTAGCCGGAATAACCACCCTAGGATCCGGACTACTCATCCGATCGTCTGCAGACGTCAAGGGTGATAGTCGTGCGGTCTACGGATCCACTGTCCAAGGCGTCGCATGTGGAATCACCTTCCCAGTCCAATAGCCGTCAACATCTATCGAGATCGGCGCACATCCGCACGATGGGTTGTGGCCCTCGACTTCGTCGGTGCCAAGTCCATGGTAGGGTTCATCCTAGCTAACCATCTCAGGACTATCACGAGGCCGCCTACAACGACACTCGCGCGGGTGAAGGTTTCGGGTAAGGACTTGCTCCATATTTCCAGTTTAACATGACCATGGAGTGTGTACAGTCCCTTACCCTACCAGCTCCCAGTCATAAGCTATGCATAACGTCGGGAGTGGTGCTCCCAGTGCTCCGCTATGCATCAACCTCGGGAGTGGCGCCTAACGGGACGTCACCGTTTGACCACCGTCGGGACGCGGCGGTCAACCGGGGCATATGGAAAAAGGCCCCATTTTCTGTCTAAGTGGCGGTGACATCGCCAAAGGTTCTAACATGTCGTTAATTACTATCAATGTCTGCATGGTAGGTATGCTAGCATAACATAGAAACACAATGAAATAGTATTTAACATGCTTGACATGATACTACAACATATTAGAAACTTAATAAGAAAATCATGGTATATCATGCATGTTAAGTAAATTAAACTAACATGCAAATCAAGTCAAATCTTATCAAGCATTATGTTTTAACATATTTAAGACATCCAAGAATTGTTCCTAAGAAAACCCCAGCGGGAATTCCCTAGCTTGAATAAATCCTACCATCGGAGAACCAACGCACCTGGGTTAGCGATCCGGTCTTCAGAATCAACCCGCGTAACAACGAATCACTTCGTCGAACTACTCGGATCACGTACCCGCGATAAATCCTAATTAACACAATTATTTAAAATCAAATTTAATTCATTTTTCCCTATGGTAAATTAAATATTAATTTATCAATCTAACCTAATCATTCAGATACTAATTAACCAAATTTCCATTTTACAAATTAAATTAACTTAGTTAAGCTTAGATAAATTCTATCAAATTTATCCATTTAAACCCCTCATCTAGCCCAAGTCATCTGAGGGCCCAAATAACACTCATCAATATTTAATTAGATCAATTAAACATTAATTAGCCATTTTGAATCACCTAATCATACTCATGAAAAGTTAAATTATTTTTATTATTTTTATTATTTTTATTATTTTATTATTATTTGACTGGTCAACGGTCAACAGTTGACCCGGTCAACCCGGTGAACACGGTGGATCCAGTCAACGCTGTTGACTCGGCCATCGCGGTGGACTCAGCCAACGCTGTTGACCCGGCCAACGCGGTGGACCCGGTCAACGCTGTTACAAATAGAGTAATTTTAGTATTTTGAGGATATAATCGTAAAAGAAATTCTTTAAAAAACTTATTTGTAAAATTATTTGAATTTTTGAAGTATGAGATTTTGATGTGAAAATTATACCATCAGGTAGTATTTTTGATAAGGAATCCAACGACGCAGACGGATCGTAATTTGGACGTCGTTTGATTGGTCAATTGGACAGTTAAGATTTAATTAGGATTTAAGATTTTAATTAACTAATTAAAAAAAATTATTTTCTTCCCACCGAGCGCGCGCTCCTCTCCCTCCCTCTCTCTCTCCTACTACGTAACGACGACGGTGATCAATTTTCCCGACGATGCTCCGGTGAAACCACAATGAATTAGGCTCCCAAATTTTAGCCACGGGTAAATCTCGATCTCCTCTTCATTTTGATACCAAGATGCCCAAATTTGGTGTAGAGATGAGGGAGAAATCACACGAGAGGCATCGGCGGCGAGGGTTTCGATCGCCGGAGCTTGCTCCGATGATTTCCGGCCATTCCGGTCGTGAAACCTTGCAAACTTAGTACCTATGGGTTCTCCTTGATGAGAGCTATCCATTGGTACCGGAGTTGAGGGCTGTTGGCCGCCGGCGAGCTAAAAACTCTAACTTTGAGATTTCGCCTAAAATTTTAATCGGTGAAATTGATCGCATATGAGCTATAAAAATTGGGGCAAATATGATTTTTAGAATCCTCATGAAGAGAGCTTTCGATTGGTAATAATATTGGTGCTGATCGAAGAACTTCACCGGCGAGGGTTCCGGCGAACTTTCCGGCGATCGCGAGAGAAATTTTCCGACGAACTTGGGAAAAAAATTGGGGTGATTTTAGAGATCATTCTAAGAGTAGTGGTGAAGAGAGATTTGAGAAACTATTTCTGAATTGAGAATTAAAATTCGTTAAATAATTGACAGAGAAATATAAAATGCGTAAATGACGGCACGTGGATCGAGATAGTGTCAGAGAATAAAAATTCAACGACGGACCTTAGGTTGGTTTCGAGGAGTAAAACGCCAAGTCAGGTGCGTTGGTTCATCGATGTAGGATTTATTCAAGCTAGGGAATTCCCACTGGGGTCTTCTTAGGAACAATTATTAGATGTCTTAAACATGATAAAATGAAATGCTTGCTATGATTATATTTAAATGCATGTTAGTATGATTTACTTTGTCTAACATGTATGTTATGCCATGTTTACCATGCTATGTATTTAACATGTCCTAAAATCTTGTCATGCATGTTATATTATTTTCTATGCTATGTGCTACACGACTACCATGCTGACATAGATATGAACTGTGATATGTTAGAACCTCCTAGGAGACATCACTGGAAATTAAACAGAAAGGGGTGTTCCTCGCATACCCCGTTTGACCACCGCGTACCGTCGATGGTCAAAATAGTGATGTTCCTCAACACACCACTTCCGAGGTTATGCATAGCTTAGATACTGGGAGCACCACTCCCGAGGCTATACATAGCTTAGATACTAGGAACTGGTAGGGAAAGAGACTGTACAAACTCAATGGTCATATTAAACCGGAAATATGGAGCAAGTCCTTACCCAGAAATTTATACCCGCACGAGTGTCGTTTAGGCGACCTCATGATAGTCCTGAGATGGCTAGCGAGGATGAGCTCTACCATGGACTTGGCACCGAATGAGTCGAGGTTGCCACAGCCCATCGTGCGGATGTGCGTCAATCTCGGTCGACATCGACTGCTATTAGACTGGGAAGGTGATTCCCTATGCGACGCCTTGGACAGTGGATCCGTAGACCACGCGACTATCATCCATGACGTTCTGCAGACAGTCGGATGAGTAGTCCGGATCCTAGGGTTATTTTTATCGGTTAGCCATAGCCGATTAGTCTTGTTGATGGTGGCCCTGTCTTCGGGCAGTGTGTAGTACTACATGAGTCGTCGTTGCCCCTACGGAGTCCGGGGATGATGTAAGGGCATGGCAGTTTCGCTATGGGAGGCATCGATGGGCAACTAGCGAGACAGTGGAGAGTGATCAAGGGTCACCCGTCCTCTCCGCCAACATCAGTGCAGCGGGCATAGGTAGAGATAGAGACATAAAGATACTGATGGGCTTACTGATGCCCTTAGCTCGGGTATTCATTAAGCATAGGCTAGCAGCCCGAGTCTTGAAACTTCAAGTCTTATTATGACGTAGGTGACATATGCTGATAACATCGACACTAGATATATCTTAGGTGACATCTAGTGAAATATACGTTTGTACTTATTATTGCTGTTTTTATGCTTTTTATGAACTGATTTACACAAATCAAATGAAAATTTATGATTAACAACCAAAGGCATCCTAGAATACTCCTCCTAGCCTTTGATTTCCTTATTCGGTTTCGAACTGTAATTTCGCTCTAAGCCGCAAGGCTGAGCACACCACGTTCAATGTGTGTGCAGGTTGTTAGATGATTTACCGGAATATTTGATGAAGATGAGGGCCCTTGATGGATCTAGTTTTATTTATTAATATTATTATAGAATTGTAGTAGGTATATCGGGACTGTGTTAGTAGAGTTATATAAGTGATTTAATTGTATATTCCGCTGTGTCGATTGTGTGTACGGATAATAATTATTACCAAATGCCTTGTATGGGTCCTTTGGGCTTATACGACGGTTGCCACATGTCCGACAGGTGGGTCGGGGCGTGACATAGTGGATAATTAAGTTATTAATTTAAGATGCATGATAGATAAGATGGGTTGAACTAGGTTAATTAAATTAGTGTGGGCCTAACTTAGCTTGTGTTGGGTTAAAGATGATGAACTTGACTAAGTTGAACCAAATTAACTAGACATTAATAACCCAAGTCTAACTCGAACGAGATTCGTAGAGATTGAATTAGAGTTAAACCTAAGTCAGATTATTTCGAGTTGGGTTAGGAATGGGTCTATTTAATGAATTAGAGAGTCAACATAAACCACTTAGATGGTCCATGGTCAATGTTGACCAATGGATTTAATTTGGGCCGAACAAATTGGGCTAGCTAAATTTGGTTTAAACTAAGGCATAATTAAAATATGGTCAACCCGAGTCAAGGTTGACCACGTCAATGTTGACCCAGAAATTAGTTGGGCATTCATGAGCCCATTGTGGGCCGAACAGGTTTAGCCAATCAATTGAGTGGGTTGTATTAGGGTAAATTAAAAATCATATTACTCGTCAACATGGTCAAATAGTTGAATGGGTCAACGTGGATCTAATTTTTGGGCCTTAGGTCTGATCAATAGGAAGTTGGGCTAGATGAACTGGGCTAAACAGATTGGGTTGGAGCTTGATAATTTAAATTATTCAACTGGTCAACATAGTTAATTTCAGTTGACTAGGTCAATGTTGACTAGGTCAATGTTGACTGAATTTTGACCTTGACCTATTTAATTAGAAATGGGCCCCAACCCACCTGTCGGGCACATGGCAACCGCCGTATGAGCCCAACAGACCCATACAAGACATCAAAGTGATACATACAATCCATACACATCGTTTACACAGTAGAATATATAATCAAAACATCTAACTCAATACTGCTAACACAGTCCCGATAAACCTACTATAATTCTATGATAAACATGGGTCAATAAACATAAATTCATCGACAACTCATCTTCATCAACCGTCACGATCGATCATCTAACACACCTGCACACATATTGAACGTGGTGTGCTCAGCCTTGCGGCCTAGTGCGAAATTACAGCTCGAAATCATAGCTAGGAAATCACTAAGGGGAAGTACTAGGATGCCTTTGGGTTTATTAATTATCAATTATTAACTTTTTGGTGTAAATAATGTCACTAACAAAGTTGAGTTCTAATTGTTTGTGCATAGCTGTATATGTTCCTAGTTGTCATCTAAGTTGAACAATATGTATGTTACTAGTAAAAGTCATCTATGTTGCATAACTGTATGTATCTCTAGTATATGTCAACTAGGAGTATTTCTGTCTTTATGTCAAGTGCATCGGGCCGCCAGCCTATGCTTAAGGGATATCCTGATCAGGGATTCCCATAATCTCATCCGTGCCGTAAATGTCTAGGTCTCTACCTATGTCCGCTGCACGGATGTTGGCAGAGAGATCGGGTGACCGTGTATCTCAATCTACTGTCCCGCTGGTCGATCCCTACACCCCGTCCCAGCAAAACCGGCTGCTCCCGTACCTTTCCCATTGGAAACCCAGTACGGTCACAACCCACCGTGTAGTGCTACACAACTGTCCGTCGACAGGGTCACCTCAATTAATATGTCCTCGGCCACGGCTAGCCGAATTAAGTAATAACCCTAGGATCTGGACTGCTCATCAGATCGTTTGCAGAACGTTTGGAATAGTAGCCATGTTGTCTACGGATCCACTGTCCAAGGCTTTAAGGGAATTCACCTCTTCAATTCAATAGCAATTGATGTTGGCCAAGTTGAGCTCGCATCCGCACAATGGGCTGTGGTTAACTCGACTACATGCCTACTAAATCCTTGAAAGGGTTCATCCCCGCTGGCCACTCCGGGACTATCACGGTGACGCTCAAACGTCACGCGTGCGGGTAATTGTATCCAGGTATGGACTTACTCCGCTTTCTAGTCTATCTTGACCTTCGAGTTAATCTAGCCCATTTCCCAACCAACTCCCAGTATCAGAGCTGTTAGTAGGCCCATGAGTGGTAATAGTGAGTGAACATCACTATTCGAACACTAAGGGTTCGATTTATCATCTAGGGGTGTTACTAATACACCCTCTGTAAACCCCACCTTAATAAATTAGATTTTTAGGAAAAAAAAAATTTAAATTTCGATCCGGTTCAACTGAACCGGCCAGCTGGCCGGTCTGAGTGAACCGGCTGACCCGGTCCGAAGGGGTCGACGCGAGCGAGAAGAGCCGCGGGCTCTTCCCACTCGCGAGGCGCCCCTCCTCTTCCTCTTCTCCTTCTTCTTCTCCTTCTTTTTCTCCTTCGTCTTCTCCTCCTCCTTCTTCTTCGAGCTCGCGACGCCGCCCTTCTCCACCACAGCGGAGCGAACGTCGGTGCCTTCCCGCCGCGTTCGCCGTCCGCCGTTCATCGCCGGCACCGCGGCAAGGAGAGCGCAGCGGTGCTGCTGCGCCCCTCTCCCGTCCCCTGCTTCCTCCCCTTCGTGGGAGTGGTTGCAGCTGCCCATCACATTTCCTCCGCGCCCACCGCCGGCCGTTCGCAGCCGCCGTCGCAACTCGTTCCTTCCCACCGTGACGAGGAGAGCTCGACGGAGCTCTGTTGCTGCCGCGCGACCTCTCCCCTGCATCTGCCCTTTCTCCGGCCTTCTCCCCCTTCGCAAAGGGCAGTCGCTGTTCGCCGCCCTCTTCCATCGCAGCGAAGCAGCGCCGACGCCTAGCATTTCGTCGTCGGCCGCTGCCCGCCGTCCGTCGGCGTCGGCCTGCCTTCATCCACCCCCGGCGCACACTCCCTGCGGAAAGGGGAGCTCGGCGACAGCTCCCTCGTTGCCGCGACCACCCGCAGCAGAGCCTCCGCAGATCGTCGCCGCTCGCCCTTCGCATCCGCCGTCCGTAGCCTCCTCGCCGCTGCCCATTTCCGCCACGACGAGGGGAGCTCGGCGGAGGTCCCCTGCAGCCGCGCGTCTCCCCCCTTCTTCCCCGACCTTTCCCCTGCTTGCGGGCGGAAAACAGGGCCGCGAGCAGAAACGTTTGCTCGCATGCCCCGAGCGGCGATCCCTCGCCGCCGCAGCTCCTCATCGCCCATCGTCGACGTCCTCTCGTCGGCAACCTTCCTCCATCCCCCATCTGTTGGCTGCGAGACCAAGGAGGGCTCGCCGAAGTGTCGCCCCTCGTCGATCGCCTCTGAAGCGGGAGCGAGCTCGCCTTCGCCGCCCTCGTCGCCGTTGGCGCCGCCGCTGCTCGCGAGACACCTCGGCAGACCTTCGCCGGAGCCGGAGAGTCGTCTCCGGGGCTGGGTCGAGCTCGCCGAAGCCGGAGGAGCTCCACCACCGGCGTCGAAGGAGGAAGCGGACGAGTATAGGTACCCATGCCCTCGCCCTCTTCCTTAATCATGCTTAAGGACTAATTAAGCATGGTTAATTAAAAATTAAGTATGCTTAGTATAAAATAGATTTATGATATGGTTATTGTTAATTAAGCATGATTAATGTTTAGTTAGATTAATATAAGTTTAGTTAATGAATTAATTAAGTTGAGTAATTAATGAGTTAAGTAATTGGTTGAGCTGAACGAGTTGGTTGAGTTTGGGTCGGACTTGGGTTCGGGTTAAGTTAAGTTGCATGATTAGTGTTAGTTAAACAATGTTAGTGATTTAATTAAGTGAGGTTAGTGAATGGGTTGAATCAAGTAGGATTAAATCAGTTGGGTTTGAGTTGGGTTTGGGTTCAGGTTGAGTTGGGTTGGGTGAGCCGAATCAACTGATCGAAATCAGTTCGAACTCGAGTCAAACCCAATTGAATTGGGTTGGTTGAACCGGACCCGAGTCGAACCGAATCGAACCGAACCGAACCGAACCGGATGAACAGTAATCGAACCGTTGACCGAGTCAACAGCTGACCCATCCAGCATTGACCGGGCCCACCGCTGGCACAGTCAGCGTTGACCGGGTCAACCGCTGACCCAGTCAGCGTTGACCGGTCAATTGTTGATCGTTGACCGGTCAACCATTGACCGTTGACCGGTCAGAAAATAATAAAAATAAAATTTAATTTAAATAATTAATAAAATATTAAAATAATATTAAAATAATAAATAATATTAAAATATAAAAAAAACATAAAAATAGTAAAAATTTCTATGGGTTCTACTTGGGCCCCTGGGTGACTTGGGCCAAGTTATGAGTGAGTTTGATGAGCAGAAATTGAATAAAAATTCATTTAAATTATTAGCTAAAAATGTAAAAATATGATTAATTTAGAATTTATTAGATGAGATTAATCCTAAACATGTATAGGATTAATTTAATGTAATAATTATTTAATTGATAGATTTTAATTTATTTATCTTAGGGAAAATAAATTAAATCTATTTTAAATAATTTTTGTTAAATAGGATTATTGTGGGTATGCGATCCGAGTAGCTCGGCGGGTGATTTTCTCCGCGCAACTTGGTTCCGAGGAGCAGATCGCTAACCGAGGTGCGTTGGTTCTCCGATGGTAGGATTTATTCAAGCTAGGGAATTCCCGCTGGGGTTTTCTTAGGAACAATTCTTGGATGTCTTAAATATGTTAAAACATAATGCTTGATAAGATTTGACTTGATTTGCATGTTAGTTTAATTTACTTAACATGCATGATATACCATGATTTTCTTATTAAGTTTCTAATATGTTGTAGTATCATGTCAAGCATGTTAAATACTATTTCATTGTGTTTCTATGTTATGCTAGCATACCTACCATGCAGACATTGATAGTAATTAACGACATGTTAGAACCTTTGGCGATGTCACCGCCACTTAGACAGAAAATGGGGCCTTTTTCCATATGCCCCGGTTGACCGCCGCGTCCCGACGGTGGTCAAACGGTGACGTCCCGTTAGGCGCCACTCCCGAGGTTGATGCATAGCGGAGCACTGGGAGCACCACTCCCGACGTTATGCATAGCTTATGACGGGGAGCTCGTAGGGTAAGGGACTGTACACACTCCATGGTCATGTTAGACTGGAAATATGGAGCAAGTCCTTACCCGAAACCTTCACCCGCGCGAGTGTCGTTGTAGGCGGCCTCGTGATAGTCCTGAGATGGTTAGCTAGGATGAACCCTACCATGGACTTGGCACCGACGAAGTCGAGGGCCACAACCCATCGTGCGGATGTGCGCCGATCTCGATAGACGTCGACGGCTATTGGACTGGGAAGGTGATTCCACATGCGACGCCTTGGACAGTGGATCCGTAGACCGCACGGCTATCACCCTTGACGTCTGCAGACGATCGGATGAGTAGTCCGGATCCTAGGGTGGTTATTCCGGCTAGCCGTGGCCGATGATATTTAAGAGAGGTGACCCTGTCTACGGGCAGTGTGTAGTACTACATGGGTGTCGTGACCCCTACGGTATCCGGGGAGGATGTAAGGGCACGACGGTTTCGCTAGGGGAGGCATGGTTGGCGACTTAGTGAAACAACAGGAGAGGGACTCTGGGTCATCCGTCCTCTCTGCCAACATCAGTGCAGCGGGCATAGGTAGAGACAGAGACAGAAAGGCACTGATGGGCTTACTGATACTCTTAGCTAGGGTAGTCACTAAGCGTAGGCTGGCAGCCCGAGTTTATGAAATCTTAAAGTCTCGTCACGATGTAGGTGACAGACTGTTGATGTGGACACTAGATATCACGTAGGTGACATCTATTGAATTATACATCGGTATTGTATTTACGACGTTTGTTGCTCCCCATAAATTGATTTATACAAATCAAATGGGGACAGACTGTTGATGTTGACACTAGGCTTAACTTAGGTGACATATAGTGGCATGTACACCTTTGTTTATTTATTTATTT
The DNA here is from genome assembly GCA_030544415.1 of Thalia dealbata. Lineage (NCBI taxonomy): Eukaryota > Viridiplantae > Streptophyta > Magnoliopsida > Zingiberales > Marantaceae > Thalia > Thalia dealbata. Next base: position 5,056,731 of record CM060458.1, read on the forward strand.
ATTTATGCTGTCTATCTCAATATGAATTGTTTAAATTATGGCATGAAAGATGATGATTAACCACCAAAGACATCCTAGAATACTCCTCCTAGCCTTTGATTTCTTTATTCGGTAGAGCCGTAATTTCGCACTAGGCCGCAAGGCTGAGCACACCACTTTTCCCCGTGTGTGCAGGTGTATTAGATGACTGCCCGAGTTATTCGATGAAGATGAGTCCGTCGACGGGTTTATATTTTTATTTATTTATTGTTGCCTTTTTTCTAGAATTGTAGTAGGTTTATCGGGACTGTGTTAGAAATGTTGAGTTAGATAATTAAATTGTAAATTCCGCTGCATAAACGATGTATATGAATGGTATGTATCACTTGATGCCTTGTATGGGTCTGTCGGGCTCATACGGCGGTTGCCACGTGGCCGACGGTTGGGTCGGGGCGTGACAACTTAAGTGGTATCAGAGCCTAGGTTTTTAAAGACCTGACTATTAAAGTGATAAGAGAACCTAGGTTTGGAGAACCTTGGAGATTAAGTTAAGTTTGAGGTTTTAAGGATTAAGACGACAGTCCCGATATGATATAGGATAAAGTGCGAGTCGGAAATATAGTAGTATATTTCCTTGGTAAGGAGTTTTTACTCCGGCGATAGTAATTTTCGTTAGGATAAATCTTTCCTAGACCGCTAATCGCCTTAATATATGAGATTATAAATTTATTAATCTCCGGACAATATATATGGCTACGACCTCCACTACATTGGAGAAGAGATAGAAACTTAGATCAATAGGCTCAGATCTACGATCAAGTTTCATTTCTAAATGATCAAGTAAATTTATCCATGATCATATTGAGGTTACCTTATTGGGTGCATCACAATCACCTCTTATACCAATATAGGTAGCTATCATCACTTTGATCTTAAGAGTATTGATATCAAAACATCTCATACGATATCTGTATCATACTATTCGTATCCCATGACTTAGTTGGAATACTGAGTTTGAATGAATCTATCAATATTTAATTTTATCCGCTCCGATTCGAGCACGTGCTTCTAAGTTGGACTCGTGACATAGAAGCACCAGATGCACTCTCACATCTGTACTCTCATGCTAGATAGCTGAGGTATCAGGTAATCTATCAGGATTATTAAATTGTAGATTATTTATGAGTCTTATCATCGATTCATATGTTACAATCTAGTTAAACAATTTGTGCATTATCATATCATTTTGTGGACCTTCCTACCTGAGTTAGCACGTGTGTTATTATACGATATTTGAGCACGTGTGATATCGTTTAACTTTTGCTTATATCACGGGTTATAATTATCTTATCAGATTGTGAAATCTGATGTTATGATCATATTGACTATCGGGTATAAATGATTTCTAGAAAGTTGAAATCTTGAATCTTCGATTAAATTCATGATCAGTTTGGAGATATATAAATCTAGGTAAATTATCTCCAATTATACACAACTTTACATCTTTATTTTGATCAGGAAAATTTTCCATACAAATCTTTGATTTAATTATTCCTGTTAGATCTTGGAAAACTATTAATATTGATCGTCCATATGAGATCTGGACCATATAGTTTATATCAGATTTATCTACGTAAGACCACTGAGCTTAAAGAAGGATCTACCGATATTTTAAGCTGGCTTACGTATGAGTTAATTTTGTTTAAATCTGACTCTTACTCGAATCTCTTCAATGGACTTTATTCCCGATTTATAAATTTGATTTTTGATGGATCGGTATGAAATGATTTGAAATTGTCATCTATGACCTTACTCTCATTTGAGTTAATTATTATATACATGTGAATCTTATGTGCATATGTTGATCATCTTGGATCGTCATCATGATTTTTAAGTTGCAACTAGAAGTTGATCGCCATCAATTATCATATTAATGTCAACTCCCAACACTTGCAGCTCTACGGACAGTATTTGTAGCTTGCTACATATACTCTCTTGCAGTTGTTTCCTACTATTTTCCTTCATCTATCAGTTTCTTTTTGAAGCTTGAGCAATTTTCGCTTAATTCGTATATCCTATATATACGACCGACTTATTAGCCAAGCAGATTTCTTGTATCTGCTTCTTTTAATTCTGCTTAGTGGCCTTTCTGAATTCAAATTCTGTTGAATATTTCTACAATTTTATTTGCAGTTATTTCTCCAGTTGTTTTCTGCAGTTTGCAGTTTCTTTTTTGCGAAGCTACTTCCTTTATCAAATGTCCTTAGTCAATTATGTTCATCGTCGGTAGATTTCTTTATTCATTTTATTTCGGTAGCTCCCACAGTTTAGCTCAGTTCTTTACTTGGTATTTTTGCAGCTCAGATTCCGATACATTCATCAGTATCATTATATATACCCGATCTTTCTCTGCAGTCTTATTCAGTTAATGCAGTTGGCAGCATTTTTATATCTGCAACTCATATTGCGACTACCTGCAGATTTTGGGGTAACTTTGCTTCTGTGCTTCTTTCGATTTCTCCTTTAAATTTTAGATGCTGCAGTTTTTCTTGGCACCTCTAGCACCCGTTGATATCCTTAGTAGGTGAAGGTATTGTTGACATTGTCTATCTCAGTTACTGCTTCTGCAGCTCGTATCTAGTGCACATAGCAGCTTAGGTACAACTACGATATTTCTATATCTACAAACTTGGATGTAATCTTTTTACTCCATTTTGAGCTTTGACTGAAGCTTACTTCGTGCTAGCAATCAATCCAATTGCACGTTATCATAATAATATCATCGTATGCACAATATCTCTACATCGTACGTGATCTAACACTACAGTGTCAATCTCAGTGCAGTTGTGATTTAGCACTATAAAATTTAGTTTCGGATTTCATTTGGCCTATATTTTTGTTATATATATTTCGGTGGCCATGCAATCAAGTTCTTGCTATCCGACATAGAACAAACTATCATAGTTTGAGCATTTGGATAAAAAGAGATATCATTAAGGTTCGAGTGCAAATCTTTAGATTTAAATATCAAAGCCTTAACCACTACTACTTTTCCAGTATTTCCGTATTGAGAACTGATGTCCTCTTTACGACTATGATTTAACTATCTATAGATTAACATGTGCTCACTTTAGGTTGTGGAACCTGTCCTTGCATCATAAAGTAGTGGTTGAAGGAATTTAAACTGACGCGGAGCAAGTTAGTGGGCATTTTGATGAGTGGTCATTCCTATCTTTTTATATATTATCCTCTGTCTGGAGGTGACTCCATTATGACCATATTTTAGTTCAGAGATATCTGATCCTGATTCAACCTGAACCACGGAAGGTTGTCCTTATGCTAGTGAAAAAGAGACTACCTAGTATATCTACTTGAAAAAAATTTAAAGCCATATCTTCAACTTCTGCCCACTTGTATTTCTCCCATTGGGGTGAGTGCTTCACCAACGAATAATTTCCTTGATTTATTTTAATAATCTATTGTGGTGAAGTTTGATCTACTCATCTAAGATCGAGACAGTACCTCTAGTAGACCACTCTCATACTAAGCAATTGTTTGACACTCTACTAAGCAAATTGCTTCCTACCACGTACTAGGATACGCATCTTGTTGTTGAATAATATGGATGCTCATGAAAATCCAGATGTGACTACAATGATCCACAGTGTAGTGACAACTAAAGTGGATCACTATATCATGATATATGTTATGTTGTCACGTGGGTCATTTAGATGAGCTACCATATATTGCAGACATCGTATCTTAGTACCGATGAGTTTATGATAACTAAAGTGGTACCACCTTGGAGAGGGGTTACTGCTTTAAAGGAAATATAAAAGGTCTATTCAATTATCATCGATCATGATTCGAGGAAGGGATCACCGATGGTGTTTATTTTTGGGGGACCAAAAATTTTTAAGGGGGGGAGTACTTGTAAACCCCCACCTTAATAAATTAGATTTTTAGGAAAAAAAAAAATTTTAAATTTCGGTCCGGTTCAACTGAACCGGCCAGCTGGCCGGTCCGAGTGAACCGGCTGACCCGGTCCGAAGGGGTCGACGCGAGCGAGAAGAGCCGCGGGCTCTTCCCACTCGCGAGGCGCCCCTCCTCTTCCTCTTCTCCTTCTTCTTCTCCTTCTTTTTCTCCTTCGTCTTCTCCTCCTCCTTCTTCTTCGAGCTCGCGACGCCGCCCTTCTCCACCACAGCGGAGCGAACGTCGGTGCCTTCCCGCCGCGTTCGCCGTCCGCCGTTCATCGCCGGCACCGCGGCAAGGAGAGCGCAGCGGTGCTGCTGCGCCCCTCTCCCGTCCCCTGCTTCCTCCCCTTCGTGGGAGTGGTTGCAGCTGCCCATCACATTTCCTCCGCGCCCACCGCCGGCCGTTCGCAGCCGCAGTCGCAACTCGTTCCTTCCCACCGTGACGAGGAGAGCTCGACGGAGCTCTGTTGCTGCCGCGCGACCTCTCCCCTGCATCTGCCCTTTCTCCGGCCTTCTCCCCCTTCACAAAGGGCAGTCGCTGTTCGCCGCCCTCTTCCATCGCAGCGAAGCAGCGCCGACGCCTAGCATTTCGTCGTCGGCCGCTGCCCGCCGTCCATCGGCGTCGGCCTGCCTTCATCCACCCCCGGCGCACACTCCCTGCGGAAAGGGGAGCTCGGCGACAGCTCCCTCGTTGCCGCGACCACCCGCAGCAGAGCCTCCGCAGATCGTCGCCGCTCGCCCTTCGCATCCGCCGTCCGTAGCCTCCTCGCCGCTGCCCATTTCCGCCACGACGAGGGGAGCTCGGCGGAGGTCCCCTGCAGCCGCGCGTCTCCCCCCTTCTTCCCCGACCTTTCCCCTGCTTGCGGGCGGAAAACAGGGCCGCGAGCAGAAACGTTTGCTCGCATGCCCCGAGCGGCGATCCCTCGCCGCCGCAGCTCCTCATCGCCCATCGTCGACGTCCTCTCGTCGGCAACCTTCCTCCATCCCCCATCTGTTGGCTGCGAGACCAAGGAGGGCTCGCCGAAGTGTCGCCCCTCGTCGATCGCCTCCGAAGCGGGAGCGAGCTCGCCTTCGCCGCCCTCGTCGCCGTTGGCGCCGCCGCTGCTCGCGAGACACCTCGGCAGACCTTCGCCGGAGCCGGAGAGTCGTCTCCGGGGCTGGGTCGAGCTCGCCGAAGCCGGAGGAGCTCCACCACCGGCGTCGAAGGAGGAAGCGGACGAGTATAGGTACCCATGCCCTCGCCCTCTTCCTTAATCATGCTTAAGGACTAATTAAGCATGGTTAATTAAAAATTAAGTATGCTTAGTATAAAATAGATTTATGATATGGTTATTGTTAATTAAGCATGATTAATGTTTAGTTAGATTAATATAAGTTTAGTTAATGAATTAATTAAGTTGAGTAATTAATGAGTTAAGTAATTGGTTGAGCTGAACGAGTTGGTTGAGTTTGGGTCGGACTTGGGTTCGGGTTAAGTTAAGTTGCATGATTAGTGTTAGTTAAACAATGTTAGTGATTTAATTAAGTGAGGTTAGTGAATGGGTTGAATCAAGTAGGATTAAATCAGTTGGGTTTGAGTTGGGTTTGGGTTCAGGTTGAGTTGGGTTGGGTGAGCCGAATCAACTGATCGAAATCAGTTCGAACTCGAGTCAAACCCAATTGAATTGGGTTGGTTGAACCGGACCCGAGTCGAACCGAATCGAACCGAACCGAACCGAACCGGATGAACAGTAATCGAACCGTTGACCGAGTCAACAGCTGACCCATCCAGCATTGACCGGGCCCACCGCTGGCACAGTCAGCGTTGACCGGGTCAACCGCTGACCCAGTCAGTGTTGACCGGTCAATTGTTGATCGTTGACCGGTCAACCATTGACCGTTGACCGGTCAGAAAATAATAAAAATAAAATTTAATTTAAATAATTAATAAAAATATTAAAATAATAAATAATATTAAAATATAAAAAAAACATAAAAATAGTAAAAATTTCTATGGGTTCTACTTGGGCCCCTGGGTGACTTGGGCCAAGTTATGAGTGAGTTTGATGAGCAGAAATTGAATAAAAATTCATTTAAATTATTAGCTAAAAATGTAAAAATATGATTAATTTAGAATTTATTAGATGAGATTAATCCTAAACATGTATAGGATTAATTTAATGTAATAATTATTTAATTGATAGATTTTAATTTATTTATCTTAGGGAAAATAAATTAAATCTATTTTAAATAATTTTTGTTAAATAGGATTATTGTGGGTATGCGATCCGAGTAGCTTGGCGGGTGATTTTCTCCGCGCAACTTGGTTCCGAGGAGCAGATCGCTAACCGAGGTGCGTTGGTTCTCCGATGGTAGGATTTATTCAAGCTAGGGAATTCCCGCTGGGGTTTTCTTAGGAACAATTCTTGGATGTCTTAAATATGTTAAAACATAATGCTTGATAAGATTTGACTTGATTTGCATGTTAGTTTAATTTACTTAACATGCATGATATACCATGATTTTCTTATTAAGTTTCTAATATGTTGTAGTATCATGTCAAGCATGTTAAATACTATTTCATTGTGTTTCTATGTTATGCTAGCATACCTACCATGCAGACATTGATAGTAATTAACGACATGTTAGAACCTTTGGCGATGTCACCGCCACTTAGACAGAAAATGGGGCCTTTTTCCATATGCCCCGGTTGACCGCCGCGTCCCGACGGTGGTCAAACGGTGACGTCCCGTTAGGCGCCACTCCCGAGGTTGATGCATAGCGGAGCACTGGGAGCACCACTCCCGACGTTATGCATAGCTTATGACGGGGAGCTCGTAGGGTAAGGGACTGTACACACTCCATGGTCATGTTAGACTGGAAATATGGAGCAAGTCCTTACCCGAAACCTTCACCCGCGCGAGTGTCGTTGTAGGCGGCCTCGTGATAATCCTGAGATGGTTAGCTAGGATGAACCCTACCATGGACTTGGCACCGACGAAGTCGAGGGCCACAACCCATCGTGCGGATGTGCGCCGATCTCGATAGACGTCGACGGCTATTGGACTGGGAAGGTGATTCCACATGCGACGCCTTGGACAGTGGATCCGTAGACCGCACGGCTATCACTCTTGACGTCTGCAGACGATCGGATGAGTAGTCCGGATCCTAGGGTGGTTATTCCGGCTAGCCGTGGCCGATGATATTTAAGAGAGGTGACCCTGTCTACGGGCAGTGTGTAGTACTACATGGGTGTCGTGACCCCTACGGTATCCGGGGAGGATGTAAGGGCACGACGGTTTCGCTAGGGGAGGCATGGTTGGCGACTAGTGAAACAACAGGAGAGGGACTCTGGGTCATCCGTCCTCTCTGCCAACATCAGTGCAGCGGGCATAGGTAGAGACAGAGACAGAAAGGCACTGATGGGCTTACTGATACTCTTAGCTAGGGTAGTCACTAAGCGTAGGCTGGCAGCCCGAGTTTATGAAACCTTAAAGTCTCGTCACGATGTAGGTGACAGACTGTTGATGTGGACACTAGATATCACGTAGGTGACATCTATTGAATTATACATCGGTATTGTATTTACGACGTTTGTTGCTCCCCATAAATTGATTTATACAAATCAAATGGGGACAGACTGTTGATGTTGACACTAGGCTTAACTTAGGTGACATATAGTGGCATGTACACCTTTGTTTATTTATTTATTTATTTATGCTGTCTATCTCAATATGAATTGTTTAAATTATGGCATGAAAGATGATGATTAACCACCAAAGACATCCTAGAATACTCCTCCTAGCCTTTGATTTCTTTATTCGGTAGAGCCGTAATTTCGCACTAGGCCGCAAGGCTGAGCACACCACTTTTCCCCGTGTGTGCAGGTGTATTAGATGACTGCCCGAGTTATTCGATGAAGATGAGTCCGTCGACGGGTTTATATTTTTATTTATTTATTGTTGCCTTTTTTCTAGAATTGTAGTAGGTTTATCGGGACTGTGTTAGAAATGTTGAGTTAGATAATTAAATTGTAAATTCCGCTGCATAAACGATGTATATGAATGGTATGTATCACTTGATGCCTTGTATGGGTCTGACGGGCTCATACGGCGGTTGCCACGTGGCCGACGGTTGGGTCGGGGCGTGACACCCTCACAATTTGTGATCTAGTGATGTCCCTAGGAAGTGCTAGTATCATATGTTACTTATGTCTCTATTTAAACTAGAGTGCCAGGTAATTATTCTTGATACTACCTCCTATGTAGTATTTTAACTTTAAATTCACATCTTGTCTTCTTTAGCAATATATTAGCATATTATATCACAAAAAGGAAAAATAAAACAGTATGTAAAAGAACGTAATAAAGCATGTCAAATATTAGACAATATACCCATCATATATAATTCATACTATATAAATAATATTATTCTAGCATGCATGTTATCACATATTTAGCAAACATAGTATTTTATTAGTTTCAAGGCATCCAGGACCTTCCTAATAATACCTTAGCAGGTAGTTCCCTAGTTTGAATAAATTCTAATTACGATGAATCAACGCACCTTTATCGGAATTCGAGCTTTAGAACCAACCGAATTAAAGCTTAGAGACAATAGTATTAAGTAGCTCCCAAATCAGAATAATATCCCTAAAATAATAAAGATTTTATTTTAAATATAAAATATTCTTAATTTAATATGATAAAAATTATTTACACTAATGATTCAACTTATGTGATTAATTTAGCTTCCTCTAAATTAATCAACATATTTTAAACTACTAGGTCCAACTTGATGCTCAAGCCCAACACTTTAAATCCTTAATCCTCTTTCCTCACCTATAATTTATTAGCAAACTCATATTCAACAATCCTTTTCTTGGTGTCAACCTTCGTTCGATTCTTTAACCACAAAGATTCCAAAATCAATTGAACTCATGAGGGCAAGGAATTCGCATGCATCAACAATACCCATTCACAACCAAAATATGCAGCATCATCATCAACGAAGAATTAAAATCGAGGGAAAAGATTGACAACAAAGAGGAAGAGTTGATGGAATCGACCTTGGCGTGGATGAAATTATATGCCCGATCGATGCGAGGGACTTGCCGTCAGTACAAAACAGAAGGCCGGGAGGAAGATGTCGATGGAGGATTATATTAGACGAGATCAGGTTGCGGCGAGGATCGGTAGAACCATCCCTCCACAGCTCCGCCGTCGTCGTTGAAGGAGATGCAGCCGGAGGATCAAAGGAGCGATGGAGAGTGTTCGCCGCTGAGCTCCAGTAATGACGGCTTCGCGAGCAAAGGTTGAAGATATGCGATTTGGGGGAAATTGTTAAGGTTCGGTTTTGTCCGCATGAGTCGGTTCGAGCGAACCGACTTAATTTGGTCGGTTCGGGCGAGCCGGTTTAGATAAACCGGTCCGACACAGCCATGTGAGCTGGATGTGACTAGTGAACTTATGCAGTTCACCCCCTTGAGTCCATTTAATCTCAACTAAGTCCCTCTATTTTTAATAAAATTCTAACTAAGTCCCTATAATTTTTTATAAATTACAACTACATCCTTTTTAATCCAAAATTTAATCTAATATCACCATATTAGCCCTAACTAATCTAAAAGTTATTTAACCTCTTTTACACTAAACTAAACTTAAGAAAAATTTTAATATCTATTTTTTTTCACTAATTAAACCACATAAAAGTGGGAGTTTACAAGATCTCACCCGTCATCTGCAGCCGCCGTCGTTGATGGATCGAGGAAAACGACGCGACGAAGGCAGGGTGGAGGAAAGGGTCGTTGGGGTTCCGGCGGTGCGGCGAGATCTCTCTGTCGCCGTTTGCAGCTGCAGCCGCCGGCGAATCGAGGGAGGAGGACGCGCGATGAGGGCGACGCGAGCATGGTGAAGGTATCGGATCGAAGGGGAAGAGCAAGCTCAGCGGAAGGCGTCGCGATTTGGGGCAGCGAGAGCAAAGGAGTTCTCCGGGTTTAGGGCTTGGGGTTTTGTTCACACGAGCCAGTTCGAGCAGACCGGTTCAATCCGGTTCATCTGGACCGGCCAGCTCGCCGGTTCACTTGAACCGGGCCGGGGTTTTTTTTTAAATGGGGGTTTACAAGTACTCCTCCCCCTTAAAATTTTTGATCCTCCAAAAATGAACACAATAGGTGATCTCTTTCTTGAATCATTATTGATGGTAAATAAGTAGATCTTTTATACTCCCTCTAAAGCAATAACCCATTTCTAAGGTGATACCACTTTAGTTATTATAAACTCATTAGTACTAAGATACGAGGTCTACAATTTAAGGTAGCTCAATTAAATGAAAGTACCCGTAAATGAAACATGGGTCCAATATCCACTTAAAGGTTGAACCACTAAACCCACATGACAACATAATATATCTTATTATATAGTAAACTCACTCTTGTTGTCACTATACTATGGATCGTCGTAGTTATATTTGGATCCTCACGAGCATCTATATTATTTAACACAAAGAGGCACGTATAGATACACAGTGAACTCCTCTATGAGTGTTAACCTAATTTAGGAGCAAGACTCCCAGTTCGTGCTAAGAAATGTAGGCCGAACTTAACTAATACTTTGGGTTCAAGGGAGTCCATAATGGAATCTAAAACTGAGTTTGATATGGAATTTGGAGATCATGCATATATGATGATATGAAATTTGATATAGAATATGTTATATCCTATGTAAAAGGATGTAATAATAATATTCAATGGACTCTTGATATAAAAGGACTACATCCAAGTTTGTAGATGCAGAAATATTATAGTTATATCTAAGCTGCTATGCGCACTGGATACGAGCTGCAGTAGTAGTGACTGGAGTAAGAGAGGTCAATGATACATGCAGCTACTAAGGATATCATCACGTGTATCAACATGTGTTAGAGAAATCAATATGGAGAAATATCAACATGCACATCAACACATGCTAGAGGTTCAAGAAATTTGCAGTATCCAAAAATTTAAGGAGAAATCGAAAGAAGTACAGAAGCATAGTTACTACAAAATCTGCAGGTAGTTGAAATATGAGTTGTAGATATAGAAATGCTGCCAACTGCATTGAACGAATAGAATGCTAGTACAAATGAAGATGCTCCAAGCTCAGCAAAGATTTAATATAATTGAGTGAACTGCTTGAAAGAGGGTGGGAAGCTTTATGGATAAAATGATGCAAGAGTGGAAGTGGTATGCCGATGACAGCTATACCAACTGTATTGACGCATCGAAATATAAAATAAAGGGAGAAACAATAGAAGGATTTACATTTAGGAAGTCAGTCGTTGCCCCTACGGAGTCCGGGGAGGATGTAAGGGCATGATAGTTTTGTTAGGGGAGGCATGGTTAGCGACTAGTGAAACAATGGAGAGTGATTTTGGGTCACCCGTCCTCTTCGCCAGCATCAGTGTAGCAGGCATAGGCAGAGACGTAGATTGTAATGGCACTGATGGGCTTAGGGAAGTCTTGGGCCAGGACTTTCCATAAGCATAGGCCGGCAGTCCGATTCATGTGATATAAAAAAAATATTATATATGATTTACGCTAGTGACACCGACATGATATATAACCTAGGTGACACTTAGAGACATACATCTACTTGTAACCTAGGTTGACACATAACATAGTTGGATAATACATGTAAAATACTAAAAAGCTTGTTATGTGATAACTAATCCTACTAAGGCATCCTTGAACGATCTCCCTAGCCTTGGATTTCGTGATATGATTTCGAGCTGTAATTTCGCACTAGGCTGCAAGGCTGAGCACACCGCGTTCAATGTGTGTGCATGTTGTTGACTGTCCGGGATATTTGATGAAGATGAGGGTTATTGACGGATTTAGTTTTTATTTATCGATGTCATTATTGTAGAATTATAGTAGGTATATCGGGACTGTGTTAGTAGAGATTTATAGATAATTTAATTGTATATTAGTATGTGCATGGACGATATTTATTATCAAATGCCTTATATGAGTCTTTTGGGCTCATACGGCGGTTGTCACGTGTCCGACAGGTGGGTCGAGGCGTGCCACCATCGACGCCTCGACCAGTCGCACCATACTAGTCAACCGTTGCCATTTCCATTTCTGCTGCACTCACCTGCTATGCCTAGGTGCCCAGCTACCTAGCTGGTTATGCTCGTGCTTCGGCACGGGCCCGATCGTGCTCGTGCTGTAGGCTGCGAAGGTGCAGCCCAGCACGAGCACGTGCAAGGAGCGGGTGGTACCCGGCACGATCCGATTCGTGTCGAGTACGGGCCGCCCGCGGGCAGCTCGACCCATTTTGCTTGTCTGCTTATTGTCATATGTTTAAGTCCTATATGTCGGTTTCACTGGCACGTAGGATGTGCTGTGTTGAGCATGCGGGTTGCGAAAAATATAGTCCGTTAAATATGCCTACTAAAAATGGGGTTTAACCATTTTTTTACTTTTTTGCTTTAATATAAAATAAAATAGATTTTGATTTGAGACATATCTATAGTTTTTTTTTACCGTTTTAACTTCATGTATAAATAAATGCATCTAAAGTATAAATCAAATGTAAGAAACTTACATATTTATAGTTCTTTCTTTCCCAAATACATTGAATAAATGCCTATCAGAAGGCAAGACTTTTAATCTTGTGGAATTCATAGATTAAAACTAGTTAGGAATTAAATAAACTAAAAATATAGAATTTATAGGGAATTAAATTGGGCCAAATACTCAATTGGATCGTACAATTTGGTTAATCGGGGGTCCGTTGTTTTGAAATTAAAAGGATCTGTCCCGTTATTCAATCACGGTGCGATTAGAGTTAAAATCATTTTTCTCGAATTATAATTAGCTTGAGCTGCCGTCTGCATGAATAAATAACGAATTAAATCCCAACAGGTAAAAAAAATTAAACCTATAAATAGTTAGTTAGTAATATTCTCAAGTCCTCCTTACTCTTCTACCGTAATAATTATGTTGCGTTCGCTTCTGGACCTCCAACCGCCTCGGTCGCCATTATGTCGACATGGCCGCTACGCCCAAACGTCTGCCGCCGACGCTGCCACTTGGGACAGCTCAGCTTACGTCAATCGCCGAGGATTTCGCCTCCTCACTTGCGTCGTCCGATCTGCCCCCGTTATATTAAACGAAACGGTATCGTAAAAGACGGGCCGTCCGTTTTAAACCGATCACCGTGTCATCGCAGCCTCCATGACGACATTATGTTCTTCCCATGATCTCATCACGGCGTACGCGCCGCCGAAGATGAAGTAAAAATAGGGATCGATCGCCCGAGTGCTGGATGCTCGCGATCTCTTCCAATGTCGCTCTTCGAGGTCTGGATTCGATCTACTCTTTCCTTTTCACCTTTTTAGTGGCCGCGAAGCCGATTGATCTGTGGATTTTGTTTGGCTTTTTCTTTGTCTGCAGGACTTGGATGCTTTGCGCCACCTCATTCGCTCCTTTTCCGGTATCCGTAGTTCTTTCCTTCTCCGATTTTTTTGTTAAAGTTTCCATCTTGGATGCTGAAATGGATTCATTTGGTGGTGTCTGAAGAGAGGATGACGGCGTCGATCGCGACGACGAGCTGCGCCATCGTCGAGGAGGAGGGGGAGTGCCGGAACGACGAGGCGGCGCTGCGGTTGAAGGTGGCGGCCATCGCGGCGATCCTCGTGGCCGGATCCGTCGGCGTGGCCTTCCCCCTGTTGGCGGGGCAGAAGGGGCGGCTGGTGCGCTCGGACGGGGGCGTGTTCGTCTTCGTGAAGGCGTTCGCCGCCGGGGTTATCCTCGCGACCGGGTTCGTTCACATGCTCCACGCCGCCGAGTCGGCCCTGACGAACCCCTGCCTCCCGGCGAATCCTTGGGGAGTCTTCCCCTTTGCCGGGTTCGTCGCCATGGTGGCGGCGCTGGGTACGCTCTTCGTTGACTTCGTTGCGACCCAGTACTACGAGCGGAAGCACCGGGCGGAGGCGAAGGAAGCAATGTCGGTTGCTCCGGCGCCGGGAACGGATGAAGATCTGGAGGAAATCACGGTCGTCACGGCGGCGGAGCCGCCGGAGCCTCTGACGAATGAGAATGACCCGACGCACGTCGTCGGGATGCACGCGCACTCTGCCGCGCACCACCACGGTCACGTGCCCGCGCACGCGCACGGCCACGCCGACGGGGAGGCGGCGGACGGCAGGGCCTCCTCTCACGTGCGGCACGTAGTAGCTTCCCAGGTAGGAACTCCGTCGTTCATGGAGCTTCATCGATTCGATGAATTAAAATTCTAATCGCTGCTGCGCGGTGGTGGCAGATACTGGAGCTCGGAATCGTGTCGCACTCGGTGATCATCGGACTCTCGCTGGGCGTGTCGCAGAGCCCCTGCACGATACGGCCGCTGGTGGCGGCGCTCTCCTTCCACCAATTCTTCGAGGGCTTCGCGCTGGGCGGATGCATCTCGCAGGCGCGGTTCACGACAGCCGCGGCAGCCGTGATGGCCTGCTTCTTCGCGATCACCACGCCGGCGGGGATCGCCGTCGGGGTCGGCGCCGCGGCGACGTACGACGCGAGCAGCCCGCGGGCGCTGGTGGTGGAGGGGCTGCTGGATGCGGCGTCGGCGGGGATCCTAATCTACACGGCGCTGGTGGACCTCATCGCCGCCGACTTTCTGAGCCAGACGATGAGGTGCAGCGCCCGACTGCAGGTGGCGTCCTACTTCGCCCTCTTCCTCGGCGCCGGCACGATGTCCGCCCTGGCCATCTGGGCTTGAAATGGCGGCGACGCATTGCATGCCGGCGCTGGACATTTATTTTTATTGGAAAATATAATACTTTTAAATCGGGTAATCCGAGCGGTTGAGATATTTACGTGCAATCTCTATATTTGTGGGGTTACTGCCCTGCCCCACAATTGATTCATTAATAAAGGGAGATAGATATGTAATCATGCTTAGTATACTTATAACCTTATTAACAAAATTATATGTGATGACAGAACATGCATCGTAGACAAAGTATATGCCCAATTAGATTTTATATCTAATTTCAGATAGTATCAAAAATATCCCACCTTATAGTTTTTATTAAACAATGTGATTTAATCGAAGGCATCAGATAGACAATGTATTTTATAAAATTTATTCTGAAGCTTATTTTTGTCAGTATTTACAAAAATTAATTGATTAAGAAATATTGTTCGTAATATTTTAATTATTAGGCTATAACACAACCGACACGACAAGTTTCCAACTCTAGTCAATGTAACTTGTTCTCCTCTCTTTTTTCTTAAAATAAAATTATTTATTTATTCTTCCATGCAAAGATGATAACCTCCTAACCAAACGTTTAGAAATTTAGGAAAAAACAAATTCCATTTCACATTAACTTCACGGCAGTCTCAAAAATATATATCAATTCACAGATCAAGTTACAAAAAAAAGAAAGAAAGAAAATAACCTTCATTTCAAACATATAATGAAATTTAAAGGAAAAAATAGAAGAAGACAGCACCAAAATAAACACTCCCGTAGCTTTTTAAAAATTTACAAATCACTCTTTCTTCTCCTCTAAATCAATGGACTCAAAGAGTCCACTTCCAGATCTTGACTCGGAGCTTGACCTTGCACTCCACCCCCGACGACGGCGCCGCCGCCTTCTTCTTCCCCTTCGGCACGGCGGCGCTGAGCCCCTCGCACCGCACCCTGATGCCGATCTTCTTCGTCTTCAGGCCCCCGACCTTCACGCCGGCCTTCGTCTCCATGTCCACCTCCAGCGGCAGGCTGCTGCTCTTCCTGAGACCCGACGCCGTCCCCGAGTCCAGCTGCTGCCCGGCGCTCGACGCTGCCGTGGTGGAGAGCGGCGTCGAGCTCCCGGCGCCCTGGACGAAAGCCGCGAACTCGCCGGCCGCGACGTCGACGCCGCCGGAGGAGACGGAGACGGAGATGGGGTCGTAGAGGTAGACGAGCTTCTTGTTGGGGTTGTGCGCGGTGACGTTGAGGTCGAGTCGGGCGGTGAGGAGGCCGCCGGGGGAGACGTCGAGGGCCGCGATGCGGAGGGCGGACACGGCGAAGGATGGGCGGTGGGGGCGGTAGATGGCGTAGAATGCGCCACCGGCGACGGCGACGAGGACGATGAGGACGACGAGGAGCGTGACGAGCCAGAGGCAGCAGGAGCAGCAGGCGCTGCGGCCGCTGCTGCTACGTCGGCGGGAGGCCTTGGAGGGCTGAGGCCGGTAAGGCAGGCGTGTGGCTCCGTTCATCTGGGACTTGGTAGGCGGGAAGGCCGCGCCGCCGCCAGCCGCCGCCGTCTGTGGAGGGTGGGGGTTCGGCTTGGAGGAAGGGAAAACTCGATCCGCCATTGCTGTCCTCCTCCTCCTCCTCTCTAGGATTTGTGTCGAGAGGGAAGGAGGAGTTCTCTCTTTATGTATAAACCTCAGCGAAGCTGCAGAGAAGAAAAGAACGCTTCACCCTACCGCGATGGCGCCGACTCACCTACCTAATTTTGGCAACCGCTAACTATTCCCATATATTCCAGAACCATCAGCCGTCCGATTAAGATCGAACGATAAAGATTCGAGCACGGTGGGAGAGGATGCAGCGGGTGCATTAATGCCCCACTGACAACTGCTACCCACGAACTTCACCTCTCGTGGGGAGACCTCCGATTCCATGCAGCCGCGGGGCCCGCTGTTCGGTAGGCGAGAGGAGCAGACGGTGGGTGGAGCAGAAGTGGGACGCAGAAGGAAAAAGAAAAAAATAACTCTTAAAAATCCAAGATTTGGTGCAAGCGTACTTGCAAGGCCATCCTGCGAATCCAATGCGTATTTTTTTAGGTTTTAATTATTAAATGAAGCTTTCTTTCTATAGTATTATTTTTTTAAAAAAAATTGATTTAATTATTTTAGTTTATACACTTTTGATGTATTAATTAAGAGTTGTCTTTTTTTGAATGAAAATAAAAAGAAGAAGAATAAAAGAGTAAAAAGGGGGGAGTAGGTAAAGTTAGCAGGGAGGGGGGAAGTGAGGGATGTACTTCACCTTACAACGCAATTAATTGATTGATTAAATGATTTAAGAAGGCAGGCGGTCATATCATATTTGCGTTGTAATATATACGTGTAGAAAATGATTGCCTACTTGACACGACAATCTCGTGCCAACTCCTCATGTTTTTTTTTAAATATATTTTATATATGATTGATGAGGCCCATGTGTTGATTAATTACCAGCTAAGAGAAGTAGGTCAAACCTTTGACGCCTTGCGACGTAATTAATTGCCTTGTCTAACATTTGAATCTAACTAACCACCTTCGATCATTTTTTTCTTTTAAACTCAGTGAGCATTACTATCTCCCTCTGTAAAACCTAATAGATCACTTCTAATTAGATCTAGATTATGAATTTAATACGTTCCATTATGTAGATTAAGAATGAAAGAAATATAATTGCTCATCTATCAAATAAATTCTTATTTTTTTTCAGTAAATTTAGTAGAGTTAGTCCATGATGACATGTAAACATAGTTACTTATTTACGATTGAAATCAACATTTTTCTTTTGCAAGTTTCCCATGTGTTCAATTTTATCTATTATTATTTCTTAATAGATAACTTTTGTTCTTAAGTTATGTACGAGTGGATATATAAAAAAGAAAAGAAAAGAAAAAGACTCATGCACAAAAACAAAAGTTGACTTTGACTATTAATGAGTAAAAGTTACCCTAAAATCAACATTAATTTGGGTCAATTAGTGGGAGGGGCACTCCTGGACTTGCATGTTCCCCTTTAATTTGTGGTCCACCCATTGTGAGACTTTTGAGGAGGAATGCGAATTATGCGATGGGGGTTAATTTAATTTAAGAAAGAATTGGGTGGAGGCGATGCATAAGTATGTGCTGAGGAATTCCATCAATACAACAACCTAATCGCCTCCACCATACAAGTAATTATGAGATTAGTTGCTGCCGATTCCCCTCAATATATATATATATAACTAATTAAATGTAACTTAGAAGTACAAATCTAAGTGTTTATGTTAAAATTATGAAAGAACATAACTCAATATGAATGTATCAGTTCTGTTATGTGCTGTGATAAGTCAAGTCAAGAGTTCATTAAAATAAAAAGCACTTAATTACATGGATAGTATAATATAATCCTTAGTCGTACCAAGCTTATACTTTTGAGTAGAGAATTCATAAGCTTGACGTGCCAGAGGTCAGGCCATTAAGAAGCCCAACAGCTAACAAAGATTTTAATAATGGCCAGGACTCATCAACTGAGTCAATTGGGTTAACATATATACAGGCATTAAAGAAGAGAAGAGAAGACCGTGAAAGGCCGAGCATGTCCAAATAATTAACACATATTTCAAGTATGTCTATATATATATCTTATATGACTGGCACTCCCTTCGTATAAATTTCCTGAGATAAATAAGCAAAAGGCGTTACATCTTTATTAATACAGCAAGACACATTTAGATTTTTTTTATTTTAAAAACGGACTTGAAGAATGTCCCTCAATCTAAAATGATAAAAAAGAACATGTTCGACGGGTAAAGCAACAGAAAGACGTTTTGCTGTCTTACTCAAAAAGAAACATAAAAGAAATTTCTTTTAGGGCTTTCATTCTTTTATCCGATTGACAACAAATATATATGTGAATTCCCAAAAAGATTGAGTGGACTAGATTCTACAAAACAAAATGAAAGTTTCAAGATATGTAATCAAAATTGCCACCAAGTTCTTAAAGTGCATCAATCAAGCAACCCTTAACGTTACAACAAAATGCCTAAAACTTGGAGCGAGCAGTCTAATCTGCACGCTGCATCCTTCATCTCTCTGATGTGAGCCCTCCGCGACAAGTACACCCAGCTAAGTGGCAAAGAAACGATATAAATCCATGCTGTCTAAGTAGAAGATTATACCACGAGGGCAAATGTGCTGCCATATACAAATTTAACACGCTTAAGGAGTCGAGCTTAGCAATATTAAGTATAGCTCTGCCATGGAATTTGTTACACAAGTAATTTCCCGTGGAACTTTTATTTCCTGATAGTTATGAATTATGCAGCGGCAACCTTCCTTCCATCTTCTATGAAGAAGATTGCAGTTTCAGGGACCTGGAATGTTGTAAGGACAATGTGTTAAGTAGCTTTTCAAGGTAATGCCTACGTCAAGTTGATTTTTATGGTGAGAGTAGTTAGGGCTGTTATAAAGGAAGATAAAAAACAAATAAACACAATCATCAGTAACTACTTGGGATCCCAGAAAGAAGACTAAATTCACAGATAGTGTGGCTACTGAATATCGTCATCTCATATGCATAATCAACTTAAGAATCAAATTGCATAAAAGCATGAAAGGACCATAACAGACGTTTGAAGAACAGTCTATGTTGTTGGTACTAGATAATGTCAAATGTCAAGCATGTGGGTTTATATATTTATGACATGCCTAGGACGCCAGACCTAGATAGTAACCTACATTTAGCAACATGTGCGATGACCCTACGTCCTTGTTTCTAGTATAGTACAACAACGGTATTTAGCTTAGAAGCAATGCTTTCTGCATGGCATACTAATCAGCGGGGCACTTCTTTTTCTGATGCAATGACAACTGTGATCTATCCATGTTCACGATAGTGATGTATAACAAAGAATCATTTAATTTACTGATAATACTTTTGAGGCATCCACATGGAACTAGATACCTTAAAGCATGCAAAGGAGATATAATAACTATAGAGGGCATGATTATCATGTCAGCTCACTTGGTCAAGTAAAAACTCCAGGAGAGTCATAAAAAAGTCTTGCAGAATGACTTGGAGTTCAAGTACTATTTCAAAGTGCAAACACCAAATAAATGAAATTATTTTTAACACCCCCACCATACTGAAAGATATCTAAAATATATCTTTTTGCGATCACAACTATACTTGAAAATTCCCAATCACACATAAATAAGCATGCTTCTATATGTATTCCTTTATGCTTGACTATCCTCAGCAACTTTCAGAGAATGCCACCACATAAAATCAAACCCAAAATTTTCTACCGCAAGAAGGTCACCATGTTTACTTGAAAGGAACCAGAGCATTATTTCAGTAAACAGAATTAGTGGGATGTTAGGCCAAGATATCGTATCTAAGAAACTTAAAGGAGTAAAAACAGAATATTATATGCATCATAATTGTGATATTAGCTCTTTCTCCCTTAGGCACATGCCCTATTTTTGTCCATATATACCATGCCCTTAATTATAATTAAGCATTTTTATTTGTTACTTAGGTTGTATGATTTACCAAACAAAGGATGCCAAATCACACATAAGCGGATCACCATAGTGTTCTAAGCATGTTAAGTCACCAAGTTGTTATAACCTATACCTAAAATCACATACTACTACAAAAAATAAGAGGCCAATGATGGATCTAATAAATGTAATATCACCAGATTAAAAGAACAGTTATAGATAGATTACATCTGGCCAAGTGTCTGTAATGAACTCCACGATATCATATGCTATGTCCCCTTGCACATCAATTTGCTCTTTCTCAGTTGGCCCCTGAAATTATATGCCAGGATTAAGTAATTTAAAAAGAAAAAAAACAATTTCCATACCAGTGAAGTAATGTCAATCCACCTTAACAACAGAAGCTCCTGTAGCAAATTTTTTGCCAAGTTTCTTTGATGCATCACTCAACTTTACACCTACAACAGTCATACGAAGTTGTTAATACTCGAGCATCTTAGTTATATGAATGCTCAAATTTCTGAAGAATCATAGTTTTTTATTAAAAACAGCAGTCACTAACCAAAAAGTTCTAAGCCTTTTACAACAGTAACACATTTGCGCTTATTGCGAACTATCTTTTCAATGACAACTTCTTGCTTCTCCTGAAAGAATAAGTCCATTACAAGCATCTTAGCATTTTCAGAAAGTATCCAAACAAGGGGATATTTGGCATGAAGACTTTAATTCAGGTGTCATGAGTTGGTGGGAAAGTCCCAGAACCTATACTCAGACACACTATAAGTTAGACAATGGGTTTGCAAAAGGAATATGATTCCATATCATACAACCCCACCCCCATGACATGGAAATTTAAAACAATTATTTAAAAAAAAATTCGAATGATATAAGAATGCATGTCGCAATTTTCATCAAGATTCTAGATTTATAATCTCCCTATTGGTTTGACATAAATTACTTTCCAAAGATTTCAATTCTTCAGACCAAACAAGCCCCAACTACTTCCGCCATTAAAAAGTTCCATGTTCCATTTGACAAAGTAATGCACCTTCGTAAGATGTAAACATCTACGTGCACTATTTTTATCTAGCTTCTATATAATATAAAGTTTTAACACACTCAAGCATCAAAGATGTAAACATCTACGTGCACTATTTTTATCTAGCTTCTATATAATATAAAGTTTTAACACACTCAAGCATCAAATTCAGTTCCCTGGAAACTAGATCTTTGTTGTAATTTTAAAATGGTCAAAAATGTTACATCCATTCAGCCCACCCATATATTCAATTGCCAAAAATCATCTTTCATTAAAACATGAAGTATGAAAGTGGAGTTCAAAAAGTTACATGAAATCAATTCCTAAGTGAGAAATGAGATCAAGAATTCAAAGATTAGCTCGCTAATGAAGATGCTTCACCGGTTAAGCTATCCAGGGAAAAAACCTAAATGGGCTAGTCTATTTAGATGGTAGGACCTGGGAAAAAAAAGGAGAAACTCAAAGAAGCTTGCACCCCTTAATGACAGCGTGAAATCATTTCTTACTGAATACATTAAATTAACAAACTTCTTCATCAATGTTAATTTCCCAAACATGTAAAAACAATTACCACTCTAAGAGCACAAATAGCACGCAACAGTAGAAGCATTTCGGTTGCCCAACTCAAATATATGGATACATATTCCAGTATGGCATGGGAATTATGATGAGTTCCTCGTGGAGTCAATAATATGAAAACCTCCCAGACATGATTCATTGTCAAAATATTTTTTGTTTTCCATTGGCCATAGAGAAACAACACCAATTAAGAAGCAACGCATTTAGTCCGAATCATTATGACAAAACCTATGTTTAAAGATCTCACCTTCTTTTTTATCTTACCACCAGGAAGACGCTTTACTTCATCTTGCTTAGAAGCACTTCCTGCAAAATAAATGCATAATGTAAAGGATGCAATAGAAATAAGGCTAGAAAATTGACAAGTACAAATCATTTGGAAGTAGAATTTCAATAGTACTAAAACCAACAACCATTACGAATATAGAGAAAAATAAAAGAGGTGGGGAAAAAATGTAAAAAAAAAACCATATCAAGGAAAACTGGGCAATTCGGATGCAACAACAGCTAAAAGTCAAAGGACGCAGGAAAGATTCCTCAGATGACAAAAAATTAAATTTAGATGAAAACGCTACGGGCGCACGTACAAAAGTTGGACATACAACACAAACCATCTCGAGTTAGGTCAAAAGACAATGTAATCCAAGTACCTGAAGGAGCAGCGCCGGCATCGCTAGAACCCGAGATCGCCACCGACTGCAGCTGTTGGGCGGCCTTATCCGCATCCATCTCCTCTAGAAAAAAAAAAGCATCCATCGATCGACAAAGGATCAGACGGGGAGAAGAGGAGAACAAGGGGGGAACACAGGGGCAATAGGCGGAAAGACTCACCTTTTAGGAGATCAGGGTAGAGATCGGGCGCGTGGGCGCGGAGCCAGGGTTTGCACTTCTCGAAGTCGGGGCCGAACTCGCAGTACTCCGCAGGGAGGCCGCAGACGCCGCAGTAGAGGACGCGCACCGCCTGCGGCTTCTCCGCCATGGCCGTCGAGGACGAAGGAAGGGGTTTTTGCTGCTTTCCTTTTTTCCTGTTCTCTTCTCTCGTGCTCGCTCCTTGAAATCGATGGGTCAGCGAAGGAACATGAAAAGGTTAGAGAGATTAATATGCCCTCTCTATCTCTCTCCATTAAGCCGGACCAGGCTGGCCTACCTGCCCGACGGTTCAACCATGAACCGGAATTACTATAAACCGCGTCAAATCCGGTAAAGCCGGTTTTTACGTATAACCCAATAATATTATATTTAACTCGCTAATATAATCTGTTTAATATATATATATATATATATATAAGCAATAAATGCAGTTAGAATAGAAAATATTAAAATTAAAATTCACTAAAGACCTATAAATCTCCTTAAAATATTTCTCACTTATCAGAAAAAGTCCGATTCGACCGGAATCGGCCAAGACTTATAAGCCCATTTATTGTCCATTGAAACCCAAGCCCAATTTGTGAGATCACTCGGTTTCCATTGTCGACCGATGCCTCGTGCTCTTGATCTGCGAACACCGTCGCGTTTCGAACACTCCCGGGAGGCCGTCTGAATCAATCCACTGATGTGGGTTTGCAGAGGGCGCAGGCGCCCTCTCTTCCTCTTCGTCCTTCCTCTCATCGTCTTCCTTCCTCTGTTTCTCTCAGGTTTTCTCTCCGCTGTCACTTTAATCTCTCAAGTATCGATGCATGATTCTTGTTATTTGCTGCTTTCAGTTTCTAAAGTACACCAGAATCCTTCGGTCATACAAGAGCTGCAGAGAAATCGCCCGAAGAAACCAGATCACCTCGTACTCGGGCCTGCTTCAGGTCAGGGATTGCCCAACCGCCTCCAATGTCAGGGTATCAGTGATCCTCTCTTTTGCTGTCGGTTTTTGAATACATGGTTTGCACTTTTGCGACATGATTATGTTGGTATCTGATAAGTTTAAATTTTTCTCGTAACACTTTTCAAAGTTGATATACTCTTGGAATATCACTACTAGCTATATGCAGTTTAAATCTAGGGTTAGCATTTTATTGTTTGATCTGGTAACGTTTTGTGTCTATATGTTAATTCTTCCGTTTTATAATAAAGGAAAAAGGACGAGCTAGTCAACTGAGATCCAGTGATTTAATATTGTGAAGGCTGATGTCGCGAAGTTTTATTGTCTACTGTAATTTCATTTGATAGTTTACTAGTGGATGATTGGTATCCTCTTCGTACTATAAGGAGCCACAATACAACTGTATTTTTACACATAACTGCCCTTGATGGACATTGGATGTTTCAAATTGCAGTTTTATTAGTTATTTATTTATATTTTTTTATATTATAAGTTTGACAGTGATTGGCAAAACCTTTCAGGACTAAAATTATAGTTGTTAGTGCAAATAAAACTTGTCCCTTTCTGATTGGTCAACAACTTGAACTTAAATTTTTGAAAATTAAGAATTTGACACTAATCCCTGTTTAGTTTATATAATTTATTGCATTCTTCTACCTTTTGTTATTTATTAGAAATAAATCATGCATGTGCACATGGAAATATGTGACCAGTGTCTTGATGAGGTCGATTGTGCTTCTGTTTTTGCAACTAAAACTGCTGCCAATTGTGTCTTATTAAGCTTCCTCTTCATGCTTCTCCTGTTACAGGTCTGAAAGCTGTTAATAAGATTCAATCTTCAAGCTTCTACAAGAAGTTTCAAAGTAGCGATATCATTTCTTTTGTTGCGGTTTATACAGTTTACAACAGCTCTCATGAATCAGATTCTGCAAGGGCTCAAAAACTATCTGATGTGGTAACAGTGGGAAACAATTCATACAGCAAAGCTGAAAGGTCCATGGCCATTCTCAATGCATTCATATATTTCACACAGGTAATGATGTGTATAACTCGATATAGTGTTATCCAGTTAAGTTACTCTGTGATGATGTATAAAACCTGTACAATAGATGGAACCATGTAACTGTTATATGTTTACCCATATCATGTCCTAATATTGTTGGATATGATTCAAGCCAATGCTTCCCTTTAATTTTCCTTTATTGAATTGCTGAGTTAAAGTGTTAATTGGACACTGTCTTTGTTTAACTTGTTGTTCTTATGTGTAGAACTTCACAGGTGTTCGTGCCAAGAAGCAGTGTAATCTTGTTGACTGATCCTTCTTCTGAATTTACGATAGGAAGTAAAGCAACAACCTTAGGAATTCCAGGAGATTACTCTCGAGGAAACTTGATGCTTCAGAGGCTCAAGTCTTACATTGTAAGATCATTTTCATACTGTATTTGAATTGCTTCTGCTTCTTTAATTGTCAGTATCAATATACTTATTAGATCCAAGAGCTTGATGTAATAATAAGTTGAATTCTCATACAGCATCAAGTCAAACTTTGTGGCTACAACGGGCATAACAGCACTAATTCAGAAGAAGAAAATTGTATCTTTCATTACCATCATATGTATAATATCCACCAAAAAAAAACAGGATTCATTCATTTGAAAAGGAATCTAATGGATGTTGAAATGTCGGTCCTTGGATGCAGAAGCAATGGAATCTAACCATGACAAGGGCAGATTAAGTACATGAATGCTTTAGTAATCTTATCTAACTCATAGTGTAAAATGATTAATAAAAAAGGGAGCTTTAACTTGAAAAGATGTATTAGATGATAGTATTTTTGCTTAGATTTGAACAATAATTTGATTATTGAGGAATCCTTGAATTTTGCACATAAAAGGAGAGAACTTATAATGAAAGAAGAGTAGCACTTATTTCCCACCGGAAAAATGTTTCCTGCAGAAGATAAAATGATGAGAGAGTAATGGGCTGGAAGGGACATCATTTGTGTCTATAGTATGTTTTTCACATCTCAATCATTATCCAAAATCGCCCCTATCATTTATGTATGGCTGTGACTGCCAGTCTTCATATATCTGCAACAGTTCTTTCAGTCATCTTCTCCTCATTATGCAAGTAAACTCCCAACTCCAGATACCTGCATCACTTGTAATGTTAG
Source organism: Thalia dealbata (assembly GCA_030544415.1). Lineage (NCBI taxonomy): Eukaryota > Viridiplantae > Streptophyta > Magnoliopsida > Zingiberales > Marantaceae > Thalia > Thalia dealbata. The sequence goes on from CM060458.1 coordinate 5,082,515, forward strand.
TACATGCTTTTAGTTCCGTTGAGTTCTTATGACATTGAAAGATTAACAATTTCTTCGAGAAGAGCTTTTGCTAATTTGTGTCAGACCTCTCTGTTATGTTGGAATTATGTAGGCATTTCTAGAAACAAGGATACGAGAGCATACACTGAGGACTTCTGTTCACTACATTTTCACCGATTCTGATATTGCTGTGGTGAACAACGTTGGGCATGTATTCCAGAAATATCCTGAGTTTCATGTGGCCCTGACTTTTCGTAACAACAAAGATCAGCCTTTAAACTCGGGATTCATTGCAGTTAGAGGCACACCAGATGGATTATATAAGTTAGTTCGTAGATTTCATTCTTTTGATGTTTATATATTCTGATTTGTGAGTAGAAAAAATAAGATAGCAAATATGTCACTTGGCTGCAGGGCAAAAGTCTTTTTAGAAGAAGTCGTGAATGAGTACAGCTTGAAATTTACGAAAGCCTCTCGCATGCTTGGTGATCAGCTAGCTCTTGCATGGGTTGTCAAGTCTCATCTTCCGTCTTCTATGGCAAGGTTCAAGAGGCATGAAGCCTTTTCCAGTGAGCTAAACGGTGTTTCCATTCTCTTTTTGCCATGCGCTGTTTATAACTGGACTCCACCAGAAGGTGCTGGGCAGTTTCACGGCATGCCCTTGGATGTGCAGGTAAAGCTTGTCAATACAGTTTCCAAGTGATAGAATGTTTACGACTAAACCATATGAAAATTTTCATCACTGGAATTCCTACTTTATGAGCTTTTAGCTAAATATAGACATCTGTAGTTCTGAGATATAATTCATCAACTAATTGATTGGGAGATTTAATTGCAATGCATTTTCATCCAGGTTGTCCATTTCAAGGGCTCAAGGAAGCGATTGATGTTGGAGTCCTGGAGTTTTTACAATTCAACATCCAACATGTCTGATATGCTGTGTCTCATACTGAGCAGTGGCAGGACAAAATATGATTTCTGATATTTTGACATCAGATTCGATTCACAAATATGCTATTCCATGAGTCTTTTTTTTTTTGTAAAACTATTTGCCAATCGTGCTCTTATTACCTTGCAATTCTGAAAGCACGGGCAATTTAATGAAATATTGTCGTTGTTTTGTTCCACTTGCCTCTTTCTAGATAGTGTTTCTGATGATCCAATTTTTTTGTAAAATGTAGGCACATTATAATAGTCACTTTAGTTGTGGAATCACCCTCATATGATTATTTTAGCAAATTCTGTTTTTTGATCAATCTAGTCACTCTTTATGTGGTCCGGGTAAGTTTTTAACCATGGTTGGACTCTTTGCTGATTCGTTGTTGGCCAAAATTTGAATTGTGAATGCAGTAATGATTCTAGTTAGGTTTCATTTGGAAAACATTTACTAGAAACTAATATTTGTGATACATTTTATCAATTTGGCACCAGGGGAGGTGAAATAGAGTTTAAAAATGAGTTGGCTTGTGCTAACCTTTGTTTGCGTTGCACTGCAGATAAATGGGCCGATCCGTTGAGGCCCTCAATTTGCAAGAACTAATATTGTGAATCTGTTTTGCAACAATCTTGCCGTCCACATCGCAGCTGTGCATTTGGATCATTTTCTGTTTGAGGAGCCTCATCGTTTCAATCAGTGGAGATGGCTTGTGAGTTCTGAAACTTGTTTTGTCTTGATAAATATATCCTTTTAACTCCGATAGATCCATAAGAGTGTTGGATGCAACACAACGAAGGACCTTATTTTAATCTCTGTGCAGTCTTCTTTTGGTATAAAGAAAACAAATGACTTGATGCCGCTCGGGGGAGGAGCAAGACATTGCCCCGGAGCAGAGATTACAAGGTTGGAGATGTCCTCCCAATTCAACTCAGGGTTTTATCCGATTGAAGTTTAAGTGATTGTGCTGTGAACTTTCGGCAAAAAGATTGACCTGTGAGCTCGCTCAACTATGGAGATACCATGCAAGGCTGGTGGTTCTTGTCATTTTGTTCTCATCCAAGTAAAATGTTTTAGGATGCATTTAGTATTAGAATAATATAAATTTTTAAGTATAATTTATATTTAAGAATTATGATAAAAATACATTTGTATGTTACTTTGACTAGTATAGGAATGATTTCAATTAGAATATTATAAGAATTTTGTTAGAATAATTGGTTTGAACTCGTAGATTAGTTTTGAGTGATTTGATAAGCAAGTGAAATGGGTCATGCAATTTGTGAGTGAAATCACATTTTCTTATTTATTTGTAGAATAAGGCACATGATACGCAACAATCTCATCGGTATAAAATATCAAATAAGATTGAATATGAATACTACTTTACTTATATATCATCAACATCTTTTATAGGCTATAATTATCATATATAAAACTCTTAGATTTAAGATTTTTATTTTTTTGATTTAGTAAATATTAAAATCACATCCTGTAGTTTAAAACAAATAATTGTGTAGTTCATTAAAACTTTTATTAAATATCAAAATAAATTATAGTTTAAGCCCCTCGGATATGACATGCCAATATGCAGTCCTATCTAATTTTTAAAATGACGTTCGAATATTTTTAAAATGTTATTAGTAACTTATGATATTTATTTATTTTAAAAAATGATTGCTACATAATGTTCATTCGAAATGTGGAAATGGTATATATCAAATTTATTAAGTAGGTACGTATACGTAGCAAGTAGTAGTAAGTAAAGGGACAATAAATATTTTTCTGGTATTTATCCCTTGAAATGCTATATCATTTCAGGGAATAAGAAATAAAATTACTCTTCCGGAAATAATATATATATATACATCGTCGACGTCACTTTGGTCCATTTGGATCAAACTATCTTCTTCGTTTCTTCTTATCTCTAAAAGCTCTGCCTTCTCCGCTTCGGCCAAAACCTCCCCAAATCCCCCCAAAATTGTCCCCCGATGGCCACGGCCGCGAGCGCCATGGCGTACACGCCGGTGGCTGTGAGGGCCTCGTGGGACACCAACCCGAACCCCAAGCCGCCCACCCTCAAGCCTAGTAAGCCCTTCCGCCTCCCGCGCCCCGCCTCTCCTCCTCCTCCGCCCGCGCAACCCGCCGCCCCTGCCCCAGCCCTCTCTTCCTCGAGGATTGCAGTCCTCGAGAAGGACTTCTCTCTGCTCCTCAACGCCAACCGGCGCTCGACCGCCAAGAAAGGTGTGAATTTGATCTTTAGGATATCTGCGCTTGTTGATGGGAAACCACCTGCAGTTCGTATCCTCTATTTTGCTTTATGCCTTTAATCTTACAAGAAACTTCGGTTCCACTGCAATCAGTATCCTTGGACATAAACATATAATTGGATAGAGGATGTGTAGGGTAACACTCGATTTGATGTCAAAAAGTAGAAAGTTAAACTCAATTGGATGTTAGCAACGGCTTCTTCTTTGCATATTGTAGTTACAGAGGATGAAATTTATATTATATCTGCGGACAGGCTGATCGCGGGGATGGATATATTCCTATATTTGCAAACTTTAGTTTTCCCTTTTATTTTTCCCCTGTTTGGGAATTGTCAAGTAATTGCCTTCTTGACTCCGTGTTTCTTTGGTCATAGGGAACTCGAGTGAGCAATACCTGGGATATGAGACATGGTTACCCATTGCTCCTAAAGTTAACAGGCCTCGCTCCATTTACAATGCAGCAACTCTGGCATACTTGGGAGATTGCATTTATGAGGTGAATTAAAGAATTGTTTTGCAGGATTACACTTTTTCTTATATGCTTCAGATTTTTGTGTTGGACATATTTGGCATTTCGGAACATATTTTTTGTGTCATTCAGCAAGTTCGCCTGGTGCTTCGTTCATGATTTACAAAAACACTTTCTCTTAATTTCTAGCTTTCTTTTCTTGAAGACCTTGTTTTTCAACTGGCAAAGTATTTGGTTGTAAGAACATATAACTTCTTTATATTAGCCATTTTCCTTATTTGATACATTCTTTTATCATTTTGAGGTACTTTTCTTGGGGCAGCCTAGCCTAGAGAGCCAGGCTAAATTCTAGTAGTTAGTTGAAACATGTTGTGTGGCCCCTCAATTTGCATTTTTCTGTCATCATTGCATTTTGTTTTGATGTTACCAAACATCTGTCACCATTTCAGAACGAGATCTGTGTAATGATGTCATATATCATTTGTATATGTTTCTGTATATATTCTATTCTAAAACAGTGCTTTGAACCAAGTGGATGATGGTTTATTTTTCTCTTAGTACTTTAAGAACTTGCATAATTGTTTTATTCATCATCCTGTTGGTTACCATGGTATTCTTTTTGTTACTTGAAGAATTAAGAAATATGAACTCTCTCAACAATCTTATTCTATGTAAAAAATATGTATGGTTACCATAATTTTGAATCTTTTTTTCTCTCATTTGATCAAATTTGCAGCTGTATGCTCGAAGGCACTTTTTATATCCACCTTTAAGTATTAATGAGTACAACGAACGAGTTATGAAAGTAGTGCGCTGTGAAGCACAGGTGTGCATAACTCTCTTCTCTTATTTATGTTAGCAAATTTATAAAATCCATAGTTTCATCAATTTTTTCCTCTGAGGAACCTAAACAATGTATATCTTCATGTTAACATTTGTTGCTTTCTCGCTTCTTATCAATTTGTTAACTCTTTGTTGCCTTGTATGCTCTCCATGCTGTGGTGTAGATTTTCTTCAGGAAAAACGTAATTCTATATTGATTCATTGTTTCATGGACACACCATAATCAGTATATGTCACTGACATATTCTGTTTCATGATATGTAATTTAGTATCTGCCACTTAAAAGTAAAATAATATTTACTGCTATAAAGACCGATATTAAGTTTGTAGCCGGAAGATAATGGCATATTTCTACTTTTAGCAACTTATTGTGGAAGAATTAGCAATTCTGCTAGTTCTAAGTACACAATGGTTACCATGATTCCAAGCTCTAGAAGTGTCTTCCTTTTAAATGATCAATAGTGATATTTTCAATTGCAGTCATTTCTTTTCATTAAAACAGTTGCTAATATGAATTTGTTGTTTTCAGGATTTATTACTCAAGAAGCTTCTTGAGGAGGATTATCTGACTGAAGAGGAAAGGTTGGAACTAGGTTCTGCTTTCTGTCATATTTTCATTGTTGCACGCTCAAAGTTCCTCCAAAGTCAGTTATTAATTATTTGAGGCATGAATTTAAGCATAACCCTGCTAGAAATCTGATTCTTTGGCTACACATTTTTCCAGCATTTTTGTTATTTACAGCAAATACTAACGTTAGGATGATGAACAAGACAAGATTTAGAAAGTACATGTAACGAGCCAAATTTGATATCCTTGGGATGAATCTGTGTCTTTTATGATGTCGAGCAGTCATAAATATGCCAATCGTCAATTAGCATTTCACAGACATTCATTTACCGAGTTCTTTAATTGTTTTTATAACATATGATAATTTAAGTTTTAAAAAAAAAATTAGATCTTGACCTTTTATTCTCTGGCAGATCCTTATTCTTTTTTCGTATGTGTCAAGTGATGCAACGTTTAAAAGGTTGTAATTCTCAGTGTGAAGTAAAATGCATCTAACTATTTCAAAATTAATTTCTGGTTAGTAAGTTGATTGTCCAGTCATATAATGATTTTTCTATTCTGGTCTTTTTAGTTGTTTGACATATTATTCTGGTACAGGGATGTACTTCGATGGGGAAAAAACATTGTTTCCAGCAAAACACGGACCAGAAAACGGGTTGGTGTAGCCGTCTATAACAGAGCTTCTTCTTTTGAAACACTGGTACCAGTCTCATCTCTGAAATGGAGGCATTCGAATGTTAAAAGAATGTTAAACAGGTCAAATTTAATGAACAACCTAAGCCCATAAAATTAGTTTAACCTGTGCAATCTGGTGTGAAAATCTCATTTAGCACTCCCTTTGCAAGCAAACAGATATAAAAAGTAATCTGAGTTGGACTGGTGGCTTATAATGACTTGCCTGAATGCTTGACATTATATGTTTCAAACAGGTTGGATATCTTTACCTCACAAATGTGAATCGCTTGGAAGAAATTATGTTTAAGTTGGGGTTCCTGACTGGGGCTTCCTCAGAATTTATTGCAGGGGAGCTTCTAATGAATCATCGGTGAGAGAATGTTTGTTATTTATTTTGCAACTACTTCTTTTGCATGTAGGGCGGTCATAAACATATTACTTCAAACCTCTTGGCATATGTTTGAGAGTCGTATTCATACTTGTGACAGGAAAGGGGTAGCAACTTCAGAAGCTGTTCACAGTGACTGATCTAAAAATCTTGGAGCAAGGCACTTGCCATCATATTCCTTAAAGATTGAACTGTTGAACCCCAGCAAAGCAATGATCCTTGGAAATGAATAACGATTCCACTTGAGATTTTGCCGACACTGAGACATCTTCTAGAGTTGAGATTGTGAAGATGGAACGGATCTGGAACCGTAGCCAACTGTAGATCATTTGCTCGAGAGCCTGTGATAATTCTGCATCATGGAATCAGCTAATTATTCTAAAAGATTGATAACTTTATTGGTTTGATATGAACTATTAGTGTAATGTTCTGAATTGGCAAATCAAGCAACTTTCTGTGATTGAATGGAGTATCCATAGGTTTATTCTTCGTAGCTTGATGCAACTTATCATCCTTCGTGCTAGCCACGTTTATTTATGCTATATATGGTACATGTTGCTTGGGTACAACCTAGTTGTGTGATTCTTGCGACGGATGATGGCACATTTCTGGTCTTACAAAAGACTTGAACATGAACCCAGATAATTTTTTTTGAGGTTTTAGGATGTGACGAAATGTATTTTTATTAATGGGCAGCTTCTGCCGATGTCTTTATTAGAATTTATTATTGGCCAAGTTTAGCTTTGCGTTCCTGCAATCATTCTCACGCTTGTTAAAATCCATGTATTATTGTTTCAGTGGGCAGAACAACATGGAACAATCGGCTGCGTAGAGAGAATAAAACAGTCAGTTGTGCAGAGAACAGTTTTGAAACTGCCTTTTTGAATGTTCTAATATCTGACTGGCATCAACATTGTTAATAGTATCGATCGAGCTACGAATGACTTCAGTTATAATTTGTCAAAATAGACGTCGCAAGGCGCTTTCAAAAACGTTAAATCACTTATTCCCGGATGGAGCTAACCCTTAGCTAGACATAGACAAAGGTTATGATAGAGAGAGCTCAGTCCGCCATGTCTGCGCAAGCATTCATGGTGCTCAGATTGGTATAAGCGACCAGGTTTCAAATTTAAAAAACAACACATCTAATTCATATGATCACGAGGGGAGTTTTTGAGTTATTATTATCATAAGTATCATAAGATTTCTATTCCATGATCATATCATCAGACTTGTATATATTATGTCCAATCAGCTTTGTTGCAGAGCATATTTATTCATGACAAAAAGATAATTTGAACAACCATATGCGCTTACCAAAGCAGTTTTCACCAAGCGTGACCATTTCATTCCAAATTTGAGTTTGATTCTCAGTTCGTCAATTACAGCCTGGTTTTTCAAGACATCCAACTGACGGCATTAAACTACGGATACTGTTGTTTATCGTATGTTAAAGTTGAGGCAAAAGTTCAACATCGTTTACCCTTTCATCGGCCAAGCCACGCACATTGTTGCAAAACATAATTGCCATTTCTGAAAGCTGTGGAAGGGGAACGGTCAGTGTAGTTGATACCGTCAGCTATCCCTTGCATTCACTTTCTGGTTAGTATTCAGCTATCGATTGTATTCCTGATTAGGTAGTTTTTGCCCACACTTTAAAACCTGGGCATCTTTAAATGATTGCATAAGATAAAATTCCCCTGCTAATCTGGTGCCTTCTCATCATTGCTTCCAGCAACAGGATGGCCTTGAAAGAGTGAGTTGCACTATGAATCCCTGAATGATGGTACCATAACATATTATGGGAGAGGACAAGCTACTGAAGAAATGGAAAATTAGGCCTATTAAAAATTTTCAAGCATACGAGACAGTTTTGAAATATCATGATAAGATCAATCAATCTACAAGAAGGCAAAAAGGGCCATATATCAAACTAAGTAGGGATCGATAAATTAGTTCTAAGATGGATTTAACTGAAAGGAGACCTCATATAAATTGATGTGGAGCATATTAGCTCCTTGTTTCTGTTGGAAAGAAATGGCATGATGTTTGAAAATTTTGCTAAAAATTCACAAATAAAGTCACTGAGTGCTGTAACGATAGTTTTGTTCTGGACCATTGCCTCGTTGGAATTACAGGCGAGACTATGACCGGGCATCACCAGCAAAATAAGATGTGGTTTGGCTGAGGATCAGGATCCTTCACCTTTTCAGAAACTAACAGACTTAAATTGGATTGTTATGGCTATTAAAATAGTGATGACTACACCTGGAAGGACATTTGCTTTGCTGATGGAAATGGAATGCTTCTTAGTGGACTACTATAAAGGTAGGTCATCACAAATAGCTACGTCAACAAGATACATAGGTGACCACACGGAACTCCATGTCCTTCCACCAAATCTTTTATCGTGAAAGATATCACAAAATACTTTTATTTTACAAGCAGTTTAGAGCAAGTATAAAAACATTGTAGGACGCGATGCATATTAGAATCATCCAATAACTGGTAAAGTTAAATGCTTTGACTAAGCATAGTATTGGACGTACCTAGCAATCTTCATATTTCTGAACCAAAGCATCACTGTGAGTATACTAGGAACTATTGCCAAGCACAAATGCTCCAAAGAGTGTCCACTTATGGCGTATTGACTTGCATTGTATATTTTCTTATCAGCAAGGGCTTCAAATCTGGCTAGAAGGAAAAATCCTGCTTGGATTAAATGTCAGCTTAAACACTGCAACTAAAGCAAAAATATTATCATGCATGGCAACAGCATAACGAGCGAATGCAGCATAGAAGAACATAAAACTTAGATACTACAGTAACACCCAATGGATGCCAATTTTTGGAAAATGAAATTCCTTCTGAAAGCATTTCGAATGTCAGATATATGCAGACATATCATCAGACTAGAGAATTAGAAGCTGGTATTATAACCATAAAAATTTTTAGAAACTAACTAATATATTGATTTGGTTGCATGTTTACTAGCAGAGATCAATGTAATTGATGATTATTTGTAGGGTGGCAAGGGGGTCCACAGGCATGACATCATTAAAAATCAATTTGGGTGCTAGGATAAGGATACTGCAAAGCAAGTGTAAGAAGGTTAGAAATCAAATTGTGCTGACTTTGCATATGATGAAGTGTTGGATCTAGTTCAGCGTATCTCCATTCTTTCCAAAAATACGACATGATACTGCATTCCTAGTCTTGATTATCTATTATATTTTTTCCATGTCATTCTTCTTCATTCATTCCACAAGTTATTTTAAAAAAAAAAACAAGTAAACTTGCATACATGACTAGTTGTTAGGCAGAATGTAGTTGAAGTTTGAACCATAGTTTTTCCACCAAAAAGATACTATACAAAAAAAGATTCTGCGATGATTACAGAGTAGCTATTTTGGTATCAGTACACATGTTTATGCATATTTCCAACTTTAAAAGATTTCGGTGAGCCAATAAATTTCTTAGAAATTATAATATAAGACATCTTGTGGGGTTCAATTATAGAAGCTCAGTATAAATGTTGCATGAAAAAACTGTATTCCTGAAAATATCTAGAAATGACTCTTTAACACAAATGATTCTGAAAATTCAGTATTTACAGTGAATTGGTAACCACATAGCAAGCCACTGCTGAAAAGATGAGAACAGTATATCCATACGATGCTGAATTACTAGGATAGCATACAATGATCATCTCTTTAAGATGACATAAAAGATTGTTTGGGTTCCAATTCAACAATTTACATTTATCATTCCCAATATCTGCAAATAGCGATATATCATGGAAAAAAAAAGGTAAACAAGACACAACAAAGGCATAGAGTTCTACCTGCTGCAAAAAACCAAAATCTTGAATGTGTATACTTTGGTGAAAACAAGAAGAGTAAAGCAGGGATTGCAATGCATGGAACAATATGGAACATCATGCAGAGTCGAAGATCATCAAAAGTCCTGAAACAAGCTAAGATGGAACATTCAACAAAAAGCAATGTTACAAAATTTTTAAGCAATGACCACCCATAGGAAATCTTTGATGCAGAGCATGAGAGAAATCAATCACCTTTCACAGGCAGTACTGACAAGAGCAAGTGTTATGAGGCAGAACAAACAAGTTACGCCTATCCACTCATCTATTCTCTCTATAACTAGTATAGACAGAAGTGAAGCAGTTGACATCATCATCTGAACAAAATAGACAGAAGTGAAGCAGTTGACATCATCATCTGAACAAAAATATGTTTAAAGAGGTCCGTCAGATGAAAGAATTGAGGAAAAAGAAACCTATGAGTGAAGCATTAGAAATTTGTGCCACACATGAGATGTTTAATATCCAGGCAAATGAATAGTTAAAGTCCTTTATATGCTTAAAGTGAATGATAAGCTAAGAATTCTATCAGCAAAACATGATTCAGATGTTTAGTCAAGTGCCACTTCCAAGTCACTGTTAAGAGGCAACATCCAAAGATATTAGTGGTGCTAGGAATATATGGTAGGTGAGTAACGATGTATATTTCCTGAAAGATTTTTCAAGTTTCTACCAAAAAATGACAAGAAACTTGGTAGAATACAGAGACAGTTACAATGCTGATATTTGGTAGAGAAACAGATTAAAAAATATGCTATGAAATGTTTCTTTTCTCTTCTCTTCTTTAGTAATTTTAATATTTGTGTTTTACTATTCATTCATCCAAATAAATTACTAATGTTCTACTCTTGTGCAACCCCAATAATTAATGAAATTAGAAACTTCTAATCTTCTGCAAAACTATCAAGACTTATGTAAAGACATGATGCAAGGCCCATAAAAAACTTGTTGGAAAATTTTAAATTGGTAATACTTGTAATTTGGTTTCGCAATAGGTCCTATGTCTTATTTGATGATCTTCAAGACTCTTCTCACATATGGCTTCTTGCATTGCGAGGTCTGCTAAGAAAAATACCGAGCACATTAAGCTGTGCCTCTTTTGCACGCAGAAATGCTGGCAAATATCCAGCATTGGACGCCAAATATCCTACATTTTTCCTTTATAGTTTTTCCCGAGCTTCCGAAGGGTACATACCTTATTTAAGTTCAGTCCTTCCTAAGTAGGTAACTCCAGTAATAACATCAGTGACAAGCCTAGATAGACAGAAAAAGACAGGGGGAAAGGGAAATGGAGAGGAAGTACAGGCAATTTGTCCCAGACCACACGATCATCATCGGGTTTCAGATGGTAATAAGCGGACCCAAAAGCCGTTGCTGCTGTTCCAGCATAATAGAACGCCCAGCCCCACATCTCTCCTTTCAAGCTACCAACAAAAAAGAATTTTTTCATTATACATGACGCGAAAAGGACAAGAAAAAGAACAAACAAGGGAGGAGAAGGGGAAAAAACATTGAAACGATCATGCTCGAACCTTATGCCGAAGCAACAGCCGGAGAGGCAGAGAACCAGTCCAGGGACTCCGACGAGCAAAAAGGGGAAATTAGTGAGCACGTTCAACGTGTTGGGAACACCTATCCCCCCGTAGAAACAAACACACAAAGAGGAAAACCGCCATAAGAAGAAGAAGAAGAAGAAGAAGAAGAAGAAGAAGAAGCATCAGAGATATTGAGTTGATGGAGGGAAGAGACCGACCCAAGAGGTTGCGCATATCGGCGAACAGGTGGAGGGAGGGGGTGTGGCGGATCCGGGGCGTGGCGATGACGAGCAGCAGCCAAAGTAGGATCACTGCTGCCCAGACGCACCCTCGGTTCTCCCGCCGCCGAAGAAGCTGCTTCTGCTGATCCCATGCCCACCGCATTCTCCTCCACCGCTTAATCGCCGGCCGCCGCCTCCGCTCTCCGGCTCTCTCCCTCTCTCTCTCTCTCCCTTTTTTAATGTTTTTTTAATTTTTGGTCTGTATTTACCATTTTGGCACGGATTGAATTAATGTGCGATCTACAAATTATCCGGGCCTCCGACCCAGATGTATACCTCGAGTTCTACTTGGACTGTCAGCATGGAGCCCGCAGAGTCGATAGAATCTCCATCATCATTATGAGAAATAATTACCAGTCTCCATGGCTTTCAACATCTGAATGAACTTTCCACGTTCCACTTTAATTATCCGCATTAATTAATCAAGAATAAAAATAAGACATTAATTGATGATATACATTTTAGATTGCATCATCCTATTATGATATAAAGAATGTCATATCCAAGAATATATCATTGATGTCTAGACATATCATAGTTCATAATGCCTAATATTCTTCCTTATTTCTACTTGAGCACGTCACACACACATCATGAGGGATGCATGCATTAGGGATACTTGGGCGGCCGTGTGGTGTAGACAGACATGCCTAAGATACAAATGCACGTGCACGTTAGAGGATTTGAACTGTGCACGACACGAGTATGTTGGAGCAAGCAATGATATTATATGATCAATGGAAATAGGCTATGAGCAAAGGAAGTAGATCATAATCTAAGGGAGTGCACCATACTCACTACCCATGACTACAACCCTATGGAAGCTAAGGCATTTATGAGTCAAAACATTCATCCAAGGAGCAAAGTTTGATAAGAGCTTAGAACAAGTATTCCACCAGCATTTGAGAGTGTGGAGGGTGAAAGATTCTGAGTATAATATCATTAGTCCGAGTGTATGGACTTAATGAGTAAATAGGTGAGCAATGACTGAGCAAGAGTTTTAGTTGAATCATCGTAATCCAAAAGTTAGTGCATTCTTTGAAAGGTTTTACAAGTACGATGAATTGATCATAATCCTTTCCCCTTAGCATATTCGGTGTTTTGAGGTAAATATTAGTGTTCGATCTCGTTGTTGGGTACTGATCTTGTTGACATCCATTCGAAGGCTAATCAACCTGAGAGCAAGATCAAGTCAAACATCAGTGACACGACCAGTAAACGTGGCATGACATGTTGGCACCTTTTCCGACGACGTTAGTTGCATGCATTTACACATTTGCTGCAACTTCATGCGTGAAATTATTGAGGTCATAATAGTTGGTATCAAAGTCTTTCAAATTGAGCATAATGATAAACAACAAATCCTCTCCTTGAATCCTCATTATGAGGATTCCTCTTGATGAATCAATATCAACATCGACCCTGATTTCTATCATTGGATCCAGGTGGAATCCCTACAAATTGGAAGAATGTCTAAAATTAAGTTCTTCCTTCCCTCTCTTTTTCATTATGATGACAACATAAGTGTTCAAACAACTCAAGAATCAAGTTGGCTTGATTAAAGAAGTGGTTGAAGTTCGATCCACACACGACATTAATGGCTCAAGCTCTGGCTTGTCGGGTGACCATGTGGACGAACTCCTCATGTCATTGGAAGCACTTTAAATGGAGTTCGAAAAGATTCATATCATGACCAACCATACATCTGATGCTAGTGAGCACAATGTGCCTCTTTATCCCAAGAAGGAACCTACCAATGAACAGGTTCTCTAGGTTGAATTAGAAACACCATAGTTGGAGCTCTACCACCAATTTGAATCGCACTCCACCATGGGAGTGGGCGTATAAGTTCTAGAACTATGCTGGATAGCGCGTAGGTTCCTCTCCGCACGAGGCATGTGTGGATGAGTCTCTATGAGGTAGATCACTCTCATACGTAAAAGGCACAAGCACGTAGAAACACCATTGAGGTCGCAAGAGACAGCACTGACCTCCCACTGCATGAGGGCACGCAATAATAGCTTTTTGGAACCGCATTGCATAATGTGTAGTTTTCCCTCCGTGAGATGCGTGTGGAAGCTCTCAACCAGATCTGCATATGATAGACCCCTCTCTGTAGAAGCATCAGTGAGTCTGTAAGAAACAACATCAGCTTCCTATATGCAAGAGCGTGCAACAATAACTTTCTAGAACTTCGCTGGATTGTAGGTATGCAAATCGAACTGGACAACCCATGGGCTATCCTCGCACCCGGCACAAACTGAGTCGTGTCAGGCATAGCTCGGTCGTGCTCGTACTTGACACGGCCCCACTCTTGCTCATGCTTGGCACAACTGACCCTTGCCCATGCTTGTGTTGGGTCATGCCTCTGTAGCCACGACAAGAGCACGACCACCCAAGTCCAGCATCAAGTCTTCGACGGCATTGGAGGTGATCATCTCTTTTCTTCGTCTTCCTCTATCCTCTTCGGTTGAGCAGAAACTGATCCGAGAAGAAGAATAAGAAGTTGATGATGAAACGACAAGGAAAAATAAAAAAGAAAAAAATATTAAAGGCCCTGTACCGAGGCGTGTAGGGAAGAGGGCACGTAGGGGAGAAGGGGGTGTTTAATGAAGGAATGGGGATGTCTGATGGAGGTATGGATAAGAAAGAAAAGATGAGAGGGGGCAGATGAATTTAAAGCTGAAAAGAAAAACGATGTGGTTCACGAGCAAAGTTGCTTTAATAATAAAAAATTATTCTTAAAAAGCACGTTTTTATTTGAAATGATTTTTTAATAAAAAAATATTTTAGCACGACATATGTCACGTCTGCTGTGGCTTAACTCTAATAAATGAGGCCGAACTAGGTGAGCCGAGTCCTACTGGAGATAGGGCTCTAAGCATTTCTATTGAATAACGAGTATGCTATCCTCTCTCAATTAGAGGTGCAAGTGAGCTCGGACTGTCCTAGTACAGCTCGGGCCCAACTCGAAGCATAAATAAGTCGTGTTTGGTACGGTCCGTTATTATTATCGTATCGGATTAGGCCGTAAGATTTAGGTCTACGGACCGATCCAACATAATACGAATAATATATATATATATATATTTTAAAAATATTATATAATTCTACTGGAAGTGAATTTTCAGCGAGCCGATCCGTCTAAATCGTGTTTGGCCCAACATGCTGCCTCTGTGGGGTGATGTGATCGATCCCTCTTTAGCATATATAAAAATATCATTAAGGTTACACGAGATAACATTGTCATTTTTATAATTAATGAAATATATTTTAGCTTGCATCTGCGTGGGTGTCCCCACGTCAAAGAATAAGTAAGATCACGCATAAAATTTTATTATTAATCCCAGCCGCCTTCGTTGAATTTGTTGTCATCTCATCTCCAAGGTTTAATTATATTTCCCCCCCCCCCCCCGAAGAAAAAAAAATTCAAGACTTAAATTATCATGAGGAAGGAAGCGATTTGAGCAACTATTAATCTATTATTTATATATTCTATCTAAATTATCTCCTCGATTATTAATAAGGAGGATTCATATTTATTACGAAGGGAGTAATAAAAAATAACGAGGATTAAACTGAAATATTGCTTTCTTGGGAATGAAGGTACTCTGCTTGGACTTTGGGTGGACTTCGCATCATAATATACTAATAGCATGGAAAATATTCCGATGCCTCTTTCTATTCTTCCGGCTCATGCTGGTGGTCTGACGCCAGCACAATGTCGCACGGGGTTACGCCATCGTGCTGACGGACGTGCCCTATATTTTAGGGCCAACATTTTTCCCTGGGGGAATTAAATGAGCGAGGATTCGAAGAGGAGCGTTTCACTCGTTTTAGTCCCCGAGAGTTTTGCCCTAATCATCAAACTAAGTGGGTTATCATTAATGATAAGGATTGAAGTGATATTAAACTCTTAGTATGCTATATATTGAACTTATTATCGATTTATGTAATAAAAATATTGAAGGACTCGGTACAAAATGCACTCAAGACTTCCTGTTCAATTATTCTAATTAGAGAGATATATATTTTATACAAAATACTTTAATAATGATTAATTAAATAGTGGCTCCCTTACAGACGACTTCTTAAAGTGAAAAATAAGTCAAATCTTCGAGAACTGGCTGATCTCTTAAATTAAAGCCTAATTTGTGGGGGTGAAGATAACATCTTTCACTTTAAGGAACTCTAGAAGTCCACAGCGTTGAATGCGACGAAGCATTCATTTCATTTCATTTTAACTTGATTTGATCATAACATGACGGAGAGGCTAGCTTTATATCTTCTCCCTCGATCGATCGCCTTCGTCTTCTCCAAGCCATGGCGTCGATCTCTTCCTGGATCAACAACCTAAAGGACGCCCTTCCCACCAGCTCCACCATCCGACGCCTCACCGTCTCCTTCCGCTCCAGCAACCGCTACTTCGACCGGCTGCTCAGCTTCGGTTCCTCCGACGACGCCGCGCCGGAGGAAGCCGAGCTCCAGAGGGCGACGGCGCCCATGCTGGAACCTGACGGAGACGTCCCGGCCAGCGAATTGGTCAACGGAGCCGCACGGCCAGATGTCCGAGCTGCAGCCGCTGGCGGCGGCGGCGGCGGCGGCGGCGGTCGCGACATCGAGTCCGGAGGATTGGTAGTAGTACCGGAAAGACAGGCAGATGTTCCGGCGCCGGCAGCTGCTGGCGGCGGGAGGACGATCGCGGAGCTGGCGACCCCGGCGGTGATGTCGCTGGGAGTCTACTCCAGCATCCCGGTCGACGTCCAGCTACACCACCGCGGGGACGGGGGCGAAGGCGTGCGCCTTCTCTACTACCCCCTCCTCATCGCAATCGCCCTTGCCGTAGGATCGAGCCTCTGCATCATATTCTACGCTCTGATGAGATTCGACGGCGGAAGGAGGCAGGAGGAGGAGGAGGTGGTGGAGTCTAGGAAGCGCCGGTGGATGAGGATTTCGATCGTTTTCTTCATTTTTGCTTTCATGCTGAGAATTTTACTGCTGCTGTGATTAATTAGATTAGCACGCGTATACATGCTTTTGTTCTTAATTTGTTTTATACATACTTGGAGCGTTTAATTCTTAGGATTAGTTTTTTATCATCTTAGTCCTTCAGAATTTGATCGGGTGAATAAGTTAAAGGCTCCAAAATTATGGCAGCAGGATGGATTCACTTTGTTGTCAGAATCATCCATATCTATGATTATTATCATATTGTTAGCAGTTACCAGACATTAACCGTGCTTAATACTACTATTTTCTTTTAATTTATTCATTCATGATTGATAGATTGGTCGATGAAACAAATTAATTTGGCACCCTGAGCTGACCATGCGATGTAATAATAAACCTTCTCTTTGAGACTTACTACTTGAATCATTGCCTACTCACCACCGTCTACCACGCAATGCCGCCATTCCTAAGGCATGAAACCTACGTCGCAGTTGCAGCGTCTCTTTAACTTGCTGCCTGCTCGCTGCCCGACCCCAACGAAGATGGAGGCTGGTTCGAGCTGCGCTGCCGGCGACCACCAGCACGGCGATGCTGGTGGCGGTCATAGCCAGCAATCTCGGCCCGCTGCTCCTGGGCAGCACTCCGACCTCCGCAGGTCTGAAACTTTCGATCCGCAGCAGAGCGTCGCCCTGGTATTCCTTTGGCTGAGCTTCCTGACATGCCCGTGGCCGTCGGTGTGCGCCGCCGAGAAGCCTGCCAACGCCGAGCTACTTCTCTGGGTCCAGAGAAGGGCGATGCTCGTCTCCGCTGCTGCCTTCTGCGACCCCACGTTGTTCAGGAGAACGAGCCATAGCGAATCTGCTCTGTGCTTGCATAAAATGTGCGTATGTGAATAATTTTTGTTAGGTGTAAGATATGCGCACACTCTTTCCTGCCCCTGTTTGTCAAGTTCGATTATGAAACCATGAAACGATGTTTTTTTATGTATTTGGGATCATATCATAAAAGTGGGGTGCACACACTGCAGCGTCCAGAGTTTACTGTTACATCCGTTTACCAAAAAAGATCATCTATTCATAGATTTTCGACTGTATGTAACAATCTGCAACGACGGTCAACCAAACTCTTTGTTTCATTAGCACTTGGGAATCTGTTTAAAGAAAACTCTAAAAGAATAGGTAATAAAGCAAAGCATCTACCAAGATATTCCACATCTTCATCTTCAAGTCAGCAAACCAAAAGGAGGCATGTTTAGTTGAATACTTTGGTCCAAACGACGATGAATATTTCAGTCCAAATGACAAAAAATCAAGTCACCAAGCATCTCAATTTAGCAATGTCACAAGTTTTATCTTGTGGTCAATCAAGTCAATATAACTACAGAGTCCATCACCGTTTAAAGCCACTCAAAGAAACATTTAACATCGCGAAAATACCGAGCATTGAAATTTTCCAAATAATAATTGGTTAATGGTTGAATATCAGATATTTTAATTCTCAACAAATACAGCCAGATTTTTGTTTTATAACTATTTTAGACTCGATTGGTCCACTTTGTAATAATTATAGTCAGCTACCAACACACGGTTAATGATCAGCATGCCATGTGGACTAGCAATTCATCAAATCAACAAGAAGTTCAACATACCTCCTCCTTATCCTATATCCTCAAGCTTTGTGTTATCTTGAACAATCAACGAACATTAAAAAGGCAACAAGTATCTCAAGCATTTATGAAACCACAAGGATCACGACATTATGACAACAGAAGGGCATGTCAGCGTACAAGTAGAATCATTTAAATATTTTTCTAGAACTAATTGGGAACAATATTGCTACCGATCCATTGATTAGCCCATCTAAGAAGCACATATATATTTTCCAAAACAAATAAGTGGTGCTTAAGCACAAATCTAAACATGAACTCTTAGTTCTCACCCACATAGTTCTAAAAACGGATACAGAAAATTAATAAATGAATGAATACAACAAGTGGCATCAAACGCTCGCTGACTTACAGTAATCTGATCTTTACCTTCCCTTCGTGATGACTCCGTAGAGCACTGGAGGTGCCGCTTGATCAAAAATGTCAATCAACTAGAGAAAAATGATCGCTCCTGTAACGAGGGCCACAATTGTACAAACTAACGCCTGTGAGAACCAGGAAGATATTAAGAAGCCAGTGTGTATATCATGATCGTACAGAAACAAATTTTCAAGAACGACTAAGATGTAAGAGATTCTCTTGCTAAGGGAGTGTAGCACAGACACTCTTGTAATCAATTAGTTAGAATACAATACAATTTTAATTAATATGCTCTTATTTAATATTTTTTTATAGTATTCGAAAGCCTCAAACAGAAAAGGAAAGACTTGCAACCTTGTACCTCCTGCAGAAAGCAACAGGAAGCTATAAAGTTTTGACTACTTGGGCCCAAATGAATGGATATTTCCTTGCCATTGAACTCTATGTAAAACCAAATTTCTAGTTATGCCAATGAAATTTAAATCACTTTCTATTGCTTCAACGAACGTTTTCTTAAGTCTTCCTCTGGCCCTTCTCCTACCTTAGTCTATCAATTACCCTATTGAACTAAGGCATATATATGTACCCTCCGGACATGTCTATACCATATGGATCTATCCCCTCATTTTACCTGGCTACACAGTTGTTCAATTTCTTTCTGAGATTACATTTATAATGCCTTCTACATATATAATTTCTCACCGGTAAACTAGAGCGTTGTATTTTGATGCAAAAGGAACAGGTTTAGGTAGTTCATATCTACTCCACAACCTTGTTGCCGTAAGCAAGAGCCTACTCTTTGGCTCTGCACAAAGCATATTGCACTAAGAGGAAAAATGAAGAGCCTTACAGCCATTGCAGAAGCAGCAAGCCCACTTCGTTCCCGTGGATCTTTGTCATAGTATTTGCATAAGTACATAATTGCAGCACAGTACCAGATTAATGGGCATATAAATCCCAAAAGCAAACTGCAAAACATGGGTGTCAAAAACAGAAATGCAGCAGCTAGTAAAGAAAAATGAGATGGATTCACACTCACGAAGACCATCCTATACCACAGCCAAAGCATGGAAGGCGCTTATCAAATCTTGTCAATCGAGGATCTTCTTCGTCTCTTAACAGAACATAGTTTCCACCACAGCCCCTACAACCATGAGGTCTCCCTGCAGTTGAAGGGAAATATTAACCAAATTCAACAAATTGTTTCAAAATGGTTTATAATCTGGCAGACTACTTTTCAAATGTAACACCTTTAATGGCCTTTTGATAAACGAATGGATATAACTTGATGAAACTTACAAGCACTTAAACTATAGCAACTACAACACAAAACTTGGTTATCTTCTGGTAAATTATACATCATAGTTTGAAAGTTTATCCAGCACTGAGCTTAAAATATATTTACTTGATGGCAGCCATGCGAATCCAGCAAAATGAGGTAATGGCTTTAAACGAGAAAATCTGCGATCTGGTAACTACCATTTGAGAAAAGAAATCTAGTCAAATGGATGATGTTACCTTGCTCCATCTTTCATGAACTGATGTAAATCAGCTATTGCCCGTGTGTTAAATTTTTACAATCCTTAAAATACCTGCTTCATAAACATTGAGTATCAGCAAAATGGCTAGAAGATAGAACCTTAAACGAGAATGACATGCCATAGGAGATATGAATATATGCTAGCATGGTCTTTCAGAGCAACATGATAGAGTAGACATGCATGTAGTTCCAAATTACTTGTTTAACAATTGATGAGAAAAATGTATGAAAAATGAACGACCACTTATTTATATATCCTCAGGCAACACAAGGTACTTTTTGTGATGATCAAAAAAGAAAAGAAATCTACATTACATGACTTTAGAAATACAATGCACAAGAAACATCCCACAAGAGAACAAACAGAAATAAAAAATGATAATAATGTGGCAAATTACAGAAAATCTAAATGCTGATTTGTGGTTGAATCAATTTGTTTATGTTTTTTCCTTTTTTTTCCCCTTCGCCCAAATTACCAATCTCTACCGGGCCATCAATAAGTCTTGTGTTCACAAATCATACCTATAATCATTTTTTGGTTAGAGGCATGCCAGTCTAACTAGATGAGCTGTTAGAGCTGCTATAGTTGGACCTACATTTTGTTCATAAGCCTTCTCTCTCGGTCATTCCCATTACATTATGTTGGGAACTCGTTCTGATCCTCCTCCACCACAAAATTAGACATAGGCCACACGACATTGACAAACATACCATTATTCAATAAAGAATCTCCACCGGGTTCCGCATACCAAAACCCCCATTACCTCCGACCCGAACTCTACGCTTTAAATCACACAAACTCGCTCAAGAGAAGAAAAAAAATCGATTAAAAAAAAGGAAAAAGTAACACGATCTGCAAACAAAAGAAACGTTAGATCTGCAAACACAGAAAAGGGAAATCTCTGTGACCCTAGCTGCATCGGCCCGTCGCTTTTTATCCCAACCAGGATAATAAAATTGCAGCAGGGAGATGCTTACCTTGGAGAAGAGGGGAAGGAGAACGAAGGGAAGCGACATGGTTGGGAGTTGGGAGGGGGAGCAGAGAGGGGAGAAATGGGGAAGCGAGGAACATGCGAAGGTCGGCTTGCTTCGCTGTGGTGGATGATGTATTATAGACTTGGTTTTGCTTACACTCCATCTCTTTGCCTCGTGGTAGGAGTCTGTAGCCGCACCCGCACACACCCCCGTTGAAGGCAGGGGATATCTCCTCTCATCAAATGTCCACCAGATTAAAATAAATAGGTCGGTCGGAATTCTAACATTTCTACTGAAGAAAACCTTTTAGTTTTTACTTGTCTTTATTTGTGTGGCCCGGTTCATGAAATGTAGCTGTCAAAAAAAGCCCATCGTTTTATAAAGGGGCCCATCGTTTTTGTTCCCAGTTCATTAACTTCACATCTGTGGAATAATATTGACGTGCCGTGAGGACTAATTACTTGATGAAAAATTAAACCTGTATTATAATTTTATTATTTTAATCAAATAAGCACATCGCTCTAACTCAATTTTCTTATATTTCTTAAATAAATTATTTTTTAATTTTTTTTAGTTTATCTATTTAATTTACATTTGATTCGAAACAATAAAAATTGACGGAGCATTTTAAAGAGTTAGATGTGCTTATCACAAATTTTTCTGACGCTTCCATATTAATTAATTTGGATTGAGGATTTGTTTTGATTTTATAATTTTTTTTATATATTATATTGTAACTAACTTCCATGTCGACTGCAAGGAGAAGAAGAAAAAGGAATTTATAATTTATTTTATAACGAACAACCGATCTATTGCATTCACGTCTTCTGTCCCCGTTTCAATATCTCCATCCATGAAATGATATATATTTATTTAATCAGACATATTCGTCAGGTAATTAACTGATAAATTACATGATCAAAAAGTATTTATTTAACATGACAAGCTGGCGTTTAATCAATCGGAAGAATTGGTGCGGTTTCCAAATATATTTTATGTAAATAAAAATAAGATTTAATCGTATAAAATACGCATTGTATAATACAAATCAAAGAAACCCCTATTCCTCGTTTCTAATCGAATATTAACCTTTCTGCAGCCGTCTCCGCGGCAGGAACAACGCAGAACCGCTTCGTCCTCCTCCCTTGGCCTTTTCTTGCTCGTCGCGACCGATGAAGACGAAGATGGTGGCGGCGGCGGCGGCGGCGAACGCGGTGGCCACTGCCACGGCGCTGCTTATGATCGCCGTCGCTCTGGATTGCCTGGTCACCGCGCTGTACCTCCGCGGGTCGGGAGGCGGCAGCGGCGGCGGCGGCGGCTCCCTGCACGTCGTCCCGCTCACGCGCCGCCTCGTCGCCGGCAGCCCCGTCCTGGTGCTGGGACTCCCCTGCGCAGTGCTCGCCGTCGCATGCTTCGTGAAGGAGAAGGGAGCGGCGGCGGGGAGATGAGAAGAAGGAGCGGTGCACCTGCATTAAGATTACAGGTCTCAAGTGTGCTCCGGCGATGATTTCTCCGATGGTTCAGCCTTCTTCTTGCTTAACTAATCATCGTTGTATTTCTTTACAATCTTGATGTGTACACCGAAGATTCTTGATTACTGCATCTTGTATTGATTGGGTGAATAGAAATAGATCGAGAATGAGAGTTGGAATTGGATTTCGAACAGATGGATAGCTTGCCGATCCAAATAAATTCCTTACTTGATAAGCCGACGTCAAACCCTAGAGAGCAGCAAAGAATATTTTTCTTCTCGATATTACTTAGCTTCTTCCGTGGCTTCTGCTGACCCACGAAGACGACAACTGAAGACGAAGACGCAGAGAATGCGGCTGACTTAAATAGATACCTGGAAACGGAATCCACTGCGAGTGGTACCTGCAGCGATCTAGTTAGATAAGAATAGAAACACATAAACCATACCAAGTATTAAGATTCTTGATGATTTTATAAAATTAGTAATCTGTATTCGTGACATATTCTATATTTATTTTACCAATATTATATACTTAATAAAAAAAACCAAACTCCTTTAAAGCAAATTCATATGTATGGATGAATTTACAACATTAATCCTCGCTGATAAAATTTCAAGAGTTGATTCTTTGGGCTCTCAATATTAATTTTAATTTAGCCCATTATACTTTGTGGATCTCCTGGTCATGGAAATAGAGATAAATGGGCCTCGGAGGTTTTCCAACGGCATGGAGGATAGGTAGATCATGTAGCAATTAATTTTCACGGGTATTTAAATTTGAAGTCAATTATATATATATACCTATTTATTTAACTTAATTAATTTTAAATTCATAACCCTCTCGAATCGAATTTTTTAAAGTTTTTATATGTGAGCTTTGCACGTCATAGTTTTTAAAAGAGTTTTTTCCGTACTAACCAACTTAAAATATTAATTTTTTAAAACTATCAACCCAAAACCTTTAGTGACCATTCAACTCGCATGTCTAAAAATTTAACTTATTTTTTAATTAAAAGAAATATCGAGGTGACCCATCTCCTCTCCGCCCCCTCCTAACTGAGAACCATCTCCTCTCCGCCCCCTCCTAACTGAGAAGCAACACAGAGGCAGGTGCTGCCGCCCTCTTGTAAAATATAATAAGATTTGAAGTCATATTTTTACTGTAAAAATTAATATTTTAACTATTTTACTATTTAATATTTTTAATTTTTTATATATTTAATATATATATACTATTAATGTGTATCGTACCGTGTCGGCCCACGAGCCTCAGTCTTGAGGCCCGACACTAAGTGCGGATCGTACCGGACATGATCCGCTTTCAGGTCGAGTCCTGCTCCGCACGACTCGAATCGGGCCAGGCTTGAGGGCGGCTCGGTCTGATAAGTATGCCCACAGTAGACTAGGTCTTCATTCAAATTTTTTATTAAAAAGTAGGTCTAATTTGTTAAATTGACCGGTTGAAGGATCACTCTATTAAAAAAAAGTTGTAGATTTATTGTTTTTAAGAATTAATATTTTAAATTGATTAGTACGGAAAACAATCGCTTTTAAAATGTAAATTTTTTAAAAAAAATATTAATATTATATTTAAATTGATTAAAAATATTAATTTTATGCAGGGTTATATCATTAAATTAATTTAGAAAATTAAAATTTACGTATATCTATTGGGTTAAGTTTACGAGGTTAAACTAAAAAAATAAATCAATATTGGATGTGTAGACTATATAAAAAAATGATATGATAGATGAATAAATTGACCGCGGCAATTTGTCGTCACGTCGCTATCGGCGAAACTTCCGAGTAACTTCCTGGAAAGCAAGCTTAAGCTATCTCTATATAAACGCTGCTTTTCCCCCTCCACCTTGCGGCTTGCGACGCCATCATCTTCCAGCATCGCTCACGCTGCCGCTATCTCACGCCTCCCTCCCTCCCCTTGGCGTCGTGTGAAATCAAGGCCACGTGCGCTCATGGCCTTGTTAACCCGAAGCGCCTGCGACCCTCGTTGCACTCCTTAATTCTTTTTCTTCCATGACCAAAACTAATAAACATTAATAGGAAAACTTGAACACGCAAACCCACCGCGAAAATGGAAGAGGGAAAAAACCATTAATCACTCACCCGTCGACGCCTTCGGCACCAAGAAACACTTCTGGCCTGTACCTCTTTTATTTAACAGAGAGCAGTGCATGCTTCGTGAGAACGGGGGGCTCTCAGCCAGCCTCTCACAGTACCGCTGCTCTGCGTTCCCCTATCGCCTCTCCCTTCTCCCTCTCAACTCTCTTCCTCTCCTTCCCCGGGATCCTTCCGCCTCCGCGCGGCCGTTCCACCCCCCTCCGCTTTCTCCCGTAGGGATTCGGCCCGACTTCAGCAGATCTGGCGTCCAGGAGCGGGATGGAGCTCGACGGACGGCGTCGGCTTTCGCACGGGGGATCGAGGATCGAGAGAGGGGACGATGATCCCGGCCAGCCGGCGAGCGGAGAAAAGTTCGGAAGAAAAATTAAACAAAAATTAATGCGCTTACCTCTTCGCGGAGGGCGGCGGCGGTCGCGGCAGAGAACCGGAGATGACGAAGAAATCGAGGCCGACGCCGGCCCGGGAACGTGGTAGGTCCCGACGGGTGGGCCGGTGGTGGAAAATTTTGAAAAAAGAAATTAAGTGAACAATTAAAGCGGTCGTTGCTTCGTCTCCAAGCAAAGCGCGACATTTCAATTTTGGGGGGTATTCTGGCATCTTCTTCTCTACTTTTTATCTTTTCCCTGCAGAAATTTCCCACGATTAGACCAGCATCAATTCTTTTTAGAGGAAACGTAAGAAGGTATTACGGCAGGATCGTGATCCGTGGGCTGCTTTGAATAATTCGCCTCCACGATGGCGTTCTGACTCTTCTGAGGCTGACAAGTCCTGCCTGCCCGGGTCACAAGTTTTACATATATTACCTGACCATGCGCTTCCGGCATCATCCATTAAGCTGCTCCGGAGGCCACCACCGCGCGTTGCTGACGTCACAAGCTTCTATTACCCTCGGCGACGACTGCAGAGACCCCCCCCAGCGCTCCGTATGGCGCCTGCTTAGCTTTCCCGTAACATTTCTTCATCAGAGAACTCGGTTTGCCAATAAATTATTTATATCGATTTTCTTTATCCTTTTTTTTTGTGTGTGTGTTTTGGAAGCGATTCCTCTTTTTTGATATCTCTCGTCGGGCTCTGACGCTCCACCGTTTTGGTTAAGAACTTTCTGATAAAAGCTACACAGACATTGGAAAATATGAAATCAGGAATTCTAGCTATCTAGCCAAGTAATTTTGTCTTTCTATTTTCCGCCTGCTATGATCAAAGTAGCCGGCGTTTAGGAGCACAGGTAAAGAATAGGAAGAAGAAGGAAAAGGGAGGAAGAGTTGAGGAAAAGGGTTGCTTGATGTTTACTTAGAAATAACACAAATAACGAAGCAAAAGTTCCCGTTTATCAAATTAGAGATTCAATTACCCGTCTTTCAAGATCTGAATCGTTAAATTCCTAAAACATGTTTTTTTTTTCCTAAAAAACTAATTATTATTATTATCATTCAGCGACCTCCTCATCGATGGATAGAAATAACGAAAAAGACTGGCTGACGGCGCTAGGCTTTGGCTTCCTCACCTACAACTCCGCGGCCGCCATCTACCGCTCCCACGACGACCCCTCGGAGGTGGCCTTCGTCGCCGTCGCCTACCTCGACCTCGTCCTCCTCTTCTGGTGCCTCCGCCGCTTCGAGACCTCCTGCGAGGCCACCCGGGGGAGGTTCAAGGCCGCGGTGTGGGCCCTCGCGACGCTGCTCACCGGGATGTTCTCCTACAAGGTGGCGGCGATAGTGCCGTGGCCGGTCGCCGCTATCATCTACTCCATGGCCCTCGTCATCGCCGGCGGCGGCTTCTGGGCCTTTTTCATCTACCAGGAGCCGGACGACCACAAGTCCTCCGACCGTTAGCGGAAGGAGCAGTCAGCCGCAATGTACGTGGATACGCGGCTATGTATGTATCTACTTGTGTATATACTTTTAACTGAGATTACGTGTGTGTACGTATGTACGTGGATGTATACGTAGGTGCGATGTACGTATATTATGGCATCTTTTGAGATCGTGCGCTGCAGTCGACTAACGTCATGCAGGTGAGTCTTCTGTGCAGGGTAAGTTATAAGTAGTGCAGGGGTGAGTTATCAGTATATCTTTGCTGTAAATAAGGATGGAGTAAATAATATCCCATTGATTGATGAAGAATGTAAGACTTTAATGAGGGTCTTTATTAATGGTATAAATGAAGACCAAGAGCACTTCAAAAAGCGCCTATTGCATGGAGAATTGATTTCCTATCTCTGACTCATCCAGGGGGGAGAGCACTTCATAAAGGGAGTTGAAGATTGTGATTATAACAAGAGATTAGTACGTCTTAATAAGAGAGAATACAAGGTTCGAATCTTCTCGTAAGAAAATTAAAGTATTTACCCTGTCATCTGATATAATGATCCGATACGCGTGCCATGCTCGTGCCACGCACGAGTTGCACTACCCGTAATCATGCCCAAGATTAAGGAGCATCAGAGTTGAGGATCCTGTGTACTGTCTCGCATTAGAAACTGATAGCCTTGGGGATACGGCGTTACGTGTTTAAGTAATAATTCACACTATCTCTGAGGACCGAGTTTATCACAAAGTCATCTTGGTGTTAGTAAAAATATCTGAGATGAATGGCGTGGAATGCACGCCAGAATATTAAAAGGCAGACAAGGACACCTATACCATTGTTTTGTAGAAGTCTGCCATTTTGTCAACCGAACAAGGATGGGGCATCGTTGGACTTTTTTGTCTCGTCCGGATGACGACCACGTTACATAAATTTTAATGCAAAAGTCGCTAAATTTCCAAGAAGAAGAAACAACTGGAGCCATACAAACCATAGAACAAGCCCCTAATCTTTATACTTAGCCTCATGGAACCGATCGTAGATATTTTTTAATATAGATTTAGTGAGTTAGTCATTTAACATTAAATTTGAAAGAGTATAATTGCATATATGGAAAAGGAGGATACGGAGCAGCAGTTATTCACTAAAGAGACTCCTCGTAAGCATAACTCCTTGCTCGCCCCTGCGCCCGTTCTCTCCGCCAGCAGCCACGGACAAGGATGTCTCCTCCTGGATCTCCGCCCTGGGATTCGCCTTCCTGACGTACAGCTCCGCCACCGCTGCCTACCGCTCGCGCCGCGACCCCCCGGCGCTGCTGTTCGTGGCCGTCACCTACGCCGACCTCGTCCTCCTCCTCCTCTGTCTCCGCGCCTTGGACCGCGGAGGCGCCGCCGGCCACAGGGGGAGGCTCAAGGTCGCGGTTTGGTGCCTCGCCACGCTGCTCACGACGCTCTTCTCCTACAAGGTTGCCGCTGTCGTGCCGTGGCCGGTGGCGGCGGTGGTTTGGGGCCTGGCGGGAGCCGTCTCCCTCGGCAGCTTCTGGGCCTTCTTCATTTATCGGGAGCCGCCCGGGAGGGAGGATGAGGCAGAATAATAATAGTTTTATGATACAAAATACCTTCTTATTGTCGTGAATTAATGATACGAATAAGATCGATAAATGAAGTTCCAATTGTCGCGAATACATAATGCTTCGACTATCGATGCAAATATTTTATTGCAGCTGTGACTGTGGATGGATCTCTGGATATGTATGTATCTTTTGAACCTTTTTATTTTCTAGGGTGATACGCTTTTATCTGACTGATAGTATGTTTCTTAGCTGCGTTGATTAATCTCTTTCCTACCATGAGTCGAGTCTTCCTACTTAAGCTTTGGTATAAACTTACAAACTATTAAATCTGGACCTCATATGATACCCTACCAAGTATAATATTGAGTGACCTAAAACTTATCCGCTTACTCATCTATCCTAATCCGGACGGCTGCGTCAAAAACACGTTAAAAGAAAAAGAAACAGAAAAGAAGAAGGAAGAAGAGATGTCGTAGTGATGAGAGTCTCTTGATCTTGTTCTTGTTCGAGGACCCAAGGCAGAAGAACCCTATTGGCTTTATTTAAAAACAAAACTATCCTTCCCCGTCCTTCGTAAACCACGGGCGTCGGACTCGGACGGGACGCGCCCCCGTCCCGGCTCAGCCTCCCGGCGACCGCCCGCTGCCCTGCTTCCGCTGCTTCCACCCACGTAGTGCTGAGCCGGGGACGCGGTTTGGGTCGGAGGGACGCTCCTCGGACCGACCATTATGACGTGGGCCACAACTGAATCCTCGGTTGTGGTTCGGTTCACTTACCATATCAAAAAATCCTCTAACCACATGACACGTAGCGAAGAGATGTGGGCTCCTTTTCGCCGACCAATAGCGAACCCTCCACCCGTTCTCCCTCCCTCATTAAAACATCCCAAGCTCCATACCACTCAATAACTTCACCGCATTTTATATGCTTCTTAGATTAACAGGGAAGCAGGTACCCAAATGGGTAAGCTTAGGTTTAATTGTCCTCTCCCATCCCTGTCAGCGTCATCCGTGGGCCCCCGGGTGCAATTATTAAGTTTTTGAATTTTGGGTTTGCCCCCGGTAAGTTTATCTTTTATCAGGTTTGATCCTTCGAATCTTTTCATTATTTATAAAATTGTTTTTTTAATAAGTATTATTTTATATTAAATTAATTTTTTTAATAACAAGGTCATATTAATATAGCTAAAAAACAACAAGGGTGAAGCTGGAATTTGGTGCTTATTAATGACGAAGGTCGCTCTCAAAAGAAGGAAACAGCCGCGCGCCACGTCTGTCCTCATCCGCTCGCCCACCGTTTTCCTTCGCCCTGCTATTTACATTCACGTCTTTTCATTCAAAACAGAAAGCTTGCCCTCGTCCTACCACTAAATATTTTTCATTTTCAACATGCTACGTTCCATTATTTAATTTACTCCTAAAACCACATACCAGAGGAAAAAAAATCTCATATACTTTTTTTTTCATTAATTTTCTTTCTTTGATCCACTCAATTTCTTTAACAAGAAATAACATTTCAAAATTCTAAAGCCGCTTCATGAGATTTTTCTTTTTTAATTCCTCCCATCCTCTATTCCCAATCTTCCTGTTCGGCGAATGGCGAGCACGAGTCTCTGCTGATCTCTTCTTCTTGGCGGCGATCCGACGAGATTCCTCCTCTCTGGCTCCGTATTCCATGAGGTGACGGAATCGATCTCCGCCGCATCGGCGCGCAGGCGTACATGTTGGCGCTGACGATTCCGGTGATCGGGCGTCCAGCCGACATCTCATCGCCGCCGGCGGCGGAGCCCATGGGCGAAACCTGCCAGCGCCGTCTGATCCAGCAGTCGCTCGCCGCCCGCTACTCCGACTGGGCCGCGGAGGCGCTCGACGACATCCAGAGCTGCTTCCTCATCACCGACCCCGGCATCGCCGGGCACCCCATCGTCTTCGCCAGCCGCGGGTTCCTCGCCATGTCCGGCTACTCCGTCGACGAGGTGGTCGGTCGCAATGGGCGGATCTTCCAGGGCCCCGCCACCGATCGGCGGTCGGTGATGGAGATACGGGAGGCGATACGGGAGGAGCGGACGCTCCAGATTAGCTTGCTCAACTATAGAAAAGACGGCACGCCGCATTGGATTCTCTTCCATCTTTGTCCGGTGTTTGGAGCGGACGACGGTAGGGTCGCGCACTTCGTGGCGGTCCAGGTGCCAATCCCCAGGCGGACGAGGTGTTCGAGGTCGTCGGCGGAGGCTGGGCATGGGGGAGCGCGGGAAAGGCTTCCTAGGGGATGCCGGAACGAGGTGCGATCGGGTTACAGTTTGGAGTGTAATCCTGCGGTGGATCTGTTCGTGGATGTAGACAACAGAGGTAATTGCTACTTCCAATTGTTTGATAGATCTACTTTTGTGTTTGTTCCACCAAATTAGATTATATTCAGTCGCATTGTTGTTCCATTGTCGATGCAGTTACAACGACTTCACTCCGCAAAAAATAAATCCATACATATTTTTTGTAAGCATTGTTGTTCTTCGATTATTACTTGTAGCAGTCGTGGTACCAGTAACTTCAGAACTTAATTTTCCATAAATTGGTGACAATTTATACCCTGTAGGATTGGAGGCTGAAGAGTCACGAGTGGCTAGTGAGCAAGAGAAAGACAAGGCATTAGATGCTGCTAACAGAATACTATCAACTTTGACTCACTTTAGCAAGCTTACTGGTAGAGTGGTCAGCAGCAAGAGATGCAATGAGGCAGACACATCTGCTATCAGTTCATCCCTCCTTATATCTCTTGGTAGAATCAAACAGAGTTTTGTATTGTGAGTCGTTCAAAGTTTTTCTCAGATTATTTTATCACTGTCATGGGTCTGAAATGTTGTTGTCTATATCCTTGGGCGATTTACTTGTTGGTTTTCTTAAAATGAATTACTTATATCTTGCAGGATTGATCCTCATTTACCTCAAGTGCCCATTGTTTATGCTAGTGACGAATTCCTAAGTTTGACAGGTGCTCTACTGCTCTAGATCCCATGTTATTTTGTAATATTTACATTTAAGAATATGACATCTTAGAGTTACCAGATGAATTTTCTTTCTTTAAAGTCAAATACAGTGGTCTTCACAGTAATTTTTTTGGAGAATTTAAACTTCTCAGAAGTCCTTCCAGCTAACCTAGCATATCGAACCATGCCGACCAGTTTTCCTTTGTATTTTAGTTTGCAAAATTTTCCATCTTTGAAGTGCTAGATACTTGTCAAGTGTGTTAACTAAAATATTTAAGATTGTCTTCTTGTCCACTCACTCATGAGTGATATGAACAAGGGTAAACGCAATTTGGTTGAAGGAAAATTTAAATGTTAAATTGGATATTGGGTATAATTAGGAGAACCACAACTGAGGATTGGCTTTGAGTAATGAAGACTGATGAGCATGCCTGAGGATAAAGATACAATAGTTTACTTGCCTTTTTCAATTACTGCCGAGAGATGATTAGATTCTCTTGGAAGTTTTTCTCATCGACCAAAAAGTTGTCAGATCACATCTTCGTGATCTTGGAAAGATTTGTGTAGCTCATATATGGCTATTACATCTGATGGAAGTGAAATATCAACTTTATCGATCCTATCTGTCTATTTTGTTTTTATGCAGAATTCTTGTGGGGTTAAAGATGAATGAAACATGTATAGATGTTGCTAGGGATTTTTCTATTACACGAAGGCAATGTTTTTGATAGGAAAAGTTGATTTATATTTCTGATTTTTATTTGCTTTATCAGCTAGTTGTATCGATTCATAATTAATTGCTGAGCGGATTTTTTTCTTTGTATTGGTGCTTACATGTGTATCATACAGTAAGATATAACCTATCTATTTTAACTAAATGCTAGAATAAGTGTATCTTTTAAATATATGCTCCCTGTTGTAGGCTATTCTAGACATGAAATTTTGGGGCGTGAACATGGCTTCTTGAGTGGACCTGATACAGACGTTGAAGTTTTACATCAGGTGGATATCAGGGACCTCAACTGATGGATCTGATTGCTAACTTTTATCCTTCTCTATTCTCCTCTCATATTTGCAAAGCACAATCTAATACTTCGTATTCATATACATAGATTAGGCAAAGCATTCAAACTCAGCGTGCTTGTACAGTACGGCTTCTAAACTACAGGTTCCTGTTCTTCTGAAAACTGTACGGTGAATTTTAAGGATTTACACGATTGTTTTTGCGCAAAGAGAGTAACTGCATGATGTCAACTTTTCAGGAAAGACGGAAGCTCATTTAGGAATCTGCTGCACATATCACCTGTGCGGAATGCATCCGGAAAGGTCTGTGATTTGTGGTTCACGTTTTCTATGTTTAACCTTCTTTTTATCTACTATTTTGTGCTTACGTTTCAAGAGTTCATGTTTTTATCTAGAACAAAAACTAGATTCGACAACTACAATATTACCTGCCTATCTTCTTGTCATTGAGGCCCAATTATTGATTCATCTGGTGTTCTGTTTAATCTGAATTTTCTGTGACTGCATACATCTTTCCCCTCTGAAACTTTGGATTCATTTTGTTGAGGCTAGGTTCCAACTGAATATATTGTGATTGTATATGTCGTCTTCCTGAATTTGATGCACAACTTACCTCTATCCCTCAACTATGTCATTGGCAGTTGTGAATAGTTAGCTTTACCTTATAATTTGATCCATGATTCTAAAGATATTATAATGTAATGGTATGGCCATGATATAATGTTCTAATATGGCGCCATTATGTGATCATCAGGTGGTATGGTCTACGGACCATCCGATGACTCATCTGGTAAAAAAACCTTATTTACCTTTCTCGGAAATATAATTTTTAAAAAAGAAATTGTAATGTTGCAATTGGTAAAATAGGATGCAAATCTAGAACTTAGAAAAAAAGAATTGGGTAATCGGAAATATACCCAGTTTTTTCGCACCTACCGTTGCTACGAAAGGAATAACTCCAATCTCTTTTTTATTTAATAGCATCTTTTAGAAAGTGTTATTTTCTGAATTTTTTAATTAATTCAGTTTTACCAGTCTGATACCAATCCGCATGTTGACTAGTATAGAGTTTGCTAATGATTTGAAACTCTTATGTTCTGCCTGTTTACAGGTAGCATTCTATGTCAGTGTTCAGATGAATGAGGATGCAAGGAAAATTGCTTCTGGTTTGAGCCCAGAGATGCAGCAGCTTGGCGTCGTCGGAGCTGTTAAGGTTGCTGTGAGGAGTTTATCGATCTGTGCTGGCCCGTCAAGGTCACCTTCGTAGGAAAAGCAGCTTTCACAAGCATCATACATTTGCTATCTCTAATTTTGCTCTTCTTCATCGCTCTGCCTTGCCCACTGGAGCCGAGAGAAAATGCTCTCCAGCCTTCAGTTTGCAGTTTACATACCAAAGATGTGTCACATATGAAAAAACTATTTCAATGAAAAATTGGCTCATTCGACATGGTAAAAATAATATGCGTAAACGTCATAATAGTACAAAACCGCTAAAGTTTGTTGTCAGTATAGTAGAATATTGATAGATCCTGTAAATTACAACATTGTGCTCATATCTCATGGCCTCCGGTAATATTCTCTCTGAAGATGCCAGCTCCTGAGAACACTCCCGTAGTATGTTTTAGGACAGGTTTTCATTTCTTAAAAGTTTTTTTTCCCTATTGTTCTATGCTAGAGAAACTGTCTTCCTGGATGTCATTCTTTTGGTGGTGCGTCTAATTATTTTTTGGCGTGTCTTATAAGTCCACCGTTCTCTTGAATGCATAATACTCGAGAAAAATCTATTTGTTGCTGATGCGACCTCAACACTTGATGCAATATAAATTTCCAAAGTTGCTGTGTCAGCTCATTTCAGAAGTGATCATGTAGGATTGCCATGAATATAATACAATCTTTTACAAAAACATAAATTATTTTATAATCGCATACAAAGAAACTTTATAAGTTTTTTTCAAAATCATATCAGACGGACATAGACTTCGAGCATAGAAATTCTATAAATAAAACTTATATTCCTGTGATTTAGTACGGGAGATCTTGCGTGCAAGAGTAGTCAAGTTTTTTTTAAAAAGAAACTTTATATGTTGATTAACGCTAAAATTGACCAAAAATTTCAGATATAAAAAAAAAAAATCGCTCCAGGGAAGAATTTTTCCGTAAAATACTGAATATGCCACAAAAATATCAAATAAATATTTGTGATTCCAGGAGAACGAAATATTTTGCAAGCAATTAATTGGTCTACAGCTGACGCCGGCCCTCTTTGGGTGTTGGAAATTTTTTCTTTTTAGAAGGAGCAAAATCGAACGAAAGGGGAACCATTTTTTAGGGCTTTCTTTTCTCCAAGAGTCGTGGAAAATAAGAAGCCCTCTTCTTCTCGTCCTCTCCCTTGAAGAGCGGAGATCTCGAGTACTCCCTCCTCTCTGATGGCGCTGTCCGCCGGAATTCCAAGCCAGCTTCTACTACGCTTGAAGGGCGGAGATCTCCGCACCGCTGCCGCCCCTTGGTCTTCCGTAAGGTTTCCCCCCGACCTCAAACGCAGCAGTCTTGTATGCGTTCGATCATCGATTACGTCAGGTAGTGATGCTCAACTCTCCTCCCGTGCAATCTGTTCGTACTTTTGGTTTGGTTTTTTCATCTTATTTCCAATTTAATAATTCGTGGGTTCTAAAGTTACACTGATGATTCTAATCCTAGTTGAATTGTTCTTCTAGTAAATATGTTCCTCCTTTTATTCATCTTTATATATATGTATATATATACATGAAAAGGTTCCTTTTTTTCTTAGCTTGATTACCTCCTCTCTGTGATCTTAATGTCCCTATTTCAATTCGTGGGTTCTAAAGTTACACTTTGATAATTCTAATGCTAGATATTTCCTCCTTTTGTTCATCTTTTTATTTGAAGGGTCCCTCTTTCTCTTTGCTTGATTAGCTCCTTATTAATCTGGGATTAAGGTATTGTTTGTTAATCTTGAACAATAGATTTTTGATGAAAGGCTGGGAGCAGGAGACTTTTTAGGATTTGAGCCATTTCCTGTAAATGCTGAAAAATATGTTAAAAATTATGAACCCTTTATTATATTTATATCTTGCTTGATCTTTAACATCATTTCCTGCATCGGATTTGTTGCCCTATCGTCCTAAATTATTCATCTATAGGATAATGGATTTTCCAGATCTGTAACAATAATTCACTATCTAACAAACCTATTAAAAAAAGACAGACGTTCCCTGTTCTCCACTGAAACATATATTAAGCTTTCTCATGTAGGAGTATGTGTATCTTATATGGTTCATTTACATTGAAAATCAAGGATCACGTTCTCTCAATCGCCTTGCTTAAGCCCAAGTGGCACCTTTCTTTTCTTTTCAGAAAGTACCTAGTTGATATTATATGATCCTCTTGCCTTGTCATTTATATTAAAAGTAAGGTTGAGATGGAAGGATAAACTAATTAAACAAAAGAAATACGTAGTCTCCAAACATGAACTAAGGACTTACCGGTATTTACATTCATGGGAATAAATGGAGAATAAAACTGACATTATCATAAGAGATCTAGAGCTCTCAAGAAATCGATCGTACTATTTAAATTACTTGTCCAGGTCTTGTTGTCCAGGTTTTTTTTTTCTTGCTCATGATGTTGCAAGCCTGGTCAACAACCATTAGGGTCGGCCAAGGTGCTAATGATATGGTATCAGATACTCCATAGGATTGATAACATGCTGAGATCATTTGTTCATGCATAGGCTTTTTTGCATGCTTAATTTTTCTCTAAGGTAAACTAAAATTTAGGTGCATTTTGATGACAATTTCTTTAAATTTTCTTCCTAATGACATGCTTGAACAACATTCGCTTCTATAAATTTCTTATTTGTTATTCTCCTCTGTTTATGCACCAAGGAAAAAACAAACTGTCGAGGAGCAACAATTTCACTTCTAGCGCTCTGTTGTACATCTGCAAATTGTATATCTGTATATCTTTTTCATCCACGTTATTGTATATCTGTATAAAAATTTCTAATCAGTAGTATGATTTCTGGCTATGCTAACCAATTTTGGATCTTTTGTATATCTATTAGAAAGAAACAGTAGAATTTATTGC
Organism: Thalia dealbata; assembly: GCA_030544415.1. Taxonomy (NCBI): domain Eukaryota; kingdom Viridiplantae; phylum Streptophyta; class Magnoliopsida; order Zingiberales; family Marantaceae; genus Thalia; species Thalia dealbata. The sequence goes on from CM060458.1 coordinate 5,118,954, forward strand.
AAACCTGATCTCAAATAGTAAATTCTAAACTTCTCAAACCTTGGAAATTTCACAATCTCCATATATTGTCCTTTCTCTGTCTTTATTCTTGTTCATAATGCACATATGGGCTGCAATAAGTAATAGACATCAGGTCTGGAGGAATTCCATTCGACATGGTATTTTCCAAATTTGTCTTGTATAACTGAAGTCTTAACCATTATTGAAGGAATTATCAGGTCCATTTACATTTAAGAAAATTGAATTCTCCCTTTACAGAATTCCCATGTTTAAGCTAATATCAATAGACTGGTTTTTTCATGTTATCGTTTGTTTTCATTTTCTGATACACTTGTAACCCTTGTTTTGCTAACTTGTTTTAAATCTGAAGAGTCAGATTGCATCAACAAGGTAATGATTATCAACCTTGTTGCCTTTCTTTAAGTAATAATTTTTTCAGCATCACTCATTTGGTCTGCATATATATGGTCACTGCCTAGTTCATGTTCCCTCTGCTTGAGTGAATATATTAAGGTGTCCCATATTAATTTAGTTGCTCTTTTGAGTGGAACTCTGTTGCATCATTCGAAATCTCCTTTTTAATGATCATCTAAACATCATACTATCTGTATTCTATTATGTATGATATGTTGTAAAAATCCTGAGTTCCAAATAAATTTATATTAGCTTTTCGATTATGGCAATTACAGTTAAAAATATGGAGTACTGCTTTTGTATTTATTTGTCCCGTTTCCTATCAACTGGTTTATGGTTCCTATTTAATTGGTCATATTAGTTTGGTTGTATTCATTTTTTGTGTTAAGAATCATTTTCTTCTTGTTGTATTGAAATCTTGCAGTTGCTCCAGCATCTGGGAGCTTTGCTTCTGCAATATCATTAACTGATAATGCTTTAAACCATCTGAACAAAATGAGAACTGAACGTAGTCAAGATCTGTGTTTAAGAATTGGAGTGAAGCAAGGTGGATGCTCTGGCATGTCCTACACCATGGAGTTTGAAGAGCGATCCAATACACGGCCTGATGACTCAGTCATAGAGTACAATGGTTTTGTGATCGGTATGTTTCTTCTCTTCATCAATATTTTTGATACTAATGGGAATTATTTCTTTGTATACTGTGAATCTGATATTCTTATTTAGAAAATGCATGAACTGAATTTTGTGAGGCTTGAGCATTCAACACTTAGGACATGCATGAACTGAAAACTGACATTCTTTATATTCGAAAAGTAGACTTCTTGTATTTTATGTTATAATATGGTGGAGATCAAGCGTATAACTGATCAAATACGTTGAACAAATAAATGTTTAGCGAAGATCTTCTTAATGGTTATTTAGCTGATTATTTATGTGATACTCTGAAGATGTGGTTCAGTTTATTTTCAATAGTCATTGTAAAAACAATCGTTTGCCCGAAAGAATGCTACAAGATTCAGAGTTAGTGCCAATGTGTAACAATATACTTACTGGTTGCGCAGCAATATACTTCGGAGATAATGAATTAGATTTATGTTGTACTCCATAGTCTATAGTGCACTATAAAAGGATATTTTCATAAAATTTATACTGATTTCAGTTATTCCTAAATCTTGTTGCATGCAACGCTTTTCTTTGGGAGAGATGTTATGGCACATTTTCATTAGGTTCGTATTATTAGAGGCAGATATTTGTCGTGACCTGTGGGATCTTTAGTTGGGAAAATCACATTGAGAGTTACCTGTACTATCTTGGTTTAAAAAGAACCCCCAGTTTACGGAAAATGCTATGAATTTTAACTTTTATTCTTGTAGTTTCTTAATATCTTTTGCTGACTAAGGGGCAAACCGATGTGAAGTTAAGTGACAGTTTATCCATTTTAAATGAAGACAAAACCAGTTGAATTTTTATAATGCAGTTAGTAATAAATCTTGTAAAAATATATAAAGGTAAGGTTCCATGGATCAGGTCTTCTCTTTTCAATCAAGATTTTGGGAAAGAAAACTATCATCTCACTTTTTTTTTTTTGCTTGTTCATGAATGCATTTCGTGCGGAATTTTTTTTTGCTCTTATACGATATACCTTTGCTTTCGAAGTAACACTTTGTTTGTGCTTTCTCATTGAATATGCAGTATGTGATCCGAAGAGCCTACTCTTTGTGTATGGCATGCAGCTAGATTTCAGTGATGCCCTCATAGGTGGTGGTTTCTCATTTAAAAATCCCAATGCAACGCAGACTTGTGGATGTGGTAAATCCTTTGCCGCTGAAATGTAATAATATACACTTGACTTGGTTTTTGGAAGTAGTAGATGACAGAGGATTTTATTCACCTATAATTTGTTAAAGGACAGGATTTCATCCGCCTATTCTGCGTATTCTTCCCCCTGACTTGTTATTAGTTATTATTCTTACTGCAACCATGCATGGTAAAATATGTGGAGAGCCAAGTATCAGAATATGGTAGGGGTGTTAAAGTTTGAGTTCAGATCGAACAAGTGAATTGAGCTGGACTGAAATCTTTTTAGAGATAATTAGAATAATCTAGTCTGAGATTCTTTTTAAAAAAATTTAATATTATAAAAAATTCTTACTATAAATTTTTAATATCCCGAACAAGAAATTTAATACTATATTAAAAAATATAAGAGGGGAGATTAATATAATATTAACATTAAAATAATTTAAGAGAGAAAATTATTATAATATTGAAATTTAGAGGAGAGGTTACGTAATTAGAGATAAATAGTGAAGAGGTTAAAGAATAGATTTTTGTAATTCAAGATAAATAGAAATGATGAGTAGACGCCAACCTTAAACATTTTAGTCCTTGTCTTTAAATTCCTTGGCCACCCAAGACATAAGCACTGTTGCAATGTGTTGGACATTCCTAGTAGGGAATAAAATTTTAATTCCATTACAAAATTAAATTCTAAATAATTATTTTTAAATATATTAATTAATATGTAATTATCTTAATAACAGAGTATTATTTTTCAATTTGATACTATAATAATCATCGATATTGTAAACATATTTTGTATAACTTTTAATATTATTAATTTTTTTTAGTATATAAATATAAGCTAAAAAGATAAGTGAGTAGTTAGATATTATATAAGAGATAATGAGTAATTCTCTCTAACCATTTTAAAATTATAATAATCTCTAGGAATAATATAATATCAAAGTATAAAATATAACGCTAAAATTTTAGAGTAAAAAATATTATTATAATATTAAAAATTTAGATAATAGATATTTGCACTATATAAATGTTAATAAAATTTAGAGATCTCTAGTAAATGTAATTATCTTTTACTATAAATAAAAAATCACAAATATTGAAGGAGTTAAAAATTTTAAAATCGTACTGAGGATATATTACTTGGATTATTTTTATGTTCTAAACAAGGCGCAAATAGCTATAATAAATATAAAAAAGACAGATGTAGGCTGTAGGCAAAGCGCTCTCAATCTGAAGACAGCAGCAGTCGCGGCGTTGATGGCAGGAAACTTCATCTCTTTGGTATTAACCCCGGCATTCGATGACTTCCCCAATTCGTCCTTACTTGGTCAGTATCATCTGCCTTTGAAACTCATAACATGAAATAGAAAAATCTGTCACCTGTGCTAGTATTTTCTTATTGTTTGTGACAATTATCCAGTGGCGTACCTGATTCATCATTAATCAATCTGCTTACATCTCCCTCTTATCAGTCTGAAGTTACCTTTCTGTAGGGTTCTGATCAGATTACTCTTTTTTTTTTTCAGATAACAATCAGATTACTTTTAATCAAATACCACTCATTAGAATATTTCTATTTTTCACGTAGCTGTAAATCACAACTTGTTTAGCAATGAAAAGTATAGAAGGGGACATATCGAAGTAACACAACCTCACCTTTCCAAAGACAGAATAGTGAAGGCAGTCAACAAACCAAATTCGTTACCTTGATGCCTTGGCAATTATAGTGCCTCCTATTTCTCTTCTATATTTTCTTTGTTCTATAACTGCGGGTTCTTATAATAGCTGACGATGTTCAGTCAAGAAAGCAACTTTAGCAATCTTCACAAGGGATAGATGTACTAATATGAAATCTTATTCATACATATAAACCACCAAAATAATTTAATTCATGCTGCGAAATGATCCATGCATTCTAGTCCTAGGAAGGTATTTCTAGCTACATGTCACACAAGCAAATATAACATACCTCGTGGAAGCACGGTTAACTCAATGGTAAGCATAAGGCACATACAGAATTTAGTACCGGTTTCCTTCTTTTTCTTGAGTGATTACTGGTTTCCTTGTTGAGCTATAGCTTTAACCCTGCAGTGGATTGAATCCTAGAAATACATCCCTGATAATATGTAGTTCCCTTGAGACATCTTCCATGTCCATCCGCTCTTTTGGTGATTCCTTGGAACATAAAATGCCGACTTTAAGCGCTCAAGTAATGCACTCTGTTCTTCTCATACTTGCTTCATTTGACAATAGATTTACACGTTGTGCTTCTTCTTCTGCCTCCTTTGCTAACAAGTATGGATCTATCATTTCAGCCACTCGTTCTGGAATTGCTCTCTCAACATACTGATGAAGATTCAGACCATCATTGAAATTATCATCTGTAGGCCACTTTCCAGTAAACATCTCTAGCAGAAGTATCCCATAACTGTAGACATCTCGCTTGGCAGAGACTTTATTGGCCATCCCATACTCTGAAAATTATATTAAACAAAATGTATAAGATCAAAATACATATATCTGAGGAGTTGGATAGAAAAAATATAGCTATCGGTTGCTGAAATGACACATAGACTGAAAAAAAAAGAACATCTTGCGTGATAGAAAATATACTCAAGAGACCGTAAAGTTTAGCTTGTAAAACAAGGTGATAGCAGCTGTAGGAAAGAAGTATGCATTGGCACTACTTATAAATAACAAAAAACAGAACCTCAAAACAAATCAGCAGCAAATCTGTTTTCTTTTGAAGGAAAAGTGTGAAACATACCTGGGGCAGCATAACCGATAGATCCTTTTAAGATGGCTGAGTTTGTTGATTGCTCCAATGACGTGATAACAGTTTTGTGAAGAAATCTCGCCAAGCTAAAGTCTCCCACATGTGCCACCAAATTGTCATCTAGAAGAACATTACTTTGTTTGATATCACACTGGACAACAGGCTTGGGGCCATGGTGATGAAGATACACCAATGAATAAGTAATGTCAATGGAGATATTTAGCCTCTGGATGAGGCTTAGCATTGGTAATCTTTCTTCTGGATGGAGCCACTTGTCCAATCTTCCATTTGGTAAGAATTCAAATATAAGAGCCTTGAGGTCATTACCTTGGAAGTCAACACTTGAGCATGATGTCAGTATCTTGACAAGATTCTGATGTCTGATATTTCTCAGAGCTTTGCATTCAGCCGTGAAGCTTCTTAAAGCTCCCTTTTGCTGGAGTTTGAGTACCTTCACCGCGACATCCTTGTGGTCTTCCCAATCCATCACTCCTTTGTACACAGACCCAAAGCTTCCAACGCCAATCAGATTAGCAGGTGAGAATCCATCTGTTGCTCGAAGCAGCTCAGCAAAAGAGACCATCCTATGTTGCTTTCTGATAAATGAGTAGGACGAAGAAAGTCTCCTCCTTGTTTTGCACAACCCAGCAAAAATAAAATAAGAAAGATGAAAAAGATTCCTCCAGCAACTGAGATAACCACAATTAGCTTCTGGGACGTGTCTTTGTTGGGTAGCACGAGGGCAAGTTAATTTCTTGAATACCTCCACAGAGTCTTTTATTTCCCAGAACTGAGAATGTACTTGTGCTGTTGAAGACCCCATCTTTTGGAACAACACCACTGAAATTGTTGAAAGAGAGATTAAGATAATTCATGTTAGGGAATCTCGAAAGATAATCTGGTATATTGCCAGATAAATCATTGCTTGAGACGTCCAGCACTTGAAGCCCTCTTAACTGTCTTAGATCTGGTAAATACCCTGATAAGTTATTTCTCGAGATGTTCATCACCTGAAGCCCTCTTAAATCACTTAATGAGGCAGGGATGGATCCATTGAAGTTGTTCCCTTGCAGATAAAGTTTTTGCAGGCCCTGACATTCAGCAATGGCTGTAGGAAGTGTGCCATTTAATTTATTCTTAGTAACATCGATGGTTGTGATGGCTCTCAGGTTTCTAATCTCCGAGGGAAGGGGTCCTGTCAGTGAATTGTTTGAAACATCAAGATAGTCAGAGAGACTGCGGATGGAGAGTATGGGCACTGTACCTGTCAAATTGTCGGATGAAATATTTAAGTGGTTCAATGGGCAATTTCCGAGACTTGGAGGTATAGTTTCCTGTATTTTATTGTTATTCAGGGTAAGTATGTATAAGCTAGTAAGGTTGCCTATGGTTGTAGGGATTTTCCCTATGAAGAGGTTTCTGCCATTTCTAGTTGTCCTAGTCTTGGAAGGCTTCCCAGTGCTGTAGGAATGGTACCATTAAGACGATCGTGCGAAACTACAATTATGGTCAAGCTTACAAGGTTTCTTATATCTTCTGGAATGCTTCCAGCTATTTGGTTATCATAGAGGTACAGTTTTTCTAGGTTTCGTGATAAATTGGCTATGGACTTTGGCAAGAGGCCACTTAGTTGATTGACTCCTATATTCACTGCATTAAGGTCAGTGCAGTTGGTTAAGGCATCCAAGAAACTCCAGTCATCAGCATTCCTTGCCTCAAGGCTATTGTCAACAAGAAACAAGTTGTACAAATTTTTTAAGGATCCCGGAGTTCTGGGAATGGTTCCAACCAGGTGGTTAGTACCCATGTACAACTGAGTCAGCTTTACAAGGTTCTCAATGTCTGATGGGATGCCTCCCGTAAGATGAAGATTAGATAGATCAAGAATGGTAAGAGAGGTGAGGTTCCATATTCTAGAAGGTATGGGTCCAGCTTTAAAATCGTTACCTGACAGATAAAGAGTATTAAGCGAAGAAAGATTCCCTAGTGTATCAGGAATGGTGCTACTAAGATGGTTGGAGTTGAACATGATAGTTGTTAAACTTGCAAGATCTCCAAGCTCTGGAGGAATGCCTCCTGCGAGGTGATTACCCCAGAGGAGAATGCCCTGGAGCTTTGAAAGTGAGCCGAGTTCACTGGGAATCTCTCCTTCAAGCATATTTTGTGAAAAATCAATACGTCGGAGTTCCAAGCACTTGCTGAGAATGCGCGGGATGGTCCCACTCAAACTGTTCTTGACTAGGATTATAGTTCGAAGTTTAGAACAATTTCTCGACAAAGTTGTTGGAATCATCCCACCCAGGGGGTTGAAACTCAGATTGAGATGTCGAAGGTGGGACAAAAGGCTGAGCTCTTGAGGAATGAGACCTTCAAGGCTATTGTTAGAGAGTTGGAGCTGCTGGAGATATCCTACCTTCCAAACAGAAATGGAGATATCCTACCTTCCAAACCAAGGGGCTACAGGTCCAGCGCTGTGACCCTTTTTCATCTTCACGGTTGCGGCACCTGACACCTTGCCATTGACAGAAATGGAGGGAGGTGTTTCCCCATGAGGCCAATGCTCCGGATGCATCGCTAATGGTAGATTTGATGGATAGTAGAGCCCGGGCGTCAGCGGAAGATTCAGGAGTGGGAGGCCGGAATTGGGAGACTGATCTGCTTGCAAAAGACAAGAGCATAAGAAGCAAAAGTGCGAAGGACCACCACCGAAGAAGACATTCAAATAAGAAAGACTCCTGTTTCGGCTCCATGCAGGTGTTGAAATTTTAACTCTATTACTGAATAATGGTGGTTTTTCTGAAACAATCATCTCTGTTAATATAGAGGGGAATGCGGTTTGGAGGCTTTCATTTTCCACCACCTCAGAATTTTGTGTATTGACTAGTTGCCATTCTTTTAAATGACTATAAGATCACTAGAGGGGGTTCTCTCACACTTTACGCTGGAAAACAAAAAACTACTCTCGAGTCTTTTTCAAGTAGCAATTGGATACCTATTCATTTATGATCGCTACTGCGTGCGTTGAAGTTTCAAAAAGCTCGATGGGAAAGACACTCGTGTCAGAATCCCCAAATCAATCACTTGTTTGATAAAGAAATGGTACTGTAGATTGGGACTGTTCAACCAGGACATGCCCTGAATTTAACGGGTGTGACGCACTGTATCGTGTGTAACATCATGGTGTGAGATTTCTGTTCCCTAGACACGTTGATTAACTCCGGATGATGGCGGTGGTTTGAAGCAAAACTATCTTTTTTAGAGGAAATCAATACAGTGGGTTTTAAGTTGAAGAGTCAAATGTATCCTTTCTCACTGACTTGGTAATGCAGAGTTCTGATATTTGATTGCCATATTTTGTTTTTTTCTGAAGAAAAGTTGTTCCAGGGTATTAATGAGGGATTGGTATGCTACTGTTTTGTTCTCTGATTCAAGGCTTATGGTTTGAATTGCACCCAAAGAGGGTTGCACTTGCATGATGCCATATACTAATAAATATAGTGGCTCATTTGCAACATTCATGATTATTATCATCTCCAACTACCTCAAACCTTCTATATTATTTACATTTGTCCTTCATTTTCTTGTGTAGAATAACTCAAAACTATAAGCTCTAAGTCAACATCTTATCTTTAGGGTTTAAAAACCTACTGATTAATTGATTGATTCAATATTCATTTATAATTTTTTTAGTCATAACTAGATTCCTTAATCTTCTAGATAGTATTTAGTCATAATTTGCCAATTAATAAAAATATTAAAACTAATAAAGGATGCATATATGCTATAGATGCTTACTGGTTCTATACAAAGGTTCTAGGTTAAATACTCATAAATTTTTTTATTATAAGTTCAAAATTCATTATGGTCATTATTTTGAACTTATAAGCCGTCTGAATATGTTATAAGAGTTTTTATCTTAATTTTTCTAAATTTAACCTTATTTTATGTTTATGTTTAGGATGATATAATATTAGCTGGAATATACATATTACCCCGTACCAAATATGGATTCAAATTAAATTAACAAATTTTGGGGAGTAGGAAGAAATGGGTAGTGTCAAGTTCAACTACCTGAAAAGATCCTGAAGACTCAGATTTTATTAAAAAAATGAGCAACTGTATCCGAGAACGATCTCGGAATGGAGGGAAGTTTTAGAAGAATGGGATACAGCAGCACAAGGACAACAGAGAGCAATGCATGGATGATCTTATCTGCATTGCTAGATAGAATATATATATATAAAGTAAAGGGCAGACAGTGTAGCTGAACATGTTATCCATCATGAGTATTATACGGAGTTTCTTCAGTATAGATATGGTAATTAAATCAGAGCAATATGAACCCTCACTGACACCAGCAGCAGGGTTTACTGATTGCAGAAACACAGATGGGGTTGTTTGTTTCTCTTGTTTGCTTCAGGGTCCAGGATATTACTCATCCATATCCAGCCCAAGCATATTGTACAATACTAGTCCTGAAGTTAATAAACTGAGGGAATTTAATTATGGGCATATTAGATGGCAATCACGTAAAATTTATTAGCTAGTGTCATCCCTGATTCTTTTCCTTGCTGAGCAAATAGTTTTACTCCTGCAGTTGTTTCAGTCGCAGAAATGCATCCCTGATAAGATGAAGCTCCCTCGAGACATCTTCCATGTGCATTCGCTCTCTTGGTGACTCCTTGGAACACAAGATGCCAACTTTTAGTACTGAAGTAATGCATTCAAGTGCTCCCATGAGTGCTTCATTCGCCGACAGACTTGTGCCTCGTGCTTCTTCTATCCCCTCCGATAAAAGATACGACTCTACAACTTCAACAGCTCCTTTTAGAAGTGCGACCTCCACGTACCGATGAAGATTCAGGCCATCCTTGAAGCAATCATCTGTGGGCCGCTTACCGGTGAACATCTCTAGCAGAAGTATCCCATAACTGTAAACATCCCCATGGGTAGAAACTTCGTTGGCCATCCCGTATTCTAGAATTTACAGAAATAAGTAGACGTTTGTAAGACCGAGAAGGGGACTGACTTAACGTATGCATGAGATAATTCTGTATCTCATCAGAAAAATTAAAGAACACACACACCTGGAGCAGCATAGCCGATGGTGCCTCTCAAGGTGGCTGAGGCTGTCGATTGCTCCAACGATGTGCTGGCTATCTTGTTAAGATATCTTGCCAATCCGAAGTCCCCCACATGTGCAACCATGTTGTGATCTAGAAGAACATTGCTTGGCTTCAGATCACAGTGAACAATAGGACTTGGGCCATGGTGATGAAGATACTCTAATGAAGAAGCAACATCAATTGAGATATTTAGTCTCTGTATGAGACTTAGCATTGTAGAGGTGCCCTCTTCATCTGCTTCTGGATGGAGCCACTTATCCAAGCTGCCATTTGGTAGGAACTCGAATACTAGAGCTTTGAAGTCATTCCCTTGGAAATCAAGGCTCGAGCATGATGTTAATATCTTTACGAGGTTTCGATGTCTGATGTTTCTCAATGCCTCGCATTCAGCCAGGAAGCTTCTTGAAGCCCCTGTTTGGTGGAGGTTGAGCACCTTCACCGCAACATCCTTGTGGTCTTTCCAGTCCACCGTTCCTTTGTACACGGCTCCAAAGCTTCCCGTGCCGATCAGATTCGCAGGTGAGAAACCATCTGTTGCTCTCAAAAGCTCAGCAAAAGAGACCTTCCGGTGCCGCTCCATGTCTAAGTAGCCGATAGAGGAAGATGTTTTTTTGCTGTGCAGAAACCAATAACGAACAACAAAACAGAGCAGAAGGAGGATGAGGCAGACGATCCCTCCAGCGATGACGGTGATTAGCTTTGCAGAAGACAAATCCTTCTTTGTTGGAGAGCATGAGGGCAAGTTAAGTTCAGGAATACCTCCGCAAAGTTTATCGTTTCCCAAAATTGAGAAAGCACTGGAATTGCTGAAAACTGCACCATTTGATGGGACTTCACCGTCAAAATTGTTGTAGGAGATATTAAGAAAAGTCATACTATGAAAACTCTGAAGAAACTCCGGTAGATCTCCTGATAATTTATTGAATGAGAGATCGAGCTCTTCAAGCCCTTTTAGCTGGCTAAACGTAGGAGGAATGGTTCCTTCGAACAAGTTCTGCTGCATGTAAAGCTTTTGCAGCACTTGACATTGAGCGATGGTGCTAGGAATTCTGCCAGAAAGCCTATTGCTCGAGACATCGATAGTTACAAGGTTCGTCAAGCTTTCGAAGTCTGCAGGCAGGAATCCGGTCAAGGAATTGTGTGAAACGTCGATGAACTCAGTGAGAGTGGGGATAGAGAGGACAGCTTGGGGCAGTGCGCCTGTCAGCTCGTTGAACGAAATGTTCAACCTCTGAAGTCGGCAGCTTCCGAGGCTCCGAGGAATCGGCCCGGACAGCCGATTGATGGCCAGGTCGAGGCGGGACAATCTCGTGATGTTGCCGAGAGTCGAAGGGATTCCGCCCGTCAAGAAGTTCTGACTCAACCCGGTTTCTTGCAACATCGGGAGGCCTCCGAGTTCTTCAGGTATGGCGCCACCGAGAAGGTTAGACCACATCATCAGCATCGTCAGATTCTTAAGCTTCCCAATCTCGGCAGGAATGCTTCCTGCAATGTGGTTGTCCCAAAGGCTCAACCACTCCAAGCTTGTAGACAGGTTGCCTATGGATCTCGGCAGCGCACCACCCAGATCGTTGATCGATATGTCGATTCTTCTAAGCCTGGTGCAGTTAGCCAAAGCATCTATGAAACCCCACTCATCATCGTTCCTTGCTTCCAGCTTATTATTGAGGAGGTGTAGCGTATCTAAACTCTGCAAACCCCGTAAACTTCTGGGAATAGTCCCGACCAGTTTGTTGGAAGCTAAAACTAGAAGTTGCAGGTTGGGCAGGTTCCCGATCTCAGGAGGGATGCTGCCGCTGAGATTGTTGAACTGCAGCTGAAGTCTTGCCAGGTTCGCAAGATTCCCGATGCCGGAGGGGATGGACCCTGTGAGATAATTGTTTGACAAGTAAAGCCTGGTGAGGGAAGTGAGGTTCCCGATCGAGGCTGGGATGGAACCTTGGAATCGGTTCCCCGTCAAGGAGAGTATCGTCAAGCTAGAGAGGTTGGAAATCCCCGGAGGGATTCTTCCTACGAGTCTGTTATCCCAGAGGACGAGCTCTTCGAGCTTTGGAAGGGAGAAGAGATCGCTGGGGATCTCTCCCTCAAGCCTGTTCTTCTCCAGCTTGATAATTCGGATCTGTAAGCAGTTGCTGAGATTGCGCGGGACCGCCCCGCTCAATGCATTCTCGCTCAGGCTGAGGTTTTGAAGCTTCGAACAGTCGTGGAACAGGGGCGAAGGAATCGGGTCCGTCAGGGAGTTAATGCTCAGGTCCAGGCTTCGGAGGTGGGTCAGGAGGCCGAGCTGAGGCGGGATGGGGCCGCGGAGTTGGTTCTGAGGGAGACGGAGCTCGGCGAGGAAGGTGAGGTTGGCCAACGATGGTGAGAGGGTACCTTTAAGTCGGAGGGCGTCCAGCTGCAGACTCGTGACCCTCCGTTCACCTCCCCGGTCGCCGCAGGTCACCCCTCGCCAGCGGCAGAGATGGAGGGAGGCGTTTTCCCAGGAAGACAACGCCTGGGAGGGGTCGGAAAGGAGGGACTTGAAGGAGAGAAGAGCGAGGCGATCGGAGGCGGAGGATTCAGCGGTGGTCGTCCCGGTAGCCGACGAGCGTATTGCAGAGGACGAGATCATCAGCACAGCAAGCAAGGGAACGAAGGACGAACGTGGCCGCTGCGACTGGAACCGGAGCTGCCCTTCTTCTTCTTCTTCCATGACGCTAATTATTAAGATGTTGGTACGTTGAGGAGTTCGCCGTGGGCATCCCACTGTGTATATACTGCTGCTGGAGACTGGAGAGGGAGAACTCCGACTTCCTGCATGGTGAACAACATGATGAAGTCTGCTGATCAATGTTGACATGATTCACGAACCAATTAATTAACGTACAATAAAAAACAATATTTACCTAATTTTTGCTCAAGTCAATCGACATTATTACACACAGATCATTTGACCAATTAATGTTTTAGGTGTACGTCAATTCCGTCGAGAAATTGATGACCCCATTTGTTTGACCGCGCGTGGAACGAACCATCGTCAGCATGTCTTCCGTCTCCGGCGATCAAATCATCCTCCAGCGTTGAGTCGATCCACGCATCTCTTACCATGTCTCTGTTCCTTTCCACCATGCGGTGAGGACTACGAAGAAGGAACTTCTACTTGCAGCCACTCTTAGAAAAATAAGACTTAGAATAAATAACAAGTAAATAAAAAGAGAAGATTCAAAAAATAACACAAAACTTAATAATACTAAGAAAGAAAATGAGTTGTTGGGTGAGCCTTGGAAGAGAAAGAAAAATCGGATTAATTAATTTAATTGTGTAATGAAGGAATAGAATAATTACATATTTATATTTATAGTGACTTATTGTTCCGCAAAATATAAAGATTAAATATAGAAAACAAGTTAATAACCAACAGTAAAAATAGAATATTTATCAAAAATATAATAAATCTCCAACTTGGTCTAAAATTATTTGCAATACTTTCACTAAGTGGCCCTGTCAGCATATTTGTCAAATTGTCCTTCTTATCCACACTCTTTAGAATTACTTCTTTTTGATTGATTATGTCCCTTGTGAAGTGGTAGTGAACGTCAATATACCTTGTTCGCTCATGAAACATTTGATCTTTTTGGCTAGATGTATTGCACTTTGATTATTGCAATACACAACAACTTCATGCTTTCCTAGTTTCAATTCGCTAATTAGATTTTTGAGCCAGATTGATTCTTTAACAGCCTTAGCGATCGCCATATATTCGGTTTCCGTTGTGGATAATGCTATTGTAGATTGAAGCGAAGCTTTCCAACTGATAGCAGTTCCACCAAGGCAAAAAACATACGCAGTCAGGGACCTTCTCTTGTTAAGATCTCTTATAAAATCAAAATCTGCAAAACCTTCGACTTGGCTAAATCCTTTAGCCACTAAACGTGCTTTATATCTTGCATCTTCAATATATTAGATGTCTTCTTTCTTTCTGAAGACCCACTTGCAACCTACGATTTTCTTTTCTTTGGGTGGCTCCACTAAGTTCCACGTTCTATTTTTGAGGAGTGATTGATACTCTTGTCACGCCCCGACCCATCTGTCGGACACGTGGCAACCGTCGTATGAGTCCAAAGGACCTATACAAGGCATTTGGTAATAAATGTCATCCATACACATAATTAACACAACGGAATATACAATTAAATCATCTATGAATCTCTACTAACATAGTTCCGATATACCTATTACAATTCTATAATAACATCAATAAATAAAACTAACTCCGTCGATATCCCTCATCTTCATCAAATATCCTGGTAAGTCATCTAACAACCTGCACACACATTGAACGTGGTGTGCTCAGCCTTGCGGCCTAGTGCGAAATTACAGCTCGAAACCGAATAAGGAAATCAAAGGCTAGGAGGAGTATTCTAGGATGTCTTTGGTTGTTAATCATAAATTTTCATTTGATTTGTGTAAATCAGTTCATAAAAGTAGTAAAACAACATAAATAAATATAAACGTAAATTTCACTAGATGTCACCTAAGTTGTATCTAGTGTCAATATCAACAACATGTCACCTACGTCATAATAATACTTTGAAGTTACAAGACTCAGGCTGCTAGCCTATGCTTAATGAATACCCGAGCTAAGGGCATCAGTAAGTCCATCAGTGTCTTTTTGTCTCTGTCTCTACCTATGCCCGCTGCACTGATGTTGGCGGAGAGGACGAGTGACCCTTGATCACTCTCCACTATCTCGCTAGTTGCCCTCAATGCCTCCCCTAGCGAAACTGCCGTACCCTTACATCCTCCCCGGACTCCGTAGGGGCAACGACGACTCGTGTAGTACTACAACACTGCCCGAAGACATGGTCACCATCAACAAGACTAATCAGCCACGGCTAACCGATAAAAATAACCCTAGGATCCGGACTACTCATCCGACTGTCTGCAGAATGTCATGGATGATAGTCGCGTGGTCTACAGATCCACTGTCCAAGGCGTCGCATAGGGAATCACTTTCACAGTCCAATAGTAGTCGATGTCGATCGAGATTGACGCACATCCGCACGATGGGTTGTGGCAACCTCGACTCCATCGGTGCCAAGTCCATGGTAGGGCTCATGCTCGCTAGCCATCTTAGGACTATCACGAGGTCGCCTAAATGACACTCGTGCGGGTATAAATTTCTAGGTAAGGACTTGCTCCATATTTCCGGTCTAATATGACCATGGAGTTTGTACAGTCTCTTTCCCTACCAGCTCCCATTATCTAAGCTATGTATAGCCTCGGGAGTGGTGCTCCCAGTATCTAAGCTATGCATAACCTCGGGAGTGGTGCGTTGAGGAACATTAATATTTTGACCATCGACGGTACGCGGTGGTCAAACGAGGTATGCAAGGACACCCCTTTCTGTCTAATTTCCAGTGATGTCTCCTAGGAGGTTCTAACATGTCACAGTTCATATCTATGTCTGCATGGTAGTCGTGTAGCACATAGCATAGAAAATAATATAACATGCAATATAAGATTTTAGGACATGTTAAATACATGTCATGGTAAACATGGCATAACATACATGTTAGGCAAAGTAAATCATACTAACATGCATTTAAATATAATTCTAGCAAGCATTTCATTTTATCATGTTTAAGACATCCAAGAATTGTTCCTATGAAGACCCCAGCGGGAATTCCCTAGCTTGAATAAATCCTACATCGATGAACCAACGCACCTGATTTGACGGTTTACTCTTCGGAACTAACCTAAAGTCCGTTCGCTGAATTTTATTCTCTTACACTGTCTCGATCCACGTGCCGTCATTTTTATATTTTCCTGTCAATTATTCAATGAATTTTAATTCTCAATTCAGAAATAATTTCTCAAATCTCTCTTCACCACTACTCTTAGAATGATCTCTAGAATCATCCCATTTTTTTTTCCCAAGTTCGTCGGAAAATTTCTTCACGGATCGCCGGAACCCTCACCGGCGAAGTGCTTCGATCAGGACCAATATTGGTACCAATCGAAAGCTCTCTTCACGAGGATTCCAAAAATTATATTTGCTCCAATTTTTATAGCTCATACGCGATTAATTTCACCGATTAAAAATTTGGGCGAAATCCCTAAGTTAGGGTTTTTAGCTCGCCGGCGGCCAATAGCCCTCAACTCCGGTACCAATGGATAGCTCTCGTCAAGGAGAATCCATAGGTACTAAGTTTGTAAGCTTTCACAGCCGGAATGGTCGGAAATCGTCGGAGCAAGCTCCGGCGATCGAAACCCTCGCCACCGACGCCTCTCGCATGATTTCTCCCTCATCTCTATACCAAATTTGGGCATCTTGGTATCAAAATGAAAAGGAGGTCGAGATCTACCTGTGGCTAAAATTTGGGAGCCTAATTCGTTGTAGTTTCACCGGAGCATCGTCGGAAAGTTTCATCGTCGTCATCGTCGCCGCTGTGGAGGAGGAGAGAGAAGGAGGGAGAGGAAGGAGCTCGCGCACGGGTGGGAAGAAAAGAATTTTTTTTAATTAATTAAAATCTTAAATTCTAGATTATATCTTTACTGTCCAATTAACCAATCAAACGACGTCCAAATTACGATCCGTCTGCGCCGTTGGATTCCTTATCAAAAATACTACCTGATGGTATAATTTTTACATCAAAATCTCATACTTCAAAAATTCATATGATTTTACAAATAAGTCCTTTAAAAAATTTCTTTTACAATTAAATCCTCCAAATACTAAAATTACTCTATTGCTCTTATTCAAAAATCACGGGTCTCACATAGTAGTCAGGGACCTTCTCTTGTTAAGATCTCCTGTAAAATCAAAATCCTTTAGCCACTAAACGTGCTTTATATCTTGCATCTTCAACATATTAGATGTCTTCTTTCTTTCTGAAAACCCACTTGCAACCTACGATCTTCTTTTCTTTGGGTGGCTCCACTAAGTTCCACGTTCTATTTTTGAGGAGTGATTGATACTCCTCGTGTATCGCTTCTAACCACTTACTAGAATCTGCCCACTAAGTTCCACGTTCTATTTTTGAGGAGTGATTGATACTCCTCGTGTATCGCTTTTAACCACTTACTAGAATCTGCCCTGGACAGTGCATTTAAGTATTCTATAGGATTAATATTACCTTCTATTTCTTCAGCAGCTGCAAGTACATAAGCGGTGATGTTTACATATTTCAAATTTGGCTTAGGGTTTCATCGGGGTCTATCCTTTGCCAAAGAATATATCTTTTGAAGATGAATTATTCTATCATCAAGGCTCGGTGAAGTTTCTTCTTCAGAAGTTTGTGCAATTGTTTGTTGTGAAGGTAAAGGGTTTTCAACCACAAATTTCTTCAACCTTAGTGGTTAATATTCAAACATCTTTTGAGTTGACCTCGGATCTTCTTGAGCATTTACTTCAATGGTCAATAGTTGTTGTTCTTGCATGTCCCGCTTCTTCAAAAATACCTATTCATCATAAATAACATCTCTATAGACTTCTATTTTATAGGTTTTAGGACATCACAATCTATATCCCTTAACTCTTTTAGGATACCCTAGAATTACATCATTTTGATCTAGGTTCAAGCTTTCCATCATCAATTCATGCATAAACATTACAATAAAATTTTTTAAGTACATCATAATTTGCTAGTTTACCGGATCATAATTCTGGTTAGAGTAATTGGACTTTATACGGGAGGATCATGAGGTCACCCATTAAGTTCTAAAAAATAATTCTTCAAGAGTTTTCAATTACTAGTTCGAAACCTTTTAATTTGTCTTCTAGTTTACTTTTCAACAAGGATATCTCATTCTTTAAATTTATCAAAAACATTATTTTTGTGTTTAATTATGTAGATCCATACTTTTCTTGAGTAATAATCAATGAAAGCCCGTGTAACATCTGCCACCAAGAGAAGGTTGAGAAGCAGGATGTAAACCCCCACCTTAATAAATTAGATTTTTAGGAAAAAAAAATTTAAATTTTTCCGGTCCGGTTCAACTGAACCGGCCAGCTGGCCGGTCCGAGTGAACCGGTCTGACCCGGTCCGAAGGGGTCGACGCGAGCGAGAAGAGCCGCGGGCTCTTCCCACTCGCGAGGCGCCCCTCCCCTCCTCTTCTTCTTCTTCTTCTCCTCTTCTTCTTCTTCTTTTTCTCCTTCTTCTTCTTCGTTTTCTTCTTCTGCTCCCCCGCAACCGCAGCAGCGCCGACACTGCTCTAGCTCGTTAGCGCCGCCGCTCGCCAACCGTCTCCCTCCGCGTCGAGAAGAGCTCGGCGGAGGTCGACCTTTCCTCCTCCGTCCCGAGCGCGCCTCCCTTACCTGCAGCAGAGCACGCTGGCGGCCCCTTCGGTTAGGTCGCCGTCCACCGCTCGCCGCCGCCGTCCACAGCCGCCCTTCGCCGCCCATTCCTCTCCGCCGTGACGAGGAGAACTCGGCGGAGTCGGTTGCTGCCGCGCGCCCCTTCCCCTGCTTTCCCTCCTTCCTCGCGCTCGCCCCCTCTATTATCGCAGCGGAGCGAACGCCGGCGAATTCCCGCCGAGTTCGCCGTCCGTCATCCCTCGCTGCCGTCCGACCTCCGTAGATCCCCGCCGCGGCAAGGAGAGCACAGCGGAGGTCTGCTACCGCGCCTCCCGTTCTTCCCCTGCATCTTCCTCGCCGCGAGAGTCGCCGTCCGCCGTCCTTCCCGTGAGTTCAGCCGCCGTTCGCCTCCCTCGCCCGCAGTAGAGCAGCGCCGGTGCCGCTCCGCTTTGTCAACGTTTGTTGCCCGCTCACCGTCGTCCGCTGTGCATCGTCCCTCGTAGCAGAAACGGGAGCCCGAAGGAGGCAGCGCGCGACCCCCATCTTCCCCTGCGTCTTCCTTCGCGTTCGCAGCCATCCGCCGGCTGCGTCTGCCACCGTCCCGAGCACCGATCGCTGACGCGCTACTGCTAGCGGCTGGGGCTTGAGCTGCTCGTCCCTCCGCGAGTCGTGAGCCCCGCGTCCACCCAAAATGCCGACGCAGGAGGCGGCGATTTCGTCGCAGCCGTCCTCTCGAATTTGCAACACCCTCGGCGAGGAGTGGAGCTGTGGTTCCACTCCCCTCGCCGGCGAGCCATCCCTCTCCGGCTCCTCTGTGCGATCGCGAGGTAAACGGCTCTGTTTCTCCCCTGTTATTGGGCGATTTCGCCCTCCGACGATCTTGCCCTAGAGTTCGCCGGCGACGCCACCCAAAAGATGAATTTTAGGTGTTGATGGCCGGATTTTTCGCAGGTAGTTGTCGGTTCCCACACGTGCGTAGGCTTGCGGAGCTCGCCGTCAAGTTTGTCGCTGATTTCGCGAGCTCCGGCGAGGTGGCGGCTAGGGTTCCGGCGACGGTGCGACTATTCCGGTGGTGAATAGTGTTTCCGACGATGAATAGTGATTCCGACTAAGGTAGCTTTATTTGTCCCTAATCGTGATTAGTGATTTATTTAAGCATGTTTAGTTGTAATTAAACACGTTTAGGATAAATTAGTGTTGTTAAAATGCTTAGATTAATTTAAACATGCTTAGTGTTAATTAATCAACTTAGTGGATTAGTTAAGCATGATAAATCAAGTTAAGTAAAAATTAATGATTTAATTGAGTAGAGTTAGTGAATGGGTTGAGTTGAACCGATTTGGAGTTAGTTGGGTTGAATTCGAGTTGAGTTAGTTGAAGTGAGTTGAATAAATTAAATTGAACCTGAGTCGAACCAAATTAACTTGAACCGGACTCGAGTCGGACTCGGATTTAGATGGGTTGGAGCTGACTCGATCGAACAGAACTGGTTAGGCTTGGGTCAAACTCAAGTTAAGCCAAATGAATAGTGATTGGGTCCACCGCATTGGCCGGGTCAATAGTGTTGACCGAGTCCACCGCGTTGGCCGGGTCAACAGCGTTGACCGAGTCCACCGCGTTGACCGGGTCCACCGTGTTCACCGCATTGACCGGGTCAACTGTTGATCGTTGACCAGTCAAAATAATAATAAAATAATAAAAATAATAATAAAAAATAATTTAACTTTTCATGAGTATGATTAGGTGATTTAAATAGCTAATTAATGTTTAATTGATCTAATTAAGTATTGATGAGTGTTATTTGGGCCCTTAGGTGACTTGGGCTAGATGATGGGTTTAAATGGATAAATTTGATAGAATTTATCTAAGCTTAACTAAGTTAATTTAAATTATAAAATGGAAATTTGGTTAATTAGTATCTGAATGATTAGGTCAGATTGATAAATTAATATTTGATTTACTTTAGAGAAAAATGAATTAAATTTGATTTTAAATAATTGTGTTAATTAGGATTTATCGCGGGTACGTGATCCGAGTAGTTCGACGGAGTGATTCGTTGTTACGCGGGTTGATTCTGAAGACCGGATCGCTAACCCAGGTGCGTTGGTTCTCCGATGGTAGGATTTATTCACGCTAGGGAATTCCCGCTGGGGTTTTCTTAGGAACAATTCTTGGATGTCTTAAATATGATAAAACATAATGCTTGATAAGATTTGACTTGCCTGCATGTTAGTTTAGTTTATTTCTGTCTGACATGTAGGATATCCTCTGGTTTGCATGTTAGTTTAATTTACTTTACTTAACATGCATGATATACCATGATTTCCTTATTAGTTTCTAATATATCGTTGTATCATGTCGAGCATGTTAAATATTATTTTATTATGTTTCTATGCTATGCTAGCATACCTACCATGCAGACATAGATAGTAAATAACGACATGTTAGAACCTTTGGCGATATCACCGCCACTTAGACAGAAAACGGGGCCTTTTTCCATATGCCCCGGTTGACCGCCGCGTTCCGACGGTGGTCAAACTGTGACGTCCCGTTAGGTGCCACTCCCGAGGTTGATGCATAGCGGAGCACTGGGAGCACCACTCTCGACGTTATGCATAGCTTATATACTGGGAGCTGGTAGGGCAAGAGACTGTACAAACTCCATGGTCGGGTTAGACTGGAAATATGGAGCAAGTCCTTACCCGAAATCTTCACCCGCACGAGTGTCGTTGCAGGCGGCCTCGTGATAGTCCTGAGATGGTTAGCTAGGATGAACCCTACCATGGACTTGGCACCGATGGAGTCGAGAGCCACAGCCCATCGTGCGGATGTGCGCCAATCTCGATAGACGTCCACGGCTATTGGACTGGGAAGGTGATTCCACATGCGACGCCTTGGACAGTGGATCCGTTGACCGCACGGCTATCACCCTTCACGTCTGCAGACGATCAGATGAGTAGTCCGGATCCTAGGGTGGTTATTCCGGCTAGCCGTGACCGATGAGATTTAAGAGAGGTGATCCTGTCTACGGGCAGTGTGTAGTACTACACGGGTTGTCGTGACCCCTACGGAATCCGGGGAGGATGTAAGGGCACGACGGTTTCGCTAGGGGAAGCATGGTTGGCGACTAGTGAAACAAATGGAGAGGGATTCTAGGTCATCCGTCCTCTCTGCCAACATCAGTGCAGTGGGTATAGGTAGAGACTGAGACAGAAAGGCACTGATGGGCTTATTGATACCCCCGGCCCGGGTAGTCATTAAGCGTAGGCTGGCAGCTCGAGTTTATGAAACCTTAAAGTCTCATCACGATATAGGTGACAGACTGTTGACGTGGACACTAGATATAACATAGGTGACATCTAGTGAATTATACATCGATATTATATTTATGATGTTGTTGCTCCCCATAAATTGATTTACACAAATCAAATGGGGACAGACTGTTGACGTTGACACTAGACTTAACTTAGGTGACATCTAGTGGCATGTACACATTTATTATTTATTTATATTGTCTTATCGCTCTAGATGAATTATTTAAAATGTATTACATGAAAGATGATGATTAACCACCAAAGACATCCTAGAATACTCCTCCTAGCCTTTGATTTCTTTATTCGGTAGAGCCGTAATATCGCACTAGGCCGCAAGGCTAAGCACACCACTTTTTCCCGTGTGTGCAGGTGTGTTAGATGACTGCCCGAGTTATTCGATGAAGATGAGTCCGTCGACGGGTCTATATTTTTATTTATCGTTACCTTTTTCCTAGAATTGTAGTAGGTTTATCGGGACTGTGTTAGAAATTTTGAGTTAGATAAATTAAATTGTATATTCCGCTGCATAAACGATGTTTATGAATGGTATGTATCACTTGATGCCTTGTATGGGTCTGTCGGGCTCATACGGCGGTTGCCACGTGGCCGACGGTTGGGTCGGGGCGTGACACAGGACCCCAAATGTCCGAGTGGATGTACTCAAGAATTCCTTTAGATCAATATATACCCACTTTGAAAGCGATTCTCCAGTGTTTTACGATACATGCAATGGTCACTTAAAGTTGAAATCTTCTACTTACCTAAATAATCTTTATTGCCGAGGATGTGCATGCCTCAACCTCCCATGTGGCCTAGTCTCATGTGCCATAAATGAGTGTTATCCTCATCATTTAAAGTTGAAGAAGAGGAAGAGATCCCTGCTGATCTTGTCAATGTTGTTCTTAATAGAACATGTAATTTGTTATGCTTTGTAGCCTTCCTTTAGTGACCTTTAGAACTCCATTATGTCTAGTGAAAGTATATTCAAGATCATCAAGGGAAGATAAAGAAATTAAATTACATTTTAAATCAGGCATATGTCAAACATTAATTAATGTTCTAATAGAATTATCATGCAATTTAAGTTTTATTGTTCCAATACCAACAACCTTGCAAGTATGTAACTTATTTAAGTCATTGCCCACTAAAACATCTCTACTTGAAATTGAATTGTAAGTGAAAAACTAATTTTTATTTAGACACACATGAAAGGAGTATTTAGAGTCAATGATTCATTCATACTTAGACCTTGAAGGGTCTAACCCTATCATAAGTACCTCACATTCGCTCTCCTGCATGAGAGACTTCAGATGATATTGAATAATTATTATATTATCTTCTTTCATATTTATTTTTATTTTTAAGTTTATAACACTAGTATATAACATGACCTTTTTTCTTGCAATAATTACAAAGAAATATTTTTAGATTTAGATTTTAATCTAAATCTAAAGTTATTAATTTTATCACTTGGCCTACCTCTTAATGTTAATGCTTCATATCTATTATCTTTTGAACTTTTCATTAATTGATTTTCTAAAAGTTCCCTCGAATGTAAAGCACATTTAACTTCATAAGTGTAATAAAATCTTTACCATAGAGTACGATTTCTTGGAAATTTTTATTGCCCACATTCTCCAATCCAACGATTATCGATTGGAAAGCATCAATATGCTCGACAATTAGAGTTCTTTAGATAATTTAAAAAGGATTAATTTTTGTTCTAATGCTAACTTACTCATGAGCGTCTTTGTCTTAAAAAGACGCTCTAATTTCTTTCAAAGCTTTCCTGTTGTGTCTCTATGCAATACTTCTCGAAGGACTTTATTAGACAAAGAAAGGTGGAGGAGGCCAATAGCACTTTCATTGGCATCTTGATCGAAAGAAACTTCTTCTAAAATAGTTTCGTGTAGTTTCTCCCTTGATAAAATTGATTTCATTCTAACTTCCCAAAGTGCAAAGTTGACATTTCGGTCAAGCCTTTCAATTTTAATCTTTGTACTTGACATTGATCAAAAAATTCTAAAAATAAACCAACAAAAAAAGTGGCTCTAATATCATTTGTTAGAAAAACTAGATTAATTAATTGTGTAACGAAGGAACACAATAATTACATATTTATAGTGCATTGTTAAATGGAGCCACAAAATATAAAGATTAAATATAGTAAATGAGTTAATAGCTAATAATAAAAATAAAATATTTACTAAAAAATTATAACAGATCTCCACGGCAAAAATTATAATTAGAAAAACAATTTTTGAATTCGAGGGAACTTTTAGAAAAACAATTAATGAAAAGTTCAAAAGATCATAGAAATAAAGGCCAAGTGAGAGAATTAATAAGTTTAGATCTAGATAAGAATCTAAATCTAAAAATATTTTTTATAATTATTGTAGGAAAAAAGATCTTATTATAGTATTATAAACTTAAAAATAAAAATAAAAATAAAAAAGAAAATAGAATAATTATTTAATATCATCTCAAGCCACTTATGCAACATAGGAGAGGGAAGGCGAGGTACTTACGGTAGGTTTAGACTATTCAAGGTCTAAATATGAATGAATCTTTGACTTTAGATGCTCCTTTCATATGTGGCCAAATAAAAATTAATTTTCCACTGACAACTCAATTTTAGGTAGAGATGTTCTAGTGGACAATGACAATAATTGCAAGGCTATTGGTGTTGAACAATAAAACTTAAATTGCATGATAATTCTATTAGAGTTAGCTAATGTTTGGTATGTGCCTGATTTAAAATACAATTTAATTTCTTTGTCTTCCCTTGATCTTGAATATACTTTTGTTGGAGATATAGAGTTCTAAAGATCATTAAAAGAAATTCAGTGGTCATGAATGCTACAAAGCAAAATAAATTGTATGTTTTATTAGGAACAACAGTGACACGATTAGCAGATATATCTTTCTCTTCTTCAACTTTAAGTGATGAGGACAGCACTCGTTTATGGCACATAAGACTAGGCTACATGGGAGATGAAGCATGCACATCCTCAACAATAAAGGTTATTTAGGTAAGCAGAAGATTTCAAAAATCAATTTTTATGACCATTGCTTGTATGGTAAACACAGGAGAGTCGCATTCAAAATGGGTATGCATCGATCTAAATGAATTATTGATTACATCCACTCGGACCTTTGGGTCCTACTTCTCAACCTTCTCTTGGTGGTGAACGGTACATAGTTATTTTTATTGATCATTACTCAAGAAAGGTATGAACTTACATAATTAAATAAAAAATAATGTTTTTGCTAAATCAAAATAATGGAAAATCCTTACTGTAAATTCATTACTATAAAACTTAAGACCATTATCGGTTCAAAATCTTTTAATTTGTCTTCTAGTTTACTTTTCAATAAGGATTTTTCATTCTTTAAATTTAGCAAAAACATCATTTTTGTGTTTAATTATGTAAATCCATATCTTTCTTGAGTAATCATCAACGAAAGTAACCATGTACCATCCGCTACCAAGAGAAGGTTGAGAAGCAGGAATCTAAAGGTCCGATTGGATGTAATCAAGAATTCCTTTAGATCAATGTATACCCACTTTGAATGCGACTCTCCAGCATTTACCATACAAGCAATGGTCACATAAATTAATTTCCGAAATCTTCTGCTTACCTAAATAACATTTATTGTTGAGGATGTACATGCCTTAATCTCCCATGTGTCCTAATCTCATGTGCCATAAACCAGTGTTGAAGAAGAGAAAGAGATCCCTGCTAATCGTGTCACTGTTGTTCCTAATAAAACATACAATTTGTTCTGCTTTGTTGTCTTCATGACCACTAAATTTTCTTTAGTGACATTTAGAACTCCACTATGTCCAGTGAAAGTATATCCAAGATCATCAAGGAAAGACAAAGAAATTAAATTACATTTTAAATTAGGCACATACCAAACATTAGTTAACGTGATAATAGAATTATCATGTAATTTAAGTTTCATTATTCCAACACCAATAGCCTTACAAGTATTGTCATCACCCAATAGAAAGTCTCCACCTAAAATTAAATTGTAAGTGGAAAACCAATTTTTATTTGGACACATATGAAAGAAGCATCTAGAGTCAATGATTCATTCATACTTAGACCTTGAATGGTCTAAACTTACCATAAGTATCTCGCCTTCGCTCTCTTGTGCTGCATAAGAGGATTCAGATGATGCTCCAATTTCCTCCAAAGTTTTTCTACAGTGTCTTTATGCAATACTTCTCGAAGGACTTGATTAGACAAATAAAGGTGGAGGAGCCCAAGAGCACTTTTATCGATATCTTGATCAAAACGAACTTCTTCTAAGATAGTTTTGTGCAGTTTTTCCCTTGATAAGATTGATTTCATTTTGACTTACCAAAGTGCAAAGTGGATACTTCGGTCAAGCTTTTCAATTTCAATCTTTGTACTTATCAAAAAATTCTGAAAAATAACTAATAAAGAATGTGGCTTGATACTACTTGTTTAAAAAATAAGACCAAGAATAAATGACAAGTAAATAAATGGGGAAGACTAAAGAAATAACACAATAACTTAATAATAAGGAAGAAAACGGAGTTATTGTTGAGCCTTCCGAGAGAAAAAAATGGATTAATTAATTGTGTACATAAGGAATATAATAACTACATATTTACAGTGACTAAAGATTAAATATAGTAAATAAGTTAGGGAACGGTAAAAATAGAATATTTACCGACTAATCCGGGCGAGCTCGCAGATGACTTCGTCCATTTTTAAGATCTCTATTCCTTCCCACCGTGCGGCGGCGAGGACGAAGAAGAAGAACCCTTGGCGAAGAAATTGGAGCTCGCGTCACCATGTCTGCAGGGGAAGGAGCTCGCGTCCATTAAGGCCATCCTCTACCCCACTCTTCCGCGAGTACATCGGCGCCAAGTTCACTGGCGTCCGGTTCACCAACGTCCCCATCCACGCCGGCGCCGACTTCCACTTCATCCTATCCTTCACCATCGACCACACCACCGGCGCTGCCGCCCCTTCCCCACCACAGCAAGTTCAACGTCTTATGGGACAACCAGAACCTCTCCCCCGGTGACCGTCGCCGCCATCAAGCTCAGACACCCGAACATGAAGGTGGCGTTCAGCCTGAGCAGCGACACCATCTCCGGCCAGTCCGCCTACTTCGCCCCCATCCTCGGTCTGCTCCTGGGTCGACGACGCTGTTGCCTCCCTCGCAGGCTTTACCACCCTGATGGCATCGACATCGACTACGAGCACTTCCGGGCCACTCTCACGGAGTACCGGCAGTTGGTGACGCGGCTCCGACTTGAACGCGAACTCCCCTGCAGACCGCCTCCTTCCCCTGCTGGCGTGGATCCATGGACGCGAGCTCCGCTTTCTTCTCCGTCATCTTCCCCCGCAGACCGCCGCCTCCTCCGAAATCAACGAAACTTATTCTATCTATATTTATTATCCTCATTTATAGTTTACCCAAACTCAATCACCAGACATCTACTTTTAATATTAAATTTGATGGAGAACTTTGCATTAGAAGCATAGGATATTTAAATTTTGAATTAAGTAAGTCTATAAGACCCAGCTCAACGAACCAAGTCAAATCGGTCGAACCTAAATAAATTGGGTCCAAACCATAATACTCAAGGAGAGATTTCGGTTGAACGAATAGAGTTAAACCGACATGGATCGGTTAATTCTAACTTAAACTAGTTAAAATTAGGTGCATCAGACGTACTCAAACTATTTATTAACCAATGTTAAACTAGACGATCCAAATCAAACTATTTATTAACCTCCACTTGCTTTGGATATATATTAATATATGCACATGTACGGATGTCTTATACCACATTTAAGGTGGAGGTCCACTTGCTTTAGATCACACACATATATATATAAATGCACATGCATATAGCCTTTAAAATGTGGAGGTCCGCTTGGATTAGATCATATATGTGTATGCACATGAACTTTTGATATACTTCAACCCATTTTTATTGCCTCATCTGGGCTCAGCAACTTTTGATATACTTCAACCCTTCCATTGTTAGTACTTCATAGCAAATAACTTATTATTTCTCCTGAAGAGACAAAACAGATAGATAGAGGCCTCCTCGCCTTCTGTCTGTCTTATGAGCTCGAGCTACTCCTGGCAAAATACTGAAACAAACATGAACAGTAGACTGCACGGAAGAAACCAGAGACGAGGATGGAGAGCCATCTGTGATTCTTTCGTCTCGCCACGTAGTGAAGATGATTGGAAACGACGACTGCAACTCGATTTTTAACTCTTGTGACTGAATCATTTGCAGAAAAAAATCCATATCTTCGCATTGCTACTAGGAATTTATTCATTACTGCATAGACGACTGGGAGAGCAAAGCAAGGTTCTCCTTACAAAGACGACTGGGTAATGCAACACAATCGAAGAGCATAAGATTTTTTTAAAAAAGGCACTCCCATCATACGATTGCTATTTCCTCCTTGTAATCTCTCAGCATTTTTACGAAGTCATCGATGTAGGATTCATTGCGGTGTTTGTCTGAGAATGCCTGCTCTCGTAGCTTTTGGGCGTTTGCTCTCAATGCCTCGCCCTTCTCTTCCACCATGACCTTCCTTACGGCCATGGCCACCCCTTCTCGGGTGAACGATCCATCGTTCTCGTCCCTTGGCACCTCCACTCCAAGCTCGTCCGCCTCCAGCCGCCGAGCAATGAGACTTTGATCCGCGATCAAAGGCAGCATCACGAAGGGATGCCCAAATTGGAGTCCTTCGATCACCGAACTGCAACCGCAGTGCGTGAAGAAGGACCCGACCGATGGATGGCTCAAGACCTTGAACTGAGGAACCCAACCGTTGGCGATGACTCCGTTGCCCTCCGTCCGCTTCTCCACCGCTGCTGGCTCTAGCAGCTCCGCCGCCTCTTCCGCCGGCCTCCTCAGAGCCCACAGAAACGGCACCCCGGACAGCTCCAGGCCCAGGCACATCTCGCGCTGCTGCTCTGCGCTCAGCATCGCCTCGCTCCCGAAGGCGACGAAGACCACGGTTTGGGGGGCATGTTTACTCAGCCACTCCAAGATCTCCTCTCCGGCCGCATCCTCCTCGTGGCCGCCGTCCGGCGGCAGCGGACCTAGCGGAACCAGAGGCTTCGCGTAAAGATCTGACGCGAGGTTGAACCAAACGGGCTCGAGCTCGGAGCAGCTTCGAACAGCAATCAAGCTGCATCCTTTGACCACAGACGACGAGCTCTTCGCGAGGGAGACGCCCAACGCGTTCTTCTGGAAGACCCGCATCATTCTTCGAGCTTCGAAGGGACGATAAGCAACATTCGATGGAAAAGGTATCCACTTGGGCGGCACGGTGAGGTCCTCTGGGCTGAATCCTCCGTCGCGGTCCGCCGTCAGCCTTCCCCATTCAAAGGCGAGAGTCGAAGCAGGAAAGATGCTGAAGAACACGCACGGCACCTTGAACTCGGAAGCGACCGGCAGCACCCAGTGCTGCGCGAGGTCGAGCACGATCCAGTCCGGCCTCGCCGCCGACGAGATTTGGTGGCTCAGGAACCGCGAGAAGGGGGTCCGCAGTCCGTTGAGTGCCTCCAGGAGAAACTGCAGTTGATCCCGGTGGACGAAGTCGCTGGTGGACTCGACGTCGGCGGGGAGGTTGTCGACCGGCGGCAAGGGGAAGGACACAAAGTCTATGAACGGGGATAGGTCGGAGGGGATGGTGGGGAGCCTGCTGAGGTTTCTCGGCGTGGTGATGAAGGAGACGCGGTGGCCTCGCCTGGCCAGGGATTTGGAGAGCTCGAGGAAGGGCAGCAGGTGACCGAAGGCGAGCCAGGGGAAGACGACGATGTGAAGAGGATCTCCATCTTGAGCAGCCATCGTAGAACGGCTGCGAACGGCGAAGGGCGGCGAGCAGATGGGAAGAAGCCGTGGCAGATCAACTCATCTTTATCACCATTTCCATACTTTTTATCATATAATATTAAAGTATATTATATTATAATATATTATCTTCTCATCTTCTGCGCGACCGAAGTGGAGGTTTCCTTCGTTTTCCGGGATGCTTCCGCTGAGACGGTTGCCGATCTCCGGTGGGATGCTGCCGGCGAGGCGACTGCCGTAGAGGGAGAGCCGGTCGAGCTTTGGAAGGGAGCAGAGATCAATGGGGATCGGTCCTTGGAAGCTTGTTCTTATGGAGATCGATGTCCTCTCTTTTTTTGGAGGTTTAATTCTCCTGTAAGATGGAAATGACAGGTCTAAGTATTATATCTAAGAATTGAATCACGGTGATACATGGTTCATGTGATGAACCGGAAGCAAATCTAATGCGAATGTGATGGAGGAACTAATGATGTTGCACTTTTTTAAGATGAAATCTGTTTTTTTTTTTAACTTATTGAATATTATTGAGCCAACAAACTCCTAATCATCAAAGTTGGTGCGTATACCTTTTTGTATTTTAAAATGAAATCTGCTGATATAAGCTGTAGAAATAATAGGCGAACCAAAACCCAGAAAAAATAATTAGGCCAAATGTAAGAGACAAAAAAGATTTATATATAATTTTATTTGATGCAAAACTTAAAATTGACCAAAATATTTAGCTAGAAAAATTGTACTTCAGAAGCATTATATATAATTTTTAATTTAAAATCTAAGGATGAAATCTATGCATTATATATAATTTTTAATTTAAAATCTAAGGATGAAATCTATTTAAATTTAGAATTAAGTCGACTTAACCAAGTCAAACTGATTGAACCTAAATGAGTTTGGCAAAACCAAGCCAAATGATAGTTTTAGTTGAACCAAATAGCTGTTAGAAAGTTGAACCAAGTAGCAGATAGAATGAACATAAACCAGTTAAAATTTGGTACACTAAAGAGAATCAAACTACTTATTAGCTTATGTTAAATTAGATCGTCAAAATTAAATTATTTAAACAATGGACATCTATGCTTAAATAGTTTGATCAGATTGAATTTATGTAAGTTGTATACAAAGTGTATATCCTTCTCTATACAGGAGGTCTTTAAAATATTAGATCGAGTTCTAAAAAAAAGATTGAATCTATGGATGTTGAGTCAATATAACTTGATGTATAGATGGATCTAACTACTCCTGACGAGACGAACTATTTTGCACACACAACTCCTCGCATACGAGTGAGTGAAGGAGTAATACTGGTAAAAAAAGATCGTAAATTTTAGATAATCTTTTAACTAAAATCCAACAAATTAGATAGCCAATGATGAAAACATCGCTGGTACACCTATGCAAGATTCAATTAGCACACAAGGCTCAATGATACGAAGGCCTCAAACCCTTAAATCCTTACACCCGCAGCCATACTACATTCAATGGCTCAATGCTTGTGGTAAGTTAAAGGTAACAATGATGGTACATGTGTATTTTTTTGTTGGTACCTATTATGACTTTATGAACTGTGATGTGGTGTCAATACAAGCTTGTGCATTACTACTTGGAAGATAATGACAATATGATAAGGATGCTACGCATTATGGTCGTTCTAAAAGGTACTTCTTTATACACAAAGATAAGTAAATTGTGCTAGTTCCAATATCATTGGAAGAAATTCTCAAAGACGATTTGGATAGGGCTGAATGTGAGAAAAAAGAAAAGGAGATGAGCGATATCTACTAAATGAGAAGTGAGAGACATCAGCCCAAATTGAGAGAAAAGAAAGAAAAATGTGAGAAGAAAAGAGAGATACCGATCAAGGGATGGGTTCTATTAGCCATCAAAAGTGAGATGAGAGAATTAGAAACCAATCCCCAAGAGTGCTTTGTGCTTTATGCAAGGACGCTCTCTTTTCTACTAAGTATTTATCCTCTTCTTTGCCTGTTTCGATTGTTTCTTTGATGCAAAAGTTTGTTGATGTATTTCCAGATGAGATACCTGCAAGGCTGCTGCCATTACGGAGGATAGAGCATCAAATCAATTTGATTCCGAGAGTATCTTTGCCTAACCGTCCCCTATACATACCAATCCCAAGGAGACAAAAGAAATTCAACACTAAGTGCAAGAGCTTCTCGATAAAGGGTATGTGCGTAAAAGTTTAAGTCCATATATTATTATTGTTTTATTTGTGCCAAAGAAAGATAGGCCATAGAGGATGTGTATAAACTATCGAGCTATCAATAATATTACGAAACATTATTATCATCATATTCCTTGGTTAGATAATATGCTTGATGAATTGTGTGGTTCTACTATCTACTTGTGTAATTGTTACCACCAAATTAGAATGAAGTTAGGTGATGAATGGAAAACTATTTTTAAGACTAAATTCAGATTATATGAATGGTTAGTTATGCCATTTGGATTTACTAATGCACCTAGTACGTTCATGCGCTTAATGAATGAAGTATTGAGAGCTTTTATTAAAAAATTTGTGGTACTTTAGTTAGATGATATATTAATTTATAACAAGTCTTTTGATGAACATTTAACACACATGCACCAAGCTTTGATTACTTTGGGAGAAGCGTACTTGTTTGCTAACCTTGAGAAGTGCACCTTTTGCATAGATCGAGTCGTGCTTATTGATTTTGTTGTGACTGTACAGGGAATTGAGGTGGATGAGGAAAAGGTGAAAGTCATTCGAGCATGGCTAACACCTACAACAATCATGCAAGTGCAGAGTTTCATAGACTGGCTAGCTTCTATCGTCGATCCGTAAAGGATTTCAGCACGCTCCTGCTTTACTCAATGTCTTGATAAAAAAGAATGTATCTTTCAAGTGGGAAAAAACGCAAGAAGATGCCTTCAATATGCTGAAAGATAAATTAACTAATACACCACTTTTACAACTTCCTGATTTCGATAAAACTTTTGAAATAGAATGTGATGCTAGCGGTATTGGAATTGAAGGTGTTCTTATGCAAGATAGGAAACCTATTACTTGCTTTAGTAAAAAAATTAGTGGTCCAGGCTTAAACTACTCAACATATGATAAGGAATTATATGTGTTGGTTAGAGTGTTAGAAACATGACAATATTATCTCTGGTCAAAAGAATTTATCATACATTCAGGCTATGAATCGTTGAAGTATATTCATAGCCAAAGTAAGTTGAATCGAGACATGCTAAGTGGATCAAATTTATTGGAACTTTTCTGTTGTGAAATATAAGAAAAGCAAGGATAATCTAGTTACCGATGCTTTATCTAAACGATACATGTTGTTGTCCCAACTTGATTGTAAAATTCTTAGTTTGGAAAGATTAAAAGAATTATATACTACTGACTTGGATTTCAAAGATATCTACGCTAATTGTAAAGAAGGGAGATGCTGGGATAAATATGTACTGAATGATGATTATTTATTTAGAGTTAACAAGCTTTGTGTTCCTACAAGTTATGTTCGTCTTCTATTGTTGTAGGAAGCGCATGAAGGTGGTTTGATGGGATATTTTTTAGGATACATAAGACTAAGGACGTATTGGCAATGCACTTTTATTAACCAAAGATGAGGCGCGACGTCGAGCGTTACGTGGGGAGATACACTACTTGTCAAATAGCTAAGTCTTGCTTAAACCCACATAGTTTATATACGCCTCTTCCTATTCTGAAATTACCTTAATATGATATTTCTATGAATTTTGTGTTGGGTTTACCAAGGGGAGAGACAATATATTTTTTGTTGTTGATAGATTTTCTGAGATGGCTTATTTCATACATTGTCATAAAAGCGATGATGTTACTTATGTTGCTGATTTATTTTTTAGGGAGATCGTTCGCCTACATGGAGTGTCGAAAATAATTATTTCAGATCGTGATTTAAAATTTTTAAGCCACTTTTGGAGGATGCTTTGGGGCAAGCTCGGGACAAAACTACTATTTTCAACTACATGTCATCTCCAAACTGATGGACAAACTGAGGTCGACAACCGCACACTTGGTACCATACTATGAGCGATACTCAAAAGAATTGAAGCTTTGGAAAGAGTGTTTACCACACATTCAGTTCGCCAACAACCATGTGGTGCATTCAACTATAAAGTTTTGTCCATTCAAGGTCGTTTATGAATTTAAGTTTACTGCTCTAATTGATTTATTACCTCTGCTACCTTCAGAAAGAGGTAATCTTGATGCTGAGAAGTATGTTGAGATGATTCGTAAGATACATCAGTAACCAAAATAAATATTGAGAAGATGCAATTACAATATAAGAAGTATGTGGACCAAGGCAGAAAGAAAGTTATTTTTAAAGAAGGAGATTTGGTTTGGTTGCATTTGCACAAAGATCGATTTTCAATACAACGTAAGTTCAAACTGATGCCACAAGGTGATATATTCAATGTAGCTGATTTATCTCCATACTTGGGTGATAAAGATGAAATGGAGTCGAGGTCGACTCCTTTTCGGGAAGGGGAGTATGATGAGGATATTGCTGGTGCACTCGGGAAAGGGAGTATGATGAGGATATTGCTGGTGCACCCATGCAAGATTCAATTAGCATACAAAGCCTAATGACATGAGCCCGTACCCGATGCTTATGACAACACATTAATTCTTTTCAAGAATTACTGATATAGAAGTTGCTTTAATAATTGAATGAATATTTATTTAAGTGCAAATCAAATATTTAATAAAGAGCAAATCAATGAATATTTATTCAAGAGCAAACTTAATGAGTCTTGAACCCAAGACCTCATGATCCTTCCGTATAGAGCTCAACTACTCTAACTAGAGGGATGTACACTCTATAAATATTTTATAGAGTGTACATGATTCAAAACTCCCGTATATGATTCAAAACTCATGTTAGGCTATAAATTTAGTAAACGAGTTCTACTTTAAAAATTAAAATATTTATTAAGATAATACTTTGACACTAGAAGAAGTCAAAATTATGAGTCGGTTAGTGTATATTCTAGATTTTTAATGTTTAAACTTAAAAATATCAGGTATTAAAAACATAATTTTATAGCATGCAACTATAAAAAACTAATAGGTACCCAATTCTTTATAAAAAAATTTGTTGGAGAACTTAATTGCTTTATCCATTAGGAAATTAATTAGGGAAAAACATATCCTATAATAGGGTTAGATCATGCTTTGGAAAATTAATTAAACACAAATATATCATAGCCAATGGTAGGTGATTAAAAACTCACGATAAGCACTAGCATTTAGCCCTCCATTTTAACCAAATGAGCATGTACTCTTGAAAAATCATGTTATTAGTGATCTTTGGTACTAAGACATTTTATATTAGTGATGCTTCCACTTGCTTTAATCTATATATTAATATATGTACAGGCATAACCTTTAAAAGGGGTGTAGTGAACTAGATTTCATAATACCACTAGGCGGAGGTAGGGTGTCACAGCCCTTTTTAGCGTGGCTTGACGGTGCTGCAAACCACTGGTCATGCGGCATGAACAACTCTAAGTTCACAAGCCTTAGTGCGGAAACAAAAGTATAAAACGAGATTCGTCCAGGATCGGTTGAGAGGGAAAAGGTATGCTTTGTATTGCACCGTTAAAACCTCTCAGACAAAAGGTCCTCCAAGCCACAGGTCGGCTGGAGGCAAAAACGCTAAGGAAATTCATAAGAAAATTCAAAGGAAAATACAGAAGATAACCTCACTTCACTCCTCTGCAGGGCAGCTTCAAGCAAACTGAGAGCCCTTCAAAATGTTGGTGGTCTGCCCCTTTTATAGGCAGAGGATGACCCTTGAGTTGCCCCATTAAGGCTGAGATCTTAGCATGATGAAGATCTCCTTCTTGGTTAGGCTGCTGGCGCCAAGTGTTAATCCTTGCAGGTTTTCCATTAATGCTGGGATTTGGGCCGTGATTAGTATCTTTAAGGAAGTGATAGAGGGCTTCAGCAAGGAGGTTCTTCTGAGATTGCATTGGCTTCTGAACGGTGGCTGCCTGCTTTCTGGTTGTGCTGAGTGCGCGCGTCAGGGTCTGTCTGCCTGCCTGGCCTAGCGCGCGGCTGCTTGTTGCCCGTTTGCTGTACTGCGCGCTGCGGCCTGTTTGCCGGTTGCTGTCCTGTACGCTGCGGCCTGTTTGCCGGTTGCTGTCCTGCACGCTGCGGCCTGTTTGCCATTTGCCTTGGTATTGCTGGTTCGTGAGCCTCGGTTCCTTTGTTCTGGCATGGGACTTAGGTGATTTGTTGGGGTCTTCGCCTTGTTTTTAGCATGGGGGTGTAACAACTCTCCCCCCTTGGAGATGTTGTCGTCCCTGGCAACTCAGTGGCTAAGTATTGATGAATCAGGTCTTTATACTGCCACAGGGTCGTGTCCCTTTTCGAGGTTGCCTCCTCCGGGGCTGAGTCCTTCCATTGGACCAAGAACTCAGTGTGTCCTCCGGACTGTGTCTTTCTGCGCCCAGGGATGCGCTCGGCTCGTCGTCTGAACTCCTTGACGACTGTCGGAGGTGCCCGTTCCACTTGCTGCCTGGAAGGGTCAGTATCTCTATGAAAGGGCTTGAGGAAACTTACATGAAACATAGGATGGATCTTTAGGCGGGATGACAACTCCAACTGATATGCTGCCTCACCAATGCATTTCACCATCTTGAAGGGGCCATCGTACTTTGGCATAAGTCCCATGTGAACGCGCGTCCCTCTAGCTTTCTTCCACATTTGCGGGGTAAGTTTGAGCAAAACCTCATCCCCGACTTGGAATTCTCTGGGCCTGCGATACTTGTCTGCGTACTTCTTCATGCGATGCGCCGCCTTCTCTAAACTTGCGCGCGCATCCTCCAGTTGGTCCTGTCTGTTCAAGGAAAACTTGGTGGCTTCCGGGCATCTGTCATCAGCTGTGCCACGGGCCAATTCGACTGGAGAAATTGAAACATACCCGTAGACCACTTCGAATGGAGACTTCTCGGTTGCCGACCCCCGATGGTTGTTGTAACAGAACTGAGCTGAGTCAATCAGCTCTACCCAGTTACCTTGACTTGCGGTAACGAAGTGCCGAAGGTACTCTTCCAAAAGTCCGTTGATGCGCTCCGTCTGTCCATCGGTTTGGGGGTGTCCTGCTGTTGAGAATTTCAGCTTTGTCCCAAGTAACTTGAACAAAGTTGCCCAGAATCTTCCCATGAAGCGTCTGTCCCGATCGCTAACCATATCTTCTGGGAGGCCAAAATATCTCACAACGTGCTTGAAAAACCGTTCAGCCGTCTCCTCGGCTGTAACATGTTCAGTAGTGGGGATGAACACAGCAAACTTGCTGAACCTGTCTACCACCACAAGTATTGTAGAAAATCCGTTAACTTTGGGAAAAGACTTGATATAGTCCAAAGAAATTGATAATCAAGGTCGGGACGAAATGGGCAAAGGTTGGAGCAAGCTTGCAACTTTGGCTCGCTCGGCCTTATCCTTCTGGCATATGGCACAAGTCTTAACATGTGCTTCGACATCATTCTCCATGTTCGGCCAGTAGTACGAACGCCCAAAGAGAGCAAGGGTGCGCTCCACGCTCGAATGTCCTGCCCAAGGGGTGTCATGGCACTCTTCTATCAGCTCACGTCTGATGTCTGTTGAGTTTGGCACATAAGTTCGTCCCCCTTTGATCTGCAATAGTCCGGCCGAATTCTTCCAGAATCGCCGGTTCTTCCTCTCAGTAACCTGTTGCAACAAAGATTGGTAAGCTGTGTCCTCTTTGGCGCAGTCTTGCAGCCGCTTAGTCAAGGTGCCATGCGCGCGAGTAACGACACATGCACGTCGGCCGCTTGGTTGTGGCGTTCGGCCTTATGTTCCCAGGTGAACTCGAACTCAGCAAGCTGTGCTTGCCAGCGCACCTGCTTGGCAAAAAGCTTATGCTGGGTCTGGAAAAAGGTGTTCGCCACGTTGTCTGTGCGCACCACGAAGGGAACACCACAGCCAACATCTCCTTCTCATGCGCCCCATACTTTTGCTCGGCGTTGTTGAGCTTTCGGCTTTCATAAGCCAATGGATGTTCGTCCTGCACAAGAATTCCGCCCAAGGCACGATCAGAGGCGTCAGTTATTACCTCAAACGCCTTGCTAAAATCTGGCAGGCTCAAGACGAGTTTAGATGTCATGCAGTCCTTGAGCTTTTGCATGACATCTTCGCATTCTTCAGCCCATCTCAATTTGTGTTCTTTCTTCAGGAGATTTGTCAAAGGCGCTGTAATGCGGGAGTATCCCTCAATGAACCTGCGATAATAGTTAGTTAGCCCAAGGAAAGATTGCAGTTCGGTGGGATTGCTCGGTTGTGGCCAGTCCTTGATGGCCTGCACTTTTCCCTTATCCATGCGCACTTGGCCGTTGCCAATCCTTTGCCCAGGGAAAAGTATCTCTTGTTGGGCCAACTCATACTTGTCCTTTCGAACGAACAAGCTGTGTTCCCGCAGCCTCTGAAAAACTTGCTGGAGATGTCCCATATGTCCCTCCAGGTTGTCCGAATACACAGCGATGTCATCCAAATACACCACCACAAACTTATCCAGGAAGTCGTGGAAGACATCGTTCATCAGGTTGTAGAAGGTAGCTGGGGCATTCGTTAGTCCAAAAGGCATGACTAAAAATTCGAAGGACCCATACCTTGTCACGCAAGTCGTCTTGGCCTCATCGCCTGCTGCGATTCTGACTTGCCAATACCCCGATCTGAGGTCGAGTTTGATTAAAACTCGTGCATGCCCCAATCGGTCAAATAAGTCATCGATGAGAGGGAGGGGGTACCGATTCCTCACTGTCACCTTGTTCAGCGCACGGTAGTCGATACACATGCGCAACTTGCCGTCCTTCTTGCGTTGGAACAGGACGGGCGCTCCATAGGGAGCCTTGGATGGACGGATCAGGCCTACATCCAACAGTTCATCGAGCTGCTTCTTAAGTTCTGCAAGCTCGGTAGGCGGCATTCGGTAGGGCGCCTGTGTTGGTGGTCGGGTGTCGGGGACCAACTCAATCTGATGGTTCGTGGCCCGACGTGGCGGAAGCTTCTTCGGAAGTTCTTCTGGCATAATGTCCCCAAAGTGCTCAAGAAGGGACTGTACTTCAGTTGGCACGCATCTGGGTTCTGATGCTGCCACTTCACGAACAATCGCGACATAGGTTGTTTCTGCCCGTCGGAGCCCCTTGTCTAGCTGGATGGCCGAGAGTAGGGGCCAGCCGCAGCTACGGGCTGAACATTGCTAGTAGCAAAGAAGTTGACGGGTGTAAAACCTGGCATTGCAGGGTCCATGGTGATGAATCCGCCGACGTGGGGTGCAGCCATGGTCTGGGAGTTCAGAAGGAACTCAAGACCAAGGATGAACTCCAAATCGTCTATGGGTGCGACGAGAATGTCAATGCTGCCTAACCATGGTCCAATCTGCAAGGCTATCTGCTGGGCAACCCCTGCCACGGGGGTGGCCGGAGCATTAATGGTCTTCATGTAGCTGAATGGTGCTGGTGAAAGAGGTAGGTCGATGATGCGCGCCAGTGCTTCGTTCATATAGTTGTGCGTGGCGCCAGAATCGATCAGGGCTTCGCATGGGTGCCCATTGACCAGGACCCATACGTACATCAGTCGCGGCCCATCTTCAGGCCTGATGGTGCCGACTCTCTAGATAATTGATGCGCGGGCGGCCGGGGCACGCGCTAGTGCTTGGGTGATGGGAACCACAGCAAGTGGTTCGGCTTGTGCTGGGACTCTGGAGACGATGGTATGTGCACTTTGCCCACACCCCGGGCATCTGCGTGCAGGATGCGGCCCTCCACATATGTAGCAACCAAACTGGGCGACTCCTCCTCCTTGCTGAGGAGCTCGCACAAGTTTTCTAGCAGGCACAGTGGCACGCCTGGCTGGGGTGCCACGAACAGGAGGGCGCGGATGGCTTCATCCCTGGGTTCGGGCATGACTTGGCCGAGCATCATCATCCCGTGGCCTTGGCCCGAACGTTCGCAGGTCTGTCAAGCTCTCCGCGCTAGCCATTGCTTCGCTCAGTGTGGTAACTCCTCTCCGGTGGAGTTTGTCCCGAGCATTAGCCTACAAACCTTCAACAAAAGCAAAGAAAAGATCTTGTTCGAACATGTCCTTGAGGTCAAGGATCACGCTGCTGAACTCCTGGATATACTCCCGGATGCTCCAAGCTTGTCGTAAGTCTCGGAGGCAATTTCTTGCTGCATAGGCGGTGTTCACAGGGAGAAAATAAAGGCGTAATTCTTCTGCCATCGTTTCCAATTCCTTCGGATCACCATCACCGTCATAGCTGGGCGCACTGCACCGCACGCGCCACCACTGCTTGGCATCGCCGTCGAGGTAGGTCGCTGCGGTCGGGACCTTATCCTCTTCGGCCAGTTACGTGGCTCGGAAGTACGAGTCTAAGTCCCAGATAAAGTTATCCAAAACTTGGGCGTCCCTAACGCCAAAGTATATTTTTGGTTCTGGGATGCGGATAGTGGCCTTCGATGGGGGGCGCAAGCTGGGAGGCGCACGGATTTCTGCCCGCAAGTCCTCCATCTCCACCCTCAGCTGCTGTTCTAAGGCGTCCAGGTTGGGGCTTGGCGAAAGGTTGGGTTCGCCTTGCTCAGCCACCATCTGGAGTGTAAACCCCTCCTTTGGAAAAAAAAAAAAAGGTGCCGAAAAAAAAAAGAGGGGGAAAGAGGAAAAAGGCAGGGCACTGTACGCGTGCCCTCTTCCTCGCCCACCCCGTGCTCCCCACCTTCGCTCTCCCGCCGACAGCCCTCGCCCATGCTTTCTTCCCACCGCCGACGACTATTCCCACCTCATCTTGTCCTCTCCATTTTCCTCACCCACCGGCCACCGGAGGAACGTCGCCGATGCCCTCCCACTCGCCTTCGCCCATCCCTCTTCCCACGGACGCCGCGAAGCTTGCTCGCCGGCGTCTCCGTCCCACTGCATGCCCACCTCCTCCGAGCAACGAAAGAGCGCGGGAGACTCGCCGGCACGCCGTTCGCCGCCTCCCCGCTGTCCCCTTGCCTCGCCGCTATTGGAACAGGAACAACGAACACACGAAGTGGAGAAGCAACGATGGGAAGGGAAAATTTATGTGGAGCGCCTCATGCTTTCTCCCATATTCATCATATTAAATAACCCTACTACATCTATAAAATTGGAAAAAATAAAACTGGAAACTAGAGAAGATATGGAAAATATTTCATCTTCTCTTTACAATGTAAACTTGGAAATTGTAAATAAAACATGCAAAGATTAAATCAAAAATACTTGTTTCCTAAAACAAGCTTATTTCCTAACAGTCTCCCCCCTAAGCTTGTTCTTACTTTTCACTGTATTTGGAAAGAACGTACCCACAACCACTGTAGATAAAATCACCAACTCGAAACTTGCATCTCTTAACCTTCTTGCCGGATTGCACCCAATCATCATCAACATTCAAGTCATAATCAAACTCATCTTTGACACCATTTTTTGAATCAGAATCCTTTGAAGCTTGACCAATCTCTTGATGAGTTTTACCTGCTTTGATGAGCAAAGATTCTTTGACATTCTTAATGGCACTAAGTTTTTGACATCTGACGTCCGCGTTGAACTGAAACAAACCGGACGAAAAATCGTGAAAACTAGCTAAACCGGTGCCTGAACTGCATCTGAACCGGACCAGACCGAACCGGGCCAGACCAAACCGGGCCAGACCGAACCGGACCGGCCGGCTGAAACCCTTCGGACCGAACCAACGCACGCGTGCTGCACGCGCCGGCCGACCCGCTCCCTCTTCCTCTTCGCTCGAGCTCTTCTCGAGCCCATCACCGAATGCCTCTCGTCGCCGCTCCTTGCCGACGATCGACCACCGCCCACGCGACGGAAACCAGCATGTGAGGTGTTCACTTCTTCTCCGACTCACCGGCCATCTTTCCTTGCCGCCGACCGAGCTAGAAAACTCGCAAAGCACGCCGACGTCTGCTGCTCCTCTGTCGCCGGCGAAATCGCCACTTCCAGCCGCCTCTTCGCCGCTCCCACTGCGTTCTTCACCAAAAATCGACTCCCAGAAGTCGATATAGTTCGTAGGAGTCCTCTTGGCAGCGAAGGAACCGACGGCTGAGCTCCTACCAGCGATTTTGGTGGAAAACAGGCTACCTTCCCTGTTTTCGGCGAATTCCTCCTCTGCTGCTGCGTCTTCCTTGAAGTCCTGACCGATGCCGCCCGCGCCGTCTGGTACGGCGAGCTCCCCGATGAGGCCGATTTCCTCCCCCATTTCCACCACGCCCTGCTCGAGATGGAGGATCTCACGTCGCGCCTCATGCCGAACACCCTGTTCGGCCGACAGGAAAGAGGGGAACACCCTCCGCGCTCCGCCAGGCACGAAGCCAACTCCCAGCCTCCGGCCGCACTCCATCCTCGTCTCAGCTCTTCTCGCTGGAGTTGTCCTCTCCTCCGGCGCCGCCGTTGTCTCTCGAGACAGGGAAACGCCCTGTTTCGAGAGCTTCATTAGCTCTCGCCCTCTCCGCTTGAGGAGGATGAGCGCATTGCGTGAGAGACCTGCTGGCTTTTGGAACTCGACGGCTGCTGGCTTCTCATCTTCCTCGTCATCGCTACCGCCGAGGAAGTCGTCGGTAAGAGGCTCCCCGTCGGAAGAGGCATTAGACGCAGACTGCTCATCTTCCACGTCGGACGACTCGCTTCCACGATCGCTGTCGCTATCGTCGTCATCCTCCTCGGAGCCTCGATCAAACTCGAAGGCTTCGAGCTCCTTGGAGGCATGAAGCTCCTCCTCATCGAGCGTCACATGGATCAAACTCGAAGGCATGAAGATGGCTTCGATGAGGGTTCTCTTGTCGGTGGACTCCTCTCCCGTGGCCACCGACTTGCACCTCTGGACAACGCCGAACCGTCCCGGTCCAATCTCCGCGTCGACCAGGTACTCCATCGCCAATCCTTCACTCATAGCACCCACGTCGCTCCCCTCCATTGGAGAAAGTTCCTGCAAAATAAATTCTTCAAAAAAGTTATCTTCTTCCCCAATTTTTGTTTCTGCAACAAGCAGAACTTGATAAACTTGATGAAGCTCTTCCTTTTCACTGGTTTCAGCTAGGTACACCCTCTCCTCTTTCTCACACTCAGAGGCATAATGTCCATAGTGACGACACTTCAAGCATCTGATGTGAGATTTATCTTTCCTTATCTTCTCACGCTTTGAAGATGAATCATCCCAATCTCCATCGCTACGGTCATGTGAACGTCCACCGTACCTTCCTCTCCCTTGAGCAAAACCTCTTGCTCTTCCTTGGCCTCTACCATGCCAATTGCTTGGAGGATCCCTACAGTGTCTCGTCTCACGCGTCCAATACAGCTGATTCTCCTCCTCTTGTAGGGAAGGTGCAATTCTTTCTTCAAAACTCTTCAATGCCCCTACTGCATGATCAACAGTCATAGTGGTTAAATCACCAAAGTGTTCGAGATTACATGCAATAGGATAAAATTTGGAGGGAATAGACCGAAGCAATTTTTCCATAACCAATTGCTCCTTCATCTCCAAACCAAGGTTTCTCATCTCAGACACAACCGAAGAAAGTCTGCCAATATATTCATCTATTGATTCTGAGTTCTTCATCTGCAACTTCTCGAATTTACCACGCAAACGACTACCTCTTGCGTTTCTGAATTTTTCATCCCCTACATGGAGATTCTTCAAAGTGTCCCACGTCTCTTTTGTTGTCTTTTTGTCAGCAACGAGAGCCAGGACTTCATCGCTCAAAGATTGATGAAGAATTGACCGAGCTACCTTGTCTTTCTTCCGTTCTACATGCGCAGCACCTCCTTCCGGCTCGATTGTTTCCCATGCTCCTTGCGCATGAAGGAACGACTCCATACGAACAGCCCACATCGTGTAGTTGCCTCCCTTTGTCAGCAAGGGTCCTGCTTGATGACTCCCTCCTACTGCTGAGGAGGTTCTGAGCATCGCATCTCCGGACGTGCCAACGATCGCCTACTTCCAGGACACCGACATCTGCATCGACATCTCTTCTGATATCAACCGAGCACACCTTGCTCTGATACCAATTGTTGGAACAGGAAAGACGAACACACGAAGTGGAGAAGCAGCGATGGGAA
Organism: Thalia dealbata; assembly: GCA_030544415.1. Lineage (NCBI taxonomy): Eukaryota > Viridiplantae > Streptophyta > Magnoliopsida > Zingiberales > Marantaceae > Thalia > Thalia dealbata. The sequence goes on from CM060458.1 coordinate 5,162,675, forward strand.
GGAAAAAATTATGTGGAGCGCCTCATGCTTTATCCCTTATTCATCATATTAAATAACCCTACTACATCTATAGAATTGGAAAAAATAAAACTGGAAACTAGAGAAGATATGGAAAATATTTCATCTTCTCTTTACAATGTAAACTTGGAAATTGTAAATAAAACATGCAAAGATTAAATCAAAAATACTTGTTTCCTAAAACAAGCTTATTTCCTAACAGCCGCTGCCGGATTTTGCAGCGGGATTGCCTCCTCTGCTCGCGGGCAGAAACAGAGCCGCGAGTAGGGGCCTTTGATCGCGCGCACACAAGCGACGATCCCTCGCCGCCGCGCCTCCTCCTCGCCTGTCGTCGCTGCCTTCTCGTCGGCGACACCTCTCCATCCCCGACCTGGTGCACGCGAGCCCACGAACGCTCACCGGAGCATCGCCATGCCGCTGCTCCCCACGCAGCCGCGAGCTCCCCTTCGTCGCACCCCCGCCATCGCCGTCGCCGCTGCCCGCAGGGACCCTGACGAACCTTCACCGAAGTCGGAGAGCCGTCTCCGGTGCTGCGTCGACCTCGTTGGAGCTCCATCGCCGGCGTCGGAAGGAACAAAGCGGACGAACAGAGGTAACGCTCGCCTCTGCTCTCGCCCCCTTTGAAGGATTTCTTCCTTAATCATGATTAACAAATATTTAATTAATATAAGTGAGATTAGTGGTTTAATTAAGGGCAATTAGTGAATAGGTTGGTTTGAATCAAGTTAAAGTGGATTGGGTTGGATCTGAGTTGGGTTTAGATTCGGGTTGAGTTAGTTGGGTGAGTTGAATCAAATAATTGAAATTGGTTCGAGCCCAAGTCAGATCAGATTAGATTGGGCTAGCTGAACCAGATTCAATTAAATTGGGCTGAATCCGAGTTGAGCCAGATTGAATTGATCCGAACCTGAGTTGAGCTAAATAAACTGATTCAAGCTCAAATTGAGCCCAATTGGATTGAATCAAATGAGAATTGAATCAAATTGATTTTAGATGAATCCGAATTGAACCGATTTCACTATTTGAACCCGAATTGAGTTAAATTGGTTCAGATTTGACCAAATTAGATTAATTTGGTCAATTAAAGTTAATTTTGATCAACTTTGATTAAATTGACTTGGATTAGGAATGAATTTGGGCTTGGGCTTTATGAATAGAGTTGGGCTAAACAAATTAGACCGATTAAACGGATAGATCGGATTAACATTAAATAATTTATTTCTATCCTAATTAATTCCAAAAAATTCTAAATAAATTTTCTTACCTCAGAAATATTATCTGTCAGCTATCTATACCGCGATTAGAGTTTTTGGGCTTCTTTTGGATTGGTTTCGAGGCCCGGACACACGATACAGGTGCGTAGGCTCAGTATAACATGATCTAATCAAGCTACGGTAAATCTTAATTAGATTTTTTTTGGAGATTCTTGGATGCCTGCCAATTAAATAAATATTATGCCTATTAAAGTACCAAAATACATATGCATGCTAGAAATACATATTTTATTAATTGTTCCACCTGCTTATCTGCTTATCGTTTATTATTTATCTAGCATGCTATGTTTCTCCTACCGCATATTATTATTTATTGATGTTATATGGCAGACTATACACATAGCTATCATGCGGAATAGGGGACCACGATAAACCATAAAACATAGTATCACGACATACACCAGACACTCTAGTATAGAGACAAGTGACATGATACTATCATATATTAGGAACATCACTGAAATACCCACAGGATGCTATTATGTAGCCTAGATAACATCGCGAACCACCAGTGTTCGGTTAGTGATGTTTACCCCTCCCGAGGCTTCTGACAGCTTAGATACTGGGAGCGGGGCTGAGGGATTGGACCAGTTAACTCTTGGGTCATATTAGACCAGCACATGGAGTGGTTCCAACCCAGGTTCTTATACCCACACGTACGCTGCTTCGGCGACACCGTGATAGTCCTGAGATGGCTACCGGGAATAATTCTACTCGACGAGCAGATATACGGCCGAGACACCACAACCCATCGTGCGGATGTGCGTTGACTCAGTTAGCATTGATTGCTTTCGAGTTAGAGGGGAGATACCCTTATGCCTTGGACAGTAGATCCGTGGACCGCACGCTAGCATCTTCGACGTCCTGCAGACGATCGGATGGGTAGTCCGGATCCTAGGGTTATTTTATTTCGGCTAGCCGTGGCCGATGGTTCTGGTGATGGTGACCCTGTCTACGGACAGAGTGTAGTACTATATTGGGGTCGTGCCCCTACGGAGTCCGGGGAGGCTGTAAGGGCACGACGGTTTCGCTAGGGGAGGCATAGTCGGCGACTAGCGAGACGAGGGAGAGGGTTATTGGGTCACTCGTCCTCTCCGCCAACATCAGTGCAGCGGGCACAGGTAGAGACTTAGAATGTAAAGGCACTGATGGGCTTAAGGACGTCCCGGGCCCGGGTTAATCCTTAAGCATACGTGGCAGCCCGAGATATACGATATGAGTTAGAGTCAGGTTTGACGACTTATTTTAGTGACACCGACCTATGAGATATAACCTAGGTGACATCTAGAGACGTACACATATTTATAACCTAGGTTGTCATATAGCTTGACGAGATAAAATTGATATTACATAGAAAATGGTTGTTTAATAACTAATATCATTAAGGCATCCTTGAATGAGCCCTCTAACCTTTGATTTCGTGCTATCATTTTGAGCGGTAAATATGCACTCGGCCGCAAGGCTGAGCACACCGAGTTTAATGTGTGTGCAGGTGTAGCGGTGTCGGTCAGATTTGCAGACGAGGGTTGCGTCATCCGAGGTGCGCTATCGTCCCCATTCCGATTCTTTCTTGATTTTGGGACGTAGTATGTAGTAGATCGATATCGAGACTGTACCAGGAGACTGTATTATTTATTTTATTAATACTACTAGTTGTTTATATTGCATAAATAAGATCTTGTTTTGCCTTGCATGGGTTGGTGAGCTCATGCGGCGATTGCCACATACCCGGCAGGTGGTTCGGGGCGTGACATGGAGCCTTTCCACCTCGGCCCGCAGGGACTGTACCGCAAGCTTGAGCTCCCCCATTAGGTCATAGACCGAGCTGTTGCCCGAGCTAGAGGACCCTTCGGCACTAGGAGTCCCCAGTCGTTCTTCCAGGAGGGCGAGTCTCCTCTCGACCCTCTCCTTAGCTTGCTTAGCTGCCATTCAGGGAGGACAAAAAGGAAGAAGCGAAAAAACACGTCGTGGGTTGGGAAAACATACTCGTCCACCCTTGTTGCTCAGAAAGTCCTTGCACAGGATCTTCCTTCCTTCTTGCTTAAGTAGGCTCGTTCCTTAGCTCTGATACCAAACTGTCACGGCCCTTTTTAGCGTAGCTTGACGGTGCTGCAAGCCACTGGTCGTGCGGCGTGAACAACTTCAAGTTCACAAGCCTTAGTGTGGAAACAGAAGTATAAAACGAGATTCGTCCAGGATCGGTTGAGAGGGAAAATGAATGCTTTGTATTGTACCGTTAAAACCTCTCAGACAAAAGGTCCTCCAAGCCATAGGTCGGCTGGAGGCAAAAACGCTAAGGAAATTCGTAAGGAAATTCAAAGGAAAATACAGAAGATAACCTCACTTCACTCCTCTGCAGGGCAGCTTCAAGCAAACTGAGAGCCCTTCAAAATGTTGGTGGTCTGCCCCTTTTATAGGCAGAGGATGACCCTTGAATTGCTCCATTAAGGCTGAGATCTTAGCATGATGAAGATCTCCTTCTTGGTTAGGCTGCTGGCGCCAAGTGTTAATCCTTGCAGGCTTTCCATTAATGCTGGGATTTGGGCCATGATTAATATCTTTAAGGAAGTGATAGAGGGCTTCAGCAAGGAGGTTCTTCTGAGATTGCCTTGGTTTCCAAACGGCGGCTGCCTGCTTTCTGGTTGTGCTGAGTGCGTGCGTCAGGGTCTGTCTGCCTGCCTGGCCTGGCGCGCGGCTGCCTGTTGCCCGTTTGCAGTACTGCGCGCTGCAGCCTGTTTGCCGGTTGCTGTTCTGCGCACTGCGGCCTGTTTGCCGTTTGCCTTAATCTTGCTAATTCGCGAGCCTCGGTTCCTTTGTTCTGGCATGGGACTTAGGCGATTTGTTGGGGCCTTCGCCTTATTTTTAGCATGGGGGTGTAACACAGGGCGCTACATGTTGCATTGGTGCACGCAGCTGTGTGTAGAACATGGCTGGATAGTGGTGCACAAAGCGCTCAGGTGCATATATGGGGAGTGCGCGATACGAACGTTTATTGTGTCAACGAGGCTGCGAGCAAATGGGCCTTAATTCATCACTGAATAAACGACTGGGAATTCAAAGCAAGGTTCTCATTACAAAAGACGACTAGGTAATGCAACACACTCCAAGGGCATAAGATTAAATAAATAAATAAAAGGCACTCCCATCATACAATTCCTATTTCTTTCTTGTTATCTCTCAGCATTTTTATGAAGCCATCGATGTAGGATTCACTGCGGTGTTTGTCTGAGAATACCTGCTCTTGTAGTTTTTGGGTGTTTGCTCTCAATGCCTCGCCCTTTTCTTCCACCATGACCTTCCTTACGGCCATGGCCACCCCTTCTCTGGTGAACAATCCATCGTTCTCGTCCCTCGGCACCTCCACTCCAAGCTCGTCCCCTCCAGCCGCCGAGCAATGAGATTTTGATCCGCGATCAAAGGCAGCATCACGAAGGGATGCCCAAATTGGAGGCCTTCGATCACCGAACTGCAACCGCAGTGCGTGAAGAAGGACCCGACCAATGGATGGCTCAAAACCTTGAACTGAGGAATCCAACCATTGGCGATGACTCTGTTTCCCTCGGTCCGCTTCTCCACCGCTGTTGGCGCTAGCAGCTCCGCCGCATCTTCCGCCGGCCTCCTCAGAGCCCACAGAAACGGCACCCCGGATAGCTCCAGGCCCAGGCACATCTCGCGCTGCTGCTCTGCGCTCAGCAGCGCCTCGCTCCCGAAGGCGACGAAGACCACGGCTTGGGGGGCATGTTTACTCAGCCACTCCATGATCTCCTCTCCGGCCGCATCCTCCTCGTGGCCGCCGTCCGGCGGCAGCGGACCTAGCGGAACCAGAGGCTTCGCGTAAAGATCTGACGCGAGGTTGAACCAAACGGGCTCGAGCTCGGAGCTGCTTCGAACAGCAATCAAGCTGCATCCTTTGATCACTGACGACGAGCTCTTCACGAGGGAGACGCCCAACGCGTTCTTCTGGAAGACCCGCATCATTCTTCGAGCTTCGAAGGAACGATAAGCAACATTCGATGGAAAAGGTATCCACTTGGGCGGCACGGTGAGGTCCTCTGGGCTGAATCCTCCGTCGTGGTCCGCCGTCAGCCTTCCCCATTCAAAGGCGAGAGTTGAAGCAGGAAAGATGCTGAAGAACACGCACGGCACCTTGAACTCGGAAGCGACCGGCAGCACCTAGTGCTGCGCGAGGTCGAGCACGATCCAGTCCGGCCTCGCCGCCGACGAGATTTGGTGGCTCAGGAACCGCGAGAAGGGGGTCCGCAGGCACTCAGGAGAAACTGCAGTTGATCCCGGTGGACGAAGTCGCTGGTGGACTCGACGTTGGCGGGGAGGTTGTCGACCGGCGGCAAGGGGAAGGACACAAAGTCTATGAACGGGGATAGGTCGGAGGGGACCGTGGGGAGCCTGCTGAGGTTTCTCGACGTGGAGATGAAGGAGACGCGGTGGCCTCGCCTGGCCAGGGATTTGGAGAGCTCGAGGAAGGGCAGTAGGTGACCGAAGGCGAGCCAGGGGAAGACGACGATGTGAAGACGATCTCCATCTGGAGCAGCCATCGTAGAACTGCTGCGAACGGCGAAGGGCGGCGAGCAGATGGGAAGAAGCCGTGGCAGATCAACTCATCTTTGTCGCCATTTCCATACTTTTATCATTGTTTTTTGTGTCTACTTTTTGTGTACTTTAAAATGAAATCTGCTAATATAAGATGTAGAAGTAATAGGTGAACCAAAACCAAAAAATAATAATTAGGCCAAATGTAAGAGAGAGAAAAAATTTATATTTAATTTTATTTGATGGAAAACTTAAAATTGACCACAATATTTAGCTAGAAAAGTTGCACATCAGAAGCATTACGTATAATTTTTAATTTGAAATCTAAGGGTGAAATCTATTTAAATTTAGAATTAAGTGGATTAAACCTAACTCAGATAACCAAGTCAAACTGATTGAACCTAAATGAATTTGGCCAAAACCAAACCAAATGATAGTTTTAGTTGAACCAAATAGCAGTTAGAATGGACCTAATTAAGTTAGAATGAACTTAAACTAGTTAAAATTTGGGGTTCTAAATAGACTCGAACTATATATTAACCTACGTTAGATTGGACCATCAAGATCAAATTAGTTAAATGGTGGACGTCGGTGATTAAATAGTCCAATCAGATCGAACTAACTCAACCTAAAGGCGGATTCAGTGACTCTCGACTGGGCGAACTATTTTGCACACACGCCCATCGGTTTTTGAGGCGATCAGACTTTTTTTAACTTTTCATATAATATGGGCAGATTGGTCGATGGTACTTCGATGAACAACGTAGTGATGACCCTTAAACTTCATCCAACAGTCTTAGGCTTGATTCGGAGATTGACTATAGGGTTAGATTTAGTAAATGAGTTCTATTTTAAAAATTATAATATTTATTAAAATAATAAGTATTAAAATATGTGAGTGATAACACTGGAAGAAGTGTATATATTCTAGATTTTAATATTTAAACTTTAAAAATTAGGTATTGAAAATATAATTTTATATCATGCAGCCGTATAAAACCAATGGGTATCCAATTCTTTATAAATTTTTCTTGGAAAACTTAATTGCTTTATCTATTGGGAAATTAATTAGGGACAAATCATGCCTTGGAAAATTAATTAAACACAAATATATCATTGTCTTTCATAGATGGTAGGCGATTCAAAACTCATGTTAGGCTCTAGTATCGAGCCTTCCACTTTAATCAAGTGAGCATGCACTCTGTGCACTCTTGAAAAATCATATTATTACAAAAATTTCCTACTAAGACATTTTATAGTAGTTACGCATCCACCCACTTGCTTTAAATTATATATCAATATATATGCGCATGCATATCCTTTAAAAGGGGCAGTGAACTAGATTTCATAATACTACTAGGCAGAGGGAGGGCGCTGCATGCTGCATTAGTGCACAAAACTGTATCTAGAACACGACTGGATAGTGGTGTGCAAAGCTCTCGAGCACGTACGACACAGCTAGCTGATAGGTCAAGGAGAGTTAGTGCAAGCGTAGGTGTGGGAGATGGGCGATGCAAATGCTTATTGCATCGACGAGGCTGCGAACGCATGGGGGTTTTAGAATTTAACGAGTCTTGAACTCAAAACCTTATGATCCTCCGTATAGAGTCCAATTATTCTAACCAGAATGGTATACATCGAACATGGCACAAACAATTTGCAAGGTGAGGCCGCAATGCACACGGGGAAGGCTGCGCAAGGTCTCAAAGTGCTGTGTCAGGGCACTACGCGTGGGCATGGTGCGGTCTTCAATTGATGGTGAGCTTGGGCAAGGCAGGTAGAGCGTGCGTGGTTGAATTCAAGCTCGGACTCCTAAGGCTGTGACATGGACGAGATCGCTATTGCACGTAGGAGAGGGGGTATGCTAGAAACTTAGGGCATTGTGTTGCGTCCAGACAGCGATGTATGATGTGTGGGCACGATGTTTCTTTAGGTGTCATTGCTGAAGAGGACACAACAGTTGTGTGCAAGACATGTAGACCTTCAGCCACAGCATAGAAGTAGCACGTATTCTTCTTTGACCTTCACTGGGTACACCACGAGTCTTTTAGGTTACTCTCGTTTTATGAGCACCTATTCACCTTCTATCAGCCACTCCTTAAAAAAAAAACTCAAACAAACAAGAACAATAGACTGCGTAGAAACAATGCGCGGAGAAAAACAGAGATGAGGGTGGAGAGCGATCGTTGATTCCTTCGCCTTTCTGAGCCCCAGATGCTGCCACATAGTCAAGATGATTGGAGACGACGACTGCAACTGGATTTTAGCTCTGTGACTGAATCATTTGCAAAAAAACATACCTTCCTCATCTCTCTATTCTGCTACTAGGGCTTAATTCATTACTAAATGGACAACTGGGCATTCAAAGCAAGGTTCTCATTACAAAAGATAACTGGGTAGCACAATCCAAAGCAGGGCATAAGATAATAACAGGCACTCCCATCATACGCTTGCTGTTTCTTCCTTGTTATCTCTCAGCATTTTTATGAAGTCATCGATGTAGGATTCGTTGCGTTGTTTGTCTGAGAATGCCTGCTCCTGTAGCTTTTGGGCTTTTGCTCTCAGTGCCTTGCCTTTTTCTTCCACCATGACCTTCCTCACGGCCATGGCCACCCCTTCTCTGGTGAACGATCCATCGTCCTCGTCCCTTGGCACCTCCACTCCAAGCTCGTCCGCCTCCAGCCGCCGAGCACTCAGACTTTGATCCGTGATCAAAGGCAGCATCACGAAGGGATGCCCAAATTGGAGGCCTTCGATCACCGAACTGCAACCGCAGTGCGTGAAGAAGGACCCGACCGATGGATGGCTCAAGACCTTGAGCTGAGGAACCCAACCGTTGGCGATGACTCCATTGCCCTCCGTCCGCTTCTCCACCGCTTCTGGCGCTAGCAGCTCCGCCGCCTCTTCCGCCGGCCTCCTCAGAGCCCACAGAAACGGCACCCCGGACAGCTCCAGGCCCAGGCACATCTCGCGCTGCTGCTCTGCGCTCAGCATCGCCTCGCTCCCGAAGGCGACGAAAACCACGGTTTGGGGGGCATGTTTACTCAGCCACTCCAAGATCTCCTCTCCGGCCTCATTCTCCCCGTGGCTGCCGTCCGGCGACAGCGGACCTAGCGGAATCAGAGGCTTCGCGTAAAGATCTGACGCGAGGTTGAACCAAAGGGGCTCGAGCTCGGAGCAGCTTCGAACAGCAATCAAGCTGCATCCTTTGAATACAGACGAGAAGCTGTCCCAGAGGGAGACGCCCAACGCGTTCTTCTGGAAGACCCGCATCATTCTTCGAGCTTCGAAGGGACGATAAGCAACATTCGACGGAAAAGGTATCCACTTGGGCGGCACGGTGAGGTCTTCAGGGCTGAATCCTCCGTCGCTGTCCGCCATCATCCTTCCCCAATCAAAGACGAGAGTCGAAGCAGGAAAGATGCTGAACCACACGCACGGCACCTTGAACTCGGAAGCGATCGGCAACACCCAATGCTGCGAGACGTCGAGCATGATCCAGTCCGGCCTCGCCACCGACGAGATTTGGCTCAGGAACCGCGAGAAGGGGATCTGGAGTCCGTCGAGTGCCTCGATGAGCAACTGCAGTTGATTCGGGTGGACGAGGTCGCTGGTGGACTCTACGTCGGCGGGGAGGTTGTCGACCGGCGGCAAGGGGAAGGAGACGAACTCTATGAGGGGGGATAGGTCGGATGGGATGGTGGGGAGCCTGCTGAGGTTTCTCGGCGTGGAGATGAAGGAGATGCGGTGGCCTCGCCTGGCCAGAGATTTGGAGAGCTCGAGAAAAGGCAGCAGGTGACCGAAGGCGAGCCAGGGGAAGACGACGATGTGAAGACGATCTCCATCTTGAGCAGCCATGGTAGAACTGAACTGCGAAGGGCGGGGAGGAGATGGGAAGCAGCAGTGGCTGTAAACTTATCTTTTCCGTACTTTTGTCATATATTATATTATATCATTCGTTATTATAATAACGTATGAATTAATATTGTTCTATTATTTATAATTGATTATATTTTTAAAAAAATTAATATTTGTTGAAATAAATAATTATATTTTAATATTAATTATAAACATGAATAATTATGTCGTTATCAATGAAGTATGAGTTATTATTTTAGTGTGTATTTATATATTAATTATGATGCTTATTATAATTATTTTTAATTAGATTTAGTAGGTATATAAATTTAATTGTAATAGTAATTATTATTAAAAATCAAAATTTAAACAAGAGTTATTTGCAAAAAAATATTTTTAAAAAAAGTGAAGAAATTTAAAGATGAAGTTTAATTGAAATTTTAAAATAATAGAAACATGCAAGAGATGAACACCTGGCCTATATTTTATCCACCTACAACCTTTGGATCAACATTGACCATGATTCGGTGGCGTTCATCTTGCTGTATTTTATAGTAATTATATGCATCAAAAATTTCTATTAGCCTTGTGGCTTAAACATACAAGATATGATCATTGATCAATCCTAAAAATGCATCCCTCATGTCCTGCAATTCCCTTGCCACATCTTTGATGAGCATTCTCTCTTTTGGTGATTCCTTGGAGCATAAAATGCCAACCATAAGCACAGAAGTAGTGCACTCGATTGCTTCCGTTCTCCATCTGCTCTTTGACAGATCGGTGATACCCGCCTGTTCATCTTCCCCACATACCAAAATCTTCGGATCTATAATCCTCAAAACTCCTCTGCAAAGTGCCATCTCAACGTATCTACGAAGGTTTAGTCCGTCGATGAAGGTATCATCGGTAGGTCTCTTCCTCGTGAACATCTCTAGCAGAAGAATGCCGTAACTGTAGACATCCCCTTGAGCTGAAACTTCGTTGTTCATCCCGTACTCTGAAACGAAAGCAAGAAGGAAGCAAACTGCATATAACTAGATCCGAGGACATTCCTGAACCAAGGAAGCAGCTGCGCTGCAAAGGAAGATGCAAACCTGGGGGGACATATCCGATGGATCCTTTCATTGTGCATGAACTCATCGATCCTGTGGATTCGTTGAGGAACTTCGCCAATCCAAAGTCAGCCACTCGCGCAACCAGGTTATTATCCAGAAGAACGTTGCTGGGTTTCAGATCACAGTGGACAAGAGGAGTCGGGCCGTGGTGATGGAGATAAGTTAGAGCTGACGCCACATCAATGGATATGTTCAGCCTCTGAACGAGGCTTAATCTTCGTGCTACGCCGCCCCCTTTCCTCGCTTGAGGGTGAAGCCACCGGTCGAGACTTCCATTCGGCAGGAACTCGAACACCAGAGCTTTGAAGTCGTTCCCTCGAAAGTCGACGCTCGAGCAGGACGTCAATACCTTGACGAGGTTCCGATGGCTGATGTTTCTCAAAGCTTCGCATTCGGCCGCGAAGCTTTTTAGAGCCCCTTTTTGTTCCATGTTGACCACCTTCACCGCGACGATATCTTTGCTGTCTTCCCACACTACCGCTCCTCCGTACACAGTTCCGAAGTTTCCCGTTCCGATGAGGCTAGTGAAGGAGAAGCCATCTGTTGCTCTCAGCAGCTCAGCAAATGAGACCTTCCTGTGCGGCTCTTTGATGCAGTGTTACAAATTAGAGGTAGATCTCTAATTATCATGATCTCAAGTCACAGTATAGAAGATAATCATATAAAATAACAATAGTGAATAATGAACAAAGAAGAAAAATGATTACATATATGAAGAGAGTAAACCAAATAGAGGATCTTTACTAAGGGCAAAATAACTCAAACGTCCTTGTATGATACCAAAAAGATCTCTATCTCTCTTAATAATTTTTCTTCATTTCACTATTGCTATTGATCTTCATTTCACTCCATTTTGATATCTCTCATAAAGGGGTCTACTTATAGTGGATCCACAACTCTAATTATAATGATAGAGAGTTGTGGACAACTAATTAATAGATAAACAAGGATCACTAGTTATTATAAAAAATATGAGCCATACATATTAGATTATTGAACTGAATAAACTAACAATCTCCACCTCGGTGAATAATCTAATAATGTTCGAATGCTCCACCTAAATTGACAAATTCTCAAAATCTAGAAGTGTTCTAGATCGCAAAGCTTCTTGAAGTCCCGCGAATGCTCCACCTAAATTGACAAATTCTCAAAATCTAGAAGTGTTCTAGATCACAAAGCTTCTTGAAGTCCCACGAATGCTCCACCTAAATTGACAAATTCTCAAAATCTAGAAGTGTTCTAGATCACAAAGTTTCTTCAAGTCCCGCAAATGCTCCATCTAAATTGACAAATTCTCAAAATCTAAAAGTGTTCTAGATCACAAAGCTTCTTCAAGTCCCGCGAATGCTCCACCTAAATTGACAAATTCTCAAAATCTAGAAGTGTTCTAGATCACAAAGCTTCTTCAAATCCCACCTAAATTGACTTTTGCATTTTGATATACTTCTATTTTAGATACTTTTGGACACCACAACTATATCATCAGATTCGCTCTATTGTGCTTCAGAGGAGGCATCAAATGTTGTAACCTTCCTTAATCTTCTCCTTTTGTAGGAAGGTGGGAGTGAACACAAAAACTATGACAAAACCTGAAATAACCTAGCTCTGATACCACTTGTTGGAAAATTGCCAAAATCACAATTCTAAACAAATAATTAAATCAAATGATGATATAAAAAGAATAAGCAAAATATAGTAATTTTATTCAGAAGATTGAAGATATAAGTCACTCGGGATCAATTTCTATCTCAGTGAATAGAGTATTTATACTAGAGATTACACAATATGAGCCAAGTATTATGTAAATACGTGGCTTCATAATAATAAAAGTTACTCTAAACCACATATATATTATTATATATATTAGATAATTTAGTCGATCTTAACAATCTCCACCTCGACTAACATTATCTAATTTACTACTCCACCTGAATGCACAATACTCCACCTGAGTAGTTGCATCTGAACACTGAACAAACTGATCTGGTTCATCTGCCTTTTTGACCAATTTCTGATTCTCCTGTGTCTTTTTCTCAACGGTCATACGCACCTCCTCAAAGTCCCGCTTCTCTTCAGGTTCCTGTTTATCAAGGATATGAACTTTCCTTTTACATATTTTGGGATGCCGGACCTTGTCCTCTTTAATCCATTTAGGACAATTTTGCAACGTGCGTCTTGACCTGGTTTTACAATTTTTAACATTTGTTGACATAAAAGCTGAATAACAGAATATCGGTTCAACATAACTAGCAGCAAATCTTGTTACTATTTTTTCCTGCAAAACATACAACCTGTTCTTCTGCAAAGCCTTCATGATCACTAAGGTTCCTTTAGTGACCTTCAAAACTCCACCTTGCTCGGTGAAAGTATAGCCAAGTGTACCAAGTGTAGGCAACGAAATTAAGTTATGCTGCAATTTAGGAACATGCAAAACATTAGATAATACTTTAACTGAGTCATCATGTAACTGAATTTTTATAGTTCCAATGCCGATCGCTTTGTAGGAGTTGTTGTTCCCCATCTGAACTTTTCTACCTTTAATTGGGCTATAGGTAGAAAACCAACTTCGGTGCGAAGTCATATGAACGGAGCATCCTGAATCAAGGATCCATTCATCTTTACTTCTTGAATCACCTGCATGGGCCACCAAAACATCCTCTGATTCATTTTCTAACTCTGCATAGGAGGTTTCAAATGTTTTGTGTTCTTTTCTTTCATATTGACGCTTGTTCTTCAATTTAAAACATTCGGCCTTAATATGACCCATTTTCTTGCAATAGTGACAAACTACATCTTTATGCCTTCCAAAATTGCTGCTATTACCAGTTGACCTCCCTCTTGAGATCAAAGCTTCACCATGATCGTTTCTTGAATTCTTCATGAGCTCACGTTCCAGGAGCTCCCTTGAATGTAGAGCAGTGATCACTTGTTCAAGAGTGATCGAATCCTTCCCATATAGCACCGTCTCTTGGAAATTTTTGAAGGAAGGCAAGAGTGAACATAGCAGGCACATGGCTTTAAATTCATCTTCAATCTTCACACCCATATTCTCGAGATCTCCAATGATTGTTTTGAAAGCATTGATGTAGTCGCCTATTGGAGTGTCTTCTGTCATTTTGAAAAGAATTAGCTTTTGTTGTAAAGCTAATTTACCTGTAAGCGTTTGTGTTTTGTATAAACACTCCAATTTCTTCCAAAGCTTTGCTGGTATGTCTTCGTGCAACACCTCTCAAAGAGCTTCATCTGACAAACAAAGACGGATGATAGCAAGCGCACGCATTTTTGATTTAGCATCTGATGACGTGTCTTCTAAGATAGTTTTAACTTCATCATCGCCTTGACAAAAACTGTGATCAAATAAAAAATTTGAACAAATCTCGAACAACCTGGCTATGATAAATCACAATTCTAAACAAATAATTAAATCAAATGATGATATAAAAAGAATAAGCAAAATATAGTAATTTTATTCAGAAGATTGAAGATACAAGTCACTCGGGATCAATTTCTATCTCAGTGAATAGAGTATTTATACTAGAGATTACACAATATGAGCCAAGTATTATGTAAATACGTGGCTTCATAATAATAAAAGTTACTCTAAACTACATATATATTATTATATATATTAGATAATTTAGTCGATCTTAACATGCATAGGTTGTCGGAAGAAAGCCTCCTTGACCTGCGAGAACGATAGCGAGGAATAAACACGCAGGTAAGAACGAGGAGGCATAAGATTCCGCCGGCTACCGAGGTGATAACTGCAATCAGCTTTGCGGGCGTCAGATGTCTCTTTCCCGGAGAGCATGATGGCAAATCGAGCTCTGCAACACCTCCGCAGAGTTTTCCATTTCCGGCAACGGAGAAAGCGCTTGGATTGCTGAAGAGCGTCCCGTCTCCCGGGACTTGTCCGTCGAAGTCGTTGTAGGAGAGATTGAGAAAAATTATTCCATGGAAGCTCCGAAGGAAATCTGGTATGCGCCCCGTTAAATTATTTCTCGAGACATCGAGCACTTCAAGCCCTCTTAATTCGCTAAATGACGACGGGATGGAGCCCTCGAAGTGGTTTGCCTGCAGGTGGAGATATTGCAGGACGACGCATCTAGCGAGGGTGCTGGGAATCTCACCGGAGAAGTTATTGTTGGAAACATCGATGGTTTGGATGTTCCGCAAGTTTCCGATTTCTGGCGGCAGCGTTCCGGTTAAGGAGTTGTGCGAGACATTGAAGTTGACGGAGAAGGAGGAGCCGGAGAGGATCTCCTTAGGCAACTCGCCGGTCAACATGTTCAGCTCAAGGTTTAAGGTGTTCAGAGAGCAGTTTCCTAGCGTTGCAGGAATGGACCCGTTGAATTGATTGGAGGCCAGAACGAGCACGTTTAGTCTGGCGAGGTTTCCGAGAGTTCTTGGGATTTCTCCGACGAAGCGGTTTCCGCTCAAGTCCAAGGATACAAGGGAGCGAAGACCTCCCAATGCCGGAGGAAGAGTTCCACTGAGAAGGTTGGATGACATGTTCAATCTGCTCAGGTTAGCAAGACGTTCGATCTCCGCCGGAATGCTTCCAGCTATTTGGCTGCCGGCGAGGATCAGCGTGTCGAGGGATTCAGACAAATTGGCAATGGATTTCGGCAGCTCGCCGCCCAAAGGATTTCCGCTTAAGATCAACACTCTGAGACGGGTGCAATTGGCTAACGCAACCAAGAACCTCCACCCTGCAGCATTCTTCGCTTCCAGCATGTTGTCGCTCAAAAACAGTGCATCTAAATTTTTCGGGTTCCCCAAACTCTCAGGAATGGCGCCCACAAGTCGATTCCCGTGCAAGTGCAATAGCCTAAGACTCGCAAGATTACCCATCTCGGGCGGGATACCGCCGGAGAGACTGTTGGAATACATCAGAAGTATAGAGAGGCGGCGGAGATTGCCGATGGCAGAAGGAATTTCTCCTGTAAGATTGTTGATGTTCAAGTGAAGCACAGCGAGGGATGAGAGGTTTCCTATCGTCTCCGGGATGCTTCCGCTGAGACGGTTGACGCTCAGGTAGAGCCCTGTCAGCCTCGTGAGGTTGCCGATCTCCGGTGGGATGCTGCCGGTGAGGCGATTGCTGTAGAGGGAGAGGCTGTCGAGCTTTGGAAGGGAGCAGAGATCAACAGGGATCGGTCCTTGGAGCTTGTTCTCATGGAAATCGATGTACCGAAGTTCCGCGCAGTTTCCGAGAGTGCCCGGGATCGTCCCACCCAAACCGGCGGCTCCGAGGCTGACGTCCTGAAGCTTCGGACAGCGCTCGAACAGCGACGGCGGGATCGTCCCGCCCAGAGGATTAAGCTCAGGTCGAGGTACCGAATCCGAGACAAGAGACCGAGCTCCCCGGGAATTGGACCGTGAAGACTGTTGTGGGAGAGGTTGAGGGTCTCGAGGAAGGCGAGGTCAGCGATGGAAGCAGGCAGCTTGCCTGCCAGTCCGAGGAGTTGCAGCTCCAGTGATGTGACCCTCGACTCGCCGCCGCGGTCGCCGCATTGCACGCCGCGCCACTGGCAGTGGGAGGAGGTGTACGCCCACGAGGCCAGCGCGCCTGCCGGGTGAGAAACTGCGGACATTATGGAAAGAAGCGCAAGGCGATCGGCGGAGGATTCGCCAGCGGGCGTCGGGGCTGCTGCCGATGATGAGCCTGCACCGGTCGAGAGCATAAGCAGCGAAAGGAAGATGAAGCTCCATGGCCGAAGAGCGCATGGAAACAGGAAGCGTTCCATTGCGATCGTTGTGCAGGCGAAGGTGCTTCGATCTGAAACAGCTAGATCTTCGCATATATAAAGATCTCTATTGCGAGTAGGACTTGACACAACAACAATCCAGCAGGGAAGATGCTTGATCTTGATTTCCACGGCGCGAAGGTGTTGTGAAGAAAAAAATGAACGATAGAACATGGTAATCTGGGTTGTATGAGATAGAAAAGGAAAGAAATCACTGCTCATTCCAGGGCAACAACCGAAATTGTAAAGGGCTTCCGTTTGATGAAGGAAGCAACCTGCTGTATACATTTCATCTGTTCGTTTACATTCATTCATAGCTTGGATTTGTATCCGAGAATTGGAGTAAAAAAGGAAAGTTGCAGCCTGCACATAATCTCAAATCATTCTGTTTTTATTCGCTACGTATCCTTTTAGAGTATTAATTTAAGCAGATTTCTAATCCCCACGGTTTCCATTTCTGATTCAGGAGTTAATGGTAGTCCCTTGGCCCTGGACGCAACAGGAAGCTGCATCCTTCTAATCGATTCCTAACGTTAATGGATTCCATTTTTTGGTACGTCTTCGACTTCTTTGCTTGTTATGTGTATGCAGTCAACTGTTTGCCCAAACAAGCAGAAGAGATTCCAACAGTTTCACAGGGGTTTATGGAGAATTGGAGGTTTATGTTCACATCAACCTACCTTGTAGATATTTACTTGATCTTTTAATTTTGTGAATTTTATTTGAAGTGGGAATATTTCACTCCAGTTTTATACTATGAATTTTTTTGTAAAAAAGAAAAATTGATTGTATATACGTAAAGGTAACAGAAGGACAAATTTAAAACTAAAAATTTACAGTATCTTATGCAAGAAGAAGCTTAATTATCATCAGCAATATTACAAACAACAACTTGATACATAAATGGCCATGCCGAACTGTCAACCTAGAAATGCATTCCTGATGTTTTGGAGCTCCCTTAAGACATCTTCCATGTGCATTCTCTGTTTGGGCGAGTCCTTGGAGCATGAAACACCAACTCTCAGGACTGAAGCAATACACTCAACTGCTCTTATTCTAGATTCATTTGTTGACGGATCACTATCATACTCTTCTTCTTCCTCTGCTTCCGCTTCAAATGGTAGTAATTTCGCATCTGTGATTTCAACAACTCGGTGAGGAAGTGCAACCTCAACATATCTATGAAGGTTTATTTCGTCATTGAAGGCATCATCTGTTGGTCTTTTGCCAGTGAACATCTCCAGCACAAGTATCCCGTAACTATACGCATCACCTTGAGTAGATACCTTATTGTTCATGCCATACTCTGAAACGTACAGTAAAAACATATAGAAAAATAAACACTAAATTATGCTATATATCATAAATCAACAACCTTGTATAAGTAGGGAAAAATAAATAAATAAATAAACCTGGGGCGACATATCCAATGGAGCCTTTCAACGTAACTGAACTGGTAGATATTTCATTTTTCACAAGAAACTTCGCCAATCCAAAATCACCTACGTATGCAACCAGGTCATGATCCAGAAGAACATTGCTTGGCTTGAGATCACAATGGATAATAGGAGTTTTTCCATGCTGATGCAGATATGCCAACGCAGAAGCGATATCGATGGATATGTTTAGTCTCTGGATGAGACTAAGTCTATGTACTGTGTCGCCTTCACCAACTTGGGGATGGAGCCACTTCTCCAGACTGCCATTTGAGAAGAAGTCAAATATTAGAGCTTTGAAGTTATTCCCTTGGAAGTCAACACTTGAGCAGGAAGTCAATATCTTGACGAGATTCCGATGCCTGATATTTCTTAGTACTTTGCATTCAGCCATGAAGCTTTTCAAAGCTCCCTTTCGTTGGAGGTTGAGAACCTTCACTGCAACATGCCTGTGCTTTTCCCAGTCCATCGTTCCTTTGTACACGGATCCAAAGCTCCCCCCTCCAATGAGATTAGCAGGTGAGAATCCGTCTGTTGCTCTGAGAAGCTCAGCGAAGGAGACCTGCCTATGTTGCTCTTTGATGCTTGAATGAACCATGCCGGAAGAAACCCCCCTTGACCTGCGTAGCCAATATCGACAACCCAATGAAGAGACAAGAAGGAAGAAGCATAAGAACACTCCTCCAGCTACTGAGACGATTGCAGTCAGCTTTGCGGCTAAACGATGATGTCTCGTTCCTGGGCATGGAGGCAGGCTAAGTTCTGGAATTCCTCCGCAGAGTTTGTTGTTCCCCCCCACAGAAAATGCACTCGCGTTGCTGAAAATCCCGTCCGTCGGCACTTCATCGTCAAAATTGTTGTAGGAGAGATCAAGAAAACTCAAGCTCTGAAATGTCCCAAAAAAATCAGGTACGTGGCCTGATAAGTTATTGCGGGAAAAGTCGAGCACCTGAAGTTGTTTCAAATATTTAAACGATGAAGGAATGGATCCCTGAAAGAGGTTGCCTTGCAAGTAAAAGTTTTCCAGGACCTGACACCCGGCAATACTGCTAGGAATTTCCCCAGAAAATTTGTTGTTTGAGACATCTATCGTTTGGATGTTCCTCAAGTTTCCGATTTGTGGAGGCAGGGTTCCAGTTAGTGAGTTGCCTGAGACGTTTAATATTATGGAGAGAGAAAGAATCGAGAGGATCTCTTCAGGCAAAATTCCAGATAACCTGTTGTGTGCAAGAGACAAGTTCTCTAACCGACACCGTCCTAAACTTGGAGGAATGGTTCCATTGAGCTGGTTGGATTCCAGAGTAAGGTAGTTCAGCATGGTAAGATTGCCCAGATTTGCTGGTATTTCTCCAGCAAAGAAGTTGCTACTCATGTCTAATAATGTCAGTCTCCTAAGACTTCCCAGTGTTGCAGGAATAGGACCGATGAGAAGGTTGGAGTGCAGGTCGATGGAGTCCAAAGCAATAAGACTTTCGATCTCCGCAGGGATGCTTCCAGCTACCTGGTTTTCATAGAGCTTTAGCCATTCAAGTCCTTGAGACAAATTGGCTACGGATTTTGGCAAAACGCCACTGAGATGATTTACTGATATATCCAGCACCGCAAAGTTGGTGCAGTTGGACAAATCATCTATAAAACTCCACTCGGCAGCATTTTTCGCTTCTATTTTGTTGTCGGTGAGAATTAACGTGTTTAAATTTTTCAAGTGCCCAAAACTTCTAGGAATAGTTCCCTCGAGTTGATTGGCACCCAGGAACAGTTCACCCACATTCGCGAGGTTGCCGATCTCAGGCGGAATGGTGCCGTTGAGTTGGTTTATGTGCAGGGCAAGATAAGAAAGGCGACGAAGGTTGCCAATGGAGGGAGGGATGGCTCCTGTGAGGCGATTAGTATTAAGATCGAGCCAAGCGAGAGAGGAGAGGTTACCTACTGCAGCAGGAATGCTTCCGCTGAGATGGTTGGATGAAAAGACAGCCACTGCCAACTTCGAGAGATTGCCAATCGAGGGAGGGATGCTTCCGGTGAGGCGATTGTTACTGAGGGAGACAGCCCGAAGCTCTGAGAGGAAGCCGAGCTCGCCGGGGATCTCACCTTCGAGCAGGTTGCCGGCGAGATCAAGATTGAGGAGATTGGATAGGGAGGTCAGCTCGCGGGGAATTGATCCACTGAGGCTGTTGCCGCTGAGGTTGAAGGTCTGGAGGAAGGTGAGGTTGGCGAGAGAGGGAGACAGCCTACCAGCCAAGTTGAGGGATTGCAGCGCCAGAGCCGTGACCCTCCGTCCGGCACCTCCTACGACGTCGCCGCAGTTCACCCCTCGCCACTGGCAGAAATGGAGGGAGGCGTTTCCCCAGGAGGAGGACAACGCTCCGGAGGGATCGGAGAGGAGGGACTTGAAGGAGAGAAGAGCACGGCCACCGGCGGAGGAGGAGGATTCAGCAGTGGGTATGGGTTGGGAAGCTGCAGATAAGCCTGGAGGAGACAGAAGAAGGAAGAAGAAGAGGAGGTGAAAGAGGTTTACTACTACTACTACCCTTCTTCCTTGTTCCATGCAGATCATGTTAATTAGTATTATTGTTTGAGCTGGAGGAAGTCTGATAGCAGCATGCTTATGTAGCCACAGTTGCAGATGAGAACTGTGGATTTTTTTAAAAAATACTTATTTTAGTCAGAGCTGTGGATTTTATCCATATCGATAATAAATATTTTCTAAAAAATAAAAATTAATAAGAAGAGATTTGATGAATCTACTTAACCAAAATTCAATAAGTACTGTAGGTTGTAAGTTGATAACCTTTCATTTTTATTTATTTTTTTTAAAAACCCAGTGACTATTTAAATCTATGTATAGCGTACACTTTTATATTTTCATTTGAAGTATTATCTAACTTTAATTATAAAATAAATGATGCATCAGAATCAAATTGGAACGGTTCAGACTTTGTGTTTTTGTTTGTGTTTTTTGTTTTAGAAAACGAGAACCTGTATTCTATTCATTCATACGAAATGATACGAGATAAATCTGAGCGGCTTCGAGAGGGAAAACCAAAAACCATGCATGATGCCATGCACGCATCACGATGACGAGACTCAATGCATGTCTGTCGTTTGAATATTCCATATATATATATCAATCAACTATATATATGGGGAAGAAGATTAATTAGTCCAACGTTTTTATCCATAATTAATTAAATATCGCCTACGGAGTCGATCGGTTATTATTATCTTCACATTAACCTGCAAAAAAAGTCCATTGATTTGAAAAAGTACTGATAATTAATTAATTTACTGTTTATGGAGTGTACTGATGATTAATTAATATATAAGTCCACATCAAAAATTTATTTTGAAAAGTACTTCAATCCAATGGATCTGCCGTTTCATCATTTGACTCTTCCGGTGAAGGTTATATATATGTCTATTGATCTGATGCAGTCCACTCCGCCAACCTTCTTTGAAGCTTTCACAGTTCTCTATTTTCTTTGACAGAGAGGGTACTTCAGATGTATTTCTATCTCATTTAGATACTGGCTTATCTGATAAAAAATAAAAAACCATTGTTATTTTGAGTATATACTTACAATGTAATTTTATATAACTTCTGTATAGTTTAGTTATCCAATCTGATGTTTATAAGAACTTTTACTATAAGAATTTACTCGCATGTCATCTTAATTTATATTTATATATATATATATATATATATATATAAACTCACTTGGAGCTTACCTTTTTCTCTCTGAACCTTACTAGCACTCTTAGAAATCATACAATCATATGCTGGTGATTCTTTCAAAACCATCATCCTTTTACTAATCAGAGCAGGAAAATAAAGACCTTCATGGCATCAATGATTCTAAACTCCATGGAACTACCTGCTTCAGCTGGTCTAGTTAGAAATTTGATTTGAGCAAAATATTTTTTCTTCTACTGTTTCTTCTGAAATAAGAAAGAAAGCTGAAAGAATGAATTCGTTGCAGCCTGCAGAAAATATTATACAGGATTTAGTTGCTTGATATGCTAACCAACTAAAAGTAGTGCATACCCTCATTGACACCAAGAGAGAGCTACTTAATTGATATATATATGTACAAGGCTTTATCCATGCAAAAGTGTCAACTTAGAAATGCATCCCTGATGTTTTGAAGCTCCCTTGTCGCATCTTCCATATCCATCCTCTCTTTTGGTGAGTCCTTGGAGCATGAAATGCCAACTCTAAGTATTGAAGTAATGCACTCCACTGCTCTCATTCTTGATTCATTTGTTGACAGATCAGCGTGGTCTTTTTGTCCCCCTATTTCCCCTTCTAATAGTAGTTTTGGGTCTGTGACTTCAACAACTCGGTGAGGAAGCGCCATCTGAACATATTTATGAAGGTTTAGTTCGTTGTTAAAAGTATCATTAGTGGGTCTTTTTCCAGTGAACAGCTCCAGCACAAGTATCCCATAACTATACGCATCACCTTGAGTAGATACCTTACTGTTCATCCCATATTCTGAAATGCTCAGCAAACATAGGAAGATTAATGCTAATTAGATTAAACGATCAGAGGATAGGATGCTGGTAAAACCACTAACGGGCAAGCTTAAATAAAATTTTGAAAAGAAGAAGAACGAGAAGAAAAAAGGGGGAAAACCTGGAGCAACATATCCTATCGAGCCTCTCAATGTGACTGAAGTGGTAGATCCTTCATTGCTCGTAAGAAACTTTGCCAATCCAAAGTCACCTACATGTGCAACCAGGTCACAATCCAGAAGAACATTGCTTGGCTTGAGATCACAATGGATAATAGGAATCGTCCCATGGTGATGCAGATACTCCAATGCAGAAGCAATATCAATGGATATGTTTAGCCTCTGGAGGAGATCAAGTCTCGCTATTTTGTTGCCTTCACCAACTTCTGGATGCAGCCACTTGTCCAAGCTGCCATTTTGCAAGAACTCAAACACCAAAGCTCTGAACTCAGTACCTTGGAAGTCAATGCTCGAGCAGGAAGTCAATATCTTGACGAGGTTTCGATGCCTGATGTACCTCAAAGCTTCACATTCAGCCATGAAGCTTCTCAAAGCTCCCCTTTGTTGGAGGTTGAGTACCTTCACTGCGACAACCTTGTGGTCTTCCCAATCCATCGTTCCCTTGTACACGGATCCAAAGCTTCCCGTTCCAATGAGATTAGCAGGTGAGAATCCATCTGTTGCTTTGAGAAGACCGTCAAAGGAGACCTGCCTACGTTGCTCTGTGACGCAAGAAACTGCATCAGAATTAGGGTCCCTCTTTGACTTACATAACCAATTATATCGAGCAGCAAACAAAGAACCCAGTAAGATGAGGCATAAGAGTATTCCTCCGGCTACAGAGATAATGGTTATTACCTCTGCAGACATATGATGTTTCTTTGATGCGGAGCATGGTTGCAGGTTGAGTTCTGGAACTCCTCCACAAAGATTTTTATTTCCCACAACTGAGAAAGCACTAGGATCAGCGAAAACTCCATCCTCTGGGAGTTCACCGGAAAAATGGTTGTAGGAGAGATCAATATGAGTCATGCTGTGAAATCTCAGAAGGAAATCGGGTATACTCCCAGATAAGTTGTTTCTGGAAACATCAAGAACTTGGAGGCCTTTCAACTGGCTAAATGACGAAGGGATGGTTCCCTGAAAGTTGTTCCCTTGCATATAGAGATTCTGCAGGATCTGACACCCAGAAAGACTACTAGGAATCTCACCAGACAACTGATTGTAGGAGACATCTATAGTTGGGATATTTCTCAAATTTCCAATTTCAGAAGGCAAGGTTCCAGTTAATGAGTTGTGTGAAATATTTAGAATTATGGAGAGGGAGGTGATGGAAAGGATCTCTTTGGGCACTCTACCAGTCAACTTGTTGGACTCAAGACTTAAGGTGTTCAATGGGCAACCTCCGAGACTTGGAGGTATCGATCCATTGAGTTGATTGAAAGACATAATAAGACTGGTCAATCCATGGAGGTCGCCCAGAGTGCTGGGGATTTCGCCTACGAAGCGGTTCCTGCCCAAGTCCAATGATACTAATGCTGAAATGCTTCCCAGAGCTGCAGGAATTGCCCCACTGAGAAGGTTCGATGACAGATTAAATGTAGTCAAGTTCACAAGTTTGACTATCTCTGGAGGAATGCTTCCGGCAATTTGGTTGTCATCGAGCCTCAGCATGGTGAGAAATCTGGACAAATTGGCCACGGACTTGGGCAGCATACCGCCGAATTTGTTGCTTTCTAGAATCAGGACTCTGAGAACGGTGCAGTTGGTCAAGGCATCCATGAAGCCCCAATCTGCAGCGTTCCCTGCTTCAAGCATGTTATGTCTCAGACTCAACGCATCTAAACTCTTCAAGGAACCCAAACTCCTGGGGACGGTGCCGGTGAACTGATTAGTTCCCAGAAATAAACTACGAAGACTTGAAAGGTTCCCGATCTCGGACGAGATGGTGCCGTTCAGTTGGTTGATGTGCAGGTCAAGATAAGCAAGGCGAGGAAGGTTGCCAATGGAGGGAGGGATGGCTCCTTTGAGGCGATTAGTATTTAGATCAAGCCAAATGAGAGAGGAGAGGTTACCTACTGCAGCAGGAATACTTCCGCTGAGATGGTTGAATGAAAAGACAGCCACTCGTAAGTTCGAGAGATTGCCAATCGAGGGAGGGATGCTTCCGGTGAGGCGATTGTTACTGAGGGAGACAGACTGAAGCTCTGAGAGGAAGCCGAGCTCGCCGGGGATCGCACCTTCGAGCAGGTTGCCGGCGAGATCAAGATGGAGGAGATTGGATAAGGAGGCGAGCTCGCGTGGAATTGATCCACTGAGGCTGTTGCCGTTGAGGTTGAGGGTCTGGAGGAAGGTGAGGTTGGCGAGAGAGGGAGACAGCTTGCCTGCTAAATCGAGGGAGTGCAGCTCCAGAGCCGTGACCCTCCGGTCGGCACCTCCGACGACGTCGCTGCAGTTCACCCCTCGCCACTGGCAGAAATGGAGGGAGGTGTTTCCCCAGGTGGAGGACAACGCTCCGGAGGGATCGGAGATGAGGGACTTGAAGGAGAGAAGAGCACGTCCATCGCTGGAGGAGGAGGATTCTCCGGTGGGTTGGGAGGCTGATAAGCCTGCAGAAGCCAGAAGAAACAAGAGGACAAGGAGGGGGAAGGGCTTTCGTCTTCCTCCCGTGCAGGTCATAGTAGTACTACTTGAGCTGGGAGCTGGAATTATGTGCCCACCCTGCGGTTTATAGACGATCATTCATTGAGAACTTACACCAATCCTTGGTGTAATTGGTCAATAAAAAGAGATGCTTAATCTACTGAAAGAAAGTTCTATGTTCATATTTGTTCCAGCTAGCTGTTAGACTACAACCTGATGAATTAAGAAATTTCTGGTTGTGGGGCACATGTGAATTGGCTCGTAAGAGAAACATATATATATATAAGACAACAGGGATTGGAATTGATTACATGAGAACTGACTTCAATCGCTGAAGGATGAGGAGAGCACAAGTAAAAGAATACTTAAAACGTAAAACCCGGCAAGCATAACCAAAACCAGAAGCAAAGCCGTTGATTGTGGCAATAGTTTCACTAATTGCATGATATGCACAAATGTACAAGTTAGAAATAAATAAACAAATCTTCACCTAATCAATTAGCACACGGACTTCTATAATATTGTTTTTCAGAAGACGGAGGAGTACACAGTCATATACACGATGACTCATGCGGTTCTTCATTAATGCTTCGGCCTCCCCGGGATGAAGTGGAGGATGACTCCGGCGGCCGGGGAATCGGAGATTGATAGGCCTGAGAAGAAGGGTGAAGGCTTCTTGCCGTCGTTTTTGCTCCATCATGCGCAAGGATGATGACTCGTGCGGTTCTTCATTAATGCGCATGTTTTTGTTCCATCGAGGGGTATGAGAGTTGATTAAAGTAACGGGATGCATCTCCTGCGTCAACTTCAAGGAGGGATTTGAATATATGATGCATCTCGGTGTCTCTGCAAGTACAAGGTGGCATCACTTTTGACAATTTGCATCAGTGCAATCTACCGACCAAAACCAAATCCCACCATCATATCTACTAACCAAAAGGCATGACAAACCCCTCCTTTGTCTCATCTACCAACCAAAAGGCATGATTACTTTTGCTATATATATTTTTTCTTAATGCACATTACTTATCATATTATTATATTGAACCGCGCATAAACAGCTAATAGGGACATGATGTACGCATGTAACATGTATTAAAAATAATGACTTCTGCTGCAAAACCACTATAAGACTTTTTACACTACCTTGATAACAACATAATCATAAAACAGTCTGTAATGAAGAAAGAAAAAGGAAAAAAAAAAAAGAACAAGAAGCATTAACACATCCGCTGATTTTCCACGAAATTCACAAACAAATGAAAGACTATTCTACAATACCACTATAAATTTAGACAGATGAAATTGCTATAGCAAAAATTTTACAGGACTAAAAAAGGTGAAGGATTGTTCTATTTTAACTGTACAAGTAAACTACATAATCACATTAAAGTTGGAGATGGTACCAGCTTTTGGACAATTGCTTTCAGCTTGGTTTGTTAAGAATGAACCGTGTGAGAGACAGACATCCTTCCTTCTATAGAAAGTAAATGCAAAATATGGTGTTTTCTCAGGGCTTCGGATAAATAAAAGCTGGCACATCCAGCATTTTGGCTTGATTGTTCTGTTCGATCTTTATGTTTCCAGGCTCATCTACCATCATGGGACTAATATCCGACGCCTAAAAATGCAATAAAGAGGACAAAAGAAGGAGATCAACTCGCACTTTTTACTGGCATCACTACAACTTGAATGCAGAAATAAGTCGATTAGAAATATGGAAGCTACCTTGGGGCCTGAGACTTCAGGAGTGGTTTTTGCATGATTTCCACCGACTGCTACTGTTTGAGCCTCCTGAAATGAATTGAGAATAAATCAGAAATAATTAAAAAGTGGAAGATCCAATTTTTGTAATTTTCTTAATTATTCTAGAAGCTTTTTCTGCATCAAAATAAATCACAGAACACCTAGCTGCAACAGTATCTGAGTGCGGGATGAATAAAAGATACTCCTACATGAACTCATCTCTACTTATGGAAGTTTAACCGATGTGTGGGTCCAAATATAAAGTAAGAATATGTGTTTTAATAATCAAAAATGAAAATTGCATATATGTCAGAATATCATTTAATAAATTATTTACACAAGAAAAACAGTAAACTTTACCAAATCTTTATGCTCCAGTTCCAACTTTTCCTTCGTGATTCTCAGATTTTGAGCGCCATCTGGAAAAGGCTTCCTGTAATCAAATATATATGTTAACATACCGCATTAAATGGCAGTAGAAAAATATCAAAAGAAACCACCATGATGTCTCATCTGGATATTTGGAATCATCAGTTTCCATGTCAGCATCCGGATCATGTCTTTCATCAGGATCCGCTTGATCTTCATTGTGCTGATATCAAGAGCAAAAAAGTAGATTAAATACTGAGTAGTAATGCTCTCAAGGTTTAACACAACTATGGGAAATGATATATGTATCTGAAATCCACATGTTTGCTTTGTAAAAAGCTTGTGAGAAGCAGGACAAACCCATGTTCTGAGATCCTATGATGGAAGATAGCAGCATGTTACATTGTTTGTAAAAATATTCCATAATATTGTTTGAACAGAATTAAAAAGAAAAAAAAACTTCTTTGGTGAAGTATATACGCTCAGGTAATGTGCATACACACGATAATAACATGCTCAAGAAAGGGCATTTCTTGATACGTTGCTGTAATCACTACAGCATTATTTCTTATTGGAATTCTCTCTTCACTTCGCTAATTTTTCTTGGATATTGCACAACGACTACTACAAAATAAAACATATTTCTAGAAACAAACAAAAATCTGTATAGCATCTTATGATGAAACATCATAGCAAAGTCAGGACCGCAACACAAAAACAAAATATCAAGGATCAGAAACCAATGTATAAAAGCTTCAGTAAAGAAAAGAAAATACCAAGGAACAGAAACCAATGTATAAAAGCTTCAGTAAAAAAAAAGACCTCTGGGATCTCTGTGTCAGGTGGACGTTCCTGAAATTGCACGCTGGGAGCATGTTGAAGCCTAGAAAGATTATCGAGAAGCCTCGATCTTATCTCATCTAATTTCTGTCGTGAATTTTTATTCTCCATATTACTTGGGGCAACATGAAGCGTATAATCTGGCCCAAAATACTCGTAATACTCATGAGTAGGCATTTTATCATCAACTTCTACTCCAAGTGCAACTCCTGTCTGCTCAATAAAGTTTGCAGCAAATTAGGATGAATAGCAATCAGAAAAAAACAATGGGTATGCATAGAAACCTAATCGATGATGATTTAAGAGGTTTAGTATGGAATTTTAGCCAGAGGATAAAACTTTTGACTCGAGTATTTAACAGGTACTGCAAGTAACTGAATTTAAAAGATTTAATGCAAAAACAAATTGAATAGATGAACACAGGTAAGGAAGTAGAAACATAAGACAGCTATCATACTTTTGACATATGCAGTAAATTCACGTCTGTTTGAATAATAAAAACTTACTAAGTAAACAATTTTTTGCTATTTCTATAGTACATGGCTCGTGATATAAAGTCATAGAAATAACATAAGAAGACGGTTACTATCTTATAGTGCTCAACCAGTGCTAATTAGAAATAAATAAATAAATATATATATATCCATCAATTACATATGAAACGTAGGAACAATCATGTATTGACAGAGACGAAGTACCTCATAGCACCAACAGCGAGCAACATTTCTTATAGTATAACCGCCGCCACCAAGGAGCAACAGTGGCACATTGAAGGATCTCATATATCTCACACACTCTGCATGACCTCTGATGGAAAGATTAAAACATCCTAACCTGTCCCCAGACAATGAATCAGCACCACACTGGAGTACCACAGCACCTGGCTGGAAAACTTCCATAACTTTTCCTATGATAGGTTTGAACAGAGATTGGTAACTCTCATCATCTATTCCATCATCTAATGGAACATTCAGGGAATAGTTTTTCCCCTTTCCGTATCCAACATCCCCTATGTCTCCAGTGCCAGGAAAGTAATCTCCAAATTTATGAAACGAAACAGTCATTACTCTATCAGTAGTGTAGAAGGCCTCCTCCACACCATCTCCATGGTGGATATCAATGTCCACATATAGTACACGCTGCAAGCACAAAGATCAATGCGCATACTGTTGGAGGTTTCATGATAAGAAATTGAAAGATGCAAATTGATAGATTTGGAAGAAATGTTATCAGTTATTCCAAGTTCCCAACTATATAATTCATTCGCCAGCCCAACAAATAAATACATAAATCAAGAGCAGTAAAGCATACACATAATGTCATGGGATGAATATTATCCACCCAATCACTAAATCTATTACTCTTGCTTCTTGAAATCTGATGTCACTTCAAGAACACACAAGACCAAATATCTAGAAGAAAGCAACCTTTCCACTGTCCATTATCCATTTTCTATTATTGGTCTTAAAGTTCTAAGATATTGTTAATACTCGTTTTTTTCCTAAAGCACAATTTCAACTTTATAATGCTTACAGAAAACATGGACCAACTCTCGAAAACTCCACCCCATTTACATGGTCCGGCACTGACCTACAAGCAAACAAGCCTGCTATGCTACAATTTTTCATCAGATTATACTTTCACTCTCTTCTCCATGGTAAAATCACAGTTGTTTTTACGTGGGGTCAGGAAAACTTATGGTGCTGTATGCTATGCTACTCAATCATCTAAACTAAGTGCTGCCCATCACATTAGAACAAGAAGGGAACAAGTTGAATAACTGTACCAACTGTGTTTGTGCCTGTTATCACTCTTTCCATCATGCAATTTATTCAGTTAATCCAACGGAAAAAGAAAAAGAATGCTGAACCCCTAAAACAAACTTAGATTTGGTGGGACAATAAACAATAATAACAAAACCGAGAAGCATAAGAGAAGAATCGACGCACTTCGTAGTGTTTGAGGAGCTCGAGGATGGCGAGTACGATGTCGTTGACATAACAGAACCCGGAGGCCTCGCACCTCTTGGCGTGGTGAAGTCCGCCGGCCCAGTTGATGGCGATGTCGTGGCCGTGGTTGAGCTTGACGGCGCCGGCAATGGAACCACCAGCGTAAGCCTGGCAGAAAGGGTAAAGCCCGTCGAAGACAGGGCAGTCCTCGCCGACATTGAAGCGCTTGAGGGCGCGGATCTGGTCCTGCTGGGTCTCTGGCGTGACCGACCGCAGAAAGGCGACGTAGTCGTCGGCGTGGAAGCGGCAGAGGTCGCGCTCGCGGGCGGGGCTGGGCCGGATCACCTGGAGCTGATCGAGGAGGCCGTAGTGCGCGAGCAGGGAGTGGGTCATCCGGATGCGGTGCGGCTTCATCGGGTGCCCCTGCCCGTAGTAGTAGTTCCCAATTTCGCCGTCGTAGAAGTAGCACACCTTCCTCTTCTTGGCGTCCGGCCCGATGCCCGGAAGTGAGTTCCCACCGCCGGTCGTCTCCATGCTGTAAATTTTGCCCGCTTCACCTCGGCGGCGCCGCCTAGGTCGTCCTCCTCCTGTCGAGCTCTTATTCCTGGATCGGAGTCGGCGAAGTCGATCGGAAAAAGTAGGTGTATTATTTCTCTCTTCTGAGAAAAATTAGGAGATATTATTGTGGAATCCAAACTCGAAGAAGGTGATGGAGAAGGTAGTCGTGAAGCAGGCAAGAAGGCGCAAGCAGTTTATTATATATAAAACATATATATATGGGCTGGGCCCAATTAATTTAACTGGGCTTATATGACGTTGCGCGTGAGATTTTTCTTTAGAAAGATTGACACTTACATCCTCTACTTTTATCTAATTTCACATACGTCCTCTTACAGCGACTAAAAATTATTTACTTCTCCTGGTGTAAATTCTAGAACTTTTATATAATTAATGCACACCCTCAAACTTTTATATATCCACTTCTCTAGAAAGATAAAACTTTTTATCTTTTTTTCTAACAATGGCTTCGTGGTTAACAAGATAACAAGTGGACGATGAGCATCCACAGACAGCTTTTTTGTTCTGTTTCTTACATACTTTTTATTCAACTTGGCAGAGACCAATGAAGGGAGCACAGATAAGGAAGAAATAATGCCAAATAGAGACCATCAGGATTCAGGAGAAGGGTCAGCAGCAAGAAGCAAAGATATTTATGCAGACCATCCAACAGCCACTGGAGCTGTTCGTGGCTTAGGGTGTCATCACTACTATTCAGCAATTTTCAGCTGCATCATCAGAGTGAGGTCTTTCTCATTATGATTCTCGAATTCACATTTAATCGTCAAACAAAGAGAGGCACCAAACTGTTCTGTTTTCTACTGGGTATTGTAGCATCAAGAATTGTTTACATTCACCCCATTCCACGAGCTTTTTCTGTGGATAATTGACTTGCAGATCTATTAATGCAGAAGCTCGCCTTCATTTCAAGGTCTTCCCTCTCTCTCTCTCTCCCTCTATCTCTCTCTGTGTTGGAATTCTGTATGTACACATTGAAGCATCTTTCTCCTTTGCAGCAGCAATGCGACGTATTCTATCATTGCTCTGTGATTTCTGGGCCGCAGTATTTTGAGCCTTTTACAATAAAGTCTTCAGGTTTTTCCCTCTCTTCGAGCCAAGAATATGCGCCGTCCGCATCAGGTAGTGGGTTTGAGTCTCCTGAAATATAACAAATTACTTATACGAGCTCATGTAAAAGAACTATTGAAGTACAAAACCTCAGAGAATTTGACATGAGAAGATATCAGATTGAAAGAAATAAGTTCGTCATAAGGACTGCATTTTAGTTGATCAAGACAGAGGATAATATCACCAACAGAAAAGTTAGATTCCCAGCTAAGGACTGAAGACTTTTCTGGTATCCAATGCTTGGCATCCACTGTCAATTAACCCAGAATGACAATTAGGTTTCTTGACAGAAGACCATGATCATTTTATGTTGCTGTCCGTTTCCTAAGATTTTTATAGTGGATGCACATACTACGATGCTCATGTGTTTGATAAATAGGCTGACTGCGGCACCCCTAATTAAGAAACTAGACTTACATTGATCAACTAAAGGGAACAGTGTATATAATAATCACAACTTGACGCCAAACAACCAAATAGGCATTAGCCTAACAATTAGCTTAATCTTTTTAGAAGGGGTCCAACTTTTTAAGAATCCTTGTTGGAGCATTCACAAGTATTTACAATTTCTACTGTTGGGGGGATCTCCGTCCATCATTATTTTAAAGTCTTGGATGCCCAGTTCCCAAGCCAAATGGAGCCCACAGAGGATAGCAGAAAATAAATCAAGTATTGGACGAGCAAAATAAAATATTCAGCGCAACATACCACAAAAACTGGTGTATGGAAATGCGTTATAGTACGTGCAGTCCCTCCCTTCCTCAGTGTTGGAATAAGGTGGTCCTAAGACATCAAGCACTGCACAAGATGTTTTTGCAGTAAAACAGTGCATGTTACCTCCATCTTCTGGATAAAGCACAGTGGTCTTGCACCGTGCGGTAAGCATGCCATCAGTCTTTACCTTTGCCAAACGCAATCCTGGGGGTTGAACTGCCACAGAAGACAAATCAGGGAGTTTAGATGAATAGGAAAATTTCCATGAATCTGCCTATAGACTTCTATCCAGGGAAAAAGTTAAAACTAAGGTATGCCACTTGGAATTCTAACTTACAGTGCAAGAGATTGACAGACACATCGTTCCTAGGAATGTTAGCCCAGTCATACGACTTGACATGCATGGAACCAAAAAGAAGTTTACTAAACACCGTCATCCCCGGGTGATTATGGAGTGGAATGACACTTGATGGAGGCAAGCAGAAGATGCCAATCTGCAAAAATGTGCAAGCAGTTGAAGAGTTGAAACATATGCATATCAGCACATTATCAGTAGGATGAAATAACACCACTGAGTACCGAAAACTTAGCACACTCATAAATGTGTAGATATGTAATTGGCAAAGATCCAGCCACTGTGCTACGCCGAAAGTACGGCATATTTTGAGTGAGACCAACATCTGAAGCTCGTACATTATCTGCAAATAGTTGCAAGATCGGTGTTGTCAGAAAAAACTAGTGCCGTCAAATATGTCCAGAACAACGAGATGTAAATTAGTTCACAAATTCCTACCAAAAAAAATAAAACACCTAGGAATCTGGTTTTAGCACCCATTATAGGAGTAATAGCATTCTTTTAAGGCATATACGTGTGAATGAAATATACATGACCTCAGATCTGACAACAAAGGACAATAAACAATATACGATTTAGAGACAAGTTTGCATAATGAAGAATATATATCAATCTCAGAAGAAGAAAAAGATGAGCTGTGAATATATAAAGCAACCTCTGGAGAATATCCAACACTTGTATAATGGTCCACCACACACACTCTTATTATCACATTTTATATGGGAAGCCATCTAGGTTGCAGGGTCATAGAAACATCATCATCCCATAATTCATGTGGGATAGGATCGATAACCTCCCTCTAATCCCATCCATCTGATTTGTGTGCATAATCATGAAGGATATATGGTACCCAGTATCAATGCCAAAAATAATACAACTTATCGACCTGGGACCTGGGTTTCTTTATTTGCTAACACCAAGAATCATGATGAAAAAGGTATAAAAATGTATCAGAAAACATTTTAGTGAATAGATAAGATCCACTTCCACTTCACGAACGGCTTTAAAACTCACAATAACTTGATCCAACATTTTTTCTAATTGACATAAGCAGGTTCTGCAAATTTCAACTAAATACTACTCAAGTCAACAACGATACGGTACCATCAAACTCAAATACCAACCATGATAGGATATATTTCCTTTCAATTCTTCATCTTCTAATTAATGTTCTAGCTGTGAATGCAAATCTGAAGTGTAATGATCAAAAGTCCTAATTACATGTTTGCTGATGTTGTCGAGTAGGAGAGTTTGCTAGTGCCAAAAGCATTTCCCTTCCTGCAATCTCCGGCCATAACCTATAAACCATCTTCCCAAAAAGATCCAAAAAGATTACCTATCTTATTACACTGTATGCTCATGAAGCAAGATGTCATACAGAAAGATGCACAGAAACTAATTATTGGAGAGAAATGCCACGGAGGAGAATGAAGTAAGGAAACCACGTCAATTGAATACCATCTACAAGACAATGCAGTAAAAGGAAGCACGTCAACCGAATGCATCAGAATGAACAACAGGCTAAACCCAAAAAACCCTAGATGTCCAGAAAACAAATCCCGCAGTAATCAAAATAGGGCAGGCATCGGCGATAAAAGGAACACCAGGATATGCGGAATGCATCAAGCAAGCGACGCTCACAAACGGACTCACCCAAAACGGACCGAAGGCGAGACACGTCCTCCGGCGAGGGCACAATCCCGGCCCTTCCATCGGCAAACACCTCCTTGCACGTCTCGAACAGCCTCTGAACTGCCGATGGCATCTGCCCGGGCTTCTTCTGCTTCTTCCTGCCCTTCTTCGCCGCCTGGCGCCTCTTCTCGGCCCCCAATTCCCGGGCCCGGGCCGACACCTCTGGCGTGTTCTGCCCTGACAACTTCGTCTCCACCTTCATCAAAAAACAAGCACCCGAAGCGCCAATTCACAAACACCTCCACAGATCAGGTGCTGGAAAAAAAAAATCAAAGGCGATGCCTTGAGACTTGAGAGACAGGCCTCGTTGTCGAACGAATGCCGCGGCAAGATTGGATTTTTATGATGGCATAGGGTTCGGAAGGGCTCCTTCCGCAGGGAGAGAGGAGAGCAGTCGGACGGAGCTCCCCCCCTGCGGCAAAGATATAGCGTGCAAGAGATATTTTTTATAAAAAATGGAAAAGATCCTCTCGTTCACAGCCTCAAAACCGAGTTCTTCGACCGGTGGGGCTTCCTCCAAGAGAAGAGGGACAGCAATGGCGATCCAGATGAGAACCAAATAGAGCGAGGAAATGGAAAAAAACCATCGGTTCGAAACCATGGGCAAGGAAAAAAATAGGGAGGATGACGAAGTTTCTGTGGGCTGCGCTCCAAAACTGCCTTTGAGAAGTCGACATGGCCTACTCCTCCCTACTGTTTGAAGTCTCCATCCAGCGATCCCGTCTTCAGCTCATATCTTGGGGGCATCCGCGCATGTGGATCAGCAGGGGCCACAGAAAACATCCGCATTTTTAATCCTCGTGGGTCATCAAAATTGCGTTTTGGTGCTCGATCAAAGAACAAAAAAAGAGAAAAAGATTTGAGACTTTGAATCTACGACAAAGTGGAGACAACATACGTCGATCCACAAACGGATCACTGTTTCATGGCTGCTTTCTATATATATATTTTTTTTATCAATCATGCCTATCTGTTAGTTAATCCAATCCACTTGATGCAGGAAACAACCAAAAACCCCTCGCAGATCAATATGTATCTTGGTGTGGCCACTTGCTCCAAGAGATGGAGCAGAGACAATGCTCGGATTAGGCCTAACAGAGCAGCATTAAAAGAAGTAATTAGCATCTATTGGAATCCATGAAAGCTTGGCTTTAATGCATGCAGGTCAAAGGTAATTATCGTTTAAATATGCTTCATCATATATTGCCCAATTATTCTTTATTCATTTCTGTAGGTGCAAAGCAGAACGAGTGCAATACAACTCAAGGTGCATCTGCCATGGTTGAAAACAGTGGGTGCCCAACTAGTTTTGACATTACTGTACCCTTTTTTTTTTTTTTTGAAGGGCTAAATATACATCAACTATATTCTATTCTAATCCATAGAGTTATCACCTAGGTTTCAATCTTAATCCATCTCATTTACCTTTAAACTGGGGCGAGGGATGCTTTAAAAGAATTAATTTCAGTCCATCACATCTTAATCTGCTCAATCTGCCTGGAACAAAAATAGATTCTTAGTTTCATAGTCATTGTTGTACGAGGGTGACCAAAATTTTTGATCCTGTCATATTCATTTTTATCAGGGAGAAAAGGAAGCTTGGACTACCACCGAGGAACGGGGTTGCTGTCAGTTTTTTATTGACAGTTTACTGGAAAAATACATGAATATGGTTTCCCTTCCTTTCCTTGTTGGTTTTAACAGCTTAGATGCATTGAATCTAATTATTAGCTTTTAGACAGTATTTTACAAATGCTATATATAATCTAATGGATTTTTGACTGAAGAAAATTATATTAAACTAGCAATTATGATATCAAATAAAAGTTTAACTTTTTTAAAAAGCATTAGAGAGTGAAAAATAAAGGTGGAATAGTTTAACAAAGAAACATATAAAAGAAGGAACTAGGAGAAAATACAACCGTGCGTGAAGAACACGCACAGAACAAATCAATAATTAATGGTCCAGAAACTAATTATTATAGCCGACTCCAAATAATTTAACTAAGGGATAAACAGACGTATGCAGTTTGATAGTAAGTAGAGCTGCAGATTGAAGCAGGGGTAAGTTAAAAGTATGCTTATTTATATCCCTTTGAATTAATTAGTTCAAAGAATGGTCAAAGGCAGAAGAAGGGCCGCTGCTTTAAATTGCCGAGGTGGTGGCATCAAGAACGATGGTGTGTTGTTGGTGGGACGAGTCCACATCACCAATGAACACTTAACCTTCATCGGTAGATGATGATGATGACGACGACGGGCGACGAGTCGATGGCAAATAGTTAATTCGCATGATGAACAACAAACTAATAATAATAATTGATGATGTGATTAGCGGATTCAACTCCTGCCCACGGGAACAGAACGATACCGTCCACGGAAGAGATGTATATATAAATATTTATGCAAGCAGAGAACAAGTTAATGGCAAATTTTATTAGTCGTCAGCCAGCAGCCACCTCGTTTGAGTAAAAAACAAGGGAACGGAATCAGCTGGGGAAGGGGAGGAAAAATAAATTTCTTCCTCTCTATTTAGAATTCATAGGTTTGAAACGAGAAAAAAATTAATCACTCCTTGTCAAATACCAAGGAGGGATCAACTCTGTGTTTTATCTTTTTTTTTTATTTTCCTGAATTGATTGAAAGATTTGATTCAACTTGGCCTATACATGTAATTGGTTTCCTTTATAGATGATGCTTTGTTAATTTTTTGCATTGATGTTCTAAATGTTTCTTGCCTCAGCTTGTGTGAAGAAAAACCCTAAAAGAAATAGAGAGAGTAGTTGATTCTTCTGACATTAACAGAGAAAAACCAGGTGTGAAGTATGATTCTTAATCTTATACTCACGTCTATTTTATATATACACGCTCTTAAAGCTAAAGCTTTCCTAGATGCTCCTTCCCAATCATGAAGGGGTATTTATAGTTGATGCTTTAACTAATTTTATATTGATATTCTAAATGGTTCTTGCCTTAATGTGTGTGGAGAAAAATGTAAAAGAATTGAGAGAGTAGTTGATTCTTCTGACATTAACAGGGGAAAAAGCAGTGAGGTATATTGATTATGATTCTTGATCTTATACTCAACCTATTTCATAAGCAAACGAAGGTAAAAAAGAAAATAGAACAAGTTAAGGTCGATGAAATCATCATTTCTGGAGAATCAACAAGAAAAAGTCTAAGTCAAGCTTCATGCATATGGATGAAAGTTACCAAAGAACAATGAAATGGTTTTTTTGAGCAAAGTATCCTCAAAAGCAGGTGGCAGAGACACTGGAGAGTATTTTCTAGAGCAAGCAGGGATACAAAAAAATTTCAAAGAAAAAGCTTTAGCAAGAAGCATCAGCCTGGCAATATGAGAGAGTTGAGTTGGTGACCTGTTGTGTCAGACAAAGACAAAGGTGAAAGGAACTGCATGTGTGTGTATATGAATGAAGATTGTGAATCTTAAGTAGTCATCTCTATTCAAGAGCATCGTAAAAATTTATTCAAATAAAAGAGATGGCAAAAGCATGTATGTATGTGTTCACAAGAAGCTTTTCTGACAGTTTGAAGATGAAGCTGGAACCTCCAGTGCTCAAACTATAATAATCTTTTTCTTGACTACTCGTTGAGGTTTCTCCGATGCTTGGAGTAGGGAGGTAAACCCTGCTATAAGATGAACTTTAACATTTCACTTTAGCTCCCCCTCATTTCTGAAGGGTTCTTGCACTAGCTCACCTGAGATATAAAAAAGATGTCTCGTTTAGACGAATACATTTTTTCTGAAAAGGTCAAACAACTTAAAATATGTACTGAAGATAGTTGAAACACAAAGATGGAGCTAGGCCCAAAGTAAGGGGGATAAAGATTACAGCGAAACAGCTTGAATGCATGAACATCATACAGCCCAAGTCAAGCTTGAAAGATTGGTACTACTAGATTTGAGTTCGTTTGCAAATTTACTTTGTGTCAAAACAGAGATTCTAACACGCGGCATTCTAACTCGGGTAAAAATGAGCTCCAGGGTCGATAGGGTTATCGACCTCAGCAAAATGCAGTAACATCACCTGTTGAATGAAGGAGCAACTCAGAACTAGCAACTAAAGAACAAGGAACAAGGTCAGAAGAAACGTGAGACGACAAGATAGCCTGTAGTACTCTGGAATAAGAATACAAACACACTTAGAAGAAGAGGAAATTACTCCCGTTGAAAGAAATGAGAAAATAAAGATCATGAAAATTTTACCATGCGAGTTTATAAAATAATCGAAGAAAATAAAATAGTACACAAAGTATATACTCTTTTTGGTCAAAGTAATTAAGATGGAAAGTTGTACGTCCAATACTTACTAAGTTCAAAAATAATAATAATAAAACAACTCAAAGATATTGAAGGGAAGACCATTTGTGTTGCAAGGGATGTAAATGTCAGACCACCTCAAAAATGGACTATCCTTTTCTCATTTCATCAGGATCATCTTGATCGACGAAGGAATTTTGTTCTCTTTGGAGGGTTCCATCGGCATAGGATGACCCTCTTATATACACAAATTGTACCCCTTCCTTTTTCTTGGGCATTTACATCCCATATTGGAGAAGGCTGACTAAAAAATTCATAAGAAGAGAGGAATACAACAAAATACTGATTTTTACATAAGATGGTCAATACTTTAGAGGAAAACAATTCATTCGTATTATCAACGAGCAACAATGTACCTAATCAGCAAAGCTACTAGGTGGTTGCATAAACTTGCTATGGAAACAGATGGAATGAATGTATACATATGAAACAACCTAGAAGTTCTGATGAAGCATTTTTGCCGAATAACATTTCTTAAATTATGATGACCTTGTCTTCAAAAATTAAACCAAATTTGCATTCTGATGTCTTGAAAGATGATAAATATTTAAAGGAAACAAGTACTTCTGCTGTATGCTATTTGGAGGTGTATGATTTGTAAAAGGGAGAAAAAGTGCATCTTTGTTAATATGAAAGAATAGGTGCAATTTTGATCCTCACTTATGCTATTTACTTGATATACAGCCGAAAATCAGTGTATTTATTATATGATTTGGTAGTTACGTGCACAACGTTTTTAGTGAAGGAAAATCACTTTGTTCCGTTTGTTCTCTATTTTTTCTTTTCAATTTTTTTCATTTGAACATGAAATTTTGGCTGCTCAAATTGCTATCAAACTTGTACTCATGACTCATGGGCCATTCTCCTGTTGATTGTTTAAGGGCATGTATCTTGCCGTGAATCAGTAGCAAAATAGAGGAGACAATACAGTCAAAATAAAGGAGTGGTCCTGTACGCAGAACAATGCCCTATGAAGCTGAAGTTACATCAATGCACCTGTTGATATCAAGCACAATGGATCGTGGTGTAAAGCACAGGCCTCGATCTATGTAGAGATGTCTTATCACATTCTGCCGACAAAGTGTCGAGGGATTCCTTTCTTGCTATATTCCGAGTCGAACGAGACCAGTCTTCCATACCACAGTTAAATCTACAGGCAAGTCCAACTTTTGCGGTGAAAGATTGATGAACCGCATGACAAGACGACAAAGCATTCTCATAAATCACATCGCAGCATGATGCTGAAAGATTAAAAAAACGATTTTTTTGGGGAGGAAACTGCAGCAGAAAGAACCCAGAAAAGCTAGAGACGAAGAACGAACCCAAATGAGCATTGTGGATGCAAGTCCAGAGTCCAGTAGCAGCAGGAGAGGGCATCATCATCTCAATGTCGCCGGCAGTCTCACATCCCCAGGGGTAGTCTACTTTTGAGTGCCTTCACGATCGCCTTCGCGCATCCTCCATGGACGCCGAACGCGAATGCTTCGAGTGTATAGGGTATTCGGGTGCTTTTGTTTCACATGGTGGAGAAGAAGCGAGTTTTTGTTCGAACGGGTAGGACTCGGACGAGTCGGATGCTTTAATCGCTAAACTCGTTCGAGCCTGATTGACTTGGCTTTATATCCTCCCAGCAGGACTCGGACGAGTCAGATGCCTTAACTCGCATAACTCGTTTCGAGGCCAGACTCACCTCGCTTTATTTCCTCTCTTGTGCAAGACGACGCCCTCATCTGGACGTTCATGTCCTCTTCCTTCATCGAGCGATGATCCCACCGAAACCCTAATCACGTATGCTCTTGAAATCTACATCGATTCTGCTCTCAGAGCTCACGGACTCTGAATCCCATCCATTTATCGTTTCCGGCGATGTCCAAAACACTACTATCCGTGCTGTTCCTGGTCGCCCTCGCCTCCCTCGCCGTCGCACCAGCGGCGGATGCCGCAGCGATCCTCGGTCTCGACTCCTTCCTCGCTGGTGAGTACCGCCGCGACCCCTTTGCCTCCAACGACTCCTTCACCGTGCTGCCGTCCTCGCTGAAGAAGTCGCTCGCCGCGACCCTGCCGTCCGCCGACCACGTTGCTCTCGTCTCCCAGCTCCTCTCCTTCCAGATCTCCGTTCCCGTCTACGTGAAGCTCGTGGGCACCTTTTCTACCGCCGCTCCCTCCCTCCTCCGGTACTTCTCCAACGCTGCCCTCACCTCCGACAGCTTCAACGTCATCGGCGCGACCCCGCACCATCTTTCCATCAGGCACACTCTTCACCTGGACGGTGCTCTCTCAGATCTCGGACCGCGGATATCGGACGCGATCCGGTTTCACGTCGAGGAATCCTCTGCGCCGCTCTATCGGTCGGCCCTCCTTCCGGTGCCGTACTCCACTGTGGATCATATCATCCGGGAGGATTTCGAGAAGGAAAAGGAGAATTCAGCCCCAGGGTTCTATGTCTACTTTCTGAATCTTGGATCTCAATCCAAGCCCTACGCTTATTCCGTCGATTCAAAGGATCCCTCGCTGGGCTTTACACGATGTTTAGGAACACTTGGGACTGGGAAAGAACGCTATGTGTGGATCGATCTTGCTGCTGGACCGGTGGATTATGGGCCAGCAATCTCCGGCGAGGGCTTGATACCTCGAGGTGAATTCCATCCGCTGGCTTCACTCCATGGGCGACCAAGGTCCGAAAAGGCCCTTCTTTCGGACCTGACCTCCGTCGTCCTTAGTGCCTACCGTGCTCTGTTGGTTCCTTCTTTGAGAATCCCCGTCTTCTACGAGAACTCCCTCCTGATTCAGTTCATCCACGTTCATGGATCTGAAACGGATACCTTCGGGCTCGACTGGAATTTTATCAAACAGGTACTAACAGAAAATGAGCTTGCTTATAAGCAACAATCTTTGGTGTTCAAATCATTCAGTGTGAAGTACTCAGAGTGCTCAATGTGTTCATTCGCGATTGCCCGATCAACAAATTCGTACACCTCACGTTTCCTTTTTGAAAACTACACTCTGATCGTAAACGAATATCTGGATTCAAAGCGCCTTCATCAGATTCTGTCAGATTCAATGGAAGATATATACAGAACTGCACAAATTCCTGAAGAAGAAGATTATGGAAGAGTCCTTCCGGTATATGTTTTTGATCTGGATTATGACAAGGTCCTTTTGCTTGATAGGTACCACCAGGCCATTGCCTTCAGAAACATGGTCATTGCTGTGAGGACCAAGAGCTCACAGACAGTTAGCGATTACAGTTGCAATGGTCGACATGTAATTACACAGACCCGTAACCTCGACCGTGCAATCATTGGTTCAGTTCTGCAAAGCATGTGGGGCATCTCGCCAACCCACCTATCATGGAGCCCACAGCACAACCGTTCCCTGGTCGATTATACTTGGAGTGTTGGTCAAACTCCGTTTGGACCCTTCTCTGAGTCTCTGTCTCTGTCTTTTGCTCAGAGAGATGCAGCACGAAGAAATGTTCTACTTACTTCATTGAACTATTCAATTACAAGTGCCATTGATGTATTGCAATCAATGGCGGCACATGGTGGAGATAGGAAGCTTCTGAAGGACAATAAGCATGCTGAATTTGTTCAGAGGTGGAATTTGTTCAAGTACAAGCTAGAAAAGGTAGTTTCTGCCGTATCCCTCTTTGATTTTGAGAAAGCCATGTACTACTTGAGGTCTTCAGATCATGATCTATATGCTATTCATACCTTAGTTTATGAGGCATCACAAAAGTTGGAGGCTTCACTTACATGTTTCAAAGATCCACCTTTCCCCTGGGCATCAGTTTCCCTGTTTGGCATATTTCTTTTTGGTTTCTCCTATCTTTATGCGAAGAGGGACAAGATATTTAAGACCAAGAGAAAACAGTTTTGACAATGGTTCTCCGGATTGTAATAATCTATGGATATCTTTATTTCCTATTTGCTTTTCTAGAAATTAATATGGACAGATTTGAATAGGCGCTAAAGCACTTATGTGGAGCCTAATCATGGTCAATATGGTCTCTACATATTTTTGTGGAAACTTTTGGTATCCTCTAGATCTCCTGCTATTAGATTTAGATGAATGCTAAATTCCGAGTTGTAGTTGGCATGAGTTTACATTTTATTCTGGGTTGTCATACTTGGTTATGTTGTTCTGCAACTTTATTTTTATGTTTATTGTGTTAATAACAAGCTGCATAGGGAGGATATAGCACGAAAAGGCGTATCGTGCACATGGTGGACAGTCCTTGTGGCCAAAGTTTCTGGAGCTACTATAGATACAGATGATATAATTGTTTGCAAGTATCTTAACATAGACTTTAAGAACCTCTGTGGATGAATTTCAATATCTATGAAATATGTAATAACTCCAAAAGTCTTCCTTCCAGTTCTACTCATGCTCGATGAGAATTATAGAGAGGTAGTCTTTTTTTGCCAAAATATATTTTTCTTTCTCATTGGTTATCAGCAGACTCAATGCCATTTGTTCACGGTATAGGATTCTAGCTTTGTTAAATCAACAGATCGTTGCCTTCATCTTCAACTAGCCCAGTAGTGATGAATGGATAATTTGTATTTGCTGATCCAGGTAGGATCGGTAGTGATTTATTCTGTCACATTTCTTTTTTGAAGACTATCCCATCTCACTTTATTGATTGCTGAAACATTTTCTCTTACAGATGTTATTTTTGTTTTCTTAGAAACTTGAGAAAAATATTTTGGTTCTTTTCTACTTTTTGATATTTTTCAAGACATTGATATTTGGTAAATTGGCATAGCATTTCACTCCATATATGTGCTGTATTTGGAGTCTATTTCTTGCTCCAAATATATCAGGATGGTAGGAAATATGAGTTAAATAAGTGCTCCCCGTTATTACTTTCTTTGGTCTAAGCATATTGGATATTATGACAATGCCCACCTTTTGCTAGTTACTAGTCGGCTGGTTACTTGATCCATAACAAATACAGAAAGTTTCTTGAAGGTTGAATTCTCATTCTTCTATTATGTGATCGTTAGTGTAGGCTTGAACATATGGATGAACTGCTTTAGTATTAACACCTTAAGTTCAAACATTTGGTGCCAAGGGCCTAGCACTTATGCATGTTAATAGACAGCAGATTCCTTGATCTGTGATGATATCAGACTCCTTTTTTGCACTAAGGATCGACTAAATCCGTTGCAATGTTCATGTTTTTCTGAGTAATTTTTTTGTACTAAAAAATTGTTGAGAAATATTTTCCCATAACTTAGGATTGTCATCTGTATTATGTATATTGTGTTCCGACTTCATCAGTCTTGGTCCTAATTTTCTTGAAGTTGTATTTTTCATAACGCGTGTTTTAAAGCCTTAAATTTTACTTTGCTACATCTTATTTATTCGTTATACTGCAGGATAGATATGTCAAGGCATTAAAGGAATTTCACATCAAATATGTGAAAGATTTTGAGTGAACAGTAGATTTATTGCTTTCTTGTACTGTTACAACTTGTTAAAAAAAACTGTCTTGTTATCGCTTAGATGGGTATTTAACAGTTCTATTAGGTGATCAGAGGAGTAAAGCTGGATTTTATCAAAAAACACTTAGAATCTTCTTGCTTTGTAACATAGGATCTATATTGTTTTAGAAGCTGTTACAAATATCATCCCTGAGGTTTAAAATCCAAGGTATATGTTCTTTCATACATATGATAATTGTCATTCTTATGTCATTACACTCTTGCAAGATCAGCGAGTAATGTTCATGGACATATTTCTGCATCTATTTTCTTTCATAACACCCAGCATCTGCAGTAATTGTCTGGTTAAATGAGTTAAATGGTCGTTGGATTTCAAACTTGTCTCGAGTTCCTGATGATTTTTGGATATATAGCTAGGTTTAAATTGCATTTCCTTTTCAGTTTTGGATGGTTGACATTTGTGTGATTACATTGTTTAGAATTCGAGCAGGAGTTGCATATGGGACGCTTTTTTTCTTCTTTACATTTTATTACTACTAATTATTTTAAAGGATACATTCGTCGGTAGCTCGAAGATGGAAGGCTAGTGGGATTTCGAATCCTACACCCCTCCACAGAAGATTCAGAGTTTTTTTAGTTGTAGTTAAAACAAATAATTCCAGCATGGGCATCTTTCAAATAATCTTTTACAT
Source organism: Thalia dealbata (assembly GCA_030544415.1). Taxonomy (NCBI): domain Eukaryota; kingdom Viridiplantae; phylum Streptophyta; class Magnoliopsida; order Zingiberales; family Marantaceae; genus Thalia; species Thalia dealbata. Next base: position 5,207,663 of record CM060458.1, read on the forward strand.
ACTAATCGAGCAACCCTCCACATTATTAGTTTGATTTTGTTTTTTTTTATAAAAAAAATTATGTCGCTTCTTCCTTGAGAAATCGCTACAAGCCGGCGGCGAGCTTGCTTGCTTGCAGCGGGCTAGCGGTGGCATCCCATCGGTGACATTGTGAGACATTGCCACTGCCCCGATGAGCTCATAAGGTTGTGAGACATCGCAGCCGCTTTGGTTTTGGCAAGTTCGTATGGTTGCAAGACATTGTAACCCCGCTGGGTAGCTCCGGCGATTGTGACACATTACCATCGCTTCTGTGATCACGAGACAGCATGACCGCTCCGGCGAACTCCTGCGGTCATTAGACCTGGCGACTACACCAGTTAACTCAGACAATTGCGAGACGTCACGACTACTCCAGTGGCAGGCTCGTGCGTTATTGTACCTCCTCAATAGTGAGTCATTACCTAAGAAGACGACGTTGGGATAGAAATATGATAAGTTACAATAATGAAGTGTTTCGAATTAAGCAAAGTAAATTTTTTTATAAAAAGATAAGATCGAACTAATAACGTGACACGCGAAGGGTCGGTTGATTAGTACGAAAAATTTTATTTAAAAGATGGTAATGCTATAATTATTTTTTTAATCTCGCTCATTACAGTAAAAAAAAAACTCAGAAGATTGATCAACTATATATATATTGAAAAAGAAAAGGCTACACGATATACATATTCATCATGTTCCATATTTTTACGTTATATATTATATACAAATTTTTTTTAATGTAACAAAAATATAGAGGATCGCCCAGCTTTGCATCGTGTTTCATGCTCATGCAGTATAAAATTGTAGTCATTGGAAACTGTTCGTCATGACTGGATAAAATGGCAGCTTGACGCGCCAAGGCACACGTTTAAACGCAACTTGCAGCATCAGTGAAGTCGACCGACCTGCAGGAATGCACCGCACGCATTTAATTGTTCGCATCAAAGTATGTCAATTAAAAACTAGCAGCAGAAGTGAAGGTTCAACTAGAGAGAAAAATAAATCATATACTTCTAGTTTTGCACAGCGTTAACTTGGACCTCCTTCGAACTGCATCCTTAGGCGTTCGTATTTCTTCAGTTCATCCATCGATAGTGACGGAGACAAGTCTTCCAGTACCTGAGAAGCAGCCAAGATATCCAACCTCTGAATTAAAGAACTCTTTATTCACATTCCGAAAACTAGATATGTATACCTTCATAAAATCGCTGATCTCCACGATGACAGAATCCGCTCTATCATCACTGCTTGAACTTGGGCAACCGCCTGATATCTGCAGCCAATAGAAAATTGTAATAAGCTAAAAGATAATCTGTAAGAGCGATGCAGTTCCCAAATATACAATGTTTAGTTACTCGATTAAAAAGCCATAAGTGCGAGTGATTCAACTGAAGTTGGAATCGGATCTTATAGTTCAGATAAGGAACCAGATTCAATTAACTATAAAATGACATGGTGCCCATGAAGCAACACTAATAGGGAGGTTTTTAATGAAAGCAAACTTCAAATAAAAAAAATGTCTAGCTCATACTTCAAATATTGATGCATTTAGTAGTTTTAAAGTTTTCACAGATGCTCATGACCTTAACACTTCGTATACAAAAACAGGATTTTGTTAGTGCTACGCAAATTAATAGGAAGTTTACTGCATCAACAGAATCAATTCCAAAGAAAATATTACAAGACTAATAGATGCTAGGGGGTTAATAATTTACCCTCCGCTTTGCAGCATGGAACCAAGCATCTGCACATAGTGCATACATGTCTGCACCCGTAAAGTTTGGAGGGCATTTCTTAGCAACCGAGAACAATGAAACATTTTCATGAAGTTTAAATTTTCTTGTAAGTGCTTTCAGAACCCTGCAAAGGGGACAAGAGGTTAGGGGTTATGTATCGAGTAAAAGGTGATTATGTTGACGACAATAAGTTGGGCAAAAGGAACTAGCCTCTCTCTGTAAGATACATCAGTATTCACTCCAACATACAGAAGCTTGTCGAATCGGCCTGGGCGCAGAAGTGCTGGGTCAATAAGGTCAGGTCTATTGCTTGCACCTATTATAAATAGATCCTGCAAGGTGAAGGAAGTTAAGTTAGTGAAGATGGCAAAAATGCTGCTACTTGACGTAGAATCATTAGAGATGTAGCATATGGATAGAACCTGGCTAGAATCATTTAAACCATCAATTTCTGCAAGCATCTACAAGAAGAAAAAGAATAGTTGTGAACTAAGTGACCGATAAAATTCCAAGACAAAGCACTTTGAGAAAACAATGCAATGCTTACCTGTGACACCACTCTATCCATGACACCGCCAGAATCTCCAGAGGCTCCCCGAGCAGGAGCAAGGGAATCAAGCTCATCAAAAAAAATGACACATGGGCGTGCAGCTCTCGCCTGCAGAAGAAACAAAGATAAATATATTTGAATTTTACATTTACATATTTCTTGTTTTTCTTAATTATGGTACCTTTTGAAATATATCTCTGACATTCTTTTCCGATTCTCCTATGTACATGTTGATTAATTCTGGCCCCTTCACACTGAGGAAATTCAGTGAGCATTCTGTAGCAACGGCTTTTGCCAATAACGTCTGGAGATTAAAGTATTACTTAGCATCAGGTTGCCATCAGCATCTACCAGAGAATAGGCTTATGTCCAACATAAATGAAAATACTACACCGACCTTCCCAGTTCCTGGAGGCCCATACAGGAGAACACCTGAACGCTTGCGCAATCCAGATGAAAATAAATCCTTATGCAGGAGAGGTAACTGCGAGAATCATGGAACATACGTCATAGTTATATGCAAGAATAAAACTCTCTAGAGAAGATAGGTCTGTTACAATGGCTCTCCCAGTTTAGTGTGCTTACATCTCACCGTAAAACTGGCTAAAAGAAACCAAATTAATCAATGTATTCCTTTCATCTAATGATTTAAGAATCTAGATAGAATGACGATGATCGAAACATTAAGATGGTACCAAAACCCATACTTAACATATTACAGTTCCAGTCGAGTCCACATGTTGGGCTTAATAAAATCATATATGCCTCCTACATGAGCAGTGTCAAAGAATATGAATAAATCAATTATGTCCATGTTACTTCTTAAGCTCATAGATGAAACAGCAGTGGGGTTTATCTGGACAGGAGAGATTTTAGAATATCTCGTCAAGTTTCTAAGACAGTAAATAAATGAAGTGACAAAAATTGCATGGCACAATCCATAAATTAGGAACTCTACAATGAATAAAAGATTAAAATTCTAGGTATTCTGGCAACACTCAATTGGTAATTCAAGCTTAAAGTGCATGACTATCAAATACAAGAAATGACCTCCAATTTACTGACCTACATACCTGAACGGTATCTAGAATTGATTTCTTCACTTCTTCAAGCCCACCAACATCGTCCCATTTAACATTTGGCACCTAAAGTAGAAGCAATTCAATAAATATGCAGGATGCTGATTAATAATTTTGTCAACACAGGAAGATATCTTCCAAAAAATAGTAATGTCAAGCTTTCTTAGCCTAAGTTCCTGGTTTCCTCACTTTTGGAGTACCCAATGCAGATGCATTTCTTTTCTTGGACCGTTCCAGCGCTTTTGAGAAGTCTGTCTGTTGCAAGCACTTGGAAGCATGGTCATGTGAGCTATTCTCATCTTCAGAAGAAGCAAGCCATGCATCACTAATTTCAGGACACTTTCTATTTTCAACTTTAACACTGTCAAAAACTGCTCTTTGTGCAAAATTGGCACCAGCATCTGCAACTAAAGCTTGTATATCACGAGGCATAAATCCTGAGGTCTGAGCAATGACATCTTTTAGAAACTCATCACCAATTGTCTGCAAGGAAGGTGACTTTTGTTAGCATTTCATTATCAGTTCATCAGAAAAGATCACAAAGAAAACAAAATACCTTATCAGCTATCTTTGTGAGTCTTTTCAGAGACTGAGACAGCATATCAAATCTCTGTCCTTCACTCAAAGGGTCCATGCTTACTTCATGACTAAAACATCGTCTAACTTGGGGTTCTAAACCTTCAGAGCTGTTAGCTGCTGCCACTAGGAAAACTCGATGGCTGTTTAGATTTTCAGCTTCCACTAGAAACTGAACGGAAGTTCAAAGTAAGCCCCCACTTTTTGAACAATATCCAATTAGAAAATGAAGCTTCTAGCAGAAATAAAAGAATCAAGCTACATATGTTCCATAGCGCTAGTCAAACGTCTTACAGAAGCATCCTTTGCTATTTGCCCTTGATACAAGTCGTCACTTCCGGGAATTGGATTGGTGAACTCCCTAATAACTGATGCAACCTCAGATGTAATACCAACTTGATCGGATAGTGAACCCTCATTGGAAGACAAATTGGCGAACAGATCAAAATGGCGAAGCAGAAGCAGAGATGGTGAATATCTGTTTATCATTTCAGATTATAAACTAATTCCTGAGATGAGAAATAAATCCTATACCACAAGAAGGAAAAGAAATACTAGCTATTGCTAAAAGAAAAGAATTGCAAAAATAATTAATTGACTCTATGGCCGGTTCTAATGATACAGAATAAGGAACTATCTCTAGTGCTAAGAAAGACAAATATGAAAGGTCAAGTTTGAATGTGGAAGGTATTATGAAGTACACACATACCTAGAAGCAGTTTTGAAGGCATTTGCAAGTGCAGCAGATGCTTTCCTCTCTGAAGATTCAATAAGATCATAACAACTGTATTCAACAACATGGAGGCCTAGACATTGAGCAACATATCTCGCAACAGTCCGCTTTCCACACCCTGAGTTAAGCATATATCTTGTGAACCTCTAAGTACAAGTGGTACATATTAACAAAATAGAATTCAAAATCATGAAAACTGAGCACATAACTAACCTGCACTGCCATACAAGAATACAGCAACCCTGAATTTTGATAGTAGAACGGATGAGCATAAAGCAGGTGCAAGAATGGATGCCAATGTCTTCACTGTTTCACCATGTAAAGGCATGAATTCGTCAGAATAGCCAATAAATCTATCTGGAGGAACAGCAGAAGCAGTACTTCCTCCCAGAACAAGAGCTGTTTGATTGCAGTTAACACGAAGGATAGGCTCATCTGATGGTTCCATAGACATAACCTAGAGATGACAGAAATCTCTTTGAAATAAGTACTTCTGTTTTACATAAAAACCCATTCTAGCTTGCAACACACAGAAAAATAACACAGTTCCAAATCATTACCTTGAAGTACATTATGTTACTAGATGACCTTTTACGATTCTTCTGGTTACAAAAAATGCACATCTCAGAATTGCAATTCCAATTTACACGAACATAGAAAACATCACCTCTCGCTAAAAATCTGTCAACTTTAAAGTACTCATTTAAAGCTGAATCAATCATATCCTGACGATCACCTTCTTCAATTGCTGATTTTCCTTTGATGGATCCAAGTATGCCACACTCAGGGATCTTTATAAATGAGATTCTTAGGTGCAAGGCATACTTTGGCAAGTCAGGCCATGGAAAAAGGTCCACAAATGCCGGGGAATAATTGGTCTTCTCCTGTTGCCTATGTCCATCTGCTTTTAGCAATGGCATTAAAGATGCTTGGCCACCATGAACCAAAAGATTAAGACAAGTTACATGCAATCCAAGGTTAAATGCTAATAGGGGAGTAGTATATGCCACTTCATGATCTAAGGGAAATTGAACATCTGATCGGTCCACAAAAGAAGGTAATAAATTCATGACATGAGACGAACACAAAACAGAAGTAGTTTGTGTTGTGTATTCCCCATTTATCTCTCTTGACAGTGGAGGATCAAGAACTTTAGCTCTAGCAATCCTTCCTACATCAGTCTCAGGATTCTTCAAAAGAACCTAAAAACATTATAAAGCAGAATTGAATAAGGACATTCCATGCCATACATGATAAAAGCAGTAATATAAACAATTTCTGACTCCCCAACTAAATATCACTCAAGATAATTTTCGTACTAGTGATCCAGATGTAATTGACAATTTCTTCAGCACAGAGCCCGGTACCCCCACAACAAATGAGTTCTCCATCATGTCATCATTCCCAACGCCGTCAGTGAATCGAATAATCCCAGCCTGCAACCTTAGAACTGGCTCAGATGGGGTTTGCTCATCAGCACCTTGGGCACCATTACTGCTAATGGCTTGAGATTTGGCTGAACTGAGAACAGAGTCAAGGAGTACGCGGGTGGAAGATAAGATCAGAGGCTTCCTCCTCTCCACCATTGTGGATCAGACAACTGAAACCGTAGGCCCCAATTTTATAGACCGAGAGATGGTAATATTGATAACTGAAGAAGTAGCTGAGCCATCCAGGTGGATCCAAAACCTACATTACATAATAAAGACTTTTTTTACATATTCTACTAGAAACATTCTAGCATTTAATTGTTTTTAAATTATAAATCCATATGTAATAACTGACAGTAATTTATGAGTTTCATAAAATAAAATAAAAATTGTCAATCCAACTCTTGTGCTCTTTTTCTCGTTTTATGTGTAATTGAATTTTACCAAAGCCCTTTAAAAGACAATTAATACTTGTATTAATTTTTATTATTTTATTATACTCAAAAGAATACGGTCTTATTATTAACTTCTAGATAATAAATCGTATGTAGTTGGTGGCATGATATTATCGGGAAAATATAGTAATTTCAGAATATTAGTGTAACATTAAGCCAACACTTTTCACTGCAGGGACTAATACAATATCATTTATGATTTATCTATTACTTTATATTAGACTAGAACATATTAAGATAAAAGATTGATAACTACTATAACGTAAAAATTTAAAATAAAATTTTCTGAACATCTTTTAATCTTTGACATTTCAGTAGTGTTTTAGATTATTTATAATGGTAATAAATAAAATGAATGATAAACAGTATATAAATTAAAAATATTTACTTTAAATTAATCCAGAAGGACATTCTTTACACTTTTTTATCGCATATAGCCGTGATACATTATGCTTATTTCAGTTATATCTAGTCAAATATATATTAGGGTAATGTTAGAGATAAAAAAACAAATAAAGTTGCAAAAATCATTTATTCACCGGAAAGACATAATTTAGCGTCAATTTTTTTTTTGCTACAGAAGCTTCAGGAAAGTGAAACAAATGGACAATTGAATCTTTCTCTTTCTGCGACTCCAGTTTGTGTTATTAAGTAATTTCATCGAAAACTCACAGAACTCAGATCAAGAAGTGGGAAGAAAAAAGGTGGAGCGAGACCTCAGAGTTCCCTTGCCGCCCAACAGCACTGGATGACCTCCTCCTGGGAGTGTGGTTCCGCCGTGAGCGGCGCCACGTGCATCCTCCACCGCGCTGGCGAGGGGAAGGGACGGAGCGAAGCGAGATTGGGGATCGGCGGAAGAGGGAGAAGACGGCAGCGACCGCTTCCACCGGATGAACTGATCGGCAGAGAGGGGAGTTCGTGGAGTCGAAAAAATAGATTATGTGGATTAGGGTAAACTAATTTTAGCATGTTAGATTACTTTTATATACCTTATGAATGGGGTACGGAGTTAATTATGATCCGATACCCGAATCCGAAACCACAAATGCTAATTACTTTCCTTTTTCCTCGGGAATCTTTTTAAAAGCATCGACCCAATAATTTCATCTCCTAACTGTTCATTTACCCTCCCATTAGAAGTCTCCCATAGTTTGCAATGTCAATCTGCCGTCTTATTTACTGCAGCAACCGACTCCAAGAAGACTCCTTTAATTAATCGTTCTCCTCTAAGAAGACTCCTCTGATTTCTCATTCTCCTTCATTCCTCCGAGATCTTTTTGTATTGCCCATCACTTTATTTCCTCCTAAGTTTAGAATGTAATAAATTATTAGCTTTTAGTACTCATGACTTCCTGAGAACCCAACCATTACTTTTTCGAAAGTGAAAAATCTTCCCTTTTTTTCCCTCTCTCGATTGATACTTGGCTCGTATTTTGTTAAATAACCAGCTGTAAGAACCCAGATCCCAACCTTCTAGGAAAGTTTAGTTCACCCTGATCCGCTGAATCCATTTCTTCAACTCCATCAACTCCCTCCTGGGTTTTTCCCCTCTTCTCTGATCAGTTCATCGATCGCTGTCGGTCTTCTTTCTCTTCCGATCCCCAATCTGGCTTCACTCCACCCCTTGCCCTTGCCAGCACGGTGGAGGATGCCCTTTTCCAGGAGGACGTCCTCCGGCGCTGTTGCGCGGCAAGGGAATTCTGTGGGTTTTAGGTGAAATTGCTCAATAACAAAAATAGGAGCCGCATAAAGAGAAACAGCTAGTTTCTTCAATCGTCCATTTGTTCCACTTTCCTGAATCTTCAGTAGCAAAACAAAAACATCGACGCTGAATTATTAATGTTCACTTCCTCTTCCGATGAATAAATGATGGTCGTCATTCCAATATGATTTTGCAACTTTTTTTATTTTTATCTCTAACATCACCGTAATATACTTGAAATAAGCATAATGTATCACAACTACATAGATTAATTTAAAAGTAGATGTTTTCAATTTATATACTGTTCGTAATTCATTTTATTTATTACCATTACAAATAATCTAAAACACTGCAGAGAATATAAATAAATTATAAAAAAACAGCAAGCAGGAATCAAAGACGAGAGATCGATGGAAGAGCCTCCGCAAAATGGTTAAGGATTCTGGGCAGTGGATCGAGGGAGAGTGGAGGATTAGGATCGTACCCGCATAGGTGAGTCCGACGCCTTCCCTCGGTGATCGGTGCGCTGCCGTCGTCGTCGCGCTAGGTTTCCCTCTCGCGCAGAAGAGATCGAGCCGGCGAGACCCTGGAGGAGCCATCGGCTCTCGACGGTGTATTTTGCTCTTGCAGAGACAAAATGGATCAGAGAACCAGAGATCGATCCGTACCGTCGATCTCAGGCAGGGTCTGCCGAGCATGCGGTCAGGATGAACCGCTGCGTCGGATCGGTCCGTCGAACTCGTTTCGCAGGTGGCGGGATAGCGGTCAGCTGGACCGGCCGGGTTCGAGAAGGATCCACTGCCTTGGTCGGGTGACGATTCGTCTACGCGCTGAATGGAACCAGCCGCCGACCTGGTTTCTGATTGGCCAATAAAGGAACCCGATTCTCAGCGGTGAGTTAGGGAAAAGTGGGCGGGTCGAAATATATGGTGTGTGAATTTATCGTGATTTTTTTAGCTTTGGTTGGTGCGGACCGGTCGAGGAAATAAGAAGATGGGTTGAGTCGCGTTGGGCTCAGCTTGAGCCGGCCGGTCGGGTCGGGTTTCCTCTCCGACGTCGCAAGCGATGATTATAAAAAAAGACTCGTTCCATGCCGAATTAAGTTGTGAGATGATATTAAAAGCATGATGATTTGAAACCAAATTGAAAAAATAAAAATAATATAATAAGTTAACAGGATTCAAAAATTTAAACCCAATCCATATCTCTAACATAGCGTGTCCTCGGAAAGCAAGGTGGTGAATTGACCACTGCTCTATTACTAATATGAAGATGCTTCTTTTTATTTGTGTTACTTTTTTTTATCTCTTAATTGCTACTTCGTATGATTAAATCCTGCAAAGATCTTGGCTATCCAAGTGTCAGACCGCTATTTTTCAAAGGGTGTGCGGCGTATCATCCCAACTTTCTTGAAGACGATACCAGCCTTTTCCGCCAAGAAGCAAACGTGAGAGAAGACCTTGGAATTGAGGGAAAGGTTTATTTATTATTAAACACCAGTAAAACCCTCAAAACAATGCTCACTTATCGCTAATTACAATGAGTATTATATTCTCTAAAATTTCGTGTGTTGCTCTTCCTTCGACGAGGCTATTAATAGTCTCATCTCTCTACGGAAGCATCGTGACTTTCTCCAGACCGACGTGTCTCTTGACGTGGCGTCCCTTCGTCTTCAGGTCATAACAATCCTCCCCCGACGGAAGACGTCGATGCCCTCATCGATTCCATTGCCAGGTAGTCTTGTATAAGCGCCTGAAATTGCCACAACGCCTCCTCTCGTTCCCAGCTAGCTTCAACGGCCGGCACTCCCTTCCACTCCACCAAGAACTCGACATGCCCAGAAGGTCGGAAGGTCCTTTTTCCCAGAATTTTCTCCGCTTGTGCAGCGAATTCTTTGGTATTCATAGGGGGTGCCCGTTCCTTCTGAACTCGTTCGGGATCATCGTCCTTGTGGAAAGGCTTCAAGAAACTCACATGGAAGGTGGGGTGAATTCGAAGCCTTGGAGGGAGCTGTAGTTTGTAAGCAACGGCACCAACTCGTGCGATTACACGGAAGGGACCATCGAATCTGGGAACCAACCCTTTGTGGAGTTGGGTTCCTCTCGCCTTGCGCCACATTTGCGGCGTGAGTTTGAGCAGCACCTGATCTCCTACGGTGAATTCTCTGGGTCTGCGGCTTCGATCTGCATACTTCTTCATCCGCCTGCTCTCCTTCGCAAGACTCTCCTGCACCTCGAGCAGCTGTTCTTGCCGATCCTTCAAAAATCTTGTGGATGCTGGGCAACGGTCTTCTGCAGTCGCACGGGCCAACTCTGTAGGAATTAGAGGTGGTTGGCCATACACCAATTCGAACGGAGATTTCTCCGTAGCAGAGCTTCGGTGCGAGTTGTAGCAGAATTGTGCGGCGTCCAGAAGCTCCGCCCAATTCCGCTGGTTGGCAGTTACGAAGTGTCGGAGGTATTCCTCCAACATCGCATTGGTGCGCTCGGTTTGCCCGTCGGTTTGAGGATGATTCGCCGTGGAAAATTTCAATTTTGACCCCAGCGATTTGAAGAGCGAGGTCCAGAATTTTCCGGTGAATCTGGGGTCTCGATCGCTTATAATATCTTCTGGCATCCCAAAATATTTTACTACATGCTGAAAGAACAATCTTGCCGACTGCTCTGCCGTGACTTGGTCGTTCGTAGGGATGAACACCGCAAATTTGCTGAAGCGGTCGACGACGACAAGCACTGCAGATTTCCCTTCCACCGTGGGAAAGGACTTCACATAGTCCATTGAAACTGATGCCCATGGTCGCTGCGGAGGTGGTAGAGGTTGAAGGAGACCCGCAGCTTTTGCTTTTTGGGTTTTATCCTTCTGACATATGATGCACGTACGTACGTATGCTTCGACGTCGTCTTCCATGCGAGGCCAGAAGTATGACCGAGACAGCAGTGCCATGGTTCTTTCGACGCCCGGATGGCCCGCCCACACCGTGTCGTGGCATTCGGCCATTAATTCGCGCCGAAGATTTGCAGAACAAGGAACATAGGTTCGTGATCCTTTAGTCTGGATTAATCCTGCGGCGTCCTTCCAATAACGTCGGGTTGTTCCTTGTTCAATCTGCTGCAGGATTCGTTGATAGGAGTTATCTTCTTCTCCCGCTTGTTTGATCCTTGCGACGAGGTCTCCATGTGCACGAACAGAGATGGCATGGAGATGACGGCTTAATGCGTCGGCGGCCCTGTTTTGCTGCCCCGCCTTGTGCACCCAGGTGAAATCATATTCCGCAAGCAATTCTTGCCATCATGCTTGCCTTGCGGAAAGCTTCTTCTGCGTCTGGAAGAAGGTGTTCGCAACATTGTCCGTCCGAACAATGAACGGATTTCCCAAGAGGTAAATCCTCCAAAGTCGTAGGCAGTGAACAACGGCCAGCATCTCTTGTTCGTGCGCGCTGTAGCGTTGCTCCGCCTGGTTTAGTTTGCGGCTCTCGTACGCCACCGGATGTCCGTCTTGGGCGAGGATGCCTCCGAGTGCTTTGTTGGAGGCGTCCGTGATGACTTCGAAGGGTTTGTTGAAGTCTGGGAGAGCGAGGACGGGGTCGGAGATCATCCTTGTCTTCAGACCATTGAACGCCTCCTGTTGTTCGCTCGCCCACGTCCACTTCCGATCCTTTTTTAGGAGGTCGGTTAGCGCGGCTGCGATGTGGGAGTACCCCTGCACAAACCTGCGATAATAATTCGTAAGTCCCAAAAAAGAGCGGAGTTCGGACTGGTTGGAGGGCGACGGCCAACTCTTGATAGCTTCTATCTTCCGCTCATCCATCTGCACCAGTCCCCTTCCGATCTTATGGCCTAGAAATAATATCTCGGTTTGCCCGAATTCACATTTATCTTTGCGAATGAAGAGCTTGTTCTCTTGTAATTTTCGGAAGACTTGTTGTAGGTGGGTGCAATGTTCTTCTTCAGAGCCGGAATAGACGACGATGTCGTCTAAATAGACAACCACGAATTCGTCTAGGAATTCGTGGAAAACGTCATTCATTAGATTACAGAAGGTTGCTGGAGCGTTCGTGAGTCCGAAAGGCATTACCAAGAACTCGAACGATCCATATCGGGTGACGCACGTTGTTTTTGGTTCGTTTCCTTGAGCAATCCGGACTTGCCAGTAACCGAAACGGAGATCTAACTTTGTAAAAATCCGAGCGTGCGTCAAACGGTCGAAGAGGTCGGCCACCAAGGGAATTGGATACCTGTTCTTCACCGTCACTTTATTGAGAGCTCGGTAGTCCACGCACATCCTCAAACTCCCGTCCTTCTTCCGCTGGAACAATATTGGCGCACCGAAGGGTGCCTTTGACGGACGAATCAACCCCGCTTCCAGTAGTTCGTCGAGTTGTTTTCGAAGTTCCGCGAGTTCTGCAGGAGCCATGCGATATGGCGCCTGGGCCGGCGCGCGAGCTCCAGGGATGAGTTTGATCTGATGATCCGTCGGTCGCTAGGGAGGGAGCATGTGTGGTAGTTCCGTCGGCATCAATTCTGCAAATTCTTCCACCAATTTTTGAATCGTTGGCGGTGTCGCTCTTGCAGTGTTGACTGGGTTCGTCTCGTCCCGAAGGGTGGCCGCGAAGGTCATCTCCCCATGTCGCAGTCCCCGAATAAGTTGCAACGCAGAGAGTTGCTGATTTTTCCCAGCATCTAATTTCGCGGGTGCTGCCTTCATGAATCCGGGCTGAGCGACATCCATAATCATCAACCCGTTGAGGTGAGGCGCCACCATTGCTTGTGATCGGAGGAGGAAGTCTGCTCCTAGGATGAAGTTGAAATCATCCAAGGGAACGATCATGAGATCGATCTCGCCGCTCCATGGTCTGATGCAGATGGGGACGTTTCGAACGATTCCTGCTACTTCGGTGGGTTGTGCATTCACCGTTTTAATCTTGAATCGGCTCTTTTCAACCTTCAACCCCAGTTGATGTGCGAAATCTTGGTTCATAAAATTATGAGTGGCCCCTGTATCAATCATTACTGAACAGGGTTGCCCATTCACTTGCAGCGTCACGTACATCAGCCGAGGATTGTTCTTGGTCTGGATGGCGCTAATCTGCTGCATGGGAGCCGCGCGAATGACTGTTTCTTCATCTCGGCTCTCTTCTTCTGCTTTCTCCGTACGGATGATCGCAGCAACTTTCTCACGATGCGGACAAAATCGCTCCGGGTGAGGGTCGCCGCAGATCTCGCACTTCCGCCTTCGGTGTGCGTTTTTGTTGTTGTTTCGGTTTGGCGCAGGATGGTTAGCGGAATTCGACGACCCAGCTTGGTGCGGACTCCTTCTTCGTTCGTTGCCTGACGAAGCTGGACGACGTCCGTTTGCTCCTTGCGCTTGGTTGCGATGGGAAGGAATTCTGTTTTCAGTTTGGTGCAATGATGTGGCTGGGCAGAGATCGATTAGAGACTCTGCTGTGTATATTGCCTCCGAGATCCCACCTACTCCTTTTTTCACCAATTCGTTCCTTACCCATGGTTGCAGTCCTCGCAGGAATGCGTAGAGCTGATCTCCTTCCGCCATATCGGGTAGATCCAGCATGATGTTGTTAAAGTCTTGTACATAATCTTGGATGGTTTTGGTTTGCTGCAGGTTACGAAGTCTTTCTCGAGCCACCCAAGCGACGTTCGTTGGGAGGAATTGACGTCGCAACTCTTCCGTCATTGCCGCCCAGGAGTTAATCGCCACTGCTTTCCCGTTTCGGTGGGCTTCAGAACGAACTCTCCACCATTGCTTTGCGTTGCCAACGAGGAAGGCGGCTGCAATCGAGACTTTGCGTGCTTCTTCTATCCTTGCAGCTTCGAAGTATAGGTCGAGGTCCGAGATGAAATTTTCAAGGACCTTGGCGTTCCGTTCTCCAGAGAAGGAGGATGGATCGGAGATGCGCACCGGGAGTCGCTGCTGGCGTGGAGGCTCCGTTGTTTGGCGGATTTCGGACGCAGATGCTTCGACCTGGAAGTCCCGCTCGTATTCGACTTCGGAACCTCGCCGTCCTGCCTTGCTTGTACGCTCATCTGGAGTTCGGATTCGTTCCAACTCCAACCGGATGGCTGCCATCGCCAAGTGGAGTTCTTCTACTCGGTCTCTTAAGCAGTCGACGCCCGCTGTAGTGTGTGATGCGCGGGCCAACTCCTCGATGGAGCTCATGCGTTCCTCCAATCTCTCCAGTGCTTGTTTCGTTGCCATCTCGTCGAACAGAGTTTTCCTTCTGTTGTTGACGAGAAAGGGTCTTCTATGGAAACTGCTCTGATACCACGTTGTCACACCGCTATTTTTCAAAGGGGTGTGCGGCGTATCGTCCCAACTTTCTTGAAGACGATACCAGCCTTTTCCGCCAAGAAGCAAACGTGAGAGAAGACCTTGGAATTGAGGGAAAGGTTTATTTATTATTAAACACCAGTAAAACCCTCAAAACAATGCTCACTTATTGCTAATTACAATGAGTATTATATTCTCTAAAATTCCGTGTGTTGTTCTTCCTTCGACGAGGCTATTAATAGTCTCATCTCTCTACGGAAGCATCGTGACTTTCTCCAGACCGACGTGTCTCTTGACGTGGCGTCCCTTCGTCTTCAGGTCGTAACACCAAGTGTTGCCTTTTAGAATTGTAAAAGTGAGATTAAATGTTAATGAAATGCATGGAAGATAAAATTAAAAGCCATTAATCATTAAAAAATCACCAGAGTAAAATAACATTAATATATTAAATCGTCGTTTTAATTTTAAAAAAATAGTTAAGGGTAAAAAAAATTAAATGTGTAATAAAGGGGTGGTATTTACTCAATCCGAGATGCATAATAATAAATTAAAATAAAATACAATACTTAAGTCCAAAATTACAAATATATAGAATGATACTTAGGCCCATAAGTCTAACTCATCAAGTGCTAGTTTAATAACGAGCTCAACGAGTAGGGAATAACACAGTTGTAGGAGGCAATGATAGTATTTGTCATAAGCTCGGTCATCATAATAATATAATATTTTAAAAATAAAATAAAAAGTCTTACAATCTTAATATCAAAGTAAGAAATAATTTAGTATTAGATAAAATAAGACTAACTCGGTGGTAATAGAAGAGTTAAATAATTGATGGGCGATGATTAAAATTTTCTATTATTTTATTTATAATTTTAAAGTCTATGTAATATAATTTATACCTACTTATTAAGATAGATACTGTGTCTTACACGTCTTACATCAAATCTTAACATTAAATTCTTAAAAATAAATGATATTTATATCGAGTTTCCAAAAAAAACCCAAACACCTAATAAAAATATATGGCGTAGTACAGAAGGCATATGGATATACGTAAACACATCGACACCTTCTACAGCATAAATAAAAGGGACCCACAGCACACAGCATTGGGGCCAAGCCAAAGTGCCCTAAAGTTAAAGGCACCCCAACCGGATATCGACAGGATGGACCGACATCTCCTTCGATGCGGTGTCTCTCTGTAGCTTTTTTCTTAAGATTAAAAGCGGACCTCCACATTGTTATTTAAGAAACCAGCCCTTTGTTAACGGACACAAAATCCCTACATCCATCTGCTAATTTCTCACGTGTACACGATTACATACATATTTGAGAAGCACGCGAGAGGCGGGTCTTCGAGTTAGGGAATTAAATGAGGGATATAGCAAGATCGGCACCGGGGCAAAATTTAAATGCGTATTTATGCGGCACAGGTAAACAAGACACGAAACGGGGAAGATATTGAAGAGCACGCACATGCCCTATTAACTACATGCATCCATCCATCCACTGATAGCACCCACGCATCATGCATCGGTCATGCCCCATACCAGTTCGAACACAGCATAACTGTTGGATATACTTTTATATTTATCGTGGGTTAGGTAACTTCATATCTACTTCATTAATACGTATCGTTGGGAATCACGATGTTTTCCAAATTATCCTTGGCCGAACGTTAAAAGACGATGTAAAATTAATAGGTATTATTATTGCGAAGAACCTTGGAAAGCCGCACCCGGCTCATAAATGAAGGTGGCGATGAGTTATGATGGATGCCGACAAAGTCCAACGTGACGACAAAGTTTAAGTCCTCGAGCGTGGAAATTGGAATTCGGACCGAACTAATTAAATTTAATTAAAACTGCAGGATCAATTTGAATTTATCTCCAATATAATTCATATTAAATTTAAACCTAACAAACTGGGTTGGCACGAGTCCACTCTTTTTTTTTCTTTCTTTCCACCGCGAAGCAAGTAGCAAACTCCCCCAACTTCGACGCGTGTGACACGTCGACCCGTCCATCTTTTCGCACCGTGATGGTTGACTCCGAACGAATCCTCCTAAATCAAGGGGTTTGAGTGCGCGAGCGATGAGTTAGGCCGCATGCGATGGATTCGGCCAAGTGGAAGGAGAAGTCGAGAGGACTCCTCGTTTACTTGCACCGCGCCACCCGCCACCGGCCACCTCCATCTTTGCCTATATATTTTGTTATTGATTTAGATGGACGCCGCCCCATTCGCGGATTAACAAAACCTTCGACTCTCTTGGCCGTTGATTCGACGGATACATGTGAAACAGACCGCGGAAGATGGTGGAAAATTTTAGGGTCAACCCACTGGGCCATCCGCGCATGTTTGGGGGGCACAAAATTCCTCCACGTCACATGGAGCAAGTAACGTCGATGTATATTTTATATGTCCGGAAAGAGAACTCATAGTAAATATGACGTCAAAATGACGCGCGCGGGAGCGTAAATAAGTAATAAAAAAATGAAGGGGGAGTCGGCAGTGCTCCGCGCGCAAAAACCAGCACGTGACGGGCACGTGGACGCCCACGCAACCTCGACAGCCCCCGTGCGTTCTTCCTCCCTCCCTCCCTCCCTCTCTGTAACCTTCAAAAAGAAAGGAACAAAAAAAAAGGAACGAAGGGGAAAGCAGGAGCTTCGATGGACCGTCTCGTGCCGATTTCATGGCCGCAGCGGACCTCCTCCTCCCCTTCACCAGCTCCGGTTAACATCCTGCTTCGGTATTGACGCCCTTCCATCCAAAGCAAACTCTGTCTTTTTCTTCTTCTTCTTCTTGTTTGAGGTGCAGTTTTGCAGAACATCCTAATATGGGATTTTCAACGCATTCCAAGATTAATTCCTTGTGCCGCCTTGTCGCCATTAGCGTCCTCCTTGCCGTCGTGCCCTCCCTCTCGCTCCTCTCGTCGGCGCAGCCGCTCTCCCCGTCGCAGACCAAGACGCTGCTCCGAGTCCAGCGTCTCCTCGAGTACCCGCCTGCTCTAGTCGGCTGGTCGAACGCCACCGCCTTCTGCTACCTCCCGCCTTCGCCCTCCGTCTCCGTCTCCTGCTCCGATGGCCGCGTCACTGCGCTCTCCATCTTCGGCGGCGCCCCCCGGCCCCTCTCCCCCAACTTCTCCTCCGATTCGCTGTTCACCACGCTCTCCCGGCTCCCTGACCTCGCTTCCCTCTCGCTCGTCTCGCTCGGCCTCTGGGGCTCGCTGCCCGGCAAGGTCGACCGCTTCGCCGGACTCCAAGTCCTCAACTTGAGCTCCAATTACCTCTCCGGTGCGATCCCGCCGGAGCTCTCTAAAATGCTGAGCCTCCAAAACCTCGTCTTGAGATCGAATTCCTTCAACGGATCGGTCCCCGACCTCCGCCCTCTGACGTCCATCCTCGAACTGGATTTGTCGGGGAATATCCTCGGCCCGGAGTTCCCCTCTCTGAGCGGAACCCTCACGACTCTGCTCCTCAAAAACAACACCTTCACAGGTGAAATCCCAGCGACACTCGGATCCTCCGACCGCCTCCAGAAGCTCGACCTGTCCACCAACCAGCTCAGCGGACGGATTCCGGCGTTCTTGTTCTCACTGCCGTCTATCCAGTACCTCAAAATCTCGGACAACAAGCTCACCGGAGAAGTCCCTGCGAACATGTCCTGCGGCAGTGTTCTCGGATACATCGACCTCTCAAACAATCTCCTATTCGGAGGACTACCATCCTGCATCCAATCCAATTCCTCGAACAGGGTGGTGCTGAGTTCAGGGAACTGCTTGAACTTGCCAGACTCAGGGTTTCAGCATCCGGCTTCCTACTGCAACCAAGGCGCCATTGCAGCCGCGGTCCTGCCGTCAGCGAACAAGATCAGCGGATCCAGGAGCAACTTGGGGCTTATCTTTGGCATCGTCGGAGGGGTCATCGCCGGGGTGGTGCTGATAGGACTGCTCGCCTTCTTCATCTTTAGGAAGGCAAGAGGAGAGCATGAAGAAGCCAACAAGAGCAGTTTCCAGAAGCCCAGCGGAGGGAAAGCTTTGATTCAGGTGGCTCCAAGAAGTCCTGCAGATGCAAGTAAGAACTATTCATCTGTGCTCGTGTGCCCTATACTTGTCTGAAGCATCATCTGATATCCCTTACTATGCAGGGCACATGTCTCATGCAATGAGGACAGGAACTCTTGGACTAACGCCATACCGGGTGTTCACTATGGAGGAACTTGAAGAAGCAACTGATAACTTTGCTCCATCGAACCTAATTGAAGATGGTCCTCAAGAACAGGTATGTGTTTGTTGACATTCATCGAAGTGATACAGACATGTAAGATCTCTGAGTTGCGAATGTTATAATTCTCATCAAGGCTTTCAAAGGGTGGCTTCGGGACGGCTCTTGGGTGATTGTTAGATGTCTGAAACTGAAACAGAAGCTTTCACGCCAAAGCCTACTTCAATACATGGACATCGTATCAAAGCTCAGGCATCAACATTTAGTCAGCATAGTCGGCTACTGCATCGACAGCGGCCACGATAACCTGAACACGACTGACACTGTCTTTCTTGTTTCTGAGCACATCAGGAACGGGAATCTGAGAGCTCATCTTGGTGGTAATGGAAACTGGCAAGAGTAAACTTTCTATTCTCTGAAGTAGGCATATCGTAGAATTACTGATGCTCTTCTACCTTTTGTGAACTTTCGCAGAAGACAGAAAGTCCGAGAGGATGAAGTGGCCGCAGAGAGTGTCGGCGGTGATCGGGGTTGCAAGGGGAATCCAGTTCCTGCACACGGTCACAGTTCCTGGAATCGTTGGAAATGATCTTGGGATGGAGAGTATATTGCTGGATCAGACTCTCACCGCGAAAATAAGCAATTACAATCTCCCAACTCTTCCTAATTTCAAGAATAACAAGGTAAAAGCAATCAGCGTACTACCGATTTTCCGCGAAGTGTTTAGAGCAAATTCGAGATTCTGATTGGTGTATCCTGCTATGTCTATCTCGATCTGTCAGGCAGGCTCGCAAAGCCCTTTGAGTACAGCAGCAGACAAGGAATATCTTGGCAGGTTATATATCAGAAAAAGCTCAACATCTTGCTAAGAATCTAAATTAATCGATACACCTAAGTTTTTCTTGGTCTTGTTCTTCCAGTACTTGCAGTGTTGAGAATGGTGAGAAGGAAGACATTTACCGGCTCGGGCTCATTCTCCTTGAGGTGATCACAGGGAAGCCTACTGGAAACGGTAGCGAGTTGGATTCTATCAGAAGCAAGGTAAATAAACATGAAAGTTAAGACAAAAACACCACTTCATAGAAACTTATTCATAATGAAGAGCTTGTGTTTGCAGCTTGAGAAGAGCTTAATGGAGAACCCTACAAACTTGAGAGGATTCGCAGACCCCGCGATTCGAGGAAGCTTTGCGGTCGACTCATTAAGCCGCGCAGTAGAAGTAGCCCTCAGTTGCACATCAAGAGACCCCAAGCAGCGCCTATCAGTTGATGATGTCCTCTGGAATTTGCAGTACTCTGTACAAGTCCAAGATGGCTGGGCTAGCAGTGAGGAGTTGAGTGTGCACATTTAGTTTCTTTCACATTGCTGCTGATATAAACATTAAAGCTTAGATGAAATTTAGGGATCCGAGTGGTATAATGTGCTTGTTACTTTGCACGAGCAACTTCTGTAAGATGCTCGAATAAGGTTAGATTTTGTACAGTACGCGATCAAGTTCTTCAATTGCTTTGTTTACAATGTACCAATAAAGCAATCTGTGTAAGATAGTTTAGGAAATCAGATAAATAGGTTATGAGGTTTCTAGCAGATCAAAAGAAAACACTTTTCAGCAAAGATATCAAAAGCTCTTAGCTCAGGAAGAAATTCAAGACTGCCTATAAACATTTTTTGAAATGAATAAGAACAAAAAAGCAAACTGCATTAAGGGCCATAATATAAGATACTGATCTATAAGCTGTAGCATTGAAACTTATAATATATTAATAGATTGAAATTCTTCGTACATACAGATATTGTGTTCAGAACCCTCAGGGTGATGAACTTTTGGGCATTTTACATATACACAAGGACTCAAAAATACAATTTCCAACTGCAGTACATGCTCAGGATTCTAAGCTCAAATAGATATATAAGCCAACTCACCCTTGTAACCTGATCAGCAGCAAGAGTTTTAATCAAATTCACGTGCATCATCTCCAAGATATAGCAATTCTCAGGCAATTCGTTGGCCAAAGCGCCTCTTCCTACTCTGGAAAGAAGACAAAGCTGCAATGTAGTCCTGTTCCTCAAAGTCGGGCCAAAACGTCTCCGTGAAGAACAGCTCAGTATATGCTGATTGCCACAGCAAGAAGTTGCTCAGCCTCAGTTCACCACTCGTTCGGATAAGTAGGTCAGGGGACGGAAAGTCAAGAATGCATTTTGTTTCAAGCTCTTGTTCTATATGCGACTCCGTAATGTCTTCTGGCTCAAGTAAACCATGCTTTACCTTTTGTGCAATGGTTCGACATGCTTGTGTTATCTCTTTTCTCCCGCTATAGCTGATTGCCACAATCAGATCAAACTGTGTGTTATTCTTGGTCGCATCTACGACTTCATTTGCCAACTTCTGTAGAGATTTTGGGAGATACGTGGTGTCACCAATTATGCATATCCGAATCCCTTCCCTGTAAAGAACCAGACAAGATTTCAAGTTTCTATATTATTTTCTTCCTCAGTCTAGCTCTAGGTTTTTTTCAGTTTGTTAGCATAATAGCAGAAAGCACTCCTAGATCCTGCATTTTTGGTAGCCCTTTACGCTGCTCTTTTACAGCATGCTCCAGGGGCAAGTCATACACCATTCTACAGTGTCTCCAGTTAGATATGAGTGTACACAAGAAAGAAAGTGAGTCTATGAAATTCATCAGTCATCGAGAAACAAGTGTGACAATAGAAGGTCAAGATCTAGAGAAAGAATGCTTCTCAAGTCATCCTATCCTATTATAAACTTTCCGGTTAATATTGTATCAATATACTAACATAGCAGTTTCTCTAGAAATATACTCGTTAAACTATAGTCTACTTCGGTGAAGCAAACCTGATAAACTCAAAGTTTATTATTCTCAATTTTCTAAGTGGCAGAAGCAGCAGCAAGAGCAGTGATGGCACAAGTTTACCATCGAGCTTTCGATTTCTTAAAAATTTATAGACTACTCAAAATATCTATTAAGTTTGAAGAATTTTTGGATAAAATTTTGATAACAAGCTGCTCCTATGCTCAAGCGCCCATGAGCAAAATGAATGATCTTTCTTTGAATTGGACCTCAGGGACCTCTAAAGCCACAGAAGATATAACTTTCCAATAGCAGAATGCTTACTTCATGAAGTCTCTGACGTTCTCCTTCAGCACACTCTCGAACAGTGTCATCAGGAAGCCAACCTCCGCCTGCTCGACAAGATGCACAAACCATCGGTCAACAGATAAAGCACCACACGATGAGAAGCCCCAAGAGACGACATCGCAGACGAAAGCAGCACACAAACCTTGGGGCGGGTCCAGTTCTCGGCGGAGAAGGCGAAGACGGTGAGCGCCCGGATTCCCCACTGGCGCGAGAGAACGATGGTCTTCTTGAGCGCTCGGTAGCCGGCCTCGTGCCCGAACGAGGTCGGCATCCCCCGCGCCCGCGCCCACCTGGAGTTTCCGTCCATTATGATGGCCACGTGGGTCGGCAGCGGCCCCCCGCGCAGGGCCTCCGGCAGCTCGACTGCTTCAGCGGCCGCCGCGGAGTCGGCCGTGGCAGCCCGGGCCGGGGGAACGGAGGTGCGCAGCGGAGGGGAGCGGCAGGGGCGGTGCCACCTGGGAGACGCGAGCGGGGAGGTGTTCGTCGAGATGCCTCTCCCGAGAGGAGGGGAGAGGCTGGGGGTGTGGTGGTTTAAGGCGGAGGCGAAGCGGAGGGCAGATGACATGTTCGCTGTATTGGCTGCTTCCTTTTCTCCTCCCGAGTTAGACAAGAAGGGCTACTCGAGCATTGAGCAGGGAGACCAGATAAAGAAACTTGAAAGTTTTAAGCAACATGATCCATCCAAGCTTCGGCTATTTAACCTAGTAAAATTAATTGACTTCAAGTTTTTTGAGGCTGCAAATGATCATCATCCTGGGAAATTCTAGTGATTCCAAGTTGTTTTTTTTTTCATAAAAAAATCACGACAACAAGTTTTGGTGAGTGTGGCTCGAAATATTGTGGTCATAAATTTACAATTGTGAATTATATACTACAAATGAAAGGTAGATTTTTATTTATACGCCCAGTGATGATGAGCTTGCTTGTGGCAGTTGAACTCCAGCTGATTCCAAAAGTTAATTTTGTGGTCCTTAATTTTTTATGAACTTGCGGAAGAATTGAAAAGAAAAAAGTTGCTACTCTGCGAAATTAAAAAGTATATTATTTTATTTTTCAAAAAAAAATTATAGCTGTGGAGATAAACGCTGAATCATAAATGTAGTTAATGAAGACCTTCTCTTATTGGCAACTATAAATTATATTCATTATTAATTATCGTTCTATTTTTCATATTACTTTTTAGAGTAAAAACTGCTCTACATGAAAAAATCAAAATCAGTTACTTTCAAATTCGCTGCATGCAGATCGGGGCCTTGTCGCACGAGTACGACCTTGTCAGGTCCTCGGCGAGTCGGCGGCTCGGAGCTGATCCAAAGACGAAAAGGATAGAGAAAAATAAAAAAGAAAAAAAATATTAATGACCCTGTACTATGGGTATTAATGGCGTTGTACCAGCTGAAATGAGAGAGAAGAATAGATGTGTAAAATGGGCTGAACCGCCTGAGCTCGACTCGAATCGAATCGTGCCCGGCACGAATCGAATCAAAATCGAGCCGTGTGTGCCGTGCCGGGCCCCAAGGTCTGGGCCCGCGAGTTAGCACGACACGACACGAATAGTATATATATATATATATATATAATATTTTTAAAAAATATTAAATGAAATAATGGTTAAGAGATTTTGCTTCCTGCAGCAGGCGCGTCTTCGAATCCCACCGCACGCGGCACGCTCGGCATGCCTTCCGGTTGGGCGTCTTCGAATCCCACCGCACGTATATATATTGTGAATGAAATAGAATTTATTTGGATATTAATATATTCCAATTCTATATATAGTGAATAGTGAATGAAATAGAATTTATTTGGATATTAATATATTCCAATTTTATATATAGTGAATGAAATAGAATTTATTTGGATATTAATATATTCCAATTCTATATAGGGAATGAAATAAAATTTATTTGGATATTAATATATTTCAATTCTATATACAGTGAATAAAATAGAATTTATTTGGATATTAATATATTCTAATTCTATATATAGAATTTATTTGAATATTAATATATTTTAATTATATATATAGTGAATGAAATAGAATTTATTTGGATATTAATATATTTCAATTCTACGTAACAATGTTATCCTCAAATATCAATATCAACGCACCAGTGGTCTAGTGGTGTAATTTTTGAAATTTTTTCGCTCCATTTTAGATCACCGGCAAATTAATGGCCGTATTTGGGCTTTGGCCCGGTCCGCTTATAAACAAAATCAATCCATTGGCGGCCTCTTTCTGTCCCTCCCCCGACTCTCGACTCTTCTTCCTCCTCCCTTCACAACGCGATGGCGGCGGAAGCGCTCGCGAGCGAGCGAATCCAGAAGCACCTCGGCGACCTCGAAGCGCAGCAATCCCTCCTCGCCAACTGCACCCTCCTCTGGAAGTCCCTCGCCGATCACTTCTCCTCCCTCCACCAGTCCCTCGCCATCCGCTCTCAATCCCTGGACGCTGACCTCCAGTCCCTCGACTCCACCACCAAGCGGTCCCTCGATGCCATTGCCCGGCGCGAGGCAGCCCTCCCCGACCTGGAGTCCGCCGCCGCCGATGCCCTCCGCGAGCGCCGTGATGCTGTCCTCGCCGAGATTGAGCAGCCCGACGCCTTCGGGCCCCCTGCCAGTAACGACCTGGGGGGCCTCCTCCGC
Organism: Thalia dealbata; assembly: GCA_030544415.1. Classification (NCBI taxonomy): domain Eukaryota; kingdom Viridiplantae; phylum Streptophyta; class Magnoliopsida; order Zingiberales; family Marantaceae; genus Thalia; species Thalia dealbata. The sequence continues at coordinate 5,232,263 of CM060458.1, forward strand.
TGGTACGCCCGCCGCATGGATTCCTCCGGGCTGTGGCGCCTTGTGGCGTCGCGCCGCAAGGACCTCGCGGCTCTCCGGAGAGAGATCGCCGACGCCGTGGCCCAGTCGGTCGACCCCGCGCGGTTGGTGATCGACGCAGCGGAAGATTTTCTGGGACGGTCCGACGACGACGGCGGCGACCGTAACTGGGCGCTGGGGATGCTGCTACGTTCCCTGCTGGACTCCGAGGGGAGGACGGCTCCGGAGGTCGCGGAGAGCATGAAGGAGAGGGCTGCGTTGGTGGCTGGGTCGTGGAAAGAGAAGTTTGGTACGAAGGGGGAAGTAGAAGGGGGAGCAACAATGGGTGGGTCGGAGGCACAAATATTCCTCCAGATCGTGGCGGCATTTTGTCTGAGGGCGCGGTTTGAAGAGGACTACTTGAAGAAGCTATTCATGGAGCACGCCTCCAGGAAGGAAATGGCTAAACTTGCTTCTGCGCTGGGGTTTAAAGAACAATTGGCAGGTAACCGCACTGGATTTTGATTCCTCGATTTATTTCTTAATTCAGTCGTCTAATTGCTGATGTTTCTTTGCAACATCCTGCGGTTAATGATATAATTATCAGTGAAGGGTATCACTACCAGCTAGATTCTTTATTGTGTTGTTTTTTAGTTTTTAAATGATCAATGGGTAGGAAGTGGTTTACCTAAACCAGCTGGTAAACTTGCACTGGGATGTTTATATATGGGAGCTGAAGGTGAAAAGGATAGTAGGCAAAAATAATAAATAAAAAACATTCATTTGAAATATCGAGAATCTCTGTGAGCCTTTATTATTTTTTCAGATTACAATCAACGAGAAGCATGCTGCGTTACCATACCAATTTTTTTCTATAGTTACATAGTATAAGAAGTCTTATGTCTAAATCAATGGTTTAGGGAGGTTGTTTCTGGAGGAAAGAATGATTTAAGAAGGTCGTATTTGAGGGGAAGGAATAGAAGTGGACAAGTGAAAGGAGAAAGAGGGGAGCGTATCTATAAAGTTTGTGTTTACTTCCAACTAAGGTTTTGTGGTTGAATCTGTCGTCTTTTCATGGATTATATCAGAGAAAAATGTATGTTTTACATCTAAATGTGTATTGGCTAGAAAATTACTTTGCTGGATGGTAGACATGACCAAATGAAACTAGCTGGAGTCAGCTAGGTAGATCCAGCATATTGTTCCCAACAGCGTTCGTGTTCCTTAATGTTGGAAGTCATTATATATTTCACGACTATCTACGAGGAGTTGTATTGAGTTTATTTATTTTTTGTTGCATAATTTTGAGCAAATTTTCTCTTTCTACTACTGAATTAAATTGTCTTCTTCGGATTTTTCTTTCCCTATCTTGTATATGTGCAGCATTTGTTGTTTTATTCTCCTTGATGACACAAGTTACTTTAATTAGTTTACTATAAGCCATCTTTCCCTAATGTCTAATTCGTACTTTAATTAGTTTACTAAATTTCTTTTTATTAAATTTTAACTGTGAAGTTACATGTGTCACTCTTATCTGCAACATTTTATTGTACTATGCTCTTTGATTTCAGTCGCAACTTTCAATCTACTGGGATATTTGCTTCGTAATTGCTTTAGGCATTTCTACCATGTCACATCCAAACAAACTAAGCCTATTTTTATATAAGACTTGGCACTCAACAACGGTAAGATGTTTTTTATAAAGCATACACTTCCTTGTCCTGCTGCGTTCACTTTGAAATTTATATTATTCAAGCATAACTGTCCAAACACACGTCTTCGAAACACCTATACTTTGTGTGTGTGTGTGTATAAATTTCAGTGTGTGTGTGTGTGTATAAATTTCAATTTTTGTTTTAATTTAGGTTTCGCTGCAAGTTATTAGGATGATCCTCCTTGTACTGATAGCTAGTAGTTGAATTGGTTTGTTCTCTGCTACCTTAGCTAGAACGAAATTATTAGTTTAGGAAGCTGACTTTTCTGCTGACATTATGGACTTGTGCCTTATAAACAAACTAGCTAGAGATATTCAATAAGTAATAAAATGTGTAATTGACCATTAACATGTAAAATGTAGTTGTCATCAGGAACAGGAGTGCATCTTAAGTTTCTATCCGGTTATAACATAGTTGTCATCAGGAACATGAGTGCATTTTAAGTTTATATTCAACATAAATGGAACTTTGAATAGTTCAACTATGTCTCTCAATCTAGTATTTTTGCACACCTCTATGATCTTAAGATTGAGAAGGTATATCTGAGGAAAGTTGAAAAAATGGTAGCAAGTTACTTGGAGTAGAGTTGAATGAGATAAAATGAAGAATATAGATTTGTTAGGGTAACAGAAAAATGCAAATGGACTAGAGTTGAATGAGATAAAATGAAGAATATAGATTTGTTAGGGTAACAGAAAAACGCAAATGGAGGTACATAAAATAGAATATTTGTAATTTTAAACTATCAGGATAATGCAGATGTTTTACATTTCTATCTTCCTTTTTATCTTCGTGCTGTTCGACAGTTGACATGTTATTCCTAGGCCACATTATTAATTTATCTAAACCTTTCAAAAATTTTCAAACAGAAGCATGTTTTTTTCCAGAAAAATTATCAGAAGCTTCATGTGCTTTATGACAGATGTTATTGATGAGTTGATAAAGAGTGGCAAGGAGGTTGAAGCTGTTTATTTTGTTCATGAATCTGGTTTGCATGAACGTTTCCCCCCCGAATCACTTCTCAAGTCCTATCTTCAAACCTCTAGGAAAAAAGCCAATTCCTTAGCTAAGGATGGGAATAATTCAAATGCTGCGAAGGTATTTCAACCAATTGAAGCCCTTTCGTTCTCGCAACTTTCTCATTTAGTTTATGTTTAGTCATTCGATAGTATAAATTATAAAAAAAATGCACTGTTCTTGTAGCAAGAGTCGACCAACCTGGAGATTGGTGCCCTTAAATCCATTATCAAGTGCGTTGAAATATGCAACCTCGAATCAAGGTTCAGTATTGATGGGCTGAAAAAACGGCTTGCAGCAATGGAAAAAATCAAGTCTGAGAAGAAGAAGCCTGCAATTTCCAAGAAATCCCAGGGCAAGCGATCAAGAGCGGCAGAAAGTACCATGCCAACTTCCCGTCCTGTAAAAGCAACCAGGACCCCCAACGCTCCTTATGCTGCATACAGTCGGCATCCACCTCTTCCTGCTGTGTCTCATATCCCAGCAGCTCGGCACGCCTACGGATTCCCAGGCCAGGGTGGATTTGATGGGCCTGCTTCTGCATCCTACGCAGCAGCTCGCAGCCAGAGTCCTGCCACCGTGGCCTTACAGTATTACATGCACGACGATGTTGGTGGACGGCGAAGTGGAGTGCCATATGGCGGGCCGTCCATTGGTTATGGTGGATATGACTACCAGGCGTCTACAACTGCTGGCCAACCACCGTATCCACACTAATCTTTGTTTTCATTTCGTGTGTCGTCCTTAGTTGAATCCGTTGATGACCTGAATGTAACTTTCAAATACCATGTAATTCTCTTGCATCTTTTAATTAAAACGGTTTGTCTCCCATATGTTTTTTTTGCTCGTGCCATTGTATCGTTTGCCTTCGGGATGCTGGTTCTTCAGGTTGGTGATTAAATTATAGATTTTATCTCCACCCTTTTGTAACTTTATATCCACTGCCTAATATATTTGTGTTTCAGATGGATGGGGAATTTGCAGCTAGTCAAATCAGCGGTGCTTATTGAACTCGTCTTCAAATTGAGCACTTGCTGTGGATTTGGACCATAATATTCATGTTTTGAAGAAAAAGGCAATGGAATGGGTTTGTTGGTTTGCATCGAGTTCAAAACAGTTTTTGTTGCCTTGTTGAGAATTCCACCTTTCCTGTCTCATTTCCTGGCCTGTAATTTTTTGGTAAATTGGTTCCTACCAGTCAATTTGCCAACGACTTGTATGGCTCGGTTCTAAAAAACAATTGAAAATTTTGATCAGACCTGCTGTCAAATGAGCTAAGAAGTATGGTAAAAATATAAGTTTTGTTACGTACTGTGAAAGCTTCAAAAAGTAGGGGTCAACATATTGACTAATAATTCTCTTTAATGGTGTATTCATTTTCCTATTCCGTGGACAGCAAGTGCAACGAACGATGTGTGACGCTCAGCTCAGATGTACCTTTCAATCCCTTTATTTTTGGGTTAAAAGTTGTACATAAATTTGACCGTTTCAAGTTTCTCTTATATCGATATTTATATAATTTTTCTTAATACAATAAAATTATCTACGAGGACAAACTGAAAGAAAGTTCACTGAAGCTGCACAGCCATTCCAGAAGGTTTAGGCCAAAAACGTGTTCGATCAAACTCGTCAACGTGTTGACCTTTTGACCGATGAAATGGAAGCTTCCACATTAATTCCACCTTGCCGTCTCCTCCTTCCTCACTCCCTCTCCAACAATGAATTAACAAAAGGAAAGCCGGCTGCCCCCAGATGTGCCTTCAATGACCGCAACCTTTTGATTTGTTCTATATATAAGCCGTGTAGATCTCCATCCTCTCCCCGCCTTCAAGCAAATTTCCCAACTTAATCGTGCAACCTCGAGCTCTCCCTCTCCTCCTTCCCCTGCTTCCAATCGTCAAGATGCCTTCTGCGAGCGCTAATGCCGGCGGCTTCTCCTTCTTCTCCGTCTTCGTCCTCTTCCTGCTATCGAGCCTCCCGCAGCTGGCGCGCGGGCAGACGATGGCGGCGCCGGCACCCTCCCCGATGAGCAGCGACGGCATGGCGGTCGATCAAGGAATCGCTTATGCTCTGATGCTCGTCGCCCTTCTTGTTACTTATCTTGTTCACTGATTCCTCTTCTTCTTCGTATATATTTATACACATGTATACTTCTTTTTCTTCTTTTTTTTATAATCTCATTGGCTTTTGCCGATCTGCGATGATAATGTTGAACTAAAATCTATAGACATTCACTCCTTTTAATATGATTTACCTCGAATCTTATCAATAAATTGCCAGTGTTGATCATTTTTAAAGACCTTATACGATATAAAGATTTTATATTTTTAAGGGATATAAGCGGTTGATAATTAATAGTTTTAAAAAATATACCTAAAGTGAATCTGACCAAATCATATCAAGAAGTTAACCACAAATTTATAACTAGTATTTCAAGAATATTAATGGTGCGATAGAAATATGATATGGTTTAAAGCAATTATTAATCGTTATTAAAACAATAATTTAAATTATATGCAAATGAATATGACCTCTACATTACGTCCCACATATTAAGTAACAATTCAAGGTTTCAATAAATATGGGAGTAGCACTTCAAAATAATTTTGCATTGCCTCCTCTCATTTACTCTGCAAAACCCAATTTTATTTGGCAAATTATTCACTTCAATTCAATATTGACTCTCCATCCTAATCTCTTTTTTTTTCCCCATCAGCATTAAAAATAATAACTTTAATTTCCTGTTACAGAATTAAATCCTATAATGCCATGCATTTAACAAATCAATCAATTGATTCTCTATTCGAGAGAGATATAACCATTCTAGAATTCTTTCTAAGAGAGAAAAAAAAATTAATACCCCACCTTTTGGGATATGCTCCGTGGACAGATAAATCAAGCCTTAATTTATCAATATCCCATATATAACTCTTTCAATCATATCATTCCATTAATCTGCCAATGCAATTTGCAATTAATTAATTAATCTGTTTATATACCCCCCCACCCACTTCGATTCACAGAAGAATGCTCGGAAGGGACGGCCATGGGAAAGAGGGTTTCTCTCATGTCCTCTTGCAGCAGCATCATCTCCCGCTCCTTCAAGCCGCCCATCGCCAGGGCCTCCCTCTACCGCTGGTTCTCGCACCGCCGCCTTCTCTTCACCTCCAGGCCGTCCTCCGCCAGGGCCGCCGCCCGGAGTGTCGGCCCCGCAGCCGACAACGTCGACCTCTCCCACGTCCGCCGCTACCTCGTAGAGAACTTCCCCTCCCTCTACACCGGCATCGTCGCCGACGAAGACGACTGCCTCTCCAACGATGCGGACGACGACGACGACATCTGCCGCGTCTCCCACATTTCTCGGCCGGGCAACGTGTCGCCGCGGCTGTCGTTCCCGCCGCCGCACGCCGTCCGTGCCTCCGCGCGGTTCTTCGTGCCGTCGCCGAGGGCGGGGGCTGGGTCGTCGCTCCTGGAGGAGGCCCGGCTCAGCGCGGCCTCGGCCTCCAGCTACTCCTCTTGCTCCTCGGGCGGGACCAGCTTCTGCCCGCCCTCGTCGTCGCTGTCGACGGCGACGGCGCGCTCGCCGTCGCCGTCGCCGTCCCCGTCCCTCTCGTCCGACGGCACCGCGGTGGAGAAGTTCTCCAAGGAGCCGTATCACGACTTCGTGAGGTCGATGACGGACATGGTGGAGGCGCACCGGCTGGCGGCTGGGCGCGCGGTGGAGTCGGATTTCATGGAGGAGCTGCTTTTCTCCTACCTGGAGCTCAACGACCGGAGGGTGTACAAGGACATCCTCCGGGCCTTTGCCGATGTCTCGTCGACCCTGCGACGTCGCACGGGCGTGCAGAAGTAGTCATTCGCTCGCATCGAGAATTAAAATGTTGTTCTCTAAAGAAGGACTATGAATAATTACTTTGGCGTGTATCGTGCATTCCTGATATGAAAATTATGTATGCAGAAATGTTACTTTGGGCATCATAGAGAGACAGAAACTTCATTTCTTTGATTGTGAATATATTCACTTTTAATTTATGATTTCAGTATTAAATTGATACTTACCGTTTCATTAAAACTTAATCCCACATCGTATAATCCTAGATATGGAGTTCTTCATAAAAACAAAACTCTTGAAGGAAGCAGCGACTATGAGATAAGGAGCACTCTCTTATCAGCAACAGGAGCAGTGCTCAATTCACGCCCTTTCTTACCTTATTAAATAATTTTTATTTTTTGTAATATGGTGGTTTCAAATTATCATGTTTTTAATATCATCTCACAACTGAATTCGGGTTGCTCAAGTTGAGCGGCCGGCTCAAGTTGAGCCCAACGCGATTCGACCAATCTCCTTATTTCCTCGTCCGGTCCGCCCAAACCAGGCTTAAAATCATGATCAAATCACACATCATATAACTTCACGCCTCCTGGAATCACCGCTAAGAATCGGGTCCCTTTATTGGCCAATCAGCAACTGGGTCAACAGAAGGTTCCACACAGCGGGTACACGAATCGGCACCCGGCCAAGGCAAATAGGCAATGGATCCTTCTCGAACCCGGCCGGTTCAGTTGACCGCTATCCCGCCGCCTGCGACACGTGCTCCGCGGACCGCCCCGGCGCAGCGGCTCATCCTGACCGCAGGCTCGGCAGGCCCTGGCTGTGATCGACGGTGTAGATCTATCTCGGGTTCTCTGATCCATGTGTCGCTGCAAAACACCCCGTCGAGAGCCGATGGTTCTAGAAAAAGCGCGACGCCTCCAGGGGCCGCTATATGTACCCCTCTTCTCCCCGACTCGATCTCTTCTGCGCAAGAGGGAAACCTAGCACGACGACGACGACAACAACGCACCGATCGCGGAGGGAGGGCGTCAGGCTCACCTGCGAGGGTACGATCCCAATCCCCCCAGTCTCCCTCGATCCACTCCCCCTTCACTGCCCAGAATCCTTAACCCTCTTGCGGTGGCTCTTCCATCGATCTCTCCTGTTTGATTCTTGCTTGCTGTTGTTTTTTTCTAATTCCATGTTCTTTCTCTTGTTTGTTGGTATTCTCTTTGCTGGATCTTTGATCTTTTAGTTGGATTAGCGCGGTCGTACTATTGTACAGCAAAAGATCTGATTTTTTTGAAACTAAAATATGGTTTTTTTGGGTTGAATTTTCTGCCTTATGCGTGTTTAAAAATTGTGTTATTCTGTTACCGACCCACAGATCTCCTTTGCCTTTTCGATCCCGAGATCGTGTGATACCTGCAAAAAATGAGCGTTGTGGGATTTGACGTTGGGAATGAGAGCTGCATTGTTGCGGTGGCACGGCAGCGTGGCATCGATGTGGTTCTCAACGATGAATCAAAGCGCGAAACTCCTGCAGTTGTCTGCTTCGGCGAGAAGCAGCGATTTATCGGGACTGCCGGTGCTGCATCCTCTACGATGAACCCCAAGAACACAATCTCACAGGTCAAGCGCCTTTTGGCTCGCAAATTTTCGGATCCTGAAGTACAGAGGGACATACAGTCCTTTCCGTTTAAAGTTACCGAAGGGCCTGATGGCTTCCCTCTGATCCATGCGAACTACCTCGGAGAACGGAGGTCATTTACGCCGACCCAAATTCTTGCAATGATTCTCTCGGATTTGAAGTGTATTGCAGAGAAGAATCTAAATGCAGCAGTGGTGGATTGCTGCATTGGGATTCCGGTCTACTTCACTGATCTCCAGAGAAGAGCCGTGTTGGATGCAGCTACCATTGCCGGCCTGCGTCCTCTTCGATTGTTCCATGAGACAACTGCGACTGCATTGGCCTATGGTATTTACAAGACAGATTTGCCCGAGAACGACCAGGTTAATGTGGCTTTTGTTGATGTGGGTCATGCAAGCATGCAGGTTTGCATTGCTGGTTACAGGAAGGGACAGGTTAAAATATTGGGACATGCACATGATGAATCCGTTGGTGGGAGAGATTTTGATGAAGTGCTTTTCAAGCACTTTGCAGCCAAGTTCAAGGATGAATATAAGATCGATGTGTATCAAAATGCCCGGGCCTGTATCAGGCTCCGGACAGCCGTTGAGAAGCTAAAGAAAGTGCTCAGTGCAAACCCAGTGGCTCCGCTGAACATCGAGTGCCTTATGGATGAGAAAGATGTAAAAGGCTTTTTAAAGAGAGATGAATTTGAGCAAATCTCCGCCCCTATTTTGGAGCGAGTCAAGGGACCTTTGGAGAAAGCTCTTTCAGAGGCTGGGATTGGTTTGGAGAATATCCATTCAGTTGAAGTTATAGGGTCAGGGTCCCGTGTTCCAGCTATCATCAGGATTTTGACAGAGTTCTTTGGGAAGGAACCGAGGAGGACCATGAATGCAAGTGAGTGTGTTGCTCGGGGCTGTGCTCTTCAATGTGCCATTCTAAGTCCCACATTTAAAGTGAGGGAATTCCAGGTACTATTTCTTTTGCTCTTTATTTCTTTTAAGAGCTCAAAGTTAAAGTCTTGTATAAATCTTCCTTAGTTCTCATGCTATGCAATTCACTTGTGGTTACTATTTTTACTCCAACAAAGTTCTTAGTTGTTTTTTTACAGTGGTTTTAACCTCTTTTTCCTACAATATAACGCTCGGTAGTCTGATCATTACTATTTTTTTCGTTAAAAGATATTTAGATTCACTCGTGAGCATTATTTCCTTATTGTTATATGATGTTTTGTGGAGTTCATTCATATTCTCACTTCAAGAGCATTGGATCCTCATAGTGGACTGAAGTAGGTCTAAAGAATCAATGCACTGGGTCATCCATTTGGTTACTTTTTCATGTAAGTCAATATTGCCAGATTTCGAAGGCTTCTTTAAACATCAACGAGTATTTAACCTTGCATTAACAAGTTTATAGGGATAAAAATTCAAATATCTTTCCAAAGCTTTTTAAAAAGGCTAAATTTGCCAACTTCTTGGTCTTAACATTTAGTTAATGTTGCTCGAACGTAACTTCAAGGACATTTTGCATCACACCCGTGAGCTTCCTGTGGAATTTCCCAAGTTCTTCAAGGTCCCGATCATGTCATGCGTTTTTTAGTGCCATTCATTAGCTTTCATTTTAGCTATGTTTCACAATAATTGAATTTATGCATTCTCTGTGCTGGAAAATTGACAGTATTTGATAGCATGCATTTTTATTATCAATAGCATATTGTTTTCTAATTTCCATTGTATTGATTGGCCATCTGCAATCCTTTCATATGTATAGCATGAGCAATATATTTCTGTAGCTATCATCTACTTCTATATTGCGTATCAGTAGTCTGCTGCATTTTCTTCACAAATGTCGTAGCATTATTGGCCCCTGGAAGTTGCTAAACTATGTGCATACTAAACTTTTAGGCAATGATATTCCGGCTACAAAAGGTGTTATAGCCTGAACATGCTCTTTAATATATTTCCATTGATGATGTTTATTTTCTACACTTTTATGAGACGACATTTATTTATTTCTTTTCTGGCAGGTTCATGAGAGCTTCCCTTTCTCAATAGCCTTATCGTGGAAAGGATCTGCTCCCGAGTCTCAGAATGGTGGAACAGAAAGCCAACAGCCTACCCTTGTCTTTCCAAAAGGGAACACATTTCCCAGTGTCAGAGCTGTTACTACCTTTAAATCGAATACGTTCACAGTTGATGCTGTGTATGTTGATGCAAATGGTGTGCCAACTCCAGCAAAGATCAGCACCTACACTGTAATAATTCAATTTAAGCAGACATAACTACATTGTAACTTACTTTGGGTGGCTTTTGATACTCACGATATCTTTTGGCAGATTGGTCCTTTCGTGTCCAGCACAGGAGACAAGGTTAAGCTGAAAATAAAAGTTCGTTTAAATCTCCATGGTATCTTTTCCATCGAGTCGGCCACTGTAAGTAAAGCTGTGAATTATATGTGTAACTTGTATTTTACCCTTAACCATGAATAAACCTTTTTTTTCATAGATGTTGGAAGAGGAGGAAGTTGACGTTCCAGTCTCAGCTACAGCAGAGCCACCTAAGGAATCAGCAAAAATGGATACAGAGGAACCAGCAAATAATTCTTCCCAAGCAGAAACTGATGTGAACATGGAGGACGGGAAAAATGCAACGGATAATTCCTCTGGTGGAGCTGACAATGGCGTACCAGAGTCTGAGAATCCATCACAGATGGAAACTGATAACAAGGTTCGTGTCTCAATGCATACTAATCTTCTTCACTTCTTCCTTCTCATGCCAATAACATTTGAAATGATTACACACTCAACTTTTTTTGGGATGCATGCAGTGGATTTTTCTGACAGGCTGCATATACTACTAAGTGTTGTTTAGTTATTTGACTTAATCTTTATACCCCTGCAGGCTGAAGCCCTAAAGAAAAAAGTTAAGAAAATAAATGTGCCTGTTTTGGAGTTCATTCATGGTGGACTGTCGGCTGAAGAATTACAAAAGGCTGTGGAAAAGGAATTTGAAATGGCCTTGCAAGATAGAGTGATGGAGGAGACCAAAGATAAGAAAAATGCTGTGGAGGCATATGTATATGACATGCGAAACAAGGTAATAATATGTCATAAAATCAAATATCTGAATATTTGAAGTTTTTCACTATGTGCCTAATAGTATGCTTGTTATGTTCAGCTTTATGACAAGTACGAGGCGTTTGTTACACCATCAGAGAAAGATGAGCTTATCGCCAAGCTTCAGGAAGTTGAGGATTGGTTGTACGAGGATGGTGAAGATGAAACAAAGGGTGTTTATGTTGCTAAGCTTGAAGAGCTTCAAAAGGTATGCTCATTTTTTTAGGGCCATCTGTTGATGAGTACCTTTTGTTTTCTTTTATATAACACGATGCATCGTGTGGAAGCAGCAAGGTAACCCAATTGAAGAGCGATACAAGGAGTGGATGGAGCGAGGTCCGGCTATTGATCAACTTGCCTATTGCATCAACAGTTTCAGAGGAGCAGCCTTATCTAAAGATCCCAAGTTTGATCACATTGATATTGCAGAGAAGCAGAAGGTATGTCCACAACAGTTTTATCTATTAGAATGTTGCGTGGTACATGTTAGTCATTGGTCATGGTAAAATAGCGTTACACGAATCGTATTCATTCGACAGGTTATTACCGAGTGCGGTGAAGCAGAAGCATGGTTAAGGGAGAAACAACAGCAGCAGGATGCGTTGCCCAAATATGCCACTCCAATTCTTCTATCCGCCGATATTAAAAGAAAGGCGGAGGCCTTAGACAGGTTTGCCATTTGCTCGTAATTTTTTTTCATCTTTTGCTAGTCATATGTCTGCCTTTTGCTTGGTCTTTATATGATACAAATGTTGCTTGCCAGGTTGTGTAAGCCAATAATGACTAAGCCACGACCTGCTCCGGCAAAACCGCAGACTCCACCGCCCCCCTCACCTGGAGAACAACCTCCAGCTTCCGAGCCACAGAACCAAGGAGAGAATGCATCAGCTGAGCCCATGGCCGACGAGGGCGCTCAACCTGCGGCAGCTCCCGAGCCGATGGACACGGACAAATCCGATAACAACGTTCCTCCGGCATAGAGAGCATTCTAAACTGCGCAGCAGAGAGAGCATTTGTTTCAAAGCATCTGATCTCATTTTGGTTTTGAACGTCAGAGCTGTAGGAGATGGTCGGTCATCAATCAAGAAGGTTTGTCTGAAGGTGTCTTAAGAATGTGTGCTTGAAGATTATCTGTATCTCCTATTACTGAAATCGAGCATTGTAATCTTTATGAAAGATTGCACTCTGGTCTGAACTCCGAACTCCCACCAGGTTTGTGGCTGTTTTTGAGATTTTTATCACTGTTCACGATAAGTGATACATCATTTCATTTTAATTTTGTTGTTGCCAAGACCTTTGATTTATATTTCCCAATGGTGGTTCTTACACATTTAGGACATTAGTCGATGTTTATTTGGATATTGGAAAAAGAGAAAGCAGAACAGAACACTTTAATTTTTTGTTGTGATGTGAGATTGCATTCCTTGCTGTGTTGACTGCCAACTCGCTTCAGCTCGAATCGATCACATGAGCAACGTGGCTGCACCAAGTCCCCATGCTGCAGATAAATTAGCAACGAAGCTTGCACCTTTTAATCGGTTGGTCCTTCCTTAAAGTTAGCAAAATCCCCTGTTGCAGATAAATAAGCTGCTTAGCTGGCGGCTGCGCATTGGTGCGTCCTCAAAATGGACGAAACAACGTGGCGGTGGGGTCGCACGGAGCATCGAAACTGTGATCGGTGACCCATCTGCTCGCTACACATCCCAATCCGCTTCGCGATCTGCCGTTCGATCGGAATCGAACGGGGGAGGGATGATCCCAAAACGAGACCGCTGTGGGGAAGGGGCTCGACGAGATCATGTGCTCGCTTTCCCCGCTTGCAGAAACCCCCCAAAGAGGAGATAACGCCGGAGAGAGTGAGAGATGGGGCTCCTCGCGGGAAGTCCGAGCTGGTTGCGGACACCCCCTCCGCCATTGCTCTTCTCCCCATTCGACCCTTGTTCACCTCGTTCGGCATCGCCCCATTCTTGCAGGAGACCTGCGTCGCGGAGGTCTGTGTTCGCCATCTGCTGCGGTGGCAACGGGAAAAATCGCGGAGATGCAGCTTCCGGGAGAAGAGCGGTTCTCCTTGTGGGTTTCTCAGTTCTTCCCTTCCTGGAACTTAGAGCACTCGCCGAGGATTTAGTGCCCCAAGGTCAGTCCAGGTTCAAAATGCGTCTTTCCTCTTCACTTCTATTTTGCTGATTTGGCTGTTTTGCACTTTGCAAGTATATACCGACATTTTGGCTGATTTGGCGTCGGTTCTTCATATTGATGGTGTGTGGAATTACTGTGGTGGTTTGAGTTAAAAGGAAATCAAAATAGTTTGAGCAAGTATATACAGACATTTTGGCCTATTTTCTTGAATTCTACCATCACCATACTGTTTGACCTTAGAAGTTCAACTTCCTCGTTATAGTTTGAAAAGTATATATTTCGTCAATCAAATAATTGTGAAGATAACGAAAACTATTCTTATCTGGTTAAATGTTCCAAGGAAGAGGAAAAAGGCTATCCGGTATGGGGTGATATGGGGGTGGAGTGGAATCAAACCCCCCAAATCGAATAACTATAGTAAGATTTTGAGTGGAATCTCATTCCAGCCCCATATTTCCCCATACCAAACAGACTCTAAATGTACTTGATATAATCAAATCATTTCGGAAGTGGTATGTATTCTTTCTTAGCATTTCTGATTCACTTTTCTGGTTCCATGTTGCATAAGGAAGAGGAAAAAAATTGAATGTTCCATGCATCGTTTTAGCATTTCTGCCACACTTCAAGTTGCCTATTTATCTTAATTAACAAGTGATTCTTCCGTGTTACTGGTCTAGACTTATTCATCAATGGCCATAATCCTAAATCAGTTAGTTGAAGTTATTATCTTATTCATGACTCGTTCCTCTTTGTTCAGTTTTGCTTCCGTGTCTATCTTTGGATTTACGTATTTGTCTAACATTCTACTGCTTTACACTCCCTGCATCTTTAATTATTGTCCCATTACTTTTACTAACCTTAGTGAATTTATATATTATTCATAGGATTCATAGTGAGTAGTTCTTAGATATGCACAGAATGCTTCAATATTCAATTGTCATCAGCATCTATATAATGAATTTTCCATTATGACTGTTAGACGTTTCAAGTTGTTTGACAAAACTCATAATTTTTTCTCTGTACTACTCTCTGGTCAGATTATCTTATCATAATTTTCTCTCTGTACTACCTTCTGGTCAGATTATCTGATGATATCATTGTTCTCTGATACTTGATATTGCTGCAGAACTGCAGAGGAGGGCTTATGGCAGCATAGATGAATCCATACAGAAAATTTCCATGGTTCAGCCAACAACCTTTCGTCGACGTGCAAAGGCTACCAAACAGCAGTTCAATGAGGTCAAAGAAGGTATTACATTAGTGTTAAACCCATGAATCGAAGTTGTCCATCCTACAGCATCTCTTTCTGCAGAAATGATACTTGAAAACTAGATTCCCTGACCTTGGTGTATCAAATTATACACACAGGTGCAGTTACATTGACCTAAAATTGTACCTGGGGTTCTAACTAACTATGGGTGGGCTTAGACCAATTGGCAGTGAGGTTGAGAGGCCATCATCAATGTCAGTGTTGTGGAATGCCGACCATTAACAATAATGAATCTAAACACTGTTATCACTTTTTGGGGAGCTATTGACTTGTGCTTGAAGAACAGCTCTACATTCTACAAAGGGTATTCAGGCATTGTTTCTTCGAATGGCATCTTGAGGAAGATGAGCATGCCAGACCTGGTACCTATCAATGTGTGAAAATCAATTATGATGCATTTTAATGGTCTTATCCAATATTGTTTCTGCAATTTCTGCATATCTGTATGAACTAATACTATTCTGTATCCTTTTGGTCCAATAAAGACCCGGACTTCTGGAGTCCTTTACAGAAATCCATTATCAATTATGTAAGACCTCATTCACATATATTGAGCGTGTAAATGGAAGGCAACCGCTTATTTTCCCCTTTACATCAGTGTAGGCTATATGATCAGTTACTTCTATTTTTATTCTCTCCAGGTGAGCAATATACTGTGGGACCTGATAAGGAAGATAGCGTAGTGCTAGAAAAAGAAGATGTCAGTAGTACGCCAGATAAGCAAGATACCATTATGTTAGACCAACGAAGTGCCATTACGTCAGACCAACAATATGTTGTGCAGCCAGAGATACAAGAGCTCAAAGCTACTGTGGCCGAAGCTTCATCAGAAGACCCTAATCAATTTGAGGTAATTCATCTTCATCTGGTTTTGAACTTTTTATTGGCCAGCTTAATTACCATCACAGCTCTGTTAAAGTTTCTTTGTTTATATTTGTGTATCCTGTTTGTTTGCAGCCAGTAGGTCTTCAAAATGCACCAACAAACCCTTTCCTATCTTTACTAAGTGAGTTTGGAATAGTTGCTTCAGGAGTCCTTGCTGCACTATATGCAATATCTCAGAAGGAAAAGACTGCTACTGAAGCAGCCGTGGAATCCGTATGAATCTCTAATCCTGTTTCTCGAAGTCCTTGAAATAATATTTTTTTTATCGTTATTTATTTTTAGTAAATGTATAAACTTTAAATTTGAATCGAACCTGATTTTTATGAACCAATTGGAGAATATCTAACAATTCTAGTTTGAATATTAGTGACTAAAATGAATTTACTAAGGTATAAATTAGAAAGTGATCACAGCAAATTTGTTGAAATCATCACAAGTACATTGTAATTACAATAAATACAACAAATCAAATGGGTTAATTGTTATAAGAACCAACGCTTTTACTATAAATGTCAAACTTCAGTTGAGGACAGTGTAATCGTTTGTACAATATTTCTTTTGCATATAAATTTATATTAATTGGCATCATTGCATTATAAAAAATTATATTGTCATTCATCAATGCAGATAAAAAACAAGCTGGCTGGAAAGGAAGCAGAAATGACTTCGTTGAAGGAGAACTGTGAGCACATGTTAAGAAAGGAACAGGAAGAGAAAAAGAAAGAAATGCACAAGTTCAAAGAAGCTGAAATTTCTCTACTAAATAGACTAGCTTCTGCAAATGAGACTGCAGCAGCTTTGCGCCATGAGATACAATGTGAGAGAAAACTAGTTGAGGAGCTTAGAGGGCGTATAGGTTATCTTGAGAGCAGCGTTGCTCAAAAGGCTGCAGATAAAAGGATTCTTGAGGCCAAATTAAAAGACAAGGCAGTAAGCTTTGATGAATTACAAGACAGAGTAAGCCTGCTTAGCTTTGAGATAAATGACAAGGAGAAAAATATTGAAAGTCTCAAATCATCGCTTTCTGAAAAAGAATCAGAATGTAAGAAGTTGCGTTCAAATGCTGAGAACTTGAAGGAGGAGCTTGCTGTTGCAAATTCAACCATTGAAGAGTTGAAAGTGGAGATGACCGGAGCTAGAGCTGAATTAAGTTCCAAGACAACGTCAATTGATTCTTTAAATAAAGAGATTCAGATTTTATGTTCGGAAAAAGATAGCGCCTTGCAAAGAGTCCAAGATCTCACAAAAGATTATAATGATTTGAAATCCTCTTCTGACAAAAGAGCAGCTCTTGATGCTGAACTCTTATCTAAGAAACATGACCAACTTCAATATCTTGAAGAAAAGCTTGAGCTTGCGTTAGCAGATGTAAGGAGCAATGATGCAGTCATCACTGAGCTGACAAGAGAAAAGGACAGCATGCAGGCATGCCTGGACAGAGAAGCGAAGAATATGAAAAAATTGAAAGACGAGCTGCAGGCTGCTCAACAAGCATTGAAAGATTCTAAACTTGAAGCTTCGAACCTATCAAAGGAGCTTGATGAGTCTAAAGTTTCATATAAAAAATTAATGTCTGAAATTTCAAAGATACAAGATGGCTACAATGAAATGGAGAGTCTGTTAACTAGAGCCATGGAAGAAGCCAAGTCCTGTTCAAAACAACTGGCTGATGAATTGGTCTCTGTTAAGGAGGACCTCAGGAGAACAAAAGAAGAGCTTGATACCACATCCAAAGAATTGAAAGATGTCATTTTGGAGCGGGATAATCTGAAGGAAGAGTTGGTGGGAACATACAAGAAACTAGAGAATATCGCAAAGGAGGTGAAAGAGGAAAGAAAATTAGCTTCCATTTTGAAAAAAGAATTTGAGGTTTTGGAACAAAAAACACAAAGAGACTCTGAAGCACGCAGAGCGCTTGAAGCAGATCTGGATGAGGCTACCAAGTCACTGGATGAGATGAATAAGAGTGCATTGTTGCTCTCGGGGGAACTAGAGAGCAGCCATTCTAGAACTGCTGACCTTGAAGCAGAGGAAGAAATCCTAGTTAGATCTCTCAGGGAGCAGAAGATTGCTGCAAAGGAAGCCAGGGAAACTCTTGAAGATTGTCAGAACCTCATCATGAGGCTTGGAAGTGAGCGGGAGAATCTAGAGAAGAGGGCTAAAAAGCTCGAAGAGGACTTATCATCTGCAAAGGGCGAGATACTGCGATTAAGGCAGGAGACCAACATGAAGAAGGAACCTGTTAATGAGCATCAGGCCGAGCCCAATGAGGTTGCAGCAGGCACTTCTTTCACATCCAGAAGGACAACTAGCAGAAGAAGAAAGAGAGGGTCTACATAGGAGGTTTCTTAAAAATTACGCCCAAGGGTTTAAATCTTTTGTCCCTGCTTTTAGTTTCAGAATGATTTACAAAAGCAACGTTTATCTTCTGCTTGACTTTTTTTTTTGTTCGTATAGAATAGATTGGTCATAAGAAGAATTTTAGTGATATTTGTTAATTCTCATAGATAGAGCCTGGCTTGAGTTTTGCACGCATGTAGAGCAATAGACTTTCGACTATCACTTTCACGTCTCATCGGAGACATCCTATAAAATTGGAGCAATACGCACTTTCTCATTCTTTCAGTGAGCAGAAAGAGATTTTTTTGCCAATTGCTTTAATTATCTTCTATGTTTAAGAAGTACGTGCTCTCAGTTTGAGAAAATTTAACACCAAAGTTCATCTCTTTGCGACCTCTTCGAGGCCATCTCGACCATGCTCCCTCTACCATGCCGGTGGTCGAGATAAACACCTTCGTCGCCGCCGGGCTCGGCGCGATTGCGTCCGTCCGTGACAAACTTGATGTGAGACGGCGGAGCTGGAGGCGGTGGCCGACCAAGGTCTGGTGGCAGAATGATGCGAGCAGGTGCGCATTCTGCAGAGGAGAGCTTGGTTTGCAGCTTGCCGAAGGTGAGCATGCTGCGGTGGTCGAACCAGGAGGGCGAATGCGGCGCTGGCGGAGGACTTGCGGAGGACGAAAGTGAGAGCGGCATTGGTGGAGGCGGGGGAGCTGAGAAGGTGGTGCTGGGCGGCGGGGAGAGGGGGTAGATGCGCCGGAGGTTGTGCGCAGCGGTGGATCGTCCGATGGGCATCTAACGGCGTTCGTCGAAGCAATAGTTGGTAAAAGAAATGATTAAATTATTCTCTTTAAGGAAGCGTATCACGTGCTTTTCACGTGCCTCATAAACCTCGAGACCTTTGACGAGAAATGTTTTTGAAACCAAAAATATGTTGACTTGATCAGAAGTACCCATGGATTCCCATGACATCTCAACCGTTCATATCCTTTATGTCGATGATCCTTTTAACCCCCATAGCAGTATTTGACACTGTCTAGGTTGATCAAGTGGGTCATATCTGGGTGGGTAAGCGTGGGTGGCCAAACAATTCCCCGCACTAAACCTCGTCTCCTCCACCTCACTCTCTCATTCTCCCTTCTCCGTCGCGGCCTGCGACTTCCCATCGGCGATCCGCGCAGCAGATTTCTTCGCAAGGACGGAGGTAGCCCGTTGCCTGCAGCTAGAGAAGCTTCACCGAATCCCTATTTCTCCTCCTCCTCTTCTCCTCTGATGTCAGGTTCCAGATTTCTTTGTCGATTTCTACAACCCGGTTTAAGCTTCTTATTGGCCTCAGCAGATCCCCTCTGTGGGCATTGCCATGGTTTGGTCTCTCTCGATTTCTCTATTGTTTGATTTGGAGTGGAATATATTAGCTCAGTTCATGTTCGCCTCCCTGACTAGCCTTGGGGTGTAGACGAGCCTATCTGTGCTCGATTCCTTGCATTATGGGGAATTTTTAGTTCTTTTAGTTTCAGTCTTTTAGGGTTATACCGAGAATTTGATGCCTGAATTGGAAACGAGAGCCTTGGACATCGAAACCATTCATCGATCGATTGATTTATTTATTCCTGCTCTGGAAGTCTTTAACTCTGTCGCTTCCTGTTGGTGTGTGGATTAGCTTTTGGACATTTGAGTTGGCGGAGCTAGAGATTTCGCGAGCGTGACTTTAGATCTCGTTGTATGATGTGTTCGCTAATGTGAGGTAAAGATTTGGTGGGGATGACTTCAGATCTGGCCGTATTTATTGTTTCTAGTTTAATTAGGTTTGGAGTAAATTTAAATGGAGGAAGGCAATAATAAAGTGGATTTACATGGAAATGCAGTGCGGCAGTTTGCAGTTCGAACATCCGGAAACTCGAAGTCCACTTTGTCGGGCAGGTCCAGTCCGAGGAATTCGCCGCCTTCTAGAAGGTGGCACTCTAGTAGAACTCCCCGGAGGGAATCCAAGGTCGCCGCTGGCAAATTCCATTGGTTCCGAAGCAACCGTGTTCTCCTCTGGTTGATGCTCATAACTATATGGGCATATATTGGGTTTCATGTGCAGTCCAAGTGGGCTCATGGTGACCACCGAGGGGAAGAACTCGTAGTAAATAAGAGCGAGGCAGGTATTTCTGGCAGTTTGCAAAGCAAAATGAAACCTAGAAACACAACTACAACTCATAAGGACCAGCTGAAGGACGAGCCCGTTGGGTATAAGAATGAGACACGTAGTTCTGACAAATTGGAAGCCACAATAGGAGCTAAAAACACAACCACTTCCTTGGCTACGGATCCTGCAGTCTTAAAAGGAAAGAACACGATTCCAAAGGAATCCAATGGTTCTTCCATCGAGAAAGTAACAGTGGTCTCATCCAAACAAAATACTACCAAGAGACGCGGAAGAAGATCAGAACGTAGACTACGCAGGGCTTCGAGCAGGCTGAAGGGAACAGCAGTTGAGAATAGAACGGGAGCTATGGAGGAAGGGATGATACCAAAAAAGAATACTTCATATGGATCAATTGTAGGGCCATTTGGCAACACAGAGGATCACATTCTTGGATGGAGTGCTGAAAAAAGGAGGGGTACCTGTGATAGGAAATCTGAATTTTCTCATACTGTCTGGTCAAGGTCCTTTTTGTTGATATTTCATGAACTGTCTATGACTGGAGCCCCATTATCAATGATGGAATTGGCAACGGAACTTCTGAGCTGTGGTGGCAGTGTCTCTGCTGTTGTTTTAAGCATGAAAGGTGGGCTAATTACAGAGCTTGATAGGAGAGGAATTAGAGTACTTAAAGATAGGGCACAGCTCAGCTTCAAGGCTGCCAAGAAAGCTGATCTTGTTGTAGCTGGATCGGCTGTCTGTTCATCCTGGATAGGTCAGAATAATCCATTTTTAAATTTATTTGGGTCGATAAGTTCTAGAGTCTTTCTTTACTGTCAGTTAAGTGTTTTGATGCTGCTGAAACATGAGTTTATTTTCATAGAAAATAAATAAATAAATAAATAGATATAAAGACATACATACTATAAATCACAGTTACGTATCTTGAGTTAATGTTGCTAACTTGCCCCTCCACCTAATTATGAAAGGACCATGTGTTTGATGTCATTTAATCACCAAAGCCGACATGTTTGCATTATGCATGTGTATAGAGTATCCTCATTTTATGGACAAATCTACGTTCTTAAGCTTACCATGGATGTGCCATCTTATTGTTGCAGAGCAATATCTAGCACATTTTCCAGCTGGAACCAGTCAGATAGTTTGGTGGATCATGGAGAATCGACGAGAATACTTTGAACGATCAAAGAATATGCTCAGCAGGGTGAAGATGCTGACTTTCTTGTCTGAACTGCAATCTAAACAGTGGCTATCTTGGTGTGATGAAGAAAATATACAGCTAAATATGCAACCTACGATAGTTCCTCTTTCTGTAAATGATGAGTTAGCCTTTGTAGCTGGCATTCCCTGTTCACTGAATACTCCAGCATTCAGTCCAGGGAACATGCTAGAGAAAAGGAATAGGTTAAGAGCTGCTGTGAGGAAAGAGATGGATCTGGGTGACAATGACATGCTCGTGATGTCTTTGAGCAGTATAAACCCTACTAAAGGACAGAGATTGTTTCTTGAATCAGTTCTTTTGGTGGCTGAACAAAATGTTTCCATCTTTGAAAAAAATGAGACACATGCGGTGAAGTTGCCAGAAGTTAGTTATCAAAACACAACAGTTGTAAATGTTGAGCTAAATTCTAGCAGTATCTCACCAGCAATCAATCAGGACAATGTCCAGCAGGACAAAACTACCAGTGCAGCTTCTAATAAAAGGAGGAGAAAACATTTAAAATTACCTAATACAGTTTCCGCTAGCAATGACAATTCTGAGAGTACGATCACAGTTCACCATCACAAACGAAGGAATTTTCTGTCAGAAAGTAAGGATCAAGTAGAACAGGACCTCAAAGTTCTGATAGGTTCACTTGGGTCTAAGAGCAATAAAGTGCTTTACATAAAAGCAATTCTTAGATTTTTATCTCAATATCCAAACTTAACAAAACTAGTCCTATGGACTCCAACGACTACACGTGTTGCCTCTCTCTATGCTGCAGCAGATGCTTATATTATAAATGCACAGGTGATGTGTGATTTATACCATTTTTGATATTTAATTCTGATAACTGTTGAACTTTTCGTTGGCTTCCTTTTCATATATTCTTCTACATTGCAATATGACATCATCATGTGATGGCAACACTGCATATTTTCTATAAATTGGTATTCATATTATGTCTAAATCTTTCTATCTATTTTATTTGCTTCTTTATTATAGGTTCAAAATTGCTTCTCCATCTATTTGCTATATGTCTGAATTCATTTATTGTTCATTATAACTGACACCGATTCACAGTATCCGGTTCAATTTTCACTCTTGACAATTATCTTCTTGCGAGTTGTGGCTATATCACGAAATTATGTTCTCAACATCTTCCTTTTTGATCTGATGTGAGATCTCAGAATTCTGCAAGTCAAGGAAAGTTTCCCTACTTCTAGTTTCCTATTCTGGATCTCTTTAAACACCTTTCGGTTCTGAACATTCCATTACCAAATATAGATCGTATATACTATGTCTGTGAATTTATCACTGAATAAATCAACATATCTGGTCCATAAGCCAAGCAACCTTTTTATATGATATTCTAATGTCTTAAGCAGAGATTCTAATACGAGGTCCACTGACCATCTTTCTGAATTGCTTTATTCCTTAATATGCTTTCATAAGAATATGAAAGAATCTGTGAAATTCTTCCTTCACATTGAAAATTCTATTTCTATTACAAAGCACAGTGCCTTGATTTTCTATTTTCATGTGATTCCATCATTATAAGTCCAGCAAGACAATGCTAAACTCCTTGAGTTGATGGATGGCTGGATTAATAGTTTAGCTATACCGAAATCTATCTTGATATGTTGTTATATTTCATCTCTTATAAACTGTAGATCCTTGCACCATTAGTAGAAGTGCCTTGCTTTTTGTTCCGCAAGGAAAGGCAAATAGGATAGCAGTACTTTATTTTTTTTCCATACTATTCATTTGATGCCAGGGTCGCCTTGAACGCTTCAAAGAGATGGAGATTATCATCTTCTCATCGTTATTGTTCTTTTTCTGCTTGTTACAGCATCTTTATTGTCATTGAATTTCCTGTAATAGCTTTGTTATTGTTAATTATTTTGTTTGATGGTCTCAATTTCCATTTTGTGTGACAATCATTTGACAGTATGTAA
This sequence comes from Thalia dealbata, assembly GCA_030544415.1. Taxonomy (NCBI): domain Eukaryota; kingdom Viridiplantae; phylum Streptophyta; class Magnoliopsida; order Zingiberales; family Marantaceae; genus Thalia; species Thalia dealbata. The sequence goes on from CM060458.1 coordinate 5,255,490, forward strand.
TCTGTATATAGGGACTTGGAGAAACATTTGGGAGGGTAACAGTTGAAGCAATGGCTTTTGGCCTGCCGGTATTACCACTTGACACCCCCTCCTTTTCACATTAGCTCCTGACAATCACATGGTCAATACATGGTGCTCTCTTAATTTTTTCTTTAAAAAGAATCATCATCATTACTCTTGTCTCTTAAACTGAATGCATGAGTTCTCCTTTAAGTAATAAACGCTATTAGATATGTTCAAATTAGTCAATCCATTCATTCAAGATTTTCAAATTCCCGTTATTTAACGTAAGCCAAGAGTCATGCCTGTATATCTTTTAGTCAAGACTTGCAATCAGGAAGAGTTGGAAAAGAAATTATGTTAGGCATGGTTATTCTCTTTCCTGGATGTAGGAAAAACTACTGGAACTTCCAACTACTCTTCCAATTTTATCTGTTTTTCGTACCATGCTGCTGTTGAATTCTATTGCGTCCGTAGTAAGCAAGTGTTTCTTCTGGCCTCTGGAGCAGGTGCTCGGAACAGACGCAGGAGGTACTCGGGAGATCGTCGAACACAACGTAACGGGCCTTCTTCATCCTACTGGGCGCCAAGGAGTCGAGGTTCTTGCCCGGAATATTCAGTATCTGTTGACAAATCCAACGGCGAGAGATAAAATGGGAAAGCTGGGGAGGAAAAAAGTGCAAGAGAAGTACCTAAAGAATCATATGTACGAGGAATTCGCGAAGGTCCTCGTCAAGTGCCTCAGAATCAAGTAACAAACCGATTCAATTTTTCTCCATCCTGCATTCTGAATTATTGAGCGAGTAGTAGGTTAACCCTTCAGAATTCATTCATTGAGCAGTTCTTCATTCTTGAAAAAAAAAAAACTCATCATGGCGATGATTTTTGCCTAATTTATTCTGATGCTTTGAAATATATCTTGTCGTATGTTAAGAAGCCACCTGAATAAGAATTGGGTGGTTATATAAGTTCAACTGAGAATATATATTGACTGACCTTCCCAGAGGCATGTTTTATGCGTGATCTAAAGAGAGATTTTTCTACTTGTGTTAATCCAGAGCCCTGTAAATTAACTCCACTGTGAATCTGAAGTCAATAAAGAGAGAGTTGTTTGTCTCTCCTTGATGTTGATCAAGATTTGTCTGTTCTTCTGAATTAATCACCATGTGACAGATAACTCGGATGAGCTCATCATCATCATCTGCCAAAAACTTGATTTGAAGATTTTTATGCAAGGAGGAATTAATTGCAATCGAGACCTGCAATTAATCAAAAGGAAAACATGCCTTGCGTAATGGGTGGTCCTTCTCAAAAAATTATCTCATTTGTTTGTGAGCCCAGGCCGGACTGACTTTTTAATATCAAGGCATTTATGGCGTTCAATTTTTTTGCAATCATCTCCCACTCCACGCAATTACTAATTAATTAAGATTTATGATTAAGGATTAATTACAAAAAACATCCCTTTATTTAAGGGTAATTGCATCGACCATCTCCTCTTCTTCCTTTAAAAATTATATTTGTCACCCCTTGGTTTCTAATAAATAATAATTTTTTACCCTTTTAAATTCAAATGTTATTATGCCAGGTAAAGTTTTAAAAGTTGGGGGAAAATTAGGGGGGTGGCGGAAGTAGGGGAAAAAAAACTTTCCTAAAATGAAAGAGTTGAGATTGTGATAGATTAGATTTATAGAGAAAAGAAAAAAATAAAAAAATCTCTTTTATCTTGTTGGGTCATTGTGGATAACTCTTAGCTTTAATTTATATATTAAAGCTGCTACGGCCGAAAGAATAAGGAGAGACGGACATTTTAAAAAAATCTAAGCTAGAAATTCTTATAATGAGACAATTTTTTTTATTATGATAATAAGGTATAAGTCAATTATGACTACAGTGTGATTAGAATCTCGTATAAAGATAATAACGGATCTATTATTTTTATTAAATTTCTTCTTTTATATAAGATATATTTGTGATAATAATTTTTGTCCTATTTTATATAATAATATAATAATAAGTATCTTATTATTTAAAAAGAAAATTAACAACTATAAAAATAGAGAGTATGTAAATATAATTAGTTTATTTATTTTAAATTTAGTAAGTATCTGTTGTATATACTAAACGTATGATTATTTTAATTATATATATACGGACAGAGTTACAAGTAATATTATTAATAAAATATAATGAGAGTTTTATGATATTAAAACAAAATTAATTTTATCAAATGGGAGGATGCACGGGACGCGTGCCATGAGATTATTGTTATGCATGGTGCATGGTGCATGATGCATGATGCATGATGCATGAGGCCTGATGTTTGTTTGTTATGGAAAATAAAAGTATGCGATAGAAATAAACAAAAACATGTCTGCCTTCTAAACGTAACATTTATTCAATTATTTATTAATCGAGTGAGGTGGTCCACTTCAAGTGGGCACGATAAGTCAAAGTCATGCAAAAGCAAACCGATCTTGTACACCTCACCTCTCTTCTTTAATTAATTCTACATAATTGAAGAATGTGTGTGTCTATATATATATTAACCTTGTAGTAGAAGTAATGTATTCGAAATAAATTTTATCCACTTTTTATTTTTAAATTAATATATATTATGATAAAATATATAGTATATAAATTATAAGAATGGAGCTTACATTATTTAAGTAATAAATAATAGATAAGTAGTACTTAGACGGAAAAGAAGAATTTATTATCTTATACTTAGAGTATTAGAATTTTAATGTGTTTCAGTGATGAGTATTAGAATTTTAATGTGTTTCAGTGATGAGTTGCTTTCTTTATGATGCTTACATAATATTGAGAATTCTTTTTTTTTTATCATCTTCTTTTCAATTCTTTTGCATGATTACTGTAGTTTGATAATATATATATATATATATATATATATATAATTTTAAAAAAAACATATGTTTGAATTTTTGAAAAGTAGAGATATGGGAGGATAAGGCAGAATATATATTTACTGTTGTCAATGCCTGCCTCCATTCTCATAATTAATTACATAAAGACAAAGAACAAGTGCAAATAAAAAGGGCCGATGGATCAGCACCACAGCACAGCACAGCATAATACAATACAATACAAATTAAAAAAAGAGACTTCCATTGCTGTTATGAACACTAAAAAAAGATTAATTGATGCCGTCATTTCAAGTGAGGACATCAAAATTTTTAAGATGCTGAGTCAAGAGATGCTTCTACCACGCAAAAAAGGTTAATTACGACAAGCTCAAAAATAATCCTAGTGATTTAACTTGCCAAAACGACGATTCTATCAGCCATTTTTATATTATATCAGCTTTTCTAAACGCTTTTTACGATCCCGTCCTAATTAATTTTACGAGTATTGAGTGCATTCCTCGTCGATTGTTAGAATCCAAAAAAAAAGTCACACGAGTCCTCAATTTTTTTTATTTTTCTTTACTCAAAAAGGCACCGACTTAATGGTTTAAGTAAGTAAATATCCTAATCACTTTTCGGATTCGAGCAACCTGAAAGGCTAACTTAGGAATAAAATAATTCTTTTTTAATATTAAAATATAATTTTTTTACTAAACTAAAAGATAAAATTAGAAAATTTATTATTTTATATTTAGTTTAAAGTGTTATTGACCTTATATACTAATTCATGTAATTTAAATATATTTATTTCTTACATATAGCCTTCTACTTAAATAAATAATCTTTTACAGATGAATTGAATATTATTTCTTAATTTTTAATTGTGATGGTGTAATTATACTAAAATAATTTAATTAGGTTAAAATAAATCATAACACTTCAATTTATATTAATTATTATAATTATAATTTTATAATTAAAACATTTTAATACTATACGGCTTATACATTTGTTATTATAATATATAATTGATTAATATTTATACGAAGTTATTTTACACAAAGTTGATAAATAATGAGATAAAAAATTATTTTACACAAAGTTATTAAATAATGAGATAAAAAATTTATACCCATTACTCTAACCAGACAAAGTTGATTTTTTTTCTTCATCTGATTCAGATTTAAAATGAATAAATAAAGTAATAGATAATTTAAAGGGGGGTTGTCGTTGTCAAATCACACGCATGCACATGCTTAATTAATATATTAACTACAATTACCTCAATCTTATATCAACTCGAACGTATTATTCATTTAATGACGGTTTTATGTCGCTTGAACCGTCGACAGGACGCGCATTGTAATCGTGTGCCGTTCGAACAATAATATTTTACGTACAATAATTAATAATGGCATCCTTGATCATACGCTTACTAATCTTAATGGAGCGGCGATTCTGATCTCAGCCATTCACCTCATACCTTCAAATCCGCTTCCTGCCCTTTTGACCATTCTCTTTTATAAACTATAAAATATATACAATATTCCTACGTCTCAATTTTTATAATAATTTACACGTTATATCTGAATTATTTATTTATTTATTATTTTTAAAACTTAAAAATAAGGAAGACTTTACACTAACGTTAAAAAAAAAATACTTTCGGTTGTTTTATAATTAAATATAATTTTTAAAATTTTCTTTAAATCAAATAAATAATTTTTTTATATTAAGATTTGATAAGTATTTGTCCGAACTGTTTTATTTACTTTAAAACTCTCACCTCATCCTTCCGTATACAATTTAATTATTCTAATTAGAGGGGATATACAAAAAGAGAAATCTAGAACAATGTTGTGTTCCAAGCTGATCCAGCGCGGGCGGTAACGGGATAAGGGAAGCGTATGTGGGGTTTTGGCTTCTCCCTGCTTCGTTGTCGTGCTTATCTAAAACACCGCCTTAAGCCGACACGATGACCCAGCTCTGGTTCGGACTTCGGAGATGATCTAAACGCCAACAGTAGAGGAGACCCACAAGCTTCTTCCCGGCGACGGATCCCACCTTTCACATCCCTTCCAACACTTTACTTTTGATGCTCGCTGCTTCCCCCCTCCCTTGCATTTAACACCAACATCCCCCGACTCACAAATCAGCAGGCTTCGATCCCAGACGCCTTTTTTTTTTTTAATCATCCTCGATGAGATCGACGGTGACCGAATTCAACGAGGTCCCCCCCCTCTCTCATCGATTGGTCTCTCATCGCGTTGCCGAGCCACCGCGACGGCGATTGCCTTGGGAAGCCGGGCAGCGATGCACTCGACGACGCACGCACGGTCGATTACCTCGAGCAGTTTCGGAGACGCATTTCGTCGAACGTGTGGCGGACGTCCCGAGACCCGGAGCTCGAAAAGGGGCTTTGGAAAAATGGTGGACGGCGTTCTTCGACTTCCTTTCTTTAAGATGCCAAAAAAAAAAAACGTCAAATCTTGAGTAGCCTTGCTGTGCACGCCGACGGAGATGGAAATGGGGAAAAGAACGATCGCAGCGGCACCCCCCGAATACAATAATCAAAGTCAGAGCAATTATTATAATGAACGATGGAATTGGAGCGTCGTCGGCCTCAGCCGAAACCTCCTCGGCCTCGTCAGAAGGAAGATTGATTTTTTTTTTTAAAAAAAAATAAACGAATAGTTTAAGCAGCGGACGGACGATCGAACACAGCAAACCGGCGTCTCCGCTGGATTCTTCGTTCTGGCGTCCGCCGCCGAAGAATATGTAATCCGTGGTTTTCGTGTTCTTTGAATCAAACGCCGTCTTGGAAGTCCCCAACCGTCTCCTAACCGTATCACGACACCGTCGCGTATATAAAACCGCCTCCCTCCGTCTTATTTTTGTTCATTCCATCGAGGGGAAAAAAAAAACAGGGGAGCTGACTTTTACAATTCTGATCCTGTCTTCCTTCCTTCTTCTGTGTTGGAGATTAATTGCCGTGCGGTCATGGAGAGCGAGCTGATTCCTGGTTTGCCGGAGGAGATCGGGCGCGAGTGCCTCCTCCGGCTGCCCTTCGACGCCTTCCGTGCCGCCCACTCCGTCTGCAAGGTCTGGAAGCTGGACGTCGAATCGCCGTCCTTCCACCGCCTCCGGAGGTCGGCCGGCCTCTCCCAGCCCGTCGTCGCCCTCGTGCAGTCGGAGCCTCCGCCCGTCGTCGCCGCCGCCGCCGCGGGGGCCAAGTGCTCCTTCCCTTCTCCTCTCCTCTACCGTCTCGTGCTCTTCGAGCCGCACACTGGAGCCTGGAGCTGCCCGCCGATGATCCCCGATCGCCCCCATGGCCTGCCGCTCTTCTGCCAGGTGACCGTCGTCGGGAGGGAGCTGGTGGTGATCGGCGGGTGGAACCCCCGCAGCTGGGCCGCCACCGACGAGGTCCACGTTTACAACCTCGTGTCCGGGGCCTGGCGGCGCGGGGCGCCCATGCCGGGGCCCCGCCGCTCCTTCTTCGCGTGCGCGGCGGCGGAAACGGCGGAGCGGCGGTTGGTGTTTGTGGCCGGCGGCCACGACGAGAGCAAGAACGCGTTGAGGTCGGCGCTAGCCTATGACGTGGCGGCGGACGCATGGGTGGCCCTGCCGGACATGGGCCGGCCGCGGGACGAGTGCCGGGGGGTGTTCGCGGGCGGCGTGTTCCGCGTCGTCGGAGGTTACCCGACAGAGGCGCAGGGGCAGTTCGGGCGGAGCTCGGAGGCGTTCGACGTTTCGGCCTGGATGTGGGGGAAGGTGGAGGAGGGGGGAACGATGGAGGCGGCGGCCAGCCCGAGGGCGTGCTTGGCGAGTGGGGAGGGGAGGGTGTACATATGCAGGGAAGTTGGGGAGGTGGCGATGCTGGAGGAGGGAGGAGGGGGGTGGCAGCGGGTGGCGGAGCTGCCGCGGGATGTGCGGGCGGTGCTGCAGATGATAGCATGGGAGGACGGGCTGATGGTGTTTGGGGCGCAAGCGGCGTACATTTTGGAAATGGCCGGCGGGTTGAAGTGGCGGAGGGTGGAGCTGCCGAGGGAGTACTCCGGCCATGTGCAAGCTGGGTGCTGCTTCAGGATTTAGTCGACCGACTAGGTAGTGTAGATGATCCAAAGGGGGGTACGAAGATTTTGTTTCGATCGCCCCCCCACTGTAAATTCCATCTGTGTAATAAATTTCATCCGGCTTTTGAGTTTTGATCTCTGCACAGATTGACTGTAAATATATCTCTGTTTTGAAAAAATAAAAAGATTGTGCAGTGATGGCATATTTTGCTGATGCACTGGCTTTGACTAAGATATAAAGTTGTCATGAAACCACAAACCCTAAAGAGAATGGTAATGCAAGTTAATACATCACACATATTATAATGGAAAAAAGTAAATAGAAATGAAAAAAAAAAGAATTTCGGAAGTCATTTCAGCAACAAACAAGTGGCTAAACGACTATTTAAAAGTGCATCAACAAGAGAAATATCAGATTAAATAAGATGGGACTAGCACAAAGCTTACGAGATTTTTTACCCAAAATTAAATTCAACTTATGTTTGTACAATAAGAGTGTAGCAATGCAGAATTTGCTTTTGACTGAAAAGATGAGCCTAACAGCTAGCAACTTGATGACATGACCATCTGGGGAAATCAATGAAAGATTAAAGACTCGAGGACACACAATGGTGGCAAAAGGGAGATGTTTATTTTGGAGTTCAACAAACGACCACATGTAGGTTATCGATCAAAAGCAGCAGCAGCAGCAACAGAAGTCTACCGCACTGGTTGTTGATTATAGTGGTTCTTTTCTTTCTTCTTGGCAGCAGCAAGCCTCGCAGTCCTTGCAGCTGCTTCAACAGCGGCTGCTCTTGCAGCAGCATCCACCTCTTTATTGGATTTCTTCTTTTTTATCGAGGCGACCTTCTTAATCCTCTCCTTCACATCAACTGCAGCTGATGAATCCCTCTCGTCAGGCTCAACGGCCTCGTCTGAGGTTTTCTCAGTATCCACACCATTTGGTTGTTCTTGTGGCTCTTTGGTGTCCTTTGAAGCTTTCTTTCCCTTCTTTTTCTTCGAATTTTTGGACTCCGGTGGAGCAGATGCACTTTCCTTTTTATCTGCACCTGCACTTTGCTCTTGTGGTTTCTTTTCTAGGTAGTTCACGGATAGATGGCATGTCAGTTATGCATGTGATACCAATGTGCATGTTAAAAAGCACAGTGAGAGGTGTAAAAAGTTAAAGAATCACCATTTGTTTCATCTTGTCCAGCACTATTATCGTCTACTGAAATACCCAGCTCAGCCAAAACTGCATTTAACTCTTCCATTTCCTTCTTCTTCAGCTCCTTCTTTGATAATTGTCGATCAGTATCTTTAGATGTTGCTGAAACCGGAACAGGTTTCTCTGTTTCAGGTTCCGTTGCCACGGGTATCTCGTGTTCTTCATTTTCAGGTTCCTCGTCTATATCATCATCCCCCTCCACCTCATCAAGACCATCATCTTCACTTTCACTTTCCTGAAGAACAAATACAAAACCGAGGAAATATAACCAGCAATGTGCATTTGTGTCAGACATATTAATAGAAATGCAAAAGCTGCTTAAAGCAAATAACTAGAAGCCCTTATTCCAATGCCAAAATTTACTAACCATAAGCATTTTCATATTATACAAGCTAAGCAAAACACCTAAAAAACCACAAGCATACTTTTCCATGACCCACCAACCCTGCCTTTGTTTGTCCTTAATTCCAGTCAAATCATAAATCTCCAAGTTGTCTTGAAAGATCGTAAAATATCACACAAGTTTTAGAAAATACATGATAACATCCAACAGAAAAATTCATTATGTTGTACATCATACGTTGATTTTTCAAATAAAAAAGAAAAGAGAAAGAAATAAATAGCTTGAATTAGGGATATTGGAGTTAGTTGGACAGTACTGGGTCTTGTTTGAACTCTCGGTTAAGAATCCTGATATCTCGTCATGTGCTTCCCATTCTCAATAAACAAATGTGAGGCTATGAGGGAGGAAGGCTATCCGGCATTGAAAAGACAAAAGGAAGCATGGTCTTGATAAGGATGGGAAAATAGGCTTCTCCACATCCTCCAAGCAAAACAATTACTTGATCTTGTTCCAAGGTCACCAGAAAACTTGGAGATAAATGGATGAGATTTGATTGTGATTAAAACAAGACAATAGAAAGAAGAAACTATTGGAAATATACAAGACATTGCAATTTAAAAATTAGGGTTCTAAAATATTTGAATAATGTTGGGTTGTGATTGATGCCATGCAAAACCAATCTGACTACACTAGAAATTTTGACTGATTTCTATTAGGCATCTGGTTGTAACTCCAGTTATATCAAGTTCTAAATAAATCATCATGGACTTATGATACATTTCTTTGCAGCATTACCATCAACAGAAGATTGGCTGCAAAATCCTGGAAAGCTAGAGGTTCCTTTTAATAGAGGTCCTATATGCATAACATGCCATTGGTGGAACAAGCTATCTATCCCAAATCTGATTGTGAATCAAAATTGGTATATTGGACCATTGAAATCATCAGATAAATCCAAATCCAGTTTTAATTCTATCTGACAGATTGGACCAAATCAGATTTATGCATGAACATCTTCAGATCCAATGGTATAGAACATGTTGCAAAGAACAAAAAGTAAAAAACCAATAACAAACTAGAAATAAAGTAGTTTCTCCAGCCCTCAAAGTAGTAGATCAAGGAAAAGGAGAAAGGATTTCATATTCTAAAGCAAAATAATACAGGATGTTTAAAAGTGCACTACTCTTATGTACACAACCAAAGCAAATCAAACATATACTGACAAGAACTGTCTTCCCTGAAAAAGATAAACAGGATGTATTCCAAGAGGATTCATAATTGAATAGAATCATTTCGGGATTATGCAATAAAACCTTGAATACGTGGAATTCCAGCCACAAAAAAGAACATATATGAAGATGAGGTGCTTTCAGAAGCAACTTCACAAGATGCATAATTTATTTCAAGATAAAAGGAGTTACTAAAATGATGATAGCTTGCGTTATAAAATGAAAAACATGAGAATTAGTTGCATGATAACACGAAGCAAAGAAGATGATAAGCTGCATCCCAAATGTGGCTCTTCTTTGACCACTTTTTTCCCTTAACTGTAATAGGACTAGCAAATTTATTGGTTTATGTTCAATTGAATTTTCATTTTAAGATATTGTTTAGACGCAATCTACATCCCAATCAAAATAGGCCTCTTGTGACCTCACAATTGTCATCCGTGGAATTAGAATAATGGAACAAACATTATACAGCGGCTCGAGAGCAATGAAACATGAAAGAACAGAAGCAGTAATGAAAGGCAACCTATTGGAACTAGCACTCGTCCCCCATTAGAACCAGTCTGAAAAGCACAATCTGCAGAGACTTCTTCTGGAAAATCTACCAGCAGATTGTCTACAACTGCTGCCAGACTGCTATAAACTGAACAGCACTGAAAAAAGACAATGATTATGGATCGACCAAAGGTTATTAATTTAAATAATCATAAGTCAGCACCCTCATAGATGTTCATGAACCCGGCAGCCATCATAACAGAACCAGCAGTGACACTACAACTTGACCTATCTTCGGATTATGTAATTTTTCGTGTTATCAAGCATCAGCGATCATCATAACAACACATATAAATTCGTAGGAGAAACAGGGACATGAAAACACGCAAACCTCCTCAACGACCGCCGCCGCGACTTCCTTGTTGGGCTGCTGCTGCTCCGTCACGCCCCAGACCGTCTGCGGCGGGGCAGTGGTGGCGTAGTAATCATCGTCATCGTCCACGTCGGCCCAGGATTTGACCGTCAGCGGCGTCGGTGCCCAGAACACCTGCTGCTGCTCCTGGGCCTTGGCCTGGTTCTTAGACGATCCCTTGCCTTTCGACTCCTTATCCGATTTCTTCTTCTTCTTGAGGGTCTCGAGCGCAGCGAAGACGTTGGTGCTGTTAATCTTCAAGGCGCCATCGTCCTTCCTGCGTCCGCCGCCGACCATCTCTATTCAGCAGCCTCAGGAAATGGTCCTCCGACGCCTAATAAATCCAGCCTAGGGTTCCTCGAGGAGGGTGAACGGAAGAACCACCAGAAAACTGAACCTTTCTGATCGAAGCAAAAGATTAAAAATGCAAAACTCTTAACGATCGTTTAGATAAATCGACGAATTGAAGTGGATCTTCTTAGATCAATGAGCCGGGGATGAGGAGGAGAATGGATCGAGCGAGGCGGAGATAGGAGATGGATTTAGGGTTTGGTGGAGGAGAGCGCTCGAGGGAGGAGAGGAATTAGGGCAAATAGATAACTTCGTTCCTCATGCAAGAACAAATACATTCGACTCAGTAATTAATATTTATACTAAATATTAGTCTCGAAGGAAAATGGATATCAAGCAGGAACGATGGTTAGCGAATTTTATTTTGCGATTTTTTTCCCCCCTCGTTGGTATCTCCTGCAAGATTCGTGCTGCCGTTGATCTGTGCGTCTGCACCGTCTGATCTGCTTTTAAAATGGGGGTGTTGGACGAAAATAAGCGACAATGTAGCACCTACTGTTTTTATTTCTTATAAAAAAATAAGGTTAAAAGAATTAATATCATTAATGGTGACTTGACAATTTTATAGATCATAAAATTTGAATACAAATTAGAAGACGTCATGAAGCTTGTGTTTTATTTTTTTGGACGGAAAAAAAAAGTCAAAACGAATGGATAATGCAGTTGAAAAATGCGCATGCCGAGAAGCAGATCAGAAACCACCGAGAAAAATAAATTTTCCGGATGTAACCCTTCAATTAGCCACGTCAAACAATTGACTTTTTTTAATCATAAAAAATCGAATCGAACTCCGCCGCCATGATCGCCCTTTCCCAGCCCCGCGACGCTCCCTCCGACGACGACGACGACGCCCCCAGATCCCGCCACCTAGGCGGCGGCGGCGGCGCCTCCCCCGCAGCAGCAGCCGCCGTCGCTGATCCCCCTTCCGCCGGCGGTGGGTCATCCTCCTCCGCTCGCAAGCCCCGCGGCCGCCCCCTGGATCGAAGAACAAGCCCAAGCCCCCGGTCGTCATCACCAAGGCGAGCGAGTCCGCGATGCACCCGGTGGTCCTCGAGCTCGCCGGAGGGTGTGACGTCGTGTCACCCCTCTCCACCAAACCCGCTCCTCCTTCCACGCCACCTGCAGTTGACCAAGCCCCAACCAAGAGAAGGAGCGGACGCCCACCAAAGATGTGTTCCCTCCGGGATATATATGCCCGAACACAGAGGATAGGATAGCAGAATCCTTCGCTCGTTTCAGCCCTTCCAAGAGAATAAGGAATCCTCGAGAGAAAGTGAGAGAGAGACTGTACGCCGGTTGGGGCGGTCCTCCATCCCGCCCTCCGACACTACTTCGTAAGCCTCTTTTATAAGAAATAACATTCTATTTGTTCCTTCTCTTCTCTCGTCGCTCCCCTGTTTTCTTTGCCCTTCGTGAGAGAGGGAGAGGCTCGTAGGCAACGGCGCCCCTCTTGCCTACGCCGCACGGGGTACCTGTTCGAGCAAAGCAGTCCCTGCGGAAGGACCCCGTGACAACTGGTATCAGAGCCAAGTCCCGACCTTGGCAACTGCTCGAAGGACGGGGAAGCTCTCCAAGCTTCGCAATACCCGATCGCTCGAGGAATACCGTAGCCACACTCCCGCCCCCGTCGTCGAACATGGTGACAAAACAACAGCTCGAACAACTGGAGGAGCGCGTGGCCTGGATAGAAGCGGCGATAGGACCAGATCCAGCCCTAAACGCGACCCCAGGGGGCACGATCAATGCGCGCTTAGGCGAACTCCTCCGAGCGGTGGCCCAGCTACGCGAGGAGCCTGCGACGATCCATCCGCCATCCGACCGAGGCAAGGCTTCGACCTCCGATGGCTCGAGCGACTCACGTGTACAAGAGCTCTCCCAGACGGTGGCCCGCCTTCGGGAGGAGCTCGAGGAACTGCGGTGCACCACCGCCCGACCCCTCAACGTGGCCTTCCCACCCGGCGTCGTCACCATGGAAGTGTTTCAGGCCGAGCTCCAGAAGGTGCGCCAGGAGCTCCGCCTCAGCAATGAAGTACGCCTGCGAGTCCCCACGAAGGTCCGAGAGCCTCAAACCTTCGCAGGGGCGAGGAATGCGAAGGCCCTAGAGAACTTTCTATGGGACATGAACCAGTACTTCAAGGCCACAAGGACCGCCGAAGAGGACAAAATTTCCATCGCAGCCACCTATCTAGACGGGGACGCAAAGCAATGGTGGCGCATCCGGTGCGAAGCCCACCCCGATGGCACAGTCGACGAACCCGAAGACTGGCAGGAGATGGTAAGGGAACTCCGCGAGCGATTTCTCCCAGGCAACACCGCCTGGGTCGCCCGCAAGAAACTTCGAGAATTGTACCAAAGTCGCTCCGTCAGGGACTATGTACAGGAGTTCAACAACCTCCGAATGGATATCCGGGATATGTCCGAACAAGACTTATTGTTCGCCTTCATCCACGGACTCCAGCCAGCCCCACAGAACGAATTGATTCGCAGAGGAGTCTCCTCCCTTCGAGAGGCGATCTCCCTTGCCGAGAGCCTCCAAGACCTACGGCTAGGGGCGCCCCCCCCCCCCCCCCCCCCACGCCGGCAGCTCCCGGGCGACCCAAAATAGGGGTCCCGGACCAGGAGCGCAAAGGAGGGGCGGGGGAGGAAATTGGCGGCGACCACAACCATCGTCCCCACCCGGCCGCGACCCACACCGCGAGCTGAACACTGGAGTCACGCGAAGCGAACCCCGGCGTCAAGAAGGTTACCCAATGCTGACCTATCCCCGACGGGAGAGGACGGCCGCACCAATCGTCCAGGAGGAAGAGTCCGAAGCTCCAGAAGAGGACCCTACGGACAACGAACCAGCACGGGTGACGCCCGTGCAAAGGCTCAATGCAGTAAGAACGGAACCAAGCGCACATCTAATGTATATATCCCTTCGTGTGAAGGAGCAATGTTGCAGGGCCATGGTGGATACTGGAGCCACCCACAATTTTATGCGGGAAGAACTGGCGGAACGACTGGGGCTGAAGATCGAACCTAGCACCCTGCGAATGAAGACGGTGAACGCAGCTGCGTCCAAGGTCACAGGAGAGGTGCGACAAGTCGACATCCAAGTCGGGCCCTGGAGAGGACGAACCAACCTGACCATAGCGGCGATGGACGACTTCGAATTTATCTTGGGAACGGAGTTCCTCCTAGCATCCAAGACAGCCGTCGCCCCACACATGGGCGGTCTTCTGATGATGGACGAACACGGCCCCGGCTTCACACCCGCCCTACCACCGACCGGACGCCGACCCACAACCACGTCGGACCTCTACCTCACGGCGATGCAGCTGGCGAAAGGGGTGCACAGGGGCGAACCTACACTTGCCGTCGCCATCTGGGAACCAAACCCATCCCCGGAGGAGCTGCGTCCACCGCCCACAGCCATCACAGCGCTCGTCGAGACCTTCCGGGACCTCATGCCGGCGGAACTCCCAAAATCTCTGCCCCCTAGAAGAAGTACGGACCACCACATCGACTTGATTCCCGGCGCCCGGACCCCGGCCCAAGCACCCTATCGAATGGCGCCAACGGAACAAAACGAACTAAAACGACAACTCAATGATCTTCTCGACGCCGGGCTGATCCGACCCTCGATCGCCCCTTTCGGCGCCCCCGTCCTCTTCCAAAAGAAGAAAGATGGAAAGCTCCGGATGTGTGTCGACTACCGGGCCCTCAACAAGGTGACGATCAAAAACCGGTACCCGATCCCACTCATCGCTGATCTCTTCGACCGGCTGACGCACGCGCGAGTATTTTCAAAGCTCGACCTCCGTTCCGGATATTGGCAGGTCCGGATAGCCGAAGGAGACGAAGCCAAGACAACCTGCGTCACTCGGTACGGCTCCTACGAATTTCTTGTCATGCCTTTCGGTTTGACTAATGCACCAGCCACCTTCTGCAATCTCATGAGCAACGTGTTCCACGACTTCATCGACAAGTTCGTGGTGGTGTACCTGGACGACATCGTCGTCTACTCCGAGTCCGAGGTCGAACACCTCCTCCACCTCCGACAGGTGTTCGAGAAGCTACGAGAACACCAACTCTACATACGCGAGGATAAGTGCGAATTCGGGCAAACGACAATCTCCTTCCTCGGCCACAAAATCGGGAGCGGAACCGTGCGAATGGACGAACAGAAAGTACGCACCATCCAGGAGTGGAAGCAGCCAAAAACCCAATCGGAGTTGCGTTCCTTCCTCGGATTCACCAACTACTATCGACGGTTCATTGAGGGGTATTCAAAAATCACGGCGCCCCTCACTGACTTGCTGAAAAAGAACCAAGACTGGATATGGACAGGCGACCACGACGCGGCATTTGAAGCTCTAAAGAACCACATGACAACAGCACCCGTCTTAGCCCTACCGGACTTTCAGCAACCATTCGAGGTGACAACGGACGCATCGGACCAAGCACTCGGGGGAGTGCTCACTCAAAGGGGACACCCGGTCGCATATGAAAGCCGAAAACTAAACAAGGCCGAGCAAAACTACAGCGCCCACGAGAAGGAAATGTTGGCGGTCGTTCATTGCCTCCGCACATGGCGCGTCTACCTCCTCAGTAACCCATTTATTGTTTTTACAGACAACGTGGCGAATACATACTTCCAAACACAACGCAAATTGTCGGCAAAACAGGCGCGGTGGCAGGAGCAACTGGCGGAATTTGACTTCACCTGGGCACATCGCGCCGGGAAACATAATAGAGCGGCTGACGCCCTTAGCCGTAAGATCCACGCCATCACCCGGACCCACAGCGACACCCGACAACAGCTGCAGGCAGCAGCCACCGCTGACCCCTCCTACCAACGACTACTCCGGCAAGTCGAGCAAGGAATAACAAAAAAATACGAGAAGGTCCCACACGGACTCCTTCAAGTGCAGAAAGGACGCACATTCGTACCTCACTCCCACCAACTTCGGAGAATGCTTATATCCGAATGCCACGATACCATGTGGGCAGGACACCCCAGCGTCGCTCGCACGCTCGCCCTCCTCAGTCAATCGTACTATTGGCCAAAGATGGAGGATGATGTGGAACAATACGTGCGAACCTGCCTCACCTGCCAAATCGACAAGACGGAGAAGCGCAAAATCGCAGGACTCCTCCAACCCTTGCCCGCGCCAAGCCGACCATGGGTGTCGGTATCCATGGACTATGTTAAGTCCTTCCCTAAAATCAGCGGCTTCTCTGCGGTCCTGGTAGTAGTTGACCGATTCAGCAAGTTCGCCATTTTCATACCCACTACCGAGCAAGTGACCGCCGATGAAACTGCCGGCCTGTTCTTTCACCATGTAATCAAATACTTCGGCCTCCCCGAAGACATCATCAGTGATCGAGACGCCCGATTCACCGGGCGATTCTGGACAGAGTTATTCCGACGCCTCGGAACAAAACTCTGCTTCTCCACCGCCAACCATCCTCAAACGGATGGACAGATAGAGAGAACCAACGCACTTCTCGAAGAGTACCTGCGTCACTTCGTCACCGCCAGCCAAGACAACTGGGTGGAACTCCTCGACACAGCGCAGTACTGCTACAACTTACAGAAAAGTGCCGCCACCGCCAAGTCTCCCTTCGAAGTCGTATTTGGACGACCCGCCCTCAACCCCCTCGAACTAACCAAGACCTCCTTTGCAGACCGTTGCCCTGCAGCGTCCCAATTCCTCGAAGATCGACGACAACTCTGGGAGGAGAACAAGGAGAACCTCGAAAAAACCCAGCGACGCATGAAGAAATATGCGGACCATCACCGACAGCACCGCGAATTCAACGTCGGCAACGAAGTGCTCCTAAAGGTGACCCCCCAAATGTGGAAGAGGGTCCGAGGCACCCACAAGCACAAAGGATTAATGCCCAAGTACGACGGACCGTTCCGCATCACCAACAAAGTCGGCGCAGTCGCCTACACGTTGGAGCTGCCCCCTCGCCTCAAAATTCACCCCACCTTCCACGTCAGCGCCTTGAAGCCGTTCCACCAAGACCGCGACATGGAGCGACTACAACAGGACCGCACCCCGCTCATCGTGACCAAAGGACCCGCACCGCGTGCAGAAAAAATCCTCGGACAACGGAGCATTCGGCCCGATGGACTCCACGAATACCTTGTCCGATGGAAGGGAGCACCGACGGCAGAGGACAGCTGGGAGCGGGAAGAGGCCCTCCGGAAACACGGGCGGTTAATTCATGAGTACCTGCAACAGGGGACGACGGGGACGTCGTCCAGCTCCGGCGGGGGAGGAATGTCACCCCTCTCCACCAAACCCGCTCCTCCTTCCACGCCACCTGCAGTTGACCAAGCCCCAACTAAGAGAAGGAGCGGACGCCCACCAAAGATGTGTTCCCTCCGGGATATATATGCCCGGACACAGAGGATAGGATAGCAGAATCCTTCGCTCGTTTCAGCCCTTCCAAGAGAATAAGGAATCCTCGAGAGAAAGTGAGAGAGAGACTGTACGCCGGTTGGGGCGGTCCTCCATCCCGCCCTCCGACACTACTTCGTAAGCCTCTTTTATAAGAAATAACATTCTATTTGTTCCTTCTCTTCTCTCGTCGCTCCCCTGTTTTCTTTGCCCTCCGTGAGAGAGGGAGAGGCTCGTAGGCAACGGCGCCCCTCTTGCCTACGCCGCACGGGGTACCTGTTCGAGCAAAGCAGTCCCTGCGGAAGGACCCCGTGACACGTCGTCTCCGGGGTGGCGGACTTCGCCGGCCGCCGCGGCGTCGGCGTCTCCGTCTCCGTCCTCGGCGGCAGCGGGGCGGTCCTGGATGTGACGCTGCACCACCCCTCTGCGCACCGCCCCGGCACCATCTCCGTACGGTTCGACATCCTCTCGCTCTCGGGGACGCTGCTGCCGCCCGCGCCTCCTTGCGCGGGAGCGGCGGCAGTAGCCGCCGCGTGGCCCGCCCGACCGCCGTCGCTGACCGTGTCTCTAGCGGCGCCGCACGGGCAGGTGATAGGGGGGACGGTCGCGGGGCCGATGACCGCGGTGGGGCAGGTGCTGCTGGTGGCCGCGACGTTCGCGAAGCCAGAGTTTCGCCGCCTGCCGGTGTCCGAGGCCGACGATGACGAGTCAACGAAGGAAGAGGACGGGAAGCCGGGGACGGAGGCAATGCCGATGGTGCTCTGCAATCCCGTCTCCCCGCCCATCTCTGATCTCCCCCTCCGCTTCTTCCCATGCCCCCCTGCAGTGTTTTTCTTCCCGCCCCCATCTCCTCTGCTTACGAGAAGTATTGCAAAGGAGGACTCCTTCGCCGCAGCAAAGAGCAAAAGTTGGTGCCTCCGCTGTGTCTGCGCTCATGCTTCTTCCCAAGCCTCCATCTCCTTTGCTCCCCGCCCCTCTTTTCCCTCTGCTGCTGCTTTCCCTCCTGTATGCACTTCTTCTCTGCAAAAACTCAAGCGTCGGACGGTGGACGAAGCCCGTAGCAAGGATGAAGAATTTTTATGATTAAAAAATAGGTCAATTGTTTGATGCGGCCAGTTGAAGGGTTAATACGGAAAAACACTCCAGAAGCATCAAGAAAATTTTATTTTTTATTTCCCTAATTGATGAGTTGAGCATTCATTCTCTCGTTTGATGTGATCGATGATTGCAGTACACTTACGGTTTATTTTATATATATAGTTCAGGATGATTGTAATGACTGCAACCTAATAATTTTTCTTCTAAATTATTATTTATTCTCCTCATATTTTAAATTTCAAAAGTTATCTTATATTTAATTTTATAAATAGGTTCTTAAAATAATATCTTCATTAGCATTTAAAGTTTTAACATTTTTAAATTATAAAAAATAGTCTTTATAATTATTCTAAATGACAGTCAAGATTAATTAACTATTGATGTTACAGTCCACCTAATAATTTTACATGATGCAAGCCTAAGAGTCAAAAATAAGAAGAATACTAAACAGTAATAAATAAGAAAAATATAATTTTATTCGACACTAATAAAACCGTCGTCATTTTTAATTTCAACATAGGATCCTCCTTAAATCTTTAATCTATCTTAAATGATTTGTCAATTTTTCTTAATATTTTATATAGTTTTCTAATTCATGAGAATTCTCAATTAGGTAAGTATTATTTGGGTAAGAGATGTTATTATAAACTGATTTAAAAAAAATGATATTTATAGCGATAAATATTAATAGATCTCAAATATATAAATAATTATTTTTGAAAATTTATAGTATTTAGTCTTATTATGATCAGATGAGCATCTCGTACGTCATTGATTATTAGAAAATCTTTATTTTAACCAATAGCTTAAAATAGAAGAAAGAGGTTTGACCACATTAATCGTCATTAATAAATCAACAAGGGACCGAGTTAAAAACTCGATCTTGACCGTCCAAATGCCCGACCCGAACACAGTAAGTAGTATTAGTAGTACGCTTTCTTCTGCCTCTTTTTATCACCTCGCCGCGAGTTCATCGTCTTCGCCGCCGCTGCCTTCTTCGACCTCGGCGCATGCCCTCTCGCTCGGCTCCTGCCTGCGGACGGTCGACCCCTCCAAAAGCGGAGCTCAGTCCGGGAGACGGTGGGAGTGCCAGCACAGCAGCATCGCCACGCACCGGCGCAGGATGTAGAGGCGCGTCCGCTGCTGCTTCACCATCGCGAGGCACCGCCGCAGGAGCCCGGCTGGACGCCGCCGCGCCCCCTTGGAGTAGCTGGTGCCGCGGCAGGCGGCGGCATCGGAGGAGGAAGCGAGCGGCGCCATAGTATGGGGGAAGAGAAGAAGAAGAGGATGGAAGTTGGAAGAGAACGAGCGTCGAACAGCCGGCGTGCGATATCGGAGGAGAAGGAAGAGGAGGCTCGTCGTTAACAAAGAGCAATTGAGCTAGTGATGACGAGAGATGGCCGGTCCCATTGATTGTGATGTTGCAACAATTAAAGGTTTTCTCGATCGTAATTAAATATTTAACTGCTCCCCACAATATATATTTTTATATCCAAATTCCAACAGATTACTCTATCAGTTCTTCATTTAATTGACGTCTATTATTTTTTTTGAAGAAAAAATTAGTGAAGTAAACCTAATTTTCAATTAAATGCACCAAATCAATTTAACTGGGATGAATGCAAATGATTCCTATCTAAACCTTTTTCTTGTGAAAATAATTTTTATTAGCTATATGAATAAAGTACTAATGTATATTAAGTAGGTAGAGATATCAAATAGAGGTATTATAATAATAACTTGCTAAAAAAGAATACAGGCACGTAAAGCCAAGGCCATTATATTCTTCTCAATTTTTAGTGTTTTACGTCACATATCACTTTATAATTATTTCTTTATAGATGCACTGTGAGATAATTTTTTTCTTTCTTTTAATAGTTCCACTAAATATCACAGTTGATGCAACCGATAATAAATTAGATTGCAAAAATTTTAAAAATAATAAACAATAATAATAGAAAATTACTATCATTCATAGATCGGATGATCAGTTGCTCAATTCATTTTTCCAATATCAATTATATATTATTTGAATATTAATGTTGGTGGATTCTTATAGGAGATTATTTCAATTATTTTTAAGATTTTATATTATTTATATGGCTCGCTAATAATCTGGTATATTATGGAGTTGAGTTAATACTTTAACTATGTCAGGGTTGAGTGAATGTGGTCTAAATATATCTTAAATACTTTAGAACATTATTATACAATACCATATAATCAATTTGCAACTAGGTTTCATCGAATTTTTTTTATTAATAAATCTTAAATTCATGATTATTTTTCTTAAAATAATATATTAATATTAATGTTAGTATCTTCTTATTAAAAATTTCTCTTTCCCTTTTACTCCATCTTTTCTTTAAAATAATAATAAAAAATATTGAGATGTTAATTTGATTAAATTATTTTAAAATTGATCATTGTGATATATAATAATGTTACTTTTAAAGTCCTTATATCCATAAAAATTATGATAAAAAATTCCTACCATGTTTAGGAGGAACCAACTGAGAATATATCTCCTCACTATTATTATCCTACTTAATTATTATTATTATTATTTTATTGTCAACCCAAGTAATTATTTATTTATGGCTGATGATACCGAGAGGTTAAAGCAAGCATCCCCCACAATTTTATAAAATTAAGTCCTAATGATGGATAAATATATGTGTGTGGGTTGTCGTGCATTCCACCAAGAATAGGAGCAATTTGAATGGTTTTTTTAATCGAAGTTAATTAGCTAGAGACAAAAAATGACTCGGATCCAACGTCAATCTGTGACCTTACTTGGTAATAATATATTCTCCACTTCAAATGATTGAGTACATGTCTGCCGTCAGCCAAAAAAAATTTTTATATAAAAAAGTGAACTAACAAATAAGTTTAATTATCTGTTCAATAATTAGTTGATTTGATTACATTGTGACAAACAAGCAAGAGCATGTACAAGAGAGAGGAGGCCTAAACAAATCCTGTGTAAACTACTGCTCCTATACATTAAAAAAAGAAAAAGGAATCACAAAAGTTGTTCAATTCCCATCTCACTCAACGAAGAAGAAGAAGAAGAATGACTACAAGTATATGTGAAGAGTTAGATCCTTCTTCTTCTCATCATCTTCTTTGGAAGTTGAAGACCTTGATGGAGAAGGCAAAGACAAACGCAAAGAGCACAGTGAAGCCCACCATTGCAGCAGCAACGACACCCAGGAAGTCATGCCGGAATCCAAAGAACCTCCTGATGAAGTCCTTCACAGTCTCTCCATCCTCCAACAAGTCCTCGTAATCCCCGAACTGTGATGCTACCAATCCATACAGTGTCCATGCAACGGGGCAAGCCCAGGAGTACCACCTCCACCACACTGGAATCCTCTGCATCGACCAAAAAAGATAAAAAAAAAAAGAGTTTTCAATGTCTTGTCAGATTTGGTTCCTGAGATTGTTTTTAAGAGCTTCAGCTTTTAGGGATAAAACATAACGATAGTCACTATGAGTTGGCTCAGTGCTCGTAGATCAGTTCATGATCGATGCAAGAATTTGATGTTTGTCAATCCTGAGCCTCCTCTGTTCAACTCCTCTGTATGATGTATGAATCTACTGTTTCTAATGGGAAAACTTACCGGTCGAGGAATAAGGAAACCAGCAAAGATGTTCCATATCGCGTAGAATGCAGTGGAGACGATGGCGGCGATATCGCTGTTGGGTGTCATGGCCACCGCCATCATGCCGTAGAACGTGAAGTACATGAAGGTGAAGAACATGAAGAAGAGGTACCAGAAGAACTTCTCTGCAGTCCAGTCGAAACCAATCATGCTGTAAACTACAAGCCCGTAGATTACAGTCTGAAGGAAGATGTGTGGGATCTCAATGAAAACCTGCATGGATTTGAGCAGTGAATATGAACTATCTCATCTAACATTACAAAATGAAGTTAATTTCTATCATCTTCATCTGATGACTTGAGCTTTTAAATGGATTATGATTGATCAAAATGTTAAGACGGCTATACCTGAGCGAATGCATATGGAAGAGCTGAGTACATTCCAGCAGCCTTTTCGCGGTAGAAGACAGTTCGCTCAACATCAACGATGGGCTGCACGGTTTGGCCATTCTGTATCCCAATGAAGAGAACCGCTCCATACATGGAGCCCAAGGAGTTGAACAGGTCCTGCCTCGTTGTCCTGCAGTATTTTGAGGCGTCAAGATTCAACTAGTTACTTCAAATGAGATTCTGCGCTTCTGTTGCTGATGGCTTACACTCTCTTCCCGAGTCGCCAGAAGATTGAGCCAAAGATTAGAGCAATGACAGTGGTGAAGAAGATTCTTGTGGCAGTGTAAGACGGATTGCGCCAGTATGACTTGTGTTGCTTCCATAGGCAAGCGATGCATTGCGTGAGAAAGGACCGTGAGTACTTGGTGGGGAAAAAGAGGTCTTTTGAGCCAGGAGGAGGTTCACTTAGTTCGCGTATCAGAGCCTTGTTCCTCCTGCAAAAATTAGGAACATGGAATAGAAGTCTACTTTTGAGTATGAGAACAACAGCATTATAGGTTTGTACAACACTGCTATGTTGGTCACAAGCCAAATGAAACAATATGGAGAGTTGCATGCGTTATCCATAAATACTCAAAATAGTTTTTCCATAAACATTTGCCAAACTCCCAACTATTTGGGACTCTCAGTCGTTGTTTTTGTGTAGGTCTTTTACCTGTATAAGCCAGAGGTCTTGTATATTTCAGCAAAATCGATGCCTAAGATTTCTTCCTGAGCTGATGTGGTGACCTCCAACATCCATGTTGCAGGATTGTAACCATCTTTTATTTTTCTAACTCCTTCAATTCCCTAATGCGATAGAAAAAGATTAGCACAAGTGTTAAGGATGCAGGAAGAGTTGATGAAAAGCTGCTTCTCTTCAGTATGTTGTGTTCACAAGTGCTCACCTCGAAGTATTTGATCAAATGGCAGGAATTGCGCCCCAAGGGGCCAACGTAGATTTCTTCTCCTCCTCTTTTCATCAAGAAGAGCTGCAATATATATGAAAGAAATGACAACTTCAGCGCACACGAGGCAAATGGAAAACTTAGACTGGACTATTACTGATTTCAGCAAGTAACAGTGCACCTCATCGAAAGCTTCGAAGATGTCGATGCTAGGCTGGTGAATGGTGCATACCACGGTCCTTCCTGTATCCACAGTATTCCTCACTGTCCGCATCACAATGGCTGCAGCCCTTGCATCTAGCCCGGAAGTTGGCTCATCCATGAATATGATGGAGGGGTTGGCAACAAGCTCAACCGCAATAGTAAGCCTCTTTCGCTGCTCAGTTGATAAACCATTAACCCCGGGCAATCCTACCAGTGCTCCTCTGAGTGAATTGAGCTCCACCAATTCCATTACCTCCTCAATGAACATCTAACATTTCAAAAAAGAAGTTTACATTGAGAAGTTAGTAAAGAACAGAAATACTAGATAAATTTCTTCTTCCAAATTAGATTGGGTTGCAAACCTTTCTTGTCTCATCATCTATTTCAGAGGGCAACCGAAACCACGCGGAATAGAGAAGAGATTCGTAGACGGTGACATGAGGAGAGTGGATGTCATTCTGTTCACAGTAACCAGAGATTCGAGCAAATGTTTCTTGCTTCTTGGGATATCCGGAGATGCAGATGTTTCCTTCTATGTAACCGCCAGTTTTCCTGCCAGCCAACACGTCCATTAGGGTGGTCTTTCCTGCTCCACTTACACCCATAAGTGCTGTAAGAACTCCAGGCCTAAAAGCTCCACTAACACCCTTCAGCAGAAGCAACCTATCCTCTTCAATGCCCTTCTCTTTCATTTCCTGAGAACAAAAGATTTTAGGACCAAAATCTGGTTTCTGCAAATATGATTCTAGTATATTTTGAAAGAAAATAGACCTGTGGTATGTCAACTGAGTACCGAATGTCATCAAAGCTGATCGATAGAGGAGCAAAAGGAAGCATCATTCCCTTTTTCCTGTTTACCGTAGACGCTTCACCTTGATTTCTTGCCCTTGCTACTCTCACTGCGTTGTAGACTTACTTTAGAACCTTTTCAGGTATCACGTTGCCTAATGAGCTAAAAGAGAATATAATTTATGACCAACCTTTGGGGGTTGCAGTTTTTGGAGAACTAGTTCTGTTAGGCACCAACTCAAAGTTTTCACCAGTCCTGTTCATTTGTTTCTCCTGCAGCACCTCTTCAGAGATAACAGTCTGACCCTTTCCTAGTGCTGAAATAATCAAGGGGTTAGGATTCATCATTCTCCATTAAGGAATTCGTGTATATTGAAATTGTTTACAGATTGTTGAGACTCACGGTCAAGCCAATCGAGAAACGAAACAAAGAGGAAGTTGAACGCGAAGATGTATCCAACCAACGCGCCCACGCCAATCCAATACCAGTTCGGATCAACAAAAATACCACGAGCCTTGAGGATTCGGACTCCTAGTGTGTCATTGCTTACCGTTGAAACAACCTGTGCCATAGTGAAGAAGATTGTCATGTGATAGTATTTTCATCATACAAAAGAAGGCAAGGAATGGTTGAGATGGTTACCTTTTCCCAGCTATGTCCAAGGAATTCATTTACCGCAATGGCATTTTGTGCATACATCAGAGGAGATGACCAGTAACCCCAGGTCCAGAATTTCTTGATATCCTCTGCAAGGATGTTGAGAAATAATCTTAGGGCTGGAGTTATCAAATTGGAATTGAGACTGTCGCTCTGTCGATTAGGTTGTGTATGAATTTTGTAATAATTTTTTTACTTACCCCGGGATATTATGAATCCACCAAGCACCAAAAGAATAAGCTGCGCAAAGGATCCAAAGGTATCTGCTATAACCATTTCTCTCCCAACAGCAGCAAGGAGTCTGAAGAGTCCAGATGCCATCTGACTGATTAAGACCAACAGCAAATATTGCTTGAAGAACCTGCACCACAAAAATGTTGTTCTTGTTACCATTTGATCATCAGGAGATTTGATATAAGCATTAATGTAAATTTGTGGTTTCGATTCAAGCAATAAACCTTTCGATGTTTGGATCGAACCCGATGGCATAGTATGTCATGGCTATCCAGACTGCACACTCCAGAAATGATATTGGAATTTTCAGAATCCATGTAGGCAATGCATATGCCCATGACGGATAAAAGAGGAGATCTCTTTGTTTATAGAATATAGGAAGCTTGGCGATGCTCATAGCAAGTTCAGCAAAACCATTGAACAGATGAGTTACTAGCCCGAGAAACATGGCACCTAAGAAGATCACTCCATCCTCCACTGAGTTGTGATGCATTTTTGTGCGAAGGAAGACCGTCATCGCAATGATTCCAAGGATTATCAGCTGATAAAATAAAAAAATGACATTATGTTAAGCCACCTAAATTTGTATATATTTATGCTTATCAACAATAAGGATCTAGGCTTTTGCTCACTTGAACTACTTTGAAGATGTACACAAAAGAGTTACGCTTCATTAGCAACCACTCCCTTGAAATGCAAGCTTTCAGCAACTCCATCTTACTGATCCCATACTTTGTAGTAGTTAATGCAGCAGGATGGTTTCTTGTTCTATCGAATTCAACGCTGAGCTCTTCCCCTAGTTTTCGGCCAATGTGGAATGATTGAAAAGCTCTTGCAAACTCATTGACTGAAACATACCGGTACAGCTCATCTTTGTTCGCCCAATACTGATGTTGATCTTTTCTTGAAGTGACCTATTAATGCAGACAGATATGACTAGCAAATTACAAAATAAAGTTTGGAAGCAAGAAAAAAGTGTACATACTTCTTGCAAAAAGTCTGCGACGCCTTTCCTTTCAGGACACTTGAAACCCATCGTCTCGAAGAATCCTAGAACATCTTCTCGTGGACCCTGATAGACAATTTGCCCTTCAGAGAGGAGAACAATGTCATCAAACAGTTCATATGTCTCTGGAGCTGGCTGAAGCAATGCAATAAGTGCAGTTCCACCAAGGATGTGCACCGACTGCCGGAGGGAGTTGACAATCTGGTACGTCGTGGAGCTGTCAAGACCCGTCGATATCTCATCCATGAAGAGTGCCTTGGCTGGTCCAACAAGCATCTCGCCTGCAAAAATCCATGAGCAAGTTTTTTAAGAAAGGGTTGCTCTAAGTATTGTCTTTGATTTTTCGGATATGAATTACCTGTTGTGAGACGCTTCTTTTGTCCACCAGATATCCCCCTGATCATTGCATCTCCCACCATCGTATCAGCACACAATTCGAGACCCAAGATCTGCAGATAAAAAACTTTCCACATTGATGTTACTGTAATTAACAACTATATCATTTCTGATATGTTTCTTCCTGCAATAGATCTTACCTTCAGAATATAATCTGTGATCACACTCTCCTGCCCTTCAACAGATATAGCCTGTAGCTCCACCATAATAGAGTAGATGAGGAATTTAACTATTAGGAAAGAAAGAAAAGTGTGTACTGAAAATTACACCGAGGAAGAAAAAAAGAACAGTTTGATAACCAACCTTCATATAGACATCAATGTCGGGATCGGGCTTGATATTTGCGTCTTTCTCTCTTCTTGATAACTCTGTCAACATGTCTGTATTGCATTGTGTACCTTAAGTTATCTGATTTCTAAAATAGTTTAGCTAATTTGCTGATGAAACAAACATATTCTTCTCCACCTACCGTAACGAGTTCCAACACCTTGACATCTCGCAGAGAAAGCCAAAGTCTCCCTCACTGTCATCTCCCCTATGTGAAGATCATGCTGCCCAATGTAAGCTGAGGTCCTCTGCGGCACAAACTCATCCATGTCATGACCATTGTAGGTCACTCTTCCAGCAACCTAAAATGCAAAAATGATCCATTAGAAATACTCTTCTACTAAGTAGTTCTTGATTTCTTTCTGTAAACCTGATAGTTTGCTATGTACCTTCAAGGTTGAATCGAGCTTTCCTGCAAGAGCCAACAACAAGGTAGTCTTTCCTGAGCCCGGCGGACCAAGTAGAAGAGTCATCCTGAACCAAGGAAGAAACTTTGTCAAGCTAGGAATCAGTAAAACTCGTGATGTTTGGGAAAATCTAGTGCTTTTTCAGCTTACCTGCAAGGCCTAATGATCCCACTGATGTCGTGAAGGATCGATATCGATCTCTTTCCATTTGGAACAACATGGAGATAACTCAATACATCCTTGATCGCAGAGAGAGCAAGAACATATTAGAATATGCAAACACAAAAAAGGAAGTATAAAAGTTTCTTCTCAGACTTTTGTCGTACCACAATCTTGTTAAAGAAGAAGTTGAAGAACGTTGGAACACCGCGATTCCCCACGTAGGCTTCTGCATCGACGTTCAAATGTTCAAACCTGACCTCAATGGTCGGGTTGTCGATCCCAACTCTGTTGTGAGACAATTAGCCGAACATAAGGTGAGCCCTATTCAGCGCTAAACATCAAAACACCAAAAACCCCTAGCGAATGCAGAACGCACCGTTCCATTCGGTTCCTCAGCTTGAGGAGAAACTCCTCGTTGTCCTCCTCGGCCGTCCGCACCAATCTCTCCAGCAATTTCTTCCTGTCTTGGAGCCCGAGGCCATTAATGTCGACCTCGTGCTTGTCCCCGGCCTCGTCTCGAATGATCCCTCTCCTCATGCGGTCGTAGGTGGGAAGCTTCTCGAGCGCCGCCCACTTCAACGCCTCCTCGTCGTCCTCCTCAAGGCCGGACCGGCCGAAGACGTCGGCCGACGCGGTACGCCACGAGGTCATCGTCCTCCGCGTGCTGCTGCCTCTGAAGCTTCCTCTCATGCTCCCTCCAATGCTGCTTCTATCCATCCTTCGACTCACAGCATAAAAAACTCGATCTTCGCTTGATAAAACTGCTTCCCGTATGAGCGTCTTCGCCAATACCGATCTGCACTTGGGTCAGAGAGTTAAACGACGCAGCTCAAACTAAGTCGCGCCATTGCTAAGGATGCGAAGCTCTACGAGAAGATGGTAAAAAAAGATCAAACAAGAAACCTAATTGCCGAGCGTCGATTGAATTTAAGAACTAAGAAATAGAACTTACGCTGAACTATCTGTGTTCCTCTACGATCTGCAACCGCCGGCGTTGAAGCGTTTGCTTCTCTATTTCCAATTTATAGAAATTTTATTGAATTCAGGTGAACTGGAGTTGAAGTTGCATGCAAAGTCAGACATCTAATTTTGACTTTTTTATATGAATCCAATTAAATTTGACGGCTTCCGTTGCCGGCAAATTAAGATTTGCCGCGCAATAATTATGGCGGTCATGGATGTTAGACTTAAAACCTGACACCGTTGCAGGTCGTCTTCACAACTTTTTTTGTTATTTTTTTGGTGGAAGTCGTCTTCGCAATTTTAGAAAGTTTAGCTTGGCAAAGAATTGAAAAGATTTAAATTGTAAAAATATATTTCGCAGTATTATTTAGCTATTTAATTTTATATCTATCTAAAAATTGTAATCATTTGTTTAATAATATATCTAAATATAATTCTTAAAAAAACAAATTTCTCCTTTTTTTTATTACTTGCGCTGGTAAAAAATACAAAATTATCCAGTTGATATTGATTATGCTGATCTGGACATATGACGTGGATTTTTTAATTTACTGATATGCAAGGTTAAGTTGAAAAAAATGCTACATCTCGTAATTTTCTATTGAATTGATCTCATTAGTCCAAAAGAAAATAAGTTACCTAATGGATCCAAGACCCGGTTAGGATTTAGAAGCATGGTTAGAATCTCTAAAATCCAAACAAGAAAAAAAAATTAGTTCTGCTGGAATTAGCAGACAACTGCAAATCCTAAATAGGAACTGCTACAGTCTCAAGTCTATACAACAAGATGATTGAATACAAACACATGCTCAAGACACTGAAAGATTAAAAGAAATGATGAGACCAAGTCAACATAACAAAAAGTATAGATGGGCTTAAATACATTTTGATATATATATATATGAATTCATGATGAACAGCACCAGAAGCTCCTCATTCCGTTACTTGCATCTTTAGCGACATCATTTAGGGCCACAGTTTTTGCATCAGGAAGCAAGGAACGCTCAAGTTCGTGTTGCTTTTGTGAAACTGGGAACGCCTTCCTGCTTACGGTGTGGTAGATCTCCTCGACTACAGTTTGGAATGCAGTTTGGACGTTGGAGGAATCAAGCGCAGAGGTTTCCATGAAGAAGAGGCCCTGGGATTCAGCCAGGGCCTTGCCCTCTGAAATGCTGACTTCTCTGGAGTCCTTGAGGTCACTCTTGTTGCCCACCAGGATGGTCACCACATTCATGTTAGAGTGCACTGATCCAATATTAAGTAAAAGAGGAATGAATATTTATAAATAAACTGAAATCGAAAAATATTAGAAAAATCACTTAGAATTAATTGAAAATTGCAAAAAAGAATTAAACAATGGAGAATTTACAAAGAAAACACAGAAGAACCCGAAAAAGACCTGACTTCCCAAAATTATTGAACACTACGAAACCATCTGGAAACTAATGTTGGCTATGCTCTAAAAGTTGGAGTGGGCTAACTGATTCAATTGGTTTAACAAAAATTAGTTCAAATTCAATTGGTTTACCTAAAAAGTAAGTTTAATCAAAAATAGCAAAAACCAAACAAGAATCAGCCAAGTATGATGATACCCGAAACCCTTTCAAAAAGATACCATCGCAGAATTCTCTCTCTTTGTTTTGGAATACATTTCTATATTTTATTGCAGCAATTAGCACCTCCTACTGCTTGTGCTTTGTTTAATAAAATATAGCATATGACCATAAAAAATTGTCTAGGGTGACACTCGCAAGAGTCCACTATAAATCTCAGTAAATGTAAGGATAGAATATTTAACATCCAGAAAGATGAATGAAAAAGAAAATAATATGTTTTTACATATTTGGTTAAAAGTACAAAAGGCTCTTGGAATAGCACTTGCATCATTTATCCGAAATAAATAAAGCATGTCTAGCTGACAGTTGAATGTTTGGTCTGAGTTTTAAAGTGTGAAATGTTAGGTATTGACAAATTCATTTTAACTAAGTTAGAAAAGGGCTACATTACCAGAAACACTAAATGCAAAGAAAACAATTTTTGCATAGACTTGCTGAAGATAAAGAAAGTGATGCTTACCGTGGAGTTCTTCCAGCCATCGGCCAACGCTATCAAAAGTTTGATGCCTGCAAACGTCGTACACAACGAGAGCTCCCACTGCACCTCGATAGTAAGCGGATGTAATGGCCTTGAAGCGCTCTTGGCCTGCAGTGTCCCAAATCTGAGCTTTGATCGCCTTCCCATCGATATCGATGGTCTTGGTTTGGAACTCAACGCCAATTGTGGACTTGGAGTTTGGATTGAATTGATTCCGGGCAAACCTAGAGAGCAGATTGGATTTTCCCACCGCAGAGTCCCCAATCAAGACAATTTTGAAGAGATAGTCCTGGCTCTGCTCTTCATTTGATCCTATGTAATAATGATTCGTCATTTATTCTTGATCTGCAGACACAAAACTGCGTTCGTGAATATAACAGATGAATTAATGTTCTAGCTAAGTTTGAGCGCAGAATGCAGCTTGTGAATCAGGAGTTTCGTCAAATGGAGAGCGTGCAAGAAAAAAAAACATGGAATTGAGCTTCAACATCACCACATAATCATTACATTGACACCATTCGTTGGACCAAATTGATCGAGAAAGTAAGGGCAATGATTTTTTTTTTAAAATGGCAAATTGCACCAAATGACAGCAATAAATGCTTCAGATAATGAAAAAAAAAATCGAGAGAAACCCATCTCTGCATTCAAAAGCAAAAAATAAAAATAAAAAAGCTTTAACATGGACACAGCCGGCTGAAGCAAGAGCAAAGATCTGCCGAAAACTTTTCTTACCTAGAGGATGACGATCAGTACCAAGCCAGCAGCGGTCAGATCCGATCTTTACCCTTACAATAACTCGATCTGGGTGGCTTTGCCTCGAAGAGGGGAAAGAGATCCAGCGATTGCTTAGGAAAGCGGCGAGACCTCGATCCTTTCCTTCGGGAGAAAGCATCGCGGTGGCGTCCGGTAGACTTCACTGCTGCAATCCGCAAGCCCGAAGGCCGTTGCTTGTCATGTCGGCGACGCAAATGCCATGGCGGGATCTGCCTGTTAACTTCACCGCTATAGTCCGGCGTATCGGCCTCTAAACCGCTATATTAACGTATACATAAACTGTAGCATATCATTATATCGTCCGAAACGGCCCTAACAAAGCATAGAACGGCCGTTTTCTGAGCATACCGTTATTTATTTATGGCGGGGCCGGCACGCTATCGTTATCTCTAGGAGACATCAGCTGCTGTTTACTTCAAACACAAGCAGTCAAAATGGGTTAAAAGTTCAACGGTTTAAGTCAAATTTAAAAAACAAATGTGACAGAAACCAAGACATATACTCGTCCATACCATATTAAGAATTTTTTAAAAATCAGAATAGTTTTGACTAAAGTTTCCTAATGTGGAGCAGATAGATAGAAAGTAGAAACTAAATCTACCTGACACACCAATAAATTTTCATAAAGTTTTATTCAATAACAATGAAATATTAATTTGAGATAGAAAAAAAGCCATTTGGTATCTCTTTCGCCACGCAGCTAATGTTGACTAATTATATATATATATATAACTTTTAAGTCTGTTAGTTGGAAGAGAGAACCAAATATTTTTCAAGGTCACATCGGACTCAGTGCGGAGGACTATTAGCCGTCGGATCTTTCCGTCGAAGAGCATAAGGAAGAGATGAACGGTCCAGATGGCGTTTTGGTCCACCGGAGGCAGCGTGAGTCCATTTTGTTGTCTCACTGTGCTCGCTTTCATGGCCGGCTGGCTATCTGCTCAAATTTCTCAGGTAAGGATTCGATCTCAGCGCAATTATCCTCGTGCTTTGCGCTTTGATCCGCTTGCCAATGCCAGGATTCGCTCATTCGACAATCCTTTGTTTTCTATCTGCTATTCTTGTGCTCTTACGCACTGGGAATCTTCGCTTTTAGGGTTTTTGTTTTTTCATTTTCATCCTCCTGTTGCGTTGTTTCCAAAGCTTTCTCCTTCATTCGTTTTTTAAGGTTCCAGAAACAATTGTCGCCAATTCTGATAGAGCCAGTGTGCCTTTTTGTTGCCCCATTCCTTTTTATAGCATCGTGTACTTTTACGAAAGATTTTAGTTTTCTTAGTTCGCGGATATGAAGGCCACTTTTACTCTTTCCTTAAACGGTGGGTATTGCTCGTTGTTGCTAGTCAATTGTACTCTGTGAATTCACTAGTTTAGACAAAAGTTCAACGTTTTTTTCCGTCCTTGCTAGTGCTAGTGCATTAAACTAGTACTAATAGCCATCTGTAGTTGCTACAAAAGTCTACTAATTTTCTTTATGACGGCTATGAAGTTTGTGCTTTGTGGAAATTGATTTAGGTTCTTGAGGCATAGCTGTTTGCATAATGGCATCTCCTTCTCCTCGATGTCGATTTGGGCATAGATCTTTCCTTCATGGTGAATCAAGGCTCAGCTCCTCCAAATCTGAATTCGTTAGAACTACGCAGTTCTTCAGTACGAAAACTCCAGCGTTTATTATGCACCGTGTTTCCGTTGCTACATATCCTCAAAAGGTGACGTTTCTATCCATTCATGCATGTATCTTAAAAAGTTTTTATTTCCTCCTTTTTGACAACTGAAACAAGTTTCGTGCCCTCTGTTTTACTTCGAGGGAAAGCAACCAAATAAATGTTGGGACTTTGAACCATTATTTTAGTTCTTCAGTTTATGTGACTCAAAAGGCCAGGAAAACCCTGTTCCTGAAAATATAGGAAATGATCTCATGCTATTGAAACTACCTTATTAAACATTTAATTTTGGGATATAGTAGTATGTTATCATAGTTAAAACTCAAAGCATATCTTTGTATTGCTTCCCCTGCAACTATTCCGTACAATTCCACCTTGTGTTATGCTACGATTTTAGCAATACAGTGGCTTCTGTTAAGTAGTTTAAGTGGGACAATTCTTTTACAGGACTTATGCAGAAAAGCAGCTGCACTACCAGATGTTGATGATTTCTTCTGGGAAAAGGATCCCACTCCTATTTTGGACATGGTTGATACACCGATTCAGTTGAAGAATCTATCTCACATGGTACGTAATGTCAAGATTGCTATGCCACACTTCTTGCGTGTATTTTTCAGTATTTGTGTAGGTACGATTGTAAGCAACCAAGTCAAATGCAGGAACTAAATCAGTTAGCCAAGGAAATCCGTTCTGAGATATCTTTCATTATGTCAAAGGCCCATAAACCTTTCAAATCAAGTCTTGCAGCTGTGGAGTTAACAGTGGCTATACATTATGTTTTTCACGCTCCCATGGACAAAATACTCTGGGATGATGGAGAACAGGTATTACAAGTTACTTGTAATTTATTAGCTGTCCTGTTTATTATGCAGGAGTGGTTTTTCAAAATTGTCCTATTTTAATTTGCAGACGTATGCACATAAGATCCTGACTGGGAGGCGTTCTCTTATGCATACACTTAAGCAAAAAAATGGCCTCTCAGGTTTCACATCTCGAGAAGAAAGTGCATATGATGCATTTGGAGCTGCGCATGGGTGCAGTAGCATATCTGCTGGGCTTGGTGTGCTTTCACATTTGTCTTTGTTGTATAGTTTATTTCCTTTCTTGTTCTTTGACTCATAAAATCATAAAATAAGTCTCTTGATATCTATTTTCTGGATTAAATTTAAATTGTATTATTGTTAACTTTTGAAACATGCACTTCCACACGGATGATAGCATTTCTTCAACTTAGACTGACTGGTCAAATTATATCTTCCTCCCTCCTGGAAGGCTAGCATATATGAGAAACACTTTTCTCAGGTGTAGAAGGATATCTGATTCTTTATGAGGATATGAAGTTTATTATTGTTGTGGTAGTTCTATTTGATGTCAAGACTACTCGGTATTTTGTTAGATGTACCTTCCATATAAACAAAGCAGTGGAGTTTTGCTACCTGTCCTCTGTTGGTCTTTAGAATTGCTCATTGTTTTCATGTGAATCCTTTAATTTATAGTTTTTATTGTCTTTCAGGCATTACATTGATCTTAAAGTGGGTCCTGGTTTTGGATGCAATTTTCTTATCTATTTTACAGGCATGGCAGTTGCTAGAGATATTGAAGGAAAGAAGAACCATGTAGTGGCCGTAATAAATAATTGGACAACAATGGCTGGTCAGGCCTATGAGGCAATGAGCAACGCTGGCTTCCTAAATTCTAACATGATAGTGATTTTAAATGATGGCAGACACTCATTACATCCTAAGCTAGTTGAAGGAACAAAAATGACAGTCAATCCCCTATCAAGTACTCTAAGCAAGCTCCAATCTAGCAGATCTTTCCGTAGATTCAGGGAAGCTGCAAAGGTACATCCATTAATAATTTCTTTCTGCTAAAAATTAGTGATTAAGATGGGCTTAAACTTAAAACCTCTGCTATGGCAACAGGGACCTTGACTGGTTAGCTAGATAATGCTTTCATAATTTCATTTAATTTTAGGCTTGCATTTGCACATGCAGTGTAATATGTTTTTTGATTGGTTTAACGACATTCTCCATTAGATCTGATTGGTTGTAAGGCAGAAGGTGGGAATTTTATTGCTAGTTTTTGTAATAGTTATAATGATTTGACCTTCATGATTTGTTTGGATCGAGGGGTTTGGAGTGGTGTTTCAGTACCTCCTGTTTGCTGGTGGATGATGTGGCCTAGCGGAGGGTTCGGGGAAAGCTTCCAGCCAGTTTCCATTTCTTGTAATTTTCAAATCAACAAAGGGATTCCTTTCCCTTCCCTTTACTGATTTTTTAACCTATGTTCACTATAACATTGCATTATCTATCATCACAGATATTGCATAGGTTATGTGTGTAATGTTTCTACCTCTTTATGGTTTGGTAGCCAATCTTTCTTTTGGGGTTCTTATATGGTTTATGTTACATCTTTAACTGAACATTTTATTCATCTCATGGGTGCTGATATAGGGTGTAACAAAAAGGATTGGTAAAACCATGCATGAACTAGCAGCCAAAGTTGATGAGTACACACGTGGTATGATTGGTCCTATGGGGGCTACTCTCTTTGAAGAACTTGGTTTGTACTACATTGGACCAGTTGATGGACACAATATTGATGATCTGGTTTGTGTGCTTAAGGAAGTTGCATCATTGAGTTCAACAGGTCCTGTGTTGGTGCACGTTGTCACAGAGGACAGCTTGGAGGTTAGTCAGAAAGGTAAGATAGATGACTGACCACAAATAAGCATGTTTCATTCTATTCCTTACATCACGTGATCAATTTCACAATATATATGCATGCATATAATGTTTATTTTATCTTATATCTTGCTTTGTATTTTAAAAGTGGATCTGCCCATTACTTATTTGTTTTCACATTGGCATTGAATAGAAACCTCAAAATCATGCTCAGTACCATCACATTCTAGCTCCGTCAATGGCAGACTTCCTAGAACATTCAATGACTTACTTGCCGAAGCATTAGTTGTTGAAGCAGAAATGGACAAAGAAATCGTAGTGGTCCATGCAGGCATGGGAATTGATCCGTCACTTAAGATTTTCCAGTCCAGATTCCCAGATAGATTTTTTGATGTTGGAATGGCAGAACAACATGCTGTCACTTTTTCTGCAGGGTTATCCTGTGGAGGTATGAAACCATTCTGTGTGGTTCCATCAACATTCTTACAGAGAGGGTATGATCAGGTGCTGATCCTTAATTCTTATACTTACCTTTGTCCTTCTGATTCCTTCATTTATAGGACCTAATATTTAAAGTTCATGTTTCAGTTTTATTCATGATTTATTTTTCTTATTATATTTGCAAATATTGTGCCATTTTGGCAGTTAGACAACTTCAATTGGAATTTAGATGACTTCAATTAGAACTTGCATCATAATTGGAAGCCTTCCTATGTGTCTTGCATTCACTTTTCCTGTTTAGACATCTATGATTGGGCTCGCAAGCTGTAAATACTCATATCTTTTCATGCTCAGAGTGTCTGAATATGTAATACAGTGATTTTTTGGGATTTCATTCTTTTTCCCTCTTTGCACTATTTCCTGTCTATTGTAAAGAGGACCCTCGATTTGCCACTTAGTGTTTGATCTTTAGCACTATTATTTGAATAGAAAATTTTTAGATGTGAAATGTTCCTTACCTTGCAGTCCCCTTATTCAACATGGTTAGGATATACTGTCTCTTCAGAAAGCCATGGTAATTGTATTATTTGATGGTCTTACACCATGATTTTTATATTCCAGGATAATTGTTAAAGCAGATTCCAGGTGACCAAGGCTTCATAATTTGGTCAACTATAAATTGAGAACTATAAGATCATACTCAAATTAAAGCTTCAGTAGTAATATTCAACGTTTGGTCATTACAGACCCCCAACCATTTCTTTACTTGAAAGCATGATCTTTTTGTAGTTTATGTGTCACTACCAATCATGACAGGCCATCGATGGTTTTCTGGCATACACATTTCGATACAAGTTCCTTAATGAGTTTCAACAAGATGTTAAAGTAGTTAGTTTCTTTATGTAGGTCATCCAAGATGTAGATCTGCAGAGAGTTCCTGTGAAATTTGCCATCAGCAGTGCAGGGCTAGTAGGATCCAAGGGTCCAATTCAATCTGGAGTTTTTGACATAACCTTCATGGCATGCTTGCCAAACATGATTGTAATGGCCCCATCAAATGAAGATGAACTTGTTGACATGGTGGCCACTGCTGCTCTTGTTAATGACCGTCCTATTTGCTTCCGGTATCCTAGGATAGCCATCATGGGAAACAGCTGCCTATTAAAAAGTGGAAGTCCCCTTGAGGTAGTGGCTCTGTCCCCAAAGCTTCTTTTCTGCTTTCCCCCTTGTTTTTTCGTCTCTATGGTTTAGCATTTTTGTCAGCTCAATAATTATGTGGTAGGAAAGAATTGTGATCTGTCATCTCCAATCCAATCAGTAGTTTTTACAAAATATCAAACTTTTCTTTTTTTCCTGATAAAAGTTACATTGTTTTTCTTTATGTAGAGCTGCGAACCTGCTGTAATCTGTACTTTTTACAGTAACTTTGATTTCCTTTGACAATTCATGCATAAGGAATTTGTCATCCATAAGTATCAGTTTCATGTATGAATAACGGAAGCAACATGGGCTTCTAACAGTGTTTCTAATCTTGTCCACTGTTCCACTGCATATCTCAGTTGTTTACATGATCAGAGGATAAAAATTTAAAAGATTTGACCTTTTTCCACATATTTGGTGCATCTATTATCACTTTGTTCTGGATTTCTCTTCAAAGCTGTGAAGAACATTATTATGGGTGAATTTTTTTCCCTGCTGGGTTCCCTAGTTCTGTAGTATTTTGTATTGCTTGTCTGATTTCTTTGTCATTCTCAAGTATATGGAGACTTGGCCAGTAGGTCCTTATCTATATTGGGAATTTGTTCGCGTACTTTCTGTTTTGCTATCCTGTGATCGGCATGATTTAAACTATGAGTATATTCCTAGTTACAGTCAGTAGCAGCGATACCTGTATAAAGAACCAATACTAGTATATAACCATCCATATCGGGCAAATATATAATCTTTCGTATTATTTTTTGTTTTGGTGTGTGGCCTGATGTTTAGTTTGGTTCACCAGTATTCTACTCGCCCATGATCAATGCAGGTGCTGATATCAATTTGGAACATTGCTTTATTTCATGAAACTTGCTAATTTAGAAAAGATGATCTTAGCTACTAAATCATGAACCCATAAACAGGACTTCTGTCAGAAACATCTACCAGAATCTCTTGATCCAGACTGGTAATGAGTTTACCTATTAAATCATGATGACAAACCCTGTTTCTGTCTGAAACAGCATACCAGAATCTCATTATTTGATAGGTGGATGGATCCATTTGGTAAGACTTTTATAAATTAAATTACTCATGCTTTTGAATTGCCTTTTGCAGATTGGGAAGGGAGAAATTTTAGTGGAAGGAAAAGATGTGGCCTTGCTCGGGTACGGTGTAATGGTTCAGAATTGCCTTAAGGCCCATTCTTTACTTGATAGCCTTGGTGTCCAGGTCACTGTTGCCAATGCAAGGTTTTGCAAGCCGCTTGATATCGAGCTTATTCGAAGTCTATGTCGGGAGCACAAGTTTCTAATAACAGTTGAGGAAGGTACAGTAGGCGGATTCGGAGCTCATGTTTCGCAATTCATGTCCCTCGATGGTCTGCTTGATGGAAGCACCAAGGTACTTTCTTTTCCTTTTCCCAAAGCTTTCCCCTTCAAGATTTTCCTTGTAGTTAACACAGTTTATAGTTATCGAGTCATCTTCTTACTAGTATTTCAATGGATTTCTTGGTTGTGGTGGTTAGGGTGATAGCATTGATGGCCATATATCCTGAATTCTTTGGTTCTATGGCTGATGATAGTTTATATGAGGAAATTGGAATCTTGTAATTGAAAATGCATGCGAGTACAAAATATGTTTATAGTAGATTGGTTAGGATGCTTACTTGTAGAGTACTTGAAAGCTAGTGAGCTACTACAATACTACATGATAAGAGTAATGGATTCAAAACCCACAGTAGGCATTAAAAAAAAGTGGGGGTTAATGAAATCTTAAATGCAACACTTGCAAAATTATTTGGTATTTTTATAAAGAGTATTATTCGAAGGCTCCAAGTAGCATATTGCCATACTACCTGCATATGAACCAAATGATTTGTAAATAGATTAGCTTATATCCATTCCTTGCTTCTTTTGAATTCTTAATTCTTTCAACCTGAAACTTCACTGAGCATGAGCGCTGAGTTTGGTGTTTTTTGTTTGAATCACTAGTGGCGTCCCATTCTGCTACCGAATAATTACATCGAGCAAGCATCGCCGAGGGAGCAACTGGAGCTCGCGGGATTGACCGGCCATCACATTGCAGCCACAACGTTGAGTCTTCTGGGACGACACCGCGAGGCCTTTCTCTTGATGCGGTAGTGACGTCCCAGCTACAGCTATTGCGATGAGGATGGAAGGTAAACCGAAGGAGGCCAACTGTGTGTTCTCTCTCTCTCCCTAGATTAGATGCCCATAACGTATACACCCTCGCTGCTGGCCGGATCACCCATCTTCATCGAACATGCAGATGGAGTTGCACTGCCTGCACTTTTTTTGAGGGGTGGAGGAGAACCAAGTTTCCAGTTCTTTTCGTCGGAACCAAGTTTTCCGGCTGTTGCTGAAATGCCAGACGTATTCTACGTTTCTAACAGCAGGCAGCCATGAAGAGCGTGTGCGTTATCTTCTATCGTGTAAAATGCAGGCTGTGGGTATCATTATTTATTTATTCTGCCAAGGTGAATGAACGAATGGGGTATGATAAGTTGTCTTATCTTATAACGCAATATAAATCATCCTCATGACATCTTCATTGTGTTATAACAAAATATATATATATATATATATTATATAAGATTTTGAATCACTATTCTTCGTATTGAGACTTCTACATACTCTCTATGTTGGCTAAAATGTTATAAAAAAATACATTTATTATAAAATTAAAGAAAAATATTTAGGGGAACAAGACAAATTTTTTTATTATATCATTTTAAAATTATTTTTCAAAAAGAAAAATGATTTCTTCTTCTTAGAATCTACTTAATTTAAAACTAATTAAAGTAAAAATATTAATATTTGATTATTGACTCATAACCTTATGAATCTTATGTGCCTCATTACCCTCTATTGTGCATTAAAAAAATACTCATTAACCAATTGTCTATCAATCACTAACTTTATTTAAAAGCAGAGAGATTGTTCTTTTAGTTTAAGGTTAACTAAATGAACAAGAAATAGTATTTATAATTTAAAAATATAAGGAAAAATATAATTATTAATTTTAAATTATAAATGAGGAGTATGTTTTAATTTATGCTATCTTTTTTAACGTAGTAGTTAAAGATTAATTCTTTCCTCTCCCAAAAAAATTATAAAACCCAAGTTAAGTAGCGCGCTTCCTCCGCTGCCGCACCGCGACTCCCGCCTTCCCTCCTCGATCTCCTCCTCCTCCGATCCCTCCTCCCCTCTCTCGCCTCTGCCCGCGGCGGCGAAGCTTCACGGAGAGAAAGCTCAGGCTTGACAAAAAAACCAAAAAAAAAAACTTCTTCCAAATTAAGAAGCGCGCAGCGGACAACGCCGATCGAGCGCAGCAGCCCAGTTCGGTCGCCGCTCGCCTTCACCGTCAATTGGACGACATTGATTGCGCCTAATTCATCATCTCTCCTCTTCTCTTTGTTGAAGGAGAGAATATAATATCGCATCAGGTTGCTGCTTAATTACCTCTTCGCTTTAATCATTACATAACTGATCAGGAATCGATTGGCAGTTTCGGTTCTTTGGAGCCCCAATCTGGCGATAACTCCGCACCCGTTCTTCCTCCTCTCTGTTTTTTTTTTTGTTGCGTTTTTTTGATCGAAAGCTATGGTGGAAGGGTTCTTCTGATCCATTCTTTCGTTGGATGAGAAATATACATCTGGGCGCGGAGTTCTGCACATTTGCGATCTCATTTGCCAAGTTATCTTGATCTCGTTTCATTTCTTTTATGGAAAGAAGTCATTCATTTTGTGAATGGTCGTCAAGGGATAACATCTTCCATTTACGTACTTCCAAACTCGGTGATGCATGGTTCTCCTTGAAAGATACCAAAAGATTTAGTGCTGAAGGCCACCTCAATTTTCTCTTCTCTCTGTTAGAACATAACCTTCTTTATATGTTTTGCCATTGATTCTTATGCCTAGTTTTTTTCTAGTAGTTCACAATTTGCACACGTTGTTCTTTTATTTTTGGAAGTAGTAGTAGTTGATTTATAATAGTCAGTAAAACTGGGTCGTCCTATTTCATTGGTTGGTTTTGGAGATAATCATCTAATGTTAGATATACTCATTTACCCAAACTGGAAGACAAGAAATCACCAAGTGATATCATGGCTTCTCAACTCTATGACTAAACAAATTTAGTAGAAGAAAATTTCCTCCTTCTGAGATGGCACAAGAAATATGAGAAGCAGATAATTGTTGGGGGAGTTTGAAGATAATTGTATAAAGATATGTATTTTAGAAAGATTATCAAGACAGGGGAAGACCCTTTTTTTTCAAATAAACATCACCACTCAATGCTTTATATATACTAAAAAACCGACCTGGCCTGTGTTCCAAGGGGTAATGACCCGATGAGCTGCATAGAAATTGGCTATATCAATGCAATTCAGAAAGACGTAATCTTCTTAACTATCAATGCATGTGTATTTTTTCTTTTATTTTTTCAAAGGATATGGTATGTTTAGTTAACTTTCTTAACTCAACATACTACAGCAACTTCAACACCTGGTAACTCATCGTTTCTTTTTTTTTTTGATGTTCTGGTATTTTCGGTATTTGATGATATGCCTTTAGAGGAGGACGTTTGATTCACTGCTGATGTTAATCTTAATTTTTTAATTCTCTCCAGCTATGGTTCAGCTTAAGACTCCCTTCGAAGGGATCGCCAATGATGTCAAAGGAAGGCTTGCATGCTATATGCAAGACTGGCGATGTGGATCACACACTGGCTTGAGGTATAATAGTACATCACTTAGGGAACTTTCAGTTGCCCACAAAGCGGCTCACTGTATCTTTTATTCCACTGGCTTTATCTCTATCGTGCTTTGTTCTCAGGATAATGGCCCCAACATTGTACATCTTCTTTGCCTCTGCACTTCCTGTGATTTCCTTCGGAGAACAACTCAGTGAATCCACTGGTAGGAATTCTCTCATGTCTATTTTGGGATGCTTCACACTAAATATCCTTATCACAAGCCCTTCAACTTGTTGCAGATGGAGTTTTGAGCACAATTGAAACTTTAACTTCCACAGCCATCTGCGGTGTCGTACAGTCGATCTTCGGTGGGCAACCATTGTTAATCGTTGGAGTTGCAGAGCCCACTGTCATAATGTACTCGTATCTCTACAGCTTTGCAAAGGGGCAAAAGGACCTGGGCCCACGTCTGTACTTGGCTTGGGCCGGATGGTAGGGCTTCAGTTGATGAACCTGCAACTGCAAATCTTGTTGTGATTAGGCTCTTCTCTGTGTGTTTATCTGCTTTAACTTGGCTTTTTTGATTTCATTAGGGTCTGCATTTGGACTGCTCTCATGCTATTTGCCCTTGCCATTTTCAATGCTGCATGTATCCTCAACAGATTCACAAGGATCGCAGAAGAACTCTTTGGGATGTTGATCACAGTTCTATTTATCCAACAGGCCATTAAGGTGACTACTTATCTCAAAAGAGCTTAAATGTATTGAACCAACAACACTTGTAAATTAGCATGATCAATGAAATCACAGGGAACCATAAGTGAATTTGGTGTGCCCAAGGTTGTAGACGAAACTCAACCAGCATACCAGTTCCAGTGGCTGTATACAAATGGTCTACTGGCCATCATATTTTCTTTTGGTCTTCTTTTCACCTCACTGAAGAGCAGAGGAGCAAGGACTTGGAAGTACGGCACAGGTAGTGTGCCGAAAATTTAGACTCTCTGGACTAGAAGCATATCACATAACTTCTAGTTCTGCTCATGAACAAATTCAATGCAGGGTGTCTTAGAGGTTTCATCGCTGATTACGGAGTACCTCTGATGGTCTTGCTGTGGACAGCCATGTCCTACACTGTTCCGGGCAAAGTTGCTTCTGGAGTTCCAAGGAGGCTTCTCACTCCTCTTCCATGGAATCATGCGTCTACGACGCACTGGTCTGTTGCCAAGGTAAATAATTTATCACAGAGGAGGATTCGGAGGTGCTGAAACTCATTGATTAGCTCGTGTTTTGAATGGCTTCAGGATCTGTTTTCTGTTCCTCCATCGTACATATTTGCCGCCATCATACCCGCTGTGATGGTTGCAGGGCTTTACTTTTTCGACCACAGCGTCGCTTCGAGCATGGCGCAGCAAG
The DNA here is from genome assembly GCA_030544415.1 of Thalia dealbata. Taxonomy (NCBI): domain Eukaryota; kingdom Viridiplantae; phylum Streptophyta; class Magnoliopsida; order Zingiberales; family Marantaceae; genus Thalia; species Thalia dealbata. The sequence goes on from CM060458.1 coordinate 5,299,035, forward strand.
GCGAGTTCAATCTGATAAATCCCTCGGCTTACCACTATGACATCTTGGTCCTCGGTTTCATGGCAAGTCTCTCTTCAAGCCTTCTCTTTTCCACTTAAAATTGGAGCTCATTACTAAGTCATCACTTGATTCTTCAATCTCAGGTTCTGACTTGTGGGTTGCTTGGGATTCCACCCTCAAATGGTGTCCTCCCTCAATCCCCGATGCACACCAAGTGCCTTGCAACACTCAAGAGGCGGGTGAGCACCACACTAGCACTTCATTTGATGAAGTTGCTTTGTTACGGACCTCAATTTGTGGTCTTTGGCAGATACTGTGCAAGAGGATGATGGAGAGTGCCGAAGAGGGCCTAAGAGCAAAAGTGAGCAGGCCGGAGATTTATGGCAAGATGGAGGAAATATTCACAGAGATGGACGGAGGGAACCTGGTGACAGATCGAGCCCCTGCAAGTTTCAGAAAGATTGAACTTTGTGTTTCTTTTTAATCAAAAAAGACCAACCTTTGCAGTCTTCCACGGTGGATGAAGAACTGAAGGACTTGAGGAATATAGTGGAGGATGGGACTCGTGCGTTGGATCTGGAGACCCAAATCGACGCCTACTTGCCTGTCCGGGTGAACGAGCAAAGGGTCTCCAATCTCTTGCAGTCCGTGCTCGTCGGCGCTTGTCTCGGAGCGATGCCCCTCATCAAGATGATACCTTCATCGGTGCTCTGGGGTTACTTCGCTTACATGGCCATCGACAGCCTTCCAGGAAACCAATTTTGGGACAGGATACTTCTCCTCTTCGTCTCTTCCCGTCGACGCTACAAGTAGGTTAACTTTCTCAATTCTCTCCATCATCCAAAACGCAGAAACCCTGATGATGATTCTCTGCATGTTTAGGGTTCTGGAAGACATGCACACCTCCTTTATGGAATCGGTCCCCTTCAGGCAGATCGCCCTCTTCACCATCTTCCAGTTCCTCTATCTGCTGCTGTGCTTTGGGGTGACATGGATACCGATAGCGGGAGTGCTCTTCCCGTTGCCATTCTTCGTCCTCATCGGCATCAGGCAGTACATCCTCCCAAAGTTCTTCAACCCTCAACATCTCCTGGCGCTGGATGCGGCGGAATACGATGCCATTGACGGAACGCCTTCCCGGATTGAGGTGCGTACGAAGCTTTCTTGTCTACGAGTTCAACTCACGGAAATGTCACGTAGAAAAATGAGAATAAAGAATCGACACCTCCATGTCTCTGATGACGATGTTGAAATAAGGTGGCCATGAAATATGAGCTTCTGGCTGCTTGGCACGAGCATGGCGAGAGTAGGGTTTATGAGGGTTCAAGCTTAAACTCTCAAATCCTCGATCTTGGGGATGAGGTCTTGGCTTGGCATGCTCACATATGGAGTTCCAACATTCTGCATGTGTATCGAGCTCAGAGACCATTATGCATGCCTACTTAGGATGACTTATTTTTTTCTCTATTCAGGAAATATCTCCAGGAGCAAGTGATTCAGACGAAGAGGAGTCGGGTGATGCTGAGATACTCAACGGGCACACCACCAATAGAGGAGAGATTAAGCGTAGGACTAAAAGTTGTAATGGAGATTACAGGATTCAGGTATGAAGCAATACTCTTCACATCATGTTACCTTATACGTGATAATGGTTTAAATGAATTAAATTTTCTCATAGATTCATTCGGATGAGAGGGATGGAATTAATTAAAGCAGAAAGAAGATGCATTTGAGAAGAAACTTCAAGGTGAAAGACAAATCATCCTCATTGAATAAAGGATATATTTGAGATATATATATGTGCCTATACATGTTTTGGTCTTAACGGGAAGGGATAATTAATTTGAAGAGTGTATTTAATAAGAGCGGATGTTAATAATAGAATGAGTAGATAGGAATATACTTTATAAAAGTACTATCAACAATCATTTTTTTAATTGGTTATCTCTTTAGAACTCATAAGATAGGGATATTAGTGTACTCATAGATTTGACATTTTCCTTATATAATACTATTGAAAATTATTTTATAGAATGTAGCTATAGTTTGGAGTCTCACATTGTTCACTCAATATTCTTTTGTAATGTCTTAATTTAGATTTTCCTCGAGTGGAGACTTTATGTTTGAGACTTCATGTTACTTGCTATATTTCATAATTTTACTTACTTATCACTGATTTGTAAGAAGTGTTTTGCTGTACGGATCACTTTAAATTTTACTTCGCACTGTCTATTTTATTACCTAATATTACAGGAATAATAGAAATATATTCTTAAATATTATAGAAATATTTTATTATTTTAAAACTTTAAAGAGGGTTAAAATATAATTAAGAATTAGCAGAGAAGTGAAGCCTAATAATCTCTAAATAATTTACGGCGGAGTCCCCTCACAGTCAAAATATAATCCCACATTTGTATCCGTTACGTTATAATGTGCCCGATCGATCTCTTATATCGTCCGTTATATTACAATGGGTCAGATCATCTTCACTCTCCATCCACATATAACGGCACGTTACAAGTAAAGGCGAAGCTACTTCGCCGAATGGAGAATAATTACGGCATAATGAGCGAATCTTCCTCGCCGAATAAAGAATAATTCCCTCGCAGTATCTGAACAAAATATCCTCAAATCTTCGTCGTAGAATTAACAGAGCACTCGAAGCATGTCCGTTGGATCGTCGCTACGCACGCACCTCCTGATTCCTCCCCATTTCCTGTTCATGTATCAAAAAGCTTCTCCTCCATTTCAATCCCCTTCCATAATATCTCGTATTACTAATGGCGGCTGCGGCTGCGGCTGCGGCTGCCGCGGGTTTCCTATCTCTCTACACCGTCCGCCCGGCAGCCGTCCATGCCGGCGGTGGCGGCAGCATCCCGGACGGCCGTGGGAGGAGGAGCCTGGTGAGGAGAAACGGCAGCGTCGACGGCGGGCGCAGACGGTCGTCGCCGTCTCAGCCGGACTACGACGCCGTCGACGAGGGCCGCCCTACGGCGGGGGAGCAGAAAGAGGAGGTGCCGCCGAGGAGGTTAGCGGCGTTCACGGAGGAGAAGGCGAGGGAGCTGCGGCGGACGACGATGGTGACGCAGGGCTTCCACGACGCCATGTATCACTCGGCCATCGCCTCTCGCTTGGCTTCCCATCCACCGCCAACCTTGTGATGGCGCGCGCATTCGATGGATCACCAAATATTGACTTACTGTTTATGGTCGACTACTCTTCAATGATGTGTGTATATGTTTCTTACTTTTAGTTTTTATTTATATGGTTCGTTGGGTACAGTATACACTGTAACTTGCAATATAAGAGATGAAGCAGTTAGGAGCAGAAAGAGAAGTTCTATTTAAATGTAAATGATGTGGAGTGGATTTTTATTTTTTTAGAAAAAATCAACATGAGATTTGCCCAATACGGAATGCAAGATTATAATAGATTGATAAATTTATTGAGAGAAAAATATATTATTTTTATTATTCAATAGGAATAATACATGTAAAAATCTCCCTAACCTCTCTCCGCCCTAATATTCCAAAACTACTATTGTAATTTTTTTCTGAACCTGTGAATGTTGAACTCACGCCTTTTTTATATTTAATCAGAAAGGCAGGCTTTAGTACTAAACTACTCTCGTATTTGATACCATTCTTCAGTAAGAGCTAATAATTGATGAAGTCATCATGATGCCTCCTTTGCCGTTTGTTAAACCATGCATGTGGCCCGGAAACGAACGGGTCAAGAACATTCTGCAGTCGATTTCTTATGGGCATTATGGCGAACACCGGATGTGCGCCGAGGTGAACAAGAACGATGATGGGCTTTCTACACCGGTCGATTTCTTATGGGCATTCTGACGAACGCTGGAAGTGCCGCGTTCTGCGGGGCATTTCGTCGAACACCGGGAGCGCGTTGGTCAACGACGTCTGGGCCTCACGAGGACTTCAATTTATTTCTTTCTGTGTGGCTCATAAATACTCGTGATGACAAGTGCCAGCTCCACTACTGACTCATCCCACGCCGCGCTCGGCCCACGCCCTGCCCTCGCCATTGACGTCGGGCATCTCGCTCGTGCTCTTGCGAGCCGAGCACCGAACAATTGGTGGGCATCCTGCGGACGCGGGTACTTCGACAGCCTTCCCTGGGCCTCGGCACGAGCTACCGCACAGGGGTGGACCATCTCGCCTGGTTGCAGAGGGCTGGCCGCCCCTGCGACCCAATAGATTCGCTCCCCGGCCCGTGATCGGGTGACCACCTGCTCGAGGGCCTGCCCGCGTCCGTCCCTCGTCTCGGTCCTATATCAGCCTCAGCCGCTTCCTCCCTCCCGTCCCCTCCTTGGTCTCACCGCTCCATCGCAGCACTCGTGAGGGGGAAAAGGTTGGTCCTGCACCAGATTGCAAGCAGGAATCGCGCATCTTTGGGTATAATTATCAGGTCACCACAAATCGAAGCCTCGCAGTCCTGCTGGTTCTTATTGCGTTTTTTTTTTATTCGCGTCAATGGCAATATGGGACAGAGTGGATCTCTTCTTGCTTTTGGTTTTTTACGGAAAATATTCTTCGGGTTTTCTTCCTTTTTTTCGCTCCTTTTTTGCTTTGGGATCGGTTATTGTGGGCAAATGCAAGCAATGGATGTCTCTGGCTAATGGTTGGTGCAGGTTCTTTGCCGCAAGGTTGGAAAGTTTCTTTCCTTTTTCCTCCACCCATTTGCCCCGCTTTCTCCTTTCGCCTTCTCTCCTTCGAACTTGGCTTTTTGATTGATGCGCCTTTTCCAGAAACAGCTCCTAGTGGTTTCTTATTCATATTCTGCCCCTATACCCTACATAGGTGTAAATGTTGCTGCTTTTTACAGGCAGGCCTAGCTAGTTGTGCAGCTACTGCCAGTAGAATTTGGGGATTGCTAAGGGGAGAGAGGGCTTTTCAGCGGTGCTGCGGAGATGAGCTACGGGAGCAGCTCGATTGCATCAGGTTCGATCCCCTTCCCTCCTTTTATCACTCAATAGGTTCCTCCTTTTCGCTTAGAGGTGTTTGGGTGAAGATACCTGGTTAGATGTAAATAAATTGCTGAGAAAAAAATTCAGGTGCTAAAGCTACTGCAAGGGCGTTTGAATTTGGGAGGACCCTTGTGGTCAAACCCAAGGGTAGACATCTTGCTACTGTTGTGTGGCTTCATGGCCTAGGAGATAATGGCGTAAGGTATTGAATGCTCCCCTTGTTTCCGCCTTTTTGTTTCTTTTAATGACTGAATGATTTTGTATCTGAACTGTAGTTTTGACAAACTGGACTATATTCGTATGAATATCCGAGCCATATTGTTGATAACCCTAAGGCATTGATGGCTGGCCATCATTTTGGCAGTGAACCTTGCTATGATCATGAACCAAGCCACTGATTTTAGATCTGAGGCATGAGTTCACATAGGATTGATAACTAGGCAATGCTTTCTCTAATCTATATTTATATTTCCTAAAAGTAGATAATTATATCATGTTAGACTGCTTCAGGTCCATGGCATATAGTTTCGTATGAAGTTAGGCCATATACCATTAGGACAATGCTAAAAGTTTAAGGTGTTGAGCAATCTTCATTGTATCCGGTGCTAGTTTTATGCTGAACTTTACGACTGGTTGAGAGAATGGTTCGATCAGTTTTGATTCATTAATAGTGCAATATCATGTCTTCTCCCTGAATTGGTAGTACCTTTGTTTGAGCTTTTTGCCAGAGTATAATCAGTACCAGTTCAATTTTCTTTTGGTGAGAAATGAGTGAGTTTTAACATAGGCCACAAGTCTTGATGCAGTTTGCAGTGTTGAACTTGCATCCTGAGTACTTGTCTAACAGAGACCACATCATGAAGTTAATAAGAAATAGGTGGGCTCTTTCCTCTGAAAACTTTCATCCTTTCTTTTACTCAGGCTTACAATGGACGCTGTTCACTGCAACAGATAAAATAGCTACCGAGAGATTTTTGATAAGACCATCAATTTATTATCTTTCCTTCAATTCTTTTCCAGTTTATTCATGTATAAATATTTAAGGATGTATGGTTTAAAATGGCAACCAGCATAAAGCTGTGGAGCTTTAGAAATCTCTAAAACTAAAGGTGAGAAGAATAGAAACTAGATGTACACAAAGTGTACATCCCTCTGGTTAGAGTAATTGAGCTCTATATGGGAGGATCATGAGGTTTTGGGTTCAAGACTCATTAAGTTCTAAAAAAAAGATTTGCTTAGAGATTACTTTGAAAAATTCTCCATGATCCAATCTTCAAATAAACCTCTATGCTTCGATCTTCATGCCCAGTTCAGCTTAAAGCTTGGTACAAACATGTTTTGACAGGATTGGATGTCATTCTCACATTGGAACATTAGAATCAACTTTTTTGGGCTGGAATTAATAGGAAATGGCACTTTATCAAATCTTCTGCATATTGTGAAATTGAATTCTAAAAATTTCAAATTCACAGCATGATGTGGCCATTTCATGTTGATCAAAGTATAAAAGTTCCCTAGTTTGCATTTGCATTTAGCTTCTCAGACATTAACAATCGAGCCACATAGTCTGCTTATATTTTCATCCATGACAAATACTATCTTAACTTCATGGGATCTTGTTTATATGGTTTTAGTAATTATTTTTTAGATTCCATATATCTTACTGTACATATTACTGTGGAGGTTTGAAGACAGTACTTAATTAGCTCACATTTTACATATATTTAAAAATCTGCTTGCTAGAATCTGATACTTGCGTTCTTATCTGCTTATTTATTGTTTTTACTGCAGCTGGTACCAACTCTTGGAGACCCTCCCGCTTCCAAATGTAAGAATAATGTTTATTAGCTGTTTATAAAGCCATAATATGTACAGAGACATTATTCTCTACTACGGTTAGTTTGTATAATTGTTGGTAGTTCATCATTCACCTACTATCTATCTTAATCTTTATGAACTTCATTGAAACTGTGCAGATTAAGTGGATATGTCCGACTGCTCCTACAAGACCAGTCGCAATTTTTGGTGGATTTCCTTCTAATTCCTGTAAGCTGATTATATTGACTGCAATTTTACATGCTAGACCTTCTTTCTTGTGTATTTCCATGTGCATAGTGTGTTATTTATGAAGTTCTATGCTGAGCGGACTTCAGTCTTGGTGAATTTTTTTATACATTAATATTTCTAATATGTTGCCAAAGGTCTTATTAATTTTTATTGTTTCCTAGGGTTTGATGTTGGGGATCTTTCAGAGGAAGGACCCGTTGATGTTGAAGGAATGGATGCATCAGCTGCACATGTTGCAAATTTGTTATCAACAGAGCCTGCTGATAGTATGTTCCTCAGGAAACAACTCTCTGTGTCAACAAGCCACGCTGTAGCTGTTCATGCAATATAATCATTTTTTTTGGAGAATAAATCACCTATCCTCTTAATGAATATTAACTTTTGAACTTTTCCATTAATTATTCAAATAAATGAGCTAATTGCATATCAAAAACTAAGGTTTTCTGCCTATGCAATCAGTAGAAGTTAAGATGACAAAAGCAAAAGCAGCCATCTAACTCATGCAAGTGATGAACTTGAATACCGATGTCATTTTTGACCAAAGAACATTAACTTTTTTATTCTTTTATGTGCATTAAGCAGTTAAGTTTCTTAGATCCTCAATGAGCCATATATAGCTTTTATGGTCCATTTGATCTGATAAATTAGCATCACTGACTCTTGCACTGACTGGCAATTGCAGTCAAACTTGGTGTTGGAGGCTTTAGCATGGGTGCTGCCACTGCTCTCTACTCTGCAACTACTTTTGCCCATGGAAAGTATGGTAATGACAAGCCATACACTGTCAATTTAAGTACAGTTGTTGGTTTGAGTGGCTGGCTTCCATGTGCCAGGTATGCTGTATCGCTAAAAGATAGTGCTGTAGCTTTATTGCTTTAATTTTATAGTAGTCTAAAAGAATATTATTTGCAATGCCATTATATTCTCTAGGAGCTTGAAAAGTAAGTTGGAGAGCTCTCAAGATGCGAAAAATCGTGCTGCATCTTTGCCTATTTTACTTTGTCATGGAAAAGGTATTCTTCCTTGCGTAGACAAGCAATAAACTTCATGATTCTTTATGTCAATGCACACCTTTTTCAGTTACATTGCACACTTGAGGTTTGTTGATTACCATAATTATGGTTGATCCTATGTTCTAGCTGATGCATGCAATCTATCTCGAAACCAATTATACTCATGTTATATAGAATGCAAAAATCTCAATCAAAAACTAATGTGACTTCTTGACTATCCACATGTTCATTTTGTGTCAAATTGGAAATCTAGCTACCCCTTATCGCTAATAGTTTGTTGCCAAGTTCTTGTTATTAATTGTATATTTCTTTTTTCATGATTTTAAAAAATCTGGAGCGAGTGCATTGTTCTTGTTTTACGATATTCATCACTAAGTCTTCGAGGTGCAACTTACTAAATTCTCCTACGGGTAACTCATTCTGTTGGCTACAATTCGATTCTTACAGGAGATGAGGTGGTGCTGTACAAACATGGAGAGAAATCTGCCCAGGCTTTGAAGGCAGTTGGATTCGAGAAGGCGACCCTTAAAACTTACAACGGGTTAGTAGTATGTTCTTGGGGATTTCATTAAATTAGCCAAATAACTCACTTATAATTGAACACTGTTGAAATTATGCAGGCTTGGCCACTATACTGTTCCTGAAGAGATGGATGATGTCTGCAAATTTCTTACTGCGACGCTGGGACTTGATGGATCTACTTCTTAAATTAAGAACAGTATATTGGTTCTGGATACCACTTGGTCTGAGAATAATAAGCTTGGTATAGTCCAATAGATAGTTTCACATTGTTACCTTTTTGTATTTGGTTTTGGGGCTTTTAAGGTAAAGCAAGTCTAGCTTCTGGTAATTGTGCCTTCTAACTGATGATGATTCAAAACCCTTTGCATTGGTGGGAGTAGTTAATATCTACGGATTGGATCTGCTTGTGTTTGGGAACTTTTTTTTTCGGTTTTTGTGTGCTTTGTCATCGCATTGGTCTAATCTAATTTTCCATGGATGCAAACCTGTTTCGAGTCTCCTTTACCATGCTGAGATGAGTTGGATTGCAAGGTAATGTTGTTTTGGGGAATTAGGAGATTATGAAACTGATCAAGAAGGTCATTTACTTGATTGATTGATATTACAGCCTTTAAATGCTTTTCTTTGTGCTGGAGTTTGTGGCAGCATATGCTACTTTTGTTAAGAAACATAATTATATATTAGTCATTAATTATTAGACAATTGTTAACATAAAATTAGCTCATCTATGTCTAAAATTAAATTTTGTTTAAAATAAAAATATTATTTGACAATAATTTTTACACATATAATTAAGATTATATTATATATGGAATTAAATAATTACAGGCCTTAAATCTATATAAATTAAATAACTGTAGATCTCTAACCTATAATAATTAGTATATACTTTTCAATCAAACTAACTAGCTGAGCTACATAAAATTTATAATTGATAACTTTGACCAAACAAATATGTGATGGCCATTGATAATAATTGCTTTAAAATTTTAAAAAATGACCTGTTCATATCAGAGGCAAATATTGAACTGTCTATATAGCAAATGGAATGACGAAATAATCCCACGACTCCAATCATTTAGCTGACCAGCTATCAGATATCAGCTGGCTGATGCTGAAATAGGAGGAATTGCTGGAAAATTCATGCCACGAGGAAAAAAAGAAAGAAAGAGACAGTCATCAGCGAATGCTAGCAAAAAGCAAAAGTATGTCTCCGATTAAAAAGCCATGCCAAGAATGGCAGCGAAGGCACTTATAAATTGGCAAAAGGCAGTTTTCTTTCATTCCTTTTCCCCCCTCTCTTCCTCTTCTTTCCACTTTTGATGGAACCACTTTCTCAAATTATTTGATGAATAAAATCACCTAACTTAGGCGGTGGCATCCCGATCCAGTCTGTCGGCAACCCCAGAGTGAACTAGTCTTGCCCTCAAATTGTCCATTAATTTCACAACAAACGCGAAGTTGATGAGAGAAAAAGTAAAGAGAATGCAGTCAGTAATACTTGGAAAAGTTGCCTCATTTCTCATCTAGCAACTGGGAAGTACATGATAGAAGCCATGAGATTTCCTCCTCTGTTGGATATCCGAAACCTTGCCATCTAATTCTGCCTAATCTATCAATAAGGAATATGTACCTGCAAGCCAAAAATGTTTACTCAAATATTAGGCTGTATTTTCACAAGTGACAAGCAGGTAACTTCTTTTATTTTCGATGTATCACCTACTCTTTTCTTTAAGGCATCTTGAGATTTGAAATCACCTATCCTTAGTGAAACGAAATCTCACAACTTAATATATTTGCAACAAAGATGTACTAGTGCTAGATTTATATATTAACCCATAATTACCCTGTTAGAAGATTCAGAATATGTAGCTCCTTCCTAAAATAGTAATGGTCTCCGAAAGAGAAAACAATCTGTCTCTGTGGATTCTTGGACTTTCCCATCATCATTAATAATATCCGCCTTGCTGGACCGAGCGAGCATAACCAAGAGTCTACGAGTGACACCTGAAGAAACATAATGGACCAAGCAACATAAAAGTGCGTATGTAAATACAGGCAGAACCGAGACATATTCACACATAAGCCTAATCGCCACCTTAAAGATAGTTGCTAGAGAGAGTAAGAAGTTGGTAATTGGAAGTATACAAACTAATGTCTTCAAAACTACTTACAGTTTGATTACCTCGTACAATTGCACTGAACCAACATCACCAAAAGCGTCCAGGAAAGGAAGACTCCACGCTTCAACCATTTTCTACCAAGAGAAAATGAAAGCTAAATTTGTATTCACATCTGATTGATGTAAACTATTTAATTACCGATGCACTCATCATATCACTTTGGATGAGGCGACACAACATATATTCAAAAGTGAGAGCAGGATAATTGCAAGAGAGAGACTATGAGTAAAGTTTTTGTTACCATCAACTGATAAAAATACTTTGGTACATAGTTTTAAATACCATGCATAGTAGCCAGGTACATTTGGTATTTACCGGTCTACCTGCAAACTAGCATACAGGTTGCCTGTTTTTGAACGCCTTGAGCAGTATTGGCATGGTTCTACTTGGTATGCATGGGTTGTACCGAGCCAACACACCGGATGTCTTGGCACAAGGTGTGTACCGGGCAGTGCACGCCCTGTAGAGGACACCCAATAATTTTGCAAAAGAAAAGGAACCTTGATGCTTTTTCATAATTGCAAACAAAAACTCAATAATTTTTTAACTCCTAAAACTCCATATTTATTATATCTAATTTCTGTAGAGTCACTTTAGAAGAATCAATAAGCTCGGGATAGATGTTTCTATGACAACTGTACCGACACGATATATGTACTGAAACCATATTGATCCAAGAATTTAAATAATGCCGTGGTACCACAAAATAAGTCAAATGATAGTCTGTAATGCAAAAAATTAGCAATGATTCAGACGCTATTATAGTTGCAGTTACTTTAATATAGGTTCAAGCTAAACGTGAAACAAAAAAATGGTGATAATTTATGGAAGTGAATGGGATATAAAGATATTTCGGTGACTCTTACTTCAGGTTCGGTAGTGAGTTCTGGGGCGCAAGATTTGGAAAAGAATACTATTAGCTTTGTGCTTGTTAGTATTTGGAGGAATACTCTATCGTGGTGGTTTTTGCCTTCTCGGTGAATTGCATAAATTTACTATATGAAACTGGTGAATATATAAGAACAAAAAACCTAGAGCATAATTTTCAGAATTTGAAAAAGGAAAAAAAAAAGAAATAGTGAGGCAACCTGCATTTTTTTCGATAAAAAACCATTAATAACTTGTGTAAAACTAATAAATGCTTACAGAGGCCATCCAGTAATCTAATTCAGAAATATATGTGGCCATCAATTACATTTGTTGCTGGTATATCTATTAATTTCCAAGCTTAATAAATCACCTGGGTCATGGGAACTAAGAAGAATATAAATTACAAAATAAATATTATATATCTATGTTATATTGCAAATTAGGTATGTGAAATGAATGCAATGTTATATTGCAAATTACTAAGGATGACAACAGTGAGTTCGTAGAAGGAATATGTAACAGATGTTATGTTTCCTTGCCCTGTTCAGAAAGTTTTACATATAAGACCGGTGCCCAGTCGGCTTATGACTACTTTTTCAGACCTGAAGCCATTGGCATAATGTTTTTGAGCAAGGGAACTGCAAGATCCCCCATTAAAAAATTTAAGATTCCGACAAACTAAGCAGCCCTCTTAAATTCAAGGACAAACTGGTAGCTACATAGGAATGTGCGCATAACTCCTAAATGTCCAGGTTGGATTACATGCTTACAGTTTTTTTACATGGTGTTTGCATCTTTATTGTTTGATTCTGAAAAAGATTGTGAATCTCTTATAACCAGTATAGTACACTCTATAATGGGTTCTTCTTGTCTAAGGATTTCTAATATCATCCATGTTTCACACTACGAACTGCAGAAGAATAGACAATAGGAAAGACAATAGTTTTAAAAAAACATAAACAAAAGATTTCCCGTACCTGGGAACTTGCCCGAAATGAAAGACATAACAATGATGCACGGGGCTCAGGCTCTTGACTGGTGTCAGTTACTGTTTTCCCAGGAATGATGGGTAATTTCATACATCTACCATCTGAGAAGTTTACATCAAGATCAGGGAACTTGGCAGCCACCAACGCTGGAATTATAGTTTTATTTGCTGCAGCAATCTGCAAAGGAACACATCATCTGAAGAAAATCAGTACCATATACATCCTATGTGCAAACTACGCACTGCTGTTTCTCATAGTCCACAAAGCAATATTCGCTTTCTTAAAACTCAATAAAACATATTTAAAATATTTGATTAGATCCAATAAACAGCAAATTGATCCAAGATACAAAATACCAGCCCTTGTCCATGCTGATATTAGCCACCCGGTGCAAATAGACCAGGTCATGCTAAGATATTTCTAAAAAACTATCCACCAAAATAGGTACAAAACACAAATTTTGAGATGCATGAGTGAAAATTTATAATATGGGGAGTTACAAATAATGGAAAAGTATAAACTTGACAATTATATATGTTTAACATTTGGTACAAGTCTATACTAATATATAAGATTCTAAAAGTGAGAAACAAGATTAGGAAAAAATGAAAATATTCAGAGAGGGTGAGATTAATAGGTGAAGTAGAATGAGGCAAGATTGACTTTTTATCAAGATAGTGAAGGGAAGGGTAAATTAGTAAATAAAAGCCCTATTCATCGTATTTTCATAGATTCTCTAAGGTCAACTAACGGACTTCTATCTGGCAGTACGCATCCAAACTGGAGACAGCACAGTCCGTCCTGTACGTACTATATGGCTATGTATCATTAATATCATACTGCCTAATTTCTGTTGAAATTAATCCACGCTCAAATTGGACCAACTTATGCCAACTTCGTTAGAATGAAAAGCTTTAACCAGATGGTTATGGTTTTCATTCTAACCAGATGGTTATGGGTTAAAGCCCCATGGTCGAAATCAAATAAATAAATAATACCCATGTCCAGATTCATAAATACCACTTGTACTAGATTGGTACCTGTGACATTTTAAAACCATGGTTTGATCTATGGATTATCCATGAGATGCAGTTCATCTATACAAAGACCACCATGATAATAATAAAAAAACTGAATGAATGTAGTTCTAGACTAAAAATGAGATCTTGAAAACTCGAAGTTATGCAAAAACCAGCTACAGGAGAGCGGCAACTGTATACACAGTCATTTTATTGGGGAAAAAATGTAGAAAAGGAAGAGATGCAAGTTAAGAGCCTTAAGTCTGCTCAAAATACTGTCTCAAAAAAAACTGATTATTTAAGAGTTGTGCTCTATCAAAATGAATTCTTAAGAAAGCATAACTCCATCTATGTTCTAATCTTTAACTTTCTCGATCACTAAATGTTTGTACATTTACTGTCTTTAGAATTAGATGGAGTAAATAGAGAGACTAACAATGTTACCTCAAGTTCAAGATAAGTATATCAGAAATAACGACAAATATTCCATGCCACAAAAACATGATTTCAGATCATAAGGTATTTTACAACTAATTTCCTGAGATGATCCGTCGTTAGTTATTTGAGTAGAAACGGACCAATTGTATTAAATTTAACTATCAATTTAAGTGTATAAAATGTTTTGGTTTTTTATTTCTTTCTCGGTGCTGTTTTTTCATTTTGCTCCTTAAGTTTTCTTCTTCTGTTTTCTCTTTGTTTTTGGTTTTACGTTTTTTGGTTTCAATTCCTTTTGGATTGCATATTTTATCATTTTAGAATGGTGAAATGAATGCAATCTTCCATCTCAAATAAGTAAACAAATAAAGGTTTTCTGAGTGCATTAGAATGCATTGATACAGTTTTGAAAATTGCAACAGGCAAGGGACATAGACTACAACAAACTAGGTTGTTTATGCCTTTACATAAATGCCAAATAAGCACTACAAAGAGAATCAAACTTTGAGCTTTTCATGATTAAATTTTCTCCATAGCCCAAATGAAAAAGCATTTAATCATAAAAAACAAGACATTTACCACACCTTCCCATTATGTTTCTTCATATCTGCAATGTCAGCAAAATATCCTCGGCTAAACTCATCTTTACTGCACTAGCAAATACTGAAAGTTGTCATCAAATATCATTTAACTGTAATTTGTAGTAACTGGATAATATTGGACAAATATGCATTTAAATTAATTATAGGAGATTTTACTTTGGTTTGACCCATAGTCACGATGAAATAGCTGATGGCATAAACCTTAGCAACACTTTTATAAGTTGAATTTCTAGCAAACATTTCTTTTGTCACGCAGACCAACTACAATGATTTAAATTCCATCTCAAACAAGAGTTTTCACATCAAAGGCAATACCCATGAATTGTAGTTATTTTTCCTGTGTTGCTCTTATTTCAACCTAAAGCATGTTATCCATCATAATTACAGATTTACTGTGCTTGAATGTCGGATTACTCCGTTACAGATATCCTATCTGTTAGTCAATTCAGCATGAAAAAATTTACTGCAATACAATCTTTGAATGTAGGATTGCTTCTTTCCACATCAAGTCCTTAGCTATTTCCTTTTCTCTTGGGTTAAAAAAAGCACTGTTTTAGTTCTAGTTAGATATTTTATTGTTTCTTTATTAAGAAGTTAACTGGTGATTAAATAAAGACAAATAGATCAGACTTACAGCCTATCTCGCTCCTTCTTGGCCTTTTCTTTATCAAGAAACTGTATATAATAAACACCATTATTGTGATTAGACAAAGGCTAAGAGACAATTGAAGGGTGAACGTAAGAAACCTGGTGTAAGTCCAGGAAAGTCCGTAAGAATGTCCAGGATGGGAGGGGCTTCTTTCCAAGGACGGGTATGTGAACTTTTTCTGCCGAATGAAACACTAAAGCTTTTCTCACGGTAGTAGAGGAAACTACCAAACGTCTCAACATCATCTGTCAATGTGGAGAGTAGTATTATTAGTACACGACACCAGCCACAGACCTGAGCAGGCCCTCCACCACCAATGCCAGTAGACCAACTACTTGGAACACATATTTCATTAAACAAATCTTAAAGCCTTGTTCCAAATTTGCTAAAGCTACATGATGGATATTTAAAAGAGAAGCAACTTATTAACAATAAGTAGATGTTATCAACTCGTAACAGCTAGCGAAATATATGGATTGATCTTCATCAGTTTATCAGAAAGCAAATGTTAAAACCAGTACCAGGTTAGACTACTTGTGAGCAAATTCATATGTACCCAGTGTTTTTTTCCTGATCTAATCAAGAGTTTAGTCAAATGAAGACTGTAGCATGTAAAAATGCTAAATGTTCAAGTCCCTGCTCGACTCAAACAAAATCCACGAATTTATAGCTAGATAATAAGTCAATCAGAATAAGTACCATTCACCAACAGAATTACGATCAATAAAAAAAAAAGGAAAATAATAGAACCCAAAAGGCCACTGTTTAGCATGCAATTCCATCCGCTAGACCAAACATAACTCGAAAAGTAAGAATACAAGGAAATCTAAGATAAATTCACCACGAAAACACGCCTAAATAACATGCTGCAGTCTAATCAAACACATCAGTTAGAACCAAAATGGCAAGCATGAAGTGGATAATTAAAAACTTTACGAATTCAAGGACTTTTTCAGATCGACCCCATTCAAAAAAATTCAAAATTGGACGAAGAAAGAGGAGGAGCAGAACCGACTTGGTGGGAAGGACAGCGTACGAGAAGGGTTTAAACCGACAGATTGTGCGCCGGTGATGCAGAGACGGCGGCTGATGCAACCAAGGGCTTTGGTGGTCGAGGGGGTAGATCCACGGCCGAGGGACGACGCCGGCGACGATGGTTCGCAGAGCAGCGGCCGCCAAAGCTTAAGGTTGAGTCCTTGAGGTGGTCTCCGTCTTCGTCTTCTTCTAGTGAGGGAATTGGATCGTACTATTCTTTTCGGTGGATCCGATCCGCTGTTATTTTTATCAGACCCGTTGATCCTTGTGTTGATCGCACCAGAATGTATAATTTAAATGGATCGGGTTCACTTCAAATCAAATCCGCCGGACCAAATCTAACACATCCATCTCATCAGTCGATCTCGCAGTCGAGCGCCGTCGGGAGGGAGGAGAAGATGATGGTGGGAGGTATCGCCATGGAGTGGTCTTCACTGTGGGTGCAAGCATTGGTCCTCGCCTTCTCCATGGCCATCTTCATGGGCCTCCGCTCCTTCCCTAAGCACGCCATCTCTCGATTCCGTCTCAACCAACGTTCCTCGGTCCAAGCCCGCCGCCACTTCGTCAACGGCGCCCAGCTCCTCTCCCGCGCCCGCGCTTCATCCGGCGGCAGCGGCGGCGGCGGCGGCCGATCCACTGCAGCCCTTGCTCGCGCTGCCTGCGACGAGGCCGACCGCGCCATCGCCCTCGACCACCGCGACGCTGCCTCCCACATCCTCAAGGCGCTCGCTCTCGATCTCCTTGGCCGCCGCCTCCCCGCCCTCCGCTCCCTCGATGTAGCCCTTTCTCCCCCAGCCTCTAAATCGCTCGGTCCACGCGAGCGCGGGGACGCCTACTTCAAGCGTGCAGAGCTCCATCTTGCCATTAACCGCCGCCGTCGTCTCGATCAGGCCTTGGCTGACCTCATCCAAGCGGTGCGACTTAGCCCCGAGAACGCCAAGGCCTTCTCCCTCCTAGGCGAGTGCTACGAGGAAAAGGGTCTGCCGGATGAGGCGAGAAAAGCTTACGAGACAGCCATCGGCATTGACGCCTCACTGGTCGCCGCTGACGAGGGCCTTCGTAGGTTGTCCGCCCAAAAGGCGGGATCTTGATCGACCTAAGTCACTCAGGTTTCTAAATGTTCCACCCTTTACTTTCTCTAAGCTCTTATGCTTTATTCATTGTAGGTTTGGAACTTTACTTAGCACTTCTGTTCCTCCTTATGATTAGCATATCATATACTTACGTGCTACATCGTAAGAAAATACAATTCCTCTCTACTGAACTCTCCTCATGCCTCACCAATTAAGAGGGTGAAAACATCGTTCAGGTCATAAAATATGAAAAGGTACATAGGTGAACATCGGAAGGGATCATGAAGAGTAGGTTTCTCTTGGATGAAAAATTTAGGACACTCGTATCATCCAAATAAATTAGATATCTGATTTAATCGTAGCCAACAATGATGACAGTATGTATTAATCTACAAATTCTTCCAAGAAGCATTACACTTTTGTTAAAAACCAAAATGAGTTTTAATTAGTAGCAACCAACTATCTATTCTCTCAACATTGTGGATGACTTATGCCTAGTTCATGATGCCATGACAGTTGTACTGTGGTTTACATATCAATCCATACTGGGTGATATGGTATATACATGAAGGTGCAAACCAAATCTTTGTTATTTGGGTTAGCTCGTACTAGTTGGATAGATTCTCATGACATATTTGCTGCCCTATCCTTCATATTTTTCTCCTCTCTTATTATTATGTTGTTTCTACCACATCTTCTCTTTATTCACATTACCTTATCGCTTATCTGGCACTTTACCCACGCTTCCATTTCTTCTTCACATCTCAACCAACTGCATCTGTGCTTCCATGCCTAGCTCAAATGGTTTGATGCACACCTGTATTGCGCGCGCGCGCGCACGTGTGTGTGAGTATTGTTACTGATGTTATTCAGCCAAGTGCCTGGTATCGACAGTATCTGGAACAGATCTAGACTGAACCTTGGGTTTTGATTCTCAGATATGAGTCACAGCTTTTGGTTGCTTGATATATTGAAGTATGGAGAAGATATCTCACCTGATTAACCATTTCATGCAAATATTTTCATGGTGCTGAAGTTAGATGTTTTTGTATATTCTGGACTTAATAAATCTTCAGCCGTCATACAGTACATGTGATTGTTTTATAGAGCATATTTGGATCTCTATGAAGATTATATTAATAGCAAAATCAGATGCTTGGAGAACTATTGCTTTGTCAAACTCTTATAAGTCATCCAATCTATGTGGTGGAATAATCTAATTCACCATGGCTGTAGCTTGTATATTACTGCTGCTAAGAAGTAACCTGGCTCGTTGTAAGATACAGTTTGTATATGTACCATACGTAACACTGGTATTACTACTGTTTAGAAGTACTGCTAACTATTGTGGCTCATCCTTGTATGATTGAAGATACATCAAATCTTGAATCCCAAATCTGTCAACTTGGAACACGATCACCTTGCTGAAGTTTGCAGTCTCATAAAATTTCTGCTTCTGTAGAGTTCTTATGTCATTATTGGAAATTCAACAGTAGTTTTACCTGAGAATGGCCAATACACTTTGATAAGGAATTGTATATATATCTGATACTGTGCTTTTATAGTTGGTACTAAATGCCTCTGAAAAGTTTCAGATGGATGAGTGGATAGAGTGTGAACTAAAAGTAATATGGATGAGGACATCCATCATGGAGGATCTAGGAGGTCTCTGTGGAAGTTGTGAGGAGTACGGTTCAGATAAGGCCTTAAAAACAAGATACAGGTTAAGATAAGGACCTTAAAAACAAGATACAGCTATCAGGGATTGTCAATTACTTGGCAACTCTGATGCTCAAACTAGCCCTTTAAGAATTTCTGGTGTAAAGTGAGATGACCATCTTCTATTAACATCACAACTAGCAGAATAGCTCTATGAATCTTTCACTTATGCGTTGTCATTGAGTTGTTTATTTGAGAACAATTTTCTATCCCCAAAAGTGCCTGGACCTGTCAATTGCTAAGGAACCTTAAATTTATTAATGGCTGGGAAGACTTTGTTCATGCTATCACATGTCTACCATCTAGTTTCATTCCACAGTATTAGTGATAATTTGGAATCGAACTGTGCTTATATTTATGTCTATTGATTAGAAATCTTCTTCTGGGATTTGTTTTTTCTTCTATATTTGATTTATTCATAACTGTGCAGGCCTGAATTCACCTATAATAAAACAATAGTTCACTGCTGACTTATCTAATTAATTAAAACGAATTTATCAAAGTTCATCTCAAAAGAATATCCATATGAAGAGTTAAAAAATGGTAAGGCTGCATATGATATTGCTTCTACATAAACTCTTTATACTTGTGTTCTGCAGGTATAACAAGAGTAGACTCTGCATACTTGCATACAAGGGTGAATTTGTTTAAATGAGATATTAATATTATGCCTATGATGCTGGAATTCCATTCCACAGTCTCGATGATGCTACCACAAAATGAAGTTCCATCAGGTATATAGTGGATGACTTTTGAGCTTTAGTATACATCTAGAATTGTGCAGTCTCTATTCCCAATACAATCTATGATTCCTTTCTTGGTCTCTTCACCAGCCAAACCTTTTCTTGTGCGATTCGTGATGCAAGTTCATGTTATAAAACATACACTTACACATGTAGCTAATTATGGTCATTCTAACAGTGCCATTATCAGCAAAACCTGGTTATCGTCTGATTTCCTGTTATGTTATCTTTTTATATTGCTTTTTATATGGAGCTTCTATTGCATTGCTTTCCTCTCAGTGTTAAAAAAAGTAATCTTTGTTACTCAAGTAGACTCGGAGGGGGTGTCGTATTGATTGGTTCCTAGAAAACTTGTTGCTTCATCTTCATCACAGATTGGATGGTAATAAATAGTGATGAAGTAGATGTATATCGTTTAAGTTTTTCAACCGGCCTCACTGATGCCATACAAAATGAAGAGAGGATCGAGAGATTAAAGTTAAGGCATCACAGACAGGAACATAGGGGTGTCATTAAAGTAAAGGAGATTGTTCTGCGGATAGTAAAATAAGTAACAGTTGAAAAGTGTATGAAGATATCTCGATTGTTTAAGTAGTATTTACTTAAGTAGTAGGTTATAAATTCAAAACTCATTGTTGTAGTCAGTCCAATGTTCTGATGCTATTGATGTAGTCAGGTTTATGCTTTGATGCTGTTGATGTAAGCAGGTTTTTATTCTTATGATATTGACGTAATAGTGCATTGGTTCAGATTTTTAAAAAATAAAAATAAGTGGCATTAAAGTAAAGGAGATTGCACTGTGGATAGTAATTAAGTAACAACTTGTCATAAAAATATCTCTGAGGAGAAGTTCCAAATATTAAAATAGTATGTGTCTAAGTAATAGATCGTGAGTTCAGAATTTGTTGCTGTAGTTGAGTCTGTTTTTTTTTTATATAGTTAAGTTTTTTTAGAGTCTTTTAAAAAATACAAATGAAAAAATAAAGATGGAAGGAATACTTTTGCATTAAATAATTTAAATAATAAATAGAATAACTAATTATAACAAACTCATTTGAGCATAAGCTAAAATGTGTACATATTTCAATTTTTAAATTGAATTAGATTTTATCACCAAGTTTATAAAAAAACTATAGCATCTGGAATGTAGATATAAAGAAGAATCTTAAGATGATGAGAAATATTCCTAAACTATGAAAGAATTTGAATATGATCCACCTTAGGATTTTATAAGGTGGGACGAAGGAACAAATGAATCCGTGTGCAAGATGTGGAATATGAGGTAGAGTTTCTCTTTTCAAAGTCATAAAATTAGCGCGAGTTAGAACATCCACATTCTTTCTTTTGACATGTAGCATGTTCCTTCTTATCCAACTCTTGTTTTGCTGGCTTCCATATGGGATGGCATCAACAAGAGGTGCGAATAAAATTTCTATAAACCTTAATCTAAATTATTAACGAATTAGCCGGCCGTACTTTTGGGGCATACTTAACCAATGATCTATAGGTATTTAACATCTGTGAGGACATTTAATAAGTAGCTATACTTTTCTTTATGACAGTCATTCTCTTAGTACATCCAAGTTTTGCTCCAAATGTGTTAGAATTAAGCTGAGATACAGGGAAAAATAACTTTGGGATAAAGCTGAGATAGCAAAGAGGCACACTGCTCTAGCAGTTAAGACTTCATATCAAAATTGCTAGCAAGTTCTCTAAAAATTTTTATTTTGTTTTGAATTCTTGAAAGATCAAAACATAGAATACCATTGCAGCTTAATTAGGAGCGCAAGCGCCCCCCTATGATTCATATCCTCTTGCATTATTGTAAAGAAAGGGGAAAAAAAGAGAAGCAGCAGTGACGGTATTGATTCTTAGAACTACTGGTATGCGACATGCAAAGCAAATGGCATCAACCCAAAAGAGATGCATCCTTTCACCAACAACACAGAGAGAGAGAGAGAGGGAGGGAGGGAGATGCATTCGGTTCGATATTAAGAGAAGGAAAATTTAAGGTTCCCCCCAGTTACTCAATCTCTTTGATGCTACTGTTGATTACTGATTCATGTGGGCATCATCAGCATCCACAAAGACGAAGATTAAAAGTCCCCTCTTTCCAATAAAGCATGGCAGCTGCCTGAGACTTCATGCTCTCTTTCAAATTTACATTTGGACATCACTCAACAGGAATGCTCTTTCCCTGAAGAGAAAAAAGGCTCCTGATCTTGTCATCCATGCACTTCATTCTCTACCTTGAGGACAATGTTTATGAACTCAGATCATGCTCTTACAAGTAGTTTTATTTTTTCCGTGCTTATGTATATGAACTCAGGAACCTGCTTACAAGTAATGTCGCCTGCTTCTTCACAACATAAGTAGCATCGGCATCGAATTCCCTCTCTTTCCTTTGCTTTTTAATTCATTCAGTGGATGCTTCTTCATCCTCGTGAAAAGCTATAGAAGCGGTGAGGAGAAAGCCAGAGAACAACAACAAGCTCGGCCCTCCACATCCCACCCATCCTGATCCCTTTGTCACTCTCACTCATCCTTTTAAGCATTTCCTCTCATCGATCGATCAAACGATAAAAAATTTCACTCACTTGGATGGTCCAGAAAAACCAAAACTACTGTTTATAGAAGAAAAAATACTGTTCACTTAGTGCCCACGATACTTCGCTATAAAACCCCCAGAATGCATGCCTGCCTTCCACCAGCACTACCTTTACTCCAGTTCATATCTGGGTAAAGGTTTTAAAAAAAATTAAGCTCTTCTTCAAGACATTGATTAATGATCAAAATGAGTAGTTCTGAGATTTCTTGACGCTATTTTTTTTCCTCACCGAGATTAATTTTGATCTATTAACTAGGTGGGAGCTGGTGACTGGAACTGCAGTTCTTAAAACCAGAGGCATCACCATGGAAATCCATCTTGCCAGAATCTTTTGCCAAATCGAGGATGTATTTTTACAGACGTTCGTTGTCCATCTGGAGCTTCTCGATGTCGCTGGCCGTCTGCTCCAGTTCTTTGTTCAATATCCTATTGAAGTCGTGCAATTCGTGGCGACATTTTTTTAAATGGTCACACTTAGAATGAATCAGTTCGAGCAGTTCGAGCTCCTCCTACAACGATTAACAGGTCAGATAAAAAAAACAAAATATAAAAAAAAAATATGAATGAAAGATTAAAAAAATGTGGTGATTGTCTTACCTCTTTTTTCTGAGTAACATTTTGAAAAGTTTCTTCATTTGCCATCTGAAAAATTTGATAAGAAATAGAGAGTTATCTGGTATCATGACATTGGACCAAAAAACAACCAGGCCTCTACAACTGATCAAATCTATCTTTACCAGAAAATACACTGAAGCAATGGAACAGGAAAAAGGGAACTAGTTTCAAATGACTGTTATATACCTTTTTTTAAAGGAAAAGACTGCAGACATACTTGATGCATAATTCTTTCCCTTTAGCTAACTTCATCTCCACTTGCTTAAATTTTATTAGTTATTTATTATTCTTCAAAATTCCCCAAAACAAAGATATGCACTACTGAATCTTTCAACATTATTTTTTCAAGAAAGAAGCATTCGCATTTGGTAAAAGAAAAATCTCCATAAAGAACCAATAAAGAAACTCATGACGACGCCGCTTCTAACATCCAGCAGTTGGTAGGACAGCTCTTAAGATGTACAATTACTTGAGAATCAATCATGTCCCAAAAGACAATAAAGAGCATATCAAGCAAAGTATGGATGAACCTAACCATTCAAGTAGAGAAAGCTATGCATATTCCAGCAATAGAACATCACCAATAATCCATCTGGGCTACCACATACACAGATATGCTCGAAGGAGCAATATATGTTCTTGCAATGGAACATAGCGAGGCTCTCGCCCTTGAAGGAAACAATGGGAAAGAAATTTACCGGAAGATTACACAAAGTAAAAGCTCTTAGCATATCAAGTAGATTACACTCTTTCTCTCTTTCTCTCCTTATTTGTTGAAGGGGAAAAGGGCAACTGCACGATCTACTATTCCACTCGCTCGGTAGAAGCATATATATCTTCCAACAAGCGGTATTTATATGGACGCCTTCGTTTTTGTGTGGTAGGGAACCGGTTGTGTGGTAGGAAACCGGTCGCCTTCGAAAGGTGCGGGCCCGTACTGCCAAAGTGTCGCATCCTTTTCTCAGCTATTCTCCTCGGCCGGAACATCCTTCCATTATTCTAGGTATTCAATGTGACCGGCTAACCCGCCCGAGATGAACCGGACCCGGCATGCTTTCTCTGCAGGCTTCAGGCCGTACAGGGTAGAGCAACAAGCCAATTAGGCCATGCCAAGCACGGTCGGCCCGAGCCGGACCGGGCTCGACACGCTTTCTCTGCAGGCTTCAGGCCGTGCTAGGCAGAGCAACGAGCCAACTAGGCCGTGCCAAGCACGGCAGTGTACTCTCTACTTGAATATATTTATTGACCAAGTAGCTTACTTTTTCTTTATAACAGTCATTCTGTTAGTACAAATATGTTATTAGAATGTAATCTAGGATTAAGAATTCATATCAAAATTGCTCGCAAGTTTTCTAAGAAAAATTATTTTGATTTGAATTCTTGAAAGATCAAAAACATAGAATATCTTTGCACCATAATTAGGAGCGCAAGCGCCCCTCTATGATCCATATCCTCTTGTATTATTATAAATAAAGGGAAAAAGAAAAAAGAGAAGCAGCGGTGAAGGTATTGATTCTTAGAACTACTGGTATGCAACATGCAAAGCAAATGGCATCAATCCAAAAGAAATGCATCCTTTCAACAACAACAAAAGAGAGAAAGAGAGAGGGAGATGCATTCGGTTCAATATTAAGAGTGAAAATTTAAGGTTCCCCCAGTTACTCAATCTCTTTGATGTTACTGTTGATCACTGATTGATGTGGTCATCATCAGCATCCACAAAGACGAAGATCAAAAGTCCCCTCTCTCCATCAAAGCACTGCAGCAGCCTACCTAAGACTTGATGCTCTCTTTTAAATATACATTTAGACATCACTCAGCTGAAATGCTCTTTCCCTGAAAAAAAAGCTCCTGATCTTGTCAACCATGCACTTCATTCTCTACCTTGAGGACAATGTTTATGAACTCAGACCAGGCTTACGAGTAATGTTCGCCTGCTTCTTCACAGAATAAGTAGCATCGGCATCGAATTCCCTCTCTCTTTCCTTAGCTTTTTAATTCATTTAGTGGTTGCTGCTTCATCCTCGTGAAAAAGCTAAAGAAGCAGTGAGGAGAAAGCTAGAGAACAAGAACAAGCTCGACCCTCCACATCCCACCCATCTTGATCCCTTTTAAGCATTTCCTCTCATCGATCGATCGAACTTGATAGATTTTTCACTCACTTGGATGGTCCAAAAAACCAAAACTATTGTTTACCAGAGAAAAAAAACACTATTCGCTTGATGCCCCCAAGACTTCACTATAAAACCCTCCAAATGCCTGCCTACCTTCCACCAGCACCACCTTGACTCCAGTTCATATCTGGGTAAAGATTAAAAAAAATAAGCTCTTCATCAAGACAGTGATTAATGATTAAAATTAGTTTTGAGATCTCTTGATGTTAATTTTTTTTTCCTGACCGAGATTAATTTTAATCCATTAACTAGGTGGGAGCGATGAATAGGAAGCCGGAAGACTGGAACTGCAAGAGGTGTCGGCACCTCAACTTCGGCCGCCGGGATGCCTGCCAGCTCTGCGGCGAGGAGCGGCCGGCCACTCCAGGGGGCGAAGGCCGGATGTCACAGGGGCCTTCGTCTTCAACTGCGGAAGCTCACGGAGCGGCTGTCTGTGCGGCGTAGGCGGAGGATTCGTCGTCGCCTACCAGCCTGGATCTTGCCGGAGGCAAGAGGGAGAGAACGCAGGGGAGTCTCGTAAAGAAGGGAGGTTGTTTTATTCTAGAATAGGGAAGAAACAATGTTCAGGCCGCCGGAAGAAACAGGGGAAGCTTCCGAGTTGCACTTACACTCTCTCTCTTTCTCTCCTTATTTACTGAAGGGGAAAAGGGCAATTCTGCTATTCCAATCGCTCGGTAGAGGCGTATATATCTTACAACGAGCGGTATTTACGCCTTCGTTTTTGTGTGGTGGGGAACTGGTCGCTTTCGGAAGGTGCGGGCGAATTATGCGTGGGTGCTGACACCGGGGAGGGACCGGCGGCGACTGGTCCTGCCCCTGCGGCTGCCACAACTTCGCCAGCGAGCTGCTTCTGGTGCGGTGCGTCGGAGGAGGACACCGCAGGCGGCAGCGTGGTCGAGCCCGACGTGGTGCCTCCTCCACGTTGCTTCGGGGTCGACAGCGGCGGGCGCGCGTCGTGGAAATGCGGGGACTGGATCTGCAGCAAGTAATATTAACTATATATATATATATATATATATATGTAGTTAAATACTTTAAGAGATATAAAGCTTCTATTTTTTTGGTTAAAGTAATACGATATAATTTAACATGAAACATATGAACCTAACTTACTGTTCTCTTTAAAAAATATTCCTTATTATTTGTTTAAAAATAAATAAATAATATAGTTAATTAAAAGGTAATCACATCAGGAGTTATAAGCCTACCCTATTTTTTTTACATTTGCTATTTGATCAGGACGGACTGCAAGGAGCACAACTTCTCAAGTAGGACTGAATGCTTTCGCTGCAGCGCACCAAGAGATCTCCCCTGATCACAACACACTTTGTGCGGTCGTCGTATCCCCTACTTTTTAATAATATTAATAATTACAATCACCTTTTAAATTTTAAGGTATTATACTATAAAAATAGTGATAATATCGGGCTGAATCCAACCCCAACCCAAGCAAACTCAAACCCGGAGAAGCCCACGATGCGCGCACATAAACCGCGTCCAAAGAGAAAGAAACAAACAAACAAATTATTATTATTATTATAATCCACGATGCACGGACCGGATGAGAGCGAAACCGCCGCGGGCGGAGTAGCGAATCAAATCATTCTGTTTTGGGCAACTACTTTTGGTTGGCCGATTCCTGGCAAACCCCGGACGAAAGCGACGGAGTCCAAACCAGGAAAGCAAAGCAAAGCGAAGCGAAGCGACTCCTATTCCATCCGCTTCTCTTCAATCTCTCAATCTCATCGTCCCCATCTCATGCGCTCCCCCTCCGCCTCTTCGCATCCCCCGCCGCTCATGGATCCTCCTCTCCCCTTCCTCCCCAAGCGCCACCCCCCGTCCGACGCCCCAGCGGCGCCCTCTCCCCTCGCGGTCATCCCCGCCGGCCCTTCTCGCCCTCCCCCTCCGTCCTCCTCCTCCTCCGCCTTCTACAAGACCCGCCTCTGCCAGAAGTTCTGCGCCACCGGGTCCTGCCACTACGGCGACTCCTGCACCTTCGCCCACGGCGCGGAGGACGTCCGCGCCCCGCCCCCACACTGGCACGACGCCGCCTCTGCCATTGCCCCCGCCGGCCGCCCCCCTCCGGCCCCCCGCGGCAGGATCTGCCGCAAGTTCTTCGCCGGCGAGGCCTGCCCTTACGGGGACGGGTGCTCGTACCTGCACGTGCGGCGCGACGGCTCGCCCGCAACCCCCCACGAAGTGAATGCAGGTGCGTTAGGCCGCCCGTCGCGGAGCTCCGAGGAGCGGGGATCGTCGCACCAGAGCGCGCTCCCTTGGTCGCGGGATACGAAGCGGTGTCGCGACTGGGAGAACGCCGGACGCCGCGGCAATGAGGAGCGCTTCGGCTCTTCTCGCGGTTCTGCTGGTACACTTCCTGGAGACTCTGATTTACGTTTGAAAATTTAGTGTTTGGTTTTAACTTATCTGCCGTTGGTAAACGCCTTTTTTTGCTGCTTGATCAAGTATTGGCATGCTGTTGTTTTACCACATTGTCGCTAAACCATACATCTGAAAATGTGTGAATGTCTCGACTCAAAGTCTGTTGAATGACTTCAAGTTTCACGATGAAAACAAAAGAAAAACATAATTTCCATCATCTCTTATGTACTGTGTGTGACAAATGAAATATGGAGAGCCACTGGTCTTCTTTTTCTTGTATATCTTATGTATGTGCAGCGGTGTATGTATATGTTGTGTGGCTTGCTTAAATTAAAATTATAGGCCTAGAAATTTTCATATGTAGATTGTGTTAATATCATTAGCAAAATGTTTAATGATTAATATATCCTAATAAATATCCTGCAAACTACTAATAAGTACCTCTGCAGAGTATCAACGCACAAAAGCTTAATCTATCCACATGTTCCAATAAACCTTTTGGAATTGGTGTTAGACCCAGTTATATTCTAAGTTTCACAAGGCTATTATGCAGAGGATCTTAACTAAATCTCCTTAAGCTACTGCATACGGTTAAAATATGTAGTCACATGGTTAAGATTGGCAATATCTAGAATCATAAAGTGGAGAATTTCAGGTTTTTAAGAAAATATAGAATGCTTGTATGTTCTAAGGGCTCATATAAGATAAGTATATGTAGGAGTAACTCAGTAATTCCTACGAGGCTGTGCTCACAAGAGGTGCTTGTTAGGTGAGTTTACCCATCGCATACCAACATAAATCTTATTTTGAATAGTGATGAATTGTAAGTCAGCTATTGAGTGGTCCATATAGAAAAATGGTAGGATGAGCCTATTTTGGTAATCAAGATTTTAAGTATTTTAAGCTACATATTCTAGGCCCATCATGTTATTTGGTGAATTGTCCTGTCATAGGTAATCGCATCCACGTTGTCTCTGGTATATAGCCAATTTCTATAATCTTTCATTATTGCTTGCTTGCTTTTTTCTTTGGCAAATAATTACATTCATTTATTGCATTTTTCTCCTCAGCAGATTATTCTTTTGATTAATTAATGGGTTTTCCTATCTCAACTGTCACCATCCCCTCAATTCACTTGACAATTGATGTGATTCTGTTGCAGCCACCTAGTGTTGCGTCCAAAGGATAGGTTATTCATGCCATTTATTTTTTTAACCGAATCCTTGTTCTTACCAATGGAGAATTGAGAGTGGAGGATTTTTATTTAATCAAAGAATTTTTTGTATAATCAATATTGGAAGTGAAAACATATTTCCCTTTTTTGGTTCCAATTAACTTAAAATCTATTCTAATTGTTTATTTATAATCATATTCCAATTAAAGTTTATTTATATTTAATGATATTAGCCACATTTTAAATTTTAATTTTTTAATCTGCAAGTTATGGTACCAAAGTTGTTTAATTGCACCCATAAGTTTACATATATGCGTATAAGTGTGTGTATTACAAAGGCCTATATTATTGGAACGTGGATTATAAAACAACAATGTAAGGAGATAAGAGGATGTTCATAATATGAAAACTCAGCCCGAGAACTATGCAATTTTTATGTAGTTTCACTGCTGTAAAATAGTTTTTTTTATAGAAAAAAGTAGTGTATGGATTTTGCCCATGGATAAATATGCATCATGTGCAATTGTTCGTAACGTTATATGTAGCAATCGTAAGTATTAAATTACACATCATGTGCTCGGTAACTTTTTGAAAGGCCCTCATATTTCTACCGAGGGCCTTTGTGGACTTCCCATCCACAATATAATGTGATACTTGATATGTTAAACAAACAAGATTTGGGCTAATCTAAGTCATCATTTCATTCATTTAGCCAAGTCGCCCAACGAAATTATTCCATCTCCCATAGAAATTCAAATGAAGGGTACTTCCTTTGGCATACAAAAGGAAAAAGCTATAGATAAGTATAATATATTAGAAGTTATTTTTTTGCAGAGACCAATTGACTAGGAGCTCAATGTCTTTTCCGTTGCTTATATGACAGTTTTAGTTGAATAGGATTTTCCACTTTATGCATTTACAATCGCGTTCCTATATGTTTGTGGATGTTACACAAAGTGATCCTTCTGATTTAGTTCTTATGAGAATCTTTCATTATTATATTTCATTTTCCAATTCCGTCAGTTGCACCTCTTTTTATGAATGCATATTTATGGTTGAGGACGTTAAGGAGATGATTCCTGCATTGCGATCATTACACCGCTTGAAAACTTCTTTTATCAGCATCAACATAATTTTTTTCCTGTACCTACAAGAATAAACTCTGTTCTGCTGTTCTTGACACAGAGTTGAAGCAACCTCCAGAGTTTTCTGAGGGAAACATGGAGAAAACTGGATCTGTGGCAAGAGGCACTCCTTCCACGTCCACGAACGAGTTGATCCCTGGTAAGAAGGGATCAGTGAGCTTGCAGAAAACTCCCAAGAGCTTCTGGCATTTGGATGGGATCAAGAAGCTAAATGGAATATACGCAGACTGGATCGATTAGTTTTGGGTTCTTTGTAAGCTACTTATACACTTGAGGCTGGTTCTGGAGGTATACAAGTTTAGGAGCGCAGAATATCTTCATCAAAAATTTTCTTAGGGGGAAATTTATTTATTTCTTCCCTTCAGTCAGACTCTATATCTGTAATTGATCCATGTGTTGTCTTGGTTTTCACCAACCAGATGTAGATGTATACATTCGGACCTCCTAATTTTTGATATGTAGATAAAATTCTAGTTCATATCATCTGATTGATAGTCACAGGAAAGTTTATGCCCATTTTTTATAGCTCAACTAAGCCTAAAACTCTCTCTATATACTTAACTTTTAGCTTATGATGATGGAAGAAGTTGAATGTTTCTACGTTCTTAAATGTGAGTCGAATTTTTTGATTTAGATTACGGACTGGAGAATGAATGGATCAATGGCCAATTGAACCTAAACTAATGTTTTGAGGTAGAATTAATTACATCACTAAAACTGCACTATGTATGTTATGCTAAGCTAGGTGTTCACGTGTAACAAAAGATTATCCTATATATGATTAGATTAATCTAGTATGTATGTTATACTGAGTTAGGATATTGTTTGGGTATCTCTAGCATGAACTGCAATATTTTAAAAATTATTTTTAGATTTTCTATTTATTTATTAATAAACTTATGATTAATGATAAAATTATAAATATTTAATAAACATAAATAAGTTTTTGTTTTACGTTAAATATAATTTTTGATTAAATATATTTTTTATTTTTACTAAATCAAAATTTATTTTAAAAAATAATTCATAATTAATATTCCCTTGGCGTTTGAGTCGGGTCAATGTGAGACGACGGCTGCGGTCGGAGCAGTCTGCGGTGTAGATCCACATCAATAAAACACTACACGGATCAGAGAAAGAGAGTGCACGGTCGCAGCAGCGGGCGCTCTTGGGAGGATGCGACGAAGCTGAGAGAGTGCGCAAAGCCCGAGCGAGCTTAATGGCGAGTCGATGCTGCCTCTGCCTCTCCTTCCTCCTCTTCTTGGCTGCTTTCTCCGCTGGCCCGCCGCCGTGTTCTTCCCGCAAGTAAGATTTCCCGATCCCCCGTTTTTATTCCTCTGGGTGGGTTCGTCATCTTCTTTCTTATTTCTTTTGCGGTTTCTGGGCGGAACCTGATGCCAGCAGGACGAAGAATGCTTTTGGGTATCCAAATCTTGCTCTAGATTCAACGCATTCTCCGTCGTTCTTGCTGTGTTCGCATCGGTTGATTTCCCTGTGCGTCGTAGATTTCATTGTATGGAAAAGAGGCAGTGAGCTTCCGGCTTCATGTGTACAAGCTGATTAAAAATATCCCTGCTCGATCGATGGAAAAACCTAACAGATTCCTTCCGGGAATGCTGATATTCTCGAGGTGCCTGCTTGATTACTCGATTACTACGGAAAAGGGGATGTCAGGTTCAATATTCTAGCAAAAACCAGATATGAATCCAGCATTAGAATCCAGTGTATGATATGTGCTGAATTCATATTCCCCTGTAAGTTTGATGCACTGCGTCATCCTTTACTCTTTGCTGTGCTAGGTCATGCTCTTTCGGTCACTAGGACGAGAATGAGATGTTTCGTTCGGCAGAGTTCATTTTGTAGATTATGACAAACTGTAGGCTCCGTCTAACCTTCATAAATATGACTTGTGTCTGTTGGCCTTCATCACTCGGTTCTTAGGACTATCCTTGGGGTAGAACCCCAATCCACCCCCGAATTACACCATACAAACCAAGCCTTAATATAAACCTTGTTATGAATCATGTACAAGATTCTGATACATAAATGGCATTTTTGACTACTGTGGTCCTAATTTTATGGGAATGGTAGAAATTTTAACAACTTAATGATCATGAAAATGGCAGAAATTTTAACAATGTTCGTGAAAATGTTTTAGCATGGATGTATAATCTGTGTGGAGAGGAATTGAATTAGGAATCATAACGTATAGAGTAATCACACGTCCTTATCTATGTAATATGTAGATTTTACAGGAATAATATGAATGAGTAGGATTCATAGCATAAAAAGTAAGCAGTTGTCCTAATCTATCTAGGACATAGAATTTACGCAAATAAATTGGAAGTAAAAACTAGCATGAGCTGTACTTGCAGACAACCAGAAAGAGTTCGCTAATTTCAATCAATGTAGGCTGGAATTGGGAGCCCAGGAGCCATTTGAATCCAATCTTCTTCTGCCACAAGACAACTTAACCCTCTCTGTTCGTTTTGATCCATCAAAAGTGATTCAACTGTCGTGGCGACCAAGGTTAGTATAAGCTACGATTACTAGTATAATGCTAGATAAATCATGATATGAAAGAAATTCATGATCACCATGCTTGACATACTTCATATTTTCTGCACAGAAAGGATCCTTTTGATCACACATGCACCTCTTGTTTAGTCCTTCCTTTTTGCTTAATAACTTGGCATCTTTTCACTCTGCTTAGGGTTTTCGTTTATGAAAAACTTCTTGCTGATGAGGAGTGCGACCACCTAATTGCATTGGTAATATTCTGTCCTAAGAAGTTCAAATTGGTCATTGCGTGAAGAAATATGTAAGGATCCAATTTCTTTAGTGCAGGCTCAAGGTAAACTAGAGAAATTCGTGATTGATGCTAGCAAAGAGAAAAGTAATGTGAGCAGCATTACTGTTAGCAATGGGATGTTCTTGTCTGTGGACCAGGTTAGTTTCCATTTGGAAGAGCTGAATTTGTGAATAGTGTTTTTTTTTTTGATATGTGATTTTAGCACATTTTGCTATCTTTCTTTCCATGCCCTAGGTTGCACAATGGGCATCCTATATATGTGATCTTAATGCATCGTTACCATGCCTTTTCTAGTGTCAATCATTGTGACAGTCCTATTACCTGCTCCTCAGCTACATTCATAACAAGATTCATGGTACATGCACGTAGGGGAAAAACTTGTCAATCTGTCAGTGGCATCAAATGGAAACATATCAATGCAAAATATGTCTGGATCTAATTGTTCTTCTGTTACTTTTACAGGATGAAGTTGTAACTAAAATCGAGGAAAGAATTTCTTTGTGGACCTTTCTTCCAAAAGGTAAGCTCAGTTCCAAAGACCTCTAAAAAACCATGTAGTTCCTACTATCTTGCTTGAAAGGTGGCAGAAATTAGCATAGAAAAATGCAGCTCTATTTTACATGGTCTTGAATTCCATAATCTGGTGGCTCACAGAGTATGGAGAGGGCCTGCTGATAGAGCATTCCCTGGCTAATGAAACTTATGAACCACATTATGACTACTATCTTGATAAGTCAAAATTGGCTGTTGCTGGGCACCGGGTTGCAACTGTACTGATTTATCTATCTGAAGTTTCTAGAGGTGGTGAGACAATTTTCCCTCTGTTAAAGGTGAAACAACCATTTTATTCCATTTCACAGATCTCTATTTTTAAGAATAAATCTAGATGGTGAGGATAAGATGATTTGATAATTTGCTGTAGTTTTATTTTTCATCTTTTGAGAAGGATTGATCCTGCTTCTACTTGATGTGTATACTGCAGCTGAAAGGAGCCCAAACAAAGGATGATACATGGTCCCCTTGTGTGACAACCGGTTATGCAGTGAAACCTACAAGAGGTAGTGCCATTCTTTTCTTCAATCTTCATCCCGATGTAACACCAGATGAGACTAGTCTACACAGTAGCTGCAAAGTTCTCGAGGGAGAAAAATGGACTGCCACAAAGTGGATCCATGTGAGAGGCATCAACCCGAGTGAGAATCTCACCGTTGCTGATGAGGAGTGCACAGATGAAGATCCTGATTGCCCCATCTGGGCTGGATTAGGGGAATGTAAGAGGAATCCCACCTACATGTTGGGCACTCCAGACTATTACGGATCATGTAGAAAGAGCTGTGGCGCATGTTAATGCACTCTCCATTAATTCGGACCAATTTTGGTGCACATCTGGAGCAATGTGAAGAAAAGATTTACTGGCCGAGACGAAATCTCAGGTAGTTGTCACCATTAGCTGGATATCATCACGCATCCATTAACTCTGTTTATAGTGTTCTTCAATGATAAGATGTGACTTTATGCATGTTGTGTCTTTGGGGTACTAATTGTTTGTTCACAAGGAAAGGATTTTTTTTCTTTTGAGGGTGGGAGAGATCTAAAATTAAATTTTTTACTTCTCAACTGCAGTTTCACCAGATATTATATTTTAGGCTTTTCTTCTCTGTTCTGGGTCACACATTCATTAACTTGTGTCCTTCAATGATTAGATGTGACCTTGGTGCATGTTGTTTTCTTATTGTAGTTGTTGTCTGTGCACAAGTAAATGATTTTTTTTTTCTTTTGAGGGTGGGAGCGATCCAAAATTAAAATTCTACTTCACCACTGTAGTTTCACCAGATGATATATTTTAGGCTTTTCTTTCCTGTTCTGGGTCACACATTTATTAACTTGTGTCCTTCAGTGATAAGATGTGATTTGTGCATGTTGCTTTCTTCTGAGCACACCTGCCCCACGCCTTGTCGAGGGCTCAAGAGCAAGAAACCCGCATCTTTATAGAACGGCAGAAACATCGCATGCAAAGCGACCATTTGATTCAATGTTTCTTGATAATGATAAATAATATAACTCGTGATATAATGCCACACACAACATGAAGTTGCTCCACGTGCAATCAGACAAACATAGAGAGAAACAAGTCCCTGACGACAGAATGAATTGTGCAACGCATGTATTTCCAATTCATCACGCAATTGAACAAGAATCAAACTCAACTCACTGGGAAGGAATAGAAATTAATCCATGAAAACCAATATCAACTCTTGCTATTCCTGTTTTGCAAGCTGAAAGTTCTGAAGAAAATGGCCTTCCGAGAGTAGTACGGTTGTCCCCCTCTCCTAAGTAAATTTTCGTCCTCTGTTGGACTGCAATGATTCAGCAAATGTGTTGTTGAATGTTTAACACGGTCGTCGGCTCCTCCTTGGGTTGTTCCTTACCTTTCTTCTCATCACTTTCACCGTTAACTTTATGCCCGTTTCGTGATAGCTTCTGCTCCGACGGTAGATTTTGCTTTGCTTTTCCACTAGCTTTGATTTTCCACAAGTCACAAACACGGGTTTTTGGAGGAGGTGGGGTCTCCGCGGCAGTTGCAACTAGGCCAGGTTTTCTGTCATCGATAACAACATCTACAAGTCCATATTCCTCGGCTTCCTAGGGATTTACTGAAGTTGTGACAGTCGGTATCAGTTTCAATCTGCAAATAACAAAACGATTGGGCTACAAAGCAAGACAAGCTGAATCAGCAAGACATTGCTTCTGATCTTTGGTTGCTCACCTGTTTTTTAGATTTTCCTGTAATTCCTTTTGCTCATCTTTACTGTATGGTACATCATCTCCTTAATCTCCGATCTCGGAATAAGTGTATTGAGAAAATTGACTCTTTCTATTTGAGTATGAAAAAAAATCCCTTAAAACCCAGAAAATTGATATTCTATAGATATAAACATTTGTGTTGAGCTTCCCAAGAAGACCTGCGATCTATTTTTCAGAGGGAAATAAAAGAAGCAAGGAATATTGAGTGAAATCAAGTATTCAATCATAGCAGGATAGTAATGTTATGTTTATGCCACATCGTATGCCAGGACACAAGAGTTATGGAAAGCATGAGAACTTTTACATTGATCAGAGGGAGTATCATTATATTAGTCATTGTAGAACCGTCAGAAATGTAACAAGATAATTCCACAAGTACTTTCAATTGATCAACCTTGATGATGAGACCATAGGTGGATATTGGAAGAGATATGAAGATGAAATTTGCTATGGGGGCTGCATGTCTAGTTTACATAGAGGTTTGGGGGTCACGGGAAGTGTTTCCATCAATAAGATGGAGTCGATCGTTGAAGGTGTGTCGTTGGAGGGGTCTCACCTGTACTATGTTTATTTGTCAGCTTTGACCTGACCATGAGCAGAGCTGAAGAGAAGATGGCTTCCATGACCACCATCTTCTCTCTCTGGAAGAGTAAGCTTGACCGACCATGAGCTGAGTTGACGAGAAGAACATTAGCATTCACATCATCCTGAAACATTTGAGTTTCCTGATGGAAGTAAAGGTGAGTATATTTACCTTTCATGTTTATATTTACGTTTCCCTTTCTCCTTCCGAGCAACAGCGCCTTCCCCGCCCTTTAGTCGTATGCACCTTAAATGTCTTCCCTATTTACTGTTTCAGGTGCATAGCATAAAGCATAACCTAAATGATGGTATTAAAATAGAATTATAGTTGAAAAGGAACTGATTTAAAAAGGTCAAATTTGGTGCTGTGGATAATAAATACAGAGAAAGCAAGAGATCTTAGAGTTGTTCTGTTTGTAACAGTTTGAATTTGCTCTGCATATGTTTCTCGTCCCTGAATAAATGTATGTAGATGTAATAATTTAAATTTGTTATTGATGTGAAAGAATTCATTAGTTCAACGTGTATTTTTGGATCGAACCTCCTCCGAATCCGACTCGGGTTCCGATCCCAACTCCGACGAGGAAGCAGAAGATGCGGCGGAGGAGGAAGCGGGGAACAGACCGAGGAACGCCGATGACGAGAACGAAGATGAGGAGGACGAAGCCGAGGGGCAGGAGAAAGAGATAGCGCAGCGCTCCACCTCTTCTGGTTCGAGTTTTGCTCTTTGCCTCGCATTTTTTGGACTTTAGGCTTTGGAGAATCATTTTGCTCACTGTTGGACCGGACGTTTCTTAATATTTTTTGGTACTGATAGATTTCAGAGCTTGGTATCTATCCTGCTGTGGATCCTCTTGATTCCACATCAAGAATGCTTTCTCCGCATGTGGTAGGGGAGGAACATTATAACACAGCTCGTGGTGTTCAGAAGGTTCTTCAAAACTATTAGGAAATATTATAACACAGCTCCTCTTGTTCTGCTGTTACTTTTACAGGATGAAGTTGTAACTAAAATCGAGGAAAGAATTTTTCTGTGGACATTAAACCATGTAGTTCCTACTATCTTGCTTGAAAGGTGGCAGAAATTAGCACAGAAAAATGCAGCTCTATTTTACATGGTCCTGAATTCCATAATCTGGTGGCTCACACAGTATGGAGAGGGCCTGCTGATAGGGCATTCCGTTGCTGATGAAACTTATGAACCACATTATGACTACTGTCATTATAGGTCCAAATTGACTGTTGCTGGGCACCGGCTTGCAACTGTAATTTTCCCTCTGTTAAAGAGGTGAGACAAACTTTTTATTACATTTCTCAGATCTCTAATTTTAAGAATAAATCTAGATGGTGAGGATACGATGAACTTGATGATTTTCTATAGTTTTTTTTTTCATCTTTTGGGAAGGATTGATCCAGCTTCACGTGATGTGTATATTGCAGCTGAAAGGAGCCCAAACAAAGGATGATACATGGTCCCCTTGTGTGACAACCGATTATGCAGTGAAACCTGATGAAGATGGTGGTGCCATTCTTTTCTTCAATCTTCATCCCGATGTAACACCAGATAAGATTAGTCTACGTGGTAACTGCAAAATGCTCAAAGAGAGAAATAGACTACCACAAAATGGATCCATGTGAGAGGCATCAACCCGAGTGAGAATCTCACAACACTTTTTATCACTAACCAACCTAAATTAATGATTTTATTTACATAATATATATATATATATCTTGTGTCTTTGATCGTGCCATTCTGGACTACAGAGTCGTAAGAGAGCAGTTAGGCACGACACATCTAGTCGGGCAGGTCATGCCAGATACGGCCCCATTTGGGTGGTCCGGTCCAGTTTGCATGTCTAAGTATTGGGCGCTCCAAATTATTACAAATCATATAGAAAGAGTTGTGGTGTATGTCAATGCAATTTTCATTAATTCGGATCAATTTTGATGCACTTCTGGAGCAATGCAAAGAAAAGATTTGCTGGTCGATATAAAATCTCATGTAATTATTACCTTTGTTTGATATCGTTACGACCTTCAATTTATTTTTTTATTTTTTTATTTTTGCTTTTCAGGGTGGGACAGATGTCAAAATTAAAATTTCTACTTCTCAACGGGTGAACCTGTTATTATATTTTAGGCTTTTATTTTCATTAACTTGTGTCCATCAATGATAAGTGGCCTTTGTGCATGTTGTTTTCTCAGTATACTTGTTGTTTGTTCACAAGGAAAAGGATTTTTTTGTTCTTGGGAGATGGAAGGAGATCCAAATTAGAATTTACCGTAATTTCACCAGATGTTTTAGGTTTTTTTTCTTTCTAGATCTGTATTTCTTCATTTTAGAGCCACCCTTTCACATTATGTACGTGAAACTTTGCATCAACTGACCAAACATTTGTACTTGCAAGTTGTTCATTGTACTAATTCACTTTCTTCTTCTTCTTTCGTTTGACTTTGATTTGTATATTGGAACTGCTGTGAAGTTTGCAGGTGGAAAGTGAGCTCAGGAAGAAATATTCAACTGATCAACCAATCTGCTATTAGCATTCATTATGTTGACCAAACCTTCCACCATCAAACCAACTCTGTGCTCCGTGGTCCATTGCATGTTGCAGATGATTAGCAGTTTATTTTGCATTTTGGGTGGAGATTCTAGTTGTCGGTCCTAATAATTGGACTGCATCAAATTGGTTCCATTAAATAAAGTTTGAAGAAGATGGGACAATTTATTAGAGGTGAAGTCTTTCATTTTTTGACAAATGGTCAGTTAAAAACAATCGCTGTGTTCTCCCAATTTTTCAAATGTTTTCTTCTAGGGCTGTAACAAATATCTCCA
This sequence comes from Thalia dealbata, assembly GCA_030544415.1. Taxonomy (NCBI): domain Eukaryota; kingdom Viridiplantae; phylum Streptophyta; class Magnoliopsida; order Zingiberales; family Marantaceae; genus Thalia; species Thalia dealbata. The sequence continues at coordinate 5,338,074 of CM060458.1, forward strand.
AGATAGTTGAGATCATCATCCTGTGTGCTAATCACTGAACTAGTCAATTTAATCCACTGACAAGGGACATTTAATTATTCTGAATGTTATATTTTGATAATATCAGAGTCAATTGAAAAATCTTTGAACCCAAACCAAAAGCAAATCATGCTTCAAATTCAATGTAAATTAAAACAGTATCATTTCTATTTTACAATGTAAAAAAAAATTATGTTTACTTTATTTTGATCCTTCTGGCTGTCTCAATCTCGGACTTGAATTTTTCTCCGTCTTGTAGCAGAAGATGTAGTGTGTATATATTATAAACTAATGGAAACCAAATGGAGGTGGAACTTTTAGACGAACACTTTGGAATTAGTTGGCACTCAATAATTGACTTCTTTGGAATTAAACGTTCCAAATACACACTTGCTATGATTTGACTCAAAAACCTCCAGCATTAAACGTCAAAAATAAGTAGGTTCATCCCATCTTCTAATTACAGAGCTCCGCTGTCAGGAACAATTAATAATTGACGGCATGGCGACCTCCCATGTTAATGTGAATTAGAATCCGAGTCTTCCTCCTCCATTGCAATCACACCGCCATTTTATGTAGATTACTGTTTTTTGTCACATCCAGATGACGCAAGCTTGCATCAAGTTGATAAGTCTTCCACTTCATATATATTCCATCTGCTACTCTCGATTCGGTCTAACTTTAAAATTTTAGTTACTAATTTTTTAAGAAAAAGGTAAAAGTTTAGACTGCAGTAATGAAGTGGTGGAGGGTTAATAAATGAGCCATCAGCCACATCCAGTGAGAATAGAGAAAGCATCCGATGGATGAGGCAGCAGACTTCGTCAACCCAAGATGAAAAATTGGATTCACACACTGGAAGCTCCAACCCTTCACTTTCCCGTCACCTCATCCTTTCTATTAATTATTAATCGATCACTATTTTATTCCATCATCTTCTTCGTCTTCCTCTTTATCTCAAGATAAGATCAAGTTATTATTTATTCAAGGACTTCTACAGAAATCCTGCAAAGAGAGAAGAAGAAGAAATGGAGACGGGCTTGCAGAGGTCGCAGCAAACCTTCAGGCGATCCGGCTCGTCGGGGCTGGTCTGGGACGAGAGGTTCATCTCCGGCGAGGCGGCGGCGGGGGAGGAGGAGGAAGAGGAGGATCATACGACGCTGGGGAGGCGCCAAGGGAGCTCGGAGCTCAGGCGCTCGCAGAGCACCGGATCGAGCGGCGGGAGCGGCGGCCGCCAACGCTGGCGCCACGGTCCTGGCGCCGTCGTCGAGGGTGGGTTCCGCGCCGGGACCGTGGCGCCGGCAGCCGACCCGCCGTCCCCGGACGTGCACGGGTGCGCCTTCTGTGGGATCCTCGGCGGCGGCTGCGGCAAGTCGAAGTCGTCGGGCGGCAAGAGGTCGGCGCGGCCGAGAAGACGATGAATTAGATGCTTCTTCTTCTTGATTGCTTCCTTCGACCGTGGAGTTAAAGCGAGATCGCGCACGCTCGCTGTGTCTTCTCGCTCGGCTTGCTTTAATTCCTCGGTCTGCGTTGATGAAGCAGCTTTCTCTTTTCTTCCTCCTCTTCTGTTTCCGCTGCGGCGAGTGCTTTTAATCTGTTTATACATATTTGTGCTGCTCAATAATTTACAGGCTAAAAGATTAATTAGCATGTGATGCATCGGATCCATTTAAAATTTCTATGTCCAATTTCCTGATTCAACTTCAAACTATTTTCCTTTTTTTCTTTCTTTCCTTTCCTTTTCAATTAATTTACCGGAAGAGAAGCACTCTTCTCGTTGAATTTTTTTTAATAAAAATATCATGTAGGTATTATTTTTTTTAATGTCTGTCGTAACCTTTAAACCAATCAACTAATGGATTCATATCTTTTCTTTCCAGAACATTTTTTAATTTTAAAAACAAATAAAATATTTTAACTATTCTCCTACTGTATGCAGCCTTGGTATTCCTATACTCACACAGATTTAATTAATTTGGAAATCTTCCGAGTGAATATCCCTTCCTATGATATACCTATTTATGCGAGTCTAATTATAATATATTTATTAATATGTGAAATCCTAGATGACATGCACCAATTAAAATGAAGATTAGAAAATTAAAAAATAATAAAAATATAAATAATTCTCTTATACCAAATTACCTCATCCTCCTCCATCTTATTTTTTGATAACTTATTTGAAGTTATTCTCTATAAGTGTGCCTTTTCATTAAATATTAGACTAATTATTGGACTAACAGTGTATTTTGAACCGGTAAGTGGAGCTCAGATACATTCCAAACTTAAGGATATGATATTAGATGGATAAATATATGTGTTATTTTTCTTAAAGATAAATATGTTTATATATAATTACATACAAATAAGATAAAGAAATATCTTAAATACGATAAAGTTGACTATTCTATAAATAAAACGGATAGAGTAAATTTAAAAAATATTAAAATGAAAAACTATAAAATTAAAGCAACAAATCCAAACAAAATATAATGCAGTAGATAGATTTTTACCTCATCGTATAAAAAATATAATAATGCAATGATAGCAGAAAGCTTCGAGTTTAAAAAGAGTTTTCCTCATCACTCATCCATCATATCATATCTAGCGACGAGAGATTCCAGGGATGAGAATAAGATGAACACCTTGCAATAAATTTTCTCTCTTTTTTATTATTATTAGGTACAGACAAATCTCAGTTTTTTCTATTAACTCTATAACAAACGGTCATTGATTAATCCAAGTTAGTTATTAGGTACCGGGAAGGAGCCTTATCTCTAAAAATAATAATTCGCAATAAATAATTGATCTGACGGTCGTTAATTATTAGATTTATTGCTGCTGCCGCTGCTATTGATATTATTATTATATACGGGATACAGATTCCATTCGCCAGCAAAGCGATCAAAATACACGTAGGCGAGCTCTCTGCGGCCACATGATCCGCTGCCGATCGGACGGCGTCCCGTCCTCCACGCTGCCTCCCACTCCGCCTTTGGATTCCCCCCGTTCTGCATGGCTCCGCCCACGTCCACGCTCCCCGGCCGATGGCCAACCGATCCCTCGCCATCCGACGGCGCAGAATTCCGCCCTCAAAATCCCCTCCACCCCCAAACCCTCCTCTCCTTCCTCCCCTCTGCGATCGGAAACAGCCCCAGATCTTGTTACTATTTAATTTACTTATCGTCGCCACTCCCGCAGAGGAAGAGGAAGCGATCCAAGAAGAAGGAACTAAGCAGCATGCTTCAGGAGCAAGCGACGACGACGACGAGCTCGCTGCCTTCGAGCAGCGAGCGATCCTCCAGTTCCGGCCACCAGATCTACGACAGAGAAGAAGGCAGTAAACCCGAACCCTGACCTCTCGATCTCCGTCTCCGTCTCTCGGCTGAGGGACCGGGGTTTGTTTCGTGGCCGGTTTCAGGGATGGAGAGCGACGAGGACGCGAGGCGCGTGCCGGAGTTCGGGCAGGACGAGCAGGACCAGCCGGGGGGCGGCGACTCGTCCGCCTCGGGGCTCGGAGGAGGACACCGCGGCTGCGAGGAGGAGGAGGAGGAGGAGGAGGAGAACAGAGCGGTGGCTCAGTCGTCGTCGTCGGTCGCCGGAGGGCAGCGGCGGAGGGGGAAGAGCCCCGCCGACAAGGAGCACAAGCGACTCAAGAGGTAAATATCCATACCGATCACCCCATTCAATTAAGCAGCTGCTTGACGGACGGACGGATTAGGTTGCTGAGGAATAGGGTGTCGGCGCAGCAGGCGAGGGAGAGGAAGAAGGCGTACGTGAACGATCTGGAGGCGAAGGTGAAGGAGTTGGAAGGCAGGAACTCTGAGTTGGAAGAGGGCGTCTCCACATTGCAGAATGAGAACAACATGCTCCGTCAAGTATATATATATATCTCACTACAATGCAAGCACCATTTTTTTTGCCTTCTCAAGGAGGATAACTCCACTCCATTTAGAAAACAACGACAGAAGAAAGTAAATACAGAAAAAAAAACATTAAAACTGACTTTAATTAATTGATTTGATTTATCATTATCTTTCTCCGGGAAATGCAGATACTGAAGAACACAACCGGAAGCAGAAGAGGACCTGGAGAATAATTAATATTATAGGAAGCCATATATAAAGCACGTATATTTTATACATGTTTGATGATTTTAACTAGGTTGAGGACATATGTTGATGCTTAAATATTTATTAAGCAAGCAATTATTTATGATTTTGAAACTTGTAATGAGATTTTTTTCGATGTGACTAATAAATATTTTTAAAAGACAGTCAATATATTCTGAATAATGAAGTGCCTGTATATATATATATATATATAACTGACGTATTGCTGCTTTCGAGAAATATTTTTTCCGCATCTACATGTATACCGTAATATTTTTATAATATTTAATACTATATACGAGACTAGATTTATTTTAAAATTCAATGTTGTCGTGATAATCCTATTAAATTAAATGTTTTAAAAATATTATTATTTATGAATGTGTATTCTTTTTTTTAGAACTTAATTATTTATCAGCATAGAGCGGTTGGGCCCGAGCGCAAGCCATATGGGTAGAAATGGACTCAAACCGACCTGCGTACGAGCCGGCCCATCCTCCGGTGCGAGGAGATGAAATAAACGAGGGAATTCAAAAATATGCTGCACGTTGAATATGTTTTGATTCCGGAAGTCTTCATCAAAATATTGTTATTATTTTGCAAGGTCAATTTCACATTGAGAATGGGTACCTTTCGCGATATTTTTTCAAAAAAAAAATTAAATAGCTCCTCCACTTGACTCAGAGCTGGGTCGCCTATTTGGCCACGTACGTAACATGCGGAAATATATATCCAACCCATCAATCAACCTCTCCAGCTAATCCCAACCCCAGTAAAGCTTACGCTGCCACCAAATTGATCGTTAATTATCCAAAAACACACTCGTTGCTCGTATAATTTTATATCTGAAAAAATCACTTATTTTTGCCGCTACCAAGCTTCATCAGTACAATAAGAGTAGATTACATAAGCTTTAACAATAAATAATAATAACGATTAAGTGCTAATAAAAATCGGTAATCATGCTTAACAATTCTATTTTCCCCAGTGCATATCATTACCTCTTATGGATATATATTTAAAAAATTTACTAAGCTTGATTTAATCTAAACATATTGGAGTATATTTATAGATCCAAGCTTCTGCTTGCTGGAGATGAACAGTAAGCGTTTAATTTTAAAAAAAGAAAAGTAAACCTGCTGTTTTCAAAAGAAGAGAGTCAATCCGGTATGCCTGAATCGTAGTTCTTGAATTATGTAAAATTAAAGTAATGGAAAATAGAGGGAAGACGTGAGTAAATTTTAAAACTACAGACGCATTTATATATAATTAGGATAAATCGGAGGGGTGTCAGTGTAATCATAAAATAAAATATCATAAAAATGGAACAAAACGCACACGTTTCTTGACACCGACAGCTCATCGACCCACGGGCCACCGACACACCCCCAACCACCGCTTGGCTGATCGGCCGACGCTGCTCCGCAACCGGCTGACCGGCGCTCGCCGGTTCCCCTCGCTCGCTTGAGACAGCCTGTGCCCAACCAGCCGCGCCGACGACGTCGACGCCACCCGCCCCCCTCAGCGAGTGACGTCGCAACGGCCCATCTCCGCCTCCTCCTCCATCGGAGGGCCCACGTTTCGCCCCCTATCCATCCGACGGTCCCCCTTTCGCCTCGGCTCCGTTTGGACGTCGCTGTTGGGATTCCCGGTAGCTGGTTCGTCTCCGTCCTCCTCCTCCCTCGTCCTCTTCGGAGTTTGGATAAGTTTCAATTTAGTCCATATATTAAAAGTAATTTTATTCTAGCACCTAAAAACTATTTTCAACTGATTTGAAATTTTTAATCTAATAAATACACATGAAAACAGATGTAAATATTAAAGGAAACAATTCACATAATAATTTTTATCTGGATAATTTTTTTTACCCAATTTGTTTTTTCTTAGCGCATGCACATATGTGATATTCTAATGAAATTTCTCAAATATTAGGGATGAAACTGAAATTATTCTAAATTATGGGGGGGGGGGGGGGGGGGGTTGATAAAGTATTGAAGTTTGGCGGAGAAGGCAGTCGCTTTGGGCGTATTAAAATGAGGCAGGAGAGAGAAGGGGATGGGAGAGGCAGATAGGGAGTGAGAGAGCTCCCTTCCGTCGGTGGTGTTCTGCTTCCTCGCGTCCGATCGGAAGAGACGGCGGCGGCGGGGGACGGCGTCGGCCGATCGGATCTGCTTCGCTTTCCTCTCGGTTATGCGCTTGTAGCGGTTTGAGGGAGAAACTATAGAGAGAGACTGGATCTGAGGCAGCCATGGAGGCCAATGCCGGAATGGTGGCGGGGTCGCACAAGCGGAACGAGTTCGTGATGATCCGCCACGAGGGGGAGGCCGGGGTGGGTGTCTCTCGTTTTTTCCCCCCTCTTCGCTGTATGCCGGATGGGCGAGGATCGGGCCTTTTCCCTTCTTACTTTGTTCTGTTGGAAGAACTGTGGCATTTTAGTAGTTTGTTTGCTTGGATCTAGTAGTGGACTCTGCCTTTACTGTGGTTTGACTTCAAATTCGGGATCCTCTGATGCAATTTCTTCGTGGATTTTGTTCGGATTTGCTAGTTTTGTAGGAATCCAGACTAGTGCTGATGAATTTTGAAGTATCACGTTCTATTTGAGTTGCTATTCTCGGTATTTGAAGTCAATATCTAATTTGAGTTTTTTTTTTCGTTCGGAGAAATTCGTCAACTGATGTTTGTACCTGAGTGTTCAGTACACTATATCGCTTAGAGGATTTCTCTCCAGATCTAGGCGTATACACAAATTGTTTGATTCTGTTCCTTTTTGTTGTTGAATCCGGTTGCTTGTCGTCAACTCTTGTTAGATTCGGGATTTGTCTCTTCTACTTTAAGATGGGGCTCTCTCTCTATCTATTTTCCTTCCCTACAAATAATCCAGATGTGCTTTAGGATCCTTAAAATACATATATAAGAAAGGCTCGCGACATGGATTAATGCCTTGAATAAACACGGAATGTTACCGATTGTACTATCTGTTTCTATTGGAATTTAGATATCCCATTCTTCTTCTTCCTATTGACTGTGCCTATATCTTGAGCAAAAATCTCGTTTTTCTGCCTTTTCTTACTTGCATGGATCTGCATGCTGATTATAGCTTCAAGAACTTGTTCTTGGAACTGAATGCTTAATGCCTTTTTTATTCATTTCAAAACTGAAAATTGCAAATCTTGCATTTTTGGACCAGTTTTCATCTGAACTAGAATGATGATGGCGGTAACTTTGTTTAGATACTTTATTCACGGTTTTATATCATGGAGAGCTGTACGTCTTTTATAACTATTCCGATTTCTTTACATCAAGTAGTCCTTTCAAACTGTACACAAAGTGTACACCTACGGGAGGATCACAGGGGTCTTGGGTTCAAGGGTTCAAGACTCATTAATTTCTAAAAAAAAAAAGTAGTCCTTTCAAACTATCCGGTCTTACATTTGTTGTTTTTTTAATAATGCAGCCTAAGATGCTGAAGAATTTCAATGGACAAGAGTGTCAAATCTGTGGTGACACAGTAGGTCTCTCAGCTACAGGGGACCTTTTTGTTGCTTGTAATGAGTGTGCCTTCCCAGTTTGCCGAGCTTGTTATGAATACGAGAGGAAGGAAGGGAATAAGTCTTGCCCTCAATGCAAGACTCGGTACAAAAGACACAAAGGTAAGACGCATAAGTCTTCATAGTTTTGTTGCATACACATGTGCAAGGATAAAATCAAAATTTTTTGCTAAGCTCGCAAGGCCTAAATTTTAGTCTTCAAATTATAAATTTTAATTTAGATAACTATTTATTATTTGTGAATTCCAGGTAGTCCTCGAGTTGAGGGAGATGAGGAAGAGGATGATGTTGATGATCTGGACAATGAGTTCAATTACAGGCATGGCAATGTTAAGGCGGGAAGTAAATGGCAGGCAGAAGATGTTGATTTATCTTCGTCTTCTAGACATGAACCACAACACCGTATTCCACGTTTGACTAGTGGGCAACAGGTAGAACAAAAGAACTACTTACTGGTGTAGATTTCACTAGACACGTTTGAGAACCGCTTTATCTATTTTATTCGATATCTTCCTTTTTTGTGCCAAATAAAGTCAAGTGACATGATGGTCCATTTGTTAGTGGCTTTCTGTTAAGTCTTACCATTATAACAATTTTCAGATTTCTGGGGAAGTACCCGATGCAACACCTGATCGTCAATCTATTCGAAGCCCAACACCAGGCTATGTTGATCCCAGCTTGCCAGGTAACGTTTAATCCTTTCTCCACCTACAACTACTGTTGGCTAATGCATAGCCAATTTGCCTTTCCAGTGACTTGATTTTATTGTGGTATATTATACTGCAGTTCCAGTAAGAATTGTGGATCCTTCCAAGGACTTGAACTCTTATGGGCTTGGCAGTGTTGACTGGAAAGAAAGAGTTGAAGCTTGGAGGCTCAAGCAGGACAAAAACATGATGCAAATGACCAACAAATACAATGATGGCAAAGGAGGCGATATGGAAGGAACTGGTTCAAATGGTGAAGATCTGCAAATGTACGGACTTGGAACTTTTATTTTACCTTTCTTATTATTCTTTGCCCTTTTCTTATTCCTCCTGACATCACTGATCATTATTGTTATTATCTTCATCTGTATCTCTGCATCTGTTTTAGATCTATATTTAAGAAGTTCTATCTATATGCTCTGCAAATATATTTTCTTAATGTTCATTATGATTTATTTTACTATAGGATCCGAGAATAATGTCATGCTTTACTATTCAGAAATGTTGATCCATTGCTCCCACTCATTTAGTTCTTCAATGTATAGATCTATGCAAGGCTGAATGAACCAGTTCATTCTGTCCATGTTCATGAAGTCTCATCACATTTGTACCTGGATTTATTTATTTGTTATTAAAGTATTGCACTGGACTGATGCTTTGCTGAAACATAATTAATTTCTTAAATTGTCTTTTTTCAGGGCTGATGATGCTCGTCAACCTCTGAGCCGTCTCGTGCCGATTCCTTCTAACCAACTTAACCTGTATCGTGTTGTCATCATACTTCGGCTTATCATTTTATGTTTCTTCTTCCAATATCGTGTGACTCATCCAGTACGAGATGCTTACCCTCTTTGGCTAACATCAGTTATTTGTGAGATCTGGTTTGCCTTGTCATGGCTTCTTGATCAATTTCCAAAATGGTATCCCGTTAATCGTGAGACGTACCTTGATAGACTTGCACTGAGGTTAGATCTTAAGTTATATATCTTCCCATGACTATGAACATGATATTCTAAATTTTGTACTTCCATTTAATTCCTCTAAAATGCACATTTGCAGGTATGATAGAGATGGTGAACCATCCCAGCTTGCTCCTATTGATGTGTTTGTGAGTACAGTGGATCCTTTGAAAGAACCTCCGCTGATAACAGCCAATACAGTCCTGTCTATTCTTGCTGTGGATTACCCAGTCGACAAAGTTTCATGCTATGTTTCTGATGATGGTTCAGCGATGCTTACTTTTGAAGCCCTATCAGAAACTGCTGAGTTTGCAAGAAAGTGGGTGCCATTTTGCAAGAAGCATAATATTGAACCCAGGGCCCCAGAGTTTTACTTTGCTCAAAAGATAGATTATCTGAAAGACAAAATTCAACCATCTTTTGTAAAAGAGAGACGGGCTATGAAGGTAAGTCTGGATTTATTTGCAATTATACTTTGGGATTATAATTATAGGATGTAACAACTTGCTTTCATTTCAGAGAGAGTATGAGGAGTTCAAGGTACGGATAAATGCTCTTGTTGCCAAGGCACAAAAAACTCCAGAAGAAGGCTGGACAATGCAGGATGGAACTCCTTGGCCTGGAAATAACCCAAGAGATCATCCTGGCATGATACAGGTTCCATATCTTTTCTACAATACTTCATTACATTCTTTAACATCTTTATACTGATTTTCATTGTTTAATGTAGGTCTTCTTGGGTCATAGTGGAGGGCTTGATACTGATGGCAATGAGTTACCTAGACTGGTATATGTATCCCGTGAGAAGAGACCAGGTTTCCAGCATCACAAAAAGGCTGGTGCAATGAATGCCTTGGTTTGTATCCTTCATCCTTTACTGTCCTACTATTATATCTACATATTATATGTTCAGTGTTGAATTTTTATCTACACTTTGGTTGATGATGAAACCTCTAATTTTGTGTATGTTGGTCAGATTCGGGTATCTGCTGTTCTCACCAATGGTGCCTACCTTCTCAATGTGGATTGTGATCATTACTTTAATAATAGCAAAGCTCTTCGGGAAGCAATGTGTTTTATGATGGATCCTGCATTTGGAAGGAAGACATGCTATGTGCAATTTCCACAAAGATTTGACGGCATAGATTTGCATGATCGATATGCTAATCGCAACATCGTCTTTTTTGATGTAAGCAATATACTAACAGATTCGTGCACTGTGACATAGTGGAAACAGTTGCTCACTGTTATTATGCTGTACAGATCAACCTGAAAGGTTTGGATGGCATCCAAGGTCCTGTCTATGTGGGAACGGGGTGCTGTTTCAACAGACAGGCCTTATACGGTTATGATCCTGTATTGACCGAGGCTGATCTGGAACCAAACATTGTCTTCAAGAGCTGTTGTGGTTCAAGAAAGAAAAGGAAGGGAGTTGATAAGAGCTACATTGATAGTAAAAAAAGAGCTATGAAGAGAACTGAATCTTCAGTTCCCATCTTCAATATGGAAGATGTCGAGGAGGGCATAGAAGGTAATAACTGTTTCTTGTGCTGATATTTTTGTCTGCTAGGAAGCAACTGAACACAGTAAAGATAACTTTCATGCATTGATATCGACATCTTTCCTGCACTTTTAATTTTATTGATACTACAAAAGCCTCACAAGAAATTGAAAACTCGTCCTTCTATCAATATGGCTCTGTCTGCCGATATGGATGAAGAAACTTGATGATATATGAAGCGTGAACATTGATATCAAATACCAATATGCTAGATCATTGATATCAGTTAACATTACTCATTCATGCTTAATACAATAAATAATGTATGCATACTCTATTAAATGTGTATCCATCCATGTGATAAAAGAAAGGAAATACTTATGATATATCAATCATTCAATGTATTATTGCTTCATAGTGTGGAACGTTATGTTGATTGGTGAGCAGTAGGAGCCTTTCAAAATGTGATGCTTTTCTATCCATAATATGGTCATTTACTTCGGTTGATGATTAAACATAGATTATTATTTTTGTATTATAGGTTATTATAAGCACATGTTTTGGTACCTGTCTTCATATTGTTGCATACTCAATCCCTTTGTCCCTTGAATATTCTCCAAACTAGAAACAAGCACTTCACAGTAGCCAAGTATCCGTGGCCTGTTACATCCTTTTAAAGGATCCAGGTCCGTCTATGGATGTGATCGTACTAGGGGGAGTCGGGTGTGGATATGTTCCTCTGCATGTATAGTTATTGACCTCTTTTCTGTTTTTGTCCTGCTTCATCTTCTATAATGCAATATGAATGTTAATTCATTCCTCGTGTTTTTTTTGGCATCTTCAGGTTACGAGGATGAGAGAACACTGCTAATGTCCCAAAGGAACTTGGAAAAGCGTTTTGGGCAGTCACCAATTTTCATTGCATCTACCTTTATGGAGCAGGGAGGCATACCACCATCAACAGATCCAGCGTCCCTTCTAAAGGAAGCCATACATGTCATTAGCTGTGGGTATGAAGATAAGACCGAATGGGGGAAAGAGGTTAGTCTGGATAACATTCAGTCACGGTCTAGTATCCAACTGTTCTCTATAAAAAAGTCGATGAACTTAACTCGTGCTCTTTTATCCAGATTGGCTGGATCTACGGTTCCGTTACAGAGGATATTCTTACCGGATTTAAGATGCATGCTCGGGGATGGATTTCAATATATTGCATGCCACCCAGACCTGCATTCAAGGGTTCTGCTCCCATCAATCTTTCTGATCGTCTGAACCAAGTGCTTCGGTGGGCTTTGGGATCAGTTGAAATTCTGCTAAGTAGGCATTGCCCAATCTGGTATGGCTACAGTGGAAGATTGAAGCTTCTTGAAAGGGTGGCATATATCAACACCATAGTTTATCCAATTACATCTATCCCACTGATTGCCTACTGTGTTCTTCCGGCTATATGCCTTCTCACGGGGAAATTTATTATTCCAGAGGTCAGCTCTTTGCCATCTCTCATTTGATCCCATGGGCATGCATCTGCGTCTTAACTTCTTAAACTGTCTACAGTCTGCATTAATAATAAATCTGGATTTTGGAGTCTTCGTATGAACTATCAATTTGACATTCTGTAGTTTCCACTTACTGTTTATTTTAGTTCTTATTCTCTTTTAGGCACTAGACGTAAGATAGAGTGTGATCCTGTCTGTTTACCCAACAAAATATTACTTGCCTCCGTTTTAAAAAATTCCTTGTATTGCTGAGGTCTCTTCTGATCTTCCTATCACCATTTTGCAGATAAGCAATTATGCAGGAATGTGGTTCATTCTTCTCTTCATTTCCATTTTTGCCACCGGCATTCTCGAACTCCGGTGGAGTGGTGTAGGGATCGAGGACTGGTGGAGAAACGAGCAGTTCTGGGTTATTGGTGGTACCTCCGCCCATCTGTTTGCCGTCTTCCAGGGTTTACTCAAGGTGTTGGCCGGTATCGATACCAGCTTCACCGTCACGTCAAAGGCCTCCGATGAGGATGGAGAGTTCTCCGAGCTGTATGTCTTCAAGTGGACCAGTCTCCTCATTGCCCCAACGACCGTCTTGGTCATCAACATGGTAGGGATCGTTGCCGGAGTCTCGTACGCCGTCAACAGTGGTTACCAGTCATGGGGCCCTCTCTTCGGAAGGCTCTTCTTTGCCTTCTGGGTGATCGCCCATCTGTATCCCTTCCTCAAAGGTCTAATGGGGAGGCAGAACAGGACTCCAACCATCGTCATCGTCTGGTCCATCCTTCTCGCCTCCATCTTCTCCTTGCTTTGGGTGCACATCGACCCCTTCACTTCTCCCACGCAGAAGGCCGCCCAAATGGGACAGTGTGGCATCAACTGCTGAGACAGTGAGCCTTCTCCTCACAACCTCATTCAACAACATATTGGAGAATTGCCCAGGTCTAGAGATGTTTTAGTTATTTATTATGTTTATTTATTGTCACAGTATAAATTGCTTGATGCCTCATGTTGCAGCAATCTCAAATTTCCACCCTTATATATTTTTTTGTGTGTAGCATATGACAAATTTTTATGTAAGACAAGGACTCTTGTACAAAACGTGATGAACTTGGGACTATCATCGTTCTATGTTTAAAAGATTTGCCCTCCTTTTGTGATGAATGTTATCCCTTCTGAACTCGAGCAAACTGAAGTCAATGCGGTGTGTCGTTGATTTGAGAAAGAAAGATCTCTCCGAGGTCATCAAAAAAGTAGTTGAAATATAATGAGGATGCAATAGTGATGCTTTCTTTCTCGGATTTAAATAATTTTGGAATGAGTAATTTCGTTCGATGAAAATTTTGGGGATTAGGGTTGCATTTTAACGTACGTAATCTTGATTATTGTTGGTGTCAGTACTTTCCGGATTGCTTTGATTAGTTCTAGAATTATCATATTTAGTTTGACTTCTGGTTTATTTTTCTAGATGCTTCTTAGTAATAGAAAATAATTGGTCCTAGTCGATTCAGTCTAACTTAAATTGATTTATGTACAGATAAAATTTGAGTGTACACTGAGGAACATTTTAACCTAATTTGATCAAAATGTCCTTGTTTTATACTGTGTTTGGAGTTCAGATGCGTCCATCCATCCGGTTCTTTTTATTTTGTGAAGTCTCTGTGCATTCTTCTTCTCATGGATCAGTTCAATAGAACTTAATAATAAATTCTAAAATTAAGTTGGATGAGACCATTGCCTACTAAAATTTAAGAACAAGGTCAGGGAAAAAATTAATTTTAAATTTAAACCAGCATTACGTGTTTATTTTTTGGAGACCCAAAAATGTCATCATGAAAAAACCCTCTTCCGTCACCGCCAGTTTTTTTTTCTCTTCTTAAATTCACGTGTATTTATTATGATTATTATTATTTTTGTATCGTAAGACCCTGCGATGCCAAAAGTGTCGTACAGAGCGGACCGGCAGAGTAAAATTTGATGATAAATGGAAATTTGGTGGGCCCGCCGATCCCACCGAGTCGCTGCGGGAAATGGAAATAAGGATTAAAAAACCCACCTCCACTTCCCCAGACTTGGTTTGTCTTTTTCCATTCCCTTCCTTCTCCCAATACCCCCAGCCTCAGCCTCTGAAAACTCCCCAACCCTACAATTAGTAAAAGGGAAACAATTAATTAATTATCTTCCATTCAGTTTTTTTGTTTAAAAAATTTATTGTTATTTTTATCTTCCATAGTGTTTGATTTTTTTTAAAAAGCTCAAGTAGGTCATTTGATTTAAATATTAAAATAATTTATATGATTATAGCTTCAAAGACCTAATATGATTTTTTTTTAAAATTACGAATAAATTGGAATACAGATATTAGATGCAACAAATCAGAATGCAGAGAGCCTTATTGTAAAATAATAAGTGCACCGTATCAAATAATTCTAAGTAAATAAGAGAAACAAGAAGGTCGATGTAACAATCTAAGGTCACCAGTGAAGTGAATTAAAATTTAAGTGATTTTTTTTCAAACCAGGGAAACACTAAAATTTACTCGTTCTGCATTAAAAGCTAAGGATTTTTTTAAGAAGAAAATTAAAATCCCCAAAAGATATTATTCTTCGTTTCGTCTCCCAGAAATTTGCCGTCTTTTCCAACGAGCATTCGAGATAAATAGAATTATTATTCCATACGACCCCCTCCCCGGGTGCCCCTAGGTGAACGTAATCTCATCCGTCCGTTTCCATCAACTCCTCATCTGAACAGTTCATTTTTAATTTCTTAACACTCGAGCTGTGGACCTGCCGTCAAGTCATTAAAGGGTCAGGGTTGGAGACAACCCGAAATGAACGGTGATTACTGTATCCTCATAAGGAAGACTACGTAGGGTTGTCGCATAGGATATTTATTCGGCTGTTGGTCGCCCAAACGCCTCCCTCTTCCTTTTTAAGTTTACATAACACAAGCTTTTTGTAGGTGGAGGAGAGCGCAGAGAGAGAAGAGAAGAGAAATGGCGAGGCCGTCGTCCTCCGACTCCCCGATGGCATCCGCTTCCTCCGCCGCTGACGCTTCTGCCGCTGCAGCACCACGCCTACGACCACCAGTGCTGCCACATTCGTCTCGTCCGACGCGTCCTCCCTACCACCCTCCGCAGCTCCGGTATCAAACCCCGCTGCCTCCTCGTGGTGGTGGAGGCGCCTTCTTCCCGTTTGAGCCCTTCCGTCTTCCCGCACGTCCTCCTCCACCTTCCCCCACCTACGACCAGACCCCTGGTCTTCCCTCCAACCTCAACGTCTACGCCCCGCCTGCCTCCGGCTGTTGGACCCCCTGCTGCCCCCCTGCCGGCTGCGGCAGAGGCCACCCCGACCCGAGCCCTTCCTCGATCGCCGACCAGTTCGGCGGTTTGACGTTCTCTAACGGCAACGCTTCCAGAAGCGGAAGCCCCGGAGGTAGTGGGGCGATCGACTTCGACGCCTACAAGGACATCCCCGTCGAGGTCAGCGGGGAAGACGTGCCCCGGCCGGTGAACACCTTTGCGGAGATCGATCTGGGGGAGGCGCTGAACCTGAACATCCAGCGGTGTCGATACGTGAACCCCACTCCCGTGCAGCGGTACGCTATCCCGATCTTGCTCCACGGGCGGGACCTGATGGCCTGCGCGCAGACCGGGTCGGGGAAGACTGCCGCGTTCTGCCTCCCGATCCTACGAGGGGTAATGAGGGGGAGGGGGAGCGCTCTGCCGCCACCGTTGCAGTGTCCACCTCGTGGTGCTCATGTTGCCTTTCCTCGCGCGCTAATTCTGTCTCCCACCAGGGAGTTATCCTCTCAGGTTTGAAATGTTTTCTACTTTGTTTTAATCACTCTTGCAGGTTCTACTTTTCTCATTCTTTACATTGTAATTTTTCACATCACAGATTCATAATGAAGCTAAGAAGTTTGGCAATCAGACAGGGGTCAGAATCGTAGTGGCATATGGAGGAACACCCATCTATATGCAGGTTAATTTAATTGCTCCTCTAATTAAGTCGGTAACTTGGTATATAAGATTTCTTTGCTGGTTTTTTTTTCTTTTTGTTTGATGTTTTTTGTGAAACAACTATCAATTTATTATGCTTTGTGTATGAAATTTAATAGCTTCGTGACCTTGAAAGGAGCGTTGAGATTCTTGTTGCCACACCCGGTCGTTTGGTGGATTTATTAGAGCGAGGTCGGGTTTCTCTTCAAGAAATCAAATATTTAGCATTAGATGAGGCGGATAGGATGCTGGATATGGGTTTTGAGCCTCAAATCAGGAAAATAATCCAGCAAATGGATATGCCTCCTCCTGGCCATCGGCAGACAATGCTCTTCAGTGCGACGTTCCCAACAGAGATACAGGTTTGATTATGACTTGGTCCTATTGAGCTCTATGTTTGATGCATATAAATAAATAAAACCAATAAATAAGCAAAATAAACTATTTCTAACTTTAATCTATGACAATATTCGTGCCCCGAACTGGAACTGGTTTTCTGTCTAAACATGTCAGAATGTGAACTTTATGTGTAATTTTGTATTTTGAGTTGTTCCTTTTGGTAGCTGATGTTCTTCTCATGCAGCAATTAGCATCAGAGTTTCTGTCAAATTACATATTCCTGGCTGTTGGAAGGGTTGGATCTAGCACTGATTTGATTTCTCAAAGAGTGGAATATGTTCCTGAGATGGATAAAAGAGGACACTTAATGAATCTTGTACGTACACCGAGAGATGGAAAGGTATGTAACCTGAACAAATTTTTATGTTTTCGGGGAATGCTTCTTTTGTGTATCTGTATGAATCAATTTTATGCTAATTACATAAAGCAAGTTAATGTGCATAGAATGCATGCTCATTTTGATTAAAGTAGTAGGACTTGAGTTTGTGGTTTTTTTGATTAAAGTAGTAAGACTCGAGGTTGTGGGTTTATGATTTACTAAGATATTAAAAAAGTTGAGGGGATAGCCATAATCTAATTGTATCCAGATACCTCTGTATTTTCTGTGTTGTTAGTTTAAATGATTTGTCCCGAAGTGCAAATTTGATTTGTATATCTCCTCACTGACGTACAGACATGTGTGATAGATATGATATGGATAGTTTATTTCTCTCTGGAAAAGCAAACTTATATGTATTTTTGCTATGGTCATGTCCGTTACTTAAAAGCATGATTTCTCTTTTGTAGCAAGGTTTGACACTGGTTTTTGTGGGAACTAAAAGAGCTGCTGATTCATTGGAGAATTGGCTTTCTGGAAGTGGCTTTCGTGCAGTATCCATTCATGGTGATAAAACACAACTTGTAAGTTGGACAGAGGACTAAAACCCTCAGTTTTTTGGAAATTACTATCAGTAATGTTTCCACAGTTTGATGTAGGTACCTGTACTGTATCAGTGAATAGTTAGTTAGTAGTTATCATGTGCTGGATTTTTGTTGCCAATGCTCTCAGTTTAAGTTCCTGTTTCTTCGTGGAATCCTAGTAACATATATTGTTGCTTTGATATATGAAGGAGCGGGAGCGCGCTTTGAGGCTATTTAAGAGTGGTGCAAATCCCATCTTGGTGGCAACTGACGTAGCTGCACGAGGACTGGATGTCCCACATGTTACTCATGTCATCAACTATGATTTGCCAAGAGATATAGATGATTATGTTCACCGGATTGGGAGAACAGGTAGAGCCGGGAAGGCTGGTCTGGCCACTGCGTTCTTTAGTGAAGTAAACCAGCCATTAGCAAAAGAACTGGCTGAATGTATGGACGAAGCCAAGCAAGATGTCCCAGATTGGCTTCGTAATTGTGCAGCCATGCCATCATGTGGTGGAAAGAAAAGCCGACGGTATGGTAAAGGATTTGGAGGCCAAGATTATAGGACGGAATCGAATGACTTATGCCATTACAGTAACTCATATGGTGGAAAAGGTCGCAATGCAAATCTTAATAATTTTGAGTTTAAAAGTTTTGGTGCTAATGCAGGTGTGGTAGAAAACCACGCTGCTGCTGATGGATTGAATTATTCAACTAAGGAAAACCACGATGTCGATGGTGGAAATAGTTATGCAACTGAGGAAACCCATGAGCTCCAAAACCATGCTGAGCTACGAAGTTGCGGTGGCAACACATATGGAGGCAACAGTGAAACCAGTGATGTTTTCGCGTTCAAAAGTCATGTTCTAGGCATCGAAGGAATTGTTCCCAGTGGATGGGACTGAACTCAATTTGTAAGCTGCTTACTGTTGGATAATGGAAATTATCATATTCTGTCTTCTTACTTAGATTAGTTCCTCTCTTGCTTACCACGTTTGACTTGCCTTTTGAATTCTGATTTGACAGGTGATGTAGTTCGATGATTTTGCATGTGCAGATTGTCTTTTTATTGCTGCCTATAATTCAAGACTGGAAAGCAAGTGTAAAGACACTCGTCTTGTTTTTTTGTTGCATATTTATGCATAGAATGTTTGGTTGCTGTGTAATTTTTGGATGTTACAATGTGAAAACTTAACCATCTTATTTAGAGATAGCATAAAAGCCTATGTTTCACTTATTTTGTTCATCTAATGTTTTCTGTGATATTTACGGCCACAGTATTTCTAAGCCAGCTTGCTCGATCAAAATCCATTGCCCATCCTGCCTGCAGAACCAAATTGGAAGTGAAAGCCTCATGGCAGCTCAGCATGTCTTTGGGTACTCAGAATTATTTGACCTGCTTAGATCTTTGTTTTAGTTAAAATTTTAAAAAAAAGTTATCAATTGGCAACTGTTTGATACAAAATAAGAGTATCCGCATCTTCCTGCTTTGTGCTCATCTCCAACCCCAAACATCGAGCCACAAAGTGGATTTCTTCTGCCAGAGGATGAGTCTTGTCGCCGGAGGAGAACTTGTGCATGTGCACAGAAGAATCCCTGACGCCGGCGTCCACCCAGCTGAACCCGATCTCCTTCCGAACTCCCCTCTCCCTCATCCCCTTCCTCAACCTCGCCACGTTGTCCCAGTCCCCCTTCTCCGCATAAATGTTCGACATCAGCACATACGCCCCGGACTCGGCTGGCTCCTTCTCCACCAGCGCCGCTGCCACCCTCTTCCCCATCTCCACCTCCCCATGCAATCTGCACGCCCCCAGCAGGCTCTGCAACGCCGACGTCCCTGTTGACGTCGGCGCCGTCAGCAGGAATTCCTCTGCTTCCCTCAGCATCCCCGCCTTTCCCAGCATGTCCACGACGCACGCGTAGTGCTCCGGCCATGGCTCCAGCCCGTGCTCGTGCACCATCGAGTGGAACACCTCCCGCCCCCTGTCTACCATCCCTTTGCAGCCGCAGGCGACGAGGACGGCCAGAAACGTGATGAGGTCGGGGCGGACGCCCGCTCGCTTCATGGCCTCGAAGAGGCCCATCACCTCCTCGTAGTCGCCGTGCTTCGCGTGGGCCGAGATGATCGCCGTCCAGCCGATAAGGCTCTTGAGAGGAGTCTCGTCGAACGCTCTCTGGGATTCGGCGATGCTTCCGCGCTTCGCGTACATGTCGATGAGAGCGCCGGAGACGTAGGCGTCGGTGTTGAGACCGGACTTGATGATGCGGCTATGGCAACTCTGGCCGTAGGAGAGGGTGACTGTTTCAGCTGCCGTCATGGCGCTCAAGATGCTCCCGAACGTGTACTGGTTCGGATTGCAGTGCAAGATCAAGGAGGAGAACACTGTGAGAGCTTCTTCACACTGCCCGTTCTGAGCGTATCCTGAAACCAAGGCATTCCAAGAGATGATCACCCTCGTCCCCATTCCATCAAACACCTTCCTTGCATCCTCCATGGACTTCAGCTTTGCATGCATGGTGATGAGACTGTTGGAAACATTCACCTCCTCGGCCATTCCAGTCTTGAAGCTGATCCCGTGAATCATTTGCCCTTCTCTTACCATGTGTTCGTCGACGGTGAAGATTAATGCGACGAAAGTGACATCATTTGGTTCGACACCTTCGAGTCTCATGGCATTGAACAGTGAGACTGCGTTCTCTGGGTCGACGGAGATCATGGTCGTCCACGAGATAACATCTCTGTCTGTCATTTTCTCGAACACCTTCTTGGCAGAGTCGACATCGCCGTGCTTGCAGTACATCGACATAAGCACGTTGGCAACCGAGACGTGGCCCTGAACCCCAACCTTCGTCGCGAAGCCATGGATCACGTTGGCAATGCTTCCTCCGTCGCCGCACGCCGGGATCACACTGGCGAACGTGATGCGATCAGGTCTAACATCTCCCTCCCTCACCATCCGGAGGAACAGCTCGACGGCTTCGCCTCCTGCGCTCCCCTCTTGCGTAAGCCCGCTGATCAACGCATTCCACGATACCAGATCTTTAAGCGTCATTTCGTCGAATACCTTCTTGGCTTCATCGGTGCAGGCAGCCCTCGCGTACGCGGTGATGAGCGCGTTTGCCACGAAGATGTCGGAACCAAATCCTGACTTGAGAACGAGGCAGTGCAGCTGCCGATCGGATTCCAACTCCTGAAGGTCCGCGGCGGCGGCGAGGACCGTGCTGAAGGTGACGGCATCGGGGCCAACACCTGCTTGCCGCATGCGCGCGACAAACTCCAGCGCGTCAGCGGCGGAGGCGAAGCCCGCAAGGATGGTATTCCAGGATACGACGTCGGGGAAGGGCATCCAGGCGAAGAACTCGCGGGCGAGGTCGAAGGAGCCGGATTTGGAGTACATGTTCATGAGGGAGTTGGCGACGACAGAGTAGGCGTCGAGGCCAGAGCGCACAGCGAGGGCGTGGACCTGCAGGCCCGCTCGGCCGCGACAGTGCTTGAGGGAGGAAAGGATCGTGGCGGTGTTGAGGGTGACATCGGAACGGAGTCGAGATCTGATGGCATGGAGGGGGTGGAGCAACGCAGCAGCGTTCTCCGGGCATGCGGGGGAGGGATTTAGGTGAGTAAATTTGTCGAACAGTTGGCGGTGGTGGTCAGAGGAGAAGGAGACGCGGAGATGGGTGCAGCGGGCGGTGGGTGCATGAGGACGTAGTGTGAGGCGTGCGAGGGTAAAGGAGCGGCGCATGAGATCGTCGACATGCGGCCGCGGAACGCCTCAATATCCCGAGAGGTAATTTTATGCTAATTAAATACACGTTAAAATTATAATGGCAGCTACCCTTACCGCTGCTCATGTCATCGACAGACGTTCGCTTTAATTAATTCAAAAGAGAAACCTCGCGACCATAAAAGGAGCGCACTCTTTCGCCGACCCGTCTCGTGTTCCTCTGCCATCCGATCCCCTCGGCCACCGCGGTCCGCCGTCTTACGGCCGCGACAAGGGTCCGATCCGGCCGTGCCTTCGCCGCCACCACCACCGCCTGCTGTCTTCTCCCTCCAATGTCCATGGAGACGAAGCCGCTGCTCCCGACGCCGCCGCATCGGAAGTTCGCGGTGCCCTTGCTCGCCTCCCTCCTCCTCCTCTCCTCTCTTTTCATCTCCACCTCCTTCCTCTCCCGGCACTCCCCCCGCCTCTTCCCCTTTTTCCGCTGGATCTCGCCTGCTGACTCCGACACCAACCTCTTCGTCGAGACGAAGCTCCGCATCCGGTCCCCGCCCTCCGCTTCAGCCGTTCCTCGTCTCGCCTACCTCGTCTCTGGCTCCTCCGGCGAGGGCCCCAGCCTCCTCCGGGTCCTCCGTGCACTCTACCACCCCTCCAACAGCTACGTGCTCCACCTCGATCTCGAGGCCCCCCCGTCGGAGCGCCTCGAGCTCTCCGCCGCCGTGCAGAGCGACCCTGTCTACAGTCGCTTCGGCAATGTGCGGGTGGTTGTCCGTGCCAATATGGTTACCTACCGGGGTCCTACAATGGTGGCCAACACGTTGCACGCTGCAGCCATCCTCCTCAAGGAAGCCGGCAATTGGGATTGGTTCATCAACCTCAGCGCCTCGGATTATCCCCTCGTCACTCAGGACGGTCAGATCTCTTCTCATCCTTTACTTTGCCTATTATTATTTTGGTTCTGTAATCCGGTGAGACAGGGAATGTGGATTTGGGGATCGCTTGCTGTCTCTAATAAGAGTTGTTGTTGAATTTATTCTCTAATAAACAAATTATTCTCTGATAAAAAGTTGCTGCTGAATTAGTTGGGGCATTGCAGTTCTGAGATCTGGGAGCATCTACTTCTGTTCACCTACTCCCCCCATTCCTTCTTTTTTTACAGAAAAAAAAGAGTTGTGGGTTGTCCTTCCGATTGTATGGTACTATATGTCTGATTAATTCTGCCACGATGACTCACTCATGTGGTTCTTAACTCAGAGCCCAGGTTCCGGGTACATTATCCAAGAGTTTAGTTCTGCTACAAATTTTGCACTGTAAACCAATGCAGTTTTGGACCAAAGTCCATAGTGTAAATACATTCAGGCATGCCAAGATAATTAGGTTAAGAGTGATTGCTATTCAGAACAAAAGTGAGATTACTGAATAATCTCTTTTTTTTGAGAGGTTAATGAAGGCAAATATTTTTTTTTCTTCTTATAGTATGAGTGAAAGATGTAACTAACTCTAATGATGCGCTCACTTGTAAAAAATTGCATTTTGATTAGTTCTCAAGAATAAGGGCAATCCAGCAATTGCATAATGGCAAGCAGTTTATATCTAACATTATAGGTTTATATCATTTCTTTATACAGTTACATTTCATGTCCGCTGACATTTTTTTTCCATTTCTTCTTCCTGGGTGAACAGATCTGCTCTACACGTTATCAACTATACCTCGACACCTAAACTTCCTCGAGCATACTAGTGATATTGGATGGAAAGAGTATGTGAAACATCTTCGTGTGGTTTTTATCATTCTGTTTATTAGTGATTTATGCTACATTGTTTCTCTAACATGGTGCTGAATGTGCAGGAACCAGAGGGCTAAGCCTGTCATTGTAGACCCTGGGCTATATAGTCTTCAGAAGTCAGATGTGTTTTGGGTTTCTGAGAAAAGGAGTCTACCCACTGCATTCAAGCTTTTCACTGGTAACCTTGCAAACCCTGAATTGCATCTCCAATTAGCTAGTGTCTGGTTTTCGGGGTGTAATTAGGGGGTGGATTTTCCATTCCACCTCCAAACTAAGCATTTAAAATTATACTTAGCTATATGGTATTAGCTATAGAAGCTGAGCAAATTTTTATTTTGCACGAGCACATATCTTGATTCAGATCATCTGGATTATATTAATTATTAGTAGTTGTCTACATGATCATACGTCATATGATATCACGGACTTAATATCTGTCTAGGCTATAGCCCATAATCTTCATCTTATGTTCTTTATTTCTTCTCATGCTTTTATATGGATCAAGTACAGTCTAAACAGAAGTGTCACAGATATCTAATTAGGTCATGCAAATGGCAAGAGTAGAATAGTGCATGAAGCTTCCGTAAATGCAAATTTTGGAGGATCTAGTTATGCATTTACCTGTTCGAGGAGAGTTACAAAGGAGCAATTCTAATATTGTGTCAAAGACATAACTTAGCGTGTACAAATTCACCTCGTGAACTGTTTATCCTTGATGTCGTTGGCATGCAAGTGAAATGCTTCTATGCCAATTCATGCCAGTTGAATTAACATGGATTGGTTCAAATAACAAACAGCTTGTGTTTAAGACAGTTTTATGGTAAAGAATTATACTTGAAATAACAAAAAAGAATATATTTAAGTGCATCCTTGTTAGAGCTAATTGTAGAGACTATATATGGATGCGCTACTGTTACTATTGCAAATGACATAATTAACATTTGATTTCTTCTTAAGGTTCTGCTTGGATGATGCTTTCTCGTCAGTTCATTGAGTTCTGTGTCTGGGGTTGGGACAACCTTCCGCGCACGGTTTTAATGTACTATGCAAACTTCCTCTCTTCTCCTGAGGGTTACTTTCATACGGTCATCTGCAATGCTCCCGAGTTCCGCAACACCACTGTTAATCATGATCTCCACTTCATCGCTTGGGATAACCCACCGAAGCAGCACCCTCACTTCTTAACCCTCAGAGACTTCTCAGCCATGGTCAAGAGCAATACTCCTTTTGCGAGAAAATTCGGTAGAGATGACCCTGTACTGGACAAGATTGACAAGCATCTCTTGGGCCGTGAAGCTGATGGGTTTGTGCCCAGTGCATGGCAAGGTGAACTCAAAATGGAAAGAAGTACCACAAACTACTCCGTGAAAGATGTAAGCGAGCTTAAGCCCGGATTAGGCGCTAGGAGGCTTAATCACCTTATAAAAGGTTTGCTTTCAGCTGATGGTTTTGACGATAAACATTGTATCTGATTGGAAGTGTTGGCTGATGTGGAGGTCGATTTACATCAAAAGCCTAGGCATTTGAGCTGCTTGAGGTGTTGACGTTTTGGTGAAGAATTGAGTAGGGTGCATCAGACCAGAGTTTCATGCCTTAGAATCTGCGATTTGCTTTGGATATACAATCCCGGTAGCAAGATACCTCATCAGCTGATAACCCTTTAGTGGTTGAACATCCTGCATCTACAAGGAGCAAATGATGAAATATGTGAGTTTATTTTCAGATGCAGTGATGTAATGTTTCAGAAATTGTAAATTCAACTGGTCTTGGCAGTGCGTATACAGTCGATGGATGTGAGCCATATAATGTCTTATGAGATTTGAGTAAGCATATTATCATCGACAATAAGTTTGGGCTACAAAGCAGATTGAAAAAAATAAATAAAAATCTGAATCTATATGATTAATAATTTCCAAATCTCAACTACCAAATTTTCTGAGGATAAAACTGCCCCGTCCGCCCGTGTGGCCGAGAACGTTCTTGAGTTCTTCTATTGTGGCTCAGACGGTGCACACGAGCGCAGTTTTCCACCGTGCCGAACGCAGCCTCCTAAAGTAGTACAATTTTGATAGTGCTCGCGAGGAAGAGGAGGAATCCATCGTCGTCTTCGTCCCGCTTCCTACTAATCTTTAGTCCTGGCGACAACCCAAAATTTAGGGCCTCTGATGGCGCTTGCCCCTCCGGTTCTTCCCTGCGCTCGCATCGGCGGACCGGTGCCGGTTCGGTGCAGGCGATCCCGGCCGTCGATGGCCGTCCTCCGGACTGGTCTATCTGTTTCCTCCATCTCCACCGCCATCGACTGGGTCAAGGCCACCGACGCCGAGTTCTTCCAAACCGATTCCAGGCCCATCATGCTCTTCGACGGTAACGCCCATACCGACCTGCTTTCTTTTTTTTCTTCTTCTCCAATTCCATTTCTAAGCTAATATTTCTCTTTACCACCGTCTTCTGAGCAGGCGTCTGCAATCTGTGCAATGGAGGAGTCAAATTCGTTCGCGATAACGATCGCAGCAGGTCCTTGTCTTCCCAGAATTGAGTATTTTTTAGATCGATGGATATGCTGTGTGGTCACCGGCACCTTTCTTCCCAAAATCTTATTTTTTTCTTCTCCTCTCGTCTCTCAAATTCCTGAGAGGAATCAATCTGGTGTTCTTTGGCCTTTGAGCAGAAGGATCAGATACGAGGCGCTTCAGAGTGAATCCGGCAGGAAACTTCTGCAGAGAAGTGGCAGATCCCCAGACGATATCTCCAGCGTCGTTCTTGTCGAAAAATATAGGTATTGTTTACTACCACGAATCACATTGCAGTTCTTCTTTCAGCAGCAGCAAACAGCTCTAGTTTTTTCAGGCACCCAACCTGCCCCAATCCCACGACTCGCGTTTGCTACTTGCAATCCTGGTTGGGGTTGAGCTTAGTGAGAGTAGTCTTCAGGTCGAATTCAAATGTAGGAGAATTAGTGAGTGCTTAACTTATTTTCTTATAACCATTAGTTCAGTAGACAACTACACAGTGAGGTTTGGTAGTAGTTATTTAATCATGGTTGAGGATGCTAATTTTCACAAATACTTTGTTCGTTCTCATTCCTATCATTTAATAGTATGATCTTTGAAATATCAACTTTCCGATCATCCCAATGAGATATAGATATATTACTTATGCATTATATTACACCATCCCATTTAGTACCAGAAAGCTAAATAGAACTATGCATCTTGTAAATATTGCTCATATTGGCAGTTGGTAGTGAGACCTTAAATCATCATCTCGATGCTCTGTAATATTACATTTTAATCTTCCATGGTTGTGACACTAATGACCTGGAGTTCTCATCCATTACTAATTGTGATATTTCATTAACTTGGACTTTTGCATTTTATACATCCTCACTAATTTTACTGATTTTGGACTCTGTGGAATTATGAGAATTTGACGAAGTTAGCAAACATCCTTAACCTTGCCTCATCGAGACAAATGTAGAGCACATGACAGGATCATAAGCCTACATAACCAACACAACAACAAAATAAAAAGTCCCAACCATTTGAGGTTGGCTAACATGGCTTTCGTTTCTGATCATTAATCTCCCGTCATCTCACTTTTTATTGTTTCAACAAAAATTTCTCTTGTCTTCCTCTACCCACCGATCATCTGTTATCCCCTGTTCAGTCCATCATAATTAATATGACATCTATGAGCTTTGAAACCATGTTTCTGTTCTGTGCTTTGCAGGTCATATATAAAGTCAGAAGCGGTGTTAAAGATCATGGAGTACCTTGACCTGCCTTTTCCTCAACTGGCGTTCTTCTTCAGGACTGTGCCTTTGTAAGCCTCCTCACTTCATAATGCATTGCTTTTCTCTTCTTGAAGAACAAATTTTGACGGTAATTATAAATTCTATAGGTTGTTGAGGGACTTCGCTTATGACAATGTCGCAAACAATCGGTACGCAGTCTTTGGTCGGTCGGAGTCATGCGAGATATAGGAGGAAATTGCTACTCTATTCATCAGGTTCTCTACGGGCTTTATATACATATCTTTATAAAAATGTATTTATTGAACATGAGTGGTGAAGTTTCAATAGTATACAAAATGTTTGGCACTCTCGTATACAAAGTTTTTTACGCACAAATGACTTGTGTAAGGTTTGATAGGAAAAAAAAACTTGGATTCTATTATTCTGATTATGAATTATGAATTTTGGGTTTGCTGAGTTCATAACCCACAATGAATTATTGTGGTGTTGAAGAGTAAAACTTTTATTGGCCTTCTCGATGTTTTATCTTAGGTTAGTTAGTTTATAAAAAATTTATAAATAAAATAATTAGTTTTTTTCAAACTTGATGCATATTAAATTCATCAAGATTGATCTTGAATGTTGTTAAAGTGGATTTAAAAAATTAAAATAAGTTCAATATTACCTAATATTAAAAAAATATATTCTAAACAAAATTGAAATAGAACTATTTGTGTGGATGCCTACATTAATCTCAATGAAGAACTCAGTATTAATCTCATCAAATCCATCTAATCTTTGGACGAAATAAGAAAAATATTATTTTATTATTGTTTTGGTGTTAAAGACGCAAGTTGGCATCTAAATAGTTAACGCAAAAGTTTACAATAATCGAATTTATAAAATTTGTAATTTCCAGGGGTTAAAGTAAAATTAATTCTTTAATTTTACTTTTTTTTTAAAAAAAAAGAAGAAGAAAAGGAACCACTTAACGGTCGAACCTACTCGTCTTCTCCTCGCTTTTTTATGATGCCCCTCCTCCTGCCGACCGCCACCATGCGCCCTCATCGCCGCCGGCGAACCGACGTTGCTCAAGGGCAAGCTTAAGCTCCCCGAAAACATCCTCCCTCGCTTTCCCGACCGATCCAAACCACCCGAGAAGAAGAAGCCGCTGCAGAAGGACGACGGTGGTGACGAGGAGGAGGAGGGAGCGGACGAGGAGCTGCAGACCTTTCTGGTGGGCAGCGGGAGAGGAAGATCTAAAGCAGAGGGACGGCTGTACAACGATGAGTTTTCTGCATCGAGGACGGCCCACCGTCCGATCAGGATCAACATCGGAAAGGAGGTCTCTTTGGAGAAACGATCGGATTTGGAAATGGAGGCGGTTTCCTTCCCGCTGATGTTCCTCTTCATGCTTATCTTTCTTTTAATCGGACAGTTACAATTTATTTTTCATTTTTTAGAAAGTGATGGTATAATAATCGACAAAAGATAGCGAGTTTTGAAGGACATCTAGTCTTTGAGGACGTCTAAGTTTTGAGGAACATTTACAAAAGGAAGATGATGTTCTCTCGAAACATTTACTACGGTACCCTTCCTGGCACTCAGATTATGCACTAGTATCCAGTACAGCAAACTCATGTTCCTAGGACTGGAATTAGTGAAAAGCACAGGCACAATGGAGAAATGGAGAGGAAGCATAAAGAAGAACGAATTTATTTTAGAACATGATTTCATATACAACTAGATTTCGATGATTGTTCTAAGAATAGCTATCTGTAATGTACAAAGAGAGACGGTAATAGAAACATAATGTCACACTAATAAGATTTCCATGTTTAGTAGATATTGATTTTAGTGGCTGACATGAGGTACAATCTATAGAATTTTTTATCTTTAGATTTGGTCTCGTGATGCTTTACATATTGGCTATTCTAAATCACAGATTTAATTTTCTGATTCACTGATGCCCAAACATCAAATGCTTGATATTTAAGATTCTCTGTCTAGGTCATATATGTTCCTCTCTTAAACTTGGTTACTTGTAGTTGATCTTGTTAGTTCTGTAATTTGAAATACTCCATGGAAGGAATTATCCATCAAGCTAAAACTTCAGGCTTGTGGTTTGCTTTTAGGATATAATGAACATATGACCAACAGAATTCCTCAGAAAAGTTCGATTTGTTCTGAGAATACAGGTGTTGTTTCTTGGACAGCTTTCCGAGAAAGTCATAAATTTGGAAGCTGTCAGGTTGCTTACTTGTTCTGGTCATCTTGGTGGAGAGTTGCGACCAATTGTCTGGAAAGTTTGGTTATTTTTTATTTTCTTATTTGTATGTTCAGACAACTGAATCCTTCTCCCAGATTCACAGCATTATCCATACCTCTGAAATTGACTGCACGTGTCTTTTTGATCAGTATACGACTAATATTTACCTTGTTGGTCCATAAAATTAGGATGTTGAAGATGCTGTATATCGTACCTTAGAAAACTATTATTCTGTAGGATGGTTTTGCGGTTGTTTCACTATTTTCTTTTGATGAAATTGTTTCACCGTTTCGAGGAGCAAAACATTGACGTAGTGGTATACTCAGTGAAGTGGAAAGCCGCTCAGCATATGTTGATGAAACATAAAGTACATTTATGATCGACTAACCAAACTACTATTACCAAAGTGTGTTGACCTTCTTGTACTTTGACAACATCTCGGCAACCTGAATATAAAAAAGTTATATTGTCACGCCCCGACCCACCTGTCGGATACGCGGCAACCACCGTATGAGTCCAAAGGATCCATACAAGACATTTGATAATAAATATCGTTCATACACGTACTCAACACACGAAATATACAATTAAATCATCTATGAATCTCTACTAACACAGTCCTAATGTACCTACTACAGTTCTATAATAACGACATCAATAATTAAAAGTAAATCCATCGATATTCCTCATCTTCATCAAATATCCCAGTCAGTCATCTGACAGCCTGCACACACATTGAACGTGATGCGCTCAACCTTGCGGCTTAGTGCGAAATTATGACTTGAAACCGAAATAAGGAAATCAAAGGTTAGGAAGAGTACTCTAGGATGCATTTGATTTGTTAATCATCATTTTTTCTTTTAATGTATGTGATTCATGTCACAATAGCAATATAACAGAATAAACAAACATATGCATGCTTATCAATAGATGTCACCTAAGTTGTATATAACGACTATGTTATCAGTGCATGTTATCTATATTCTAGTACGACGTTAAGCCTCAAAACTCGAGCTGCCAGTCTATGCTTAGTGAATACCCCGGCCAAAGGGTATCCATAAGCCCATCAGTGCATTTTTGTCTCTGTTTCTACCTATGCCCGCTGCACTGATGTTGGCGGAGAGGAAGGGTGACCCTTGATCACTCTCCACTGTCTCGCTAGTCACCCTCGATGCATCCCCTAACGAAATTGCCGTGCCCTTACATCCTCCCCGGACTCCGTAGGGGCAACGATGACTCGTGTAGTACTACACACTGCCTGAAGACAGGGTCACCATTAATAAGACTCATTGGCCATGGCTAATCGATATGAAAATCCCTAGGATCTGGACTACTCATCCGACTGTCTGCAGAACGTCATGGATGATAACCGCGTGGCTATGGATCCACTATCCAAGGCTTTGTGTAGGGAATCGCCTTCCCAGTCCAATAGTAGTCGACGCCAACCGAGATAGACGCACATCTGCACAATGGGCTGTGGCAACCTCGGCTCCGTCGGTGCCAAGTCCATGGTAGGGCTCATCCTCGCTAGCCATCTTAGGACTATCACGGGGTCGCCTAAACAACACCCGTGCGGGTATATATTTCCGGGTAGGGACCTGCTCCGTATTTTCGATTTAGTATGACCTTGGAGTTTATGCGGTCCCTTTCCCTATCCGCTCCCAGTATCTAAGCTATGTATAGCCTCGGGAGTGGTGCGAAGTGGAACATCACCGTTTTGACCATCGACGGTACGCGGCGGTCAACTGGGGCATGTGAGAAATGCCCCTTTCTGTCTAAGTTACCGTGATGCCTCCACAGGGGTTCTAACATATCGTTATATATATCTATGTCTGCATAGTGATTGTGTTGAACATAACATAAAAAATAATAAAAACATGCACGATAAGATATTACAACATGTTAAATGTTTAGCATGGATGATTATGGTGTATCATGCATGTTAGACAAAAATAAATTATACTAACATGCATACATGCTTAATCTTGACAAACATTATATTTTATCATATTTAGGACATCCAAGAATTTCCTAAGAAGACCTCAGCAGGAATTCCCTAGCTTGAATAAATCCTACATCGATGAACCAACGCACCTGGGTCAGCGATCCACTCTTCAGAACCAACCCACGTAGAGATAAATCACCCCGACGAAACTACTCAGATCACGTACCAAAAGTAGTCCTCAGCCGATCCCTTCCTTGCCGGAAACCTAGCCGCCGATGGCCGGTGACTGAAACCTAACTACCACCTTGCCGGAGTTCGCAAAATCCGACAGCCGACCCACACACCGTCATTTACGTATTTTATAATTTTTCTGTCAATTATTCAACGAATTTTTAATTCTCAATTCAGAAATAATTTCTCAAATCTCTCTTCACCACTACTCTTAGAATGATCTCTAGAATCACCCCAATTTTTTTTAAAGTTTGCCGAAAAATCTCTCCGGCGATCGTC
This sequence comes from Thalia dealbata, assembly GCA_030544415.1. Lineage (NCBI taxonomy): Eukaryota > Viridiplantae > Streptophyta > Magnoliopsida > Zingiberales > Marantaceae > Thalia > Thalia dealbata. The sequence goes on from CM060458.1 coordinate 5,369,668, forward strand.
GAAAACTCACCGGAAAGTTCGTCGGAACATGCGCTGGCGAAGTTCTTCGATCAGCACCAATATTGGTACCAACCTAAAGCTCTCTTCATGAGAATTCCAAAAATCATATTTGCCCCAATTTTTATAGCTCATGCGCGATCAATTTCACCGATTAAATCAATTTGGGCGAAATCCCTAAGTTAGGATTTTTAGCTCGCCGGCGGCCAACCGGCGACTAATAGCCCTCAACTCCAGTACCAATGGATAGCTCTCGTCAAAGAGAATCCATAGGTACCAAGTTTGCAAGGTTTCACGGTCGGAATCGCCAGAAATCGTCGGAGCTTGCTCCGACGATCGAAACCCTCGCTGCTGACGCCTCTTGCGTGATTTCTCCCTTATCTCTATACCAAATTTGAGTATCTTGGTATCAAAATGAAGAGGAGGTCGAGATCTACTCGTGGCTAAAATCTGGGAGCCTAGTTCGTCGTGGTTTCACCGAAGCATCGTCGAGAAATTAGTGTCATCATCGCCGGTCCGTGCGGAGGAGGAGAGAGAGAAAGAGAGGGAGCACGCGCGAGCATGTGTTCGCTGGGAAGAAATGAGGTTTTTTTTTTCTTCTAATTAGTTAATTAAAATCTTAAATCCTAGATTAAATCTTGACTGTCTAATTGACCAATCAAACGATGTCCAAATTACGATCCGTCTGCGCCAATGGATTCCTTATCAAAAATACTACCTGATGGTATGATTTTCACATCAAAATCTCATACTTCAAAAATTCATATGATTTTACAAATAAGTTTTTTAAAAAATTTCTTTTACGATTAAATTCTCCAAATACTAAAATTACTCTATTGCCTTTATTCAAAAATCACGGGTCTCACAACCTACCCCCCTTACAAAAATTTTGTACTCAAAATTTCAGATCGATTGATTATCACTTAGGTGATATCTGATAGAATTTGAAATTGAATTTGATATGAAATTTATAAATCATGCTAAATTTTGACTCGACTGAAGAAGTGTCAAAAATAATATTGAAGCGACTAATATGATGTATCTGATACTACGTATTTGGATATTTTCGTTCAGAAATATTACTTAAAACTGATTTCTGGTACAAAGTTGAATTATGATACAAAATAGGCTAATACTTGACCGTATCTAGGAAACTGAAATTATGATGCAAAATAGAAGTTGATTGAAACTGTAGAAAAAAATTGCAGGTTGATGATGTGTATATGATGATATTTTTATGATAACGTGCAAATGGATTGATTGCTAGCACGAAGTAAGCTTTACTTAAAGCATTGGTTGTTAATGTGAAGTAAGCTTTACTCAAAGCTTAGAATAGAGTAGAGAGGACTGTATCTAAGTTTGTAGATCCAGAAATATTACAGTTGTACCTAAGCTATTATGAACACTAGATATGAGCTGCAGAAGTTGTTAATAACATGAGAGATGTCAACAATATATGTAGCTACTAAGGATATCAACATATGCATCAACATGTGTTAAAGGTGCCAAGAAACCGCAGTATCCAGAAATTAAAGGAGAAATAAAAAGGAGTAAAGAAGCAAAGTTTATATAGAATCAGCAGGTAGTTGAAATGTGAGCTGCAGATGTAGAAATATTGCCAGCTGCATTGACCAAATAAGACTACAGAAAAAGATCGAATATATATAATGATACTGATAAAAATGTAGGAATCCGAGCTAACAAAATACCAAGTAAAGAACTAAGTTAAGTTGAGGGAGCTATAGAAATAAAAATGAGTGAAGAAATCTACCAACGATGAATGGAATTTGACTAAGGGCATTTGACAAATGAAGTAGCTTCACAAAAAGAAACTGCAAACTGTAAAAAATGACGGAGGAAATAACTGCAAAGAAAATTGCAGAAACATTCGATAGAATTTGCATTCAAAAATGTCACTAAGAAGAATTTAAGAAAACAGATAAAAGAAAATTATTTGTGTCACGCCCCGACCCGCAGGACGACACGTGGCAACCGCCGTATGAGCCCGACAAGCCCATACAAGGCATAAATACAAATACTAAACTATATACACCCACAATTTCAAATAACATCTTAAATACAATCCCGATATCTCCTAATACAAATCTAAGACCGACATACGAAAACTCATAACAGCAGTCGTATACCTTTCGCGACGAACCCTCCGTCAACGATCTCGTCTCGTGCGTCAACACCTGCACACACATTGAACGCGGTGTGCTCAGCCTTGCGGCCTAATGCGAAATTACGGCTCTACCGAATAAGGAAATCAAAGGCTAGGAGGAGTATTCTAGGATGTCTTTGGTAATTAATCATCATCTTTCATGCCATATCGTTTAAACAATTTATATAAAAATAGACAGCATAAATAACTAATTAAATAAATAATTAAATACATGTGTACATGCCACTAGATGTCACCTAAGTCTTGTCTAGTATGCATATCAGTAGTCTATCACCTACGTCATGGTAAGACTTTTAAGTTTCATAAACTCGGGCTGCCAACCTACGCTTAGTGACTATCCTGGCCGGGGGTATCAGTAAGCCCACCAGTGCCTTTCTTTCTCTAACTATGTCCGCTGCACTGATGTTGGCAGAGAGGACGGATGACCCAGAGTCCCTCTCATGTTGTTTCATTAGTCGCCAATCATGCCTCCCCTAGCGAAACCGTCGTGCCCTTACATCCTCCCCGGATACCGTAGGGGTCACGACACCCATGTAGTACTACACAACTGCCCGTAGACAGGGTCACCTCTCTTAAATATCATCGGCCACAAATAACCACCCTAAGATATGGACTACTCATCCGATCGTCTGCAGACGTCAAGGGTGATAGCCGTGCGGTCTACGGATCCACTGTCCAAGGCGTCGCATGTGAAATCACCTTCCCAGTCCAATAGCCGTCAACGTCTATCGAGATTGGCGCACATCCGCACGATGGGTTGTGGCCCTCGACTTCGTCGGTGCCAAGTCCATGGTAGGGTTCATCCTAGCTAACCATCTCAGGTAGGCATGCTTATCGGGCCGTGCCGCCCGTGGGCGGCACGAGCCCGGCCCGTTGCGGGCCGTGCTCGGCACGGCCCGTGCCCAATCGGGTCGTGCTTGGCACGACACTGTGTATATAACGTGCCGTGCTGGGCCACATTTTGCAGCCCGCGTGCCGTGCTTGGCACGGCCCGCTGTCGTGCCGTGCTTGGCACGGCCTGCCTAAAGCCCATAGCCTGTAGACAGTCCACAGATACTGTTAAATAGAAAAAATAGACAGCTTTCTTTCAAGATTTGACAATGTGGGACTAAAACTTCTATCATTAAATTTTTTTATATATTTTATTCAAACTCATTATTACTCAAAAGTTAACGTTCAAAATTTTATTAAATACACCGACGTTTCCTCTCCCCCTCTTCCTCTCCCCCTTCCAACGGTTAAAATTTTTCATATTCTATTAAAATTACCTTATTATCCTTTATTAGTTATAACATTATAATTTTATTAAATGGTATTTTAGTCTTTTTATATTTATTGTTTTATTAAAATATTATATTATATTTTTATAAATACTCTCCTCCTTCGTACGATCTCCGCTTTCAACTCTCGCTCTTAATTTCTCTCGCTCTCTGCTCTCGCTCTTAATTTCTTCTCATACTAATCTCTACTCTCAACTCATTTGACCTCTTCCCCGTTCTTAATTTTCTCAGTCTTAATTTCTTTTAATTTCTTTTCGTGCTCTCAACTCATTTGACATTTTCGGAGTTCTTAATTTTCTCGCTATTAATTTCTTTTAATTTTTTTTCGTGCTCTCAACTCATTTGACCTCTTCTAAGCTCTTAATTTTCTCGCTTTTAATTTCTTCTCATACGAGTTATTAATTTTATTTACATTCGTTCCTAATTTTATCTTACCTTACCATTCTTATCTATTTATATTCGTACATTTATTTTTATTTTTTATTATATTTGTATTCGGTAATTTCATCTAACTATTCGTACATTTATTTTTATTTTTTATTATGACGAATAATAATAGTTCTAATTATCAAAAAATTTTAAGTTCACAAGAAATTGATTCGAATATTTCTGCTAATATTTCTTTTACGCAGGATAATCCATCTTCAAATCCTACGACATCAATGGCTAATCAATCGGATGATGCTGCAATTGCAATCAACATGGAATCAAATTCTATAATCGGAATCACCCCGCCATCAAATTCTACTTCTAGAAAAAGAAGTAGCGAGGTATGGGGAGATTTTGACTTATTAATGCTTGATAATGTTGAAAAAGCTAGGTGTAAAAAATGTAAAATAATATTTTCTGCTAATTCAAAATCAGGAACGGGCCATTTAAGGAGACATATTAAAAGTCATAGTGATAAAATATCATCTGCTCAGCAAATTTTAAATATAAATTCAGGTAATCTAACCACATTTAGATATAACATTGACACTGCACGAAAAGAATTAGTAAAATTTATTATTAAAAATGAATTACCTTTTTCATTTGCAGAAAGTCCTAATTTTATTAGTTTAATTCAATCTGCATTTTATCCTTATTATAAATGTATTAGTAGACATACTGTTCGAATTGATATATTAAAATTATTTTACGAGTATAAAAATAATATTTCTAATGAATTTAAGGATAATATTTCAAATTATTCATTAACTTCAGATGTTTGGACTAATCAACATAATAGTATGTCGTATATGTGCATTACTTGTCATTGGATAGATAATAAATTTTATTTACATAAGAGAATTATTAGTTTTAAAGTATTTGAACACCCTCATACTGGACATGCTATTTATAAAACTATCAATGCATGTGTTCATGAATATAATATAGAAAATAAAATTTTTTCTATTAGTTTTGATAATGCTAGTAATAATGATGTGGCAGTCAATTTATTAGCTCAATCTTTATCTCCTATTTCTGATGGATTATTTTTTCATATTAGATGTGCATGTCATATTCTTAATTTATGTGTTCAAGATGGTTTAAAAATATTTGATGATCATATAAAGAAAATTAGAAATATTATTAAATATATTAAAAGTTCTAGTTCTAGATTACAAGAATTTAAAAAAATTTGTAATATTCATCGTAAACCATTTAAAAAATTAAAATTAGATGTTACAACTAGATGGAATTCAACCTATGACATGTTACAGTGTGCTCTGCCTTATAAGGATATTTTTTCTATCTATTATAATGAAAAAATACCAGAAAATATTATTACTGATGCAGATTGGAATTTTATTTCATTTATATGTTCAATTTTAAAATTATTTAGAGATGCTTCTAATTGCTTTTCAGGTATTCATTATCCTACTGTTAATCAATTTCTTATGCAAATAGTTAATATTAGTTCTTTTTTTCATAATTATAGAAATAGTCAGTCGAATGAATCTGAATTTATTATTAATAATGCACTTACTGCCATGGAATTAAAATTTAAAAAATATTGGGGAACGATTGCTCCTATTTATTGTTTTGGTGCAATTTTAGATCCTAGAATTAAATTATATGGACTTTACCCATTAATAGATGAATATTATGATAATATGTTATTAACCGATAATGTATTTGATTTTAAAAATAAAATTACTCAATTATTTTATAATGTATATAATTTATATTCAAATAAATATGGTGTAGTGCATCAACAAAAAACAACACCTTTATCAAAATCAGATAAACATACAATGGGATTACCGAATAATATTTTTAATATAACTAGAAGATGTCAACAAAATACGTCTACTATATCGGGAATTACTGAAATAAATATTTATATTGAACAAAATCATGAAAGTAGTTGGAATCCTAATGGAATTAATGACTATAATATTTTAGATTGGTGGAGAACAAATGGAAAATCTTTTCCTATAATGTCAATGATAGCTCGTGATTTTTTATGCGTGCCCATATCTACGGTGGCATCCGAATCTTGTTTTAGTGCAGGTGGAAGAGTTTTAGATGAAAAAAGGAGTCGTTTGAATAATTTAAGTGTTGAAGCTTGTATTTGTATGAAAGATTGGTTGTATGCGGAGGATAAACTTCAAAATAAAAATAATTATGATACGTGCTTGACCGAATCTGACGAGGAAGGAGCTTCAACTTCAATAGAAAATAATCTGGATCAGGAATAATTTAAAAAATAAGTAAAAAATATATTGGAAGGTAATTTTTATTTTTAAAGTTGATTTGTTATTTATTTTTTAACTATCTAACTTAAATTTAGAACTACGGAGACCTGATTCTTCTAATCTCAATTAGAAGATACGTAGGCAGCCCAAAATCTAATTTTGGGTTCGGTCTTTTTTTTTTTTGCAGATTTTAATATTGGAGCAGAGATTTTATAGGAGGAGGAACCTCTTTCTTTTTGCAGTGATCAAGTTTAATTTAAGTTAAAAGTGTTAATTTTGTAAGATAATGATTGATTTGTTCTTTGAAGTACTGGGATGTTTTATAAATTATATTATATATTTTAAAAAAATTATATACTTTAATAAAATGTAATTGTTTTTTTAAGATTCGAGTACAAGATGAATTTTCTAGAAAAAAAAGTGTTCGGTAACTTTCATTAGCTTGGTTTTTTTTAGTCTGGTTTTTTTTTAGTCCCACATCATGTAATTCAGGGGGAAACATTACATATTTAAGACAATACTTTCACTAGCACTAGTGTACTTGTATGGGCGGGCCGGGCTTGGCCTGGCACGCATTAATGCGTGCCATGTGCCGTGCTGGGCTGAATAATTGTTGTTGCGTGTCGGGCCTAGCCCGGCACGATACCACTTCGTGCCGGGCCTAGCCCGACACGCCAAAGGGCGTGCCTAAGCGGGCTCGTGCCTGGGCTGGCACGAGCACGACCCATTATCATGCCTAATCTCAGGAAGCAATAATACACGCAAGACATGATTTATAAAGCATGTTAGATACCTAGCAGATCAAACATGTTAGATAAGATAACTATGCTAGCATGCATACAATTTAAATCTTATCAAACATTATGGTTTATCATATTGAAGACATCCAAGAATTGTTCCTAAGAAAACCTCAGCGGGTATTCCCTAGCGTGAATAAATCCTACCAACGGAGAACCAACGCACCTGGGATAGCGATCTACTCTTGGGAACCAAGTCGCGCGGAGAATATCACCCGCCGAGCTTCTCGGATCGCGTACCCACAATAATCCTATTTAATAAAAATTATTTAAAATAGATTTAATTTATTTCCCTTAAGATAAATAAATTAAAATTTATCAATTAAATAATTATTACATTAAATTAATCCTATGCATGTTTAGGATTAATCTCACCTAATGAATTATGAATGAATTTTTATTCAATTTCTACTCATCAAACTCACCCATAACTTGGCCCAAGTCGTCCAGGAGCCCAAGTAGAACCCATAGAAATTTTTATTATTTTTGTTTGATTTTTTAATATTTTAATATTATTTTATTATTTTAATATTATATTATTATTTTATTAATTATTTAATTTAATTTATTATTTTATTATTTTTTCTGACCCGGTCAACGGTCAACATTGACTGGGTCAGCAGTGGGCCCGGTCAACGCTGACTGGGTCAGCTGTTGACCGGTCAATGCTGACAGCGGTTGACTCGGTCAACGCTGACAGCGGTTGACTCGGTCAACGATTCGAGTTACTGTTCACTCGGTTCGGTTCGGTTCGGTTCGATTTGGTTCGGTTCGGGTCCGGTTCAGCTAAATTAAATTCAATCTAGTTTGACTCGAGCTCGAACCAGGTTCAACCTATTTGATTCGGCTCACCCAACCCAACTTGACTCGAACCCAAACTTAACTCAAACCCAACCGATTTAACCCCACTTGATTTGACCCAACCGTTTTCATTAAAAAAATAATTTCTTATACACTAAGCTTAGTTAATTAACGCTAATCATGCTTTTAATTAAACTAAGCATACGTTAATACATCTTATTCTAATAACATATTATATTTACACTAATCATGCTTAACGTTTAACTAATCATGTTTAGCGTTCGCTAATCGCGATTAAGCCCTAATTAAGCACCTTCGCCGGATTAACTGTGCACCGCCGGAAAACTCAGCGCCGCCGCCGGAACCCTAGCCGCCACCTCGCCGGAACTCGCGAAAACGAAGGCTAAACGGCCGGCGAGCTTCATAGCTCCTCACTCAACGCGGAGACTACGCCGATCTGCGAGAATGACGACCATCAGCGCCTAAACGGCGATCTTTCCGGCGTCGTCTCCGGCGAACTCACGACGTCTCCACCGGAGGGTGAAAACCACCCCTTTTCATGGGGGAAACGCGGCTGCTCACCTCGCGGACGTCTGGAGAAGGAAAGGGCGGGGTTTCCGGCCGGCGAAGCGAGCGGATCGCGATTTGCAGCCGTCGCCGGTAGGGTTCGGTCGCTCGAACAGGGGCGGCGAGCTCAGCCGCCCGCCGAGGGGTCTTCGAACTCCACGAAGGCCCGTGGAGACGCGGAGACGGCCGACGTCTCCAACCGCGGTGGAGCAGACGACCGCCGAGGGATCTCGGGCGCTGGGCGACGACCGGACGGCAGCAGCTCCTCTGCTGCGGTGGTCGCGCGAACGGGAAGGGAACAGTGGCGTCGCGACTTCTCCCTTCCGCCGGGGGTTGCTTGCTGGAGTGGACGAGGGCAGACGACCGTCGACGGCGACGTGCAGCGGTCAACGGCGGAAGGTGGAGCGTCGGCGCTGCTCGGTGCGGGAGAAGACGAAGCGGCGTTGCTTCGTCGCGTGCTCGAGGATGATGGCTCGAGTGGGAAGGGCGCTTGCTCTTCTCGCTCGCCCCGTCTCGCCTCCTCGCCCGGTCCAAGCCGGTTCAGCTGGACCGGCCGGCTCTCCGGTCGGTTCACCTGAACCAGTCCATTTTTTTTTTTCATGTGATGGGGGTTTACAGTTTGGCTAATAAGTTGGCTATATATAGAAAATAGAAAACAAGTGAAAGCTGCTCAAAGCTCAGAAAAGAAACTGATAGATGAAAGAAAACAGCAGGAATTAACTGCATTGAATGCATGGAATGCTAATACAAAGGAAGATGCTCCAAGCTCAACAAAGATTTAATTGAATCTAACTCTTTCTCAGATCTCTTAAAGGGACTTTATTCCTGATTCATAAAGTTATTTGTAGATGAATCTGTATCAAATGATTTGAAATTATCTATGACCTTATTCTCATTTGAATATATATATATATATATATATATATATCTTATGAGTATACGTAGATCATTTTGGGTTGTCATCATGATTTTTAAGTTGCAACTAGAAGTTGACCGTCATCAATTATAATATTCGTGTCAACTCCCAACACTTGCAGCTTTATGTGCAGTATTTGTAGCTTTCTACACATACTCTTTTTGCAGCTCTACACCCTATCTACAACTCTATTTCACATATTCAGCTTGCGTATATTGCATGACATTTCTAGTTGTGCATTCTACAACCTTCTACATTTTCTTGGTTATATTTCTACAACTTTGATGCTCGTTTGTCATATTTTTATAGCTTCATTTTTATAGCTCAACTTTACAGCTTGTTTCATCTTATATTTTTCATCTTCTGCAACTTTCGATATTTCATATTTAATTCAGTTATCTACAGTCATGTTGACTGACTTCCTAAATGTAAATTCTTCTATAATTTTTCTATTTATTTCATATTTCGATGCATCAATGCAATTGGTATAGCTGTCATCAGCAGTCCACTTGCACTCTTACATTATTATATACATAAAGCTTTCTACACTCTTTCACGCAGTTCACTCAATACGTAAACCAACTTAAAATATCGGTAGATTTTTCTTTAAGCTCAGCGGTCTTACGTAGATTAATCTGATATAAATTCTATGATTCAGATCTCATATGAACGTTCAATATCAGTTGTTTCCAAGATCTAAGAAATAATTAAGGCAAAGATTTGTACACAAAAAATTTTATGATAAAAATAAAGATGTGGCACTGGTGCATGATGTGAGATAATTTACATTACTTTCTATACGTCCAAATTGGTTATAAATTGAACTTACGATTCAAGATTTTAAACTTTTCTAAAAATCCGTATACTGACGATAATCAATATGTTCATATCGCCAAGTTTCATGATCTGATAATATAACTATAATTTGCAACACAAGTAAAAGTTAAACGAGATATCTCATTAACCACATACTCAAATGTCATATAGTAGCGTACGTGCTAACTCACGTAGGAGAGTCAATAAAATAATATAATAATATACTAGTTGTTTGGCTAAATTGTCACGTATGAATTGATGATAAGATTCATAGAGTAAACCCTTCTCTTTTGAGAAAAAAAAAGAGAGAAAGCCACACACGCCCCGTCCATCATCAACAAGTGCGTGCTACCCATGCCTTCCGCCTTCCCCATCGTACCCGCAGCCCACGCCTCGCATCCCCTTCTCCTTTCCTCCTTCGTATCGCCGCAGAACTCCTCACCACCTTCATCGTCGCGCCCAACACCGTCCTCGCCTGCTGACCCGTCGGAGAAGGAAATGCAACACCTTCCCATTTGTTCACGAAGGTCTGACTCCTCTGCCCTCTTCCCACGGACGCCGCACAGTAGCTCGCCCGCGCCTCCTCCTCCACGCGCAGCTACCTATTCTGAGCGATGAAGGAGCGAGGGTAGTCTCGTCAGCACGCCCTTCGCCGCGACCCACCGTTCCTCGCCTCGCCGCTGCCGGAGATAGCAGCAGGGCAACCTTCCCCTGCTCGCAAACAGGAACAAGGGTGTGAGCAGAGCACCCTAGTTCACGATCCCAACCGGCGATCTTCCCATCACCGAGCGAAGGCCATCGTCACTGCGCCCTCTTCGTGCGCCTCGTCGGTCTCCCCTCGCCGTCGACCCCTTTCCTTCGAGCTTCGCCGTCCACGGAGCTCGCCAGACCCTACCGGAGCGACTGCTCTGCCTTCCCCTGCTTTTGCTCCGGACAACCTCACCTCTCCACACATAGACGGCCGCCGACGTCTAGCCGTGCAGCCGTGCCGTTAAAGAAGCCACCATCGCCTCACCCTTCATCGTTGGACACTGCTCCGGCAACGAGAACTGAGAAGGTTGGTCACCCTTCATGGTTTTAAGAACTGCAGTTCCAGTCACCTGCTCCCACCTAGTTAATGGATCAAAATTAACCTCGCTGAGGAAAAAATTAGCATCAAGAAATCTCAGAACTACTCGTTTTGATCATTAATCAATGTCTTGAAGAAGAACTTAATTTTTTTAAAATCTTTACCCATATATGAACTGGAGTCAAGGTGGTGCTGGTGGAAAGCAGGCATGCATTTTGGGGGTTTTATAGTGAAGTATCGTGGGCACCAAGTGAACAGTATTTTCTTCTTTCTGTAAACAGTAGTTTTGGTTTTTCTGGACCATCCAAGTGAGTGAAATTTTTTTTCGTTTGATCGATCGATGAGAGGAAATGCTTAAAAGGATGAGTGAGAGTGACAAAGGGATCAGGATGGGTGGGATGTGGAGGGCCGAGCTTGTTGTTGTTCTCTGGCTTTCTCCTCACTGCTTCTTTAGCTTTTCACGAGGATGAAGCAGCATCCACTGAATGAATTAAAAAGCAAAGGAAAGAGAGGGAATTCGATGCCGATGCTACTTATGCTGTGAAGAAGACATTACTTGTAAGCAGGTTCCTGAGTTCATATACATAAGCAGGGAAAAAATAAAACTACTTGTAAGAGCATGATCTGAGTTCATAAACATTGTCCTCAAGGTGGAGAATGAAGTGCATGGATGACAAGATCAGGAGCCTTTTCTTTTTTTCTTCAGGGAAAGAGCATTCCTGTTGAGTGATGTCTAAATGTAAATTTGAAAGAGAGCATGAAGTCTCAGGCAGGCTGCTGCAGTGCTTTATTGGAAAGAGGGGACTTTTAATCTTCGTCTTTGTGGATGCTGATGATGCCCACATGAATCAGTAATCAACAGTAGCATCAAAGAGATTGAGTAACTGGAGGGAACCTTAAATTTTCCTTCTCTTAATATCGAACCGAATGCATCTCCCTCCCTCTCTCTCTCTCTCTCTCTCTCTCTCTCTCTCTGTGTGTGTGTTGTTGTTGAAAGGATGCATCTCTTTTGGGTTGATGTCATTTGCTTTGCATGTTGCATACCAGTAGTTCTAAGAATCAATACCTTTTGCTTCTCTTTTTTTCCCCTTTCTTTACAAGGATATGAATCATAGGGGGGCGCTTGCGCTCCTAATTAAGCTGCGATGGTATTCTATGTTTTGATCTTTCAAGAATTCAAAACAAAATAAATTTTTTTAGAGAACTTGCTAGCAATTTTGATATGATTTCTTAACTGCTCGCACAAATCCCTTAAGAAATCGAAGCAATTAGGCGGAGTTCGAGCGATTACCTTAGTTCGTTCCGACTCCTGTGCTCACGCCAAATTGCAGTGACGCAGCTTAATCCCTCGCAACCGGTTTCTGCCCCCGACTGCGATCGATCGAAGTCTATCGAACGGCGGCTGGAAAAATGAATCCATGTCGGATTACAGTTCCAATAAAGGGAGAGGAAAAAGGAAACGAGATTGATTCACAGCAGCATTACCTGCGAACGTTGGAATCTTGACATCCGGCGGGAGGGCTGCCGGAGTCGCCGGCGACTTCCCTGCACAGACGGAAGCGAGCGGGAATGAGGAAGCTGCGTCGCGAGCGGGATGGAAACGACGTGGAATTAGGGCACGGGTTGCGGGAGCCGACGGGTTAGAGAGGGGGCAAGTGCGGCACACTTGAGAGGGCTAAAATTTCACTTTTGCCCTTGCTTTTTTAGGATATTTACAAATTTTCCCTTTCCCCAAATTTTACCCCTCCTGGCTTATGGAAATTCCGGTGCTGCCATTTCCTCTTATTACTTTTTTTTTTAATGGAATTTTGAGGCTTCCACGCTCTGTACGACAATTTCGGCCTTGAGGATCTTACAATGTAAAAAAAAAAACGTAAATTCAAGAAGACGAAGAAGAAAAAAATGGTGGTGACAGTGACAGTATTATTTTTATTTTTATTTAATCTGTAATTTTGATATGACAACTTTGGGAGGGTCTTAAAATAAAAAAAATACAAGTACATTTAAGAAGAAGAAGACAAAAAACTAGTGGTGACCGTGAAAGAAGAGTTTTTTTTGTTTGCAGTAACATCTTCTTCATTTATGAGGCATGAAAGGAAGATTAGGTTTAACCGTATGAATCGACACATCAAAACATTAAACAGGCAGCAGACCGCTTTAGAGATGAGGGTTTGAGGGGACCTGCACAAAATATAACAAGAAATATGTTTGTTACCGCTATGCCAACTTATTTTAATAATTTTATTTATAAAATATTATATATATAGGGCTTTCGTGCCGTACCGCCTCAGACCCGCGGGCCATCAAACAGCCGCCTGGCACAGCACGCTCGTGAACCGGGCTGGGCTCGGGCCGCCCGCGGACAGTCCGGCCCGATTTTCATCTCTAAGTATGATAACAACGTGGAAATTTTGATCAAATTAGGTTAAAGTGCTCCTCTCATATTTTGATCAGTGAACGCTCATACTATTCTATTTGTACATAAATTACCATATTTTCTATTATTAAGAAGTTTTTAGAAAAATCAACCAAAATATTATAAATTCTAAAACTAATAAAAGCAATACCAAAAAATATGGACAGCAACAATAACGCAGTACAGTAAAATCTACTCGTTCCAAAATTATTCGAATCAAAGAAAGAAAGCATCACCATGGCATCCACATTGTATTTCAACTCTTTTTTTTTTATGACCTCAGAGGGACTTCTCAGTTTGCTCAAGTTCAAAAGGAAGCTTGCAATAGCATTCATCACAAAAGTGGGGCAAATCTTTTAAACATATAATGATGATAGTCCCAAGTTCATGTTTTGTACAAGAGTCCTTGTTTTACAATATAAAAAAATTGTCATATGCTGCACAGAAATATATATATAAGATTGTACTGTGACAATAAATGAATAAAACATCTCCAGACCTGGGCAATTATTTAGTCTTCCTCTACCCCATCTGATCGTTTGTTATCCCCTGTTCAGTCCATCATAATTAATACGGCATCTATGAGCTTCGCACCCATGTTTCTGTTCTGTGCTTTGCAGGTAATGCATAAAGTCAGAAGCGGTGGTAAAGGTCATGGAGTACCTTCACCTGCCTTTCCCTCAGCTGGCGTTCTTCTTCAGGACTGTGCCTTTGCAAGCCTCCTCACTTCATAATGCATTGCCCTTCTCTTCTTGAAGAACGAATTTTGAGGGTATTTATAAATTAGATATGTTGTTCAGGGACTTCGCTTGTGGCAATGTCGTAAACAATCGATACGCAGTGTTTGGTCGTTCGGAGTCATGCTAGAGATAGGAGGAAAGTGTTACTCTCTTTCTCTCAAGTTCTCTACGATGCTTCGTATGTATCTTTATGAAAATGTATTTATTGTATATGAGTGGTGAAGTTTTAATTAATATACAAAATATTTGGCACTCTCATATACAAAATTTTTTAATGACTTGTAAGGTTTGATAGGAAAAATAAAAACCTTAATTTTTATTATTTTCTATTATTATTTTGGATTGTATACAAAGTGTACACCATTTTACCACTCTGATTAGAATAATTAGATTCTATACGGGACGATCATGAGGTCTTGGGTTTATTGAGTTAAAGAGTGAAATCGTTACATTCCTAGTATTTTATTCAATCTTGTTTTATTTTAGATTTATTAGTTTATAAAATTTGTAAATGTAATAATTATTTTTTATAAATTTAATAAGTATTCAACCATCATCTTTTCAATAAAGCTTAATTACTGGATAGGGATATACACTTTATCTATGAATATAATAATTAGTTAATAGATAATTAAAGAATTTATTGTATAAGCTGATAATTAATAGAATAATTAATATGCAAGTATACTATTCATTTTTTTTAAAATTTATGAATATTAAATCATAATTTCTCGAATTTTTTTGAATTTAGATTAGAGCTTGTATATTTAAGCTTGTGTGTTCAACATTCATCGAGATTTGTTTTGTTAAAGTGGATTTAAAAAATTACAATAAGTTCAATATTAACTAAATTAAAAATAGACTCTAAACAAAATTAAAATAAAACGACATTAATCTCAATGAATAACTTAGTATTAATCTCATCGTATCCATCTAATCTTTGGACGAAATAAGAAAAATATTATTTTATTATTGTTTTGGTGTTAAATACGCAATTTGGCATCTAAATAGCTGACACAAAAGTTTAGATAAACCAATTTATAAAACTTGTAAGTTCTAGGGGTTAAAGTGAAAATAATTCTTTAATTTTACTCTTCTTATTTAAAAAAAAGGAACCACTTAACGGTCGAACCTACTCGTCTTCTCCTCACTTTTTTATTATGCCCCTCCTGCCGACCGCCACCATGCGCCCTCATCGCCGCCGGCGAACCGATGTTGCTCAAAGGCAAGCTCAAGCTCCCCGAAAGCATCCTCCCTCGCTTTCCCGACCGATCCAAACCACCCGAGAAGAAGAAGCCGCTGCAGAAGGACGTCGGCGGTGACGAGGAGGAGGAGGGCGCGGACGAGGAGCTGCAGACCTTTCTGGTGGGCAGCGGGAGAGGAAGATCTGAAGCAGAGGGACGGCTGGACAATGATGAGGTTTCTGCATCGAGGACGGCCTACCGTGCGATCAGGATCGACATCGGAAAGGAGGTCTCTTTAGAGAAACGATCGAATTTGGAAATGGAGGTGGTTTTCCTCCCGCTGATGTTCCTCTTCATGCTTTATCTTTCTTTTAATCGAACATTTACAATTTATTTTTCTTTTTCTAGAAAGTGATGGCATAATAATCGACAAAAAAGATTGGGAAGGTCTAGTAGAGGGAGTTTTGAAGGACATCTAGTCTTTGAGGAGTCTTCGTTTTGAGGGACGTCTAAGTTTTGAGGAACATTTACAAAAGGAAGATGATGCTCTCTCGAAACATTTACTATGTTCCCTTCCTGGCACTCAGATTATGCACTAGTATCCAGTACAGCAAACTCATGGTCCCTAGGACTGGAATTAGTGATGAGCACAGGAACAATAGAGAAATGGAGAGGAAGCAAAAAGAATAACGAATTTATTTTAGAACATGAAGATTTCATATACAACTAGATTTCGATGAAGATTGATGAAAATTGGTATGCAAGGGCATCATGGTTGATGAAGATTGTAACCTATGCAAAGGAGAAGTTGAGACAAGTCCTTTCAATGTCCTTACACACAAAATGGATATTCTATGTACTTATAATATTTGCAAATGCAGCCATACGACATCTCACATATTCCATGGGTAGTGAAAGGAGATAATAATTTGAATCTGATGCAATTAGCTATAAGGCATTAGAATGTATGAGGTGAAAGAAATAGGCGATGTTTTATGGGAAAATCAGCATCAACAAGGACCTTAGCCATATAAGTAGCTGCAGCCCTATCATTTTTCAATACTCATAAGACTCCTTGAGTATCAAATAGCCGTTGGGTGCTTCATTCTAATTTGCTTGGGAAGTATTATTGATGGTTGTGTTGCTCTAGATTATGTAAATTTTCTATCTTTTTTTTTCTCACTTTGGATGATTTATAGTATCGTTTCAGATAGGTGAAATGAATGCAATGATATTATTCAAAAAAAAAACTAGATTTCGATGATTGATCTAAGCATAGCTATCTGTAATTGTACAAAGAGAGACAGTAAAGGAAACATAATGTCACACTAATAAGATTTCCATGTTTAGTAGATATTGATTTCAGTGGTTGACATGAGGTACAATCTATAGAATTTTTTATCTTTAGATTTGATCTCGTGATGCTTTACATATTGGCTATTCTAATTCACAGATTTAATTTTCTGATTCACTCATGTCCCAACATCAAATGCTTGATATTTAAGATCCTCTCTCTAGATCATGTATGTTCCTCTCTTAAACTTGGTTACTTGTACTTGATCTTGTTAGTTCTGTAAATTGAAGTACTCCATGGAAGGAATTATCCATCAAGCTAAAACTTCAGGCTTGTGGATTGCTTTTAGAATATTGTGAACATATATGACCAACAGAATTCCTCAGAAAAGTTCGATTTGTTCTTAGAATACAAGTGTTTGTTTCTTGGGCAGCTTTCCGAGAAAGTCATAAATTTGGAAGCTGTCAGATCGCTTACTTGTTCTGGTCATCTAGATGGGGAGTTGCGACCAACTGTCTGGAAGGTTTGGTTATTTTTCTTCTTCTTATTTGTATGTTCAGACTACTGAATTCTTCTCCAGATTCACTAGACTATCCATACCTCTGAAATTGACTGCACGTGTCTTTTTGATCAGTATACGACTAATATTTACCTTGTTGGTCCATAAAATTAGGATGTTGAAGATGCTGTATATCGTAACTTAGAAAACTATTATTCTGTAGGATGGTTTTGTGGTTGCTTCACTATTTCCTTTTTATGAAATTGTTTCACTGTTTCGAGGAGCAAAACATCGATGTAGTGGTATAGACGCTCTCAAGTCTCAGTGAAGTGGAAAGCCACTCTGAATATGTTGATGAAATATAAAGTACATTTATGATCGACTAACCAAACTGCTGTTACCAGAAGAGTGTTGACCTTCTTGCACTTTGACAACATCTAGGCAACCTGAATATGAAAGGTTATATCCTTATGGGTCATATGTGGTCTCTTATCTGTTTGAACCATTGACCCTGGACTGATTTCATGCTACCTAAACCCTGAACATGCCCACAACTATTTAATAGTTTGATTCTTCTAGGTATTGAGAAAGATCAATATCCTTCACAGTTCAGCAGATTGTATTTATAACCAGAGTAAAAATAGGTGTGATGCAACCTTCGACTTTTCCTTCATGTCTATAGAACCATAAATAAGCACCTTGTTTTCTCATTTTAGTTCCATTTCCTAACAAAAGAATATGGGCCGTAAGGATTCCTCCAAAATGAGATATGTAATTCCCCATGCTGTTGCTTGCACAGTATACCTGCTAACAGTAGGGACTGTTTTTTTATAATCTAAAAAACACAAGAGGCTCCTTATGTTGAGGATTGCTTAACTTTCCATCCAGATTTATTTCAGTATTACTTTAAATCTATGTTCTTACTGATGTTTGTTTTGCGAGTTTGTAAAGATGTATTCTGTGGAATATAAATTTTGATTATCATTATGAAGCAGTTATTGCTGGGTTATTTACCTGCTGACAAAGATTTATGGGAAGAAGAACTTGTTAAGAACAGATTAAGATATGCTGAACTGAAAAGGGAGCTTTTAGTAAATCCTGTAAGTCTGTTTCAAGCTAACCTTAATCCCAGATTCTCTACTGCATCTGTGTTTTTACGATGAACCAAACTCTTATAGCACCACCTTCCATTAGCTAGTCAGAACTCTCAGCAGAGGATTCCTTATATTCAAGCAAGCGGAGTAAAGAAAATGAGGTCGGCGGACTACTTCATCGGTCTGAAATTTCAAATGGGGACCATCCTTTGTGCCTTAGTAACGGTAGCATCTGGTATCAGTATTTCAAGGTACTCTAATTTTCTTGAGTTCTTATCTTGTTTGTATGTTATTTTATCTGATTACTAATGAAAGAGATGCGTATATTGATTAGGATGCTGAGATTGTTGAACAAATTGATCGTGATCTTCATCGGACACATCAAGATATATATTTCTTCGCTCAAGATTCCTCAGTCGGCAAAGAAAATCATGTAGTTGCTTTAAATCACATGATCTTTAAGTTGCAACTATTTTCAATGGCATCACTTGATTCATGTTTCAATGACAGGATGCTATGAAGAACATTCTTCTTCTTTTTGCAAAACTGAATCCAGCTATCGGTTATGTGCAAGGAATGAATGAGGTCTTAGCCCCACTATACTATGTGTTTTCTATGAATCCAGATGGGGATGATGCTGTAGGTGAATCTTACTCTCGCTAACTTGTTAGTTTGAGATAGTTGACTGAGAAGATAATTACATGCATCAGTATAATTATATGTTCACTTTCGTAATCTTTGTATGCTAAAGTTTACCTAATAATCTTTGTATACTTATGTTCACTTTAATAATCTTTATTGGCATCACCTTAATGAACACTTTATTGTTAGAGCAATAATAGGTAGCTCTGGTGAATTTCCATTTCTAAGTGCTAGTTCATCGCAATAAATTTCTCCTACTTGTTGAACATTCCCTGTGCTTTGAATATCCTTGAGAAATGGTTCACTCACATACAGTTATTTTGTAACAACAATGATTAGTTGTGGATGAAATAACTTGAAGCAGTGATAAGTTGAGATCGCCTTTTGAGTCATGTTTAATGCATCCACCTTGCATGGTGTCTTGAGCTGACTTTCTAAAGGGTTCTTTTTTCAATTAGAAAATCTAGTGCTAATCATGCTTCCAAGAGTTTTTTGAAAAATGACCGTGTTATTATTTCTTTTCTTCTGTGCAATATGTTATTCTTAATCTGAAATTTCATCTGCTGGACCAGAGAGTTGACCAGTTATTTCCATTTTTCAGCCAAAAGTGGAAGCAGATAGTTTTGAATGTTTTATTCGGCTGTTAAGTGGTTCTGTGGACCATTTTTGTCAACAACTGGATAACAGCTCAGTGGGAATTCACTCAACACTCTTGCATTTATCTGAGCTTCTGAAGGCTAATGATGAAGAGCTTTGGCGACACCTTGATGACTCCAAGGTATGCTGAAGAAGAGCGGAGTTGATATCTATCACATTTATGTGTTGCTGAACTAGAAGTCATATACTCAATTGATATGGAAATTTAGAACACATCTAGCGGAGTTGCTGCTGAGTGGGCTAAAGTTGAGATATTATGTTGGGCATGTGAAGAGACGGCACTATCCTTAATTTGAGAAGGTTTATGATAATGTATTTGCTGTTGTGTAGTTTGGTTTTACAGATTGAATAATAAGAAGGCTGATGGTATCGTAATGTATCATACGAAGCCTTGTTTGGTACGGGATAATTAGAGGGTGGATTGGGTATTGATAAGAAGGTTGATACTTTCTTTTTTAACAAAAGATCAAATGATAAAGTGCTGCTCAAGTGTGTTCTTGGTGACTTTGAAAATAATTCAAACACGTTCGGAACTGTGCAATTGTCACTGAAATCTCCATCTGGTGCAAGGAATTTTGAAGAAAGTGCAGTTGCTCTTGAACACTAATTATTAGCTAGCTGTGCTAGGAACTTATGGATGATTTAATGGAATGAGTACGTTCTAATGCAACTCGGTATGTTTTCCTTTCGTATGCAGATGAATCCGCAGTTCTATGCATTCAGGTGGATTACCTTGCTACTATCTCAAGAATTTCAACTCTCATCAATTATGAGGATATGGGATTGTCTTCTCGGTGATCCTTCTGGTGTGCAGGTAGTTTTCTATGTTTCCATCGACGAGCATTGTATTGTGATGCCGATTTTCCAAAAAATTCATGCATGTTCTGAATGTGGACTTTATAGCTATAGAGTAGGCTTTAAAATTGCATATTAATTTTTTTGGTTGATATTAACACGTTTACATCATGTACTCAAAACTATTCCAAATTTCATTTTAATCAGATGTATATTAGGGCTTAATTTCTCACCATCCATCCATTGTTCTGAATTCCCTTTTCCTTTTTCTTGTTGTCTTATTTTGTTTTCTTTTCTTCCTTTCTATCTTCATGGCCTCAACTTGTGTTGAGGCCAAACATTCTTGTACCATTTCAAGTGAAATGAATACAAGTTGTTCCCATTTTATTCCTTTCTCAGTTTTTGAAAAAAAAATCTGCAGCAAAACGGCAACATTTGGATTCAAAATCCATCCATTTGGACTATGAGTACAGCAGCTATAAGACCTTACTTCAAGTCCTCTCATCCCTCATTATTTATGCCTTGATCTAGAGTACAAACGAAGGGCACAAGAGGGATTTGATAAAAATGATAAGCAGACACAGGATAGATTCAAAAATGTTGAAGCCAAGTGATATTTGCTTCCGGGAAACTGAAGTGTTGATGGTCATCCAGAGTGCAAAACATAAGGACATGAGAGATTTGCTAAAAATGAAAACCATGCACAGAATAAATTCCAAAATGCCGTAACGAAGTGACATATTCTGTTTATCGAGGAAACTTAAGTGTTAATGGTGCAGGATATGCTGCTGAGAGTCTGCTGTGCCATGTTGCTACGGGTTCGACATGATCTCTTATGTGGCGATTTCATCTCAAACTTGAAGCTTCTCCAGCACTACCCTGAAGTTGATCTGGAACATCTGTTGGATGTAGCTCATCGTCTGGCTCCCATATCGAGCTCTCACCCTCCAGGACATCATTGAATGAAAACGCACCATAGAGCCACAGAGATCTGAAAACACTGGCCGGCATTATGTCAAAAAGACAATAACTGTTGTACTTGTTTATTAGTTGAAATGTTCCAAAAGCTTACTGCAGCTTGTATGTAGATGCGCAGAACCCAACTTGGCTGTTCTTGTAAAGGAATATTCATGTGAGTGATGTTTTAATCAGAGTACCTAGCTCATTACTACATGTGGCATGGCACCATTTTAATCTGGTCAAATTTCCACCTTCTCCGGGTTCTGCTTGTATTTACATACGCACTTACTTGGTCCATTATGTTTCCTCAGGTAGAGGTTATGCTCGCTCGGTCCAGGAAGGCAGATATTCTTAATCATGATGGGAAAGTCCAACAATCCACATAAACAGATTGTTCACTCTGTTGGAGACCAGTACTATTTTAGGAAGGAGCTTCATATTCTGAATCTTCTAATAGGGTAATTATGGGTTAATCTATAAATCTAGCACTAGGAGTATATTTCTGTTGCAAATATATTAACCAATTCAACATATGAGCGCTTGCTCTCCTGCCCACCACTCCATATTCTCTGACCCCCTATTATTGCTTGCTCTCCTGCCCACCTCTCTTTCTTTTGGATCGGATCGTTTCTGTATCGAAGGCGCTTGCTCTCCTGCCCACCTCTCTTTCATCAGGTGAGAGATCTCATCTTTCTTTCAAAGTTTTGCTTAAGAGGTATTTCTTTCATCAGGTGAGAGATCTCATCTTCCTTTCAAAGTTTGTTGAACTAGCACTGTTTCCTGCTTAACTTTTCATCCAGATTTATTGCAGTATTACTTTAAATCCATGTTCTTACCTACGTTTGATTTTTGTTGAATATACATTTTGATTATCATGATGACGTAGTTATCGATGCGTTATTTACCTGCTGACAAGACTTATGGGAGGAAGAACTTGTTAAGAACAGATTAAGATATGCTGAATGGCAAATAAGCAAGGAAAGTTTACCCATGGTTTGTTAAACATTCCAGAGGATGTTTTACATTTGCTTTAGGGAAACTGAAGCGTTGATGGTCATCCAGAGTACAAAACATAACATGAGAGATTTGCTAAAAATGAAAACCATGTGCAGAATAAATTTAAAAATGACGAAACCAGGTGGCATCTGTCTGTCGGGGAAACTTTAAGTGTTGATGGTGCAGGATATGCCGAGTGTTTTGCCGTACCAACCAATATAAAATAATAATTTTCTAAAACCACCTAGCAAAAATATTTTTTTCCGGATGTAACCCGTCAACCTGCCAACATGACATATTGACCCATTTTTATTAATAAAAAAATTAAACAATGCTCGCTCGTCGCCCTCTCGCCCATCCGCTCGGCCGGTCTTCCGCTCACTCGAGAGCTCGCTCGGTCCCTGAACCTCCCCTCAATCTTCCCCGGCCACGGCGACGTCCAGATGGGCTTGAGGCGAATGTTCGCCGCCGACGAAGATCTTCAATCGATGAAATGAATCGACCTCCCACCTGCGACTCGAGCGTCGCCTGTCAACGATGATGTTTTGTTCCTTCGCCCGCGACAGCGACCACGATGACTATGGAGAAGGCGGCGGCGGCGCTGCCCATCTCGACGTTGCTCTCCACATCCAGGGGGAGAACTTGTAAAGGCGGTGCTCTAGACGAAGCCCCTATTAGGGAACTGGAGATTCTCTGGGGCAGGGGACGAAGCCCCTATCCGGTGTCGTTCTCGTAGTAGAGCTCAAAGCTGGCGGTGGCGACGGTGGCAGGGGACCGGTCATCGTCCCTGGCACTTGCGGCCACCCACCGATCCGGCCGAGCTCGAAAACGATGTCCTCGTCGTCTTCCAGCGTCAATTTCGTCGACCCCCAACGCGAGCTCCCATTTCTTACAACGTCTCTATTTCTTCCCACTGTACGGCTTCGACAACGAAGAAGGAACTCTTTTCCCACCTCGAAGCGCAGCGATTGCGCCCACCAACAGATCCGGCTGAGGGCGTCGTCTTCTAGCGTCGATTTCGATCGATCGATGGAAAGCCAGCTACGATTTCGATTCCTACGACGACTAAGAAGGAACTCGTCTCCCACCTTCGTCTGCTGCGATTGCAGCTAAAAATCGATTTGGTCGTGCTTGCAATCCACCTCTGCGTGTGCTTACAGACGATTTGGATCGTTCAAAGTACATCAGCGTCGATTTCGTAGAACCTGTGTTCCTTCCCACCGCGCGGCGGCGACGACGACGAACACGAACTCGCAATCCCACCTGAAGCAAGCTGGCATAACATCGACCCCCCCCCCCCCCCCCCCCATGGCCGTACGTGTGGGATCTTGCTCTGCCAGCGGAAGGAGAAGATCTTGTGGCGGCGGGTCGACGAAACAAAACCTGACATCACCATCGTGGTTTCCTCCCACACATAAGGGACTGCTAAAGCCAGCAACACAATTAAATCCAGGGGAAAAGAAACCTTCTGTTCATATCACCCTGATTGCGACCACGACAACATGCTCCCTCTTCGGCGTAGATGCTCAAGGTCATTGTTGCTGCACGAAGGAACTGGGTGAAGCAGAAATAGAGCATGGGCATGGCGTCGAAATTGAGCTCGCCGTGGGTCGCAATCGGTGTCGTTGGGAGCTAAGAGATGTTGCGGACGATGATGGAGAGCTTGTCCTGGTGATGTCGTCATCGTCGTTAGCGTGGGACGAAGGAACAGAGGATCTGCAGGCGAAGGAACAGAGGAGGTAAGCTTCCTAATTTACCTATGCTCCCGCTCTGGTGAGACCAATGGTAGGGGGCAGGAACGCTATGGTGCGGGTCTTCGAGCTAGGAGGAGGTGGCGCTGCCATATGCGGAGGCATGTCGGCGGCTGGCGCAGGCGTAGGTGTTGGTACCCCTGCTGCGTGCGGCGGTCCGCCGTCACCCGACTAGGCTTTACAAGTGCGATCCCTGGATGCGGAGGGCGGCGTCAAGATGGGCCGCCACCTTCCCCATGGTCGTCGGCGCGGGTGAAGGAAGAAGAAGCTCGAGTTGTAGGTGGGAGGTCGATTCATTTCGTCGATTGAAGCTCTTCGTCGGCGGCGAACATTCGCCTCGAGCCCATCTGCACGTCGCCGTGGCCGGGGAAGATTGAGGGGAGGTTCAGGGACCGAGCGAGCTCTCGAGTAAGCGGAAGACCGGCCGAGCGGATGGGCGAGCGGGCGACGAGCGAGCATTGTTTAATTTTTTTATTAATAAAAATGGGTCAATATGCCATGTTGGCACGTTGACGGGTTACATCCGGAAAAAATATTTTTACTAGAAAATTATTATTTTATGTTGGTTAGTACTGCAAAACACTCAGGATATGCCGCTGAAAGTCTGCTGTGCCATGTTGCAATGCATTATGCGACGTTTTTTCTCAAACTTTGTAAACCCTCCTTCAAAAATAGTATCGATAAACTTTACCCATTTATGATACCATTCCCTGAATTAGTATTTTAAAATTTTTATTAGTGGTATAAATATTAGGGTGAGAAATTTTCACGTTAATAGATACGATTAAGGAGGGTAGATCGATTAGTTTATAAATAGGTTTTCAAAAACGTTGTATATATATATATATAACTATTCAAATATTTAGATGAAACAAAGGGCGCTTATGGAAAAAGGAATAGGGGCAGAAAAGGGAATTTACTTTCGATCACGCGCACCTCAGGCGCCGTTGCCTTTACTTTTCCCCTTGAGGCCAACCCCAATCCCTTTCATATTTTCCTTTCCGCCGCCGACGCCGTTTTTGTCGCCATTCCCTGCGCCGACGACGCCGCAGCAACCGGAGTTTCCCATCTCGCAACTTCGATCGCGGCGAATCGTATTTAAGCACTTCGGTGCTTCCGTACCCATCCGAAACGCCATGTCTTTTTCATCGCACTCCGCCAAGCAGTTTTCATCGCACTCCGCCATGCCGTTTTCATCGCACTCCTATGAGGTATTCATCGTTTCCTTTACTTTGTCTCTTGATGCCATTTTCATCTCCTGGATAAACAACATAGAATGTTTATGCATCGCACTCCATGTTTCATCGCATGCAGTTTTCATTGAATGTTTACTAATTATAAATAATCATTAAATTCCATCTGTTGTAAAGGGAAAGCTGCATCAAGCTGACACCGATCAATTTACCAGTTTCTGAAACATGATTCCTTCTAGATGAATCACTTATGAGTTCCTAATACTATCCTTTTTAGAACAAGGTGCACAACATGCTCTAAAAAATGATTCATTGTAGGTTAGTCACTTATGAGTACCTATGTTATCCCTTTTAAGACAAGGTGCACAATATGTTCTAAAAATTTTTATCTAATGCTGTAAGAATACTTCAATTCTCATACTGTCTACTATTCCTACACTTCCTTTAGGTTTTTGAAATAATAGAAATCTCTGCTTTTAAGTTTAAGATCTAGATATTTCAGTTTTTGACAAGCATGTGGAATCCAAAAAAAATAGCAAACCTCCTTTTTTTTCTGTACCACTATTTCATCAAGCATTTGAGGAGGAAAAGAGTCAAAATCGAAACCGAGTTAAAATTATAGAATACTAAAAGCAACATATAAAAAAAGCTGAGTATTCCGCTGCCAAACAGTATTCTTCAAACGACGAGGCTGTTTTTTAAAGCCAGCAGCTCCAGTCGCCCTCCTCCTTACAGTATTTTTGTCAATATTCTCTGTATCATCATGTTACGCACCTAGCAAATGCGGACCAAGGTGCTAAGAAATTTCAATTGAACCAAAACACAGTTAGAAAATTTCAGATCAAAACAGTCTCATCTCAGATATTCTATCTTTGTTATATGGTCACACAAACTTAGCACACTCTAAAAATTCAGGAGGACTAATATTTATTTAGATTTTTGTATTTGTATGTGTTACAAATAATTTGCTGGTTATCCTTATCTATTCAGCATTTCATTTCCACTTCATGGCGCTCATCTTGGAAAGATCTACATGATAACAATTAGTAAATCTTTAAACTAGTGCGTACATGTACATGTTTTAAAATGTGCAAGCACATCAATCACAGCAAATAAATTTCTCTTGAGTATAACAGAAATGATGAGTTAAACAGATTTAAACTAGTCTCTAAACAGAAAAGAGCAACTATATCTACATATTATCTTTTCCGCATAAAAAGACATCATTTATGCACAAGTTGCTGAAACTGATCAACATCTGGCGTTGCATGGAAGGACTAAGAAATGGTGAGCAAATGATAAATTGAATGAAAAAATGAAAATTACTTGCAAAATTGCAAAGAAATGTGAAATACCTTTAGTAACCTCAGAATGAACGAGTGCATGTTTATGAACTAGTGCATGTTTATGTTAATTATATATGTTTATGAACTAGTGCATGTTTATGTTAAATTGTTAATTGTACATCCCAGTAAAGATTACTACTAATCTTAGTAATCCTAGTACACAAACTAGTGCATGTTTATGTTAATTGTTAGCATGCTTCAAATGCTATGTATAGCATGTACGTTAGGGATAAACATAGCATGTTTAATTGTTAGGTTTTTTACCCATTATGCTAGAGTTTAATACATGCCAAACACTCGCCATATTTTGATGTTAATTGCAGGCAAATTACAACAATGTATTCCCTTGTGAGGTTCTAGACGAAAACATAAATCTCCACCAACTGCTCTTCAGCTGAAGAGAATATATTATTGCTGTACCTCCTATCCAACAAAATCTGTCCCATGAAGGCGGGGCCAGTAGCTTGGTTAGTATATAGCATTCCTTCAATTTTTATTCATTCTCTGCTGGCATGACACGCTCTTCCCTATTTTTTTAAAAAATTCTGAAGCAGGAGGTTTACTGTTGGACTAAGCAAAAGCTCTGAAACTGGTGGAAGAATGGCCTGCCATGCCCATTCGGGGATCACCGTGCATTTGTTAGGCCACCCCTGCCTTCATGGAGACCGCTACAAGTTTATTCACTTTCTTTCGAGTAACAGAGCCTAATGCAATAATGCATTAAACTACTTTTGTTTAGAAACATTCATACTAATACGTCTACTAGGATTATTAATAATACTAAGATAGTAATCTTTACTAGGATGTCAATTAACATAATCATGCAGTAGTTCATAAACATACAATTAACATAAACATGTACTAGTTCATAAACATAAGATTACTAAGATGTTAATTATATGTTTATGAACTAATGCATGTTTATGTTAATTGTATGTTTATAAACTAGTGCATGATTATGTTAATTGTACATCCTAGTAAAAAAGATTACTATTTTAGTAATCTTAGTAATCCTAGTGGACGAACTAATATGAATATTTCTAAACAAAAGTAGTTTAATGCATTATTGCATTAGACTATGTTACTCGAGAGGAAGAGAGTGGATAAACTTGCAGCCTTCTCCATGAAGGCAGGGGTGGCCTAACAGATCGCAGCCGAGTGATACATGCAAAGCTCTGTATCAAGAAATCAAATATTTAGCATTAGATGCTGGATATGGGTTTTGAGCCTCAAATTCCAAAAAATAATCCAGCAAATGGAGATGCTGCCTCCTGGCCATCAGCGGACAATGCTCTTCAGTGCGGCGTTCCCAATAGAGATAAGGTTTGATTATTACTTGTCCTATTGAGCTCTATGTTTGATGCATATATATAAATAAAACCATTAAATAAGCAAAATAAACAAATCTCTACTATTTCAAACTTTAATCTATGACAATATTTGTGCCCCGAATTGGTGAGAATGTGAACTTTATGTATAATTTTATATTTTGAGTTTCTGTTTGGTAGCTGATGGTCTTGTCATGCAGCAATTAGCATCACAGTTTCTGTCAAACTACATATTCCTGGCTGTATGAAGGGTTGGATCTAGCACTGGTTTGATTTCTCAAAGGGTGGAATATGTTCCTGAGATGGATAAAGGAGGACACTCGATGAATCTTCTACGTCCACTGAGTGATGGAAAGGTATGTCACTTAAACAAATGTGTATGTTTTCGGAGGATGCTTATTTTGTGCGTATGAATCAATTTTATGCTAATTACAGAAATCAAGTTAATGTGCATATAATGCATGTTCATTTGATTAAAGTAGTAAGACTCAGGCTTGTGGGTTTAAGATTCATTGAGATTAAAAAAAAGGTTGATGTGGTAGCCATATTTTAATTGTATCAAGACACCTTTGTGTTTAATCTAAATGATGTGTCCTGAAGCGCAATTTTGATTTGTATAACTCCTGACGTACAGACATGTATGATAGATATGATATGGACAATTTATTTCTCTCTGGAAAAACAAATTTATATGTATTTTTGCTATGGTCATGTCCGTTACTTGAAATCATGATCTCCTTTTTGTAGCAAGCTTTGACACTGGTTTTTGTGAGAACTAAAAGAGCTGCTGATTCATTGGAGAATTGGCTTTCTGGAAGTGGCTTTCATGCAGTATCCATTCATGGTGATAAAACACAACTTGTAAGTTGGACAGGACTAAAACCCTCAGTTTTTTTTGAAATCACTATCAGTAATGTTTCTTTGCCTCTTCCACAGTTTGATGTAGGTACCTGTACTGTATCAGTGAATCGTTAGTAGTTATCATGTGCTGGATTTTTGTTGCTAATGCTTTCAGTTTAGTTCCTGTCCTTCGTGGAATCCTAATAATATATATTATTGTTTTCATATATGAAGGAGCAGTGAGTGCACTTTGAGGCTATTTAAGAGTAGTGCAAATCCCTTCTTGGTGGAAACTGATGTAGCTGCACGAAGACTGGATGTCCCACATGTTACTCATGGCATCAACTATGATATACCAAAAGTATAGATGATTATGTTCACCGGATTGGGAGAACAGGTAGAGCTGGGAAGGCTGGTCCGGCCACTAGGTTCTTCAGTGAAGCAAACCAGCCGTTAGCAAAAGAACTTGCTGAATGTATGGACGAAGCCAAGCAAGAGGTCCCAGATTGGCTTTGTAATTGTGCTGCTATGCCATCATATGGTGGAAAGAAAAACTGACTATATGGTAAGAGATTTGGAGATCAAGATTATAGGAAGGAATAGAATGCTTATGTCATTACAGTAACTCATATGGTGGAAAAGGTGATAATGCACGTCTTACTAGTTATGATTTTAAAAGTTTGGGTGCTAATGCAGGTGTGGTAGAAAACCACGCTGCTGCTGATGGATTGAATAATTCGACTGAGTAAAACCACCACGATATTGATGGTGGAAATAGTAATGCAACTGAGGAAATCCATGAGCTCCAAAACCATGCTGAGGTACAAAGTAGTGGTGGCAGCGCATATGGAGGGAGCAGCGCAACCAGCTATGTTTTCGCGTTCCAAAGTCATGGTTTAGGCATAGAATTGTTCCCAGTGGACGGGACTGAACTCAAGTATATCTATACAATAGGCTGTAAAATTGCACATTAGTTTTTTTGGTTAATATTTACAACACGTTTGCATCATGTATTTTCAAAACTATTCCAGATTTCATTTTAATCAAATATATTTTTGGGTTTCATTTCTCACCATCCATCCATTGTTCTGAATTCCCTTTTTCCTTTTTCTTGTTGCTTTATTTTGTTTTCTTTTCTTCCTTTCTATCTCCATGGCCTCAGCTTGAGGCCAAACATCCTTGTCCCATTTCAAGTGAAATGAATGCTAGTTGTACCATTTCAAGTGTTGATGGTCGCCCAGAGTACAAAACATAAGAACATGAGAGATTTGCTAAAAATGAAAACCATGCACAGAATAAGTTCAAAAAAGACGAAACCAGGTGACATCTGTTTGTCGGGGAAACTTAGGGTGTTGATGGTGCAGGATATGCTGCTGAGAGTCTGCTGTGCCATGTTGCTATGCCTTCTGCATGATCTCGTGTGGCGATTTCATCTTAACCTGAAGCTTCTCCAGCACTACCTTGAAGTTGACCTGGAACATCTGCTGCACGTAGCTCATCCCTCTAGAACATCATTTCATGAAAACGCACCATAGAACCACAGAGAGCTGAAAACACCAGCACTATGTCAAGAAGACAAGAACTGTTGTACTTTTTTATCTGTTGATTGTTCCAAAAACTTACTGAAGCTTGTAAGTAGAGGCACAGAACCCTACTTGGCCTGTTCTTGTAAAAGGAACATTCATGTGAGTGATGTTTTAAGCAGAGGGTACCTACTACCTAGCTTATTACTCCATGTGGCATGACACCATTTTAATATGGTCAAACTTCCACCTCCTTCTGTCATGCTTCTGGGGCACAAACTGATTTGGAATTTTGAGACGTTCAGGTCCCACCGGCAGAGGCTTCTGCATCTTGCAGGGAGGTCACAACAGAGGATTGATGTGCCAAGCCGGGCAGCTGTGTTGGTTCTTGGTGCCATGTGGTTTTAACTCAGTCTTGTTCATTTCTTCATCAGACGGCAAATATTACATGTGATCTTGCTCAAGCCATTTTATTTCTGTTTATTATTTATATATGCTATCATGTTCTTAGTCATAGATTTTTGAGTACATGTTTGCCAACTAAAACAGCACTTGATTATGTTTCCAAAGTAAATGTACTTGTCATTTTTTTGTTTTTATTCTTATATCCGAAGCATATGATATGCCTGCCTTTTATGCTGTCACGTGGAATAATTCATTTTCTTATCAATATTCTCCACTTTTTAAGTGTAGAGAAATGAAGAGGATGAAAAATAAATAAATAATAGGAAGTGGTCTTTTATATAAAAAGTATAGAATATAATGAGTGATTTAATCAAATCATCTTTGTGGCTTATTGAGCGTCTGATGAACATATGACTTTAAATTATCTTTAACATTGATGATGCTTTGCATTTTTTTTAATATTAGATATATTAACGTATTGGGCCACCATAATTAAATTTAAAAAAGCCAATAAATTACCCGAGTAATTAAAACTCAAAACCCCCCCTGTCAAACTAAAAATTAGACCTTTTCATTCTATCACGTTTAATATATAGGAGAGATTTGACCTGTTCAAATCTAGGAGGAGTTGTTGGAACAAAACAAACCTATATTTAATACTGCACGTAATAATTTTGACTTCCGCGTGTACTAATTGGATAAAAAGAGAGGATTCACGTTTCATGGGTTGATGTGGACGCGCTTATTAATTCGTTTGACTCGACCGAGCTCCACTGCGCATTTGGGGTCGTCAAAGTTGTTATTCATCCACCCCCTTTTGACTCCAATTCTTAGTCAATTCATACGTGGGTTTTTGCAGTCAACTGACTTCAATTCTTAGTCAACTTATCCGTGGTTTTTGTAGTCAACCTGCATTTAATTTGAATTAATAGATATAGTCATCTTTATATTATTTTACTTAAATTAAGCTTAATTAGATCTCAATTTTTTTTTTATTTTTTTAATTAAAGATAATTGGATTTATCACAGCAAATATCATCCATGCAGAATGGGTTTGAACTTTGAACGAATCATACGACCAAATGTTTTTTTTTAATCTTCTTGACCATTTTAATAATCCATTTCAAGGAGAAGGAATGTGCTCGGAACATTTCACACACCACACACCACGCTGCATTTAAGCATTTTTTTTTTGTTTTTGTTGACAGAAACATGGAAATCATAGCGTGGAATCAACTCATTGAAAAAAAAGGAAGAGAGGAAGAGAGAAAGGAGGAGGAGAAGAAGAAAAGATGCAGCACTTTTTCCATGCCTTTTGCCTTCTCAATTCATCTCCATCAACAACCATACATAAATTTAATGCATGCACTATTTTTGAACACGCACCATTTTTTTTCCGTATAATACATGTTAAATTATATATATATATTATAAATTTAATTTACATTTGCTACTCTTTATTTAATCCTAATTACACATGTTTTTATAAATTATATACACAATATTAATGTAACTATTTGTAGACAAAGAGTACATCCCTCTGATTAAAGTAATTAAATTCTATGTAGGAGGATCATCGATTTGATTCAAGATTCATTAAGTTCTAAAAAATATTATTAAGCTAACTATTTTTAATATTAAAATAAATATCATTTAGATTTTGAATGATTCTATACATTTTAAAAAAAAAATTAATAGTTTGTTGAACCCATATAAGTTACTATATTTAGTAATATATATATAATAAATAGTTTTTTTATTTAAGAATTATTTAATCCATAATATTTAACGTACAATTTTATATGATATATGATATTTTTTCCTAAAATTTATCATAAAAAATTAAAATTTATTTAAAAATAGTTATTATAATCAAGATTAAATTGGGATAAGCAAGAAAAAAAAAACTTAGTCTAAACTTAATTAAATTGTCTCAATCACAATAACTACCAAGAGTGAGAAAATAATCCAATAAATAAAAATATTAATTTTTTAATGTGATTTAGCCTCATCTACTGTGGGAAGGGAACCCTTAATTTTATAGCTAGTTTTGTTGCACATTTAAATAATATGCTCGTCTTATTTCTACCTAAATAAATATTCAAAATAGTTTATTTTTTTATTCCTTAAATTTATTGAATACATAATATAATCCTCCGTTTCGGGTGCGTTACATTTTCTTCCATCGCCCGGTCAAAGGCTTCATACCGTCCGTTATATTCGATAGTTATAAATATACGTACGCATAATTGGGAAAAAAAACTTATATAATACATACGAAATAATACGACACGTTACAAATCATATAACCTGCAGTGTAACGGAGGTGAGTGGAGAAAGAGGACGGGAACTCCATCTCCTAACCAACAACATATTTGCGCTCCTCCTCCTCCACCTTCTTCATTCTTCCTCCTCCTCCTCGTTCCACCTCAATCCAATCTCGTCGCCCTTCCGTTCCCCCGAACCCTAATTGCGCATCTTGCGCAGGAAATCTTTCCTTGTACCTGCTGGCGTAATCTCTCCACATTCTTTCTACAATTGAGACGAATCCCGTCCAATTTGGGGATGCAATCGATTGCCGGCCAATAGGCTGTCTGGAACCTCGCGGAGGAGGAGGATGTCCGGTGCGGCCAAGGCCCTGGAGCAGCGAATCGGCCTCCCGGCGAAGATGGAAGCGGCGCCAGCACGGGAGGGCGAGCAGCAGCAGCTGCCGGGCGGTTGCAACCCGGTGAAGAAGCCCGGGCCTGTCTCCATGGACCACGTTCTCATGGCCCTCCGCGAGACGAAGGAGGAGAGGGAGGTCCGGATCCGGAGCCTCTTCAACTTCTTCGACGCGGCCGGCGTTGGCCAGCTCGACTACGCCCAGATCGAGGCAGGCCTCTCCGCCCTCCACATCCCCGCCGAGTACAAGTACGCCAGGGATCTCCTTAAGGTCTGCGACGCCGACCGCGACGGACGCGTCAACTACCTGGAATTCCGGCGGTATATGGACGACAAGGAGCTGGAGCTCTACCGTATCTTCCAGGCCATTGACGTTGAGCACAACGGTTGCATCTTGCCGGAGGAGCTCTGGGACGCCCTCATCAAGGCAGGTAAAATTAAGTTTATAATCTCAACTTCCTCCCTAACGTCGTAAGAATTGACGTCAGGTTTTGTTCGCTTTAGACGTACCTGGCTTAATCTTCCATAATTTTTGTTGACATTCAAGCTATCCGAAGGCAAAATGTGGCTTGTGATCCTAATTCTACAGTCATTGAAGTGTTACACAAGATCACCATAGTTAGATGTTTGAGGTGTATCCATTTTAGGGCAGAGAATGTTAAAATTATTAACGTTCTATTTCCTCCCATTTCTTTTGTCACAAGTTGTTTCCCTGATACTTTTGTACTTTTGAGAAATTGACAAATGCATCCCCACGCTGTGAAATTTTTTACCAGAAAAGACTTCCCTGACTATGAACTTGATGCGTCCATAATGTTAATACTTTTGACAGTTTGATAATGTTAAACTCGATCGTATCATCATGATTTCTCGTACTCTTATATATACTAAGGCTCTCTAGGATAATATGAATTAATTGGATTGCATGCAATTTCTTTAGTATTTTCTATATAGAGGCTGGAGCTAGATTTAGCTCCTTTATGGTCAGTACCTATGCTTATTTTCTTTATAAGTTTAGAGAGTAGTGGAACTGCAAGCTGGCAACTGCATTTTTAGAAACTATGTAATAGTTAAACCTGCCACGAGAGGCCAAGATATTCTTTACAAGCTTTAAGTTCATAAATGTCGTCTTTAACTATTTCTTGGAATAGTTTCCTTCAGGTAAGGTAAGACACAATATGAAAGGCAAGTGCAGAACCATCCACTGGGTCCTGCACCACCTTCTTTTCTCTCTAGTCACCTGCCCTTAACTGCAGGTGAGATAGGTAAAAGGTAAGGAAACTAGTGGTCATATGTTTTATATGGCAGTTTTAGCATTCTAGTCTTTCGGGAAGCTTTTTTCTGTTAATTCTTAAAATTCTAAAACAATGATGTCTTTTTTGTTTAAGGGAAGAAAAAAACAATGTAGTATTAAATGAGCAAGTCTCCAGAAGACCCAACATTCTACCAACCGCTGATATAATGCATGCTTATTTGTAACCCCTAAATTTTATTTTTATAAAATGTAACATGATCCAATGTGCATACTGATCATTCTTGCAGATCCATTATCTATGTTTGTTAATATACATAGTTATATGCTTATGTTCATAAGCTGCACACAGTAATCAATGCAAACTTATCAATTCACATCTACTGACTAGCTTCTTCTTGTCTTTATCATTTGATCATGGTCATTCCCGTTTGAGGATGATGATCAGGAGACTTAACATGTTTTGTCAGTCAAAAGCCTACAAGGTTTTCTAAGCATGTTTTACCTTTTCTCATTAAAGTTGCATCCCTTTGTTTCATCTTTCAACAAATGCATTGACCATCTTCATCAACCATAGATTTCATCATAAACCCTCTTGGTTCTCTCTTTCAGGGATTGAAATTGATGATGAGGAACTTGCTCGCTTTGTGGAACATGTGGATAAGGATAACAATGGAACTATAACTTTTGAGGAATGGAGAGATTTTCTTCTACTTTACCCCCATGAAGCAACAATTGAGAACATTTATCAATATTGGGAGAAAGTTTGCCTTGTGGATATCGGCGAACAAGCTGTTATCCCTGAAGGAATAAGTAAACATGTCAATGCGAGTAAGTACTTAATTGCTGGAGGTGTGGCTGGAGCAACTTCTCGAACAGCTACTGCTCCTCTTGATCGCCTGAAAGTTGTTTTGCAAGTACAGACAACTGAAGCGCATGTTATGCCAGCAATAAAGAAAATATGGAGGGATAGTGGTTTCTTGGGTTTTTTCAGGGGTAATGGTTTAAATGTGATGAAGGTTGCACCTGAAAGTGCAATAAGATTTTACACATTTGAAATGCTAAAAGATTATATAGTCAAAGCAAAAGGAGAAGAAAAGAGTGATATTGGTACTTCTGGGCGTCTGATTGCTGGGGGCTTAGCAGGTGCAGTGGCACAAACTACTATCTACCCACTGGATCTTGTGAAAACACGACTACAGACTTTTGTTTGTG
This sequence comes from Thalia dealbata, assembly GCA_030544415.1. Taxonomy (NCBI): domain Eukaryota; kingdom Viridiplantae; phylum Streptophyta; class Magnoliopsida; order Zingiberales; family Marantaceae; genus Thalia; species Thalia dealbata. The sequence goes on from CM060458.1 coordinate 5,405,568, forward strand.
AAGGTGGTAGAGCTCCCAATCTTGGTACTTTGACCAAAGATATCTGGGTTCATGAAGGGCCTCGAGCTTTCTACAGAGGAGTTATTCCATCTCTTCTTGGAATTATCCCATATGCAGGTATAGATCTTACTGCATATGAGACCCTAAAAGATATGTCTAGAACATATATTCTCAAGAATAGCGGTAAGTTCCTTATTATACTTTGCTTTTTTCCATATCATTATTTAATTTATTTTGTGTTAATCTAACCTGATAGACTCAAATGATTTGCAGAACCAGGTCCGCTTGTGCAACTAGGTTGTGGAACCATCTCAGGTGCTCTTGGAGCAACATGTGTCTACCCCTTGCAAGTTATCAGAACAAGGTGCTTGGCAATTACATTGCTCCAGATTATAGTTTCAACACTTGGTTTGGCCTTCTAAAGTAACTCATTATATTTTTTGCAGAATGCAAGCCCAACGTACTGATTCCCCTAATGCTTATAATGGAATGTCTGATGTATTCTGGAAAACCCTTAGAAAGGAAGGATTTTCAGGATTCTATAAAGGGCTAGTCCCAAATTTGCTGAAAGTTGTGCCATCTGCAAGTATTACTTATCTAGTATACGAGAGTATGAAAAAGAGTCTTGCTCTTGATTGAAGAACTGTTTGGTTTTGCTCCATATCCATCATAATTGACATGGCTGACTATAAGATGTATTATGATAATCAAGAGGAGATGATTGAAGAGTACACAGTTAGAGTAGGTGAATTGATTATTTCCACCGTGTCATTGTATTTTTCTTCACAAAATGAAGTAAAGATCATATGAGGTCTGAAGGGCTCCTTTTGCAATGATCTTTTGAGTTATAAGAATGAGCTTCATGATCTAGCTTTGAGTCAGGTACATTTCGTGTCTTTGTTGGTCACTATATCTCTAGCAAGGTGATTAGCATACCTGGTCATCAAGTACACTTTTATGGAATGTTATCTTTTAATTGATTTACAACATGGACCTAATATTTTGGTTACAGCAATTCGTCTTCCAGGTAATAGATTACTGATAGCATACTCAGTAGGAGATGATTAGAGCATTGGGTTTTAGGTGAACATAGTTTCTAATTATTTTCTTAAGATCTAAACAACGATTTTGTTTATATTAACATGTCTATAGGCTTTCAGAAAGTTGATGCGAATCAGTGCTTTGCATGCCCAGTATTGGTTGTTTAATGGAATGGGATATTAACCTGCTAGACTGTCTTTTAAATATATTAAAAAGCAACTATTTAAAAAAGAAAAAGCATACATGCAATTGATTGCCTGTAGAACCCATTCTTAGCAATCCTATTTGATTTTTTTGAAATGAAACATTGCATTCGTTTCACCATTCTGAAATGATACATTATGTCATCCAAAAGGATGGGAAAACAAAACAACAAAATTGTAACACACAAAAAATAGAAACAGATAAGAAATAAAACATAACGGAACATAAGAAACAAGATGAAGAGAGGAAAAAAAGAGAGGACAGCATGACAAAAACATCTGGAACTCTCTCAATGCCCACTGATTTGAACTTTCTATCCTCATGGTGGCAGGTGTTTTTTGAAGAATAAAAGTGCTGCTGCTTTAGCAATCCTATTTGATTGATGTCGTTTTATTTTACCAAATTCACAGAGGAAATCCCTTTAATTGTATGTTTATTTTTTGGATTAAGTGAGTGCAATCTAGGTCTAACTTGTGATATTCTTGGAAGCTATGCATCGGCCAAGTAACTGTTCCTATTTTTATGTGGTTTTTTTTCTTTAAGAGGGTATGCTATTATTTATAAAATTATTATTCTATATTATAGAACCAATTGGTTCAAACAGAGAAATTTAGATTCACAAATGCAAGTTCAAAACCTTGTATAGTACCACAATTATGCAAATTTTATTGGGAGAGAAATTAATTTCCTACCTGTTGGATTGTTACACATTTTTGTTCCATCATTCTATGCAGCTGTAGTTTAGTATCAATTTTCAATGACTACTTGCCATTGAAAATTTATGTGCTCACCTCATTTTTTGTCCTCGAGCTGAAAGGTCACCAGGCTAACTGTCGGCATCTTATAGACTTGATATGTCCGTGATGCTTGTGGAGGAGTGCAATACTTTCATAGGTGGTTGAAATATGAATAAATCCTGTTGTATGATATCTACCCTGCAGTGGACCTCTTGCCCTTGATGGATTTTTTCAAGGCAGCCCTTAATAATTCTTCTACATTGTCACTTTTATTGGTTCCTTCACGATTGTTTGTTTTGTCAGGGTGTCTTCAATTAGAGAACTATCTATAAGGCTTTGGTTGAGAAAACAATTTTACATCAGAAAACAGTCATACATCTGATATTTTATCCTATATTACTTTTGATGAAACCCTCTTGCACAAGGTGAGTAAAAATAATTGTAAACTTGAAGTCACTGTTGTTTCATTTAAAAGTTAATTAGTATGAATTTGGATATTAGATTTCCTAGGGAAAAGTGAATACTCGTAAATAGTGTAGTGTCATAGACATATATGTATCATAGAATGAATCCTATACATATATGTACCACAAGGTGAGTAATAATACTTAGCTGTCCTTTTTTTTTTCTGTCGTATCTGCAGTATCATAAAATCCCTCTATGGCTTCATTAATGTTCTTAATTAATGAGGCATTCACCTAGAGAGACTCTACCAAAAGGTATAATCAGTGTTTAGTGGGTGCATCTAAGCTACAAGGGTTAAATGTTAAAGCACATTTAAGGTGCAAATGTGCTTCTTCAGTGCGCAAGGCACAACAAAAGCATGCCTAGTTTATAATATTGTCATTTATTCTTATCATCTTACATATATGCTATGGAATGAAGATACGATGACTGGTTGCATCATTAAGCGCCTTTTTGCCTAATATGGATGATGATTTCATCCCGTGTGTTTGTTTTCTAGGATTTGACTAACATTTGTGTGATAATTGTGACTTGTAATGTGTATTACATTTTTTTTGGCCATTTAGTATGGTATAAGAGTTTTAATTGTGTGATTTTTAATTCTTAATTTTGATGGGAATTTTTGTGACTTTTCAAGTTGTCATGTACTGTATGTCTATTTGATTACTTTTTTGGACATTGAGCATTCAAAATTTTAATTGTGTAGTTGAATACTTCATTTTATTTGAAATGCACATTTGTGACTTTTCATGTTATGCAATTCATACTCTAGATGCATATTTTCTTGACATGGAGTTGTAGAATCAATCTTCTACGGATTTCTAATTGTTGTATGCAACTAATATGCAAGTGCATCCTTGTAGATGCTGCTTACTTGGCGGTTCTTGTTATTAATGCAGTGCAAAAGGCCCTCCTAGCTTAGAGAGCATATCCAAGAAGGAAACTGGTTTGTCTCCACCACTGTTTCCAGGAACATCTATTTAACAATGCTGTTGTATGATTCATATATCCTTGTAGATGCTGCGTACTTGGCGGTTCTTGTTATTAAAAATTTTGAAGTTTTCATGCTCCATGTGGAGTCGGCATGGCTTTCTAAACTACTTTTATGACTTAAACACAGACTAGATTTATGCTTTTGCATTTACGATACTGAGAAATAACGACCTGAGAGATCAATGTTCATAACCCATCTTAACTGTTTGATGAGCAAGATTAGATTTGTCTTTCTTATGCAGTGTCACCGGAGTTTCCAGAGTTGTACCATTATATTAAACTTCCGCTATGTGATGTTGTCTACATTATACTAATTTATTTACTTGAAAGAACTTTTATCGTTTGTCTTTAGGGATCACCTGGGCATGCCTATTCCTCCCTTTATCCCCCGAACTCCTCTGGGGGGGCCTCCTTGAACTCCCCCCTTGAACCTTTCTTCAGTTCAAATATTTATGAAGGTTAATGTTCATAGTCTTAACCTATAGTTTTAAAAATAATAAAAGCCTCTTTTAATATTTTAAAATTATGAAGATTACCCATCATAGTTTAGAAATACTAGAAACATTCCATCTTATATTTAAATTATAAAAATTGTTCATCCTTTATTTAGTCAGTCTTCATCCAAAAGAAGAAATCCTATCATTTTAAAATATAAAGGGGAAGATTTCTTTGTCTAAAAGAGATTTTTTTATAATTTTAAAATATAAGAGGGAAGATTTTTATAATTGAAAAATATAAGAGAAATTATTTTTACTATTTTAAAATAATAAGAGGTAGTTTTGAAGATTTTTATTATTTTTAAATAATAGGAGGTAGTTCTATGTGATTATTTTAAATTAAAAGTGGTGTTAATATAATTAATCCTATATTTTTTAAAAGTTCATCATGAGTTCTAAACCGGAGAGAGAGGATCAGATGGAAGTTCTGATGCTAATATAAAAAGATTTTTTGGAAAAAAAGGTCATTTTAGGATTTTTTATTTTTTCATAATATTACAGGCATAGATTGAGTCGTCCGGAGGATGTATAATGTCATGCTAGGTCAAGCTCAACTTGACAGTGAAGCATGTCGAGGTGAATGGAACAGAACACTTTATGCTTAGCTTGACATGGTACAAGCCTAGATGCAATGGATTGTAGCTGCCCGACGAAGAGAGAGGAGTCACGTTGAGGTAATAGCTTTATGCACGAGTACCTGTACTTGGTCGAAACTAAGATTGATGGACAGACAACGGAATTAAGATAGCCAAAAACATGTGAACTGCAGCAAGATCACCATACTTCTTCCATGCCGAGCCAACTGCGAACTAGCACTGTAAGTGCTGCCTGATCAAGTTCAAGTAATGAGCCTAGCACATAAAGAGAGAGAGGATCCTTTTTTAACTAGATATAAGTTCGAGTACCATGAGGGTCGAGGGGTCAGGTGGTAAGGCCACGTGAGAGTCTTAGGCCCTGTTTAATATAGAAAGATTAGGAGGTCATTTTCCTAATTAAATATAAGTAGGAGATGGATTGAAATACTACTTCCTAATTCTCCTGCACCTAATAAATAAGCGAGCATATGCCACAATGTCGCAGTGACAACAAATCCAATATAGCCAACTTCTTCAGCAATCAAAACGTGTAATCAATCAGAACTGGATCACAAAGTTTGTAGTTCGTATCTGCTGCACATGCTGAAATGGAAAACATTGGCAGTTCAAAGACATACAAACAAGAAGCGAAATGGTTGATACTTTACACAACTTACACTAACTTCCGTGACAACGCGTAACAATAAACCGTGTGAGCCACACCAGCTGCGGTAGTATTATGACAGCATAACATCACAGTAGCGTGGTAAAGTTATGATAGCAAAATGTTACAGGTAGATGTCCTAATAATGCATACCCTCATTCTCTTGTGAATCAGTGGCCTCTCGTCGAGAAAGTGAAATAAACAAGGCTTTTATACTTTTTCACACAGCTTGCACAGCTTAAAGAGAGAGAGCTCGTTTGGTACTTCAATCATACAAGCCCTCCTGCTCCCAGATGCCCACGAGAAAATCTACCATTTCCTGCCATCAATAGAATGCATTCGGATATCAAACACTTGATCGATATGAGCACTGAAAGATAGCAATATGTTATAGTTCTAGTGTTTACTGATAGAGGAATGTGCTGTGGAAATGGCTTGTTGCTCCCGAGCAAGCCATCATATGTTGCATTCCAACTGCATCCATATAATTCAAAAACATTGTTGGATTCTGAAACTTATTAAGATAATAAACAAATAAACTGATACAAACTTTTTTCATCAAAATGGAGAAAAATCTAGCTCTTCTAAAGCATATGGATAAATCTGAATTCATCAACATTATATGATGGTTCGATGGAGAAGTAGATTAGATGAGGTTATTACGCCCAAGTAACCTATCCATCTCATAAAGTAATCAAGGAATTTAACTGATTGATATCCATGATAGTATAAGTCGTGAAAGCTAAGAACTCAACACCATTTTGTTTTTCTTATTTCCAACTTTTCTTAGAGGATTCCAGAGAAAAAGGACATATATGGATCACAAGTTCCAAGGGTTAGTAGACCTATCCTGATAAGCTTTGGAATGAAAGCAACTGAAAGCTTGCAAAAAGTCCAAACTAGAATTTACCCTGATCAAAATTACTCCGGGTGACAGAACCTAGAATCAAAGTGGTGCTAAAAACATAAAGTTCTGTGACCATGTGCTGGTGATCCCTCTTTCTCATGCCTTCTGATAAAAATACCCTCTTGTTCCTTTAAGCAACTAAGTATTGATATTCAGATCACTCCAGAAAACCTTCTCAAAGTCCAACAAAGGAGTGACATGATTTTGTCATCATGTGAAAGGAATTTAGTCATGAATATACCTTAACCGTGGTTCTCGAATTTGCTGAGACAGGGTCTTGGGTTTTTTATTTCCAATCCATTGGTGTCTTGTTTGATTCCATAGATCAAGCCCTGTGATATATCATTTCATTATGTTAAAAAAAGGTTTGATATAGTAAATAATGCAGCACCTACAAGAGCCATATGTCAACACACGTCGAGCAAAGTTTCCACACATATTGGAATTCTATTAACATATTCACCCTCGTAATTTCTAAAGATTTGAAACAATTCTGAAATCTGAACCTCTACCAGCAAATTGAATCCTATATTTCCGGAGACAGGAATAAAGGGTTAGATATAGTGAGGAAATAATTATTTACATTTATCTACAGCCTCATCCTCAACTTATCTAATGAAGTTACAGAACCTTAATCTAATATGTTTCTTTTTTTAGTCGCAGGGTCGTTGGATTAAAAAGGTGTGATTTCCTTTTCCACTCATAAATGTGCTACCATAGCGCAGATTCTTATAACTGCCGTGTGTTCGTTATAGAGACTCGAACTTGCAGTTACCATGATTCACAAATTCCGGAGGGTTGCTTGTGTTCCCTACTCCACCATGATGATCCAAGGTTTGTGCCAAGGTGCTGATCGAAGAAATGCTTCTTTGTGATTGAACACCACTATTTTCCATCTCATGCGTGCTTGTACTCCAAAATTCTTCAGGGATAGGTTTCTTCACCTTTCGCCCTTGGATTTTCAAACCCCTTGAAGGCTTATCAACGGCAACAGCTGGAGCAGGTTTGGTACAACATTTAAGACAACCTCTGCTCTGTTACAAAATAGGTATAAACATGTTTACAATTAGTAACATTTCTCAGAATAGGTCCTCGAAATGTAAAGTTCCAATGTGAATCACAGCAAAAGAGAAACAAAAAAGTTTGTTTTTACATAGCAGAACTTGAAATAGGATATCAGGATAAAATTAACTGACCATCACATTCATTCAATACTCTACCTGAATTATCATCTCAGTTTCTTAATGGTGTTATCAATTGATTTCGAAGTATAGCATGACATGACTTTTGAGGCAGCAAGTCAATAAACAGAGAAAAGAAAGGGCTGTCCAAACTACGATAAGATTATTAAAATTATTCTCAATAAAAAACAAAATTTGTTACACGCAACCCAAGAACATTCGTATTAAAGTGCATACAAAGAAGTCCATGTTCAAATAAGCTGCCAAATAAGATCAAGATACTGCAAGGCATGGAAAAGAACATTAACATTAAAAAAACAATTTATTTTTTTTAAAACTATTTTTTTTGTTAAGAAACAAAAAAAAAAACTCTTCTATGGATGAGTATTTCTCTAATTTTTTTTACTCGTTTTTCCTTTTAGATATCGTTGACTTATTCGTCAATACATCATCTCCATACTGCGAAAACAAAAAATGAGCAGAGAAAAAAAATGCTGCAAAAAAGTACCACGAATTACTCCTCAGCCATAGCGGAGCTGCTTAAAAATAGTTAGGCATTTAGTATCACCTCCGTAATGAACCCATGTGGTGAATCTAGTACAATTATCAGACTCTTGCAACTGAATTTGCAGTGCAGAAGACAGAAAACCCAGAACTTTACACGACCAATTGCGCCATTCTTAGATCATCTTTCCGATTAGCTAGGTTTTCTTTTTACAACTCACCAAAAACTTATCCGCTCCGCTCCACAGGCCGAAGTAAGCTAGAGAGAAGACGACAGGGAACGGTTAGGTCACACACATACCCCATGGAGGCGAGGAGCTGAGCGTTCCAACCGGAGGCGGATAAGCAAATTAACATCCACCCACCCCCCGCCACCAGCCTCGAGCTCCCAGCATCGACTAGCAGCGTCTCCTCAGATCCACCAGCCACCACCAGATCGCGGGCAGAAAACCCGTACACGGCCGGCGTTTCCTCCCCCCCTCCTCGCTTCTTCCTCCGCAGGCAGAACCGATGGAGAGGCGACGCCCTTCTGCTTCGCCTCTAATTCCAACCCTCGCTGTCTCTCTCTAATCTTTTTATCGTTCTGCTTCTTCTGCTTTCAGTTGTGGGGGCCAAAACAAAATATTCGAATATTTGAAGTGCGTAAAAGAAAAGTCCTTTTTTTTATTCATTTATTAGCTACGGTCGAAACAATAAAATTAAGTTATTATGCTATCGTTATATTTAGTACTAATTAAGTGAAACATATCAAATAAATTAGCATAATATGCGATAGAAATTATATTTCCGATATGTTTATCTTTATATTAATTATATAGTCCTAATAAAAATATATTTATAAATATTTGATAACTAAATTGCTACAATAATAGTATATGCAAAATGTACGTTCTTTTTCTAGTATACACGAAGTTTAAAAACATTAACATAATAATATTTTATTTTTAAAATTAGTTCGGTGAAAAAAAAATCAAAATAAAAAGTTTTCCATCAATTATGACTAAGCTTTATATAAATTAATTTTAGATTTGATGTGTTAACAACCAGCCCAAAACAAATAATTCCCATTAATTCAACCTTATATCCTCACATTTTTATTTATTTCAATCTGACCCTTCCTACAGTTTTGCAATGGATAAAATTGAAGTGTTAGAAGGTGAAACTGAGAAAAAATGGAATCCAGGGGGCAAAATGATATTACTTAACCCCCTTGTTCCACAAACGCCGTGAGTCGCACGATCTCTCGTGCTTCACAATCGCGAACATCCACGTGGATGTCGTTGCGCAAGGCATGGAGGGCCGATCGATTTGTGCGATTAATTAAATCCGACCGAACTCGAGTCGAGTCGCATTTTGATTCGTTCCTTTTTAACGATCTCTTTTTGAGTTTGAGCGTCCACATCTCTCTAATTAATCCATCCAATTATTATTATTATTATTATCATCCTTATCGTTTGCCTTTTTTTTTTTTTTTTGCTTAACGCTTTATGCACACGCAATTAATTAATTGGCATTTTGTCCTCCGCACAATGTCGACAAAGTTGCGTCGCGTTGATCGATTCAATTCGTTTATTTTGCATGCAGCGAATTAATGATCTGAACCGGAAGAGGAAGGGGCCGGTTCGGAGGAAACCCGGTCCGGTTCAAAATGGGGGCTTGCTCGTTAATAGTGACTTAATAATGAAGTTTTCTTAGCGACGACGGCGAGTGATGAGTCGATGAATTCGATTTAATTTGGTTTTATGGAGCTGCGTTCCATCAGCGAGCACCGAGCGAGCTCGGCCGCTGCCTGCGGGTTTCGAAAGCGCTGCTGGCAAAGCGGGATGGTGAGTCACGAGGCGGCCCAGTTGATCGTGAAAGCCGAGCGGGATGAGGTGGAAATGGCGAAGACGGTGGTGGTGGTGGTGGTCTTAGCGGTGGGTACGCGGTCGTTTCCTCCCATTTCTTAGTCCCGCCGCCCCTCCTCCTCCTCCTCTCCTTCCTTACCCTTAAAAATCTCATCCCATAGAGCGGCGATCCCTCCCGCCTCTCGCCCTCAAGGTGTTCGACCCGCAGAAGCTTCGGCACAGTCGGTGGTTTGCTCTCCGGCGACGGAGGAAGCGTGTTCGTGGTGTTTTCTCAAGGTATCGCTTCTTTTTTGTTTAGTCGCGTCGGGTTCCCTCTTCGCCCTTCCTGGTGCGCGTAAGTTTGAACGGCGAGGAAGCAAGCGGAGGGAGGAGGGAATCGGTTATCTTTTTTCTTCTTAAACGGAGAGAGGAGGATTTGCTCGCATCACGATCTGTCTTGGTTGCTCCGCTCTTTCCTCCTCTCTCTCTCTCTCCAATCGGAGGATTTTTGTTGGTTGGTTCTTTGCTTTGCCTTGGTTCTTGGGGAATCGCGGTGGTGGTGGTGACTGCGATTAGGGAAGGAGGTTAAGAATATAGTCTATGGCATGCCTCCGGACGAAGGAAGCACCGGCTTGTTACCACTGTTGTCGTTACAGAGGCTGCCTTCCTCTTCCTCCGCGCTTGGAGTTGTCGACGTCGCCGACTCCTTTCTGCGGCCGCCGCTGCGCGCTTCTGCTCCGTTCGTGAGGAAGCAAGGGATGCGGGCTTCGTTGTTATTCTTCGGCTACCTTATCTACTTCTGCCTTATTTACGGTGCGTTGACAATCTCTAGCGAGTAGGAACACTTTACCTGATTGACTGCTTGGTTATTTGATATATAAGGGATTTGTTTGGATTTGGGCATCAATCTGTTATATCTATTAAATCATCATCGTTGCTTCAATAATTTTTCCTGATATTTTTCTGCCTTATTTCTGATTGTCTTCTTCATTATTATTATTTTTCCCTCGTCCTCTATTAGATGAGGCTGAAGGCTTACATCTATCTCTTCTTCTTCATCTTGTTTCTTGTCTCCATCTTCCTTTGATAAGGATCCCACGTATATAGAAATTAGGGCCCTATTTTTATGCGACATCAGTCGCTAAGAATAGTTGGTGCTCCTGTACATTTGAAACTATAAGCATGTTACTATCAATCCTCTTAAATAATTGTGATCATTCAATCTTTAGCATGGCAACATTTCTACTGCAACTGTTCTGCATATGATGCGTACTGAGGTCTCTTAATTCTCTAAAAGTTAACTGAGTCAATAGTGATGTGTTCTTATTTTTGTATCCATATCTTAGAATTATATCTTATGAACCTTTTTTTTCATCTTTTTTGCTACATAATTGTTTATACATAATACGAGGGATGCTATTTCTATGAATGAACTTAATAAATCTCTTTTTTTTTTAAAACTTCTTGGTTGAATATAAAATTGTATTCGATATGTGCACAACATGCTGTTAAAGAAGTTGTTGCTGTTGTTACAAGGCCCAGCAGAGGTTCTGGCATTTACAGGAACCTATGGGATAAATTATGGCAGGATAGCGGACAATATTCCTCAGCCTGAAAGTGTTGTAACACTTCTAAAAGCAGCAAAGATAAAGAATGTCAGAATTTTTGATGCGGACCACAATGTGCTTAAGGCATTTAAAGGTTCTGGACTCGATCTAGATGTAGCAATTAGTAATGAACATGTGAAAGAAGTGAGTGCAAGTGAAGATCAAGCTGTAAGCTGGATCAAGGAAAATGTGCAACAGTTTTTGCCTGAAACACGCATCAGAGGCATTATAGTTGGGAATGAAATATTAGGAGGTTCAGATCAGGAACTGGCTGAGGCTCTCTTGGGAGCCATAAAGAATGTTTATAATGCACTGAAGAAGCTTCGATTGGCAGATAAGATCGAGGTGTCCACACCGCATTCAGAGGCTGTGTTTGCTAATTCCTTTCCTCCCTCATCCTGTGTTTTCAAAGAAGATGTACTCATTTATATGAAGCCTATCTTGGACTTCTTTTCAGAGATTGGCAGTCCATTCTACATCAATGCATATCCATTTTTGGCTTATAAAAGTGATCCTGAGCATATTGATATCAATTATGCTCTTTTTCTGTCAAATCCTGGAATTTATGATGAAAAGACTAATCTGCACTACGACAACATGTTTGATGCTCAAATAGATGCATGTTATGCTGCTCTTGAAGCTGTTGGATTTGATAAGATGGAAGTCATAGTTTCAGAGACTGGTTGGGCTTCTGGTGGTGATGAAAATGAAGCAGGAGCTACAATCCAGAATGCAAGGACTTACAATTATAATCTCCGTAAACGTCTTTTCAAGAAGAAAGGGACTCCACGTAGGCCAAAGGTTATGGCTAAAGCATATATATTTGCCTTATTTAATGAGGACCTGAAACAGGGGCCAAGTTCTGAGAAGCATTATGGATTATTCAAGCCTGATGGAAGTATATCTTATGATATTGGCTATACTGGCCTGAAGCCTTCATGTGCATCCTCATCTCTCTTATCCTTAAAGGTGATGGCTGTTGCCATTTTTTTCCCTTAGAAATATGCTTATGGTTTGTGAACAATTCTGCAATTTGAAAAGCGAGAATCCTAAATGGGCCACCACTGAAATATTACTATTACATTAATGTTACATGGAAGTAAACTAGATTCATCATGGAACATATCTTATAGAACTGAAATGATGAGCATTAATTTTTTCCTTCTAATCTTTACTAACACATTATTCACATTTAATATTAAACTGGCCGAGTAGTTTTGCATGTTTATTCCACTAACTATAACCTCCCTAAATCAATGTGTTAAATTTAATATTCATCATGTTTGTCTATTCATTTAGTGCTGCTTTTCTTTTTCATTGAAAGATAGGTCCTTGGAATCCTTAAGATGCACATTACCAAAACCCTTCTGGAACAAGTTATCCTTTAATGCAGATGATAGTGATATGGCACATATTATATTATTTAAGAAAACCTTTCCTACAAGATTATTTGGCAGTTGAGAATCAGAAAATTATCAAATTTCATGGTATACTGGTCATAGCACAAGTTTTGGTGTTATAGCACAAGGGGTGTTCTTTACCAATGAGATACTAATACCATAGAAATTTTGAGGATGCATTAACTTGTAAGTACGCATCCAACATGGTTCTGATATTGGTAGTTGGACCAATACTATAAGATTAGTTGCTATTTACGTGAGCCTCTGAGATGCTTATTTTCAGCCTTGGGACATCAACGTTGAATGAAATGGAGAAATGTGCCTGATTGAATGAAGCCAGTAATTCAGTATAATTTCCTTCAAAATTCATGCAAACAAAGTATAATGAATACATGGAGAGGCTTTGCATATAAATGAAATACTGCCAACACATAAAAATGATTCTACAATATTTTTGCTAGTGAGAATAGTCCAGACTTATAAGTATCACATTCCTTTTTTAGTGGCTAATCCAAATTGCATCTTTAGGTTGAATTTTTTTGACAGCAAAGTCACCTGAAATTTAGGTGGATCTCTTCACTTTGAAGATTTATTTTCTTAGTTCTATATTATTTGCTGGTGTCTCATGCTTGCCTTAGAATCATTAAGACCTAGAAGAATGGTTTCCACTAATATGGAAGCATCTTTATAAACCACCCAAAGTCTACACTGAAAGAGGAAAAACACTTAACTAGACGGTTTTTCACATGTAGATATGGACTTTGCTTCTATGCATTGTAGGAATTAATTAGTCGTTATTTATAAAAGCTGACCAAACGATCTGTTTGGACCCATTAAATTAGGTTCCTTTGGTTGACCTCTGGAATTGCACGCGTATAGTAATCCTGATTGGACCGTAAGAGGTCGCTCTAATTACCAAGACATGCCTTTCATGTTTACTTTTAGGGGACTTGGTTATTGTTCTAGTTAAGCAACTGATCACGTAACGCAGTGACTGAAAGAACTGAAAATTGAAAGTTACCAACTTTTCACCATAATTTAATTAAAATATTAAATCGTGATTTCAGTGTTGTTTACAACTTTGGATGCATCTTCAGAAGTGACCATATCCTACTTTGCATTGCGATGTTGCAGGATATTCATACACGAAGTTGGTTTTCACCATATACAGTGGTTCTCACGTGCTTCATAGCAGTCATTCTGGCATAACAATTTGACAACACATTTCCTGCATCAAGATGCATTGACTGGACCGTGGTATTGTTTCATCGAATCCTCTCATCTGGTCTCGTGCCACATGCATTTGCCGTCTGTGAGTACTGTGCTAAACCATTGATACTCTGGTGCTGCTCTCAAATAGGTCACTTACAATATTTGAATACAATGCTAGATGCATATCTGTCGCAACAAAATTGCTAGAGATACTGTGAGATGAGAGTTCTGTTCTTGCTTCAACCTCATCCTAATGGGACTGTTGAACTAGGAGCACAGGCAGAAAATGATTCATCCTTTATAAACATTATTAAATAACTTGATGCTTCAGCTGAATTCTGTCTCTTGTTCATACCAGTTTCTTTGCTGTCTCATAATCCTAATGTCTCGCAGGTATATGTTTATGGAATTTGTTACATCTACCTATATTTGATGCGCATAAATTGGTGGAATTACTTCTGCAAGTTATCCCAACCAATCCTTTCTTATTAGCACCATTCTAGTGGTTCTTTAGACCATTCAAGGGCATATGCTTAAAATTGCAGTATCATCTAGGGATAGTATTTTCAGTTATCCTATTACTTAGAGCTAGTTTTCTCGATACCTAATTGCCATTTTTTTTTCATTAGTTACTAAAGAGTACAAATCTGGAGGGATGGTATTTATGAATTTTAGTTTGCTCTCACTTTTAATTCCATCACATTTTGTATGTAATATGGTTTGATCTTATAGTATTAAATGGGGTATTTGTTTTGCTTTGACCAACTTTGCTTTAGATGTTACGACTGATTGAGATATTTTAACCTCCTTAACAAGCATCACTGGGCTCTAATTTGTGGCTTGACTGATAATAGTACGGTAGGGGTGACTAATATGACAAATACTTTTCTCCTACTACTAAATTGGTCCCTTACTCATATAACTTTCTTATATAACAATTATTTGCTATATCTCGTCAAGAACATATGTTTACCAAGGACAATGAAAAATGAAGATAGGTGGGATGAATCCGTGACATCATTTGGTATAATGCATAGTTGCAACATGGAGAGCTGGTGGGGGGCAGGGCCATGCTGATTTGTCATGAGAGATTTGTTTTTTTAATGGAAAATACGAAAATTAACTTCTGATTGAACTAATTTAGCTTAATTACTTTATCGAGAAAAAAAAAACATTAACTACGTACATACTTTTAGTCTCGAAAATTGTATCTATTACACGTTGTTTTTTTAATTTAAGAATAAAAAAGTAAAAATTGCCATGTGCCGATTAGGAGGAAAGGTTGTCACGTGGAGAAATAGTATATATTTTTTGCCAATCAGGAGAAAAGGTTTTTGCTAATTAGATTAAAATGCCGTCACAGCCTCAATAACTTAGCTCGGAACTATGATTTGAATATGAAGAGCTCGGAACTATGATTTAAATACGAAGAGACGTGGGATTTGAATACGAAGAGCTCAGAACTATGATTTAAATACGAAGAGAGGCTTGCGACATAGAAGATTATGATACTAGGACGAGGTATGAAAGCTAGAGGAATAATAAAACAACTTTTATTCTAAGTATTGATAAAACCCTCAACGTTACTAATTATTTACAATTTGGACACCTACTTCTTCTAATTATAATGCTCTCAACGTTCATTGGTTTACAATTTGAACATTTGATTACTCTTTTTAATCACTCTTTTTAATCAGAGTGCTTTATATTCTTACTTTATGATTCTTAGAATCTATCTTAGATCATTCCATCATTTTTAGATCATTTATCTATCTTTATTAGAGCTTTATATAATCTTTTAACTATGAAAATTTTAAGGGATATGCCTCTTTTTACTTAGATTGTATCCCTTTGTTTTAGGCATTTTTTATATTATCATCTACGTTAGTCCTTATTCACTTGTCATCTAAGTGGCATCTAAGTTCATATGATTAAAACTGGTTATCTTCTAAGTAGTATCTATGTTGTATTATGATTGAATCATTTTAGGACTATAGATCTAGTTTGTAAGAGGTGCTAATAGATAATAGAAGAGATACAAAGTCAAGATAATCAATCCAGAATGAGATATAAGTCAGGTTAAGAGTATTAAGGTACCATCCTTCTGACCCTACTCAATATCCTATGTATATCGGGATTATTAGCCTAATCCTTAAATTCTCGAACCTAGGCTCTGATACCACTTTAATTGTTACGCCTCGACACGCCTGTCGGGCACTTGGCGACCGTCGTATGAGTCTCAAAGGATCCACACAAGATATTTAATGATACACACAACTAATATACATAACAGTTCAGCGGAATATACATTTAAAACATCTAACTCAACACTGCTAACACAGTGCCGATAAACCTACTACAATTCTATGATAAGTATCGATCAATAGAAATAAATCCATCGACAAACTCATCTTCATCAACTGTCATGATCGATCATCTAATATACTTGCACACACATTGAACGCGATGTGCTCAGCCTTGCGGCCTAGTGCGAAATTACGGTTCGAAATCGTAGATAGGAAATCAAACACTAAGGGAAAGTTCTATGATGCCTTTGAGTTTATTAATTATAAGTTATTACCTTTTAAGGTGAATAATATTATCAACAATGTTAAGTTCTAACCGGTAGTGTATATCTGTATATGTCCCTAATTATCATCTATATTGAACAACATGTCTGTTGCTAGGGTATATCATCTGTGCTGGATCATATGTCTGAATCTCTAATATATATCAACTAGAAGTATTATTATCTTTATGTCAAATGTCTTGGGTCGCCAACTTATGCTCAGGGGACATCCTGATCAGAGATTCCCATAAGTCCATCCGTGCCGTGAATGTCTAGGTCTCTACCTATGCTCGCTGCACGGATGTTGGCAGAGAGATCGGGTAATCGTGTGTCTCTCTCTACTGTCCCACTGGTCGATCCCTACACCCCGTCCCAGTGAAACCCGTTGTGCCCATACCTTTCCCCTTAGAATCCCAGTACGGGTCACAACATCACCGTGTAGCGCTACGCAACTGTCTGTCGACAAGGTCACCTCAATTAATATATCCTCGGCCACGGCTAGTCGAATTAAGTAATAACCTTAGGATCCGGATTGCTCATCAGATCGTTTGCAGAACGTCTAGAATAGTAACTGTGTGGTCTACGGATCCTTTGTCCAAGGCTTTAAGGGAATTTACTTCTCCGATTCAATATCAGTTGATGTTGGCCGAGTTGAGCTCGCATCCGCACAATGGGCTGTGGCTAACTCGACTACATACCTGCTAAATCCTTGGAAGGGTTCATTCCTGCTGGCCACTCGGGGACTATCACGTTGACGCTCAACGTCATGCGTGCAGGTAATTGTATCCAGATATGGACTTACTCCGCTTTCTGGTCTATCTTGACATTAGAGTTAGTGTAGCCCAATTCCCAACTAACTCCCAATATCCGAGCTGTTTGTAGCTCTAGGAGTGGTAATAGTGAGTGAGCATCACTATTTGAACACTAAGGTTCAATTTATCATCTAGGGTGTATTATTAATACACATTCATAATTTGTCATCTAGTGATGTCCCAAAGAGGTGCTAGTATCATATGTAACTTATGTCTCTATTTAAACTAGAGTGTCAGATAATTATTCTTGATACTACCTCCTATGTAGTAATTTAACTTTAGAATTCATATTTTATCTTCTTTAGCAAGGTATTAGCATGTTATATGACAAAGAAAAATAAAGCAGTATGTAAAAGAATTTAATAAAGCATGTTAAATATTAGACAATATATCCATGACAATTAATTCATGCTACATAAATAATATTATTCTAGCATGCATGTTATCACATATTTAGCAAACATAACATTTTATTATTTTTAAGGTATCCAAGACTTTCCTAATAAAAAAAATTTACGATTTTTCCTAGATTGAATTTGTGAGACCCGTGATTTTTGAATAAGGGCAATAGAGTAATTTTAGTATTTGAAGAATTTAATCGTAAAAGAAATTCTTTAAAAGACTTATTTGTAAAATCATATGAATTTTTGAAGTATGAGATTTTGATGTGAAAATTATACCATCAAATAGTATTTTTGATAAGGAATCCAACGGCGCAGACGGATCGTAATTTGGACGTCGTTTGATTGATCAATTGGACAGTTAAAATTTAATCTAGAATTTAAGATTTTAATTAATTAATTTTTTTTAAAAAAACCTCATTTTCTTCCCACCGAACGCGCTCTAGCTCCCTCTCTCTCTCTCCTCCTCTGTGCGGACCGGCGACGGTGACGCTAACTTTCCGACGATGCTCCGGTGAAACCACAACGAACTAGTCTCCCAAATTTTAGCAACAGGTAGATCTCGACCTCCTCTTCATTTTGATACCAAGATGCCCAAATTTGATGTAGAGATGAGGGAGAAATTATGCGAGAGGTGTCGGCGGCGAGGGTTTCGATCGCCGGAGCTTGCTCCGATGATTTTCGGCGATTCCGGCCGTGAAACCTTGCAAACTTGTTACCTATTGATTCTCCTTGATGAGAGCTATCAATTGGTACCAGAGTTGAGGGCTATTAGCCGCCGGTTGGCCGCCGGCGAGCTAAAAACCTAACTTAGGAATTTTGCCCAAATTGATTTAATCGGTGAAATTGATCGCGTATGAGCTATAAAAATTGGGGAAAATATGATTTTTGGAATCCTCATGAAGAGAGCTTTCGATAGGTACCAATATTGGTGCTGATCGAAGAACTTCGCCGGCGAGTATTCCAGCGAACTTTCCGGCGATCGCCGGAAAGTTTTTCCGACGAACTTGGAAAAAAATTAGGGTGATTCTAGAGATCATTCTAAGAGTAGTGGTGAAGAGAGATTTGAGAAACTATTTCTAAATTGAGAATTAAAATTCGTTGAATAATTGATAGGAAAATATAAAATACGTAAATGACGGCACGTGGATCGAGACAGTGTCAGAGAATAAAATTCAACGAACGGAACTTAGGTTGGTTCCAAAGAGTAAACCGCCAAATCAGGTACGTAGGCTCATCATAGTATGATTTATTCCAGCTAGGAAAAATCTTAATTAGATTTTGTTGGAAAATTCTCTGATGCCTGCCAACTAAATAAATATAATGCTTCTATGACTATCAAAAAAAATGCATGCTATGTAATTATATTTTATTTAGCATGCTAACATGCCACGTATGCTTATTTCATCTTTTACTCGGCATGATATATTACTTTTACTACATATTAGTTAATTATGCCAAAATGTTAAATGCAAATAATATCATGCGTAAAATGATAAAAGATGAAGCAAACATAGAACATAGTATCATGATTTACACCAGACACTTTAGTATAGAGACATAGGTGACATGATACTAGTACCACGTAAGAACATCATTGAATTTTAAACTAAGGCTGTTATTGATGCACCCTAGATGACATCGCGAACCATTAGCGTTCGATTAGTGATGTTCATACACCAGCACCTCCCGAGGCTACAGATCATAGATAGCTTAGATATTGGGAGTGAGCTGAGGGTTGGACCTGATTAACTCCTAGGTCAAGATAGACCAAAAATGGAGTGAGTCCATACCCAAATACCGATACCCGCACGAGTGTCGTTTAGGCGGCACCGTGATAGTCTTGAGATGGCTAGCGAGGATGAATCCTACCATGGGCTTGGCACCAATGGAGACGGGGTTGTCACAACCCATTGTGCAGATGTGTGTTTATCCTGATCAATGTCGACTGTTATTGGACTAGGAAGGTGATTCCCTATACGACGCCATGTATCACACCCTGACCTTACTGTCGGGCACGTGGCAACCGCCATATGAGCCCAACAGACCCATACAAGGTATCAAAGTGATACATATCATCCATATACATCGTTTACACAGCAGAATTATAAATAAATCATCTAACTCAAGATTTTGTAACACAGTCCCGATAAACCTACTACAATTCTATGATAAAAGGTATCGATAAATAAAAATAGATTCGTCGATAGACTCTTCTTCATCAATCGTCTCGTATGATTATCTAACACACCTGCACACACGGGAAAAAGTGGTGTACTCAGCCTTGCGGCCTAGTGCGAAATTACGGCTCTACCGAATAAAGAAATCAAAGGCTAGGAGGAGTATTCTAGGATGCCTTTAGTTGTTAATCATCATTTTTTATTTGATTTGTGTAAGTCAATTTATAGAAAGTAGTAAAATATCATAATTAAATACATATATATATTTCACTAGATGACACCTAAGTTGTATCTAGTGACAAAGTCAACAGCATATCACCTACGTCATAATAAGACTTTAAAGTTACAAGACTCGGGCTGTCAGCCTATACTTAGTGAATACTCGGGCCGAGGGTATCAGTAAGCCCATCAGTGCCTTTCTGTCTCTGTCTCTACCTATGCCCGCTGCACTAATGTTGGCGGAGAAGACGAGTGACCCAATATCACTCTCCATCGTTTCACTAGTCGGCTGACCATGCCTCCCCTAGCAAAATCGTCGTGCCCTTACATCCTCCTCGGATCTGTAGGAGCAACGACATCTGCGTAGTTCTACACACTGTCCGTAGACAGGGTCACCATCATATAAATATCATCGGCCACGGCTAGCCGGAATAACAACCCTAGGATCCGGACTACTCATCCGATCGTCAGCAGACGTCAAGGGTGATAGCTGTGTGGTCTACGGATCCACTATCTAAGGCATCGCATGTCGAATCACCTTCACAGTCCAATAACAGTCGACGTCTACCGAGATTGACGCACATCCGCACGTTGGGCTGTGGCAACCTCGACTCCATCGGTGCCAAGTCCATGGTAGGGCTCATCCTCGCTAGCCATCTCAGGACTATCCTGAGGCCGCCTAAACGACACTCGTGCAGGTATAAATTTCTGGGTAAGGACTTGCTCCATATTTTCGATCTAATATGACCATGGAGTTTGTACAGTCTCTTACCCTACCAGCTCCCAATATCTAAGCTATGCATAACCTCGGGAGTGGCGCTCCCCCTCCAGTATCTAAGCTATGTATAACCTCGGGAGTGGTGCTCCCCCCTCCAGTATCTAAGCTATGGATAACCTCGGAAGGGGTGCGTAGTGGGACGTTACCGTTTGACCATCGTCGGTAACGCGGCGGTCAACCGGGGCATATGAGAAAGGCCTCTTTCTGTTTAAGTTGCGGTGACGTCGCCAAGAGGTTCTAACATGTCGTTATTTACAATCTATGTCTGCATAATAGTTGTACTAGCATAGCATTGAAAAATAATAAATTAATATCTAACATGCACGACACGCTATCAGGACATATTAAAACTTAGCATGAAAATTATGATATATCATACATGTTGGACAACAATAAATTAAACTAGCATACAAACATATCAAATCTTATCAAGCATTATATTTTATTTTATATAAGACATCCATGAATTGTTCCTAAGAAGACCCCAGCGGGAATTCCCTAGCTTGAATAAATCCTACATCGGAGAACCAACGCACCTGACTTGGCGGTTTACTCATCGGAACCAACCTAAGGTCCGTTCGCTGAATTTTTATTCTCTGACACTATCTCGATCCACGTGCCATCATTTACGCATTTTTATATTTTCTTGTCAATTATTCAATGAATTTTAATTCTCAATCTAGAAATAATTTCTCAAATCTCTCTTCACCACTACTCTTAGAATGACGGTCGCCGGAAAGTTCGACGGAACCCTCACCGGCGAAGTTCTTCGATCAGCACCAATATTGGTACCAATCGAAAGCTCTCTTCATGAGGATTCCAAAAATCATATTTGTCCCAATTTTTATAGCTCATACGCAATCAATTTCACCGATTAAAAATTTGGGCGAAATCCCAAAGTTAGGGTTTTTAGCTCGCCGGCGGCCAATAACCCTCAACTCCGGTACCAATGGATAGCTCTCGTCAAGGAGAATCCATAGGTACCAAGTTTGTAAAGTTTCACGGTCGGAATGGCCAAAAATCGTCGGAGCTTGCTCCGACGATCGAAACCCTCGCCGCTGACGCCTCTCACATGATTTCTCCCTCGTCTTTACACCAAATTTGGGCATCTTGGTATCAAAATGAAGAGGAGGTCGAGATCTACCTGTGGCTAAAATTTGGGAGCCTAATTCGTTGTGGTTTCATCAGAGCATCGTCGGGAAGTTTCGTCGTCGTCGCCGTCGCTGCTGCGGAGGAGGAGAGAGAGGGATGGAGAGGGAGCTCGCGCGCGGGTGGGAAGAAAATAATTTTTTTTTAATTAGTTAATTAAAATCTTAAATCCTAATTAAATCTTAATTGTTTAATTGACCGATCAAACAACGTCCAAATTACGATCCGTCTGAGCCGTTGGATTCCTTATCAAAAATACTACATGATGGTATAATTTTCACATCAAAATCTCATACTTGAAAAATTCATATGATTTTACAATTAAGTCCTTTAAAGAATTTCTTTTACGATTAAACCCTCTAAATACTAAAATTACTCTATTACCCTTATTCAAAAATCACGGGTCTCACACCTTGGACAGTGGATCCGTAGACCACGCGACTATCATCCTTGACGTTCTGCAGACGATCGGATGAGTAGTCCGGATCCTAGGATTATTATTTCGGCTAGCCGTGGCCGATAAGACTGTTATGATGGTGACCTTGTCTACGGACAGTGTGTAGTACTACACAGATGTCGTTGCCCCTACGGATCCGGAGAGGATGTAAGGTCATGACGGTTTTTCTAGGGGAGGCATGGTCAGCGACTAGCGAAACGACGGAAAGTGATTATGGGTCACCCGTCCTCTCCGCTAGCATCAGTGTGCAGCGGGCATAGGTAGAGACATAGACTGTAATGGCACTGATGGCTTAGGGAATTCCTAGGCCAGGACTTTCCTTAAGCATAGGTCGGCAGCCCGAGTCATGTGATATAAAAAAATAAAGATGTTATATATGAATCACACTAGTGACACTGATATTGTATATAACCTAGGTGACATTTAGAGACATACATCTACTTACAACCTAGGTTGACATATAACATAGTCGGATAATATATGTAAAATATTAAAAAGCTTGTTATGTGATAACTAATCTCACTAATGCGTCCTTGAACGATCCCCTTAGCCTTGGATTTCGTATTGTGGTTTCGAGCTGTAATTTCGCACTAACTCGCAAGGCTGAGCACACCGCGTTCAATGTGTGTGCAGGTTGTTAATGACTGTCCGGGATATTTGATGAAGATGAGGGCTATCGATGAATTTAATTTTATTTGATATCGTTATTGTAGAATTGTAGTAGGTATATCGGGACTGTGTTAGTAGAGTTGTATAAGTGATTTAATTGTATATTCCGCTGTGTCAATTGTGTGTACGGACAATATTTATTACCGAATACCTTGTATGAGTCCTTTGGACTTATACGGCGGTTGCCACGTGCCCGACAGGCGGGTCGGGGCGTGAAAGAATTAGATCCTACTACGATGAACAAACGCACCTTTATCGGAATTCGAACTTTAGAACCAACCGAATTAAAGCTCCGAGACAATAGTAATAAGTAGCTCCCAAATCAGAATAATATCCCTAAAATAATAAATTTTTTATTTTAAATATAAAATATTATTAATTTAATATGATAAAAATTATTTACTCACTAATGATTCAACTTATATAATTAATTTAGTTTCATCCAAAATAATTAACCCATTTCCAACCACCTGGCTCATCTTCATGCTCAAGCCTAATACTTTAAATCCTTAATTTTCTTTAATCATCTCTAATTTATTAGAATTAATTTTCTTTAATCATCTCTAATTTATTAGAATAGTTAAATTCCTGAATCAAACCACTTTAACTGTCAATCATAGACTCTCGGTATATTTCAAGGCACTGTAGCATGCCCCACTTAGGCACGTGGTATATTTCAAGGCATCAGAGTAAACTCTCGGTACATTCTTGATTCTAGAGGTGCATATTAAATGAAATAGTAAAGGTATTATTTATTCCTGTAAAAAATCTGTTAAAATATTTTAATCGTGTAAATATATTTAGCCAACTCGCTCCAGGAGTATAACTATCGAGGTACAATTTTAATTTCTTTATATTCAATAAATGTATGTATAACTTTTAAAAAATATTAATAACAATGCGATATGTTGACAGCTTCGATCAATATATCATATATAATGCAGTGATAGATTGATCCATGCGTGCACTAATCTTTATATGCATGCAAAATTCATGCACAATTTACAAAGGAGCACTACCATACATCAGCACTCGTATATTATCCGGATCCATGCAGCTTACACCAACACAAGTAAGAATGCACAAACAACGAGGAAAAGAAGAGGTAAAAGATAAAATTTTGTAATTTCAACAATTCACGATGTTGATAACGAGGGGCAGCTTTTGGTTAGTGAAATAAAGGAAACAAAACAAAACACTCTTTACCTTTTCCTTTTCCACTTTGTTTTTTCTTTTTTTTCATTCTAAGGAACATCGGCCTCACTGTCTGAAACAATCAGCTAAGAGTCAAATGAAGCACAAAACAAGCAACAACTTCAAAGATGTAGATCTCAAAATAATTTAAGGAACTAATATAAACAAGAAAAGAAAAAAGAAAAAAGAGAAAGGTAAAACTCGTGACAGAAAAGGTGAAAGCGCTCAATTTTTAGAGTCTTCACTCTCTCGTGTCAGTTCATCATTGGTAAAATTTACAACTTCCATTGATACAGTGGGTGGCATCAAATATATCATCCAATGCATAAATAAAAGCTCCGCCGGTCTTTCAATCCCCCCTATAGATCATGCCATCTATTTGCCAACATAGCACAATTGGTGAAATTAGTCTTCGTCATAGGGGTTTCCTGAGAGATCCTCACCAGGCATGATGCTGATGATTCCAGTGATGGAGATATAAGACCGGCTTTCCATGCGGCAAATGTTCTTTCACATTTTCTAGGATTTCCACTATTCTTCTTCATCCTAGTTATCAGAAAGGGCGAAAATGTATCAGAGAAACATAAATGTCAGTAACTAATAATTATTTCAAGAACGGAAGGTGCAAAGAAGAGAATTTAGGTACCACAAAAATTATTCATTAACTAAGATAATATCCATATACAATTAACTTACAGTTCTGTGGAAGAAACTAGAAACTGGAGCATTTTGCTATGTGGCTATAGCCATGCCTTCTCCAATTGTCTTGGATTCAACAACAGATTCTAAACTTCGCCATGCCATTTGTCTCTGCTCTTCCAGTGATTTGGCCTTTTCTTCTTTCTCTATGTACTGCCGCTGGCACTCCTCGAACAGATCACTATCCATGTCAAGGAACATCTTGCGAACATTAGTAGTTAGACCATGAACTGCTTGATTCCAGTGGCCTCGCATATTCTTCTCTAAAGCTTCAAATATAATGGGGAATATCACACTGCGATTTTGAGCAATTAAGCTCACTATGTGATCATTGTTCCAGAGAAACAGAGCTCGTTCAGCTACCTGTAATTCAATTTTATAATCACTAAGGTAAAAAGATGCACAAGACAAAATAGAGCTAATGATCATTTGTATAAAAGTACTTGTTTCTATTTTACTGCTGAAAAAATTTGCATAATAATACACAAACAATATAATATGGAAAATTAAAGAATAAAGTGATGAAAAGGTAACCCAAAAAGAGGCAGAGATATGCCATTAACATTATAAAAATGCATACTGTGCCTTATACTTAATATAGGGATGAAAATTGTCAGTGGCGTATACGAATGGGTTCTGCAGTCTTATAAATACATCTGCGATGATCTCAATATATCAACTAATGAGGTCTTTGCAGTGCAACCACTTATTGCATTTCAGAATGCTGTCGTAATTGCATATATTGTTCAACCGGTATAAGGTATGTTTGGCTGCCAAAATTATTTTATAATTTTTTTTAGAACTTAACGAGTCTTCAATCCAAGACCTCATGATCCTCCCGTATATAGCTCAATTACTCTAACCAGAGGGATGTACACTTTGTGTATAATTATTTTATAATTTTTAATCTGAGGAAAAAAAAATTAGATTTTAGTAAAAACTATTTTTGGGTAAAATTTTTTGTTCTTGTTTGGTTGGTCTAATTTTTACAGCCAAACATTTACAACTTTGCCATTACTGTACCGATTTTTTAAGAAACCAAGTCAACAAAATCTGAAAACAGCTTAAAGTTGTTCTTAGATTTCTATCCAAGAACATAGGATCTTCTATGCAATCACACCTTCAAATACCAGAGCAAGCATGTCCAAAATAGACCCACATTGCCTAATTCTTATTCATTATCATTTACTTCAATAAGAACAGGTGAATCCTACGCACCAAAAATGGTCTTCTATGTGATAAACTTAGACGACAGTGTTCCCACATTTCCCCACCTAGAATCACAAAGAATTTTACAACTGCCCCAAAAAATTACTTTCTGTATATAAATAAATATCTAGATGAAGCAAAAGAAAAAAAGATGCAGATACATATTTGATCGAAGGGCAAGATCAAGAATAAAGGTGAAAAGACGCAAATGTAACATCACATAAATTCAAGAGCACATTTCAAGGAATTCACTTGCAGTACATCTCAAATTAATTTGCCTAAGATAGATGGCATATTTTTCATTAATATTTGAAAGATATTGTTCACTAGTCAGGATGTTTAAACAGCTGTAGTTGGTTTACTGTAGGTGAACATAATCAGTGCTATAAAGTTGGGCCAACTTTAACACAATTTACAAGGACAAACAAAAATTTAATATTTTAGTACACAAATTACTCAAGGAAATGACACCATAAAGAACAACCAAACAAATTTTCATAGATAGGAAAAATCATGCAGCAGGACAAGCATGCTATTATAGCATGCAAGTGAATTTTCCTACACTGACTAGTTGGAGGGACACAATATTTTCAATAGAGAGGCTAGTTTAAGTATTTAAACGCCACCATAGTAGAACTCCATCAATTGGCATGAGGTTTTATCGCCAACAATTGGAAACTTCAAAAGCTAAAGCTATCAAGTAGAGAATCATGAACCAACAAACGCTGCTTATATACTCTAGCATCCCCTGTGCAATAAATAATGGAGTCTATCTATTAGCTGATTAATATTCGTATTGTTCACAAACCCAACAGATGCAACCATAAAAAGCACATAAATGCTTGCATTTCAAATTACATACAAAGTATCAAAGTATGTTCATATGGATGGTGTGGCTTCTGAAACCAACATTGTAATTAGATCTTGCCTTGGATCACATTCCTAGATGGAGTACCTAAGAGTTAGAAAATATGCTAAAGCATAATAGCATCATTTGCTTGCTGAAAGGCACCAAGACCAAGTCTCGTTCATAAGTCATACTCCAGAATGGATAGTGCTGATTACAATATGATGTGGCCCCAATACATTCCCTTTAATACTAGCTATGTCTCAGAATAAGATCGAAAATAACAAACGTGCCGATACAAAAATTTTGCCTTAAAGATTGATACAAATAGGTGGAACTCAATGGCTTATTTTTGCCTTTAAAGATTGATAATATGAAGATAAGGGAAAAAAAAGACAAGTAATGCAATGCAAATGGAATACTTTACATTAATAACAAGCATAAAGAAAAGAGTGCAAGTGGTCAGTTTCAAACATAGTTTTGAGAAGGGCAAAATTCATAAATTGCATGATCTACTTTAGCCAGGTAATTAACTAACACGTAAGGCATATGATGAAGAGAATTATCACAAAGTTTAATAAGCAACGCAAAAAAAGCAAACGCAATGCCAAGGTAACTGGTAGAAATCCAATTGCGCAATTTAATCTCCTCAAGTCCAAAATTTATCAAGACCGTTCTATCTTGACTCGATGGGAATAATGAGAAGTGTATACTGTCAGCAAAAGCAGGTAGAAGCATCTTCACCTTATTCTGCATGGAAGTAAACTAAGAGAAGATGGTCAAAGTATCACACCTGAAAATGAGAGCTGCTTAGGCACCGAGCAATCTGTTTGAACAGGGGAACCATGCACCTTTGGAACTCCGCGGGCTGTGTTGCCTCCAGAACCTCCTCCAATTCCCCAAGAAATAGCACTTCCTTTTGGCAATTAGTCACAGGCCAGTACTTCAACACCCCCCTAATGACAGTATCGGCTAGCTTATAATCCTTCTCAACAAACTGCACAATGCAGTAGGAGAGCTGCGGATGGTACATCCCCACAGGCTTTGGCTTGTGCAACGGGATGAGGGCACGGACAAGGAACAACTTGTGCTCCTCCTTCATAGGCAGAGCGAAACCGTTGATAATACTACCAAGGATCTCTAGAAGCTCGCCGATGCCACTGTGCCTCTGGGTCTCGAAGATAAATCTGTAGAAGATGTTGTTGATAGCCTTGCGGATGAAAGGGCGGTGAACCATGAACTTGCCATAGATGCGGTGGAGGATGGTCTTGAGGTACTCGCGCTCGCGAGGGTCCTCGGAGTCGAAGAGGTCGAGGAGGCGGAGCACGAACGAGTGATCGATGTATCTCTTGGCGACCTTGGTGTCGGTGTCGGAGGAAACGACGTAGCGAAGGAGGAGCTCATAGACTTGCTGGAGGTGAGGCCAGGCGGGGTCGAGATAGGGCTCCTCCTCCTCGGGGTCAGCGGTGTCGGAGCCAGTGTTCTCGTGGGAGGCCGGAGGGAGGCAGCGAAAGATGTTGACTGCAACAGTCCGCACGAGCTCCTCCTGCATCGGCTCGGTGAGCCGGCCGGCGCCCGACTGCACGAAGTCGACGAGCTCCGACAGAGTCTGCCGCTTGACCTCCTTCTCGCGGGGCATCTTGAGCGAGTCGGAGAAGTCGAAGACCGCGGCGCAGATCTGGAGCTTTCGGAGGAAGAGCGCCGGACGCTCGGGGACGGGCACGTCGCGGAAGAGCGGGAGGGAATCGATCTGCGGGGCGGCGCCGGAGGGCCGGGAGGCGTGGCTGATGGGGGCAGCGGCGGCGGCGGCGGCGGCGGCGGTGACGGAGGGGGGAGGGAAGGCGGTGGGCTCGGCGGCGGAATCCGGCTTGGGGGCCTTGCGGTTGCCCCGCTTGATGATCTTGTTGAACATTTCGAGCTGTGACGCGCTCCGCCGGCGCTGCCTCCCCGAGGAACCCTAACCCTAGGCGGAAGATTGAGAGAGCTCGTGCGTTCGTCGCCCCAAATCCAGGGAGCAGGATTCGAACAAGGAAGAAGGGGAGGAATCAAGAACAGTGGCGATGGATAGCAAACAAAAAGGGGGGGGGAGCAAAATTTAGTCAATAGGAGAACGGGGACCCAAAAAAAAGAAGGGAGGGAGAGGATATTTTTTTATTTTAAATTTCATACTTATCACTAAAAGTTTGCCTATTAAATATCTTTATTTCTATTTAATGGGTAAAATAAACAGTGCGGAAGGGAAAAATAAAAATAAAAAAACGTAAAGAAAATGTCGATGATGAACTAATTAACTATTAAGACCACATATGATGGGTTATAAAAAAAGAGGCTAAGAGTTCAAATATTTTTTATATATGTAATATGAAGAAGATTTCTTAAGCTTGAGAGTTTTATAACAAGGGTTAAGTTGACAGAATGAGTAACTACTAAAGAGATGCATTTACTTTATTTTAATTCTGGGAGGAGATATTAAAAAAAAGAGGGAGGGAAGGGGTCAAGGGTTTGTTGGTGGTGCAGGTAGTGATGGACCGGTGGGGTTGATGAGGAAAAGGATATTTAATGTTTTTTGTAGTGTTTGATAAAAAAAATTTTCCTAGAAATAGCTTCCTAGGAAGATGGTGTGGATATAGTGAATCTTTTTGTATGGATGTGGATAGAACAAGAAAGAAAAAAAAAAAAAAGGAAGAGTGACAGATATTTGTGGGATGACTATTGATAGTTAATATAGGAGTTAATTCGATTAAACAAGACACAGAAATAGAGGGGGGTGTCCGATGATAATAATAATAATAAACAAATAAAGTATATGGTTTAATCATTGAAACTTTCAGAGCATGGTTTGGTAAACTTTATAAATGGGAATATTTTAATAGTAAATTAATATCATAAAGGATCACATCATCATTAACATTGAATTTCATTATAGCAATAAATATTATAAAAAATATATATTAAATTTAGCAAGAAGTAGAATTAGATAATAAAGTGCAGATGTCTAAATAGTAACAACAATTACATCTTATAAATGATTTCTTTTAAAAAAAACAAACTCTCAAAAGAGAACGAAATGGGATCCTGTTATAAAATAGCAGATGTTTACTATTATTAGTACAAAGTGGAAAAGAGTTCGGTTCCAACTGTTTATTAGATGGACATAGGAGCATCCAATGCCGGTTGTAGATAGCCCTCTGTTTGGAGGATTTGGTCTAAAATTTCATCGTTCGTTGACTAATTTTCTATCAATTTAATAATTCCATCATTGAAAATTATGAATTCAAATCACCAACGCAAACCAACTTTTACCCAGCACAAAATTATGAATTCAAACAGAATCTCGTACCAGATACAGCAAAGCTGCCGCATCAGCAAAAGCACATTTTATCATCATATACATAGATAGGCAGTTCACTATCATCAACAGTGGAAGATTTGCAACAAAGACGGATGGGTTTGACAAAAACGGCGTCATGATGAACTTTAAGTTTAGTGATCGGCGATCAGCAGTCTAAACTATTTCATGTCAACACTGATCCAGAGGAATAACTTACAGGAACCTACCATCATAAACTACATGTTTATGTACAGATCCAGAGGAGTAATCATGTGCCTGCAGTGTTGTTCGCGTCTTCAGTTCCTGCTAATCAATTATTCCAGGAGGGCTGCATACCACCATCTGATTCAGCAGCATTGTCCTTACTCCAGCTGGAGGACCAACCTTTGTTGTCATCAGTCCCCCATGTAGATGTAGAATTTCGCTGGAAGGATCCCTCACCAGAATTTTCTCGGTCACCGTTCCTCCTCCCAGATGAGAAGAATTTGCCACGGCCAGGTCCCTGTCCTCTCCCTCTTCCGCGCCAACCACCTTCTCGGTTGGGTGGTCCACCAGAATTGTCACCTTGGTTCCTCTCTCTCGATCTATATTGACCACGTCCGCCTTGCCAACCAGATTGTCTGCCCCTAACGAAGTCACTCTGCCAATTGCATTGGCTACCTTGATCGCCACCAACTATATCATTTCCTCCCCTTCCTCTACCCCAACTGGACCTTCCTTCACCATGATCCATGGGTTTACTGCAGCCACCGTTATGATAATTTTGATTGTTCCATCCCTGTCCTCTACCACGGAACCCGGTAGCTCTGTTCCAGATTTTGTTCCAGTCACTACTACTATCTTCACTAGGTTTTGGTTTATCCCAGGATTTCCCTTGGTTCCAACCTCCACTACCAGCAGAACTTGCTTTTCCCCAGCTGCCAGCTTGGCCATTATCTCCCCAATTATCAGCTTTGCCAGTTGCCGTTTCTTGAGAATCAGTAGCTTTACCCCAACAATCATCCTCTGCAACTGTTCTTTTACCCATAATTTCCCAAGCATTTGAATTATTTTGAGGCTCATCAGGTTGTGATTTATCCCAATCTCCTGAAAAGAGAGAATAATTAGAGAAGGTCAAAGCACCTTAGACTAAAAGTTACCAATTATAATGCATACAATTGGGGTGCATGCTCGAATGAAGAAAGAATCATTCACTAACCTTTAATTGTTCTGTCACGAGCTTCAGATGACCATCTCTCTTCCTCCTCTCCTGCACCAAACCCCATATTTCCTCTTCCCCAACAACTTCCTCTATCCCCATCAACATCTCTATTCCTGCTCCAGTTGTACCCAGTGTTTGTCTCACCATCCTCATCCTCCTGCTCTTTATCTTTTTTCCAAGATGGTTGACCCATGTCCTGATTCTTGTTCCAACCACCACCCTGAGACCAATTTTCATTCTGTGTATTTGCATTATGCGCACCTTCAGAGTAATTAGGTTTTTTCCCATCGTCGATTTGATCATTTGATGTAACCCTTTCACTGCCTCTTCCTTTGTGCCAGGAAGAGTCTTCTTCAGAACTTACTTTTTCTTTCCCTTTATTGCCCCAACTATTGTTAGGTGCGGTCCAACCAGCAGCTTTGCTCCAAGGATCATCTTTGCTATGTAGCTTATCTTCTCCTTTACGGTCCCAAGAATTCGGATTATCATTTTTGTCACTTCCCATATCCCAGCTTCCTCCAGCATTACTGACAGGCAGTTTTGAATTCTCACATTCATCTCCTCCAGTGCTCTTCTCATCACAGGATTTTTTGCTCCAATCATTTGAACTTTTCCCCCATTCATCTCCTTCCGTGGTTTTCTCATCACAGTACTTTTTGCTCCAATCATTTGAATTTATTCCCCGTTCATCTCCTCCAGTGCTCTTCTCATGACAGGACCTTTTGCTCCAATCATTTGATTTTTTCTCCCATTCATCTCCTCCAGTGCTCTTCTCATCACAGGAATGTTTGCTCCAATCATTTGAACTTTTCCCCCATTCATCTCCTTCAGTGGTTTTCTCATCACAGTACTTTTTGCTCCAATCATTTGAATTTATTCCCCGTTCATCTCCTCCATCACCGGACCTTTTGCTCCAATCATTTGATCTTTTCTCCCCTTCATCTCCTCCAGTGCTCTTCTCATCACAGGATTTTTTGCTCCAATCATTTGAACTTTTCCCCCTTTCATCTCCTTCAGTGGTTTTCTCATCACAGGACTTTTTGCTCCAATCATTTGAATTTATTCCCCGTTCATATCCTCCAGTGCTCTTCTCATCATAGGACCTTTTGCTCCAATCATTTGATTTTTTCTCCCATTCAACTCCTCCAGTGGTCTTCTCATCCCTGGACTTTTTGCTCCAGTGATCTGTTTAGGATTACAAATTTATGTGATAATCAGATGTTCATCCACAACAGAGTTACAGTAGACAAAAAATGGTCAAGCTTTAATCACCAGATGATAGACCCGCTGTTTTACCCCAAGGATCAGCTTCATGCCCTTGGGATGTTCAAAATGAAAGCATCACTTATTAGACCAAAAATGCAATAATGTAGAAGAAGCAACAATTTGTTCAAGCTTCCTACCTGTAGAAGAAGCAGGCTGTTTGCCCCAGTCATCCAATGCATTATCAGAACCAGCATCCGTTTTAGCAGCAGATCCAGTCTTATTAGTCCATGGATCGTCATGATGTCCTGTGGATAAAATGCAGAAGCCAGAACCACTCAAAATGCATCATGCCGACAAGAATAACAGGTACGGAAATTTTGCTATCCAACTCAATCACAAGGCCATAAGACATAATTTAACCAAGTCCCAAATTACGTACTCACCTATTTTGTTAAAGATATGACACTAAAGTTCTGAACAATCTTATAAGATGTACCAAACTTTGAGTTTCCAGTTGAAGTTATTAAAATAAACAGGACAATATTGAATGGCACAAAGAGTTCCGTCATTGCTGAAAAAATGTTGAGGATCTACTTGTGTGACATATCAGCTTTGGCTCACAAGTCATTTTGCAGTAGTCAAACAGAAGTTTCTTTCATTTTTAAGGTTATAATGGCAGCGTTTCCACTGGGGACTGGATGTTGCCAACACTTCCTAGATATGCAGATTTTAGATGCATCCATTACATGTGTGTAAAACATACAAATCAGGTTTTTGCACTAAGATTCAATCCCGGAAAGACAACAGACCAGAAAGTATAATAGTTCAATATAGTAAACAAAATCCATAATTACGATTGCAAAAAAAAAAAAAAAAAAATCAAACCACCACATGTAACTAAACAGAAGTACCAAGGAATAAAAATAGGCAACAAATTTTTTCATCAGGAAAATATTTTTATAAAGATAGATGGGCTAGTACAAATCCAGGAAAAGATTATTGAATAGTAACTTCTGAACAAACTAATCCTTAACAAGAACAATAAATTGAACTAGGTTTAAATTATTTGCAATGCAGAGTAGTGCCATGGCAATCTGCACCAACTTAAAGATGATCTCATAGACTAGTGAATCAATAATTTTCCAACTGCATAGTGCATAATCGTCGTGGACAAAGTTTGGTGTGAATTTGCAAAAGATAAAGGGAAGAGAAAAAAAACTCTATGCTGCAGCAGCAGGAAATATTCAGTTCAAGTATAGCTTGTGCTAGGTATTGTTTGAGTGACATAGCAAAAATAGAGGATCAATTTAAGAACGTACAACTTACTTAAAATTAGACTGGTAAGGATTTAAACTGTTGCTTTATGACCAAGATTCTAAATGACGGTGCTGGTCACTCGTACCAATTCCAAAGCACATCAGTACATGTTAGTACCACTGACGTACGTTCAAGTGAATTTAGGATGCAAAATAATATGAATAGTAAGCAATAGAAAAAAAGCTTAAATTGATTATAATCAATACTTCTAGATAATCGAGAGCTAATTTATAATTATGAAAAAGTTGGAAAAACACTTTTTACAAAGTTCTAAAGGTGCTACCATTGTTGATGCGAACAAGTAAAAACCAACAGATTGTCATTACATTCTAGTGAAAAACGATAGGTCCAGTCAACCTTGCACAAAAAGCAAGAGCATGATCTACAAGTTCATTCACAGCAAATAAATACTCATCCTAAAAATTATATCCTGTTAGTGTGAAAAACTACATATTCTCCTAGCTACTAAAGCAACCCAGTGAACATCTTCATACCTCATAGGCTCAAACAAGAAAACACAGAGCAGGATCTATAAGTGGACTACAATATAAGATCAGTTACCTGTTTGATTCCCATGATTCCAACCTGCAGAATTGGAGGAAGAAAAGGGTTCCCAAGAGTCCCTGAAAAGAATAAGAGAAATGAGTGATTTTATCCATAAAATTTTTTGTCACTCAATAACAGAAACCAATATCTTTGTCACCTCAAGAAAAGAAATCAATTTCTAGGTAGAGCAGCCAAGAATCCACAAAGTCATGATAATTTTTTGCTACTTGAACAAGTTGAACTTCATTGGTACAACATTTACATTAATTTATTTGATTTATTGTACACCTCATTTTACACTCAAAGATAATTGGAAAAAAAGGTCTTAAAAATATAAATTAATATCTGCATGCCTCTACCAATGTCATGAGCCTTTAGATGAATTACTACACTCATCTTGTTCAAGTCACAATAAAAAAATGTAACTCTGTTAAAGGTCATTCGTGTTTGTCCACTCCCCACATAAGGACAGGTTTTAAGAGTAGAGAGGAAAGTGTTATCTCATCCACCCTATAAATAAGATGAACAAAAACTTAAGAAAAGCTTTTCCAAGCATTAAAAACATGAGAAAAGTCTAGAATACCACTTGCTCATTCTCTAAAATATATATCAGCGACTTTTATTACATTTCTCATCTTCATAGGCTTCAACCTATTAAGAGAAAGCTGCAATAATAACCAGACAAGTGAACATACTAAAGAGATACAAGTATCAGTCCCATTAGTACACCAGAGCCTGCTAACAATTAGCATGGCCCATTTCGCAACTGATAGAATTATGATGGTTTACTATTCGTGCAATTGTTAGTCCCCACCAAACTCTCCTAATTGTTCCCACAAAAGCTCATATGTTAATTATATCTTAAGAGAAAAAGTGGAAAGCATATATTAGCCAACCTGTTAAATGATGGTACCACAGATTCCCACGGCCTTTTCTCTGATGCTTCACCAAAAGATGTACCAGCTACAAAATTGAACACAAATTAGATATCCTACAGGTGCAATATGACATAAATTACCTATCCTTGACAACTAATACAGGAAACAAATAGCAAAGTGGATATAGTAATAGAGAACACACGTATGTTCAAAACAAAACTCTAGCAAAGCAAAAATGTGTGCAACATCAGTGGTCAAGTTGCAATAATCAGAAAACCAAAATTCAAAATTCAATTTCTACCATGGGCATGGGTTCAACCCAGGGCATGTTGCCATGTTATAAAAAGAAATACCTGCAGACAGTATGCCTTGAGCAAAATGATCGGATGATCTGGTAGCAAACGAGCTATCCCTTTTAATTGAAATTGCATAGCATTAGGAGACAAAAAAAAATTAAAATAAACAAAAGAGTGTATTCAGTGTCTATACAGAACTAGTCCTTGCTATATAAAGACATTACTTACCCCTTCAATTTTGGCACGGCTAGAGATTTCTCCTTAACTGTGTTAACAAAACATCATTGCTGAAACATTCAGAGAAATACACACAAAAATATTTTATTTCACTAAAAACTTATTTTTACTAACCTGTAATAAGCTTCACAAGAGAATCCAACTTAACTGTGATATCAGAGTGGTAAATACCAACAACACGACATAGGTACCCTTTTAGTGGACCTTCCCTTATCCTCAAGGTTTGACCAATAGAAAATGTTTGTTCGTAATCACATCGGCGATTTCTGGTGGCTGCATGTGTGCTACAAGATTAATAAATGAAAAGGGCTTTGCTCTAGAAAGATGAATCAGTGATAAAGTTTTGATAGTCATACAGCCACAAGCATTCTCATTTTCGTTTTGTTGGTCATCCATTCTTGTAGGTGATTGGAGAAATGAAGAACACCCTTCTCCTTTTCCCTGGAATAGCAAAAAATATGAAAAGAACAAAGAGACTAGAAATGCAATACAAGGCCAGAATATGATGGCACACCTTTCCAGATTTTGCACCATGATAACCCTTTGATTCATTGGTTTTCTCACATGACTTGGATTTTGCGCAAAAGAATTCACAATTTTCTGTTTCATTTTCAACCTCAATAAAAAGAGTGCCTTTATACATATGTTTAACTGATCCTTCTCTACCCTGCAAAAAAATTATTATCATCAAACTGAAGTAGATCATTGACAAACAAAGAACAAATATCAGGTAGTCTACCACAATGCGAACAAATAAAGCAGCATGGCCAAGTTTGAATGCTCAATTAATAAAGTTTGAATGTTCACTTTAGTTTAAATCTTAAAGATGCATATAGAATAGAGATGAATTTATAGATGCATATTTACTTTAGCTTCTCAAGACTACTCCAAGAAACAATGCATATGTCGATCCAAGCAAACAATCTTGTTGTATTATTCATCTACATAACTATGGAAATCAGGCATTTCCTTCAAGACCAATAGATTTTTATCTCTACATTAAAATGCGCATGTTTATGCTCACTCTGAGAAGTAATGCATTGTTGAGCCATACAAACAACCATCAAAATCCATCTTTAGCGCCAGGAGAGATAGAAAACTCCAGTCAAATTGTCATCCTTCTAACAGAATGCTCAACTTTAAAGAACAATGAATAATCCCAAACCTAGTCCAATGACCAACTTTTAGTCCAAGAAAAGCTAGCACTTCCCAGTAAATTGTCATATTCAGTCACAATCTCCAAGGAAGTGTTCATTCAAGCAAACAACCTGATTCATCTTTATCATCAGGAAAAATGCAAGTGTTCATTCAAGCAACTCAAGGTTACACAACCTCCAAGAACAGTGCAAAAAATTCATTCAAGCAAAAGACCTTATTCATCTTTATTATCAGAAAAGCTAAGCATTCATTGCCAAAATAATTATTAAAAGTATATGGGCCCTTGCTATTGGCTGGAGCTCCTAGGAACAGTGGTCACAAAATAAGACTTAACATAATACACAGGTTCTATTTGAATCACATCAAAGCCATATATTAGTTAACTAGGACATATTAGGTACACCATCAGCCTGCCTGTGAGAAAAGAGCCTTAACAATACAAGTATACCAACTAGATACTTTCCTACTAACTTAAATTTATGGACGATCAAACTTTAACAAGAACACATGTTAACCACAATGGAAGAAGACAGAAAGCAAAACTTCATCTAACTATTCAATTCGATTGATCTTCAAAACAATCTTTAATATCCTCAAACATAGAATTGCATTATGAATGTTAAAGAACAGATAAATATTAACCTCTGAAGGGCCAACAGAAGTTCTAACAGTATCATCAATAAAGATAGATTTTCCTTTCGAATCCAAAGCAGTGAACATTCTATCATCACATGCACTCTTGACATCCCGAATCTTAACTGGCAGCACTTCTGCTCCTTCAATATCTCCTCTTAATATCTGAAAGTAAAATATTAGAGTATAATAGAACTTTAAATAAGGAAGAGTTCGTTTCTTTCAGATAGTTACCTTGAAACAATCTTTCTCAATGGCAACAATTACACCAAAATTCTTCCGCCTAGATATTAAAAATGAAGAAAGCTTGACCACAATATATTGGAAAATAAAGAGTTCTAAAGATGGAAAATAGGATAGGAGCTCACCCAAACAAAACAAGGTCATGGAGACCATAACCATCTTTTCTACCAGCTGACACCTTATCCTTCAATGGCTCAGTTGATGGATTCTTATTACGTGCATTATAAATGCTTGAAACCCAGTTTAGATCTTCATCCACATCCTTAGTTGCATCAGAGAACATCAATAGCTCACTATTTGATGGTTGTACTCCCCAGAAGATTAGTGATGCAATGGAAACCTTTTTATATAGATATCCGTCCTTGAGCATCGTACCATTGAGCACCTGGAAAAGTTCTCCAGTCTGGCGGTCACACCTGAGCTCAATATGAGGTCTGAATATCCTGGTAGATAAGAAGGATATACATAATTAACCTAAGAAGAGGTGGATTACTTCACGAAATGACTCACAAGAACAGGAAGAAAACAATAGAAGAACAATTACTCCAGCTCACGAGGGCTAATCAACCGTGGAGTGGGTACAGCAGCTAGTTTTAAAGACACACCACCACCCTGCCAGATCAGTGCCCATCATTACCATTCAAGCCTCACAGAGGAAAAAAAGGTGTAGAAAAGATGCTGCTAACTTGAGTACTAGGACCAGTAAATATGCAAGTGGGAATAGAAGAATGGTAATACTTAACAGCCAATATTTTGAATTTGATTTCTGTGGTTCCAATTCACTAAAAATTATAATAAAAGAAAGAGAACAAAGAAGTACATAAATCTTGGAGAAATTAATAGAAAATAAGTTAGAGACATAAAGTCAATGGAAAAGAAATCTTTCCAAAAATGATGTATATTGACCTTCACTTATATCTGAAATTGTAAACTAACTTTCGGTCTTAGTTCATGAAGTCATCGAGGTTGGAGAACTCAAGTTTCAGCTCTCATATTCAAGCTTCAATGGGTGATGGGTCTATATCATTTTAAGCTTTTATTGAGAAAGGTAAATATTTATCTCTTTTAATTCAGGTTAATGATGAATAGCTCCAAAACTTCTTTTGAAGTAAAAAATTGCATGCATTTCACCCAACTGAAATGATACAATTACACTTCAAAAGGGAACAAGAAACACAAAAAGAAACTAGACAGGAAGAAGAGGAAAGAAAAGAAAAGATTGAACAGTAACAGAGAAAACATAAGAAACAGGGAAACAAAACAAACAATAATGAAAAGCAAAAACAAAAAGAGAGCTACAAATCCTCTCAAACACATTCAGATAGAGAGCAAAGAAATTAAAGGAGATCGTGAGTTGTAAAGAAACTCAGAAAGACCTCTGCTTGAGCTGCAACTTCGTTTGCCACTCGTATTGACCCCTGAAACATCTTGTATTTCTTTCTTCCCATATACACCAATGCCAATATAGTTTTCCAACCATCTGTTGAGAAGCAGAATTGAAAGAAAAGATCGGCTCTTGTCTCCACATCCTCTCCACAAAGGATACAAACTTCATACATTACTATACCTTCCCATAGAACTCACATCTTGTGTGAAGCTTATCCTTCCTTATAAGCCAATGAAAAATATTTATTTTCAAAGGCACCTTAACTTCCTAATGAGCTGAACTTTCCTCTCTTGAGATTGTTAGCTTCAAACTTGGTGTCATAATTGCTTATTACATCAAAATCATAAGCAGTTAATTCTTTAAGTGGCAAAAATGAGTGATTGTAGCAATCTGAACAAGCTGGATTGAGTTGGATTAAAACAGCCATAAGGGAACACACCATATATCAGTTTGATAATGATAGTTAAATAATGGGAAGAACAACTAGGATTATGTATAACATTCTTAATATCTGTCTTGTACTTAATGTAATATGATTTACTGTCCAGAAACAAATTCACATCCCCTAGGCTTTTGTAGGTTCAACAAACCCAACCAAACATAGATCTGCAACTCTCTTTCCCATTCAATTGAATGCTCCAAGTAGGAAATATTTCTTTAGTGAATAGCTCAATCACAAAAATATGAGTATAATGGAATTTCTGTAATGATTGTATGGGCTTTCCCACAATTGTGTTCCTTATTTAATACAAAACTAGCGAACCATTTGGTTTTACAAATTTGGCTCTCACAATTGAACCAACAGGAAGTAGGGCTAATTTGATAGAATAATACCTTACAGTTCGCATGAAGTTAGATGTCAGATTAATGATGCACCTGATATAAAGTGGAAATCCCAACACAATTTAACATGGATATTTGTTTCATAACACCTACTAACTTTAAATAATCTCTTTAAAACAGCAAAACGACAGTAGATGGAACATAGAAGCAAAAGAAAGCAAATTTAAATTCAGTAGTAGACTAATTATAGCCAGCATGCATATCAAACACAACCAGTAATGCAGAATGAATCCTCCTATCATAACTACAAGTCATAACCATGTGCATGTAAGACCTAAAGGAGTAAAGTAACAAACTTGAAGTCACAAATTAAGGAATGGTTTTGTAAATTACTAACACTATTGACCCCGTACAAAGATACAACAACAAAAA
Source organism: Thalia dealbata (assembly GCA_030544415.1). NCBI lineage: Eukaryota > Viridiplantae > Streptophyta > Magnoliopsida > Zingiberales > Marantaceae > Thalia > Thalia dealbata. Next base: position 5,446,212 of record CM060458.1, read on the forward strand.
AAATGGTCAACAAATGTCAACAAAATTTTTGAACTACTTTTTGAACTTACAAATTTCTGGGCAATAGCCTGCAGATCAATTCTAGGAACTAATTTAATAGTTACTCGTCTGTGTCCATCATCAACAGCCACAACCTACATATGTGTGAAATAAACAAAACTATAAAATGGAGGGAAAAATATCAAACAACAATGAAAAAAAATGATCATAAAAACAAGCTTAAAGAATGTAAAAAAGTAGCACAACCTTTGCCAAGTCCCCTTTATAGTTACCACTCCTCATTCGAACCCATGCTCCTGTAGATACTTCAGACAATTTGTTACGAAAAGCAAGCAAGTTTGGAATCTCATTTCTCGGAACAAGACTGATTCTGCTAGAATATACACTACAGAATCCTTTGCATGCCTGAGAATTATATATAAGATCATACTTAAACCATATTTATAAGATAATGATGAATGATATTGTATTTGAAAGAAGAGCAACCATCAGAAGGTTAAATGATGACAATTTAACACCCCTTTACTTCACGGCAGGTATGACTGCATTTGTTTTTCAAATTTGCTCCAAAGAGAAAACAAGTGAAAACAAGATTACTGATAGAATATAAATGGAAAGCAATAACAATTAGAGCAAAAGTGTTTTCAAATTTTGTTCATTCACTTGTGTTTCTTTCTCTAATTGGGAATCAGAATGTTTCATGTCCCTGCAAAACTTTTTTATGCTTCTGACTTAGATTATTAACCTTTTCAATCTATTATTGTTTTCCTACATGATGCATATCAACCAAGTTAGTAATAAAAGCATCAGTTTGCAAATTCAAAAGCAAACTATTCTAATTAATTTACTGGGTCCAACTAAGTTGAAGTATATAACATGGATAATTTCACAAAGAAAAAGACTATGAGAAAGCAAACTCCATAGATCCTAACTAAAAGAATTTATTAGGTCTTTTTACATCACTGGCATCTCCCTTAAGTTCAGCATTCTGAATTTAGTGAAGGGGTAACAGTGCTTCCTAATCATCAGCTGGTGTTCATCTCCTTGTATACTCTCTAGGACTACAATTATAAACAACTTCAGTATCAATACATCATGATGTTGATTGCAGTGAAGAAAAACAATAATATTTCTGAAGGAAAAAAAATAAATAGGACTACAGAGGTGTTCATAAATCATACAAACGGTAACATAAATCTTAAATACCTCAACAATATCAGTCAATTTATCAGCTTCAACAAAAAAATGGCCTTTGACATGTTCAATGGAAAATGCAGAAATAATCTGCATTTTTGTGCCCAAATTATGCATCTCAATATACTTTTGCATCAAACAGAAGGCCACCTGCCGTTCACGTCCAACCTAAAAACAACTAGTTGCTCAGTTGGCTACCCAGATGTCAGCAACTTATGACAGTAACATGGTAGTTTGATGAATTTCCAACTTACCATACATTTGACTTTCCAAATCATAGCATCATTCAATTCATCTGCTTTTAAAATCTCCTTATCACCTTCAGTGAAACCATCATTGAATCTTACATACCCTGAACCACTAGTATACCGTTCTTTGATTAGTTCTTCAAGTTCATCACCACTTAACTCCTCTTCTTTAATGAAGAAAGGGAGCTGATGGGACTTTCCAACTCCTCTAAGATTTTCATCCTCCAATTTGTTATCATCTGTGAGATATATATATCATAAATTACAAGTGGAGAAAGAAAAAAAAACAATCACCACACTTGAAAATTGTCAAACTGATTACTCTAAAACCACAAAGACAAAGTTATACACTAAGTAGCAATTGAAAGGATAAAAAGGTACAACCACATGCATCAACTAACCACTGTGCAAGAGAAATTAGAAAGGAGAACATATAGCATGGACAAAAGACTGTAGATTGCAAGGATAAGTTAATAGTACCATGAGTGAAGAGGGACAGGCTATAGATTATCAACAGCACAATGAATTAACAAAATAAATTTCCTCAGAATGCTTGTACTAAGAAAGTTATAGCACAGTAAGAAGATATACAATGAAAAATTTAAATTTGAACCATGAAAACACATTTGTTAGATGGAAAAGAAGCATGCAGCATTATGAGAGCAAACTTAGTACAGGAACAAGGAAAATTAGAAGACAAGCAGTACTTCATGATGAGGTACAAAATCTTAAGATGGATGTCAAAATTACTACTGACAGAAAGAAAGAAATAGAAAATATGAATTAGCATAGTATAGGTAAGACCACTTTCAAATGCAGCAGATTCAAACAGTAATGAAACTAAAATTTTGAACCATGAAAACACATTTGTGAGATGGAGAAGAAGCATGCAACTTTGTGAGAACAAACTTAATTCCGGAACAAGGAAAATCAGGAGATAAGCATCATGATGATGTGCAGCATCTTAGATGGATGTCAAAACTAAGGCTGAAAGAAAGATGAATTAACATATTATAGGTAAGACCACTTTCAAAATGCAGCAGATTAAAACAGTAACGAAACTGAAAGAACTTGTTAATAGATAAACATGTTTAATTAAGGGAAATTGGTTCCGTTTCAATGAAGAGGTAAAATATTGACAAAAAAAAAGATGCAATAAGCATAGCATATATTGAAACTAAAAATAAACTAATGTGCAGATGAAGTTAGTATACAAAAATTCTGTCTGCTTCCAAACAAAAAAATCACAATTTAGATTCAAACAATAATTGATATAGAAGAAAATTATGCAACCAACTAAACCAATTCTAATAGATACTACATCAAGTGTAGTAACACCTAAGGATGAAAATCCACAATTCTATGGTTAACCTAGTTAGTAGCAATGGGGATGCATTATAACGATAAATATCTGAATCACAATAAAGAACATCATAGAAAATCTGAAGGCATCTCCGAAGGACAAGTGAGATTTCAATGAATACCGTAACTCCATTTCCAATTTCAACGCTTTATATGCCAATAAAAAACCAGCGAAAACCCCGTAATTTGCCCAGTAAAAGAGATGACCAGCAAACCAAATAGCTACGGCATTATACCTAAAGCCTCGTGCTCTGCTTCCCCCGTCACCAGATCCTCCTCCTTCTCGCAATCCGAGTCGGCCTCAACGGCCGCATCGTCGAAGAACTGGAGAACCCCAGGCCGTCGAGCCAGCCTCTTCACGCCACAGCCCCTGCCAGAGCGCGCCGGCTCGGCCGCCTTCCTCTTCCCGGAGGAGGAGGAGGCGGCGGCGGAGGCCGGGATCTTGGCGACGGCCTGCTTGCCCTTCCCCTTCATCGCCATCGGGAAGAGGGGAAGAGCGTGGAAGCGAATGCGTCCCAAATTTTGAGCATCCGCTGCTGCTTCGCTTTTTTTTTATTTTCTCCACGCCGTTTCTGTCGAGGTGAAGTTTGGGTGCGGTGTGGTGTGGCTTTAGGGCATGGGATTAGTTCGGCTGCACTGCCTACGTGGCGAGCATACAAGGGCGGATCTTGCCTATGGACGCATGTGATCGGCGCACGTGGCCGGTACCCAATTGTGGGTTAAGATGCAATGCGCCTCGAGTTTAGCTTGTAGCCATGTGATTCCGGGTGAAGTGGAACATAGCTCTTGTACTTCTTGGAGATACCCCACTGTGGCTTTCTTGCTCGGGGAATGAGCTGGGGCCCAGGCATTGTTAGTTCAGAAGAAGGGTAAGAGTTGGGGGTGGGTTTCAGGATTGACGAGCACCCACAATGACCGCATCACAGCGCAACACGACCCATCCACGTTAGATCGGCAACCTCCAACGTAATCATCAATGAATAGCACGGTCCAACCCGACGCATTGATGAATCATATTAGACACGGCCCATTGTTACTTGCATATTGGGTTGGGTAGCAGCGTAGCATGAGTCATGGTAAACTCATACAACTTATAAATTTATTATATAAAAATATTATTAAAGTATTATAGAACAGTGGTAAATAGTTGATTTCCTCGTGATTAACCTAAGTTTGATGCTCTTAAGCATTACCGTAAGTAAGTTTCATCCCCATGAGCACTAAGTTTCATCCCCATGAATACTATCGATATGGCATGCTATATTATAGCATTATCAGTATGGCTTATGAGTTCAATCCTTATTGACATAGTATATTATAGTATTGACATAGTATGTTACAGTATTGACATAGTATATTATAGTATGGCATTTTTAATATTAGAATATTTCACCATGACCTTATTATTAAGTACTTTTGTCCTTCTTTTGAAACAACACTAATCACTATGGAATATGCATCATACCCGATCGATCCACCATCAAGCAGAATTTGATACTTCTTTCTCATCACAATCTTATACAGTATTTTTATCTTTTTTTTTGAAACATTAATACTCTATAAGGAGTATGAAGGTTTTGACCTCTATAAGGAGTATGAAGGTTTTGACCTTGTTCAATACTTCTTTTTTTATAAATAACATCAATCTATAAAGGAGTATTTGAAGATTATGCTTCACCAACTCAACGGGAGGTGCAATATGTTAAGAGGCTTGAACTACTCTTGTTCAAGCCCTCAACTAGTTTGCCATATTGTTCCAACTAGTTTACTCGTGAATTATTTGAACCCTGACGATAACTATTGTCTCAGATCATCCGTGAGTTGTTTGAACCCTGAGGGTCATAATATATGATCTTAGTATCTTCCTGAGTGTCACAATATAAGACTCAAAACTCTCTAGCTCTCCATTTTAGAATTGTAGTGAATATAATTTTATAATAGTTTGCATTCATCTATTCCTTAAAAATTAGATTTGTAAAAATTAGGTTTATTAGGACCGCCTACCTCCACCTGTCTATTTATGCAAATTAAAAATTTTAATGCCCAGTACTAAATTTTATCCAATTTGTAACTCATACGAGTAATGCTATATATATCTAATACAAATACTTTTTTATATCCATTTGGATAGTATATTGGTAAAATAAATGTAATATTATTTAAAAAAAAGAATGGTATATTGGTGAAATAAATGCATGCCTGCACCCATGCATTCTCCTGTGTCTGCATGCATGTTGTTCTCCGGGCCTTAGTCATTCTCCAATGCCCTGCACAGGCACATCCTCGGCACTAACTACACACCACTCTTTCATCTCAACCATGGTCTCGCGGTTGGTGTCGTATTACAACCAGGAAATTGGAAGACGAATTGTTGTCCTTACTGCAAATAAACTATCGAATCGGATAAGCCCGGACAAACCCAACAACTAAAACTCCCAACTAATTGGTCTACTGGTTGATGCCGCAGTAGTGTGAAACAACTTTGAATAGGGTACTACAAAAGTAGAAAGATTGAGGGAATTTTCTTGATGTGCCTCAAACAAGACTTTGCAACTTTTTCAAGTGAAAACAGAATGGCAGTCAAAAGCATTCTGTATGGTGTGGTATGCTATAATGATTGAGCAGTATGTACAAATCAAAAAAGGCAGCAAAAGTACCCCTCCCCAATTGTGCGGCCTGAAGGCCATGTGCAGCAAATTGCGAGGGGCTTCAGAAGAGTATCAAACGAGCTATCAAGTTTATAATTCGATGCAGCATAGCAGAGCATGATACGTACAAAATCCTAATTACCGACAGACCCGCAAGCCTGGAGGCGGATTCCAAAACGACCACCGAAAGATCCAGAGCAAATATGTAATATCAACAGTAGAACATCACTTCCTTCACATTGTCCTTGATCAAAGGAAGTTGCCGCACTTGGGGTAAAGTCCCCCTTGTCCCCTCACCAACACCGGCTGATCCTTCATCAGAAAGTTCACTCTCCATGTAGTAACGTGCCCTGAACGCCGCTAGATGTGCATAGTAAGCAGGAGGAACTGCAAAATGATACAAAAGTAAGATGCATCATTGATGTAGAAGTTCAAGGATACAAACACTTGCACCACTTACCCACAGAGACGGACCGAGTGCAACGAGCATAACTGCATTTGCACCGAGGAAGAAAATTATTAGTGTGGCAAAAAAGGGTAACAGGTGGACATTGTGGCACCACAAGCATGTTCCCAAGGGAAAGAAGGTTACGATGAAGTAACACAGTCAAACCATCTATCTAAATAGTTACAAGAACGTGAAAGCTTACGTATAGCACAAGTTGTTGGTGAGTGTCTGTAAACCATCGGCAGTAAATCGATTCTCATCATAGAGAACATGATAGTGAGTTGGTCGGCTGGTTCCCTAGAATATGGCAGTAGAGGAGCGCAATTTTAGCTTTTGGAAAAAGTAAGAGAACTTTAATAGCTGAGGATGTGTGTAACAACATAGACCTGTATGCCAGCATGGCTACAGAGATAAAAATCAAACTCCATGGGATGACAGATCATTTTATCCACCACGGTTCCTAGAAACAAGAAATTGTTCAATAATTATGTAACCATGGCAAGACGAATGGTTGTGAACTTGACTGACCTGGTAAAATATTTCCACTTCTATCAGTCATATTCCGATTTCCGTGAACTTCAGGGAACAGCCGTGTGTGGTGCCTTTTCTGAACTACCACAAATGTTATACTGGGCATGTAACCTTCTTCTATGGAGGCACAAGCCTAAGTATAACCCAATTATAAGCAAAATAACATGAATCAATAAGCACAAAAGGAGATAAAAGATAAGAGCTAAAGAAGTGTTAGAATGATATAATTCTATCGTGAAAGAGTCATTACCTTTCTGATGGCAGTCATTTCATAAAGCAGCACCTGGTTAAATTGTCCTTCACTTACCCCATCTCTGCATAGCCAAGAAATCACTGGCGGTCTGGTTCTATAGCAATAGGCACAATTTAAAAAGTTTAAGAATGACTACCTGTAGAATATAATCCTATGTGGCTTTTGTTTAGTAGCTTTATAGAACGAAAGCAGTAGTTCCCTGAAGAACAACAAAAGAATGCCTCAAACACATCCCCATAAGCTTTGTGCAGTTTAACTATGCTTTGTGTTTGTACCTTATCATTCCACCAGTAACATCACCTTTCTTTGGATCCTGGATAACTTTGAATAAGTCACTTATCATCTCCTGCCTGTGTGACTGGGCAGAGACTAAACCCTTGTACTTGGTAACTTCAGGCCAATCCATTGAAGCTACAACCTTAAAGTAGGAGGAAGAGATTACACAGAAGTACAGTATCAAAACTACAGTTTCTATGAAGATATGATATAAATACAATTCTAAAACTCATTTCAAAAATTCTAAAAGAAATGTCAAGTGCATAGCATGCAGTAATATCCAAACTAAAGAACAAACCGCAGCGATTGAGGCAGATGCATCCTCCCCTGGTGATGGATGTGTTACATCTGCCCCAAATATAATTGTAGGTCTATCTGTTACATAGGGAATTCTCTTGTAAAGTGCATCCTCAAGCACTGTGTTACGTCCGCCGACCTATTAGGCAGAAAACTTCAGGTTCATAATTCATATGTATCAGCATTCATCAGACTAAGAAAAATGAGGATAATACTAACCTTCACATTTATTTTCAAAGCAACATTTTCCAAATACTGGTTGTTTCCTTTCATTGCATGTTTTGATAAACAGCATTGTGATACAACGCCAATCTCAGTTTCACATATTCGTTTGATTTTCCCTGTAGAGACAATTGGAAATTTAACAAAGACAAATTGATCTCTAACTTAGTTTACATAATTACGTACCATAGAAACCCCTGATATCAGGCAAAATTATAACTAACAATTGGATGTATCTTCCAGCCATTCCAACTTGCTTGAATCTCTCGGTTGACAAACGCTGAACATCTCTCAAAGCCAGTTCAATATTTTCGGGATGAGCAGACCGAATGTCAATAAAAGGCCTTGGATTGAACTCCTTCAGAGTTGGTAAGCATGTTAGAATACCTAACTTAAACGAATAATGTTTCTGTGCAAGCGAGGAGTTATAAAGTACCATGCCGATGCTGTTACACATGCCAACAAGACTGCCGCAGAATCCATTGACTTGATCTAAGTGGAGGCGAGAGAAGCTTAAGCATGTCCAATATTCTACTTTGCCACCATTGACCATTCTCTGCACATCCATTTGGGATTTAATTAAACCAATTTTCCAATAACTAGCACAATCAAAAATATTGTTTTTGAGATATATATATATATATCCATTTCACTGCCAATTTTATAGTAGAAAAACAGTGAATGACATTTAACTGCGGACATGCAAGCCCCAATAACATCATTAAGTAGCAATTGAACTAGTAAACAACCAAGATATATATTCCAGAAACTCATGGCTTTGAGAGTTGCAATCAGAGGTACTAAATACAAAACTCATGGTAGCATAATGTCTTCTAGAAAGTAGTAACCAGTAACACTCACCTTATTAATCATATTCCACTGACCAACATTAGGATTGCATGATTTCTCTCTCCCTGAATCATGATATTTCAGCTGAATAGGAAAAATAGATCAGTTCCATATCACAGTAATTATGGAAATGTATAATATATCAAAAAGCTGAAATAAGCAAATCAACAAACAGTCCAGATGCAGAGACAAATTTAACAGGACAAAGATTAGTGAACCAAATTACCTTAGGTGGTGGCAACACACGTGCTTCGACAGCTGTCAGCTTGTTATGGACCGTTATGCCAAACTCTTTCACAAATTTGTCGTCATCATATTTGTTCAGATGAAGCATCTGCAATAATACCAAAATAAGACTAGAAAAACACAATTAAGGGCATCTTTCAATGTATAACTTCATGCACTACATACTTCCATTATGCTTGTCTCCCGCTGTTGAGGACGTTGGCATGTTGCCCTTAGTATTCCGGTCACCTGTTGCTCACTGAGCCTCTTCGTGAACCTCTGTCCCTCTACAATTCTACAAACCTGACCATCAATTAACACCAAATATCATATACTTTGAGCAGTAAATAAGGTGCATTGAAGCAATGAAACAAAAAATATAAAAAAGTAGCAATGAAGTAATGAAACAAACAGGAAGGCAGAAAAATATCATGTATAGATAAAAAAACCTCCATAGGCAGGAACGTTGGTCTGGCATCACTTCCAGCTTGTAGACAAGGCCATGAGATATGCTTCAGAGGATAATTGTAGCGTTCTCGAAAATATTGAACAACAGATACCATTTTTCCCTGTTCATCAACTGGAAACCTGAAAAACAGAATGATGAATTCATTTATTAGTATCAGACAGCATGATGCAAAAGTTTGAACAAATTAGGGAAAGATAAAGTACATTATTTGCTTCATGGGCAATGAGCTTATCCCGGTAATTTTATACCGTCTACGAGACTCTTTGTTATGCACTACCTCAACTTTAATTCCACTTAGAGCTTTCTTTATCTAAAAGTGGAAAAACCAAAATCATAATAGAATACTAGAAAGACAGAACAAAAGTAAGACACCGTTGAAGCCAGGCATAACAATAATCATACTCACTAAAGGCTTTCAAAAGCTAACCTTAATGCGATCCCTGTCAGATAAAGGTCTTGCAGTATCACGGAGGTTAAGACATTCTACTACAAAGTCCACAACATTTACAGGCTTATAGAATGAAGTTGCAGAGATATCTGGAAATAAACAGACTTGTCAGAAATACCTTTAACATCCACAGCGATAGTTAAGGATAGATATCCATATTATATACTAACATTTTCCACCATAGTATAACAAGAGTGTGACTAAGTGGCTGACTTGCAAATCTTATCTAAGTCATGCTCAGGTCAAGATGCAAAATCATACATATAAACCTTCCATATTCTCCTACTAACAGAACTTGATTGAAATTAATTCTGCTGGAATTTAGTAGTTCAGTGACAAACAATGTGAATCCATATTTGAGTGAAGTTAGAATGGAGTTATAGATATAAGTGGCATTGTGTAATACAGGTCAGGAAGAAATTCTGTCATGTGATGTTTAGTTTCACAATTTATTTATTTCCTTATGTCTGCCTATACATAGGCATCTACATATTCTTTTAATATTTTGAATAAAGTTTCATCACTTTGTCTCCTTCTATTATATGAAAGATATAAACTGCTCACACACGATTTGTTTTGTCTAAGAATTCTCTTGAAATGGAAGGGATTTTAGGAAAGCATAAGAAAAAGAGAATCACTGCATATTTACTATTAGTAAATATAAATTCAATAGGCATATTAATGGACTGTGCTCCGGCACAACACTGTAGCATGTCATGCCTTCACCAAATGTCCAGCCCAATACGACATGCTGCAGTTATGTAAAAGGTAAACATGCCTCTAAAACTAAATGTCCCTAACAAGGAAATAACAGTACCTACCAATTATTCCAATATGATTTAACATAAACTTTATATAATAAATAGTACAAGTCATTTGGCAGGCTGTGCCGTGCCACCTTGTGGCAACGTGGCACAGCACCGCCCACCTATCATGTCTAATATTCAATTGTCTTAGGTTACAAATTAAACTAGATCACTTTCAGCACCTTTATGGTCATTGAAAGTAAGCTTGACTTTATTTATGCAAGATTGATTCCTGAGAAGTTTATCTGATGTATGGGTGAATATACATTCTCCATGGTCCTTCTCCAATTTGAAGTGGAAGGGAAATTAGAAACTCATATAGATTCAACAGATATGCATTTGATGATAACCACATTCAGGGATGCATGCAGGCAAATGAAAGTATGCAGGTGAATTCCAACAGACATTAAACAACCATTGTCAATGGCAACTGCCAACTGCAATAAATATTTTACTTGGAAAAGATGTTTCTGGTATGGGTGTATGTATGTCATTGTATTTATGGTGCATCATCTAAAGCATCTACTAAGTAATTATAAATACCATACGGTGAGCCAAGAAGAGAAAAATACTACACATCTCTTCAATATTAAAGCTAATTATCTAATATATATAGTAATTGAAATTTCATGTCTTGCAACAACGTCTTTGGAAGAAATCATGGAAAGAGAGCATCACAAGGTTGAATTGATCAAATTTCAATTATGTGATTGTTTTTCTTTTTGCTACTGTGTAAATTTAGTCCTCAAAAAAGTAAGTTATATCAGTGAGGCCCTCCCCGTAAGGTTTTGTAAGATTTATGATGCAGATGATGGGCATACTACTTGGATATGATATGGGCAATGAAATAATTAGGATAACATGGAGAACTGTCTCAGCTGCTAATCCTTAATCTCCTTAGCTTCCTAATTCACAAAAGTAATTGATAGAATTTTTTTCTTTTGAAAAACGAAATAGACACTAAAGTAAAACAAGGAGGTATATATAATTCATGGACCTCTCATGCAATTAACACTTCAATATAGCATGTCAACAAGGAAAAGCTCATCAAAAGCATCTCACTAAAATTTGAGGTAACCAAGTCCATGAATGAATTTTCCAGCAAATCAAAATACCTATATTCAAAGATAATCCCATCTGTGTGGGACGAAGACTCTGGTAATACCCCCTCCAGCACTCCAAACCCGCACCTATATCACACTTGTGCCCAAACAAGGGAGAAAAGAATGACCTTGATATGGTGACATAACTGCAAATGGTGGTGTTCAGAGTAGCCAAAGATCATTACATTAAATCCAGCTATTAATGTAGCAACAGTACAACAAAAGAGAATAATATATATCAGATTACTTTGATGCAGCGGACTCTCTGAGTACAATGTCAAGAGCTTGGATTATCTCATGTGGAGAATCCCTTTGTTTACATTGTAAAAATTGTCTCAGATGAGTGAGATCTGGCTCCCCAGCAAGCTTAATTGTCACTTTGAACTCCCTTTCTCCCCTGATATATTGAAAAGCGCACTTAAATGATAATTGATTATAAGCAAAAGAGACTAAAACGTTTCTTTCTCAGACAGGCAAACCTGGCATTGGTCATCTGTTCTTCATTACACAATTTTATCACAAAAGATTTTGCTATGAAAGGCAGAGGTCCAGCTGTGTACATGCTCTTTCTTCCATCATAAACTGGCAATCGACTTCCTAAGTGTTCATCCTTATAAATCTTAATAACTTCACTGATAATTCTTCTATTGATACGCCTGGATGCCGATTCAGGCGATATTGCAACCTACACGACAGAATAGGTCAAAGCTGATTATTACTTCCTGCTTCCAAATTAGGGAATCAGCAACCCTCTTCAAGTATAAATGTACGCTTATAGAAATGATCATACTGAGCACAACTTGTAACAAGTTTGTGTCCAGAAATAAAAAAATTCAGTTATAAAGAAAACTGCTCGGAGATTATGCTTGGCAGTTTGGAAGTTGTTCAATCAACAGAAAAAAATAACGCTAGGCAGAAACAAATGATGAACGCTTGACACTTTCCAGTTTTAATATTCAAATCCATACATAATTTTTTAAAAAAGAATTTGCATGTAGTATCAAACTTAGTTATTCTTCTATAAAATAGAGTTCCTTAATTGTTTTGATGGTTGAGAAGCGTGAGAAAAAACGTGCTTTAGGAAATCAAACAAAGATCACCTCAGTTCGATCATGGTCAACCAATAGGTGTGAAATTGAAGCAGCCATGGTTCAGGAGTACATGTGGCATGGTCTCCAGTTTGAAATTACTTGTACTAATAAGCTCACTTTGATTGAAGAATTTGCATTAGATCCTTCATTGCCTCATAAATTCCAGGACATTCGAGATGGCAAGTGGCAGCAACATCCTTCTAATACTTTTGTTGATTAGCGTTTATATGCCTCAACCCAGAAAGGGAATGAAGCATTACACAAAATACAATGGAATCAGAAAAATAAGGTGCAAGCCTCATTTTGAGAAAAAGTGTAAAAGAATCCTTCGAAGGTTCCATTGGAGTTGAATTGACAAGTCAACATTCTCTAAGCACTACTATCTATTCGTTGGAAGTGATTCAGAATTGAAGTTCAAAGAGCGAAACTGAAGGCGAACGAGAATATTTCAGCATTCGGATTGTCTCCAGTGATGTTGTGAGCCTTCTTTGAGAGAGTCGAATTGGATGTGCGCCCACTTTCAATGGTACAAGGGCACAATCAAAGGGAATGAAACTAGGACCGGAATTTAGAATTATGGGACACGTGATTCTCTAGGTTGGTCTAGGTTGCAGGCATTGGGCTACGTGAGTAGCACCCAAAACTTAGGTAAAACGAGATTCTACCATGCGATATATCATATACCCAGATTATCATTTAACATTTCACTTTAGGAAAAATCTACCGACTGTAGAGAATATAAAATGACTTTCCAAACTGGGGATGCACAAGTAACCCAAGGTTAGTGGTGTAAACCGGGCACGCCTTATATATTTTTTATATAAAAATAAACCGAAGCTCTTGCATTCTATTTGCCAGCCTTTTATTTAATCTAACCCATGTCACTCGATAAAAAATCTACCAGCTCTAAAAGAAATATATGCTAATTCTCTAAGGCCACTGCAGGATTAAGGAGCAAATCGAAGATTACCTGGGAAAAAAAAAGAAAAACAAAATTCTTACCATAGACAACCAGTCAAATCCAATACGGGCAGCAGAGCAAAGAAAACAACGACAGTAACCTGCGTTCACAGCAAAAGAACCAGAGCAAGAGAGAGAGAACCTCACATCATAATGGCAGATTTTTTTATCGGCGATCTCCACAAGGAAGTGGTTCGCCCTCACCATGCACCTCCTCCCCGCCGTCCCAAACCCGGGCCGATCAGGTTGCTTCAACGCCGAGCTAGACACCGGAGGAAGCTCCTGCTGCAGAGGCGGCGGCGGCGAGACCACCGCCTCGGGGACCATAACCGCAGGCGGCGGTGCGACTTCCCGGCTCTGAGAAGACGACGCACCCGCCTCAACGGGCGACGGCGACGAAGCTGCCGGGAGAGGGGAATGGCAAGTAGTTGATGGTGAGGAATACGGCGGAGGACCTCCGGCACCACCGCCGGGGACGCCACGGCCCCTACCACCGCGGGGGTAACCGCCGCCGGCGCCTAACCTGCCACCACCGGGGGGACCGCCGGCGCCCCTCCCACCACCGCCGCGGTCACCGCGGCGGCCGCCTCCTCCACCCCTCCTCGATTCCATCGGATCTCGCAGAAACGAAGTGATCGGAAAAAGAACTATCGAGAAAGCAAAAACGAAGTGATCAGAGAAGGAACTATTTATCGACGAAGCAAAGCAAAAAGTGAGGGAGGTCGCTTTTATACCCAGACGCGGGGTGGCACAACCTTTTGGAATTCCTGCGCATTCATTTACGCACCACTCTCCCACCTCGTACGTGTCTTTATTTTACCGATTTAAACCTTTAATTTTTACTACTACACGAGTTGCCCTTTTATAAAATTAAAAAATTCATCTAATTAAAATAATTAAATTATATACTACTTAAATACTTATTAAATTTAATATATATATATATATTATTAATTACTTAGATTATATCATGTTTTTAATATTTAAGTTAAATTTTTTGATCTTAAAAAACTAGGTAAAATATTATCCAAATTATCGTTGGGTGGGTGAGAGGGGTAAAAATGGAAAATGGAAAAGAAGAGGGATGGAAATGAAGACCAGAGAGACTCTTTTCCCGACCTGGTGGGTCGCATCACGCGTCACGTGGGGCGGAGGGGGGCGGTGATTCCTCCCTCAACTGCGAAGCTTCCTCGGAAGCAAAAAAGCGGAGGAGCGCAGAGAGGGGGAGGAAGTCGAAATGTCCGGGAAATTTTAATTGCTATTTGATTATTAAGAATTATTATTGACTATTATTATTAACGGTTACGAATATACAGGCATTAGAAAGCCATTGAGTGATATTATTATAATTAAACTTAAAATTTAAACATAATCGATTGTTTATGCTGACCACTCCCTATCAAAAAAAAATTTTAGGGCAAAGTTGAGATGGCGATCTGGTGACGAGGAGATCTCTGAAGGGGGGGACGGGTCGGGAGTAGTAGTAGTTTGTTAACTCGTTGTTATCATGTGCGGTTACTTGGGGAGCAAGAAATGGATTTTTTAAAAATAAAAAATAAAACCCCCACTTGATATTTTATTCTTACCAGGTACTTTGGAACTTAAATTTCACCCAAATTAAATCTAATATTAGTGGGTGAAATTTAATTATAAGTTATCATAATTCTACCTTATTGCCAGATATTAAAATTTAATTATTTTAAATTGAAAAATTAAATATAATCTCTATTTGATGGGATATAAATACAAATACTATGATGACTGCATTAATTATGGAAGAAAGTCTTGCACGCAGAATGGTGGAAGGAACCGCTAATGATGAAGGCGGCGAAGAGGTGCGGTTGCCGTTCCCAGGAGGAGAGGCGAAGGGGAGGGCAGCGCAGTTGCCGAGGAAGATATGGTTAAAGTGTTGGAAATAGAGAGAGAGAGAGAGAGCTAATTTGTACACCGTCTGACACATCCCTTGACGTGGTCAGGAAAAAGGACGCCACCATCGCAGCAGCAGCAGCGGCGGCGGCAGCTTCGCACGGGCTTCTTCTTCCTTCGGCTGTTTGTTTTGTTTGGGGTCCCCCCCTTGAATCAAAGAGTAGGAAGGTGCTTTTTCCGTTTCTTTTTTTTTTCTCTCTCTCTCTCTCGCTGTCTTTTTCCTTGACGTTGCTGAGCTGTTGGGAGAAGAGAAGGAAAGAACAAAGTAATCATTAGGGGAAAAAAAAGGTGTATTCAAAACAAAAAAAGAACTATACAGGGGTGGTGTAGTTCTACTGCTGTGACAAAATTATAAGCTCAATCCGCCGAATACGACGAGAGGAGAGACGCGGATGAGAGAAGGAAATGTCCGAGGAAAAGAGAACAACCTCGGCAGGCAAAGATGACGGTCGCACTTTTTGGTGAGGAATAATACATAAATGGATCTCCTTCCGGGTTTTGCTTGGTTATCCAATATGATTAAGGAGGCTTCACTTTTTATTCTGCAATAATGGAGAAAAAAATTGCACAACCATTTCACATCCAAACTTCAAATCTATGGGGTTTGCATCTTTCTCAATTTAAGTTGAATGGCTGCGATTTCTTAGTTCCAAAATCCAGAAACAGTCCGTTACGGGCATTCTAAGTAGATGATATGTATTGATACCGGCTGCAGTGATCATGTAACTTAGGACACCATATACTGGATAAATACATAAGAGCACTAGTAGATACAACACTGAGGATTTTTTTTTTCTCTATTCCTCACTTTCACATTCTTAGGGTGTATTTATAATTTTCTATTCCTTCACTTTTTTATATTCTTAAGAGTGTATTTAGTATAGGATAATATAGGATAGAAAATCAATATTTCATCCTAATTTTTAAGTATAATTTATATATAAAAATTGGAGTGAAAAGATATTTCCACTTTAATCAAACCCATCCTTACTTCAAAACTTAAAATATATATTAAAATAAGTGATATTGTTTATACCACTTGGTATTTTTCGTAACAAGTTCGCATTCTACAGATTTTAATATATCCGCCCACTTGTTGCGGTTGTAGTGTCTTAATGGATATCAGCACATCATCCAAGTCAAATTTATTTTTCCAATAACTTTTTTCATATCATCATAGCTTTTGTAGCATTAAAGCTCCCTGACAAGCACTTGAGCAGGTTTGACCTAGCCATAAAATAAGGCTAACAAACCGGGAATCAATCACAGAAATGGACAGGTTATTCTGTAAGAGATCACTATGAAGGGAGCTTTTCCAATCTTATCTCTACATCATGAGTAAGTTCTTCTGGGTAGAAGAAGAATCTATGGATTACAAGCATCAAGAGTGGTGTTAAAGGGGAGAGATGGAAAAATAGAAGAATGCCCGTTACAAATGCTGTTAAACCTGGATCTTGCAAGACAGAAGTGCGCCGGTAACAGGATATACATCCCATGCAACAGAAATCTGCCTGTAAGCCAGCCTCTCCTATATATCATCAATTGTAATCAAGGTTAAAACATACCTACAAGCTAGCAGGGTGGCCCATCAACTTTGTTATTTGAAGCAACACCTAGGCTCATAATTCAGACTTCAGTTCTTCTACCATGTCTGAATGCTGTACATCTGCCATTACGCCATCACTGACACTGAACATGACAGTTTCAAGCAAATGTTAACTAACAATCGTAATATTATCAGAGTTTGTGTTTTGATTTGTGCTTTCACACTCACATCTCAGAGCTGGCAACAACAGTATCGTGTTTGTCGGATGCATCCGTGTGCGACTTGTTGTTGCTAATCAATTCGGAGTCAATAGCTTGGCCCTATAAACGACGAGGAAATAATATCATTAAGCAGCTTCATGCTTGAGCTGCAAAATTCTGACGAGATCATACATGCTCACTCGGAGTGCCCATGGTCGGAGTACCTACTTTGGTCCTCGAAGGACTCCTAAGAGTACCCTGCAAAATAAAATTTTCAAATACATCAAGTGAGCTTAATATATGAAAGAAATAGTGTTGTACTCTTACTATAAAGTAAATGCCACATGAGCTCCAAAGGGTACTGCACAAACTGATGACGAAGTCATTATGGAACTAGGATGATACGAAATTGATATGATATGCATTTGTCATCTGTAGAGGAACCAGGCATGGGGGGCTTATTCTACAATGGCCACAGAAAACTTGTTATCTTTGCTTTTTCAAGACAGAAATAGTAATGCAAATGTACATGGATGTGCTAAGTCTCCACGGAGGAAAAGTAAACACGTGATGCAAGGTAAGATGAGAACAATTGTGCAACCACAGTGGACACTTAAATAGCACAAGGTATGATGGGAAGAATTGTGTAGCCAAAATCCAGCAAATGATAAAACTGATGTCAAAGTCGAACACTTTTGAATATGGATACAAGATTTCCAAATTGCAAAAACCAGATCTGGGAGCAATTTAAGACCAGCAGATGAATAACATTCGTAAGCATCAACCACGTAGACTTATTATCTTATTCACTAAAACCATGATGATATAGTCAATATCACTGATTTCCAACAGTAAAACAAAAGTTGAGCACTCAAATGTTAATCCAGTTATAAGCACAAGTAATACAAGTTGTATAAGAAGGCTCAAAAAGAATTATAAATTTTATCATCAATATTTAAGATTCTATTTACGTAGTGAAGAATGAAGACAAAAGTTTTGACAAACAGAGAAAAGAAAGTAATTAGACCTTGTTTGCCCACATTAGTCCACAAGCATTGCAAAGTGACCTTGGTCCAGCTGGTCCACGACGCATTGCAGGTGTCATCTTTTCACTAATTCCACAGTTTTGACATCTGAATGACCAAATTCAAAATTCAAAACAATCAAGAAGACAGCTTTGCACATTGGTCTTTTCTCTTTCTTGCATTTTAGTAGTAGAGAGAACTTCAAAACTCAGAATAACCAGAGAGAAAGATTCATCTTCTACTAACTTTGATTCCTTAGGAGGATCTTCATGGACTGTGCTCTCAACAAGATCACCATTTCTAGAGGCCGGTTCCCCATCTTGGATATTAGCCTTTCCTGCAAACTGTCCTTTTCGTCGCTGCATCCTGCCAAATCATTATGCATGTAGGATAACTTCAGCCCTCTGTGACACACAACTAAGAATTCATAGAGAGAGCCCAGGAGGTACAACATCATTCCACGACCATAAAAAGAATGGCATCCTTTTTAGCATACATGTTTGATGACCAAATTTTCACCTATACCTTTGTTTTCTCAATCAGTGAAAAGTTTTTGCCCTGAATTATACCAGAGAACAAAGATTTTGCACATGGACATAGATCTGCAGCATTACCTATATGCAGACTCCATTTATGCTGAGTGGCACAGTTATATGTGCAAGTAACATAAAAGAACACAGAAGAACTATATCCAAATCTCCAGCAAAGATAATGATATCAATAATGCAAAAAAAAAGTACTGAACCAATTCCTACGTTGATGCAGCAACAAATGAGCTGAAATTAGAGAAAATGAATGCTGGATCTGAAACCAGTGTTTTAAAATAACTAAAATGTCAGTGAACTCCCACATCCTCAACACATTGACCATGCTTGATGGTAAAAAGAAAAAAACTACAGTGGTTTCAAAAACACAGGTAAAAAACATCTCCAAAAAGCACTTCTGGTCGACTAGAAATCCCATTTTGAAGGAAAACTACTAAACAAATTTGAGCCCTAACATAAGCAGATTTGTTGATTAGAAATCTACATTAATTTTCACCAGGAACAAAAATCAAAAGGTGAGAGATCAAAAATAACTGGTAGAAAGAAATATGGTATGTATATAAAGTTTTTTTTTAGAAAAACAATGCTTTGCAGTAGAGCAAATCCAAGGGGGTAACAAGATCAATTTAGTAATATAGGATACAGTATAACAATTGTGCCAGTACAGTATGCATGGTATGAGAATCAGAAAAAATCATGATTAAACGAGGATAAAATCCAGAAAATAATAATTAAAATTTTGAAGACCAAAATTGAACAAGTATTAATGAAATAACTAGTTAGATTGAGTGAGCAACAAAGGTGCTATTAAAGTCAACTGTTTGAGATACATAAGAGTTAAATGGTGCGGGCAAGCACTAGACTAAAATTTGAAACGTTTGTCAGAGAAAGAAGATAACCCAAGTTTGTAAGCTTAATCATTTCCAACAAAAATCCCTTAAAAAGCACTATCATTTCCAACAAAAATCCAGTACATATGAAAAAAACAAAAACAATTGAAACACATAAGAGGTAGCACTATGCATTTGGTTGTATTCTTTTTCCCAACCGAAAAAATAGGATGACAAAACAACAGATAAAATGCATTGATGTCCCTTCCTATATAACAGTACAAATATACAAACATATCAAAATGACACGCCATGACAAAAGGAATGAAACTGAAGAAATACAATGTGGATGCAAATTGCAAAGATTATAGTTGTTATCAGATAGAACTAGACTAAAATCACACCAAGAAAATAATACCTGAGAGCAACCTCTTTCCGTACATTATACCGAATTTTCTTATCAAAATTCCTTTCTTTACGCTTCTCACGGAACCTTAGCAATGAAGCAATCCTTTTTGCAGGCATATTTGTTCGATGAAGTATATCATCAAAGCCCTGCTGAAGTATGCAGTTAAAAACAGTGAATAGAAACAAAACTTACCATTAATGACATCTACTGTAACTATGCGGAATACCTTATCATCCTGCTGACAAGATGATGCCATACCAGCTCCAGTAGGTACTTCACATCCTCCCAGTAGTAAAAGCACAGCTTGTACCTGCAGCATTATTTTCTATTAGAAAAACTCACACTTTTATTAAGACAATGGGAAAATAATAAATTAAACAACAGTATTCATTATCAGGAAAATTGACAATATATTCTTCACAAGCTATAAATTCAAGATAAACACTCCCAAATGAGGAATTAATATGTTGGTAAGAAATTTCCAAAGGAAACAGTCCAGATGGATCTCCACACGATAGGTTAATATATATTCAATAGTTACAAACCACAACAGTCATTCCGATTTATACACATAAAACGAAGATATTGTAAGCAAATGTTAGTAGAAGTTAGTCATTGCATAAACTCATTTCGTTAATAGGTCATTGAACTGCATTAACCGATCCAAATCACTTTAATCTTATTTATACTTCCTATACATCTAACTTACTGCAAGAACACACAAGGACCATGATCTTCCCAAGTCTGACACATAGCATAAAACTAGACGATCATGACGTAATAATTGTCTGTGTTAATAAAGTTGATACACAGAAGAATGTGTAATTCCTGAAACTAAAAAACATCAGTTGATGATTTTCCTATGAACTAGATGTTGAATTACCATTAGAAAATGAGTCATAATTCTGTAAACTTCAGAATAATCATTCAGGGTTTCCAATCAACATTAAGGTTTGCACACCTGATTTATATAAATTAGTTCCAAAGTACTAAAAGCAATAACTAATTTAATTCATTAGTTATCATAATGTACTGTTGAATTGAAAAATCTAAATAGCAAATCGTTTCTGAAATAAAACATTCATCAATTGGTTTTTCAAAGTGACGTTGCACAACCATACTTGACTGAGTACTAACAGAAACAAAAATTAAAATTATTGCTTTAATCAAAACTGCCAAGAAAAACAAACAAAAAGCTATTCAAAACCAGCTTCAACAAAATAAGACCTTAGGCATGCAGACATAAATTTATTGACAACTTCAAGGTGACACGCTATACTTTATTATCCAACGGTAAGTACAACTCTTGCTTGAACAAGAACCACTTCTGAGACGTTTGCCGAAAAAAAGGGACAACTTTCAGGGTTTTATAGAGCACAATTGACAAAATATAAGTTTATGCACCAAGCAAATACGATAAGCATAATTATTAAAAAAAAAACGAGTGACAACTTAGATACAAAAATTAAATGAAGCCCTAAAACATGTAAACATAGAGCCTCATGGATTAAACATAAAGATATGGTATACAGGAAAGCAATTGATTAAAAGACCTGTGATCTATTATCAGGATGACTGCAACTGGTCAGATCAAATAGATCGACCTTTTAGATAATTTAAAAATATAAAAATATCAACAGAAACAAAACAAAAGTTGAAAACCGTAGGTTATGTTTTATGAGCATTCAGGATTCTTTAAGATGATTTAGGATCACCAGAATTCCAAAGTTGATGAGTGGGGCTCAGAACAGTAGATGTCTGATACAATGAATCTGTGCATCAGAGTGCTCAATTAAAGAATGTACCTGGGTCCATTGAGGTTTGTGAGACAGACATTCCTTAAAAGGTACAATACGAACACTTAGTTAATTGCTTGTGTCTCAAAGAACAGCTTTGTTTCGCTTAGCCTATTTTCAATTAGATTTCAAGATACCTGAACAGTCCCACCTCTACAGCCACTTTTTTAACCCACCTTTTTAATCCCTCTGTAACAGTTTTTGTTGACTGACCAGGACCAGAATTAACAGTAACAGATCACAAATTAAGGTACTCCTATTTAAGCACAAGTTTGGCACCCAACAGTCAGCATGAGCACCCATTGGTTGGGACGCCTATTGATTTGAACAAGCAAACGCATGTTCCAAGGCAAGGAAAAGAGTACGGGTTTCCGAGTTTACACGCAAATGTGCAGAAAACCTAAACCATCGCAGCTTAAAATGATCCGACGAACCAGCACACACTATCACGTTCAGCGCTGATCTAGAACTCCACTAAAATCTTTTCCTTTCCAACCAAAATTTCGAAGAAAAGAAACAGAACCTTCTCGGGCGAGACAGAGTCGAAGACGTACACCTCGCCCTGGAACAAGAGGGTTAGCTGGTTCGAGGTCACGCTCATCAGCGGCGCGGCCGCGTCCATTGCCTCCGCGAGGTGGTCCTGATCCGACGGCGGGACGAGGGACACGTCCATCTTCTCCGCACCTGCACCGGGGTTACCCTCCGCGCCCACTTGATCACCACCGCCGGCGTCCCCGTCGGCGGCCGCGGCGGTGTCGTGGCCATAAATCCCGAGGTCCTCGGGGTTCGGGTCCGACGACATGGGGGGAGGATGGAGTTTGGGTGGATGAGGAGGAGGGCGGAGGGGGAGGGTTAGGGGGGGGGGGGGGGGGAGGAAGCCCTGGTCGGGAGTCGGAACCCTAGAGGCCGGGGATCGGCGGGGTGGAGAGGCGGAGGGAGGAGGCGGCGATCGCTGCCGCTGATTTGGGGCGCTTGATGGATGCGAAGCACGGGAAGCGCGTGATGGTGGTGATGATGATGATGGCGATGATGATGCTGCGGACGACGATGATGATGGCTGCGTTGCGGCGGGCCCTTAATTCGTAGCCCCAGTCGATATCCACCGTCAGATTTGGAGGATGACGATGAGAAGCAGGAGTGGGGGATGAATTCATCCATCAACGGCCACGGATCACGTGATTTTTTATATATACAAATTAATTGATTGGTTAATAAATCTTTCTTTTACATTATCCGAATGCGTGGGAAATAATTGGGCCATGTCGCATTTGTTGCAGAAGTGGTGGATGGTGTGATATTTTTTAGTTGAAAACAAGAGGTCCTTTTTGTATATATATTATAAAAGAAACATTATAAGGGCTATTTAATTTGTGTGGATGAATTGGAACCCAGCGCTCTTTGAGTTGCTAAGGTTTAATAATTCAGGAAATATTGAATCATGTTTGGTTTATTCAGGATTAGAATGAGATTTGAATTGAAAAGATTGTTATAACTTTTTTTTAAAATCATCCATCTATTTCTTTCTTTTTTTTAAGAAAAGGTTAATGTAAAGCTGATGCTATACATTTCCTAATCTATTGTTCCAAAAGCCTCTATGTTTCAGCACTTGAAATTAATTGATAAAAAAGTTTTGGGGTGATTGTGTTAATATCCCAATCCCCTGCATACATGATATACCTTTCAATCTCTTTAATGATAGAATTTTTTTTTAATTTTCATGTTCGTAGTAGCCAACTTAGTTGACCGATACCGATTGACTTTAATCATGTCAATCCAATTATACAGAATCATTAATCAATTAGAATTAGAAGTTCAAAACTCAGGATTTTTCTCAAAGATATCATAGACACTCATTTCATATCATAGAATTTTTACAACTAATATGAATACTAGGTATGTTAATGGGCTTTACCCATGCCCAGGCTGCCACAGCTTCACCTTAGGTCTGATAGGTCTGATTTAGCACGAAAAGAAGCACGTAAGTGTGTTGATGCTGGGCTTAGACCATCTCACCCACATATGATAAATCAATCTCCAACAATTGAACATATAAAGAGGCTAATATGCTTACCAACTAGTAATTTCATATCAAATGAATAAAGTAAATTAAATATATTATTTCACGGACCGTGAATTGTCTTTGTGCCATGGTATGATAGTCCGGTATTACACACTCAATAGTGGCAGATCATGCATGACCAGAGGTGTATTGTCCTCGTACTGCCCATAGATGACACGGCCCATTAAACATATCTAGTAAATACAATTCATGCTTCATGCTTGTTTGAACATAACATATCCTCATTTCATTAGGTTTGATTAAAATTGAACATATTGTTAACTAGATATAATTAGCTCATAGAAAACACGAGTTACCGATGACATTTACTTTGACAATGTAAACACTGGATGAAGTAAGATTTCTGCCTATCATGCTCTGATCATCTCAAGTTGATTTATCATTGAGCACCTATGAACAGTATTTGCGGCAGTAACTAAGCAGCTTTTGAGCTTTACCAGCAGCAGCAGCACCATCACCATCAGTCCAAGTCCTTTCTGCGTCCAGTTTCTCTATAATATTTGCAATTCTCTTGAGCTGAGATGAGGTCAAGGATTACAGGAAATGATGGAACCAACTGAAATAGTGAACCATAATTTACCGAGATGTGGTTTGGTTCATTTACAAATGACCCGCTCCCACTAGTGGCTTGGGAAGTGTCACTTCATTCGGGGTTAGGTGCCAACATAACTAAACACAAGCGGATAAAATGATTAGAGAATAGCTAACGCATGGAGAACCCTAGTAAAAGATGCAATCTCACAGGTGACTATCTTGACAAGGTAAGTGCTGGTTTGGAAACTCCATGTACAAACCCTGTTAATTTCGATTGAATTTATTTAAGATAAAATACAAAAAATTATCCTATACTTTATTTTGGTGCTGAAGTTGTAAAGGATACACTGATGGTCACAGCATCTGATTTTTCCTCAATATTATGATTCTCGAGGTCATCAATAATGAGAAAAGATTTTTCCACAAAAAGGGATGCAAGCTGGTGCAGATCTGATGTGCTTTTAGCATTTCCCTCAACATGAAGCAAAAACCTACTTAGGATGCACCATAAGGCACTCCAGGCTTGGGGATCGTCAGAAACGAGGGGTAGAACATCGAGTATGCCCTGCAGAAACTGGAGATCTGGCTAGAAACAGACTGTGTTAGTGTGGATGTAATATTGTACATATCAAAATTACCACGAAAGAATCACATACCATCTGAAATGCCTGATATCAGACCTTGCTCATCAGCTAACATATTTGCAATTATAACGACAGCAGAAATGCAGCAGCTAGCAGCCTGTCAACAAATGGTCATAAGAAGTTGAGCAATTTCTTTAAAGTTATGCCAGTTAACTGCAGTTTATAAGTAATATCAGTAAATTGCGTCTATCATTTTTTGCAAATAAGATTTATTTACCATCAAGTACTTTTCTTATTAAGTGTTTCTGGCCTAGAGGTACTTATTAAGTCTGACCATAGATTGTACGACAACATGTGTGTGTAAGCTTTCAATGCAAAGTAGATTTTGGTCCTTGTAACATGTGAAAGATCTAAAGAAGCGGCAGTTTAAGTACTCTTGAATAACAGTTTAAGTACTCTTGAATAAAATTATGTAACATTGTAATATTTTCAAGGATCATGCAAACCTCAGTCTTATCAGGTAGCTTAACCACACTGCAGATAAGATGGAAAAGGTCACTATTTGAAGTGATTGCATTTGAACACTCATCTGCTGTAGAAAGTGCTTCAACTAGTTGTAGAAATAGACAGAGAACAGAAAACCTGAGATATCACAGAAAATAACATATGCAATAAACGTTAGTTTTATGAGAGCATCATAGTAACGCATTAGAAACTGAAAAGTAATAAAATATGGGAATATGTCACCATCCATAAACAGAACAGGAGAAAAGGAAAGATGCAATTGAGGGAAGTTAAAACATTGTTCAACTCTAGAATCCTGTAGATGTGTGTACTGAGTTTATCTTGTTTCATGCTGGGTGTTCAAATACCAGAATGAATATTCTATCCTCTACCTTTATTCTAACTTTAATCTAATCGGTATCACAGATTGAACGTGCATGTATACTAACATCTGTCTGTAACAAAGCGTGAATTTGCAAGTTACTATAAATTATAAGGATGCAATGTTAAACAAATGGTTTTTCAGAAAGCATATTAAATTGATCCGACTTTTCATTTACTGCTTTTTTGACTACATGATTAAAGCAAAAACATGAAGCTCAAAACCCAATTAGTCAAAAGAAACAATAAAGATCATCTAACACAAACTGAAGTAAATAATAGAGCACAGCACGAAATATGAAACAGATATCCAGAAATCTTTCACACCCTGCAAAAGGATTACAAAAGAAACAGATAAATAAAATGCAATTGAAAAGATGGTGACACCTTTCTGGAACGTTCTCATCCTCTGATTTTCTGATTTCAGATACTAATAGACTCACAGCAAGATCTGATAAACCAAGCTTCACCAGAGGCTGAAGAACAATAGCAGCCACTTCTTGATTATAGATTATGGTCAACAAGAATTCAATGCTCTGTCATTAGAAAAAGATGTTAGAATGGTTAAGGTGGTACTAGTTAGATCTGTCCCAAAGGAACCATAGCACCAATAAATCCAAAACATAAAGCATGTTTGTATTTCCTAATTGAATGCATAAATATGCAAAAGTAAAAAAGGTGTAAAAAGATATCACTATAGTTCAAACAAGTATATCTTATCAACATAATAAGGAGAGAAGAACATCAATCTTGTTTTTGAGTTGGGATCTCACCTTTAAACAACCCACATAAGATAGACTTGAATTGTTACTGTTTCCATTTGAAGAAAAACTTACATGGCTAATGATAAAATGACTTCTGAAAAAATTATATTTCCAGGGTGCTTATTCCAGGAAGCCTGCTCAGGTGTGAAGAATAAGATATTATTATGCTCAAATCATTTTTATGTACCATACACATATATGCCATAATGAAAAATAGTTCTTCCATTGACCCTTTTAATGTACAATTTATCTAATTAATTTGATGTTCAATAATTTCATATGAGAAGAACGAGGTTCATTGTTTGTGTATGATCCAAAGAAATCATTGCCAGAAATACTTAGCAAGGAGACCTAGGAAAAACTTAAAATACATTAGCTAAGTACCAGACTATCAAACGACAGTGATGGACATGTTTTCTAAAACATAGTTTCAGTATCTCCACATAACTCCACGCAATAATAAATATATGGTGTAAAATTTTAAAAGTCCACCTTTCCAACAACTGGAATATCAAATTGGTGCTAGGTTGTCAGATACAATTCCTGCTATCAAGCTTTGTGTAAGGCATCATATTTATCTCAAGATACACCTTTTTCGGTCTAGTAAAAATTGTCATCTAACCTCCATATGCAAAGTCCAAACTTTTTTGCCATGTTTTCCACCTCAAGCACTACGATTTGTTCACATAAATGCAATGTTTTGGCATACTGGAAACAGTTATATGATAGTACAGACTAAGTTTCAAAGCAAACTTGTCCGTGAATAAAACACAAAATTATAGAAAATGCTCATATTGTCCAAGAAATTGATATCTATTTTGTAGCCAAAATCAGTCAAATTTCATCACATTACTCTAAATTGCTTATAGAAACGTATAAATATACTGTGCAATACCTTGTCCAGTAATGTAGGGTTTAGTGTGTTCCCAATAATCCAGAGTATACGTGAAAGAATTTCACAGGGTAGCAAAGCTTCAGCCCAGGAAAAAAATTTACCACTTTGAAGACTCACATTTAATAGCCTGCAATGGATTATTGCATAAGTTTATGCCCTGAGCATATTTCAGATCTAGAACTTACCATACCTGCTATTACAACTTTCAAAAAATCATACATATAAGAGGATAGCAAAGCAAATGCCACAGGTTTTATGGCAATGAATTGATCAAGAGAGTACTAAAACAAATTACAGTTAAGTAAATTAGCATATGTTTTATAGCAAATGAGGATAAGGTGAATCAATGTTCCTTTCTTCCATAAGGACCTCAAACTGCCAAACGTGCATATCACCCTAATATCAGAGTCTTGTAATCTTATGACTGATAAGCCTAGTAGTACCTGAATGCTTCAGAAAGGCAGGCAGAATCATCTCGAAACAGCTGGTTGACAATAGTTTCAATTAATCCATTTGTCGAAACTATAGCAGTGCTAAGATTTTCATGGCAGGCCAAGTTCCCAATGATCCCCAAACAAATTTCCTGTAGAAGAATATAATGTAATAATATTCTACAGAATGATAAAACTGACAAACTAAAAGAGAACTGACACTAAGTTTCAGTTACATTTTCTACCACAATCCGTAGAAGAATGCTAAGAGGTTTATCCATTATGAAGCATCATTGGTTGGGCAAGACATACATAAAACTCTAATGGCATAAACATACATTCCTGGCCTGAGGCCTATTAGCTGTGAACTAAAAGACATGGATGCCAAATATCAAAATATTCAAAGTGGCAGTCCACATCATTATATATATCAACAAGCGGAGCATCCCTTGTTTATAACTAACACAGCATTATAAGCAAAGCACGCTGTTCCACAAGGCTTATCGTAAATTTAGAACCAACAATGCACCATTTCTTCAAATAACAGCATTATTTAGGCATATAGAAAAAGAGGCAGCAACTTTAGGAACTTACCGTCACCCTAAAAGAATCAGTTACACGGAGGTTGGTGAGAAGAACTTCAAGTATTAGATTGCTCACCTGAAATTGTTTAATTTTACAACAGATGAATGTCGTTACTCCTTTGCGGCAGTTAATAAAACCTAATCAGAAATTCCTTTGGAAATGTAAAGCTACACAGAAGCTAATGGTAAACAAAGCAAGAACATTTGTAAGAGATGTATTCACTAGAAGTAGAAAAACATCCAAGCATCAGAATTAAATGATAGGAATCATGAACTAAAAGACTCTCAGAAGCCAGATGTCAACTTCAAATGACGTGGGACCTATTTAAACTTAATGAATGCTTGATAACTCTGTTGCAAAGAACCTATCAATTGGGTGGTTTAGTTTCATCCTGGCTAATTAGAGAATCATCAAGTGAATCATGATAATAAAAAATGAATCCAACACTCATAAGGTAAGAACATGTTGGACACTGGAAAAAACCAATTTAAACTTCCAAGTTTCAACTAGTCATTGCCAAGATGGCTCGTGAATGGCCAGACCAGCAATCGACATAAATGCTTGCATATAATATTTATAATGTGATCCAAGTAAGCACCCAATCTGGTCCAAAGCACAGCCAATATTTGTTCAAATGCAAAGTAGTCTCATTTATAATCAGAAAGGCATAAGTATAGGGCCATTTAAGCATGGTTCACTTCAAGAGTCAAGATAGATTGGTGAGGGTCTTCAAAACAACAGTTAATCAGATGTATAGAGCAAAAGGCCAAACCGGTGATAAATGTAATATTCATAAAATAGCACAGTAACGAAGGTAAAACTATAAGGCTTCAGCACAAAGAATATGAAAAATTATTATGGTGAATGTGTTAAAAATTGGAAAGTACAAATCTATCCTTGGTATATACAACTTGAATTAATGAAAGGTTCCTTGAGAAAAGATATACCATCAGTTCAGCATGAGACTTGCTAGCAGAAAGATCCCAAAGGATACAGCCACAATCTTCCCAAGGATCTTTTGTATCTTCAGCTATTTGTTGCCTATCGACTAAATCTTCATTTACTTCAGCTTTTCCAAATTCCTTCTTCATTTCACTTCCTGCAGTAGATGCAGTATATTTTCCAGGTCAATATCACAATTATCAGCCTCAATTGGTTCATCGAATACGAAATATATATAACAGAATCTCCAATAAGCAATAATCTTCTGAATGTTTCTTAGCAGTGAATTATTTCCATCATTATATTTGCACTAATATACTTCTATCCTTCAGTTATTTACCTGTCACCTGTGATGGCTTATCCACTGTCAAATCATGTGGCAAAAGTTGCCGGATAAGAGAAATGATGTAGCTGGGATCAACAGTTGTTGGCATATCTAACAACTGCAGACAAGGCGAGAGAAAATAAGAAACCTTTGATATTTTTCTTCGGTTGCAGAATAAAGTAACTTCAACTTTCGAATCTATTAAGTTTTATCTAGATATTGAAGGCTGCATGATGGATAACGTTGAAACAAGGATCTCGATAAAGGTATTATCCAATATTTTTCTCACAAAAAATATACTCACCAAACACAAATTGTATCTGTACTAAAATCAATGTGGTCTAATCATGATAACTGTAATGAAGTACTGGACTGCCCCAACATCCACTATCCCGTAAGGCTAAATAATTAAAGAGGTCAAGCATACCTTTATGAAAAGAAAAAAAAGAGGTAAAAAATGCAATATATAGATATAAGCGAGCTGTTAAATTCTGCACACTTTGGTATTCAAAAGCATCCTAAATTTTTGACACAGAAAAAGTACATTTTGGTATACGACAATTACTTAGAAGTACATTTTGTGCAACAGCCCTTCCTATCTGATAGAAAAGGATCCCATGATCCTGAACCGATCTTACCGGGGATCGCAAATCCCAAGTTTGTCTATGAAGAGCTGATCTAATTGTATTAGTTTCTATAATTAATTTCTTCTGTGTAACACTAATTGATAGGGCCTCATTGATAAGTGCTACAAGATCTCGTGCATTGGAACCCATGGTTATGGACCCGAATCTGTTAGTATGGAACATTTTCTTTTCCAAGTGAAATCCCTTAGTACATGAAAGAATGAAAAAGTGCTTTAGTTGACGGATCCCCGAGGACAAATGATTGATTTACCCATTCAAAGCAATTTACGTAAACATGCAACTGCAAGGACAGAAGGTATTTGTTAAATTACAGGCACTAGTTTTCAAAAGCATCCAAAATTTTGACCATCTATTGCTGTATGCCAGACTGGCATATAACTAAAAGATTTACATCTCATCTATTTCGCAGCAACGCGTACTCTTTGTTTAAAATTGGGAAATATTCTTGAACGATATAAACCTTTCACTCTCAAGAAGAAGTGTCCATATGTTTTTTAATGGCCCAAGCTTCGGGCCACCTACTATCCAGAAATAAACACGCTAGGTAGGGGGGCGACTGTTCGAGCTTAACAGAAAGAAAATTTCTATCATCACAGGGTGATGCGCATAGCAAAGTAAGGAGAAGCGAACAAATGAAACCAGTCGGCCTTTTTCTACTTCCTGCTTACCTCGGAGTGAGGGGCGAGGGGCAGGTGCGTGGGAGCATCTTCGTCCGTCTCGTCGTCCTCCGCGTCTGCGGCGTCATAGTCCTCCTGATTCTGCCTTGCCCCCTCGTCAGCCACCCCTCCCGTGCCCTCTGGATACCGTACGGGCGCCATTGGTGTCGAAGGCCGCCAGTGGTGTTTCTTCGTTCGCTCGATCCTTGAAACGGTGGAGAAGAGAGCTCGACGAATAAGAAATTTGAGCAGGAAAACCCTTTTCGACCAAGTGGGCGGAGGAAACGGGCCGGGGAGCCCAACATCCTTCCACATTGACGTGTTTGTCGTACGATGATATTTTAAAAATATATATATATATATATATATATATACTTACTGTATTTTTAAAAAAATTAACAATTAGATTCTATAGATCAATTCAATACTTATTATATTTTTTAAAAAATAACCCTTATTTTTTTGAAAATTAGATGAGTGAACCTATAATCTTTTATATAAAATATAATTGTTAATTTGCTATATATTAAAGTTGATGAATATTAAATTCATCTTCTATCTAGAATTAAATTACTCTAATTTTTTTTAAGAGAGCAATCAATTAAGTATCTTTTCAGTACTTCCTAGGCAAGTCTTAATCAAAACAAGTTTCCTTTCTCAGACTCCATTGACGATCTCTTCGTTTTTGGAATCCAGACAGCGACCAGAAAAAAATCCTCATTAACAATAATCTTTTAACATCCGTAGGAAGTGACCATAGAGCATGCTCAAGCAGGATTTTACAAGCTGCAGCTCCGGCTCATTTATTTGTGAAGTGTGTTATCAGCATTGAGTAGCGAACTCATGATGACTCCATGAGATCTTAATTTTTCATAATAAAAATATTACTTATTAGAGAAACACAGGAGCACGCAGAAACTCTTCCTAAAAAAATAAATAAATGCAAATTTCTAATTATTTCATTCTCGAGGTCTCATTAGGGCAGAGGGCACAGGAAAAAAAAAGAAGTTGAGAGAGCAAGCCGAGAGATGACATTAAAAACATGATAATTGTAAACCTAGGAAAAAAAATCTATATATATAATAGAGAGTAAGCATATATATGTGCTGACATATAAACCTATTGTATAAATATAAATATATATAGATTCATAGCAACAGTGGTCGTCATCTACTATTGTTGTAATAATGTCACAAATCGACTACTAGTTACAAATAGGAGAAATTTATCAAACTTAGGTGAATTCGTGAATTGAGGGTAAAATAGGGGTATAATGGTCATTCTGCCGCGCCCACGCCCACGCCCACGCCCACGCCCACGCCCGCTTCACGCGCACCACTCGCGTGAAGAACAAGTCCGCCTCCGCCGATTAAAAAAGAGGGCTAGGGTTCGGAAGAAACCCCAATCACTCTAACTACCTCCGTCCTCAAAATTGGTTGCTTTCGTCGGCGAGAGTTGTTGCCTCTTGCTTCAATTCGGCCGCTTGAGGAAGGAGGGAGGACGCGGGGCTGGTCTTTACGCTGCTGCGGCGGAGACCAGCGACGGGGCAAAGGTGTCTGCAGAGGCAAATCGAAGGGCTTCTACTAAATTCCAGTGAAGGAAACGATAACTAGGTTGGTACAACATCCCTAGTTTAAATAAAAATCGTAAATTGGGGTTATGGGTAGAATTCTGTGAATTTGCTGAATTAATTTCCATGTCTGTGATTGGCTTAACATCATTGTTTAAATTAATGATATCTTGATTTTTTCCGTTGGGGGCTGATAGTGCTGGGATACAATGCGGTGTTATTATTGAAAAGTGTTGTTTGTTTTGATGTTTTAGTTCTTGTTCATATTGACTGTTCATGTTAAATTTCCTATCTTTGCATTTCCTGATGTATTGCCCTGCCAAGTTGAGGAAAATCTGAAGTGACATATGAATTGTGAAAAAATCAGTGAAAGCATCTATTGTCCTTTCAAGGGCATGTTGTTAAAATACAAGATGCTATGTAGTAATAAGGGAGACGTTGGGGTTCATGTGCTACTGAAATCTTAAATCTGAACCTGTATTACTGAAGTTTCTTACGTATGTAATTGTTTCACTGATGATAACTTATGAAGGTTAAGGCTGAGTTTTCCTGTTGATAGTTAGTGAAGTTGATGTCAAGTAAGAATAGGGGGTGTTAATCAAATGGTAGCCGCATGTTGTAGGTTCAAAAATCACAAAAAAATGGGAACTTGGGGATAAGGCTTAAGAGAAACGCTTAATATCTGTATCAACAAGCTTCCTTATTGTAAATGTCGATGCTTAGCTTCATTGTTTCTATAATAGGATGTAATATCAAAATTACTCAAGGAATTGGACTTGTTTGATTAAAGTTGGATAAGTTGCAATATAGGAGTTCTGGCTCAGAGTAGACAAATTGATCCTAAGCAAACTGAGAACCTCTTTCTCTTTCTAAAGAAGTATGTCTTTTCCTTTTTGTTTTGCTTGTTGCCCATTGAGAATAGAGACAAAAAAAATTATGATTGTTCAGTAGGGGTTGAAGTAATGCATGCGTGGTAGTTTGAACTGAACAAATAAGTTCAATGGGAGGTTAACTGCTGAACAAATTAGTAAATGGTGCATGGTGACAGCGAAAGCAGATAGTTGCTCTGTCTGACTATATTTTGCAAATTCCACTTTGGGGGCTACTTGTTTTTCCTGTTTGGTAATCATGATGCATTTCAACCGTTCAATTATTGTTGAAATTTAGTAGACGATATGATTGCTTTCAAGTGTATGAAAAGAATGCTTGGAAGAAATAAATTCATGTGTTGATGCTGCCATTAAGTGCATTTATCAAAATGTTTTTGATTACTGAAATTTAGTTGAATAGTAAGATGTGCTATTCCCTGTTTTTCTATTTCTAAATTTGGAACAAACTATGCTTCCTGTGCTGCAATAGGTAGATCACAAATTAGTCAAGTTAGTTTTGAAATGGTTGCTGTTGTTCCGTCTGCAAATTGTCATTGTTTTTCTACTGGTTTTGTCATTATCTAGTTGACTATTTAGATTTCTAGAGCAGTTAATGTGATGTACTTGCTTGCTACTACTATTGCTGACTTTAGCATCCATTTTGATCAGAAACTAGCATGCAGTTACCAGTAGTACCGATGATATATTCCTTTGTATGATATAACTACAGTAACTCCTGTTAAAGTAGTAAAATAGTTTCAGCTAGTAGACTAAATAATTTTGGTGTTATGCTTGTAGTTTAAACAGTAAAAATTTTTAGTAGATAAATAAAGAGGGGATTTTGGTTGTACATATAATGTTTAGTTTATAGTGGACATTCACTTAGGGAAACTAATGTGAAACATCAGAAACTTGCTTCTGTAAGTTGGTAAAAAGGGAGTTATGCTACCATTCCTTTTTTGTTAGGTGGCTGTCAAAGTCAACTTTTAGTAGGATCTGATACCGGCTGGTTTAATGAGTTAGCATGGAAAAGTTTACAAATTAGTGATCTTACTGTCATCAATAGTGTGCAGAAAAATACATAAAATAACTAGGCTGCATAAAAACTGAAATGAATTCTCAAATCAGTAAAGATACTCAGATTTGCTGAAGTTCCATTTAACTGCATGTGCTGGCGTCTTAAGTCTGTCCTGCTTTATTTGATGTCGCTAGAAAAAACACGTTGGATTCCCCAAATTAGAAACAAGAATTGTCATTCTGGAATTTTTTCTCAATACGGTTGCACGAACAAAAAAAAAATTCAGTTATCGTAAGTTCTTGAAATTTCTATTTCAGTTAGTTATATTATAGTGATTTCAAAACTTTTAAGGAGTTGATTATGTTTTTCTTGCCTTAAGTTAGCTAAAATCCATGTAGAAAACATACACTGCCATTAGTTGAAGATTACTAAGAGTTATTTTGTTTGGCTGGGTTAAATGTTAAAGAACATTATCTTTTCACTATTCGAAGTGTAGCTTGGCCAAATGGAAAGTTTAACTCATAGATGAAATAATGCTAATAGTTTAACCAAGATGCCCACTTGGGGCACACATACCAGTTAGGTTGGATAAGCCAATACCGATGGACCTAGGACTGAGGGTCCATGATATCTTAGTATGCTTCATCTAGA
Organism: Thalia dealbata; assembly: GCA_030544415.1. NCBI lineage: Eukaryota > Viridiplantae > Streptophyta > Magnoliopsida > Zingiberales > Marantaceae > Thalia > Thalia dealbata. Next base: position 5,481,355 of record CM060458.1, read on the forward strand.
TCTGCAGCCCAACAAGTAGTTTGAACCTTAGGAAATACATGTTTTTGTCCTGGACAATATGAAAGTGCAGTGACCCTATCATGGGGTAGAAATGTAGCATTACGTGTCCTCGTATCTAAGCATGCTTATCGGGCTATGCTGCCCGTTGGCGACATGAGCCTGTCCCATCTCAGGCTGCCTGCATAGCTATGCCCAATTAGGTTGTGTCAGGCATGACTATGCCCAATTACTATGTACACAACGTTCCGTATTGGGCTGCATTTCACAACCCGCATACCGTGCCCAGCACGCCCATAGCCCATGGCCAATGGTATGATCATACTGTCCATTAAAAATATGAAGATACTATATTTTAAATAGATAAGTATGCAAGACTTCTATGATATGAGACTAAAAAAACTCTTAGTATTCAATGTGTTAGAGTATGATGTTCCAAATTTTGTTAAAGTAAGTAGTTTTTCAACTTCTCCTCTAAGTCTCTAATATTTAAAACTTTTCTCATCCCATTGAAATTACTTTACTAGCATTTGTTAACTATAACTTTGTAATTTTATTAAATAATATTTTAGTAATTTTTTATATTTATTACTTTATTAAAATATTACGTAAATTTACTATAAATTCCATAGTGTAATTTTAGATATTGAAATTAAATTGAATAGACTTCCATAGATATAATATTTTTAAATAAAATTATACCAAAATAATAGATAGGAGCAATAGTACACTCATTATTAATATTAGGTTTAAATTGGAGTATTTATAAGAAATTTAAGTAATATTCTAATAAAATAATAAATATAGAAAATTATTAAAATGTTATTTAATAAAATTATAAAGTTATTATTAATGGAATGTGAATTTGGAACATTGTAGTCTAATATATTAAATATTAAGAGTTTTTTTAGTCTCATATCTTAGAAGTCTTTAGAGAAGGATAGCACACTAGAGTAGGGGCACCGTCGACAAAATGTTTGAATGATCGGGTAAAGAGCGAGCTTCTTATAGGGGATCCGAGGTATCCAGTAAAGCGAAGCAGCCTTCCATTCTTTTCGACGGCATCCTGTAGCATTAGATCTACATAAGCCAAAGTCCTATAGCACCGACGACGTCTCCGGCAAAAACGCAATCTATTTAAAAGACAGTACCTTCATACTTTCAAAAGACAGTATGACCATACCATGATTTATGGGTTGTCCATGCTAGGTACGGCACGCGAGCTACAAAATATGTGCATATAGTATCGTACTAGGCATAACCTGACTAGTTATGGGCCTTGCTTGACACGACTTTAAACCCTTACCCCTTTATATATTAAAAAAAAATTTGGTCTGGTGCAAATGAATCGGCTAGCCGGTCGATCCAGATGAACCGGCTTGGATCCGATTCGAAGGGGCGATGCGAGCGAGAAGAGCCGAGCGCTCTTCCCACTCGCGTCTTCGTCCCCAACCTCGCGAGTGAGCCCGCCTCCCTCATCCGCGGCAGAGCAGCGCCGAAGCCCACCATTTCGCCGCCGGTCGCCGCCCGTCGTTCGTTGGCTGCCGCCCGTCTCCGTCGCCCGCCACGCACCACTCCTCGACAGAAAGGGGAGCTCGGTGACACCCCCTCCTTCCTCGCCTTCGCGACCACCCGCAGCAGGGCAGCCACCTGCTGAGCCTGCCGTCTATTATCCGCCTCCCTCCCTTCCGTCGTTCGCCGTCCATTCTCCTCCGCGATGAGAAGAGCTCGGTGGAGGTCGCCGCCTCCTCCTTCCCGCTGCATTTCCCCTCTTCGTGAGTAGATCCACGCTGGCGGTCGCCCCCTGCGCGGCTGCCGATCCGCCGCTCCGATCGCTAAGGGTGGGTAGTTATAGCCACTGGCGAGCTCGGGAGGAGTCGGTCCCTCGAGTTTTGACCGTTGCTTGGTCGATTTGTTCGACGCAGCGGAGAGGTCCACCGACGAGTCGACGAAGGGAAGACATGTGCATTCTTCCCTCCCATCGACCGCTGCTCAACTCATTTCCGTTGGGGTCTTCGTGAGCTCGAAGGTGAGTGGAATTTCCCATCTGTCGTTCCTTTCCGCCGGGCCTTCGAGGCTGCCGTCGACTGCGCCATGGTCGGACGGTCGCTGCCACCTTGCCGCTCGGTTCTCACGAGCGTCCACTGTTGCAGGGCACTCCTTGCCTCCACGCGCGAGGGCTTGTGGTCGTCTTTATCGTCAGAGTGTGGGTCGGCCGTCGGTTTCGCGATTAGTGATATGCTAGGGTTTCGGCGTCGGCGATTAGGGTTTCGACGAGGGAAGAGTGATCAGCTGAGGTAGGTGTTGTTTTCTTTCCCTAATCACGATTAGTGATAAGTTAAGCATGCTTAGTGTTAATTAATCCCACTTAGTGTAAATTAAATGTGGAATTTATATTATATGAGTTTTAATTAATGTATGAAGATAACTATGCTTAATAAAGGGTAATTAATCAAATTTGGGCTTGGTTGGGTTAATTTTAATGAACTTGATTGGGTGGAATCAAGTCAACCAAACTCAAATTTAACTCAAGTTAAGTCGTGTTGATCGAGTCAACCGTTGACCGAATCAAGTGTTGACCGGGTCAACCGTGGACCGGCCAGCGTTGACCAGTTAATATTGAAAAAAAAATCTAATTTAATTTTTCATGGGTAATAATTAAGGCTAAGTATGATTAGGTGATTAAAATAATTAATTAGGATTTAATAGATTTAAATTTTTTTGATGGGATTTTAATTGGGCCCTTGGGTGATTTGGGGTAGATCATGAGTTTAAATGGGTATAAGTTTGATAGAATTTATTTAAGTTAATTAAATTAATTTAACATTGGAGTTAATTTAATTAGTAAAATTTAAATTTTAATTAATTAAGATTTGATTAGATATAATTAATTATCAACTTGTATGCTTAGTTTGGGTTAATTAAATGTAGTAATTATTTTAATTAATTTGTTGATAAATTTTTATATTACTTACTTTAGGAAAAAAAATAAATTTTATTTTAAATAATTGTATTATTTAGGACTACTTTTGGGATGCGATCTGAGTAGTTTCGTCGGGGTGATTTATTTCCACGTGGGTTGGTTCTGAAGAGCGGATCGCTAACCCAAGTGCGTTGGTTTATTGATGTAGGATTTATTAAAGCTAGGGAATTTCTAAGGGTTTGAGGGTTTGAGGGTTTGAGGGTTTGAGGGTTTGAGGGAATTTCTGCTGAGCTTTTATTAAGAAATTCTTGGATGCTTCAAATATGATAAAATATAATGTTTATCAAGATTTTGTATGTATGCATATTAGTGTAATTTATTTTTGTCTAACATGCATGAATACTATCTTCCCCATACTTAGCATTTAACATGTTGTAATATCTAGTCGTGCATGTTTTACTATTTTTCATGTTATGTTCAACACAATCATCATGCAGACATAGATATAAATAACGATATGTTAGAATCCCCTGGAGACATCACTGTAACTTAGATAGAAAGGGGCATTTCTCACATGCCCCGGTTGACCGCCGCGTACCGACGATGGTCAAATGGTGATGTTCCGCTTCGCACCACTCCCGAGGTTATATATAGCTTAGATACTGGGAGCTGGTAGGGAAAGGGATTGTACGAACTCCAAGGTTGTACTAAACTGAAAATATGGAGTAGGTTGCTACCCGAAAACTTATACCCGCGTGGATGTCGTTTAGGCGACCCCGTGATAGTTTTGAGATGGTTAGCAAGGATGAGCCCTACAATGGACTTGGCACCGATGGAGTCGAGGTTGCCACAGCCCATTGTGCGGATGTGCGTCAATCTCAGTCGACGTCAATTGTTATTGGACTGGGAAGGTGATTCCCTATGCGACGCCTTAGACAGTGGATCTGTAGACCACGCGACTATCATCCATGACGTTTTGCAGACAGTCGGATGAGTAGTCCGGATCCTAGGGTTGTTATTTTTATCGGTTAGCCGTAGCCGATTAGTCTTGTTGATAGTGACCCTGTCTTCGGGCAGTTTGTGTACTACACAAGTCGCCGTTGCCCTTACGGAGACCGGGGAGGATGTAAGGGCACGACAGTTTCGCTAGGGGTGGCATTAAGGGCGACTAGCGAGACAGTGGAGAGTGATCAAGGGTCACTCGTCCTCTCCGCCAACATCAGTGCAGCGGGCATAGGTAGAGACAGAGACAGAAATGCACTGATAGGCTTATGGATGCCCTTAGCTCGGGTATTCATTAAACATAGGCTGGTAGCCCGAGTCTTAAAACTTTAAGGTCTTATTATAACGTATGTGACATATGCTAATGACATTGACACTAGATACAATATAGGTGATATCTAGTGAATTTCACGTCTATATTTATTTATGTTGCTTCATTGCTTTTTATGAACTGATTTACACAAATTAAATGAAAATTGATGATTAACAACCAAAAGCATTCTAGAGTCCCGATATATTAGGATGACTAGTTAGATAGTTAGTGGTACGGTCGTTTACTTATATCGTGACTATACGTACCGAAAGAGTTTACCTTACGTTGATTTTGTTACATATGAACTGACTGAAGCTTATTTCGTGTAGATGTCGGACGTATCGCCGAGACGCAAACGGGGGAGGCTCCAAAAGCTTACAGAACCCCAGGATCATTTGACGGTCACCTCTCGTCCATCGGCAGATCCATTAGCGCCACTCGCACCGGTACCAGCTGCTAGCGTTACCGGAGATTCCGAGAGGGCAACAGTGCCTGTGATCGCTGAGCAGGCATCGTCGGGTACTCGTCGGACTTTGAGGCAGAGGACCGCATCCATAGTGCCATCTTGGCAGACTCCTATATCGCAGGGACAGCTGAACATGATAGCGGCAGCTATGGTCAGCATCCTGATTCCCTCCCCGTAGCAGGAGCCGAGGGAGCCACAGACGATAGCACCTTCTTCACCTCCTGTCGCACCAGTGGCCCCATCGGCACCACCAGTAGTTCAGGCGGTTACTGCCCCAGCCGTTGCACCTGCTCCAGCAGACAGTTGTGCAGAGACAGATCTAGTAGGAGGTGCGACGGTAGTTGCTACCCCTCCGACAGGAGTACAGAGGACTTATACCCAAGCTGATTATCAAACCCCGCTTGAGGAAGTTGCTACTCCGATTCCCGGTACCCGAGTTGGTAGACCGTTAGCCGCTTGGGTGAGAGACGCTCGGTATCTGGGTTGTGTCACATTTTCTGGATCATCAGACCCCCAGTTAGCCCGATCATGGATTAACAATGTCTGCCGTATCACTGCTGATTTGGACTTATCAGATAGAGACCGGCTTGGAGTGGCACTCTATCTAGTGGACGGGGATGCTGAGATCTGGCGAGAGGAGCTGGAGGCCCACTATGCCGCAGGATTGACGTGGGATATCTTTCTGGATGAGTTCCACAAGCGTTTTTACACAGAGCTGCAGCATGATCTGAAGATACAGGAGTTCTTGGAGTGTACACAGGGAGGCAGATTTGTGTTAGAGTATGTGGTGGAGTTTAATCGATTGGCCTCCCTAGTACCCGATGTGATTCCATCTGATAGATTTCGTCGTATGCATTTCATTCACGGATTGGATGACCACCTTCGTACTTGGGTAGGATTATTTAACTATACTGCTTTTCAGCAATTGGTGGATAAATCCCTGTTGGCTGAGAGGATGACCCAGATGACTCGTACACGAAGGGAGGGGCATAAGAAGAAGATGTCAGTATCACACAGGGGTCGAGGTGACTTGAGGGACAGACAGACTGGCATAGTATCACCAGTTGCCTCAGCTGCAGGAGGGGCTCCGTCTGAGGGTCGATTTATACAGAGGACTAAGCAGTCTGGTCAGCAGAGTCAGGCGCGTCCCCCGCCGTCAGTACATATAGCCTCTCAGATGCACCGTACCCCACCGTTGGCCCCATGTACCTTCTGCCACAGGACCCACCCCGGGTCGTGCCAAGAGATATCATGCTATCAGTGTGGACAGAAGGGGCACATTCGGCCCCACTGTTCGCAGCGGACTCAGATGGGCGGATCTCAGCAGTCGGCCATCCATCCTGCATCTGCGAGTCGTGGTCGCCTGCCCGCACCGATCCCACCTGCTGCACCTGTGACGAGATCGACTAGAGGATCTGCCACCAGATCTGGCCCACACTCCCAGA